>OY728140.1:653740511-663740511 GCA_963277665.1 Viscum album
AGGTAAGAATCAAGATGGATGATAGAATGTTCCGTGATGTTGATGGTGAATGGTGTGGAACCGTCATGAGGACGACAATGATTATGGGCTTGATCTTGGAAGAGGATTCCTATGTATCCTCGTGGTAGGGAATAAAAGTCAACGTAGTTTATCTAACGATGAGTTATCACTGATTGGGGTTTTCAACGGCTTTCCACTGGATGGGGTCACAATGGCTTACCACTGGATAAGAATGTCAACGAGTTACCACTGAATATGTTAACAATGGCTTACTACTTATTGAGGTCACAACAGCTTACTGCTGGATGGGGTTGAATCAAAATGAATGAGGAGTTGTGTCCTAGATAGATAGTGGGGTCTTGAACCTTGTGGAGGCTTCCTACGTACACTACCTTGGAAAGGATCTATGACCATGTTGTTTTAAATAGAGTATTGTGCACCGACGTGAAGGTTGTCAAAACCAATGGGTGGTGGGACTGAACATCATGGAGGCTTCCTACATACCTTGCCTTGGAAAAGATCAAAGAACTCATAGATCATGTGGTGTGAACCAACGTAAAGTTGGTTAGAACCAATTGGGTGTTGGGCTTGAACCTCATGGAGGATTCCCACATACCTTACCTTAGCAAGGATCGATGTCAAAGTAGATCATAATCGTGTATGGGGATTACACTCTAGGTTGTCCATGATGTTGGTGAACCAAGGTGAAGGGGGTCAGAGAGACCAATGGATGATGGGATTTAACCTCGTGGAGGCTTCCTACACACCATTCCTTGGAAAGTATCAAAGACCACAAAGTTCAGGTATTGGTGTGGGGCATACATTCTACGATGCCCAAGATGTTGGTGAAATGATGTGAAGGGGGTTGGAATGACCAATTAATAGTGGTATTGAACTTTTTGGAGGCTTCCTACATACCTTCCCTTATCAAGGATCAAATACCATGTTGTTCAGGTATGGGTGTGGGGTTTACACTCTATGATACACAAGATGTTATGGTTGGTGTTTGCTCTAAGCCCACGTGAGTTAGGTTCGGTGTGAGAAACAAGATCCAGCAAAGACCTGGAGATCACATCACAAAAGGTGTGTCTGTGGGAAGTGGAGTGGGGCTTACATGTAGTTAGAGGACCAAAGAGGAAACATGGTCTTACGCATGGTCCACAACCCAAAGATACGAAGATAGGGACTAACTCTAGGATAGAGGCCCGAGTGGTGACAAAGTGTAGTGGGAGAGGGACATGGCACCCATCAAGAGAGGAGCATGGATCCTACCTCCTACATGGAATGCTAGGGGCATACACCAGGGTGGGTTCTCTTTCCCCGCAGACAGATGCTACTCCGATAAAGAGAATCACATTCCATGTAAGGAATGATCTCACTCTCATGGAGACTAGTGGGTGTGGAGAATGTCCAAGGATGGGGAACCCCGCGTCTGATGCACGGGGATTAGTCATAGGTTAACGCCATGTGCTGAGGATGAAGGTTCTTTTTAGTTTAATGTCCTGCAGCTCAAACATGGTGGGTTCACTCGACACCCTTAGGACTTACATAAATGGTACCCTCTACACCATGGTAAAGAGAAGGGACAGACAACAGCGTGGTTGGGTGGTGTCATGAGGTTATCCCATTGGGGGTACACATTAGGGTGGCTATGCATAGTAACAAGAGAAATTAGCATGAATATTCAATAAATTATGAGGGGAAGAAATTCAATGGGAAGTGTCATCCAAAATATATTGAAATTTCTTAGTGCGAACCAAGGAGGTTGCACGAGAGGGGGAGTTGGAGAGAAAAGGGGTTTATGAATGGAGCCTCGTAGAGCTCTAGTGCTCCATTTAATGGAAGGGCTTCGTGAAGGTGCAATATTTGGGAAGTGATGTGGCCTAGACTAGGCATAGGTTATAGGTAAATCCAAGAGGGGATTCATGATGTGGATGGGTATTCATGAAGCATATCCCTACAATGCATGGGTGCCTCGCGAAGTAGGGTCCTATGAAGAAATTTGATTAGAGAGGCCCATTGACTCTGCCATAGCATTTGAGTCACATGTTCATGGGGGTGAATTACCAAGCCTAAATGCTATGCGATGACCATAGTCCCGATGGGGATCTCCTTCCTTCGTGAAGGACCATGGTCTTCGTGAAAGGCATACCTCTTGAAAGAGGGGGGACATGGAAAATGGGAGGAACTTCGCATAGAAAAAGTATCTTGAGGAGCACATGGTTCGCAGAGTAGAATGTGATTCATGATTTGAGAGCTGAGAAGATTAATGGTCGGATGATCTGTCATTTGGGCATGGTGGGGCATTATTAATAGGCAAGAGGTTCCACGAAGAGGACTGTGCTTGGAACGAAGATGGATTACTTACTTCCCAATGGGCTCGTGATCGTCCAAGGGGCTCATGGATCATCCCACCTCCTTACTTCGTGGTGGGCTCATAAATTTCAAAGGGGCTCATAGAGCATCCCGCCTACTCACTTTGCGTAGGTCTCCCGAATGTCAAAGGGGATTGCAGAGCATCCCTCCTACATTATTTGTGGAATTTTCACGAACATAAAAGGGGTTCATGGAGCATCCCGTCTCCTCGCTTCATGGAGTGTTATCAAACTCCAAAGGGGATCGTGAAGCATATCACCTCCTCGCTTCATGGAATGTTCGCGAACATCAGAGGGGTTCATGGAGCATCTCACCTCCTCACATCGCGGCGGGTTCATGAGCATCAATGGGTTTCATGGAGCGTCTTACCTCTTCACTTCACGGCAGGTTCGCGAACATCAAAGTTGTTCATAGGGAATTATGCCTCCTCGCTTCACGGCAGACATAAGGCTATGGCACTCTGTGAAAGGCCATCGCGGGGTAGCTTCGGAAACTTTATTATTATCCATCACCATTATGATTTTTTGTACCAACAAATTTGATAAATTTTTTTTTTGGATAAAATTTCAAATTTAATTTTGATTAATAAATTCTTATCTACCATGATATTAATTTTAGAACATGAATTATTATTTAAAACATTTTACTTTGAAATAAAAAATTTCAAAATCCTTTGTATGTTTATCATCTTCAGAATTAAAATACATATGGTTGTCAGAAGAATTTTAAAAATCAAGGGTTTTCTCTATAAGATTCTTATAATGATATAATACTTCTTTAGATAAAACAACAATTCTATAATTTAATTTCTCAAAATTCTTTTGGATCAAACAATTTACCTTTTCATGTAATTTTAAAAATCTAGAAACATTTTAAAATGAAGGTATAATATTATCTTCTAATAACGATTATTCATTATCTGAAGATTCATAAAATTTGAAATTAAGAAAATTTTTATTTAAGGAAATATTGTCTATTAATTCGACATTGTGTACCTTAGCCACATGAAAATGATTTTCAAAGGGTAATATAACTTTAAGTCAAATATTCTTCTGACCAGAAGATTCATATTTTGAGGATTCATCTGAAAATCCACTACCATTTATACTCTACGTGTCATTGGAATTATGGACTTTCTTAGCCTTAGAATTTTAATACTTCTATTTGTTTAATTCATAATGTTTTTCCGTCTTGTATTTTTTCTTAAGAATGGAACAATACGGTCTGATATTTCTAGCCCTTTTACATTCATAATAGGTTACATCAGAATCTTTCATGTCCTTTATATATTTATTCTACTATCTATAATGAATATATTTCTTTCACAAAATCATGTTCATTATTCGAGCGTGATTTTCTAAGTCATTCTAAGATTGATCAATGTTATTTGATTTAGATATATTGACAACATTTAAAAAATTATATCTTGTTACCATTTCTGGAGATTTTCCTATATATTTATAGGTGAATGCTATAATTCCATTACCATTCTTCATTTTTGTTTAAATTAGTATCTCTCGTCATTGTTTTTTCATGCTAAATAATAGTTCCAAATGATTCATCAAGAGTAACGTTAGATACTTTCCAATTCTCTTCAATATATTTCATTTTTGATTCATAAACAGATGGAATTATATCAATTATCATATTCAAAATACCATCATCACCAAGGCCTTTATCTCCCATAGATTGTTGATTATCGATAATTATCATAAATATTTGTTCTACTTTTAAAATTTTTTCTTCATTAGGGAATAAGAATACATGATATTTTGCAGTTAACATAGCTCTACTGGTTTCAATAACATTTGATGTTCTAAAATGTGTCACATCATGTTTCTTCCAGATATAGTAGGTAACATCTCAAGAATATATCTAACTATACATATTCCTGGTCATAGAACACAAAAATATATTTTTTACCATTATATTTATTTGATATTCTTGTTATTCCAATTTAGTTATGGTAATGAATTCCATGTTAGGATTTTTGTAAACACAATTGAGCATAAAATTTTTTTTCACTCCATTGATAATGAAAAAATTCTTCGCATTGTATATCTGGTACTCATAATCATTACCATTAGAAATCGGTGGTCGGATAGGACTATGGTTTTCAAAAGAACCAAAATTAATACCTTCCTTCTTAAAATAAAATATCATTTCCACAAGACTTTTTAATAATATAATTTTATAAATAAATATAAAAAAGTAAGAAAACATGATTAATAAATGTTAAGAACGAAAATTTGAAACAATGAAAAAAAATATGATCAAGAAAACATAAATGTATATAAATTTTTTTCTGAGACATGATAAGAAACCAACTATAGGAGAAAAATAGTATATGAAGATGTAAAATTAAAAGAGGGGGGGTGAATTTTTAGTTTAACAACATAAATTTTTAACCACAAGGAAAAAATGATTATCAAAGTTAAACAATGTGAATTCAGAAACCCCCTCTATGACTTAATAATGAAACAAATTTTTATAATGTCTACATTAAGGATCCAAAAAAACTAATGAATAATTTACTTTGAGAAATATTCTACCTTAAATCTTATAGAAGAATATTTATCAATGAATATAATTATAGAAGGTATAATAAATAATACATTATTTCTTTACCAAAATTGAAGTGGAAATAAAATATTGCTTCAATAAACATTTAAAAAAGTAGAAAATGTTTTAACATAAAGAGAAGTGTATCCAAAAACAATGGATAATGTTCCCTTGATTTATACATTCAAGAAATTTATTGTTACCCACAATAGGGTATGTCCATGATAAGAATATCAGAGTCCATCTTGCTATCCCTACAAGAACGTGAACATTAAGGAAGTTAGAACCTTAATCTTCTTATCCCTGGAAGCCCTCGATTGTACTCAAAAACCATCAAAGTCCCACAAAGTAAGATGAACAATATGTTCATAGTTGAACATGATTTTCATAAAATTCACAAGACACAAGTGACTTTTTATCTCTATAAATCACATCACAACGTGTAATATCTATGATCAACAATTGACCGATGGATACAAACAGTGTTCAAATGATCTTATATTTATAGAAAAAACATCAATGGTCGGCTCCCGCCCACAATGATCATATTTTTTACCAAATATCATAGGAACCTATACATGTGTCACTCAACAAACAGTTGGTTTGAAACAAATTGTTTGACAACATTTTTATTGTAACAAAAATATAGAGAAAATTATCATGCCTGATAATCATTATTATGTAACGGTAATAATGTATCTTAACTAAAACTGAATAATCTGAGTCAAAGGAAAATTTAATTTATAGACTAAATATATATACAATCATATTCTAGAAAAATGGATATACAGATTCTGAATTCTGAGGAATTAAATGTCTGAATTATGAAAGAATATGGAGTCTGAATTTTGAGGAATCTGGAGTTTGAATTCTAAGGAATTCAGAGTAGGAATTTCAATGAATTCAGTGTTTACATTTTTATTAATTTGGTGTTTTAATTTTATAAAAATAATTTTCTGAATTTCATAGAATTTAGAATCTAAATTTTATAGAATTCAGAGTCATTTTTTAAATGAATTTGGAGTCTGAATTTAAGAAAATTTGAATTCTAAATTTCAGAGAATTCAGAGTCTGAAAACAGAATGACTTGATATTCATGAAACTCTATGATTCCAATGATTTATATAAGGATATTATTTTTTTACATTGTAAATAAATGGTTTGACTAGGTTTGGAATAACATAGAAAAAGGAATTAAAAAAAGGGTATAGATAAATCATTTCTTAGAGAAAGAAAAATATTCATATGAAATTGAGTATGTGATTTTCACAACATCGAGGAAGGGAAATGTCATAAAAAATCCATACTAACATATCACCATTTTTGAAATTTCCTTCATTTAAGTATTTTCTTCTATAGATTGATGGTCTCAAGAATACATTTTTTGTATTCTCTTATGAATCATTAATAATTTTAATCATATCTTTCTTGTATTATTTTGTGATATCTCATTATTATGATACTTTCCTATATGAATCATTATTATGATTTACCATATTGATATATTTATGACTATATTTATATTTAAGAAAAATCACAAGGAAATTATTTAAAGGATATGAGTATATGTGTGTTTTATTTAATTAAAATATTTTACATTTTGGAATGTTAATATTTTGTGTTATTTATATAAACTTTTTTATTTTTTAAAATATTTAATATATGATAGAAATATTAATCAGAAATGTTATAAAAATATAATAAATTAATTATTTTATTTAAAAACCATTTAAATGAGAATATAAAATGATCACATTAGTGTAAATACATCATCATGGATCAGAGTGTGATCTTGATGCATATCAATATTTTTTCTTCTTCTTGAGCTGTGTCCATATCAACCTACATATTTCTTAAATTAAGTCAACCGTTATATAAAAACGTGATGATGTATATTATCAATGTTTGATGGTCTTTATTACACAAATTAATTTTAATGTAAGAAAACATTATTCAATAGTATGTATGACTCTCGACACCAAGTGCATTTAGGAATATAGTATCTTGAGACATACTAATATTTTTTACTATTAAACA
Organism: Viscum album; assembly: GCA_963277665.1. Classification (NCBI taxonomy): domain Eukaryota; kingdom Viridiplantae; phylum Streptophyta; class Magnoliopsida; order Santalales; family Viscaceae; genus Viscum; species Viscum album. The sequence goes on from OY728140.1 coordinate 653,747,487, forward strand.
TAAATTAAATATATTTCATATATTTAAATGCATACAAAACCATGTTATTGTTTTTTACAAGAATGAGTTCCCTTCATCAATGTCACACATTACTCGCAGTTCCGAGAATTAATAAAAAATCATATATTATTGAAATATTATTATTTACTATTCATAGATATAACATAGTTTTAAAATTAGTTTCAATGAATAGAAATCACTAAAAATTGAAAATATAAGATTTTAATAACTAATAAAATTGTTAAAATTTAATTATAAATGAATATATGAACTAATAGTGTATAACAAATTATTTTTTTCGAAAACTTTTTTTTATATTTACAAATATGTTTTTGTCAAAATAAATTAAATTATTTACAATTAATTATTGATATTAATTTAATATATATATATATAGATAATAAATTAAATATTAAATATTATATATTTTTCCCATATATTTGATAAATATAAGATAATAACATACCAATTTTGATACATAATGCACTATATTTTTATTAAGGCATTTTTACAACTATTTAATTGAGTACCTATATTAAATTAAATTTTTCGAACATATATTGATTATATTCATCACAATAAACATTACTGGTAGAATATATAAATAAAAATTATGTTATCATCCAATTTTTATATTCTTCAGAAAAATATCTGTTTTGATTGAATAGTAAAAAATATTGAATTTTATTTCAAAACTGATTTTTCATCTAATTTATATATACGGTTGAATTATAATTATAATTGATTTTAATGTTTAATTAGTTTTAATTTTTTCAATTAATATAATTATTATAATTTTAAACAATTTTACTTTTAAATAAATTATAAAAACATAGAAACACTTATAAGCTTACACATTAAAAACATGCATTGTCATCCAACATATGAGAACAAATTTAATTCAATTTTTTAAATTATAAGATTGGAATTTGAAAAAATTGATTTCATATTTGGATTAAGAATAATTTAAATCATTTTATATGTACAATATTGTTTGACATAAAATATTAAGGAATGTGATTTAAAGTAATTACAACGATTAAAAAAATTAAGTTTAATAATAGACTAAACCATAACTTTAATGCCCTAAATGACCTATGGCCTTGTAAAAGTTCTTTTGGATGGAAATTTATTAACCTTATACTCACTTGGGTATAATGTTAACCATTATTCGATACACTTACAGCATGAACAATGTGATATCATTTTTTTAAAATACTACATGTGTGCCACTCATCCACTATAAAGGCCATTACTTCTCCCCCATAACATACACATATCAACCCATTTATGTTCAACCAATATTTTAATAATTATCTTCCCAAAGTACCTCCCTTATAACTTGAATAATCCCTTTATGGTGAAATCCTCAAATGGAATCTCTTTGGTATAATCCAGAAGGATTAACCTAACTATTAATGTTACACGTTCCAATGATTTTTTTATTTAATTTCAAACCACATTAAATATTCATATTACAAGTTAATATATAAGCACAAATATCCAAAATATATGATTTTATATTAATTAATACACATTTACTTTCACCAACATCTATCTAATGGGTAACGAACATTATGTTCTTGTTTTTGGAGAACTATAGTCTCATGAAATGAAGTTTGTTCATTTTTTCCCATTAAAATAATTCATGGTGTTAGTTATGATAAAAACACTCTAAAAATATGATGAAAACTCTCTAAAAATAATATATATATAAATATTGTCTATATAATTTTTTTATCCTTTTGTAACAAATATCTATAATACTTTCCATTTTCACTAATACAATAACAATGTTTGAGGATTTTTGGACTACTACTGCCTCAACGAGATGTGATTCATTAACACAATTCATGGAATGTATGACGCTTGGTTTTAATTTAATATCCCCAAAAATAAATAACATATATTTTCTATTCATGACATATATAAATTTATAAATATATATATATATATATCATTTTGTTGTTAACCTTTCACACACAATGTGATAACATAGTTTGTGAATGTGTTGATTGCCACCTTCTAGAAAAATGTGATTAATTTCGAATCATAAGATATATATATATGTATATATATATATTTAAGTTTATATGATAATATAATATGGTATTTTTTTATAATTATCATTCCTTAATTTTTGTGTTAATAAAATTATTTCCATAACCATCATTAAAAAATATGTATGTTACACATGCGTACGTAGGATAGACAATCTTGATGAATGTATCATTTCATAATTTTTGTTTACCATATTTAATAATTGGTTTTAAAAATAATAAATTATTTATAAATATAACAAATATTTTAGGAATATTATTAGTCATATGTTATTTAATGTCGATTTTGTCCGTCTAATGTCTTTTTGACAACTAATCCAAATTTGGCCAAGACAATAGACATTAAAATAATTACATAATAGGATGAAAGAGAAAAAGAAAAGTATGAAATAAAAATAATAATAAAATGGTTCAAAATAAAGTAATTAATTATCATATGTTTTTTATTCTGCAATATAAAGACACAGGAAACAAATAGAACCTGAGATAAGGAAATTTCATATCACTTTTTTACATTTGTGAGATAAATTCGATGTTCACCACTTATTTATTTTGAGTGCTGTGTCTGCTGCCCATTATTATATGTTATAACATGATTTAATATATATTCATAGTATTTAATAATTTCATATAATATTATAATTTCATGAGTTTATTGTTTAAAAACCATTGAACGTTGTATAGGATTCTATACAGTGTTTAAATATTTTTTTTCCCAAGAATAAATTTAATGATATTTCAATGGTCTTTATGATCACCAAACTATATAAAAATTGATAAATAAAACTATTAATTATTATAATCTATGGATATTCATCAACTCAATGAAATATTAGAATCATTTTTCAACTATATGGTACTCAATGTGTTTAAGAAATTTATTTTATGAAAACAAGAATTCATTTCTCTCTAAATTTAGAGAACATGTTTCCTTATAATAAAATTGTATTAATAAAAACTTTTATTTTTTTAAAAAAAATATATTTGGTAAGGAAATTATTATCATATATATATTTTACCACTATTTTCCTTGGATTTGTCGTGTTGCTTTCAGAATAATGGCTTTTTATAACTTTTTTAATTAGTTGAAGGATTGTTCTTTTATATGATGTATGGAATTACCCACCGTAATTCGGACTAAGAATAAATTTCATTTTTTAAATGTTTTTTTCAAAGAAAATTATATTTAACATTTAATATCATATCAATTTGTCTTAAAAAGTGTTTTCCAAAAAAAAATATTTTTCATAATAATTTTTTTAAAATAACTTTTTCTAGTATTTATATTCATCAATGAAAATAATCCATTATTTTTACTCCACATTTTTTATGTTGTATTGATAACATCATAATTCTTCACATGGATGGTTTATTATTTAATTGAAAAAAGTCAATATTCAAATTCACTCCATTCACTACTTTTAATTCACTTGAAATATTGAATTTCAAATTATATTTTATCATGGAATTTACAATAAATTATCAATTTCCTTTATTACAGATATTATTATTGCCTAAAATTTATAAGTTTTTCAATAATGTTTGTATATTTATATTTATTTGATTGATAAATTAATTATATATATATCTATATCTTTTATAAAATATAGAAATTTAATAAGGCTTATAGTTCGTTAAATAAATTCATTACTCAATATGATGAATGTTTTTGACATGAAATGATCGGTTGATCCTAAACATTATATATCTTCTCAATGGATTGATAGGTTCTTATGAGATAAATATATTTCTTAAATTAAATGGTTTTTAGTTTTTATTGTTAATCTATCCCAATGATGGATCTTTAAATTAGAGGTTTTCGTGTGCGTAAGGCACAACATCCAATAAATAAGTATTGCCTTCATTTTGATTGAATACTTATTAATCTAGAGATTTTCACATGATAAAATATATGAATGCATTTCATTATGAGTTTATTTATTGAATGGAATGTGTTTTTAATTTATTTACCTTCCATATTTATTTTTTATTATCTACTTATTTTAAAGGAACATGTTTCTCTTTATTACCATGACATATTTTTTACGAACTTCCTTTCAGTTTATACACTACATGGATTGTGTGTTTAGATATATTCCTTGTATATTGACTATAATAAGTAATTCATTATTAATTTTGATACATTTTCCCCATACAAAGCAGTTGATCTCACGCATATTATGTTTTATTCCCTCAGAATACATTAAATGAACACTTAAATATTTGTAGGGATTTAGTTGATAGTTTATAGTTATCCTTGATGAAATTTATTTTTAGAGAATTAAAAATTAAGTTATAATTTGTTTATTGATTTATTATAATAGTCTCGTATATATATATTTTTTACCAAAATAACAAAACATACAATACATTAGTATTTTATTCATTTTGATTAGGTAAATGTATTGATTGTATACACCATCTCCGGGATTTCAAGGGGCGGGTCGTTATAATCATTGTGTAATAGGAAATGTCAAAAATCCCCAAATTTCATTAGTGAATCCCCATAATAGCTAAACATAATTAAAATTTCATACAATAGATTAGTATATAGTACCCATGATATGATCACAGGTACACCTAATGCAATTTCGCGTGGACATGGAAAACAAAGTTCCTAGACATTTCTACACCGACACTATATCAAATCTAGTAATACTTTTTAGACTCAACCATTGCAACAAATTGAAGGGTCACAAACCTTTTTTATTCTCAAAAAATCAAGAGGAAAATTGGCCTCTAGGGCATAGGTATGTTTTACCATATGAGAAAGGTTGTTGAATAGCGCAAGGGTCTTATGAGTTGATAACAAGGATACTATACATTCTGGGGGTTATAATAATAATATTCCTTAGTTATATAACAAAATAGAAGAGGACTATAAATAATTATAATTATAAGATTAAACTCATCATATGAAGTAAGTAATTTTTAATAATCAACCCCAAACATAATTCAATTTTCAAATGATAAAACATTCCATAGAATTCCACACATGGTAAATAATCAAGGTTAATCATGTAAAACCACTATGGTATGTATATAATGAATGAAAAAAATTAAATATAAATTCTATCATGATGCGAGAACCTCCTTGGTATAAGGCCACCCATATCCTAAAATGTTTACTACTTTGATCATTATAGTCTAGATCATGAGTCTGAATCCCTAACTAGTTAAAAAATAATAATATATATATTTTTTCCAATATAATATTCTAGAGCGTGAATATTAACACATTACACCACCACCAATGAGTTTTTATCTGAAATCCATAAGAAATTAGTTGTGTGTCAAATATAAATTAAAATTAAAAAAATCATTTTTTATATGTTACCCTCATCCCTTATGCTCAACTTCTACAATGAATCATTTTTGTTATTAGAAAAATGCATGTATCTAACTATATGACTTCCCCGTATAATATATATGGCTATAAGTACATATATTTATATATATTATTATTTTGTTAATGATGAATGTATCAACCCCAAAAGCATCCCTTAACAAGTATCATATATAGTGCATCCTCATCTTCAACATGTAATTATATAACATTTAACCTCATTTTTTAAATCACATAACTGACATCTAAAAAACCCAATCTTGTCCCCAGTCCCTTGAAACTCATCATAGAAATCTTCATTGACTCAAGATCCTGATGTATGAAGGAATAAATATATCGTTAATCTTAAAAATAATAATTGTTATCTCTATATGTAATATTCCAATGTATGATTATATATATCCACTAATAAGCATGGAACCTTTTCCTCAAGGGTAATATTGATCCCCAACACACAATCGATGGTCACAAAAGCATCACTTGATATCCAATCACCATACACTAGAATTTATATAGAGGTCACTAATTTCATATCCATTTTTCAACACCACCCCCTATGTATCATAGTTTATAGGGGAGTACCTAAAACAAGTGGACAAAACAACCTTGAAAGAGTCATACACTTGTTCACACTACTCCAATAGAATGTCAACCAAAAATAGTGAAATATATTGGAAAATATTTCCTAAATAACTTCATTTGGGTCCTCATTCTTTATGGCCATATCATTAATCCCAATTTACATCACCATATCAAGTCAAATGGGCCATGACCCCATCTTGAATTCATCATAACCTCAAACTGATTACTATGTCCCCTCAACATGGTGATCAACATCAACCAAATTATCTCATTCATTATATCATCTAGATGATGGTATAACCTCAATTGAGATGATCAACATCAAATCAATCCTATGGACTAACCCATCTCACTACTAAGAAACACAACAAAATCATTATAAAAATAAAAATTATTTATAATTAACACACTACATTAACATAGTTTGGGAATTAAATCACCTTACTATGTTTATCATATAAAAAACATGTTCATTCCCAATGATATCCTGTAAAATCATATAATTAATTTTAAAATGTTAATTTATTTATTTTTGGCAACACTCATTCTACCCGTAAGAGAATATATATAAAGGACCTACAAAACTAATATAAAGAAAGAAAAATATAAGAACCACCTACCATATAATCATATATGATATTTACTATGATATTAGCCTCTAACTAATGAAAAAATGATAGAAATATTAAATTTAAAAAAATAACCAGAAAAGAGGGGGGAAATGGACAACATATATTTAACATTATCTATAGTGACATAAACAAATAAAGGGACACAATTGGAATATTCCCCTTACATACATGATTCTAATGATAAAATGGATCATTAATCAGAGTATGATATTATGAGTAATGCCTAATTCTATAGAGGATTGAATATAGTGGCTCCCCCAACATTCTGGGAGAAATGGGAGAATGGTGGTTGATGAGAGGAAAAATAAGTTAGGGGAAATTGTAATATCCCACTTCTTAAATATTCCCAACCTTTAGATGAATTCTTTGGTTATCCTTATTCCAAAAATTATGAGCTCACTATCATTGAAATACTCTCCCCCATCATAACCACACATTTTTCTTAAACCATATCATACCATGGGTATCATCACTGTTTAAAATAATAGAGTATATGAATGTTCATGAAACATTATGAGTATGGATTGGAAAAATGTGTCTACTGTAATGGGTGGTATGTAATTTACTCTTAGGTGGATGCATGGTTAAATACGATTATAGGATACTATATTCACATTCCCAAAATAATTTTTTGGGGTTCTGATGGATTCAAATATCTTCCAAAAACCAAATGGAGATGTTAATCCCAAAAAAGTATTCTAATTAAAAATTATTTGATCATTAACATTATTAAAATTAAGATCCAAATCCCCAAAAAAATTGTCCCATACACTACTCTCATCAATTGAAATCTGTTGTTTAATTTCATATCACTCAAAATCTTTGGATATTATAATATCCCAAAAATATAAATGATCATCCCCAAGAAATCATAAATTTCCCAAATATGGTACTGATCTTATGAAAATAATTTATGTCAACCTATTCTTCCCAAGACATTCATTCAAAGGATACATACTCTCATGGTTCCCCACTACTATAATTTCCTAACCAATCACAATATGTACCCAAAAATTATCATTCTAATGGTGCACTGACCATTTGTGGTCTCAAAGGCCCTCACATGATTCATCATCATTCCTACACCTCATCAGGTGTTTAAATAATTCCCTGGTCATATATTGCACCCATCAAGTCACAAATCTCTTCATATTCCCAAATATCCTACATCTCATAAGATGATAAAAATTAAAGACACATCATATATAAAAACATTAATTCCCATAATTTTCCTGATGCGTTCACACATCAGACCAAACTCTTATAGAATCAATTCCCGCAATATGTCTTGGTGCCTATGCACCTTCTATATATTTATGTCATGAATCATAATAAATTATAAAATACTAGTAAATTCAATTTTAGTTCAAAAAATACTTGTGAACACCATAAAATAAATATGGAAATGCTAAAATAAATGAAATAACTGATCACACCCATGACACACCAAAAACAATAATAGGATATCATTCCATATCTATAAATGGATAATCAAATACTTGAAATGTGGATTATACCTAACTACCTGGGGCTTGTATTCTATGTGGATCATCAAAAACAACCTGAAACTATACACATTGTTGGTTAACTCTATCTCTACCACAACCCTTCCATGCAGTTGATCCCTGGAAACCAAATCCTGGTAATTCTCTTAATTCAACCATAGATCTGGATGTCTAACATTATCTCAAGATACCATATATCATATAAAATATACATTATAACTTGTTAGAATTTACTATATATCCACATCTTGAGGATCCTTCAGAGCCATATCACATTGGTTCCGAACATGGCACATATTCCCACACTTGGAGAACAATACTAAAAAAACACTCCTCAATGGTATACCTGAATATTTTTCCAAAATTGTGTACTTATATTCATCGTGATATCATTTACTAATACCTAATTAATAACCGCCATAATATCCTACCATTATTACAAGGATACAATAATATTAGTGTTCCCTGATTCCCTTTAAAATGAGTTCCTAATTTACTGACTTAGAAAAGTTTGTTACCCTAATGATGTGCTCCTGCAACCTGATATCATGCTTTAAATAATCTTGAATAAACCTCACCATATAAATGCATTAAATATTTATAGTAGATGAAAAACATGACCTATCTATGAAATTAAAATCATACAAAATTATATATGCATCCCCCTATTTATGATTAATGAACTCATAGTACTTTTATATCCTCAACATCACCATAATGAAGTGATTGAAATATATAGACTCAGAATATTTCCAAGATAGTCCCTTGTGTCTCACTACTAATAAATATATGTCCTTACAGTAAATTTTCAGTACTCTAATCATATATATGTCCATCTTCATTCTTTGGTATGGGTATGTCTTGAGGTGATCAGTGAAGCCATGAACTATCTTGATATACTTTTCTAATACCTATGGTCCACCCTCACACAATAATAATGGATAGTACTGAAAATGGGACTCCTAAGTCAGATATACCATGGATGTCACAATACCTAATAATTTCCAATCAATGCCTATTATTACATACACCATGATTAACATTATATTCTCATCATTCCATGGTCCAAAATCATACATACTCTTTTATTAACCACATATATCGAATCCATTTTTTGTGTCTCGCGATAATCCAAACACTCCATAGGTACATCATGACCCTTAAGGGTGTCATCCCATGCATGATCTTACTACTCCATATTACATCTTCCATTAAAAAATACCAGATCCATTTAAATGATATCACAAAAAATTCCAATACCATTACCAAACAACCCTAATATATATATATATTGTGGGGAGGGGATGGTGTAATAGGAATTGCATCTATCCACCATTACACCCATCTATCGTACTCCATTACATGATATTCAACCTAATGACACCTCACCTACCCATATCATATTTATGTATTAAATATCATCTATTCTCGTCGACCCCCTGATAAATATAATAGATTCATTCATAACATTTCATAAATATAGGAATATGTTGTAGCAAAGTAGAATTCCACCAAATAGGTCAAATAGAAAAACATCGTTTATTTTCACTGTTGACATATTAAACAACTCACCCCAATTTAACATCCATTTAAACCATTAACATGGATTAACCCATATATCACATTAATTTATAATCACTTATAATCATATCATATATCATCATAAACCACATACCTAGGCTTGTTGAGTCGAATTTGACAAAAAAAAGATATGTGAGAATTCATAATTTTGATTTGTTGTATACAATTTAAACATCCGAACACCTTTAATTTCAGTCCATGATACCAGGGAAAATCACTTGTAAAACAAACATCATAGGAGCCAATGTGCCTATCATGATGCACAATCAAACATTACATACCATAATTGATTAAAGTTCCAAATCCACATAATAGATAAACATCACAATCATGTGCGCCACCAGAGGTGGAAATATAATTCATTGTAAAAATATAGTGTAAAATATATTTACCAATGTGATTAATATAGATTTTCCATCATTCATGTAGATTTTGTTACTCTAACTGAATATCATTACCTAGTTTTAACTATATGCTTGTTTCTGGTCTACCATAACACAAATACTATAACTAAAATTAATGGAAAAATTCCTTTGATCCTAATTGCCACCTCCCAAATGTGGATAGCATTTTATACACATTTCATGTTATTATATAACCTGGAACCAAAAAAATAACCCCCAATTTTACAATTTTTTGTTCCTTGACCCATTTGTACACTCAATAGTGCTCTGAATAGGGCTTCCACTAGGCCTTAGGCCCACCACCCCAAACACCAATGTCTTTCAACTAACTACAATGGGATAATGCGGGGATAATATTGGATAATATTCCCTATGGAACACATAATAATAAAGGACATTATATATATAGAAATGTAGAATATGGCCAAAACTAACCGAAAGCATACGAGAAAACTCAATGAATGAAAAATAAAATTAAGTTATAACAATGATTCCCAAAAACAAAAACCATTGTAGATGTTAAAACATTTCATATATAGTCAATGTAGATATGCATTCAAGGATTCAAATAACAGAACACTTAGTAACATATATATGAAATTAAAAAGATATATCAAATCCATTTACCAATGTAATAAACACCATAGGAAAACACCATTCTTCTAATTTAAAAGGTATTTCTCCAATCAATATGTTCATATTCTCATGCCTAAATCATTACCTAATATTAGAAGAATAATATATACATTTATCCAATGTGGAAAATTTAGGTTGTGAGTATGAACTCAGTGGTCCTCCACAAATATTTTTATACCTTACATGATTATAATTTTAGTTTTTGTAAAATATATATAAAAATGAAACATTTTCATTTTTTATATTTTACCCACCTCACTTATTCTCAACAGCCACAAGGAAGTATTTACATGCTCCGAACAATGAAATTTCATCACTAAATACGTTCCAAAAATTATATATATGAAAATCTTTAAGATAATTTATATTTATTTATATAAATATATATTTAGAGTGGATATGACCCGTGGTTTATCTTGCAAGGAATCCCCTAATAAATATCATATTGTGTGAACAATTATGTTCCACTGATAAATATTCCACCCATTATCTTTTTCTATAAATCATGTGATATGAATCCAAATGAAATAACTAATGAAGACCATAGTACCATGTAACATAGAATAAAATTTTACTAATGATTTAATATCATGATCCTGAGGTAATGAAATATTTGTCTTACATTAAATAATCACATTTAGCTCAACATCTTACATCCCAAGGTATGACAGTATATTCCCTCCAATATTCTTGGACCCTCAACATCAAGTTAAATAACAAGAATCATTCCTCAATTAACGGTATCAACACTATCACCTGATGATATATCACAATCCATGTGGATTTATTTGGTGAGAACCCCCAACACATTGGTTGGTAGGAATGGTCCATTAAGATACATATTCTATGAGGGCCTCCACCCACAATGAGTGGTCCACACCACTTGTAATGATTCTTATCATTATGAACAAGACTCCAATAGTGAGTTGGTAAACTATAGTGACCATAAATCACAGAACATTACATAAACAACATCATCCACCACATTGTTCTCCATCAACCAAGTCATTAGATCTCGATGAAAATCAAAATATTAATTTACATGTAGGATTCCTTAAAATTGAGGAACTATTATCCTAAAAAAGGTAGTCATGTTTCTTCAATATATAGATCACCATAATGTATTGTATCTTGAAAATTACATCACTATAAATATCATGTAACCTCAATAAAATGGATGAAATCCTGCTAAAGGATTATTTCTAACTTGTCTAATTATGATGGAACTCATGAAAACAATATTGAAAAATTATTACAGAAAACTCACACTCATTATGAACTATGAATGTGTTCTAAATACCCTTAATATGATTATAAAACATAAAAGAACTAGGGAATACACAATGTAATTCCATAGAAAATAATTATTTCTTTAAAAGAGTCAACTTAATTATTTTGGGACATAATCAATAAACCTAAATGGTATTATATTTTACTCACCAAAAAACACCTATTTATTTAAGAATAAATCTAGTAACATTATACCTTATACTTTTAGATGGTCAATCATCTAATATTGGACTCTAAATCGATCCAAAAAGAGAGAAATATGTATTTTAGAAAAAAGAACTACAAATATGGAAAATTGGATAACACATAATTAATTTTCCACAGTTATATATAAAATCATATAGAAGAAGAAGTATTAAGGACATTACTAATGCACATATAATGGGAACAAGGGATTATGAATCTTATTATATCCAATGTGGTTTGGCCAATGCATGTGTAGAAGGGAAAAGGTAAAAGCTCTGATACAATGTGTGTGAAATTATTCAATGATAAGGAGGAGGAGAGGATTTATATGTAAGGGGAAAATTTATCCTTTTACATTTTAAAAACATTTAGGGTTTATCCCCATCAGTTTGAGAAAATGTGTGTTAGCCATGAATTTCTCACTATGCATGTGCCACACTTGGATGAAATTTATGCATGTTTTTCAAAACAATGTGAAGAATATTATTTTATCCAATATAAAATAATATAGAGGGGATGTATATCTATTCACACCCACCTGAATGATTTGACAATCCATGTACAGTGGAATGGATGGTTTGAATAGTTACACTATGGTGCCAAACTTTCTAACTACAGTGATTAACATATTTATGTGATTTTTAAAAATTGAATTCCATATTTCTGATGAACTCAAAAATCATTTGAATACCAAATGTATTTTTGAGAATTATAGCCTATATAAAATAATGTACTTGTTTAAATAAAAAACTCTTAATTAATATCTAATTCTCAATATGATATTTGGTTGATCAAATTAACTAATAAATTCAACCGGGTTGAAGAATATCAACTTACTCAAAATCACTGTATTTTACTCCTGTGTAGGTTTTCAGTGACCCATTCGCTTTAAATTTACTATTTTTTCGTTGAAAATCCACACTTGATTGATAGAATATTATTCGATTATTTTTTTAATAAATCAATGAATAATTTATCTTTACAAAACACCCTACAGAATCCTATTGGAATATTATTTTAGTCATCATTTAAGTATTTGTCACAATGATAAAATAGTTCATGAACTAATACAATTAAGAAATCAGGGGAATCCTCTTTAAGATTCCATTTATGAACTCTACATTTATCTATCTTGTTTCCATTCATCATACCCCATCATATTCTAATGAATATATCACTTTTAAAATCAGTGTCAATAATCAATCACTCCTAGATTATCACTATAGATAAATTCTAACATCTATCAAAGCACTCATTGTATTTTATAATATTCTACAAAAAAGTGATCATATTTCATGTATATTAATTTAATTATTTCATTTAAATTATAAACAATTATAAAGTGAATATATAATATGTTTTTGATATTCATATTCATATATTCATTATGATCATTTTTTATCACATTACTCAAAATGTGTTAGATGCGGCGTTGATGTTAACCATTAATGGATTTCTAAATAATAAAATCTATATAACTTTATACATTTATTTCTCAATGATGATTAGAAAACAAAAATACACCACACGTTTAGATGAATTGGTTTCTAATACAGGATTGATTCCAACACCATAATTATTAATTTTTATTACACATAATTTTAAATTAAAATACTGATGGTGAAAAGTTTCTCACATAGTATTTCACAATCTTAAATTCAGTATTATTTTTTCCATACATAGTCCTTCCTTTAATTTTTATTAATTATTTATCAAAAAATCACAAATAAATTATTGGAATTCCTAAAAAAACTAAAAAAGATAAATTTAGATGGTCCTAGTAGGTTATCTTATGAAATATGTTCATTAATATCATGAATTAAGTCAACATGGTCATTTGTTTTGAGTATGGATGAAAATTACGAGAGCACCGAATATAAGCCATCTAACTCACTATACAAAATAATAATTTTTTTTCATCTTCCATACCTGTATAAAAGATATTTTACAACCTATATTTTTTATCCATTCATAATAAATTGCTATAAGAAGATCCATGAAGGTCATTTTCATCATAAAAATATTATATGGAAAAAATTTAGAATTCAATGATATAAGATAATGATTTTGGCTGGACATCATTCATGTGTGAACTTCTAAATTTCTATATATTCTGAAATCTCCCAATTAAATATTAAGAATGTCCCCCAAGAAAAATCTACAATGAACACCATTTTGTTCATTAACTATGATGTATTTTGAATGAGTTGAGTCTTAAAATAAATAAATATATTTTCTCTTCATATGAAACATTTTTGGTATTTGTTATATGGAATGGAAACTAAAAATATATATTCTATCATATAATAATTGTATATTTTGAAAAATATATCTTATATAACATTAGAAAACATAATTGATGGTGTGATTACATTATAGTTGAATTCAAATAACATGACATTTCTTTCAGCCAATATGTGGATATGGGTGGATGATTTAATGTGTATCGAGGATGTTTTATTACCCCAACTATTCAAATAATTTCATCACCAACATCTTCAACTTCTTCTTCCTCATCATTATTGTCTCTATCTATTCCATTATTAGTCACTTACTCATTGTCAAGAAGCAAATATTTGATATATGTGTAATAATGTCGGTTTTCTTCACCCATATGATATAGACTACCCTCATAATATTTGAATTGAATGTAATTGAAAACTCCTGTATACATGAGTGATTATACAATTGAATTATGATTATAAGAAACTATTAATCGTAAAATTATAACTCCATCATGGAATTATTGGATGATTGAGTAAATAATGTTGTATATTTGACATGTCATAATCAAAAACATGTAGAAAATATTGAATTCGTATCCTATGTGAGAAAAGAAATTTACAATAGCTATTAGAATTTATCTTTTGATCAGTTCCCGGTTTAAAATGGTCATTATTTCTATCAAGATTTAATATTTGGGTTAAACAATTAAATATACATACCGGTGTTGATGGTTTTTTCTATAAAAATCACTCAAACAAATTTGATTAAAATCCCTTTTTCTATAGACAGATGAGAAACATATTGTCTACTCAAAATAAAATATCGTTGATATTATGATAGTGTAATAAAAATATCAGGGAAGAATATTTTTAATTCATTGAAGAAAAATAATTATATTAATGAAATTTTATATTGTGGTTTGTATCCTTAATGATGACCATAATGTTATCCAGAATAAATTTTATATTTCACATTGTATGAATAGTAGTTTTTAAAGAGAATGTGAATCATCATAAAAAGTCCCCTAAGAGTGTAAAACCAAGTGTGAATCATATCACATTATTAAACTCTAAGATAAAATCATTTCTTATCCAAATACAACCTTTTTCTAGGTTATTACACTTATGTACTTTTATTGTAGATCCACATTCACTTGTAGTAACTATATAAAGATTTCATTTCAAAAATAACCACAAAATATTTGAATTTATAAAATTTAGAATTTTATTTTTAAATTCTCATGGTAGACACTAGTCTTCTGAAATTGTATATTCATTAGTTTCTATAGATATTGCGAATCCTCAAATGAATATCCATTTTGAGTCTCAAATTATGTGTGAAGAAAATAATATTTTCATGAACTTGGATAAACAAGTCTAAAATCATAATATTCCTTTTTCTAGGTCATAACACCCCGATAAATCCATTTGAGAACAACATAAACTATAATATCTATACAGATATTTAATTTCATTTATAAATATAAAATATTCACAATATCAAAATTTTAGAATTTTTAATTATATCCTCAAATATAACAATGATGTTTCATAGTATAATTTGTAATCATCAAAATATTTTCTCATTAGATTATAAAGATAATTTATATAATCCAAATTATATCTCCTTAGAGGTTAAAAAATGTGAAACATGGTATGAATTATCCAATTCCCAAGAGTGAAAAAACATTGGTGTAGAAAGCCTCTTTCTGATGATGTTATCCCTCTTTGATTCAATAATAATTCCCTATTATTAAAAATTTAATTCATATCTAATCAGTATTTAATCATTTGTTAATACAATTTTAATCATCACTTATTCATTAGTTATGTTTTAATTAATTGGAAGATATTAAGTAGTTACTCTAATGTTCTATAATAATTAAATATTAGTGAATCAAAATTTTATTATTACATAATCCCACATTAGGTTATAAAAATTCAATGTCAACTATTCTTAAATCAGTAATTAATTAATAAAACATTAATTATTAAATATTTATTGAGTACTATGTTTATAATAAATTAATTTTAAATCATTCTCCAATTATTTTGTACTAATTAACTAATCATTAAATATTTCCAATTTTATCATTCCCTAATTATTTAATAACCACTACTTAGTTATTGGATAATAGTTAGTAAATAATTAATTGGTTATTATTTAATATTTCATTAAGATGTTCTTAATGATTAGTAAATCCGTACTTAATCATTTTTTAAGCATTACTTAATCCAATATAAATTATGAATTAACCATTCATTAATCTTATGTTAATTATTACATAATTTATATTATTTTAAGATGTTATATTAATGTTAATTATTAGTTAATTACCAATTAAAATTTATTTATGTAGATATTTTATTGTTAATAAAAATTAATTCATTAATTATTTATTGTGTAATAATTTATTCATAATAATTTAATCCAGTAATAATCATTACACAATCATTTATTAATCATTATTTAATGACTTGTTTATAATTATTAATTGATTCATTAATAATTCACTAATCTTTAGTTAATCAATATGCAATCTGTCATTGAGCATTTAGAAATCCTTAATTAATTATACCTTAATCATTCATTAATCACTATTTTATCATTATTTAATTAATAAATATTATAAAGATTCTTCATAGTTAATTAATTATTATTTATTTATAAATAAATAAAAATTATTTTTTAATCATTATTTAATAAATATATAATCATTCATTTATAATTAGTTAAGTGTTAGCTAATAATAAGATAAACATTAGTCAATCCTATTTTTTATGCCTTATTCAATTGTTAATCAGTCATTAATCGTTATATAATTAATAGTAGATATGCATATAATTTATAGTTAGTTAATGGTTAATTAGAAGTTGATTGTTATTTAATTATTATTTTTTAATTATTTAATCACTAATTGATCATTAGAAAATATAATGTTATCCCCAGTTTATTAATTTTGTACTCATTACGTGATCCTAAGAAAATCTAAAATTTTCATTATCTAATCAATATGTATTCATTACATTAGCATTAGATAATCATTAATCAATCATTAGTAATTTAATAGGTAATTAATTGTGAATCCTAATGTCACTAATATTAATTCATAAACCATAATTGATAATTAATAATTACCTAATAAATATTAAATATCTACTATGTCATTCTAAATACTAACCTTATTATTATAATAAATCCTTTATTAATTAAAATTATAATTTTTAGTATTATATATTCAAAATTAAATACTAATAATTTACCTACAAATATTTACTATTATTTATAAATTATATCTAAAATATTAAACACTCATTAAATAACATATTTAAAATTGACTAAAAACTAAAAAACTAAATAGTATATAATATTTATTATAAATTATAAAACATACCATTAAATTAAGCTTCCCTAATTCAATATTCTATTAAACCCGACAAACAGTCCATGCCGATTGGAGAGGAATAAAAGAAAATAAAATAGACAGAGATAGGGAGTGAATTATTGAGATAGGTGGGCTGAATTGAGTTATTTGAAGGGGTATGTGTGGGTGGATTTTTATACAGCGGTAGGGAAATGATGGTTCCTTCAAAATTAAATTTCATCTAAAATAAAATTGAAAAGTTTTTTCTCCTAGAACGAGTTTCACTAAATTTATGGTGAAATTATTATTGGGCATTAACACCTTTCATATAATTTTATATGTTAATGAAATAGGTTGATTAATGTTAATAGTAGTTTGTGCATGAACACTATTAAATTAATAACAATACAAATTGAGTTATTTAACATATGATAGTATAAACATTATGAATTATCTTAATCGATAAATATTTTAATTTTTTTGGAAACATATTTAAAACTAATCATAAAAGTAGTATTATTATTATTATTATTTAATGGAACTAAATATAATAATATATTTTATTCTAAAAGATGGAAATAATGTTCTACCCTTGGAGATATAATAATAATTAGAAAAGTTTTCATCATTTTATAAAAAATTTTCACTGAATTGTTTTTTGTAATCTTCCATTATTTATAAGCCCACAAGACATGTCTTCCTCAACAATGATTTTTGTATATTTTTGGATTTGTCAGTTAAATTATTAGGATATTAATACACAGAAAAATATTGATAAATTATCAAATAATAATTATAAAAATTATTATATAAAGGGAATATCAATCCTTCACACATGAATCCACAATTACATGAGTTTTGGGTCATGCAATGTTTTGTGCATAACCTCTATTAGTAAAGAAAAATCCTATAACTATTCATAATAGGTGACATGTTGGAATAGCCCAGAGAAATTAATCATCTAATGAAAATAAAATTGACAGTTATTGATAATTAAGAAACAAAAATATTAGTTGTATTTATAATCCACATGTGTTATTGACCAACCTTAAAACTTATCCACAATTAGCTGATTACATATAAATTTGGTTATGAGATCATATTATTTGAATGATGCAACATTTTTAAATTCCTAGGATTACAGAGAAATGAAAATTTCAGTGCAGTAAAACACTTTATAATAAATGGTGATCATAGTAATATGGGTGGGTGGTATCTAATATAGTGAAATAAATAGAGTATATGGAATCATGATGATATAGTTAATTTATTAAATAATTTTTATTTACCCCATTTACTGATTTTAAATTAATAGTGTATAATTGGAATGAAATAATAATGTTTTAATATTAAATATAAATTTTAAACATTATTTCAATTAATTTATATTTTTTTCAATTTCTTGTTTTAATCATAACTCACATCCGATTAATCTAAATTGTGTGATTCTTTTTTAGGGTCCCTTATTAAATATCCAACATATCATTAGATGGAATCCTTGACCAATTCGGCCATATTAAGGGTTATATGATCCAATCAAGAAGGCCCAATGAATCTATAATGAAATTATACCATCAACGAAGATTGATTTTCGAGGCTCAATCCAGAAGTCCAAATAATTTTATTATCCACCAGAATTCAGGGTCTAATAAAATGTTTCTTGGATATAAATTAAAAGGCCCAAATCCAGGAAAATGGGGCACAAAATATGTTTTGAATTCTAGGCCACCATCCTATATAGTAGTTGAAATCTTCACACCAGTATTAATTTTTATCATGATCATGATATCAATCAGAGATGTTATTTTTTAATGTGAAATTGAAGATATAGTTTCCCGACTTTGTACATGAAATTGTATATATTTGACTATATATTTCAATTCAAAAACCGATTCACATTTGTACCTTTGATAACATGTTGATAAAAATGGGTAGATTATATTTTTTATTCAAACCATCATAAATATGGTACCATAAGTCCAATAGCAATAAAATTGTCATAATAGACTATACACATGAATATCTACAAAGTGTAAGAATGTGATATCTCATGATTGTTATATATGAATGGTCTAATCCTCATTCCATGTAGATGGAATGATTTGGAATTAAAATAGTCCTACACCTTGGTCTATAAATACATCCCCCTACAATCCTCCAATGGAGTTGGAATTTTATTATTTATGAATAATATTTCACATGAATTGAGCCTTTCTAAGGGCCTTGGAGTACATTCCTTGACCTTATTTCAACAATAAAGGCCCCTCCACCACATTCCCTTTCTTATTTTTTGGATGTTTTTATTTGTAATCGTGTATGTTTGTTTTAATTTCAATAGGATTTTAATGCACATTTCTTCTACATCATCTATTTTTATCACCCACCTTCTATTAATAAATATTAATTCTCTTAAAATTTATTAAATCATGTTCAATAAATTCTCTTTTATCACTTTTTTATTCTATCGAATGTGTGATTTTACTTCTCTTTACATTTAATATTTGTATTCGGCACACTGCTATTATATTTTCCTGTTATTTTTATTTTTTTATCCCATAACCATAACAAATCAAACTAGATTATAATCTGCGCAAATGGATGAATAAACCTATCCTTAGGGGGTTTCATAATAAGATGATGTTATAATGTTTGAAGCCTTTATTTATTTAACATTATTTGAATTAATATTTTCTATCTTATATTAAAATTTTATGGATTAATTAAATATTTTTGAAATGTGGATTCCATGGGTTATTGAAACAATAAGAACGCCTCGGTTTATGAAATATTGGACCTTCAATCAATATGATTTTATAAAAATTAAAATCCTTGATAATGATTGGATTAATGAATAAACATGGATTTATGATTGAAATAATCTTTGGAAGTGGATATTAATTAAAAAAATGTTATTGAAAATATAAAGAATATAATAAACTTATATCCCCAATATTTAAATGACACCAATATTTTATATTATTAAATAATATTTCATCAATCAATCATTTTTTCTATTCTCTGCAAACAATTCCCCTATTAAAAATACAAATCCCAAAAATATTCAATAATAGAAAAAGTTGCATTGTCATGGATTGAACCCAATTACCGCAATACACATTAGTAGAGAACCAAACACTTTAATAGTTTATAGGAGAAAATCGGCTGTGATTAAAATGATGTCATTTCTTGGTATTATACAATATGTTGTCAGTAATGTATTATTTTAAGATAATAGTAAACAAAATAATGAAAATAAATTCTAAAAAACACAATGATAAACCCGTAATCTCATAAAAATCATTTTTATAATAAACCAAAAAGGAAAACCAATATTCCTCATCCTTCCCAAATATCCCCAAATTCGTCATAGACTACCAAACTATCAGTTAAATTTTCATTCCACTGAAATCGAGAGAACTCTACGCCGATATAGATTAGATATTTGGGATAATAAAATAACTCCTCAACCAGTCATTTCCATACCAAATAAACTATATATGGATATTCCTAGGGAACAACCCATTAAATAACATGATTCCCCAGAAATTAATTACAATCCCCTTGGAATTCAATATCTATATATTGATTTTTATTTCGAACTCAAATTTTTCTTGATTTATCTTCTACCTCATTTCCATGAGCTAGTCAGTGCAGATCATCATCATCACCTCAAGGACTTCCTAGTGGAGTGCTCTACCATAAATCCATAAGGGGTTTCTGAAGAAAAAATTAACCATTGAGAATTCCCCTTCTCCTTAGATGACTCTTCTATGTTATGTATCTACTACCACTATCTTAGTATCATAACCACATGGAAAACCATTATGTGACACTTATTAGACCAATTATTTCATGCATCTTGTATGACTTCTATCAGAATGGAAATTAGTGTCATCATTCAATTCCCTAATGATTCACACCTTGTGGCTACCAAAGCCCCAACCTCATCGTCTATACATTCTATGATCCCAAGTCTATAAGGAATTGTGGAATCTATAGCTCACCAGCTCATCTAACTAATACTTTTCCACTACATTACGAGGATACTTCTAATTCAACTGAAACAATTGAGTTCAACGTAGGATACTCACTATGTTAAAAACCCTAAATAATAAACTCATTTCATTTGAAACATCTACCATCCCCGCCCTAATCCTTTCTCTTCTACCATTAACCGTTTATTGAGTTTTAGTAATACCATTTATCATCCCCATCAATTCCCATCTCAAAATAAAAAAAACCAATTCCAATATGGTAATGGTGGTTGTATGTTCTATAATCTTTATAATTTTGTCCTCAAACTCAAGGGATCAATCCTCTACAAGATCCTCTCTCATTCCATTATCCTAATGAGCCCTCTCAATTCACTACCGAATACTTGAACTCTACCAAGAACCAAAACCAATGTAATTCTAATGTGGTATAGGCTTCATATTATATGAAACCTTGGGAATGTGTAGTGGAAGTTCTTCCCCCATTCACATGTTATATCCTTAAAAAACATTGAATCCTAAATTTCACAACATGCATCCCACCATAGCTTGTAGGAACATTCTAATTCTTCCCAACTCTGATATAAAAAATTTCATAATCCCAAGTGTAATGTATGTGCAATTACACATTGATTAGGAAAAAAAATTTCCAATGCACTTGATAGATTCTCTAATGAACCATTGGCAGTGAAAATTAAAATCTAAAAGAATAAAAATCTTGAAAATTATCCTGAAAAAACTCCCTCACATACATCTATTCCTATAATGAATCCAATTACTTTTCCTCAACCTGTCTCAAAGACATGGATGTGCACTGAATCTGATCATGAAATTCTCGACATGTGTTAATGTGTTGAGGTGAGCATTCACCTTTAAGATTACATCAACTAATTCCTATGTATACCATGATTATTAAGGATTTATGAAATCATAAGAGATAACTTATTATCAATGATAATGTTTCAACACAACATTCCATACCTGTCAAGTAAAAATATCTTGGTACTATAATAGTTCCAATACAGATAGGAAGTTCAAGCATCGATGATGCACTCATAGGCCTAGGAGCCTAAATAAATATTATTCCTAAAACTTTCTCCTATAACATTGTTGATTCTCCTTTTCGTGACTTTTTTCTAAAGGAATGGAAAGGGAAATGACTTGGAACAAATTGTTTCAGCCTTTGAAGAATATATAAAAAATCGACAAAGGAATGAAAAAGGAGTCAAAGGACCTTACACCACGCATGTTCCCTTACTGTCACGCAGGTATACTTGTGTGCCACCTAATGGTCGAACAAGTGACTTGTGCGCCCTATGTGATAACCTCCTGGGGTCTTTTACAGCCTATAAATACCCCCAGTGGGCCCCCATTTCGAGAGGAATTTTTCCAAAATTCAGATAGAGAGCTCTGAACGCCCAAGTCTCTTCTTCAAGTCTTCCGAACACTTATAATTTAATTATTTACCTAGAATGGAAGGTTTAAAAAATAGGAAAAAGTTCTAAGTGATAAAATTTACTAGCACTTGCACGCCTAAGTGTTTTTACCCTTAAGGGAAATGGACACACTTACGTGCCTCCGTACCTATTCAATGAAACTTGTGTGCCACTCTTCTAGAAGTACATTAGGATGATTCTAAAGGCATTGGTCAAGAATCGACCAAGTATTACCCTACTGGGAAAGGATTTCACATGCACCCATGAGCCACACAGGTATACATGTGTGACCAATACTTGCACGGCCACGCAACACCTGCGCGCCTTATAGGACTTGCGCACCCCTATATATTTGAGTGCCTTTCCTTCCCATTTCACCACTCTAATTCCATTCCACCTCTCCTATTCAAGATTTAGTCTTCAAGAAACTCATCAAATCCATTTATAACTTGTTTACGTGATTGACATCCATATCTAAAAAGAGCTCCATTGAACATCTCTCATAAAATATTGACTTTCATATCTTTATGTCACTAAATTTATAGTGTTCATTCATTCACCCTCATCCTTTATGACGAGAGAATCTCTAACCTGGGCCTCCTTTTCAGGAGTAAGCCCTAGTCCAAATCCTTATTAATTTGGGAATCCTCCTTAGGAGTAAGCCCTAAGTCCTCTAACCTGGGCCTCCTTTTCAAGAGTAATCCCCAGTCATCAAATTCCCAAATATGGGAAACCTTTTTAGGAGTAAGCCCCAAGTCCCTTAATTTTCAAATCCCTTTACCCTGGGCCTCCTCCTTAGGAATAAGCCCCATTATTTCTTTCACCTAACCAGTCATAATTCCTTTTGATATGGGCTTCCTTATCCAGAGTAAAACCCAATAATAAGTCCCCTCTTAACTTGGGAATCTTACTTAGGTGTAAGCCCCAAGATTAGAGTATCCAAATATCTAGGAAGAACATATACCTTTATGGACCCTGTTCATGGATTTCTTCCCTAAAGGAAATCATAATCATTATCTATTTGGGCATTCATTCATACATAATCCCCACATCATTGCGTAGCCCAATTGTATGATTCCACCAATACCTCTTGTTTCTCACACCAAGCATGACTCACATGAGCTTAGAGTGTAAAAGTAATCATGACATATTTCTTTGAGCCATCATTCATGCATAAACATCATACTACCTTACTCAAACTACGTGGGTTCTGATTCCTTTTCCAAAAAAAAGATACATAGGTAGCCTATCAGCAGGTATGATCCCAACTCTGAAATAATCCACGTCCTCCTGAATGACAATAAAATTCAAGTTCCCCCGTGAGTGGATTTAAAACCAGTATGGTCATCATAATGACCATGATAATTTTATGTATTTAAGGATACCATCAACTAAGAAAATCTAACAAATAAAAATGATTCTATATCGATGAAGAACCTCAAAAACATTTAAAATATTCTCTAATTTTTTTTATATCAATCATTGATTTCAGATTTAATGGAAAAACATTTTATACCTGGTAATGTAATAAGGATTCGCGGACATAACATAAATCTATAAAGAGAGTCCTGGAGTAGACAATAATTCCCCTCAAAATGGTGGGATGAGTCCGACCTACCATCATCTCGAACAATGAAAATTCCTAAGCATCATCAGTCCACAACTAATGAGCACCTACATTTGGAAGGTAGGTCTAAATGGATATGGAATCATTGGATGTTTCCAGTTCTATGAAAAACCCGTTAGAACCCGAATGGAATGTTTGAACATTCAATCAACGAGTTCATCCCCAATTCCAGAGGAAACAAAAAATGGTGAACCTAACGTGAATCCTTAACCAAATTAAAATGATGTTTACTTATTTGTTAGGCCCCTATTATACTCAATTAGAGGGCCAACAAGGCAATCAAAAACATATATGCTCATACAAAAGATGTAGCAACCGAATTTATCTTGATTATGTTTTTTATATCAAACATGCACTCTTTTTCACGATTTTCTACATTACGAGAATGGCTTTTCGTAAGTCCACATATGTGAATACCTCAACTGTGAAAACCTCTGCTACAAATGTCACTGTTGCTACTCTTGCTGAATCATCGTCTGCTCTGAGGATTATATCACCTAATCAACATCTTCAATGATGGGTATGAAATGCGCTGGTTAAGGAGTACCGCCAACACGATACCATTCCAACTCTGGAGGCTTCTCGACAAGCCCTCCAAGTGAACAATTCACCCTAGTCATCCGGATAGTGATGACCAGTGATCAAGAATAAAGCAGTGCTAACTACCATATCCAACCATTTCGGGTCATTATCCCTGGAACCCAATCACCATTCACTCCCATATTCTGTGGAGGAGAATGAGCAGGTCCCTCAGTGCCTTAATTCAAGGATGTAGGAGTCCTTCCCGAGGGATCCCATCAACAATCGACGTCAGACTTGTGCGACAGTGCGCCCTCAACCTGATGAGGGTATCGACTCCAGGCGTTCGGCTTAGGTTCCTCGAACCCGAGCAATAAAGACGAATCGCCAGAGGATAAATCTGGTCAATAGTGAGCAGGTTCTCATCTCTGCTATCTCCAGTGAATTCCACCAAACTAACTTGGTGGCAAGCAACAAGCGGGCACAAACACCTATCCATTTTAATTATGTTGTCGAGCAGACATTCCTGGCAGCATCCCGCCAATCTAGCCAAGCAATTCCAGTGGAGTACTATAGGCATGAACATAAGCCTATTTATACATCATCATCTAGTCAGCAGACTCGTCTGACTACATATGATGGATCTGGTCAACCATGTTTGGTGAAGTACAATCAGCAGTCACATACATCTTCTATTATTGATCAGGCCTACCAACATTCTATCTTAGTAGCACTCAGAGAAGTCAGTCAGAAAGCTCTGATGAAAAATAGGAGGCATACTCAACTCTCTGCCCCCACACTAAAGTATTGTCAGGATTCACTAACAGGAAAAGGAGGAAAAGAGCAGGTACACACACCTACTCAAAGCATAGAATGGACATATATCCCCGTTCCGGCAGCTGATGTCCCCAAACATATTCTATAAATGGTGAAAGAGTAGAAGAAAATCCTTGCTCATATTCTGGATGCTTTCCAGGATATTATAACAGCTTCAGCATCATTTCAGGGAAAGACACATAAATCTGTCCCTAACAGTGGAGTGACAAATCAAAAGTTCACTCCGAGCAGACACACGTATCTATTTCAGTCCAAGAGGGTTGTGGGGAGTATTCCCCCATATCATACGGACAAACAAGTTAGGCACGTTCACTTTATTTGAGTTGAGATTGTCAGCCTAACTTGGCCATCTCTCCTGATCAGGCACATACACCTGCTCATAGTAGCCACTTTCGTCAACAAGTGGTTTCTAAGGCGAATAAGAAGGTGTAAAAGAATAAGATAGGCCCAACACAATCTAGATATCAAGAATCAATCTGTAATAAGGCCTTGCTCGATGCTGGAGTTCATGAAGCCCTCAGAAAATTATTTGTTGGATTCCAACATTCTACTCTATCATTTCCCAATAGTGGGAACATTAATTTAGAAGGTCTTCAACAAACACTTCCTCATGAAGGCTTGCTTTATGACAGTTTGGTCAATCTTGAAGTTTCATCTTCAGATGAGAGCTACAATAATCATCTGTCTGTCTAGAAGACCAAAGAGCAAGAGATCTCATCTTTTACTGTAACCCACCATGGTGGTTCTCCCCATGATGATGAATTTCGCTATGAAACTCCTCTCCGTAGTAGTGATGCACATTTCCTGAAAGATGCTCCAATGGACAATGTAGTTCAGAGAAAGCCCTCTTATCTTGAGGCACTTACAAATGAGAAACCAGTCATGTCTGATGCTTCATCGCTAGCAGGTGAAATACATTCTCAACAAGAAGATAACCCATGGTATATGTCATTCTCCGAACCACCCCTAAGGCATGCATCTTCTAGTTTGATCAGTGATTTATCTACCAATCTTGTAGAATCTGATGATGCAACAAGGAAATATCAGCTCTGGTCAAATCACGTAGAAGAATCTTCATTGAATGATGAAGATGAAATGCTAAACATGAGAAAAAAACTAGCAAAGGGTGACATGCCAGTCATGTTTTGGCCTCTGACTGACTCTCAGTATGCCATTTCAGAGATGTTTACGGATGATAGAATTCATGATATTTGCCTCAAAATATGGAAAAATATTTGTTAGTTGGAAAATAATGTATTATCTTATGATGGATATGAAAATCATGTTAAGATAATAGAAGGGTTACAACTTAAGATTGATTTGGAATCTCTATCAGTCTCTCGATATCCAAAGGCTGAAAAGCAGCAGAGAGCCCTTCAGTGTACATGCCTTGGCGCACTATGAAGATTGGGCCAGATAACTTCCAATGCCCCATCTTGTATTCATGTCAGAGGACGGGGTGTTAATGGAGCAATAAATTTCACTGTGCTCTCCAGTCAGCAAATCCCACCGAAAATGGTCCCATGCAATGTTATTTCCCATATCCAGCCACAGTCAATGGGTTTTTTTGTAATCAAAAGCATGCCCAAGAACATGCCTCAACTAGTTCTTCTCGAAATCAAGAATACAGAAAACATGTTGTTGAATTACTCCTACATCAAGCAAATGAGAATATTGAACATGCCTCTCGTTGGAGAAAGCACATCATCAAGTGACAGAAGTGTCATAAATCATCCAACGACCTTTTGAACTGGGTGATAAAAGTGGATATCGATTGATTCTTCCAATTAATTTTCGCACTAAGGTCCGTAATATTATGAGATCTTTTAATAACATCTCAGACATATCATGTCAAGTGCCACCCCATCTTGCCAGACTATGGAATCTTTTAACCCAACCCCCGGAATCAACAAATATGATTCGAGGAGCTGAGCAAAGGAAGCAAGAACAGCCACAGTCCACCGGAGTGGGGACTTTTTCATATCATCAATCCCATCCTTATCGAAATTCGGTCTTCTCTCGATTGGGGAAGAATACACAAGAGGAACGAAGAGAGAAATTGTCAGGAGATTATCTCCAAATTACGGTTCACCAAGAATTTTATGAGGGACAAAATCAACAAAAGGTAATGTCTCATCAGGGGCATGGCAGAAGACAATATCACAAAAATTTTGATAGAAGGGATATAATGCATTATGAATCAATTAATTTCATTAATTCCATTATTGTTGATCCTCTAGAACATGAGGCTCACTCAGGGGACTCAGATAGAGAGGTTCCTTCTCTAGAATTTGTACGCACAGACACAAATGAAGAAGGTGTGCATACACGAAATCAAAGGATTACCCATAATCTAGGTAATCCTTCAAGTAACCCACTTCCCCCTCTCTAAAAGGGAGTTAACAAGGGGAAAAGAAATAATAAAGTTACATAACCTTCCTCTGGAGAAGTCCAATCTCTCTCACTAGAGTAATGATTTTCACAACAAGAGTAAGAAATGAAGGAATTGAGAAGGAAGAATACAGAATTACTTCATGGTAGTCTTCCTCCTATGTGTGCTGGAGTCAGTCAGCCAAGGGAGTATGTTGTAGTTACTCAGATAGATCAAGAAAATCCTCCTCTATCAGTACACCCTCACAGGTATAATCCTACATGTCATGTGTAACAACAATTGGTGGTGCCTCCATCAGTCGCAGTACCAGCCACCACATCTGTACCAGCTCCAGTTATTGCACCTACCCAATTCCAATTTCAACTGGATGTTTCTCAAATGTTAATAAATACCATTGAGTCATTAACAGCTCGGTTAGAGAATATGGAAGGGAAGTGTGTGCAGGTACAACCAGAAAAGAGAGCTTACCCTGAATGAGTAGATTCGATCCTTCCCCCATCATGTTTTGGGAGCCCTGTATTCCCTATTTTCAATGGATCTGGAAATACTGAATAGCATTTGATGCATTAGTTGTCTTGATGGGATCCTATGATGGGAACTCCAGAACAGAAAGAAGTAGTGAAACTCAGATGCTTCGTGCGAACCTTGAAAGGACCAGCTTTTGTTTGGTACACAATCTTTCAATCTCAGTCAATTACCGGGTGGGAAGATCTTCGCCAAAAATTCCTTCTTCAGTCCAACTCAATGTTTCCAAAGACAATAGTTTTTGATCATACAAACTGTAAGAAAAGGTATAATGAAAGTGTCTCAGATTTCATTGCTCACTGGAAGGGATTAACATATTCCCTAAGATTAGCACTACCTTAGGAAGAACTGTTTCCAATATGGGTGGCAAATCTACGTGACAAATTACACATGTTGTTGATCCCTGTGAAATATACAAGAGGGTTTCAAGACCTTACTTCAATAGCTCAACGGATTTAAGATTCTCTTATAAAGACAAAGGATAAGGATTGTATAATTCCATCATCTCTTGGAAGGAGAATGGGTAAAGTAGAGACTACTAAAGTTATGCTTAAGAAAGCACATGTACCTACTTCTACATCAAAAGTTGCATCTTCTCGAAGGGCTCAATCTCATGAGTGCCAAAAACAAAGGTCGTTTTGTCAATATGATCAAAGAGATCAAAGACAAAAACAATTTGAGGATATGAAGAGAAAAAAATACTCTTTCCAAAATGACCAAGTTCTTGGTTACTTCATTTCAGCTTTGGAAAATAATTTGGTTCAGTTGCCATGTCCCAAAAGCCCAAACAATGAAGGAGATGAAGATTTTCCCAATTATTTCCCCTTTCATCAAATGTTGTGGCATCCGATCTAGGAGTGTTTTGTCTTAAAAGACCTCCTACAAAATATGCTCGACTCGGGAAAATATAAATTAAAAGGTTCTTCAGCTCAGGTAGCATGTGTTACTACTACAGTTCCAGAGGAGGAAGGTGAGTGGAAAAAAGTTAAGAACAAAAAAGCACAAAAATATGATGATTGGATAGTTAGAAATATGATTAACCGAAATCATGCTATTTTTCGAATGAAATTGAAGAACCCAATTATACCTTCTCCCATGAATGCCGCAGCAAAAGCCTCTTCATCAGAGGGAAAATCCTCAAAGAAACGACATGATTGAAGGAATGAAAAAGAATCAGAATAAGATGAGTATGTGTCAAAGCCGAAGTCATCATTGACACTTGTAGACTTCATTCCATCTACTACAAATTCACAGGCACCTCCCCACCAAACGGCACAGCCTAAATAGGCTAATCAGTCAGAGTCTTCATTGGATGAAGTGACGATTTTCGGTTCTGTTAATATGATTCAATTAACAGATCCATATGCCAGTCGTAGTTTTGATTTTGATGAGACTGACTTTCCGAAATATAATTGAGGAATCAGAGGATGTTCTAGAGTCTCAGGATATAGGGGAAGACGTGGATCTTTCAGAGGCCCCTATTCCAATTCTACCCCTTCTAGAACCGTGTATACGACCGAAACTCATGGTAGTGCCCTTCAATGAGCTCAACAAGAACAAGAAATTTCCTCCACACAAGGCAGACTTAGCCCTGTCACAAATTTTCTGGATGATCGGTTGAAGGTTCCATCTTCTTCCTCTCAGCAAGTAAATAGACCTAATCGGTCTAATCATCCAAATCCAAGAGTATTACCAACTCATATCCTGATACAAGATGCATCAAATTCCAAGGCATCAACATTCAAGGCACCTGCTAAACCACATGTTTCTGTTGGGAAACACAGACCTTTGGATCAAAAGTATTATATATTGAAACCCCTAGCCCAATTACTGGCAATGTAATCAATTCTGGATGCCTTGAATTTATCAAAGGTTCTTCAGGAGGCACTCATTGAGGATTTGTCAGGTCCTCATGATTTTGAAACTGAAATTGCTGCAACTGAAGTCTACCATTTAGAGAATAATCTTGCAGAATGCCATGCAGTAATATCTTTTTCTAATGAAGATAAAGATGATTTCATGCATGGACATATTAGACCATTGTACTTATCTAGAAAGGTCAATGGAATAGACATCTAAAGAGTTTTAATTGATAATGGTTCATGAGTCAACCTCATGCCCATTCATACACTTCATCGATTGGGCTACACAGAATCTGATTTATCTCCTTCAACTTTGATGTTACAAGGATATGATAAAAATAAAGAAGAACCACTAGGTGAGATTACACTCAGAACTCAGTATGGAGATCTTGTGTCCAATTAAGATTTCATGGTTGTTGATCAAGACTCTTCCTTCAACATCTTGCATGGAAGACCCCGGCTACATCGGCATACGACTATCCCTTCGTCATACCATCAATGTATCAAGTTTTGTTTCGATGGTCATGTTGGGACATTATATGGCTGTAAGGCCCCGTTCAAGACATGTGAATCTCAATACATTGCAGTGGAATTCTACCACATGAAGGGAAAGGAGGAATCGACAAAAAAAAGAGATTCCCAAAGTTAATGCTCTGTATGGTTTGGAAAAGATTCCAGTAAACCCATTAGTACAAGTGAGTACAGATTATGTGTTTCCTATCTGTCAAATTGATAGGAGAGACCCAAATAAAATTAATCTTATGGAAATATCCATAATGTCAATTACAGAAATCCATCCAGACATCATGGGAGAAATTGGTGATCCACCAAGCAATGATGAAAGCTCAAATAGAGATGTCTCCATTTCATCTGGTGAAATCCAGTAAGTCTATTCATCACCAATCAGGCCAGGGAATGTTATACAAATGTCAGAGGTCAATGATGATGTCGATTATCAATCCAGCATCTCCTTTTTATTACCCAAAGTAGACCCTTCATAATCAATTGGGTCTAAAATGGAAGATCCTTCTTTAAGATGTGAAAATTTTGACATCTCTTATGATTATGAAAATTATTCTTCATCATTTACTATGCAAGTGGAAACATAAGAAATAAATCATGTTGAAGAAGAAGGGGATGATCTCAGGGATGCTCCTCTAGTATTTGAAGAGGGTATCTCTACCACTATGGATGAACTCAAAGAAATCAATCTGGGTACAAAAGAAGATCCATGCCCTACTTTAATTAGTGCGACCATGACTCATGAAGAGAAAGAGATGTATATTTACTTTTTAAATAAAAATAGAGATATATTATCTTGGAACTATACAGTTATTCCAGGGCTTGATCTTGATGTTTCCACTCCTCATTTGGGTTTAGTAGAAGAACATCAAGGATTCAAACAAACTGCTAGCAGAACTCACCCAACCTATGCTTCCAATGTTGAGGCTGAATTGGATATGCTCATCAAATATAACTTCATCAGAGACATTAAATATCCCAAGTGGTTGGATAATATTGTTCCAGTGAGAAGGAAGAATGGGAAAATTATAGTTTTCATTGATTTCAGAGAACTTAATCAGCATTGTCCTAAGGATGATTTCCCAGTTCCGATTACAGAAATTTTAATTGATGAAACAACTGGCAATGAAAAACATTCCTTCATGGATGGATATTCTAGATATAATCAAATTCGAATGCCCTAGAAGACGAGGAATCCACAGTCTTTCGAACCCCTTAGGGTGTGTTTTGCTATCGTGTAATTCTCTTCGGCCTTAAAATTGCAGGCACAACATTTCAGCATGCCATGCATCGTATCTTCAAACCCTTTCTGGGAATATTTGTTGAATGTTATGTGGAAAATTTTGTGGTCAAATCCAAACATCATTCTAATCACTTGGCTGATTTAAAAGTCATATTCTGTACGCTTTGACAACGTAATTTGAATATGAATCCCTTAAAATGTTCTTTTGGGGTAACCTCGGGGAAATTTCTTGGCTTCGTCGTATTCCATCGTGATATTGAGGTCGATCCTGAGAAGACAAATGAAATCCTTGGCATGTAACCACCTTAAAATTTAAGAGAATTCAGAGGAACTCAAGGAATCTTAGCCTATATACGTCTTTTTATCGCCAATTTGGCAGGGAAAAGCTTATCCTTGACCAAATTGATGAAGAAGGGATTCACATACCAGTAGACTGAAGATTGTCAAAAAGTATTCGATATTCTCAAAAAATATCTCTTGAGTCCACTGGTACTTATTCCACCTATTGAAGGAAGACCACTTATCCTCTTTGTGACAGCTCTAGAGTGATCATTGGGTGCCTTTCTTGCTCAGAAGAATGATGCTGGGAATGAAAACAACCTCTACTATCTCAGTCGGACTATGCATGATGTAGAAACCTGGTATTCAAGTATTGAGAAGTGCTGCCTGGCATTAATCCTTGTAGTTCAGAAGTTGATACACTACCTGAAACATCACGAGGTCCAATTAGTATCTTGCAATAACCCACTCTAATTCATCCACAGTCGTCCAATGCTTACATGACATCTGGCAAGGTGGGGAGTTATTTTGCCGAAAATTGACATTCATTATGTGTCTCAAAAGGAAATAAAGGGCCAAGATCTGGCTGATTTTCTGGCTGAACACCCTTCAGTGGAAGACACATCTTCAGATATTGAACTCCCTGATGAGGAAGTCTTCTCTATTCAAGAAATTCCTCAGGCATGGGAAATGTATTTTGATGGTCCTTTCAGAAGTCCAACAGGGAGGAAAATGGTAAATCTGAAATTCAACAAATTTGTCTTAGGTATTATACACATTTCTCCAAAAAAGTCAGTGTTACCCTGCTCCTTATTATAGTGGGAAGGTGGTACAAATAATGAAGTGGAATACCAAGCTCTCATTACAGGATTGGAGTTGGCGCTTTAAGCACAATTGAATCACTTAATAGTGAAAGGTGATTCAGACTTGGTAATCAAACAAGTCAATGGGGATTATGCAATCAGAAAAGAAGAACTAGTACCTTTGTATGATTATGTTAGAGAGTTAATGGAGGTGTTTTTTTTCAGAACCAACATTTTCTAATGTCCCAAGATCAAAAAATTCCCAAGCTGGTGCACTTGATAATATAGCCACAGCTCTGGCAGATCCAAATTGGGACGATACAACCATCATTATTTCCCACTGTCGTAAAATTTCATCTTATGTTTGATCCAGAATAGAGGAAATCAATGAAATTAGTCCCATCTCTGAACCATATGGTCACACTACAGGATGGATGGAAACTATCAAGGAATACCTTCAAAATGGAATACGTCCACCAAATAGAGCTGGTAAATAACAAATCCAGTGACGTGTGGTCAACTTTACTCTTTATGATGGCCCACATCACGTAGATAAAATTCACTACAAGAGTGGTTTGGATGGAGTTCTCTACAGATCCATTGATGGTGAAGAGACAATGGTTGTCAAGAAAGAAGTGCATTCAAGAGTATGTGGTGCCCATTAGTTTGGACATAGACTGTCTGATCAGATTCGAAGGCTTGGATACTTTTGGCCATCAATGATACAAGATTGTGTTGATTTCACAAAGAAGTGTCATTAATTCCAAGTACATGCCAACTTCATACATCAACCTACAGAGTTGCTTCATACAGATAAATACTCGTGGCCATTTTCCCCATGGGAATGGATGTGGTAGGACCTTACCCTTCAGCTACGGCCAAACAGTTTAAGTATATTCTTACTGCTACTCACTTCTTTTCCAAATGGGTAGATGCAATACCTCTCAAGGAAGTTAGTTCTAAAAGTATTGATTCCTTCATCAAGTCTTACATCATTACCAGATTTGGTGTCCCTCATACCATATTGATGGACAATGGCCCCACCTTATGTTCATCCGAGTTGAAGAGGTTTTATCAAGAATAAAACATCAAATCCAATCATTCATCTCGGTATCATGCAGTAGCCAATGGCCATATACAAGATTTCAACAAGACTCTGTCAAATATATTGAAAATGATGGTGGATAAAGATAAGAAATCATGGCCTGATAAACTCTTTCATGCTTTATGGGCTTATCAGACCACCACCCAAACTGCAACACAGTCAACTCCATATTCAATGATATATGGAACAGAAGCAGTCTTGCCCATTGAAGTTCAATTACCTTCGCTCAGAGTAGCCATCTGTGATCAATCATCTAAAAATGAACAATCTCAAAATCTATTGGATGAATTGGAATGGTTATATGAGAAAATATTGTGCACTTTTCACCACTTAGAAGTCTATCAGAATCAAATAGCACGAGATTTCAACAAAAAGATCGTCTTCGTTCATTCACTCATTGTAAATTGCTATTAGTTCTTAGAACTCCAATGATACCAAGAATGAAACCTCCCAAGCTTGAGCCAAAATGGGAATGACCTTACTCAATACATAAGGTCTATTCCAATGGAGCTTATTCTTTAATCTCAATGGATGGAGAACTCATCACTACTCCAACCAATGCCATATTTTTTAAGAAGTATTTTTTATAAACAAAAAATACATAATTAATGGTCCATACATATGACCATAAACTATTTGAATTACTTTCATCCCAAATGATGTTAAACTTTGATGTCCAAACTACATAATTCTAAACTGTATAAAAGTCCCTTACATCTAGCAAGATGTTAAACAGCACCATCCAGAGTCCATGCATATGACTTTAATCTATTTGTATTTCTTTCACCCCACACGACGTTAAACTGTGAAAAAAGTTCCTTAATTCATCCAACATGATTTTAAACTCTATCCCCTTCATCGTCTTTTCTATATGACGTTAAACTATACAGCAATGGTCCATACATATGACCTAAAAATATTTGCACTTTTTTCCAACATGACATTAAACTATGAAAAAGTCCTTAATACGTCCAACATGACGTTAAAATGTGTTCTCTTTTGTCCTTACTGCATGACATTAAACTGCACAGTCCTCTTTTTGTACAACATGACATTAAAACTATATTGTCCTCATCGTCCTAACTACATGACGCTAAACTGTTTCGAAAGTCCTTTGATACATCCTACATGACATTAAATTGTACATTGTCCATTCTACATGATAATAAAATGTGCATCACCAATTGTCCTAAATGCAAGACTTTAAACTACATAGTCCCTTTATATGTCCTACATGAAATTAAACTGAGCATCGTTAAGGTTGTTGTTACCTCTTATTTCTCACACCAATTATGAATCATGTGAGCTTAGAGCAAATTTCAACCATAACACCCTCTCTGGATGCTAACCACGCATAAGTCCCAACATCATTTTTAGGTCGATGTCCCCAAGAACAACTTGGTCATTAATTCATTCTTTAATTGAACTATGCGGACTTTGATCCATGCCTTCCAGGATGGGCATATAGGCATCCTCCCAAGGATGCTGCCCAAAACCAATCTCTTCACATCAGTTCACCTCCCTCTCATACGATGTTGATTCGTGAAACTGTCCCGAGAATCAATATCTTTACATTGGTTTACTTTCGTCCTTTCTATAGGACGTTAAACTGTACAACATTTTTTGTCCTGTACGACAATAAACTACAATATTCTTTGATACCCTCACTTGAGAGGGAATAATTATTTATATTGATTTTTCAATCATGTTTCATTCCAAATACTACGTGCATACATGGCAATACCCGAACCTTTTATCTTGTGTTAAGCCATCATTGCACTAAAATCCCCTTTCACCCGTCACATGTATGATCCAAATTTTAAAGAGGGTATTTATAGAACTATATGGCCTTGAATCACATCCTTATGGGATACATAGGAACATTCGAGTGTCCCTTGAATCTTGCCCCAAGTCTTCTGGGCCAAAACACAAATTTCACTTTCAGTCCCTTGGCTGAAAATTCCCCATGAAAACACACATTGTGTATTTCTTATAAATGGTCCATGCTCTATGACCCTAAAGTAAGATATCCTATATTTTTGTCCCACATGATGTTAAACTGTAGTTTAAAAACAATGTATGGATTCATTCCAATCCTTATGTGATACGTAGTGAAGTCCAACATTTCAATTAAGGATACAACCACAACATGATTATGGTTATCATTGATCAGTGTATCTCTGCATACATTGGAAAATACCCATATTTATGTGTCATAATCCTAATATTGAATACTTCTAGATCTTAATATCCCTTTTCTTGATTTCTAATCACAAAAGGCCTGAAATTCTGAGTGTCCTTTTTCCTGACCATGCAGCACGTGCCCTTATGCGGCCTTGCATAAACAGTATACATAACAAACCTTTCAGCCAAACGATGTTATAATTTGATTATGTAGTCAATTCCCTTTGGTTCCCCTGCATAATTAAACCCCCTAAATGGTTTCTTAAATATCGGTAACTTCATTCTTGGGAAGAAAGATACTTTCTTCCTTATTTGTCTTAATGACAATATGTAGGGATCCACAAAAATATCCATCCTTAACATACTTATACCATATCCTTTCTCATGATCTGAAAGTATTCAAGTATATGGTTTATATTCTCCTTTCCTACAATTGTGTCAGACCTTCATAGAAGTGATATTCATCCAGTTCTTCGATAATCTTGTTCAGAAATATCTTGTCCATATTCAAGTACCTCATTCCATACAGAAAACTCTATACTGTGGAAAATATAAATCTTCATAAACTTTCACTGGCTTTTTAGCACTAGGAATGTAAATTTCTGAGATTTATTTTTCCTAACTATGCAGCACGTACCCTAAGGCGGCCTTGCATAAGTAGTCTACATAACGGACCTGTCATCCAAAAGATGCTATTTATTATACTATGCAGCCAATGCCCTTAGGTGGCCCTGTATAATTCATCCCCATAATGGGTTTGTTAAATAACTGTATCTTCATTCTTGGAAACTAATTCTTCTAATGCCATTTAGCTCTTTATCATATCATTCCTCATATTTAAATATTCTTAAGTCATAGTTTACATATTTTCTCTCATACATAGGTATGGTAATGTGTTTTTAGATAAATTTTCAACTAATTGAGTCAATTCTAATTCATTCGGTCAAAGCTATTTCGACCTTAAACATTAGCCTCTGTATTTCCGACGTTCATGACCTTAAATTTCCCACAAAAGAAAATGGAAATTTGAATAAAATCCAAGTTCCAGCTCACTAAATATACATTTTATATGATTTAGGTAATATTGAGCAATTAAAATATTCAATGATTGTAGGGTTATTTACACTAATCCTAGAAAAAATCAAAATATGCTAACTAGGACCATTGTCTTAGGTAATGTTTAAAGTAGGTAGCAGGAAAATATGTGCATTAGTTATTGAAGATGAAATAAATCTTTCCATTTAATGCACAAGAATTAGTGGGACGTCTACAGATTGGAGACTCTTCTATTTTCCAGGAAATTACAAGAGGCTGTCAACATAAGTCTTAACTTGATGAACAACATCCTGAGCATCATCAGAAGCTACTTGAAGCTCATTCACCTGACCAACATCACTCTTTTCAGCTTGATGGAGTACTTTCTTGGCATCCACGATGGCTTTCATACCATTTGTATGATCTCCATCCAGTGAATTATTGAGTTGGTCAAGTTCCCCAGTAACAGCATCTAACTGTTGCTGAAGGTGCATCTGCTGGATGACTTTATATTTGATCATATGCTTTATCTCCTTCATCATGGAAGCATAGTCAGCCTCAGGTCGGGATACTGCAGCCTCAAATTCACTGATGTTGGCTGACAGCTTCACCCTGGTCTGATCTTCACGGTACATTTGCTCGTGTTCCCTTTATAAAATGACTTGTTTCACCACGGCATAGATCTTTTCATATCCAAAACCGCCAAGTCCGAGCATGAAGAACTGGGAAAACAACCGGTTAATCATTGATGACAGCTTTAGATATGATTTTGCATATGTTTTTCCATGGATCGCGTCATGAAAAGTTGAGCGCCTTAAGTACCTCTCG
The DNA here is from genome assembly GCA_963277665.1 of Viscum album. Lineage (NCBI taxonomy): Eukaryota > Viridiplantae > Streptophyta > Magnoliopsida > Santalales > Viscaceae > Viscum > Viscum album. The sequence goes on from OY728140.1 coordinate 653,786,488, forward strand.
GTCTGATTTGACTTCATCATCACAGGGGGGCTTGTAATCTGGGATTAATGCACTTAGGGAAGTGCCCCGTTCTTGTAGAGACCCCAAGCCTGACGTACATGGACATTACATTACATTTGCGGAATACTTAGTACATAACAAAAACACACACACAAGGATCGTAATAGTTTAGTGTCTTTGGAAACTCGGAACGTAATCTTCAAATCATGGTGAAAGATCTTCAATATCTCCCATAAAGATCTTCCATTTTTTTACCTAAAACCTTTCTTTATATCCTAGGGAAACGAAAACATAAAAGGGTGAGCTCAAATGCCCAGTAAGGGTATACAAAAGAAAAATCAATCACATCATATTCATAAGAACATAACTTTTGGAAATCTTAACCTGCAAAAGAGAGCATAATTTCATAACATGGGATAAATCATAGTAGTGAAACGAAATCCCAATAATCATAAATTAAAACATGAAACTTTGTGGCATACACACATAATCATAGAGAATCATTTCGTGTTAGTCAAGACTCATTTCCAAGACTATCTTAGTGGACAAAGTCCCTTTCTGAATCGAGTAACCCTCGTTTCAGTCCTGTTTCACTGAACCGGTATAACCTACCATTCCAGCCATGTCTATCTCATGAGATATAAAATATTTACCCAATGCATTGGAGGGAGATATAGGTCCCACCCATCTCATAATGATACCATTCTTATGTGTGCCACAAAATCATAAATCATACATCATTGCATAACCCGTGTAATAAAAATGGGATTCTTAAACAACATGACATCATAAAACCATTCAGATAAGATAAAGGAATTTATAAACCTAACTTCATCACAACATAGTCAAATCAATGTAAAAATATGGATAGAAACAGAACCCTTTATTATCTTATATGGAAAATAATTTTGATAAAACACTTGAAATGAATTCTTGAGGAAAATATCCTTTCTTCTTCAAAAACAATTTCTTTTCACAAAACATCATGCAATTTTAAAAGAAAGAGATTTTTTTGAAAATATTCATGAAATATTTTGGAGGAAGCTTCATGAAAATAAGGCTTTATAAAACCGTAAAAATCCGTTCGTTCCGTTTAAGTTAAAAAAAACATTCTTCGTACTTTTGTCGGAAAAGTCAAAAAAACACCTCGTATGAAAAACGTCAAAAGATTCCGTTCATATTATTTACTAAAAACTCACTGAAGGGTAAAATTGGATTTAAACTATTGTAAGTGGATGGAAACAATATTACATATTTAGGGAACGTGGATGTGGATGATAAAATACACCCCAGTAAATTTCAAAGTAAAAACAATCTCGGATAAAATGAGATTGTGATATATTCCCTTACCTTAGGTCCGATTTGCTTCGTATGTGTCCGAACCACCTGTATAATGATTTAAATTATGTCATTGACTTATTACAGAATCATATTCATTGTTATCATATCATATATGGTTCACTTATGACATTATATTACCCGTTCTTTTGTAAATTCCATGTTAAAGAAGCGTTTTGGGTAAAATCGTTTCATTTATCATAGGTGTTTTGACTTGTTCTTCTTGACATTATTATTACATATATCATGATTTTCTTACTTCCAGAATATCAAATATGATTTATATATCATATATATTCAGTATATATATATATAATAGATAGATAAATGAAATGAAAAACACTGTTCATGGAGACGGTAGTCCGTACGTACGCATGAACGCTGTTTTCCTTTCCTTATTGTCTTGAATGGAATTAAGTAGATGACATACATATAAATATAAATAAATTTAGTATCATTATTATGTCATATATTTCATTATTACTTGTTATATATGCTTTATAATCATTCATGAATGGTTAATGTGGAGAATGAATCTCATCGCGTCGTGGAGACGGTAGTCCGTACGTACGCACGAGCGATGATATCGTTCCCATGGTCGTGGAATTGTGTTAAAGTGTATGCATATTATTTCAGTATCAATATCACTTTATAATAATCATATATAGTTACTCATTACACCATTATACCCATCCTATTAAGGTGGTGGCGGAAAATAGATTACACCACGACGTGGAGACGGTATTCCGTACGTACGCACGCGCGGTGATTTCATTTTTCCGTAGGATGGATAGAAGGTGAATTAGGGTTGTTTCATACTTATAATAACATATCAGTATATGAGTGATACTGATGTTATTACTTCATAATGAAACAACCTATGAAGAAGAAGTGGAAGAAGAAATAAAGATGAAAGAATTGGTAACGGTAATTACCTCTTCTTTGAAGCGCCTTTTGGAGACCTCCTCTTAGAGAATTAAAATTGGTCTTTGAGGAAGACCAGAACCTCTAGGACGTTGCTAGGGAAGTGGAGAAGAGATTTTGGCAGGTGTTGGCCGAGCATGAGTGCTCAAATTGCTGTGAGGAGGAGGGGGAGGAGGTGTCCTTTTATAAGGGAGGAGAGGGGCACCTTAGGAATATCTCAAAATATTATTTTATATTAAAGTCAAAATCGGTTTATAATGGTTCCAAAGGGTCTTATTTCGAAGCTAAAGTGGGGATGGGTCGAAATCCTATCAACCAATAAGATTTTGACAAGTTTAGGTTATTATTTTAACCTTATCAATTAGATTTAACTCTAAGTTAAATAATTTAACTTTTACCGTGTCTTTTTGTTTTCTTTCACTATATGGTTAATACACTTACTATAACATGCCAAACGAACCCCAAATTGTTTATTATTAATATATATATCTTTATCTAAGTCATTTGGCCGAACCTTAGATTTTTAGGAATAATATAACAATTAATTATATAATATTTGATTTAAAAACTATTTGGTGCCAATTTTGACACTATTTGATATATGATTTTTGTGAAAGTCATAACAGAATTATATGTTCGAAACAAGTTGATTAAATCAACAAACATATATCATAGTCACCTATAAAATTAGTGGAATTCATAAAAAGTCTTAAATTACATTTATATTGGTATTTATATTATCAATTATGTCAATATTTCATTAATAAGATAATTACTGCATCATCTTTGTGTCATAAATAAATTAAATTATTTGAAGTTTAAAAATTACAAATAAAATACCATCATGTAGGAAATCTTTTTAGCTTTCTAAATAATATTTACAATCGAATTTATCTTATGTATAACCCCATATTAAAAATGATTTACTTATTAAACTTTGATTTTAACTATTTTAACCCTTCTTTAAATAAATTAATAATAAATGTCCTAATCTAATCCAAGTGGGCCTAAATGGTCATATTTTATTCCTAAGTTTGTTTTTGGTCGAATGTCACTTGTCCAATAGAATTAGGACATGTGTTAGGGTAATATTAATATCATATTTACCCTTAGTTACCCTATTTACTATTAACCGCGGTAAAAAAAAGTAAAAAGTTACTATTCACCAAAAAATTATTTTTATCTCATTGAACCACATTTTACTTACTGATATCAACCGTGTCTGTCGGATTTTTGAAATTCCATTCACAGAAGCGGTAAAATTAAGTTTTATGCAAAATTCAGTTTTTAACCTACCACTTAGTGGTTTCACTATTCATCAAAAATTGAAAGTTTTCAGAAAAAAGCCAAAATTTCATCCTAAGCTATATTTCATATTCCGAATTCAAAAATGAAGTCTATTTTACCAAATTCATAACATAGAAATTGCATTAATTAATTTTATAATTAAATCCCGCTGTTAAAACAAATAGTGTGTTTTTAAGAAACAATATCTATCAAAAGATTGACACTTGATTATGTCTGGTTTAAATGTGAAATTACATCCAATGACCAACATTGTATTAAATTGTAAAAATATATTCTAAATATACTTTAAAACCACTCAAATTAATTATTTATCACTATTAATTATTTTGATTAAAAAAGTTGTTTTTAATTATATTTTAGTAATTTTCACTATTCATCAGAATATGAAAGTTATCCGAAAAGTACCAAAATTTCACCTTAGGCTAAATTCGATACTCCGAATCCAAGAATGAAGTTCATTTTGAAAAATAAGATTTACAGAATTTTAAAAAGTGGTTATTACTATTCATAACGGCTAGTTTTAATAATATTTTAATAGCATATCGTTGTTTAGTGAAACTCAGTATTGTGTATTACACATGCTATCGAGGAAGGTTGGGATTGCGTGTAATGCAAGGCAAGTCAAGGATGTGTGTTGTACAAGCTCCTTTTGGTGTAGCGTACAACACAAGACATTAATAAAATAAAAAATAATATTTTTTATAAAATCTTAGGCTGTTACATTCTACCCCCCTTAAAATTAATTTCGCCCTCGAAATTCGTCAGGGTTATAAATGGTTTACTATTCGAAAGTTTCTTTAATAGAAACCCACATCGTAAAAAGGAATATCAAAACCAATCTTTAAAAACAAAAGTATGAAACGTAACGGTTACCCAAATAAACTAATCATTGGGTTTCCACATAGGTGAAAATATGGATATGGAAGAGAAATCTAACCATCATGTTCTGATGGAGAGTGGTAGAGAACATGGCTATGGAAAAGCCAGTAATCACAAATCCATAGATTTGTGATGATATAAGGTACCATCTGATTCATCAGGTATAAGATCACTAGGACAACATTTTTGGTTTTCAAGATCATTTCCCTAAAGTTGAAAATTGAATTAGAACAAATACTTACATTATTTTGGTACAATCTCAATGTTGTTCGTGCCTTGAACAATTTCCACTTCATCTCTTAAATAAATGAAGTTGAATTTGTTATTCGTGAAGTGTTAGCAGATCATGTGATAGAATGATGGGTCATTCCATCTGTCTCAAACAAAAGGTTAGCAAAAATTATATGCATAAGTCGATCTATAGTGAGATTAATTATATATGGTTCCTAAAATGGACTTATACTTCATATATTATACTGTTTAATATAATAAAACTAGTTTCTACTAAACAAGGACTTCCTGTAGGCCAGTGGTAGGCGATAAAGGCCAGTCGCACTTCGGTTGTGGGTTCGATTCCCACATCCTTGTCCGACGTGATGGGCTGTCACCCATCCTGCAGGTTGTCCTTTTTTTTAAAACTATATTACTATAACATCCCATCAATAATATCGAGAAAACTTCGATCCTTAAACAATACTCACTTATGTCCAACATAATCCATTCTAATCTTTAGGCTTATCCATAATACTGCAGTCCACTCTCATAATATAGTGAAAACGATTACCAGAGATTTAATACTGTCGTTGATCCCATATATCTTAAGACATGTCTTGTTGGTCACATTCCAAACATTCAGAGGCCTTAATCATGTATTCTCTTGAAGAATGAATACCCATTTAACCTTAGTGAAATCATGAATACTGATAAAAGTTAACACTTTCCACATACCAAAATCCAAAAACTCTATATACTCAAACCATAATATAACCTTCTCCTTATATCAGTCATGAGCTCATGAATACTATCAGACATTTAATTTTCTCCTTATCCCTACATTATGCGCATATCATCTACATTCCAAAAATATCTGAATAACCTTCCATGGATACTGGTAACATTAATCATACACTTTCAAAACTCATGGAAAGACAATACTGTAACAATCCTTAGATGTCTCGTTATTCCAACATTACACATGATAAACATGTAATCATTTCACTACATTCTTAAACCATTGTCCAAGATTCAACAATTCTTTCATCTCACATATCATTTGTAGTCTCTTCATCATCATCAACAAAAATACTTCCCAGACGACCATACTGATTCTCTTCATGAGACTTTCCCTTAGGGCATTGGTTTGCATAATGCCCGTACATTCCACATTTAAAACATTTAACCATTGTTGATGTCGTAGCAATACCATTATCATCATCCCTGGTGTTAACTGAAAATTTTCCTTTGCACTTACTGGCTTTGTGTCTTTCTTTTCCACACCCAAATCATCTTCCAGTTCCTTTGAAACATTCTCCTTGATGCCTCTTCCCACATGAATTACATAGGGGAAATTGAACTTTCTTTCCTCTATGATCATCATGAAACACCATCTTTCTCTTATTAGCCGAGTCAGGAAACTTACCAAATTTTACGTTATTGATCATATTATGAGATTTATGATTCGGCATAATAATTATGTTTGGACTTCCAAATCCCATTTCATTATGAAGAATATCATTCCATTGTCCATCATATCCTCCATTATCGTGAATCATCTTGTTTCCAGCCATTTTCTAAAACCCCAAAAAATAGTGTGAGAGGCAAAAATCATGCTAGGGAAAACAACATAATAAAGGTGGAGTATCCTCAATATCTAACATCTTAGGTTAAATTCTATGATCGTTACCGTAGTTCTAGGACTGTATCCTATACGTATACTTATCCTTAGGGACATCCCTAGACATACCTTATAAATATCTTTAGGGATCTCACTAAAGTTCTCGCATCCTAGTTTCCAAAGGATGACTAAACCTTTCCTCTGATACCAACTGTAGAGACCCCAAGCCTGACATACATGGACATTACATTACATTTGCGGAATACTTAGTACATAACAAAAACACACACACAAGGATCGTAATAGTTTAGTGTCTTTGGAAACTCGGAACGTAATCTTCTAATCATGGTGAAAGATCTTCAATATCTCCCATAAAGATCTTACATTTTTTTACCTAAAACCTTTCTTTATATCCTGGGGAAATGAAAACATAAAAGGGTGAGCTCAAATGCCCAGTAAGGGTATACAAAAGAAAAATCAATCACATCATATTCATAAGAACATAACTTTTGGAAATCTTAACCTGCAAAAGAGAGCATAATTTCATAACATGGGATAAATCATAGTAGTGAAACGAAATCCCAATAATCATAACATAAAACATGAAACTTTGTGGCATACACACATAATCATAGAGAATCATTTCTTGTTAGTCAAGACTCGTTGCCAAGACTATCTTAGTGGACAAAGTCCCTTTCTGAATCGAGTAACCCTCGTTTCAGTCCTGTTTCACTGAACCGGTATAACCTACCATTCCAGCCATGTCTATCTCATGAGATATAAAATCTTTACCCAATGCATTGGAGGGAGATATAGGTCCCACCCATCTCATAATGATACCATTCTTATGTGTGCCACAAAATCATAAATCATACATCATTGCATAACCCGTGTAATAAAAATGGGATTCATAAACAACATGACATCATAAAACCATTCATATAAGATAAAGGAATTTATAAACCTAATTTCATCACAACATAGTCAAATCAATGTAAAAAAATGGATAGAAACCGAACCCTTTATTATCTTAGATGGAAAATAATTTTGATAAAACACTTGAAATGAATTCTTGAGGAAAATATCCTTTCTTCTTCAAAAACAATTTCTTTTCACAAAACATCATGCAATTTTAAAAGAAAGAGATTTTATTGAAAATATTCATGAAATATTTTGGAGGAAGCTTCATGAAAATAAGGCTTTATAAAACCGTAAAAATCTGTTCGTTCCGTTTAAGTTAAAAAAACATTCTTCGTACTTTTGTCGGAAATGTCAAAAAAACACCTCGTATGAAAAACGTCAAAAGATTCCGTTCATATTCTTTACTAAATACTCACCGAAGGGTAAAATTGGATTTAAACTATTGTAAGTGGATGGAAACAATATTACATATTGAGGGAACATGGATGTGGATGATAAAATACACCCCAGTAAATGTCAAAGTAAAAACAATCTCGGATAAAATGAGATTGTGATATATTCCCTTACCTTAGGTCCGATTTGCTTCGTATGTGTCCGAACCTCCTGTATAATGATTTAAATTGTGTCATTGACTTATTACAGAATCATATTCATTGTTATCATATCATATATGGTTCACTTATGACATTATATTAACCGTTCTTTTGTAAATTCCATGTTAAAGAAGCGTTTTGGGTAAAATCGTTTCATTTGTCATAGGTGTTTTGACTTGTTGTTCTTGACATTATTATTACTTATATCATGATTTACATACTTCCAGAATATCAAATATGATTTATATATCATATATATTCAGTATATATATATATATATATAATAGATAGATAAATGAAATGAAAAACACCGTTCATGGAGAAGGTAGTCCGTACGTACGCATGAACGCTGTTTTCCTTTCCTTATTATCTTGATTGGAATTAAGTAGATGACATACATATAAATATACATAAATTCAGTATCATTATTATGTCATATATTTCATTATTACTTGTTATATATGCTTTATAATCATTCATGAATGGTTAATGTGGAGAATGAATCTCATCGCGTCGTGGAGACGGTAGTCCGTACGTACGCACGAGCGATGATATCGTTCCCATGGTCGTGGAATTGTGTTAAAGTGTATGCATATTATTTCAGTATCAATATCACTTTATAATAATCATATATATTTACTCATTACACCATTATACCCATCCTATTAAGGTGGTGGTGGAAAATAGATTACACCACGGCGTGGAGACGGTATTCTGTACGTACGCATGCGCGGTGATTTCATTTTTCCGTAGGATGGATAGAAGGTGAATTAGGGTTGTTTCATAATTATAATAACATATAAGTATATGAGTGATACTTATGTTATTACTTCATAATGAAACAACCTAAGAAGAAGAAGTGGAAGAAGAAATAAAGATGAAAGAATTGGTAACGGTAATTACCTCTTCTTTGAAGCGCCTTTTGGAGACCTCCTCTTAGGGAATTAAAATTGGTCTTTGAGGAAGACCAGAACCTCTAGGATGTTTCTAGGGAAGTGGAGAAGTGATTTTGGCAGGGGTTGTCCGAGCTTGAGTGCTCAAATTGGTGTGAGGAGGAGGGGGAGGAGGTGTCCTTTTATAAGGGAGGAGAGGGGCACCTTAGGAATATCTCAAAATATTATTTTATATTAAAGTCAAAATCGGTTTATAATGGTTCCAAAGGGTCTTATTTCGAAGCTAAAGTGGGGATGGGTCGAAATCCTATCAACCAATAAGATTTGGACAAGTTTAGGTTATTATTTTAACCTTATCAATTAGATTTAACTCTAAGTTAAATAATTTAACTTTTACCGTGTCTTTTTGTTTTCTTTCACTATATGGTTAATACACTTACTATAACATGCCAAACGAACCCCAAATTGTTTATTATTAATATATATATCCTTATCTAAGTCATTTGGCCGAACCTTAGATTTTTAGGAATAAAATAACAATTAATTATATAATATTTGATTTAAAAACTATTTTGTGTCAATTTTGACACTATTTGATGTATGATTTTTGTGAAAGTCATAACGGAATTATATGTTCGAACCAAGTTGATTAAATCAACAAAAATATATCATAGTAACCTAGAAAATTTGTGGAATTCATAAAAAGTCTTCAATTACATTTATTTTGGTATTTATATTATCAATTATGTCAATATTTCATTAATAAGATAATTACTGCATCATCTTTGTGTCATAAATAAATTAAATTATTTGATGTTTAAAAGTTAGAAATAAAATACCATCATGTAGGAAATCTTTTTATATTTCTAATTAATATTTACAATCGAATTTATCTTATGTATAACCCCATATTAAAAATGATTTACTTATTAAACCTTGATTTTAACTATTTTAACCCTTCTTTAAATAAATTAATAATAAATGTCCTAATCTAATCCAAGTGGGCCTAAATGGTCATATTTTATTCCTAAGTTTGTTTTTGGTCGAATTTCACTTGTCCAATAGAATTAGTACATGTTTTAGGGTAATATTAATATCATATTTACCCTTAGTTACCCTATTTACTATTAACCACGGTAAAAAAAAGTAAAAAGTTACTATTCACCAAAAAATTATTTTTATCTCATTGAACCCCATTTTACTTACTGATATCAACCGTGTCTGTCGGATTTTTGAAATTCCATTCACAGAAGCGGTAAAATTATGTTTTATGCAAAATTCAGTTTTTAACCTACCACTTAGTGGTTTCACTATTCAACAAAAATTGAAAGTTTTCAGAAAAAAGCCAAAATTTCATCCTAAGCTATATTTCATATTCTGAATTCAAAAATGAAGTCTATTTTACCAAATTCACAACATAGAAATTGCATTAATTAATTTTATAATTAAATCCCGCTGTTAAAACAAATAGCGTGTTTTTAAGAAACAATATCTATCAAAAGATTGACACTTGATTATGTCTGGTTTAAATGTGAAATTACATCCAATGACCAACATTGTATTAAATTGTAAAAATATATTCTAAATATACTTTAAAACCACTCAAATTAATTATTTATCACTATTAATTATTTTGATTAAAAAAGTTGTTTTTAATTATAATTTAGTAATTTTCACTATTCATCAGAATATGAAAGTTATCCGAAAAGTACCAAAATTTCACCTTAGGCTAAATTCGATACTCCGAATCCAAGAATGAAGTTCATTTTGAAAAATAAGATTTACAGAATTTTAAAAAGTGGTTATTACTATTCATAACGGCTAGTTTTAATAATATTTTAATAGCATATCGTTGTTTAGTGAAACTCAGTATTGCGTATTACACACGTTGTCGAGGAAGGTCGCGATTGCGTGTAATGCAAGGCAAGTCAAGGATGCGTGTTGTGCAAGCTCCTTTTGTTGTAGCGTACAACACAAGACATTAATAAAATTAAAAATAATATTTTTTATAAAATCTTAGGCTGTTACAGTTCTACTCCTTCCCCTTGGCCTTATCTTCATCACTTTCAATTCCTTTTGGGGTGGACGCTGAGGCCTCACCTCCAGATCTAGCCACTACAATTGATGGTCCTGCATAATAAATTGAAATCGTTGGTTAGTTTCAAAGGATAACAAAAGAATCGGTTGTCTTGCAAATTAAGTAAAATAACAAATAGTTTTATTCCTTATCCAATGATAGATTAGAAACCAGAGAAGGATCCTCCCCATATTTCCTAGAATCGAAAATATTTTCATGATGAGTTTGAGGAAGCTCGATTGGGTTCATCTCCACTTGTGCTTATGTCTCTGCAATGGTAGGGTATTATGTACCCCTATCAGGAATGGGTTGTTCAACAGCTTGTTTAGAAAAAACTTCACATTTGAACCAATCATGAATAGACATGTAATAAAAATTTATTATTTATAGGACGAAGGATAACACTCACGTCCATAATTATCTAAATTACATGGTAATTTAACATGATTTGTAAAATCTTCGAAAGATGCGCCAAGTTACATCATTTCATCTAATGTCATCTCAGAATCTTGGATGTCACACCAGTGGGATCATTTGATGTGTCTTCTTGGAAACCTTTATTTTAAGGTCCCTGACCCTGGACATCTTCCTCAGTAAAAACGGAAGCATCAATTGCAACGACCGCCAAGAGCTCTAATGCATGGGTTGAACTTGAAATATCACAGAATGGAAGTCAGTAGATGTTTTATTCAACATTTAATGGAGCATTGTTAACTTAACAGAAATGGGTTCTTCTCTCCTAGCAACAGTAGTCGGAGGGATACTGATAATTGATGCTGGATCTTCTCTAGGAGGAGGCAAGTTAGCTTGAATTTGCAATTGTTCCACAACACCCTCCACAGTCTGCAAAGGAGGATCAGTCTTTTCCCTCAGAGGGGAAATTGAAGAAGCCCATGCAATCCCTTGAAATATGAGCCAACATTTCATGGGAATTGATACATGATTATCCGAAGGACATACCACTAATGATAAAGAATTTAGCGGTGGAATTCCTCCTTCATCGCCTATGTCCTTTTGGATTTTAGGGTTATCAGAAGTCTCCCTTATTGGCACTTGAATTGGAAAATGGAAGACCACATCTATGTCCTCATTCATGGCCCAATGGACTGGAGATATCTCACCCGATTCGCGAGAGGACTCATCAGAAGCCCAAATGGAAGAACCACCAGGGCTGTACTGTGGTGAAGGAACCTCAACTGTTCCTTTCTTAGCAAGATGCAAGGTGAATAAAATAATTTCCTTGAATAACTATGCATCGATTGAAATCAAGTTGCAAAGAAAATATAGAAATAAAACATACATCTTCAAGAGCCACTTAATAATGCCACTCCTCATCAATCCCCTAAGTGGTGCCATGATCTATCAATTCCTTCACCCATTTGTTGAGAGGAATGGAATCGTCCGTAGAATATATGAGCATTTCCAGCTCTCTGATGTAATCCCACACTTCATTGGGGTTATCCTCGTATTGGATATCTGTAGAATCTAGAAGATTTTCTATTCCAGGGAGTTGTAGGCCCTCACAAAAATCCAGCCAGGTGGTCTTAGTACAACATTATAAACTTTTCCATGACTGGACAGCCTCTGGTATTAGATATGAAGGCTGCGAGGAAGGTCCTACAATTTTTTACTTCAATTTTTTCACAGATCCACTAACTGCAGATCGAGAATAAGAAAATCAGACTTATTGATTTATAAATTAATGTTGATTAAATTACCATAATGAAGTAACTCACCAGGAGTTGATGTAGTATGTCTTTTGATTCTAACCGGTGGATTATATTGGGCATGAGGCCGCTTTCCAACTTGTTGTGCCTCATCATCCCCATCATGGGAATCTAGTGAATCAGTCCTAGAGGTGAAATCTAGCGAATCAGTTTCAGGTGGCGAAGCATCACCTTCATGAAGAAGGGTTCCTTTCTCTACAGTTCTCTTCCTTTTCCCCACCTGATAAACTGGATGATTCAGCACCCCTTTAGGGTATGATTCTATCCAGTTCTCGGCATACCATGTGGTCAATTTATGTGCTTCTTTTTCAACTGGTAGATCTAATACTTCCCCAGTCTTCTCCCTTGATGTCAGCAACCACAATTTCCGAGCAACCATTGGATGTTGATCTAACCTAACATGTAGTTGGGGAGATACAACAATCTGTTAGAGACACATGAATTAACGTGAAAATCTGTGTGGATTATAGGGCTCACATATAGTTTCTCTATCAATCTTGGCAACTAGCACACCATCTCTGCAAACTAGCATTAATGCCCTAAAATCAAAGTGGGTTGTTCCATCATCAAAAAATCAACCGGTTTGTGGATTTCCATAGGTAATTATTTTTAATTCCTTCAACATTCTTAGCCTCACTTTCATGTCATAGGCATTACGATCTAATGGAGCAACTCTAGAGAATTCTTGCACTGACATCCTGAAAGAACTTCCAGGAATTTGTACTCCATTCTGTACATTGTAAGTCCTGAAGTGAGTGGTGATCCATCTCCTTAAAACTTGGAATGGTCCCACTACACATAAAGGAGATTTACCCATGAATACATGAAGTAAACTCTTATGAATGTTTTCTAAAATGGGGGTATCGAACCCAACCATTTTTTCCTCAGGAAACTTTTCCGTAATAACGAAGGTCCCTGGCCTAACGCCTCCCTTCGAATCCCTGACTGGCAAGAGATAAATGCTGAGACACAATGCTAAGAATCCCACCAGACGAGTCTTCTATGGGATCATTTTATTCACCTCATATCTATATTTCTCGAACTCTCTTACTTCTAGAGTTGGGAAGAATGTTCCAGGAGCACCCCTCTTCTCAGGTTTTGGGAAAGTAGTAGGACAGGTGGGCCTCTTATCCTTGGATTTCCTTTTCATGGATCCTTTTTCCTTCAGATCCTTCTCCTTTGGATCCTTCTCCTTTGGATCCTTTTCTTTCTTATCAATAATAAATATATTCATCCACTCCTCTGGATGAATATAATTAATAGAATGAGTTAAGGAGGTCTCTGAACTCTTGTGCCTATAGAAGATTTTAAATAATTCTCGAGCCAAAGCTTGAGTCTTCACTGAATCATTCCATGTCACCTTGGGAGGAATGAATTCATTATACATATCTCCCAAAATTGGATCCCCTGAGATCATGTGGAATCCAACAGACAGATGCCTACTTCTCCCTGAGTCAGAAGGAATGAATTGTTTTCTGGCCTCAGTGGATGAGTATCTCCAGCACGAAGTTATCATGTCGGTAAAAATATGTTTTCCCTGTAACACCCCGAGATTTTATGAAAAATATTATTTTAATTTCATTAATGTCTTGTGTTGTATGATACACCAAGATTACCTTGCGCTATACACAACACCGTATTAGCTTGTAGTATACGCAACACTATTCTTGGATCGTGTTACACACAATTTTGATAATAGTTATTCTACGCAACATTGAGAATATATATATATATATATTCAATGAATAAATGAAATATGGTTGGATTATGTTATACGAAACAACGAAGGATTCTTGCACAACACGCAACCCTGACATGGCTTGCATTACACGCAATCGCGACCTTCCTCGATAGCGTGTGTTGTACGCAATACCAGGTTTTACTAAACCATGATATATTATTATAATATTATTATGAACTAGCCGTTATGAATAGTATTAAATAAATATTGAATCTTATAACATTATTATTCGTCTTACACATTTTCTAAAATATGTTATAAGAACAAAATAAATTTTTTGGGTAAAATAAGTATTTTTCAAAAAATGCAGTTTTGCCGCCTTTTGATGGCGCACCCACATTAAATCTAGTTCTTGACATGTTTATAAGTTAAATTTGACAAAATAAAATTATTCTTTGGAATCATAAAATAAAAATTTACTTTGGATAAATTTTTCATATTATTCTAGTAACTTTCATGTATTAATGAATAGTAAAAACACGCTATATTTTAATTAAAAACAACTTTTTTCATCCCAATAATTTATATGGTTAAATTATAATATTGAATGGTTTTAAAATATAAATAGAAAATATTTTTACTATTTAATATAATGTATGTCATTATAATTGATTCTACCTTGAATTCGTAGGATAAATCAATTCAATCTTTTGCAATGTTTTAAAGAAAAATCAGTTTTCTTTCGACAACGGGATTAATTTTAATTTAATTTCTGAAACTTCTGTGCATTGAATTTGAAAAAATGGATTCCATATTTGGAATTATTGGGTCCAAATTATGTTAATAGGCTAATTTTTATTTTTGGGAATTATGAATAGTAACTACGGTAAATTTTATTTATCATAGTTAAAGGTAAATCAGGTAATTAAGGGTAAATATAATATTATAAAATTATCCTAACACTTGGAAAAATCCTATTGGATGACTAAAAGTCGACCCATATCACCTAAGGGTCGGATTAGATTCATTTAATGGACTTTTTTCCATGAAAATAATTTAATAATTATTAAAACCAAAGAATGTGACAACATGTCACTTTCTTAAATCTTATAATTATAATAATTTTAATTTAGTGATAAAATTCATGAAACTTCAAACATGAATAGTCTCAAAAAATCTAATACAATTATATACATCATAGCAATTTATTTAGAATTTTTAGGGATTAAATAATTATAATTTATTATGACACAAAGATGATGTAGTAATTGTCTTATTAATTAAAAATATTGACATAATTGATGTTATAAATACCCAAATATATGTAATTTAAGACTTTTTATGAATTAAAAGAATTTTATGGGTTAATATGACATGTTATTATTGATTTAATTAAATTTTTGAGAACTAATCATTCTGTTATGATTTTCAAAAAAATCAATTACTAAATAGTGACAAAATTGACATAAAATAGTTTTTAAAACAAATATTTTATTAATAATTGTTATTTAATTCCTAAAAATCTAAGGTTCAGCCAAATGACATAGATAAGGTTATATATATTAATAATAAACAAATTGGGGTTGTTTGGCTTGATATAGTAATTTTATTAACATTATAGTATAAGAACACAAGAAGACACTGTGAAAGTAAAATTATTTAACTTAATGTTAAATCCAAATGATAAGGTTAAAATAGGAACCTAAATTTGTTTAAATTCTACTTGATGAGTTTATTTTTACCAATCCCCACCATAGATTCAAAATAAATCAATTTGGAGCTATTTAAAACCGAATTTGGCTTTAAAATAAAATAATATTTTTAATTATTCCAAAGGTGCCCCTCTCCTCCCTTATAAAATGACACCCCTCCCTCGCTTACTAACAACACTTTGAGCCTTCAAGCTCGGCCAACCCCTACCAAATTCTCTTCTCCACTTCCCTAGAAACATCCTAGAGGTTCTGTTCTTCTTTAAAGACCAATTTTAGAACCCTAAGAGGAGGTCTCAAAGAGGCGCTTAAAAGAAGAGGAGGTTCGGACACTTACGAAGAAAATCAGACCTAAGGTAAGGGAAAATATCACAATATCATTTTTATCCGAGATTGTTTATACATTGGTATTTACTAGGGTTTATTTTATCATCCACATCCATGTTTTCACAATATGTAATTTTATTTACATACACCTACAATTGTTTAAATCCAATTTTACCCTTCGGTGAGTTTTTAGAAATCTTTTGTCGTTTTTCGTACGAGGAACTTTTTTTACTTTTCTGAAAAAAGTACGAGCAAAATGTTTTTTTAAATTATACGGAATGAATGGATTTTTAAAACAAACTTTCCAAGAATTTTACTTTACATGTTTTCAAGTTTATTTTTAAACAAATTCTTTTAGCTTTAAATTTTATGACATGTTAAGAAGGAATAAGTGTTTTTGAAGTTGAAAGGATATTTTCCTCAAGAATGGAGTTCAAGTGTTTTATTAAAATTATTTTACATCTAGGATAATAAAGGGTTCTGTTTCTATCCCTATTATTACATTGATTTTATTATGTTGTGATAGAATTATGTTTATGAATTCCTTTATCTTATATGAATTGTTTTATGATTTCACGATGTTTATGATTCCCATTTTTTTACATGGGTTATGCTGTGATGTATGGTTATGATTTTGTGGAACACATAAGAATGGTATAATTATGTGATGGGTGGGACCTATATCTCCCTCAAATGCATTGGGTAAAGATTTTGTATCTCATGAGATAGACATGGCTGGAACGGTAGGTTATACTGGTTCAGTGAAACAGGACTGAAACAAGGAATGAACTCGGTTCAGAAATGGACTTTGTCCACTAAGATAGTCTTGGCAATGAGTCTTGACTAACAAGATATGATTCTCTATGATTATGTGTGTATGCCACAAAGTTACATGTTTTATGTTATGATTATTGGGATTCTATTTCACTACTATGATTTATCCCATGTTATGAAATTATGATCTCTTTTGCAGGTTAATGTTTCCAAAAGATATGTTCTTATGAATATGACGTGATTGTTATTTCTTCTGTTTACCCTTACTAAGCATTTTAGCTCACCTTTTTATGTTTTCTTTTCCCCAGGATGTAAATAATGGATTTAGGTTTAAAAAAACAAGATCTTTATGGAAGATGTTGAAGATTATTCACCATGATTAGAAGATTATATTCCTAGTTTCCAAAGCCAATAAACTATTACGGTCCTTGTGTGTGTGTTATTGTTATGTTCTAAGTATTCTGCAAAAGTAATGTAATGACCATGTACGTCAAGCTTCGGGTCTCTACAGTTCATATCAGAGGAAATGTTTAGTCAACCTTTGGAAACTAGGATGCGAAAACGTTAGTGAGATCCCTAGAGATATTTCTATGGTATGTCTAGGGATGTCCCTAAGGATAAGTATACGTATAGGATATAGTCCTAGAACTATGGTTACGATATTAGATTAAACCAAAGATGTTAGATATTGAAGTTACTCACCTATTATTATGATTTTTGCCTCTCACACTATTCATTTTGGGTTTTAGAAAATGGCTGGAAACAAGATGATGGAGGATATGATGGGCAATGGAATGATATTCTTTATGAGAAACCAAATGAAATGGGATTTGGAAGTCTAAACATCATTATTATGCCGAATCAGCAATCTCATAATATGATCAATAAAGTAAAATTTGGTAAATTTCCTGACTCGGCTAATAAGAGAAAGATGGTGTTTCGTGATGATCATGGAGGAAATAAAGTTCAATTTCCCCTATGTAAATCATGTGGGAAGAGGCATCAAGGAGAATGTTTCAAAGGAACTGGAAGATGCTTTGGGTGTGGAAAATAAGGACACAAAGCCAGTAAGTGAAAATGAAATGGTTTAGTTAACACCAGGGATGAGGATAATGGTATTGCTATGACATCAAAAATGGTTAAATGTTTTAAATGTGGAATGTACGGGCATTATGAAAACCAATTCCCAAAGGGAAAGTCTCATGAGGAGAATCATTATGGTGGTATGGGTAGTATTTATGTGGATGATGATGAAGAGACTACAAATGATATGTGAGATGAAAGAATTGTTGAAGTTCGGTCAATGGTTTCAGAATGTAGTGGAATGATTACATGGTTATAATGCATAATGTTGTATAAGTAATCTCCTGGTACTATGGAATAATGAGACATCTAAGTATTTTTACACTGTTGTCTTTCCTTGAGTTTTGAAAGTGTATGATTAATGATACCAGTATTAATGAAAGGTTATTCAGATATTTTTGGAATGTAGATGATATGCGCATAATGAAGGGATAAGGAGAAAATTAAATGTTTGATAGTATTCATGAGCTCATGACTGATATAAGGAGAAGGATATATCATGGTTTGAGTATATAGAATTTTTAGATTTTGGTATGTGGAAAGAGTTAACTTTTTACTGCATTCATGTTTTCACTAAGGTTCAATGGGTATTCATTCTTCAAGAGAATACATGATTAAGGTATTCACATGTTTGTAATTTGACCAACAAGATATGTCTTATGATATATGGGGGATAAATGAGGGTATTCACGTGATCATTTTCTTTATACTATGAGCTTGGACCGAAGTATTTTAGATAAGCCTAATGATTGGAATGGATTATTTTGGACATAAGGTAGTATTGTTTAAGGATAAAACTTTTTTGATATTGTTGATGGGATGTTAAAGTAATATAGCTTTAGAAAAAGGACAACTTGTAGGACGGGCGATAGCCCATTGCGTCGGAAAAGGATATGGGAATCGAACCCACAACCAAAGTGCGACTGGCCTTTATCGCCTACCACTGGCCTACAGGAAGTCCCTGTTTAGTAGAAACTAGTTTTATTATATTAAGCAGTATGATATATGAAGTATAAGTCCATTTTAGGAACCATATATGATTAATCTCACTATATATGGACTTATGTATTTTTTGATAACTTTTATAACCTTTTGATTGAAAGAGATGGAATGACCCATCATTCTATCAAATGATCTGCTAACACATCACGAATAACAAATTCATCTTCATTTCTTTAAGGGATGAAGTGAAAATTGTTCAATTCACGAACAACAGTGATATTGTACCAAAATCATGCAAGTATTTATTTTAATTCATCAACATTAGGGAAATGATCTTGAAAAACAAAAATGTTGTCCTAGTTCCCTTATATCTGATCAATTAGATGGTACCTTAGATCATCACAAATTTATCGCTTTGTGATTGCTGGATTTTCCAAAGCCATGTTCTCTACCACTCTCCATCAGAACATGGTGGTTAGATTTCTCTTCCATATCCATATTTTCACATATGTGGAAACCCAGTGATTATTTTATTTGGGTAACTGTTACGTTTCATAGATTTGTTTTTAAAGATTTGTTTTGGTATTCCTTTTTCTGATGTGGGTTTCTATTAATGAAACTTTTAAATAGTAAACCATTTATAACCCCGATGAATTTCAAGGGCGAAATTCATTTTAAGGGGGTAGAATGTAACACCCCGATATTTTATGAAAATTATTCTTTTAATTTCATTAATGTATTGTGTTGTATGCTACACCAAGATTACCTTGTGCTATACGCAACACCGTATTAGCTTGCAGTATACGCAACACTATTCTTGGATCGTGTTACACACAATTTTGATAATAGTTATTCTACGCAAAATTGAGTATATATATATATATATATTCAATGAATAAATTAAATATGGTTGGATTATGTTATACGAAACAATGAAGGATTGTTGCACAACACGCAACCATAACTTGTCTTGCATTACACGTAATCACGACCTTCCTCGATAGCGTGTGTTGTACGCAATACTGGGTTTTACTAAACAATGATATATTATTATAATATTATTATGAACTAGCCATTATGAATAGTATTAACTAAATTTTGAATCTTATAACATTATTATTTATCTTACACATTTTCTAAAACATTGTATAAGAACAAAATAAATTTTTCGGGTAAAATAAGTATTTTTAAAAAAATGCAGTTTTTCCGCCTTTTATGACGCACCCATATTAAATCTACTACTTGACATGTTTATAAGTTCAATTTGACAATATAAAATTCTTCTTTAGAATCATAAAATAAAAAATTACTTTGGATAAATTTTTCATATTATTCTGGTAACTTTCATGTTTTGATGAAAAGTAAAAACACGGTATATTTTAATTAAAAACAACTTTTTTCATCGTAATAATTTATATTTATAAATTATAATATTTAATGGTTTTAAAGTATAAATATAAAATATTTTTACCATTTAATATAATTTATGTCATTAGCATTGATTCTTCCTTGAATTCGTAGGATAAATCAATTCAATCTTTTGCAATGTTTTAAAGAAAAACCCATTTTTATTCGACAACGAGATTAATTTTAATTTAATTTCAGCAACTTCTGGGCATTGAATTTGAAAAACTGGATTCCATATTTGGAATCAGTGGTTCGAAATTATGTTAATAGGCTAATTTTTATTTTTCGGAATTATGAATAGTAACTACGGTAAATTTTATTTACCATAGTTAATGTTATATCGGGTAATTATGGGTAAATATAAAATTATAAAATTACCCTATCACTTGTAAAAATCCTATTGGATGACTAAAAGTCGACCCATATCACCTGAGGGTCGGATTAGATTAATTTAATTTACTTTTTTCCATGAAAATAATTTATTTATTATTAAAACCAAAGAATGTGACAACATGTCACTTTCTTAAATCTTATTAGTATAATAATTTTAATTTAGTGATAAAATTCATGAAACTTCAAACATGAATATTCTCCAGAAATATAATACAATTATCTACATTATAGGAATTTATTTATAATTTTTAGGCATTAAATAATTATCATTTATTATGACACAAAGATGATGTAATAATTGTCTTATTAATGAAATATTGACATAATTGATGTTATAAATACCCAAATAAATGTAATTTAAGTCTTTTAATGAATTAAACTAATTTTATGGGTTAATAGGACATGTTAGTATTGATTTAATTAACTTTTGTCGAACTAATAATTCTGTTATGATTTTCAAAAAAATCAATTACTAAATATTGACAAAATTGACATAAAGTAGTTTTTAAAAAAAATATTATATTATTAATTGTATTTTATTACTAAAAATATAGGGTTCAGCCAAATGACTTAGATAAGGTTATATATATTAATAATAATCAACTTGGGGTTCGTTTGGCTTGATATTGAATGTTTATTAACATTATATTATAAGAACACAAGAAGACACGGTAAAAGTAAAATTATTTACCTTAATGTTAAATCTAAATGATAAGGTTAAAATAGGAACCTAAACTTGTTTAAATTCTATTGGATGAGAGGATTTCGACCCATCCCCACCTTAGCTTCTAAATAAATCAATTTGGAGCTATTTAAAACCGAATTTTGCTTTATAATAAAATAATATTTTTAGTTATTCCAAAGGTGCCCCTCTCCTCCCTTATAAAAGGGCACCCCCTACCTCTCTTCCTCACAACACTTTGAGACTTCACGCTCGGCCAAGCCCTACAAAATTATCTTCTCCACTTCCCTAGAAACATCCTTGATTTTCTGGTCTTCCACAAAGACCAATTTTAGTTCCCTAAGTGGAGGACTCAAAGAGGCGCTTCAAAGAAGAGGAGGTTCAGACACTTATGAAGCAAATCAGACCTAAGGTAAGGGAAAATATCACAATCACATTTTTATCCGAGATTGTTTATACGTTGATATTTACTGGGGTGTATTTTATCATCCACATCCATTTTTGAACAATATATAATTTTATTTCCATACACCTACAATTGTTTAAATCCAATTTTACCCTTCGGTGAGTTTTTAGGAATCTTTTGTCGTTTTTCGTATGAGGTACTTTTTTTTACTTTTCCGACAAATGTACAAGAAGAATGTTTTTAACTTATACAACATGAGTGGATTTTAAAAAAAATGTCCAAGAATCTTCCTTTACAAGTTTTCATGTTTATTTTTAAAAAACGTCTTTTAGATTAAAATTTTATGACATGTTAAGAAAGGAAAAGTGTTTTTGAAGTTGAAAGGATATTTTCCTCAAGAATGGTGTTCAAGTGTTTTATCAAAATTATTTTCCATCTAAGATAATAAAGGGTTCTGTTTCTATCCCTATTATTACATTGATTTTATTATGTTGTGATGGAATTATGTTTATGAATTCCTTTATCTTATATGAATTGTTTTATGATTTCACGATGTTTAAGATTCCCATTTTTAATACATGGGTTATGCTGTGATGTATGGTTATGATTTTGTGGCACACATAAGAATGGTATCATTATGATATGGGTGGGACCTATATCTCCCTCCAATGCATTGAGTAAAAATTTAATATCTCATGAGATATACATGGATGAAACGGTAGTTTATACCGGTTCAGTGAAATAGGACTGAAACGAGGAATTAACTCGGTTCAAAAATGTTCTTTGTCCACTAAGATAGTCTTGGAAATGAGTCTTGACTAAAATGATATGATTCTCTATGATTATGTGTGTATGCCACAAAGTTACATGTTTTATGTTATTATTATTGGTATTCCATTTCACTACTATGATTTATCCCATGTTATGAAATTATTATCTCTTTTGTAGGTTAAGATTTCCAAAGGATATGTTCTTATGAATATGATGTGATTGTTATTTCTTCTGTTTTCCCTTACTGAGCATTTGAGCTCACCCTTTTATGTTTTCTTTTCCCCAGGACGTAAAGAAAGGATTTAGGTTTAAAAAAATAATATCTTTATGGAAGATGTTGAAGATCTTTCACCACGATTAGAAGATTATATTCCGAGTTTCCAAAGACACTAAACGATTATGGTCCTTGTGCGTGTGTTTTTGTTATGTACTAAGTATTCCGCAAAAGTAATGTAATGACCATGTACGTCAAACTTTGGGTCTCTACATGCCCAACCCAGACAGATTCGTATATCGCAACTCCTTTGAGATATTCGGCAAACTCTACATAGGTTTGTAGTACCTAGTATCCCCAAATCCATGTTGGCTTTACACCTCCCCCAGGACGGAAGTCCCAACTTTTCTTCCAGCCTTTGGATTGATCTATCAAAGAATTTTGGAAGATTGAAGGATGAAAATGTGGTTGCAACTCAAGCCTATGAGGTTTCATATTTTTCATACAAGGGCTATAATGCATCATGTGGCCTTATCCACTGTTATAGCATTTATAAATCCTCCTACACATTAGATATTTTCTGAAGAAAAGTTGGTGTAACTCTGAAACCATGAACATGGGAGATAGTTCTTTGCTTCTCGAATAGTGACTTCTCGCAGATGACCATAACCATACAAAGGAGGATAATTGCTTTGTGGGAAATCAACGTGATATTTCTTCAGATACTTAGCCAAATCTGGGAGAGTGCTATCACAGACGGTATAATAATTGTGGCCCATGATATCCATCATTTCATCAATTCCTTTTCTTGCCAATTCATCATTCGTTCCAATTCTTCATGGACCCATTGAATCTACACAGAAGTTGAATAGATTAAATCTGAAATGGGTTTCTTTTTCATAATTTTTGTGGATGAATTTTTTAAAAATTGAAAAGGCATTAAGGCGCTTAAGTCTAAAACTTGGCGCGCAAGTATCGATGTGTTGTGCATGTGTTAATGTGTCGTGCATGTTTTTGGCGTGCAAGTATAACTGCGCAAGTCCAAATACCTTGATAGTAGCACGACAACAAAGAAACAATGGGGAAAAAATCAACTTGCGTGGTGAAGGTGACCTATGCGACGAGAGTTTGAAAAATATAGAAATCAGTGCTATGCACGACAAATGATTACATATTTATAGGCCAGGTTGCCCACCTGCGCACCTAAAGCCAGCGTGCTCCATCCAGTGCGCTTCCGCCCTACGCGACCTAGACCTACGTGATAACAATTGCGCGGTGAACACCTGCGCGCCACCCATTTGGTTTCTCTTCTTTTCCTCAGAGTCAAATCCTCATTCTTCCAGATCCAACTCTGAGGGGGACTTTTGTTGACGCTCCTTTTCGTCACATTTTTCTAAAGGAATGGATTGGGAAATTAGATGGAACAAATTGTTTCAGACTTTGAAGAAAACATCAAATATCGACAAATGAATGAAAAAGGAGTCAAAGGACCTTGCACCGCACAAGTTACCTTACTTTCACGCTGGAATACTTGCGCGCCACCTAATGGTCGCGCTAGTGACTTGAACGCCATATGTGATAACCGCCCAGGGTCTTCTCCAGCACATAAATACCTCGGTGGGCCCCCCTTTTTGAGAGGAATGTTTCCAAAATTCAGATAGAGAGCTCTAAACACCCATTTCTCTTCTTCAAGTCATTAGAACACTTCTAAGGTAAATTTTTACCTATAATGGATGGTCTAAACAAGAGGAATAATGTCTAACTATTAAAATTCACTAGTAGTTGGCGCCTAAGTGTTTTTAACCTCAAGGGAAATGGACACACTTGCACACCTCCTTACCTATTCATTGAAACTTGCGTGCCACTCTTTTGGAAGTACCTTGGTATCATTGTAAAGGTTTTGGTTAAGAATCACCCAAGTATTACTCTACGGGGCAAGGATCGTGCATGTACCCATGAACCGTGCAGGTATACCTATGCAACCAATACTTGCGCGCCCATGCAGCACCTACGTGCCTGCCAGGACTTCCGCACCCCTATCTTTTTGGGTGCCTTTCCTTCCCATTTCACCCCTCTTATGCCAATCCACCTCCCCTATTCAAGATTCAGTCTTCATGATAATATTCAAATTCATTTATGGCATGTTTTCTTGATTGAATTTCTTATCTGAAAAAAGCTCCATGGAACATCTCTCAAAACATAGTGATTTTCACATCGATATATCACTAAAGTTAGAGAGTTCATTCATTCTTCCACATCCTTTAAGATGAGATAATCTCTAACCTGGGCCTTCTTTTCAGGAGTAAGCCCCAGTCTAAATCCTTATTAAGTTGGGCATCCTCTTTAGGAGTAAGGCCCAAGTCCTCTAACATGGGCCTCCTTTTCAGGAGTAATCCCCAGTACTAAAATTCCCAAATATGGGCATCCTCTTTAGGAGTAAGGCCCAAGTCCCTTAATTTTCAAATCCCTTTAACTCGGGCCTCCTCTATAGGAATAAGCCCCAATCTTATTTTCTCTTAACCAGTCATAATTCCTTTTCATCAGGGCTTCCTTATCAAGAGTAAAACCCAATTATAATTCCCCTCCTAACTTGGGTATCTTCTTTAGGAGTAATCTTCAATATTAGAGTATCCAAATCCCCATGAATCACATATACCTTTATGGACCCTATTCATGGATTACTTCCCTAAAGTAAATCGAAATCCTCAAATATTTGGGTAGTCATACACACATATGCCCCACATCATTGCATGGGACAATTGAGAGATTTCACAAATATCTCTTGTTTCTCACACCGAGCATGACTCACGTGAGCTTAGAGTGTAAAAATAATCATGACATATTTCTTTGAGCCATCAATCATGCATAAAAACCATTCTCCCTTACTCAAACTACATGGGTTATGATTTCTTTTACAAAACAAAGGATACATAGGTAGCCTATCAGTGGGTACAATCCAAACTCTCAAATAATCCATGTCCTCTTGAATAAAAATAAAATTCAAGTGCCCCAATAAGTAGATTTTAAACCAGTATGGTCGTCATAATGACCAAGAGACTTTTATGTATTTAAGGATACAATAAAATAAGAATATCTAACAAATACAGATGATTCTCTATCGATGACGAACCTCTAATACATATAAAAGATTCTCTAAATTTTCTTAACATCAATCATGGATTGTAAGATATAAAGGAAAACACATTTTATACTTGGTAATGTAATAAGGATTCGTGAACATAACTTAAATCAATAAAGAGAGTCCCGTAGTAAACAATAATTCCGCTCAAAAAGGTGTGATGAGTTCGACCTCCCATCCTCTAGACAAATGAAAATTTATACGCCTCATAAGTCCACAACTAATGAGCACCAACCTTTGGAAAGTAGGTATAAATGGATATAGAATAATTGGATGTTTCTGGTTCTATGAAAAAACCCTTTAGAAACCGATTGGAATGTCTGAAACTTCAATCAATGAGGTCATCCCCATTTTCAGAGGAAACATACATTGGTCTATGTCTCATTCACTCAAAGGTTGTTATTATCTAGATTGATTATTGAATCATATCCATTACTAATGAAATAATTTAGGTTTTCCTTATCTAAGTTAATGATTTTATCCTCCCTGTTGATTTATCTATCCCTGACAAGGGATTTGATATGAACACATCTTGATATCCCTTTATTCTTGGAAGACCATTCCTCCTAATATCTTTTAAAAATATTGAAATATATGATGGAATCCTATCAATGGAATATTTCTACCAACTGGTCATATTCAATATCCTTCAAGCCATGCTATACCCATATGAGGTTCACTCAACCTTCTAAATCCATGCTTTTGAGGAATCTTATTTTATTCAATTCACACACATTAAATTATATTCTAATGATAGTGTATCATGGGATATTTTTACCATAATTAACGAAGTCAAAAACGGAGAGGATGATGTTGACAATTCCTTTATAGACTCCATGAATATTCAGGATCTAGAAAAATATCTTTAATACCATATCAACTCTATTATCTACTATTCCAAATTAGAAAGTATTGAGGAAAATGTTCAATAACCAAATAAAATCCCTTACCTTTTTCTAAGTTATCTGTACCACAAATGAATGATGATATTGATCCTAAAACTCTTCAACCACACATAAAAAATAAATTCCTCTTCCATTGTCACACTTATCCTTTCATTATCACTTCCACACAAACTCTAACCAAGGAGTTATAACTGGTTTTTATGATAGAATAAACAAAAAAGTCTATATGTTGGAAGCTAAATTACTTACCTAGAATCAACCTTTCCCTATTGATTCATGATATTTGTCTTTGGGAATCAACTTTACCAATAATTCAAAAACAGAGAAGACTCAATCCAATAATCATTGAGGTAGTTAGATATGATGTTACTAATCTTCACCATGACGGTATTACATATACTATTTCCGATAGTGAATTAGTTAATCCAACTCATGTGGCACCAAAATTGGGAGGGAGAACTATTGTCACAAATAAACATGTGGATTCAATTACAACTAAATTTAATAACAAATGGAGAGTATTCATCTATTATTGGAAAGAAGAAATGATCACTACCCTTTTACAATCCTCGATCAAATTCTATAACGATATTTGGGAAGTCAAATTATTGATTTTGCAACGGATACATTAGCTACATCAAAATCTAAATAGCACCTCTAGACCAAAGAAATACTTCATCCACTTTCCCCATTAGATCATATGCATATATGATAATTCCTTTTGTCTATTTCAATGAATCTTAAAAATTTGAGAGTTGTATAATGAGTGTCTTTTGTGAATTTAGTTAGCGTTGTCTGAAGGTATTGATGGATGACTTTATAATTTATGGTGAGTGATTTGAATACTACAAGCATTACCTCACCTTTTTCCTTCAAAAGTGTGTCAATTGTAACCTTATGAGGAGTTATGAAAAATGTCACCCCATTGATACTTATGGAATTTTTCAAGGGAACATAATTTTACAAGATGGTATTTTTGTCGATTCATTAAAAATTAATGTGATCCAATCTAATCCAAAACCCACAATTGATCGACACACCCGTTCATTTCTTGGTTATGAAAACTTATATTGGTGATTCATTAATAAATTTAGTTGGATTTTTCTACCACTCACTCGGATACTCTAAAATTATCTCACAATCCATTTCGATGAATCTTGTATGAGAGAATTTGTTGAACTCAAATCTTTTATTATATATTCTTTGAAAATCCCACCCCCAGATTAGACCCTAACCATTAAATTGATCTTTGATTCTTCTGATAGGGCCATTGGGGACATTAATTTGGAAATAAGAGAAAAGAATCTTCATTTAATCTATTATGCATAAAAATACATTTGATGATACTCAATAATTCTACAATGTGTCTAAAATGGAACTTTTATCAGTGTCTTTTTCTATAGATAAATTCCAACCCTAAAACATAGGTTCCAAAATCCACATCATAACAGAACACTCTACTATAACATTCTTACTCAAAAAATGAGATTCTAAACCAAGGATAATAATAAACAACTTGATGATCCATGAGTATGAAATTTTGATTAATGACAGACCTGAAAAACCATGTGGATGACCACCTGAGTAGAATTATTAATTATTTTATTTCTAACAAAATTGATCATGAATTTCTAACTATGAACCTATCATCAATCACTCAATGGTTACCATTGTATTCCATAGTTGTAAACCACATAGATGATGGTGTTTTATATGAATTTTGTTTTCAAATGGAGAAAAAGTGATGATGACAAGTGATTCAAAATTAAATTTTTAGAAATATAATAATCATTGGAAAACTGAGCATGACATAGTTTATAATTTTTTTTTGATGTAGAGGATCATTCTTAAATATTATTATATTACCCTCAATGCTTGGTGGGGGACACATTGGACTATAAAGGACCTCTCAAATGGTTATTTAGTCAATATTATTTTGACATTAAATATTTAAAGACTCACATGAGGTATGTAAATAATGTAAAACTTTCAAAAAGATTTGAAAAATTTATAAAAAAATGAATTTCCCAAAAACCCCTTAATATTTTGTGAGATAGGCGATGTTTGGGGCATCGGTTTCAGGGGACCATTTCCACCATCCACTGAATTATCATACATTATTCGTACAGTTGATTACATTTTAAGGTGGGTTGGGAAAAAATACACAAGGAATGATGATACAAATAATATTAGTGAGTTCCTAAAAACCAATATTTTCTATATATTGGGAAAACAACATTTCATGATAATTGATTTAGAAAATCATTTCTGTAATTAGACCATAGATTATATCCTGAAAAAGAATTTTTTTTGTTCATAAAACATCAACTACATATCAATACAAAAAATTGAATGGTGGGACATTTTAATAGGGAAGTGATAAAAGTGATTGAGAAAATTTTAAATCCCATGAAACAATGCTTCCCTAATAGTATTGGTGATGCACTTTGGGCTTATCAAACTACCTATAAAACACAGATTGGGATATCTCCAATAAAGATAATTTGGTATATAGAATGTCATTTACCTGTTGAAATCCAACATAAGTAATTTTAGCCTGTGAAATCTTTCAATTATATTTTTGAAAAATCTATGGAAGTGATATAGATGTAGTTAAATGAATTATATGATCTTAGACATTATTTTTCTGATAATTTCAATATCTACAAATAAAAGTCCATGGTAATCCAAAAAAAAATACATCCTAAAAAAGTATTTCATGAAGGTGAAAAATTAATTCTCTTCAATAATCAATTTTTACTTCACCCAGATAAGTGTAGTTATAATTCGGAGGGTCATTTTATTATTACGAATTTCTACCCATATGGTGGTGTGCATGTCCAAGACCCCTCTTCAAAAAAGAAATTCATTGTTAACGTTAATTTGTTAATGCATAACCAAATGCGGAAACACATCCTGGGAACCACATCAAATTCCCTCAAATCCCCAAATTCTACACTAAAACCACCAATGGATGGGTTGATGACACACCATATCCAAACCAGGGGGAAGCAGTTTTTCTTTAACTATCCTTCTCCCCCTCACACTTCCCCTTTCATCTTATTACTCTTTCTTTAATTTTTTACCACCTATATTATCAAACACTTTATCTTTAAATTTCTCTTTCGGTTCAATGTGTATGTTAAAAACACTGAAGAACTACATAAATAAAAGTAAATTTCAAAAAACCAAAATTGTAATACATATTCACTATCCACTTTGATATTTTTTTCAAAATTTTTGGGGAGTAAAAAAGAATAGTTTCTATCTAAATTTTTTTCATATTGAATTAGGATAATGGATTTTTTGTGGTGAACAAACAATTTTGTATTCTAAATTTTTTATTTGTAAAATGCTTCTTCCACAATTGTGAGGAAGGAAATTAACATTCAGGGCATGGTCACCTATGACCAAATTTTCATATTGTCTGTTTTACCCCCTTTTGTGAGTCTTGAGTTTGTAGAACATCATGTTTATTTTCTTAATTTGGTGAGAATTAATACAATTGAGGAGTTTTTTAAACCACATAAGAATCAAAATTGAGAAATAGACACCCTTTACCTTTAAATTATTCTTCCTTTTGAAATGGCTTTGAGTATATGAAAAATATTTCTATGATAGCCACATTAGAATGCCAATACCTTTTCCCAGCCAATACCGACATGGAATTATATTGATTAATTTATTGAAATTTAAGTGTGAGAGTAATTTATTTCATTTTGGGTTCTATTTCAATGATTTTGAATGTGTTTTCATTTGATTTAGGGAAAACATCCATTTTAGTGTGGGGGAGAGGAAGTAATTTTATAAACGATGTTAGTAATTGTTCAATAATAAATTTAAAAATAAAATATAAGGTTTGTGTATTTGGAGGTCAAAAATAATTATTCCTTTTTCTTTGGCCTTATTATAACTATTAAAATTACTGTCTTAAGGAGAACAAACATGGGTTGGGGGATGGGTGAAAGATTTTTTTCAAGCTGATCTTTGGAAAAAAGGAATAAAAAGATATAAAAAAACACATTGTTTGTTGGTAGATTTTTTTTGTTTTGTAAACATGTAATCTTCTCATATACTTTATATTTTCCTTCCCATTTGTGTCTTTCTTCACACATTCATTCCCTTGTAAATATTAGTTTCCATTTTGTTCTATGTATCATTTAAAAACAATTTGGAAATTTTTTATCTGTGATGATTTTTTAACCCTCATTTAAAGTCCATTTGGTATTAAATTTCTACCATCCCATAGAAATAGAAAATCTACTAAAAGTACTCTTCATTCTTCTGAAATTTAGGATACAGAAATTTAGTTTAGTTTTCTTTTAAACTATAAGATTTTACCCTTTGGTTGTTGAATGAGTGAACCTCGTGAAAACAATTTCATGAGAGGAGTATGTTTTGAGTTCATATATTTTCAATATTTAATTTGAGAAATAAATTTAATTTTTTTTTGAAATATGTTTTCAGAAAAAAAAAAATTAGTCTGATTCAATACGGATGATTGAAATGGCCTAACACTCCCATGATTTGGTGGAAAAAATATTTTTTCGGAAAGTGAGAATGATTTTTTTAGCTTTTTATATGAATTTTACACGAGGACATGAATAAGACATAGTGTGGGGTAGTTGAAAATATTAATTTACTTATAACATTTTATTTATCCCCTTTACTGATATTCAATGAAAATTTTATAATTGGTGTGTAATAATAATGTTTAAATAGTAAATATATTTTTCTTTCAGTATTTGAAATAATCCGTATTCAATTCAGTTTAATATATTATACATTACTCTTATCCTACTGATCCAAATTTTATGATTCTGATTTTTAGTGGTCCATATTCAATGGCCTACTTATAATTATAAGTATTCCTTATCCAATTCATATATTTGAAGGGTCATATAATCCAACAATGATGTCCCAATGAATCTGTAATGAAACAGGACCATCCATGAAGATTCAATTTCTGGGCTCAATTCAGAAATATATATTATTTTATTTTCCACCCAAATTTTTGGGTCCAAAAAAATTTATATTGGATAATAATTTCAAGTCCAAATCCTGATAAAATTTCCCAAAGAAAATTTTGAAGTCCATCAAAACATGTTGTTATGGAATTAAAATTATCATTCCATTATTTATTTTTCTCCTCATATAGACATCCATTAGAAAAGATATTTTTTAGTTTAAAAGAGAAATAATTGGTGGATAAATTTTTATCATAATGTGTTAGAATTTTACGGACTCTTCTTATTCAAATATCAATTCACATTTATGGATTCAAAAAAGTGTTGATAAAAATGATCAGGTTATAATTATTCAACCAAACCACAGTAAAAATGGTTTCATAAGCCAATGGAAACAAAATATTTTGCGAATAAAAAAACATGTTTGTCTTAAACGTGTAAGAATGCGATATATAAATATTTATATATATATATGGTCCAATCATCGAGACAAGGGGGGATACATTTGGAATGAAAATAGTCCAACTCCTTGGGCTATAAATACATACCCTAATCTCATGTACAAGGAATTTGGAATTCCAACACTTAATTAAAATTTTTGGCATGAATATTGAAAATACAAGGGACTTCCTAGAGATTCCTTTAATTTACATCAACAAGAGAGCCAACTCCTCCACTTCCCATTTCTTATTTATTTTCAGTTGTTTTTGTTTTAATCATTTAATTTTGTTTTCATTTCAACATAATAATAATTCATGTTTATTTTCTCCAACTATTTTAATCATCCACCTTCTGTTACTAAGTATTAATTCTCTTAAAATAGATTAAATCGATTTTAAAACCATTCCCTTATTTCATTTTCTCATTCAATCAAATATTTTGTTGTACCTCTCTTCACATTTCATATATGTATTCATAACACTACTCTTATCATGTCCTATTTAATTTAATTTATTTTAAACCCATTACCATATGAATTCCAACCCTATGATTATGAACTCAAATGGCTGAGTAAATATCTCATTTTGGTGTTTCATAATTTGTGGATGTTAAGTGATTGAGATCCTTTTTGGATTTAGAATTCTTTAAATTAATATTTTGCATGTCAATCTAAATATGTTATGGATTAATGATATACTTGTGACATGTGTTTTCCATGGATTATTGGAACCATAAGGACACATGGGTTCATGAAATATTGATCCTTACATTAATGATATTTTATAAAAATTCGATCCCTTGTTAAGGCTTGGATTGAAACTAAAACATGGAATTCTGATCGAAGTCATCCTGTGATGTAGATATTAATTAAATGTAATGTTTTTCAAATATCAAGGATATAAAAATATTACATATGGAATATTGAACTAAACCCAATATTTTAAATTTTTGAATCAAATTTCAACAATTAATCAGTTCATCAACACTTTGCAATAAACCCCCCATAAAAATATAAATCACAAATAAAATTGACTATAAAAAAGTATTATCGATAATAATTTGACCTGAGTTCCAATATTCACATTAGAAAATCACTGGAACCTTCTACGTTTGATAGGAGACAATCAGCCATGCTTCACATGATTCCGAAAATCATGATGGAAAGAGGTGGTATCTACTATCTCAAACCAATTATCAATGCCATTAATAAAAATCCAATAAGTGGGAGTGCCGCCACCATCATTTCTATAGTCACACACTTATCCAGATATCCTAAAATTGGTTATGTTGTATATACATTTCTATATATATGTAATTCCAAAACATTCATTATTTAAATTATAATTTAAGGTTCAATATTTATTTTACAATATTTCTTTATGAATCAATTTTTTATCTTCTATTTTTAGCATTATTAATCGCATTTATATATTTTTTAGTTTGAAACATAGGATAATATATTTACAATTATTTGTGATGTTATTTAAATTAATTTAAATCTCACACATTTTATTTAATACTTATGTGACATATATATCCATGTATGTTTCGTACATAATGTATAGAAATAAAATAATGATTACATCATGGGGTGGTACATGAAATTTTTTTGGGTATACATATAAATGAATATAATTATGGATACTGAATAAAGTTTAACCTGTAATGAATTATTATTAATAAAAATATAATAATATATATAAATCCACATTTTATATCCCCAAAAAAATAGTACAAAAAAATATTATAATATTTTCAAACAATATAGTTAAAAAATTTATTAACTAATATCTAATACTATAACAGATATTACAGGTTTTGTTATTGATTTAATAGGTATAAAAAATCTATCACTTAATGTGACTAAGTGTAGTTAACTATTATTTAAGTACCCTGAAAAAATAATTTCGTCACCAGAGAATAGGGGATGACTCATGTTTACTAATTTTATAGAATTTAATTTCTCTAAATTTTAAATTATCCAATTAAAATTAATAAACTCTCTTTTACCAGTTATTATAATACACCAATTTGAATTATGGTTTTCATAAATAATAAATTCTATCATGAAAAATATAAATATATAGAATCACATAATATTTATAGGTTACAGTCCCAAGGATTTTATTTATTCCATGTATTATTGAGATTTATTTTGGATAAATATATATCCAATATATAATTCAAATGAATACAATAAGATATCTCCATAAAAACAATTTATTATTGAAAGGTTTATTATGTTATTCATTATAGTATATAATATCCCATATATTTCTTTATAAATGATATCAATAGTGTACAATTGTTCCTCTTAAAAACTAATAATGAAAATGATCTAATATTTAATAATGATGATATTTTATTACCAATATTCATTCATTTTTCACATTAATAGGTCTTCAACTTTATAGAACATCGTATATAGAATGTATGGAATCCTTTATCATCATATCATCTAATAATTATATGAGAATATCATATGGAATTATTATTGATATGTCGTCAGACATATTAATATTTATCAAAAGGGAAGTTGTATTTTCATCATTCACTCATTTCAATCATCTTTATTGAGGAAAATATATCAAATTTTATGACATTTCACAACAGGGCTTCATCCTTAACTCCCAAATCATGCATACAACGGTCAGAGATATGTGTCTGATGCCGATTATGAATTAAAACACTTCAGTGGCCTTAGTCTATGGTACCTATTCACAAGAACTAACAAAAATCTCCATTAAATAGTGAAGATTTATATAAAATGAAATTAAAAATTATTAATTCATCAAACCTATGATATATTATAAAAAA
This sequence comes from Viscum album, assembly GCA_963277665.1. Classification (NCBI taxonomy): domain Eukaryota; kingdom Viridiplantae; phylum Streptophyta; class Magnoliopsida; order Santalales; family Viscaceae; genus Viscum; species Viscum album. Next base: position 653,821,640 of record OY728140.1, read on the forward strand.
TTAAAAATAATGAAAAAATATACATCCCCAAAAAGATAATTATATTATCAAACAACCTACTCAGACAGAGAGGATCACAGACAAATGTACCCTCTATATATCTCCTCGACCAAGCATTGTTAAAAACTCCGATAAGAAATGATCTTGATGCTCCACCTATAATGGGTACTCATGGGACTCTGTTGAAAGTATTGTGGTCTTCACAAGATAAAATATGTGTGTAAAAACACTATATATGTGTGATTATAATAATACTCTATATGTTCCCAAATACATAAAAGTAAAGGAGTAATTAAAAGGAAATAATCCGCTCAACGCATCTAGAGGGGACACTAAATATAGGGAAACCCCATCATGAGTATATCCTCACCTTTACAAGACTAGTCATATCATAACAAAAGGGGTCTGAACCTAGATACATGAAAAATCCACATCGAATCATTGAAATCAACATATATTCTTATCTTGGATTCCATGTCACATGAGGCTCTGACCACACAACAAGTGACAGGTTAATCCATGAGGGTAACGGTCGACCAGGATATCACACTCTATGAACCCTATCTTCATTGATGATTCTTGTCTGAGAGATACATTCCATGTGGTATAAACCATCCATCACTGATGGAACACTTGATAGATACCACGGAATCAGTTATCACAAGCCTCTGGAACAAAACCATAATCCCGGAGGCACATATCTTTATATCACCATCATTGGGTCGTTCTATGATGAAATGTTACACTGAACATCAGCGGGTCTCAATACTACGATAGGGGACCTCACCCATCCCTGATGTTGAAGGCTACAAACCGTACAAGAATCATGTAATCGATATACATAATTATTATAACTCAATGGAACCACTGGGGGAAACTACAAACCCATTCAGGAAAAACAAAATCCCCACATCCTATGAAAGGGGTCAACACACTGGATTTGTTGGGTGACAAAAAACCACAATGAGTAACTCAATATATCTTAGATAAGGGATCTCCTTGGATCTGTTGGGGAGCACCAAATAATAATCAAACATCTTAGAGATCATATTGTTTATATACAGGATCATCTCACATGTAGTTTCAGTTATGAGGATTCTATAAATCCTATCTAATATAGATCATGATGTTCGGATTTTCTCATGATGGTTCCAAAAACCCTATATTGATAATATATTGGGTATATATATGTACATATGACAATGCCAGATACCTATTAAAATCTACCTACCACATATTTGATCATTTACCAAAATTTTCAATAAACCATACATAGATATCCTAATATAGAGAGGATCATATCATGTGTATCGTTGGTCATGACGATGCAAAGAACCTCATCTAGGAAAAATTGTATGTAAGAGGTTCCTACCCCATACTCTCTGGAGGGATACAACAAATCTAATAAAATGAAAAGGGATCCCACAATAACCTTTCCATATAAATTATACAACTCTATCCACTATCCTAATATCAAGGGAATAAAAATCCTATTATTATTACGTAATTCCACATATATCATCATTGGCATAAACCAAGAGAGATCACACAAACATTCTAGTTCAAAATGAATCAAACCAATGAGAACCACATCATTTCCAAAACAAGAATATCTTAGTCCCAAACAATGACCACATTAGCTTTCTAGAAGGATAATAGAAAAGGATTTTCTACATAAAGTCATGAATTCGTTACCCGTAGGAGGAGATACACTAGGATGAAACTTAATATAAAAATACTACACAATGTGTAAGGGGATCTACATGGTGTGTGAATCCACTTGATCACCTAACTATGTCCACTAATTGGATTTAATAACTCATAATATGTTAATACACTAGGTGTACTGGCAGTACACACTATTTCTCAGTTTATATCTCATTTTCTATGTCTCTATCCATTGACCATTATCAAAACACTATGGACATGTACTCTTCTTGTGTACATACACATAGTCTTGTAAATTCACATAGATTCCTTGAGTATGTCTTCAAGACACATGATTTGGGGTCACTATAAGTGGTATAAAATTTGTACACGACATGTAGTCCCTATATCTTATTAACCCCATTTTATAAGAACAATCGATAAGTTCATGTGGTCTACATGTCGTGTTGATGTAATCATCTATCAAAAACTCCTTGTGAGTTTCATGGATCAACATTATTTTCCAAGAAATACATATATTGACAAATAATGGGACCCTATAAAGATTATACAAAATATAAAACCATAAAAGGATTCATATTCATTGAGATTGTGCATTAAAAATAAAAACCTACTACATCATAGTGAAACACCTTGGCTAAGTGGTACAATTGTCCATCTAGAGTAATTTCCCCACAATCAGGGAGTGATCTCCTTCAAGATTAGAGATCGAAAACACCTCATTTCCAGCAAATTATCCTCAGTTTTCCAATCCTGAATATTGTATGAGGGGATGGGGATCCTATTTTGTTTACCAATGGGATGGGGGAAAAGGGATATATTTTATTTTTGTTAAAAAATATCATCCACTTAACACCCCTCTAACAACGCGCCTCAAAACTGACTCATGATGCTAGTAAAGGTTATGTCTAACATAACGTAAACATGTTGTTTTTAACTAAACCATTGTCTCAAAATTCAAATCTAGGACTCTAATATAGAGTTTCAGACATTATCAAATTAACTATGTAGTCATCATATAATATATTCAATATTATTCAAATTAGCTGAACAATGATCTCCAGACCTAGGAGAACTTAATCATCATTGCTCCTAGATACAAAAATATTATTCAAAATATTAGCTAGGATTGTTGGTAAAATCACGAGTCACTACATCATCCACACATTTTGAATTTAATCCCTAAAATGACAATAAATAAGGAAATAGAAATGAAACTGTGACGTCAACCATGAATCTCAAGCCTATGAGATCACCATGACCACCACAATGGACACCAAGTATTCCAGTATAGGTTATAAGCATGAAATCATGGGAAAAAATGATCAAAACAAACTAGAGGTCCAATTCTACCATGTAATTATCACAAAACTATCAACATATGGCTCTATAGAAGGAGATGGTGGAAATGAAAAAAAAACCATGATCAATCTATAGTCTTATTGTATATAAGAACACCCCCAACTATCCTAAAATATTTAACATTGAAATCCTATTCCAAACACACATTTTAATGGAACTCATCAACCACACCATGAAACAATCTTATTTGGGAGGAATTGACTCTTCCAAAAAAATTCATCAGGTCATAAAAGTACCCATGAGTGGTGAAGACATATCTAATTCTTATGCTTCCAATTCCACAATAATTTACACCAATACATACCAAAGAATCTATCATACACATTAAACATTAAATAAAAATGTTTACCCCAAAAAAGATGAGCTCCCAAAGAAGACATTGCGTCTTACTAGGTCCTATATGTAATTACCAAATATCAATCCCTACCTCGAAAACTATCATGAGATGGAAACTCTCATCAGAGGGACTCATCCACCACACCTTGACACATTACAGTTTGGTCTGCTCAAAATCTCCCTCATGGATATAACCTTGTCACAAAAAGATGTTGCAGATGGGGATTTATCCCTCCTCCTCTTCCATTCAAATCCACACCTCGAAACACTGGAATGGGGACTTTTAGACTATATACGACACCCTAACAAAATAATCAATCATGAAGAATAAATAAAAAGTGTGCCTCACCAAGGTATGTAATAATACTACTATATAAGGTAAAATAAAAAAATAGCATACCCATATCTATCAAGGGAGCCTCTTGGTCAAAGGGCTTTGTAACCTATGGTTTTACCTCCACCACATCCACTTTATCCCATTGCCTAGCATGGACCACATAGGGTTGTGGAAAATCATACTGTCTATTACCTCCTTATAATTCACCCACTCCTCCACCACATTTTCCACCCTACAGACAACCATGATCGACATGAGTCTACTTCTGCAGTGGGCCATTAATGGGATCCCTCTCAGCAACATGGTGGTTTATAAAAACTCTTTCACTATGGTCACCATCCGGTGAAAGCATAACACGGCCTCCCATGAGGGTGACTATAGGCGGCCTAGAATCCCTAAGACTCAGACCCTCTATCCTTGAATCAATATATGAAGTACCTTGCATCTTTAGATCATTGGGCCCACCATTAGCTACCAGTTATTGAACCCACTATTGTGGTCTCATCTCGTACATTCCCACCAATAATACTAGTATTATGGTTATCCAAAAAGAACTCCTCCACCAAATAAAACTCAAGAACTCTAACATAGTTGGGAATGCACAACGACACTATAAAAACTAATATATCATTATAAAAGACCAATTAATAGACATTTATCTAAATAACGTATTTGGGTCCATATTCATTATGTATCACGACATATATATCAAACTCATGAAAAAATCCGAAAAAGTCATTATATATTACCTTATCTTTAGATACAACAAGATACACACAAATATCAACATTTCCTGATCAAACTAATCCCTAATGAGCCACTCTAATTCTTCCCAAGTAACCATTATATCATTATTTTTTTGCATCACAAATCACCACCAACTCCTGACCGAAACCTATTAAAGGAATACCACAAGGACCGCAATACGTTTTGGAGGCTTCCACACATAGAGGAAAAATATGTGACTTCCCCATATTGGTCATTAATTTCCTAGGGTTCTGGATAATACTGGTACATCAAATGTCACTTCCAGTTTTACTCATGCATTATACTCAGACTACGTTCATCCTCGTCTTGCACTACTGGAAAAATCAGATTGCTTGATGATTGTCCGTTAAACAAGAGGTAAAACTATCGGTCTATTCCCTAAACTAGTTTCCTAAATATAAACCTCTTAAGTGAGATTATTTTCACTAAAATACAACCATGTAACCCCATTTGGATGTCATTTTGGAAGAATCCTGAAATATATTCATGATGCATCTTGGTGAAATAGTATATATGTGTAGTTGACTCAAGAAGGATAGGTAAAACAAAAAACATAGTCATATATGTTGCATGTTCCATTATTTCTCTATGACGAGTGTTGCAATGTACCATGTAAAAATGAAGGTTCTCATATTCCTTGTGAATCTATATGTTAGTCTCCCCACCAACATTAGAGTACCAATACTGAACTAGAATCTCAAAACACCCAAAAAATATTCTTGTGAAACCCAAAAAAAACCCACTTCACTATGTTCCCAATGTTAAACCCTCTCTAATTCCACTCTCTCATAATATGACCAAATGGGGCTTGATCAATGACACCACAAGAGCTCCTCTATAGGCCATGGGATAAATTCCACCACTGAGTTAGAAATCCCATACATTTCAGTCTTTATCCTAATGTACATATACACAATCACCCACATAAACCTCTATGGAACTTTGAGGAGATATATAAACATAAATGAAAATCATTCCTACCCCTAATGTAAAATATATTATAAAATATGTACTAAAGGGAATGATTAATTCCAAAAAAAAATATAATAGGTTCAAAAAATTTCTTGTTGAGGGAATAGATTTCAAAAGCACCCATTGGAATGATCCTCAAGTGTGATTTTGTTAACACCCATGTCGCTATAGCTGACTATGATCTTCCTATTTCATGTCCTCTTAGGACGCCATCGAATGAAATATACTCTGTAGAAGAAATAAAATGTTTGGGAAATTTCTATATATGGGTCAATATAAAAATAATCTATAGTATACCCCAAAAAAGAAAATGAATATGAAGAAAATGAAAGGAAATAGATTTCTAAATCCAACATACGTAAACCAAATGAGAGAGAAACTCTATATCATTACCATATCTGGTTATTTCTCAGTACTCAACAAATAGAAAAATAGGTTTCATGTATGATACATGATAAATCCACAAGGAATCCATGAAATCACAAAATGGTACATACCTCGAAATAAAAGTCACATGATGTTCTGACCTCACAGTTAGCGAGAGGTCATGGCTCGAAAGTAACCCTCAACTAGGAGAACACAGAACACAAACCCTATCATCCAAACTAGTGATATTTAATGTGATACACTTCTTGAGATATAACCCATCCATCCATAATGTCACATATAAATGATACCACACAATTGATTATAACGAGAAAATGGATCAACACCATTGTCCAATGGGAACACATATGAGATATAAATCATGTCCGATTTATCAAAAAATAAAGGAAACACTGTACATCAACGGGTCTCTATAATCATATAGGGTATCTCACCCTTATTAAATGGGGAAAATTCCAACCCTATTGGATCCATAATAATAAAAAAGGAATGGGGATAACACCTAGGATCCTCTCTGGGACACCACTCATTTATTATAAAAAAAAATAAACAACACCTCCATAGTAAGGTGTTCACTCCCATGATCTATTAGGAAACAAAACAACCATATTGGGAAACTGAAGATCTATTAGTGAGGGTACCATACCAAGGAACCACTGGGGGACACAAAAACCAAATCTGACATCTCATAGATAATATATCACTAATAGATGGTTATCACCTACAATGACCCGGTCTTGACGTACATTAACATTAAAAAAACATTTGAAAAATACATAAAAAATTTAAAAAATTTGACACATGAAGACCATATTATCCTAGTAACATTATAAATATAGAAATATAATCATAGGTTCATAAATTGTCTACATTATCTCCCACTAGCTTCGTCTTGACTAGAACCCATCTTAGACACATAAATCATAATACATATCTTCGTAACGTGGGAAATTAATCATAAAAATAGATGAGATCAAATTAAAAGTAAGGGTAATTAATAGAGACATGTAAGAATAATCATGACCAATAGGGTTTGAGAATATTATTATGAAAAGATAATATCATTCCCTACATATCAAAGATCATATGAATGAATCAGGCGATAAATCATGGCAGTTCGTAATACATGAATAATAAGGAAATAAGGAATATAATACATTAAAGTATAATATATCAATGAATCATTGATTTATTAAAGAACTATTAGAATATAATATTAATTTCACAATAGAAAAGGTAGTACTAGAAATACCATATTAAAAGTATAGGTTCTCTCCCGATACAATCCTGGTAGTCATTGTTCACTCTCATGGGAATCTTGGTTGAATGAGATTAATCCTCATTAAATTTTAGTGTTCAGGGTTCACTCCAATGGCCATAATAAAATTAATTGTTCAATACCATGAAAATATCAATCTATCCCATTAGATATAAATCTTTAAAAAATTTATTGGAGGAAGATATTTTTTTCACCCGTCTTATAATGAAAACATACATACAAGTGCCAAATATCATAAATCATCATATAATTACCCATGAAATGAAATGAGTATTATAATCATGTAATAATTAAATATCCCATTAAAATAGATAGGTTTCATACTCATTTAATCATAATAATATGCCATGAAAAAAGGGGGTTTCAAAATCATATAACCTATGAATGTAAAATGGGTTCCATAAACATCATTCCATCAAAAAAAAAATACATTAATATAAATAATATGAATGGAAAAATTAAATTAATCCCATATAAAGGCTTTAGTAACACTAATTGATGTTATTTTATATGGTAAACATTTTAGTGATCATTTAAAAACATTTTTATTTGTAGAATATACATTTTTCTTTGAAATAAATTTGTTTATAAACTAAATCCTTTTGAATAAATTTTAATATAAATATAAATTTTGATATTTTTTTAAAGAATATATGAAAATAGTAAAAAATTATGAAAATATTTTTTATTTGAAAATGATCTCCAATTATATTTTGAACATTCATGAAAACATTGTATTTGAATAAAATAGATTCTCGACTGAAGAAAGAGAGTAATATTTTACCCAAAAAAATTATCTTCATCCCCCAAAGTGTGTAAAAATTGTACAAAAACATGAGGATATATTGAATAAATATAGTATATGTAAAATTGTTTTTTCTGATATATTGATCATAATATTTAATCAAATAAACATATTCATTTACAATCCTAAAATGTGATGATCTTTTTTCAATGAACTCTTACTACTTGATTACTTTTTCCCAATGAATTCACGATGTATATGGAAATTACATGAATGTTGAAATATAATGAAAACAAGAAGATTTATTATAATTCATGGAATTATAAACACCATTAATTGTTTTTAGGTTTAGACTAATATATTATTCTCAATAAAGGAAATATTAGACAAAACATTTTTATTAATTTTAGAAATTTTGAAAAATAAACCTCAGAAAATATTGTTCATCTAATGGATATGGTAATACCCATAAATTTACATAAAATATTCATAGAATATAATAATGGGTAAAACATAATCCACACAAAAAAGAAAAGAGTGGTGAACATAGCCTATATCTCATGAAAATAAAATTTGAGAATAACTCCCCATACCATGTAACTTGAATCATGACATACTATTTCAGACAACTGGAATAATAAATATTTATTTTTTATACATAATTTTGAGAACCATTTAATTATACATAATTTATTATATGTTCAAATAATGACCTTATATTGTCTTCTTGTTAATGATCCCATGTTATGGTTTCATTTTCGGTCAAATTCTTTCTATTCTTCACATATGTCTTAATTTGTTATATAATTTATCTTTTAACATATATACTGATTTTAGAAATTTAAATATGATATAAACATAATTTAAATTGTTATATTTATTTTATAAAAAAATTTATATTATATATGTATGAAATTGAATACAACGTTCATGGATAATTTAATCTATACATATGTTTGAACATTATTTCTGTTTTTTTTATCTTTCTAATAGAATTTATGTAAATGTCATATGTCTATATATATATGTATATATATATCATTATTAATGAATCATTATTATATAATGTGTATCATATGAGTTCATTAAACCCATCCTTAAAAATTCCATGTGTGGTGGGAATGAATCACATTTCTTTAAGGTGGAAGTAGTCCACATATCCCTAAACGATATTATAGTATTAACACCAAATGGAAACTAGAAGGTATATCTTTTAAAAATTAATAAATAAAAAATTATAATGAATAAATTATATTACATATATAAATTGTGTATATATCAAAATGGTGTCTAGGCAATATGGGAAAGAAAATTGAACAATCTTCATTTAATAATGTAGTAGTTCACCACAAACAAAAATAATATGTCTGTTATCCATTAGATATTTTTTTCTTAAGAGTATGTTTATTCATTATCATCCCAACATCCTAGAATATTTATTATAATATTTTTTTATAAATTCATGGAAAAAATATGGAGGTTGGATAAAGAAGAAGAAATGAATTGACTTCAGATTAGACATTATAGCTTAATTGGGTAATAGCTTTTGATCATTACCAAAAGGATTCTATGGATTGAATTGTTTCAAAGATTTGGATTCTAGGAGGAATAGATATATTTTAGGATGTTTATTAGTTAGGTATTGAATTAACGTATGTGTTTTTAGAGTTGTGAAGAAGTGTGAAGGTGGTGTCTTCTTATAGGGTTGGAAATGGACTCTCATGATATTTTTAGAAAAAAGATTGGTGTACACATGTTCATACCTACAAAAATAAAATATATATAAAAATAATAATGAATGGGTTATTTAAAAACTATTTATATAAAATGGGTGTTAGTACCATATCTATGTCATATGGGGCCTTAATTTAATGGTTTAGTCCCTCATTAATATTAACTTAGCTACAATCACTCTTTATAATATTTATTTCGTTATTAACCAGTTTTAAAAAAAACATTAATGGTATTATTAGAATATAACTGTTATAATGAATATAATGGAGTATTTATATTTTTTGAAATTCAAAACATTGAAATTAAAAAATTAAGATTAATGATAATCCTAAATATGAGACGAAATAATGGGTTTTTAATATAAAAAAATGTTCAAATGTTTATTATTTTTATATATTAAATTTCATACAAAATCATAAATATTTAAAATTAATCTTAAATTCATACATATTCAATAATAATTTCCTAAAATAATATTATCAATTAAAATACCTATCAATAATATTAATATAAGAAAATTTATCTCTAATTGATTCCCAAATATATATATTATGTTCATATTATAATGTTCAATCAAAAAAATGATATCAATTTTCCATAATTAAATTTATAAAATTTTATAATTCAATAATTAAATAAAATCCACGAAAACATTGAAAAGACATTAATATCATAAAATAGATTATTAAAATGAATAATATTATTTTATATTATTTCATATCTATCAATTAATAATTTAATATTTATAAATTATTCATGTTAACAATTAAATTTTACTTTACCTAATAATTTTATACATTATTCTACAATTATTATAAATTTTTAGAAAAAAAATTAATAATAAAATGATTTTCATAATTTCCTTAACAATATTCATTTAAACTCATTAATATTAATTTTATTCAATACATCATTTTTTAAAATATTTCTTAATGTTGTTACTTTTATTTTTTACATATAATTGTTTTGCTTGGATTATATGGTCATGTATATATATATATCATGGTTTCATTTAAGTTCGATGTTGTGTGTGTAGGATTTTATTGAACACATTTAACTATATAATAGTTTTGAAATATTTATATGTCGCATTCATTGATTCTCTCAAATTAAATAGCTTATTTCCACAAAATATGACACATATGTTCATACTAATTTCTATATGTAACTCATAAGTTACCATAAACCACATGATTATCATGGGATTATATAGGATGTGGAATGATATGTAATTTAATATTTATTATATCTTTATTATACTAAGAGGAATCAAATTCATCATCCCAAAGATATTTATAAAAATATATAATGATTTATATTTATATTTAATAACATCCCACAGTCCATGAAAATGATTTATATAATAATCATAACACAATGGGTTTATATTAAAAATAAATTATCATGTAGTTACTGAAACAATAAATGAAATGATACATAAGAAAATAAACAATCAAATTTAACTACCCACTATACTATTAGAATTTATATTGGAATATACTATTTAACATTCTAGTTGTTGACTATTTCTCTCATTGTACCATGGATATGGACATTGAGTCCACTATGTTCTAAATATACAATAACTCATGAAATATTTTTTTATCTCTTATATTTACTGTACATTTTATGACTATAATAACATTAATAACCAAATATATATGATTTACCTTCCCTAATATAGATGATTCACCTAGGAATCTTCCAACATTTTTTAAATTTATAATGTTGAGTACCCTTTCCTATATTATCATTCATACCCTACAATATATGATATTAAATTATCCAGACATTTATTGTGTTTGAGATATAAATTATATTAATGTTAATAATTAGAATTCCGAATATTTGGTTTAGCGTAATAATATAATTTATCCCTATTTACCATATAAATAATGGGATTTCATTGGGATGGATTATACATTATTTATTGCACGGAGTTGTAAAACATTTTACTTTGTGATTATCCTTATAAAATACCATATGTGTAGAAAAGAGTGTCAAACAATATAAGATTGTTATCATAAATAACCATTATAAAACTTTAGATCATAAAGTATCATTTTATAACCCTATCATGTTATCCTATAGTTCATAAAACTCAACATTTATTAAATACAGATCTATATATATCACAAAAAAAATTAAAAACATTTGGGTACAACCATTGTTACTGTGAGTTTGGTATGTCATATATAATTACTTTATCCTGAAAATAGTGATCCTAAATTACCATTGACATTAATATGATATTATAAAACCAAAAATCATTGATAACCATCATATCCAAATATATCTTATTATTTATAATAGAAAGCATGTATATATTTTATGAACCCTAAATTATGAACCTCAACATTTTATACATTGGTTTCCATAGTCACATTCATATTCGTTTATCTAACAAAAAAATATTCACATACGTCATAATTATTTTTAAAGATAATTTGAATTAAAAAAATATCTCTTGGGGGTGTTGAGCAAAATATAGAGTATTCCTCTTCTTCAAGGACTAGTTAACAATTTATTAAACTCATAAACCTCCCTTTTGGAGTTTTTTTTATATGTAGTTCTTTTCCAAATCAACAATCAACATGTAGAATACATACAAGGATATCATTACAAGGATAATAGAATTAATAATAAATTAAAATAATTTGAAGATTTTATATTAACACATGAATTTCATAATGTCTATAATACCATCTATAGATTATCGAACATGAGTATACAAAAATTAAATAACCAAAATCAAATATTTCATTACATACAGTCATAAGTCCTTATTGGTTTAAAAAATTATAAATTCAAGAAAAAAATAAAACTAATAGATCACAAATTCCTTGTGATAAATGGACATATTTGAACAACATGAGAGAGTGAATAATATATATCTAGTTATTAGTATCACAATAATATTATTCTATTTGTGTTATCCTTCTAAACGTATATTGTTTACTAAATTTATTCATATCATAGAGAATAATAATATAATAATTGGGTGAGATCAAATGTTTGGTAAAATATTAACATAAATGGATGTCTCAAAAACATAACCATGAACTATTTAATATGGAATTAATTATTAATCTAAATAATTCAATTATATGGTGAAACTGAGAGGAAGTTATATAAAAAAAATAATGAAATCATGGATATCAATAATATCGTTCTCATACTTATTGAATTCATTACTTTAGACATCAAAACAAAAGGGGTAAATTCCTTATGATAATACTCTATCCTCTTATGTAAAAAGGAATACACTATATCCCAACTTGTTATATCTCATGATACATGTCACCATATTGAGGGGAAATAAAATATAGGCCCTAGAAAACTCTTTATTTTGTTAAATATGTTAATCCTAACTCTAAAAAATTCTTTTCTAAACATTCCATACAGAACCTCTTGGTGAATATAAACACCAATTTTTATATATTTAGTGATATGTGATATCAACACATATTGTAGTTGTATTAATATATTATAATCATAATAAATATCAATATTTTTCTCCGTGTTATTAAAAAATAATAGATGATCAAAACCCATTAATATGAATAATCATCAGTATTGAAATTAGAGTATATATAATTTCAAAAAATTATCCACGATAACAAAAACAATTTTGGGAACATCCTCGAATATGAACATGTAAAATGAAAAGTTTACGTTGTATATGGTAATTATTTTCATGATAGTTAATTTACGAAATGAATTGATCATATGATTTATAGGGAATTAAATATATGGTTTCAAATGTAAATAACATTATTTTATCTATGTAAACATATTATAGAGATGATATAAAATAAAAAAATCGTCTAAAAATTATATAATTAAAACCCATTTCTTGAAAATCATTTCCTAAATGAATTTTGGATTGAAATAATAACCCAAAAGGATATTCTATAAACAATATTTAATATTGACATAAAATAATTATTTACACATATATATAATAGGAAACAATTGAAATGATAACATGAGTGATTATAAAAATAATATCCCAAGTAATAGCCATGATAAGAAATAATATTTTAAATGGATAAATTTAAATGGGAAGTAAAAACATAAGAATATGAAATGATGAACCCATTTTATTTTATTAAAAGTAAATTTCTTCAAAACTAAAATTGAAGGAGTTAAAAGTAATTATGTTTCATAAAAAAAATCATCCCAAATTTTTGATAATAATATACCATTCCATTAAATATTGTGGTGGGATAATCCAATAATAGAAAAAAAAATTAATATTAAAAAATATATCTATATAAATTAATATATATTTATGATCCTAAGATTTTCTGAAAGTGTACTGAAATCATTTACATGTAATATTTTTATTTTTATGGGTAATTTTATTTTGGGTTGTATCTTGGGTTTTTTGAGAGGTCGTTTTAGAATTTTGAAGGAGGAGGGGATGTTCATGGTTGGAAAATTGTTTTGACAAATAGTACGCTCATCCTGGCTTACCATCTGAACCCAGAAAGAGTATTATAATGGTTTGTTAATAGTTTTTCAAACCATACACACTCATGTTAGGGACCTATCACCACTAGATGTGGAAAATCAATAAGGAACACATTTTGGAAAAATGTGCACCCCTTCCCAAGAAACTGCGCACAATGTTTTAATTATCCATAAAATTGGATTAAAAAATATACCCCCACCCAAAAAAAATAAACTCATAATAATCACAAATAATTAAATAAATTAGTTATCAATTTTTTTGAGGATCTATAATATTTTTTAGGCCCTTATGAACTAAGTTCTTGATAATATAAAGCCCAGATTGAATATCTTCACCACTCAAAGTTATACAATCTCATCTGATGCAGTTTCATCCCACTATATAATTCTTCTCTCATTAGTTATAGGAATATTTTCACATATTTTTTTGATATAGATATTGAATTTGGTAGACAAAATCCTTTTAATTTTTTATCAGGGTATTGGATATAGATATTGTGCTTCATAGGCCAATTGAATTATCTACTACAATTTATGGATTTTCATTGGAAAAGGTCAGTTCCCAATCATAGGGTTGGTGGTATCAATTTTATTCTCATATTATTAATCTCTATTTCATATATGTGTTTTTAGGATTCAATTAGAATGTTATGAAATTTAATAATGAGTTGATTTAATTAATTTTTTAATTAATTTAAAGAAATGATGAATTGGATTAATTAATTGAATTTTTGAATGGGTAAATAATTTTAAATTGGGATTTTGGAAATTTTATTAATTAAATTGTGTTTTAATATATGAAATCTTATGATTTTGGAATTGATGGGATTTTTTATTATAAAATTCAATTATTTAATTTGTGAATTCATTGATGATGTTAATGGATTGTTTAATTGATGTTATATTATGATTTAGAAAATTATATTAATTAATTGGGACTTAATTAATGAAATATTGTGATACATGTGATATTGTGTTACATTGGATATGGCCATATATATCATATTGTGATACTAGTGTTATATAGGATTATTTGATTCTAGTGTGGGACATAGTCTGATGGATTAAAATCCCATAGTGATAAATTAATTAATATTGAGGGGTGGGACATGGTATGCTACATAAAAATATATGATTCATAAATTAGTGTAGGTTAGGGAATCATTCTCCAAATACCTATATGAGTTATCAAATATTAGACAATGAGTATTGCATTTAATACCCAAGTGTCATTATTGTGTGAGAGTTGGAATGAGGCTCTAAATACCCATGGCATGTTAGACATGATGTTCTACACCAATGTGTAGGAATTGAACGATGGTTACCCAAGGCTATAACATGATGTGAAGTACAACGATAAATTGTAATACTGATATTGTGATATGGTTAAGACATCCCAATGGATTGATATAGGTATTGAGGGTTTGGGTCTACTCGGGAAACCAGATGTTTGGGTAGTTAATCAATAAATAATTAAATGTGATAAATGATTATTTAATCATTGCAAATTATTCATTATAAAACAACATATATTGTTCTTTAACTAGATATTATTTCTGATTCAATTTTTTCTATCCTATGGAGTTGTAATCCAACAATACTTCCTCTGTATGATCGATACTCAAATAGATTTTATGTTTAGAATAGAAGATAAGGGAATGGTTTGTATATTGGATGGCTATGTTGGGATGGAACATGGATGAGGGAACTAGTAGTGACTATGTACTTGCATTGGAGTTTTTAGTGTCCTTATTTATTTTGAGATATTCATATTTACTCTAGAGACATATTTATTATGAAAAATCTAATATTTATGTTTGGATTCGGTATTTCTGGTCATTATCTTCACGACATATTTTTTTGGTTCGTTATTTGGTACATTTTCTGATTCATGTTAATTTATTTATAGGTTTTTTGATATATTGATAAAGATGGTGTAGTCTCCCCATTATCAGTTTAATAATATTACAGGTAATATGTATAATCTAGTGCATGGTGATGCACACATGAAGTTAGGTGACCAAATAAATCAGGGTATAGGGGAGTGGAACCCAATTTAGGACGATACATTATTGTATCAAATGAATTTTATTTTTATTCCTTTTTTATTACTAATTTGAAAAGGTATACATCATAATATGATGATTTAAGCCTTGGTTTATTGCACATTAATTTGAGTAGTTAATCCATATATGGGGGTAAAAACCAGGTGCCCGTGTTGGGATTGTTGTTACTAGAATTTACTATTAACTTTGGATATTATTTCCCCTCATTTGATACAATTATTTTGAAATACGAATACTATTTCTTATATTTTATACTTTTTTACTAGTGGCTTGGTATTGAATTATAGATAAGTTTTCATGCATCATTCTTGAAAATAAGGATTATTTTTATGACATTCATAATTTTAGTTACGAAAAGGAAAATTGATTTCGCAATGAATTATATGTGAAATGGTTTTCCATTCATTGAAAATTGTAATAAAAATGGTTGTAAATATGAAATGAGAATGGAGAAAAGATGAATGAATTAAATTAACGTGTATCTACTGAGACATCAAAAATGAAACTAATTATACTCTTTTCAAACCATGATATTATGTAGGATGGTAAAGGGTTGTGAAATCACCTTCTATTTGACCATGTGGATAAAATGTTGGAATGAATCGACATGGAGTATGCGAGCCCCCTTATATTAACGATTTTATAGTTGTTTTATTTATCATCATACATGATCCGAGAATTTAATAGGTATTCCTCCAGGAATATTATTTTTTAGAGGATAATATGTATACATATATGGGATTATTATCTTCCAGGGGAACTTGATACACAGATATTGAAATGTGATGAAGTTGGAGAGTAGTTTCATGAAAACATTTCTCAATACAGAAGATTTTGAAAGATACTCAATATGGGTTTTCAGGAGTATGTATGACCTGATGATGGGGATTTATCTATAGAAACATCTAACATTAAATGGGGATATTATACTTGAGGTAGTCGGGTTATTTTTTGATCTCATCCATGATATAAACTTCTACTTAGAGAATCCTGCTAATAAGGGGTCAGGATGAAATCCAATATGTTATGAGCATTAGTGAATAACTAGAGCGTAGTTCTTTCTCAAACTGGGTAGGTTGACAGGATGGCTTGGGTTGTAATTTTAGAGATGTTCATTCATAACTTCTTTATAATGAAACTGAAAAAATATAGTGCTTCTCAGTTGATTTTGTTGGCTTAGGGGAGTTTATCTATGATGGAGTATGATTTCAAATTTATTTCCTTGCAAAACATTACTCAAGCACTATCATGAGACAACGAAACTACTGAATGGTAGTTCCATCAAAGACTTATTGGTAACATTAAGTCCATTGATTACATGATTCTATTTAATAAATATTTTTATGTGGTGGATCATGATCACATAGAAGAGGGGAACCTTAAAGATGTGTCCATTAGAGGATATGGGGAATCTTCTTGGTTATTCTGTGTTACATCATATGAGTACAGGAAGTGACTCTATGATAATGTTATCCATTTAAATGGTATAAAGAGTTTCTAGTAGGAGGATCAATTATTATCTATCATACCGATGTTATTTTACATCAGTGCAGTAGGCTGGGACACTATCTTAGAAATTATCATTGACCACTAGTATTGGGAAACACTTGTAGTAGGATGAGTTATCTAAGAGGTTCTATAGGATCCAATCAATAATGGGTAATGAAAGGACAGATGGTAATAATCAGAGTGTTAGAATGGGATTTAATATTCCATATCTATATATATGTTATAATTCTATTATCCAATGTTGTAGAGGTAGTGGAAACAGTTTTTCTTTTAATGGTCATCCATATCTTAAGAGTGGTTCACCTCTAGGGACTCAGATTATTTCATAAGGAAGTGAGGTAAGATATTTTCCTGAAGTTTATTCTATGAAATATGACTTGTAAGGATAGAACATTGATAGATACATGTACTATTATTACATATTCCACACTTTTTAGTTCCTCATTTAATATTTCTTCCCCTCATTATTTTATTTCTTCACAACTTGTTAATGGTTTGAACATATGCATGTTCTTCATGGGATGGGTGTTAATGATCATTATACCTTTGGGATTATAATTTAGAGATATTTAATTGTGAAAAGGGTGTTTTGTTGAGGTTGGAGGGTATGAGTTTCTTTGATGTTTTTACATTTTCGAAATTATAAGATTTGGACTAATTATGTGTATGAACTAGTTAGTTCCATATTAGAGGCATATATATTTTTTATTATAGCATAATTATGTTTACATATCATGAGGGTGAAAATATATTCAAAAGGAGGACTGTGAAATCATGGTGGGCCATGTCGCGCTAGTTCATCTGTGTTTGGTGGAGCATACAACCCAGGTTTCTAGTTTGTTTCGAAATGATGCTGGTATGGAACACAATGTGTTTACAACCACTGTGTAATGATTTTAGGGTGATTATCCTAAATAATTTTTAGGGATTCCAACTAAAAAATATGTGTAATTTAAAATTGAGATAATGTGGTGGATGATCTAGTCCCTATTCCACCCTACGTATATAAATATCCATGATTATTTCATTGAAGACTCTACTGGATGTGTGGTTGGATAATTGGTTTATCTATTTGGGTGTGTATCTTTATTATAATATAGTTATTTTCTCTATGAAGGCTGATGGTACTCTACGTTTTTGTGTTGGATATTGGATGTTGATGTAGTTAACTATGAATAATATAATCCTCTTCTACTAATCGATTATATTTTTGATCCCTTGAGAGGAGTATGTGTTTTCATTATGTTTGGCATAAATCTAGTATAATATATGTTGATAGTTCCACCCTTTTATATTAAATTGACAATATTAAGAAGATGTTATGGATTTTATGAGTTCCATGTGATGTCCATCGGGATGAAGAACACATTAGTAGTTTTTATGAACTTGATGAATATAATACTCCATATGTACCAACATCAGTTTGTGGTAGTGTTTGTATTAGACATGATGATGTACACCAAGACACATGACAATCATACCCAACATCGTGACATTATCCTGAGTACACATAGAGAGAATCAACTATATAAAAATCAATCAATGTTTTAAGACTGGATCGATCATGTACACATTTGGGGTCACATTATATATAAAGAAGGTGTGTATGTGGACTTTGAGAATGTACATGTAGTTATTTCCAGGGAATATCCCAAGCATTATTTTGAAATACATAGTTTTCAAGGTTTAGAGTATTATTATATAACATTCATCAATGACTATTATAGTTTTGTAGCAACACATTTGGCTTTGACAAATATTTTAATGATGTTTTAATGTAACGAATCATCTAATAATTTCATATAGGTTTTGAAGAAGCACTTTTCAATGATACAAATCCTAATTCTTCCTGAAATAGGTGAGGAGCATAGAATGTTTTAGGATACTTTAGGAATCAGACACAGTGCTTTGTTTATATAGGTAGATTGAGTTATAGGGTATGGGTCTCAAACATTGAGGCCAAATCAATAAAACTTTCATAAACATGACCTTGAGTAGATTATAGTAGTTTCTGATTTGATGTGTGGGATGAAGTATCTTTTGGGGGGAAATTTTACTATGCATATTGATCACAATATCATATATTTTATATTTTATCAACGTTATTTATCTTTTTCATTGGATTGTGGTTGAGTATAAGAATTAAATTTATTTTGAAATAGCATATACATAGGTAATGGTAACAGTATTGATGATGCATTTAGCACTAAGACTAATACTCATGAAACTTAGGAGTGTAGTGTTGTGTTGAAACCTATGAATCTAATTACGTTGATGCATGTTTTTATTTAGGAGGGTCATGAGAAGATGGATATCATATAAGATTTTGTTGTGTGTACCCATTTATTATAGATTAGCAATTGATAGTGTTATGATATTGAATTGTTTTCCATGATTGAAAATCTTTATGTTGTGGAGTCACCTTCCGATTGGAGAATAAATGAGAATGAAATATTCTATGTTAGGAATCATTTTATTTTCAATATGAGCATATAATATGATTTTATGTGTTAATTTAATATCACATAGTGGGAGGTACATCTAGGTCTGACTGAAAATACCATTACCTATGAAGTCAGATTTGGTGGGTAGTAATGAAAATAGAGATAATAGTGATTGTGACATTATGATCCACCTATCAACTACTGACTGTTGATCATCTATGACCTGGTGTTTTACAATAGTATTAAACCATTATTTAATTGAAATGGGAGGAAGTTACTATGAAAATTGTGTACGGTAACAAGAGGAATCCTTAGTAGAATGAATTTTTTTGGTTATGGATTGAATGAAGAAATTAATAAAGTTCATTCCTATATGGAAGATATTCACAGTGATCTATTTGGTATACTAGTATTTTATGTAAATATTCTATTTTCATGTGTTACAATATAGTATTGATTCAAAACATGAGTAACATTTTACTTTCTTCTTCTTGACAGATGTGAAAACAGTTCTTCATACATAAGTATTACTGAGTAAGGATTACCACAAACATACTGATAAGATATATGTGGGAAAATTTCATGATCATTAATATATGATGCATGTGTTTTTTAGACATTGTATGGTCTTTGAAGAATAACCAAGAGTTGATTGAATTCACCAAAAACCTTATTTATCAAGAAAAAAATTAAATATAGAACTATACGGGGGAATTTATGGTAGTCCACATAGATCACCACTATGTTGGATAATGGTAGCTGAGTTAGAGATGTTTCTATTGTGGCCCATGTTGATGATATTGGATCTAGTTCAACTAATTATGATGCTGGTAGATATGTCTTAGACAATAAAGAATTAATACATTGATAGATGTTGATGACCCCAAGTGTATATATATGGTGATCGTGTATTCTATCAGGGCTCTATATGATTGGATCATTATATAGTAAAAAGATAGGGTAAGATGGTTCTTAGTTTTATTGGACTCACACGAGTATATTTAGGGAATTAGTTTAATGAAATACATATTAGCTATTACAAAGAGGTATAATTGTATGAATGATGTACTTCATGTGTCATAGATTCAACGGTATCACCTCACATATTTAAATTCAATATACATGGATGATCATTAGTTTGAGATAAATTCATCCTTTGAGGATATTCTAATATAAAAATAGTATCACATTGAAAATATTTTGTGGGGAATGAACCTTCATAATGTTCATGTGTTTTTTTGAAGGTAATTTTCAAAAAGAAATCATGGGAAATTTAATTAGACATATCGCCGTAGTGGCCCAACCTTATTGTATGAGAACTTTAATGATACATGGTTGTAAGACTATATTATATGCTATTTTGATGTGGGTATATTTAATTTTGGGCTATCCACGGGCGATAGTTTTCCATCAATCTTGAGGTAGGTGGTCTCAATTTAATTCACATATTTATTATTCCTAATGAATGTATCTGTTGTTATAATTAAATTGAATTATTTTCAATTTAATATTTAATTAATTAAATTTAATGGTTATTTAATTTATAAAAATAAAGAATTAGAATAATTAATTTTCAAATAAATTATTGGAATGGTTAAATAGGGAATTGATATGAAATTGTGATTTTTGGAATTTAATTAATTAATTTGAGAAATAATTATTGAAGTAATAGGGGTTGTTCAATTGATGATATATTGATATTAAAAAAATGATTAAATAATTGGAGAATTAAATAATTAATGCTTGTGGTTTTTGAGTATAGTGGGTATTGGAATTATAGAAATTGGATTTTTAATTATTTTATTAATTAATGATATGTTTTGATAAATGTGTTGTTTTTATAAATATTATATTTTGTAACATGTGAAATAGTGAAACATATAATATTTTGATATATTTTGTTATGTGAATCATTTGTGGGATATGTTCTACTAAATTAAAATTCTATAGGGATATATGGATTTATATTTGTGTGTGGACATGGTCTACGACATCAAAATCCAATAGTGATAAATAAATGAGGAACACAGACTGATTCCCCAAATTCCACTATGAGATAGTGAGTATGGGAAATGAAATGAGGCTCTAAAAACCCATGTGACACTAAGGTGCGAGATTAAAGCATAAAATCAAAATACAAATAGCTTGTTTAGAAATAATGTAGATTACCCATGAGTTTTCATTGAATAATGGTTACAATTGGCATTTACCTGATGTCAAGTATAATGATAAATTATACTTATGATATTGAGATATGATTTATATGTTAGTATGGGGAGAAGTAGATCTTGAGGATTTAGGTGTCTTAGTTAACCTGTGTGTTAATGAGGTTAATTAATGAAAAATACAATGGGAAATTTTTTATCCTTTTCAATACACATTATTGTTTATAAAAATTTTACACTCATATTTTACATTATATTGTTTTTCACATCATTGGGGGGGCCTACAGAGAAATACTCACACTATACCCGAGAATCGTGATCAGTACCAAAATATATTTCGTGGCTGCAAGATAGGATAAGGGCGGGAGATATATGATATATGGGTGAAATGGGATGGAGTATGGATGAGGAAACTAGACATGATTTGGGACCCTATTAGGGGTTTCATTATCTTTATTTATGTGTCATTTTTCATATTTACTCATAAAACCTATATGAAATGAAATATCTAATGTTCAGTTTTTTATATTGTATTTACTATTTTTGTTATGAGTGAAAGTTTAGTTTGTTTATTAATAATATAATTTGGTTATTATTTATATATTTTCTTTTATTCATCTATTTAATATGAAGGGTATAATATCCCCATGATCGATATTTGAACCTCAATACTATTTAGACACCTCAGGCATATGGGGAGGTGAAATATATTTTAATTTTTCAACTATCGCGATGCACCAGTGAGTGGGACCTGTGTTGGACAATACACATTGTGATATGAAAATCCATTTTTCAAAAAATATACAATAAATGAATTAGTTAAGAAGTGGTTTATATAGTAAAAATGTAATCAATAATATAATACCCAATTATATGTTCAAATTGATTAAGATACAATAAATATATGATATACTTTATAAAGATCTATTAAAGAAAAATTAATGATAATTGAGTTTCAAAATGACAAAATGATTGAGGAAATAATCTAGTAAAAATAAATTTAATGAAAATAAAATAATTTGCAATATTATATCACAAGAATTACATGGAAAAATGTATAATAAATTAATTAGAAAATATATAAAACTAAAACAATGAAATGGAAACATGGTAAAAAACATGTTACATGTCTCGACGAATCATAATTTAGACAAAGAAAATGTATTCCATCTGAGTATCATTTTAGTCAACCACCCTTGAAATGGAGGTCAAGTAATTAATAATTATAAAAATTAATTTAAATATAATTCCTGATATGTAATATGAAATAGAATTTATATACAACGTTAATGTGAAATTTGGTGTGTAGTATATAACTTTTATTAAATATTGGAACTTGATATGAATACCCAAATTGTGCTACAAGTACAATATACACATTCAAAGAATGCCGTTTATAATGCAAATATTTTTAAAAAATACATTTTCATTAACATTATTTCTAACTATAACCATTTATATTAAACCATTATATTAATTTTATAAATACATATTGATATATTAATTTCATTTTACCATTTTTAAAAACACGGAGTGTATCAAAATAAATTTAAGCAATCATTATAATTGAGTTGTTGGAATCTTTTTTTCCAAATTCCATAACTATTAGATCATATAATGTATTAGAGTAGATGTTTTATTATTTTTTATTAATATTTAATCTCATTTTATTATTGTTTTGTATATGATCTATGATGATAATATTGGTGATGATCATGTTTCATTGTTTTGTAATGATCGATGTTTGATTTCTCAATAATAAAGTCATATATTAATATAAACAAAACAGATCAAAAAAACATCTATTTATCTATTCCAATCAAATTATACTAAAAAACATCTCATAGTTCTCCAAGATATAAATTAAAAACATTTATCATGATGGTGGAAAAACCGACCTAGAAATGAACCTACCATTATTCATTGATGATTATTAGGGGTTTTGGTTGATATATAATTATAATAGTATCCTAATGATCTTACAGAGTTCTTTATTAGTGTTATATGTGATAATTTAAACTATTTATAAGGCGAAGATAATTTATATAATTTATCAAAATAGAAAGAATATATAATTATTTTCATGGCACCCTCCCCCTAAATATATGCTAATGAAATAATATATGTAATTAACACATAGTTCCACTTCAAGTTGGCCCTACTTTGGAGAATCCCACTAAGGGTATGAATATCCCATAATTATTAGGAATTACACTATATAATAAAATAGGATAACGATTTAGGTAAAATAAATTGTTTGATTTTCAATGAAATAAATTAAAAAAACAGAAAACATACCATCAAGCACATATCTAAAAGGGATAAAAATAATTCTGTTATAATGAATGTTATAAGAAATAAAATCTAATATAGTGACCCCACAATATATCAAATGGTATGAGAAAGTAAAATAAATACTGATCCATGAATTTAATATGTAAATCTGAAAACATATTCCATATATACCGGGTGATTACACAATTATTCCCAGTATGAAAACACAAGACTATTATGAACACGTAAAAAGATCCTCATAATGCACCCATGAGGGAACAACACCCCAAAAAACACCTAATAGGTTTACCTAAATAATCCCTAAGATCACCAAGACTCTCCATCATAAAAATAATGAATCCAAGTTAAAATATATAATATGAAATATACTGATGCCTGGTTACCCTACACCACGTTACCATAATGTTTCCACAAATACACCACCCAAAACATATGTCATAGTTCACCAACATCATTTGAATCACATCACAAACAACCCATAAAAACTAGTCTATAACAACATGACACATACCACCTATAGAAACCAGATACATCACAACACATCACAATAACCATAATACAACATGACCATTACATAATATCACATATCATAACCAGTGAATTGGGGTACATTGAACATATATTAAATCAAACACATGACATAATCCTAAAATGAAAAACTACGATCATAATATATTCCCGAACATCACAAATAAATACACCTATGTAATCATATCACATCTAGAAATAGACACTATTGGTTTCTAGAAATCATAACATTTTATTTTCACAAACATCAGGAAGAGTGGGTAGCCATATTTCCATGCACCCACTGAAATGATGGGAAAAAACCCTATATATATATATATATTCTATCCAATTATTCTCAATGTCTGTGGAGAATGTATATAATTTAC
The DNA here is from genome assembly GCA_963277665.1 of Viscum album. Lineage (NCBI taxonomy): Eukaryota > Viridiplantae > Streptophyta > Magnoliopsida > Santalales > Viscaceae > Viscum > Viscum album. Next base: position 653,847,079 of record OY728140.1, read on the forward strand.
AACAAAAATTCAATGAAATTTATCTATATATATAATATCAGACCTGAAATTCCAATCCTATGCTTTCATAACTTAAGAAGAAACCATATAACATGACCATCGAATTACCTCAAAACATCTAAAGCATTCAATTCTACATCTAAATTCCCAAAAACAACATAACAAGATGTAATAAATATTACAAAAAAATTAAAAAAGAACATTCCCTATTTTCTATTTACTAACCAATTTAATTCTATCCCCTAATTATTCCAATTATATCTGTTGAATTTAATATCATTTTAAGCATCATCCAGTCTTAGAAATAATTCCACTATTTTTACGTAGTAGTCATTTTAATCTTATTAATCTATCCAACCCATTCATTTTCTTATTTCATCCCATTTTACGCTTTTCATTTATCGGTATCTATATTTACCACCCATCCCATTATTATTTTAGTTTTTCATTATCCATTAATTTGAATATTTTCGTGGAATCTAACACAAGGAAACCCATTTCAATCTCATCCACCTCATATTTTGACTACAAAACACGGAAAAATAACATTTTCAAATTATAGAAATAGGGGGCTTCTAAAAATTCCACTACTTTGTTTAAGGGAACTCCCTAAAAAGATATCAATCCAAGGGAAACCATATTATTAACCAAATAGAAGGGATTAACCAATTCCATTTGATGTGATTCCAAACAATGACACCAATCATGATTTCAAAATCTATATGAAATATGAATAATTGAAGTCTTCCAACTTAAATGTTTTTTAGCAAGGCATTAATCCTATAAAATATTTTTAAACAATATTATATCACAATGAAAAACACGTGATATCATAATTTTTTAGAAAATTAATAATAATTTACAAAATAAAATTATCACTTTCTCTCTATCGAACAATCACTGAATAATATAAAATTACAGAATATGGGATTATATCGTTAATAATTATTTATGCATGTGATAATAAATTATATGAATATAATTATCCACAACATGATCAAATAATATAAATATTATTAGTGAAATTACAATATATCCATGCAAGTACAATTAATTGTCTAATTATCTTTATTAAGACAATTCATTACATCTCCCAAAATTAAGAAAAAAATCTTCATATATCCCCACATGATATACGACTAATAAAAATGATTGACACCCTAACAAGATTTTTTGACCCCAAAAATATGTGGAATAATGTTTTCAAGGCCGAATGTGAAGCCATAAACAAGATTCTCCATATTCAATACATTTAATTGAAAATTTATATTTATTTAAATCTATAAATTATAATAAAATTCTTGCAAAAAAATAATTTGGTTTCTAACACTATAATCATCATGGAGAATATAACATAAATATTAGTTCATAAATCTAATTAGTGTTGATGTAAATATTATATAAAGACATTTAAAAGTCTTAAGTATTTATTTACCCAATTTTATGTTTTAAAAATTGGATTTTCATTTAATTCCAATATTCAATCCCCTTATTAAATTAACTTAATTAAAAAAAAACATATTAATAAATTATTATTACAATTTTAATTCTCAATTTTCCACTTTTATTATGATTATGATTTCAATATTTATTTGTAAAAATATTTATACTCTCATGTTCTTTTTTTTGGATGTGGTGCCAAAATGGTTTACCTCCCCCTTACATACCAGTATCATATACCCATTATATCCTTTCCCATTTTCCCATATTATTATTATTATACCAAAAATCATTGTTTGTCACTTATTTATTTTAATTACATAACCAATTACTCTATTTCTTTAAATTCACAGCACCCCATATCTTACATTTTAATTTTTCCCAATAATTTAAAATACAAAAAATGTATCTATCTATATATCTCTCATCATCACTCAAATGTCATGAATTTAAATTATTAAATATTAATTTGTTTCAAATGTTTTCATTATTATCTCAATTTCTATTTACAGAATGATTTTCCCCTTTTTAGTCAACCATTTTACTTTTAAATAAAAAAGAAATCTCATTGAATTTATTATACATATTTTTTTAAATTTTATTATTAACTCTTTTTGAAAGCCACTATACATATATATTAAATATATGTATATATATAAACACACACTAAAATTTGTTTACATTTTTGTATGTGAGTGTGTGCTTAACAATATACATGCTGGTATATATATATATATATATATATATATATTTATTTATTTTTTCACAGTACATAGTGACAAGACATAAAACAAAGTATTTATATAAAAATTTAGTGTTTATATATATATATATCATTCAATGAACAATAATTTATAAATTTATAATTACAACATGTATAATTTATGTATACACATTAAAACATGATTATAATATGTTGTATAATATTTAATATATCACAGCAAATTAAAATTTTGGAAAACATATTTAATCATTGATATCACATCCCATAAATTAATAAATACAATACTAGATAAATATCTAATCTCTCAAAAGAAATTTTAAAATTGTAAATTTTTATGTAACAAATTACCAAACAATTTTAAATCATTAAAAAATTCTTTATCACTCTGTCATAAGAATCGCAAGGAAACAACTTGAAATTTCAATGGAATTCCCGATAATATTCAATAAAATTACATTATATATCTCTCACAAATTTCTCTTACTTGAGAATAAAATCACAACAAGAAGGAAAATATAATTGGATTCTGAACTACTTATCAATGTGATATTACTCTTGTTCCTTAATATTTTTGTAATAGTAAAACGTCTAGGGACAAGATGTGTAAATTTGGAAATTACATTAAAACAATATCCCAAGTGAGATACCTCTAAAGATAAAAAGGAGACATATTTGGTCATAAAAATAAACTACAAAAAACTACATTTTAAAATAGTATGATAAAAACATATTTTCAAACCTATTCATCATTCATAATTTCAAAAAATATCATGCCTTTCAAAACCAAACATCATTTAATGCCAATTTTTTAAAATTCCACAAAATATTTCATCAAAACAACATTCATTTTAATTCATCTTTCCTATGAAATATTTTCAGTACCATTAAATTAATTTTTTATTTTATAATTCCATGATATTTATTTTAAAAAACATTAAAAGTTTATTATTGAAACCACATTCCTCTTATATGAAAATTATTGTCTTCAAATGTTACAAATTTGATATATGAGATTCAATGTAAAAAATATAATGTTAGAAAAATATAATTTATCTCACTGAAAAACATCCCAAGCTTTCTAAAGAAACATTATTTACTATGATCATACACATGAAAAAAAAATTACATGGAATTTATAAACAATCATATAAAAAATGTTAACATTCATAGAGACCATATATATAAAATTAAAATAAAATCATCAACAACACCATCATATAATCTATATTAGGAAACAATTACTCGAACACACATTTTCAAAACTTGTTGCTATGTAACACAACATAACACCTAAAATAGTTTCTATCTCATAATATAATTAATTACATAACATGATTCAATAATATAATATAAATCAAAATAACCCCCCCCCCCAAATATAGTGGTCAAGAATTTACATTATTTTATAAAAACATATATGTGTTGGAAGAAATATCAGCATAAAATTTTTCTAAATTCTCCAAAAAATAATTTATTTCATAATTTAATTAAATATAATAATTTAACGGAATGTGTGAAATTAAATAAATAAAATCACACAAGAAACACCAATAATTAATATCATAACTCTCTCCACAACTCTCATGCACCACACACTACTGCCAGTATACAAAAAACTACTATACAAACACACCAACCTATGAAAACATCCTCAAGTAATTTTATTTACCCATTAACCACAACAATTTTTATCCACATGAAATAACCCTTTCTCAAAACTAGTCAATCAATATCATCTAACACACATCCCGAAATAATGATCACCGCATTCATCCCACCTCAAATCCTTATGCTCACTACTAAAGATAATTCATTCCTTATGTCATGATAATATATTAATTGGGTGGTATGAACTCAACCACCGATATATAATCATGTAAAGATAAATCATGTCTTCATTAGGGATCACATTTCCCCCTAATTATATACATGTTATTCTGAATCAATCAGTATACAAGGATATCGAACAAGAAAAACCACTCAAAGAAGAAAATCTTTCTAGATTCCTCAATATAACATGTCCCTATAGTTAATCACATTATTATTTACATGGAATATTCTCAAAATTTAATAGTTTTCCTTGTTAAACCCATTAATTTTCCATATATATGTGACTGGCCTTTTAACTCATGGAGTGCACAATCAGGCAGCCATGTCAAGGGTTTCATAATCCAAATAAATTACCACTTATGAAAGGATTATATAAATTTTATTTTCATCATTTCATATCAAAACATATTTGAAAAATAACAATAAAACCATATACCAAACTCAACATTTTCAAGTCATTTGTGGCGATACACTATTATTTAGTTTAAATATATCTAAAATGTGTCCTTGTAAAAGATGAAAATACGCACACGTCTTATCAAATAATTTTTTTAATAATATATAAGATATTGTAGATTCATCTAGTTATACTGAAATAAGACATTGTATATTCATCTAGTTATAAAGGGAAAAAACTTCTAACATAACTTTAATATGTGAACTTTATAGGTACCTGCACAAAATTTCAATAACTCATTAGATACCCAATATGTTTTTAATAATATCAAAATAAAATATGCTTTCAGATCACAAAATTAAAACTATACATGTTTTATTAATATGTTTCTGGTTTTTCATCGAAAAACTATACATTCTTTAATAAATTCATTACTATATATAGAAGTATTATATTTTGAAATATGGGTAACATGATTATAATTCAATATTTAACGAAATTATATTAATTATTTTATATTATAATGTCTGAAATACATGAACTAATATAGGTACAAACCAATTGTTTTCCACATTAAAAATGATTACCAAAACAAACTACCCATGATACAACATATGTGGCAAGTCTTATTCATATCATAAAAATTATAATCAATTAAAAAAGAATTATTTTATTAATTTCAACACTCTAAATAATAAATGAGTTACCACATTGAATTCTCATAAAATTAAAAAATTATTAAAAATTTCAGAAGATTTTGTATCTTAAAGGATCATACGTAAAATAATTATATTATTATTTCATAACTATAATCAAGGAAAAAATATATAGAATGTTATTTCGGTTTGGGTTTTCAAAATCAAACGAGTTATCTATATTTGAGATGGTCATTTTTCATCAGTGTTAGAATCTAAATTTCCAAATACATGTTTTAAAACACATTCATAACACATGAACAATGTAAATTTCAAATGAAATTTAATGAATTATGTATTAAATAACATATAAACTATAATATTTATGAGAATTATTCCAAAACAATTCATTTTATCTTTGTAGATTGAAACAAACATGATATAATATGCTTCAAATCGGTTTTAATGATTAATCATTTTTAAAAATTATGCACGATTCTCTATGAATTAGAAAATAATGAAAATTAGGCACTGATTTATATGTTTTCAGTAAAGAAATGAAATTAAATTAATTAATAATACAAGTAAAATAGTATAAGAAACAACATATTCATTCCTCAGTAATGTATGAGACAAATAAATCATGTTTTGAAATTTTTTTACTATATCCTTTTATGTTATATGAATAATTCATCAAACCTTATCAATTCAAATACCGTTAGAGGATGGAAATATAAAGACCCGTAAAATTCAAGGGAAATTTTTTCTTAATTTTCTTTGGAATTTTACAAGAGCGTGGTTTCTGACGGCACCTGATTCCGAGGCCCGGTGTGCCCGGAATCAATTTCCGATGTTTGGCTCGGGTACGTTCAGTGAACGAACGAGCGGGAATTTCTAACTTTTGATCCGGTGCTCGGAATTGAAATCCGAGGGCACCGATGAACTCGCAGCGCCGATATTCGCTTAAGGAGACCTTTTCCGATGTTGCGTTTATTTCGGGTTGAGAGTTAGTTTTTGGGAGTTTAGAATAAGTTAAATAAAAATTTTGGATTACAAATTTTTATTTAAACTTGTTGGTTAACTTATCTCAAAGGAAGTTAGGGGTGGGACCCACACCCTCTTAACCTCCCTTGAGAGGATTAAGTGTGGTGGGGCCCACACGAACCCTAAACTTTTCATCTTCTCTCAAACTCCCTTAACCCCTCTTTAAATGACATGACAATTGTTATTTAATTTTGGAGTTATCCTTTTTGAATTTCAAACCTTTGAAATTCTTTTGTTAAGTTTGTGAATAAAATAAGCTCTTATCTTATTTTGTTGGGTTAGAACTCTTTAGCCATCTTGTGAGGATTTGAGAGCTTTTCTTTCTTTTTCAAACTTTGACGAAGAACGCTCAAGCTTGACGAAGAACGCTCAAGCTCCGATGTAGAATGTCGCTCCTCTCTTCTTCGTCTTCCATGTTAACGAAAGGGAACGTCGCTTCCTCCTCGGACTTCCTTCATCGGCATAAGAAGTTTCGCCAACGACGTATCTCTTCGGGCGTATCTCTTCGTCAACGGATTTGACGAACGACTACCGCGACGCCAGACCTCCGCGATGTTGTCTTCTGCGGGACGTTGACAAATCTTCGAACCTTATACCCAAGGTAGGGGTGGTTGTTAATTGTTTATTTATTTATCCTTGTTCGTGGTTCTAGCGTGACTAACGTGAGGTTTTTAAATATGTGTTATTGTTTAACAGGAGGGGGCCGGACCGCATGAACACGGCCGAACCCCCTCCTTTGTTCTTGATGTTTTATATTGCGGATGAAACAAGGTGGTGAGGTGCCGTCGCACCACCCGGTTATTCGCCCGATTATATTGCGCGGCGCCGTCACGCCGCGCCGTGGAAGAATCATCAAGAATGTGACGTCGTGGCGCCGCGTCGAGGGGAATGGAAGGCGCGGCGAAGGGGCATGGTGTCGTCGCACCGCGCCGGACGACGAACACCGCGGTCGGTTCCGGGCCGCGGCGAGACGGGAAGACCGGCGGCATGCCGGGCCGCCGGCGTCGGAAGCCGGAAAGGGGACCGGATTTTCCGGTCCGGTTGGAGAAAAACCGGCCGGCCAGGTGGCCGGGGGAATTTTATTCCCCCGGCCAGCTCAAAAACCCCCCTCATTTAAGAGAGGGGGGGCGGTTCCCTTGAGGGGGGCAGGCGGCCCCCCGGTTGCCTTCAAAGCAGGCCCCCACGAGGGGGGGCCGGTCTCCAAAAAGGCGCCGCTCTTAAGCCGCGCCGCCTTGCTGGAAGCGGGGGCTTAGCCCCCCGAGCGTGACCCTTGCGGCGCCAGGCCGCGCCGGTCCGCGCCGCCGCGCCGGTCCGTTGCCGGCCGGGCCGGGTCGGCCCGGACCCGGACCCCCCCGTTTTCGAGACGACTTCGGTCTTTTGGCCATAACTTGAGCCACGGACCTCCGATCGACGAACCGTCTGCGGCAACGCGATCCTTGGATCGAGACGGTTGTTTCAGTATACTATACTCAAGACGCGCCTTCTTTTTTGGGAGCCTACGTGGTTAAAACTCCGTAGTTAAGCGTGCTTGGCTTATAGTAGTGATCAGGATGGGTGACCTCCTGGGAAGTTTCCCAGGGAGGGTGTGAGACGGTCGTTTTGGTATATCGCAATCAATGTTTTGGATTACTTTGAGTTCGGCCGGGTTGGTTCGTACACGAAACCAACCGGACCTTCGGAGCGGAAACGCTCATATCTTGAGCTACGGACGTCCGATTGACGTGCCGTCAGCTTTGTTGTATTCCTCTTAGTGAGACAGATCTTTTGGAATACTCCGCCCGAGGTTTGGATGCAGGTGGAGTACGTTCGGGTTGGTTTTGCCTTAAAAACCAACCGGGCCCCGGAGACGAAAATGCCAATAACTCTCAGACCGGGCGTCTGATCGACGCGCCGTCTGTGGCGTTGAGTTCCTGTTGACGATACGGAACTTTTGGATACATCAACTCTGGACTTTGTGACAGTTGATGTATCAGCCTCTCGGCTCGTGGAGCGGACCCTCCGAACGAGCTTGTTGTGTGCGGGAACCCTAGTGCTACTGCTACTGCTACTGTGACTGCGACGACGACAGTACAGAGATCCTGTGTGGATTCGATGACGACGACTACAGCACTCAGCGATCCTACGTGGAATAGTACTATGATCCTGTGTGGGTCTTTGCGGGGGTTAGTACCTATCGATCCTTCGTGGGTCCGACGACTTAGATGGATCAGTGATCATCTTCACCGTCATCCGATGAAGTTTACCTGTGTGAGCTGAACCTTCTATTTTACTCGATAGAGGTAGTGCGCTTGGTTGTAGCGGCAGACCCGCGATTCTGGAGAGGAGCATACGGAGTACGGAGACCGTGTAGCCGGCTGAGACCTGAAGACTGCTCGACCGACTCGACTTGGAGTGAGTCGACTAGCCCAGTGGACGGAGCGCCCGGTATTTGGCGGCAGACCCACGGCGGATGGAGCGCCTGGTAGTTGGCAGCAAACCCGCGGTACTAGACTGGAGGAGTACCTCTGTATGCTATTTGGGTGAGTGCCCGGTATTTGGCAGTAGACCCTCAGCAGACGGAGCGCCCGGTAGTTGGCAGCATACCCGCGGTACTCGACAGGAGGAGTACTTGAGCAGTCTTAGGTTAGTGAGCAGTACCTCGGAGTCGTGACAGGACCACTGTACACTTCAGAGATGGGGCTCTTCAGCAGTTACGGTTTTGATAATGAAAATCCTGGTGTGAGCTGAATCCTAATTGCTTTCCTGTGTGGATTGTGTTGTGCTATCCTGTGTGGATTACGTTTTGCTTTCCTGTGTGGAATACGTTTACTTTCCTGTGTGGACGGAGTTGTACTTGGGCTCGGAGGTTGGAGCGTATTTGAAAATGATGACTTAGGTATATGTATGGGCATATACCTAAGCATTGTCGGTTGTTACTTTGTGTTTGTATTTTTCATTGTGGTTTATCCTTTGTGGATTTCGGGAGACCTACAGGGGTCTCGGGGTCCCTACTGAGTATCTTATACTCACCCCTGCACAAGCTATGCCCGCACTACGTTGTGTTGGTTGCAGACGATGGACATCGTTGATCGGGAATGAGGCTCGCAGAGCAGGACGGTACCTGGAGGTGGACCACTGGGAGGAACATGTTCGGAGTGGACGGCGGGACCCAGGGAGCAGTGGAGCTATCTGTACCAACTCTTCAGGTGGGATCACCAGTGGACAGCTCGGTGTAGCGGCTTTTACTTACAGTTGATGTTTTCCCTTTCGAGTTGTACTTTACTTTCAGTTTGTGTTTGTATACTGGCCCTTTTACTTTTCCGCACTTCCGGTTGTACTCTGCTTTTGCTTAGTGTTTACTTTCCTCTTGCTTTCTCTGTGGTGTTTGTTTACTTTACAAAGGCAATGCCTTCCGTTTTACCGGGAATTACGCCTTGGTGCTAGTCGCCAGCCCCTGGCCTATGGAAGGCGGGCTTGGGGTAGTCACGGCATGGACCCGAGGGCGGGTCGTGACAAATTGGTATCAGAGCAGTTCGGTTCTACCACGAACTCTGATCTTTTCTATGTGAAGCAATAATGTTTAGCGTATTGAGTGTGGTTATCAGTTCAGGGAGTCCAGTGTTGGTGCGGCGACCGACGTATCCAAACACCAGGACCCTGACTTCTGATTTCCGACCTAATGCACGAAAACATTGATTGCGTGTGTGTTTTAAAGTTTTCTTTGTGATTTCTTTATATCAGCTCACCAGGTATACTGTTTGACCGTGGCGCACCTGTTTCCTATTCAGGATGGCCCCACGACGGCAGCCAGCTAGGGTTCCGAGAGTCGAGTGTGATGACAGCCCACCGAGCGACGAGGCCTCGGTGCAGGGCCCTTTGTCAGTAGTGGCACCGGCGGTAGCACTACCCGCTGAGCCCCCGATGCATCCAGCGCCAGCCGCTAACGATGCACGTCGCCTCAGCGCACTGCATGAGTTTCAGCGCCAACGACCACCCAAGTTTCGTGGGGAGACGGATTCCCAGGCAGCCGAGGACTGGCTGGAGGCAGTGGTACGTGTGTTTATGCTAGTGAGGACACCAGCATACCTCATGGTGATCCTCGCTGCGAGCCTACTACACGCAGCAACAGGACGATGGTGGAGCTTGATGCTCCAGGTGCACGATGAGGCATCTCTACTTTGGACGGACTTTGAGAGCCTCTTCCGCTCAGAGTTCGTCCCAGCCACCCTTCGTGCGGTGCGTATGCAGGAGCTTCTTCAGCTGCGACAGGACAGCATGACGGTCGCTCAGTACTCGGCGAGATATACTGATCTCTCGCGCTACTCGACCGACATGGTACGGGACCCATTCTTCCGGGCCCGGACCTTTGAGCAGGGTTTGAGACACGAGATCAGGGCATCGCTGATCTCCCTCAGCATACCGACTCAGACAGGAGTACTGCAGCGGGCTCTTTTGATCGAGAGCTTCCTGGATGAGTCCACAGTGAGACCTACCGTAGGGTGGCAGATAGCGGAGTCTTCGGCAGCAGGTAGCCGACGGATGACTCAGGGTTCCAGGCATACCAGACCTACCGGTGGCCGACTGCACGACTCAGGCTCAGTTGTGCGAGGGATCTGGGGTGGAGTTAGAGCCAGGCGTGCCGAGAGTGGGCAGTGTTACTCCTGTGGCGGGATTGGTCACATGGCTCGTGACTGTCCGACCCGCCATGCTGATGATCAGCAGTTAAGTGAAGAACCTCTTAGGCAGAGGCAGAGGTTCGACAGTGGTGATCCGCTGGGAGGTGGCGGACGAGGCAGAGGAGGTGGCCGAGCAGCAGGTGGTGGGCGACGCTTTGAGGCTCTGCCACCACCACCACCAGGAGGTCCGCCCCGACCAAAGGGAGTAGGTGAACAAGCGAGAGCTCAGCTTCAGGCAGCCGAGACCTTCGATCATGGAGCTCTGGGAGCATATGGACAGGAGCAGAACTACTGGATACGTCCTTTGTACTTCTAGTTCCTTGTTGCTATTGTGTAGCATCTTTGTATTATGAGCTGCAATAATAAAAGATGCATACCTTGTGATGTTTTCATTCCTATCCTATTTTGTGTTGTTACTAAGAGGTTCCAGTTTGACTATTGACTTGACCCTCACTTGTGAGACATCTACTGGAGGAGACCCAGTTACCACACACTGATGCCGACAGTGTGACTCAACCCTTGGAGGCGAGAGTAACGGTTGAATCTCTTAGTAGTAGCGTCGAGGCCTTACGACATCATCCTTGGTATGGATTAGTATCATCCATGTTAGGATTGACTGTATTAGGCAAAGAATGTGGTTCATCCAGGGGATGAGACCAGATTTCTCTTATCAGCAAAGAAGAAATCTTGCAGCTCTTGTTGGACTTGAGATGGTCCAGGTCATCCAGAGGCGGTTGAGTACAGCTCAGAGCCGGCATAAGCCTTATGCTGACAGGAGGCGGAGGCCACTGGAGTTCGAGGATGGCGACCACGTCTTTTAGCGGGTCTCACCTCGACGTGGTATCCGGAGATTTGGCCGAGGCGGCAAGTTATCTCCGCGCTTCATCGGCCCCTTCTAGGTCCTCAGCAGGATTGGCGAGGTGGCTTATTGCCTGGCTCTACCACCTCAGTTGCACCGGGTGCACGACCTCTTCCACGTGTCTCAGCTGAGGAGATTCGTGCACGACCCGACACACATCATTGACCATGGTGAGCTTGACGTTGAAGATGGGGCGACTTTTACGGAGGTCCCGGTGGAGATAGAGGATCGACAGGAGCGGATCCTACGTGGGTGATCGATTCCTCTTGTGCGCATCAGATGGCAGCACGGGAATCTCTAAGAGAGTACATGGGAGAGGGAGGCTCAGATGCGTGCTCAGTACCCTCATTTGTTTCCCTAGTTTTTGATGTATCTTTACGGGGACGTAAAGCCCTGAGGTGGGAGTAATGTAAAGACCCGTAAAATTAAAGGGAAATTTTTTCTTAATTTTCTTTGGAATTTTACAAGAGCGCGGTTTCTGACGACACCTGATTCCGAGGCCCGGTGTGCCCGGAATCAATTTCCGAAGTTTGGCTCGGGTACGTTCAGTGAACGAACGAGCGGGAATTTCTAACTTTTGATCCGGTGCTCGGAATTGAAATCCGAGGGCACCGATGAACTCGCAGGGCCGATATTCGCTTAAGGATACCTTTTCTGAGGTTGCGTTTATTTCGGGTTGAGAGTTAGTTTTTGGGAGTTTAGAATAAGTTAAATAAAAATTTTGGATTACAAATTTTTATTTAAACTTGTTGGTTAACATCTCGCAAAGGAAGGTAGGGGTGGGACCCACACCCACTTAACCTCCCTTGAGAGGATTAAGTGTGGTGGGGCCCACACGAACCCTAAACTTTTCATCTTCTCTCAAACTCCCTTAACCCCTCTTTAAATGACATGACAATTGTTATTTAATTTTGGAGTTATCCTTTTTGAATTTCAATCCTTTGAAATTCTTTTGTTAAGTTTGTGAATAAAATAAGCTCTTATCTTATTTTGTTGGGTTAGAACTCTTTAGCCATATTGTGAGGATTTGAGAGCTTTTCTTCATTTTTCAAACTTTGATGAAGAACGCTCAAGCTTGACGAAGAATGCTCAAGCTCCGACGAAGAACGCCGCTCCTCTCTTCTTCCTCTTCCATGTCAACGAAAGGGAACGCCGCTTCCTCCTCGGAATTCCTTCATCGGCATACGAAGTATCGCCAACGACGTATCTCTTCTGGCGTATCTCTTCGTCAACGGATTTGACGAACGACTACCGCGACGCCAGACATCCGCGACGTTGTCTTCCGCGGGATGTTGACAAATCTTCGAACCTTATACCCAAGGTAGGGGTGTTTGCTAATTGTTTATTTATTTATCCTTGTTCGTGGTTCTAGCGTGACTAACGTGAGGTTTTTAAAAATGTGTTATTGTTTAACGTGAGGGGGCCGGACCGCATGAACACGGCCGAACCCCCTCCTTCGTTATTGATGTTTTATATTGCGGATGAAACAAGGTGGTGAGGTGCCGTAGCACCACACGGTTATTTGCCCGATTATATTGCGCGGCGCCGGCACGCCGCGCCGTGGAAGAATCATCAAGAACGCGACGCCGTCGCGCCTCGTCGAGTGGAATGGAAGGCGCGGCGAAGGGGCGCGGTGCCGTCGCACCGCGCCGGATGATGAACACCGCGGTCTGTTCCGGGCCGCGGCGAGACGGGAAGACCGGCGGCACGCCGGGCCGCCGGCGTTGGAAGCCGGAAAGGGGACCGGATTTTCCGGTCCGGTTGGAGAAAAACCGGCCGCCCAGGTGGCCGGGGGAATTTAATTCCCCCGGCCAGCTCAAAAACCCCCCTCATTTAAGAGAGGGGGGCGGTTTCCTTGAGGGGGGCAGGCGGCCCCCCGGTTGCCTTCAAAGCAGGCCCCCACGAGGGGGGCCGGTCTCCAAAAAGGCGCGGCTCTTAAGCCGCGCCGCCTTGATGGAAGCGGGGGCTTAGCCCCCTGCGCGTGACCCTAGCGGCGCCAGGCCGCGCCGCCGCGCCGGACCGAGCCGCAGCGCCTGTCCGCGCCGCCGCGCCGGTCCGTCGCCGGCCGGTTCGGGTCGGCCCGGACCCGGACCCCCCGTTTTCGAGACGACTTCGGTCTTTTGACCATAACTTGAGCCACGGACCTCCGATCGACGAACCGACTGCGGAAACACGATCCTTGGATCGAGACGGTTGTTTCAGTATACTATACTCAAGGCGCACCTTCTTTTTCGGGAGCCTACGTGGTTAAAACTCCGTAGTTAAGCGTGCTTGGCTTAGAGTAGTGATCAGGATGGGTGACCTCCTGAAAAGTTTCCCAGGGAGGGTGTGAGCCGGAAAGGCTGATATCTTTCAGACTAGATGTCCGATTGACGAACTGTCAGCGGCGATGCGATCCTTGGATCGAGATGGGCGTTTTGGTATATCACACTCAAGGTTTCAGATTACTTTGAGTTCGGCCGGGTTGGTTCGTACACGAAACCAACCGGACCTTCGGAGCGGAAACGCTCATATCTTGAGCTACGGACGTCCGATTGACGTGTCGTCAGCTTTGTTGTATTCCTCTTAGTGAGATGGATCTTTTGGCATACTCTGCCTGAGGTTTGGACGCAGGTGGAGTACGGTCGGGTTGGTTTTTCCTTAAAAACCAACCGGGCCCCGGAGATGAAAATGCCAATAACTCTCAGACCGGGCGTCCGATCGACGCGCCGTCTGTTGCGTTGAGTTCCTATTGACGATACAGAACTTTTGGATACCTCAACTCTGGACTTTGTGATAGTTGATGTATCAGACTCTCGGCTCGTGGAGCGGACCCTCCGAATGAGCTTGCTGTGTGCGGGAACCCTAGTGCTACTACTACTGCTACTGTGACTGCGACGACGACAGTACATAGATCCTGTGTGGATTCAACGACGACGACTACATCACTCAGCGATCCTACGTGGAACAGTGCTACGATCCTGTGTGGGTCTTTGCGGGGGTTAGTACCTATCGATCCTTCGTGGGTCCGACGACTTAGATGGATCAGTGATCATCTTCACCGTCATCCGAAGAAGTTTACCTGTGTGAGCTGAACCTTCTATTTTACTCGATAGAGGTAGTGCGCTTGGTTGTAGCGGAAGACCCGCGATTCTGGAGACGAGCATACGGAGTACGGAGACCGTGTAGCCAACTGAGACCTAAAGACTGGTCGACCGACTCGACTTGGAGTGAGTCGACTAGCCCAGTGGATGGAGCGCCCGGTATTTGGCGGCAGACCAACAGCGGACGGAGCGCCTGGTAGTTGGTAGCAAACCCGCGGTACTCGACTGGAGGAGTACCTCTGTAGGCTATTTGGGTGAGCGCCCGGTATTTGGCAGCAGACCCTCAGCGGACGGAGCGCCCAGTAGTTGGCAGCATACCCGCGGTACTCGACAGGAGGAGTACTTCAGCAGTCTTAGGTTACTGAGCAGTACCTCGGAGTCGTGACAGGACCACTGTACACTTCAGAGATGGGGCTCTTCAGCAGTTACGGTTTTGATAATGAAAATCCTAGTGTGAGCTGAATCCTAATTGCTTTCCTGTGTGGATTGTGTTGTGCTATCCTGTGTGGATTACATTTTTCTTTCCTTTGTGGAATACGTTTACTTTCCAGTGTGGACTGAGTTGTACTTGGGCGCGGAGGTTGGAGCGTATTTGAAATTGATGACTTAGGTATATGTATGGGCATATACCTAAGCATTGTCGGTTGTTACTTCGTGTTTTTATTTTTCTTTGTGGTTTATCCTTTGTGGATTTCGGGAGACCTACAGGGGTCTCGGGGTCCCTACTGAGTATCTTATACTCACCCCTGCACGGGCAATGCCCGCACTACGTTGTGTTGGTTGCAGGCGATGGACAACGTTGATCTTGGATGAGGCTTGCAGAGCAGGACGGTACCTGGAGGTGGACCACTGGGCGGGACGTGTTCGGAGCGGACGACGGGACCCGTGGAGAAGTGGAGCTATCTGTACCCACCCTTCAGGTGGGATCACCAGTGGACAGCTCGGTGTAGCGGCTTTTACTTACAGTTGTTGTTTTCCCTTTCGAGTTGTTATTTACTTTCAGTTTGGGTTTGTATACTGGCCCTTTTACTTTTTCGCACTTCCGGTTGTACTCTGCTTTTTCTTAGTGTTTACTTTCCGCTTGCTTTCTCTGTGGTGTTTGTTTAATTTACAAAGGCAATGCCTTCCCTTTTACCGGGAATTACGCCTTGGTGCTAGTCGCCAGCCCCTGGTCTATGGAAGACGAGCTTGAGGTAGTCACGGCACGGACCCGAGGGCAGGTCGTGACAGGAAAATTCATGTAAACCAATATAATATCTGATAGTTTATTTAAATAAATTCATTGACTTCCCAAAACCCCCTAATTCAATCAGAAGTGCAATCCATCATGATTCATAAACAATTCCTAATCCCCTACCCTCTATGTGATTCCACATCACATGGTTGTGGTTTAGACTCAGATTCCTTGATTCAGAACACTGGGTTGGGGGGGATAAAATCATGTGTTCTAGCCACTCTATACTAGCCAACGGAATGTCCCACGATCATCACATATAAATTTCACTACCAACCCATACAATCATGATTTTCGGTAACTACATAATCCATGATATACATAAACTGAACAATTGATACCACCATATAAGGGACCCATACCTATAAAGAAACCACAATAAAAGATGATATATAATGATCCCCAAATCCAACCCTTATTAGGCACTTGGTTAACAACAAAAATCAATAGTATGATAAAATCTAAAATAGGATTTATAATCCTATACAATAAAATGATATCATGTGATATTATGAATCAACCAATATATACTCCACGGAATAATATATAAATAAAAGAAAATCCATCTTATAATGAATGTATACATAAATCAAATATTACTAAAATTATCTAAATGAATGTCACAAAAATTTCTAAGGCGGAAACACTAAAAAATATTAAAACCTCTAAACTTGTATTATCCAACACAATCTATGATGTCCTTATATAAAAAATAAAAATTTCTTTATATAATGATGGTGATCATACAAGTTTACTAATTTTGAAAACACGTGTTTCTATGGGGAATGTGAAAAGTAAAAACTAATGAACCCATGTAAAAATAGTATAACAAAAATCATAAAATTAGGTTAACTTGCAAAACCACATTCCCATAACAAAATTATCACTAAAAAATTCAACCCAATATAATAATATAACATGATTCATATCTGTGATAGGGTACATGAAACAACTTTACCACTTATATTACATTATCACAACCCATCTATATACATATTTATACTCCATACACTTCTAAATCACATCATATCTCGTCACACCTTGCCTATCGACACATCAAACATGATATCACATCATATTCCACATAAAAAAATGGGGTTTCACATAACATCACTTGTAACCCAAAGAATAAAATATCATTTTTGATCTCATATTCTATACAATAAATAGAATTGCTTCATCTCGAACAATTATTTTTAGAAACTACAATGATGGTAAATTTTTTTTTTTTCAATTCATAGATCGAATCAATAATTGTCTAATTATACATCATGTATATTTAAATGTATTAATGTTGATTTAATTAAATATATAAATTATAATGTTACAACCATGAATAAAATGGGTCTCATGCATTATAATCATCATGACCAATCCAATCTAATAAATATCACCTCAATCAGATTAGTAATGAGAGAGATATGATTGAAAGAACTTGAATAATATAGGGTATTTATTTACTCTATTTTTAATTATCAAAATCGTGTTTTCATTTATTTCCCACATTTGATTATCAGATTTAATTTAAACCCTATAAAACTATATTTATTCTATTTTTAGAAATAATTTACACTTTTATTAGTATTATTATTAAAAATATTTATAGTCTCTTCTTTTTTGCATGAAACTATTATTGTGAACCCCACCTTAAACCCCAAACTCTTATCACCCTTATTTCCTTTCGTCTTCATTTTATTAATTTTTAATTATTCTATCTCCAATAACTATTTATCTCGTTTCTATTTCAATTACACCACATATTAATTTCCTTATTTCCATGATAATCTCCCCATATCATCTCATTTTTTCCTAAAGTTAATACAAAAACGCATGCATAGTTTCTCTCATCATTACACACATTTCATGTATTAAAATTACTAAATTTTTTTTCTTACATCTTTTATCATTATTTTATCAATTTATGTTTTCAATATAAATATTTTACATTTTCAATATTTTTATTTCCTTTTACATCCCCAAAGAACCCACATTTAATTTATGATAAATGTTGTTAATTATTTACTCTTATTTCAACCCCCATTTTAAAGTGACAAACTATATATATACTATATATATGTATGTATATATATGTAGAGAGACACAAAAACACCTACACACTCACAGATATATATATTTGTGTGTTCATAAAGAAATACACAATTTTATATAAATAAAAAAATAAAAAAATACATATATGTGTACACTATATCTACACAATACACACACATGTATTTATATTACATAATAGGGTGTGTATATATAATTCCTAACACATACATTTTTTAAATTCTAATTTAAACATTAAAAATGTATATATATATATATATATTTACATAAGTGTATAATATGTACTAAAATATTTAATATATTTCACCTAATTAAAATTTCGAAAAACATTTATAATTACTATAATCAATTCTCATTAAATAATTAAAATACAATCTGATAAATTTTTAAACTCCCAATATAAATATCAAAACATTGTCATTAAAATTAAAAATATATTTTTCCTATATTAAGCTGCTTTTAATATTTTTCAAGCATATATGAACATTGAGGACACTATAAAACCCCCTATAATTACAAAGCAGGGCTTCATAAAATTTTAGAATATTATAATTATCCAATAATTTATCTCATTTTAATTGATGGAATTAAGGAAAATAATTTGTTTCTCATATCATTAATAAGTTGATTTTTCCAAAAAATACTGATATTATAAAAATAATATACATCAGTTGAAAAAATAAAAAATACAAATCAAATAATCAGATGATGGAGAGAAATTTGAAATAAACCATACCATAGAGTCAGTAGTCCACCCAATATCATGGTCTATGATTACATATATTATAGAATGATTGTATAGATTGATATGGTTTATTAATTAAGATATATTATAATAAAATAAATATCATAATTATTTATTAAATTAGCCTTTAATACCATTATTATATGCTTGTAATGGAAAATTATTCATATTGTAATGTTGGTGTAAAATTCTCATAAACACATGAATTAGAGTTTCTTTTATCACCATAAAAAATGAAAAAAGATATTAATGATTATTCCCATAGTCTAAAAAACTAAATGTATTTCCAAATCATATTTAATTATATAGGTATTTGAATAAATTATTTTACATGAATAACAAAAAAGACATAAATTAAAAAAAATCATCCCTGATGATCAAATTAAGATTTTCATAGATGATTTATAAGAAATTGATGGATTATTTTAATATCGTGTGAAATGAATATCACATAAGAGAATGTTTATAATATCAGAATGAATGTAGTTAGGGTTTTAAGAGGAATTTTTTTTGTAGAGATTGGATTGGGTGGTGACATTTAAATTTATATGGGGGAATTATGACATTTCATTAAATATTTAACATAAAATAAACGAAAGATATATTAAACATTTCATGTTGAAAAAAATTGAAAATAAGTTATCGGTGATGATATAAGCTCCATCCATAGCCCTTTAGTAAATTATATACATTTTTATATTAGGTTTCTTGCCCACTTTCTCTTGAATTATTTTAATAACATATTTTCCTTTACCTCGACAACTAGTTTTTTCCTTAGGTAACATAGTTTTTATTCAACAATATAATTTTATCATTATTTTTATAATTTTAACCTAATGATTCTAAATATTAAATATTTTAAATTTTATTTAATTTATCAATCTGATAAAATTAATAAGGAAAATGAAATTTAAAATTAAATAAATATTTTTATAAAATAAATTATAAGTTAGGAAATATCAAATATTGGATTGTAAAAATTTTTAATATATGATAGAAAATTTTTTATGGAATAAACTTTTTGAAATTTATAAACTAACATATGAAATACATATATGTTCATAGAATTTTTTTCTTAAAATTATATTCTAATAATTTCATAAATAACATGTTATTTGTAAATATGTTATTTTTTAAAATTCTTCTAAAAAATTTTCTATTAAAAATCTAAATAATTAATAATATTATTATTATTTAATTATTAATCGATAAAATATTTTTATTTTATCAATGTAACTAACAGAAATTGTATAATTCGATATTTAAATAAATGCTTCAGCTATATTGGAAAGTAATTGTTTTTATATAATAGGTTTCGAAAATGATATATATTTTTTATCTTATATTCTATCAATTACTAATTAATTTACTGGTAATATATTTTTTCAAAATATTAATTTATTTTATGATTATATAACAATATATTACAGGTTTTATTAAAAAAATTAACATTTTTGGTAAAATAAAATTTAAAAGATAAATTGATATTATTAGTTTTTTTGGGAAATTCTTTGTGGTTTTCATTCACATTAAATGTTACAATTATTTTCATCCAAATAATGTTTCAAAAAATAGTTACTTATATACATTTATTCTGATTCAATATCTATGATTTAACAACCATGTCTATATAGATAACTATTTAGTTGGTGTTTTATGTTTAATCTAGATAAATATATCAAAAAATCACTTATCTAAAGGCAATAATATATTAATGTTTCATGGTGTTATAATTATGCATAAATAGTATAGATATATACTAATTAAACCATTTTTTGTTACATTTTATTCATCATAACAAATTTTATACACAAGTAATCATAAAAATACAAATTGGATAATATGAAATAAACCTTTTCTATATAAAGCGATAAATAAGGTTGATGGTTTCTTCTTAACCCAAATACACATTTCCATACCATTATATGTTTTTAAGAAATCATTAAGAAATAATTTTTTTTAATTTGTACAAGTAACATTTTTTAATAATTAATATCAACATGATATTTAATAATTCATTAATTAAAGAAAAATTAATTTTACCTTGGAATGAAATTCACACTCACTCTTTTATGATAGCTCAATTTTTATAATATTCTTATTTTTGAAATCTTTATGGTAAATAATTTATTATGGTCTGGCTTAATCATTTTAATTTTCACAGTTACTATTATTGAAGTAGTATTCCTATAACAATAATCCCCCAGTTAATTCCTTATGTCATCTGGTAGATGTATTTTCTCTAATGAATATTGCATGCAATTATTTGGAGTATGTAAAATATCGTTACACCTTCGGAAAAACAATCTCTTTAATATTTAGGTTTCCATTTCAGGGAAATCACAAACATACATCTTATAGGTTGAATAAAACTAATAAAATCCCTTTATCCCTTTTTTAATTTATTCTTTTTATATTTCAATTTCGTTAACTTGACACTAATATATGTGAATTATTAATAATGGTTTTTTTAATTTTTCTTAAAGAAAAATCATATCCAATTTTGTTTGATGTTATATTTAATTTTCAAAATTGAAGTACTATTAGTAAAATTATTCTTATTATTATTCTCTAAGGTGGAATCCTTTTTATTTTTCATTATGCATATGATTTTGTGTTATCTTATTTCCATAATCACCTAAATTTTGTTTGGTACATTTTTAATTTGAATCAACGTCATAATGGAATACAATATTCTTATTTTTCTAGAAATTTATATGATTTTAAAACCAATTCATGGTTTATAGAGTCATGTTATTATCTATTTTTTTGTTTATTCTAGTTTTTTATGTACTATAGGGCAACATTAATTTATTTGGGTTATTATATGAAAAAAGTAATAAAACATGAATTTACTAACTAAAACTTATATGTAATAGTAAATGAAAAATATTTTTCATGGTTTAACCTACACAGAAAATGTATCCTTTTTTGAATAATTAGAAAGATATGAAATGAAAAAATAAATAACATGAAAGGAACATACATAGTCAAGGGAATAACTATAATGATTACTCTTCCAACTATTTAAATGTATTTTTTTATAAAATATTAAATCATAGAATGATATTATATATATCCATATAGTCATTAATATCAGATCTAAGTGATCCAATAAATAATCATCACTATCTAATCAATATTCAGAACAATTATTCTTCTTTTATACATCAGTTTACATTGAAATTTGGAAATCTAAAAAACATATGTAAATATGAAATATATCCCCAGTCAATTAGAAGGATATTTAATAGTTAATATTTTAAATATGATATCTTATGAAATAGACCAATTATCACCCTATTTTAATAGAGAATATATTTTAATTTTGTTTTTAAAAAATCCATCATGAACTACCAAAAAAATAAAACATCCTTTGAATCAAAATTTAATTTAATTTTAAAATATAAGAAAGAGAAATAACTATTATGATAGCCATGGTATAATGAAAAAATATCCAAAAAATACAAAAAATAAAAACCATTTTTCAATTATTAGAACCACAAAAATGAAATAACATTGTAAACGTAGACTATCAAAGAAGTATAACAGACATCGTTTTATAGAAATTATTCTCCAAATGGTACCTCTAAATATCTTCTTTTGTCTCACTAATCTAAAACACAACCTTTTAAAATCTAAATCAATGTGTATAGTTTTGAAAAAAATTAAAAATTATTAAAATATAGATTTTCTAAAATTAAATGGTGAATATAAACTATATCATTCTAAAATTATATTTTAAATGGTTGGATCATTGTTGTATATTAGTGTTATATCTCATGTAAATTCCTGTCATCACAAGGCTATTCACATATTGATTATATAGGATGAATTAATATGTATCTTAGATAATATATAATCCTAGATTCTATATCATATAATCAATATGTAATGGATATGAATACATCAGTATTTAAAAATATATTACACTTCATAAACTCCTTTACCACAAAAACCCCTTACAATGAAACAATATATAAATAATTGGGTAGCCCAGTATTAAGAAAAAAATATTTTTTTTAAAAGACAAGCATTTGAGATAACATGTTTCTGATAATGTCATGTATAATTGTTAGCATATTAAATTCATGAACCACAATGTCTCAGGCCACCACAATCCTTCCATGTTTTTAATTATATGTCCCTTTGAGACCAAGCCTAAAACCCCTTAAGAATTTAATTTACTATTTTTATCATGTTATAATCTATAATATATAAGAGTATCAAAAATTAAATGATGAAAAAAAACATACACATATAGTGAAACTAGGTAAAGCATATTTATTTCATTATTATCTATAGAAATTACCAATTTTAACATTACCTCAAACTCAGCTAAAAATTCTCAGCCACCACTACATAATATCAATTTTAAAAGGGTCTTATTTAAAACCCATAATTACATAAAGACCATATGTTTTCATTCTTGATATGTTTTGAAAATATTTTTTAATATAATAAAGAATAATTTATTTTTTTCACCTACAAACAACATTGAATTAATAGATTAATTATATCATTATAAATACCTATTTCAGTTTAATTATGGGAAACATTTAATCATTCATATCAGTTATTTTTTAATTAGTTTTATTATTTATATATCGTGATCATTAGATCCACCATTATAAAATACCCCCAAACATTTCCATGGTATTTGGATAGATGAAAACACAAGGATGAAGATAATGATAACCTAACAAATGATGTTTCATCCCTAAAACCCATGTTTCCTTATTTTGATATTGTCCTACTATATGGTATCCCCCTATAATCTTTTTTAATATATTGATATCAAAATTGTAATATATTATAGAGATGTATATTCCCATTATTATTATATATTTCACCCCTAAACTAAGACCATTGATCCCCCTCACAATTAAATTTCCCATTCATATCAATTGAACATTTCACTAAAACATCACCGTGCTATTAAAAGATATAATATTCTATAATCTAATGAATTTGATATCCATTTATTCTAGCCTTCCAAAAAATGAAATTATCTCATGTTTTAAGCCTGTTATATCATTTTTTGTTTAATAAAAATTATTATCCTCTTTTTCCAGATTCTAATTTCTCCATAATTTTCATTTTAATAAAAAAATCAACTAAAAAAATTAAAAAAATTAAAAAAATTAATCAATTTAGAATTATAAGTGAATAATTAAATAACTAATTTATTAATTGTATTTTATAAATTCATGAGATAATATGAATTACCCAACCCCACATAATTTATTCATTTTATTCAAGAATAAAATATTTACATAATAATAAAGTATTCATACCCTTCAAATGTTAAAAATTTATAACCAAAAATAAAAAAACATTATTAAGGAAATTTTAACACACCATGAATATATAAAGTAATTTTTTTATAATAAAATAAATTTTATCGATAACTTGTGATTAACACCAATCTAGGTTTAAATGAAAATAAAATATAAAAATATTATTTAATCATTAAAATTTTATCACATCAATTAAATTTATGGATATGAATAATGATACATAAATTTTGGAAAATATATATTTTATACTTGTATATTTTTATCTATTAATTAGAAATAGAAATAAAAATCATTTAGAAGAGAATGAAATGACTTCTATTAAAATATAATTTTTTCTAAAAGTTGATTTTGTCACACATTGCAAACAAAATAAAAAATTACTTGTTTCCACCTTTAGAATAAGAATATTGAATAATACTGTACATTAATTTAAAAAAATACTTTTTTAATAATATTTATATATACAAATTATATTTTGAATTTGTTTTAATGTGAAATTAGATTAATTAACTATTACTTAATCCAATTTAGTACATAATAATCCTTTTTATATGGAATTTTGAAGTAATTATTTTTTATAAATTTTTAACATTTTCTTCATAAAAACCACTTTCTCTTCACATACGACAGATTACATTTAAATTATATTATTACATATCTAGTAATGGAATTCAGAAAAATATATCAGATATTGGGAATAATTATGATTTATGTTATCAAATAATTTCATTTAAAATATTTCCCATAAGTAATAGTGAAAATAGTAAAACCTATGTTCCATGGTTTTTGTCAAAATGAATGGACATGGGTTAAACAAAAATGTAATCTTTAACATATAATAAAAAAACTTAAATATAATATATATTATGTAAATATTTAGACTTTATTATGTATAAGTTTGAATAATTCAATATTTGGGACCACTATGGATTGTGAAAATTGTGAGTACACCATTTTCTTTACATAAACTACGACCGTTCCACTCACCTAAAAAATAAAATACCTTAACAAAACACTAATTCTCACATTCATAGCCTTTTGATTACCAATACATGGTCATATCACATCCCATTGTCCACAATATCATCCTATAATCATTATTTGGGTCGTAACTCTAACATATAGTTGGTTTTTGTGAAAATCGAAGGAGGATACCTGATGAATAGATAACATTATTTGATGGAATTTTAATTTTTTTCATCCTACACATCCATTAATTCATATTTAACCACATTATTATAATTACCAAATTATGTTCTACTTAAATATTTTTTTTTCATAATATGTGAATTACCTAGAATTATACCTTCTTCGGTCAAATGGTTTATGAAATTTCCATTCATGTGTATAGGAGAATACGACATAGTAAACCCTTGTTATTCTTATTTTAAATAACACATCTCGTGGTTGGGTATGATGATGAATATATGGTATTTAATATATATGAGAATGTCTCTCTTGTGTTCTAAGGAATACCAACGTGCAAAGTGATATGATTTGTTTTGGAACAACACATTCTATAGATAGTAATATGGCCATTTATAATGAATATATTTTATTTAAATGATATTTTTATGATATTATTAACATTTTTTTCATTATACATAGATAAAATATCAATTTTGTTTTTAACGTTTCTCTCACATAAATATGATAACAAAATTTCTATGTGTTTGGACAACCATCTTCATGAAGAAATGTTGATCACTATAAATTACCACAACACATGGATGATATATATATTTATAATGTTCTATTTATATCATAATTAATATAATTGAAATATTAAACATTACATAATATATATCAATAATTATCATTTAAAATTTATATGTTACTTATGTGTATGTACGACATACTGTCTCCATGATTGTAATGTAATTCATTTCTCAGACCTATATTCAGGATCAGTCTTAAAATAATAACTGATATATAAATATGATAATTAATTAAAAATTATTATTCTTGATTTTATGGAACTATATAACATTAACAAGAGATGTTAAATTCATGAAAGAGAATAAATTTCAAAACACTGCAGTAAACAACAACAAAAAATTAAATATTTATATATTATTAGGGGACAAGTAATAAGATATAATAAAAGGATCACGTATTATATTTCTAATATTTATTTAGTTTTTGAATAAAATAATATCATTTTTTCAACCAAAATAAATTATTTTAATGTAGTCCCACAAAAAAAAGTTGTAACATATTTTTTTCTCAATGTATATTCAATTGAGACGTATTTCTTATTATACACCAATTAAAATTTTTGTTGTGTATATAAGTACTAATTGAATCTAATATCATGAATCATTGACAAACCGTGATATTTTATGATTCATGTCGGGTTATATCATCTATGGGTATTGAACATGAAAATTGAGAAATGAGTAAATGTTACTGTTAAATCTCACTTTTGGTTGTGATGGTCATCCCTCTCCTAAGAAAAAACTATTAGATAACATTTTTAATTGGATAATAAAATTTTCATCGACATATATACAATTTTAGTATGGATATTATAATTTAATATGTAATATTTCATTTTTTCATTTGGATTTCACATTTATTGTAATTTGATTAATTGGGGAAATATTGGCGAACATGTTTTTTTACACTATAAAGAGAATGAATGATAAGGTTCATTGATTCATGAATGGAGTCAATTATATTAAATATAATACATTTTTATGAAATTTATATATGGATGGGATATAGTTATATAATAGACATCAGTAAATCAAAAGGTCTCATGAAAAATATAATGTTCGCATAACAGATTTTCTTATATATAGTAGTTTTAAATCAGTTGTACAAAAAAATGAGTTTTTACCTAGTAGTTTTCAACCATCATGTGAAAAGTATCGATGTTATAGGTATCATTTTCATTACATATTATGTCAAATAATTATTAATTATTTTCATTTAGGTTTTAATTATCTTATTATCCTTATAATTGTATCCATGATATTTTCCGATGATGCATTACATTCTAAATTAATTGATTAAATTGAATTTGTTTTAAGTTATATACCATGCCAAATTTATTTTTCATTATCATATAATGATATGAATATAAATTTAATGGAATTTGTGTTTAATTATTTACATTTCCATATTTATTATTCTTATTTATTCAAGATAACATCCACGATATGTAACTATAAAATAGAATTTGAGCTTGAACTTAATTTTTTAACATTTACAAGGGATACAAAGAAGAGTTATTTGAATGTTTTTCAAGGATTTAGTTTATTTTTTTATATATTTTGTTATATTTTAAAATACTTTTTAAAAATTGTTATTATTTATTTATATTTTTTTTCAAAACTACTAAACTTATTATAACTTCAAAATTTTACAAAATTGCATCTATAACAATATAATAAAGATTTCACCAGCATTGGGAAACAAGATTCTTTGTTGTTATAGTTGTAATCGTATACAGTAAAATATATAAACAATGACCTCAATTAAGAAGATCATATATTATTTAATTTAATACATTGATGGATATTTATGATAAGTATTAGATAACATCACATTGCTTTTTAATGACTATAATTTTTTTTCTGGAAATACATCTTTGTATGGATATTATATATAGATGTGGTTCTAGAACATAGGTTACTATGGTTGATAAATCCAAATAGGATACAATATTCTTGACCCAATCATAAAATGGTGAATGTAAATGGTTGTTTTTACGTACCAATTTTGAGACTCCAACGGGTTATACTTAGGATAATTCATGTTTTATTTCAAACATTTATGAAGTATATGAAAATAATAATATCCTCTTGGAATCCAAATTTATAACACATCTATTTGCAGTGAATAAATTTAAATATATGTTAATAATTAAATTATAATTTGAATTAAACTCTTACATTTAGAATTCTTAATTTTTATTATACAATCCACTATATAATATTTTTTAGAAATATGGTCTAAAAAGAATAATGGTATCAATATATGTTGCCTATTTAGAGATTGAAACACTGATGAATCTAGTATATTTGGTAAATAAAAAGAAGAAATTATGGATATATTAGTATAGATGAATCTTTTTATGAAAATTATATTTCCTTGATGGATAAACATATTCATCACATGATTATCCAATATTAGAGTGCTTAATACAATAAAATCCCCCATATAATGGTCGGACTACAAATTTAGTGGTATCAAAGTAATGGGTTATTTATTTGGAATGTAAATTATGTCCATAGTTTTTAGTAAAAATGTAATAGATAAAATTACATTGTATTATGTCAAATAGTTTGTTGATCAATTTTGGCCATTGATATAGAATACTATATAGGAATATGATATAGAACACCTAGAATGGAAATATTTTATGGATACCTTCTTCGATATGCATTTCCTTGAAGATCATTATGACTAAATGAAGAAAATGTAAGGATAAATCAAAAGGAAAATGAAATTATTAATAATTATGATGATAATTTTATATAATTAACTAGGTATGTTATGGATGACATAGAAAAAATAGTGAAATGGTGACCATTAAATTGAGGGTCTTAATCCATGTCTTTGAAGGAAATAATCTCCAAATATATTTCCTCATATGATGTAATTGTGTTTTTATATATAAAAATGTAGAATTATTTATCTATATATTATATATTAAAAGGTAATAATGAGATGAAGATTTTATCAAAAAAATGAAAAATGAAATTTCACAAATAAGAAAATGAGAATAATGAAATTTCAACTAGGTGATTATTTTGTCAAGGGTTACTATAAGAAAGGAATGATGTGACTGGTAGTTTTTTACAGGGGTGGAGATAAGGTTTACATGGAAAATTACATAAAATGAAGAATAAAATAAAATCTATTCAGTGTTTATACTCTATAGATATAGGGAAAAGTTCCAATGAATTCCCCAAGAATACAGGAAATACACCATAGGAGAGGCTATGGGGAGAAGGTGAACATTTGTGATTACCAAGAATAATATGGAATATCCCAAGGATTTGTTGGGAGTTAATTATTTAATATATTATATTTTATCAAATTATTTATTTGAGTTTGGATCCACACACTCCTTTATATCAATGTAGTTTCCTGGAATATTAGACATTTAATATTTAATTTCAAAATGTATTTTTATTCAAACCCCATTTGGTAAGTCTCAATACAAAGGGTATGTGTCAAGATATCATTGTTATAGAACATAAATGTGCAATTTTAGGACTTTATTATCATTATGATTGTTACCCATTAAATAATCCTATTTATTAACTGAAATTCAAAATTTAATACAAAATACATTTCAATAATAATTAAATATTAATTTTTGATGTTGTAGTATGATTAATTATCTTTATATAATAGGAATCATCAACCATGTAATATCTATATCCACCCCTAGTAGGAATACTAAATGAGACTGAAGGGAAAACATATTAAAAATATTCTTTTTACAGAAAAGCGAAACATCAAATTTTGGATATACCCTATATATAAGAAAACACCTTTGTATATCTTAAAATTTTATATAGACATACTCCCGATAATGATATTGAGTTTTACATTAATATATTATATTCCAAAATAAAAATATATATGAATCCATGTATAATAGAAACTATGTAACTAGTGGTATTGAATAAATGAAATTATTATTTGAGTGATGAGGGATTTACTCTCCCTGGTGTTTCACAATAGGGATCACATGTCCTCTATTTTAGGAATAATTATATATCCACAAGACTTTTCATTTATTATATGAAAATATTTTTTATTATGATAATGAAAAAGTGTCCTCTACCACACACTAATGTCTTGTTCAGTCTACTTTTTGAATACTGATATTTTATAATTATTGACCATCACTATGGGAAACACTAATTGCAAGTAAAGAATGAAGACATTATTATGATAGATCTTCAAAAGAGTTAGATATATATAGTCTATAGTAATACCATTTGGAATAATTATTGTACAATCAATTATTATAGATATAATTAATAGATCCTTATAGGAATATTTCAATGAGTTTTTTGGGATATTCCTCGATTATATAATGGTGTTTTCTAAATGAAATGAGGACCATGAGAATAACCTGATTATCATTCTTGAGACTATCATAAGGAAATCATTATATTGTAAATTTAATTATATGTATTTATATATTCTATAAATTTATCTTCTTCGAAAAATTATCACCATTAATGGAATCTATAAGATAATTATTAGATGAAATCATATTGAGAATGGCCTAGACCATTGGAAAAAACCATGTTATGTTGTTATATTTCTTTCGAAGGTTACCATGAATGATTCATTCATAATTGTTACGGATTAATTAATCCATTCACCCACATTACGTATAATGTGGTTAGGATTTTTTTGTAATTTATATTGTGAAGAATGTATTGATGTACTAAACATTATATTATTTATTGATTCAATTTTGGATCTACAATAATAAAATAATTGGTTATTATATATATTGATTCATAAATTAAGTGACATTATTGTATCCAAATAAAAATTATAATGTTATTTAATTTTCATGTAAAAGATTGAAGACCCATGAAAGGAAAAATAACACCCCAAATCTTAACATAGTAACTATAATCATTACTTTGAATATATGGATACGTTATCTTTATGGTATGAGATGTGAGATATGTAAAGATAATAAGTGCCTAAAATACACATATTCAAAAAATATCTCATCATGATGGAAATGTAATCTCTTGTGATATTTAATTATTACGATTTCTCAATAAACGATTACCCAAGGAAAGAAAATAATGTACAATGTGTTCTATGAAGGAATGATCCTTGATTTTTGACCCAAATAAGGATTAAGAGGTATAATTTGTTCATTTATGTAGAGAATATAGATATTGGGATTGTTAATGAATGTTATAAATCAATTAAGTTTCATTTATTTTTTAATATATATGTATTATTAATGGTAAAAACTTATCAATCGGATGTTGGGACCCATCAGAAGTAAAATAATGTGGTGAATAGTGGAAAATTA
The DNA here is from genome assembly GCA_963277665.1 of Viscum album. NCBI lineage: Eukaryota > Viridiplantae > Streptophyta > Magnoliopsida > Santalales > Viscaceae > Viscum > Viscum album. The sequence continues at coordinate 653,878,125 of OY728140.1, forward strand.
ATTAACATCCGTTGCGAAAATGGTGTTTTAATATTTTAAATGAAAATATATATTATAGCTTCACCTGATATGAATACATAATTGTTAGATGGGAATCAAAGTACAAATATATCGATAATCCATGGTATATCAATGATTTATATGAATTTGAGGGAGCTTTTAGTGTGGGATAATTTGATGTGTGAAACTGTTGATTATGTTTCTAGATTTTGTCATTACAAAAAGAGATAATGTTGTGAGACAACATCCTGGAGGAGTCAAGAAAACTCTCATTGTTCTTATATATAAATTGGAAAATATTATTAAGCACTGTGTTATAGGACTACTAAATACTATTATAATGAATGATTCTATATGGGTTATCATTAACTACCATAATAAATCTACAAATTTCCACACATTATGATAATATTTTTACCCAAATAACCTCTTAAGGATGTATATTAATTATGTTGGATGACATCAAGTCTCACCTCTTTCAATTGTGTATGATTAAGATCTCTACTTGACATTGAAATTTTCTAAAATTCATCCGATGGCTCATGATACTGAGCTAGATTTTATCATTTCCTATCATCCACAAACCAATGTTTATTCAAAATGGATAAAAAAATATATGACATGTTAATTTCATTATCACATTAATTTCATGGTGCTTGGGATCATTATTTAACAATTTTAGTTATTTCATATAAAAACAGTGACCAATAATTTATCAAAAAATTTATATGTGATGAATTATTTACATTGATATTACTATTCTAAATTATTTGGATGATTTTTATGAATGAAAATTGATTGAAATTCTATTTAACAATACAAAAAAATATTAAAGGCTATTTACACTTTCATTAAATATTCACATAGTATAAAAAGTATGTACACAAAAAATCTGAGGAATGGTTTGGAATTCCATTTGGGATATGAAGTTATTTTTGTTGTATTATCAAAGGAGAGGAGTTATATGGTTTAATAAGAAAGGGAAACTAATACCTACATATATTATACAATTTTTAATTCTGAAATGAATTGGATTTTTTTCTTATAATTTTGATGTTCCTCAAAATCACTAAAAATTATACGATGTATGATATAAATAATTATTTAGGAAGTATATTCTAGAAAAATTATGTATTCTCATATCTAATGAAATATAATCAGAACCTAATATAACTTATGTCGAAGAGCCCATCCATTTTCATGATTATAGGGATCAAGTAATATTAAATAAAATATGTTTTTTTGGTAATGTTACTTTTGAGAAATTAACGATGTAGGATGAAATATAGGAACCATTTGGATACTATTAAGATGAATTCCCATTAATTATTAAATGATAAAATCAATAAATGTTTTTAAATTATTTTTTTAGGACATAATAATTAAACACACAAAGACCTTCCAATATATATTTTTCAGAGTAAATTAAATTTCATTGATATATTACAATTCCTACAACATAGAGTATAAATTATAATAATATATTAAAATATTATTTAATGATTACTATTGTAAACAAGTTTTAAAATTAGTAGGTATAAGTAAGACTAAATAAAATTTAAAAAATATATAAGCTAGGAAAAGAAATTTTAAATCATTTACTACAAATAAAAATAAAAATATTTCATATAAAAGGAAATGTTTCTGGAAAAAAATTTATTTCTAAAAGATTTCAATGTCATAATTTCTTCATATAATTTATAATAAATTTAATTAATTTATTATAATATACTTGACAAAGTAAACTTCAATTTAGAAATAATAATATTAAAATTATATTAGTTTAGACATTTGTGGTTTTTAAATTTTTTCATTTTTAATGAAAAGAAACAAATATAGTATTTTAATTCAAAACTACATTTTCATTTAAATTATTTATAAATTTATATTATTTTACGAATTAGTCTTAGTGTAATATTACATAAATGAAATATTAGTTAATATAATTTAATTCATTGGAATGAGTTTCATATTGAGTTATGATATGAAATCATTGAAAACATTTCAAAATTTTCTCTTTAAAATAATCCCTTTGCATCGTGGTTATGAAATTAATTTTAAAATTTGTCTTCGACATCTATAAATTTAATATTGAAAAATTAATTCCATATTTGTAATCATAATAATTTATACTATATAATAAGTTTAAATTATTTTTTCAATAATTAATAGTAAAAAAAGTAAATACTATTTACAGTTAATAATGAAAAAATTGATTTAATAGGGGTCAAACTAAAAATATAAGCATAAAATAAAAGTAAAAAATTATTTAAAATCAATTGAATGGGAATTATTATATCTCGTAATTTATAAGGCTATATACTAATCAATTTTCTAAATATTTCCTTTTGAAATATATGGGTATGCCTTTAAAAAATGTGTGTTACTCACCTCACATGTAAAAGGCCACCCACTCTTCACTCATATTCACACGTCAACCCCTATATAACTGAACAATAATTTATCTAATAAATTAAAAAAATCCATAAATATAGAATTTATTAATTTTTTGGCTAGAATTACAAACATGGAATGTATTTTAAGGAATCCCAAGGAGGATTCCTCAAGAATATGTCACATTCTTCAATATGGGTTTTTTATTTTAGTTTATCCTATAATTTACTAAATTCAATTTAAACTGTGTTGATATTATATTTAAAATATCTTCCATATAATTATATTTTATTTTAATAATGTAATAACCATAAAGAATCCCCCTTCCATAAAATTTGTATCAAAATCATCATTTATGTATATGGTAGACGACCACCTCACAATATGATGTATTCATTATCCCATTATCATTTTTGACGGTATGTATTATGATGTATATAAAGTATGAAAATGATATTTGTTAGATAAATTTTCCAATAAAGTCATTTTATATTATATAAACCATTTTTACGATCGATTTCATAAGAAACATGATAACGTACCTCGTGGGTACGATGGATGACCACCTTGTAAAGGATTGTGATTCATTTTTCAGTAAGTCAATAGATGAAAGGTAATATGGTTAATGATAATAAATATATATTACATAATTCAACATATTTTTGATGTCATGAAATTTTTATCATCCTTAAATGACAATATATAATTTTCGTTGTCATCATTTCACTCACTAAAATATGATAATGTCGTTTATGTACGTTTGGAAAACCACCTTCCTAAAGAAATGCAACTCTATTTTCAAAACCATACCACATTGATATAAAGATAAATACATATTTATATTAATAGAAATTTTATGGTATCTATGATATCATGATGTGTTTCTTATGAAAAAATATTACTTCCCACTTTTAGATATGAATATTTGAAAAATGGAAATATCAGTCATGCATATGTACGACCTACTATCTTCATGATCATGACGTACTATATTTCTCAAAAAAATGATTCATTATGGATTATAATAGTATAATTTATGTATATATTTTATAAATCCATCCTGATAATTATTCTCATGACTATTGAACTATATAATAAAAAAAGGGTCATCCAAGGCCATGTATTTATTTGAAAACATGTCAACTAACACCCAAATTAATGAAATTCATGAAATATTAGTAATTAATGTGAGAAATAATGCTATAAAATTATAATTTATGATATTATTAATATTCATTTGATTCTTATATAAGATACTAACATGTTTAAAACAACTATACATGATTTTATATAATTTTCTTTAGACAGAAATATTGATGAAGGGTATTTAATTTCAATTTACAATATTTTGATAATTTTTTCAATTGGACCCCAATTCACTTTTATGTACAATATATACATGCCCATTTACATGTAAAATAATGTTTCATTAATATCTACTTTTTTTAAGTTTCACATTGAATAATTTCATAAAAGGAATTATGACATGAAAATTATGCAACAATAAATATTATTGTAAATCAAACCTTATTCTATGATTTTTATCTTTATCAAAAAAACATTTTTATTAATAATATTTCCTTGGATATATCATAGATATACAAATACATGTTGTTTTGATATTATTATTTACTAATATATATTACATTTTTTTGATATGGGGTATAATATAAATTTTATATGATAAATGTTAGTGTTATGGATAAGTAAATATCATTTATTAAATATAGATATCATATGATACGTAACATTGTATCAGGAATTAAATAGATTATTATATATTAGAGGAATTGATATAATAGGAATATTTGTATGGGGATTGAATATAGATAACACCTTAATGCACCAAATGTTATCGTGATACAAATAAATTTTCCAATCTATATTATTTTGTACATAGTTGTTTTAAATTTGTTGGCCATAGTAGATTATTTTGTACCTAGTTGGTTGAATCCTTATTGGGAATGATCTAGATAGTAGATGAATCAAATACCAGAAAAGTTATGTCCAATAATTTTTAATTTCATTTTTTGTAAATTTAGATAAAATATTATCAAGGAAATTTTCTCCGTGATATTATCTATAGATGCATTTCATTTTTATTTTTTTGATAAAATTTTATTCATTTTCATTTATTTAAATTAACTTTATGATTATTTATTTTTCTATTTATATATTTATATTATTAAAATGACATATTTTTTTATATACTAGAACATATTTATTAATCTTATTTATTCATGATAGATTCTTTTTTACATTTCCAATACTAAGAATTTGAACTCAATCTAATATTGATTCATTCTCCCGTGATATAAAGACTAGAGCTTTGCATGTGGGTTAAAGGATGAAATGCAATTTATTTTTTTATTTATTATCTTTTATTTTAAATTATCAATGTAAAATGGGAATAAAATATTTTTCAAGTTCAACGAATCAACTAAAATGTTCAATCCTTCTAGATTTGGCACATTATATATTTTCTAATATAATGAAGAAGAAACTAGCTCCCATATAAATTTGTTATGGTTTTCCACGAAATAAAATTATGTTTATTAAAAAAAATATTTATTAATGACCAAATTTTTCATAAAATGATTAAATTTATCTTCAGCCTAATTTAAATAATTCTAATAATCAATAATATTTATTTAAATTATGATCTATCTCATTTGATGGTTGTCACTTTTCTGTCAATGATATTTTCAATAGGGTTATACTAATATGTTGTGAAAATTAATCATAAAAATAATCAAGTCAAGAATCTAAAATCATTTTATGATAGAGAAAAAAAATCCATATTTTAGAAGTTATATTCCAATAAAAGGAAAATTATTTTTTAGAATGGTACATAACTAATGTAAAAAAATATGATACCCAAATATTTGATTGAACACTAGTGTACTATGTTTGAAAAATAATTGAATGCTCAGAAACACCCCATCAATAAATTATATTACCCAATAAAAATATATTCCATATCAAATATAAAATAAAATTTAAATAATAATAGTTAAATATAAACACACATTTCTATAATAATATCAATTCCAAATTAATTATTCATCTTAATTTCAAAAACTATTTATCATTTTATTTTTCAATTAGATTTTATTATGGGTAATTATTATATTTTCTTTAGGTTTGATATTAATGAACAATATAATAATTTATTTTAACAATTTTCCAACAATTATAAGTAATTTTTCACATCAATAGTTATTTAAGTGAGTGGAGGCCACTATAGCCTAGATTCACCCAATGGTTAGAACTCCGAATGGGGTAGATTTTTTATTAACTCAATCATCACTAGTGCATTATGAATGGGACTAATACAACATATATATTTCAAAATCCCTTTGTGGTAAATGATATTCACAAAAATGGTTACAATTAATTCCCCTTGAATAGAATGGAAGATATGTAAAATGGTCATAGAGAATAATAATAAACTATGATTCCATGTTAGAGAACATATATGGGAAGTTAAAATATAGAAATATTTGATACGAAAAACACCCAAATATATATAGATAGTGATGAAGAAAATGGCCAGGATAATTTTATGGACCATGATGCCATAAATAAGTTATTGGTGAAATGAAATTTCATTTATTAAAAATGAATTTAAATTTATAACATTTAAATTTTTCATTCTTATCTTCATGATTGTTAATTTTCATGAGATTATATACGTACATGATTACATTAAATTTTATTATGACTATATATTTGTTTGGGTTTTATTTTATCAATTTCTACTTCATTTATAAAATTAAAATATAAACATTATTTTTTTCTTAATGCACGAGTGGATCATAAGATTAATAATAGAATCATTAATAATTATATAATTATGTATTTATAATAAAAAGAGGAATTGTTAATATTGGTTATCTAATAACTTAAAAATTTCAACATAATACATTATATTATAACTAAAAATTAATTATCCTCCATGTATAACCAATATTGAATTTAATTTTTTGAAAGAAGATCATAAATTTCCAAAATGAACTTATCATTAATCCCCAAGAAAAAATATGTACCTCTAAATATAATATATAAAATATGTGAACACATTGATTACATATACACCTAAAACATATTAATAACATTATTACTATAGAAACATAAAAAAACAAACATAATTCTTCATTCTATGTAAAAAACCACCTCAAAATCGAATATTTCTATAAAATCCATCAATTATAACATAAACTTAATTTTCCAAAATGCATTATTTAGTTCAAATCTCATCATTACTATAAAATTTAATATATTCATATCCATCATCTATTAGTCTCTAAATTATTTTTTCAACATAAGGAAAATATTAAGTGATAGCTTCAATTAATCATATGTTTACATTAAATATCACCTTTCCATTAAATAAAATTTCCAGATTATCAGTAATATTCATCATAATATTTCAAATCCCTAATAAAATATTTGTGTACAATCATTACATATGTTACAATTCATGATTAATGATATAAACCACTTTAATCATTCAGCTTCATTTTTAAATTACTAACTAGGCATCATTATCTTATTTCTAAATAACATATTCATATAATATAAAATATGAATCATTTCTAAATAGAAATCAATAAGAATATAATAATTGATTCACATTTAGAATAAATATTATAATTGGAACTTCTAATCCCATTAATATATATTCCCTGGAATATTCTTCATTTGAATTATATATATTACTCAAAAGACCTTACTGATTCTCATCATGATATTTCCACATATGAAATTAATTTTAAGAGATCCCATACATTCCACATTTAAAAAATTCATCCAATGATTATACTTTTAGGATACAATTATTCATATAAATTTAACTAAACCAAATTTTCATTACTAATAAACTATTACATAATTTTTGTCCTTATTTTCTAGACTTAAAACATTTTACTGGTCGTCTGAGATAGTATATTGGCCAAAAATTCCCACTATCAAGAGAAAACGGAATGTAAATCATCTTTACTTTAAGGTCTCTACAACCTGAGCAATCAATGATCATTATCCTTCTCTTATTATATGAGTCTGATTTATTATTTAGGTGAAATTTGATAATCACATGTCATGAATACTGGTTATGAATAATCAAAAAATCATTCACTATAGTCATAATCTCATTTGGATACAATTCAACAACTTTCCTATCACATTAATCATTATCCCTTATAACTCATATCAATGAACATAATAAAAAATTCTTATATTAAGAAACAATATTAATTATGAGGAGACATTAGATCATTTAAAAATAATTATAGAATGAATAAATCATAAAAACATTTTTTAATATATGAATCATTAGGATTAACATACTATATTAATTATCATTAATTATTTCTCAAAAATATATTGTGAATTTCTAAATCATATCCCTTTAGGAGTGGAACAATATATGTGCAGAAATTCCCATTTTTTGAACATGTTATTGATTGAGACTAGCTGAATGCGCATTATTGGTGTTGTTACCAATTGCTACCACTATTATATAACTATACCAACATTTACAATCCTTACATGGAAATAATTGCATACAAAAAAGTCACTTTATAAATTACCAAAATTATGAGAAATTTTACAATAGATTTACACATTATTAGACTTCTCCATAAACAAATCAGATGAAATATCCATAGAAATATCTCTAGTGATCTCACTAACATTTTTTATCATAGTTTCATCATGTTAGATAAACCTATTAACTGATAGAAGTTGTAATGAACCAAAATTTTCATACATATATTTTATATATATTTAGTTTATTATTCATTCCATTGTCAATACACACAACTAAGGATCATAAAAGATAAATGAATTTACAAACACCAAACATTCAAATAGAAATTTTTAAAATATCTTCAACATATCCGATAAACATGAGCCCACAATGTAAAATTCTTAGACATTCCATAATTATATCCTTTATTTATCTCCTAGGGTATAGAAAAAAAATATATTTTTATCTGATATAATTATTAATGGTAGACAAGTAAGATATCAATATATCTGAATCATAAAAGTATAATAACATGTTAATAACATTTGAAGATCATAACCTATAGATAATAAATAATAAAAGTGTGTCATGGATGAAAACATGCTAATTATAAAGATATTAATCAAAATATTTTAGAAAAAAATTATCCATTTGAATGTAACATTGGAATAAGTTATAGAATCACGAAAATACTCATAATCATATATTATCACATCCAAAATTGAAATGGGTAATTCGAAGAACATTAGTGTTGTAATGGTTTCACTCACCAATCCATCATTGTTTTCAATGTTCACTCCCATTACTATTATAGTTCAAATAGACCCTTACTAATTACAATATACTCCCTATTAAATTATTATTTATCTAATGATGTATTAATCTTTCCCGAATTCATTTGAGAGAGATATAAGTCACAACCATCACATAAAGAAACTCATTAAACTCTGTGACAAATGTAATAATATATTTATCATATCATAATCCATGAAATAAATTAGTTTTATAAAATTTACATCATAAAAATAAAATTGGAAAAGAAATACTTTTTAATAATGAAGCCACAATTTTATCAAAACCTAATATTTGATAACCAATTCATTTTTTAAAAATTGTATCATTTCATATCCTATAGAAGTGAATTAATTCCCATAAAAATAATTTTAATCATAAATATTATTATGAAAAATATGAATAGTGTCCTTGCATAAAAAACCTTATAAATAATAAGTAACATCCACAAATTTCATTTTAAATTGAAAAATATTTTCAAAAAAAATTAGAAAGTTTCTTTTATAAAATATCTTTTATATGAAAATCAAAATTTCCAGAATTATAATTTCATTAAATATTTTGTTAAAACATTTATTTGAATAAAACCATTTAAAATTATAAAGGACTCTATAATGTAACTAATGGTAATGACATTTGAAAATATAAATTTATATTGTACATATTAATAAACAAATTATTAAGATTTTTTGGTGAATTAAAATGGGATTGTATAAATGTGAATATAAAATTAATTCAAAATTAATATATAAAATGTAAAGCACGGGTAAAAATTTAATTAAAAATTTATTTAAAAAAAATATATATTTGTATTTTAATTTTTTTAGAAGTCGCAGTTTTCGATGAAAATGGTTTTCCAAGAAAATAGAGTAACTAACGAAAAGATATATTGAAAAAATTAAATATTTGAGTTTATAAATAGGGGGAAAAGAAAGGAAAATATTTATTCACAAAAAACATATATCCTAGATAGAGATTTACGTGTTTTTTGTTATATGTATCATAATAATTCATCATTTGAATAATAATACTAAAAAAATCACATTGATAAAATTGAATCATATGGAAAATGAATGAATAAATGTATATGAAAATTAAATTCTCATGAGAGTTAATAAATTGTTGATTTTAAATTTCCTTTTGGTAGTATTTTTACCTCAATATAGATGATAGGTGCATTACCAATCATCGGCCTAAAAGAAGGCTATTGAGTTCAAAAATCCATTAATTCATTGGAAACATTTACGGAATATAACAAATTAAGTAATGATCCTCAAATGTGTATGTAAATACAAATACATATAAATATAAGAATTAAATATTACATTCATGGTAATTATATACACCACAAAAAAATAAATATTTCATGAATATGGAATGTTTCTCACAAAAGTAGAAATTAAGACAAAAAAATCTTACAATATTTGTCAACATCATTCGTAAACATTTTAACCTCTAATATAATAGATCTATTTTTGATATATATACTGTATAACCCTATATTTATTTATAATACCACATAATATTTTCCTATGACTTCTTAAGACCATTTTATCAATAATTCCTTATTAAATTCATGTTTTGGGTAATAAGTGTTTTATTTATTTATTATATTTTGATTTACTATTTTTGATTCTTTTAATTTGGTCGTGGATATAAAATATCCATAATTTTTTACCAAGATATTAATATAATAATAATTCATTATATTTTAATTTAGAGTTATCACCAATGTTATAAATGAAAAATGTAATACACCATTCTAAGAGACTGTAGGTCATACATATGGACGAATATTGTTTCCCATTTATCATTGGATGAAGTGAAAGAATGTAAAATTATATATTTACATTAAAAATATATATTTTTAATTTATATTACAAATATTCATTAAATTCACCATTATTAACTTTCATGTAATGTGGTGGTGACGTGTGATACAAGTTGCTTTATATGGTGATAGTCCACCTTACACACCTATATTGTTATCCTATTGGAAATGAAATTGACAGTATTGACTTTTAGGTGATATATTGTTTCTAGAAGTATAATTATGTTACTAGTATCAAATATATTTATTTAATATATACTTATTTTCATTCATGTAATACAAAAAAGTGGCAATTATTACATCGGTTTATTAGGTAGACGTCCTACTTACACACGACAAACATTATTATATTCCAAAGTGTTGGGAGGATTGAAGTTAGATGTGTTATTATGATTATATAGGTTAAATTATATAATAAATATCATATAGAAACATTAAATCTATTATTTCACTAAAATTTAAAATGAAAAACTATTTTTGATATTGTAAAGGATGCACAATACCGATGAAATATCATTACGTAACCGTTTAATCCTGATATTAAATTGGATGACACAGATGGAATTACTGATTATTACATGAATATAAGTTTTATTCCTAATATAAAATTTTTTCATATGATTTTAATATATTAATAAAATTTTTAAAAAAGTAATTTAATTTTCAAAAAATAAATTTACTTCAAAAATTCTTTTTTTATGAAATTATTTTATAGAGCTTATAGAAAATGTATTTTATAAAATTGAAATTAATTTTATAATCAGCATATCAAATTTTTTTATATAATTAAAAATTTATAGGGAAATTTTTATTTGACAGTGAATAGAAAAAATTAGAAATATTATTAAAAAGTATATGTTTCCCAAAATAAATCATATAATTAGGTAACTTATAAATTTGAATTATTTATATATTAACTAAAATTATCTAAATTAAATATTTTTAATGGATTGTATACTTAAATTAACTATTAAAAAAGTATATTTTTATGTGTTATTTTAAAAAAAACCCAATTTTTTTCATTTTCTTGGTTTATTTTTATATTTATTTCAGTAACATATATGTTTTGAATTTTAATAAATCTTGTTCATATTTGGAATCATTGGTTTAAAATTTGTTATACATGAATCTTTATTTTTAAAAAATATAAACAAATTCTCTTAAAAGTTTTTTACCATTGTAAAGTGTAAATCAGGAAATTATGTGTATAAATAATAATATATGTACTATAAAATGTCCCCTAAACATGACCCTGCTTTATAGGACAATTTATTTTTTAAATATTCATTTAAGGATTCCATATATTACATTTTTTCCCATCTCTAACTTAGTATGACTTTCATAGTATTTTTTTATTAAAAAGAAAAATATATTCCAATCAAATGATTAATAAATATATGATATTAAATATGGTGTGATCCATATGGTATATACAACTATAAATAGTAATTATAAATATAAAATATGTTTATTCATCTAATTATATAGTTTTTCATTTTTAGTGTATATATAACAATGTTAAATTCATACGCAATGCTGATATAGTATTCATTTTATTAAAAGAAAAATTAATTAAAAATTCTTAAAATATTAAAATAAAAATATGTTGATATAATTAATATTATAATGTGATTTAACATATTACTTAGGAATGTTGTATATTTATTTTAATTTTTTTTAAATTTATGTTTATCTTGATTCTATGAATTTCAATTAAATAAATATTCCTTAAAATTTACAATATGGATATTTTATAGTAAATAATTTTTTTTTGTAAATGATATTAAATTCCTAAAAATTGTACATTTGGGCCATGTATTAAGCTAATGTATATAATGTCATTGATGATATATTTATCAGGTTTTGAAATTTAATGTTGACAACAATAAATCTCAATCTGTAATAATCCATGGTGTCATGGTAAGATTAAATGGTGTCATATTAGGGATAAAACAATATTAATGTAGAATAAATTTATTAAAAAGTTATATTATTTTTTATGAAGATATTTAGATGCATAATCATTTAATGTTATAAATTAATAATTTTGTATCTATATTTTCTTATAATAAGAAGGACCATATTCCAATTTCCTCACAAAAAAAATCCAGTTTTCTGAAAATACATAATCAAATATTTACCAATATTTTGACACCACATTATATAGGTTCATGTTTAGTAATAAAAACCCCCTTAGTTGTCTTAATGTGTAATTAAAATGAGGTTTTTTGAAGAAGAAGTATCATTTTTATCGAGTATTTCTAATTTTTATACTTCCAAATATATTAAACTATATTAAATCATGAAAAAACAATATATTCTAAATAAAAAATATAATAATATGTTTTTATGTTAATTAAAATACTTATATCAATCTCCAATTTCATTAAATATGAAACAAATTCATCATTCATGTGAATGAGAGACTACCTCCTCATGATCTAATGTAGTTCATTTTTCATAGTTGTGTATCAACAATAATTATAATGGTGGAATTATGATTTATATATAATATTAATGAAATGATTTTTTTATTATTATAATATAATAAAACATTTACGTTCATATGTTACCACATACAAAAAACAATAACATTGTTTCTACTTATGTGTGAATTACATCCTCCATAAAGCGATGTGATTCATTTTTCGTTACCAGATAACATATATGATATATGTGTGTGTATATTTAGAAACTGAAACTGAATATGATATATATATATATATATATATCTATGTGTGTGCGTGTGAGTGTGTGTTTGTGTGTTTAGAATCTACATATGATATATAAACATTATTATCATTCTAAAATGATTAATTTATAATTAATTCCTTTCCATAATGATTATTGAAAAATGAAAAAAATTAAACATGGATATGTATAACCTGTCATGACCATGATTGTAACATAATTAAATTTTCATATTCATATTTGATTGATGGATTTTAAATTATAATTTAATTATTAATATTATATTTATAACCTGATTTTCCCATAAATATTATTCAATAATTACCCCTTTCACTATATAATCAAAACCAAAGTGTTTTTTTCCACAAGTTAAAAATTTCATCAAACTATATAATGTGAACATAAATAATTAAGTATTTTTTTATCATTATAATAAGTGATATAAAATGAATAATAAAAATGAAAATGATTTATAATAGTTGATATACTTAACCTATATTTTTATTCCGGAAGGAAACAAAATTCACATGATAATTTGTTAATATGCTAATGACATGTTTAACTCAATTTCCATTAATTGTGTAAAAATATATTTTAATTAATTATCTCATTCTTCAATTAGGTGTATAATGAATTTTTATTATCTTATTTTTTTAATTTCACTTGGTTTATGTGTTCATACAGTTTATGATCATTTTTTTCACAACCCGCCTTCACCAATATAAGGGAAGGGATAGTGGATTTCCAAACCCTTCCTTCTTCATGTTTAAGGAGGAATAATGTCCCTCGAAACCTACATTAAATATGTCCTGAAGTAGAGAATATCACCAAGGGTATAGAATCACACAAAAATGGAAGGTATTACCCTTATAATTTAGTAGGATCGGGAGAGAAGATAGTAAATCCAAGACATCCTCAAAACATGAGGTAAAATTAATTCCCAAACAAACCATTCCCATTTTCATGTCCCATATGAATGTGATTAACATTACAAGTAAACACTAGTGGAGTTTACTAATGAAAAGAAAAAACATCAACAAAAAATTCCCCAAAGTCCAAATGAGTTGAGTCTGGCATAGTCCTTGAAGTCATATTGGAAACCTGAAAGAAGTTTTATATATGTAGGGTGAGTATAATGTTATAATCTATAGGGAATACTAAAAGCACTCATGAACAAGTTTGGAGGCTTACTAATTCCATATAAAAATAAGATATCAAAGCCCCTATTAAAGAAACAATCCACTCTAACCTCACCAATAAAAACTACCCAATTAACACATGAAAGTAATGTAATAATAAAACACATCAATGTTTGGGTACCTAATGACAGTTTCACACTGGTTATTGAAGACATCCTACGTGTCATACCTCTCCTTCCCTTCTCACCACAGTTCCACTGCCATCCCCCGCCCGCACATACTTGGGCTACTATAACCACACATCCCTCCCACAAACACCTATGCCACAAAAACCAAACGTGACCATGCAAGTAGATATATGGGCTAGAAATACTACCACTAATCCCGATGACAACTAGGCCTCATCCCGAAGGCACTTGGAAAATCACCTGCCTGCACACACTTGGGCCAACCACCAAAGTGTATCCTGCCCGAAGAATCATGGGATATAATTGAAATCAGGCCATCACAACCTGCCCAAAGAATCATCAGATACTCTGTAAAGGTAGCATAAAATATGCTAAAAACCAACCACTCACATGGGAGTTGGAAAAAACACCCTCCACCATTAAATGGGGAGGTGGGGTGGGGGAGGCATTAAGTGATAAATTTTTATTGGGCTTGAATACGAAACATAAAAGCTAAATTATACATTTAGGTAACAAGAATTCATCCCAGATTAGGGGTTCCAAAACTAGTCCATAAACAAACACCCTTATTATTATTCATTCATAAAAAGCTTCACATCCACTACTATGTAATAAATAATTCTCAGAACAAATTTTCCATTGAACACGTTCTTGTTTTCATAATCATGTTATTCCATTTAAATAATTCTTTACTACTAGGAAACTAACTGGCATATCCAAAATCCAAGGAAAGAAGAATATAGAAGAAATAATTGAAGCATTCACACACAGTTATCTTGTAATGTCGCAACAATAGAATAGATATGTGATATCCCTAAAATTATTGGAACCATTACATGCCCCAACATACGAGTCCATATTCCCTTAGGAAGAAAAATAAATGAAGGCTTAATAGGGTATCCCATCCCCATCCACATCCCCTCACAACCATCAACTGTAAACATCACCAAAACAAAGAAAGGGAGTTTTTAAATTTGAATATGCCATTCATTAATTTTGTTTTTCCGTTTGGTTAACCGGGGTCATCACACTAGGATTCTTATTCATTGTGAATCAATTTAATCTATCATTTTTATGTTATTTACTAGTTCCTATATTATATTTATTCAATCACATAAATATCTCGAATGCAGTGGTTCATTAGCGCATGAAAGGACCGCCAATGACCTTGATTTTCAATATACATAATCCAATACCATTCACAACATATATGTAAAGGTAAAAGTGTACCAAAATCATCATCAAACATTCCCCATAACTCATTAAAACCATTTATTATCTTCGTTATTGTTTGTTTTAATTAGTCCACATTAGAAAATTATTATACCCCCCCTGCATGATGCATATTAATGGGATACGAATAAAAAACCCTACTTGGATGATCAACAATTGATGTTTTTCTGTTCGCACTAATAAATGGGATACATGAATTGTAGGTGAGGTGACACCAAGGACCCTAACAATGAGTTCGAAAGGAACCTCCACAAATGCACCACTATACTCTCGAAAGGGGACTCCAAACACACCAATGAATGAATAAAACCATCCATGAATAATAAGGAAGTAATTCAAGTGTGATACAAAAGTGAGGTTATGGAGTTACGACATATGTAAATCTAGAATGGCTTTAAAGGTAGATTTTAGTTTCACCACGAGGTAGAACAGTTACACACAATTGAATTAATTATTATTTAAATAGTTCATATCAGTGGGGTGTCTATAATAGTCATGCATTAGTGGATATCATTTAAATAGAGAAAAGCATGTCTTTTGTGGTCGCCCCACTTATTGGGGATTTAAAACAATGTTTATGGTTCTAAAAATGGATTTTAACCACATTAAAAAGGATAAAAGTCTTAAATGCGGCATTACATGAAAAATTGGGGAAGGAAACCCCGACACCCCTTTGTGGCCAATTGGTGAGACTGATAGTTGAAACCAATCGGTGGAGCTAATCAGGTGAAGTGGATCAGGTGAAGCTGATCCCATAAAGCTGATCCCATGAACCTGATCTCGTGAAGATCATCAGTGAAACTAATCTGGTGAAGATGATCCCATGAAGCTGATCCCATGAAACTGATAAGTGAAAATGATTGGTTGATGATAATCGGGTAGAACCAATTTCTAAAATAGATGGGTGAAACTGATTAATAAAACCGATATGTGAAACCAATTAGGTGGAATCAAAATGTGAAACCGATCTGTGAAACCAATGGGTTAAACCGATGGGTTAAACCAATCTGTGAAACAGAACAATGAAACCAATATGTGAAACTAATAGGGTGAAATGGATCAGTGATACCGATCGTGTGAAAAGATCACTGAAACCGATTAGTTAAACTGATTGGGTAAAACTGATCTGTGAACCCAATCAGTGATATCGATCAGTGAATCCCATGGGTGAGACCTATATGTTAAACCAATATGTGAAACTAATAGGGTGAAACATATCATTGATACCGATCTGTGAAACTGATTGGGTGAAACCAATCTATGAAACAAATCTGTGAAACTGATCAGGAAACCAATATGTGGAACCGATTGGTGAACCTGATAAGTGAAACTGATCTACGAAATCGATCTCTAAAACTGATTGGGTGAAACCGATCTGTGAGATTGATTAGGTGTAACCGTTTTTTGAAACCGATATATGAATACAATTTTGTGAAACCGATCATTGAAACCAATCAGTCTAACCAATTTGTGAAGCTTATCAGGGAAGCTAATCTATGAGATATATGGGTGGGATTGATCTACGTGTCCAGGGCACCCCAACTCTTGAAATTTGGCAATATAATGGACCAGGAGATTCTGGTCCATTTCATTAGATACCTCTCAAAAATATTCTCTCACTTGTGAATACAATAGTAATCCAAATAGGTACTCCAGAAGATACCTATCATGGAAAAACCACTCTAAAAATCCATAAAAATCCCAAGGATCACATTATCATGGCACACAGATCAAGGAGTTCTTTCTTCCATGTCAATATACTATCCACTTGGGGTGGCACTGACTTGCCAGCATATATTTAATCACATCTTCACTAATTCATCATGATTAGGAATCATGTTCTTACTTCCCCACATATTGGGACTCTTAATATGAATTCATAAGGTATAGAAACTAAATCATCTCATAAACCAACATGGTCATCATTACATCACAGCAAGTCACAAAATCATTATCATCAAGGAAGTCTCAGAAGAACAACACAAAACAACTCTTGGTACTGGGCGTGCATTTGTGCTTCTCGCTCCCATGTACTCTCCTCAATGCTAGTGTGCCTCTACAACACACAAACCAAATGGATGATTCTTCCATGAAGTAATTTCTCTTTTCGATCCTCGATCATATATGGTCAATCCATCAACATAGCTTCATCCTCAATATATAACTCTCCCCATTCAATTACATGGGTGTCATCGTGTATATATCGATGATGATATGAGTCGTGGAAAATGTCGTGGATTCATTCAAACTGAGTTGGCAATGCCCGAAGATATGGTACTTCACCGATACTCCCCAACACATTCAAAGGCCCAATGAACATTGGGGATAACTTTCTCCCCTTTCTGATCCATCGCTACCCATGTCGAGGAAATCATTCAAGAACACATTATCTTCAAACTCGAACTCCATGGGAATCCTCCTACAATTTGCATATGACTTCTGCCATTATAGGGCTGCCTATATCCTCTCATACACCAGTTGAACCTTCTCTATTGTGCTCTACACTACCTCTGGTCCACGAACACCTGCCTATACTACCTCGGTCAAGTACATGGGTGAACAACACGAATTCTCGTACATGTCTTCAAATGTTGTCATAACAATAGTAGAGTGATAACTATTATTGTAGGAAAATTACACTAAGGGAAAATGACATTCAGATGATCCCCTGTAGTCCAAAACACATTCTCGTAGCATATCCTCCAATGTCTGGACGGTTCATTTTATCATCCCATCTATCTGGGTGTGGAATGAAGTGGTAAGATGTTGATGGGTTTCAAAAGAATGCTGCAATTCCCTCTAGACTAATGAGGTAAACCATTTATCATTATATGAGACTATGGACTCCAGAAATCCATGCAACTACACCACCCTATCCATGTATCCCCATTCCAAGGCATCCACTACACTTGAATCTCTGATTTCCAGGATGTGAGCTATTTTTGTCAGTCGTTCTACCACTACCCTAGATTGCATCTCAACCTACCTGATCCATGGATAATCCTGTGATGAAATCACTCAAGATGTCATCCAATGTTTGTTTATGATGCTTATACGCTGGGGCACTCGCGTGTCCATCACGCATGGGAGGACGCATGGCTTGTTGCCCTGTTTTCTCGCTTTCCAAAGGCGGGCCACATCTGTTCCTTTTTCAGGGACGTCTGCTCCTTAATCGAAACCGGGATGATGGGATTTCGGTTCTTCCTTCTGTGGATTCCTCCTCGGAGCTCCTCACCTAGTCTGGGTCTCCCTCATAGATTTAATAAAGGTTCGTGAAACTCATTCCTGGCGCCATATCTATATGGATGCTAGTTAATTACGCTGCTTCCGTCGAGATGCTCCAAGGGGTCTTGTCGGGGCAGCATCCTTCGGTGAGGAGAATGGTCATGTTGGGGTGTCGTTGGCATGTATTGACGCTGAGGATTAGAATGTATATCTTCTTTCCCTTATTATAGGGATTCTCAAGGGCACGGAAGACCGAGGTATCCCACATCGAACGCGGGGATTGTGTACCATCTGAGGTTTTCCTCATCTTACCATGCTTAACACAGGGTATGCTGCGAGTATAATGTCTTGCGGAGATGGATCAGACTGATCAGAACACTGAGAGTGGATTATATTGAAGGACCCCCTAGGGGGAACACCGATGTTGGGGCCAACATGTGGGTGGATTCCCGGATACCATGGAGTGGGATGGGGTGGCATGATCTCACCGGGATGTAGCGGCCCGAGTAAGTATTAGGATGGATGATTGAGTGACGAGCTTGAACCTTGTAGAGTCATCCTACGTATCCCCATGGCATGGAATCAATGTCCAAGTTGTTTAGGGAATATAGTTTAACGTTATACGGGACGAGGTAATTTGGGGCTTACGCTCTGAGGTGGCCCATAGAGGATATGGGGATTACGCTCTGATGTGGTGCATGGTGGTCGGGGAACCGACGTGGAGAGGTCAAAATGACCGAATGGTGGGCTTGAACCTCGTCGAGGCTTCCTATGAACCATGCGTTAGCAAGGATCAAAGTCCACGTAGTTCGTTGAGATGGGGATTACACTCTGAGGAGGCCCATAAGAGGATGTCATGGTCGATTTGCGCTCTAAGCCCACGTGAGTCATTCTCGGTGTGAGAAACAAGAGGTAGAAAGGACCGGACCATCACATTGTGAAGGGTGCGTCTGTGAGAAGCGGAAAGGGGCTTACGCGTTGAGCGGCCCAAAGAGGAAACAGGGGATTACACATGGTTATCGGCCCTTGGTGCCAGGACTTACTCTAGGATGGAGGCCCGTGGTGCGACAAAGCGTAGTGGGAGAGGGACTCCATTGGCCTTGGCAGGGGGAAGTACGGAGGTGCATGGGTGAAGCCTTCCGAAAGAGAAGTTAGGGGATTACGCTCTGAGGTAGCCCTTCCCTCGTGGACAAACGCCACTCCGACAAGGTGGATCTCTTTCAATGTTTGGAATAATCCATTCTCATGGAGACGAGTGGGCGTAAAGAATGTCCGAGACAGGGGGACGCTACATGTGAAGCACGGGGTCAGACCACAGTTTAACGTCGTGTGTTAAAAATGAGGTTTTTAGCAGTTTAACATCTTGCAGCTTGGACGAGGTGGGTTCTCTCCACACCCCTAGGGCTTACATGCCCAATTCCCTCTACCCCTTGTGGGAGGGAAGGCATTGGCAAGGTCATAGTGAAGGGGGCCACAGCAAGAACCATCGGGGGGTCCATGTTAGCGTGGCTATGCGAAGAAGCAATATCCATTAGTGTTCTTAAGAGGAGAAGCATGAGAGAAAAAAAACGCAAAGGGAAACACCGCCCAATGGACCTTAAGGATACTTTGTACAATACTGTAAGGTCGTATGGGAAAACAACGCATGGCGCGCATGCTCGGTAGGGAAGACAGCAGGTACTGGCGCCGAGAGGCAGCCATGGGGCATCAAGGCAAAGGGTCCTGAGTGTTGCACACAAAGAGAGGTTTTGTGCGCAAAACACAGGGATGGCATGCAATAGGACTATAGGATTGAGTAGACAGAATGGAATTTCACGCATGGGGCAAGGATTCCTTGCAAGGGAAGAACCCGGAGGAGTGGGGCAATTCACATAATCTAATGGAGTTGCGCGCAAAGGTGAACCCTGGGGCGGGTTGTGCGAAAAGAGGAATTACCTGGAAGTCATATTGCACGTGGGGTAGTCTGAATTGTGTGCACAAGATCCGTTCTGAATTCCGCAACCCCAAACCATTTGTTTTTTCTTTTTATTTATAGGCCCCGACCAGAAAGGAATCCAGGCGGTGTGCGAAATCTTCTGCGCCGGGAACCGTCGGCGCGCAAAGCTTCCCCGTGGGGAACCGAGGCGCACAAAATTGCACTCCTCACCAGCTCGATTACACGCATACTAGGGATGCTTTGCATGTCCAGATTTATTTCACACAAGGCCTCCTTTATTTCAAGCTCCACTTCCTAGGCCTCCAGACCGGGCCTCTGATTCCGAATATGACTTCGCTTTGCCATTTCAAAACATCCTCTAGGAGTTATAGACTTTTTTGGAATCTACGAATCCGCCCCCTCAGAATTCAATCGACGAGAGGTTGCAATGGTTGTATTTCGAGTGAAACGCCGAAACGCCGAAGCAGGGCCACTCTTGGCCGCTTAGCGCGCGAACAACTAATACGACACACAAAACGTCAGATCCACACAGAATTATTTTTCCTGGCAGCGCGGATCCACGAACTCGCCTATAAAAAAGGGGTGCAGGCTTCGAATATGTACTCATGATTTTGTCCGTGATAGGATTACCACTCTTGTGTGCGAAATTGCTCCCATGAATGTGCGTGAAAATGCTCTGGCAGTGCGTAATTCCTTGCACATTTTGGCCGTCCATGCGCGCCTACTCGGGATATTCCACACCTAGTGTGCTGATTGTGCTCCCAACTCCAGGATTTAGCACCGTCACTTCATATTTCGCACATCACTCTCCAATTCCACACACTACATCCAGATTTGGTGCAACTCCCGAGATACTCGAGATGGTCGCAAACCGAGTTGATGAGGGGGAAGCCGCCACTCGTTTGACTGAAATGGCGGTGAATGAGGGGTTTTATGGTGCCAAAGTGATCATCTCAAACAACCTGACCATGTTCAATTAGCTGACTCTTGCCCAGAATACATATCCCCTATATGACATCCTCTTGCTCTAGAATATTGGTATCCTGGAGGAGGTACCCCTGTCGGGCTTCAAGGTGGATACACCGCGGTCATGGGTTACCCGGGATGATGAGATTTCTCGCTAAAACATCACCATCAACGACCATCCTGCGAGGGAAACCAGATATATGGACGTATATATCCTGAACCCAAGGACCAGGACCGATACTGGGGATGATCCTGTCACAGAGAATTCTCCAGCCCTCTACACGAACATGTTCTGTCAGAGCATCACAGATTACATGAAGGGCTGGTTGAATGATTAGGACCTGTGGTCCAGGGTTAACTCCACCAGCGAGTGGGCATGGGTATTCTATGTTTTCCAAACTTTCTACCAGTTCGGCGATGAACTGCAGCATATTGGCCTATTTGAGATGGTATGGATGTCGCAGTTCCACTTCCACCATCAACCTGAGCTCGGGCCGGAGCTATTCACCTGGTGGTCACCTAATACCAAAATATTCCACCTTAACCATGGGGAAGATTGAATCAGTCTCTAGGAAGTTCACTGCATCGGAGGTATCCCACTAGAGGGATACCAATACGACGAGTTCGTTCCTCCAAAGAACACATACAAAGACAGGTCACGAACGCCAATGCTGACGTGGAACCTGTTGGAGCTGGCCAAAGATAGGATGGGGGTAAAGGAATTCCTAAAGACATTTCTTACAAGGGCTGGTTCAGCCATTTCCTTGAGAAGGATCTGTTCATCACGATGTCAGGACTGGGTAAACGGTGCCCAACAGTGCATCAGAGGAGCAGGGATGGGTCATACTGGATGACCCTGGAGGCGGGGAAATACCAATAATGGGGCTACCGCATCATTGAGACCTAGTACCCTAACCTCCTGTATGCTGGTTTATTCACTGCCTTTCTGAGCAGGTGGCTCATGCCGCTGCAGGACGTGAGGATGGGCATCCGTCCAGCAACACTGGTGATGGCGGGCACCATGGCCACCAACAAACAGTTCAACTTGGGGGGTCCCCGTTCTGGCCAATCTGTATGCCATCCCAGGACACATCTCACGAGGGGGTCACCTCGGAGAGTATGTCGCCCCTTCCAGATCTTCCACAGCTGGGTGGTGGCTCATCTCAGTAGGTACACTTTCCCAAATGCCATCTGTCCTCCAGGCAATGGCTTGCGATCATCCCTGTTGAACATCGCTGGGGTGGCGCCGATGACGCTCAATGAGGGGGGTGTGAGAATGCACATTGGTAACCACACCATCTTCCACTTCAACCCATTCCCCACCCTGGTCAGCTAGATGGTGGACAACGAGTGAGGATCTCTGGAAGAGCAGGAGTATTTCCAGAGCATTCAGTGTGGGGTGCTCGTGGATCGGATCAACGGGAAGGTGATCTATGAGCCTTACATGCCATCCGGATTTTCCAGGAAATTCAGGTGCCTCCAACGAATGCCAAAGAAGGTAATCATGGCTGTTTTGAAGGAGAAGAATCCCTGCGTTCTGTGCCAGATATGGTTGATGTTTACCACTTTCAGCTCTGGTGACGTCATTACTCTTCCTCCCACCAGGGTTGACGTGGGCCTAGCAATCGTGTATGCTGAGAACTGGACCATTGTGTACCCTGAGGGGATTTTACGCAAGCGAGTCTGGAAACTCGAGGCTACTCGTGTAGAAACCGGGCGATGGGGGAGAAGGAAAAGTGCTGCTGGAAGGGGGGGAACCAGGGGTACGTTAGGCGGAGATTCCTACACAGGCCAGGACTTCAGCAGCGGGAACATCCCACAGTGCCGCCGCAACCTCGTTGCCCGTAGGGGGACACATGAGGAGGCCACGAAGCTACCTAGGAAGCAGATAAGATACCTTCTCGAACAATCACAAGATGAAATTATCCCGGCACTATGGTCAGCCTGGATGACCCTATGGCAATTGCTGAGCGTTGAAGCCATCTGACAGAACATAATGCAAAATGAGATCCACCTACCAATGGTCGGGCTCGTTCGAGTTACTGACTGGGTAAACATCCATCGAAGGCATTCTTATCTGATAGCCATGGACACATATGTGCACCAAAGGGGTTGGCGTGCAGATCCACCTTTCCTAGTGAACATGATGCTCCTCCAGGAGCATGATCCGTAAGTGATGACGCCGGGAGAAGGCGACAGTGATGAGGATTCGGAGGGGGAGGAGGATACTAGAGAATACGAAGGAGAAGGAGAAGATGAAGAAGAAGGAGAACCCAAAGGTGAGGGGTCATAAGGGGTGACCTACCAAGGGAGTCTCCGAGAGAGCAACGAGATTGTCAGATCTGATCTCAACATAACCGAGATACTTGAGGTCTGTCTCTATCTTCATTCACTTCCCTTCTTCAACTATTTTCCTTTTCAATTTCCAAACCATCATTCTACCTCACTCAGGAGCACCTAAGCGTTGGTCAGGCATCTCCACTAGAGGAGGGAGGAGAGGAACCGGTTGGACAAGATGGGGATCTGACACCCATCATTGAATTGACAAGTGCAGAGGGGTCTCCAATCATGGCGGCTCCTGCAGCGGCCAGAACACTGGAGGCCGATGCTCTGGATTCATGTAAGTCTCACACTTCAATACAAGCACTTGGTCAAATGATCCTATCTAATCAGTGTATGCCTTGTGCAGTGATCTCAACATTGGAGGCTCGTCAGGCTACGGTGCCCGGGCCATCCATGAGAGGACCAATGGCGGACATACCACCTCATTCAGAACATGCTCCCGACACTCAGTCGGCCCCTGTAATTGGTGGGAAGGGGGATGCGAACATCAGCGGTGCTGTTCTTGAGGTGAGGTCTGAAGCTGTCGGAGGCACTGTCGCTGCTGGGGTGAGAGAGGGAGCTCACCCGGACGTCAGGGATCCTATTACTCATGATGATATCCCGGAGGCAGATCCTGATACTGATCTACTAGCTGCCTTCCCTACGTACCGACCCACTGACCCAAAGGAGATTGATGACTCAGACTCAGAGGCAGCCGAGGAGAGCCGGATGACATGACACAATTGGTGGAAGTGTATCCAGTGCTTTCTCAGACAGCCCCAGTCGGATTGGATGAGGTGGATGGGATCACTGCAGACCTGGCAGCGCTTCCTGTGCATCGGAGGGTCTGACGCTCAGCGCCTTCATTTGACGGTCCGTGATTACATGTACGAGAAGATACGTGAGAGTAGCCGGCACACCGACGATGCCCAGTGTTGGGAAAGTTTGGCGAGCCCCCGAGAATTACTGAGGGCAGAGCGGGAGGTCCGGCACCTTGCAGGGCAGGTGGTAGATAAGGAGGCCTTCATTCCAACATGATCTAAGCATGTGGAGTAACTGACAGCCCAGCTGGCTAATGCACAGGAATAACTGATGGAGGCGAGTCACCAGATGACCGTACTTCAAACCGACCGGGCACAATCACAAGCTAGGATTGACGAGATGCGCTCTGTGGCGACTGATGTGGAGGGAGTATTCATGGTGCGAGAAGCCATCCTGGAGGCTACCATCCAAAGGGTAGCAGCGCTGGAAATATCCATTCTGCACGCTAATCCTTAAGGTCATTGACCAGGCTTCAGGCACCCAAAATTGGGCCTGGATTTCTAAGGAGGAGACCTCAGACCGATTGATATATCACCATCTCAATGTTCTCTGACACACGAGCGGGGCAATGCTGGGGGCATTGGAATCCATCTGAACATAGGGAGATAAAAAGGAATTTTGAATCACGCTACCCAAATTCGGAACACTTTAGGGCACGACGATGGAGGATAACTGTTAAACATGACCAAAACGCGACATCCATATCATGTTGGCCCATATTGGGGACAATAAATGAGGGCGGACCACTGACCATGTTCGCAACACGGGGCCTAACTCAAATATCGCATGTCAGTTTTCTAGAACGTTGGCCCAGGAAAGCAGGAGGACTATATGTCTACCATACATATTGCTACAATAGGCGGACCAAAGGTCTATCATCCATATTGTGGCAGCAGGTGGACCAAAGTCTATCATCCATACTATTAGGGGGACCCATCAATCATGACCAGTCCTCCGGAATGTTGGCCCAGGACAGTAGGCGAACCGTAGGTCTATCATCCATACTGTTAGATGATCACATCAAACATGAAAGAGAATGAGGATCTAAATAAATAGGAATGAAAATCATGGAATGTGGAATGGTGGTTTGTTCGAACAAAGTCCAACACTCCAGAAATTGCGCCACCGTGGCTGAGGTGCATTAGGAGGACATACCAACCTGATCACGGATCATACCAATATTCAAGAAGGACCTCTTAGGTGATAGAACTGCCACTTCCCATTATTACTATGGGGCATCTCAAACTTATTCGGGGTAGATGTAACGATTACCACACTTCCCAAGAAGTCAGGCCGAGGGGAAGACAATAAGGAGGGATAAGATTTGGTAATCCCTGGGGCTGGACCCAAGACGAAATATCCAGGCATTCCTACGTATCTCATTAGGATGAGAATCAATCCACACATAGTTCTAGATGCACATTTTAGCATCATGTTTGATGAAATGCAGTTTAACGTCGTGTTGGATGGGGGACACATCTCAACGGGGGATAGGCACGACACGACGAGTAAAATGACGTTAATGAGGACGTAATCCCACACTACACCGTACAATCCCACAAGAGAGACCGAGTCGTGGAAATCCAAGGAAAGGATATTAGTTTTAGGTCTTAGAACTTAGACCAATGGATAAGGGGAACGTGAGACACATCGTAAAGCGGTTTCAAAACCCAATGTGAATGGGGCGAAGCCCTACATACTATGTGCTCCAAGGGACACGTTTAGGCTGAGCGACCGAACACGAAAAGTATGGTTAGGCCTGTGGATAAGTTCCCAGGTGGTCCTATGTATCTCACAAGGATGAGAATCAAGCCATACGTAGTTCTTGAGAGGTAGTGTATTAACTGGACGATATCATCACAGTTTATGGTCATGTGGTTGGACCTAGCATCATAGTTTAAGGTTGTATGGCTTGGACCTGGCGGCACAGTTTAAGGTCGTATGGCCTGGACCTGGCGGCACAGTTTAAGGTCGTATGGCTTAGACCTGGAAGCACAGTTTAAGGTTGTATGGCTTGGACCTGGAAGCATAGTTTAAGGTCGTATGGATTAGACGTGACAGCACACTCACTATTCAATAAAGCATACCTGATGTAGGTGAGGATGTAATCCCATACCATCACCACGCACGATTCCGAGATAGGATCCTCTAGCCAAAGGGGCCTACGAGGGTTCAACAATCACGGGGCATGAAATGCTAGCTCCTAGCTATGTTGGGCCCAAAACGCAATGTTTGGCCGACTCCTCATTCCCCATGGGGATGAGGGTCATGCTGCATGCAACCTATAAAGAAGAAACCCATGCACATACTCTAGCGCTCATATCACGGGAGCCCCGAGAGACACTATTACGCAGCATGGTCTATCTGACATGTGGGGGTGTACTGAGGGATTGTACAAGGAGTGTCGAGATTCCACCTTGACATGGTGGGGCTGAACATAATGTGAATCAGGCAACCAACATTAAAGGCCCACGGAAGCCGATGTGATGACTAAGGATTACTACTGACCATGTTCGCAACACATCATCCTGTCGTGTTAGCCTAGAGGTAGGGGAAAACAAATGAGCATCAACCACTGACCACATTAAAAACATGGTATTTATGTAAATTTGTTTCCCGAAACCCTCGGGGGTGTTGGACCATGATGGTAGGAGAGACCTTAGGTGTTGTATCCAGATCATTCATGGGGATCCCTCCGGGTGTGAAAGATGGTGGGGCCTGAATGAAGGGGAACACGAAGCTTGACATGTGGATGAAAACATGTCTAAGTCAAATTTGACACTCTAGGTCCTAGACCATAGTACTTTGAACACATTAGCAGACCACTGGAAAGGGTCGAAGGGCATAGTCTGAGAGCTGCCAAAAGATGGAATTTTCTCGAGGGAAGGGCCGGCCAAAAGTCCGAGGTAACCGGGAGATCGTGGGATATCCTAAGAGATGGGACTGGACCTGAAATATAAGTTTTCAGGAAGTCTTATGTATCCCATAAAGATGGGAATCAAGCCGTACGTATTTCTAGAAGCACAGTTTAACATGAGTTAGGACGAAATAAGAATCCTTGTTTTAAGACTTAGAACTCGGACCACGGTGCAGTTTAGGGTCGTGTGGGACTATACAGTTTAAGGTCATACAGAACCAAGGTGCCCAGATGTAGGAAAAAATGTAGTTTAAGGTCATGCTGGACCATGTAAGGATATTATTTTTAGGTCGTAGAACATGGACCAAGGTGCCGTTTAGGGTCATGTGGGACCGTACAGTTTAAGGTCATGCAGGACCAAGGATCCTAGATGTAGGGAAAAATATAGTTTAATGTCATGCTGGACCGTGTAAGGATATTAGTTTTAGGTCTTAGAACTCAGACCAAGGTGCAGATTAGGGTCGTGCGGGACCGTACTGTTCTAGGTCATGAAGGAACAAGGAGCCCAGATGTAGGGCCAAATGTATTTTAAGGTCATGCTGGACCGTGTAAGGATCTTAGTTTTATTTCATAGAACTCAGACCAAGGTGCAGTTTAGGGTCGTGTAGGACCGTATATTTTAAGGTCATGCACGACCAAGGAGCTTAGGCAATGTACTTCTTGAAGATCCTGGCGTTGGTGGGAGGAGTTAATCTCTCACCATCCAGAGTCACCAGGGAATATGCGCCATTAAGATAGACCTTATGGACAATGAATGTCCCCTCCCATTTGGGCTCCAAATTGGGTGGTTTCCTGCCGGGAATCATTGGCGCTCTGAGAGCCAGCACCAGGTGACCTTGCAGGAAGGAGCAGAGGCGGACCTTATTATTGAAAGCTCTAGCCATCCATCCCTGATGCCTTTCTAAGTTATGTAAAGCATGAATCCTGCTTTCATTCGGTGCTTCCAATTCGATTATATGGGTTTCGACAACTATATCCAGTGCTTGCTGGTCGTAGACCGCCGTGCGCAATGAGGGAAACCAGATCTCGATGGGCAGGACAGCCTCAGCTTAGTATACCAAGGAATACAAAGTCACCAGGGAGGAGTAAGAAGTCGTCATCCTATAATACCAGAGGGTGTTGGGGGGGGGGGGGGTTTCCGGACAACATCTCTTGTTCTGACCAACCATATTTTTCATAATGTTAGAGAGGGTTTTGCTAAACTCCTCGATCTTTCCATTCTCCTATGCATGATAGCAGGAGGTGTGGTTAGAAAAGATGTTTTACTTGGCATACAATTTCTTCAGCTCGACTGCATGGATGTTGGATCCATTATCCATGAGGATAGCGTTAGGTACGCCAAATCGATAGATGATATTGGAGCTCACGAATTCAACGATTGAAAAGTCCCTAACATCCCTGAGCGGGATTGCCTTTCCAACTTCAAGAAGAAATCTATAGCGTTCAAAATGAACAGGCACTGGAAGGCCATCATCGGTGGGTAAGGCCCTACGACAACCAACCCCCAGACAGCAAAGGGCCAAGAATACATGGTTATATGGAGAGGCTCTGGTGTCTGATGCACAATGTTAGCATGAACTTAGCATGCATGACACCTCTTGGAATACTCGATGCAGTCGTTGATCATGGTGGGCCAGAAGTATCCCAGCCTCCGAATTTGGTGGGACAACTTCGACCCGACTTGGTGGGCACCATAGGAACCAGAATGCACATCTTACATGACCTGTGGGATCTCGACTCCTTGAAGGCAACAGAGGAGAACACCATCAAACCCATGCCTGTAAAAGAGCTGCTCAAGTCTGGGACAGCATTGAAGGGTGAACTGCGGCGCGCGACGTCTGATTCTCTCTTGCTCTGCTCGGTCCGACGGAAGATTTTTGTGCTCGAGATATTCAACCAAGGGCATCCTCCAGTTAGGAACTGTCTCGATTACCACACATGAAGCCCCTGGGGATCCTGAAATAGGGGAACCAGCGGTGTGATGGTTCACTCGCGGGCCATGATCACCCTCCGGAATAATAGGAGCAATGAATCTACAGTGCACCACGTTGACAATTAGGTCATCCAGTTCGGGGTCCGAAAGTGACGTAGCCTGGCTTGCCAAAGCATCTTCTAGACTGTTTTATGACCGGGTAATTTGAATGACCTATGGCCGGGAGGGGAACATATCCATTAGATGGAGGGTGCACTCCAGCAATGGCACGAGTTCTAGTTTTCTGACAGAATAGTCACCATTGACCTTGTTGAGGTCTATCTCTGGGTCCCCATTTACTTACAAATGGGGTACGCCAATCTTGAGAGCCAACTCGAGGCCAGTGATGAGGGAATGATACTCTGAATAATTGTTGGTGCAACCTTCTGACAACATGAATGAATATGGTAGAACATATTTCTCCAGGATGATGAAGACGATACCCAGGACCACTTTGTTGAGCCTAGTATCGTTGAGCCATATACTTTTGGAGCTCCGAGAGGCACCATCAAAGTGCATCTGCCCACATGGGTTGGAAAGATTTACTGATAGGATTACCTCATCAGGAAATCCTAGATCCAGTGGCTGGTCCATGGAGGTTGGTTGGGCAGCTAAGAATTCTGCCAACGCATGCCCTTTGACAGCCTTCGGAGGTACGAACCTGATGTTGAACTGCTGGAGGATCACAGCCAAGCGTGCCAATCAGCCGGTCAACATAGGTAAGTTCATGATTTATTTCAACGAGTCTACTCGAGAGACCATCTATACACCATGGTGCTGGAAGTAGTGCCGCAACTTCTCCACGAAAAATACGAGTGCTAGGAAGCTCTTCTCGATGGGATAATATCTAATTTCCGTGTCGAGGATCATGCAGATGAGGTAATAGAATATATTCTCTGTCCCCGCGTTTTTCTTCTGGGCTAGAAGTACGCCGAGGGAGTCCTGTAGGGCGGTCACCTAAAGGACCAGCGGCTTTCTGGAAACAGGTGGCATCAAGACCGAAGGATGGAGTAGATACTTCATGATTTCCTCAAAAGCGGTCTGACACCCTTTGTCACATTCATAGGTGGTGACTTTCTTCAGGAGCCAAGAAAATGGATTACACTTGCTGGCCAGATTCACAATGAATCGGCGTATATAGGCTAAGTGGACTTGGAGGCCTCGACGCTCTCGAATATTATTCGGGGGAGGCATCTAACTGATGGACTTGATCTTCAATGGGTCGATCTCGATGCCTCGATACCTAACAATGAAGCCAAGAAACTTCTCAGAGGTGACCCCAAAGGCACACTTCAATGGGTTCATCTTCAACTAGTGAGAACGGAGGAAGCTGAACACTTTCTCAAGGTCTTTGAGATGTTTCTGGTGCTGAAGATATTTAACCACCAGGTCGTCCACGTAGCACTCCTCCTGTTTCAAGAGGATTGTCTTGAATATGCGATGCAAAGCCCGTTGATTGGTGGCACCCGCATTCTTCTAGCCGAAAGGCATAACCTGGTAACAGAAAGTACCCTGGGGGGTCCTGAAGGTAGTGAACTCTTCATCCTCGGCGGCAATCCATATCTTGTTGTACCCGAAGTAACCATCCATGATGGAAAGGGCTTGGAACCTAGCCGTGGCATCGATCAACAACTCTTTCACGGGAAGGGGAAAATCATACTTCGGGCAGTGGAGACTGAGATCGCGAAAGTCGATACAGACCTTGATCTGCCCGTTCTTTTTCCTGACTAGCACAATGTTAGCTAGCCCCTTGGGGTACTGGATTTCCTTGAAGAAGTTGGCCTTGATGAGATTATCAACATTGGGCTCAACCTTGACATTGTGAGTGGGGTGCATATTTCTGGGAGGCTGCTTAAACCCGCAATGGTTTGCTGGAAGGCCAAGGCGGTGGACAGAAACCTAGGGATCTAGTCCTCGAATCTCATCATAACTCTAGGAGAACACATCACGGTTCTGTCTAAGGAAGTCCACATGATTTCACCGTTCCTCTGGGGGCATAGTGGCATTGTCCAATGTGGGTCTCGGGTTCGCCATGCTACCGAGGTTCACTTGTACTAACTCATCGACCGTGGTGGGGACGCCCTCCTCAAAGGCAGGAGGAGCATCTTCCATGTCCTCCTATCCGCTTGTAGAGGGATCATTCATGGGGGGGAGCCATTTCAGGGCTGCCAGACCCTGATGGGAAGCTAGTGTCGGCTTGGGCGGCAGAGGTCGTCACGTCAGGAGACTCGTGCACTACGGAGACCATGGCGACAAAGGAGGTTGACCAAATCCCATCTGGCCTTTGATCCAAGGGGCCATGCTTTATGACATCAAAGAATTACTGGCACATTGGCTTGAGACACTTGATTCCAGCCCGACAAAACAGACCCGTATGACGTACTCTCGTTGCCATGAGCCTAATGTCCCGATATAGTACAAGGGTAGGAGGCTCGGGGATCACCTGAGCCTGGTTGGTGTAAGAGTAGAGGTGATTCCCCACAATCTCTTGGATCCAGAAATATGCCTTCCTCTGGTACCCGAAACCACAAAGCACTGACCCATGTCAGGGGTCGTGGCCTCCAACTGATGGATTGGGGAGACCTATGCGTCATCCAAACCTGCCCAGGGATCATTCGTGACAGTGGCGGGCTCAACCTCACCTACCAGGATCTGCTTTTCCATGCTCTTGTAATAGTCAGCGTCCAGATAATGGGATTCAAAAGAGGAAAAGGAGACGTATCTCCTTGGAGCACGCCCACTCGACCATTAAGAGAGTATATGAGGCACTGGTGATACGATGAGGGGACCGCTTCATGATGGTGGAGCCACATCCTTCCCGTCAATGCATTGTAGGCGGTGTCCTGAGAGACAACCATGAATTCGGTATTGGAAATTATGCCGCCGAACTGGGTCATCAAACGAATCTTGCTGAGTGGATTATGCTCGGTCCTCTCATACCCCTGGATCCTGAGGTCATAGTGAGTCAGATCATCCTCAGATAGGCCCAGCTTCTGCAGCGTCCGAGTTAGGATTAGGTTAATCTCGGAACCCATGTCAATAAGTCAGTGGTGGATTTCCACGCCATTGAACTTGCCGGTGATGTACAGTCGGCGAATGTGCCCCGGTATGGGAAGGTCTTCATCTTCACTGGAAAACGAGATAACCGCCTGACGTTTGGCATTATCAATCGCCTCGGTGTGGAAGGATTATGCTGCCACCACCTCCGTATCAAACTAAGAGGGATCATTAGAGCCTAGTCGAGCACCTCACGCATTTTAGATGATAGGAGAAGGACCTCAATGATGGAAATCCTTGCCGGAATGCCAGCCAGGTGCTTCAGAACATCATAATTGTGAGCCAAACGCGAGCTTCTTCTTACAGGAGGCCGCTCTGTGATTGGAGGCATTATGGGCCCTGCCGGAGGGACTGGTGACCGACTGGTACTAGGCATGTTTCTCTGTTCACTAGTCAAAGCCCGGGAGGTGGTTTTCATTCTAGGACCGGAGGGCTGTAGTCGGCCGGTGGCAGGGGCAGGGCTGGTTGTGACACGGCCAAGGCGGTTCTGCCTGAACGAGCAACACAAACGGTGCTGGAGGAAAACCTATTGACACCGGGTGAGGGGGCCGAGTGTACTGATCTCGGTATCGGGCCTGCTGCCTAGTCTCAGTAGCATGTACAGTCTAACTGGAGGTGAAGAATGCATGTACGATCTCGGAGGGATACCCATATCTGGGGGCATAAAATCGCCAAGCGTGCGGGAAGATGACAGAACTGGCATGGCGTGTTCTTTCTTATTGCACCACCGCTTGCTCTTATGGAAAGAGGTAGGTTGGGACGATGATGCCAAAGCAGTGCTCGCAGATTCTGAGGGCTCTGGCTGACTCAGGCGGACACAGATGATACCATGGGCACGAGCGACCGTCCTGCGGGCCATCCAGTCCTTATACATCTGGGACCTATAGTTGGAAACCTATTCCCACTCATCCTCATTGCCACTACTGCCATCTGATCTCACGAAGACACCTTCCACTTGCGCCGGGGTTGGGCCCAACCTGACTATGTTATTGTCAATGTGGTGTTGGAGTTAGTACTTGAACACATAGCATCACTGTATGGTGATACCCAGGTTCTAGTGATAAGGGAAGTAGTTAGGGTGATCGGTGAGACACACCTCTTATGGCTTTCGGCACTTGGGTAGTTGCACCATCCTCTGCTCCAAGGCACTATGGAAATAACCAGGGACCTGAGCCTCATCAAATGAGTAATTCTGAATCCTTCTGTCTGGAATGGGGGATCTTGGAGGCTGACCATTACCAGGGGCTGGAAAAGTATGGTGAGGAGGTGGAGCCTGATTATATCTCCTGGGTGGTGGTGGCGTGTTACGTGGAGGCATCTGCCGGTTTGTAGGCGGTCGTTTCTAGGCCAGAGGCTGTGCTCGTGGGGGTGGACCCCTACGGGGCTGCTGAGCTGGTCTTATTGGTAGAAACTCTTGCTATCTGGGGGCCTCTATCTGGGCCACAACAGCGGGCTTGGCTGCGGTGGCTCTCCTTGCAGGGATTATAGGAGGCAGCGGGCGTGCCTGACTGGCCTGTTGCAGGGTTTCTTCAAGGCACTGAGCCTTGTATGAGAAGTCCCGAAAACCTCCAGGGTAATTCTGAGTGATCGAAGAAGGAACCAACTCTGCCTTGACATTACCTACACACATTGTCAGTAATTTCACCTATGTTCGTGGCATGTCAATGGAGTATGTGATCCCCTTCCACTGAGCAACGAAGTCCGCGACCTGCTCATCAGGCCTTTGTTTGCACCAGAAGAGGTCTAAAATGTTCGTCTTCCTGGTTGTGGAACTGAACTGGTAGAGGAATTCCCGGTGAAGGTCCTCCCAGCTAGTCACAGATCCAATAGAGAGCTGGTTGTACTAGACAAATATGGGTCCTTCCAGGGTCTGAACGAAGCAACAGAGCTTGGCGGGGGTCTTGACATTAACCCATGGGACGGGTCTCCGATCAGGAGAACCCGGACATCCCCCACCTCATTGGCGTAGGGGAGGGATGTGTCAAGGCGCTCTGGGGATAGGCTCCCAAAGCAGTTGAACGTTGGAGTGGGGAGCAGCGACTCCCTGTGCGGACCTCGGGTGCGGCGATGATGGTGAGGCGAATCCGCCTCTAGATCCAAATGGGCCATGCCCCTGGTGGGGATGTTCCCTTCCTCCTCATACCAACGAACCAAGTCATTGATCACCATTTTTTGGATGATTTCTGATGGGGAGAGGGGGAGTGAGCACCTAACAGTCGTAGCAATTGGAGCCAAAGTGACTGTGGAAAAGGCAGGACCGCGCGGGGTAGTCACGTCGGTACTGCCCCTGCCCCTGCACTGGTGGGTAGGTGGAGATCGAGCTCCGGATGCAGTGATCTGATTCCTGGATGTAGGGAGATGAACCCATTAGTACTAACATGAAAAGAAAATCAACAAACAATATCCCAGTGTCATTCCGTATTCTGTGGTCGGCGAGAGGGATCCATGCTGACGACGTCATGGAACGGAGTGATCAACATCCTGACTGCCTCAACCCCTAGCGGGTTTCACATCTCGGTGATAGGTACCCACACCTGGTGACATTCTAATCTTCTAACACCCCGAACTCTAATCGTTCCCATATTGAAAAGAATAGATTCACATCAGGTTCACTATTTTCTGTTTTTGACGCTTTTACACCGGGGTACGCACATGTCCATCACGCATGGGAGGACACACGGCTCGTTTCCCCGCATTCCTACTTTCCAAAGGCGGGCGGCATCCATTCCTTGTTCAGGGACATCTACTCCTTGATCGAAATCGGGATGATGGGATGTCGGTTCATCCTTATGTGGATTCCAGCTCGGTGCTCGTCACCTAGACTGGGTCTCCCTCATAGATTTAAGACGGGTTCGTGAAGCTCGTTCCCAGTGCCATATCTGCATGGACTCTAGTTAATTACACTACTTCTGTCGAGACGGTCCAAGGGGTCTAGTCGGGGAAGAAACCTTCGGTGAGGATAATGGTCACGTTGGGGTGTCGTTGGCATGTCTTGACGCTGTGGATTGGCATGTCTGTCTTCTGTCCCTTATCACAGGGATTCTCGAGGGCGCGGAAGCTCGAGGAATCCCACATCGAACACGGGGATTGTGTACCATCTGAGGTTTTCCTCATCTTCCCATTCATAACACGGGGTATACCACGAGTTTAACATCTTGTGGAGACAGATCAGACTGATTGGAACACTGAGAGTGGATCAGATTAAAGGACCCTCTATGGGGAACACCGATGTTGGGGCCAGCACGTGGGAGGCTTCCCAGATACCATAGAGTGGGATGGGGTGGCATGATCTCACTAGGATGGGGCGGCTCGGGTAAGGATCAAGATGGATGATGGAGTGATGGGATTGAACATCATAGAGGCCTCCTACGTATCCCCATGGCAGGGAATCAAAGTCTGCGTAGTGTAGGGAATATAGTTTAACATCATGCAGGATGAGGGAATTTGGGGCTTACGCTCTGAGGCGGCCCAGAGTGGATATGTGGCTTCTGCTCTGAGGCGGCCCATGGTGGTTGTGGAACCGACGTGGAGAGTTCGGAACGACCGGGTGGTGGGCTTGAACATCGTGGAGGCTTCCTACATACCATGCGTTATCATAGATCAAAGTCCATGTAGTTCTCTACTATGGGGCTTACACTCTGAGTCGTCCCATAGGAGGATGTCATGGTCGATGCGCGCTCTAAGCCCACGTGATTCATGCTCGGTGTGAGAAACAAGAGGCAGTAGGGACCAGACGATCACATCACAAATGGTGCGTCTGTGAGAAGTAAAAAGGGGCTTACGCGTTGAGAGGCCCAAAGAGGAAATAGGATCTTACACGTGGTTAGCAGCCCTTGGTGTTGGGGCTTACTCCAGGATGGAGGCCCATGGTGAAACAAAGCGTAGTGGGAAAGGGACTCCACTGGCCTTGGAAGGGGGGATGTACGGAGGTGCATTGGTGCAACCTTCCCCATGAGAGGCTAGGGGCTTACGCTCTGAGGAAGCCCTTCCCCCGTGGACAAACACCACTCCGACAAGGAGGATCTCATTCCATGTGACGAATAATCCATTCTCATGGAGAAGAGTGGGCGTAAAGATTTCCCGAGGCGGGGGGACCTAGTGTGCGAAGCACGGGGTCAGACCACAATATAACGTCATGTGTTAAAGATGAGGTGCTTAGTAGTTTAACGTCCTGCATCTTGGACGAGGTGGGTTCCCTCCACACCCCCAGGGCTTACATGCCCAATTCCCTTTACCCCTTGAGGGAGGAAAGGCATCAGAAAGGTAGTAGTGAAGGGGGTCCACATTAGCGTGGATATACGAAGAAGCAATAACCGTTAAAGTGCCTATGCGGAGAAGCATGAGGCAAAGCAACGCAACGGGAAACACCGCCCAAGGTACCTTGAGGTTACTTCATATGATCCTGGAAGGCCGTACGGGAAAACAACGCATGGAGCGCATGCCGGGTAGGGAAGACATTAGGTGCCGGTGCGGAGAGGTAGCGAAGGGGCCTCAAGGCAACAGGTCCTGGTTGTTGCGCGCAATGAGAGGGTTTGCGTGCAGAACACCAAGATGGCGTGCAATAAGACCAGAGGATTGCATAGATAGAAAGGAATTGCACGCATGGGGCAAGGATTGTGTGCAGGGGATGAACCAAGAGGAGTCGGCCAACTCACTTAAGCCCGTGGAGTTATGCGCAATGGCAAACCCCGGGGCAAGGTTGCGCGAAAAGAGAAATTACCTGGAAGTCATCTTGTGCATGAGGTAGTCTGAATTGCATGAACGAAAGACATTCCTAATTCTGCAACCCCAAACTGTTTGGGGTTGCCTTTTATTTATAGGCCCCGACTAGCGCGGAATCCAGGCGGCGTGCGAAATCTTCTACGCCAGGAACCGTCGGCGCACAAAGCTTCACCGCAGGGAACCAGGGTGCACAAAATTGCACGCCTTACCGGCTCGATTATGCACATCCTAGGGACGCTTCGCGTGCACAACTTTTTTTCGCACATGCCACCTTTATTTCGCGCACCACTTCCCAGGCCTCCGGACTGGGCCTCTGATTCCGAATATGACTTCGCTTTGTCATTTCAAAACATTCTCTGGGAGTTACAAACTTTTTATGCATCTACAATGTTCACATGGGGGAATCTAAAGTGTAGAGACCCATATCTTGACGTACATTGACATTACATTACTTTTGCGGAATACTTAGTACATAACAAAAACACACACACAAGGATCGTAATAGTTTAGTGTCTTTGGAAACTCGGATCGTAATCTTCTAATCCTGGTGAAAGATCTTCAAAATCTCCCACAAAGATCTTCCTTTTTTTTACCTAAAACCTTTCTTTATATCCTGGGGAAAAAAACATAAAAGGGTGAGCTCAAATGATCAGTAAGGGTAAACAAAAGAAATATCAATCACATAATTTTCATAAGAACATAACATTTTTGGAAATCTTAACCTGCAAAAGAGAGCATAATTTCATAACATGGGATAAATCATAGTAGCGAAAATGAAACCCTTACTTAAAACATTACTCATTGTGGCATACACACATAATCATAGAGAATCATTTCTTGTTAGTCAAGACTCATTGCCAAGACTATCTTAGTGGACAAAGTCCCTTTCTGAATCGAGTAATCCTCGTTTCAGTCCTGTTTCACTGAACCGGTATAACCTACCATTCCAGCCATGTCTATCTCATGAGATATGAAATCTTTACCCAATGCATTGGAGGGAGATATAGGTCCCACCAATCTTATAATGAATCCTTTCTTATGTGTGCCACAAAATCATAAATCATACATCATTTCATAACCCATGTAATGAAAATGGGATTCTTAAACAACATGACATCATAAAACCATTCTTATAAGATAAAGGAATTCATAAACATAATTCCATCACAACATAGTCAAATCAATGTAAAAATATGGATAGAAACAGAACCCTTTATTATCTTAGATGGAAAATAATTTTGATAAAACACTTGAAATGAATTCTTGAGGAAAATATCCTTTCTTCTTCAAAATCAATTTCTTTTCACAAAACATCATGCAATTTTATAAGAAAGAGATTTTATTGAAAATAGTCATGAAATATTTTAGAGGAATCTTCATGAAAATAAGGCTTTATAAAACAGTATAAATCCGTTCGTGCCGTATAAGTTAAAAAAAACATTCTTTGTACTTTTGTCGGAAAAGTCAAAAAGTACCTCGTACGACAAAAGATTCCTTTCATATATATTACTAAAAACTCACCGAAGGGTAAAAATGGTTTTAAACAATTGTAGGTGGATGGAAATAATATTACATTTTGATGAAAAATGGATGTGGATGATAAAATACACCCCAGTAAATACTTACGAATAAACAATCTCGGATAAAAATGAGATTGTGATATTTCCCTTACCTTAGGTCCGACTTGCTTTGTAAGTGTCCGAACCTCCTGTATAATGATTTAAATCATGTTATTGACTTATTACAGAATCATATTCATTGTTATGATATCATATATGGTTCACTTATGACATTATATTACCCGTTCTTTTGTAAACTCCATGTTAAAGAAGCGTTTTGGGTAAAATCGTTTCATTTATCGTAGGTGTTTTGACTTGTTGTTCTTGACATCATTATTACTTATATCATGATTTACTTACTTCCAGAATATAAAATATGATTTATATATCATATATATTCAGTATATATATATATATATATATATATAATAGGTAGATAAATAAAATGAAAAACACCGTTCATGGAGACGGTAGTCCGTACGTACGCATGAACGCTGTTTTCCTTTCCTTATTGTCTTGAAATGGAAGTAAGTAGATGACATACATATGTATATATATACATAAATCCAGTAGCTTTATAATGTCATATATTTCATTATTATTTCTTATATATACATTATAATCATTCTTAAATGGTTAACATGGAGAATGAATCTCATCGCGTCGTGGAGACGGTAGTCCGTACGTACGCACGAGCGATGATATCATTTCTATAAATATTGAATTGAATTGGAGTGGATTATACAATATATCAGAATCAATATGATGTTGTAATAACTATGTATAGTTATTCTTTACACCATTATACCCATCCATGTAAGGTGGTGGTGGAAAATAGATTACACCACGGCGTGGAGACGGTATTCCGTACGTACGCACGCGCGGTGATTTCTTTTTCCGTAGGATGGATAGATGGTGAAATAGGGTTGTTTCATACTTATAATAACATATCCGTATATGAGTGATACTGATGTTATTACTTCATAATGAAACAACCTAAGAAGAAGAAGTGGAAGAAGAAATAAAGATGAAAGAATTGGTAACGGTAATTACCTCTTCTTTGAAGTGCCTCTTTGAGACCTCCTCTTAGGGCACTAAAATTGGTCTTTGAAGAAGACCAGAACCTCTAGGATGTTGCTAGGGAAGTGGAGAAGATAAATTGTCAGGGGTTGGCCGAGCTTGAGTTCTCAAATTGGTGTGAGGAGGAGGGGGAGGAGGTGTCCTTTTATAGGGGAGGAGAGGGGCACCTTAGGAATATCTCAAAATATTATTTTATATTAAAGTCAAAATCGGTTTATAATGGTTCCAAAGGGTCTTATTTCGAAGCTAAAGTGGGGATGGGTCGAAATCCTATCAACCAATAGGATTTAGACAAGTTTAGGATATTATTTTAACCTTATCAATTAGATTTAACTCTAAGTTAAATAATTTAACTTTTACCGTGTCTTTTTGTTTTCTTTCACTATATGGTTAATAAACTTACTATAACATGCCAAACGAACCCCAAATTGTATATTATTAATACATATATCCTTATCTAAGTCATTTGGCCGAACCTTAGATTTTTAGGAATAAAATAACAATTAGTAATATAATATTTGATTTAAAAACTATTTTGTGTCAATTTTGACACTATTTGATATATGATTTTTGTGAAAGTCATAACAGAATTATATGTTCGAACCAAGTTGATTAAATCATCACTAATATATCATAGTAACCTAGAAAATTAGTGGAATTCATAAAAAGTCTTAAATTACATTTATTTGGGTATTTATATTATCAATTATGTCAATATATCATTAATAAGATAATTATTGCATCATCTTTGTGTCATAAATAAATTATATTATTTGATGTCTAAAAATTACAAATAAAATACCATCATGTAGGAAATCTTTTTAGATTTCTAATGAATATTTATAGTCTAATTTATCTTATGTATAACCCCATATTAAAAATGCTTTACTTATTAAACTTTGATTTTAACTATTTTAACCCTTCTTTAAATAAATTAATAATAAATGTCCTAATCTAATCCAAGTGGGCCTAAATGGTCATATTTTATTCCTAAGTTTGTTTTTGGTCGAATTACACTTGTCCAATAGAATTAGGACATGTGTTAGGGTAATATTAATATCATATT
The DNA here is from genome assembly GCA_963277665.1 of Viscum album. Taxonomy (NCBI): domain Eukaryota; kingdom Viridiplantae; phylum Streptophyta; class Magnoliopsida; order Santalales; family Viscaceae; genus Viscum; species Viscum album. The sequence continues at coordinate 653,919,567 of OY728140.1, forward strand.
TACCCTTAGTTACCCTATTTACTATTAACCGCGGTAAAAAAAAGTAAAAAGTTACTATTCACCAAAAATTATTTTCATCTCATTGAACCACATTTTAGTCCTTGATATTAACCGTGTCTCTCGGATTTTCGAAATTCCATTCACAGAAGCGATAAAATTAAGTTTTATGCAAAATTCAGTTTTTAACCTACCACTTAGTGGTTTCACTATTCATCAAAAATTGAAGGTTTTCAGAAAAATGCCAAAATTTCATCCTAAGCTATATTTCATATTCCGAATTCAAAAATGAAATCTATTTAACCAAATTCATAACATAGAAGTTGCATTAATTAATTTTATAATTAAATCCCGCTGTTAAAACAAATAGCGTGTTTTTAAGAAACAATATCTATCAAAAGATTGACACTTGATTATGTCTGGTTTAAATGTGAAATTACATTCAATGACCAAAATTGTATTAAATTGCAAAAATATATTCTAAATATACTTTAAAATCACACAAATTAATAATTTATCATTATTAATTATTTCGATTAAAAAAGATGTTTTTAATTAAAATTTAGTCATTTTCACTATTCATCAAAATATGAAAGTTATCCGAAAAGTACCAAAATTTCACCTTAGGCTAAATTCGATACTCCGAATCCAAAAATAAACTTCATTTTGAAAAATAAGATTTACTGGATTTCAAAAAGTGGTTATTACTATTCATAACGGCTAGTTTTAATAATATTTTTATAGCATATCGTTGTTTAGTGAAACTCGGTATTGCGTACTACACACGCTATCGAGGAAGGTCACGATTGCGTGTAATGCAAGTCAAGTCAAGGATGTGTGTTGTGCAAGCTCCTTTTAGTGTAGCGTACAACACAAAACATTAATAAAATTAAAAAGAATATTTTTTTATAAAATCTTGGGCTGTTACATTCTACCCCCCTTAAAATGAATTTCGCCCTCGAAATTCGTCGGGGTTATAAATGGTTTACTATTTGAAAGTTTCTTTAATAGAAACCCACATAGTAAAAGGGAATACCAAAACATGGCTTTAAAAACTAAAGTATGAAATGTAATGATTACCCAAATAAACTAATCACTGGGTTTCCACATAGGTGAAAATATGGATATGGAAGAGAAATCTAAGCATCATGTTCTGATGGAGAGTGGTAGAGAACATGGCTATAGAAAAGCCAGTAATCACAAATCCATAGATTTGTGATGATATAAGGTACCATCTGATTCATCAGGTATAAGAGAACTAGGACAACATTTTTGGTTTTCAAGATCATTTCCCTAAAGTTAAAGAATTTGAATTAGAATAAATACTTACTTTATTTTGGTACAATCTCACTGTTGTTCGTGCCTTTAACAATTTCCACTTCATCTCTTAAATAAATGAAGTTGAATTTGTTATTCGTGAAGTGTTAGCAGATCATGTGATAGAATGACGGGTCATTCCATCTGTTTCAAACAAAAGGTTAGAAAAATTATATACATAAGTCGATCTATAGTGAGATTAATCACATATGGACTTATACTTCATATATCATACTACTTAATATAATAAAACTAGTTTCTACTAAACAGGGACTTCCTGTAGGCTAGTGGTAGGCGATAAAGGCCAGTCGCACTTCGGTTGTGGGTTCGATTCCTACAGCCTTGTCCGAAGCGATGGGCTGTCGCCCGTTCTGTAGGTTGTCCCTTTTTCTAAAACTACGTTACTATAACATCCCATCAATAATATCGAAAATCTTCTATCCTTAAACAATACTAACTTATGTCCAACATAATCCAGTCTAATCTTTAGGCTTATACATAATACTGCAGTCCACTCTCATAATATAGTGACATCGATTACCAGAGATTTAATACTGTCGTTGATCCCCACATATCATAAGATATGTCTTGTTGGTCACATTCCAAACATTCAAAGTCCTTAATCGTGTATTCTCTTGAATACCTTAGTGAAAACATGAGTGCAGTTAAAAGTTAACACTTTCCACATACCAAAATCCTCAAAATTCTATATACTCAAACCATGATATCACTTAGTCCTTATATCAATCATGAGCTCATGAATACTGTTAAACAATTAATTTTCTCATTTTCCCTTCATTATGCGCATAATATCTCAATCACTTTGATTACCACATTAGACCAATACATAAATATTCCAATACTCCATGATAAAACATTATTTTGGAATCCCATTACATAAACACTTAATCATTCCACCACATCATTGTCATATTCAACATCGCCAATAGTGATCGCATGTGACTTCCCTTTGTCCTTTGCCTTAAGTGGTTGCTCATGTTGATCATCACTAACCCTTGGATTAGGGCAATTATTAGCATAATGCCCCATTTCTTTGCACTTGAAGCATTGAAGTGTTGGTAGTGCGTTCTCTGCAGTGTTTGCTTTATTCACATCATTAGAAAACCTTTTTCCATTACTTCGACACTCAGCTGCTCGATGACCTTCTTTTCCACACATAAAACATTTTCTAGTCCCTTTAAGACAATCTCCACCATGCTTCTTTCCACACATTGTGCATAAGGAAACATTCATCTTCTTTTCACCATTATTCTGGGATTTCTCCTTGAACTCCATCTTTCGTTTCTTATCAAAACCATGAGATGGATATGTAACACCAACTTCCATTTCTACCTTGATAGCACAACGCACAATTTCTTCATAGCTACTGAAGTCTCTTATAGCTAATGCCCTTCGAAGACTTGGTTTTAAGCCACTGAAAAATCGATCAACTTTACTTTCAGGTTGGATGATAATTCCAGAAGCATACCTTGCAAGTCTTGTAAAATTTGCTTCATAGGTACCAACAGATTCATCATCCCTTTGCTCCATTTCAAGAAACTCTTTCTCCATCTTTGTTCGAAAAATACGAGGGAAGTACTTACTGAAAAACAAGTTCTTGAACTCGTCCCATTCCATGGACTCAATTTCATCTCTTGGCCTCGTATTCTTGATAATATTCCACCATTGATCAGCTTTACCTTCCAAACGATATACTGCAAAGATGACTTTATCATGTTCAGAACATTGAAGAACTGAAAATATCTTTTCAGTAGTACTAATCCATTGTTCAGCAACTAATGGATCAGTAGACCCACTGAAAGAAGGTGGACGTTGCCTCATGAAGGACTCAATAGAATATTGTTCCCTTCTCTGCTCATTTGGAAGTCCAGAATGATTCATAGCTTGTGTAAGTATAGCAATAAGATTTTGCACTCCATCTCCCATAACATTTGTTTGTTCAGGAGGGCAATCATTGCATTGTCCATTGCATTGATCAACACGGTTCCTTCGGGTTCCAGCCATCGTCTAAAACCCATAAAGAATAGTGTGAGAGGCAAAAATCATGCTAGGGAAAACAACATAATAAAGGGGGAGTACCTTCAATATCCAACATCTTAGGTTTAATTCTATGATCGTTAGCGTAATTCTATTACTATAACCTATACGTATACTTAACCTTAGAGACATCCCTAGACATCCCTTAGAAATATCTCTAGGGATCTCACTAATGTTTTCGCATCCTAGTTTCCAATGGTTGAATAAACCTTTCCTCTGATACCAACTGTAGAGACCCGTATCTTGACGTACATTGACATTACATTACTTTTGCGGAATACTTAGTACATAACAAAAACACACACACAAGGATCGTAATAGTTTAGTGTCTTTGGAAACTCGGATCGTAATCTTCTAATCCTGGTGAAAGATCTTCAAAATCACCCACAAAGATCTTCCTTTTTTTTACCTAAAACCTTTCTTTATATCCTGGGGAAAAAAACATAAAAGGGTGAGCTCAAATGCTCAGTAAGGGTAAACAAAAGAAATATCAATCACATAATTTTCATAAGAACATAACATTTTTGGAAATCTTAACCTGCAAAAGAGAGCATAATTTCATAACATGGGATAAATCATAGTAGTGAAAATGAAACCCTTACTTAAAACATTACTCATTGTGGCATACACACATAATCATAGAGAATCATTTCTTGTTAGTCAAGACTCATTGCCAAGACTATCTTAGTGGACAAAGTCCCTTTCTGAATCGAGTAATCCTCGTTTCAGTCCTGTTTCACTGAACCGGTATAACCTACCATTCCAGCCATGTCTATCTCATGAGATATGAAATCTTTACCCAATGCATTGGAGGGAGATATAGGTCCCACCAATCTTATAATGAATCCTTTCTTATGTGTGCCACAAAATCATAAATCATACATCATTTCATAACCCATGTAATAAAAATGGGATTCTTAAACAACATGACATCATAAAACCATTCTTATAAGATAAAGGAATTCATAAACATAATTCCATCACAACATAGTCAAATCAATGTAAAAATATGGATAGAAACAGAACCCTTTATTATCTTAGATGGAAAATAATTTTGATAAAACACTTGAAATGAATTCTTGAGGAAAATATCCTTTCTTCTTCAAAATCAATTTCTTTTCACAAAACATCATGCAATTTTAAAAGAAAGAGATTTTATTGAAAATAGTCATGAAATATTTTAGAGGAATCTTCATGAAAATAAGGCTTTATAAAACAGTATAAATCCGTTCGTGCCGTATAAGTTAAAAAAAAACATTCTTTGTACTTTTGTCGGAAAAGTCAAAAAGTACCTCGTACGACAAAAGATTCCTTTCATACATATTACTAAAAACTCACCGAAGGGTAAAAATGGTTTTAAACAATTGTAGGTGGATGGAAATAATATTACATTTTGATGAAAAATGGATGTGGATGATAAAATACACCCCAGTAAATACTTACGAATAAACAATCTCGGATAAAAATGAGATTGTGATATTTCCCTTACCTTTGGTCCGACTTGCTTTGTAAGTGTCCGAACCTCCTGTATAATGATTTAAATCATGTTATTGACTTATTACAGAATCATATTCATTGTTATGATATCATATATGGTTCACTTATGACATTATATTACCCGTTCTTTTGTAAACTCCATGTTAAAGAAGCGTTTTGGGTAAAATCGTTTCATTTATCGTAGGTGTTTTGACTTGTTGTTCTTGACATCATTATTACTTATATCATGATTTACTTACTTCCAGAATATAAAATATGATTTATATATCATATATATTCAGTATATATATATATATATAATAGGTAGATAAATAAAATGAAAAACACCGTTCATGGAGACGGTAGTCCGTACGTACGCATGAACGCTGTTCTCCTTTCCTTATTGTCTTGAAATGGAAGTAAGTAGATGACATACATATGTATATATATACATAAATCCAGTAGCTTTATAATGTCATATATTTCATTATTATTTCTTATATATACATTATAATCATTCTTAAATGGTTAACATGGAGAATGAATCTCATCGCGTCGTGGAGACGGTAGTCCGTACATACGCACGAGCGATGATATCATTTCTATAAATATTGAATTGAATTGGAGTGGATTATACAATATATCAGAATCAATATGATGTTGTAATAACTATGTATAGTTATTCTTTACACCATTATACCCATCCATGTAAGGTGGTGGTGGAAAATAGATTACACCACGGCGTGGAGACGGTATTCCGTACGTACGCACGCGCGGTGATTTCTTTTTCCGTAGGATGGATAGATGGTGAAATAGGGTTGTTTCATACTTATAATAACATATCAGTATATGAGTGATACTGATGTTATTACTTCATAATGAAACAACCTAAGAATAAGAAGTGGAAGAAGAAATAAAGATGAAAGAATTGGTAACGGTAATTACCTCTTCTTTGAAGTGCCTCTTTGAGACCTCCTCTTAGGGCACTAAAATTGGTCTTTGAAGAAGACCAGAACCTCTAGGATGTTGCTAGGGAAGTGGAGAAGAGAAATTGTCAGGGGTTGGCCGAGCTTGAGTTCTCAAATTGGTGTGAGGAGGATGGGGAGGAGGTGTCCTTTTATAGGGGAGGAGAGGGGCACCTTAGGAATATCTCAAAATATTATTTTATATTAAAGTCAAAATCGGTTTATAATGGTTCCAAAGGGTCTTATTTCGAAGCTAAAGTGGGGATGGGTCGAAATCCTATCAACCAATAGGATTTAGACAAGTTTAGGGTATTATTTTAACCTTATCAATTAGATTTAACTCTAAGTTAAATAATTTAACTTTTACCGTGTCTTTTTGTTTTCTTTCACTATATGGTTAATAAACATACTATAACATGCCAAACGAACCCCAAATTGTATATTATTAATACATATATCCTTATCTAAGTCATTTGGCCGAACCTTAGATTTTTAGGAATAAAATAACAATTAGTAATATAATATTTGATTTAAAAACTATTTTGTGTCAATTTTGACACTATTTGATATATGATTTTTGTGAAAGTCATAACAGAATTATATGTTCGAACCAAGTTGATTAAATCATCACTAATATATCATAGTAACCTAGAAAATTAGTGGAATTCATAAAAAGTCTTAAATTACATTTATTTTGGTATTTATATTATCAATTATGTCAATATATCATTAATAAGATAATTACTGCATCATCTTTGTGTCATAAATAAATTATATTATTTGATGTCTAAAAATTACAAATAAATTACCATCATGTAGGAAATCTTTTTAGATTTCTAATGAATATTTATAGTCTAATTTATCTTATGTATAACCCCATATTAAAAATTCTTTACTTATTAAACTTTGATTTTAACTATTTTAACCCTTCTTTAAATAAATTAATAATAAATGTCCTAATCTAATCCAAGTGGGCCTAAATGGTCATATTTTATTCCTAAGTTTGTTTTTGGTCGAATTACAGTTGTCCAATAGAATTAGGACATGTGTTAGGGTAATATTAATATCATATTTACCCTTAGTTACCCTATTTACTATTAACCGCGGGAAAAAAAGTAAAAAGTTACTATTCACCAAAAATTATTTTCATCTCATTGAACCACATTTTAGTCCTTGATATTAACCGTGTCTCTCGGATTTTCGAAATTCCATTCACAGAAGTGGTAAAATTAAGTTTTATGCAAAATTCAGTTTTTAACCTACCACTTAGTGGTTTCACTATTTATCAAAAATTGAAGGTTTTCAGAAAAATGCCAAAATTTCATCCTAAGCTATATTTCATATTCCGAATTCAAAAATGAAATCTATTTAACCAAATTCATAACATAGAAGTTGCATTAATTAATTTAATAATTAAATCCCGCTGTTAAAACAAATAGCGTGTTTTTAAGAAACAATATCTATCAAAAGATTGACACTTGATTATGTCTGGTTTAACTGTGAAATTACATTCAATGACCAAAATTGTATTAAATTGTAAAAATATATTCTAAATATACTTTAAAATCACTCAAATTAATAATTTATCATTATTAATTATGTCGATTAAAAAAGATGTTTTTAATTAAAATTTAGTCATTTTCACTATTCATCAAAATATGAAAGTTATCCGAAAAGTACCAAAATTTCACCTTAGGCTAAATTCGATACTCCGAATCCAAAAATAAACTTCATTTTGAAAAATAAGATTTACTGGATTTCAAAAAGTGGTTATTACTATTCATAACGGCTAGTTTTAATAATATTTTTATAGCATATCGTTGTTTAGTGAAACTCGGTATTGCGTACTACACACGCTATCGAGGAAGGTCACGATTGCGTGTAATGCAAGTCAAGTCAAGGATGTGTGTTGTGCAAGCTCCTTTTGGTGTAGCGTACAACACAAAACATTAATAAAATTAAAAAGAATATTTTTTTATAAAATCTTGGGCTGTTACATAAAGGTTTTATCAATCCTATTGGGATGCGGTGTTCAACCTTCACACTAGGCACCTTGCCACGAACTCTACCACATCCCATTTCACCCCGAGCCACAAAAACTGTTCACTCAAGCCTCGATACATCATGGAAGCTTCAGGGTCTTCCACTACTAGTGAGTTAGGCAACTCATGAGGAACTCCCTCACACATTTCCTCTGGGAAAAACATCTTCCCTCAGAAAAGAATCTAATTCTGATCATCCTTTGAACAATATTTGGAAGCATTGCCTTGGTTAAACTGATCATGCATCACATCACTCTATATGTCTCCCCACTAATACTCACCCACAAATGGCTATAGAGATATCTACACATTCATCTGAAACAGTCGACCTCTACCACCATCCACCATTGCATCGACGTGTAGGGATTCCAACTCCCCCATTTCCTTCCATGTATCCATAGATTTTTAAACATCTTCCCTTCATGACATCTTGCTCAAGGCATCATCCAAAATGTACTTATTTCCGTCACTGTAAGAGATATCGATGTTTTAGTCCTGAAAAAACCCCACCCACATTCATTGTCACAAGTCCAGGTCCCACCAGGTAATGATATGAATCAAATAATTATGATCTGTGAATAACACAAAGTGCTCCCTGATGAGGTTATGCCACTGAAACTTCACTGCAGACACTACCACTTCATGCACTTGTTCTTGGGTGGTATTGTAATTTTCATGAAAAAGTAACTTCTTAGAACCATAAGATATCACTACTTGATGCAACATCAGCACGCACCCCAGGCCAATTACAAATGAATCACAAAATGCCCCATACAACACCCATTCCCCTGGAAACATGATCACTAGATCATTGACCAACCATTCCATCAGACAGCAGAAATTTTCTTGACACTACACACTCCATATGATGTTCTGGTCTATTTGGGTCAAATATGTCAATGGAGCTACAAATCAAGAGCATACAGGTACAAACCTCTGATAATAGCCTACTAGACCCAGAAAACTACGAACCCCCTCACATTCTTGGGTGCTTCCCATGAAAAAATTGCTTCAACATTTGATGAATCAACCACTACCACTTGTTGTGACACCACATGTCCATGAAAATGCACTTCTTGTTTCAAGAACTTTCTCTTGGACCATTCATCAGAGAGATGTTAATGTCAAGGGATCTCTAGGACTATTTTGAGGTTTTTAGTATGATCCTCCTTAGATCTTGAGTAGATCAAAATATCTTCGATGAACAGAATTATGAACCGGTCAGGAAACTCACAGAATATTGCGTTAATGAGCCCCATGAACATAGTAGGATTGTTCGTAACATTTAAGGAAATGACTAGACACTGGAAGTTCCTATACATACCCGTAAAAGTAGTATTTGGGATATCACTATCCTTCACCATTAACCAGTGATACTCAGACTGTAGATCGATCATAGAGAAGCAACCTACTCCCTTCAGGTGGTCAAAGAGATCGTTTATCCTCTAAAGTGGGTAATGGTTCTTCAATGATACTAGATTCAGTCACTCGTATTCTATTCATAGCCTGATTCCACCATATGCCTTCTTCATGAACAAGACCGGAACTCCCCAAGGTGAAACACTGGGTTGGAAAAAACCTTTCTTCCTTAGATATCAAAACTTAATCTGCAACTCCAATAAAATAGAATTCTCCATTGGATAAGGATCCATCGAAATCAGATGGGTATTGGTCTATTTGTCTATCCCGAACTCAAATTCACATCAAGGTGGTAGAGTCACAACCTCCTTGAGAGAAACATCTAGGAACCCTCTGAAAAATTCCGAAACATACATCATCTCAGCATCCAATGATTCTACTGAAAGCTCGGAAAACATAGAAAAAAGAGGATCCTCACGTAGTCTACCCACCTGACAACATCGTTCGCCAAAAAAATCCACACATTGGCCATCAAAAATTTAGAACATGACTCTTATCTAGAAGCAGTCGATCACATCATGACTAGAATTCAGCCAATCAATTCCAAGGATAACATCGTATGTCCGCATTTGCTGTAGAAGAAGAACCCCAATAGACTTTTGTGGCCACAACATCAGTCTGGATTATTGAAAAACATCAAACAGGTTGGTATGACCTCTATATAGCGTACTCATCACCATGGTCATGAATATCCTCTCCATGTCTAAGCCCAAGTAATGGGCTAGTCCGGATAAAACAAAGTAGTGAGAAGCTGTAGAATCAAATAAAGAACAAGAAAGAGTGCCAACCAAGCTGATTGTACCTTGAAAGACTTCCAACCCGACTAGAATTGCTGCCTATGAGGCATGCAACTAACCACACCAAGATCCACTACCTCTTGACTGTCGACCACATCACCAACCATGCCATGTTCATAGTTCTTTAGGAGTACCCTAGGGTTGGCCTTCTCCAACCATGTCTACTCTCGGAGGAGCATGAGCTCGATGTCCTTACTGCTACTGCTGAAAGGGCCTAGTTGGAAACTGATTCTATTGTGGTGGGCACTAAACCTTCCCACTCCCACTGTATTACACTCTGTCCTAGCACTAGTTCCAAAGGATACCATGACTTCCACATATGAAGCACCACATTTCTGGGCCTGCAAGGAAAGGGTGAGGACCTGGGGATCGAAACTGGAACTGCAAGGGCATGCTCCCCAATAGTTTAAACATAGAAGGCCCTGACCCTAGAGGTATACTGCTAACATCCTTCCTCTATAATGAGCCCAACTGGATCTCATATCTCACCTCCTAGTGTGTGCATTCTCTGTACTACTTCAGCCTTATTTTGTACTACCTAGTACATCAGTAGGGTGTAATGAGTATTAACATACTGAAGAGAAGATTGGAGTGCCTCTTCTAAACTTCTATCCCGAGACACCATATCAAGAAAAAGGTCTGGAGAGAAAAAAAAGATATCAATGAATATGATTTTCAGCTCCCACACTAATATTCTCCCCTGCTTAAAGGAGTGTAGATCCTGCCACGTTCCCACCATCATCATGGAAGAGTGGAATTCCGCCCGGAATTCCGTCTTGATGTCAGTCCACGAAACATAAGCATCTATATTCTCCCCCAAGATAGAGAGTCTACAATTGATATGATACTCCCCTCATATGTCATACAAAATGTGGGTCCTAGTACTTCATCGGGTCCTGGATCAAGCTGAAAGCTATCACCCATTCCTCAAGGATGTTCTCTATTTTCATGTCCAAGACACTACCCTCGTACTCCCCAAGGGTCTGACAATAAAAGGAATGCAGTATCTCTTTCCACTAGTCATACTCCTACACAAGATCATCCCTATGCTAATCATCCAAATCATCCTCTAGGGTCTCCATCGCCCGCACTACTCATGGTTCTCATACGGGTGACATAGCCGCAAGGTAAACCAGGAATCCCTACGCCTGAGTAGTTTAGAGATTTATTTTAAATTTTTTTAATATTTTTATTTATTTAATTTTCCAGAAGATCTAGAACACACCATAACAAAACTCAGTATGATTCATATACCATTCCTAGGGTCTCTACCCTACAATCCATGTATCATCACATAGTTATTTGGTAGGTCCGGATACCTTGCATCAGATCACGGGGGGGGGTAAACTGTTGTGTCCTAAATGATCTTCCCTGTCCTATTTCATGCACCAACATTTCCTAACATTATTTCCCTACCATCCCATACCTACCCCACATGATGCACAATAAAGATAGATGATGGAAAAACCCTACATAGATGATCAATGATCAATGTTTTTCTCCCCACACAAATAACTGGGATGCATGACTTGTAGGGGAGGAAACTCCAAGGACTCCATGAATGAGAAGGAAAGGCTCCAACATAGGTGAACCACTAGCCTCAGGAAAAGGGACTCTAGACACACCAAGGAAAGAATGAAACTAGCCATGAAGAAGAAGGATGGAATTATTGTGAGATAAAAATGAGGGGTCCTGGAGTTACGAAATATGAAATTCTTGATCAGACATAAAAGTGAATCATGGTTTCACAATGGGGTTGGATGGTTACACATGATGACATTAATTATTATTTAAATAGTTCACATCGAAGGGGTGGACATAACAGTTTTTCATTAATGAATTTAATTTAAAGAGAGAAAAATGGGTCCATTGGGGGTATCCCCACATCTAGGTGAAAAAAGCATTGTTTATGGTTCTAAAAATGGCATTGTACCACATTAAAGGTTTAAAATACTTAATAGTGGAATTATAGAAAAAACTGGGGAATAAAACCCTAAAACCCCTCTATGGCCGATTGGTGAGACTGATAGGTGAAACCGATTAGTGGATCTGATCGGGTTAAACTGATCAAGTGATGTTGATCCCATGAAACTGATATTGTGAAGCTGATATTGTTAATCTGATTAGTGAAACTAACAAGGTGAAGCTGATCCAATGAAGACGATCCCTTGAAGCTGATCTTATAAAGCTCATCTATGAAACTGATCGAGTGAAGCTGATCAGGTGGAATCGATTACTGAAACCAATGGGTGAAACTGATAAGTTAAACCGATTTGTGTAACCGATTAGGTGAAACCGATCTGTGAAACTAATTGGTTAAACCGATATATGAAACTAATTGGGTGAAATTGATCTGTGAGACCGATTGGGAAAATGGATCCTCAAAACCAATCTATAAAATTGCTTGGGTAAAATAGATATGTGAAACCAATCATTTAAACCGATCTGTGAAACTGATGGTTGAATCTTATCTGTGCAAAAATTTTATGAAACTGATGGGCGGACACAGATCTGTGATACTAATCTGTGAAACCAGTCGGGTGAAACCGATCTGTTAAACCGATCGGTGAAGCCGATCTCTGAAACCGATGGGTGAAATCGATCTGTGAAACCTAACTCTGAAACTGAATGGGTGAAACTAATCTATGAGACCTATTCGTTGAATCTAATCCATGAAACTGATCTCTAAAATTGATTGGGTGAAACAGATCTGTGAAACCAATTGGTAAAACTGATATGTGAAACTCATTAGTGAAGCTGATTAGTGAAGCTAATCAGTAAAGAAAATCTATGAAGCTGATCAGTGAAGCTGATCAGTGAAGCTGATCTGTGAGGTAGATGGGTGGGACTGATCGATGAGTCTATGAAACCCCAACACTTTGAATTTGGCAACATAATGCACCCAGAGGGTCCGGGCCATTACAATAGTACTTTATTATTATTAACACTCACTTCAATGATATATTATTTCTATTGTAATTCACATCAATTTACATTCATTAAGTCATATTTTGATGTTAGGAACTTATATAATTTTAGGAGGTGTATATAAAACCTAATTAACATTTTACATAATGAATTTTTTATTATAATGATATTTTATGTTTTTTAAAATGATAGTGTATCATGTGTCATATTATTGAGTGAATTAAAAAGTGATAAGGGACTTTTGTCTAACTTTTATATATGCGGGACACATTCCATATACAATACATGTATTTGGTTTTGTTAACATACTACCCAAGAATGTATATAGGTTCAACTCTGATTAAAATGTTGGATATAAATATAAATATGATTTTATTTTTTCTTGGGAATTATTTTTCAAATTTTAAAAAATACGTAAGTTTTTATTCAAAAAATATTATAGTTATTAAGGATCGTTTCTTTTCAAGTATCTATTGGGGAATATTTCTATTTCAAAACGCTAAATTTTTTAATTTTTTTATATATGTTTGTTTTTATTACCTATATATTGACTAATATATCTTTTCAAATGTTTTTATTTTTAATATTCATTTTGAATAGAATTTATGAGTAATTATTCACATAAGATAAATTGTGATTTTTCCAAAAATGATATAGAAGGAATGCCATTTTAACTTATATAGGCTGAGAATATTTTCATGAAACCATGTCACCTTAATTATTTTAATAATTATTTTTTATTATTTAGCTATATCTATATAGCAACATTATTTTCAAAATGTGATATTATTAGAAAATAGTGATGTGACTTTATAATAGAAAATGTAATTTCAACATCATTTGTTCCTAGTGATGTTTAAAATTAATTTTCAATAGTATATATTATTCATTTATAGTAATTATGATTTACATGGTATATGGGCTAATGATAAAATCTTTATCCATTCACTATATGGTTTATGATTATGATAATGTAATAAAATGTTTTTGAGACACATTTCACTTCACAGTTTATGTTTGGATGAAATTTCAATATAATAATATCTTTAAATTGGTTATAAAATTATTTATGTTTTATATTATTGTTGATGAAATATGTTTATTTATTATAGATTATATGTGGGTCCTATATGTCACACCATTGAATTGATTATATATAAAATATTGTAATGAGTAGTGACCTTAGTTTATTATGAAATAATTCATGATATAATGGTATTGGCAGTGAACCACGATTTCTATGATGATTTGGGGAGTGAACCCATTCCACTATAAGGAAAGGGCTTAAAATGGGAATGGTGTTATGTCATGGATAGGAGGTTTGGACACATATGTATTTTCAATGATTATATGTGTCCCACAAATTTCATGTTGTATGTTACTCTATAATTGATTTTGTGGTTTTATTATTTTAGAATTCACTTCATTTGAACATATAAGAATGTTAATAGGACTGAAGAATATGATTCTGATATATAATATATAGAATTTAAATTTTATGTACATATACAGTTATTATCATGTTTAAATTATGTAACCTTTGATATATCCTATGGTTAACCTTACTTGGCATCTGATCTCAAACATTCTTCTGATTCTTTTTCACTAGGTTATAAATAATGTTTTTAAAAATGATATGACAATGGAGGGTGGTTATTATGATGAAATTTTGTTAGATGATAAATTTTTATGGACCAATTGTTTATTTTTCTACATTATGTATGCATTTTTCCTAATTGAATAAAATTATAATCCTAAAATTGTCCTTGGGTTTATAAGTTTCCTTACATTTAGTTTTCATGTTCTATGTTTTTATTGGAACAATTGTGTCATGTTTACATGTAACAATTAGATAAATGTATTTTTTATGTTTTTAGGACCCAATAAATAATATTGGGTGACATCTAGATATATTTTTTATCTTATGATGGTTTAATGGATTATGATATTATGATATTATTATGAGTTTATATCTTAACAATTATAGATACCAACTGAGTTATATTAGACCATCTATTTAGTATCCTTTATACCACTAATGAGGTTTTATGATATGATATTTTAAGGTGGCTAATGATATTTTTGGAGAAATTTTTAATGAGATTATTTTGGATTATTAAAATTTGGGATGAATATTAAAACATATGAAAAAAAATTGACTTTAAAATATTTATTCAATTTTTAATATAATATTGTTATTTTATTAATGTTACTTTTGTTTCAATAATTTTATAATGACAGTTTTAAAACATATAAAATGGGATAGGATGTGTGATTACCTATCGCATATTGAAATGAAATAAGTTGTAAACCCAAAAAAGAAGGATGAAATGTCTATCGCCAAATACATTCCTATGTGAAGGCCCATATAGTATGAAATATTCTTAAAATTTTATAGATGAACAAGTAGTTTATTTTAGTGAAATTATGTATTATTATATAGATAACAATAGATTTTTTATATCAATTTGGTGGTAAAGATTTTCATGTTATTTTGGAGGATGCTCAATATTTTAGAAATAATATATAATTTTATGGGATATAGTTTGAGCAATAAAGGTTGATTTATCTTTTTTAATCATATATTATTTTATTTTTTATTAACGATCGTTCATATTATATATGTAAATGATTTCTATTTAATGGATAATATATAAATTTGGAAAAAAATTAATGAGATACTAATAGTGACTGATGTTATCTGTAGATAAATAATATATTTATCATGCAATAATTTATGGTTTTTTTCAATCTTAGTCCAAAATATTTCATTGAAATTTAGGGATAATTATATAAGAAAAATATATGTAGAATTTATGTTATTGTTGTTTAAATTTATATATTATAGTACTTATCCTCATATAAAGGCTAAACAATTTTTTAATCTAATTATCTTGTACTAATCATTTTTGTTGTGATTAATATATAATAGTAAATATAATATATTTTTATACTTTAGTATAATTAATGATCTATAGAATTTTATTTAGTGATTTAGGACTGAAAATTTATTATTCTTAATTTGGAGATAAATATGATAATCTATTTCAAATAAATTGATATATAAAAAAATTATCTTTATGTGTGTATAATTCTTTATGTTATTACTATAGAAATTCAATTTTCATTTAACACATTACAATTTAGGGTTCTTTAATGGTTAATATTCTCATGAATATGTTCTATTTCACTCCCTATCTAATCTTCATAGTTAGTTTTCTCATATATGATCATGTTTTCGTATATGTAAATATAGATTGTGTTACTATATATCACCTTAATAATTTCCTTTTATTTTCTAATTGTGGATGTTTTATTGACCCTATTACCTACTGGTAAATCAATAAAAAAATTAATTTTAAAATCATGGTTTCTAAAAATATGTTCAAATTTCTAGTTAATGTGTTATTAAATTTAGAGAATGTAATATAACATAATTTAAAAAGGAAATATTTTGGTTAAAAGTATACTAGATAGAAAACACCAATGAAATATTATTTTATAACTTTTATAATATATCCAATAAAATAACATGTATAAATTATCATAAATGATTAATGAAATAAATATAAACATCCGAATCTATATAAATTTATTGGTCAAATATTATAAATTATTTACATAATGTTTCGAAAATACCCTTTATACATCAAAATATATATATTCTCTTTAATAATGATTTTTAATTATGATCATAATTAATTTTTGGATATTTCAAAATATTTATTTGTTAAATTTAAATTAATTTTCGAAATTAAATATCATTATTCTTCAATGGTTAATTTTTCAATATTTTTTAAATTTTTAATTTTTTAATGGACAGTGAGGAATACATATTTTTATTAAAAGTTATATTATTCAATTAATTAAAAAGTTTAATTTTGTAAGTTTCTAATTATTTGTGGTTTAATTTTATTTTAAATATCTCAATTATGGATTCTAAAATTTATTATATATTATTATATGACTTAAAAACAATTTTATTTAAAAGGTGATTTTTTTTCAAAAATAATTGTTTTTCATTGTGTTCTTTAGGTTTAATTTTATTTTAGGTAATTTAACATCAATGTTTTGAATTTTGAAAAAATTTATTTCAGATTTCGTCTCATAATTTCCTAATGTATTAAAAAGGAACTCTTTATTTTTTGATTATGTGAATAGTAACTATGGTAAATATTGTTACCCCGGTAAAAGAGTAAATTGGGTAATTAAGGGTAAAAGTAATATCATAGGGATAATAAGTTGACCATTATATGTTCCCCAATAATATTTTATGAGTAATTATAGTATATAATCATTCCAATACTAAATATATGGCCTTTGTTTTCCATATTTATGTGATTATGAACATTATAATATTTAATGTAATGAAAATAAAAAGTTGTCACCCTCACATTTTTAATAAATCTACCAATTTTCAAATGATGTAATCAAGATGATATATCAGATTTTAAATATTAATTATAAATCTAAATAAAATTTCGTCATCATATACAATAATTTATATTTTTTAGGGTATAAATAATTTCCTTAAATACTTAATGAAAATCGGTAAAGTATTTTTTAATGGAAATATCAAATAAATCATATTAATCATATTAAAATAAAAACTTTTGATATTAATTAATGTGTTAAACTAATTTTTAAGATGTAATTGACATGTTATAGAATAAATAATGTATTTTTTTCTTATTATATGTTTTATCTTGATATTATGAAATTCAACGAAATTAATAGTGCTTAATATTGACATTATGTATATTTTATAGTATGTAAATTTTAAATAAATGATATCATTTAAAAAATATGTTAAATTCATGTAAATTATTTGAATAAGTCTTATCATTTTATCTATGATATATTTATGGTTCTTTTTTAATGTAACACTAATTACCCTTAAGGTGTAATAATTCATGTTATCATGGTAAAAGATAAATGAGTTAAATAAGGGTTAAAACCAAAATATAAGAGTATATATTTATTAAAAACATATATAATTTTTATGGGATGGGGGTATTTATACGTCTAAATATATTATATTATTAATTATTATGTTTGGATTCATATACACTTTAAATTAAATTTATATTATTTTAATGTTATGTGAGATTACAAATGATCCACTCTCCTCTCACATGATATGTTTCATATTCTTCTCAAATTTTTACTATTAATAACAATTTTTTCATAAAATGTATATATAAATAACATCCTAGAATAATTCAGAAAAATATTTGTCATATTTCAGTAGTAAAAACATTCGTTGTTGTCTTAATGTGTATTTTTAATTTTATATTCTAAGGAATCGGTATGATTTGTAATCAAATGTTTTGGTTTTATTTTTTATTTAAAAAATATTAACCCTTATAATAAAAATATAAAATAATAAATAATGTATCTGATAGATAACAATATGTTATTCTATTATTTTCATGACGAAAATAAATATTCAATTCCATTAAATTGGAAAAATATCGTCATTTGTGTGTTTGGTGGACTACCTCCTCATTAATTAATGTATTTTATTCAATATTTTCACTCAAGATAGGTTATAATGATTGAAATTTTTTTATATATGATATTAATTATATATTTTTCTTTAATAAATTAAAATAATTATTTTTTATTCATACCAATCTATTTTTAGAAAACTTGTATCATCGTATTTGTGTACAGGTTGACTAGCACCGCCTTGAAGTTATGTGGTTTTCTTTTAATCACCACATCACGAGGATGATTTATATAAAATTATATTTAATAAATTAATATGATATATAATATAATGTATAATTATGTAATGATAGAAAATATATTTATCATCTATCTATAATAATCACTAAATAGTGGAATCATTACTCATCCATATATAAAATTCCATCACTATGATTGAAACATAGTTAATATTTATACACCTCTTTTATGAATGAAAATAAAATATGAATTAACCTATAAAAAATATAATAATAATAATAATTTTATTATAATGATGATGTAATAATGTCCCAATTGACTATGGATGTCATACGAATGTAATTTTGTATTCAAAACTAAATATCATAAAATGAAATTAAATAAATATAAAAAAATATTTAATTATAATAACAAGATAATATTATATATAAATATAATAATAAAAATGAAAAATATTATCATGAATGTAACTAATTATGTTATGTTTATTATTAATCAATCTAAGGAACATTCATGATGTTTCAGACTTAATGCAATAGAATTCATCACACAATTTCAATTCCTTGGGTTAGACCACTACATTCATTGATTTTGTACGTATATGATTATGCGTAAAATGAATTTGGATTAAATTATGATTTAATTCCACTTGTTTAATCTATATTTTAGTCAATTAACATAATTTTTTATTTTTATTAATGCTCACCTTAATTATATGATATATGTATTGGAGTTCATTAGTATTTAATTTCATCGAGGCATATTTTAATGTTATGCGCCTATATTTTATAGTTAGGTGTAACTAACTATTATATTAAATTATAAATAATTAATTATATTATTATAATTATGTTAATTTTTTTTAAAAATTTATTATTTTATTTGGTAAATTATTCAACTAATTACAATATAGAAATTGTTTTTCCCTCACATTTAATTTGGTGGGACACATGTCATATTCACTGCTTGTTTATTTATTGTAGTGTATATTAATAAAATTATTCTAATTAATGAATTTTATAATTAAATTTATGAGATATAGAAATCAAACTGAATTTATTTCATTTTCATAGGTTTATAATTCAATTTTTATCATTGTGGTAATGGTTTATTTGATAATCCCATCATTATTTTTTTGTATATGTTAAAGTATTTACTATAGAATTATTATATTTGCTATCTATTTTTATAATTTATTATTCAGAAAGGATCATACAATTATCTTTTAAATTATTTCAATATTTGTTTTTCAATTATATAATTTTTTCAAAATAGTTTTAATGGAATATTTATATTGTTTTACAAACAAGTTGTTATGTAAGATTTTAATTTCTCTTTGGCGGAATAGTTTTTAACAATATATTAAATGATCGTATTTTACCAAATTCATGACACCGCATTAATTTAAATATTATTTTTAATTTTTAAAATTTTATTTTCAAATATAATGTATTCATTAATAAGTTAGTGGCATTTTAAAAAGGGAATTAATTTTAAAATTAAAAATATATTTTACACTTGAACTATTTCAAGTGATAATTCAAAATAATTTCCAATATTTATATAAATTTAGATAATATTTATTCTTTATAAGGATTATGACCTAATGGAAAAATATTTTTTAATTAAAAAAATAGTTTAAATTTATGATGAAATAATTTAATTTTTATAAAACCCATTTATCACTTGCGTTATGTTTTTATGAACTTTTTATGAATGATAACTATTTTTATGGTTTTTGATTAGATGGATGTATTTTGTTCTTTTAAAACACATATGTATTATTTTCATTGTAATATGGGTGGGACATATATCATCTTACAATGAATTAAAAAATTATTTATCCCTTATTATATAAAAAAGAATCAAATGGGGTGTGAACTAAATTCATTAAAGGAGTTCAAAATCTATGACAGTATTTGGAGTGAACCTTTAATACTTTAATAGTTTGGGATGTAAAAACATTCCACAAATAGGAATTAGATTCAATAGGGTATAGTTGTGTTTCTTATATTGGATGTGTATCCAACAATGTATTTTTTATACTTATGTCTCTTCCAATACATCCATTCCATATGTTATGCTGTTACGGATTATATTCTTTGATTCATTAATTATGAATTCCAAGTTAACATCCACGATTTATCCCATGAATACTGATTATTATTTAGATACAAAGGGTTATTTTTTCAAATTATATCGTCATATAGCCATATTCTCATGTTATGTATACATAATCATTTATATCTCATAGGGTTAACCTTACATAGCACTTGATCTCATTGTTTATTATGTATCCTTTTCCATAGGTTATGAAGAAAGGTTTGAAGAAGGTTATGTCAATCAATGGTGTTATACATGGATAAATTTTGGGAGATGATAAATAGTTTTATATGCCAACAATTTAATTATCCAATATATGTAGGATATTTTTCATATTAATGAAAACAATAAATCAAAATGGACCCAGGGTATGTTACTGATATAATTTTTCTATTTTATGTTGTAATCATTAAATGATAAAATTGGGACATATTCATTTATATCATTTCATGTTATGTAAGGTTTTTTATTTTCATATCGAATGTTGAAGTACAAACCGTAGGATGCTACATTTGGTTACACAAGAGGGTTTATATATATTTTGATAATATGATGTTTTAGTGATTAGTTATCTTATGATTTATAGATAACATCATGGTAAATAAGACAATTATATTACAATCCATGAAACACATTTTGATGTTTCCATTGATGAAATTTTACGGTGAATAATGCTACTTTTGGAGACAATTATTTGAGATATTTTGTGTTATTATATTTTGGGATTCGACTTGAATGTTATGATATAACCATTAAAATTAAAATATTTCACTAGAGTTTATTATATGAATTCTTTTTTAGGATGTTGCTAAATTTCCAAAAATATTATATGTATACTTTTATAAAAATTACAACCCTTGGGACAAGTGACAACCTATCACATCTGAAATGGTCGTGATTTTTGAACCCACAACCAAAGGGTGATAAGGGTTCGTCATTTACCAAATGACTACATGATGTATTGGTAATTATGAAATTTTTTAAATTAAATAGATGGACTAAGATTATGTTGATTTAGGTGAACGTGTTTTTTATTTTATATATATAAACAGGTTTAAATATTTATTTGGGGGTTTTGTGATTATTTTTATTTATAAATAATATCACTATTTATGAAATCTTATAGGATATTATGGGATAATATTTCATGAATAATGATTAATTAATCTTTTGGAAACATATATTAATATCTTCTAGATTTATGGTGGAACTTATTATTTATGGAAAATACTATCATATCTAGGATAGTATTTTATTTGGTAAATTTTATTATAGATATGTAACATTATGTGGTCTTGATGTTATTTAATGAAAAATAATTGATTAATCATGGAAGACTGTGTAATTTTTTTGGTTCTATTAATAGTTATAAATATTTTAATGAATTATAATGATATTTTTTTATTGAAAGATCTAAGTCTAAAATTTTGTATTACAATTGAATTTTTTAATTTTAATGTAGTCATCCTCATATTATATTACATCATATTTGGGATTCAAATTAACTTTTGTACATAATTTTCCATTATTTTTAACTTCTATTTAAAAGAGGAATAACTTTTTATCCTTTTGTTTAATTCACGATCCATTGAAGTTGATTTTAGTGCTTCTAGCATAAAAAAAATCAAATTCTTCATTTTCCACACAATATTAATAATCAATTGAAATATAATAAAGCATAATACTATAATTTTAAATTATGTATATATCCTTCTATTCTACTGTATTTAGTAAATGGTTTCCTTAACATTCAGAAAAGGATTTCGAAACAAAAATGTTATTTATATCTACATTTCCTGATGAGAAATCAATATACTTTTAATCCATCACAGATTTATTATTTTTTGGATGGTTTACTTTATCATTACCAAGTTATTTTTCACTCTATATCTACTATATGGAGCTATTTTTCCATTCTATGGACATGTTTTCCAAAATGGAAACCTAGTGAGTGATACTTTTAAGGACCATCATGCATTATTTCATTCATTCAATGAGGTATTTCTATTAGACCGTTTTATATTTTTGGAAATTAAAAAGGTTAATTTCAATATTCAATACATGGTTACCAGGAATACATTAAAATTGTTAATGTGTGATTTATTAATGTGACGAGAATGTAATATCCATAGAATTCAAAAAGAAATATGATGTTATGTAGTGAAAAAGATAAAAAATCCTTGTGAAATATTATTACAAGACAAATATATCCTTGAAATTAAATTTTATTATTTAAATAGTAACAACTGATTTGTAAAATAAATGTATTCCTCCTAACAAATACAAATTTATTTGTAAATTATTATAAATTAAATAATCTCTTTCAGGAATAGTGATTTTGTTCTTCATAACGATAAATATTATTGTAAAAGGTTTTTTATTTTGATAATTATTTTTTTGAGATATAAGAAAATATATATAACAAATGTAAATTAATTTTTGATATAATAATATTAAAATTTTCATATGTTAATTGTTGGAAATATTTCTCAAACATTTTATTATTACATAAATAATTTTATATAGGGAGTTTTATTAAAAATTATATTTCTCAATCATTAAAAAGATCAAATTACATTAGGTTTACATATAAATTTGTTTTTTTATTTATATTATTCCAATTATAGTGTTTAAAATTTATTTTATACTTTAAATTTGTAAGAAAACTTTTATATTTAAAAGGAAATATTTATAATGGGATTTCTTTTTTTATTTATAATTTAATATTTAATTAATTTTGTAACTTATTTTACATGAATTTTGAAAACATTAATTGATACTTTGAATAATAGTTCCATAATTTATTAAATAGTCAACTTTTATTTCGAGACAACATGAATAGAAACCTTTGTATATTTTTTTAAACTGTAATGGTTAAATCATGTAATTAATGGTAAAACAAATATAATAGGACATATTCATTTATGAAAATTAAATTTACAATGGAATAATTTATTATCATTTTAATTTACCTTTAATGGTTACTATTATAAAATTCATTTTAAATTTTTACACAATAGTTATGTAGTGATTATTTTATTAATAGAAAATATCAATAATAAATTTTTAAAAATTTTAAAATAAATATATGATTAGATAAATAATATAGTTAAAATATTTTTTGATTTCCTTGAAATGATATAGATTTAATAAAAAATTTATTTAAAAATATATGTGGTACCAAGATATTATTATATTCAATATAATTAGTAGTCGATAAAAATGATATTGTTAATATTTTATTGTAATTAATATTTATTTAAATGATAAAAAATTTATAGAAATAAGATAATCATGCAACATAGATGGATATGGGTTCAAATGTCATTTTTTCTCCACTTTTCAATCGTTTTTCATTTAATAGTAACAATAATAATCTAGAAACTGTAAACATTCATGTTTTCACGTTAAGTGGTTATGAGATTAAATAAGGGAAAAACCGAACGATAATAAAATATATTTATTAAAATCTAATATAATTTTAATTTCATTATTGTATCTAGAAAAATAATTATTTTTATCTTATATATTAATAATATTGGATCCATTTTTAATTAAAAAATCATTTTTATTAATTTAATATTCTCGAAATTCCAAGACTTCCCCATTCATATCTTATAAATGGGATCCTCATCATAAAATTTATTCACACCTCATATTCATTTGGTATTAGATAATAATTGTAAAAAATATTCATATAATGTATACCCACATTCATGAGGTCTTATTTTATGTGGAACACCATCCTTTGTGGTCACTATGTATTAAGAAAAAGAGATTTTCTGAAGATGCAGTATGATTTTTAATTGAAAATTTCTCTTTTCATATACATATAAATCAATAGATCCATAATAATAAATAATTAAATATTTAATACAATATCCATAAAATTATATTTTATTATGTATGCTTCATGAATTATATCTATATAAACATCCATCATGTGGGAAGAGAATTCAACATACTTATGTACGGCAGACTACCCCCTCATAGCATGATGTAGTCCTTTTTATATAATTGCATCTCAATAATGGTAATAATGATGCATGTAATATTTATATATGATATTAATAATATATTTAATAGTAATAAAATATTATATATCATTTATGAAATTATCATCTGATGCATTAAAAATTAATGACGCCCTATGTGTGTACTTGTGGACTACCACATCCACACAGTGCGGTGATACATTTTTCATCATCACATCACATAAATGATATATATAAAAATATGTAAATTTTTTACACAAATTAATATTAACGTTATGTAAAGATAAGATAATACTTTCACTTTCTCTTTAATGATCGTTAAAATTTGGAAGTGTTACACATTCATACATATGACATCCCATTTATATGATTGAAACAAAGTTCATTTTTCATATATATGATTGAAGGATACATTTCATAATATAATTGATGTACAAAAATGAAAATTATTCAATCATTTCTTCTTTTTTAATGATGTAATAATGACCAATTTAACAATATACATCTTACCAATGTTATTTTGGTCTCAAATATAAAATATTTTCAAAATTTCAAACATAAAAATAGATAATTAAGTAATTATTATAACATGATAATAAGTGGATTAAATGGAATAATAAATATAAAATTTCATAAATAAATTATATAATTATCCTATTTTTTTGATTTATGATGTTAAATAACATACATGTTGATTTGGACATATGGTAAAAGAATTCTTGACCGAACATACAATGTTCGGGTTATAAATATAAATTTATTAATTATCAAATAGAAATATAATGTCTGAAATATATTATTATTAAATTATGTACCAATACAACTTACCTTCCGTCGATTTATATCAGATACACCTAAAATATTCATTTTGTTAATGTTCACTTCAATGATACGATATATGTAAGGAACATGGACTGAATTCTATTTAATTAAAGAATATTATTATTATATGTAAGAATATAATTTGATGATGCGTATATTACACCCCATTGAAATTTAATATCATGGATTTCAATATTTTAATGATAGTTAATATTTTTTAATATTTATTCATTAATGAGGCATATGATTCAACTGATTATAATTTGGTAATGGATTTTAATCTACCTATTATTTCTGTTCGACACATTCTTTATAATCTACTAGATTATTTTCTGAAATGTATATATTTTCAATTAATGTATCTTATGAAAATTATATGTAAAATTATAGGATATAAATGTACATATTAATTTATCCCTTTCTTTTGTCTTATTTTTCAAATGTTTCCAATGTTTTGTTAGTTAATTTCCCAATATAATCACTATTTTGGATTGTTTTTATTTAGGTATCTATTGGGGAATATTCACTACTAGAAATAGAGGATTTCCCAATGGGTTAGAACTGTTGGGAACGGCTGTAGAACCGTTGGTATATGTTATACCAACTGTTTTGTTGGGATAGCTTTTCCCAATGGTTTATAGTGAACCTTTAGGATAGGGTGGAGAAAAATAACCCAATCCCAAAAATTCTGGAAAACCATTGGTAAAATCACAATGTGTCCTCTTTCCCAATGGTTTCTAATCCGTTGGGAAAAGTGTATTATCAACGGTTCCCTGAACCATTGGTAAAAAAACACAGAATGTTATGCCAACGGTTTAAAACTGTTGGCATAGCCTATGTTGGGAAAATTGCACAGTAGCTCTGCAATTTTCCCAGAAGCACTCCAATTTTCCCACCATGTCTCATTTTGTGGGTTCCCCCTCATTTTAAATCCAATTATTATACCTTCAATAAAAAAACATACATATAAAATTATTGTACCTCCAATAACCAACTAACACATACATATAGAGAACAAATTCATACTCATTTAACATATAATGCTGGAAATATACACATCCATAATTAAATTAGAATTCATAACTTAATTATAAACATACATAATTCATTTAGAATTCATTTTAAAATTTAGATAACAATTATATGTGGAATCTGGAAGTCAATTCATTATTTTATCGGTTTTTTGTATACTATATGTTTTTACCTGAAATGATGTCCATTTTAAACAAAATACATACACCTAGAGTGATACCAGCCACACCATACCTCAAATTGAGGTGGGGTTGACTCGTACACATCACATATAACTCATGGATTGTTCTCCTAAAGTTTCAACGGAAACCGAATGCATTTGGTCAGTTTTTTAGTATGTTAGTTCATGTTTTTCAATTAAAATGACATCCTTTCGAAACAAAAGGCAAACAGTTTGAGTGGTGCTGGCCACACCATGTCTCATATTGAGGTGGGGTTGATTCGTACACGTCACATATGACCCATGAACCATTCTCCTATGTTTCAACAGAAACCAAATGTGTTTGGTCGGTTTTCCATATGTACTTAAAATGTTGTCCATTTTAAACAGAAGAGCCACTTAGAGTGATTCAGGCCACACTATTCCTCCGATTAAGGAAGGGATGACTCGTACATGTCAAAAATGACCCATGGATCATTGTTATAATGTATCGACACAATCAGAATGCGTTTGGTTAGTTTTCCAAATGTTGGTTGATATTTTTCACTTAAAATGACGCCCTTTTGAAACAAAAGATAGACACTTTGAGTGGTGGCGGCTACAACGTGCCTCATATTGAGGTGGAGTTGACTTGTACACGTCACATATGACCCATGGATTGTTCTACTAAAGTATCGACACAGTCCGAATGCGTTTATCGATTTTTCGTATGACAGTTCATGTTTTTCAATAAATATGATGTCCTTTTGAAACAAAAGTCAGACACTTTAAGTGGTTCCGGCCACACCATGTCTCAGATTGAGGCCGGGGTGATTCATACACGTCACATATGACCCATGGATAGTTCTCCTAATGTTTCAGTGGAAATAGAATGCGTTTGGTCGGTTTTCCCTGTGTACTTAAAATGTTGTCCATTATAAACAAAAGAGAGACACTTAGAGTGATTATGGAAACACCGTGCCTCCGTTTAAGACGTGGTTGACTCATACACATCACATTTGACCCATGGATTTTTGTGCTAATGTATCAACTCAATCTGAATGCGTTTGGTCACTTTTCTGTATCCCAGTTGACATTTTTCACCTAAAATGACGTCCTTTTCATACAAAAGATAGACACGTTGAGTGGTGGCGGCCACACCGTGCCTCGGATTGAGTCGGGGTTGACTCTTACACGTCACATATGACCCATGGATCATTGTGATAATGTATCGACATAATCCGAATGCGTTTGTCAGTTTTCTGTATGCCAGTTGATGTTTTTCAATTAAAATGGCGTCCTTTTGAAACAAAAGGCAGACACTTAGAGTGGTGGAGGCCACACCGCACCTCGGATTATGGCGGGGATGACTCGTCCACATCATATATGACCCATGGATCATTTTTCTAATGTATCGACACAATCTGAATGCATTTGTTCGGTTTTCCGTATGCCAGTTTATGTTTTTCAATTAAAATGACGTCCTCTTGAAACATAAGAGAGACACTTTGAGTGGTGTCGGCCACACCGCATCTCAGATTGAGGCGGAGTTGATTCTTACATGTCAAATATGACCCAATAATCGTTCTCCTAATGTTTCAATGGGAACCGAATGTGTCTGGTCAGATTTCCATATATACTTAAAATGTTGTCCATTTTAAGAAAAAGAGAGCCACTTAGAGTTATTCCGGCCACACCGTGCCTTAGATTAAGGCGGGGTTGACTCGTACACATCACATATGACCTTGGGATCATTGTGCTAAAGTATCGACACAATCTGAATGCATTTGTTCGGTTTTATGTATTCCAGTTGATGGTTTTCAATTAAAATGACGTCATTTTGAAACAAAAGGCAGACACTTTGTGTGGTGGAGGCCACACCGCACCTCAGAATGAGGTGGGGTTGACTCATACACATCATATATGACCCATGGATAGTTGTGATAATGTATCAACATAATCCGAAGGTTTTTGTTCTCTTTTCTGTATGCCAGTTTATTTTTTTCAATTAAAATGACGTCCTTTTGAAATAAAAGATAGACACATTGAGTGGTGCCAGCCACACCACATCTCAGATTGAGGCGGGGTTGATTCTTACACGTCACATATAGCCCATGAATTGTTCTCATAAAGATTCAATGGAAACCAAATGCGTTTGGTCGGTTTTCCATATGTACATAAAATGTTGTCCATTTTAAGCAAAAGAGATCCACTTTGAGTGATTCAGGCCACACCGTGACTCATATTAAGGCAGGGTTTACTCGTACAAGTCACATATGACCCATTGATCATTTTTCTGAACTATCGACATAATCCGAATTCGTTTGGTCGGTTTTCCATATCCCAGTTGATGTTTTTCAATTAAAATGACATCCTTTTGAAACAAAAGAAAGACACATTGAGTGGTGGCGGCCACACTCTGCCTTGGATTGAGGCGGGGTTGACTTGTACACATCACATGTGACCCATGGATCGTTGTGCTGAAGTATCGACACAATCTGAATGCGTTTGGTCGGTTTTCCGTATGCCAGTTGATATTTTTCAATTAAAATGATGTCCTTTTGAAACAAAAGGCAGAAACTTAGAGTGGTGCCGGCCACACCGCGCCTTGGATTGAGGCGGGGTTGACTTGTACACGTCACATATGACCCATGGATCATTTTACTAAAGTTTCAATGGAAACCAAATGCATTTGGTTAGCTTTCCGTATGTACATAAAATTTTGTCAATTTGAAACAAAATAGAGCCACTTAGAGTGATCCTGGCCACACCGTGCCTCTAATTAAGGTAGGGTTTACTGGTACACATCACATATGACCCATGTATCATTGTTCTAAGTATCAACACAATACAAATGCGTTTGGTCGGTTTTTTATATTCCAGTTGATGTTTTTCACTTAAAATGACGTCCTTTTGAAACAAAAGACAGACACTTTGAGTGGTGGCAGCCACACCGCATCTCAGATTGAGGCAGGGTTGACTCGTAAACGTCACATATGACTCATGGATCATTTTTCTAAAGTATCGACACAACCTGATTGCATTTGGTCACTTTTCTGTATGCCAGTTTATGTTTTTCAATTAAAATGACGTTCTTTTGAAACAAAAGGCAGACACATTGAGTGGTGCCGGCCACACCACGCCTCAGATGGGCCAGAATATGCATAAGGTAGTGAAAACATGGGAGGCCTAAATATCCCATTTGTCCCTAACGACACACCAGGATTAGAATGTGGGAAGGATGACATGTCAGTGGGAGGGGCAGGGTCTAGTTAGGTATGCGCAGCTGCTTGTCCACCTCTGGTATGAACCCTCCTCATACCACTGACCTGAGTACTAGGACCATTACTAGGCTCCCCGTCGAATAAATGTCGACGTATAGGTGGATCCTACAAAAATATTGACAAAAAAATTAACCACATGACATTATATATTCTTTAAATATATCAATTTGAAATAAATTACTCACTACAGGAACTAATGATGGAATTCCCAACTCCGCCATTCAACAATTGTTCTCCATCATTTTTTTTGGGTTTTCTATCTTCAATTAGATTCATTTCCTACATTTGAAAACAAATATGTAATTAATTAGAAAAGAAAATTAATGTGTAACCCAAAAAACTAAATATATGAGGGAATATGGGGATTCATTGGTAATTTATCTATCAATTGTTTTAGAACAGCTTGAATGGACTTAATAAATCATACAAGTTGTAATGTTCACCAAGTTAGAAATATTGTTTGACTATGATTGAATATAGTTCAATTCCAAATTATAAAATGAAATTCAAATAAAACTACAACCAATAAATATTGAAAATTCACATAATTGTCAAGTCGGCTATCAATTTTTTTAGAAGAGATTGAATGGATTTAATAAATCATACAAGTTTTAATGTTCACCAAGTTATAAATGTTGTTTGACTATGTTTGAATACAGTTCAATTACAAATTAGAAAATGCAATTCAAATAAAACTACAACCAATAAACATTGAAAATTCACATAATGGTCAAGTCAGGTTTCAATTGTTTTAGAAGAGCTTGAATGGATTTTATAAATCATACAAGTTGTAATGTTCACCAAGTTAGAAATATTGTTTGACTATGTTTGAATACAGTTCAATTCCAAATTAGAAAATGCAAATCAAATAAAACTGCAACCAATAAACATTGACAATTCACATAACAGTCAAGACAGCTATCAATTGTTTTAGAAGAGCATGAATGGATTTAATAAATCATACAAGTTTTAATGTTCACCAAGTTAGAAAAATTGTTTGACTATGTTTGAATACAGTACAATTCAAAATTAGAAAATGCAATTCAAATAAAACTGCAACCAACAAACATTGAAAATTCACATAACATTCAAGTCAGCTATCAATTGTTTTAGAAGAGCTTGAATGGATTTAATAAATTATATAAGTTGTAATTTTCACCAAGTTAGAAATAGTGTTTGACTATGATTGAATACAGTTCAATTCCAAATTATAAAATTCAATTCAAATAAAACTACAACCAATAAACATTGAAAACTCTAATAACAGTCAAGTTAGCTATCAATTGTTTTAGAAGAGATTGAATGGATTTAATAAATCATATAAGTTGTAATGTTCACAAAGTTAGAAATATTGTTTGACTTTGTTTGAATACAGTTCAATTCCAAATTAGAAAATGTAATTAAAATAAAACTGCAACCATTAAACATTGAAAATTCACATAACGTTCATTTCAGCTAAAACACATTTGTGATCAATACTAAATCAATTTGAATATTACCAACCTTAACATCTCAACTCGAGGTAAACAAAATGAATTGATATCATGGATGAATGATTCTATATATTTTCAACCACAACATCAGGTTTACAATCAACTCTGACAATTGAGCTATTTGAGTCATCAAAAGAAATAAATGGATTGGTTCTAATGGCACTCAAGACAATGTCAATTCCATCATCACTATCATCAAAAATATGTCTTGGAATTACTTTAACTATGACACCAAATTCAGGTAGAAGTTGGGATTTGACATAAAAAACATGTTTATCCATTGATGCCAACACATATGGTTCTTCGGTAGCAAGAGTGCAAGTCATATTAGTTACTCGAAATCCACAATCATCAATAAAGTGCCATGTCTCGTCATCGAATCAAACCAATGGAATTTCATCATTGCGACTCGTCCATGAGAGTAATAATACAATATTATTATTTTCTCAATAACTCCATAATAACTCACGTTTTCGAATCGTGGTCTACTATATGATGCATTGGCATAAAAATCTATTGTGGCAGTAACCATAGCACCATCATGTTGTGTTCTCATGTTCTTTACTCGTTCAGTGACAATAAATATGTACCCATTGATAACAATTGATTTACAGTCACGAACCACGGTATTAGGACTGAAATCCAAAGATCTTATTTCCTCAGAGAAAGAGTCAGTAGACAAAATTAATACCTGAAATATAATTGACTATTAAACATAATTAAATATTGATATAATTATTTTAAATATTAAATTTTTTATACCTTCAATTTTAACCATGTAGAAAACTCATTGCTATTGAAAGTCTCTCTCTTTCTCAAAGATAAAGAATGATGCTTCCTATTTTTCATGGTTTTATATTCCCCATATATAAAAAATATGAATAGTTTAATAGATATATATGTAAGATATATATAATCAATTTAGTTGCCTGATATAGTCATCCAACAAATCACAGTTGAACAAAACTATGTGATGTGCCTTCTCTCACTCTTTATGGATTAATGTCTACAATGTATATGTTCGAAGAATTCCTCCTGTTTGAATAAGTGATGGAAAACTGGGTTCAATTTTCTCATACTATTCTTCTTCATTTCTCATTAGTCTGTTCAATCTTGTAGTAATATCAGACAAATACATCGAGCAGAAATCCATATATTCTTGAGCCATGTAACCATTCATGATATAACCGTCGGGATGATTTCGGTTTCGGATATAAGACTTTAATGTGAAAATATTTCTTTCATTTGGATACATTAAAAAAAAGAAACAGGACCTCTGAGAAGTATTTCAGTGGGAATATGGATATTCAGATGTACCATGCATGTGAAAAATGATGGAGGAAATATTTTCTCCAAATCTCACAAAATTAATGGGGCATCTGTCAACATTTTTTGCAAGATATACTTTGACAACTTATTAGCACAATGATCTGTAAACAAATGGCATAACCGAATAAAAACCACCCTTACATTATTGGAAAAAAGATGATGGATTGCTATTGGAAGAAACTCATGCAGTAGAACGTGATAATCATGAGTCTTCAATGATTTTAGCTTCAACTCTCTACTGTTGACCGGTTTAGATATGTTGCTTGAAAAGCCATCAAGAACTCTAATAGTCTCTAATACTTTCAGAAATTGTTTTTCCATAGGTGTCATCACATAAGAAGAACATGGAAGTTTCCATTTATTTTCACTGATATGCACAAGATGTAATTCTAGTCTGATGCCCCAATCCACCAAGTCACGCCAAGATCGTAAATCATCTTTTGTCTTCCCCTTGACATTTAAAAGAACCAAAAGCATCATTTCACATATATTCATTTCAATATGCATTACATCTAAGAAATGATGTAACAAATTGGTTAACCAATAAGGAAAATCAAAAAACATACTCCTCTTCATCCAATTGTAACGGGTTTCAGTGGAAACATTATTTCTCTTTCCAGATTTCATTTGACCCTTCCCGAACGAAAAACTGAAATCTTTCAATTCATTAAGCACTTTAGTTCCAGACATAGGCTGAGGTGGATCATCAGTCTCTACGGTATTATCAAATCTTTGACGATTCATTCTATATGGATGATCCTTTTTCAAGAATCGTCGATGTCCTATAAAACTGAAACTACAGTGATGTTTCAGACTTCTGGATTGTGTATTCTTCATTCAAACTGGATATGAAAATTTTCCCTTCGTGCTCCATCTAGACATCATTGCATAGGCCGGAAAATCCTTGATCGTCCACATAAGTGCAGCACGCATCTGAAATATGTCTTTTGAAAATGCATCGTATGTGCGCACACCCACATCCCAAAGATGTTTAAAATATTTTACTAAAGGTTGCATGTAGACATCAATATCAATGATAGGATCAGAAGGACTAGATATGAGTATACTCATGAAAGTGAATGGTTTTTTCATACACAACCATAGAGGATGATTATAAATGCGTATAAAAACTGGCCATATGTTGTGCGAAGTAAGCATCTTCCCAAATAGATTAAAACCATTGCATGAAAGACCCACCCTCACATTACGCATATCAGCTGAAAAATCAGGATGTCGAGAATCAAATCTCTGCCATGAAAATCCATCTGCAGGATGAACCTACTCATCATTAGTCTTCTTTCTCTCGGTATCATACCATCTCATTTTTAAAGATATGTCATCAGCAATAAAATGATTCTGGAGTCTGGGGATTAATGGAAAGTTCCACATTACATTCTATGGAATGCGGGATGGTGTTCCATCAGATTTTGACTTCCAACGGGATGTGAAACATTTAATACAATCATTTCGTTCAGCGGTTTCCTCCCAGAATAAACTGCAACCTTTCGGGAAAGCATGATTTTTGTTTCTGGAAAATCTAAGTCCCTAAACTAACTTCCATGCCAAATAGTGGTTTGAGGGAATATCTTCATCATCTATAAGTAAATCCTTCATGACGGTAAGAATGTAATCGATTGCTGTATTATAAATCCCATACATAGTTTTCCCAAGAAACAATCGGATTAAAAATTCCAGCTTTTTCATTTTATCGCATTGTCAATATACGGATGTCGTGGCAGCATCATTCAAATTTTTCACCATATCAATATCATCATTTTCACTAGATGCATCATATGTGCTCATATCGAAGTCTTCTTGAGTCAAAATCCATTTTTTTCATGATGACAAATAAATGGAATCTGATCATCTAACAAATTCTCTATTTCAATATTTTCATTTCGATCATTACCAATTTGAGATTTCATTTTCTCCCCATTGTGATACCACACAAAGTAGTTTTCTTGAAAACCATTTTTGGTTATGTGGTACCTGACTTCTTCACAGATCAACCAAGGGGTACCAACACAATTGGAACATGTGCAGGTTATGTGACCACTATCTTTTAGCATTGTGAAATGAAAAATCTTTAAAGCTCTCCAAATTGTTTTGAAAATCACTTGATATCCGATCAGTTTCATACATCCAACTTCTTTCCATTATGTAAAAATAATTTATATAAGTAATTTTGTCATCAAAATTCAATAGGATTGAACATTAATAGAAAATATATTTAAGTAAATGATAAAGGAAGAAGTTTCTAGTCGATGTAGTGAAAAGCACCACACCCTCATAAAAGTGAGTATTGGAAAATATGGACACAAAATATAAAACGTACAATGATAACCATATTTAGTTGACCCTAAATTTGTATTAGTATAGTCATCTTGGGGGAAATGGAATATATGATCCTTGTTAAATGATGAATTCAAAAGATCGTATTCCATATGTTGGACACTATCTATGGAAAGAAATCATGTGAGGATGGGTTTACATCATTCAATTTCTTATATGCTAGTGAGAATGAAGACTTAAATTAATGACTTGAGTTCACTGATACCATTTCAACCATTATACACACCATTTGAACCCTTATACACATCATGTGAACCCTTATACCATATCGTCATTATTGTAACCATTAATAACAACTTATTAAATAACATCACTTATTAAAGATAATCAAATTGAACATAAATCAATAATAATATTTTATATATCATGTAAAATGAATTCATACAATCTTACATCATAAATGACCACCCACAACCATGATTAATGACCCCAAAGCTCCCCTTTCGGCCAAATCAAAGGTGAAAACAAAAACATATAGTTTTAGATAAAAACCTCATTTGTGTGAAGAATAATAATCTCATGCTCCTCATGATATTTAAACCACACAGTTATGATTTTCAAGATGAACTTGTATCCATGAAACCATATGAGAAACATGATTCAATACATGCATTTTTCTTATTTTCCCAAGCATTTTGAAGAACCCCAAATCCGTGAAAATTGTTATTTTGTTTTAAAAAGGTGATTGAATAACACATGTATGATGTCGAAGGCAAAATGATTCATGGTTATATTATAAAAACTAATATATACTAATATTGCGAATTCGACATTCTGTGAATTAGTTTCATGAAGATGGAACAAGTAATAATTAGGGACCACATACTATTTGGCAACGTTCAAGATGATACTCCATATGTTCTATTGTGCAATGGATAAGTGAAAAGTGTGCCATTTTATATATATATAGATTTTGATAGAAATGTGATACATACTTGTTATGTAATACACATAGAGTACAGAAATTAAGATGAACAATATCTTTATATTTGGCACGATCTTAATGAAAGAGTGATTTTCCTGAAATAATATCAATAAATATTACAAAAAATTTCTTATTAGTTCCTATACATGAACCTATAATAATTGAACTAGATTAAAAAATTTATGTATCTAAAAAATTAGAACACAATAATGAGACACCATTCCCTTATAAATGTAAATGTGTAATGAAAACATTAATTGGACATACACCGATATAGGGATTTGAGTACACAATTCGTGGAACAATCATAAAATTTTACAAAAACCCTAAAAATTGGGAATAACGAAATCATTGATAATAGAAGGATATGATTTATAAGAGGTGGAACTATATCCTTGATAAAATATAGAAGGAGTCTAACATAGTAGATGCTAATATAATGGAAGATGTTGGGATTGGGAAGTGCTTCTGCCAAGGAATCACGTCTGGAGATGAGCGGAAGGCTTCTGGAATTGTGGGGAGGCTGCTGCCTGCATTTGGGTATTTGGGGATTTTTTCCCAACGGTTCTTAAAAACCATTCCGAAAACCCAATATTTCCAAACGGTTTCATAAACAATTTGGGGAAACTATGTTTTTCCCCACTTTTCCCAACAGTTTCATAAAACCGTTGGGAAAACTAAGTTTTTCCCCACTTTTCCCAACAATTTTATGAAACTATTGGGAAATTTCAGTTCTTCAAGGTCTTTTCCAATGGTTTCTATAAAGCGTTGGGAAAAATCCCATTTCCAGTAGTGATTTCTCTATATTTTTACTATATTATTAAAATATTTTCAAATTGGTTTTTAATATTATTATATAATTTTGTAAAATATGTTTTAACAATGTTTGTATTATTAAAAAATTGGTTTAAATGAATCTTTCTGTAATTTTAAAAAAGTGGAACATTATGTCCTTTCGTAAAAAAGTTAGAAGTTATGTTTTCATAATTTATATGACATGATTCGATTTTTCGACCATAATTTTTCGGAAATTATTTTAGGCATACATTACATGATTATATTAAATGAATTTTTATTCATTTATTATATCATATATTTTTAAAAATAATAGTGATTTTATAATAGAAAAGTTATTTTCTAGGATAATTATTCTACGTTATATTTCAAAAAAAATTCTATATAAGATTAAATTCTATAATGGATCATACTAATTAATAGGCATATGAACAACTAATAAAATCATTAGTATTAATTTGGATTATTTTATCATGTGATGAAATGTTTATGAAACCCATTTCTTTTTCATAGGATAAGTTATGATGAAATATTTATTAAAGATACTTATTATTATGTGGTTTGAAATGAAGAATGATTATTTTTATATGGAACACATTTGAGTAGTTGTAATTATATAAATATATGAATAATTATTTTCCTTTAACTCACTGGATGATAATTTATATCTCATAAGATAGAGATGACTTGAATGTGGTGTTAAATAGTTTCAGTTAGATACATTGTTTGCAATGATTTTCTTCTGAGTGAAGCTTGACTGCTATGATGTTTTGCAGAGTGACCCCATTCCAATAATATAAATGGGGTACCATTGGGGTTGGTTGTGTTTCTTAAACACGATGTTTAGTATCCTTTGGATTTTAAACGCTTAAATTTATACCAAACATTCAATGTCTTATGTTATGCTATAATCAATATTGTTATTTAATTCTTTTATGATTGATTTCTTGTAAAATCCTATATTATTTCTATGACTCAAGATTATGATTTTGTTCCAAAAGTTATAATATCAAAATATCATGGTCATATACCATTATTATGTTGTTAATATATAAAATTATTTGATATCTTTAATTTTCACAGATACTGAGCATCTAAGGAAACCATTTCTTACGTTTCCTTTTCCCTCGGTTATGATGAAAGGTTTTTGTTGGATATTTCAATGAAGGGATAATTATAGGAATAAATTCTATATAATTAAATTTATTTTTATTTACCAGTTTTTAAATTTTTATGATATATATATATATATACCAATTGTTTAAAACTCAATACATAAAATGATTTTAGGTCTGTAATTGAGCTAATAATTTTGAAAATTTTACATTTTCTTTTAAAAAAAATTGATTCCCATTATTTCCTATCAATGATAAAAATTAAATTTTTACCATTTAATCACTAAATTTTGATATGTGAGTAATAGGTTACTATAAAAACAATCATTTTATACAGTCGTTATATATGGTGATTGAAAAATTATGACATTGGTTTATAAGATGGTTGTCCACTTTACTAATGGATGATGACTTCATATCAAGTTTGAGGAAATAAAAAAAGGATGTGGGTATTTAATTAATTTTTATAATATCCCATGATCTTTGAAATAAATAGTATATAATATAATAATTATTTAATAATAAAAATAAAAGGAGATATATGATGAATTAAGGATAATATTCTTCACCAGGTATGGTTCTTATTTTTCAATCAACATCATTTAGGTCGAATAAAAATGCATCATATATTGGGTTTATGAATAGAATATGTCTTCATGTATTGAATTGGGGAAGATAATATGTTTTTTTGGGAAGGGACTGGAAGATTGATTGTTTTTTAGATGTTTGAATATGATAAGAGATTGGGTGGTCTTTTATAAGGTAGGTTATTAGCAAACATGTAAAATATTTAAATAAAAAGGTGTGTCCAAATGTTTCACATTTCATAAGGGTTTTAAGTGGAATATAATAGATTCATAGACATGTTAGCTAAATATATGATCCTAAAATAGATATTGGACTTGTTTTGGGTTATTTTTTACCCCAAATATTTTCGTTTAACCCTATAGAAAAATAACATTCACCTTTACTACAGAAAGTATATTTACTAATTTAACTATTTGTTTTAGTAGAAAATTATGATTAACATAATATTTAATATAATTTTTTTCTCAAATATAGAATTCATTTCTTAAAATTTCACATATTTTAATAGGGGAAAATTTTTTAAAATTAAACATTAATACACGATGAAAAAACACCCTTCAAAACAGAAAAATTCTGAAATGTTAAAAAATTAATTATATCAAAATTTAAAATAAAAATGATTCAAATAAACTAAATTATAAAAATAAATTAATTAATTATATGTAATGATGATTTTTAAAACATTTTTAATTAATTTTTCGGTTTTTAATTCTTTAAAATAAATGTTTTTTCCTAATAATCAATCATTTTATATCAATATTCCCTGAAATGTTCATTAATTCAGAAAATTCTAAAAAAATTATCTCTATTAAAATTTTGACATCATGATTTTAAAAAATATTTAAAATAAAATTTCTAAATGTGTAAAAGATATATTTTAAAAGAATTATACAATGATGTGATATAAAAACGTTTTACAAAAATTCATTTTTATGATTAAAACATGATTTATCCATATCTATTGCCTTTCAATCACAAAATATGAATTTTAAAAATTGTATATATATAATAATTTAATTTCATTAACATAAATAACTAATAGTAATTTTTATTAAGTTAGTATTGTAATTTATAATTATATATATAATTTTCTTAATATTTACTTCATTTTTAAATGGATTTTATTTTAATTTATAATTAGTTTTTCCCAAAACAAATTATTATATATATGTTTTCAAACCATGTATTTTCATAATATAGTTGATCATTCATTCCAAAACATCCCCAAGTGAAAATGATACAACCATATGAAAAATATAATTTAATTTTATATCATGTTTTGTTAAAACATGGGGGTTCATGCAATGCATGTTAAACATGGTGTTGTGTGTAATGGAAAAATTTGAAAAAAAATAATTTATATGAAAAAAATATTTCATAAAATCCTTGGGTGCTACAATTATAGTTCTGATGTAGCTATAACTCTAATGAACATCATCTTCCCTCCTCTGAACATGCTAGAGAACCATAAATTGGCCTTGTATTTAGAAATGAAGGAATATGTTATTACATATGATACCTATCAAACTATTCTAATCACCAATAATAATAAGAAAACCATGAAATAAAGGGGTTTAAATAACAAAATCATGAGGTAATTCTCAATGTTCTTATTACACCTTAATCACAACCACTATCCAAAATAAGAAAAAAATTAAATGGCCACGTAACACCTCACACAACCACTTAAACAATTCTCATGGGGAAAAAACCACATTTTATGTTATACTCAACAAAATTATACATTTCACACTATATTAACAACTTCCATATATTATATAACAATAATACAAAAATCCGAAAAAATATATTATTCTATGAACATTAATCAAGGATCCAATATTCCAGGTCAAGAATAAATCTTCATATTATGGAATTAAATTTCCAATGGTATTCTAGTAATATTAATGTATTACATGTATAAATTAAGAATCAGGTAATATCCTCCTAAAAAAATGTTTTATCACAAATCACTCATCATGGAATAAACTCATAGGGGAAAAAATTTCTACACATCATATAACCAAAGAAACAAAAAATATCTAAAAAATATATCTTAGTATTATTCTTGAATCTGTGACTCAAGCACCTATATTCTTAATTATATGACACCATACATAAAAAACACATTATATATTGATATAGAACATCCTCTCAACCCTTTCCCTAGATGATCGTGCATCTCTAATAACCACTCTATGTATTTTATATCATCCCAAATATCTAGCTATCCATGGTCAATGACATGAGATTTATCATGATGATAAAAATGAAGAAAAGAACCATTAAATATGTTGTGTATCCCATAAAGATATGGTGGTAAAAATAACCATTAAAACACATTTAAAATGTTCCCAAAAACATTTAAGGGCCCAAAAACATGGGAGAATGCATACCCCCTCCTACCAAATCTCTATAAACCAAATAAATAGGAAACCATGATATATACATTACATCCATCCTAATAATACATGGTAATCCACCAAAATATCAGTTGGACTTATTCGATTCTTGTTCTTCTTTTTTACCTCTCATGAACAATTAGATCCATTAAATCAATCAATGCACCACGTCTAGACTAATAATTAATGACTCTCTGACCTTGGTCAAACATAATCAATAAATACCTGACCAACATTAAAAAGCCTCAAATATGGCTATATGTATAGATGATAGATTGATGTCATTATAATAATAATAATAAATTGGAATGGGTTGTTCCCATTATATTACCATTTCAATAAATCACAGTCATGATATATGATGTAACACATAAATTTTTTATGAAATAATTTTTAATAAATTAAATTTCATTGATAGATTATAATGCATTTTATAAAATGATATGATTTATTTATAGGAAACAAAAAGATAATATTTATATACTAAAAATATTTCTATTATATTATGGAAAATTAAACACATTATTTATATTTTTTTATACACTGTGATGAGTTCCATTAATATCTTTTATTTCGTAGAAGACTATGTTTTACCTAACTATATGGTACTCATAAAATTTTTATATAATATAATTGTTTTCATTAAGATGTTCCAATTTCAGGAATGAATATAATTAACTAAATTTTTAAAATATGATATAAATGTGTTTATAGAATGAATTATTTTGTTACCATTAAATTAGAAATGTGATTATTAACTATTTGAAAATAAAGAAATTCCTCTTCTAAAAGAGTAATTTTCTATGAAAACTAGGTTTCATCCTTTTAAATATAAAAAAATTGATAAATTATATTTTAAAACATACATGTAT
Organism: Viscum album; assembly: GCA_963277665.1. Lineage (NCBI taxonomy): Eukaryota > Viridiplantae > Streptophyta > Magnoliopsida > Santalales > Viscaceae > Viscum > Viscum album. The sequence continues at coordinate 653,961,503 of OY728140.1, forward strand.
AATATATTCAACCATATATTTAACATTCATCTTATTCATTTTCTGTATAATATATAACAATAAAATCTGATATTATTCATAAAAAGAATTATTTTTCTACAAAGATGTTTTCTAGGAATTTAACAGAGAACTTATTATATATATATATATATTTAAATATTATAAATATTATTTGAGAAATAAAATTAATTTTTAAAATCATAATAACAAAATTATATTAGGTTTATATTTTGGTAATTTTTAGAGATTTTTAATTTCATCATGATTAATCATAAATGCATAATCATAATTGAAAACAACATTTTCATCTAAAAACTATATAATTATGAAATAAATATTTAGTTTTGTAAATTTTAAATAGATAAATTATGAATATTTTATTCCAATTAGTAAAATTTTATTCGTTTCTATATGGAGTTTTGATATAAATACATTGTAATCTTTTGACTATTTTCACCTGAAAACCTTGATTTCTTATCCCCATTGGGGTATTTATTTATTTTAATATATTCTATTTGTGTGTATTGAATTTGAAAAATAAATCCGATGTTGGTAATCATCTTAATATAGAACTTATAATATGTCAAACATAATGAGATACCAAATTTATTGTTGAATGACTTTTAAATTTACATTAACGACTAAGAAAAATTAGTATAACAAGGCGCTATACATTATACTTAAGGGGACAAATAACATGGAATCATGTCCAAGAACCATTATAATGAAATATTTTTACCATATAACTTATATTATCAATAATTGATCAATAACGAAACCACTATACTTGAAAAAATGGTTCTAACCCACACATTAAAAAACATAAAAGTTTCCCCCACCTATACTATAAAGCCCCCATCCCACTCAAAACCAATCTTCACACCTCCCACGACCTTTTTCATGGACAATATGACAAAAATATATCATTATGAATTCCATATATTTATCCCAAAATGATTAATGTGTTCATAAATCCAACCACGTATTTCATTTTGGGAAATAAAAAAGGAGACACCTGAAGAAGTGGTAACAATAATCAATGAACGTTTCCTATTATTTCCTCCGTGAAGCCCAAATTTTTTTTATATATCATGATTATATAATAATTTTATTATTATTAATATGGATATATATTATATATTGGGATAAATTCCTAAAAATTCTCAAACTTTCAATAAATGTTATATAATGCAATCAATCTTGTGTTCTACAAACTATAGTTTCATGAATAGATGGTGTTCATTCATCCATTACAACCATTAAATGTTGCGAATTATGATGTAAATAATAATTAAACTTGATATTATTTATTTTTAATTATTTTTAATATTATTGTAGAATTTATATATCACACATAGCATCATTACTTCAATTTTTGTATGATAACATCACCATTTGAATGAAAGGCTACAGTTTCACAAAAAAATATTATACATTCACACATTACAAGTTATGTATTGTGGATGGGTTTAATAAATATATATATATATATATATATATATATATATTTGTGTGTGTGTGTGTCAAATTATAATACTATTGGAATTATATCTTATATATATAACAAAAATTTCTTCTTTTCTATTTGAAAAGAATGTGGAAAAATGTTCATGAAAACATACGACATAACATCTCAAAAAACGTTGTATTTTGTTTCCTATCACTATATTTTATGGATTAATCTAAATACATATAAACTAAATATATATGATATTTTTATCATGGATTTAATTTTTCTAATATCTAATTCTAGATGTATGTTTATGTACCTAGATTAACAAGTGAAAAAAATGTATGAAAAAAATAGTTTGTTAACTGAAACATAATATTAACATGGAATAAATAAAAAAGGGGTAATAATAATTCATAATAAAATAAAATATTATTTTATAAATATATTGACATTTTTATATGATATATTTATAATAAACATAAATTTATTATACATTATTTTAGAAAATGTATGATTGATGTTATGACTTTTGGTAATGGGATTTTTGGTCTAACTTTTATTTCATTGAGACATATTTCATATTCACAACTAGTTTCTTTTTATGATGTATATACATCACTATGATATGTTATTTGAGTAATTGAGATTATTTAATGTTATTAAATGTTTCAATTGGTCTTATTATTTCACATATCTCATTATTCTCAAGTTACTCATGTAGTAATGGATTTTCCTCTCACCATTACATTTCATGAGATACAAGAGATGTTCAATACCTATTTCTTATATTTTATGTTTATTTTCCACAAAGATTTAATTTATTATTCTTATAATTAAAATATTTTTTATTTAAAAAATCATTTTAAGATCGCTAAATCATTGGATAAATAGGTAAAAAGTTACCAAATTATTTGAGAAATTTTGTCCCAATTATCCTTCATTTAGACACATGTTATATTATAAAATTATCTTATATTACTAGGATCATGTAAAATAGCGTTGGACTATTATTACATCAATTTACATCATTTCATTGTGTTTTTATATTAATGCAATGTTATTATTTCATTGTAATTATGATTAAATGCCTTAAATTTGTATAAGATGACAAGTACAATCACATTATTTATCCATATTTTTTTGACTATACCTCCCTTAATGATATATTATAACCAATATCTAAATAATTTTGATGATTATTATTCTCCTATAAACATTAATTATATTTCAACATAATGGTACAATTTTTAACAACTATTTGATATTTTATAAATTTATGTAACAATTTATATGGAAAATGAATTTAATTTTTTCTTCAGTTGGAAATTCATTTTCTTCTGAAACAATGTTTTAAACAAATTATTAACAAATTTTTTCTAAATTATATTTTATGATAATTTTTATGGAAAAATATTCTGAATATTTTTTATTTTTAAAAATTGTTTTAAATTTTTTTCAAAGATTACATTAATAAATTTCAATTGTTATTTTCATATAAAAAATAAATATTGGATTTCAAAAAGGTTTATTTTTATATTTTAAATGGTTATTTTAAATGAAAATGTTTTAAATATTTTCAAATATTACATTATATATTTGTAAATCCATTTTCAAATTTTTTAACTAAAAAAATTATTTTTTAAAAAGTTCTTATGAAATCAAAATGAATATTTTCCTGAAAAATTATATTAAATCATATTTCCAAATTTTATAGTATCAAAGATGACATACGTTGATATAGTTTATTCTGTAATAGGGGAGTGATCCAAAGAAACTATTGTTATTCTTTCTATTAGTATCTTCTGTTTAAGATGACACATTTTTTTAGGAAACTCATTTCTCATCCACATGATATTCAATGAAAAAATGGTTATGAACCCCAATTATTCTCCCAGGTCATGTAAGAATAAAATGATTATGAAACTTATCTATTTTTGAATTGGTTATTATATGGATAATTTTTTATGATACCCATTTAATTTAATGGGTTATGATAATATGAATATTTTTATCATGTGTCACACATACGTATTATATGATTATATTAATGGTGGGGTCTATATCTAGATTTAATGCATTAGGTAATGATGTATGACTCATTAATATATATTTTTTGTATGAACATCATAACATATTAAAAATATTATTAGTGAACCTTATAACATGTCCAAAATGTTATGTGGCGACCTAATTATATGGTCACCACATTATACCTCAAACTAATTAACCATTCATAATGATATGTGTTTACCAGATCACATGTTTGAAATATTATCTGTGAACCTAACTACATGGTCAAAATTATATTATTGGACCTATCTTTCATGACCAAAACCATATGTGAGGACATGTTTCCATTTCTATATGATTATACAATGGTCTAATTTTATAACCTTATCATAATGACTGAATCTGTTTCTATTTAAACTTATTCTCATTGATATAAGAATATTCTTATGAAAATATTTGATGTCTTATTCCTATGGAATTCATATATGAAAAATTTAATTTGATTATATTATGAGTCATGTATTATTAACTTCACCAATTTATGAAATTATTCATTATTTTGATCATTTAGATGCAGGGACAACTTTTTAATTATTTTGCTCACATTATTATACACTTATGTCAATTTTATGGTTATGTGTCTCATTTTCCATAATTTATAGAGCATCTAAGATCAACTATTCATATGTATCTATTCCTTAGTTTATGATCAATTTGTTATGTAGGTTTGGTCAATGCAGAGTATTAAATGGGAATATTTTTTGGAAATAGTGAAGATTATTAACCAGAATAGATATTTTGTTTTCCATGATTCCAATTCCACTATATTATTATGGTCCTCAAGTATGTTTTTTTATAATTTATTGAATATTCATATAAAAGGATATAATATCCATGGTTGAAAATTTTGGGTCATTATTGTTAGTATGAATATAATAGTTTTTTCAACCATTGTAATCTTGGTTGTGAAAAAAATATTATGATACTAAGGGATATTTCTATGTATATATATATAAATCCCTATAGGAATAAGTATAAGGATGATTAAAATTTTAGAAAAATGTCATGGAATTTTGTTAAAGGATGTGAATGTGGTTTCTAATAAAAACATCCTTGTTTAGATTTTATAAGTTGTTGTGTAATTTAAAAAAAATGTACATATGGGTGAAACCCAAAAACTCCATATAAATCTATACTAAATATTGAAATAGTGAATAATAATGGCCCTTGTGAAACACATGGGTTGACACTCATAGGGGATGTGAATTGGAAAATCCGAAACTCTTTATAAACCTTCATAGAGGATTTAAATATATTATTACTGTTAATATAATAGGATAATGCTTGGGTGACATTGATAAAAGAATACGGAATCATGATTTAGACATCAAATATATAATTTTTCATTATTATTAGATTTTCTATTGTGATTCGTGTTGATCACACTATAATTTCTAGATTTATTCAATTTAAGGATTCAAAAGGAACCAGTTTAACATTGAATGTGATGAAAAATTATTCTGAATAGAAGTTAAATGGGATGATTATTAGAGTAAATGAAATTTTGATCATTCCTAATACATTTTCAGAGAACATTATTTAAAATATAAAACAAAAAAACAATCAATATAAATAAATAATAGAATTATAGAGTTCAGTATAGACTCATTTGGTGGAGACGCTGTGAGAGATAATATTTAGTTTCCAAATTTTAAAAAATTCTATAAAAGGAACTGAATGTAATGTCTCAATGGAATAGGAAGTATCCTTATGTTTTGTGATGTAGGGGAAGTAATCATTATTTTTTAAGGAACCTAATGATTTTAGTTAATAAAATGTATTGTAATATTAGTCTACCTAATTTATTAGGAAAAATGATGCGTTTTATCATAGAATTATGGAAAATTATGACAAAATGGGAATGCTCATGAAGTGGTTCATAAAGTTTGTATGACTAATTCCATTTATAATGATTACAATGAGATAACAAATGAAAAATGAATGTTATGTGCTATTAAAATAATATTGATTATGTTAAATGTGAGATTCATGATTAAATAGAGTTTTATGAATGATAATTCATTATCCATATTTTTCAACATAAGAAATATGTACTTTAGAAAAATTCAATGAAGAATAGTGAATGGATTAAGGATGATGCTGAATAATTTAAGTGATCACGTATCATTATTCAAAGAATTATGAAATATATAAGTATTGTGTAGTATTTTATATTCATTAATAGTTTTTTTATAATATTTATAATGGAAATTATTCGATAGAAAATAGATTTAATGGAATGATAACTTTTTATTAAGGGGGGTTACTGTTTATATGTTACTGATGTTGAAAAAACAGAGTTTATTTCAGAGAAAGAGATGATTTATTTGTATTAATTAAATTGGATACTATCGGCAACCTATGAACTGATAAATGATTTGATTAAAAATTAGTTTATGAAATCATCGAGGTAGTTTTCATAGTTTTTAGATTTGTGGAATATATTAATAAATTTTTGCCCTTATTCATGTAATTAGCATGAATGAATTTTTCCAATAATTTTCTTTGGTAATGATGGTTATTTACAAATTACAATTGAATTTTTGATAATGGTATTAACATTTTTGGTATGTGACAATGAATATCAACATGATAATATATGGGATGTCAATGTTAATATTATTTATGAAGTTTTAGTCAACTCCATTCTATTTTTTTTTGGTTTTCACCTTTTAAAAGCGTTAGAAGGTTCAATATTAATGGAATTTTTTAAGTTGATCATTGTTTGGGTTTTTAAAGAAAAATGTGTACTTCACCACATGAAGATTCATCAACATTGGATAACTGCTAATATCATTTATATATATATACACAATGAATTACTATTATGGATAGAATGATTCATTAGTGCATGAATCATACAAAAATTCACCATCACTATTTGAGTAAGAGATGAATTTGAAATTTGAAAATGAATAACTAAAGGGAGATATAGTGCCTATGAATTGGAATGAAATCAAGTGTTTATATAAAAATATTCATATTTTGAAATGTGTCTTGATATGAAATTATGCCATGTTATCATAATTTTTGGAGATATTAGTTGCCTTTTTTCTATACATTTTTTATGGATTATTCATCCTTTTCATTCTATTGACCATGTTCTATATCAATCTCCATCATTATTTAGTTTTATTATCTTCTATGTCTATGCCTCTACTTCCCACCTATGTTCTCATTTGTTGAATCCAAATTATTTCTTACTTTAGGTAACCATTACACTTCCAAAGTAAAATTAATTTGATGTTTTTGTATTCTTTTTTACAAAGGGGATTCTATGTAAATAACATTCCTATATTAAAAAAAATATGAAACAAGAAAATTTTCAGGGATAAATTAATTTTAAGGGGGTGGAATCTAATCCACTAATTTATTATGAATTATTATTTATGAAATAAATTAAATATTATTTATAGTGTCATTTCACACTACACCAAGAAATATTTGATTTTTAAAACAATGCATGTTATGGTTGAACAATATGAAACAATTATATTATCGAGTATTACACACAATACTATGTTTTCTTTGTGTTGCAAAAAATTCATATTTCTTTTAAATTCTTGCGTTAAACAGAAGATCGATTTTTACCGAACTATAATATACTATTAATATTGTTTTCAAATATGATAGTTGTTCGTTAAAAATTGAATATTTTAGTATGAGTAAAGTTAAATAATTAATTAAAATATGGATTTAAAAGTGTTATATAATAACTTATTTGGATACTAATTATTTATAAATGATAGGAAAAAGTATTTTAAAACAAATAAATTCCTTTTTTGGAAACTATTATTTATTAAACAATTTATCACAATAAATTAAAAAAATAAATTTTTATTAATATTTTTTATTTATAATACATATTATATATTCAGTAAAATTTATAACATTCAAATTTAATTTTTCTTGATGTTAGATAATAATAAAATATAAATTAGGCATAAAAGATTCATTTTTCAAAAAAGTTTTTTTACTACCTATTAATTGTGAACATAATAGTAATATAATGATTGAATATTTTAGAAAAAATTATTTCTCAAAATGATGTTCATTATATAAATTGGAATGATAAAACTATCTTAGTGGGATTTTCTATTATTTTTCTGTGAAGTATTATGTTTTGATGAATTCATTAATATAAATAATTTCAATTGAAAACTAATTTTTCATATAAATATTTCATATTGGTAAATTGTATTTATAATTGGTTTTAATGTAATAATAGAACAATTACTCAATTATTAATCTATTTTAGGTCATTTTATTTATTTATTATTTAATTTAGATATAAAAACATTAAAAATTACTGAATATTTTAACGTCAAAAACCCACTTTATCGTCCCATCTATATGAGTAATATTGAATTAATTTTATCCAATTACATGTATATAATTTTTTAAAAATTATTACATATTTGTAATCAGAATTATTAATATTTTATACTATTTCTAACATAGTTTATTAACAATATTATTACTGAATTAAGATTAGATTAATTACCCTAATTAAGACAAAAACGAGTTTACCACTGGGAAAAACATTAATAAAAAATGAAAAAATGAAATAAAAAAATTAAAAGCATATTTTATTGAATTTATTTGACCATATAACTTATATAAATGATTATGATGAATCAATAGACCCAATTTAAATTGAAAAAATTATGATAGAATTAACTCATTGATTCATTATATGTTTCCCACTGTCCTCCCTTGAAAAAGGTCATCCACGCTCCAGCTATTTAAAATTTATTAATTCATTTAGATCATCCAAGGCCTATCTGAATATCTTCTTAAAATCTATTAGATTATTCTAAAATCCTTAAATTTGGTTGAAATCTAACAATGGATGTCATTTTCTGCAAACCATAAGGAGATACATGATAAATATGTAACATTCATCAACAATTTTTTTTATTTTATACACAAAACACTTTAATTATTTTTATATATTAAATATATTAATGAATAATTATAAAAAATATACAAATATTTTATTATTTTATTATTTTATAGAATACAACTTCACAAAATACCATAAACTATCATACACAATCATCATTCATGTGTAAGATATATTAGAATTTCCCGAACTGATATCATTCATTATTACATTACCGCCATTCATGGATGAGAATAATTATTTACATGATTTTAATAAATTATATTAATAATTATTATGATGTTATTATGATTCTAGAATTTTAACATTTCATATACCATCCGTATTTCAATTTTGTGTGAAAACAATAACATCGTTTGTGTGTATGATAGACTACTACAAAGTGATGTTATTCGTTCACACATTACATGGAATGTATGAATTATGATTAATAGAAATATATGATATATTTAAATGGAATAATAATTACACTAGAATGAATATATATATATATATATATATATTTAATTTTTGTTTTATCCTTTTAATATTAGTAGAAAATTGAAACACTGTTTATTTGTATGCATGACCTACCGTCTCCAAGAGTGATGTAATTCGTTTCAAATCAATATGTATTACAGATTATTTTAAATACATATTTGAAGAATTAATATGATATTAATATCATTTATTACATTCTTTATATTATTATATCATGATCTATGAAACAATATAATGAGTAAGAGCTCAAATCATGTTTGGAAAACAAATCTACTATTACCCAGAATATAACATTAACATTAATCATTAATAAACAGATAATATAAAGTCATAAAAATAATATATTATTATTTATATTAGAATTTGGTTCTTTTATATATATATTATATACCTATATTTAGTATACCATTTGTTTTAATGATATTGACAATAGTTTATACATAATGTAATGGAATTTCTAGTCTCACTGTTATTTCTGGGAGATTGAAGTTGTATTCATTAGTACATTCTTTTGATGGGTGAATATATATATTTATTATTTTTTATATAAATAATTGAGTTTATATAATTATATTTAATTTTTAAAATTAATTTTAATCATTCATTGATATCATGATTTCAATGTTTATCAATTAGTAATGGATTTCTGTCTCACCTTTATTTTTTGTGAGACACAAAATATGTTCACAGCATATTTCAAGATTTTTGTGTAAATACATCCAAATGATTTACATTATTATTATTATAAATTAAAATTTAGTTATTTATATATCAACATGATGATATCACTTTCATGGAATCTATTGGTAAAAAATTTAATAGTCGATAAAGGAATTTGGTCTCAGTTTTTCTTCATAAAGACACATGTTATACTGTAAATCAATATTATTTTAAGAGTTGTATATAGTACTCGTTTTTCATTTAGTATCTAGAATATATGAATTTTATTATTTTTCAATGTTCATATAATGATATAATTTACTTTTTTTGATTAATTATTACAATAATTTTATGTGTTTATTACTACAATCTCATTATTTTTCAGGATTGTTTATCATTATGATTTCATTGATGAAATATTATGATCCAAATATAATTAAATTTTAGGGTTTTTTTCTCAAATTATTTTTAAGGATATATCCATGTAATGGTACCTTTTTTCTCTCATTGTTAGTTAATATAATATGGAAATGTTTTTAGGACAATCAAAATTTCGTTCTATCTTCAATTGGAAATCTATTATCTTCTAAAATATATAATTTTCAAAATGATTTATAGAATGTTTTGAAATTATTTTTTAATTTCATTAGAATATATAATAAATAATAAATACATTTATGATTAAAAATGTGTATTAAATTATTTTCAATGAATCCTTTATATGTTTCAATGGATTTTTTAAATGAAAAATAATTTATTTATTTTAAATATTAATTTACATGTTCTCAAATAAATTCTCATAGAAAAATGTTTTCATAATGTTTTATGTTTTATAAACCAGTTTTCATTGAAGAATCATTATTTTTATCAACAATTATTTAAAATGATCATTCAAAATTAGTCCCCGTCTAAGATGAAATCCTCTGATATAGATTTCTATTTACTAGGTATATGATCCAAGGATACCATTAATATTATTTCTTTTAATGAATTATCTTTATGACTAAATATTTCTTATGAAACTAATTTATCATACATGGTTTATACCACGATAAAAGAAATATGAATCACACTTTTTTCAGTGGTAATGATATGAAGAAATGATTTTTAAAATCAGTAATTTTTTTCAGGTTATTATATGATATAATTTTTATGGTACACATTTCATTTATCAGGTTATGATATAATTATTTTTTATGATCTTATGGTGCATTTTTGTGTGATTAAATTATGCGATGTGTGGGATCTATATCTCCCTCCAATGAGTTGGGTAACTATAGAAGAATTAGGAGATTATATGATATGTAATAACTTGATTTGATGATCATAGTTTTATGTGTTAACATTAATAAATGTTAACTAATGTTATACTTGAACATTATAAATTGTTCAAAATTTAATGTGTGAAATAGATCACATGTTCACAAAGTTATTTGTAGAACTGAATACAAGTTAAAAACTATCTTCAGGGACCTAATTACATGATCAAAATGTTATCAGTATAAGTATATTAAATGTTCATAATTATATCGATGGACATGGTTTCATATCTTTATTTTTTTGTGAGGCCCTGATTTTTTCCATTAACATAATGAGAAAACGTGATTCTATACAAACCGATTAATATTTATTTAATATGATGTGTTTTCCTCCAAGAATGTGTTATTACTATGTAAATATAGTATGGAAATGTTATTATATTTTATTATGATTCTTGTCTTATTAAGTTATTATATTTACCCCATGATTCGGCATTTTTATCATTTATATACAATGTATGCCTTTCTATTGCAATGATCATGATCTCATACAAATATATTCGTGTTATGCTAATATATAACCATTTCTAACACTTGTAAGGAATATTAGCTCTCCCTTTATTATTTTTCATTTATACGTGTTATTATGATTGATTTTATATAGGTTATTACAATGATGATTACAAAAATGGAATATCATTGTGGGAAGAATTGAATATCATTCACCATATTAGAATATTGTGTTCCATTTTTTCAAATGAATTAAATTATTATGGTTCTAATTTATTTTGTGTTTGTATTTTTTGAATATTCATCTAAAAACACGTGATATCCATGTATGATAACCGTGATTCACTTTATGTCCTCCAACATCTGGCAATCTCACATTGTTAGCATATCAATGCTAGAGTAGAAAGCTGTTATGAGGAATAATCATGGGTTTAAAGCATGATGTAATCTCCCATAGAATCATGAGGAATAACAAGAATATAAATTTTATAAAATGTACATTTTTACTCTATTAAATCATAACACCACATCCAAATTCCTTCTCACCAAAAAAAATGCGATTTTTAACTCACATTTCACCATAATGACGGGTGATTTCATCAACTGGTCCCGAAATACCATGAAATAATAACCACTGCCAAGCTAATAGGATAAACAATTTATGAATTACATCTATATTACATCCCATTAAAAACAAGTAATATCTATTTGTTATAAAAAACCCTCCAAGGAAAATATGATCCACTATGACCTGGTGAATGATCAAACCCATGTCTATATACTCTACTTCATCCAGTTTCTGCCCGTGCCACCAAAATTGTCTCCTCAAGCCACGTTAAACCATGTTCTCTTCATGATGAACCCAAAAATTTGATCCAAGAAAATTAATAAGTAATCCCTTTCATATCACCCATATAGAACTTATTTTCCCCTAAAATATTATCTATGTTTGACATTCATATAACCATCCATATAAGGCATTATCATGGTTAACGTGATCATGCATCACCTCTTCTTATGTGTCTCCCCACTAAGACTACTCCACATTATAAAGGAAGTATTTATCTTTGGTCATCATAAAAATACATCCTTAGTTAGTAATCATTACCATTTTGTGATGTATCATTATATGCTCCCCCATCCCTTTTCAAACATCAATAAACACATTAGCCACATCAATATTGGAAATGAAACATAATGGATTGGTTAAAAAATTTCCTTTTCCATGATCATGGGTTGAATAGGTATGTTTATTGGGATGTACCATAAGATCCAATAAGATATCCCTTCCCTTTAATTAATAAATACACATCCAAATCCAAAATCATATATTTCATAAAATACCTCAAACATCACCCCTTCATCTAACAACCAGACGACAGGGGAACCATCCAATATCTTATTAACAATAAAATAATAATTTATGACATTGATTAGTCAAAAAAAATCAATTTACTATTAATAAATACTCTAATTTATGATGATATCGTATATAAATGTGATAGAATACTTCAATAATATCATGCATTACCATATAAAGAGAACACATTATCTACATTCTTATGTTATTCCCATTAAAAATATAAATTACCATAGATTGGTTCATAGAAAAACCCTATAGAAGAACAAAACTAAAAATGAAATTCAACTCTATAGTCTTGAAGATGCACATCCAAATATGTTAATAAAGTTTTTGGCATAGATGAATATACAAAAAATCTATGAGTGAATTGAAGCACTCATATTCTATCATCAAGTAGATCAATATTTCTTCTATAAAGACGACTATAAACTAGTCTACGAATTCTCAAAACAACTATTTCTTGAGTCCCAATAATACATTTGTTTCATTCAAGAAACCAAATGATATGAAAACGAACACAAAGTCTCCACTAAATCATATAAAGGTAGTAGTTTAGATATCTTCCTCCTCCATACTCAAATGGTGATACTAAAACCATAGATCAATCAAAGAAAACAAAATAAATCCGATAAACAAATAAAAAATATCATCAATACTTGAGATATGATATATACTCTTCATAATCACTAGATTCAAGCCCTTATATTCTACACATGACTTTAGATTATATTTTAATTCATAGAAGCAACACAGGAGAACCACATGATGATACAATGAGGCCGATTAATCCCTTATTAATTAGATCATCTATATATATCCTTGAATCCTATAACTCATTAGGTTTTATAAGACAAGGCACCATAGATATCAAAGTGTAACTCAGCTACAATATTATTTTCTATTAAACATCATGATGAGGTGGAATAATCAAAACAAACTCATGAAAAAAATAAAAACAATATCATCAATAATTGGAACCTCCAACACCCCATCATAAATAAATTTCATTGAAAAAGTATGATGAAAATAATGTAGGGTATCAATTATCCTACCACCTTCTTGAAAAAAATTCTAACCAATGAAAACCACATGTGGGACATCCAAATTGGAGAACACGACTCTATTTCGAAAGTTGTCAACAACAACATGCATAGAAAATAACTAGTTAGTGATGAGAATGATGTTTTTAATAAACATATATATATATATATATATATTGTAAAAAATCCCAGGGGATTGATGTGTCCCCATAATTATTCATCACCCTCATAACACATAATGATACATATATATATCATCCAACTAGCATAGTCATCAACATGTGTATGAAAATACTCACTATATAGAGTCCCAAATCATTTATTATAGTTGGTTCAATAGAGTATGAATATAAATAATTAAATAATTAAAAACAAAGATTATATGACATGATATGAGTATCATGAATGATATATGGCTCTTCTAGTGCTACTTCCACCACTTCAATTAACTGATAATATCCATATCCCCATCACCCCATCTAATACCAACCTCCACAACTATGTTCTAGATGATGTACTTGAACATGAGGGACATTCTAATATCCTCCTCAACCAACCCCATCATCTCTCATATATTAAAAATACATCTACCAATATAGATTATACAGCCTTATGAATTCTTCTTTTATAAATGGGATTGAACTTATCCATATACACTAATCTAATATCAACAAACTACATGTAAATTCATTTTATAACAAAAATGAACCAAACAATAAAACCATAATGGGCTGAGTACTGTAAAAAAATGATAGAAACCATCAGTACTAAATGCATAAAATGGACATTTCTGATGTCTGTTCATTATTAGTAGAATCCTCAAAGGTCTTGGTGTCTGGGATCTGATATCAAAAACCCCATCATTCAATGAACACTATTAGTTCCCTTCATAATGTTTTCCAACTATTAGATGAATCCATTCAATCACCTCCAACATATTCTTAATCTCTAGATAGTTTGGAAATATAAATCGAGTAATGACATACATTACAAGAGGATGTAGTGCCTCTTAATGTAATCTCACATGAGACTCCCCATCTGAAAAATGGATTGTGAAAAAAAAAGGTCCTTAATCATGGCTACAAACTTCTGAACAAACATATTGAATTTTTGAAGGTAAAATAGATCTTAACACTTCACTATCATCATATTAATAGAATAGAACACTTTTTGAAAATATTTATGAAATAAATATGACAAAACAACATCATCCTTCTACTCATCTATATAATAGTCCCTTACTAAAACACAACTACTTGTATCTGACTATGTGGATATGAGAGATAGTTGGCCATAAGGTATCTGTTGAAATTGAAGGAGATAATGTTCTTCCCTATTCATATATCCATCTCTCATTAAAAAATTTCTACCCGCATAAATTCATATTTCATTACACTAACAAGTGAAAAACATCCTCTTCCACTAATCATGATTTTCAGTTTGATCAACAACATAATTATCAACCGAATAAACCTATTGATATTATAGTACCTGATATACACATATATGACAAAAATATTCTATATATTAAAATCAAAATAATGATTTCATAATCATTATTGTTTATATTTCTATTAATATTTAATTAAATTATTTTAATTTATGTGAACACTTCTATAACCAAAACAAAAAAAAATTAAAACAAAAAACAAGTAATCATGATACCTTTACCACTCTTATATCTCTTACATAAAAATAGTTCCACCTCAAATTGTCATTAAATTAGATATGACACCATGAATCTAATCATGGGGGCCCTAAAATCCCATGTATTAGCTGGTCTACCCTAACCGTGTAATATACTATTGTCAATATGCACTATTTTCATAACAACACATGAGATATACCATATTACTCACTCCAAAATCCATCCTAACTCTTATCCATCACCTTTTATACAAAACTATCATGATCCCTACCTCGAATGATCCCACAATGAATGAAGAGGTATAAAGACCCCCTAGTGCAATCTCTTTTAGGCCCCTGCTTGGAAACAAGCTAAGTGGGTATAAGAATTTCATAAATTTTTGGAATTAAACACTATTGTAATATATTTTTGTGGGATAGGGTAAATCAAATCAAAGAAACTCCATGGAATTAAAAATAAAAAATTAAAAACCATCGAAAAACACATGTTTATATATTTTAGTTACAAATTATTATCTCTAATGTATATATGAGAAAGTAAAATTTATGGTAGTGACATAACAATATCATAATGGTCTGAGAATATAATGTTTTTCCATGCCTACAAAATCCTCCATGAATACAGAATATTTAATTGTAAATATTATGTTCATACATGTATACATAATATAAAAATATTTTTCTATCATGAACATGTGATAATACCATATCGATAAACCATTATTCCACTGGCAGTACTAAACATGCCTAAATAAGTCCACTATATAAAAACATCATCACCAAGGAATTCAAATCAAATAATGAAATAAAAGTACAATAAAAAATGATATGGATATCAATAAAAGGTTTATAAAATAGTTTCAAATTTATTTCCTTCCCTCATACCACAATGTCAGTCATTATATTCATCCCTTTTTTTTGAATGACATATACCACCCACCACAACATGGTCAAATAAAATTAAAACAAATGAAACCTAGACCGTCACACCATATTTATTACCACGACTAGAGTAGTTGGTATTTAAAAAAATGAAGGAAATAAACCTCATTCACAATTCAATTAATTCCCAAACCCCACTTTATGACACCCCACAACATAGTACATTTGTTAATCAACACCCCAAAGAATAACAATATCACATGTCACATCCCCACTTCATTGTTGTATCACATCTCAAATGCAGAGACATGGACCACTACCTAGTGTAATATCTTACTACTTAGCATACCAAACAATTAATTTATACTCTCTTAGAAGATGGTGTAGTAAATATTAGGTAGACATCCATCCAACCTCATAATAGTAATATAAGTGATATCACCCTGGAATAAGTGTATGGGAGTTGTTGTATAGTTCCCTATGTAAATGGGTTGTGTATAGAAAGAATATGAAACATACAAGGTATGTATATTCTCACACACACAAGACCAAAAAATGGGTCCACCAGAAGTAGTAACTAAATATCAACACCACCATATTTGCAACCACATATTAATACAAAATCACTTATAATAATATCTCAAGAAACAAAACACTTTCCATATTTCATTACTAAAAAATCATTTAAATGTCATATAAATTTCAGTATTTATTAATTAAAAAGTCGAAACATACTTGAAATTTTAATTCATTAATTAAAAATATCCACCAAATTATCAAAATACACCTATTCCATTTTAGTTTCAATAATTTATATAATTCCAAAGCTACTAAAAAAACTATCAAAACACAAAAAATCATCCACATTCCAAAAAACATATTGACCAAAATCACCATTCTTTTTCAAAACCACACTTATACACCCTATTGTTTTGCCTAACAAAACAACCACATCCCTACCCCATAACACATCCTTACAAACCCATCAAATTGCCTCTCCCATATGTGGCCTCACAAACCCATTACAACACCACCCCCCACAAAACCTCAAAAACCATTCACATTGTCACCATAGAGAATAAACTAACATACCAATCAGTGAAAATTGGCACAACCACATGTTACTACCACATATTATTACCGCACACAAAACCACACCATAGATCATTCTATAGATTTAGCATTGGTATTTTTAAAAATATAACTTATTTATAAAAGGGGATTATCAAACTAAACAAAAATACTTTATGAACTATTTTATCATCTGTATATAAGTTTTTAAATGATATCAATTTTTTAGGGTTATTTTGAATAATGAAAACAAACAAGTGTTCTAAAACGTATCAACTATACATCGCAAAAAGCACATAATGAAATCTATTTTTTGCGTGATATTATTCTTGAATAATAGAAAAAGAAAATAATATCAACATTGTAAAACAATATAAATAAAACCCCATAAATATTCATGTATATTTTATTATTTTCATTATATTTTTTAATATAGAAAAAGAATCCATAACATATAAATAAGAGTGAACTGTCTCACGTGGTACAAAAAATTTATAAATAAGGTTTCCCGACATTAAAAGGTCTATTTAAAACTCGTTACATGACATATGGTGATGTAATGGAAACATCACAAGAAAACCTCATATGGGATTCCTGAATCATCAATAAATACATAGATGTATACTTATAATTCATCCGATATACATCCCAAACCAAACCTGCACCACAGTTGTAGATCTATGAGAATATATTAAAGGAATACCATGATGAAAATGAGAAGGGATTACATGGACATTCCAAAAGACCACCACTAGAACCAGAAGATCGAATTCAGGGGATGTGGGATGAAATTTCTCCCGTAACTATCTTGGGTTCATTAGAAATGATAGAGGGAGACCTATAGCTATATGGAATTATATTTAAAAAAACTTTTATAAAGTCTACCAGACCCATAACATACGATCTAAATCCCTAATTTATTTATTATAATCTAAAATTCCAAATATTTTATGATGTAAAAATCAACCCTTAGAATGTAAACCTCTCATTAATTCCAAATTATGCTATAAATAATGACCCCTTGGGATATATTAATCATATTTCACTAGTTTCATTCTTTTGGTATAAAACCATTTAATGTGTTTCACCACAACAACATAGATGATTTTAATTAAAAGCTAAAAAATAAATATTCATCCACCATATACTCTAAATTACACATTTAATATGAAAAAAATAATTATTTATTTTTGATGCAACCCTAACCCCATTGAATCTCATCTAACATCCCCTAAACACATTTGACCACCTCAAACAATCATTGTAATGGGAGAATAAGGCACTGGTCATTAAATGTTATAGGTAATGTGATCATCTCATGTTCAATTATAATAACATTTTCGAAAACCATGGGTAATATAAAATTTACATATCTAAAAATACATTTATTCTAATGGTAATAAATTCATGGATTTCTCAATATTCTCATATCTTCACTATTGGGAATTATATTATCCTACTCATATTTTTGATTAAACCAAGAGGTAATCCATAAACACCCCAAAAAATAATTGTTGTAATGGGGGAATAATATATTCATTCATAACATAATACCAAATAAAATTCAATGAAAATTACATATCAATTTATAAATAGTGGAAAAACCTTCCCCATTAGTCATATGTGTGTATATAAGTCTCCTTGATCCTATTCTATAGATAAACAAACTGTAGATAATATTTGAGCATCCATTCTCCTATTTTAAATTATAAAAAAACACAAATACTTGAAAAAAGATACTTGTTTCTAAATTAAGGCCAATTTAGATTTCTTTAATCATCATATAAAGGAAATGATCAAACATATTTCATGAAAAAAGACATGGTGCTACCTATTGAGACACAGAAGGATGAATGAATCCTTCATAATTAAAATCATATAATTGTGTATTTATATAAATTATTTTAGTTCGTTCCATTTTTATGAGCGGATATAAATATACTAGTTCCATGAATATCATTCTGTAGATATATCCACCACTCTCAGCTGTGGGAAACTATGATAGTTTTATAGAAAGTAACACTTAAATTTATCTAATACCAGAGGAGGAGCACTACATGAATATTCTTACTCAAATTCAATCATATATTTTTTAGAGTCATACATTAAGTACAAATACTGAAACTCATGTGATATATATTGAGAATTCAAACATACCAAATATGATAAATTTTTGATATGGAGAAAGTACAAGAGTAACATCAGGGAACATGATATATCATCATTCAGAGAAGTATATAAATTATGTCCCATAAGGTATGTTATGCCTAGGAATATTAAATTACTTCAAAGTGTGGTTACATATAAATTTAGGAGATGAAAGAGTATAAAATAAATAATATACTGCGATTAAATCAATGTTAATTGTACCTACAACTATTACAAGTCCCACATCAGTTTCATTAAGATAATAATCCACTATGTTAGGAACAATCATTACTAATTACAATATATTAAACCACTTTGTACTTTATAAATCATAATTAAACACATATCCTCTCAGTAATGATGATAGCATACGATAATAAAGATTAACAATATCAAGGAAAAGTATCTAGAATAAATCTATGAAACCAAAACAGATACAAATATCTAGTGCTACTATGTATGAAAATAATTTCCCAAAATTGACATATTAGAAAGAATAAATTTTCCATTTATGAACACTAATATTGTTTAAGAATATATCATCTATAGAGATCCACCAATTTGGTTTCTACCATGAGACACAAAAAATAGCTTCTTATAGCCAAAGCGTCTATTATGATGGCCATAAATAATAAGATGTATTCCCATCTACCTTTAAATTATTTGTATTTGATTTTAATATGCAAATACTTATTTAACACATTAATATATATGGGAACAAAAACTTGAATACTTGAGATCAGATTTTAGATCAAAAGTATATCAAAAACCTCTAAGACTTTAACATATAATTAGAATCTAAAGAAAGTGATATCTTAAGATGTTGAATAAAATAATTGGAATATGGATTCATGTTCCTATCTCCATTATGAAGGATGATAAATTTTATGAACATTGAAAAAAACATTTAATTTTTGTATAAATACTAAATGAAATGTTACATAATAACTCTACGGTTGAAGTTATTATTCTTATGTGGCCTAAGGATATCATCCAACCGCCTCCTACTTGGTCCATCATGTTTTATGGTAGAGGATTTATCCTTAATGGAATATGTCATCTCTATGAACTTATAAAATTTTTCATTCATTTTCAAAAATCCTCTACCTCCCAAGGATTATTAAATCCAAATTAAAATGACAACTTCTACCAATGATAAATTTTGTTAGCATCTATTTAATTATCTCTTTACAGTTCCACTACTAGACTATGAACAATAATAGGTTCACCCACATGTTTAAGTGTTTAGACTGAACACAAAACTATCCAAAAAAGTATATAGAAACTAAAGGATTAACATAATGTGGTTCACTAGTCACGTTATAATGATTTCTATCAGAACAATTATGTTGGGGATAATTATTATACAACATAAATATATATAAATGAAAAATCATTCAAGATACAAAACATCATCAAATCTATGAGTTATATATGAATTTGGAAATAAAAATAACAAAAAATGTATTAAAAAATTTATAATGATGGATAACCAAACTCATCAAAGACACTCTCTCATAAAAACTAATTTTAATATATGACACATTACGATTATAGATAGGTAGGAACATTACCATTTAACACCCATTATATCTTGAAAATCATATATCATATATAACGAGGTATCCCAAACTGTATAATGACATCTATGAAGAGTAAGGAATACCTTTTATATTTATTTTAATAATACAAACAATATAACACATATAAATTGGATGTCAATCAATCCTGATAGGGAAAAAAAGGAGATCGCAAATCCCCAAGGATGGAGACTACATCATGGGAATGTAAACAACAATAGTTAATTATTTTTCCCCAAGGATTACTCATCATGAAAAATTGATGGACAATAATTAAAAAACATTTTCTATGTTAGAATTTCTAAATGAGGGAATTAATAAATTTAGATAGATACAAGTCCAAAAATAGGTTGTCAGAAAATAATATTTTATCAAACCAGTAGGGCATTAAGGGAAGATCCCCATGAAATATGTGGATAACGTTTTTCACTACTAACTGTCATCTTCCAGGTCCTCTCTAAACATGGACATCCACCAACATAGAATAGTTCTTTCCATTTTCATGGAACTATCACAAAAATATATAAAAGATCTAGATGGAAAAGTTATAATTTACGCACTAATATCAAAAAATTATTCCATCAAATCATTTCAAACTAAATCCTCATAAAATAACAAATATATAATTTATATTAATTAAAACATTTCATGGTATCCTTTTTAATGATCTTTTCAAATATTATTTTCCAAACACATCCTCGATAGAGTAAAAAAAGTAAAAAATTAATTTTTTAGTTAAGAATTTAATAATAATAATTCATAACAAAACAAAGATGAGTAAATCATTTCATAGAATTGGCATGTTCGAATCATTTTATGAAATCTGTATCACTAAAATTTCCTTTGTTATGAGAGGTTGGCATATGATTTTATAGGTATTTTCACACATATTAATGAGGTTAATCTCATATTTATTTTAAAATCTTTGATCCATGACAAGGGTGAGTAGTACAAATCCCATTAATAAACCCCAAACAAAAAAGTTGTTTTACAATTGTTATCACCTAGATTTCCATTACTAGGATGAGATAATAAATAACTTGAATATGTTCCTGCCACCTGTTTACCAATATTCAATGTGTATCAAAGAAAACCTAACATTAAAGGGGTTATTATAAATTTTAATATATCTTAAATTTATTAAAATATTAAATAATTTCATTTTCTCTATGTTCAAGTTCAAAAAAGTCATTTAATTCCAAAAACCAAAATAAAATTCTCTTAATAAATAAAAAATTCCTCTGTAAAAACTTATATTATTTTAAATTAATAAATTCATTGTTTCTATAAGTTCTCAATGATGTAGAAAAATTTATTTTATCAAAGAATTTGTGGATTTAAATCCATATTTTTAAAGTCAATAGTTATTTTAAATTCCATTTTCAAAGATATATGTTTGTGGAAAAAATTCCAATTAAAAATAATATATCAATAGACTAAAATCTTGATATAAAATAAATTGGAATCAATTTTAAAATAATCATGATTAATGTTTTCAATTGAAGGAAATTCCTAATTAAATAATCAATGTAAATTTATGAAACTTAACACCCATGAAGGTATAAAAATGATTTTTAAACAGTTTTATGATAATGGAATAATCATTTTATAGAAATTAAAAAATAAGAACCCAAATCTATCAATAACAACAGTAAGTATTAAAAAAATTAATCTAGAAATATATTCATCAACATAACTTGATAACACTAACCTAGAGAGATCCAATTGTAATAACCCTGACCTTCTATTCAGGTTTGTTTTTCCTTTTCAGGTAGTTTTTGAGAAAAAGGGGACGTTCTGTAAATTTTCGAAGTACACACCGAGTACTTTGTTACCACATAAAACTGTGTGTTTTCCGTGTGGCGGTCATGCAAATTGCCATGTGGGGGTGACCTAGAGGCATCCTTAAGCATAGTACAAAAATGGCGAGTACACTCTATGTACATTGAAATTACACACCATGTACTTTCTTTTGTTAAATTAAATGCATTAGGGTCGCGTCTAATTTCTGAACTGTCTTCTTTTAGGTTTCCTTCATCCAAGAGAACCCATACGACCGTTATCCTACTTTGAGCCCTAGATCCTCTATCCGATCTCCGATACGACCACTGTTTATTGCGTTGGGATCACTATGGTAAACTCTCTCTTCTTCTTGAGCTTCGTTTATGGTTTCCTCTTAATCATCATGTTATCATTTGATTAATTTTTTAGATGTTTTTGTAGATCTACGGCGGTCTAGGTTGATCAATGGGCCGATGCCGGAGTATATCAATCTCACAATGCCGAGCTATGTGGATTGTTCCTTTCTATTGGATTTCTTTGAATATTATGTGAAATTATAGAAATACCCTTGAACAGGGTATTGTGAATTTACCTTTTTACCCATGTTGATTTCCTGCCTTGTTTGAATGCTTGTGTATAGGGTAATTGGATATGATTATGGTTGATTGTTATTCTTTGGATGTGTTTCCCATGAATGTTATATTTTACAATTGTTGGTCTGCTTATCCTTTTTGATCGTCTTTCCTGTTATCCATGCATGTTGCTATAGGTTGGAGAGTTAGGTTCCTGACATTCTTAATATGTTATAGACTAGTTAGCTGAGTAGTATTGTAGGTTAACATTGGCCATATTGCACTGCTATGATCATTGACCTTCAAAAAACTGTGAGATCCTAATGTAGTTGACTATAAGAGGAATTGACCGAGTGAGCTTCCTCATAGAGTCTTTGAGCACTTTAGGCTATAAGGGTATTTGACTAAGTGATCTTCTTCAGAGAGCCTAGGACCATTTGGGGTAATGAAGGGAATTGACCATGTGAGCTTCCCCAGAGAGTCCTTGACTACTTTATACTATAAGGTGAATTTACCGCATGAGCATCCACAGAGAGTATTTTTTAGAATTGAACGACTTGGGATATAAGGGGAATTGACAGTGTGAGCATACTTAGAATTTCCTTGACCTTGGGTCTATAAGGGGAATTGACCATCTGAGATTTTTCATAGAGTCCATGACTACCTTTGACTATTCGGTGAATTAAATTTGTGAGCATCCTAAGATATTCATATTTCACCTTTGACTATAAGGGGAATTTAATATCTGAGATTCCTCATCGAGTCATTATATATTCATATAACATAACAAGAGGGGATAGGCTGTGTGCACACCCTAGATGGTTTTTTGGCTTGATTAGTTTTTTTCATATGTGAAATAGTTTCTGTTGAGTACATTCATTTTTACTGCTTCTGTACTTTTACTTGCTATATATTCACTGACTCTTTGGAATAGATCATTGGGTGTTTTCCCACTAGGATATAGTCTCACACCCTATTTGGGACCTGATTTTGGGCCCCAAAAAATTATATTTCTATAGGTATAGACAAGGTAAAGGGACCTTCTACCTTGGGTTCTTGATTAACTAAGGAGCTAGAGAGCATGTGACCAAGCTAAGGCTTGCGATTCTTAAGAGTTGTTATCTATTTTCCTTTTGTACTTCGGTTTTGTACTGTTGTATTGAATCATTTTTATTTTTTTTGTATTCTTTCATAGGCATATGATACCATTCATCCTTTATATATGTTCTTCAGTTGTTTTTTATTCTAGACATCCACTATTACTATTGAGGGTATATTTACAACTTCTTCTATTTTTTATTTTTTCCCTTATGTTGTGTCACTCTACCAATGAGGGAATAGTTTACCCACTACCATACACAAGGCCCTCGCTGCTAGTTAGCACCCAATGGATTTTGGAGAAAGGCACTGGCGGCCATATGACCAACCAGTTATGCGGCGCCACTGGGCAGCTTTTGGAACCTGAACATTACAAAGTGGTATTAGTGGGTTTTTTTATTAAATTACTATTTATATCCATTATCTAGGGATATGAAAGAATCGGTACATGGTAATACGTTGTGACCGGGATTAGTTAACCCATGTACAAAGAAAAGTCACTCTAACTTGTGTAATTTCTATTTTTCTGGTTTTGCAATTATTACCGTTTATTTTAATTCACCTTTAGTGATTCACATAATTTGTGTTGTAATTTTTTATGATATTGGGGATCTATTTTGGTTGAAACCCGATGAGATGAGGGTATGTCATTTCATGCATCATATAAGTACTTTCTCGAAAACACAATTTATGCATTCATGCCATGCCATTTAGGGTGCATTAGAAATTGAATGTTTTTGTGATAGGTGTTGTGCTAGATATTCGTATTGTTGTGATAGTAATCATGAAAAAATAAAAATTGTTTGATACGGTATTGTTGTGTAAGGTTTTGTTCAAATGGATTCCAAAATTTTGTACTTGAGGGGTTATGGGCCCTTATAGACCAGAATTTGGTGGATTATCGCCTTAGTTTCCATGTTATAACATGTATAATATGCCAAACATTGATTCACTAGGATTAGGGGCCCTCATGATTCATATTTTGGAACCTTGGTGAACATTTATGTGTTTTTCTAGGCTCCTGAGTAGTTTTTAAGACTTACGGTCTAGAAAACCCCATAATATAGGCCCTGTAGTTTTGACTACATGCTCTGTGTTCTTCTGTTCCAGAAGAAACTGTTTTTCTTAAGTATATGTTATGTACTTTATGTACATTTCATAATGTCTCCAACCGTGTCATTGGACATGTGGAATGTTACATCGGATGGGGAATGTCTGGTGGGACCACAAAATGTACCATTCGAACATGTCATGTAGGGTTGAACCTGTATCTGACCGTGTAACTGACAAAACAGATAGATAAACCTTAAGCTACAGACACCATGTTAGGATTGAACACGCGGTGTAGTCTGACCAAGGTACCCAACCATTTCATGAACAACACAGATCAGTTCTATCGATTCACGTACACGTCGTGTCTTCCTTGAACACGCCGTGTAGTGTGATCTGTGTGGAAGACTGTGTCACTAACAACATGGGAAAAGTTAATATTATATAATACATGTCATGTCTACCTTGAACACACCATGTAGTCTTGTCTTAGGAGGGCTATATAGCTTAACCATGTAGAAGGACTCAGGAGGGGAAGAATATTCGTGTACATGCCGTGTGTTATGACAAAATGTTGTGTGTTTGGGGTCTTACACGACCAGTTCAGGTAGGATTACACACCCATGTAAATGACTTAATAGAATACATCGTGTAGGAAATGTACACGCCATGTAGTCATGTTTTTTAAAACAAGAGTATTTTATTTCTCATGTCCCCTTCTTACACTTCTAGATTTTATTCCTTGATAATATTGATCTATGGTGTGCATTTGAACTTGTAGAGTCATGCCACTGAGACGTCCACCAGTAGTACACCAGTTTACAGGTGGTGAGCAGACACCGGACTTGACAGATCAGGGACTACCCTCAAATCCTCTTATCATTCCAGTCTTGGAACCAGCCATTTTACCTGACATAGGTGTTGAATCATTGTTTAGAGAGGGCCTTTTGAGTATTATGCAGACCTTTCATGGAGCGCTTCCACCTGCCCCGTCGATGAAAGATTTGACGTGGGTCTTTCAGCTTCTGCATCCTCCCACTTTCTCAAAGGATAGATGACCCCAGGCTGCGGAGTAATGGTTGGAATCTACGCTGACAATTTTCAAGAATCTTGAGATACCTCTAGATAATAGGGTGAATCTCACTACATATATTCTATGAGACTCCACCAAGATGTGGTTGAATCTGATCCCAAAGGAGGGATGCCGAATGAATATATCATGGGATGCTTTTCGACGCATATTCTACGATTACTTCTATCTGGAGACCGCGAGGGCTGATCGAGCCAGAGAGTTCCTGAGCCTGGAGCAGGGTACTCTTACTGTTTTGGGGTATTCCTCTCATTTCACAGAGCTAAGGAGTTTAACACATATTCCATAGGGTGATGATTTGTTCCTTTCATGGAATTTTGAGGATGGTCTGTGGCATGACATCCGATCTCAGGTGAACATCTTCAGGATGACTTCGATATGCTCTATTGTCAACAAGGAGCTGATCACGGAGCTTAATCTGGGGGATTTTAAAGCTGTGAGCTAGGAAGGTTCGACATCCTGAGTTATTATTCCTCCTTCTAATAGAAGGAAACGCCGCAGGGAGACTGAATGAGTAGATCAGTGTAGGCGGGATTCATATTAGGGAAGCCAGGTGGTGTGCTACCAGTATCAAAATAGTGGGAATATGGGGCCACATTACCCAAGGGACCCGATTGAGTGTTGATCATGCAGCAAGACGGGTCTACATCATCACTTATATCAGTTCTTTTTCACCTGAAAGTGGTGATATGGGTTCTTCTATGACTCCATGTTCAGGAACAACACCACCAGTTTCTCACCAGTCTAGGAACTGGAGTCCTTCCGGCCATTCATGCCGAGGTGGAGGTCGTGGTCATGGTTGTAAGTCGCCTATTTTTCAATGACAACTGGGTGGAAAAGCTCAGAGTGATTTGGTAGTGTCATAGGGATGTGGTACAGGTCAGAGTCTTGTAGTGGACCAGACCCAGTAAGATCAGGATCTCAGACCCTCTACAGTTTGAGGTATAATATTAGTAGCCTCAGATTTAGCTTCTTTTATTTTTTGATACAAGGGATTCCCATAGCTTCATATTTTTTTGCTATCATGGAGAGACTTGGTATTTTCATCTTTTCTTCTGCTGATATCTTGATGCTAGCCACTCTGTTGGGGACTATAACGGCTAGTGTACGTCAGCACAAGGAGTGCCCTCTACAGGTTAGTGGGTGTCAATTCTTATGGGACCTCTATATCCTAGAGATGATGGGATACATTGTCAATCTCAATATGGATTTCATAGATCTATTCCATCCAAATGTCGATAGTTATCGTCGCAGGGTGATTTTCATGTCACCAAAAGTTTAATCTTTTCTTCATAAGGGAGAGTGCGATGTCCAGGAAAGCAGAGCGAGATCCGAACATCATGGACTGGGAGGAGTTATACACCATATTTATAGACTATATCTAGATGACCATGGGACATCATAGTTAGAAATTCCTCTATAGGTGGATCATTTCAGAGATGTATTTTAGTAGGAGTATTTAGGTTTTCCTTTAGAGTGTGAGGCTGAATTTTCTATTGATCTTTTTCTAGGAGTGGCACCTGTTTCCATTCCTCCTTATTGGATGGATACACCGGAGTTGAAGGAGCAAATGATCAGTTTTGGGAGTTGCAGGAAAATGGTTTTATCCGACCCAGTACTTCTATTAGGGGTTCACCAATCCTGTTTGCAATGAAGGCAGACTATACCCTCATTCGTTGTGTGGAATATAGGAAGTTGAACCAGTTGATGGTCAAGAACCAATATCCCTTACCAAGGATTGATGATCTCTTTGATCATCTTCGAGGATACCAGATGTTCTCAAAAATTGACTTGAGATCCGCATGTCATCAATTGAGCATTAGAGTATCTGATATACATTACACAACCTTCTAGAGAAGTTATGGTCTATATGAGTATATGGTTATGTCATTCGGTCTTATGAAAACACCAACAATTTTCATGGAACTGATTAACTGAGTGTTCAATCCATACATGGACACCTTCATGGTGGTTTTCTTGGATGATATCTTGGTGTACTCTCACACTCGACACAACCATTCCACCCACCTTGAGATCATTTTGAGTACACTGATAGAGCATAAGTTATATTCTATGCTCTCAAAATTCCACTATTGGATAGATCAGATTCACTGTCTGAGTCATGTTATCTTAGAGGCATGAGTATCGGTGGACTCTGATAAAGTGAGAGTAGTAGTTTTATCAGAGTAGTCAGAGAACGTAATTAAGCTACGGTGTATTCTAGGGATAACTGGATACTACAGATGCTTCATATAAGATTTTCTATGCTTAGAAGCACTACTAATAGGTCTGGCTAAGAAGGGTGTGAAGTTCTTGTGGTCATAATCTTGTGAGTTAGCCTTTCAGGAACTGAAAGGGAGGTTTAATTTATCACTGATACTAGTCTTTCCATATCGAGGAAAGAGAAATAATGTTTACTATTATGCATCAGGTATTGGTTTGGGAGTTTTTCTTATATAGGGAGATGGAGTCGTTTCATACAGGTCTCGGTAGTTGAGACCACATGAGAGGAATTTCCCTATACACAATCTTGAGTTGGCAGCGGTTGTACATGCCTTGTACTGTTGGAGACATTATCTTCTGGGGGAGCATTTTTATGTTTTCTCTGACCACAAGAGTCTCAAGTACATATAGACTCAGCATGATCTAAAATTGATACAATGAAGGTGGGTTGAGTACATTCAGTCTTTTGACATTGATCTTGACTATATATAGGGGAAAAGCTACACAGTTGCTAATGCGTTGAGCTGGAGTACTCATATATATGAGGTTTAGGAGGCCAGCAGTGAGAGGAATCGTAGGGAAATATTCTTTGAGATGCATTTGGAAGTAAATGACAATCATGGGTGGACATTTCTTTCTTCTGTAGCTGATACCTATACTATTCTTGATCAAGTGCGAATGAGGCGTCTATCAGATAATAAAGGCCTAGTCCGAAGGGAGAGCGTATTCGGGGAAGACCCTATTCTGGGATGGATCGTAGTCGAGGATATGATCTTGTGGTACTAGGGGTGTGTATGGGTTCCAGCTGATATACATGAAGAGCTGATCCCTGATTTTCATTTCTCAGTTTTGGCAGTTTATCCTAGTGACACTAAGATGTATCATGATCTATAACATCAATATTGGTGTCTAGGTATGAAGAGGGATGTTTCTAGTTTCATCATGAGGTGTTCCAAATGTGAACAGGTGAGGCAAGGCATTATCAGCCAACAAGGATTTTTCAGTAGTTACCCATTCCCGAGTGGAAGTGGAACGACATCGTGATGGACATCATGATAGGGTTCCCGAGGATACCCCAAGGGAATGATGCCGTTTTGGTTTTCACTGACAAACTCATTACAGTTTCTCACTTCTTTTTGATCCAAGAGACCATCAGTGTTGATGAGTTAATACGTTTGTATGTCTGTGAGATTTTACATCTTCAAGGAGTTCCACACTCAATTGTTTCAAACATTGATACTAGTTGTACTTCTCCGGTCTGGTAGGGGCTTCATAAATCTTTGGGCACACATGGACTTTTGAGTACATCTTACCATCCCCAGACAGATGACATGTCCGAGCGTACGATTCAGGTGCTTGAGGACACGCTTCGTGCATGCATCCTAGATTTTGGAGGTTCTTGGGAGAAGCATATACAACTTGTGGATTTTTCCTAGAATAATAATTTTCACGGAACTATTCATATGGAACCATATGAGGCTTTGTACGGTAGGCCATTCTGATCACCCTTATGTTTGTTGGAGGCAGGAGAGGCAGCTTTTCTAGGACATCGTCTTGTCCAAGAGACCACATAGTAGATAAAATTGATTCAGATGAGGATGGCTACAACACAGTCTCGACAAAAGTCTAATGCTGATTAGTGGAGACAACTTCTAGAGTTTGAAGTCGGGGATCTGTTTTTCCTGTATGCCACACCAAGGTTTGGATGCAAGAGGATTAAGAGACATGTAATCTTTCATCGAGGTATGTTGATCCATTTGGAGGTTGTGGAGAGAGTTGGGGAAGATACATATCTGTTGCAGTTACCCCATAGGTACCGAGTTATCCAGGATGTTTTTCATGTTTCTCAGCTCTGAAATTACTTTTTCAACCTGTGTCAAGAATTTCAACCTATGATTGTTGAGATTGAAGCGGATGCATCATTTGAGGTGCATCCTATCTGAATTATTGATTGTAGTACAAAGGTTCTCTGTGGCAGATCAGTTCTTCTGGTATGAGTTCTATGGCAACACGAGTGGGTGCATGATGAGACTTAGGAGAGGGAGGTTGATGTATGAGCATAGTGGCTTGAACTGCATGAGGATTTTTCTACAACACCATGCTAGTGAAATTTGGGGACGAATTTCTTTAAGGAGGAAGTTTATAAGAACCCAGAATTTCTTTTCAGGAATTTTTTTCATTTTATGGTTGTTTTTTTAGAAAAAGTTGTAATTATGGAAGTTTTTTATGTACAATAGGTGTACATCATGAGTACACACTATGTACTTGGTTACCGCATGTAACCGTGTTTTGGTCATGTAGCAACCGTGCACACGAGCTTGTTGCAGTGACCTGGATGCTGCCTTAAGAGGAGTACAAAAACAGATAGTAAACGCGTGTACTTAAAAATTACACATCGTGTAATTTCATTCATTTTTATTAAATGCATTGGTTTCATGTCTAATCGCTCGAACCATCTTATTTTATGTTTTCTTTGTCCGAGAGAACCCGTACGACCGTTATCCTTCACGGAGTCCCTGACCCTCCGTCCGAACTCTGATTCCCCCACCGTTGATTGCATTGGGATTGCCATGGTAAGATCTTCCTTATTCTTAATATTCATTTCATGTTTCCTATTCATACTCATGTTATTCTTCGTTGAATGTTTTAGATGTTTTTGTAGATATACGGCGTTCTAGGTCGATCCAAGGGCCAACACCAGAGTACATCAATCTGACAATGCTGATGTAGTTTGTTTGTCCCTTTCCATTGAATGTCAATGATTATTAT
This sequence comes from Viscum album, assembly GCA_963277665.1. Taxonomy (NCBI): domain Eukaryota; kingdom Viridiplantae; phylum Streptophyta; class Magnoliopsida; order Santalales; family Viscaceae; genus Viscum; species Viscum album. The sequence continues at coordinate 653,993,156 of OY728140.1, forward strand.
GTGCAATTAGGCCAATTCCCTTGAACTGAGTATTGTGCATTTACCGTTATTCCCTTTATTGATTGTCTTCCATGCTTTTATGATTGTGTAGAGGTTAATTGGATATGATTAAGGTTAATTTCTATGATTTGGATGTGTTTCCCATGAATGTTTTATTTCATGACCATTGGTCTGCATAAAATTTTTGGCCTCCATGCCTGTTATCCATGTTTATTACTATTGGGTGGGGATTTTGTTTTTAAACATGCTTGATATGTTGTAGACTGGTTAGCCATGTAGTATTATATGTTTACTTTGGACATATTGCAATTCTATTCTCGTTGACCTACACCGGGCCATGAGAAACTGGCATAGTAGACTATAAGGGGAATTGACCGAGTGAGCTTCATTATAGAGTCTTTGAGCACATTAGGATATAATGGGAATATAACAGGTAAGTTTGCTCAGAGATTGTTGGACCTTTTGGGTCTATTAGGGGAATAGACCGTTTGAGCTTCCTCAGAGAGTCCTTGACTGCTTTAGACTATAAAGGGATTTGACTGCGTGAGATTCCACAAAGAGTATTTGTTTTAATTGAATGACATGGGATATAAGGGGAATTGATTATGTGAGCATCCTTAGAGAGTCCTTGTCCTTGGGGACATAAGGGGAATTGACCGTGTGAGATTTCTCAGAGAGTCCATCACTACTTTAGACCATAAGGGGAATTGACCATGTGAGCGTCCTTATAGAGTTTTATTCCACCTTTGACTGTATGGGGAATTGACTATGTGATCATCCACAGAAATTCTGTATATATTCTTATAACTGAATCTGGGGGGATATATTGTGTGCACATACTAGAGGGTTTTTGTGCTTGATTAGTTGTTTTGATATGTGAAATTGTATCTATTGAGTACATTCTTGTTTACTGCTTCTGTACTTTTACTTTCCATATATTCACTGACTGTTAGGAACAGATCTTTGGGTGGTTTCCTACTACGATTTAGTCTCACACCCTATTTTGGACATGATTTTGGGCCAAACCAGATTATATTTCTATAGGTATAGACATGGTCATGTGCCCTTATATTCTAGGTTCTTGATTGATTGTGGAGTTGGAGAGCATGGGACCAAGCTGAGGCTTCCGATGCTGAGAAGTTTTTATCTGTTTTCTTTTTGTACATTGATTTGGTACTGTTATATTCCAGAATTTTGATTTTTTTGGATGATTTCCTAGGCACATGTTACCATGCATCATTTATATATGTGCTTTAGTTGTATTGTTATTCTATACTTTCGTTATTACTGTTGTTGGTATATTTACTGGTTGCCCTATTGTGTATTTTCTTCCCTTCCATTGTGTCACTCTACTACTAAGGGAATTGTTTCACCAATATCACATCCAAGGCCCTCACTTCTAGTCACCAGCCTCTAGAATTTGGGGAAATGCTCTTGAGGCCATGTGACCAACCGGGTACGGGGCGCCTTTGGATAGCTTCCGGAACCGAGATGTTACACCAATTCAACAACTAGATCATTGAGCAATTTATAAATATTGTTTTTAGGGTTAAATGATTTTGATACTATCTCTATGGTTTAGATGATTGAATTATGTTATATTATGGTGAGTTTTTAAATTTAACAGAGGTCAATGGGATAATTATTGTAATTATACCTCTCCCTTTCTCACACCCATTAGTGTAATCGACTAGGCACAATGTTTCCAGGATAGATGATGGGACCATGAAAAAATCATAGAGAATTTTTAATTCCACCGACCACATGATGGAGTTCTTATAGGAAATAAAAAATAACATTGGCTGACCATCTAGATGGTGTGCTTCAATAAGAAAAACCAACCTCTATCCCTTCACTGATAAGACATTTACTCTCACCAGCTACCATGTGGATCTCTTGTAGCTACATCATGTTTTGAACCATGATTAATTATTTTTTAAACAACACATCCACCTTCTCCCGTATGGAGCCAAAGGAAAAATTATATCCGGAAATCCTCTTATTGACTAGTAATGGGATATAAAAGAATGAATCAAATGTTATAACATAGAATAAATATAAATAAATAAATATAAATATAAATAATAGAATTTACCTATGTAAGCACTAGTTCATATATGAATAAAGGATCTAGGGAATTACACTGTAGATATTAAAGCCATGTCATGTTACTAGTTAATATTATATATTGATCTACTTTCATGTTTTCAACAATGATCGTCTAATACATGAAAGAATGTAATAGGTATAATAATAATATATTGAAATTCATCAAAGCCAATTATTTGTCCTTATTATTAGTGAATTTGGTTAGAATCTGATTTATATGTGTCAAATTTATTTAAAATGTTAATAAAATGGGTTAAATTAGTATAATCAATTGAAATCACAAAAAATAGCATTTTCTAACTAATTTATAGTCACCTAAATGGTTTATTTTATAGTATCATACTACTGTACAATGAGTCCTCTTAAACTTACATAATTAATAACATTATCATTGTACTCAATATTGAGTTGAACCTCAATGGATTGATATTATATATCATGAATAGGCATTTAATAGAATATTTATTTTATTATATCATTCGAAATTCCATTATAAATTTTTGTCATAAAAAAATATGAGATTTCTAGGGTAAGACAATTGTAATTACTTATCACCTTTTGATAAGATTGGACACAAAAGACTAGTATCATTCTCTGATATTCTCAATAATCTTCTATGATGTGTATATATTATTGGACTATTTCTTATACTTATCGATATTATTTCCTTTCATCTCAAATATTGTCTTCCTCTTTATTAGATATTATGGTTGTTCCCCCAATAATTTGGTTTCAATTCTCAATGTATTTTTAATGACATAAAAATATGATATTATTTTAAATATATATATAATATCATAGTGATATATTTATTACATTTATATTATTTAAATATTAACAATTTTATTTTAAAGAAATTCTTCTCACATTTTAAATTGGTTAATAAAAATAAACCAGTTATTATACTATCATTTCTAAATTCTATTTTCTATTTATATTTCTCCTTTTATTTTTATAATATAAATATAATTACTTGCATTATTACATTGAAAAAATTGATAATAATATTTAATTTCTACCATATATACATTTATTCATATATTGTATTTTTTCATGGTTTTGTAGTTATCATATACATCATTAATCTCTCTTGGAGGAAAACACTTCTTCACATGCAGTATTGGGGATTTAAATTTATTTCTGAAATGATAGGATATAAAATTTAGAAAACTTATTTAAATTCATTTTTAATGAAAATACCTCATATTATAGTACACTAATACATGGTGAAACAGTAGTACATTATATTTTTATTAAATTAAATAAATCATTTTTTCATTTATTTTGTTCAAATTCATTGATTAATTAACTATTTAATAATATTGTTCATATTCATCCTCATAATTTCACATTAAAATAGTATAAAAAATTTCTCAAATAATATATCCTTATATACCACATTACATTACTTCAATCATATATTTTGTTACTAGTGATTTCTGCTTAATATATACTAACTTCATGGATTTCATTTAGTTATTTTTACATTCTCAAACAACTTCTTCATCTTCAAATAAAAAAACATGAATTTTCAAGAAACATTTCTTTAAAATAGTGTTAAAATACATTAATGATTTCATATGTCAAAACATAAAAAAATATAATTAATAAATTTAATATAACACTCATATATATTGACATTTGTGATATAATAAATCATCATATATAATGATATATTATGTAACACAAATAATGTATTATATTTCACAGCCATTATTATTTTTTGAAATGTCAAATTCTCTAAAAAAAATTACACATATTATAAAATTATTTACAAAAATATCAATACATTTATGTAAATTTAAAATTTTCTTTCAAAAAAGAAAGGAATATATTTTCCATCATAATGACGAAGTCGTATAGATATAAACAATCATTAAGAGACATTGTTGTTTCTTCATTTTTAAAGGAAAAAGTAAATATAAATTGAATCAATATAGAAAAAACACTTACATTATTATTAAGTATATATTTGAGTGTTTCTAATAAACTTATAATAATTCAAATTATATTGAAAGAAATTTAAAAATATCATTATATTTCTAACATTCTCCAAAAAGATTTTATAATTACTTAAAGTAAATGAATACAGATTTTTTCATATTTCAATGAAATAAACTATATCGACTCTTTTATAAATAAAATAATATTTTTTCAAACCATAACCCAAGTAATTTTAAAAAATATATTCTTTTAATACACCTACTAAATTCCCACATGTACTTTCTCAAGCATCTAATCATATTCTTACCACATTAATCATTGAATTTATGTTTTTTTAATTTCCAAATACTCCAAAATTTATGAATAAATTATTGTTAGACCTTAAATATAAAATTAAACATTATTCTAATTCACTGAAAACCATATTCTCATCATCAAATATTTATGTACATTTTTAATATTTTTATAAAAATTTAATCTAATAAACATTATAGTTTTTATAGTAATGTTGTCAACAATAACATTCTATTAATAATTATTTGGATCTTCATCCAACCCCAATACTTATATAAACACAAATGAATTGACCAGCATATTGGTAACAAATAAATGAAATACATTGAGACCTTTAGTTCGAATATAAAAAATTTTATTTTTATTCGAAATATTTTTAAACCTACCTCAAAAGAAATATAATTCATCAATCACTTATGTTTTCAATATAATATATTTAATTTGTTTTTGGACATTAGTAAAATATTTATCACTTTATATATATCAACTAAATCATTAGAAAACGTTCAAACTAAGAGATTTTTTTTTAAAATTTACATTATGTTTTTAAATTATCTTTAAACCCATTATTCAATATTTAATATAGTGTCATACTAATCATTTACCAACAAATTTTTCATCAGTGATGTAAATACCATAGAATACAATTTCAAAAATAGTGATGATAAATATTGATGATGATATGATTCAATATTTTAATGTATATATCATTATCAATAATCCAATAATATCCCATTCTGATAATCATATTTTATTTGAAATATTTTCCATAGAGACATTGTTCATTTTATAGGGTAAAAATATTATGTAGTATTAAATATTTGTTTCTATATGTCATAAGAATTTGTTTTCTTTTTCCCTATAATCAATTTTATTCATCTAAATTCATTTAATTTTAATGTTTTATTAATGATTTATCACCATATTAAATATATCAATGAAACATACTAAATTATTATAAGAGACATATTTATACACCATTCAGTTAATAAAAAGTAAGGAATGATGATGATTATAAACCAACTCATAATTAAATGAAATTGTACTGAATCATGTGGATGATTGATTAAAATCAACCTAATACAATTGAATCCCTTTTAAGAAAACATAATATATATAATTAATTATATAATTTTAGAAAATAAAATTTCATAAATATTCGACACCAATTTTTTTATAAAATTATATTAAATAGATATTTTGATGGAAAATGTTATTTCATTTTTATAGCTATATATTCAAAACATATTTTTGTTTCAAGAATTTTTCGTTAAACATCCTCAAATAATAATATATTTTTCATATAAAAATTACATAATGATTAATTTTTAAATAACAATAGGTAAATATGTATTATATAATGAAATATAATATTATATATACACATTATGATCATTAAAATTATTAATTAATACAATTTTTAAAAAAAATTTATTTATTGATAATAGAAATTGAAAAAAATGACTAATTTGTTTTTCTTCTTATAGGTGTACATGGTAAATTATATCCCATTAACAAGTTATTATCATGTTATATAAAAAATTGAAACATAGATTATCTCATTGAATCAAATATTCCAAATGTTTTAAAATGGATTTTTTAAAATAATGTGTCAATAATTAATAAATAAAATGTAATTATTTAATGAAAAAATAAAAAAAAATAAGAAAACATAAAAACATTAATAAAATAATAAACAAATTGAAAATAAAACTTTTTACGATAAAATATTGTGATTTTTTTGAATAAATATAGTTTTAAAGTTCATGAGAATCACAAATCATTTATTAATGCTTATAATGTAAAAATATATTCTATACGATATCTTTCTCAATAAGAAGAAAATTATTATGTGAAAACTATTTCTCATAGGGCTTCAAATAGTTCAATATATTGTATATTGGTTCATATAATATCAAAAAAGGATCATATCTTAATACATGTAAGTACCATATTCCTCTAAATCAAAATATATAATTTCTTATATAATGGATTGGAAATAAATAACTATTACTATAGGAACTTGTAATTTCAAATTTCTAAATCTATAATTATAAATGCAATGAATTATAAAATTTAGGATTAAGAGAAATTTGTCCCTATGATGATGGGTGAGTACTCACTAGGGAATAATATATGTATATTCAATGATAAATGTGGGTATATTTTGTGATCAAGATTAATTTTTATCAATTATAAAAAATGAGTGCATAATGTCTCATTGACTATAAATAAATCTATCCCATTCCTAATTAGAAAAACGGTTGATATACCAATATATAGATTAGAATAAATTATGATTTTATAGGATATGATCATAACACTCTATGATAATTCATGGGGGATTTAAAAATAAAGGAAAATGAGAAAACAAATGAGTTAAGTGATTTTACTATAACAAAAAGTCTTATATCTGATAAACAAATGAAAAATAATTATTTTATGGTTCTAAATTTTTACATGGAAAATGTTTATACAAAAAAAATATACAATATGAATTGGGATGTGCGTTTGATCTATACCACCTTTCATATAAATAATTTCATTGTTAAATAAACAAATTTCCATGAGATTAGTAATTTTCAATTTCAAATTCCATTAAATAAACCTCTAATTTTAATTTCATGGCCCACATGTCAATGAGTCATAATATTAGTTATTCCTTTCTCTCTATTGTGTAAAATCACAGAACTCTTTTTCATTCCCCCTATATATTATGTTCCATTTTCATATAATTATCAGTATATTATTTGAGTATATGATTTCCCATCCCTTTTACATTTTCAATAACACCATTGACTGTTGAAATCACCCATTCTAGTCCTTTTACAGCTTAGGATCACATATTTTTGTATGAAATATATCATCAAGTATTAGGGAACATCTGATTTGATGAGGGTCATTCCCATTAGCCTTCCATAGTCTTATTCATACGATAAACCCTCATACAATGTTGAATTAGATGCTAGCACAATGTTATGATATGATATTTCAAATATTATTTATAACTAATTTATATAGTGTTGAATTACCTTTGTTGTAATTCATAGATAATTATCAATTCAGATGACCATATTTTATAGTACCATCATTGGAATGAAATTTTTATGTGTATATTCCAAAAAGTTGTATCATCATATCATTCAAAAACATGATAATAATGTCATATAATCACCAATTGATAGTATAAAAGATTCTTACAACATACATTTTAATACATTGTTCACATTAATAATTAATTTAATGAATGAAATAATTATTTTATTAACTACAATGATGTGATATAGAGGGTAATGATGATCTATCCTCACCCATTATAACAGTGTTCAAAAAAATCTCACATAATGGATTAAAAGAAAATTTAAAGAATAATATTAAATGAAAACAATGTATATATTTTTAGAAATGATATAAGTAGATATATATATATATATATATATATTATAGGATTGGTTATTGAACATAGTCCCTTATTGAATTTCATAATCATTAGTTGTCATCATAGCTAAAATAATATAACTATCATTAAAAATATTTATTTGATGCATGAAAAACACATCAATATATTTTTATAATTTATTTAAATAGGACATATCAATGATATCATCTCTATCAAACCGATTAACTTCTCCATAACTTAATCCATATAAATAATAAAACCTAAAACAATCTATATTGATACTTTAAAAATATCATTGTAATATTTATAAATTAAATATTATTTCAATCAATATTAAATAAAGAAATATTATTCCAAGAAACAATAAACGAAATTTTAATCTAAAATAAAATTCAATGTTAATTTAAACGAGGATCTGGAAACAAATAGTGTGTGGCCCACTATTCCTTTTTCCATTTGGATTTACGATAAATTATATATGGTCAAAGATTAGTATCTAGGAACATGTATATTAACCCATTGAAAATGGATTTTATGGAATACATGTTCATAAATACTTATGAATTGTCATTGTAAATTACAATCCCATTGTCTCAAAATCTCATCATGTATATTGCATCACTTAGGTTATTAGTCTATATGATTGTTTTATTTTTCATTTACATTCCAAAATTTAACTTTTAAAAAGAAATTTAATTATCATTTATATAATATTATATCCAAATTTCAGCAAATGGAATGGAGATATAAATTTACTCTAACTCAAGCGAGATAAATAAATTAACAAGATATTAAAACATTTCATATCACATATAACACAAAAAACACATAATAAAAATATTGGATTATATTATTTCATGGATTTCATCCATATATATATATGTGCGTGTATAAAACATTATATACATTATTAACAATTTCATTTATAAATAATAATATACATTCTAGTAAATTGGAATAAATAAATACGCATGTCAGACGTGGAATTATAATTCGGATGTTTACTATCATAACCAACACAATTTGAGATTAACAGGATAGAACATAATAAGTGGATGATGAAATGTAATAGGAACCCACTATAACAAATTTACAATACACTCTTTGTCTAGTAAAATTATTTCCCCGAACTATAAAATATATATTTATGAATATCACTATACCACTTCATAGTCCCAATCACGTCACAAAAATAGTATTATATTTTAACACAGTAGATACAAGAATGACAAAAAATGATACAAAAATATAAATCATCATGTATTAGGATAATTATTTATATTTAAACTAATTAATTTTTAAGTAATCATATGTATATATTAGTAAATTTGAGTTATCACACTATAACACAATCCATAAATCATTATTTTAATATTAATATGACTATTAGTCAATGGTATTTTACATTATTATAATTCTTACACATAGATTAGGCACTAGAAAATGTGTATTCAAACTTATCCATTTTAAAATCTAATCTTATTGATTCTACATAGAAATAATTTTTTTTACTAGAAAAAGTCGATTTAGGGGATTCAGTGCCCAAACATACAAACACAGCTCAAACAAGAAAACCACACACTCAGGCAACACAGTCAACATAGACATACACATTATAAAAACCATAGTCATCTCTGCATTCCATGCTGGATTCATCTTCACCGGTAGCAGTAGCTGATTCCCATTCTGGCGACCTCTAATAGCTTGCACTTTTTACCCAACACCTGATCTGTTCTAGTGCTGATTGATATAGTGATGTCCTTATGATCAAGTTTCCCTTCATAACAGCCACGATCACCTCACTATTCCTCTTAGAGGTGGGCCTCGTCTGCATCGGCTGTGGGAGGAAAGAATAATCTCCCCTTGGCCATCTTATTGGAGTAGCCAAAGCATGACATTCAACTATATCCAGAGGCCGCTTCCCACCTTGAACAACCTCGCTAAAAGAACGACCAACTGTTCCATACTCATTTTCTTTACCTCCCCCAGAGATCCCCTATCCGTTACCGGATTGATCCCCCAAACCCAAAACAGGACTACCACATTTTTCTCCCTCCGTTGATCTGGAGTATTATTATCCATCAAAGTTCGGTATTCACCCTCTGTAAATACATTTTCCATAGGCACCACAGAAACCTCCTTCACACCACCACCAGCTTGATGATCTGGGCTCCTCTCTATTTCAAACATATTTGAGCACCTGAACACTATGTGGTTAACTTCCACTGTAAAACCAACAATATCAATCCCCCTGACTCCAGCCAGTGGAACCTCCACTAACTGTCTCTCTAGAGCCACCTCCCATACAGTCTCTCTGTAAACATCAATCGGTGACCCTCGCGATGTCCCATGTCACCCACAAGATCATTTTCCAAGCCTACAATCGGCTGTCTCTTTGGAGCCTCCTCACCATCAATCCCACCAGTAAGACCAGCCTCTCCAGACACTTGGCCATCAAACCATAAGACAAACCATCAAACCTATTACTCTAAGAAATAAAAGGTAGAGCCAAAGGGTCCAAGCCTCTGGACTCATTAGCAGCAATCGAATAAACCACATCTGTAGAAACCAAAGTCCCCACGACCCCAATCATCCACGGACTCTCACTGACCAAAGAGCTAGTGGAGACTCCGACCTCCTGCCTTAACCTATGAAAACATCTGACATCCTTAAAGTTATGCCACTTACCCCCCACCCCCCCCAAAGCTCTAGAATCATGACTGATGCTCTTGAGAGACACCATACAAGGGCCAGAGGGCGTACCATTCAATGCTGAACTAGACCCACCAGCGCACTAATGATTCTACATCCCGATCATAAAAGTCACTCAATATGTAATATATTTTTATTATAAGATCTATACATATATGTTACTCTATATGTCTATAACAATCCACCACTATAATATTATATTAATACAATATGATAAGTAAATTTAAGATTGGAACCATGTCATTCTCAAATATGAAGTTATATATCCTAATATTGTTAATATATACATAAAAAAGAACAATATACCTGATATTTGTAATAGAATCTATGAAATATTTTTTTTATATGAGATCTTCCAACCAAAATCTATACTATGAAGAATTTAGATATATTTTTGTTATGATTTCTTATAATTATGAAATATATAGAAATTTTAATTTTCCAATCGAATGATTATTATATCCTCAGTTCCTCAATCGGTAAGGAACATATCCTCAGTACATTGTAGATACTTTTGGATATCCTACAATGAAATAAAATGTTGTTACATGTTATTTTCATGATATCTACCTACTATTATAAATTTATAAGAGACATAAATTTTGGTTCATTTAATTAAAATCATGATTGAAACAATATTAGAATAAAAATGAATTCCACTAATTTTATCTCTCTTTTATTTTTTCTGAGGAGATATTTCATATAAATTGGTATATCTTGTTTTATTAAAACCCATTCAATATTTTATTGTTATAAATTAAATATCATCTAAAAAATATCAATTTCATTACACTAACATAGTCATAGAATCCTCTACGTTATATCATAAGTGATATTTTTCTCCATATTGTACAGTACTTCACTTATGTACATAATGGAGATAAACATGTTGAACCATGTACTAACTAAATCTAATAATATTATCACATTTATAATAAGTAATTTTACCTCATAATATAATAATAAGAAAACAATTTGTTTCTCAGTACAAAATTTTTAGTTATTTAGATAATATTATTTAGTTCTGAAAGAAAAATCCCTTATGGAATAATAAAAGTTAATATTCATTAATATAGATTCTTATTTAAATAAATTATAATATCTATGTATCATTAATAAGTTATATTTATCAGTTAGTGAAAAAATAACTATTTTAATATCATATAAATATATTCTAATATATTTTCATTGTTTAATGTTATCCTATCCTTTATCTTCCTAATTGAATAATAATTCTAATCCACTACTGAATGTAGACATCTGATAATGTTTTTTTATAGAAACAAGTGAATTTTTTTATCATTATATATTCCCAAAGGTTGATTTATCACTTTTATCAATGAAATTTTTCATATAGGTATTAACATTATCCATACTTCCAAAAAAATAATGAATACACATTTCAACACAATATGATTTTTGTCATCTAGCGTACCATTTTGGAGAAAAACATGGTTCATATACATTTGAATAATTAATAGAATTATTTTATACATCTATAAATTTTTTATGATTATTACTTCATTATTATAGGACATATGTATATTATTATCAACATATAATGAGCCACCAAGATCAATAACAAAAAATACAAATATCATTGTTTCTTTGAATAGTCTAATGCTCTTATATTGTACATGTAGCTCTATTATAGCAATTTCGTTGGTTTATTGTTTATATTGTTTCTTTTCAATCTCATTTATATCATTAAAATAAACATCATCGCTTTCAATGTTTCTTCCTCTTTCTTTATTGATATTTTGGTTTCCCTTTAGAATATAGAATGTCATGCCACGATTAAAATCTTTTCAAAAAGTTCATATAGATAATATTAAATTACATTATGAGGATTTATTTTAATGATTCACACCAAGCCCTAAATGCATAGTCTGTTATAATATTGCGGATGACCACATCTATGGTAACCCCATAAACTATTATGTCACAAATTTTTTTTTTTCTATCAGTTACCTAAATGAAATCTCATTTTCTAGATAAAAGAAACATAGATTAGTAAATATGCCTCAAAATGGAATTTATTTACAAAAAATAATATTTTATGGTCTATAAGACTCATCATTAATATCTAAATATGTAATATTGTGTAGCACCCACTATCATTGACTTAATTCCACTATGTTATATGGTGTGGAGTGAGATGAGATAAAAATATCCAAATATGTATAATAATATTTTAATATTGATTAAGATATTATACACTATAATATAATCAATTTTTATCTATTGTTTTTTATAAAAATTACTTATGTCATTCTATAACTCCTTATACAACTCAAAACATTCATATATGTAACATAATTTGTGGAAACTCCCAATATACGTAATTTATTTTCAAAATTAATTACTTTATTTTAATTACCTTTAGATTCCAGAAGAAATGTTCTAATAAAAATCATATTATACGAATTCATGATTCATTGGATTACATTCACCATTTCAACGAAATCATTGTTTGATCATATTGAAATGTATTCTTGGGAGGCAATATCATGTGGTTTTAGTTCATCATATTGAAGTTTAAATTTTGATATATCATTGTTTTTTCTTTTTTGTATGGATGTACATATTGATGATGTTATACCTGGATTTAATATTTGACATTTGATATTGATTCAATATGACTTTCCCTAAATTTGTTATTATATTATAAAACATAAATTTCATTATTAATATATTATATACCATATATATTGTAATCCATTTTAGAAAAAAATAATTTTCATCATTATGATTATACAATAATCCATGTCTATAATCAATTATATAAAATATTAATTTCTATTGTAACAAAATAATTAGAATTATTTGGGACTAAAGTTATTCTTCATGAAAATGAAATTATTCACTCCATTTTTATATGGGAATTATTGTTTCCCTATTTGAATGTCCAATATCCAAATAACCTTTAAAAACTATATTATTAGAAAAAAATGGTATAATTGAAATACATATTTAATAAATAACTTTGACATAATGCTATACTCGGTGTTTCTGGTTGGGTTTTTTTAGAAGACAACCAACCAGACTGGGTGTTGATTTATTTCATCTGATGGTGAAAATGATTTCTGCAATAGGGATTTTAGATTTCCCAGACCTTAAGTGGAAGAAAATTTTCATCTATTTATCTCCCCAAAATAAGGATATCTTGGTGAGGATCTAACAATTTTTAATACTTTTGGATCATTATTGTAAGATATCATGCAATTTATGATTAGTGAATTTCTGGGACATCATCACTTCAATCCTCTAGGAAAGTGGTAACATAGGAATTTCACTACTAATATTATGTACTATATAATAATAAGTCATATTAACATAACTTGTAATTATAATACTAGTTTTCAATGGATATATATGTTTATAGATGGGTTATGATGATTCATTTGATGAATCATACAGATTAGTGAAAAGGAAATTGGTTTCATGATTGATTAAAATTCCATATTTGTCCACAAGATGAAGAAGTTAATTCCATTTTATATATAATGTATTTCCACATGATGATTTAGGCACCATAATATTATTTTGAAGAGACTCTCTTATATTTTTATCATACATATACCTACACAATATATATGAATAATTTTCATTATTAATTGTGATGATTTTTTAAACATATTTGAATGAATCAATGATATGTTGTAGTATATTAGGGATCACCATATGAAACATATAATACAATAATTGAGACTATTTTGATAAAAAATTTGTTGTAAAAAGGAGAACAGAGTCAATTTTGGTGGTTTTGGAATTTTTTAAATTCAAGTAAGTGACATTAAACACATTTGGATATCCCCACAACTGATTCAACAACATAGATGATATTTCAAATATTTTTGAAAATATTGTATGAAATAATTCAATGAATATGGTGAATAAACATAGATTAATAATTCATTGTAATCAATTTCAAGATTCATGTAGGGATTTATGACAAATAATGGGAATTCCAAGTCATAGCCTAATTGAAAATCCTAGGTGAATTCATTCCAAGTAAATAATCTAAAAAGATATTTTATAAAATCATAAAAGTTTATATATATATATATATACTATGTGAGATTTTTATAATCTAAAATAATTGAAAAGGGGTTGTCCACATTCCATGTATTTTTGACTCTATATATAGAAAATTATAAGATGATTTTATAAAATAATGTGTTGAGGCCATGAAGTCATGATATGTCAAAAACAATGTGAAGTACAATATATGATATCCTAATTTGTTTGAGTATTTTAATATAGATAAAATTGATGGAATTGATGAAGAAATTACAATATATATATAATGTGAAAGTAATAATATCGATTATTCATGTGGTTTAAAATAATATTAAGATGTGAATTTTATGTGTGGAATAAATTGAGAAATATAATAATTAGTTTTATGGAAATAATCTCATAACTATTAATGATTATAGATTCTCAATAAAATTAAACTCATTTCTCATGAAAGGTTATTACATAATTAAAAACAATATTACTGGTTAATGATGGAATTAATTATGGAAATTGAGAGAACTATCATACTCTATGCAAGAGATTTATGAGTTCTAAAAAATATTCCTTATCCAATAAATTTATTAGTGTGATCTATGAATACTATTCATTAATTATGATGATCCTTTAATTTAGTATTCCGAAGAAAGAATCAAATAATAAAAATATATATTTTATCTTAATGAGCATCGGTCCAAATATGTATTTATTACATTTTATATTAATGATGGATCTATACATGAAAACTAAATGATCATTAAACTTTTCATGAGAGACTTTCATCAATTGATTGATGAATTTCTATTTAGGATCATCATGGTTAATTTAAAGTATCTTATTGTGGAATTTTAATTTCATGAGAATATAATGGAGTATCTTTTATAAGAAATCAATAAAAGAGGACAAAATATTAATACTGATAGATTTATATTGATCTTGGTTGTAGTTTTATTGATTATAATTAAAATCCTTTTTGGGGAACCAAAAATCATGAAAATTTTTAGGATCTTATAATGAATCTCATAGGTGATATGTGATTAATAATATATTTTATTTTTTTCACTTGATTTGATGTAGGTAGTATTTATCCATTAAATCATGAATATTAATTTATTTAGTAGGTTATATATAAATGATCATGAACTCATAAAAGAAAGATCACTTATTCACCCTCATTAGTGATCTACTTTATATGCAAAATGATATTTTCAATCACTGTGGGTTCCCTCAATTTCTATATGAGGATTTAGTTTTTTTAAAGGAATTATAAAACCATTTTAAATTGGCATAGATTGTAACCTTTTGATGGTAAAAACTACCATAATTATAGTAATATTAATTTACCCAATCTCTATTCACTAATTCTACAAGATATAGATATTTATGATATATAATTTCCCCTTTTCTATTTTAAAGTCTCCAGTATTTTATGAATTCTTGTCATATATTCTATTATGAAATATTTCACAAGTTAATATATTTAGATTGTTTTTATTTTTATTCCAGGGAAGCAAATTTTTTTTTATGATTCCCATACGTGGTGTAATTTTTGAAATTAGTGGAAAAATAAATATTCCTTTAATAAAAAAACCATGGAGCGTTTCATGTGTTATATCTATAAACCATTATTATAGTTTTAATTCCATAATTTTTTTTCATTCCATGTGAAACAATTTTACATTATACATTTAGACTTATAATTTACTCTTCATAATTGATTACGAGCGACATGAAAAGTAAAACCTACTACAAACCATATACCACTACTTAATTTAAGCATTACTTCAGATCTCTGGACTCAATATCAATACATGTAATGAATTTAAGGGTTATATACTATGTATGTAACAAAAATTAACGGTGGTTAAAATTTCACCATTTTACTCATCATTATGTCATAATGTAAACTGTATTTAATACATGTTTTTAATGTAACTACACATATTCATGATTCCCATATGGAATCACTTTTGTATATTATCAGTTGAGTACATTTTGAACAAACTGTTTCCAAAAAACATTCCTCCAAGAACGTCAGTGCATATCAAGTAATAACAATATATTCCCTTGTCTGATATTATATTTCATTACATTCATGGATCATCATTGATTTAAGAATATATAATTAAGATGTGTACTAATTGTTCCCACACCATGTATCCATGTAACCCAATAGAAGGTTTCAGAACCTGTAGATTTGATTTACGATTTAGCATTACATTATTAGGTAATGTTAATGGTTATACAATGGTTAAAAAGATGATTTCACATCTATATTGGTATGAAATGGAATTTGTTTAATGAAAAACTAACAAAAAGTTCAAAATTTGATCTATCATTTATAAAAATAATAAATTAATATGTCATAAATATAATAAACCATATTGTATTGGTGGAAAATTTGAAATTTTTAACCACATTCCCAAAAAAGTAATTTATTTTATTTTTCATTTAAATACATAGAACATATTGATATTGAGCCCGATGGATTTGATATGGGGATCTTTCATAGATAATTTATAATTTATTTATATATTTGATTAATTCATATTGTATTAGGTCATTTATTTCAATTTATTTTTCCTATAACTATTATATCGTCATTATGTTGATGGATCAAAGTGTTGAAACCCCCTAATAGTATCAAATGGTTATCCATTAATCTCAGAACGATTACGTAGAATCAACTGGGTGTCAAAATTAATGATTCATAGTCCTTGAGTCATTTTTCACAAATATGAAAAACTGATTAATGGATTACTAGATATTGAAAATTTTCTAAATGGATGCAATGGAATTGGATTGATAATAATTAGTTTTAAGAGTCTTATAGACTATGATATCTCTAGTTTTTAATAACTTAACCAGAGTTGAATTTTTCGTTTACAACATTATATTATATTTTATAAACAAAAAATTGTGTTTGTATATCTAGGTTATAGTGTTGTTTTTTAATATTATCCTTTATTAAAAATCAAACCCATAATTAATCCCATTTAAATAATTATTGTTACTACTACTTTTTTTTAACATCGGAAATAATCATGGATAATTAAATATAATTTATATAAAAATAATATTAATATATTTTCTCTATTAGACCCACTACAACATCTCCATATTCATGCATTGAAATTATTTATCCTTGAACAATAAATATTATTAAAATAATTAAATATCATATTATTATTAATTCAATTAATAATAATTTTATTCCCAAAACATAAAAATATATCATTCCTTGAAACTGGATGAAAATATTTATTTCAAAAGAAATTTAAATTGAAATTAATTATGGTTCTAGATACTCATCATGTGTGAGAGTCTAGGCATCTTTCTTAATGGAATGCGTTAAACATTATTTCAGTTCATAATTAGTGGTTACAAAGATTTCAATGAGCCCATAGAGACTGATGTTAAATTTGAAAATTAAATTGATCTTCTATAACTACACAATGTTTAATGAAATATCTAATTTGGGAGATGTCACCAAGAGGTTTTAAGTGTATGTTCCATAAACAAAAATTCTAGAAATAGTTTTACTTTATATTCCATAAATAAAAATAAATATTTAATCACAATTGACATAGAGTTAAATCTATATTTATATTCCATTCAATGAACAGTTGATATCTATTTCCAAAAATATGGAATGAAAAAATATATATTTTTGAACTATTCACATAATCCATTTCACTCTAAACACATTTTAAATTTCTAACATTACTATGAGAATTTGTTTTTATAGTTTTAATGGGAATATATAACGATGTGATGCCTGATATTCATTAAAAATAATGTTATGTATATAGAACTAAAATCTCATCCCCAATTAGAATATCTAACGACACATATCACATTTAGAATTACTATTGGTTCATATACTGTCAAAAATTACAATCATAGTGATTACCATGATAGAACATCATGAGAAAATTTCTCATTTTATTTTGAGTTTCCAACAAGTGATATATTATATGATTTTGTTATGGTTAGAATAAATAATCTTGTAAGTGAACATATGTTAATGATTGTGGTCATATAACATAAAAGTTATCAATAAAAATGAAAACTTCTATGACCTTTCTAGTTGAAAAAAATCTAATTAAAATAAAAAATAATAGTAATATTAAATAAACAATTTCAGATGATAAGATATATTTAATATAAATAACCATGAAAATACTAGTAATTGAATTTATAATGTTATGTTTAATAAGGACTAAACTATATATGTTCACATATAATAAATTGGGAAACTCATCTTAAAGAGTACAATACATTTAAAATAAATTTAATTACATGAATGTCTACATTAGTAGTGGTTTACATTCCAAATATACTATTTTGGTTTAATCCACACATAATAAACTAAATTGGAATCAATTAATTTTTAGATTCATTATATTATTATTATTATCTCATATTTTACATTACTTTATTCAGTTTCATAATTCCTCATGTTTCACAGATATACCATCATGATGTCCATTCAACATATTTTTACAGTATTTATGAGCTCAAACTAAAATCCAAAATATTCATATTTGTATTTTTTAAAAAGTAAAACTTTTTGACTTTTTGGAATAATAATAAATGGTATGAAATAACTATATTTTTTACACCATGAAAAACGCACCAAAAATAATTTAGGTTTATAGATTAATATAATTTCAACAAACATTACATAAAAAACCCAATATATTTCTGTATTATATGAAATGTTATCTATTATGATAATATTTTCATATTCTATATTAATCCACATACATCTCCAAAAAATCAGGACACATTAATCTAGATATAAATATAATATTAAAAACACGATATTATCACATAGTGAAATGATACACTAATATAGGGTGAGATCACATTCTCATTAAGGATTTGTTTGTAGTGGAATATATAAAATAATAATAATGGATTGATAAATATAGTAGGTATAAATAATATAATTTGTTACTACTCAATATGAGCATTAAATAAATAAATTTACAACATAATAATATAAATAATCACAACTATATATAAAACATATTTCTTAGACATTGAATTTATAATTATTTACATATTAATTTTACATTATCACTACATGCATAGACATCATATATATTATTATGACTTAATGGTAAGTAATCAAAAATAGATATTAAATAATAACAAAAATTCTATGGCTATGTTTTATCATTAGGCCAGTAGATATGCCTTAAGGACATATAATTATCATCCCCACGAATACCAAATTACGTCAAATGAATTTATTTTATGATTATGTGAAAATATAATACATTGACAACATGTCATAGTAATTAAAAACTATCATTTTTAGATAAAATGTATAAATATTATCAATAATTCGTGAATTGATAAATGGAATAACATTATTGGGGAAAATAATTAAATTTGGTTGATTTTCACTTTCATAGAAAATAAGATATACTATTAAATAAATAATGTAAATTATATATATAAATAAATTAGATTTTCTAAAAAGGACATGAAGGGTGAAAATACATTCTTAAGAGACATAACGAGTGGTAGAGAACACAAATATTTTGAAAAATGATATCTATGATCTATAAAATTATATAGAAGTAAATAATTCCATAAATTCTTTAAGATTGAAAGTAATACTATGGGAATAAATTTCATGAATAATAATTTATTCATAAATCCACAATTTCTTAAATTACTAAGGGGAAATGGCCTGGTTTCACAAAAACAAAAATAAGATGTAATATTTTGCCATTTTGAAACTGATGGTGGATGGTATCATTAAAATGTATATCAACATAGAATATGTAACAACCCAATATTTCAAAAAGATAAATATAGTTCTATTATCATACATGATAAGCCACATCGATCTTAAATAAAAAATTATTTATTAATTTTTAAATATTAACATTATAACCTAGTCATTAGAATGTAGGGAACGAAAATAATTGATTCACATAAAAAATATAGTTTCTATAGGTATATATAATTAAAAATTATACAATCCAATAATTATAAATGAATATTAAACCATTTTTGGTAATAAATGGAAATCTTTTTCTATGAAAATATTTAAATGGGAAGGAGTCTGTTTTATTCCAATAAAAAATTCACAATTTCAAATATTAATTATATATATATATATCATATATTCAATAGATTTTTTAAAATTCATCCATGGTGTTTTCTAGTCCTAATATAACAATATATCCAATTATACCCCTAAAAGGATGTATTTCTGTAATTTCTTTTTCGCCTCATTTTTATGGTGCACTTGTTCTAATTTTTTTAGACCCATATAATTTTTTTAAAACGACATATTCCTTTATTTTTTAGTATAATTTTCAAAATATTATGGTGGTTTTTTTATTTTTACTAATATTGTTCGTTTATTCATCAATAGTGAAAAATACAACATTTTATTGAAAATTGGTTTTTCACTGAGAATATTTATAAGGAAAAGGTATATTTTATTTTTCTCCAAAGTATTAAATTATAACTTATACATATATTAATTGAATATATGTTATTTTATTTTATTTCATATAGAATTTGGATATGTATAATATTAAAAAATTTAAATATTTTCAGTTTTTAAATAAAATATTTCATCACATTTGTGGGACTAGATTTAAATTAAATATTTTTAGTTATGAAATTTTAAGTAAGAAAATATTAATTATAAATTTGGAATATTATGGGTCAAATTACATAAATAGTAATCTATTTTTTTTAAATTATGAATTGCATCTTATGTAATTCTAGTTACAATGTTAAAATATATATATAAAGAATGTACTGATAAAAATTAGATGATATGGACTAGAAAATGACTATATCACTTGAAAAAATTTATTCGATGTGTATTTCAGTCCATAATAATTGATGGTTCACAAATATTATAATTTATGGTTATTTTTATGAGATTATAACCATAATAATATTTTCTTGAAATAAAATTCAAACTATTCTCACTTGTTTTTAATGAATGTAATATTTTTAATATGGTTTTATTCTGAAGATACCATTAAAAATATATAGTATTTATAAATATAAAATACTTAAAGTAATAATTTTGATTTTCTAGTTCTTAGTGAAGAAAAAATTACTTAATATTTTAATATAATGTTACTGTAGTAATTATTTTCTTAATGGAATAAATAGAATAAATTATATTATGACTATTACAAAAAATATAATTTTTCATATATAATTTCATTAAATATTTTAATATATTGTCATGACATATTTGGGATGTAACATAAGATATATTTAAATTATATATTGTTTTTAATATGTTTTTGAAAATTCAATGAAATGAATTCTATAAAAATTGTCATTAATGATATTTAAATATTTGTATCATTAAATTCAATGATATAAATTTTATAAAAATATTAAATTTGGAGAAATGTTTGGGGTAATTTTCAAAATTTTATCCATGAATAAATTATGTATTTGTGGGTAATTTAATGTAACTAAATTATACATTAAATAGTCTGAATAGATGGTGTTATAGTAAGAATTATTGGTGTTAAATATCATCTAAAAAAGAATAAATTTGTTTAAATTTAATAAAAACATATCCTAATTTGTACATAAATAATGTATTATGACCTGATATCGTCTTATAATAAATATTTATATGTTATGATCCAGTTATAATTTATAAATAATTTATATTAATATAATATTTTAGGAAATTTCAAGAGATTCCATCCCCTCTCTTAGAGAGGGGAACCACTTCTCATTTATTCGCACATCGAAAAGATGTTTTTTCTCATAATATCTTGAAATTTTCATCCTATAATACCTTTGAAAATTATAGAAGTATTATTTTTGGCACAATACAACCATTATAGGTATTAAGTTATTAAGTAAAGAAATTATCCAACGAAGATGTCCTATATTTAATCCTGCTTTCCTAAATTTTTTATTAATACACATCGAAAAATACATCTTCATATATGGTAAAATAATAATTAACATATCCTTCTTATAATGAGATACTATTATGTTAGTTTAATGAGCAATATTCGTCTATATTTCCATCAAATTGGAAAGTAATTTACCATTTGTCTGTATAACATAATACCACCTTGCAAAAAAACGTAAAACCATTTCCATAACCTTCAATCATGAATAGTTATAATGATTAAATTAAAGATTATATACGAAATTAATTAAATATTTGTCATTATTAAATAATAATAAATCATTTTTAATATTATAATTTCATTTTCAGTATAATTATAATTTTGTTCATACGTATATCTGAATTATCACCTCTACGAAGTGTATTGGTTCATTTTTCATTACCGCATAACACGGATGATATATATTTATCATTATTTAGAAAATTAATATTAAATATATATATATATATGATATTATAACCATTCTTCAATTATTAAATGATACATACAGTCTTTCTATAATGATCATTGATAAATTGAAATGTTTTTCAAGGGTACACAATTCAAACATTGGTCACTATTTATCTCTATATTTAAATGATGAAAAAAGTATTATTTATATATAAAAATGATAAAAATTACTTGATTATTATTCTATAGATTATCAACTAATGAATACTTTCACTAATTGTTGGCATTAAATTCTGCTAAAGGCTGCTGATTTTTATCTTTATGAAAATTGAAGACATTATTTTATTAAACAGAACATACCATGAAGCCAAATCATGTTGCACATAACATCATAGATCTATAAAAAAGACTAAATTTCTAATTTATGTCCATTAGAAACTAAATGTGATGTCATAGTGCCATTTTTTGATCTTCCCACTCCAAAATAGTTAAATATTGTGCAATAAATATTAGGGGCTAGTGTGAAAAACACTATGTTGCATGTATGTATTTCACGTGACCAATGCGGCTTCAAAACACTATATATACACAAAACATATTTCACACCACGATCTAAAAATTTACCTATAAATTGAAGGGTTCCCCCTTTCATCATTGTAAGAGTCCTTAAGATGAACCCTTGATCCCTCGCACGTAGGACCACCTCTTCCATGATGGAACATGAACTATGAACCCCTCAAGGTACAAGATAATGATCAATAGATCCCCCATGAGCCCCTCTTCATTTGTGAAAAACATGTATTGACCCATAGTCAATTGAATATTTTCATAATGAAACTACATGGAAAAGTATTATTTGGGTGAAACACTTTTACTTGCACACCTCATATTCCCCTATATTCCTTACCATTATCAGGGAAACCTCAAATATTTCATCCCCCCATTCCTGTATTCTCCATGTGTATCCTTTAATCTAAATTACATTCTTTAATCACCTCTAGTTCTCACGACCCATGTTTTGTGTAAATCTTCTATGTGCATCCCTCCAAGATTGATCTCATTGATTTCTTATTCCCTTATGTGGTGTCCTGTTTTGTGTTTCCCTAAATCATTCTTTTTCAGATAGTTATGATAATGTATTCATTTCTCATAAACATGATATCATGGAACCCATTATTGAACAATATCCCTCCTCACTCCGGCCAGGAACTGATGATTCCTTCCCTTCCACATGTGCGGGTGGGTATCATTTATTTATATACCAAGGGTCAGGTGTGGGTCCCCCACAAATGAGCTGTAGAATGTAAAAATGACTCTCACCATCTTACTAAACAAATGATGTTAAATGGTGATCTCCCCATGTGTGAAATGTCTGAAACAATCATAGTGCTGATGAGAAATAGATCCCTCTCATCCCATTATCACTTTTGAATTTGTGAATATTTCCGCCTTGGGAATTTTCAATTCCAACTCATATCAATGAGAGTGATATATCCCTCATATAGAATTCCACCCCCCCCCCACACATAGAATGATTTCATCCTTAAGAATCATTAATGTGAAATCCCCACACCACCTATCACTAACACAAGCTTCATGACGTGACCATTTTTTCCATTGCTATATACTGTTTCTAAAACCAAGAAAGACTCAAATGGGCTTATAGATTTTTTTTACCATAAAATTCCATCCATACTACCTGGTATTTGATCCCAATCTTTTAAATACTGTATGTAACATGAATCTTCAGGGTTCAATCCCAACCTTTAGTAAACCTTAGTTCCCCAATGGGTTCAACATCTTGTTTCATACCCAGTAGTGTCCATATAATTCCTCACAGAGTCCCCCTCTTTATTTATATACCTCATTCCCACTTATGAACTATGTAGAATTTGAGTCCCAACAAACTAATATATATATATAAGTGAAATCCCCTCACCCCCCCGATGTCCAAGACCATCTTTCACCATCCACCATGGTCTTCTCCTGGAAAAATCCCAAGAAGGACATTCCCCATCATATAGGTCACATATCTATTAAGAGAACATTTTTGTAGATTTTATACATGCAACTTATCCCCCATTCAAAACTACATTGACTTTTATTGTCATCCAACTGGCATACATATGTAATATTCTTGAGGATGAGTAAAAACACAAACTAAAACCACATCTATTAAGTCTAATCCTTCCATTTTAAATATTTATTTTACCCGGGCTTCCACATCCTAGGATAATCATGCCACATCATCCCCATCATCACTACTCCTGGAAGCATTCAGGTAGTCTTTGTGTGTAAGCCCCCACACAATCCAACTGAGATAGATCTTCTTTAAAATGTAATCTAGTGATGTGTAATCCCCTAATCTATCCCCTTTTTAATCTATATGGTATTTTATCCATGCCTTCTATATATAGTTTGTTGAAAGCCTCCTTGAGGGTAAATCTCGTTCAATGGTAAAACAATGGTTTCCAACTCATTTGTGGGTACATCTTTGATCAACATATACATATATATGTTCCAATAATTATTCACAATGTGAAATATTTCCTTTATAGAACACGATTCCCTTGATTCCACCATTAGAGGTTTCCGGACACATCCATCTGGTATACCATGGTTCCTCCCCCCAACGGACATACCCCTTCATGGTGTGAAAACATTCCTTTATGTGACACACCACATAGTGGCTGACTCCGTTGGATCTCTAATCCATCCATATTGTAAACCATCATTAGTGATAGTTCTTATGGATGTTTATCATAATTACATCTAAATGAGATAGTCAACTCTTGAACCTCCATAAGCATTATACATTAAACATGTGACCTACTCTATGTTAAATATGGTATTCTGAGGAAAATGCCAGATTAAATGATTTCAAAATATTATACCTTCTGGTATACATAAGATGACTTCTGTTATGTTTCCTTGAGAATCCATCTTTTGAATAATTAAAATTGTGTTCCAATGATCCAACATCCAAACGTCCCATTGATTCAAAAAATGAATACAATCCTAAAGGAAGCATGATACCACGAACATAATCACAATGAATGTATAGATAAAAGATGCATTAATATCTAGAATAAAAAAATAAATGGAATAGGGAATGTGATTCACTAAAAAAATCTTAATATACAAGGGAGTCCCAAACTCCGTGGTGATTTCCTGAGAGGAATCCAAATAAAGAGGGTCTTACATCCTATCATCTTGTTTTGATCATTAGGAATACATCTTTGAAGAAGTGGTGTATATCATCCACCATAGGATGGTAGGAATGTGGGGTATAATGGACTATAAGTGAATGAACAACATCGCCAGTGGTGCACCTCAATGAAATATATCCGAAAAAAATGGTCAACCCAATATGAAGATATTCTCCCCAACAAAGGGATTTTTATAATTATATAAGTTATTAATGGATTTTGTAACCAAATATAGATATCTGATACTAGTTCCCACCAAAACAAAAAGTGGGTATGGTGTGGGACTCACTAGATCTTGGTTCAGTTAATCATTGGAAATTTAGGTCTGTGATATCATTAGCATATATTTTTCCCTCCATTCATGGAAGAATAGAGGACATAGTGGCATTGGGAATTTCTTCAATTATATCTAAACATATGGATGTGTATTCCCACATTACATGACCCAATCTATATGAAATATATCACATCCTTCCTATTGGAATAGGGAAAGATGGAACATCAATGAGGAAATCAAGAATGAATCCACCTCCACCATGACATCATCCATCAAAATAAATACCAAGAACTCACACCCAACTTCAACTTCAAAAATTTTTAAAATGAGGGTGATGGCTATCCTCATACGATCGTTTGTCTCTAAGGTGGTCATTACCATGAGGGACATTTCTCTCAATGACCTAGAGGCTTTTTTAATCATCGCCACAACCATCCCCAGGGGCTGTTTATGGAGCCACAGTTCAACAATCCAACATCAAACTGCTTTGGTTGCCTCTCCCAATATGATTTATATCACACACTCTAATACGTTGATAATGTAGGTGATTTATGAGTGTCCCTAACTATGACCACAACGTAGAATCCACCAATTAGGTTTCCCATTGGGCCTTATCCACAAAAATAGCGACCATTCCTATAGATTGAAAAACAGGGGATTTACACCCATGTTTCATCAGTCTCATTTGAGATAAATCGGTTCCCACATCAATCCCATGTTTAGAATGATTCCTGGTATGGGGAATCTCCTTCCAGAGCTCCACTATTACATACATCCACAAAATCATAGTACCAATTTTCTGTCAATATAGAGCAGTGTTACTTAAATGTCCAATTGAGATAAGGCCCATATCCAACCCATGGGAAGACTGTATTAACCCATTTAATTGCTATTGTATAAACATACCCTTATCAGTCGACCTAGGATGACGAGATCTAGTATAAATCCTCCTCCATACCATTTTTTTAGTATAAGACTACCAATATCTCACTCAAATCACGGATGTACTCCATATGTCCTCATAAATAATTTAACTGAGGGTCCTCCATGATTTTTCGACATCTAAAATTATTGTCTTCATCAAGAGTATTTTTCCCAAACTGGAGGCCCTCTATGATCCTCTATCCCTCGTTTTCCTGTCCCACATCATGTCATCACCAGCTCCAGTGGAGTTCCCCCTACTCTAATTCCCATCAAGGTGGAGTTCATCCCCACACCACTAATTACCAACACAAATGTCCTCCCCATGCACCAATCATTTTACATGGAGGTCCTACCCATGTTATTAGTAGTTAATGTCGAGTTTCTCACCCCTCTGTCACACATTATTATGTATGTAGTCAACACACATTTGACTACCAGTACAATAGTCTTCCCCATACTCAAGATCACAAAAACTGTGGTCCAAACTATGGCCCGTTTTATATATGCCCAGGTAATGCATACACCTCAGCTCACCAATTACAAGGCCATACCCACTATTGTACATGAGATAGAGTTACCCACCATGTCCTTAATTATTCAATATGAGGTCCTCCATTTTATTTCATCATCCTGTGTAGAGGTCCTCCCCACTATTGGTGATGTCCTCGTGAAGGTCCTTCCATCCTCGATGACATCCAAAAAATGTTCCTCCCCATATTCTAGATAGCTCAAGGGAACGTCCTATGCACTCTAGCACCATCCCACATAGAGATCCTCCCAATGTTGAAAATGTTTCCTTCCAAAATGAGCCATCCCGAGGCAGATGGATGAACCAAAGTTACTGAAGGAATAACTCCAAGAAGTACCAATTTGCCATCAATATTGACTGTTTCTCAGATTATGACGTGGACGAAGACTATATGATGGATCCTTCACCCCAATCCTTTTTTTATAGTAGGGAAGTGGGCTTACATTTGAGTATTGTCAACTCAGAAGGTGAAATAAACCATATCATAATATATCATTATATGTACATGTAGGGGGAAGAACATTGGTCTCTATACCATGATCATTCCACGCATTCCTATTTATCATTTCCTGTTTCATTCTCTATGTTGACAAGAGTTCAAGGATAGATATTGTAGTTCATGGTAGATGATTTGAATCGAATAGATCCACCACCAACAACTATTTTCCTTGAACATGAGGTGGTGTTTAAAAATACATCTTATTGGGACATGATGATGTGGATGGTATCGTTTATAGATACATCCTATAATATATTGAAAAGTCTACCCATGGGGTGGTATCTCCACGACACAATCTACCACTGTTGTGATCGGCATCATTTTTGTTACAAACTCAAAAAAAAAATACTTTTTCATGAGTAATGAAATGAATTGTTGGTTTTAGATTATGAAAATATAATTTTATGGGACACTCTCACTATGGATCATTTATATTTAGATTTTTTGGGTGGTCCTCACTCTGAACATTGATATATTAGAGTTTCTCACCAACGATGAGGTTGTGTGATTTTTTAAAACTATATGAGTGATTTATTTTATCCACTTATGTAATTATTTGAAAAAACAATAAATAAACTGTCATTTTTAGAAATTCAAACATCTGTTCTATATGGTTGAGTAATCAAATCTTCTTGTTTCTCAATACCCTATATCACTCGACTATCACTGAACCCTTAAGAAACGATGTGTTCAATGATTAACGGTTCCCCAAAATATTTAGTAAAGAGGAAACCCCACATGTTCAATTCCATGTATGAGGGAAGTATGATGCTCTTAACATTTGTCTCATCTTGTGCCAACCAAACATGCCTTGTGATATCAAGGATATTCTGTTTTTTGTATTTATAGTGTATATGGATGAAATTAATACAAAAAAAGAGATATACAGTAAGTAAGAACTAGAATAAGATTAATCACCTCCTTGGGTAGTAAAATATCAATTGGACACTCATACATGCATTATCACACTCCAAAAATGGTAGATACTTGGCCTTAAAGATCCATCCAAGTCATTGGCTTTTGGTGAAGACCCGTGAAAGGGTAAAAGAAGGGAGGATACTAGTAATGATTTTTACTATTAAGTGAAATCTATAAGGTGGAATATTTTCTAACTAATGTATCCTTTATCAAACAATGTTCTGAAAATAAATGTTCATTTGAAAGCTACTCGTTATGATCCTTTCAGATTGACATCTGTGCTATAGTGTTCCTTGAAACAATCATGTACCACGCCCACTGTGGAAGTAGGCATATCCAAATGTCCTACATGGATTTTTTCCTTATATTGATCTATAAAATACCATGTATCCTGACATGGTAGAGACTAGAAACTATGGAATAATACCATAGTATTTTTAGCTATATCTACAAGATCAAAATTAGAGCCCTCCTCGAGACCTGACCTCTGTCTTTCCTCATGATAGTCCATATGTCATTCCTCTAAAGGTTTCTACATTCACTAATCCAACTACTCTATGATCCACATAGATTTCTTTTCATGGTGATAGTGCTACCAATTCATGGGTAATTGGTAATCCCCACTAGGATGATCCAATGACTGCACTCATTTCCCACCCAGTGGCCCTTCAGACACAACATGTGCCAATCCAACCTGGTTTAATGTCATACCCATCATTGGTGGATGACATGAGGGAACCCCTAGATTTGAAGATTCATATATTCTCTATATAAAATGATATGGTATTCACATATCAGAATTTGGACCCATTTATTTCTAGGTGAGGACCCGTGATGGGAACTCTAGCATGACATGAAGCTTATATGATTCAGTGTTTCATACAGACATTGGAAGGGTCTACGTTTATCTTGTATAACCAGTTACCCATTTGGTCCATCGTTGGTTGGAAATTTATTATGTAGTATTTCCATTATTTATTTGACTCCCCCAATTTTAAGGTAAGTACAGTTGACCTCTCT
This sequence comes from Viscum album, assembly GCA_963277665.1. NCBI lineage: Eukaryota > Viridiplantae > Streptophyta > Magnoliopsida > Santalales > Viscaceae > Viscum > Viscum album. The sequence continues at coordinate 654,023,335 of OY728140.1, forward strand.
ATGTGAAATCAGGGTCTAGTTGAAAATGTCCTAGACATTGTCACCAGATGGAAGGGCCAAACATATTCACCAGATATGATTTTTAATCTAGAACTAATATTTATGTTGTTCATGGGATTATTATGATTTAATTTGTTCCATCTATCATTACTCATAATTTCATTTGTAAATTCTAGTATTTCTTAGTCAACACTCATCTCCTAGTGGATTCCATATAACATGCTAAGCCAGAATGAAACTTGTCTCTTCTAGATCATGCAATAAGGGAAAACAACGTAGATTGTATTGATGTCTCATTAATAGAGCCATTATGACTCTATAATAGTTACCATAAGAGTCTCATACATAGTGTAGAAGAGGGAAATAGCCTTAGGATTAGCATCACCAACATCCAATTTAGTAGGAACCACCCAATCAAGCATCAGCTTAGAGGTGAGACAATCATGCTTTACCCACCCCCCCCCAACAATCACACTCGTACACCTCGTTAGGACTTGGATTCAATAATTCAATTCCTGTATACGAGAGACTATACATTGTCATTAATTATGGTATAAGTCCCTGTATACATCCATAGTGACTTGGATCATTTAATTATGAAGTTGAAAGAATGCATGAAACTAAATGAGAGTGAGCTCACTGATAACCCTGGCTTCTGAACATATCACTGAATACAAGGATGTACCATCAAAAAATAATATGTGTTTATGGAATTGATTTAGGACCAGTTTAATATCAAGAGAGTTTATTCAAGACACTCCCTTGAATATATGCAATGAATAACTACAATGCCTAATAGATAGAACAATGGTGAATGGAAATTGTTCTCTAATCATTGATCATAGGAGTAGGATTATTGGATTTCTCACAGATCATACTCTTATTCTCATGGTGACATCTCTTCCCATATTAATCAGATAAAACCGCCTAATGTAATTTCACCTTAATTAGCATTCACTTATGCATCCATATCATATCCTTCTTTTTCCCAAAAAAGCAGACTTAACGAATCTAATAAATGGGGAGTCCCATGGTGTTACCCTAATCATATCTTACTGTCAATATTCATTCAACTAAAGATGAAAATTTCTCCCAAATTTTATCCAACATTGGGATAATCCTCTCATTATGACTATGAATATGACTCCATGAACAACCTCGAGCTGGGGATTCCCTATATTGTTCCTACTGAAGAGATGTATCTATTAGGTCCTCTAAACATCCTTAGTCGATGACATCACCAATAGGGCCACATATATGTGAATTAATAGATTACTAATTAATGCATAATCTGTAAGACATTAATACTACTAAGACCAAACATTTGGTTACTAAAATAGCTTAATAGGCTTTATCCTCTCATTCGGTCATGTCAGATTCACATCCACCACTAATGATGCTACTCGATCATGTAGATCAATCATGGATGCGTTAGGATTATCCTTGTCTTGCTGTTTCCAGACCTCAATTATCGGACAATCATCTATTAGTGATTTTTTGTGGTTCATTTAGTGAAAAAAAAGAAAGTCCTAGTATTATCCTTAATCTTCTGATTCTATAAGATGTGTCTTACATAACACCTATCATATAACTACCTCCTTCCAGTAGAATGTGCACCTAACATGGATGTATTATGTGATTAATCATTTTTATTGAATTCGTTCAATGATCTTAATTTTTCATACCCTTCACCTATTAGAAAACAAGAATGAATCCCTCAATGAATCATTAACGACCCCATTCCTATTTTATAGAGAGGATGAAACTAGTATGTGTTTCCATGTAAATTATGCTAAGTTGCTACAAAACAAAACTATTATCTCTTTCTCAAGAGAATATGAGAGTTTACTCTTACATGGGAATGTCTACCAACATTAAATCACATGCATATTGAATAGTACGGTATTCCATCACTAAATCATTGAACGATGTTCAGGGATCAATCTCATCCTGACCTAAATGCCAAAAAATATAGGACTATATAAAGCATATATGAGTCCTTTTGACCAAAAAATTCATTTTTATTATAGGACAGACTGGATGAAATTTGAAAAAATCACCTTGAAAAAATAGTTTTATGGTCTTATTGCTATCAGTAAAATCTTGTTGTATCATCAGATATAATCTACAATACCCTGATTGGTAGAACCTATATCCATATTCCTATAGTGGTTCCCACCACATATCATCAGTGCCTCAATTACTCCATCAAAATTTGAGTATGCACCCTCTATGTTATGTTTCTCCCTTTTCTACATGGGGAGATCTCAATATGGATGCAGATCAGTGCTAGAGAAATGAATATCATGATCAGACCAATGGGTTTGAGAAAACATTTATTAATGTGGTCCCATGGATGGACATGTATTATCCATTTTCACTCATAGTTTATTGATATAAATTAAAAATACCAGACATGGGACACGTATTTTGTTGTTTATGAGAACAGTGTGAGACATATTCTTATGTAAACTAAAAGTTTATATATTTACATGTATTCTTAAAAGAGTCAATCTCCTGTCATATCAAAATCCCTACCCATATTAGGTATCGAGTCATTCACCCAATGGAAATAGTAATACACTATGCTTTCATGTTCCATCAATCCAGGTTTAATCGATGTAGACAGACCCAACACCAGTAATTATAAATCTTCATTTGTGTCCCCCTTAATCGATGGGATGATGGAATTGGAGAAACATCCCATTATCCATGGAATACATAGTACAAGAGTCTCCAACTAAATTTCCACATCCACCCAAGAAGACACAAGTATCTCTAAGGAACAATCTAGCATGGTTAAACCATCCCCCCCCCCCATGATTATAAAATCTAAGATGATTATGAAGATTTTGAGGATTTTCCTACAACATTCTAAGAGTGTGTCTCCACCACCATCGAGCAGTTAGTACAGTTGAATATTGGTACTAGGAAAGATCTAAGGATGAAAATGATCATTGTGACCATGTTTATAGAGGAACAAATGTTTTATTTTGGTTTCCTAAATTAGCCTCCCTATTTATTTTCATTGAGTTATTAGAAAATTGTAGGAAAAGTCCCTCATGTCACCAACCTCCAATATATTCTCATTATAAACCATTACAGGATTAAATATCCACTTAGGTTGATAAACCCCTCCCAAATTACCATTTATGAGGCCGATGATGATAAAATCATCAAATAAAATTCAGCAAGTATGTATATTACCCAAGATTTTAGGAAAATGCATTCCCTTTTGGAAGAAGAATTGAAAAATCAGAGCTTGTATATAATTATGGTCTCTCTACCTCTATTTTTCTAATGATGATTTCCCCCTTACTATGATTGAGTTTTTGATTAATGTGACTTCTAGATTCCATGATATCTCTTTCATTGATTGGTATTTTAGTATAATCATATCGTAATACCCATAAAGATGACGATCCCACTTCATTCGGGGCACTATATAGTACATTTTCTTATTAGGTAATTGTTTTCAGTCTAAAGAATGCATGGTCCACTAAAAACCATTACATGCAACCCATCATTGAAATAATAATAATAACCCTAGTGGAATACTCTGTGGATGATCTGGTGGTTAAATCTTACTTGTAGTAGGGCCATCTCAGGGATCTTCAGAACGAGTTAAACATCTTATAATCTTTTTCATATGGAGAGTACCCCCCTTGAAATGTTCATTTTCTATGACCTCTATAAACATCCTTGGTTTCACTATCATATGAATTTTCATCAAAATAATACCAAAGAAGAACAATTATATCATCCAGATGCCTCCTCTGATTAACCATTGGGATTAATGAGGATTCCAATTTCATATAGCCAACATTAGAAGATTTAAAATAGATAGAGATGGTAAATGTAAACCCTTTTCCATGTTCATGAAAAATAGTGTCATCTACCTATGGGACAATGAGTTAAATAATTATTTTGATGAAAACACAAAGTATCTACATCAAATATGGATTATGATTCTACCCATATCAATGAATTCATTTTTTCTTCTATGTGACCTCTGTGTAATATTCCCTTAATGCAAAACTCACTCAGAAGGAGAATGAAGTGGTAGATAATATTTTATACTATCTTTTTTCAATGTTCAATAACATTGATTCTAGATATTCACTCATAGAGAAGATATTCTTTTTGCTAGTTTTCATGGTGTAGATATCCAAGCATTATATACAACATCTTGGTATATAGCTACTTTCCCACATGGATTTGATAAAGTAAATTATGAAATAAATAATGCTGAAAAGTCTTCTAGATCATTAGGATGTGATCTTTTATAGGTTTGGCATTAGGTTCGACCTGTAGAAGGCTGTCTAGGTCCATGCACTAGCAGAAATTTTGGCATCGCTTCCTTCCCTTGTAAAGTAGACAAAATATCTTGATTTTCTAGGTGAGGACATCATCTCAATGGATTAGACTAATAAATCTTATAAATTTACGTAAATGGTTTTTCATGAGGATTATGATGAAGAAGGATCAATGATCCAAGGCTTAATCGAACATGTCTATGGATTTTCATCATCACACACACACAAGATGTCCTACCTCATTATTTCTTGTTATGAGAAGTCTTTTCCAACTATAAGTTAGAGTATCAAACCCCCATTTATTGTCATGAACTAGCTCTGACGATGGAAATTCCAAACCTACACATGAAAAGGGACTCTCTGTTAGTCATCAAATAGCTCAAACAATGACTACATAGTTAGGATACTAGATCTAGTTCCCTGTCTAGAGCACACTCATCCTCTAATGTACTCGTTCTATTATCTGGATGATGCTAAACACACTCCTTTGTTAAAGAATGGAATATCGGATTCCCTATCATTTTTATCCCAATATATCACCGAGAATAACAATTGAGATCTATATATCCATGTAAAATATGGACGGGTTATATCTTATTTTACTCTGGTTGGGGATGATAGTTGTCAAAACATTTGAATATCAGAGTTTCCACACAATGAAATCCAATTCACACATAAATGAGGAATCCTCCGAATAGACATCACCATTCATTTAGTATTTCTGTAATGGTGTTCTCCATATGGATAGAGTATAATTTCAAAAATAATATTGATGTGCAATTTAATAATCTATTCGTAGGGGACCCAAACATGAACATACGCTCAAAAAATGCAGGTTTGATGGAATTATCCTCTGTTTTATTCAATGATATGTGATTCCACATGTTATAAAGGAATTACAAGATGGATCTTGTTGTTCTCATCATGCAAGGATGATACTATCCAATCAATCTTTTAGGCAAGGATGCATTTAGCCATATATAGTCCAGGACTATACCGAGTTCTCCAAAAGGTTCCACGTGTGTCAGATCCATGACAATATTATGAATCCAATACCAAAGAACCTCCATACATTCATTTAATCTTGGATATTTGTAGTCTAGGTACTCAATGTCAGGATAAAATATTAACATGGAACATCCAACTAGTACATGTTCAGTCTGAATATGTAGGATTTATTTTCCATGTTGGATGAAGTTATTTATCTCAAGAAATTAAAGGCATATTTTATTGTTGAATTCGAGAGCTCCAACATCATTAATCAATTTGGATTCCCACATCCCATTTTTTGTGGAGGAAAATGAAAATAAAATAATTTGATCATTGATGAATGATGCCTCATTTTCATGTAACTCATTTTTTATTCTCTTAAAAACAATTCCATGGTTGTGTGTATTCAAATTTTGAGGCTTCTAAGTTGAGTGGGTGGATTTTTTGAGATTATAATATTACATTTTTTGTTATATAATTGTCATTATAGTTGTGAATAATTGCATGAATATGGTTTCTATTTATAGTGGATAAATATTTGCATTGTGGTATATTTTTTTAAAGGGAATTCCACCCATGTTTTTACAATGAAAAGATTCTCTAATAATTTTCAAAATTAGATATAATGTGATATATGGTCCAAATAAATCCATGAAATGCATTTTGGACAAGTTATTATGTAATTTCGGACACTATGGTTAAGGTTTCAACTATTTTTATGATAATTTTCCTCTATATTGCTGTAAATTAAATTATCCGATTTCACAAATATTTTATTTTACAAATAATAATTTTTCTAAATTTTAAATAGTAAAGTATTATTCTTAAAAATATTGAATCTCTTCATAATATTCTAATCATATATGTGGTAGAAATTAATTTTAAATTAATATAATAAGCAGGATGATAAAGTCAATTTTAAAAGTTAAAGTATTTAAATGAATTCTCAGTTTTAATAAACAAATTCAATGTAAAATTGATTAAATTGACCTATATTTTTTTAATATATATAATATTGATATAACATTAAATTTAATTCAAAAAAAAATATCCTTATAAATAAACTAGATAAAAAAGAAACATTGAATTGAAAGTCAATATTTTTATCCATTCATTAAAAAATGAAACATCCCCGAAAATGCCATAAAATCACACGAATCAAATATAAATGTTTATATTGAAAAAATGAAGGATGTTTTTCAAATTAAAATTTAAAATTAATTTTTGAAATATGCTCACTATTATATTGTGGGTAAACTATTTTTATATAAATAAATGATCTAATGTGTACAATTGTGTTAAAACAAACATTCAACCTAATCAAATTTATTTGGAAACATAATAAATATTATATTTAATATATAATATATAAATTTGATTAGTATCATACACTAATAATAATTAATTAAATTTATTATGATGAAACACATTTATGAGCATAAATTCATTTCCTTTATATTCCATATTTCTTATATTCATTTATAGTTAATTGGTCTCTCGTGAATTAATTTTATATTTTTGTAAACAATATATTTTAATATGTAATTTAATTATATTCATAATAACAAATTTAACACCTTAATTATATCCTAATATATTATATTCTAATATTTTAATAATATATAATTTTTTATATAAAACAAGGTCTTACTTGCAATATGAGCTATAAACGAAATTGGGGTTGTTTCTGAAACAAGCTAACTCAGTATTGTGTACTTTTAATAATATGTTATCGTTTGATTTTATTATAAAATAGTGAATATATTTTATTGTATTATTATATTATATTCCCTTATATACTTGTATATGTGTGTCATACAAGCTATCGAATACAATGTCCTTAAATAATAATTTTTTTCCATCACATTAATGGAGAAACAAATGGCATTGGATCGTGAGGATGTAATTTACTGTAAACATTAGTAATAATTTCATAACCCATTTGATTGATGTGGAGATTGTTTTAGGTCATAAAATTAACAGTATAACAACTTAGTATATTTAATATACTGTGTTAATTATATCAAAATCATATGATATTAATTATATACTATGAGCATACTATTTTTGAACATTACTATTACATCATTTTGAAGATAAAAAACATAATAGAGTTAAAAATATAAGATCCAATGATTTAATCTATTGTAAAAATTATACTTTTAAAGAAAATTTACATAATAAAGTTTACAAATTATTAAATTCCATATTCTCTGTCTTCTTAGTGGACCTATTTTTCTCTTTATAATAAGTAATTGCACGAGGATATTCTTAAAGGAAAGGGAAGAGATAAAATTATAGTAAGAGGATGAATAAGAGAAATTAATCAATACAAAAAGGATGATCAATATAATTATTATAAAATAAAATGCATAGAATTATCTTATAATATATCAGGTAAAATGTGATAATTACGAGATATGTAGTAATAAATAACAATTAAACATCATGTAGTTGTGGACCAACACAATACATAGTTGGGTCCAAATCTTGAATCTTGTTCACACATAACAGATGTGCATATCCATAACATCAATAGTGTGAAAAAATATATCATTATGTCCATCTAGATTACACATTACCTCGTAGGATACATCATTTTAATTATTTCGTTTTAGGGATATATAATTCTGGTCCTACACATTACAACACGAAATTTACATAATCATGAATCCCACATAGAAATATATATCAATGGTACAAATGAAATAAAAAATAGAATGGAATGGTATTCATAAGTATTTTATCAATAATTATTTGATTAATAATCATCAAGTTCCCAGATTAAAACAAAAAAACAATTTTTGGAATAAGAATCATCATTTTTTTAGCAATAGAAGAACTTTTTGAGATGAGTAACGATTGTTTTGAGAATATAGATTTAATTTTGAGAAATTATTTTATATTTCATACAATAAAGTTAGAGAAAATTCATATAATAGGAAAAAAATAGTTCAACAATAAAATTATTTTTATTGAACATTTGTGGAACATTCACAATGAAATATTTTATGGTAGATGGATAACCGAATGACAGGGATTTTGGATTGAGAATCCCCCTTTATTCAAATTATCATTCATCAATTTTACACAACCTAAATAATAAATATATATATATATTTTAAAAATAATCATTATTTTAGTTAAATTCATTTATTAATCTGATTGTCAATAATAATCATTGTTTAATTATTATTAATATATGTTGATGAACTTGATTCATGTTAATATCATTTTTCCTTTTAAATTTACAGTTTTGCAATGATTTATCTATTTCATTATGTGTAAATAATTCATTACTAAAATTATTTATATACGATTATAAATCATATAATTATATATTTAAATATTATATATTGTTTAAAAAATCCGTCCTTGATTACGGTTATAAGTGTTGACAAGGACATGTCTACATTGGTGGTTAACAAACCTCTAATGAGACATTGTAAGGATTGTAGGATTAAGATGTTTAGAATTTATATATATATATATATAGTAGTAAGATACGTAAATATTTTTAAAATCATTAATATAATTTTACCTCACATCCTCAAAATATCATTTAATGTTTAGTTTTGAAAGGGATGTTTTAGATATAATGCTATGGGGAAGAAGAAATAAATGAGAGAGAGAGAGAGAGAGAGTTGGATCCGAACATACATAATCAGAATTGTACCATCTCTTTCATGACACAAAAAATCCATGTTGATTAATGTTTGGAATCTCCAAAATTCCCTTAATTATTCATAATCCATTTTAAAATTAAATTCAATAATCAATTATTTTTAACAACTTCTCTAAAATTTATAATTGATCCAAGGATCATAATCATAGATGATAAAAACTGATACCCCATGAAACCATACCCCATCATTACCTTATATATTGTAAATTTTTGAACTTGATAAATCACCTTGAATATATATAATGTTGGTTTTCATGGTTAGTCATTCCACCACAACCCATTTCATGTTTTATTATTTTTTTTGTTTTTGGGAGAATAGTGAAAAATCCAACATTGATATTCTTCTTGTTCTATGTGGGTATAAATAATTTTTACATTATCCAATTGAACTTATATCAATATTCATTATCTTTCTGACATACCGAACAACAAGAGTTATATTCTTCAATCAAATTCTTCATGTTGTCCCACAAGAAGTTTCCAAAATTATCTGAAGAAAAAAATGGTACTTCCTATATGGTTGGATAATGATGTGTTATGTGAATTATAAAATAGATCCTTCTTTTTCTCATGTGACATAAACAAAAAAATACGCTTTCCATGCCAAATCACACCATCATAATCGATATGGAACTCATATAGATTCCCTATTTAACATATTTCACCTTCACTTGTTTTTTCATATAAACCATATGCGCCTCATTAGTCATTTCATGGAAAGATGGTTTGGATGTCAGTTGGGTGCGGTGGGTTGTATTACCTCCTATAATGATTACCAAATCCATCCTTTGAGTATAGATAATGAGAGTGTATTTCACATTCCACATCAGGGATGGAGTTGTAGTTTCTATTCTACTAAGACCTTCAACTACATTGTTCACCTTTACTATATGGTATCAATCAGAAAAATTAATTTCATTGATAATTCATGTTGATATCCCTCTATTCAGGTATATATTTTATAATTTGGTTATCAATATATATGTAACACTTCATTCCATAGAGGTAAGGGAAAAGTTTTCAATGAAAATATCATAGTATCGAGCACCATATCCTGATTTTTGTAGTTTTTCATATGGATCATCATATTTTTTGAGGTATAGATGATCACATTATTATTCTATATGAGTAAAAAACCCTTCAATTTTATTAAGGCATCACTGTATATCTGAAAAAATTATACACTTTTTTTGTTGTGTTAGTACAGGTGTAGTGACTAGACAATTTTTATGCTCCTTAAATATATACTCATATTATTCAATCTAGACATAAATTACCACATTCCCAGTTAAATTTTTTATCAGTCTAGATATTCATGTGAAATATTTCACCAAATATCAATTTTACACAACTAATCTAATTAAACATTAGATTTTTTTTAATCTAGGGGGTCTAAGAAATTCTTCAATTGCCTTTTTTAGGATTCTGTAAATATTACTCAACTTGTGATCATGTTCCCAATGAATGTGACTTACTACACCAAAATGTCATACATTTTAAATTTAGATTAAATTTTTGTTTCACTTAATCTACCTTGAAAAATCAATTAATTCTATCAATGTTCCTCCCTTCACTTAAAGTATCACAACCAGTATTTTTTAAGATGACTGAAGGGACATCAAAGTGAAATGTCCTTGATTATTCATGATGAAGAAGGGATGATGACCCTCAAGTCCCAACTAAAATATTATTGAGGTTGGTGTCATTCAAAAATGGTATGGAATGTCACACAATATTGTAGGCATTACACATTTTATAGGACATGATTGGGAGATAATATTGCAAACTCCAAGAAACTCCTAATACTAAAAGTGAATATAATTCCAAAATCTATTCTCAAATTATTGTTCAAAATTAATATTGATAAAAATTACAATAAAACAGCATTTCATGGTACCAAATGAAAAGAGACAAATAGCAACACAACCACTATCCTGACCCCCGAGCAAGTAAATTCCATCATAGTCCACAAAATTTTCCTCGAAACCAAAAAATATATTTACTCATGTATGGTGAGTATAATAGTGTACCCATAAAGATAACTAAAGCCACCCATTCCCATGCGGGGGACATACTAATGCAACTATGGGAAAATAGGAAAACCTTAATAAACCTACTTGAAATACTATCCAGCACAACCACACCATGTAACACACACAAAATAGTGTATGTCTTGTAAAGTAGTAGTATATGTAAATAGAAATTTGGTTACTCTATAACACAATCACCTTGATTATCCCCTTATTCCTAATTGATAGTGTCTTTATGCTAACTCTCTTAGAAAATGCATTCCTACTAACAAAACCATCACGCACACACCTAGGCCTCAACTATACCACACTACATGGTTGTTGAAACTAGGGAAACAAAAACCACACCTCACACCTGAAGGAACCTGGGCCTTATCCTAGAGATACATGATAAATCATTCGTGACCTCTATACACCTAGGCCCATAGTCTAAAACAAACATGCCTAATGGGTAATGAACTATGGTAAGCATCAAGTCATTACATCTGTCCTGGATATGCACGAGCCATAAGAACAAAAATAGGTTATGATGAAGAATGTCTATAACCAACCATCCATCCTCCCACCATGGTATTGGGAAAGAGACCATCCCTCGTGAAATGGAGGTGTTCAACACATAATTCTCAACCTGGGATGGGGTGTATCTTGATAAAACAATGAACTAAATATTATATATATGTAGGTATGAACACACACATCCCAACCTATGAGTTTCACAAACAAGAACTGAATCATACAAAACCACATTTACACCTACCCCTATATGCAAAAAAACACAACAACTACTACAAAATCAATACCTTGAAAACTCTTTACATAGCATCTTTAAATTCATTAATTTGATGTTTTACTTTAATATAACCCATAACTACCTGGTGAAACTAAAATTATAAATCATTCATATTTTAATACCAATTAATAGAAATAGTTGAGAAAAACCAAAATGTTGTTCCAATGCACACCCCCTTTTTTCACAAATACACATTCAAACACTACGAAATATCATTATTCAAATTTATACTACACAAACATAGAATTTACCTGATGCAGTACCAATGAATAACATTTTCTTCACCACATAATAGTTTAACTCCCCATCATTTGTCGATGGACACATTTGAAACAATGGAAATTCCTCTTCAAAGAAGTCCCACCAAAACGTAATCATTTAGTCTCTCAAACCGGTATACAATAACAACATGGGTACCACCCTACATAATCATTCAAAATATAAACCACCATTAAATCACATCCCCATGGCACACACATACCACTCCCTTCCCACAGAACTAACTCCTCTGCCCACCTATGTACCCATAACTATTCATCCAATAACAGTACAACACAGCTCACATGATAACTCAATAGAACCTAGATCTCATACACACTAATCAACATGATATATATATATATATATATTCATATTTGGTAAACAATGTTCTTAAATACATATAATAATCATGGGTGACCTTATAATTGTTTTCAGCCTTGGGAATAAATTTAATTTAGCATGGTATATGTGATTAGTCAGATTAGTAGTCACATCAATTGTTTATGAGAAAACAAAAATTGTTATAATGAATCACTGATGAACATAAAAAGTACACCAATGTACATGAATTTAAGAATGGTATATTTCCACAATAGTTCAAACCATCAACATGGATAACAAAAAAAATTGTCAATCACATCAAACCACTTTCTTCCATTTCTTTCATTGGCCCCATTATCATTTGATCATATTATTCAATTCTTATTTCTTTGATTTCATAAGAAATATATTCACCCAATAAATTCATTTGATCATTTTCACACCAACCCCGCAAGATGAATAAATAAAATAATTGTAGAGGAATCCTGATATCGAACAACATTCAACCAAAGATCTTTTTTTCACCAAGAACAAAGGATCACACGAGCAGCCAGAAACCCCACGAAAACTGTCCAGTATGAGATCTAGCCTTCGAGAGTGGCTCTTATAGAGGGGAATATTTTGGGTGAATTTAGACGAAATGAATACGAAAATATAAAGGAAATATCCTTACATTGAATAGCCATATCCATTATTGATGGAAGAAAGGTTTCAAAATCCATTAAGCATGGGATCATAGTCAATATCACATGGTTTTAGTATCTGAATCCCCATGAATGTCAGGATAATAAATATATACATAATATAATTTGAAACACCATTAAAAACTCCCAATCATAGATTTAATCTCAATTTATGTCAAATAAGACATTAGAGGGGGAAATCGAAATATTTAGAAAAACTGGAAAAGGTGGAAATGAGTCAATGAGGGGTGAGTAACTGATGTGGAAGCACTGACACAATGAACCTATGATTAACTGAATTATATATTCCATAACCTACATATGCTTTGACCTACCAAAACCTTGAACTACTGATTCCTTGTCCAATAGATTCCCAATCCTATCGGCAGACTTACCTACCAACGTTGCGCCACACCGATGTCACACCCTTGACTCACCAATACTTACACTGCAAACTCATCTATGAAAATTTTCATAAATCACCAATGATGATGCTACTCAATCACCGATGCTGAAGCTCTTTACTCACCTATGCACTGTTATGATGATGCTGATGCCTTGAGTCATTAATGAAAAAATGTGAAATTTGGAAAACTCATGAAAATATCAACCGTTTCCTCCTAGAACACCCTTGATTATAGATTTTCATAATGGAATGACCTGGGTATATCGAGGTCATTACATAGAATACCTCTCAAACTATTATCAACCTCAAAATTTTAAAACTATACTAGATGAAAGGAGGTCTGAACAACAACATCTTACGATAGATCTCTGAAACAAACTATCCTACGTTGATCTAAAACTGCAGTGGAACCTCGACATCTGAGGTCACAAATTCATCATATATTTCCTATAAAACATGAAAAACATTATTACCCCACTGCCCCCATGAAAAAACATAAACACAAAAAGTTACTCTATCCAGACACATGGATTAGAGAGCATCTTCCCCCATGTCCAGATACTATCCACATTAGGTAGCACAGACTCACCAACCCAGGTTTAGTGACATTCACATTAATTCTTCTCGATTAAGGAACAAGTCCTCCCATTACCATTGTTAGTACTTTCAAAAAAATTCATTCAATTGGGAAACAACTCATCTTATCACGAACAAACTGAAGCATTACATCCTTAAATGAAATAAATATATAACATAGAATGAAAATAGAACATCCCTTCGTACTAGGCATACATCAATGCCTCCCACTCCAAATTACTCTCCTCGAGGCCATCATGACACCATAATACATTTACCGAAGGAATAGATTTTCTACTAAGGACCTTCACCTTAGGATCCTTGATTCCCACAAATCGTGCCACGAACACCAAATCATCCTCAATATCTCACTCTCCCTTATCAATGACATTTGAGTCATCGTTAATATACTGACGGAGTTGGGAGGCATGGAAGAAATTGTGAATCCTCTCCAACCATGGTGGGAATTCTAGCTAGTATGCCACCTCACAAACATTTTCCAACACCTCTATATGTCTAATGAACCTTAGAGAAACCATGATTCCGTTAAGGAATCTATTTTACCCTTTCTGAGTGGAAACCATTAAAAAAGTCCCCAATCTCAAACTCAATGGGCCTCCTCCTGTGATTGGTATATGACTTATGTCTTTTCTATGCTGGCTTCATCCTCTCACGATAATGCTAAAAATTCTTTGTCATTATCTGCACCACATCCAAAATGATAATAGTCACCTCCAAATATTATTTATAATACTAGGGTGAATGACAAGCCCAATCATATAGAACATTAAACAGGTCCATACCAAAATATATTTATAGCTATTGTTGTACGAATACTATTCCAAAGTTAATTGTCTCACCCAATATCTAATGAATTCAAGAACAAATTATCAAAACATATCCCCCATCTTCTAGATTTTCCTCTCTATCTGTTTCTCCGTATGAGGGTGGAATGTAGTGACATGGAATAAATGGGTACCATAGGAATATTTCAATACCCTTTAGATTCATGATAAAAAACATGTATCCCGATCCAAAAAATGGATCTTTGAATTCAATGAATACACACCACCACATCCATATACCACTAACCTAAAACATACATAGTACTATAGCCCTTAATCACTAAGAAGTGAGCTGACTTCGTCAACCGGTCCCCTAAAATGCATAGATAATCACATTCTCCCTGAGTCCATGGTAATCCTATGAATATATACATCATGAATTCATCTCAATCACACTCAAATACATTTAAGGGATGAAATAGACAACAAGGAACACAGTTCTTATCCTTCAACTGGTGACACACTAGTCACCTTGTCACAAACTCCACCACTTCCCAATTCTTACAAGGCCTCAAAAAACATTATTTCAAACCTCCGTAAACCTTATAAACTCCTGGATACAACAATATTGGTGATCTATAGAACTCATGGAGAACTCTCCCACACATCCCTACAGGAAAAAAACTTCCCCTGGATCAGCATCTGATTCAAACTATCCTTTGATCGTCCCTCTAGAGCATCACCATTGATAAATCGATAATGCCTTACATCAGTCTATGAGTCTCCCCATTGATATTCTTAATCTGGTCGCATTAAGGAATACTTCACTATCATCCAGAACAATCATCCTCTTCCATCATCCACTATTGTATTCAGAAACAAAGCATTAACTCCTCCATCACTGTCCATGAATATATGTATTCATTAATAATCTCCTTTTATGAATTTTTTCTTATGGGATCAGCCACTACATTCACCTTCCCTAGGTTTTATGAGATCTTGAAGAAGTAGTTTTGCATAAACCCTATCCACCTATGTTATTGCATGTTCATGTATCAATTAGAGAAGAAATACCTCGTGATCATGTGATCTATGAAGACCACAATGTGAACCCTGATGAGGTAATGATTCCACATATTCAGTGCAAACATGACCACTATAAGCTACATATTATGGGTGGGATAGTTATTTTTGTGTGGACGTAACTATATATACCCATATGATATAAATCCTTGATGCTTAAAGAACACACATCCCAATCCTAGACTGGATGTGTTAGAGAACTCCGAAAAAATTTCCCCTTCCTCTGGAATCTTATGAACTGGGGTACTGACAAGCATCCCATTCATGTAGTTAAAGGCTTCCACACAATGCTCACTCCACAAGAAGGCCTGATCTATTCTGGTCAATTCTGTCAATGGGGCTGAAACTCAATAGAATTCGGTTACGAATATCTGGTAATAGTCCTCTTGAAATAGAATGTTGTAATCCTTTTCCTTTTTCATGGGTGATTCCCAAGAAACAACATCCATTACAACTATTTTGTCCATGTCTTTCCTTTGACGAGACACAACATTTACTAGATGTTCACCCCTCACATCATGAAATTAAATATTGAAAACTACCTATGGAGGTTGTGGTGTTAGAGGAATTCAATGATATTCTTCAAAAGATCATATTTATCTTCAACTCAACTTGAGTAGATCATGATGTTGTCAATAAACACAATAACGGACCGATCTATGAACATGTAGAAGACACTGTTCATGAGCCCCATTAACAAGAATGGTACAATCATAACTCCAAAAGGAATGACCATGAAATAGATGTTCATATAACATCATCTGAAAGGAGTCTTTAGGATGTCACCCTTCTTCACCCTCAAATGGTGATATACAAACCACAAATCGATCTTAGTGAAAAAATGTAATCCCATTAACTATTATAAAAAATAATCGATCCTCAGGAGAGGGTAACAATAATTGGATATCACCAAATTTTGTCTCTGATAGTTTATGATCTACCTTTGACCATTGTTTTCCTTCTTCACATACAAGAATTTATATCCCCACGATGTGAAACACGGCCGTAAAAACCCATTTATCATTAGATCTTCAACCTTAATCCACAACTCCCACATTTCTGAAGGCTTCATAAGACACAAAGACATCTAAATCAGATGATATTCAGGTTTTGAGTCTTTTATGAACTCTATGTAATATTGAGGTAGGGTAAAAACCCCCTATATGAAGACATCTTGTAACCCTAGGATAACCAAAGAAACATCCACCGTCTCTGTATTTTCTGATCATATTGGTAGCTCCGTCGATAGGGAGTGAAGAGGCTCCACACACTAACCATCCACCTGATAGCTCTACTCCCAATATAAAACTAGATGTTGGTCTTCCACACATGAAAACCTAACTCGTATCTGGATGAAATCAATAACATAATGTTCAAAATAAATTTTATGCCCAGTATGTCATCGTACAGTTTCATATGTAGTATAAGAAGATCCTTGATGGGCTTATACAGCCCCAAAATTAGTCTACATCCCCAACAAACATCAACCAAACTAGTCTAACCTCCAACATGAATAATTAACACTAGGGGTATGGGAATCCACATGACAACATGTCATAGAGAAAGGGAATTACTGGTTCCAAAAAGGAGTGTGGTAATTCTAATTCAAAAATGAATAAGAAATAATGTAAAAGATAGTGATCATATCTTGAATGACCTCCAGACCTGCAGGAACTGCAACATCTATAGTGTGAAACTGCCTACACCAATCTCTTCTACTGCTCAACTAATGTCCAAATCCCTGACCATGCCCTGATTGAGGTCGTTGAGGATCACTCTATGGTCAAAATCCTTCAGCACCTTCTACCCTCTGTTGAGCGAGAGCTCGCTATCTATACTACTAGAAAGGCATGTCTGGAAGCTACAACTACTATTATGGGAACTGAATCATTCCACCAAAATTATATTTCCATCAAAGGTGGAATTGATTCTAAAACCTCTTTTTTCCTCCAAATAAATGAATCTCAGTCCTAGGACCATGGATAAAGGGAGATGACTAGATTTTCTGAACTGGAACTTATGAGGCCTACTCCCTATTGGCTGAAACCTAAAAGGCCATAAAATCGAAGATCTTCCACTGACTACATTCCCCTTTTACGGACTAGGCTAGCTCCTCTACCACAGTACACCTACCAATGAGTTCATCGTTTCCACCACCACAAAATTTTTCAGAACCTGTAATTATGCCAGTAGAGTGAAGAGGGTAACAACATACAGAAGAAAAGGTTATAGTTCCTCCTATAAACGTCACTCTTGTGACTACTCAACCAAAAATTGATCTCGTAAAAAGTATAGATGATCCTTGAACATTATCTCATGTTCCCTTCCCAACATACTCCCCTACTAGAGGTAGAGTATATCCTTCCGTTTCACAGCCTTCATCAACGTAGAAATTAATTACACACAAAACTCCTTATCCAAGTCATCCCACTATACATCAGTCTCCTTCAACTCCTCGAGGAAAATCACACCCTCCCCTTATGGGATGTTGCACTCATTTGGATAACCTCTAGAGAAAGCCAATACATTTTTAGATCATAGATATTGCTGAAAGAAATTACCAAATCCTCGATCAAACTCGTTTTCTACATTCCTAAAACGCTACCCCCATACATTCCCAGAGTCTGCTGCTGGAAGGTATGAGTTGTCTTCTTCCACAGGTCGTCTTCCTCCACTCAATTTGTCCCCTTATGAACATCAGGGTCAAAATGTGGGGCCTCAATATCTCTTAACACATTTGGAAAATGTCTGGGTTCTATAGATAAAAAACATTAACAAGGAACTCCTAAGCACATGTTGTATAGAAATTTCTATTTTAAAATTTATTTTAAGAATTTATTTAAATTTAAATTCCCCTGGTTCTCAATACCCATAATAACACAATTAATTAGGATGCATATTCCATTTCTATGTTCATTACCCAATTATCTGTGTAGCCACACGTGGTCATTCAGTTGGATCAGCGTCCTTTCATTGGATCACGAGGGCCCTAATATTTACTGTCCTAACTGGTCTTCCCTAGAATATTTATGCACCCAGATTTCCTAACACCATAACCCAACCGTCCCATGAAATCCTGAATATTCCTAAATCCATCAAACATACTAACTCTAATACTTCTTCAAATACTACTTTTTCACAAACCACATTTTTCTAGATGATGGAAGGGAGAACAAAGTCCCATTTCATTCATGAACCAATTTTTTTCTCCACCGAAACCAGCGAAAAATATTTCTAGTGACATGTCATAATGGGAATTTTACATCCCCACATGAAAGAACATGTACCCTGGTATCATATATTTTGGGTTGGAAATGATTTACCGAAAGATGGATACCTATAACATTAAAAATAATCGATAAAATGAATCTAAAAATTTCAAACCAAACAATATTTAAATAAAATATAGAATATGATATATATTTTCAAACATATAAACATTATTCCAAACACACATAAAAAAAAGTAAAAATACATCCCCATGTACTCCACATTATAAGAGGTAATCACCCACAACCTATCTCCACAATGCCGCACCATGGCTAGGAAATAACACCCTAAACGAAAATCACCCAAAGCCTTTCTTTTACCTGAATCAAACATTACCAAGTCTAATTACATACTTGGGGTTTATGTAGGATATGATCCTAATAAAAATATTACACCACATGGATATTCATTAGTGTAAATAATATAATATAAAAATAATTATATTTTGATAAATAGGAAGTGGTGGAAATAATTTCTAATTACTGAAACATTTGTATGGATTCCATTTTGAAAGGGAATTTTCGATTATTGATCACACATAAGTAAAAAAGTATGCTAATGTATTCTCCATCCATAACCACCATATTCCAATGATAAATACACAAGATTCAATGACCACAAATCTATGGAACACCCCTAGGGACTAGGTAGCCTCGGGCCCCATGTACCTCATATCTCGGTGTAATGTTGCCTTATAAAAATCCATTGTCGTGAATGATCCTATAGTAGGGAACATAACCATAACCTATATGTCCCCAATATTCATCAATATCGTTTTGATAGTGTTTTTATTATCCATTTTTCTTTGTGAAACAGGGAAAAGACTCAACCTGATCACTTGCTTACTGGAACATATCCATCCTCCTAGGTACTCGGGTTTCCCCCATTGTGGTCAAACCATTTTTCATGATACGAAATTACAATATATCATAAATAAGTCAGTTATGGTCATAATAAACTCAAAATAATATCTTCACTTTCTTTTAAACACTTACACAACTCAATAAAACCATTAATTTTTCAATAAAAACACTTCACAAAATTTAACAATGATTTTTAACACAAAATCCATTTCAAACCACACATTGAACACCATGTGCATACCCATATTCATAAAAACGGAATTTCTAGCACCCAAGAAATTTATTTAAACCCATTACATGAGTAATAAAATAACACCATTTATCATAACATAAAATATAAATCAAATCACCCAATTTAACAAAAATTTGTTACAAATAAATAATTTTCTTATCAAATGTCACATACGTGAGATATAAAAGCATGTATAATGATGGATAAGTGTCATAAAAATATAAATTCATATATGATAGCACATCTAGAATTGATTACCCATGGAATCACTTACCACAATTTTCAAAACCGATGAATATTTGTTTGAAAATCCAACTGCTACCCTTCTACACCATAAGGGACTTAGACCAAGACTAAAACCAAAATAATTGACCAAGAAGACCTGGATCAAACCCTAGGTAAGAATCTATACCTTTTGGAAACATGGAAATCCACATATAGGGAAATAAACACCATTCAAAAGGAGGTAACTAAGGACGATATTTACTTACATGAGGATGTTTGAGTTTTCTCCACCAAACTCCCTGCAAAATAGAGTTCCATGGACGGTTTGAGGTGATTGGGAGCATCCCGTGGATAAATGAATAGAATTGGGGATTAAAGGGGATAACTTTGATAAATATTGGTTAGTAAAAATTGGAAATTAAAAACCATTTTAATGAGTTGTATATGGGTGCACAGTTTTCTTGCACGGTTTAGCAAATTGTGCCCCAAAACTGTGAACCCCCTTTTGTCCACTAAAAATATGTTAAAAATCCATCAAATTCAAGGCAGTATTAGGGGAATGTTAAGGAATAATTTTAGTCCAAAAGTATAAGATAAACAAGTATACAAAATACGGAAATGGGCATGACCATTATCCCCACCATGAAAACATTATGTCCCAGAATGTCAACCAGAAGCTTGATCGGAAAACAAGTGAGGGTACTCTTCCTCGACCCTTGACTTCTTCTCTCATGTCTCATGTGCATAATTACCCTACTTCAAAAAACCTAGATGATTGGAACAGTCATTTATGAAGAAATTTTTTTGAATTTCAACTATTCAAACTGGCTGCTGAAAAATAGATAAATAAGGTTATATATCCAACACCTCCTAGTTCATTAGTTGGAATGGATCCAGGTAGTGTTTATTCAACTAAGAGACATAGAATACATCCTGGATGGATGTCAACTAAGAAGGTAATTCCATCATAAATTTATCAATTCCAATACTCTGGGTGTCCTCAAAAGGTATGATGTACCACAACGTCATCTCCCCTTGCTTTCCTAATCAACGATGGCCCAGACGAGGGGCCACTTTTAAGAATTCCCTGTCACACACAGAAAACTCTAGGTCACGATTACTGTAGATTTCATATGATTTATAGTGACTTTGATCTATTAATAAGCGCTTCCATGTCAACTTGACCTTCTATGATGTCTTTTTCACCATTCTCGACCTCAGTAGTGAGATATCAACAACCTCCGCCCAACACACGGTGAACTGACAATGCCGACCAAAGAGAGCCTCAAAAAGTGCCAATAGAATCTAGGATTGCTAACTATTTTAATAATAAAACTCAACCAATCCCATATAGATATCCTAGTAACATTTAATTTCCATAACACATGCACAAACATGTCCTCCAAAATACGATTCTCTCTCTCAATCTGACCATCTGTTTGAGGATGGTATGCCGTGATCTTCTTAATTTAAGACCCAAAGGGATTCTGAATTCCATACCAAAACCAATAAGTGAAAGGAGGTTCTCTATTTGAGTAAAATTATGATGGAACAACATGGAACCTTAACACTTTCTGAAGATACAAACGTCCCAACTCATCCATTATAGTTGTATATTTAATCAGAATGACGTGGAGTGATTTGGTCAGATGATCAATCATGAACCAAATTGAATTATTAACCTGCGGTGGATGAGGAAATCCAAAAATGAAGCCCATGGAAACCCTATCCCTCTTCCAGGATGGAATAGGTAATGGATGGAGAAAATAAAAGGGGCATTGATTCTCTTTTTCACGTTCTTGCATGTATAGCATCAAGACATGATGTCCATGACATGACGCATCATACCAGGCCACCAGAACTACTGAAAGACATTTTAATACATCTTGGTGGAACTTGGATGGACAAAACACTATGAATGGTGGATATCTTGAAAAAAACTCATTCCATAGAGACAGCGACACTAATGAACAGCCCATGAAACACATGATGACCTCAAGAGATGAAGACCAATCAATGGACATCTCCCCACCATGAGGAAACTACCTCAACCACATAAAATTATCATCACTAGTTTGTTCCAGCTAAATTTTTCCCACCAGAGATTGAGTTAGCTGAATTCTCTCCAAGAATGCATCCCCATTTTTATTCTTAGTCTCTATATGCATATAAGTAATGAGTGCCTACTAATTCAACTCATCACTGGACTCCACTAAATATATCCGTGGGACTCTTCTTCTTCTTCAGGAGTCATCCATCACATTACCCTTTACTGGGGTATAGACATTTCCAATGATGAACCCCTTTAGTTACTTTATCTAATGATTCATCTTTATGCTGTGGAACATTTGAAAGAAGATATAGGCTAAGCATTAGTGGTTAGAGTAGACGAAAATATTATACCTAAAGAGGTAGTGATGACATGTAATCAATGCATGCATTACAACATCCAACTCAAAGTCATGTGCTGGCTAATTATTTTTTTGTGGTCAGAGATGGTGAGATCCTTACGCCACCACATGCTCATACTATATAAGAACAATCTTGGTACCCATACCAGAAGAATTACAATAAAGAACATACAAATTTCCAGCCTCTAGAAAAATAATAATAAGGGCAGTAGTAATTTTCCTCTTCATTTCCTATAACTATGCCTGACATTCTAGGGGACATACAATCTTCACCCTTTTTTGGGTGAGTGCAGTCATGGTAGAATAAATCCAAGAGAAATCCTGAACAAATAGCCTGTAGTAACCAGCGAAGCTGAATAAAACACCTGATCTCAAACAAATTCTTCAGCTACTCCCATGACAAAACTGTACAAACCTTCTTGGGGGTCCACAGAATCCCCCTACACTGAGATCACATGACACATTAAATTTTACTTCCCATATCTGAAAAGTTCATTTGGACATGTTTTCATTAATGTGATGCTCTCACAATGTTCCTAGAGTGATATGCATGTGATGATAATGCTCCATCTTAAATCCTCAATAAACTAGGATGTAATTTAAATATACCACAAAAAATAATCATGATTCTGATACAACACACTTCTCATGAGTTCAATAAAGACCACTAGAGCATGGATAAATCCTATGTGCATGAAAAAGTACCCAAAGTGGTCATACCTACTTCAGAATGCTGCCTTTAAGATATCATACTCTCTCTCCCTGAGATGATGATAGCCCAAAGTCAATTATACTTTAGGAAACTACCATTCCCCCTTCAAAAAATCAAAAAATTTCATCTATTAGGGTAAAATGATAATTTTTGTTGATTGTTACATTACTGATGTCCTGGTATTCAATGCACAAGCTAAGAGATCTGTTGTACTTTTTTGAGAACAACATATGAGCGGCCCATGGAGAGACCCTATGGAAAATGAATCCTTTGTATTTAAAGTCATCCAGTGGTATCTAAAATACCATCAGCTTGATAGGGGCCATGCTATATGATAGAAGAGATATTGGTTTTCCTTCCGACTCCAAATCAATCAAGAACCCTACATTCCACTCTTGGAGAAAACCAAAAAATATTGTGAAAATACCACTAGAAACACAGAATCTAAATGAGATTGTAAAACATTAGGTGCCTAAGAATCACCCTCTATCATGATTGATAATAACTAAAAATAAATTTCTCCAAACTCTGGTAGTGGATGTCTTTCAAGACTCGACCGAGGATCTCTGTCCATACGAAAAACATGTCTTCTCCCATCAGGTGTCTTAAAACTGGCCCACTGTCTATATTAGACAATGTGCACCTGGATGTTAACTAGAAACTCCATGCCATGTATTATGTGAAACATTTACATACCTATTACTAGTAGGTACCACTCCATCTCACCCCCTGACATAGAAATTGAACGTGATGGGACCCTGTAAACCATCCCCTTCTTCATTCATAGCGGTGTATCCAACTCCATCGAAAAATGTCAACAACTCGGTTGGAAAATTCAATGTTCCCCCAAAACAGGAAGAAATTAATGAAATAGAGGAAATAGTATAAAAATGAATAGTAACTATAGAATATTAAATCAAAACAGTAATTCAAACTGTCGACGGTCTCGCTTCTGATACTATTGTTTCCTTATCAACTTCATAGAGATGTCCAATATCTTCCACAAGATGACTGTATGTTTTTGGTTTTTCCCTAAATTGGATATGTCTAAATTATAACCTAACTCTACCGTAATGGCCACCAAATAGAGATCCCCATCCTCGTTTGCTCTAATAGTGATTGAACTCCTCTAGAAGTCACAGATTCTTACCCATTCTAAAGCAGACATCCCACCCTTCAAAGTCACTACAAATGACCCATAAATTCACATTAATAACAGGAAATTGAAGGAAGGGGTAATTGGGTTCAGATGTTCCCCAATCTCCAACAATGGTGGAAAATGATCGATCTCTCATTAGAAGCAACATATGTATAATGCCGAGAAGAGTGTCACGAACTACCAACAACCTTATTCAAATGGTCCACTTTCTTATTTTTAATCTCTTAAGAGATTCACTTCCCACTACTGATATAGTCCCATAGAAAATATTCATCCATTTTTGGTCAATATCAACCATGTACACCTAATCAACCATCTTAGTATAAGTCCATAGCTTAAAAAAGAAAACCTGGGAGTATATATCTGGTTGTAAGCCTCTCTCAAACCTCTGGGACTTCTCCTTCTCATTTTATACCATTTCAAGAGCATAGAGAACCAAATCAATGAATCATTTAGCAATATACAACATAGATGATCCCCTTTAATAGGATCATGGAACTCTTGGGACCTAGAATAGGACATAACCTTCAGGCTGTACAGTTCATTGAAGACATCCTAGAAAATATTCTCCATGAATCTGCACATTTTTTCCAGTATAAAGTACTGATTTCAACCACCTACTTATGGGGCCCTCCAAAAGAAAATATGCACACATCACCATGAGAAGGTTAGCTATATCTAGGAACTCCAACATGCTCTTGATATTTAGGATCCATTACCCTACTTCTTGGGGATCTATGCAACATCGGATTGTAGGAGGGTTATTTTTCAGGAACTCCTGACCCTTTTTCTACCAAGGACTAGTCTCATATTCACTAATAGAAGCTCCAATAAAAGGAGGTCAATTTACTAGTTCCTGTCAGCCAAAACCACAGCCTATACTAGCCTCTGAACTAGTGGTGAGGGAAAACTCTCTCTTGCATCATCCCGTGGGTGCATGGGAGCTTTCCAGGGAGGCATGTTTCTTTAAAATGGAAAATGTCACAAATGAAAAATCAATTAAAAAATTTAAAAAATTACATCAATGAAATAAAATTTACAAAATATAAACACATTAATGCTATAAAAGATTCAACTACCCCACCCTCATAGAATGTCCACATGTAGTCTACAACCCACACATATCACATGAATGTGATGTCAAAAAAAACATTGCCAATGTCTGATAGCGACTTCGGGTCTGTCGAGAGAGGTGTGGTCCATCAACCCTACTCAGGACAAAAAATATGAGCCGCAAAAACCCCAGATCCTATCTAGCCCGAATCATTCTAAAATAATAATATAACCCAACATCATTGGCCTCCTGTAATACACTTTTTTCATGAACCAAATCTGGCCGCCAACAAAAAAAACACCAAATAAGTCCTGTGACAAGCCTTGAAGGGCCTTCCCTATCCCCATGGGTTCACATAAGATTACATGTATCATATTTGTTTGTTAATGATTTAACAAAATATGGATACATAAAACATAAACAACAATCGATAAAAAACAATAAAGAATTCATTCCAATAATGTTTTAAATAAAATCTAGAAAAAAATACATAGGTTCCAAAATATAACAATTTGTCAAAAGACACATAAAAATAGCATCTAAACATACCCAATAACTCCACATTACAAGGGGTCATCACCCACAAGTCTTCTCCACAACACCACACCATGGATGGGAATGAACATCTCGAACCACCCTCACCCAAAGCCTTTCCTTTACCTATTTCAAACCTGACCAAGTCAACATAAAACAAAGTAGTGTATGTATTATTTGATCATAAACCCAATTGGATACCACAAATAGATTCTATAGTGTATACAATATAAGACAAAAAGCCTTCCATTTTGATAAAAAAGCACTGGTGGAAATGATTTATAAAAACCAAAAAATTTGAATGGAAGTAGTTTCCCAAGGGAATTTTACATTAATGAGAACATTTATGTAAAAAAATTAAGATACGATATTTTTTATCCATATACACCATATTCCAATGATAAATACCTAAGAGTCAATGAGCAACAATCTCAAGAACACCTCTAAGAACTTGGTAGTCTCAGGCCCCATGTACTCATACCTCAGTGTAAAAACGCCATAGAAAAATAGGTTCTCATCCATGATCCACTTGTAGGGAACGTATCCATAACCTATTGGTCCCAATTACTCATCAATATAATTTTTTTAGTTTTCTTGTTACCAATTTGGAGCAGTGAAATAGGGAAAACCCCTTCCAAATAACATGCATACTAGTACATATCTTCCCTCCTAGGTAGTCGAGTATCCCCCATTGTGCTCAAACCATTATCTCATGATACCAAATAATATAATGACATAAAAATATAATTTATAGTCATAATAATCTAAAAACATAATCATCACATGATTTTCACCACATACACCACCCAAAAAGCCATTAGAATTTAAAAAAAATTAGTTCAACAAATTTAAATATGTTTTTCACAAAAAATCCCATTAAAACCACATTGAACACCATGTGCATAACCATATTCATAAAAAAGGTATTTTAAAAACACCAACCATTTATATAAACAAATTACATGAGTTATAAAACAATCCCATTTGTCATAACATAAAACATCCAAGTAAAACACCCAATTTAATCTAAAATTTGTACTTAAAAATCATATGATAATAAAATGTCACCATAATGTGATTTCACATCAAGTATAATGAATGATAAGTTTTCTAAAAATATAAATTTAAAAAAAATAACTCATCTAACATTGATTACCCATGTAATATCCTAACACAATTGTCAAAAACCATGAATATTTGTGTGTAAATACAACCACCTCACCACTACACCACAAGGGACTTAGATCATGTCTAAAACCAAAATAATATTCCATGAAAAGCAGGATAAAACCCTGTGATCACAATAATACCTACTAAACAATTAGAACATCTGTGATAATGAATAAAAACCCATGAAAAAGGTGTGAACTTTGGAATAGATTCATATACATTAAGAAGTTCGATGTTTCCCACCAAATCCCACTTCAAAATAGAGTAACATGAAGGGTTTGTAGTGCTTGGGAGGATTCCATGGATTCTGGGGTCAAATGGTGGATGAAAGGGACATATTTGGATAAATCTCAGGAGGGAAATTTGAAATTTGAAACATTTTAATGATATATAAAAGGCCGCACAGTTTTCTTACACAGTTAAGCAAATCGGGTGCCCAAATAGTGTGCCCCCTTTTGTCCATTAAAAAAGTGTTCAATTCCCTTCAAATTAAAGGGGGAATTGGGTAAACATATGGAGGAAATATAGGCCAATAATATAAGAGATGAAAAATACAAAAATGAAGGACCTGAGAGTGACAATATCATTCCTTCATCAAGATGAAGGAGAGATAATGACTCCTTGATTCTCGCCTTCAGTAGGCCCCAAGATAGTGACTAGAACAAATAGTATGGTACCTCACACAATATGGAAGGCATTACCCTTTTGGTAGATCATGATCAGGAGAAAAAAATGGTAAACCCTCTAAAACAAAATATACTAAAAGTGAATGTGATGGAAAAATAAATTCCCACAAGAATGATAAAAAGTAAAGTCGATACAATGTACACCAAAATTCCAATGTAATGTAGAAACTTAAAAGAGAATATAAAGAAACACAACAACTATATCGAGGATTGAGCTAGTAAAGACTAGAATTGTCCTCAATTTTCATCCAAGAATCTGGTTAATATTTTTACACAAGTTGGATGAGTAAACAAGTATACCATGTAGGAAACCTAATTCTATCCCTGTAAAAGTTGGGGAACATAAACATTCCTCTGTGATAAAAAAGTAGAACCTCAAATCCCCTTCCAATGACTAATAACTATCCTATACTCACTAAGGAAAACTCACTTATTATAGAAATCCAAATAATGATGTATTATGATCACATCTACATTTGCGTACCCCACACTACTTTCCCACTTGTTACCTACTCATTCCAAATAGATAACTTCATGATGTTACCGCTCTTCCAAAACGCAGTCCCACTCCCACAACACACCCACATACACCTACCCTCAACCATTCAACACATCTCACCCACAGACACCTGGTCCACACCAACCACACCTCTCACCCGAAGACAACTAGGTATCCTCCAAAAGATACATGAGAAAACAATCCAATCCCGCATACAACAAGGCCCATCAACTAAAATAAACCTTCCTGGAGGATCTTGGATTATGGTAAGCCTCATACAATTACAACATGCCCAAATACTCTTGATCTGTAAGAACTAATCATGGGTGGGAGGAATAATGATAGTAAAAATTCATCCATCTTCACCCCAATATGCTTGGAATAACACCCTCCCCCAAGATATGGAGGTGTTCAAAACATATTTATCATCATGATTGTGGTTCATATATAAATCACAAGGAAAAAAATTATATATGTATAGTTATGAAAACACTCATCCCAATCAATGCCCCCTCCCCCCACAAAAAACAATCAACCCATATAGAACAACATTTCTTACTACCCCTATATGCATAACCACATAACATCGACTACCAATTAATTACCCCATCCCATTTTTTACTTAGCCACATTACATTCATTAATTTGAGGGTTCAATTTGATTTACCCAAGAACTACCTGGGGAACTACAATGGAAATTGTTTTCTATTTTAACATCGATTCATAAAAAAACCAACATGTTGTTCCATTCCACACCAATTTTTCCCTAGATACATGCACAATTACCACCAATGATCATTCTTAAATTTGATACCACAAAATACTAACATTTACCTGATGCACCCCCACTGCATAAAATGTTCCTAACCACACTACAGTCCCACAACCCAATGTTCTCTGACGGCGATGACACAATGAAATGAAAGATCCACTGGATAAAAGTCCATCCATTCTCCAATAAATCTGTCTCTGAAGTTTGGATACCAAAACTCCACTAGTACAACACCATACTCAAAAATCCACAACAACCACCATTAAAACAAATCCACACTACACACACATACAACCCCATTATCACAAAACCAAATCCCCTACATATCCTTATACTTAAAACTATTCTTCCAACAACCAAACCACACAACCCTCACCAAAAACCAACATAACACTTCACTCAGCCACATCTATCTATGGAAATATATGTTCAAATTTGGTAAAAAAATATTCTTTAATCATCTTGAAAAACAAATGTGATCATTAGAGGGATTTCAGCCTTGGGAATCCATTTCATTTAATTTGGTAAACATGATAAGTTAGATTCATATTCCCACCAATTGTTTATTAGGAAACAACAACAATTATAATGTTTTACCCATGATTAGAAAATATGTTCAATGATCATGATTTCTTAATGTTTTATAGCCAATAAATGACACACCATCATCATGGATAACAATTGAACCTTCAAATCACATCAAACCAATCGTAGACAGTTTTTTCATTGACCCTAATATATTTTTGACATATTATTCCCTTATTATTTATTTCTTGTTTTAAGAAATGTATTCACTTGATCCATTCAAGAGACCATTATTAAATATACCGTTATTGATGCACAAATAGAATAGATGTAGAAGAATACCTACTTGGATGAATTGGTGACGAAATCTTTTCTTTGTTACCATAATAAGGGATCATGTGGGCAAGAAAAAACCCTAGGAAAATGTTGTAGGTGGGGATCTTGCACATACACAAGAATATTATAGAGAGAAACAAGTTATTCTCTCAGAGAGGGGAATATAAAACCCATAGTAATGGAAATATCATGTCTTTCATGATATAGATCCTATATTGAATGAAGAACAATTTCAAATGCTATTAATTATGGTATCGTGGTCCACATAATCTAGTTTAGGTATCACAATCCAGAAGAATATTAAGATATTAACGATGAACTTATATACCTTTTAAAAACCCTAAAAACACTGAAAAAATTCTTTAAACATGGTTTATGTCATATAAGGAATATGAAATGTGAATCATGAAAAATCTGAAAATTTTGAAAAACTAGGAATGAGTCACTATTAGGTGAGTCATAGATGTGGATCCACCGATGCAATGAACTACTAACTTCTTGACCTAATGACACCTAGAATAATTGATGAATTTAACTATTAATTCCTCAACCTTTTGACATAACTTGTTTACGATGATATGGACTATTGATGCCTCAATTCATCGATGAAGTTTCCCCAAACTCACCAATGTTGATACCCTCACTCAACAATATCAATTCCTTGATTCACTGATGTCGACCCTCCTGACTCACTGATGCAGATTTTCAGGACTCATTGATGCACTTCCATGCATATGCTGATGCCCTGATTCACCGATGGAATAACTTCAATTTTCAAAAACTCTTGAATTGAGCTATTGTTTCCTCACAAAACACCCATGAAACTGGATTTTCACAAATGAATGCCATTGAGAAATACATGTTACTACATGAATAAATGAGAATATCTTTAATAAAAAATACCTCATATTTTTATAAACAATCTTCATATTAAATATTCGTATTATACATAGAAATTTTTGAGGAGTTTTTATGTTCAATGGTAATAATTTTGAACTCATTATGACCATACCTTGTATTGAAAAAAGACTTCGGAATATATTTCTTTTTCACCATTAGATGATGATATATATAACCAATATCAACATTTAAATAGTATAGTTATCATAAGAAATGATTAAAAAATTAATCAATAATTGAAAGAGGATACACATTCTTAATGATGAATTTTTTGACCTCCTTATAATCGATACACATCTATATTTATCCATCCATCTTTTTAGAAAAGAGAACAAGATCACCTCAAGACGATGCACTATGGAATATGAAACATTTATCAAAATTCCCGTTCAAATAATTAATTAACTCTTATAGTTAAATCCATTCCATCTTATTATGACATTTTTTATTGGATTGGCTACGTGTATGATCTATCTTGATCGATTTACCACATGATATTGGGGATTCACATGTTCCTCATTAAGAAATATGTTAGTGTATTACCTATTAATTTGAATTTCCTCATGGAATATAATATCATTTGAATTAATTCTTTTAATGTGATGTTATTGAATTATTCATAATTGTTTTTCTACTCCCATTATATATTTTCAACTAATTGTGCATAATTGTTTTGAAACCATATATTTAATTACAAAAATAAATTTTAAAGAATATATGAATAATTTAATAATTTATTATATTTTTTAATTTAATTATAATGATCACCCTACCAATCAAAATTGAGAAATTTTATTTTTTTGGTTCTTAATTAAATATATTAAAGTAATATCATCTATGTCAGTGGATATTCTCCCATCAAAAGGAACATATGGACCACACAATCAGACTCAAAAAATATATGATGACAAGTGATAAATCCATGAAGACATAATTAATTGGATCATTCTAGAATAACAAATATAGAAAAACATCATAGTATGTCTTTGAATATCCAAAAAACATGGATATAACTTTTAAGACCCAAATACCCTAATTTTTTACCCTGATGATGAACTGAATTCGAACAATAAATTCTATCAAGGAATTAAAAACAACCCATTTTTGTTGATGTTTATACAAATCCAACTGAAAATGGAAATGAAATATATTTTTGTGAACTCCTTGATGTAGGTTACAATTTTTTAAGATATGAAGTTTCATTTTTGAGGGTATATTTATAGACATAATTTCATTAAAATTCAGATCATTGAAAAAATAGACTAAAATTGAATAGGAACTCATGCTTCTGGGAAAATATAAATCAAATTGGCTAAAAAATTACAATGGATGATGAATTTGCAGAGAGAAATATAGAAATTGTAATTTTATATTTATATTAAAAATTAAGTCACCATATTATGTATTCTAATGTTCATATGATCTATCAAGCATGAGGGGATTTTTTATAATGGAAATAATGATCCAAATTAGAATATAAATCCATCCTCATAATAACAATGTATGTGGTTTTAAAATAAACACAGAGGGTTAATTATAGGCATGAAAATGTCCCTTAAAAAGAGTAGGGGGACCTTCCAAACTAAATTTTCTACTTGATATACCGTTCTTTTATACATTTTTTCATTTAGTTTGATTATTTCCAATTATAATCTTGTTCGTTATTTTTAATTTCATTTATATTTTAATGCATGTTTTATCTACACCGTATATTATAATCATGAACCCTATATTGTGTAATAATATTGTTCATAAAAAATTTTAAATAATATTTAACAAAATTCCCATATTATTCTTGATTATTCAATCATATGTGACTTTTTAACTCTATTAGTAGTTCGTGTCTATATTCGATGCACGAAGCTATTCTTATCTCATTCATTTAATTCTTGTTAAACATCATCACCATAAACATATTAAACCATATTAAAAACATCTATTTTTCTGAGGACATAAAATAAATGTGTTATTTATTATTATTTTATGTTATGTTATTAGGATAATTATTTCGATTAATATTATTCAAATTGATATTGGGTAAATTTGACATAAAAGGTCATAGATTATTGAAATATTTTGTTTAACATATTGATTTCAATTATTATTGGAAACAAAAGTACAAATATTATTATTAAAAATTTAGCATTCTATCGAAAAGAATAGATTTTTATCAGTACCTAGTATATGTTTGGGTTAATTCTAAAACATAAGATAATTCTAATAAAAATTTCCTAATGAAATGGGTGTAAATTTAATTAAATATATAGAAAAGATAAATTATACCATATGAAAAAAAATATAATCATGAACTAAACATTATTATTATTAAATTTTTAAAAAATACCCATCAATCATTTATATAAATTAATATACGAAAACACCCCTCTTAAATGGAATAAACAAAAAAATGACACAAATATTTGTAACATCATCGAGGATTAAACATAAGTGCCTCTATAGAAATTTTTGGAGAGCACTAGATCATTTAACAGCTGATTGGTGGAAATATTTCATAATTCATAAATGTCTACTTCTCCATAGGGTATCAATTCCATTTCCATTTCTTCATTTACCAATAGAGGTTCAATATCATACTTGAATTTGAATAGTTGTATTTGATGATGAAATATATGATAAAATAATTACTTACCTTGATTATTAATTTGGTACCCTTATAATGTGATCCCATCCATATGGTGTATTTTTTTTGAATTACACCATGATACGAATTAGGAGATTTAATAGAAGAACTATCAGAAATACATCTATAGAATAATATTCCACCACCTGGGTTGAAATGATTAAACTACTATGTATTTTTATAGATATCGCTACATCATTGTATCAAGGAATCAATTCTATTGTTATAGAAAACATAATGGATATAATGGAATATGTATAAAAAGAATAAATTAAATCCTTTTAAATTGTTAAGGGAAAAATAAGTGA
This sequence comes from Viscum album, assembly GCA_963277665.1. Lineage (NCBI taxonomy): Eukaryota > Viridiplantae > Streptophyta > Magnoliopsida > Santalales > Viscaceae > Viscum > Viscum album. The sequence continues at coordinate 654,057,558 of OY728140.1, forward strand.
CCATTTTATGACATCATTTCCTTTCTATACTTTATCATTTATAAATCCAAAATCATTACCTTACTCCTTTTGCATTGATGGCTGCTAAAAAATATTTACCTAAAAAACATTAGGTTAGTTCACTATCTTGAATATTTTATTTTCTCCCTGGAGTTGAATAATTGAACCATACTTGGTGCATTTGGAGGTGACATCCATTCCTTTATCATGTTGTTCAGATTATTTATATCTATTCACTATTCATGAGCTTGATGTAATTCTATACATCACTTGATGAATTCCCAAAAAATAGAAAAATTCCATGATAATTATTCCCACATTAATGATATGTGGGTAGTTGGATTCTCATTCCTCCCCTCTAATTTAACTATCAAAAATTAAACTCTATTATTCTCTTCTAATATAACACCCCAATGCTTTTCAAACAAAATTTACATTCTTGAATCAATAATTCTATTCATAATAAATTTTTTTATGGATATAGAAATAAATTAGTTGTTATACATAATTTCTTCCAACTTTGACTTGAATTTTAACAAATAGACATACATGATTATGACCAGTATGTTATTTAGAGTCTGTTAGAAAAGACTTATATTTTAGGGAATAGTAATATACACTTATGAATATTAATATTTATAGTAATATGACCAAAATAAATATTTAAAAATTATTATTATTATTATTTTCATTATTTTTATATGATAATGGGATCCTGGTAAATTTTTCAAGGTTATGTAAAATCAGTTATAGATTGAAAATTTTTACTTTTTGATTAAATTATTATTTTCTTCAAAAATTAAATTAATTATATTTAGAAATTTTTTTTCAAAAAAACGGAGTTCGTTTTTGAATTCTACATGTCAAAAAATGATTAGGTTATAGTTTTTGTAATTTTTTTGAATACATGATTTTTTGTGAATAGTGAAATATTCTAATTATAAATATTTTCTAAATAAACAACCTTATGAATCTTTATTGTGACATGTATAATGTAAATGTGAATTTTTTAAAACTCACATGCACTCATTACGGTTTTGGTTTACAAAAATCTATATTATTGATAGTCTTGTGATGAAATGTTAAACTAATTATTAAAATAATGAAAAATGCCTCCCCTCTTCCATTATAAATACCTCTTTCACCACCGTCTTCCTCTCACACCTATTAAGATTTGAGAAATGTCTACATTCTAAAACATAACATTTATAAGGCTCTTACTCACTCCCAATAACTTATTATCTCACCGAAAGGCCATAACCAAATGTTGTAAGTAGGATATCAAGGGGAAGAGGTAAAGATGTAAAAACACCCCTTCATTTTCAAGGGTTTTTTTCAATTCATTTTTATTTTCTTATACACTTTTCCCATAACCATATACAAGGGGAATGATAGATCCTAAATCACATATAGTATATTTTTTATGTGGTTTTAAGTAAAAATTCTTTAACATAAAACATCTGCTAAACATCTTATTAACACATCATTCCTAATGTGTCATTTTACCAAAATCATAGAAGATGTGTCTAAAATTTAATTAATTCCCGCAAAGTAATTCATAAAATCATTTAAATGGGAGAAAAAGTTTTTAATGTTTACTTTATATATTATTTTATATTCTGGAAGGATCATATATGCATGAAAAAATATTATATAGGTAAAAATGTTCATAATTATCGAAGAACCGCCAATTTATTTAAACAATTATCACTAAATATTTATCTAATGACTTATCATCAAACCATATAAACAAAATTATTTACATTGAAATTTATTATTATGAAATCATACGAATACAATTCCAATCATATTTTTGAATTTCATTTCTGTATGGCTATAATATCATATACAAACCGACCATGGAAACCATGTAATGTACGAACCCGAAACAACAAAATTAACAAAATATTATTAATAAATTAGTGGAATAATGATAAAAATTGATCATATAAGCTATTATATACATTAATATTTTTATATAATATTATAATAACATTTTTTAAACAATTATGTAGGAGGTTTAAACATGTTTTAATTATGAAAAACCTAAGGTAAGTGAATTGTTAACCCAATTTCCATTCTTTTGTTTAACCTTTGCAATCATTAATTAAGAACAAATGAGATTATTTTCATTAAGTAATTTCACTTATATTATGATTTATTATTTTAATTTTAATGTGTACACTCAATCATCTCATTATATTAATTAATAATTAAATTATATGATATTTTTAAGGGACATTCATTTAAAAATCATTTTTTAAAAATATATTTTACAAAATTCAGAATGAATGTTTTCATTCACGTATTCTTTTTTGATGTTTATGTAATGGTTCATGGATCTTTTTTCCTTGATGAAGGGTGAGACTTATATCTATCTCCAATGAATTGTGTATGTGTTTGTTGGTGTTCAGTCGTATAGTTACTACAAGTGTAATTGTGATGGTTACACCATAAGGTAGTCAGGAGGGATAAATTTTAAGGTATCCATTTGGGTTACAAATCATATTTTATCCATGAGGGTTGCTATTATAAGTAATTAATCTCCCAATATATCATTATGTTTTATTATTATTCTTCATTTTTTGTGGAAATCTATTGGAAATGTCATGTAACACTAAGTGAGTGTATATTGGTGAGACATATGTCATTGTGAATGTGATTTCATACGTTGACCAAGTATACATGGAATAATGTTTTCCTTCCTTATTTATATATCCCTTACTGTTCATTTTTTCATCATTCTATGTATTAATATTTTTTAACATGATGTATGTATGTGTATAACAAAGAAGGAAGTCCAGTTAATCGTTATGAAGATTTGTCAAAACAATCATGTTAAATTTGAAAAGTTTTATGTTTTGGATAAAAATGATATTATTCAGATGTATCCACTATATATTAAAGTGGAATGTTATTTATGAATTATTTACCAATTCTATAAAAACCCATAAATAAAAATATCCTCAATGTGAAAAATTTGACATCTAGTCAAAAAATAAAGATTATGCATTATTTTATGGTTGGGTCCTTATAGATTGTAAAAAAAGATCATTTAGAAATATTTAGGGGTAAAAGTGATTTTAAATGAATACAATAAATGATTTTTTATCAATGTATAAGTTGAAGTTATATATTATTTAAATATTACTTGGTTTTTTCAACTATGAAATGTTTTTTAATAATGGTTTTCCATAGAAGAAACAGGAATGATGAAGTGAAAATGCACTGATAGAATGATATCCTTTCAAACTAATAACCTCTAATGGTAGTGATTTGATCAATAAATTTATTGATGATAATGTATCAGAAAAAATGTGAAATAAATGGTTGTGAAATTATTGAATGAGAATGACTAGAGCTACCACAAAGGAACATTATGATAGTGGAACATTTTATGATGAAACACCCTCCTTCATTCAATGAATCTTGAGACACTATAACAGTTGAAGGATAGATTAATGAACTAGAAAATTTATTCAATTTTATATGATTTCAAGATAATAAAAAGGTAATACATTCCATTTATCTTAATAAAGATTAAGCTGATCATTAGTGGTCAATTTTTAAGAATATTAGGGATAGTGAGGAGATAAAATCTATAGTGTGGGGTTAATTTAACTGTCTTTTCCTTGAAAAAATATTGTCTTATGTATGTTTGATATGGGATCAAGAAGAAGTTGATTTAATTAAATAAAATTAGTAATATTAAGTGGCTATTTATGATTAAAACTTCACACAAATAGTAAGGTATTAACCAAATATTATTCTAGATCATGATTGAAAAATACACCATTTTTATTAATGATTTATGTCAAGATATTAAAGGGAATTAGATTATCATGAGTTCAAAAGTTATCAGAAAATTATCTAATGTGATGAGAAGGTGTAAATTTAGTTTTTCATGATCATTTGTACTTTTACAATAAGGAGAATTATAGGTCTAAATGGAAAGAGATGGGCTAGAATAAACAAAAATTTATGGTAAGAATGTTCAATATCCATTTTGGGAAATGTGTGGGAAGAAGCACCCTGTGGAATTCTTTAATAAAATGGAAAATGTTTTTGACGTAGTATGTTTGAAAATATGGCTCGATATTTAGATGAAAATGAGCTGATGAATATTTCAGATAAGAAAACTGTGAAGTGTTTTTAGTGTGGTGATATATTTTGTTTTGCAAATTCCTTCCCAATTATAGATTAAAATGTTGAAAAAAGATAGAATATTAATAAAAAGTTGTAGTGAGGTCATTTTAAACTAGTATAGTAGATGTTAGGACATCTAATGAAGTGGTATAAGATACATTGTTATTTAATCATATATTATTAATGACTTTTTTGATACATGGAATACACATTCATTTATTTTTGAAGATGTTTTCAGTAAATTGGAAATATTACCTCACTATTGAGGCATGAACATATTGATAAAAAAGAGAAAATGTTATGACAAATATGTATTTTAAGAATAATCCTATTATTATATATGGATAGAAATTTATTTGAATTTTTTTATCCCTTAGTAATGTTTGATGTCATTTTTGGAATTTATTGGGTTTCTGTTTATCATACTAAGATTAATTTATAGAGATAAAGAAGTTTATTTTTCATAATGATTTTCTGTTTGAATACATAAAATCACCCATACAACTAATAACATATCATGAAACTAATAAATTATGGAAATATGGAAATGAATGTTATCTTTCATAAATTTTTGAAAAAATTAAACAATTCAGATTAATGATGTGCAAGTAGTAAATGAATACCTTAATGTTTTTTTCTATTGAGTTACATAGTGTTATTCATAATCAACTTATTTAATTCATAAATTACATTGTTTCTGATGCTAAGAAAATTTCAAAACCCACAAATCTAATGAATCAAATGTAACTTATTGAATTGAAACATCAGTTGTAGGAATTTATTAATAAAGGATTCACTTTTCCTAGCACTTCACTTTGGTTTGATCCTGTTTTGTTAATTTAAAATGGTTCCATGATAATTTCTATGTTTAATAGAGCCTTGAATAACATACGTTATAAAAAAGTATAATTTCTATCATATTGTTCACTTTTATTATCATCTCGATAGAGCACATTGTGTTTTGAATGTTGACCTAAGTTTGTGGTACCGTCAAGGGAAATAAATTGAATCAGACATCATTGTAATGGCTTTCCATACTAGATATTGGCATTATGTGTTTTTTGTTATTCCATTTGGGTTAAATAATTCCCTTACTGTATTCATTTATCAAATGAATTGAATATTTCATGAGTTATTTGATAAGATTTTAGTTGTGTTCATTAATCACATTTTGTTATTTTCGAAATTTAATGTGGAGAATGAAAATAATCTTATGGTTTTTTTGAAAAACATAATCAAAATACACTATAAGGGTAATTTAGCAGGTGTAATTTTTGGTTGCAACATATTTCTTTTACTCTGCAGATTCTAAATAATGATGGAATAATAGTTTATCATTACAAAATAAAAGTGGTTGATGAATGGCCACGACCTACATGTGTAAATTCATAGTTTTCATGGATTAGTAATTTATTAATGACGAGTTGTTAAAACAAATTAACATTTATACATCCAGATAACAATGTTTACAAAAATAGGTGTTAAATTTATATGGATAGTTGGATAATATTTTTTTCATAAAATTAAGAAGATATTGGTGAATACTCCAATTTTGGATCTCCCTTCTGGAAATGGGGATTTCGTAGTATGCAATGATGTATTATTGAAGGGAATATTTTATATTCAAATGAATAATTATCAGATAATTTATTAAGATTCAATAGTATTAAAACGACATGAGTAAAACTATCCCACGTAGTATTGAGAATTAGTAGCTATGTAATTTTTCATTGAAATTTTGGAGGCAACGTCTATACGAAGACAAATGTCAAATATATAGTGTCCATAAAAATCTAAAGTATATATTCACTCATTAAAAATTAAAAATGAGATAGAGAAGATGGATTGAATTGATAAGCAATTATGATTCCATGATCAATTACAAAACTAGAAATGAAAATAATGCCTTGAATTCCTTGATTCGAAAACATCATGAATCATTAACTATGTTATGATTGGAACATGATCCATTGATTAATGATTGGATGATTTTTTTATTAGAATATATAGGTATAGGAAATACCACTATTATGTTTTATGATTTATTGTTTCCATAATTATCAGATGGAATTGAGAAAGTAGAGAAAGATCACTTTCATCTACAGAAATAGTTAGAATTGATTAAAATGGGTATGTGTCCATAATTTAAAAAATGATTAATATTTTGTTTTATAATTTTGAAAAATATTCTTTGTGCCTTTTTATTCCCAGTTGAAGAATTAGTTATTGTGTGAAGCTCATATTATCCATTTTTTTGTTTAGTGTTGTTGTACTTGATGTAAATTGTTCTACTAGAGTGTTACTAGTGGGAAGCAATGAAAATAGATATTCTATATTTTACCATGAAATGTTTGACATGTTAACATGTTAATGTAATGTGGTAGTTACTACTGGGGATGGTTCAGCCCTTTCCTGTGCAACAATTGTTAGGGGAAAATGTTACCATGTACATCGTTGTGGGACCATCAATAACATATATATGTAATAATTCAACTTTGATGATTTTTGACCGTCCTAATGAATATACACATTTTATTCTTATTTGAGATACGATGTCATCGGATCATCTTTCTCGATTGTACCTCAAAATTATTTTAAGGTTACACGGAGTTCTATCTATTGAATCAAACCTAAATCCCATAATCACTTCTAATTTTTTGAAGGTCCTCTAGAAGATGTTGGGAACTTAATTAAATTTTAGATAGATATTCTTCCTCAATTAGATGGTTAGTAAGAATATATGTTTTTGGATTTGGAATATATAACTCAAGAGATTTCAATGGATTACTGGGAAATTTGGGATCAAAATAATTATTTTTTGAGTTTTATTATAATAATATTTTTCATTATAGTATATAGATAGAACCTTTTGAGGAATTTTATGGGAAGTTATATAATGATTCAAATTTATTAAGATGATGTTGGAGAAAGGAATTTGATGTGGAAAATGATAGTAGAGGAAGTGGATGAGAATGTTAGTGGGATATAATAACAAATGAGGACAACTCTGAGTTGACAAAAATGTTATGCAGAAATTAAGAGGAATGACTTTTCCTTTAATGCATGTGATCTTATTTTGCTTGGAATCTCACCATGGATTAGGGTTATGAGTTTTTGTACTAAATAAAATCTATTTCCATTGATCTTTGTACCTTATGAAATATTGGGGAATGTTTGAACATTATTCTATCATGTATAATTTCCTCTATGTATATCTCAGGTATACAATTTTTTTATTTTTCTATTGAGAAAGTATGTTAAATATTCATCTCATGTCTTGAACCCAAAAGTAGTTCAACTAGAAGAGAATCATTCTTATGAAAAAAAACTGTTTAGATTCTTGATTAGAGAGAGAATGTACTTCAGAACAATGTAATCCACCAGTTAATGGGTTTTCTATAGAAACAATATGGTGGAATAATCATCATTAGAATCTTAAAATACTCTATTGAAATGGTACCCACAATAGTTTAATAAGAAAATATGTAAATAAAAATTATGATAACGAAATTTCAAGATGGCGGGATGAATGTAATGCCCCATGGTTTTAAAAATAATTTTTTAATTCATGAAACAATGATTTTATACATAATGAAATGCATTATTAAGGAGATATTTATAATGTATCCATTAAACATAATGTTTCTGCTATAAAGATTTGAATTTCAAAAAATAAAACAAACTAACATGGTTGTGATCATTAAGTTGTTTGGAGTCTAATAGGAAAAACATATGTTTTGGTGCATAATAACATACCATTATGTATATTAATATGAATTTGATAAATATTAAATCATATTAGTATTTTACATTGATAAATTTATAGGTTAATTAAATCCTGATTAATTTTTCACGGTGATGTAAAATAACTTATACTTTTTAAATTGTCATTTATTGAATAATTTATGATTATATTGAAAATTAAATGAATCATATTTTGAATCTTGTTTTCACAAAATGGAGTTCATTTTTTGAATTCTATAGTTTGAAAAATCGTTAGGTTGAATTTTGGATATTTTTCTAATTTGTTTTAAATTTATGGTGAATATTAAAATACGGTAATTTACAAAATATGGTAAAAATGAATTTATGCATCATGATTGAGTCATGAATGATGTAAATGGACATTGGGTAGAACTATCATGGACTATTTAATATTTTGGGACACATGAATCATGAATATTGAAATTTTATAGAAAAAGTATTAAACTAATGATTATAATAATGTTAAACTCCTACTCCTCCACTAAATAAACAACCCTCTCCCCCCTCTTATTCTCACAAATCTCAATATTTTAGAATTGAAAAAATTATTCTAAATACCATTACCAGGACTTATCACCACTCCCAGTACATTTTGGTCTCACCAAATTCCCAATACCAATGTACTTAAGGAGAATCTCAAGGATAATAGATCAAGAGGAAAAATTCCACTTTAAATCCCATGTGTTTTCATTTAAATTACAATACATTTATTATACTCAATTCTGCTCCCATTATCAAATAATAATGACATATCTATATATTATATATTAGTTATTTTATCATGTTTATAAAATAATTCCTGAACATATTTCAATGCCTCTCCCTCTTACAAAAACACCATTCTTTATGTGTTGTTCTACCAAAATCAAGGTTGATGTGCTTTCAATGTCATTTACATCATTAAAAAATATAATTAAAGCCAATTTAATGGTTGAAATAGATTTTAATGCTCATTATATAACAAATTTTATTTTAAGGAATTAAATTCTATTAGTAAAATTAAATTATATAATGAAACAAGTTCACGATTATCGAAGAACCAAAAAAATGATCAAAATAGATTACTAAATATTTCTCTAATCAATCAACGATAGAAAATAAAACAAAAATGATTTATAGAATAATTAATTACTAAATAAACATATTAATACAATTTCATTACTCTTCAAGAATTTTGGTTACATATGACATGAAAATAAAATACAACCCGACCATGGAAACCAGGTAAATTACACATCTGAAACAATGGAAATAAAAAATTATTATTAATAAATAAGAAGAATAATGTATGAAAATTATTATTTAAGGTGTTATATACATGAATATCTTTCTTCTATGATATTAATTACACTATGTTTATCATTACTAATGAGATATAATTATGTTTTATGTTTGAGTAACACGTGGTAAGAGAATTCTTAAAGACATTTCTATTCATTCAGTTAACCATGTACATTATTAATTAAGTTCTACTGAGATGATTTGTGTATTGAATTTTGTTTATAATATGTATTATTATGTGGATCTATAGTGTATAAAAATAATAAATTCACTCTATTAATTCTCACTTCAATGATATGCTATTTGTGAAAATCATTCCATTAAAAATCCTCATTTAAAATTCAATTTTATGAAATCCAAAATGAATGATTCTATGAAATTAAGATTTTTAATGGGTTTGTTATGGGTCTTGTGAATTGATTATGATAAATGGTTTAAACTATATCTCTATCCAATGTATTGGGTATGATGATGTTGGATGTCATCCATATGGTTACTCCAAGTGTAACTGTGATGGTTACACAATAATGTAGTCATGAGTGTTACATTATATAGTAACATTGAGGGTAACAAGTCATATGATATCCACGTGTGTTATAATTTTATGAATGTAATTCCATAAGAAATTTTTATGGTCATGTTCATGTTCTTTATGTTTTTTGAAAATAACTTGAAAATATACTGTTTCAAAATGTCATTATACATGGGTGAATAGTATGTCTTTATGATGATTATTTCAAATATTTAAAAGTATTAATGGAATATTGTTTTTTTCATATTTTTATATCCCATAATGATATTTTTATTCTCTTCCCATGTATTTAAGTGTTTTGATATGTTATATGGATGTATAAGACAAATAATTATGTCAAGTTAATAATTATGAATATTTTTCAAAGAAATCATGTTTTATTTTCAGAGTTTTATTTTATGAAATAAATAGATATTTGTTTATGGTATAAAGTATGTATTAATGTGGAAATTTATATTTTTGTTTTTTCTGTAATATATAAAACTCTTAAAATGAAAAATATCCTCAATGTGAAAGGAAGTGAGTTCCTGATAAAAAATTATGATTATGTATTGTTTTAGGATAGCTTCTTATACCAAATCTTCATAACCATGGGAAACTTCTATGAAAACCATTTATAATTTGAGTGGACATGGAACCACTTATTCATAAATCCCAATAACATGGGTAAAAAGATACTTTTGAAGGTTTGGTTATAAACCAGTAAATAATGTATCTTCTATTCTGTTATTGTTGAAAACAAATCTCAATGTTTATCAGGAAAGACTAGTTACTTTTTCATAGTATGTCGTGACTTATAATCATTCATTATTCAAAATGATGATTTATTGTATGTCCATATTTAGTTGAATAGTTAGTGAGAAAAACTTTCTTTTAAATATTTTCATAAATAATCTCATCTCAATATATTCTATTTGAACCTTGGCCTTTATGTTATTTATAAACACCCACAATTTTTAGTATTCTCCATCTAAATAATAATAAAAAAGAGTCACATTCTATTTATAATAAGAAACATTCCTTGAAAATATATTCTTCATTGATTTATCCATGTTTTCTATGAAAAGTCGATCAGAAGTTCCACAAAACACTGGTGGTCTTTGTTGCATAAATTAATTATTGGATAGTTTATACTTTACGGTTTAAGGTTTATGTTACACATGTTTCATGATATCATTCATACACTAATACAACATAATAATAATTTTTATAATGTAATGAACACCACCTCACATTGAATTTGCGTTTTCATTTGGAAAATTATTTCATTTCCCATCATGTGGGTTGTTAACTAGTTTTCTCATTGTTCCCACCATTTTCTAAAAAACAAATTGGTTGAAAATTACTTATCTAAAAAAATAATGAATAAATAAAATATTATTTTGTAAAATTAATAATAAATGCCTATATATTGGGATACCTATGTTTACAGTTTTTTAGATTGTTTCATCTGTGATATTTTCCAATATATAAGTATATAAATATATATATTTGACTCTTTTTTAATCCTAATTATCAAATTAACTAAATTTTATTAGATACAAACAGTATTTACCTACATTTACATACATTTCTATTTAATTATTTTATAGGTAAAATAAAATGTTATATGTCTATGATCAAACATTTTAGGGCCTTCAAAAAAATAGGCTCATACATAACTTTTAAATTATAAAAAAATAATTAATATTAAATTCCTTCTTCTATATATTTTTGATTACCTTATTTTCACCTTAGTTAGTATAATCATATGAGGATATACATCAATGAAAAGATTGAAAAAAAAAATCTCAATTAGAGGAAGAATAAGTGACATGAATAAATACTACATGGTTCTGAATAATCATCAATATCCAATCATATAAGAAATATAATATTCTAAAATATGAGGTAAACATTTAATAGTGGAATACAATATAGAAATGCATAAAAATGATACATCATGTAATAATAGTCAAATACCACGTAGATATTTGATGAAATATTGTATTATGTTCGCGTATAATATATTTTTTATATCCATATAATAATTATTATGAATGATTATAACATCAATTACATGATTATTACATAATATATCATATGATATATAATATTACCCAATCGCATAGAAGTGTATATAACTCCTGTCCCACCCATTACATCATAACATTTACAAAATCTTACATTAAAATTTAATATATAACAATTGTAATCATGGAATAACTAAATTTAGGTATTATGTTTCATAAGGATTACTTCAACAATGATTTAAAAAATAAACTTGGTGTTCTGAAATATAAAATAGAAAAACATATTTATAAAAATAATCATCATTTCTGACTAAAGAATGAGAAAATCACGAGGATTCAAGATGTGTTTTTGAAAGAAGTGTTTTTTTACAAAATAATTATATTTTTCAAAAAATTATGATTTAAAAAAATTATCCGCCCAAAGATTAAGAAATATAGATGAAATTATATATATATATATATGTAAAGGAACCGTATCAATGAATGTTTCTTTGAAATATGGGTATCCCAGTGAAAGAGATTTGGATTTGAGATTCCCATGACCTTAATTTCTACCTTATTTCATTAATTTTTCACCTAAAAATAATTAACATATATTTATTGAAATATTTTTCCAGAAGATAATTATATTAATTTATTAAAATATTTATAATTATAATCACTACTATTTTTATTAATTTCTGTTTATGAGATTGAAGTGTATTGATATCATATAATACATAATAATTAATTGTTTTTTTTTTTGAAAAAATCGATGTTATTAAATGTAATTAATGAATTACTATAATTAATTCCATAATATTAATGGAAATATAAGTAAATTTCTTATATATGATCATTATTTTATAATATACATCCTTGATAGTGGTTGTATGTGTTGACATGGGAATATCAATATTGGTGGTCAACTGGCATTTGATAAGGAATTGACTAGAGATTGTTTTAGAGGGGTTTGATGTTTATTTCATTATTGTAGTATGATACATACAATAAGTTGAAACATTAATATAATGTTAAATTAATATCTATATAAGTTTTTTATAGTTTTTCATAAACGGTTGGGAGAAAATGAAATATTATGGGAAGAATAAACAAAAAAAAGAGAGAAGTGGATTTGATCATACATAATACTTATTGTAGCTTTTCTTGTATGACATATAACTCGTCAGTGATTAGAATTGTATTTGTTCTAAATTTCCATAAGAATAATATTGTGATTCAGAGGGAATATTTGGGAATAAAATGGGATTTTTTAAATTGTGGGAGGAAGTGTTTTCATAGAGATGGTAGATCGTTTATTTATACTTTAAGAGGGGTGAATTTTTAGAATAAAATACTGTACAGAATAATATATCAATCATAAAATTTGTAATTGTGAATTTTTTAAATTATAAATAATATAATAATATATTTTAATGAGTTTAAGTCATAAAATAATTATAATTAATATAATTTTTTAGTTTATTAAATAGAAAAGTGGAGAGAAAGAACAAAACATGTTATGTTAGGGAATCACTTTGACTTTAGGTTTCAAAACATTCATTCAAGGTTTTAAATTTGAGTTTATTTTATTAAAATGAATCATTTATAAATTTAAATATACAGTGCACTATAATAATATTCAAGAATGTATTCTATCATCATTAAATCATGAATTATGTAACTAATTATTCACTTGTTATGTGATTAGTTTAGATTTTATATTCACTCAAAAATTGATGTATTCCATACAATTACAAAAATTAATCCTCGTATAATATGGTGTGACATATGAATTTTTTTGATTATATTTATTAAAATACAATTCTAAAATATTTAACTTTATTTTTTAATATATTAATAATGATATTTAAGAAATACATTAATATAAAGTGTATTAAAAATAAACATGGATTTTTTGGAGTTTATTAATCATGATATTTGTCTTTTGCAATTATAAAATTTATATTTAAATAAATTAATTATGATAAATATTATTTTTATTAAAGTTATTTTTATTAGGTAAAATAATTATTCTAATGGTTAGGTTATTATTCCAAATAGTCATGTAAATATTCAAATGATCAACCACCTCCTACAAACATGACATCATTATTTCACTCAATATTTACCTCAATTCCTCTTGATGATCTATATTTCCATTTTCTTTATTTTTTATTTTTTTCATAATTTTTTATATTTCAATATAGTTTTACATTGGGGGAGATGATTCTAGTAGAATGGGTGGATTCATATTCCCTCATTTCAACTTTTCTATTTTATATTTCGTGTGCTCTTGTAATGTTTTTAATTTTATTTGGATTATTTTAGTTGAAAGTAACATTATTCAGTAATGATAGGTTTTTTTGTTTCTCTTTAAATTTTATTTGTACAAAATACTTAATAGACATTTAGTTACATGAAAAAAATTTACTAAAAATTATTTGGTCATATTATTGTGGGCGTGGAGAAAGAAATAAACCATAATTCATGTTGATGAATGTTACCTCTTCTTCATGTACCCTCATATGGTTGTCACTAAAAATCGTCATTATGTAACACCCCAGGTAAATAAAGAATATGAAATTTTTTATATTTATCCCTATGTGTGAATAAAATTTTAATTTTACTTTAAAGGGGTTGCTATAGCGTACTAGATACGCAACAAAAAGTTTCATTGAAATATTACGTTGCACACTAGTAACAAAATAATATTATTTTAAATGGTAGTTAACGCCTAGCCATTGTAATTGAAGGAAAAAATGGAACTAACTAAAAAATAGTTATATATGTTTGTCGAATATTTTTACTTTTATCCAATAAATGTTAGAGCCGTAAAATGAAAATGAATCCAATTTAAGCATAAATATTCTAATATTCTATAAAAGGTCGAATAACCGCTTTTTGATGGAGAACCCTATTTATATATTATTTTGACAGTTTTATATGTTCTATTTGAAAAAATAAAATCCTTCTTTAAAATATGGACATAAAAATTTACATTGTGTAAATTTTTGGTATTTTTCCGATAAAGTTCATTTTTTAATGAATAGAAAAAAATGTTATCTTTTAATTCAAAACCCCTTTTTAATCCAATTTTTTTATATGATAAGATTATCTTTTGAATTGGTTCTAAAGTCAAATTAGAATATATTTTTACCATTTAATCCAATATTGGTCATTTGAATTAATTTCACTTTGAAATTGGACTTAAAATAGTGTCAATCTTTTGATACATTTTGTTTCATAAAAACAAGCTATTTGTTTTGACAGTGGGAATGAATTATAAAATTAATTAATGAAAATTATAGTTTTTTAATTTTTTTAAAATAGACATCATTTTCGAATTCGGAATATCAAATATAGCTCAGGGTGAATTTTTGGTATTTTTCTGAAAAACGTGAATTTTTTAGGAAAAGTGAAACCACTAAGTGAAACATAAAAAACTGATTTTTCGTTTAAATGAAAGTTTTCCACCTCTGTGTCTTGAATTTCAAAAATCCGACATACATGGTTGTCATTAGGAAGTAAATTTTGGTTCAATGGGATTAAAATATTTTTTATGTGAATAGTAACTTTTATGTTTTTAATCGCGATTAGAGGTAATTAGTGTAGTTTAAGGTAAAAGTAATGTTTTAATAATATGATATTACCTTGACACATATACTAACATTATTGGATGTGTCATGGCCGACTAATACAATCCATGGGTTAACTTGGGGACCCCATGGAGCCACTTTTGTAGGAAAATGACATTAATATCTTTTTCCTTAAAGTTTAAATAAAAATATCACAAACATGAGTTGTTTTACTAAAAAAAAATTAAAAGGTGTTATAAAAGTCATATTTTTGACTATAAATATTCATTATAAATCTAAAAATATTTCCTAAATCATTATTTTTTTTATAATTTTAGACATTGAATAAATTAAATTATCTATGACACCATGATGATGCAGCGATTACCTCATTATTTAACGATTTAAATAAAATGAAAAGATAATGTAAAATCTAAGACCTAAACTTTTCAAAAACCTATTTTATGGATTTATTTCTAGCTCTTATTACTTTATCCTTGATATATATAATTTTGGTACCTTTCAAATCATAAAAGAATTTTATAATAAAGTATCCTTTTATAACTTTCCAAGAGTACCCCTCATATCCTCTTATTAAAGGCACCCACCTCTACCACCTTACCCACACCTATCAAGCCTTTGTCTCGGACAACCCCTGCCCATCATGTCTCTCCACATCCCTCTCTTACTCCTATAATCCTCACTTTGGGCAGATGTCTTCCCAAATAATCCTTTGAGCTCAAATCAAAAATAGTTACCCGTTTTAAAGGTAGTGTCTCCACTTGTGTTATTATGTTTTATTTTGCTTCTCCAACCCTCTAAACTATTTTTTTCATTTCTTTTGTAACAAAACTAGTATCTTAAATATACTATTATGTTGTTATGTGAATTATTTGAGCTACAATTACACACACCATCGTCTAATGGTTAATGAACATACTGCTTTTTATGGATGGAAAATTTCTGCCTCACGAAACGATGATTGTTCAATCATATCTTAACACATTTCATGGTGGCCATTATGATATCAGTATATTTTATATATGATATATATGGTATTTAGTTTTTCTATATGCTTATTAATTTTAGATTTAAAACATGCCCTTATGCTTTTCATGTTGTGCAAATGCGATAATTTTATACGAGGAAGTGTGGACTACCACCCCCTCAAGTGATGTGACTCGTTCATGCAATACATGTAATGCATAAAGAATGAAATTAATGAAAATATGTGTCCTATATAACATATATATTATACTGTAATTATAATATATATATCCCTCAATTATTTTTAATTCCATCAATATGACAAAGAAATGAAAGTAGCATTCATTCGTACGTACGGCCTATCGTCTCCATGAACGATGCATTTCATTTCTTTTTATCACCTATTTTTTTGGAGTAGTATAAAATGAATATGTACTGGATATATATGATATTTAAATCATTATACTATTCTGTATATGATTTAATTATAACTACATGGACAATCATTTTCAAACAAGTTCATTTTTTACTCATGTACCAAACATCGACAAAAACGTCTGATATGAACTCATATTATTAACCAATTATTATAACATTATAATATGTGATATGAAATGAATAATAATCATTAAAATAGGTCCTTAATCAATTATAAATTTACCAAAGTTTATTATTCAGGAATATAAAGAAACGAACAAGACAAGTCAAACTTGAGGTAAGGGATCCTACCCCTCTCTTTCTTTTTATGTACACTCTTTTATGTAATTCCTTTTAAGATCATATTTCTATTTATTGGGATGTTATTAAATATTACACTTACTTTAATTTTTATGTTCATATGATTAGAGACCCTATTTTCTCCCATCAATACATTTTGGAAGTTTTGATTGGCACCGTTAACCTGCCCTGTCTTCGTAAGAGATCCATCCTCCCTCTTTCTTTTTAAGTAATCTCCTTTATGTAACTTCTTTTAAGATCCTCCTTGTTATTTTGGGGGATGATATGTTATATTCCTCTTGCTGTAAACTTTATATTTATATGATGAGAGACCCTATTTGATCTCATAAATCCATATTTGTAATTTTTAAGTGGCGACGTTAGGCTGTCGAGTTTTCATAAGGAAGTTTTCATCTCACATTTATTCCAGTGGGATTTATGCTACATTTTCCACAATTTTACTTTGGGTGGTGTATTTACATACCATTATTATACTCTTGGTGTAATATACTTTCGTTTATGGGTATTTACATCAATGTTGTATAGTCCTTCTTTCATGGGGTGTACATTTCAGAAGTTACCCAATTCGGTAAGGGAACCTTTCAACCTCCTCAATTTAAAAGACATCTTTTTTAGGTATTTTAGCCTTATTATGATGGGATATGTTCTTATATATCCTTATTGCTATAAATTTCATTTCTAAGTGATGAGATACCCATTTTTATCTCTCATCAACTCATTTTGTGAATTTTGAAGTGACACTGTTAGGCTGTCAAATTTTTGCAAGAGATCTTCTTAACCCTATTTTGATTCTTTGGGATAAACTTGTACTCCTTGAATATGTCATTCTATGAATATGTTTTAATATATTATAATTGGTTTACACTTAATATACACATATATTTGGTGTATTCGTTTGTCACACATAATTATGTAATTGATTTATCCTTAATCCACGTATACCATCTTTGTAAGGGACTTCCACTCGATCTCCTTTCATTAAGGCATATTGTTTTTCCAATACAAGGATTTCATTTATACGGTGTATAAACCCCTTTTACATATACTTTTATTCGAAATGAATCTTTTCTATATGAAGCGTTTTACTAAATGACAAAAAAGTATGTTTCTTTTTAACCTACACGGTGACAATGACCTTTCCGCCACCGCGAGTATTATTTGATCTTTGGATTCCTCAACAAGCCATTATATTTTTAAAAGTAAATAAATACCATATACTCTTTTCTGGTATTGTAAATTGTTTTGATAATGTATTTTTTATGTCAATATATTTATGTGATATATTGTGCTTGAACTTTGGAAATTTTTTCTTCCATTTATAATTTTTTATGAGTTATGATTTTATAATGGTACTTGGAAATTTTACGGGTGGTTACGTGATAAACCATATGACGAGTGGTGCCGTGAATACCAGGGCGGGTGGCCACGTTATAACCTCTAATGCATTGGGTATGGAAGTCGGTCGTATGGCTATTCCATTAAGTATGTGGGGAAGTCCACCGTATGGTTATTCTATTTATGTATGTTTATGTCCCAAGTTACCTTTATATGTTATGTGTTATTTATATGGATTTATGGTAATCATTTGGTTACAAAAGGGTATGTAATGGTCTTTTATTCAATGACGAATTTTTACTACTTCATAAAGGTGAAAAGTATTACTTTGAAAAAGTACTCATGGTTATTTTTTTTTTAAAACTAACAGTTTTCCTTCTTTGTGTATCATTTACTGGGCTTTTTATGCTCATCCCTAGTTTTTGAAATTTTTTCCACAGGACTTAAAGATGAACAGGGTCAAGGATCGGATCAAGGAGATACATTCTATCTAAAAAATTGAACTATAAATGTTTTTTTAAGTGTTTTTTTATTTTATGGAAACTTAGTAGAAGTGTCTACTATGTAATATTTTGAGATGTAATGGTTAGGGGCTTATAGTTGGTTTTAGAGGTCGGTTTAGATAACATTAGAGGTTAGGGTATTCTCTAAGCATAAGTGACATTACCATAATGGTTAGGATTTTAGAAAGAGTCCTAGTTTTAGATAAAGTGAATGAGTAAGTATATATTATTGTTTAACTTCTTCATTAGTATATGATCGTTTTGTTGATATACTCACACTGACTTTTTTGGTTTTAGTAAATGGCTGGATCTAGCAGGAACCAATGTAACAGTGGATGTGAAGGAAACTGTGACAGTTTTCTGAGCGAGGAACTGAATGACATGGGAGCTAAAATGAGAACTCTGGTGTTTATCCTAAACCAACTCTCTGGAGTCATGATTGACCACCTAAACCTTTGTTATTTCTATAAGGCATCATATATGCGAGAAACAAATCCCAACAGAACTACAGGTAATAATCCTAAAGCTAAGTGTGTTCAAAAACCTATGTGTCAAAGATGTGGAAAGAAACACCTAGGAAAATGTTTCAAAGTTACATAAATATGCTATAGATGTGGAAATGATGTTCATAAAGAAATAACCTTCCATGGAAAAAGGAATCATCCAGTTGACTCAATGAAAGTGAAAGAAGTTCTTACTGAGAAATCAATATAATGTTTTAAATGTGGTGTGCATGGTCATTATGAAAACACATGTCCTGTGAAAAAGTTTCTGGAATGGGATCACCAAGTTCATAAAAATATTTATTTACCAACACCTAATGCTATTCCGATTGAGGATGAAGAAACTGACAATGAGAAATCAAAGGTATGGATTATTTCTTAACATTTTTTTTTCCTATTTTGGAATCTTAGGATATGATTCATGATTTTGTATGAAGGAAAGAAGTATATCAGATTATGTTGGAAAGGAATGGTTAATGGATCATGAAGAATGTTTAATGAGTAAGAAGTGAACATATAAGGGCTTCAAGAGTTATGGTGAAATTCATATGAGTATTAAGTCTCTTTTTATAATGGGTATTACATTAGAAGAATTTTTAAAGTATGTGTAACCCTGATGTTTGATATATGAAAATTTTATTCACGGAATAGTTATATGTTCTTTTGTGGACATATTTATAAATAACTATTTGGGTTTATATGATCCTTACTTTTGAGGTAATTATGGGTTACTATATGTTATGATGGAAAGGGAAAGGCATGAGATAATATTCAGGTTAAATTATGATATGGTTATTTTTGATGATTTTATCTCTTTTTTTTGGGGGAATTATTTGAGAATTATATAGTTTGCAAAAAGGAAAACATACAGACCTTGTGACAACCCGTCGCGTCGGACAAAACTACGGGAATCGAACACAGAACCAAAGTGCGGCTGGTATTTATCACCTGCCACTGGAGAACATGAATTCCCTGGTTAGTTAGACTGATTATTTTTAGTCATATGATATTATGAATTAAGATTATGTTGATTTTGGGTTATCTATGTAAATTAACAACCTATCATGGAGGATATGTGATTAGGTTAATTACTTTTCAATACGAGACTTTAAGAGAAACATATATTGTTTTGAGATAAATGTTATGATTTAACATAGAAGAATATGTGATTAAATCCTTCAAATATTTGGGTTTCAATATTAGTTTGGTTTACTTTTGGTCTTCGTTGAACTTTGGGTCTTGTTGGAAAAAATTTGGAGATTAAGAATAGATTTCCTTTTTATAACAGATTATCCTTTTTGGGTATTATCTGATCTCATACTGACCTTTTTGGTTTTAGTTTTGGATAAGGTCTAAAGACATGGGATGTAAAATGTTATCTTTTGTGGATTAGGTGATTCTCTAGAAGTTGATTATAGCTCTCTTAATGTAAACAAGTCATCCTAAATACTCATCTTTTAGAGAAAATATGAGTTCGTGTATGAAATCTAGTAAATGTTGAAATTCAACATGAATATTAAGTATGTTTCCTTATGTTTTAGTTAAGCTCAAAAATAAATTACTTAATGAAAAGTAACTTAAAAAAATTTTTTCCGTTAACTTTTCCTACTGGGGAATCCAATACAGTTTAACCCATCACAAGTTTGTGATTTTCTAGTGGTTAACTTTTCCTAAACATGTTTTCTATCAAGCTCCATCAGAACATGATGCTTTTTTTTCTTCCATATCCATGTTTTCAAACATGGAATCCTATTATGGGTTAACTCAGGTGACCTTTTTAGTTCCCTTTCTTTCTTTTAAAGTGATAGTTTAATTTTCTCGTTTTCCGATGTGGGGCTTTCAATGAAGTTTCTGAGTCCAATTTTAAAATTGTGAGGACACAATTCTCAAAAGGGGGGAAGAATGTAACACCCCAGGAGAATAAAGAATATGACATTTTTTATATTTATCCCTATGTGTGAATAAAATGTTAATTTTACTTTAAAGGGGTTTCTATAGCGTACCTGATACGCAACAAATAGTTTCTTTGAAATATTACGTTGCACGCTAGTAATAAAATAATATTATTTTAAATGGTAGTTAACCCCTAGCCATTGTAATGGCGGGAAAGATCGGTACTAAATAAAAAATGATTATATATGTTTGTCAAATATTTTTACTTTTATCCAATAAATTTTAGAGGCGTAAAATGCAAATTAATCCAATTTTAAGCATAAATCTTCTAACATTCTTTAAATGGTCGATTAACCGCCTTTTGATGGAGAACCCTTTTTAAATATAATTTTTAAAATTTTATGTGTTCTATTTTACAAAATGAAATTCTTCTTTAGAATATGGAAATCAAAATTTACTTTGTGTAAATTTTTTGGTATTTTTCTGATAAAGTTCATTTTTTAATGAATACTGAAAAATGTTGTATTTGAATTCAAAACCCCTTTTTAATATAATTTTTTATATGATTATATTATGATTTTATTTGGTTATAAAGTTAAATTATAAAATATTTTTACCATTTAATCCAAGATTGGTCATTGAAATTAATTTTACTTTGAAATTGGACTTAAACTAGTGTCAATCTTTAGATACTTTTTGTTTCATAAAAACACGGTGTTTGTTCTGACAGTGGGAATTAATTATTAAATTAATTAATGCAACTTATATATTTTGAATTTTTTAAAATATACATCATTTTTGACTTTGGAATATCAAATATTGCTTAAGGTGAATTTTTGGTATTTTTCTGAAAAACATCAATTTTTGATTAATAGTGAAACTACTAAGTGGTACTTAAAAAACTGATTTTTCGTTTAAATGAAATTTTAACACCTCTGTGTCTTGAATTTCAAAAATCAAACATACATGGTTGTCATTGAGATTTAAAATGTGGTTCAATGAGATTAAAATAATTTTTTGTGAATAGTAACCTTTAAGTTTGTAATCGCGGTTAGAGGTAAATAGTGTAGTTTAAGGTAAAAATAATATTTTAATAATATTAAATGACCTTGACACATGTCCTACCCTTATTCTATGATTCATGGAAGACCATGAAAATCCATGGGTCAACATGGGGACCCCATGGAGCCACTTTGGTAAGAAAATGACATTAATAACTTTTTATTTAAAGTTAAAATAAAAATATCACAAACATCAGTTGTTTTACTAAAACATTTTTTAAATGGGGTTATAAAAGTAATATTTTTTACTATAAATATTCATTAGAAATCTAAAAATATTTACTACATCATGAAATGTTTTTATAATTTTTATAAATTGAATAAATTAAATTATTTATGACACCATGATGATGCAACGATTACCTCATTATTTAATGATTTCAGTAAAATGAAATGATAATGTAAAAGATAAGACCTACAGTTGTCAAAAACCTATTGGATGGGTGTATTTATAACTCTTACTACCTTATCCTCTAAATATATAATTTTGGGACCTTTAAAATCTGAAAAGAGTTTTATAATAAAGTAAGCTTTTATAACATTCCAAGAGTGCCCCTCCTCTCCTCTTATAAAAGGCCCCCACCTCTACCACCTTAACCACAACTTTCAAGCCTTTGTCTTGGCCAAAACCTGCCAATTTTGTCTCTCCACATCCCTATATTACTCTTAGAAGCCTCACTTTGGGCAGATGTCTTCCCATGTAATCCTTTGAGCTCAAATCAATAAGAGTTACCTGTTTTAAAGGTAGTGTCTTCTCTTGTGTTCTTATGATTTATTTAGCTTCTCCACCCCTCTAAACTGTTTTTATTCAATTATTTTGTAACAAAAAAATTGTCTTCAATATACTAGGATGTTGTTATGTGAAGTATTCGAGCTACACTTACACACACCCTCATCTAATGGTTAATGAACATACTGTTTCTGTGGATGGCGAATTTCTACCTCACGAAGCGATGATTGATCAATCTTCTGTTAACACCTTTCATGGTGGCCATTATGATGTATCTATATTTTATATATGATATATATGGTATTTACGTTTTCTATATGCTTCTGAATTTTATATTTAAATCATACCTTTATGATTTTCATGTTGTGCAAATGTGATAATTTCATACGAGGAAGTGTGGACTACTGCCCCCTCAAGTGATGTGACTCGTTCATGCAATAAATGGAATGTATAAAGAATTAAATTAATGAACATATGTGACCTATATAACATATATATTTTACTGGAATTATAATATATATATATATCTCTAAATTAATTTTAATTTCGTTAATATGACAAAGAAATGAAAGTAGCATTCATACATACGTACGGCCTACCGTCTCCATGAACGGTGCATTTCATTTATTTTTATCTCCAAATGTTATGGAGTAGTACAAAATTAATATGTACTGGATATAAATGATATATAAATCATTAATACTATTCTAGAGATGATTTACTTATAAGTACATGGACAATCATTTTCAAAAAAGTTCATTTTTGACTAATGTACCAAACATCGACAAAAACGTCTGATATGAACTCACATCATCAACAAATTATTATAACATCATAATATGTGATATGAACTGAATAATAATCTTCAAAAGTAGTCCTTAAGAAATTATAAATTTACCAATGTTTATTATTCAGGAATATAAAGAAACGAACAAGAAAAGTCAGACTTGAGGTAAGAGATCCTACCACTCTCTTTCTTTTTAAGTACACTCTTTTATGTCTTTCCTTTTAATATCATATTTCATATTATTGGGATGTTATCTTATATTACTCTTACAGTACGTTTTATGTTCATATGATTAGAGACCCTATTTTCTCTCATAAATACATTTTGGATGTTTTGATTGGCGTCGTTAGGCTGCCGAATTTTCGTAAGAGATCCAACCTCTCACTTTATTTTTAAGTACTCTCCTTTATGTCACATCTTTTAATATCCTCCTTGTTATGTTGGGGGATGTTATTTTATATTCCTCTTTCTGTACATTTTATGTTAATATGATGATAGACCCTATTTGATCTCATCAATACATTTTTTGAAGTTTTAAGTGGCGTCGTTAGTCTACCGAGTTTTCGTAAGGGATTTTTAATCTCACTTTTATTCCTATGAGATTTATGCTACATTTTACACCATTTTACTTTGACTAGTTTATGTACTTCCCATTATTATACTCTTTGTGTAATATAATTTCTTTTATGGGTATTTACATCAATGTTTTATAGTCTTTCATTGATGGGGTGCACGTTTCGGAAGTTACCCAATTCGGTAAGGGAACCATTTACCCTCCTCGTTTTAGAAGACATCTTTTTTATGATTTATAATCTTATTATGATGGGATATGTTCTTATATATCATTATTGATATAAATTTTCTGTCCAATTGATGAGATAACTATTTTTATCTCTTATCAACTCATTTTTTGAATTTTGAAGTGACGTCGTTAGGCTGTCAAATTTTTGCGATGGAACTTCTTAACTGTATTTTTATTCTTTGGGATAAACATGTACTTCTTGAATATGTCATTATATGAATATTTGAGAATAACCTCTAATTTTTTTACACTTAATATCCACTTATATTTGGTTTATTCGTTTGTCACACATAATTATTTAATTGATTTATCCTTAATCTAAGGATACCATCTTTGTAAGGGACATCGTCTTGATCTCCATTCATTAAGGAATATTTTTTTTCCAATACAAGGATTTATTTTATACAGTGTATAAACCCCTTTGACTTATACATTTATTCGAAAGGAATATTTTATATACATATCTTTTTACTAAATGAAAAAAAGTATGTTTCTTTTTAACGTATGTGGTGACAATGACCTTTCCACCGCCACGAGTATTATTTTATCTTTGTCTTCCTTAACAAGCCATTATATTTTTAATAGTAAATAAATACCATATACTCTTTTTTGGTTTTAAAAATGGTTTTGATAATGGATTTTGTATGTCAATATATTTAAGTGATATATTGTGCTTGAATTGTGGAAATGTCTTCTTTCCATTATAATTGTTTTATGTTTTATGATTTTATAATGGTACCTAGACTTTTGACGGGTGGTTATATGATAAACCATATGATGGGTGGTTCCGTGAATACAAGGACAGGTGGGTATGTTATAACCTCCAATGCATTGGGTATGGAAGTCGGTCGTATGGCTATTCCATTAAGTATGTGTGGAAGTCGATCGTATGGCTATTCTATTTAAGTATTTTTATGTCCCAAGTTACCTTTATATGATATGTGTTCTTTGTATGGGTTTTATGGTAATATTTTGGTTACAAAAGGGTATGTAATGGTCTTTTATTCAGTGAAGCGTTTTTAATACTTCATAAAGGTCAAAATTATTACTTTGGTACAGTACTCATGGTTTACTTTTTAATTTTGAAAAACTAATAGTTTTCCTTCTTTGTGTATCCTTTACTGGGATTTCTATGCTCATCCCAAAATTTTGAAATGTTTTCCATAGGACTTAAAGATGAATAGGGTCAAGGATGGGATCAAGGAAAGACATTCTATCTAAAACATGGAAGTATACATGTTTCTTTTTAACTATTTTTTTTATTTTATGGAAACTTAATAGTAGTGTCTACTATGTAATATTTTGAGATGTAATAGTTATGACCTAATTCTCTAAATCTCTAAACCTGAAAAGATCCTCTATGTTAATTTTTCATTTAATTCATGATTAAGTAATGTTTAAGGCCGAGGCCTTATACATTAGATGATTTTTTGTTCAAAATAAGGATTGTAGGACGTTTTCGTGTGTGTTTGCATGTGATTCTGGAAGGTATTGGTAGAACGAAATGAATTAGATTGTGTGAAGAAAAGAATATAGTGGGTGTGATTTTATAATAGTGGTGAGTGGAAGAATTGTAATTTTATGAAATTAATTAATCATACCCACATTCCAGTCATGTAATAATCATAGAAATTTATAAATTATAGATAATAGAAGATTTATCGTTGACATATTTATATCCATTATATATTTATAATTTATAAATTCATTTTTATTAGGTATCTTCTTAGTTTATCCCCGTCAAAAATATTTTTACCTTAACCAATGTGAATAATATCTACTTTTTTCACTTTTCATATCAGAAAAAAGTCAATTTTAATAATTAATAATTAATAATTATAATTATTCCAAATATGATATCTATTTTTCAGAATTCAATTCCATGATGTGGAAAATTTTACTTTAAAATTAATCACACAGTACATGATGAGATAGGAGGTTTTTAAAGAAAAAATACTCCAATGTTTACAGTGGTTTTATATCTAAATATTATATGAAAAATATTATAATGGCAAATAGTTGATTAATTTATAAAAATCGAATAAATTTCGCCATAAAAAATTCACAATATATTTTAACTTCAAAAATTATTTAATTTAAAATTCATCTTTCAATTAAAATCTAGTATTTTTCTTTATTCAATATAAAATAATGGTTTCTAGGAATGATAAAAAAAATTTCACAAAGGTAATTTTCATATGATGATTTAAAAAATTGATTCTTATATTTAATATAATTTATATAATTGTGTAAAAATTTATTATTAACATAATTTTCCCTAAAAAGGTGACAAAAATGTTTTCTGGAAATTAATGTTGGTATGTGAAAAATAGAATTAATTATTATCTCTTTTATAAAAATCCTAGGTTTATTTTTAATTAGTAAATTTAATATATACTTTAAAATTTTCATTACAATCACCCAAAAAAATTTATTCATACATATTGTTGTGGTAGAACACATTTTTTCTGTAAAAAAAAGATTCGCATAAAATGATATACATTATTTTAAAAGTGATTTTTTCATCCAAAATTAATTTTTTAATAAATTATTTATTATGTATTAATGTGTAAAACATTATTTAATTTTAAATCCCCGAGTTTCAATTAATCATTTCCTTATCTTTTACGTAGATAATTTGATGGGGTGCTTTATAGGAAGGTTTGGAGGAATTTAAAAAAATATTTGGGGGCATTTCTCGAGGGGCATAGCTTGATCATGGTTAGTAAAAACTATAAAACTCTTAAAAAGATCCCTAAAAAGGGAGGCAGTGTCTTTTTGGTAGATGTAATATTTTTTCAAATAGTATTGTTAACATGGGGAGTATTTGGAATTTGGGATAGAGGAATTTAAACCGTTAGTGCATGGTTTTTCTAACAGTTCCCCATAAACAGGAATGAATGAAAATTATATCTAAAAAATGTGGATATGAACAATTTTTAATTTTTATTGGCCCATTTATCCTCTAAGTCAACCCTATATGAATATATCTTTTACTAATATCTATGGAGTCCATCTATCTTGATCCAGGATTGATCCTTTGGCGATTAATTGTGAGTAGAATCCCAAATTCTCTGTTAAGTGTCTCTTCTTCATTGTTTTCGATAGATATATTATTATTCAATATATTGGAATCATACATCTGAACCATTGGGGATGAATTAATGTTATTTTATGATAATCCTGATGATATGTGGCTGTGATGATGGTATGTAACTTTATATATGGTGAGTTTTGGAGTTTCATCATTGTTTGGTTGGAGATTTGGTGTCATTAATCTTTTCTCCACATTTTCTGTGGTAGGTAGAATCAATCTCAAATACAAAAATAAAAACAAGATGGATTGGATTCAAATTATAAAAACTTTCTAAATATTATTATGAATGTTTTTATAAATACCTTTGTAGAATCGTTATTTAGAGATTATTTAGGTTATTATTCAATTAGTGTTCAAGGTTCTTGTTGAATTATCTGAAAATGATTATATTGAAAATTTATAAATGTTTTAATTCTTATAAAAAAGTTGTGTTGAATTTTTTCAATTATAAATTATTTTTAATGAACTATTTGACAAAAAATGCATTTTAATGTATTTGGAATAATTTAAATGTGTGTTCTCATTTTAATTTACATGCCCCCTTAGAAAGGGTTTCTCCCATTGGGGAACTTGTATGGGTTTTATTTATGATGACATGGAAGATTGGAGAGAGACCACTCATGAGTAGGAAACTGTCACATTTTCATTAATGTGTTGTTGTTTGGATTTGTATGGGGTATTCTAATTTCCCATGTGAAATGATTTTAAAGATAAGACTTTTAATCAACCATGAATTATGTTTTTCTGATAAAATATTTGTCTTTAATATCAACAAATAAAAATATTTTAATTTGTTTTACATAAAAATTGTTATATAAATGTTCTAACATGATATATCCCAAGGGTGTTAGGGGGGTAGTCATTTAGGAAAAACCTAATACAACTCATCACCCTCCCCTTCATGTGAACTTTAGTGAATTTATTGATATTGTTTTATGTGACATAAGTAATGGGATGGTGTATGACATTTTTAGTTATGATTCATGATATCTTGGGAATTGTTTTTGGATTTGGTGCATGATACATGTTGGTTGATATGGAGTTATTTCCTATGATTCTATGATTTTTTTGGGTTTATCATCAAATTTGTACTCTGATATAGTTTGGTTATTGTGTAGTAAGTGTAGTTCCCTTTTGGTATTATTTTGATAATTAAAAATTTATTATAAATAATAATATATTGGTTTTTTCATTGTATTATTGTGTGTGGATGGTTTTATTTTCAAAGTAAAAATCATCCCACAAATGTATTGAATACCTTGGAATTTATTTCCACCTTTTAGTGTCATTTTGAAGCCGCCATACAACATGAAGAAATTCCTCCTTAACACAAGACAATGGGAGGGGATGGATGTTACCTTCACCATTTTTTATTCATATTCATACCAACCATTAATATGGCATGTTTAAAAATATCATATAAGAAATTAAAATTTCAATTGTATGTCACATTTCATTTAAAATTAATTTTTCATGTAATGAACGATAATCATGGGATTTTGAGAAACAAAATCCAAACATAGTGTTTCATGTTTCTCAATATAAAATTATTGTTTCATGAAATGGAATATAAAAATAGTGTTTCATGTAACCCATGCTAAAATCAATTATTCATGTAACGTAATATGTCAAAAACAATAATAATATATGATATAATATATATATAAATATATATATATATAATCACATTGTGTTAAATTCATTTCCCTTTAAAATGATTTATCCCAATAAATTGTTCACTTTGGTATAAAAAAAGGATAATTATTCATCATTACACCCTCATATTCCGAAGTAGATTTCTATGGTAGGTGGAATTTCCAATAGAAATAACTTGGTGTGTGGTTTATTCTATATAACATTCATTATTCGATCCAAAATAGATACCATGTATTCCTCATAAGAAATATCAAAATCTAAGGGTATGGCCTCTGGGATTAAAACAAGAAATGGATTAGGTATGAATTTCATTAAGAGTGATACATGGACCACATTTTAATCCTAAGGGATGTTTAGTAGAAATAATAATGTACTATATCAATTTGATCACATATTACATAGTATTTGATATAACTACATATTAGTTCACCCTTATTTATTTCATGGAGTAATTCGAAGAAATACCTCTTCATAAACTTCAAATTCAAGATCCTATGGATTATTATCAGCATTAAATTACTATTACTGTTGGGATGTTCTCATATGTTACTGAATTGCTCAGACATTTATATTATATCATCAGGTTACTCATGTCCCAATATATTTTTTCCTATTACATTCTTCCAGTTTTTGGAGTTATATACTACATTACATAAAGGTATTTGTATGGATCCATTAGAATGATTTTTTGAAATCAAGTATTTAAAGAAAACTCATATTTGTGGTGTTTTTTATCCGAAAAACTTTGGAAATATATATAAAAATATCATAGAATATCTTATTTGGTGTGAATTATTCCCTCAAATAGACCATTTATCTAATGATGATAAGTTGTGTTGAATCTCAACTCTCAATCAATACACTACAGAAGACTATTTTCATAATATTGAGATAAACATAATATTTTTGTAAAATATTATGGAATTATTATCTCCATATAATATTACAACATTCTTAATGTATATTATATAAATTAGAACCAATGGGAATTTATATCTAATGGCAATTAATAGATCTTACAACATCAGATAATCGACTATAACCCATATTTATCTCATCAAAGAATATAACATTAACCCTAATGATTTAAAATATCATTAATAATATTTAAATAATGTGTTATGAGATTAATATAGTAGTAACATTATAACTATATTGAATACCAAAAGTAATCATGGAAATAAAATCCTCTTAAAATATTATTAATCATGATAACATAGAAAAAATAAAACCTAAAAAGAAATGTCAATGAATTTCAATATTTGATTGAACATAAACTCTTTAACACATGATAGTAGCCAAAACATTTCAATTAATTATTCAAGAAGACATATACACGTTCAAAAGATAATTAAAACTTTATTCCATATATAATATCTTGTCCCAACAGTAAAATCATTATAATGAGGGGTTCGTCATATCATTGATAGAATTAAAAATGCGATTTTGTTATTCAAGAATCCATTTAGATAGAGACAATAACAAGAATGTTCACAATATGGTTTCCATTTGAATCACCCATATAATGTAAGAAAATAAATTCCAAATTAAGGAATGAAAGATAAGATTTCCATTATTTTCATAATTAAATTAATTCAATAGCATTCCATAATATTTTCCTTTATACATATTTTAGAGGTTATGGTGGCCCATATTCAACATTTTCCCTTCGATTAGGGCATTGAATGGATTTACTCGTATGATACAACAATATCAAACACTGGATTGTTGGTGGTTAAATCTGTAAAACTTTCTATTAATTTATATCATTAACTAACAAATTACCATTACTTTTGATATCAATTTTCTAATGGAATAGCATAACAAAATCAAAACATTTACTATTTTACTTAGGGAAATGTACTCCATGTATCATTCCACATTATAATCATAATAGAATTCATATCTTCTTCTCCCTAGGGCTTGTAGATTTTCCATTAAATTAAGTTTTCTATTAATGTCTAAAACCATGAGATTGATATAAAAATATATCCTCCATTACCATTTTTATATAATATCTATTATTCCATTCATAGCTAATATAATCTCTTATGGATAACACTATTTGGAGGATTGGTTTAAAGACACCGAAGAATCATTAATACAAATTTTGGTTTTGATATAATTACAAGAGTGTACCTCACATGTCCTCTTAATATTTTACCTCTTAGGTACCGACATGTTCACCATCCAATTTCAATATTACATGGAAAACCATATACATCTTCATATGAAAATTATGAATAAATTATTTTTTTATAAAACATTAATTTACTCATCATAATTCATGGATTTAATTTTATCTTTTTCCATTATAAAATTGATAATAACCTAACATTGATCTTCTTCACCTTCAAAACAATTGATAGAAAATATTACTTATTCATTATCTGAACACTAGATTATTGAAATTGTGTATTCAATTGTGCTAATAAATATTTAATTAATTTGTGTATCTGAAGACACACATAATTATGGAAGAACTCTCCACATTATGGACTCAAAAAAATATTGTTAACTAATATTATAAATTAAAAGTCCATTATGATATATATTCTATGATGGTTTTGTGAGAAAAGAAAAAAAAATTACATTCAATGTCCTATAACATTTGTTATCATAGGAATAAAATAATTTCATTATCTACTACTCTATGTATTGAAATTTTTCTTATGGTTCCTAACTAACTTCAAAAACCAAAATAATAGTGTGTGAAATACTTATCATATTGATAAATCACATAGTTTTGAAAAAACAATTGAGGAAAAAATCATGACACCTTATTTTACATATATAACACCTTCGGATTATCCATGTTCATGAATAGTATTATTCAATTTTAATATATCATTATTGTTCATAAATGGTCTTCAAATTTCAATGTCATATTCCCCATGAGTTTTAAACTAATTGTGCATTATGGTGCATTTTCATACACTAGGTATAATTTTGTCGAAACTATATTCTATATCATTTACCAAAAATATTGGAAAATTTCTATAATTTGGTTAATCCAAATAAAAATCCTTAGATACATAACTCTAATTCTCCTTATTAATATCTCTAGGGATATCCATAAATATTTCACTTCCTCGAATCAAAATATTGACTAAATCATATTTCGGACAACAAATATAGGGAACTCATGTATTCATAAATCAAGTTTACATATTTTAATTTGAATAATCATTACATTACAAAAAACACAACCATGAGGACTGTAATAGTAAATTGACATTGGAACAAAAGGAAAAAACACTTAATTCATTTAAAATCCTCAATGAATCCCATTAATATTTTTCAACATTACTACTATTCCAGAAAAATAACCGACATATAGCTATCCATCAGATATTGTGGAAATGAGACATAAGAAATGGTGACATTAGATTCATAGGGATGGTAATAATGGTGAATACATATGAATAAACTGAGAATAAGGTTTGGATAACATGAGAATAAATTTTTTAAAACTAAACACTACATATCAATGATCATAATATTGTATCATCCCATAATAATTGGATGTAAATATTACATGAATTATATGGAGATCAATGTTCGTGATCTATGATAGAATAATATTGGCATAAGACATAAATTTTTTTTTTTAACATAAAAATCATCAAAAATCATTTCAATGTTATATATGAATAAAATATATGGTCATATTTGTGGAATTGGTTCACTCCCCAATCATTCATTGTACTCATGGCTCCCTCCCAAGAGAATAATAGTGGATCAATACCCATACTAAACCATATATACTCCCCCTCTATCCCTATCAATGTCAGGATATATATATAATTGCACAAAACTTTGGAATGTTATATAGGTCACCCCAATTTCAAAATGGATTCCATATTTATATGTTCCCCAAGATAATTAATACTTTTATTCTATCAAAACCCATTATATAAAAAGTGGATCATAATAATTTCATCATATTAAAGCCTTTAATAAAAGACTGGTTTCATAAGAATTTTTCCATTTAAGCAAAGCATAACATATTGAACAAATAAGAAGGTTTTATAATATTTTTAAAAATTTAAAACCCATGGTAGTGAAATACAATATAAAAAAATTTTGTGCCACCAAAATAATATATCATTAAAATAAACAATACAAATTTAATCCACAGATCATATCCCTAGTAGGAAAAGTATCATCAATAAATGAAATCTTAAATCAAAATGATTTTTGATCTATTAAAAAAATTTATCAAAAAAATATATTTATGCATTAAAAAATCATTGTATAAAATTTAAAATAAATTACAATATTTTTCATTGTAAATAATTATGATAAAATATAAAATAATATTTAAAAATTATTTAAAACATTTTATAATGATAATATAATTTTTTATTTGAAAATGAAATTTTAAAATGTAAAATATATTCAAAATAATTATAAATTTGAAATAGTTTATATAAAATATAAAAAATATTACAAATATTTGGGAAATAATTTATTTTAAAAGGGTTTTGAAAAATAGTTTGGGAATATAGAAATAATTAACTGATCATATAATCAGAAATAGTATTTCCACAATTCATATAAATGAAAATGATTATATTCATATTTTGGGTAAAATTAAAATGGGTATTATTTGGAAAATTCCATGAGTATTCAATTAAATAAATTTAAAAGTAAAATATTTGTAACAATTCGCTCAATAACTCATTTAGTGAAAACACAATTATTTTGAAAAGATTTTTAGTAGAAAATTTTTTGGGTGAAAATGGATTTCCCATTGAAGAGGTAAATAATGTCATATATTATTAAAAATATTTTTCTATGTCATTATTAGTGACATGGATTATAAAAATGGTACAATTAATTGACTACATAAATAATAAATAGAGGAATATTAAATTCATTATAATTCAATAGATTTAGAGCATGAAATTTCTATAAGGAATAGTTAATCACAAATTGTTAGATTAAATGCTTATATTGTAAAAACAATTATTACCAATTTGGTAAACATGAATCATAAGTTCCATGAAAGGATAATATAATATGAATTGTTAAAATATAATTAGGATAAATAAATAAATCATATTTCATTTCAATGGACCTGTATACACCCCTCGTAAAAAAATCATGGTGAATAACCATGCATAATCCTCAGAGAAGGAAAATTGTGAAAAAAAATCCCTTACCACATTGATATAATTGAAACCATAAAAACCATGAAAGAATGTTACCCCAGTGGTTATATAAATAAAAATTATTTTGAACGTAATAATAAAAAAAATACAATCATGGAGATTATATATTCATTATAAAATAATCACATGGTGAATAAGGAATTTGTCTCATATAAAATAATAGAAAGGCATAAATCTGTAATGTTTAGAATTTTCATATTTTGTTCATGTTGAAACATGTTTTATATTATATATATACTTAATATAAATATAATTAATAATAATATTTATATAAATTATACCATACATTTCTTTCTTATGAATATTTGTTGCCCGTTTATTAGTAATTTTATGTTAAAGTCTTATTTGAAGCAATAAATGCTTTGTTTTTTGCATATGGTTTATCTTTTTAATTCATGGTCCTATAACATAGACCATGAAATCATCATTTCTATAATTTAAACCATGATGTAAATATCATATATAGTCAATATATATGTGTATATTGTTAACCTTAATATCTATTGATATAAAATGAAATACATCATTCATAGAGATGGTAGGTCATAATAATGAATGAATGTTGTTTCCATTAAGTGATATATATTATCAATCAAGATTCCTTTTTATGTTATTTTTATTTAATATTTTA
This sequence comes from Viscum album, assembly GCA_963277665.1. Lineage (NCBI taxonomy): Eukaryota > Viridiplantae > Streptophyta > Magnoliopsida > Santalales > Viscaceae > Viscum > Viscum album. The sequence goes on from OY728140.1 coordinate 654,092,751, forward strand.
ATTAAACCCATTATTATTACATTACATGTATAGAGTGAATGAATCACATCTCTACTTGAGGTGGTAATCTTTTATACACATGAGTGACATTATCATAGTTTAATATAGTGGATCATATTATGTCATGTGTCATATGTTAATTACATAATCATAATAACATCATATTTATAATATATATATATATAATATTAAAAACATCATTATTTTCACTAATTATAGTTCCTGTTATAGAAAACAATGACATTAGTTTGTGAGGCGATAATCATATGTACACATGAAATTTAATTTCAAATCCCATTTGATTAATGTGGAGAGAGTTGTTGGTCAATAAAAAGACCAAAAACATATTTATATATAAATATAATGAAGTTATAACATCTTAATTTTCTAATAATAACTGATCTAAATGGTTGAATAAATAAAATATAAACTATTGTGGATGAATTTAAATCTTATTCCAGTATCATCATTTAGTTTTCCCAAAAATCATTTATATGGTGTCGTTATGTCCAAAATAAATCTTCTAGGATTGAGGGGGAGGGGATTTTGATGTTATTTTTGAATTTATTGACTGATACAAAGTGGTTTGAATTTATGAATACGATAGGATATGGGTGACCATTAATATGTGATATTAGAGGAACACATTTATTGTTTTAAAAAAGATTCAATCAGATAAACATTTGTATTAATCCACAAGACTACATAATGTTCCATTATTTATCTTACAACAGTTATTAGTGTGTTAGCCATTCTATGGAATTGTGTGTCAGTGTACATATAACCCATAATGAAACAACATATCAGTTTATAGAGCATTCAATATTTATTATCTACCAATAGAATAAATTTTATTGATGTGGTAGAGAATGAAATAAATGAATATAGGGTGAGGAATGTTGTTGAATTTAATTTTTTTAAGTCATCTTGGTTTTCACTAAAGGGAATAATTGGTATGTTTTTTAAACAATTAGAGGATTCATGAAGGAAGGGAAATATTTTTTAGAGCATATTTGAGAATATTTTGGGTGAGATAATCTGAATTAGTGTTGTAAATAAGTTATAGGTTTGAATACCTTTATATAGTAGAGGTGGTGAATTGTTGTAAATTATTTAATGAGGGAGTTACTCCCATGTTTTCCATTGAGAATTGTGTCTTATAATATAATCTACTATGTAAAAGGTTTTATAAGGTTGAAATATGTCCAGACAATGGATTTTGTACAAGTATCTCTGTCATTTCTGCACTTTTACTAAATAATCTAATCTTTGATACCCTCCAATCAATGTTTCCACCAACCAAATTCCCATGTTTATTCTCTACCTATCTTCCATGTTCCTTCTCTGCATCAATCCTATCATTTCCCTCCTTCCCTCATTCGCATATTGTTTCTCCCTGTTTCTCCTCCCACACGTGCTCATATCCTGTCTTGATAGGTTCCCACACATCCGACTCTCATCCCATGATTCCAATATCCAATTCACATACCTATCTCCCTCCCCCTTAAATCCATATACCCTCCATCCTTCCATTTCATCCTCTCTCCTCCTTCTATACCGCCATCACCTCCTCCTCTCGCCTTGACCACCTCCTCTAGCAGTGCCTCCTCTACCGCGTTCGTCTCCATATTTTTCTTCCTTGAACCATGAATCCCACTTATTTTACCCATTCATATCCTAAACATCACTACTGGAAATCGGATCTTTCCCAACACTTATATACACCCTTTCCCAACAGTTCTCCCAAACCGCTGGGAAAGGGGGGTTTTTCCCAACGGTTTGGGAGAACCGTTGGGAAAGGGGCCTCAAAACACCCCTTTCCCAACGGGTTGGGAGAACCGTTGGGAAAGACCCACTCAAAACACCCCTTTCCTAACGGTTTGGGAGAAACATTGCTAAAGACCCCCCCTTTCCCAACGGTTTGGGAGAACCGTTTGGAAAGAACCCCTAAAAACACCCATTTCCCAACGGTTCTCCCAAACCGTTGGGAAAGACCCCCCCCCCCCCTTCCCAACGGTTTGGGAGAACCGTTGGGAAAGACCCCCTCAAAACCACCCTTTCCTAACGGTTTGGGAGAACCGTTGGGAAAACTTAGCCCAAAATCCAGAATTCACCCCTAGAAATTATCACCTATCCCAACGGTTTTGAGAACCGTTGGGATAGCTTCTTTGATTTCTTCCAGGTCTACTAACAGAGAACATTATATAAATATAAATTTAAAATAATTATGATAATACATATATATATTTATGAAGTTATGTTTATAAAAGTTATGTTAGGTTAGTGGTTAAGGTGTTTAATTATAAACGCGGGGTTGTGGGATCAAATCCCACCACTTGTATTTTTTTGAAATACATATACCAACGGTTTTCCCAAAACCGTTGGTATAGACCTATCCCAACGGCTTACTTCGCAACTGTTCTCCAAACCGTTGGTATAGGCTATACCAACAGTTTGGAGGCCTATACCAACGGTTTGGAACCGTTGGTATAGGTTAGTATTCTACTAGTGCATTCATCTTCTACACATGAAAATTTCCCAATGACTCGCTCTACACCTCTTCCTCCTTCGTCCCACTTCCAACTTTCTCTTCTATCATTTTCAGTGCATGACAATCCCTCATTTATCAACATGTCCTCAGTGAGTGTACTTTTTAGTTATTATTTATTCTATGTATGATAATTATTCTATTACTTCATAATTGATTTATTTTTTTGAAACATGCTCTGAAATGAATGAAACCATTGATGAAACCATGGGCTTGGTCCCTAACGATGAATTTCTTTTGCCGAATAACCTTGCTTTCAGAAACACATTCTGGTTCACAGTCTAAAACTCCTTCTGGGTTATCGATGATCTTTATGGTAAGTAATATAATTCTAATAATGGTGAAAATATTTCAATGTGGAATAAAAATATAATAATTCCATGGCGGAGATAAATTGGGAGAACCACATTCACCAGGCCAAAGATTTCATTGGTCATTGTTCTTTTATTTAGACATGTTCATTTTTTTATTAAACCATAATTAATGGGATTATATTTGATGTGGATTTGGGTGTATGTTATATTAGACAATATAGAGATTAGAATATGGGAGTGTTGTGAGTTGGTGAATAACGTAGTGGAAGATAGATATATGGATTATGATGAGCCACACATCTAGAATCTGTTGCAGATGGCGAAGGTCGTCCGGGAGGACTTCCAGGATGATGATTGGATTCTCTTCACTATATTCATCCATGTTATGGAATAAATTTTATCATATCATCATTTGTAATATATATGGATAATCTAATATTGATATCATATTTATGGAAGGTTCTTCTTCTTCCTCAATTCTATTTGCTCCCTCAATGGGATATTGTAGTTGAGATTTCATTTTCCAACTCAGTTAATATAATATTCTTTAGTTAGATTCAAAATCTAAATCCACAGTCACATGTGACACATTTCCTCTGGGTTTCACTTCTGATGATTCCATAGTTCCTTACAAGTTCATTTAAAATCTATTCGGCATATGCACAAAAAAACTTTTACCTATAAAAAATTTAAACTGTTGTGGATTTTTAGTATTTTAAGGAGAATCTAGACTCCTATAATCCTTCCTAAAACACAAGGAATGGAATGTACATAGAGGGATGTAGTCTTCATATTGTTATGGTATTATAGGGTCATGATGAATTATTATATTTGGTATTCCCACTATTTCCATCAATTTTACTTCACCTATATTTTTTAAATGTAAAATTCCCCAATCATATTGGCGGAAAAGGAAATCACATAACCCTACCTTCTACAAAACTATTCGTAGATTGTTTTCATTAATTTTATCTTATGTTATCACTACATTGAATTTGAATATTAAGACACTAATTTCATATCTTTAATCTACATCCTATCGTATCCTGAATCATCCTTTATTCAATCTTAATGTAATGTCATGGATTTATACAAGCATATATGAACTGACAAGGATGATTGTGGTACAGTTTTGAAGTTGTACACAGTTCGGGGGCATATAAACATCTCAAGAATTAGGGGGATTGTGAGAAATTAAATTGGATTCATGTATTCTAGTATGATGCATATTTTTACATAATTACATGGATTCAAGGGAAATCTAAATTACAAAGAAAATTATATATCACACAAATTTATGTATATTATGTCCTCCCGTATACCCCTGACTCTTCTCCCACAATTTCCTTATCTATATCCCATATCTATATCTGCATCTTCTCCATCCCTCTCCCATTTATCCTCCAATAGAATCCTCCTTCCTGCCTCCACCTCCCCCTCTTCCCATGTACTCCTCCTCCACCGCCTCCTCCGACGACGAAAACATTCTATAACACCCCAGTCTTCCACGGTACGCTTCTCTTTGAACAATGTAATAGATTGCATTGTACGCAACATCGAATTCTAACACAGCACAACCAGTCAAACTAGCCATTATAAATAGTAATGCCCACTTTTTTGAAAATTTATACATTTTATCATTCAAAATGGACTTCATTTTTGGATTCAGAATATCGAAACTAGCGCAGGGTTAAATTTTGGAATTTTTTTGAAAACATTCAATTTTTGATGAGTAGTGAAAAACACTTAGTTATAGTTTAAAACAAAATTTTTTATTAAATAATTATTTATTTTATTTAAATTTAATTAAGGTCAAAATAGATACATAATACCTATATAAGCTCAATGTAATTCAATGGAGTTATTGTATAATAATTTTAGATATATTAAAATTTTTGTGAACTTTTCAACTTGTTTTTCCCACCTCCTAGGAGAATTTGGAAATTCAATAAAACATAATTTTAATTCTTCTGTGAGTGGAATTTAAAAAATCCAAGAGACAAATTTAATATCACCGAGTAAAATGTAGTTAAATAAGATAAAAATAATTTTTGATGAATAGTAAATTTTTACTTTTATTTACCACGGTTAAAAGAAAATAGGGTAATTAAGGGTAAAAATGATATTAATATTACCCTAACACATGTCCTAATTCTATTGGACAAGTTTATCTCGACCAAAAAAACCTTAGGAATAAAATATTATCATTTAGGTCCACTTGTATTAGATTGGGACATTTATTATTATTTAATTGAAGATGAGTTAAAATAGTAAAAATCAATGTTTATTAACTAAAACATTATTAATGTAGATTTATACATTAGATAAATTAAATTATAAATATTCATTAGAAATATAAAAATATTTCCTACATAATGGTATTTTATTTATAATTTTTAGACATTAAATAATTAAATTTATTTATGACACAATAGTGATGCTGTAATTACCTAATTAATAAAATATTAAAATAATTGATAATATAAATACCCAAATAAATGTAATCTAAGACTTTTTTTGAATTAAACTAATTTTATAGGTTAATATGACATTTTAGTATTTATTAAATTATGTTTTTCCGATGTAATCATGTTATGATTTTTCAAAAATCAAATACCAAATATTGTCAAAATTGACATAAAAGTGTTTTTAAAACAAATATTATATTATTAATTGATATTCAATTCTTAAAAATATAAGGTTCGTCCAAGAGACTTATATAATGATATATGTATCATTAATTGACCACTTGGGGGTCTCTTGGGTTTTTATAGTATGTTTATTAACTATATAATATAAAAATATAAAGAGATATGGTAAAGGTTAAAGTAAATAACTAAGAGTTAAGACTACAAGATAAGGTTAATATAGTGACAAAAACCTACCTAAAACTACTATTTGGGTGGTTTTCTACCATTCCCCACCTTATCCTTTAAATAATACACTTTTGAGTCATTAAAAACCGAATATGAATTTATTATAAAATAATATTTTTAGCTTTTCCAAAGGTTCCCCTCACCCATCTTATAAAAAGACACCCACACAACTTCTCTCAAATTCACACCTTCAAATCCTTTTTTCTCGGTCAAAACCAGCCCAAAAATTCTATCAACTTCCCTCAATTCGACCTAGTGGCCTTGGTTTTATCATAAAGTCATCCTATGGTGCCCTTTTGATCAAATCAAAAGAAGAACTCAAAGAAGAGGTAATGTTTTGACCACCCTTTTTCAAGTCCCATTCTTCTTCAACTTCTCATTTCTTTGTTATTTACATTATAAAATAATAAATCAACTGTCTTATATATAATGTGATGTTATTATAAATATGGTACTACCATAGTCAGTATTCTATCCATCCTTTTAATGACATGTAACCATACGTGCGTACGAATGGATTACCGTCTCCACGTCATGGTGTAATTGTTATTCAAAACATTATTATTTGGATGGGTATGATAATGATGTTTAATTGATGTAAATAATAAATATAATATGATAATGATTCTGTATATATGATATACCATCCAATTATATTTTATTTTAATATCAAAATAATGATATTGTCGCTCATGCATACGTACAGACTACCGTCTCCATGAACGCAATGAGATTCATTCCCCATCATATCCATGCAAGTATAATTCTCATTTGATGACTAAAAATAATATTTAAGGACATTATATCATTCGTTATATGAATAAGATACAACCTATCCATAATAAACATGACTTATGTAACAAAAAATATAAAATAAAATGAGTAAGTTAACACCCGAAACTCCAATAATAGAAAGATATTATAAACAAATAAATGATAAAAGATCATATATGATATCATATTAATGTATATGATTATTGTATAATTTAATTACCATTATTTCAACATTATACAGATGTTCAATCTACCCTCAACCAAGGAAAAGTACAAGGTAGGGTTTTGTTTCCCGATCTCTTCATTTTTCAAGGTTGTTTATACATAATTATCTATTGAGACCTCTTTATCATCCACATCCATGTTTCATGAAAATGTATTTCAAAACATTCTTACTATTTTATAGAATATCTGTTAGAGTCATTTATAACATTTTCTGACTTTTTATAAGATGTTTATAAAGGAATATTTCCGTCGTTTTCCCAATAAGGTCCTTTTTAAACTTTTTGACAAAATTAACGTAAGAATGTATTTTTTAACTTATATGGAGGGTGCAGCTATTTTCTACGATTATAAACTCTTCAAAGCTTCCCTTACATGATTATAAGAATATTTTCAAGTTAGATGTTTTATTTTATAATTATGTGACTCTTAAATGATTTCAAAATAGAAGTATATATTCCTCTAAAGAGATTTTGGATTTCATCTATGTCAACATCCATTGATTAATTTTAAGTTTATTTGTATTTGATTTATTATGATACAAAACATTCATATTGTATTGAAGGTTTTGTGATATGTTTGACTATGGATGTGCTATTTTTATACCATTCATGATTTATGGTTAAAGTATTGACATTTCGTATGATAGTTTTAATACTAATGTTTATGATATTTTTAAACCTTTTCATATGGGGAATGTAATGGACTTATTATGTGACGGGTGGAGCCCGCTATAGCTCCTTGATGCATCGGTTTGTCTCATGAGAGAACTAGATGTGGAATTGGATGAGGCCCTTTCCCAATTGGATTTATTGTTTTGGATGAGGCCTTAATCATTTTAGACGTCTTGGCTGAGGCCTTGGAAAAATGTTTCAGAATTTCCGACATTATACATTACCCCATTAAGGAAATTATATTGATGTTTCATGTGGTTATTAGACTAGTATAATTTACATGATTATGTTTTATTATGGGATTATTTACTTAGCTCGTATTATTTCCATAAAAGTATTTTTCAATATTATTGGTAAAGGCATGTGGTTTCAATTATTTGTCATTCTTAATATTTATGTCATTTTCCGTTGTATTACTTAACGTTACTGAGTGTTTGAGCTCACTCCTTTCTTATGTTTCATTTTCCTAGGATATAAAGTATTTAGTTATGAGTGACCTGGAGGCATAATCTAAAAGGCTTGTATATTTCTAATGAAATATATTATTGTTTTATTTATTTTCATGTTGTAAAGATGAACTTATGTATGAATCTTGTTTCTAATAATACTAAACAGATCGGTCATTCGAGACACGATTTCCTTGTGATCATGCCAATGTTATGTAATAATGACTCAACTTTCGGTAACTAGGGTCAGGGTGGTACAGTTGGCATCAGAGGAACTTTAGTACAATCCTTGGAAACTAGATTTAGATAAATATTGATTAGAGAAGATAACCCTATGATGGAATTTGAGGATTGTTATAGAATAACTTCTTAGAATTTTGGTATTGTAGACATTTTGTGAGTTTTCCGAGCAATACATCCCTGTATGGATACAAGTAGGTAGAGGTGGCTCTGACACAGATGTACTTAGAGGTAAAACCCGAAAACAACACTTTGAGCTAGACTCGAATAGGAACTGGTGCATGACAACGGGCCTTGTTGCACTCTTGGTTAAGACACTCCCAGGGGATATGCTTAGGATAATTCACATTTTCATTACAAATCATTATGAATGGTTTATGAGTATATACACCCTAAAAAAATATTTTTTATGATTCTGGATTATATCCATAAATAGTTCAATTTATGTTAAGTGCTTTATAAGTATGGAATTATGTATTTTGATTCATGAACTGATCTACTTTATTCCATTGTCTAGAAATGGAGCCTAGTTGATGGAATGAAAACTGTATCAATGCACTCACTCCATGTAGGGATTTCTATCATGCTCAAGATAATTATAGTGGAGCTGGTGATGCAATTGGTGCTGATCATCAAATCACCATACTGGGACAACTCACTCAGGTTATGAATAATAACCTTACCTGTATGGAGCACCCATATCCGTAGCATGGAGGATCCTTGTTTGATCGCTTCATGAGGCAACAACCACCGACATTAAATGGGAGTAAAAATACCTTAGTAGCTGAACAATGGATAAATTCCTTAGAGAAAATATTTCATGCCTTGGGGAGTAGTGAAAGGGAAACAGTTATAATGGAAGTTTACCGTCTAACTGAAGATGCTGATCAATGGTGGTCATTGATTCAAAACATGAAGGAAGATGATGAAGTATGAAATATGGATTGGAGGGAGTTCAAGGAGATTTTCATAGAAAAATACTTTCCTCGTGACCATCGTGCAGATATAGAAAGGCAATTTCTAAGTCTGAGACAAAAGGAGAATGAGAATGTCACAAAGTATGATGCTAACATTACAAGGTTAGCAAGGTATGATGCAGATTATATATATAACCAAAGAAGTAATATTTATCATTTCTTTTATGGGTTAAAATTGTTTCTTCATTGAGAATTAGTCTCAAAAACTTTCTCGTTTTACGAAGATATTGCCTCGTGTGCTATCAAGACAGAAAATGAGTTCTCTAAGCCTTATGACTTTAAATAAAAGCAAGAGAAGATGAGATCTGTTGAATAATCAGGGAAAAGAAATAAAGTAACAGGAAAGAAGTGAAGAATTAAATTTCCAGCCTGTGATAATTTCGGAAGGAATCATCCTGTTGCATGTCTAAAATGAAGTGGAGTATGCTACAAATGTGCACAGAAAGGTCATCTAGATGGTGATTGTAAAGGAAAGAAATATGCTACCAATGTTCACTGCTACAATTACAGAGAGATGGGACATTATTAAAATAAATTTCCTAAGAATCAGGGAAACTTACCTCAGAAAATGCCAAGGGATCAAGGCCAGGATTATTCTATCACTACTGCTGAGGTGGAAGCTCCGAAAGATGTGGTGGCAGGTAATTTAATGGTTTCATCAAGTCTAGCAAATGCATTATTTGATTCTGGGTCATTGCATTGTTTCATATCTTCACAGTTATATTAGAAAATTAGATATTCCCATTTTGATTTAACAAGGGAGTTGTCAGTTAAAAATCATAAGGGAAGTAGAATTGCTAAAAAGTTCAGTGCATTCGTCCCCATTAGGGAATATAAATGTTCTTTATCTGATGATCTCATTGTCATACCCATGATTGAAATTGATATAATCCTTTGTATGGATTGGCTTTCTAACCATGATGCAAAGATTTATTGTAATAATAAGGTTGTTAAATTTTTTAATGATAATGATAAAGAACACCTTATCTTTAGTGCAAGATCTTTACCATCGGATTCTCATCTAGATCCACCCCCAATAGCTCAAATAAATTCAATTATCAGAGAGGAAGAGAATGAAATAATTGTGGCTAAGGAAAGGTATATTCAAATATAGGATTTATATATTTTGAGAGAATATGTTTATGTGTTTCCAGAAGAATTACCTGGACATCCTCCAGAATGAGAAATTGAGTTTTCCATTTATTTATTTCCCGGTTCAAGGCCTATATCAAAGAGCCCTTATAGAATGGTCACTTTGGAATTAGTTTAACTAGAGAAAAAACTATAGTAATTGAGTAATAAGTGATTTATTCACCATAGTGTTTCTCCATGGGGAGCCCCTATCAATTTTTCAATGAAGAATGATGGTCTATGAGGTTATGTATCGACTACAAGGATATCAATGCTATAACAATAAAGAACAAGTATCTCTTACCTCGCATTGATGATTTATTTGACCAACTGTATAGAGATCAATACTTTTCAAAGATTAACCTTCGATCTGGATACCATAAGCTGTGTGTGAAGAAGGAAGACATTCCGATGACAGCATTCAAAAACAGGTACGGGCATTACGAGTTTATAGTAATGCCTTATGGATTGACTAATTCACCTTCAGTATTCATGGATCTAATGAACAGAGTTTTCAAGGAATATATCGAGGATTTTGTGTTGGTATTTATTGATGATATCTTGGTATATTCTAAAATCAACAAAGATCATGGAAATCACATCGGCATTACCATGAAGACTGTTAGAAAACATGAATTATATGGGATGTTTAGCAAGTGTGAATTATAGCTTCAGAATATTTCTTTTCTTGGCCATATTGCTTCCAAAGATGTAATATCTATTGATCCTTCTAAGACCAAGGCAATCCAATAATGTCCATCATCGACAAGTATAACTGAGGTACATAGTTTTATTGGTTTAGTAGGTTTTATCGGCATTTCGTCCAAAATTTTGCCCGATTGGCTAACCCATTAACAAAGATCACACGTAAAGGGGTTAAATTTGTTTGGACAAAAGATTGTGAAGAATGTTTTTATGAACTGAAGAGAAGATTAGTCAATGCTCCTATATTGACTCTACCATTGAAGATTGATGGGTTTGTTATTTATAGTGATTCATCAAATAATGGACATGGTTGTGTCCTTATACAGAATGATAGAGTTATTTCTTATGCATCAAGACAACTGAAAATTCATGAGAAAAACTACCCTACTCATGATCTTGAGTTAGCTGCGGTAATCATTGCTTTGAAGATTTGGAAACACTATCTCTATGGTGAATAATGTGAGATTTATACTAATCACAATTATTTGATGTATATTTTCTCACAGAAAGAACTCAACATGAGTCAAAGGAGTTGTCTTAAACTACTAAAGGATTATGATTGTACGATACACTACCACCTGGGGAAGGAAAATAAGGTGGAAGATGCTTTGAGCAGAAAGGATCATGGATTTTTGAACAAGATGATAGTTGAAAAGGATCTTATATACATGTATCTACTAAAGATGGATATGGGAATCACCATGGATGGTGAAACCTCAATACATATTCAAATAGTTGTCGAACAATCTTTATAAAAAAGGATAATGATTTATCAGACCAGTGAGGAAGAGTGTAATAAGATGATTAAAGCAATGAATGATGTGATATTGAGTGACTTTGTGTATGAAGATAGAATTTTTAAATTTTGGAAGAGAATTTTCCTTCCCATTATACCTGATCTAAAAAGAGTGTTGCTGGATGATTCTCATAGTTCCAATTTCTCTATACACCCTAGGAGCACCAAAATGTATTGAGATTGGAAGGAACATCTTTTGTGGGACAAAATGAAGAGGGATATTGCTGATTTTGTGTCAAGATGTTTGGTTTTTCAAAAAGTTAATGCTGGAAGGAATCATCCTAGAAAAGTCATGCAACATCTTCCCATACCTGAGGGGAAAAGTGATAATATTATGATGGACTTTATCATGGGACTACCAAAGGCTCCTAGAAAGAACGATGCAATATGGGTCATTGTTGATCGTCTTAACAAGTCAGCACATTTTCTTGCTATAAGGGAAGATTTACCACTCGAACGTCTTGGAAGACTATATAATAATGTAGTGGTGAGCCTTCATGGAGTACCCCTATCGATATTTTCTAATCGTGATCCTCTTTTTACTTCATGAATCTGGAAAAGTATTTAGAAATCCCTGGATACTAAACTTCATTTGAGCACTGCTTACCACCCACAAACTGATGGACAATCTAAACGGACTATTCAAACCATAAAAGACATGTTGAGATCATGCCCACTTGACTTTTAGGGAATGTGGGATCAATATTTACATCTGGTAGAATTTTCCTATAATAATAGATTCTATTCAATTGTTCAAATAGAACCATAGGAAGCATTATACAGAAAGAGATTTCACACACCAACCTTTTGGGATGAGGATGGTGAAAGAAAACTTGTAGGCCCAGAACTAGTGGATGAAATTATGGAGAAGGTGAAGGTAATCCAACAATGCATCAGTGTAGCTCAAAGTAGGAAGAAGAGCTATGCTGACAACCGAAGGAAGTATTTGGAATTTCAGGTAGGAGATCATGTTTTCTTAAAGGTATCTCCATGTAAGGGAGTTATACAATTCAGTAAGTAAGGAAAATTGAGTCCCAGTTACATTGGACCATTCTAAATTCTAGAAAGAATTGGGGTTGTAGCTTACCATTTGGCAATGCCACCAAGTCTCTCCAAACATCACGATGTGTTCCACATATCACTGTTGCGAAAATGCATGCCTAACCCAAAGCATGTACTTACTTACGAGGAATTAAAATTGGAACCTGATATGTCTTATTGCAAAGATCCTGTCATGATTTTTGATACCAGAGAACAAGTACTGAGAAACCAGACGACCCGTCTAGTAAAAGTTCTATAGAGAAATCATAAGATGGAAGAAGCAATGTGGGAACATGAAGAACGTATGATGAAGAACCACCCAAGTATTTTTATTCAATAATATTATAGAAATTTTGAGGATGAAATTATTTGAGGGAGGGGAAAATATAACACCCCAAGCTTCAACGATACTCTTTTCTTTGAATAATGCAATAGCTTTAATTGTACCCAACTTCGAGATCTAACACACCACAACCAATCAAACTAGCCGTTATGAATTGTAATACCAACTTTTTTGTAATTTTTTTCATTTTATCATTCAAAATGGACTTCATTTTTGGGTTCTGAATATCGAAACTAGCCTAGGGTGAAATTTTTTTATTTTTTTGAAAACATTCAATTTTTGATGAATAGTGAAAAACAATTTGTTATAGTTTAAAAAAAATATAAATAACAATTTATTTTATTTAAATTTAATTAAGGTAAAAAAAGATACATTATACCTATAAAAGATCAATGTAATTCATTTTAGTTAGTTTAGAATAATTTTAGTTATATAAATTTTTTTTTAAACTTTTCAACGTCTTTTAACCACCTCGAAAGAGAATTTGGAAAATCAAATAAAACTTAATTTTACCTATTTTGTGAGTGGAATTTTGAAAATCCGAGAGACACGGATAATATAGATTAAAATGTAGTTTAATAAGATAAAAATATTTTTTGGTGAATAGTAACTTTTTTCTTTTATTTACCACGGTTAAATGTAAATAGGGTAAGTAAGGGTAAAATGATATTAATATTAACCTAACACTTGTCCTAATTCTATTGAACAAGTATATATCGACCAAAAACAACCATAGTAATAAAATATTGTCATTTAGGTCCACTTGGATTAGATTAGGGCATTTATTATTATTTTATTCAAAGAAGTGTTAAAAGAGTAAAAATCAATGTTTATTAACTAAAACATATTTAATATTGGTTCATAAAGAAGATAAATTCAATTATAAATATTATTATAATGCTAAAAATATTTCATACATAATGGTATTTTATTTATAATTTTTAGATATTAAATAATATAATTTATATATGACACAATAGTGATGTTGTAATTACCTAATTAATGAAATATTAAAATAATTTATAATATAAATATCCAAATAAATGTAATATGAGTATTTTTATGAATTACACTAATTTTATAGGTTACTATGACATATTAGTATTGATTTAATTATGTTTTTTGAAGTAATCATGATGTTATGATTTTCTAAAAAATCAAATACCAAATAGTGTCAAAATTGACATAAAAGTGTTTTTAAAACAAATATTATATTATTAATTGATATTAAATTCCTAAAAATCTAAGGATTGGCCAAGAGACTTATATAAATATATTTGTATCATTAATGGAACACTTGGGGCCACATGGAAGTTTATAGTAAGTTTATTAACTCTATTATATAAAAATACAAAGAGAGATGGTAGATGTGAAACTAATTATCTAAGAGATAAAACTAAAATATAAGGTTAATATAGTGACCCAAACCTATCTAAAACCTATTGGTTGGGTGGTTTTCGAACCATCCCAACCTTAAAATTTAAATAATCTACTCTTGATCAATTAGAAACCGAATATGAATTTATTATAAAATAATATTTCTAGCTTTTCCAGAGGTTCCCCTCACCCCTCTTATAAAAGGACACACCCCCATCTCTCGAATTCACACCATTATGGCCTTTTGGATAGGCCAAACCCTACCAAAATATTCTCTCAACATCCCTCACTTCGACCTAGATTCCTTAGTTTGATCAGAAATCCATCCTATGGAGACTTTTTTTCAAATCAAAAGGAAGAACCTGAAGAAGAGGTAATGTTTTCACCAACCTCTTTCAAGTGCCTTTCTCCTTAAACATCTTATTTATTTGTTATTTCTATTATAAAATAATAAATCATGTATCTTCAATATACTATGATGTTAATATATGTATGGTACAACCATATTCAGTTTCCAATCCATCCTTTGAATGACATGTTACCATACGTGCGTACGAACGGCTTACCGTCTCCACGTCGTGGTGTAATTGTTATTCAAAACATTATTATTTGTATGGGTATGATAATGATGTGTAATTGATATAAATAATACTAATAACCTGATAATGATTATTTATATATGACATGCCATCCAATAATATATTATTTCAATATCAAAACAATGATATTGTCGCTCGTGCGTATGTACGGACTACCGTCTCCACGAACGCGATAAGATTCATTCCCCATCGTATCCATGCAAGTATAATTATCATTTGATGATTAAAAATAATTTTTAAGGACATTATATCATTATATATAAGAATAAGATACAACCTATACATAATAAACACAACTTATGTAACAAAAAATATAAAATAAAATGTGTAAGTTAACACCTGAAACGACGATAATACAAAGATATTATTAACAAAAAAATGTTAAAAGATCATATATGATATCATATTAATGTATATGATTCATGTATATTTTAATAAAAATTATTTCACCATTATATAATAGGTTAATCTACCCTCATCCAAGGAAAATTACAAGGTAAGGGTTTATTTCACAATCTCTTCATTATCCGAGGATGTTTATACATAATTATCTACTGGGACATCTTTACCATCCACATCCATGTTTCCTAAAAATGTATTTCAAAACATTTTTAATATTTTACAGAATATGGGTAAATTTCATTTATAACCTTGTTTGACTTTTTATAAGATGTTTATAAATGACTCGTTCTGTCATTTTCCAAACAAGGTCCCTTTTAACCTTTTCGACAAAATTGAGGAAAGAACATCTTTTTTAACTTACACGGAGAGTGCGGCTATTTTCTACCGTTATAAACTCATCGAAGCTTCCCTTAAAAGCATATAAGAATATATTCAATGCAATTTTTTTATTTTATAATTATGTGACTCTTAAATTATTTCAATATAGAAGGACATATTTCTCAAAAAAGAGTTTTGATTTCATCTATGTCAACATCCTTTGATGGATTTGAAGTTTATTTGGAGTTGACTTATTATGATACAAAGTTTCCATATTTTATTGATGTTTTTATGATATGTTTGACTATGGATGTGCTATTTTTATACCATTCATGATTTATGGTTAATGTATTGACATTTCATATGGTAGTTTTAATACGAATGTTTATGATATGCTTAAACCTTTTAATATGAAAAATGTATTGGACTTAGTAAGTGATGGTTGGAGACCTCTATAGCTCCTCAATACATCAGTACATCTCATGAGACAACTAGGCATGGAATTGGTCGAGGCCCTTTAGCAATTTGATTTATGGTTTTGGCCGAGGCCTTAATCATTTTTAGACATCTAGGATGAGGCCTTGAAAAAATCTTTCAGAATGTCCGGCATTATACATTCCCTCATTATTGAAATAATATTTATGGTTCATGTGGTTATTCGACTAGTTGAATTCCCATGATTATGTTTTGTTATGGCATTATTTACTCAGCTCATATTCTTGTGATAAAATTATTCTTGTTTATTATTGGTAAAGGCATGTGGTTTCAATTATTTTTGATGCTTAATATTTATGTCATTTTCTACTGTATTACATACCTTTATTAAGCGTTTGAGCTCACCCCTTTCTTATGTTTCATTTTCCTAGGATATGAAGAAGTTAGTTATGATTGACCTGGAGGCATAATCTAGGAGTCTTTGATGTTTCTAATGAAATATATTTTTTTTGTATTTATTTTCATGTTGTAAAGTTGAACTTATGTATGAATCTTGTTTCCAATAATACTAAATTGATTGGTCTTTCAAGACATGATTTCCTAGTGATCATGCCAATGTTATGTTATAATTCACCGAATTTGGGTAACTAGGGGCGGTACACATTCCCTACCATGGTCTACTTCCTCTGACTACGAATCATCATCTTCATACCCATCCACATCCTTCACATTTTTGTACTCCACCTGAAACTCCCCCTATGAATTTTTATTTTCCTAACTACTAGTCTCCCCCTCTAACTCACTTTATTCCTCATCAGACTCTGACTTCGACTCTAACTCCCCCTTTAAATAAGACATTCATTGCCTTGGTATACTCCTCCACATGGATATATAATTTCTCATTTATGTTATGGATTCATTGGTTTTAAATCTATCCCTCATGCTCAGATTTTCATCCTAATATATCACGCTAGTCCTGTCACCACATAAGTTAACAGGTTTTAACGATGACGTGACTCAGTAGTCTCTATCTTGGAGAATGGTGTCATCAGAGGCTCTGAGAATTGATTCATCGCAACAAGCGACTACGAGCAGTACACGACTTGGTAATGTGATTGGGATCTGTGGGTGGCAGATTGTAAAGAATAAATAAAGAGAGTTTTAAAATGGGTAAATGATGAATGTAGGGACTATACCTCCATATTTAACTCCTTTCACCACTCTTGATCCGTAATTCCATTTCACATTACCCTAGCCCCTTAATTTATTTTATTATTCTTTGGACATCTGGCTTTGGTGGTGATGTTTTTACTCTTGGGCCTATTCAGCAATTCCATGAATGATTCACAATAATCATATCTATAATATAGGATATTTTTTCATAGTTATGTGGTCCATTTTCTTTAAATGTGTCAATTAAAATTCTAATAAATGATGTTTCATTTTTTGATATAGAATTTTAATTTATATTGGTTGTTTATTTTACTTCATTATGTTTTTCTCAAGGTGCTTGTTTTAGGTTGGAAATGTGTGTGAGCTTCCTATGGGGGCGTTGGAAATGAATTTATAGTAAAAGTCGGGATGCATCACTATATGGAAGAGGTCATTAACCAGAGGCATTATTATAGACCACGTCTTCCTCCTAAGAATAAATATCAACAAATCCAAAACCCTCTTTCACAATGTTCCTAAAAAACCAACATAACCCTGATTCCTAGGAACATTAGGAATAATCCATGAATCCTGAAGTCCTACCATAAAAGGTATAATATTGATGGATTTAGATCTTTTTATTCTTATTATTTAGTATTAATTTTATGTGGAATAGTATTATTCTTATACGAAAGTTATTTTTTTGAATCATGATGAACTATTTTGAAGCAGAATGCGAAATCAGTTTGTAATTAGGTTTTTTGGATTATATTTCAACATTATTTATATGTATCTCATATAAAATTCATGAAGTCCCTGTAAAATAATGTGTCATAGTGGAACTTTTTAGAAATATTAAGGTGAATGAAAATTCTAATGAAATACTTTAGTCAATATATTAGTGATTTTGAATCCCACTAAAAAATTCGGTGTCTTCAATTTATATTTTAACACTATGTTTTGTTTAACCATGTCATTTATTTTTATGGGTTTTTAATATTTGTATTTATATTTCTCTATATCCTATATTATATTATTTAACTAACTAATTTGGGTTTTTATCACTATACAAGACTACAATGTTGGATCTCTAGAATGCAAGCTATGATCTTATACTAGGGGATATTTATGAAGAATATCATATCATGTTTCTCTATTGATATATCGTATCAAATTATTAGCATATCAAAATATTTATTTTATCCCTTTAAAAATATTTTCTACTTTTTTACGATGTTTTTAAATAACCCCTTCTATTTTTCGCATAGTCCTTGAATGAACCTTGCAATTATTTTTAACTTAATTATTTCACCTCCTCTTCAATGTATCGATGTACGAAGCTCCATGGAATTGATTATTTGCGATGAGAGACTATGGTTTGTATGCTTTGTGGTAATGTGAGTTGGATCTGGGGGTAGTCTATTTTGGAGCCTTGGAAAATATTTATTTACACATATTAACTTTGTCCAAGAAGTTTATTCATTCATAAATTGTCTCCCTTATGTGGGTTTTGTTCCCTACTATTCCTGCAGTGTCCCTTGTTGATATTAATTTGGTTTCATAATCATTTCCAACATGGGGGTTCTATTTCATTTCAGAACCTTTTTCACCATGTGGTATTTGTTCATGATGTTCATGTTATTAATTAGGTGTAACTCACAACCTATTTGGAAGCCCTAGATGTGAGTACATCTGGTGAATATATAAGACCATGAGGTTTGGTTGAGTAGGTGTGTGTATTCCAATCACACTTTTTTGATAGACATAGTGTGGATAATATTATTCATCATCGATACCACTACCAGTATCTATTAGCATGAATTAGTTGATGTCAACATTTTTTATTGTGTGGACTTTCAGGCACATTATGTAGTGATTTCTACACATTATGTACGTGATAAAGGAGTAGTATATAGATTAATTGTTAATTTTTGTTTTCTAGTTCTATTTTGGGAGCATGGGAAGACTCATTGGAAACATCAAACACAAGGTAAATCTTATTCTGTTAATTTTTATGAATTGTATGTTCCATGAATATTTATTTTCATCATTCTATGATTTTTTTGTGGTTTAAACTGGAATTTATTATTTATATTGTTTTCTGTGAAGTGGAAAGTTTTTTTGTGATTTGGAATGGGAAATAATATTGATTGGGATGAATAATATTATATTACATGTGGTGGCATTGAAATATATATATATCTAATATAAATATGTTTATACAATTTTTTTAAAAACTATCTCCAGTAATATATAACCCAATGGGCCAACTCAACCACACTTATTGGAGTAAATAAAACTATGAGGGAGAACCTTCAAGTTTCATTAAAAAGGAAACTAGTAGACGAAGTAGTTGAATAGGTAGAATGGATCGTAGAATGGATTCTTAGAGAAGCGGTGCGGGGGGAGCCACGATATCTGAGGCATAGGATGCCAACAATTTTCCCGGATAATAAAAATTGGGACTCTAATGATTTTATATGGTTTATTAAAAAAAGTACCATGTACAGTAAATCATTATGATACATCATTGCATATGAATTATTCAACCTCCATTAAATCATATGTAATGGTTTCATTCCATCTGATTTAATTTATCTATTCAATTGGGCCATATATTTATCGTCTACCATTTTCCATAGTGTTTTTTGTGTGTAACACCCAAAAACTAAAAGGAATGCTTCTGTGAAAAATGTGCTACTTTGATGTGTGACCATAAAAAGAGAACTACAACCACAGTCAATGTGGTACAATATGTTGTGACCATTTGAAGGGTACTATGATTGTACAATGGATTTTGTGACTATGTACAACATGATGGATTTTATGATCATGTACATCACTTTGGGACCATCCATTGGTGATTTTTTTGACTGTAAACCAAGGGATTTTATGTCGTTGTTTGTATTTTTATTCATTTTTTTTAATTTTTTTGAATCATCATTATATTATTAATTGTTTAATTATAGATTCTCTTTATGTTTTATTCTTTTACATTCAATATAATCTCTAAATGTTTAGTGTAGGAAATTTATTATATTATATTGAGTTGGATATTTGAAAAGATGAATGTAGGAAGAAAAATAATTTGACTGTACTTGTAACACCCCAAGCTTCCATGGTACGCTTCTCATTGAATAATAGAGTAGCATGTGTTGTACGCAAGTTGGAGATTCTAACACACCGTGACCAATCAAAATAGCCATTATGAATAGTAATACCCACTTTTTGAAATTATATATATTTTATATATCAAAATGGACTTCATTTTTGGTTTCGGAATATCGAAATTAGCCTATGTTGAATTTTTCGTATTTTTCTGAGAACATCGAATTTTTTATGAATAGTGAAAAATACTTAAAAAAACTTTTTTAATCAAAATAAATTATAGAGATAAATTATACTATAGAGTGGTTTTAAAGAATAATTCGAATATATTTTTACCATTTTATCCAATGGTGGTCATTAGAATTAATTTAACTTTGAAATTAGACATAAACAATTGTCAATCTTTTGATATATATTGTTTCTTAAAAACATGCTATTTGTTATGACAACGGGAATTAATTATAAAATTAATTAATGTAACTTATATGTTTGGAATTTTGTAAAATAGACACATTTTTGAATATGGAATATCAATTCTAGGATAGGGTGAAATTTTGGCGTTGTTCTGAAAATCGTCAATTTTTTGATGAATAATGAAACCACTAAGTGGTAGTTAAAAACTGATTTTTTTGTCTAAATGAAACATTACCACTTCTGTGATTTTATTTTCAAAAATCCAACATAAATGGTTGTCATTATAAAGTAAAATGTGGATCAATGGGATTAAAATAATATTCTGGTGAATAGTAACTTTTAAGTTTAATTAATCGTGATTAAAGGTAATTACTGAAATTTAAGGGAAAAATTATATTATAAAAATATGAAATTACTTTTACAATTGTCCTAACCATATTGTATGAGTCATGACCGACCAATACAATCCATGGGTCAACTTGTGGACCCCATGGATCCACTTGGGTAAGAAAATGACATTAATAACTTTTTATTTAAAGTAAAAATAAAATTGTCACAAACATGTGTTGTTTTATTAAAACAATTATTACATGGGGTTATATAAGTTAATTTTTTTACTATAAATATTAATTGAAAAGATAAAAATAATTCCTATATCATGGTAATTTTGTTTATAATTTTTAGACATTAAATAAATTAATGTTTTTATGACACAATGATGATGGAGCGATTACCTCATTAATTAATGATATAAATAAAATGAAAGGATAATGTAAAATCTAAGGCATACACTTGTCATAAACATATTTTATGAGCATATTTCGAACCCTAATCACCATATCCTTGAAATATATCATTGTGGGACCTTTAGAATCATAAAAGCATTTCATAATAATGTAACATTTCAATCTTTCCAAGAGTGCCCTTCCTCTCCTCTTATAAAAGTCCCCAACCTCTACAACTTTATTCACACCTTCATGCCATTTGGCTTGGCCAACCTCTGGCCAAATACTCTCCCAACTTACCTCTCTTACTCCTAGAAGGCTCACTTTTGGCATAAGGCTTCCCAAGGAAGCCTTTGGCTCAAATCAAAAAGAGTTACCCGATTTTAAGGTATTGTCTTCTCTTGTGTTCTTCTGTATTATTTTGCTCCTCCAACCCCATAAAATCTTTTTATTACTTAATTTTGTAACAAAACAAGTATCCCAAATATACTTGGATGTTTTTATGAGAGGTATTTTATTTACACTTACACACTCCTACGTCTAATGGTTAAAGAACATATTGTTTCTGTGGGTGGTGAATTACTGCCTCACGAAACGATGATTGTTCAATCTTCTTTTAACACCTCTCATGGTGGACATTATAATGACAATATTGTTATATATGATATATATTATTTTTTTTTCCTTATGATTATTTATTTTTCATTTATGGAATACCTTTATGATTTCCATTATAGGTAAACGTGATAATTTCATTTTAGGAAGTGCGGAATACCGCCCCCTCATAGTGATTTGAGTCGTTAATGCCATATGTGGGGTGTATAAAGGATGGGGTAAATTGTATTATACATTATATTATACAGGAATTATAGTATACCTTTATATAATTATAATTTCATTCCATTAAATATGAAATAGAAATGAAAGTAGAGTTCATGCGTAAGTACGGCTTACCGTCTCCATGAACAGTGCATTTCATTTCTTACCTCTAAATGATATGTAATATTATAAATGCATGTATATAATTTATATATACGATATATATTTTATCTAAATCATGAATATAATTCTGTATATAATGGATATTTCACCACATGAACAACTTGTAATTATAAGAAGTTTATTTTTGACTCAAGTACCAAAGATCGACAAGTCGGACACGAGGTAAGGGAACTTCTTAACCCAATTTCCATTCTTTGGGTTAATCTCCAACTTTCAAATTATGTCATGATATTATTATGTCCTATATATTATTTATACTTTATTTATGTTTAAATATAGTGAATACACATAATAGATCTATTTTATTTAAAAAATGATCATTTTAAGGGACTTTGTCTCAATCTCCTTTCATTGAGGTATATTTTGTTTTATACACAACATTCTTTTATACGGTGTATAAACACCTTTGACTTTTATGCTTTTTTCAAAATGAATCTTTTTATACGAAGTGTTATACTAAATGAAAAAATGAAATGTTTTTTTGTCGTACGTATTCGGTGACAACGCCTTCTCTGCCGTTGTGACAATTATTTGAGTTTCGGCTTTCTCTACAGGCCATAACTTTTTTTTAAATGAAAAATAAATACAAAGTATTAATTTTCCTTTATTTTTGTATTGAATATGGTTTTGAATGTGTTTTTATTATATCAACGTGTTGTATTGATATCTTGCGATTGAAATGTGGAAATGTTATGTTTTTTATTCATGGTTTATGTGATACGATTATGTTATGATTTATGATATGTTTAAACCTATTCATATGACGAATGTATTGGACTTAATAAGTGACAGGGGGAACCCACTATAGCTCCGTGATGCATCAGTATGTCTCATGAGAGAAACTATTGTCTTGGCATGAGGCCTTGAAAAAATATTATTTGTAGTCTTGGCACAATTCTTTTTCTACGTGGTTATGATAGTCTGGCATTATGCATTCCATCATTATGAAAGTGGTTATTGATATTTCATGTGATTATTCGACTAGTAGAATATCCATGTGAAGAAGTAAATGGGATTATCTCATTTTACTTTTCCCATATTATGTTGAAGTTCATGTTTAAAAGGATTTTGTTATAGTTATACATTTTCTTAAATGTTTACGTTTATTTATAAAATATTCCGCTAAATTGTTATCCTTACTGAGCATCTGAGCTTACCCCTTTCAATGTTTTATTTTTTCAGGATGTGAAGAAATATTTTATGACTGACCTACAGTGATAGTATGAAGGGGATATGGGTGTGGACTATGGAGACTATGTTATTTTAGTTTTCTACTTTATGATGTAATGTAACATTTATGAATGTATCTAGTGATTCCAAGGCTACTAATCTAATCGGTCTTTTGCGACATGATCTTTTGTGATCATGCCAAAGTTGCGCAATAATGCCCCAACTATGGGTATCTGGGGTCAGGGCGTTACAGTTGGTATCAGAGGTAGTTTAGTACTAACATTGGAAGCTATATTTAGATAAAACCTGATTATAGAACATATCCCTATGATAGACTTTGAGGATTAGTATAGAAGAACTTCATAGAATTTTGTTATTATAGATATTTTGTGAGTTTTCTGAGAAATACATCCCTATCCAGATAAGAGCATGTAGAGGTGGTTCTGGCACAAATGTACCTAGGGGTAAAACCTGAAAACACCACTTTAAGCTAGACTCGAATGGGAACTAGTGCACGACAATGGGCCGTGATGCACTCTTGGTTAGGGCACTCCCAGGGGATATGCTTAGGAAAATTCTCATTTTATTTACAAACCATTATGAAGGGTTTATGGGTATATACTTCCTCAATGAATTTTTTTTTATGATTATGGATTATATCCATAAATTGTTCAATTTTTGTTAAGTGTTTTACAAGTATGGAATTATGTATTTTGATTCATAAACTAATCTAGTTTTTGCCATTGTTTAGAAATGGTGCCTAGTGGGGGGAATTGTGGCCTTATAAAGGCACTCATTTCATCTAGGGATTTCCCTCCTGCTCAAGATAATTATTGTGGAGATAGAGATAAAACGGGTGCTGATCACCTTATCACCATATTGGGACAACTCACTCATGATATGATTAATAACATTACTTGTATGGAGCACCCTAATCCCAAATGTGGAGGATCAATGTTATACCGCTTCATGAGGCAACAAACGCCATCATTTGATGGGGGTAAAAATCCATTAGTAGTTGAGCAATGTATAAAATCCATAGGGAAAATATTACATGCCTTGGGGAGTTGTGAAAGTGATAAAGTTGTGATGGCAGTTTACCGCCTCACTAGAGATGGCGATCAACGGTGGTCGCTGATTCAAAACACAAAAGAAGATGATGAAGTATCAAATATGGAAGGGAGGGAGTTCAAGGAGATTTTCATAGAAAAATACTTCCCTCGTGACCATCGAGCAGATATGGAAAGGAAATTTCTGACTCTGAGACAAAAGGAGGATGAGAATGTCGCAAAGTATGAGGCTAACATTAAAAGGTTAGCAAGGCATGCAGCAGATTATATACGTAACCCAAGAAGTAAGATTTATCATTTATTTGATGGGTTAAAACCATTTCTCCGTTGAGATTTTGTATCACAATCTTTCTCAACGTATTAAGATATTGTCTCATGTTCTATCAAGACAGAAAAGGAATTCTCTAAGTCTTATGACAACAATGTAAAGTAAGAGAATAAGAGAATGGTGGAACAAGAGATAGATAAAGGGAAAACGGAAAGATGGATTTTCCATTATGCGATAATTGTGGGAAGAATCGCCCTAGTACATTCCATAAAGGAATGTGAGTTTGTTATAAATGTAGAGAAAAATGTCACCAGGCTCGTGATTGCAAGGGAAATAAAGATGCAATCAATGTTGAATTCTACAATTGTAGGGAAATAGGGAATTATGCAATTTAATTTCCTAAGCGTCAGGGAAACATACCTCAAAAAAGGCCAAGTGATCAAGTAAAATCTTTTTCTATTACTACAGTTGAAGTGGAATAATTAATATATTGGTTCTTTTAGACTCAAGGATTATATTCTGGTTATAAGAATAATGTGATATATATAAGGATTGTACTGCAGTAATTGTTGTTTCCTTAATGTTTTAATATGATGAAGGTAATCATATTTTTTGTATGTGTCAATAAGAGAAAATTTAATTTGTTTGGGGAATCTGATGTTACAATTGATTTTTGGAATTTAGAGACCTTTTAGAGAAAGTCTGGACAGAGTTATTTTGGGAAACTCTATAGGTTGTAATGGATTGAGTTAAACCTTGGATTGTATTGGTTAATGATAAAGCATTTCTGAAGATTATTTTTGGAATATTGTAATTCTATAGTTTTAGGAAAAGGACAACCTGTAGGTTAGGGGATAACCCATCGCGTATGACAAAGCTGCAGGAATCAAACCCACAACCATAGTGTGATAGGCCTTTATTACCTACCACTAGCCTACAAAAAGACACTGTTTATTAAAAATAGTTTTCCTAATATAAATGGTATGTGTTAAAATTTTTAACCTTGTACGATTAGGATAAATATAATATTTTTGAGTTCTATTATCTTTTTGAGTGAATGATGAGTTTGTGGTAGAAATTAGTTTAAGGATGAAACTCTACTTGTCAAGAATAAATATATATATACCTATCTCTTATTCTTTGAATAAATTAATTCTTAAACTTTAGTAAAGGGATATTAAAACAAAAAATGTGTTATCCTAATACCTTTTGTCTTGTTGAACTGATAATATATTAAATCAACATAGATTGAAGTCTTTGAGGCCCTCAATTTTACTCTTGTTTGTGATTGATGACCTCAATAACTACCTACAAATATTTAACATTTTCCTCCAATTATATGTTTCTAATTTCCACCAATGTTCTCATTATCAAGATCATAATTTGGTGGTGACTTTTTCATTTCCATTTCCCTCTTATTAAGGGTAATTTTTATTAACCTTATTTCCGATGTTGGTTTTCCACAAAGGTATTTTCTATTTTCAACCTTTTATTTTCAAAGGAAAATTTTAAATTGTGAGGATGCAATTTTTTGAAGGAGGGGATATTGTAACACCCCAAGCTTCCATGGTACGCTTCTCTTTGAATAATAGAGCAGCGTGTTTTGTACGCAAGATCGAGATTCTAACACACCGAGACCAATCAAAATTGATGTTATGAATAGTAATACCCACCTATAGAAATTATATATATTCTATATTTTAATTTGGACTTATTTTTTGGATTCGGAATATCGAAATTAGACTATGTTGAATTTTTTTTATTTTTCTGAGAACTTCCAATTTTTTATGAATAGTGAAAAATACTTAAAAACATCTTTTTTAATCAAAATAAATTTTTGTGATTAATTATACTATAGAGTGGTTTTAAAGTATAATTAGAATATATATTTACCATTTTATCCAATGTTGGTCATTAGAATTAATATCACTTTGAAATTGGACATAAAAAATTGTCAATCTTTTGATATATATTGTTTCTTAAAAACATGCTATTTGTCGTGACAGCGGGAATTATTTATAAAACTAATTAATGAAACTTATATGTTTGAAATTTTTTAAAATATAAATCATTTTTGAATTCGGTTTATCAATTATATCTTAGGGTGAAATTTTGGCATTGTTCTGAAAAACATCATTTTTTGATAAATAGTGAAACCACTAAGTGGTAGTTAAAAAAAAGGAATTTTTGTTTAAATGAAACATTACCACTGCTGTGATTTTATTTTCAAAAATCTGACATACATGGTTGTCATTAGTAAGTAAAATATGGTTCAATGGGATTAAAATAATTTTTTGGTGAATAGTAACTTTTAAGTTTAATTAATCGCAATTAAAGGTAATTAGTGAAATTTAAGGTAAAAATGATATTATAAAAATATGAAATTACTTTAACACTTGTCATACACTTATTGGATGAGTCATTTCCGACCAAGATAATCCATGGGTCCACTTGGGGACCCCATGTAGCCACTTGGGTAAGAAAATGACATTTATAACTTTTTAATTAAGGTAAAAATAAAATTGTCACAAATATGTGTTGTTTTACTAAAACAATTATTACAGAGGGTTATATAAGTTAAAGTTTTTACTATAAATATTAATTTGAAATATAAATTTATTTCCTACATCATGGTAATTTTTTTATAATTTTTAGACATTAAATATATTAAATGTTTTATGACACAATGATGATGCATCGATTACCTTATTAATTAACGATTTAACTAAAATGAAATGATAATGTAAAATCTAAGGAATAAACTTTTCAAAAACCTATTGGATGATCATATTTATAACCCTTATCACCTTATACTCTAAATATATCATTGTGGGACCTTTATAATCCGAAAATCATTTCATAAAAATGTAACATTCCAATATTTCCATGAGTGCCCCTCCTCTTCTCTTATAAAAGGCCCCCACCTCTACCACATTATTCACAACTTCAATCCATTTGGCTCGGCCAAACTCTGCCCAAATACTCTCCCAACTTCCTTCTCGTACTCTTATAAGCCTCATGTTTGAATGAAGTCCTCCCAAGGAATCCTTTGGCTCAAATCAAAAATAGTTACACGATTTTATGGTAATGTCTTCTCTTGTGTTCTTAGGTTTTATTTTGCTTCTCCAACCCCCTAAAATATTTTAATTACATTATAATGTAACAACACCAGTATCATAAATATACTTGGATGTTTTTATGAGAAGGATTTTATTTACACTTACACACACCTTTGTCTAATGGTTAACGAACATACTGTTTCTGTGGGTGGCGAATTACTGCCTCACGGAACGTTGATTCTTCAATATTATTTTAACACCTCTCATGGTGGCCATTATGATGAAACTATTTTTATATATGATATATATTATGTTTTTGTTTTTCTTATGAATCTGTATTTTTCATTTATGGAATACCTTTATGATTTCCATTATGGGTCAACGCGATAATTTCATTTTAGGAAGTGTAGACTACCACCCCCTCAAAGTGATTTGAATCGTTAATGCCATATGTCGGATGTATAAAGGATGGAGTAAATGGTATTATACATTATATTATACTGGAATTATAGTATATATTTATGTAATTATAATCACATTCCATTAAATACTAAATAGAAATGAAAGTAGCGTTCATGCGTACGTACGACTTACCATCTTCATGAACAATGCATTTCATTTCTTAACTCTAATTGTTATGTAATATTATAAATTCATGTATATACTGGATATATATGATTTATGTGATATATGCATCACGAATATAATTCTTGATATAATGGATATTTCACCACATGAAAACTTTTAATTATAAGAAGTTTATTTTTGACTCAAGAACCGAAGATCAACAAAATGACCGTTATTAACTTAAATATTTATATAATGTTTATAACATGGTAATAAGTGATATAAAAAGAATAATGAACATGAAAAAGGTTCTTAATCAAATATAAATTAACACTAGTTTATTATTTAGGAGATTAAAGAAAGATCGAGTCAAGTCAGACATGAGGTAAGGGAACTTCTTAACCCATTTTTCATTCTTTGGATTAATCTCCTACTTTCAAATTATGCCACGATATTATTCTATCCTATCTGGTATTTATACTTTCATTATGTGTAAAAATAGTGAATACACATAATAGATCTATTATATTTAAAAAATTATTTTTGTAAGGGACTTTGTCTCAATATCCTTTCATTGAGACATATTTTTTTTTGTACACAACTTTCTTTTATACGATGTATAAACACCTTTGACATTTATTATTTTTTCAAAAGGAATATTTTTATACGAAGAATTTTACAAAAAAGAAAAAATGGAATGTTTTTTTTTGTCATATGTATGGGGAAACAACGACATCTCCACCGCCGTGACCATTATTTGAGTTTCAGCTTCCTCTACAAGCCATAACTTTTTTTAAATGAAAAATAAATACAAAGTTTTAATTTTCCTTTATTTTGTTATTGAAAATGGTTTTGAATGTGTTTTTATTATATCAATGTGTTGTATTGATATCTTGTGATTGAAATGTGGAAATTTTATGTTTCCTTTAGGCATGTTTTATGTGATATGATTACGTTATAGTTTATGATATGTTTAAACCTATTCATATAAGGAATGAATTGGGATCAATAAGTGAGGGTGGAGCCCGCTATAGCTCCTCGATGCATCAGCAGGTCTCATGAGACAAACTAGTGTCTTGGCACGAGGCCTTGACAAAATATTAATTGTAGTCTTGGCACACGGCCTTGGCTACGTAGTTATGATAGTCTGGCATTATGCATTTTGTCTTTATGAAAGTGGTTATTGATATTGCATGTGATTATTCGACCAGTAGAATATCCATGTGAAGAAGTAAATGGAATTATCTCAGTTTACTTTTGCCATATTATGTTGAAGTTCATTTTTAAAATGATTTTGTTTTAGTTATACATTGCCTTAAATGTTTATGTTTATTTATAAAATCTTCCGCTAAATTTTTATCCTTACTGAGCATCTAAGCTCACCCATTTCAATGCTTTATTTTTCTCAGGATGTGAAGAAATATTTTTTGACTGACCTGCAAGGATAGTATGAAGTGGATATGGGTGTGGACTATGGAGACTATGTTATTGTAGTTTTTCAATTTATGATGTAATGTAACATTTATGAATGTATCTAGTGTTTCCAAGGCTACTAAACTAATCAGTCATTCGAGACTTCATCTTTTGTGATCATGCCAATGTTACGCAATAATGAACCGACTCTGGGTAACTAGGGTCGGGGTGTTACAATACTATTGGTATATTTTATTTGTATAATTGTCATTTATTTGTGTATTTTTTAACCTATATATTATCTCATTTTATATCATTTATTATATTTTATCTCACTACATACATTGTATCTCACTACATTAATTGTATCTCTCTAAAATGTGTTGCAATATATTACTTCATATGTTGCTTCCCACAATGTGTAGAATCTCAATAATATTTATTGGGAAATAGTGTGTTCAATCTAATTTTTTATCAATATATTATATTAATTGATATTTATTTAATGATTTAAAAAAATCCATTATATTCATTTTTATTTCATGGAATTTTCAGTTTCAATTTATAAAATTCACTGTTAACTCAAATAAAAAATCCAACAAAATTATTCTGCTATTTCTATTTTTTAATATCATTTTATTGGTGTGTTGAATTCTATAATGAAATTGACATTTATTTATTCAATAGTTTATTCCTTCTAAAAAATTATTGAATCATTAAAATTTGGAACAACCATTACCAAAAACTATTTCGGTTTTCGTTTTCATCATATATAACTATTTTTACAAAAAATTGGTGTTACACATTAAAGATACAATAATGAAATAATATACCAGAAACAGTTCAAAATTTTCCTTCATTCAATATAATTCAAACACTTTTAGTAGTTATTATAATGTAATAAACTGATATTGATGCGCCATTCCCCTGGTTTAATTTTATGTTTCTTTTATGAATTTCATCCATCACATAATTTCACCTTCCAAATTCATTTAATAGTTCCATACAATTATTTTAATTACAATATGTTAAAAAATTATTCACTCTTAATAAATGTACATAAAATCCATCATTTTATTTAACGTCTCTGTGCAATTTTCAGTTCCAATTTAATGGAGTCACCATGAACAGAAAAAATTGTCTTCTATAAAATTATTCAACTGTTTCTATTTTTCAATATCATTTTATTGAATAATTTAATTCAATAATGTATATGTATTTTTTTCCCATGACTATGTCATGAAAATGTGTTTAAGTAATTAAGGCTCAAATCACAATCATGAAATCCATTTTCTATACAATAGAATGTAACATTAAAGACATGTGCCTCATTATCATATATCAAAATCATATATGTCTGATTCCCAAATTCCAAAAAATATAAATTATATTTTACCATTACATTTATTTTTATTTCTATATTTCATTTTCCTAATGTTTTTTTAGTTTTTATATTATCTTCTGATGAAAATAAATCACAATATATTGCAATCAACAGTTTTGTATAATATTAAATTCTAGAACTGTCATTTTTATTAATACAATAATGTTTTTTTTCATTCTTGGATTGTATTTTCATATTTAAATATTTAATACTACTAATTAATCTATATTTTTTCCATCTCTATAGATAATTTTCTTAATGATGATTAAACTGATGACATATTGTAACAACACATTGATCCGGGAAGATATTGCAACTTCATTTAAATGAAAATCATCTACAAAAAACAACTTCATAAATTTTGGTGCAACTAATTATTGAGTTTTTTTATTATGTATAAAAATTAATCCTCTTCCGAGTTCAGATTATTTTTTATTGCATGCACTCCTGTAATATGTTTTTCTTTTAGATCGAATTACACTACACATATTACTCTTTCTATGGAGCCAATCCTAATAGTTAGTTGGTTGATGCATGTTATATCATGTATTGATACAGAGTGTGCTGACCCACTATGTCCAATAATCATGACATGAATGAAGTAGATAAAAGATTCACATTCAGCCTAAAAAAATTTGAAATTAATTTTTATATATCATTTATTTTTTCCAGTTTTTTTGTAGTCTGTCCATAATTTATCCCAATCTATTCCATTTTTATATTATAATAGTTTGTGATTAAAAATTGTTAAAAATTTCTTATTTGTGGGTAACTTTTACAAAGATCATTCTAATTTAAAATAAAATTCATTAATTCAAGATGTCGTGCGTACGCTCAGGTGAGTAATTGAAATGTTTAATGCTTAGTCTACTGTTACCATAATTTATATATATATCAATGTAATAAATATTAATTACATCCTGTAATATATTTGGTAAAAAAATTCTAAACAATTTTTTCATTATAAATTATTTTGATTCCTATTATTGGATGCATATTATTTAATTATAATTACAAAATGGGATGAAATTAATTTCAATTTAGCCATAGATTTTGAAATAAAAAATATATTTTAAATAAAAAATTCAAATGATTAGGAAGTTATATATATATATAATATCATGGTTAAACTAGTTACAATGATCAAATTAGTTTAATTGAACTAAATTAGATAATATTGAACTTTTAAAAAAAATTAAAATAACATTTATTTTAATTAATAATTTAGATGAGTTTTTTTTGATTTATAACTCAGTATTTTCATTATTCATAAAAAGGTTATTCTTATATAAATAAAAAAAATTAAAGTAATTTTATATATGATATAATGATTTAAAAATCAATTTTAATTTTTCGAATAATGATTAATTTTTTCAATAATATATTATATGGGTTCTCCATTGGAAGCTGGAAAATTAATTTTTTAAAAATACTTCTTTTTAATAATAAAATTGTCTTAATTCAGATCTTATACCTATAAAATATTTCATATTTTTATATATTCAGAAAAGAAATATTATATAAAATACACTATTTTTATAAGCAATCCAATGATTTTTTTTATTTATTGTGATAAAATTTTGTTTGTATATAGAAAATAGTTTTCATAGAGAAGTAATTTGATTATTTTCAAATAGTTATTACATTTCCTTATATGAATTAACAATCAAAGGAATTTGTTTAAAAGTGTGTCAATAATATTTTTACAATTTAGTTACTCAAATCCTTCACTTAAATTCCAATGGATAGGTTATGACAATAAAAATATATTTTTAATATTTTCAATAGTATATTATAGTTCATTAAAAACATCGTCTTTCCTATTACACCACCTATATAAAAAACCTAGAATTGAAATATAATGAAAACATTGAGTTGTATGTATCTATATATTGTCTATGTGTTGTGAATAGTGAAATATTTATTTAGTTTCCTCCATTGCGTAATCAAAACATTGTGGTTTAAAAAAACTACATTAGGTATTGTGTGAAGTATAAAATATAAAAAATATAAAATTATTTCACAAAATATTTGGAGGCTTCATTATACACCCATTGAAAATAACTTCTCCCAATTAAAATATTTTTGGGTATAAAAATTTTAATTTAAAAATGTTTCTTTCCTAGAAACCGACATAAAAAATGTATACTAAAACTTTCTTTAAAATTTTGAAGTAGGTATAATAATGGTTACACAACGCAATACATATGGAAAATATATACAGTAATTAAATATGTGTCCATGAAACAGAAATATAACTATCTTGTTATGATGGGGGTGATATATAATATGTTTATGAAAATTTTAATAATCACAAAGACATAAATTAGGAATGATCTCTGGAGACATTTGATACAACATAAATGATGGTATTAGAATAAATAATTATTTTGAGGCATAATTTTCTAATGTTGAATAATTTTAATGAAATTATATAATTAAATGATTATAGTACTACTTGATGCTTTATTGTGAATTCATCCAGATCTAATTTAACTCACATTTCATGAAATGAATAGAAAATTTTCATATATGAATCATTAAAAAATCACAAGATACATGAATATAATTCTAAGACATTCCATCTATTTTTATCACAATAAATGGTTATCACATGTTATCCCATGTGAATAAATCCTTATAAAGTGAGATAATAATTTAATACCTATAATGATATCATAATAATTTCATAAACCACTTCATAAATGGTAAATCTTATAACCATTCCATATGGGGACATTCCTACAATCTAGAAATATGGTAGCTAAATTTTTCAAAACTGACTTAACATTCATCCCTTATATATCATATAATATCCCTTATCTATCATATAACAGACTTGTGTATACCTTCATCATTTTTATCTTGAAACATGGTAATGAAATATATTACCATAAATTCTTATTGAAAATAAAAATATTTCATTATTTCAATATATACTGGATATATACGTGAAATATAGAAAATGTTTTTAACATCACCAATGATCGTATTAACACCCAATCAATATATCAACAATTACATCAAAGTTAACCATCACCATCTAATTTACTTATTCTAATACAACATATCATTATCCAAAAAATATTATCATATCATATGAAACATAATAAGAGTAATATTTCCCTAAATTGTGTGTTTTCCATGAATATAACATTTCAATTAAATCAATTTTCTAGTCCATTTGAACAAATTACCATGTTAACATAAATCATTAGTGAAAAAATATATTCTAAAAATTCATAATATATTTCTTCATTCAAATGAAAAAATTTTGAATCCAAATAAATGAAAAAACCAATTATTTCACTTTATACTTAATCAATAAGAAGGTTACAACATCCTATTACTTAAGTCCTCTTTTCGTTAACATTTGATCTTTAATCTCATCATCATCAACAATATAACAGTTACATTTATCACCATTCTGATTATCTTCCTGAAATTTTTACATTGGAAATCGATTTTTATAATGACCATTACAAAATTCCTTTTATAATGTATTAGTGTGGAAAATGATTCCATCCATTTCATTAACCAGTTCTTTCATTCTGGCTTTGAAGATTCATTTTTAGTGTCCAATAATTGTGTTTGTGAAAACTTGTTATTCTTTCCCCAATTCATTCACTTTTGAAAAGATTTCCACAATATTTACTATAATAAAAAGTGATCATCATTCATTCCTAGAAATTATTATCCTAACACTCAACAAACTATTTACTTCTCTTCTTTTGTGAGTTCAATAGTTCATTATGGTTGACATTGTAATTCATGTTTCGAGAAAACTAATTAGGAAAGTTCCCAACATCATTAAATCTATTTATCATCAAATTTGACTAAGGATAACAAAACTATCTATCACATTCAATGTTAACCCAATTCTTTAATGTTCTCTTCCATGATAGAATCCAACAATAATAGTGTGAGAAACATTTATAACTGTAGAAGACCTCATAATCCTAAACATTCACCATTAATATTTCTAAATCACGACACATAATTATTTAATATATTAGACCATAGGTTTATCTAATGGTTTTAATAATCATATGATAACTAAATCCTCCAAGATTGTTCACAATTCATTTGTGGATTCCAAAGGGATATACACTAGGAGTGTCAAACTAGCTATGAAACGGGGCCCGTTGTTTTGTACCGGGATGCAGATGAGTCAAGAACAACACAACATTTCAGAGTTTTTATCCAAATGTATATCTTTATTTGAGACACACCCACTTATAGTTTCTAAACATGGATGTATTTATAATAACCCATTCACTCCATCATTTAACAAAATTACATTTCATTTTCCATGATATTCATATATCATTAGAATTATTGACAGATATATTAGTAAACATATCCTTTAAAATATACCTATGGATATCACTATAGTTTTGATATCCTATTTTCTGAAGGTCAACTAAACCAATCCATTGATACCATATATATTGAAACTAGATTAATAGACATTGATATTACATCCTTTGAGAATAATATTCATAACATTAAAAAAATACACTCCTTGGGACCATAATAGATTAGATTATTCAGAGATGTGGAACAAAATCCTCTATCATGGTGATATATCTTCCATGATTCCCACAATATTCATCCCCTTTAGTACCTATAAATAATCAATTTCTTCATAACATGGTTTATGGAAACCTAAGAAAGGGGTGAGATCGAATACTCAATAGGGGTAAAAAAAGTGATACACAAGCATGAAATGACAATAAGAGTATGATAATATGAGAATAAAATTTTTTAATAAGAAATTGTATTTCAAAGATAATATAAATGAGTCATGGAATAAATATTTTAATTGCATAATACATTAATCATAATTCAATCAAGATCATAAGATAAAAACACAATATAGGACTGTAACAGTGTGTATGTGGGAGACACCTAAGAATGTAAAATGACTACCAAATTTGTTGTTTCATCTCTTCCAATGTGATCATAGAAGTATGGGATGAATCCTCAAAACATCATTTCAATAATGGTTTACCCAAATGACCTTTTTAGTTTTTAGGGATCACTCCCACGAATATAATAGGAAATAATGCGCATTGTTAAACTGAGTTCACTCACCATTCATACCAAGTCAATCACAAGATATATAAATCATTACACAATTAAATAAAGGAGATATTTGTCTAAACCCACCTTTAATGAAATAATACATACATGTTCATCATTTTCTTAAAAAAATTACATAACACATGAAATAAAATGGGTATCATAAACATGGAATCATATAATAACTACTGGAAAAACGTAAAGTTTAATAATCCTTTATCCTGATTATAATCCATAAAAAAGTGTTTTTTTTTTGAATTTTGAACATTAAAGGGTAACTTATTTTAAAATCATGTAACATTTCGAATTGAATCAGGTTTCCTAAAACTCTAGAAATAAATGCATAAAGAATTATGATAATGAATATGAATGTAACATTTGTATTTTTTACCAAGAATGGAATGACTAACACTAATGGATGTCAACGTAAATGGTAAATAATTTGGAAAGAACAATCAAAAAAATTTCATGTGAAAATTATAAATTTATAATTGATTTTTTTTAAATATAATATTTTCTTTAGAACCATATTCATAAATATAAACATGAAAGCTTCTAAAATAATAAATTAAAATATTATAAAAAATATTTTTGTCTGAAAAAATATAAATAAATCAATGATACATTTTGAAAATAATTTTCAATGAAAACATATAAATTAATTATGAATTTTAAAAAAAATTATTTCAAAATTAACTAACACTATTATAAATAAATAATGAAAAAATAAAACATTTTTCATTGAAAATAAATTGAAAACCTACAAATAATTCTTGAAAATATTTTGAATTTAGTTTTTATTAAAATTAATTTGAAAACAAATTTAGAAAGATTGAAATAATATTGAAATCCTTTTTCAATGAAAACATGGAAAATATGATTGAAAAAATTTGGAATCAAAATTTCTTTGAATTTTATTTGATAAATAATGATGATTTGTTGAACATTTTTTGAATTTTTCTAACTGAAAACTTATTAAAGAAGCAAGAAATCATTTTGAAAATTTGTTTCATGGAATATAATTTTAAAAAATATAATGATTACAAGAAGAAAATTTGGAAACCTATTTTCTTAAAAACATATAAAATATTTGGGAAGAGATTTTTAGAAAAAATTTCATTGAAACATCAATTATTTTCTACCCAAAAGGGAGGTCGTGTCAGATGTTCTTAAACACATAATCTAAAGTATGATAATTATAAAAGTGTGAAAAATTGGTAATAATAGATGTTTAAATCATTAATTACTAGAGGATAAGAAAATTCATGATTGTTCATCAAATATGGATCGTAGTATTTCATTAATGGGATCATAATCATAAAACATTTCAATAAATGACGAGATTGTTTAAATATAAACATTCCACATAGTATCATTGAATTATACAACCCTTGTACGAATATATAATTACATGAAGTTAAAAATATCATAGAAAGAATTATTTTCTAGATATAAAATGTAAAATGGAAGTATATAAACGAAATAATATAATATAGGAGCATATAATTATCGTTTATTCGATAAGGATAGTTGAGAAAAAATTACATTTCCGATATGGTTACTTTTGAATAATAAAACCTATGAAATAAAGATCATCCAGATGATATTTAAATACGGAAATATTTAATTATAATAATTATATAAAAATTAGGAGAATTAAACACACCACAAATAAGAAAAAAGGGGATGAACATGGCATGTGTCTCAAGGAAAATAAAATTTAGACGACAAAACCATTACATTATATATTTATTCTCATTGTACTCATTAAATGCTCTTATAAAATAATTATAAAACTAGTATACATCCATCAAAATATTTTAATATATATATCATCTTCTATCATTTATTAGTGTCATTATAATACCCATTCATTAATAACTCTATGTTAATATTATCTACCATGTGATAACTTCCTAGTAGTTAGTACATAGTTTTATTTGTTATCCATGGTCCTATTACATAGATTATAAATTAATTATTTCAAAATTGTAAAACATAATATAATTATCATATATATTAATTAAATTTTATTTATTAAAATATATATAATGAATATTTATTAAATTGAATACACAATTCATCGGGTTTGTAGGTTGTATGTACACTTGAAAACTATTTTTTTATATTATTGAATTGGAATGAAGAAGGTAAATTACGTATTTCAATATATATATATATATATTACAATTACACTATAATTTATATCATATATTATATATAAATAAATTCTTAATTCCTTCTATGTTATGTCTAAAGAATCACATTGCATTGAAGTGGTAATAGTCCACATACTTACAAATGATGATATCATATTGACAAAATATATAAATCATGATGGAATGTATTATATAACAGATATATATTAATTAATAAAAAATAAATATAAAAAATATAAAATAAAAACATATTTTCCATCCTAGTTCCCATCCATGAGGTTTGGTAAATGAAAAATTAACAACATCATTTTGTGAGGAAATGGATTCCCATACACAAGACCGATATATTTCTTACACATTTGATAGATTTGCGGGTAACTGTAGGTAATAAGAATAATATTAAAACATATCATTATATTTAGGAAAAAAATGTTTATATTTAATATTTTAATAATAATAATAATTGATGTTGTGGAGAATGACAATAAAAGAAAGGATCTTAAGGAATGATTTCACTACTTCTTTGGGGAACTCTTTTTTGTTAGCTCTAAAGGGATTATTTAGATGTATTTATGATTAAATGGAAAATTCTAGGATGGATGTTATTTCGAGATATTATTAAAATATATATTTTTTATCAATATGGATTGATAGGTGTGAAAACGTTGGATGGTGAGTGACTTTTTATAGTTGAGGAGGAGTGAATTTCTTCTAAATATTTAAAATAGGGATTTCCCGAGACAATTTTTCCATGACATGTTCCTCTAGTAAGATTTCAAATTACAGAAAAGGATTGATAGGGGTTAAATATATCAATATATATTATTTTTATATAATATTTATCTCATTTTGGGCGTTAATATTATTTTATGGTCTATTATTATGCTAATTTTCTCTAAATCAATATGAATTATTTTAATTAAATTAGAAAATATGACTAAAAAACTGATTTGAACTTATTATATAATATAAATTTCACTAGAAGAAAATAGGGAATCAATTTTTCTATATTTTATTTATTTATGTTTCCAAAATTAATTTAAATTTAATCCTATAGATGGGATGACAAATCAAGTTTTAAATGTAAAAGTGTGAAAAAGATTTTATTTTTTACCTTTAATATCAATTATAAAATAGTTCTAATGACCTATACATGATTAAATTATGTATATTCTATCAATTTACATGTTAAATATCATTGAAATTATAATTTAATTATTAAAAAAATTATTCAAAATGTATTGTTGAATTAATATTCTGTATATTCACTTGTTATCTAAAATAATGATTTTTAGAAATATATAAAAAATTCTAATGAAATAAATTTTAATATTTTTATTCAATAAATTATTTTCACTTTCTAGATTAAAAATAATAAAAGTAAAAAAATTAGGTTCAGAATTGGTTCCCCATTAAAATGTGTAAAATTTACCTATTAGATAAAAAACCTCTCTCTATTCTTAAAATTATCATTTTTCATGACTTATACCAATGAAATCATTTAATTAGTAATAAAAAAATAAAAAAATAAATAATATTTTTGTTTTTTGAAAACATTAATCAATAGTGGTTTTCATAATTTATTTATAATAAATGTGTTTGTACATAAACAAATAAATTTCGTTGAGATGTAATTTTTTTTAAATAGTTCATAAATTCACGTATTCTTATTAATAGAAAATTGATTTATTTTATATAAATGTGTAAATCAAATGTTAATTTTTTTCAATATTATATGAAGATTACTTTCCAATCAATAGGTGGTAGCTATAATAATTTTTTTATAATCATGTTAATAGAATATTGTAGTTTAATAAAAACAAGAACGCTGCTTGTTACTCAATCTATAAAAGGAAATCAACATTGTAATGTAGGGAAAACTCATTCATCCATGTTCATAAATATAATATAAGTGTTTCTTATGGAACATAATTATCTTTTTATTTCCTCTAATAAAAGAAAAATTTATTGGGTTTATTAAAAAACACAATACTATGTGTTTTATAATTTAATAAATATCAAGAAATAAATTAATGTGAATGAAAAATTAACAAAATCTTATGATGTTCCATGTACACAATAGAACAACCCATATAAGTATGGAATAACTCCTTTCAAAATGATCTTTTTCCACAAAAAAATAAAAAAAATAACCATAAAGTTCTCAATCAATACAGGAAATCAAAGGACATGGTCAAGTAGTACATAAAATTAAAAAATTATTGTCACATTTTCCCCACAATAAAAACATCATGTACATAAAAATCATTTTAATAAGGTTTCATTATAACGTGATAAGTCCAATAAAATATCATTAGTGATTCATACTCATATTTCTAGTGTGATTTATCACATTACTACCATAAAACATGAAAAATGAATAATTTTCCAAAAAATAAACATTTTCATTGAATCAGTAATCATGAATGATTTATATGTCATAGGTAAACCAAGTTCAACATCTTATCCTTCCTAGTTTAAGACATGTAATGGGTTATACATATACCTTATGAGCTGAGAAACAAAAAAAATGATGTAGACTGATGTCATATTATGTTGATGTTCAAAATTAAAATAATACTTACTAACCTTCTCAAAAATCTCCAAATTACACAAAAATATTAGGGAAGTAGTTCCTTATATTCCATTATGTAAGTGGCCCACCTAAAGTGAAACACTCAAAAAAAACTATGTCCCCAATTGGAAGCACTAATAGTAAATATCGATGATAAATATTATATTTATTCCATCAATGTTCAGTGATGATTCTATAATGAATCAACTGAATATTTGATGTTATATATAGGACCAATCACGGTGAAAAAAATGAATTCCCACCAATTTATATCCAACAATTAATATATATAAAACATTGACTATTCGATGCCTCGATATTTTCTACCTTGATAGCATATACAGATGTATTATTATATAAAAAATCAATTATACACAAATTGAAATGAAATGATCCATCAATGTCATGAACAATAGAGTGATATATTTCTTCTATGATCAATATAGATTATTCTATCTATCCTTCCCCCTATGGATGAAAATCCATGAATAAATGACATATCATCCTAATGCGGCCTTGATCCAAATTCAATAATGTGACCTGTTAGATCCCTATCAAAGAAAATATCATATGGAATATTATGTAATATTAAAACCATCTATTTGTATAGGTTTTTATTTTTATCGTATTTGGTTGTATCATGAATACTATTGAATTTGGTTCATTTGGTTTGTTGATCGTTCAATAACCACACCACATTCTTCTTCTGAAGGGTTCATAGAGTCATACAAATAAATATATATAAATAATATCCCACTATTATGTTAGATCAAAATGGGACTAAATCAAACCTTAAGGTTTCATGTTTTTATCATTTAAATGTTGTATATTATAATAATAATAAATAATGGCAACAATGTTTCATCTTATTTGTTTCCCACAGAATATTCACATCATATCATAAAATATATATTTTGTTCCTAGGTGAACTACCCATTTTGAATAATGGATATATCCCCGTTACATACTTTATCAATCATAAGGAAAAATTTACACGTTTCTAAAACCCTAATCACACTCAATGGGTAATTACCACTCAATGAGGGTTTGCATGCCTTCAAGAGAGTCCATATATTACAAAACACATCACTAAGGTGCCAATCTTAAATAATCATCTTGAGAAGACCAGTGGATAGATGAAAATTAGTAAGAACAAAAATTAAAACATAATTATATACTCACAAAGGAAAATGTTTAAAGAGAGGCTTCAAATTATAATCTTATTATGATTCCTTTAATGTTTTGATTAGAATTTTCCAACTCAAAACATTGGTGATTAAAATTCCTTTTACCAGTGGTGTAAGAAATAATGAAATCAAATTATTAACGGTATTCGTCCCTAATACTCTACTATATGAACAACAAATTATAATGAAATATATAAAATAGAATTTTTTTTAATCTAAATACATGGTAAAATACTATAGAAAGGAAATAAAGAAAAATATTGAATGAATTCATCTTGTATGTGATTTCTAAATCATTTGTTAGATATTTATTATTGTGTGTCCTGTTATATCTGGAACTATATGCTATCATGTGATCCCCCTATATTAAAATTAACCCTAACATTGACCTTTATAAAATAAATTTTATCTTTTAGGACTAACCTTCTTATAGAATAGTAAATAGTGAAAAATAAATTAAAATTAATGTAATGCCATCAATGTAATTATGAAATTATTTTTATAAAATATAATTTTTACCATTCCATATGATGGTTTTATTTGAATAATATAAATTTGCGAGGACTTTTTTGAACATGTGGTAATTACCTAGTAAGAAAAAGAATCTACAAATCTCAAAAACATTATGTGGTTTCTCCCTTATCATAATAGTCGACAAATTTTCTAGATCAAATGAGATAACATATTACATGACCACATCTCCAAATAACATCACTTCCAATATATACAATTTTAATTTCCAAATAATAGGATCATATTAGTGACTTATCAATATTTAAAGAGCTACTCTAAAATTAAACACATGATCTTCTTCAGTTTTAAATTAAATCAAACATGTTTTACAAATATAATATAGTGAATGATTTGTGCTACTCATGGAATATAATGTTTATAAATTCAAAATCAAATGTTGGAGAATTGCTAATAGAATAAGTAAAACCAAGTTATAAATAATTCATATACCCACAC
Source organism: Viscum album (assembly GCA_963277665.1). NCBI lineage: Eukaryota > Viridiplantae > Streptophyta > Magnoliopsida > Santalales > Viscaceae > Viscum > Viscum album. The sequence continues at coordinate 654,136,276 of OY728140.1, forward strand.
CTGAAAGAGGTCTTCAGAATGTAATATTCATCAATTACTAGCAATGGATATCCAGAATAAAAATTATTTTTGTAGATACACTAATCCAAATTAAACTAATCAATCAAATTATCAATATGAGGAAAATGATAATTCTTCATTAACTTCTTATATGTGTGTTTTCGGTAACAGATAGAAATGTGATTTTTTCCATCATCTTTCATTAGGAAGAAAATAGTTCCTACCCACTGCGACATAATCCAGTCTATAAATACATCTTTTTTACAAATAATTGAGTTAGATATTTAAAATTTTCATTTTAGTAGGGGCCATATAGTAAGAAGGGGTATTTATGGGTTGGTTACCCAGTACTAAATCAATATATAAATTTTCTTCCCATACAAATGAAAATACATAAATTTCATGTAGAAATATATAAGGAAACTTAAAAACAATTATAAGAATATCACACCTAAAATTTTCTCGATGAAGATCAAAATGAAACACATATGTTATCATACCCAGCTGTAAAAAATTATGTTTAACTCCTGTTGACTTAATATCCCACTCCCATTAGAAAACCATAAACATTCCATCAGGCATCATAATATATAAATAATGAATTCATTAATATATTCATTTGTTATGAGAAATTATATGATCCATCTAATCTCTAAATAATGTGGATTCATGATAAGAAATACATAATTCCATGTGAACTCAAACACTGACAGAGATAAACTATAAGATATAAATCTAAGACCCCACTCTCTCTTGATTCTAATGGGTGTATAAATATCCATCACATATGAAATAAGTTCCATATATAGATTTATTATGTTCACAATATGAGTCTATATGAATGAGTGAGATTAAAATTATCAAATAAAGAAGGAACTAAAGATTATTCTATGGTCATCTTTCTTATTATTTCCACTGGACCGCAAGAGAATCCACAAAGAGAATCATTCATTATGTGATGAATCTGCTTTACATATGCTTCTGGTTGGAACCACTTAACTCTTGAAACAAATGATTGAAACATAATATTTATGGTTTAATATCATCACATTATTCTGGAATTCTGTGACATGAAATGATAGAAAATGTGACGGTGGACAAGGATATGACAGAAACCATATCTTTAGTTTTTAGTACAAACTCACCACAAATTATAACCTTACCACTCTATAAACAAATCAATGGACTCCTAATAAACACTACAAAAGATCTAGATAGTTCATACATTCTTGTTTCACCATGGGTCTCATCATGAAACCACGCTCCCAAAATAGGACCAATATAACTTCTATTATCATTAAAAGGAACTCATATCAACCCTCAAGTACAATTCATTTCAATCTCATCCATAAATTTTGTCTCCAATACATATGTGTATGAAGTTATGTTTTGATGAAATCCTTTGATCATATATAATATCATATACCAAAATCAAATCCCCTTTCCTTTTCATTCGGATTTTCACCAACATGGTTTAATATTGAAAAAAAATGTAATATTATTTTCATGCTGATACACTATCATATCACACATTTAGTGTCTTAGAAACTCTATTTACATTTCCAAAACCATTGATTCTAGATTGAACTGATATATAAAAGGGATTTAAATTCATTCTAGTCATGTCCTTCATATTTCATTAACTATAACCATCAAATCCCACAACATTCACCAAAATATTTCATGATTAATGTTAGCGTATTCATCATATTGAATTATGTAATAGATAAGAAGGCAAAAAATGTATCTATCCTTTTAGAAAATATTATTCGTATCGATGATAAATTTTTATTTGAATAGATGGTGGTTTTGATGAATAAATTCACGAGGACAATATATATATTAATACTTTCAAGGTTCTACTATAGCATCCTGAATAAAAATGGGCAAGTCTACCAATCATTGATATTGGAAAGTGAACAATCGTATATAAATAAGATTCTGGTCAATGTGAGGATTCACTTTCTAAGGATCAATAATAGCTTCCTCTTATATAATATTCAAACATATTTGGGGAAGAATGTTTCTACTCATCATAAAAAAATAAAAGAATATATACTAATATCATAATCTACTATAATATATATAATGATATCAATTCCATATAACAAAAATTATTTTTTGGGATCAACATAACAATAATATGAAAACATAGATAAGAATCAAATCAGATAAAACAATTTCTTCAGTGATTCTTTTCCCTAAAACCCATGGTGACATAGGGATAATTATGATGATATTTAACAATGTAAATTCTCAAAAAATAACTATTAAATCCCAAAAATAGTACCTTTTATCTACTAAGACATCCTAGAATCATACCAAAATCTAAGAGAGATGGAATTATTCCCATTGATGCAATATTGTCATAAAATATCCCATAACACGTGATACACGATTATGAAATCTAGTATTTTCATGTACTGAATGGAATTTATGATCCCCCTAAGTTGGATAATAGAAACATTAGTCATTTAAAATATCATTTTGAGTTTTTTTTACTAGGAGAGTAAATTATTAAAATTTTTGGAACATAAAATACAAAATTATTATTAAAAACAATCATTAAGGATAAAAGTTCCAAAATAATTATGATATGCATCTAAAATAGAATCATCATTTAAATGATAATGAAGCATCTAAAAATATATGGTCCCACAAAACATGAGAAAATATGGGATCATTGATCTACCAGTCACTATAATCATTTTTGTGTTCTACAAGACAAGAATAACTTCCACATCAAATTGTCACATTGCCTTTTAGTTAACCTCGGTTAACAGGATCAAAAAATGGATAATGAAAAAAGTAGTGTGTGATCGAAAAATCAATGTAGGACATCACCAAGTCATCCATAATCAATTCTCTAACAATATAATCATTTTTTCTTTAACATAATTAAAAACAAGACATGTATAAACTTTTTTAGTACATTTTTTTAAAACACCCTTTTAAAGAAAATATATAGTTTATATATGTAAAAACTATTTATTTGATTTTTTTAAAAAAATTTATATAAATAGTTTGATTGAATATAAAATTTCAAAAATTAATGGTATTTTTATTCTTTTCAAAAAAACCAAAGTCATATTCCTTGACTTATATAAGTTACATGCTCTCATGTCATTGAAATACTCAACCATCAATCATGACTTGAGTATTTACGAACGAATCTATAATGATCATGACAATTTAACTAATCAATCTACATTCTATAAATAAAATTCATGTTTACCAAGGCATGGATTTTATTATTATTTTCAATATATTTATTGGGATCATGATTCCAAGTATTCTTTTCTGAATCAAACAATATTTATTCATGCGCTCATGTTCTTAAATGAACAAATAAATAAAATTTGGGAAAATTAATTGATTTAAAATCAATTCATTCAAAATCAAAATACTCAATATCACGTTCAAAAAATATGACTCTATTTAAAATAATAGAGGGTATCATTGAACTCAAAAAATTAAAATTAAAAATTAATTTAAATATATTATTATTAGGAATCCATCACCAAAATCATAACAAACATTATTTTTTCAAATCATAACTAATGTTCATATCCATTCAAAATAGGATTTATTTTTAAAATTCCATGAAATAGATATAAAATCATAAAATATTAAAAATTGTATGTTGACAATATATTATGAAACATGTTTCAAATAAAAAATGAAATTATAGGTTTAATTATTGTAAAATGTACATTAAATACAATTATCAATCAATCACTAACCCGAAATAATAATGTAAATAGATTGTCAATGACATCGACGATCAAGATGTGATCCATGTGAAAAAAAATACAAAGATAAAAAGGATAAATAAATATTAATGATGAGGAAAACTATCTCTATGATAATTATTGAAGGAATGATGGTGGATTTATAATCAAGAGGTAGATCACAAACTAGAGAGGTATACAATTAAGCAATTGATGCTTTGATCAGATGTATGAATATGTTGGAGGGTACGAAAAACATATATGAAGCTTAAAATTGTAAAAATATTTCATAGGATATGATTGTATTATAAATAGGGTGTTTGTATTTTTTACTTCCAAATAAAAAACACACCACATCATGACCCCTTGACCATGGATTAGAAGCTGGACAAAATACCAGACTACAACGAAGTAATTGAAACATCACCAAAACCTCCATCCACTTTTTATCTCATTGGTTCCAGGTTATAGTCCATGTTAATATCATACCTACCCAATTTAATACCCTGGAACATCTCATCACACATGTCACATCCACCCTCAAAATAGGTGGGGGTAAAAAATAATCCATTATGGGGATCAGTGATGATACACACTCCCGACGACACAAATTTTCCAAAAAGAGTAGTGGCCTATGAATCCCATACAACATACATCACTTCAAAATTATGGTGGTTTTTTGTGCCAAAATATGGACCGAAATAATGGAACGAAAAGGACGGCTGGCGCGCTGCCTCCCGAAGCACCAACGCGAAGCACCCAGGCGATGCCCCGCCATGAAGCACCCCGACCATCGCAGCCTCGCGAAGCTCCAGAGGCGGTAATTCTCCGTGAACGCATTTGAAGTTCGTGAGCCATCGCGAAGCTCCAGAGGCGGTGCCCTCCGCGGATGACGTTGACGTTCGCGAGCGCGCCACGAAGCACCGGAGGCAGCGCGCGAGTTCTGCTTCATGGTGCCCCTTCCCTATAAATACTGGACTCCCCCTGAGTCCCAGGGATGGACAATCCGACCTTTCGGCTTATCCTCTACAGAATCGTGAAGCACTCTTTTCCTCGGGAATCATGAGCTCCACGACGTATTTCTACTTCGCGAGACGCCTCTGCTTTGTCTCGTTTTGAGTCCCTCTTCCGAGTGGGATGCCCTTCGTGAAGCTTAAGGGCATTCGCGAAGGAAGGGGATTCCCAAGGGAACCCGGGAAGCTGCGGATTACTTCTGTTTCTCGAAACACCGAACATGTACCAGTGATCCCTATGCTAAGGCAGGATCACTCCACATTGCGAAGCACACTGCTTCGCAGGACCCTGCTTCGCGAGACACCCCTTCTTCGCGAGGCAGTGCTCCGCGAACACTGTTCCACTTCGCGAAGCACCTTCCCCTCAGACCCATTCCCCATGCCAAGGCCAAGGCACTCCACTTCATGAAGCACACTCCTTTTCTTAGTGATTCCTCTTCCCGTGCGACCTTATAGGTTTGCACGATGTGATTTCAAAGTCCCATGGACAATACCACTCGTAGTGTTGCTTCGCCTAATGCTTCTTCGCATAGGCACGCTAAAGGCTATTTCTTCTTCGCATAGACACTCTAAAGTTGACCCCCTGATGGTTCGTTCCACAAACCCCCTATGACCATGGCCTTACTGGTACCTTCCCTTCTCCAAGGACAAGAGGGTACCAGTTATGTTAGTCCTAGGGGTGCGGAGTGAACCCACCTCGTCCGAGCTGCAGGAAATTAAACTACTAAGCACCACGTCCTCAACACATGACGTTAAACTGTGACCTGACCTCGTGTCTCTCACGAAGGGTCCCCCCAGCTCAATCATTCTTTACACCACTCATCTCCACAGGAATGGAATCACCAATCCACAAGGGATGATATCCTCCTCACTAGAGTGGCGTATGTTCATGGGAGAAGGGCGACCCTAGTTCCCCAACGGATGAATGCACCTCTTCATCTCCATACTTCCCAACTACCAAGGTTAGTGGAGGGCGTGATAGGGAACGAGGCACATCCCACCATTGGTCCCAAATCCCTCTTTCGCTGCGCTTTGTCGCGCTCTGGGCCTCCACCCTTAAGTAAGTCCAAGAACCATGGGCCGCCTAATGCGTAAGCCCCTCTTCACTTCTGACGAACGCATCCTTCACGATGTGATCATCAAGTCCTTGAAACCTCTTGTTTCTCACACCGAGCATGACTCACGTGGGCTTAGAGTGAGCACTGACCCTGACCCACATTCCAACCCGAACTACGAGGACTTTGATCCATGCCAAGGCATGGTACGTAGGAAGCCTCCCTGAGGTTCAAGCCCACCCATCATCTATTCATGTCGGGTCCCATTCCCATCCAGCATGACATTAAACTGTGTTCTGGTCTAGTGGTAAGCCGTTGCAACCCATCCACCTGAACTACAAGGACTTTGATCCATGCCAAGGCATGGTACCTAGGAAGCCTCCCTGAGGTTCAAGCCCACCCGTCATCTATTCACGTCGGGTCCCATTCCCATCCAGCACGACGTTAAACTGCGTTATGGTCCAGTGGTAAGCCGTTGAGACCCATACCCCCGAACTATGAGGACTTTGATCCATGCCAAGGCATGGTACGTAGGAATCCTCCATGAGGTTCAAGCCACATTGCACGGTCGTTCACTCAGGTCAAGTTTCGCCCTCGTCCAGTATGATGTTAAACTGTATGCCACTCCCTTTGTCATGCATGTCATTAAACTATACACCCATTCCCACCTGAACTATGAGGTCTTTGATCCATGTCAGGGCATGGTACATAGGAAGCCTTCCAGAGATTCAAGCCCTCCACTCATTGGACCAAGGTCCACTTTCACGTCGGTTCGCCGACAAATCCCCACCTGAACTATGAGGTCTTTGATCTATGTCAAGGCGTGGTACGTAGGAAGCCTCCAAAAGGTTCAAGCCCACCCATCATCATTCACGTCGGTTCACCCCTGTCCCGCATGATGTTAAACTGCATTCCCCAATCCGAACTACAAGGACTTTGATCCATGTCAAGGAATTGTACGTAGGAAACCTTTCCAAGGTTCAATCCCATCTCCCATTGGACTAAGGTCCCTCATTTATGTCAGTTCTCCGACACCCACCGCCATTCGTTTATTCACGTCAGGGTTCACTATCGTCCCGCATGACGTTAAACTATATTCCATCAATCCTTTGAACTACGAGGACGTTGATCCATGTCAAGGCATGGTACGTAGAAAACCTTCCCAAGGTTCAAGCCCACCACTAGTGGACCCACAGGTCTACATTCAGGTCGGTTCACCGATGAAACCCTATGAACTACGAGGCCTTTGATCCATGTCAAGGGATGGTACGTAGGAAGCCTTCCATTGGTTCAAGCCCACCACCCATTGGACCAAGGTCCACATTCACGTCGGTACGCTGACGATGCCCATCGGACCAAGGTCCACCTTCACGTCGGTACGCTGACGATGCCCATTGGACCAAGGTCCACATTCACGTTGGTTCGCTGACGACATCCATCAGACCAAGGTCCACCTTCACGTTGGTTCGCCGGTGTCATCCCGAACTACGCAGACTTTGATTTTCTACCACGGGGATACGTAGGAAGCATCTTCAAGGCTCAAGCCCAACATCACAATCGCCCCCTGTGATGGACCCATTTCTTTCCCCCTCCACTCCATTCATCCACCTATCATCCATCCTGATTATCGCCCGGACCGTCATATCACGGTGAGACCATGTTGGTATGCTCTTCTTCACAGCATCCCATGGGCTGGCCCCGGTATCGGCATCCCTTCAAGGGAAACCCCTCAATCCGATCTATCCTAGCTAATGCTCTGGTTGGGTTGATCCGTCTCTGCTGGACGTTAAACTCGCGGTGTACCCTCTGTTAAACATGGGAAGATGAGGAAAACCTCAGATATGTGTCTATGACATATAATTCCCTACGCTCGATGTGGGATGCCTCAGGATTCGACGCCCTCGAGAAGCCCTGTGACCAGGGATAACAGCCAGACACGCCAGGTTCCCCAGCATCCAGACACACTACTGATGCCTCAACGTGACTACTCCCTGACTGAAGGTTGATACCCTGACCGGACACTTTGGAATGTCCCGACAGAAGCAGTGTAATTAACCGTCGTCCATGGAAACATGGCACTGGGAAGAGTTTCACGAACTACATATTAAATCTATGAGGGAGACCCGGACTAGGTGACGAGTTCTGAGGAGGAATCCCCAAAAGGAAGAACAGACATCCCATCACCCAATTTCGATCAAGGATTAGACGTACATGAACAAGGAAAGAATGTCTCCCGCCTTTAAAAAGTGGTAATATGGGGCAAAAAATCCGCCAGTCCTCCTCCGCAGAAGGACGGATGCGTGCACGCCCTGGTGAAAGCGTCAGAAATAGAAATGGTGAACCAGAAGTGAAATTATTCTCCTCAATATGGCGATTAGAAGCGTTCGAGACACCAGTAGATTGGCGTGTCACCGGATCTAGATATCTGGTGCCTGGTCCCGCAATGCAAATAGCGGGACTGCCGTGAAACTCACCGAATTTCGGGGTAGTAGAACGTGAGGCACTGCATTCTGGAGCGTGTTGGTGTGGATCCTTCTTACAGATGTGGAGAATGGAAGGACACTGGGGCACTGGTTGTCAATACTTTTCCTCTCAGGGCTGATGAGTTGATCCCTTCGTTTCTCAGGAACCAGGTTGCTGTTACAAAGACGCGATCACCGCCCGCTAGCCTACGCAGGGGCAGGGGCAACATCGCCACAGCCACCCCACCTGGCGCCGCTACCGCCACAATTGCTGCCACATCGCGGAATACGGGGAGCCCACGTCCCCTTTCCCCATCACAGGTCATCCAATGAAGGGTGATCAACAACCTCGTGCGTAGATACGAAGAGGAAGGGGTCATCCCAACCAGGGATATGGCCCGCCTGGACCTGGAGGAGTCCAGGCCCCACCGTCAACGCCGCCCGAACAGGCCCCGCAAGGAGCCCCCGCTCCACACCCCAACGTTCAACTGTTTTGGGAGCCTGTCTCTGAAACGCATTGACGACTCCTCGCCATACGCTGATGAGGCGAGCGCCGTCCGGCTCAGCCCGCTTAGGGTCCCGACCCAAGGGCTCCAGGCGAGAGCTCCCGCCCGGCTGCATCAGCGCCACCATTCGTCTCCGCAGGAAGAGAAGGAAGGCCAAGCCCCTGCACCACCTGCACCAGCTCGCCTGACCCGACGTCAACGCCAGGCCCGGGCTGAGGACGCTCGCCCAGGCGCGTCGACTTCGACAGCTACAATGACCAGAGCCACCGCCGACGTGCATCATGAAGCCCCTGCATACACTGAGCAGGGGAACTCCTTCACCCAACCAGTATCGAGACCCCAACCGCCCCACGGGCAGGCTGGGTTGACTCCCTGGGTTGCAGGCCCAAGTGGTGATCGCCGCGAACTAACCCGTGGAGATGTCGCCTCGTACGGAGGTCCTCCCAGTACCACTACTCCACAGAGCGTGGGCCTTCCCCGCTCAGAAGTTCATCATGGAGGCTTGCCTCGTGCTACCCCCATCCCGAAGGAAGACCTACCCCGCGACAGTGATGCTCAGCACGGAAATCATTCCCGCGCCCACTATACAGGGTATGGAGTCCATCCTCCTGCCCCGGACCGCCGATCTGAAGGAGTCGTCCCTCCAGTCCTTCTCCAACGTAGGGGACCTCCCTACGTCCTCTCTGCAACCGGCGAAGGTCCTCCTCGCCCTAGAAAATCAAGGAATGAAGGTCAGCCTCTCTCCGCCTGCAGCGACCATGGAGGTCCTCCCCATGCTCCTGCCAATTCCAATGGTGTTGTTCATGGAGGTCATCCCCATGTACCCTTCGACATTTTCCCCGGTGCCCCTCGCACCTCGGCCATCTCGAGTGGGGGACCTCTCCGCCACGGCGCCAGCGCCGCCCCGAGACTCCATGATAGGGATCAACCCTGTCCCGAAGATCCACCCTGGGGTAGGAGGGCAGGTCGTAGCCACCACAAGAAGAGTCCTGGGAAAGCCCGGGTGGAGATCAAACCCGCCCGCTTCTCCGACTCTGAAGCGGAATGCGATTCAGCGATGGAACCCTCTCCCCGCTCCTCCGTATCAAGGACTGGGGAAGGAACCAGATGCGTTAGTCTCATTCTCACAGAATATGAGGTCCACCAGATTCTTGTCTCTCTCCGCAGGTACATCCAGGAGGAAGAAATCTTGGGAATTCCGCAGGTCTCGACCGCGCAATCATCGCCATCATCACTAGAAGCACCCTCTACCTCTTCTAGAGATCACGGAGAGCTGTTGTGGGGGCTAGCGAAGGTAGAACAATGATATGACCGGTCACTGGTAGCCGCGACTCCTGTGCCGGAAGCTGTGGCTATCAACCCATCGTACCATGACATCATGGCCAAGTCACCTTGCTCTTCGGAGGATGGCCCGGAATTCGGCGGTCAGTCAGCTCGTTCGCTGTATTCTCCACCGCCGAGCTTACTATCCCAGAGGTCCGCCTCGGTACCGTTAATGGTCCCTCAACCGCCCCCAGTTGACGAGTGGGGCAACACAGGGCCGGACCCCGAGTCCGATCCCAGGAGCTTCTGGAGTATTCCTGCAGCGGATTACTTCCTGGAAAGGTTCCGGCCGACGGTAGTGCTGAATTTTCGCATACCGGAGTCTCATACCCCTAACGAAGTGGGGTGCTTTTGTCGAACCCTATGGGCGACACACTTCCGCCTCCGTTACGAACGGGTGGCGTACCCTAAAAGTCGAGAGCAATTCGAATAAATTGGAGAGCAGTGTCGCCTGATCGATGCGGCCGCACTCCTTATGGCCCATCACCCTGAGTCGCCAGGCCGCCAGAGCGCCCTTCAACGAAAATGTGTTCAGAGTTTTAAAGCACTCCACAGGATCGTCAGGGAAGCCACCCCCCCCCCAAGTGCAAGTCCGTGGTTGGGGACACTATGCCTCTCTCCTCTTCGACCCTATCTGACGGCAGCCCGATTCATTATGTGATATCGAGGACATGCCCTTGAGAGGATTCGCGGTCCACATGGACGACGTCGTGGACAAGGAAGACGAGATTGAATTCCTTGATGGAGACTTACCCTTCGAGGGCATACCGCCACTGCTGGACCCATCAGGAAGAGTTACCCATCAGAAGAGGAACCTGCTAGGCCTCCACGTACCCACTGAATCGCTGGTACTCGGTCGAAACACCGACAAGGGTAAAGATCATGTCGGAACTGTAAAGCACTCTGACCCATCCGCCTCTGTGCCGAAAACGGACGAGGATCCTGAGAAGGCCACGTTACGCCAGCGGCTTGCTGAGCAGAAGAGGCTGGTTGACGAACTCTTGGCTAAGTGCGCCGTCGAGTAGTGACCCGACTATGGTGATCACAGGCTGGGGAAGCAGGGGCAGGAACAATTTCCCCCTGGTGAGATGCCTCTGGGAAACCCTAATCATGATACTGCCACAGACAGGGTGGAAGCTAGAACATATGGCAAGAGGGCGTGATACGTCTCACCGAATCCCCCCGAGCGACGGGGCAATCTGAAGAATCCAGTCTGGATTCCCCCAGTCACCCCGCAGGTTGTCCAGCCAGTTGACCCACGAGCGGCCGAAGCCGTCTACCATGTTGACGAACCTGGCAATGCACTTGTGGTTAGGGATCCCCATCAAGACAGGGACCCCCGCCAGGATGATCTTATTACGGCACTCACAACCCTCCTTGAAGCATTAGAAACGCAGCAGGTGGCTGTCCCACCGGATGACAAGCCTTATCCCGCGTGGGTGGATGATATTCCCGCACCTCCGGGTTTTGGAAACCCCAATTGTTTTCCCTTCAACGGGACATGGGACCTGCCCTACCACTTGGATAATTTCTCTTCCAGGTGTGGCCCCATGCTGGGGACCCCGGCTCAGCAAGAAGCCGCCAAACTCTGATGTATTCTACAGACATTGGAAGGTCCGACATTCGTTTGGTACAGCCAGCTCCCTATCGGATCGGTGACCGATTGGGAGGACCTTCGCCGGTAATTCTTATACCAGTTCAGCTCCACCACGTGGAATACCAGCATTGTGGACCTCTTCAAGTGCATGTAGAGGCCTTATGAGCGAGTCGCAGATTTCATCGCCCGGTGGAAGGGACTTACGTATTCCCTCGATATTCCACTGACTCAGGAGAATCTACTGACGATGTGTGTGGGGAACGTCAAGAATGAGATTTTACCCTCCCTGATCACCCAGAACTACCCCTGGAGGGTTCAGAGATTTCTCAGATAAGGCTCAGCGCCTCGAGGAAGCCCTCCAACAGGCTAGCCAGGCACGTTTTCCCCCCCTATGATCCCAGCAAGGAGGACCGCCAGGGCTGAACCCGCCGCGGTGGCCCAAATAGATGCCCCGAGGCAGCTAGAGTTACTGCCAGTGGCACCACCCCCGCAACCCCGCAGAGGTCCTCCACCTAAATCACGGGCTCCTGCCCAGCAGCGACCACCTCAGAACCAACAGGTTCCCCCGCGCAATGAGCCACCGCCACCTAGGCGAGACAATCAGGCGCCGCCTCCTCGGCAGGCCCCTCCGGCCCCTCGTCAGGGCCAGGCCCCCAGGGCCCCATATCCGGAAAGAAGGAACCAGACTTATTTGTTTAACGAAAATCAGGTCCCTGGCTATTTCCGAAGTTCTCTAGAGTAAGGGATCGTGCGCCTGCCCGAGTGCAGAAGGCCGGAAGAGGCAAATCTCACCGATCACCCAAACTACTGCCCTTATCATTAGATTCTGGGGCACACCCTCAAGCAATGCTATGTGTTTAAAGACTGGCTTCAAGACCAGGTCAATAACAACATAGTCAAGTTGGGCCCGACACCAGCACAAGTGGCGGGTGTATTTGCAGGATCAGAGATTTGCAGCGACAGCGAAGGCGAGTGGCAGCAGGTCCCCAGATGTGGATCCCAGAAATACGACGACTGGATGGCTCGAAAAACCGTCGTATGTGCCCATGGTATCATCCGTGTGCGCCTGAAGCAGTCGGAACCTTCCGAAGAAGTAGCCGGTGCATCCGCATCGTCTTCACAGTCGACCTCTTCCCAAAAGGGCAAGCAGCGGCGACGCAAGAAGAAGCAACACGCACCACTGGTGTCGTCATCATCCCGAAATATTGGCGATTTTATGCCCCCTGAAATGGGGATTCTTCCCAGAATCCGCCCAGCGATGGATGACTCCTCGAGTGACAGCCAGGGGTACGCTTCGGTTAACACCATGGAGCTGGTAAAGCCCTATATGTCCCCCGACGAGGGGGAATGCCAGGCAGACCTCCCCAACTTTCCCAAACGACGTCAACGTCAGCGAAATCAAAACCGCGCCAGTCATTGAGGTACGACAGCAGGCAATTTTGGCCAAGACGTGCACGCTACTGAGACCAGGCAGCAGGCTCAGCGCAGATCTCAGCACGCGCAACCCCATATAACGCCCTCAGCTCTACCTCTGCCGCCGTTCGTGCTACTGGATCGGGGAGAGCTGCCTCGTTCGTATCACAGTCAGTCTTTCCCGGCTACAGGCCAGCCTCTGCCGTCCAATCATAGTCCGGCAACTATTCTCTAGGCTTAAACTAGTTGGCAGCAGGATGTACCCAGTACTAGCCGATCGCCGGTTCAACCGGTAGGACCCGCTGTGCCTCCAAGTGCCGAGCGACCTCCTGCAAGTAGAGGTTCACATTGGGCACATAGTACGATGTCCTGAAGCACCTGGCTGGCATTTCAGCGAGGCTCTCCATCTTTGAGGCCCTTCTCCTGTCATCCAAAATGTGTGAGGCACTTGTCGAGGCCCTAAGGATCCCCCTCCAGTTTGAGACGGAGGTGGCAGCTGCAGAAGCCTTCCATACCGAGGCTATTGAAAAAGCCGAATTTCGGGTGGTTATCTCGTTCTCCGGTAAAGATGAGGACCCTCCTATACAGGGGCACATTCGCCGGCTGTACATCACTGGCCACTTCAATGGCGTGGAAATTTTCCACTGCCTCGTTGACATAGGTTCCGGAATCAATCTAATTCTGACCCATACGTTGCAAAAGCTGGGTCTGTCTGAAGGTTATTTAATTCCCTCTGACCTCAGGATCCAGGGGTGCGACAGGACCGAGCAAACCCCAGTTGGCAAGATCCGTCTGAAGACTCAGTTCGGTGGCTTCATTGCCAGCACCGAGTTCATGGTTGTCTCTCAGGACACTCCCTACAACGCGTTGATGGGTTGGCCATGGCTCCATCAGCATGCAGCGGTCCCTTCGTCGTATCACCAATGCCTCAAGTACTCGCTCAACGGTCGAGTAGGCATGCTCCAAGGAGACGCGTCCCCTTTCACGTCTTGTGAGGCCTGTTACCTGGATGCGGGTTATTACAAAAGTAAGGATAAACAGATCCTAGTAAGCGAGGATGAACCCGCCCCAGTCACAAGTGATCCCTGGGCATACATGGATGACGACTACATCCTCCCGATCCACCGGTTGGAGGCCACGACCCCCGACATGGGGCAATGTTTTGTTGTTTCGGGTATGCAAGGAAGGCATGTTCCCGTGTCCAAGTGATGGCGGAAAATCACCTCGTACTCCTACATCAACAAGGATCAGGTGATCCCGGAACCTCCTACCCCTATACGGTACCGGGACGTCAAGCTGATGACAACGGCGGTGCACCATATGTGTCTCTTCCGCCGGGCTGGAATTAACCGACTCAGGTTGACATGCCACCACTGCTTTGATATCATAAAACTGGGCCCCTTAGGCCGAAGGCAACATTGGATAGGGTCGAATGACTTCATTGTTATGGTCTCAATGGCAAGTGACTCTCCTGATATGATGACTGTTGCTGTCTGAGCTGGTACCAGCTGCCCCTCGGATCTTGATATCCCAGAAGTATCTCCCATCGCAGGAAGTCCCCCCACAGGTGGGGAGGAATACCTGGAGGATGCTCCCCCCGCCTTTGAAGAAGGCGTCTCTACCACGGTTGATGAACTGGTACAGGTGAACCTTGGCAGCGAGGCAGATCCGAGACCCACATTGATCAGTGCCGCCATGTCTCTCGAGGAGCGGCAGCAGTACGTAGACTTCCTCAAACAACACCGTGATGTGTTTTCCTGGTCTTACAAAGAGATTCCAGGGCTAGATCCCTAGGTGTCAGTTCACTGTTTGGGCCTCCTGGCAAAACATCGTGGGTTTAAGAAGCCTCCCAGGAAGATGCACCCTTCTCATGGTGCTATGGTTGAGGCCGAAGTTGATAAGATAATCAAATCCAACTTCGTTAAGGAGGTCTAGTACCCCAAGTGGCTTGCCAAGGTTGTTCCAGTCATGAAGAAGAATGGGTAGATCAGAGTCTGCATCGACTTCCATGATCTTAATCGCCACAGTCCAAAGGATGACTTCCCACTCCCGGTGACGGAATTATTGATTGACGCAACGGCCGGGTTCCAGGCTATCTCTTTCATGGATGGGTATTTCAGGTACAACCAGATCCAGATGGCCTCCGAAGACGAGGAGTCCACTGCCTTCAGGGCTCCCCAAGGTACCTTTTCTACCAGGTAATTCCTTTCGGTATGAAAAAATGCAGGTGGCACTTATCAGAGGTCCATGCATCGCATATTCAAACTGATCCTCCAGACATTGGTGGAATGCTACATGGATGACCTCGTAGTCAAATCATTTCAGCGCCAGGACCATCTCAAAGACCTTTAGAAAGTGTTCGGTTTCCTCCGTTCCCGTCACCTGAAGATGAACCCACTGAAGTGTGCCTTTGGGGTCACCTCCGAGAAGTTTCTGGTCTTTTTTGTCAGATACCTAGGTATTGAGATTGACCCGGAGAAGATCATGGCCATCAGCCAAATGCCTCCCCCGAGAAACATTCGGGAGCTTCGAGGCCTTCAAAGCCACTTAGCCTATATACGCCGATTTATCGCGAATCTGGCCGGCAAGTGTAAGCCCTTTTCCCGGCTCATGAAGAAGGGTGCCGCCTACGAATGGGATAAAGAGTGTCGGATCGCCTTCGAGGAAATCAAGCAGTATCTGCTCCAACCTCTGGTCTTGATGCCACCCATCTCTGGAAATCTGCTGGTCCTTTATGTGACCGCCCTGGAGATATCCCTTAGTGCGCTGCTCGCCCAGAAGAATAATGAGGGTACTGAGAACAATCTCTACTTTCTCAGCCGCATGCTTCTCAATACGAAGGTCATATACTCCCCCATCGAAAAGAGATGCCTTGCGCTCATATTCTCCGTGAAGAAGATGCGACATTACCTGCATCACCATGAGGGGCAATTGGTCTCCCGGGTGGACCCACTTAAGTACATCCTGAACCGCCCCATGCTGACTGGCCGACTATCACGGTGGGCAGTGATTCTCCAGTAGTTTGATATCAGGTTTGTACCTTACAAGGCAATTAAGGGATAGGCATTGGAAGACTTTTTAGCTGCCCATCCAACCTCCGTGGATCAATCCCTGGACTTGTATTTCCCTAATGAGACGATCCTCTCAGTCGATCATGTTGTCCCGTGTTGGGAAATGCATTTCGACGACGCCTCCCGGAGCCCCACCGGTTGGAGGCTCAACGATCCCAAGCTCAACAGAGTGGGCCTGGGTATTGTCTTCATTACCCTGGCACAGGTCGTCCTGCCATACTCATATTTGTTGTCAGAAGGTTGTATGAACAATGAGGCAGAGTACCTAGCTCTCATCACCAGCCTCGAGTTGGCCCTTGAGATCCATGTTCCCCATATACATGTGAAGGGAGATTCCGAGCTGGTAATCAAACAGGTTAATGCCGACTACGTCGTCAGGAAGTGAGAACTTGCACCGTTGCTGGAGTACACCCTCTGCCTAATGGCCCAATTCTCTTCTCGACCAGAGGTTACCCATGTCCCACGGTCGCAGAACGGACAAGCAGACACCCTGGCTGGTTTAGCCGCATCGCTCTCTGAACCCGAGCAAGATGATTTGATCATACACGTGGCACACCAGAGAGTCATTGCCCCCATCACCCAAAAGGACAATGATGGCCTGTGAGTAAGTCATATTACTTCTGGACCCTCTACGTCAGGGGTCCTGGGTTCGTCAGACACAGTGATTGAAACCACTACCGACTGGAGGGCACCTTTTGTCGAGTATCTCCAAAATGGACGCCTCCCGGATGATCGGGCCGAGCGCAAGCGAATCCGACGCCGCGCACTGCAATTTACCCTCCAGAGCAGCCCCAGTCTTTAACAGATCCTTTATAAGAGGAGCTTTGATGGTGTCCTCCTCCGTTGCATCCAAGGAGTAGAGATACCTCATGTTATACAAGAGGTTCATGCCGGTTCCTGTTGCGCCCATAAAGCTGGGCCGAAGCGGTCCCATCAAATCCAGAGGTTAGGGTACTTTTGGCCCTATATGATCCATGATTGTATTGGGTATGACAGGAGATGCCACGCGTGCCAAGTTCACGCCAAATTCCTGCATCGGCCGCCAGAGCCCCTCCACCCCACCAAGTACTCTTGGCCATTTGCGGTATGGGGGCTTGATGTAGTGGGACCGTATCCACTGGCGACAACCCACCAGTGTAGGTTCATCCTGACTGCTATAGATTTCTTCACCAAGTGGGCAGAGGTAGTTCCAATCAAAGAGGTCAAGGCCTGTTCCATCGTTGACTTTGTGAGCTCCAATATTATCCACCGGTTTGGGGTACCTCACGCCGTCCTCACCGATAACGGCACCAACTTCCGAGCAGCTGAATTAAAGAAATTGTACGCCATGTACGACATCTGGTCAAACCATACCTCCTGCTACCACGCGCAGGCGAATGGAAAGATCAAGGCGTTCAATAAGACCCTCTCTAACATTATGTAGAAGATGGTTAGTCAGAACAAGAAAAGTTGGCCGGACAAGCTCCCCAACGCCCTCTGGGCTTACCAGACGACGACTCGCAACTCCACCCAGGTGACCCTATATTCCCTAGTGTATGAATCTGAGGCCTTCCTAACCATTGAGATCTAGCTGCCGTCGCTACGCACTGCAGTTTATGATCACCAGACATCAGATGAGGTAGCCGAGATCCGTCTAGCTGAATTGGAAGCACTGGATGAGAACCGGCTTCATGCCCTACACATTCTGGAAAGGCATCAGGACAAGATATAGAGGGCCTTCGACAAGAAGGTTCGTCTACTCTCTTTTCTACAGGGCGACCTGGCACTAGCCCTTCGAGCGCCAATGATTCCCGGTAGGAAACCGCCCAAATTAGAACCTAAATGGGAAGGTCCTTATATCATCCATAAGGTTTATCCCAATGGATCATACACCTTGGTGACCACAAATGGAGAGCGTATAACCCCTCCCACCAATGCCAAATTCCTCAAGCAATACATTGCCTAGGGCAAAAGGGTCCTGCACGAACCTAAACTGCGAGATGGTCCCACACGACCTTAAACTGCATCCCCGTCCTTACTGCAAGACGTTAAACTGCAAGCCAGTCAGGCCTTCCTGACCGAGGCTCAGCCTCAGGCCCCTTGGCCTCTTTGGGCCCCTGGCCCCCCGTCCTTACTGCAAGATGTTAAACTACAATCCAGTCAGTCCTTCCTGACCGAGGCTCAGCCTCAGGCCCCTTGGCCTCTTTGGGCCCCTGGCCCCCCGACCTTAATGCAAGACGTTAAACTGCAAGCCAGTCAGGCCTTCCTGACCAAGGCTTAGCCTCATGCCCCTTGGCCTCCTTGGGCTCCTGGCTCCCCGTCTTCACCGCGAGACATTAAACCACAAGCTGGTCAGGTCTCCCTGACCACGGTCTGGCCCTAGGGTCAGGTCTCCCTGACCGCGGTCTGACCCCAGGCCCCTTGGTTTTTCCCCGACTTAACCTCTTACGGGATTGTACGGTGTGCTGTAAGAATATGTCGTCATTCACGTCGGATTACTTGTCGTACCGTACATATCCCCAAATGAGATGCTCTGCATCCCGCATGACGTTAAACTGCCTATCAAGAACTATGTGTGGCTTGATTCCCATCTTCATGGGATACGTAGGAACGCTCGGACGCCTCATCTTGAGCCCAGCCCCAAGCATTTCTCTTCCACTATCCCCCCTAGGGATAGTTTCCTTGGAGGAACTTTGTGTAGCAGGGAGTATACTTTCTTAGCCCCGCTCATACAACCCCGCTCACACAAGTATTGTAAGGGTCACACAATGTGCCCACTCCCGTTCTTCTATCCAACGTCCTCACCGCACGACGCTAAACTGCATGGCCTTCAAGAACTATTTATGGCTTGATTCTCATCCTCATGAGACACGTAGGAACGCCCGGACATTTCGTCCATTGGCCTATCCCAAAAGAAAAAATCTTCCCCTCGGGTCATGTCATGGCAGGGTGCACACTTTTGCCCCAACTCACATCGAGCAAGCCTCGACCTGGCTGCACAACCCCCTGGAGATGTTTTCCTCTTTCATGGATGGATACAGCTATGCTTCACCCACTCGTTGACTGGGATTCGATCATTTTTTTACACCCAGAGGGATCCCCAAGAACGACCTGGATACTATGCCCAAGGGCTCTCCTACTGATACAGGCCAATACCCCCCGAGGGTTTTCAAGCAACAAGACGATACAAGTCCCGCGTTGTGAATTTGGACAGCAGTCGATGCTCATTTGTTGCTCCCATATCGGGTCACCATAGGAACGCTGTGTTTCGAACATGGTCAACAGTGTCCTGGATCTTCGGGGCCTCCCCGATATGTCCCAGACATCAAGTGCAGTCACTCATTCTGCCCTATCCCGAGGTGACAAACTCCCCCCCCCCCCGAGTGGTGCTAGTGATCGGGCCCACGGCCCCGATTCCCCGCAGGGGTGTACGGTGTGGTGTAGGATTGTGTCCTCATTCACGTCAGGATCATGCACCATGCCGTACGCCTTCCTACCAAGGCTCAGCCTCAGGACCCTTGGCCTCCTTGGGCCCCTGGCCCCCCGTCCTCATGTAAGATGTTAAACTGCAAACCAGTCAGGCCTTCCTGACTGATGCCTGACCTTAGGCCCCAATGCCTCCTCGGGCCCCCCAGCCCAGGTCCCCTCTTACCCAGGGTGTATGGTGTGATGTAGGACTAAGTCCTCATTCACATAGGGATCATGTACCATGTCGTACGCCCTCCCTTTATGAGGCCCAGTCTCAGGCCCCTTGGCCTTCTTGGGTCCCCGACCTTTGTCCTCATTGCAAGACATTAAACTACAAGCAGGTCAGGCCTTCTTGACCAATGCCTAACCATCAGGCCCCTCGGCCATTCCGGGCCACGGCCCAGGTCCTCCCTCATAGGATTGTATAGTGTGGTGTGGGACTATGTCCTCATTCACGACGGCTTCTTCTCCATACCATACACCTCCCTTTTTTAGTGGTATATTACTCCCCTCCTCGTCCCGTATGATGTTAAACTACATTTGGAGAACTATGTGTGGCTTTATTCCCATCCTAATGGGATACGTAGGACCACCCGAATGTCTAGGATTCGGGTC
Source organism: Viscum album (assembly GCA_963277665.1). NCBI lineage: Eukaryota > Viridiplantae > Streptophyta > Magnoliopsida > Santalales > Viscaceae > Viscum > Viscum album. The sequence continues at coordinate 654,156,509 of OY728140.1, forward strand.
CACCCCCATCCCTTGGGAATCTTCATTCCATCTTGGACCGTTGGCCTACCCTTCCTTCATGAGAGGATTATATGGAGTGGTGTGGGATTATGTCCTCATTTGCGTCGGTCTCGTAATGACCGCCATGTACTTCTCCCTACTGAGCTGTTTCATCGATCCCTTTGCGGCAGTCGACCGATGTGCCTGGGATTACTCTGGTTTATTACCCAGAATGCCAAGCTTTACTCAGACACGTCCGCACCTGCTTTCTAGGCTTTGTGTATCCCTGCATCAGGGATTTCATCATCCTTCACACCCGGAGGGACCCCCAGGAACGGCCTGGATACAACGCCCAAGGGCTCTCCAACTGTTACGGGCCAACGCCCCTGAGGGTTTTGGATAGAAAATCGATAAAATCCCGCATTACGAATATGGTCAGTGGTCGATGCTCATTTGTTGTTCCCATATCAGGCTAACACGATATGGACGCTGCGTTTCCACCATGGTTCACAGTTTTCCTATCTCGCCACCCCAACCCATTAGGCCCAAAATGTCGGGTGCACAATTCACACCCTTCATCACTTCATCGTGTCCAAGTAGTGTTTTGAAAATCATGGTACTTTTCCTCCGTGCACGTCTTCATGTTGGGGAAACAAGTTGTGTCAAACGTGTCCTTCGGGGCTGTCTACCAACTCCCATTTGACTCGCCCCATGTATTGTGATGAGGATACCCCCCTTGTTTCCCACACCGAGTTTAGCTCACGTGGGCTTAGGGATCGGGTTGATATTTGTGCTTACTCGGGAAGTTGTCACCATCCATGGTCCGAGCTCTATGACCATAAACTAATATTCCCATCTGGAACTATGTTCAGCTTGATTTCTGTCTTCATAGGATACGTGGGAATGCCCAGACCCCTTGTCTCTAGGCCCAGCTTGAGTTCAGCTAATTCGCCTCTCGGGTCCTTCCATCGGGACCCCGACTACGGGACCGCGTGGCGTAGTACAGTATTATGTCCTCATTCACGTCGGGTTTGAAAAGGCTGCACCACGCACACCCTCGTTCTGAGAGTTAGCCCTCATATTCCTTGTCCAGCACGACATTAAAAGGCACCCTTTAGAACTACGTGTGGCTTGATTCCCATCTTCATGGGATACGTAGGACCACCCGGATGACCTGTCATCAGGTAAAACCCATTTGGGGAGCTAGTATTGCCCCCATGTTTCACCTATTACCTCTATATAGGCCCCTCAGCCTGAGGTCTCCCTCTTCTATTGGCGTAAAATTTGATGTGGGATCATGTCTCCGTCAATTGTGTTTTATAACACTGCGCACATTTCCCGCCTAGCATCTTCTCTGTTACGTCTGCGCTGCATGACGATAAAATGAATGCATGGTCCTATCATATGACCCTAAACTGTGACATTATCGTCCTGGACGCACGACGAAAAACGGAACTGCATTGTGGTGACATCTTTGTAGAGGACATCACGTTGGGTATTGGTCACGTGCCATGCCATTTTTCAATGCCCATCACGGCTTGATCCTTGTGGTGACATCACGACCTACTATTCTAGGTCGGTCGCTTCACAAAAAAAAACCATTCACCTTAAAGAACAAACATGATTCATCAAATTCTGCTTATTTAGTGCAAGGGCCACGCCCGCACTCCACTTTTCCCCTAGCACTGGTAACTTACCGTGCCGCCTTTCAGAACTACGTGTGGCTTGATTCTCATCCTTATGAGATACATAGGAGTGCCTGGGCACTTCCCCGCGGGCCCAACCTAACATTTGTGTTCGGTCCTTTGACTCGAGCATTTCCCCAGATAATGCATGGTAAGTAGGGCTTAGGTCCTCATTCATGTCGGGTTTTGTAACCACCTTTCCATGTATCCCCTACTCCCCTTACACATCCATGGTCTGAATTATACGACCCTAAACTATGATCTCCCCATGGGAAAGGAATCTACTCCCTATCTCTAATACGTCTCGTTGTCATATTCAGTTGTGTTTCAACAAAGAGCCTGAAAGGTGGGATTTTCATGGGGACATTCCTCTCGTCCCATGACCAAGCTTTGTGAACTCACTATTTGGATCCTCATATTCCTCCACATCCAAAAGGACCCTCGGACGGCATGGATACTAGGCTTAAGGTCTCTCCATGAATGCTGGACCTAAGGGCCCTCCAATCGTTTCAGTCCAACGTCCCTAAAGATATTTGACAACATTTGTGACATGGTCCCATGTTCCGAACATGGTCAATGGTCGACCCTCATTTGTCTGTCCCCATTCTAGGATAACGCGATAGGATGCTGTGTTGAGAACATGGTCAGCATTTATCCTCCATCGTCACACCGCCATCATAGTGATCTGAATTGCGAGCTCTATGATTCACACATTTCCACTTCCTCATGTTCAAATGGAATTCTATCATACTCGGCTCTTTCTCTTCGCACTTCCAGGTGCGCTAAATGATCATGTTAGTGTCATTGTGCCGGTATTCACCGAGCATCCCTTTGTCCTAACCTACCCCTTTTTGTGTCAGGAAATTCCCACCACGACTGCTTGTTTCCCACACCGAGCACGACTCACGTGGGCATAGTAGTTTTGGGAGGATGTGCACCAACACGGCCAGGCTTTTCAACGTCCCACATAATGTTAAAATGCGCTTCTAGAACTACGTATGGATTGATTCCCATCCTCATGGGGTACGTAGGAACGCCTGACCACTCTTCTTCGGGCCCAGCCCAATCCTCAATCTTGGTCCCTCGACCTGAAGAGTTTCCTCCGGGGGTATGTGGTATGATTTGGACTCCAAGTCCACATTCACGTCGGTTTCATATCTACCGTGCCACACGCTCCCTGGGATCATTTCTTTTTCTCCACGTCCTATCATATGACGTTAAACTACAGGAGTCTGTGTGTCCTCAACGCATGACACTAAACTGCGGTTCTACCCTAAACTAGTTCAGGATGCCCCAAGATCCCATTGGGAAGTGACAGATCCCCTCTTCAGAGAGGCCCTGCCCCATAGAAGGAATGATCCATGATCAGATCGATGCACCCATCTGGTGTGCTCCCACCACGGTGGTGTAACTACCTAATTGTTGGATTCTGTTCATACAAACCATCACTCCATATTCCATGCTTTGCGTACCCCTTATTCGGACTCTTTTCCCCTTTCCTGTCTGAAGGAACCCCCTAACAGCCTGGTCTCAGGCCGCATCGGCTCACCTACAATCCTGGGCCAATGTTCCGGAAGACGGGTCATGTCTGGAAGTACCCCCTAACAGTATGGATGTCTGACATATGGTCTGCCAGATGTCCTGGGCCAACGTCCCGAAGGATTGATCAACAACATTTGTGACAAGGTCCCGTGTTTCGAACATGTTCAATGGTCAAACCTCATTTTCTGTCCCCATTACAGGCTAACGAACGCCCCTGGTGTTTCCCCGTTCGTGCATAAGAGCACGATGAATAAACGGTGTGATGAGAGGGAAACTATCTCATATTTCTCACAACGGGATCGACTAACGTGGGCTTGGGGAATTGTCACCGAACGTCCCGAAAACATTTTAGGGATGTAACAAGGAAATTCAAACAGTGGAAATCGTGTGCTCTACGACATTCAAAACAAAGAAAAAAAAATGAAGCACGAATGTACCAATAAATTTTTTTGGGTTTGTTACAATACTCGGGGGTCGACTCACCCCATGGACGGGTTGACCCCATAAAAAAAGCGTTGATGCTCTGCCACCCATTGACTTGCGGCATCCAAGGCTTGTTGTCGCTGAATCAGCTCCCGCTCCTCCTCAGCAGCGGCAAGGCGCAGTTCGTCAGGCCTGGCTTTGGCCCTCTCTACGTCAGCTTGAACGACATCCATCTTTCTAGAGGTTTGCCTCATATGCTCTTCTGCTTCTACTAGCTAGGCCTTCAACCATGAGACTAGCTCGGATTGTACATCATGAGAGGCTGAAGGCTCGTCTGCCCGGGTCTGCATCTGTTGGACCTCACCTTCAGCCTCTTGGAGCATCTTAATGCTGGTTTCCTTCTTCCGCTGCCAGCCCACACTGAGCCCACGATCATGCTCCCGGATCTTCTCACCCATAAGACCTCGGATGAGTGCATGAGGACGTTGGGCATCCACTCCCCCAGCACATAGTTCGTGCAATTGCGAGCGGTGTCTATCCATTCCCGCCAGCCATTGCGCTTCGGGGTGTCCTTGATAAAGCGCGTAATCAGCTTCCACGACCGGCAGCAGACTATGCTACTTTCTTCCTCGTCGGAGGCCGTTTCGTCCCAGTCTGCAGGATTGGCAGGCTCATACATGGGGTACACCCGTAGGAAATCCTCGGCAGGATCTACATCTGGTGTTGAATCTAGTATGACACCTCGCGCCGAAGCCGGCGCGACAGGACTGGGACCAACCAGTTGATCCTCTTCCTCGGAGTCCACCTCAATAACTTCGGGTACGGCCCTGTTGATGGTCCCGCTAGTGATGGTGTGCGTCGCAGCCTGAGGAGATGGGGGGACTATTGCCACCATCACCGGTATGCCCCTTGGAGGGGTACCACCAGAAATCCCGACCAGTCTTTCCGCAACAGCCCACGCCAGTCGAAGAACTGTACGACAGGGAGGGACATAGACATTAGTTGGCATGGACTACATATGATAACGAGGAGATCGGTAGAGGAGACATACGGAGATCGACCTCCTGGCGCTTCTCTTGAGCCGGTACTGATGGGACCCCGAGGCGAGGCCCTACGTATACTGTTGGAAGGTCTGAAGATTCCGGAGGAGCCACCTCAGGCGCCCTGGTCCCACTAGACGTGGAACTGGACGCAGCCATAGGCGCGGGTTCTGAAGTTCCCGCATCATCACCCGCCAAGGAGCAAGAACGAGGCCTGCGAACAAGTTCCTCCTGCATGGATAAAACATTGGTGAGAAGTCCATAGTGACCCAAGGACAGATCGTAAGGAGATAAGTTCAGAATGCTACCTCGAGAGCCTCCGCGAAGTTGTCAGATTCTGAGCCTCGGTCTCCAAACTCACCCTCCTCCAACAAGATCCCTCCTCTAGCCTCATCCTCCCGAGAGGAGTCCTATGATTCCTCCGGCAAGGGTAAGTTCTCCCTCAGATCGGAAGCCAATAACTGTGGGGGGACAGTCTGATTCAACAGTACCCTCACCCGGTCTGTCATTGGGCAAGGGACACCACTGGAGTGGACGTAATCTTCCAGCTCGTCCAGGTACTGTTCTGCCTCCGCCGGAGACGCCATGAATACAGCCCGAACTGGGCCTATTCCCGGTAATTCCATCCCGAGGTGATTCAGGTGGGCCCATATCTCGGGTGGGCTGAGGAATTTTCGGTTGACATCCCAAATGTCCCAAGATTCCAGGAAGACGGAATCCTCTGCCATGTCAATATGACACAGACGCATCCCCATATCCTGAGTGGATATCTTACGAAATCCCCTCGGTGGACGCCCCTCTGGATGCCCCTGTTCTTCCGGAATCGCCAGATCCACCGCTGCTGCTGTACCCTCGGCTGGTGCGGGTCTCGCCGCCATGGCAGCCCCGCTACCGCAAGAGGCCCTAGATGCCCTCCGACCCCGACCTCGAGATAGAGGAGGCCCACCGTCACCGACCCGGATAGTTGGTTGCTTCAGCATATCCCCAGGGTAAGCAGCCTCCCAACTGATGGCGTACTCCTTCACCAATCTGAAAGCGGTGGTCGATGGAGGCAATTCAATCCACATCTTCCCATCTTCTCGTGTGAACATGAGCCACAGCTGCCTCATCACACACGGGTGCTCCTCGTGATGCACCTCCCAGTAGACCTGCGAGGTCAGCCGTTGGAGGCACCAGAACTGCCTCGCAAACCGATGTGGGGTGTACGGTTCGCAGAGTGGCTCACGATATATCTGTGCCACCAAAACTCCACCTCCAAAGGCCAGGAGGTAATCCTGATGTTCTTCTGTTCCCCGTCTGTCATCAATAAGTATCCCTGTCGACAAGGGGAAGGGGTGTAAATTAATCTCATCCGCCCTCCACACCCGATTCAGTACCATCGGAACGACCAGTTTGAACGGGAAGCTCCCGACCACGTTCAGGATGGAGGGGTGGAAGTTCGATCCCGGTGGAGAAATGGGGTTTGGATACTCGTAAATCCCCCTGATATGTGCTATGATACACCCATACAGGAGGTAGAAGGGCTCGCATATCCTCGGTGGCTTCTTTCCCTCGCTAATATGCCGCATCATTCTGTACAATTTGGTGAGCATTGGAATCCCCAGATTGATCCATTGCCCCATGGACAACATCGACGCCATGATAAACGAGTTGGTCCGCACCCCCATGCTTGTATCTCTCACCGGTAGGATCCAGCCACAGATGAGAGCCACGATGAATGCCGCCAACCTGACTATCGGTTGTTGTTCAGTGCTGACACTGAAACCCCAAGTCTTCCATTGACTGTCCTCCAAGACCCGCCAATACGAGTTCCCCATGCCCTATTGGGCCCCCCTCGGACAAGTTCGAGGCCTCGGAGGGAACTCTCGATTCTCTGGGAAATTCAAGAAGCATTTGAACCATCTCCTGAAATGGACATCCCTCACTGCCTCCTTGTCCTCTCCAGGGACGAGTGCCATCAGCGCTGACGCCAGTCGTGGCATTTGCTCCGTATCCTCCCACGCGCTGATGACGGGGAGGAATTCGTCATTCATGGCCCCCAAGAACGGAACCCCAGAAATCTAGTGAACATCCCACAGGATGATGACCGCCTCCCCGTGATGCAGGTGAAAAGTGTTGTTCCTAGACGACCATCTGCTCAGCAATTCCGGCATCAGTTGATTGGGTTGGTAAATGCAGAATTGGGAGGCCCACGCCGCCTCATACAACCCCACTCTCCTTAGCTCGGCCCCGAACTCCTCGCATGAGGTGCCTACCCAGTAGGCCCAGGCCCAGTCATCAGTAAAGTTGCCGCCCTGGCGCAGGTCCCACTCATCGGACCATCCCTTCTTCGAATCCTGCAAGGCTGCCTTCAGCATGGTACGGTAGAGAGGAGGAGACGTCTCCGGTTGCAATGGCCTCCCATCAATATCGTTCACGTGGTTGTAGAGACAGTCAGCGGTGACGGTTGTGAAGTCCTCCCGCGCATGACCATCGGCCGTCCTGAACCATTGGTGCGGGCACGGTGTGCTCCTAAACCAGCAAGCTGGTTCATCCCTACTCGCCTTAGGGATAAAGACGTCATCCCTCAGCCCGAAGCCGTACAATGGCAGTTTCTTTCATTGCGGATAATCCTTCTGACCCTCCGATAGCAGATCTGTCAAAGAAGTGTGGTCCGAGTGGCTTCAGACCATCTCCCCTAGGCCTGGACAGTTGTCCATCTCATCCCAACGAGCAACATCTGCAAGCAACCCCAATACAGCCTCTTGATGGGCCATTTTAACTGTAGCCCTTGGAAAAGAATTTTTTCAGCTGGATCGCGAAGCTCGACCGCGAAGCTGAACCGCGAAGCCGGATCGCAAAGATCGGTCGTGAGACCAAGCCGCAAAGTCTGGCCAAGGCCGACAAGAAGAGGTTCGCTTGGTGCGGACGCAGAGCCGGAGACCCGCGGTTCACCACGAAGCTCGATTCGTGGAGGGCTGTCGTAGAGTATGCGGAGCTTTGCGAAGTCGAGAGCACAAAAAGACAAGTAAGGCACGTGAAGACAAAAGAGGTCGACCCTCTTATTTAAGGGCGGTGACCCCGGAGCATCGCGACGCGCCTCACCTGTGCGGAGCATCGCCGCGCGCTCGGATCGGTGGCACCTGTGAGCACCGCGGGGCCCCTTCGCGTAGCGGCATCGCGAACCACCGACAATTTTGGCGATTTTCCTTCAGACTTCGACCCTTCACCCTCCGCATATCCACGTTTGAGGGGGGGAATTTGTTGGCAACAAAATATGGCACGAAAGAATGGAACGAAAAGAACTTCTGGCGCGCTTCCTCGCGAATCACCCATGCGAAGCCCCGCCGCGAAGCGCCCCGACCATCGCGGCCTCGCGAAGCTCCAGAGGCGGTAATTCTCCGCGAATGCATTTAACGTTCGCGAGCTGCCGTGAAGCTCCAGAGGCGGTAATTCTCTGTGAACGCACTTGACGTTCGCGAGCCGCCGCGAAGATCCAGAGGCGGTGCCCTCTGCGGACGACGTTGACATTCGCAAGCGCGCCGCGAAGCACCGGAGGCGGCGCGCGAGTTCTGCTTCGCGGCACCCCTTCCCTATAAATACTGGACTCCCCCAGAGTCCCAAGGATGGAAAATCCAAGCTTTAGGCTTCTCCTCTCCTGAATCGCGAAGCACTCTTTGCCCCGGGAATCATGAGCTCTGCGAGGTATTTCTACTTCGCGAGACGCCTCTACTTTGTATAGTTTTGAGCCCCTCTTTCGAGAGGGATGCCCTTCGTGAAGCTTAAGGGAATTCGGAAAGGAAGGGGTTCCCAAGGGAACCCGGGCAGCCGCGGAGCACTTCTGCTTCGCGAAACACCCAACCTGTACCAGTGATCCCTATGCTAAGGCAGGATCGCTCCACATCACGAAGCACACTGCTTCACAGGACCCTGCTTCACGAGACACCCCTTCTTCTCAAGGAAGTGCTCTGCGAACACTGTTCCACTCTGCGAAGCACCTTCCCCTCACACCCGTGCCCCATGCCAAGGCCATGGCACTCCACTTCGCGAAGCACACTCCGTTTCTTAGTGATTCCTCTTCCCGTGCGACCTTCCAGGTTTGCACGATGTGATTTCAAAGTCCCATGGACAATACCACTCGTAGAGTTGCTTCGCCTAATGATTCGTCGCATAGGCACGCTAACAGCTATTGCTTCTTCGCATATCCACGCTAACATGGACCCCCTGATGGTTCGTTCCACAACCCCCCATGACCATGGCCTTACTGGTACCTTCCCTTACCCAAGGACCAGAGGGTACCAGTTATGTAAGTCCTAGGGGTGCGGAGTGAACCCACCTCCTCCGAGCTACAGGACGTTAAACTGCCAAGCACCACGTCCTCAACACATGATGTTAAATAATGACCCGACCTTGTGTCTCTCACGAAGGGTCCCCATAGCTCGAACATTCTTTACACCACTCGTCTCCACAGGAATGGAATCACCCATCCACAAGGGATGATATCCTCCTCACTAGAGTGGCGTATGTTCATGGGATATGGGTGACCCTAGTTCCCCAATAAATGACTGCACCTCTGCATCTCTGTACTTCCCCACTACCATGGTCAGTGGAGGGCGTGATAGGGAAAGAGGAACCTCCCACCATTGGTCCCAAATCCCTCTTTCGCTGTGCTTTGTCACGCTTTGGGTCTCCACCCTAGAGTAAGTCCCAACACCATGGGACGCCTAACGCATAAGCCCCTCTTCGCTTCTCACGAACACATCCTTCGCAATGTGATCGTCAGGTCCTTGAAACCTCTTGTTTCTCACACCGAGCATGACTCAAGTGGGCTTAGAGTGAGCACCGACCCTAACCCCCATTCCCACCTGAACTACGAGGACTTTGATCCATGCCAAGGCATGGTACGTAGGAAGCCTTTCTGAGGTTCAAGCCCACCCGTCATCTATTCACGTCGGGTCCCATTCCCGTCCAACACGACGTTAAACTACGTTCTGGTCCAGTGGTAAGCCGTTGTGACCCATCCACCTGAACTACGAGGACTTTGATCCATGCCAAGGCATGGTACGTTGGAAGCCTCCATGAGGTTCAAGACCACCCGTCATCTATTCACTTCAGGTCCCATTACCGTTCAGCACGACGTTAAACTGCGTTCTGGTCCAGTGGTAGGCCATTGCGACCCATCCCCCCGAACTACTAGGTCTTTGATCCATGCCAAGGCATGGTACGTAGGAATCCTCCATGAGGTTCAAGCCAAATTTCTCGGTCGTTCACTCACGTCGAGTTTCGCCCTCGTCCAACATGACATTAAACTATATGCCCATCCCTTTGTCCTGCATGACATTAAACTGCACACCCATTACCACCTGAACTACGAGGTCTTTGATCCATGTCAGGGCATGGCACGTAGGAAGCCTTCCAGAGGTTCAAGCCCACAACTCATTGGACCAAGGTCCACTTTCACGTCGGTTCGCCGACAAAGCCCCACCTGAACTACGAGGTCTTTGATCCATGTCAAGGCGTGGTACGTAGGAAGCCTCCACGAGGTTCAAGCCCACCCATCATCATTCACGTCAGTTCACCCCTGTCCCACATGACGTTAAACTGCATTCCCCAATCCGAACTACGAGGACTTTGATCCATGTCAAGGCATGGTACGTATGAAACCTTCCCAAGTTTCAAGCCCATCTCCCATCGGACCAAGGTCCCTCAATTATGTCAGTTCGCCGACACCCACCGCCCGTCGTTTATTCAAGTCAGGGTTCACTATCGTCCTGTATGACTTTAAACTGTATTCCAACAATCCTTTGAACTACGAGGACTTTGATACATGTCAAGGCATGGTACGTAGGAAACCTTCCCATGGTTCAAGCCCACCACTAGTGGACCCACAGGTCTACTTTCACGTCGGTTCACTGATGAAACCCTTTGAACTACGAGTTCTTTGACCCATGTCAAGGAATGGTACGTAGGAAGCCTTCCATTGGTTCATGCCCACCACCCATTGGACCATGGTCCACATTCACGTTTGTAAACTAACGATGCCCATAGGACCAAGGTCCACCTTCACATCGGTACGCTGACGATGCCCATTGGCCCAAGGTCCACATTCACGTTGGTTCGCTGACGATGTCCATCGGACCAAGGTCCACCTTCACGTTGGTTCACCGACGCCATCCCGAACTACGCGGACTTTGATTCCCTGCCACGGGGATACGTAGGAAGCCTCTTCAAGGCTCAAGCCCAACTTCACTATCTCCCCCTGCGATGGTCCCATTTCATTCCCCCTCCACTCCATTCATCCACCTATCATCCATCCTGATTCTTTCCGAACCGTCATATCTCAGTGAGACCATGTCGGTATGCTCTTCTTCACAGCCACCCATGGGCTGGCCCCGGTATCGGCATCCCTTCAAGGGAAACCCCTCAATCCGATCTATCATAGATAATGATATGGTTGGGTTGATCCGTCTCTACTGGACGTTAAACTCGTGGCGTACCCTGTGTTAAACACGGTAAGCTGAGGAAAACCTCAGATATGTGTCTATGACAAATAACTCCCCGTACTCGATGTGGGATACCTCGGGCTTCCACTCCCCCGAGAAGACCTGTGACCAGGGATAACAGCCAGACACGCTACTGATGCCTCAACCTGACTACTCCCCGACTGAAGGTTGTTGCCCTGACCGGACCCTTTGGAATGCCCCGACAGAAGCAGTGTAATTATGCCGCGTCCATAGAAACATGGCACTAGGAAGAGTTTCACGAACTACGTATTAAATCTATGAGGGAGACCCAGACTAGGTGACGAGTTCTGAGGAGGAATCCCCAGAAGGATGAACTGACATCCCATCATCCCATTCGGATCAAGGAACAGACATACCCGAACAAGGAACGAATGTCGCCCGCCTTTGGAAAGCGGGAATACGGGGAAAAAAAGCCGTGCGTCCTCCTCCGTGGACGGACGGATGCGCGCGTGCCCCAGGGAAAGCGTCGGAAACAGTGGTGTTTAAAAATTAATGGACAACATGATTTCCGAGACATTTCTAAATAGTCCCATTTTATAGCTACCCCTACTCAATGTCACATCCCCTATCACTACAGTGATTCTGTAGTGCCCCTGTATTTTTATACATGAAAATACATTATTTTAGTGATAAAAATTAAATACAACAAAAAAATTGGATCATAAGGTTAATGAAATGGAAAAATGAAGACCATAATAAAATTTTACATAATAATAAATAATTATTTATTTAATTTCTTCATGTCTACATTAACATTAAACCTCATGTTCTATATATTTGAAGTATGCCATGAGGATATTCATCATAATAAGTAATTTGTTCAAAACCACTATGATAAAGAATGTGAGACATGAAACATGAGTGAGAATAATAATTATCAAAATAAAATAATCAAACGATCATAATAATCATAATAATAATTATTGTGAGCAATTGATAATGTCATGGAATCTGGAAATGCATCCAAAAACATCACTTTTAACTGTTAAAATACCAACCATTGTTGTGATAGAAGATAACATCATTTTTATGCATAACATATGTGAATTATCAAAACCTCATCATTATGAATGTGGATATCACCATTTTCATTCATATATTACATTATCTCATGAGATATATCACACTACACAATGCATTTCAGTGTTATGTTATTTTTAGTGTACCCATCCCGTTATAACAATTGAATATACAGGCATGCCACATGAAATATATATCCATCATGAATATAGAATAACCGATGTAATTTAATGGGTTCCATTTATTAATGCATAAATTCATAAATAATCTCTAGAGTACCAAATATAATGACGAAATTAAATTCTTTGTGTCTATCTTCAGTGAATAGGAAACAATCTAAATAGAAGTAAAATATTTTTTTTAAAAGAATCATTATTTAAGAAAAATGTTTGGATTTTTTATAAAAAAATTATTTGAAGAACAGATATTATATAAAATAAAAATCATGGAAAAATAAATTATATTAAATGAACATCCATACTAGAAAATGAGTCAATGAAAGAGAACCCCATGGAATGGAGTTGGGTTCAACAATTCGCCTTATCTAATGTCTCAGATATTTTATCACATTAATATCCTATATAATAAAATTTTATTCAATAATTAAAAAGTCCACAAACATTTATAATTATTAATGATTCATAATAACTATATTACATTCAATTATTGTAATTATGATGAGTTATAGAGTTCAATTCTATAGTACTAGGAGTGTTTATTTTCATGGGGTTCATGATCAGTTTAATTTTTAATATGTAGTGATGTTATTGTATAATGAGAATGTTCATCAATAATAAATATTATTTGTTATAAATGAAAAATATACTGTTATAATAGGCATTATATATCACTTGGTTATACATCATATGAATGATTAATTATATAAAACATTAATGAAAATAATTTATTTTATTTGCTTGGTGTTACGACCATGGTGAGATTATATCACTATTATTATATATACCAGTAAATTAACATTATCTAAAATATAAATTTTATATTATAATCATTTTAACCATAATATTGGTTTAAGGACCATCCACTAAGGTGACATTCCTATCTAAGAATGCATCGTCCATAGTGATGATAAATCAACTCACCAGAGATGATATTTTTTTATAGTAAGTAGGAAAGTGAATTATTATGAAGATTAATTTTTCCATTAAAATAATAAAATTATATTATTTAAAATTCACTTTAGATATCTTTCCACATATATAAGTGTATGCGACGAGATGACAATAAATGAAAATAAATTAAAAGAAAAATGAAGAGGATTTTAACTCCAGAATATATCCACTTTGAGAAACTCATTAGGGAAAATAGTATTGTATTTTAATTATAACAATGGATCATAGATGTGTGGGATGGTATTTATATGTGTATTAGACGAAAAAATATACAAGATTCATGATTAGAATTTGTGGGGAGAAGATTTGGTGATGTGTGGTATTTATATGGGATGAGAGGGGGGTTTTCTCATTATTTTATTCATTAGTTTATCATTCTAGATCAATAATATGAATATATTAACAAATATAACTAAATATACAAAAATAATGAATTAGATTTTAAAATTTTGGTCTTATATAAGTCTTCACTAAAAACTCAAAAACACAATTATTTATCTTTTATTGAAAATTATTGTATTTTACTATTTAGGAAAAACTCAATTAATTTAGAAAATCACCAAAAAATTCATCCTAGCCCTTTTTTAATATATATTATTCTAAAATAACATCAATTTATTTAATTAGTTTTTAGAATATTAGAAATTAAATTTTTAATTATCATCATCATCTTCATGGAAATTACCCATTCTGAAGTTAGAACTAATTTTATAACACTTGGATAACTAATTAAGGTCACATACAATTATATTATAATCATAAGAGAACAAAATTGAATATTATTTAACAATTTTTTGAAAATAATGTTTCTTTTAAATAACTATATAGTTTGTAATTTTATAAATAAATATTTGTATTTTATAATAATACCAACACATAATTTAATTTTTTTAAAATATATAATTTCATATAAAAACATATAATTATATAAAATTATCTTTTATAAGATTTTATGACTTTATATACACTTTGATATATGATATTAATATTCATTATGATATATTATTGTTCATAATTTTTATGTTTCTATTCCAAGGTTGAGGTTACAATTCCGTCGAGATTAGTTCCACAATTTCTATAAATACCTATTGTTTCCTTAAATTCTAATTTATAATGTTTTAATTATGTTATAAATGTATATTTAAGTGATTTTACTATATTAAATAACTATATGAATGGAATTTACATTGGTAAAATATTTAGTAAATTCATTCATCCACCATAATACAATTTACCCACAAAACATTGTTCTATTAATATGTGGATGAAATTGAGGGTACTTATCCTTCATCACTTCTACAAGTTCTCATGTTCTCACATTGTAGTTATCGTTCTACCATTGTACATTTACCCTATGAAAATTTATTTTAAATATTATATTATCTCTAATGTCCAAGTTCTTCACTTGTTATCCTCACAGGAGAGACCATTTTCATACTGTGCCACATTTGTATTCAGTACATTTGAGGTATCTGGTATGTACTTACATGGGAGGGATACATGGAATACATCATGTACTGTAAACACAATAGGTGGAAGTGTTATTCAGTAGGTCATAGCTCTTACACGAAAAAGAATCATAAAAAGACCGATGTTATTAGGAATCATCATTCCATTATTCTCAAATATCATGATCATCTTCAATATATATATGGGAAGGAAAAAAGGCAGCCAGACAAGAAATATAGATCTCATTCATGATTTTATACATAGATATTCTATCATATTTTTTATTCCTTGATGTGATTCTGATATGTTTCCACCATTTTCACCATTTCATCGATCATTTATTTTCCTAGAAACTTACCATCGATAACTTCATCCCCACGCGCTGGTGAGATGAGAATAGAATTCTGAACTTTTATCTATGTATGATTATGTAAAGGTGTGAGAAATATTTTCTATCATTTAAACTGGTGCTTAGATCGATAATCTCAGGGAATTGTTGAATTATGAATGAAAAGATTTCCTTATAAAGGACTTAACATCATCCAGCAAGGGTGGAATAGAAAAGTTTTTTTTGTACTTTTCAAAAAGTAATAAAATAAATTAAAAATGTCATTTTATTTTTTTCTCACACATTTATTAGAAGAGTGTGATGGTGAAGAATAGTGATGAGGCGCATTGTTATGGCTTGTTAATATCTCGTTAAATTTTGGGCGTATCAATATGACATCACAACATAGTAGAAACACTATGATGTTTTTTCGTTTTATTTGGATGAAAATTTGGAGGAATAAGTAATTATACTTCAAGGAATCTCTGAAGAACCTCTCAAAAAATTCTTCTCCAATGAAGAACGAAAAATGACAAGGAATGTCAAACATATTCGACACACCATGAAGAATGGAGACGGAAACGACTAATGACGTCGATGACTTGAATCCTAGAAGACGTAAAATTGTTGAAAAAAATGTCAAAGAGATAGGGGTTTTTTATTTTTAAATTTTCCATGTTCGGTTCTAGAAATGATTAACGGAGATTAACCCACAAGTAGGTTGATCTGAAAATCACGAATTTATGTTAGAGGGTAACATTATTTTAGGGATTATCTAACCGTATGTTTATCTTTTTCTAGGATTGAACATCTCCCCCAATCATCCTCGAGATTAACACATCTATCAAAGAGGGTGCAGTCCCATATGAACAATGTCCCAGAGCCCACCACATGTGCTCTCATTGTTAACGGTTTGTCCAAAATGGAAGTATGGAATGTCCAAGTCCATCGTGGTGATGGCAGTGACCAGAAAGGCCTATAGGCGCAGACAGATCAACAATCAGACCACTGGAGTAAGACCAGTGGCCCGTGGAAATTGTCTCTAGTGTGACACCATCGGCGTAGCAGTGCCAGTGACTGGCCCATGCATGCATTGTGGAGGGGGAAGAGCCAACCAGTGTTGTTGTAGAGGAGGTCATTGGCCCTCATTGGCCACATTGAAAGATGGAGGCACGCCCGTCGGCACACCATGTCAGGAAGAGGCCACGACAGCAACGGTGTGACACAACGCCATGAGAGCGCCACATGGCGGGGTGGCTTGTGTTTGGGACACCCTAACAAGGTGGAGGCTTAGTCGCTCTACCACGAAATAATGTAGTCCCTACAGTCTTATGGGGATGTAGAGATACATATGCTGACTGTTTCCGCAGCCCTGACATGTGCTCAACTGGTCCACCTCTAAAGGATTGGGCCTTAGCTGGCAGGTATGGCCGGTCACACGACTAGCAGACTTGGTCAGATAAGATCGGGTCATCTGGAGACCAGGCAAGCTAGAGCCTCGACCCAACTGGGTCATGTCCAGCGAAGCCCTTGTGGGTTGGTCCACTGGCCATTCCAGACTGGAATTACTCAGAACCAAGCTGGGTCAGGTCGAGTTGGTTGAATTTAAACTGGTGTAGTTTGAACCCTCAGGTATTGTTGATCAAGTTGGTCCAGCCTGGTCAGATTGGGCCCAAACATAACCAGCTATTGTGTATTTAAATGCATTAATCATG
Organism: Viscum album; assembly: GCA_963277665.1. Classification (NCBI taxonomy): domain Eukaryota; kingdom Viridiplantae; phylum Streptophyta; class Magnoliopsida; order Santalales; family Viscaceae; genus Viscum; species Viscum album. The sequence goes on from OY728140.1 coordinate 654,173,323, forward strand.
AAAATTGTGCGTACGATTGATGAGATGTTTTCAGCATTGGGACCCTCTCGATGAGGATGATCTTATAAATATATATATATATATATATATATATATATATGGAATATGAGATTCATCAAATTGATTGAGGAGAGGTTCTCCTAGGCACTCCATGTACGATAATATGTTGATGGATGGGAACTGAAGAATGTTGACATTAGACTTTGTGTGACTCAATTATGGCCCAATGGGATTAAATTCAATGTGACGTTGTGGTCCCATGGGGGGAGGCTCTTCTGTGTGCCATTGCATTCCCATGGTATGAATTGAGCAGGATTACCTCAGTAGGAAATGATTAGTGGGAAGAACATCTGTGTCACTTTGTAGGCCCTGGAAGAAGATGAAGCGATGCATCTATGTTGTCCACTTTTAGTGAAAAACATTTAGGTGAAACATAGCAGGCCCACAATACTCTATAAAGGTGGAGTTCTCCAATAGATGAGGTGTTCGATGATGTGATTGAGGTTTCTACCATCACATAGATATGAGTATTCCAATTGTGAGCTATCTTGTGCTTCATGCATTACTTTGGGGATTATTGTGTCGCCTTTCCTTTTTTCTTTGGTGATCCCTACCAAGTTTTCTTAATCAACCTTGCATGGGATTTTTCCATACGTATTGTTTCTAGTTCAAATTATTGATGTTTTGACAATGAATTTGGTAGACCTTGACATAGAGGTGCTCAGGGAGATAGGACCAACAGATGCTACGATGGAGGAAATTATATCCTAGGACTTGGTGAGTCCCAGTAAGATCGGTAAGACATGATGTTCTACTTCGGCATCAAATAGTTACACCACTCTCTTGATCAAGTGGGTGTTTTCCAGAGATGGCCATTAGAGTTTCCTTTCTGTACTTTTTTATATTCATTTTTAATGTTTGAATTGTATTCTGGATACGTTATAATAGTTTTACTTCTACCAAACATTGTTTTAATCATACTTGTTCCCTTATCAGTGTGTGGGAATTGGTTGGGAGTGTGTGTGGATAAAAGTACATAGGATAAAACCTCCCACTGGTAGTTTGACTCTTTCGGTGTAAGTCATAATCCCATAGGAATAGTGAGGTAGGATTGGGGTAATCATAGCACAGGCCCTAGTGGACAGGTCGGAAAAAACACATATCAGAGGATGTTCGATCCTACCACAATGACAATGATTTAGTAGTTCTTTTGGTGAAAAATTGGTATGTATTGTGAGTTCAACATTTAGATTCGTGGAGTCCAGTGTTGGTGTTGTGGCTGATATATCCATACACTAGGAAAATGAATTGTACATTTTGGCTCAATTCATGAAAACATTGTTTGAATAAGTGTCTCCTTATATTATTTTTAATAAGATTCAGATCACAAAGTAAAATGTTCTGACCATGATACATCAGGATCTATCTTTGGATGCTCCATGTATATGACCTTGTAGGATCCTAATATGAGGTTTTGAGGACATCTCGCCGAATGAAAAGGTGTCTGTTCTAGGACTAGTCCTAGAGATGGCCCCCCCTGGGGGGTGTACCAATTCTAAAATGTCATAATTTTAAAAATCTACCATTGATGGTTCCAGTAGAGGACTTGTGTAGAATCAGTTCCATGGACATGTTTCGGAGGCTAATACCTCCTAGGTTATTTTTAGAGATACATACTTGGGTAGTTGAGTACTATCCAGTGGCAGTGATGTGAGGATTACACGTAGTGAAGAAATTGAATAAATAGCTGGTTATATTAGAATAAAACATTCTACTGGGCTTGGTAGAGAGATGGTGGATCTGGACCACATAAACACATGATGAAGAAACCCTCACATAGGCAGGCATCAAGTTGCTTTTTAAGGATGCGTTTTTCCCACGACATTGCTCTATATGTGCATTCAAAAACTTCTTTAACAATAAAAGGGAAACATGATAGGAGTTGAGTAATCAGCATGTTTCTCCAAACATTCTTGCAACTTGACAGATATGGTGTGAGACCCTTTCTTCTGTGATTTAACCATTGAGTAGGGACACATATGGGATATTAAATTGTTTTTTGTTTTCTATCATCTTCCCTATATAGTATGGGGTGATGTAGCGATCCCTTCTAGTATAGATATTATTTTCGGAGATGGATCAGATAGTTAAAGACATCATTAGATACCTTATGGAAATGTCATCAGTAGGTAGAAGGCAATAAACCCTAGGGACCAAGATGGCCAAGTCTATTAAGGGATGACCCCATGACTCAGAGTCATATGTTCTAGGCTCACATACCATAGGGACTCATCTGAGAACATATATTTATTCTTTTATGGTAGGCAGAGACGCATGGCACATGACACTCTGACCCATCATACAGATGACCAGTAGATGGTCGAGGTGCTACTGATGTAGAGGAAGGAGTTCGAGTGGGGACATCATTAGGGTTGAAGATGAAGAAGGGGAGAAAGGCGAGTAGCAGGATGAGGGTGACTGTTTGTGGTGTTACCATCACCACCCAAGTTGGTCAAACCTGACCTCATGTGGAAGATGGATATGGGTGACAATAGCTTCAGGAAGTAGAGGCTTATGATCACGGCTCTCCAGATATGTTCTGAGGTATGATCTTTTTTTATACACCCAAGTTGTAGTTCTTATATATATATAGGTTCTACTCATGTCTTCCTTTCCACATATCTTGTTCGGAACTCGAAGGTTCTAGTGGAGTGGTTGGATATATCTTTATTTCTAGAGACTGCTGCAGGAGGTTATTTGTGGATTGAACACCACTTCTGTCGGTGTGAGATTACTATAGGAGGTGAGAGATTCAACTAAGATCTCTTAGTAGCGTCATTGAGGTATTAAAAAGTCATTTTGGGAATGGACTTTTCATCCACGATCCATGCTCAGATCAAATATTGTAGGCATACAATGTGGTGTGTCCATAGATATAGGGCATGGTTTTCCATTACAGGTCATAAGGAAACCCTTGCAAAACATGAAAGTCTTTCTCAAAGGAGGTTTGAACTGATCACTCGCCAGTTGGATAGCCTCATAGTTGATGTAGTGGTTGATAGGATACAATGTTTTCCGGTAGTGGTGGACGAGTACTAGGATGTTTTTCCAATATATGTTCTGGGACTACCACCTCACATGGAGGTGGAATTATGAATTGACCTATACCATGTGATGGCATAGATATCCACATAGACATATTAGAAAACCCTTCTAGAGATTCTTGAGATGAGGGTATATCTTGAGGACATTCAAGAGAAGGGGTTTGTAAGACCCAATGTTCCACCATGTGAAGCTCCTATGCTTTTTTCCATGATTTTTTACCATAGTATGAGGTTGTGGTTAGACTTATGGTGCTCGAACTAGGTAACCATGAAAAAAACATTTCCACTGCTGATGATTGATGACCTCTTCAGCTAGCTCAAGGAAGAGAGGTTGTTCTGGATGATATAACATAGGTAAGGATATCACCAGCTTTGGGTATAGGGAGAGGATGTACTGAAGACACCATTCATGTGCTGATACGACCGCTATGATTTCTTGGGGATGCCTTTAAGTGTGACCAATTCCCTAATAGTGTTCACGGTACACATTAATTTGATATTCTATCCATACCATGACTATATTGTTTCCGTCTTCTGTGATGTCGTCTTTTTATATTCGGAATTAGAGGAGGAGCATGATACACACCTCTAAAGAGTCTGGGATACACATTGAGGGAACCAGAAGTATACAAATCTCTCAAATAATCTGTTTTGTATTTGGGATGTCCATATTCTGGGACACAAAATATCAAAAGATGTAGTAGCAGTGGATCTTGCGATGATAGAGGTTGTGAATTCTTGGGAGTCTCCTAGGAGTGCATTTGAGGTGTAGATATTCTTAAAGATGGATGGTTACTATCGGAGGTTCCTACATGACCACTACATATTTGAATTAACTATAACAGCTTTTACACGTAAGGTGAAAACCTTCATATGGACATGAAATTTCATTCAATTTTCTAGTAGTTGAGGTGTAGACTTACTTGTTCCCCAATCTTGTGACTACCAATGGAGGGTGTTTAGAATGTCAATCAATACGATGCATCAGAGACTAGGTTGGGTTTTTTTCGGGATGTAGGAGAAAGAAGTGATCACCTGTGGCTCATGAATGTTGAGACAACATGTGAAAAACTACAATACCCATGACCAAAAGGTATTAGTAGTGTCCTTTCCCATAATGATATGGCAGAACATCTATTATGGGTGAATAATTTACAATTTAATCCTACCACAATAGTCTTAGGTACATCTTCTCCCAGACGTACATGATCCTATGACAATGAAAATGGATTGAGTTCCTCCAGGACTATGACTTTGAGATAGACAATACTCTTAGGAGGGGAGAAAGGTTGTAGACATGCTAAGCAAGAGGACCAATTTGCAGCTATAGAGTTTTGTGACTAGTTAGTTGGTGGAAACACTAATATTCTTCATGGATGATGGTGTAATTTCTTACATTCAGTCGATGATTATTACTCCCCCACTCTTACAATGAGTCTAGGAGGCACATGTTGTGTTTGTTTACTAAACGGCCGGATGTGTTAAATTATTCTTTGGATGAGCTCCTAATGGATTTTTTATAGGTTGGGCACACATCATCCTTTTTTTGTGGGCACACTATAGTGCTAATGATGTTTCATGACGATATATTGAAGGAGTTTCATATATCCCCCTTGGAGGTACATCCTATAGTGATGAAGATGTACTCGGACCTTCGATATTAGTATTGGTGGTAGTGGATAATGAAAGTTATGGCCGAGTGTAATTATTGATTACTCAATTTTAAGCATTTTAAGGTTGAGCATCAGGTTCCAGTTTGCTTGTACCAGCCAGTCAAGGTACCAGAGTGGAAATTAGATAGTATGTTAATTGATATTTTGTGAGGGTTACCATAAACTTCAATGGGCCATGACTCAATCTGTGTAACACCAGATACTTTTATGAGAAATATTTTTTTAATGTTATATAAATCATCAAAGGATTCTTTTGCTGCACGCAATCGTGACCTTCATCGATAGCGTGTGTAGTACGCAATACCGAGTTTCACTAAACAACGATATATTATTATAATATTATAAACTAGCTGTTAGGAATAGTATTAACTGAATTTTAAATTTTAAAACATTATTATTCATCTTACACATTTTCTATAACATGGTAAGATAACTAAATAATTTTTTTGGGTAAAATAAGTATTTATCAAAAAATGCAGTTTTACCGCCTTTTGATGGTGCGACCACATTAAATATAGTTTTTGACACATTTATGAGTTCAATTTGACAAAATAAAATTATTCTTTTGAATAAGGATATAAAAATTTACTTTGGATAAATTTTTGATATTTTTCTGATAACTTTCATATTTTGATGAATAGTAAAAATATGCTTATTTTTAATTAAAACAACTTTTTTCATTGAGATAATATATATGGTTAAATTATAATATTGAATGGTTTTAAATTATATATAGAATATATTTTTACCATTTAAAATAATGTATGTCATTAGAATTAATTTACATTGAATTCATAGGTAAAAATATTTCAATCTTTGGCAATGTTTTAACTTCTAAAACACTTTTTCTTAACAACATGATTTATTTTAAATTAATTACTGAAACTTATATGGTTTGAATTTTGAAAAATGGTTTCCATATTCATAATAAGTGGGTCCATATTATGTTAATAGGCTGCTTTTTATTTTTGGGCATTATGAATAGTAACTACGGTAAATTTTATTTACCATAGATAAAGTTAAATCTGGTAAATAAGGGTAAATATAAGATTATAAAATTACAATAACATCTGCCAAAATCCTATTGGATGACTAAAATTAGACCCATATCACCTAAGTGTCTGATTTGATTCATTTAATAGACTTTTGTACATGAATATAATTTAATTATTATTAAAACCAATGAATGTGACAACATGTCACTTTTTTAAATATTATAAGTATAATAATTTTAATATGGTGATATACTTAATGAATCATCAATAATAAATAGTCTCAAGAAGGCTAATACAATTATCTACATCATAGGAATTTATTTAGAATTTTTTGGGATTAAATAATTATCATTAATTATGACACAATAGTGATGTTGAAATTATTTTATTAATTAAAATATCAAATAAATGGATTTACAATATTAAATTAATTATTATATGAACTATTTAATGCGCTCCACTAATTTTCTAGATACATATGACATTTTATTAATCTATTAAAGCTTTTAGTTCGAACATATCCTCTGTATATATTTTATTTAAATTCAAATAAATGAATTGTTTCAAAATTGACACTGTGGTTATTTTATAAAAATAACATATTTTAAAATAGTTTAAAAATCTCAAAAATATTTAAAAATTATATATTAAAATTTATATGGTCGAAAATGTCATATAGTGTCAAATTATTGAAAATTCACAACACATATATAATTATTGATAATAATTAAAAATTTATAATATTATTACCACAAATAAAATTAAATTGATAAATAAGGATAAATCAATTTGGTAATGTTTAAAATAAATTCCTAACATGTATAAATTTTATTTGTTGATTATATTACATCCCTATCTCATCTAATCTCCGGATTTGAGTCATTTTGGAAGTTTTTATGCGGGGTTGGGATTTAATATAAACTAATATTTCTTATATTTCCAAAGGTGCCACTCTCCTCCCTTATAAAAGGGAACCTCCTTCCTCTCCTCCTCACACCAATTTGAGCCTTCATGGTCGGCCAAACCATGCACATTTCACTTCCCCTCTTCCCTAGAATCATCCTATAGGTTCTGGTCTTCTTTAAAGATCAACCCTAGTGCCCAAAGAGGAGGTTAAGAAGAGGCGCATCAAGAAGAGGTAATATCCATTACAGATCCCTTCCAAATTCTTTCTTCTTAAAAATCTTCTTCTTTAGTTGATTAGTTATTAACTAATAACATCAGTATCACTAATATACTGAAATGTTATTATAAGTATGAAACAACCCTATTTGAACATCTATCCATCGTATGGAAAATGAAATCACCGCGCGTGAGTACGTATGGAATATCGTCTCCACGCCGTGGTGTAATCGATTTTCCCCCAACACCATACTTGGATAGGTATAATGGTGTAAATAATTACTATATATGATTATTGTAAATTTATATTGATTCTGAAATAGTATACATACACTCCAATACAATTCCACGATCATGGGAACGATATCATCGCCCGTGCGTACGTACGGAATACCGTCTCCACGATGTGATGCGATTCGTTCTACATGATCTTCATTTCATAATGATTATATAAATGAATTGAATGAATAAATATGATATATAGTACATTAATACCATTCTATAAATGATGTATTTATAACCTAAAGATAAGAATAAGAATTTATTCGATAAAACACGCATAAGAACAAAAAGTTATAAACACCTGAATAACAATTAGCAATGAAATATTACTACTAAGAAGCTTATAATATGACCATATATGATATCATAACAATAATTATGATTCTTAAATAAGTCAATAACATTATTTAAATCTTTATACAGGAGGTTCGGACACTTACGCATCAAATCAGACCTAAGGTAAGGGAAATGTCACAATCTCATTTTTATCCGAGATTGTTTATACTTATTATTTACTAGGTTGTATTTTATCATCCACATCCATTTTTACTCAATATGTAATATTATTTCCATCCACCTACAATTTTTTAAATCCAATTTTACCCTTTGGTGAGTTTTTAGTGAAGGATACAAAAGGAATCTTTTGTCATTTTTCGTACGAGGTACTTTTTGACTTTTCCGACAAAAGTACGAAGAATGTTTTTTTTAACATATACGACATGAATGGATTTTTAAAACATTATTTCCAGGAATATTCCTTTAAAAGTTTTCATGTTTATTTTTAATTAAATTCTTTTAGTTTAGAATTGTACGACATGTTTAGAAAGGAAAAGTGTTTTTGAGGTAGAAAGGATATTTTCCTCAAGAATGGAGTTCAAGTGTTTTATCGAAATTATTGTCCATCTAAGATAATAAAGGGATATATTTCTATCCCTATTATTACATTGATTTTATTATGGTGGGAGGGAATTATATTTTGATCTTATATTAATTGTTTTCTGATGTCACGATGTTTAGGATTCCGATATTTATTTCATGGGTTATGCTATGATGTATTGTTTCTGAATTTGTGGCACACATAAGAAAGGTATCATTATGAGATTGGTGGGACCTATATCTCCCTCCAATTCATTGGGTAAAGATTTTATATCTCACGATATAGACATGGCTGGAATGGCAGGTTAAACCGGTTCAGTGAAACAGGACAGAAACAAAGAGTGAACTCGGTTCAGAAATGGACGTTCTCCACTAAGATAGTCTTGGAAATGAGTATTGAATAGCAAGAAATGATTCTCTATGATAATGTGTGTATGCCACAATGAATCATGTTTTAAGTTATGATTATTGGGATTACATTTCACTACTATGATTTATCCCATTTATGAAATTATGATTTCTTTTGTAGCGTAAGATATCCAAAAGATATGTTATTTTGTAAATGATGTGATTGATATTTCTTTTGTTTACCGTTACTGAGCATTTGATCTCACCCTTTTGTATTTTTTATTTCCCCAGGTTAGGAAGAACGTTACTAAGTAGGATATGCCAAAAAAGGACTCTAGATATGATTAAATTAATGGGAGGCAAATTAGATGCTTTATGAACCAGTTGTTTATGTTTCCCAGTTTCTAATGACTCTATACCTATACGGTCCTTTCCTGGTTTTGTTATATGTTGTAATAAGTGTGATAAATTCTAAATTAATGAAATTGTATGTAAATTATGGGTCGTTATAGTTGGCATCAGAGGAAAGGTATAATCAACCTTTGGAAACTAGGATGTGAAAGCCTTAGTAAGAATCCTAAGGATAAGTCTATGCATAGAACACAATCATAGTGTTTTAGAAATGGCCATGAACAACCTATGATAATACCTTAAGTCTGAAATTTTATTCATGATTATGTGGTTTCCCTTTTATAATTAGTGTTTCTCACACTGTTCTTCTTGGTTTTAGTCAATGGCTGGAACCTGAAGGAACCGTGTTAATGCAGAATGCGACGGGCAATGCAATGATTGTCCCCCTGAGCAACCAAACGTTATCAGAGTTGGAATGAAAAATCATGTAACCATTCTCACACTGCTTTCTCAAGCTATGAATCATTCAGGAATTCCAAACGAGCAAAGGAAGGAGCAACATTCTGTTGAATCCTTCATGAGGCAGCGTCCACCTTCTTTCAGCGGGTCTACTGATCCATTAGTTGCTGAACAATGGATTAGTACTACTGAAAAGATATTTTCAGTTCTTCAATGGTCTGAACATGATAAAGTCATCCAAGAAGTGTATCATTTGGAAGGAGATGCTGATCAATGGTGGAATATTATTAAGAAAACAAGGAAAAGCGATGAAATTGAGTCCACGGAATGCGACGAGTTCAAGAACTTATTTTTCAATAAGTACTTCCCTCATATTCTCCGAACAAAGATGGATAAAGAGTTTCTTGAACTGAAGCAATAGGATGATGAATCTTTTGGTTCTTATGAAGAAAATTTTACAAGACTTGCAAGGTATGCTTCTGGTATTATTATCCAACCTGAGAGTAAGATCGATAGATTCTTTAGTGGCTTAAAATCAAGTCTTCGAAGGGCTTTAGCCATAAGGGACTTCAATAGCTACGAGGAAATCGATCGATGTTCTATCAAAGTCGAGATGAAGATTGGAGTAACCCATCAGTCATATGGGTTTGATAAGAAGAGGAAAATGTAATTCAAAGGAAAATATAAAGAGAACACTGAAAAGAAGATGATATTTTCCTTATGCTCAAAGTGTGGAAAGAAACATGGAGGGAGTTGTCTTAAAGGGACAAGTAAATGTTTCAAATGTGGAAAGGAAGGTCATCGGGCATTTGAATGCCGCAATGATGGGAAGATGATGTCTAATTATGCAAACAAAGGAAGGGACACACAGAATGAACCTACTACACTTCAATGTTTCAATTGGAAGGAGATGGGGCATTATGTGAATCAATGCCCAAATCCAAGGGTTGATGATGATGGTCGACGTCAACAAACTCTTAAGGCTAAAGACAAAGGAAAGTCACATGCAATTTATATCAGCGATGTGGAGTACGATAACGATGTGGTGAAAGGTACACTTACCATCCACACTAATGTAGAAAATGTTTTATTTTATTCTCGATCCACCCACTCCTTTATTTCTGAAGAATTTTCTAAGGATATCACCGTATTACCTCAACAGTTAGATGTTGAGTTAGCTGTGACAACCCTTAATGGCACAACAGTCGCATCAAAAGTTTATAATTCTTCTCTGATTTAAGTTTGTGGGAATGTGCTTCCTGAAAATCTTGTGATCCTTCCTATAGTGTATTTTTATGTGATTCTTGGCATGGATTGGCTTTCTCTACATGGAGCTCATATCAATTTACAAAGAAGCGAAGTCACGTTTCGTATTCCAAATCAATCTATGATCTTCTATCGATGCAAGGATGAACATAACCTTCCAGTGGAAATTTCTTCCATTTTATGGGTATTGATTCCACTAAATGAAGGTTATTTATCTCAAATGGTTGGTTAGAAACTCATGATTAAGAATATGTCAATTGTACGGGAGTTTGATGATGTCTTTATAGAAGAATTATCGGGTCTTCCACCAAATCGTGATGTTGAGTTTTTAATAGAACTCGTACCAGGTGCTTTGCCTTTTTCAAAGACACCTTATAGAATGGCCCCAATTGAGTTGCGGGAATTGAAGAAGCAACTCAAAGAGAATCTTGATAAGGGGTTCATACACCCTAGTGAGTCACCTTGGGGAGCACCTGTTCTGTTTGTTAAGAAGAAAGATGGATAAATGAGACTCTGCATTGATTATCGAGAACTTAACAAGATCACTATCAAGAACACATATCCTCTCCCACGCATTGATGCCTTATTTGAACAACTACGAGGATCCCAATACTTTTCAAAGATTGATATCCGTTTAGGGTATCCCCAATTAATGGTCAAAAGGGAGGATATACCAAAGACGGCTTTCTGTACAAGGTATGGACACTGTGAATTTATAGAGATTCCATTTGGTCTTACTAATGCACCTTCAATCTTCATGGATATGATGAATAGAGTATTTAGAGACTATCTTGATCAGTTTGTGGTAGTATTTATAGTCGATATTCTTGTATATTCAAATAGAAAGGAAGAACAAGAAGATCACTTGAGAATTATATTGAAGACCCTGAGAAAGGAGATGCTTTATGCCAAATTTACCAAGTCTGAATTTTGGCTTCAAAGAGTTTCATTTTTGGGTCACATAATCTCAAAAGAGGGGATATTTGTGGATCAATCAAAAACAATGGTTATCGATAGATGGTCAAGACCAACAACAGTGACTGATATCTGATGTTTTCATGGTTTGGATGGATATTATCGATTTTTTGTTAACGATTTTTCACGATTATCTAATCCACTCACCAAGTTGACTCTGAAAGGAGTTAAGTTTGTTTGGACGGAGGAATGTGAAGATAATTTCAAGGAGTTGAAAAGAAGGTTATCCAGTGCACCTGTGCTCACACTGCCTTGTAGTGGGGAAAGTTTTGTGATCTAAAGTGATGCATCCAAGAAGGGATTGGGGTGTGTTCTTATGAAAAATTATTTTGTGATAGCTTATGCCTCAACAAAGTTGAAAATACATGAGCAAAATTACCCAACTCATGATTTGGAGTTAGCTGCGGTAATCTTTGAATTAAAGATTTGGAGGCATTACATTTATGGTGAAAGGTGTGATATTTATACTGATCATAAAAGTTTAAAGTATATTTTCACACAAAAGGAGCTGAATATGTGCCAAAGAAGATGGTTGGAGCTGATTAAGGATTACGACTGCTCAATTCATTACCACTCTGGGAATGAAAACAAGGTGGCAGATGCATTAAGTCGACAAGACCATGCCAGTTTATCAATGAAGTGGATCACAAAAGATCCAATATTTATTGATTTACAAAGGATGGATAATGTAATTATAATGAAAGGGGAAAAATCATATCTTTCTCAAATGATTGTTCAACCATCTATACATGTGAAGATTAAAGAGGCACAGAATGAAGATGTCGAGTTACAAAAGAAGGTGAAAATGTTCCTGAATTCAACCTTGATTGTGATGGGATAATAATGTTCAGGAATCGGGGTTGTGTCCCTCCCATCCCCGAATTAAATAAAGAGCTGCTGGATGATGCTCATAGTTCATCATTATCTATTCATCTTGGAAGCACGAAGATGTATAGGGACCTGAAAGAGTGCTTCTTGTGGAATGGTATGAAAAGAGATGTTGCTGAATATGTCTCTAGATGCTTGGTTTGTCAACAAGTTAAATATGAGAGACAGAAGTCTAAGGGGATGTTACAACCATTACCCATACCCGAATGGAAATGGGAAAACATCACTATGGACTTTGTCACAGGACTTTCTAAAACATCCAAAGGCAATAATGCTATCTGGTTAATAGTTGATCGTCTTACAAAGTCTGCACACTTCATCGCTATTAGAGAAGATTTCTCTCTATATCAGCTTGCCAGTATATATGTGAAGTAAGTGGTAAGATTGCATGGAGTACAACTTTCAATTATATATGATCGGGATCAGAGGTTTACCTCAATGTTCTGGCGATGTCTTCAGCATACTCTGGATACAGAGTTGAGTTTCAGCACTACTTATCATCCTCAGATAGATGATCAGTCTGAGAGAACAATTCAAACTCTAGAAGATATGTTGAGATCTTGCTCTATGGATTTCAAAGGTGGTTGGGATCAACACCTACCTTTGATGGAATTTTCTTATAATAATAGCTTTCAATCAAGTATTCAAATTGCTCCTTATGAAGCTCTATATGGAAAGAAATGCAGGACAACAACTTGATGGGATGAATTTGGGGAAAGAAAGCTATTAGGACCTGATATTGTTGATGAGATGGAAGCAAAGGTCCGATCTATTCAACAACACATAAGGGCAGCTCAGAGTCGGCATAAAATTTATGCCGACAACTGAAGAAAAGACCTAGAGTTTGAAGTGGGTGATAAAGTGTTCTTACAAATATCTCCCTGGAAGTGGGTCATGAGATTTGGAAATAAGGGGAAGTTGAGCCATAGATATATATGTCCTTTCGAAATACTGGATCGTGTTGGGAAGGTAGCTTACCGATTGGCGCTTCCACCGAATCTCTCTCAAGTTCACGATGTGTTCCGTGTATCTCTCCTGAGAATGTACATACCTGATCCTTCACATGTACTCAGCTCAGAAGTTGTACCACTAGAGCAAGATCTTTCTTATGAAGAACAACATATAAATATTTTTGATTATAGTGGAAAAGTCCTACAAAACAAGAACACTCCCTTGGTGAATGATTTATGGAGGAACCACCAAGTAAAAGCAGCTACATGGGAGCTTGAGGATATGATGAGGGAGAGGTATCCCCATCTGTTTGTTACAAAGTGACGAATTTCGAGGGAGAAATTCATTTTAAGGGGGGTATAATGTTACACCCGAGACTTTTATGAGAAATATTTTGTTTTTATTTTATATAAATCATCAATTAAATCTTTCACTGCACACAATCGTGACCTTCCTCGATAGCGTGTGTAGTACGCAATACTGAGTTCCACTAAACAATGATATATTATTATAATATTAAAAACTAGCAGTTATGAATAGTATTAACTGAATTTTAAATTTTACAACATTATTATTTATCTTACAAATTTTCTAGAACATGGTAAGAGAACAAAATAATTGTTTTGGGTAAAATAAGTATTTATCAAAAAATGCAGTTTTGCCGCCTTTTGATGGAACACCAAAATTAATTCTAGTTTTTGACACATATATAAGTTCAATTTGAGAAAATTAAATTCTTATTTTTAATGAAGATATAAAAATTTATTTTGGATAAATTTTTGATATTTTTCTGATAACTTTCATATTTTGATGAATAATAAAAAGATGCTAATTTTAAATTAAAAACAACTTTTTTCATTGAGATAAATTATATTGTTAAATTATAATATTGAATTGTTTTAAAGTATAGATTGAATATATTTTTACCATTTAATATAATGTATTTCATTAGCATTAATTTCACATTGAATTCATAGGTAAAAGCATTTTAATCTTTGGAAATGTTTTAACTTATAAACCCGTTTTCTTAACAATGGAAATTATTTTAAATTAATTAATGAAACATATATGTTTTGAATTTTGAAAAATGGATTCCATATTCAGAATCAGTGGGTCCAAATTATTTTAATAGGCTACTTTTTATTTTTTGGCATTATGAATAGTAACTACGGTAAATTTTATTTACCATAGTTAAAGGTAAATCGGGTAATTAAGGGAAAAATATAAGATTATAAAATTACCCTAACACCTGCCAAAATAATATTGGACGACTAAATGTAGACCCATATCACCTAAGGGTCGTATTATATTCACTGAATAGAATTTTTTCCCTGAAAATAATTTAATTATTATTAAAACCAAAGAATGTGACAACATGTCACTTTCTTAAATCATATAAGTATAATAATTTTAATTTGGTGATATACTTAATGAACCTTCAAACATAAATAGTCTCCAGAAATCTAATAGAATTATATAAATCATATGAATTTATTTATAATTTTTAGGGATTAAATAATTATCATTAATTATTACACAATAGTGATGTTGAAATTATTTTATTAATTAAAATATCAAATAAACGGTTTTAAAATATTAAAATAACTAATACATGGACTATTTAATGTGCTCCACTAATTTTCTAGATACATATGACATTTTATTAATCTATTAAATCTTTTATTTCGAACATATTTTCTGTATATATTTTATTTAAATTCAAATAAATGAATAGTGTCAAAATAGACACATTTGTTATTTTATAAAAATAACATATTATAAAATTGATTAAAAATCACAAAAATATTTAAATATTATAAATTAAAATTTATATGGTTGAAAATGTCATAAAGTGTCAAATTATGGAAAATTCACAACACATATGTAATTATTAATAATAATTTAAAATTTAGAATATTATTACAACAAATAAAATTAAATTGATAAATAAGGATAAATCATGTTGGTAGTGTTTAAAATAAATTCCTAACATGTCTATATTTTATTGGTTGATTATATTAAAGACCTATCTCATCTAATCTTCTGATATGAGTCATTTTGGATGATTTTTAGTGGGTTTGGGATTTAATATAAACTAATATTTCTTACATTTCCAAAGGTGCCCATCTCCTCCTTTATAAAAAGGCACCTCCTCCCTCTACTCCTCACACCAATTTGAGCCTTCATGGTCGGCCAAACCCTTCCCATTTCACTTTCCCTCTTCCCTAGTATCATCCTAGAGGTTCTGGTCTTCTTCAAAGACCAACCCTAGTGCCCTAAGAGGAGATTAAGATGAGGCGCGTCAAAAAAATGTAATATCCATTACCGATCCTTTCCAAATTCTTTCTTCTTAAACATATTCTTCTTTAGTTGTTTAATTATGAAGTAATAACATAAGTATCATTCATATACTGATATGTTATTATAATTATGAAACAACCCTATTTCGACATCTATCCATCCTATGGAAAACAAAATCACTGCGCGTGCGTACGTACGGAATACCGTCTCCACGTCGTGGTGTAATATATTTTCCCCCACAACCTTAATTGGATGGGTATAATGGTGTAAATAATTACAATATATGATTATTTTAAAGTGATATTGATTCTGAAATAGTATACTTACACTTCAATACAATTCCACGGTCATGGGAACGATATCATTGCTCGTGCGTACGTACGGAATACCGTCTCCACAATGAGATGTGATTCGTTCTACATGATATTCATTGAATAATGATTATATAAATGCATTTAATGAATAAATATGATATTTAGTACATTAATATCATTCTGGAAATGATTTATCTATAACCTAAATAGAAGAATACGAATTTATTTGACAAAACACGCATAAGAACAAAAAGTTTTAAACACCCAAATAACAAGTAGCAATGAAATATTACTACTAAGAAGCTAGGAATATTACCATATATGATATCATAACAATAATTATGATTCTGGAATAAGTCAATAAAATTATTTAAATCGTTATACAGGAGGTTCCGACACTTACGAGGCAAATCAGACCTAAGGTAAGGGAAATATCACAATCTCATTTTTATCTGAGATTGTTTATACTTTAGTATTTACTGGGGTATATTTTATCATCCACATCCATGTTTCCTCAATATTTAATATTATTTCTATCCACCTGCAATTGTTTAAAAATTAATTTTACCCTTCGGTGAGTTTTTCGTAAAGGATACGAAAGGAATCTTTTGTCGTTTTTTGAACGAGGTACTTTTTGACTTTTCCGAAAAAAGTACGAAAAATGTTTTTTTAACTTATACAGCAAGAATGGATTTTTAAAAAATTATTTCCATGAAGATTACTTTACAAGTTTTCATGTTTATTTTTAATCAACTTCTTTTAGTTTAGAATTGTACAACATGTTAAGAAAGGAAAATTGTTTTTGAAGCAGAAAGGATATTTTCCTCAAGAATGGAGTTCAAGTGTTTTATCAAAATTATTTTCCATATAAGATAATAAAGGATTCTATTTCTATCCCTATTATTACATTGATTTGATTATGTTTTGATGGAATTATATTTTTATCTTATATTAATTTTTTTATGATGTCCCGATGTTTAAGATTCCCATTTTTATTACATGGGTTATACTATTATGTATGGTTTCTAATTTTGTGGAACACATAAGAATAGTATCCTTATGAGATGGGTGGGACCTATATCTCACTCCAATGAATTGGGTAAAGATTTTATATCTCATGATATAGACATGGCTGGAACGGCAGGTTAAACCGTTTCAGTGAAATAGGACTGAAAGGAGGAGTGAACTCGGTTCAGAAATGGACTATGTCCATTAAGATAGTCTTGGAAATGAGTCCTGAATAACAAGAAATGATTCTCTATGATTATGTGTGTATGACACAATGTTTCATTTTTTATGTAAAGATTATTGGGATTACATTTCAGTACTATGATTTATCCCATGTCATGTAATTATGATTTATTTTGCAGGTTATGATTTCAATAAGATATGTTCTTATGTATATGATGTGATTGATATTTCTTTTGTTTACCCTTACTTAGAATTTGAGATCACCCTTTTGTATGTTTTATTTCCCCAGGTCAGGAAGGAGGTTATTAAGTAGGATATTCCAAAAAAGGGACTCTAGATATGATGAAATAAATGGGAGGAAAAGTAGATGCTTTAAGAACCAGTTGTTTATGTTTCGCAGTTTCTAAAGACTCTATACCTATACGGTCCTTTCCTGGTTTTGTTATATGTTGTAATAAGTGTTCTTAAATTCTAATGTAATGACAATGTATGTAAAGTATGGGTCGTTATAATCTGGGTGATTGTTGACCGACTCAATATGTCAGATCATTTCCTCCCCATTTGGGAGCTGGGACCGATAGATGAATTAGGATGACTCTACATTTGGGGGATACTGTGGCTTAACAAGGTTCCTTCGATGATCATCTAAGATCATAACACTCTCTTTACATCTCGGCTGTGGATTGGATTATAGGAGGCATTCGGGATGATGATATGCTTGAGCACATCATTTCATGCCTAGATATATGAACAGACGGTGTAGAACATATAAAACAGGGATGAAATGTTAAATTATTGCATATTGGATTATTTCCATAATTGAGAGAACCACCTTTCACTATTTGAGTTTTTATACAACATCAACTATCACTCCACAATTGGTATAAAATTGTTTTATACCTTGTACGGGGGGCCTTGAAGATTACCAATATGATGGAGAGACCCATGGGACACAACACTCATGGGTATGGAGTTGTTATGGGCTTACACCAAGAAGATGCAAATAATAAAGGAGAGAAGGAGGACTACACATAGTAGGAATAAGTCTTATGTTGGCTGGAGATTGAGACACATGGATATTGAGGAGGGAGAACATGTATTCCTTTGGGTCACACATTGACGTGGATTACAGATATTTTTCCATGGTGGCAAGCTATATTTGAGAATCATTAGACCATTTAATAACTTCATCATATATTGGAGAAGGGGTGTACCGCCTATCTCTTCCCCCACAAATGCACCTAGTGCATGATTTTTTTCATATATCCCAGGTGAGGAGAGATATGATTGATCCATCACACGTCATAAACTAGTGAGATATGGTCATTGACGATTGGGTGATATTTGGGGAGATCCCAATAATGATAGAGGATTGAGATGAGAGGATCCTATGTGGGTGGTTTATTCCTCTAGTGTATGTTTCGTGGAAGCACATGAATCTCTAGAAGAGCCATTGGGTGATGGGTGCTCAGATTCATGCTCTTTACTAGCATCTTTTTGATTTTATTTTTGTTTCATTTTTTGGGATGTAAATAAATTTGTTGGGGAAAATTTATTGTCTATAAATACTGGGTAATTGTTTTTTAAATTATAGGGAATTATTATGATACCACCTAATTTGACGATATGTGATTCTGAGATCCGGTCAGCCCAGAATAGAATTTTGAACATTTTATAAGTACGCTTAAGTAAAAGTCCATGTAATTTTTTCTAACATTTGAATAGTTTCTTAGATAGAAAATATGATTGCATCGCTGAATTCTGAATTCCAAGATTCTCCTAAAAAGACCATAACATGAACCCACAAGGGAAAAAAACATTATTTTCAGACATTTTGAAAATAAAAAAAATAAAATCAATAAGTTAATTTATTTTATTTTCTCATCCTTTGATTGGTGGATGACCTAGATTTGGTGTATCTATTAGGTGCATTGATGAGGCTCATCAATGGATCTCTAAACTCTCAGTGTAATAAAACAATAATTACACATAATAGTGAAGTGGTTTCAAAAATGAAACAGCGTAACTTCGCGAAATCAGAGTGAAACTAAAAATTTGAGACATGTTATGTTTTTTTTGGTTGACGCATTGGTTGAATTAGGTAATATATTGTGACAATTATCTGATGAACATATGACTTACTTCATCCCTAATGAATAAGGAAAAATTTCGATGAATTTCAATCATCTTTGATGAACCAAAAATTCTAGAGCTGGATGTGACAATTGACATTGAAGTCTTGAAATAGTGAAGAGATAATGTTTTGGAATCAAATTTCAAAGAGGTAAATGTTTTTGTTGTTGTTTGTTCTTATATGGTTTTTTATAGAAATGATAAACTCGGTTCAACCAATGAACATATTTATCCATGAATTGTGTGTTTATGTTGGAGGGTATCTTTATATGGGTTATTCTTTATCTGGGATTAGATTAACTTTTTCTATCATTTTTGATCTCCCTTGAGCCTCCCTAGTTTTACAACATCTAACATGTAGGGTGTGGGTTCAAATTAACATTTTCCTAGACCCATCCAAAAGTGCTATCCTTATGAAAAAATTGGCCAAATGGTATAAAGGTGCATCCAAGACCATCATTGTGATTTCGGTGACTCGAGAGGCCCATAGACAAATACATATTAGAAACCGGACCCCTAGGGAAACTCTGGTGGCCCATGAAATGTTTCGCCGGTGACTGGAGATGATGCCAACTCGCGCCATGGCAGTGGTGGAAGTTAGTCTCCCTGAAGGATCGCAGCATGCCTGTCGGCGCGTCGAGGGGTAGGAGGCCTTGAGATAACATGGTGTCTGTAACACCCCGAGATTTTATGAAAAATATTTTTTTTAATTTCATTAATGTCTTGTATTGTACGCTACACCAAAAGGAGATTGCACAACACGCATCCTTGTCTTACCTTGCATTACACGCAATCGCGACCTTCCTCGATAGCATGTGTAATACGCAATACCGAGTTTCACTAAACAACGATGTGCTATTAAAATATTATTAAAACTAGCCGTTATGAATAGTAATAACCACTTTTTAAAATTCTGTAAATCTTATTTTTCAAAATGAACTTCATTCTTGGATTCGGAGTATCGATTATAGCCTAAGGTGAAATTTTGGTACTTTTCGGATAACTTTCATATTCTGATGAATAGTGAAAATTACTAAATTACAATTAAAAACAACTTTTTTAATCGAAATAATTAATAGTGATAAATTATTAATTTGAGTGGTTTTAAAGTATATTTAGAATATATTTTTACAATTTAATACAATGTTGGTCATTGGTTGTAATTTCACATTTAAACCAGACATAATCAAGTGTCAATCTTTTGATATATATTGTTTCCTAAAAACACGCTATTTATTTTAACAGCAGGATTTAATTATAAAATTAATTAATGCAACTTCTATGTTATGAATTTGGTAAAATAAATTTCATTTTTGAATTCGGAATATGAAATATAGCTTAGGATGAAATTTTGGCATTGTTCTGAAAAACATCAATTTTTGATGAATAGTGAAACTACTAAGTGGTAGTTAAAAAACTGAATTTTTCATAAAACATAATTTTGCCGCTTCTGTGAATGGAATTTCAAAAATCTGAGAGACACGGTTAATATCAAGGACTAAAATGTGGTTCAATGAGATGAAAATAATTTTTTGGTGAATAGTAACTTTTTACTTTTTTTACCGCGGTTAATAGTAAATAGGGTAACTAAGGGTAAATATGATATTACTATTACCCTAACACATGTCCAAATTCTATTGGACAATTGTAATTCGACCAAAAACAAACTTAGGAATAAAATATGACCATTTAGGCCCACATGGATTAGATTAGGACATTTATTATTAATTTATTTAAAGAAAGGTTAAAATAGTTAAAATCAAAGTTTAATAAGTAAATCATTTTTAATATGGGGTTATACATAAGATATATTCGATTTTAAATATTCATTAGAAAGATAAAAAGATTTACTACATGATGGTATTTTATTTGTAATTTTTAGACATAAAATAATTTAATTTATCTATGACACAACGATGATGCAGTAATTTTCTTATTAATGAAATATTGACATAATTGATGTTATAAACACCAAAATAAATGTAATTTGAGATTTTTTATGAATTCCACTAATTTTATAGGTTACTATGATATATTAATGTTGATTTAATCAACTTGGTTCGAACATTTAATTCTGTTATGACTTTCAAAAAAATCATATATCAAATAGTGTCAAAATTGACACAAAATAGTTTATAAAACAAATATTATATTATTAATTGTTATTGTATTCCTAAAAATCTAAGGTTCGGCCAAATGACTTAGATAAGGATATATATATTAATAATAAACAATTTGGGGTTCGTTTGGCATGTTATAGTATGTTTATTAACCATATAGTGAAAGCAAACAAAAAGACATGGTAAACGTTAAATTATTTAACTTAGAGTTAAATCTAATTGATAAGGTTAAAATAATATCCTAAACTTGTCTAAATTCTATTGGTTGATAGGATTTCGACCCATCCCCACCTTAGCATCGAAATAAGACCCTTTGGAACCATTATAAACCGATTTTGACTTTAATATAAAATAATATTTTGAGATATTCCTAAGGTGCCCCTCTCCTCCCCTATAAAAGGACACCTCCTTCCCCTCCTCCTCACACCAATTTGAGCACTCATGCTCGGCCAAACCCTGCCAAAATCTCTTCTCCACTTCCCTAGAAACATCCTAGAGGTTCTGGTCTTCCTCAAAGACCAATTCTAGTGCCCTAAGAGGAGGTCTCAAAGAGGCACTTCAAAGAAGAGGTAATTACCGTTACCAATTCTTTCATCTTTATTTCTTCTTCCACTTCTTCTTCTTAGGTTGTTTCATTATGAAGTAATAACATAGGTATCACTCATATACTGATATGTTATTATATGTATGAAACAACAATATTTCACCATCTATCCATCCTACGGAAAAAGAAATCACCGCGCGTGCGTACGTACAGAATACCGTCTCCACGCCGTGGTGTAATCTATTTTCCACCACCACCTTACATGGATGGGTATAATGGTGTAAAGAATAACTATACATAGTTATTACAACATCATATTGATTCTGATATATTGTATAATCCACTCCAATTCAATTCAATATTTATAGAAATGATATCATCGCTCGTGCGTACGTACGGACTACCGTCTCCACGACGCGATGAGATTCATTCTTCATGTTAACCATTTAAGAATGATTATAATGTATATATAAGAAATAATAATGAAATATATGACATTATAAAGCTACTGGATTTATGTATATATATACATATGTATGTCATCTACTTACTTCCATTTCAAGACAATAAGGAAAGAAAAACCGCGTTCATGCGTACGTACGGACTACCGTCTCCATGAACGGTGTTTTTCATTTTATTTATCTATCTATTATATATATATATATATACTGAATATATATGATATATAAATCATATTTTATATTCTGGAAGTAAGTAAATCATGATATAAGTAATAATGATGTCAAGAACAACAAGTCAAAACACCTACGATAAATGAAACGATTTTACCCAAAACGCTTCTTTAACATGGAATTTACAAAAGAACGGGTAAAATAATGTTATAAGTGAACCATATATGCTATCATAACAATGAATATGATTCTGGAATAAGTCAATAACATGATTTAAATCATTATACAGGAGGTTCGGACACTTACAAAGCAAGTTGGACATAAGGTAAGGGAAATATCACAATCTCATTTTTATCCGAGATTGTTTATTCGTAAGTATTTACTGGGGTGTATTTTATCATCCACATCCATGTTCCCTCAATATGTAATATTGTTTCCATCCACTTGCAATAGTTTAAATCCAATTTTACCCTTATGTGAGTTTTTAGTAAAGAATATGAAAGGAATCTTTTGCCGTTTTTCGTACGAGGTACTTTTTGACTTTTCCGAAAAAAGTACAAGAAGAATGTTTTTTTAACTTATACGGCACGAACGGATTTTTACGGTTTTATAAAGCCTTATTTTCATGAAGCTTCCTTCAAAAGATTTCATGACTATTTTCAATAAAATCTCTTTCTTTTAAAATTTCAGGACGTTTTGTGAAAAGAAATTGATTTTGAAGAAGAAAGGATATTTTCCTCAAGAATGGAGTTCAAGTGTTTTATCAAAATAATTTTCCATCTAAGATAATAAAGGGTTCTGTTTTTATCCCTATTATTACATTGATTTGATCATGTTGTGATGGAATTATTTTTATGAATTCCATTATCTTGTATGAATTGTTTTATGATGTCATGATGTTTAAGATTCCCATTTGTATTACATGGGTTATGCAATGATTTATGGTTTATGATTTTGTGGCACACATAAGAATGGTATCATTAAGAGATGGGTGGGACCTATATCTCCCTCCAATGCATTGGGTAAAGATTTTATATCTCATGAGATAGACATGGCTGGAATGGTAGGTTATACCGGTTCAGTGAAACAGGACTGAAACGAGGATTACTCGATTCAGAAAGGGACTTTGTCCACTAAGATAGTCTTGGCAATGAGTCTTGACTAACAAGAAATTATTCTCTATGATTATGTGTGTATGCCACAATGAGTAATGTTTTATGTTATGATTTCATTTCACTACTATGATTTATCCCATGTTATGAAATTATGCTCTCTTTTGCAGGATAAGATTTCCAAAAAAGATGTTATGTTCTTATGAAAATTATGTGATTGATATTTCCTTTGTTTACCCTTACTGAGCATTTGAGCTCACCCTTTTATGTTTTCTTTTCCCCAGGATATAAAGAAAGGTTTTAGGTAAAAAAAAGGAAGATCTTTATGGGAGATGTTGAAGATCTTTCACCAGGATTAGAAGATTACGTTCCGAGTTTCCAAAGACACTAAACTATTACGATCCTTGTGTGTGTATTTTTGTTATGTATTAAGTATTCCGCAAAAGTAATGTAATGTCCATGTACGATAAGCTTCGGGTCTCTACAGTTGGTATCAGAGGAAAGGTTTAGTCAACCTTTGGAAACTAGGATGCGAAAACGTTAGTGATATCCCTAGAGATATTTCTAAGGTATGTCTAGGGATGTCCCTAGGGATAAGTATACGTATAGGTTATAGTAATAGAATTACGCTAACGATCATAGAATTAAACCTAAGATGTTGGATATTGAGGTACTCCCCCTTTATTATGTTGTTTTCCCTAGCATGATTTTTGCCTCTCACACAATTCTTTTTGGGTTTTATACGATGGCTGGAACCCGAAGGAACCGTGTTGATCAATGCAATGGACAATGCAATGATTGCCCTCCTGAACAAACAAATGTTATGGGAGATGGAGTGCAAAATCTTATTGCTATACTTACACAAGCTATGAATCATTCTGGACTTCTAAATGAGCAGAGAAGGGAACAATATTCTATTGAGTCCTTCATGAGGCAACGTCCACCTTCTTTCAGTGGGACTTCCGATCCACTTGTGGCTGAACAATGGATCAGTACTACTGAAAAGATATTTTCAGTTCTTCAATGTTCTGAACATGATAAAGTCATCCTAGCAGTGTATCGTTTGGAAGGAGATGCTGATCAATGGTGGAATCTTATTAAGAATACAAGGCAAAGGGATGAAATTGAGTCTATGGAATGGGACGAGTTCAACAACTTATTTTTCAATAAGTACTTCCCTCGTATTCTTCGAACAAAGATGGAGAAAGAGTTTCTTGAACTGAAGCAAAGGGATGATGAATCTGTTGGTACCTATGAAGCAAATTTTACAAGACTTGCAAGGTATGCTTCTGGAATTATCATCCAACCTGAAAGTAAAGTTGATCGATTTTTCAGTGGCTTAAAACCAAGTCTTCGAAGGGCATTAGCTATAAGAGACTTCAGTAGCTATGAAGAAATTGTGCATTGTGCTATCAAGGTAGAAATGGAAGTTGGTGTTACATATCGATCTCATGGTTTTGACAAGAAACGAAAGATGGATTTCAAGGAGAAATCTCAAAATAATGGTGAAAAGAAGATGAATGTTTCCTTATGTACAAAGTGTGGAAAGAAGCATGGTGGAGATTGTCTTAAAGGAACTAGAAAATGTTTTAAGTATGGAAAAGAAGGTCATCGAGCAGCTGAGTGTCGAATTAATGGAAAAAGGGTTTCTAATGATGTGAATAAAGCAAACACTGCAGAGAACGTACCACCAACACTTCAATGCTTCAAGCGCAAGGAAATGGGGCATTATGCTAATAATTGCCCTAATCCAAGGGTTAGTGATGATCAACATGAGCAACCACTGAAGGCAAAGGACAAAGGGAAATCACATGCGGTCACTATTGGCGATGTTGAATATGATAACGATGTGGTGGAATGATTAAGCGTTTATGTAATGGGATTCCAAAATAATGTTGTATCATTGAGTATTGCAATATTTATTGATGTGGTATTCAAAGTGATTGAGATATTTTTTTTGGAAATAAGATGATATGCGCATAATGAAGACGAGAAAATGAAATGCTTAATAGTATTCATGAGCTCATGATTGATATAAGGACTAAGTGATATCATGGTTTGAGTATATAGAATTTTGAGGATTTTGGTATGTGGAAAGTGTTAACTTTTAACTGCACTCATGTTTTCACTGTGGTATTCAAGAGAATACACGATTAAGGACTTTGAATGTTTGGAATGTGACCAACAAGGCATATCTTATGATATGTGGGGATCAACGACAGTATTAAATCTCTGGTAATCGTTGTCACTATATTATGAGAGTGGACTGCAGTATTATGTATAAGCCTAAAGATTAGACTGGATTATGTTGGACATAAGTTAGTATTGTTTAAGGATAGAAGATTTTCGATATTATTGATGGGATGTTATATTAATGTAGTTTTAGAAAAAGGACAACCTGCAGGACGGGGGACAGCCCATCGCTTCGGACAAGGCTGTAGGAATCGAACCCACAACCGAAGTGCGACTGGCCTTTATCGCCTACCACTGACCTACAGGAAGTCCCTGTTTAGTAGAAACTAGTGTTATTATATTAAGCAGTATGATATATGAAGTATAAGCCCATTTTAGGAACCATATATGATTAATCCCACTATAGATCAACTTATGTATATAAATTTTGCTAATCTTTTGAGACAGATGGAATGACCCGTTATTCTATCACATGATGTGCTAACACTTCACGAATAACAAATTCAACTTCATTTATTTAAGAGATGAAGTGGAAATTGTTCAAGGCACGAACAATAGTGAGATTGTACAAAAATAAAGTAAGTATTTATTCTAATTCAAATTCTTCAACTTTAGGGAAAAGATCTTGAAAACCAAAAATGTTGTCCTAGTGCTCTTATATCTGATTAATCAGATGGTACCTTAGATCGTCACAAATTTATGGATTTGTGATTGTTGGCTTTTCCATAGCCATGTTCTCTACCACTCTCCATCAGAACATGATTGTTAGATTTCTCTTCCATATCCATATTTTCACCTATGTGGAAATCCAGTGATTAGTTTATTTGGGTAACCGTTACGTTTCATACTTTTGTTTTTAAAGATTGGTTTTGGTATTCCTTTTTACGATGTGGGTTTCTATTAAATAAACTTTCGAGTAGTAAACCATTTATAACCCCGACGAATTTCGAGGGTGAAATTCATTTTAAGGGGGGTAGAATGTAACACCCCGAGATTTTATGAAAAATATTTTTTTTAATTTCATTAATGTCTTGTATTGTACGCTACACCAAAAGGAGCTTTCACAACACGCATCCTTGTCTTACCTTGCATTACACGCAATCGCGACCTTCCTCGATAGCGTGTGTAATACGCAATACCGAGTTTCACTAAACAACGATGTGCTATTAAAATATTATTAAAACTAGCCGTTATGAATAGTAATAACCACTTTTTAAAATTCTGTAAATCTTATTTTTCAAAATGAACTTCATTCTTGGATTCGGAGTATCGATTTTAGCCTAAGGTGAAATTTTGGTACTTTTCGGATAACTTTCATATTCTGATGAATAGTGAAAATTACTAAATTATAATTAAAAACAACTTTTTTAATCGAAATAATTAATAGTGATAAATTATTAATTTGAGTGGTTTTAAAGTATATTTAGAATATATTTTTACAATTTAATACAATGTTGGTCATTGGTTGTAATTTCACATTTAAACCAGACATAATCAAGTGTCAATCTTTTGATATATATTGTTTCCTAAAAACACGCTATTTATTTTAACAGCATGATTTAATTATAAAATTAATTAATTCAACTTCTATGTTATGAATTTGGTAAAATAAATTTCATTTTTGAATTCGGAATATGAAATATAGCTTAGGATGAAATTTTGGCATTGTTCTGAAAAACATCAATTTTTGATGAATAGTGAAACTACTAAGTGGTAGTTAAAAAAACTGAATTTTTCATAAAACTTAATTTTGCCGCTTCTGTGAATGGAATTTCGAAAATACGAGAGACACGGTTAATATCAAGGACTAAAATGTGGTTCAATGAGATGAAAATAATTTTTTGGTGAATAGTAACTTTTTACTTTTTTTACCGCGGTTAATAGTAAATAGGGTAACTAAGGGTAAATATGATATTACTATTACCCTAACACATGTCCAAATTCTATTGGACAAGTGTAATTCGACCAAAAACAAACTTAGGAATAAAATATGACCATTTAGGCCCACTTGGATTAGATTAGGACATTTATTATTAATTTATTTAAAGAAAGGTTAAAATAGTTAAAATCAATGTTTAATAAGTAAATCATTTTTAATATGGGGTTATGCATAAGATATATTAGATTGTAAATATTCATTAGAAATATAAAAAGATTTACTACATGATGGTATTTTATTTGTAATTTTTAGACATAAAATAATTTAATTTATTTATGACACAACGATGATGCAGTAATTATCTTATTAAAGAAATATTGACATAATTGATGTTATAAACACCAAAATAAATGTAATTTGAGATTTTTTATGAATTCCACTAATTTTCTAGGTTACTATGATATATTAATGTTGATTTAATCTACTTGGTTCGAACATTTAATTCTGTTATGACTTTCAAAAAAATCATATATCAAATAGTGTCAAAATTGACACATAATAGTTTTTAAAACAAATATTATATTATTAATTGTTATTGTATTCCTAAAAATCTAAGGTTCGGCCAAATGACTTAGATAAGGATATATATATTAATAATAAACAATTTGGGGTTCGTTTGGCATGTTATAGTAAGTTTATTAACCATATAGTGAAAGAAAACAAAAAGACATGGTAAACGTTAAATTATTTAACTTAGAGTTAAATCTAATTGATAAGGTTAAAATAATATCCTAAACTTGTCTAAATTCTATTGGATGATAGGATTTCGACCCATCCCCACCTTAGCTTCGAAATAAGACCCTTTGGAACCATTATAAACCGATTTTGACTTTAATATAAAATAATATTTTGAGATATTCCTAAGGTGCCCCTCTCCTCCCCTATAAAAGGACACCTCCTTCCCCTCCTCCTCACACCAATTTGAGCACTCAAGCTCGGCCAACCCCTGCCAAAATCTCTTCTCCACTTCCCTAGCAACATCCTAGAGGTGCTGGTCTTCCTCAAAGACCAATTCTAGTGCCCTAAGAGGAGGTCTCAAAGATGCACTTCAAAGAAGAGGTAATTACCGTTACCAATTCTTTCATCTTTATTTCTTTTTCCACTTCTTCTTCTTAGGTTGTTTCATTATGAAGTAATAACATCGGTATCACTCATATACTGATATGTTATTATAAGTATGAAACAACCCTATTTCACCATCTATCCATCCTACGGAAAAAGAAATCACCGCGCATGCGTACGTACGGAATACCGTCTCCACGCCGTGGTGTAATCTATTTTCCACCACCACCTTACATGGATGGGTATAATGGTGTAAAGAATAACTATACATAGTTATTACAACATCATATTGATTCTGATATATTGTATAATCCACTCTAATTCAATTCAATATTTCTAGAAATGATATCATCGCTCGTGCGTACGTACGGACTACCGTCTCCACGACGCGATGAGATTCATTCTCCATGTTAACCATTTAAGAATGATTATAATGTATATATAAGAAATAATAATGAAATATATGACATTATAAAGCTACTGGATTTATGTATATATATACATATGTATGTCATCTACTTACTTCCATTTCAAGACAATAAGGAAAGAAAAACAGCGTTCATGCGTACGTACGGACTACCGTCTCCATGAACGGTGTTTTTCATTTTATTTATCTATCTATTATATATATATATACTGAATATATATGATATATAAATCATATTTTATATTCTGGAAGTAAGTAAATCATGATATAAGTAATAATGATGTCAAGAACAACGAGTCAAAACACCTACGATAAATGAAACGATTTTACCCAAAACGCTTCTTTAACATGGAATTTACAAAAGAACGGGTAATATAATGTCATAAGTGAACCATATATGCTATCATAACAATGAATATGATTCTGGAATAAGTCAATAACATGATATAAATCATTATACAGGAGGTTCGGACACTTACAAAGCAAGTCGGACATAAGGTAAGGGAAATATCACAATCTCATTTTTATCCGAGATTGTTTATTCGTAAGTATTTACTGGGGTGTATTTTATCATCCACATCCATGTTCCCTCAATATGTAATATTTTTTCCATCCACTTGCAATAGTTTAAATCCAATTTTACCCTTAGGTGAGTTTTTAGTAAAGAATATGAAAGGAATCTTTTGCCGTTTTTCGTACGAGGTACTTTTTGACTTTTCCGACAAAAGTACAAGAAGAATGTTTTTTTAACTTATACGGCACGAACGGATTTTTACGGTTTTATAAAGCCTTATTTTCATGAAGCTTCCTTCAAAAGATTTCATGACTATTTTCAATAAAATCTCTTTCTTTTAAAATTTCATGACGTTTTGTGAAAAGAAATTGATTTTGAAGAAGAAAGGATATTTTCCTCAAGAATGGAGTTCAAGTGTTTTATCAAAATAATTTTCCATCTAAGATAATAAAGGGTTCTGTTTTTATCCCTATTATTACATTGATTTGATCATGTTGTGATGGAATTATTTTTATGAATTCCTTTATCTTGTATGAATTGTTTTATGATGTCATGATGTTTAAGATTCCCATTTGTATTACATGGGTTATGAAATGATTTATGGTTTATGATTTTGTGGCACACATAAGAATGGTATCATTAAGAGATGGGTGGGACCTATATCTCCCTCCAATGCATTGGGTAAAGATTTTATATCTCATGAGATAGACATGGCTGG
Organism: Viscum album; assembly: GCA_963277665.1. NCBI lineage: Eukaryota > Viridiplantae > Streptophyta > Magnoliopsida > Santalales > Viscaceae > Viscum > Viscum album. The sequence goes on from OY728140.1 coordinate 654,203,813, forward strand.
AATGGTAGGTTATACCGGTTCAGTGAAACAGGACTGAAACGAGGATTACTCGATTCAGAAAGGGACTTTGTCCACTAAGATAGCCTTGGAAATGAGTCTTGACTAACAAGAAATGATTCTCTATGATTATGTGTGTATGACACAATGAGTAATGTTTTATGTTATGATTTCATTTCACTACTATGATTTATCCCATGTTATGAAATTATGCTCTCTTTTGCAGGTTAAGATTTCCAAAAAAAATGTTATGTTCTTATGAAAATTATGTGATTGATATTTCCTTTGTTTACCCTTACTGAGCATTTGAGCTCACCCTTTTATGTTTTCTTCTCCCCAGGATATAAATAAAGGTTTTAGGTAAAAAAAAAGGAAGATCTTTATGGGAGATGTTGAAGATCTTTCACCAGGATTAGAAGATTACGTTCCGAGTTTCCAAAGACACTAAACTATTACGATCCTTGTGTGTGTATTTTTGTTATGTATTAAGTATTCCGCAAAAGTAATGTAATGTCCATGTACGATAAGCTTCGGGTCTCTACAGTGTCAATGTAACACCACAAGCTTCTACGATATGTTTCTCTTTGAATAATTCGATAGCATGTGTTGTACGCAACATCGAGTTACAACGCACCAAAACCAATCAAACTAGCCGTTATGAATAGTAATACAAACTTTTTGAAATTTTTAAATTTTATTTTTCAAAATGGACTTCATTTTTTAATTCGTAATATCGAAATTATCCAAGGGTGAATTTCTGGTATTTTTCTGAAAAACTTCATTTTTTGATGAATAGTGAAACCACTAAGTGGTAGTTAAAAAACTGAATTTTTCATAAAACATAATTTTACCGCTTCTATGAGTGGAATTTTGAAAATCCGAGAGACATGGTTAATATCAAGGAGTAAAATGTGGTTCAATGAGATGAAAATAATTTTTGGTGAATAGTAACTTTTTACTTTTATTTACCACGGTTAAAAGTAAATAGGGTAATTAAGGGTAAAAATGATATTAATATTACCCTAACACATTTTATAATTCTATTGGACAAATGTATATTGACAAAAAATATCCTTATGAATAAAATATTATCATTTAGGTCCACAAGGATTAGATTAGGACATTTATTATTATTTAATTCAAAGAAGAGTTAAAAAAGTTAAAATAAAAGTTTATTTAATAAAACATTTTTAAAAAAGGGTTACACAGAAGATAAATTATATTTTAAATATTATTTAGAAATATAAAAAGATTTCATACACAAGTATATTTAATTTATAATTTTTAGACATTAAATAATTTAATTTATTTATGACACAGTGGTGATGTAGTAATTATCTAATTAATGAAATATTAAAATAATTGATATTATAATTATCAAAATAAATTTAATTTGATAGTTTTTATCAATTACACTAATTTTATAGGTTAATATGACATATTAGGATTTATTATATAAATTTTTTTTGAAGTAATAATTCTGTTATTAATTAATCAAAAACAAAATACCCAATAGTGTCAAAATTGACATAAAAGAGTTTTTTAAAACAAATATTATTCTATTAATTTATATTCAATTCATAAAAATCTAAGGCTCGGCCAAGAGACTTATATCATGATAGGTGTATCATTGATGGATCACTTGGGGGTCTCATGGTGGTATATAGTATGTTTATTAACTATATAATATAAAAATACAAAGTGACATGCTAAGTGTCGAACTAATTAACTAAGAGTTAAAAATAAAATATAAGCTTAATATAATGACCCAAACCTATCTAATTTCTATTGGTTGAGTGATTTTAGACCCATCCCCACCTTAACCTTTAATGAATCCCCTTTGGATCCCTTAGAACCCGAATGTGAATTTATTATAAAATAATATTTCTAGATTTTCCAAAGGTGCCCCTTACCCCTCTTATAAAAGGGCACTCCCCCTTCTCACTAATTCACACATTAAAAACCTTTTGGCTCGGCCAAAACCTGCCCAAATACTCTATCAACATCAGTCTCTTCAACCTAGAAGCCTTAGTTTGATCACTAAGCCAACATAAGGGGATCTTTCTATCAAATCAAAAGGAAGAACCCGAATAAGAGGTAATGTTTTCACCACCCTCTTTCAAGTTCCTTTCTTATTCAACTTATTCTTTCTTTGTTATTCCCATTATAAAATAAAAACTCCAGTATCTTATATATACTGTGATGTTATTATAAATATGGTACAACCATATTCAGTTATCTATCCATCCTTTGAATAACATGTCACCATACGTGCGTATGTATGGCTTATCGTCTCCACGTCGTAGTGTAATTGTTATTCAATAAATTATTATTTTTATGGGTATAATAATGATGTGTAATTCATGTAAATAATAAATATAACATTATAAGGATTATTTATATATTATATAACATCCAATTATATATTATTTTAATATCAAAATGATGATATTGTCGCTCGTACGTACGTATGGACTACCATCTCCACGATCGCGTTGAGATTCATTCTCCATCGTATCCATTCAAGAATAATTCTCATTTAATGATTAAAAATAATGTTTAAGGACATGATATCATTCTGGATATGGAAAAGATAAAACATATCCATGACAAACACAACTTACGTAACAAAACATATAAAAGAAAATGAGTAAGTTAACACCCAAAATGATGATAATACTAAGATATTATTAATAAAGCAATGTTAAAAGATCATATATGATATCATATGAATGTATATGATTCTTGTATAATTTAATAACATTTATTTCACCATTATATAGGATGTTATGGTACCCCCAACCAAGGAAAAGTACAAGGTAAGGGTTTATTTCACAATCTCTTCATTATCCAAGGTTGTTTATACATAATAATCTACTGGGATTTCTTTATTATCCACATCTATGTTTCTTAAAAATTTATTTCAAAACAATTTTCATAATTAAAAGAATATGGGTTAATGTCATTTATACCCTTTTTTAATTTTTTATAATAGGTTTATAAAGGAATCATTCCCTCGATTTTCAGACAAGGTGCTTTTTAACCTTTTCGGGAAAAATAAGGTAAGAATGTTTTTTTAACTTATACGGCGGGTGCGACTGTCTTCCACCATTATAAAATCCTCTAAGATTCCCTTACAATATTATAAGAATATTTTCAAAGAAAATTTTTTATTTTATAAATATATGACTCTTAAATGATTTAAAAATAGAAAGAGATATTTCTCTAAATAGGGTTTTGATTTCATCTATGTCAACATCATTTGATGGATTTTATGTTTATTTGGAGTTGATTTGTTATGTAACAAAACGTCCATATTGTATTGATGACTTTGTGATATTTTTGACTGTGGAAGTTTTATTTTTATACCATTTGTGGTTTATTTAGAATGTATTGACATTTCGTATGCTAGTTTTAATACAAATGTTTATGTTATGATTAAACTTGTAAATAGGAGGAATGCATTGGAATTAATAAGTGACGGGTGGAGCCTGCTATATCTCCTCGATGCATCGGTAGGTCTCATGAGAAAAACTACTATATTGGCACATGGCCTTGATAAAATCTTATTTCTAGTATTGGCACGAGGCCTTGGCTATGTGGTTATTATAGTCTGGCATTATGCATTCCATAATTATGAAAGTGGTTATTGATATTGAATGTGATTATTAGACTAGTAGAATATTCATGTGAATATGTATATGGAATTATTTCATTTTATTTCTACCATATTATGCTAAAGTTAATGTTTTAAAAGGATTTTATTTTATTAATACATTTCCTTAATTGTTTATGATTCTTTATGAAAGTTTCCCCTATATTTTTATCCTTACTAGAATTTGAGCTCACCCATTTCTATGTTTTATTTTTCCCAGGATGTGAAGAAGAATATTATGAATGACATGTAGGGATAGTATGAGGGTATAAGAGTGTGGACTATGGAGACTTTAATGTTATAGTTTTTAATTTTATGATGTAATGTATACATTATGAATGTATCTAGTTATTCCAAGGATACTAACCTAATCGGTCTTTCGAGACATGATCTTTCTTGTGATCATTCCAATGTTATGTAGTAATGCACCAACTTTGGGTAACTGGGGTCAGGGTGTTAAATTCAAGCTTGCACAACATGGTGGTGTGGTCCGCATCAAGGCCACCGGAATGAGCTGGTGCAATGATCACTCAACCACGTCATGAGGGAGGCCATACGGCGCCCATCGTGACAGCAGGGAGTCAGAAGTGGCTCTATGCCATACCCCGGCCATGCTCACCCTCAGTCTGTCTATGGCAGGAAAATCCCCCATCCCATGGAACGAGAAGGTTCTTCATATAGTAGGTGGGTCCCACATAGTTAGGTAAGATAAATTGTCTTTTGTCCAGCCAGGATGACACTTGGTCATTGGGGGACACTTCGGGCTGAACCCTCGGCCAAACTGGGTCAGGTAAAGTGAAGACATTAGGGCATTTACCACTATCCAGACCCTACCTGACTGACTCAAAATAGAACTAGGTTAGGCCGAGTTAGTAAAATTTAAACTAGGGTATGTGGGACCCCAAGTAGGATTGGTCAGGTCAGTCCGACTAGGCCTAGACGCAACTGGCCACTGTTTACAAAAATTCTTGTATCATTCAAACCACATGTCGGATTATTCTTCCATTTGTAGTGATTGGAACCTCCTGAGAGGGAGAATTCTCCAGAATGATCTATTATCACTATTATGGATTTTGAGATGTGATGAATGGTTTGAAGAAATATTATCTCAGGTACACTATGTATGGAACCATGCAGTTAGCTAAGCCCTGTACACTCTTGAATTTCAACTCTGAGTGACTCAACTATAGCCTAGTAGGAAGCACTTCTGTGTGTATTTTTTGGACCACAGTGGTAATATCTTCTTTGTGACATTACATGCCCACAATATGTGATGAATAGAAGTACCTCATTCAGCAAGGATTAGTGGGAAGCACTTCTGTGTGACAATACAAGACCACAGTTCGTGATGAGGTGGGGTACCTAAGTAGTCCATGGGCAGTGGGATGCACATTTGTGTGACTTGGAAGGAAAAATTTACTCTATAGAGTAGGCGTTTTCCATCAGCTGAGGTGTTCGATGATGTGGCTGATGTTTCTCTTATAACTACACTATTTGTATACATGGTGTGAGATATCTGGGGATTCATTATTTACATTGAGGATTGGTGTGTGGTATTTCATTTTTTGGGGGTTCCTAATGAGTATATTATTAATCACCCTTACATGGGTTTCACCTGATCATTGTGTGTTTTGTGTACATGATCGACATTTTGACAGAGACATTGATGGACCCGGGATAAGAGGTTATAAGGGAGACGAGACTAAATGATGCTATGTTGGATGACTCGGTGGCCTAGGAAATGTTGGGTCTCAGTTGGATCAGGTGGACAAGATGTTCTAATTTGGATTCCAGTAGCTATAATAATCTCATGATCGGTTGGATTTTTCAATTGATGGTCATTCTAGTTTCATTTTTATAAATTTATTTTTTTTGTTTTTTTGTTTGTTTTTTCAAGACGAATTATATTAGTTGTACTTGTACTCATCTTTTTAGAGATATTTGTTATCTTTTCAGCGTGTAGGACATGGTTGGGAGTCTGTGTGTGTACAAGTACTCAAGAAAATGCCTCCCACTTGTAGGTTGAAAACATCGGTGTTAGTTTCCAGCCCATGGCCTTTTAGAGGTGGGATTGGGTAGTAACTACATGATCTCCATGGGAAGAGCCACGCCCTAATCTCTTTCAACAGCTTCAATAATCCCATCATCATACAATTCAATTTAGTTAATGATTTGTTCCCTATAAAAATTAGTCTAATCCTATGGAAAATATTATGATTATACATTTAATTTTAGGGGAGGGATTATAGTACCATCATATTAAAATACATTATACATTTGAAAATTATATTTTTTCAATTCATTTCTCTACGTTAAACATATAACTACAATGAATCAACATAATATTTAGGAAATATATAAATATTTATGTATAGGTTTCAGAAACCATTTTTTTGAATGTGAATGAATGAGTAGCTATAAGAAATTTATGAATTATATAGATATAGAAAAATATAAGATTTGTTTAATGTGAGTAAGATTCAACTGGTTCACCTATAATGAAAAATAATATTTTTTAATATTTAGAAAAATAATTTTCTAAATTTTTCATACTATAATAAACATTTATATTTCCAGAAACATATGATTATTAAAAAATTAAAAATTTGTCAAAACAATTATGACTATTTTATTTGGATAATGATAATAAATATTAATATGAATATTTAATATCTAAATAATAATAATTTTTCAATAAAAAACATGTTTTAAATTATTTATAATATTATTTTAAAACATTGAATTAATAAATTTTTCTATTTTTTAATTAACAAAATTAACATTATTTATTTTCATTCTATGTCATAATTTATTTGATAAGAAATATTGAGGATTTTTAAATGGTTGTTTTTTAGTTGAAGAACGTTTGATCAAGGAAATTTATAATTTCATGATTATATTACAGTGTAAGTATAACCTATAATATTTTTAAAATATATTTTCTAAGTAAATAAAATTTTTTGGAATAATTTTATTCTTTATAAATTTAAACGTAAACACACAGAACCAAAAAAAATTATATAAATAATTAAAATGATACATTAATATAAAAGTTTATTTCGATGTTTTCAATAAGTCATTTATTTTTAAGGATAGTTCTTGATATATATTTCAATTTTATCATCATTATTAGTATTAAAATAATTATATATCTATGTGGTCATTAAAATTATAATAATTTTGTCTTACTAGACAACCTTAATAACATGTTTTTTGTTTTAAATTATCCATTCCAATATTATGAGACTAGTATTATTGATTTCATGATTTTAATTTATTTTCATGGATATATCATTAATTTTGTTTCATGATGATTATGATTTAATTTTGTTTACATATTCCTTCCCTAATTCCTTTTCCATGTTTTTGACACAATTTCATTCATTTCATTATTCCCTTACTGTGCATTTTAGGTCTCCCAATTTTATTGTCCAATTTACCTATTTTATCGAGTATATTTATATATGTGAAATGTTTCAAAGGATAAAATGTGTGAAGGAATTAGTTGGTGTTGTTGAAAAATTATCACGAATTATAAAGTTTCCTAAATAATTGGATTATTATCCATTTTAAATAATTAAAATTGTATTAATCCAAAAAAAATTATGAACTAAATGAATATATGGATATACTGTAATTTTTCATTTTTATGTATGTGATGCAATAATAAAAATTAATTTTTTTAATTAATGTTTGTTAAAGCTCAAGTTTTAATGTTCATATCATTTAATGGTATAACTGATTTTTTCTCATTGAACAAAATATATGAGTGATATTCTTGGGAATCATAGTTGGTAACATAGTAATTATTTAGATAAATTTAGAGATTGAAATGTTTTTTGAGAAAACGTTTTCGGTAGATAATTTATGTTCAATCATAATTTGAATGGTATATGTAATTGTTTTCAATATTATTTTATATTGAATTAAGAAAAAAATGAACTAATTATTTAGAAAAGAGGGTTATAAAAACATACTAAAAACCATGGATTATGTGACTGTATTTCAAAACATCATGTTATTTTGGTAAAATAAAGATTCTGTCATTTTTTAAAGAAACACATCAATATTTGGTTACTCTATTGTTGTTATATCTATATCCCATATACACCCACTATGATCACCTGAAAATTAATTTATTGTATGTTAACTCAAATGTCAATTTGAATCGTGATGAGTAGAACTAAAACAACATAATTGGGTCCAAACACTAAGGGGATATTTTTATAGTATTCACATTCTCCTTAAAAACCATTAATATGTCATTATCAATGATGATAATGAATATTGTTTTAGAAACTACTATGAAATATTTAACGTGGATAAAGTATGACTAAAAAGAGAGAGTTATAGGTTGAACTAAGGTATTATTTGTTAAAAAATGGTTTCATGATGGATGAAAATATTTGAATGTTGTTTTTAGATTCATATTTTTTATATTATCATAAGTATTTTTTGGTATGTTTTTTATACTTATCATGGAAATGATACATAGAATTGAATATATCTAGAAACCACTATGACTAATAACATAATAAGATTTAATACATAAATGTTTCATAATATTTTTATATGAATATGATGTTATCAAATTTAATATTTATAGAATTACTTATGATGGTGATGATTTTATCATAACTGAAATTCATTGTTGATACATTTCTGAATCCTCATTACTGAGAAAATTCCATCAGTGATATTCACGTATATTTTATTTTTTATTGATTATTATTTTAATGATATATATATTGTTCTTTTATTGTTTTCCAAACATGGGATGAAATCAAATATTAAATGGTAATAATAAAATTAAAAATGACATCATGTGAATGTATTCATATTGGTGATAAAAATTGAATATAAAAAAGTTGAGGGACGGTTATGTTTTAGGATGATGATGTATTTGATGTTTATATAAGATTGGAATGTTTGATTTTTAAAATACATGTTAGATATTAATTTCTAAACATGAAATTTATAATTTATTCAAGATATTTTTTGAGAATATAATTTATTTTTTTAGATAATGATAAATTTTTTCTAGTGTGTGACCTCATTAACTAGTTGGTGATTCAACTTTATTATTAAATGTCTTGTTAAGTTTAGATGGAATATATAATCCCTCTATGGTTTACTAACTTTGAAATTAAATCTATTTTTGGAAATTTATGTTTTTAGTGTATATTATTAAGGTATAGATAGAAAAGTTTAACTTATTATTGGAATGAATAATTTTTTTACAGTGGAAGTTTTATGATTAAAGAAAATATATTACTATTATTTATGTGGTTATAATATTTTAAGAAATACTATTTTAATTTGGGATCAATTTATAAGGGTTATGTTAAAATGTATGAGATCACTAAAGAAAATATAATATAGGGGGAGCCAATATTTATATATGAGGGTGATATGGGATTAATAGAGTATGATAAAAGATGAGTTGTAAAAATTTTTATCTAAAAAAATCATATTATGTGGGAAATCATTATGTTACCATTTTATAAAGTTATTTAAAATATTTGAGGTATAATGATATCCACTCATAATAAAAAAAATTATTAGTGGATGGAAGTAATGGAACCATGTGTGCAAGAGATAATGAAGAGGTTAACTTGATTAATAAATCATTATAATGGTAGATATAATGAGTAATTATTTGATTATTCCAAAAATTTTATAATGATATACGATTTACAATGTGAAAATTGCCAAACACCGAAAACACAAGAAAACATAAATATTTAATATCAAGAATCATATTGTGAAGAATACTATAAGAAACACTATTTTAATGGGAATATAGAAGATACAAAAAATATGTTTTGTTAATTATTAATGGGTTGGGAATTAAATGAAAAAAGGACTAATTACAAGGTCTAATGAGGGATATAGTCACAAATACAGTACGAATAGTAAAATTATTATTATAAAACTACTACGAAATAAGATATTGATTTTTGAATGTATATTTTCATGATTATAATTTAAATTTACTAATCAACAACTATTTCATATTAAATTAGAAAAAACCCTTGTAGGTTGAATATCATATAATTCATTATTAGTTATTTTGAGCAGTTTTTCCATATAGATATAAATCATCATCTTTTTGTATAATGTTATAATTTGTTATTAATCAGTTATATTCCTTCCTAAATCGTATATAATAATTTTAACATAAATAAATAACCTTCCACATCATAAATAAACTCACTACCATCTAGTCGAATATTGTAAATTATGAGATCACCATTGGAATTACTAACATCCTATAATAAAAACTGATAGGAATGAATTTATAATTTAGTGAAGAATATAACAAACAGAAATTATAATATATATATTTAACTTAATATAATTTAATTTTTACAATAACATTCTACACACACGACATCAAACATAAAAAACGCTACTATATGTTTACATATAATGTAAATATTTTAGAATAATAATTTTAAAAATAGTAATTGAATTAAATTGTACTAATTTTGAGTATAAAATTTATGATATATATATATATATATATATAATAATTTTAATGTTTATGAAATATAATTAGTTTCCTAAAATGAATAAAAATTTTATTTATTATTTAGAATAATATTTTACAAAAAAGTTACTTTTATGATATAAAAACATTTGTTTTGGGAAACATAAGAATAATGATAAATTATTCTTTATATTATAATTAGTTATCAAATATATACATGATATATTATATTTGGAATAATATTAATAATAGTTTATATTTAGAAATTTAATTATCTAAAAAGTGAATTAAAAAAATATTATGATTTTTTTAGAAAAGGTGAATTTTAAAATAAAATTAAATTAAAAAAAAAATAACATCAATTTGGAAATACATATATAAAAAATAAATTATTATAATTTTTTAAGTATTTTTTTAATAAATATTTAAAAATTAATTACTTATAAATATTATATTTCTATTATATTATCACAATGTTTGTATGTCCTATAATATTTTAAAATTGGTTATGTAATCCCAATTGAATACTCAGAATAATATATTAATTTTAAAAATATTCTTCATAATTAGAAAACTTATATCTGGCATCTATATTTCTAATTAAAATTATACATTAAGAAAATAATTCGTTATTTTCTTTAAATACAATATTGGTATATTTAGGTTGATTTTTCTAATTCCATGATAGCCTCACACAATTTAGTAAATATTTTATTAATCAATTTATCTCATTAATATCTAAAAAATTTAAATTTTTATATATTTTATAAATTTAATGCATAAACCAGCATTTATCTTATAACCATATTTATGAGATTAATAATTTTTTAATTATCTTTTCATATAATAATAACATAAATTTGTTAATATTAATTTGTAAATTAAAATAACAGTTATAAAATTTCGTTAGTGGTTCAATGTGAAATATTTTCATTAAATATAATTACAAGGTTTATAAGTTTTCATCTATATTAAAAGTGAAACCTTTATAGTTTTTTTAACATAGTGTAAAATAAATAAAACATTTTCTATACAAAACTATAAATGATTGGTTGGATTTCCAAAAAATAAATACAATTGTAAACTACTTTTTTCCACCATTGATCTATTTACCATTGAATAATGTCATTGTATCATTGAATAATGTATATGTGTCCCCAAAACTACCATTTACATCAATAATAAATGGTTAACATCCTCACAACTTCATGAAATAACATACCACATAATTAATATATAAGACTATTTCATTTTACTGTCCATAGAGCTCAATCACATTTACAAAATCTATTATTTATTCATTGTTATGATGTCTCTCATATTTAAAGAGATTTTTTTTAAAAATCCATCTTCCCCATGTGAGTTTTATCAATAAAATAATTTATTCATTTAAATTTATTCTATCCACTCTAATTTAATTATTTAGTTAAAATTGTTAGAATTCAATTTTAGTATATAATGATTATTATTGTTATTAATTTATATACACCACCCATTAAGAAAATTAATTGTTTTTTTTTCATTATATAGAATATATCCTCTATGATGAAAAATGTTTTTCCATAAAAAACTTAAAACATTTTGTATAATTGAGTAATTAAACCTAGTTATCATTTTTATAATATATTTACAGTTCTGGTCTAAAAATTTATAGATCCTAATATTGAAATTATTAACAAAAAATTATTTTCAATTTAAAAAAACATTTTATGAGGAGGCTGATGCATCAATATTGATTGATTTCATTTTTTTTATTTGTATATAAGGGGGTTAAAATTCATTTTCTTGTTACTGTATTTATATTTCCATTCATTTGAATACTCAGGACTACGTCTGTACCATCGAGTCATGATTCAATAATTAATCATTTTCTCTTTCCATATAATTGGTATTATAAGGGCCCAGATCAATGTAATTGTACCATTTGACAGTTTTTGGATTTTTTAGTGCATGGAGGTTCCTCGGAGTGTGTGTGGAGGGTTCAAAATTTAAAATAATGAAATTTGGAAAATAAAAAAACGTCATGGGGTTTTCTCATCGTGAATGAGTTTTCCATGTTATGTTATGGAAGGGGGATGTAATTTTTCTTTATATGTATTTATTATTGGATTACTTCCATGAAGCAGGGTGATTTTCAGAATGATCTGAAACCCAATGATTACATAACGTATAAGGATTTAATATCTTGTAAATTCTTTATTAATCAAATTTATAAGAGGTGAATTGATTGGAATTTTCCCAAAACACTAAGGACCTCTAGATTCCAGGAAATCATGAGACTATTTTAATATCATCTTGGTATTCATTCAATAGGGGTCAATCCATGGGATTCTGTCTTCAATCAATTATGGTCCAAGGTGAGTTACACCTATCTTTTTTTGGATTTTCATTGAACAATGACTTTTTCCACATATTTATATTTTCCATGTTGTGGAGGGTCATCACATACATTTCAATTGGGGTTTCACATTTTTTATGGGTGTGCATATGTCATGGTGTCCTTGGTTGGATGCACTATATAATGGGAGAGTTGATCATGATCCTTAACATTGATATACTCTCATAAAAATAACCTTAACACCTTTTAATTCAGATATTTCATTCTTCTCTCTTTATGCACATGTAATAAAAAATTATTCATTACCTATACATTTATATGAATGTTAAATTAACCTAATATTATTGAACTAGAGCATATAAATATTTTTTAATCTCATGTTGGTGATTAAATTAAATTGAATTATGATGTTGGTTTTTCTAATGAATGTATTGATAGTGTTACATCTATTATTAATTTATTGATATAAGCTTTCAAATATTGGAATATCATGTTGAAATTTTTAATGATGATGAGGTGATATTTAAATTATAATTATAGGGATTAATAATAATTGAAGAAGTGGGATGTTTCTAATCTAAAAAATGAGGAAATTGGAATACAAAATTGACTGAATGTACTTGTTTAATTGAAAATTTGGTCCACCATATGATTAATGGTATCTAAAAATAATCATAATCTTGTTTTTTATTATTGATAATATTAAAAATTCCAGATAAATGAGAATGGTTTAATAATAAGATAAATGTTTAAATTAACAGTTTAGTTTATATAATATATTTTTATAGTATCATACCTTTGGATTCTGATAATGTTAGCCCAAAAAATTGATTTGGTTAATTCAATTTGTAATTAGAAATGTATGTGTGATAGTGATAAGTGTTAGGGTCTGAGTTTCCAGAATTCATGATTAGGTGGCATGCCTTGTTTTTGGATTCATGAGATATCATTGATGTGAAGGATGGATTACTTGGTCTATAGAATATATTTATTTGTTCGTTAGGATTTCATGTTAGTTTCATATAACATTTTGATGTGATCTAGAAATGTTCTGTGTGATATGATCTTGGTATAGTTGGTACTGATTTGGCAAACAATATATATGAATAAAGAGGCTAGGATGTTTTTATTGTAGTTTATTTCTATCATATTGAAATGTATTGGTATATATATGTGGGTGTCAAGGAGAGAACTAGATATAATGGGATTCGGTTAATATGGTATTACATTTTGATGTGATGCAGAGAGCTAGGATTCTCTCATGAAGATCTATTTAATGGTTGCTGGAGTAATTTCAAATTTTATCTTCAATCCTGTCTCCATGACTAGAAGAAGATGGATATTATTGGTTCCATGATTCCATTGGTTGTATATTATTAAGGTTTTCAAATATTTCCTTGATAGGAAATGATTAAATTAGGGAAAAATAATATGTAACCCTGCAGAATAAAAGTTGTTGGAATGAAATTTTTTTACAGATTTTAATATTGATAAATCGAGGGCTTAGTTTATATTATTCATATTGGTGATTGAGTTACAATAGTTATTAATTTCATGTAATAATTAATAATGTTTAAGGTTATTTAATGGATAATACATTTATTAATGGATGTAATTGATAAAAAGTAACAAGTGAATTTAATTTAAAAATTTAATATTCTTGTATGCATAAAGAATATCTGCTCTTGATAATGGAAGGAAAGAGTTTGAGTTATGTTAGAGTAAATTAGGTTTAAGCGTATGTTATAAATACAATATGGCTTTAATATAAATTATATAATGTATATTCATATATTTCAAATTATTCCTCACCCTTTTCATTTAGAGGAATTGATAAACAACATACTTTTGTAGGGTGTTTCCCCTAGTGTCACAGTGAGAGGATGGATGGTTGACTACCCCATCTGGCCCCACTATCTAATCCAATTAGTTAATTTTGATGGAAATCCTGGAAGTTAGTTTTTTCTATATATGTGTATATTGTAATGATGAATTGTGGTTATTTCAAACACCTTTATTACCTGATATAGTATCCAAATGATTTTTATTAGTATGATGTGTATAAGAAATGATGGATTTAGGTACAAATATGGTGTATATGATATTATGGATTAATTTTTAATACCTAATGTCCAATATATATAATTTATAATATGCTGGTTCCAAAAAACATCTTTCTTACTATTTATTGATATGTGATATGGGATGATGTGGTTATGTCATAAACAAGGAGCTGGTTTTTTCCTTATCAATTTTTATTAGTGTTGGCAAACATTTGGAGAGAGATAGAATCAGATAAGTGATATTCAGTCAGATTAGAAAACATGTGAGGAACACTGAGAGGGGGACCATTTATTTTATTTTATTATCTTATATTCTCTCTATAAGGCCCCGGCCTTAAACCTTACTTAAACTTGAGTTATTACCAGATTACACATTGAGGATCATTTTGGGTTTAGAGTTTTAGAGAATTAGATCATAAAACATGTATTACATTCCACATATAAGCAAAGTTGTTACAGAAAGATAGTATTCTTCATTTCCATCAATGGAAACACATTTAAAATAAAACATGGATTATTTCTTGACACATCCTTGACTCTATCATCTTATCATGTACCTTTCCCTTGACCTGTGAAAAACATTTCAAAAACGTGGGATGAGCATAAAAACTCAGTATGGGTTATAAAAAAAACATGGAAAGGAAACATGAGTTCATATATACATAAGAATGAAATCATACTTTACCCATAAAACATAGGCACTTTAACATACCTCATAAAATCATGAATAAATCATAGAAATCATAAGACATAAAGGTAACTTGAGGCATTCATAACATTCTTACGTAGGGAGTAACCCTCTTGGTTACGTTTGGAATGCCCATCATAGTATATTCCCAAAAATCTCTTCGGAGAAACTTTAACATTTCACTCCTTCGTGTTACCCAATGCATTGGAGAGCTATAACGGGCTCACCCGCCCTTAGTTTATCACGGAACCACCCATCTTCATAATAATGCCCAAAAACCATAACATAATCATATCAAATGAAACATGCATAAAGGAAACATAACATTTCCACATTTCAATCACGAGATATCAATACAACACATTGATATAATAAAAACATCATGAAAACCGTTTTCAATAACAATGTAAAACATGGTATTTATTTTTCGTTTTAAAAAAAATGTATGGCTTGTAGTGGATGCCGAAACTCAAATAACGGTCACGACGGCGGAGAAGTCGTCGTCGCCGCATACGTACGACAAAAACATTCCCTTTTGTCGTTTAGTAAACGCTTCATATAAAAAGGATTTCTTTTGAATTAACGTAAAAGTCAAAGGGGTTTATACACCGTTTAAAAGAAAGTTGTGTATAAAATAAAATATGCCTCAATGAAAGGAGATTAAGACGAAGTCCCATACCTCGTATCCGACTTGACCCGACCGTTCTTCAATCTCCTGAATAATAAACTTGAGTTAATCTCTACTTGATTATGAATCTTTTTCAAGTTCATTATTCCTTTTATACCATGTTATGATCATCATGTAATCAGTTATGTTAATAATGTTCATTTTGTCGGTATTTGGTTCTTAAGTCAAAAATAGACTTCTTACACTTACATGTTGTTAATTTGGTCATAGGTTCGTTATATCCAGAATGGTATTAATGATTTGGATAACATATATATCATATATATTCATCATATACATGTATTTATAATATTAAATCACATTTAGAGGTAAGAAATGAAATGCACCGTTCATGGAGACGGTAAGCCGTACATACGCATGAACGCTACTTCCATTTCTATTTCATATTTTATGGATTGGAATCAAAATTATATAATAGTATATTATAATTCCAGTATAATGTCATATATAATATCATTAACTTTATCCTTTACACATCCCACATATGGTATTAACGAATCAAATCATTTTCCGGGGGCGGTAGTCCGCACTTCCTAAAATGAAGATATCGTGTTTACCCATAATGGAAACCATAAAGGTATGCCCAAAATGAAAAAAACAGAAGCTTAAGGAAAATATAAACATATTATATATCATATATAAAAATAGTGACATCATAATGGCCTCCTTTGAAGGTGTTAAATGAGTATTGAACAATCATCGTTTCGGGAGGCAGAATTTCGCCATCCACGGAAACGGTATGTTCTTTAACCATTTGATGTAGTTGTGTGAGATTGTAGATAAAATAAATATTATAAAAACATCCTTGTATATTTAATATACTGGTTTTGTTACAAAATAAGTAAATAAAAAGAGTTTAGGGGGTTGGAGAAGCAAAATAAAACAAATGAACATGAGAGAATGAATTACCTTTACAAATGTAACTCCTATTGATTTGAGCCTAAAGGCTTCCTCTGAAAGGATTATGCCCAAAAGGGAATCCTCTATGATGAGTAGAGGGATGTGGAGAGAGTAAATGGGCAGGGTTTGGCCGAGCCAAAGGCTTGAGGAGTGTGTGAAATGAGGTAGAGGTGGAGGCCTTTTATAAGAGGAGAGGAGGGGAACTTTTGGAAAGTAAAGAAATATTACTTTATTTGAAAATGTGTCTCGGTTTTAAAAGGTCACACATTGATATAATTCGTGGGTAAGGTGATAAGGGTTCGAAATCCATTCATCCAATTGGTTTTGTCCATGTTTAGTTCATAGATTTTACATTGTCTTTCCATTTTATTTTAATCGTCAAATAATGATGTCATCGCTGCATCATTATTATGTCATAAAAAATTTAATTTATTTAATGTCTAAAAATCATAACAAAAATTCTATGATGTAGGAAATCTTTTTATATTTCCAATGACTATTTATAATCAAATATATGATCTTTATAACCCCATGTAAAAATTGTTTTCGTAAAACATATTATGTTTGTGTCATTTTTACTTTTACATTAAATAAAAAGTTATTTATGTCATTTCCCAACCAAAATATCTCCATGGGGTCCCCAAGTTGACCCATGGCTTTTCCTGGTCGGCCATGACACAACAAATAATGTTGGGATATGTTTCTAGGTCATTTCATATTATTAAAGCATTATTTATACCTTAAACTACACTAATTACCACTAATCGCGATTAAAAACTTAATAAGTTACTATTCACCAAAAAATTATTTTAATCTCATTGAACCACATTTTACTTCTTAATGACAACCATGTATGTCGGATTTTCAAAATTCAATACACATTAGTGGTAAACATTCATTTAACTGAAAAATCAGTTTGCTTGATTACCACTTAGTGGTTTCACTATTCATCAAAAAATGAAGTTTTTTAGAAAATTACCAAAAATTCACCCTAAGCTATATTTGATATTCCGAATTCAAAAATGAAGTCTATTTTACAAAATTCAAATCATATAAGTCACATTAATTAATTTAATAATCAATTCCCGCTGCCAGAGCAAATAGCGTGTTTTTACAAAACAATAAGTATCAAAAGATTGACACCAGTTTAAGTCTAATTTCCAAGTGAAATTGATTCCAATGACCACCATTGGATAAAATGGTAAAAATATATTCTAATTTAACTTCAAAACCAATTCAAAACATAATATAATCATATTAATAAATTAGATTAAAAAGCAGTTTTGATGTAAAATGCAGTATTTTTCACTATTCATTAAAAAATGAACATTGTCAGAAAAATACCAAAAATTCACAAAAGGTAAATTTTGATGTCCCAATCATAAAGGATAAGTTTATTTTGACAAACATAGTTTATAAAATTTTCAAAATATAGATTCAAAATTGGTTTGCCATCAAAAGGCAGTAAAACAATCTTTTAAGAATATTAGTGTATTCCACGCATAAGATTGTATTTATTTTAATTATAAGCCTCTATAACACTATCTTAATCATTAATAGACATAGATAAAAATATCTATTATTCATTAATTACTTGGGATTTTACATCCTTCCCTCCTTTAGAAAATTGCGTCCCCGCAATTTATTTATTTATCGAATAAATGGGGGTACTTATCCCTCATTGCATTTTCAGATTCCCATGTTGCCTCTTCAATCATGTGGTTTTTCCACAAAACCTTTATCTGGTGAATCACATTATTCCGTAACACACTCTCCCTGTGGTCAAGAATCTGGACCGGTTGTTCCTCATAAGATAGGTTCTCTTCCAGCAGAACTACCTCTGGACTCAAAACATGAGATGGATCTGGTATATACTTTCCCAACATCGAAATGTGAAAAACATTGTGTACCTGAGATAAACTCGGAGGTAAAGCCACTCGGTATGCAACTGATCCAACTCTCTCCAGAATTTCGTATGGTCCAACAAACCTTGGACTCAACTTTCCTTTCTTACCAAATCTCATCGCACTTTTACAAGGAGAAACCTTGAGAAAAACATGATCACCTACCTCGAAAGATAGATCCTTCCTCCGGTTATCCGCATAACTCTTCTGCCTGCTCTGAGCTGTCCTCATGTGTTTCTGAATCAGCTGAACTTTTTCTACCCTCTCTTCTACCAATTCTGGTCCCATCAACTTCCTTTCACCCACTTCATCCCAGAAAGCTGGAGTTCGACACTGCTTCCCATATAATGCCTGAAATGGTGCCATCTGTATACTGGAAAGAAAATTGTTATTATATGAAAACTCAACCAAAGAAAGATGTTGGTCCCAACTTCCCTGATAATCCATAGTACAAACTCGTAGCATATCCCCCAATGTCTGAATTGTTCGTTCTGACTGCCCATCTGATTGAGGATGAAATGTTGTACTAAAATTTAATTCAGTACCCAACGACTTCTGAAGGCCTTTCCAAAAGTTAGAAGTAAACCTGGGATCACGATCCGATACAATGGAGAGAGGAACTCCATGTAACCTGACTATCTCTTTAAGATACAAACGGGAAATTTGATCAAGAGAGAAAGTATCTCGTATAGTAAGGAAATGAGCAGATTTGGTCAAGCGATCAACAATAACCCAGATTGCATTATTACCTCGAGATGTCTTCGGTAATCCAACAACAAAGTCCATGGATATATTCTCTCATTTCCACTATGGCACTGGTAAAGGCTGAAGCATCCCTTTCAGTAACTGCCACTCTGCTTTAACCTGCTGACAAGTCAAACAGTTCACAGTAAAATCAGAAATATCTCTTTTCATTCCATCCCACCAGTAATACTCCCGCAGATCTCTATACATCTTAGTACTTCCCGGATGAACTGAAAACAGAGAACTATGAGCTTCACATAAAAACTCTCTCTTCAACTGTGAATCACAAGGCACACACAGTCTCTTCCCAAATCTCAAAACACAATCATTATCAATGTTGAATTCAGGCAACTTACCTTTCTGAACCAGCTCTACCTTTTCCTGCAACTCACTGTCTGGCTTCTGTGCTAGCTTGATTCTATCTGATAGAGAAGATATCACTGATACCTGAATCAAAACAGAAGGATTTCCTGCACCAACAACTTCTATGCCAAATTTCATCAAATCGTTAACCAAAGGATCACGTTCCAACCGCAACATTGTTAATGAAGCATTACTTTTTCGACTCAAAGCATCAGCCACTTTATTTGATTTTCCCGGATGGTAATGAATTGTACAATCATAATCCTTGATTAATTCTAGCAATCTCCTCTATCTCATGTTTAACTCTTTCTGAGTGAATATATACTTTAAACTTTTGTTATCGGTATATATTTCACACTTTACACCATACAAATGATGCCTCAAAATTTTTAATGCAAAAACAACAGCAGCTAGTTCCAAATCATGTGTAAGGTAATTTACCTCATGAGTTTTCAACTGTCGTGAAGCATAAGCAATTACCTGATCATTCTGCATTAGGAAGCAACCAATTCCTTTCAATGAAGCATCACTGTATATAACAAACTCACCATTCCTGGAAGGTAGTGCCAAAACTGGAGCATTCACCAATCTTCTTTTCAATTCCTGAAAACAATCATCACATTCTTTTGTCCAGATAAACTTAACACCCTTCTGAGTTAGTCATTGGACTAGATAACCGTGAAAAATTTCTAACAAACCTTCGGTAATAGCCCGCCAAACCAAGGATTTTAGGAATCTCGGTTACATTTGTGGGTCTTGGCCATTCTACCACAACTTTTTTTACAGGATCAACAGTTATTCCATCTTTAGAAACAATGTGACCAAGGAAAGAAATTTGTTGCAACCAAAACTCACATTTCCTGAATTTCCCATACAATTTATTTTCTTTTCAGGTTTGCAAGATAACCCTTAATTGTCTTTCATGCTCCTCTTTAATTTTAGAAAACACCAAAATATCATCAATGAAAACCACCACAAACTTATCCATGAACTCATGGGAAATTCTATTCATTAAGTCCATGAATATAGTAGGTGCATTTGTTAGCCCAAAAGGCATTACTACAAATTCATAATGGACATATCTCATATGGAACGCGGTCTTCGGAATATCTGCCTCCTTTACCTTCAGCTGATGGTACCCCGATCTCAAGTCAATATTTGAAAAAAACTGAGCTCCCTGGAGCTGATCAAACAAATCATCGATATGAGGAAAAGGATATTTGTTCTTAACAGTGATATTATTCAAGGCTCTATAATCAATGCAAAGTCTCATAGAACCATCTTTCTTTTTAACAAATAAAACAGGAGGACCCCATGGTGATGTGCTAGGTCTAATGAAACCTTTCTCTAATAAATCTTTCAATTGCTCCTTCAACTCTAAAAGTTCAATTTGTGCCATTCGATAAGGGGGTTTTGAAATTGGCTTAACATCAGGAACTAAGTCAATAGTAAACTCAACTTCCCGATCTGGTATTATTCCAGGGAACTCATCAGAAAAAACATCAGGATACTCATTTGCCACTGGAACATCATTAATCTGAACAGTTCCTTTATTTTCATTGACGTGTGCAAGGTAACATTCATTTCCATCTTTTACAAGTTTCTCGGACACTTGATATGTTATCAAAAGTAAGGGTTCATTCTTGTAAACAAACTGAATGTCTTTCTGAAAAGAAACTTCTTTAGCTCTATAGTCAATCATAGCATGGTAAATAGAGAGCCAATCCATACCCAGGATAACATCAAACTCTACTAGAGGTAGAACAATAAGGTTTGCAAGTAGGTTCTTTCCACAGATAAGGATAGGATGATTCTTATAAATTCTTTTTTCCTCAACATTCCCCCCTGGTGTTTTTACCAGAAGTTCAAGAGTCATTTCTTGAGATGGTATTCCCATTTTACTAGAAAAGGTTTCAGAGATGAAAGAATGTGTAGACCCCGAATCAAACAACACACTGGCATAATCTGAAAAAACAAACAAAGTACCTTATACATCTTCATTTGATGGCCCGACATTTGCTGAAGTAGTTGCAAAGGATTTCACCACCCCTTTCTGCTTGTAGTCTAACTGCTTCCCATCACTCAAGATCTTTGTTGGACACTCGTTTGCATAATGACCCATCTCATTGCACTTATAACATTTCACTAACTGTAAATCAAATTTGTTTTTACCTTCACCTTGATCCTTTTCAGTGCAATAATGAGCCTTATGTCCCATCTTACCACATCGGTAGCACTTCCCAGAATTCAGACGACATTCCCCAGCATGCCTTTTGCCACTTTTATCACAAACTGGAAACTTAGTTCTCTTACCATCAGACTTTTTTGAATAATTCTTACCTTTCTCCTACCACCTCGGTCTCTTCTTCTGTTGGTTGTTATAGAAAACATGGTCATCGGCAAACTCCATTTCCACCTTATCAGCACATCGAACATGCTTTTCATAACTTTTAAACTCATGAGAAGCTAATTCCCTTCGATATTTTGGCTTTAATCCTGAGTAAAAACGATTGATTTTACTATCAAGGTCCCGGATAAAATTTGGAGCATACCTTGCCAATCGAGTGAACCTTTCTTCATAGGCAGCAACTTAGTCTTCCTCTTGCCTCAATTCCAAGAATTTCTTTTCCATCCTAAGTCAAACAGCCTTAGGAAAATACTTCTCAAGAAACATACCTTTGAATTCATCCCAGTCAAGAGCATCAATCTCATCGGCGTCCCTGATATTTTTAACCATAGACCACCACTGATCTGCTTCACCCTCCAAACGGTAAATAGAAAGACTAACCTTTTGATTGTCTGAACACCCCATGACATCAAAAATCTTCTCCAGTGCTTTAATCCACCCTTCAGCTAGCACAGGGTCAGATGATCCTCTGAATGATGGGGGATGTTGCCTCATGAAATGTTCTACCACTGACATGTTCCTCTGCGGTTGATCTAGTTGATCTCGTGCATGGATACCACCGCAATTTATCGCTTGAGTCAACTGCGCCATTACTGCAACAAACAGTTCAGTTCCAATTCCGACCATTTCTGGATGCTGATTCGGAAGGTTATTTCCTTCTGTATGCCTTCCTAGCACTGCTTCCTTTTTTCCCCTGCGGAAAACCATTATGAACAAACATGTCTTAGATGAAGCAACATGGTAATCTTTAAATGCTATATCATTTTGAAAAAAAATATTTTTGGATAAACATTTAATAGAATTCTAACTCCTAAAGTTATCTAAACCGTCCACTGATACCAAATATAAGGCCCTGGCCTTAAACCTTACTTAAGCTTGAGTTATTACAAGATTATACATTGAGGATCTTTTCGGGTTTAGAGTTTTAGAGAATTAGATCATAAAACATGCATTACATTCCACATATAAACAAAGTGGTTACAGAAAGATAGTATTCTTCATTTCCATCAATGGAAACACATTTAAAATAAAACATGGATTATTTCTTGACACATCCTTGACTCTATCATCTTATCATGTACCTATCCCTTGACCTATGAAAAACATTTCAAAAACTTGGGATGAGAATAAAAACTCAGTATGGGTTATAAAAAAAACATGGAAAGGAAACATGAGTTCATATATACATAAGAATGAAATCATACTTTACCCATAAAACATAGGCACTTTAACAAATCTCATAAAATCATGAATAAATCATAGAAATCATAAGACATTAAATGTAACTTGAGGCATTCATAACATTCTTACGTAGGGAGTAACCATCTTGGTTACGTTTGGAATACCCATCACAGTATATTCCCTAAAATCTCTTCGGAGAAACCTTAACGTTTCACTCCTTCGTGTTACCCAATGCATTGGAGAGCTATAACAGGCTCACCCGCCCTTAGTTTATCACGGAACCACCCATCTTCATAATAATGCCCAAGAACCATAACATAATCTTATCACATAAAACATGCATAAAGGAAACATAACATTTCCACATTTCAATCACGAGATATCAATACAACACATTGATATAATAAAAACATTATGAAAACCATTTTCAATACAAAAATAAAACATGGTATTTATTTTTCGTTTTTTAAAAAAAGGTATGGCTTGTAGAGGAAGCTGAAACTCAAATAACGGTCACGACAGCGGAGAAGTCGTTGTCGCCGCATACGTACGAAAAAAACATTCCCTTTTGTCGTTTAGTAAACGCTTCGTATAAAAAAGATTCCTTTTGAATAAATGTAAAAGTAAAAGGGGTTTATACACCGTTTAAAATAAAGTTGTGTATATAATAAAATATGCCTCAATGAAAGGAGATTGAGACGAAGTCCCATACCTCGTACCCGACTTGACCCGACCATTCTTTAATCTCTTGAATAATAAACTTGAGTTAATATCAACTTTCTTATGAATCTTTTTCAAGTTCATTATTCCTTTTATACCATGTTATGAAAATCATGTAATCATTTAAGTTAATAATGTTCATTTTGTCGGTATTTGGTTCTTAAGTCAAAAATTGACTTCTTACACTTACATGTTGTTAATTTGGTCATAGGTTCGTTATATCCAGAATGGTATTAATGATTTGGATAACATATATATCATATATATTCATCATATACATGTATTTATAATATTACATCACATTTTGAGGTATGAAATGAAATGCACCGTTCATGGAGACAGTAAGCCGAACGTACGCATGAACGCTACTTCCATTTCTATTTCATATTTTCTGGATTGGAATCATAATGATATAAGAGTATATTATAATTCCAGTATAATAACATATATAATATCATTAACTTTATCCTTTACACATCCCACATATGGTATTAACGAATCAAATCATTTTCAGGGGGCGGTAGTCCGCACTTCCTAAAATGAAGATATCATGTTTACCCATAATGGAAACCATAAAGGTATGCCCAAAATGATAAAAACAGAAGCTTAAGGAAAACATAAACATATTATATATCATATATAAAAATAGTGACATCATAATGGCCTCCTTTGAAGGTGTTAAATGAGTATTGAACAATCATCATTTCGGGAGGCAGAATTTCGCCATCCACGGAAACCGTATGTTCTTTAACCATTTGATGTAGTTGTGTGAGAGTGTATCTCAAATAAATATTATAACAACATCCTTGTATATTTAAGATACTGGTGTTGTTACAAAATAAGTAAATAAAAAGAGTTTAGGGGGTTGGAGAAGAAAAATAAAACAAATGAACATGAGAGAATGAGTTACCTTTAAAAGTGTAACTCCTTTTGATTTGAGCCTAAAGGCTTCCTTTGAAAGGATTATGCCCAAAGGTAATCCTCTAGGATGAGTAGAGGGATGTGGAGAGAGTAAATGGGAAGGGTTTGGCCGATCCAAAGGCTTGAGGAGTGTGTGAAATGAGGTAGAGGTGGGGGCCTTTTATAAGAGGAGAGGAGGGGCACTTTTGGAAAGTAAAGAAATATTACTTTATTTGAAAATGTTTTTTGGTTTTAAAAGGTCCCACATTGATATAATTAGTGTATAAGGTGATAAGGGTTAGAAATACACTCATTCAATTGGTTTTGGCCATGTTTAGTTCATAGATGTTACATTGTCTTTCCATTTTATTTTAATCGTCAAATAATGATGTCATCGCTGCATCATTATTATGTCAAAAATAATTTAATTTCTTTAATGTCTAAAAATCATAAAAAATACTATGATCTAGGAAATCTTTTTAGATTTCCAATGGATATTTATAATCAAATATCTGATCTTTATAACCACATGTAAAAATTGTTTTCGTAAAACATATTATGTTTTTGTCATTTTTACTTTTACATTAAATAAAAAGTTATTTATGTCATTTCCCAAACAAAATGTCTCCATGGGGTCCCCAAGTTGACCCATGGCTTTTCTTGGTCGGCCATGACACAACCAATAATGTTGGGACATGTTTCTCGGTCATTTCATATTATTAAAGCATTATTTATACCTTAAACTACACTAATTACCACTAATCGCGATTAAAAACATAATAAGTTACTATTCACCAAAAAATTATTTTAATATCATTGAACCACATTTTACTTCTTAATGACAACCATGTATGTCAGATTTTAAAAATTCAATACACATTAGTGGTAAACTTTCATTTAACTGAAAAATCAGTTTGCTTGATTACCACTTAGTGGTTTCACTATTCATCAAAAATTGAAGTTTTTCAGAAAATTACCAAAAATTCACCCTAAGCTATATTTGATATTCCGAATTCTAAAATGAAGTCTATTTTACAAAATTCAAATAATATAAGTCACATTAATTAGTTTAATAATTAATTCCCGCTGCCAGAGCAAATAGCGTGTTTTTACAAAACAATAAGTATGAAAAGATTGACCCCAGTTTAAGTCTAATTTCAAAGTGAAATTGATTGAAATGACCACCATTGGATAAAATGGTAAAAATAAATTCTAATTTCACTTCAAAACTAATTCAAAACATAATCTAATCATATAAATAAATTAGATTAAAAAGCAGTTTTGATGTAAAATGCAGTATTTTTCACTATTCATTAAAAAATGAACATTGTCAGAAAAATACCAAAAATTCACACAAGGTAAATTTTGATATCCCAATAATAAAGGATAAGTTTATTTTGACAAACATAGTTTATAAAATTGTCAAAATATATATTCAAAAAAGGTTTGCCATCAAAAGGCAGTAAAATAATCTTTTATGAATATTAGTGTATTTCATGCATACGATTGTATTTATTTTCATTTTAAGCCTCTATAACACTATATTAATCATTAATAGACATAGATAAAAATATCTATTATTCATTACTTACTTGGGATGTTACACTCTCTATATTGTGATGCGTGGTGATAGTTATAAATGGTGAGGATATGAACCAGTTATATCTAGTAATGTGATAACTTAGTCTAACTTTTGTTCCCTATAAATTAGAATGATTTCATTATCTTTTTCGCAAGAGGATTCAGGGGGGATCATAATAATTATACTATAATTCTCACCCTACATATATATAATAATATTTTATGTCAGTTAGATTATGTTCATGATTGAATTTGATAATACCAGATTATGTTTTTTAGAACATATTGTTCTTCATGGTAATTGTAAAAAATAAGTTTTTTTCTTGTAGTTTCCATTTAGTTTTTTTTCTATATTTCATTTAATTTTTTATAATGGGATATATATACATGTGTGTGTATGTATTTTTTTGTGTCAGGGAATTTTTTTTTGTGTTTTCCCATTATCTATCCATTCTACATCATTCACATAGTGGGTAATGCCTCACATATGAATGTTTACTATACCCTTATTTCATGTTGCTAACACAGGGCCTACTAGAGGGTGGCCTTATGCATTAACCATGTCTCTCCCCTCATTATGGTTTCTTGGTATAGAGGGGGTCATGATAAAATAGAATCAATGATTTAGGATGGGGGATAAGAAATAATATGGATTTTGGTTCATGTGATGTGGCAGGGATTTGTTGGGAAATGATGTCAGCTATAATTATGAAGTGATGTAAACATCACAGATTAGATGGACATAGGTATTTAGGGACCTCGATAATCTAATAAATGAACCTCTATGTATATAAATTCCATAAGTTTAAGCTATTCTAGTTTGTAGGTAGAGTCCAATGAAAGCATCATTAATTTATTTTAATTGAGACTATGTTTAAAATGGATAAACCATTGGATATGAAAAAATAAATAAACATGATAAATAAATAAATAAATAATTTCAATTAAATATGTTATATTCCATGTTTAGGATCTCTATATGTGTACTCATCTTGCAGATATGTCTTGAGGTTTACATCTTAATTAAGAGCATAATGAAGGTGATTAATAGGACGTAACATAAGATTATTTCAGTGTACATGACAATATTTATGAATCATGTAGGGGAAACTCTAAGAGTTTTATTTCTAGAGTCATTATATGTACGTTTTTTTTCATTTTATATAAAATAATAGAAGTATGGATAGAAGTGGTTGATATATTTTTCAATTAAATCCATTCATGGAATGATAACTTTGTATCCTTGGATATGATGACATTTTTTTTTGAGAAGTGATGTAGTGGTGATTCTAATTCTACAAGGATAATAATGATTTGGTAGTCTCAAGGTAGATGTTCTGAGACCAATTCAGAGTAGTTGAGCATTCATTGATTATAATGTGTCTAATGTCAAGGGGCTTCTTAACCATCAGTTGGGTAGATCTAGTATGTGATATTTATAGATCTATTTCAAGTCCATTTTATGATATTCCTCAGGCCTATTTGTTGATGAGGATAAAATTGTGAGGAATTTTCAGGATGCAAAGCATCTAAAGATCCACTTTTTGTTCACCCAATTTATACTATATAATAATATTGAGGTTGTAGAAATATATGATGTTATTTAGAGAGTATAGGTTATAAAATGATTGTAATGAGAGGGGAGTAGTCAGGATTCCTCATGAATAATAGTTGTGGTATGGGGTTACCAATTACCTATACAGAAGATATTTTGTTTTTAAATTTTACTCACCACCCTCATTATCTCCATTCTCATAGGGTGTTAGATCACAACTGTATTAAAAGAAGATTATATACATGGTTTTTGAGGATTCGGAGATACTCCGAGGAATGATTGATCATACATTCTATTTTGATAGCCTTTTCCATTTTTTGCAATCCAGATTCCACCATTGAGTATCTATCAACTAATGAATAAGTAACATGGTGGTCCCGTTTGGAATATCAAGAGATAAAATGATGATGGTAGTGTACCTTCTTGAGGAGCTTCTCACTCTCATTGAGAATAGTTCAAAAATCTAGGTGGTTATTAGCAGGTTAAGAGAGGCAATAAACCCATTTGTGGTAACAATTATTCGTTACTGTAGTATGATGTAGGGGAGAATACCATCATTCAAGGAACCCATTTCTTGTTATAAATGTGGTTGAATTCATTCTAGGATTCTAGAGAAAACAAATTCATTATATAACCTACAATCATCCATTCTTTGGGAGTAGAGGAAGATAGGCTTCCAGTTCCGTTGTAATTGGATGATCTAGATGGAGGTCGAGGTGATATGTTTGATGAATATAGAGACTACGAACATGTGATGGGGAATCACCACTCTTGGGAATACATTATATGATTATGTATAAAACCATATGATTTCATCCTCAACCTGGGTTGGTTGTATTTTTTAATGGTTGGTATAGATTTATTTATGAGGAAGGTTTTTTATGATGATGAAAGGGAGACAATGGTGTTTTTTAAATTCAAAGAACGTTTAATGGGTCATAAAAATGTTCATACCATGACATATTTAATAACCAATAACTTTTTAATCTCATTGGTGGTTTAATAGTTTTTTCTTTTCCATTATTTTGGAAGAGTACCACAATGTCCATCAATTGTTAGTTTCGGTGTTATCCCCTCGACATGAGACCAAGTTTATGATCTAGCAATAATAAGGCATGTATCCTATCTCAATGCCTCCATACATGATAGTGCAATCTATTATGTAAGAGAAATGGGTACATCTCAATGATCTGATTTTGCGAGGTATGTTTTATCCATTCATGTGCCCTTGGGGTAAATTATATTCATCATGAAGTAATCTATTGAATGATTGGGAGTTTTTAGAGATTTGCATCTATTGAAAAAAGATATAGTGAAGAACCAATATAAACTTCCATGAATTTATTATTTATTAACTAAACTAATAGAAGTTGGGGGTTCTCGAAGATCGATTTGTGTTTATGATATCCTTATATGTGGGTGAAGGATGGGGATATTTATAATTCTCATGTCAATTATTGTAAAATTCATTTTTAGTATGTTATGATTATGTTTGGTGTGATGATTGATCCAAATATGACCATGGGTTTGTGGAATCTAGTCTTTACAGGTTTTCTAGATATGTTCATGGTGGTTTTGATTGATGAAATACTTTTGAAATATATCTCTAAAGTGGAGAATAAGAAAAAAATATATTTAATTTCTTGAGTCTAAACTATGAGAACTAGTAATTCATTGAAGTGTGGGTTTTAGGATTGCAAGGTCTGTTTCATAGGTAATGTGGAATCCTTGAAGGGATTAGAGTTGTACCCTTTGATGATAGATATGTATTTGTCATGGATAACCCACAAGAGAGTGGAAGAGGGTCATATATTCCCTGGTTATGTAAGCTATTATATGAGACTCATAGAATATTTATCACAGGTTTCGACTCCTCTGATATACCGGACCTGAAATAATTTTTCAGTATTTTGGGATTACTAGATTCTAACATATTTTTAGTATATAAATAATATTGTGTTTAGTTTTACAGTCCATTTTTTCTAACAGTGGGAGTGTAGTTTATGGAATTCTATGACACTTCACATATGTCCATAACCTATGTTTTAATGTATAATATTTAAGTAGTTTATTATAGTTTATAAAAATTATGTCTTAATGAATATAATTTTGTTAAATGTGAACTTGAGAAGGAGGTAATTGAGTTCTACTTAATTATTTGGAGACATTATATCATCAATGATTTTTTTATTTTTTTCATAAAATATGAGCCTATGGTATGTATTTTAACAACATTATGTGAACTTACAACATAAAATATGGATATAATTATTATTTGATTATGCATTTGAAATTTTATTTAATATAGTAATAGGATATTTTGTCACTAATGCATTGAGAATAAAGTCACATTGTTATTCGATGATTGAATCTTTAGAATCTAGGAGAATGATTTATGATCTCTTAGTCATCAATCTAGATTTGTGGTACATTGGAGGAATATGTTATCATTTAAATATAAAAATGTATATTAGTTGTTATAGTTGGTGTATGATTCTATGTTGGGTGGTTCTAGGGTATAGGTACGGCGGGATAAATTTCTTAGGATTCCCATCATTGTTGCTCTAATTATGAAAAAAATTGGTTGTTTTTCATTGGGAGGCTATTACTTCTATCTGTGATGTGTGAGATAGTTCATCAGGATTATCCATATATCACCTTTGGCAGAACATCAAGGACTTGAAAAGATTTAATAATAAATGAGAGTTTAGTTTTAGTGACCTGGTTGAAGCTTAAA
Organism: Viscum album; assembly: GCA_963277665.1. Classification (NCBI taxonomy): domain Eukaryota; kingdom Viridiplantae; phylum Streptophyta; class Magnoliopsida; order Santalales; family Viscaceae; genus Viscum; species Viscum album. The sequence continues at coordinate 654,234,728 of OY728140.1, forward strand.
AGTTTGATTCCTGTTTCATGATGATATGGCTAGTTAGAAAGGGAAGGACAAACACCATGATCTTCGTGGCATGATCAAACCAATAGATGTCCCCTAGTGCTGGTATAAGGATGTATCAATGCACTATTTACATATTTTCCTCCATATCAGGAAGGATATGATTCTATATGTGTGATAGAGAATTTTTTTTTGAAATCAGCACAATTTAACACAATTATGGGGTCAAACGTATTGGATTTTTTATCGAGGAGATATATTGAGGATTTTTGGAAACATGATATCGTTATATAGAATATATTCTAGGATCTAGATCATTCTTTTACCTCTGGGTGTGGAGTGGTCTAGACAATTATTTTAATTCTCAGTTATTCATTAACTTCCATTCAATCGTGGATAGATTGTAAGACAAAACATTAAATAATGAATATTGAAAACATGTTTCACCCATGTGTCCTAGATTATAGAGGTTCATGGATGAGTAACCTACTTGTATTCATGTTTTCTTGTAATATCATTCTCAAATCCTAAATTTTTATTACACCATTTGATGTTGTCAACACCTAAACATCCAATTTTCCATTTTGAAACACTTTGGTCAGAGGGGAAAGAATTTTTGAACTAAAACTGGTGTAGAATAATATATTAATGAATAATATAATTCATGATATGATGAATGAATTGTTGTATCATTAGACAAATTATTCAAATATTATCAAGAAACCAATAGAGTTCAGCATTAAAGATCACATGTTTTATAAGGAGAATCCCTTTCATGGGATGTTATGTTTTGGTCATGAGATTTTGATTTCTCATTTGGATGTTGGCCCATTAAATGTATGGTATAATATTGGAGTAGTTTTATACCAAATATTAAATCTCCCACTGATGATTTAGATGCATGATGTTTTTTATATGCCTTAACTCATTCGTTATCTTCATGATGACACTGATGTCATCGATTGGGTATAGATTGATGTTGTTGATGAAGTTACCTTTGATTAATATAATTTTGATATCTAGTTAATCTAGGGAAGGCTTAGTATGTAAATATATTCCCCTATATTTTTCCTTTTTTAGGAATTGTGGCATGGAAAATAGTACCATAGAATATGAGTGAAAATTACATGCTCAGTACATCGATCTTTTTTATGTTTATCTCCTCACTGTTAATGTTGTTCTCATAAATATGTGTAACCTCATAGTTTATAATAAAATTTTCTCTTGTTTTATATAATATATATACTCTCATTTTATATTTGTTTCCCTCATGAGATTGGTTTTTTGGTGGCGGTTTTTTATTTACAGTTTTGTGCTTGATTATTCTAAGAGAGGTGGTTGAGCTACAGAGACAGAATAATCTTTGAGAGTTGTCTCACAAGTTGGCTATTCAGAAGATCTATAATTATTTTCACAAAATATTTGTATATGGATTATCAAGGGTAATATTAGTTTGAATGTAATCTAATGAAATTTCTTGGATCAATGTAATCATATCATTTTCATGTATTTGGATCTTGTTGTTCTTTGAGGATGCTTATAGTGAGATTATAGGGGTTCAACTATTACAATATAGATGAAGGGATAATACACGACGTGTAAGTGGATTTCAGCTTGTTTATGTGAAGGTAACGTCTTATTAATTATGTTTAACTATGGTCTTGAGGATATGTATTTTTCGAGTATTAATTTCATACGATGATCCATTTTTTGGGTAACATCCAAAATATAATGATTTTATGCTTTGTATGGATTACAAAGTGTTTATGGATTACACATCTTCTAATTCCCCAATTTTAATCATTTATAAAATGTGAAATGCTTGTGATATTATATAAAAACATAACACCCTCTAGACACATGGTGATCTAGCAACCATTTTCTCAGTATTTTCAGATTCCTTTAATGGAGATAAATCATTGAAATTCTTTATTCAATATATGATGATCTATATTGAATTATACTTCCATTTATTTTGGGTTCTTCTTGATAAATATAATTTTCAACCCATTTACTCATTCAATGTAATGGGTTGTCATATCCCATGATTATAATGCTATTTGATGGATTTTTTCACATTTTCACAGATTCCTCAGAAGGATGCATTTGGTTGTGGGGCATGGGATCGAGATCGGAAACGTTTGTCCATTTTGGTATAAATAACAGTTATCCATGTGAAGCTTGGTGTTTTTTGTTTATGTATTAATTTATGTGAAATCATAAATTGATTATTCATTTTCTCATTGGATGGTCTTGAAATTAACCATATAATAAGATACTATACTAAATGAATTGTTTGAGATCATTTTTTTAATGTTGTTACATTCTACTATGATAGATGTTTGCCTCAAAATTTTCTTTATTGTGTCATTTCATATATCAGGGCTATGATAACATTTTATTATTCTTGGAAAAACGTCTATAAATTCTTAATGAACATAAATATGTATTTAATTTATAATTAAATGTGTTATTAATTAATAATGAAGAGTCATGTGTGTAATATTATGGGTGATGTAATTTTATAATAATAATATTGATCATTAGACACTTAATTTTAATTTTTCTCTTACACATGATTAAAGGAATTGATCAATAATGTGATTAATTATTATTCTTATTGATAATAATAAAAATACATGATAAAGGATAATTTAGGGGTTCTCAAAGATTGATTAATTTTATTGATTACTTATTTTAGTATCATGTTATACCATGATTCCTTAGGTTTCCATATTTGGACGTTGTGATTACTGAATAGGTTAATTCAGGATGGAATAAGAATGTGTTGTGTGAAAGAGATAATTGTTATATATTGAAATTCAAATTTTCTTAAAATGGTAGTGTGTCTTTTTTGGGATTCAACAGAACATTTTTTTGTGAAGAATAGATACCATGCTTTATGTCCATGATTTCCTTATTAGTTATTATATTTTTTTGATTCAATCTTCCTCTTCATATGCTCTAGATGCAATCATTGTGATATAATCCATGTATTATTGATATTGGGATGATTGATGTGACATTTTGGTGGGGAGGACCAAATGATGTGGTAGAAGTTTTCATGTGTTATAGTGAGATACATAGGCATATGAATATGGGTGTCAGGGATGGAACTATTAGAGATAAGACATGTTAATGATGGTTATACTTGTTGATGGGAGGTTGATTGTTGAGATAATCACTTATGGAAAAGTTTAATGTCCATTGGATTATTTTGTTCTTATATTTTCCATGATTTCCCCAATGTTTGAGGAAGCTATATTTTCTTGGATTTTTGTTTCCTCACGGTAGTATCATAGAATAATTTTCCTAGAGAACTGACACCTTAAATTATTACAATAATGAACAAAAAATTCTTAATATATGAGTTTCATTGGTGTTGAAATAAAAATTATATAATATGTTAGTCATGAAATACTAATTCTATAGATTGGATTATTCTTGGATGGAATTGATATATTGTGTTAAGTAATTTATTGTAACACAAAATAAAGATATTGGTAAATTAATGGAAAATAAATAAATTAATTGAAGGAATTGATTAAATATAATTATGAATTTAATATATCTTTTTGAAATGATTTTATGATTATTGGTTATATAGTATTTATCATGGGAGCCTGGAGTTTGAGTGAAATTAGTTTTAGTTATGTTTATGAATATATTATGCACATAGTGTAGTTATGAGTGATATTATATCATTTATATTCATTGAACTAAAATTCTTCCACATCAATGTTTTTTATGGATACTAACACCTAGTGGACTCTTAGATTTTATTTTTTTCATCATCTTTATGGGTGGATTGATGAATGAGAGCACCAACTGACTCCACCCTATTCTCTTAGTAGTTAGGTGTACTAGTATGAATGTCCGTTACTTTTACCATATATTTTGGTAGTGCACTGTGATGGAATTTTCTTATTTTTAAAAAATTATTTCATGATATAGATTCTAGATGATTATTATATGTATGAAATTTATAGGCTTTGATGGATTGAGGTACAAAACTTGTTTATGGGTGGTAATGACTTGAGGTATAACAAAAAATGATTGATATATGTTATACAGTTTATGGTGGCCCCTAGATGATACATGTTAATTATATGAAAATATAATCTATGCGATTATTTGGTTGTACAATTCAGGAGGTTCATTTTTCTTTTCCTTTCCCATTTTTCTTCAAGATGGATTACTTTTCATGAGAGATTTATTATAAATAATGTTCTTGTGGTTGAGTGGAATACTAGGGTGAAAGTGGGTTCATGGTACCCTTCGCGTTATATCATTATATTATATTCTCTCTTGTATGTGATACATGGTATGATTTAACCATGGTGAGGTTGTTACTATAGAATCTCTTTTTTATTTGATGATTCAGTTTAACTATTGTATAATATAATTTATCATGCTTCCTTAATCTTGTACATAAGAGGAACTTAGGAGGATCTTAATGAGTATCATTACATGGTAACACTATATATATATAAATATATTTTCGTGTCTTAAGGAGATGGTTGGAGATCATTCTAGATATTACTATATTTGGGTTTTGTAGGAGCTATTGGGGCCTCATGGTTGCTACCGTCTTTAAAATTCCAGTTCTCATAGTATCCCTTTTGGTTGATTAAATATTGAATGAAATTGTATGTTTTCACTTGGGAATTCATTATATATATATATATATATATATATCTTCATATGTTTTTTTTATTTCCTTCTTATATCTCTATTCTGTATGTTTTTCATATAGGTTAATGCCTCCCATATTCATGTTTATTGTACCCTTTGTGCTAGTCACCCACTTGAGGCCCAATGGAGGCATTATTCAAGTAGTAAATGTCTCTCTCCCCTCACAGTTTTATATTTTATGAGAGGGGGTAATGACATGTGTCATATTTACATATTTCTCAAAGGTGTTTTCATTTTTATATTCAATAATGGGGGATTAACCCATAAATAGTTTAAAAAACCAATTAAAATAAATATATTATGACCGTAATAGTTTGTTAATTTTATGTAATTTATTCATATCAATAACATTATATTATAATTCCTTCATGTTTTTATATATAATAATAATAATAATAATATCATCATTATACTTCAAGAATATTGCTACTATAATTAATCCTCCTAGAAATCATTCATTAAATTAGGCTATGGTCTTGTTTTAGTTGGTTTGACCACATAATTGAAAAATACTATGAAATTTTTTAATAAATGGAAATGAGAATTTACTAACAGATGTAATATGATTTAAATATTTTAATATTTTATTGATCATCATCATATAGTTATATAAGAATTTAAATAATTAATTATGGATAAATATTTTGTTTTTAATGGACAAAACATGGTCACCATTTATCTCATCATCATGGTTCACAACCAAAATAACTATGAAATAAAATTATTAATATATAATGTATCATTGAATGCCTATTATGATAATTTAGATGATATTGTAATTAATAACATTTAAATAAGAATTAAAATGAGAATAACTATTTAAAATTTATTATAAATGATCAAAAATATAAGCCCATGATATGGAAAATTATATTTACTCTAATATATAAAAACTATTTATGAATATAATGAATGAAAATAGAAAGGGGTATGGCTTAAAATTAGGTGATTAAGGTATCTATGTTTTTTTATATGATAGTATAACATACGTTCGTTGAATCCATGACAATATATAAGGGTTTTAGTCTTAATAAGAACAAACTGAGATAAGTTTTTGTGATACAGTATGTTTTATTATATATTGAATTCATAGAACACTATTGTAATATTGATATCATTTTAATTTTATATTTCCTTTTATTAAATTTATGGTATCATATTATCCCTTTCAATGGGTTTTGGTTCAATTGATTCAATGATTCTAGGGGTTTTTATCAGAAACTGCTCTTGTTGATACATGTATGGTATTATATACCTATTTTTATTATTGGGGAGTATATAGAATTAATTTGAGATATCCTATCCTTAAATATCTTTTAATTATAACACATAAACTATAAATAAAATCCCCTACATTCAGGGGGTTCTCATTTTTATGTTAATGAGTGCTCATATCCTTGGGATGTATATAGGCTATTAAATATATCATATTAGAAAAAAAATTGTTGACTATGGTCTTCTTTCTTGATGAGTGTCATAGAATTTATGAAAGTAATTATAATTTTCATAGTCTACATCTAATTTTGTCCATTATGATTTTTAAACGATAATATTTTATCAAAAAATTTATTTAAATTAAAACTACAATACCAAGATATTTATAATATAATGAGGATATTGATGAAATCAATTGAACTAGGAATTTGGTTTTATGTTCCTTAATTATTCAAGTTTTTTAATTATTTTTATCGTCTTATATATGAAATATTCTATATGAACTAAAATCCAGAAATTTATTTTGTGTGATGACCTAAAATACTAGGAGAAAATATATCAAACATAAAAATACACTAGTTCACATAATCAATATTAATGTGTCACCTCACTAAAAACATTAAAATATTCGGTAACCCAGCTCCATTTTATTCCATTTCATCAAAAAAATAATCATCTTTATTGTGTGATGATTTTATAATAAATAGAAATGAGGGAAAAACATAACTAATAGAATATGTATGGGGTTAGGATTCATGTAAATTTGGGTGATCAATCTCCAATACACATCACTCATAATCACCACAAGAAGAGTAAAAATGATTAACAATTTATTGTTTTTTATTTTTGAACACCTTCACCCTATTCCATGACCTGTGTAGACACTCATTGTAGAGTGTAACCGTTCAATGTGGATGAAATGATATAATCATATAGAAATATAGAAAGTGATTGAGTGAATGAGAGATAAAAATAGATATAACACATTTATTTAAATGGAATGAATGAATTATGAAAAGAAAAAACAAGAAATTATATCTACAAAAAACAAAAAATTACCAATAATATTAGTCCATAGATCATGATCACCATCTATAGTTCAATGTCACATCAAACCCTATTATATATAGAAGGAATAATTCCCACTTACATTATTGAAATAATTAATTTGTCAATAAATGTGTCTTCTTATATCATTATATTTTGGATCTTAGCTTTGGTTGTATACATATTAAATAATTTTAGTGAATATTTGGAGACAATAAGTTGATAAATATTTTAGTGATGAAAATTACATGTAATGTGATGATCAAAAATATTTTATGATTTTTTTGAGTAACCACTAAATTGCTTCCACAATGATTCCACCTTCACAGTGCATAGATATTTTTTATATCAAATGTCACCACTACCTAAATACATAACTTTAGGTCGTAGAACCATATCTATAATGATTCCAATATTTCACATAAATTTTTACATCATATCTAATGTGTATCTAGTAATAGTATTATGGTGACACTAGATAGAAATATTTGATTAAAAACTTCCATTTTCTATATGAGAACATCTATGATGCATTTGGAACACAATAACCCAACCTCTCATAGTAATGTTTTCTCTCCAATCATTAAAACTACCAAATTGTGTGACTTTATTATACAATGGAATAGATATGGAATATGTTTCATAATATTTTGATTATCATCATCTTATCTACAAAAAGGGTAATAACTATAATGGTAAACACTCTTAACTTCTCAAATACCTATAATACCATGTTTTTCACCTCCACATGGTAGCAGAATCAGTATTAAAACATCCCAGAGAACCATTATATGTCATTTTGACCCTTAGTGTAGGAGTACTCTAATTGGTTAGGAACCTACATCCAATATATTGGACTATCATTGTATATTGATCAATAAATTTATCCATGTTGTAAATCATTCCTCTTAATGATGGGGATTACCATGGTCAGCCACGGTTCAAAATATCTTCGATGTAGACTAAAAGATTAAATAGAGATTCTTTACACAATACCCACCATGTGAGATGGATGGAATAAATGTTCCAAGATTAATTTATGGTAGTGCAATGATATAGGGGTTGGTAGGTTACTTTAGGGCTGTTTTAGAATTTTGAGGAGCAACTATGTGGTAAGACAACATCACTATATTAAATGATGTAACATCGCTGCAATAGAATAATCCCATGTTAGAGTAAAATTCTTTTTATCTTGAATATATAATAATTACAAAATTCATTGGATAATAATACTAATATGTGGATGGGATTCCATAACCACTACCCATATAATGTCATAATGACCATCGTGTAAGAGAATATGCCTTCCAATGGCCTTGTCAATGATGCTTCATGCACTCTACATGGAATAATACTCTATTATTCCACTAAAAATGATGAAAATTTGTATTACATTGTAAAATGACCCATAATGGGTTATCGAAATGCTTTCAATCCATTGGATGTTCGATAGAATAGGTTGACACAATTTTTTCCTCTGATAAAATAAATAATACACTTTGTAAAATGAAATCAATAGTAATAAATAAAACAGAACTACCCATTCAAAACTCTTTATAAGTTTCAATATATATTATTTTCTTGAATTTAGTTCCAACAATTTTTGTAGAAGTTAATTACATGTTAATTTTTATTTTATCCCAAAAAATTTCTTAATATTTTTTTAAAAAACGAATAAAATTTAATGAATCAGTTATTTCACATGTTGGAATTTTCTTTTTATAAATTATGATTCATTTAGAAATTAGATATATTATACCATTAGTTTGTTTTTTATTGTTTACTGACTTCCCAATGATAGTTTTATTATAGTTTCTTATTTATTGGGATTTAATATATAATTCTTATTCAAATAATTATGTGTATATTAATTCAGTTTATTCAGGAGTTGTATCATTTTTTTGTATTTGAACATTCAATTACAATGATTTGATCAATATAATTAAATAATTTCACAATTATAGGTACATACTTATAATTATTATATTATATGGAGTTATATTATTTTCTATGTTATATTCATTCCTACCACATAAACACATTTCAAATCATTTTTCACTTCTTTTTATAAATTCTCATTAATTATTATTTCAATTAATTAAAATGTAGAAACCTTATAAACATTAAAAAGGTTATAAGAAAATGCCCATTTTAATCCAATTTTCTAAATGATCTTCAATATAATGTTAATTAATATATATTTCTGTGAGTTAAATATTTATAAAAAAAATTTTATTTAAAAAAACATTTCATTTAAAATAATTAATATTTATGAAAATAAATGATAACTTCATATAAATTAGCAATTTTAACTATTCAATGAAAAATCAATATTTTTTTTGAAAATATCCAAAAAACATAATAAAATATTATTTTTATAATATTATTTTGAAAAAGTAGTCCATTTGGTCAAATAAATTCATTATAATTAATATATATTAATTAGAATAAATTTTTGAAGAAAATAAATAAATAACATTTTTGATGAAAATGTATTTAAGAAAAATATAATTACATGTATAAAAATTTATTTTTTAATTTTTTATGATAATAAAAATAAATTTATACTGATTATGAAATTTATATGTATATTTCATAATGTAATTATTATTTTTCATACCCCCTATTTATGTTCTAGGTTAAAACATAAATATATATAAAAATATTATTTGAGGGTTTACATAAAATCGGTGTCACAAGTCATACACACAATCAAATAAATTAATATTTTATTGTAATATAATATACACATGGAATTTCATGAAAATAAATCCATATAATAATTAAAATTAATTTAAAAAAATTATAAGATATAATGACATTATAATATTTACACATCAACCTATCTTCCATCCCAATATAATGAATCTCCATATCTTAAAAACAATAAGATAACCTATAATAAAAATATTTGAATTCAATCATAAAATATAATTAAATAATTGAGAATATATAAAACCATTTCTTTATCAATGGTTGTATAGATTTCACAGCCCTAAAATCCACCCATCGTTATCAATAGTAAAAGAGTTGGATTATAAATTAGGTTCTTCTATCAAATCGATCCAATATGGTTATAAGAAATGATTTGATAAAAATTATTTAAATTTATTATAAAAAATTGTTAGCTTCATTATAATAATAGTATATTTATATAATACTGTATCCATCAATGATGAGGTTGAGTAATTTTAATTATTTAAAATTATGCATTTATTCAATTAATAAATCGATCAAACATGAAGTGTCCAATACAAAAAAAATTAATATATATTATTTTCAGTACATAAGAGCCACTGTTACATGTTTCCTCTTTATTTTAATAATTTAAAAAAATTAATTATACAAATATAAAAAGTTTTGTATTTTCTGGCCCAATAACTATTGTTAAAACCCATCCCATGTGAAGGGAAGGAATTTTACCAAATTAATACCCAACCATAATTTTAAAAAAGAATAAGGAATCATAGATCAACCTAGTACCTCTTTCTAGAATCAATGTATTTTTATAACCTTTTTTTCAAAAAATATTTCCTATGAAACAAATTATATAACTTAATTTTAGCTAAAATATTGATAGAAACGATTTTTTTTATATTAATTTAGAAGAATCTAAAATATTTCCTTAAAAACACATTATAATTGAAATATTTAAATTTATAGGGCCCACTATTGTATATATACTCTAACAAGATGTTTTAGAGGGATTTCAATGGAAATACCGTTGATTGATACTTTAAAATTGATAACGTTTTATACCTCAAAAACATATATACGTAAAATTTTCATCATTATTATTATCAAATTATAACATCACCACTATAAATAATAATTAATTTCAATTTGATTGCTATAATTTATATAAAAATAAAGAATTATGTTGTGGAAAATGATTTTATAATGTATTTTTACTATATATATATATATTATTTTTTTAGATATCTTATGTTACATTAAACAAAGAACTGAAGTGAACAATTATTTATTATATAACATATGAAATATATTATTACATTCCAAATGAATAATAATTAATAAAATTAAAAATTTAAATTAAAAGGACATGCTTCAAAATATAAATCATCATGAATTTAATAGAAACTATTTTAACTATAATGAAAAATTATCATTTTTAATTTAAATAAATTTAATGAAAATATATGAATATATTCATAAAAATATAAGTAGTTGTTATTAAATTCAATAAATCTCATCCATATAATTATTATGTAATGATATAATACACTACACTGAAAATTTATTTAAAAATTATTTTTTTTATAAACATTACTTTTTATTATATATTATATGATTTAATTTGAAGACACATTTTTATAATTTATAGGAATAAATTTATTAAAATATTATTATATTATATATTTAAACTAATTATTACTAGTTCTTTCATTTAATTTTAATTTGTTTGAAATAAATTTAAATTCATTTAAAGTTTAAATATGGTATTTTTTTAAAACTATTTTAATGTGTTTAAAAAATTTATAACATAATGAATTAAATTAATTAAAATAGATAAATTAATTTTATTGAATACAATGATAATACATCAAATAAAATAAATTAATAATTATCTTATTTTTTTAGAAATTCAATGATAATAATTTATTTTATTCTATGAAAAATTATTGTTCCTAAAAAATTATTTTCAAGTCTTTCATGCATGTATATTAGTCATATTTTTTTCCAATTATTCTTATTTTATATGAAAAAAATACTTTTATTTTCAAAATTGATAATATAAAAAACTATATTTTTATTCTTTATGTTTTTTCAGTAATACATTAATTTTTTGGGATTATTGAGAACTAAAAATTTTAAAATTATATCCACTTTTATGACAATATCATGTTATAAGGAGGACAATAATGTTTACGAAACCATTTTCTTTGAAAAAAATATTATTAAGAATAAATAAACTTTATTTAATCATAAAATAATTATATAATTAATATATGATTGGAATATATCATAACATGTAATTATTTAAATCAAATAAAAACTCTTTTTTAATATTATCACTTAATTAATTATTCAAAATATCCTATCTAGTTTTCCATTGGTTTTAAATTAAAATTATTATATTTTATTTCAAAATAAAATTATATATATGGGAGTAAAAAATATTTTTTATCTCATGATATTTTAAAATAAGACTATGTTAGATGGCTTAAAGGATATGTGATAGTTCTTAAATGAACCACAAACTAGTTTTATTTAAATATCACTTTTGTATTTTTAAAATTGAAATCACATGTTTGAATATTATGAACTACATTATTAGTTATTTGTTAATGTCATAATATATTCAAATTTATTTATTAATTCATAGAAATGCATCGCATAAGTTTTAGAAAATTCATTTTATTCTAACAAAATATTACTTTCATAAAAAAGGATATTTAATTTATTTTTATGAGCGAATATTGTAACTAAAATATATATCATTTAGATATAATATTAGAAATTAATTATATATTATTTTGTGATTATCATTTCAAAATTATAATAATGTGAATTTTGGAGAAATTTCTGAAATTTATATTTTCATGGAAATGTGAAGAAGACATATTTTTATTAAAATATGACATTTTCTCTCAAAAAGTAAGAAAATATAATTTTTTTTAACATAATTCCAATTGTAAAATTAGTTGATTAATATTAATAATAAACCAATTATGAATGTTTTATTTAATAATATAAGTATTTTCATATATTTTTTTTTGTAATAAATAATTATTATTTCTTGAAAGAAATATTTTCAACATGTATTGCATGTTTATTTATATAGTAACTTATGAAAAATAATTACATTGAATTTTTAGAAAATAAATTCTATGATTATTGCCAAGGTGATAATATATGGATAATGGGTCCTTTAATTTTTATGAGTTATGATGAATAACCGTTGTAAAATTTTAAACCGCGGTAATGTGTAAATTTGGAAAAAAAAATTTAAAAAAAATTTCTACAACTTATTGTTAATTCAAATATATTCGAATATTTCAATATATGGCTACACATTTTCCATATTAATTCAAAAATCTAAAATATGTTCATTTTTTCCATATAAAATTAATGCTATTCATTATAATATTTAAGAAAAATTTATATTACTTAATGTCACTTTCTTGCATTCAATATCAATATTATTTTTTAAATGGGATAAAAAATTCTGTTATTTTATAAATTTTTATTTCAAATATTATTTATTTTATATTATTTATTTATTTATAATTTTCAAGAATTAAATAAATACCTTAAATAATTTTGTAAATATGACATAGTGCTTGTGCAAGCAATTGAAAAATAAATGTAATTATTTTAAAAACAAATAATGTAATATTTTATGTAAGACATATTTTCATATTATTGTTATATATCGATTTAAAAAATTATTTATTAATGAAAATTTATATTCAAATACCAATATTATCATGATTTTTACAAGTCAAATTTAACAAATAGCATAAAAAATAATTTTAATGATGTTCTATGTTAAATAATATATTATTAAAAAATATAATAATAAATGAATATTTAAAGAGTAGAATTAGTATGATAAATGGTATAAAATTTTTCATTATTCCCATCTAGGATCCAATTTTTACCATATAAGTATATTCATAACCCTTTAATAGTGAAAAAATCATTACAACGATTAAGGTTAAAACAGGTTAACGATATTGTTAAAGAAAAACGCTACATATTTAAATTATATATAAAACAATATATTTTTTTTTGGATGACTATAATTATAATATAACCCCCTCATCTCAAACTATGTCATTTTTAGAAATTTTATAAGAGTTAGACGTCAATTATAATATAAAATTTCTCCTATATCCAAAAATTAAAGTAATGTTATTTATATAAACAATATTTTTAAATTGATAAATTTTTAAAAATGTAATATTCAGTCCCATGAATGTTATATGATTGAAAATATAATTCATCATCCATTTATTGGGCAATTATCAATTTATTTACCAGAAAAGTATAAAATATTATTATCAGTATAATTGTCAAATGCATTAGTGAGGGTTAAGACTATGAGTTAATGTTGAAAAAATATCACAAACATGTCCACATTTACTTTTAAGAGACTAATTTTACTCATCAAAATGATATCTTAAAAATTCTACATGTTGGGTTCATATTTTCATAAATATTGTTTTATAAATATTTTGTCACAACCCCTCACCTGGGGCCCATTTCATGACTACCCCATGCCCGCCTTCCATATTCGAGGAGCTAGCGACCAGAACAAAAGGCGTAATTCCCTAAAACTGGAAAGGCATTGCCTTTATAACCTGAAAACACACACAATAGAGTACGAGCTAGAAGAAAAAACACTAAGTAAAACTGTAAACCAATGAGTGCTGAATGTATAGTGGCTAGAATACAAACCCAATTGGAAAGTGAATGTTCAACGGTAAAACACGTACAACAGAAAGAATGTAAAACATATATTGGGTGAAAATCAGCCCCTAGATCTTCCACCACGGATCCTACCTTAACTGTAAGTACAGATAGCCTCCACAACACTCCACATCCATCCGTCTCCTCTGTGTACCGTTACGCCATGTGATCTAACTCCAGGTTCCATCGAGTCCTTGTACACTAATCCTTGATCAGCGTTATCCTTCGTCTGCATCCCACACAACAAGGTGCGGGCATAGCCTATTCAAGGGTGAGTATAATGATACTCAGTAGGGACCCCAATACCCTCATGGTCTCAAAAAATTCAACAAGGATAACCCACAATGAATGAAATCATCAGATAATCCCACATAGATATATTCCATTACATATACCAATGTTTTCATGGAATCTATCCCAATGATGTGGAAAACAGAATAGTTACTGTATCAACTCAAACCAAGATTTTATTCTAGGTGCAGTATCAAGTAACATCCCAATCACACTGTTGAAACCTCAGTTTCTAGATAACTCATCCTTTATCGAGTACAGTGGGCATTCCACATCACACAGAGGCACTTCCCACTATCCTTGGACAGCATTGGTACTCCTCCTGTCGAGTATCATGGGTCTACAGCGTCACACAGAGGAAC
Source organism: Viscum album (assembly GCA_963277665.1). Lineage (NCBI taxonomy): Eukaryota > Viridiplantae > Streptophyta > Magnoliopsida > Santalales > Viscaceae > Viscum > Viscum album. The sequence goes on from OY728140.1 coordinate 654,249,772, forward strand.
TCAGCACTGTGGGTCTGCCATGTCATAGAGAGGCGCTCCCCAGCATAGCCTACTGAGTTGCTCCTCCTATCGAGTACCACAGGTCTACCACATCACACAGAGGCGCCTCCCACCGTTGGTCTGCGGCGACACAATGGCGCTCCCCATTGGCCCAGTCGAGTCACTCTAATCCGAAACAGTCAGCAGTCATCAGGTCTCAGCCAACTACTAGGTCTCCACACAAATGCTCACTCATCTTCGGAAGAACCTCTCCACAAGCTACTAGTTGATTCTCTAACTACCAAGAAGTCTCACATGGGAGTAACTCAATGGTCCTCCATGTCATAGGGTGAAACCCAAACAATTCATGTCCAAGACACAAATGACGAGATGACCAATCCATTTACCAAAAAAATACCTGGAGTGTTGTAATAAGGTACATGTTGTGTAGTTAGTCTTTGGGTACTATTTAAATAGAAGGGCCCGTGTCGAAGGGTTGGTTGTGTAGAAAAATAAGTACATGATGTGTGGTTTGGTTACACACCATGTAGCCAGACCTCAGGCATTGCCCATGTCACTATCCTTGCCTGGCTGTGTGGTGGAGTACATTCCTATGTACTTCAACCCATGTCCATGTACCCCTAGAATACATGTATAGTCTCTTGTAGTCTCCTTGAAAATAAAGTAAATGGCATGTGGTATGGTTACATGTCGTGTCCATAAATATGGGGTCAACTCCGTGTCAGTGGCCAGGCCTTGATGTGAGGTGGAGTACATGACTGTGTACTTCACCACATGTCTACGTATCCCTGAATTATACGCCAAGTCTCACGAATCCACCTCTCACAAACTGTGTGAAAAGTATATAACATGTGATAGGGGTCACAAGCTGTGTAATGTGTGTCTGACGACCGTTACCCTAACTATAGTACGCCCATACTACACGGCGTGTTCTTCGGTTGTACATGTCGTGTATTCTGGAATTTTCTAGAAATGATGCCTCTATCTAGTGCACATACCATAATGATGTTTCTTCGTTCTAACGGTCATATTGCCATGAAATTGCACACACAAGTTCTCACTGATGTTTTGGAAACATTACCAGTGATTTCAGGCCTCTGAACGGATCTTAAAACATTATTCATCTGCTCGAAGAATGGTTGAAGAACGAAATTCCCTTTCTGGTCAGATCCGTCACCCACTATCTTCTCCGCACGTCCGCTAGGTCTTTGTGATGGTGGGTCTTCAATTTGGGTTCATTGCATGGCACAACGAACCCACAATGTTCCATTGTTCATCACCCATGAATAACATGAAGACCACACCACAAGAAAATACTATGGAGGAATCGAGCTGAATTAGTTTGGTATGGTCCCTCCGCATTATATTGATAACAAGCAATTGAAGAGGAATAAATCAAATTTTGGGGAAAAATATTAACATTTATCAAATCAAAAACACCCCTACCGTTGTTCGTTAATCGTCGACAGAGTCGCAGGGATGGAGAATGAAGAGTTTGTCATTCGTCGCGTCTGTCACACACTCCCAATCCCATGATGTATCGGCTGTGGAAAATGCACCACGTCTATAGGTGTCCAGGGAAGATGTTTTAGGAGGATCGTTTCAGGCATTCTTCGTTCTTCGTTCTTCGTTCTTCGTTCTTCATTATTCGTTGGGTGATGGGGTTCTTTGTTGGAGAATTATAATCCTCTCAAGATACCCTCTCCCTGATATTCCACCAAATGAGAAATTCCAACTAAAATAATAATAGATTTAGTTATCTATTATTTCATTGGTACAGAATGTAAAATGGTGATTGAAATTTATTGTCTCCACCTAATTAATTCATGAGTGTTGGCACAAATTAATTATGGGAGTTGGAAAAAATTAATTAAAGGGAAAGTCAAGAGGCTCTCCCTCATTAATGAGGGAGAGTTGAGAGGTTTTACTCTCCTCCATCAGTAGGGGGTTTAGCCCGGTGTGGTCCCCTCTACATAAACTCTTGCGAGAGGTTAGGTTATGGTGCGACCCACCAACATAACCTCTCATGGGAGATTAAGGTGTTGTGGGAACACCTCAAACATGCATTTTGAGTTTTTAACCACCAAACACCCACATGGAGGATCAAATAAAAATAAAGTAAATCTCACTTCATTTTATTATTTTCCATGAAAACCCAAAACATATCTTTTAAAATCGGCCCATTGTCGTCGAATTGAAAGTCTTATTAAGAATATACAAGTGCTGTAAGTTCAACTGTGCCCTCATAATTTAATTCTGAACAATGGTTCAATTGTTATAAAAACATGCTCATTATTTTATTCAACGTACCCAAACAAAACATCCAAAATGTATTCTGGGCACACCGATCATCAGAATCATGCGCGGTCAATTTTCACAGACTCATAAAATTCCCTTGAATTTAAGAAAATTAATTTCTATTGAATTTTCAAGTCTGTAAATTCTCCTAACCTTATGGATTTACGTCTACGTCATCTATAACTCGAACTGAGGGAACAAGTGGGGGTACTGAGCACGCATCTGAGCCTCCCCCACCCATTTTCACTCATGGTGGTTCTTGTGATACCAGCGAATGTGCACCAGATTTATCGACCATCCACATAGTACCTGCTCCAATCGATCCTCAATATCCACTAGAACCCCCATAAAATTCACCCCATTATCGATGTCTACATCTCTGTGGTAGATGATGTGGGAAGGGTCGTGCACGTATTACCTCAGCAAAGATACATGGAAGACGTTATGCACCAGGTGCAACTGAGGTGGAAGAGCTAAGTGGTAAGCCATCTTGAAAATTCTATTAAGGTTCTAAAAAGGCTCTATGAATCTCATATATAACTTTACTTCCTGTCTAAATATCTATATACCTCATCGAGGAGAGACCCTTAAGAAGAGGTGGTCACCATCCTCGAACTCCATAGGTCTCCATCTTCTATTAGCATATGACTTCTTCTTTCTCTGTACAGTCTTCATCTGCTTCTGGATGATCTGCACCTTCTTTGTTAAAGCTCATACCATCTCTGGTCAATGAGTGCTGACTCCCCTGGGTCAGTCCAACACAAAGATGATCATCAAGGTCATCGGTATAACACCTCAAATTGTGCCATCCAAATGGTGGATTGATAGTTGTTGTTGTATGAAAAATCTAGCAATGGTAAGTGGTTATCCCAGCTGCGACCAAAGTCTAGGACACATGCAAAAATCAGGTTCTCGATAGTATGAATGGTCCTCTATGTATTCCCATCCATCTGAGGATGGAAGGAGGTGCTCAGAAGAAGATCTGTCCTGTAAGCCACCTGTAACCCCTTCCATAGCCAGGAAGTAAACCATGCGTTATGATCATGGACAATAGATGAGGTTAATCCATGTAGCCGCTCAATCTCTTTCCCAAAGAGGAGTCCCAAGATCTTTAGTGATCCTTGATCTCTGATCGATTGGAAGTAGGCCAACTTGGTGAGTCGATCAATGATCACCCCAATCCAGTCATGACCTCTGGTTGTACGTGGAAGTCCATTCATGATGTCCATGGATATCCTATCCCACTTCCACTATGGGACCTCTAATGTTTGAACCAATCCCACCAGTACCTGGTGCTTTGCCTTAGCTTGCTGACAAGTGAGGCATCGAGTGCCAAACTCTGCTACTGCCTTCATTCATACCTGGCCACATGTTCTTTCATCGATGGTTCTGGTACATCTTCTCCACTACTGTATGTACCACTAAAGGAGATGTGTGGAACTCGTTCAAAACATCCTCTTGTAGTGTCGTTGGTACTATAGTATGTCCTCTAAAAAGAATGAAATTCTCCCCGCAATTAGAATATCCTTTGGGTGCCTTCCCTATGGATATCTGGTCATGTCGTGTCTCATAGTCTGTTTTCCCATTCTGTGCCTCCCTGACTCACAAAAGAAGTGGAGGATTGATTGTATAAGACTAAAAGAAAGATGCTCCATCTTGGTCCACATAGTATATTTGTAAAGCAGCCAGTAGCTCAGTCACGCCACCTAGTAGCTAATACCTGATCTCTTGTTGAGTGCATCTGCTACAACGTTCCCCTTCCCAAGAGTGTAGAATATCTCAAAGTCATAATCCTGGAGGAACTAATGCCATCGCCGCTATCTCAGGTTCATTTATTTCTGAGAGAAGATATACATGACACTATTGTGATCAGTGTACATGGTAAAACATTCCCCCATCATATAGTGTCTCCACATCTTCATGGAGAAGACCACCGCTGCTAACTCCAAGTCATGGGTATCATAGTTCTGCTCATTCTCTCTCAGCCGTGGAGAAACATAAGAGATAACTACTTGCTCCGGTATCTGGACACACCTGAGTTCGGTCCCTAATGTGTCACGGTGGACTACGTACCCTACACCTTCTTCTGGAAGCCTCAATATGGGGGCAGTAGTCAGCCTATGACTCAGCTCCTGAAAGATCTGTTGGCATCTCTCCGACCACACAAAGTGTTTCCACTTTTTTTTCAAGGCTGATAGTGGTGTTTCAACTTTGGAGAAGTCTATAATGAACCTCCACTAGTAACCATGAAATACCAAGAAACATCGTACATCCGTCACACTTCTAGGTGGCTCCCAAGAAAGTATCGCCTCGATCTTCGATGGATTTACAACAACTCCAGCCTCCGAGATTACATGTCCCAAAAAGTGAACCTCTCATATCCAAAACATCCACATCGATATCTTACCATAAATCTGGTGCTCTCGGAGTGTGTACAATACTACATGAAAAGGATAGGCATGCTCCTCCTCAGTAGTCGATTTGATTAGAATGCTGTCAAGAAAGAATATGACAAACCGACCATAGTATGGATGGATGTTATTATTCATGAGTCCCATGAACACTATTGGAGAATTGGTTATGCCGAAAGTCTTAACCATGAACTCGTAGTGGCTATACCGACTTCTAATGTCCATCTTCTGCACATCATCATATTGAACTCTGAGATGGTGATAGCCTGATCTACGGTCTATATTCGAGAACCACCGTGCTCCCTTATGGTGATCAAAGAGTTCATCAATCCTTGAAAGTGGGTACTTATTCATCACGGTCACCTGGTTCAGGCTATAGTAGTCGACACAAATCCTGAAGCTCCCATCCACCTTCTTGGAGAACAGAGTCGGGGCTGTCGTGGGAGAAACATTGGGCCAGATGAATCCCTTCTCTTGAAATTCATCTAGTGTTACCCGAAACTCACAAAGTTCCGTGGGATCCATCTGATATACTGGTGTAGATATCGGTGCGGTCTAGGGGTACAGTTCAATGTAGAAGTCCACCTCTCTCTGACTATATTGTACTGGAACATATTCAGGGAAAACATCCAGGTACTAGTCCAACACAATAGGATATGTCGGACTCTCCACATCAACTGATCCAAGGGTAAGGCAAGCCAAAAGTTGAGTGATCGGTTGCACCCTCATCTGAATAAATCCGTTGTGCACCGCAAAGGCTCCCTTCTTGTCGGTGAAGGTATACCCAGTCCCATCTGTGCAAAAAAACTTCACATTGTACCTAATACAGTTGATCAGAGAATGGACTGCAGATAACCAGTGCATACCCAAGAGGATGTCATCAGGCCTCGATGCCGCTACGAGGAGATCCCATCTGAATCTATCACCTCCTAGAGTAAGATCACACTACCGACACTAGTTCGTAATCATCGAGTCTTCTATCGTAGTAGTATCTATCCATACAGATCGAGCCAATGGCTCTGTCGAAATCTATGTGCTCCGAACGAGGGAAGTGGAATGAAAGAGTAACTAGCACCTGTGTGTATAAGAACTGCAGCTAAGGTGGTGTTGACATGGAATGTCCCTAAAATCATCTTCAAAGCACCAAGAACGTACGACTCATTTTCTTGGAGTTGAGACCTCACTTATCCACCTATTCCTTGTGGTCAGGGTGGACCTTTTTGTGGTGGTGGTTGTAACACCTCGAAACATCACCCACCACCATCTACAAGACTATCTCCTCTTCCACGTCTTCCTGCTCTCTGCAGACTACCTCCATCAAACCTCTGAATCTGCCTAAGAGATCCCTCAACTATCTGATGATCATCCGAATGGTGGGTCAGTCAGTCAAGAACCATCTAACTCTTCCAGTCGCATGTGTAACACTGCCCGCTCCTGGCATGACTGAGTCTGTCTCTAGTGCCTCACAAAACTGATCTCGAGTCATGTGGTTGTCCACCTGTAGGTCTATTCCTCTATGACCCTCATGAAAACTACCTACTCCCAAATGCAGAAAACTATATTTTATGTCAACTAGTGGTGGGTATCTCTTCTGGAGACTGCTCATCAAGGAAACTCTATACAACGAGTGCTCTCTATAACACCCATTCTTGGGTCAGAATGCTAAGGGAGATCATCATATCCCTGATCTCTCTCCTGATCCCCTGATCGAAGGTCTGGGCCCTGATTAGTGGGTCTCGTACCATTTATGTGGAGTAGCGCGAGAGGTCTGTAAAACCTCGCTGAGTACTGTTCCACCATCATGTTACTCTATTGTAGATGCAGTAGATCTTGTATGTGCACTGTGCGAAGAGTCAATGAAACAAACTCCACCCAAAATAGGTTGTCGAAATTTTCCCAGAGAAGAGTCATCTCATCGTTCACGTAGAGAATCAAGCTCCACTATCTAACTGCTTCTGCCTAAAGAAGAGTCACAGTAAGGATCACCTTATGGTCGGTTGGTGTCCCTACCATTCTGAAGACTCATACCACAGCCTCCAACCAATCCTCAACTATATGTGGGTCTGTCTCTCCCCTCATCCTGGGTGGCCTCAGGAACTGGAACATGTGCAACGTGCTCAAGTGGCGTGCATCGTCTGATACTAGGGATGGTGGAATCAATGGATGAACGTTTAGTGGTACCGCTGGTGCCTCAGCTGGAAGAGGGACCTGCACCGAGGCCTCGTCACATGGTGTGCTATCTGCACGTACAACTCTGGGAACTCTAACTGGTTATCCATGGGAGAGGAATAATAAAAGAAATAGACGTGACAAGGTAAAATATTACACCTGGTGCGAAGACCTGGTTGAGATGACACACGTAATCAATATTTTCATGCACTGTGTCAAAAATCAGTAGTCAGTGTCCTGGTGTATGGATACATTTTCCACCACACCAAGACTGGACTCCCTAAACTGAAAACCACGCTTAGTACCCTTAACACTATTGTTTCACAGAAAATATCAGAGTCCTATGTTCTGCGGTAAAACTGACCCCACTGATACCAATTTGACAAGACCGTCCCCCAGGTCCTGTGTCGTGACTACCCCAAGACCACCTTCCAAAGTATAGTGGTGGGAAACTTGCACCAAAGCAGTAATTCACTAAAATTGGGAATGCATTGCCTTTATAACCAGAAAATGCACACAATAGAGTACGATCTGGAAGCAAACAAATTTTTAAAACTGTAAACAAAAGAGAGCTAAAAGTAGAGGGGCCAAAATACAAACCCAATAGGAATGATCAAGATGAAAAAAAAACAAGTACAATAGAAGGAAAGTAAAACAACTATTAGGTGAATGACAGCTCCTGGATCATCCACCACAGATCCTACCTTAAGGGTAGGTACAGATAGCCTCCACATCACTCCACATCCATCTATCTCCTTCGTTTAACGACACACCATGTGATCCACCTACAGGTTCCTCCTCTTCCTGCTACACTGAGTCTCGATTAGTTATATCCATCATTTCAATCAAACACAAGGAGGTGCGGCCATAGCCTATGTAGGGGTGAGTATAGAGATACTCAGTAGGGACTCTGAGAGCCTCAAGGTCTCACAAAATCTAACACAGATAAACAACAAATAATGAAATCAATATATTACCCCACATAAGTATATGCCCATTCATATACCTAATTTATCAAGTAATCCATCTCAATACTGAGGAATACACAAAAGTTTCTAACTCATCTCAAAACATGATTTTATCTAGGAGTATTATCATGTAACATCCCTAGTCACACTGTTGAAACCCCACCTACTGACGAAATCCTTTTATATTGACTACAGTGGGCATGCCACATCACATTGAGGCACTTCCAACTATCCTTGGACTACTGAGGTACTCCTCATGTCGAGTACCATGGGTCTGCTGCCTCATACAGAGACACTGCCCACGTTGGGTCGGTTGCGTCACATAAGGGCACTCACCCTCAGAGCCTGCTGAGGTACTCCTTCTATCGAGTACCGTGGGTCTGCCGCGTCACACATAGGTGATCCCCGCCATGGGTCAACCGTAACTCCATGTTTCTCCCAACAAGGCCAGTCCAGTCACTCTGAGTCAATACGGTCAACAGTCATCTGGTATCCTCCAGCTACTATGTCTCTGCAAAAATTCTTGCTCGTCTCCAAGAGATCTACTCCACAAGATACTATTCAAAGCTCCCACTACCACGAAGTCCCACATAGGAGTAACTCAAAGGTCTTCCACGTCATATGTGGAAAAAACAAAAAAAAATCATGTCTAATACAAAGAGGAAGAGACGAACGAGGCATTTACCAAAAATTACACTGTGTGTTGTAATAAGGTACACGCCGTGTAGTAGGACTTTGGGTACTGTCTGTGTACAACTTCTTGTGTCAAAGGGATGGTCATGTAGAAAAATAAGTACATGGCATGTGGTATGGTTACACGCCATGTAGTTAGACCATGGGCACTGGCCGTATCACTATCCATGCCTAGCCGTGTAGTGAAGTACATGCATGTGTACTTCACCCCATGTCGATGTACCCCTGGAATACAAGCCGTGTTTTCCATAGCTACATAAAAATGTAATTACATTGAGTGTGGCATGGTTACACACCGTGTCAAAGAATCTAGGGATGACTCTATGTCACTGGCCTTTCCTAGCCTTTTCGTGGTGTACATACCCATGTACTTCACCCCATGTCCGTGTATCCCCAAATTACACATCGAGTCTCATGAAGCCACCTCTTCCAGGATGTGTTAAGAGTACATGCCATGTGACAGGGGTCACACGCCATGTAATGGAGTTTGAAGACCGTAACCCTAACCACAATATGACCGAACTACATGGTGAGTTCTTCAGAAGTAGACGCAGTGTATTCTGGACTTTTCTAGAAACGATGCCTCTAACCAGCGTGCATCTCGTGATTCTCTTTCATCAATTTTTCAGTCTAATCACCAAGCAATTGCAAACACAAGGTCACCCCAAATTTCCGAAATCATTACTATCGTTTTCAGGCCTCTGATCGGCTCCAAAATCACGTTATGATTCACCCTCTTGAAGAACGGTCAAAGAATGGTTTTCCCATTCTGGTCTGATCTGTCGTCGATATCGTCGTTGCACCTTCGCTAGGGCATCATGATGTTGGGTCTTCAATTTGATTTCATTGTGTCACACAAAAAACCCACAATGTTCCATTATTCCTCTCCCATGAAGAACGCAAAGAAAACACAAAAAGAAAATACGATGGAGGAATCAGGCCGTGTTAGTTTGTCTTTCTCCCTCCGCATTATTTTGATAGCAAGCTGTTCAAGAGGAATATAAAAACTTATGAGGAATAAGATTATGGTTGATCAAATCAAAAACACCCCTACCTTTGTTCAATGATCATCGAATGAGTCACGAGGACGAAGAAATAGGAGATCTTTGTATGTTGCATCCACCATGCACTCCCAAACCCACGTTGTTTCAATTGTGGAAGATGCTCCACGTCAGTAGGTGTTTGTGGATGAAGTTCGAAGCTGATCGTTTCTGGCATTCATTATTTGAAGAACATGTTCTTCCTTCTTCATTCTCCGTTCATCGTTGGGAGATGGGGTTCTTTGTTGGATACTTCTAATCCTCCCATGCTCTCCTCTCCCCGATATTCCACCAAATGAGAAATTCCAACCAAAATATAAATAGATTGAGTTATTTAATATTTTATTGGCATAGAATTTGAAATGGTGAATTACATTAATTGGATCACCCTAATTAATTCATTAATGTTGACTCAAATTAATTAGGGGAGTTGGCACCAATTAATTAAAGGGAATACAAGAGGCCCTCCCTCATTAATGAGGAAGAGTTGGGAGGTTTACCCTCCTCCATCAATAGGGGGTTTAGCCCCGTGTGGTCTGCACGATGTAACTTCCCACGAGTGTTTAGGTTTGGGTTGGCCCCACTTCCATAACCATCCATGGGAGGTTAATGTGTGGTGGTCCCAATACCAACATTCATGATGTGGTTTAAACCACCAAACACCCATATGATAGCTCAACTAAAAATAATGTGATGCAATATTTATTATATTATTTACCACGAAAACCCAAAAAATATCTTATAAACTCGATCCACTACCATCGAAGTGAAAGTATTATTAAGTGAATACCAGTGATGCAAGTTCAACGATGCCCTCAAATTTCAATTCCGAGCACCGGTTCAAAAGTTATAAAAACCCGCTCGTACGTTTATTGAACTTACCTGAACAAAACATCATAAATGGATTTTGTGCGCAGTGGGCCTCATAATCATTCTCCATACATTTTCACGGACTCATAAAATTCCCATGATTTTTTGAAAAAAAAATCAACAAATTTTTTGAGCCGTTACAAATTTAATATAATAAGTAATCCCAAGAGTTCTCTCCACTATGTTATACGATAAAAATGATTATAATATTTATTTACACATGTTTTTAAAATATAACACCAAAAAAATTATTTTCCATTAAACATTACTATCCATGAATTATCTATTTATTTTATTCCATGATTATGATTCCAATGGACCTTATAAAATGATTTAATGAATGACTATAAAAAAGATGTAATCACCTTTATAGACCCTGTAAATTGTTTTCTCATTAATCATACCGTATATCAATTTTTAGAATACTGGTATAATAATCCCACTATCATACCTATAATTATATGTAATTTGTTTAAACTATTATTTTTTCACGTCTTTTAAATCATATGAAACGTTAAAACATATCTTTTTTGTAAATACATCATACTCACCATAAAGAGATTCAATTTTTTTTCACCACCCCATTTATTGAATGGTTATAAACATGGAAATGATGAATAGATAAGGAATTTATAACATAATAATCCTTTGTATGAAATAAAACATATATTCCATTTTATCATTGCTATCTATTGGAGAATGATAGCATCACTAACATGTATTTGAGAACTACAACCCCCATAGAGAATGTAATTATCAAAATTACACATGTATTAAACACTATAGCTATACATGGAATTACCATCATAGTAAATTCAAAAATACTTTTGAGACAAACATAATAGGATAACTCTATCCCTTTTCCAAATTCATTAGAATGATATAATAGTATCAGACACCCACATTTTAAAATAAAGAAACAATTAATCCAAAAATCTAACAAACCATAATAGAAAAAAAATATATTCATTATTTCAAAAAACATTATTTTTACCATTATGAAAACATTTTGGGATATTGATGTTCACATTTAAATTATTTTTTAAATGTAAAATTCCTATAATAAATAGAATGAGTTGTTTTTTTGATGAAAAAATGAAATCTTATTATGGAATACATAGTAGAATAATGGTTTTGGTTGTAAATAAGTCATTATCTTCATATACATAAAAACAAAACAATACTTTTGTATATTTTAAGGAAATTAAAATGATTTTGTAAATGATTCATTTTGAGAACCATTGAAATAATTTTGAAAAAATTAAATACCATTAAGAATTAAATATATTCCATATATATAAATTCAAAAAATTTATTTCAATATTATTAACATAAAATAAAAATAAATATTAAATAAATATTTTTAAATTTTAAATTTATGTTTTTAAAATAAATTATCTTTTACTTAAAATATGAATCATCACATAGATTCCATATATTAATGATAAATAAAATAATGTTAATTATTTAAACTAATATAATTTTTTTTCTTGTTTGTTATTTGTTATATTTTATTCATAGGCTTTTTATATAAAATCACTTAATCAATTAAGTTCATATCAGATGTTTTGATGATATTCGGTTATACAAAAAAATTAATATCGTAGTATGATTATTGTAATATATGTAATTGTTACATAATATAAAGAATAATAATTATCATAAGATTATAATGTTTACTATATAAATTATATATTATAAAAAATTAGGATTTATGGCTAAGAAAGATGAAATACATTATAATTAGGGAGATTGTAGGTCATATGTATTCATGAGTATTATATCTATTTCTCTACATTCATTGTAGAGAGAAAGATGGTATCATTTTTACACTATTGAATAAAAAATATCAAAAATATCATGTTATATATTTATTTATTAATTTATATTATATTATATATTATATTTGTTTATGAAAAAAACACAATGCTTTGTAATGATGGTATTCCACATGTTTTCACGAACATCATTATTTTTTTTCAAATAATGTAATGGCAATAATTTTTTTGATATTATATATTATAATAATTATTAATATTTCATTAATATAATATATACACATAATATTTATCCTTATACCCATCTATGAGAGACTATGAAGGAGAAAAAATACAATGTTTTGTGAGGAGGTAGTCCACCTGTAAAGGAAAGATGGATTCCATTCATATTTGATATGGTTTGTAGAAGGATATAAGGTTTTAATTAAAGATGAAAACCCAATTATTTTTTAGACTATTATATTATTATACTAACATGTTTATAAAATATTTGAAGGAGGTTTAAAAATAAATGACACGAAAAATGGTTGATTAACATTTATAAATCTTCTTCAGGGAACCTCTGAAGGATTACATGAAAAGTCACCATATAATTTATTGAAGTATAAATCTTTCGTGATATATTTATGTATTTAAGGAAGGTATTTGCGAAGAAATTTTATGAGACAAATGGGATTTTATCAGTTTATAAAAGAGTAAAATAGGTTCCATTTTATACGAGAGAGGAGGAAATGTCGTGGACGTTCATAAGATATTAAATTAATAAAAATTAATTATTATTTATAAATGAATCCAAAATGATTATAGTAACATATAAATTTAGTGTGTTTTGAATTGATCTTTTAAAATATAAATTTAAAATGATTTTATCATAGTGGTACTTTTTTTGTTTTATCCATTTCTAAAAAAAATTTACAATTATGGTGATATCATTTTTTATTAAAGTTTAATTCCATATATATTTATAATAAACCCAAAAAATAAAAATAAATGGAAATATTTGATCTCATATAGAAAATATTAATTTTAATATCTATTGATACATGTTTTTGGAATTTTAAATTATTTAATAAAATAATGTTAATTATTAAATAACCTTAGTATTAATTTTTGAACTCTTCATTTTATCTAACTTTAAAAAAACGATATGAATGTAATCAAAAAAATAATTTAAAAAAACTATTATATTTCACCAATCTATAATTAACCATGTAATTAAATATTACTCAAATTTTGTTATTTGCATATGTTTTAAAATATTTTTTCCTTTTTATATACATATACACGTAGTATTCTCTAATTTCATAAGGATTTATGGTTTTTATTAAATCAATAAAAATTTGATATAAATTTACAAAAACTAAAAAATTATTTATCATTCAAATTAATTTTTAAAAATGAAAATATGCTTTTTTGAAAAGAAAATAATTAGTGATAATAAAACCTTGAGAAAGAAATGTTTAATTTTTCTATATATAAAATAATATAATGGTCAAAATCATGGAATAATAGTTTTAAAAGAAATATATTAGATATATATTATTATTTTTAATGTTATATAACCATTTATAAAATTTACCAATGTGTTAGGGTATTGTTCTTTCCCCTATAATTTTCAATTGAATCGTAATTATATGATTTAATTATTATCGGGTTAGTAAAAAATACTAATATTAATAATCAAAATATCTAAATATAAAAGCATCCAATTACCAAAAATTGATCCCACTAACTCCGAAGGTTCGATAGATTTTTCAATTATCAAATTTTATAATTTATATATTTTAATTTGAAATTTATCTTACAAATTGAAAAACATTCCAAAAAATTCTGGTTAAGAATGAAATATTTTTAAACTAAATTAAAAAGTATAAATTCTACATCATTAAAAATAATATGATCAAATTTACTAAATATTCAAAGATGAAATTTTACAACTAATCCAAAATATATTTTTAATTTATAAATCCCAAAAAGGAAAATATCATTTGCATTAAATATCATTATTTTTACTATTCACTAAAAAATAAATCATTATAGAAATTTATAATATATTTATACATTCAAAATATTGAAATGATATTTTGAAAAATAAACAAAATTTTGTCATATAAATATTTAAAATGTTCTATAATATAAATAGAATATTTTAACACAAAAAATAAAAAATTTCAATTTTGAAGAAAACACATTTTTTAAGAACAAAATGACATAAAGTAAAATAGATTAGTCATGAATTAATAATTTAGCTATAAATTATTATTCATTAGAAACATTATATATTTATAATAATTTATTAATCATATTCATAATCATCATGATAAAAACTATGTTATTAATATAATATTAAAATAATAATTTCTCATGATCTGTTTAAACTCGGCGTTGTGTACATTTTTTTCTTCTGAACATTTTATTATTTTAAAATATAGTGATATTTTTATCCAACACCATTTAATAAATTTTATCATAGTAATTTGATCTCACTCTTTGTAATTAATGGGTTTAAATTATGAAATACCTTTGTTGAAATCCTAAATCTTCAATTATTTTTATAAAAAAATATTTTTTAAAAGAGGGGAAATGAAATGAAATTTCATTTAGGGGTTATAGAGAACTAGGATTCATAATTGTGAAAAAAATAGTGAAAATGAAACGTATGGTAATAATAATTTTAAAACAAATAGTACCATAAATATTTAATGGGTGAAGAGACCATCAATACATAAGAAATAATGGTAATTAGATTGTATTCTAGTTTCAAGAACACTTTATTTGGGTTAAGTAATTCCATTATCAAATAATCTTGAAAATCCGGAAATATAGATTATTTATTTATATAATCTCATCATTTTATAAACCTAATCCTCAATATCATCTTTTTCTCCATTGTATTATTATTAAATATGAATGTTTTCTTCACGAGTCACTGAAGTAAGCATCGATTAGATCATATACATACACGAAATGATGACATTTTTCAAATATATTTACATTACTAAAAACTAAAATTTATAAAACATGGAAAATAATTTCTTAATTTAAGAATAATTTATAAAAATAAATTAAATATTTATCCCCAAAATTCAATAATAATAAAAAATATTAATATAAATAATTAAATAAATAACTATCCATAATATTCAAAAAAAATTCTCATATGTTTGAAACACAATCATGTACTTCCCGTAATTATATAATCTCAAAAATATGATAATCATATACATAGATATCCAAAGTCACAATAAATAATCGTTTACATATTATATGATTGAAAAAAATAAATAAATATTTATTCTCTTATTTAAATACTATAGTAAATTATTTACCATAATCACTTAATATTATTAAAAATTATAGTAGTCATCATTCCAAATATCAATGATCAATTAATAACCATATTAAATTTCAATGTAATGTTTATCAATATGATAATATATGCTCACAAATATTATTAACTTTTAATTACCACAATATCAATGATCATATAAACCAAACATGATATCAACACACCAAAAATATTTACATAAAATATAAACCTAAAATTATACTTCATGATGAAAATAATGGTAACATATAACTCAACCCAAAAAAATAAACAGTAAATATTCACTATGGTCATCCTAAAAAACATTCATTAATTACATTATGAAGATACCTGAATCATTCGACATTATTCATAATCCGTAACCAAATCTTCTATCATTTTCATCAATACATGTTTCAACAATAAGAAATATAAATCATGTAATAAAATATTAAAAAGAAAAACATAAATGAATATATAATAAAAAATATTCATATATCAATTTTAGTTTTTTCTTCCTGAAATATAATTGAATTTTGAATTTTTAAACAATTATATTCACAATCATATAAGTTCCATTTTTCAACATCACTCATAGAACCGAAAATTGTATAATAACCATATTCCACATATTAAATAAATTAAGTTAGTTCATTAGTAATAATTTTATTCCTCCTAATCGAGTTAAATGAATTCATCCTTTTCTTGCATGGATGTTTAATGATGTAAGACTTCCATTACCATTAAAAATTCATATTTTTAAATATTTAGATGATTTCTCAGGGTTCCACTTCCAACATTCATGAAACATTACTAATTTAATATTTTCACCTCTATGATCTCTACCTCCTAAACATACTTAGAGAATCAATTATCTTTTATTATTTTCATTAGTAATTTCACTTAGGATTATGTTTTTAATCATTACATACAATACATGTTAAGAATAAGAAAAATTGTTTTCATTATATCCAATATTCTTCTTAGTTGCACTTTATTACAAACAAAATTTTTTTACATCCATTATTAATTTTTTTTAAATACAATCACATACTAAATACAATAATTTTTACATTGAATATGTCAATAAAAAAATAATACACAATATTATATAGAAGAGAAACACTAAGATATCATTGAACTTATTGCCTTCAACTCTTTTAATTTTCCCAAATTAACTATTATTGTCATGATGTAGTAACCATTATGGTTATAGTGTATTTTTTATTAATTATCAAATAAAATATTATCCTCTAATGTAATATATGTTATCTTTCATACAGTGTTCCAAGAACCAAAATTAAACATTACATACTTTATTGTATTTAGTATTTAATTTTCTTATTTTTCACCCCAAATATTATATTGGTACTTAGTTTATATAATATGGTTAATGAACTTTACCTAAAAATATCATATATGAAAACGTGTATACTACACATTATTATTTAGGTTTTCCCATAAATGAAATATTTAAAAAAGATAATAATTCATTTTCATGAAAAATCCTCACAATATTTAACATTGGATATTTTTTTAACTTACCAATCATTAAACCATATGAATTTTCTATAAAATCTCTCTTGAGATCAAAAATAACATTAAAGGATGTAGAAGTAAAGGAATAACTCTTTTCTCTGTTAATATATTAAAAAAATTCCATTTTAAAATAATTATTTCAGTTCAAAATAAATATTTCATTATATATTTAATCAACTTCACTGGCCATAATATTTCCATAACAATTTTATAATAAATCATAATAGAAAATAATATTCATAATAGTTTATTTAAAATCTTGTAAAATATATTAAAACTCTTAAAAAATGTTACAATTTTCACCCATAAGAGGTATGAAATAAATTTCATTTAACATGAAGTAGTTTTTATACCATTGTAAATAATAATATTTCAGTATATACCAGTGAGAAAATAAAGAAACCATGTCAGTAACTTTTGATATTGTATTCATATCACTCAAACATATAGAGAAACAATCATGTGTATACATGGAGTATACATTGCAGTTAAATTTGGCATAATAATCACATATACACATATAATAACCATCCCGGATATACATTAAATATCCATCTTGGTAAATTCCCATAATCTTGTTGGAGTAACATATTCTATTTACTATATCACTTTACATAATTTATTAGTGTTTTAGGACATGATATAACAACCATTATAATAAAAAAACTACCCTTATTCATAAAAATATCACATGATTCATAATATATTACAGAAAATATTTCATTATATAAAAATTCATTACACTAATAAGATAACATATTATTGATATTTTCATAACCCAATCCTTTAATACCAATTTGCAAAAAAAAAATTTTAACAAATGTAAGCAGTAGTGCTTCTGGAATGAAAAGTGAAGGTTAAGAAGTATTATTGACAGCAAATATTGGTTACAAACACTTTAAAAATTACTTAACACCATATATGTTCATATAGAAAATTCATCTTTTCTTTTATAAGGGAAGTGAACACATTCTGTAAAAAAATACTTTTGAAAACCATTCAAATAATTTATATAATTAAACATAAATATGAATTATAATTAACATATTAAAATATAAATACATTCCCAATAAAATTATAATTATTTTCACTCATTAAAAATAATTTGAAAATAAATCATTAAATCATTAAAAAGAATGTATTTTAAAAAATGTCAATGTCCTCATGATTGACATGTCATGTAAATTCACTCTATTCATCAATAATTATGTTATATTTATTTTTTATTTTCATAATAAAAATCTCAAATTTATTATTTAATTTAACATATCCATTACTATGTAATATGATGTAACATAATCAATTAATTTATGAGAAGTTGTATTGACGTTATTCGATTAATAATTCTTAAATTAATTTAGTTGGTTGTATATGGTCAAAATATGTCATTATTAAATTACATAAATAATATAATAATGACATAATTTTCATTTTTATTGATCATTTTTACTTTCAAAACCAATAATGAATAGTGGTTACGAAACATTAACCATGTTGCAAGAGTGGGGATGTTATAATATTTATACACATATATAACATATCAATTTCTCCACAACTATAATGTTACAAAGGTAAGTATCATTAAATATTTAAAAAATTATCATCATATCATAATTAAAATGTATATTTTTTGTATAAATTTATATATCGTATATATTATTTGGTGATGGAGAACAAATCACATCGTATCATGGATATAGTAATACATATGTACACATGAATGATGTTACTACATCTCAATTAAAATAACGTTAAGAAGGGATGTGATATATTTTTTAATAATTATAAATATTTCAATTAGAATATATATATATATATATGTATATGTATATATATATACATTATATCCTTCAATATAATAATTCATGAGAGGAGGTGATGGAAAATAAATGACGTCGTTCTGTGGGGTGATAGTCTTTTGTACAATGTAATGATGTATTTGTTTTCCATTTTATTGTAGTAAGATATGGATATTGGTTATTAAATTAAAATAATAATATATAAGTACATGTTATATACTATGATTATTATATTATCATAATTACTGAATATTTAAATTACGTGGAATATGAAATGTACTAAAAACCCTGATTTATGAACAATTCAACATCTATGGAAAAATCATATGTTTTGAACCAAATTCTTCCCTAGTATGGTATTATGATGATGAAATTATTAGCTATTTTTAGGGATTTATGTAAGGGGTAAGAGAAGGTACTTTTCAATAAATGGGGTTTTTGAATGGTGATATAAGAAGAAGAGGTTAACTTTTATTAATGATGGGTGGGGAACCCTTGGAGTTTCATAAAAAAATTTAATATATTTTAATTTTGATATTGAAATGGAACAAAATTAATATTATTTGAATATAAGATAATTATTATCTTGAAAAATAAAATTTGGGCTTGTCTACATCACCTGTCCACACTTATCTGTTTGTTATAACACTTAACATCGATTTTTTGACATTTATAATGATTTCAATGTTTTCTTACACTTACTGTGTTAATATTGTTAGTATAAATGGTAAAAGAGACAAAAAAATTATAATTTGGTTGATTTCACAGCCCATATAATATCAAATTTTATAAATACAAACACATTATTTTATTAAATTTAATTAATATTAAAATAACATGACTATCAATTTTGTAAATATTTATTTAAATTTAAATTTAAAACTACAAAAAAATTAAGGAATTCTTATAAAATACATGGAATCATGAGTAATTTATCATGTTTATCTATAAAAAAGTATTAAAAAAAGCAATCATTTAATATTTTTTTATAGTTTTTCGATTATTTTAATTAATTTCATAATTTGTTTCACAAGCACTTTGTCATTGCCTTATTTCAATTGATGTTAATGTTTTAACCAATATGAATTATAAATAAATTAATAAGATGAAAAATTAAATTATTTCTAATGTAAAATTTAACAAAAGAAATCCTATATTTATTGCTATATAAGGAAATTATTGATAATAAAATAAATAGAATGACATTTTCACTTTTCCTTAGATAAAATTATATAAATTTCAAAATCAATGATAATGGGAGACAGAGGGACATATATTTGAAATTTGGATAATTATAGTTGATATATAATTGTTAAATAAAAATATATAATTTTTTAATTACATTTCAATTACCTTGTAAATTTAATTTTACCTTATTTACCAGATTTATCTTATATAAGGGAAAAAATACAATTGATATTATACATAATGTTAACAAATGAATAAAATATATATATAAAAATTAGACCCGCTGATTTTAACAATATAATTTTTTTTTAGTATTCAATAAATATAATTGGAATAATTTTACAAGAAAATATAATATCAAAAAATGAAAAAAATCATATTTTTTTGTATAAAATTATGTATTATTTATTCTTCACTTAATTTCAAAAAATATTCATTTAAAAAATAAAAATTAGATTATTTTTAATATATAGAAACTAATAAGATTTTAAAAATTAAATAAAATATAATTTGAATATTCAAATAATAGAAAACATTACAATACTCAATAAATAATAGTAATTTTCACTATTAAATAAAAATAAATCATGTCATAACATTTTCAGAAGTTTAACCTTATTCAATATTCATAATAAGTTTTAAAAAAAAATTATTTTTATCAAATAAAATTTATCAAAATCATCCCAAAAATAATTATAATATTTTATCAAAAAAATTAAAATATTTTTTATTAAAAACATTATTTAAGAATAAAAAGAATTTATTAAAAATTGAATTCTTATTAATAATGAAAT
This sequence comes from Viscum album, assembly GCA_963277665.1. Taxonomy (NCBI): domain Eukaryota; kingdom Viridiplantae; phylum Streptophyta; class Magnoliopsida; order Santalales; family Viscaceae; genus Viscum; species Viscum album. The sequence continues at coordinate 654,270,626 of OY728140.1, forward strand.
AATCAAACATTTTAATTACATATTAAATTAATATATATGTATATATATATATTATAATTCATTTAATCCCATACATATCTTCAAACATAATGGCTAGGTTATAAGAATCATATACAAATAAGAATATTTCACACATCATTTATGCTCAGATTTGTATATTTTGTATTCTATAAAACATAGTATTAATATAATAAACTTAGTGTATTACATATACAGACACAAATATAAATATATATTGGAACACGGTCTTTATTATAATGATATCCTGACATCTGATAACCTGAAATCTGACATTAATATAATACATAATAATAAATTTAGTTATTATTATCCATAAGATTATATGCAATGGAATTATCCTTGTATGTGTTTCATTTCCTTTTTATTTATTAAATAAAACTTGTTTCCATTTATTTACATTTCCAAATATATATATTTTTTATTTTCTTAGGATAACATCCATTTCACATAACCATTAATAAGCATTTGAGATCACCATTATTTAGTTCTTTCTCCCCAATAGAGGAAGATGGAATCATGAAATGAGTTTCATGGTATTTTGGGTGATGCTTCATGAAAATTATTAAATGGACTCCAGAATTTGATGCACTCCTTGAATCCCCAATTGTGCCTATTTGAGTTGGTATGCCTGATTTACCGTTGAATCTTTTCAAACAACAATGGGAATGATATCTCTCACCAAATCCTCTTGAACGATGTTAAAATCACGGGACCCAGCTAAGGTTCTCCCTACCACCCAAATGGTCAATACACTAACCCCTCTTGGATTCACTAGGCATGCTTATCATGTTGAAGAACCCACCAATTCACTGGTGGTTAGGGATCCCCGTCAAAACATAGTCCCCTTCCCAGATGATCCAATAGTGGCACTAATCACCTTTATCGAGGCATTAAAGACATTAAAGGTGGAAATTACACCTGATGGCAATCCATATCCAATGGGGGTGGATGATATGCCAGTACCCCCAGGTTTTGGAATCCAACCTTTTTCTATTTTAATGGGATAGGGGACTCTCCACAACACGTATTCCACTTTATCTCATGGTGTGGACCCATGTTGGGAACTCCAGAGAAGTAGGAAGCTGCCAAACACCAGTGTTTTATACAGACATTGGAATGGTTGGTGTTCTCCTAGTACAACCAGATCTCCAGTGGATCAATATCCAGTAGAGAAGTCCTCTATAGGAAATTTCCCTACATGTTCAATTCCACCAATTAGAAGACGATTACCATGGACCTCATCAAGTGAAAGCATAGGTTTGATGAGCGCATTGCGGACATTGTCATTTGGTGTAAATGACTCACATATTCTCTTGACATGTGGCTGACTTAAGAGAAATTATTGACAAAGTGTGTAGAGAATGTAAAGATAGAATATTTCAACTCTTAGATAACCCAGAACAACACCGATGGAATACGGGACTTCTCTTATAAGGCCTAGCACCTAGAGTAATCCTTGCAACATGCAAAGGAGGCACGTCTATTGCCTCTTACACTTCACGTCAGAAGGCCTCTAGGGATAATTCCACCTTAGTGACTCAAATATTATCCCCCAGGTGACTAGATTTTTTGCCAATGGAGCCTCCTCTATAGCCTTGTAGAGGCCCTCCACCAACGACGCAACCTCCGGCCCAGCAGCACTGACCTCAGAATCGACAGGTGCCCCATGGAATGCACCACCACCTCCTAGGAGATGTAAGAAATCTCACCATCTTGGTATTATCCTATAGATCCATGTTTAGGTCAGGATCTGAGGGCCCCCTTTCCATATAAGTGGAACTAAACCAACTCGTTCAGGGAGACATAAGTCCATGGTTATTTCTGATGTTCCCTAGATCAGAAGAATGTACATTTTCTTGAGCACTGGATACCAGAATAAGTGAACCTCACTGATCACCCTAGTTACTACCCATTCCACTAGATCTAGGGAAACACCATCAATCAGTGCTATATTTTTTAAATACTAGATTCCCGACTAGGTAGATAACAACATAGTTCAGTTAAGCCCAACTCAAGCACGGTTGTCATGCGTCTACATGAGGCCATATTGTAGCAGCGACAACGAAGGCGAGTGGTATCTAGTTTTTAATCACAGGACCAGATGTAGGATGACTGGATGGATCATAAAATAGTTACTCATACCCATGGTGATATATGTGCATTCCTGAATCGCCTAGAGCCTTCAGACGCTATAGCTAGTACTTCTGCATCGTCGTCTAAGCCTCCCTATTCTTAGTAGAGTAAACACTAGCGATGTAAGGGAATGAAAAGTCCCCAACCTATGCCAACATAATCGCATACTCTCATAAACTTAATTCATCCATACGTTGAAATATCTCCCAGAATCCATCCACTAATGGAAAACACTTTGAGTGATGGTCAAGGGTACGCCTTAGATAATACCATAGAGCTAGTAAAGCTATACATGATTCAGGACAAAAACAATATCCAGGAGGATCATCCCATTGTCAACAAATGGCATTAGTGTCGATAGATCCATGACTATATGGGATGATGATGTGCCTTGATTAGCACTTCCAGCCAGTTTTTTCATGCTACCAAAACCAGGAAACATGCTCAGCGCAGTGCTTAGCTTGCGCAACCATCTCATCTGGTGACATTTGGCCCGCCATCGCCACCGTTCCTGTTGTTGGATCATGCAGAGCCACCTAAACCACTCTGTTATTAGAAAAGCCCAGCTATAGGCCAGTCCCAGATGTTTAGCCCTCATCTGTTAGTCAGTCCACATGCTTTATCTAGTGAGTAATGTGATATTCCCAGAACCATTCAGTCGTGGGTCCAGCCAGTAGGACCCACCCTACCTTATGTCGTATAGTGACCTCTTATAAGCTGAAGTACATTCCTTGAAGAGAAGAATGATGTTCAAAAACATCTTTCCAGTATTTCATCAATTCTCTCTATCTGGGAGGAACATCACCTTTCATCAGATACGAATTAGGCCCTCACTGAGGCTTTATGAATCCCCCTATAGTTTCAGACAGAGGTAGTAGCCATAGAGGGATTTCATGTTGAGGATGTCGAGAATTATGAATGATAGGCCATCATCTTTTTCACAAGATATGATGATGGCTCTCCCATATAGGAGAACATTCACCCACTGTACATCATCGTCTAGTTCAATGGTGTGCAGTATCGTTGTTGTCTTCTCGAAATGGGATATGGGATAAACCTAATCTCGACTCGGACTCATTGAAAACTGGGATTGTTTGAGGTCGATCTATGTTTCTATAACATGAGAATATAATATTGTGATAGGACAATGCAGACACTGGTTGACCTGATCCATTTTTAGACCCATTTTGGTGCCCTACATTCAAGCTCCAAATTGATGGTAGTCTCCCAGGACACCGCCTACAATGCATTAATTGGAAGGGCATGGCTCAACTTGCAAGTGGTAGTTCCCTCACCATATCACATGTGCCTCAAGTACTCCATTAATGACCATGTGGGAAATCTTCAAGGTGAAACATCTCCCTTTTCCTCATGTGAAGCGCACTATCTGGATGCCAACTACTACAAGAGAAAAGACATGTATATTCAAGCTAATGAGGTTGAGCATGCCACGGCTACGACTGACCAGTGGATAGATCTATATGGCACATGCATATTTCCAATACACCTATTGGAGTATATGACCCTGTACTAGGGAAAATGATTCGTTTTTTTCTCAAACAAGGGGGGACACATTCCCATGCATATGAAATGCTAGAATATCAACTTTACTATAATACTAATCAGGTTCAGTTGATCCAAGAGCCTCTTATTCCCATAAGGAATTGGGATGTATGCCCCATGGCAACAGAAATATATCATACATTCTTGTTTCTCCAGGATGGAATTAATAGGATCAAGCCAACATTCCACTATTGTTTTGATATCATCATGGGTGTCCCCTAGGGCCGAAGACCATATGTGATCAGATCAATACCCTACATCGTGATAGTTGCAGCAGCACATGAGTTCACCGATGTAGTGTCCACTACTACTTAGGCTTGAACTGGCCCCTTATTGGGATCTCTCGACTCAGAAATAAATCCTCCTGCCAAGGATACCTCTTTTATAAGTGAAGAAGAGGATTTAGAGGATGCTCTCCCAGCTATTGATGAAGGTGTCTCTGCCATAGTCGATGAATTGGTACATGCGAACCTTGATTGTAATGAATACCCAAATCCCATACAGATTTGTGCTAAATTACCCCTCAAGGAAGAAAAATAGTAAAAAAACATCCTAAAAAACACCTTGATGTAATAATTTGTAGTTCGAATGAGATTCCATGACTAGATCCGTAGGTATCCATTAATTTCACCGGTCTCTCGATAAATCACCGTGTGTTCAAGAAACCACCTAAAAAGATCCATCGTTCCCATGGTGCGATGGTTGACACTAAAGTTGTCAAGATCATCAGAGAAAATTTCATAAAAGTGGTCTAGTATTCCGAATAGATAGCCAAAATTGTACTGGTCAGGAAAAAGAACAAATAGATCATAGTCTGCATCGACTTCCGATATTACAATGGTCACATTCCGAAGTTTGATTTTCCACTTCTTATGCTGAAGTTGTTTATTGACTCTATGGTGAGGTTCTAGGGCCTCTTCTTCATGGATGGGTATACTGAGTACAACCATACCCTAATTTCACCCGAGTATTAAGAGTTTATTTCCTTTAGGGAACCATGAAGTACATTCTTCTACCGAGTCATGCCCTTCGGTTTAAGGTGCCATCAATCATCATGCTATGCAATGCATATTTATGCTGATACTTGTAATGTTGGTAAAATGTTATGTGAATGACCTTGTGGTTAAATCTCTCCAATGTCAATACCATCTCGACGACCTTGAGAAAGTGTTCAGCTTCCTCCATTCCCATCACCTGATGATAAACCCATTGATGTGTGATTTTAGTGTCCCCTCTAGAACGTTTCCTGGTTTCTTTGTCAGATACAAGAGCTTTGATATCGACCTAGAAAATATTAAGGCCATTATCTAGATTTCTCCTCTGAGTAACATTTGGGAGCATTGAGGCATCGAAGGACACATAACCTATATACATAGATTCATCATGAATTTGGATGAAATGTGTATGCCCTTTTCTCTGCACATGAAAAAAGGGATCATCTATTAGTGGGATGAAGAGTGTCAGACTACTTTTGAGGAAATCAATTAGTATCAGCTCTAGCCTCTAGTCTTAATGCCACCTATATATATAATGTCATTGGACTGTTATGTGGCATCCTTAGAATGATCTCTCAGTGTCCTTATCTCCCATATGAACAATGAGGGAACAAATAAAACCCTATACTACATCAGTCGCATGTTCCTAGATATAGAGCCCTAATATTCCCCTATCCAGAAGAGCTACATTGAATTCGTATTCTCAAAAAAGAATTTGCATGAATACTTATAGAACCATGAGGTATAGATGGTGTCTCGAGTAGATCCGCTGAAGTACATTCTGATTATCCCCATATTGATAGGCCATCTAGCTCAGTGGGTTGTGATCCTTTAGTTGTTAGACATCATGTTTTCCCCTAACAAGGCTATCAAACTGAAACAATTAGTAGACATTCTTTCTGTCCATCCAGCCTCCGCGAGCCATTCCCTGGAACTTCACTTGCCTGATGAAGATATTCTCACGGTGGACCAAGCATTGTCGTGTTGGAAAATTCACTTTGATGGCGCTTCTCATATCCCCTGCCATAGAAGGATGAATGACACTATGTCCAATTACCCTATCCTCAATAGAAAAGGTCTGGGTATCTTGTTCATTAACCTAACACACACCATTCTTCCATACTCATTAATATTGGAAGATGGCTACACAAATAGTAAGGCAGAGTATCAGGATCTCATCACTGGCCTCGAGCTAGCCCTCATTATTGATGCTCCCTATTTCCATGTGAAAGGGGACTATGAACTAGTCATCATGCAGGTCAACAGTGACTATATCGTTAGAAATCCAGATCTCGTACAATAGTTGGAGTGCAATCTCCACCTAATGGCCTAGTTTCCTTGTCATCCAAATGTTACTAATGTCCCTCGATCTCTGAATGGTTGAGATGATTCCATGGTCGTCCTAGCTGCATCACTCGCATAGCCCAAGCAGGAAGATCTAATTATCCACATGGAACACCAGGGAGACATTTCTCTTGTCACTCCAGATGATAATGAGGGCCTACAACTGCTCCACCTTACCAATGATGCCTCCACATCTGTACCCTGAGGTCCCAGGATGTAGTGATAGATGTGACACCCAACTGGAGAGCCCCCTTTCTGGAGTATCTCTAGAATGGTAATTTCCCAGTTGATCGACCAAAGCGTTAATTAATTCAATGTCGTGTATTATATTTTACCCTTCATGACCATCCTTGTCAAACAAATATCCTCTACAACAGCGGGATTTATGGCATTCACCTTTCATTCCATTCATGGAGTCTATATTTCCCACATAATGCATGAGGTTCATGGTGGTTTCTGGGGGGTTCATTAGACCGGGCCAAAATTATCTCACCAAATCTAGAGATTGTGGTACTTTTTGCCCTCTATAATCTATGACTGCATTGAGTTAGCCAATAGGTGGCATACAGGAAAAATCATTTTAACATCATGCCTAGTCTTCTAGAGCCTCTCCACTCTACCAAGTACTCATAGCCATTTTTTGTATGGGGACTCGATGTCGTGGGACCATATCCACTAGTGACATCTCTCTAGTGTATATTTATCATGGCTGCTACAAATTTCTTCTCCAAGTGGGTAGAGGTAGTTTCGTTCAAGTAGGTCGTGGCCCATTACATCATTGACTTTGTGAGATCTAATATCATTTACCAATTCAGAGGTCCCCATGCTATCCTCACCTATATCTGTATGAACTTTTGGGAATCTGAGATAAAGAAACAATATGATAAGTACAACATCCATTATAATTATACCTCCCACTATCATGCACAAGCAAATGGATTGATTAAGGCATTTAAAAAAACTCTTTAACATTCTAAGCTAAATGGTTTTCCAGAATAATAAGATTTGGCCAGACAAGATCCCTAATTCCCTATGGGCATACCGGACGACAACTCATAATTCCACCCAGGTGACCACATCTTTCATGGTGTAAGGAACGTAGGATATCCTATCAATCGAGATTTAATTTCCATCATTGCGTATAAATGTCTATGATCAGAAAGTGCCATATAAAGTGTCTGAAATCTATCTGGATGAGTTAGAATTTCTCGATGAGAATAGTCATTGTGCCATGATCATCCAGTAAAAGAATCAAAAAAAGATAGATAGAGCATTCAAAAATAAATTTATCTATCATTCATTCTTTCACGGTGACTTGTTATTGTCCCTGAACACACCAAAGATACTCAGTAGGAAACCACCCTTGGTGGAGCCCAATGGTAAGGACATTACATTATTCACAAGGCTAACTGCAATTGAGCATACTCCCTAGTAATAGTTAATGGTGAGCGTATAAATCCTCCCACCAATGACAAGTTCCTCAAATAAATACATTGCCTGAGACGTATGGTCTAGCATGACATTAAACTGTATGGTCCTACATGACCTCAAGGTGTTGGTCCCACATGACCGTAAACTACATTAGGGTCCTCCATGTCATTAAAATGTCCAGTACTACATGACTTTGAAATGTGCTTCACCCTGCAGGATGTTAAACCGCATCTCAAAAACTATCTTTGGCTTGATTCCCATCCTCATGGTATACCTAGTAACGTTTAGATGCTTCATCTTGATTCCATCCATATTTTCAACATTGACAATCTCTTTATAGGCATAGTTCTTTTAGAGGATCTCACATGGCATCACATAAGCTTCATTTGCCCCTTTCATGTTAGGGTTATGATAATTTCACCATGTGCCCTCTCTTGTACTTATCTCCTCCCATGACCATACCACATTATGTTAAAGTGCATGATTCTTTCATAACTACAAACTGTTGGATTCCCAAACTCATGGGATATGTTAGACCACCTAGATTTTTTTCTATAGGCCTAGACACAAACTTTGAGATCTCCCATCGAATCTCATCCTACAAAGGTATATTAATGATCTATCGATCCCAATGATTTTGGAGTTTCCATTATCCTTCGCATTCAGAATTTCCCCAAGCGATATGGATACTTAGCCTATGGTTTCACCAATCTCTTTGGTCCAATTCTGTCGAGGATTCCGAATAAAAAATTGATATATGCCCCACAATGCAAATAAGGTCACCGGTTGACACTCATTTGTTATTCTCATTTCAGGTTAGACAATATAGATGTTGTGTTTTAAATATGGTCAAGATCCATCCTTTGTTATTACCAACACCCCCATTTGTTCCAAACATGGATTGCAGTGTTTAATTATTCACAGGGGTCTCTCTAAACCTCCTTCTCCCTTGAGTTGGAAGGTAATTCAAGTCTTCAGACACTTCTTTGATGGGGGAAGCCAAGTCCTGCACCCTGTTTCCCACAGTGAGTATTTCTTAAAAGGGATTAGGAGCTATGATGAGGCAATTCCCATACGAGAGGATTTATGGATACAGTTGGGCTGGGTGCCCAGCCTCTGGTCCTTCGACCCATTCTCCCCCCTATCCCGAGTCCTCATTTGGGATTCTATGGTGTGGTATGGACTCACATATTTCTACACGTCAGGCTATTTCTCCATGCCAATCATATATTCTTTATACATATATCCCTTAATTTATCATCCGTCTCAAGAGAACCAAAAATTCAATGACTCACGAGCCCCATAATTTGGGATTATATCTCCCTCTATATACAAAAGGACAACCGGATGGCATGGGTGATTGGCCCAACAACTATCTTACAATTTCGGGCTAACGTCCTCATGGATTTCGAGTGGTTAATTGATACAAGTAACGTGTTGAAAATATGGTCAACTGTCTATTCTCAATTGTCTTACCCAATCTCCAGTCACACAAGGGAGGATACTGTGTTGTGAACATGGTCAACAGTACTCATCCATAGTCATTGCCAGTTGGTGGTCTTCCGCATGGATGATTATTCATCCTCTCTATCCAATGCATATAACATTAAACTAGGAATATTAGGCCTAAGCTCTATGAATTGAATCTAATATCAACATCTTCCTCCCTAAAAGATGTTAAACTTTAAGCTGGCTATGACATTCTCTCTGTGGCCCAACCTCGGGTCCCTCGGCCTTCTTCGTCCCCTGGCCCAAGTCCTCACATAGGATTGTACAGTGTGGAATGATATTATTTCCCCATTCCAGTTAGGTTACTCATATTTTTTTTACATGTCCCTCATTGGGTTGTCTTTCCATTATTTTTGTCTTTACTACAGGATGATAAAATGTGGATCATTTATTCTAGAACTACCTGTGGCATGATTCCCATCTCTATGGGATATGTAGGACTACCCGAAGAGTTAGTCTCTGGGTCTTCCCCCATCACGTAGAAACCACCCTATCATATTTTCCCTTTGGCCTTCCTTATTCTGGGAGAGTGGCATATGTTGTGGTATGGGATTATTTTCTCATTCATGTCGGGATTATAACAACCACGGAACATGCCTCTCTACCATATGATCCCTTTGTTCCCATTCCCTACACTCATCCTTTTCGAGTTGGTTTCCCCTATTTCGGGTCCCTCGACCCTCTTTTATGATTTTCCAATTTTCCCAAGAGTACTCCGGTTGAGAGCTTGTAATGTTAGGTTCCTCCTAGACATGATTTCACCAATTTATTACAATTCATATTCCCCTTTAGTTGGGCATCCATTAACTATCACATATGATGGGACCCCCAATTGGCATGGATTCCAGGTATAAGGGATCTATTAACATTACGTTCCAACGCCCCCAACAATCTCAGAAAATAAATCGATACAAGCCCCGCATTTTGAATATGGTCAGTGGTTGATGGTCATTTGCAGTTCCAATTTCAGGTCACATGATATGGACAATGTGTTACAAACACGGTCAACAGTTATCCTCTATCATTACGCCAACACCTTCAAGCCTTAAATGTAGTTTACATGATTCACATAATTTTCCACCCCATTGTGCCCATATATAATTTCACCACACCCAGTACTATCCCTAAGTGTGCATTTTCAAAATAGGAGGAGAAAACCATTGTAAGGTGTCATTCGGGGCTCCGCACCAACTTCCACTTGGCGTGTATTCTCGGTATTTCAAATAACCCTTCCTCCTTTGTTTCTCACACCATGTATGACTCATGTGGTATTAGGGAACTGATAGAGGCATTCAGTTACATGGAAGAGTTCCACTTTTCTAGTGCTTCAGACTCTAATACATTTATCTAATATCCCCTTATACCTCCTACCCAAGAACTATGTATAGCTTGATTCACATTCTCATGGGATATTTTGGAACTCCTAGAAATCTCGTAGTTGGATCCACTTCAACTAATAGATAGTATCTCATTCCCCAAATTATCTAACCTTTTATGGCTCCCACGGCCTAAGGCTTCATTCATTTAATTGTGTGTAGTGTGATATGGGATTATGCCCACATTCACGTCTGGTATGCTTTTTCACGTTGTGCGCATTCCGACATGAACATATCCTCTCTTGTGTTTGATCCATATGACTTTATGTTATGATGATAAGTCCCACATGACTTTAAACTATTATGTCTATAGTTCATGATGTTAATGTGCATGGTTGGTCCCGTAAAATGAACCTAAACTGTGACAATATCTTCTTGGCCACAAGAAAAAATGGAACTGCACCATGTTGTCCTCACTCCAGGGGATATCTTGTTTGGTATCGGTCACACATGATTCTATATGTCAATTATTGCATACAAAAAGATTTATGTGGTGATACCTGGTCATTCTATGATAGATTCATCACATTACAAGAAAAACTCTCATTCTTCCTAATGGAAAATCAAGATCTATCAAATTCCACTTATTTATGTTTGAGGGATAGACCCGCAGAAAATTATCATCCCTGGAATTCGTACCTTACCAACCCCCCCCCCCCCCAAGAAAAACATTTTGAATGATTCAAATCTTCATGGGGTATTTTGGACTCCTCGTTCACTTTTCTTCCGGCCTAGCCTAACTTTCGTTTTTGGTCCCTCGACCAAAAAACTCCCTAAAAAACATATGTTGACCTGGACTCCAGGATCTCATTCATGTCAGGTTTAAAAATTACCTCACCATGTGTCTCATGGATTCTCTTCCATCTCCGGTCTGAGTTCTATGACCATAATATAAGATCACTCCATGCCCTTGCAATAAGACATTAAACTAGACGACATCTTCTAAAACTACATATGCCTTGATTCCCATCCTAATGTGATACATTGGAATTCCATGACATATTTTCCTTGGGTCCAACCCCAAGAAACTAAAACCATGCCTTCTCTCTTTTGGCACCAAGGTATGAATGCTGTTTAGAGCATGTGGTGTCGCGAGTACCTCTTGGGTCCTAATCCAGGACATGTTTTTCAATAGCCACACCATGTACCCCCCATATATTTTCCCAACATGATTCAATTTGTATGACCCTAAAATATGATATTCCTTTGGGAACTATGCATTAGATTGGCTACATCTCCTCCCTACTCACTATTCAGTAAATCAATCTCCACATAATGGCACATCCTATGACCATTAATTTGGATGATTGAAACCTCGGGTCCCTTTTCCTTGGATGGCGACTCGTCTCCCTCTACCTGATACATCTTATTGTCATACTCAGATGCATAGTGGTCGTGCTTGATGTTTTTAATTTTCATAGAGACATTCCCTCGTTCCATTCCCAAGCTTTGTGAGCCCATCATTTGGATCCTCATCCTCCTCCATGTCTGAAGATACCCCCATTAGTGATGGGTCTCATGCCACACCAACAAACCTACCATCATTGGAAAAAGTCTTTGAGGATCTCAGATAAAATTTATGACATGTCCTGTCTTTCGATCATGTTCAGTGGTCAACACTCATTTTTATGTCCCCATTCTAGGAAAACACAAAATGAATACTGGGTTTTGAACATGGTTCATAGTTGTCCCCTATCATCAAGACAACATCATTGTGGTCCAAATATCGAGCATCATGATTCACATATGTGGAATTTTTTATGTTCATGTGGAATTCCAACATTCTAAGATTTACTCCTTTGTGCATCTGGGTTCGTTATATAAACATGCCACCATCATTGGGATATAATTCACATAGTGTCCCACGACCCCTAACATGTAACTTCTTGTTCTAGGAAAGTCACATCGCTACTCCTTTTATCCCACATCGAGCATGATCACTTGGAATTTTTAGTTATGGTAGGACGTGGACTGGTGCAACCATTCCCCACGTTTCTTCCTTCATCATACAAGCTGTTAAACTGCACCCTTGGTACTATGTATGGATTGATTCCCATCTTCATGGGATACATAAGAATGCCCATGAATATTTACTTAGGACAAGAATGACATTCAATTTTGGTCCTTTGACCAAATGAACTTTCTCTGGAGATTCATGGTATGGTTCAGACACCTTATGTCCTCATTCACATCAGGTTTACCACTACTGCACCACATACTCCCCTCTTGGGATCTTCCCATTCACTCATCTTCCTATCGTATGAAGTAAAACTACATGATCCCACTTGAACATTACGCATGACACTAAAATGAATTTCTACCTTGAACAAATTTAGGATGACCCATGTTAGTCATTAGACGCACCAAATATCTTGCCTTAGAGGATTTCACCAATCAGTGTTGTCCTCTGGCCATGTCATACTCAAGAACTACGTTGGGAATGATTCTCATATTTATGGGATACGTTGTGTCACCCAGTAATATTTCCTTGGGCCCATCCCAGGGTTCATTAACCCTTCCCGCCCCTCAGCCTCAATCTAGGTCCAGGAAGTATGAATTTTTAACAATGTGCACCACCCTGACTATATGATGTAAAACTATAGAGAATTCCACGTCCTTACTAGATATTTTTTATTCAGAAGTTGGAATGATCCTTGATCAAACCGATCAGTCCACCTAACATGTTCTCATCACTGTTGTGTGATTTTAATAGTTTTGGACTCCATTTGGACAACCAATCACTCTATACTCCCTAATTTGAATGCCCAATATTTGGACCCTATTCCTCAGTCACATATATGGGAACCACCTAACAGTATGATTTCATGGCCTATGGCTCCCCTAATATATGGGGATAATGTTCTAAAAGACTAATGGAGGATATTTTGGGTCAGGCCCCATGTTTCGAACATCGTCAGCAGTTGGCCCTCATTTGATATCCCCATTACAGGGTAACACAATAAGATATTTTGTTTCGAACATGGTGAATTGGTAACATTTATTTTCACTCCATCATAATTGTGTTCCGAATTTTGGGTATTGTGATTCACACTTCCCACTCCCCTATGTTTGAATCGATTCCCACGACCTTGGATTTACCCTGTTCGTGCACTGGAGCATATTGGGGACTTGTATGTTCGACTCTCCTGTGGACATTATTCTCAAGTCAGGCCCCCCCCCCCTCATTCTTTTCAGAGGCCCAAAGTGTATTTTCAACCTCATGTGTCCAATGTATGATTTTAACTACCAAATTTAAATGTTTTAATAGTGTGATTATCCCTTGTTTCTCACATACGATACGACCCACATGAGCTTAGTAATGGATCACCATTTATTTCGGGATTATGTCGAAGGGAATTAAACTAAACAAGAAAATACTTTGTTCATGCATACAATTCAGATATGGAAACAATAATGAAGTATATGTTTAAGGGATTGGCCAAAATAGGGCCCTTAATGATTATCATTTTGGATGGATAGTTTCAATGCTTCCACCATCTGACTTGTGGCCTCCAACATTGCTTCCCGCCCCCTGAGATCCTTCTCTTTGACAGTAGTGGAACAACGTAACTCATTAGCCAAGACCTATTCCAATAAATTATCAGTCTTGAGATCAATAATTTTTTGATTTGCCTTCACCATCTTCTCCTGAGCATCTGCAAGCTAGGCCATCAATCACTCAATGAGCTCAGATAGGTTTGCAATGAATTTCCCTCTTTCAATAGCATGTTCGTCAAGGCGTTGGACCTCCAGATACACCCCATGAAGGCCTATGTATTCCATGAATCCTCATTCCACTGGGGACCATTTGAACATCAACTATCTTCTTGATTCTATATTCCATGTAATAACAAACCATTAGTTGAAAATGGCATGAATCTACCCTTCCAGTGTAGAGAAAGCGCAACCAGGTGTGGAGTTACCCCTTCCGGCATAGCCATTCTTCCTTTGACTAGCTGTGAAAGCATCTGATGCACTTCCACACCTTGCGCCGTGTCATGTGGTTCTCCATAGCCGCATCCATGTCCGAATAATCAATTTCTTCTCAGAATGTGGGACTGTAAGTGTGGAATGTTTCATGGATTTTAGCGTCAAGGTTTTCTTTGAGAACTTCCTTCTCTTCAGTGACATCACTCTCATTGGTCTAGAGCTCCACCCTGGTTTCTTTACCACCCATAACTTCAATCACTATCTCGTCGAGTAAAATGACATGGTCACCTAGAATGGTTGCTTTTGTGAAGGTCGATGTAGCCACTAAAATTACTCATACAGATGTCTTGAACTAAATGGTTTTCTTGCCTCCCACCATGTGATCACTACATCAAGAATTAGTATCTTGATTATCGGAATTAACCAAAAAGGAGGAGAACCAATGTAGAAGTACATAAGGTATCCAAGTGAGATAGTGTTCAATGCTAGTGTCATGGTTGGGTACACCTCCACAGGAGAGCCTTCAACACTTGTCTACTGAATAAATGGAATCAGCTCTTCTTGAACAATGGGGATGGTGGGGGACTATCCTTATGGCTCATTTTCACCTACTCCATCAATAATCAGCACCCCACTATGATCCTTCCTGAGGACAGTCTCCAGATAGTGCTCCCCGCCCTCCATAGAGGCACCTTCGTCCCCTATGGGGAAGGCTACCTGGGAACCCTCACCAATGTGTTCCTAAATATGAAATAAATTGGTTGAAGAATACAGATTTTGAAAAGATAATGGCTATTGGAGATAAGGATTAAACACACCTCAAGATGCTTTTCCAGTTCTGTGTTTGAATGTACAATTTCGTCGCTCTGTTGGGAGCTCCACTAGTGAGCGAGAGATTCTGAAGGCGCCACCCCACCAACACATTAAATTTGGTCCTCCTCCTCTTCTACAAATCCATATTCTTCTAATTATTCATCATTAGTATCATCATCATAGTTATATTATCTTTCTTCATCTCCCTCTATACATTCATCCTCGGATGGTAGCTTTTCTGGGTCATGTTCCGGGATAAGCATCACTTTCACCAAAAGGTGTGGTTCTTCATACTAGCACTGCTGGCATGTGTACATATCCACGACTATGATGTATTAATGCCGATGATTAAATATTACACTATACCTCATTCGGATGTGTCATATGTCTGTTATATCAAGCCTGGTGCATACCTACAACCAGCACAATTCATCAGTAGACATAGTCTGCCGTAATGTTCTCTTGGAAGACCAAACAGAGAGCAAGATGGTGTCGGAAGATGGAATTAGGAGGTACCTAAGTAGATTTCTTGGATGTTCCCTAGCTTTCCAATGAGGATGCAATAAGGACCACCAATCCATAGAAGGGGGTGGCATGCACTTAGCTTGTGTTGCTCATGCCAATGAAATATAGTCATGTTCCATGCTAGCCACCCATTCCATTCATTTCCTCACCTCTCCCATGACACATTGTACACATCCCTGCTCTTCAGGATCTATAATGGATGCCTTGATTTTCTGGATACACTTCAAAAGAATCACCTCAAGATATTTTTTTTATCCGGTAATCGGCATACTCTGTCAAAAGGCATGTACTGACGTCAGTGGGAGGGAGAGTGATGAATTATCTATAGCCAGCTGGTGTGAACATAATCCATAGTTTTTGGATAAGGAATGAATTTCAGTCTTCATAAACCAAATTATATACATTCTTTGGCATCAGTTTCATGCACCCAAACTGCATAGAGAACCTGGTCAGAACATACGGTTCAAAAAAGATTTTACCGTCTATTTGGGCTACTGGTAAGCCACCCAGAATGCATTGTAGGTACTCCTTCTTCTGTAATGGCCCCAGCTACTAATCTACCATCTGACCGACTAGCGTTTAGAATTGGTGGATGTAAATGTGTGTGTGTCTGCTGATCATGGGCTTGATCCCCTTATCCTGGATCATTAGTTGATGAATTCTTGCAATGTTCAAGCGAGATGGCTGCTTACCTTTACCAGGGGTGAATAGCATTGGGGTATTCATACATGCCACACTGGGCCATGAAACATCCATGATGAATTTGGAATGATACACATATACTCGTGGGAGTGAATCCCCTCATGATACTCCTTAAAATGATATATATCCTGGCCAATAACAACACCATTAGGTTTACCTTGTTCTCACTGCCATGATCCTGTCCATCACTTGCGTCCCTGGGCAGACCCCCATCCTCTTGTCCCTCACAGGAAACAACCACCCACTCAAGAACACAACATGAAACCTAGCATATCGCAAATTCAGGACTTGACCATCATGAATCTTAAATCCCCATAATAGGTACACTCCTGTCTCCAGAACCCTCCACTATGATCCTTCATTCCCTCTCTACGATGTGTTCGAGCATTGTTTCTCTGTGCTTGGAATCTTCACAATTGAGTACTATGTTAGGAAATATGATAAACCACCCTGAATAGGATATTACCTTCAAGATATATTTTATTTTTAGCTACTTCTTATCAAGCTCCAGTAGGTTCCATGATAGGATTGGGGTGCATGTCCTCTCCCACAAGACATTACCCTTCAAAAGTAAAATGTCACACTTATACCCCCTAAAGGAATACCCCTGATACAATGAAAGTCCCATAGACAAATTCTAACCTCCCCATGGTGGAGTTTTAAGGTGTTGGTATCTGGGGAAAAATGAATGAATAGCTCCGCTACGCGGCCCTATTGTCATTAGAAATGAAATTGGGATGTCCAGACAGCCTCAAAAATCCCAATACACCATAACACCTACCCAAATTCATCGCATGAATGATGTACATAGTACACCCATGCCCATTCATTAGTGAATTTTCCCTCGGATCAAAAATTTCATTCTGTCCAACCCTTAGAATCACCATTAATGCAACTTATGATGGAACTTTCATAAATTACGGGAGATTCATAGAGAACTAGTTAACTTCCCCCAACTATCTTGGTCTTCAGATTTAATACATAAATGGTTGTGTTCTGCATTTACCTAGTTTTATGGCCCTTGTTTGTAATATGGAATTGTGGAAGACTATCCTTGCATATCACCCACACTCATGGTGTGCCCATATTGAAACCAGGTATCCTAACCTCTTCATAAGGTCGATGTTTCGTAGTGGTAGGATATCACTCATAACATAATCTTTTTGAGCATGCGTAAGAATGCCAAAAAGAATCTTCTTATCAGACACAACCCTCCTCGCATGAAGAATCTGAGGGTTCGTGATCATATCATTGCTTCACGAAACAACGACAATATCACTCTCAATACCAGTATGTTGAGTGGCCATTATAAAAATCCTAATGGAATGGTGCGAAAGAAAGAATTTTGACGTGAAAAATATCAGGAGGTGCACATGAATGTCCATCTGTGAGAAAACTGTGGGACGATGCTCAAAACCTAGGGTCGTCTACAGAAACATATGCACTTATTGGAACTACTTTCACGCACAAGATCAAAGAACCTATTGTGTGGAAAAAGTCAAAATTAGGGGCCTATGGGGGCCTCATCCCATTTTTAGGCACAAGCATGTCTTCTGAAAGCACTAAATTGTTTTTTTGGGCAAAATTAAGTTTTGTGTGCACCGAACGACCACTTTCTAATTTTCGGCGTGCCCTCAGAATCCAACTTTCGGGTTCAACTTCTGTATCAGCTGGGAGGAGGGTGGGGGAATTTGTTGACGTTGTGATTTGGATATGGAAATAGTCAAGAGGATAATGGGAAAACTATGAAACCCATGAGGGTAATAGAAGATTCCAAGACCCTAGAGGTAGTTGCACACAAGATTCGGAGTATGCAGTCAAGTGGTACTCGACCCACAAAATCATGCTTGCCCATTACGATGTCTAGAGTGAGCTTCCGCGACACTCCCATTTTCATTCCCAAAGTGATTTCAAGTGCCATGTTTTTCACAGATCCCCTTTGTGCACCCAATCCAACGTCAGGGGTGAGCTTCTACACAACACCCATCTGTGATCCCAACACAACATCTAGCGCGCGTTTTCACGCAAAACATGGTGTCCAATGCAAATTTGTCTTTGACAACACACCCTACTCTTGGGGGATAGTAATAGAAAACAAAATGATGATCTACAGTGAGAAAACTACCTCTTCCTCAACCGCATGAAAAACACCATGGGATTCAGGGAATGGAATTTGTGAGACATGTCTCCCAAGGGTCCTCCATCAGGTGGGATCTCATGGGTACGATCATTGTTAAATTCCTCTCTCTCAATGACGTTTGGGTGAAACAGACCACTTATCTTTGTAACATTCTTCTACATCATCCTTATCTTGCTCAAATCCCATTAATCATGCACTTAACCCTTGCCTCTTGCACGCAACCCTTCCATCTTGCATGCAGAAGTTCCCTCTAGCGCACAACCATTCTATCATACATGTAGTCCTTCTATATTGCAAAGAAACTTTTATTTTGAAGGCTCTCTATGTTTCATCCTCCCCTTAGGGTATCATGTCCGAGCCCCTCTTATACCCACCACACATCCGGCAGGCACTCTGTTTCAATGAGCCTCTTCAAATTTCCCCAATGTTATTTCAATGTCCCTTGGGCAGTGCCTCACTATACATTGCATTGCCTCATGCTTCTTCACATAGGCAAGATAATGGAAACTGATACATCGCATATCCATGCTAACATGGACCCCTCAATGGATCACTCCATAACACAAACACCATAGCATTGTCTGTGCCTTCCCTTCCCTACGAAGCTAGAGTTATCGGATATGTAATTTCTAATGGGTGTGTATTGATTCCACCTTGTCCAAGCTGGAGGATGTTAAACTACCAAGCACTTTAATCCTTAGAACATGATATTAAACTGTGACCTCTCCCCATGCACCATACGTGGTGTTCCCCCACCATGGAAATTTTTCATGCCCACTAGTCTCAACTGGAGTGAAATCATTCTTCATATGGAATGAGATCCACTTTATTAGAGTTGCATCGTTCCACAGGGATAGGGAAAACACCTTGGTGTGAGAACCTAGCCTTTCTTGTAGGAGGTAGTGTCCATGCTCCTTCTATATTTATCCTGGAAAAAAACTAGAGGAGGGGATGTTCACCAGAACCGTCCTCTCCTCTATTAAATATTCCTCCCATGTTAGGTATTGTTGCCTCCGGGGCCTCCCCCATGGAGTAAGTCCCAATATCCATATCCCGGGGCTGCTAACGAGGCGTAACCCCTGTTTCCAATTTTGGCTAATAACCACATTTAATCCCAAATTCACTCTCCATGGATGCACAATTTATGATGTGATCATTTGGGACTTTTTTCCTCTTATTTCTCACACCGAGCATGATTCACTTTGGATTATAGTAAGCATAGACCATGAGATCCTCAAGAGATATCTAAGAGTGAAATCCCAAAACACCATCACAAACTACATGGACATTGATCCATTCCAATGCTAGATAGATAGGAATCCTCCCTAAGGTTCAATCCCACCAATCATTTTCCCCACTATCTTCACATTAGCTCACGAAACCCATTTTGGACTACGTGGACATTGATCCTTCCAATGGAAAGGTATATAGGAAGCCTCCCCAATGTTAAATCCCTACACCTATCAGTTCTAACCATATTCACATCGATTTACCAAACACCCTCCAGAATTATGTGGACTTTGATCTTTCTTAGGCAAGGTACATAGGAAGCCTCCCTGAGGTTCAAGCCCAACACCTATCGGTCCCATCTATCTTCACGTTGGCTCACCAAAACACATTATAAACTTGTAGACATTGTTACTTTCCAAGTAAAGGTAAGTAGGAAGCCTCACCAAGGTTCAAGACCAACACCTATCAGTCCCGACCATATTTATGTCAGTTTAACAAACACACTCCTGAACTATGTGGAATTTGATTATTTCCAAGTCAAGTATGTATGAAGACTTCTTGAGGTTCAAGACTAACACCTATCGGTCCCAAACATATTGACGTCAGTTCACCAAAAATCCCCATGCCATACTATGTGGACTTTGATACTTGCCAAGGATAGATATGAAGGAATCCTCCCTAAGGTTAACGTCCACCATCCATTGGTTCTGATCCCCATTCACATTGGACCACCATTGTCATACATGACATTAAACTATAGGCCCCTTTTCATCTAGCATGTCATTAAAGTGCATCAACCTTCCCGAAATATGTGGGCATTGATCATTGTCTCTTAGACAAGGTACATAATAAGCCTCTAGGATGTTCAACCCCATCTAGTAGTAATCCATTGTGAACCCATCCAATTATAAGACGTTGTGACCCTATCTGGCGGTAAGTCGTTGTGACCCCATCAAGTGGTAAGATGTTATTACCCCACCAACTAGTATGTTATTGTGACCACACCCAACAGTAAGCAGTTGTGACCCCATCTAATGGTAAGCCGTTGTGACCCCATTTAGTTGTAATTTGGTGATGTCCCCAGTCAATGGTAAGTCTTCTTCAGATGAACTACATGGATATTAATTCCCCGCACGGGGATACGTAGGAAGCCTCCTAGAGGTTCAAACCCATCTCTCATGTATCATCCTGATCTCTCCATCGAGCCTATGTGTTTTTGGATGGTTGTTCCCAAAACCAGAGGTCCCACTTCCTCTAGGTCCCATCCAAGAATCTTTTTTCTCGATGGCCTCCTCGAGTGCCCCGTCATCTCACAGAACTACGTGGACATTGATCCCCTACAACGGGGATATGTAGGAAGTATTGTTAAGGTATAATACCATCATCATTGTTGTCCTCAGGTCAGTTCCATCTCATTATCTATGCACTTGATTCAACTCTCCACCATCAATCATTATTCTTACTCGGGCCGCCAAATCCTTGTGAGGTCATGCCCGTTCATCACCTAGGATCACTATTACTTTCAGTTGTTGAACCCATCTGATCAACAATAGTTAGTGTTCTAATCAATCCAATCCATCACCACTAGATGTTAAACTTGTGGAATACCTTGTTATAAACATGGGAAGTTGAGGGAAACCTCAGACACATTCCCTTGGAATATAAATCCCCACATTAGATGTGGGATTACATAGGATTCTTTGTCCTCAAGAAGCCCTATAATATGGTAAGGAAACCTAGAAGTATTAGTGTTCATGCATCCAGACATTCTTGTGATATCCAACATGGCTAATCCCCGGAACGAATGTTGTTTTCTAGACCGGAACCCTTGGAATGACCTGACAGAAGTGGTGTAATTAACCAGTGTCCAAGAAGACATGTCACTAAGAAGAGTTTCACGAGCAAATTCTTAGAGTATAAGGGAGACCCAGACTAGGTGGTGAGTTCCGAGGATGAATCCATGGATGGAAGAACCAACGTCAATCATCCTGTTTAAATCAAGGAGCAAACTTCCATGAAAAATCAAAGGATGTCACTTCCATTGGATAACAGGAATATAGGGGAACAACTGCACGTCCTCCATTAACATATCTGCGCACCCTAGAGAAATAATTGGAAACAATAGTGGTATAGAGAAATACTTGTATTCAATGACATTATAACAACATATGATATTAGATTTGGAGCTAATGATCATGATTACCATCTACAAAGGAAATCATTACATCCACCCAGATTAATAAGGTTAAATTGGAACATAATAAGGTAATAAAATCATACATCCTCTAATTTATTATGTACTATATGGGTATCACTAGAGTTATCCATGTTTAAAAGGAAATAAAGCCTTTATCACATAAGATTCACATAAAAAAGAGTCATTAACCAGATGAATATTTATAAAAAATCATATATTTTATATATAACAATTATTTTTTTATCACTCTCTATAATTTATGGGAATTATATACATACATAAAAATATTTCTCCCTATAATATTATTAAACTATATCACATTGTGTAACCTAAGCAGTATATAATTATAATTTCATGTAGTTCATTTGAAAATTATTTTAGAAATATATTCATGGAGATAAACCGACTAGTTAGTGAAAATCTCAGAAAAAATAATGAATTTTATATTTATATCCTGGTAGAAAATTCAATCATGAAACCAAAAAACAATATGGAACACATCATTATATTCTTAAAACTATAATCACCTATGAAAATTTTTACTGATGACGATAAAATTATTGGATTTATAGTATTTTCATAATGAATGGTGGAGAATCCCATAAAAATATATATTATAATTGATGAACCCCCTCCAAAAATAAAAATTCTAATTTGAATTAATTTTTTTAAAATACAGGTATATATTATTTTTGAGAAGGGTTCTATAAAATTGATAATTATAAGTAACAAAATGAGGATTGGAATACATTACAAATTTTTTGTTGATTACTTGGTAACATTAAGAAATATTTATCCCATTTTCTGATGTTAATGAAACTAATTTTCTAGGAATTTTTCCATATATAGTTTAGTTTCCAAAATAGATCCTTAGACAACTTAATTATAGGGTGAATTATGTTGTTTTGGAATGTATACTATAGTACCTCAACAATAATGTTTCAAAATATTATCTTTGACATACTATAATATGGAAATAGAATTAATATAGATAATTTATTTAAAATTTTTTATATTATTTCATGATAAATTTGTATAATTTCCTAGAATAAGAAATTATTTTATTAAATATATCATTAAATAATAATTTTTTTTTTAGAAATTAGAAAAATGGAAAATTATTAATTAATAAAATGGTGTCTAGTTCATTTACCATAATGAAACCAGGTGAGAGATAATTTTTATACATTTTTTGAAATCACACTTACCTAGAATGAATAATTAGATAATAAAAATATCTATGATGAAGAGGTTATATTTACTAATGAAGACACTCTAATGAGAATGATATACATTAGTAGTATCATTAGAATCCCAAATAGGTATTGGATAACAGATATATGATATAAAAAATTTAGTTTGGGAGTTATATTCACTACTATAATTGATTATCCATTCATATAATATTATCTTGTTTTAATGGGATTCACAATTAATTTGGATAAATACCAACCCTTATAAATGTCATAGATCCATTTATACAAATATAAGTCTGCAAAATATGCATCAAATGTAAATTATAGATTTTAATGAAATTGGATAATGTAGAATATGTTATCATGAAATAAGATATTAAAACTTTCCTTTAAACTATGTGATAATTGATTTTTTAATTTTTATCTATGAATATTCAATCATACTTATCATGAATATATATTTAAATATTAGAAACATTAGATAACACAGACACTACTACTATAAATGTGTATAAGAATAAAATTATTATCCATATTATATTTTAATGTATTGATAATCCTTTAATTAGTATGCATGTAGTATAAATGTTTTATGATAATATATCATTTTATTATTCATTTGGAACAACTGAAAATGTAATTTAATTGATATATCCAGCTTAAAAAAATATTAATGAATGATTTTTATCTCATATTTCACAGATATTTATTTTTTATAGAAATCATACACCATCCTATATTATAATCTAATTAATCAGATTACAATATAAAAAAGGGATTTTATATGGTCCTACCTATGTGAATTAAAGGAGGGAAAACACTCCTAATTTTTAATGAATTTAATTATAAAAAAGGCCTAGAATGAAAACCAAAAAACCTATGACACGATAACTTTTTGATATATTAGTACTTTTTTCCATCAATGATGAATGAAAAAATTTATTTTACAATGAAGATCATATGTTTCAAATTTTTTAGAATTGATTTTTCATATATTAATAAATAATGCATCAAAATAATTAATTATAAACATTTTTCAAAAGGGGTTATATCTCCAGGGCCAAAATCCAATGATACACTTATATTTTTCAAATTTATCAACACTACAACTAAATTATATAATGAGTAGTTTGAAGTTGTAAATGTAATTAAAATTTTAATGAATTTGTGATTATGTGTTCATGTGTGATATGATCATGAAATTTTTAATTCTCCATTTACAACCCATATACACTATCATAATGTGATCATAGTTTTAGTTAATAGGTTTTATTTAAAATAAAAGATCCATACTAATAACATTTAATATTATCACCCCCTTCAAATTGTAGACTGTAGCCATAAAAATGAAATTATTAAATATAATAAAAAAATTGTGGATGATGTCAACATATTAATCAATTATAATCATCGCGATCTTTTTTGTCTGTCATATTACAATAATGATTCCCTTGAAAAAGTGACCAAAAATTTTATAATGGTTGGTAATAATGTATTTTTTGTATTTATATTCAGTTACCCTCACATGGATGAGCCATATGTTTTTGAAATAAAGAGGATTTCAGAATTACGTAACATAGAGGATCCCCAAAATCCAGGTTCTAGGAGAATTGAATTTTATGGTCTGTCAATAGTAATATAATCTAGGGTATTTGGTGTAGGAATTGAACATAAAAAAATTCATCGGACAGATCACAAAAAATTAGGCCCTACATTTTTTACATAAGGCCCTTTCCAGAAAAACATAATCATCGATTACCATTAAACGGGAATGTATCACACCACCAACTAATGAGATGATACTAAATAAAAATATCAAATTAAATTTTATGATGGATTCAATGATTCTTAATTTATTATATTACACACTACGATGACAATGATTTATTAAATAAATCAAAAAATATGACATATATTCCATTATAGGTGATATTAATCTTTACAACGTTTTAATAGTAATAAAATAATATATTTAGTTAAATGTTTTCTAACTGAATGATCATTAAAATATGATAATGTTTTAGCCTACATTATATACAATCATTTACAGTGTTCCATCAACATTATATTAAATTGAATCGACATATTTTTATAATAGGAAACTATAATCAAGAAAATTTCAGTATCAAAATTATTGATGGGTATGATGAAATATTATTTCAATATCAAATATGATAACATCAATCAATCCTCTAAAAATTTACCATTATTCTAAAACTACGTCGATATAAATTGTATTATGAAAAACATATATAGTGATGCCAATATGTCCAATAATGATCCAAGCCCTAAAAAATATATAATTTTTTACAATTTAATCTTAATACCTATGTTTATATTCAATATTTATGATAAAAAAACAAAAAACCAATTAATTTAACATTAAAAAAATTAAATTCTAAAATTTAAAACATCAAAAAACATATATGGTTAAAAACCTAGAAGGGGTAACATCAGAATTTTTTTTTCATAGATCATTAAACCCAAGGGAATTAAGAATTAAGAAACATTTTGAGCATCAAATTATATATGACAATGAAAATATGGTTTAGAATTTACACATATACATTATAATATCATTTATCTTTAGGTCACTCGATCTAGAAAAAAAAGTGGGAACAATTTCTTCCCTGAATGAATTCATACATTCAATCCATAAGATTTATTATTAGAAAAACCTAGGGTGCTCATAATTACTTTTAAAATATTCTATGTGATTTTTAAATAGAATCCATGGTTTTAGTTATATTGAGTCTTTGGTGTACTATTTTCAAAAGGACCATCAATTGTTCGGGGTGGGGATATATGTTCTCATATTATAGTCTCTCTATGCATATTAAGGATCATATTGCCATATGGAAATTAAATTTTTATATATTCTCTAATAACTATTATTCTATGTGATGATATATGCACCCAATAAATGGGCCACCTATACATAACCATATTTAAAAATAAAATAGATAATTTATTTTTAAAATTATTTATTTCAAAGGACAATTTAATTTAATAAATTATTAATATATTAATTTCCCTATAATGATAAAATAGATCCTATTACTATAGTAATTTCTAATTACATGGGTCATATATGATACCAGGATATGATTATAATCATTGTAAAAATTTAATGGCTGATTTATCATTCCAAAAATTTATGATGCATCATGATTCATCCCATTTAATAAAATCAAGACTGTGAAGTTATAAAATAATGGTTGAATAATATGTAAATTAAAATATTTTTAAAAAGGGAATAATTTTATTAATATAAACCAATGTCGTATGAATCACCAATTTTCATATTTTGATTCAATATTTTAAAAATATGAAAAAATTTATTTGATGAATTTGAGCATGAAGAAAAGTCCAATAAATTAATATTTTATGATGTATAAGTGATATTACGGAGTCATTTACATATTAGTAAATCAGAGAGTATATATATGTTTTTCAATTACATGATAATTATTTTATTTTACACTTCATATAAAGTATTCACCCCATCTTGAGGTTCATTAATCGATTAGAATCAATGGAAAGTATCGTGGTGATGTCCTATAATTTTAAATAGATGTCCATTAAGAACATTTTAGATCAATATCTATTTGATCCATACCATATGGAGTAACTTCTCCCTTCATATGATATATATATTTCTATATTAATTATTATTCATTTTATTTGATATATACATTTATATATTCTTGTGTTTGGATAAAGATTGTTAATAAATTATATATATATATATATATATATATTTAATATTATAATAACTAATTATCTCAACATTCAATAATTATATTTTCCCACAACATTATTGAAATTTAGTTTTTACAATATTTCCATGTTTATAAATTTATTATGAGGTTTACTTCATTATTTTGATGTTAGAAATTTTTTTCATAATTTTTCGTCCCATTGAAATGTATACATGGTAACATATTTGTATTTTATTATGTTTATAAAGGATTATTCAAAATATAATTATTAAATTCCAATTACGATCTATTCTGATTATGAATATTTTTTTTTTCAAAATGAATTTACACATCTAATGTCTTAACTTGTAATATATAGTTACTAATAGAAATATCATCATGATTTTTATGACATATATGTTATCAATTATGAAATTTATTTTTTCACTTTTGAACATATATAAGACTATAATGATGTCCTATTATATAATTAGATTGTAAATAATAATATTATAGAGTAAACATTGACACTGATAGTGACACATATGAAAAAATAACTCAATCACTAAAATGATATAATATTTTTTCTCAATGTTATGAATAAATAATGTTTCCATTTTATTTATTAATGAATATTTTTTATTATCTAATTATTATATCAATAGAAATACATTTTATATTTTTTTAATATTATATTTTTCCTAAATAAGTAGGTAACTATAATTTATTTATATGATAATGGGATTTCAAATTTTATTTTTTAAACAATATTAACAATATTGTGGTATATTAGATATTTCTCATACTATTTGGAATTACTATTGAAGGGAAATTTTTTTGGATTATGGTAAACTATTTATTCAAAATAATAAAGAGTATTTTGGTATTATATTTTTTAATAGTGGTTATTTTAGGGGAGATTTTAGTATGAAATCAAGGATGTTTATAAGATCTTTAATCATTTTAATAATTAAATATATTTATATTATCATCATATGGTATTATTCAAATAATTTTATTTAGTGCATAACTAATTGATATCTTATTTTAAAGAATGTAGTATATATATATATATATATGAAAATCATAATAATAATAATAATTAGCACCACTCGAATAAAATTGAATTAAATTTATTTTCAAAAGAAAAAATATTTTGGAAATGAAAAAAGAACCTCCATAAAGAACTAAACTGGTATAATAACATCTATATTGATGATATGAGTTGTTCCAAGGATTATTTTTTGGTCATAAATGAACAGTTAAAATGATCTCTAAATAATTATCTTTCTAGGAAGGTAACCAATGTGTCATTGTTTTTAGTAATTTTCATGTTACTTCATCAATGTCGGTGAATTATTGTGACCAAATACTCATATATTTTCATTAAAATGATCATGAAATTGTAATGGTTATAGAGAAAAATTATCATTTCAAATTGTATAATAAAACCTATAACCATGTTGATTTTAAAGAGGAAAATAAAAAGGGTATGTAACTAAAAAAATAATAAAATGAGTATTCTAGATTATAATTTTGATGATTATTTAATAATAGTTTCATAAAATGAACATTTTTACCAAAAATACCAAAATTAATTCAGGGTAATTTTCATGATGCACATAGATCATTGTTCACTATCCATATATGGATCACACACATATATATTGATCTAAATTTTAAATAATGTAGTGGTTTTTATAATAATTTTATATTTCAAATAACGTGTATTAATGTATATTTTTTAATCATGTTAGTGTATGAGATTGAATTATTAGATTTTTGTTGAACATTTACCGATAAATTAATTTTATTGAGTAAAAATCATGTCGTAATTCATTTAAGAAATATTTAATAACAATGAAAAAAATTAGACCATTTTTTTTATATTTTACCAAATCATGATTTTGGAATATTTATTTTCAATTTTAGAATATTTATTAGTCGATAAACATTCAATTATATACATAAACAAGTTGAAAATATGATTTATTTTAATCATTATATTGTATTATATTTAGATTTAGCATTTACATTGATTTTTTTGTATAATTCATAAATAATAATTAAACATAATGATGGATTTTAGATCAAAATATCCTCAGACGTGTAATTTTCAATAAACAAATTAACATTTAAACACTATAATATTTCTTGAGATCCAATACCAAATATTTTATATTTGGTTGGAATCAATAAATTCAAAAGTTATAGTTATCATATAAATATTTACTATTTATTAATAATAGATAACTATGTTAGAATCTATGTGGGGGGTGAAAAAGTTCATAATATTTGGATGATTTTAGAAAGAATTAGGTATTATGAAGGGAATTTTCTCAAAGAATATTTTATAGGATTTAAACTATTTGATGGGAAAATAGAAATAAACAATTTTTATAGAAGTTATACAATGATAATAATTGGATTTATTTTTAATTTTAATTTGAATAAATTATATTCCATTTAATAAATAGTGGAAATGGGTATGAGATTAAAATAGATAAGAATGAGAAGACTAAGAAATATTGGCCATTTCATAATCCATGATCATGTGGGGAAGGTAGATTTTCATATTTCACATCCAAAATCCACTCTATTGTGTATGATGTATTCCATATATCATATTCATGGATGTACAAACATGAATCATCATGTTTATATAACATTGAGATTGTTTAACTGGTTCACGTTCTCCCACAAAATGCACACAAAGTAAAAATATGTGATCTATGAGAAAATGTACTAAAAGAAGTCCATGCACCAAGCTATTTTTCACTAGGAATATATCATGTTTTAATATGTGTGTTGAAAACATTGTGAATTCATGAGGTTAACGTACTAACATTTTTTCACATGTGTCATATAATATCTTTGGTGAATTTATATTGAGGGAGTTTAATGTAACACCACAAATTTTTTTATACATTTCAATTTAAAGAAAACAAGATTCATGTTATATATATATAATTATAATATATTCATTAATTATTATTCATAATTGAAAATTAAATATATTTCATGATAATAAAATGATACATGACTCCAAAAATTATTCATTCTACAAAAATGACCTCAAAATGATATTTAAAAAATAAAATAGAAATTCTAGAAATTATTTTATAATTTTTTCTTAAAAAAGATGATCTATTATAAAAAAATAAATAAATAAATTTTTTGGTATGTATAGATAAATTATTTAATATCATCCACGATCTATTTATATATCATTATGAAATATTATATTAAATATTATTCCCTAAACACATTTTGGATTTAAAACTATTTTATTATTGTGTTTTTTATAGTAAAATTTTTTTTAACAACAATAAATTCTAAGGAAATTTATTTGATAAAATAAATGAAAAGGAACACCATGATTAATCAACCAATGAAATATATTTTTTATATATAGAAACATAAGGTTCTTGAATTTATTTCTACCAAAATTCAAAGTGAATTATAATATAGTAAAGTATCCATTATATTTTAGTGTATTAATAGTAATAAATAAATCTTGGTGGACTATTTATATGAAATAATATAATAAAAAATTAAAATAAATAAAATTGTTTTCAAAAAGAAACGCTAAATAAAGAATAATAATCGTACTGAATTTCTATATAAAATAATTTTTTGCTTTCTAACATTTTCTTTTTATAACCAAAATACTCTTCGTGTCTATGAGGATAATTTTAAAATAAATTTAGAATATAATATGAATGTAAAATTGAGAATTAGATTCCATTATTTGAAATATATATATATATATATATATATATTATCAAATAAGGTCAACATAATTTTTTAAAATAATTACTAGTTAAATAGTTAAAATTATATATGATGGTTAAGGTAAAAATGGATTTACTAGGGTTCGATATAGAAAGACAATGGTTCAATTGAACTATAAAATTGTATAAAATATATTTTTATGGAGGCATATAGACCCAGACAAGTGAATGTTTTGATGATAATATATTTTGGACCATTATTTAATGTGAAAAAATATGTGTACACCTTTTTTATTCCAAACAATTAATTTCCCCACTCACCCCAATTATATAAGGGCACACACACACCATGATTCTCCACATATTCAATCTGTTTTATTTTGGACAAGACATTCCCAAATATATCCCCATATATTATCTGGATCATTTTTAGATATTTATCGAGAATTTTATTAGGTTCTATTTTTCCTTGTTTTATGAAGATAATGATTATTTTTTACCTTTGGTGTTTTTGGGGAAAATATGACTTCTTTTGAAATGTTTTTTTAATGCATGGTTGGAATATGATTTGACAAACATTTTCCCTACCCCATATATAAGATTTTGAAGCCCAAGTACAATGGGGACTAAATAGTAGGTAAATGGTTATTACAACTTTTTTACCTCTTAGTAGTAACTATTTGACCCCATCGAGAAGTTGAACAGTCAGCCACATAGTTAAGGAAAAATCATGTACCCCATACTAAAAACCATGTGGAATGAAAATTAAAACCCATAAATTTGTTTTAAAAAAACAATCCCCCCCAATATCCCAATAATTCAACCCCACTAAACCCTAAACCTTTTATATTGTTATTGGTGTCTAGTGGATGGATTTTAAGGGATTCTTAACAACATTTTCAATGAATCTATGGTTGGGTTTAGGAATTATCCCCTCTTTCGGTAAGGAATAGTCAATCCACATGGTTTCTTCCCTCACTCATATATCCTTATGGGTGATGATGAGTAATTGTTTTCATTGGTAAGGGACTGATCTTAGTTATGATAGATCTAAATATTTTTGATCTAGGATCTAGGTTTTGGATTAAGATCATATTTTCATTGTTATATTGGTTGTTCTTCATCAATTTGGGATTTTCATTGCCTAGAAAATATCAATGTTCTTGAGGTTAAAGGTATAAATTTCAATTCTAATAGTCTTCAAATAATTTGATATATGTATTTATGCAATGGAAAATATATGATTGGGGAATTGTATCATTAATTTAATTAGATTAAACTTAATTTCCCTATGATAATTAAATGGATTAGATTTAGGGAAATGATAAATTTTTTGAAAAGTATTAATTAATTTGAAATTCAAAAATGGAATTATCTGATTAGAAAATTTATCAGATGTGGGGAATATCAAATTTTTTAATTAATGGGAATGTGTAATTGGACAGTTTAAGAGATCACAAAATAATTTAAAATTATAATTAAGATATGGTTCCCATAATCTTAATGGTAAAGTGAGTTTTATGATTTAAAATATTAAAATATGTTTGAATAGTGAATTTATATTATTATATAATGTGATACTATTTTTAATAATTATTTTTTAGAAAATAGAAATGGTATCCATGATGAGAATTGATAAAAGGGGTTATTTATTACTAACTGAGAATTGATATGATCTATGTGATATGTGTGTGATTGATTAATGTATAAGTACAAGACATAAACATATTACCCAAATACCCATATGCGATTGAGTGATATATGAGTGTGGGAAAGGATTCGGGATCTAATTACATATTTGAGATTGATTAAAAATAAGGATTGAGAGAATGAACGATGAACCAAACACTCATGAGGTGTTAGACATGGAGTTATAGGAAAAAAATTGTTGGCACTAGATCATGATTCCAAATAGGTATGACATGAAATTAAATTGATTTGGTAATGAATTATCTTGTGATAATCAATTATTAATTTCTACTTTATTTGGTTCATACATTAGATAGGATAAAAGTAGGTATTTATGTGTTTTGTGTGTTCATGATCTCAATGAATAATTTGTGGTTAATTTATGAATAATAAAACTTCATAAATGTTTACATATTTCATTACACCATATACATTAGACAATTGTATATATCATTTTTGATTGGATATCATAATAGATATCGTTGGTGGTAGACTACAATGCTCTACGAAAAACATACTCGAGATGTCATATTGGTATAAGAATAGACATTGTGTTTTTAGGATATGATCAGGGAAGATCCCTATATCAGATTTTATTAATGGGATGGAGAATGGATAAGGGAACCAAACATGGTGTCATGAACCGCATGGGGATTTATTTGTGTCTTTATTTTGGTTTTTATTTTGAAACTTGATACTTATTTAGGATTAAATATATCCTTCTTGGTTATGAATATTGTTTTTAGTTTTGGCTCATCATATGACAATGATTATTCTATTATTTTTATCATTCTAGTTGTGGATAATTTTTATCTATTTCTTTGTTATTTATGATGTTGTGTTACCCTGATAAAGTGATTATCATCCCCATATGTTATATTTATTCAATACATTTCACTAGTTGACATACTCTGGAATAAAGGGTGTGTATGTGAGGTCATGTAACTCACTCGCTCTGGGAACCAATATGTGGAATTTGTATCGAAACGTTAATGTTACTCCAACTCATGTGATTAATATTTTGGGTGATTTGAATAATTTTTCTCATACTTTTTATATTAGACTCTAGGATTTTATGGAATGATAGTTTGGTAACCATGAATCCATATAGGCACACTAAAATTATTTGATCCTACATCATTTTTGGTATACACTTGAATAAACAATTTTTTATAACCTTGTTAGTATTTAAATTCTTTTATATTTATTTTTAATTCAACTAAATAATGTTCCTAAAATGATATGAAAATTTTAAAATGCTATAAAATAAGTAAAATGGGTGTCTAATAGGAATCTGGATTAAAGATAATGTGTTTACCTTTCTTAAAAAATGCCTAAAGATATGATAGTTGGGGTTAGGGAATGTTTATTACTTTTAACTATATGGTGATAGAATGGGGGATAAATTTAATTGAGTTGATGATAATACATATTTCTATATGTGTTAATGTTTCTATATGTTTCATAATCTATATTTTTTGAATTGTAGAGATATTCCAAAATGATAATGGTTTTTGATAGGATGATCGTGGGATATAGAAAGAAATTACACTACATTGGTGGAACCTGAGGCACCAACATTTTGCGTAGAATTATATATAGAGAAGTATTGTAGGAAAATATCTCAGATAATTAATTTTATAGAGATATTCCCAGATCTAGGTATGATGTGTATTTCTAACATGACACGAGACTCTCAGTTTTCACCCCCTTTGAATTTCACCAGAGAGGGTGCAACGAAAGTTGATGAGTTTTTATAAAGTCCATAAATATAATTTTTAGAATTTACATACTAATTAGAATAGAGTAAATATGGATTCTTATATGTGATGAGTATTATTGGATTGTTTGTATGAAATGCATTCTCGGGATGGATAGTCAGAATGTTTGGAGTGGAAGGACATTCAGGAGATGTTCATGGAGAACCTTTACCTAGGATGCTTGGGAATTAGGAGGAAGTTTATTTTATGAGGATTAATCATGTGAGGATTTATGTGATGGATTATGTTGGTTCCTTCATGGATTTTTTTAGAAATTTTTAGGTTTGGATGGAGATGAGGAAAACATGAAGATATAGTTTCAATATAAGATTACATATAAAATTATGTATTATGTGAATATATTTAATCAATTTCTTGATGTGGTCAATC
Source organism: Viscum album (assembly GCA_963277665.1). Classification (NCBI taxonomy): domain Eukaryota; kingdom Viridiplantae; phylum Streptophyta; class Magnoliopsida; order Santalales; family Viscaceae; genus Viscum; species Viscum album. The sequence continues at coordinate 654,305,005 of OY728140.1, forward strand.
ATCCCCCCATTTATGATGAGATTATGAAGGAGGTTTTTTGTGTAGGATATGTTTTTGTGCTAGATTAATAGGAGTTAAAACATACTAGATCAGGAATATGGTAATATATACATATAAGTGAAAATGAGAGTGTCCAGAGGGAGTTGTCCGTTACTCTTTATATTTATCAATTGATCTGTCGTCATTATTGAATTCTATGAAACATAAATAGATATTTACCTCATCCAATACAACTATGATGGGCATAATTACCAATATTACACCTATAAAATTTCTTCATAATGCTATTACATATGTATAGTGATGCGATGGCTCGACTAATCTAGAGAATGGGGTGTGGTTATTCTACACAGTTTCAGTATGTTAGTTGGACATATACTTTCCATTTATGATGATGAAATGGTTTACTTAATTATTTTAAGGGGCGCTCATACCTGTAAAATGTCCCACCAAAGGGAACTCAAAAAACATAATAGGGGTGAGTGGTAGAATATATTTATGTCATTTTTATGTACCCTAGAAGTTATTGAGTCTAAAAATTGTACAATTAGAATGAAAAATTATTATTGATTCAACACTTTCTAGTTAAATATTTAATAACCCTAACTCTCATTATTTTATGTTTACAGAAATTTTTAAAGGGATAATTCTAGAAGTGGAGTTTTGTGAGCGGTGTTATAATGATCATTATTCTATTTAGAGTGTGGTTTAGGTAACTATATTTATGCATGGGGTGTTCTCTTGAGGTTGAGGTGTTTTAGTTTATATGGAATCTTTAAATTCTAAACATGTAAGGATTTGAAACATTTATGGTGATGGATTGGTTAATTTAATAGAGAGCCCACAAAAATTTTTACCACATGAGAGTGAATTTTATGTCTCAAAACAGGGAAAAATATGTTCATAATATAGAGTGGGTATCTAGGTTTTCAATGTATGGACAATCCATCTGCAATTTGTGGTTCCCACAACCTAGTTTTCTTCATTGATAATAGATTATGGGGTTGTGGAAATTATTTCATTCTACTCTTAGTGGATTGATTATAGGATGTGTTTACTATGAAATTATCAGGGATTCTACCAAATATATATGTAGAGATTAATATTGAGCTCACATCGGGGACTGAGCCATTTTCTATTAAACCCAAAAAATGGAACTAAAGAAGCATCAAGAGTTCAATAATCAGTTTGACATGTTGATGAATATGGATTTATCAATTCATGTAAGTCACCTTAGGGTTATACTATCTTATTTTCTAAAAAGAACAATGAACCCTTTCACATATGTGTTTATTAATAGATACTGAACAATATGTCCATGAGAAACTAGTATCCTCTTCTGCAAATAAAGATATATTTTATGATTTGGGAGGAGATTTTCTTTTATCTATGGTTGAAATGAGATATGGGATTCATTAGTTTATATTATAACCATCTAGAATACCTTATACATCATTTAAGAGTATTATTAGACATTATGAGTTCATCATGATGTCATTGGGATAATGAAAACTCTGTTTGTTTATTTCCTTGTTTAACATAATATTTAACCCATACCTAGATTAATTTTTTGTTGTATTTGTGGATGAAATATTTGTGAACTCTAAAACACATGAACATCATTACAAATATCTTTACATCATAATAATTACACTGACAGATATATGGATATATGCAAGGATATCTATGTGTGAAAATGTTATTGATGAGGTGCATTTATTAGGTCAAAACATCTCTTATCCTAGTGTGTTTGTAATGACCCAAACATTCATTAATAGAAATCCCACATGATCTAATTAAATGTCTCTTTATGTTTTTATAAAATTTAAACTTCATTTATTTTATTTTCATAAGTGTGACCATTTCAAATATAGCCATTGAATAGTGATCAAATGATTAGTATAAATATAGGGATTTAACAAATCCAATTAACTCAGACAATAGAAGTGATGGCCTCATCCAGTAGACATGACCCATATGAAGCCCAGTATTCAGATCCTGGAAAAAAGTGGCATCATTGGGATTCTCTCTTGACCAATCCCATGCCGAAGATCAACAGGATAAGCTTGAGTGGGACCACATATAAGAGAAGTGGAAGTTTATAGTGATTACCACCTGACCAATGTTATCTGAGCCACCCCTAGAGTCGATCACCATTGAACACCTTACCCTTCAGTCTTATGCGGGTTTTATAAGTGGTTATGTAACAAGACCATAGAACTATGGTTACATACATTATTTTTGTATATAATAATTAAAATATTTTCAGGTTATTTTTGCGACCTTGTAAGTAGTTTTTTAAATCTCAAATAGTGTTTTTAGTTAATATGCAACTGAGAAATCTATTTTGATGAATTAATGGATTTTTTATATATAATATTTTAGTAAAATATTATTATTATTATTAAATTACATTTTTTGAAATTTAAATTATTGTATAATTTAATGAATGCAATCCTAATTTTTATTACGGTTTGAAAGCCATTTTTGTCATAACCCTTGAATTTTCAAAAAATGTCAGTTTTTTTAAATGTAAAAATTATCATATTTAGAAAATTATTTAGATAAAATAAATTTTATTACAGGAATTATGAAATTTAAATTATCCAATGGTGAATTTTTCATAATTGTTTTAGACTGTCAAATTTTTGGGAAAAAATTAAATACCATTTAAATATATAATGTGTTTGATGACATCATAATGAACCAATAATGATGTAATAAAATTATATATGCCTTATTTTCGGCCAATATAATTTTTACCAATAAAAGGATGTGATTTTTGGTTTGTTTAACTTATTTTACAAAGCATTTATGGACCCTTCGTGGTTTATTAAACATCTTGTCTTTTTAAATTTTTTTCCTTGAGAGTGTGACTCACCTCCAAATAAACAATCCCATTATTTTAAGAAGTTTAGACATTTCCTTACAAAATATTGTTTTCCACTTCCCTTTTTCAAAAACCATGGGGAAAAACTATGGGCTGTATTGTGGTTTGAATTAGTTTAATGTGTGGTGCCCCAATGCTAAACAATAAAGATTTCCCTCACCTTTCCTATATAAACCCAACCATGGTCACACTTTCTCATTTCTCAAATCCATTGGAGTTCATCCATAAATTGACCTCCTCTCTCTTGAATCCTCCCAAGGTGGCCCAAGCTCCCAATATTCCTATCTCAAGCCTTTGGGAGCACACTTCCAGGTAAAGGTTTTTTTTCCTTTCTCATTTTTGTCCACTTTTATTAATGTTGTTATGCCCTTTTAATTTAAATTATAAATGTTGGGGTATGGTTTAGAACCTCCCCCATACTTCCCTATTTATTTTTAAATGATGGGAGACTCCTTTCTCTGTCATTAAAAGCATCCCATATACACTCGTTACTATGATGAAATTTCGAAAGGAATTTCCCTCTCCTCATTTACATTCAAGAAGTTCATTTCTATCATGAATCTATTTTCCATTAAATTTTTTGGTACATGTATCTATATGACCCCTTAGTATCCATGTAATATAAATATGATGATACACCCCTTTCTCTCTCATCAACAATTTTAAAGAATTCTTACGTCTCACTGTTATGCTGCCGAAATTGCACTGATTTTCCAAGCCAATGACAATGTGTAGTGAATACCATGCCCATTTATCTATCAGGAGTATTCACCTTTATGTACATTTACTTAGTTATTGTAATGTTTCATGTATTAATTCCACATTCCTTTATCTGGTAATAAATGATGATGTTTTATGAATCCATTTTATATGATCCATGTGACACACTTATGTATGAAATGAAATGTTTAAGAATAGTGTGACCTTATAACGCTCCTATGCATTGGGTAAAGTATCGTATAATGATAAGTCATGTGCAATGGGAGATGACTCATTCTAATTCAAGTTCAATGTGGTTTTACTTGTGCTTCTTGTTCAATGAGGATTTACTCATGCTCCATGTGCAACGAGCCTTGGCTCATGCTAATTCCATGTTAAGTGTTGTTGCAACATTTCCATGTTATGATTATCATGATTTATCACGCTGTTATGTTTATTATTATATTTTAATATATAGATATTCCCTCCTTCTAACATGTATTGTATTCCTCATGTTATTTCATGATTATTGCCTTACTAGGATTTATTGCTCACCCTTTTCTCTTGCATGTCCTCAGGTTATTCCATGCAATGCTAAGAACGAGGGAATGTGGTGATCATGTAAAAGATGTTTTCAATAAAGTTGTTATATTTCATGTTTTAAGTTGTCATGTAATGTTCATAATCCCCAAAGACACAAGACCCCTTGACATTTCATGTTGTATCAAGTGAAGGTTTTATGTAATAAATAATGTTTATCTTTGAAATAAAAAGCAGGGTTGTCAAAGAGGTTATCAGAGGATAGGTTTAGTTATTTTTGGGAATTGGATTAGAAAAACCTATTAAATCATTAGAGACAAGAAAAAGTATAATGAAAATAGACCTATGTTTTTTTGGGTATTGAGTAAGTGGTTTATCAAGAAAATACATCCTTGTCCGGATATGAGCAGGTAGAGACGGCTCTGGAACAGATGTATCCTAGGGGTAAAACCTGAAAACACCACTATGAGCTTGACTCGAATAAGAACTGGTTCATGTCAATAGGCCTTGCTACACTCTAGTTTATGACACTCCCAGGGGATATGCTTGTTAAATTCACATTCTTAGTATGAACCATTATTACAGGACAAAAAATCCATAAGAATATATTTTAGAAAGTAGATCATGGATAACATAGACTGAAGTCGGTATATTCATATGTTAAGGAAATAAGATTAATTTATAAGTCATCAGTTGTGTCCTTGTATTAACCTTTATGCGTTACCCCTAACTTTACTTTTATTCTATCTAATGGTCGGTAATAGGAGTACTCGGGAAAAACACTGATGTGAAGATCATTGTGATGAATGTACTAATGAGATGCCCAATCCAATGTGACTGGGAAGCGCGAACATTTTTATGTTTCTATCTCAAATAACTCAATATTTGAATAGAATCATGGGTCAAGAGGAACATTAAACCCCCTTTAAAAATGAACAAGTCGCTATCAAGAGCTTAATGTGTCAATGGCATCCTACTTTTAATGGATCATCTGATCCCTCAATCATTGAGCAATGGATCGACTCCATTGAACTAATATTCTCCATCCTTAAATGTTCTGAACAAGAGAAGGTTCTCCTAGAAACATATTTTATATAGGGTTAAGTTGATCAATGTTGGATGTTGATTAAAAATACAAATCTTGTGGAGGAGATCAAGTCATTATAATGGAATTATTTCCAAAAAAAAGTTTTTTGATAAATATTTTTCGTGCACTCTCCGGCTTAAGTTGAAACTGGACTAACTTTCTATAAATCAAAAAGATGACGAATATATTGGGGTGTACGAAAACAACTTCACAAAGCTTGAAATATATGTTTTCGACTTTATTTTTAACCCCGAATACACGGTTGACTGCTTCTTTGCTGGGCTGAAACCAAGCCTGTGGAAAGAAATTAAAATCTGTGACTTAGACAGCTATAACGAAATTGTATAATCCTCCCTCAAGGTCGAAATGGTTATCATAAAATCTTAGAGGTATAATGGGGATATTAATCGTAAGGTGTACATCAATGATGGTGGTATGATGGATAAATCTGATGGTTCTAAGAAGATCCAGCACCCCACATTCCAAATCTGCGGGAAGAAGCACCCTGGAAATTGCCTAAAGGGTACAAGAAAATGATTTAGGTGTCAATGAGAAAGGCAACAGCCTGTAAACTGTTGGCAAGGAAGAACCACTGCTGCAACCGAGGATATTTACACTCTGTTCGAACCTCAACTCTTGATTTTTTGCTACAACTACAAGGAACTATGTAATCATTTAAATTTGTGCCATAAAGAAATGGTTTTCGGAGGCAACCAACTACCTCCAAGGCAGCAATGGTGAGATTTTTTCAACAATACTGCCAAAGTGAACCCTAAAGACGATGTGGTGACAGGTGCAATAATTATTCATTCATGGACAGCAAACGTACTTTTTGATTCCGTTTCTATGCATTATTTTATATCTCAAATGATTAGTTGAACTATACCATCACCACCAAAAATCATGGAAGTGAAGATTTCAGTGAGTACGTCAAATGGGGAAATCATTGCATCACATGAATAAACTCCTCCCCTATCATAATCTATGGTTTAAACTTCCCAGTGAACCTCCCCGTACTCCCTCTAGTGGAGTTTGATGCAATTCATGACATGGATTTATTTCCTAATACAAAGACAAAATAAATTGTCGTGAGAGTGAAACCACACTCCATGTGGAGAATCAACCCCCTATTTTTTCAAGTGCAAGGAAAAAAGATGAATGTTATTTAGCTCCATCATATAAAGTGTGAATATTACAACCCTATGAGCCCGTGTATCTGGTTCAGATGATTGAGTCCAAGGAAGATACCATCCGTGAAGACATGATTATTTAGAGGGAAATCACTAAGGTGTTCCCAAAGTAATCTCCTGGTCATCCTCTTAGAAGAAATGTTGAACTCTCGATTGAACATATACCGGGGGCAATTCAAATATCCAAAACTCCATATAGAATAGCTATAGTGGAGCTTGATGATCTGAAGAAACAACTACAAGAGAATTTTGATAAATAGTTTATATGCCCAAGTGTTTAACCATGGGGTACACCAACCCACTTCATCAAGAAGAAGGATGGATCAATTCACCTTTACATCGACTATCGTGAGATCAACATAATCACGATAAAGAACATGTATCCTCTCCCATGAATTGATGACTTTTTTGATCAGATTTTTGGAGAAGATTACATCTCCATGGTAGTTTTTTAGTTAGGATTTTATCAATTGAGGGTGAAGAAGGAAGATATCCCCAATACTGTCTTTCGTACAAGATACATGCACTATGAATTCATAGTAATTCCTTTCAGACTCACTAACGCTCAAAAAATATTCATGGACTTTATGAATATAGTATTTAGAGATTACCTCGATAAATTTGTGGTAGTCTATATAAATTATATTCTGATATACTCCAAAACCGAGTAGGATCATAAGGATCATCTAAGAACTATACTAGAGGCCTCGATGAAGGATAATCTCTATGCCATGTACAACATGTGTGAGATCTGGTTGAAGGAGGTATCATTCATGGGTCATATCATCACAAGAAATGGTATGTCTTTGGATCCATCCAAAACATATGCAATTGAGGGATGGTCGAGGCCAACATCGGTAACAGATATCTGTAGTTTCATGTTCTTAACTGGATATTATCGACAATTTGTGGGAAATTTCTCAGGATTGTCCAACCCTCTTACCAAGATAACTCTGAAGAGAGTAATGTTTTCATGGAGTGATGAATGAGGATAAATCATAAAGGAGTTGAAAAGGAGGCTTATCACTGAGCTCGTGTTAACTTTACCCACATGTGGAGAACTTTTCGTTGTATTCAGTAATGCTTTGAAGAAGGGCATGGGATGTCTATTGCTGAAAAATGACAATGTAATTGCCTATGCTTCAAGGAAATTGAAAGTTCATGAACAGAACTATCCAAAACATGACCTTGAGCTAGTTGTAGTGATCTTCACTTTGAAAATTTGGCGGCATTATCTGTTTGGGGAGAAGTGTGAAATATATACAGACAACGAAAGCCCCAAGTATATATTAACACATAATGAGTAGAATATGCGCCAATGAAGAAGGTTATATCTGATCAAGGACTATGAAAGCTCAATCCATTACCACCCTGGACAAGCTAACAAGGTGGCTGATTCTCTAAGTATAAAGGACCCAACAATTCTATCATTGATGAGAATTGAAAAGGATCGAATCCTTATAGATTTCATGAGGATGGACATGGGAATCATAAAGAAGGGAATATCATCAATCCTTTCACAAATGATTGCTCAACCATCTCTTTTGGAAATGTTAAATGATTATAAAATGGATTATGTGGGAATTCAGGAAAAAGTGGAAGCTATCGAAAAAGGGAAATCGTCGGAGTTTAATGTTAATGAAGAAGGAATTGTGAGATTTAGGTAAATAATATGTGTTATATCAAGTCCAGAGCTGAAGAAGGAACTTTTGGATGATAAGCATAGTTCATATTTATCTATTTACCCTGGAAACACAAAGATGTATTGGGATCAATGAGATTATTATTTGTGGAATAATATGAAGAACGATATCACTGAATATAAATTAAAGTTCTTGGTGTGTCATAAAGTGAAGGAAGAGAGGCAGAAGTATAAGGGTATGATGATATCAATTCCCATACCAGAATGGAAATGGGAGAACATCACCATGGACATTATCACCGGACATCTGAAGAATCCAAAGGCAACAATGCAATCTGGGTTGTTGTTGATCATCTTACAAATTTTTCACACTTCATTGCTATTCAAGAAGATTTAACATAGGATCTAGTGGAAAGGATATATATGTGGAATGTGGTAAGGTTGCATGGAGTACCATAGTCTATTGTATCTGATCAAGATCCAAGATTCACCTCTATGTTTTCGAAGAGTCTTCAATATGCTATGAATACCAAACTGAACATCAGTACAACTTATTATCCTCAAACTGATGGCCAATTACAGTGGAATATCCAAACACTTGAAGACATGTTGAGAGTAAGATCAAAGGACTTTAAAGGATGATGGTATCATCATCTTCCTCTGCTTGAGTTCTCTTATAATAATAGTTTCCACACGATCATCCAAATGGCTCCATATGAAGTCCTTTATGGGAAATGGTGTAGAACACCAATGTGTTGGGATGAGGTCGGTTAACATAAGTTGCTTAAAAAATGGCCGAAGAAATATTGCACAAGGTGAAAACCATTCAGCGGCATATCAAGGCAGCCGGGGGTCGATTGAAGATTTATGTAGATAACCGTCAACGAGACCTTGAGTTTAAAGTTGGAGACATAGTATTTCTACACATATCTCTGTGGAAGAAGGTCATGAGGTTTTGAATTAAAGGGAAGTTAATTCCAAGGTACCTCAGCCCCTTCGAGATTCTTGATCGTGTAGGGGTTTTGGCCTATCGAATAGCACTTGAACCTACAATGGAATTAAGTACATGATTTCTTTCATGTATCCCTATATACCGGACCATTTACATGAACTATCTTCAGAGATGGTATAGTTATAGGATGATTTTTCTTATGTGGAGAACCAGTGATGATCATAGATCATAGAGAAAAATTTCTATGAAATAAGACAATTCCCCTCATCAAGGTGTTGTGGAAAAACCACAAGTTTGAAGAAGAGATGAGGGAATAGGCGGAAGTGATTATGTAGAGTTACCCATATTTGTTTTAGTGTGATAAGATTAAATTTCTAGGGCTAAATTTCCTAAGGGGGAAATATTTTAACAACCCATAATTTCATTAAAATAAATCCCTAGTGATCAAATTAAATCTCTCCTTATGTTTTTATAAAATGTCAACTTCTTTGGTTCTATGTTAAGAATTGTGACTGTTGCTAATATAGTCGTTGAAAAGTGATCATATGATTAGTAAAAATATCGGGCTTTAATGAATCAAATTTACTCATACAAAAGAAGTGATGACCTCATCCAGTAGACGATCCCCATACAAAGCCCATTTTTAAGAGCTCGAAAAAAAAGAAGGCATCATTGGTCTTCTCTATTGACCAATACCAAGCCGATCTTCAACAAGTTATGCTCAAGCGGGGCCGCCTATGAGAGAAGTGGAAGTTGATAGAGATTACCACTCGGGCAATGTTATCCGAGCCACCCCAAGAGTCAGTCACCATTGCACACCTTACCCTTCATTCTTATGCGGGTGTTATAGGGGGTTACGTAACAAGACCTTATCGCTATGGTTTTGTACACTTTTTTATATAATAATGAATATATTTTCATGTTATTTTTTCACCTTGTAAGTAGTTTTTAAAGCTCAAATAGGGTTTTTAGTTAATATTCATATAAGAAGTATATTTTGATGAAATAATGGGTTTCTGTATTAAATAATATATTAGTAAAGTATTTTTATTATTATTAAATTAATTTTTATTAAATATAAATGATTGTATATTTTAATTAATGCAATCATTATTTTTATTACGGTTTGAAAACCATTTTTGTCAACACTCACGAATTCTCAATAAATGTTGATTTCTATTTTAAATGTGAAAAATAACATATTTAGAAAACTAGTTAAATAAAATATATATTATTTCTGGAATCATGAAGTTGAAATTATCAAATGGTGAAGATTTCATAATTTTTTGGGACAGTCAGATTTTTGGGTAACAATTATATACCGTTTAAATATATGATATGTTTTATGACATCATAATGACCCAATAATGATGTAATAATGTACTATAATTTTTATGTTCGTCCAATATATGTTTTTCCATTAAAATAATTTGTTTTTGGGTTAGATTGACTTATTTTACAAAGCATTAATTGACCCTTCATGGCTTATTAGTCATCTTGTCTTTTTAAATTGTTTTCGTTGGGATTGTGAATCACCACCAAATAAGGAACCCCAATATTTTAAGTATTTCGGAATTTGGCCTTATAATATTTTTTCCATTCTCCTTTGGAAAACACAATGGGAAAAATCCATGGGATGGATTGTGGTTTGAATTATTTTAATGTGAGGTGTCCCATCCCTAAAAAATAATGAATTCCCTCACCTTTCAAATATAAACCCACCCAATCTCCAACTTTCTCCTCAATAAAAGCCATTTTATTTCGTCCAACCTCTGTCCTCTTCTCTATAAATCCTCCCAAGGTTCCCCAAGCTCCCAGGAAGCCTCTCTCAAGCCTCTCTCAATTTTTTGAAACCTCACTTCCATGTAAGGGTTTTTCTTCCTTTCTGATTTTTGTCCAATTTTATTATTGTTGTTATTCCCTTCTTATTTAAATTATAAATGTTGGGGTATGGTTTAACACCTCCCCTATAATGCCTTAATTATGTTTGAATGATGTTATACCCCTTTCTATCTCATAAACATCCTCCCACGTATAGCTGTTACTATGCCGAAATTTCGAAAGGAATTTCTCTCTCTTCATTTACTTTCAAGCAATTCTTTTGGTATCATGAATCTAATTTCAATTACATTTTTTGGGACATGTATATAAATTACCCCTTTTATATACATTTCATTTAAAAATTATGAGACACTCCTTTCTCTCTCATCAACCATTTTTATCAATTCTTACATCACGTTGTTACACAGCCGAAATTGCACAGATTTTCCAAGCCAATGCAAATGTGTAGTGAATACCATTCCAATTTATCTATCAAGATTATTCAAATTTATTATAATTTACATATTGAATATAAAGTATAATGTATGAATTCCACATTCCTTTATCATGGAATAAATGTTGAAGTTTTGTGAATCCATGTTATGTGATCCATTTGGAAGACTTATGCATGAAAAGAAATGTTTAAGAAGGGTGCACCCTTACAGAGCTCCAATGAATTGGGTAAAAAATAGTATCATGATACATCATGTGTAATTGGTGTTTACTCATTCTAATTCAATTTTAACAAGGTTTTACTCGTGCTTCATGTGAAATGAGTATTTACTCATACTCTTTGTGTATTGATCCTTGGCTCATGAAAATTAAATGTTAAGTTTTGTTTCCATATTTCAATGTTTGGATTATCAAAATTTATCATGCCTTTAGTTTTATGCTTCTATTGTAATATATTGATATTCCTATTGACTAACATGTATTGTATTCATCATGTTATTCCATGATTATTCCCTTAAAGGGCTTTATGGTTCACCCTTTTCTTATGAATTTCCTTATGTTATCCCATGCAATGCTAAGTATGAGGGAATGTAGTGGTCATGTAATGAAATTTTTTAATAAAGATGTTGTATTTAATTTGTTAAGTTGTTATGTAATGTATGTAATCCACAAAGACACAAGACATCTCGAGCATCCATTTTGTATCAGTTGAAGGTTTTATGTAATAATTCATGTTTATGTCTGAAATAAAATGTAGGGTTGTCATAGTGTTGGTGGACCATTATATGGTGCATGCAGTTTTTATATGGAGAATCCCAATAATGTTTTTCAAATAAACACCTATACATCATTAGTTGGTTATTTTAGAAGGATCACCTACTAATTTTATCAATTATAAGAATGACATTCTATTTTGACCATGAATGTAGTTATGAATGAATAGTCTAGAGCCTGTGAGAATTCATTCTAGAAGATAAAAAGGAGTTTGATAACTACACCAATATTTATCATATCAGAGAATGTGGATGAGTATACACTATTCTTGGATTCATTAGGGATCGGACATGGAACACTATTAATTATTCAAGATTGGGTGTTGGAAAATTGTGAACGATAGTTGTGACCACATGAACAATACAAATTCATTCATGACATAGAATTAGATATGATGGTTTGTTCTTCATATTATTGGAATAATTATCTATTGTCTGAACACTATAAAGTGTAAACTGGCCAGATTCCAATTTAGATTTGAATATCCATCAATGGAGGAGGGTTGAGTATATGTCGTCATTTGATATTGAGATATAATCTACTCCCAAGAAGGGAACACATGTTGATTTTTTCATAAGAAGGAAGTCATAGAATAAAATATTTCTACATTCTAGTATATAGTGGAACATTATTACCATTATAGCTAAGATTCATATTACGTTCTAAGAGGGTTATGATGAGATAAATCTCATATCAATTTTAGTGGAGTCTATAATTTTGAATAGGATAATGGTTAAGAATTATTAGGATCCGAAATATTTGAAATTGAGTTGAATCTTTTACAGATGTGTCTAACCATTCCATTTACCAATGATGGGGATGAAATAATATGTTTTAGTATTCATTTATTGAACCTACTTGTATGTGGGAGGAGATGATACAATAATTTTATTCCATGAAGGGGGAGGTTCATCAATGATTGACCAAAATATATCATTACATATGATGAATTTATTGGCTGTAAGTATGTAAAAGGATATAACTGGGATCATGAAATTATGTTACACAAATCAATAGGTGAATTTTAAGATTCAATGACTAGGTCTCTTACTATAGTCGGTGGATATTACATAATGTATGACACATGACATTACCAAAGATTTTTTATTAGATCTCCTATAGAATGTTTGGAATGATGGTGTTAATTAGGTGGTTTTGGACTGGTTGACTAAGGTATCACATTTCATGCACATACATGACACTTTAATAGTGGAACAATTGGGAGATATGTATACAAGGGAGATAATTCATCTTCATGGGGTGCTATAGAGCATAGTTTTAGAATATTAATTGTGTTTTACATCTCTCTTATAAAAATTATTATTGGATTTTCCTATTACATAGGTATTCCAGAGTATGGAATTCCACCCATAGATATATTATATGTTGGAATAAACTATATAGGGTTTTTCTTATTCATCGGGAGTATTCCCTAAATTTTTTTCTTTCTTAGAGAAGCACCTACCATTGTTGGAGTTCTCATATAATATAGATAATAGGAAAATAAATACATGAAACTATTTGAAGATATTTATTGTTTTCTATGTTGATCACCACTATCATAGGTAGAGGTATGTGTGTCAGAGCTATTGGGACCATGTTTCATGCAAGAGATGTAAAATTAGTTTCAACTGATTTGTAAAAATATTTATATTACATAGAGTAGTAAGAATCCATAATATGATAGATTTTTTTGAACCATAGAGGTTATTGGGGTGACAATGTATTTTTTATATGTTTCTAGTATTGGGTCTCCATAGTATTTGGAGTTAGGGAATGTTTTCACCCCATTTTGTTTCAGTGTTTGTTATTATGGAGATAATTGGGCTGGTTCCAAACTGATTAGATCATCCACAAACATATAATACTATATGTTATGTTGTTCGGGTCTTATATCTTCAACATTATCAACCCGTCCGTTCCCAGGTTGTCTATGTGGTTGATATTGAGATTTAGACAGATATATTCTTTGAGGGGAATTTGATATATGTGATGGATTACTTTGAAAAAGTATTGTGGGGAATGAACTTATTGATAGTTCATGTATTATGGAAAAATTGTTGTATTGAAGAATAAACCTTAGAAATTGAAGAGGATATCTAGGCATAATGGATTGATATTTTTACCTTTTGAATCCTAGTGATTATTCGGAGTACATCTCAAAGATGAGTTGTTATATGGTGAGGTGATTTTTTATCCTTAGCTTTTATAGAGACGAATCGAGATATTTTTCTTGTACCGTTTTTTTATTTCATTGTAATATGAGGTTTTTAATTCTATTGGGTGATTTTGAAAAAAATGGATGTTTATCTATGGGGTTATAGAGTTCCAATGTTGGAACATGGTTTTCCCAAACGGTGTGCCATACCCTAGAAAACTATGAAATACTAAATAAGAGGGGTATTTCATGTTTGGAGAATAGTCATTCATAAAGTGAATCTTATTAGTTGTAACTATAAAATACCCTTGGATGATGTTCATAAAGAATTTCAATATTAATTAATACCATGTTCCCCAGTATATGAAATAGTGGGCATTTAAAATTAAAACCCTCAAAATTAGTTTAATAATTTATGAGACCCCCATGTTCAACCTAATTCAATATAACTCTTACCTATTAATTTTTCTCAAAATTTTATTGGATTAAACACATATTACAGGGCGTTATAACCTCTATTATTAAAGAATTTATTACTAGATCAAAGAACCTTCCCATCTCACAGGAAGAGAATATCGTATTGTTTAGTTTCTTCTCCCCCTTTTATATCACCTTTTGAGTGATGTGTATTATTTCCATTACTATTCTAAATGTATTATATCTATAATATGATATATATATATATATATATATATGTGAATAATTACATATTTGATATAGTTTTTTAATGAAGATCGTGTTCTTTTTCCAAATCCTGGTAGTTTTACTTCAAATGGGGATTTAGATTACTGAGACTCTATCAATTATATTGAGGTAGGTTGTATAAATAAAAAATCCTATTATCTAGATTTAATATTGATAATTTTTATTTGAAATTTCTATTACATTGACTGGAAATTTTCACCCAGAAATTAATTATATTATATGTAATTTCGATGTGATAAATTAATTTTTTAAATTTGGGGAAATAATAAATTGGTTAAATTGGACTATTTAATTGGATTATTAAAAAATAAAATGATGTGATTAAGAAACTAATGGAATTTAGGGAATATAAAATTGGTTAATTAATTGGACTGGGAATGATTTCATTTAATGTGATATTGAATTAAATAACAATGAAAATTATGAGATTTTGACTTTTCATTAATTGGTAAATGTGTTGTATGATTTTAATTGTGGGAAACATGTTTTAATAGTTAAATTTTCATTTTATTTCATGTGATTTGAAGTGATAAACCATTATTTTTTGATAATTGAAATGGTTTCCATTAACTGTAATGATAATAAAGGATAAAATTTTATTAACTTTGATTTTTGTGATGTATGTTAAATATTTGTTATTGATTTATATAAGAGTACAAGACATAGAATGATGCGCTAAATACCAATATGTTGTGGTCTAATATCTTATTTTCATAAACAGATGTACAATCCAAATTAATATTTCTTATTGACTATCAATTAGGGTGTGAGATAAGGGTAGATCCTATAAATACTCACAAGGTTATAAACATTTCCTTCTTGGTTTAAACATTTTTTCATCATACTATGGTTATAATTATCCATGCTATGAATTAATATTTAATGGATATTGAATGTGTGTGTGGAAATGAATTTTAAATCTCTATGAGATCTGATTCAGAATCTACCATGAATTGAAGCTAGTATTTATGGGTTGGGATTCATTATAAATCCCAGGGGAAATTATTTTTTAATTAAGGAATAATTTAATGTGATAAATGTATACTTATTTTTTTCAATATTATTTAAAAATATTATAATAATATTAATGATTAGATTTCATTTTACAAATTTTTAGTGATAAGATACAGAGTTATACTCACATATAACTCAGGCTTCCTAATCTGTACATGGATTGACATAATTACTACATGACTAGGTAAGGGAATGAACTGTATATTAGATGGATAAGTTGGGTTGGAGGATTCATATAGAACCCAATATAGTGATGGGACCCAGTTTGTGTATTTTTTGTCATCATCAATTTTCTTTTTCTTTTTGAAACATTAAACATAATTTTAATGACATATCTGTATCATTGATGTGAATATTATTATCTTTTATGGTTCGTCATATGATACAAGTTTATTCAATTATTGTTCTATCCATGAGGAGTGCTTGAGGTTATCGAACCGAATAGCTCAGGGAAATGGTATGTGGCTCTTGGATTAGGAATATACACCAATGATTATATATTGTAATTATATACTCCATAATTTGGTATTATGTCTATCATAGTAATGTTTTTTTTGCAATCATAATGATGATACAAAAATAAGAGGTAACGTTCATTAATGGTCATTTTTATTTTAGTACATCCTACACCCTCATTAAATTATTATTATAACATGATGAGTAAATATGATCATTATATTGCATATAATTATATTTTTTCTGTCAGGGTAATTAGATTCAACCATAACCGCATCCATCAAATGTGTTACAAAATTAATTATTTCTTTGTACGGTGGACAACTTCTTCGCGAACCGATGTAATTCATTTTTCTATTCCAAGCTATCATGGGTGGTAATGATGATGTGTGTAGAGTATATATATTATATTTCTAATATAATTATTCCACTTTTATAATTATATCATGTATAACTTTTTTATTTCTATTTCATAGTGGATACAATAATGTCACTCTTGTGTAGGATATACTACTGCCTTATGACACTATTTGATTTGTCCTTCTACAATGCTTTAAATAAAATGTGATAAGTGTAATGTTAATTATTATATGTAATATAAATGAAATTATTAGGATATTAATGAAATATATAACATTATTAATATATATTAAATATAATTTTGATTTATAGCATTTCAGTTAGCGAATGACTATAACAGTGTTTATGTACGTGTAGGATCATACCTTCATTAAACGATGTGATTTCCCTTTTATAACTACTCTATATGTATGATATATTTAATGAAATAATAATTTATATATGATATTGTTATTATTTAATTATAATATATTTCTTACCTTCTTTCTATAATGATCTTTACACATTGGAAACGTCTCTCATGCATACATATAACCAACTACCTAAATGATATTATAATAATTAATGATATAAAAAACATATTTAATTATTTGTATTATAATAATAAATGATATAAAATCAATATAGTTATTCCATGATTATTCTTTTTTATCTGATTAATGAAGAATATCTAAGACATTAATGGCAAAGCATGCATGAGAAAACAATCCAATTAACACCTGAATCAATGAATATATTGAATAATTATTAAAGAATGGGTGATAAGATATTTTAAAAGGATTATAAATGATATTATAAATATTAATATGGTTCTAGTACAATTTAATAAAATTAAAACAAACAGTATATAAGAGGGTAATGAATATTCATCCAAAAAGAATAAAGAGGTAATGGATTTCATCTAAATATACATTCCATTGATAATTATTTTCCATTATGGACTAATTCCCTTTTATGATGTATATATACATCCCCATTCACATGTAATATTATTATTACTTCAAAATTCATGTTATTTTATGTTATTTATTTATTATTTCAAATGTATTTGAACTAAATGTTACGAGAACAATTTTATAACTCAATTTACTTTTATAGATATTTATTAATTATACATCATCATTGATATTATATGATTATGTGTGTAGTTAAATTTTATTATATGATGTTGTATTTCATCTTTTTTTATTCAAATTTGAAACACATAGTGGAATAATTTATTAATTATCACTTCAATGTTACCATCATAGAAATAGTTCATATCACAATATCATTATAATTGAGATTGTTTATTAGTAACATTCAATAGAAGTGTATTATTTATTAATTTACTAATGAAGAAATTTATTATTATTTTCCCACATTTAAAAATTTTATTATAAATTAATATTACAATTTTTTCACTTGTTGGAACTTAAATGTACTGATTAAATGTTTCTGATAAAATTTTACTATATTTTTCACTTCAATGAAAAAGTAATTATCTTACAAAAACAATTTTCAGATATTATATAGAAATGTTTTCAAAATTTACTTAATTAGGTATTGAATTAACATTTATCCTTTTATTGAAATATATATTCAAATGGATCTTTAGTTTTTCATCATTAGAATTACCGTATGTATTTTACCAGAAAAGTGACGAGAATCTTTTTCTAATATATATGATGTCAATGTAATTTCTTGCCATTATATCCAATATATTTATAAATTATTCATATATATATATATTTTCAAGGAAACTAATTTTAGATAATTTTTTTTGAAAATTTAGTTTTATATTGAATTTTTCAAAATGAGATGGTTATTTTATAAATAAAAATTCAGGATTTTAATTGTATTTATATTCATCAATGAGAAAAAAAACGTAACTCATAGTATAATTGGTATTTCTTTATTGATACCATCATTATACTTATATAATATGTTTTTTTGAAATTTTGAAACAAGAATGGTTTAAAATTTATATCCCCGATAAGTTTCAATAGTTATTAAATTTTCTATTATTTTTGAAATATCATATAGAGGTTATATTTACCATAAATATCCTTATTATTTATTACTCTTTCAATCATACCTATAAAATATATTATTTATAAATATGGTTTTAAAATTTTATAGTTATTTTTTTATTTTTATGTTTATTGATAAACAAATATTTCTTACTCAATACAAGTATTTTGGGATAATGCATGTTTTTCAGGAAATAAAAAATAATTTATTATATGAGTAAAGCTTTCGGAAATAATATGTGGGTTTGGTATAATTATAGAGATCACCTCAACAGAACTATATGAATCAGGACGCCAGTTAGTTTGTTGTACTTGGTTAATGGGATTTCAAATGATATTTTTCATCATTATTGAGGATATATTTTAATTGTAGAGGTTTTACAATACTAACAAATGAAATATAATATATTAATAATTTCATTAATTAAATATTTAGTTATTTTTAATATCCATCAATTTTCACAATTATATTATCTCTAGATATATATAATTCTATGATTTTGAATAAATGGAATTTTTTATTGTAATTTACCATTCTACATTGTTTATTAATTTCCAATTAATATAATAATGATATTTAATTTTCATTTGTGTCGGGAAATATATTATTCAATTTTTATTATTATTTTTTATTTGTGACATTTTCCACAATATATAATATTTATTGGTAATCAATCATCACCCTTCTCTTATTATTTAATTGCAACATGGAAAATAATTATTCTAACTAGTTTTAAAGTATGTAGTTCATTTTATTTTTCTATTTATAAATTTAAATCATTAATTCCCAATGAAAAATATGAAGTGAATATTTATATGGTTCTCCAAAAATGATATACAGATTGTTCCTTAGGAATCTAACCCTATATATCAATGAAAATGTAATAAAGTAATACCCTAACTCTAGGAATATTGGTCTGTTGTTATTAATATTCTTAACAGGGGATGTTTATTATAAAACATGGGAACCGGATTATATAAAACATATATCAGGGAATACAAAACTATAATATACCTTGAGTATATGTATATAGTATCATCCATAATGGTTTAAAATGATCATAATATGTTTTTTCTCTAGAAATAAATCCTTATAGATAGTATACTAGTGAACTTTTTTTTAAAATATACATACCTAGGGGGTAATGAATCAGGAAACTATAAATTTGACTTGACCTAATAAGTACCTTGTGAATAAAAACATGACATACTAAGAACCTTGTTTGAAACACATTAGGGAAATTATTAGCATAATTCACATTTTCATTATAACCCATTATAAAGTATTAGAATATACCTTGAAAAATAATTGGCTTAGTTTAATCCCATTGTGTCTTATATTGAAAATATTGTTTCATGATTTAGTAATCCTATAAATTACTATATTTTTTTAAAATTAAGATTAATATTTTATCAAAATATACTTTTTAACTAATTAATGTATGTAACCATAAGTAATCATGTAAAAATTTAACTTGTAGGAATATTTGATGACTATTGGAAGCCAAAAGGGAAATGTTAGGAGAGAATGATATCATTATGATGACTATTCAATTTTATGGAAATATGATATGAAATTTATATCATTAAAAACTCACAAAATTTCAAATGAAGTGAATGATAATGGTTACTAAGATTTTTAGTGATAGAGACAATAATGTAAATAAAGAACAATTTTAATTATATATTTAATTTGGAAGGATGCACCAATGAAAGTGTATAAATAAAATATATAATAGGTTTATGTGTGAAAATATAGGGCATAAAGAAAATAATATTCCAGATAAATAAAAAGCATTATAAAACAAAAAAAATCCCATTATTTGGATCCAATAATAGTTCATTTCATTAAATATTATGAACTAACAGATTATGGTAGGTAATGACCAATTATAAACTCTATATCTAAACCAATATAAAGATCAATATTGAAATGAAATGGTGGATTATTTTTCTATTTTTACTCAAGAATTAAAATTTTGATATATTTTACCAATGGTATTTTGTTTATAAAAATAATGAAACATCAAAATATTTAGTTAAGTATTAGAAGAATATATTACTCCTAAAACATAATATTTAAGTATATCATAATAATTATACATGTTTAAGATTAATTGTAACATCAAAGAGTTAATAACCCCATTTTTATTTTATAGTATTAAATCATGGATAATAATTTTTTTGGAATAATGTCTGCATTTAATAGGATTCAATGGAAAATATATTTGATGAGTAATATAATTAAATTTTACAGACACATTATTAATGGTGCTTAAAACTAGTTGGGTTATTTTTATTATTAATGGAAATTTATTAACAGTAAAAAATCCCATTATAATGAATTGTGAAAAAAGGTTTAGTTTAAAATATTATTAAACTAGTAATTTAATATCAAATTTTATTTCAAGGTTTTACATCATATTATTTGGGAATTTTTAGTAATTATATTTATATAGATGATAAAAAACTATTCTAGTTGACAACCCACCATATATGGAATACCCAAGGGCTTGAACCCATTATCGAATGTTAATAAGGGTTTAGAACCTTCCACTACCCTAAAAGATGTCTTGGATAAGGTGTTATAGTCTTAATTGAATGATTATTAAAAATATGAATTTATGTAAAATAAATATCACTACTTTTGGATTTTATACATTCATGTATTGTATTAAATAATTTGTCCTAAAAATAATGTTTTTTATTTGGAATATATAAAATGAAATATTTTTTACACAATTATGGATCTCTTGATCCATAAAAAGTGAATTTTAGTTCTTTATGCATAAATAATAACTTTTTTAATTTTCATTTCTCACATTATGAAATGAATTGAAAATTTATCAAGGCATAATTGAAAGATAAATTTTTAATTTTTAAGTTTAAATGAATCATGTATAATTTCTTATATTATTCTACATTAAAATAATTGCTCAACATTATTAAAAAAATATTAAAATTAAATGTTATCATATTTAATTCATTTCAAATAACATCAAGAACATTTTTCACTACTATTTGATCTGTTGTTTTTAGGTCCTTAACATTCTATTGATCATTAACATTTTTAATATCAATAAAATCTATCATTATCTTGTATTTTTTATAATTTTCACCAATTTCAACATATTAACTAGCCAATAATGTTCTCCTACATAGAAAAATTATTACTGGTTACCCCATATGATATTTTTAGATCAGTTTAATCCATTATTAAAAGAATATTTAATTAACTCTTTTCGTATTTGGTTTTTCAAAAATGGTATTTTCAAATATACAACCCTTGATTACTGAGACTAGTTTTACATTACGAGGATGAAATTTATTAGAGCTATGGATAATTGAACAATAATAACTTTTATGAAAATTCTATTTGATAGCGTATGAGACATATAACACTGAGAATAAACAACTAATGAAATAAATATCATTATATTTAATCTAATATATAGATTGTGAAACATGAAACCCTATGAATATGTGAACAATAATATATTTACTATGATTTGTGATTAGATGTAATGGACAATAGTAAATAATTTAAAAAAATTATGTTTTTATATTAATTAGAAAAATTAATAATCCTTTCAATGGAAAATAAATGGTTTCTAAAAAACTGAATTTTATAAAAGGAAGGTTTATTCATGCATTTAAACCACAATATAAAATTGATTTCATAAAATAATATTAGTTTTTTTTAAAATATTGTTATTAATCAAATAAAAATGTCAAAATAATATTATTGTTATTTTTATGTATTTTGATTAATAATAGAATTTTACAATGAATACTAAATAAGTAAAACTGTTAATAATGTTCCATTTCATTTAAAAATTAGTATATTGTTATTTTATATTTTTAACTGGTCATAAAGTAATATGAGTTCAATTTTATATCAATTAATCGAATTTTTGTCCCTTATATAATTTTCATATTGAATTTGGATATAAAAACATGTTAATCATTTGAACATTTTTTCTTTAAAACCATGTTTTTACCTAGTGTATCAGTATTTACTTTGAAATTATATTTCTCCACTAATGTGAATGGAATTAGGGAAAATAGATTCAATATTTTTAATCAGTATACTTTATTCTCTATAATAAGGTAAAATTAAATGTTTATCATTACTTGTAGTAAAAACTATACATTTTCCCCTACTATTATGTTGAAAACAGATTTATTATAGCTTAGGCATTATTTATATTAATTAATTTGTCCTACATAGTTGTCAAATATATATTATTTTTACATATATCAAAAATATATTATATAATCATTGAAAATATGCCATTTGGACCCTTGAATCAAGTGTTAAATGTGTATAAAAATTTTTCTTTCAAAAAATTACATGGGTTTCACTTCCCTTATATACGAAAGGACACCTAGTCTCTACGCTTCTTCACACATTCACAATGATTTTTTTTCCAGAAAATACATAACCCAATAATATAAAAAGATCCATAACATCAGAAAATATGAATTTATTTTATTAGAAATCCATCATAATAAGCATTTATTTTATTCTTCATGAGGATACAAAAATAAGTGTTATCATTCATTGTTAGTGTTTTTATGTTATTTCATCCTCAAACACCTTAAATTAATAAAAAATAATTATATAATAACTACTTTATAAAAAATAATAAAATATATTGTAATTTTAAAATACTTTCCAATAACTAAACCCACTTCAATTAACTCGGTTAATAAATAATCACTTATTTTTATAACATAGTAATGCATCTCAAATCGATTTCATTCATTTTTACATTATCACCATTCAAAGTTGGGTTTGATGACAGATATAAACAATATATATTATTTTTATAACATAATAATAAATCAATAGTTATTATATACTTTATAAACTTTTTACTATGCATTATGTGAGATATACAATAACGGCACTGGTGAGTATGGCGTATTACCTTCTCACAAAGTGATGTGTTTCACATTTCACTAATGTTTTACATTGAATGCTTTTGAGGAGAAATTAAATTAAAAAATTTTGTATAAATGAAATAATTATTATATTAAGGTAATAATTATCTTTATTATAATATAATATATGTCATTTTGTTTATATATTTTCAATCGTTGATAGATTATAATGTCATTCAGGTACATGTGGACCACCACCTTCCCCAAAAGACAAGACTATATTTTCATAATAAAAACACCTGGATGATATAATTAAATAAATATTTTGGTATATATGATATCATTAATATTATTTTTTGTAGTATATTGAATACCTTTTTTCAATAAATATCATTACAAAATGGAAACATTAATCATGTGTACAAATGATATACCTTCTCAAATATTCTAATATAATTAATTTCTCAAAAAACAAATTCATGATTGGTCTTCAAATTTTAATTGATGTCTGGATATAATAATCCTTTTATTATAATTATTCTAGAGATGAAGAAAATTTATAAACTCATAAGTACATGAACATTCACAACTTTGTAAAAATGAGAAAATGAGACAATTAACAACATTATTAATGAAAATAATGTTGGGTTATTAACTATTGGTTGATACGATTTAATAAAATGATCAAATATTTTATTATAATTATTAATATGGTTATATTATAAGTCACAAAAAATTTAAAAATAATAATAAATTATTTTATGTAGTGTTCATCTCAAAATAAGTGTTTGGTAGTAGATTTTTTCCAAATTTAAACTCAATTGATACTATTTGTTATTATGAAAAAATTGATTTTTATGTGTTGTATATGATATCCCTATGGAATGTAATATCATGATAATTATATAATATAGGACATTTTTGGTTTATATTTGAATAATGTATTTTATGAAAATTTCAGTTACATTTTACCATGTGCTAAGAAATTTTACAATTCTATTTATTTTCATTGTGTTATAGTATTTATGATCGCTCATTTATTTTATTACATTACATGAGTAATTATTTTTATTATATTATATATTATTTCATATTTTTAATTTTAATTTAATTTATATTCATATAATTATCTCATTTATTAATTAAAACATTCAAATTATATTTATTGTAATGGTTTATTTCATAATCTCATTATAATAATGATTGATTATACATTATTTTTGGCTGAAGGGATTTATTGGATAAACACAATTAATTATTTTCAAAAATGTTTAATCATTATGTTCTCATGTAATAATTAAATTTTCGTCACATTTGTGATAGATATATTTATAAATGATTTAAATAAAATCTGGCTTCATTAATCTCTTTAGATGGTAATCAATTTTCATCCAATAACATGTTTTGAAAATATATTGCCATATTTTTTGAGATATTTTAAAAAGATTTATAGATTCCATTTTTACCATTATTTACTTTTTAGAAAAAGAAATTCAAAGGAGTATTTATTTTATTTTCAATGAAAGGTTCTTCGAAATTTTATAGAAATGGTGAATGTAGTCTTTTGATAATGGGTAATGTGTGAAAAAAATATCTATCCAAATGTTTATACTCAAAGGATTTAAATATTTTATTTTATGATTGTTAGGTTGTTTTCAAATAAATTTAATATTCAAACTATTTTGTGAAATTTTATTTTTCATAGGTTACTCACAAAATGAGAAGTTATTTCACTCAAGAATGTTTGTTATGATATATTTTGGTATTTTTATTCATTAATGACAACAACACATTATTATTACTCAAATGGTTATAGTTTATATTAACACCGTTCTTATTATTTATCAATATGTTTTACAAATAATCTCACCATGGATTGTATTTTAATTCAATTCAATGAGTCAATTTTGTATTCATTAACATTCAATTAATGACTCATTTTCAGATGGATGTTTAATGAACCTTAAATATACATATTATTAATCCTATATTTATATTATTATTAAATAAAATTTTATTTATTCAGATAGAGTACCAAATTTAATTTTATTGTTTCATTTAGATAAATATTGAAAAATTTGTATTACTGACTCAATACAGATATTTGATGATAAGGAACATCAATCATGGATTAAATTTATTATTTGATATATAAATATTGAATTGAAAGTAATAAATGTGTGTGTCCCGATTATAGGTATCCCCCTGAAGTAGATACAAGTCTTATGAGATGATTGAATTGGATTGATTTATTAAATGGGTTTCCACCCATTAGTTTAAAATTGTCATTGTGATAGTCCTTGATAGTATTGGTGTGATGTGATAGAGATATGACGCCTAATAATTAGGAATTTTAAACACTAATAATTTATTTTTTATTTATATTCAATATATTTTCAAAATGATCTAATATATTAAGGCAATAAATTATTATATTTTGATTAAATTTAATGTTTTTCTGGTTATTTTATGTGATATATTTTTTATCCATTTTCAAACTTTTATTCAGCTAATTTATATATAATGATTTCTCAGTTATTTACCATGACACATTTATTATTATTTATTTATTAATGATAGGTTCTATTGTACATATCCTTAATAATAATTTGACATCACCCATAAAATTTTCCTTTCACCAAGACATGATGATGATTTTATTGAATTTGTTATCAAGGATATTCTTGATTTTTTTATTCTAATTATTTTTTATTTATTATTATTCACAATGTATATAGGGTATAATGTGTGTATTTGTTTCCCAAAACAAGTAAAATTTCTAGTTGTTCAATATTAGATAGTTTAATCAATGAAAATTCAATAATGTATGTCATTGGCTCTACACTACAGTCTTCAATGTCGATACATGTTATAGGTTAATATTTTAATGAAATGATTTTTTTATATTTAAATTTTTTCGATACATGAATAATAAAATTTAAGTAATTTAGTATGAAATTATATACATCATTTTTTTGTTATGATTGTATTTTTTGATGATTTTTTTCGTACTAATATTAAAATAAATTTTGAACCCAATAAAAAATGAATATAGAAAAATGGTTGTTGTATTTCTAATAAATATATCAATATTTTTTATACATTTAATTTCATTTTACACTGTCAACTATTTTAATTATGAAGACATTAGTCACACGATTAAAGCATCTAATTAGGTGAATGTTTTATTTTTG
The DNA here is from genome assembly GCA_963277665.1 of Viscum album. Taxonomy (NCBI): domain Eukaryota; kingdom Viridiplantae; phylum Streptophyta; class Magnoliopsida; order Santalales; family Viscaceae; genus Viscum; species Viscum album. The sequence continues at coordinate 654,331,839 of OY728140.1, forward strand.
AAGATATACTTACAAAATATCAAAAAAACCATATCTTTAAATGTTTGTATGAGGTCTCTCTCAACCAAACTTAATATAATCCTATATAATATTAATTTATGTTTCCATATCACTTGCACATGAGTTTCAATGTTTTAACTAAATTGGAATTTTGAAAAATTTCACACCTTATCATTAATAAAATGACTTATCCTCAGCAATATAAAATTCATATATTTCTATCCAAATATTCTTGTATCCATATAAAAAAATTTCTTGAATAGATTCTAAAAATAAATTTATGATCTAGACCTTTGAATGAATCCCAATATAAAAATTATGAGAGGATCACTAAGAGGGGATTTATGTGTTCTCCATTGGTTCAATTTTTTCAATAATAATTATTTTATATCATATTCCACTTAAAATTATAAATTATTGTTAAAAAATATTTTCAAAATGTTTTTGATGTCATTAAACACCATTAAATGTTATATTATTACTATAGAATAATATTTTAATTCTCATTTTGATGTAATAACATGTTCTTGATTGGATTATTATTCATCATACTAGAAATTTATTTTTTATTTTTAAATAATTAAACAATATGAATACATTATACTGTTAATTTAATGTAATAATTATTTATATATATATTTTCATTATTCTATAATAGAGAAAAAAAATTCCATTCATTAATAAGAACTATTTTTTATAGAAAAAATAAATAAAGATAATGGATTTTTATGGACTCTATAAAAACTATTAACATGAGTTCCACATAGTGAACATGAAACTATATAAATATATCAACCAAAATATAAAAATATTTTTGAAAATTTTTAGAGTGGATAAAAACTGAATAATGAAAAATTAAAAAATGATATACCAAGTCATGTTTTGGAATACATACCAATTCATAATAGATTTTAAATTTAGAAAATTAATTTTAATAATTGAGTAATTATGTTTTTTAATAAAATATTTCTAATTATCATAAAAATTTAAAAAAATCATGTATGTGAAAATTAAACATAAATTTTATATAGAAGGATAAAATGTGCATCCATCTAGTAACATATCCTGGTCAGGGTTTACTTTTCAAATCTCATATTAAATTTTAGTTTATATTTCCATAATTTACTATCTAAGATTTTTGTTTCATTATCTATTGTTCCACATATATTTTCATATCCTCTTGATATATCATGGTATTAAATGGATTTTTATAATTTTACATCCCAATGGTATATAAATAAACTCAATGGATTTCTTTAAGTGGAGGTGACAATATATATTATTTTTTGTTGGTAATCCATATCATACTTTTCTATATTTAATATGCTTTTTTAGCATATTATGACATATAAAATAAATTAAATTTAGGTGATTATAAAAATAATATTAATTCCATGAAAATATTTAACATATTATTCTTAATTTTTTCTAAATACTCCATTTTATATATTTATTTAATAATATTAAATAGAATAACATTTTTAAAAATTAATGTTGAACCCCATTTCCAAATTTGTTATGATATTTATTTTTAACACACTCCTATCATGTTTTCATTGTTTTAAAAAAGAAATTTCTACGCAAATGTTTTGTTTTATTTTTCATTCAAAAATATATTTTACGAAATGAACATTTTATTTCCTCTAATTTTTTGAAGAAATTTTGTGTTGTTCTCATAAATGTGTTTTTCATATATTTGAAACTGATCTTTTTGTTCCATATGATTCATTGTGGATGTCAATCTTTGTATACTTTAACAAGAAATTTATTTCATACCCATGGGCAAATTGAGAGTATATTAATATTATAGATGTCTGGAAGTTCATATGGAGCACATTATAATTGTTCACATTTATATGATATACTATTTTATTATATATGTATAATATATTTTTAAATACATCAGAAATTTGGGAATTACTTATTAAGGATATAAGAGTGATCAAATTTCACTATATGACTCTATCACTAAATTTTAATGTGGAATGGTAAGAAAAATCATTCCCCTTTGGAACACATTCCATAATGTTTTGATGGTATTGGATGCGAAGAATGGCAATGATAATTATATTGAATTTAAATGTTTATTACCCACACATATGAATCATTCTTATTCCAATGTTCTATTTTCATGGAACATGATTATTAATTTATTAAAACAAATCATTATTAAATATTATTTTATAATAATGATTCAAGAAAACGAATACATATTATGATTTATGTATTTTTTTAATTATTATCTGATGAATTTCCATGATCCATGATTGTTTTATCATAACCAATTTCTCATATTATGCTCGCTTAAAATTATCAATTATTGTAGCATATGTTTAAAGTTAACAATAATTTATGCTTACCCATCATTATGTTTCTATTAATAGGTTAAATAGAATAGTATTAGGTAACATATGTATAAAATGATACCACAAAATGTGAATGTTTATTGGAGATGTGGACGATGACAGAAAATATGTTGTTTATGTTTCTAGTATCTAATACTACTAATACTATTGGTTCCGGTGTAATAATTTTAATGAGTGATGATGAATGTTAAACTGAAATTATATAATATATATTCATATTAAGCTCAATTTATCTCAATATGAGTTCGAAATTATCTCATCTCTTTTTATGTGATGTCTACCAAATATAACATAATCTAAATATTATTTTTGAAATTGGAATCATGATAAAAAGTATAATAAATTATATAATATTGGAATATTCGGGGTTTTGGTGAAACATTAGAAAATATTTATTGTGTCCATTAGAATTATGGGATAATTAATAATATTATCAATATTTTGAGAAATTTATCATTACAGTAATAACTAAAATATATTGAATTAAATAGAAATTACACCTGAAATATTATAATTAAATTTTTATATTCCTAAATAATATGTTAGATCTCATACATTACATGACATTTTATATCCAAGACAAACCATAAAAACAAATAATATTGCTTATAACAAAAATTAAATAATCTATGAGATTAACTAATTTACTATGGGTCAGAATCTGGAATTCACATTCCAATAGTGCTCTCATAATTATATATTCAAATTATCATCAATGAGTCATGCACTATACATTTCATAAATTGTGTTCTAAAAAGTTCTTTTGCGTCTCCAATAAATTCATCAAAAAAAATTACATAAGTAAATTCTTGGTATCTATATTTTGGTCTAAATTCTGGCATATAATTCAAATATTATGTTAATATATATTCTAAATATCATTATATTTTTGGTTCACCAAACATAAATATGATATATATTGGTATAAACCATTTAATGTGTTGAATATAAAATATTTCAATATAAAAACAATTTTCAAATTATTCGGTATTATTAAAAAAATTAGGGTATAACTACTATATTTATTGTGTCAGTAAAAATAATGTTAAATTATGTGGTTAATATATTTTTGTATATGAATAAATTGGAAAATCTATAAGTTGTAATGTTTTTTTGATATATAAAATAAATAATTTCTATTTCATGGATTTATGTTAGAGAATTATTATCTTAAATAAGAATAGTATATAAACAATATTGATATTAGTGAAAATATCTTATTCTATAAAATCTTATTTTAAGAACACATTCCACAATTGTTAATATTGAATGTAAGAACCCGATTCTTCTCCTTGAGGTATGGGCTTCCTTCTTTCACTTTTTTTAAGTGTTTTAGAGAAAATAAGGACAATGGGGATAGTCACACTTTTTATGGGAACACAGAGTGTACTTTTCCACTCACTCTTTACTTTGGCCGTGTTGGATGAGTACATAGGGTGTGTAGCCAGGCAGGTGATGGGAGGTGTAAAAACCAAGCACACGCTGTGTAGTGGGTATGTACACGTCATGTATTCAGTCGGTAGGAAAATTGTAAGGTGGTGAAGGTAGATACCACCTGAGCGATAGTACACAGCGTGTACTCAAGTATTACACGTTGTGTACTCATGTCGACGGATGAACAGTGTCGCGGTGGAAAGAAGTCACCGAATGAATAGCTAAAAATATAAAGTCAACGTCATGTTCTCCGTAGTACATGTCATATAGTCTTTTTTTCGCTTAAAATGGGATGTAGCCTCCTCTGTTCTCAGAGAAGGCTTAGAACCGGAGGAGAGGTTGGGTGAGAGAGCCGGAGCTTAGTGGACCTCACGACCGCACTTTAGGAACCCATTTTCGACACCATCGATCTCCTTGGAACCGAACGGGAGTGTTCTTCCACCTCCATGCGTAGTTCGTGCCAATTATTCCTCTAAAGTATGTCATTTGAGTTTTAATGAGGTTATGTTCACCATAGATCTACGTCGTTCTTGGGTGATTTGATGAGTTCCGTTCACGTATACCGATTAGTGGAGATCAAGGTAGGTGGTTTGGTGTTTAAATTTCAACTACTATGTGTTTGTGTAAATTATTGGGCTACAAAACCATGTTGGGGTGTCTTGTGGATGAGGCCTTGGGTGTTTTGAATAACATGTCTTGTATAGGGGATTAAATGTAATAATGAACTGTTGTTTGGGATCACTACTTGGATCCAGGACCACCCTGGAGGTGCGTTCCTCTGTTTAGACATTTGGCCAGGTTACCTGAGGGTATACCTAAAAATTTAGCATTATTTAAACTGTCTTGAGTGGAATTTTATATAATTTCTTGCTTATCAATTAGGCACGGCCCGGTTACTTATGCTAGAGGGTAGTGTTCTAATTAGCCGGAGGGCATGGTTTTATTATATAGCCTGAGGGCTGTGTTTTTATTTTCTTGAGGGCACTGCTCTGTTCAGCCTGAGGGAAACATCTTTTGTGCCTAAGGGTAGAAGATTCTATGCCTGAGGGTGACACTTCGTACGCCTGAGGGCAATATCTGTTATGCCTGAGGGAAATTACCTGAGGGTTGTGATTCTGATTACCTGAGGGTAAGGGTTTTCTTGTCTGATGAAAGTAACTATTTACATAGGAAATTCATTGTGTTTTTTTCTTATACTGACTGATTAAATGAATATTAAAATGTAAATATAACATGTAATGTTAGTTACTTTTGAGTACTTTTTAGTTGTTTCATTTTACTACTGCACACGGTGTTCCACATTTACACTGATAGTTGGCCACGAGCCTTTGGTGGGTGCCTACTAGGATTTATTTCTGACACCCTGTTTGCGTCATGTCTTTGGCACAAATAGACTATGTTTCTGAAGTTGTGAATAAGGGATAGGGCCCCTATATAGGTACTTGATTAATGCTGAGGATTGTAAGAGCATGGGACCGAGCATAGGCTCGCGATGCTGCCTTCTGTACTATTTTGTTATGTTGTACTTGTACATTCTATTGTATTGTATTCTACTATTGTGTAACATGTTCTGGGTATTTCTTAGAACTAGAGACATGTTGCATCATTATCTATAAAACTGTTTATTATATTTTACTGCAGTTATTCATTGTAAATGTGTATGGTTGATTGCTCCTGCTAGTTTTGAATGTTATTTATCTTTTCCGCTACGCTACACTTTGAAAATTGAGGAAATAGTTTCCCCACTATCACACCTGGGCTCTCGCTACTTGTCGGTAAACTCTATTGTGTAGGGAAATGTGCTTGAGGTCGTATGACTAACCGGGTCCGGGGCACCAGTTAAGTAGCTTCAGAATCGGGAGGTTACAATGTTGTATCAAAGAGGTTTATTTTCGTTGACATACTATTTGGAGCCTTACTCAGGGATAGGACAATAATTGTAGTTGGTAATAAGCTGTTCCTGGGAGTAGCTAACCCGTGTATAGGGAAAAGCCAGACAAAGGCATGGAGGCACAGTTCCGTGAAGGCTTTATGTGGTTCATGCAGACTTTTGAGGGAACACTGTCGGCTGCCACATCTATGGAAGGGATGACACATACCTTTCAGCAGTAGCATCCGCCTATGTTGTCATGGGATGATATACCACATGCTTCAAATTCTTCGGTAGGGTCTATACAGACTATTTTCATGCACCATGATATGCCTCCTGGGTGGAGGGTCAAGCTCGCTACTTACATGTAGCGTGATTCCTCCAAGAGGGGTATGATTTTACCAGTCAGCCCGACCATCACAGATACATGGAGTGGGATGATATTCATACAGTATTCTATGAATTCTTTATCCCAGATATGCTGAGGGAAGATAGAGCTTGAGATTTCATGAATCTACAATAGGGTGTTATGTCGGTGATGGATTATTCTGCTCGCATCACCGAGCTTCTGCTTTTTTCACACGTTCTAGTAGGTGATGAGACGTTGAGGGACAGACGCTTTGTGGATGGTCTTCCATATGACATCCGAGAAATGGTGAATTTTTTTAGGTTCCTATAGTACATTCTATTGTGAACCAAGTTCTGATTACTAAGAGGAACATTCGGGAGGCTAGTGGTGTCGGCCAGGGTAGCTCGACCCCAGTTTATTGTACTATTTATACCCAGAATAGGAAGGGGTAGATGGATTTCTCTCATGGTGGCAGCACTAGACAGAATAATGTTTTAGGTTTTCCGGTCATGTGATACCAATGTGGTAAAGAGGGGCACAAGAGACCACAGTGTCCACATGGCCTAGTGGAGTGTCGAGCATGCTACAAAATGGGTCATCAGCAGTGCTTTTGTAGGGTGTTTCTACCAGTGGTTATTGAGAGGGGTTCTGTGAAGACTCCATGAGTAGGAACAGGACCAATAGATAGTTAACAGTTAGGAAACTAGAATACGTTAGGGCGTGCAGGCAGAGATGGTGGTCATGGACGTGGTAGCTAGAAACCACGATCTCTGAGGTAATAGGGCGGGACAGCTCAGGGTAGCCAAGCTGTGTCGCAGGGCTGTGGCACTGGGTAGGCATATGCAGTGCAACAGACCCAACATGAGTAGGATATCAGAACTTCTACTTTCATAGGTACAATTATAGTAGATTCTTTGTTAACTTCAGTACTTTTTGATTCAGGTACTACACATAGCTTTATATCTATACCCGTTGTCGAGATCTGTGGGCCCTGTGTTTCTTCTTCTTCTAATATTATGACGTTAGACACTGTTTTGGGGACTAGAACGGCTAGTGTGCGTCTGTGCAGGAAGTGCCCCTAGATGTTGGTGGGTGTCACTTCCTGTGGGACCTCTATGTCTAAGAGATGATGAGATATGACTTCATTCTCGGGATGGACTGGTTGGTTCCCTTTCGAGCCTTTGTAGAATGCAATCGTCATAGGGTGTGTTTCACGTCACCAGAGGGTAGAGAGTTTCTATACAAGGGTGAGTGGGATGTTTTGGCGAGTTGAGCTTGACCAGAGCATTGTGGGAGAAGTGGAGTCATAGTCCAGGTTGCGAGTTGATATTTGGATGACCAGGGAACTAGTCAGAAATATTTCCCTCCAGTGGTTTATCATTTCAGGGATGTCTTCCCGGATGACTTTTCATGTCTACCTCTAGAGCGAGAGATGGATTTCTCTGTCGATCTTGTTCCAGGAGCGGCACTAGTGTCCATTTATCCTTCTAGGATAGCTACACATGAGTTACATGAGCTCAAGAAATAGTTAGAGGACTTAAAATCAATGGTTTTTATCTGACCCAGTATTTCTCCTTGGGGTTCGCCTGTTCTGTTTGCTAAGAAGGCGAATGATACCCTCAGACATTGTGTTGATTATCGGAAGCAGAATCAGTTGAATGTTAAAAAATAATATACCTTGCCGAGGATTGATGATATTGTTTATCAACATTCAGGTGCATGAGTTTTCTCGAATATTGACTTGATATCGGGATATAATCAGTTATGCGTTAGACCAACGAATATACTGCTTACAGCTTTTCGAAGAAGATATGGTCTATACGAGTACATTGTTTTGCCGTTTGGACTCACGAATGCATCAGCAGTTTTCATGGCACCGAGGAATCTTATGTTCCATCATTATCTAGATTCTTTTGTAGTATTCTTCATGGATGAAATCTTGGTGTACTTTCACACTCGACACGACCATACTACCCATCTTGAGATCGTTTTGAGTACACTGAGAGAGCATTGGCTATATGCTAGGCTCTCAAAGTGCCACTTTTTGATGGACCAGATACACTTCCTGGGTCATATCATCTAATAGGCAGGAGTTGCAGTAGACTCAGAGAAGTGAGAGCAGTAGTTTCTTGGGAGCAGCCTAAGAATGTGTTTGAGATATTGAGTTTCATGGGGTAGATGGTTACTAAAGGCGTTTTATATAGGATGTCTCCAGCATAGAAACACTAATGATGGGTTTGACTTAGAAGGTTGTGATTTTTTTTGACAGAATATTTTGAGACAGACTTACAAGATTTGAAGTAAAGGTTGACATCAGCACCAATCCTGATACTTCCAATGAAGGGAAAGAGCTATACAGTTTACTATAATGCATCAGCTATTGGGCTTGGAGCTATGTTGATGCAGGGTGATCGAGTTTTTATGTACGGGTCTCGGTAGTTGAGGCCACATTATAGGAATTACCTGATGCATGACCTCGAGTTGGTTGGAGTTGTTCCTGAATTACGCTTTTCGAGACATTATCTCTTGGGAGAGCATTTTTTGGTTTTCATCAACCACAATAGTCTCAAGTATATCTTCACTCATCATGACTTGAATCTGGGGCAGCAAAGGTGGGTCGAATATCTTCAGTCTTTTGATTTTAATCTTGACTATACACCAGGTAAGGGGAATGCAGCTGTTGATGTGCTGAGTAAGAAGACTAAGATAAAATCAGTTCATGAGGCTAGTGTTGAATGGAAACATATGACCTTGTTCTCTGAGATTAATTTGGAGGTGCACGACAGTCAGGAGAAAACATATCATTCATCATTAACTGTGACTTCTACCCTCGTGGATAGGGTGAGGATGAGAAATCTATCTGATTCAGATGGCCTGGTTCTACGGGAGTTGGTGGAAAGTGAGGACCCTCCTCCTCGTCGAACGATAGGCGATCATGAGGTATTGTGTTTCCATGGATGAGTTTGGGTTCCAGGGGATACATGCGAGGAGCTCATGCGAGACATTCATGCATCAACTTGGGAAGTTCTTCCCTGAGTTACCAAATGTTACCAGGACTTGAGACGTCAGTATTGTTGGATGGGTATGAAGAGGGAGATAACTAGTTTTGTTATGAGGTCTTCTACCAGTCACGAGGTGAAGGAAGAGCATCAGAGGCCCGCTGAACTGTTACAGCAATTAGCTATTACTGAGTGGAAATAGGATGATGTCGCGATGAACATCATGACTGGGTTGTCGTGGTCACCTAGAGTAAATGAGCCCGTGTGTGTTGTTGTGGAAAAACTCAAAAATTTATCTCACTCTTTGCCGATCAAGGATTCCTTCAGATTTGACAAGCTCGAGAAGTTATATATCCGAGAGATCCTACATCTTCATGTGGTTCCTCATTCTATCATTTCAGGTAGGGAAACACATTTTATGTATCATTTCTGGTAGAGTTTTTTGAGGGTACTGGGTACACAGTTTCTTCTGAGCACAACATATCACCCTCATATCGATGGTCAATCAGAGCATATGATACATGTACTAGAGGACATGCTATGTTCATGAGTCCTAGACTTTGGGGACTCCTGGGAGATTCATATACCCCTAGTAGAGTTTTCCTATAATAATAATATTTAGGAAATAAATGAGATGGAACATTACGAGGATTTATATGGTAGGCCATGCCGGTCACCTTTATGCTGGATAGAGGCAGCTGAGGCAGCTTTACTGGGACCACGTTTCATGCAAGAGACTTCTGAGAAGGTCCAATTGATTTAGAAGTGGATGCATACCACAAAATCATGTTATAAATCTTATGTTGATCTCCACAAATGACCTTTGGAGTTCTTGATCGGGGATTAGGTTTTCTTTCTTGTTTCACCGAGGTTGGGACACAGGTGGATCAAGAGACAATGTAAAATTTTACAGAGGTTTGTGGGTCCATTTTAAATTCTGGAGAGAGTCGGGCAGGTTGGCTATTGGTTGTAGTTACCAATGAGGTATCGTACCATTCATGACGTCTTACATGTATCTCAGTTGCGATGTTATCATTCAGACCTGCCTCATGTCTTTCATCCAGAGGAGGTTCAGCATCAGATATATTCATCCTTTGAGGGGTATCTGATTCGTATCGTGGATTGGAGTATGAAGGTTATCTGAGCCCTGTCAGTTTCACTCAAAAAGGTTCCATTGAAAAATGGTCAAGTGCAGGCTGAATCCTGGGAGTGGGAGACCGACATACGTGCTCAGTGGCTAGAGTTGTTCTAAGCATTATCTTCCCCACCATTGGAAGGGAAATTCAGGGGTGAATTGCTTTAAGGGGAGAAGTTTGTAAGAACCTAGTTCTAATTCTTGAGGTGTGTATTTCTTCAATTCTCTTTTCATTTAGAGTTCTACAAAAAATAAGAACAATGGAGAAAATAAAACTTTTTGTGGGTACATGCCATGTACTTTTCCACATGTAGTGTACTTTGGATATACGGGATGAGTACACAGGGTGTGTTGCCAGGCTGGGGATGAGAGGTGTAAAAAACAACTACACAATGTGTAGTTGGTATGTACATGAAGTGAATTTAGTCGGTAGGTAAATTGTATGGTGGTGAAGGCATCCTCCAGCAGATCGATAGTACACGGCGTGTAATCAGGTATTACACGCTGTGTACTCATGTCAACTGATGAACAATGTCGCGTTGGAAAGTAGCTGATGTAGGAACAATTAAAAATGGAATGTACATTCCATGAAATAAGTAGGACATGCCGTGTAGTCGGTATTTTGTGCTTAAAATGGGAAGTAGACTCATTTGTTCATAGAGAAGGCTTAAAACTGGAGGATATATTAGGAGAGACGTTCGAAGCTTGGAGGACCACCCAACCGCACACCGAGAACTTGTTTTCTGCACCGTCGATCTCATTGGAACCGCACATGTGCGTTCATTCTCCTCCTTGGGTAGTTCTTGCCAATTCATACTATAAAACAAGTTATATGAGTTTGAATGAGGTTATGTTCACCTCAGGTCTACGCCATTCTTGGGTAATTCGAGGAGCGTCGTTCACGTATACCGATCAGGAGTGATCGAGGTATGATGTACGGTGTTTATATTCTAACTATTGGGTGTTTGTGTATATCATTGTACTAAGAACCCATGTTGGGCTGTCAGGTGGTTGTGGCCTTGGCTGTTTTGAATACGTCGACTTGTATAGGTGATTAAATGTAATAATGAACTGTTCTTTAGGATCACTTCTTGGATCCATGACCATCCCGGGGTGCATTCCTCGGTTTAGCTGTTTGGTGAGGTTATCTGAGGGTAAACCATAAAATAAATAATTATTTAAATTTCCTTGAGAGGAATTTTATATAATTGTTTGCTTATCTATTGGGCTCGACCGGGTTACTTGTGCCTGAGGGTAGTGTTATATTTTCCTGAGGGCGTGGTTTTATTATATAGCTTGAGGGTAGTGCTGTGATCTTCCTTTAGGTAGTGCTCTGTTCAGCCTGAGGGAAACTTCTTTCATGCCTGAGGGTAGTAGATTCTATGACTGACGACAACACATCGTACGCCTATGGGAAATATCTGTTATGTATGAGGGCAATTACCTGAGGGTTGTGATTCTGATTACCTGAGGGTATGGGTTTCCTTGTCTGAGGACACTAAATGTTTCCTTAAGAAATTCACTATGGTGTTTTCTAATACTGAATGAATAAAAAAATATTAAAATGGAAATATAACTATTAATGTTAGTTACTTATGAGTACTGATTTCTTTTTCCATTTTACTACTGCACACAGTATTTCACATTTATACTGATAGTTGGTCACTATCATTTGGTGGGTGCCTACTTGGATTTATTTCTCACACCCTATTTGGGTCATGTCTTTTGACCAAACAAACTATGTTTCTATAGGTGTGGATAAGGGCATGGGTCCCTATACAGGTACATGATTTCTGTTGAGGAGTAGAGGAGCATGGGACTGAGCTTATGCCCCCGATGTTGTTGCCTGTTCTGTTTTGTTCTACTGTACCTGTACATTCTATTATATTGTATTTTACTACTGTGTAATATGTTCTGTATGTTTCTTAGTACTAGATAAATGTGGAATCAATATCTATATAACTATTGTTTATCTTTTACTATAGTTGTTCATTGTAAATGTGAATGGTTGATTGATCCTGTAGTTGTTGTATATTATTTATATTTTCCGCTGCGCTACACTTTGACAAATGAGGGCATAGTTTCCCCACTATCAGACCTAGGCCCTCGGTACTAGTCGGCACCCTCTGGTATTTGGGGAAATGCACTTGAGGTTTTGTTACCTACCGAGTCCTGGGCAGCCGTTGAGTAACTTCGGAATCAGTACGTTACATTGAAAAACAATATTTAATTAGAGGTATGTTAAAACATTATATATATATATATATATATATGAAAATAATGGATATCATTTTCATGAAATAGACATATTAAATTTTAATGATTTTTTGGATCTAAATATATATTTAACTTATTTAATTTGATTTATAAGATTTTAAAATTTTAAAATTATTATGTTATAACACTAACAGATAATTATTTCATATAACCAAATATATAAAATATAGTGTGCATATTCCAACTTTCTAAATATGATTCCATGGATATTCTCTTAAAAAAATTATTGATCAATGATTTGTATAAAATTTATATATCCAAAAACGGATTTATTTCAAGATTGTAAGATGTGTAAGTTTCAATCCCCTAGAAATAATTGATCTATTGATTTATATATGTATGTAGTGAAATTATGGAGGGGTTCCCAGTCAGATTTACAATATAATAAACAACCAATGAATAATACATGAAAAATTAGATGTGATTGATTATATAATTAAATGGAAATAAACATTCTCTCTGAATGAGACAATATTATAAATATGTCACGTTATGATGTGTGGAATAATTTAAAAAAATACTATATTTTTACATTATCATTTAATCTGTGAATTATTATTATTTTCATACATTTATTTATTTAGAATATATATTCCTTTCACGTAAAAAAATTAGAAAAATTTGACTGATATGATATGTAATCATCATTCACTATTATGTGGATTTTCCAATAACCATATTTTATTATAGAAAAATACTGTGAATTCCATTCATATGAAGTTAATCCACTATATAAATAGTTAGTGACCCTATATTCACTATTAATCATATTACATAAATTAATTAATGAAAAAATATATCAATTCTTATATTGATATATCATTTTATGGAATATAAAAATTACACTGTTCATATAGAAAATGAAAAAATATAATCTTTTAACTATAAAATCTACATATAAAAATATTTTACAAACTACCAAAGGCCAAATAAGGGTTGATTTATAAAATGAAATAAATGTTATAATTTTATTATATGCTCATGGGTTCTTCGATTTATCATCATCCTTGTTGTTCAATATAAATAGTCTAGGTTTTGATGATGGGTATGAAAGCAATGATACCAAACAAATTTTGTGTTTTTACTAAATAATATTTCAAATTTTAAATATTATGTTTATACATGTCATTAATTCATTACTAAAATTTCAATTCATGTTCAACTATTAAATCAATCCATTTTAAATAAATTAATTTTTCTTAGGTTTTTTTTATTCTTCTATAAACATTGATATATATTTTATATTGAAAATGCGAACTATATTATATTTATATGTCAGTATTCATTTCTTGTATTCACACACATTGTTAGTCTTTTCATATTCAATAGTGAGTTCCTTATGACAATGTAATGCCTATTGATATGAATTATTTTTCATGGAGGATAGAAAAAATAATAATATTTATAACTATTAAGAGGAATAATAATATCAATTATTATGTTAGGAAATTGATAAACATATTTTTATCATAAAAAACAAAGAATGTATAAGTAAAAAAATGGTGATATTATATAGGATGAACAAAATATATCCAAATATATGAACATTTATTTCCTTTTTGTGGCGAGATGGTATGATATCATGATACATGTCCCCCACATGTAAAACAAACAATAATATTTAGTGGTGTGATAGAACAATGAGGGTTTGTTAATAAGGATGTAAGGTATTTTTTAGGAAATTAAAAATTTTAAATCTATATATACAAACATATCATAGGGAAATATGTTTTTAAATATTTAGATATATTGGGAAAGCCTTATTTTATATAGAATTGTTCTATTGGATCCCACATAAATGTCTTATATATCATTGAGTATCTCACCTCCTACCATTCGAATTTAGAGTACCGTAAAAAATAATTATTTAAAGATGAGATTCTGTGAATTCAGATATTCATAAAGGTTGAGATATTACATTGATCAAAGTATAAATTTTATTTGGGATATATCAAATATAAAAAATATCATTATGATATTAATTTTTTTAATTTTTATTAAATTATATTTCATTGGATAATGTTTCACAATGAGTGTCGTTGAATCATTTTATGTTATTTTTAAAATGTACCATCAAATTTAACGTATATTAGAGAAGATTATTGTCAACTATATTTTACATTATTCCTTAACACATGACCACATGTGACCAAATAAATAATTATTAGGAACTAATGGTTTGGATATGGTATTTTTTTTTAATTTTGGTACCTTATAATTATTGTCTTCATTTCTTAAAGAGACATATATTTTTCAAATAAAACACATAATAGAAAAATAAGTGTTATATTTTGTAAAAAATAATCCCCAATTAATATTTATTATGATATACCAATAAACTATTATAAAATATATTGAGTTTGGAAAATATATAGATCAATATTTTTACACCAGTAGTTAGTATATACAAGATTATTCTAGTCCTTTATCTTTTTCCTCTTCTTATGGGTAATCATGATCCTCATTCTACACATGGAAGTAATTTAATGATCACATGATGTTCCTACTCAATAATAATTATATGAAGATATGTATATAAATAAATACATAACATTTATATTATGATTACCTCAATCTATAAAAATTGAGTATCATTTTTTTGATCAGGAACACACATTTCATATTCTTCCTTTTTCATTTTATTACTACTTCTTAAATTCATAAGTATCTCTAATCAAGGTTTTATCATGTTATCTCATAATTAGAGTAGATATTATTTTGGAATTTAGAATTATTTTTATAAATCAACTCTTACTATCTTTAATTCTGATATATCATGCCTATTCTGAATTTATTTTTAATAAATGATTATGTGAACCCTTCTTGATTTGTGGCACAAGGGAACAATTACTATTTAATAATATTTCAATATTTTTATTTAATTAATAATTCTATCTTAGTTTTCTTTATCCCTATTAATCATCGCAAAAAATAAAAACTCATTTATTTAACTAACTCACATTAATATTTACAAATTACAGAGAAAATATACAACTTATATTGATGACATGTTGGAATGACTCTCCATGCGACATTTCTTATTCATCATTGTCTGCAACATCAGCGACAACATAACTATATCAATAAAAGTATATTAATTAAATATGTCATCTAAATGTTTTATTATAATCTCATAATATTCAACTTAATACATATTCATATTCATCATTGTTACAATACCTTTCTCTATAGAATGGAGGAACCATAGTTCTGAAATTTAGTTTTGGATTATGACACTTCCACAAACCTCTTAAAATATTTTCATAGAATTTATTGAATCATGAAAATTATATTAATCAAAATATTTAATATATTGAATATTAAAATGAGAATATTCATAATATAACATTTTTAGTACTATTTTGTTTTTTTTTTCAAATTATTTATTTATACATAACATATTTTATTTCAAACATATCACGGTATGAATCCAAAAATTGTTGACAAAAATAAGAGTTTTTATTTCCATTGTCACATTGTACATACTGTTAATGGAATTTTTTATTAACTCTCTAAAAGAATATTACTTAAAAACATTTTTTATGTATTCAATTCATTGTTATCATTTTTTGAGATAAAGTGACCAATGATAATGTTTTTATAATCTATACATTATCTTAAATTTTTCATGATGAATATATTATAATGATAAAAACATAAAATATTCATAAAATATTTAATAAATTACACATCAGTAAAAAAAATATTAATTATATAAAAAATAAAAAACATTCAAATGCTTTGGTCCACTAAAAAGATCAAAACTACGATAAATATACTACGATTCATCTTAAACCATTATCGATCATATGAAATTTCCATTATTTTTTTATTAACTCAATAAAATAAATTACATTCCATATATATAAATATATATTAAATATACAATGTAACAAACATGGAAAGTTATAAATATATCATTATAATGAATCTTTATGTATTATAAACCATATAAAAAAATCAAACCACATAGTATAAAATATATTTTTATATACTAGAAACATCCCAAAATAATATTTCATTAGTTATGAGGTAAATAATTATTAATTATATAGTAGTTTAGACTAAATAAAAAATAAATTGAATCTTCCCAAACATATTCAAGGATTATTTAATCAATTATATAGATTAGTAAAAAAAATTCATCACATGATTTTTATACCCTTATACTCACCACTCTATATAAAGATTTTCCAAAACAATGTTAACTTGTAACTACTATTGTTATAGATATAAGGCTCTTCATTATATATAATAAACTACTAACATCAAAATATATGTTTAGAAAGTGATCAGAACCAACAAAAATAGTTTTTTATTAATTTCCATGAATTTAATCATAATAATCAGATATTGGGATAGAAACATGATTTTACTTTCAGAAATTATATCATGGGCCTATAGTGATCATTTTCAATTTCAATGGGTAATTTATTCTTTATCTCCAATCAATAAATCTTCAATGAAACATCATTATATTACATTGAAATCCTTATAAAAAAACATTTATATTCAATAAAATCTATTATTCATCCATCCATTTTGGTTACTATTTCTTCCACATTACATTTATTGTTGAATTCGATATTAGTATATAAATATATGTTATTATTCAACCTCAAATCGATAACAAAATGAATATGATAATTTTTAAGCGAAATAATTCTTACCACATCA
Source organism: Viscum album (assembly GCA_963277665.1). NCBI lineage: Eukaryota > Viridiplantae > Streptophyta > Magnoliopsida > Santalales > Viscaceae > Viscum > Viscum album. The sequence goes on from OY728140.1 coordinate 654,348,946, forward strand.
TTATTATTCTTCCATATCAAAAAAATATCATTTTCCACATTGATGAAACTTAATTTAAAAAAAATGGTGACATAAAATTTTAATGAGTGGTAAATATTAAATTATCCAAATATATGTTTATTGGAAAAATTCATGATATAGAAAATGTGTTTGATTCACTCAAACCATGTTAATATCCTTAAATATCCCATAATGTGACACATACTCTATGTGTGTCCTTTTATGGGTGGTTCCTGATGGTTAAAACAAAATAACCTACACTCACTGTTAACATACCCAATTAAAAACATTATTTTCATATAATTTCATTTTATATATTTATCTGAACATACACACTTTGTAAATAATCAAATTTGGTATAATGAAATCATGGTTGGTAAAGGTGATTATTTTACCTCAACTGTGTCATTGTATGAGAAATATCATTATTTATTGATTCATGAGAAATGAAAAAAATTATACATTATGATCCTCTCATATCCCACTAATGTTATACCCTCAATAAATCATCATGAATGTTGTTTTTCATAAAAAAATTAAAATCATAATAAATTCTATGAATACATTAAATATATGAAATAACAAACTTGGAATATATTATAAATAAATAACCATGACATAAAATTACCAAAATAGTCAACACACTTATGACTTGTATCACATTACATTAATTTCATTTTAATCAATATATAATAATAATATTGAAGAAGGTGGAATTAATATTCTAATTAGTGACTAAAACATGGTGGAATGTTTCATATCAACCTAGAGTATATTTTCATACTTTATAAAACTATTAATAACATTACATATATATAAGATGATGGTATAATCAATTGGAATCATAATAATATTTCACTTCTAAAATATCTCTTTATGTGTGATATTTTTCATAGGATTATAATGGAAAGAACAGAAATTAATTAATTATGGCATCATATAAATTTTTTATATGTATTTATGATAAAAGGGTTAGAAATTTAGGATCTATTATAAGACAGTTATGATGCTGAGTGTTGTATCAAACTATCGTGTAGATACTCAATATACAAGAGGGGGTGAATTGTATAATTTAAAATCCTTATGGAAATTCTGTATAAACAAAATTCACAACAACTCTAGGTTCTAATAACTCGCTTGATTCCAGAAATGTGATTCCAAAAATTAGATTCTAGAAATTTGGATCTAGAAATAAAACTTAACAAAAGTTTACAACAACAGATATTCTACCTTAAAGAGAATAGAAACTTATTTAAACCACGTACAAGTATATGGAAGTATAAGATACTTATAATTTTCTTCAATAACCAAAATAACAGGGGAAAACAAAATTGAAACACTAAAAGTAAGAAGTAGTAAATCTTTTAACGCAAAGAGTAGGGTATCCAAAAAAATTGGATAAAGGAAGCTTGATTTATATTTTCAAGAAAGTCTGTTTTCCCAAAACTAGGTAATCCATCAATCTGAATATTGGTATCTGTCTTCGTATCCCTAAAATTCCTCTATTTTAAGGAAATCAGTACCTCTAACTTCACAACCCGAAGTCTCTGATTTTATGGAAATCACACCTTTTCCCAAAAGTAATTCTGCAGGAAGAAAATTTTGAACAAACTATTCACACCCTAACAAGTTGTTCACAAATTCTGCATATAGTAATGAGAGTTGAAAGAGACACTCTATCTATAAATAACATTAGCATGTAGGTAGTCCAAGTTTAGCTAAAAGTCTGCAAAATATATGAGATCGTTCAAATGAGATCCTATTCATAGGTACAACTTCAATGGTCGGGTCCCTCCTCCAATGGTCATATTTTTCCTTGAATTTCAGAGGGACCTGTATACCTATCACGCAAACAATGGATAGTTAGTAACTGAATGCACAACCTCATTTTATAACCAAAACATGGGTAAATAGAAATATGGTTTCTTAACGAAATTCATTTTTTGGAATTTAAGGAAAATAAAAGTTAGGAGTCTAAACAAAAATGGAATTTGGAATCTATGACAAATATCCTTTAGAGTCTATAATATAATAAAATTATTATTCTATTTCTCTAGAATTTGGAACCAGACTATTATAGAATTGAACATTCAGAATTTTATGGAAATTTGGAGTACGAATTCAGTAGAATTCAGAGTCTGATCTTACAATATTTCGAGTATGAATTGACTAGTATTCTGTGTCTGAACATAAAAAGTTCGGAGTCAAAGTTCATGAGAATTCAGAGTATGAATTTAGAGAGTTCAGAACCAAATTCAGAACGTGAAAATAGAATGCTCTATATCATTGATTTTATAGGATTTCGAGATTTTGGATGTGAATCTGATTTTAATAAATAGAGAGAAAATGAGTAATGTTAAAAAATTAATAACAACTAAGGATATGTTTTCCTTGATAGAGGAAAATTTTCATTATCATGAAAAGTCATAGGGAACATAAAAATTTCCTTATGATATGGTGATTGAGATTTTCAAGGTGTTTGTAATTTTCAAAACCTGAGTGAATATAGAAGTTTTTAGGAAACATTATTGACTCAATAATATTACCCAAGAATATAGGAATGGAAAATTCATAAGGAAACCTTATTGAATCAACAATATCCCATTTTTATGGAAAGCAGAAACATCCTTATGAAAAATATAAAAAGGATAGAAAAAGAATATAAGGACTTGTAAGTAAAACTTATCTCCCATTACACATGAGGAAAAATGAATATGACTAACTCCTGATTAGGCTATAGAAACAATAATGATCAAATTCTTGATTGCTATAGATAGACTTATCATTTTATTGAATACATACATCTTCTTGGATAAAAAACACCCCTTAGATAATCCCCCCTTAGATAAATTTCATCTTATACATTGTATTATTTTTCATTCCCTTGTGTTTCATTCCTTTATCCCCCTTTTTGATTTTCAAAAATAGTTAGGGGAATGGAAATAGTAATGTGGTACCAGAAATATTAATACAAGAAAACAGAAAATATATGAAGAGAAACCAAAAATTCATTACAATAGGAAAAAAATTTACAAAGGAAGGAAATGAAACAAAAGATCAGATTTAGAAAAGGTCATCCTTCTTTTTCCATGGCATCAGCTTCTTCACTTTTGTCATAAGCTTCATGATATATTTATGGTCTTCCTCTTCTTGTTTAATAATCTGATCCTGATCCTATGTTCTCTTTTCTTTGTCTTTGATCCTTTCATCTAGAGCCTTGATAGATTCTTCATGTGCCTTTATAATTTATTCTTACATGTGAAGCTTCTCTTCTATATCAATCTTTTGATCTCTTTCTCTCTTCCAGCCTTGGGAAACTGAATATAATTTCTCATTCAAAACTTTTACTTCATGAATCTTGGAATTTTCTATAGGTTTAGCTTCTCCTCAAAACTGTTTGTGAGATCCTTGGTCTTACTATCTTCTGTGTCAATCGCATACTTGACACATTCATTAAATTCATCAATAATTTTTATATCTTCTATAGTAATTCTTGAAAAACTGGTCATCTTCTTGCATGACATTTTGTGTGCTTCATAGGTAATATGATAATATTTTAAGTCTCTCTCCAACATTACACAATTATCCATCATAATGGATACTGAATCTGATTTCTGTTTCAAGGTATGTTGAAGCATTTTACATCTCGAGTCTATGTTTAGAAATTTCTAAATGGTTCCAAAAAGCTTCTTTAATGACATCATAATGAAATAATTTTCATGGGAGGATGATTCTGAATTTGAGACTCTACTTAGTGATGGATCTTTCTCTATTTCAACATCATTTATCTTTAATGATCCAAAAATTTCTTTCTTCATCACAACAGTTTTACTAGGTGTATAAAAAATGAATGGTTTTACTTTGTCAGCTTTAGGAATGGGTCCTCTTGGTCAAAAAATTCTTACTCACTGTCAGAACAATGAACCATTTTGCCTTCATTTACTTATTCTTTCTCTCCTCTATCCTCATCTTCCCCAGGATGAATAAAATCTCTATTTATGCTTTCTTCTACAAAAGACTTATTTATTTCATCATCATCCTTTCCTTCACCATTTCCGGGAGTAGCAAGTTTTGATGATTCGGCTTGAGAAGATTGGATTGAAATCTTCTCATATGGACTTTCATTATCATGAAATTCTTCTACTTGATTAATGAGATCATCATTATCACCACTATCAGCTCCACCTCCTCCTTCTTCTACTGATTCTTCTACTACATTTTTATGGACATATTTCACTTAGGATTTTTCTAGAGTCACACAATTTTTTCTTGGAGTATCAGGAAGTGGTTCTTGAAGAAATGACTTTGATACATGAATATTTTTAGATCCTTTCTCAGCTGTCTTGATAAGAGATTGCAAAATATCTATTTTAGTCATCTCATTTCATTGCTTCTTTTCATTTTCTTGCTTCTAAAGCTGATCAACAGCCTTTTCATTTAGGGATTTTGCTTCAGTAGGATCCAAGCCAAACTGTGGATCCCCTTCATTTCAATTTTTCTTATCTTCCCCCCCCCATATTACTACTACCTCATTTGGATAGGATTTTTGCTTCGTAGGCTTTGGAGGTGAAAATTGGGTTTCCTGAGACTTTGTGCATTTTTCCTTCTCCTCTACTTCATTCATCTTCCTCTACATTCCTCCCTTCTAAGACGTCTCAGTGGCTTCTTGCTTCTTTGTAATAGTTTCTACCTCTTCCTCAGGAATGTCCTAGAATTTTTCTTATTCTTTATAAAATCTGACATCGATCCTTATTAGGGTGTCCTCACATACTAGAATGACTCTGAAATTACTTTTATTAGTACTACAATGAATTTTGAATCAATTGAAGAATTGAACAATAAGCTTTGAGAGAATGGCTAGATATAAGATGATCTGAGCCTTCAGATTTCCATTCTTTATATTCTCAATTTTAATCAGAAAATGCTTGACCAAGTTGATCTTCCTTCGACTCACCAATAAATACAAGATATACATTTCACACTTTATCATAGTTTCCTTATCACCTTTTCTTAGAATGATTCATCCTTGCACCCATAATTCTAATATTTGAATATTTGAAGATAGGTTGACAGAAATTTGTATTCTTGACATCTTAATGTCCATGTAAATTAAATTCCTTTACCTTAACAAAGCATCCTTGGACATCATAAATCTTATGAGGGTAAAACTCAGCCTATCTTTCATATAGGATTCCAATCAAGCTGGCTTCCATGTTGTATGAAAGAGCAATAGTCTTCCCATAGCTCTTTAAAGAAAATTTGTCACTGCCTTCTTCCTTGAAAAGGCTTGCTGATTCGTAGAACTCATCCAACAGGTCTAGATACACTAGATCATGCACTCTTGGTTTCGATATGGAAACACTCTCCCATCCATTCAACATGATGTTCATTGAGATGATATAATAATACTTAGAAATGAAATTTTAATGAACCAACCTTTCTCTATAAGTCTTCCATTCAAAAACTGGATTGGAAATTGACATATCATTCGAAGTTAAGGAAACATAAAAAGATGGGAAAAAAATTTTGTAGGAGGAAAAGGCTTCAGCACACACGAGCTTGATTTTTGATGTGGTAAAACCATTAATAAGTCCTTTATATAGGTGTTTGGGTTGACATCTCAATTTTAGTACTCAATCCAATGGTTGAAAACTCTTCTAATCAGATTTGACGGTTTAAATGATAGCCACATGGAATTCATGTTAAGATCCAATATTTTGAGGTTTTTTATAAGAACATTCAAATTTAATAAAAAGAGAATATGAGAAATTAATAACAGATAGAAATAACAACATGTATAATATGATTACGATAAATTACGAAAGGAAACATACCTTTAGAATTGCTAAGATGAATATTCATAATGAGGGAAATTATTCTTGAAGAACATTACGTTCTGAATATTTTGATTACAAATACTTCATTATAAAAAATTTGAGTACATAAATTTTCAAAACGAAAAATTTAGAAAAACTAAAAAACAATCATTACGGAAAAAAATTTAGAAATACTGAATACTGAAATTTTTATTAAAGAAATGTTTTTATAAAAAATGACTACAAAAATTTTCATTACGGAAAATAAATTAGAAAAACTGACTATGAAAATCTTCATTATCAGTAATTTGAAGTATAAAAATATTCAATACGAAAATTTAAAGTATGAAAATATTCATTCAATAAATTTTCATTATGGAGAATTTTCAAACTACAAACATCATCATTTTGGAAAAAATGAAGACTGTGAAAAAATTTTAGATTACAAATAATTAAGACTATGACAAAAAAATTAGAAAACGAAAAAATAGTTAGGCTACGATAAAATTTAGACTACGAAAAAAATGTACTCCTCCTATGAAAAGGATTTCCTTAATATAAAAATGTTGTTTTAAAAAGAATTTAATAATGATTATTACCTTGCAGTTATCATTCATAAATTTTGTTTAATGTAATCAAATCTACCAGAGGGTAAATATTTTGTGAAAATTTTAGCATGTTAATCTTGCATTCTGATAAATTGATGAATTATATCCCCTTTTGTGAGTGATCCATAAGAAATTGATTCCTAATATATATGTGTTTTTCACAAGAGTGGTGTTCTAGGTTTTTACATTGTGTAATGGTGCTAGTATTATCACACAAAATTTGTGTTTTGGTAAAACTCATGCCACTATCATTGAGTTTGTGTTGCATTGACAACACTAGAACACAACAACTTCTTGCTACAACATATTCAGCTTGAGTAGTGGAAAGTGCTACTGAGTGTTTCTTTTTTCATGACCAACAAAATAATGAATCACTTAAGAAATGACAAGTTTCGGATTTACATTTCCTATCCATTCTATATCCACCTAAATCGGCATCAGAAAAAATATTTAGAACAAAATCTTTTAAAGATGTTTAAATGAGTCCTACATCCAAGGTTACCTTTAAGTAGAAAAAGTTTCTTTCTACTATCTTAAAATGACATTCCTTGGGTTTGGATTGATATCTTCCTCATAAGAATACTGAAAACATTATATCTGGACGATTGGATGTCATGTAATGTAAACTTAATATCATTCCTCGAAAAGATGTTTGATCTATTGGTTTCCTAGGTCCACCAAGATCATGTTAATTTGAGGTACCAATAAGAGTACTTATACTCTTAGTTTTGTCATATCCATACTTTTTTAGATGATCTTTAATATACTAATGTTGGGATATATAGAATTTTCATGGTTTTTGATTAATTTTAATACCATGGAAAAATGTTATCTCATCCATCATACTCATTTCAAACTCAGATTTCAGTAGATCCATGAAGGAATCTCTTAATGATTTCATAGTTGAAACAAATATAATGTCATCAACAGAAATTTTATAAATAAAAAAATTTCTTATCTTTCTTTATAAAAAGGTTTGGATCAGCATTTCCAATTTCATAATTATTTTGAAGAAAAAATTATGTAAGTATATCATACCAGGCTCGAGGGGCATTATTAAGTCCATACAATTATTTGGTACGTTTAGAAACATGTTCAAGATGTTTTTTATCTTCAAATCCAAGATGGTTTTAAAAAAAAACTCATCTTGAACATAACCATTAAGGAAATCACATTTGACATCCATTTATTTTTTTTTGAAATTGATGAATGCTACAAAAAAATTTAGAATACAAATAGATTCAAGTCTTGCTACAGGAGCATAGGTTTCGTATAGTCTATTCTTTCTTTCTGATTATAACCTTTAGAAACCAATCTAGCTTTATTTTATATGATGATTACATTTTCATCACAATTTTTTTAGAAGACAATCTTTTCTCGAATAACATCAGGTTAATTCATACTTTCAATCAAGGTCCATACTTTATTCCATTCGAATTCGTTTAGGTCATCTAGTATGGTTATAATCCATAAATCATCAACCAAAGCTTCATCAATGATTTGTTTTCTAATTGGGAATGGAATTCTAGATGTTCTATTTCATTTCATAAGGAACTTCTTGTCCTTACAGGTTTATTTATATCACCAATGATATTATCACCGCGATGATTCTTAAAAAAACTAATTGGGGTTTTGTAAAACATATTCATAAACATAGGATAGGAAATCATTTGGGTAAATATTTCAGAAATACATTCTTGAACATTCTTCTTATTAGAAAAATATTCTATCAATGTTTGATAATTTGTTTTTGAAAACACATCCAAAGATGTAGGTTGAGGTTGTTTAAAAACAATGGGATCAGTTTCATCAAAATTTACATGTACTGTTTCTTCAACAGTACTGGTGTTTTTATTGAAAACTCTATAAGACTATGAAGTTGTTGAGTAGCCTAAGAAAATTCCATCATCATATTTTGGTGCGAATTTGTGTATATTTTTGTTAGTATTCAGAATGAATAGTTTGTAACCATAATATTTGAATTAGGAAGTTGTAGTTTTTATACAATTCCATAACTCATAAGGTGTTTTATTATGAAATGGTCTAATCAAAAAAAGATTTATATTACAAAAAAACTACTTATAGAATTTCCCCAAAAATATTAGGCTACTGAATATTCACTCAACATTATTCTTGTTGTCTTTTGAATAACTCTATTTATTCTTTCAACAACACCATTTTGTGGACGTGTTCTGGGTGCTGAGATGTTATGAGTAATTCATTTTCTAATACAAAAAATTTCAAAATAATAATTCTGAAATTCTCCCCCATGATCACTATGAATAGTCATAAAAGGAATTGTTTTATCATATTTAACATGGGCTCTAAACGTTTTGAAATAAAAACACTATTTATATTTCTTTGCAAGAAAATAGACACATGTAAATCTAGTGTAATCATCAACTAAGACAAATACATAATATTTTCCTCTGATGATTGTAATTTCTGTTGGTCCAAAAAGATCCAAATGCACCAAATGTAATTCATCAGTGGTTAAGACTTCACCAACTAATTAAAAACATGATTTATGTTGCTTACTATGTTGACAAGGATCAAAGACTTTTGAAGAATCAAATTGAAGATCTTGTAGATCCTTAAGTAATTTTTTCATTGAAATTTTTTATAGGATCCTAAGGTTACAATGTCCTAAAATTCTATTCCATAACCATGAATGATCATCCATTTCACTAAGATAATGTAGATCTTGGCTCCAAATGTCATCTTCGACTACTTTGTAAACATTTTCGTACCTGTTGGGAGAAAGAAGAAACTCTTCATTGGAATTTTGTACTAGGAACTTATAATTACTAAAATTTACAAGGTAAACTTCATCACATAATTTTATTATGCTAGTGAGGCTGTTCTTAAGACCATTAACAAATAAAACATTTGAAATCAATGTTTTTTCATGAAGAACAATATTACCAAATACTAATAATTTCTCCCTTAAAATTATCTATGAAAGTTTCCATTCCTTCTATTGTCTTGAAAATCTTTTCAAATAAGTTTTTGTTACCTAAAATATTCCAGTAAAATCCATTATCCAAATACCAATTATTGTTGTTGGTACTTTCTTTATCTTCCAGAAAATAAGACAGTTAGACTTTCAGAATCCTATATTTCAGGGATCCATAATTGTTAGACAACAAAATTTTGTGTATCCACACTTGTTTAGAAAAATATGCTTTATGAAACTTAAGAGATAGAACATTATTTAAATAACAATATTTCTTCCAATACCCACCCATTTATCATTTTTTACAAAAAGTTTATTTCGATGGAAAAAAATAGTTTCTTATTAGAATAGGTTTTCTGTTAGTATAACCTTCTACAGTAGTATTTCCTTGTAGTCTTATTTGAGAATACAGCAAGTCAAAATTCTCATTAATGATATTAATTATTGCATGAAGTTTCTTATGGGAATATATTTCAAATTTTTGTTCTATGAATAAATTCTTATCCTCAGGAATTATTTCCTTATAGTCATTTTTTCCTCAAAAACATTTATTTTGGAAACATCATTCTTAAGATCTTTAGAAAGATTTACCATTTCAGAATTTACTTCCTAAAGGTAATCAGAATTTTTTCTAAGAGCTCATCCTTATCTTCAAGATCTCTAGAGAGGTATAGAAATCTCTTTTGTAAGAACCTATTATCTAGTATTTTACATATCTAATTTCATATAAATTTTAAAATTATTTGCTTCTAAGAACGTGGAAAATCTAAATTCTTCTTCATAAGATGTTATTTCTTCATTATCTGAAGATTAGGTATTTCTATTAGAAGTAATATCGTTAGAATAATAATTCATATCAACAGATTAAATTGATAAATCCTTGGTCGAGCATATCTTATCTATAAGACATGTAGTTGGGAAAGAAGTATCAGTAATGAATCTGATATTTTAATATGCTGATGATTTAAATTCAGATGATTCACTTCCCAAATAGTCTGCACATCTAACACTCCATGTATCGTTTTCTTTAATATTATTCTTTTTCTTGGAACGATAGAACATATTCTTGTTTCTTTCTGAATTCTTTTCTTCCATTTCATTCTTCTTCATGAGAGGGAAATCAGGTCTAATATGTCCTGTTATTCTACATTTATAACAATTAACACCCACATATTTCTTTTCTTTGTAGTATATCTTCTTGTTTTTGTTCTGATAGTTCTTTCTGAGCTACTATCTTGTTCATCCTCTAATAAACATTAGCTAACTCATTCTCAGACTTTTCTGTATCACTAGAATATGATTTAATATAAACATTCATTTACTTTGAACTAGTAACTCTCTCTAGAGGCTTTTCTTTCATATATTGTGATGTATTTGTAAAAGCAATTCCTCTATTCCCATTCATCATTTTAACATTATTATCATCTCTCTTCATTCTATTTCCATGCAAAATTATAGTTCAAAACAACTAATCTAAGGAAATCAGGGTTACTTTTCTCTTCTCATCAATTTTAGTCCTCTTGGACTCCTATTGATTTGGCATAATATCTATGATCTTTTCTACAAGTGCCTCATCATCCAAAACTTTTTCTACCATGGACAGTGAACATTACATATGGGTACCCCATGAGGAAAGTTAATTCCAGGATATTCAGCTCTCAACACATCTCTTCTAGTCTCTATGACTTTAGATAAGGATATCTCACTATAGATATTCCTAGTCATGGAACATAGCAATGTATTTCTGACTCTGAAATTAGCTTAATATTCAAATTTCTCCTGATTTGTAAAAGTTCTCAATTTCTTATCCAGAATCTTATAGTCTCATATTAGCATTAGGTATTTATCCTCTCTAGTGTTGATAATGAAAATATGCATCCTATCTCTCCTGTACTAATAGTAATTTATATCATAAAAGGAGTTCTCATCGTATTTAGATTATTGATAGAACCAACATTTAAAACTCCCATCGTAAAGAAAATCATTCCACAAAAACGTTTTAGTAACAAAAGTTTGTAAATAAGAATAGTATATCATAATTACGAAAAATATATAACTAGAGTATCTCGAAGAAAAAAACATGTGTCCGAACATGTGATTCTGAAAATCTAATTCTGAAAATTTGAAGAAGATGAATATTTCTATTCTGAATCTAATCATGATATATATTCAGATTGAACCAATTCTATGAAACTAGGATTAGTTCAGGGTAATGGTAATCCACTCTTATACCAATTGTTGGATCGATTGTATGATATGTATGATAATGATTTTAGTATCAAACTATGGTTTAGATACCCAATATACAAGAGGGGGAGGGGTGAATTGTATACATTAAAAATCGTTAAGGAAATTTTGTATAAAGAAAATTCACAAAACCTCTAAGTTCTACGATCTTCCATGATTCCAGAAATGTGATTCCCAAAAAGTTAATCCAGATATGTGGTTCCAGAAATGAATCTTAAGAAAAGTGTACAATAATAGTGATTCTATATTATAGCAATTAGAAGCTTATTTAAACAGATTACATGTATAAGGAATTATATGATAGTTATACTTTCCACAACAACTAAAATTACTGCGGAGAACAAAATTAAAACACTACATGTAACATGTAGTAAATATTTAAACCCTATGATTAAGGTATCAAAAAACCTTGGAGAAAGGTACCTTGATTTATACTATCTAGAATTTCTATCTTACCCAAACCCAGTTAAACCCTAAATCCGATGATTGGTAACTATCTTGCTATCCCTAAGATCCCTCTATTTGTAAGGAAATCAACACCTTTGACTTCACAACTCGAAGTCTCTATTTTAATGAAATCACATTTATGCACAAATAAATTTTGTACAAACAATGTTTGAACAAGCTGTTCACACCCGAACAAATTGTTCACAACATCCGCCCAAAACTCTGAGAGTTAAAAGGGACTCTATCTATCTATAAATCACATAAGCATGTAAGTAGTCCAATATTTACTAAATGTCTACAAAATTCTTGAGCAGGTCCAAATGAGATCCTATTTATAGGTACAACTTCAGCAGTCGGCTCCCTTCTCCATCGGTAATATTTTTCCATGAATTTCGGAGGGACCTATATACATGTCACTCAAACAACAGTTAGATAGTAACTGAATGCTCAAAATTGTTTTATAACAAAAACATGAGTAAGAAAATATATGGTTGCTTAACCAAATTCTTTTTTTGGAATTAATGGAAAATAAATGTTCATAGTCTAACCAAAAATTGAATTTCGAATCTATGAAAAATATTCTTCGGAGTATATATCATATGAAAATTCATATTATGTTTCTTAAGAATTCAAGAACTGAATATTATTGAATTATAGAGATTGAATTTTATGGAAATTCATAGTATAAATTTGGTAAATTTCAGAATCTCATCATACTATATTTGGAGTCTAAATTCACTAGAATTCGGATTCTGAACTTACAAAGTTCAGAGTCTGAATTCATAAGAATTCGAAGTCTAAATTTACTATATTTAGAAATAGATTTCGGAACCTAAAAATAGAATGATCTATATCAATGTTTTTATAGGATTCCAAGGTTTTGGATGTGAATCCGATTTTTATACATATAGAGAAAATGATTTAGTTTAATCAATGAATAACTGATAAGTATAAGTTTTCCTTGGGAGAGGAAAATTTTCCATATGAAGAAAAATATTAAGGAAAATGAAATTTTCTATAAGATATGGTCTTTGTGAATTTCAGGGTGATTGTGATTTTCAAAACCTTAAATTATGTATAAGTCATAATGAAAACTTATTGACTGAATAATCTCCCCCAAGCATATAGGAACATAAAAGTCATAAAAAACCTTATTGAATCAATAAGAAATCCAATGCACTATATTGTTTATAGACTGTATAAAAATCTAAATTGTATCCAAAAAGTTCCAACATATAAATTTTAATATAATCTCTATTAATTTTAATATATCATGTCAATATTATTTTAAACATTTACCACAAGAACATTTTTATGATTTAATTTTCACTAATTTTTATATAAAACTATTTACCAAAGTGAATATGTCTATATTCTTCTATAATGCCTTATTGAATACATTGTACTATATAGATTTTAATGATAATTTATTAAATGTTGTGGATGAATCCACATTTTGTTATTAATGAATAGAAAATACCTTTTTTATTGGGTAGATGTAGACCCATTACATAGCCTGAAGGCCAAGTGTGCATGTAGCCCATTAAATAGCCCCTATGCACACTTTTTTGGGCCAAGGCCCATTGTTTGAATAGTAACATGGATCCTATATTACCTGCTGCTACTATAGTTCCATGCTGCCACTATAGTTCCCTATCACCTCTACAGTACTTGTCGCTCAATATTACCACCACTACTACAGTACTGCTTCACTACCCTGCGCCCAATGGGTTTTGACCCCCCTTTTTTCATGTTGGATTCTGGGGTTCTTAACAATAAGCCAACCCCAAATACATTTTAATATTATTTATCGATATAATATTTTACATAGAAACATTTTGGTCACAAATAATGTATATTTTGTAGATAAATCAATCTATATGATGAGTATGCAATATTTTTTGTTTTTTATTAAAAAAATACATCCAATGCATTTTTCACCAGATCATAAATATTCTTATTCTATTTTTAATGAGTATACATTTGATTCATGAAAATTATATGCAACTAAAATTATATATATATATGATCATATGATATATATAATTTTCTATCAAAATAGAAAAAATATCTTGCGAGTCTCTACATTCCATACCATCGATCAAAATATTTGTTAAAATCTTCAAGATATTTTGGTGCACTCTGTGCACTATTTTAAATTTTCTATTCGATATAATCTCTTCTCAAGTAAACCACTGCTCAATTTGAAATATATTTGAATTTATTATGACATTTTTTATCATATACTAGTATAGTTTCAGATACAAAACCTATAATATGAAATCATAATGAATTCATGTCTTTAGAATAAATTGGTATAAATTCTTCTTTATCAATTTTTTTTTAAAAAAAATACTACACATTATCTTTAATATATTTTCATTATTAAATAACATTATAATTAAGAATATATATTTCTTGAAAATAATCATTTTTTATTTCACATTAATAACCTATACCAATGTCAAGAAATTTGACATTCTTCTAGATATTGTTGTTTATCAGAGTACCATCAATCCGAGTAGCATTAATCATATATTTAGTATAACTAACTTTTTAAACCTCACGAGGATAAGAAATGTCTTATAACTATTAAACATGATCCACAAGGGAAATGATTTGTGTTTTTGTATCTATATTTGGTCTCCTTTATTTTTGACGAGTCATTACCAACATCGTCTATTCTAATCCGAATTGTCCTAAAGCACATGTACATTTAATGAGTAAACACTCATGGTATTTCCCATTTAATTTACAATATTTTAATGTACATTATAAATAATGGGGTAAATATTATTGTGTCATGGAATGTATACTATTTAATTTCAATTTATATCACTACTAATTCACTTTATAGAAAACATACATATTTATTTCCCACTTCCTCTTTTGAAATTTCATGAAAACATATAAAAGAATGTATAATTATCTTAATATCATTCATTATCAATATTTAATTATAAATCATTATCACAGTTATTTTATTTGATCATGAGAGAATTAATTATATTAATGGTCATATTTTTCATAACCATATTCTTTGATTTATGATGTTAACTCATATAAAAAGTAACATGAAATTTATGAAATTCACTTTGGGATAAACTATATATATATTCAAGAGAATAAATTTTAACATGAAACCATTATAAGATGTTATTTTTCATCCTAAGGAAAATGATTTCATATTCTATGGTTTCTTGGAAACCTCTGATATAACTAATTTTGTTAATGTTAGTGTTATAGTAATTGTTTGTAACATCCTCATCTTTTTATACATCTATAATATTGCACCAATAATTATTTAATTTTTAATTATTTAACATGGAACTCATATAAAAATGCTCTATTTAATTTACCAATCGTAATTATGACATTTTTATCTCATTAATTTAGTGTATACACTATTATATAATTCAATAATAATTTACTTGATTTATTTTACATAAACCAATATATGCCTTATTTTGGGAAATATCATAGGGGAACATTAATAAACTCAAGTAAAACCATCTATATATTACACATTAATTAATGTAATTATAAGGGAGGGCAAGATATCACCTTATTAATATATCCATTATAGTTCATTGTATAAAATATAATAAATACTATTATATTTGTTTAATTAAAACTACATGTCTTAGAATTTATAGATGATTAAAACATCTTTTATATGAAAGTATTTCTTTAATGTCTATAAATGAGTATAGTTATTGGATAATCAATCATGATGAAGGAATTGAATTAGTGATTGTTCCCTTTAGAATTTACTCTGACTATTTTACATTTAACTAATTTGAAAATTTGATAAAATATTTTGTAATCTATCATTCTAACCCATAAATTACCCAATATAAATTTATTGGGAATACATGGTTTTTGATATTTCTAGTCCCTCTAATGGTTTAAAAAACATGATGTTTTCTATTTATAAATATTTATATATTTGAACTTCTATAACGTGTATAAAATATATATTATCTCTAAATAAACATGGATTTAGGGGAATATAATTCTTGTTATCTATAAAAAACCACAAACAGTATCCCATAAATTTTCAAAGATACTTAATAATTCTATCTTCTGATGTTTTATTTATAAAATTTCTTTTAGGAATTTAGTCTCATTATTATACTCAAAAGAGAACTAAAATATCATTTCACTCAAGGATTTATAATTATTAATTAAATATTTTACTCCTTAATATAATATATTTGAATACAAGTATATCATCAAAAAAATAATATCCATATCATACATATCTTCATGGATTTGTAATTATCAAAATATATATGAGAACATTTCCACATTTACACAAATCAAAATCTTCCCCCTTCATTATTTTTCATTGATTAAAAAGACTATTTATTTCTAAATTCATTTTATTGTAACTTATATAATTTATATATTATTATTGAAATCAATATTGTTTGTCTGATAGACATATAACATCAACATATTCAATTTATAACTTATATATTTATATGTATTTTCCATAAAAATTGAAAATATCTCATAAAATGTGGAATCATTATGTATATTGAATAATAAAAATACAATAGTTATATTTTTAATTACTAATTAAATCATTGAATTTTATTTATCAAATTCACAAATACACATCTTGAAATCTATTCAATATAAGTCCCTAAATAACTGCGTACACATTATTTTATATATCAATTTGATAAAAAATACAACACATAATTATGGAATGAATGAGTATTCCATGGTGTTACTCTTCATCTTCATCATGGACCATCGAAAGAACCACGATATGAATGAATCTCACTCATTAAAAAATGAAAATATAAATTGTGAAATGAATTTTGTTGAGTATATCCTTAAAAATTTCCCATTTCATAGAAACCATATTTTTTTGTAATTTTAATTTTTGACATAGAGGTTGTTTAATTCATATGAAATATTTTGTAGTATGTATCTTAATACCACCTTTCAAATAGAATTCTTCAAATTTATTGAATATTTCATATAATAGTAATCATAATTCTGAAAAAAATAATTAATTTTTGGAATCATCAAAATTGAACATCTGTCAATATTTCAAAAAAATTTCAAATGATATATTCATATATTAAAAATATTGTTTTTGAATCATCATAATTCCAATCTACAAATATCTCACACATAACCTACTGATTTTTTCATTCATCATTTTTAATTATAAGGAAAACTATATTTTATATGAATTTAGTAAAAAATACAGTGTTTCAATAAAATATAATGTTATTAATTCCATTACTAAAATTCCATGGATTTGAGACCCATTAATATGTTTTTATATTATTTATTTTTAATATACTGTTTTCCCTTAGTATATTTCTTAATGATTTCAAAATAAAATTATAGGGAATGTCAAAAAAATATTTACAATCACTATAAAAATATACCTATAAATAAAAATGATACATAGTAACCAATGATCTTTTTCATTAGCATTTTTCAACAATATGAAAAATATTGTATCCATTCACTGAATTCTTTATTTGTCACATACATTTAACATAAATATATGTATTCCTCTAAAAATATATTACAAGACATAAAACATATATTACATATTCAATGTAACCACCAAAAAGTTTCTAATTTGATGCCTATATTTGTATACAATATATCTTATTCCATAGTAAAATTTTTAACTCCACTATATAGAAAATCCACACACAAATGTATTTGAAACATCTTAAACAATTGTATTCCATTATATTTGATAAAAAAAGTGTTACTCGAGAATCAAGGCTGAATATGAAATTATTAAAAGAAATATAAATCCATGGCTCCTCCAATCACTTCAAAAAATTATCCTATGAATAATAATTACATGGTAAAAAAATAATAAAATAATTTAATCTACGGATCGATTTATAAATAATAATCAAGATTTTCACCTCTTCAGTTATAACATTCATGCTATTAAATTACAATATAGATTCAATATCACCATAAAAATGTTTTGTTTAATTAACTAACTCATTAAACTATAGATGTAATTTAATATTTTTAAAATTAATTATATAATAATATATAGAAAAAATATTTACTGTGATATTTTTTACATAAATATAATTGGGAAATATCAATACTACCTACACATTACAAAGGGAATTATGTATATCATCTCAATTAGGATTTTATTAAATTTCCCAACATCATCAGACATTTAATTTCATACACATAAATAAAACAATTATATATATAATTAGTATCTTCCTCAATTATAAAAATTAATTAATATTTTACCCACCATTATGTAAAAATATTAATAAAAAAGTAAATGTAATTGATATCAACCCATTTAGATTTTTTGGACTTATTTATCTAGTTTTGAAGATAAGAAGCACATTATTTAAATTATATATATTATTTTATATATAAAATACATCAATATATATTCAAATAAACGTAAATGAATTGGATTATATCTCTTCTCACCACATACTATGGATTTCTTTTTAGTAAATGTGAGAAATAATAAGTGAGATATGCCCAGGTCTCCAAAAACATTAACATTGATCATCAATATATTTTTATAATAGTTATCAAGCCTCTTGATAGTGTTCATATTAATAAAGTTAATTGAATATAGTGAATGACACCAAATGGGATCTGTTTGTGGAAAAAATTATTTGAAAACTTATATTGAAATGATAATTTTTTTAGTTTAAATATATAATCTACGAGAATAAATAAATATTGGACCATTCTGATACTGATATTCGATGAAAAATTAGATATTTTTTCATCGAATTCCTAGGATATAAAATATTCTCATCATTGAGGCTTCCAAGTTAAGGATGTGAACATCCTCCCCACTATTCTTGTTTAGAATATTTGAATTTTCTCCCTAGTGAACCTACAAAATATGTCCTTCATGTGGTGATACGAATAAAATTAATTATTTTCAACCAAATGGTTCATGAATTTATGATCATCACCATTGAATAGTAGTATTCTACATGGGATTTCAAGCCCATACTAACTAATCAACAGTTGGTAACAATAAATGTAAACCATGGTGTTGTCGTGTTATTGAAAATGTGTAAATAGTCATATTGCATACATTAATGGGGATACCTATGGTATGAAGTGATATATATATATAGATATATATATGGAGTGAATCCCACAACCAACCCATCATCAGTATATACCTATGGAAGTACTCCCTGATGAAGGACTGTTATTTTCCATGGAGTCTATTTCTATAGTATAGGACACGAAGCACCTTTTAGGTGTAAAAAATTAACAGGAACATCAGTCCACCTGATTCAAACTCATCATCTACAGGTAACATTAAATGATATCCTCATATAATCAAATATAGAAACCAGTGAGTCCCTACACATTGATATTATTACCAAATTAATCCTTGAAATAATATCACCTATTAAAATGATGGTCATCAAATTAATAGAACCATTCTTATGATACCCATATATTGAGTATTATTTGATAATTCTATTTCAAATATACCATGTATAATATATTTAATCATCAGTGTTTCATCCCTATCACTTAGTGATTCACTTATGGGGTTACTTTTTATTCCACCCCCAAACCACAAAAACATTAATAGCACCAAATTGATAAAAAATGGCCACTCATTCTTTGAAAAATTATATTGGGTGAGATCTCTATGGTAAAATTTGAATTCTGAACACCTCATTAGAGATGATGAAAAATACATGATCCTATATATATGTGTTTTATTATGAGAATTTATGATTCCATTTAGGTTCATGAGCATTGATTTTCCATTTTTTGATATTCACATGATAATTTTTTGGGGCATGAATACATTATCCATGTGATATTATTACATAGGAAATGCCGCTTCTCCATGATTAAAAGATACATACTAATAATCATGTTTATCACCTTGAAAAGTGGAATGCGACATACCATAGATATAACATAGTGGCATCATTAACTACTATTATCCCTAAGGTGGTGATTTATGTAAATCAAATTTATATATATTTAATTTAATGTATAATGGTTTTATTCATAATCATAAACTATGTACAACTTGTAGGGAATATTAATTGATATAGGGAACACAGAGAACGAAGCATCTGAGGACATATCTACTAATAATTCTCATCAGACAATGAATCAAGAAATGTCATTGCAAAATGACATTTCTCGACATCTAGATATACATATACTAGCTATTGTGTCATGTTAAAACACCCCTTATTCAATTCCCTATAAATTAATACATGCATGGAGTGTTCCATTAACTATATTTTATTTTAGGATACCATTATGGACAAACAATCATCACATTTGTTATAAAAAATGGAAATACCCCGAAATTCACTGATTAATGAGAATCCATCAATACAAAAAATGAAACCCTATTTATCGTTCCTTGACTAAGATATAATAACATAAAAAAGTTTCCTTATAGTTACATCAATTGAAATACTAGAGACACCAACATTCATGTTGCATAATATTTTATCACCATCATCGTCCTTTAAATCGTCAATTCCACAAAAGTTCCATGATGCGATTATGGTAGAACAATATCAAACTCGTAAAATTTTGTTAGGGAATTATTACCCTATACTATTATATAGTGAATATTTTCCCTATTATGATATTCTTTACATGAATATTTATTTTAGTTTTACTAGTCTATTTATCTATATTTATCCTTAGAAGTGTTATCGGAGAAAATAAATTCATTATTTTTAGGATAATTGTACATCAAATTACATAGGAGATGACTCACAGGGGGCTTAAAAAAATTATATGTTAACAAAAAATATATTAGAGATGATTATGATTTTCTACAACGGTATACTTATATTTGAAAATATTATATTACAATTATAATGAAGATGGAAAATGATTCATGTTGTGATATAAATATTAGGAATCATAACTGTTCATAGTCCCATTAATAAATCTAAACTCAAACTTGACATAAAAAAACTCAATTAATATATATCTTTTTAATAAATAATGTAAATTATTTTCCATGAATATGGATTGTGTATAGACCATTATAGGTATTATCATGATCTACGAACTCCAACACTTATTCAGTAAATACATTTTCAATGATCATCCTAGAATGGTAATATTCAGTGCATAGATATAACTGCATCCCTCTTATCACCAAATGAATTAAAATACCATTATACAACTGAGATAATAAATCAATATTAATTTTTTTAGGTATATTATGGGGAAAATAATAAGGGTATATAATATATACAGTGATGTTGTAAGATTCTTAAATAGAGGGCTATATCTCTTTTCCAATAAAAAAAATAGAAACTATAAACTCTATGATAAGATTACATTCCAACTATCCTACAAACACCTGTTTATGAAAAAATATTTTTCTCATATTGGATGTAAAAGAGAATATAGGATTGTACACTATTATAGATGTAGTTTTAACCAAGATTACATAGTAACCAAGGATTTCTCAAATATGATATTGGAGACATACACAAGTGATTCCACAATATCATTTTACACAAAATGAACTATTATAGAATCATAATAGGTAATAGTTTTACAAGATATAATTGATTAAATATATTCCCTTTCAACTAAAATGGATTTCATGAATTAATGATACACACCAGTGTAGTGGGATAGAAGTGTTTAATAAGAATGGGTAACTTATCTTTTTTTCCACCTGACTACACAACTTCTACGTTTACATGTTTCAACAATACATGATATCTGGAGAATTATCTCATATATATTGATCATATTATATCTCCATAATGTGAAAATTAATAAATAATTAGTTACCAATGAGTATAATTTGTATATAGAATCTTCAGGGACAGTTAATTATCTATAATTAAAAGAAAAACATATAGAAATTATAAAATTTATAAGGAAAGACAATATAGTTCCTCTATAAGTTATTATCAATGTTGATGAATAAAAATATTCTAGAGCTTATAATTTTTTAAAAAATATAAAAAATTAGTGTTGTATAGATTTTACATTAAGGATGAAATAATTTGATTATTCTGTGTTCATGTTGTTTACTAAATATTATATATTAGACATATACATAGATAAATTAAATTATGATTTCAAAACAATCTAGAAACTATTTAAGCCACCAAGTTGTTTGATGTTTTTTTAGGAGTTGTGACAAATATAGAAAATGGGACATGCAAATACAAGGCAATGTCTCAGCCCACATATTCATTAAAATTGAAGAAATATGAAAGATGGTGAATGAAACCAAATATGATCAAGTTATTTCCAGCATCGATTATAGAGAGAATTTTTATACAATGAGAAATTTTTTTCCCTCGTAAATGGAAAATTTATCCACACCAACCTCATGAGTACGAATGGAAGATATTAGAAACCTTTTTATATAATAAGGAAAAGAATAAAAATATTGATTCATATAAAATAATGTCTATGGGAATTTAACCAGTTCTATAGATAATTGCCATATAAAACTGTTGAGATCTAGAAACCAAGAAAATTCTATCAATCAATCAACCCAGTATAAAATTCATACTATATGATACACGGAATATATAATCATGATTATGTTTTATCCATGTATATAATTTTATGTATTTATGATATCAGACATGTTAAGTTGAGAATATAATATTAATAAATGAATTATAATTTACATTCTAGATGATATGAATAATTATTATCATAGATCAAAAGTAATTCCAATATATTTTACAAGGGTATTACCATTGACAAATTAAAAAAATAAAAATCCATTAAAATGGATAAACTAAACTAGAATTTTTTTGAATGTATCCAACATTATGGTACCTATGTAAAAATAATCATCACCATATCCCTCCATGATTTGTCACAATAATCACTAGGAAGACAAATCATATAATTGGGTAGCCTTACCAGCATAAAAAATTTATAGAACAGCTTCAAACTCATACCCATTTCCCTAGGAGTAATATCATCATACACATCAAATGAAATTCTTATTAGATTGATAGTCCTAATAAGTAACATTAAAATTCATCCATATTACTAACCCATTTAATAATTAGTAAGATGAGTTTTATTAATCCATCAACTATAGATCCAATATAAATGGTTGTCACATATATAGATGATTTTATTGATGAAAATATCATAATGATACCTGGTGTTCTGTCATAGTTTATGTAGGTCCGTATATGCTAAAAAACCAAATAAAAATAACTCCAATGATGAAAATTGGAACAAATATGTGATCTAGAATAATATAGAGATCCTTAAATCACAATTCTATAGGAATAATAATTTTAAAAATGTAGTACTGATTTTGTTATCAAGTCCTGAGAAGGCTAGTTCATCCTATTCCATTTGACACAAAAAATTCCAATAATTTCATTTGGGGTAGGAACCAATGGAACAAACAAATTTTATCACCAAACCATAGAAAATAGGTAAACATCGATATAGGAAGTGAAAACTCCTTGTCTAAAAAAATTAAATCTAGAAGTAGCTATCTACTAATATAGGCAAGATTTCAGTCTTTAAATCCCATCACATTCCAAAAGAACAAAGGGAATCACTTATTATAAAAATATTTAACTATCATGATTTAAAGACCAAAATAACTATAGAAAATAAATTTATTTTTTATTATAGTTCCACCAAAAACTAATGTTTTCAATGGCATCAAAGATTAGAGTAATGGGGCTTCAACACATGAACACATGAAACCCTTTTACATATTTATATAATATCATGATACTAAGGTCTATAAAAATTTAATTGAAAGTGACTATGAAATAAATATAATATTTATCTAAATAGTTCATGAAATAGGGGAAAATGTTTTGAAAAAAATTTTAGAAACAATTTGATTTAAATATATGGTTAATGTTAGAAGCATCTATTAATATGTTAAACCAATTATATTGTTTATGCAAACATCTTGTTGAAATTATATTCGATGTTGTGTTATAAAATACTACCTTTAAAACCATACTAGGGAGGTTTCTTCTCCAAATGAATATTTAAATGACTTTAACACACAAAAAATATATCAAATTCTCTTAAATTGTGATTATTTTAGTATTTTTAATGATAATTCCTAATATGAGTCTTATAAATCACTACGTATATATGAATAATTCTATAATATTAAGAAAAAGATGATGATGGTATAAATAAACATCCTTGATAATTCCTCTAATAGTTTTTATGTATCTCTCATTGATCTATTTAACAAATGTATGAATTTCTATTCATTTTCCATCAACATAACTTCTGAAAAATACACAATCTATGAAGTCACAAGTTTGAGTGGGTTTGATTGAATAATAACCCAATAATCAAAAAATAATTTTTTTCTCATTAGAAGAATGCAGTAATGTAGATTCTTCAACCTAGGAAAAATAATACTTTTATGTTCATTATTATGAATCGGGCTCATGAATAACTCCCATAATGTTTATCAAGATAATATTTTTCCAAAATAAATAAAACTCATTAGCCTAATGAGTATAATTACATGTAGAAGAATGATATTATAGGGTTTATGACCCTTATTTTACATCCCTACTGTTTAAAATGTAAATGATGAACCTTTTATTCATAGGAAGGATTTATTTCAATTTAAAATAAAATGACCCCAAAATTTTATCATAGATATCAATTAGTTCTACCATGTTCCTAATCCAACAATAATAAGTATAAATAAGATGAAAAGGATGATCTGAATGATGACTATATGGTATTTTATAATGATGTATCTATAATGATCGATAAACTCAAAAAATATTATAAGATTATAGAGGGAAATATAATTAATATTTTTATTCATGTCTCTACGACTTAGTGAAATAGAAAATTAGATAAACATTCTAAAATAGTGTGGAGAATTATTTTTTTGGAAAGACATTATGTATTCTGTAGTGGAATTCCATAATTTATAATTCCATGTTGATTATCACAACTATGGTTGTATATTAATGAAAATTTATATGTCCTGTAGAAACATATTAAATTGTGGTGTTCAAAAACCATTCAAAGCAATGTTCATTTTGGTATTCCATTACCAAATGTTGCTAACTAACCATCCATATTTTATGAAATACAATGGTAAATTTTGTTTTTATTATAGTTTTATATATCTAAACATATATTTCTAAATAAAATATAAACTATTAAATAAACTAGTGGTACTAATCACCCTTATTATTAAAGATGAATCTCACTCTTTATTGATAGATAATTAGGATATGAAGAGTAATTCATTACCACTTAATATGAATAGACTTTTTCATTTAGGTACCCCAATGTGTATGTTCATCTCAAGTGATTCCATATGGGTTGATTAAATTTAAAACCACTAATCACAATTCCAGAAAAAATAACTTTAATACCCTTTTAATGATGGTATTGGTATGTATCAAGGATGATTTGGTTATAAAATATCAATTCTAATGTTATCATATTTCTTATCCTAAAATTGTATTCAAATTATTGTATTGTCACATCAAGATCTTCAATAAATTTAATTTAATTTTCATTGGATCATCTATGGATTTTATCTATATTGTAGAATGAAATAATGGCAATAGTTTTGAACCCAAAATGTTCAAGGGGATACTTATATATACACAATCCTTGAAATCCAAAAGGATAATATGATCGAGAGGAAAAACCTCTGAAGTTAAATTCTATATAGCCAAAAGAAATAATAAATGACATCCCAATATGTAATTGGTATTTATTATATTAATCTATTAGGGGTTCAAATATTTCGATTAGTCATATGAATATATCATGAAATACACTCATCATCCACTACTGTTAATTCCACCAATATATGTATGGTCACTTGTCCTCATTTTGGAAACCTAGGAGTGATCACTCGGTTCCATTCCCACCTAGATTAATATATTTTAAAAGAGTATGACCATAAAATCAGAGTAAAACTATATTGGATAACTAGAAATATATTTTAATTCAATTAGAAACATTCATGCATTAATATTTTAAATATTGAATATGAGACACTATTCAAGGAACTTCATTGTCAAATTAAATTTCCATGTTAACTTTATAAATAATCTGCCTCAAACATTACATAATATTGAATTAAATGAATAATTCACTTTGAGGATCTTTTTAGGTTTAGAGTTTTAGTGAATTAGGACATAACTATTACATCTCAAAAGATTATAAGGTAGAAACTTCCACATTGTTTCTGTTTTTTTCATAAAATATAAACTCTTGAAAAAAAGGGTCATGTCAACTTCCATGTTTTAGACAGCATGAATTTTTCTTGATCCCATACTTGACCCTGTTCATCTTCAAGTCCTATAAAAACATTTCAAATCGGGGTATGAACAGAAAATGCTCAGTAAGGGTTATAAAACAATGAATGAAATCATTTGTTCATAAATACAAAAAAAATCATGAAATCCTTTACATACCTAGTGAAATCATAAGAAATATGAATGTCACATAGAAATCATAAAACATAAAGGTAACTTGTGTCATCCAAGTCATACTTAAATTATAGTTATCACAGGTACAAATGGAGTTACTTTGGAATTCCCATCACAGTATATTCCCTAAATCTCTTAGTAGAAACATTCACGTTTACCTCCATCATGTTACCCAAGTCATTGGAGAGCTATCTCGGGCTCACCAGACCTAGGATTTTCACGGAACCACCCGTATACATAAATAATTCCCAAGAACCATAACATGATCATAACACATAACATAAGCATAAATGAAAGATACCATTTCAACATTGCAATTGTAAGATATCATTTTAAGATTTTGAAATAATATATCCATTCTCAAAATCACATTCAATACCAAAATATGTAAAAAGAGTATATGGTAATTATTTTTCCTTTCAAAAACATTCTGGCTTGTTAAGGAAGCCAAAGATCAAATAATACTTACGGCGGTGGAAAGGTCATTGCCAACGCTTACGTAAAAAGAACATTATTTTTTTCATTTAGTAAAAAGCATCGTATAAAAAGATTCCATTTTATTTAAATGAAAATTCATAGGTATTTATACAGCGTATAAAATAAAATCGTGTATTAAAATACAATATGCATCAATGAAAGGAGATTGAGACGAAGTCCCTTTCCTCATTTCTGACATGACATGATCGTTATTTAATCTCTTGAATAATAAACTAATGTAAAT
This sequence comes from Viscum album, assembly GCA_963277665.1. NCBI lineage: Eukaryota > Viridiplantae > Streptophyta > Magnoliopsida > Santalales > Viscaceae > Viscum > Viscum album. The sequence continues at coordinate 654,376,197 of OY728140.1, forward strand.
TTCTACATGCTTAAGAAGCTTTTACAAGTTTATTATTCCGTTTATATCAATTATAACCATGTTATAAACATTATTTAATCATTTAAGTTAATAACGTTCATTGTGTCATTATTTGGTACTTGAGTAAAAAATGAACACCTTATATTTAGAAGTTGTATAAGTCTTCAATTTTTCATTATATCCAAAATGGTATTAATGATTTATATATCATATATATCATATATATATCTAGTATATACATGTATTTATAATAGTACATAACATTTAGATGTATGAAATGAAATGCATTGTTCATTCAGACGGTAAGTCGTACGTACGCATGAACGCTACATTCATTTCTATTTCATTTTTTAATGGAATTAAATCCTAATGATACATAGGTATATTATAATTCCATTATAATATCATATATAATATCATTATCTTCATGCTTTATACATCCCAAAAAAATGCATTAATGAATCAAATCACTTTGAGGGGGCTATAGTCCACACTTCCTCAAATGAGATTTTCATATTTACCCACTATGAAAACCATAATGGTGAGATATAAATGGAAGTACAGAAGAATAAGGAATTCCTATACATGTTATATATCATATATAAATATAGTTCCATCATAATTTCCACCATGAGAGGCGGTAAGATTTAATTGAACAATCATCGTTTCGTGAGGCGTTAGATCGGCATCCACAAGAACATTATGTTCTTCATCCATTAGATGGAGGTGTATGTAGGTGTAGTTCAAATAAATATAATAAAAATATCATAATATATTGAGGATAATGTTTTTAATACAAATTAAAGTAATAAAAAGTGTTTAGGTGTTGGAGAAGTAAAATAAAAAAAATATAAGAGAAACCATTACCTTTAATTTGGGTAACTCCCTTTGGTTTGAACTAAAGGACTTCTTGAAGTGCCTTCTGCCTAAGGTAAGGCTTCTAGGAGGAGTATATGGATGTAGGGAGCGTAATTGGGTAGATTTTGGCTAAGCCAAATGGATTTATACGTGTGATTAATTGTATAGAAATGGTCGACTTTTATAAGGGAGAGTAGGGGCTCTTTAGGAAAGTGTGAAAAAGTATTTTATTATATAATGATATTCAGTTTCTAATGGTCCAAAAATAATTAAGGTGGAAGATAATGTGACTCATATAAGTAATAAAATCATCTATTCATAGTTAGACATTTTTTGGATAATATTATAATCATTATAATCTTATTTATTTAAATGATTTTTTAATGAGGTAAACACTACATCATTATTGTGTCATAAATAATTTAAATTATATGATGTCTAAAAATTATAACAAAAATAACATGATATATGAAATATTTTTTTCAATACAATTAATATTTTGAGTCAAAAAGATAATTTATATGACCTCTTCAAAATATTAATTTACTAAATGATATTTCCTTTTGTCATTTTTCCATTAATTCAAGTTAATTAATCTAAATTTTCATAATCACATACAAGTGGCACAATGCGGTCCCAAAATCGACCCAAGGATTACCATGGTTGGACATGACTCATACAATAGTATTAGGACACGATTAAGGGAAATTTAATATTATTATAATATTATTTTTTACCTTTATTTACCTGATTTACAATTTAACCACGGTAAATAAAATATATACTGAAGTAAATATTTAAAATGACTAAAAATAAAAGATACCTATTTACAAAATTTGGGCCACCTCATTTGAAATATGGAATACATTTTTCCTAAATAAAAACACATAAGTGGCATAAATTAATTTAAAATTAATTCCCGCTGTCAAAACGAGGAGTGTGTTTTTAAAAATTAATAACTATCAAAATATGGATGGTAGATTGAATCCAATTTTAAAGTGAAATTGGTTCCAATAACCAAAATTGGATTAAATGGTAAAAATATATTTTAATTTCACTTTAAAACCAATTAAAAATATAATCTAACCATATATATAAATTAGATTAAAAGATAGTTTTGAATTAAAATACAATATTTTCACTATTCCTTAAAAAATGAACATTATCAGAAAAATTCCAAAATTTTAAACAAATAAAATTTGATGCCCCCATTCTATAAAATATTGTTATTTGCTCATATAGAATGTATTAATGTAACCAAAACTATATTTAAAAATGGTTCTCCATTAAAAGGCGATAAATCGCCCTTTTAAAATATTTTATTCTTAAAATTAGATTCATTCACAATTTAAGACTCTAAAATTTATTGGATAAATGTGAATAAATTTTAAAAACATTTATAATAAAATTGTAGTTAGTTTCATTTATTCATTCCAATACAATGACTAGGAGTTAAATAACATTTAAAATAATTATATTATATTATTAGTGTACAACGTAAGATTTCAAAAAAAAACCCGTTGTTGCCTATCAGTATTCTATCGAACATAGAAACCATTTTAACGTAAAATTAATATTTAAATCCGAAATATTAATAAATATGAAAAATTTCTTATTTATTATTTTCTTTGGATGTTACATCCTTCCCCCTTTTGGGAATTGCGTCCTCACAATATGTATTCACTTATCAAAATAAGTGTGGGTATTTATCCCTCATAGTATTTTCAGATTCCCACATTACCACTTCAACCATATGATTTTTCCACAAAACCTTTACTCATTGAATCACCGTATTCTGCAACACCTGATCTCTACAGTCAAGAATCTGAACTAACTATTCTTTATAAGAGAGATTCTCTTCCAACTGAACTACCTCAGGGCTCAAAACATGAGATGGATCTAGCATATACTTTCTCAACATCGAAACATGAAAAAAAATTTGTGCCAGGGATAAAATTGGTGGTAAAGCCACTCTATACGCAACTGATCCAACATTATCCAGAATTTCATAAGGTCCAATGAACATTGGACTCAACTTTCCCTTCTTATAAAAACACATCACACTTTTCTATGGAGAAAATTTGAGAAATACATGATCTCCTACCTCAAAAAAAAGATCCTTCCCCCATGTTATCTGCATAACTTTTATGTCTTCTCTGAGCTGTTCTCATGTGCTTCTGAATCATCTAAACTTTCTCTTCCATCTCTTCTACCAATTCTGGTCCCATCGGCATCCATTCACTTACATCATCCCAAAATGCTTGAGTTCGACAATGATTTCCATATAATTTCTCAAATGGTGCCATTTGTAAACTGGAATGAAAACTGTTATTATATGAAAATTCAACCAAAGGAAGTTGTTGTCCCAACATCCATGGTAATCCATTTAACAAGTACGTAACATATCTTACAAGGTCTGAATTGTTTGTTTGGACTTCCCATGTGATTGAGGATGAAAAGATTTCCTAAAATTTAATTCAGTACCCAATGACTTCTGAAATACATTCCAAAAGTTATAAGTGAACATCGGATCACGATCAGATACAATGGAGAGGGGAAATCCATGCAACCTGACTATATCTTTAACATGAAATCGATCATGTTGATATAGATAAAAATGATCTCTAATAGGAAGAAAAATGAGCAAATTTAGTCAATAGGTCAACTATAACCCAGATTGCATTATTACCTTAAGATGTATTTGGTAATCCCACAACAAAGTCCATGGATATATTTTCCCCTTTCCAATCTAGCACTAGTAGAGGATGAAGCATCCATTTTGGTAACTGGCACTCTGATTTAACATATTGACAAGTCAAACACTTCACAGTAAAATTATCAATATCTTTTCTCATTCCATCCCACCAGCAATACACTAAAATATCTCTGCACATCTTAGTAATTCCATGATGAACTGGAAATGGAGAACTAGGATCTTCAAATAACAACTCATTCGTAAACTGTTAATCACAAGGAATAAATAATCTCGTTACAATTCTCAAAAAACAATCATTATCAATATTAAAATCAGGCAACATACCCTTCTGGATCAACTCTACCTTTTACTGCAACTCACTATATTTTTCTATGCTTTCTTTATTCGGTCTGATAGAGATGATCTCACTGACACCTGATACAAAATAGAATAATTTCCTACACTAACAAATTCTATTCCATAATTCATCAAATCAAAAACAAAAGGATCTCGTTCCAAATGATGCATTGCTAATGAGACATTACGTTTTCGACTCAAAGTATGGACCACTTTATTTTCTTTTCCCAAATGGTAATGGATGGTGCAATCATAATACTTGATTAATTCTAGCCATCTCCTATGTCTCATTTTCAATTATTTCTGAGTGAATATATACTTAAAACTTCTGTTATCAGTATATAATGCACACCTCACTCCATACAAATGATGCCTCTATAATTTTAAAGAAAAAACAACAGTAGGTACTTCCATATCATGTGTGGGGTAATTTAACTCATGTGGTTTCAACTAACGTGAAGTATAATAAATTACCTGATCATATTACATTAGGACACACCCCAGTCCTTTCAATGAAGCTTCACTGTAGATAAAAAACTCACCATTTCTGGAAGGCAGTGCCAAAACTAGAGCATTCACAATTCTTCTTTTCAATTCCTGAAAACAATCATCCCATTCTTTTGTCCAGATGAACATAACACCTTTTTGAGATAACATAGTCATTGGAATAGATAACTGTGCAAAATTTTCAATAAAACTTTGGTAATAACCTTCCAAACGATGAAAACTATGAATCTCTCTTATATTTGTGGGCCTTGCCCATTCTTCAAAAACTTTATTTTTAACAAGATCAAAAGTTATGCCATTTTCTGAAACAATGTTACCAAGGAAATAAATTTGTTATAACCAAAACTCACACTTTCTAAATTTCCAAATAGTTTATCTTCTTTTAATGTTTTCATGAAAACCCTTAAATGACTTTAACATTCCTCCTGACTTTTGGAATAAACCAAAATATCACTAATAAACACAAACACAAACATATCAATGAACTCACAGAAAATTCTTTTCATACGATCCATGAATATAGCTGGTGCATTGGTTAAACCAAAAGGCCAAACTAAAAATTCATAATAGCCATATCTAGTACAAAACACAGTCATCACAATGTCTCCTTCCTTTACTTCCAACTGATGGTACCCTGACCTCATGTCAATCTTCGAAAAATACTATGTTCCCCAAAGATAATCAAACAAATCATCGATACAGGGAAAAGGATACTTATTATTAACAGTAATATTATTCAATGCTCTATAATCAATGAAAAGTCTCATTGAACCATCTTTATTTTTGATAAAAAATAATGGATCACCCCTTGGTGATGTGCTAGGTCGAATGTAACCTTTATCTAATAACTCTTTCAATTGATTCTTTAACTCTTGGAGTTCAATTCGATCCATTTGATATGGGGGTTTTGAAATTGGCTTAGCATGAGAAAATATGTAAATAATAAACTAAACATCTTGATAGGGTATAATACCAGGAAAATCATCTGGAAAAACATCAAGGTACTCGTTTACCACTGACACATCATTAATATAAATAGTTCCTTTGTTTTCAAAAATATGTACAAGGTAACATTTATTTCTATATTTTACTAGTTTCTGAGCTTCCTGATATGTTATCAACAGTATGGGTTCATTTTTGTATACAAACTGAAAATAATTCAGAAAATAAACCACTTTAGCTCGTCAGTCAATCTTAGCATGATAAACATAATGCCAATCCATGCCCAATATAACAGCAAACTCTACTAGAGGAAAAACAATAAGGTTTTCAGGTAGATTCATTCTGCACTGATGGACATGAATGTTCTTATGTTTTCTTTTTGTCTACAAATTTCCTCCAGGTGTTTTCCCGTAGGTTCAATATTCATATCGTTAGATGGAATTATCAATTTACTAGATAAATTCTCAAAAATGAAAGATTTTGTAGACCCTGAATCAAACAACACATTGGCATAATATGAACAAACAAACATTGTACCTGATACAACTTCATTTGATGGACCAATATCTGCTGAAGTAGTTTCAAAGGATTTCACCACCCCTTTCTTCATGTAGTCTAGCTGCTTTGCTTCAGTTGAGTTCAATGTTGGACACTCATTTACATAATGACCCATTTCATTTCACTTAAATTTTTTTACTGATTGTAAATCAGATTTTGTCCTACCATTACCCTAATATTTATAAGTGAAATTATAGACCTTATGTCCCATTTTACCACATCAGTAGCACTTAGCAGAATTCAATAGACATTCCCCATCATTCATTTTATAACAATTTTCACAAACATCAAACTTATGTTTCTTACCATCAGGCTTTTTTGAAGACTTCTTCCCTTTCGCCTTCCACCTCGACCTCTTATTTTTTTATTTTTTTTTGAAAGAATATTTGATCATCAGAAAATTCCATTTTCAGCTTCTCCACACTTCAAACAAGTTTTTCATAACATTTTTACCCATGAGAATCTAAAGACCTTCGATACTTTGGCATTAATCCGGAGTAAAAATGGTTGATTTTACTATCAATATCTCATATGAATTTTGGACCATACCTTGCAAGTCAATTAAATTTTTCTTCATAAGTAGCCACTGAGTCATCCTCCTGCCTCAATTCCATGAATTGTTTTTCCATCATAAGACAAACCAACTTAAGAAATTATTTCTCAAAATAATACCTTTGAATTCATCCCAATCAAGAACATCAATCTCATTACCATTCCTGATATTTTTCACCATCGACCACCATTGATCAGCTTCACCTTCAAAATGGTAAACAAAAAGACTAGTCTTTTGATGTACTGAACAACCCATGACATCAAAAATCATCTCCATTGCTTTAATCCACCATTTAGCTAGCACAGTGTCAGATGATCCTATTAATGACGAGGGATGTTGCCTCATGAAATGCTCCACTACAGACATGTTCCTCTATGGATGATCTGGCTGATCTCGTACAAGGATACCACCACCATTTATAGCCTGAGTCAACTATTCCATCACTGTTACAAACTGTTCAGTTCCGTTTCCAACCATCTTAGGTTGCAGATTTGGAAGGTTTTCTTCCTCCTTATGTCGTCACAATATAGATGTGTTATTTCTTCTACGGAAAACCATTCTGAAAAATGAAATATATTAGGCAAAGCAACATGGTAATCTATAAATGTTATATTATTTCCAATATTAACAGAAATTACATTATGGATATTAATTTAACAATACCATGACCCCTTAACTTAACTAAACTGACCTCTGATACCATCTATAAGGACATGGAATTAAACGTTAAATAATATTGAATGAAATGAATAATTCACTTTGAGGATCTTTTCAGGTTTAGAGTTATAGAGAATTAGGACATAACTATTACATATCAAAAGATTACAAGGTAGAAACTTCTAAAAAGTTTACATTTTTTCATAAAATACAAAATCATGAAAAAACAGTCTTGTCTAGTTCCATGTTTTAGACATCATGAATTTTCCTTGATCCCATCCTTGACCCTATTCATCTTTATGTCCTGTGAAAACATTTCAAATCATGGGATGAGCATAAAAATCTCAGTAATGGTTATAAAAAAATGAATGAAAAAATTTGTTCATAAATACATACAATTCATGAAATCCTTTACTAACCTTATGAAATCATAATAATTATCAATGTCACATAGAAATAATAAAACATAAATGTAACTTGTGGCATCCATGTCATGCTTATATTGTTTCTATCACCGTTACATATGGAGTAGCTTTGGAATTCCCATCATAGTATATTCCATAAATCTCTTAGGAGAAAAATTCATGTTTACCTCCGTCACGTTACCCAATGCATTATAGAGCTATCTCCGGCTCACCCACCATAGGATTATCTTGAAACCATCCATATATTTAAATAATTCCAAAGAACAATAGCATGATCATAACACATAACATAAGCATAACAGAAAGATAACATTTACAAATTTCAATAATTAAATATCATTTAAATATATTGAAATAAAAAATCCATTCTAAACAACATTTTCAATACAAAAATACATAAAAATAGTATATGGTATTTATTTTTTCTTTAAAAAACATTCCGACATGATAAAAAGCCAACGATCAAATAATACTTGCGGTGACGGAATGGTCATTGTCACCGCTTACATAAAAAGAACATTCTTTTTTGTCGTTTAGTAAAATTATTCGTATAAAAAGATTCCCATTTAATGAAATTAGAATTCAATTGTACTTATACAATGTATAACAGATAATATTCTATTAAAATACAATATGCCTCAATGAAAGGAGATTGAGACGAAGTCCCTTACCTCGTATCTGACTTGACTCGATCGTTCTTTAATATCCTGAATAATACACTAAAGTTAATTTATACTTTATTAAGAACCATTTTCAAGTTTATTATTCCTTTTATATCAATTATTACCATGTTATAAACATTATGTAATCATTTAAGTTAATAACATTCATTTTGTCGATATTTGGTACTTGAGTCAAAAATGAACACCATATATTTACAAGTTGTCCTAGTGGTCAATAGTCCATTATATCCAGAATTTTATTCATAATTTATATATCATATATATCATATATATCAAGTATATAAATGTATTTATAATAGTACATAACATTTAGAGGTAAGAAATGAAATGCACCATTTATGGAGACGGTAAGTCGTACGTACGCATGAACACTACTCTCTTTTCTATTTAAAATTTTAATGGAAATATAACATAATTATAGATATATATATTATAATTCAGGTATAATATCATATATAAAATCATTATCTCTATCCTTTCTACATCCCACATTAGCAATTAACGAATCAAATCACTTTGAGGGGGCGGTAGTCCGCACTTCCTCAAATGAAATTATTGTATTAACCCACTATGGAAACCATAAAGGCGTGCTATAAATTGGAAGTACAAAAGTATAAGGAAATCATAAACATATTATATATCATATATAAATACAGTTCCATTATAATGGCCACCATGAGAGGAGGTAAGATGTAATTGAACAATCATTGTTTCCTGAGGCATTAGTTTTCCATCTAGAGATACATTATGTTCTTCATCTATTAGATGGAGGTGCGTAAGTCTAGTTCGAATCATTCTCATAAAAACATACTTGTATATTGAATATTATATTGTTTTTATAAAATAAAGGAATGAAAAGAGTTTAAGGGATTCATAATTAAAATAAATGAAATCAATTTATGAGAAACTATTACCTTTAATTTGGGTAATTCCCTTTGCTTTGAAAAAAAAGAATTTTTGAATTATTTATTATTAAGGTATGGCTTTAAGGAGGAGGAGAGGAATGTAGGGATATTAATTGGAAAGAGTTTGGACGTGCCAAATGGCTTGAGAGGTGTGAGTAATTGGATAGAAATGATCTCCTTTTATAAGGGAGAGGAGGGGCTCTTTACAAAAGTGTGAAAACATTAATTTATTATATAATGATATTTGGTTTCTAATGGTCCAAAAAATCATTACGGTCGAACATAAGATGACTCATATTCTAAATAAAATCATCCAATCAGAAATGGGCATGTTTTGGATAATATTATATTCATTATAATCTTATCTAATTAGATGATTTATTAATTAGGTAAACACTGCATCATTATTGTGTTCTAAATAATTTAAATTATCTGATATCTAAAAAGTATAAGAAAAATACAATGATACAGTAAATATTTTTATATTTTAAATGAATATTTATAGTCCATATTATAATTTATATAACTCTTTCTAAATTTAATTTTCTAAAAGATATTTGTTTTTGTCATTTTTGCAATTACATTTAGTTAATTAATCTAAATTGTCATTATCACTCCCAAGTGGCTCAATGGGGTCCCAAAATCGACCCAAGGATGCCCATGGTTGGATATGATTCATCCAATAGGATTATAAAACGTTTAAGGGTAATTTTATATTGTTATAAATTTATATTTTACCCATATTTACCTGATTTACCCTTTAACCACGATAAATAAAATATTTACTGAAGTAAATATTTAAAATATCTAAAAACAAAATTTTCCTATTTATACAATTTGGGCCTCATAATTCCAAATATGGAATCCATTTTTCTATAATCAAAACATAGAAGTTGCATAAATTAATTTAAAATTAATTTCTGTTGTCAAAACAAAGAGAGTGTTTTTATGAATTAATAACTATAAAAAGATGGACAATTGAATAAGTCCAATTTTAAAGTGAACATTATTCCAATGACCAAAATTGGATTAAATGGTAAATATATTTTTTAATTTCACTTTAAAACCAATTAAAAAGATAATTTAATGATATAAATATATTAGATTAAAACATAATTTTGAATTAAAATACAATATTTTCACTATTAATGAAAAAATGAACATTATCAGAAAAATTTCAAAAATTTACACAGTGTAAATTTTTACGTCCCCATTCTAAAGAAGAATTTTATTTGGTCATATAGAATGTATTAAAGAAACCAAATGTAGTTTTAATGAGGGTTCGCCATTAAAAGGTGATAAATCGTCCTTTTAATGTAAATTATGCTTAAATTTAGATTCATTCACATTTTGATCTTCTAAAATTTATTGGATAAATATAAACAAATTTAAAAAACGTGTATAATAATAATGTAGTAAGATTCATTAATTCTCTCCAATAAAACGTCTTGGAGATAACTACTATTTAAAATAATAATATTATATTATTAGTGTGCAACGTAAGATTCCAAAGAAACCCATTGTTCTGTATCAGGTAAGCTATCGAACATATAAACCCTATTAAGGTAAAATTAATATTTAATTCCCAAATATTAATAAATATTAAAAATGTATTATTCTACATTTACCTGCGATGTTACATCCTTCCCCCCTTTTGGTAATTGAGTCCTCATAATTTTTATTCACTTATCAAAATAAGTGGGGGTATTTATACCTCAAAAAAAATTTAGATTTTCACGTTGCCACTTCAACCATATGGGTTTTCCACAAAACATTTACCTATTGAATCACCTTATTCCACAACACCTGATATCTACTGGAAAGAATCTGAACTGGTTGTTCCTCATAAGAGTGATTCTCTTCCAACTGAACTACCTCTAGGCTCAAAGCGTGAGATGTATCTGGCATATACTTTCCCAAAATCAAATCATGAAAAACATTGTGTAACTAGGATAAAATTGTAGGTAAATATACTCTATATGCAACTGATCCAACATTCTCAAGAATTTAATAATTCCCAATGAACTTCGGACTCTACTTTCCCTTCTTACCGAAACACATCACACTTTTCCAAGGAGAAACTTTAAGAAAGACATGATCACCTACCTCAAAAGAAAGATCCTTCTTTCGGTTATCTGCATAACTTTTCTGTCTGCTCTCAGCTGTTCTCATGTGCTTCTGAATCAAATGAACTTTCACTGCCATCTATTCTACCAATTCTGGTCCCATCAGCTTCCTTTAACCTACTTCATCCTAGAATGTTATAGTTCGACATTTATTTCTATATAATTCTTCATATAGAGTCTTTTATATACTGGAATGAAAACTATTATTATATGAATACTCAGCCAACGAAACATGTTTGTCCTAGCTTCCCTAGAAATCCATCAAACAAGCAGGTAACATCTCATCCATGGTTGGAATAGTTTGTTCGGACTTCCCATGTGATTGAAGATGAAAAGCTGTGTTAAAATTTAATTCAGTACCTAATGACTTCTAAAGGCCTTTCCAAAATATTGAAGTGAACATGAGATCACGATCATATACAATGGAGAGGGGATCTATATGAAACCTGACTATCTATTTAATATAAAACCAAGCAAGTTGATATAGACACAAAGTATCTTTGATAGGGAGAAAACTGAGCAGATTTTGTCAATGGATCAACTATAACCCATATTGCATTATTACCTAGAGATGTCTTTGGTAATCCCACAACAATGTCCAAGGATATGTTTTCCCATTTCCACTCTGGCACCAGTAGAGGCTGAAGCATCCCTTTCGGCAACTGCCGCTCTGATTTAACTTATTGACAAGTCAAACACTTCACAGTAAAATCTGCAATATCCCTTTTCATTCCATCCCACAAGTAATACTCCCGAAGATATATGTACATCTTAGTACTTTCAGGATGAACTGAAAACAGAGAACTATGAGCTTCGCATAACAACTCATTCTTCAACTATGAATCACAAGGCACACATAATCTCATTCCAAATCTAAAAACACAATCATTATCAGGATTAAAATCAAGCAACATATCCTTCTCAACCAACTCTATCTTATTCTGCAACTTACTGTCTTCTTTCTGTGCTTGCTTTATTCTGTCAGATAGAGATGATCTCACTGACACCTGATACAAAACAGATGAATTTTCTACACCAACAACTTCTATTCCATAATTCATCAAATCAGAAACCAAAGGATCTCATTCCAAACGTAGCATGGATAATGAGATATTACTTTTTTGACTCAAAGCATCAGCCACATTATTTTCTTTTATCGGATGGTAATGGATCGTGCAATCATAATCCTTGATTAATTCTATCAATCTCCTCTGTCTCATGTTCAATTCTATCTGAGTGAATATATACTTCAAACGTTTTTTATAAGTATATATTTCACACATCACTCTATACAAATGATACCTCCAAATTTTTAAAGCAAAATCAACAACAGCTAATTCCAAATCATGTGTAGGGTAATTTAAGTCATGTGGTTTCAACTGACATGAAACATAAGCAATTACCTGATCATTTTGCATTTGGGAACACCCCAGTCCATCCAACAAAAAATAAATGTAGATAACAAACTCACCATTTCTGGAAGGCAGTGCAAAAACTAAAGCATTCACCAATCTTCATTTCAATTCCTAAAAACAATCATCACATTCTTTTGTCTTGACGAACTTAACACCATTTCGAGATAACATAGTCATTGGACTAGATAACTGTGCAAAATTTTCATCAAACCTTCGGTAATAACCTAAGAAACCAAGAAAACTATGAATCTCGGTTATATTTGTGTGTCCTGGCCATTCTTCAACAACTTTCGTTTTAATAGGATCAACATTTGTGCCATTTTTTGAAACAATGTTACCATGGAATGAAATTTGTTACAACTAAAACTCATACTTTCTGAATTTCCCAAATAGTTTATTTTATTTTATGGTTTTTAAGACAACCGTTAAATGACTTTCATGTTCCACTTTACTTTTGGAATAAATAAAAATGTCATCAATAAACACAACCACAAATGTATCCAAGAACTCTCTGAAAATTCTATTTATAACATCCATGTATATAGCAGGTGAATTGGATAACCCAAAAGACAAAAATACATATTCATAATGGCCATATCTAGTATGAAATACATTTCTCAGAACGTCTAATTCCATTACTTTCAACTGATGGTACCCCGACCTCAAGTCAGTCTTCGAAAAATACTAAGCTCCCTGTAGCTGATCAAACAAATCGTCTATATGAGGCAAGGGATACTTATTCTTAACAGTGATGTTATTCAATGCTCTATAATCAATGAAAAGTCTTATTGAACCATCTTCCTTTATAACAAACAAGACAGGAGAACCACATGGTGATGTGCTTGGTTGAATTAAACCATTATCTAATAAATTCTGCAATGGCTTCTTTAACTCTAGGAGTTAAATTTGAGCCATTCGATATGGGGGTTTTGAAATTGGCATAGCATCATGAACTGAGTCAATGGAAAATTAAACATCCAGATCAGGTACAATACTAGGAAACTCATCAGGAAATAAATCAAGGTACTCATTTACCACTAGAACATCATTATTCTAAACAGTTCCTTTGTTTTTAACAATATGTGCACAGAAACATTAATTTCCATCTTTTACTAGTTTATCAAATTCCTGATATGTTATCAACAACCAGGGTTCATTTTTGTATAAAAACTAAAAATAATTTAGAAAAGAAACCTCTTTTGCTCTGCAGTCAATCTTATCATGATAAACAAAACGCAAATACATGCCCAATATAACATCAAACTCTACTAGAGGCGAAACAATAAGGATTGCAGGTATATTCTTTCCACACAAAATGACAAGATTGTTCTTATGTTTTCATTTTGTCTCAACATTTCTTCTAGGAATTTATACCATTTGTTCAGTATTCATATCATGAGATAAAATTACCAATTTACTAGAAAAAATCTCTAAAAATAATGAGTTTGTAGACCCTAAATCGATCATCAAATTGGCATAATATGAACAAACAAACAGTGTATCTGATACAACTTCTTCTGACTGACCAACATAAGCTAAAGTATTTTCAAAGGATTTCACCACCCCTTTCTACTTGTAGTATGGATGGTTTCATTCGGTTGAGTTCTTTGTTGGACACTCATTTGATAATGACCTAATTCATTTCACTTAAAACATTTTACTGACTATAAATCATATTTTTTCATACCATTACCCTGATATTTTTCAGTACAATTATGAGCCTTATGATGCATTTTACCAAATCGGTAAAACTTACCAGAATTCAAAAGATATTCCCCATAATGACTTTTATGACAATTTTCACAAACTGTAAAAATAACATTCTTACCATCATAATTTTTTGATGAGTTCTTCCCTTTATACTGCCACCTTGACCTCTTATTTTGTTGTTTGTCAAAGAATACATGATCATCAAATAATTACATTTCCACCTTCTCCGCACAACGAACAAGTCTTTCCTAACTTTTGAACTCACGAGAATCTAAACCCTTCAATTCTTTGGCTTTAATCCTGAGTAAAAACAGTTGATTTTACTGTCAAAATATCGTATGAAATTAGGAGCATACATTTCTAGTCGAGTGAATGTTTCTTCATATGTAGCCACTTTTTCATCATCTTGCCAAATTCCAGGAATTTTTTTCCATCCTAAGAAAAACCATAATAGGAAAACATTTCTCAAGAAATATACCATTGAATTCATCCCAATCAAGAGAATCAATATCCTCAATATCCCTTATAGTTTTCACTATCAACCACCACTGATCAGCTTCACCTTCAAAATGGTAAACAACAAGACTAACCTTTTGATGTTATGAACAACCCATGACATCAAAAATCATCTCTAGTGCTTTATTCCACCCTTCATCTAGAACACGGTCAGATGATCCAATGAATGATAGGGGATGTTTCTTTATGAAATGATCCACTACTGACATGTTCCTCTCTGGTTGATCTGGCTGATCTCATACATGGATACCACCACCATTTATAGCCTGAGTAATCTGTTCCATCACAGTAACAAACTGTTCAGTCATGATTCCGAACATCTCAGGTTGTGGATTTGGAAGGTTGTCTTCTTCCTGATGTCGTCCCAACATGACTTCCATGTTTCCTCTATAGAAAACCATTCTGAACAAAGAAATATCATAGGTGAAGCAACATGGTAATCTGTAAATGCTATATGATTTCCAATATTAACATAAATTACATTATGGATATTAATTTCACAATACCCTAACTCCTAAATTTATCTAAACTGTCCTCTAATACCATCTATAAGGACCTGACCTTAAACATTAAATAATATTGAATTAAATGAATAATTCACTTTGAGGATCTTCTCATGTTTAGAGTTTTATAGAATAAGGACCTAACTATTACATCTTAACAGATTACAAGGTATACACTTCTACACAGTTTCCATTTTTTTCATAAAATATAAACTTTTGAAAAGAAGATTCATGTCTAGTTCCATTTTTTAGGCAACATGACATTTCCTAGACCCCATCCTTGACCCTGTTAATGTTTAAGTCTTGTGAAAACATTTCAAAACTTGGTATGAGCATAAAAATCTCAGTAAAAGTTATAGAACAATGAATGAAAACATTTTTTCATAAATACAGAAAAATCATGAAATCCATTACATACCTTGTCTAATAATAAGTGTTATGAAAGTCACATATAAATCATAATACATAATGGTAACTTGTGGCATCTATGTCATACTTACATTATAGCTATCATAAAAACATAGGGAGTTACTTTGTAATTACCATCATAGTATATTTCCTAAATCTCTTAGCAGAAGAATTCACGTTTACCTCTGTCACGTTACCCGATGCATTGGAGAGCTATCTCGGGCTCACCCACCCAAGGCATATCATGGAACCACCCGTATACATTAATAATTCCCAAGAACCATAACATGATCGTAACACATAACATAAGAATAAAGGAAAGATAACATTTCCACATTGAAATCATAAAATATCATTTCAAGATATTGAAATAATAAATCCATTCTAAAAATAATTTTCAATACCAAAATATGTAAAAAAGAGTAAATGGTATTTATTTTTCCTTTTAAAAACGTCATGGTTTGTTAAGAAAGCCAAGGATCAAATAATACTCGCGGCGGCGGAAAGGTCGTTGTCATCACTTACATAAACAGAACAATTTCATTGTAGTTTTGTAAAATGATTTGTTTATAAATATTACCATTATATGGAATGAAAATTCAATGGTATTTATGCAGTATATAAAAGAAAATCTTGTACTAAAATACAATATCCATCAATGAAAGAAGATTGAGACGAAGTCCATTACCTTGTGTCCGACATGACTCGATCGTTAATTAACCACATGAATAATAAACTAAAGTTAATTTATACTTTCATAAGAACCTTTTCAAGTTTATTATTTATTTTATATTAATTATTAACATGTTATAAATGTTATGTAATCATTTAAGATAATAACATTAATTTTTTCGATATTTGGTACTTGAGTCAAAAATGAACACCTTATATTTACAAGTTGTCCAAGTGGTCAATAGATTATTTTATCAAGAATGGTATTCATGATTTATATATCATATATATAATATATATCCAGTATATACATGTATTTATAATAGTACATAACATTTAGTGGTACGAAATGAAATTCACCATTCATGTACACGGTAAGTCATACGTACGCATGAACGCTACTTTCATTTATATTTCATATTTTAATGGAATTATAACATAATTATACATAGATATATTATAATTCAAGTATAATATCATATATAATATCATTAACTACATTCTTTATACATCCCACATAAGGCATTAATGAATCAAATCACTTTGAGGAGGCGGTAGTCCGCACTTCCTCAAATGAGATTATCGTATTTACCCACTATGGAAACCATAAAGGCATGATATAAATTGGAAGTACAGAAGAATAAGGAAATAATAAACAAAATATATATCATATATAAATACATTTCCATCATAATGACCACCATGAGAGGCTGTAATATGTAATTGAACAATCATCGTTTCGTGAGGCGTTAGTTTTCCATCCACCGAAACATTATGTTCTTCAACCATTAGATGGAGGTGTGTGTAAGTGTAATTCGAATCCATATCATAACAACATACTAGTATATTAAGGATATTGGTGTTGTTACAAAAAAATGGAATGAAAAGTGTTTAGGGGTTGGAGAAGTAAAATAAAATAAAACAATTAAGAGAAACCGTTACCTTTAATTTGGGTAATTCCATTTGGTTTGAACCAAAGTACATTTTGAATTGCCTTATTCTTAAGGAAAGTCTTCTTGGAGGAGAAAAGGGATGTAGGGAGATTAATTGGGTAGATTTTGGACGATCCAAATGGATTGAGAGTTTGGATTAATTGGATATAAATGATCTCCTTTTATAAGGGAGAGGAGGGGCTCTTTAGGAATGTGTGAAAAAATTATTTTATTATATAATGATATTCAGTTTTTAAGGGTCCAAAAATAATTACGGTCGAAGATTAGATGACTCATATTCGAAATAAAATAATCCAATCAGAATTTGACATGTTTTGGATAATATTTTATTCATTATAATCTTATTTATTTAAATGATTTACTAATGAGGTAAACACTGCATCATTATTGTGTCATAAATAATTTAAATTAAATGATATCTAAAAATTATAACAAAAATACCATGATATTGTAAATCATTTTATCAGTACAATGAATACTCATAGTCTAAATGATAATTTATATAACCCCTTCTAATAATTAATTACTAAAAGATATTTTCTCTTTTCATTTTTTCCATTACATTAAGTTAATTAATCTAAATTTTCATTATCACTCCCAAGTGGCTCAATGGTGTCCCAAAATCGAACCAAGGACGCACAGGGTTGTACATGACTCATACAAATGTATTGGGACACTTCTAAGGGTAATTTGATATTATTGTAATATTAGTTTTTACCCTTATTTATCTGATTTACCCTTTAACCACGGTAAATAAAATATTTACTAAAGTAAATATTTAATATGAATAAAAATAAAAGTTACCTATTTACATAATTTGGGACTCTTGATTCCAAACATGGAATCTATTTTAACAAAATCTGAACACAACAGTGACAAAAATTAATTTATGATTAATTCCCGTTGTCAAAACAAAGAACGCGTTTTTAAGAATTAATAAGTATAAAAAGATGGACAATTGATTTAGTCCAATTTTAAAGTGAAATTGCTTCCAATGACAAACATTGGATTAAATGGTAGAAAAATATTTTAATTTCACTTTAAAACAAATTAAAAATATAATATACCCATATAAATAAATTAGATTAAATCATAGTTTTGAATTAAAATTCAAAATCTTCACTATTCATTAAAATATGAACTTTATCGGAAAATTCCAATAATTTACACAAAGTAAATTTTGATTTCCCCATTCTAAGGAAGAATTTTATTTGATTATATAGTATGTATTAATGTAAAAAAAACTATTTTTAAATAGGGGTCGCCATTAAAAGGTGATAAATCATCCTTTTAATATAAATTATGCTTAAAATTAGATTCATTGACATTTTAAGCCGCTTAAAATTATTGGATAAATGTAAATACATTTAAAAAGCATGTATAATCATTTTTTAGTTAGTTTCATTCATTCCGGTCAATACAATGTCTAGGAGTTGACTGCCATTTAAAATAAAAATATTATATTATTTGTGTGCAACATACGATTCCAAAGAAACCCATTGTTGCATATCAGGTATTCTATCGAACATTGTACCCCTATTAAGGTAAAATTAAAATTTAATTCTTAAATATTAACAAATATGAAATATGTCTTATTCTTCATTTTCCTGGGAAGTTACATCCTTCCCCACTTTTGTGATTTCGGTCCTCAAAACTTTTATTCACTTATCAAAATAAGTGGTGGTATTTATCCATCATATCATTTTCATATTCCCATGTTGCCTCTTCAACCATATGGGTTTTCCACAAAACCTTTACCTATTGAATCACCTTATTCCGCAACACCAACTCTCTATGGTCAAGAATCTGAAATGGTTGTTCGTTAAAAGAGAGATTATCTTCCAACTGAACTACCTCTGTGCTCAAAACATGAGAAGGATCTAGAATATAATTTATCAACATAGAAACATGAAAAACATTGTGTACTTGAGATAAACATGGAGGTAATACCACTATATATGCAACTGATCCAACTTTCTACATAATCTCATAAGGTCTAATGAACCTCAGACTCATCTTTCCCTTCTTACCAAAACGAATCACATTTTTCCAGGGAGAATCTCCGAGAATGACATGATCACCTACCTTAAAAGAAGGATCCTTCCTCCGGTTATCTGCATAAAATTTCTGTTTTCTCTAGGCTATTCTCATGTTCTTCTGAATCAACTGAACTTTCTCTGCCATCTCTTCTACCAATTCTGGTCCCATTAGCTTCCTTTAACCTACATCATCCCCGAATGATGGAGTTCGAAAATGCTTTCCATATAATTCTTCAAATGGAGATATCTGTATACTAGAATGAAAACTATTATTATAAGAAAATTCAACGAAAGAATGATGTTGGACCCAGCTTCCTTGATAATCCATCAAACACGAAGGTAACATATCTTCCATGTTCAGAATTGTTTGTTCGGACTGCCCGTGTGATTGAGGATGAAAATCCGTACTGAAATTTAATTCAGAACCCAATGACTTCTGAAGTGTTTCCAAAAGATAGAAGTAAACCTGGGATCACGATCAGATACAATGGAGAGGGGAACTCCATGAAACCTAACTATCTCATTAACATAAAACCGAGAAAGTTAATATATAGTCAAAATACCTCTGATAGGATAAAAAATGAGCAGATTTAGTCAATAAGTCAACTATAACCCATATTGCATTATGACCTCGAGATGTCTTTGGTAATCCCACAACAAAGTCCAAAGATATATTTTCCCATTTCCACTCTGGAACCGGTAGAGGCTGAATAATCCCTTTCAGTAACTACCATTCTACTTAACTTGTTGACATTTCAAACACATCTCAGTTAATTCAACAATACTTGTTTTCATTCCATCCCACCAATAATTCTCCCGAAGATCTCTGTAAATCATAGTACTGCCAGGATGAACTAAAAACAGAGAACTAGGAGCTTCACATAACAACTCATTCTTCAACTATGAATCACAAGGCACACATAATCTCTTTCCAAATATCAAAAAACAATCATTATCAAGACTAAAAATAGGCAACTTACCCTTCTAAACCAACTCTACCTTTTTCTATAACTCACTGTCTTCTTTCTGTTCTTGCTTTATTCATTCTGATAGAGATGATCTCACTAACACCTGATACAAAACAGAAGAATTTACTACGAAAAAAATTCTATTCCATAACTCAACAAATCAAAAACCAAAGGATCTCGTCCCAAATGTAGCATGGCTAATGAGACATTAATTTTTTGAATCAAAGTATCAGCCACTTTATTTTCATTTCCCAAATGGTAATGGATTGTGCAATCATAATCCTTGATTAATTCTAGCCATCTCTTCTCTCTCCTATTAAATTATTTCTGAGTGAATATATACTTAAAACTTTTGTGATCAGTCTATATTTCACATCTCACTCCACAAAAATGATGCCTCCAAATTTTTAAAGCAAAAATAACAGCAACTAATTCCAAATCATCTGTAGGGTAATTTAACTCATGTGGTTTCACCTAACATGAAGCATAGGCAATTATGTAATCATTTTGCATTAGGAAACACCCATATCCTTTCAACGAAGAATCACTATAGATATCAAACTCTCCATTTTTGGAAGGTAGTGCCAAAACTATAATATTCGCCAATCTTCATATCAATTCCGGAAAAAATTATCACATTATTTTTTTCCTGAATAACTTAACACCTTTTCGAGATAACATAGTCATTGGACTAGATAATTGTGCAATGTTTTCAACAAATATTTTGTAACAACCATCCGAACCAATAAAACTACAAATCTCTGTTATATTTGTGGGTCCTGGCCATTTTTCAACAACATTCTTTTTAACAGGATCAATAGTTATGCCATTTTTTGAAACAATGTAACCAAGGAAAGAAATTTGTTTTTTCCAAAACTCACACTTTCTGAATTTCCCAAATAGTTTCCTTTCTTTTAGGGTTTGAAATACAACCCTTAAATGACTTTAGTTTTCCTCCTAAATTTTTGAATAAACCAAAATATCATCAATAAAAACAACCACAATCTTATCCAATAACTTGCGGAAAATTCTATTCATATGATCCGGGAATATAGTAGGTGCATTAGTTAACCAAAAATTCATAACTAAAAATTCATAATGGTTATATCTAGTACTAAATGCAGTCTTTAGAAATACGTCTTCCATTACTTTTAACTAATGATACCCTGACCTCAAGTCAATATTCGAAAAGTACTGATCTCCCTGGAGCTGATCAAAAAAATCATCAATATGAGGCAATGTATACTTATTCATAACAATGATGTTATTCAATGCTCTATAATCTATTCAAAGTCTCATTGAACTATATTTCTTTTTAACAAACAAGATAGGAGAACCACATGGTGATGTGCTAGGTCTAATGAAACCCTTATATAATAACTCATGAAATTGCTTCTTTAACTCTAGGAGTTCAATTTGAGCCATTCGATATGGGGGTTTTAAAATTGGTTTAGCATCAGGAACTAAGTCAACAGCAAATTGAACTTCCCAATCAGGTATAATACCAGGAAACTCATCAGAAAAAACATTAAGGTACTCATTTACCACTAGAACATCATTAATCTAAATAGTTCATTTTTTTCAACAATATGTGCAAGGTAACATTCATTTCTATCTTTTTCTAGTTCTCAGCTTCCTAATATGCTGTCAACAACAAGGGTTAATTTTTGTATACAAACTGAAAATAATTTAGAAAAGAAACCTCTTTAGCTCGATATTTAATCTTAGCATGATAAACAAGAAATCCAATCCATGCCCAATATAACATCAAACTATACTAGGGGAAAAAAAATAAGGTTTACAAGTAGATTCTTTCCACACATAAGGACAGGAATGTTCTTATGTTTTATTTTCGTCTCAACATTTCCTCCTTGTGTTTTTACTGTAAGTTCAGTATTCATATCATGAGATGAAATTCTCAATATACTAGAAAAATTCGCAGAAATGAATGAGTGTGTAGACCCTGAATCGAACATCAAATTGGCATAATATGAACAAAAAATAGTAAACCTGATACAAAATCATTTGACGGACCAACATCTACTGAAGGAGTTGCAATGGATTTCACCACCCCTTTCTACTTATAGTCTGGATGCTTTCCTTCAGTTGAGTTCTTTCTTGGACACCCATTTAAATAATGACCTATTTCATTGCACTTAAAAAAATTTACTGACTGTAAATTAGATTTTGTCCTACCATTACCCTAATCTTTTTCAGTGAAATTACGAGCCTTATGTCCCATTTTACCACATCAGTAGCACTTACCAGAATTCAAAATACATTCCGCATCATTCCTTTTTTGACAATTTTTACAAATTGTAAACATAAGTGTCTTACCATTAGGAATTTTTGAAGAGTTCTTCCCTTTCACCTGCCGCCTCGACCCCTATTTCTGTTGTTTGTCAAAGAATACATGATCATCAGAAAATTCCATTTCCACCTTCTCCACACAAATAAATATGTTTTTCATAACATTTTAACTCACGAGAAGCTAAATCCCTTATATACATTGGCTTTAATCCTGAGAAAAAATGGTTGATTTTACTATCAAAATATCATATTAAATTTGGAGCATACCCTTCCAGTCGAGTGAATGTTTCTTCATAAGTAGCCACTCAGTCATCCTCCTACCTCAATTCTAGGAATTGTTTTTCTATCCTATGAAAAACCACCTAAGGAAAATATTTCTCAAGAAACATACCTTTGAATTCATCCCAATCAGGAGCATCAATATCCTCACCATCCCTGAAATTTTTCACCATCGACCACCACTAATCAGCTTCACATTTAAAATGGTAAACAATAAGACTAATCTTTTGATGTTCTGAATAACCCATGACATCAAAAATCATCTCCAGTGATTTATTCCACCCTTCATCTTGCACAGGGTCAGATTATCTTCGGAATGATGGGGGATGTTGCCTCATGAAATGTTCCACTACTGACATGTTCCTCTATGGTTGATCTGGCTGATCCCGTTCATGGATATCGCCATCATTTATAGTGTGAGACAACTGTGCCATCATTGTAACAAACTGTTTAGTTCTAATTCCAACCACCTCAGGTTGCAGAATTGGAAGGTTTTCTTTCTCCTGATGTCGTCCCAATATAGCTGCCATGTTTCTTCTACGGAAAACTATTCTGAACAAAGAAATATCTTAGGCCAATCCACATGGTAGTCTGAAAATGCAATATGATTTCCAATATTAACATAAATTACTTTAGGGATATTAATATAAAAATACCCTAGATCCTAATGTTATCTAAACCGACCTCTGATACCATCTATAAGGTCTCGGCCTTAAACATTACATAATATTGAATTAAATGAATAATTCACTTTGAGGTTCTTTTCAGGTTTAGAGTTTTTGAGAATTAGGACATAACTATTTCATCTCAAAAGATTACAAGGTCGAAATTTCTACAAAGATTTCATTTTTCATAAAATATGTACTCATGAAAAAAAGAGTCATGTCTAGTTCCAGGTTTTAAATAGCATGACTTTTCATTGACCCCATCTTTGACCATATTCATGATTAATTCCTGTGAAAACATTTCAAAATGTGGGATGAGCATAAAAATCTCAGTAAGGGTTATAAAACAATGAATGAAAACATTTGTTAATAAATAAAAACAAATTATTAAATCCTTTACTTACCTCCTTAAATCATATAAATTATGAATGTCACAATGAAATCATAAATCATAAAGGTAACTTGTTGCATCCATTTCATACTTACATTGTAGTTATCACAGCTACATAGGGTGTAATTTTGGAATACCCATCACAGTATATTCTGTAAATATCTTAGTAGAATCAGTAACATTTACCTCTATCATGTTACCCAATGCATTGGAGTGCCACTCGGTCTCACCCACCCTAGTTTTATCATAGAACCACCCATATACGTAAATAATTCCAAAGAACCATAACATGATCATAACACATAACATAATCATAAAGGAAAGATAAAATTTCCACATTGAAATAATAAAATATCATTTCAAGTTATTGAAATAATTAATTCATTATAAAAATCATTTTCAATATCCAAATACGTAAAAAGAGTATATGTTATTTATTTTTCCTTTTAAAAACATTCTGGATTGTTAAGGAAGCCAAAGATCAAATAATACTCGTGGTAGTGGAAAGGTCGATGTCACCGCTTACATAGAAAGAATTTTTTTTCATTTAGTAAAACACTTTGTATATAATGATTTCAATTTAATTAAATTAAAATTAAAAGGTATTTGTACAGCGTATAAAAGAAAATAGTGTATTAAAATACAATATCCCCCAATTAAAGGAGATTGAGACAAAGTCCCTTACCTCGTGTCCGACATGACTTGATCGTTCTTTAATATCATGAATAATAAACTAAAATTAATTTATACTTGTTTAAGAAACTTTTTCAAGTTTATTATTCATTTAATATCATTTATTACTATGTTATAAACATTATGTAATCATTTATGTTAATAACATTCATTTTGTTGATATGGGGTACTTGGGTAAAAAATGAACACATTATATTTACAAGTTTCCATGTTGTAAATAATACATTAAATCCAAAATGGTATTCATGATTTAAATATCATATATATCCAGTATATAAATGTATTTATTATAGTACATAACTTTTAGAGGTATGTTATGAAATGTACTATTCATGGACACGGTAAGTCGTACGTACGCATGAACGCTACTTTCGTTTCTATTTCATATTTTATTGGAATTATAACATAATGATACATAGCTATATTAAAATCCAGTATAATATCATTTATAATATCATTAACTCCATCCTTTATACATCCCTCATATGGTATTAACGAATCAAATCACTTTGAGGGGGCAGTAGTCCGCACTTTCCCAAATGAGATTATTGTATTTACCCACTATGGAAACCATAAAGGCGTGCTATAAATTGGAAGTACAGAAGCATAAGGAAATCATTAACATAATATATATCATATATAAATATAGTTCCATCATAATTTCCACCATGATAGGTGGTGCGATGTAATTGAACAATCATCGTTTCGTGAGGCGTTAGTTTGCCATCCAGTGAAATATTATGATCTTCATCCATTATATGAAGGTGTGTGTAAGTGTAGTTAAAATACTTCTCATAAAAACATACTAGTATATTGATTATACTTTTGTTGTTACAAAATAATGGATTAAAAATAATTTAGGGGTTGGATAAGTAATATAATAGAAAACAATTTATGAGAAACAATTACCTTTAATTAGGGTAACTCCATTTGGTTTGAAACAATGGACTTCTTGATGTGCCTTCTTCATAAGGTATAGATTCTAGGAGGAGGAGAGGTAAGTAGGGTGATTAATTAGGAAGAGTTTGGACCAGACAAAAGGCTTGAGAGGTGTGAGTAATTGGATAGAAAAGTTCTCCTTTTATAAGGGAGAGGAGGGGCTCTTTAGGAAAATGGGAAAACATTATTTTATTCTATACTGATATTCAGTTTCTAATGGTCCAAAAATCATTAAGGGAGAAGATTAAATAACTCATATACTAAATAAAATCATATAATCATAATTTTACATGTTTTGGATAATATTTTATTCATTATAATCTTATTTATTTAAATGATTTATTAATGAGGTAAACACTGCATCATTATTGTGTCATAAATAATTTAAATAACTTGACATCTAAAATTTTTAAAAAAACTACCATGATATAGTAAATCATTTTATCTTTCCAATGAAAATTTATAGTCTTAATGATAATTTATATAATCCCTTCAAAAATTTAAATTACTAAAAGATATTTTCCTTTGTCATTTTTTCCATTACTTTAAGTTAATTAATCTAAATTGTCATTATCACTCCCTAATGGTTCAATGGGGTCCCAAAATCTACCCAAGGATGCCCATGGTTGGAAAAAACTCATAAAATAGTATTAAAACACATTTAATTGTAATTTTATATTATTATAAATTTATTTTTTACCCTTATTTCCCGGATTTAATGTTTAACCACAGTAAATAAAATATTTACTGAAATAAATATTTAAAATGTATAAAAATAATGTTACCTATTTAAAAAACATTAGCCTCTGGATTCCAAATATGGAATCCATTTTTCCAAAATCAAAACACGGAAGTGGAAGAAATTAATTTAAAATTAATTCTCCCTGTCAAAACAAAGAGAGTGTTTTTAAGAATTTATAACCATTAAAAGATGGACAGTCGATTAAGTCCAATTTTAAATTGAAATTTCTTCTAATAACAAAAAATATATTTAATGGTAAAAATTTATTTGAATTTATCTTTAAAACCAATTAATAAGATAAACTAACAATATAAATAAATTATATAAAAACATAGTTTTGAATTAAAATACAATATTTTCACTATTCATTAATAAATGAACTTTACCGGAAAAATTCCAAAAATATACACAAAGTAAATTTTTATGTACCCATTATAAAGAAGAATTATTTTTCCTCATATAAAATTAATTAAAGTAACCAAAACTAGATTTAATGGGGGTTCACCATTAAAAGGAGATAAATCGTCCTTTTATTTAAAATTATGCTTAAAATTAGATTAATTCACATTTTAAGCATCTCAAATTTATTGGATAAATGTAAATAAATTTAAAAAACATGTATAATCATATTGTAGTTAGATTCTTTAATTTCATACAACACAACGACTAGGATTTAAATACCATTTAAAATAATAATATTATATTATTAGTGTGCAACGTAAGATTCCAAAGAAACCTGTTGTTACGTATCGGGTGTGCTATCGAACATAGAAACCCTTTATAGGTAAAATTAATATTTCATTCACAAATATTAATAAATAAAAACAATGCCTTTTTCTTCATTTACCTGGTATTTTACAAATTGTTTCTAATATAACCTAAATCGCATGAGGTTAAATTACTCCCTATTATTTATTTAAGTCATTTTTTGTGTTTGGACAAAATGTTAATGTATTAGAAGATGAATAAATTGAATTAATTACTATATTTCCCCAATTGGAACAATATCCCAAAAAATTAATTATTTAACAGAAAACATATAACTGATGAATTGTTTTCCTGTCAAGACACTAATCAATAAATTGGAGATAAACGTTGATTGTGCATCTTTATGAAAAAAACATTATGGGGATATAAAAACTAAAGAACAAATAATATGAATCATGAATTTATATTTTCATTCAATTAATTGTAATTTATTCTTTGTTATATCCATATATTAGACATATTAACTAAAAATGAATTAAAATACTTTCACAATATCATATAATGTTACATTTAACTATAGATAAAAAGTAATGTAATAAATTATATCATAAATTAATGTCATTAAATCTCGATAGTCAGGGGTTATTTTGATATTAAGAAGGGGGTTTTATTTCAAATTGTTTATTATCTATGTGGATTTGTAGATAAATTTCCCTAAAAATTGGTGTCACTAATCCAATAGTTATTGAATGCACAATTTGATGACATCAGTATTGAATCTACAATCATTGATGATCTATACTATAGATATATATATTTATTTCCATCACATATGATGAGTGGGTTTTATAATTTATCAACATTGTCTTGATAGTGGTCAAAAATGATTGTTTCACCCATATTCATGAACAAATGTCATCCAGGTTGATCTATATTACAGTGGGATGGATGTACCACATAAGGGAAAAAATAAAAAAAATATATAATTCATCAAGATAAAAGATAAATTAAATATAAATTTTAGAAGTGGGTAGAAAACATCTTCATTAGTGATTGAAAGAAATCATAGAAGGTTGTCTATATGCAAATTTTTTATAGAGTCATCCATCAGCACAATGATAGAGGAGAGTCCCTCGTTGTATTGAATTATTCCTATATCGTCATCCATAACATTCCTTAATATAGGACATGAATATTTCTTCTGATATAATGATTATTATTTTTACATCTATAAAAGAGGAAATTTTATATGGACTCTACAAATAATATTATATTATCTCTAGTTAATTTATAGATCATCCACCAACCCATTAACTATTTTTCATAACTATAAATTCATAGTTTTTTCCTAAATAGGGAATAAAAAAAATTGTGATGTATCTTTCTGCTATTATCAGGGAATTTATCTACATTAATACCACCATATATTATTTTCTCCATTTAGGAAAATTGTATATCAGTCATAGAATTTAGAAAAAAAATTATCATCAATTTCATGAGGACCAAAATCATCTCCAGGTTTTATGTCTAAAATAAAATTTAATGAGGAAATCATAGCTCATTATGATCATCATAAGAAAAAAAAGAATCATGCCTAGAATATATAGTCCAATAACTTAACATTATATTATCCAAAATGAAAAGAAATGTCTATGTATTTTAGTAGAACAATGAAAATATTCTTCATATGATTTTTAGAAATGAAAATAAATCATATTCAGACAATGTTTTATATACTATATGTTATTATCACACAACCACCAATGTAGGTACTCTTGATTAAATATATGAACCATTATCTTCTTAAAAAACCTATACATTAATGTGATCAGATGTTTTGTCCACTTCATAATGTGATATAACCTTATAAGGACCTATAGGATCCAGGGAAATCTATAACCCTTGAACTACTAAAGAATCCATAATGATGGAAAAATATTGAGAAAAATATTATATTGTTGAACAATGAAATGACAATTATTTGTTTCCTAAAATTACCTTCGAACATAATTAACCAAATTTGGATATATTTGATTCACAATATTGAACAAGATTATCAACCTCTTTAAGGTAATCCATTAGCTTTTAATTTTCCTACATGGTGAAAGAAGTATTTGGGTATATATTAGATAATCATTTCACAAATGATTATTTATAAACCACAATTTTTAGGAATCAATTTTCAATGTTTGAAGGATACATTCCCTTTTGAATTGGAAAACCATAAACCTATGTGGTTCAATATGATATATAAATAATTTAACTGATTAGTATAAACTATTAAAATATCTTAAGTGATAAATATTATATTTTAATTTTTTCCAAATACTCCTAAAAATATATTTATATCATTGATCCCTGCATTCATCTTCCTTTCCGGATTTGATAATGCTATATTCCATGAAATAGAATCATTTTCTGGCATGATAATCATTCTAAACGATTCATGGAACTATAACTATACTTACTACCATAGGGTGGGAGATTCTCTATATTTCACCCAATCATCCAATAGATTTGGTAGTGTAATCTCTATCCTTACAGCTAAATAATTTAGTAATCCAATAATTGAGTAAGACATTATGACTCATATATTGGTAAAATAATAATATTATTACTGATTCATAGGAAAAACAAAAATCATTTATCTTTTTTATGCACATAAATATAGTTTACTGGCCTCATACTCCTTTACGGATTCCCTCACTACCACCCAATCCTATATTGTGTAATAAATTATGTAGTTCACTTAGTGAATTCTAATATCAGAAACGTGTGAAATATTTAATTTTCTCCCTTAATGTATGCTATCAAGAATGAATCGCCACAATACATTACAATATTATTATTATAGAGTAATATTAATTTTGTTGCTAGCTAGTGATGCACAAAACACTAGGTTTAAATAAATCATTATTTTTTTTTTATCTGTCAAAAAAATATTAAAAATTTGATACAATTTATATTTAAAATTTATGTTTTTAATATCAAAGAAAAAATATCACATTCATCCAATATATATTTTCAGAAAAATATTAGGGGATACTAACTTTTACAAATAAAAAATATTTTCCTAAAAGAAAATTCTCCTATTTTTAGTGGGAAAATATTTTTATAAAAATATACACATTTTTAAATTATATTTACAATAATCAAATTCATTTTTTTATTTTTTTCGTAAAATTATCTAATCAATAATTTTTTAAATTTTTATGAGACGATTCATTTATTATTAATGCAGAAAAATAGTGAACTTTACTTAATATTAACATTTTGAATTTAAGTATCTTCAAAGTATAATTTTTTTTTGATATTAATTTTATAATTTATTAAATATACATAAATTCATCCAATTTATGTCATTGAAATTATTTTCAGATTGCAATGGTCTATAAAATGATTGCAATAATTTATTCCTTTTTACATTAAAACCCTACTTTGTCTTCCCGTCTGTAGAGAAGATTTTGATTTAATTTCATCCACTTATGTGATTGGAATTTGTAATAATTTATTTTCTTATATATATTAAGAATTAGTTTTAATTTATAATGAGTTAATATTAATGTTTACCAAATATATTAGTGAATGAAATTAAAATTAATTAGATAAAATAAGAGAAAAAATAACATACCATGGGACCATAACATAAACATAAATGATTAATTTATCTAGAAAAAAATAAAAAAACTAATTTTGTTCATATATTTTGAAAATATCCTCAATTTTTTAGAATTTTTGTTTATTATTATAGGAAAATGATCTAAGATATACCGTTCAATTGTGTTTACATTTTTATTATTTTAAAGAATTCAACTCTACTGCAACTATATAATGGAACTCAACCTCCCACTAATTCAAACCCATGTAGATTTATTTCTCATAAAAAATCAAAGAAAATAATCCACTATCATAAATCCAATAATAGTATAAATATCGCATTGCGATGAAAGAAAACTAAGAAATAATTTTGTTATAAACCAATTGGAGTAACACAATGAAGAGGTAACATTCTTCAATGAGATAACATGATTTGTTTCATTCTCCATCACTTGAATAATTATTATATCATGATGATACAGTAAAAAAATAATACTAAAAACACTGATATTTTTTTTATTATGTGAATGACCAATACTTTTACACACTTTCAAAAAATTAGATACACCATCATTATTCTTTTGTATAGTGGACTACCAGTACATGAATCGATGTTATTCATTCGTCATTTAACACATTCCATTGATGGGAATTATAAAGGAATTATAGTTTAAATATGATATATATATATATGATATTTATAATTTCATTTTTATTTTATAATTTTTATATGACACATACCTTTACTATTTCCATTTTTTGGGAACACAATAACATCATTTGTGGTTGTGTGGACTAATTCCTCCACAATATGATGTGAATCATTCATGCTATACATGGAATATATTAAAGTTGGAATACCAAAAAATTGATAAATACATGAAATAAAATTTATACTGTAATTATAATATATATATATATGTTTCATTTAATTTTAATTATATTAATTTGATAACAATATTAAAAAAGCATTCATGAGTACATATGACCTACTGTCTCCATAAATGTTGTATATCAGTTCAATTCACTAAATTGCATGCATTGTTATAAATTAGTATATAATAAATATATATGATATTGAAAACATTTTATTCAACCTAGAGAATATGTAATCATGATCAATGTAATAATAAAAATGATAACAAGTCAAAACATAATAGAATAACCAGACAATTATCACCCAAAAAGATGAACATAATGAAATATTATTAACAAACTGGTAATATGAAATTATAATATGAGAATATATGATATAATATATATGATTATGTTTATTTTATAATCTTTTAACATGTTTTAAACAAATATATAGGTGATTAAAAACCGCCCATCTAAAAGTAACCATAAGGTAAGGTATTTATCCTCAATTTATATTCCATTAGTATGTATTTGTTATCAAAAACTGATTAACATTAATGTGGTATATATACTGAAAATTTTCAATTGAGTAAAATGATTCTCTCATAGATCCTACCATTTACTGTTTCTCTTTGATATATCAAATCTAATTAAATTTGAATAAAAAATTTACAAGTTGTAAAAGTTACACTTACAATATTACTTTCATTTGTGATTGTTATATTGAACATGAAACAATAACATACTTATGATTATTATTACTTTAACATTAAATTTATCATTAATTTCTATATTATCATGTAATGTATATTATTATTTCCTAAACTGTATAATTTTTTTTCATATGGTTTCTACTATGATTTTTATTTGATTAATTGAGGCAATTTTGATAAATCCATATTTTTTATAATGTATTCATATATATGATGATAATGAATGAAATTCATGAATTAAAAAGATTAATTTATATATATAAATGATTTTTACATTCAGTAAATGATTTTGGGAGAATTTAATGAAATCACCTTGATGAATCGGTACTCTCATGAGATGAAATAGATTTCCAAATCAGATGCGATTTTACATAGTTTTTTAAAACTCTCTTTATAATAACTCATGATTGAAGAGTATCTTGTTAGAGGGAATAAAAGTGTCCAATAAATAAGATTGTCATTTTTTGATAAGTCAATTATTAATATTATCCATTATTTTGTTTATTTATCATTATTTATCGATTCATTTTCAATCACAGTTTATTGATTAAATGTCATGTAGGTTCAGTTATTTACCCAGACATATTTATTATTAATTTTTTTTAATTAAATTTATTGTTTTTTTTTGTAATTTAACATTCCATATTTATTATTAATTTATATTTTATGAAATCTTACTATATATAATTAACCCTTACATAGAAGTTTTTCTCATAATATTTAGTTTCCTTTTTTATGGTTATGAAGAAGAAATATTTGAATAATAATTCAATGATGTTGTTAATTTATTTTTAATATGTATCATGTTTTATTTTATATTAACAAATGTAATATTAGTGTCATTTATGATTTTTTATATTTCAAAATTCCTAAAATGATTAATTCATCTGGATTTGATTCCATCAACTATAAATAAATATTAATTTAATGGACCAGACTCGGGAATTTAGATTTATGGTGTTATAGTTATTAACAAATATTATTTATTATAAACATTTTATAAAATATATAGGACAACATCAATTAAAGAACATAGCCCTATAACACAATCTTATGATAAATAAAGAGAAACATCCATGATTTTTTGTAAGATATAGATTTTAAGGCTATTTCGACAAATATATCAATATCATGAAATTACAATGCGACATTTTTCTTTCATGGATGTACCAATGCCTATAAACAATAAAAAGTATAATTTGGAATAACTAGATCATGACCGGGTATACAATAACCTGACCTACTATGATGTTTTTTTGACACATCTATGGTATACACTAAGGATAATTAAAATTTTGTTCACAAACCATTAGGAAGAATATTAAACGAAATATTTAACTAATACAAATAGTGTATATGATTAAAATATATATAATGAATAAATTTTTAATTTATGTTTAATCATATTCTATATATTGGATTATAATTTATTATTTAAAATTCATCATTATATGAGATAATCAAATATATGAAATTGTTAAAAAATGGACCATCAATGGTTTTATTTTATCAATACTTGTAGAAAATGTAGAAATTTTTACACTAGGAAAAAAATATAGTTTTTATTGGAATGGGGAATATTATGGATATATTAGGGAATCATAATCACATTATGAAAAAAAAAATTCCAAATGTATCAACTTTTTCTACAAAGATAATCTCAATTTCAAGATTTCATTATGTGTTAGAAGACCCAATCAATTAGTGGGACTACTGGTCAAATTTTAGTTGAGATACGGAATAAGAATCTGCATAAGATATTCATGGAATTGGATTTTATCAAAATTGAAAATGTTTAACAACTTGTGTGCTACCTCAATAATGTTGTTGATCAATGGTGTATGTTGATCATTATTACATGGGAGGAATGTGAAATATTTCTTATGTATATCATAACATTAATGGAGGTAGTCAATGATAAAGGCAATCATAATGATAAAAATTTTAGATGAAGATAAATTTAATTATATTAGTGAGAAAGGAAGAAAAATGTGGTTATTATTATGAATCCACATTTATATGTTTATTCATCTATTCTACGGATTAAAAATGCAACATACAATAATAGATTTAGTGTTTCCTTGATATTTTTAAGACAATTTTCCAAAGAGCGATAATTTCTTAGACATTTTCATCATTTGATGAAATGGTTTTTTAATCCATCATAACAGTGAAATAATTCTAAAGATGTTATATATTAAATTGTAACAAATAGAAAAATAGGTCTTTTAAACACCATAAAAAAGTAATATGTGAAATAAAAAGAAGGGAATTATGTAATTCCCAAATTTTGATAACTACGTTAAAAATAACAATTAGAATTGGTTGAGTGGATAGGGAGTTCATTACATGTGGGAATAAAAGCGGCATCAAGTTAAAAAATATAAGGGGGAATCAAAAAACTTATATTCAGTATCTCACCTATGGATATAAGGGGAACTACAGAAATGAATGTCTGAATCATTAATGGAATCTTCCATAGAAGATGCTGAGGGGAGGTAACTATTTTTGTGAAATCATAATAGATGAGGAAGAAGTAACTAATGATTTGGTTGTAGGTACATTGATCTTATAATCAAATATTTTTAATGAGTTATTTTCTTATGGAACGTCCCATACGTTTATATATACCATTTTTTCTAATAAAATTACACAATTTCCATTTTTATACAATAAGTCTATGGTTAGACACATCTCATTGTGGAAATATCATTGAAATGAATATATTTCAAGAATTCCCAATAATAACATTAATAATATTTTATTCTCATACCTTATTAACTTTTATATTTTTTACATTGACATAATTCTTTGTATTTACTAGATAAAAAATGATTCAAATCATTATAACATGAAGAATGAAATTTCTATTTTTTAGAATGATGTAGAATTATTTTTCTATAAAGAAAAAATATCACTACATAATTATCATCTTGATCCTACCAAAATATATAGAATGAATAAAATTATTACGGAATAATAGAAAAATATATGTATTGATAAATAATGAAAGCTTATTATTTCATATTTACCTATCATACCAGAATACAATAATGTCTTTTGTCTCAAATTTATTATATATACCTCATATTTTGAAGTTCAATTATACATTTGCATTATCGCTAATTCAAATAAAATTACTATGTTTTAATATAAAAATGACCCTTTGGAATTAGTGGAGTTCACGAAACAACTATAGGATTTGGTTAAAGAGTGAAATATTTTCCCTAATGTTTCACAATGGGGAGGACTAATTATATTAATTAAAAAGAAATATTGACAATTTATGTTGTTTATTAATTATTAGGAGGACATTTATGTTTCAATAATGAACATGTACCCTCTACCTCTTGATAATGACATGTTTTTTCAACTTCATGGTGCCAAATATTTTTCAATGATTAATCATTCTTATGGGAATCCTAAATTGTTATTAATGAAGCAATGCATTCTGAATAAATGTTCTTGGATGTGGTAGGAGATTATGAGTTTACAATAATTCCATTTCAATTAAATAATAATCTCTCTATTTTTATGGAACTAATTAATAGAGTATTAAAGTAATATCATAAATATATTTTTGTGGTATTCATTGATGATATTTTTGTGTACTATAAAGGAAATGAGTTCATTGAGAATCACTTGTGGGTTATTCCTAAGACTCATATATGGGAAGAGTTATATTGGTAATTTTGAATGTGATATCTTTGTCTTCAATAATATTATTTTATTTTAAATATTTTCTTTAGGAATTCAGTTTCTGTTAATCCAAAAAATAAAATGGAAATTAGATAATGTCATGCACCAAAAAAATGTAACTGGTGAATATAGTTTCATTATCAGGAATGCTACTATAGGTGATTCATTCAGAATGTTTCTCAATTGGATAACCTGTTAAAAAATAGTATATTTAATGTGGTTTTGGTTTTTTCACAGGGTTATGTGATGAATGTTTTAATGAACTGAAGAGGGAACTAGTTAATCCTCATATTTTTACCCTTCCAATTAGATGTAATATGACTGTTATATAATGATATTCTAAGAAGGAGGGACATGGGTTTTTCCTATTTCTTAATAATATATTTAATGCACATCATCTAAAAAATTGGCGACTCATGAATAGAACAATCCAACCAATGATCTTGATTTAGAGTATTTAATTATTTTATTGAAAATAATGATACATTATCACTATTATGAATTATGTGAGATATATATAGACAATTAATACACAAAATAAAACATGTGAGAAAACATTATCAATACTAGAAAATGAAGGTGACACAAGGTACTCTGGGAATATTATTTCCCTATACAATACCCCCTTCGAACATAAAATATGGTAGTAGATGCATTGAGTAGGAAAAATGATGGGGTATTAAAAAAAATGTGGATTGGGACGGATCCTATGATATGTTGGGACCACTTATTGTGTGAAGATTGTATTTGATGTCAAAAGTTGTCAATACTAGTCAAAATGATGATGGAGATGATGATCTACTTAAATGTTAATGGAGATTAGTTTAAGTGAGTTTTCCTAGAGAATTGTTTTTGAAACCTAACATTGAATGTTATACTTGATCCATTCTCGATGAAGATCAATTCAGACGATTGTTGAATTTATCCAATGTTCAATGAACTTGTGTCAAAGGTAAAAAATTGTTTACAAAAATAAATAATGGATTAGTATCAACCATTTGAGTATGATTAGATAAGATTGTTGAAGTATCACCTATTGATGATGATTAATGAATAATAAGGATTTGAAGTAGAGAATTATGGTTGAAGAATAAGTGAGTGTGGAAGGGATTGTCATTTTATGATGGTCATTTATTACACATTTTCTTGAAATCAGATGATTGTTTCACTATTCCAAAAGTTCAAAATACATGTATCAAAGGTGATAAATTGTCTACAACATTCAAGGGGTTTGAAGAGGCCTCATGCCACCACTTTTTTATTAAGAGAGATGATTGGAGTTATTTGGAATTAACACTCCAAAAAAATAATATTTGAAGGGAATGTGAAGTAGTACATTGGAATTCATATTCCAAAAATAATGGAAAAATCAGATGATTATTTTATTATATGTATTTCAAAAATATCATAATTTAAATGGTCTTTAGATTATATCCTTATGATGTAAATGGGAAGAAACTATAACTCCTTTCATATAGAGTTTCGATTAAAATGAATGATGTTGTTGGAAGATATGGAAATTTCAGTACTTTTAATTGAAAATCTGATGATGATAATGTTTTTAGATCAATGAATAAATATCATGATGATGGATTTCATGATGAAAGCTAATGAATGGTTATTGGATGCAGTGCAGAGAGCATTGAAAAGGGAATAGATAGGCTGGAGGTGGCACAAAATAATGTTTTATGGTGGAACAGTTTTCCAATGTTTTCCAAAATTTAGGGCAAAAAAATTATGAGAGGAAGAAATGTGTTTTTGGAAAATCAAAGATAGTGGTACGCAAGTCAAAAGTGGTGCACATTTGTGGAATGATATTTTGGCACGAATGTATAAGTGGTGTGCATGTGTATGTTGCATGAAAGTCACCATTCAAGATAATAATTTTAAAATATGACAATGGAAATAAAATGGTGCACATGTAAAAATTTGGCATGCAAGTGTGGTGTTCATGTATAAACGGTGAGTAAGTGTATGTTGCATGCAAGTCATATTCAACTTCATCTTATTAAAATATGAAAAAGGAATGATTGTGGCGCGCTAGTGGTGGGTTGACACACAAGTTTTAGATAATTGTTCAAGTGATGGATTGGCACACAAGTTGGAATAATGCGCAAGTGTATGTGGTGCACAAGTTGCCAAAATTCCAATAAATAGATGGATACCCTCATCATTTTTATGAAGCTCAAAACAAAAGAGAAAATTTAACCTCCGATTGCTCAAGTGGTAGAAAGTGGCATTCTGGCTGAAGTGGTAAGAAATGTGAGGGTTATTTACATGGCACACAATTATGGAGGCACGCAAGCAGAGTGGCATGCAAGTAGAGTGGCACCGAAGAAGAGTGGTGCATAAGAAGATATGGCATGCAAGTTGTAAGAGGTTTGCAAGAAGGGAGTTTTGTGAAACAAGTGATTTGTGTCTAACATAGAAGTGGCACACAAGTTGTTAGTTGTGCACAATTGTGGTGTTCATGTTGTTTGTGGTGCACAAGTAGGGAGGCACGCAATTAGGATGGAGCACAAGTAGGGATTGGTGCACATGTTGTGGGTCATGCTATAAGTTCTTACCATCTTATGATCATATTTTATGATTATAAGTTGATCTGAACATCATTTTTTTAACAATCACAAAGAGAAGTTGTGATTCTAGAATGAAAAAGAAGAAGAAAAGTATAGTGAAGTTGGTTTTTCACTTCTAGAGAATGTGTGAAGAAGAGCATGTTTCAGTGCATCTGGTATTTCATTGAAAAAACAAAAAACAAGAAGAATATTGTGCAACCTACAATTTTGATGCAGAAAATAATAGGTTGGTTACCTTTATGTTAATTAGAAAGTAACGAGAATAATATTAAGGTTGTATGAGAACCATGTATTTCTTTAGCACCCAACATGTCTAAAAATGTAGAGGATTCTTTCTCTATTGCAAAAAATTTAAATAGAGAGAATAATTTATTTAGAGGAAGTATAAAGAACCATCTTGAGGCTACAAGTGATTGTCTATACTGGCAGTATAATGAACCAGTGAGCGTAAGGGTATATCATACTCACTACATGTTGGAATATGATTATTTCCCTTCCCCACTTTGAGCATTGGGAGAAACACTGGGAAGTGATTATTTCCACCCCTCCTCCAGTTTCAGGGAGCCACACTATCAAGAGGATTTATTTTCTAGTCAACCATTATAACAATTACATCATTATATTAGAGAATCAATGCACTGGTTATTACCATAGCTAGAAAGGACGTAGTATCTCTTATTGATTTGTGAATCTTGGAATAATATGGTGATCAATCTTTTAGTTCTTTCATATTATTTCATGTGATGAGGAAAAGAGAATATGAGAATCAATATCTTAATAGGTCAATAGGTACCAGGATACAAAGAAAAAATTGGTCCAAAACCGTTCCAAACAATGATTTACCCCCCTTTCAGTGTTTGGAATATCCCAAACTAGTCCTCTCATGTTCATAGAAAAATTAGTGGTACATATTATAATTTAGATATAATGGGAGAAAACAACAATATTTCAAATTATTTAAGAACGATTTTTGTTATATAAGATGAATAATTATTAATCCGATGAATAGAACATTGAAAAATTAAAATAATGATGTAAATGATGGACAATTAGAAAATATTATATTTGAAAATGGGGTTCAAAAATATGGATGTAGATTATCTGTTACATCTATATATGTTCTAGATTTAATTTTTAGAAAATTCCCATCACAAAAATTTCACGATGCACCCTAGTAGAAAAAAGTTGTATAAGTACATGAAGGGAAATTTTTGTTGGGATAACACAAAGCATGAAATTTACGATTTTTTTCGTATGTTTTTTTTGTAATCATGGGAATGTTGCGAGGTAGATTATGAAAGGATTCATATAATATATTCATATTCATAAGTATAAATGGAATTAAATTATGATTAAATTTTTCATAGGACTTACAAAATCTCTTATAAAATATAAAGAAATATTTTTTATCATTTATATCTTAACAAAATCTACATATTTACATTGTGGTAATAGTAGTCCATCCCATTGAGTGCCTCATAGTGATCTATATTTATCATGTTTTAAGAAATAATTGAACACCTCAATAAATTGATTTAGATTATGATCTCCTCTTTACTTCAATAATATGAGAGATTCATTATATATCTCTTAATACTGAGCTTCAATTGAAAACTACCTACCATCCTCAAATTGATAGAAAGTCAAAATGAAAAATTAAAATAATGGAATACAAGTTAATTTCCTACTCACTTGACTTTCAAGGTATATGGGATCAATAATAATATTTGCTAGAGTTATCTTATAATAATATATATCATTCTATTATTTAAACTCCAGTATGTGAGGTGTTATAGTGATATATATATATAATTATTCATCTTTTTGTGACTAATTTGATGAAAGGAAACATGTAGGCCTGAAACATGTTAATTAAACAATGAAAGAGTTAAAGTCTATTTATAAGAATATTAAATAATCTCCCATTATGACATATAATTATGAAGACAATCAGAGGAATGATTTAGTTTTCACTATGGGAGATCGTGTTTCACTAATATATATCCATGTAAAGGTGTTATCTGGATCAGTAAGAAAGGGAGAATGTGACCCATGTACATTGGACCCTTCGACATTATTAATATAGATGGACTTATTAATAATCATTATATAATTCTACCACACCTCTCAAAATTATATGATTGGTTCAATATGTTTTTATGGTAGTACATTCTTGACACAACACATGTTCTCACCTTGATTAAATAGAGTTCAAACCTAATATTCCATATTGTGAATAACCCATCTAGATTCAAGATACTATAGAGTACATATTAAAAAATATAAGGACTCATATTCTATATCTACTCAATAGAAATAATTATATGAAATATGAATCATGTGAATAATATGATTCTATCAAGGAGAACAACCAAAATCAAATTATAAATTAATACCCATGAAATATAATTAAAAGGTAATTATTTGGGGGAATAATAGTGAACCCAAATACATTATAAAATATCATTTTTATAATATTTTTTGTATTTTAATATATTATGATTCACACAACACAATCTTAAAAAAATATTTAGTCACATTATGGGCTTTTAATTATATTTTTACACTATAATAGAATTTATATGTTAAATTTATATGGTTTATATCTACTGAAATATTTTTACATTAATCCAATATATTTTATAACAATAAGATAATAACAAACCTGATTTTAGACACCAAACCTATTTTTATCTTATGGTAAAAATATATTGGTGTGTTTTTTTTATTTTTCTATCATGTCTAGTTTCATGATGTATAAATAAAAATACTAAATTTTTAGTGAAAATTTCATTTTAATTTAAATTATTAATAGTGATAAATTACATTTCTAACTATTATTAAATTATAATTAGGTCAATTATAAATCAATTAATCAAATGTAGGTCATTAGACTAAATTTCATATTAAAATTATAAATTAAAACCCGTCAATAATGGGAATATTATTTACATTAAAAACTTTTTTTCTCATTCTGTCTTCAGTATTTTAGTTAAAATAATTTATTCCACTTATTTTGATGGAATTTGAAAAAAAATCCATTTTTAGAATTAGAATAATTTATAATTTTTAATAATTTCAATTTATTTTTTACTTTTTGTTTTTGTAAATATAATTAAAATTAATTACAATATTTAATAGAGAAAATATCTTAACAAGGGATCAAACATTAATCATAGAGGCCAAATTGAACTATAAACCTGTTAAAACCCATTTAATTGATATATAACGACCATATCCCCCTTTTATCATGTTTGATTAATTATTTGAGGAACAAGATGCAAGGGAGACTTCCCAATTTGTTAAACCTGTTTATATTTACAAAAATGCCACTACTCCTCCACAATAGAGATGAACTCAACAATCCCTCTTATTGTAATATATAAACCCCATGAGATCGTCCAAAAAAAGAAAAAATAATCTCCCAAAATCCATTAAATAATTATTTAATACACTCTTTTTTCATAAATAAAAACAAAGAAGACATTGGGTATAAACCTAAAGTAGTTACTCGAAAAAGAGGTAATGAAATTCAATGAACAATTTAGTTTTCTTTCATTCTCCATAATATAATTTTTATGATAATATTATTATGTAACTAAATAACTATTATAAATATACATATATGTTGTTATAATAGGATTAAAATATGTATTTTCACACACTTCCATAAAATGGGATACACAATATTCATTGTTGTGTACGGTAGTCAACCGACTCACGAACTGATGTAGTTTGTTAATAAATTATCTCCTTCCATTGTTTTCAATAGAGATGGATTCAAATTTTATATATGATATATATTGTATTTAAAATTTATTTTTTCTTATATTGGTTTTACATTACACATATCATCATACTCTCAATATGGTAGGAATACGATAACATCATTTGTGGACGTGTTGATAAACACATACTCAAAATGATGTGATTCGTTCACTCTATAAATGAAATTAAATAAGGGTGGTTCTATAAAAAAATGTGAAATATATGTGATAATTTTGATAATATAACTAT
Source organism: Viscum album (assembly GCA_963277665.1). Classification (NCBI taxonomy): domain Eukaryota; kingdom Viridiplantae; phylum Streptophyta; class Magnoliopsida; order Santalales; family Viscaceae; genus Viscum; species Viscum album. The sequence continues at coordinate 654,418,837 of OY728140.1, forward strand.
AAAATACATATCTATCATTTACTATCAACTAATTTAATATAGATATAAAATTTGAACATTGTTCATACGTGCGTAAGGTCTATTGTATCCATGAACATTGTATTTCATTTACTACATCCAATTTTCATAAATTATTATATATAATATATAATGAATATATGTAATAATTTATTCATGGTTTAAATACTATAAATTATTACATCTTTATCCGCATGAGAATAAAAAATAATATAAGTCCAAAATACATGAAAAAGAGGACAATTAATGCTAAAATGGATAAAAATAATGAATAACTGTTAAAAAGAGGTTATAAGATATTATAAGAGGGTAATATATAATATTATAAATATTATTATGGTTATGTTATAATTTAGTAAGAGGTTTTAAAAAACTATACAAGAGTATAAATATTACACAATGAAAATAAAGAAAATTGTAATGTATTTTGTCTCATTTACATTCCCTGAATATATATTTAGAATTATTCACCAATTCAAATTAATGTCAAGTCTCTATTTCCCTATTAACATTTAATATCATTATTAACTCATAATTCATGTTATTTTATGTTTGAATATGAATTATACAATCAATATAGTTTTTAATTTAAAATTACTAAGGGGTCAATGTTAGCATTTACAATGTCATTTTGTTTTGTAATTGTTAACATTCAACTGAAACAATCATTTTCTTATGTTAATTTTTATTATACATTAAATTTAAAATAATTATTCATATAATTATTAATGGTATTTTATTTTTTCCTAAACTATATACTTTTTATACATATGGTGTTTAGTTTGATAGAAATTTGATTAATTTAAGAAATATTGATAATTTTGTAACGTTTACATGGTATAAATATTTGATGAAAAATCATGTTATTAATTATTAAAAAAAATTATTTTATATATGAGGAATTATTAAAAAATTTACTACTCGGTATGGGGTCTTATAAATGAAATATACTATATTTATATTTCTTCTTAAGAGAATAATATGATGAAAAAAATAGATATGGGTTTACCTAGTTTTTTTTCAATTATAATGAGGATATATTTTGATGGTAATGTTATTATGTTATTTGAAAACATGAAATTTAATAATAAATAACTACAACTATTTATAATTTATTTACTGTTATTATCTATGGAATTTTTACTATGACATTATCTATTGATTCATTATAGTCTTCTATTTTTTATGAAATGGAACATGTGTTCAATTATTTTACTTAAACTATTGTTTATCCATTATCACGTTATTTAAATGGATTGTGTGTTCATTTAGTTACCATTATATATTTATTATTCATTATAAATTACTAATAGCTTCTGATATACATAATTCATAATGATAGTTTGAGAAAAAACAATTTTTTTCCCTTTTATAGGTTAAGTAGAATAAATATTTGAATATGATTTCATGGATGTTTCTCATTTCATTTTATTATTTAATATGATTTATTTTATCATTTCCAAAATATTATATTTATCATACATGTAATCTGATTTTCTATAACCTCTAAACTATTTGGTTCTTCAAGTTTTTAATCATTATAGTCATTCTAATATAATAATATAAGGCACCGACCATGGCCTTTATGGTCCGGTATACTAATTAACTCAATATTTGAAAGATAAAATTCCAATTATTCATGATATCATGCATTACAAAAATAGGATAACAATATTTATAATTACATATCCAATCTGAAAAATCACCTCATCTCAAATTTCAATGTATACCTTCTTATAAATAACGGTATCCTTCTAAGAGATTCATCCGCTCCATGCTTATGTGAATGAATTTTTTATGGGAGGTAGTGGTGGAAGAGTTACCCTACATGTAGAGGGGTAATATCTTGATGCATCACCATCTTCATCTAAATATGGGCCATCAAATGATTCCACTATTCATGAATTTTATAATAATTTACATCATTTAACATTTTCATCTTCTCTTTTTACAATTATCTATTTGTATGACTAGAAACTATACAACCGTGTCATAAAACGTCACATTATGGTAATAGATGATCTTATACTCATTAATGTCAGTCGCAATTCTAACTGATTCATTTAATATTTTTATGGTCCCTAAAATGTCCATCTTATTCTATTTATGAATATTCTAAACATGGTATCCCACTATGGTTTGATGTTAACAAAGACACATTTTGGTGGGTTGATGAAAATAAACTAAACATAGTAAAACTATACCCAAATATATTAGAATAGTTCCCATTAATTATTATTTCCATTTTGATTTTGGCTATTAACAACCCTATCAAATTAAAATAATATATGAATATTTTAGTATAAATATACAATAATTTTATCTGATGACAATAGTTCTAGATGAATATGAAAAATAAATTAACTTATTATAAGTTTTTTTCATGATACACACATCTCATTTACCTTGATGTAGTAAATTTTCTATATATTTTCATTATAGAAGTGGTAATAATTTCAAAAAAAATTCCTTATTTTTCACGAATTTTTATCCTCAGATATGTATTGTAATCCAAAACAATAGCACCATGAATGTCAAGATGATTCTAAATGAGGCCTTCATTCTATTGATTTATATTATAGTGTAAATTGTTTTCACCATTGGAACCTCCATGGTTGTGAATAAATAGATTAGAAATTGGAAATCATTTGTAAAGGTCTAGACTTATACATGTGGTTATGACTTAAACACATGGATTACATTACCATAGTGAAACATTTCTAGAATAATGGAGAGGGATCCCAAAAAAATTTCTTGGGGGTCACATACAAACCATGTTCAATAAAGAGACCATTCAATAATTTGGTATGTTTGTATAATGTAGTCCATGAATCATGAGGGTTGAGAAAGTTCATTTTCTCATTTTTTTGTTCTAAATATGGTTTTTATTGATAAATGTATCATACTAGATTAGATTATAAACATCAATACAGGGTTGGAGATCATACCCCATCACATTAAATTCCAATAAATGTGGATTTATAGAATATAGAGGAGTAATTTCAACATTCTTTTATAAAATTGATGATGGCTAAAATCACCATACATATCCCACAAATTTGACACCCACTAATTATATAAACATCCCAGAGTAGTATCATATCATAGAAGTTCATCATATGAAATTCAATTGTATATGAACACCAATTGATAATAATTATTTTAACTTATTCTATATTGTGGTACAAAAATAACATTGACACCCATGTCACTATCTATATCTTGAACCCCATTATTTTCTCCAGAAAATGTAACCTATATCAATGCACCAAAATCGACCAACCCTAGTCAATATCAAATTATACCTTGGGAGGAATCTCACAACATGTTTCATTAACCATACTCTAGTCACCATTGGAATTTATGAATTTGTTTTTGTAATTTTAGACCCATACCTTGGGATTGTATCATTCTTATAATAGGTGTATGAGTAAATAAAAATACATAGAACACAAAATATTAGACCAATATTCTATTGATTAATTTCAATGGAATACATTGAAAAACTATTTCTCAGTAATTATTTAATCTATTCATCATATGGCATGATTTGTGAATCACTTAGTAGTGTGAACCCATTATGAAAAATCACTCAAATGCCAGTTAGTCTCAGAGATATGATCCATCATTTAATATGAATGTTCTATTTACCAATTGTACACATATGAACCTGTAGGTATAACCACTAAAAACAACTTATTTTTTCCTCGTGGAACAATTACAAAATCAATATTCTAGTATAGTTTTTTAATATTCGATGAATAAATAAATTTATGAATCAATTAATGAGATGAAAGTGAAAAAAATAAAATGGTATGAAATTCCATCTAGAAAGAGTGTGGGGTGAGATAAAAAATTAGAAAATATTGGAGAAATAAATAGTTATGGTATATTTTTAGTAACATTAAATTTAGGTTGATATCAATTGGATATTTTTTAATAGATTATAATTTACTGAAGATGATGTGTTTTTGAACATTTGATTCCTAATTGAAATTAATTTAAAAGATATATTTATTTTAGAATATCAAAAGATAGTGTCATCAAATATCAATGAAAATGTCTTCTGACAGACCCATGACTTATTATAGGGGTGATTCGAACCTCAATTGAACTATATATATGAAACAATCTACTGAGAAATTATGAAAGATACCCATAATCATTACAAACATATACCCATTTGGATTATCACACCCAATTCTGAATGAGATAATTTTTTAATTCCCATCGAAAGAATATTACCCATTAAAAGATGATCTGAATAAAAAATGTAAAAAATCTAACAATTCATTAAAATAAATATAATTTTCATGGTTCATCTTAGTCTAATATAATGTGAAGCCCCATTGTTGCAGCATGAAATCATTGTTTCCTATGTTCTTATTGATTCTACAAGAAATACATTGGGCCATATGTTTTTTAATATATATGGAATTAAATATATTAGACTTTTTAATAATTTTATTTTATTGGACTCACATAAATGTGTTCATTATATACATATATATATGTTTTGGCTTGCCATTATGATCACTTTACTTCAAAAATATATTGATCCTTCATAGTTAGGTTATTCTTTATTATATACATTTGTTGGCGATAGATCTAGATCTGCGACAGATCCAGTGTCTCCTCGGCACGGTGATGGAAGTGTTACCCTCATCTAGAGTTATCTGCAGTGTCTCGGCGACGGTCTGGCTCCGCTTGTTGGAATTGGATCTAGATTTTGTGTGGGTCGGCTTTGGTTTTGGCTCAGGGGACTTCGGTCGGTGTTTCTGCGGACTAGGGAAGGATCTGGCGTTCTTTCTGGGGAGGATATACTTCAGCTTCAGTGCGGGTTGGAGGGGGGAGGTTCTTGTTCTATTATTTGCAGGTTGAGGGGATGAATCCAATGCAGCGATAGGCTGTTTTGGGAAGCCTTATATGGAAGGTGCTCGATTTTGGTTCTGGTTTTGCGGAGTCGATTCTGTTGGAGTCGGTGATGTGGTTTCTATGGATTAGGGTGTGGCTGAGGATGGGTTTGTCTTTCCCATTCTGGTTTCATTATAATCAGTTGTGGATGGCTTGTCCATCTCACGTTCCAAGGAGGGGAGAACTCTATTCGATGTTCTCTACAAGTTTGTAGATTTGGGATGGTGTCGATGGTTGCACGGGCGGACGATGGAGGAAGCTAGTCTGAGGTTTTCCCAACGGTTCCTTTGTTCATGTTCCTTGGTTCCTGGCTTCTTAGCTTTCTCTTTGGTGGTTTTGACTCACACTATGATGGTATTTTTTTGAATGTTTTAATTGTATTGAGTTGTTTGATGCCAAGTGTTTGGCGGTTGATGTCGTGAAGTTGTGTTACTTTTTGTGGTGATGTCTTGAAATGGTGAATTGTTGAAGAGGTGGAGTGGTTAAGTGGTGATGGGATGTAGTTGTATTGGTTTCTCACATTTTTTCTCAAAAGTGATTGCATAATTAAATGTAATTTCCAGCCATGAGTAAACTCCCTTGCGAAACAATTGAAAAAAAATCATCTAATTCAAGGAGTTTAATAGATACAAAAATAGGGGTATAAAATCATTAAGGTGTATTAAGATAACTCTATAACCAAATTAAATCATTTTCGGTTATAGGATATATTTATATTGTAAAGCACTCCTATAAGTACCATTTCACAATATCATTCATATAAAATCATAAATGAAAAAACATGAGTCCCTCACTTCTATTAAAATTTCTACTTCATAGATTTAGCTGATACTTTGAGAAAATTAATTGTTTTTTAACATTATAGTATCTCACTAATGGAAATTTAAAGTTATATATCGTTACTATTTTTTCAAAACATGAATTTACTAAATTATAGGTAAATGATATTCTTAACTTACTTTCATAAACACAATTCATCTATATAGAGTTAATTGTCCCAAATTCCATCATCAAATTCATTACAACAATGTAATTTTTCTAAATATCCCATTTTAATATGGATTATATAATTTCACCATAAGATTAATGATTATGATTTTCACATTAGTGTGTACCACAATCAAACATGTATTCCCTTGAAAAATAAAAACTCATCGTGTTTCTTTCATGACTGATCGGACCTTTATGGTAACATAAATCACTTAAGCCTTTGATAATTTTATTAAATTTTAATATGATGATGGTGAATTCTCTAGAGGACAATAAATCATATCAAAATAGACTATATTTTCCATTAAATTAGATTGATAACCAGTTGAACCACGTTGGGGAACTAAATGATTCATATGATCTAGATGGGAACCAACTAAGTGAAATCACCAACTCTTCCCACCATCCCATTAGTAACATCAAACTAATAAACCTTTATAGGAAATATACATAATCCTCACACCTATCCTTCAAAAACCAAAGAAAAAATTTGGTCCTTCTAATCAAATTAATCCTAATTGATCCTCATATTTTACAGACAAGTCTATGCACATATACATCTATACGTTGACATATCTATTCTCAAACGTTCTATTAATAATCATATGAATAATATATGATTCTACTTTAGATGTTACTTATACCCAATATGTAATCATTTTATAAATAATACATATTCTCTATGAGTCAAACCATATCCTAAATTATGTTTAAAAAAATGATAAGATAGAAAGGTCCATCCATCTCTAAGTTTGACACCAATTATTTCTACTAAATATTCACCATGTATTACAAGTTGAATGGATTGAAAATACACTGTATAAGTTCAATAAATAATAAAATTATTCCATATAGACTAGTATGGAAAATTTTAATTAAAATTAAAAATAGAATTATGTAGAAAATAATTCTTATTTCCATGATACATAAGAAAAATCTATGAGATTAAACCCTAACTTCTAATATTTCCATTGTGGAAAAACATAAATGTGGCTTGAAAAGCTCATTGTTATAGAAATATAATAGTCACAGTGTTGAATCATTTCACATAATATTAAAAGTTATGAAGTATAGAATTAATTATAACCATAATATGATATTTTTAATTACCTTAATTGGGTTTCATAAGATTCCCATATCATTTATCCAATCGTAATATCAAAACATTTAATATAGCAATAGATATTGATTACTTATAGAGATTATAAATGTATGTATTTAATTCATTATAGAGTCACTATGTCATTGAAATATATAGAACCTATTGTATATAAAAATGTTTAAATGGATGAAATAAATAAATTATTCATTTACACTACGTTTAAAATTTGTAATAAATTTATTGTGAAACATACAACAATATATATATAATATTAAAAAGTGTATTGGAGTTAGATGTAATTCAACCAGATATGGTGTGTTTATCCTAAACTAAAATCTCATTGGATAATTACTATATAGATGAATAAAAGGTGATGTATCAAAAATATATTTCATTATATGGATGACTCAGGTAAACATAATACAACTTTCGATGTGGTGGAATGTTAAAAAATCAAAGGCCATACCTACCACAACTGTGGAGTGGAATCCCATTGATGAGTTTCTCATCCACTATCAAAGTCATCCATTCCATTTATTATATCATAACAACATCTGGGAATCTATATAATGAAAAATATATATAATTAATTATAAAAATTTATGATTAATCTATAATATTAATAAATTATGGAATAATTTTTCAAAAAAACAGAAATCAATGTATCATCACTAGAAAAGTAAAAAATCATTTCTCATTATTATTTTGGGAAATAAATTATCATTTTTGAGATTAATGACATAAAAATGTAAATATTTTAACAATTATCACGTTATATTTCCACAAAACATTATTAAATGAAACAAAAAAGTGTTTCAAGTTAATGAAAAAGTGACAATAAGTAGATAGTGGAATAACACGTCTTGAATATACCATTGAATATCAAAAATAATTTAATTCCCCATATAATATTGAAAGAGAAGATAAGATAGGGAGGTCCTAGTTAGAATAACCCTCCAATTATATATTTCATCACAAGACTTGAATGGGGATGACCCAATGAATTATTTTTATACCAGTAAAAAAGTTAACCACAACTCAAGTTGATGAGTGATGATGAGTTCCATAATTCAATATCTCAAATATTCTGAATTTAATGGAGTGGTCCCATAATGGTGTAGTGTAAATAACACAAGGCTGAGTTCCCAAATCACGACAAAATCAATAATGAATCATCACCCATCGAGTCATATAATGGAACTCTTTATTCATGATACATTCAATCATTAATTGAATAAAAATCCATATCTCTAGGTGTGACCCTTAATCCCAAATTCATGAGAAATAACTCATGGAAATTTGTCATTTCATAGCATATTAAGTCCTATAAAACAAAAAGAAAAATAATGAAGGGTTTTCAGACCAAATATGATTGATTCACCCCCACAACACATCACTCCCTTAATAGAATGACTATAAAATTCATGGTTCAACTCATTAAAAAACTATCATAAACCACTTTTATATATTATAACCCTCAAAGATGTGGTCCAAGAAATACACATACTCCATAATCATAGAATTATTGTCACCCATTATATATATAGAGATACCTATTATCCTCATATGAAATTTGGTCAACCAATATATATTATAAAATTTACCCAATCACTAGAAACACATCTCTATCCATCATCTATATATAATGACCCCACTATATGTTATACATTATATTTCAATCCCATTATAAATCATAATTTTAAAAACCCTTTCACATGAAGAAAAATTTCATATATTCAAATAACATTACAAAAAATAGTGATTCTTGTCATTATAAACTAAACCATAAAATAGTTAATCCCCTCAAGATATAACAGTGGTATTCTAAAAAACAATGTCATCCTATCTATGTATTAAATTCACTACCAATCAATTCGTTATGCCCCCCAAATTTAGAACAAATTTACAATAATTAACCCCAAAAAAATAGAGCACATTATTTAAAAAAAGTATTATTTACATACTCAATACCATATCCTTCTCTAACTAACAATTATGCACCATTAATTTATGAGACATTATGCCATAAAAAACTTATTTATCACCTATTAATAGTGAACCCCATAGTGAGATTCAACTAATTAATGTTGATTATATTAAATAGTTCCCTTAATAACGAAGATTATTTTTAGAAATGTTCTTCTAGTATTCTATTGAAAATCCCGATAATATTTTTAACTCACCATGGAAAATCTCATATAAGACCATTTACTGGACCTTCTTTGGGAAACCATCCATACTAACACTTGGATGCATACGTTGATGTGGAATGGAAAAACATGATCATGAAACCTTAATTCCAATAAAAATCATTGGATTCTAAATGAACATATAGTAACGTCCAAATGGAATACATAGTGTAATTCAACTATCAAAATATCAACTAGTTAAAACAACCATAATTCTACATCAATGAGTGATGATGTGTATATACTCTCGATCCCCATTAGATAACATGTTGTTATATCCCAATTATGATGTTGAAATTTTAAAAAATTCCTGTCATGACATCAAGATCCAAAAACTATTATTTACTAAAGTACTAGAACTCATCCAATCAGCCTTTACATCGGCATATTAGTTCCATATTGACCAACAAATGATACACTCAAAAAATCAACTACCCATTTATCTCATGGGTAAAACCTCCAAGGGATACTTACTCTACCAGCAAGGAATTATACTTATCAATTTTATTCTAAATATTAATAATAATCACTATAGGCCAAATTCTACATATTATAAATTGTAATGATTGGACATGACCATCCCACTAATTCAAAATAACCAAAAATAAGCATTTAGTAATAACCATATTAGGATCAATTTTATTGTCATAAATGAGAATATATCAAATTCGACTAGAAAAATTGTTCATACACTCAAAAATTATTTTGTGATCTCCCCACCATATTGATTCTCTATCAATAATCATTTTAAAAAAGTCACATTGGATTCCTATATTTTGCAAGTCTCAATCATTCTGAACCACACTCACCCATCCAAATAATGCATGTTTCGAAGATTTAACAATTCTCACAATCCATAATAAACTAATTCATCAATTATACAATAGTAAATATAACATATTTACTCCCATATTTACCCCAAATATTTAACAATCATTCTTATATACATCTCAACACATCTATTGTTACTCGACACATATATAACCATTACCGAATCACCATGAAAATAGGTAACCTATAAATTAATATTGTACATTATCTCTGAAATAGGGATTTTTATTCAAAATTTAATGTTATCCCTCACTTTCCTCTTATGAAATTTATTTATACCCAAAAAACATCTCGACATTTCATGGACTATATCTACAATGTAATCAACAAAAGTAAAGATGGTAATGCTCTCATAGAAACCATTCATAGCACAAAATAAATATTATAATGAGTTGCCTCTAATTAAAATGTTGAAGTCATTCCTAGGAAATAGAACACGATATCCATAAATACAATAGTATCAATAAAGATAAACATATTGTATACTTTAAAAAAGATAGATATAACATCAGTAATTCGACGTCTATTCACACTATCAAAAGAATTATCCATTGTTCACAAACTATTAGAATATAACATTTTTATATATATCCTAAATCAAAATACCAAGGATCATGATATACAATAATATTATGAACCAGACAAGAAAAAAATATATCATTCCATCAGATATATATTTCCTTCCATAACCAATGTAAATCAAATTCCAACACATCCAATCTTGGGTTATTACAAGAAAACATCATGAATCCAGTGTAAGTCAACCTCCCACCCTCAGTAACATATCCTCACTTGGTATCAAAATACAAAAATAACCTGATACATAGAATTTCACATCCATATAAATATAATAAAATTTTTAATTGGGTTTTTTATCATGTAATAAAATTATTATATTTTTCATTTCTAATTAATCACACCAAAAATATATTTTTAAAACACCACATAGGTTGTTATTTGAATATTACATAATCACATCAAATCACTATAACACACAATGTCCCCATTAAATAGTTTGTTAATTAGGATCATTACCCACTATGGGTTACCATAAATTCAAATAATATAGGGGTTTTATAGTCAACTATAATGTCCTCGATCCCAATAGCCCGAAGCTGGTGCCTTACATAATTATATTGTAATGATTACTAGGACTCAAATCACTAATGGATTTATAATTTAGAAATCATCACAATAATATATAATAATATATTTTTTATAATTCATTTTTGAAGGAAATAAAACATAGAAAATCATTTGGAAAAAATCACTATCCTCTAAAAGTTTCTCTTCATGTACATTATATTATATATATTATCATTATAGGGAAAAATTATACATAAGAAAGGAATTAGTTCAGATGATGAGTAAGGGTATTAAATATATAAGAATCGCTAATAAATAAACATAAATTTTAAGGCATATTTAATAATTAACAACAAAATCATTTAAAATTTATATATCAACATAATATGGTCCGAAAATATGCCGATCAAAATATAATATATAAATAAGAACATGAGAAGGAAAAATAACTATAAAAAATTAACGAATATAAAAATCACAGAGATTATCTACAAATATTCTCATATGGACGTGAGGAATAATGTCAGACAACATTAACATATCATTAAGGCTTCGACGAAGAAAAAATAACAAATAGTGTAATTCATCAACTAATACCCAAATACATTTGTCTCACATTCCCTACTTATTAATCGGGGGGATATAGAATTACCCACATGAAATATTCTTTGTAAAATTCATTCATTATATGAAACAGGTGAATCATAATCAAACAATGCATTCATGATGGAATTATAAAATGAAATGTAAATAATTACCCCAACCATTAAATATAATCAATATTTATCCATAGTAATATGTAGAATGGTATAAATATTGTACATCCACATTTAACACTATCATAAACCATTAAATAAGTTATGTTTGATGGTATCATAATAGATCAAACACAGTTAATCATAATATTTTAACATAAAGGTTACTAAGGTAAATAATTGGGTATTGAAATCATGTCAACAAGTATAAAAAATCGGTGTATCATATTATTGTCCTTAAAAAAATGGATTTGATTAATTAGCAAACATTAATAAGAGAAATTATTCTTATATAAAGATAATTTATGTTTATATAATGTTATAAAATGTAAACTTAGTTTTTTAGAAACTTTAGAAATTCTTCACTATAGTTTGGTTTAAGGGAAAATATAAAAGAAAATTTAATATTGATAAATGAATTATTATTTTTGTAAATAAATGATGTTAGGTATATTCTAATGATAAAATATAAAATTTTAGAAATGTATTTATTCCTTAAATAATACTATTGGGTGTAATTTATAATTTTTAAGAAATTTTTAATTTCCTTATACTGTTGATTCATTGTTGAGATGAATTGAAAAGGGAACCATGTAAACATGAATTTCCCCATCAGTGAAATAATAATGGATTTATATTGACGTTTTTCGATCAAAAACATAGAATTAAATAGTATAAAATAAGATTAATTATGTATTAAAATGTTTTAGTGGAAAAAGGTGTGTCATAAAAGAGAAATAGAGGTTTTGGGGGAATCCCTTATATTAGGTCTGAATGCATTCCACTAATTTAATTAATATCCCGAATAATGAAATTTGATTAGTTAATAAATAATTCAAAAAAAAATGTAATATATTTTATTTATTAAAATTATAATTTGTTAATTTATTGAATTTTTTTATTAGTTATGTTATTCAATTTCATAATTTCGGGTGTTTTTGTTTCCTTGGATTTTCATGGTCATTTTTCTTCTATAGAAGCATGAAAGTTCATGTGAAATGGAAAGAGTTCTCCATAATTTAAATATCATGTTATTAGTTATACTAAATATGTTCAAATGATCATATATATCATTTTTATATTCAATGATATTGATTAATAACATTGAATTTTAATAAAAGGATTTACCTTATTTTATTAGTTTTTTACAACATTCACGAACTCATAGAATTTTTTTTAATTTTATGTTTATATGTTGGTTCCATGACATTGTATAAATTATAATATTTATAATATAAAAATATTTATCCATAATAATGGTTTTATGAATATAAATGAATGATGTAAAACAGAATTAAAATGCATCATCCCTAAGGGAGGTAAATTGAAATATATAAAGTGATGACTTCTTTTTTAGAAAAAAACTTGTGGATAAAGGGTTTGATGATGGATATTATATTAAAATAAAATATTTTAGTATATTTATGTTTTTAGGTTACAATGAATGTTTTTATTGATTAGTTATTTAGTGGATAAGATAATAAATGAATATAAATTAAATTATGAATTAAATAATATAGGATTTTACCTCTTCATTTACGCCTCTGTGAGGACCACCTTAAGGAACTCGTTATTTCTATTTTATTGTGATAAATAAGAAAAAATGTGGGGAAGATATTTATGAATGGAATTTGATAAAATATAATAAATAATAAAATATTATATGGTTGGAGGATAATGGGTTGTGAGTGCTGGTATTTATAGTGAACGAGAGGGTTGTTTTCTTATTTTATTCATTAGTATTTGTTTTTTTCAAAATACTATCAATATTACGGAGTTATGTGACTAAATAATGTAAATATATCATGTTAGTTTGAGGTAATGGTAACATATATCGTCCACAACACAACCATGACTCAAAAAATCATTTATATACTTAAAATATTAAATACCGTAATTTACAGTATTTTTCTATTCACAAAAAAGGCAAATATTTTAGAATAATACCAAAATAATTACCCTGAACTTTTTATAACATGTATATTTTAAAAAGGAACAATATTTATTGAAAACAATGTCCTAAATATGGGAAATATAAATTTTAATTAAAATCATCACTTATTTTAATGTTTAATTAATAAAATAACTATGGAAAAATTGTAGTAAAATTATGTAAGATAATTATTTCAAAATTAAAAATTAAAAATAAAATAAAATAAGGTAGAGAAATATTTTATCATAGAAATAATTTCTATAGCTAAATATATATTTATAATAACATTATATTAAAAAATATATGTTTATTAAAAAATATGAATGTGACATTTTGTGATTTTTATTAATATGAGTAATATCAATGTCATGTTATAGGAAATGAGTCTATTAAATAACTAAAATTTGAACCATTTATATTAAGGGAATAGTATAAATAATTTCCTTATATTTTGTAATATTTTAGAATAATTTTATAATTTTTTCTTTTCACTTTCAGTGTAAATTTCATTGTTTACCCTTTTAACATGGTAATACAACTTACCAACAATAATATTCATATAGTCATTAAATAAAAAGATCCAATTTAATAAATTATGGCCATATAATTTTAAATATTGAATACATTTTTTAAAATTCAGTAATCTTAAGTGGTTGAATATATTTTATAATTTTAATGATAAGAGAAAACTAAAATCATTTTCTTTTAAATGAATTTTTTAGCTGAAATTGTACATATAAAAAATTAAGAAATTATTCTAATTAAAATTATACTATTTATATATAAATAATATTTTCATATAAATCGTGATTATACAATTAATGTAATGAAATTTACAATTTTCTAAATCTCTATATCTTTTCCTGTTCTCTTAAAAGTAAATTGTTTTTAAAAAATACAAAAGATTCAGATTTTTCTAATTTTGACATTTTTCATATAAAAATAAACTTTTTTTAGAAATAAAATTTAATAATTTAGAAAAAATTAGTTTTATAAAACGTGGTCCATTAAAAGTATGTAATATTAATATTTAGAATAAATTATCATTTATTACCAGATTAGATTTATTCTTATCTGAATCCTATCAAAAATATGGGTTGAATATAAAAAATTTGACTGAATATATAACATATCAAATTTAATTTAATCATTAAATAATAGTGATTATTTTTATTTTTATGAAAAAATATCAATTATAGACTTAATAATGATTTTTTTATAAAAACAATTACTCTATGTTTAGTAGGTTTTTATTTTAATTTCTCATTAATTAGAAACCAATGAATTTTATTTTTTTAAGCATGTGTAAATTTTATTTTCATAATTTTATTAACCTCATTCATTTTTTAGTTATAATAGATATGTGAAAACAATTATAATTGAAAAATAATATTTGATAAATGGTTTACGTTAAGTGTTATGTGTAACATATGATATCAAAGATAATAAAATTAAAAATAGATATAACATTAAATATTGGGGCCTTACATTAGCCCATATTTTGATTAATAACCTCCACCTAATTTTTAAATTTCACTTTGATAATAAAATTGTGATACTAAAAAATTTTCATTCTGGGAAAAATAAATAGAAATTAATATTAAATCGAGGGTAAGGAAAATGTGATGGTCCTCAAAAAACCAGGATTCCTTATAAGAGATCATTATGTATGGAAACGAAATTGGTCAATCATATTATTATAGGGAGTAATATAGAACATGTTCATTAAAATTTCCATTATCACAAATCTGTTAATTTTGGATAAGTTAAATGACCATTTATTTCTCAAAAAGAAAAATAAATAGATGAAATTATGTTCCCAAAAATGTTTCCAATGGTTAGGGGTTTATATTACTATCCAAATATGAACATGACTGAATAAATATAAATTATTCATATTCGTATGATAATGTCATCCTTTGGTCCTTCCAATACCATATATCATCAAATGGTCATTCATGGTGATTTTTTCATGCCTCAAACACTTTTAAAAAATCTTCTGGTCCATAATTCTTTAACTCATCAATTATATATTCACAGAAACATAACATGATCAAACAATTTATCAAAAAAATATAATTTCAAAATTTTAACTTCTTCGATTCCACATGTAGTTAATATTAATACTCATTCCAAAAATTAAATAATTTTTATATGGAAGGTCACTGAGTTTCCAAAGATCAACATTATATAACATATCCCAAATAATTTAGATCTTATTTTTACATACTATATATATGAATACAGTATTCACCTCTAAATATTTATGAAAATATTCATGCATCCATGAGTAAAATTTCGAGATGTTGAATATATTTCTTAAATCCACATGTCAAATAATTACAACATAAACCATCGAATCACTAAAAAAACTCAATGGTAACCATTAATATCCCTTAATAATCTAATTATTATTATCTTACCATCAAGGACATATTTAGGGTTATATTTTATAATTTATTTTATTCTTAGTAGTTCAATATACAACAAAATCAATTCTATTTTTTATTGGTGGTATTCTTCAAATGCATCATTTTTCATAAAGAGAATGTACTACAATACAATAATTATATATCACATGATTCATATAATCAAAGACCTAATGAAAAAAATACATAAATAACATAAGTATTAAACCCATACAATGATATATCATCATTCTTCTTCATCTGAGATTAGAGAAAAAGCCTGACCATGTCCCATTATACTATTTTGGGGTATATTTCATTGAATCTTGAGATAATGAATTGGGAAGTGTCCTATCTCCTTTTTTTGAATCATTTTACATTGGAAACCTTTTAATTACAATTTAAATAACCATAATAGTGGAATTTATCTCTACAAATATATAAAAAACAATTCCTTTTATGAATTTACTAGTGTCTTTCCATCCACAATTATCATAGGTTTTAAAAAAACTATTTCTCTTGTTTCCTTTATACAAAGTTTTTCCTTGTGGTACTATTTTTCTAGTGATTACCCCTTAAACCATCATACTCAAGGAATTATTTATATCTCTCATTAGGAAATGATGTTATCCCATCATATAATGGTAATTTTTATGAGACTTAATTCATTTGAATTATTGGATTATGACCATTAAAGAATTTATCCTCATTACTCTTTTGACCCTATGCATTGGGGAGGTTAAACATTCCTTTATTGGGGAAATTTTTTATATTATGAAATATATTATATTAGATAATATTATTAGTAAACATAATGTATATTCCAAAAACATTTGATATACATTCAAGAAATGAAAAAATTATGTGTAAATAATATCATAAAAACAGTTTGTTTGGGAAACAATAAAATAATAATGCTTAAATTGAACATTATTTCTATTTCCCTAGTAATTTATTTAAAATATATAGTTTCTAATGTTTCTAATAAAATTCATAAGATATAAACTATAAATACCCCGACACAATTACCTATAGCCAATAATTTACTTTCTAAAATTTTATGTTTAGAAGGACGTGAATCTCGAAGAAAACAAAGATTATTAGTCCTAGTAAAATTGTATAAAAAAATTATTGTTACATAAATACACATAAACAATAAGGTTTGGTTAATATATAATAGGAAATTCCATAAAAATATAATCTTGAGCATAATACAGAAGGAACAATAACTAAATTAAAAAGTAATAAATATAATCACCTGATTAAAATAAAAAACCATTGATAAAATATTATTAAAAAAATCACATGGATTGTAAATTAATATTTCCATATTGGGGAATTAATTATCTCAGAAATCATTATCAAAGCATCAAGGCTTTGTTCCAGTGGCCATACATAATTGTGTAAAAAATCATACAATTCCCAAACTCATTTTTTATGAGTCCAAATAACCAATCGAGGGGCTATAATAGGATATTATCATTGTTTTTAAGACTAATACATTCTATATATGAATGGGTTGAAATATAACAAACATATACATTCATATTGTATCTATAATTTAAAATTAAATAATTTTCCCACATAGTAATCATAATTATAAACTATATATATAATTTAGAATATAATCTAGATATTACATCCCCATTAAAAATGATCATACACCCTTAAATATAATATGGTTGATTATATAATAAGAGATATACCTCAATATATCATAACAAATTTATTTAGGGGATTCCAAAAGAAATAAATTGGTATCGAAATCCTTTCACAATGCATTCCAAATTGATGTAACATAATGGTGTCCATTAAATAATGGTTTTAAATAACACATAGATATTCATAATTGAAAATTTTAATATGTCCTGATAATTTATTGATATATAAATTTACATTGGGAAAAAATATATATTAATAAAAATTTATAATGAGACAGTTTATATTATTTTAAGGGAATATATAAAAGAGATTTCAAGAAGAAAAAATGAATAATTACTCTCATAAAACATAAAATTATTAAATATAAATTTTTCTGGTAAAAACCATGATTTTATACTAATATTTTATATTAATAGATATTATGTAATTTACTTTAAAATGGGTCATAAATTGGGATGATCCATTAATGAGAGTTTTTTATTTAGAGGAATTGTAAAAGAAACCATATAAAACATGTATTTCCCCAACAATGAAATAATAATTTAAATAGGTACATATGTTTGGAAAATAAATAAATAATGTATATAGAGTAAATAATAATAAATAATAATTAAATTTTGTTAATGATATAGAAATCATATCCCATTGAATATTAGAGGATCTAGGAGGAACCTTTACCATATATTCAATAAAATTATTCACTTGTCCTAAATGTCCTGAATAATAAAATTAGACTAATTAATCATTTAATTAAGAACCTATTCCACATATATTTAATTTCTGATAATTTTATTATGTTATGTTATTTTATTTTATTATTATTTATATAATTCAATTTTTTTCATTTACGGAGTGGTCATTATCTTGTTTTTTCATGATAGGTTCACATATATAAAAGTATGGATGTTCATGTAATATTGGAATGATTCGCTATAAATTAAATTATATCTAAATAATGAAGTAATAAAAGATCAAATGATCTTATATATCATTTTTTATATGGTATGACATAGATTCCTTAGTTAAAATGGTAATGAAAATGAATTAATTTATTTTGGCAGGTTTTACAACCATCTTGATCATATATAAATTTCTTTAATATAATGTTTATATATTCTTTCCAAAAAATAATACATTTATAATTTCATTAATAAAATCTCATTTAATCATAATAATTAATTTATGACCATCCTTTAATCCATTAACGTAAAATGAAAATGTATCATCCATGATTGGTGTTTTTCAACACACCAAGAGAAATGTTTTCTTTTTCTAAATAAAAGGTATAAGTTAAGGGGTTTCCTAATGGATATTACATTAACATAATAAAATTAATACATATCTATATATAATATAATGTATTTATCATGAATATTTTGATAGAGCATTTAAGGATAAGATAAGAAAAATAAGAAAATTAAAATAAATTAAAATAAATTAACAGAAAACGAAAGAGGATTTTACTTCATTTATAAATTATCATTGGGAAAATCAATAAGAAAATTAGAAATGGACTCTTTAATAGTCAATGATGACCATAACATGTTGAAGTGGTTTGGTATATTAATTGGAAGAATATAAGAAATATACATAGCTTATATGGTGTGAGTTGAAGGGGTAGTGAGTGTGATAGTTATAGTGGATTAGAGGGGTGTTTTTTATTTTATTCATTATTGTATAATTATAGATAAATACTTTTAATTGTATTTATTCATATGAGTGAATACAAAAACTAGTTAATTTTAGTTTGAGATAATAGACACTTCAATAATCAATGATTTAATGCCTCAAACCTCCTCAGTCCATCAAATTGTGAAAACCTACTGATTGGGGAGTTAATTGATGCAATTGTGACTATTTAAAATTGTTTTAAAAAAACACAATTTTTCAATAATAGGTGTCATAGGTAGGTGGCATTGGTAGGTGTCTTCAATATATGGATTTGGTATGTGTTTTTGGTTAGTGGCTTCAGTAGGTGTCATCAGTAGTTTGTGTCAGTAGTGGTGTTGGTAGGTTTCATTGGTAGGTGGAATTGGTTAGTGGTGTCAGACGGTAGAGTTGGTAGGTGGCATTGGAAAGTGGCATAGGTGACATTCCTCAGCAAACTACATATAGTAGGTAGTGACAATGGTTTACTGATGGTGTCTCACATCGTTGACTCATTCAATGGTGAGTCACCCAATGGAGACTCAACCATCAGTGACTCGACATCAGTATCTTACATTGGTGACTCGCCATCTGTAGCTGGCATCAGTGACTCGCCATTGGTATCTCCCATTTTTCACACGCCATCGATAGCTCGTTTCAGTTCCTCATTCAACTATGAGTCACCCAAAGGTGACTCATTCAACTGTGAGTCACCAAATGGTGTCTTGACAATCATCTAACAACCGTCGGTATCTCACATCAGTGACTCTCCATCTTTGACCTACATCTATGACTCACCAAATTGTGAGTCATTTCCAACAACTTTTCAAAATTCCAATTTTCTATTGTTTTTCTAGGTCCACAAATTTATCATAATATTTGACATTAAATGAGATTGAAACCATGTTTAATTGTTTTTGAAGCTATTTTAAAGGTTATAAAATATATCATTAAATATTTAACATTGGGAGACTCCTAAATTATCAAGTCTCATGGTCATGGTCAAGATCATTCGTTAATATACTTCAAATTGTTTCCCCCTTTGTTTAATGGAATAACCTTTCTAAATCTGATAGCCTTCCATTCTGGTAATCATCCCTTTATATTGACACTGAGGTGCCGAGAAACCTTTTTCCCAAATTGATCATGTGTTTGTGGTGAGCCCCTTGAATATTGTCTCCATGGAGGTTATTCATTCTGCTTGCACACCCCCAGTTTTGGTTCAAGTAGGAGTTTCTGATAAACAATTATTCAATGTAGGGATCCTTTTTTCTATTTTAATTTTTGTATCACATATGCTGAGTGTATGAATTATTCTCTTGTACATATATTATAATTCCATATAAATAAATAAAATAGTATCAAGTTAGTACTGATATAGAGGGGACGGAAAAATGTGATGCATGTTTATGTTTTATTTTTAATAGATTCACTGAATTGTATAAGATACATTCCTATAGAATATCATGTTGTTTTTAGTCCTTGTTTGCATACATTTTATGACTTTAGGATGTTTAATGATTGTCCACTATAAAGTATCGTATGAATATGAAAATTTTAACCACATATATTCTGTTAAATAAATGGACTCCCCACCAATGAGCATGTACCGATGTGGTAAAGTCTCTTTCATGGAATTTAATTGACTCTTGATTGATTTTTGGATGGAATGAATTTCCAGGTTACTGTAGCACGACAATATTGTAGTATTGAAGTAATGGAGAGGTTGTAGAAGCAACACTATAGTGGCAGAGGGGCTATAGTAGACTGGGTACTATAGTAATACTATTTACTAAAGTTCCCATTGGGGTTAAAAATGACTTCAAATACTTTTATTCAGGCCACATGGCCTTGGGAATTCAGGCTATGTAATGTATCACCCAGTAATAAAACAAAAGGAGGTCATCACTTTAAAATATTAAAATGAGGATTCAGACCCAACCATTAAAAAAATGGATTCCCCAGGATTGAAAATATTTTATAATAACACTTGAATTATAAATATGGAATAAAAAAATGAGTGTTTAATAAACCCGAATACAACCTTCATTGTGGTGTGTTGATATGCATAGTTTGTGGTTTTGTGCAATCTTATTACTTTTCTAGTTATGTGGTGTTATGGTTGAGGGAAAAACTGTAACATGAAATATTATGGGTGGTAAAATATAATATCAAGAGTATAGGCGGATTGATTTTGGAATGGATGGGATGTTTTTAGAAGTGTGCATGTTGGTTCAGGTTGTGTTATTTTTATAATATAGGGTGTGATGGTTGGGGAGTTTTTATATAGGGGATTCTTTAGGATGTTTGTGATAATGATTTTTAGTGTGGTTTAGTAGAAATTTGTTGGTATGATTATTTTGAAGAATAATAGAGAGTAATGATTTTAAAGAAAGATGATGGTTGTGATTAGTTGTATCTCGAGTAGGGATGGAATGAATAAATTGTTTCATAAATAAATAATGATAATTCATAAAAATGATTTGGTTGGGGTTATGTTTCAGTTGTGGCTTGTTCTCGTTGGATTTCATTAATCTACATCTGATGTAAATACTAGTGTAGTTAAATAATAAATTTAGATATAGTACAAGAGTTATCAATATCATAGGGTGGTATATTGTTTGATTAACAATGAAATGGCTGGTCTTGTGTTTTTTGTACTATATACACATAATTATATTTTTCTTTTCTTTTATAAATGTTCCACACCCTAGTTAATCTCTATTTTCCAAACACCCCCATTGTCATTTGTGATGGTGTCTTTCCAATACATCTTGTAGGAGGAAGGTTGGATGGCCACAATCTCTTCCAGGATCACTATTCCATGGGGGGATTGACAAAGATACTTCTTGAAGGTTTTGGTTTTTGGGGACTAAGGGTTTTCAGGGGAGATGTGTTTCACCAGGTGTCTTCAGGATGAGATGTGTTGGGATTTACTAGGTGTTTTTAGAATTTGAAATGGTATGTGGCCTATGTGTATGTGGACTGGACATGCTTGTGAGTCCATGGTGTGTACAGGTGATATGTTATAAACATCATTTTTATAGGTTGTTGGACTAGCAGTGACGCCCACCATTTTATAGGTGGGTTTTGAAATGGTACCATCAAAGTAGTTGTGAGCACGACAAAGTCTATCATTAGGGTTTGAGAGCAAATAATTAGTGGGAAGGTGGGTATCCCTAGCATCAATGTGATATATATTTATTTACCTAAATGGAATTATTTGGTTAGTGTTACTTGGGTGAGGTTGGCATGGCTTTTATACCTTTTTATGATCTTTCCAGTTGTGTTCTCATGGCAGTTTTAGTATTTGTGTCTACTTGTTCACAAGAGAACATTATTTTACACTATTGAGTATACTTGTATTATCACCGAATTAATTTATCACATATTTTAGGTTTCTATAGGTGCTAGGTGGACTGTTTTGGGAATTACTAGCTAGGACATGGAGATAGCCAATGTGTATCTATTAATATTTTATCATATTTTATTTACGTTGGGGGGTTTTATTTTATTTTTAGCTGTTTTACTTTAATACATGAATCTATGATGGAATTTATTTTCTTTTATATATGACATCGAATTGTTTTGAGATATACCACCTAATATCCTGATAATTTTTTAATTAAAAAATGGTAATGCATTCAATTTTCTTGTGATTATTATCCCTTGGTTCTATTATCCATCCCAGGGCCTACTAGAGGCAGGAATCAATGTTCATTTTCTCTCTTCCGTCATTGGATGCTTAATAGGGGCATCTTTGGAGGGAGTGGGTCATGGAACATTTGTATCAAATATGTAATTTGAGAGATAGGATGTCGTAATGATTTTGGAATAGTGAGGATTTCGTGGGTTGGTAGGGAAATAATGTTATGTGATTTCAGTGAATGAAATAGGCTTGGGAAGTCCAAATATGAAAATGGGTTTTAGGTCCCCCATTATCCAATGATAGTACTCTAACCCTACCTGAGGACAAAGATAGGCTATACTGTTAACAGGGTAGATAAACTAGGAAAAGAGCATGAAACATAATGATTTGTGTACCATTTTAAATTGGTGTGTTTTGGGAATTTTAAATAGATAAAGAGATTATTTAAATTAGTTAAAATTAATCTTAATAATTTCCACATTATTTAGGCTTAGTAATTCTCTGATTAGTTTTTAGTTATGGAAATCAATAATAATCTAGTTATATTAATGGTAGTGGAGGATCATTAGTCTGGCCCAATTGATCGACATAGGATAGTACCAGGGGAGGAGGATGACCAGTGGTAGAAAATGGTAAGTTCCTTCCAACAACAGACTATTGGGAAGTAAGAAGACTGTGTTTTGGACAAGGAGATAAAGAGTTTTCTCGAGAATCATGTGATCACCATCAGCTTGAACCAAGATCAAACAAATTATATGGTTCCCTTGTTGGTGAACTAGATGTGTGGAGTTCCATGTTAGGGGTGGAAAATTTACCCAGGGGAGAAGAGAGAGGTTTATGTTCTATGGTTTAATTTTCAGAAGGAATTAATCGAAGAATTCCATTCAGTGAAAATGATTAATGAGAAGATGTAGGAGTTACTATCCCTCTAGAATAAGTGTATTTCAATATTATAGTTGGGGATAAAATTCAAGGATCTCTTTTATTTATACCAATATCTCTTTCTAGTTGAAGATTTTGATTCATGAAGACTATATGAGGAACTTCTTCAATCTCTCCAATACACAGTTACTCCATTTACCTTATCGACTTACATAGAGTTCCCGAAGAAGGAAAAAGTAGTTGAGAGGATGAAAACATGAGGAGGTCCAATACAAGAGGGGAGGTTGCCTATTTCATATAAGTAAAATTTTATCAGATGCTGTTCTTTGGAACCGGGGCCATCAAGGATCTGATAAACACGGAGGCGACATTGTCAGTTCCCATTTAGACATTTTGGTACTCATGTATATCCTATGCGATTGGGGATTTAATTTTTTATTTAAGGAGTCTTTTGGAATCATTACAGTCATTTTTAAGTGTCCATTAGGGATAAATATTTTGATGGTGGGTTAGTCTAGTGGCTTCCTCAGGTGTAGTTTGTGACATGGTAATTCTATTAGAAAGCATTGTAGGATTACACTCCACTGGGAGGTGACAGAATATGTAGAGGTGAACTTGAGAGCTTTCATCATGGACGTCAACCCTAGCATGGTCCTAGATGTGGTCATTAGTAGTAGCAAAGATGTGTTGGTTTTCGGAATCTACATGACACTGAGGCAGTAGACCCAGTAGGTCCATAGATAGTTTAATCTACGATCAATTTTTTCAGTATGATTTCTTACAATTTATTTTATTAAGGAAATTTTTACTCCATTGTTTCACCTAATGTAGACCAGGATCTAGTGATATCTATAGATAGGCCTCATGCGCCCCTATTGTATCTTATTTTCTCTTCATTGTTGCACACATTTGAATGGATATAAAATTAAATTAAATTCCAATTACCTAAGGACTCCTAAATAGTGAAGATGTGTGGTCATGATCTTGATTCAGATTTAAGGGACATGAAATATTTTTCCCTCTATATTTAGTATATCTCTATTCTAAAGCTAAATCCATTTATTAATTGAGTTATTCCCATTTTTTTGACCCCAAGGAGCCCAAAAACATTCTTCCCTATGTGATCATGTGTTTTTGGTGAGCCCCTTGATTGGTGTCTTCCTAGAGGTTCCTCCAGCTTCTTGTGCACACCTATTTTGGATGAAGGAGATGTTACCAATTGTATTTTCTACTAAGGAGGTATCCCTTAATCTATTTTAATTTGTGTATCATGTGTGGTGGGGGTATGATCGAATCTATTTTGAATAAATAAAAATTAAAAATAAACTAAGAAAATAAAATTAGTTTAGTATTGATATATATGGGCTCAGAATAATTGATTCATTATTAGGATTATTTTTTACGGAATCTTTTCATTGGTATAGGAAATGTGAATAATAAATTTAATATTCATTGGTGTTCCTTATTTATGCACATCCGATGTCTTCTGGATGATTACTATTGATCCCCTACGAGTGACCGTATGAATATGAAATTTTGTAACCACAAATATTTGGTTAAATACATGGATACCCCAATATCAAACTTGTTTTTATCATAACCAATGAATAATCAAAGTGGAATTAAAGAACTAGTGAATTTTAAATCTGAATACAACCCACCGTATTTAATGTGGTTTTTTGTGTTTTTTTGTGTTATCTTGTGCCTGGTGAGGTCATGTGGTTCTAGGGTTGATAGAACGATTGTATGGTGATATGTTATGGGTGGAATAATAGAATATCATGTTGAGAGGTAGATTGATTTTGGAATGTAATGATAGTGTTTGAGTGGAAGGGCTACAGATTCGTGTTGTGCTATGTTTATGTTAAGGGGTATTATGAGTGTAGACTTGTTATAATGGGGGGTTGTCAAGTTATTTGTGATGAGGTGTGTTTCTGGGTTTGGTAGTAATTTGGGGGTTTTCTTGTTTAAATGAAGCACATAGAAATATGAATTTAAAATATGATGATGGATAAATTTGGTAGTTTTCCTGGTAGGGACACAATGAATAAATGGATTACATAATAAATAATGATAAATGGTAAAAATAAATATTCTGGGGATGTGTTTGAGTTTTGGAATGTTGTGGATGGATTTATTTTATCAACATATTACATGACATTTAGATGTGTTGAAAAATACATTTAGAGGTAGCATTATAGCTAGAATTATCAGAGTGTGGTAGATTGATTGATGGAGAAATGATATGTTGTCATTGTTTATTTTATACTATATATACATACCTATATTTTACTTTTGGTTTCTATACAAACACCACACTATATGGGAACCATGTGCTGAACACCCCCAATATCTTAGAGATGATGTCGTTACAAAAACTCATTGTGGTAGGATGGGTGGATGGCCACCAACACATCCCTACTCCATCTTCTAGGAGGTGATGGACAATGTTTATTTGGTTAGGTAGTGGTTTGTGTTTTCTAGGTTTCTGCGGGTGAGTGATTTTTTCCCAGTTGTCTACGAGATAAGGTGTTTGGTTATTTATCATGTGTTTTTTGTAATTTTCATTGTATGTGGACCATGTGTTTTTTGGGGGGATGTGGTTTTGCATCCCAACTGTGTGTGGGGGAGATGTAAGAATCTTTATTTTTTAGGTTGTGGGACTATCTGCGAGGCCCATGTGTGTCCAGGTGTGTTGTGATGTGGTACATTTGGAAGAATTCAGAGTGCCCTGACATTTATCATTAGGGTGTGAGAGAAACTAATCAATTGGGAAGAGGTGCAGTGTACCAAATGATTAATTTATTTTATATTAAATTACATGAAATGTGTGAATTTATAATTTTTTCATTGGTGTGTTTTTGTGATGCTTTTGGTCTCTATTTTTTTCTAATAGAGACATTAGAATTTTTCTTCACTTGTGCATGGGGGGGCCTTGGATTTTTCTATACTGAGAGTAATTTTATGATCTCTCTATGTATATAAAATTACATTCAGTTTTCCATAGAGACTATGGGGATCATATAAGGAATTACTAGCTAGGACATGGGGACAACCATTGTGTCATTACTTAGCTTTGTTCTATTGGTATTTCATCATCTCTTTTCAATGAATATGTAGTTGTAATACTTTAAAACATACATATGAGATGTATTGTTTTTCTTTTATAATGTTTATAATGTTTTTTGAGATGTACCATCATATTTAGTGACATGTTTTCTTACAAAAAAGTATAATTCCATCCATTTTTGGTGATTTTATACATTTGGTGCAGGTCGCCACCCTGGGGCCTAATAGGGGTGTGACTCGGGGGACATTATCTCTCTTATTTTCTTACCAGGTCTTTAGGGATACATTTTGGGGGATGGGTTAATGAAACATGACATAATTATGATAGAAAAAATTCAGTTATTTACTTATATTTTTAAATATTTTAAATTACTATATTTCACTATTCAAAAAATACAATTATTTAAGAAAAATACAAAAAATCACCCTAAGAATTTTTTGAATTTTTTATTTCAATAATATAATCCATTTTTTTGTAAATTATTTTCTAAATAGGTGAAATATATATTTAAATTAATATATTAATTTATTGGATTGATTCCTTTGTAAAATAATTATTCTATCATCGTAGTATAATTTTGTAAGGTAATTATTTAATCATGGAAAATTAGGAATAAGAAATCAATTTATGTAAATATTTTAGATTTAAATATGATATCTATAGTTGATGATATTTTCCAAATAACAACATATTAAAAATAACTTGGTTATTAAAAAAATAAATGTGACATTTTGTGATATTTGTAAATTTGAATAATATGATAGACACATTCATGGGAATGTGTTTATTAAATAATTTAAATTTATAAAATAGGTGTTATGGGTAGAATATAAATAACATAATAAAATTTGGGAATATTTTATGTTCATTTTTTAAAACTTATTTTTTTTTATTTTACCATATATTTCCAAATTTAACATATATTTGTGGTAAGAAAAATTACCCAAGTTAGTTTTAATATTAGCCAAAAATAAATATATCCTATTTAATAAATGTATACATTTTGATTATAAATATTGAGTCAAATTTTCAAAATTCCAAACAATAATTAGGTACAATTTTATTTAAATTTAAACGAATAAATTAATATAATAACATTTTTTTAGAAAATGCATTTTTGAGCACAGAATATACAATAATAGAATAATATAGAATGATGACTAAAATTATACTATAAAAAATAAATATTCTTTTATTTTAAATCATTATGATACATTTATTATCAAAATATTTATAAAATTATAAAAATAAATTTGATTAATTATTCATAAGAAAATAAATGTTTTCTAAAAAATAGAAAAATATTTCTTGAAGATAATTTTTACATTTTTTATTTAAAAATGAAATTTATTTCATAAATAAATAATTTATTTAATATTCAATGTTTTGATTTACAAAAATTATTCCATTAATAGTGGGTAAAATTCCCTTTAAGAAAATATATATTTTTAGTATAAAATCTGATTTTTTCTTTTTTAGGCTTTTCACATGTATTGGTAGATTTTTAAAACAATTAATTAATTATGTAACATAAGAATTTTATTAAAAAATATCACACATATTGGAAAATTTAATTATTTAAAAATAAAATCTATTATTTTTATAAAATATTTTTTATAAAAAATTCCATTATGTTAAATTGGTTCTTATTTTCATTTCTAATTAAATCTTAAATAAGGAATTCATTTTAAGATAATGTGAATACGATTTTGCATTATTTTATTAATATCATTCATTACAACCATTCTAATGGATTAGTTAGATCAGTCATAATTTAATATTAACATTTAATAATTTGTTTAGGCTCATTGTTCAATGTAATTTAAGCTATCATATAAGATGAATATAAATAGAGAAATACAGTAAAATATAGGGTTGTCAGACAAACATTTTAAAACGTTTCACCATACAGTGTAAATTATATTTCATTGGAAAAGTGTAAAATTATTCAGTTGAGTTGAACTCCAAGAATATTTTGAATTATAAAACAATATATATGTATTTGTTGTATCATTATGAAATTGAATCATTTTTCATTAGTGTATCCAATCACCTAAAATCACATATACGTCATTTGAAAACATTTTCCAAAATATAATTCATTTCAAGAGAATTTTTACTATAATGGGTTAGAAAATGTAAAATAATAACAACCACTAATAAAAATATTAAATTTATATAATTAAAAAAATAAAATAATAAAAATAATTATAATCATCATATAGTCCAAGTGAAATAGATATCCTTACAAAAAGGTGGTCAAAAATCACAAAAAAAAATGTAGCATAAAAGTGACCATTTATTACTCCATTTCTTCCATGTCCAAAATAATAAGACAAAATTATAGATTCTCTGATCTAATTTTTTAATTCCCTAACCATATTAACTATAATGCCCCAGCCTTAATCATTACTTAATCATGAGTTATTACAAGATTACACATTGTGGATCTTTTCAGGTTTAGATTTTTAGAGAATTAGATTATAAAACTTGCATTACATTCCACATTTAAACAAAGTGGTTACATAAAAGATAGTATTCATTTTTCCCATCAACGAAAACATATTTAAAAAAAACATGGATTCTTTCTTGACACTTCCTTGACACTATCATCATATTATGTGCCATTCCCTTGACTTGTGAAAAACATTTAAAAAACATGGGATGAGTATAAAAAGCTGAGTATGGGTTATAAAAAGTATGGAATGGAAGCATGAGTACATATATACATAAGAATTAAATCATACTTTACCCATAAAACATAAGCACTTTAACATACCACAAAAATCATGAATAAATCATAGAAATCGTAAGACATAAAGATAACTTGAGGCATTCATAACATTCTTACATAGGGAGTAACCCTCTAGGTTACGTTTGGAATACCCATCATAGTATATTCCCTAATTCTCTTTGGAGAAACCTTAATGTTCAACTCCTTCGTGTTACCGAATGCATTGGAGAGCTATATCAGGCTCACCTGCCCTTAGTTTATCATGGAACCACCCATTTTCATAACAATTCCCAATAACCATAACATAAAAGTTTCACATAAAACATGCATAAAGTAAACATATCATTTCCACATTTCAATCACAATATAACATTTTAGGATATTTAAATAATGAATCTTTTCAAAAAAAACATTTTCAAAACCATTTAAAACATTTAATAAAGAGATTTTTGAATCAAAGTGTCCCATACCAGCTTGAAGCTTTTAACATTTTAAACCATTAATATCCATATAAATAAATCCTTAAAACCATTTTGAAAACATGGATATTAATAATAACAAATCATTAAAGCATTTAATGCGATTTTTTGGTTAAATGGTTTTTATCAAAATTAGAGACAATTGAATACATTAATTGAGGAATAACATTTAATGAGAATAAATGTATTCATGATATAATATTCCAAAGGACAGTATATACACCATATAAGAGTGAATTGGTGCATAACAACAATGAAGTATCAATATAAATGTAAAATGTGATGAAATCCATTATAAAGAAGTTATCCTTAAATTAAGGATAAATCAATCTCAAAATTATGTGTGAAAAATATAAATACAAACAATATAAGTGGATATTAAGTGTAAAACAATAAAATATCATTCACACATATTCAAAGGATTACATATTCAATAACTACATGTTGAACCCAAAGATATCAAAATTGGGTTAAAAAGTTCCCTTGGTAAAATTCGACAGCTTAACGACGTCACTTCAAAATTCAGGAAATGAGTTGATGAGAGATAAAAATGGTATTTCATCACTTGGACATAAAATTTACATCAATAAGGATATATATGAACATATCCCAACATAATATTATGTGAATTAAAATACATAACAACAGAAGTCTTTTGAAATAGGAGGGTGAATGGTTCCCTTACCGACATGGGTAACTTTCGAAACATACACCCAATTGAAGAAGGGTCATACAATGAATATGTAAATACCCATAAATGAAATTATATTACACAAAGATTATAAAAATAGGGAAGTACATACAACACTCAAAGGAAATGGTGGCAACTGTAGTATAAATCTCATGGGACTAAAAGTGAAATGAAAATTCCCTTACGGAAACTCGGCAGCCTAACGACACCACTTAAAACATAAAAAAATGTATTGATGAGATTAAATGGGGTATCTCATCATATTAAAATAAAATTTATAGAAATATGAATATAAAATAACATCCCCCATCATAACAAAGATGAGCTTAAAAGAAGTGACATAAAGGAAAGTACTTAGAAGGAAAGAGAGAGGTTAGATCTCTTACGAAATTTCAGCAGCATAACAGTGCCACTCAAAACATCCAAAATGGATTGATGAGATAAAATAGGGTCTCTCAAAATATTCACATAAAACATATAGTGGGATTAATTTAAAATAAAATACCAATCATAATAAAGATGACCTTAAAAGGAATGACATAGAAGAGTGTACTTAAAAAGAAAGGGAGGGGTAGCATCCCACGCCTCGGGTCCGACTTGACTCGATCGTTCTTTATCCTCCTGAAAAATAAACTTTAGTTAATATATACTTTCTTAAGATCATTTTTAAAGTTAATTATTTCTTTTATATCACTTAATACCATGCTATGAACACTATGTAATTATTTAATTTAATAATGGTCATTTTGTAGATCATTTTTACTTGAGTCAAAAATAAACTCTTTATAAATACAAGTTGTTAATGTGGTAAAATATATATTGTATACATAATTATATTAATTATTTATATATCATATATATCGTATATATCCATTATATACATGCATTTATAAAATTACATAACATTTAGAGGTAAGAAATGAAATGCACTGTTCATGGAGACGGTAAGTCGTACGTACACATGAACGCTACTTCCATTTCTATTTCTTATTTAATGGAATTAAAACATAATGATACATAATAGTATTATAATTCCAGTATGATATTATATATAATATCATTAAATATATCCTTTACACATACCACATATGGTATTAACGAATCAAATCACTTTGAGGGTGCGGTAGTCCACACTTCCTAAAATGAAGATATCGCGTTTAACCATAATGGAAACCATAAAGGTATGACATAAATGAAAAATACAGAAGCTTAAGTAAAACATAAACAAATTATATATCATATATAAATATAGTGAAATCTTAATGACGACCTTTGAGGGTGTTAAAAGAATATTGAACAATCACCGTTTCGTGAGGTAGAAATTCACCATCCACGGAAACAGTATGTTCCTTAACCATTAGATGTAGGTGTGTGTAAGTGTAGCTAGAATACTTCTTATAAAAACATACTAGTATATTTAGGATACTGGAGTTGTTACAAAATAAATGAATAAAAACTGATTAGGGGGTTGGATAAGCAAAATAAAACAAAAGAACACAAGTGAAGACATTTCCATAAAATCGGGTATCTCTCTTTGATTTGAGCTCAAAGGCTTCCTTGGGAGGACTTCTGCCCAAATTGAGGCTTCTAGAAGTATGAGAGGGATTTGGATAGACAAAAGGAGCAGGGGTTGGCCGAGAAAAGTCTTGAGAGGTGTGGTTATGGTGGTAGAGGTGGGGGCCTTTTATAAGAGAAGAGGAAAGGGACTCTTGGAAAGTTACAAAATGTTACTTTATTTTCAAATGAGTTTTGAATTTTAAAGGTCCCACATTGATCTATTTCTAGTATAATGTGGTAAGGGTTCTAAATATAATCATCCAATATGTTTTTTATTAGTGTAAGTTATAGTTTTAACATTATCTTTTCATTTTATTTAAATCTTTTATTAATGAGGTAATCGCTGCATTATCATGATGTCATAAATAATTTAATTTATTAAGTGTCTAATAATTATAAAAAAATATCATGATGTAGTAAATATTTTTATCTTTCTAATGATAATTTACAGTCAAAAATATGACTTGTATAACCCCATTTAATTTTTTTTAGTAAAACAACTCAAGCTTGTGACATTTTTATTTTAACTTTAAATAAAAAATTATTTATGTCATTTTCCAACCAATATGGCTCCATAGGGTCCCCAAGTTGACCTATTGATTTTCGTGGCCGTCCATGACACATCCAACGAGGTTAGGACATTTTCTAGGTCATTTCATATTATTAAAACATTTGTTTTACCTTAAATTACACTAATTACCTCTAATCGCGATTAAAAACTTAAAAGTTACTATTCACCAAAAATTTATTTTAATCCCATTGAACCACATTTTACATCGTATTAACAACAATTTATATCGTATTTTTTGAAATTCAATTCACAGAAGTGGTGATGTTTTATTTAAATGAAAAATCAGTTTTTAAACTACCACTTAGTTGTTTCACTATTCATCAAAAATTGACGCTTTTCAGAAAAATACCAAAAATTAACCCTAAGCTATATTTGATATTCCGAATTCAAAAATGATGTCTATTTTACAAAATTCTAAACATATAAGTTGCGTTAGTTAATTATATAATTAATTCCTGCTGTCAAAACAAATATCGTGTTTTTAAGAAACAATATCTATTAAATGATTGACCCTAGTTTAAGTCCAATTTCAAAGTGAAATTAATTCCAATGACCACTATAAGATTAAATGGTAAAAATATATTCTAATTTCACTTTAAAAACAATTCAAAATATAATTTAATCATATAAATAAATTAGATTAAAAATAGGTTTTGAATTAAAATACAACATTTTCCACTATTCATTAAAAAATGAACTTTATCGGAAAAATACCAAAAATATACACAAATTAAATTTTGAGGTCCAGATTCTAAAAAAGAATTTTATTTTGTCAAATATAACACATAAAATTGTCAAAAAGTGGATTTAAAAGTCTTTCGCCATCAAAAGGCGGTTAGTCGACCTTTTAATGAATACTAGAATGATTACGCTTAAAACTGGATTCAATCGCATTTTAAATCCTATAACATTTATTGTAAAAAGTAAAAATATTTTACAAACATATATAATCATTTATTAGTCAGTTCTCTTCATTCCCGCCATTAGAACGGCTAGGCATTAACTTCCTTTTATAATAATATTATTTTATTATTAGAGTGCAACATAAGATTTCAAAGAAACTAGTTGTTGCGTATTGGGTACTCCCTTGAGCATAGCATTCCCTTTAATGTATTCTTAATTTTTTATTCAAAAACATGGATAAATATGAAAATTTCATATTCTTTATTTACCTGGGGTGTTACATCCTTCCCCCCTTTTGGTAATTGCGTCCTCACAATTTTAAAATTGGGTTTGGAAGCTTCATTGAAAATCCCACATCAGAACAAGAGTCAGTAAAACTATCTCTTTAAATGAATGGGAGAGATGTACAAATTTCACCAGATTTATCCCATACTAGGATACCATGTATGAAAATATGGATTTGGAGGAAAAAACAATGGGTCATGTTCTGATGAGGAGTGATAGTAAACATGTCTAAGAGAAAGTTAACAACAACTAAATCACAAACTTGTGATGGGTCTAACGGTATTTGATTCCCCA
Source organism: Viscum album (assembly GCA_963277665.1). NCBI lineage: Eukaryota > Viridiplantae > Streptophyta > Magnoliopsida > Santalales > Viscaceae > Viscum > Viscum album. The sequence goes on from OY728140.1 coordinate 654,453,487, forward strand.
GTAGGAAAAATTAATAGACAACATTTTTGTTTTAAGTTACTTTTCATTGATGAATTTATTTAGGATCTTAACTAAAACATAAGGAAGCATACTTAATTTTCATGATGCCTTTCAACTTATACTAGATTTCTTACACGAAATCATATTTTCTCCAAAAGAAGAGTATTTTGGAATACTTGTTCACATTAAGAGAGATATAATCAACTTCTAGAGAATCACCTAATCCACAAAAGAGAACTATATACTTCCCATGTATTTAGAACATATCCAAAACTAAAACCCAAATTTCAACAAATACCATTCAATAAACATTTATCCATAAAATTCTACAATGTAAACCGAACTAAGAATGAAACCCAATTCTCTCAAGGATTTAATCACATAGTCTCCTAAGATAAATTTTAACATTTTTCTACAAAATATCATCTGTTACTCCTACAGTCTCATACTGAAAAGTAATTAACCCAATCACATATCCTCCATGATAGGCTAATAATTTCCATTGATAACAAAAAAAACAACTTACTCTTAATTCAAAAAATTATATAACAAAAAAGAATAATTCAAACTAACTAGTTTCTTCACATAGTCCAGTGGTAGGCGATAAATACCAGTTGCACATTAGTTGTGGGTTCGATTCCTGCAGCTTCGTCCGATGCGACAGGTTGTCACACTGTCCGCGTGTTGTCCCTTTTCAGAAACTATAAAATTTTATAACATTCCTTAAAAAGAGATAAATTCATCAAAAATAACCATAACATATTTTAACCACAAAGGTTATCTGATAACTTCCATTTTGCAACCCAAAATGTATTAACCAGTAATTGCCTCAAATTCAAGGATCATATAAACCAAAATGGTTCTTTATAACTATATCCACAAAAGAAAGGACAATTATTCCTTTAATAAAATTTTTGTATATCAAACATCGGGGTTACTATAAAAAGTCTTCTAATGTAACCCCATCATCAAAAGAGACTTAATACATCTAAGAATTTCACCATCCTAAAATCTACCATAACTCTTGAATTCCTTATATGATGACATCTTACTCACTCAACATTCTTCATGATCCATTAGACATTCCTTTTCAACTTATTCTGAAAAACTTCTTTCCTACAAACAAAATCATGAATCATATCATATGATTCTAATAATAGGAAAACATAAGTTAAGAAATATTCCATACCTTTCATTATTCATTGTCAGTTTCTTCATCCTCAATCGGAATGTCATTAGGTATTGGTAAATGAATATTTGTACGATCATGGTGACCCCATTCCTGAAACATCTTCGTAGGACATGTGTTTGCATAATGACCATGTGCACCACATTTAAAACTTTCAATTGATCCTTCATAAAGAACTTCTTTCCCTTTCCTAGATTCAACTAGATGCTTCATTTTTCCATCCAGGTTCTTTCTTTATGACCTTAATTTCCAAATCTATAGCATCTTTCTGTACCTTTTGAAACATTTTCCTACGTGTTTCTTTCCACATATTTGACACATAGGTTTTTGAACATACTTACCTTTATGATTATTACCTGATCTTCCGTAGGGATTTGTTTCTCACATATACGATGCCTTATAAAAATTACTAAAGTTCAGGTGGTCAATAATGACTGCAGATAGTTGGTTGAGGATAACCCCAAGAGTTCTCATTGATGCTCCCAGATCATTCAGTTGTTCTTTCATAAAATCGTCACAGTTTTCTTCAATTCCACTATTACTTTGGTTCCTGCTAGATCCAACCATTTACTAAAACCAAAAAGGTCAGTGTGACTATATCTGTAAAATCATCAAACAAAAAAGAGGAATATAAACACCAAGATATACTTATCCAAGTTATCTCAAACACATTCTAACTTTCAAAAAAAAGGATGACTCCATCTAATATACTAACCATTGTGGTTATACACAACTTGTCACTTTTTCTTAAACAACACTCTAACCTCTAAAGTTATCTAAACCGACCTCTGATACCAACTATAAGGCCGCAACCTTAAACCGTACTTAATCTTGAGTTATTACTAGATTACACATTAAAGATCATTTCATGTTTAGGGTTTTAGAGAATTACATCATAAAACTTGAATTACATTCCACATTTAAACAAAGTGGTTACATAAAAGATAGTATACATTTTTTCCCATCAACGGAAACATATTTAAAATAAAACATGGATTCTTTGTTGACACTTCTTTGACACTATCATCATATCATGTGCCATTCCCTTGACCTATGAAAAACATTTCAAAAAGTTGGGATGATCAAAAAAATCTCATTAAGGGTTATAAAAATATTGAAAGGAAACATGAGTACATATATACATATGAATTAAATCATACTTTACCGATAAAACATAATCACTTTAACATACCTCAGAAAATCATGATTAAATGATATAAATCGTAAGACATAAAGGGAACTTAAGGAATTCATAAAATTATTACGTAGGGAGTAAACCTCTTTGTTATGTTTGGAATACCCATCACATTATATTTCCTAAATCTCTTCAGAAAAACCTTAACGTTTAACTCCTTCGCGTTACCCAATGCATTGGAGAGCTATATCGGGCTCACCCGCCCTTAGTTTATCATGAAAGCAACCATTTTCATAACAATTCCCAAGAACCATAACATAAAAGTGTCACATAAAACATGCATAAAGGAAACATAACATTTCTACATTTCAATCACAATATAACATTTTAGGATATTGAAATAGTGAATCTATTCAAAAAAACCATTTTCAAAACCATTTAAAACATTTAATAAAGATATTTTTGAATCAAAGTGTACCATAACACCGTGAAGATTTTAATATTTTAAACCATTAATAAACATATAAATAAATCCTTAAAACCATTTTGATAACATGGATATTAAAAAAAATCATTAAAACATTTAAAGTGATATTTTGGTAAAAGTGTTTTTACCAAAATTAAGGACACTTGAATACAATAATTGAGGAATAACATTTAATGAGAATAAATGGATTCATGAAATAATATTCCAAAGGACATTATATACACCATATAAGAGTTAATTGGGGCATAACAACAATGAATTCTCAATAGAAGTGTAAAATGTGACGAAATCCCTTATAAAGAAGGTATCCTTAAATTATGGATAAATCAATCTCAAAATTATGTGTGAAAAATATAAATACACCCAATATAAGTGGATATTAATTTTAAAACAATGCAATATCATTCAAACATATTCAAAGAATGACATATTCAATAAATACATGTTGAACCCAAAGAAATCGAAATCAGGATAAAAAGTTCCCTTGGTAAAATTTGACAGCCTAACGGCGTCACTTCAAAATTCAGGAAATGAGTTGATGAGAGATAAAAAGGGTATCTCATCACTTGGACATAAAATTTACATCAATATGGATATATATTAACATATACCAGAATAATATTATGTGAGTTAAAGGACATAACAAAATAAGTCTTTTAAAAGAGGAGGGTGAAATGTTCCCTTACCAACTTAGGTACCTTTCGAAACATACATCCCCTTGAAGAAGGGTCATACAATGAATATGTAAATACCCATAAATGAAATTATATTTCACGAAGTGTATAATAATGGGAAGTACATACACAACTCAATGTAAATGGTGGAAAATGTATCATAAATGTCATGGGACTAAAAGTGAGATGAAAAATCCTTTACGGAAACTCGGCAACCTAACTGCGCCACTTAACACTTCAAAAAAATGGATTGATGAGATCAAATAGGGTATCTCATCATTTTAAAATAAAATATACATAAATAGGAACATAAAATAACATCCCCCATCATAACAATGTGTATATTAAAAGAAGTGACATAAAGGAGAGTACATAAAAAGAAGGAGAGAGGTTAGATCTCTTATGAAACTTTGGCAGGCTAACGACGCCACTCAAAACATCCAAAATGGATTTATAAGAGAAAATATGGTCTATAATCATATGAACATAAAAATTACAGTAGGATTAATACAAAATAACATCCCAATCATAATAAAGATGATCTTAAAAGAAATGGCATAAAAGAGTGTACTTAAAAATAAAGAGAGGGGTAGGATCCCTTATCTCGGGTTCGACTTGACTCGATCATTCTTTAAACTCATGAATAATAAACTTGAGTTAATTTCTACTTTCTTAAGAACATTTTTCAAGTTCATTATTCCTTTTATATCACTTAATACCATTCTATGAACACTATGTAATTATTTATGTTAATAATGGTCGTTTTGTAGATCAATGTTACTTGAGTCCAAAATAAACACTTTATAATTACAAGATGTTCATGTGGTAAAATATATATTATATCCAGAATTATATTCATTATGTAGATATCATATATATCATATATATCAATTATATACATGCATTTATAATATTACATAATATTTAGAGGTAAGAAATGAAATGCACAATTCATGGAGACGGTAAGCTGTACATACGCATGAACGCTACTTCCATTTGTATTTCTTATTTAGTGGAATTAAAAAATAATTATACATAATAGTATTATAATTCCAGTATGGTATTAAATTTTATATCATTAAATCTATCATTTACACGTACCACAAATAGTATTAACGAATCAAATAACATTGAGGGGGCGGTAGTCTGCACTTTCTAAAATGAAGATATCGTGTTTAACCATAATGGAAACCATAATGGTATGCCATAAATGAAAAATACAAAAGCATAAGTAAAACATAAACATATAATATATCATATATAAATATAGTGACATCTTAATGGACACCATTTAGGGTGTTAAAAGAATATTGAACAATCATCATTTCGTGAGGCAGAAATTCACCATCCACCGAAACAGTATGTTTTTTAACCATTAGATGTAGGTTTGTGAGTGTGTAGATAGAATAATTCTTATAAAAACATCATAGTATATTTAAAATACTGGATTTATTACAAAAGAAATGAATAATAATAGTTTAGGGGGTTGGAGAATCAAAATAAAACAAAAGAACAAAAGTGAAATCATTACCTTAAAATCGGGTATCTCTCTTTGATTTGAGCTCAAAGGCTTCCTTGGGAAGACTTCTGCCCAAATTGAGGCTTCTAGGAGTAATAAAGGGATGTGGAGAGACAAAATGAGCAGAGGTTAGACGAGCCAAAATCTTTAGAGGTGTGGGTAAGGTGGTAGAGGTGGGGGCCTTTTATAAGAGGAGAGGAAGGCACTCTTGGAATGTTATAAAATGTTACTTTATTTTCAAATTAGTTACGGATTTTAAAGGTCCCACATTGATGTATTTCTAGTATAAGGTGGTAAGGGTTCGAAATATACTCATCCAATAGGTTTTTTACAAGTTTATGTTATATTTTTAACATTATCTTTTCATTTTATTTAAATCCATTATTAATGAGGTAATCACTGCATCATCATGATGTTATAAATAAATTAATTAATTTAATGTCTAAAAATTATAAAAAAACTATCATGATGTAGGAAATAGTTTGAAATTTCTAATTAATATTTATAGTCAAAAATATGACTTGTATAACCCCATTTAATTTTTTTAGTAAAATAACTCATGCTTGTGACATTTTTATTTTAACTTTAAATAAAAAGTTATTTATGTCATTTTCCAACCAAAGTGGCTCAATGGGGTCCCCAAATTGACCCATGGATTGTCATGGTCGGCAATGACACATCCAATGAGGGTAGGACATGTGTCTAGGTCATTTCATATTATTAAAACATTATTTTTTACCTTAAATTACACTAATTACCTCTAATCGCGATTAAAAACATAAAAGTTACTATTCACCAAAAAATTATTTTAATAACATTGAACCACATTTTACTTCCCAATGACAACCATGTATGTTGGATTTTTTGAAATTCAATTCAAAGAAGTGGTGAAGTTTCATTTAAATGAAAAATCATTTTTTAAACTACCACTTAGTGGTTTCACTATTCATCAAAAATCGACGTTTTTCAGAAAAATACAAAAAATTCACCCTAAGCTATATTTGATATTCTGAATTCAAAAATTATGTATATTTTACAAAATTAAAAACATATATGTTTCATTAATTATTTTAATAATTAATTCTCGCTGCAAAACAAATAGCGCGTTTTTATGAAACAATATCTATTAAAAGATTGACACTAGTGTAAGTCCAATTTCAAAGTCAAATTAATTACAATGACCACTATTGGATTGAATGGTAAAATATATTATAATTTCACATTAAAAAAATTAAAAGTATAATGTAATCATATAAATAAATTAGATTAAAAAGAGGTTTTGAATTAAAATACATCATTTTTCAGTACTCATTAAAAAATAAGCTTTATCGAAAAATACCAAAAATTTACACAAAGTAAATTTTGAGGTCCCGATTCTAAATAAGAATTTTATTTTTTCAAAAATAACACATAAAATTGTCAAAAAAGTGGATTTAAAATAGGTTCGCCATCAAAAGGCGGTTAATCAACCTTATAACGAATACTAGAATGTTTACGCTTAAAATTGGATTCATTCGCATTTTCAATCCTCTAACATTTATTATAGAAAGTAAAAATATTTGACAAACATATATAATCATTTTTTAGTTAGTTCTATTCATTCCCACCATTACAACGGCTAGGTATTAAATACCTTTTAAAATTATATTATTTTATTATTAGTGTACAACGTATGATTTCAAAAAAACTCGTTGTTGCGTATTGGGTACGCCCTCGAGCATAGAGTTCCCTTTAAAGTATTATTAATATTTTATTCAAAAATATGGATAAATATGAAAATTTCATATTGTTTATTTACCTGGGGTGTTACATTAACTACAGAGTAACTAGACCTGAGGGCCACATGACGTCATGAAAACATACATGTATTTAAAAGGATGAAATCTAGTGTTGATGTCCTAAATCATACATTTATGAAATTATAACCTAATATCATTATAACCAATAAATTTTATATAAATAAAAAAATCTATCACATAATTGTATTGTACATAGAAAAAAAATATAATGATGCTATAATATCTTAAATGTAGTAATAAAACAATATATATCCATGGATAACTATATGTTCTACTACATATAAAAATTAATCATAATAATTATCATAACACTCTACTATAATACATAAGACTAATTTTATCCCAAATTATTATAAATTTTAATCTGTTAATCCAGAAACAGGAAAAAACTAGTGATCACACAACTAAAAATACATAAGATCTACATGACCACTAGAGTCCCCATGTTGTGAATGAACAATTATATGTATGGTGTCACATAATACCTATAAGAACCCCTACATGGGGAGATCTCATGTCATCTTCGAACCATCTATCATCACTTATGTGAGGTAACCCATCCTATATGTACAATAATCTTATCACTCAATGTAGGAACCTATATCGCATCATGACCCCAAAATTATCACTCAATGAGGGGTATTATATTTCATCTGCAAAACTAAATTTTCACTAAAGTAAGGATCCATCATCCATGTATCAGATGAAAGACTAGAAAAATATTATAACACATGGTATTACACCCTAATAATATTCACTTATTACATTTTTTTTAATGATTAATGTTTTACCACACCTTTCTCAATAGTGATATCAGTCTCTTATACATTACCTTATTTAATGGAAACATGGTGTAATGAAAACCCATTCATAAAAAAGAATAGAGTTTTATATTAAAGGGATAATCTACGTATACCAACATTTTTCCAACATTTTAATTCTATATTCTTCCATGATTGAGCTGATTCATCTGTCCTAAATGTTTAAACTTAAAATTCATTACAAATTAAAAGCCTCCACATTCACATAATTAATTAATTATTATTATTATTTATAGAATTTTAAATAATCTAATGGACCATGGACACCTTGATACCCTATAGGTATAGAATTATCACACAAATCAAAAAAAAAATTTCATCACTACAGGATATCTTCAAACTAATATATAAAACATTCCATCAACATGAGATAGTTTTCACCATGACACATTTATGACCTCCCTAAAATCATATTCGATGTTACTAAATTCATTGGATAATTAATTGAATGTGGGATATGTATAGAAAGGGGAAAACACACATCAAATCCATAGTAGGATGAAATCGAAAATATTTTTCCTTATGGGGATCACATAGTAGGAGAATAAGAGGAGGGACCGACCAGATGAGACATCACCATGTTTTTATTCAATATAATACATTAGTAGGATTCCAACAAAAATATGTATCTTCACCTAAAAAATTGTTCAATATTCTAGTCACAAAATAGACACGACGATAAAGATGTGAAATATATTTGATATGGAATCATTTAGTTAGCCCCTTCTTGGTAAAAAAATGGTTACCCCTAGAAAGAGGGCCCAATAATATAAAATAAAAACATCCTGATATGACCCCTTAAGGTCTTACTATGATAGTATTTTTCATATAAAATACAAATTCTTCTATTAAAAATTTATCTGCACTATAAATTGGCATTCTGACCCTTCACTTGATAACCACTCATTCCATGCCATTATAGTAAGACTATATTCCACAAATTAAAGAAATAAATTGTAAGGGTTTTCTAACCCCATATTTTTTATTTACCGTTATAGATAGAATCACCTTTTGTTGTATGAATATATTGGATAAATGTTTTCATCTACAATCAAATAATAAAATAACAATTATTTCTGTGATCCTCTTAGTGATAGAGTGTCTTTATACTACTCAATACTAATTTTTTTGGGACCCTAAATCATTGTGGTGTGATAAGAAATTGCAACAAAATTTATTAAAGTGGTCTCTGCATCCATCCTATATTCACCTGAAAACCCAAAACACTATCCAAAAATCAATACACTTACAATGACACCACTTAGAGGTATTCTATCTCACAAAATATTATCTTTAATTCCAATTCATGAAATTTAATGTACATTATATCATAAAATATATATTCACTCAAAATTTCAAAACACATAATGATCATGATTATAACAAAAGTGTGATGCCATGAATTTTCAATTTTTAATTTTGAGATAAATCATACATTTAAATTAATATAAATTGAATAAATATGGTTTTTATAGAACTATCTATTTGAAACAACTTGTAGCATTTCATGTTCATAGTAAATTGTTACAAAATAGTTGTGCAGTCACATTGTCGAGACATATTTTGATATTAAATGTTCTAATTAAAAGAATAAATATAAATTTTACGAAATTTATCATTAGATAAATCATTCTAGCCATGTTGTAATGTTTAACTATTCATTGCATTGATAAATAAATAACGAAAATACAAAATCATGTTGTAATTCATTTTTTAAAATAAATTAATTGAATTAATGGATTTTATTATATCATGAAATATTTTAATTTACAATATAATTTATGAAAACATTGCTTTAAAGATATATTGGTTAATGAGGCTAAAGAAATAATAAATTTCCATTATTTTTTATTTTTCTATGTTCATTATAGAAAATATTACTATCATTTGTAGATTATGGGGGAAAATGTGATCAATGGCCATGAAATTTAGGTTAGTATCTACCATGAATTAGGATATGATTGAGAAATATAATCAAAACACTTTTTCTATAAAAAATATAGTGGAAATTTTGGAGGAATATATTGATTTATGAATATATTTTTTTCAAAAATTACTACATTATATACATGTAATTTAATAGCCCAAACAAAAATATATTCATCCATTCATGTTGATATTATATTAAAAATATTTAAAATTATATAGAAATATTCTGATTCAATGTAGTATCCACATGATAATAAATGTTTTTAATTAAATTTAAATTTTTTTAAACAATAAATCCATTGTTCAAATATTTAGTATTTTATTTAATGATGTCCTAATGAAAGATAATTCATAATAAGAAAATGGTTATTCTGAAAATATCACAGTAAATTTATATTATTTATATATAATAAACATTTTTATGGAAAGAATTAATTTCATAAATAGTAATGGAGTAATAATATTTACATTAAAACTATTTCATGATGGAAAATATTGGATGGTTCCATCTCATAATTCAAAATTTATGAAATTATTTATAACACATATAATGGTTTTAATATTATTAAATAAAAAAAATATATTATTTATAAGAGAATAATAATATTGAAGGTAATGTGAGGGAATTAAAAATGTTAATCTCATGGTAATCTGATAATAAATTGATAGATGTTACAAGTTTAACAATAATGATTATATTTTTATTAACAATCCAATGGAATCCATGGGTTTAAAATAAAATTCAACGACTCAATAGTGTAAAAATGTCATTCTTTATTTAAAAATACATGAAATGATACAAAATGAGACTGTGATCATGTTCGTTATAATTGTTTACAATATTGTTTTCTCAATATAATCATCTTAAAATTTAATTATTTATAAATATGAGGTGAATATATTTTTGATAATTAAAAATGATAGATTTGATTCTAATATATATGTATTATCTAATAAATTAATTGATGACTTGAAAATAATCGATATTAGTATTTCATTGAGATCCTATATAATGTGGATGGGGAAAACATCATATTATAATATCAAGGGGAATAAAATACACATTTAGTTATTTATATTGTTTCATGAAAAAATAATCTTAAAAAATTTGATGACGGAGATTATAAACTTTGTAACAATGTATTTATCTTATTATTTGATGAATAATTTTTAAGATCCAATCTATTGTAAATATGTCAGTATAGTTTTTTAAATTATCAATAATGGAATGAATGATATTTTATTATGAAGAATCAAAGTGAAATATAATTCAGAATACATAAATCATAATACTACATTCTTATCATACGTAAATATGGTATACTATACAAAATGGAGACAAATAATTAATGAAAAAATAATGACCAAATTTCAATAGTTGGGTTTTTCTTAAAACAAGATATATATTCTTGTAATATGGATAGTTTAACATATTAATATAACTCAATTAATGAAATTCATGAAAAATGTATGGAAAATTAAAATTTGTCACATATTTAATATATTGATGTTTATTAAGTTGTATATTATCATGTTGAGCTAATTCTTGTAGTAATAAAAAAATGAGTTTTAATTTATATTTTAAATGATGATTCATGGGTAAAAATGTTCATGGATAATAATGAATGTCTTAATAAAATTATATTTTTTGATTGATATAATATATATGTATAGGAATATAACATGAAACTATGTATATAAAATTATAATTAACATTGAAGACGGTTGTTAAATTATCCATGGTGTGAATAAACGTTATGTAGAATTATTTAATGTCGAAAAATACTTGAATAAATTCCATAAATAATAGGTTTAAATTTCTATGAAAATTTCTATATAAATAATTATATTAGTGAATGAAGTTATTGATTCCTATTAAAAACATGATAATTATTTTAGGGTTATATATACCAATTATTTATGAACATAATATTTAAGTAAAATTTATTATTTAAGTGAAGATAATTTAATACAATTCAATATTGAGGAAATAGAATATGGTCACTTTTATTTTGAGTAATGGTTTTAAAAACCCTTAACAACAATGACTCATAGAAGATTAATGATAGTGAATAATATATAATAAAAAATAAATCATTATGTAAAATAATTTTATGACTATGGATTAATAATGAATGCCATTTAATCTATTTCTAAATTTGATACTCATTGTATATTTTAAGTATGAATATTTAAATATAATTGAATTTTAATATATTGGATGACAATAAATTAATAGTGTGTATTAAATAGTTCATTTTGTAGTAAAACATATCAATCCATAAATTAAATAATCTATATTAATCACGGGGATATGAAAATGTTATTTATAATGTCCGGTGAAGCAATATTCTCACATAGAATGTTAAGTTTACTTATATTTTTTATTCTATAATATAATCATTGTGGATGTGTCATCATTCAAAACACACATCCAAAAATAGACACACATTTCAAAGAGATAAATTTAAATAGATAAATAAATCGTATATCAAGTGGTGAGTGATTGAGTTCAATACATAATGGTTTTGGTGGCTTCTAATTCTGTGAAATGTGATAATCCTATGATATTCTACAATTGTTTCACATCAAATAATACAAAAAAAGATATATTTAATGAAATAAATTTCCAAAATTGAGGGAAAATTACATTCATGATATAGTTTATTACTCAATATTAAAGAAATAAGAAGTAGTAAATTTTATAAAATGGTATTTATTTCAGTGTTGTACTCATTGTTAATGCATTAAGGAAAAATCCCATGACTATATCCATTCATTTTAAAAAAACCATAGATATGATATTATGGAAAAAATATATGAAAATATGATAATAGAGGATCAAAATATAATTATTATGAGATTGTTAAGGTTTGAGTTATTGATCCATATATTTAATGACTAAAATTGTTATTGCATCTGTAATACACGAGACATATGTATAGCAAGTAAACACAATGTAATGAACAAACACAAAAATCACTATCTAAATATCCGTTATTGAATAATTAATTTAATAGTAACATTTTATAATGTATTCTATACATAATTAACATAAATTTTGATTTATATATATCATATTTTTTAATGTATTAATTTATTGGCTATATAAGAAATTGTCAGTTTATAGTTGAAAAATAAATTGTATATGACACATTTAATTTTTATGTATTTATAATAAAATAATGATTAAAAAGTTTTTGAAAAATCCATATATGTAATCACATATGAATTTAATGAATAAAAATATTTAGTTTGTAATATAATTTAAAGATATAAATCTTACTCCCAACCAAATTATAACACGTTAAAACATTAATTTAATAATAAATTTTTTCATTATTTTTATTAAATGAAGTATTTCTTAATAAGATTATATTTATTAATTCTGTTAATGCTAATAAGTGTCATAATTATTTTATAGAATAATATATTTAATAATAATTTTAAACCAATATAATTTTATCTTTTGTAGAAACTTTCATGATGGAATTAATTTTGTTCAAAAATATGTTCATACCATATTAATTTTTATTACTTTTATATTAACATTTCAGAAATCTAAAAAATTTCATTTAGAAAATTTATACTCTATTTTTAAATTAATGGGATAAAATTCAAAATAAGGGAAAATATTAATTTTTTCATTAAATCCTTTTACCATGGTTAAACATAAATTACAATGGTAATAATAAAATTGGGGAGATGCAGAAATGGTAAAATAAAAAGACTTAAATACTCAATGTTGTACCAAAAAGGAGTTTCTATATTGAGTTTAAACACATACTCCCTATCTACCAAAATATTTTTCATTTTATTTCAATTAGCCTTGAAAATTAATTTATATTAATTAAAATTTATGTGGTACTCCAAAACTACCCTTCTATCTAATAATAAATGATTGATAATAAAAAACAGCAAAAATAAATGCTAATTCTAATTTATCATAGAATATTTTCATTTATATTAACTTATTATGATTTCTTATGTTCTAAATATTATTTTTCCTCATTATATAGTGTTAAATAATCATATAAATGATTCTTCCATAGAAACATCATGTCCTTGGCAGGAGTATTATAATCAATATAGTTTTTCATCCAGATTTTTTTCATTAAAACATTTTATAGGAATGAAAAAATATTTATATTAGTGTAACATAAATGTTATTGAGACACAATATAAATTTTATATTCACATTACAATCATATATCATATACACTATGAAAAAAATAATCATTTCTGTTTATATGAATACCACTTCTACCATGAATAAAAATTAGTTTTTCGTCACCACACATTATAAATGGTTACATGAATGAAATTTATTATGAAATATGTTTTTTTTAATTTATTATTGTTTTATTATGATGTGTTTGAAATTTTAATTAACAGATTATTTATAAAATATCGTCATTCATTGAATCTTTTATAAAAAGCATATTAAGTGGAAAATAATTTATTCAAATTATGTAATATTTTCATGTCATTTTAATTTTATACTAAATAATCTTAAATTCTTATATATTAGAATAATTAATATTAAATTAGATCATGAAAATTTTTTATACATATATTATAATAATACAACCCAGCAATCATTGAATAAATTATTTTATGTTCATATTCAAGTCAGTTTACCCACCCACGTGATGAATTATATATATATAATGAATATTAGAAAAAAAATAATGATATAAAATAATAAACATTAGTAAATAATGTATTTTTTATTCTATTTGAGTCATATAAATATTTAATTCACTTATTAATAAAACATAATTCAACTATTAAGAAACATTGAAACATATTTATCATCAATTTCAAAAAGATGGATATGGATTAAAATCCCATAAATAACTATAGAAAACCAATGTGAAAAATATATTGAAACTATATGTTGAGTGGTTAGTAATGAGGATTATTAGTGAAAATGTATGTGAATATGCCTCTAAATTATTTTATAAAGATATATATTATTATTATAAAGGAGTTTATATTATTTTATTTGATATAATGATAAGATATAATGGGTTTTCATTACAAATTCTTCTCTTTGAGACAAGTTTTGTATTATGCAACTAATTTTAAATATGTGATTAATATACTACATATTTTAGATTATATATCATGATATTAGTTTACATACCTTATTTGAAGGTTGTTTAATGTTCTTTAATTTATGTGTTTTTTATTTAAAGGAATACCATATCGATGTTATGATATTATATCTCAATATTCATTATTTGAGACTAATGTTATATTATCCTTGTATTTAATTTCATATAGATTATTAATTTTTATGAGAAAATTTTACCAAACTATAATTATATTTATTGTTTTTTAGGGATATATTATTATCTCTCACTCAATTTTATTTGAATTAAGAGTTACTATTAAAATATAAAACACTTTATGATCTATGTTTTGAAAACACTCCTATGTATTGGTAAAGTAAATGTGTGTGTATTTTCCAAGAAATTAAAAAAAAATTGGAAATTGAAAATTTGATGAGATTATGTTAAACAATATCCTAGGGTAAATTACCCTAAAATGATTCATTTGAGCACTCAATCAATCATCACCTTGATGTTTGAAGAGTAGGACAAAGACTTCACACAATTGTAGACCCTCATTGGGTATATCCTGTAACGTAATCACATACACATTATATATTATAATGAACGAATTTTCAAATAATTTAATTTGTATTCAACCAATTAAAACTATTTATCCCAATTACCATCTTCCACAGATAATGAAAATCATTAAATGTACAAACATGGATATATTTAAATGGAATTAGAACATCACGTTTCCATGATGATACCTCCATGAATCCTATAATATTTAGGGATATTATATCAACCTAATCATTTTACACATATTATTATGTGATTTAGAGAATACATATCCATGAAATACAAACTAGTTATATAAAATTCCAGTGCATTTGAAGGATAATGTAAATTACTAGAAAACATGTATCCAAATTGAGGAATAATTTATTTAAACAACACAAATAGGTTCTAATTTACTTATATCTCTTAAATCCACAATGTATAACATAGTGAATATATGAAAATTTTGTTTGCATAAAAATACTAGTAAGGTAATAAACATTGGAATAAATAATGAAAAATGAGTTAGAATAAATAAAAGGATGAAATATAATGGCAAGGAATGTTAATTAATATATGGAATTATAAGATGTAAGATAAGGGATAATGTTATCTAGGAATAATATTAATTTTTAAGAATCAAATAACACAAAATAAAAAAGGGTCAAGGATAACATCTAAAATAATATCACATTGTGCACAAATTCCAATAAAAGAACCTGGTGTATACCATGTCCTAACAAGACATCTTGTGAGGCAAAACATTACCCAAAGAATTGGTGTTCCATCTGGTTTCACCAATCAAAACATGTTCAATAATATGTGTCACACGTGAAAAATAAAATATTAGTGATAAATATAATCATGACCCATGGAATGAAATTAGTACTATAATCAAGTAAAAGAGAATAAATAATGAGTTCATTAGAATGGTATAAAATAATGAATATATTTATATCATAAATAGAAATTAATAAGTTAAAATAGTCATAGAACCTCAAAATTGATTTCCAACATTAGTGAAAACATTTAAAAATTGTTTTCAAGATACTTTAGAAATGATCTACTTCAGTGCGGTTGAATGGAAAATATTAAAGAGTTTATAAAGAGGAAATGAAATAATTGTTTTAATTGAACTAGAAATGAACTATGAAATTATTTCAAGAATAGATGATTGACTCTACAAAAAAATGTTTTTTAAGAAATATTATGTAGTGATCTTAAAAATTGGTATAAAATTGTTATGTTCACTATAATCGGGTCGTGTTATCGGGTGTAACTGAAAATGTATCTTCATAAAACATGTTTCTATCAGTAAAATAAAGAATAATTTATCTGGGTACATATTTCAAGAATATAATAAATAATTTAGTGTTATTATATAATAATTCATTCAAATTACATTGGGGTAGATAGAGAGAATGTGTAACCAAATAGTAATTGGGAGGTTTGGAGAGAATCCAATAACTTTGGCACGAATGGGTTTTTCACATTAAATGAATGTCCTTTGTAATAAAATTAGATACATTAATATATTAATTTATAACTACATAAGCATATATTTTTTTTAGTATCTTTATATTCAATTATTTTATTTTTTATGTGTTATAAGATTCTATTTGGTCATTCTGGAACCGTCTGGTTCTTGATGATAAGACTGGTTCCATTGAGTTTAATAATGAGATTTATTATCAAATGGGAGAGAAAGGAAGAAGTAAAATTATATTATGTTGATGAAAATATATAATTTTAAATGGTTCACATTTCAATTTTTAATATGAAAAATATTCATTAGATATATTGTTAATGATGAATGCTATTTTATTGTTGTGAATTTTTAAATATCATAATGTTGTTTTGTTTTAATATTTAACATATGGTATATATATTAGTTAAAAGACATAAAACAAGTTGAAATATACAATTTAAAATATGAATTAACTATTAAATTAGTTTTATGACCAGAAATTGACATAGTAATAAAAAAATCATCATTGAAGAAGTTAGTGACTCAACACATCACAAATGATTTTTTTTTTCTTTAATATAAAAAATAGAAGAGATAAGAATTGATGAAGGATATAACATTTAAATAATTAAATTAAATTATATATTTGAATCTCGGGTTATCATGCCACATTGTATAGTGGATGTGATGGATGGATAATATATGAAAATAACTTTAAAGGGAATGGGATATGCTTTTTGCTCGCCAGTTTCGTCTCCTTGAGAACCTCGTTAAGGAACTTGGGTATTCTCATTATCTTTAAATACTAAGAATATAATATTTATAAGACTCTTTTGAGAGTAATTGGGTATAATATTATCAATCTCTATATAGTATAATATATGTGTAGTTCAAGTGGTGAGGAGTGGTATTTATAGTGGTCGTGGAGGGATTGTTTTTTATTATATTATCGATATATTAATTTCTTCACATCAAGACTATCAATAGTGTTGATTATATTCATCAAGTATAATAGAAAGATCATGTTTGTTAAAGATATTGACTAATTAAATATTCCATGACTGAACCATGACTGAAAATGTCCATTTGTTTTCTTATAATGATAAGTAATATAAATTATTTTTTTTCACTATTATCAACAAATTCGACTACTTTATAAAAATAAAAATACATTAGAATAAACATTTTTTAATAGTGTATTTAAAATATATACCCAGTTTTAAGGGAATAGTTTTTATAATATTATAAATTTATTTTTTCATTAAAGTCATCAGTTATTTGGAAACTAATGATTAATAAATTATAATAAATTTCATGTCACATTAAAAATTATTCAAGGTCAAATAAAATTATTTTATAATAATATGACTAAAAACTCGATGTTTTGAATATATTTTATGAATACATATTTTCATTTAAATTATTTTTTAATTATTAAATTGTAAATAATAAATTTCACTTTTCAAAAAAAATATAATAGTTTTGTTATCATTTTTAATACAATTATTTACTTATTCCATGATAGAAATACATCATTTTTTTAAGATACATAATTTTTTTTAACAATAATAATAATGGTTACTATTTTATTGGTCGGATTACAATTAAATATGGTCACATTAAAATTCTAATGGTTACGTTAATATTCCATTGATATATATCAGATAATTTATAAATATACCTTCAATTTAATTCATTATATATTTATAATGTTTCTATTTTCATACCTGTGTGGTTTTATGTTATTTATACTATATGATATAATTTTAATAATGGAAACTTCCATTGATATATAGTATTGGTTGTTACATTATTCCCCCCTTAAAAAATATCACCCAATAAAATCCTTTTAACATACACAGGTGAAAAATCACAAGGTAAATTCAACATCATTATTTTATCCACCTCTAAATTCCTTAAATTTGATGTTTCTGTTAAATAAATCTACAATATGGATACATGTAATACAACATGTTCTTAAGATGCGGTTGTTGGAAGTGTTATTTTCCAATCCATAGATCTAAAAAATCAATTCTCTCAAAGGGTTATATTTACCAAGGGCACATCGTTCCTCCCTTCACAAATCTCATTTCATCTTCTATTGTGAAATGCCAAGTAATAAATAGACTCCATCCTATATATAGGCCATGTAGAAGATTGTATCCATATATTTTTGTTTTAATTTTGGCTCCCATGATATGATGTTGAATGGTTTTCCCATCTTGACCATTTATTTGACTATTTTAGGTCCTTGAATTTTTTTTCTTTGATATCATCCAAAAATACAAATATTCTACATCTTTTTCTATAATGAACATCATATTGGGAAAATTGGATTATTTATTGGAAACTGTTTTTTTATATACACCCATATGTGGGTATATATTGGGACCATCATCTTTAAAATTCATTATAACATGATCCCAACTAGTCTTTCACCATCTGAATTTTCTGTTAAAATTGGCCATCAGTTTAGGATGAGAGGCCATAATGAAATTTAGAAATGTATTTATATTATTTTGGATACTTTTCTAGAACATGGTGGTAAATATAGGATCTTAAATAGATTCAATTTTTATTGATACTCAAAATATCCTCACTACTTCTCAAAGGTATATCTGTGCAATTTAATCAAGTGATACGTCTTTTTTAATATAGATGATGATTGTTATATTATTCAAAAGATCCACTAAAACCCATATATCATTATTTCATATGGATTTCATTAGATGTCAACTGACAAAGTCCATGGTGACATTTTTAGCATTTCCATGTTATTATGGGTAACAGTGGCATCATACCATTAGAAATTTTCCTTTAAACCATTAATTTCTAACATATCTGAAACATTGATAAATATTCATTGATATACTTATTTATATTTTCCCACAAATTGTTATCTTGAGGAACTCAAAAATATATTCCCTTCTTATTGAATTGATAACGATGATATATGTTCATCATTCAAAATATATTTCATTAGTTTTGGATTGGATAGACACATAATTATCCCCTAAAAGATATGTATCCATACTCATCATTTTTGAACTCTGAGGATTTCTTATTTCTAATACCTTCCACCATTTTTAGAATTTACATATAATTTATATAATTAAACATTATTTTCTCTATGAGGTATGGACAAGAAGACTTTTGGGAAAGGTTTTATAATGTTTATTCATTAATTATTTACATGTCCGTCCTTTTGAAATCGTAGGTGATTGGATCCTTCTCTATTATCAGCATTAATAATTCTACAGGATCCTCTCAAGTAAATCTACCACATTATATGATTTATGATGATTATAGTCTATTTATTAGTAATAATCAATTATAATAACTAACCACCTATGTTGGTACATATTAGTATCTTTTTGTTTGAATCTATATTTTAGGGTCTATATTTTAGTATAAATCTCAAATGTATCCCCATAGAGATAATGGTGCCATAATTTTTTAACTAACATCACAAATAAAAAAGCCATGTCATGAATGTGATAGTTTTTCACATTAAATTTCAACATCATTGAGGCATTGGATATAAATTTATAATTTTTCTTCATTATACAGCCGAGTCCTTTCTATAAATCATTCTTTTATACACAAAAGAGTTCCCTTCTTGTTATAATATTTAGTAATTTTTAAGTGGTAATCAAATATTTCAAATTGTGGAAATAGTATTCACATTCAATGGTATAGAAAAAAAATAACTCCCATATGAGATAGTTTGGTTAGTGATTTTTACCATCATGGGATTTTCTTTAAAAATATTCTATAATGGTTTTTGAAGTAAATAATTGATCTATATAAAAGATGTGTCATGGGCCACTTTTAGACTGAATTTGTAGTGGATGGGTCCACATATATTCCATTTTTTGTGATAATATTCCCCAAGAACGATACATACTCTATCCATAACTCAAATTTATTATACATTAAATAGTGGTTACCCCTTCGCAAAGTCTTTTTTAACGTATTCAAATGGCCCTCATGTTCATCTTTTCACATTGAGTATATCATAATATCATCAACAAAGAATACCACAAATTTTTTTAGGTAATATCGAAAAACTCTATTTATTATGTCCATGATCATTTTTAGAGAATTAGTTAGTATAACAGGTGATACTATGAACTCATTGGGTCAATATATTGTTCGAAATAATGTCATGGGAATATCTTCATTCATAACCATTAATTTGAGATACCCTAACAGAAGATTCACATTAGGGAAATTTTTCTTATAATTAGACAATTATGCTTACAAATTATTTGATTTATCTATTCTTGATAAATTAGACCAAGGACTTATGTTAGATGTAATTGAATATTTTCTCAAAAAATAATTTTTCCCATGAATTTACAAAATTTCATGAACAACTGGTGTAGTTATCCTAAATATATGAGCATTTCCATTTTTTTTTGCCCAAAAACAGTTTTTATTTTTTCTTTTATGTCCCACAACACATTGTCTGTTTTGTGAATATAAATTATTTTTAATATATATTTTCACTTTAAAAAAATAATATTGAGATGTTTCATCGATTGACAATAGAAAAAAGAGATATCAATAAAAATTAGAAAGGAAGAGACATATTTATAACCATTAAATTTGATGGAAATTATATTTTATGGAACATGTAGACGAGGCCCAACTATTTACAATTATGTGTTGTAAAACTCTATGATACTGTGAATTATTTTTTTTCAATTTAATGAAATATTTTCATACATTTCATTAAATATAACAAAAATTAATTTCTTTTTGTTATACAAATGCACTTTATGTGGTTTTCATTATACGGAACACCATGTCACGAGTGTGCTCTACACAACATGTGGCATAGGATGAGGCACAAAAAAAATTATATCATTACACAAAATATCAGGTCCCTTTGATATCTTGTGTTACATGGAAATTCGAGTTTTACTAGATAATAAGATACTACTAATATTACTATTAATATTTTATTATGGATACCAAAATTCAATGGGAATTACAGTTATGAATAAGACTAAATAAATATGAAAATTTTATATAAAACAAGTCCTTGGGAAATATATTTGTAGATGTGATTGAAAGAACTATAAAAAACAAATAAATTACTTTTTTGAATAAAAAATTTCTATTTAAAAGTAAAAATTTATCCGAATAAAAAAATGCTTATTGATTATTTTTTCAACAAATTATATAATATATATATATTGAAACAATAATTTTTTATACTCATCCAACAGATTATGTGGGTATAATAAATAAATAAATGCAATTTTATGAATAAGAAAATGTATTTTTCTGAAGATAATTATACCACCATTTAACGTACAACACATTTTAAATAATATTTTTGAAACTTTTATTATTTATAATTTATAGCATGAATATAATTTCTGAAATAGTAATATCTAAATTTACATTTTTTGTTGTTTTTATATTTTTTGGGAAGATTCATTTTTTACTTAATAGTGAAAAACATAGATTTTTTCTACATAACTTATTTTCAATTTATTCATTCATATACATATATTGATTTAATTAGGTTTTAATTATTAATTAGATAAATTATACATAAATTTAATCTATTTTTCTCACTGAATGAAATTTCAAATAGAAATTGGATATAAAAACATCCTAATCATTTACACATTTTTTTATAAAATAAATGCTGTTGTCACAGGTCTATGGGATTAATATAAAATTAATTTATGACTTATATGAGATTGGAATATTGAAAAATGGGTCAGATAGTTTTACTAACAATAATTTGAATTTTCTAAAAGTTTCAATTTATTTTTTCCAAAAGTTTTACTGAATGTGATAAAACTTAATTAAAAAGATTTAGAGAATTATATCTTATCAAATGACTAAATCACAAACATAAGGCCCAAAATGACCCATAAACATGAACAGAATTAATTTTATGTTCGTATTACACACTATACTCCCTTTTTTCGAATTTTAACTATTATTATAGATTCTTTTCATGGTAATAACGTGGATATAATTCCATTTTCTAAAATATAATGAAATGCCACTCCTCGTCATTTATAAAAAAGCAACAAATCCTCCAACATATTCCCCTATCAAGCCATTTTGTTGAATAGAACATATTTATAACTTTCCTCCAAGAATATATACCTTAATCATTTAATACTCCGTTCTAGGAATAAATCCATCCAATGATGAGCAGTGGTAAAAAACCTAAAAAATTTACCCAAAAAATATGTAACATCCTTCCTCAAGGACTTCTTTTATTTTCATTCTAAATCTCATTAATTATATATATTAAATTATTATATATAAAAAATGGTTTCTAAAATATACTATTATTTTCTATTCTAATTGTTATTTTAAATAATAAAAACTCATCCATTTAATGGGTAACAAACATACTATACTTCTGTATGGAAAACTACATGGAACAATGTTGTTCGTTTTCCGTTAACATGACTAATGTTTAAGAATTATGATAGAAACTATGTTTTTATATTTATTTATGATATTTTTGATATATTTTTTCTTCTATAATTTTTTTATAACTCATTCCTAAATTATTACCAATTTTTTAAAATATAATAATTGGATTTGGGGAAGCATGGACTTTTGCCTCCTCAAAGCGCAGTGATTCATTCACAGTCTACATGTAATATATTAAGGATAATTTTAGTAAAATTATATTATATAAATTTATATATATTTATAATTCAAAAAGAAGATATTATATATATATATATAGTTTAGATAGTTTCTTTTAATATGACATTAAAATAAAACCAATGTGCATCTGTATGTATGGCCAACCATCTCAAAGAATAATATATTCTATTTCATAATTCAATATTATGTAGCCTTTTATAAATATATATATACTCAATATATATTATATTTGATTCTCTATTTATATTATTAAATAAACAAATCATTATCTATGTAAGACCAAGAATAATAATCCAATATATATATCAAAGATTAAGAAGATATCACCCAAACCACTACATTAACATGAATTTGTTACTGTTATAGTAATATTACATCAGAACTAAATAATAAATTGTATTATATATAATAATATGTTTCTTTAGTAAATTTATAATTAACATATATCTATTATATAGTAGGTTTGATAATGTACACCAAAATCCAATAATTAAGTTAATAGAATTTCATCTAACTTTTTATTTATATGAGATCCATGTTATATCCACCACTTAATTATTTTGTGAGGATAACATAATTTTCCATGGAATGTAATATCATAAATTAAATTTATTTAATTATATTAAATGTTTTTATTGATGTTATTCTTTCTTGGGGATCTTCATTCTGAATTTTCTCAATTAGAATGTTTTTTCTCATCTCGCTTTTATTATATTTGAGATTCATGCCTTATATAAAAACTAGTTATTATATGTTTTGTTGTTAACATAAATTCATATATTATTTGATTAATATAAATAAATTTATGTGTATTTATATATATTTTAGATATTATATTCATGGTGTATATGATTCAATAGTTCAAATCAGTACTATAATTTTGTCTCAATCCTCCTTCTTTGAGACACATGAATTATTATTCACCTATCTTGTTTTAAAATATTTATATAACTCCATTTACATGTCCTATAATTAAAATAATAATTTTAATGGTATTTTATGATTCAATTGAATTAATTTTCTTATATTTGAGTATAAATCTATGATAATATATGGTTGGAGTTTATTGAAACAATATCCTCAGTTATCAAGACTGTTTAGGATTATAATTTAATTGAAGAATATATTATTACTCATTTCATAGGATCTCTATTAAAATTTATACATTTTTATTTATTAATGATATTATCATGTATTGTAACCATTTTACCACACTTTGGTACGTAATATAATTACAGAATTATTTTAATGATGTCTAACATTTCCTTTATCATCAATCATAAATATTTTTTCTCTATAAACCATGTTTTATAAAAAAATATAATCAAATATTATTTATATGTATGGAAATTTTATTTAGATAGAAGAAAATTAATATTCTTATAAATATTTCATTATATGTTTTAAAATTGTTTTTAAATAAAATGTTTTTCCAAATTTTTTAAAGCATTCATTTTATGTTTTCAATTTATTTTCAATGGAAATATATTCAAATGCGTTTCAAGTATAATATATATAATTAAATGAAAAATGGTTGTTATAATATTCTTAATATTTACTAATATTTTGTAAAAGAAAAATATTTTTTAAAATTATTTCAATTACTCCTTTAAAATTTTTCATGTTTGTTTTGCAGAAAATGGGTTTCAGAAGGATATATGTTTTTTAAAGAAATGTAAATGATGAATGTGTAATTACCTAATATAATGTATTTAAAAATGATTTTTAATTTATATTCCATCTATGATGACATATATTTCTATAACTCATTCCTTTCTAGAAAAATTATCCAATGGTTATAATTCAGATTCTTTCTCTAAATGGTATATGTTTATATTGAAGGATATTTAAGAAAATCATTTCATATTCAGGGGTTACTTAATTAAGAAACCAATTTATAACTCCAAGGTTATATTCTTATGAAACCCACTTCATATTATGTGGTATTATTTGATGAAATGATTGTAAAACATATCTTATTTTATATAAGTTAAGAAAAGATTAAATTTTGATGATACCCATTTCATTTCATGGGTTTTATATGATTTTTTATTCTTGGGTCACATGTATATATGATTTTATTATGAGATTTTTTGGATCAGTATCTATAGAAAATATATTTGGTGTTTATTTATATCTCTTCATATTGATATTGATGGGTGTAGTAATGAAATCAATTTATTAAGAGAAGTTTTCTGATAAGTTGATCTAGGGAGTGAACCTTGACAACTAATATGTTCATTAGTGAGAACCATGATGAAAATGATGTTATGGGGAGTGATATCATTCTATAAATATGGACATGTAAACTATTTAGAATGCTTTTGATAGGTAATTGCACTAATCAAATTCTTGTTTTATGGTGCTTCATTAATTCCATGCATTAGGTATTTCCAAAGAATGATGAAATTAATCAATTTCATCAGTGATATCTTGTCCTCGGTTGAATTTGGATGATTGGATTTCAATCCAATATTCATTTGATTTATTCTATAATTTTTTCTTCTAGTTTTGTTATCCCTCATAGATTTAGATGTTTAGAAAACCCCGCATAATGGTTCCATCCCATTATGGATTGTAGATAATTACAATACTTCAATTTTGGAATTCAAATGGTATTGATGGGGTAGAAATCATTAGTCATGGGTTTAGTCTTATTGGTCATGCATGAAATGATTATACACTAGAAAATTCTTCACTTTGATTATTCCTCATATGAGGTAATCTTATGGGGAGAATTTTTTTCAAATGAAACTAATGAAGCCCACTTCCATCACAAGGTATATGATGAAAAAATCATATCTCTACGGTTTTGAATAAAATTAAAATATTTACAATTAGTTACTAGTATTACAAGTCATTCATTTAAAATCCTGAAAAAAGGAATGGCATTGATCAGAGTGTCACGTAGTGCTAGATCAGAGAGGTATATACCTAGGAGGTATCACCTAGAAGGGTTACAAATGGATGGATCAAAACACCCCCATGGAGATATACCGTGGGGGTATCCCATTAATTGAAGATGTCACACCCATAATTTTAATCTAGACATCGCTGGCAGTGGATCAGGGAGGTCTACCCCTATGAGGGAACACCATGGTTTACCATTATAGGGGATTTAACCTTATTGAATTCTCCTACATAAACTATTTTGAGGAAAGATATATAAACACTTATTAATTTATTGAATGTGTGGGGATTATTCATGTGACCTTCCATTCCAAATAGAATATTAATGGTTCAACTATGTTTTATTTTACGGGGATTACACATGGTGGCTTCTAGGATATTTCTAGGAGCAATATTTATTTGGATGGGGTATTACGCATATGAGAGTCACATATGGGTGGATTGATCTCACCATTTTGTTGTTTCTAGGGTAATATCAGGATTAATATTGGATGGATTGTTTGGTGGGATGGATGGAATGGATGGATTTTCTTGTTTGGACCCCAAATAAGCATTTTGTGTTTTCCAATTTATTCTGAATAAAAACCAATATATTTATAGGGATTGTTGTATGGGTATTACACCTAAGAAGGAGGAACGTAGAGATGGAGCATTTGAGTACCACTCATGGATAAGAGAATCAAACTTATTATAGATATGATAGGGACTTAATGAAAGATTAGTCACCTTGAATATGATGGGTATTATGCATGGAATCATCCCATTGATGTAGAGGGTGGATGTAAAGTTAATTTTTAACCTCCGATCACTCATGATTCATTATTGGTGTGAAAATCAGAATGAAAAAGTAGACCTGATTTTATTGTTCGAAAAGATGCTCCATTGAGAGATTGTTTAGGGATTATATGAAGAATATTCCTAAGGTGAAGGTTATTCTACATGAGGGGGATCTCATTATATGTGATTAATTTATCATGCCATGTCATTCATACACAGAGAACCCTATAAAAGGTGTGTGTGAGATTATGAGGTGAAACTACCAGAGGTAGGCATAGATACAAATTAAAAATGGAGAAGGGTGGATGATTTAGATTGCAGTGGGTGGAAGGTTCTGGCACGCTATAACCTCTTTGATCATTTTCCATGGATGTCACTCCATGTGAGTAGGATATCATTTTTTGTGGGTCAAACACGAGGACAAGCTACATTTTCTGCATAAAGTGATGTCATATTTTAATTTCATGTGTTAAGGATATTGTTTCTATGTGATTTGACGTCATATAACATGAATATAAGAGAATCAATCCTTACCCTATATTTTTGGTCAAAAATCCATCTAGGAATCATTGAAGCATTTTTTGAGATGATTGTGTTTGTTCTCAAAGAGGGATTTCGTGTTGTGATTGTTCACAACGAACACCCCTACGTATAATTTTTTGACAAAGGGGTTTACATGGTTATATGTCGAGATCATGAGATGATGTTTTATATTCCTGAATGATTAAAAAACCTCGATAATGGAATGGATGATCTAGAGGTGGTACAAAAAGAGAAGATACAAGGTGGAACTGTTTTGTAGTTTTTAGCCAAATTTTTGGGCCTGAAAATCAGAAAATGATGATATGTGTTTTTGAAAAAGGGAGGTGCGCGAAACATCACATGGTGCGTGAAAAATATTGTGGCACTTGAAAAATCACAGTGGTGCATGTAAAATATAGTGGCGTGCGAAAAATATGTGTGGTAGCGAAATATCAGCATGGTGCATAGGAAAAAAATGTGTTGGGCGAAATATTTGGGAGGTTCGCGCAAAAGTAATGTGGTGTGAAAAATATTCGTGCGGTGCATGAAAAAGGAATGTAGTGCCTGAAATATCTTCTTGATACATGAAATAGAGGGATGTTTGTTTTTCACGCAAGAAGTGTTTCAAGATCATAAGCTCAAAAATTTGAAAAGGCATGAGGTGTGTGAAATTTTGGAGTCGTTCAAGAAAAATGATGTTTCACGGAAGATTTGTTTTTCACACATGAAGTGGATTACGCACTCAGTAAAATTTTATCATGCGGGGTCTATATTTCCTAAATATATGAAGTGACCCCATCATTCGAAGCAGCTCAAGACATAGAGTGTATCTGAGATCTGGCACGCGAAATTAGAGTGTACATGAGAGTTGTGTAGAAAAAAAGGTTTGAACATAAAATAACTATTTGCACGCAAAGAAGAGGTGGCGCGAAAAGAAGACAGTTGTGAAAAAAGTGATTTCGACGCACAAGAAGAGATTTTTGCACAAGGAAGTGTAGAGGTTGTGCGTAAAAGAAATTGCGCATAAATTAATTTATTACATGTAAAAGGAGTGTTGTGCATAAAAGGGGTGTTGCGTGAAAAGTGAATTGTGCGCAATGGAAGAGAATTACACGCAAGGTGCAGTAAGGGATTTGCGTAAAAATTGGGGTTGCCTGGTACACCCGGTGGAATGTGAGATTCATCTGTGGGTGAAAGTTGTACGCCAAAAAGGAATCTACTAACAGTTGAAGATGTAAATTTCACTAGTGATAATGAAGAGTCATAAAGGTCTATAAACTGGTTGTGGATCATATAATGAAACAACGAGCACACATCAGTTGAGCGATTAGTGAGCTTTAAAATTTTATGTGGTTGTAAACCAAGAGTGATAGTGAGTCTTCTCCGAACTTTTAAACAGTAGTGTGCTTATAGTTGAAATGGTTCATCTGCACATTGTCGGTGTATTCTCTTTGGATTTATCCCAGTGAGGGTTAACCAAGTAATAATTGTTGTCTCATGTTCTTTTTTATGGTTTATTCGTACTCTGCAATGGGAATGAGTGAGAAGATGATTTTTTTCTAATAGCAAAACTAGATCAAAAGGGGAAGTTGTTTTAATCTGTCATACCATGTTTCACCCCCCCCCCTCTCAGGGTATCTACCCTAGTGGATGTAACATATAGAAATACATAAAAATTGTTCATTAAACCATGGATGGGGGATGGATTTATAAAAAAAATGGGTGGTAATGTATTAGATAAGTGTTCGCTCATGAGGTCCACTTCTGCCTTCCTATATTGAGAGGAAATGGTGATTAGAATTCAAAAGATATGAAGATAAATGTAAATATAATTCTATTACTATACTTAATGTTTATAGGGGAGTAGTAATATAAATAAGAAGACACAAGAGGACTTGTTCCAAAGATGAACAAATCTTTGATGGATTTGATAGTTCGGAGTTTTCAACCATCACCTAGAGGTGTCAGTATGAGGGAGGAATCATTGAGAAGAAATTTTAGTGGAATTAGAAAGTAGAGGGAATCAAATTAAAGATATTTGTGATGCTCGGGTGGTTCAAAGTGGTTTTCTCTTTCATGAAAGAATGA
Organism: Viscum album; assembly: GCA_963277665.1. Taxonomy (NCBI): domain Eukaryota; kingdom Viridiplantae; phylum Streptophyta; class Magnoliopsida; order Santalales; family Viscaceae; genus Viscum; species Viscum album. The sequence continues at coordinate 654,483,083 of OY728140.1, forward strand.
TTATTTTATGAATAATTATGTCCCTACAATATAATGATGTACTATCACAAGAAAGGAGTTGTTCATGAAGGACGAATGCTTCAAAAATCATCATGTACCCAAAAGGTAATTCCTCCTAACTGAAAGGCATAGTACATTATGAAAGTAATCCCCACATTATTATGTCTATTTTGGAATTTGTGTAAATAGTATAAATGATGATTTGATTCCTTATGTGATCAATTTCAGATTGGTTCGCAATTATATAGGTGATTATAAAATTCAGTGAAATTTAGAAGCTGAAAGGAAGGAGTCCACTATTTAATGTTTGAATGAGCAATTAGATTATTAGAAAAAGGGAGTTGTCAAGGTTGGTATGTGTTTAACAAATAAAAGGTAGGATTCACAAATTTTCAATGTTTTTTCAGACTCACGATTCAATGCATCCACCTTTACCATGGTCATCGAGCACTGTTGGAATTGTGATGTGATCCATCATAGCATCACATATATGTGAAGGGTGAGTGGTCTACATTAAGGGGATTTAATAAGAATATCATTAAGTGTTATTTTTTATAGTTTGGGATTATTTTTTCATCCGAATAACAACAATATCTATTGACTAATCTCAAGGAACATATTTTGGGACCCTGAAATAATTCTATAATAATTGGATTATAATGGAGAAGGATGTTCGTATTCATAGGATGAATTGCTAAAAACATTAAAAATCTCACACATTTCACAATGGTATATCATAGTTCTCATATTCAATGGTTTCTCATGAAGATTGATGTAATGAAGTCCATTTCTAATCATAGAAAGAGTTTTCATATATTTTGTGTGGGTGGGTCATTATAAAGAAACTGATTTCATGGAAAGAACATCCCCAATGGTCATGTTTTGCGATGACAGTCACCATCATGTTCCTTACTTTGTGAATGAAGCCTTTCTGAAATGTAATTCTTATTTTATCTATGTCTGATAAATTTTGAACTAGAAAACCAAACATATTACATCATGACCTCCATATTTAGGACTAGTTAGTTCAAATATGATCTTTGTGAGTTGGGATGTTTAAACATGATTCTTTAGTATCCTCTGCAAACTATCATTAAAGGATGACTATGTATTGGATTACATGTTTTCTCAGAAATCGGCTCAAGAATTTGTTCCTTTGGATTCTAGTCGATGAGTAATTGAGGAAAACATCATGTTTATGTTATATGATTCAAGTACCTCATATTCGAAATCATATTTCATGAAGCTATCATAGGTATTGACAGAGTACACTTTTTGTAATTTTTATGAATGTAATGACTTATTTTTAGAAATGTTTTCTTCATTCTGTTGTCTATTATGGATGAACTAGCAAACTAGTTCAGAGGAACACTAGAGTAGTACAAGTTGAAAAAGGATATTGATGTCCATATCTAGAAGGATCATTCTCTTATCGTTAGGTACTTTCTCTAGAACCACATCAATAATATCTATGAGGAGAAATTGGAGGATGATTAATCTCCTCTTAAATACAATATTTTCATCAATGTTATATTAGATAACCTAAAAAAAAATGATGTAATATAAGATGATATTTGTTCTAAAATGAGAAAATAAATGATGACTGTACATAGTCCTACAATGTGTGTTCATTCTATGATATGATTGGAGATTATCTGTTGCAGGTAAGACTCTATGAAGTAGAATGGAATTATTTATTCAATTTTATTACAATCATGTAAAATCATGAAAAACATTTTCAGTGGATGGGTTTCATTAACCAACGCATTCAATAAAAAATATGGAGAGGTTAACATCAGCCTCAAAATCAATCATTATTTTTTTAATCATGATTATGGAGATAATGAACAATTAATTTCACCACAAGAAGAATTTGGGGTATGATGTTGACTAGCATAAGACATTAGTGAAGGAACTCTGAGATCTTGTGTGGGGAACTGAAAATGCGCAGCCATGTATGAGTGGTGTTTACATGAAGAAATTGTTCATCTAATTTTTGACCTATATAACAGATTATATTATCATGGGTGAAGTACCTGAGAGAAAACACTGGCTAGGGTTTCACACCTGTAAGATCCCAGACCTTCTTTTCAGGTATGTTTTTCCTTTTCTGGTCATTTTTTAGGAAAGGAGAAATTTTTGGATGTTTTCAATGTACACACCATGTACTTTATTATTACATGCCATGTAGTCGCCATACACATGGCCATGTGGTGGTGACACGGATGCCACCTTAAGTGGAGTACGGAAAGAGTGAGTACACATCGTGTACATAAAAAGTATACATCATGTAATTTATTTTTTTCATTCAACACATCGAGGTCACGTATAATCTCTATAATTCTATCCATTTAGGTATCGTTCAGTAGAGAGCTCCTTACAGCTGCAGATCTTCGACGAGCACATGAGCCTCCATCCAGTATCTGATTCGACTATTGCCAATTGTGTTCGGATCACCTCGGTATGCTCTCTATTCTTCTTGTGATTCATTTCATGATTCCTCTTCTTCCTTAAGACTTCCTTCATTGAACGTTTTATATTTTTTGTAGATATACCATGTTCTAAGTCAATCCATGTGCTGAAACTGGGTATATCGATCTCACAATGTCGAGGTAGGTGGAATGTGCCTTTCCATTTAATTTCATTGAATATTATGTTCAATTATGCCAATACACTTGAATGAGGTATTGTACATTAAATTTTTTACCATTGTTGATTTTCCCCCATTCTTGTATGATTATGTAGAGATTAATTGGATATGATTAAGGTTGATTGCTATGCTTTGGATGTGTTGTCCTTTCCTGTTCTATTTACGATGGTTGGTCTGCTTAGCCTTTTTTGCCGCCATGCCTATTTTCAAAACCTGCTGTTGTAGGATAGTGAGTTTGTATTTTTCTAAAATGATTCATATGGTATAGACTAGTTAGAAAGGTAGTATTATAGGTTTACTTTGGATAAATTTCACTTGTATTCTTGTTGACCTATACAAGGCTGTGAGAACCTGGTGCAGTTGACTATAAGGGTAATTGAACAAGTGAGCCTCCTCAGAATGTCATTGAGCACTTTAGGCTATAAGGGTGATTGACCATTTGAGCTTCCTCATAGAGACTAGTACCACTTGGGGATATAAGGGGAATTGATGGTATTGCTTCCTAAGAGACTCTTTGATTTCTTTAGACCATAAGGGGAATTGACCGTGTGAGCATCCTTATAGAGTCTTTGTTTTAATTGAACGACCTTACTTATAAGTGGAATTTACCATATAAGCATCTTTAGAGAGTCCTAAACCTTGGGTATATAAGTGGAATTGACCATGTGAGCATCCTCAGAGCGTCCTAGAGTACCTTAGAATATAATTGGAATTGACTGTGTGAGCTTCCTAAGAGAGTCTTCTTTTACCTTAGACAATCCGGGGAATTGATTGTGTGAGCTTCCTCAAAGGGTCCTTATATTTATATATATACTTATAACTAAACCATATAAGATAGGCTATGTGCACATCCTACCGTGTTTTTGTGCTGGATTAGTTGATTTGATCTGTGGAATTGTTTCTGTTGAGTAATTTTTTGTTTACTACTTCTATAATTTTACTTTCAATATATTAACTGACTATTAGGCACAGATATTTGGGTGGATATCTACTGGGATGTAGTATCACACCCATTTTGGGACATGATTTTGGGAACAAACAGATTATATTACTGCTGGTATAGACAAGGGAAAGCACCCTTCTACTTATGGTTCTTGGTTGACTGTGGAGCTGGAGAGCATGGGACCATGCAGAGGCTTGCAATGCTGTGGAGTTTTAATGTGTTTTACTTTTGTAATTTTGATTATTAAATTTTGTATTCCGGCATTGTGATTTAATTGGATGCTTTTCTAGACACATGTTACCATGTATCATTGATATATGTGCTTCAATTGTTTATTATTCTAGTCTTCCACTATTACTGATGTTGGTATATTTACTGTTTCCGTTTTTGTGTATTTGTTTCATTTCTTCTTTGTTACTCTTCCAATGTGGTCATAGATTCCCCACTATCACACCCAAGTCCCTCACTACTAGTCGATAGCCTCTGGAATTTGGCGGAATAGGCTTGAGGCCTTGTGACAAGCCAAGTACGGGGCGCCTCTAAGAGCCTTCCTAAAATGTGATGTTAAAAAGTGGTATCAGAGGAATTTTTTTCTCATGATATATTGTTTGGAGCCATTAGCTAGGGATAAGACGAAATAGGTACTTGTAAATAAGCTGTTCCCAAGAGTAGGTAACCCGTGTATAGGGAAAACCCAATCTACCTCATTTAATAGATATTTTTCTTATTTTTCAATTATTACAATCGATTTCATTTCACCATGATGGATTCACATGATTTGTGATGTTAATGAAGACGATATTGGGGTTCTATATACATTTCAACCTGATGATATGCAAGTATTCCATCTCATGCGTCATATAGGCAGTTGATATGGATCACATATCACTGATTCTTTCCAAGCCATATATAATGCTTTAGCAATTGCATGATGTTGTGATAGGTGTTGTTCTAGATATATATGTTGTTGTGATAGTTGTCGTGATTAAAAACATGATGTTTGAAACGTTATTGTTGCGTATGGTTTTTCTTGAATAAATACCAAACTTTGGTTCTTAAGGAGTTATGGGCCCTCATGGATAGGAATTTGGTGGATCATCGCCTTGTTTTCCATGTTATAACGTGTATAAGATGCCAAAATTTGATTCATGGGAAGTATCGGCCCTCACAGATCAGAATTTGGCACCTCGGTGTTTGTTTCAGTGATTTTTTAGGCTCCAGAGTAGTTACTAAGGCTTACTGTTCCGGAATATCCCAGAATACACGCCGTGTAGTTTTGACTACACGGCATGTGTTCTTCTGTTCTGGAAGAAACTATTTTTCTTAAGTACATGTCGTGTACTTGTGTACACGTCGTGTAGTCTCTAACCATGCCATAGGCCGTGGGATGGAGACACAGGATGGGGAATGTTTGGTTGTAACATGTCATGTACCAGTAGAACATGCCATGTAGTGTTGACCCTATGTTCGCCCATGTAACTAACAACACAGACATATAATCCTTAAGTTATACACAATGTGTCCACAATAAACACATCGTGTAGTGTGACCAAGGTATCAGGTCCTGTCACAAACAACACGGGTCAGTGTAATTCTTTCACGTACACACTGTGTCCACCATGAACACGCCATGTTGTGTGATTCATGTGTCAGGACATGTCACTAACAACAAAAACCAAGTAAATCTTTTCTAGTACATGTTGTGTCTTCCTTGAACAGACCATGTAGACTTTTCTTAGGAGTTCCATGTGGATAAACTGTGTAGAAGGACTCAATAAGGGAAATATGATTCAAGTACAAGCCATGTGTTATGATAACACGTCGTGTGTTTGGGGTGTTACAAGACCAGTTTAAGAAGAATTACATGCCAATGTAAATGACTTAAGGGAACATGTCGTGTAGGAAATTTACATTACATGTAGTCATTTATTGTAAAACACGAGTTCTTTCTTTCCCATGTTCCCTTTTTACACTTCTAGTTTCAGTCCTTGATAATTTTCATCTAATGTGAGCACTTTAACATGCATATTCATGCCACTGAGACATCTTCCGGTTGTACGCGAGTTGCTTGGTGGTGAGCAGACACTAGACATGGCTGATAAAGGAATACCTGCATATCCTACTATCGTACCAGTATGGGGACCATCCATTTTACCCGACATAGGTGCTGATGCACAGTTCAGATATGTATTTTTGAGGATGATGCAGGCCTTTCAGGGAGTATCACCTCCTGCCTCATTGATGGAATATTTGAAGCGAGTCTTTCAATAGCAGCATCCTCCCACTTTCTCAGGGGGTGGAGGACCCCATGCTTAAGGGTCTTGGTTAGAAGCAACACTAATGATTTTTTAGCATCTGGAGATACCTCCATGGAAGATGGTGACGCTCACTGCCTACATGTTTCGAGACTCCTCCAAGAGGTGATGGGATGTGATCTCATAGGTGGGACACCGGCATAATATTTCTTGGGATGTGTTTTGGAATATCGTCTATTATTACATATATCTAGAGGTCATGACATCCGATCAAGACCATGATTTTATGAGTCTGGATCAGGGTACTCTTACTGTAATGGATTATTCTTCTCGTTCACAGAGTTGCAACATTTCAAACCTATTCATTGTGGTGATGAGTTACCCCTTGCACGAAAGTTTGGGGATGGTCTTGGGTATGAAATTTTTTCTCAGGTGACCATCTTCAGGTTGACAGAGATATCCTCTATCGTCAATGAGTCATTGATTACTGAGCATAATCTGAGGGATTATGCAGCTGCGAGCTAGGGCGGTTCGACATCTATAGTTAGTATTTCTCCTACTGATAGCAGGAAGCACCATAGAGAGACAACACGAAGAGATCAGAGTAGGCAGGAAGCATCTTCTGATAGCGAGGTGGTGTGCTACCAGTATGGGATGAGGGGGAAAATGAATCCATATTGTTTGAGAGAACCAGTGCAATGCTGATCTTGTGGAAAGATTGGTCACCATCAGCAGTTTTGTCAGTTCTTTTAACAAGAAGTTGGTGATAGGGGATCTTCTATGAGTCTACACTGAGGAGAAGCAAAACCAGTTTCTCACCAGTCTGGGAACTGGGGTTTTTTCAGCTGTTTAGGCCGAGGTGGAGGTCGTGGCCATGGTAGCTAGTTGACCAGTTTTCATCAGCATCAGGGTGGATCAGCTCAGAGTGGTTAGGAAGGCTCAATGGGTCGTGGTACCTGTCAGACCATTGTGGTGGAAAAAACTCATCAATAGCAGTATCCAGGACCATCTATCATTCAATGTAAGATCATAGTAGACTCAGTTTTAGATTCTAATATTTTTGATATAGTGTCTTCCCATAGTTTTATATCTATTTCTTCTGTGGAAAGCCATGGTCTCTGCATCTTTTCTTCAGCATATTTCGTGACTCTAGACACTCCATTGAGGAGTAGGACAGCAAGTGTACATCAGTGCAGGGATTTCCCTCTATAGGTTGGTGGGTGTCACATCATATGGTACCTCTATATCCTAGAGATGACAGGATACAGTGTCATTTATGGGATGGACTTGTTAGTTCCATTCCAGGTATTGATTGACTATTATTGTTGTAGGGTGAGTTTCATGTACCAAGAAGACGAATCTTTTCTTCAAAAGGGTGAGTGGGATGATCAGGAAAGCAGAGTGTGAGCATAACATCATGGACTAAAAGGAGTTATAGCCCAGATTTCTAGTCAATATCTGGATGAACAGGGGAATTCACAGTTAGACATTCCTCTAGTGGTGGCTAATTTCCGAGAAGAATTTCTAGAGGACTTTTTAGGTTTTCCTCTGAAGCATGAGGTGGAAATTTCTATTGAGATTGTTCCAGGAGCGGTACTGATGTCCATCCGTCCTTATTGGATGGCTACACCTGAGTTATAGGAGCTCAAGAAGAAATTGGAATAGTTTCAGGCAAAGGGTTTCCTTCGACCCAGTATATATCCTTGGGGTTCGCCTATCCTATTTGTGAAAAAGGAAGACGGTACCATCAGGCTTTGTGTGGACTACTGGAAGTTGATACTGTCGATGGTCAAGAACTGGTATCACATACTGAGGATTGATGATATCTTTGATCAGCTTCGAGGAGCTCAAGTGTTCTCGATGATTGACATGAGATCTGGTTATCATCATTTGCACGTTAGAAAATATGGTATACGTCTCAAAGCCATCCATAAAAGGTAAAGTCTATACGAGTATATGGTTATGTTGTTCAGTCTTATGAATGCACCGACAGTTTTCATTACACTGATAAACCAAGTGTTCCATCAATACATAGATTCCATTTTGGTTCTTTTCGTGGATAATTTTTTGGTTTACAATCATACTTGACACGACCATTCCACCCCTCTTGATATCGTTCTATGTACACGGAGAGATCATGAGTTATATGAAAAGCTCCCAAAATGCCACTTTTGGGTGGATCAGATTCCCATTTTGGAACATGTTATCTCAGAGGAAATAGTATTAGTAGACCTAGAGAAAGTGAGATCAGTAGTTTTTTGGGAGTAGATGATGAGTTTATTTGTGGTATAGGAAATTTAATAGGTCAATAATGAGTGGAAGCTTATGTCTCTATTATCTGAGATGCATTTTGAAGTACATGATAGCAAGGGGTATACATTTAATTCTTCTATGGTTATTACCCATACTCTTCTTGATAGAATGTGAATGAGGTAGCTAACTGATTCTAAAGGCCTACTCCTATGGGAGATCATGTTAAGAGGAGACCCTATTTCAGGATGGATCATAGGTGAGGATGATATCTTGAGGTTCCAAGTGCGTGTATGGGTGCTAGTAGATATATGCTTGAGATGATGCGGGATTTCCATTCCTGAGTCAGGGAAGTTCATCCTGGTTTCACCAAGATGTATCTAGATCTACACCATCAGTATTGGTGGCCAGAAATGATGAGGGATGTTGTTGGTTTCATCATGATGTGTTCCACTTGTCAACTGGTGATGATGAAATATCGGCGGCCAACATGGCTTTTGCAGTCGTTACCCATTCCAGAGTGGAAATGGAACGACGTCACGATGGACTTCGTAATAGAGTTGCAGATGTCACATTGAGGGAAAGATGCTATGTGGGTTGTCATTGACAAACTCAAAAACATTTCTCACTTATTACTGATCAAGGATACCTTAGTGTTGATGAGCTAGGACTGTTTTACATCTGTGAGATTGTATTTTTTATGGAGTTCCAGACACTAATGTTTCAGATATGGATGCCCGTATTTTTCTAGGTTCTAGAAGGGGATTCATAAATCTTTGGTTATACAGGTACTTTTGATCACAAAATACCATCCCCAGATAGACGGTCAGTCTGAGCGTACGATTCAGGATCATGAGGACATGCTTCATGCATGCATCTTGAATTTTGGAGGATCTTGGGAGAATCATATACCTCTTGTGAAGTTTTCCTACAATAATTGTTTTCAGGAAACTATTCATATGGAACCTTATGAGTCTTTTTACTGTAGACCATGCTGATCATCCTTATGTTGGTTGGAGGCAGGAGAGGTAGCATTGCTGGTACTTCATCTGGACCAGGAGACCACAGAACAGATAGAGTTGATTCGGAAGAGGATGACTACGACATAGTCTCAACAGAAGTCTTATGGTGATCAATGGTATACCCTATGGAGTTCGTGTCTTGGGATTAGGTTTTCTATGTGTCACACCAAGTTTTAGACACATGATTATTAAGAGACAAGGTGAGCTTTCACCAAGGTACGTCAAGCCATTTGAGGTTGTGGAGAGAGTTTAACTAGTTTCCTATTAGTTGCAGTTACCCCAGAGGTACCGAGCTATGCGCGACGTTTTTCACATTTCTTAGCTCTGACATTAATTTATAGACCCGTATAATGCTTTTCAACATGATCAGTTTGAGATCGAAGTAGATGTGTCGTTTAAGGAAAATCCTATCTGGATTATTGATCATTGTACAAAGGTTCTATGTGGCCATTCTATTCCTCTACTGCGAGTTCTATAATAGCACGAGCATGTGGAAGACATGACATGGCAGAGGGAGGCAGATGTATGAGAACAATGGTTGTAACTATTCGAGGATTCCTCTTCTACGCCAAAATAGAGAACATTGGGGATGTGTTTCCTTAAGGGGGGATGGTTGTAAGAATTTGGACATTCATTTCAGGTATGTTTTTCCTTTTCTAGTATTTTATGAGGAAAAGAAAAAAATTTAAAAAAAAATTTACCTACATGTCGTGTACTTTATGAGTACACACTGTGTACTTGGTAATCGTAGGTAACCGTGTGCAGGACGTGTAGCGCCCATACACACATTCATTTGGGGGTGACCTGGAGGATTCCATAAGAGGAGTATGGAAACGGAAAGTACACATTGTGTACTTCAAAAGTACATGTTGTGAAATTTATTTTTTTCATTAAATGCATCAGGATCACAACTAATCCCTAGAATTCTCTCCTTTTTGGTCTCTTTTGACCGAGAGCTTCATACAACCGTAGATCTTTGACGAGGCCCCAAGCCTCCATCTGATCTCTGATTTGACCACTGTTGATTGCGTTGAGATCACCTCTGTAAGTTATATCTTTTTATTGAGCTTCATTTCATGATTCCTCTTCTTCCTCAACATATCCTTCATCGAATGTTTTAGATGTTTTTGTATATCTACCATGTTTTAGGTCAATCCAGTGGCCGATACTGGGTATATCGATCCCACAACACTGAGGTAGGTGGTTTGTTCCTTTCCATTGAAAGTATTTGAATATTTTGTAAAATTATGCCAATACACATTAAAACTGTATTGTTCATTTACTGTTTTATCCCTGTTGATTTCCTTCCCTGTATGATTGCTTTTGTAGTGTTTAATTGGATATTAATAAGGTTGATTTTAATGCTTTGGATGTGTTTCCCTTGCTAGTTCTATTTACGACTGTTGGTCTACATATCCTTTTTGGCCGCCTTGCCTATTTTCCATTCTTGTTGCTTTAGGATGGAGTGTTTGTATTTTTATGAGAGGATTGACATGCTGTAGACTTGTTATCCAAGTAGTATTGTAGGTTTACTTTTTCCATATTTCACTGCTAGGCTCGTTGATCTACACAAGGGTGTGAGAACATGTTGTAGTAGATTATAAGGGGGATTGAACAAAGTGAGATTCCTCAGAGAGTCTTTGAGATCTTTTGGATATGAGGGGAATTGGTTTTGTAAGATTCCTCAGAGATCCTAGGACCACTTTGGGATATATGGGGAATATACCATTTGAGCTTCCTCATAGAGTCCTTGATTTATTTAGCCTATAAGGGGAATTGGCCGCATGAGCTTCCACAGAGAGTCTTTGTTTAAATAAAATGACATAGGCTAAAAGGTATTGACCATGTGAGAATCCTCAAAGAGTCCTAGACCTTGTGGATATAAGGGTAAGTGACCGTGTGATCTTTCTCATAGAGTCCTTGAATAACATAGATTATAAGAGGATTTGAATGTGTCAACTTCCTCAGAGAGTCTTGTTTTATATGGGACTATAAGGGGAATTGACAATGTGATCTTCCTCAGAGAGTATATATATATATATATCCTTATTACTGATCTAGAGAGGATAGGATATGTGAAATTCCTAGAGGGTTATTGTGATTGATTAGTTGTATTGATTTGTGGAATTGTTCCTATTGAGTAATTTCTTGTTTACTGCTTCTGTACTTTTTCTTACAATATATTCACTGACTTTTATGAACAGATCATTGGGAGGTTACCTACTAGGATTTAGTCTCACATCCTGTTTGGGCCCAAACAGATTATATTGGGGTAGTTAGTGTCAAGGGAAAGTGCCTTCTACTTCATGTTCCTGATTGATTATGGATCTAAAGAGAATGGGACCAAGATGAGGCTTGCGATGTTGAGGAGTTGATATCTGTATTTCTTTTGTACTTTGGTTAGTACTATTTTATTCCATCATTGTTATTTATTTTTCTAATTTCCTGGACACATGATACCTTGCATCATTGATATATGTGATTCATTTTTTTATTCCAGTCTTCTTCTATTAATGTTGTTGGTATATTTACTAATTCCTCTATTGGGTATTTGTTTCCATTCTGTTGTGTTAATCTTCCAATGAGGGCACTGTTTCCCGGCGATCACACCCAAGGACCTCGATGATAATCAGTAGCCTCTGGAATTTTTGTAAATGCACTTGAATCCATGTGACCAACCGAGTACGGGGCGCCTCAGGGTAGTTTCCGGAACCGGGACGTTACAACACCTATCTGAGACGAGTCTATTGAGTTGATGAAAGATCATAACAAAGGATATAAGATGTGATCCAATGGTAGTTATTGGGATACATAATCAAAATCAAGCCTCCGAGCATATAAAATATGGTTATAATCACCACAAATCTCATCTATGGGTGGATATATTTGTTGAGGTATGAACACATGCTATTATGGACAAGATCGATCATAATGGAACAAATTATGGGTATGGTTCATCATGTTATCCTCAGAATCCTTTTGTGCTAATAATTATATAAGGAACATTGGAATATCAATGAGGGGAAGATGTTGTGGCGTGTGTGTTGAACATTTCATTTCCTGTATAATAGGGTAGCCCCACACATGGGGGCCTATATATATCCAAACCCCAATTCCTCTCCCAATAAACACATATTATGGTGATTCTGAAAGTTATGGGATGTTTCTCATTAAAGATAGTAATTTTGGTGGTGCTATGAAATAATTTTATTGAATATCAATTAACCATCAACCTATTAACTCTTTTGATGGTGGTGGTGAATGATAAAAAAATAAGGGCCATGGAATAGTGATCATCTCTTATATCCATCTGTAGTGCGGTGTTGGTGCAGATAGTTTGCAATGATCCACTCATTGAATCGAACAACTGATATCAATTCATGAGAACGCTCAGCCACCAATATATTTTGACCATAAAAGTATAATATATGGGTCATCATAAAATACAAAATTTGGTGATGAGGTATTTTTGTCTCATTCTCACATGGTAGTATAGAAATATGTGGAATGAACAACCACCAACCACTATGGTATTTGATTTGATTCATGAATATATGAAGAGATGAGAAACAAAATATTAGATGACAATAATAAGGTAGTATAACATCAATTCCAATAATGTTGAAATCCCTCCACCATTGGGCCGATATAGGGCGGCATCTAGAAAACATTGTGGTGGGAGAGTAGACCTAGTAGGCAGGGAAGTAGTGGAAGGTCTAGTAAGTCATGAGACTACACTAGAAAGGGTGGAGAAGATAGGGAAGCATAGTTACTATGACAAATACTATTGTTAAGTTGGACTTGAGATGAATGGGAGATCCAATTGGCAAGGGAAATGTATTTTTGTTTCTTTCTAGTGTTTTTCCAACTATCGGGAGGTGGTTTCACAATGTGTAAATTCTTAACGATGTTTTTTTACAGACCTTATTAAAAATGCGATGTCTAGATGTAGATATATGTTATCTAATGGATGTTGGAAAATTTAAATAAAAATAAGATATTCCTTGCATGGATCATTCATGTCAAGGATATTTTACTTAGTTTTTTATAAGAGTGGAATCATTTGTGATGTAGTGGGATGACCTAATTCACTCATGGAGCACCATGCTTCCAATGACAAACTGGGTTACTATATAATTAAATATGACACCCCTTTGTTATTTTTAGCACCTGAATTGGCCATCCACCCTTTCATTCCTAAAGTACAATAACAAATACATGGGGAGATTCTCATAGAGGGTTTACCCTTGAGAGTGGTGAGATAACAACAACCTAGTGAAAATGGGATGAACATCTCTGAAAAATATTTTACTCATTTATCCATGTTTCATATTCCCTCACACATTATCTAGACTGCTTCATCTGAAACATGTTTCATTCAAGATTATCTAGTTCAAGGGATGATTTTTTATTTTGGGGGTGGTATAATAATAAGTGAAGAGGATCACGCTTCATGGACTTCTCCTAATGAAAAGTGGTCATTGGGTAGACCAAATTTGAGGAAGTTTGGGAAACCACCCAGAAATCAATAAATATACCTTACTTTTTTGGGTGTATACAAACAATTATTATAATGGAGAAGTCCGATGATATTGATCTACCATTGTTCATCTCTCGTAGGTCCATCTTCTCTATATTTTCGTATTAGACATTTACTAATCTGACCTGAACCATTTCATAATAGGGAAGGGAGTATCAAGTTCCTTGATATCGAAAATGGAAATAGAACCATGGTTCCTTTTCTGATAGTGAGGCCAATTAATGTGGATCTTGAAATTTTAGAATACCATACAATGAAATTTTTTGAACATTCAATCAGGACATCATGTGAAACCACAAGTGTAGTAGATGTTCAGGATGATAGGGAAACATTGTATTGGTGAGATCAAGTGTAGATGACCAACTTTATGACATGGACCCAAGTCCATCTAATAGAATTTTTTTAGGAGTATCCTTTCACAGAATTCAATTATGCCTTCAAAAATTATGAACATGATTTTCCCAATGATATGGATGCCTTTAATCCTAATGTGGCCTATGAAAACCATATCATTATTTGTGTGGCATTGAGGTGAATTCCCGTTTTCATTTCTTAGAACCTAGGGATAAAAATTAAGGTCTGAATAGGATCCCATCACCTATGGACATGATACATATGCATTAGTGGGGAAGTCGCTTGAGGTGTTCTTCAATAAATCCGTGAATATTCTATAAATAAAGTGCATGATGTAAGACAACACCTATATATATCCTAGTTCCAAGGGAATCATGACAAAATCAGAACACCATAGATGATTAATTTGGAAATATGGTGCATTGATGAAGAAACAAAACCATCTTTCTATTTAATCTCTACATAGTTAGAACCTTTCATACAACTAAGGGACTATATAGTGGAGTTCCAAGAACAAATAAAGCTTGAATTAGGCTATGTGGATGATCTCTGGGTTTGTTGAGATGGGTGTAGATCAGGACAATCCATCTTCATCTTGGAGCTAATGAGGAGGAATTAGAACACCAAAGGTCATAATAGGCCATGGAATCCCATAGTAAAGGTTATAAAAACTATAATATTTGATTACCAAACAAGATTTATAGGGGATAATTTTTTTGATTCATCAAGTGGTTATAACATGTGGTTGTCCATTCACTATCAAAAAATATTTGACTACTTGAAATGTTACTTATATGTATTATAACATTATATTTTGATGAATAAATTATTTTTCATGGATCATACTTGTGAGATAACTAAATATCAGTCCCGAAGCTCACATGTTTCATTCCTAGTTTGGGAAACAAGGGATAATCAAATCATCATTCATGTTGTATGAGAGTTACAGATAATCCTTAAACATCCATGGTATACTTTTTTTGAATGATCGAAAATGATGTTTGGTCCTAAGAGGGGAAATTTCTATAGAAAAAGGTACTGAGTAAAACCATATTAATTTTCCCTAGGTGTGATAACACATGATTGGGACAATATCGTGGGCATTAGAATAGATCCAAATAAATGGAAAAGAGGAGTCTGCATAAAAATGCCCAAAATTATAAACATAAGGATGATGGAATGATAGTATACAATGACTATTGAAAATGTTCAAATAACAACATTTGTACCATTATCTTGAAATTGGGAAACAACGAGATTCAATAACATACCACATTCAAAACACAGAACCAGTCTATAAATGTCTAATGATGTTTTTATGAATATTTTCCTAGGATGGTTGGGGGTAAAAATCAGGCCTGATACCTGGTTGTTAGGGGTCCCATTATAAATGAATATGTTGATAATCAAATTGAGTGGAACTCAATGCCTATAATAGAGTGACAGAATGTTCAAATGATTTCTAAAACTCTTGGAATTATACCATTGAGACATAAAGCGTATCTATATTGGTTTAATGGTTTGAACAAAGATGAAACCCATCTTCTAGAGAGTATCATCTCAAATACAGAGCAATATAATAATATTAAAATAATATGAATGATGGACAACATTTGGGAAGGACCTCATAAGAGAATCCCTTTATTGATTTTCATTTTCACATTATGAAACTTATGATTATGGAAACATAGTTTAACAACATAAAATGGTTCCAATGGATGGTATAATTTAACATCAAACAACATTTACATTATAAAAAGTATAAGGTAATACATCCTAGACCTCAAAAAATTTATTAATGACATGTTTCTTGTATTTGGTATTGTATTTTAGGTCATTGATTAAATACATGGGGAATTCACAATATGGGAATATGTTGGTTCACACAGAGTTTAATGTCTTAATTTCTTAGGACTTACTTTTTAGTATAAGGTACTAGAATTTGGACTAAATGGAATTAAGTATTCATAAAATAGGAATAAGTGACATTGTGTGATGACAAACATGAATTTAAATATTCCTTAAGTGGTTGGGTGCCATATCAAAGTCTCCTAATGAGGTTTATAGTTTATAGTCATAGAGTTTGGTCAATGGAGGGATTATGTGTTGATTGGCCACATTAATATGCACCCCACTTAAAATATGAATCCCACATATGTAAAAATCTGTCTGGGAAACAATAAAGAGTATAGGAGGCCTACATGACATTTGGTATTACACATTAGTGGAGAATCCAAGGGTGTAATTTTACCATGATATTGGAGAGTCAAATTAAGATAATGTCATGAATTTCACGATCTGGATATTAAATAAAATGATTGGTAAGGATTTACTACTAGGAATGTTTGAAACATAGGAACCACGATCACAACTATCATTAATGGATTGAGAATTAATAGAATCCACTACTGAAAATTTAAGAAACATAGGATTCACTGTGTGATGATAGAAATCAATTGTTGAATTTTTTAGCTATGGTAGGTCAGAAAAATGGAATGTTATCATTATTGTGAGGGGGTCTGTTTGGATATTTAGGATAATTAGAAACTATATAAATAAATAACAACATATATATATATTGTAGAATACTACAAGGTGGAATCCAAACATTTATAGTGAAATAATTTTAAGGGTATTATTATTGGAGTATTATGTCTACAAATAGTATATGGTCATAATTAATGGACTATAAATACAAGGGGTGTTTAAAGATGTTTACATGATGTGATAGTTAAAGAACTAATATTAATGAGTCAAGGAGGCCATGAAATAAATAAAATTACCATGATGACAGTTTCACATAGTTTATTTTCATACAGTCTAGAAAATATTAATGGATAATAGGCCATTTTTTTAAAAAACATGTGGTTATTTATAATATTGAAATGTATGGGTTTCACTATAGATCCCATGATTACGATAATCACACCACACATAGTTCTGAAACACAATATGGTAGGAGGACACCCCTAGGGGGAGATTCTCTTTGGATATGGAATGGATGAATTCCATGATATCATAGGGAGAACTCAAATTATTTGTATTTCATTTGTTGTTTAATGTCATGTATTGAAGAATCCCTCTCTGTGGTTAATATCATAATTGGTATCACATGAAGACATGTGTGATGTAGTTTTATGAAAACCCCCTTGTGAATGATGCCACAGAATATACACATCATATAACACAACATAGGAGAGAATTATAGAGACCATAATTTCATGATGCTTGGACTATGGTCTCTCAGTTTAAGGTATTAGAGTGAGGACTTGTGGGAAGAGGATCCCCAAAAGTGGTGCATGTGTCCCAAAAGAGTAATAAATTCATTTTTAATGAAAACCATAGAGTCTAGAAGACACCCCACATTATCTAGTAGTGGATTTTCATATTATCCTTATAGAAATTGGTATAAAATTTCAAGAATAAAACACTAATGTGAATGAGCCAAAGAGTCTCACTAGCCATTAGTGGAGGCCTGAGGGTGAAAAATTAAATAATATTTGAATATGTATCTATGAATAAAGAAAAATTGTATGGATATCACTATCTATTCAATGAGTGTGGGAACCAACCGCCATGTTTTTCTCAAATGATATATCCCTATATGGGCCAAACCAGTATATAAGGATGGGGGTTATTTGTTTATTTTATCAGTTTGGTTGTTGTTGAGTTTTTAATAAGTGAATAGGCAAAGAGAGAAAATATAGTCATCATATATATCTTATATAGAGAGGAATCAATATGTATTGATATCCTAGAACATGGAATGGTATATGACTGATGCTATATGTGTCATCTTATATGGAGAGGGAATCATTCTATTATGAATTTATTACATTATTCGGTCAGGAATATAAATGGATCATTGTTTAATTTAATGTGACTAAGACATGGATGATATATAGTTTATCATCATTCAACTAGGACTGTGATGGTACCTTTTAATGTCATGTTATATTGACATTCTACACAATATATTGTCATGAGGTATGGTTTTTAGTTTCTAAATATTTTACCATCATGTAACTAGTTATATAAGTATAAAAAATTTTATAATAATAAAACATGGTTATTGGGGAAGTTTTGTTTAGATCTAAATGTGTATGATTCAATTTTTATTTCTCAACTTGATTACGGATCTAGGGGGATTTCCCCTTGTCAGACATTTCCATGAAAAACAAACATAGAATTTATTATAATGATATTTAGACTTGGATTCCCAGTTTAATTTCATGTTCTTAGGATGTGGATTTTCTTTATGGAAAGTACATCTTTCAAATCATGGAATTAGTTGGGGGTGTTATTTGATCCTCATCCATGGATACCATATAGTACGCACCCTTAGGACTGACATTATGAATGGAGTACGGTACTTCCCACAAGGGGTCCAATATTTTTTGATTCTTACATGGTATCATTGGTGTCCAAAGTGCCAAAATTGTGTCACCCTTGTGGAAGTATATGAAGTGAAACTTATTGTTGAACTCTTTATCTATCTTTTTCTTGTGCCTCCTAGATTGAGAAAGGCTCAAAACTAGTTTTCGATAAAGGGTTCTAGTTTAACTAGACATATATGAACTATATTATCTAATGTCTAATGATCATATAAATATATTTTGAGTGATGGTAAATGGATCTCGATAGGCTGGACCCCCTCAGTTTTATATAGAATGGATAATTGAGTCACTTGGGTGGAATGTATATTCATCATATGATAATCTAATAGAGCATTGTAGAGATTGTCTAACTATAATATATTTTTTTAGCCCACCATCTTCTAAAAAATGTATATGTGTGACTTATTGAATGAATCTATATATACATTGTAATGTGAGTGGTAGTGGGAAGTATAGATGGACTAGATTCAATAAATTTCATAAAACATATTCATCTAACACACTTATAAGATTTTTCTATTATATGTGAGAATAATTTAAGGTAATCGGAATCATTGGATGAGATTAGAACTCAAAAATTCAACAATTGAACTTTGCTTCAAATTAATAAGAGAAAACACATCATCAAAATGGGAAAAGCAATCCATTTCAGTCTAAATGATCCTACACTAGTAATCAGTCACTGGTGGATACAATCAAATGAAATCGATTCCCTAGACATCAAAGGTCTACAAGTACATGATAGTATGAAGGGGAAATGGCTATCGAGGCATAAAGTTAGAGTAGATCAAAAAATTGTGTAACACAATGGAGAATCAACATAGTCATTAAGAATGGTAGGATATAATTTTTCCAACCATCTAATCTCGTTGGAGAGATTCAACCATTCTTTTTTAGCACGAAAAGATTCTATATAAACCTCATACATAACCTCAGAGATATGATCTATTATAATACGGTGGAGGAGAATTTTTCAAATCCATAACTTTATATGGTCTGCATGAGATATGGCTTACTATGGATGGTGGAATGAGTAGTTCAATGATTGATTCACTCACAATCACATATGTCTTGTAGAAGAAAGGCATGCTCGAAAAATACTAAAAAGGACCTATTAAATTAGATTGTTCATCCACTATCATTGGATATTGAGTCTCTAATGTGGA
Organism: Viscum album; assembly: GCA_963277665.1. Lineage (NCBI taxonomy): Eukaryota > Viridiplantae > Streptophyta > Magnoliopsida > Santalales > Viscaceae > Viscum > Viscum album. The sequence goes on from OY728140.1 coordinate 654,502,660, forward strand.
ATCACCAGCGATCATGTTGTTTACATAATGACTAGAATCATTATCATTAAATGTGAAAGGGGTGATATCCTATAGATATGACACGTGAATGAAAATACCAATCTAAACTGGCTCTAAAGGAGAAGAATATGTGCTAGCCAAGGCATTGGATTGACCATTATTTTATCGGAGTATCTGATTTAGCTCTAGATAAGAATAAAATTGATTTATTAAATGGTAATTGTGACTAAGAAAAGGCATGTCTTGATTCTTTTTTAAGACATAATCTTTATTGATTTTCGTGATGAATAATTTGGAGTCTTCTTTTACATTCATTTGGGGAACCAAAATCTCATGGTCCAACATGAGAATAGTAATCAGAGTCTAATACTATCTCTAATTGTTTGATAATTCTACTGATAGTACGAATGAGTTGAGTAGGACAACCTATGTCATGGTGAAGAAGGCAATCCTCATGCCCACACTATAGTGTAAGGGGTAATTAAGCCTTCCACTTATTGGGATCTAGGAGGCACCATCAAAATTCATATTCCAATATATGACAACCTTTTTAATTGAGTTGACAGATTCATCTAGGGATTCATCATCCTAATGCTTTTTCTTGAGGGTGTAATGGATGGCTATATAGTCTCCCAATAGTTGACCCCTAAAGTAATTCTATGGAACTAATATTATGTTGAAATAATGAAGAATAAATTTCAATAAATAGAGCTTTTAAATAAACATTGGGTGATTTAGGATGTAATTTATCTGACCCACATTTAATACTCAATGCATCTAAGGATGTTCCAATTATTATCACAATATTTTCACTAATAGAACTATTTCATGGTAATTATTAATAGATGTGGGTGTATATGTACTATATGTTGAGGAGAATGATTCTAAGATTGTATAAACTATTATATGCACCTTCATTCTTCTTCGGATGAAGAACGACACTGATGGATCTATCTAAGTCCAATGGCTTCCTTGAGACGGGTGGAATCAGAATCACATGTTTCAACAACTATTTCATTATCTCCAAATACATAGTTTTGGAACCTTCATCAAATTTCTATGTGATACCTCTCTTCATGATCCTTGTAAAGACCATAAACATGGTGAATATATTTTTGGATTAATTATGGTATAAATGATCAGTATCCATGAAGGCCTTGGAGCTCCATTCAGTTTTATAGAGAATTCATCATGATAATGAAAATGATCTTATTATGGTTGATTTTAATGAAATTGTATCAGATGATGATGCTTAAAAACATAATAGAAGTTACACCAACTGCACATTTCAAGGGTTTAATCTTCATCTATTTGGAAAAGAGTTAGCTGAACACCTTATCAATTTCTATGAGATTGTGATAATGATGGGGTGACTTGATGACCATAACATCTACGTATAATTCCACTAGAATACTGGGGATTAGTTTTGAGATGTTTTGCAAGAATCTATAATAAATATTTCCTTCATTACCCATACTAAACAAAAACACTTGATAACTAAATGTACCTAGTATTTATTTAAATATGGATGAATCATCATATGTGATATATCTCGGGATAATTGAAGCTCAAGTAACCATACATGAATGAGCACTCCAAAAAATAAGTTGTTTCATTGATCAACAACTCTGTCAGTTGAAGGGGAAAATCATCCTAAGATAGTGGCAGTTGTGGTCTTGGAAGTTAATATAGACTCTAATATTTTTATTTTTCTTCCAGGCTGGGATAATGTTGGCTAACCACTAGGGGAACCAAACATGAATGAATATTATTTCATTTATAATCATTTCAAAATTTTCCTCGACCATGATAGAGTGATAATAGTTGATTTTTTAATGAGGCTTATTGAACCCAATATGGATCACTAGGAAACCAAAAAAGTGGTCTTAGACATAAGGATATATTCCGAGAAAATTCTATTAACTCCAGGATAACACATCATGGTTTTGCTTCATGAATTCCATATACAACTTCTTTTTCTATATAGGCATAGATACATTGACCTGCATTGGCCTCATATCTACCTCGATAACAAGGTTCACTTGAACCAGCTCATCGGCGTTGGTGGAGATGCCTTCCTCAAATGTAGGATGAGCATCATTGATACCCAACAAATAATATGAGTTGGTGGAATAAATGGTAGGAGTCCATACATATATGTAGATTGGTTTTGGTAAAATCATGGTTCTTTCTTGGGAAGAGGCACAATCCTCATTGGGAGACATTTTCATTACTTAGACCAAGGGGAAAGGTATTTGTTTTTCAATTACATCAATCCTTCAACCACAAAGACCATGGTTGATTAGAAAGAATATGTGACTAGTCATTTTGTTATGGTTCAATCCATCTTCGTGAAACGAATGGATCTGACATATAGATTACCCCATGGGGATGTCATCTTAGTGTTTTATAGGAGTAGGGGGTTCTCTTGTCACTCAAACCTAGCTTGTATAGAAGTATGTGGTAATCATATGATGTTCATTGAACATTGGGATGTAGTGATGCTTCCTCGCATGAATGAAAAAGAAATTCCCCTCATATCGAATCATAGACTCCAAATGATGTATCAAGAGGGGAAATTAATTATACAAATCCATTTCTAAGAAACATTTTATTGACATGTAATAAACATAGTTGGTATAAAACATTATCTCCTTTATATAATAATATACCAAATATCGGTAGCATTATTCAAAAAATTCAATTCTAGATTCCTCCCATTGGATTATTAGTACACGATCATTGAGGGAGTACATGAGAGAATGGTTATATGAGGAGGGGACTAATATATGAATATGGGTCCATGACCTACCATGAAATGTTTTATATGTGGTTTGTTGTAAGAAAAACTTGAATTTAGTTTTTTCTACCTGACGATGTCTTCTAACAGATCCTTCCAAACAATGGTTGTTCTATTATTTCATAATGATGGATCATTAAATAAATGGGGATCAAGTATGACTCCATTAATATGATCTTATTAAATGACATTATATAGATGGGATTGATCTGATAATCAATGTCAATTAGAGACAGAAAAACATACTTTCTATTAAAATGGCTCGTGATGTACATATGGAAGATCTGGATGAATAAGAGGGTGCACTCATCGTCTCTGGTGAATGAGATACTGACATGAAATTCAGACCGCTTTATATCATTATCCAAGATTTCCAAAAAAATATATAACCTATGTTTTGAATCGTATTTGGTTTTTGAATTCTTTTTTGAGGTGATCCCACATCTATTCTAATATATAGAGGGACATGAGAATAAATATTTTTACAGGAATTCACGTGATGGGATTTACCACATCATAATTTTATTATACGTGCACAATTCTACCCACATGAGGTCACTCGTTGGTGGGGAACATAAAAGGATGTAATGTATGAAAATCTATATTCAGGATGGTGTTGGAGACATCTTATTTCTCATCTGATAAAGTACCTAGAATTACCAAAGTCAGACTGTTGGATAACTATGGCTTAGTTGGAGACAATCGATGATGGTTCAACTACAACTATTGTACCTGGTCAATTTGTATGGTCACATTTGGAGATGAATCATGGTGAGCGATTAGGATGTATAACACCAACTGAGCTCTATGAAATCCATGTTGTTTGGTTTAAATGTAGTACCAAACCTTTCTTGAAGTGATGGAATGTTCATTTCATCAATTTTTATATCCTCAAGTCATTTTTCAATAGCATTAGAAGGGGACATTTGGTGAGTTCACATGATATCCATCATTTTTTAGTACCATATAGGGTTAATTTTTTTATATGTATTCAAGGAGGCATACTACTTATCAATAACAAAGGATTTTACAAAGGGTATATGATCCATTTGTTTGATCCCTATTTTCAGATACATGAAGTCACTAATGGTAAGGGATGGATTCAGTGTTGGAAAGGGATATTACCACCTATTTAATTTTTTGTGCCTAATATTATGTGGTGGATATGGTTGATAATTCGATTCATACGTAATATACAAGGATGTCTCAATAATGTATGGGCATTCGAGTTGGCTCATACGGGCACAATTGCCGGTATGGGATGAGAAAATGCCCTATGATCCAAACATTAGTCCTTCATCTAAGTCCAAAGAATGGATTCAAGCTTCCTTTCTCAATAACCCTCACTATAAGCATTATTTTTACTAGATATATGTGTTACATAATCTAATATTTCAACCATAATGACAAAACCACTATCCACTTGGATCGAAATCCAATCATTGAAGACATATATTTGTTTTATTAAATATACAATGATTTTGATTGGTAAGGGGAGTGGCCATGGGGATCAATGAGCATGGACTCATGAGGATTCATATATAATGACTACTTTGTAATATCTTTTTCTATACAATTATTGAAATAACCCAAAAACATCCTTCTATAAAACTCTTGGTTGTGTTTTTTATGTTTAGAGATGGAGCTCTGGGACCCTAGCCCTGATGTGTGGCTGAAGACTGCTGAGGGGTCAAAGAAACATTATATCATCTAGGCAGTGATTCTTGATGAGGATTTTAATAATTCTAATCTAATTGACATGTAATATCTTTTAGAAGTTGTTTTCCTCATCAAGGTGTTGTATGGTGATGCTCAATCGTCAATAGCTCTATATGCTTTAGGAATCCTACTTCAAATATGGTAGAAGCCTCTACTTTGGCAGTTCTTCATTAATAATATATATGATAAAATGAATTTTCCACCATGAATTGATTAATTTATCCATCTAGGCATTGATATATTTCATTTAAATCATAGAATCCATCTATTAATCCCAATGTGCTGAGGGTAGAAACCAGATCATTTTTTACATTCCCTACAATCACTGTCAACAACTACTCTTATATTGATGGAAGGTATGTATGGTATGTGAGGCCCTTTAACATTTTCATAAAGTCTAAGACATTCTCACCTAACACTTTTTCACACTTATAGAAGTCATAAATTTTTTTCTTGTGTGTATTGGACACTAAAATGTAGTGGAACTGGATGTAGGGTTATTCCTTAGAGGTGATGGACCCAAAAGAAAACTAAACAATCTAGAAAACATAGGTAATTTCAATATATTAATGGGACATCAAATAATGGATGATTCATGATGATCTAGGGTCCCCAGCATTGGTCAAAACCTAATATGATGTGGTTCAAATACTGTATTTGGTTTGTAATCCCATTGAAGGGTGAGATGGTTAGACTCCATAAATCTGTGTTCACTTGAAAATAATCCAAGTACACATGTTATGGATTTTCCTCAAGTGGTATCACCACCATTCTAGTATCCAAGGCCTTCATTCAAGTAGTGAGATAAGATAATAGGTTTCATTATAGGGAATTTGGTATAGGTTATGATTATTGACATCAATTGTATTGATTGTATAATAAACATGGTAAGAAAACTTAGGGGATCATGGAGAATCCTATAGGGAGTCTTATGATGTTTCATGATATGGGTATCATTGGTTATTATCATTCTTTTTTGGTGGATATGTAATTTAATAGAATGGTAACAATCCACAAACTTTGGCCTATACCCTTTTGGGATGTGTAGGATCACATGACTCAACTTGGTGAAAATGGAAGATATGGACTTGTGACTACCCCTACTACCTCTACAGATGAGTATCATGATGTAATTAGGTTATCCATAATATGGTTGAATATTTTAAAGTATTTTATTAATGATGAGGTTATTATCATGAAATTTCTTTGACAAGGCGTCAGTTGTGGGATCATCCTCTATCCTCTGCACAACAACTTGATGTAATAAGGGATCAAGATTTCCCATACCCTTTTTAAGAATCTGATTAGCGGGAAACGAAGTAGATGGTTCTTCATGGATAATTTAACACCTTTGATTGTGGGTGAGGACACCCATTATGGGTTCTAATATATATAGAGCTACACCATTAGGCTTTTTCTCTCCTTCGAATCCTATGCCAATGTCTCCATCCCTGATAACCAAGAGGGAAACCATATTAAAAATAAAAATAAATATAGATGATTTCGTAATATTAGAAGGTATAACACGATATCATAGGATTTTTCTGGGATGTATAGTGGTGTAATATCCATATAAAAAAATACTAATGTTGTGATACTAATTTAATTCTTCTGAGTAACACTGTAAATCCTTGAATGCAATTGTGATGAACGGCCCAATGGTAGACATGTGACGCAGTATATTGTAATAATATGAGAGTTTCTTACTAAACCATGGTACATTGCTATATGACATTTTCAAAATCCTAACAACCATTTTGGTAGGCTAAATTTCAGTCATGAATATGATAATTCATGTCTTATATGTGGCAGAAAATTCATGTGACATGTTCTAGAGTTATAGTCTTTGGAAAATTAAATATGAGAACTATGTTTGGATATGAAAATACTAACATATGAAATCAAGAATGTGTGAACCATAATATTCCTTGTCTATAGGTTGTCTTAGACCATTTTCTGGCCCAAGCACTAATCAGAACTGGTGAGAATCTAGTGGTGATACTGATGCAGTGTGACAAGTCAGTGGACTGGATGATGGAGAACCGACTGTGTAAGCCGACTGATTGCTGCATACTAGGTTATCTCACAATGGATGTGTATACCACATAATTACATACATGTAGGTCTAGGTACTAACCACTACCTCATCTATGTGGGAAACATAAGTCATCCTCAGGTCCACCAGGAGCTCGTTGGCAATCAGGTCCCTAAATAACTTCTTTTTATATTAGGGTGGAAGCATGGAATGATGTTGGAGATGATATTGATGACTTCAATATGAGTCATATAATGGGATAAAAACATTCATCCACATGAATATACTATTGAATTAATTGGGTAATCAAGTGGATCTTTCCTTCCTTGATGGTGAACATCACATGTTGGAATCAGTCCCTAAAATCTAATGTTGATGATTAGGGGAAATTATACATAATTTAGTCACAATTTAATTTTGACTTATAGAAGTGATTGAGATTTACAATGAATTGATTATTTCTATAGTTAATCCTTCTGCGAAGATGGTTTCAACATCTTCCCTATGATTGATCTTCAAGGGATGGATAATATTTGACATGAGGATTATCTTTGTGGAATTTTAATTATTGCATGGGGAGGTAATCCATTTGTATTTTTCTTTTTATATGAAGATTAACCCCATTTTAATCATTATTGGAGTGGAGAGGACCTCTCCTAAGGGTGGTTATGACATGGGGAGGACCTCCTTGTTGGTCAGTGATGATACCATGTGGAGGGACATCATACAATTCATTGTTGAAGCAGGGACGGTCTCTATTTTTGTTGAATTTGGTGCGGGGGGGGGGAGATACTCTTTAGATGGGAGTTGTTTAAGGAGGGATATCATGTGACTGGTTGGTTAATGGGGGATGTCTTTTGTATCAAGAACCATAAGTTTGGGGAGGACCTCCACAATGTATGTAGATGATGACGAGAGGGTTTCCTCATTGTCTAATGCAGGGAACATGGGGAGGAACTCCGTGTTGGTTGTGAGAGTGGGGAGGTCTGCCACTTAGGTGGGTGACTTTATAGGGTGGTCCTCTGTAATAAGTCACATCATCCGTTATTGGCCTATAACTACTTCTGGAGACCCCAAAATTTGAAGGTGTCTACCCAAAGTACCTATGAAGAACTTTTGGGTTCCATCCCAACATGTTGTTTTTGGGTTCCTTATCTATAGTTTAATGGACATGGTAGACTGTGCTAGAGGTGGAGAGAACCCCATGAGCTATGGAAGACGATGACCCTTGGTGGGTATCTGTCTATACATAGGTTTTATGTTTTAATCAGGTCTAAAATATTGAGGCTAACATTTTGGGATAATTTTCCACCTAATCCACCACCTAGAGGATTCGTTGGTGCTAGAACTAACTATGACATGTGGGATCCATACTTGGTAGATCCCAGGTGGTTGTTTATGGTTGGGGTGACCAGGGTGTCCCCAATCTCCTCAGTATAGAGGGTTGGGTCAATGGATAACTCTAATGATAGGCTCCTAAAGTGGTTCACCATTGTACTTGGTATAAGTATCTCCCTAAATGACCCATTGGGGAGGTAGTGTCAATGAGTCGTAAAATCGTTATAGTCCTAGAAATACATATCAAATGGGGGAATGACTCTCTATTACTTGTACCTCCATTTTATGGTGTCAGTCACCCCACGAGTAATGATAATTTAGGGGGATATGAGGTGAGTGATTCTAGCAGTTGATGGCTTAGTGGATGTCACAGATGAGGTGGGGTCATCTGTGGAATCTACATTAATATTTCTCAAAACTCTTCTTCAACTGGAATGAGGTATAATGATTCATTAATCATGGGTCCTACAAAGAAGGATGATTTACCTATAAGTAAGGATTATAGTGATGAAATCCTCAATGTTTCATCATCATCTAAAATTCCATGGATGGAGAGAGAGATCCACACTGATGATGTCATTGAATAGAATGCCCAAAGTATAACTAACACAGTTTCTTGTGATTTCTATGATGGGACAACTTTTTGATTATCTAGTGTAGATAATGGAATCTAATTCAAGTAATATTATTATCTACCAATTTCTAAAATATGCATAGTCCCCATGGTGAGGATATTTTTTTTTCAGGATCACAATTTCCATTTCTGAATCATTCATAGGGGTACACATCCTAGCATGATATTATTCGTAGGAATTGCATTGTTACCCCACATTAATGACTTTGAAAGGTGAGAAAAAACCATCACATTCATTGGAAATGTATAATCCTTGATAAAAAATGAATTATGGTATTTTAGTAACTGCTTCTATTAGGCCCTCCTTGGATGTTTTTCCTTGTCTGTGTCTACCTCATAAATTATGTCATCTTCATGAAACTCATTAAAGGTCCAATATATTTGGGGATTTGTTAAATCAATATGATCCTTTCTAGACATTCCATGTGGACTTGATAGGGGAAAACCTGTTAGTTAGAGGCATAGTCATGATAGGAATAAATGGAATTTATAGATGTTGGATCATTGGTCACCTCTATTTTTCTTCATAAGAGGCCATTTAATTGAGGAAGAATTTGGCATGAAACCCAAGTATTACATTATCCATCATGGGGTATGTGATTCTATATTCATATATTCTGGGGATTTCATTAGGAATACCATGTTTTTTATGAGGTTTTAATGTGACAGATCGGGATTTTAACCTCTTATGAAGAATGAATTAGATAGTTCATAACACCCTATGTAGGAATATTAGATATGAATTCTCTAAGAGGTACCAACTAGATGTTTTGCCATTGGATATATCAAAACTACCCATGGAGACTGACTTGTGGGAGGTGTCTCTTTTAAAGGTAATATTTCAAAGAAAAAAAGGATGGTCCAAATACTATTGTATGTGGATAATGGAGGATAAACCCTATGAGGATAAACTAATGTTTACCATTGGTTGGGATTGCACGTTTGGTAGGAATCGTATGACAGATGTTTCAAGGTTAGGGATAAAAAATCATTTAGTTTGATGGGTGGTGTGGGGATAATGCTAGTGAGATTCACTTCACAATATGTTGTCTCTTCGTTATACTGTGTCTAATTGTATAGGCTTTATGCATGATAAATTCCCATGTTTTTCTTTGTGTTTAGATGATCTATATGAGGAATTACACATATGATTAGCATAGATTGGTGGAATTTTCTCACAAGGTTGTAGCTTCTCAAGTAAAATACATATGGATTTTTGATATAGTTTTGTGTTGAATTAATAGATTGTTACATTTATAACTCAAAGTGGCTTCCTATGTATCCCAAGAAATTTGTAATCAATGAAAACAGAGTTCAAGGTATGGATGTATGAGGATTACACCTGAGGAGGAGTCATGTATTCTTGGATCTTGTATTTGGGACCCATGTATAAGTGTAGCCCACTAGGTTGGAAAATGATGGTGAATACACAAGGAGGGATAACCTTTGAACATATTGGGGCATGTTCATGGAATCATACCACATATGTGGAGGTTTTATGCCTTTTTTATTTCTAATGACTAATTCCATACGAGTCCTTCTCAATGTCTAAAATTAGATGATAATGTATAAATGATTGTTGTGTACCAAAATATTCACCAAAGAGAGATGGGAAGAGGTATAATAATTTAATATTGTTGAGGATTATTTCATTCTATTTTTAGATGATCTCATTCCAGGTGAATAATATGTCATTCAATTTCACTCATATGTCCAGTATCCTATCAATGGTGTGAAGGGATTACCATTTAAAGAAATACTATGAGGGAATAGAAACATTACCGAAAGGTAGTGGGACGGATGATTTAAAGTGTGGGAGGTGGTAAGGTTCTCAGTACAAATCCAATCACTAATCAAATTTAGGGGATTACACCCCATGTGAAGGGGATCTCATTCCATGACACTAATACACAGGGACATCACATGTTTCCTGAAAAGGGGTGAGATCATTGTTTATCATCCTCTGTTGATGAAATTGCTACTATGATGGTTAATATCATGAAGACCAGATGTGGGACACACAATCTTCTACCCTTGGACATATGTAACAATTTTTTATCACCCCTTGGGATTGGAATGGTTTTAGAAATTCCAGGTGATAATGGTGATGATGACTGGTCACTCATGAGACCCACATTTGCATTCCTATAGTGACAATCATGGTGGATTAGTATACCTTTGTATAGAGTCAAAAGATAAATCGGAGTAACAGGCCACAATAAATGTGGATTAGGAAATGGGACTCAGATTCAATTTTAACCTTGGGAATTGAAACTTATATGAACTAATCCTATATGTATATGAAGGATTGGAACTCATGGCCTTCACGAAGGGGGCATGAGCATAAGAGAAGCTATATGGGGAGGCCCATGAGATGTGATTCTTGAAAAAAAAGTTACTCATAGAGAGTAGCTTCAAAAAATAATTTTTCGTTATTGGTAATGGGACTCAAGAAGATAGAAAAAATTTTAAACATGGTATCCACACCATAGGTTAATCTCCTCATTTGGGAAAGGGGGGCTTCGTGAAGGCAGAATGTTTGTTGATGCCTCAAGTACCCCTAATGTACCTCGTCCTTCTTGAATTTTATATTTATTTTCAAAATACATCTCAATATTTGTGGTATTTATTTTAGAATAATGGAAATTTCGTTTCAAGAATCTAGGATACCATTGGTGGTCCATTTTAGTTTGGTTCACGATGATATGGATGCTTTGTGCATTTTGGGAAACATGGATGCTGAAATGTCAGAGACTATCCCTTAATGCAGGAATGAGATGGGTATTATTATGTTAAAGGGGGTGATGATGTTGGTATGTGGTACTCAAAGTAAATGTGGGATTTTTAAAAGGCCCTATATACATCATCCTCGTGAAGCGCAACGTCCACCATTAACACAATCACGAATCATTATTGGACACGTAGAGAACTCTGTTAGGTAATCATGTGTTCATAGATGTTGAGGGTTCTACATGAAGGGTAATAGTGAATCAGACTCTTAAGAGTTCTTTTATAGATGTTTGAGCTCATATTTTTTTCTTAATAGCCCTTATATCCCACTATTATTATCATGTTACATATTTGAGCACCAATTGAAGAGATTCATTAACTACTGTGGAAATAATTTTATATTCTTATATATAAAACCATTTAAAATTATTTATGTTCACTAATAACATATTATTTCAATTCTGGTTAATTATTTAAATTTTATATGGTCTTCAATACATATATAAAATTTTACCAATCATTAATTCTTTGAATGTGAACACTACCAAACAATGAAATTGAACTCTATAACTCATCATAATAGTCATAAATAACCTAATAAATATATGAATCTAGTACAAGTAAAATATGTTCTCTATATAGTAAATAATTAATCTAATTTTATTATCATTGATATTAATTTTTAGATAACATCCAGGTATAATGAAATTAGATTCTCAAACATGATTTCCATTAATTTGGGTTATTCCTCTTTCATGCCACATTTAATTTTGTTTATTAATTTAATATTCATAAAATATAACTTTTATTTTTTTCAACATTTTATTTTCTAGGATATACACCTTTCCAATATGATTTTTTGACAATTGTAATGATTTTTCCAAAATAAATCATCATTAAAAACACTTATTTTACATATATTTAGTTTTTTTCATCTCAACACAAAGTCAATAATCATTATAAAAATTATATTATTCAATTTTTTTAAGGAAACACATTTTTTAATGAAATTATACATTATGATGTTTTTTTGAAATTCATTCCATTACATTAGTAAATTTATTGCCACGATTGATATAAGTTGTATGTGGAATGCATGATGATGTAAACGTCATAAGGTGTAGGGTTATCTTGAAATTATATATCCCTCTAATGAATTGGGTAATTTGATTTGGGACATGTGATAATGTGAAATATGTGTGAACATGATAATATATTTTTTCACAATAATCATGCAGATATAATTATTCTCATATGTTATATGTAAACATTATTCTAGATTTGAACCCATCATTGGGTGGTAGTTAAAAACTAATAAAAAATGTTTCTTTGTTATTAATTTCCATATTCCATGCCTTTACCTAATTTTTCATCTTATGATTATGATTACCATCCCATGATTCGATTATGATGATGATTATGTTCACCCATGTAATATTGATTCGTGTTCTAATCTATCATCTTATGTGGATTTTAGCACATGAAATTCTTTTATGTATATAGACAAGGGATTAATTATACTAAAGAGTAAATTAGGGATGCTAAGAATATGGAGAAGGTGGAATCAAATAATGTTTGTGTTTTACTATATAAAAGATATGTATGGTCTGAATTTTCCCAATACACAATTCATTTGGATCATGTTTTCATAATTAATTTATTTTATCTATCTTCAAACTTATGGAATGGAATTATAAAAAAATTGGTGTCACAATAAATTTTACTATAGAAAAGATTAGTTAATTTGAGAGTTAGTATTAAATAACAATAGTGAAAACCCTTCTATGGATACTACGTATATTTAAGCACCCAATATTATTTCACCATAAAATTGTAAAACATAGGGATACAAAAAGATATGCAGGTATAGTTAATTGAACGAATGAATAATTTAATTATATTTTAAAATTTTAATTATTTTATGTTTAAAAAATTTTAATTTTTGAATATTGTGTGAACTAGGAGAATCTGGGCCAATAACCCACACGGGGGAAATGCATCAATTTCATGAATTACATCCCTAATGCCATTAGAAGTGGAGATCAAAATTTCACGGTGAATCATACCTAGATGTTGCGAGATATGAACAATAACATGAATAATGTGTAACATACTCCTTCAACTATGTGGTAGAAACTGTCTATTGAGTCTTTTATGTGGAAACAACCACAGATGATAAGTGGATATTAAAATATAGATGTTTTATAATTGTGGGTGAACTCACGGTAAATGATGTTTTCTATGATTTTCTTGATATATGCGGAGAGGTGATTATTTAAATTTTTCATTTATATAGATAGTTATGTTAATGGTTGGATATGATTGATATCACAGATTATAAGGGATAAATTGAAGATATTGATGGGTAAGACATTAAGAAAATATATCACAATAATAATTTTTATTAATGCCTTTTGTAAAAATCCAAAGAGATAATATATAAATTTAATGATAAATGAGTGTCCATAAGTCATTAATGTTGAATCAAATTATACAAGGATTTTATTTTTACCTCAGGACTTGTAAAAAAAGATAAAAAATTGAAGGATTCTTCTATTTATTAAACCCACGTCTTCGAAAATTTCCAGTATTTTGAGTCATTGGGAGTGATGATGGGGTTTTTATGCTCCAATTGGAGTGTATGTCGAGTTTGGACCTTTTTCTGAGAGCTATTGAAAGAAAAATTAAATATGGAGTTTGATGATGGGGGTCTAATAAAATTTATGGAATGAAAACACATCCAATCAAATGTCAATAATGTTGGAAGATGTATCATTGAGATTGTCGCAAATATATGGGTAACTGAATCAAATGTGGGATAAAAGGCCATCAACATCTTGAATACTGCAGAGAGATCTAGAATCTGTTAAATTTGATGTAGAATATGAGCGAACCCCCATGGTCCAATGCTATAATTGTAGTTAGTAGTGGAACCAATCACGACAATTCACTAAATATAGGCTCTTCATGGGTAGTGACTGTTAGTTGCCACAAAAGATCAACGATGATAATAAATTTAATTCCATATGTACTGCTATGGTGGATAATGATAATTTGGTGGAGATCGGTTCAATGGTTATTTATTAAAGGATAAAGGAAATATTTTTTTATTATAGTTTTATCATTTAATTCATATCATTCACATTTAGAATAACTATTTAAATTCCACCTCCAAATATAGAGTCTGGGTTATTTGTGAGATCTAAAAATTGTGAAAATATTGCATTGAATTAACATATCACTTCCCTAATTAAATTTCATGGACTAATACTCCATGTATATCTTTTCATAAATTCTTTTATTGTGGTAAATGCTTTATTGGGAATGGATTGTCTATTTTTTATAAATAAAATATCAAATATGCCGAAAGGGAGAAAACTCTTCACAATTTGAGAATACTAAAATTTTGTAAAAGTGTAATGATGATAATGAATCAAATTTACATTTATTTTCCCAATAATGTATATTATTGTCTAATGTGAAATCATGTATTACTCAAATGATTGAAACAATGGATTGAATCAGGATCGAAGACATTATTGGTATAAGTGTCTACACTGATTTGTTCCCTAATTAATTTCATGTTCTACCTCCATACCTATTAGTTTAGTTCATAGTTGAACATTTTCTGGGATATCTACCATTATAAAAGTCACATTATATAATTCATACCATTGAGCGGTAAGATTTGAATATGAAGCTACAATAGAATCTAAAAAAGGTTTTCACACATCAAGGTGATTAAAAATGGGGTGTGATAGTTATCTTTATCAAAAATAAGGATGGTTCAATGTTCCACTGCTATTAGTATGCTGAAATAAATAAAATCATGATATAGAACATGTATCTCCATGCCTGGATAGAGGACTATATCAATCAGCTACGTGGGGCCATGAATTTCTCAATGTGGACCTTTGTTCATGATATCACTAATTAAAGGTTAGGAAGGGAAATATTCCCCAAGTCATCCATTTGAATGAAGTATGGAAATTATGAGTTTATAGTGATGACATTTAGACATACAATTTTCGAAAAAAATTTGTTTTAATTGATTAATTTAGTATTTAGATATTTCCTCGACAAATGTTTCATAGAATTTGTCTGTGATATGATGATATAGTCTATGAGAAAATAGGAACATTAAGTTAATTGGAATATTATGTTGAATACATTGAGAAAAAAGATTGAATATTTCAATTATAGTATATGTTAGTTTTGGATGGAATAATAGTCATTCTTGAGGAATTTTATCAACAAAAATGGAATATCTGTGGACCATTGCATGTCAAATAATTTAAATATTTCCCATTATATCATCTGTAATGAATATATGTAGTTTCCATGGCTAAAATAGTTATAAAAAATATATTTTTGAGGAGAATCTCAAATGTTTTAAAACCACTAACCATGATGACTATGAATGGAGAAATGTTTTTCTTGAAAAGTGAATGTGAATGATTCTTCAAAGTGTAGAGAATAGAGGCTTTTCACTACATCAGTACACACACATTTGACAAGTGGGGTACACTTTTTGGTGTAACGTTATGCTTCACAGATGGTATGTGGTGTTTTATTGATAAAAATGGCAATGTGATAGCCAATGACTCACATATATTTAAAATTAATGAGAAAAAGAATCACACACATGATCTAGAGATAGTGGTTGTGATCTTCAGGTTCCAAATCTCGAAATAAAATATCATCATGGGGAGAAGTGTGAAATATATTCTGATAATATGATCCTAAAATGTATATTCACACTGATGTATGATACTATAAGCTACTGAATATTGTTAGAGCTCATCAAGGATTATGGTTGCTCAATACACTACAATCATAGTAAATAATCTATAATAAAATATTCCCTATGTAGAAAGGATCATGATATTCTATCAATGATGAGAGTTAAGAATGATCAAATCATCATATATTTTTAAATGATATACATCAAAATCATTATGGAAAAAAAACATTAATCCTTTAAAAAATGATTCCTCAACCATCCCTCATGGAGAAAATACAGGATGATCTACTAAATGGTGTGGAAATTTAAATGAAGTTGTAATATTTAAGAAAGCTGAAATAATCACCATTAAAAAATGATTTGGAAGGATTTGTATGATTTGATCCATGATAATGTGTACCATCAGATCCAATTGTAATGAAAGAGATTCTAAATGAGGTACAAAAAACATTCTATATTTACCCATGATGCCGAAAGATGTATTGGGATCATTTATAGAACTATCGGTGGGAAAATATGAATAATATCATTGAATATACATCAATTTTCTTGATATTTTACAAATTAATGGATTAATGGAAAAATAATAAGGGGATGATGAAACTGTTCCACATAAAAACATGAAAATGTTGTATCATAACCCAATACATAATCAGTGGAATTCCAAATACATCTAAGGGAAACCATTTTTTATGGGATGTTGTTGATAATATTAAAAATATATATCCAATTATTTTCATTTTAGATGAATTATTAGATGATAATCATCTAAGGATAAACATTAGAGAATTTTTAATGCTGCATGGGGTACCACTTTTATTTATATTTTATTGGAATAAGAGATTAACAACTATATTTTGGAAAATCTATAACTTGATATAAACACTAATCTAAATATCCCTATGACTTATCCTCCATAATTATATGTACAATATATGTGGAAGAGTTAGATACCAGAATACATGTTGAGTGGATGTTTTATGGATATAAAATGTGGATGGGGGAAACATCTACCTCTCATTGAGTTCTATTATAACTACACTTCACACATGAGAATCCAAATTGATACATGTGAATAAATTTATGGGAAATGGTTAATAACACTATAATTATAGGATGAAGTCTATGAATGTAAGATTCAAGAACCTAAATAGGTTTACTAAATGGTAGAGAATGTGAAAACCATTATTCTGCAAATCATTGAATTATGAATTCTATAGAAGAGATATACATGAAGTCATCAATGAGACCTAGAGTTTAAGGCATGATACAAAGGATTTATCTTAAAATCTCCATGGAAGAGGATCCAGAGATTTGGGATGAAATGAAAGTTATTCCCTGGGTACAAGGACATCTTCAATATTATTGATCATGTTATAATTGTGTCGTATAGACTATAAAATCCACCATCCATGTCTCTCATAAATGATGTATTCAATGTATCGCTTTGGAGAAATTACATAACAAATCCCTCTCATTAACTTAATTCAATGGTGGCATAGTTTTAAAATGAACTCTTTTATGCGGAGTGGCTAGTGAAGATCTTGGTATGTGGATATAATGTTCTACAAAAAAATACTAATCACATTATATTATTCTATGGTGAAACAATAAATATGAAGAATATACATGGGTATTATAGGATGTGATAAATTATAAATATCCAATCATGTTTATGTAAAAATAAATTTCGTGGTCAATATCTCAAAAGGAGGGAATAATGTAAAAACCAATACATTAATAAATGAAAACATTCCCTCCTAATAACTATGTAATATTGTATAATACACATACATAGCATGTAGACCTGAATAAAAAATCATTCTCATAATTGAAGAATGAAATATGTAATATTCATAGAAATTAAGGATCTTGTCCCCATAAAATATCTAATTGACCTTAGAATATTAATATGATGATTATGAATAGAAATCTAGTCAATATAATATTAACCAATTATATAAATGTATAAATAAAATGAGGCATCTTGTAAATGATAATTTGATATAATTATGTCACATTATGAGTAAATAAATGTTTTAAATTTGTGAAATTATGTGTTGGTTTTTTGTAATTTTTTAATTTTAAATTTCAGTTTTCTAAATAATATAATTAATAAAACATATTATTTTTTCAAAAAAATTACTCATAAAATAAAAAATGATTATCTTATGAATATAATATAATATTATGATACCATAAATAATTTTTTAATGTGTAAAAATGCTAATTATTACTTTAAAATATATATTTTTGGATTAAATAATGATCGTAATTAAATTGATAATTTTATCATATTTATAAAATTAATATTCTAAAATGTACTATGTTTTTAAGTTATGCATGTCAAAAAAAAATTAGGGGGAGTGTTTGAGATTTTTCTAAAATAGTTAATTTTTTAACAGTGAAATATGGTAATTTATGTAATATAACATTACAAGTTAAATAAACTATTTAACGAATCATTACTTATGTATTAATGGAAGAGGCTAGATTATATACATTTAATACATTGATAAAATTCAATATATAATTATGTCATTAGTTACTAAAACAACGTGTATTTTGAGGCACGGTGTGCCTAAATTTAATTTTATAAAAATATTATGTATATTTTATACTACACAAGTGATGTAAATGGTGTAACTCTTAAACGCTTTCCAAGATTAGAAATATAATGAAACATATGATTCACAAATGTGGGGTTTAATGTAGGTGAGACATATCATTTTTCAGCGTGGATCTTCTGTAGAAAAAGTCATGGAGAACATAACAATAAATAAAATTACAATTTTATATTCAATTATTCGAGACGTTAATCTGAATAGCTATTGAAGGTACAGTTTTATTGGAAATCCAATACCATCGTTGAGTTTGTTATGTAGTGTTTTTCATATGTAGGACATCAATAGGGATGGTGTTGGATGATCAGATCCCAGGACCATTGGTTGTTTTAGATAACTGTTTAACAATGGCATAATCTTGTATTTTAATTAGGTGATTATGAATATTTTTCTAGTGTTTCCTAAAAACCATACCGTCGAAAGAAATTATTCTCCATCCTTCCTCCTTTAGTATATAAACAATGAGTCTTCAATGAAAGTATACTAGGTGTGTTCGTCAATGCAAAATGGATACGAATCGAGGTAGCATTCCCTACATTGTATTAAACATTCCCAATTTAATTTATTGGTTGAAAATGTATTAATGTTGATTTATTTTTCCTTGAACATTATAATTTGTTTCCAAACAAACACCTCAATCGACTGATCTATATTTGGATATGTTTTTTCAAGTTCTTCCTATGTTCTTAATGAAAAAATTGTTATCATTTTTCCATGGTAAAAGAAGAAAAGATTTTTGACCGTGGAAAATATATGTGTAGTCCATGGTCAAAAGATCCCATTTTTTGTTTTCAATTTTTTTTTGGGCATCATAGGAGGCATGATGAACCAAATAAGGGACCACTTGTGAAGCAGCGACCGACAGTGGTGCACGGAGGATAATGCTTACGGTGGACCATGAGATCCACAAAAGGTGGAGACCGCTTTAACAGATATAGTGAAAGCTGTCTAGGTCAAGCAGGACTATGTAAGATGGACCTCTGTCAGGCCTGGTTTGAACATAGGGTGACCAAGATGGATCCTAGTTTTGGTCAATTATGGTGGTCGACCTCCTTGATGTTATAGCTTGAGTTGTCATGAGTACATCTACTATGTGGCTGGTCCCCCAGTAGCCAACCATAGTGGCATGTCAGTCTAGAATGTGGATTCATCATGGTAGGTGATCCAGAGATTGAAACTCTTCACATAGTTGATCTTGGTGGTAAGTCTATAGCCGATATCCATGGGCCTCGATAGGTCTTCATGCAGTGCATTCAAAATAACATAACTTCTAAACACATTATCCAAATTACATACCATCTATTGTAATGTGATACTATTTCTGAGATAAATCATTTGTGGAATGGTTGGGAAATTAAATTATAGGATTGGGGCATAGGCCCCATGAGGCCCCATTTGGGAATGTTGTGGCGAAATACACCCTTTTATGTAGTTTCTAAATTAAGGCATGTGAATAGCCTATCCTACATGTTTTTTCATGTAGATAATCATGACCTATGATGTTGATTTTTATATGAAATGAGTGTTTTACCAAGCATGACTCTTATTCATGTTGTGTTCAACAAAAATGAATGTCAAGCAAGAACATCATCGAATTCTATGTGGAACCCCCCTAACACAGTAGGGATTTGGTCCTCGATGAAATCCAAGTGGAACCCCATCGTCATGGTTATAGATCCTATACAATTACATATGAATTGAACAACCTACCAATTAAGGAATGGTTCCTTCATGACCTATAATGCAACCCATTTTGATATGAAGGTGTGGTTCCTCAGTAATTAAAGTATAACCCCATGACACAATAGGGCTCGAGTCATCTATGACTACTGTTATAGTAGAAACCCCTTGATAAAAAAAGTTACAAATCTTCAATGACTATTATTAGAGTGGAACCCCTGATGGTCTGGGGTGTTGGTCCTCTACTTCATATTTTCACCTTCTAACATTACATACCATTGGAGAAATGTTGTTTAACATACCATTGGAAAATTAAAAAGATGGATTATTTCTCGATTAAGATTCTCCCTTGTGAAGAATCCTAAAACCATGAAAGAAAAATTGATCTTCCCAAAGTGAATAGTATCAAGTTGTAGTGATTGTGCCCCTTTGACTTGTGTGTTTAAAGGAGATGTGTGGGATGCTAGGCATCAATGATGGATTATCTTATAATTGATAGTGAATCTTCATCATGGTTTGGGTTTTGATATGGATATCCCATTAATATCTTTTTTGGGATACTTTTGTGTAAGCATATATATATATATATATCATGATTCTTTCTCTCATTCCTTAGAGTCAAGATTCTCTCTTAAGGTGTACTGTTTATAATTCCATCCATGTTTTTTTACTTATATGTGTGTAGAATCATTTTATCCTTTCCATCTATACATTTTCATTGATTTGTTGATGTGCATGTGTAATAGAACATAGGAAAATCCCTCCAAGAGTTTTTAGATCATTTGGAACTTTTCGTTACCCATGGCCAATGGTGAAGGGTTTGATGTTATTGTGGATCTAGACCGAACATGGGTTGTGTTGTGACCAATTGGTATTTGAGAAATTTCACTCCATGGGACATTGTTCGTGTGTTATCCTCATAAATTTATATGTTTGGTTTTGTGATACTGTGTGGATGTATCTTGAGAGACTCTCTCAAGACAAGGAGTATAGTAATGGAGCAGCAATCGATGTATCAATTCATCAGTACCCTAATTATTTTCTTCTCAACTCGGCATACCGAGACATTTGTTGCAGGGATCAATGGTACATGCATTATATAGGATTGAGTATTTGACTATCATTCTAGAGTAATCTACCTATTTTTTGTTGATATATATATATATATAAACACACAGACATATATATTCCCATCTGCCTAAGGTACTCCTTGATGACATTCAAGATGCATCCACGATGATAGTAAGTGTGGATACTAACATTGGTTCGTGACGAAGACCCTATGAATGACAATGACTTAGTTTCGAGTCTATCATGTGATTAGTTTCCACTATGTGGATAGTCCTAGCTATAGAGGATAAGGACATGAATATGATGAGAAACCTCTGTGATATCTAGCACCAAAGACCATTGAGGTTCCGTAGAGATCCATATCCCCATGTATTAGAGGATTGGATAGAGATGGTGGTCCGAATCATTAGGCTTGTTTGGACCCCGACAGATTATATGGTGGATTTTTAAGCAATTATTTTACATGGAGTGGCTTGACATTAGTGGAGCTTGGTTACTCAGATGTATGATGAGTCGTCACTTATATGGGATGAATCCCAGATCCTATTCTGTGAGGAGTACAACCACTCTTGTGTATACTCCATTTTATTTTAGGAGATTATAGAGCTTCATATGGGAGGGATGATAGTGGAATAGTACTCTGAAAGGTTCAAAAACCTAAATTTGAATTCTCTGTAAATGATTCATGATGGATACATACGATAATGAAATTTATAATAATGACTGTAGAGATATAAGAGCACGAATAGTGCTTTTCTGAATCCCCTCAAATGATGGGGGGATGGAGTAGGCACTGGTGATAGAGATATTTATCTGAGTGGGATACTAGTTTGTTGGAACTGGCAGTTGATGGTATAATGATGATATGTCTGTGACAGTTGGACGATGGTATTTGACATGATCTTAATTCAATAATCCCCCCATTATTAGTCTTGGGCATGTGGTCGGGCATCACATGGGTTGCGCAAAGCACTACAAAATCATGTGGTGTGCCGGTTCTATTCTAATGATGGGAGAGGTCACATGGGTTGAGTCTTCCTAAAATGTATTATATGGCCCCATCATTAAAAACTACTTAATCTTGAGTGATGTCAATAATTAATATTTAGAATATTTTCATGTTTACAGTATTAGAGAATGATGCCATAACTATAACAATACATCTCAATTATTACAACATAGACACATATATTCTATACACTTATTTCACAATAATAAAACTCCTTAACTAAAACACAAATTGTTTTCTTGATATAAATATTCTTCAATTAATCCTTTCCCTTACCCCTCCATATACCCTATTAAAAAAATTACAAAAAACATTGGATGTGCGTAAAAAATTTTGTAAGGGTTATAAAAAAAGTAAAGAAAATAGTTGTCCATGAATACATACATATCAATGAAATCATAATTTTTATTCATAAAATATATTCTCATTAATATAAATCATGATATAATAAAATTTATTAATAAAAAAATAGTAATCATAAATTATAATCATAACTTGTGGTATCTATAATATTCTTAAATTGTTACTTTCATAGATACATTTGAAGTTATGTTTGGAATACCCATCATGGTATTTTCCCAAAATCTATTAGGAAAAAAATTAATTATTTCCACTATCACGTAATCCAATGCATCAGAGAGCTATCACAAGCACACACACCCAAAGTTTAACATGGAACCACTTGTATTTGGTTTTTCACAGAACCACTTATCAAATGTCCACGTACCATTACATATTTATAACCCATAAAAAGTGAATAATGCAAAGAGGACATTTCCACATTACAATAAGAATATATCATTTCAATATACTGACATAATAAAGGATTTTTCTAACCCATTTTCAATACTAGAATACATAAAATGTGTATATGGTATTTATTTTCCTTCTAAAATATTATGTCTTGTTAAGGAAGCCATATATCATATCATGATCGTGGTGACAAAAGGTCATTATCGTCACGTATGTTAAAAAACATTGATTTTTTTGTTTAGTAAAACTCTTCATAGAAAAATAATCACATTAAATGAAATTAACCATAAAAGGGGTTTATACACTGTATAAAAGAAGTTCATACTAAAAAATGTCTCAATGAAATGAGATTGAGACAAAGTCCCTTACCTTGAGTCTGACTCGTTACGTATGTTCCTTGTTCTTCCTAAATAATAAAAATTACTTAATTTATACTTGAATAAAAACATTGTTTTTCATTTTTATTACCCCTTTAATATCACTTATTACCATGTTATAAACATTCCATATATTTTTTATGTCAACATCGTACATTTTGTCGATATTCGATAGATGATTCAAAAATGAACTTGTTATAATTACCGATTTTCCATGTGGTTGAAATTAAATTATCTCTAGAATTATATTAGTGATTTAAATATCATTTATATGCATTATATATGTGTATTTATAATAGTGCATAATATTTGGAGATAGGAAATGGAATGCACCGATCATGGAGACGGTAAGCCGTACGTACGCTTAAGCGCTACTGTCATTTATTATTCATATATAAAAGAAACTAAATGATACATATGTATATTATAATTAAATTACAATATAATATTTTTTATATGTTACATCTGTTCATTAAAACCATCCTTTATGAATTCCATCTATGGAATTAATGAGTCATATCACTTTGAGTGGGAGGTAGTCTGCACTTCCTCAAATGAAATTATCATATTTACACCTTTTGGAAAGCATAATGAAATTAATTAATTAAATAAAATAAAATCATAGTGATAAGATAAATATAATATATATAATATATAAATATAATTCCATCATAATGTCCCCCATGAGGGTTGGTAGGGAAAAACTGAACAATCATCGTTTTGTGAGCCATTATTTCATCATCTACAGAAAGAGTATTCTCACATCCATTAGATGAAGTTGTTGGTGTAATTGTAGCTCAAATATTTATAATAAAAACAACCTAGTATATTTATTATACTAGTGTTGTAAAGTAGTAAAATAATAAGAACAAAATTTTGAGTGATGAAGTAAAATAATGGAAAAGATATTTAGAAAATAGAGCCACCACTTAAAACAAGTAACTCCCTTTGATTTGATCCAAAATTATTTCATGAATTACATTCATCTTATGTTAAGGATTCTAGGAAAAAGGGAGTGATGTTTTGAGAATCTTAGCTCTGTTTTGAATGAGAAATGAGGCTTGAGAGGTGTGATTAAATGGGTAGGGTTTATGACCTTTTATAAGAGTGAGGAGTGTCACTTTAGGAACAATTAGAATTATTATTTAATTATAAAATTATTTTCATTTTCAAATGGTCCCAATATCATTTATTTCAATGATAATATTATTTTGGGATGAAAAAATCTCATACAATAGGTTTTAGTCATGTATAGGTCACAAATGTAAGCGTATCTTTTACCTTTAACCCTTAGTTTTCTAATTTAACTCTTGCCATTTCTTTTTGTATATTAATACTATAGGGTTAATATAGTTACAATGAAATTCCATATTATCGTAAAGTTGTTTATTACTGACATTATAGATATTATATAACTAATTTGGATAAATCATATATTTTAGGGCTTTTATATCATTTTATTAATTAATATTTGTTTTAAAAACTCATTTATGTCAAGTTTTATACTATTCATATCATTATTTTTTCTAAATTACAAAATAGATGGATTATTAAAAAAAATTATTAATTCAAATTTAACAACTCATACCAATCTCTAAATTTTTTTAATGAAATAAAATGTTTTGAAATAAATAATTTTAATATTTATAATTATATTTCTTTAATTCATTCATTAATAAATTAATCAACGCATCATCATTGTGTCATAAATTTATTTATTTATATAATTTCTAAAAATTATATATAAAATACCATGATATAGGAAATATCCTTAACATTATATTTAAAATTTATCATAGAAGATATGACTTATATATCCCCATATAAAGTTATTTTTTTAATATATACTTGTTTAGGTTATATTTTCCATTACATTATGTTATTTTTTTTAAAATGACATTTTTAGTAGAAAGTTCCTCAATGGGGTCCCAAAATAAACACAATGATGCTAAGGGTTCTAAATATTTAATCAAATAGAATTAGGACTCATGTTAGTGTAGTTTAATATTATTATAATATTACTTGTTAACCTTATTTACTAGATTTACCCTTTAACCATGGTAAATAAAATAATTACTGATGCTACTATTATTAATTTCATCAAAATAATAGATAACTATTTAGAAAATTTTCCTTCATAATTTTAAATATGGAATCAATTTTTCAAAATTCAAAATACTAAAGTTGTAGAGATTAATTTAAAATTAATTTCTGTTGTCAAAACAAAAAAAACATTTTTATAATAATTAAAAACTGACAAATTATTGAGATGTGTTTATGTAAAATAAAAATGTAAAATTACTTCCAATGAAAAAAATTGGATTAAATGATAAAAATATAATCCAATTACACTTTCATACAAATTAAAAGGACAATCTAACTATATAAATAAATAATATTAATAGGTAGTTTAGATATAAAAGGAGGTATTTTTCACTATTCATTAAAAAATGTTATTTATAAAAAATACCAAAAATATATCCAAAGAATATTTTGATGTCCTTATTATTTAGAAAAAATTACTTCTAAAATAAAAAATATAAAAGTGAAAAAGATGATTTAAAATGGTTTTCATTTAAAAGGTAATAAAACAACTGTTTAAGAATATTAGAGAATTTAATGCTTATAATTGGATTAGTTCTTATTTAAAGACTCTAAAATTTATCACAATAATTTCAAAACATTTACGAAATATATAATAATATTTTATTTAGTTATGTTCCTTCTCATAAATAGAGTGGCTTGGAACTTACTACCATTTAAAATAATAATAATATTATATTATAATTCGGTAGAACTCAAAGTTGTGTGTAATGTATGATTTCCAAGAAACTCATTGTTGCATGTTGTGTATGTTTTCAGAGAAAGCATCCCACTTAATGTAAAAATTATGTATTATTAATAAATATTAATATAATATAAAAATTAGTATTCTATAAATACTTTTCATGTAACATCCTTCCACCCGTTTGAGAATTGCGTCCTTGAAATTCTATTCACTTATCATACAAGTGGGAGTATTTCTCCCTCATTTAATTTTTCTAATTCCCATATTTCCTATCCAAAAATTATAATTTTCAAAAAAAATCATTACTTGGTGATTTACCTTATTCTCCTATAGTTTCTCTCTTTGGTCAAAAATCTAGACTATTTGTTCCTCATAAGAAAGATACTATTACAATCGAACTACCTCTGGACTAAATACATGAGATGGATTCGGTATATATATTACGACATTAAAACAAGAAAAAAATTTCATACCTAGGATAAGCATTGATGTAAATCTTCTCTGTGAGAAAAAGATCCAACAATATCCAGGCTTTCATAGGGTCCAATGAACCATGGACTCAGCTTTCACTTCATACCCAAACACATCAAAATTTTCCATTGTGAAAATTTTAGAAGGACAAGGGAACCTAAATCAAATGAATGATACTTCCTCCTATAATCCACATAACCTTTCTTCCTACTCTATTATTTTATCATGTTATTCTAAATCAACTGATACTTTTCTACCATTTCTTCTTCAAATTCTTGTCCCATCACTTTCTTTCACCTACTTCATCCCAAAAAGATGAAGTACAACACTTATTTCCATATAATAAACCTAATGGATCTATCTGTATACTATAATAAAACAGTTCTTATATGAAAACTCAACCAAAATAAGATGTTGTTCTTAACATCCATTGTAATTCATTGAAGAAGCACATAGTATATCTTCCAATGTCTGAATTGTTCATTCTGAATGTTTGTCTGATTGAAGATGGAAAGTTGTACTGAAATTTAATTCATTTCCAAATGAATTCTGAAAACCCTTACAAAGGATATAAATAAACCTAGGTTAATGATCAGATACAATAGAGATAGAAACAATTTGTAACCTGACTATATATTTAATATAAAATCTAGAATTTTGATCAAGAGACAAATTATCTAGAATAGAATCAAAGTGATCTAATTTAGTCAATCAATCAACAATAAATCGAATTGCATTTTTACCTTGAGATGTCCTTGGTAATACAAATAAAAAATACTTTTACACATATTCCCATTTCCAATATAAAATTGGAAAATGGTGATGCATCCATTTTGGTAACTTACATTCTTCTCTAACCTTTTGAAAAATTAAAAAATTCATGTTATAAATTTAAAAATATCTCTTTTTTATCTGTCCCAACAGTAATACACCTGAAGATATCAGTTCATTTTAGTACTACATGGATGTATTGAAAATAAAGAACTATGAACTTCACATTATAATTCAATCCTCCACTGTGAATTACAAGTCACAAATAAACTCTATCAAGTCCTAAAAAATTGAATGTTAAATTTAGGTAACATACCTTTCTAAAACAATTCTACCTTTTTCAGAAACTCATTATCTTCATTCTCTGCTTTTATAATTCTATCTATTAGAGATGATTTCACTTCCACATTAAACAAAAGAGAATAATTCACTACACCAATAACATCCAAAAAAATTCATAAATTCCAAAACCAAAGGATATATTTTCAAACATGGCATAGTTAATGATGCATTATTCATTCGACTGAAATCATTATACACTTTATTTTCCATTCTCATATGGTAATGGATTGTTAAATAACAATCCTTGATTAATTATAGAAATCTCATATGTCTCAGGTTTAATTCTTTTTCAGTGAATATATAATACAAATGTTTTGATCAACTTATATTTCACAATTTACTCCATAAAAATGATGCCTCCAAATTTTTAATATAGAAACTACAATAGCTAATTCCAAATCATTTTTATTGTAATTTAACTCATGATGTTTCAATTGTCATGAAGCATATGAAATTAACTAATCATTGGGAATAAGGATACAAAAAATTACATTAAAAAACTAATCACTATAGATAACAAATTCATCATTTGAGGAAGGCATTTACAAAACTAAATCATTCAACAATATTCCTTTCAATTCATGAAAAAATTCATCACATTATTTTTTCCATATGATCATAATTCCTTTTTGAGTTAACTTAGTTAGTGGGATAGATAATATTACAAAATTTTCAACAAACCTCATTTAATTACCTGTTTAAACAAGAAAAGTAAGAATATAAGTTATATTGGTGGGTCTTGGACATTCTTAAAAAACTATTTCTTAAACAATATCATATGTTATTCCATATTTATAAATAATGTGACCATGAAATGAAATTTGTTGTAACCAAGAATCACACTTACCAAATTTCCCATAAAATTTATTTTCTTTTATGTATTAAAAGGAAAAAATTAAATGACATTCATGGATATATTTACTTTTAGAATACAAAAAAATATAATCAAAAAACACAACCACAAAAATATCCATTAACTCATGGAAAATTATATTTTTAATATCCATTAATATAAAGTTTTACTAGATAACTAAAAAGTAAGAACAACTAATTCATAATGGCCATATCTACTATGTAACTTGGTTTTCACAAATGTATCTTTCTATTACATTCAACTAATTGTACCCTAACATCATGTCAGTCATAGAGAAATACTATGCTCCCTAAATCTGATCAAAGAAATCATCAATATAAGGCCAAGGGTTATTATTATAACAGTTATGTTATTCCAAGAACTATAGTCAATTAAAATCTAATTAAACCATCTTTCATTTTATTAAACATGATTGGAGAACCTCATGGAGATGAGCTAGGTTGAATGAAACATTTATCTACTAACTCATGCAATTTCTACCTTAATTGTAAATGTACAATTTTATCCATTCGATTAGTGGATTTTGAAACTGTCTTAGTATCATGAAGTATGAAAAATATAAATTAAATTACACGATCTTGTATTTTAATAAGAAACACATCAGGAAAAATAAAGATACTTATTTACCACCAGGACATAATTAATCTAAATAGTTATTTTGTTTTCAACCATATGTGAATGGATACATTCATTTCCATCTTTCACTAGTTTCTTAGCTTTTTGACATGTTATGAAAAGTAAGTGTACATTCTTATACCCAAACTAAAAATCATTCTGAAAATAAAACACTTTAGCTCTGTAGAAATCATAAGAAGATAAATGAAAGATAATAAATTCCCAAAATACTATCAAACTCCATTAGAGGCACAATAATAGGGTTTTTAGTTAGATTATTTCTGCACAGAAGTACATGAAGGTTCTTATAATTTCTTGTTTTTATAAAAATTTCTTTCAGTTGTTTTTACCACAATTTCAGTATTCATATCATTAGATGGATTTACCAATTTACTATGAATTTTATCATAATTGATGGAATGTTTAGACCCTGAATAAAAAAAAATATTTTCATAATCATAATAAACAATAAATTTACCGGATTCAACTTTATTTTATGGCCCCACATATGCTAATTTAGTATCAATGGATTTCGCAACACCATTATCCTTGTAGTTAGGTTGGTTTCATTCATTTGAGTTCTTTGTTGGACACAATGTTTCATAAAAACCATTTCATTGCAATTAAAACATTTTAATGACTTTAAATAATATTTTTTATTATCATTAATCTAATCCTTTTTAGTGGAATTACGAGGCTTATGTCCAATTTTACAACATCTGATGCACTTACCTGAATTCAAGAAGCCTTACACAGTGTTATTTTTACCAAAATTTTCAAAAACAGAAAACATATGTTTCATACCATCTGAATGTTTTGAGTTTTTCTCTCCTTTAATCTGGAAGTTCGACAACTTATATGTTTTTCTGTCAAAGGAAACATGATCATCATTGAAATTCATTTCCACCTTCACCTCATATCGAATTTTTTTTTCATGACTCTTGATCTCACAAGTAGATAAATCCCTTGGACACTTTGGATTTAAACATAAGTAATAAATGATTGATTTTATTATCAAGATATCATACGAAAATTTGAGCATACCTTTCAAGCCGAGTGAATTTTCCTTCATAAGCATCCACAATGGAATCCTCCTACCTCAATTCCAATAATAGTTTTCCATCCTAAGTAGAACTGCTTATGAAAATATTTCTCAAGAAAAATATTGATGAATTTTTCCCAAAAAAAGAGAATAAATCTCCTCGTTATCCTTGATATTTTTAACCATAGACCCCCACTAATTGGAATACCCTTCAAAACATTAAACAACAATAATGACCTTTAGATTTTCTAGACACTCCATGGAATATAAAATATTTTCCGATGCTTTATTCCACCCTTCAGATAGCACAGTGACAGTTGATCCTCTAAATTATGGGGCATGTTGCCTCATGAATTATTTAACTACATACTTTTTCCTCTATGGATGATATAGTTGATCTGGTTCATGGATACCACAACCATTTATATCCTCATTCAATTATGTCACCACTACAATAACTTGTTTAGTACTGATTACAATCTTCTCAGGTTTCTTATTTGGAAGTTAGTTTTCCACTTGATGTTTTCCTATCATAGATTCCATATTTCATTTATGAAAAACCATTATGAACATAAAAATATATTAGCTATGAATCATGGTAATATTTGAATTCTATATCATTCAATCATTACAAAAATAAATTTATAGATATTAATTTAACAATATCCTTACTCCTAAATCTGTCTAAACCGGCCTCTGATACCTACTATAAGGCCCCAACATTAAACATTTTTTAATCTTGAGTTATGAAAAGAATTCACAAGGAGAATATTTTCAATTTTATATTTTTAGATAATTAGGACACAACTATTACATTACATCTCAAATATTACAACGTAGACACTTGTACTCTATCCATTTTTTCACAACAGTATAACTCCTAAAATAAAACATGAATTATTTTCATGATATAAAACTTATTGAATGAATCTATTTTCTTACCCTTATTTATACCCTATTTAAAAAATTTCTAAAACATTGGATGTGCATAAAAATATCAGTAAGGATTATAGAATAAGAGAAGAAATCATAAGTCCATGAATACATACAAATAAATGAAATCATACTTTTCAATCATAAAACATGAGCTCATTAAAATACTTCATGAAATATTAATATTTATAAATATCACATTGAAATAAAAAGTCATAATGGTAACTTAAAGATTCTATGACATTATTACATTTTAACATTCACAACTACACAGGGAGATACGTTTGGAAAACCCATCTGGGTATATTTCCTAAATATCTTAGGAGAAACATTAAATTTTACCTTCATCACAATACCAAATGCATTAGAGATCTATATTTGTCTCACCTATCCTAGGATTATCACAACACCACTCATATTTGGTTTCTCACAGAACTACCGGTAACATGTCACGAAACCATTACATAATCATAACACAAAAAATGAGCACAAATGGAAGATAACAGTTATCCCATTGCAATCAAAATATATCATTTCAATATATTGGCAAAATCAATGATTTATTAAAACTTTTTTCAATACCAAAATACCTAAAAAGGGTATATGGTACTTATTTTTATTTTTAAAACATTATGGCTTGTTATAGAATCCAAATATCAAATACTGCTCATAACAGGGAACATGTCATTATCTTCATGTAAGTTATAATGAAAAACTCTTTCTGTCATTCATTAAAATTATTCATTGAAAATTATTCACATTGAATGAAATTAAAATTCAAAGTTCGTTACATGCTGTATAAAATAAGGTCGTTTCAAAAGCTTCCTCAATAAAAGTAGATTGAGATTCAGTCCCTTACCATGAGTCTGATTCATAACTTTTGTTGCTTATTCTTCATGAATAATAAAATTAAGAAAATTTATAATTGATTTAAAACCCTTTTAATCTTTATTATTTATATTAAAAAACTTATTACCACCTTATAATAATTTAATAATTTTTCTTGTTAGTATCAGTCATTTTGTCCATATTCGGCACTTGAGTAAATAATGTATTTGATATAATTATAAATTGTCCATTTTGTCAAAATTCCATTATCCCCATAATTATATTCATGATTTATATATCATATACATCATATATATATATATGTATTTATAATAGTATATATCATTATGTGGTATGAAATGAAATTAACCGTTCATAGAGATGGAATGTTGTACATACGCATGAATGCAACATTCATTAATTTTTCATATTTAATGAAATGAAAAATAAATTATTAAATGGAATTTTATAATTCCAGTATAATAAAATATTTTAAATAAGTTACATATTTTCATTAAATACATCCTTTAAAAGTTTCATGTAATGCATGAACGAGTCATATCACTTTTAGGGGGAGGTAGTTTGCACTTCCTCAAATAAAATTATCGTATATATTGATTATGGAATGCATAAAATCATGGTTTGAATAAAAAACAAAATAATAGAGACAATATAAATATAATATATATCATATATCAACATAGTACCATCATAATGTCTAGAATTGAGAGGTGGTAGGGATAAATTGAACAATCATCATTTCATGAGGTTGTAGTTCATCATCCATTGAAACTAAATGCTCATTCCCCTTAGATGGTGGTGTGAGTGTAAGTGTAGTTTGAATCATTCTCATAACAAAAACCTTGAATATGATGATTCATTTTTTTTAATAAAAAAAATATATAATAGGGAGTGAAGATATAAAATAATGTAATGGAACTTTAGAGAAGATGCTACCTCTTAAAACATGTAACTCCCTTTGATTTAAGCCCAATGGCTTTCTTGATTTGACTTATACCTAATGTAATTTTTATAGTGGGAAGATATAGATGTTTGGAGATCAATTGGGAAGATTTTAGATGATACAATGGGCTTGAGAGGATATATCAAATGGGAAGGGTTGATTCCCTTTTATAAGAGGGGTGAGAGGTAAATTATGAATGATTTGAAGTATTATATTATTATAAAATTATTTCTGGTTTCAAATGATCCCAATGTCATTTATTTCAAATATAAGTTGTTCATGGATCTAAAAATATCAAACAATTGGTTTTAAAAAATTATTGAATACAAATTTTATCGAAAATTTTATCTTTAACCATTAGATAACAAATTTATCTCTTACCATGTCTTCAGGTATATTTATACTGAATGGTTAATATTCATACTATAAAATAATCATTGAACCATAAGTGGATCATTAATTAAATTTTGATCATCATCTAATACATTAGGCTGAATCTTATACTATTATGACTATTATATCATTTAATAAAATAGAATTTTTAAAAAACACTCATTTATGACTATTTTATACTATTCATATCCTGACATTTCAAAAAATATAAAAAATGTTATTATTTGAAAAAACATCACAAATTCAATGATAAAAAATTCATAATCATTCATAAATGCCTTTTATGCGATAAAATTTTCAAAAATAAATTTATTTTAATATTTGTAATCAAATTTATTTAAATCATTCATTAATAAGGTAATCACTACATCATCATTTTTCATAAATATATTTATTCATTTTATGTCTAAAAATTATAAGTAAAATACCATGATGTATGATAAATTTTTACCATTCTAATGACTATTTATAGTAAAATGTATCACATATATAACCCATATACATTTTTTAAATAAAATATATATGTTTATGTTACATTTTTCATAACATTATGTTAATTATTATAAAAAATTATTTCCACATCACAGTGGCTCAAAGGGGTAAAATAATCATCCCAAGGAATCCCATGGTCATACATATTTCATCCAATATATTTATGACACGTGTTTGGGTAGTTAAATATTATTATAATATTATTTTTCATTCTTATTTACCAGATTTATCCTTTAACCATTGTAAATAATATAATAACTCAAATGACTATTTATAATGTAAAAAACTAAAAGGTACATATTTACACAATTTGGACCCCCCTTATTCGAAATATGGAAACCACTTTTCTATATTAAAAAAAAGGCGTTTCAAAAATAAATTTCAAATTAAATCCCTTTGTCAAAACCAAAAAACATGTTTTTAAGAAGGAAAATCTACCAAAATATTTTCATATGTTTTTGTCAAATTTCATTTTAAAAAACATTATGTGACCAAATTATTATTAAATGAATAAAATATAATCAAATTAAACATTAAAAACAATTAAACAGAAAATTTAACTATATAAATAAATTATAATAAAAGGTAGTTTAAACTTCAAATTCGGTATTTTCACTATTCATTTAAAAATGAACATTATCAAAAAAAAATACATTAAATGTAAAGTCATGGGAACTATGTAGAATTTTTTTTATAAATACATGGGAATATTATGAGTCCATAGTTTCTGACGATGCATGAATCCAAGGAACAATGTGCCCAGAATCAATTACTGATGTTTTGTTTGGGTAAATTCAGTAAACGTACAAGTGGGATTTTATATCTTTTGAACCGGTGCTCGGAATTGAAATCTGAGGGCACCATTGAACTTGCAGAGCCATTTTTCTCTTAATGGGATCTTTACTACAGTTGCTTTCTAATGATAAAGATGTTAATTTTTTGGGTTTTCAAATACAATTAAATAAAAATAAGTGTTACTTATTTTTATATGTTGGGTGGTTAAAATCCCCAAGTGGAGGTTAGAGGTGGGGCCTACCCACACCTAACCTCCCTTGGTAGGATATTATTTTAGTGGGACCCACCCAAAGTTTAACAAATCTTTCAATCAAAGAGGTGGGGACAACAAGATCATTAATCCCCTTTAAACCCCAAATTAATTAGGGAGCCTTATCACCTCCCCTCATAAGTGTGCAACTCCACATAAATTAATTAATGGTTCATTAATTAATTAATTATTGGAATCTATTTGAAATCATGGAAACCATTTAAAATAATGGTTATTCTATTACTTAATTTTGGTTGGCATAATTCTTGGAGGATCCTTGGAAGAATTGAGAGAACATCCTCTAAATGAATGACATGAAGAACCGTCACAATCTTCTTACTTCTTCATCTATGTCAAAGGAGAAGATGTCGCCCGTGAAGAACAATGCCAATGATGATGTCATCTCCTTCCACTAGCAATGAGAGAGAATCGAGGTATGGTTCATTTTACGATTGAATATTATCCTTCGTACCCTATTTTCTATTGTGTGCATTGAGAACCAAATGATATCACCATAATGAGGAGGCTTTAGACCGCATGAACATGGCCCGAACCTCCCCTTTTGTTGGTTCTTGCTTGAAGATGACCTAGGTGGTACGCGTGAAGAATGAAAATGTGCCAGTTGTAAGGAAAGTCAGTGGCGCAAGGCCTGCGGGTCACCATAAGTGCGCGACACCACCATGCTGCACTGAGAACTAGGTCATGGCCAGGGGGCGTGGTGGTGCCGAAGGGATACGGTGCCATCGCACCGCAACAGTCGGACGATGAGCGTGGCGCTGTTGGGCAGCGCAGAGCAGCCGGAGGCCATAGACAAGCCGGGCCATAGCGAAGGGGATGCGACACAGTCGCGCCGCACGAAGCCAAGCTGAACCGCGGTGGTGTCGCGCTGCGGTGGACAAACCTGGGTGGCCGGCTAAGCCGGCCGCTGGTGCGCGCTATAGCTGGGACCCCTCAGGTCCCGTGGCTCACCGAACATGAGATTTGCGCCATTTCCATCTGGATCCAGGGTCACTGCAGCACCCCCCCCCCCCATGACATGGCCAGTCGGACCACATGGACAGGCCATCGGGCCACCTTCAGCCGGGCCGCCCATGATCGGGCCGCCCTCGGCCGGGCCGCCCTCAGTCCAGGACACCTTTGGCCGGGCCACCCTCGGTCCGGGCCACCTGATCGGGCTAGGCTAATTCCTTAGAACAAGTTGATCCTGTGGACCGGGTCGGACCCCGGTATGGACCGGGTCAGGTCTGGTCGGCCCGGCTGGGCCGGACTAGACACAGACCTAGTTTGGCCCATTACACCTTGTCACTCGTATCTTGGGCAACAGGTGTCCGATTGACAAACCACATATAGAGATGGAAGTCATGGAGGAAGACATTTCTTTGGAAATACCCCGCTTGAGGTTTGGGTGCAGTTGGGGTTCGACGGGTTGGTTTGAACCTAAAAACCATCTGTGCCATTGGAACAGAAATACCAATAACTCATAGACTGAGTGTCTGATTCACGCGTCGTCTGTCACGTTGGGTTCCATATGATGAGACAGAACTATTGGATACATCAACATGAGACTTTTTTGTAGTTTATAAATCGAAACTTGGCTCGAGGAGCGGACCCTCCCAGAATTGAGGGTTTTGTGTGCGGGAACACTAAGGCTGGCTGCAACTGAGATGATATGATCCTACATGAACCTACTACTATACCAGGATCCTCCTTGGGTTCGACAGTGATGATATTGTAACAGGATCTTCCGTGGGTTCGACTGTGATGATACTATACTTGGATCCTCTATGGGTCCGACAGCGACAGTACTGGACGGAGATCCTCTGTGGGTTCAACAGTGATGACTTTTTTATTAGGATCCTCCATGGATTTGACAATGCTGATACTGTTCTAGGATCCTACGTGGGGTCGACATAAGATAATATTCAGTGGCTACTACTAATCATCTCTACCCCTCAACATGAGTTTTATACATGTGTGAGCTGAGTCTTGTCTTTCAGATTTTATCATCGAGATCATTGAATTTCATTCCTTTGTAGAATGGGATGTGCTTGGGATAGAGTGTTTGAGCCAAAATATGATTGGTAACTTGATTATATGTATGGGAATATACCTAAGTACAGATTTGAGATACTTAAAGATTGTATATTTCTACTGTCGTTTATCATTAGTGGATTCTGGGAGACCTTCGAGGGTCTTGGGGTCCCCTAATGGGTATTTTTATACTCACCCCTGCACGGGCTTTGCCCGCACCATGTTATGTTCTGTGCAGATGACGAACATCAGTGATCGTGTTTGAGGATGATGGACGAGAGGCTTCTCAGAGCTGGACAAGGTGGGGCTTACCTCAGGGATGTGTTGTTCGAGATTTGTACCTACCCTTTAGGTAGGATTCTCCAGTGGACAATCCTGGAGCTGTTTTCCCTTTTTACTTGTACTTGTACGTGTTGATTAGTTGGGTTTCTATACTAGCCCACTTACTTTTAACACACCTTTCTTTACTACATTAGTACTTGTTTCTTCTACTTATTGTGTATAGACTATGTGTGTTACAATTTTAAAGGCAAATCCTTCCTTTTTTATCGGGGATTCGCCTTTGGTTCTAGTCACCAGCCCGTGGCCTATGGAAGGCGGGCTAGGGGTATTCACGACATGGGCCCCGAGGACGGGTGGTGACAAATTGGTATCAGAGGAGTATGTTCTACCACATAACTTGGTCTCTGATTCTTTTAAAATGAAATAGGGTTTATTGTTTTGGGTGTGGATATCTGTTTAGGGAAACCGGTGTTGGTGCGGCAGCCGACATATCCATACACAAGGACTCTGACTTCTGATTTCCAAATCATGGCAAGAAAACACTGATTGCATGTGTGTTACTTTTGAAAAGTTTTCTTCATGAGTACATTGTTTTATCTCACCAGGTATATTGTTTTGACCATGGCACACATGTTTCTCTTTAGGATAGCCCCAAATAGGCATCCAGCTAGGGTTCGGAGTTATGTATGAGATGGTAGACCACTGAGCGACGAGACCTCGGTTTAGGGCACCATTAGAATAGAGGTAATAGCAGTACCACAACCCGCTAGGACACCAATGCCACTAGCTCCAACAGCAGCGAGTGCATGCTGTCTGAGTGCATTGCACGAGTTCCAGCGCCAAAGGCTGCCCAAGTTCAGGAGAGAGATGGACCCATAGGCCACTAAGGATTGGCTGGAGGTTGTTGTGAGAGATTTCATATTGGTAGGGACACCA
This sequence comes from Viscum album, assembly GCA_963277665.1. Taxonomy (NCBI): domain Eukaryota; kingdom Viridiplantae; phylum Streptophyta; class Magnoliopsida; order Santalales; family Viscaceae; genus Viscum; species Viscum album. The sequence goes on from OY728140.1 coordinate 654,540,981, forward strand.
GCCGACCTCATGGTGTTTTTTCCATGAGCCTCCTATAGTAATACACCATGCTTCCATGGCGCGCTCCTCTTTTAATAATACAATAGTGTGTGTTGTATGCAACTTCGAGTTCTAACACACACCACAACCAATCAAAGTAGCTGTTATGAATAGTAATACCCACATTATAAATTTTTATAACATTTATCTCTCAAAATGGACTTCATTTTTGGATTTTTAATATCAAATTTAGCGTACAGTGAAATTTTGGTACTTTTTGATATCTTTTATATTTTGATGAATAGTTAAAATTACTAAATTTTAATTAAAAACTACTTTTTTAATCAACATAATTAATATTGAAAAATAATGAATTTGAGTGGTTTTAAAGTATATTTAGGATTTATTTTTACCATTTAATACAATGTTTGTCATTGGACATAATTTCACATTTAAACTGGACATAAACCTATGTCAATCTTTTGATAGTTATTATCTCTTAAAAACACGCATTTTTTTTGACAACGAGAATTAATTTTTAGTTAATTTATGCCAATTCTGTGTCTTGAATTTAAAAATACGAATTCCATATTTGGAATCAAGAGGTTAAACTTGTGTAAATAGGTAACTTTTATTTTTATACATTTTGAATAATTACTTCGGTAAATATTTTATTTACCATTGTTAAAAGATAAATCCGCTAAATAAGGGTAAATAATAATATTATAATAATAATAAATTACCCTAAATTGTGTCATCCCCTTATTGGCAGATAAATGTCCCACCAGGGTCACCTTTGGGTCGATTTTGGGACCCCATGGAGCCACTTGTAGGTGATAGGGACACTTTATATTTACTAAGTTAAAGTAAACACAAAAATGACATAAGCATATATCTTTTAGAAAAACAACTTTTACATCGAGTTATATATGTTATATTTTCGACTAAAAATATTCATTAGAAAGATAAAAATATTTCCTACATAATTTTATCTTCTTTATAATTTATAGATATTAAATAATGTAATTTATTTATGACAAAATGGTGATGCATTAATTACCTAAATGATGAAATATAAAATAATTGATATTATAAATATCAAAATAAATGTAATTTTAAACTTTTTATGAATTCCAGTAATTTTCTAGGTTAATATGACATACTAGGATTGGTTATATAAATTTCTTTCGAAGTAATAATTCTTTTATTAAATTATCAAAAACAAAACACCCAATAGTGTCAAAATTGACATAAAATAGTTTTTAACACAAATATTCAATTTTTAATTGATATTATATTCCTAAAAATCTAAGGACATGCCAAAGGACATATATAACGATATTTGTATCATTAACGTACCACTTGGGGGCCTCTTGTATGTATATAGTTTGTTTATTATCAATATAATATATAAATACAAAGTGACATGGTAAATGTCAAACTAATTAACTAAGAGTTAAAACTAAAAGATACGTTTAATATAATGACCCAAACCTATCTAAAATCTATTGGTTGATTGGATTTATACCTATCCAAACATTATACCTTGAATAATCCACTTTGGATCCATTAGAAACCGAATATGAATTTATTATAAAACAATACTTTCTGTTTTTTCTAAAGAGCCCCTCCCCCCCTTATAAAAGGACACCACTTCTAACCAATTCTTCACACCATCAAAGCCTTTTGGTTCATCCAACCCCTCCCCAATTATTCTCTCAACTTCTTCCAGATCATCCTAGTGGAATTATTTTGATCATAAATCCAATCTATGGAGCCCTTTTTATCAAATCAAAAGGAAGAACCCGAAGAATAGGTAATGTTTTCACCACACTCTTTTATGTTCCTTTCATCTCCAACATCTTATTTATTTTTTATTTCCTTTCTAAAATAATAACTCAAGTATATTCTATATAATGTGATGTTATTATATTTATGTTACAACCATATTCAGTATTCTATCCATCCTTTGAATGACATGTCACCATACATGCGTACGTACGACTTACCATCTCCACGTCGTGGTGTAATTTTTATTCAATAATTTTTTATTTGGATGGGTGTAATAATGTTGTGTAGTTCATGTAAATAATAAATATAACATGATAATAATTATTTATATACTATATACCATCAAATTATATATTATTTTAATATCAAAAGAATGATATTGTCGCTCGTGTGTACGTACGGACTACCGTATCCACGAACGCGATGAGATTCATTCCCCATCGTATCCATTAAAACCTAATTCTCATTTAATAAATGAAAATAGTGATTATGAACATTATATAATTCTAGATATGAATAATTAACAACCTATCCAGAACAAACACATCTTATATAAAAAACATATAAAAGAAAATGAGTAAGTTAACACCTGAGACAACGACAATACTAAGATATTATTAATAATGCAATGTAAAAAGATCATTTATGATATCATATTAATTTAAATAAATCATTTATAATATAATAAAAATTATTTCACCCTAATACGTGAGGTTAACCTAACCTTGACCATGGAAAATTTCAAGGTAACAGTTTATTTCATAATATCTTCATTATCTGAGGTTGTTTATTCGTGATTATCTACTAGGACCTCTTTATCATCCACATACATGTTCTTAAAAATGTATTCCAAAACATTTTTACTATTTACTAGACTATGGGATAAAGTCATTTATACCCTTGTTTGGATTTTATAAAATTGTTTAAAAGGAATTTTTTTCCGTTTTCCAAACAAGGTCCTTTTTAACTTTTTCGACAAAATTATGGTATGAATGTTTTTTTTAACATATACGGTAGGTGCAGATTTTTTCCGCCATTATAAAATCGGCAAAGCTTCCCTTGAATGATTTTATGAATACTTTCAAAGTAAATTTTTTATTTTATAATTATGTGACTTTTAAATAATTAAAAAAATAGATATTTCTCTCAAATAGTTTTGATTACATCTATGTCAACATCCTTTGATGAATTTTAAGCATATTTAAAGTTGATTTATTATGATACAAAACTTTCATATTATGTTGAAGGTTTTTTGATATTTTTGATGATGGATGTGTTATTTTTATACCATTCACGATTTATATAGAATGTTTTGAGATTTAGTATGCTAGTTTTAATATGAATGTTTATGTTATGTTTAAACCTATTCATATTATAAATGCATTGGAATTAATAAGTGATGGGTGGAGACTGCTATAGCTCCTCGATGCATCGGTAGGTCTCATGAGACAAACTAGTGTCTTGGAACAAGTCCTTAAAAAAATATTATTTTTTGTCTTGGCATGAGGCCTTAACTTTGTGGTTATGATAGTCTGGCATTATGCATTCCGTCATTATGAAAGTTTTTATTGATATTTCATGTGATTATTCGACTAGTAAAATATACATGTGAATAAGTAAATGGTATTATTTCATTTTATCTTTTCTATATTATACTGAAGTTCATGTTTAAAAGGGTTTTGTTTTAGTTATACATTTCCTTTAATGTTTATTCTTATTTATGAATGTTTCTTCTATATTGTTATCCTTACTAAGCATCTGAGCTCATCCCTTTCAATGTTTTATTTTTTCCTGGATTTGATGATGTATTTTTTGAATGACCTACAGGGATAGTATTATGGTATAAGAGTGTGGACTATGGAGTCTATATTTTTGTAGTTTTCATTTTATGATGTAATGTAAACTTTATAAATATATCTAGTGATTCCAAAGCTACTAAACTAATCGGTCTTTCCAGACTTGATCCTTTTTTATCATGCCAATATTATATAATAATGCACCGACTCTGGGTAACTAGGGTCAGGGTGTTATAGTAGGTATCAGAGGAAGTTTAGTACAAACCTTTTAAGGTATATTTAGATAAACTCTGATTATAGCACGTAGACCTAATATGGACTATGAGAATTAGTATAGAAGAACATCCTAGAATTTTTGTATTATATAGATTTTGTGAGTTTTTGGAAAAATACATCCCTGTCTGGATATGAGCAGGTAGAGGCGGCTCTGTCACATATGTACGTAGTGTTAAAACCCAAAAACACCGCGTTGAGCTAGACTCGAATGGGAACTGGTGCACGACAATATGACTCAATACACTCTTTGTTACGAAACTCATGGGGGATTTTCTTTGGATAATTCTCATTTTCATTACAAACCATTTTGAATGGTTTATGAGTATATATTTCCTCAAGGAAAGCATTTTTTTATTGTGGATTATATCCATAAATATTTTAATTTATGTTAAGTGTTTTACAAGTTTGAAATTATGTATTTTGATTCATAAACTAATCTAGTTTATGCCATTTTTTAGAAATGGTGCCTAATGGATGGACTGAAAACTGTATCAATGCGCACACTCCATGTAGGGATTTCCCTCCTGTTCAAGATAATTTTAGTGGAGATGGTGATGCAACTGGTGCTAATCAGCTAATCACCATACTGGGACAACTCACTTAGGTTATGAATAATAACCGTACCCATATAGATCACCCTGATCCACAGCGTGGAGGATCAATGTCAGATCGCTTCATGAGGAAAAAACCACCAACATTCAATGGGAGTACAAATCCACTGGTAGTTGATCAATGGATAAGTTCCCTAGAAAAAATATTTCAGGCTTTGGGGAGTAGTGAAAAGGGGAAAGTTATCATGGCAGTTTATCACCTCATTGGAGATGATGATCAATGGTGGTAATTGATAAAAAACACAAAGGAAGATGATGAAGTATCAAATATGGAATGTAGAGAGTTTAATGTGATTTTCATTGAAAAATACTTTCCTTGTCACCATAGAACAGATATGGAAAGGCAATTTTTGAGTCTGAGACAAAAGTATGATGAGAATGTCGAAAAGTATAAGGATAACATTACAATGTTAGAAAGGTCTGCTGAAGATTATATAAGTAACCCAAGAAGTAAGATTGATCATTTCTTTGATGGGTTAAAACCATTTCTTCATCGAGCATTAGTGTCACAATCCTTCTCATCATATGAAGATATTGTCTCATGTGCTATCAAGATAGAAAAAGAATTCCCTATGTCTTATGACTTTAAAGCAAAGCAAGAGAAAAAGAGATATGCTGATCACTCTGGGAATGGAAATAAATAGAACAAGGGAAAGGTTGAATATCCTTCCTACATTAAATGTTGGAAGAAACTCCCCGGTACTTGCTTAAAAGGAATGAAAGTATTTTATAAGTGTGGTGAAAAAAGCCACCAAGCTCGTGATTACAAGGGGAAGATGGAAGCTACCGATGTCCAATGCTATAATTGCAGGGAGATGGGACATTATGCAAATGAATGTCGTAAGCATCTAGGGAACTTACCTCAAAAAAGGCCAAGGGATCAAGGTCAAGTTTATGCTACCACTACTATTGAGGTAGAAGCTTCAAAAGACGTTGTGGTAGGTAATTTAATTGTTTCTTCAAGTTTACCAAATGATTAATTTTATTCTAGATCACCTCATTGTTTCATATCTTCCAAGTTTTCTATGAAAATTTTGAATTTCCAATTTGATTTAACAAGGGTGTTGTCAGTTAAAACTCATAAGGGAAGTATCATTGCAACAAAGTTTTGTGAATCAGTCCCCATTATAACACATAAATTTTCTTTATCATATGATCTCATCGGCATACCTATAACTGAATTTGATATAATCCTTGGTATGGATTGGATTTCGGACCATGATGCGAAGATTTATTTTAAGAAGATGGAGGATACGATTTTTGATGATGATGATAAGGAACACCTTATCTTTAGAGCGGAATCATCACCACCTAATTCTTACCTAGATCCACGCCCAGTAGCTCAACTGAATTCAATTATTGGGTAGGAAGATAATGAAATGACTATGGGTAAGGAAAGGATTGTTCAGATAGAGGATGTACCTATTATGAATGAATATGTAGATGTGTTTTAGGAAGATTTACATGGACATCCTCCAAAACAAGAAATTGAGTTTACTATTGATTTAATTCATGGTTCAAGGCCTATAACGAAGACCCCTTATAGAATGGCCACTATTGAATTAGTTGAACTAATGAAACAACTAGAAGAATTGAGTAATAAGTTATTTATTACCCCTAGTGTTTCTCCATGGGGAGACCTTGTTCTATTTAAAAAAAGAAAGATGGATCTATGAGGTTGTGTGTCGACAATAGGGAGATCATTTATATAACAATAAAGAACAAGTATCCCTTACCTCGCATTGATGATTTATTTCACCAACTTCATGGAGCTCAATACATTTCTATGATTGACCTTCTATCTGGATATCATCAGTTGTGTGTGAAGAAGGAATTCATTCTGAAGACAGTATTTTAAACAAGGTACGAGCATTATAACTTTACATTAATGCCTTTTAGATTGACTAATTCACCCTCTGTATTCATGGACCTAATGAATAGAGTATTGAAGGAATATCTTGATGAATTTGTGGTGGTATTTCATCCATAATTTTGAATGGTTGGATAACCCATTAACAAAGCACACACATAAAGAGGTTATATTTGTTTGGACAAAAGAGCGTGAAGAATGTTTTCAAGAACAAAAGAGAAGATTAGTCACTGATCATATATTGACTCTACCATCAGGGAATGATGGATTTGTTATTGATTGTGATGCATCGAGGAAATGACTTTGTTGTGTCCTTATGAAGAACGATAGTGTTATTGAATATGCATCACGATAGTTGAAAATTCATGTGAAAAACTACCCTACACATGATCTCGAGTTAGAAGCTGTGATCGTTGCTTTGAAGATATGGAGACACTACCTCTATGGTGAAAAATGTGATATTTTTATTGATCAAATGAGTTTGAAGTATATTTTCTCATAAACATAATTCAATATGAGGCAAAGGAGATGAATTGAATTACTCAAGGATTATGATTGCACGATACACTACCACATGGGGAAGGCAAACAAGGTGGAAGATGATTTGAGAATAAAAGATCGTGGAGTTTTGAACAATATGAGAATTGAAAGGGATCCAATTTTCATGGATCTAGTGAAGATGGATATGGGAGTAACCATAGATGGTGAAACATCAATTCTTTTCCAAATGGTTTCCAAACCATCATTACTAGAAAGGATTAAGAGTTCTCATACCAGTGATGAAGAATTTCAAAATAAGATTAAAGCTATAAATGATGGGAGATTGAGTGACTTTGTGTATGAAGAAGGAATTTTAAAATTTCGAAAGAGACTTTGTGCTTCTGATATACCTAATATGAAATGGGAATTTATAGATGATGCTCATAGATCCAATTTCTCTATACACCATAGGAGCACCAAAATGTATAAGAATTTGATGGAACATTTTTGGTGGGACAACATAAAGAGGGAGATTGCTGATTTTGTGTCAAGAAGTATGGTTTGAAAACAAGTGAAAGTTGGAAGGCAACAGCGTGGAGGAGTCATGAAACCTCTTCCCATACCGGAGTGGAAATGGGAAAATATTACAATATAATTTTTTATGGGGATACCAAAGACTCCTAGAAGAAACAATGAAACATGGGTTATTATGGATCTTCTTACTATGTCATCACATTTTCAAGCTATATGAGAAGATATACCACTGGAACGTCTAGAGAGACTATATATTAATGAAATTGTGAGACTTCATGGAGTAACCCTATCGATTGTTTCTGATCGTGATACCCATTTTACATCAAGATTATGGAAGATTATTCAGAAGTCCTTAGATACTAAACTTCGTTTGAGCACTTATTACCACCCTCAAATAGATGGAAAATCATAACGGACTATTCAATCCATAGAATACTTGTTGATATCTTGCTCACATGACTTTCAGTGTCTGTGGGATCAATATTTACCTCTTTTAGAATTTTCCTATAACAATATCATCCATTCAAGTATTCCAATGGAACCATATGAAGCGTTATATGGAAAGAGATGACGCACACCAACCTGTTGGGATGACGTTGGTGAAAGAAACCTTGTAGGCCTAGAACTGGTGGAGGAAACAATGTAAAAGGTAAAGGTCATTCAAAACCACATCAAAGAAACTCCATGTAGGCAAAAGTGTTATCCCGATAACCGAAGGAAGAATTTGGTATTCTAGGTAGGAGATCATTTTTTCATGAAGGTATCTCCATGGAAGAGTGTTATTAGTTTCGCTAAGAAGGGAAAATTGAGTCCCAGGTACATTAGACCATTCGAAATTCTAGAAGGAATTCAGGCTCTATTTTACCATTTGGAAATTCCGCCAAATCTATCCAAATATTACGATGTGTTCCATGTTACATTGTTGAGGAAATACATGCCAGACCCAATGCATGTACTGACCTATGTTGAATTAGAACTGGAACTCGATCTATCTTATTGTGAAGAGCCCGTTATGATTCTTGATATAAGAGAACAAGTGCTGAGAAATCGGACGACTTGTCTGGTAAAAGTTCTATGGAGAAACCATAACATGGAAGAGGCAATGTGGGAACCCAAGAAACTTATGATGAAGAACCACCCAAGTCTTTTCATGCGGTATTATTCTAGATATTTAGAGTATAAAATTATTTTAATGATGAAAGAATGTTACTCTCCAAGCATCCATGGTACGCTTCTCTTTTAATAATACAATAGTACATTTTGTACGCAACTTCGAGATTTAACACACACCACAACTAATAAATGTAGCCGTTATGAACAGTAATACCCACTTTTAGAAATTTTAAAAATTTTAGAACTCAAAATGGACTTCTTTTTTGGATTTAGAATATCGAATTTATCCTAGGGTTAAATTTTGGTAATTTTCACATAACTTTTATATTTTGATGAATATTTAAAATTACTAAATTTTAATTAAAAAAAACACATTTAATCAAAATAATAAATTGTCATTAATTCATAATTTGAGTGGTTTTAATGTATATTACGAATATATTTTTACCATATAATACAATATCGGTAATTGTACATAATTTCACATTTAAACCGGACATAAACAACTGTAAATCTTTTGATAGTTATTATCTTTTAAAAACACGTTTTTTGTTTTAACCACAGGAATTAATTTTTTATTAAAATCTACCACTTCTGTGTTTTGAATTTAGAAATATGGAATCCATATTTTCAATCAGGAGGTCCAAATTGGGTAAATAGGTAACTATTATTTTTAGGCATTTTGAATAATTACTTCGGTAAATATTTTATTTACCATGGTTAAAGGGTAAATCCGATAAATAAGGGTAAAAAATAATATTATAATAATAATAAATTACGCTAAAAAGTCTCCTAAAAATATTGGTGGATACAGGTACGACAATGGGCATATTTGGGTCGATTCTAGGACCCCATGGAGCCACTTTTAGGTGATTGGGACACTTTATATTAATTAAGTTAATGTAAACACAAAACAGACATAATCATATATCTTTTAAAGAAACAACTTTTACATGAGGTTATATATGTTATCATTTCGACTATAAATATTCATTAGAAAGATAAAATGATTTCCTACATACTTTTTATTTATTTATAATTTTTAGAAATTATATAAGTTAATTTATTTATGACACAATGGTGATTATGTAATTACATAACTAATAAAATATTAAGAAAATTGATATTATAAATATAAAAATAAATGTAATATGAGACTTTTTATGAATTACACAAATTTTATAGGTTAATATGACATATTAGGATTAGTTATATATTTTTTTTAAGTGATAAAGCTGTTATGAAATTATCAAAAACAATTATCCAATAGTTTCAAAATTGACATAAAAGAGTTTTTTAAACAAATATTATATTACTAATTGATATTCTATTTCTAAAAATCTATGGATAGGCAAAAGGACATATATAATGATATTTTTATCATTAATGTAACACTTTTGGGTCTCGTGGATGTATATAGTATGTTTATTAACCATATAAAAAAAATACAAAGTGACATGGTAATTGTCAAACTAATTAACTAAGAGTTAAAACTAAATGATATTGTTAATATAATGAAGAAAACGTATCTAAAATCTATTGGTTGAAAGGATTGTAACCCATCCCCACCTTAAACTTTTAATAATACACTTTGGAGCCATCAGAAACTAAATATGAATTTATTATAAAATAATACTTTAAGGTTTTCTTAAAGAGCCCCTCCTCCCACTTATAAAAGGACACCACTTCTAACCAATTCATCACACATTTAAAGCATTTTGGTTCAGTAAACCCCTGACCAATTTTTCTATCAACTTCCCCCACTTCAACCTAGAGGCCTTATTTTGATCATAAATCCAACCTATGGATCCCTTTTTATCAAATCAAACGGAAGAACCCGAAGAAGAGGTAATGTTTTCACCACCCTCTTTCAAATTCTTTACTTCTTCAAATTATTCTTTATTTTTATTTACATTCTAAAATAATAACTCCAGTATCTTCTATATATTGGGATGTTATTATAAATATGGTACAACCATATTAAGTATTCTATCCATCCTTTGAATGACATTTCACTATACGAGCGTACGTACAACTTACCGTCTTCGCGTCGTGTTGTAATTGCTATTCAATAAATTATTATTTGGATGGGTATCATAATGATGTGTAATTCATGTAAATAATAAATATAATATGATAATGATTCTGTATATATGATATAACATCCAATTATATATTATTTTAATATCAAAATAATGATATTTTCGCTCGTGCGTACTTACCGACAACCATCTCCACGAACGCGATGAGATTCATTCCCCATCGTATCCATTCAAGACTAATTGTAATTTAATGATAAAAAATAATGAGTAAGGACTTGATACCATTCTGGATATGAATAATATAAAACCTATCCATAACAAACACGGCTTATGTGACAAAACATATAAAAGAAAATGAGTAAGTTAACACTTGAAACAACGATAATACTAAGATTTTATTAACAATGCAATGTTAAAAGATCATATATGTTATCATATTAATTTAAGTTATTCTTGTATAATTTAATAAAAAATATTTCAAAATTATACAAGAGGTTAACCTACCCTCAACCAAGGAAAATTACAAGTTAAGGGTTTATTTCACAATCTCTTCATTATCTGAGTTTGTTTATACGTGATTATCTACTGAGACCGCTTTATCATCCACATCCATGTTTCTTAAAAATGTATTCCAAAACATTTTTACTATTTACTATAATATGGGGTAAAGTCATTTATAACCTTTTTTTACTTTTATAAAATGGTTTGAAAGGAATATTTCTGTCACTTCCCAAACAATGTCCTTTTTAACATTTTCGACATAATTAAGTTAAGAATGTTTTTATAACATATACGGAATGTGCGGATATTTTCTGACATTATAAAATTATCAAATAATCCCTTAAAATATTTTTTGAATATTTTAAAATAAAATGTTTTATTTTATAATTATGTGAATTTTAAATGATTTTAAAAATAGAGATATTTCTCTCAAATAATTCTGATTTCATCTATGTCAACATCCTTTGATGGATTTTAAGCTTATTTGAAGTTGATTTATGATGATACAAAACTTCCATATTGTATTGAGGGTTTTGTGATATGTTTGACTATGGATGTGTTATTTTTCTACCATTCAAGGTTTATTGAGAATGTATTGACATTTCGTATGCTAGTTTTAATATAAATGTTTATGTTATATTTAAACCTGTTCATATGAGGAATCCATTGGACTTAATGTGTGACGGGTGGAGCCTACTATAACTCCTCAATGCATTTTTAGGTCTCATTAGACAAACTAGTGTCTTGGCACAAGGCCTTGACAAAATCTTATTTGTATTCTTGGCATGAGGCCTTGACTATGTGGTTCTGATAGTCTAGCATTATGAATTCCATCATTATGAAAGTTGTTATTGAAATTGCATGTGATTGTTCCACTAGTAGAATATCCATGTGAATATTCAAATGGAATTATTTCATTTTATCTTTGCCATATTATTCTGATGTTCAAGTTTAAATGGATTTTGTTTTAGTTATACATTACCTTAAATTTTTATGTGTATTTATGAATGTTTCTACTATATTGTTATCTTTACTGAGCATCTGAGATCACCCCTTTCAATGTTTTATTTTTCTAAGGATGTGAAGAACTATTTTATGAATGACCTACAGGGATAGTATGAGGGGATAATATTGTGGACTATGGAGACTATCTTTTTGTAGTTTTCAATTTATGATGTAATGTAAACTGTATGAATATATCTTGTGATTCTAAGGCTACTAAACTAATCGGTCATTCAAGAAATCATCTTTTGTGATCATGATAATATTATGTAATAATGCACAGACTCTGGGTAATTGGGGTCGGGGCATTACAACTGCATGCAGCAGCAGGCAGATGGTGGAGCATAAAACTATAGGTACATGTCGAGGCATCACTACTCTGGAAATACTTCGAGAGTCTCTTACCATCAGATTTTGTTCCAGAAAACCTTCATGTGTTGCGTAATTAAGAGTTACTTCATCTACAGCGGGGCAACATGACAGTAGCTCAGTACTCAATGAGGTTCACCGACCACTCATGCTACTCCACGAATATTGTATGGGGACCCATTCATTAGGGCCTGGACCTTCGAACATGGACTAAGGCATGAGAGAAGGGATTCAATGATCTCCCATAGCATTCCAACGCAGGCATTGGTTCTAGAGAGAGCCCTTCTTGTGGATAGTTTTCTTGCTGAGCAGTCACCAGCAGCAAGACCCAGCATAGGATAACACGTAGCGGAGTATTCTGCAGCCGATAATAAACAGATGTCGTAGAGGTCCAAGCTAACTAGGACATCAGGTGGGAAACCATAGCATATAGGTTCAGTTGTGTGGGGCACACAAGACAGAGCCAGTCATATGAGGAGCAGGCAGTGCTATGAATGTGGCGGGCTGGGTCACATGGATCGTGACTGCCCGACCCACCATTCATATGAGCAGTAGATAGTATAGAGACCTCCTAGGCAGAGACTGAGGTTCTATCGTTGATGTCTTCCAGGAGAAGGTAGACGTGGAAGATGATCTGGCCGAGCAGTAGGATGTTGATGAAGTTTCGAGGTCCTACCACCACCAACACTAGGAGGTCCACCCTGACCAAAGGGAGCTGGCAGATAGGGGCGGGCTCAACTCTAGGAAGTCGAGGCCTACAACCACAGAACACCTGTTATGATTTGAGTTACTAGCTGTGTCTACTTCACCCTTGCTGTAGTACATATATACACAAGTACAAATAATTATTTTATTTCCACTACCCCTTATTCAGGGCTCAGATATTTCCGATGGATCTGTTGGCTCGATCCTTACGGCTAGAGACTCCTACAGGAGCAGACTCGACGATTAGACACTAGTGTCGGTATTGTGTGCATACTCTAGTAGGTGAGAGATTCAGCTGGGATCTTCTCGTAGTGACATCGAGGACATACGATGTCATATTGGGTATGGACTAGTTATCTATAGTACATGCTCAGATTGACTGTATTAGGTGCAAAGTGTTGTGTGTCCGCACGGATGAGACTAGGCTCATCTTTACAGGCGAGAAGGGAGCCTATGCAGTGTAGGATGGAATTACACAGAGGATGGGGCAGTCTATCCCATACATGAAATATTTTAAAGTTAAATTAAATTTAATTTCCTTTTATTCTTTTCTTTTGGGGTTTATCATGATTTTATGGTGGAATGGGAGATTATTTTGTGAATTGGGCCAAACTATGAGCCCAATTCCATATTTAAAAATAAATTCTGATTCTTTTGTAACATTGTAATTTTTTAATATTTTTCACCCATTAAAATTCCTAAATGGTCTTCCCAGACATATTAACAACCACCATTTTAGTTTGGAGAATTTAAAAATCTATAACCAAGATGTATATGGGTTTTTATTTAAGTAATTGGGCCTGCCCAGATTCCCAATTCCAATTTTAAAAATAAAGTTTGATTAATTAATAACATATTCTATTTTAAGGATTTTTCAGTGATTTTAATCCTCACACACGCCCATGGAACCTAGCCATGCGCCCAACCTCTCTCTCTCCTCTTTGGAGCTTTTCTTCATTGCGATTGAGTGCTGAACTTATTAGGGTTTCTAAAATCGGGAATATTTGAGGAGGAATGTTATTTCCATCATAAAACACTCAATTATAACTCTTTTCCCCGCATTTATTCTCCTAAAAGACCTCCTCCTCCTTCTTTTTACCTCCATTTACATTTTTACTGTTTTAAATTTCAGATACTAGTTTATTAGGGGAGATTCTTCAAGATCCCTCTAGAAAGTGAGTCTCTTCCATTTCACTTTTAAATTTCTTAGGGTTTCATTTTATTTGATTGAGGTTTCTTCCATTTTACTTGATGTAACAAATGACCATGAGGTAGGGTTTTGAACCTAGGGTTTAACATTGGGTTTTCATGGTACAATTTTGTGGTTTTAGGTTTTTTCTAAGTCCCTCTTTCTGTGGTGCTGGGGTGACTTGATTTTCAACGTTGATTCTAGGGTTTTCATTACATTGGCAGGTGATTCCACTTTGAATGCAATCCTTGTGACATAGATATTGTGTTTACTATATTTTCATGTTTAACCCATTTATTTGGTGATGCAAAAATTGGTTTTAGTGGTGTTTTTAATGCAAGTGAAATTTAAGGGAAAATTTCATGTGAAATATGTGCTTCTATTATATAAATATTTTATTGGTTTATTAAGGGATCCATTTTAATTATTTAGTTGACCATATTGAAATTTATTAGGGATTAAAATTCTGTTTTAAATGTTATTATTCTTTGGTTGTTGCTGCGAAATTGGTTTTGGGTGATGTTTGTTAAGAAAATGGTTTTTGAGTACCAATTTAGTGTTGAATTGGGTGTTTTACAAGAGTATACTATGCGATGCTTATTTGGGATTTTTTTATAAATCATGTAATGAGTCTAATAAAATTTATTGGGTGTTGAATTCTTTTTCGATAAATATTAATATGAATATGGTGTTCAAGTGTGGTTTTCAATGAGTATTGGGTGCAAAACGAAAGAAGGATTTGGAGAAGATGTTTTATTGAAACTCAAAGTGTTTTGTTGTGTGTTTTAAATGGTATAAAATGTTTGTAGTTTCTATAATGATTTTATTTGACTATTAGGGGTGTTTTATATAAAAATTGATATATGTATCATTCTGAATTGTTTTGAGCACAAAGGGGGATGCTCGGGTACCTAGGTGGGGCGGACGTGTACTAGTACGACTAGTAAACAGGATGGGTTTTGTCCCAGTTTCACCTAGAATTTTGATATCTAAAACTCTAAGTAAACTATTTTGAAGATTATTGGGGACTAATAGGGTATGTTTATGTTCCCTACTAGTGGATCGTCCATGATAATGGATTTTACTATGGTTAATTTATAGAGAGGTATGAGGTACATGGGGCCCGAAACTATCTAGTACCTTGGGGTGTTCTTGATTTTGTTTTTAATTGTGTTTGTGGTATGTTACCAAGTATTGGGGTGTTTTGGCAGTACTTTACAGTATATTACATATCTATCTAAATGTGTGAACATTCTGAAACATTATCTTGATAAATTTTTTCAATTGAAAGTTGAATTTCTTATATTTTATCACTGCTTTTTTTGCATATTAAAACTCATTGAGTTTTCACATTATATTGCATGCTATTTAAAATCATTGGGTGGTATCCAATTGGGCTTAGTCGCGCACCGTACATACACTCCTTGGGTGTAAGTATACTTGGTTATGTTTGACTCGGGTAAATGAAAGGCTAAGGGTGTTTGGTGGTTCAGGGTGTTAGTCCCAATCCTTGGGGTGGAGTTGTGGAGACGGCTTGGGGGTGATGACCCCTTTTCTTGTGGTGTCCATTGGGATTTTTTTTCTATTTCATTGTTCATTTGGACCTTTTTTATTTTATTTGAACTTATGTATTCAGTTCTGTATTTTTGTATAATCCTTGTTGGTATGAATTTTTCAGATTAATTTTATCAAATATTTTTGGTGTTTTTTGTGTTCATATTTGTGTAAATGTTTATCAAACCAAGATAAATGATACCCAATAATATGTGCCATCTCGTGGGGATAGGGAACACCCATCGATCCTTGTCACGAAATTAGTCTGGTGCTGGTTTTGGCGGTGACCAGATTCGGTTTGTGACAAAATTGTATCAGAGGGGGTTCGCTCTCTTTGGGTCACATTATTTGGGGAACAATCCGGATAGTCTAGAGTTAGGATTGTCGGGACATGGCATTATAATTATGAGTAATATGGATTATCACCTCACCTCATTATGGAAATCAAGTCTCCAGGGGTTGTTGGGATTTATATAAATCCTATGGATTTATTAGATTGAAGATGATTATGGGAAATGAAAAGAAAGGTGGGTTACTGGTCTTAGTGAGCTCACATGGTCTGGGAAGCCATGTTGAGTGGGGGATATTTACCTAGAAAACTCTCTATGATTGTGAAGTGATTGGAATATGGCTACCAACCATATGTCTAAGTCACCCCCTGAAACTAGTTTCCTCTCACATTGTCTTGTATTATATTGTTTTGAAATCTTGGATCTTTGTTTTTAAAGTGACTTGGTTATAAGAAGTGCAACGTTTTTGTGAAATGATTATCTAATAATGAGGTTACGGTTAGATTTTTGAAAAGGAAGAACTGAATTTTCAGGATTGTATTTTAATGGAGAATAGTGTTTTTGAACCTCTTTTGAAAGCATAAACTATGTCAATATTTGTTTTGAAAAAGTGTTTCCAATAGAGTTTTCTAATCTATTGAAAGGTTTTTTAATTGGATGAGATGTTTTTAAATTAATGTCAATTAATTGAAAGTTTTCTTTCATTTAAATGATTGTTCCTTTGTAAAAATCTTGTTAAGATGTAATTTGGGTTTGATTTCGTGGTTAGAGGTTTTGGGAAAAAGGATGTATTGGCTGACTATTTTTGTTTTGAAAAGTGGTATGAATTTTTTATTTATTATAACCTTTGGTATTTCCATGAGAGACAAATCCATGGGGTTATATGGGATGATGGATTGTTAATAGAATGTATAGATGAGTTCTGGGATGGATATGAGGAGGGTGCCCATTTTGGCACAAAAATATATATTTGTAAGGCCAATGGGGATCCATTGGTGGATATGCTAACCGCTGAATCGTTTATTTTCAAAAAGATGATTTTAAATGAGAAACATGTTGTATTTACTTCTAGTTTGGGATGTTTTGTATTATGATCTCTTTTTAAATGTTGATGTTGTGGTATTATTTGAGTCCAATATCCCTTCTCGTTGGTATTGTGTTTTGGGTTAGTGTTTGGTTGGTAAGCTGTGTTGAAGCGCCTGTTAGTGGTCTCTTCTAAGAAATATAAGGAATATTTTTCTTTATATTTTTATATTGAGTCTGCACACATTCCTATAAAGACCCAATCTTGACGTACATGGACATTACATAACTTTTTTGTAATACATAATACAAAACAAAAACATACACACAAGGTAAGTAATAGTTTAGTGTCTTTGGAAACTCGGAATATATTCTTCTAAACTTGGAGAAAGATCTTCACCATCTCTCATAATGATCTTCCCTTTTTTCATAACTAAAACCTTTCTTTATACCGTTGGGAAAAAGAAAACATATAAAGGGTGAGCTAAAATTCACAATAATGGTATGAATGGAGAAAATAAAACAAACCATATACATTTGAACTTCAAAAAAACGAACATAAAGTTTACACATCAAAATCCTGAGTTGTGAAATAAATCGTGGTAGTACGTAAGGAATAGGTGATAAAGGAACATCAATCATGATAAAATAGCATTGGAATACACCATTTAATTCTGGAAATCCATTAAGTAGATGATATGAATTCCGCAGTAGCCAAGGCATTGCTGCCAAGACCATCTTAGAGGACAAAGTCCCTTTATGAGTTGAGTACATTCCTCATTCTAGTCCTAGATCACTGAACCGGATTAACTTACTATTCCAACCATATCTATCTCATGAGATATAAATCTTTACCCAAAGCATTGGTGGGAGATATAGGTCCCACCCATCTCATAATTAAATCATTCTTACTTGTGCAATTACATAAAAATAAATCATTCATCATAACCCAAAGAATAAAATGGGTTTCATAAACACCATCCCATCATAACATAATCCATATAAAACAAATGGATATCATTTCATCATAAAAAAGGGAAACCATGTAAATAATAGAGACATTATACTTGAAAAATACTCATATGAAATAACTTCATCATAGATGGAAAATGGTTTTGATAAAACACTTTAAATAAATTCTTGAGGAAAATATCCTTTCTTCTTCAAAATCATTTTCTTTCACAAAATGCCATGTAATTTTAAAAGAAATGGATTTTGTTGAAAATAATCACGAAATCATGTAGAGGAAGCCTTATTTAAATTAGGAGTTCTGAAACCGTAAAAATCTGTTCATGCAGTATAAGTTAATAGAACATTCTTCTCATAGTTTTTCTGGAAAAGTCAAAAAGTACCTCGTATGGTAAACAAAAGAATGAGTCCTTACATACCATGGGGTAAAAGTCCAAAAGGGTAAAAAAGACTTTGAACATACATGGAATAATAGTAAACATTTTATGATAACATTTTTAGAAAACAAGGAAAAGGATGATAAAAATAACCCCAGTAAATACTTAAGAAAACAAATTTTGGGTAAGAACAAGATTAGAATAATTATCCCTTATCTTATGACCAATTTCTTCTTTATGTGTCCGAGACTCCACTACCTCGACGCAACTCTTTTAAACATCTTCTTTAGGCACTATAAATTGTCTTTTTAGAAGACCAAAACCTATATGATATAACTAGAGAGGTTGAGAAGAGTAATTGGTAGGGGTTCACTGAGCTTCAAGGCTCAAAATGGTGTTAAGATAAGTGGGAAGGAGTTCCCTTTTTATAAGGGAGGAGAGGAGGACCTTTGGAAAAATAGAAAATATTATTTATAATAAAGTCACATTCGGTTTATAATATCTTCAAATTGATTTATTTTGAAACGAAAGTGTGGATGGGTCTAAATACTCTCATTTAATATGTTTTAGACAAGTTTAGGTTACTATATTAACCTTATCATTTAGATTTAACTCTATGTTAAATAATTTAACTTTTACAGTGTCTCCTTGTTTTCGTACTATATATGATTAATAAAAAACTATAACAATCCAAACAAACCCCAAGTGGTTCATTATTAAATTATATAACCTTATCTAAGTCATTTGGCGGAACCATAGACTTTTAGTAATATAATAACAATTAATAATATAATATTTGTTTTAAAAACTATTTTATGTCAATTTTGACAATATTTGGAAATTGATTTTTGTGAAAATCTTAAAAGCATGATTAGTTTGAAAAACAATTATTGAGTCAATAGTAACATGTCCAATTAACCTAAAATATTAGTGTAATTTATAAAAAGTCTCAAATTACATTTATTTGGGTATTTATAACATCAATTATGTTAATATTTCATCAATAAGGTAATTACTCCATCACCATTGTGTAGAAAATAAATTAAACTATATAATGTCTGGAAATAATAAATAAAATAAAATTATATAGGAAATATATTTATCTTTTTAATGAATATTTATGGTCAAATTTATCTTATGTATATCCCTATATGAAAAATGTTTTAGTTATTAAACATTGATTTTAACTATTTTAACTCTTCTTTCAATAAATTAATAATAAATGTCCTAATCTAATCTAAGAGGACCTAAATGATAATATTTTGTTTCTATGGTTGTTTTTGTTCGAATTACACTTTTCCAATAGATTTAAGACTTGTTTTAGGGTAATAATAATATCATTTTTACCCTAAATTACCCTATTTCATTTTAACTGTGGTAAATAAAAGTAAAAAGTTACTATTCGCAAAAAATTAATTTTACCATATTGAACCACATTATACTCCTTGATATTAATCATGTCTCTTGGATTATCTAAATTCCACTGATAAAAGCGTTAAAATTATGTTTTCTGTAAATTTTCAAATTCTCCTAGGAGGTGGGTAAAAGACAGTGAAATGTTCAATAAAATTTTTATATATCTAAAATTTTTATAAAATTATTCCAATGAATTACATTGAAATTATATAGGTATTATGTATATATTTTGACCTAAAATAAATTTAAATAAAATAAATAATTAATTAAATGAAAAGTCAGTTTTTAAATAGTAACCTAGTGTTTTCACTATTCATAAAAAATTGAAAGTTTCCAGAAAAATACCAAAAATTAACCCAAGGCTAATTTCGATATTCCGAATCCAAAAATGAAGTCCATTTTGGATGATAAAATTTATAAATTTTCAAAAAAGTGTGTATTACTATTTATAACGGCTAGTTCAAAATAATATTACGATAATATCTTGTTTAGTGAAACTCGGTATTGCATACTACACATGCTATCAAGGAAAGTCATGATTTCATGTAATGCAAACCAAGTCAGGGATGCATGTAGTGAAATCTCTGGTTGGTTTAGCATATAACATAATCAGATCTTATTTATTTTATACATTAATCAAAATCTATATTTAATGTTGCATAGAATAATTTCCACAAAACGAACTTGAAATTGTGTGTAACACGAGCCATGAATTGGGTTGCATTTACTGCAAGCTAATACGGCGTTGGATATAGTAAAATCTAATCTTGTTGTAGTGTATAATAGAAGACATCAAAGAAATTAAAAATAATATATCTCATAAAATCTTGGGGTGTTACATTCTACCCCTTTAAAATGCATTTCACACTCGAAATTCGTCAGGGTTATAAATCGTTTACTACTTGAATGTTTCTTTCATAGAAACCCACATCATAAAAGGATTACTAAGACATAATTTTAAAAAGTGAATTATGTAACATATTTGTTACCCAAATTAACTCATCACTGGGTTTCTACATAGGGGAATATAAGTGAAAATATGGATATGGAAGATAAGTCTAACCATCGAGTTCTGATGGAGAGTGGTAGAGAACATGGCTATGAAAAAGCCATTAATCACAAAGCAATAAATTTGTGATGATTTAAGGTACCATCTAATTCATCTGATATGAGGGTACTACGACAACATTTTTGGTTTTCAATATTATTTCCCTAAAGTTGAAAATTTTGAATTAGAAGAAATAATTACATGATTTTGGTACAATCTCACTGTTTTTTTGCCTTGAACAATTTCCACGTCATCTCTTAATGAAATGAAGTTGAATTTGTCTTCTGCGAACTATTATCAGATCATGCGATAGAATGATAGTTCATTCCATCTGTCTCAAACATATGGTTAGAAAAAGTTATATACATATGTCCATATATAGAGAGATTAATCATATATGGTTCCTAAAATGGACGTATACATCATATATCATACCAAATAATAAATTGAAACTAATTTATACTAACCAAGGAATTATTGTAGGCCATTGGTAGGAGATAAAGGCCAGTCCCACTTCGGTTGTGGGTTTGATTCCCACATCCTTGTCTGACGTGACGGGTTGTCGCCCGTCCTATGGGTTGTCCTTTTTCTAAAACTATAATATTATAACATTCCAAAAATAATATCGAAAAAAGTCACATCCTTAAACAATACTCTCTTATGTCCAATATAATCTATTTCAAATATTTAGGCTTATCCAAAATACATATGTCCAATCTCATAGTATAAAGAAAACAATTACTTGAAAGGTCACATAACAAGCACGTGAATACCATCATTTATCCGCCATAAATCATAATATATATCTTGTTGATCAAATTCAAAACATACTAATACCTTAATCATGTATTCTCTTAAAACTTGAGTTACCATAGAACCTTAGTGAATACATGAATTCTATCAGAAGTTAACTCTTTCCACATACCCAAATCCCAAAATTTCTATATAATCAACCCATGATATAACTTTGTCCATATATCAGTCATGCGATCATTTCATTTTTTTCTTTATCCCTTCATTATGCACATGTCATCTTCTTTCCAAAAATATTTCAATCACTTTTCATGGTTATCGGTACCATAAAATTATTGAAAACCACAATATACTAATACAAAAATATTCCAATATACCATAAAAGTACCTCAACAACATTATTCTTGAATATCAGTACATAATCACTTTAATCCTTCCTCAACAATGTTTTTCATGGAATAAGTCATTCCTTGATTTAGAAGTACCCTTTTAGGTCATGGCATTGAGTTGGGTAATT
Organism: Viscum album; assembly: GCA_963277665.1. Taxonomy (NCBI): domain Eukaryota; kingdom Viridiplantae; phylum Streptophyta; class Magnoliopsida; order Santalales; family Viscaceae; genus Viscum; species Viscum album. Next base: position 654,563,186 of record OY728140.1, read on the forward strand.
ACCATGTTCTCCACAAATAAGACATTGAACTCCATAATAGTCTGTCACTCTATGACCCTTTTCTTCACACAGATAACATCATCCCCTCCATTTGAGGTATTCCTCAGGGTTATTCTTCCCTTATTCTTGATACATAGAAAGCTTAATCTTTTTTCCTCTATGTTCCTCTCCCTGAAAACATGTATAAAAGTTAAACTTCCTCTTATTTGATGACATAGGGATACCACAAAAGTTTACCTTGTTAATCATATATCGTGATGACTGATTCGACATAATCACAATATCTTTCTCTCTTGGAATTATTGGATTTTGTTGATCACATTCACCAATTTTTCCATCAGAATCAACATTAACAGAATTCCTTCCCATTTCCTCCATTGACTAAACCCATAAACCAATGTGTATGAAACATTTAAAATAACAAGGAACGACATAATCATTAAAAGTCACTTATGGGATGTATATCTTATCACACATTTTTAAATCCATTATACTTTAGGTTCACCCTAGGTTATTCATGATCGTCAACATAACTCTAGGAATATGACATATAGATATACCAAACCTCAGAGACATCCCTCGACATACTATAGAAATATCTCTAGGGATCTCACTAATGTTCTCGCATCCATGTTTCCAAAGGTTGACTAAACCTTTCCTCAGATACCAACTGTAGAGACCCAATCTTGTCATACATGGAAATTACATTACTTCTGCGAAATACTTAATACATAACAAAAACAAACACACAAGGACCATATTAGTTTAGTGTCTTTGAAAACTCAGAATATAATCTTTTAATCTTGGCGAAAGATCTTCAACATCTCCCTTATAGATCTTCCATTTTTTCTTACCTAAAACCTTTTTTAATACCCTGGGGAAAATAAAACATATAAAGGGTGAGCTCAAATGATCAGTAAGGGTAAACATGGGGAAAATAAAACAAACCATATACATTTAAACTTCAAAAAAATGAATATAATGTTTACACATCAAAATCTTGAGTTGTGAAATAAATATTGGCAGTACGTAAGGCATAGGTGATAAAGGAACATCAATAATGATAAAATATAATGGGAATAAAACATTTAATTGTCGAAAACCATTAATCACATGATATTATTTCCATTGTAGCCATGGCATTGCTGCCAAGACCATCATATGGACAAATTCCCTTTCTGAATTGAGTTCACTCCTCATTCCAGTCCCAGATCGCTGAACCAGATTAACTTACCATTCCATCCATGTCTATCTCATGATATATAATTTATTACCCAATGCATTGGGGGGAGATATAGGTCCCAACCATCTTATAATGAAATCATTTTTACTTTTTCCAACTTATAAATACAAATCATTCATCATAACCCAAATAATAAAATGGGTTTCATAAACATCATCCCATTATAACATAGTCCAGATAAAACAAATGGATATAATTTCATAATAAGAATAGTGAAACCATGTAAATCATAGAGAAATTATACATGAAACATAAACATATGAAATAATGTCATCTTAGATGGAAAATGGTTTTGATAAAACAATTGAAATGAATTCTTGGGGAAAATATCATTTCTTCTTCAAAATCATTTTCATTCAAAAAATGCCTTGTAATTTTAAAAGAAAATGGATTTTGTTGAAAATAATCATGAAATCATGTAGAGGAAGCTTTATTTAAATAAGGAGTTATGAAACCATAATAATCAGTACATTCCGTATAAGTTTAAAAAACATTCTTCTCGTACTTTTCTAGGAAATGTCAAAAAGTACCTCATATGGTAATCAAAAGAAAGAGTCCTTACAAACCATGAGGTAAATGTCCAAAAAGGGTAAAAAAGAATTTGAACATACATGGAAGAATATTATTCATTTTATGAAAAAAAATTTAGAAAACATGGAAATGAATGATAAACTTAACCCCAGTAAATACTTATGAATAAAAAATCATGGATAAGAACGATATTGGAATAATTATCCCTTACCTTATGTCCAATTTCTTCTGTATGTGTCTGAGACTCCTCTTCCTCGACGCACCTCCTCTACACTTCTTCTTAGGGAACGAGAGTTGGTCTTTTGATAAGACCAGAACCTCTATGATATAACTAGAAAGGATGATAAGAGGAAGTTACATGGGTTGGTCGAGCTTCAATGCTCAAAATGGTGTGAAGACAAGAGGGAAGGGGTTCCCTTTTTATAAAGGTAGATAGGGACAGCTTTGGAAAAACATAAAATATTATTTTATTATAAAGTCACAATCGATTTCTAATAGCTCCAAATTGATTTATTTAGAAGCTAAAGTGAGGATGGGTCGAAATCCTCTCAACCAATTAGTTTTAGACATGTTTAGGTTACTGTTTTAACCTTATCATTTAGATTTAACTCTTAGTTAAATAATTTAATTTTTACTGTGTCTTCTTGTTTTCTTACACTATATGGTTAATAAACATACTATAACAGGCCAAACGAACCCCAAGTGGTTAATTGTTAATATATATAACCTTATCTATGTCATTTGGTGGAATCATAGATTTTTAAGAATATAATAACAATTTATAATATAATACTTGTTTTAAAAACTATTTATCTCAATTTTGACAATATTTGGTAATTTATTTTTTTTGAAAATCATAAAAGCATGATTAGTTAAAAAAAATCAATTGAATCAATAGTAACATGTCAAATTTACCTAAAATATTAGTGTAATTTATAAAAAGACTCAAATTACATTTATTTGGGTATTTATAACATCAATTATGTTAATATTTCATTAATATGGTAATTACTACATCATCTTTGTGTCCTAAATAAATTAAATTATTTAATTTCTAAAAATAATAAATAAAATACCATTATGTAGGAAATATTTATATCATTCTAATGAATATTTATAGTTTAATTTTTCTTATGTATAAACCTATATTAATAATGGGTTAGTTATTAAACATTGATTTTAACTATTTTAACTATTCATTGAATAAAATAATAATAAATTTCCTAATCTAATCCAAGTGGACCTAAATGATAATATTTTATTTATAAGGTTTTTTTTGGTCCAATTACTCTTATCCAATAGAATTAGGACATGTGTATGGTTAATAATAATATCATTTTTACCATCAATTACACTATTTACTTTAAACTATGGTAAATAAATGTAAAAAGTTACTATTAACCAGAAAAATTATTTTATTTAACCACATTTTACTAGTTGATATTAACTGTGTCTCTCGGATTTTCAAAATTCCACTCATAGGAGTGGTAAAATTATGTTTTATGTAAATTTTCAAATTCTCTTAGGAGGTGGCTAAAAGATGGTGAAAATTTCAATAAAATTTTTATATTTCTAAAATTATTATAAAATGGCTCTAATTAATTACATTGAACTTATATAGGTACTATGTATCAATTTTGGCATAAAATAAATTTAAATAAAATAATAAATTATTTAAATAAAAAGTCGGTTTTTAAATGGTAACCTTGTATTTTCACTATTCATCATAAATTGAATGTTTTTATAAAAATACCCAAAATTCACCCGAGGCTAATTTCGATATTCTGAATCCAAAACTGAAGTCCATTTTGAAATATAAAATTTAAATTTTTTTAAAAAGTGGGTATTATTATTCATAACGACTAGTTCATAATAATATTATAATAATATCTCGTTTAGTGAAACTCAGTATTGCGTACTACACACGCTATAAAAGAAGGTATGAATTGTGTGAAATGCAAGCCAAGTCAGCGCTGCGTGTAGTGAAAGCTCCATTTGGTGTTTCATGTAAAATAATAAAAATTTATTTCTTTTATACATTCAACAAAATTTATAATTAATGTTGCGTAGAATAATTTCCACAAAATGAACTTGAAATTGTGGGTAACACGAGCCAAGAATAGTGTTGCGTATACTGCAGGCTAATACGGTGTTGCATATAGTAAAAGATAATCATGGTGTAGTGTATAATAGAAGACATCAATGAAATTAAAAATAATATATCTCAAAAAATCTCAGGGTTTTACATTTCATTTCATGGTTTTGTGTATCCTCTTGTATTAGTAGAATGATCATGGAAGGTTGAAAGAGACCTTGGCCTCTTATGATTACTGATTTTTCAAATGTGGATGAGGTCTGGGGTTGTTAACATGGATGAGTATCTGGATGGTGTCTATAAAATCCTCTCTATTCAATGTAGTCTCTTCGAAGAAGGAGTTCACAATAAACTACCAGTGTGGGAAATCTGGTCACAAGAGGATATTGTGGCCACTTTCTAGAATTGAGTGTTGTTTTGGGATGTTGTATAAGTTCCCACTCCATGCATTTTTTATATCAGTCACAATGTTCATGTTCGGTGTAGCCTTGTGATTTCATTCACTCTATTTAATTTAAAGGTGAAATTCGTGCAATCCTCTGAGATTCTATTTATGTTGGGAGAATGAATCGCTTGGAAAACATCAAAATCATCCATTTTAGAGGAAGTTGATTATAGGTATTATTTACATGTATAGTTTCTCACACGAAGAAACAAGGTGTGATGTGTGTTCATTTTTCAAGCCATTGTTTTAGTGAAATATCAAGTTAGAGTTATGTGAGTTTGGAATGTGTTAAGTCTGGGAAATCTTATCGGGGATTTTAGTATATTATTTGGTGGCACTGAAAGAAGAATTTTCATTCAGGGGGGCTTCCAATGACTAACTCTGTGGTCTATGAAGCTTCAATCATTTGAGCTCCAGCCATACGTCTCAGACAGAATTTCACTCATAGTCAGTGGGTTTTTTAAACCCATGTACAATGTATTACACTCAGTACAAAAGATAGTAAGTTTTTAAACCTCTATTGTCATCATCTTTCTTCTTTTGTTCCCATTCAGTGGAAATTGGTTGAGGGCCTTGTACCCATGTCATCACCTATTATCATTCCCACCCCCTTTGGTTTCCATCGAGTCATTTGATAATGGTTGGAAATTTGGATAGACATGATGAGGACACAATTTTTGTATAATTAATAGTGTCCATGTTCCAGGAATCCATGTGAAAAGAATGATATGCACTGTTAGTGCATAATTTCCCAAATCTTGCGGACTGACCCTGCGCCCTTCCCAAATCTTTTAAAAAAATTAGGGCATTCTGTATCAGCCCATGCTAGTCAGTTAAGATGGTTGGTTCTTATGGTTGCGAGATCCACTATGATTCTCATGTATGTTCATTCGTAAACTATGTATTGAATTCTACCTTTTGTACTAGGGAGTTCATTTATTCCTCCCCCTGTTAGTGTCTTGATTATGTCTCGGAAAATAATACATGTTACCTCTTATGGTGGGGTGCCTATTTGTGTCCCCCCATACCTATAGCTCAGATTTATCCGTGGTCTTGGCATGGTGGTATAAATTATCATTCGGAAATATCTAGATACCAACATCTTCCTTGATTAAATGTTGGGATTGCAGAGCTCCCGATGGTTTAGTTAATGTAAGGTAAGTGTAACCTCGTTCGAAGTTGTTGTCCATTTGGGTGAATTACATGAGTCATGTGCGGATAGCGTTTGAGGACTTTTATGTTGGGATAAATTATGAATGTGATTGAGCATTTCCTGAAAGTGGTGTATGTTTGGGTTTTGAGATTTTTCGTTTCTTAATTTATCACTGGAAGAGTTTGGTCCCTTGGGGGAGAATCTTGGAAAAGAAGTATCTCTTTGTTTATCGGTTGGGTTTTGTTTTCGTATCCGGCCTTGTTGTAGCTTTCTGGGGATGGAAAGTTTTCATGGTGGGGATAATTTTCACATACATGACGTATTTTAAAGTTAAATTTTATCTAATTTCCATTTATACTTTGTTTGGGGTTTCTCAAGCTTTTATAGTGGAAGGGGTGAGTTTTCGTCAATTGGGCCAAACAGTGAGCCCAATTCCAGATTTAAAATTAATTTCTTTTTTCTTTTATAACATATTCATTTGTTATTCTTTTTCACCCATTCTAATTCCTAAATGGTCTTCCCTGACATATTAAGACAACCAATATAGATCAGAGCCTTTATAAATCCATAACAAAGGTGTATATGGGTTTTTAATTAAGGGATTGGGCCTGCCCGAAATCCCAATTCCAGTTTTAAAAATCAAATTCTCATAATTATGAATTTCTTCATTTTTTGGGATTTTCGGTGATTCAAAGACTCACAGATGCCAATGGAACCCAGTCGCGTGCCCAACCTCTCTCTTCACTCTTTAGATCTCTTCATCATCCTGATTGAGTCTGGAACTTCTTAGGGTTTCTAAAATCAGGAAGATTTTAGGAGGTACGTTCTTTCCATCATAAATCTCACAATATTAAACTTTTTCCTCCAATACTGTTCCTAAATGACCTTATAATCCTTCTTAGAACCACTTTCTACGTTTGGACTATTTGAAATTTTAGATACTGGTGTATTATGGGCTATTCTTAATGATCCCTCAAATAAGTGAGTCTCTTCCATTCCTCATTCTAATTTCTTAGGGTTTCAATCTATTTGCTTGGAGGTTTTTCCCTTTTCATTGAAGTACCAAATGACTAGGAGGAGGGTTCTGAACCTAGGGTTTATCCATGGGTTTCATGGTCCAATTGTATTGTTTTCGGTTTGTTCAAAGTCCATTTTGGTGCTGTAGTGGTGTGACTTGATTTTCGCACATTGATTCAAGGGTTTTCAATAATTTGGTAGGTTATTCCAATTTGTATGCAATCCTTGTTACATAGATACTGTGTTTATTATATTTTCATTTTTAACCAATTTATTTGGATCTACAAAAATTGGTTTTAGTGGTGTTTATAAAGCAAGTGAATTTTAAGGGCCAATTTCATGTGAATTTTGTGATTTTTTTATATTAATATTTTATTGGTTGATTAAGGGTTGCATATTAATTATTTATTTGACCATATTGAACTTTATTAGGGATGAAAATGATATTTTAAATTTTACTATTGTTTGGTTGTTACCGTGAAATTGGCTTTGGGTGACATTTGTTATGAAAGTTGTTTTTGAGTACCAATTTGGTGTTGATTTGGTTGTTTTACATGGGTATTCTATGCGATGCTTAGTGGGATTGTTTTATAAATCATGTAATGAGATTAAAAAATCATTATGTTGTGTTGGATTCTATTTTGATAAATATGAGTATGAATATGGTGTTCACGTGGGGTTTACAAAGAGTTTTGGGTGCAAAACAAAGAATTATTTGGAGATGTTGTTTTATTGAAACTCAAAGTGTTTTGTTGTGTGCTTTAAATTGAATAAAATTTGTATATATGTTGTACTGATTTTATGTGACCAGTAGTGTTATTTTATACGAAAATGGATATATGTATCATTCTGAAATTGTTTGTGCACAAGGTGGGATGCCTGGGTACCTAGGTGGTGTGGATTTGTACTAGTATGGCTAGTGGACCAGATGGTTTTTATCCCTGTTTAACCTAGAATTCGGATAATGAAAACTCTAACTAAACTATGTTGATGATGATTTGGGAAAACTAGGTTATGGGTATGTTCTCTACTAATGGATCGTGCACGAGAACAGATTTCACTATGGTTTATTTACACCGAGGTATGAGGTACATGGGGCCCGAGACTATCTAGTGCCTAGGGGTGTTCTTGATTTTCTTCTCATTTTGTTTGTGGTATTTTACAATGTATTGGGGTGTTTTTGGAAGTAATTTAAAGTAGATAAGATGTCAATTTAATTGTGTGAACATTATGAAAAATTTAACTTGAAAATGTTTTCAGTTGAATGTTTCATTTCTTTGATTTTATCACTGCTTTTCTTTGCGTATTAAAACTACTTGATTTTTTCACATTGTATTGCATAATATTTTGAATAATTGGGTGGTATCCTATTGGGTTTAGGATCAAACCCTACTTAAACCCCTTGGTATTAATTAGAATAGTTTATGTTTGACTCAGTTAAAAGAAAGGCCAAGGTTGATGGCTGTTTAGGGTGTTAGTCCCCATATTTGGGGTGGAGTTGTGGAGATGGATTGGGGGTGATGACCTCTTGTCATGTGGAGTCCATGGGGCAGTTTTTTTTTCATTGCGTCTTTGGACCATCTATATTTAATTTGATCTTATGTTTTCAGTTATGGATTTTTGTACCAATCTTGTTGGAACGAATTTTTCAGATTCATTTTAAGAAATATTTTGGCTGTTTTTTGTATACATATTCGGGTAAATCGTTCCCAAACCAAGATAAATGATACCTAAGAACTTTTACCAGCCAGTGGGGATAGGGAACACCCTTTGGGCCTTTTCACAAGTTGGGTTTGGTTCCGGTTTTAGCGGAGACAAAATTCGGTTTGTGACATAGCTGATCACACATCACATGGCTAGCATCGTTCTCATAGCAGTTAATGTGTGGATTCCTAGTTTTCTTTTTGTGGTGGATCAGTACACAGGTATTTTCCCTGATGTTGTTCCAGGGCAATCTTCTCATAGAGAGGTGGACATTTATATTGATATGCACCCCACAATAACACCGATATCTACTTTAGTATATCGGATGGCTCCCATTGAGATTAGTGAGTTGAGGGTACAACTAGAGGATTACAGGGGAAGGGATTCATCCAACCTGTGTTTCTCCCTAGGCAGCCCCGATACTGTTCTTCATGAAGGAGGATGGGATCTTGAGGCTTTGGGTTTACTACTGTCGCCTGAACCAGGTGACTGTGAAGAATAAGTACCCACTTCTGAGGATTGACGATCTCATTTATTTGCTCAAGGGAGCACGGTGGTTCACGAAGATTGAACATAGATCAGGCTATAACTAGCTCAGTGTTCAGGGTGAGGATGTATAGAAGACATCCTCCAGGTGCCGATATGGTCACTATGAGTTTTTGGTTATGCCATTTGGTGTAACCAATACACCATCAGTGTTCATGGGACTCATGAACATGATCATTCAGGCATACCATGATCTCATTGTGGTAGTCTTCATCGATGACATTCTGATATACTCAGCTACCGAGGAGGAGCACGCCTACCATTTGCAGGTAGTACTTGACACACTCCGAGAGAACCAACTTTATCGGTATTCCCTCTAAGTTCTAGTTTTTGAATAAAGAGTTTGACATCAAGGCGCATGTCATCTTAGAGGCTGGGGATACAGTGGATCCCGTATAGAACAAGCCAGTACCTCCTTAGGAGCCACCAAAGAGTTTAATGGAGGTGGGGAGTTATCTGGGATTTGCTGGGTACTATCGGAGATTTGTTCCAGACTTCTCCATAGTTGCATCACCACTTTCAGCTTTGACGAAGAAGGTGGAACCCTTCGTGTGGTCAGAGAGATGCCAGCAGAGTATTCAAGAGTTGAGGAAAATGATGATTATTGATCCCATTTTGAGGATTCTAAAGGAGGGTGCAGGGTACGTAGTTCACTATGATGCATCAGGATCCAGACATCGGTGTGTCCTGATGCAGGAGCAAGCAGTGATAGCTTATGGTTCTCGGCTGTTGATACAGCACAAACATAACTACACTACCCATGGCCTGGAGTTAGCAGCTGTGGTCTCCGCCTTGAAGATGTGTTAGCACTATCTGATGGGCTAGCGTTTTACCATATACACTGATCACAAAATCCTCAGGTATATCTTCTCTCAAACGGACCTAAACCTGAGACAACAGTGATGGCTTGAGTTCCTCCAGGACTCTGACTTTGAGATAGTCTATACTCCTGGAATGGGGAACGTTGTTGCGGATGTGCTCAGTAGGAGGACTGGTATTCATCAGCTAGGAGAGGCGATAGAGAAGCTGGACTCCTTGCTGATATCTTTTGTGGATAGGGATGGAGTAGCCATTCTACCATCTCTTAAAGTCACTCCTCTACTTCTTCAGTGAGTCGGGAGGGCGCAGCATGGGGACGCTGATTGTGAGACGCGACGTGCTCAGATATCCACAGGTCAGGCACCTGATAGATTTTCTATAGGTGGGGAGCATGTCATCCTCTTTAGGGGATGTACTATGGTACCAATATTGATTTAGAAGAAAGTGTTGAGGGTGTTCTACACATATCCTCTAGAGGTATATCCCGATGTGGTAAAGATGTATCAGGACATCTGATGACAGCACTAGTGGCCAGATATGAAGAAGGCAGTAGCATAGATTGTCTCTCGATGCATCACTTGTCAACATGTGAAGGAAGACCACCAGGTTCCAGTACGGTTAGTTAATCACTTAGAGGTCCCATAGTGAAATTGGGATGGGATATCCATGGATTTCGTTACTAGACTTCCACATAAAACCATAGGATATGACTCTATCATGGTGATTGTCGACCGACTCACCAAGTCCCCCCACTTCTGACCGATCAGAGAGAATGGTTTATTAGAGATATTGGGACTCCTCTATATACAAGAGATCATACGGCTTCATGGTGTTCCATCAATGATCATCTCTGAACAAGATTCTCATTTCACTTCCCTGCAATGGAAGGCTTTGAATGAGGATTTTAGGATTCATCTTTACTTGAGAACCACCTTCAATCCTTAGAGGGATGGTAAGACTGGGAAGGCCATTCAGAATCTTCAAGACATGATCCGTGCATGCGTCCTCGACTTCGCTTGTAGCTGGGAGGATCATGTACCATTTGTAGAGATTGCGTATAACATCATCTACCACTCCACCACCGGGATGGCGCCTTTTGAGGCACTTTATGGCCAACCTTGCAGATCGCCTCTGTGCTAGACTGACCCAGGGGAGTCAGCACTTATGGTACCAGAGATGGTGCACGCTATGATGGAGAATGTGCACACCATCCAAGAGGGGATGAAGACTGCACCGAGCAGGCAGAAGTCATATGATTATTGAAGATGTAGACCTCTAGAGTTCGAGGATGGCTACCAGGTCTTTCTATGGGTCTCACCTTAACATGGTCTACAGTGATTTTTCCATGGCAACAAGTTATCTCGGTGATTCATCAGACCATTAAAGGTCCTAAGAAGAGTAGGGGAGGTGTCTTACTACTTGGATCTTCCACCTCAGTTGCAGGAGGTGCACAGTGTTTTCCACGTATCTCAGTTGAGGAGATACGTGAATGACCCGTCCCACATCATCAAAAATGGAGAGCTGGAAATCACTGATGGCGTGACATTAATAGAGGTTCTATTAGATATTGAGGATCGATAGGGTCAGTACCTTTGTTGATGGTCGATACCTCTGGTGCACATTCACTGGCAGCACAAGAACTTCCAGGATAGCACATGGGAGAAGGAGGCTCATATGCATATTTAATTACCAAATTTGATTCCTTATTGTGATTTGTAGTAGACTAGGACCAAAAACCCTAAGGTGGGGAGAATATAAAGACCCGAAAATCATGTGAATTGTTTATAAATACATGGTATTTTTACAAGTCCGCAGTTTTAGACGTCACTTTATTCTGAGGCCAGATGTGCCCGAAATCAATTACGAAAGTTTTGTTCGGGTACGTTAAGTAAAAATATGATTGGGATCCTATATATTTTGAACTGGTGCTCGGAATTGAAATCTGAGGGATTGGTTGAACTCGCAGCGCCGATTTTTTCTTAAGGGGTCCTTTACCGCAGTTGTGTTCTAACGAGAAAGGAAGTTAATTATTGGGGTTTTTAAATAAAATTAAATAAAAATAAGTGTAACTTATTTTTATTTGTTGTTTGGTTAAAACCTCCAAGTGGAGGTTATATATGGATCCCACTTGCACAAAACCTCCCTTGGGAGGATATTATTTTAGTGGGACGCACCCTAAGTTTAACACCTCTTGAAATCAATGAGGTGGGGCCCACATGAGCTTTAAGCCCCCTTAATCCCCCAAATAATTGGGGTGCCTCTTCACCTTCCCTTAGAAGTGTGACACTCCACATAAATTAACTAATTTTTCATTAATTATTTATTCGAATCCATTTGAATTCATGAAAACCATTCAAAATAAAGGTCATGCTATTACTTTATTTTGGTTGACATAATATCTTTGGTGGACCCTTGGAAGAATTGAGAGAACATCCTCTCAAATAAGGACCCGAAGAACCATCAACATCTTATTTTTTCTTCATCTGCGTCAACGGAGAAGACATCGCCCGTGAAGAACATCTCCAACGACGACGTCACCTCTTTCCGCTGCCAGAGAGTGACAATTGAGGTAGGGGTTTTTTTATGATTGAATATTACCCTATGTACCCCATCTCATGTTGTGTGCTTTGAGAACCGAATGATATCACAGTAACAAGGAGGGTTAGGAACACACGAACACGACCCGACCCCCCCCCCCTTTGTTTGTTATTTCTTGATGACGACGGAGGCGGTACACATGGAGACCGACAACGAACTGACCACGAAGAAAGCTGGCAGCGCAAGGCCACCAAGTCGCCATTGGGGCGTGGCACCACATTGTCACACTGAGAACCGAGCTGAGGTCAGGTGGGCCGTAGCGGTGCCAGAGGTGTGCGGTGTCGTTGTACCGCACTGGGAGGAAAAGTCGCGACTAGGAGGGCTTCAGTGGTCAGACGACGAGCACAATGCCATCGTGCTGCATGGAGGAGCAGGAGGCTGCGGTCAGGCCGGGGTGTAGTGGAGGGGGTGAAACGCCATCGCACCACGCGAAGCCCAGCTGAACTGTGGTGCTGTCATGCCGCGGTGGAGGAACCAGGGCATCCGGCTGAGCTGGCCATCAGTGCGCACAACAGGCGGGAACAAGCAGGGCCCGCAGGTGAGGATCCGGCTCTTTGCGTTGGTTCCTTAAGGAGCTGGGGGTGCCCCCCCCCCCCCGATTGGAGAGGACATCCGGGCCACGCAGGCAGGCCTCTGTCATCCGGGCCACCCACGGTAGGGCATCCCTCGGCCGGGCCGCCCATGGCCAAGCCTTCCACGGCCAGGCCTCCTGCGTTCGGGCCACCCATGGACGGGCTGGCCTCGGTTGGGGTTCCCTTGTGCGGGCCACCCTTTACTATCCCACCCTCGACCGGGTCGCCCTCAGGTTGGACTGCCGCCATCGTCTGGGCTGCCTCGGGCCGGGCCACCCTTTGTCTGTGCCGTCCAATGGGCCAGGCCGCTCCTCTGAGCCTGTCGGCCCCCTCAGGCCAGGCCACTTCATCGAACCGGGATGAACCCGCAGATGAGGTCGGACCCCTGTACAGACTATTTCAGGTTGTTTCAGTCTGGCTATATCGGACCAGACCCAGACCTCATTTGACCAATTACACCTTTTTGACCATATCATGGTCTATGAGTGTTATATTGACGAACCATTAATAGAGATGGAAGGGTTGGAGAGGGACGGTTCTTTTGGAATACCCCACATGAGGTTTGGATTCAGTTGGGGTATGGCCGGGTTGGTTTGAACAAAAAACCGACTGGGCCGCTCAAACATAAATTCCAATAACTCACAGACTGGGCTTTCGATTGACGTGACATCTATCGCGTTTGGTTCTGTATGATTAGACGGATCTATGGGATAAATCAACTTGAGACTTTGTGGTAGTTGATGTATCAAAACCTGGCTCGAGGAGCGGACCCTCTTAGAATTGATTGTGTTGTGTGAGGGAACCCTAAGTCTGGCTGCGACTAAGATGATAGGATCCTACATGGACCTATTACTGTACCAAGATCCTCGGAGGGGTCGACAACGATGATACTATACCAGGATCCTACGTGGGTTCGACAGTGATGATACTATACCAGGATCCTCTGTTGGCTCGACAGCGACGGTACTGGACTAGGATCCTCCCTGGGTTCGACAGTGATAATTCATGTACATGGATCCTCCATGGGTTCTATTGCGCTAATACTATTCTAGGATCGTACGTGGGATTGATAGAAGAGATGATTCAGTGGCTAATACTTATCATCTGTACCCCTCTACGTGAGTTGTATATCCGTGTGAGATGAGTCTTTTCTTTCATATGTTATCTTTGATTTGATTTAATTTACTTTCTTTGTGGAATGTGTTGTGCTTGGGCTCGAGTGTTGGAGCTGAACTATGATTGGTAACATAGGTCTATGTTTGGGCATATACCTAAGTAGGGATGGTTGATACTTTTTGATTGTATCATTATACTGTGGTTTATCCTTAGTGGATTCTGGGAGACCATCATGGGTCTCGGGGTCCCCAACAAAGTATTGTTATACTCACCCCTGCACGAGCTTCACCCGCACCTTGTTGTGTTCTGTTCAGACGACAGACATCAGTGATCGAGGATGAAGCTGACGGATGGGAGGCTGCTTGGAGTTGGACTAGACAGGACATACCTCAGGAATGAGTTGTTCGAGATCTATACCTAGCCTTCAGATAGGATTCCCTGGTGGATGATCGAAGAGATGTTATCCCTTTTTACTTGTACTTGTACTTGTAGTTCTGTTTGGTTTGTATACTAGCCCACTTACTTTCAACAGACCATTCATTTCTATATTAGTACTTTTCGCATCTACTGCTTGTGTTCAGACTGTGTGTGTTACATCTTTAAAGGAAATATCTTCCTTTTTTATCTGGGATTCGCCTATAGTGCTAGTCCCCAGCCCCTGGCCTATGGAAGGCAGGCTTGGGGTAGTCACGGCACGGGCCCTGAGGACAGGTCATGACATGAAATTTAACAAACGTAAATTATGATGTCCCCATTATATAGAAGAATTTTATTTTTTCAATTACAATATTTAAATGGGACGAAAACTATATTCAAAATGGTTATTCATTACAAGGTTGTAAAATGACCTTTTAAAAATATTAGAGTATTCCATGAGTAAAATAAGATTTGTTCTTGTTTTAATCCTCTTAAATTTATCAGATAAATTTAAAGGCATTTACAAAACATGTATAATATTATTTTAGTTATTTCTATTCATTCCCTTAAATACTACATCGAGGGCCTATCAACTATTAAATATTAAAATATCATAATATTATTTTTCTGTATAACCCAAATTTGTGTGAGAAATATGAATTTAAAAAAACTTGTTGATGTGTTTTGAGTATGATATCAGACAAAGAATACACATCAATGTGATAATTATATCTTACTCATAAATAATTATAGAAAATAACAAGCGTTATTCTATGAATATGTGGGTTGTTACAAGACATGTTGAGCCTCCTTGATAAGTATCAGATGGACCACCATGGTAGAGACATCATCGTGATATATGATCCCCAATAATAGTATATGTTAGTCCCAATGGAGTCAGTACTAGATTATGACAGGGAGGAGCTACATGTGGGAGAAATTATTTGATGTTCTCTCACAACCACCACCACTGAGTGGTACACTCCCAGCATAGGGAGCTGGCCTCCAAAGCCATAGATAGTAGTAGTTATAAATGTATGTGATCTTGTAGCGCATGAGATCATTTTAAGGGACACCCATTTATCTAGTATGAGCAGTGCAAGAAGTCCTTTAGGGAGTTGAGTTATAGGATGATTTGTGTTGTAGTTTTGAGACTACTGCAAGAATTCCTTTACTCAGAACACTAGTGTCATGCCCCCACAAAACAATGTGTGCCCCTTTTGGGCCGGAAATGTGATAAGGGAGATAATGACCCCAGAGTCCTGCCTCCAGTAGGCCCCGGGTTGGCGACTTACTCTGAGGGTATAATAAACACACAAATGGTAGGCATTACCCTCTAAGATAGCACATGAAGAAGAGAGAGATAAGATAGAAACCAATCAACTCCAACTCAGACTACAATATAATGAAATCCCAAGTACACATATGAAATTTCATGAAAAAGCACTACAATTGGAAAGTAAAAACTACAAGTATCCAAAAGAAAGTAAAAAACTACAGCAACCACATGCCTAAACAGCTCCTACAACCCCAAACTAGTAGAAACATGCATGATATTTAACCTTCTCCCAGTGACCTGAATAATATTTTATATATACATAGGGTGAGTATAATAGTATACTCAGTAGCATCCTCACTAAATCCACTCATTCCAAAGTAAACAAAGCATACTAAAGCACTGTGAACAACTAGTGAAACTAAATCCTCACCTAAATAGTAATACTAAGTTCCCACCCTCACCATGGATACTATCACCCAAGTAACACATACAAGAATATATCATATAATAATGAATATCATGGGTACCCCGCTACTACTTCACCACTAGTTTTCCACTTTTCCCCAACGCCAAACATCCTAAGCATCTCTCTTAAAAATGGTTTACTCGTAGACACCTGGGCGAATACCATTATATGAACCTCATGGACCATAAAGACTTTCCCAAAAACACTTGGGCGAAGCAACACACCATCCTCCCAACCAATAGTAACAAGGTAGTTTCTGGGGCCACCACAGTTTGCATAACATGTATCATACATTGGGTATTATACCTCAATCCATTACAACCCATACACTGAGTACATATCCTCAAGCCATCACAACCTATACATATTACACCTATAGTATCCCATAGGATACTATATCCAAAATATATGTTTGTGAATAACCACAAGACATTACATCCCTATACACACATATATGGGGAAAACAAACCAATGTGCCTACCAGTATAAGTAACTACCCTGAAAAAGGACAAGGGTCAAAGCGGGTAGTCAGCCATTCATCCTCCCACCGGAATGTTGGGGAAAACACCCCTCAGGGATCAGAATCCTCAGGTTGTCAGTTTCCCTTACTGACATGGTGGAGTAGCATATAGAAACACAAAAATTATAGGATATATCATTTCTCACTACCACACTATGGGCATAACCTAGTCTTAGACACAACTGCAGCTAATGTCCCTCAGACTCCGGGTTGCTATTTCTAAGACTAGGTATCCTATAAGAACTCAACAATTTAAAGAACATTATTAGATTACTTCATTCCCTTATTCTTTTCATTTAAACTTTACATTAATTAATTATTTAAACATTAATTAACCATGAATAATTCCACATTAAAATTCTATTAGCATCACACCTAAAATCCATTGTCCCTTCAAAATTACAACCACATCATTATGTTCCATCAAACTCCAACCCCATGGGTTAACACCATTTATTCAATAATTCATTACAGAAATACATTCCCATATTCCCAGGCATTCTAGAAATGAATTCTATGGTACTAAACACAATAGGGATCAACATGATGATTAGATGTAATTCCCATCGAGTCTTTGTGGCCTATAGCAAGAGCATAGACACATTCCCCCTTGAGAAGCTATACATGGAAATCATATGGAATACCCCACGTGTCGTTGCATATTTCAAGAGAAGGGTAAGCATGGCCAGTTTCCTTGACCAATGGGGAAATGTAAAGAAGATAAACAATCAAAGAACCAACAATCAACCAACCATCACATCCGTCCCATTCCATCATGGTTGGTGTCCTCCCATACACCAAATTGATAAACCGATGAATCTCTCCACTCAAGGCGTCATCCACTACCTCAATCAAAAGGCCTCTATTTTCCCACATATCATAACAACCATCTAGGATCACATCACAACACAAGAAGAAGTAATGCAAACATCACATCGATTGGGCGCTTGGCCCATTAACAATCAAGAGGAGAACTCAAAACCCTTTAAGTAATTATCAACCAATCAAATTATTTAATCCATCATGAATTTACAGGTTAATAATTCATTGGTTCCAACATCCAGAAACCTAACCATTAAGCTATCACAAAAAATTAAACATTCTCACTAAATCAAATTGATTAACATCAAATTGCAACAAGAACCTAATTCATTTCATGCCTCTTTATCATATCCAAACAATTATCAATTAATCCGGGTTTTCATTCATTACTAATTTTCATCAGGAACAAACAATTATGAAAAGAAAGCATAAATATCACACTATCTAGAAAAACAAGATGCAATAACACACGATCGATAAAAATTTCCTTATCTGGTTAAAATATTTATTATGTCAATTCAATTATTTATCCAGGGGAATTAAACATTCTAACAATATTGTTACATGTAAAAGAAAGAGAAGCAATGAATCCCCTACCTCAAGGGTTTTCGATGAAAATCCCAACAAACAAAAAACACATAAGAAATCCGAGTTTATTTTCTAGAATCCTCCTTAGATATCTTATCCTAGAATGTTCAAGAACAAAACTCAACATATTTGGCATCCACACACATAGAACTACCCATAGCTGGGGTAGATCTAAGAAACCGAGAGAAAAGGAGAAGTAGATCTAAGTAGATAAAAGAAACCAAACAAGAATGATCACATACCTTAAGAAACTATCTTAGATTCTCCAAGAGAAGCCATCAGAATGCCTCCAAAATGGTTGGGAGAGGTTTTTCTACCGTCAAGGGTGGTTAATCCTTGGTTATTGTAACTTAGGAGCTTAAACGAGGAAGATATATGAGAAACGGTTGAGATCCACAATTATAGTATATAATCTAAGTGATCACATTATTTGCTCACACAGTTAGACCACCCGTGGGATAACCATGCGTTCCCTACTGCCTTGTCAAACACTCCTAGTATGGCTTGGCTGCACACTCAGAAAAATTGTGTGCTAGCCATGCATTAGCCACTGCCTCAAGTATTAACTACACACGGTATGTCCACACTGTTTAGACAAACCATGCGCAGCCCGTGAAAAATCTACTGCCGATTAGTTTTCCTTAATGATTCACCCAAACACACCCCAAAGTCACTACTCTAAAACAAGGGTAGTTAGAAACATCAAATGTACCTGAAGATGTAACGTGATGTTACAGTTCACAATTGTCTACCGTCCAAATGGTTCATAGAAAATGAGGATTTTGGAAAAGCATTGGGGATAAGTTACCTTGACCTCCTAGAATGCCTCTAACACCACATTTTCACAATGTAATGTACTTTAGAGGTCTGGTCCATTACATCAGATGCCTCTCAAAACATTCTTTTCCTTGAGAATCCAAAATCCACATAATGATAAAACAAAACAGGGTCTAAACAACAACCCGTCAAGATACATTTCAAAATATAGAAAGCCACAAAAAACAACAAAGGGAACCATCTCATAAACATGAAAGTGTCATAACCACAAATGATACATCGATACATGGAAAGAGTTAAAAATCAAACAACTCTGGGTACTAAGAACGTATCTATGACTCACTTTCCCAAGTACTCTTCTCCAAGCCACCATGTCGCCACAAGACATGAACTAAGGGGATAGATTGCTTGCGCAAAACCATATCGTTGTGGTATTGGATCTCTATAGGTCACTCCTCAAAGGTTGCTTCATCATCAACATCGATATCTCCCCAATAGATGATGTGAGAGTCATCCTGTAGATAACAACAGAGCTATGATACATGGAAAACATCATGTATCTGACTCATATATGGGGGATGTTCTACTCGATATGCCACATCTCCAACACAAGCTAACACCTCAAAAGGCCTAACAAACCAGGGTGAGATCTTACTTCCATGACCAAAGCTTTGCTTCCCATGATGGGGATTCACATTCAGAAACACTTGATCTCAAACATTGAACTCTAAGGGTCTCCTTCTTTGATCGGAATATGATTTATGACGATCTTGCACTGTATTCATCCTATCACGAATCACCAGAACCATCTATGTTGTATTATGTACTAGTTCTAGTTTGAGAATTGATGACTCTCTGACCCCAGTCCAACATAATGGAGGACGGTAAGGCCGGCCATAAAAGGCATCAATTGGTGTCATACTGATGGTGGAGTGAAAACTGTTATTGTAAGAGAACACCACCAATGGTATGTGCCACATCCATGATCTTCCAAAATCAAGAACACAAGTGTGTAACATGTCTTCATGAGTCTTGATGGGTCTCTCTGTTTGACCCTCTGTTTGAGGATGAAAAGCAGTGCTAAATCATAGTTGAGAACCAAAAACATATTGGGGACCACTCTACACCCTAGAGGTAAAATGAGGATCTCGATCCGAAATGATGGTCCAAGGGACTCCACGGTGTCTCACCACCTCCTCTAGATACTTCCTCAACAAAACATCCATTGATCTTAACTCCTTGATCTCTATGTTGTGGGAAGATTTTTTTTAAATGATCCACTGCCACCTAAATAGCATCACGTCCTCCCGGAGCTCATGGTAAACCAGTAACAATGTTTATTGAGATGTCCTCCCACTTCCACTAAGTAATATTTAATGGCTGGAAAAGAACACCTAGAATAAGGTGTTCGGCCTTCACCTTCAAGAAGACTAAACATCGAGACACAAAATCCGCAACTGCATGCTTCAACCCATGACACCACAACTGACACCTCAAGGATTTATACATCTTTGTCATGTTAGTATGTACTACTAAAGGTTAACTATGGAACCCTCTAAGAAATGATTCATGCATCATCATGGTAACAAAAATCATTCCATGATACAAAACTCAGTGTTGTTCATCTTTAGTCCAACCATCAAGGGCCTCAGCACAAACAACATAGTCTCTTGAGACTTCTACCTCTAGATCTCCCCACTAGGAATCTTCTATATTTTGCACCAGGGATGACTATACCATCATCTGAAAAAGACTGCCTCTACCTCCAACTTCTCCCATATCAATATGTAATGCTGACAATTATTCCATTACTCTCATGGAATCATCAGATTCACACACAGAATCACTACGTGACTTTCGGCTCAGCGCATCAGCCACAACATTCCCCTTTATAGGTGTATATCATATTTCAAATTCGTATTCCTACAAGATCTCTATCCACCGAGGATTTTATAAGTTCAAGTCATGATGGTAGAAAACATTCTTCCAACTCTTATGATCAGTGAAAACCACAATGTTCATACCAATGAGGTAATGTCTGCACAACTTTAGATCAAACACCATGGCTGCCAACTCAAGATCATGGGTGGAATAGTTGTGTTCATGGGGACTTGACTACCGAGACCCATAACAAAAAATTGACCTCCGCTGCATGAGAACACATCCTAACCCCAGATGTGAAGCATCACAGAAAACATCAAACTGAACTCCTTCAATTGGAAGATAATGGACAGGATCACTTACTAACTTTTCCATTAGATACTCAAAATCCTCCTAACAATAATTATTACATATGAATGACAGATCCTTCCTGTTAAGAACTGGTATAGGGGTCGCAACTCATTAGAAATTGGATATGAACCTCCTGTAGTAGCCTGCGAGACCAAGGAATCCTCTCACCTCTAACACTGTCTTGGAGGCTTCCCAAGACACAACTGCTTCTATCTTTGATGGATCCATAGCTACTCTATGTTGGGACACAACATGCCCCTAGAAAAGGGCTTCTCGATCAGAAAACTCACACTTTGACGTCTTCCCAAACAGTTGATGTTGACGAAGGAATCCCAATACGGGTCATAAGGGCTCTGCATGCTCCACACCAGATGTGGAGTACACAAGGTTGTCATCGATGAAAACTACCACGTACATGTCCAAGAACTCAAGGAACACATCATTCATCAATACCATTAAAACAATTGGAGCATTCATCATGCCAAATTTCATTACAATGAATTCATAATGCCCATGATGACAACAGAAAGTAGTCTTCGGGATATCCTCATCCTTCACATGCATCTGGTGATATCTTGACCCCAAGTCATTATTTGAGAACCAAAATTCACACTTTAGTTGATCGAATAAGTCATCAATCCGTGTAAGAGTTCAGTGATTCTTTATTGTCACTTTGTTTAAGAGACGATAATTGACACACAACTACAAACTATCATTGGACTTCTTTAGGATCAAAACTGGTGCACCCTATGGTGAAACAGTTGTCCGAACAAAACTGCACTTTAACAGACCATAAAGATTTATACATAGATCTCATAACTCAAAAGGGGTCATCCTATATAGAGACATAGTTATACGAGACACTCCTTGCTGTAGCTCAATCCCAAACTCGATCTCTAGTTGAGGGTGTAATGCTACAACCTCATCTAGAAATACATCAGGGTACTCCTCTACAACCCCAGTAAACGCCAATTGTTGAACCTATGAAGAATATAGAATCATCTCATCCATCATGGACGATAAGGACACAACGCGCCTATGACTCATCTAAGGATCTCGATCACCAACAAACACCACTTGCTCTACATCCGCACCAAGGAAAATGACATTCTTCTTGAAGCATTCCACGATAGCCTGCAATGAATAAAACCAATCCATGCTGAGGATGACATCATATGGTTCTATTCATAAACTTAAGAAATCTCCCTATGAACGGTGTTTCCCCAACACTATCTCACAGTCTGTACATACTTCAAACAAGTCAGCTCGACCTCTAACTGGCATAGTCAACGCCATGGGAACTCCTAGCCTATCTACATAAAGTCCCAATGCATGGACAAGGTTAGGTGATATGAAGGAGTGCGTCACACCTAATTCAAAAAAGGCATACACCAAGGTAGAAAACATGCATAGGGCACCTTGAACGACATCTGGCTCACCTGGGGCTGGCAATGCTAGAGCATGAAGCTGACCACGACATCCTCCACAGCCTCTCTGACCCTGATGATGACCACCACCACAGCCACGCTCTACTCTTTGAAGACGGTGAGGGTCATGGGGCTATACTCTACCTTCCCCCATCTACCCTCTGCTGATTTAAATGTTGTGCAACTGGCTGATACTAACTCAGCTAGAACTACCTCAATGGAGGAACCTGAAGCGTAACACCATGTGCACTATGACCACTCTGAAAGGTCGGTCACTCCCTTTGCTGATGAATATGACCAACAAAATAAAAAAAAGTGCCTGATCACTAGGCATAGTCCTGAGTGTAGCTTCCTCTGGAGAAATGAGATGTGAAGGGTTGGTATCTACCCCAGGCTGAATAGAAAGTCCTATGCCCTGAAAACTGAGAACCTAGAACCACATCTCTACTTTGTGAGGGCTCATGATGACCCCCTATCGTGAATATCCGGTCCTGGCCAATATCCTTTCGACAACATCTTCCCTCACCAGCACCTCATGATATGTCTTTAGTAAAAATTGGGTGACCTGGCGTTGGATCTATGGATGCAATGCCTCCTCGAAATTCCTTTCCCTAGACTCCTCATCTGGTAACAGGTCTTAAGAATATCATAAAAGGTTCATGAAACATATTATAAACTATTGAATAGAATATCTACCCTTTTGATGGGTTGATTCTCTTGACTACTAGAAGCCATCACATTCGAAGAAAGGAACTCAAATATAATATTTTCTCAGAACTCCTCCTATGAGATCGCTGACTCCTCACGATCCCCGAGGTACAAAAACCACCAGTGCCTTACTGATCCACACAATATCGTCACTGGTATAGACACCTAGTTCTCTTTCCGAGCACGGATCGAACTGAAGCTTGCCTCAACCTACTCCAACAAGTCTTCTATGACTGCATCTGAAACGGATCCCTTGTACATCTACAAACTATAGCATTGATACTCTCAGAGTGTCTTCTTCCAAGTGTATTCATCATCAACCTGTACCCTGCGGTGATCTATTGGAATATCCCATCGGACATTTTCTGCGAAAACATGAAGAGGAATTCGAACTAGAGCCATACCTGTAAAATAACAAATGCTAGATTTCCTAAACCTTGAATATGGAAGACACATCATTAATTAAATAATTCTTTTCTTTTTTTTCATTTTATGTTAACCTATCCCAAGGTCTTCCCATTCAAACAGTGACATAAGGAAGAATGATGCATGATCCTTTCCTAGGTCTCTACCCTGCATCTAGTATCACCTTGTTTAGTAGCCATTGTAAACTTAAAGGTCTGTACATCAGAACATAGGGGGCCCTAAATGCCTATTTGTTAGCTGGTCTCCAGTTTTTACCTCACTTACTAAACATGAATGAAACCATTTCCCTACCAACTCATTCAAACCCACATGTTCCTAACTCCAAACACCATCCTATACCTCAACCAGAGCCTCTGATACAACTCTATCACGACCCCATCCCCGCAAAGTGTACCCCTCTTGGGACGAAAATGTGAGAAGGGAGATAATGACCCTTGAGTCCCACCTCCAGTAGGCCCCGGGTTGGAGACTAGCACTGAGGGTATAATAAACACCCAAATGGGAGGCATTACCCTCAAAGAGAACACATGCAGAAGAAAGAGATAAGATAGATTCCAATCAACTCCAACTCAGACTGCAATATAACAAAAACCCAACTACATATATGATATTTCATGAAAAAGTACTACAACTGGAAGGCAAAAACTACAAGTACTCGAAAAAAGTAAAACAACTGCAACCAAAAGCTCGAATAGCTCAAGCAACCCTAAGCTAGTAGAAACCAGCTTGATATCCAACCTGCTCCAAGTGAACTGTAAAACAGTTTACATATACATAGAGTGAGTATAATAGTATACTTATAAGGATCCTACCCGAATCCTCTCATGCAAAAGTAAAGAAAGCATGTAAAAGCACAGTGAACAACAAGTGAAACTAACTCATCGCCTAAATATGCATACTAAGTTCACATCCTCACCATGGATACTCTCACCAAGTAACACATACAAGTATATATCATATAATAAATAATATAATTGGTTACCCACTACTACATTCCCACTATTTTTACACTTTACCCTAATGTCGCATGTCCTATGAATCTTTCTCCAAAAAGTCTTGCCCGGATACACCTAGGCGAAGAACCACAATATGAACCTCGTGTAATAAAAAGGATTTCTTGCAGACACATGGATGAAGAAACACAACATCCAAACAACCAAAAGATACTTGGTAGTTTCCGAGAGCCACCACAGCTCGCATAACATGTATCATATGTCAGGTATTATACCTCAAGCCATTACAACCCATTCACCGAGTAAGGATCATGAAGCCAACACAGCCAATACATGTTACACCAATAGTAGTCCAAAGGATACTACATCCAGAATATAGATGTGTTAATAACAACAAGCCATTACAATCCTCTACACACATATATAGTGAAAACTAACCAATATTCTTACCAACACAAGTAACTACCAAGAGAAGAGAGCGGTTCCAAAGGGGGTAGTCATCCATTCATCCTCCCACCAGAATGTTGGGAAAAACACCCCCACAGGGCACAGAATCTCCGGGGTGTTAGTTTCCCTTACTGACAGGGTGGAGTAGCATATAGAAACACAAAAAGTACAAGATATATCATATGTCACCACCAAAATATGGTCCTAACCTAGTCTTAGACACAACTTCAGCTAATGTCTATCAGACTCTAAGCTGCTATTTCTAAGACTAGGTATCCTGAAAGCACACAATCATTTAAAGATCATTATTAATTTACTTCATTCCCTTTTTCTTTTTAGTTCCACTTTATGTTAATTAATTATTTAAACAGTAACTAACCATGAACAATTCCACATTAAAATTACATTAGCATCACACCCAATATCCATTGTCCCTTCAAGTTTACAACCTCATCATTATGTTCCAGCAAACTCCAACCCCATGGGTTAACACCATTTATTCAATTATTCATTACATAAATTCCTTCTATTATCCCCAAGAATTCTTGAAAAGCATTATATTCTACTAAACACAAGGTTCCTCAACACGGTGATTAGATGTACTACTCATAGAGTCTTTTCCGCCTATTGAAAGAGCGTAGAACCATTCCCCCTTGAGAAACTCAACATGGAAAGAACATGTCATACCCCACCTTTCTTCATCTATTTTGGGAGAAGGGTAAGATTGTCCAGTTACCTTGAGAAGTGACGAAAAGTAAAGCAGATAAAAATCCAAAGAACTAGCAAGCAACCTACAATCACATCCATCCCATTCCTTCAACCCCAGTGTCCTCCTCGACACCCACATGCATAAAACGATGCATCTCGCCACTTTAGTAGTCATTCGTTGCCATAACCAAAAGGCCTTTATGCCCCCACATATCACAACAACCATCCGGGATCACATCATAGCACAAGCAGCAGGAAAGAAAACATCATATCGATTGGGAACATAGCCCTTTAAAAATACATAGGCTAACTCAGAACCCTTCAAGGAATTATCAAACAATCAAATTCGTTAATCCATATTGAATTAAGAGATTTATAAATCGTTGGTTCCAACATCGTGAAACCTAACCAATAAGCTATCACAAAAGATTAAACATGATTAATATGGCAATTTTATTAACATCAAATTGAAACAAGATCTGGATTTTTTTTCTTGCCACTTTCTCTTAGGAAAACAATTATCAATAAATCCCGGTTTATATTTTTTACTAATTTTCATTAGGAACAAACTACTAAGCAAAGCAAGCATAGATATCAAACTATCTAGAAATACAAGATGCAATAACACATGATTGATAACATTATCTTTATCCGGTTAAAATATTTATTATGTCAATTCCATTTTCCATCCAGGGGGATTAAACATGCAAAAAATACAGTTGCACGTTAAAGAAAGAGAAGCAATGAATCCCCTACCTCAATGGTTTTTGACAAAAACCCCAATAAACAAAGAACACACAAGAAAGCTGGGTTGATTTTCGAAAATCCTCCTTAGATATCTTCTCCTAAAAATAACATGACCGAAACTCATCAAATTTGGCATCCACACACTTAGATCTACACATAACTAGAGTAGATATGAGAATCCAAGAGAATAGGAGAAGTAGATCTAAGAATATCTATGATACCAAACAAGAACGATGATATACCTCATGAAACAGGTTTCAATTCGCCATGAGAAGCCTTCAGATCACCTCCATAATTCTTGGGAGAGGTTATCCTACCTTCAAGGGAGGGTAATACCATGTTTTTTCCACTCAAGAGCTTAAAAGAACAATTTAGAGGTGAAACGGTTGAGATCAACAATTTTAGGATCAAATTTAAGTTCTCCCACAGTTTGCTCGCACGGTTAGACAACCTGTGCGCTAACCGTGTGGTCGCTACTACCATGTCCAATACTCCTCTCATGGTTAGACTGCATGGTTGGACAAACCATTTGCTAACCATGGATTAGCCACTGCCTCCAGTATTAACTATGCATGGTATGGCCGCACCGTTTATACAAATTGTTCGTAGCCCATGCGAAAGCTACTGCACTTTAGTTTTCATTAAAGATTCACCAAAATGAAACCCCCAAGTCTCTACTCGAAAACAAGGGTAGTTAGAAACATCAAAAGTACCTGATGGCATAATGTGACGTTACAATTTATAGTTGTCTACCATAGAAATGAATAATAGAATATGAAGATTTTGGAAAATCATTGGGGTTAAGATACCTTGATCTCCCTGAATGCTTATAACACTTCATTTTCACAATGTAATGGACTCGAGAGGTCTGAGCCATTACAACCAGAGACTCAGGTACTTCTTTACCCAGAGAGACTAAAATCTTATGTAGTCATTACAGTTGGTGCTTCTCTAGTACTACAAATTCAAATTATTATATACTCTATGAAAGGGAATGATTATAGATGATTCCATTAGAAAGAAGGCCCATGCATACCAAGTGTAGTAATATCCATTGCAGTTATCCTCCATGTAGAAGAACCCAGTGGATTAGGAGGGGATTATTTTTCTTTAATTGATGGGGTTGACATCATCACTCATAGTGTGTGTGAAATATATCCAACTAGTATACATTGATACGAAAATTAAGAATGATCAGATATACACAAGTGATGATCTAGATGGATATTCTAAAAGGGGGAATCATGAGATCTGGTTCTAGGGGAAAATAATTATTCTAATCACGATGCAGGAGGAAGTGATGCGGGAGTTACACCCATCTCCATTAGATGTACATCCTTATGTTTTGATGATGTAAACGGTCCTTCAATGGTTGTTTTGGTGGCCGGACATGAGACAAATCATTGTAGTGTTAGTCTTATGAAGGTTAACTGAGCAGTATATGATGAATTAGAACCATGTTTTGGTGGGTTTATTGGATCCTCTTGAGATTCAGGAGTGAGAATGGGATTTTATATTCATGGACATAGCTATTTGGAATTCCTCAAATAGTGAAGGGATATGAAATCATCTGGGTGATATAACACCACAAATCCAGGCAAGGGGTTCACTGGCATTTAACATCACTAAATCGAATGCACACATAAATGGGTGGCTTTATTATTTCTCATTAAAAGCACTGATAAATATCACATTTACCACTGAAAAAATTAGTGCTAATAATGGTGTACCCAGTACTGGTGCATTTTTTAATGCTGATAAATGGTAGATTAATCCATGATATTATTTTTACTGATAAATGTTTTTAATAAATAAATATTATTAATTTATTTAAAATTATTATATTTATATTAAAAAACAATGTTTAGTTGTATACGTTAAATAAAAAATGTATGTTTATTCTTAATATATATTTTTAATAACTCAAATATATATATACATAAAGATGCAAAAAATTATTAGTAAGATCATATTTAAGTAAAAATATATTGGAATTTTTATATGTTTTAATAAATTTCATTAAATAGTATATATATTTTTTAAATTTATCAGATATCTTATTTTTTTTATATTTAGTAGATTTGATAGATTTATTATATTAATAATATTTAAAATATTTATTATATTAATAAATAATTTTCAAATATATATATATATATATATATTCATTATTGTAATTATAACTAAATAAATATATGTTTCCAATTAATTTGTTTAATAAATATATTGATTCATGAGTTTAATTGTTGTGCATATCTGTTAGGTATTCATCATGAATGTTTATCGATACATTACACCCTTCTTATTATGAGTGTAGTCCATATGTGCTGATTTTTTTTATTATCTGTACTTTACTAGCTATATGATTCATTCGTGTAATACACATGTATATGTTATGTTCTTTAAATTAATTATAAAAAAAAATATATTAAAATTACTTTTATCTATTATATTTATAATTATATAATTTTAATTATATACTAATAATTATTATGTATAATTATTGTTATTTATAATTTTAACGAAATGTATATAGATAAATAATTATAATATTAAAAAAATAAATCTATTATAATATTATGAATATGCATATATAAAATTTCA
The DNA here is from genome assembly GCA_963277665.1 of Viscum album. Lineage (NCBI taxonomy): Eukaryota > Viridiplantae > Streptophyta > Magnoliopsida > Santalales > Viscaceae > Viscum > Viscum album. The sequence goes on from OY728140.1 coordinate 654,592,146, forward strand.
TTTACAATTTTAGACAAATAATTGTCAATATACTTAATTATTGTTCTAATTGTAACTATATATACATATAGAAATAATAAAAAAAATAAATATATATATTTATTGATCTTATTAAATTATAAATTAATATAATTGAATTAATGTATTTATAAATATATGATAATATATATAAATTAATACAAGAAGTTTTAATTATAATTCTAAATAAATACAGACAAATTGAAATGATTATAAAAATACAATAAATATATTAATTATATATATTTGTATATTAATATTTATTAATAAATTAAAATAGTTGTGATTATAATAGTAAATATATATATGTATTTTTTATTTATATAATTATAAATATATAGGAAATTAATTAAATAATAATTTATAAAACAAAAAAATTATAAAAATTATATTTAATTATATATATATATAATTACAAATATATAAAAATATATATTAATTTTTATTTTAATATGAAAATATATAAATATTTATTTCTAGTCACAAATAAAATAATCATTATTTAAATTATATTAAATTTATAAAGAAAATATATTTATTATTTTAATTCAATGATATATAAAACTAAATAAATATATTTTGAAATATATAAAATTATTTACAAATAAGTACAAATATATATATAATAAAAATTACTAATAAATAAATATTTATTTAAATGAATAAAAAATTATTATAAATATATTAATAATGTTAGTGATTGAGGATGGAAGAGGTGGAGGCCTCTGGTGCTGTGTTAAGGTATAACACTTAGGGTTTTCATTGAGTTCGTCAACATGTGGGTTTGATGGCACAGATAGATTCAATTCTGCATGAGAGCCAAATTCATTACAGAATCCAAATACTCTTCTATCATGTCTATGATAAATGGATCCCATAATATTTTGATCTCTCAGATATCATTGTAGATTCTGAGACATCTTGGGCTTGTAGTAAAATATGATGGTCTTGTATTATCTACACAATCGAGTGGCCTCCTTACTTTTTTATGTCTGGTTTGATTCAAACATGTTTGACTAACCTAAGGATCTAGTAGATGATGATGTGATTTCTCATCCCCATAAGAATTCCAGGAAGGCCTGGTTTTTTCTAGATCTTAGTGATTGTGATCAATTTTATTCTAGGAATGATGGTTCCTCAATATTCATGTAGGAAAATATGACTATTGTCCATAAGAATCACAATATTATTGCTAATTGGATTAAGGAATTTGATTCATCTTTGATCGAGAGGCATCTATTGGCATCAGGTCTATGTTCCTGGAAGATCTCTTATATTTTCTAACGAGTCTCTAATGAAAAGAGGATTGATAATTGGATGAGAATCCGGGTTGGGTGGGGTTACTTAATATTATATTCCAATTTGATGATTTGAATCATAAGGCATGGGGGATCGTACCAATATTCATAATCCCATTGTTAGTGTATTTGAAGAAATGGAATCCATGTTTTAAACCTCATGCACAAAATGGAACTATGAGCCATGTTTTGTTGTGAATTTATGGATTGAGCTAGGTTTGTTGGTAACCTCAGATACTTTATGAAATTATGACATAAATTAAGATATAATTAGGTTTGATCATGCTAAAGTAGATTTTGTTTTTGGATTTTTTACTTTTTTGATACTATTGATCTCACTACAACCCACTAAACATGTGATTATTTATATTAATGATAAAAATTTTGACCTTAATGATAGATATGAGTGTTTACCCCAATTTTATGCAATTATTAATCCAATGGAAACTATGAAGATCGATGCATGATAGTAGACAAAATGATGTTTATATTACATATCACTTAACCAAATTAGGATACCCCAACATCCCTTTCTCTTAGTTGTAATGTTGGTACTGTGGAAGCAAAGGGATATGGATTTCCTAGAGATAGTGACCTAGAGGCTTTGGTTGTGGGAATATATGAGAAAGAGAAGCATAAAACATGGGTTGACATTTTTTGAGCAAGCCCATGTATCTCATAAGGAGAATTCTCCTCCTAAAAGATTGAGGATGATGGGTGAATCAATAGGAATGAGTATACCTTCTTATAAAAAATAGTTATTCCATAGATTGGGTTCCCAGCCAAATTCTCAGAGGTTGGAGCCCAAACTGATGACTATTCTCATCCTGAAGAAGGGTTATACATGGATGGTAATCATGTTAGTGACTCAAGGAATGATGTTTCCATTCAGATCCCTACTGAACAACATATTATGGCAGAACATGATCATATATATTCAGTTCATAAAAGGGATGATTTTTCTCATGATCAGACTCATGTGAAGGGGTCTTCAATGGGATCTAATGCATCCTTGTCCAATGGTATGTTATTGGCTTCCCATCATGTTAGTGAGGATGGGTTATTTGAGGTGGATGGTCTAGGAGGTGGATAACAAATTTCCATGACTTTAATGTGGGGTTGGAATCCAAAAAACCATGGTCATGTACACACCATGATGATGGGGTTGGTGCATGTCAGTGTTGTCGTTCATTGTCTACCCGGGCATCCAAAAGGCCTGCCATGGAGTATAAAATGATAAAGGATAAATATTATGTCCACATCAGTCAAAGGACCTCACAGATAGATTATGAAACTGAAGAGGATGAAGTTGACCCTCATAATGGTTATGGGAAAAATATTTTTATGGATTTTTAGTCTCTCTTATTGGAAGAGGGTATGTTTTCTTTATCTGACCCCACTCATCATCTTATTCTTGACATCTATATCATTTTTAATTAATTTGTAAGAGTAGATGTGCATGTATCCTAAAACACTTGATTATGATAATTATATATATAAATTACATTATAAATATAATAAATATATTTTTTCAAAATTTTATAATTATTGTAAAAAATAAATATTTATTTATTTATAGTTGTAATTAAAATTAATTTATATTTAGCAAAATAAATAGAAAAATAGAAAAAATTATATTTATGTATATGTATAATCTTATAAATATATATTATTATTATATATATTTTATATATTTCTAAAATTATAAATATAATAAGTATATTTGTAAAAATGTTATAATTAATTATTTAAATAATTATAAATTTTTCTTTTAAAGGTTGGGGCTGAAGCCTCATTTATTATTTAATGCAAATCAATGAACTAGTTTAATAGGGTTTAGGGAGACCCAATACATATCATGAAGGCCCAGTGGACATTTATCTCATTACATTGCCCGAAGGCTCAAATGTTTGGCCCAAGACCCATTTTGTTAATAGCACTGCTACAATACTCTGCCTGCTACAGTACTGTACAATATCCACCGATGCTATAGTACCCTACATCCGCTATAGTGATAAATATATATAATAATATAATAATATTATTCATTTCATATCTTAAAAAATTCTTTTTTAGAATCGATAAATATCGGCATTTATCAGCTATTTTAATTAGCGCTGATAAAATGATCACCTGATTTTAAAAATGAACTGTAAGTATCACCACAATCTCCCAAATACCTCAATCTCTTACATTACAATTAATTTTTTCTTATGTTTTTATTTGTTAATACTAGGTTCCAAAAAAATTTGTATGAGGCCCACCAGACCAAATGATAGTTCATATTGATGTTAAATTTGGGGAATTACCTATAACAATACATTGTTCAAGCTGTCTCTAGTGAATCTATAAGTTTAAAAATCAAATACTATACCATTTTAACCTTACAAACCCCACCACACATGCCTTCTATAAAATTACTACCCCAGGAACCTCTTGCACCACCCTCCCTTGAATTAGTTGTGGTTGGTCAACATCAAAAACATCAGGTTTAACTAGATCATTAATTCAACGGATTTCATAGAATTTGTTGATTAGAATTCAGTGGATGGATCACCATACCAATCTATTATGGAGGGTTGAAATTTATAGTTTTGTCACATTTAGGGTTCTTCTTTGATTTTGATGTTTGGGTATGATCAAAATTCATTGAAGAGTGTATCCATTATAATCAACCTGTTTGAACTCTATATAATGAAAACAACATCAATCATGAAAAAAATTATTTTCAAAAAACTTTTCATATAGATATATTTAATTAAGACAATTAATAGGATAGTCATGGTGGCATGTAAAAACCCACTAATAGGATTTACACATGTTTTATGTATCATCTAATATTAGAAAATGATTTTTTTTCTAAATACTAGAAATTTATTGGGTTGCCTTATTGATTTATATTTTATAATAAATTTTTTATTTTTATTTCTTGTATATTTTATATAGTTCCAATATTAGGATTTATGTCATTATTAAAATTCCAAAGTGCCTCTTCTAAAATAATTTAAGGGTTTTGAAGTGTTTAAAAATGGGTTTTAAAAATTTATATCTGTTCATCATAAGGTATTTTGTTTACAAATAGATTTAAATATATTCAAACACATGTCACAGATATATGTTTCATTCCAAATATTTTTCAAATCACCCAATTGGATTTCATAAATGGATGTGAATGTTTTGAAATTGTATTTATTACTGGTTTCATTTTATCATGGAATGTGTGATGTTTTAAATTATAATTTGTAAAATATATATGGATATAATTAATTTTAAATGATTATTTCTTTTGGGTCATGATTTTTTCTTTAATTCATCAAAAAAATTAATTATGGTTTTGTGAAAGAGTAATTTGAAATTATTTGTTTATTTTATAAAAAGGTGTGTTATTTTATAGAGGAATTAGTATAAATTGATTATTTTTAATATGATTTAAATTTTGATTTTATAAATATTTTTCAAATGACATATGGAATGGATTTTTAAATTAATCTATTCTATTCTTATTTTTATATAAATTGTAAAACCAATACATTATATTAGGAAACCATGTAGATTGGTAAAGAACAAAGGAATGGTCATGTCACTAACTCTATCCAACCAATTGGATTAAAATCATGGCCTCACTCCTACAAAAGTTGAATTAATGTATAACCTCATTGATACCCTTAGACCTAATTTTTATACATCATCACCTTCATGGGTTTAATTAGGAGGTCCCTTATTTGATATTTATATTCAGTACTTTTCCCTCAGTGGAATGTGAATCATTATTAATATGATATTCTTGATGGGAATTAATGTATATGAAAATTTTCTATTTATTTTTAGGGAGTTAGAGTTAAAATGTGATTTACTACTTATAATATATTTATTCATGTGGTGATAATTTATTGGTTTTTCTCACATCCACTTGTTTGGATGCATGGCTAATCTATGAATTAAGAAATAGTTCCATATATCTACTATAATAGTAACCTCACACACTAGATAATTTCCCCATATTTTTTTGGTTTTTGTAGAATATATGAGTGTCCCTAATGTGGAATTTGTTGGTATTTCAGGTGGATTCTCTATTTTTTAGGATTCAACATTGGCCGTGTATTTTCCTCATTATGATGATAGAAAAAATGAAATCATTACTAAATTTACTCTATTATTTTTATACATTAAAGATAATAGAATTAGATCCAGGAAAAATGGATATATAAAACAATTAGATTTATCCTCTAATGAAAAAGTATATTGTAGGAAATAGTAAATGCGTGTCTAATTATAAAAGATGTTCTATAATTAGAAGTATAATATTTCAATTAGTTTCTTTATCCTACTGTAAAACATATAATAATTCATACGATTCTCCATATGGTTTCTATTAAATGATAATTCCTAAAAAAATGGATATCATGAATATTTTTCTTCATGGTGACTCGAAGGAACATATCTACAAATATCAACTAGAGGGTTTCCTGATATATGGATTATGAGGTTCATCTCTTATTTTAGTTGGAGTTCTTATGGGCTTTTGTAGGAACCAAGATAGAGAAACTAGAATTTAAATGCATTCATGGTATAATTAATGTTCATATAGTGTATTGTAAATAATTACTAAAATATGATGGTGTATTGTTATGGGAGTTTTTTCATTTCACATTATTATGTGTATTAATTTCTCTTAGTTAAACAAATTAAGGAATAACTGTAGTAGCTGAAGATTGATTTACCTAGAACATACCAAATGAAGGAAATTGGTTTTGGTAAGTTAATATGGGGGATAAATATTGAAAGATATTTAAATGTTATAATTGATTTATCCTTGGTATAATATTATATCAATGTTCTCTATATTTATTTTGTTAAATATTAATATTAAAAAATAAAAACTAATGGATATGAATAAAAAATTTTTAAATGTTAATAATCTGACAGACGAGTATGGAGATATTGAAAAATAGTTCATCAATTTTAAAAAAACATCATGTATATGACCATTTGGATATTCTATTTCCATGTTTATGTTGTTTTTAATAAATAAAAATTATTCTAGGAGAGTTAGAGAAACACTTAACCTATCAAAAAACAGATCGAAGATATAAATATTAGAATATACAAGGGGGGAAATGTATTGTATCTAGTGGCTGAGATAAAATAGTGTTTTATCGATCATATTATATGATTACAGTTGTGGAAAATAAATAATATTTTAATGTTTATGTGGTTAGAAATTTTATTCATGATGATCACCATATTCAAGAAAATAAAATGAAATTTGAAGATGAACTTCGTGATTTACCACAATTTTTTTAAAAGTTAAATAGTTGTGAAATGAAACCATAATATACTAGCTTCACTAAAAATACTTCCTTTTTAGCCATACTAATGATGTATAATTTGATATTAGGAAAATGGATGAAGTGATTCTGGTTTTATAAATCTAAATTTCCTTTGTAATAATATGATACTAGATGATAATAAACACCCAACCCATTCATATGACAATAATTGAATGCTATGTTCGATGGGTATGCTCATTGAAAGAATAAACCCCTTACCAAAATGATAGAGTACTATTTTTAAACGACATATAATCACTATCAAAATACCATATTTGTGGTGCTTCTCGATAAAAGAAAGATGAATATGGTCCTATTAATTATTTATAATACTTTGTAATCATTCCAAGGCATAGGTGCTTATATGGGTGTGAGGAGACTGAATGGAATTTTTCGTGGCACACATATACATGAATTAACTATTTGAAACTATGCCACCTATAAAACTATCCTTAGTGGTAGAGAATTTATCATGACTATCCTTATTTTTGAAATGAGCTGAGAAACCTCAATCTTCATTACCTACAAATGAACTTAATCCTTTTGGTTTGCAATGTAGAACTCACGGTATTAGGTATGTTATATGGGTAAATTATATAATTCTACCGTAGATATGCATGAAATGTAAATACATATTGTTATTTGAGCTTATATTAAGAAAAAAAACTATTTATTGATATTGATTTTTATTTTCTCCATTTATAGGTGATTCAAAAATATTGTGGTATTTAGGTGTTATGTTTTATGATTCTTACATTACTGGAGATTTCAGTTTGAGTACCACATTGTATGGGATGATAAATGATTTTACTTCTTATGTTAAAATTTTAAAATATATCATTAATGGAATTGTAGGATGACCCCTTTACGAAAAATGCAAATAGAAAATAATGTTGAAACATATAACAAAAACCTTGTTTATAATAAATTGAATATTTCTACCCTAATAGAATTATTAATAAACTTGGAGAGCATCATTTGATGGATGTTGCAATGAACATACATCACCGTATCTAGTAAAATGTAATCAAATATTTGAGAATTTTAATTAAGTGGAAATGACTTTTTGTAATATTTTTTTGAAAAACACTACGCAATGGGTAGGAAATTTTTTTCAGTTTTTTATAATTACCATACTATAATTTTCAATATGTTATAATTTTTATTTTTGTTATGTATGATGAAAAGATGAATGAAATAGTGTCATCGATATGTTTTTAATTAACATGGAAAAACAAAAGATGAAATTAAGGCTTGGATGATCTTGGTTGACTTGGTAATAAAATAAGAGTTGGTGCTAGTGAAAGGGTGAAAAGCAAAAAAAAAATCTCCAACTTCATACACTAATTCCTGGTAAGAATGTTATCAGAATTTCAACTTGCTGATTGTTGTAATGGATCTGGAGGGGTATTCATTGAATATCAAGAACGTCGTATCGCTGAATGATTGATAATTAAAGGTTATTAAGTCATGTGATTGAATGTTTTTATGGATGATATAATTGTTAAATCTATATGTTTCATTTTTTTGAAGAATATTTTTGGAAAATTAACCTAGAATAGTTTTTTAAAGTAATGTGCATCATTGTTAGAGACTATGAAAAATTACTAACTATAGACAGAGAAATTCATATCATATAAATGGAATTTTAAATGTTCTTATTCCCATAATTTGAAGACATAAGGGTTCATTTTATGGTTCAGATGGTGAGAGATATTTTATTTTTATGTACCACAAACTAAACATCGATGTACCCAATTGAATGGTATATGACTCTTTTTAAAAGGTTTGTCAAAAATAATGGTTGGTTAGTAGTTTATATTATAGAGTTATATATTGTTTTATAATACATTGAGTATTTTACTAAATATATATACAGTGTAGAAATAATAGGTCTACTTAATCACATCAGACTGGGTGGATTATGGGTGAAGGAATTTCTAGAAAGTATATTGACACAATCAATATTACGAATCGCGAGTATGACCACCTTTACATTTTTTACATTAGTTTGGATGTTTCAACATATGTTAAAACCCACTATAATTTTTTTTCAATTGAATCCATCATGTGTTGAATGATGGATTTCAAATACACATAATTAACTATTTATATGATTGTTTTTTGATCATATTTTTAAAAAGTCATATGAAAATATGGAATCAATTTCAGAATGAAATTGATGGATACCCATAGGATCAAATGTGTACATATTATATTAAAATGTTCATGTAATTAATGGTTATATGTTCTATACAAATGAGCATGATGAACATAGTACCTTAAAAATAGTATAGTTATACTTATACTAGAAGTAATTAATGTTTTTGGTATTAACGATATAAATCAAATTTATTTGAATATGTCACAATTTTCTTCATCAAAAAAATATGGGAGTTGGATTATACAACCTTCCGTGTAGTTATTATTCAATTCAAGTGGGGTTATTATAAGATTTTTTTTAAAATGGATGAATTGAGGATCATATAATTTTATTTTAGTAAAGGAAGGTACAAAGACCAACCATTTATAATGGAATCACAGTCAGTACAAGTATTTAATTTTTCTATATCATGTAAACAGAATGTGGTCAATTGTTCTTTAATCAACAAATTCCACTAAAGTTTTAAATTATAATTCAAATGAGGATGAAACTCACAATGGTAAGTCAAAATATTTTCATTGTGGTCCCAACATATATGGTGTTTTATATCACATAGTAGACCACATTGAAGGAATTAGGATAGTTGACATAGGGGTAAAACCATTTTGTTTAAAAAAATATATCATTTATCAGGTAATATATTTGTTAAAATATTATTTATGTCAAATTATTTTACTATCTTTTTGTAGATATATTTAATTAAACTAATTTAAATGCTAATACACATATATAAATATTGACTTCAACACCTAGTTGTGCTCCCAATCATTGGGAACAAGAGTTCTCTAAATATGCTGCTACTCAAAGTGAATAGGAACAATGGAATTATGAACTTGATGATTCTCTCAATCCTGAGGATAAATTGGTCTCTCAACGCACTTGTACTCACTGTCAAAATGTTTGATCTTTTGTACATATTTGTGTTCCCATTCTTAAGGAACAAAAAGTTTCTCAACCCGTTTCTTATCCAAATGTAGATGTACAATGACCATATTCACATGTTGATGCAACCACTGCAAAGGAACATATTGACACTGTTGAATCTGGTGAAATTCAAGGAGATAAAGGTCCAATGGAGGAAAAAAAACTTGAGTTTCCTAGTTTAGTGGTGTTAGAAATAATCATTAAACTGAATGTCAATGTCATAAAATATGAAGTCAGATGGAATGAGTGAGGACAACATGTTAACCCCAACAAGTCTATGTTATATAGATGAATTTGATTATTCACTCAAAAATCCATGATGATTTATGTAGATTCGTGGAACTATATTTTGTCTGGTATTATGAAACTAATGTGGGAATATATTAATAAAACATTATGAAATTACTTAAATATTTACGTAAAAATAAAATAATGAAAGGTTGAATTACTCTTCATCATCCACTATAGAGTTAATTTATTGTATATTAATCCCAATTTTTATTATTATTTCATCCTAGAATGGATTATGGAGTATTTCAAACAATTAAAATAAGAAATCATTTTAATGATGATGATGGGACTGTAAAACCACACCCACCACTTATATATGAACAACTGAAACTGATGATGTGTGGGATGTACAAACTAGTTGTCATGAGGATGTGCATTTTCAGTAATTTTTTGGAAAGTAATATATTGTTTAACGATATCAAAATTTAACACATTAATTGAAAATTATATCTTAATAACACTAGAAATTTTTTATAGAAATAATGAATAAGTAGTAAAACCTGCATAACACTACCGTAATGTACGGATGGTATATGATTCACTTGAAAAAAATGGTATTTAATTTAAATATAACATATTAATTTTGGATTCATGAAACCAAAATATCAATATATTCTTCTATTTATATAATGATTGATGATTCAAAATCCAAATCCAATTTCATCCAACATCATGTGCTATGGAAGGAAGAACGTGAAAATAAAGATGATTTATTATTAGAAGAGCACCCAAAAAAAGGTGTGGGAAAGATAAATAAATAATTCATAATAAAAAATAATATCATTTAAATTGATATTAGAAAACAATGATCACATATTTTTTGATATTTTCATTCAGACATAGTCATAGGAATTAGCCACACCTATAATAAAGAACACATTCTTTTGGTGGCCTTGATGTGGCATGAATATAATGGCCATATCAGAGGTGTGCATCATGGGGTGACACCACGAATGTATCTTGAGAAAACTATAAGTAAATAAAACAGAATTAATACATAACATGAGATAAAAAATAGAAACACTTGAATAAGAATTCTAATGTTATTGGGAGATGATGGAATGATTTGTGGGGGGAGGAAATGTGAATAAGATACTCAATAATGTCCACTGTGTAGATAAACCACTCCACCCCCATGAGATATTAGGTGATATAATACAAAAAAATATACGTATTAGATGGTGTAATAAATGTTATAATAATTTTTCGTTATAATTGTGAAGGATATAGACATTGTTACAATTTCTATTATGATATTCTGGATGGTGATAATGACTATTATTTATATCTATAAGCACCCACCCATTACCTTGTATTGATGGATATAGTGTTCAATATACAAATAAACCTTCTACACAATATACCACTTAACATATGTTTTGTGGGAGCATTGATTGGCAGAGAACATTGGTTGAGTTCCAATCATCATGTTCAAAGTCATGAGAATGATATTCTTATAGTCAAAAAAAATCATGGAGAATTCATTTCATGCCCATCACATCTTGTAAAAAAACATGTCGACAAGAATGTATGAATTTCAAATTAATTTTTCACGATAAAAAATTAAAATTTATTTATAAAATTTATGAAATATTGATTGTAATTACACATAGACAAAGGGAAGGGGTTGAAATGAGAGACTGACTCAAAACCATTTAAAGGAATGAAAATAAATCCAAAAAATCTACCGAATAAACCATTTCCACACCCATTCTATATATTCATTTACAGTCAATGATTGTTCATATGGATATAATATTTAAAATATTCATAATAACATCGTTAATGTTTATGAAAATATGTATGGAGATAATTTTTAAGCCATCATAGGTGTTGAGAGTGTAAGTGAAATCCTCACCAATGATTGGCTCGATAGATTAGTTGTAAATGTATACACGAGGTATGTTTTTAAGATTTCATTTCACAAAAGATGATAAAATAAGTTAATTATGTATAAATACATTTCATATTTTTCATAGGCATATATATGGAGAAACATATATGGGATATTCCATTGAATAAAAAAATTGGACTCATTATTCCTGAAATCACCTCTATAGAACAACAAAAAATTGATATAAAAAAACGTTGAAATTGTTACAGGTATTATTAAATCATTTTAATGATGTCTTCCAAATGATAGAATCTATTTAATACCAATGATGTATTGTAAATAAGTAATTTTATCATGTGAAATATATTTTCATTTATTTCATTACATAATCTTTTTTAGGCAATTTAATTTATTAATTAAGGTAAATTTGTATAATTGAATGATTTATTTACTGGATACAATGCATGGATATACAAAAAAAATCCACATATGATGGAATCTTTCAGTAAGTAATACTTGAGATCACTTTTTTTAGAACTAATAATGATGTTTTATAATTTATATTATCTTTTAATGAGGAATCTGTTATGGTTGTTTGGTGCATCAATATTTTGAAAAGCGAGGAATGAGCCTAGGGGATTATCAAAAGAATGAAGAAAAGTAAAAATACTATATCATTAACAGGGCATAGATAATAATATTTCACTCTTCAAACATATATAATAACAAATTAATTATTAACCTCAATGTTTTTCCAGTGTATGAAAAAACTAATTGAAAATATTGTAGTTGTTATGTTTTTATGTTAATGAGATAGATCATATTCCATAAACGAACAAGAATATAAAATGAGGTATATCCAAATATATATATTGTTAAATTTAAAATATAAATTAATAATTTCTTTATTTATAATTTTCGTTTACTATTAAGAATATAAAAAGGAATTATATTCAGAAATATATATATATATATATATATGTGCTCAAAAACAAATACGAAGCTCACCTGATTGAAGAATATACACAAATATCATGAAAATTTGACATCCCTAATTTAATGTAATGTTTCATATATATGTTTAATTTAATTATTATATTTATTTCTCATATAAGATTTTTTTTCTTATATTAATGGATTACTTTTTTTCTGTTGGGATAGATTGTTAAAAACTTATAATGCTAATGAGATATTTTACTTCAAGGTTAAAGCAGAGATAATGACAACTAGGAAAAAAGTAAATAATGAAAAAACGTGATTAAATTATACTTATTATATTAATTAGTTGTTTCATCATCTTAACAACTCAATATAATGAAAAAATATCCAATTTTTTATATCACTCAAATCTTCGATTTTTTTAAAAATTGACATTACTTTTATTGAAAAGAACATGTGACATATTGAAAATTGAGAATATGAATTTGGATTATATTTATACATTACTAAAAAAATCAACAATTCATTTTTGATGCGTAGTAATCAACCACAACTCAATATGATGCATGGTGTGGTCGGTTTGACTTTAAATGTGTTTTTTAATATTAATTTGATATTAAATTCACAAAAATGGACAAGTGATATACTAAAAATATAGAAATGTAAATAATATTGTTTTAATACATTATTTAAAATATACATGAGTTAATTTTGAAATGTATAAATCCGTTAGACATATATTAAACCAAAAATGTTCATCATTTAAGTAAATGTGTCTGCTATAATTTTAAAATTGACATTTTAGATCAAACTGTGTCACTCACTAAAAACCCAAAAAAGTTTATCTATAATTGTATTCCTATTTTAGGAAAGATATTCTTATGTCATTTGTGATATTTATGAAGTAGTGACATGTCTATACAATGAATGATGTTATTAGAATGACTTAAAATATGTGTTTCCAGATTAAAATGAATTTTCCAAAAAACACAACTATCATAGTGATGTACATGAAAAAAATTATTATTTTTTGATATTTTAGGAATTTTATCCATGATTAATTTTTGATGTGTAGTAGTAAACTTCACCCTAATATGTCATATAGTGTGACTGGTATTAATCATAGTGTATCTTTTTATTTAAAATCTACATTTATTTAATAAATAAAAAAAGTCATTTGTGACATATATGATTCAACCATGCATAAATACGATGCAATGTGTGACTGGTATGACCCCAAATGTGTCTTCATATTTAAAACTAAGATTAATATATGTAAAAATGTACTATTGACATACTAAATTCTATGAAAATACATTCATATTTTTTGATAATTTCGAAAAAATATTAATGAGTCATTTGGGACATGTAGGAATGTACCACATCATAATCCGATGTAGGATGAGAGCATTATGACTAAAAGTGTCCATTATCTATTTAATAATTTCATTTCAGTTCAAAACATTTCACTCACTGGTAACCCATAAAATGAACTCAGGTTGTGTTGATAATTTACTAAAGTTATTCATAAGTCACGTGTGACTTTTATGGATATGTTCTACCTAAAATAGACAAATGATGTGACTTGTATGACTCATAATGTGTATTTACAATTTTAAATGACATTTCAGTAAAAAACACAACTGGCATAATGAAAACTAAGAAAAATTATATAGATTATATTGACACTCTATGAAAATTATTTATATTACATTTTTCATTTTTATTAATCATCCTCATCTCAATATGTTGCATTATGAGGTTGTTATCACATAATATATATATTTTTATTTAAAATTGGCATGAATTTATGTAAAAAATAACATTAGGAAAACTAAGAAAATACATTCATATTATTTTGATTTTATAGGAAAATAATACCTGAGTCATTTGTGATGTGTATTAATCAACCTCACCTTAATATGACGCATGATGTGACCAGTATGACTCAACGTTTATTTTTTATATAAAATTGTTATTAATTTAATTAAACCAAACACGTGACATTCAAAAAACAAAGAAAACACAATAGATTTTTTATAAATTATGAAAATTATCCAAGATTAATTTTATATATGTATTAGTCTACGATTCCTTAATACGTCGCACAATGTAATCAGTATGACTGTAAATTTCTGTTAACATTTTAAAATTTACATTTTAGTTCAAAATAGGTCACCCTCTAACAAACATGAAAACACACACTCATTGTATTATTAATTAAGGATTGTGATTCCTATATCATTTTTGACCTGTATGAAGCAATCTTTTATCAAACTGATTCATGTTGTGACCAATATGAATCATAATACATATTTCATGTTTTACATGACATTTTTATAAACAAACACAACTATAATACTAAAGAATAGAAAATGTATTTGAATTGTTTTTAAAAAATTTTAAAATGATATATGTGGAATTTTTTAGGTGTCAAAATTAGCTGCAACTCAATATCAAAAATTGTGTGTCTGGTATCACTCAAAGGGTCTATTTTTTTTAAATAGACATTATTTTAATTTGGAACAACAAGGGACATACAAAAAAATGAGAAAATACATGTTTATTGTCTTTATATTTTAGGAATATGATTGATTATTAATTTTTGAAGTGTAGGACTCTGTCTCACATCAATACAATAGAGGTTGTTGCTGGTATCACAAAAAAGAGTCTCTTTTTATTTAAAATTTACATTAATGAAAATAAAAACAACACGTGACATTCCGAAAAATGATAACACAAATTTTAATTTTTTATATAATTTTTTAAAATTATCTGTTACTAAATTTTGATATGTAGGAATAACTTTTACCTCAATTTGAATAATGGTGTGATCGGTATTACTAAAAGTGTCAATTATCAGTTTAAAATTGACATTTGAGTTCAAAACATATAACCCAATAAAAAACAAAAAAAAATCACACTAATTGTCTTAATAATTTATGATAGTGATTCATAATTCTTTTTTAATGTGTATGTAGAAATCTCACATCATACTTCACAAAATTTTACATGCATGACTCATAATTCATGATTAAAGATAATAATAATATTTTTTTAAAAATATCTCAACTGGCATACTAATAAGAATGAGAAAACATATTTGGATGGTTTTATTACTATTAGAAAATAATCTATATTTCATTTATTATGTGTAGGAATCATCTTTACCTCAATATGATAGAAAATGTTACTGATATAACCCCAAATATTTCATTATTCAAAATTAAAAATAATTGTAGTAAAAGAACATGTGACATACTCAAAACTGAGAAAAAGCAGACAGATTGATTTGATATTTTAGTATAATGATCCATCACTCATTTTTAATACATAAGAAACATCCTTGCTTCAATGGGATGCATTGTATTATAATTATAACTCCAAAAGTGTTGTTGTTTTAAATATTGTCATTTTATTAATGTTTGTTATTATACTAATGTTATTTTTTCTATTTATAGTATTACTATAAAAATATATTATTTCTTATATAGACCAAATAAATTGATCAGGTTGTGATTATTTTTTCAGAAACAGATACCATGGGTGAACATTTTTGAGAGTTGATCATGATCATCGATTTTTTTTTAAATTTTTGTTGGATGATTCTATATATAATTATATAAAATATTGAATAAAATATAATTAGTAATTTTTTTATAATTATTAGTGGATTCTTTTTTTTCATTGTTTCACATAAAATTTATTGATAATTATTTGAAATTATAAATTTATTAAGAAATTTTTTTTGTGTGTTGTAATATTAATAGATGATTACAGTACGATAAAATTTTATCAGTTCTATTTCAAGTGATGATAAGGGGAATCCTTTATCAGCACTACTTAAATAGATAATAAAGGGTTCCTTTATAAGTTCTAAACATCGTGCTAATAAAGGATTTCCTTTATCACTTTTTTTTATCATTGATAATGGGGACTTGCTTATCATCACTATGAATAATTGTTCATTTTTTCCAATGTTAAATTCAATTTTTCTCATTGATAAAGGGAATATGTGTATTAGTGATAGTAGAAAGACTCTAATTGTTTACACACATCCTTGTAACTGGGGAGAATATTTTGGTTGATAGATTGGGCATGTTGTACGTAAAAAGATCACTGGCTTAAATGGGGTACCCTCTATGATTTTCTAGGATTGTGACTTGTATTTTACATCATGTTTTTGGAGAGGACTATAGGAGAAATTTGGGTCACAGATGAAGATGTGGACATCCATTCACCGCAAACAGATTAGAAGATCATGTAAAAAATCCTTGTTATGGATGATATGTCGAGCAATTACATGTTAGATTTAATCTAGAGTTTGGGTGGGGGATAATATACATTTAAAAGATACCGAACAATAAAAATAGTTTCCAATATTCTATCAGCATGATACATTTTGAGGCCCTATTCTAGACACCTTTCTGGAAACATTTATACTAGATAAGGGGGGAGTCCTCTCATGTGTGCCTTTTTTTGTTGTAGGCGACGATAGAGAAACTGATATTCATCCATGAATGGATAAATAAAACCCATAGTCGAAATAAATCCAATTCAGATCACCATCTTAGTCTTTTGATGTTTGATCTGGGAGGCCGCATCATCTTGAGAGTCTCCCCATGATGATGAATGTGGGGGTTAGGGTAGGTAGGAATTCCATCCACATGGTTTATCAAGCAGATTGAGATCATTTACTGGGTTGGTGAGGTGGAATTCCCCCATTCTCTACCCCCACAACTAGTGCAGGTGAATGAAATATTACATGTGTCTCAACAGATCATATACATGAAAAACCCAATTATTTCCATATATTGGGTCAAATTGGATCTAAAATATTGATCCACTTTTTCAAATAACTTGGTTGCGGTCAAGGATTGACAGGAGCGGGCCTTACGTGGATGTAACATCTCTTTAGTTCGCGTACTGTGGCTTCATTGAATTTTACAAGATGGTACATCTTATTGAAGATCCATTTGTGTGATTAGTATTTGATGTTTTTTCTTAGTTTTTTTATGGAATAAATGATTAGATGAAAAAATTAATTAGTGAAACAATTTTTTCCTTGTAACACTTTCAAATTTATCAATATATTATTTTCCAGATCTAGGTGCTGAGTCGATGAGAAATTCAAATCCCCGGTGTGCCAAAAAATAATTTTATAAAAATATTAACTATATTTTTTACAATGCATGTTAATGAAATAGGATAACTACTACAAGGTATCCCAAATCAGATAACTAATGTCATAATTGAGTTTGGAATATGGTGTTTAAAATTGGAATGAAAAAAATTGGTGCATGAATATTATAGAAAAAGTCACAATAAAAGTAACCATAAATAATATAATTCAACTATTTTATTTTATTTTGGATGTAAATCTGAATAAATCTTGAACAATGACTCATATTGGAAATATGAGGCCACAATTGAGTTTGTAATGTAGTGTTTCCACGATGTGGGACCAAATGATTGATGCTAATTGAAGTTTACATCCCATGAACACTAGAATGTGTAGTTTTGTGTTTACCCATGTCTTAATAATTTTTATAAATAGGTAATTATATATATTTTCTATGGCTACATAATCAAACACTTGCTAATGGAAATTACTATTCCAAAATCCTCCTTTGGAAAATGAATGATTAATTGTTGATGAATCTTTGGCGGTCATGTTCTTCAATGACTAATAGATCCAAATCTATGATGGATTCTTTTATTTGGATTTTGCATCCCCGATTTCAATTCATTATTGAAAATTACATTATTTTTTCAATTCCTCTTTTTTCATGATTACCAAAAACTGAAAAACTAACATAACGATCATCTGATCAATATTTGGATCCAATTTGTAATTTCATCCTCTATTATTTATGAAATCAATGTTATCATTTTAGAACTACAAAAAAAGGTTCATAGATTAATGAATAGACCATATTATATATTGTTAAAAGTATCAAATATCATATTTTTTCTTCGGGCATCGTTGTAGGAACGATGGTCTATAGTAGGAACCACTACTGAGACAACAATGAATGAAGGCGACTACAGGAGCAGATGCGGGAGATGACCGCAGAACAATATGGGTGGTAACGAGATCTGTGGCTTGTGGTGACACACATCATCCATGGTGTTGTCGGGTAGGGGGTCTTGGAGGATTTGGGCTATGTGGTCTAGACACGAGATGGACCTGGGTCAAACTGAAGGCGGCTAGGGTGGAGCCCTATTATGGTTGACCAGGGATCTGAAAAAGAATGAGGTACCGTATATGGTCAACTATAGAAGAAATTGTACATTGAATGTTTATTGACTATGTCATATGATCTATGGATGGATCCTCCATGTGAGGTAGATCATGGTGGTTGGTCTATGGGTAGTCATTCACGAGCCCCAACAGGTCTTTGAGTAAGAGGTTTAGATAGTTATAAATATTAAAAGGGAATAATATTGATGGTTTGTCTATGAAAATCATGATACTCTTTTAAATATATTTTATTTGAGTCTGGTTAGGGACATTATAATTTGAGATTGAGGTATTGTCCCCACAAGGTCCCATTCAGGTAATTTGTGGTGAAAAACACAATTTTCACCAATTTTTTGATTCATGCCAGTAAACAGAATCTTCATTGTGTTTTTTCAAAATAGTGTGTGATTGTGTCCTCTGATGTGTATTTTTAAATGTGATGTGATGTGTTCCAAGAATTATTCTTATTCCGGTGGTGCTCGAAAACTATGGTGGTCAGGACAGGACATCATATATCTTAGAGTGGAACCCCCCATGTGCACATTGGTGCGTCTCCTCTACCACATCATATTAAAACCCCCAAAAATCACGGGCATGGGTCCTCTATAATTTCATCCGAGTGGATCCCCATATCGCGTAGGGTGTGGGTCCTCAATGACTATATGTGGAAACCCTTTGTGATAGTAAGGCTCATGTCATCGACTATTAGAGTGGAACACCTTTGATGCACTAGGGAACGACTCTTATAAAACTACTATTATAGTGAAACCTGGTGATGGACTATGGATTGGGTACTCTATAACTACTATTAGAGTGGATTTCCCAAATTACCTAGAGTGCAGGTCCTCTACATAATTTTTTCACCATTCGACTATAAGGATCAGTGGATAGATGTGGTTTTATGTACCCTTTGTCTCACAAGAAATAGGGATTCTTTCCCACATTGAGACTCATCCTTGTGACATGACATAAAACAGTGTGGGTGAATCAGTTCCACCCAAATCATATAGAATCAAGGTTTGATTAATGATCCCCATTGAAATTCATGTTAAGATATGATGTGTGGGAAGATATGAATTGTTAATGGATATTTTGAAACTATTAGTTTCTGTTCTTCTTTGGATGGGTTGAGATATTTATATCCCCTTACTATCTCATTTGGGTTTATTTTTACTGGGAATATATATATATATATAAGGATTATCACTCTCATGGTTTGGGGTTGAGCTGCACTCATTACATATAATATTTTCATGTCCATCCTTGTTTGGTTTACTTTATACAATGTGGAATCATTTTCTCATTTTCCCAGACACATTTTTATTGAGTTGTATTTGTAAGTGTCTATAGGTATATTGAAAAAGGCTTCTCTAGTTTATTGTACGTCCGAAACTTTTCACCACACCCTGGCCCATAGAGGAGGTATTGGGGTTGTTTTGTGTCGAGGCCTACAAAGGGTCTGATTGTAAAAAGTAACATAATACAGAACTAACCATCTTTCTTTGATATATTTTTGTCATTTTGTTCATATTATTTAATGTCTTCAGCCAAAATAGAAAAATATAATGAATAAAAAACAGAAAACACCCCTCTCCACCCATATAAATTCAACCTCTCGACACCTCTTCCAATCACACAGCCAAATATTAATGATTTTCTAAAATCTTACCAATCCTCTACGCAATCCTCTCCCACACATCCAGGAGCCATTGGTCCCAAAACAATACACAATCCTCTTTCCATAAAGTGGTTCTCAAATATAATAATTCAAGTGGTACAATCTTCTTTCTTTTTAGTTTAATTTATTTTCAATTTTTTATTTCTCCCCTCAAATACAATTATAATTGTAGAAATATTACACTAGTATCCAAAAGATATTTCATTTTTTATTGTTTTTGGAATAATCATGCATAAAACAATTTATTTTATGTAATATATTACAAAAATGGGAATCCTCATATATGAGTTGTTAATTTATCACATTCAAGGATGGCAAGTTTTTATTTACTTTAACGCATTCAAGGATAGCCATAATACCAATATAATGGAAGAAAAATAATTAAAATCTATGTTAAAATATATTATATTTTCTATAACTAACATATATAAATAATACTAAATAATAAAACAAATATTTTTTTTCGATTCTCAAAAATAAATTAAATAAAACGAAATTATTATCAATAACAATTTATCTAATAAATCATCAATGAATCTGAAAAAGTAATATATTAAAACATTACATATTCGGTATGTTCATTGATGACATATACATTTAATTCTAGATAGTTTTTTCCATTTTAAATGATGATCTACATGTATATAATAGTGATCTAATCATTTGAATCAAAGAAACTAAAACTCACAAACAATTAAATTGAACTCTATAACTCATCATAATTGGCATAAAAATTTATTAAATTATAATTAATCAAATTATTATTAAATTAGTAATTCATTCATTAATTCGTTAATTAATTATTCTTATCTTATATGTTAATGTGATGATAGAATTTAGATATAAGGTAAGGGGATTCAAAAAACCAAATTACATTATTTGGATTATTCTTTTCTCCTAAAAATTGTTATTATGTATGTTCTTTTAATATTACTCAAATATTTTTTATTAGATATTTCATTTTTTCGGATATAAATATTTCTAATCTATTTGTTTGAAATGTACAATGAATTTTCTAAAATAACACTTATTTAAAAACACAGCTTTTATTTCTCTTGAGATTGTTTCTTCTTCACACATGATTTAGGGGCTTTTTACCAGGAATGTTGTTCATTTTTATATTGGGTAACCATATTTTTATATATGAAATTATTATTTATTAAATTCCCATCCTACCCATTTCATACAATTGGTTAATTTATGTTCATAAATGACAAAGGATCGAAGTGGCAAGCCCGAAAATGTAATTTTTTTGATGTGACAGGTGCACCAAGAAATATATAGTGCTCCAATTCATTTGATAATGTAATGTATCTCATGATATATTGTTTAATATGAATTTAAATGATTCAATATTTTCTTCAGAATGATTATTATGTTATGATAATTCATATATTTTATTTGTGAACATGATTCTAGTATTGTTCACAAATTTTTTTTGTAGTTTACCACATAGACATGATGTTTCATTTTATGTACTTTGACATTTAATGACTCTATCGAAGGGTTACACTCTAATCTGATGATTCTCTCATTCAACCATTATCATGATGATTATTCTCACATATTTTATATTGATTGATGTTCATATATATCCTGTTATATGTGTTTTAGATCACCCCATTACTTGATGTATATCCTCATTTAATTACATATAATATGGTGTGAATGTGGGACATTATGATCCAAGAGAGTATGAAACTAAATAATATATTTTTTATTATCAAAATTCTACTTATGGGTCTAATTATTATGAGTCACTAAAACATTGGATACTATTTTTGTAACTCCTTTATGTTTTCTATCATTAAATTAATGAAATATTCATGTAAAAAAATTAGGGTCTCTATATTAGTCAATGGACAAAGCCAGAACGAACATTATTAACATTAATTTTTACATATGTGGAATGGGAGGGAATTATAAAAATTTATGTCTTAAGTGTATATCCATTGAAAAGTATCATAAATTGGGTACGATTACTAATTATACTTTGCATTATAATGAGACAAAAAATTTCATTTGAATGGTATTAGATGTTCGAACATTATTGTTTAAATTAAATGTATGAATCATTATTAGATTTAGGTTTATGAACATTAGGAAGTGATTAGTATTTTATATTATTATATAATGTGTATTAATGTCGAAGATGATGATTACAAAGTAATATTCGTTGAATAGAGTTATATGATTATGATTTGAATGTTTTGGAACTCAATGATTATGTTATATGAATCATGAAATATTTATGTATTTTTAGTATAATTTCATCAATAACAACTGAAATTGATATATTCATTGGGGATGAACACATTGAAAATTGATTTAATTGAAATGTGATTTTTAGAAATATGGGATGTTGGCCCTTAATGTGTTCAAGATTTTGGGAAATTGATCTTATAATGGATGAAGAGATGATTGATTCAGATAGAGAAAATGGAATCATATTCATGACATCATAAAAGATAAAGGATACATTGAAAAACTGTACTATATTATCATGGATGAAGCTGAAAACATCTTGGATTTATGGAAAATATCCAGTAATGATTGAAATTAAGAAGCATTCATGTTTTCCAAAATTGATAATAGAAATGTGGGTTATTACAATGTATCAACATTTAATATGATGAGCGTAATATCATTTTTTTGACATTTACAACAATGAGATAATTTATGATATATCGGGGACTAATGTAAAGCTAATTAATAATAGCCATTATAATTTTTTTGATTATCATCTTTAGAAATGGTTATATTGTTTACCATTTATGTAATGTTTTGAGTTAAAATTCGTTTGATGTTTGGGAGAGTAATGTATTATCTCACAATATGAGAATTTATGGAAGATGAATAACCTATGTTACCCAATTTTTCATGATGATAAAGAATGAATAATGGAATAACTAATCTCTCAAACCTATTACCTATTATTACTTCAAGAATGAAAAATTGACCTTTATTTCACAGAGTAATATATGAAGTGTTAATTGAGTAATGTACTACAAAAGGGTGGGATTCATCATATTAAAAATAATAAAATATATTAAGAATATAAATCAAGTTCATAAATAGAAAAATTACTCCTAAACTCTTTGAAAATGATATTGAAAATATTTATCCTAAAACTTTTATTTCAATTGAAAAAATGGTTTTATAAATTCTCATAGATTTATGTTTTTGGGTACCTTGACATTCCATTTACCATTCACATGTTTTGGATTAATGATATTTATCAATATCTATAATTATATATTATTTAATTCCCTTTTATATCTTCTTTCCCACATATGTTCTACTATATAGAATCCAAGTTATGGGATACTTTGGGTACCCATCATGTTTCTAAATTTTTCTTTTTAAATTATGTTTTAGTATTAAATTTTATTATATGGATTTCCAAAAATGAACAATCAAGAATCAAAATATTTAAATCAAAAATAAATTTGGAGGGAAAAATATTTTTAAGGGTGGTGAAATGTATCAACGTGTGTATTTTTTAAATAATTTTTGTAATTAATTTTATCGTTTAATATTTTGTATTTCATGAAACTCTGAATATATTTTTTTTATATTAATGTACTAAATGTGAATTTAAATATACACAACACCATTTCTATATTGTGTGATACTAAACACCTTTATTTTTTATATACATAATCTAAACTATTTTTGTCTTGTATTACCCACAATACCATGTTCATTTTATAGTTTGTGTTATAGAAAAGAGAGACTTTTACCAGAATACGTTAAACATTTAATACTGCAATTAAAATATTATTATAACTAACACCTATACATTAGAAAAAATGATATGCATAAGATTTAATAAACTATGAACAATTTATTTACACACAATATAAAATGAATCATTTAATTAAAAAACCTTAGAAGTGAATAGAATATCTATATGAAAATAAAGTGTATATTTTTCAAAGTCAAATATTTTTTTATGTAAAAAACTATTATATAAATAATATATTCAAACTGATTTTGGCTAATGTTATAAATGAAAGTTATATATTCATGCATTGTTTTTGATACTCATCCCATATATTTGGTATGTATTAGATAAAAATGAAACCAATTTTATGAATAAAATGATTTATTATTAAAAAATAAATTTTTATATCATATAATAGATAACAATTTTTAAATATTAATTTTGAAAATTTTATAAATTTTATTCGAAATAATAACTTCATTTTAGAAATTAAAATTTAAAAATTTACTTTGGTTGAATTTTTGACAATTTTTGAGTATTTTCATTTTATAGTGAATAGTAAAAAACATAGAATTTTCTTTCAAAACATAATTATCATATAAATTATTTATATTTTTATATTTTATTTCGTTTTTGAATTAATAATAATATAAATAACACATAAATTTATCTAATATAGGCCATTTGAACCAATATCACATTGAAATTGATTATTAAATTTCCCAACCATTAAAACATTTTTCTTCATAAAACACGTTGTCACATCACATTTGGGAGATTAATTTAAAACTATTTTATAAAAATAATTTTAATAAAATTTCTAAAAATGATTTCGAATTAGGAATAATAATAATTTTTAATTTTTAATTATTTCATATTAGTTTTTTACTAAATATATTAGTGAATGTGATTAAAATTAATTAAAATGATTATGATAAAATTAGTGTGACAGTTGACTAAACAATAAACATTATGAACAAAATGACTTATAAATAGCTCCTAAATCTATTGTATGTTCATATTTAGACCCTAAAATAATTTTATTGGATTTTGATCATTATTAGATCAACATATCCTAAATAAAATATGGATGTTATTCCCTTTTAAAAAATTTACATGATTGTCACTCCTCCCCAAAATAAACTCACCCCTCCCACTAATTCAAAAATATCAAGCCCCATGGCATGGATAACCACTAACTACTTCTCCTATTAACATATCTACAATAATACTATAATAATAACTTATATAATAATGAAATTCAGGTAATCACTTATGTTATAATCAAAATGAGCTTCCTAAAGAAGAGTTAACACCCACTCTCAAGATCGTTGGATTTATTTTTATTCTATAACCCAAAAAATATTTACATTACATTTTTATATTTGAAAATAATTATCCTATATATGTTGTTATTTTTTTAGTATAAGGGTTATTAATACACTTACACAAACATATATCTAATGGGTAATGAGCTTAGAGATCATGGGCTATGCCAACTTAATACCTAATGAAATGATGTCGTATGTTTTTCCACTGCCACCACTAATGGTGTAGAATTATGATCGGAAATATATTTTTATATGATATATATGAAATTAATTTTATATTTATTCTTATATTATTTTTTACAACACCCTCTTTAATTCATTCAGTTATGTGTAAATACAATTATTTCTTTTCAGGATGTGTGGACTACCACGTCCTCAAAGCGATGAGAATCATTCACACTCTACATGGAATTTATTGATGAGTATTTTTCTAAAAATATATGATATGTTTTATGAAATAATTCTAATTTATCTATATTATAGATCTATATACATATATTTTATTTACATTCAATATTTTAATATGAGAATAAAACCGAAACAACATTCATGCATATATATGAACAACCTCGTCAATGAATGGTGTATTTCCATTCACCTTAATATATAATATATATTATTATAAACAAATATATAATGAATATATAATATGATTTTATCAATATTTAAATTATGGAAATAATTAAATCATGATCTAATTAAGATTATCAAAAAAACAACCCAAACCATATGCAAAAAAAAGAAGATATTACCCAAAATGTAATATTAGCATCGACTTGTTAATTTAAAAGTAATATTAATTCATAAAAAATAATATATGTTAATAGGTATAATAATATTTTTCATATGAATAAATATAGTAAGACAATATTTTTTATACGTAAGACTTAGTCATGTATAAATAAATTCCAGACAAATGATACGTTTATATCATCTAACTTATTATTTCAATGAGATTTGTTCCTTATTCAACCGTCAATTATATTATGTGGATTGGATATTTCACTATGAAATGTTGTATAATTAATATAATTCTTATATATTAAAAAATAATTACTTTATTTTAGTCCATCATGAGGATCACGCTTTCTAAGATACTCGAGTAATAAGGGTTTTCCCATCACACTTTTATTTTCCATGTGCCATAACCCATGTTCACCACATAGATATTATATGTGTTGTGTTAAAGTAAAATATATTTTTTATATTATTTTTATAATAATATTTATTATTATTGTCATAACCATTATATTATATGTCTTTCATTAGTCTTATGTTTTGAATCATACTAAATCGGTAATGTAATTGTTTCCCAATTTTATCTCATTAAGACAAATCCCATGTTATACATATATATTATTTTTAAAAGGTTTATATAATTCCACATGAAATGTTATATCAGTATAACAAATTTTTTTAATGATATTTTTGGATTCATTTAATTTAATTTCCCTTATGGGGTGTGTAATTAAATATTACCATGTGGTAGTTGTTTATTGACACAATATCATCTTTTATCATGTATGATTGTTACCATGTGGTAACAATATCAATGTTACCATGTGGTAGTTGTTTGATATTTTTGAAACAATAATTTAATTGATGAAATATAATGAAGAAGTCCTCAATAAAACCCACGAATTTTACTGTATTCTAGTTATTAAAGATATAATCATGTATTGGTACCATTTTTCTACTCTTTTATACATAAGATAACTAATTATGTAATTTTATGAAAGTACGATATTCCCTCTTTCATTATTTGGAAATTGGTGTTCTTTTACTTTAATTTTTATTATAGTGTTTCAAGAATTAATTTTATGTTTAAAACATATTTTCATAAAAAAAGAATAATTAAAAGTTATTTCAATAAATTATTATAATATTTAAATTTATTTTCAAACATTAAGGTTTTCAAAATGTTTTTTAAATTTCTTTATATGTTTTCAAATTAAATTATGAAAATTCATTTCAAATTGTATTCTTACATAATTTTTATGTATGAAAAGAATTTTATTTTCAAATGGTTTTAAAAAGTTCTTTTATATTTCTTCAAATCACAAAAATTCAAAATGAATTCAATGTTTCATTTAATGATTTCATGTTTATTTTCTTAAAAATGGTTTTCCAAATGTTTTTTTGTTTATGTTGTAATTTTCAATGATGAAAGGATAATTAACCAATTAAATTTTTATAAAATATAATTAAATTTATTTTCTATTTACGAAGAAATATATTGTAGTCACTAATGACATTGTGGGAAATTTAACAAAATGGTTCCATTCATATTCATTCCCTAAATTCTGTATGTTTTTATGGAATCATTTTTATGAATCCCGTTTCTCCTTAATGATTTTTATGCTTATAAATTTTTTTATCCATCATATGTTATATTCTTAAAAAGCCTAATTAATTATAGGGGTAATAGTTCAATTAAATTACTAGGAATAATTATTATTTTTCTATAATTTATTATTTTATTAAATGATCATGATACCAATTTGATATCACGGGTTATTCTATAGTTGTTTATAATCATGTGGCACCAAAATATATGATTTCTTCATGATTTGGGTGGGACATATACCTCCCACCAATGTATTAGGTAACTAATAATATCTCATGTGATTAACAGGGTGGGAATGGGGTGTAAAATTTGATTATTAATGGAATTTTTGGGCTAAAATGGTCATGGTAGAGATCGTTCACTGCAAATATGGTCATGGTATTGATCTATGCCTACCAAGATGATATGAAGAGTGAACTAAAACTACTATGATTATTTTAGAAGTGATGTATTGACTACCGTGGAATCATTTTATATTATTATGTCTATTCTAAAACTTTTATGTGTTATTCCTATATTGTGCATTCATGGATTGTTCTCTTGATTCCATTATGATTCATTTCTTATGAACAGAAAATATTTATTACATAACCACACTATATTGTATATTTTATTTAGGGTATGATCTTATAATTTTATTATCATCATCATCACAAAAAAATTATTCTCATGAGATGATTACGATTACCCTTTGTATCCCCTTATTGGGTATCTATGTTCACCTATTTCTTATAATTCATTTCCCCATGTTTCGAAAAATGTACTTAGCAGTATTACTAAATTTGATGATATTTCGGGGATATGATTATGATAATTTATTATACTAGAAGATTACATTTCATTTATTCTAAACACACTAAAAATTTATAGTCCTCCGACATGTATTATTGTAATGTTTTTAATATTCTTCTATAATGGTGTAATATTCATATATTTTATGATCTGTTCTCGATATGTTTATTATCATAGAATAAAACCCTTGTCTCCATTAACATTACTCTACGAGTCAATACCAAAATTATTTGTTACCAATTTTGTTTATTTTAGCATATAAGTATATATTATATGGAACCAAATAAATAATGACTCAAATATATTAAAATGATTCAACTCTGTCAACGTTTCTATAGATCTATAAATTAATTTTTTCATAATAACTATAATTTCCCTCAAAAAACATACTTCTATATGATGGTCTCATTTGAATAATTTCAATTATCATAACCAAGTGATCCATGGTGATTCAAGGAGCACGCTAACTCAAAATATAATTCACCCACCACAAAGAAGAATGGAATCATGGGATCATGTAATTGGTTGTATGATTTTATGAATATAATTATAGAAGACATGTCAGGACCCTTGATTATATGATTTTTAATTATAATTAACATAATAAATTATCATTTTTAATATGAAATTAGTGTATCTCACTCATTAATTTCAAACAGTGTCATTAATAAAATGTGTTTTCATTTAAATATGATCCCACACAAGATAAGAGTCCTATTAACTTTCTGGTTGTGGGAGTAATGGGGACGTATAAGCATACCTGGTATTTTAATAATCAACTAATTTCCTTTTTTATTAATTTTCAGTTGTTGAATTGGATATCATTAAAATAGTGATGGGAATTGATTGGTTACTTTCCTTAAAATATCATATTGATTATTGTATGTGAAAAATAATAATAATATCTAATGATTGGATGTTTAATATTTTTAAATAAGAATGCTATGTTAGGACTGGAAGAGTGTGAATTTTATCACCAACTGTCGGATATATTTAATATTAATTACAATTCTTCACTTTTGTGACTAATCAAATAAATGAGACTAGAACATTTTCTACAATTATATTCCAAATTTTTTATGTGTTTCCTAATGATTTAGAAAAATTTACAATAAAAGGGGTATAAAAAATTTACAATTTCGCCCCTTATATGGACAAATTCTATTTCAAATAAATAATATAAATTGGAACCATTGTAAATAAAAAAATTTCATATCAAATTAGAATAATTTAGGGATAAAGGTGTCATCAATCCAAGTATGTAGCCTTTGGAATTTCCTATTATTTTCACATAATGGAAATTATTTATTACGAAAAGGTGTTTATTATTTAATAAATAATATAAACATCATTATGAATTTATATCATCTTATATAAATTGATAACCATTTTAATCAATTGTAGAGATTTTAATGATTCTAAAAAATTGATTTATCCATCAAAAATAGTCAAATATTTGTTATAAAAAAGGATTCTCCAGAGAAATATTATAGGATTAATTATAGTCATTATGAATATGAAGACATGAACATTTGCCTCTCAAATTCACCAATAGTTTTCCTTGACTTGATGAAATTTTTATTTTTAAAATAACTAAAATAAATAATAATTATATATATTGATGAAATTATATGTAATTCTCAAACTCATGGAAACCATTAGGAATTTTTTTTTGTTTTGTATCTCTTGAGAAAAAAAATTATATTAAAAATATATAAATATTTTTGATGGATATTATAGTTATTCTTCATCAGATTTCTCTAAGAAAATCATAACTATATATCCATTGAATTTGGGTTTATTTTTCTATTGGAAATAATATATAAATATATTGGAATATGAAACCTTATATACACGGAAAATTTTTATTATTACTTTTTTGGAGACTTCTTATGACTCTTATTTTCATTGGAAACCACTTTTGAAAGAGAGATATTTTCCATTAGGGTTATATTTATAAAAAATACTAATTAGAGATTAATTCAAGTAACTTATCCTCACTAATTTATATAATACTAGAATATAATAAGGATTCTGCATCCTATGATGATGTATATAAAACTATGCCCAAACTGGTCAATATAAATGGAGGCTTTTGGTTACAATTGGATCATGATAGTTGGGAATTCATGTAGATAATTATCAGACTCTGTAATTGGTATTAGTTTTTCTATTTCTTGTTAGGAAATTATAGAATCTGTATAACTTTAGTTTAAAATTCATTGTTTCCAAATATAATTTTTTTAATACGTCTTTTGAAAAATATAGTTGAACAAAGACAACGATAGTATATAAACAATCTCAAAAACATTTACATTAACTTTTTTACAGTCCTGGTAACAAGAATTCAACAATATATTAGACAATACAGTAATAATATTATAATTTATCCAAATGGAATGTGATTAGTATAAATTTATGATTTTGATTACAAATATGTATTTGGATATAATTAAAGAAATTTATGTTGGAAATTTCTTCCCAATGATTATGATTTCTAATTTAGTAGAGATGATAAACATTATAAAATATTTGATCCATCTTTCCATTATATTAAATCTAATCATTATAGTGGGGGACTAATGAATACAAGAAATATGATGAGGCCTCCCTGTTTTTTTTGAGATCAGATATTCATTCTACTATTTTGTCAAGAGAATCATTTTTCAATGTACCAAAACTAGAAATATATTATTTTTCAAATAATAAAGATGATCTCTATGTTATTTAATATATGTTTAAATAGGTATATCATGAAAATTATAATGTTAGTGTATATATGGCGATTCCACACTTGTGTTCAGGTTAAGTGTGTGAGAAAATGATGAAATGAAATTTTGTAATATTTTTCTTAATCTTCAAGAAATTAGAGATCATAATAATGGATTTTATAAATTTGAAAAATAATGTTTATATTCATGGGAAAACATGTGAACACGAAACTGAGACGTGTAATTAGTTGAACTTTTTTTAATAATGTTCATGAAATATCAAATTTATAAGGTATCGAAATTCCAATGGTAGGTATAATTTAACAAACTCCAATTTTAGTAAATACTACATTTCATTAAGTATTTTTAGGTTATATAATACAATAGTTTACTTTTCGGAGTTTATGGATGCATTGACCATGATGTTGAAGAGTTTATGATAGTTTTTTATTTGAGTGAGATTATGGGAACATGTGAGAATCTCCACAGGAAAACTAATTCCTTAGGAAGGAGGAAAATTTGGTGGATATAGATATTTCATGGTTTTCCCATACCATGAAATTTGTTGGAAAAAATGAATATAATGGATGAGGTAGAAAGAACAATTATAACATGTTATGTCAAACGATGTGAATGAACCCTGTGAGCTATTGGTTTGGAGAGAGCACCATGCACGAGGATATAACATGAAATTGGAAACCATGAAACAACATAATTTGATGTGCTTTAATTACACTAATAATTAAAATATATCGATATTTTAAACCCCAAACACATCACTTTTTGGCTATCAAATAAGTCTCAGGTAATCCACTCTTTTTATAATCATTATAGAAAATACCATTTTATATATAACATAGTGTTGGTTAGTCAATACATGGTTGATCTAAAAAATAATCAATGAGAATTTGTTTTCTATCTTTTTCTATTAATTACAACATATCCCACCTAAAATACAGTTAAATATATTCATTTTATTATGGATATATGATATAGTATATTTTTTTTCTAGATATTGGTATAATATATTAATGTAAATTAGTTTCTATCATGAATCCAGAAGTTTGAAAATGTCATTCTTTATTGTCGTCATCATTATGAGATTAATCACATCTTTCACCAATTAAAATTTTCATACACATATATAAATTGATATATTAAAATTTTTTAATCTACATTCTAGGGGATATATTTAATATTTGAAAACGGAAAACACATTGGATTATGGTTGTTAAATATTTCTTATTTAATGGTTTTGAAAAAATAAACCAAATTATCATTTTAAATTATTGTATTGTTTAAAGAGAAGGTCCCCTTTATGTGTTCTCTCAGGAGATCATCTCTTAGGAGATACCAATCTAGGGATGTTCGCCACTTTTATAAGTATGTAGATATGACAAAAATAAACATGAGGATATAGGTACTGGTGTATTTCATCAGTAAATCTCTATGTCTTGGGAGTCAATGTGGTAGGTTGAGTGTGGTCACTTTTTGTGGCTAGTGTTTTGGTTTTTCACACCGATGGCCTAAGGATGGTGAACATTCGAATAGATGTTAATGGACTAATGTGGTTATCTAGAACTAAATACAATTTGACCTTGATCATATCTAGTTGTATTCAGTTCATTGGTGCTTGAGACGATGATTGTGAACTATGCGGTGTTGTCATCATTATCGATAAGAAGAAGAGGTAGGGGGATTCCAATGTGGTGGTGGATGGGATGCTGATGTGGGGGTGGATATATCAACCCTACTCATTATTTCAAACTTAAACGTGATTTATAAAATAAAATATTTACTTGATAAAACATGTATGATCGAGAGGCCTAGTGTCTTTGGGGCTTTGGAACATTACATAACAACATAAAACATGAAACAAAACATCTTTATTGCAAAAATCCTTTACATAACCAATATATTCCCTCGTAGTTAGATTTACATGGGATAACCTAAGGACATTCATAATATAATGTTGAGCTATAAATCCTAGTAAGGGGTTAAAAATGGAATAACATGAAGAATATATTACATGTTAAGATGTTTTCATATCAATGGACTATAAAAAAGTCATTAACATAAATTCATGATATAGAATTATTATCACAACATGGAAATGTGGTAATAACACATAACATGGTATTATCATGAGAAAAGTATCATTTTACATTGAGAATGAGTAAAACCACATTTCTCTAGTAATGGTATGATGAAAACTTCATTTCACATGAATTAGCTTTGTAAACCCTAATTTCACATGACATATCATGATACTAATCATTACCCAATGCATTGCAGTGCTATAAGGGTGCACCCATATTAAACATTACATTTCATCCACACATGGGCCACATAGATCATACAACCTATATTCATTAAAAATAATCATTTATTCCAAGATAATGGAATGTGGAATTCATACATGATATTGTATAATCAATAAGTAAATGTTCATAAAGGTGATTACCCTTGATAGGTAAATGGGCATGGTATTCACTGGACACTTACATTGGCTTGAGAAAAATGACAGTTAAATTTTGACAACATAACGACATGACATAAGAATTCATAAAAATGGTTTATGAGAGATAAAGGGGTGTCTCATCATACAAATCTGAAATGTATAGCATGGGGTTAATATAGATACACATCACAACCAATTTAACGGATTTTATATTCAAAATACATAACAATTTTTTGAATATGAATGAGAAGAGAAAAATTCCTTACGAAAATTTAGCATGGTAATAGGTGTACAAGGGATCATTAATGAGAGATAAATGGATATATTTTCATTAAAATATAAAGAGAGATGTTTAGGGAGCAGAGAAGACATACAACATAATTTTTAAATTAAAATAAAATGTCATTACAAATTAACAGAAATTAGACCAAAATGAGAAAGGAAGGAATCCATTACTTGAAAGTGTGATCCTAACAGCCAGGGATGGGCTTTATAGAGGCATCATAGGAGGATGGGGTTCCTTGGTAACATTAATGATAGATTAAGGAAGTGTTTGTTCCATCTCCAAGGAAATTGAGGGATGTGGAATTGGGAGCTTGGGTGGTTTTTTATAAAAAATGTGACTGAATTCATTATTATCTAGGTTTTGGATGCTGTAAATTAAACTAATAGAAACCCCAAAACATCACATGGTTTTTCCCATGGATATTCCCATTTTTTCCAAAGGGGAGTAGAAAAAATTATTTTATAAGAACAATGGTCTATTTTTTTTTTATTATTATCCTTGTTTATGTGGAGGTGAGTCACACTCGTAAGGAAATCATTTTAAAAAGATAAAATGATTTATATGCCTTGGAGGGTCTACTAAGGAATTATAAAATATATAATATAAACCAAAATTCACATTATATTAATGGTAAAATATATATTGGCCCAAAATCACACTTATTGTATTTTATTACATCACTAACGAGTCATTATGATGTAATAAAACACATTAAATAATTAAACTGTATTTATTTATTTTTCCAAAAAAATAAACTGTGACATAAAATTATGAACAATTCAACATTAAATAATTTTGATGTCCTAATTCCAAAAAATAATTTTCATTTTATCTAAATAATATTCTCAGTATATGAATTTTTTCTTTTAAAATATAAACCGACATTTATCGGAAATTAATTTTTATGAAAAAACGACTTTCATAACCTAATAAAATTTTAAATTATATTCCTAAAAATAATATGGTCATTTATGTTTAATAAAATGTAATTTAGTAATTATAATTTAATAATATATTTTTTAATTAAAAAATCCATTAATTTATCAAAATATATTTCACAATTTATTATTAACTAAAAATACTATTTGTGCTTTAATAATTATTTACAATGTAAAAATAATAAAATGATTATATTTTATTTATTATATAAAAAGTTAATGCACATAATAATAGTGCTATGGTCCTGTTACATAACCCCTTACAATAACTTCATAGGACTGAGGGGTATGGCAGGCGATGATGATAGAAAATTGGGGTGGATAAGAAAACAGCACTCGGGAGGCAGTCTCTATTATCTTATACTCCTCCCATTTACAGTTCCATTCATGGTTAACATGTTGAATCTAGACATGTGATTGGTCAAAAGATAATCCAAATGATGCATCTTCCTTTCCATACTCGGACAAATGGGCTTCATATGCGGAAAGTCTACTTGATGAGGCCATCGTTTCCTTTGTCTGAGTAAATTTCATTGGTTGAAGCCATATATTTATAATAATCATGTGATCACTGTCCAATATCAATATTAGTAGTAGTAATAATTTTTAATGGTATTATAAAATCCAAAAACATAAAACCAAGTAAGTGCATATTCTATATATCCATTTGTTATAATTAGACATTTAATTAGATCAAAAATACTTTTCATTAACAAATTATTGTGTCATTACAATCTTCCCCCATAAGAAATTTCACCAATGAGATTTCCTTTTCCAACACTTAAACAGATGTGGGTAACTCCACTTTATCAAATCCGCTGATTCCCACGTTTCTTCTTCAAATATTAAGATTCATCACAACACCTTGATGAGGGGTATTATCTCATTTTGTAGAACTTTTCCCCTAAGATCTATGATTTTTACTATCTTCTGTTCATAGGATAGGTCCTTCTCTAATGGTACAACCACTGGATTGAGTACATGAGATGGGTCAGGTATGTACTTAATAATGTGTGATACATGTAATACATCATGTACTTGTGATACATTAGGTGGATGTTCTAGTCAACATGCGACTGCTCAAATGTGATCATGTATCTCAAAAGGGCTGATGTACCTTTGACTAAGATTTATGTTCTTCCAAAATCTCATTACTCTATTCTACAGTGATATGTGGAAGAATACCATATATTTAACATCAAACTCTAGGTCTCGTTGATGATTATCACCATTGATCTTATGTCGACTCTGAGCATCTTTAATGTGATTCTGGATGTTCATTACCTTCTCCACAATTTATTCAATGAATTCTGGACCTCAGAGTTTCCTCTCCCAAACACCATCAAAACAAGCTTGTGTTC
This sequence comes from Viscum album, assembly GCA_963277665.1. NCBI lineage: Eukaryota > Viridiplantae > Streptophyta > Magnoliopsida > Santalales > Viscaceae > Viscum > Viscum album. Next base: position 654,628,820 of record OY728140.1, read on the forward strand.
TACACCTCTTATCATATAGTGCTTCATAAGGATCTGTTAGGATTCTTGAGTGGAAAATTCTATTGTATGAGAACCCAACAGGACGAACATGTTGATCTCATACACCATTTAAGAACATTGAACATGCTCTCACTTTTCCCTCATGTTTTTGTACCGTCCACTCTGATTAGCCACTATTTTGAGGAAGATATGCCGTAATGTAGTTATGATCAGTATCCCAATCATGTATCTAAATTAGATACAATATATAGTGGAACTCTCTGCAACCATACCATGTCTCTGAGGCTTATATGTGCCAGTTGATCAAGTGAAAAATCATCCTGAATTATGATGATGTGTGCAGTCTTTATAAGACGGTCTACAACAACCTAGATAGCATGGTTTCATTTTGATTTCTTTGGATGTCTGGTGAAACATTCTTTGGGGCTATTATCCCTTTTCCATTATAGTATGGGTAATTTTTGCATCATCTCCTTAGAATTTTCCTCTAACCATTAACATGTTGACATACCAGGCACATGATGAATGATCAATGATATAATTCGTCATGTTATCCCACCAATAATTATCTTGGAGTTCTTCATATGCTTTTGTGTTTACTAGGTGAACAGAGAAATTTGAACTATTCTCATCATCCAAAAGTTCCTTCATTATATTTGGATTCTATGGAACACATAGTCCTTACAAAAATCTCACAATTCATTATTAATTGTCATTGAACTCTGAGGTTTTCAATTTTCTAAAAGTTTCCACATTCATATGAATTTTCAAATCAAGATTTTTAGTATAATTTAACCATTCCAAAATAGACAGCTAAGCAATCATTTGGGAAAGGATTGATGATTTTCCCTTCTTTATGATTCTAAAGTCTATATTGACCAATTTTAAGATGATTTGATCCTTTTAAATTCTATTAAATGATAGAATCTCTGGGTCCTTTCTATATTGAGCATCCTCCACAATGTTAGCTTTCCCATGGTGGTAATGGATTGCTCAATCATTGCCTCTGATAATATCTAACCTTCTTCATTGTCTCATATTCAACTCTTTCTATGTTAGTATATTCTAGAGTCTTTTGTTGTTTATATAAATAACTCACAAATCTCCACTAATAGATAATGCCTCCAATATTATAAATTTTTTTTTACTATATCAATTACAGATCATCTATTGGATATTTTTTCTCATGAACATTCAATTTCATTGAAGCATTGTTAATGAATATTTCATTTTTCAATAACAAACATCCCAAGACCCTCTTCAAAGAATCAATGAATACCACGAAAAGTTAACCACTTATGGGTATAATGGGAACAAACGTAGTGATAAGCCTTTTTTTCAACTCCATGAAGCTCTCTTCGCATCCCTCACTCTATGAAAACTTGACTCCCTTATGAGTTATTCTTTTTAGAGGGGGATGAGAATCTTGAAAAATTTCTCACAGATCGGAGATAATATTCAGCTATCCCCCAGAGGCTACGAATATCCGTTTCCGATGATGTCCTTAGACATCTGTTAGTTGTAGCTATCTTGGAGGGATCCACTGATATCTCATTTCTTGTGATGATATAGCCCATTAATGAGACCTCATTCAACTAGAACTTGCACTTTTTTTTTTACTTTTTAGAGATCTTCTCCTTTCTCAATGTCTCTATTATAGTTCTTTGATGATCCCCATGAACCTCCATGGTTTTAGAGTATATTAGAACATCATTTATAAAGAAAAAAAATTGGTCGAGGTAATCTCTAAAACTATATTCATCAAGTAAATGAAGATTTCTAGAGCATTAGTGAGTCTGAAAGTTAATACTATGAATTCATAGTGCATGTACCCTGTATTAAAAGTCGTCATTGGGATATCACCTTTTTCCACCATTATTTTATAATACCCCAAATGAAAAAATACCATGTATAATTATTATTCTCCACATATTTGACCTTACAAAACAACAATTCGGGGAAAATGATACTTTTTATTTATCATGATTTTGTTGATCATGATAATTAATTTAAAGGCACATTGAACTGTCCTTATTATTTTACTAAGAGGACTGGTGCACCCCATGGTGGAGCACTTGGGTGTATAAAACCTTTATCCATGGTCTCCTGTAGTTGTTTTTCATCTCCTATAGCTCCACAATAGCCATTCTATACGGATTCTTGGATATTGTAAATTACCTATGTATAATGTCAATCATGAATTCAATATATCCTAAAGGATGAAGTCCTAGTTATTCCTTGAGAAACACTTCAGCATATTCCATCACAAAATTCATAAATTCAAAGATGGTTTCATCCTTAGACTCACGCATCTGGGCCAGATATGCATGCTCATAGTGTAGTAATAAACACACTTGATATTATAGAGCTAAGAAAGATTCATCCTCCTTCTTGAACCTATACAGAATTGGGGGTTGATACACTATATGGAGAGTTATTTCCCTCTCACTGGAATTTATTTTGTCTCTATATAAGAAAACCCAATACATGTTCAGAATTTAATCAAATTCCACCTGAGGGAGTATGATGAGGTTCTCTAGAAATTTTAGTCCAAATATTTTGACAGGTGAGGAGTATTATTCATCGAATGCAATGATTTCCCCATTTTCTGTTCTCATCCGCATATTTACTTCTATGATTTGTGGTGGTGTTGGGAATGTTCTAGTAAACTTTTAGGATGTAAAACATTTGTAGAACAATAGATGATAACCCTACATTTATAATTTTTTTCTATTTCCACTCTATCCATATAGATATAGGGATGAGTAGGTTAAAACGTTAAACACATAAAGGTGAATCCTGGTAAAAAAATAGAATAACATATAAATAAAATTCATTTCCTTAACATATGAATTTATAGGCTTCAATCTATGTTATTGTTGATCTACATACAAACATATATTCTTAGGGAAATTTTATTCCTATAACAATGTTTCATACTAATATTGGAAATTTTACAAAATAAAAATATCCCTGTGGAGTATCATAACCCAAAGATCAGAAAGGCCCATTATCATGTATGATGATACACTGGGTGAAGCAAAAAACTCCTTGTAGGAATTTTCACTCCAAGGTATATATGTGCCAGATCCACCTTTACATGACCATATTAATAAATGGATGTATTTTCAGGATAAACCACATTCATAATACTCACCAAAAAATATATATATTTTTAATATACATAGTATTATACCTATGTAATTAACAAGATTTTTCTAATCCTAATCCCAAGAATAACTAATCCAGTATTCTAATACCAACAATAACAACCCTTCTATTTATTTTCCATTTTAACATGTTTTATTACATAAAATCGTTACTTCATACAATATGGATGATTGAGAGGTCTGGTGTATTTGGATATTATGATCATAACATAATGACTTAAAATGTAAAAAAACATCTATATTGAAATCTATTATTACATGACAACTCCATTCCCTCATACATAGCATTGCATGAGTTAACCAAAGGATATGCATAAGAAAAGGGTGAGCTATTAAGCCCCGTAACGGAGTAAACAAGGCATAACATAAAGAATGAAATACATGTTAAGGAGTAGGAATATGAATTGATTATGAAAGAAACTTGAGCCTAAAATAAAAGTATATCATGATTATAATAATATTGAAATGGGGCAACAACACTTAACATTGAATGTGCATGAGCTATAACTCATTTCACATAGAGCATTAGTAAAACAGCATTGTACTAGAATTTTCATGATTTAACACTCATCGAACATCAATTATCCTGATTAAACCCTAATTTCACTTGAGGTATCATGACAGTAATCTTTACCCAATGCATTCATTTCTTATCAGGGCACACCGGTCTAAAACATTTTATTTAACGCATAATTGTGCCATATAGATTATAAAACATTTATTAATTAATGATTATCATTTATTCCATGATAAATGAATGTTGAGTTCATAATAGAAACTCTATAATAAATACATAAATTTACCTAATGGTGAATCTCTTGATTGAAATATGGAAATGGTATTCACTACACAATGACTTAGCATGAGGAAACTCTCTGTGCAAATTCGGATGCATAATGGCGTGACTATGGAATTCATAAAAATGGTTGATTATAGGGAAAGGGTTGTATTATAAACATTATATATAATGGATAGTAATGGGTTCATATATATTCATGTCCCAATAGATGTAATTGAATTAAAATACATAACACAAAAATAATTGCTTGAATGTGACTGAGAAGAGTGAAATTCCTTATGGAATTTCGGCATGGTGACAGGTGTACATGGGAGGAATTAATGAGAGATAAATGGATTTATGATCATTCATACATAAATATGGATGTATGGGGGTGGTGAGAAATCATATCCCCTCATTTGTAATTGACTATAAAAAGGCATAACAACTTAATGAAAATTGGAAAAAAATGAAAAAGGAAGAAATCCCTTACATGGAAGAGTGACCCCAAAGGCTTGGTAGGGGCTTGACAGAGGCTTCATGGTAGATTGGGGATCCTTGGGAGGATTATATATCGAGGATAGAAATGGTTTGTTGAGATTCAATGGATTTTTGTGAATTGGAAGTGGGGCTTTCCTTGGTTTATATATGAACATATAGGGAATTCTATATTATTTTGGTGTTGTACCCTATTTATTAAACTAATCAAAATAAAAAACCATACCATGGTTTGTGCCAATGGTTTTCCTTAATTGGGAGTGGAAAAAAATATTTTATCGGTCCAATGTCTGAACATCTTAAAATATTAGGCTTCATTATTTGGAGGTGAGTCGCACTATAAAGGAAATAATTTCATAAATATAAAATGTTTTATAAGTCTTGGAGAGTTCACTAAGGATTTCAAAAATAAATCAAATAAACCCAAAATAAAATTAATTTAATGGTAATACATATATTTTTCTAAAATCCTACTTATAGTATTTTTATTAAATCACTATAACATCATTGTAATGTCCTAAATAACATTATATAATTAAATTGTATTTAATATTTTACATAAAAATTCAAATGTCTGATACATTTTTGAAAAAATCACCATTGGATAATTTCAATGCCTTGATTCAAAAAATAAAATTCATTTTATAAAAATAATTTTCAAAATAATTGATTTTTACGTTTAAAATAATAACCAACATTGATAGAAAATTTGTGGGTTTTGACTGTAAGACTTTAAAACCTTAATAAAAATCACAATTGTATTCCTAAAATAATTCAATATATTATATGTAATAAAAACAAATTTAGTAATTTTATTTTAATAAAATATTATTTAATTAAAAAATCGTTTAATTCATCAAAATAGATTTCATAAAAGAATTTTATCTAAAAATACTATTTGTGATTTAAAAACTATTTACAACGTAAATATAATTAAAATAATGTACATTCATTATTATTTAAAAAAATAATTCACATAATCACAGTGATAAAGTCTTGTTATATAACCACTTATGACACCCACATAGGACCAATGGTTAAGGTGTGCGATGGTGAATAACTCTTGGGGTGGCACAGATAACATCACTCAAGTGGTAATCTCTATCAACATCCACTTCTCATGTTGGTGGTTTAATTAGAGATTAACATGTTAATGCTCTGTTTGGGCATGGTCAATAGAAAAGCCCAACGTTTCCACCTCCTTTCCAAGCTCTGACAAATGGGATTTGGGTGGGGAATGTCTATTGGATGAGGTCATCACTTCCTTTGTCTGAGTAAATTGGATTTGATAATGACCAATATTTATACTAATCATGTGATCACTATCCAATAGCTATATTAGAAAAAGATGCAAATCCTAATGGTCTTTTGAAATCTAAAAACACAAAACCAAGGAAATGTGTATTTTTATAACCATTTTACATAATGAAATATTAAATAATATCAAGAGGAATTTTCAGTAACAATAGTTTGCATCATTACAATGGATGAGGAACAACAAGAATTGATTTGTCAGGGAAAATATCTTGGTATAACCTTTCAGGGCTGGCAGGGCCATGTCCAATAGCTAGAGATTTCTATAGGAAAAATAATGGCATGTATTGGGAGGTCTACATACAAGAATCAGTGGTTCATGGAATTTATTGTCTAGAATGTGGGGTTGAAGACTTATTAATAATTTCAGGACTTTTGGTCATTTTATTTGGTCATTTATTGAATGGATTTTGTTATGGAATTTTTTCATGGTCCTGTGATTGATAATTGATGGTGGGGTCTATGGGCTAATGGGATATTGAGGAACTAAATATTAAGGCTATGTTCATGTAAATCAATTTTTAATGGGTTCTAACTTATCTCATTTCAATAGTTATTTCACTATATTGTTTAATAAAGGGTATTTCTCCCAACCATTCACATACAATATTTTTAGAGCTAAAAATTATGATTGATGAAATATTTTAAATATAAGGAATGATTTTTGTGTAATGTAATGGGTTTCTGATCATGTGTTATATTAGTGTTGTGTGTTTAGATTTTCATTGTATAGTGATAGTTTTAAATATATGATTCTCTATTATCAGATAGAGGAATGAATTAAAAACACCAATTAATGGAATAATGAAAGAAAAATCACATCTCATTAGTATCAGGATGATTATTAAACAGAAACATTTTTTAGTGGATGAATTTATTATGGGTATGCCATGTGAGAGTCTTGGGGAATATTTTATTCATTAAATTTACTTTTCATTGATTACATTAAAGTGATATACAACGTTCATTCTCTATAAAATGTTTTAAATTATATTTTCAACTAGGAAATATCATTTTCATTTTTCAATGGAATGTTTTGGGAAGTGTCATCCAGAATTATTTCTGTGAATGATCTCTCATAAAAAATTGATTAAGCATAATGAATATTCAAATAATATTTATCATGAAAAATTAAATGGAAATGCCACATATTTTCTAGTAAATAATCAGGATATGTCTTACTGAGGGTAGTGCTTTGAGAAAGAATTCCTCTTGTGGTTTGTATGGAATGATTCCTTATCAATTATGTCGAGTTAAATTTCCTTTTGATTACCTGATTCAAATTTTGGTAATCGTATGTTATTAATTTATTTATTTTTCAATTTATTTTTCATTTAGTTATTATTTTTTATATCCAATGGCCGTATAACTCATTGGGTTGTTTTTTTCTTTATATTTTTTAGTGTACAATAATTATCAAATTTATAGTTTTTACCTGTGAATTTATATATAGGAATTATTGTCTTCGGGATGTCACCAAATGTATTTTCAAAGATGTCTCATTCCAAGATAATGTTTATGGTAAGTATGTTAAACAAATTTATTTCCAAAAGGGTGAATATTTCCATATGGAATCACTTTCATAATGTTAGAGATATTCCAAGGTAATAGATATAAATAATGTAACAATTTTCTCTATAGATAAGATTAATTTGAAAAATATATTATGAAACTACATTCCACATATTCAAAAACATGATATGGCACTTGAAATCATATTTTCAATCTCTTTATTCTTATTAAAAACATATTTATTTCAGATTTTATAATGTAATCCATGATCCAAAAAATTACATATAAGATATCATAAGGATAAAATACATGACTTGATCCATAATGTTGAATTAAAGTATATGGTTTTTTTAGAATGTTCTAAAAAATCTCATGTCATTCTCAACATCATTTATCATTCTGTATGCTATGTGTAACTCCATTATAGTGTTTCACTAACATTCAAAATCCCCCCACCCCAATACTTACATATCGAATTCAACATATAAAATAATTCTTGGATTACTGACCCTCTATTCATAACATTTTCTCTATTTTCATTCAAAAAAGTGAATCTTAAAATCAACCCCATTGAATATAATTAGTTACTAACACCATGGAAAAACCACTGAGGATCCTTTCTACACACCTCAATATGAGGATCACATCCCAAAATATCATCTTTCTAGGACTAAATTAGATTAAAAATAATTTAATAAACTTTTGGAAGAATTCCATTTTCCCGACTCATTCAATGATTGATCATCCTTCTCCAATATTCTGATCAATTACATAATTTGTCACTTTTCATTATCATATACTCTAATGTTCCAAATAATCATGTATTGAGTGATAAATTCCAAAAAAACATCACTCTAAAATTGAAATAACATTATATCCGATTAAAATTCTATTTCATCATATAAAAATATTGAACTATGTTAGGGCCAATAGGGGCTTATATACCCTGAGAGGGGGGGGGGGGTGAATCAGGGTATGGATATTATTTTTCAATGTTCTTATTGCCCCACTAGATCTTGACCACTTTATTTCAAGGGTCACTTTGTTTTCTCTTGTTCGATTGTTATGATCAGTTCTTTTCTGGTTTGCCTAATGATGATTCTTTGAATGCAACGCAGGGAAGCGACCAGGCAGACACATAGATTTTTACTTGGTTCACCCGCACTCTGCTACGTCCATGGAGCATACACCGACAAGTTGTTGGTCGTACCAAATTACACTAGACTTCACTAGCTGTGGATTACAATGTTCGGGCTATATCACTTCTATGACCAGGCTCACTGCCTATACAATGTTTAGGGTCAGCTCAATGCTTTCCCAAGGGTCACTCCATGTTTCTCTCTCTCTGGCTCACTGCCGGTGGAGAGGATCACCTTCTTCCTCTTCCTAAGCTCACTACTCTAGAAGGGAATCCACTCACAGTTTATAGACATGTAGGTATCTTCATTTGCATGATGTAATGCATCCTTAACTGTAGATAGATGCTCTGTTAAAGTCCAACTTTCATCCACTGATGAATATCACTTTGCCTCTGACCACTGGGAAAATACTTTTGGAATGTACCTTCATAAAGTACCCTACTTCGCGAAGCTCCCAATTTCACTAAGCTTAAACAAGCCTTCGCGAAGCTCCTTCCTTTTCGCGAAGCTCTCTCGTGAAGCTCACTGAGCCAGTACGGAGCACACAACTTTCGCGGAGCTACAATAGCTGCCATGAAGCTCCCCTTTTGCGAAGCACACTACCTTCGTGAACCACCTCTGCGAATCGAGAGCAATGGATATTCTCTGAAAAATTCTCTCTACTTCTCTCGAGGGGGTTGGCCTCTATTTATAGGCGATTCCACCGACCCTCGTCCCTTCTACGTGAAGTCTACGCCACGTCATCTCAAATCGAGAAGCTCCAAAGTTTCTGCCAGAATTCTATCCAAATCGCGAAGCTCCACAGCAATCTTCCATTCGCGGAGCATAACGTAGTCGTGAAGAATCACCGTTAACATACCTTCGCGACTTCACTGCGAAGCTCCTTCGCGAAGACCAACATTCCTTCGCGCCTTCTCCAGGATGCGCTTCAGCCTCTACCGTTTGCGAAGCTTGACGTAATCGTGAAGCATCACCGCCTCCATTCTTCTGGTCTTCACGATTTCCAAACCAAGAATCCTATCATCGTGAAATTCATGCCTTTGCCATATGAAATAATGCTCTTCATGGAAATCCACTTTTCGCGATGCTCACCAAACGCCAAATTTTGGACCCCAAAAATTTGGCAAACACTGGGAAACGATGCCACCTTGTACTGCTCTTTTGTACCGTCTCTAGATAATCCATTCCTTTGTCATCGTTCTTTGTCAACAAGGATTGTCAAAAAATTCTCAGGAACTCGACAAATATCCATGAAAACCTGCTTTTTCAACAAACACAATCAACCCAAAAAAAACATCATTGTTACCTTGAGGTATTTTTTCCCAACAATCTCCCCCTTTGGGTTTATTGACAATTATTCATAACTCTTCTCAGAATGATTTTATGCACGTTGATACCTCACTGAGTCTTCTTCCAGTTTCTACCACCATTCCCCTCATGCGATTCTGATAGCGTTCAGGGATTCACTTAACACGTACTCTAAGCCCACTTGAGCAATGTTCGGCGTGAGAAACAAGAGTAGTATAACAAGTTCATCAATGAATCACTTCATGTCAAACACCAATTGTTGATTCCAACCTGATACCAATTGTTAAACCACACTGATCCCAATTGATGATAGCTGGAAACCTTCTCTCACCTTTCCAATACCACTGTTCTTCTTTTATCACGATCCTCAGCTGTCGTGATATCTATTCTTTGATCGATCACTTCTGGCATCGTCATATTTAAAAATCACTCCCCCTTTCTCATTGCTCCCCCTTTATGGCTTCTCCACTTGTCAGCTTCTCCCCGTATCTGTCATGATTTCTCAAATAGCCACACTGTCTCTCAATCACTATTTTCTCCCCCTTTAACAAACACTATTTTCTCCCCCTTTGTCAACGAACCCAAAGGTCACTCCTTTGTAGTCAGTAACAGAGTAGAGAACACAAATCATCACATTAGGGAAAAACACATCATACCTCGGGGAAAGGGGAGGGGGTGTGGTCCGACATCCACACTATTTCATGTGCGGGGAAGCGACTGAACTCCCAGAGCCAGTCGATGCCTCTCAAAAGCTTCCTTGGGTAAGCCCTTTGTCATAATGTCTGCAACCTATAGCTCTGTAGGCATGTACTCCAACTTCAAGATCCCCTGCTCAAATTTATCCTTGATAAAATGATAATTAATCTCAACGTGCTTTGTCCTTGAGTGATGGACGATATTTTTGCTGAGATTTGGAGCACTTGAGTTATCACACTAGATTTCGATCGGAGACGTCACTTCAACTCCCAAATCGTCAAGCTACTGCTTCATCCACAATAATTGTGTGCATGCTTCAGTGGCCGCAATATACTCATCTTCTGTGGTGCTCAATGAAATGAAATCTTGCTTCTTGCTAAGACACTAAATACACAATCCACTAAGATAGATTGCACCACCTGATGTTGTTTTCCTATCATCTGCTGACCCGTCCCAGTCTGCATCAGTATATCCCAATAACTATGTTAGAGATTTGGCAGTATACGTTAACCCAACGTCCACTATGCTCTAGATATACCGAAGTATTCTTTTCACTGTAAGCACGTGGATTTCCATGGGATTACTCTGATATCTCTTTTCTTGGCATGTGGCGAAAACAATATCAGGCCTTTTTGCAGTTAAGTACAACAGACATCTAATAATTTGCCTGTATTTTGTGATATTAACTGCCCTGCCACTGTCATATTTTGATGATTTCATCCGGGTAGAAACAGGAGTCTTCATCTCCTTGTAATTTTCCATTCCAAATCATTCCAAATCATCCTTGGCATATTTAGATTCAGAAATGAATGTTTCATTCCTGACTTGTGTAACGTTGAAAACCAAGCTTCTTTAAATACTGATATAGCCTTCAGTACAATGATCTTGGTGCTTGTTTCATCCCATATATTGCCTTCTTCAACCTGCAAACTTTGTTTTCATCCTCATGAATGAGAAAACCATCTGGCTGCTCAATATACACCTCTTCTTCCAGAAACCCATTTAGAAATGCAGTCTTCACATCCATCTGGAACTCTATGAACTTTATTTGCCCTGAAATGGCTAGGAATAATCTGATTGTCTCCTGCCTCAAAATTGGTGAAAATGTCTCATCACCATCTATTCCCTCTATCTGGGAGTCTCCTTTGCACATCAGTCGTTCTTTGTTTCGAATCACTGTGCCATATTCTTTCATCTTGTCTTAAAAGACCCATTTAGTCCTGATGATGTTTTTATCTGCTGGCCTCGAAACAATCTCCCACATCTGGTTCTTCGCAATCTGATCAAGCGTTTTATTCATAGCATGAACCCAGTTTTCATCTTCAGATACATCAGCAATGCATTTCGGCTCAGCATGTGATAGCAATGATGTCTGCTGCAGTGATTTCATTCTTCTTGTTTGAACTGGAGCTCACTGATCACTAATGATATTCTATCTATCATTTTCAGCTCAACTCTTTGGCTTCCTTATAGACACATACTTGACACCTTCTTGTTCATCATCAGTGTCTTCTTCTGAATCATCATCAGCCACTTTTTCTCCCTCTGTGTTGCATTGTTCAATGACGTCATTTATTTGAACATCTTCTCTCATATTTTTGTTGACACACCTTTGATTTTCTCTCGCAGCTTCTTAGTATCCTGAAAGCAGTCAGCTAATACCACATTTTTAGAACAAAATAGATAATCATGAAAACCTGTGTGTTGTTTATTTTCCACCAATTATTCTTCGTGAGCATAAAAATTCATCCTTCATATCATATTGAGATCATGCATCTGATTAGGATATAGAATGATCCCCCTGTGTTATGCAACTTCTCCCGTAGTTAGTCCCAACAGTTTAGACCCATAACTAGTCTTTTCCTCCTGCATCATTTTTCTCATCTTCCGCTCAGAGTTGAGGCATTAACAAAATCTCTAAGCCTACTGAGTTGAAACTCGGTGTAGGAAACAAGAGACATAGTTAATAACACAATCACTTTTTATTGTGCTCTGTTGCTCCATTTTATCAGCAACTTTGATAATTGATTTGAGTCAATCAAAACACTGAAGCATATTACGTTTCCATTTTGCATTTTTAGATGCCACTTCCCCTTGGATCGTATCTCCCTAAAACCTGAAACACATCAATCATCAGTTAATAGCATTTTTATACATAGGGAGAGGGGGTGTTTCTCGAATCCTCAAGATGAGGATAGTGGTTGATCCTGACGGGTCAACCCTTTGATTTTTTCGTGGAGGGCATCACACTCCTTTCTTGCTTCCTCCAGCTGCCTAGCCAACATCAACTATTCTGGTCATATGACTAGGCATTCATTGCCTACATTCTGAGCCTTTTTTTGATATGTGGATTTCGTAGGCTCGGCATTTCTCACCGCTTGGGGTATAAACCCGCTAGAACACCTTTCCTCCTTTGAGGTTCTACCAAAATTCCATTTTCCTTAATTATTTCTCTAAGTAATAACCTCTCTGTTTGGTATCTTCCCTTTCTTTTTCTCCCATCTTAGGGGTCTTCCTCTTTCCTTCACTTCTCGCTGAGAAAAACGACTTGTGAATTTTTCAACGCATTCTTTATTTATTTGCCTTTAATCAGATGTCTGAATCACTACATTCTTTTTCACTGGTGGTGAGTCCTCCATTGAACATTCATTATTCTTTATCATAGCTGGAGTAGATCTCCCCTTAATCTTCCAGGTTTGTTCACATTCTTTCCTTGAGAACGGTTGTGATTACGACAGAGGAGGTGACTGATACACCTTTTGTTCAGCTCCATGTGATTCCCCTAAGGCTTTAGGCATATTTTTCACCAAACCACTTTGTCTCACAGTGTATCATTTCTCATTATGTACCACTGGAGTTGGTAATCTCATTCTCGGGTCTTTTTCCTTCCCCACATTCTTCTTGCTGCACTGTCTGGCCAAATGCACATGATCAGAACATATGACACATTTTCAATTAAAGGCATACCTCATTTCATCACTTCTCTGCTGAGATGTTGATGCAACTTGTTTTCTTCTTCTAGCATCGATCTCCTGAGCTTCCTGACACATACTCATGGTGTGTCCCATCCTTCCATAGTAATAGAATCTGATGAATGTTTTCCTTGGAGAGAATTTCCTCTCTAATTCCCCCTGATGCTTCCTCTTCTTCTTGGATTTATTACAGTTTCTATTTTCACATCCTGAAATGTATTCTAGAGCCTCTGAACAGAAGCTTGATGTGTGGCCATGAATCCCACATAAATAACACATGTCACCAATACGTTTTGTAACTGTCCTCTTAGGCCTACCTCCAGCACCTATAGGATTTCTTTCACATATGGAACTGTTCGCAGCTCTCTTTCTATCATGAAAGGAAGGGGATTCATCAAACCCAATTCCAGTTTTTCCCAAACTGTATGGAATTTGTTCTGAGAAAATGTGTCCCTGCCTCTTTTCAGAAATAGAAAATTTGCTTTTAATTTCATCATCACCAGTCAAAGGATGATCAAATAGCAAGTGCAGTGCATCCTTCAACTTGGGCTTATCTTTAGATTTAGATTTCTCTAATTTTTGCTTGACTGATTCTAGTTCTTCTACCAACTTTTGAATCTTCATATCCCTTGATTCAAGTTGGACACCAAGTTCTTCCTTGAGAAGCTTCCCTCTACTCACCTCATATTCCAGTTCATGCTTCAGCTTATCAACCATGTCATTTTGCTCCTTTACCTTCAATTTTTCTTGAGCAACAGAGTCAGTGCAACACGCATTCTCTTGTTGTAGCGTTTGATTCTTCTGAATTTCTGCAGACTACTGTGCTGCTAGATCATTATTTCTGGCTTTATGATTCTGTGCTTCATCTGACTTTTGACTCTCTTCATAATCACCAGCCTTTTGTTTTCCTTTCATTCTATCCATCTTCTGTAGCTCTTCATCATGTGAGTCATTCTTCTCTGTTAGTTCAGTAACTATATCAATAAGCCTTTGATTTAATCCTTTTAGCTTGTTGACCTCAATCTCCAATCCCTTGATACATATATCTTTAGATTTGGATTCTTCAGTGTTTCCAACGTCACTTGGAATATTAGGTTCTTCGATGCTTTTGAATTGATCTTTCACTTTTCTATTCAAGCCATCAATCTCCCTTTTCTGTTCTTAAATCTTAATCTTATACTCACTAACCGATTCTGAGTTATCTCATGTTGATAACTTGAGTTTCTCAATTTCATCCATCAACTCAGACTTCTCTTCTTCCTGCTGCTGTATATAGAGTTTGGCATCGTGAACAACTTTGTTGGATTTCTTTGTTTTTTCTCTTCAAACATCTATCTCCTCAAGAGTAGCCTCCAACTCAGCTCGCACATCTATTCATCCTTCAATTTCTTCTTCTATTTCATCATCACTCTGATGCTCATGTACTTCACTCATTCCAACATCATGATTGAGTGAATAAATCCTTTCCCTTTCAGATTCATCCAGACCTTCCTTCAGTAAACTGTTTGATTCTTTTAATTGAATCACACTTTTTTCATACATACTTCCACACTAAGGAGTACCACATGACTTCTACTTCTTCTTGGATGTTTTTCCCTTTGCCATGGCTCACCGAGATAAGAGCAGACAAATTCTTTAAACACACAGATCGACTACACCAAGTCGGAGAAAACAAATCTGATAAAAGAAACTTATCCCTCTGATACCAATTGTTAGGGCTAATAGGGGCCTATATACCCAGAGAGGGGGGGTGAATCAGGGTATGGATATTCTTTTTCAATGTTCTTCTTGCCCAACTGGATCTTGACCACTTTATTACAAGGGTCACTTTATTTGCTCTTGTTCGATTGTTATGATAAGTTCTTTTCTGGTTTGCCTGATGATGATGCTTTGAATGCAACGTAGGGAAGCGACCAGGCAGACACAGAGATTTTTACTTGGTTCAACCGCACTGGGCTACGTCCAAGGAGCATACACCGACATGTTTCTGGTCGTACTAAATTCCACTAGACATCACTAGCTATGGATTACAATGTTTGGGCTAGATCACTTCTATGCCCAGGCTCACTGCCTATACAATGTTTAGGGTCAGCTCACTGCTCTCCCAAGGGTCACTCCCAGTTTCTCTCTCTCTGGCTCACAGCTGTTGGAGAGGATCACCTTCTTCCTCTTCCTAATCTCACTACTCCATAAGGGAATCCACTCACAGTTTATAGACCTGTAGGTATCTTCATTTGCATGAATTAATGCATCCTTAACTGTAGATAGATGCTCTGTTAAAGTCCAACTTTCATCCACTGATGAATATCACTTTGCCTCTGACCACTGGGAAACTACTTTTGGAATGTACCATCAGAAAGCACCCTACTTTGCGAAGCCCCCAATTTCGTGAAGCTCAAACAAGCCTTCGTGAAGCTCCTGCCTGTTTGGGAACCTCTCTCATGAAGCTCTCTCGCGAAGCTCAACTCATTGCAATGCAACTTATCTCGTGAAGCTCACTGAGCCAGCGTGGAGCACCCAACTTTCGCGGAGCTACAATAGCCGCCGCGAAGCTCCCCTTTCGCGAAGAACACTGCCTTCGTGAACCACCTCTGCGAACCGAGAGCAATGGATTTTCTTTGAAAAATTCTCTCTACTTCTCTCAAGGGGGTCGGCCTTTATTTATAGGTGATTCCACCGACCCCCGTCCCTTCAACGCGATGTCAACGCCACATCATCTCAAATCGCGAAGCTCCAAAGTTTCTGCTGGAATTCTGTCCAAATCGCGAAGCTCCATGGAAATCTTCTGTTTGCGGAACATGACGTAGTCACGAAGAATCACTGTCAACATACCTTCGCGACTTCGTCACGATGCTCCCTCGTGAAGCCCAACATTCCTTCTCGCCTTCGCCGAGATGCGCTTCAGCCTCTGACATTCGTGAAACTTGACGTAATCGAGAAGCATCACCGCCTCCATTCTTCTGGTCTTCGTGATTTCAAAACCAAGAATCCTATATTCATGAAATTCATTCCTTTTCCATATGAAATTATTCTCTTCATGGAAATCCACTTTTCGCGATGCTCACCAAACTCCAAATTTTGGACCCCAAAAATTTGGCAAACACTGGGAAACAGCGCCACCTTGTACTGCTCTTTTGTACCGCCTCCAGGTCATCCATTACTTTGTCATCGTTCTTTGTCAACAAGGATTGTCAACAAATTCTCAGGAACTCGACAAATATCCATGAAAACCTTATTTGTCAACAAACACAATCAACCCAAAAAAAACTTCAATGTTACCTTGAGGGATTTTTGCCCAACAAACTACATCAAAATTCATCAATCAAGGACCACATAATTTATTCTAATAGAGTCTAAAAATCCCCATAATAGAGATCGATACTACTGTTATAAATTTATATCCCATGACAAATTTGAAAAAATGAACTCACATCTAAGACCATAATATCCACATAAAATTTTGAAATCACATTATATTCACTCAAGATATTCAAAAAATCAACAATACATATCAATTATTGTGAACTCAATTAATACATAATTTATTCAATGTCAATCTGTTACCATCAACAATTGTATCCAACACAACATCTGTATTTCAGCACATGAAACAACTAAACAACTAAAAATTTTACTAGCTCTACCTCCTATTTAAAAACTAAATTATCTCATACAAATATATTTTCATTGAATATTATATAAAGATAATTATATATATAATTAAATCCCATCGTGCCAAAAAATCATTTATATGAATTGATATTTCAAGGCTTCTCAAAGAATATTCTCTACCAATAGTGGCATGTGATCAAAATATCATATCTTCAATGAATATCCTCACTACCTCAGTTATTTAATTATAATACCTAATTTATCCAAATTAAAAAGAAATCACAAAAATGGACTCTTGGATAAAACAATACCACTCAACTATAATAGAATATTACCAATTTCATTATAAGATACTATTAAAATTAAAATTAGTATATTAATTTACTATAGTGTTATATTCAATCTTTATTATGGATGTTATTATCAATGAACATATATTATATTTCCAAATCTTACAGAATGGACAGAGAGGTCACATAGATGTGTTTTAAATTTTTCATAAGAATGATGATAATTATTTGTATGTGAATGGGATGGTTTATAAATAGCTATTATAAAATAATTTTCGGGAATATAAACTTGATAATTTTTTTCCCATTTATATTCTTTTATATATTATAATTATACTATAATTAAAATATATATAATTTAATATATTTTATTTATATTATGATATTTAATATTTCATAGAGACTCTTATTATAAACATTAGAACATCATTCATATATGTACTTGAAACAACCCATATAAAAACATGACATAACAAAATAATGAATATGAACACATTATTTTATACCAATATTATAACATTTACAGAATAAAATGTATTTTCCAAACTAGATCGAGACAATAAAGGGTGTGGGGTGAATCATTGGTTGCTTTTTCATTTAAATTGAGTTTTGTTAACATCTTTTATAAACATATTTAACCAATGAAACAGGTTAATGATATGATTAACTTAAATATGCATTCTCATACTCATCATTTGTGTAAGCCAAATATAAAGTGAGTTCAACACATGATAATTTGGATGTTTGGAACAAATAACTTCTTCTTTACATATTGTACATTCCAAAAAACTTTGATTCATTCACTATCATAACCATGGGGAAAAAGGCATAAGCAGTTACAAATTATATAGTCCCAGTAGCAACATTTCTACTATATATTGGTATATCACCCAATTTTATTTATAACTATCGTGTTTCCCATTGTAGGGTACATAACCCATAGAAATAATCAATAATTTTTAACAACATGTTAGTTTTTTTAACGGTTGGGTCCATATGTAACACCCCGAGCTTTCACGATACGCCTCTCTTTCAATAATGCAATAGCTTGCATTGTACGCAACTTTGAGTTCTAAAATACCGCGACTAATCATAGTAGCCGTTATGAATAGTAATAACCACTTTTTAAAATTATAGAAATTTTATATTTCAAAATGGACTTCATTTTTTGATTCGGAATATCGAAATTAGCCGATGTTGAATTTTTGGTATTTTCTGAGAACTTCTACTTTTTTATGAATAGTGAAAAATACTTAAAAACAACTTTTTTAATCAAAATAATTTATAGTGATAAATTATAATATTTAGTGGTTTTAGAGTATAATTAGAATATATTTTTACCATTTTATCCAATGGTGGTCATTATAATTAATTTTATATTCAAATTGGACATAAACAATTGCCAATCTTTTGATATAAATTGTTTCTTAAAAACACGCTATTTGTTGTGACAGCGGGAATTAATTATAAAATTAATTAATGCAACATATATGATTGGAATTTTGTAAAATAGACATCATTTTTGAATTTGGAATGTCAATTATAGCTTAGGGTGAAATTTTGGCATTGTTCTGAAAAACTTCAATTTTTGATGAATAGTGAAACCACTAAGTGGTAGTTAAATAACTGATTTTTCGTTTAAATGAAATATTACCACTTCTGTGATTTGATTTTCAAAAATCCGACATACATGGTTGTCATTAAGAAGTAAAATGTGGTTCAATGAGATTAAAATAATTTTTTGGTGAATAGTAACTTTTAAGTTCTTAATCGCGATTAGAGGTAATTAGTATAGTTTAAGGTAAAAACAATGTTTTAATAATATGATATGAGCTTGAAACTTGACCTACTCCTATTGGTTGAGTCATGTCCGACCAAGACAACCCATGGGTCTACTTGGGGACCCCATGGAGCCACTTTGGTTGGTAAATGACATTATTATATATTTATTTAATGTTAAAATTAAATTTACACAAACATGATTTGTTTTACTAAAATAGTTTTTAAGTGGGGTTAAAAAAGTCCAAATTTTGAATACAAAAATTCATTAGAAATCTAAAAAGATTTCCTACATCATAGTATTTTTTTTTAATTTTTAGACATTAAATAAATTTAATTAGTTGTGACATCATTCTGATGCAGCGATGACCTCATTATTTAACGATTTAAATAAAATGAGAAGATAATGCAAAATCCAAGGCTTAGACTTGTCCGAAGCCTATTGGATGAGTATATTTCGAACCCTTATCACCATAGCCACGAATTATATAAGTGTGGGACCTTTATAATCCGAAAATCATTGTATAATAAAGTAACATTTCAATCTTTCCAAAAGAGCCCCTCCTCTCCTCTTATAAAAGCCCCCACCTCTACCACCTTATTCACACATTAAAGACATTTGGATCGGCCAAACTCTGCCCAAATACTCTCCCAACTTCCCCCTCTTACTCGTAGAAGCCTCACTTTGGGCAGAACTCTTCCCAAGGAAGCCTTTGGCTCAAATCAAAAAGAGTTACCCGATTTTGAGGTAATGTCTTCTCTAATGTTGTATTGTTTTATTTTTCTTCTCCAACCCCCTAAAATATTTTTATTCATTTGTTTTGTAACAACAACAGTATCCTCAATATACTATGATGTTTTTATAAGAAGGATTCGAGCTACACTTAGACACACCTACATCTAATGGTTAAAGAACATAAGGTTTCTGTGGATGGCGAATTTCTGCCTCACGAAACAATGATTGTTCAACACTCATATAACACCTTCAAAGGTGGCCATTAAGATGTCAATATTTTTATATATGATATATAATATGTTTATGTTTTACGTATGCTTCTGTATTTCTCATTTATGGAATACTTTATGATTTCCATTATGGGTAAAACGTGATAATTTCATTTTAGGAAGTGCGGACTACCGCCACCTCAAAGTGATTTGAATCGTTAATGCCATATGTGAGATGTATAAAGGAAGGAGTAAATGGAATTATACACTATATTATACTGGAATTATATTATACATTTATATCATTATGATTTTGTTCCATTAAATATGAAATTGAAATGAAAGTAGCGTTCATGCGTACGTACGGCTTACCGTCTCCATGAACGGTGCATTTCATTTCTTACCTCTAAATGTTATGTAATATTATAAATGAATGTATATACTGGATATATAAGATATATGTGACATATAAATCATGAATATAATTCGGGAGATAATGGATATTCTACCACATAAACAACTTGTAATTATAAGAATTTTATTGTTGACTCAAATACCAAAGATCGACAAAACGACCGTTATTAACTTAAATAATTACATAATGTTCATATCATTGTAATAAGTGATATAATAAGGATAAGGAAATTGAAAATGGTTCTTAATAAGGTATATATTAACTCTAGTTTATTATTCAGGAGGTTAAAGAACGGTTGAGTCAAGTCAGACACGAGGTAAGGGATCTTCTTAACCCAATTACCATTCTTTGGGTTAATCTCCTACTTTCAAATTATGTCATGATATTATTATGTCCTATGTTGTATTTTTACATTATTTATGTGTACCTATAGTGAATACACATAATAGATATATTTTATTTTAAAAATGATCTTTTAAGGACTTCATCTCAATCTCCTTTCATTGAAGCATATTTGGTTTTCTACACAATTTTCTTTTAGACAGTGTATAAACCCCGTTGACTTTTATGTTTATTCAAAAGGAATCTATTTTATATGAAGCGTTTTACTAAACGAAAAAAAGGGAATGTTTTTATTTCCGTACTTATGCGGCGACAACGACTTCTCCGCCGCCGTGACCATTATTTGAGTTTCGTCTTCCTCTACAATCCATCATTTTTTAAATGAAAAATAAATTCAATGTTTTAACTTTCTTTTATTTTGGTATTGAAAATGGTTTCGAAAGCGTTTTTATTATATCAATGTGTTGTATTGATATCTTGTGATTGAAATGTGGAAATTTTATGTTTCCTTTATGCATGTTTTATGTGATACGATTATGTTATGGTTTATGATATGTTTAAACCTATTCATATGAGGAATGCATTGGACTTAATATGTGATGGGTGGAGCCCTCTATAGCTCCTAGATGCATCGGCAGGTCTCATGAGACAAACTAGTGTATTGGCACGAGGCCTTGTCAAAATCTAATTTGTGGACTTGGCACGAGGCCTTGGCTACGTGGTTATGATAGTCTAGCATTATTCATTCCATCATTATGAAAGTGGTTATTGATATTGCATGTGATTATTCGACCAGTATAATATCCATGTGAATATGTAAATGGCATTATCTCATTTTACTTTTTCCATATTATGTTGAAGTTCATGTTTAAAAGGCTTTTGTTTTAGTTATACATTGCCTTAAATGTTACTGTTTATTTATGAAAGTTTCCGCATTATTGTTATCCTTACTGAGCATCTGAGCTCACCCCTTTCAATGTTTTAATATTTTCCAGGATGTGAAGAAATATTTAATGAATGACCTACTAGGATAGTCAGAAGAGGATATGAGTGTGGACTATGGAGACTTTGTTATTGTATTTTTTCACTTTATGATGTAATGTAACCTTTACGAATGTATCTAGTGTTTCCAAGGCTACTAAACGAATCGGTCTTTCGAGACTTGATCTTTTGTGATCATGCCAATGTTACGAACTAGCGCACCGGATCTGGGTAGCTGGGGTCGGGGCGTTACAGTTGGTATCAGAGGCAATTTAGTACAAACCTTGGAAGCTAGATTTAGACAAAATCTGATTAGAGCACGTAGACCTAAGATGACCTTTGAGGTTTAGTATAGAAGAACTTCCTAAAATTTTGGTATTGTAGAGATTTTGTGAGTTTTCCGAGCAAAACATCCTTGTCTGTATACGAGCAGGTAGAGGCGGCTCTGGCACAAATGTACCTAGGGGTAAAACCCGAAAACACCGCTTTGAGCTAGACTCGAACGGGAACTGGTGCACGACAACGGGCCTTGCTGCACTCTTGGTTACGACACTCCCGGGGGATATGCTTAGGATAATTCTCATTTTCTTTACAAACCACTATGAACGGTTATGAGTATATACTTCCTCAACAAAAAACTTTTTATGATTATGGATAATATCCATAAATAGTACAATTTATGTTAAGTATTTTATAAGTATGGAATTATGTATTTTGATTCATAAACTAATCTAGTTTATGCCATTGTATAGAAATGGCGCCTAGTGGAAGGAATGGAAACTGTATCAATGCACGAACTCCGTGTAGGGATTTCCCTCCTGCTCAAGATAATTATTGTGGATCTGGAGATACAACTGGTGCTGATCAACTTATTACTATACTGGGACAACTCACTCAGGTTATGAATAATAACCTTACTCGTATGGAGAACCCTGATCTACAACGTGGAGGATCAATGTTAGACCGCTTCATGAGGCAACAACCACCAACATTTAATGGGGGTACAAATCCATTAGTAGCTGAGCAATGGAAAAACTCCTTAGAGAAAATATTCCATGCCTTGGGGAGTAGCGAAAGGGATAAGGTTGTCATGGCAGTTTACCGCCTCACTGGATATACCGATTAGTGGTGGTCGATGATTCAAAACACAAAGAAAGATGATGACGTATCAAATATGGAATGGATGGAGTTCACAGAGCTTTTCTTAGAAAAATACTTTCCTTGTGACCATCGAGTAGATATGGAAAGGCAATTTCTGAGTTTGAGGCAGAAGGAGGATGAGAATGTAGCAAAGTATGAGGCTAACGTTACAAGGTTAGCGAGGCATGCTGCCGATTATATACGTAACCCAAGGAGTAAGATTGATCGTTTCTTTAATGGGTTAAAACCATTTCTCCGTAGAGCTTTAGTATCACAATCCTTCTCATCATACGAAGATATTGTCTCGTGTGCTATCAAGACAGAAAAGAAACTCTCTAAGTCTTATGACAACAAAGTAAAGCAAGATAAGAAGAGAACGGGGGAACAAGAGACAGATAAGTGAAAAAGGGAAAGAAGGATTTTCCATTATGTGATAATTGTGGGAAGAATCACCCTAGTACGTGCCTAAAAGGAATGGGAGTTTGTAATAAATGTGGAGAAAAGGGTCACTAGGCTCGTGATTTCAAGGGAAAAAAAGAGGCTATCAAAGTAGAATGCTACAATTGTAGGGAAATGGGGCATTATGCAAATTAATGTCCTAAGCTTCAAGGAAACTTACCTTAGAAAAGGCCAAGGGATCAAGGCCAATCTTATGCTGTGACTACAGTTGAAGCGGAATAATAATGTATTGGTGCTTTTGGACTCATGAATTATATTATGGTTATTAGAATAATGTGATATATATATAAGGATTGTACTTCAGTACTTGTTGATTTCATTAATGTTTTAATATGATGAAGGTAATTATATTTTTAGAATTTGACAATAAGAGAAACATTACTTTGTTTGGGGAATCTGATAAATTGATTTTGGAATTAAGAGACCTTTTAGAGAAAGTCTGGACAGAGGTATTTTGGATAACTATAATGGTTGGAGTGGATTAAGTTGATCTTTGGATAGTACTGTTTAAGGGTAAAAATTTTATGAAGATTATTTTTGAATATTATGAAACAATAGTTTTAGGAAAAGGACAACCTGCAGGGTGGGGCATAACCCGTCGCGTCGGACAAAGCTGCAGGAATCGAACCCACAATCATAGTGCGATAGGCCTTTATTTCCTACCACTAGCCTACAGGAAGTCCCTGGTTATTACAAAATAATTTTACTAATCTAAATGGTATGTGTTAACATTTTTAACCTTATACAATTAGGATAAATTGAATATTTTTGAGTTCCGTTACCATTTGGAGTAAAAGTTGGGTTTGTGGTAAAAATTTATTTATGAATTAGAGTATACATAACAAGTATGTATATTCCCTTATGTTCTTAGTAAATCTTTTAAATAAATTCCTCAACATTATAAAAGGTAACTTAAAACAAAAATGTTGTCGGTTAACTTTTACAAATGGGGATTCAATGATCGTTTAACCAATCACAAGTTTGTGATTTTCTTGTAGTTAAACTTTCACCTAATCCTGTTTTCTATAACTCTCCATCAGACCTTTATGGTTTGTTTCTCCTCCATATCCATATTTTCATAGAATCCTAGAATGGGCTATATAGGGTGACCTTTGTACTTATCTTGATTTCTTTTAATGTTATATATTTATTAACCTTATTTCCGATGTAGGTTTCCCACAAAGGTATTTTCTATTTTCAACCTTTTATTTTCAAAGAAAATTTTAAAATTGCGAGGATGCAATTTTAATGAAGGAGGGGAGAATGTAACACCCCGAGCTTTCACGATACACCTCTCTTTCAATAATGCAATAGCTTGCATTGTACGCAACTTCGAGTTCTAAAACACTGCGACTAATCATAGTAGCCGTTATGAATAGTAATAACCACTTTTTAAAATTATAGAAATTTTATATTCCAAAATGGACTTCATTTTTGGATTCGTAATATCGAAATTAGCCTATGTTGAATTTTTGGTATTTTTCTGAGAACTACTTTTTTATGAATAGTGAAAAATACTTAAAAACAACTTTTTTAATCAAAATAATATATAGTGATAAATTATAATATTTAGTGCTTTTAAAGTATAATTAGAATATATTTTTACCATTTTATCCAATGGTGGTCATTAGAATTAATTTAACATTGAAATTGGACATAAACAATTGCCAATCTTTTGATATAAATTGTTTCTTAAAAACACGCTATTTGTTGTGATAGCGGGAATTAATTATAAAATTAATTAATGAAACTTATATGTTTGGAATTTTGTAAAATAGACATAATTTTTGAATTCAGAATATCAATTATAGATTAGGATGAAATTTTGGCATTGTTCTGAAAAACTTCAATTTTTTATGAATAGTGAAACCACTAAGTAATAGTTAAATAACTAATTTTTCGTTTAAGTGAAATATTACCACTTCTATGATTTTATTTTCAAAAATACTACATACATGGTTGTCATTAAGAAGTAAAATTTGGTTCAATGATATTAAAATAATTTTTTGATGAATAGTAACTTTTAAGTTCTTAATCGCGATTAGAGGTAATTAGTGTAGTTTAAGGTAAAAACAATGTTTTAATAATATGATATGAGCTTGAAACTTGTCCTACACCTATTGGATGAGTCATGGCCGACCAAGAAAACCCATGGGTCAACTTGGGTACCCCATGGAGCCACTTTGGTAGGAAAATGACATTAATATATATTTATTTAATGTTAAAATTAAATTGACACAAACATGAGTTGTTTTACTAAAACAGTTTTTAAGTGGGGTTAAACAAGTCCAAATTTTGACTATAAATATTAATTTGAAAGCTAAAAATATTTCCTACGTCATAGTATTTTTTTTATAATTTTTAGACATTATATAAATTAAATTAGTTATTACATCATTATGATGCAGCGATGACCTCATTATTTAACGATTTAAATAAAATGAGAAGATAATGACAAATACAAGGCTTAAATTTGTCCAAAGCCTATTGGATGAGTATATTTCGAACCCTTATCACCTTATCCACGAATTATATAAGTTTGGGACCTTTATAATCCGAAAATCATTGTATAATAATGTAACATTTCAATCTTTCCAAAAGAGCCCCTCCTCTCCTCTTAAAAAATGCCCCCACCACTACCACCTTATTCACACATTCAAGCCATTTGGCTCGGCCAACCTCTGACCATATACTCTCCCAACGTTCCCCTATTACTTCTAGAAGCCTCAAATTGGGCAGAATGCTTCCCAAGGAAGCCTTTGGATCAAATCAAAAAGAGTTACCTGATTTTGAGGTAATGTCTTCTCTAATGTAGTTTTGTTTTATTTTTCTTCTCCAACCCCCTAAACTATTTTTATTCATTTGTTTTGTAACAACGCCAGTATCCTAAATATACTAGGATGTTGGTATAAGAAGGATTAGAGCTACACTTACACACACCTACATCTAATGGTTAAAGAACATACGGTTTCTGTGGATGGCGAATTTCTGCCTCACGAAACGATAATTGTTCAACACTCATATAACACCTTCAAAGGTGGCCATTAAGATGTCAATATTTTTATATATGATATATAATATGTTTATGTTTTACTTATGCTTCTGTATTTCTCATTTATGGCATACTTTATGATTTTCATTATGGGTAAAACGTGATAATTTCATTTTAGGAAGTGCGGACTACTGCCCCCTGAAAGTGATTTGAATCGTTAATTCCATATGTGGGATGTATAATGGATGGAGTAAATGGTATTATACACTATATTATACTGGAATTATATTATACATTTATATAATTATGATTTCGTTCCATTAAATATTAAATTGAAATGAAATTAGCGTTCATGCGTACGTACGGCTTACCGTCTCCATGAACGGTGCATTTCATTTCATACCTCTAAATGTTATGTAATATTATAAATGAATGTATATACTGGATATATAAGATATATATGACATCTAAATCATGAATATAATTCTGGAGATAATGGATATTCTACCACATAAACAACTTGTAATTATAAGAAGTTTATTGTTGACTCAAATACCAAAGATCGACAAAACGACCGTTATTAACTTAAATAATTACATAATGTTAATATCATTGTAATAAGTGATATAATAAGGATAATGAAATTGAAAATGGTTCTTAATAAGGTATATATTAACTCTAGTTTATTATTCATGAGTTTAAAGAACAGTTGAGTCATGTCAGACATGAGGTAAGGGAACTTCTTAACCCAATTACCATTCTTTGGGTTAATCTCCTACTTTCAAATTATGTCATGATATTATTATGTCCTATTTTGTATTTTTACATTCTTTATGTGTACCTATAGTGAATACACATAATAGATATATTTTGTTTTAAAAATGATCTTTTAAGGACTTCATCTCAATATCCTTTCATTGAAGCATATTTGGTTTTATACACAATTTTCTTTTATACAGTGTATAAACCCCGTTGACTTTTATGTTTATTCAAAAGGAATCTTTTTTATATGAAGCATTTTACTAAACGAAAAAAAGGGAATGTTTTTCTTTCCGTACTTATGCGGCGACAACTACTTCTCTGCCGCCGTGACCATTATTTGAGTTTCGGCTTCCTCTAGAAGCCATCATTTTTTTTAAATGAAAAATAAATACAAAGTTTTAAATTTCTTTTATTTTGGTATTGAAAATGGTTTCGAAAGCATTTTTATTATATCAATGTGTTTTATTGATATCTTGTGATTGATATTTGGAAATTTTATGTTTCCTTTATGCACGTTTAATGTGATACGATTATGTTATGGTTTATTATATGTTTAAACCTATTCATATGAGGAATGCATTGGACATAATAAGTGACGGGTGGAGCCCGCTATAGCTCCTCGATGCATCGGCAGGTCTCATGAGACAAACTAGTGTCTTGGCATGAGGCCTTGACAAAATCTAATTTGTGGACTTGGCACGAGGCCTTGGCTACGTGGTTATGATAGTCTGGAATTATGCATTCCATCATTATGAAAGTGGTTATTGATATTGCATGTGATTATTCGACCAGTAGAATATCCAAGTGAATAAGTAAATGGCATTATCTCATATTAATTTTTCCATATTATGTTGAAGTTCATGTTTAAAAGGCTTTTGTTTTAGTTATACATTTCCTTAAATGTTAATGTTTATTTATGAGAGTTTCCGCATTATTGTTATCCTTACTGAGCATCTGAGGTCACCCCTTTCAATGTTTTAATATTTTCCAGGATGTGAAGAAGTATTTTATGAATGACCTACAGGGATAGTCAGAAGAGGATATGAGTGTGGACTATGGAGAATTTGTTATTGTAGTTTTTCACTTTATGATGTAATGTAACGTTTATTAATGTATCTAGTGTTTCCAAGGATACTAAACTAATCGGTCTTTCGAGACTTGATCTTTTGTGATCATGCCAATGTTACGAAGTAACGCACCGACTCTGGGTAGCTAGGGTCAGGGCGTTACACCGGAGCCTCGTTTATTATTAAAGGAAAGAAAAGTCCATTTTAACTAGGTAGAGGGAGTCCCATTACATAGCCCGAAGGGCCAGTGGGCATTTGTCCCATTATATGGTTCATATGCCCAATTTTTTGGCCCATGGACCATTCTGTAACACCCAAATACTTTGTCCTCATGTATTGATGAGTTTATGTTTATGTTTTGATTGAATTGTATAACAATAGAACAAAACATTTTTCTCATGAGGGAATAATATTATGGTTTGAAATTATATTAGAATGCAACCCAGTAAAACACAAAAATTGACACAAGGATTTTTATTTAAACAAGAACTCTGTAGTGTTTACATTGTAACCAGATCAAAAGAAACATTTCTACCCAAATATATCAATTAAAACCCCAATCAGAATTATAGGGAGACCGCATAAAACAACGAGAACCCCAAGAATATAATATGGGTCCTTATAATTAGTTGTAATGAACATAATAATTGCCAAATCCATTGCATCCACACTGATCACCAATGGTATGATGTGAACCATATTTTTCAATCATCGGGAATTTAGGAAACCCTAAAGTAAGGTTTAAGTATAAGGCCTCAGCCTTAAACATTACATAATTTTGAGTTATTACAAGATTACAAAATGAGGATCTTTTTAGGTTTAGAGTTTTAGAGAATTAGATCATAAAACATGCATTACATTCCACATTTACACAAAGTGGTTACATAAAAGATAGTATTCATTTATTTCCATCAACAAAAACATATTTCAAAATAAAGCATGGATTCTTTCTCGGCACTTCCTTGACACTATCGTCATAACATGTACCTTTCCCTTGACCTGTGAAAAACATTTCAAAAAAACTTGGGATGAGCATAAAAAGCTCAGTAATGGTTATAAAAATATGGAAAGGAAACATGAGTTCATATATACATAAGAATGAAATCATACTTTACCCACAAAACATAGTGACTTTAATATACCTCATCAAATCATGAATAAATCATAGAAATCATAAGACATAAAAGGTATTTGAGGCATTCATAACATTCTAAAATAGGGAGTAACCCTCTTGGTTACGTTTGGAATACCAACCACAATATATTCCCTACATCATTTCGGAGAAACCTTAATGCTTCACTCCTTCGCGTTACCCAATGCATTGGAGAGCTATATCGGGCTCACCCGCCCTTAGTTTATCACGGAACCACCCATCTTCATAACAATTCCCAAGAATCATAACATAATCGTATCACATAAAACATGCATAAAAAAACATAACATTTCCACCTTTCAATCACAAGATATCAATACAACACATTGATATAAAAACATTATGAAAACCATTTTCAATACCAAAATAAATGAAATGTAAAACATGGTATTTATTTTTCATTTAAAAAGAAGGTATGGCTTGTAGAGGAAGCTGAAACTCAAATATTGGTCATGGTGGCAGAGAAGTCATTGTCGCCGCATACGTATGACAAAAACATTCCATTTTGTCGTTTAGTAAACACTTCGTATAAAAAATATTCATTTTGAATAAATGTAAAAGTCAAATGGGTTTATACACCGTATAAAAAAAAGTTTTGTATAAAACAAAATATGCCTCATTGAATGGAGATTGAGATGAAGTCCCATACAAAGACGATATCCTTGGATTAAGGATAAATCAATTACATAATTATTTATTACAAATGAATACACAAAATATAAGTGGATATTAAGTGTAAAACAATCAGATTTTATTTACACATATTCATAGAACGACATATTCAACGTGTACATGTTTATCCAAAAGAATCAAATTTGGGTTAAGAAGATCTATTTCAAAAATTTGACAGTCTAACGGCGTCACTACAAAATTCAGAAAATGAGTTGATGAGAGATAAAAAGGGTATCTCATCACGTTGACATAAAATTTAAATCAATAATGATATAGAAATACATATCCCAACTCAATATTATGTGAATTAAAAGACATAAAAAAAGTTGTCTTTTAAAAAGAGGAGGGTGAATGGTTCCCTTATCGACATGGGTATCTTTCAAGACATGCACCCCATGAATGAAGGACAATACAACATGATGTAAATACTCATAAATGAAAGTATATTACACAATGAGTAAAATAATGGTCAGTACATACACCACTCAAAGGAAATTGTGGAAAATGTAGCATAAATCTCACGGGAATGAAAGTGAGATGAAAAATCCCTTACGAAAACTCGGCAGCCTAACGTCGCTACTTAAAACATACAAAAATGGATCGATGAGATCAAATAGGGTCTCTCATAATATTAAAATAATGTTTAAAGCAAGAGGAATATAAAATAACATACCCCAACACAACAAATAGGATCTTAAAATAAGTGACATACAAGAGAGTACATCAAAAGAAAGAGAGAGGTTAGATCTCTTACGAAAATTCGGCAGCCTAACAGTGCCACTCAAAACATCCAAAATGGATTGATGAGAGAGAATAGGGTCTCTAATCATATGAACATAAAACATAAAGTAGTAGTAATATAAAAGGACATCCCTATCACAATAAAGATGAGATTAAAAGGAATGACATAAAAGAGTGTACTTAAAAAGAATGAGAGGGGTAGGGTCCCTTAACTCAAGTCGAACTTGTCTTGTTCGTTTCTTTATATTCCTAAATAATAAACTTTGGTCAATTTATAATTGCTGAAGGACCTCCCATAAATATTATTATTCATTTCATATCACATATTTTAATGTTATAATAATTGGTTAATAATATGAGTTCATGACAGACTTTTTTGTCGATGTTTGGTACATGAGTCAAAAATTGAACTTGTTGGAAAATAATTTCCCATGTAGTTATAGGTACATCATATCTAGACAGTATTGATGTTTTAAATATCATATATATCCATTATATATTCATTTTATATTATTCCATAGCATTTGGATATAAAAACCACCGTTCATGGAGACGGTAGGCCGTACGTAGCCATTAACGCTACTTTCATTTTTTTTAATATTAATGGAATTAAAACAAAATGAGATATATATATATATATGTTATAATTATAGAATGATATCCATAATTTAGATGTATTATATTACATATATATCAATTATATATATGTACTTATAATAGTACATAACATTTTGAGATAAGAAATGAAATGTACCGTTCATGGAGACGGTAAGCCGTACGTACGCATGAACGCTACTTCAATTTCTATTTCATATTTAATGGAATTAAAACATAATGATATACAATATTATTTTAATTCCAGTATTGTATCATATATAATATCATTAAATATATCCTTTATACGTACCACATATTGTATTAACGAATCAAATCACTTTGAGGGGGCGGTAGTCCGCACTTCCTAAAATGAAGATATCGCGTATACCCATAATGGAAGCCATAGAGGTATGACATAAATGAAAAATACAGAATCTTAAGGAAAAAATAAAAATATTATATATCATATATAAATATAGTGACATCTTAATGGACACCTTTTAAGGTGTTAAAAGAATGTTGAACAATCATCGTTTTGGGAGGTAGAAATTCATCATCCACGGAAACAGTTTGTTCTTTAACCATTAGATGTAGGTGTGTGTAAGTGTAGCTCTAATAATTATTATAAAAACATCCTAGTATATTTAATATACTGTATTTGTTACAAAATAAATTAATAAAAAGAGTTTAGGGGGTTGGAG
This sequence comes from Viscum album, assembly GCA_963277665.1. Lineage (NCBI taxonomy): Eukaryota > Viridiplantae > Streptophyta > Magnoliopsida > Santalales > Viscaceae > Viscum > Viscum album. Next base: position 654,660,855 of record OY728140.1, read on the forward strand.
AAGCCAAATAAAACAGAAGGACACAAGTGAAGACATTACCTTAAAATCGGGTAACTCCCTTTGGTTTGAGCTCAAAGGCTTCCTTGGGAATACTTATGCCTAAAGTGAGGCTTCAAGTAGTTATAGAGGGATGTGGAGAGATAAAATGGGCAGGGAGTTTCCGAAACAAAGGCTTTGGAAGTGTGGGTAAGGAGGTAGAGGTGGGGGCCTTTTATAAGAGGAGAGGAGGGGCACTCTTGGAAAGTAAGGAAATGTTACTTTATTTTAGAATGAGTTTCGAATTTTAATGGTCTCACATTGATTTTTTTCGAGGATAAGGTTATAAGGGTTCGAAATCCACCCATCCAATAGTTTTTGGACATGTGTAGGTCTTATAATTTACATTATCTTTCCATTTTATTTTAATCGTTAAATAATGAGGCCATCGTTGCATTATCATGATGTCATAAATAATTTATTTTATATAATGTCTAAAAATTTTAAAAAAAATAATATGATGTAGGAAATAGTTTTAGATTTCCAATTACTATTTATAGTCAAAACTCTGACTTTTATTACCCAATCTAAAAAGTGTTTTAGTTAAACAACTCATGTATGTGTCATTTTAATTTTAACATTAAAAAAAGGTATTTATGTCATTTTCCATCCAAAGTTGCTCCATGGGGTCACGAAGTTGACCCATGGATTTTCGTGGTTGGCCATTACTTATCCAATGATTGTAGGACATGTTTATAGGTCATTTCATATTATTAAAACATTGTTTTTACCTTAAACTACACTAATTACCTCTAATCGCGATAAAAAACATATTAAGTTACTATTCACCAAAAAATTATTCTAATCCCATTGAACAACATTTTACTTCTTAATGACAACCATGTATGTTGGATTTTTGAAATTCAAAAAACAATGATGGAAAATTTTCATTTAAACAGAAAAATCAGTTTTTATAAGTACCACTTAGTGGTTTCACTATTCATCAAAATTGATGTTTTTCAGAAAATTACCAAAAATTTACCCTAAGCTATATTTGATATTCCGCATTAAAAAATGAAGTCAATTTTACAAAATTAAAAATATATAAGTTTAATTAATTAATTTAATAATTAATTTCCGTTGTCAAAACAAATTGCGTGTTTTTATGAAACAAAATTTATCCAAAGATTGACACTAGTTTAAGTTCGATTTCAAAGTTAAATTAATTCCAACGAACACTATTGGATTAAATGGTAAAAACCTATTCTAATTAAACATTAAAAACAATTCAAAAAATAATCTAATCATATAAATAAATTATATTAAAAAGAGGTTTTGAATTAAAATATAACATTTTCACTATTCATTAAAAATTGAACTTTTTCAGAAAAATTCCAAAAATTTACAGAAAGTAAATTTTGATGTCCAGATTCTAAAGAATAATTTTATTTTGTAAAATATAACACATAAAATTTTGAAAAACTGGATTTAAAAGAGGTTCGCCATCAAAAGGCGGTTAATCGACCTTTTAAAAAATATTGGAATGTTTACGCTTAAAATTGGATTCATTCTCATTTTTAATCCTATAACATTTATTGTAAAGAGTAAAAATATTTTACAAACATATATAATCATATTTTAGTTATTTATATTCATTCTCGACATCACAACAGCTAGGCGTTAACTACCATTTAAAATAATATTATTTTATTATTATAGTGCAACGTAAGATTCCCAAGAAACTCGTTGTTGTGTATTGGGTATGCCATCGAGCATAGAATTCCCTTTAAAGTAATATTAATATTTTATTCAGAAATATGGATAAATATAAAAATTTCATATTCTTTATTTACCTGGCGTGTTACATCCTTCCCCCCTTTTGGAAATTGCGTCCTCACAATTTTAAAACTGAGCTTGGAAACATCCTTGAATGTCCCACATCGGAACAAGAGTCTGTAAAACAATCACATTAAAATAAAGAAAGATAAGTACAAAGGTCACCCGTGTTAACCCATATTAGGATTCCGTGTAGGAAAACATGGAGATGGAGGAGAAATAATAGGGTCATGTTATGATGGAGAGTGATAGAAAATATGTTTAGGAGAAAGTTAACCACAAGAAAATCACAAACTTGTGATGGGTTAAACAGTATTCGATTCCCCAGTAGGAAAATATAATAGACAACATTGTTTATAAGTTACTTTTTATTGATGAATTTATTCATAAGGAAACATAATCACTTATCATGTTGACTTTCAACTTTTATTAGATTCCTTACACAAACTCATATTTTCTCCAAAAGATGAGTATTTAGGAAGACTTGTTCACATTAAGAGTACTATATTCAACTTCTAGAGAATCACCTAATCCAAAAAAGAGAACTATATACTTCCCATGTCTTTAGACTTTAACCAAAACCAAAACCAAAATGGTTAGTACAAGATCAGATAATCCAGAAAAGAATAACCCTTTATAAAAAGAAAATCTATTCTTAATCTCCAAAATTTGTCCAAAAAACCCCAAAGTTCAACGAGGACCATTAGATAAACAATTTGTCCATAAAATTCTTCAATGTAAACCAAACTAAGATTGAAACCCAAATATTTGATGGATTTAGTCACATAGTCTTCCAAGTTAAATCGTAACATTTATCTCCAAACAACATCAGTTTCTCATAATGTCTCGTATTGAAAAGTAATTATCCAAATCACATATCCTCCATGATAGGTTAATAATTTCTATAGATAACCCAAAATAAAAATAATCTTTATTAATAAAAACATATAACTAAAAATAATTATTAAAACTAACAAGGGACTTCACGTAGTCCAGTGGTAGGCAATAAATACCAGTCACACTTTGGTTGTGGGTTCGATTCCCACAGCTTTGTCCGACGCGACGGGTTGTCACACGGTCTGCGTGTTTTCCTTTTTCCAATACTATATAATTCATAAAAAATTCCCCAAACGAGATAAAATCATCAAAAATAACCATAACAAAATTTAACGTCAATTTTATCTCATGCCTTTCACTTCCGTCATAACATATAGTAAGGATCATATAAACCCTAATGGTTACATTTATTATTATTACATGAACTTCCACATCGATTTGTCATCTCGTACATGATGCATTACAGAACATACCAAGCTTCAAGTGGTTGATCACGACTCATTGATAGTTGGTTTAGAACAACCATGAGATTCCTCATTGAATCCCCCATTTCATCTAGTTTCTTAATCAGAGAACCACCATAGTTTCCTTCAAACCTATTGTCACTTTGGTGCCTGCTAGATCCATCCATTCAATAAAAATAGAAATGTCAGTGTGAGTATATCAACAAACCATCATGTACTAATGAAGAAGGTAAACACTAAGATATAATTACTCATTTACTTTATCTTAAACTAGGACTCTTTCTGAAATGTTAACCATTATGGTAATGTCACTTGTGCTTAGAGAATACCCTAACCTCTAAATTTATCTAAACCGACCTTTGATACCAACTATAAGGCCCCAGTCATAAACATTACTTAATCTTGAGTTATTACAAGATTACACAATGAGGATCTTTTTAGGTTTAGAGTTTTAGAGAATTAGATCATAAAACATGCATTACTTTCCACATTTACACAAAGTGGTTACATAAAAGATAGTATTCATTTTTTTCCATCATAGAAAACATATTTCAAAATAAAGCATGGATTCTTTCTTGGCACTTCCTTGATACTATCATCGTAACATGTACCTTTCCCTTGACCTGTGAAAAACATTTAAAAAAAACATGGGATGAGCATAAAATTCTCAGTACGGGTTATAAAAATATTGAAAGGAAACATGAGTTCATATATACATAAGAATGAAATCATACTTTACCCACAAAACATAGTGACTTTAATATACCTCATCAAATCATGAATAAATCATAGAAATCATAAGACATAAAAGGTATTTGAGGCATTCATAACATTCTGACATAGGGAGTAACCCTCTTGGTTACATTTGTAATACCCACCATAGTATATTCCCTAAATCTCTTTGTAGAAACCTTAATGTTTCACTCCTTTGCGTTACCCAATGCATTGGAGAGCTATATCGGGATCACCCACCCTTAGTTTATCACAGAACCACCCGTCTTCATAACAATGCCCAAGAACCATAACATAATTGTATCACATAAAACATGCATAAAAGAAACATAACATTTCCACCTTTCAATCACAAGATATCAATACAACACATTGATATAAAAACATTATGAAAACCATTTTCAATACCAAAATAAATGAAATTTAAAACATGGTATTTATTTTTCTTTTAAAAAGATGGTATGGCTTGTAGAGGAAGCCAAAACTCAAATAATGTTCATGGCGGCGGAGAAGTTGTTGTCGCCACATATGTATGACAAAAACAGTACCTTTTGTCGTATAGGAAACGCTTCATATAAAAAAGATTCATTTTGAATAAATGTAAAAGTCAAAGAGGTTTATACACTGTATAAAAGAAAGTTGTGTATAAAACAATATATTCCTCAGTGAATGGAGATTGAGATGAAGTCCCATACAATGACGGTATCCTTGGATTAATGATAAATCAATTACATAATTATCTGTGACAAATGAATACACGAAATATAAGTGGATATTAAGTGTAAATCAATCAGAGGTTATTCAAACATATTCATAGAACAACATATTCAAGGAGTACAAGATTATACCAATGAATCAAATTTGGGTTAATAAGTTACCTTGCAAAAATTTGACAGCCTAACGGCTTCAGTATAAAATTCGGAAAACTAGTTGATGAGAGATAAAAAGGGTATCTAATCACAAGGACATAAAATTTAAATCAATAAGGATATAGAAGAACATATCCCAACATAATATTATGTGACCTAAAAGACATAACAAAAGAAGTCTTTTAAAAAGAGGAGGGTGATAGGTTCCCTTACCGACATGGGTATCTTTCAAGACATGCACCCCGTGAAAGAAGGAAAATACAACATTGATGTAAATACTCATAAATGAAATTATATTACACAATGAGTAAAATAATGGGCATTACATACACCACTCAAAGGAAATTGTGGCAAATGTAGTATAAATCTCACAGGAATTAAAGTGAGATGAAAAATCCCTTACGAAAACTCGGTAGCATAACGGCGCCACTTAGAACATACAAAAATGGATCGATGAGATCAAATAGGGTCTCTCATCATATTAACATAATGTTTAAAGCAATAGTGATATAAAATAACATCCCCCAACATAACCAATAGGATCTTAAAATAAGTGACATAAAGGAGAGTACTTAAAAAGAAAGAGAGAGGATTGATCTCATACAAAAATTCCGCAGCCTAACGGCGCCACTCAAAATATCCAAAATGGGTTGATGAGAGACAATAGGGTCTCTCATAATATGAACATAAAAATTACAGTAGTAGTAATATAAAATAACATCCCGATCACAAGAAATATGATATTAAAAGGAATGACATATAAGAGTGTACTTAAAAAGAAAGAGAGGGGTAGGGTCACTTACCTCAAGTCCAACTTTTCTTGTTCATTTCTTTATATTCCTGAATAATAAACTTTGGTAAATTTATAATTGCTTAAGGACCTCCCAAAAATATTATTATTATGTTAAAATCACATATTTTAATGTTATAATAATTGGTTAATAATATGAGTTCATATGAGACGTTTCTGTCGATGTATGGTAAATGAGTCAAAAATTGAACTTGTTGGAAAATAATTTTCCATGTAGTTATAGGTACATCATATCCAGAATATTATTGATTTATTAAATATCATATATATCCAGTATATATTCATTTTATACTATTCCATTGCATTTGGAGATAAAAAGCACCGTTCATGGAGACGGTAGGCCTTATGTACGCATGAATGCTACTTTCATTTTTTTGTCATATTAATGGAATTAAAACAAAATGAGAGATATATATATGTTATAATTCCATAATGATATCCATAATTTAGATGTAATATATTACATATATATCCATTATATATATGTACATATAATAGTACATAACATTTTTAGATAAGAAATGAAATGTACCGTTCATGGAGACGGTAAGTCGTACGTATACATGAATGCTACTTCCATTTCTATTTCATATTTAATGGAATTAAAACATAATGATATATAATAGTATTTTAATTCTATTATGGTATCATATATAATATCATTAAATATATCCTTTATACATACCACATATGGTATTAAGGAATAAAATCACTTTGAGGGGGCGGTAGTCCGCACTTCCTAAAATGAAGATATCGCATATACCCATAATGGAATCCATAAAGGTATGCCATAAATGAAAAATAAATAAGCTTAAGAAAAACATAAAAATATCATATATCAAATATAAATATAGTGACATCTTAATGGAATCCATTAAAGGTGTTAAAAGAATGTTGAACAATCATCGTTTCGGGTGGCATAAATTCACCATCCACGGAAACAGTATGTTCTTTAACCATTAGATGTAGGTGTGTGTGTGTATGTAGCTCGAATCCTTATTATAAAAACATCCTATTATACTTAAGATACTTTATTTGTTACAAAATAAATGAATAAATAGAGTTTAGGGGGTTGGAGAAGCAAAATAAAACAAAAGGACACAAGTGAAGACATTACCTTAAAATTGGGTAACTCCCATTGGTTTGAGCTCAAAGGCTTCCTTGGGAAAACTTCTGCCCAAAGTAAGGCTTCAAGGAGTTTGAGAGGAATGTGGAGAGACATAATGGGCATGGGTTGGACAAGCCAAAGGCTTTGGAAACGAGGTTAAGGAGGTAGAGGTAGGGGCCTTTTATAAGAGGAGAGGAGGGGCACTCTTGGAAAGTAAAGAAATGTTAATTTATTTTAGAATGGGTTTTAGATTTTAATGGTCCCACATTGATGTGTTTCGAGGATAAGGTAATAAGGGTTATAAATCCACCCATCCAATAGTTTTTTGACATGGGTAGGTATTATATTTTACATTATCTTTCCATTTTATTTAAATCGTTAAATAATGAGGTCATTGTTGCATCATCATGATGTTATAAATAATTTAATTTATTTAATGTCTAAAAATTATAAAAAAATAATATGATGTAGGAAATTGTTTTATATTTCCAATGATTATTTATAGTTAAAAAATCTAACTTTTATAACCCCATGTAAAAATTGTTTTAGTTAAACAACTCGTGTTTGTGTTATTTTAATTTTAACATTAAATAATAAGGTATTTAGGTCATTTTCCAACCAAAGTGGCTCCATGGCGTCCCCATGTTTAACAATGGATTGTATTGGTCGGCCATGACTCATCCAATGAGGGTAGGACATGTGTCTAGGTAATTTCATATTATTAAAACATTATTTTTGCCTTAAACTACACTAATTACCTCTAATCGCGATCAAAAACATAATAAGTTACTATTCACCAAAAAATTATTCTAATCCCATTGAACAACATTTTATTTCTTAATGAAAACCATGTATGTCGGATTTTTGAAATTCAAAACACAAATATGGAAAATTTTAATTTAAAAGAAAATCATTTTTTATAAGTACCACTTAGTGGTTTCACTATTCACCAAAAATTGATGTTTTTTAGAAAATTTCCAAAAATTCACCCTAAGCTATATTTGATATTCCGAATTAAAAAATGATGTCTATTTTACAAAAATCAAGACATATATTTTTCATAAATTAATTTAATAATTAATTCCCGCTCTCAAAACAAATAGTGTGTTTTTATGAAACAAAATGTATCAAAAGATTAACACTAGTTTAAGTCCGATTTCAAAGTGAAATTAATTCCAACGAACACTACTGGATTAAATGGTAAAAATATATTCTTACTTCACTTTAAAACCAATTAAAAATATAATCAAATCATATAAATAAATTAGATTAAAAAGTGGTTTTGAATTAAAATAAAACATTTTTCACTATTCATTAAAAATTGAACTTTTTCGGAAAAATACCAAAAAATTACACAAAGTAAACTTTGATGTCCCGATTCTAAAGAAGAATTTTATTTTTTCAAATATAACACATAAAATTTTCAAACAGCGTATTTAAAAGTGGTTCTTCATCAAAATGTGGTTAATCAACCTTTTAAAGAATATTGGAATGTTTACGCTTAAAATTGGATTAATTCGCATTTTTTATCCTATAACATTTATTGTAAAGAGTAAAAATGTTTGACAAACATATATAATAATTTTGTATTTAGTTATATTCATTCCCACCATCACAACAACTAGGTGTTAACTACCATTTAAAATAATATTATTTGATTATTAGAGTGCAACGTAAGATTCCCAAGAAACTCGTTGTTGTGTATTGGGTACGCCATCAAGCATAGCATCCCCTTTCAAGTAATATTAATATTTTATTCCCAAATATGGATAAATATAAAAATTCCATATTCTTTATTTACCTGGGGTGTTACATCTAGATAAGGAAACAACTTGAACATTTCCTTGGGTTACCATTCGATTCCAATGACTATAATTATATCTTTTGGCATTATGGTGAATTAAATACAAAAATTTATGTACAACTTGGTTTTCAAATATTTAAAAATTAGAAATTATTAGATATCTTCTGGTTGTGGTGAAATATTTTTAATTACATGATTTTGACAAAGAATTAAGGAATTCAAAACTCATTAAAAATATTTTAAAATAAAATATAATGATATTCCTATTTTTAAAAGAAAGTGTTTTAAAACTATGTTTAATTTATTTTAACTAAAATAATTCTTTAATTAACTTAGTTTTGACTACTATAATATTAGTATAAATGGTTATATGTGGGTATACCAAAATTTTAGTATATAACCGTGAATGTTAAGGATATAGTTTTGAAAAATAATTTGCGTAATATTATTAGATAACGTATTATTAGGTATTCATTAAACCTTTTTACGATATAAAAAATTAATTTTTTTAAGGGTAATTTTTATATAGTCTTATTTTTCATTATGAGTTTTTTAATGTTAGTTTTTATAAAAAAAGGGCTTACTAGGGCCTTCTCTTTATGTCTGGGCCAAGGGAGGCAGATCATTCTAGGTGGAAATGCTTAGCCCTCTACCCAAGCCTTGGCCATCCCGAGTGCGGGCATAGTTTTGACGAAGGGTTCACGGGAGCAGGATCACTTGAGTGTGCCACCACGGGCACGAGTCCACGATTAGGCATAGGTAGGGTGAGGCCTATGGGGGGGGAAGCGGGAGCCTATGTGTAAGGCCCCCCTGTCTGTGTTGTGTGATTTCTGAGAAATGCATCCAATTCTTAGGCTTATAAGGAAAATGCACGTGCCTTTCTACTTTGATGTGCAATGCGTTGTTTCAGGAGAAATTAGACCAGGGTCGTTGGATGACGTATCACGTGATCTGGGTCATCGATCTCGACCCTACACTCAACCATCAGCAACCGTTATTTTCATTACATTTTTCATGGTCTGTTCGATCCACCACGATCTAATCATGACATTTTATGGTTTTAAAAATGCCGCGATGAACATGAGCAAACCGATCTCACCATAGATCGATATGAGCTGTCCATCACCATTAGAAACCGCAAATATACCCCGACATTTGGATTAAACGTGGATCAAATCCAGATCTTTAATTTTTTTAAATCATTCTCTAGCGCACTCTCTTTTTCCCCGTGGTGTTCCTTGAACCAGTAACCTTACAGACTTTATAGAATCATTCTTCTTCTCTCATGACCACCACTGGTCTCCCACCATTCACGCTGTTTCCACAAAGACCAATTCTCGATATTTTAATATACCGTAGTAGCCCTGGATCCCATATAACTTTCATTAAAATATTCAAAGTAGATATAGTTTATAAAATACACCTGAGGAATATCAAGAACCAATCAGCTCTTTTCACTCATGTTCCCAGTAGACCTCACTAATTCCTCCTAGATTTTCAGTGTTTCCACGAGCTCCTCATCCTCCTCAATCTAAAGTAGGGGATTTATATTTTCGTTTTTTATTGAGTGTTATGTTGTATGTTTATATACAATTGTTTTATAAATGTACATTATCTTACAGATTGGGGCTAAAAATTTCTTTACCTGATTTAGAGTTATGGGATTCTGAGTTATAAGGTGTTAGTAGACCCGAAGTATGGATACCTCAGGGAAATGTTTATTTTATACCTTATATAAATAATCTGGTAGATGTATGAATATATGTATATAAATATAAAAGTATAATATATAAAGCCCCCAAATTTTTATAAATCCCATATTCCCAGATTTAAGAATTCTATATTTGAGTTTCAATGTTATTAAAGAACAATGAAATCCATGGAGTCATTTTTGTAAGAAAACATTTATACTAGATTATGTATGATCTTAAATATATAATTATACTATATACATGTGGTTTTAATCATTTCATCATTATAGTTTTAGTTCATATTCTTGATAAACATGCAAGTATCAAATAAGCAAGGTATGAGATCCTTACATATAATCATAATGTTTAATCGGGTATGTGAGTACGTGTGTATATAATCCAACTTCAATCCCCATATGTATTTATAAAAATTTACATGCTTTGCAAAAAAATTCAAAACCCATATTTTAAAATATTTTTTTTTGGTTGTGATTATTCATTACTTCTTAACCAAACATCGTTGAATGAATGTTTTACACAAAACCCAAAGTGTAGTTATTTCAAAAGCCTTTATTTTGATTTACATAATTCATGAGTGTAAATATTGGAGGGTTGCAACATTATGTTACCTCTTTATTTATTATGAACCCAGATGAAAATTCCATTAAGTAATTGATTAAAATGGTTATAGGAAATATCAGGTGAAGTGGTAAACCCATTCCTTCATTATTTGTGTGTTTCAAATTAATATCACATTTGCAATGAATGCTTACTATTTTATGCATTTCATTGGAAATATTATTACTAAAATAATAACTAACATATTCTGATTCAGTCCAAGTTGATTCCATTTATCAGTGCATGAACTAATGATGAGTAATATCTATTTGATGTTATAAACATGCAATGTAATGCATTAAATGTATATGGAAGAAGTTTTAAAGTTATTAATATATGTAAAAATACATCAATTTATTATTCTTCACATATGATAAATAATTATGATTTTAATTATTTGGAGTGGTATGGGACCCCCCAAATAAATGCCATGGAATTATGTATTCAAAGTGTTATGGGACATTGTGGATATATAATTTTATAAAACATATGAGGAATGTATTAGAATAGTATGTTCCGGGATGAGGACTGTTAGATTTAAGCCCTCCGGGTTGGGGTCTGGTTACAAAAAAACATCCGAGTACGAGTCCATTTGATGAGGCTCTCCAGGATGGAGTCCTATTATAGAGGCTCTTCGGGTTGGGGTCCGGTTACAGTAAACCCCTAGGTCTTGGTTGAGGAATTGACAAAAAAATTAAAGTCCGGCATTATACATTCCCACAATATATGAATGAAATTTAATTAACCAAAAAGATATTAGAATAGTAGAATAAATATGGTTATGATACAGTACTTATGAGTATAAGAAAAGTAAAGGCTTATGGCTTGACAAATGTATATCCCTCATGGATTTAGTATTCGATGTATGAAATTAATGTTAATAACTTTATGTGAAACTCTGGTTTTTCATTACTCTTAGCCATTTAATTTTTCATTACATATTATTATGCCACACATGTTTATAATTTATTTTATACAAATAATAAGCATGCTTGTATTCGAACCTTGTATCCTTGTAATTCTCTTAGTATGTTTCTAATAAGTGCTTTTATTTTGACCTGTTATATGTGCAAAAAAATTTCATCAAGAAGATTGTTTTATGAAAAGCTTTAATGATTGTTTTCAAAAGTTATTTTGGGTATAGTATGTTGTTTTTTAAACACCTTACTAGGCATATTTATGCTCAACCAATGTTTTTGAAATAAATTTATCAGGTATCAGCTTTTAGCAGAAGAAACATTTATGAAGTAGCTGGTTTCTTAGTGCCTGATCCAAATAAGATCTTATGTATGGAACCGAATCTGGGTATCTGGAGCTAGGGAATGTAACATTCTAGGAATTGTACAACAACAGTACCACAACTACTATAGTACCCCATAGTTCTCGCCGCTGCAATAGTACCCTGCCGCTGCTACAGTGACCTGCCGCCGCTACAGTGCATGCCATTGCTATAGTGCCGCTGCTACAACAGTACGCTACAATACACCAATAATAACTGACTCCCAATGGGTTATGAACCCCCAATTTTTCTATTATGTTTAAGGGGGTAATACCACTAAGACGAATCCCAACTACAGTAGCAATAAGGAAGTATGAACTGTTAAAATATTCACATTCCATCGTATTTTATTCACAACATCATGAAGACATCCCATCCTCAATAATTTAGATGAATCAAATATTAAATGTATAAAATATTCAATAAAATCAAGAAATATACAATGAACATAATATTAATAAAACATTTGATAGAAATTCTATCAAGAAAATTCAATCATCTAAACTCAATCGATCTTCCTTCATTCGATATCCTTTTTCCAATGGGCACTGTTCATTTGGACTATATTATATTCTTTTGATTCTCATCCTTCATCAACTGAAAAGAAACTAAATTAAAAACTCAAAATTCACCATCTAATAGATTATTGGTTGTTTAACATTCTGCTGATGAATGTCACTATGATGGCCTCACTATGATGGTATTTCTCCAATACAAATTTCATTAATTGGAACTTTATTTAATGATCGAATAGGACCTCACTTTGATAATATTTCTCAAATTCATCCAAAAAACAAACTCTGGTTTGAAACACAATATAGGTACAAAATATATTGGATCCTTAGCTTATTAGAATAGTTCAACGCTCTTGAAATGTAAAAGTATAAAATGATATCCTTTTATAGTAACCCCTGAAAAGACAATGGTTTAAAAAAATGAATTCCTCATCATACTCAACAAAATTTACAATTATCATATTTTCCATTCATTTTAGTCATAATCATTGAATTATCAAACTATTCTCATTAATTATGGGAGATTTTAGAATATTCTCAATTATACTAAAATCATAATATATCATTGAGTTTGTGAACATTTTTTCAGTCTAATTAATCATTATTATTTTTCAATATAATGAAAACCGATAAAAAAGTAATGAATTCTTATTATGATGAGAATTTTAAAAATTAGAAATTGTTCACATGAAAATACATCATATCAATAAAAAAATTAGAAATTTATGATTTGAACATTATTTAACATCAAAACATCATTGAAAAATACATTTTTAGTATGGACATATGTTAATTATCATCAAATTATTTCACCTTTTAATCAATTACATAGACATATGATCTTGCATTCATGATTTTTAGCGCCTGATTGCTTTTATGTTATCAATTCACATCTACTGGATTGGTATCTACATCAGTTTGATGGATTAATAATAACACTAGTCAAATGATTCAACACAACTTCATGAGAAACAACCAATTTGTTTATTCTTTTTATGTTGACCCATGAAAAATACAATTCATCTTGATGAAAATTGTTGACTAAATTATTAAATATCGATGGGTGGATTGGTATTCTTATCCTTATATTTCTCTAATATCAACAATATAACCACATAATTATTCCTTGAATAGAACTATATATCTGAGGTGTTAATGATAAAAAAATTTATCCAATAAATTTGTGTTAGAATCCATTATGACAAATCTATATAATATTACTCCCTTAGACTGATCACGTTAGTGATTTCAAAACATAAGATAGACCAATATTCTAGATGTTTGATATTGTGACACTAATGACTACTATACTGATGATCTCATCATTTTGGGTTTATTCTTCTACACACATAAGAGGAGCCACCAAATTATGTCACATCATATTATTCTGTTTTTTAATAACTCATGTGTGTATCATGAATTTATTTATGATTTATGTGAAAAACATAAGAATAAAATATTCGTCTTATTTACATTGAATTTTTTTTTTGGCTCCAATGTCTTCATGAACCTTTTATCTTCTAAACAATTCATCGCTCTGATGTTCTAGAGATGTTTTATAATGTTTATGGTAAGGATCTGATGTTATGTACTTCCTTTTATGGGGTGAAACCAATTTGCAGTGTCTAGTGCATCTTCTTTATCAGTGTGTTAGTGATTATGATGTCGATTTTCTAAAAAACAAGGTATTTCGAAACCTGAACCATATGTCATCAATTGTCAAAAAATAATTTCCAAACTAAAATTGGTCCAAAAAATCTCCATCTTTATGTTTTTTTTCAATACTAATAGGAAAAAAATAAATCATGTTGTTTTTTATATAACTGTTCATCTATCCATATATACATTTCATCTCCATGTATTCTTTCCATTTTTGTTTTGTTCATATTTTCATTATATCACAGTGATTCCATTTACACCCCCCCTTTTAAACCAGAAATTTCAAAGGGAGTATCATGAATTGTAACCCCCTTAATGAAAAATGATCTCACTTCCAAGGGTAGGATCTCATCATTTCAAAATATTATAATTACACATTAGGATAACATAAGAATCCCTTTAGTTTCCTAACAAATATGCTTTAAATAGAAAATATAATTTATTGTGGGTGAAACCCATAGTAAAATAAATAATGTATTATCAACTTTATCAATTTTGTCCATAAAACAACAGTCATGAAATAGATTTTCATTTTTCATTGAATATTTTCATTTCAAGGGAAATGATAAAAGGATTTGATTAGGATAAATGTAATATACTGTAACCTCATTAAAAATATCAAAAATTTCAGGTGTATAATGGGAACATTCAAAAAATAATATTCATCCTCATAAAATTCTTTTACATGAATATTATGAAACTCATTTATCAGCTTCTTAACTTCAAATCATTCATTAGAATAATATTTAGTACAAAAACAAATTTATTGTGAATCATGAGTAATAATAATTTTTCTAAGAAGTATCATTATGGCTTGGAGTCCTATTTCAGTCTTATATTTTTCATCTTCTTCTTTAATATATCATTGAATGCATTTTTATCCATCTGATCATCATTATCCCATTTTGTGACATGTTTAAATTCACCCAGATACCATTTTTATATTTATATTATTTTTGTTTCCCCATTAGACATATTTGATTGGTGAATTTGTAACTATTTATTCATCTAATGATATTTTACAATAAAATATAGTAAAAAAAATTAGTAACATGCCCATATTTCTGACATTATATTCATATTATATTAATTTTAATTCAATAATTTGTTGATATATCTGTATCAAAATTTCTCAAATCTTACGAATACTTTTTCATTACCTTTTAATCACATGATTGGTGTAATTATTCTAACATTCTCACTATTTCAGACTTGGTCGGGAAAAATAACTCTGAACTCCTTATTTTATGAAACAACATGTTCGTTTTCTTACAATTTCTTAACATACTCATATTTCGTCATCTTACAAGTTTTCATTTTTTGATCAACATTATTTTCAGAAAAATATTATCTTATATTAACATCAATGATCACATATAATTAATACATAATTTTAGAAAGATACGTGTGGTACCAACATGAATAAGTTCTATGTCAGAAAATTCAACAACACCAATATTGACCTTTGAATATTCATCCTTCATTATGAGAGTAAAAATGATCATAATTTTTTTGTTATTGTTTCATTGAAAATAATGGGCTACTTTGATGAGGATGATAATTTCCAGAAAATATTTTACCATTTGTGGTGAAATATGTTTTTCCATAAAACACGATTTTAAACCATTATATTTATCTTCTTTAAATGTTACACCATTAACATAATAATCCTTTTTAATTTTTCTTTCATATTTATTATATTAATTGGGTTACAATATAAATTTATTGTTATTCTTATAACTCATAATAATTCTCCCTTAGACTAACTTTCAAAAGATATATAATCTTTTCAAATTCAAATGTCATCAACATATTCTGGTTAATTTCATTAACAATTATATATACATTTATATTGAGGATCTCATTTCATAAATTTATTTATTCATAATATTGTTATTCATTAAAATAATCCATACTTTACATTTTGAGATATAATAAAAATGAGATTGGACTCTTCATTCTTTATTAAGTCATTATATTCAAAAGTTATTTCATTAAAATCATTCTTTGTCTACATACATTCATTCTTGAGTTGTGTATTGTTTTTAATTTAATCCAAATCATTATTCAGAATTTAATCCATTTATATAATTTCTTCACCATTATCATCACCACCTAATAAATAACTTCAATTTTATTTGAAAAATTATGTTGAGTTGATTATTAGATTAATCATGGATGAGTAAGAATCGTTATTTCATCTACTCATATAAATCTTATTCTTAATTTCATAAGTAATTATTTCTGTACATTTCTCCTAATTTTTTTTGATATTTTTCGTCAACTTCTCTAGTCATATTTTCATTATCATTATTCCTAAAAAAAATTATTTTCGAAATTTTCGTCCCTTCACAATTCCATCATTTTGTGGGTTTAACGTTTCTATTTCCCCTTTTTATATTTTATATAAAGGATGTAAAAATTGTACATAAATCATTATATTAATCCATTTCATCTGAATTACTTGATTATTCTTCAATTTAATTATCATTGTTATTCCCCTTTAAGAAATATTTGAATGAAATATATTAATCAATATTTTCATTTGTATTAAAACCATTATCTCACATATTTTAATAAGTAACATGAGTACTATGTAGGTCATCCAACGATATTGTTTTAGGATTTCCATTTTTCAAATATGAAATTTTGGAATCAGAATTATCGTGATCAATTATCACAATCCTTTCAATAGTAGTTGAGTCTTCCCAAATATCACTGAGACATCATATAGTGGTAATAATAAAGAGCTCCTTTATAAATAATCCACCTACATATTCATACTCATCTATTTATAGATCATCATACAACAACCTCTAGATTTGTAACATTTCCTTCTTACCCATTTTATTTCTTTCATTAATTTTCTAATATTTGTCTGAAATAGCTTGGGTAGTTTGAACACCCTTTAATATAAAAAACTCACTTTAAGTTAGTGGATTGAGAAATTTAATTTATATATTCCATCACTCAAAATATATTTCATATTAATAATAAAACAATATATTTATAAATACAAGAAATAAATCTATATGTAGTATCTTCAAAAGCATCATACCCAAGGGACCTAAATTATCGAATAATTATATCTTTCTATGTATAATATTTTTTACAATTGTAAACTGGAATCCCCATATAGTTCACAAAATAAAAATAACTAGTTCACATAGATAGATCTATCAAAGGAAACCTTATCTATTAAAAATTCCATTTTTGTAATAGGATAAATACAATTAATATGGGGGGAGGGTTAATCATTGGTTCATTGGTTCATTTTTATTTTATAATCATTATATATTTAGTATAAAATAATAACATATAGAACATGAGTATTTTATGATAAAAACAAACATAAAATCTCATCCTTACCATTCATATGATATAATGATATATAGAAGAAAACACAAGATATTTACAAGGTTTGGTAAAAGGAAATTCTTTTTCCTATGTTGGATAGTCCCACCATCATGGATTATTTATCTATAATATTTCAAGAATACATTGGAACAAGGAGTGACCTATTCTATAATCCTAGTAGAATATTTTCTTCTATAATTGGTTTTACACCAAAAAATCCATTTTAATATCGACATTACCATATCAACTTATAGTCCCTAGAAAAACAATAAATCAATTTCTGTAACAAGAAATTACTCATAGTAACATGATCCACAATACTTATTCTATTCTAAATCACATTATAATTTCATCACATCCACAATAGGTAATTTAAATCAATCACTACCTATGTAAAATAATCGCAAAATCCAAAAACTATCGAAGTAAATTTTTAGTCTTGATTAATTATCATGAAAATAAATAAGACGACTTCATTATCAAAAGACATTCTAATCTACCACAATATGGTAACGTCTATTTGATGGGATTCATCTTATTTTCATCATTATAATACATATTGTTATATAAATTATTTAATTGAGTATAAAATAAAATGAATGCTCACAATTTCTCAATAAAACATAACATTTTTTTAACCTTGTACTTATAGTTGTCTCTTCTATGGGATCACTCTGATGGACAAGCATAAAGGAATATTCTTATGTTGGAACATTCTATGATGATCAAATTGAACTTCCCTCGGATAGTCATATTCATCTTCAACACGAAAAAAACTACAATTTTGTAATCAATACATATCCGACAAATGTAAAATATCTAGATCATGTGAATAAATAAAAAAAATATTTCAATTTATGAATGTTCAATTATATCATTTCATAGTCACCCCATAATAGAAAAGGCGTGAAAATTAACTCCATTTCCCACTAAATGGAATTCACAATTCCTATATTTCTTTTACATTTATAATATCATCTAATAATTCATCATCTATTCTATATACTATAATGAGATTCTCAAAAAAATTTATAATCTTCTTAAATCTACTCAAATACTCAAACATCAATTATATTAAAAACATTTATATAGTCCGATTCATCTGTTTATTTTTTCATCGTGATGAAATCATATGGAAAATTGAAGACTACTTATTATGATGAACATTCATAAAAATGAAAATCTTTTCATAACGTTTCTTCGTATCAAATATAAAACACATTCAAATACAAATATAACATTCTATATGATTAAAACATACTTCAAAAATAATTTTTTAGTAAGAAAATATCTAAATATCTTCAAGGAATTTGTCCATTTTCATTAATTCATCATATTGTTGATTCCATGTCTGATGATGTTTAGTGTCTGATGCCTTTATTAGAGATAGATCACATATTATCAACCTATCTCTATAACACATTTATAGATCGGTGTCCGTGCTATTTTGATGAGTCATCACCACTTCATGATAAATAATCCATACATTTTTTCAATTGACTAAATTTCAAAACAATTCCCCCCCAATTATAGTGGTTTACTAAATTATATATCATCATCAGGTTGATTGGACTTCGAACTCTTATATTTAATAAATTTAAATAATTTAACATCTCAATTTTTAATCCTATTGAAATGGGTAACTTCTTTTTTAAATAAACTGAATATTTATAAAATGAACTAATTCAATTACTTATAATGATGAATCAGTGGTTTACCTTGTGTGTTGGACCAATGTCATCATTGAATTCTTTTCATAATCAAGATCAATCATCTGGTCTTATGATATTTTTCCAATGATGATTCTCATTCCAATGATATTTATCATTTCTTGGTATTCCTCACATCAATGACAAGAATCCAGAATACTTTTCATCATATTATAATTTTTTACACCATGTACATCTTGTAACATGACTTTTTTAATGTTTTATAAGAACTCCATGAAAAGAAAATCATTGTCATATTTACATTGGAATGTTTTATGACATCCCGTGTCTTCTAGAACATTCATTCCTGCTAACCAAACCTTATTCTAATAGTCTAGATCCATTGATTCATTTCGATGGTATCAGTCAGAATTTTTGTGATTACTTTTGTGTTTTTAGCTGATTCACTATGTTTGGTCAATTTTTATTGTTAATATGATTATCAGTCCAATGAGGTGTGTCAAGAATTCAAAATAACACATTTCCTACACATCTACCATATATCATCCCTTGAGAAAAAATACAACAAAAAATAATCTTATGCCAAATAGAACTATTGTTAGAAAATCATGTTATTAAAATAATATATCATATTTTAGAATTAGTGGATGAAAATATAGTGACAAATGGACTATGTGGTGGATAATACATAAATTTATGAAATGAATAATTAATTATAGTTTATATTTGAAATAAAGGATTTTGGGTTCCATATTTTGACCACTCTCTACAAAAAATGAGAGAGGGTATTTATGAGAAAATATATTATTAGATTGAAGATGAATTCAAGGGATGGTTATTTAATCTTGTAGGTTGTATGGGAGATTTAAAATGAGATATTGAAATAATAAAAGTAATTTTTGGTAAAATTTATAATGTAAATTAATCACTACAAAAAAACTATGTTAATTTTTTTTTCTATATTATATGAAATAAATAAGTTAAATTAATATACATCTTATTAAATGGAATATATTATGAGTATATTAAATTTTATGCCTAAAAATAAATGTTATCTAAAAGTTCATATGATAAGAATTTTTATTATGATATTAAATTAAATCCATTTTATAAATTTAATCTAATATATCATATTTAGTATATTTAATTAATCATATTAGTTATTGACTACAATTTCAATTTTAGGATGAAAAATAAAATTCTATGTTAAAAATTTTGTGAACAACGTAAATAATAAAATTAGTAAGTTGGATTTAATCTATTTAAAATGAATAAAATATCATTAAATAATTTCACTAAATTAGATGTTGAGGGAATCCACAATCTCCCATTATCTTGTCTAAATTATTTTTCCCATTTAAATTTAATTTCCTTGAGAAATTGGTTTATATTTATTATGTAGTTAGTATTTCTGAAAATTTCAACAAATAAAACCAATTTAAGGACCCTGAAACTACCTACTTCATCAAACATCGTTCCCTTGAATTCATCATCATAACAAGAAAATATGTTCTACATAAAACCCATGGCTCATTTTTATGGCCACTGGATAAAATATAGTTTCCCAAATCCATTTTTTATAATATGCCCTGTAAGAGATGATTCATCACCTAAAAGTAATTATTATATATACCTGAGTCTTATATTCACTATTTTTATCCACTAGTTATATAATATGATATATTAATTTAATAAATAAAATTAATAACAAATATTCTTTATCAAATGTGATAACATTTAATACAATAAAATGATCATATAGTTTATTTTCTAATGTCGTATTTCTATTTGGGATAGTTCTATCAAATTCTAGAATGGTGATATTTATTTACATTATTAATAATTATTTAATATCTACATAAATTATTAAAATTTTCTTGTCAAATTTTTAATTTTATAAATATAATATTTTATTAAAATGATGTTCACTAGAAATTAATGTATTTTATAAAAAGTATTTTTTAAATTATTATTCAATTGAAAAATAATTTCATTTTATTTAAAATAAAACTTTTTATAAATAATATTTATATTTATCAACAAAATCTTATTTTTTATATTAAAGTATAATGTTAATAAATAAGAACTAATATGTTTAATATTAATATACATTAAATCTATATAATATTTAATAATGTATACATTATAGATATAATCTCCTCATTCAATATTATAAATTCACTTCAATCAATCTTCAATAATATAAATTTTTATTCGTTTGTCGATTTTTTTATTTTAAAATTTTATTTCTCCTTTAAGGATTTTCTTTTCTAAGAAGATGTTTAATTTTTCTATAAGCTATTGTGAATGTTAATAATATCTAGTTGATTTCATAGTTGTAAAGATATAATTATTTTTAATTTAATTTTCAATTTAAATTTATGAAAATTAACTATATGTAATAATTTATGGCTTCGAATAGACAATATTTTGTAATACATGATATCACATAAATTTATGGAGGTAGTATTCTACATGTACAAGAGATAAACATTATCATTTTCTAGTAGATTATGATGTAAGAATATAGATTTGATACTGAAAATCTGGAAGTGTAATTATATAATTAATATAATGTAAATATGTAAAATCAATCAATATATCATTCAATGCGAGGGGGATATAGAAAACATTACCTCAGTTTAGGAGGTGGTAGTCCACCAAACAGATAATCAGTAGTTTCTTTTCCCAGTGAATGGAAGATGAGATGGATATTGGAAATTCCACTAAATTTTTAACATAATAGTATTTGGAAGATAAATATGTTATATATCATTATTTTTCATGAATATTTCTCTGAAATTAATAATTATGAAAAAACCCATTATTTATGCTTATTTATCTTCAATGGAGAAACACATTAACATTTCGATAAATCCATCTTAGGTGGGTTCAATATTTAAACCACTAACTATAGTAAGTGTGATATGATATAAAGAAGAAATTTTAGATAGTATTGGCTGAACTAAAATCATTTCGATTTGTGAATAGGATAATATACTAAGGAATATTTTATATGTGGGGGAGATGATACAATTTTAATTTTTTAATAGAAAAAATAATAAAAATATATCACACTTACGAAATGGCTTAAAAAAGGATCATTATTTAACTATATATAAAAAATGGTTGAAATATTTCTATCCATTTAGAGATTATATTTTATGACATTTAAATCCGGAAATATTTTGTTTAACCCCATCTAAACTAGTTTCATCCTTACCCATGGTAATTAATTTTTTATATATTTTAATTCATTATAACCAAAAAAAAATTTGGACTTATTATATAATTTTAATTATTTTACTTCAAAATGTATAATCCATTTATTGTAAATTTTATTCATATAATAGGAATTAATTAAAATATAAATAAAAACAAATAGTCATCAAAAAAATGATTCCCTAATAAAGGAAGATTCATATGTAATAAAAATTTAAAAATCCAAATTTAACATAAAATCGATCCAAATGACACAAATTTTATTAATAATAATATAAAAAAATAATATTACTTTTAAATCATTTTTGAGATCAAATTAAAATTTTAAATTATAATAATATAAAGGTCAATTTTCGAAAAATATCAAGATTTTTCTGAATTCACTAAAAAATAAATCATTTTATAAAATTCTCAATAATGGAATCTATGATAGTATCTTAATGAAAATTTGAAAAATCTATTAAATTTTTTGAAATAATTTTTTTCAAAATTTCTATTTCTATTTGTTCATAAAATAAAATAAAAACAATTTTTTATAAGAAACCCCATGTTTTGAAGAATATATATATTTCAGTAAATTTTAATTAATTTTTTATCAAAATGTTTTCTTCATGATACATTGTTGATCAAATATTAATAAATGTGTTATTTCGTATTCATATGTCGATTATTAATAAATAGGTCATAACTATCATGAATAAATAATAAAACTATTTTTATATTCAGGATTGTAAAAACACAATGCATTGTGTAATATATAATCATAATGAAAATAAATTTATATTAAAAACATATCAGAACAACATGGGGTTTTAAAACATGTTTCAATATATAATTTATAATAACATATCTATCTCAAATTATTTTATATAATAAGTAATATATTGTTTTGAAAAATCATAAAAATTTATTTATACTTTCATTATTCTCAAATATTTGAGAAAAATCAACCACTATTTTCAGTTTAGACACAACAATTTCAATAGAAATGTATTTCATAACTTTGTTACCACGATCTTGTTTTCAAAGAAAATATGAAAAATTAAATGAAATATATATTCATTAAAATATCAAATTAAATTAAATTTTACCATCATATTAAAAATAAATTTCAATACTAAGATAAAATATAATATGGAATATTTATTTGAATATATAACATTGTTATTTTTTATGATATAATGGATAAACATATAACAATTCAGTATTGAATTATGACTGAAAAATATACTTACCTATTAATAATAAAACATACCATAAAAATAAATAAATCATTATTTGATCTTAACTATGATGTCCCCAACATTATAAGCTAGTTTTTTTTAAATTAATCTATCAATTTAAACATTAATCATCATAAATAATTAGAAAATTCCATGTCCTAATAGTTCATTTTATTTTTAAAAGAACTATAAAGTTGCCTTTTACACAATATTTAATAATCCTTCCCCTATAAAATTATATACATAACATCCATATATATATTATATATAATTTATTCTACTTAATGTAAACATAAGATGGGGTGAGATCACACTCTTTGTGTATAAAAACATGTCAATTTTTTGAAGAAGGTGGTGCCTCGCCAGAAGACCAAGGAAGCATTATTATAATAGAAATGGATAATAGTGTATAAAAGAAGGAAAAATATTAAAATATTTTTGATGAAAAGGTATTAAATCAGCATGAATATCGTCAATCTAGGTAATATCACTGTTAATCCCCTTATTCTCAAGGCCATCATCAACCATGTTAGCTTTGCGATACGTGTGAGTGATGATGTAGTTGCTATGAAGAAGTGTACAGATGCAACTCATCCAGCGTGTGGTGATCATCCAGGCAAGGTTAATCACACAATTTCAAATGGATTGAAAAATAGTGGTCGAGTCATTCTCAATGCAAAGGTTGGGCGAACCATGTTTATTCGAAAAGGAAATAGCACGAATCATGCTCATCATTTCAGCTTCCCGAGAAGAGGTAGTACCATAACTCCCATAGAAGTATCCAAGATTATGAATATCATGATTCCTAAAGATTCCTCCCGAACCTTTAGGGCCTATATTTCTATTAATTGCACCATCCATGTTTACTTTAATCCATCCAAGAATAGGGGAACACCAAAAGACTTCAAAAGTGAGACGCGGTTTGCAGTAATTTCCATCAGTACGAAGTCGCCGCAGAATGTCCAAATAGTTCACCATGTTGTTGCAATGTCCCTTTTAGATCGAAGTAGTTTCACATATGGAAAAATTTATCCTCATATGCCCTTCATCATGAATTAATGAGAAATTATTATGAATAAGATCATTTCTATCATACTAGATCACATGGTGGAGCTCTACAACAATAACAAGGAAAATATTCTTAATCTATTGGGAATTATCCTTCTCTACTCATCTCATTAATTGAGTTTTGATAGAATTATATATCAGCCACCTATAGTTAAAAATGTCAAAAATATAATTCCAATGAGCAGATGTAGTGGCACGTGAAAGAAAGAGATGATTTTCATCTTCATTGTGTTGGTTGTAGAGACAATATTTAGAATAGAGTTTAATGCCATGAAATTGAAGATGATTATCAGTTTGGATAGTGTTGTAAGTATCCAAATGTTTGTAAACCTTGAAGGTTTTATCCAATGTTTTTCAAAGTTCATTATCCACCCGAAGTCACTTTCATTATTTCTAGAAAAGTGTTTTTAGTAGATTTTTGAGTTAAAAATTCCATTATAAGCAGGTTCCCAGACAAAGAAATTATCAGAGATGGATAAAGTATAAGTATCATGTTGAGAGCAAAGGGCATCTATGATGGATATGTTTTTGTTCTCGACATTTTTTCCAAGAGAAATTATGGATATTAGTGGGGTTCTAGAACAATTATTGATCCAAAAGTTGCAGGAAGAGTGTCTAGAGACCATCCACCATGAATTATTCATAATGGAGTAAAAATCCTATTATATAGAAGGCCAGATAGGGGATGCAAGAAAAGTTTATTTACCTTTTCTATGATTTTCAAGAAATCTATTTTTAAGAAAGATAATTGAATTAGAATTTCCAGGAAAAATATCCATGGTACGTCCGACTTTAAGCACATCCTTAATGTGTTTGAGATTTTTTATTCGAATTCCTCCTTTATCAATGGGTTTTCAACAGTTTGATCATGGTATGGTGATGAGTTTCCATTCCATCGTGCTACATGTCCAAAAATGTTTCTAATATAGGTGTTTATTTTTGTAATAAGACCAATAGGCCACTTCTAGACCACCAAAGAGTAGACCATTTTAGGGACAATAGTTGATTTCACATGAAAAATTCTACCAGCCATAAAATTTTTTTTACCCTTCCAAAAAGATAGTTGGTTTATAACCTGAGTAAAAAATTTTAGTGAAATATGAATCTTTTATTCATCCCTAGAATATGGGTAAACCAGGGTATTTGTGAGGAGGAGATCCTTCCTTTATACCTAAATCAGTTGTAATGTTGCAATTTCTATTAGGAGGAAAATGTTTCCCAAAGAAGATATAATATTTGTTCAAACTAATCACATGTCAATAGATCTTCTCAAAATGGGAACGATCTTTTTTGAGGGTTTGAACGTATCTTTTATCGCCATGAAAAAAATGGAAAATATCATCAACATATAATAGGTGAGTTGGAGCATTCATATTGCATGACATGTGAATGGGATTGAGTTTATTTTGATCAACAAGACAAGTGAGTAAATGACTAAGATAATCCTCCGCAATGGAGAGAAGGATGTAAGAGAGGGGATTCCCCAGTCTGGAACCATTAGTGAATTTGAAGTATCCTCTAGGGGATCCAATGATCAGAATGGAAATGGAATCCAAATTGATTAATATTCTAAGAGTAGTGAGGAAATAATTACTAAAGGAAAAAGATTGAATAACCTTAAATATAAAACTCCAGTACATTGTATCAAAATATTTATTTATGTCAACATTAATTGAAATATTACCTCCTCTATTAACTTTTTTAATGTGTTAAAACACACTGAATTAATAAAAATGAAATTTTGGGTGGATCTACCATTGATAAACCAAAATTGATTTCAAGATATTATTTTATCTATGATTATTGAAGGCCTATTGGTGATTATTTTTTTAATAATTTGGTAAATAGTGTTGATGAGAGCAATGGGCCTAAATTGGTGAATCTAAGAAGTATGGTCATCTTTTGGTATTAGAGAGAGTAAATGTGAATTTAGACCAAGAGGAAGAAAACCATTGGTGAAAAAATATTTGGAATGTTTTCAAACATCAGCTTGAATAAAATCCATGTATTATTGGAAGAAACCATTATTAAAACCATCAGGTCTGGGGTCACTCTCAAGATTTAAACTGAAAACCACATCTCTAATTTCATGATCTAGAGGAGTGTTCAGAAGAAAGGGGTTATCATCATCATTGATCACCATCAGAATGATCCCCGATAAGAGACCCTTGTTCTTATTAGGGCCATAGGAAATAGTTTCAAATAAGTGAAATTATGATTACCAATTTCATCTTCATTGTATAAAATGTTGTCTCCATCATAAAAAGTAGCAGGAGGCCTATAGGCTCTATGATTTCATTAAATAGAGTTATAAAATATATTATGTCTATCAACATCAGAAATCCATTTATCAATGAAGGATTTCATCCTCATGTTCTCCTTAAGAGTGTGCAAGGAAATGAGCTTTAGAGAGTTTTTAATTTTGATATTTGGATTAATGATAAAAACTATGCTAGTGCTATGGGTTTTGAGTTTATTGAGCTAATTCTCATGTAGAATGATATCTTTATTTTATTTGTTTAGCATGCAGGATACACTGACATATATGAATTTGTTTTAGATATTTTAGTTTGTAAGAGAAAACAAAAGTATCATTGTAAAGCGTCAAAGAGAGAAAAAATGTTTTGATGATGACAATGCAATCAGAATTGTTGAACCAAGAATTATTTAATCTAAAAGGTAGAGTATGCCATATATTTTTGGTTATGAGAATGGCCATAATGGGATGGTGATCATAATGGATCTTGAGATGTGTAGTGAGTGTGATGGAGTTACAAAAATCTAAGGCAGTAGCATTTGTGAAATCTCTATCCAATTTAGAGGCAACCATCCTGTTGTAATGATTCCTATACCAAGTGTATTTCACTCCCATAAAAATTATTTCAAAGTGATTGTTGTGTTCCGTAGTGGATTTGAATTCTATTGTATAGATCGTAGCATGTTATGTGAAAATGTTTTCATTTGAATTGAGAATAGCAAAAAAATATCCAATAAATACCCTATGAGAGTTGTTGATGGTACCTAGTAAGTCAGACAATCATATATGTTCCTTCTTTCATGGTATATATTCATGGAATATAAAAAGGAGAAAAAAATGGAAGTGCCTTCGGATACCAACTCATAGGTGAAGGCATGGTCAATGTTGTTAAAAATATTGATCATCTAAATAGAGAAGTATGAAGAAAATACAAAGTGTATCATATAAAGAGGATTTTTTTATTGCACCAATAAAGGAATATCTATGATGACATAAGTGCTGATGTTTAGATGAAAATTTTTCTTTTGGTTCAGCAATACAAAATAATATAGGGTATTGAATGTTAACATTAAATTTTATGACAGAAATGGTGTCAGAGATGGAAATTCCCTGACAATTATATAAAATAATCTTCATTTGAACCTATGTTTGGAGTTAGAACTCCCTTTTATTGTATTTTACTATCCATTGTTCCTAGTAGATATTCTGTTCTATTGGGTAGGATTTGTTTTATTTTTTTCTGACTAATTTTTGAATCATTTTAAGGGTTTCTTGAGAAAATAGTGTTATTGAAACCCTTCATAGGTGAGTTCAAACTGCATTCATTGTCAATTTGTTCATTACCAACTTGAATTTTCAGGTTTTCCAAAAATTACAGGCAATATAGAAGGATAATCTGAGTGAAATTGATCTATTTACTGATTATCAAATTGTAGATTGCACATAATTAAAGTATTTGAAAAAGAAATTCCTTGCTGAGTAGTCCTCATGAATTGTCTGAGGTCTGTTCAGAGCTTGAAGGTGATGCAAAGGTGTTTCTTAGTTGCCTGCAGTTCTCTTGCTATACCAGTGAGGCATTAGTGCTTTCCAGTAGAACAATGCCATCATGATTTATAGGATCCACCAGGGGAGAGTCGATTTAGCATCTTCCATTGGATCAGGTGTCTTGAGTGTACCCTATCCAAGTGGGTGATCTAGACAGCCTCCTAACCTACAACTATCATGTTTTTCAACGACTTTAGGCTTGTGCTTATTCTACCCCAGATCTATCAAATTTAGTTGGGCTGCATTCAAAGGGTATCTGGATTTTCACCTAATTATTTTGAGGATTCTTAAAGCAAAGCACATGGATCCTTACCCAGATCGGTTTCTTGTTGGTATTTGTTCTTGAATTAGTCAATACACAAACAAAATTCCAAGGAGTATTTTCATTTATCTTGCCTTCAGACAAAACATCAGGTGTTTGTTGAGTTTCACGTGAGTCCCTAAGCATAGAAATAATAGAGGCATCATGCTATGTGGAACCCCCATCTGTTTATATCTTTCTATATTCAAATCCTAAATGTTTTTTTCGTACCTCCATAATCATGGATTCTATTTCATTATGAATATGTTTCTAACTGTTTTCTTCATCTTTTACAAGTTCAGTCCATGAAGGTTTTTAAATATTCATTGTTTTTATGTTTTATTGGTCTTCTTTACCAATACCTCATTCCCCTTTTTTATGTTTATGGAAAATCTAAACTATATGGATTTCCATTTTTATGATTTCTTATTTCCTTCCATTAATTTTCTAGTGGTTGGACCACTTGTTTCCTAATCACAGTACTATGGGCTTTGGTATGGCCAATGAGTTTTCCAATTTCACATAAGGGTGTATTTCATTCATATTTGATCCTAATTTATTTTTTATAATCGTTGGAATTGATTCTTATTGAGTGAGGAAGGGCATGGAATGTTTTACCAATACCATTACCCTTAAAAATAGTCCCGAATTAGTATTTAGATTTTATTGGTCAATTTTCAGGGGTATTCCAATACAAGAGACAATATCATTTACTATATTGGGATTCCAAAAATACCCATTTAATATATGTAATTTAACACACTCCTATGCCATTGTGTTCCTATGGGTGTGTGGAATAAAGGAAAAATCTCATTCAGAAATCCTAAGGAAGACATGATTATGTTGGATATTTCGTAATTTCAATACGTTTTTGAGATCAGACTAAGAGTGAAATATGATGTGAAAGTACCTGCAGCCTATGGGAACTAGTTTCCATTTTGAAAACCCCCTACAGCTAGAAATTCTAGGTTTTAAATCAGTTCATATTTAGGGTAGATCACCTTTCTTGTATGAAATGCGACCCCAGATGGATAATATACAGAGCATCACAGGTTGTTGAAGCACCTTGAGGTCTGATTCAACAGAGAAGCCACCATTTTTGAGCTTCTTGAATAGAGTTGTCAATGGTTAACAAATCCATCGGTACATCTTCTTCATGGATTATATGTCCCTTGAACATAGGAGATTTGACTCCCTCCATTTTTGGAGAAAACCATGTCAATGATCTAAAAAGGATATATATCATAGAAATGAAAGAGAAAACAATCATTAGGTAAATATATAAATAAGAGAACATTGTAACGACCCGAAATTTTTAAATAAATTTTGTCTCCTAATTTTATGTGTTATTGTTATACTCAACAAAAATGTTTTATTTGATAAACATGATTATAATTAAAATGAGATCAGTGGGTTTTGACTATTATATAACAATCGGTCAACATGACCACTGTGAACAAAATGTTTTTATTATTGTCTCTAAATATAAGTAATCTTGGTTAATTATTATAGAAAGAAGATTCGATGGCCTCACATAGTAGTCTTGGACCGATCGAAGCCCATCTAACAGAGCTTGGGAAGGAGGTAGCACCACTGGGCTTTGCTCTGGATCAAATCCAAGCCGAACTTCATCATATGAAGCTGGAACGAAATCGCCTTCGTGAGAAGTTCAAACTGATAGAAATTACTACTCGGGCAATGTTGACTGAGCCGCCCCAAGCTTCTATCACCCTAGCACACCTTACTCTTAGGTCCTATGCTGGTATTATAAGGGGTTATGTAACGAGACCGTAACTACCTTGTGTAATCCTTGTTTTAAATAAAAATTGGGATTTCTTCTTATGATGAAGTTTATGAATTTTGAAATGACCAGATAAATATAGTATGCATATTTTTTATGAATTTTAGAAAAGGGATATTTTAAATATGTTTATGTAAACCCTAAATAATTAAAAATGTGTAATGATTTTTAAAAAATGGTTTTCTACAATTATGTTCAGTTTTAAATTTAGAGTCTAATAAGATCAAATTGATTTTTGATGAATAGTAAATTATGAATAGTGATTTTATGATTAGGATTAGTAATATGACCAAATGGATTAGTAATCTCACTTAAAGAAAGTTTTAAAATAATCTAGGCACTTTGATTAAGTAAAGTGATTCAATAAAATAGTTAAATAACGGTTTCATTAATTATTATTCAATTATTAGTTTTTTTCGGGTGAATAGTGTTTGTTAATTAAAAATTTAATTAAAAATAATTAGAAAATTATTTTTATAAAAATGACTTTATTTTTGAACTCAGAGCATCGATATTATGTTATGGTAATTTTTAGGGTTTTTCTGAAAAAAATGAATTTTTGATGAATAGTGTTTTTATTTAAAAATTAAATTAAAAATATTTAGAAAATTATTTTTATAAAATGGATTTCATTTTTGAAATCAGAGCATTGATATTTGGTTAATGTGAAATTTTGGGATTTTTCTGAGAAAGTTGAATTTTCAGTGAATAGTAAAAATACAGTTTTAGGGTTTCGGTATGTTTAATGACATCATAACGGTGTCATGATGATGTCATGAGATATTTTGAGGTTTGGCCGGCCAAGGGTGATGAATTATGGTTTTGGGGGCCCCATGTGGCCTAACTCCATGATAAATGACAAGGGAGAGCACATGGGTTTGAGAAAAGCACATGTGAGGTGTCCCTTGGCCATTAATGCCTTGTCCCCTCACTTTCCCTATAAATACCAAGACCTCCTCTCATCCATTCGACTCCCCACTCATTCCCAACGAATTTCGGGTCTCATTACCTCCCATGGAGTCCTCCCAAGGTGCCCCCAAGCCCTCAAGGTCCCAACCTTTGAGGTTTAAGAGTTACATTTTAAGGTTAGGGATCTGACCTCTCTCTTTCTTTTCAAGTAATCTCTTTTATGTCATTTCTTTTATACTCCATGTTCTTATGTTGGAGGATGTTCTTTTATATTCATCTTACTGCCTATTTCATTTTCATATGATGAGAGACCCCCCCTTTCTCTCATCAATTCGTTTTAAGAATGTTTAAGTGGCACCGTTAGGCTGCCGAATTTTTAAGGAATTCTTTCACCTTCCTCGTTTTCAAGTTCTATTTTCATTCAAGTCTTTCATGTTCTTATTTGTTATATTGGGGTATGATCTCTATATATATCATACTGGACTCTTATGTTCATATGATGATAGACCTCGTTTGATCTATTCAATTCAGTATTTTGATGTTTTAAGTGGCGCCGTTAGGCTGCCGAATTTTTAAGTGGTTCTTCACCCTTCTCGTTTTGAAGTTCTACTTTCATGTCAATTCTTTCAAGTTCCTTTTTGTAATGTTGGGGTATGATCTCTATATCTATCATACTGGACTATTATGTTAATATTATGAAAGACCCCATTTGATCTCTTCAATTTAGTATTTTGTTGAAGTTTAAGTGGCGCCGTTAGGCTGCCGAATTTTTAAGTGGTTCTTCACCATTCTCGTTTTGAAGTTCTACTTTCATGTCAATTCTTTCAAGTTCCTTTTTGTTATGTTGGAGTATGATCTCTATATCTATCATAATGGACTCTTATGTTCATATTATGAGAGACCCCATTTGATCTCTTCAATTCAGTATTTTGTTGAAGTTTAAGTGGCACCGTTAGGCTGCCGAATTTTTAAGTGGTTTTTCACCATTCTCGTTTTGAAGTTCTACTTTCATGTCTATTCTTTCAAGTTCCTTTTTGTTATGTTTGGGTATGATCTATATATCTATCATAATGGACTCTTATTTTCATATGATGAGAGACCCCATTTGATCTCTTCAATTCAGTATTTTGTTGAAGTTTAAGTGGCGCCGTTAGGCTGCCGAATTTTTAAGTGGTTCTTCACCATTCTCGTTTTGAAGTTCTACTTTCATGTCAATTCTTTCAAGTTCCTTTTAGTTATGTTGGGGTATGATCTCTATATCTATCATACTGGACTCTTATGTTCATATGATGAGACACCCCATTTTATCTCTTCAATTCAGTATTTTGTTGAAGTTTAAGTGGCGCCGTTAGGCTGCCGAATTTTTAAGTGGTTCTTCACCATTCTCGTTTTGAAGTTCTACATTCATGTCAATTCTTTCATGTTCCTTTTTGTTATGTTGGGGTATGATCTCTATATCTATAATACTGGACTCTTATGATCATATGATGAGAGACCCCATTTGATCTATTCAATTCAGTATTTTGTTGAAGTTTAAGTGGCGCCGTTAGGATGCTGAATTTTTAAGTGGTTCTTCACCATTCTCGTTTTGAAGTTCTACTTTCATGTCAATTCTTTCAAGTTCCTTTCTATTATGTTGGGGTATTATATCTATATCTATCATACTGGACTCTTATGTTCATATGATGAGAGACCCTATTTGACCTTGTCAATTCAATTTTGTTGATGTTTAAGTGACGTCGTTAGGCTGCCGAATTCTCACAAGAGAAATCTTTTTTTTCTTCCTTTCATGTTCTTAATTTCATAAGGTATATTTTCAAATTTCATTACCATGTTCTTAAATCCCTTATATTTTGTCCCTCTACTGTTTTATGGGTAATTTATGAATGTTTGACCCATGTCCCCTCTCTTCTCAATGTTTTCTAAAACCTTGTAACATAGCCGTTATGCTGCAGAATTTTCGTCTCAAAATGCCTCTCTCTCTTTTCTAAAAATTATTTTATGTTATAAAGTGAATACTCAAAGCTCTTATTTCTAAAGGGGTATTCACATATATATCAAAATGTTCTATTTTAAATTCTGGGAATTACATACATGAAACCCTCTTTCCCTTTCCGTGGGTTTAAAGTGACGTAAAGATCATGTCTTTAAAGCAGTTTTTAAAACGTTATGATTATGAAATGAAACCCATTTATTTTATGCTATATGGGTTATTTATGAAATGTTTGATGATGATATATGTGTCTAACATTATAATAAAGGCAAATGTAAGGGTGCGCCCTGATAGCGCTCCAATGCATTGGGTAATGATGTAACCCCTAGAGATTACAATTTTCACAATACCTTGGTGAATAACCTTGGTAATTTTAAAATGACACCTTGGGGATGGACCTTGGTGATATGTTCATGATTGTCTATATTAAATGATGTAGCCACATCTTCAAGTTATGAAAATGTTTTATTTTTATTATGATATGCCTCATGATTTCATTTTCATGCATTAAAGTTCTTTTCATGACTTTATTGATGTATCTCAAGTTCATATGTAAAATGTTTCACTTGTTTCCCTTGATGGGCCTTCTGCTCACCCTTCCTTTTGATGTATGTCCCCAGGTTATGAGATGCAGTAATGAGCCTAGGGTGAACATGAGGAGAAGCCTTTCAAGTGTTTAAGAAGAATGTTTTTTTTTGTTTCATGTTTTATGTTCCTTGTTTCCAAGACACTAAACCTTAAAGATCCTCAGTTCCGTGTAATGGAATGAAAATTTATGTTATAAAAAGACGGGATGCTATAGTTGGTATCAAAGGATGGTTTAGTTATTTGTGGAAATTAGGATATGAAAACTCTAGGAGGAACCCTATAGAAAAGTTTAATATAGGAAATCTTCCTGGTATTTTGGTGAGTATTGAGTAAGGGGTTGCCAAGAAAATACATCCCTGTCTGGATACGAGCAGGTAGAGGTGGCTCTGGCACAGATGTACATAGGGGTAAAACCCGAAAACACCGCTTTGAGCTAGACTCGAATGGGAACTGGTACACGACAACGGGCCTTGCTGCACTCTTGGTTACGACACTCCCGGGGGATATGCTTTGGTAAATTCATAAGCTTGGTATGAACCATTGTTAAAGGAACAAAGATAAAATAAAATAAAGGTTCACATAAGAATATATGATCATTCATAACCTATATGGGAACCTAGGAGATCACAAGTTAGGGTATACCTTTCATATACAAGTTATCCTTATATGCTTTCAGTTCCTTTTCATGATTATTAGCTAAGTACTTAAACCCCTAATTATGCTTTCTCTTCTTAGTTAATGGTGGGAAATGGAAGAACATGTTCCGACAACCAATGTGATAGGAAATGCGACGATTTTCGTATTAATATAAAAGGGATGATTAGGGGATTAAAATATGATTATTATTTTGGAAGACGTTCATTATTTTGGGAACCATATTTGATCGAGGTAAATAGATTACTACGGTATTTTCATTGAGGAGTAAGGTTGACTTATATTTTGATGAATCGATGAATTTAAGGTGAACTTATAGTAATTTAGGTTACTTATGGGAATGACTAACCTATCTTGGGTAAAATATGTTTAGGTTAGCTACTATTTTATAAGATGTTAGGAGTGGTTGATGTTGTCTGGAGATGAACAATGAAGTTGTTTTGGAAGACTATGTTATCAAATCCTTATTGTATTTGGGTTTCAATCTTAGTTTGGTTTGTTTTGAGGAATTTTAAGGACCGTTATTTATGGAATGGTCTATGCTGAACTTTGGGTAGTACCATGGAACTTTGATGATTTAAAAGTAGTTTCCATTCCTATGGGATTCTTTCTTTTTGAAGAGTTGTTTTACCTTAACCTTTCTGTTTTTGGGATAATGTTTAATGATAGAACAAATAGATAGTTAATCTATTTTAGATTATGTGATTCTATAGAAGATGATTCTTGTGCTTTTATGAGACCAAGTGTTTTTGAATTCTCATAATTTGGAGAAAAGATTAGTGTTGGTAGGGACTTGTTAAAGGATGAAACTCTACTTTAAGGTAGGTATATTTTCTTCTGTTTTTGTTCTATGTAGTAAATGAAATCCTCAAAATTATGAAAAGAAACGTAAAACAAAAATGTTGTTGGTTTACGTTTCCTACTAGGTAATCAAAGACCGTTTACACACATCATATGTTTGGGATTTTCTCATGGTTAACTTTCTCCTAATCATGTTCTCTATCACTCTCCCTCAGAACATGACCCTTTGTTTTTTCCTCCATGTCCATGTTTTCCTACATGGAACCCTAGTGTGGGTTAACTCGGGTGACCATTGTACTTCCCATTCTTTATTTTAAAGTAATAGTTTTACTGACTCCTTTTCCGATGTGGGACTTTCAATGAAATTTCAAAACCAATTTTAAAATTGCAAGGACGCAATTTCTTAAGGGGGGAAAATTGTAACGACCAGAAATTTTTAAATAAATTTTGTCTCCTAATTTTATGTGTTATTGTTATACTCAACAAAAATGTTTTATTTGATAAACATGATTATAATTAAAATGAGATCAGTGGGTTTTGACTATTATATAACCATCGGTCAACATGACCACTGTGAACAAAATGTTTTGATTATTGTCTCTAAATATAAGTAATCTTGGTTAATTATTATAGAAAGAAGATTCGATGGCCTCACCTAGTAGTCTTGGACCGATCGAAGCCCATCTAACAGAGCTTGGGAAGGAGGTAGCACCACTGGGCTTTGCTCTGGATCAAATCCAAGCCGAACTTCATCATGTGAAGCTGGAAAGAAATAGCCTTCGTGAGAAGTTCAAACTGATAGAAATTACTACTCGGGCAATGTTGACTGAGCCGCCCCAAGCTTCTATCACCCTAGCACACCTTACTCTTAGGTCCTATGCTGGTATTATAAGGGGTTATGTAACTAGACCGGAACTACCGTGTGTAATCCTTGTTTTAAATAAAAATTGGGATTTCTTCTTATGATGAAGTTTATGAATTTTGAAATGACCGGATAAATATAGTATGCATATTTTTGATGAATTTTAGAAAAAGGATATTTTAAATATGTTTATGTAAACCCTAAATAATTAAAAATGTGTAATGATTTTCAAAAAACGGTCTTCTACAATTATGTCCAGTACTAAATTTAGAGTCTAATAAGATCAACTTGATTTTTGATAAATAGTAAATTATGAATAGTGATTTTATGATTAGGATTAGTAATATGACCAAATGGATTAGTAATCTCACTTAAAGAAAGTTTTAAATTAATCTAGGCACTTTGATTAAGTAATGTGATTCAATAAAATAGTTAAATAACGGTTTCATTAATTATTATTCAAGTATTAGTTTTTTTCGGGTGAATAGTGTTTTTAATTAAAAATTTAATTAAAAATAATTAGAAAATTATTTTTATAAAAATGACTTTATTTTTGAACTCAGAGCATCGATATTATGTTATGGTAATTTTTAGGGTTTTTTCTGAAAAAAATGAATTTTCGATGAATAGTGTTTTTATTTAAAAATTAAATTAAAAATATTTAGAAAATTATTTTTATAAAATGGATTTCATTTTTGAAATCAGAGCATTGATATTTGGTTAATGTGAAATTTTGGGATTTTTCTGAGAAAGTTGAATTTTCAGTGAATAGTAAAAATACAGTTTTAGGGTTTCGGTATGTTTAATGACATCATAACGGTGTCATGATGATGTCATGAGATATTTTGAGGGTTGGCCGGCCAAGGGTGATGCATTATTGTTTTGGGGGCCCCATGTGGCCTAACTCCATGATAAATGACAAGGGAGAGCACATGGGTTTGAGAAAAGCCCATGTGAGGTGTCCCTTGGCCATTAATGCCTTGTCCCCTCACTTTCCCTATAAATACCAAGACCTCCTCTCATCCATTCGGCTCCCCACTCATTCCCAACGAATTTCTGGTCTCATTACCTCCCAAGGAGTCCTCCCAAGGTTCCCCCAAGCCCTCAAGGTCCCAACCTTTGAGGTTTAAGAGTTACATTTTAAGGTAAGGGATCCGACCTCTCTCTTTCTTTTCAAGTAATCTCTTTTATGACTTTTCTTTTATACTCCATGTTCTTATGTTGGAGGATGTTATTTTATATTCATCCTACTTCCTATTTCATTTTCATATGATGAGAGACCCCCCCTTTCTCTCATCAATTCGTTTTAAGAATGTTTAAGTGGCGCCGTTAGGCTGCCGAATTTTTAAGGGATTCTTTCACCTTCCTCGTTTTCAAGTTCTATTTTCATTCAAGTCTTTCATGTTACTTTTTGTTATATTGGGGTATGATCTCTATATATATCATACTGGACTCTTATGTTCATATGATGAGAGACCCCATTTGATCTTTTCAATTCAGTATTTTGATGTTTTAAGTGGCGCCTTTAGGCTGCCGAATTTTTAAGTGGTTCTTCACCCTTCTCGTTTTGAAGTTCTACTTTCATGTCAATTCTTTCAAGTTCCTTTTTGTTATGTTGGGGTATGATCTCTATATCTATCATACTGAACTATTATGTTCATATGGTGAGAGACCCCATTTGATCTCTACAATTTAGTATTTTGTTGAAGTTTAAGTGGCGTCGTTAGGCTGCCGAAATTTTAAGTGGTTCTTCACCATTCTCGTTTTGAAGTTCTACTTTCATGTCAATTCTTTCAAGTTCCTTTTTGTTATGTTGGGGTATGATCTCTATATCTGTCATACTGGACTCTTATGTTCATATGATGAGAGACCCCATTTTATCTCTTCAATTCAGTATTTTGTTGAAGATTAAGTGGCGTCGTTAGGCTGCCGAATTTTTAAGTGGGTCTTCACCATTCTCGTTTTGAAGTTCTACTTTCATGTCAATTCATTCAAGTTCCTTTTTGTTATGTTGGGGTATGATCTCTATATCTATCATACTGGACTCTTATGTTCATATTATGAGAGACCCCATTTGATCACTTCAATTCAGTATTTTCTTGAAGTTTAAGTGGCGTCGTTAGGCTGCCGAATTTTTAAGTGGTTCTTCACCATTCTCGTTTTGAAGTTCTACTTTCATGTCAATTCTTTCAAGTTCCTTTTTGTTATGTTGGGGTATGATCTCTTATCTATCATAATGGACTCTTATGATCATATGATGAGATATCCCATTTGATCTCTTCAATTCATTATTTTGTTGAAGTTTAAGTGGCGCCGTTAGGCTGCCGAATTTTTAAGTGGTTCTTCACCATTCTCGTTTTGAAGTTCTACTTTCATGTCAATTCATTCAAGTTACTTTTTGTTATGTTGGGGTATGATCTATATATCTATCATACTGGACTCTTATGTTCATATGATGAGAGACCCCATTTGATATCTTCAATTCAGTATTTTGTTGAAGTTTAAGTGGCGCCGTTAGGCTGCCGAATTTTTAAGTGGTTCTTCACCATTCTCATTTTGAAGTTCTACTTTCATGTCAATTCTTTCAAGTTCCTTTCTATTATGTTGGGGTATAATATCTATATCTATCATACTGGACTCTTATGTTCATATGATGAGAGACCCTATTTGACCTTGTCAATTCAATTTTGTTGATGTTTAAGTGACGCCGTTAGGCTGCCGAATTCTCACAAGAGAAATCTTTTTTTCTTCCTTTCATGTTCTTCATTTCATATGGTATATTTTCAAATTTCATTACCATGTTCTTAAATCCCTTATATATTGTCCCTATACTGTTTTATGGGTAATTTATGAATGCTTGACCCATGTCCCCTCTCTTCTCAATGTTTTCTAAAACCTTGTAACATAGCCGTTATGCTGCAGAATTTTCTTCTCAAAATGCCTCTCTCTCTTTTCTAAAAATTATTTTATGTTATAAAGTGAATACTCAAAGCTCTTATTTCTACAGGGGTATTCACATATATATCAATATGTTCTATTTTAAATTCTGGGAATTACATACATGAAACCCTCTTTCCCTTTCCGTGGTTTTAAAGTGACGTAAAGATCATGTCTTTAAAGCAGTTTTTAAAACGTTATGATTATGAAATGAAACCCATTTATTTTATGCTATATGGGTTATTTATGAAATGTTTTATGATGATATATGTGGCTCACATTATAATAAAGGCAAATTTAAGGGTGCGCCCTGATAGCGCTCCAATGCATTGGGTAATGATGTAACCACTAGAGATTACAATTTTCACGATACCTTGGTGAATAACCATGGTAATTTTAAAATGACACCTTGGGGATGGACCTTGGTGATATGTTCATGATTTTTTATGTTAAATGATGTAGCCACATCTTCAAGTTATGAAAAAGTTTTATTTTTATTATGATATGCCTCATGATTTCATTTTCATGCATTAAAGTTCTTTTCATGACTTTATTGATGTATCTCAAGTTCATATGTAAAATGTTTCACTTGTATCCCTTGCTGGGCCTTCTGCTCACCCTTCCTTTTGATGTATGTCCCCAGGATATGAGATGCAGTAATGAGCCTAGGGTGAACATGAGGAGAAGCCTTTCAAGTGTTTAAGAAGAATGTTTTTTTTGTTTCATGTTTTATGTTCCTTGTTTCCAAGACACTAAACCTTAAAGATCCTCAGTTCTGTGTAATGGAATGAAAAGTTATGTTATAAAAAGACGGGATGCTATAAACATAAACTCATAAGAGTTTTCTATGGGTATTAATAGAATGAAATATACCAATAACAAATCATACAAATACAATTATTTAATATTTAAGTGACATGTGGAAATAATAATGTGTTATGGAGAATTCCATAAGCCAATGGAACGTTATAGCAATGTGGAACAATAATAATCATATAAAATAATAACATTGAGATATTTCTGAAATCCATCCAACCCATAATGTGATGATAAAATGTAATCTTGCCAATATATAAATATGTGAGATAAAATTAATCAAGACCATTAATACTGTTATAAAAAACAACGATGCCGCTCAAAAATAAAATCAATATCTAAATAGATATGACATATTACCCAATTGATTAAAGAGATATATAAAAACCAACATTCATAAAATTATTAATAATACATATGTGTGCCAAATAAAATTAATCATTTATCTTTATAGAAAAAAACCCATGGAATGTCAATGCTTAAGAAGAAACATTTAAATGGAATACCCTATAATTACCTAAATAATTATATTAGTTGATAAAAAATTAAATCAAAAATTATTATAAAACATTAAGTGTGTTACCACAAAAATTACCTAAAGAAGATGTGTCACACCCGCTATTTCAAAATTTATTTATTTTATTAATTTTCTTTGCGTTGGGTAGTTCGGGTCGAAACCCGACTTTTGTTTTTGAGTTCTTTGTGTTTTGGTCTTGATTGCATCTGGAGTAAGGCGGTCGAAGCTGTGCGGCATCTCCTAGGTCACCGTGTGACCTCGCCCAGCTCGCCGCATGCCCTGCCCAATGTTCATGGCAGATGGGCATTATGAATCGAATAATAAAATTGGAATACAATGAAAATTGAGATCGCGCTACCTCGGGCGGGGCACGTTTCTAAAACAGCGTGGCCTCTCCTGGTACACCGAGTGACCTATCGATGTCCAATTAACTAGATGAAATGAATTAATAATAATAAAATAAAATGATAAGAGTCAGATATAATTAAAGTTAATTGTTTTAATGGTAATAAGAATATTTTTATTTGAGAATAATAATAATAGTATTATTATTCTTATTTTAATTTATTTCAATTATTTTTTTTGTTAATTTTATTATTGTTATTATTAGTTTCTTTTTATTTATTTTGTTTTTACTTTTTTACCCTATTTTTTTGGCAAGGGTTCGGACCCCCCCCCCCCCATCATCACTGTGCATCGTTTTTCCCCCTCCTGCAGATCGCGACTCTCCATGTTCATTGCACTACTCCACATCCCTACCTTCTAGCCAACTGATTTGGCCGCTGAACCTCCCACTCCCTACTCTCGATGCCGCAAAGACCCCTCAGAATCCCCTTACCCTCCTTTGTTGTTCCTCTCGTTCTGCGTCGACCCCTGCTGGTAGCCCTTCCGGCGCGGCCTCCCAGCATGACTCCTCTGCTAGCCACAGATGATTTTTGCAGTGCACCAAACCCAAGATCGTGCTCCCCCAACTATGCACTGAAGGTCGGTGCTGCCTCCCCGTTTGAGCACCTGTCGCGCTGCCTTCTCCCTCCAGACAAGCCAGAAGACTCGCGGCCCCTCCAACGGCTTACCACCGTCGAAACAGATCCCTCTTTCTCCTACTCGGAGTCATACTGCACCCCACCTGGTTCTCCTCTCCCTCTCCCGGGAACCCCTGTCGTACCAGCCATTACCCGACCGAGACCACCCCGACTCCCCCTCAGCCCGTCACAGCCTCCTCCCCTTGGTGTGCCACGCCGAAACCTCCCCTCCTCCCGGCCTCTCCTTGTGTGAATGAACCAGCGACTGCCACCCCCTTCGATATAGTATTCATCCTTGGTTTTATTTTATTTTCTTTTCTTTAATTTTGGTTGTCCTTTGGGTATGGGATTATTTTAGGGATTGGAATTAAATTATTTTGGTTCAATTTTTGTGTAGATGGTTTGATTTATTGATTTAGGTTTTTATGATTTTGAGTTGACATCAACTTATTTTGGATGCGAAAGACGTTTTGACAATTTATTAACTTGTGTTTTATTTTTATATGGAATTCTTGTGTGAAGCGGGGTGCGTTTTGGATAAACATCCATTTTCTATTACACGGTTCTATTTTTTAACTTGTGCACATGATTTATTATATCATTCAAGGTTTTAAGATTTTGTTTTAGTATGGATTATATGGGTTTCGGTTCACCATCAATGTTTTCGGGATTCTTGGGTTAGATATTTAGGCTGCAGTTGGTTTAAGTTTGATGAAAAGGGTTTCGTATTTTGTTTTTAGGACGTACCCATTCTGTTTGAGCTGCGATTGACTTACAGTGGCCTTTGCACCCCAATTTTTTGGAGTTGCTTCATGAGGTATGTGGTTCCACTAATAATTATAGTCTGATGAATTTATTTGCATGTTTAATTAATTTAGCATATTATTTACTTAGTTTGCAGGGTATGAAGTGGTCTTATGTTATTCTCTTGAGATCACATATGAATTTATTTGTTATTAATGTGTTTTTGTGAGGTTAGTGTGATTTTCAGGAAACTCATCTCAAGATGGATTAGTGTATTATAAATTGCTAAATTTTTAATTAAATGATATTTGTGTGTAAATCATGTTTCGATAATATTAAGTCATGTGTTTGGTTCGGAAGTGGCTTTTTAAATAAAACAAAATTTATCATTAGTGAAAACATTATTGCATCGTTTGTTATCACTTGTGTTAAACCACTCAAACAATTTCTTTTTTTAATTGGTGTAAGTGGTGTGGATTGAACTCTTGATGTGGCGTTGTGTGTGTATGGTTACAAACAAAGGTTTGGTTGGTTTTGTGTATAATTTCATGTTCTGCTCTTCAAAATTTATTTATTAAAAATCTTAAATGTTTTATTAAATAGTTAATAAGGATGTAATTTTTTTTAATTGGTCATGTAAGAAATACAGATTGAGTTTTGGGACATTTTAGTGTGCGTATTATTTTAAATGTCTTCTGTGTGTGCGAATGGTCGTTTTTGGTGTGCGTGATGTCGTTCTTTGTTTGGGTGTATGATTATGACATGTGTCATGAACTTGTAATTACATGAGCACAAACAGGAAGCCTGGGTACTATGTGGACGGACTAGACTAGCATCATAGCGATACGGGAGTGGGCTCTGCCTAGTTTTACTTAGCAAGATTGATGCTTAAAACACTAAATAGACATTGGATGATGACTGGAAACCACTACGGAGGGAGGTATTTCTCTACCGGTGGCTCGTGAAAAGTAATTAATGATATGGTTCACCGATACGTGAGGTTCTAGGGTCCCACTTTTCTCTAGTATCTTTATGTCCTCTCCCATTTATTGTGCTCTTCTTTTACTTTCATCTCACCGTCGGTACACGGTGTGACGTTGGGTTTTACCAATAAAAGTGTGTGTGCGTGTGTACGTGTGTGCGTGCATGTGTGGGTGTGCGTCCGTGTGTGTAAGTTAATTTACGATGTTTTCTTTTAAGGATGATTCCCCTTAAAAACTATTTTTATTAAAATTCTTTAAACACATATTTATTTTTATTCTATTAATTGCAAATGTATTTTTATTTTAATAATTATTCATGGAAGCTTTTCTCGGTGTCGTCCTACTAGGATTTTAGATCACACCCTACATACACCCTTGGGTGTATGTATATTATGTTTCTTCTACATTCCATGTTGTGACTTCATGCTTAGTGATGGTGGTTCAGGTGGCAGTTGGTCTTTTCATGTAGAGTGGTGCGGATGTGGCCTCTCTTTTGTTGGGAGGTTTTAGTATGAGTTTTAGATTCCACTGTCATCTTTTATTTTTAGTTATTGGTTCGACTTGTATATGTTAAACCTGTTCATAGTTTA
Source organism: Viscum album (assembly GCA_963277665.1). Taxonomy (NCBI): domain Eukaryota; kingdom Viridiplantae; phylum Streptophyta; class Magnoliopsida; order Santalales; family Viscaceae; genus Viscum; species Viscum album. The sequence continues at coordinate 654,704,914 of OY728140.1, forward strand.
AAAGCACGTTTGGTTGTCTATTTCTAATATCAGTTTATTAATCTGGTTAGTTGTTTTTATGTATTTTATTTCTTGTAAAATCGTTCCCATGTGTTAGTTATGATACTTAGGCACTTGAGACAGCCCGTGAGGATCGCGAACGCCCTTCGGGTTATGTCACGGACCGGGTCGAGGGCCGGGTAAGATTGTAACCCGTCCTGGTTTGTGACAAAATGGTATCAGAGGGGAAGGTTTTCTCTCTTGAGTCGTGATATTTTAGGATAGAGTCACGGTAGACTTGAGTTATGGTTGTCGGGACCCGACGTCTTGGCTACGAGTAAGGTGTCTGGCCAGCACAACTTGTGGCGGGACTCAAGTTACCAAAATATGTTGAGGATTGTCCGAGTTTTTGGTCATTGCGGTTAATCTTGTCTATGGGAAACGAAAAGGGAGTAGGGTCAGTGGTCTTGGTGAGCTAGCAGGGTCTGGAAAGCCTTGTGGAGTCAGAGACATAGTCCTAAAATACTTTCTATAGAAGGTGGTGTGATCGGCGTATGGCCGCCGACTATATGTTCCAATCATCCGCTAACCCTTGTTTCCTCCTGCACTGTTTCTTGTCTCTTTGGTTTGGATTTGTGAAAATTTGGTTTTTAAGTAAAAATGTTTTGGTCATGGAAATTTTTTTGAAATAAAGCACATTAAAATGAAAATGAGGTATTAGGTTTGAAAAGTGTGGGTTGGATGTTTGGTTCTAAAAAATAGAATGGTTTGTTTTTGACCCTTGGTGTTCTCGTGGGAAACCACATTCATGATTGTATATGGGAAAAAGAAATGGCTAATTTCACGAGTGGATGAGTGCCTGGATGGACATAGAGTAGGTGCCGGTGTGACATGAGAACATGCATGTGCGAGGCTCATGGGATGCCATTTCTGTTTGTGCAACCCACTAGGTTTGCTTATTTTTAAAATGTTTTGTTAAATAAAAAAATTGGTGTTTTAGTAAACGGTGTTTGTGTGGTGTGTCCTTGTGTTTTTTAAATGTCTAATGTGAGGAGTTTTGAGTCGAGGATTCCTTCTGAATGACTTATGTCCCGAGTTTGATTTCATATTTGTAAGTTGGTATGCCAGTGTGTAGTTAGTTTATTCTTTTGAAACTTATCGGGGAGCCCTTGCAGTGGTCCCCCCTACACTTTTGGTATTCGCTTTTGGTATGTCTTGACCATCAAAACTATTTGATTGGGTCCACAGTTCTCTTTATTGTCTTCTGTACACCCCAATAAAGAGTCAATGTGTGAATGACATGCCGCCATAGATAGTTCGTCGTTGGATGACACTCCAGTTGATTAAAGTAAGGTCTCTCCCTTTTGGCTGATAGTGCTAAGTTATTTCCATTCTCCTTTTGGTTAAGTAGATCCTCTCGCAGTGGGGTGACATATGCGAGGGGAACTGAAGGGGGTTTCAGTCTCTTTGAGTGTGTCGACCTATAGGGTGTGAAGTTTGACGTCGTCATGTTTGAAGGTTCCCCTTGGAAAATGAGAAAGGATATCCAGCGGGGAAGGGTGAAGGCGGTTCAGAATTTTCAGTGTTGACCGGTGTCTTGACGGGATTTGTAGTATTTTCATCAGCTACAAGGGTCATATTCGGTGATGTCTTGTAGTGTGAGTTCTCTTTGACAGTCAAGAGTGAAGTTTTACATCACTAATTTGAACGTTCTATTTGGAAGCGGAGAAGGATATTCTAATGGGGAAAGGTGGAAGCAGCCTGGAGTTGTCGATACTGGCCACTATTCTAAATGACCTTTGGTCCTTCGTCAGTTTCATTTATGAAATGGTCTATGTTAGGCCACTAGTGTTGTATACCTTGTCACACGGGGATGCTACGGTCGATTGAAGGAATCACGTGTTGTTTGAGACTCAGTTAAAGTCACTCTCTGTATGACGTTCCTCTCTATAGAAATGGTCATGTCCAGGTGACGATTTGTGGTGTCATGTTCTCATTCAGTGTGACAAAGTGTGATGCACAAGCTCCATCTCATCTCTTGTGTTGGTGAATGTTCTATGTATGGTCAGTATGATGTTTTAATTTGTTGTGCCTGATGGTGTTGTCTCGGTTGCGGCGGGGTTGGGTGTGACACCAAAAAAAGATGCTCCGTTAGGGATTCTTCCATGCCTGTCTGCGAGGCAGATGATGCTTTATACATCAGGGCTCTAGCCATAGGCCTCGGAGTGAAGCTGGTACATGGTCAGGAACCCTGGGAGTCTAGGGGACACCATCTTTATTTATGTTATCAGTGTTGAAAGTAGAGGCAGTTTAAATTGTTTCTATGGTTTTTTCGCTTCGAATGAGCCATATGGTTGCATAAGGTTTTTGCGGCCATGTGGAGGCGTGTTCGTCTCGTTGTCTTAAAGTCATGGGGGTTGCATCCCATTGGATGAAATCCCTTTAGTGGTCCTTATGGGGGTTTGTTGAGTAAATCTATCTCAAATATGAATAATGCACATCCATGAATGTGGAAATGCTGGTTTGTGTGGGGTCATGCTTTTGACGCCCCGGTAGTCAGGCCCCTCCCTCCCCGCCCCTTGTGGTGGAGAGTTCGGCCACCATCAAGATTTTTTTTTTCAAAGTCTTGTATCCTCTGTTCGTTCTAATGGTGGTGAGACCCACGATGGGTCTCGTAGAAAGGACTCTGGAATAAATTGGTGTTGGCCCTTCCTTAATGGTCGGGAGTCCGCTCGGACCTCCCCATGTTGGTTTTTGAGTCTCACCTTGGGAGTTGGTAGGTTCTTAATGGTGGGGAGACCCACATTGGGTCTCGTAATAATGTCTCTAGAGTGAACCAGTGATGGACTTTTCTTTAATGGAAGGGAGTCCGCTCGAACCTCCCCGTGTTGGCTTTCCAGTCTTATTTCGAGCACATGTGAGTTTTTAATGGTGGGGAGCCCCTCGGGCCTCCCCATGTTGATCTTTTGCTTATGTTTTTAAATAAGGCTTCATTATAATTGATAAGAGTGTTCCTTAACGTGGTCTAACCTTTTCTGTTGATTCGAACCAAATGGTGTGGTTTTCATTTAATAATGTTTGAGTTGTTTCGTCTTCGGAGGTTGGTTTCCGCGGGTGTGAGAGTCGTTTTCCTTGATCAGTCAACTCGAGGCATTCTAGCTCTTCGGGGTTGGCGACACATATCATAATGTCTTTATATGAGTTTCTCAAAGTTGTATTTAGGTCAATTTCTCTGAGCATGATACATTTTCCTCTCTTTGATTGGTGTTTGTCGGGATCCTTTTTAAACCGTAGTGGGGTATCAGTTTCTTCTTTGGAGTTCAGCCTTAGTTGTGGCATTCCTGGGGGTGGAAAGCTTTATGGTGGGGATAATTGTCACACCCACTATTTCAAAAATTATTTATTTTATTAATTTTCTTTGTGTTGGGTTGTTCGGGTCAAAACTCGACCTATGTTTTTGAGTTCATTGTGTTTTGGTCTTGATTGCGTACGGCACAACACGATCGAAGCTGCGCGGCCTAACCTGGGTTGTTGTGTGACCACGCTAATCTAGCCGCACGACCTGCCCGATGTTCAAGGTAGTTGCGCATTATGCAACGAATAATAAAATGGGAATATAATGAAAATTGAGACCGTGCGGCCTCAGGCGGGGTACTTTTCTGAAACCGCGCGGCCTCTCCTGGTACACCGAGTGACATGCCGATGTCCAATTAACTAGATGACATGAATTAATAATGAGAAAATATGATAATAAGAGTCGGATAAAATTAAAGTTAATTGTTTTAATGGTAATAATAATTTTTTTTTGAAAATAATAATAATAATAATATTCCTATTTTAGTTTATTTCCATTTTTTTGTTCAGTTAATTTTATTATTGTTATTATTAGTTTTTTATATTGATTTGGTTTCTAATTTTTCCCCTCTTTTTTTGGCTAGGGTTCAGACCCCCCCCATTCTTCACTATGCGTCATTTATTCCCCCTCCTGTAGATCGCAGCTCTCCATATTCATCGTGTCGCTCTACGTCCCTACCTCCTGGCCAACTGATTTGGCCACTGAACCTCCCACTCCCTACTATCGCTCCCGTAAATACCCCACAGAAGCCCCTTTCCCTCCTTTGTTGCTCCTACCGTCCCGCATCGACCCTTGCTGGTAGCCCTTCCGGTGCGGCCTCCCAGCGTGACTCCTCTACTGCCCACTGATGATTTTGGCTGCGCACCAAACCCCAGCCCGCGCTCCCCCTGTTGTGCACTGAAGGCCACCGCTGCTGACCACATTGAGCACCCATCATGCCATCTTCTCCCTCCCGACAAGCCATAAGACCCACACCCCCTCCCACGGCTTTCCACCGTCGAAATAGATCACTCTTTCTCTTGCTCGGAGTCACGCCGCACCCCAGCTGGTTCACCACTCCCTCTCTCGTGTACGCCCGCTGGACAAGGCATTACCCGGCCAAGACCTGCCAGACTTCCCCTTGGCCTGTCAGAGCCTCCTCCCCCTAGTGCGCCACTCCGACCCTGCCCCTCCTCCTAACCTCTCCTTGTGTGAACTAACCAGTGACCGCAACCACCCTTCGGTATAGTCTTCATCCTTGGTTTTATTTTCTTGTTTTTTTCTTTAATATTGTGGGTCCTTTGGGTATGGGGTTATTTTAGGGTTTGGCCATAATTTTTTTTGGTTCAATTTGTGTGTATTTGGTTTGTTGTATTGATTTAGGGGTTTATGATTTTGAGTTGACATCAACTTATATTGGGGGAGAATGATGTTTTTTACAATTTATTAACTTGTGTTTAATTTATATATGTAATTATTGTGTAAAACGGGGTGCGTTTTGGATAAAAATCCATTTTGTATTGCACTGTTGCATTTTGTAACTTGTGCAATTGATTTATTATATCATTAAACGGTTGTAGATTTTGTTTAGTATGGTGTTGATGGGTTTCAGTGTAGCATCAATGTATTGGGGATTGTGAGGTTAGATTTTTAGGATGATGTTGCTTTAATCTTGATGAAAAGGGTTTGGTATTTTGTTTTTAGGACGTACCCATACTGTTTGAGCTACGCTTGACCTGAAGTGGCCTTTTCGCACCAATTTTTTGGAGTTACTACATGAGGTAGGTGCATCCACTCATAATTATTGTCTGATTAATTTATTTTCGTGTTTAATTAATTCAGCATATTAGTTAGTTAGTTTGCAGGGTGCGAAGTGGTCATATTTTATTCACTTGAGATATCATATGCATTGATTTGCTATTAATGTGTTTTTGTGATATTAGTGTGATTTTCTGGAAACTCATGTCAAGATAGTTTAGTGTTTTATAAATTGTTAAATTTTATATTAAATGATATTTGTGTGCAAATCATGTTTTGATAATATTACGTCGTGTGTTTGGTTCTAATGTGGAATTTTAAATAAAGCCAAATTTATCATTAGTGAAAGCATTATTGCATCATTTGTTAGAACTTGTGTTAAACCACTCAAAAGTTTTCTTTTTTTAATTGGTGTAAGTGTTGTGGATTGAACTCTTGATGTGGCGTTGTGTGTGTTTGGTTACAAAAGATGGATTGGTTGGTTTTGTGTGTATATTCATGCTATACTCTTCTCAATTTGTTTATTAAAAATCTTAAATGTTTTATTAAATAGTTATTAAGGATTCAATTTGTTTTCATTGTTCGTGTAAGAAACGCAGATTGAGTTTTGGAACATTACAGTGTGCGTATTATTTCAAATGGCTTTTGTGTGTGCGAATGGTGGTTTTTGGTGTGCATGATGTCTTGCTTGGTTTGAGTGTATGATTATGACATGTGGCATGAAATTTGAATCACTTGATCACAAACGGGAAGCCTGGGTAATAGCTTGGCGGACTAGACTAGCATGCTAGTGATACAGGAGTGGCCTCGGCCTAGTTTCACTTAGCGAGATTGACGCTTACAACACTAACTAAACATTGAATGATGACTGGAAACCACTATGGTAGGAGGTATTTCTCTATCGGTGGCTCGTGCATGGGAATGTATGATATGGTTCACCGAGATGTGAGGTTATAGGTTCCAGCTTCTCCCTAGTATCTTTAGGGCCTCTCCCATGTATTATGCTCTTCTTTTACTTTCTGCTCACCGTCGGTACACGGTGTGACGTTGGCATTAACAAGAAAAGGGTGTGTGTATGTGTACATGTGTGCATGTTTTTGTGTGTGTGCATGCCTGTGTGGGTGTGCATGCGTGTGTGTAAGTTAATTTAACTTCTTTTCTTTTAGGAAATTTTCCCCTTCAAAACCGTTTTCATTAAAATTCTTTAAACACTTATTTATTTTTATTCTGTTAATTGCAAATGTATTTGAATTTTAATAATTATATGTGGAACCTTTTCTCGGTGGCATCCTACTGTGATATTAGATCACACCCTCCATACACCCTTGGATTTATGTAGATTCTGTTTCTTCTGAATTCCAGGTTGTGACTTCGTGCTTAGCGATGGTGGTTCAGGTGGCAGTTGGTCTTCTCATACAAAGTGGTGCTGATGTGGCCTCTCTTTTTCCTGGAGGATTGAGTATGAGTTTTAGATTCCGTTGTCGTTTTTCATTTTAGTTATTGGTTTTACTTATAGACTTTAAACCTGTTCATAGTTTAAAGGAATGTTTGGTTGTCTATTTCTAATTTCATTTTATTTATCCAGTTAGTTGTTTTTATGTCTTTTATTTTGGGTGAAATAGTTCCCATGTGTTAGTTTTGATACCCGGGCACTTGTGCCAGCCTGTGGGGATCGGGAACGCCCTTCGGGTTTTGTCGCGGACCGGGTCGGGCGCTGGGTCGAATGGTAACCTGGTCTGGTTCATGACAAGATGTATCATTTAATATATAGTCGTAAATTAAATAGATATCATTAAAATATTTATACTCATTTAGGATACCATTTTAACCTTCTGTTTTAGATTTCACTATTATTTAAATAGTTTAACTTTTACAATGTCTTCTTGTATTTTTATATTACATGGTTAATAAAGATACTATAAAATGCCAAGAGAACTCCAAGTGGTTCATTAATAAAATATTTACCATTAAAAGAGTACTTTGGCCGATCCTTATATTTTATGGTCTATTATATAATATAATAATATAGTATTTGTTTTATAAACTCATTTATATCAATTTTGAAACTATTTGGTAATTTGTTTTTGTGAAATTAATAACTGCATGATTACATCGATGAAAGTTCATTTAATCAACCCTAAAATGTCATATTAATCAAGAAAATTAGTGGAGTGCCTCAAAATTATCAATTTATATTTATTTGTATATTTAAAACATCAATTATTTTAATCCTTCATTAATAAGGTAATTACATGATCATCATCGTGTCATTAATAAATTTAATAATTTAACATCTATGAATTATAAATAAAATACCATTATATAGGTAATATTTTTGGCTTTTTAATAAATATTTATAGTCTAATTCATATTATGTATAACCTTATATTTAAAAAGGTTTAGATAATAAACATTAAATTTAACACTTTTATCACTTCATTTAGAAAAATAATAATAAATGTCATAATCTAATCCAATTAGACCAAAATGATCATATATTATTTCTAAGCTTGTTTTTGGTTAATATAAACTAATCCATCAGAATTAGGACATGTGTTAGGGTAATTAAATATCATTTTTACAATTAATTACCATATTTACTTTTAATCATGGTTAATAAAATTCAAAAGTTATTATTCACCAAAAATTATGTTCATCTTATTGAACCAGATTTTACATAATGATGTCAACAGTGTGTTTTGGATTTTTGAAATTTTCTTCATAATAGTGGTAAAATTACGTTTTATTTAAATTTGCCAATGTGTCTATAAGGTGGGTAAAAGACGTTAAAAAGTTTAATAAAAATTTATATATCTAATATTATAATAAAATGACTCTAATGACTTCTAGTTTACTAATATAGGTATTATGTAACACTTTTGACTCTGAAATAAATGTAAATAATAATTAATATTAGTTAAAAAAATGTCAGTTTTAGACAATAACACAATGGTTTGCACTATTCATCCTAAATTGAATGTTTTTAGAAAAATACCAAAAATTCAACATGATATAATTTTGATAATCTGAATTCATAAATTATGCCAATTTTACCAAATTCAGAACATAAAATTTGAATTAATTAATTTAATATTAATCCCCATTGTCAAAATAATAAAAGAGGGTTTTTTTGAAAAACTAAAAAATATGAAAGTATTGACATGTGTTTATGTAAACTTTACATTTGAAAGTACTTATAATGAACCAAATTGTATTAAATGATAAAATATAATCTAATTATACTTTAAAACCAATCAAATTCATAATTTAACACTATTAGTTATTTTGATTATAAAAGCTGTTTTCAATAAAAATTTAGTATTTTTCAATATTAATCAGAATATGAAAGTTTTCTGGAAAGCACCAAAAATTTATACAAACTAAAATATTATATCTTTATATTAAAAAAGATTTAAATTTCATTAAATTTTATATATAAAAGTTTCAAATATTTATTTTAAAAAGGGTGCACCATTAAAAAGCAATAAAATTGCAATTTTTTTAAAGATTCATCTTTTATCTGAAAAAATGATTTTGTTCTTATATTATGTATAATAAATACATAATATGTATTATTAAATTATAAGGAGTACATAAAATTCAAAATTCAACTAATACTATTTAAAATTTCCTTTTCAATCGATAGTTTGGTAAGTCGCGGTACGCTCGAACACAGTGTTACGTGTAGCGCAAGTTATTTAATTACATGTAAGTGATAACATACTATGAAATCATGGGGTGTTACATGTGAATTTATAAAACAATTCATATATACCCTAGCACAACCACTTTATTACTTTCAACCCATTAGCTATACCCCATAATTCCTAAGTATTAACCCATTCTGCATGTTCATCAATTACACATTCATAACCCATTTACATTTTCACCAATTAAAAATTCATGCGCAATTTAGCATTAGCAGCATATCATATAATATAATACTTTTAGGAATTTTTAAATTATTCACTATCCATTAGACAATATGTTTAGTAAACCCAATTATAACATTTTCAAAACACACAAAACAACCCCTTATGCCATTTTAAAAACCTATGAATAAAAATAAATGATCCATTTTTAAATAAATTAAACATATTCAACAAAATGAATATGGGATATATTTTTTAACAAGTAAACTCTACACATAACCCTTCAAATTGATAGGTTTGGGAATGTCTTCTCAAACCATAGTGGCCCTAAATCATTCGAATCCCCCTAAAGGCATTTTGTGGGAATCATGGGGTGTCTAAATCATTAGTTATCCAACCAATTTACTAAATATTAATCATGATACCAAATCCACATCATGAATGAATAACAATCCCAACACAAATGAACATATCTATAACAAAACTATTAGATATTACATGTTGACAACCTACATAGAATCTGATGATGATCACAAACATAATTGTGGACATACATCCTAAATGAAACTCCCTTTGAAGAATCAACATAAAAAACAACTCAAAAAATTATTTTAGGGTTTTGGGAAATGATTACCCATGATATAATCATTATCCTATAAAAGGGAGATAATTGAGGGACTAGAGTATCACAGATGCTCGATTAGAAACCATGTGTGATCCAAAGGGCCATGAATCGAAGGAGAACCATCGTAAGGAAGAATTGGTTAATTTGGTTCTTTATTATTGTGGATATTGGAATAAATATTATATAAATTAGAAGGGTATCATAAAATACATTAATAGAAAATAGTAAATTTTCAAAAATTTGATGTGATGCATTGTTTTTTGGCATGGTTTTCCAATCCATGCGAAAAATGGGTGAAGTATGTTGTTAAAAGGATATCCACATAGATTGAATAACCATGAACCTATCATGTGGAATTCCACTGTCCAATGTTTCATGGTTTTCCTGAGATGTTCAAAAGGGTTACACAACTATCTGTTGACCATAAAACATGCACAATTGTCCAAGGATTCATTCTTTTCATGTTTTGAACCCCCAAAACACCCAGAGGCTCTAGGTAAACATGGTAAATATTTAATTAACCAAATAAATAATAGGAAAATTTTTTTAAAACGAAAATAAATCCATCAATTCTGGGATCATAAAAGCTCCCCCTTATAATGGAATTTTCTCAAGACGGATTCCAAATAATCAAGAAGATTCAGAAACCCCATGACTAGGATACTACACATTCATATCGATTATGAATTTCCATGTTTCTCATGAATCATTAGAGTTGTTACATAAAAATTGAACCAATGGAATAAACATTCCGTTCATGGATTCCTCACCACAACTCATAACAAGAACTAGATACTTCTCAAAGGTCACAACAATCTCAACTATACATCAACCACTAGAACATCATATGGAAAAATATAAAATAGTTCTTAATTCATAGAATATGAAAACATTGAAAAGAACATCATTTATTCATAGTGGACCCAATCATAACACCATCAGTCTGATCCTCTTTATAAAGCATGACATTACTCACATGGCATCATATTACACTATTTTCGAAATTCTAACAGTGACCAAAATCTGATTCACCCAACCGAATGAAAAAAATATTTCCTACTACATTTTGTGAATTATGTGAATCCACCACTCATGTCCCTATGATTTCATTCCTCAAACATACATGAAAACACAACCAGTATTCTCATGGAAATCACCAGATTAAATTTATTCTATTACTTGAAATCATTCCAAATCACTCGAACAATGATCACTCGAGTCCCTCCAACCCAGATCCATGATCTTGTAATAAAAAAATAATACAACATTTATTGTTCAATCCACAATATTCCTTTAATTTTTACACCCACTACTTATGAATGAACAAATGAATCTGAAATCAACTCTTACCCATACATGATGTGCTCCCAAATCACTATTCTAGGACATCTATTTGGAATTTTCTCTAAACTATCCTCCATCCTTATCGTGGAAGCTATCATGGATGACATACCAAAACAATCCATTGGAGGACTTTGATCAACATAAACTCACTTAGGTACCACTTCATTTACAAAAGTAACTAGTTGTTACAACTTCAAACCATAGTTGGGATACTGTCTCCATACATATTCATGTTTACCTTCTCAAGTCGCACCACCCCCGACAAGATTGACCAAAAAGACCTATTTCCAATACTTCTATGCTACCTATTGGAACATCCAATGGAACTTAATTAATTGAATCCTATAATAATCAACCAGTTCACCTACCGAGGCCATTATCTAACCTTCAGAAGAAATTCAATGTCATGGAATCACCACCCTCCAACCAACATGGATCTCCACATCCCCATAAATATTACCAACAGAAGAACTCCCACCATTTTTACAACAACTAAATAACTAAATGTTCTCACTGAAAAAAATTATAAAAATTGAAACTTATTTCTCATACGAAAACATCCACTGCAGTTTCATTAAAACCTACAAAATCTATCCCACAATCCAAGCAATATTGACTTATCCTCGAATGACTCATCGTATTATACCTAGCTTAACCATTGGAATAACACTACATCACATAGAAAAGGTTCCCTCAAGAATCATTAAAATTCAAAATCACCCCAAAACACTTACTCAAGTCTATTTCTAATTTTTTTAGATATAGTATCAAACCACTATTTTTACCACTGTTTTCAGGTCTTACCACCCACTTTCAATATGTTTACATAGGAACAAAAAATTTGATTTAGAACTACCATGAGAACCAAGCCATAACATGAACCAATAAACCACCATAATTAAACATACATGACCTCTTTAAATGAACAAGTGCTACCCTAATATGATCCACATTGTCATCCTGGTGCCACTACATTGACTCAACATTCTTCTTTCCATATTAAGTACTGACACATCATTCCCCACGTTAGGAGTGTCATTACAATTTTCCACCCTAAGGAATTACAACCGCCACAGATTTCTCAATATCAAAATATAAACCCTAATACATTGACATGGATGAGTAGATTTTCCCTAAATAATAAATCAAACACCACATAGTTCCCATTCTCGACATCTGTGAATGAAACCCCCAATGTTCTTCAACACCTGACCCATCATGAAGACCCCACCCAAAATCATTTATGGACTACATCCCATCTTCCACTACCATGTATACATCCCCCATGATCATAAAATCCATGATGTCCATCATCTAACCAAAACACATTCAAATCTATTAGTGTAAATCAAAAGCTTCTCAATGTACCTGTGATGATGTCTTGATGTTAAGTGTGATCATCCATAGATGAGGCATACTAGAAGGTTGTCGAAGAAAAAAATTACCAATATATCCATTGTTGATGTCACCTCCCACTACATAACATCATGTCCTGAATAAAATCATAGTATTAACTACTACACACATCTTATCAAAAATTAAAAACCACAACTCAGACATAATTAAAAACCACAAGTCACACTATCTCCATAATGTTCCACCAACAATCCATGAACCAATGTATCTTATGGAAATTTTTTTACCACACCACTTTATCTATTTTGAAATTCTCTGTATAGTTTACTAGAAAAAAAAATGTTCCACCACACCAATAATCACAAGTTTATCTTTCATAACCATGATTTCCACATTGGATTAATATAGAATGGAAAACACCTAACCCAATTTAAATTGCACCATACCACTTCATTCCCAAATTGAGTCCTCGTTAGTTCCCTCAAGGATTTACACTTTTTTGTGATCAATATTACATCAAACTTAGTTCTGATATTCCAAGAATCACCAGAGACTAGAAAAAAACCATCATACTCACCTAACTACACCTCTTGGTACATCAGCCATAACAGACCCATGTTATCCTAAACATATCACCCTATAATTAAACTATTCATATAAACAATGTCAACATCATGAACACCCCTAGCTCGAGCATCATCTCCAAACCAGATGCATATAACCAAGATCTTCTTTCCTTTCTATATTTTACTCAAAAACCTCATCAATACCTCCATTAATAGTCATCAAAATCGAATGGATAAGAATCCATATGAAATAGATTTTTAAATAAATCCATACAACCAACCATAAATACTCGTTAGCAATTTTTAATTAACCTGGTCACAACTATACAATTTATCCATATTTGATGGTACTCATTATGAACTGATTCCACCTTTGATGAATCTCCCACTCTTCATGTTCTAGGGAAACTACATCACTTTGTTGGTCTCCCTCGATGTCACTGTTGTTTTCCCCAAAACATTCAATATGTAGCCACTACTCTAGTCTCTTCACCATACCATCAAACATCCCACTAAGCACTCTCTGGGATCCAAAACACAAATAAAAAGGTCCCTACTCCCAAGGTAACCAAAACCCGAACAATATCGGTAATGTCCGTCATAAAATCTATAGGATCCTGACCCATGACAGTTTCCACACTAGAATTACTGAAAAAAACACCTCACAACCAAAAGCTGGAAACCCTACTAAGGTTCCCCTAATCACTTATCCTATGATATATCGTTACAAGAAACACCCCACAAATAAAATAAAAGGTCTCAACCTAGTGAACTATCACAATCTAAAACCACCAATAAAAGGGTCAAAAATATTGTAAATGAAATTCCTACTTCCCAGTTAAACCAAAAGATTCCATCACCAAACATCATTTTATATGTAAGCCCTCTTTATTTCAACTCAAGAATTCAGATTTTAATCACCCCATTGATCGAATTTATCGAAATTCTATAACTTATTGATGAAAATAATTTAAATTAATTTCTTCAACAATACCATTAATATATGATCCATAGGATTAAAACCACATATGATATAGATCTTATACTATCTTCCTTAAACAACCCACTCTGGATACACTACTCCCACTAATATCATCTCACAAAGAACACTAACCTATTTTATCCCTATAGTAGTTCATACAAAACACAGTGTAAACGAATTTATCTAATCACATGTCATTCATAAAACACATATTTAAAATACATTACCTTTTAGAAAACATATATATTCTCATTGGAACATTACCCCATTTCATAACATGTTACGTTCAAAATTTTGATTTGTATTCACCTTTCATTAACATTAATTCATTAACCATTTTTTGTCACTATGTAAATATTTCTAATATACACATCATTTTATATTAACAATTTTCACAACCCAAAATTTTAACTTGACAATAATGGTTCTTTATAAAATATATAATATAACTATTCATATACAATATTTTCATTTATCCACATTCATTACAATTATTAGATAATATTTCCAATAAAAGTTTCAATATAGAAAATTTCATTCTAATTACAATGAACCACATACCCATCTAACGTGTTTCTATCATGATGTATGAGAGAAATATCATTAGGTGCATAAAATGATGCCTGAAATCCCAAGATCGTTCCATTATGAACATGAGTAAAATATCATAAAACTATCAAATCACAAAATAGGTGAACCACCCCATGGTGAAATATAATTCAACCATACAAAACACATCAAGAAAAACAATTCTTTCCCTTGGTGACATGGGTTTTTCCACATTCCTTGGTTAGATACTCACAATCATGAGATCATTATTAATCCCTAACACCTCATTACCTCATTTCTACTGTCACAAGAAACTACTCCCCTAAAAGGAACATATTTGAAAGAACATGCTAGCATCCCGTACTTAGGAGGACTAAAATTTCACCACGAGTGGATTCATCTCATGATCTCAAGTGAACATCCCCATATTCTAGAGGTTTAAAATTAGTGGTGAGGGTCTAATAAGACATGTGGAGAGAATATAACATATTTACCATATTTGACCACAATTGTTAATAATATAAATGAAAAAAACAATATAAAATAATCAATAAAAATTTACATACAATAATCTCTAATAATATGATACAAACATTAAATTAACATTAACCTTGTCATGTCATACTAATAGTTAAAAATGATAGAATCACAACATATTCATGACCCAAAAAATCCCAAAAATGGTCTTGATTCCAACTCCATATTCTCATACCAGAATATCATAAGCCTGAATCTAATCCCTTGCATAATACAATTTCCTTTTCCAATCCCATAATAATGAAGTATTGTGGGGTACCTAAAATGACTATAGACGGGTGTTAGTACAATGCATTATCCCACCTCCATTTGTGAATAAAAAATATACAATCTAAATAGACAGTGCATGCAAGAATGAAGTAAGTGGTAAGATAAAAAAAGTAAACTCAAGTTCCATTTGACCATAATGTAAACATAAACCATTTCTATCTTTATTACCATTTTATTCATTTATATGATCTTCAATACTAAATCAATTTTTAATTATGTCTTCCCTGGGATAGGCATAACAATCATGTACACATGGGTCTATAGTAGTCAATCCCTTTTCAAAATAGAATAGTATAGGTCCCTATCTCACTAATGATAAACTCATAACAGTAACACAATATCTACATTGAAAATATTCATTAATGGTGTAATAAATTTCTAAGGGGAATAAATCATTTATCCCCTTCAATAACCCATTAATTTTGGGGTGAAATTTAGTGCCTTATTCTAACATGACTTGTGGGTGTAGAACCACATGTCAATACACAAAACTACCAACCCATGTGAAAATTACTATTTATCTATTCACCAAACACATACCATATCACAAATAAAAGAATAGTAATAAAATCCTACAAAAATTAACATATTGATTGATACCACACCATAACCTATTAACACATTTTCCATTTACTTTACATATCATTTTTGTCCAATTCCCATCCCTGTATCTTAAACCGTTATGTATATTCAACAACTCACACATATTATCCAATATTAATCACTTACCATGAATTATCTCATTTATCCCATTTATCATTGAATAATCATTTCCCACTTATGAATTCCAATTATAATTCTTATATCACATAGTACAAACACTTTATTACATTCAATACATTAGGTATATCACAAAATCCGCATGTATAAACCTATTCATCATATTAATTATTTACCTTGTGCAAATATATTTACAAGTACTCTAATTCACAATCCATTTCAATATTTATCAAACACATAATTTTATACATAATTATTTTTTAGTAATTTCAACATAATTTATAATCCATTTGAAATAATCTAAATTAAAAAAATTATCCATTTTTCAAGACACGTCAAATAACCCCTAATTCCCCTATCAAAATATAGGTACAACTATCAATGTTCAATTTTTAATGCCAATAATCATATTATACATGATGGATATGGGATTTATTTTATTGAAAGTCAACACTACAATTAACATTTCCAATTTTAATGTTCTGGAATGCTGGAACACCCCTTGAGTAGATCTAAATCATTATAATCATCCTCTAAATTCTTATGGGGAGAAAAAGGGGTTTATATAGATAATTGTCCAAAAAAATTATAAAATATTTCAGAAGGTAAAAAATGTAGAAAATAAAAGAAGTAATATCTGAAAACACGTTCCCAAATCTACAACATAATAATGGTATATAAGTTGTTAACCCCTGTCCTCAAATATGATGATGAATAAACTCTTAATTGTTGAATTTGAAGTAGATTAAAACACCCAATGAGGTTTCAACAAAAAAAATCTACTAGAGAAGATGGTTTTATGGAATTTTAAGAAGAAAACTGAACATACATGCCCTAACATAGAAAACAGAGATAATAGAGGGATTAGACTCCCATGAATCTTCAATTCACTACCAACAGTGTTTGAAAATACCATTAATATATAGGAATCCACCCTAAGAATGTGCGGGTCAATTTGGATTGCCTTTAAGGTTGATAAGGGATGAAATGGGGAATAAATCAGATGTGGATCTTAAAATATCGTAATTGGAAAACTGCAATTTTTACATATTGTAATGGGGGACAAGGTTTGTCATCATAGTTCATTGAACCATTGATTAACAATGCACTAGATAGGTGATATGCATTTTTTGACTAACATTGTTAAACTATTCATAATCCCACAGTACAAGGATTCATAGTTTACATAGTAACGCCACATAATTTTAAAAATAATGCCCCAACCATGTAGGCTAAATGTGTTGGATTGGTTTTCATTATTTTCATGACCTGAAATTGCTTAAAACCACTTAGGCTCCCCATAAAAATTGTTAATATTTATTTACCCAAAAATAATATATTATAACCAATATTTAAACAAGTAATTACTTTAATATATTATGGGATCTTAAAATTTTGATATTAGATAAATAAAAATATCTTTTTTAGAGGGACAAATTATATATGAATATTTGGAGGAGGATACTCAATGACGAGGTAGTTATTCTACACTATAAAAGGAATATAATAAATTTTAATAATACTACTTCAATTTGGGAGGATGTATTTTTTCATAAGAAATAATTGAACACTATCAATCCTCTATGTCATAAATAGAATATTATTCTAAATCTCATTGCATTAAGAATAATTCCCATCAGGATAATCATAAATGAATTAGTATAGGATGACAATATAATTTTATTGTGTTTTGAACACTCATAGTTCTCCATTATGATCTGGATAAATGTAACCCATTACCATTCCATGAATAACTTACTCACAAGTGAAAACCAATATGAAAATGTGTTAACTATTTGATATCTCACAATCTATACTCACATATTCAAATTTATTCATGGAGTTGAAGTTGGAATTTTAAATATAGTAATTGTGAGTTAGATTAAATGTTAGATAATTCAACAAATATAGTTTATATAATGAATTTCTGATATGTAATGATTCACATATGTGAAACAATAGTGTATTTTTCATGAATTACATTAGAATATAACCCAAAAAAATACATTGAGAAAAATATTTGAAGGATAAAATTGTAAATTTTTAGGGATTATGATGAAATAATACAAAAGAAATTATATTCCTACTACATAGAATGAAAATTAACATGTTAAAAAAATTTCATATAGGGAAACTGTGAATAAATACAAGAAACTATGTGACAACATAGAAAATACTATAACATAATGTTCTTAAATTTGTTGAAAAATAATTGATATCTCATTTACATAAACGAGCAGCACATGATGCTTTAATTGATTAATGTTAAATGTAATATAAAGGATATCTAGATCTATTTATAATCACATGAAAAAGATTTTATTCTTGATGTTTTTTAGTATTTACTTATTTCAAAACAATTCCAAGGATTTACCACAGTTCCTAAATAGTAAACAATGTAAATACCTATTTTTTGTTTGGTTTATTACATGATTGTTTTTCTATGAATCCATTTCTCTTAAACTAGAGATTAACATTGAATCCTATGGAATAAATTATTAAAACTAAATATCACTAATAACCCCCCCCCCCCACAACAATCCTGCAAGACCCTAAGGGTTTTTTAATAAACCCATCAATTATAACTATGTAATAGTGTCACTCACATAATATCTAAGCACTCTAGTATTGACCAATTCATAAAATGTGTCATAAGGGCACATGAATTAGTACTTATTTTTTATAAAATCTCAAACACACTCTAATAACTAATATAATTTAGTGAACTTTATCCTTATATAACATCACATGACAAAACATATGAAAACATACCACAAACAATTTCATTATATTTTTATATATTTTTAATATTTTATAAATCATTTTGACTATATTTTAAATAAAAATTGAAAGTTATAAAATTTTGAAAATATGTTTTCTAGATAAACTTAATAACCGAACACACTAGCTCCTAGTGTTTAATAAAAATAAATATCTATTATAAAATATATATCTGTAAACCTATCTCCCATTATAATAATTGAGAATGTAATGAATTAATTAATAAATAATTATATGTAATGTGTGGACCATAATAGAGCCTCAACACTTTAAATGCCAGAATTTGTTATGGAATAATCTATATGCAACAAATATGTATCTACACATATAACCTCTATATGTTCGAATATTGTTATTAATATTATTTTAATAAATTCTATGAAGATAAAATGTTTCCAGGGTTATAAAGTATTAAAATTTCAAATATAAATATGATATGTTTTCAATTATCCAGGTATAGACTAATATGAATAATTAATATGTCACATGTCATCGAACTATGCAGATGATAAAATCACATTCCCCTAGCTGAATAAAATAATAATATATCATGATTCATTTTTATTAATTTTCATATATTTATTTAGAACAATCAAACTGAGGAACCAAGTCACATACTCATCTTATGTGATGAAACATTCTATCTTATTTATGTCACAAATTACCAAATTGTCAGCAATATACCCAACCATAAGTAAATAGATAATTAAAAATTTTGAGTGATAATTGAATCAAAATATGATATTTCTCAGTCTATATATCGATAAAACTGTAGCTTTTTTTGAAAAATATATATAGAAAACTCCCACAGAATTCAAAAGATATAGTGTTTGACACTTAAGGTGCTGGGTATAACAATACATATGTGGTAGAAAACTCATTTTTCGCATTACATGTACATATTTTATCCCCATATATAATCATACCCATGATCACATTAATATTTTAGAATAAACTATGTAGTAAATACTGAACATTGTCTATTTATAACTCAGAGGCCTATATTGGGAGTTTATTTATCCATTCTCATCATGAAATATATACAACTAATGTAAATATATGATGATGTGGGTAATATGTATTGTATCACCTAATACAAGTTATTTTGATAACTTTATTTTATTATATATAAAAAACTATACTTATATACTAATTTAATCTTATCCCATATGAAAATAAGATAAAAACGACTTATATTGTATTAAAATTTTAAATATTGTAAAAAAAAATTCCCCCACTAATTTTTCCAAGGTTTATTTATGGCCATATTAGAACAACTAAGAAACTCTATTTCTTTTAATGCTAACTTTTATAAATAAATATATATTTAATTATATTTGACAATAATAATGATATAACCCATGATTTACTTCATTAATAATGTATTAAAAATCAATATCATTGAAATAAAAATGTATTGATATTAATTTGATTAGTTTCCTAAATGGAAATCTTAATTTTTTCCTCATCATTATACATTGAATTTATGGATTCTAAATTTCATTGATATAATTTTATTTAAAAAATTTAAACATTATATTAATATTTAACAACGCAGAAAAAATGGATTTCGGAGGTTATTTGATAATCAACTCATTACAATAAATAACTATAACTCTTTATATTTTATTCTTACAAAAATTTCTTAAATTCTATTGGAATGACAATTGACATTTATTTTTTGGACTGGTGTAATGGTTTATTCCTTATCCATAAATATATTTAATTGATATCATATTCATGATATACTCATAGAATATATATTATCTCTTCAAATATCATTGTATGAAATGAAAACCATTTTTGGAATATAGTAATTATATCTCAACAAAAAGTGAATATATAATTAATAAATTGTTTTATCCAAACCATATATCATATTACCGTGGGAATTCATTAATAATGTAAAAAATAAAGATGTACCCTTAAAAAAATATCACTAATTGGCTTTAGGATAAAGTCAAATTTTATTTAAAAAAATGTATAAAATATTATTAAGCATTAAACCCCTTTTATCCTTATATAAATATAAAATATTTATATAATCCAATGAATAATAAACTATGAGTATTCAAACATCTATCTCATATTGTTCTAAACAAGATATTTATAATTCAAAAAAATGTTTTATAAAATTTTACTATTAATTTGATCCCATATATATATTAAATATATTAGAAATATATTTTTTGAAACAAATACCATTTTTATTAAATAATATATTTCTCTAAAAAATATTTTATGGAATTACTCTACTATATCCTAAACCCCTACACATATCCTTTAAAATTTTATCCTCTTAAAACATCATCTTCACTTCATAGATCTTCCTAAGAAGTTTAATGATCTTGAATGTATTCTAAATTAAATAGTTTTTGATATTCATACTAAATATTATTCTTCTTGTTCATACACCTACCTATATGTATTATTAATACAACATAGAAAATTTATAATCTCATGTTGAGTTCATCTTTATTCATCACATTGAAAGAATAATGTAAATATTTATTGCACACATTAACATTGTCAGATAACATAAAAGAATAATCAGAGAATGTATGTCTTCAATAAAAATCAACAAAAATGAAACTGGTAGAATTTTTATGATATTAACATAACCAACTATATTGAATATGCAGATGAAAATATAATTTTGTTCGTTTATATTACATCCTATTACTATAAACATTTAACATAATCCATATATTATCCCCAAATGAATCTAGAACCAATTATCATACAACCTTAACTTATTTAGTCATAGATTTGTTTTGATCTATCTGATAGAATTTATAACTTAAATAATTTGAATAAATTTTTTTTAATATTTTATTTTCAAATTCCATTTAAAAAGATTTTTCTTTCATATATTGATTATAAATGAAAAATCTTATGACTACATATCATCATCTACAAAATAAAATATTATGTTATGAGTGAAATGTATTATATTCATTAAATTAATAATCTTATTAAATTTTATCCAACTTAATATATAATTCCCTATAAATAAATTAGATCAATTATTATTCAAATATCTATATTTTCATGAGAAATGTTTCTTCTTTACATTTCCTCTTAACCCAATGTTTTTATGAATGCATCTTAAAAATACTACCATCTATTACTCTATGATATTTAAATAGAAAAATATTGATTAATTGATTAATATAGATACACTACACATTATTACAAATATATTCATCATATGGGTTACATTTTTTTGTCTAATATGAATGGAATATTAATAAAATGAATCCTACCAGTAAATTGAACCTCATTACATACATTCCCCAAACACAATTATGATGAAATGGTTATTTGATTGAGGTAAAAATGTCCAATATGTGTCCTCAAAATATGAAATTATGAAAATTTGATGAATAAATGGTGTAAATTAATTCCTAGAGGATAATGTTTTTATTTTTTTCTAGGATTACTAATGAAAAATATTTTTCTTGGAGAATACTACATTGAAATTGATTAAAATATAGTGTGGGAAATTTTATTCGTGATTATATTTTTAGGTTTGTTCAAATATAAATTTTCATTTAATGGTTTCTTGGTTTGTTTGAAGGTCATTTGTACCTAAAACATTTGTGTCTTCCCCAATAAAGTTGGGCATATGATCACATGTGTTCCCCCCCCCCATTCACTTGAAGAAATACACATGTATCAAGGACCTTGAGTGTGTCCATCAGGAGATTATTCCTGTAGAGACCCGAAGCCTGACATACATGGACATGACATTACATTTGCAGAATACTTGATACATAATTAAAAAAAAACACAAGGACCATAATAGTTTAGTGTCTTTGGAAACTCAGAGATATAATCTTCTAATCATGGGGAATGATTTTCAACATCTCCCATAAAGATCTTCCCCTTTTTTCTTCTTAACTAAAACCTAGCTTTAAATCCTGGGGAAAAGAAAACATATAAAATGGTGAGCTCAAATTCTCAGTAAGGGTAAACAAAGAAATATCCATCACATCATATATATAAGCACATAACTTTTGGAAATCTTAACCTGCAAAAGAGATCATAATTTCATAACATGGGATAAATCATAGTAGTGAAATGTAATCCCAGTAATCATAACATAAAACATGAAACATTGTGGCATATACACATAATCATAGAGAATCATTTCTTATTAGTCAAGACTCATTGCCAAGAATATCTTAGTGGACAAAGTCCATTTCTGAACCGAGTTACCCTCGTTTCAGTCATACTTCACTGAACCGGTATAACCTACCGTTCCAGCCATGTCTATCTCATGAGATATAAAATCTTTACCCAATGCATTGGAGGGAGATATAGGTCCCACCCATCTCATAATGATACCATTCTTATGTGTGCCACAAAATCATAAATCATACATCATTACATAACCCATGTAATAAAAATGGGATTCTTAAACAACATGACATCATAAAACAATTCATATAAGATAAAGGAATTCATAAAAATAATTCCATCACAACATAATCAAATCAATGTTATAATAGGGATAGAAACAGAACCCTATATTATCTTAGATGGAAAATAATTTTGATAAAACACTTGAACTGCATTCTTGAGGAAAATATCCTTTCTACTTTAAAACCCTTTTTCATTTCATAACATGTCATACAATTTTAAACTAAAAGAAGTTGATTAAAAATAAACATGAAAACTTGTAAAGGATTTTTCTTGGAAATAATGTTTTAGAAATCCATTCATGTTGTATAAGTTAAAAAAAATTCTTCTCGTACTTTTTTCGGAGAAGTCAAAAAGTACCTCGTATGAAAAATGACAAAAGATTCCTTTCATGTCTTTTACTAAAAAATCAAAGAAGGTTAAAATTGGATTTAAACAGTTGTAGGTGGATGGAAATAATATTACATATTTTGGAAACATGGATGTGTATGATAAAATACACCCCAGTAAATACCAAAGTAAAAACAATCTCGGATAAAAATGAGATTGGGATATTTCCCTTACCTTATGTATGATATGCTTTGTACGTATCCAAACCTCCTGTATAATGATTTAAATAATGTAATTAACTTATTACAGAATCATATTCATTGTTATGATATCATATATGGTTCACTTATCACTTTATATTACCCCTTCTTTTGTAAATTCCATTTTAAAGAAGCGTTTTGGGTAAAATCGTTTCATTTATCGTAGGTGTTTGTACTTGTTATTATTGAAATTATTATTACTTATATCATGACATACATACTTCCAGAATATAATACATGATTTATATATCATATATATTCAGTATATATATATAATAGATAGATAAATGAAATGAAACACACCGTTCATGGAGACGGTAGTCCGTACGTACGCATGGACGTTGTTTTCCTTTCCTTATTGTCTTGAATGGATGTAAGTAGATGACATACATATATATATATACATAAATCAAGTAGATTTACCATGTCATATATTTCATTATTATTCATTATATATACTTTATAATCATTCTGGAATGGTTAACATGGATAATGAATCTCATCGCGTCGTGGAGACGGTATTCCGTACGTACACACGCACGGTGATTTCCTTTTTCCGTATGACGGATAGAAGGTTAATTAGAGTTGTTTCATATTTATAATAAAATATCATTATATACGAAATACTAATGTTATTACTTTACCATGAAACAACTAATGAAGAAGAAGTTGAAGAAGAACGAAATTGAAAATGATCGGTAATGGATATTACCTCTTTTTGACGCGCCTTCTCTTAACCTCCACATAAATTACTAAGGATGGTCTTTGAAAAATACGAGGACCTCTAGAATGATACTAGGGAAGAGGATAAGAGATTTTGGCAGTGGTTGGATGAGCTGGAATGCTCAAATTGGTGTGAGGAGGAGAGGGAGGAGGTGCCCTTTTATAAGGGAGGAGAGGGGAACCTTAGGAAAATCTCAAAATATTATTTTAAATTAAGGTAAAATTCGGTTTATAATGGTTCCAAAGGGTCTTATTTAGAAGTTAAAGTGGGGATGGGTCGCAATCCTCTCATCCAATAGGATTTAGACATGTTTAGGTTATTATTTTAACCGTGTCAATTAGATTTAACTCTAAGTTAAATAATTTAACTTTTACCTTGTCTTCTTGTTTTCTTACACTATATGGTAAATAATCTTACCATAACAAGCCAAACGAACCCCAAGTTGTTTATTATTAATATATATATCCTTATCTAAGACATTTGGCCGAACCATAGATTTTTAGGAATTAAATAACAATTAATAATATAATATTTGTTTTTAAAACTAATTTATGTCAATTTGGACACTATTTGGTACATGATTTTTATGAAATTCATAACATAATGATAAGTTCCAAAAAAGTTACTTAAATAAACAATATCATGTAATATTAAACTATAAAATTAATGTAAGTAATAAAAAGTCTCAAATTACATTTATTTGGGCATTTATAACATCAATTATGTCAATATTTCATTAATAAGACAATTGTTGCATCATCTTTGTGTCATAATAAATGATAAATATATAATCCCTAAAAATACTAAATAAATTCCTATGATGTTGATAATTGTATTAGATTTCTGGATACTATTAATGTTCTAAGTTTAATGTAGTTTTTCACTAAATTAAAATTATTATACTTATAAGATTTAAGAATGTGAAATGTTGTCACATTCTTTGATTTTAATAATAATTAAATTATTTTCTTGAAACAAAGTCCATTAAATGAATCTAATCCGACCCTAAGGTGATATGGGTCGCCTTTTAGTCATTCAATATGATTTTGAAATGTGTTAGGGTAATTTTATATTATTATATTTACCTTTAATTACCCGATTTACCTTCAACAATGGTAAATAAAATTTTCCGTAGTTACTATTCATAATTCCCAAAAATAAAAAGAAGCTTATTAAC
This sequence comes from Viscum album, assembly GCA_963277665.1. Taxonomy (NCBI): domain Eukaryota; kingdom Viridiplantae; phylum Streptophyta; class Magnoliopsida; order Santalales; family Viscaceae; genus Viscum; species Viscum album. Next base: position 654,730,503 of record OY728140.1, read on the forward strand.
ATAATTTGGATCCAATTATTCCAAATATGGAATCCATTTTTACAAAATCAATACAAAAAAGTTGCAGAAATTAAATTAAAATTAATCCCATTGTCGAATGAAAATGGGTTTTTTTATAAAACATTGCAAAAGATTGAATTGATTTAACCTACGAATTTAATGTAAAATCAATGCTAATGACATATATTATATTAAATGGTAAAATATATTATATTTATACTTTAAAACCATTCAATATTATAATTTCACCACATAAGATATTACGATGAAAAAAGTTGTTTTTAATTAAAATATAGCGTGTTTTTACTATTCAATAAAATATGAATGTCATCAGAATAAATTGAAAATTTTATCCAAAGTAAATTTTTATTTCTTGATTCCAAAACTAATTTTATTTTCTCAAATGGAACTTATAAACATTCCAAAAACTAGATTTAAAGTGGGTGTGCCATCAAAAGGCGTCAAAACTGCATTTTTTGAAAAATACTTATTTTACCCGAAAAGTTTATTTTGTTCTTATACTATGTTCTAGAACATGTGTAAGATGAATAATAATGTTATAAAATTCAAAATTTAGTTAACACTATTCATAACGGCTAGTTCATTACAATATTATAATAATATATCGTTGTTTAGTAAATCTCGGTATTGCGTACAACACACGCTATCGAGGAAGGTCGTGATTGCGTGTAATGCAAGCCAAGTCAGGGTTGGGTGTAGTGCATGAATTCTTTGTTGTTTCATATAATAGAATCCAACCATATTTTATTTATACATCTAATATATATATACATACACACTCAATGTTGCGTAGAATAACTTCTATCAAACGAATGTGAAAATTGTGTGTAACAAGAGCCAAGAAACGTGTTGTGTATACTGCAAGCTAATACGATGTTGCATATAGCGCAAGATAATCTTGGTGTGTCGTACAATAGAAGATATGAATTAAATTAAAAAGAATGCATCTTATAAAATCTTCGGTTGTTACATTCTACCCCCCTTAAAATGAATTTCGCCCTTGAAATTTGTCGGGGTTATAAATGGATTACAATTCGAAAGTTTCATTAATAGAAACACACATCGTAAAAAGGAATACCAAAACCAATCTTTAAAAACAAAAGTATGAAACGTAATGGTTACCCAAATAAACTAATCACTGGGTTTCCACATAGGTGAAAATATGGATATGGAAGAGAAATCTAACCATCATGTTCTGATGGAGAGTGGTAGAGAACATGGCTATGAAAAAGCCAACAATCACAAAGCCATAGATTTGTGATTATCTAAGGTACCATCTGATTAATCAGATATAAGGGCAGTAGGACAACATTTTTGGTTTTTAAAGATCATTTCCCTAAAGTTGATGAAATTGGAATTAGAAGAAATACTTTCGTGATTTTGGTATAGTCTCACCGTTTTTCATTATTTGGAAAATTTCCACTTCATCTCTTAAAGAAATGAAGTTGAATTTGTCATTCGTGATGTGTTAATAGATCATGTGATAGAATGATGGGTCATTCCATCTGTCTCAAACAAAAGGTTAGAATAGTTATCAAAAAAAAATACGTAAGTCCATCTATAGTGAGATTAATGTTATATTGTTCCTAAAATGGACTTATACTTCATATATCATACTCCTTAATATAATAAAACTATTTTCTACTAAACATGGACTTCCTGTAGGCCAGTGGTAGGCGATAAAGGCCAGTCGCATTTCAGTTGTGGGTTCAATTCCCACAGCCTTGTCCGACGCGATGGGCTGTCGCTCATCCTGCAGGTTTCCCTTTTTCTAAAACTATATTACTATAACATCCCATCAATAATATCGTAAAAAATTCTATCCTTAAACAATACTAACTTATGTCCATAATAATCCATTCCAATCTTTAGGCTTATCAATAATACTTCAGTCCAATCTCATAATATAGTGAAAATGATTACCAGAGATTTGATACCATCGTTGATCCCCATATATCATAAGATATGTCTTGTTTGTCACATTCTAAACATTCAAAGGACATAATCATGTATTCTCTTGAATACCCATTGAACCGTAGTGAAAACATGAATGTAGTTAAACGTTAACACTTTCCACATACCAAAATCCTCAAAATTATATATACTCAAACCATGATAAAACATTCTCCTTATATCAGTTATGAGCTCATGAATACTATCAAACATTTAATTTTATCCTTATCCCTTCATTATGCGCATATCATCTACATTCGAAAAATATCTGAATAACCTTTCATGGATACTGGTAACATTAATCATACACTTTCAAAACTCAAGGAAAGACTACAGTGTAACAATCCTTAGATGTCTCTTTATTCTATAGTACCATGAGAATACTTATACAACATTACACATGATAAACATGTAATCATTCCAATACATTCTTAAACCATTGACCGAGCTTCAAAAATTCTTTCATCTCACATATTATTTGTAGTCTCTTCATCATTATCTACATAAATACTACCCATACGACCATACTGATTCTCTTCATGAGACTTTCCCTTAGGGCATTGGTTTTCATAATGCCCGTACATTCCACATTTAAAACATTTAACCATTATTGATGTCATAGCAATACCATTATCCGCATCCCTGGTGTTAATTGAACCTTTTCCTTTGCACTTACTGGCTTTGTGTCCTTCTTTTCCACACCCAAAGCATCTTCCAGTTCCTTTGAAACATTCTCCTTGATGCCTCTTCCCACATGATTAACATAGTGGAAATTGAACTTTCTTTCCTCTATGATCATCATGAAACTCCACCTTTCTCTTATTAGCCGAGTCAGAAAACTTTACAAATTTTACTTTATTGATCATATTATGAGATTGCTGATTCAGCATAATAATGATGTTTGGACTTCCAAATCCCATTTCATTTGGTTGCTCATGAAGAATGTCATTCCATTGTCCGTCATATCCTCCATTATCGTGAATCATCTTGTTTCCAGCCATTTTCTAAAACCCAAAAAGAATTGTGTGAGAGGAAAATTCATAATAAAGGGGGAGTAACATCAATAACTAACATATTTGGTTTAATCTAATATAGTTACCATAGTTCTATAACTATATCCTATACGTATACTTATCCTTAGGGACATCCCTATACATACCCTAGAAATATCTCTAGGGATCTCACTAACGTTTTCGTATCCTAGTTTCCAAAGGTTGACTAAACCATTCCTCTGATACCAACTGTAGAGACTCGAAGACTGACGTACATGGACATGACATTACATTTGCGGAATACTTGATACATAATTAAAACAAAAACACATGGACCGTAATAGTTTAGTGTCTTTGGAAACTCGGAGAAATAATATTCTAATCATGGTGAATGATTTTCAACATCTCACATAAAGATATTCCACTTTTGTTTTCTTACCTAAATCCCAGCTTTGAATCATGGGGAAAAGAAATCATATAAAAGGGTGAGCTCAAATGCTCAGTAAGGGTAAACAATGAAATATCAATCACATCATATATATAAGCACATAACTTTTGGAAGTCTTAACCTGCAAAAGAGATCATAATTTCATAACATGGGATAAATCATAGTAGTGAAATGTAATCCCAATAATCATAACCTAAAACAAAAATCTTTGTGGAATATACACATAATCATAGAGAATCATTTCTTACTAGTCAAGACTCATTTCCAAGACTATCTTAGTGGACAAAGTCCATTTCTAAACCGAGTTACCCTCGTTTCAGTCCTGCTTCACTGAACCGGTATAACCTACCATTCCAGCCATGTCTATCTCATGAGATTTAAAATCATTACCCAATGAATTGGATGGAGATATAGGTCCAACCCATCTCATAATGATACCATTCTTATGTGTGTCACAAAATTATAAATCATACATCATTACATAACCCATGTAATATAAATGGGATTCTTAAACAACATGACATCATAAAACAATTCATATAAGATAAAGGAATTCATAAAAATAATTCCATCACAACATAATCAAATCAATTTAATAATAGTAATAGAAACAGAACCCTATATTATCTTAGATGGAAAATAATTTTGATAAAACACTTGAACTCCATTCATGAGGAAAATATCCCTTCTACATTAAAACCCTTTTTCCTTTCTTAACATGTCATACAATTTTAAACTAAAAGAAGTTGATTAAAAATAAACTTGAAAACTTGTAAAGGATGATTGTTGGAAATAATGTTTTAAAAATCCATTCATGTCGTATATGTTAAAAAAACATTCTTCTCGTACATTTTTCGGAAAAGTCAAAAAGTACCTCGTACGAAAAACGATAAAAGATTCCTTTCATATCTATTACTAAAAACTCAATAAAGGGTAAAATTGGATTTAAAAAATTGTAGGTGGATGGAAATAATATTCCATATTGTGGAAACATGAATGTGGATGATAAAATACAAACCAATAAATACCAAAGTAAAAACAATCTCGGAAAAAAAATGAGATTGTGATATTTCCCTTCCCTTATGTCCGATATGCTCTGTACGTATCTGATCCTCCTATATAATGATTTAAACAATGTCATTAACTTATTATAGAATCATATTCATTGTTATGATATCATATATGGTTCACTTATGACTTTATATTACTCGTTCTTTTGTAAATTCCATGTTAAAGAAGCGTTTTGGGTAAAATCGTTTCATTTATCGTAGCTGTTTGGACTTGTTGTTCTTGACATTATTATTACTTATATCATGATTTAAATACTTAAAAAATTTAAAACATGATTTATATATCATATATTCAGTATATATATATAATAGATAGATAAATGAAATGAAACACACTGTTCATGGAGACAGTAGTCCATACGTACGCATGCACGCGGTTTTCCTTTCCTTATTGTCTTGAATGGAAGTAAGTAGATGACATAAATATATATATACATAAATACAGTAGATTAACCAAGTCATATATTTCATTATTATTCATTATAAATAATTTATAATCATTATGGAATGGTTAACATGGATAATGAATCTCATCGCGTCATGGAGACGGTATTCCGTACGTATGCACGCGCGGTGATTTCCTTTTTCCATAGGACGGATAGAAGGTTAATTAGAGTTGTTTCATATTTATAATAACATATCAGTATATAATAAATACTTATGTTATTACATTACCATGAAACAACTATATAAGAAGAAGTTGAAGAAGAATGAAATTGAAAAAGATCGGTAATGGATATTACCTCTTTTTGACGCGCCTTCACTTAACATCCACTTAAAGAACTAAGGATGGTCTTTGAATAATACCAGGACCTCTAGGATGATACTCGGGAAGTGGAGAAGAGATTTTGGAAGGGTTTGGCCGGGCATGAATGCTCAAATTGGTGTGAGGAGGAGAGGTAGGAGGTTCCCTTTTATAAGGGAGGAGAGGGGCACCTTAGGAAAATCTCAAAATATTATTTGATATTAAGGTAAAATTCGGTTTATAATGGTTCCAAAGGGTCTTATTTAAGAGATAACGTTGGGATGGGTCAAAATCCTCTCACTAAATAGTATTTAGACATGTTTAGGTTATTATTTTATCCTTATCAATTAGATTTAACTCTAAGTTAAATAAATTAACTTTTACTGTGTCTTTTTGTTTTCTCACACTATATGGTTAATAAGCTTACCATAACAAGCCAAACGAACCCCAAGGTTTTTATTATTAATATATATATCCTTATCTAAGTCATTTTTCTGAACCTTAGATTTTTAGGAATTAAATAACAATTAATAATATAATATTTGTTTTAAAAATCAATTTTTGTCAATTTTGACACTATTTGGTACATGATTTTTATAAAATTTATAACAGAATGATAAGTTCGAAAAAAGTTACTTAAATAAACAATAACATGTCAGATTAACCTAGAAAATTAGTTTAAGTCAAAAAAAGTCTCATATTACATTTATTTGTGCATTTATAACATCAATTATGTCAATATTTCATTAATAAGACAATTACTGCATCATCTTTGTGTCATAATAAATGATAATTACATTATCCCTAAAAATTCTAAATAAATTCCTATGATGTCTATAATTGTATTATATTTCATGATAATATTCATGTTTGAAGGTTCATGAAGTTTTTCACTAATGTAAAATTATTATACTTATAAGATTTAAGAAAGTGACATGTTGTCACATTCTTTGGTTTTAATAATAATTAAATTATTTTCATGGACAAAAGTCCATTAAATTAATCTAATCTGACCCTTAGGTGATATGGATCGACTTTTAGTCATCCAATAGGATTTTTACATGTGTTAGGGTAATTTTATAATATTATATTTACCTTTAATTACCTGATTTACCTTTAACTATGGTAAATAAAATTTACCGTAGTTACTATTCATAATTTGCAAAAATAAAAAGTAGCTTATTAACATAATTTGGATCCACTGACTCCAAATATGGAATCCATTTTTCCAAATTCAATACACAAAAGTTGCAGAAATTAAATTAAATTTCATCCCGTTGTCGAAAGAAAACGGGGTTTTCTTTAAAACATTGCAAAAGATTGAATTGATTTAATCTACGAATTCACGGTAAAATCGATGCTAATGACATACATTATATTAAATGGTAAAAATATATTCTATTTATACTTTAAAACCATTCAATATTATAATTTAACCACATAATATATTACGATGAAAAAAGTTGTTTTTAATTAAAATATATCGTGTTTTTACTATTCATTAAAATATGAAAGTCATTAGAATAAAATGAAAAATTTATCCAAAGTAAATTTTTATTTCATGATTCCAATGAATAATTTTATTTTGTCAAATGGAACTTATAAACATGTCATAAAAATATTAAATGTGGGTGCGCCATCAAAAGGCGACAAAACTGCATTTTTTGAAAAATACTTATTTTACCCGAAAAAATTATTTTGTTCTTATACCATGTTCTAGAAAATGTGTAAGATGAATAATAATGTTATAAAATTAAAAATTTAGTTAACACTATTCAAAACGGCCAGTTCATAACAATATTATAATAATATATCGTTATTTAGTAAATCCTGGTATTGCGTACAACACACGTTATCGAGGAAGGTCACGATTGCATGTAATGCAAGCCAACTCAGGGTTGCGTGTAGTGCACGACTCCTTTGTTGTTTCATATAATAGAATCCAACCATATTTTATTTATAAATTGAATATATATATATATATATATACACACTCAATGTTGCGTAGAATAACTTCTCTCAAACGAACTTGAAAATTGTGTGTAACAAGAGCCAAGAAAAGTGTTGTGTATACTGCAAGATAATACGGTGTTGCGTATAGCACAAGATAATCTTGGTGTGTCGTACAATAGAAGATATGAATGAAATTAAAAAGAACGCATCTTATAAAATCTCAGGTTGTTACAATCTCCTCTTGAGTCAAAAGGTATAGCAGTGGTAATCAATACTGATAAATAACAGAAGAGATAATAACATGTACCTATCGTATAATAATAACCTATCAAACATAATAAGTAATAGTGTAAGATTGAGTAAAACTGATAGTTAATATATGATTAATATAGTAATTCCTTGTGGGAGTACAAAAATAGGGTAAAAATGTTACAATGTTTATAGGAATATTCCATATATGATTAAAAAATGAAAAATTTAAAAAACATAACTACTAGCATCATGAACATTTTAATGGCCCCCATCTCCAATACACTTCCCCGAAACTCCAAATCATACATCAAAAGCTTGATGTGTCTCTTTAAAAATACTATCCATAATGAATTATTATAGTTTACTATGGAAAACTAATGGAAGTTGTGAGATACATATAACCATCCACCACAAAAATAGCCTAGATAAATCTTGTCCATGAAATATAGAAATGATTAGTCTACCAATAATTATAATAAATTCTAGACATCAAATAAATAATAGAATTTATTATACTTTCTTCCATGTGGGGAACCCATCCATTTTAATTTATTTTGGCATAAACTGAGTGTATGTGAACAATGGTATCATGAAAAACTTATGTGAGTTGTATGAATTATAATGGGAGGTCGCATAAAAGGAATAAAAGGTGGAAAATACTTACCCATTTTATTTTTCTTTATAAAAGAATCCAAGAATCCCTAATTATGAATTAATTTTACATAATTAATTTTTTTAATATAATAAAATTCACCCTATTTCTATTCAAGGAAATCAAGACAAGATCCCATGTATCACTGCAAGGGCACTGTACATACATCCAATGTTGTGAAAGCCTATCCAAAACAACCAATGAATGACATACTGAATATGACTCTCATCATTTTGTGATTCCTTCATGACTTGCAATAATCTTCTCTAGAATCTGAAGTAGTGTTTTGAGTCTCAAACATGGAAGGGTACCAAAATATCCTCATGGATTCCATCAATGTGGTCTTCCCTAGAGAACTAGTGTCACTCATCTAGAGGTAATGTGTAAGGAAATGTGGGAATTTCCCGAGGCTAGCTAGTGTCACCTTATGAATATTTACAATTCAGCCATAAATTATGAAAAAACTGCATGATGAACCCATCCAAGGCGGCCTAATGTTCATAACCCTGTATAACCCTCATCATATTGTGTTTTTATTAATTGGTTATAAAAATAATTCAATTTATATAAAAAATTATTAAACATTTAAAAAATTCTGATTTTTATTTACCTCATCAATTCCCATAGTGGAACTAAGCTAGGAATAAAAAAATTGGAATTGAAGAAAAATGGCCCTAATAATTGGCCAATAAATTCCATTAGGATAACAAAAAATATTATTAACATATGGTATTTTGTAAAATGATATATAACAAGACAAGGAAAAAATGAAAATAGTTCATCATGGTAAGTTTCACCCAAAGTAGTGGTCAAGGATAATGAGATCGATCAATGGTTAGTTAATCAATAAATAGAGTGGTATATGAAATTGAAAACAATTTAATTGAATTTATTTAATAATTGATAAGCGTAAAAAAATGATATATCTAATGGAACAAAGAATCATGTAATATAATAAAATTAATCATAAGTAATAAATCTAGAACCAAGTCTCGAGGTCCATGTCTCTCTCCTAATCTAGTTTAATCCCTTAAATCATGATTGAATTAGATAAATTTATTGAATCATAAAATTACCTGAAAATGGATAAAATGGGGATAGAATAAATTAACATAGAATATGGGATGATATAAAATAAATTGATGTAATTTGAATAAGAATAATACTATAATCAGTCCAATGCATCTAATGTTGAAGGAAATAAAAAACAGATGAGGGAGATACTAAAATACATATATAGAGAAGAGTAGCAGAGCTCAGGACTATAGTCTTGTGGATAAAATAGGACGGAGACTAAATTTATGGTTACAAAATTTAATTGAAAATTTTCATTTTCACTTCATTTAGTGTCCCACATGTTTTGGTCACACCATTGACCAAATTATATTCCAACCATGACCCTCATTCCATCATAGGGGACCACTCACATAGGTTAGTAGCACAATTTTAATAAATATGATAAACTCGTGAAAAATGACATTATCAAGGAGGTATATATCTTTATATAGATATCTTTCTCATGTTCCCAAAATGGTTTAGTGGAATAGTTATCACAAGCCATGAGACCTAGTCTTCATTCTCATTTTCTAAAACACTAAACTCAAAAGAAATCCATGGAATCTACCAAACTATTATATTTCAATTTGAATCCATGATTAACATAATATAGAATATTTTATCATTAATTAAAATCAATGGTCCACTTATAAATCCATTTTGTTTCAACCACCCCTCTTTAAGTAAATGTTTCCATGAGTTTCCCTTCTAATGGCGGTAAAATGTCATCAGAGAGATATTCAATCCATAGTGAATGTACATAAAATTCATAATCCAAGGTCTCATATTATACTTGGGATTTCTTCCATAGAACTCAGACCAGTTAAACTGAAAAAGAATGTATATCCATCATGCTCAATTCAATGATATATATAGGATGCTCTTCAATGGACACATCTACCTCTACATCAATATTCTCAATGACAAATAAATGTTATATTTAAGTATAATAATTTTATTGTTGTTATATGAGAAAGATGAAAAGAATGGAGTATTACCTGAAAGATAATTACTAGCGATAGGTTACTATCCCAATATTATCCACAATATAAAAAGTCTTAAAATAACCCTGAAATGCTTTACCATTACTCTATATACATATATTAAAAAACATAGGAGTTGCATGTTGAATGAATTGATGTACCACCTCAGATTCAAGAAGTATAAAATGATGATAATTGTAATACTTCAACCTGAATGGACATTTATCTATATACTTCATAATCAATTGAATGCTCTCTAATGTCTCTTGATTCAGATAAGGACCGTGTAGTTCGGCTTCATCTTCCTCCAACTAGTAATGTGGGGAACATAATGTCTTACTAAGAAGGGGAACATACTAATCCAAGTGAATAATTTCATACAAACAACTAGGGTAGAATATATGTAGAAGAGGTAAATGATTCTACTATGAGACGAAAATATTAATGATATATGCCAGTTTATTTTCCACTAACACATATATTGTCCACTCATTATTTCCTGAAGTCTATGGGTAATATGTTTTACTCATGTAAGCATTTTTACCCTATCACTTTTATAAAAATTTGCATAGCCATGATGTAAAATGGTTGTTTCATCCTGATACAATAGAATGTGAACAAAATGAAAGTAGTCAATATATTGAATATTAAACCTACAAACACCATAAAATAATAATGTATCTCAAAACTATAGGACATGAGGAACATTGTTTAATTAATGGATGATATCCCATAACACAACACTAGCTTGAGGGTATCTCAAAAATCCCATCACGAAATCCAGAGGGACCATATTCTATTTACACTAAGAAATGGATAGATTTTTTAGAATTCTAGAAGCTCTTTGGTTCTCCACCTTAAACTTTTAATAGGTAGAAAACGTAATTAAAAAAAACCTCAGTAAAATTTTTTTTACCCGAACACCAATTATGACATCCTAAATATTGGTACATCTTGCTATGTATGTGGTCAACTTCTCAAAAAGTGGGAAGATATTTCCACATCAACTCTTCCCATATATCAAATGAAACCCAATCATTTAACAGTAAGAGAAGGATCTTATTCTCATTATAAACCCAATAATGTTGTCTTCTCTGACCAATGACACTCTCTTATAGGATAATCCCTTGGAATTTGAGATCCATATCATGATCACCTTCTCTATAGAAGAAGATTCCACTACTAGAGCTGTAAAAGATGTTTCTTGTGTTGATCATGACCATTTATGGGAATCCTAGATAATATGTAAATCAATCACCACTCGATACAAGTTTTCTTGAAGGACCCTTTTTTGAGTTTTCTGTATCAATGCATCTTCCATGTAATTTCCATTACATGGTGTATAAAATATCATAATTTAATGACAATTGATAATCTTTACACATTGGTTTTTTGAGATTCATGATTCACTGTGTCAAGATGTATTTGTGACTTATATGGTCCATGTAAATGGTGAAAAATAGACTTAAATGTTTCCCCTCCAATATAGTATTTCAATTATAGTTAACAGACAATTAATTTTAAGCATAGGTTAATTCCACTATTGAAATTTTCACTCACGTGTCCCATATGATAAACCTCATTCATCATGCATCAAATTTACTCATTTTCTAGTTTATAATGTATCACATTAAAAACTATTTTTACTATCAAGATATCGAAGAATAAGGATTTTCATGAAGTAACTCATCATTTTAACAAATATAAATATGGTTTACAAGAAATATAAAAAATAAATTCCACAACTTACTTAAGTAGTGTCATAATCGGTTATTCTGATCATGTGTAATATGGTGTGAATATCCTGTAAAATCCATCCATCCCAAAAAATATGTTCATATAAAATAAACTCATTTCAAATTATTTGGAAACCATGACACTCGAATTCTATAAGACTATAGATATGAAATCCAATGTGATAATATAACCAAATATTTTAAACATACTAATCTAAAAGTGGAATATTTTATATTTTTATATAGATGATACAACTCAATGTATTAAGAAAATTATCAATATGGTTAGTTTGATTGTGTCTTTTGTGACAATACACCACGATCTCATATTTTATGACTACCACTAATGATTTGATCTAGGGGTGGAAAACCCAATTCATCAGATCCATAAAGATTGTAGGTGAATTAAAATATAATAAAAAAAACTAGACACTTGTATAAACCAAAAATACTATATAATATTTTACATGATATGTTCGAAGGAATCATACAAACTAATGTTAGCCAGACCTCCATATGATCTTAGAGAAATCTAATTCTCCTTAGTGTTGGTCAAAGAGGTTTTCGATACAAGGCTATGGATAAAATTTCGACACTATAACCAATATGAACCATATTTCTAAAATTATTAGCCTAATAGATCCATCCTTTATCATATATATAATGAATAGAGTACCCCAAAGAGAGGTTTTGAGTCTGATAAAACCATTGTTCTCAAGGAATTTGAATAATTTCTTTGGTCCTTGGAACTTTGTTTGTACCATCCTATATAAGGGAATTAATACTAATGTTGCACCTAGTTATAACTCAATGGTGAACTCCACCACTATCTTGGGAGGAAAACAGGAAAAATATAGAGGGGATAAATCTCTGAGATAATAACAAATAAAAGGGGATTCAAGAAACAATACTCCCATTTCACTAAAGTTGTGACTATCAGTATGGGTTGTCATTTTGACCAACCATGTATTCTAATTATTTTTTCTAGAAGCCTAAATATCAAAATAAACCTAACAAATATTTGTTCTTACCTTAGGATATGTGAATGAAGCCCACCAATTATATCAATCATCATTGGAGTGATAAGTCACTAACTATTCCATACCATCAATGATGTTGAATTTGGTCATAATGAAGATTTGAACATGTAATGAGAAATGGTGCACTCATATCTCAAGGGTATATCATTTAACATTTATTATTTTTTATTATTATGAATTTAGAAATATATCCTGATACATCATTGAAATATGTTACACTATCACTCGAAAAGTACGTTCCCCACTCACAATAGATATAAATGATTGTGATCCATCTATATCTAACAAGGGATAAATTGATCTATATCATACTAGAATATCACCTCATATATTATACATCCCCATAATCTACGCCTCTTGAATAAGCTACATTTTGTAAAAATATATTAAACATGAACATGAGGTTCCACCTAATTAGCCTCATCTAGTATACTCTTCTGTAAATGAACCTATGATGCATTACCATGTCGTCCATAACCATCGATTCTGCCAGAAAATCTGTCAAAGAAAATATCATATTCTGAAATGGAATCACCAATCATGTTCAAGTGAATTGTGTTAGTATATATGTTTATCAAATAAGAAATTGTGGAAAGTATTCGTAGAAACATTTTTTGTGACCTTTATCACAATAATAATATCACATGATCGCGTACCTTGTACATTATAGATTCGTATGTCTAAGATTACCCAAATAGTGACACATCCCATATAGGTTAGTGTGATCCCCATGACTAGTAATACCAACATGTTCATCCTCAAAATGATGTTTCCTATCATTGGATAAACCACATCCCTACCAAGAATTTTAACCACACAGGCTCAAATTTCCAGTTTCCATCAGTATACACAAAGGAATGGGGGACGCGCTCATTTTCCATAAAATTATGATCAATAGAACGATGCTCAGCTATGAACTGATGATGTATAGAGGCACATCCTGAAATTGACTCACATTATTCAACTCATAACAGATGATGGTTTATTGAAATAATAATATTCTTCAAAGAGTGAAAAATAATCCATCATTGGTATATCAGTTTTCATTAGATGCATAATCTATTTGGAGATGTATGGTGTCAAATTTTGTCAAAACAAAGTCATAAAAGGACAAATTGAAGTTTTTCTATACTATACCATGATCTTGAACAACCTACATTAGGAAATAACATTATTATTTGATGTAGGTATGAGGAATATAGTTGTAAATCATGAACAACCTTTCTTGAGGTATCTCAATAATATTAATGATTGATAACCTGGATTTAATCCATGACTCAATAGATTGAGTTATTATATCCCACAATAATATTTTAGGATAATAATATAGTAATTTCTGATTAAACTCTACCAAAGTATGGGTAGGTCGAATAGAACCCTAAACATACTCTATGATGAAAAATAAACATTCATGGAAATAACCATTGGGGCCCAACATATGATCATAAAAAGGTTCCTCGGGTGGAACTATATGATGAATGATTGGGGGATCATGGGCCACCACCTCTATATCTTTCTCATCATGACTTTCTTGGAATACAATGTGAGGATTTCAAACAATCATAACACTAATATTTCAAGGCTCAATCCTCAAATAATTAATAATAGAATATAAGAGAAGTGATTACAAGAATGTAAAGCTACAAATCATTCTTATAAGAGATTCATGGACCTCATCTTTCTCTTTTATCATGATATATGTTATAATATTGATTTACAAAATACCACTAGAGGAAAATCTTAATACAAACTTCTAAGACTATGTCTGGTTCATGGGGTCATGTAACACAATAGTGGTTCTATTATATAGATTTTAAAATATGTGGTTTAGAGGAAAATACCATTTAATTTACATTGGGAATCCCATTTAACATAAACCAATTTTTTTGAAACATTAAATTATTTTAGTTAATTAAAATTTATGTATATATATGAAATTAATATATATAATATGTTTCATAAATTCAAATATTTAAAGGCTAATATTTCCTTGGAATTTTCATTAGTATTTCTTATAATTGTGATATGATTTTTGAATTGGTATGAGGTTATATTGGGACACATATTTTGATTTTAGTAATGTTATTTAATTTGAATTTAAATTAATTAGTTGATTCAAATATAAAAATTTTCATTCATAATTTAAATCTACAAATATATCATCTTGTAGAATATATGATTTCAAAATTATTTGTGGTATAATTGGTTACATAATGTTTCATCATTAATCTATGCAGAAAAAGACCATTTAGATTGATGTTTTAACATTAATTAACTAAATTATTCCATCCGATAGAAATACTATCACACTACAATTTCTATAAAAATAATGTAACATATTAAAAGAACATATAATGTATTTTAATATTAGAGAAATTTTTTATTACTTGGAATAATGCATGAATGTGGAGTCCTAAGGTGCCTAGTATAAGGAAAGAGTTGATACACCCTTATTCCATCATGCTACAGTAAAATAAATACCACCATACCAATATAAACAATAAAAATGATGACACAACACAAGTGAACTACCAAATGATGAAATTTATAAAACTATAAAAGTCACAACCGATAAGATAATTTACCCATCCCCTCTAATTTTTTTTCCTTGTAAAAGGGTTATATTATCCCAGTCACATTATTATTATAAAATTATATTATATCTTAGTCTCTAGTATAATACTAAAATATTAAGAAAAGTGGAAAATATCTTCTAATACCAGATTGTGGAATCCCACCCCAGAATCTAATAAGAGGATCCCTATAACGGTTGGCCACAAGACTTCAATCACCCCTACCCATATTCATGAACCATCTGAATAGTAGTAGGGGCCAAGGGTGTGTTAGTTGGCAGAATATTCCACCATGTGTAAGAGTGTTTCATAGGGGTAACAATTATAAATAAACATAGGAACATTAAAATACATGAATTAGTGGAATAATAATGATAATTGAATGAGTATAACTAATAGTGGATCACTAATTATAATTGATATATTAAAAAAGATGATGACGGTAATTTCATATAGTAGTAAAAAAATAGATTACACGTTATTCATTGGGGACATGAAAATACAACATGCTATAAAAAACTAAACAGATCAAAATAAATACCTATTAGCATCATGGGAATATTCTTAGTACCTAGCTCCCATAGTACATCCCAGAACTCAGAATCACATATTGAAAGACAGATTACTCCCTTAATCTATTTTTCTAGTCATGAATTATTATTGTGTTCCAAGTGTGTCTTATGTTTTGTATGAGATGTGATCATGAGTACACAAAAAAATTATTTCTATATCAGTATGGTTTTTGTAATATTAATTAATAATTGGTCCAATTATAATAATAAATACATGATAGAAAATAAATAAATGAGTACATTAGTCTCATTTCCAATTGGTAAACCATTCTAACTATATCTACATGGTCATAAACCATGTGTTTTTGAACCATGGTATCTTTCACAATCAAAGAGGGTGGAATTATGTATAACGGGATTTTATGATTATTGAAAAAATTGGGATCATCCCCAATAATTTTATTCATCTTTTTGTACACATACCTAGTTCTCTAATTTCAAATTCATCTTCATTTTTTTAAAAAATATTTTTATATTTTTTGAAAATAAAGCATCGAACCATCCAATTAAACCTAGAAGGGGTCCCGGGTATTGCTACAGGGGATCTGAAAATATATCCAATTCTAGGTGATTCCATCAAAGGTGTGCCACAAATGACATCCTAAATATCAATATCGACATTTTGTAAAGGCAACCAGAGCCACCAAGTCCATCCCTCTTATGTCACAGAGGTGATTGGCTCCAACTCATGTAATTGTACAACCATTTTACCACTGATCCCATCCTTAGGGTCTTTCCAAGGAAACTAGTATCACTACACCAATGATAAATGAAAATTAAATATGTTACCATCCTATTCCAAGCTATTATCTACCTTGCTATATTTATAATTTATTAAATAATTATAACTAAATGACATGATGATCGTGTTTAAGGAGTCATTCTGTTGGGACCCCATATATCACAATATGAATATGGATGGGGTATTATTTGTCTACTAAAATAAAAAAATTTATAAAATCATATCATTATACATTATAAACATGTTAAACATTTCATTTATTTCACAAATCCAAAAATGGATTAAGGCATAGAATAAGAAATGGCATAAGGAAATAGGTCATAATGAAAATGGAAATAGACCATATGTTATCGATTATATTAGGTTAAAAATATTCATTATTAGTGTACGGAAAACTAAAATAGGTTACTTAACATGATAATGATTATTTTCAACTATGCCATAAAAGTAAGGCACACCCAATGTATTATCTTATGTCAAATAGATCAATTGTATGACGGAGTCACTCCTAGCATGATTCACTCTAAGAATGGAATATCAATAAATTTATTATATTTAATTTTTTTGAATTGTCTTTTTAATTTCTTTGGTTGAGGCACAATGGTTCAGGATATATAATTCAAGGATAATTTTGGATATAATCAAGGCCATATATGTTAAGGGATTTATACACCCGAGGGCCACACCTTAGGGTGCACTAGTCTTATTTGTCATGAAGAATGATGGATCAATGCGCTTCTAAATTGATTATTGTGATATAAATAAAATCACAATAATGAATATGTATCCCCTACCACATGTAGATGACTTGTTCGATCAGCTTTCTTGGGATAGTTATTTCTCGATGGTGGACCTTCGGTCGAAATATCACCAATTAAAGGTGGGGAAGGAAAATATTCCCATGACGGACTTTTGAATGCGTTATGGACACTATGAGTTCATAGAGAACCCCTTTAGACTCACTAATGCTCCAACAATTTTCATGGATTTAATCAATAGAGTCCTTTGAGATTACATTTAAAAATTTGTGGTAGTATTTATTGACGATATATTGATATAATACAAGAGAAAGGAGGAACATGAGGATCATTTGAATACTATGCTAAATAAATTATAAAGGGATAATTTGTATGAAATGTAAAATAAATTTATGTTCTGGATGGGGGATGTATCATTATTGGGGCATGTTTCCACTAGCCAAGGGAAATATGTGGACACTTACAAGAATAAGGCAATTGGAGAGTGGCCCAGAACAACTTTTGTAACGGAGATCCGTATTTTATAAGGTCTAGAAGGGAATTATCAATGATTTCTAAAGTAAATATCATGATTTTAAAACCCAGTGACCAAGATGACACGGAAGGGGTAATTTTTTTTTGGACAGAAAAATGTGAGGTAAGATTTAAGGATCTAAAGATAAGGTTGATCATTGCACATATACTCAATTTACTGAAAGTGGAGAATGTTTTGTGAGTTTCAGTTATGATTAAAAGAAATGATTAGGTTGTGTACTCATACAACCTTTATGGTATGAAGTGTGACATATACACCAACCACAAGAGCCTGAAGTATATATTTACACAAGAGAATATCAACATGCGTCAATGGAGATGGTTAGATCAAATCAAGGATTTCTATTGCTCTATTAACTTTCATCCTGTAAAGGTGAACAAGGTAGCTGATGCTCTACGATGAAAATAACCGACTACTATATCCATGTAATGGATTGAGAAAGACCTTATCTTCATGGATATTCAATGTATGTATTTGGAAATCATAAGGGCAGGGGATACATCCTACCATACCCAAATGCTTTCCCAACCATCAAATCAAGTGATGATTAAGGAATCAAAAAGGGATTATGTGGATTTACAAAAGCGGGATAATGGAGTAAAGGAAGGGAAGCTACAATAGTTATATATCATTTATAATGGTGTGATTGGGTTTGGAACACAGCTTTGTGTTCCATCAACACCTGGGCTAAACAAGGATCTATTAGGCAACGAACATATCTCAACATTATCTATCCATCCTGGGAGTACCAAGATGTACCCTGATCTCGGAGAACACTTCTGGTGGAATAAAATTGAGTATAATATTGTGTAATATATATCAATGTTCTTGGTATTTCAACAAGTTAAATCAAAGAAACAAATGTCCAAATGGATGACACAACCATTTCCTATACCCATGTGGAAATGGGAGAATGTCACTATGGACTTTACCACGGGACACCCAAAGACATTGAGAGGAAATAATGTGATATGGGCTGAGGTTGACCGACTCACCAAGGCTTCCCATTTTATCTCTACTCAAGAAGACCTCACACATGAAAAAAATGCCAAAATATATGTGAAATATGTGTTGAGACTGCATGGTGCTCCACTGTCAATTGTCTCGGATAGTGATCCAAGGTTCACATCTAAATTCTAGAGGATTCTTCAACATGCTTTGAGTAATTAATTAAATTTCAGAAACAACTATCATCTCTAAACTGATGTCCAATCTGAAAGGAATATTGAGAGTCTTGAAGATATGCTATGAGACTGCTCTCTAGAATTCAAAGGGGGATGGGATCAATATCTCTCATTGGTTGAGTTCTCATACAAAAAAAGCATCCACTAAAGTATTTAGATGGTTCCGTTTGAATCTCTATATGGAAAGCGATGTAGAACTCCAACCTGTTGGGATGAATTTGGAGAATTAATGATACGTGGACCCAATCTTGTACAAGATATGTTGGAGAAGGTTCAAGTCATTTAGAATATATCAAAGCTTCTCAGAGTCGGAAAAGTAGCTACGCTGACAACCATCGAAGGGATCTGGAGTTTGACGTTAGAGATAAAGTATTCCTTCGAATATCACCATGGAAGAGAGGCATGTGGTTTGGAAAGAAAGGGATGATAAGCCCAAGGTACATTGGCTCCTTTATGATCCTTGACTACATAGGATCTGTGACCTATCATCTTGATCTTCCATCGAATATGGATCGGGTTAAATATGTTTTTCATGTATCACTCCCAAGAAAGTACATACCTGATCCCTCACATAAACTGATCATAGAGGTGGTGCAGTTGGAAGATGATATATCTTAGGAGGAGTAGCCATTGAAGATTCTGGACCGAAGAGATAAGTCTCTATGCAACAAGACATACCACCTTTTCAAAGTGTTGTGGAGGAACCAAATGTTTGATGATGATACATGGGAACCAGATGAGGAAATGAAGGAGATATACCTCCACATCTTTACAATTGGTAATGTATAACAAAATTTCGAGGGAGATATTTTATAAGGGGGGGAGAATGTAATGAACCAATGTTTTATATGGAAATTACCTTCTCATAAATGTGTCATAAAATCTAATGAAAACACAAAATAATGAACTACTGTTTTCTATGTGACCTTTAAACAAGGTTTTTTCATGTTTGTGTTTGAAATTTCAAAATTCTGACATACACAGTTGTGACCAATATGTTATTTGGTGTTCGATAAGAAAATATAATTTTATGTGAATTGTAACCAAACCATATGAAATGTGACATAACTTAATGAATAGTGATAAACCCTAATTAATAGTAACCTTACCTATAATAGTATATAAAAAATATTCATGTAGAATGTACGACATAACTATATTTTACAATAATTAAATGAATGTATTAAAACTAGTTTTCGATAATAAATTATGATTTTAAATGAATATTGAAATAATCATATTTCAAAAAGTATTTTTAGGAAATGGATTCCATTTTTTGATTCTAAAGATCATAAAATAATTAGAGTGAATTTTTGAGAATTTTCTAAAATAATTGAATTTTTTATTAATAGAAAAATACAATAATTTACTATATATATAAATTATAAGTTAAATAGACTATTCTTAGCATCACGGATGATGTCACCAACCTTGGTTAGAATTAACATGACTTATTTAATATTATTTCTCATAGAAGACTCATTATTCCTTGTCTTGTGCGGAAATAATAAATTAATGAATATTATAGTGGGAAATCCCATCTCTCATCCACTATAAACCCCCCTTCACTCACACTTCTCTTCACACTTCTCAAGCCTTGTGCCTTGATAGTATTCTGCACAAATCTCCCCTCAATCACCTCCCACACGTCCAAAATCTCCTAGCCTCATCAAAATATCCAAACCCTTCCCCTTAATAAGTTCTCAATGGAGGAATTGTGAAGAGGTAAATTCCACTTTCCAATTACATCATTTTTTATGTTCATTTCATATTTGTTTCATTCCTAAACTCCCTTTACCCAAATAGTTTGATAACTCTAGTATCATACATGTACTATAATTATATAATGATAATGGGATACTTCATTATCTTATATCTTTTCCTCATATTTTTTGAATGAAATGAAAGCACCGTTTGAGATATGCTAATTTAGCACATTCAAGAAAAACAGTTTATCACTTTCTATGAAAATATTAATATCTTTACATGAAAACATTTTTTATTATTGAAAATAGATTATATATATTTAATATATCTTATTTTTATTATGTAATATTTTTGTACATATGGTATTATTTTTTAATTCTAAACACATTCTTTGTAATCAAACCCACCAATTAACAAAAAAAGTTATCACTTTGGTTTTATATAATAATTAAACTTCAATCAAAGTAACCAAATTTAATTTAAACCATTTGATGTCATAGATGTTCACTAATATAATATAGCATCATCTATGGAAAACCACTTTCATCTTACATTTTTATCCAAACATAAATATAAGTGAACCGGTCATTAAAACCTAGTAAACAAATGAGCCTAAACAATGTAATTGAACCTCATGACCCATCAAAATAGTTTTTGATTGATCTTAAAATGATTATTCGAAACAATATTACTTCTAGAAGTGGTAATATGATTATTAATTAATAAATATAATTTTTTTATTCAGGTCTTTAATTACATGTGGAGAACACCAACTGATTTAAGGTAAGGGATCCTCCCCATTTCACTTTTATTTCAAGATATTCCTCTTTGTTATTCGATTTTATGTGTGATCCCTAATGATGTGGTACATTTTTTCACCATCCCCATGCTGACCTCATAATTAATATGATATTAGAAACTCTATTCCCCCTCAAAAAATCCCTTTTATGTACCCCCAATACCATGCTAATAATTCGTAATGAATTTTACCCAAACCTCCTCTACTCATTCATGTTTTTCTGTCATTCTTCTTACCCAAATGATGTAGTCATTTCTTTTTATGTACCACATTTAAATAATGTTTAATTTCACCATACTCATTTCACACGATCAATCCCTCATTCTCTATTGGGAATATACATGTTTTTTCTGTGAATCCATCCTCGATACGTTCCAATAAGCACACTCGTTTTAATGGAATTTCCCCAAATTTTACCCGATTTCAAGTGCACTCTATCTTCTATTTTATTCAACCATTTTTTATTATAATTTCTTAATTATTATTTTTAAAACCATCTTGGATAACTTATGGTTTCATATAAATGATTTTCCATTTTCTATTTTAAATTCTCTATAGTATTTTCCTTAAAACCACCTAAAATGTTTTAAAGCTAAATTTTTTTGAATAAATTTCTTCCAAGTTGTCACTACTTTTTGAAAACACGTACCATGATAGATACATATTTAATGTACAGTTATAATTCATTTATTTCATGGAAACTTTCATGATACACCCATTGGTTAGGATTTATTTCATGATTGTGGTACATAATTCTTTCTATGGGTACCCTTTTTTTATGTTTGGTTTATTATGTATGATTTTTGGTGTGGAATGATTATTTATGTGGAATATATATTCATAAAAATGTTTAGATGGGTCCACCTAGATATCACTCCAATGAATTGGGTAAAGTTATGTCTCGTGAGATAGGATGTGAAATGGGATGGGCGGTTACCCTTGACCCATACAAAAAATAGAACATTGGAATGGCGGTTAGCCTAATCCCATACTAAAGAAATATCATATTCTTATGCCACATTTATATGATTCCATGTTTATATGGTCCCATTCTTATATGATATGATTTCATATGTTCCATACATTTTTATCATTATGTCATTTCTCCTAACTCATGTGCTTAAGATGTATCATTATGTTCCTTCCCTTACTAGGATTTTTAACTCATCTTTTTTTCATGTGTTTCTCAGGGTACCCTATGCAGATGTGAGGGCTCAAAAGAAGATATGAGCTCTCTATGGTGATTAATTATTGAAATTTTTCCTTCTAGCCCCATGATTTATGTTTTATGTATATAGTCATCCAAGACACTAGACTTAACAATCATTGGATTATACTATGATGTATAATTATGAATAAAAACATTAAATGTTAAATATAAATGCCTTGGGATGCTATAGGGTGCGAGGAGTATTTTGGTTCAGATCTAGTGGGATTGATAAATTTTTTGAATTTGGAATATATTTTTTCACAATAGTTGGGGTGCCTTTGATTTTTTTTTGATTTCTTGAAGTGGGGATGTGTTTGAATACATGGACCAGAACAATATTTGTGTGTGGAAATTTGAGGGATCACACTTATCCTATAAAAGTGTCTTTCAAAAAAAATCATGTATTATTTCCATGTGATTATAATTACTATTAGGATGATATAACTATAATATCCTAGTCATGATAATTGTATAACTGAATGGGTAGGGGAGAATCAATGATATCTTTTCTTTTATGTTTTCTTACATATGAAACAACCTTCACCTCTTGATATAGAATTATTTTTCTCTTATGAACATCTAAATCACACATCTATAGGAACAAAATAATTTACAAGGTTAAATATTCAATAATAATGGTTATGTCCTTGGAATGGTTAGTTAATTTTACAATACCAAAAATCCACTAGAAAAAAAATCTTTTATGTGGAATAAAATGAGTATGATATACACTTTAACTCATGTATCATTACATAGTCTACTCAATTGTGCGTGTTCTTCATACAGAACATATGATGTAATAATTTTTTATAAAATATAATTTTATAATGATTCTTTATAATCTTTCTCAAATAATATCATTCCATGTAATTCTTCTCTTTCATACCCATAAGGTGGTAAGTTATTTTCTAGAATTGTTTAAAAAATTCGATCCAATTTCCATGTCTGTTTTTTGTAGTCTAATTACTCAATATGATAAATATAATGATCTATCGAAAGATGATTGAGACAATACTAAACTATTTATTAAGTAATATAGAAATTTCAATATGATAATCCAACATAATATGATACAATATTGAAAATAATAATTAACTAATTATGATGATATAACTAATATAATGAAATATTGTCTATTCTCCTTTCACATTTTTCCAGCATATCTTATTTAGGAGGGAAAATCTGAAATCCTATTCTTCTCTCTATAATTTCATCAGAGCTCTACTTTCTCCATTCTTTTATGAATAGGGAATCAATGAAAATGTAGATTGTACTTTCCCTTTTATACTCGCCCCAAAAATGGTTTGAGTTAGATTCCTAAAATTCTTCCCACTCAACCAAATTAATCTAAACATAAATTTTCTATTAATATCCAATGTATCTTTATTCATAAAAGTTTTTCATCTCTTAGTATCTATTATCAACCCTTTTTAAATATTCAAAAACCATCAACATGAACATTCCATTAATCACATGCAATAGTATGATTCTGATTATCCATTGTGGTTTCTTATCATGATAAAATCATTATGATGTGGGAATTTGGATACTTGTATTTTTTATCCTCATAAAAAAATCAGAACTGAATATATATCAACATGTTTCTCTAGCCCAACACCAATCAAATATATTCTAAATAAAATTGTTTGAGAATCTTAATACTTTTTTCAACACTATCAAAAATTCATTAATCTAGACTCTTCTTATTCTTCTTTCCTCCAACATGATGATCTAGAATCTGATTATTTTATCAGTTACATGTTACTTCCCCTTACTGGTCTCCTATTTATTCATACAATCATAATCACATCAATATGATGTGTCTTAACACATTTTAAATAAAAAAATCCAACTAATGAACGGGTTACTACATTATTGATTAGTCTATGACATTTATTTTTTATTTTTATCCAACAAACTCAATTGATTTATCATAAGTCCCAATATAACCTGATGAAAACAAGTTTTCTTTTTATTAATTTTATTGAATAGTAAATATTATGAACAAGTTTTAGTAGTATAAACTTCATCATGTTCATTATTATCATAATTTCACTATTCCTTATTAGACATCAATCGAATTGGAATACAAAAAACTCATTAAGATGATATTGTGATTAGAAAAACTCACCATCACCCACTTTATTCATTCACAAACATCCTCATGTATTATAGCATCCTTCAAGAATTTTTTTTACATTGAAGATCATCTTCAGCATCATATGACATTCAATGGAATGAATTGTGACCTCAGGGTCAGTATATTAATTTCATTCTCCATCTAAATATGATTGATAAGATTATGATTTGACTAAATATTATTTAAATCACTTTTCTCCACTTTATTTTATAATGAATAGATTACAAGTATTAAGTAATTATTTTTATTTATGAGAACACCATGATTAGAAAAACATTTTTATATTTACCTTGAAGTTATGGAGACACCGATCCTTCATTATTATTTTCAAAACATTTGATATAGACTCATGATAAATATGATGATCTTGAAAACATACTCTCAATATGATTTCCATTCATAACAATTGGGAGCCACATTTTTTAAAATATTATGGACTATCTGATTTTAACAAAATAAAAAGCCGGTTTGTTTCATTTTTTCTTCTAAATTTGTTGTCAACAAAATACTATACCTAAATATGATAATCATCCTTATCAGATTTCTTCTAATAATCTCACCCTTGTTATTTTTTTGTCAAACATGATTTATAAATCACTCATCATTGTATCCTCAAGATCTGGATTATTTTTTAAAAAATCCGAATCCTATGTGATCTAAAAAATTATAGGAAATAATAATTATTGACATCAACACCATGTTGTCCAAAAGTAGGGTTTATGGAAATATCCTCATCTTAATTCTTTATATTCCTTCCCAATAATTTATTCCTCATATTTTCAAATTTCATAGAATAAAATATTTTTCCATAAAACCACTACATCAAAAATATATAATAGTTCACACACTTACAATGTTGAATTCATAGCTCCCCAACAACTCCATCTGCACACTTGTTTTATTTATGGATCGATTTATCAATCAATTCCCGCATCACAAAACAATTTAAATTTAATATGAAATTGGGAACAAAAACAAAACTAAACATTTAATAGAATGTTCTTATATTCCCATGATCAACCTCGATTTTGAAAATGGTTCCATCTGTATTGGTTTGGTGAAAATTTCAACAACTCATTCCAATGGTTAAACAAATTCTAGCTTCAAGTAATTATTCTCCACATGAGCAATGATGGAATTATATTTTTTATAAATATGAATTGAACAATAAGGTTTTAATGGATTCAGGATGAGGTTGATTGTACTTTTATTATCCCAAACCTAGAGAAAGGGTTACCTCAATTCAACAAATAAATATTCTAACAAATCATCAGACACATAAGATGTGTAATTGATTTAGTGCAATGATTTGCTCAAATCTATATGTACTGATAGTCAGTTAATTATAATTCATTGTATAATAACTAAAAAATTTTCCTAGAAATAAATCTATAGATGATGTGGATCTTCTATCATGAACATTCACTTCCCAATAAGAATCAGAATACCCACACAAATCAATAAATTATGATATATTATGCCTAATTCTGTTATTTTTTTACTTTTTTGAGGTATCTGAGAGTACATTTTTGAGCAAAATATTTTTTTTCATTAGGAGAACACTAAAAACTTGAAGATATGGTCACAAACTAAAAAATGTTAGGTCTTGATGCATTCAAATAAAAAGAAAATTATTCATATTTTAAAACGAATTCTAATAAACAACCTTATATTATATATAATTAGAATAAATTGATCCCAATGAAATTGGTGTGAAAATAGGATTAATGTATTCTAAATGGATAATTTTATTAAATAACATAGAATGAATTTATTGAAATATAAAAATGTGTTTATTATTTGGTAAAATTTAATTGTAGATAAAATATATAATTTCCCCTTTCTTGTTAATATCCAACAACATTTTTATTTCTTCAAAACATCATTCACAAGATCATTAATAATTCCCAATAATTATAATGTCTTCAACATAAACAAATGTGCTGAGGGAAAAATATTAACTTTCTTTGATGTTAGGATTTCTATCAACATCATTACAAAACAAATACAAAATGTTGTCCTCATGAAAGTATCCAATTATAAATAAAATTCCCTCCAAAATAATATTTTTCCATAAAAGGATTTATTAAATGTAGTCACATAACATACATTATTACAAAACAAATACAAAATGTTGTTCAATTTAAACATCCTCATCAATATCCCCATTCAAAAAAGATGCTTTTAAATCAATTTGAAATACTTTTTAACATTATTAGGTAAGAATAAAAAATATGAATTTTTATAAACATTACAGAATAGAAAATTTTTAAACAAAATCAAGACCATCAATTTATGAGTAAAAATTTCGTAGTAATATTTTTTTATTTCTTATCATATTACCTAATTTATTTGGCTCCATCCAAAATACCATATATGTTCCAATAGAATTTTTATTATCAGGTTTAGGTACGAGTTCCCATGTATTATTCTTTGTTATCAGATCGAATTATACATCCATGGCATGAATCTATTCTGAATTCTCAAATGCTTTTTTCACATAATTCGTCTCAACTATTGAATAAAAATAAGTATTTTTAATAGAATATGATGTTCTTCTTATTTGAACATTCTATTTTTGATCACCAATAATTTTTTTCGGCTTCTACATTCTTCCTCATCCTAGGATGAGATATTTTATTATCTTATTCATCACCATAATTAGCTGAGTATGAATCTTATTCTTGATTATGATTTCGTTTTTATATATCCGTAACAGAACCATTAAGAAAATGTTCTATATCCTGCTCATATATATTATCTGTTAGATTTTTTTATCATCCTCAGTGTTCCCCAGAAGATTAAAATCATAAGAATAAATAATTTATTCAATTACATTGTTGAATCATCTATGTCCAATTATGTTTATATTATATACAAGAAAAATTCCATCATCCTCTTTCTACTCAAACAATTCGATATTTCCACATTTCTTATTTATAATTCATGCCCTTCTGAAAACTCATACGTTATAAAAACATGGATTTTTTCAATTAGAAATTGTGTTTCAATTCATATATTAACCTAGAATAGAGAAAAATCAATTTTTATACATATAATAATACTATTTTATTTCATCAAATAGTAATGAGATAGGTTACTCTCAGGTAACATAGTTCACCCCACATTCACAAAACATCTTTTCTTTCTTTCCAAAAAGCCCATTTTTTGTATAAAGAATGGGAAAATTTACTAATATATAATTCCATAATTATTATGATAATATTAAAATTATTTATTCTTATAATAAGTGCCATTATCTACTCTCAAATTTACCACTAAATACACACATTCCTTTTTATCATTCCTCCAGAAACATTTAAACAATTTATATCATAACTTTTATGTTTCATATAAATAACAAAATCAATATTTGTTAAATAATAAATTAATGTGATGAAGAACATGTCTATATTTTTTTATTATTTATTAATTGTCCCATATTTTTCATAATGAATATGTTCCATGGGTTGTTCTGAACAAATTTCAACCTTTTTTAGTAAATGATTTTATAATTTTTCCCTTTTGAAAAATAATACTACACTAATATCTTCTTCTTAGATATTTATAAATATCTCAAAATTATCCCTCCTTGAAAACAATCACATGTTTATTTGAATCAATTATCCTGTAATATTATGATACAATTTACTTTCTTCCAACATTACAATGTAACAAGAGTTCTAAATTTCATTAACATGAATTTGATAACCTTTTATATGTTGAACTATTGTGACTATCTTTCTATATTTGTTATGTATCACAAAACATCCATATTTTCTGAAATGTAATTTCATTCATTCATTATACAGTTTTGAAATACATATAATTTTTTGATTAATCCCTTTAACATACAAGGACTTTCACTTTTCATTCACAATGATGGTTGATCCATCACAAATGATTCATAAGGATTAATCATTTCTAAATGTCATTGTAACTTGTTTAAAGTATTACACATTATTTTATATCATTAAATCTACATTAATATGAGGATATTATCCACTTTCAAAAATCCAAGATCATTATCCTTTAATATCGTTCATCGATGTTTTTATATAAAGGGGTTTTTCATTTATCATCTCAGTCATCTAATTATTGTTAAAAAAATATTTTTTGTGCTAGTAAAAAAACAAGACAACCCTTAGAAAAATATCTAGGTTGTTTAAATCATTCATAAATAGTTTCTATGGGTTGGAACCTATTATCAAATTTCAAACCAACCATCTCAGGTTTCTTCCTTTTGAGGATATTCACTCACCCTAAAACTTTTCCATCATGGATTTTTGGAGTAATATTAATGTTGATGAATAAACTAGAACATATTTTTTCTATACCCAAATTCCCCACAACATGATCATTATCAAGGGAAATAATATTTTCCTCAGAAACTTCTATACTGAATAGTGTTAGGAACATGATTCTCTTCAAAGTTCTCAAATTTCTTACCAACCATTATATTGTGAATTACAATATTGTTTTCCAGCTCAGTATTTATTTAAACATTATTGAAAATAAAAGTAATAGAACACTTTACATATTTATAATTTTATGAAAAAAATTCATTCGTAATGTTTTCAAAAAGATAAGAATTCTACACATTTTTAATCATGGACACATAGATAAATTTTCAATCATTATAAATTTCAATAACAATTTCATCTTTCTTGCCAACTTTTCAAGGTAACTTTTATTAATCCTTCTTAGTGTTCCCTATATGAGAACATTCACCAAATTTAGAGATAATATTTTTGAATCTTTTACCTTTATTCTTAGATTTATAATTTTATTGATAGATAAGTAGCAACTATTATTATTCTTCCATCAACATAACTTACATATGTTCATATATTATTTTGTTCCTAATAATATTTTATCAATTAATTAATTAATTCCACCAACGTAAATTTCTCATCAAGAAGACATTTTTTTGGAATAGAATTCATTTAGTAGCTTTAATATTTCTTTATATTTCCATTAAGTATTTGTCAAAAAATATTTCTAACCTTTATTTAGAGGATATTATAATCGAGTTTCTCCTTTCCGAGAACTACTTCTACCAAACACTTAATTATTCATTGTTGCAATAAAAGTATTCTCACTAATTACTAAAATATATTTGGATTAACCATCACTATTTAATTCTACTTCATCATAATATTATAAAATTATTGTTTTTTATTTAAGGAACATCTTATCAGTCCCAATAGAGAAACATTTATCATTATCATTATGTTTCATTCATGATATTCATATCCTTGTTTATTCTTCATCAATATCCAGTTATTTCTTTTTTCATGGGGAGTTAGAAGTAAAGTGTCCAACTAAACCACATTCAAATCATTTCAAGGGGTGCTTCACTTTTTATTGGCCATTACCTCTTCTCAAATTTTTTAAAAACATGGATAAATTATCAATAAAATTTCTACATAACAGATTTTTGGAGTCCTAATAATCTTCTTTCTTCTTCAATAAGAATCTTCATTGACTTCTATTTCTTGGTATCATTGAAATATTTTTTTATATAATATTTTTATTATATTTTCATAGCAGTATCCCTTCTCATATCATAAGTGATGAGGGTTCAATATTAATCATCCATAGTTAATGTTTTATAATACCTATATTCAAATGAATAATCATTAGCACCAAAATATTCTGGAATGATTCTTAAGTTCATTTAAAAAAACAATAGAATCATCAATATTTTCACCAATACATATGATACTACTGAAAATTTACTTTACAATTATAAAGAAATCTTAAATAGATTCAAAATAACCTATTTCTAAATACTCATACTTCTGCCTCCATTTTTGGTATTTTTTCTTCATTAAATTTTTATTTCTTTCATATATGTTTTTCAACATATCCCATATAACATTATCAATGAAGACAACCTTATCGCATTGAAATTTACTCTTATAATGAGTTTATAAAAAATCATTACTAGACCTTCGATCATTCTCATGGTGGTACTTATCAATAAATGAATGTGGGAAATTATCATCAATATGAGGAATCCCATCTGTAGTAACTTTTATAAAATCATATCAAATAGATACGAGATGTGGAAGAAATCTATCATTCTAGATATGATAGTTTCTACAATATAAAATAGGGATATAAATACTATTTACATACTACCAATTCACCATCAACCTTTCATTAAAAAATCATTATACTATAAATGAAGGGAACCATGGATCTAATATCAATTATAATTAGCAAGTCAGGATAATTTTATCACTTAGAGGGGGAAAAGTGAATTAGTTATGATATCTATTTTATGTTTCCTTACTTATGAAACTAACATTGCCTCATGGTAATTATTTATTTCCCCTCCAGAATCAATTAAAACATACATATACATAAACATGAGAATTTATAGTGTTTATAGTTCAATATGAATTAATATATCCTTGGTATGGTTTTCAAATGATTCAATAAGACACAATCCATAGGAAAAAAATCCCTTATTGTCGAATAAAATTTTAACACATCCACATTCCCTAATGTAGTACTATATAAACAATTAAATAGCTTATGTTATCATTCTAGAACATATGATGTATTATAAGGTATTTTAATAAAAATAAATTAATTGGCTTCATTATAAAATTTCATAAATTAGATATTTGAAAAAAAATAATGAATTTCTTATACAGAAGTTGGTAAGAAAATTTATAGACTTTTCTATAAAACTGTATATAATTTTCCATTTTGATTTTCTATTATAGTAGCACAATAAAGGAAATATATGGCTTTTTTAGATATGATACAGACAATAATGAACGACATATTCATCAATAAGAAAACTATAATATGATAATCCTACCCAATATGATAACTAGGACAATAATATAATCAACTAAATATGATGATCATTTTTATGTGTTGTGATATTTTCTCTTCTACTATCATATTTTTCATCATTAATTCCTCAATAAATACAATCTGGAAACCTATTCTTCTATCATTAATTTATTCAGAGGTACACCTTCTACCTTCCTTTAATGAATAGTAAATCTGTCAGAATGTACAAGGTACATTTACATTAATTCTTACCCTAGACATGTATTAGGATAGCTTCCTAAAATTTTTTCCAGCTCAACCAAATTACATAAATACTAATTTACATTAGAATCTTGGGAGGATCATGACATTATCAAAGTTTCTCAAACATTCCCATCTCTTCTCGATCCTTCTCATATATTCTATAAACTTCAACTCTCTTTTGAAATTGATTACAAAAATTATTGATATTCAGATTCACTATTCTAATTTTCATTATAATTTATTCACTATGATGTGAGCATTCAGTCACTCAAAATTACATTAAAATCATAAAATATCACAAATGAAGATATCTAACCATTTTTATCTACACATATTTCTGGATCCCTTTGACAACACATTTAAAAATAATTTTTACATGACTCATATTATTATTCTTACTTCCATACTGATGATAATGTATTGGATTAACTAATCGATGTCAGATAACTTCTGTTTAGTAGTCCGACAATAATTTTGATAGTCAGAGTTAAATTCAATTGGACCACTCTTGGACAATTTTAAATCAAAAAACTTCAACATGGTGAATTCTATGGAACTTTTTTTATCACTATATAACATTTATTATTTTAATTGGATCCAATAATATCCATTAATTTATCATCAATCCAAAATTATCCTGATGAAAATAGTTATGCATTTAATGAATATAATGGAATACCAAATACGATGGATCAATGTCAGTATCTTTAACTATGTCAATATATTTATTTTATTAATATCTATCACAATTATCAGCCATTAAAAAAATATCCTTCTAGAATACCAATTATGATGATATTGAGATTGGAAGACATCAGATTCACCAACATTCTTTTTTCACAAATTTCATCATCTATCTTGTCTTTATTCATGAATTTTATTACATCGATTTTCAGCTTTAGTATCACCTAGATTTCAATGGAAACTATTTTTACTTTCCAGTCAACATCATTCATTGATTTATTTTTTGAATACGATTACAAATATAAAAAATATTATTTCTAGAACATTTTATCAAATTTTCATTTATCAATATTTCATCACATGTTTTAATAATTCATATTATTTATTAGAACTCCATAATTAACAAATAATATTCACAATTAAATCAATTTTTGGAAGTCTCTGATTCTTTCCCATTATGGTTAAACCGTTCCATCAAAACTCAAGGTTAGTATAATGATCCACATAGCATATTTTTAAAATGATAGGATTTATTGAACATTGTGAGTACAATTTTATTAAATATGATGGTCAATATGATTTTCACCAAAAACAATGTGAGTTGATTTCCTTTCGTCATAAAATTCCTCGAAAACAAAATATAATTGATAAATATGATAGGTATCCATGTCATTTTGGTCTTAAAAATATAAAACAAAATCAATACAATTCTTTAAAATTCATTAAGGATATAACATATAAAGGATCTGAATTTCATTATGATTAACTCTTTAATTCATATTTTACCATTTCAATAATTGGAGTTTCTCTGAAATGTGTCTAGTAAAATTGGGAAGAGGATAAGAGAATAATCCTGAATAATTATATATAGTGATTTTGTTTAATCTATAAGGTGAGAAATGCATGGATTTTTATTCTTAATTAGTTAATAATTTTTGATTTTATAAAAATTTTCATATTTCATTGAGCATATGTATTTCATATAATATGATGAAGGGTAGTTTAATTTAATTTGAAGTCATGAAATAATAGATACAATATTGTTATTTCATGCATTTTAATTAAAATATAAGGATTTGATTCTTATTGATTTTATTATATGTGAATTTGAATTGTGAAGAGGAGAAGACTTATTTGAATCATTTCACTACAAATTGTATGGGGTGAGATTAATTTTTTTATATTGGCATAGTTTAGATGTATTCAAAATATATCCACAAATGTTTTAATAATTTTGATCCAAGTTTGGCATTGATTTCCAGCTCATGTTGGTTTCATCCATTTAGTGGTGTCTTCATGAAAGTGTCATCGAATGATTATTTAGCAATAGTTATTTTTTCTAGTAGAGGTTTAGCCTAACCGAACTGCTAATGATTTAGCAGTATTTTACATTAGTACTATATTTCATAATATATAATAGTGGTTAAAAATATAATTATGAAATATATAACAAGATATATCTAACGATTATACAGCTTCAATATAGATAATAATAAAATTAAGAGCTAGAGAAATTACATCCATATAAATAAATAATAATTCTAGTTTCTTGTAGACCAAATATTTAACCATATTGATATTCCAAAAAACACAACCAACTAAATATAGATCAATATTAAATTAAAACAGACTAACAGTATGATAAAAAATTATGACATATTCAAATTTATACATTTATAAAACTAATGACAACTACACGTATATAAATAATCATAAGTGGATGTAAGAATAAAAAATAACAAAATAATGATTCTTAATATAGGATTAACCATGTTTGTATTATCAGTCAACCCAAACGCATGTTTACATAGATAGAAACCTAAACCATAAAATGATACTTCAAAATAAAAAGAAATTTTCAACAAATAAAACGTATATAAATTCTATAAAATGAAATGATAACATATATCATAAAGAAAGATGAAAAAAATGAAGGAATGATCCTATAAGAACATAAAAATACACCACTAAAAGAAATAAAAATTTCATTCATGTTAAATGAACAATGAAAAACATCATCATATATCCTCGTCATCCTTGATTACATGTATCTTTATTCAGAAATATTGACCCATTATTTTATACCACAACATAATAACATATCCCCACTATATATATATATATAATCGCACTATTCATTTCATAATATTTCATCCTATAAATATCTAATACACACCTCTTTCCCATTTTCAGCACCCGTCCTCACTAGTCACTACCACATCATTACCAAATAACATCCATCCATACATGAAAAATGCTTGAAATAATTTACTATAACACTTTTTAAACATAATTATTCCAGATTATAATAAAATAATAAAATAATACCCCATACATTTCCTTCATCAATCCCTAAATTCAACCACAACCAAACATTGATTCTTAAAACTGTAAAACACCCCCAAAACTAAAAGTATAGAAACAAAAATATATATAATAATGGATAAAACAAATTAAATTTACAATGATAAAAAATCATAAACTCCTCATTATTTTTGTCTGACACACTCTCCCTTAAAATGAAAATATTATAATTATTACATTAATAACATAAACCATACTCTACGCAACCCAACTCAAAAATAACTATTGAGTATAATAATAAATTCATAAACCTATATTGGAAGAAATTACCTTGAATCATTTTAAAAATAACTCAAAAGTGACTATGTATGATAATCATTAAGGAAAATATGGAATAAAAATATAAAAAATAATCACAAAGATAGAATTTATTTAATTTATAATAAATATACATATCATATAACTCAAGACACAACATGGTTTATCAATCATCTCATATTTTTTATTCTGTAATGAGTTCATAAGGACATTATAGGAACCAAATCCAATGTAATCCCTAATAACTACCCAATGAGATATGATAAACATCTTCTATGTCTCCATTTCCACTCTCAACTATGGACACATATATGAGAATTTCTATGAAACTAAAATAGTTGTGTATATTTAATTTTAAACAAATGCCAATAAATGTTTATGAACTAATCAATTTTAAAATTTTGTGATTATCATACTCACTCAATCCATCCATCGATGAAATATTACTAAGGAAACATACATTTATCATATCATATAGTTATAAAAATGATTTCTGAATAGAAATTATCAATTCAATGTTCATATGTATATGAGGCCCCTGTTACTAGGTCTTTCTCCCAAATTGATTAGTTATCCTTTAAATCGTAGTAATCAACCTATGTGTATATCTAGATAAGGAGTATATTCATTTAAAACTATATTATTCCATAAACCACAATGGCCTTTCAAAGACCACAAATAAAAAGGGTCTTTAACTCATCCAACAAAAATGATTAGGATGGTCCCTCTAATTGACAGGACCAAGTATATCATTTTGGGAGATAGGTAAGGATTTTGAGAGATTGACATAATATTTTTGTTTAATATATTTATATATATATAATGTATATAATATTTAAATAATTTTTTTATAAAAAACTATCATGTTAAAATACATTATAGAGCATAGTGGCACATTATTTTTCAATATAGTGTCCACATGGGTATGGAAAGGTAGTGATGGAAGCTGGGATGATGACTGCAGTGGTGATGCCTAAAGTAATGTTGTTGACTCTATAAAGAACCCACTTTGATTATGAATATGTAACACTTGAAATGGCACTTAGGGAATAAATATTTAACATTTGGTGACATGTTTGGACATTATCTATAATAAATCAGACGATTGTTTGTGTTGATCCACAAAAAATTTGACATGTGTTTAAAAGAGAACACATCACTCAAAATAATGACTCAATGAATTATGATTTAATTCATGAGGTGAAGAAGAGTTCCACGCATCATATATTATTGAATAAAATGAGGAATATTGAAGATCTAAGATTTTTTATTCCAAAAAGATAATATGTAAGATGTATGAATATGAAAATGAGAATGGATCCATGCATGGGATTTGAATAAAGAATATTAAAATGAATTAATCTTGTACTATACACGTGGTTTTTAACATGTATATTTTATCAGGGACTTGCATTAAGAAAATAGGAAACCATGCAAGTCCATCCAAGGACCTCAACCTTAGGAAACTATGAGACACAAGGGTCAACCACACCTAAAGGGAAGGGCCCAATGATAGCCTTGAAGAGGCACATAGGGATAGGTATAATCCCAGAGGGATTATTTATTGGCAATTGAAGTGCTTCTAATGGAGAAAATCTGAGTGAAAAAGTGCACCCACAGAACACCGGTGTGAGGTGGAACCCGGAGAGAGGGAATAAAATTATGTGATGGGACAAGAACTCTCATGATTATAATGGAGAGAGGTCCTACATTTCCAAATCATTGTGGGAAAAACTAAAATTATATGAATGTGATATTAGTTTTCTTATGCATCACAGACACACGGTCTTCCATCCCATCACCACGCCATCAATTCAGTGTATCAAAACCATACATCAAACCATGCACATAAGTTTTCCACCATCATCATCAGATCCTTCATTGAGGTTATATTTAACCTCTGGACAGCCAGTCTTCTCCCAAAAATGAGGGCTTATACTAAAACACCCATGAAACCACTCTAACTATTGTTTGAGCCACTGAGGATCTCATTTAGATCATCTGAGCTAAAAGAATTTCGTTCATGAAATTCTATTTGAATACATGCATGAAACGGAAGATATCCAAAGAGGCCAAGAGCACGCAAAACCATCTTGTTCGTCGATGTGATCCATGTTCGAGAATTCATCAATGGTGGTTTAATACAAACAACATGAACATGATTTTCACACTTCATAGAAAAAAATAATTTTTGCATAATCAACTCAAGACTAATATCTTTAATAACTTATATGCGTTTGAAGATTTTAGATATTGACGCCATTAGCTATTCAACAAGAGGAGTTACATTTTATCATCATCACATACATTTGATTTCTTCCCTGTAAATATAGCGCCGATGTCGAACTGATTCAAACAGAGATAAGTATATCTATATCCCACAAATGAATATTTAATATCTATGATACTAGGATATTAAAAGAGAAGAAATCAAAGGGTATATCTTGAGGGATTTTGATGAGGTGAAGGATCTAGCCATAACCAATAAAAGGAGGTGTCGGAGCCATAATGATTATTCTATCTTTTCAATATATGAGTGCTCTTGTTTCGAAATATAGCCCTTCTTGTTCTTCTTTCTATGCATAGAAGTAGAGATCTTCAGACCTATGACAGTTGCTCCACATAAATGATGTCATCTCATGAAGTATAATAACACCTCTATGAAATGAAAACCCATGAACATGGAAGTAGTTTTCAAAACCCCCACCTTGCTTCATAGAGGTGATCCATCAGGAAAAGTACTAGTGAAGGCTCACCCTTGATTTCTCTTGTGAATATTGAAACAATAAAAACTTCTATTATTGTGATGGATATCCTTGTATACCCTTCGAATAATGGGGGAGAACCGTGACATACTAGTTTCACAAAGAAAATAATAGCATACATTTTACTACACAATATTTATACTATTTTTGGTTTTTGGGTTTTGAGTTTTTGTGAAATAGAGGAATACATGAGAAGTGAAAAACCCACACATTGTTTGAAGAGTGGAAGGCCTTATGTGGTTATAAGAATATGAAGCGAACAATAAGTAGTGCGTGTGTGTGCAAAGAACAGAAGATAATTCATGAATGATTCACATGAAAATCATGTGTGTAATTTGGTATTCCAAAGTGTGCATGAACAAGAAAATCATTGGAATGAACTTATTCATCATTTAAGAAACACACACATTTATTGAAAATAAAATATATAATATGTGTGTGTAAAAAGAAACAAATAAAATAATGTGTGTGTGATAATATGAGATAAAAATAAGAGGTTAGTGTTTTTGAAAGATTCAAAGTAAGAGATCTTGCATTCATTCATGTCCATCCAAACATAAGTGAGAAGGAATTTAATTATTAAAACATGTGAAAAAGAATGACCCACATACATTGATCATGAAATATTTATTTAGGTGAATTTTGTGTGTTTGGGTTTAAATGAAACATTATGTTCATGCTTGAAATCATTCATAATCTCATGCTCATATAAAAAGTTATTTAAAATTCGAAAAATAATTTTGGATTCAATTGAATCCGTGGATGATGTGAATGAGAATTGAGACTGAATATAGGATGAATTTAAAGCAGATTTTATATCTCAGTTAACATTTTTGTATAATCGAAGATGATAAACAATGATCATATTATTATAGATCGCTCATGCATATTAATATTCTCGAAGAAGTTGTGTGATCCAATTGCACATGTCTACATGTATCTGTGACTTTAACAAATGTATAATGAATTTCGTGAGCATTGGTTAACTGAGGACTGATCACAAAGGTGATCAAAATTATTGAGTAAGGCCAACTGACTTTAGCAATGGCTATTAAAGATTCTTTAAGAGATTCAAAAGAAAGTGTGATTTACCAATCCTGTGTTGGAAGATCATAAGATCAATCTAAATTTAACCAATAGAACTCATATAAGTTGGCTACTCAATTATCATGAGAGCTTGATGAACCCTATCTGATTTAGGGAAGAGAAGAGGACTTCAATTAGACTATGGAGCAGGCCAGTGGGACTCTGGTAATGGTATGGGAAGAAGTATAAATATCCTCATGTGGGACTCATGAGAGATAACGTGGGACTCTATATCTACCATTATAATAGAAAATAATATTCTAGTGGATAATCTGTCTTGGGCAGAATAACCAGCACAACAAGGGGTAAATATTAGAGAAAAACCATGTAAATATTTTTGAGCAGTGGAATTAAATTTACAACGTCATTCTATATAATCCTGAGAGATGGAAGAAGTGTTTGTGTAATGTCCCTGACCTCTCTGGTCCATTACAATGTAAAAATGTGGTGTTGGAGGTGTTCCAGGAGGTCAAGGTGACTTATCCCCAACACTTTTCCAATTTTCCAATTCGGTGAACAGTGTTTCCAGTTTTATGAACAGTAATAGGTCGGTTAGACTGATCGGTCTCAGAGAACTGTCTCACAAATTGGTCTCACAGATCAGTCTCATAGATTGGTCTGACAGAATGGTCTCACAGATCAGTCTCGCAGTTCAGTCTCACAGATCGGTCTCACATATCGTTCTGACAGATCTGTCTGACAGATCGGTCTGACATATCAGTCTGACAGATTAGTCTCACAGATCGATCTCACAGATCGGTCTGACAGATAGATCTAATAGATCAGTCTCACAGATCGTTCTGACAGAGCGGTCTCACAGATCGGTCTCACAGATCAGTTTCATGTACAGTAACGTTGGGTGAACAGTGTTTCCAGATTCTTACAATTTTGCCTCTTTTGACATTTCATTTGACATAAAATACATTTAAAAACTTATTTAAAGGTCTCTTATGGCTATTTCAAAGGCCATATATCCTATATTAATTATTCCTAAGGTTGGGAAGTTTTTATTGGTCAAACCATGTGGGTTAATGTTATCCATTATTAATGGAGAATTAACCGGATCTTAAACAGTCGCCTCATTAAATCTTAAAAAGGGAGAAGATATCATTCTCCCTTGTTCTTCCTCTTTGTTCTCGGCTATGAGACTCTAGAAAATTTCAATCCTTCCTATAGGAGTTTCACAATCAAACCCTACTCCTCTGATTGGTTTCGCTCTGTTTTGGATGCCACCGAGCTGTGTCGGTGAATCTTCCATATAAGGTATGTTTTGTCAACATTCCTTTGGGGATCATCTTCTCTTGTACTCCTTTACATATTATATCATGTAATATCCATTCTTCTAATGGTATTTTATTGGGGTTTGGTTGGTGTTATCGTACTGTGGAATCCTCAGGTGGGTGCAGTTGTCGCGAGAGGAGGATTGTGACCCAATGTGTGGATAAAGAATGTCAATAACTCATCAAGGTAGGGGATTCGTGGCTTCTCAAATTGGTTATGTTAAATCATAGAGTAAGAATTATTTATCCCCTTAGATAACATTGAAATTGACCAAATTAAATATTTGAACCGGATAATTAAATTGACATCGCTCGTATGTTTCTGCCTCATGTTTTTCTAGATGGTGTGATATGTATGCTTGTTTATCCTAGTTGTTTGTTCTTTATGGAAATTGATAATGAACGTAAAACTAGAAATAATTGATAATTAATTCGCTAAAGATAAATAGGCATGTAAATGAATCGGGTTGTTGTCGTTGTTTTAGTTGTTCTATTTTTATGTTAATCAAACTGGCATAGAAATCATGTTAAATCTTTTGTGATAGCTTACTGAATAGGTTTCCTGGAATTAGAACCTACAATTTTTAAATGTTAATTTATGAGGGATTAAAGAACTTGTTGATGATAAAAGATAATGTTTTGATAGGGTTCTAATTTACCCTCTTTCTTGTAAGGCCAAATGCCTTGGGGTTCAGAGCCATGAGTTCTCATTTTGTTCAAAGGTTGGATGCCTTGTTAAAGGGCCAAGATCCCATTTTTTGTTATGTTTGATTTCATGATGCTTGTTCTATGATGGGACCTTGGAGGGGTGTTTTGATATGTGTAGGCAGGGAGGCCTTGTGGTTGTGGCAGTGGATGGTGCCTAGAGAGGCGAGATACATCATTTTATGCATGTGGGTGTTGGGGATGACACCAAGGATGATGGTATGGGATGGATATGACGGCTGGATGTTGGTGGTTTTGTTTTGTTTTTTATCTTCTTTACTTTTCCCCTCTTCTCAAGGCAGTTGGTCTTTCTTACCAATCTTCCAAAGGAGGTGAAGATGCATGGGGTATGCCACGTGCTTTCCATGTCTAGATTCTCAAAGGTGAATGGGTTTATGTTCTTGCTATAGGCAGTAAAGACTCGACGGGTAGTATATCTACTCACCATGTTGATCCCCTTTGTGTTTAGTAACATAGGATGCTTTTATAGAATGCCTGGGAATATGGGAAAGTACTTTTTGTAATGAATGATTGATTAAATGGTGATAATCCATGGGGATAGAGATGCTGGAATTTAAATGTGATGATGAACCTTAAAAGGACTAGTTGATTTTTAATGTGATACCAATTCAATTTAATGTGAATTTTTCATGGTTAATTAATCTTTAAGTAATTAATTAACATATAGTGGAACTGATAAAAATGGAAGGAAGTAATCTAATAGAGATCTTTAAATGGTTTTGTGCTTATAGGATACATAGTCATAGAATTAGAAGCCCAGAGTCTGAGAGACGTTAGCTGTAGTGTGTCTAAGACATGGTTATTCCCATAGTGTCGTTGTGAGATATAATATATTCTACACGTTTTTTGTTTCTATACGCTACTCCACCCAATCAGTAAGGGCAACTAACACCCCGAGGATTCTGAGCCCTGGGGGGGGGGGGCGTGTTTTCCCCAAAATTCTAATGGGATGTTGAATGACTGATACCCCATTTAGCCCGGCTCTCTTCTCTTTGTATATACTAGTGCAGTTGTCACAATGGTTAGTTTTCCCCATATATGTGTGTAGAAGGATATAATGGCTTGCGGTTATTTCAAACACATATATTATGGATATAGTATTCTATAGACTACTATAGGTGTAACTTGTATAGGTTGTGATGGCTTGAGGATCCTTTCCTGGCGTATGGACTGTGATGGCTTGAGGTATAATACCTGATGTATGATACATGTAATGCGAGCCATGGTGGCACCCATAAACTACCTGGTTACTTTTGGTTGTGAGGATAGAGTGGTGCTTAGCCCAGGTGTCTGTGGGAAATCCTTTGTGGTGCAGATTGTGGAGCTTATCCCATGTTTATATGAGAAATCCTTTGGAGAGAGATACATAGGACGTATGTCATTGGGGAAAAGCAGAAAACCACTAGGGAAGTAGTAGCGGGTTACCCTTGATATTCTTTAATATAAGACATATTCTTGTATGCGTTACTTAGTGAGAGTATCCATAGTGAGTTTGGGAACTTAGTATACATTTTTAGGTGACTGTTTAGTTTCACTTGTTGTTCATTGTGATTTAGCATGATTTCATTACTTTTGCATGAGAGGCTTCGGGAGGATCCTACTAAGTATAATGTTATACTCACCCCACGTTTCAGGTCACTTGGAGCAGGTTGGAGATCAGGCTAATTAGTACTAGCATGTGGTTATAGGAGCTGTTCGGGCTTGTAGTTGCTGCTTTCATTCCATTCTTTGGGGTAACTGTAGTTTCCCCTTTTTGTTGTAGTAATTTTTCGTGGCATTTCTTATATGTACTTGGGTTTCTTTTATATTTCAGTTGGAGTTTGTTGGTGTCTATCTTATCTCTCTCTTCCGCATGTGTTCTCTTAGAGGGTAATGCCTCCCATTTGTGTGATACTATACCCTCGGTGCATGTCACCAACCTGGGTCCTAATGGAGGTGGGAATCAGGGGTCATTATCTCCCTTATCACATTGCCGGCCCTGGAGGGGTACACATTGTGGGGAGGGGGTCATGACAGAGTGGTATCAGAGCTCTGGTTGAGGGATAGAATGGATATTGTAATTAGGATAAGGTGAGGTTTCATGGGTTGGTATGGAAAAAGTGTCATTCATGTTTAGAAAGTGGGGTAAACACTAGATACTGGCAGAGACATAGGAGTTTAGGTTCCCCTATGATCTATTGCATGGACCAT
This sequence comes from Viscum album, assembly GCA_963277665.1. Classification (NCBI taxonomy): domain Eukaryota; kingdom Viridiplantae; phylum Streptophyta; class Magnoliopsida; order Santalales; family Viscaceae; genus Viscum; species Viscum album. The sequence goes on from OY728140.1 coordinate 654,774,036, forward strand.
TATGTTTACAATGGATAATAAACAAGGTGATACTGGTTGCATGGTAGAGACCTAGGAAAGGATCATGCATCATTCTTCTTTGCGCCTGTGTTTTAATGGGAAGTCCCTAAGATATGTTATCCTAAAATGAAAAAAAGAAAATAATTTATTAATTAATGTTGATTCTTCCATAATCTAGGCATATGATCTCTAACGGTTTGTTATTTTGTAGGTATAGCTCCATGTCGACATCCTCATCTGGTTTTCACATAAAATTTCCAGCATGCCATTCTAGAAGATTACTGCCAGGTAGAGGTTTACAGTGATGACACTTGGAGGAAGACACTATGAGTGTTTCAGCTCCAGAGTCTGCAGAGCTACGAGGGCTCTGTTTAGATGCAGTTACAGAAGACTGGTTAGAGGGGGTCGAGATCGGCTTCAGTTCAATTTGTGCTCAGAAGGAGCACTGGGTGTTCGTGGTTGTGACGATGGTGTGGGGAGCAGCAAGGTTGTTGTGGCTCTTGTTCCTCAGGGATCGTGAGGAGTTAGAGATCTCATGAGAAGAGTTTCGAGACAATTTTAGTGTTGAGATACTTTATTCAACCGTGAAGGCGTCCAGTTGTCAGGATCTTCTTACCCTTCAACATGGGATCTCCAGTGTTCGAGAGTTTGGAATCCATTTCAGGAACCTTCTACGATATGTTTCAGACCTGTTGCCAGATGAGGATGCTAGGGTGAGGCATTTCGAGGAGGATTTGTTTCCAAAGATCCAGCGCCAGGTCCCCTGTTTATCTTGAAGACATATCTTGAGGTGCTGGCGAGGGTAGAGGTTGTTGAGAGTAAATTGGCTTGGACTGAATCATCATGAGAGGGGAATCAGCATGTTCATCACGAAGTAGAGTTGTGGTCCAGGGTTCCTGTTTTTTAGGGCAGAAGAGTTTCCGTTCACCTGGGGGTAGGTCCCAGCCATTTCCATCTCGTTTCTCTGGAGGCAACAACTCTCAAGCCTATGCCAAGGGATATGGCACTTGTTTTTCTTGTGGTGGTTGTGGTTATCAGTAGTGGGAGTGCCCATCGTTTCAGAGCAGTCATCATTCACCGGGCGCTCCGCTCGAGGTTCCTCCATTAAGGCAGTTCCCGCCGAGGCAGCAGCAATAGGATGCACTAGCTTTAGATCACCAGAGTGTAGATGGGGTAGGCAGAGGACTTCCCCATGATTCTCGTCGTCCTCAGAGAGAAGAGCGTGGCCAGGGTGTTGGTTATCATCAGGGTCATAAAGATGTGGAGGAGGTCGTGGTGAGCTTCATGCTCTATCTTTGCCAGCTCCAGGGAATCCAGACATGATTCGAGGTACCCTTTGCATGTTTTCTATCTTGGTGAATGCATTGTTTGATTCAGGAGTGACACACACCTTCACATCACCTACCCTTATCCATGCTTTGGGACTTGAGGTAAAGAGGATTCCAGTTCCCTTGGCGTTGACTATGGCATTTAAAGGTCGAGCTAGTTTGTTTGAAGTATGTAGAGACTATGAGCTAGTGTTGGGGAAACACCGCTCTTGGGGAGAATTCCTATGTTGATGGATACAACCATATGATGTCATCCTCGACATGGTTTGTTTTTATTCGGTGTAGGATATCGTGGATTGCTTCAGGATGAAGGTCATCTTTTTCGGTGCAGATGGAGAGTAGGTGGTGTTTTTTGGTGAGCGAGATCCTCATATGGGTCATAGGTAGGTTCCATCCTTATCCTCCCTGATGTCTGAGTTGATGCGGAGTTCATTAGAGGTTCATCAACTGGAATTTCCTAGGGTCATGGAGGAGTACCCTGATGTCTTTCCAGAAGAGGTCATAACATTACCCCCTCGATGAGAGATCAAGTTTGGGATCAAGCTACAACAAGGAGAATCTACTATCTTTATGTATCCATATAGGATGGCCCCTTGTGAGTTACAAGAGCTACGTATTCAGCTTTATTTTCTGTTGCATTGTGGTTTTGTTCGGCCACATGTTTCACTGTGGGCTGCACCAGTTTTGTTTGTGAAGAAGGCCAACGGCAGTTTTCGGTTGTGTGTCGATTATCATCGCATAAAAAAAGTTACAATAAAGAACTGATATCATCTTCCACGGATTGATGATTTATTCGATCAAATTAAGGGTGAACGTTGGTTCTCAAAAATCGACTTGCGATCAGGATATCATCATATGTGTGTGAAGGATGAGGATATCCCGAAGAATGCATTTCGTTGTCGTCATGGGAATTATGAGTTCTTTGTAATTTCATTCGGTGTGACGAATGCTCTTGCTGTTTTCATGGGTTTGCTGAATTTTGTGTTCCTTGAGTTCTTGGACAAAATTTTGGTGGTTTTCATCGACAACATCCTTTGGTACGCCACATCTGAAGAGAAGCATGCAGAGAATCTACGATCCATTTTGGGGGTTCTTCGTCGACATCGGCTGTTCGGGATGTTTTCGAAGTGTATGTTTTGGTCTTGAGAGGTCCATTTCATGGGGCATGTTGTGCCCCAATAGGGAGTATCTATGGATCCATCGAAGATAGAAGAAGTTGTGTCTTGGGAAGCCCCCAAGATAGTTTCAGAGGTGTGAAGATTCATTGTTCTCACAGGATACTACAGGAGGTTCGTAGCCAATTTCTCATGGGTTGTGACTCCTCTAACATCTATGACTAGGAAGGATCAGGCCTTTTTATGGACTGATCATTGTCAGATAGCTTTCTATTATCTAAAGGATCAGTTCGTAGGGGCTCCCGTTCTTTTTCTTCCAGTTGAGGGAGTCCATTTTGATATTTTCTGCGATGCTTCACATCTGGGGCTAGGTTGTGTTCTCATGAAGCAGAGTTCATTTGTTTCATATGGGTCTCGAAAGTTGTGTCGCCATGAATGCAACTATGCCACCCGTGATCTTGAGTTGGTATCCATGGTGTTTGTGCTGATGTTTTAGAGACATTACTTCATAGGTGAGCGCTTTATGGTTTTCACCGATCATAAGAGTTTGAGGTATGTTTTCTCCCAGCATGACTTAATCTTATGACAGCGTCAGTGGATGGAGTTGTTATAGGAATACGACAAAAAAATATCATATAAACCTGGAAAAGGGAATATTGTAGCTGATGTGATGAGCCTAAAGTCACGTAGTGATGCTGTGCATGAATCCGGTGATTCCTAGAGAGTAATGGAAGAACTGTCAGCTTTTCATCTAGATATGTAAGAGGTTTGAGGTATAGGTTGTCTTTTCCAGATGACGGTGCAGTCATCCCTGATGTAGAAGGTGGAAGAGTCCCAGAATGGGTGATCCATAGGTTGATGTTTGGTGAGATAGAGTTTCTTGTGGTGAGGCCAATGATGGTTTGTCGGAAGATGAACAACACCGAGTGTTGTATCATGGAAGGCTTTTTGTTCCCTTGGAAATACGCGATACGGTTCTCTGAGAGTTCCATAGTTCAACCTTCTCAGTACATTATGGTGTGACAATGATGTACCGATCCTTGAGGAGTTAGTTTTGGTGGCCTGGACTAAAGCGTGTGTTTGCATAGTTTGTGTCTCGATGTTTAGTCTGCCAAAAGGTGAACGTTGAACACCGTGTTCCTAGTGGTCTTCTCTAGCCAATAGAGATTCCATAGTGGAAGTGGGAGGAAATCTCATTTGAATTTGTTATAGGTTTACCTCGAGCTTCTAGAGGACATGATGCTATTTGTGTGGTAGTAGATCGTTTAACAAAATTGTCCCACTTCATAGAAATCAAGGAGTCGAGCTCAGTGGATGTTTTGTCGAGGCAGTATCTAAAAGTGGTGGTGAGACTTCATGGAGTACCTAGGATGATCATTTATTATCGAGATCCTCGTTTTACCTCTAGGGTGTGGAGAGGTCTCCATCATTATTTTGGCTCTCAGCTACGCCTTAGCATTGATTTACTTCCTCAAATGGATGGTCAAACTAAGTGAACCATTAAAACACATGAAGACATGTTGTGATCTTGTGTTCTTGATTTTTGATGTTCATTGATTAGGAACTTACCCTCAGTAGAGTTTGCTTACAATAATATTTTTCACTCTACCATTGGTATGGCACCGTTTGAAGCCTTGTATGGTCATCCTTGAGGTTCTCCATTGTGCTTGACTGGGGTCAGAAAGTCAGCAATTCTCAAACTGTAACTAGGGAAGAATACAACAGAGATGGTTCAGGTGATTCGTGAGAGGATGAAGATTGCCCAATATCATCAAAAATCATATGATGATCAAAGGAGGAGACCCTTGGAGTTTAATGTTTGGGATCATGTGTTTTTAAAGGTGACTCCGCGTCGTGGGCAACAAAGGGTATGTCATGGATATAAGATTTCTCCCCATTTTGTTGGTATTTTCGAGGTGTTTTCTCATGTTGGATCTATGGCATATCAAGTTTCACTTTCCCCACAGATGAGTCGGTTATATTATGTTTTCCATGTATCACAGCTCCATCGTTATCTTCATGATGATGCTCACATCATCTATTGGGGAGATATCAATGTTGACGATGATGCAACCTTCGAGGAGAAACCTGTGGAGATCCAAAACCGCAAAGAGAAGGTGTTGTGTGGGCTTTTTTTCCCTATAGTTCATGTCTTGTGGTGACAAGGTGGAATGGAGGAGAGTACATGGGAACATGAGTCACAAATGTGTGTTCAGTACCCATAGCTATTTTAAGTTATTGTGATGAGTTTATTTGATCCTTTCTTTTAGGTACCTTTGATGTGATGTTATGCTTGAATTCTTTGGATATAGATTTTTTGTCCTCTTGATCTCGTATGTTGTGGTTTTGTCCCAGATTTAGAATAACTCAGGGTGGTTTTCCCCTGAGTGGTATACTACGGGGTGGTTGTTTGGACCCCTCTTATCATTAGGATGGTTTTAAATTCACGAGGATGAGAATGTTTTGAGAGGTATCTGATATAATGGCCCAGACCGCTCTGGTCCATTACATTGCGAAAATGTGGCGTTGGAGGTGTTCCGAGAGGTCAAGGTGACTTATCCCCAACACTTTTCCAATTTTCCAGTTCTATGAATAGTCTTTACAGTTTTATGAACAGTAACAGATCGGTCTGACATATCGGTCTCAGAGATCGGTCTCACAGATTGGTATGACAGATCGGTCTCAACAATCGGTCTCACAGATTGGTCTAACAGATCGGTCTCACAGATCGGACTCACAGATCGGTCTCACTGATCGGTCTCAAAGAGCGGTCTAACAAATCGTCCTGATAGAGCGGTCTGACAGATCAGTCTGACAGAGTAGTCTCACATATCAGTCTCATAGATCGGTCTCATATATCGGTCTCATAGATCGGTCTGACAGATCGGTCTGACAGATCGGTCTCAGAGATCGGTCTGACAGATCAGTCTCACAGATCGGTCTCACAGATATGTTTCATGTACAGTAACGGTGGGTGAACAGTGTTTCCAGAATCCTACAGTTTTTCTCCTTTTGACGTTTCCTTTGATGTAAAATACATTTAAAGCCTTATTCTAAGGGCTCTTAAGTCCCTTTTAATGGCCATAAATCCTATATTAATTATTCCCAAGGCCGCAATGTTTTTACTTGGTCAAAATGCATGGGTTAATGCAATCTGTTTTTAATGTTGAATTAACTGAATCTTAAATTATCGGCTCATTAAATCTTAAAGAGGGACAAGATATCATTCACCCTTGTTCATCCTCTTTGTTCTCAGCTATGAGATGCTAGAACCTTTCAATATTTCACGTAGGAGTTTCACAATCAAACCCTACTCCTCTGATTGGTTTCACTCTATTTTGGATGCAATTGAGCTGTGTCGGTGAATCTTCCATATAAGGTATGTTTTCTCAACATTCCTTTAGGGATCATATTCTCTTGTTCTCCTTTCCATATTATAGCATGTAATATACATGCTTCAAATGGGTTTTTCTTGGGGTTTGGTTGGTGCTATTGTACTGTGGAATCCTCTTGTGGATGCAGTTGTTGAGAGAGGAGTATTGTGACCCGTTGTGTGGATAAAGAAAGTCAAGAAATCTTCAAGGTAGGGGATTTGTGGCTTCTCTAATTGTTTATGTGCAATTGTAGAGTTAGCATGAATTTTCCCTTTAGATTAAAATGATATAGACCTAATTAAATATTAGAACTTGATAAAGAAATTTTTATCACTCATATGTTACTGAATCATGGTTTTCTATATAGTATGATATCTATGTTTTTTTCATAGTTGTTTTTTCTTGATGGAAATTGATAAAGAATGTAAAGACGGAAATAATTGATAATTAAATGGCTAAACATAAGGAGGTATGTTAATGAATCTGTTTGTTGATGTTGTTATAGTTGTTCTAATTTTTTGTTAATCATATTGGCATAGTAAGCATGTTAAATCTTTTGCGATAGCTTATTGAATAGGTTTCCTGGAATTGGAACCTACGATTTGGTTCTGTAAAATCAAGAGGGATTAATGAACTTGTTTTTGATAAAAGATAATTCATGATAGGGTTCTGAGTTACCCTCTTTCTTGTAAGTCTGAATGCATTGTGGTTTGGATCCATGAGTGCTCATTTTGTATGAAGGTTGGATGCCTTGTTAAAGGGCCAAGATCCCATTTGATGTGATGTTTGATTTCCTGCTTCTTCTGTTGTGATGTGACCCCGGATGGGTGTTGTGATATGTGGAGGCAGGGAGGCCTTGTGGTTATGTCTGCGGATGGCACCTAGAGAGGTGAGATGCATTGGTATATACATGTGGGTGTTAGGGAGGACACCAAGGATGATGTTATGGGGTGGATTTGATGGCTGGATGTTGGTGGTTTTGTTTGGTTGTTTATCTGCTTTACTTTTCCCACTTCTCAAGGAAGCTCGTCTTGCTTACCCTTCTTCCTAAGGAGGTGAAGACGCGTGGGTTATGCCATGTGATTTCCATGTCTATCTTCTCAAATAAGAATGGGTCTATGCTCTTTCTATAGGGGAAAAAGACTTGATGGGTAGTATATCTACACACCGTGTTGAGCCCCTTTGTGTTTAGTATCATAGGATGATTTTATAGAATGTATGGGAATATGGGAATGTAAATTTTGTAATGAAAGATTGATTAAATGGTGATAATCCATGGGGATGGAGATGTTGGAGTTTAAAGGTTATGATGAACCTTAAAATGAGCATTTGATTTTGAATGTGATGCCAATTCAATTTAATATGGAATCGTTCATGGTTAATTAATCTTTAAAGAATTAATTAACATACAGTGGAACTGATAAAAAGTGAAGCAAGTAATCTAATAAAGCTCTTTAAATGGTTGTGTGCTTATATGATACCTAGTCATAGAATTAGCATCATGGAGTCTGAGAGACGTTAGTTGTAATGTTTCTAAGACTATTTTATGCCCATAGTGTGTTGTGAGATATAATATATTTTTAGGTTTTGTGTTTCTATATGCTAATACACCATGTTAGTAAGGGAAACTGGCCGCCCCGAGATTCTGATCCCTGGGGGTGTTTTCCCCAACATTCTGATGGGATGTTGAGTGGCTGAATACCCCCTTTAGCCCCGCTCTCTTCTCTTAGTAGATACTAGTGCCTTTGGCACAAAGGTTAGTTTTCCCCATAATGTATGTAGAGGGATGTAATGGATTTCCATTATTTCACACACATATATTATGGATATAGTATTCTATGGACTACTATAGGTGTAACGTGTATAGGCTGTGATGGCTTAAGTATCCTTACTCTTCGTATGGGTTGTGATGGCTTGTGGTATAATAACTGATGTATGAAATTCATTATGCAAGCTGTGGTGGCTCCCAAAAACAACCTTGTTACTTTTGGTTTTGAGGATGGTGTGGTGCTTAGCCCAGGTGTCTGCGGGAAAGCCTTTGTGGTGCACGTGGTGCAGATTGTGGAGCTTAGCCCAAGTTTATATAGGCAAGACTATGGAGAGAGATTCACAAGACGTATGTCGTTGGGGAAAAGCGGGAAACAAATGGAAAAGTAGTAGTGGGTTGCCCTTTATATTCTTTAATATATGATATATTCTTGTATGCGTTACTTGGTGAGAGTAGCCATGGTGAGGTTGGGAACTTATTATACCTGTTTAGGTGAAGAGTTAGTTTCACTTTTTGTTCACTTTGATTTAGCATGCTTTCTTTACTTTTTCATGAGAGGCTTCAGGGAGGATACTACTGAGTATACTGTTATAGTCACCCTACGTATATATAAACCGTTTTTCATGTCACTTGGAGAAGGATGGAGATCATGCTGGTTACTACTAGCTTGTGGTTTCAGGAGCTGTTCGGGCTTATAGTTGTTACTGTCCTTCCTTTCATTGGGGTACTTGTAGTTTCCCCTTTTAGTTTTATTACATTTCCATTGAATTTCATATATTAACATGGTTTTATTTTATATTTCAGTTGGTTTTGGTTGGTTTCTATCTTATCTCTCTCTTCCACATGTGTTCTCTTAGAGGGTAATGCCTCCCATTTGTGTTTTACTATACCCTCGGTGCTAGTCTCCAACTTGGGGCCTACTCGAGGCGGGACTCAGGGGTCATAATCTCCCTTATCACATTTCTGGCCCAGGAGGAGTACACTTTGTGGGTAGGGGGTCGTGGCAGTTGGAAAATGGTTTAACAATCCAAATAGGTTTAATGAAATATAATCAATTAGTTAAAATATTTAAATGGATAACTTATTAAACCCCTCCCATCTCATTGATTCAAACTGATCTAGGAACCTAAAATGTTGTCAAAGGTAGGTTCCATCTAAACTATCCAACGAAGTCTTTATGAAATGAATATTTTAGGAAATGTGTGGGAAACCTCAAATAGAGATATCTTAAAAAACTCGTAATAATAGAAAGAAGAAACCGGCAAGGAATATAAAGAAGCAGTTTACTGCTAATAGGGAGACACTATCAACTAAAAGAAATATGAAGGGTACAATTTGTGATAATTATTTTAATTATTACACTACTGATGATGAATTTTCATGTTGTGATGATGATAGATCAATTAGGGATCCTTAGTTTGTACTTAATTAACATCTTCTGAATATCCTTATAGAAGCGGCTAGACAAGTTCTACAGTTATCAATGTTCGTCATGATTAAAAATTACAGCTGGAAGAAGAATATGAAGCCATGGAAGAGGCATTGGCTAAAAGTTTTTACATATCCAAAACTCTCACAAAACATGTGAAGACAATGGAAGAATAAATTTCTCTTGTCATTGAATTTAATTATCATGTTACTGAAGAATTGTAGGGATGTATTTATGATAAATAATTCTAATCAAATTGTATTTGTAGATTCCTTCCATGCATTTGAAAAGTTTCACAAATTCTCTATTGTCATCAAATATTCTCAACTAGAAGACAATTCCATCATGTAAATGTAGTTTTACATCTCTTTGTAGCACATAAGAAATCATTATAATGAACAAATGATAAATCTAAAGGAAAACAAGGAACATTAATTAAGATCAGTTGAGAATGATGAAAACTCCCTCAAAATTAAGTTTTTATAGTTAGATGTAAAATTGAAGAATAAAAAATAAATCAATTATGGAACATCCCATACATCTGAAAGAAGATATGCTTACAATAATGTTTTCATTGAGGAATATGATTCCAAGAGGAATATAAGCTCATTATCTAATCCATTGGTAACATCTTACAAGATTAAGGTATACCAAAACCTAGTTATTTATATTTATACTAATAGAGTCACATCTACATATATAAGTTCAAATCTAAATTCTATTATGTTGTGAGTTGATAAAAATATTGATACATCCATTAAAATTTAATGGATAGATTCATGGATGTTTAAATAGAACATCTCCCAAAAAGATTCTTTTAATAATGGATGGAAATTCGTGAACTAAAAATACATTGAATCTAGATAGATTGATACTACAATAAAAAGAAAAAGATTTATTGGCTACTATTGGTAGTGTTAGATGATTGAGGTTCAGACCAAAAATTTCTGGAATAATACGTGAACATAGGAAAATTATGAAAGGCTTACATTTAGGGAATGTATATGTATATAAATGAAGCATCCTGTAAAGGAAAGGCATAAATCATATATGTAGAACAATATGTATACCATGAACATATTTGACTATATTGAATAAATATGTAATAATTCAAAAAAAACTTTTCAAAGTTTTTAGGAGTGCTTGTTTAGTCTTACCATGACTCATGAATATGTTGTTTAGAAGCATAGACGACAACAAAGGCATGATTAATCAAATCTAGTTGAAAAATAATCCATTTGGAATATGAAATACAATGATGTCATGAAAATAGTGAACAAAATTATTCCCATGAATAATATCAAGATATATTTCAATAATGACATACAAACAAAGAAAATTTAATTCTATTGTGGAATGAATGGTCTTAATAATGGATCATTGCAAAAAAACCGGGGAAATGAACGGAATCAAGCCGAACCTAAAAAGAGAATCTATCTAAAAGTAGATGGGATTGACTGAATAAATTCATGTAGATAATAAGTTTCATATTAATGATAACTTTAAAACATAGAATAAGCCATGTGAAATCATTAAATAAAAAAACATTAAGATGTATTGTAATGTTTGGTAGCCTAATCCATGGAAAAATTGTATAGAACTAAAAAGATCTAATTATGGAGTACTATGTAATGCTCAGGATGTCATCACATGACAACAAAAGTGCATCACATATACTATGTGGAAGTTACAAAAAGTCTATAAATCATTAAAAAAATTAGCTATTTTACTAGGCCAAATTGAGATGTAGAAAATTGAAAAACATGAACCAGTGGAAAATACGTCACTAATGGAAGAAGTAAAGACTGCTAATACATCAAGGTCGAAGGTGAATGGGAGAAAAGTGTCCATGCTGAAAATGAAAAAATAAATCAAATGGAGAGGAGAAATCATCATGAATAGTACCAGACATAGTAGTGATATAGGGAAATAAGTTCTTTAGTTGATAGAAAATTCTCAACCATGTTTCTCCCATTAAAAAACTCACATGTGTTATATATTATTCTGTTATATTATTATTGTATATGTTTACTTAAATTGAATTGAATTGAATATGATGTTCGTTCATAATATGGAAGAAGAATTAGAAAAGTGGAGGACTTCATGTTGATCTCATTATTCATGATTTTATAACAATATTATGTGTTCCATAGTGGAATATTATCAACATTAATATCATAGAAAAATATGGGGTGATTTTTCACCATAATGAATCCAAGGGATCAAACTCATTGAGAGAGATAAAATATGTATCAAATTATATCAATGATTATTTTATGAAAAATCATGAAATCCATATCATATCAAGAAGTAGAAACTATGGTATTTCAATCCAACTTCCATCCCTTATTCTTAATTGTATTTATTATATCAATTATGTGGGATTTCATGTTTGATGGAAAGATGGGATGAAAGGGGGATATTTATCTTCTTACATGAACTTTTTAATATGTTTTTTGAAGTATGTATAAGATTAAGTATTTCATGGATAAATATAATTATATTTAATAACTTGATCACGAATTTATACACTCTAATCATGATTTTACTTGTATGGGGGTTTATGGACATCATTGAAAACATTGGTCATATATATATTGTTTTAGATATTGGGTTATCCCTAGTAGTCATAGAGTTTATTAACTAAATGATACTTGTTAAGTGAACCATGTGACATCATCCATATCTCATTAATATTCATGAATAATTTTTTTGGGGTAAGAACATGATTTTGAAATGACCAGACTACACCTTTGACTTACATTAACAATAATGTGGAGAATTTATTAACACACATATTGACCCTGTAACATCCCAGGTAAATAAAGAATAATTTATTTTCATATTTATTAATATTTAGGAATTAAATATTAATTTTAATTAAAAGTGGTTTCTATGTTCGATAGCGTACCTGATATGCAACAAAGAGTTTCATTGAAATCGTACGTAGCACACTAGTAATAAAATAATATTATTTTAAATGTTAGTTAAAGAGTAGCCATTTTACTGGCGGGAATGGATAGAAATAACTAAAATATGATTATATATGTTTTTAAATGTTTATACATTTACCCAATAAAAGATAAAGGCTTAAAATACGGAAAGAGTTCAATTTTAGGGCATATATACTCTAATTTTCACTAAAGGTTCACTTATCACCTTTTTATGGTGAACCGTCATTAAATATAGTTTTGATCACTCTTATACTTTATTTCAGACCAAATATAACTATTATTTAGAATCGGGACATCAAAATTTACTTTGTGTAAATTTTTGGTACCTTTCTGATAAAGTTCTTTTTTTAATGAATAATGTAAAATGTTGTATTTTAATTCAAAACCACTTTTTAATCTAATTTATTTATATGATTATATTATCTTTTGAATTGGTTTTTAAGTGAAATTAGAATATATTTTTACCAGTTAATCCAATGGTGGTCATTGGAATCAATTTCACTTTGAAATTGGACTTAAACTAGTGTCAATCTTTTGATACTTATTGTTTCACAAAAACACGCTATTTGTCATGACAACGGGAATTAATTATTAAATTAATTAATTTGACTTATATGTTTTGAATTTTGTAAAATGGACTTCATTTTTGAATTCGGAATATCAAATATAGCTTAGGGTGAATTTTTGGTAATTTTCTGAAAAACTTCAATTTTTGATGAATAGTGAAACCACTAAGTGGTAATCAAGCAAACTAATTTATCAGTTAAATGAAAGTTTACCACAAATGTGTATTGAATTTTGAAAATCCGACATACATGGTTGTCATTAAGAAGTAAAATGTGGTTCAATGAGATTAAAATAATTTTTTTGGTGAATAGTATCTTTTTTTCATTAATCGCGATTAGAGGTAATTAGTGTAGTTTAAGTTAAAAATGGTATTATTAGAATGTGAAAACACCATGACAATTGTCCTACATCTATTGGGTGATTCATGGCAAACCAAGACAAGCCATGGGACAACTTGGGGACCCCATGGAGCCACTTTAGTTGGAAAATGACATTAATATATTTTTATTTAATGTTAAAGTGAAAATGACACTAACATAAACTGTTTTACTAAAACAATTTTTAAATGGGGTTATACAAGTCATATTTTTAATTATAAATATTCATTGAAAATATAAAACTATTTCCTACATCATAGTATTTTTTTTATAATTTTTATACATTATATAAATTAAATTATTTATGACATAATAATGATGCAGCGATGACATCATTATTTGACGATTTAAATAAAATGGAATGATAATGAAATATCTAAAACCTACACATGTCCAAAACCAATTGTATGAGTGGAATTAGAACCCTTATCACCTTATCCACGAATTATATCAATGTGGGACCTTTTAAAACCGAAACACATTTTCAAATAAAGTATTATTTCTTTACTTTCCAAAAGTGCCCCTCCTCTCCTCTTATAAAAGGCCCCCACCTCTACCCCATTTCACACACTTCTCAAGCCTTTGGCTCGGCCAACCCCTGCCCATTTACTCTATACACATCCCTATCCTCATCCTAGAGGATTTCCTTTGGGCAGAATCCTTTCAAAGGAAGCCTTTAGGCTCAAATCAAAAGGGAGTTACACTTTTAATGGTAATTCATTCTCTCTTGTTCATTTGTTTTATTTTGCTTCTCCAAACCTCTAAACTCTTTTTATTTACTTCTTTTGTAACAACACTAGTATCTTCAATATACTAGGATGTTGTTATAATATTTATTTGAGATACACTCTCACACAATTACATCAAATGGTTAAAGAACATACGGTTTCCGTGGATGGCGAAATTCTGCCTCCCGAAACGATGATTGTTCAATACTCATTTATCACCTTCAAGGGTGGCCATTATGATGTCACTATTTTTATATATGATATATAATATGTTTATGTTTTCTTTAAGCTTCTGTATTTTTCATTTCTGGCATACCTTTATGGTTTCGATTATGGGTAAACCAGATATCTTCATTTAAGGAAGTGCGGACTACCGCCCCCTAAAAGTGATGTGATTCGTTAATGCCATATGTGGGACGTGTAAAGGATGGATTTAAAGTTATTATATATGATGTTATACTGGAATTATAATATACCTATATATCATTATTATTTCTTTCCATTAATTTATGAGATAGAAATGAAAGTAGCGTTCATGCGTACGTACGGCTTACCGTCTCCATGAACGATGCATTTCATTTCTTATCCCCAAATGTAATGTACTATTAAAATTACATGTATATAATGTATAAATATAATTAATGATATATCTAAATGATGAATATAATTCTGGAATTAAAATATACATACCTCTCATTTAGTTTTAATTCCACTAATATGACAAAGAAATGAAAGTAGCGTTCATGCGTACGTACGGCTTACCGTCTCCATGAACGGTGCATTTCATTTCTTGCCTCTAAATGACCATGAAATATTATAAATACATGTATACGATGAATATATATGATATATATGTTATCCAAATCATTAATATCATTCTGGATATAACGAACCTTTGACCAAATTAACAACATGTAAGTGTAAGAAGTCTATTTTTGACTTAAGAACCAAATACCGACAAAATGAACATTATTAACTTAACTGATTACATGATGTTCATAACATGGTATCAAAGGAATAATGAACTTGAAAAAGATTCATAAGCAAGTAGATATTAACTCAAGTTTATTATTCAGGAGATTAAAGAATGGTCGGGTCAAGTCGGATACGAGGTAAGGGACTTCGTCTCAATCTCCTTTCATTGAGGCATATTTCGTTTTATAAACAACTTTCTTTTATACGGTGTATAAACTCCTTTGACATTTACTTTTATACAAAAGGAATCTTTTTATATGAAGCGTTTTACTAAACGACAAAAAGGAATGTTTTTTAACGTACGCGGGGACAATGACCTTTTCCGCCACCGCGAGTATTATTTGGTCTTTGGCTTCCTCAACAAGCCGTAATGTTTTTAAAATAAAATAAATACCATATACTCTTTTATGTATTTTGGTGTTGAAAATGGTTTTGATAAAGGATTCTATTATGATATATTTTGATTGAAATGTGGAAATGTTATCATTCCTTTATATTGGTTTTATATTTTATGATTTTATACTGGTACATGGACATTTTAACAGGTGGTTACGCTATAAACCATATGACGGGTGGTGCCGTGAATACCAGGATGGGTGGTTACGTTATAACCTCCAATGCATTGGGTATGAAAGTCGGTCGTATGGCTATTCCATTAAGTATGTATGGAAATTGGCCGTATGGCTATTCCATTAAGTGATATGTGTGGAAGTCAACCGTATGGTTATTCCACTTAAGTATGTTTATGTCCCAAGTTACCTTTATATATTCTATGTGTTCTTTATATGGGTTTTATAGTAATCCTTTGGTTACAAAAAGGAAAGTAATGATACTTTATTCAGTGAATATTTTTTTTACTACTTCATGAAGGTGAAGGTATTACTTTGATATAGTATACATGGTTTACTTGATGTTTGAAAAACAAACAGTTTTCATTCTCTTTGTATCCCTTACTGAGCTTTTTATGCTCACCCCAAGTTTTTCGAAATGTTTTTCACAGGACTTAAAGTGGAATAAGGTCAAGGATGGGATCAAGGGAATTTCATGCTATGTAGAACATGGAATCTAGACATCTTTCTTTTTAAGAGTTTATATTTTATGGAGACTTAGTAGAAGTGTCTACTTTGTAATCTTTTAAGATGTAATAGTTATGTTCTAATTCTCTAAAACTCTAAACCTGAAAATATCCTCAACGTGTAATCTTGTGATAACTCATGATTAAGTAAGGTTTAAGGCTGGGGCCTTATAGTTGGTATCAGAGGACGGTTTAGACAACTTTAGGAGTTAGAAAAGTGTTAAATTATAATATGATTGAAATGATATAGCATTTACGGATTACCATGTAGCTTCGGCTAAGATATTTCGGTGTTCAGAATGGTTTTCCGCAGAGGAAACAAAGCAGCTATGTTGGGACGACATCAGGAGGAAGACAACATTCCAAATCAGCAACCTGAGATGGTCGGAATCGGAACTGAACAGTTTTTTGCAGTGATGGCACAGTTGACTCAGGATATAAATGGTGGTGGTATCCATGCACGAGATTGGCCAGATCAGCCGCAGAGGAACATGTCAGTGGTGGAACATTTCATGAGGCAACATACCCCATCATTCAGAGGATCATCTGACCCTGTGCAAGCTGAAGGGTGGATTAAAGCACTGGAGAAGATTTTTGATGTCATGGGGTGTTCAGAACATCAAAAGGTTAGTCTTGCTGTTTACCGTTTTGAAGGTGAAGCTGATCAGTGGTGGTCAATGGTGAAAAATATAAGGGATAGTGATGAGATTGAGTATCTTCACTGGGACGAATTCAAAGGTATGTTTCTTGAGAAATATTTTCCTAAGGTGGTTCGTCTTAGGATGGAAAAACAGTTCCTAGAATTGAGGCAGGAGGATGATTCAGTGGCTTCTTATGAAGAAAAGTTCACTCGATTGGCAAGGTATGCTCCAAACTTCATACGAGATCTTGATAGTAAAATAAACCGTTTTTACTCAGGGTTAAAGCCAAAGTATCGAAGGGCTTTAGCTTCTCATGAGTTAAAAAGTTATGAAAAACTTGTTCGATGTACGGAGAAGGTGGAAATGGAGTTTTCTGATGGTCAGGTGTTCTATGACAAACAACAGAATAAGAGATCTAGTTGGCAAGAAAAGGGGAAGAATTCATCAAAGAAGCAAGGAGGTAAGAAAACCAAATATCCATCCTGTGAGAAGTGTGGTAAAATGCATCCTGGAGAATGTTTATCCATGTCTGGTAAGTGCTTTCGGTGTGATAAGTCTGGTCATATTGCTCGTAACTGTAAGGAAGATGATTAAGCAAGAAATGAAAAGCCAACGGTAAGATGTTTTAAGTGTAATGAAATGGGTCATTATGCAAATGAGTGTCCAACGAAGAAATCAACTGGGGGGATGCAGCCAGACTACAAGTAGAAAGGGGTGGTGAAATCCTTTGAAACAACTTCAACAGATGTTGGGCCATCGAATGAAGTGGTATCAGATCCAGGGAGCTCAGTATTTTTCGAAGATTGACTTGAGGTCGGGGTACCATTAGTTGAAAGTAAAGGAAGAAGACGTTCTGAAGGCTGCGTTCCGTACTAGATATGGCCATTATGAATTTGTATTTATGCCTTTTGGGTTAACCAATGCACTTTCTATATTCATGGACCTTATGAATAAAATTTTCCATGAGTTCTTGGATAAGTTTGTGTTTTTGTTTTGAGGTTTGTGAAGAGGTTATGTGTGCCTTGTGATTCACAGTTGAAGAATGAGTTGTTATATGAGGCTCATAGTTCCCTGTTTTCAGTTCATCCGGGCAGTATTAGGATGTATAAGGATCTGCGGGAGTATTACTGGTAGGATGGAATGAAAAGAGACATTGTTGATTTTACTGTGAAGTGTTTGACATGTCAGCAGGTTAAAGCAGAGCAGCAGTTACCGAAAGGGATGCTTCAGCCTTTACCGGTGTCAGAGAGGAAATGGGAAAACATATCCGTGGACATTGTTGTGGGATTACCGAGGACATCTCTAGGTAATAATGCAATCTGGGTTATTGTTGATCGCTTGACTAAATCTTCTCTTTTCCTTGCTATACGAGATAATTTCTCTCTTGATCAACTTTCCCGTTTGTATCTTAAAGAGATTGTCAGGTTACATGGAGTTCCTCTCTCCATTGTATTGGATCGTGAACCCAGGTTTAATTCTAACTTTTGGAAAGGCCTTCAGAAGTCATTGGGTACGGAATTAAAATTTTAGTACAGCTTTTCTTCCTCAATCAGATGGGCAGTCAGAATGAACAATTCAGACATTGGAGGATATGCTACGAGCTTGTTCTATAGATTATCAGGGATGTAGGGACCAACATCTTTCTTTGGTTGAATTTTCTTATAATAACAGCTTTCATTCCAGTATAGAGATGGCACCATTTCAGGCATTATATGGGAAGCGGCGTCGAACTCCAGCTTTCTGGGATGAAGTTGGTGAAAGGAAGTTGATGGGACGAGAATTGGTAGAAGAGTTGGCAGAAGATGTTCAGCTGATTCAGAAGCACATGAGAATAGCTCAGAGCAGGCAGAAGAGTTATGCAGATAACCGGAGGAAGGATCTATCTTTTGAGGTAGGTGATCATGTTTTTCTCAAGGTTTCTCCTTGGAAAAGTGTGATGAGATTTGGTAAGAAAGGAAAGTTGAGTCCATGGTTGGTTGGACCATACGAAATTCTGGAAAGAGTTGGATCAGTTGCATACCGAGTGGCTTTACCTCCGAGTTTATCTCAGGTACACAATGTTTTTCACGTTTCGATGTTGAGAAAGTATATGCCAGATCCATCTCATGTTTTGAGTCCAGAGGTAGTTTAGCTGGAAGAGAACCTATCTTATGAGGAACAACCAGTTCAGATTCTTGACCACAGGGAGCAAGTGTTACAGAATAAGGTGATTCATCAGGTAAAGGTTTTGTGGAAAAACCATGTGATTGAATAGGCAACGTGGGAATCTGAAAATGCTATGAGGGATAAATACCCCCACTTATTTTGATAAGTGAATAAAATTGCGAGAACGCAATTACCAAAAGGGGGGAATGATGTAACATCCCAGGTAAATAAAGAATAAAGAATTTTCATATTTATTAATATTTAGGAATTAAATATTAATTTTAATTAAAAGGGGTTGCTATGTTCGATAGCGTACCTGATATGCAACAAAGAGTTTCTTTGAAATCGTACGTAGCACACTAGTAATAAAATAATATTATTTTAAATGTTAGTTAACGAGTAGCCGTTGTACTGGCGGGAATGGATAGAAATAACTAAAATATGATTATATATTTTTTTAAATGTTTATACATTTACCCAATAAATGATAAAGGCTTAAAATACGGAAAGAGTTCAATTTTAAGGCATATATACTCTAATTTTCACTAAAGGTTCACTTATCACCTTTTTATGGTGAACCGTCATTAAATATAGTTTTGATCACTCTTATAATTTATTTTGGACCAAATATAACTCTTCTATATAATCGGAACATCAAAATTTACTTTGTGTAAATTTTTGGCACCTTTCTGATAAAGTTCTTTTTTTAATGAATAGTGTAAAGTGTTGTATTTTAATTCAAAACCTATTTTTAATCTAATTTATTTATATGATTAGATTATCTTTTGAATTGGTTTTGAAGTGAAATAAGAATATATTTTTACCAGTTAATCCAATGGTGGTCATTGGAATCAATTTCACTTTGAAATTGGACTTAAACCAGTGTCAATCTTTTGAAACTTATTATTTCACAAAAACACGCTATTTGTCATGAAAACGGGAATTAATTATTAAATTAATTAATTTGACTTATATGTTTTTAATTTTGTAAAATGGACTTCATTTTTGAATTCTTAATATCAAATATAGCTTAGGGTGAATTTTTTGTAATTTTCTCAAAAACTTCAATTTTTGATGAATAGTGAAACCACTAAGTGGTAATCAAGCAAACTGATTTTTCAGTTAAATGAAAGTTTACCACTAATGTGTATTGAATTTTTAAAATCTGACATACATGGTTGTCATTAAGAAGCAAAATGTGGTTCAATGAGATTAAAATAATTTTTTGGTGAATAGTAACTTTTTTTCATTAATCGCGATTAGAGGTAATTAGTGTAGTTTAAGGTAAAAATGGTATTATAAGAATGTGAAAACACCATGACACTTGTCCTACACCTATTGGGTGAGTCATGGCCGACCCAGAAAAGCCATGGGACAACTTGGGGACCCCATGGAGCTACTTTAGTTGGAAAATGACATTAGAATATTTTTATTTAATGTTAAAGTGAAAATGACACTAACATAAACTTTTTTACTAAAACAATTTTTAAATGGGGTTATACAAGTCATATTTTTGATTATAAATATTCCTTGGAAAGCTAAAGAGATTTCCTACATCATAGTAGTTTTTTTATAATTTTTATACATTAAATAAATTAAATTAGTTATGACATAATAATGATGCACAATGACATCATTATTTGATGATTTAAATAAAATGGATAGATAATGAAAAATCTAAAACCTACACATGTCCAAAACCAATTGGATGAGTGGATTTCGAACCCTTATCACCTTATCCACTAATTATATCAATGTGGGACCTTTTAAAACCGAAACGAATTTTCAAATAAAGTAATATTTCTTTACTTTCCAAAAGTGCCCCTCCTCTCCTCTTATAAAAGGCCCCCACCTCTACCCCATTTCACACACTTCTCAAGCCTTTGGATCGGCCAACCCCTGCCCATTTACTCTCTCCACATCCTTATCCTCATCCTAGAGGATTCCCTTTGGGAAGGATCCTTTCAAAGGAAGCCTTTAGGCTCAAATCAAAAGGGAGTTACACTTTTAAAGGTAATTCATTCTCTCTTGTTCATTTGTTTTATTTTTCTTCTCCAACCCTCTAAACTCTTTTTATTTACTTCTTTTGTAATAACATAAGTATCTTAAATATACTAGGATGTTGTTATAATATTTATTTGAGCTACACTCTCACACAACAACATCAAATGGTTAAAGAACATACGGTTTCCGTGGATGGCGAAATTCTGTCTCCCGAAACGATGATCTTTCAATACTCATTTAACACCTTCAAGGGTGGCCATTATGATGTCACTATTTTTATATATGATATATAATATGTTTATGTTTTCTTTAAGTTTCTGTATTTTTCATTTTTGGCATACCTTTATGGTTTCCATTATGGGTAAACATGATATCTTCATTTAAGGAAGTGCGGACTACAACCCCCTAAAAGTGACGTGATTCGTTAATGCCATATGTGGGACATGTAAAGGATGGATTTAAAGTTATTATATATGATGTTATACTGGAATTATAATATATCTCTATATCATTATTATTTATTTCCATTAATGTATGAGATAGAAATGAAAGTAGCGTTCATGCGTACGTACGGCTTACCGTCTCCATGAACGGTGCATTTCATTTCTTATCCCCAAATGTAATGTACTATTAAAATTACATGTATATAATGTATATATATAATTAATGATATATCTAAATGATTAATATAATTCTGGAATTAAAATATACATACCTCTCATTTAGTTTTAATTCCACTAATATGACAAAGAAATGAATGTAGCGTTCATCCGTACGTACGGCTTACCGTCTCCATGAACGGTGCATTTCATTTCTTACCTCTAAATGACCATGTAATATTATAAATACATGTATACGATGAATATATATGATATATATGTTATCCAAATCATTAATATCATTCTGGATATAACGAACCTTTGACCAAATTAACAACATGTAAGTGTAAGAAGTCAATTTTTGACTTAAGAACCAAATACCGACAAAATGAACATTATTAACTTAACTGATTACATGATGTTCATAACATGGTATCAAAGGAATAATGAACTTGAAAAAGATTCATAAGCAAGTAGAGACTAACTCAAGTTTATTATTCAGGAGATTAAAGAACGGTCGGGTCAAGTCGGATACGAGGTAAGGGACTTCGTCTCAATCTCCTTTCATTGAGGCATATTTCGTTTTATACACAACTTTCTTTTATACGGTGTATAAACTCCTTTGACATTTACTTTTATACAAAAGGAATCTTTTTATACGAAGCGTTTTACTAAACGACAAAAAGGAATGTTTTTTTTAATGTACGCGGGGACAACGACCTTTTCCGCCGTCGCGAGTATTATTTGGTCTTTGGCTTCCTCAACAAGCCGTAATGTTTTTAAAATAAAATAAATACCATATACTATTTTATGTATTTTGGTGTTGAAAATGGTTTTGATAAAGGATTCTATTATGATATATTGTGATTGAAATGTGGAAATGTTATCATTCCTTTATATTGGTTTTATATTTTATGATTTTATACTGGTACTTGGACATTTTAACGGGTGGTTACGTTATAAACCATATGACGGGT
This sequence comes from Viscum album, assembly GCA_963277665.1. Classification (NCBI taxonomy): domain Eukaryota; kingdom Viridiplantae; phylum Streptophyta; class Magnoliopsida; order Santalales; family Viscaceae; genus Viscum; species Viscum album. Next base: position 654,796,092 of record OY728140.1, read on the forward strand.
GGTGCCGTGAATACCAGGACGGGTGGTTACGTTATACCCTCCAATGCATTGGGTATGGAAGTCGGCCGTATGGCTATTCCATTAAGTATGTATGGAAATTGGCCGTATGGATATTCCATTAAGTGATATGTGTGGAAGTCAACCGTATGGTTATTCCACTTAAGTATGTTTATGTACCAAGTTACCTTTATATATTCTATGTGTTCTTTATATGGGTTTTATAGTAATCCTTTGGTTAAAAAAAGGTAAGTAATGATACTTTATTCAGTGAAGATTTTTTTTACTACTTCATGAAGGTGAAGGTATTTCTTTGATATAGTATACATGGTTTACTTGATGTTTGAAAAACTAACAGTTTTCATTCTCTTTGTATCCCTTACTGAGATTTTTATGCTCACCCCAAGTTTTTCGAAATTTTTTTCATAGGACTTAAAGTGGAATAATGTCAAGGATGGGATCAAGGGAATTTCATGCTATCTAAAACATGGAATCTAGAAATATTTCTTTTTAAGAGTTTTTATTTTATGGAGACTTAGTAGAAGTGTATACTTTGTAATCTTATAAGATGTAATAGTTATGTTCTAATTCTCTAAAACTCTAAACCTGAAAAGATCCTCAACGTGTAATCTTGTGATAACTCATGATTAAGTAAGGTTTAAGGCTGGGGCCTTATAGTTGGTATCAGGGGACGGTTTAGACAACTTTAGGAGTTAGAAAAGTGTTAAATTATAATATGATTGAAATGATATAGCATTTACGGATTACCATGTTGCTTCGCCTAAGATATTTCGGTGTTCAGAATGGTTTTCCGCAGAGGAAACAAAGCAGCTATGTTGGGACGACATCAGGAGGAATACAACCTTCCAAATCAGCAACCTGAGATGGTCGGAATCGGAACTGAACAGTTTGTTGCAGTTATGGCACAGTTGACTCAGGCTATAAATGGTGGTGGTATCCATGCACGAGATCGACCAGATCAACCGCAGAGGAACATGTCAGTGGTGGAACATTTCATGAGGCAACATCCCCCATCATTCAGAGGATCATCTGACCCTGTGCAAGCTGAAGGGTGGATTAAAGCACTGGAGAAGATTTTTGATGTCATGGGGTGTTCAGAACATCAAAAGGTTAGTCTTGCGGTTTACCGTTTGGAAGGTGAAGCTGATCAGTGGTGGTCAATGGTGAAAAATATAAGGGATAGTGATGAGATTGAGTATCTTCACTGGGACGAATTCAAAGGTATGTTTCTTGAGAAATATTTTCCTAAGGTGGTTCGTCTTAGGATGGAAAAAATGTTCCTAGAATTGAGGCAGGAGGATGATTCAGTGGCTGCTTATGATGAAAAGTTCACTCGATTGGCAAGGTATGCTCCAAACTTCATACGAGATCTTGATAGTAAAATAAACCGTTTTTACTCAGGGTTAAAGCCAAAGTATCGAAGGGATTTAGCTTCTCGTGAGTTAAAAAGTTATGAAAAACTTGTTCGATGTACGGAGAAGGTGGAAATGGAGTTTTCCGATGATCAGGTGTTCTATGACAAACAACAGAATAAGAGATCTAGTTGGCAGGAAAAGGGGAAGAATTCATCAAAGAAGCAAGGAGGTAAGAAAACCAAATATCCATCCTGTGAGAAGTGTGGTAAAATGAATCCTGGAGAATGTTTATCCAAGTCTGGTAAGTTCTTTCGGTGTGGTAAGTCTGGTCATATTGCTCGTAACTGTAAGGAAGATGATCAAGCAGGAAATGAAAAGCCTACGGTAAGACGTTTTAAGTGTAATGAAATTGGTCATTATGCAAATGAGTGTCCAACGAAGAACTCAACTGGGGGAATGCAGCCAGACTACAAGTATAAAGGGGTGGTGAAATCATTTGAAACAACTTCAACAGATGTTGGGCCATCGAATGAAGTGGTATCAGCTCCAGGGAGATCAGTATTTTTCGAAGATTAACTTGAGGTTGGGTTACCATCAGTTGAAAGTAAAAGAGGAAGACGTTCCGAAGACTGCGTTCTGTACTAGATATGGCCATTATGAATTTGTAGTTATGCCTTTTGGGATAACCAATGCACCTTCTGTATTCATGGACCTTATGAATAAAATTTTCCATGAGTTCTTGGATAAGTTTGTGTTTGTGTTTTGAGGTTTGTGAAGAGGTTATGTGTGCCTTGTGATTCACAGTTGAAGAATGAGTTGTTATGTGAGGCTCATAGTTCCCTGTTTTAAGTTCATCCGGGCAGTACTAGGATGTATAGAGATCTGCAGGAGTATTACTGGTAGGATGGAATGAAAAGAGACATTGCTGATTTTACTGTGAAGTGTTTGACATGTCAACAGGTTAAAGTAGAGCAGCAGTTACCGAAAAGGGATGCTTCAGCCTTTACCAGTGTCAGAGTGGAAATGGGAAAACATATCCGTGTACTTTGTTGTGGGATTACCGAGGACATCTCAATGTAATAATGCAATCTGGGTTATTGTTGATCGCTTGACTAAATCTGCTCTTTTCCTTGCTATACGAGATACTTTCTCTCTTGATCAACTTTCCCGTTTGTATCTTAAAGAGATTGTCAGGTTACATTGAGTTCCTCTCTCCATTGTATTAGATCGTGAACCCAGGTTTACTTCTAGCTTTTGGAAAGGCCTTCAGAAGTCGTTGGGTACTGAATTAAAATTTTAGTACAGCTTTTCTTCCTCAATCAGATGGGTAGTCAGAACAAACAATTCAGACCTTGGAGGATATGCTACGAGCTTGTTCTATAGATTATCAGGGAAGTTGGGACCAACATATTTCTTTGGTTGAATTTTCTTATAATAACAGCTTTCATTCCAGTTTACAGATGGCACCATTTCAGGCATTATATGGGAAGTGGCGTCGAACTCCAGCCTTCTGGGATGAAGTTGGTGAAAGGAAGTTGATCGGACGAGAATTGGTAGAAGAGTTGGCAGAAAATGTTCAGCTGATTCAGAAGCACATGAGAACAGCTCAGAGCAGGCAGAAGAGTTATGCGGATAACCGGAGGAAGGATCTATCTTTCGAGGTAGGTGATCATGTTTTTCTCAAGGTTTCTCCTTGGAAAAGTGTGATGAGATTTGGTAATAAAGGAAAGTTGAGTCCATGGTTGGTTGGACCATACGAAATTCTGGAAAGAGTTGGATCAGTTGCATACCGAGTGGCTTTACCTCCGAGTTTATCTCAGGTACACAATGTTTTTCACGTTTCGATGTTGAGAAAGTATATGCCAGATCCATCTAATGTTTTGATTCCAGAGGTAGTTTAGCTGGAAGAGAACCTATCTTATGAGGAACAACCGGTCCATATTCTTGACCACAGGGAGCAAGTGTTACAGAATAAGGTGATTCATCAGGTAAAGGTTTTGTGGAAAAACCATGTGATTGAAGAGGAATCATGGGAATCTGAAAATGCTATGAGGGATAAATACCCCCACTTATTTTGATAAGTGATTAAAATTGCGAGGACACAATTCCCAAAAGGGGGGAAGGATGTAACATCCCAGGTAAATAAAGAATAAATAATTTTCATATTTATTAATATTAAGGAATTAAATATTAATTTTAATTAAAAGGGGTTGCTATGTTCGATAGCGTACCTGATATGAAACAAAGAGTTTCTTTGAAATCATACGTAATACACTAGTAATAAAATAATATTATTTTAAATGTTAGTTAACGAGTAGCCGTTGTACTGGCGGGAATGGATAGAAATAACTAAAATATGATTATATATGTTTTTAAATGTTTATACATTTACCCAATAAATGATAAAGTCTTAAAATATGGAAAGAGTTCAATTTTAGGGCATATATACTCTAATTTTCACTAAAGGTTCACTTATCACCTTTTTATGGTGAACCATCATTAACTATAGTTTTGATCACTCTTATACTTTATTTTGGACCAAATATAACTCTTCTTTAGAATCGGGACATCAAAATTTACTTTGTGTAAATTTTTGGCACCTTTCTGATAAAGTTCTTTTTTTTAATGAATAGTGTAAAATGTTGTATTTTAATTCAAAACCTCTTTTTAATCTAATTTATTTATATGATTAGATTATCTTTTGAATTGGTTTTGAAGTGAAATTAGAATATATTTTTACCAGTTAATCCAATGGTTGTCATTGGAATCAATTTCACTTTGAAATTGGACTTAAACTAGTGTCAATCTTTTGATACTTATTGTTTCACAAAAACACGCTATTTGTCATGACAGCGGGAATTAATTATTAAATTAATTAATTTGACTTATATGTTTTGAATTTTGTAAAATGGACTTCATTTTTGAATTCAGAAAATCAAATATAGCTTAGGGTGAATTTTTGGTAATTTTCTGAAAAACTTCAATTTTTGATGAATAGTGAAACCACTAAGTGGTAATCAAGCAAACTGATTTTTCAGTTAAATGAAAGTTTACCACTAATGTGTATTGAATTTTGAAAATCCGACATACATGGTTGTCATTAAGATGTAAAATGTGGTTCAATGTGATTAAAATAATTTTTTTGGTGAATAGTAACTTTTTTTCATTAATCGCGATTAGAGGTAATTAGTGTAGTTTAAGGTAAAAATGGTATTATAAGAATGTGAAAAGCCCATGACACTTGTCCTACACCTATTGGGTGAGTCATGGCCGAACAATACAAGCCATGGGTCAACTTGGGGACCCCATGGAGCCACTTTAGTTGGAAAATGACATTAATATATTTTTATTTAATGTTAAAGTGAAAATGACACTAACATAAACTTTTTTACTAAAATAATTTTTAATTGGGGTTATACAAGTCATATGTTTTATTATAAATATACATTGGAAAGCTAAAAAGATTTCCTACATCATAGTATTTTTTTTATAATTTTTAGACATTAAATAAATTAAATTAGTTATGACATAATAATGATGCAGCGATGACATCATTATTTGACGATTTAAATAAAATGGAAAGATAATGAAAAATCTAAAACCTACACATGTCCAAAACCAATTGGATGAGTGGATTTAGAACCCTTATCACCTTATCCACGAATTATATCAATTTGGGACCTTTTAAAACCGAAACACATTTTCAAATAAAGTAATATTTCTTTACTTTCCAAAAGTGCCCCTCCTCTCCTCTTATAAAAGGCCCCCACCTCTACCCCATTTCACACACTTCTCAAGCCTTTGGCTCGGGAAACCCCTGCCCATTTACTCTCTCTCCACATCCCTCTCCTCATCCTAGAGGATTCCCTTTGGGCAGAATCCTTTCAAAGGATTCCTTTAGGCTCAAATCAAAAGGGAGTTACACTTTTAAAGGTAATTCATTCTCTCTTGTTCATTTGTTTTATTTTGCTTCTCAAACCCTCTAATCTATTTTTATTTACTTATTTTGTAACAACACCAGTATCTTAAATATACTAGGATGTTGTTATAATATTTATTTGAGCTTCACTCTCACACAACTACATCAAATGGTTAAAGAACATACGGTTTCCGTGGATGGCGAAATTCTGCCTCCCGAAACGATGATTGTTCAATACTCATTTAACACCTTCAAGGGTGGCCATTATGATGTCACTATTTTTATATATGATATATAATATGTTTATGTGTTCTTTAAGCTTCTTTATTTTTCATTTTTGGCATACCTTTATGGTTTCCATTATGGGTAAACACGATATCTTTATTTAAGGAAGTGCGGACTACCGCCCCCTAAAAGGGATGTGATTCGTTAATGCCATATGTGGGACGTGTAAAGGATGGATTTAAAGTTATTATATATGATGTTATAATGGAATTATAATATACCTCTATATCATTATTATTTCTTTCCATTAAAGTATGAGATAGAAATGAAAGTAACGTTCATGCGTACGTACGGCTTACCGTCTCCATGAACGGTGCATTTCATTTCTTATCCCCAAATGTAATGTACTATTAAAATTACATGTATATAACGTATATATATAATTAATGATATATCTAAATGATGAATATAATTCTGGAATTAAAATATTCATACCTCTCATTTAGTTTTAATTCCACTAATATGACAAAGAAATGAAAGTAGCGTTCATGCGTACGTACGGCTTACCGTCTCCATGAACGGTGCATTTCATTTCTTACCTCTAAATGACTATGTAATATTATAAATACATGTATACGATGAATATATATGATATATATGTTATCCAAATCATTAATATCAATCTGGATATAACGAACCACTGACCAAATTAACAACATGTAAGTGTAAGAAGTCTATTTTTGACTTAAGAACCAAATACCGACAAAATGAACATTATTAACTTAACTGATTACATGATGTTCAGAACATGGTATCAAAGGAATAATGAACTTGAAAAAGATTCATAAGCAAGTAGATATTAACTCAAGTTTATTATTCAGGAGATTAAAGAACGGTCAGGTCAAGTCGGATACGAGGTAAGGGACTTCGTCTCAATCTCCTTTCATTGAGGCATATTTCGTTTTATACACAACTTTATTTTATACGGTGTATAAACTCCGTTGACTTTTACTTTAATACAAAAGGAATCTTTTTATACGAAGCGTTTTACTAAATGACAAAAAGGAATGTTTTTTTTAACGTACGTGGGGACAATGACCTTTTCCACCGCCGTGAGTATTATTTGGTCTTTGGCTTCCTCAACAAGCCGTAATGTTTTTAAAATAAAATAAATACCATATAATCTTTTATGTATTTTGGTGTTGAAAATGGTTTTGATAAAGGATTATATTATGATATATTGTGATTGAAATGTGGAAATTTTATCATTCCTTTATATTGGTTTTATATTTTATGATTTTATACTGGTACTTGGACATTTTAACGGGTGGTTACATTATAAACCATATGACGGGTGGTGCCGTGAATAACAGGATGGGTGGTTACGTTATAACCTCCAATGCATTGGGTATGGAAGTCGGCCGTATGGCTATTCCATTAAGTATGTATGGAAATTGGTCGTATGGCTATTCCATTTAGTGATATGTGTGGAATTCAACCGTATGGTTATTCCACTTAAGTATGTTTATGTCCCAAGTTACCTTTATATATTCTATGTGTTCTTTATATGGGTTTTATGGTAATCATTTGGTTACAAAAAGGTAATTAATGATACTTTATTCAGTGAAGATTTTTTTACTACTTCATGAAGGTGAAGGTATTACTTTGATATAGTATACATGGTTTACTTGATGTTTGAAAAACTAACATTTTTCATTCTCTTTGTATCCCTTACTGATCTTTTTATGCTCACCCCAAGTTTTTTGAAATGTTTTTCACAGGACTTAAAGTGGAATATGGTCAAGGATGGGATCAAGGGAATTTCATGCTATCTAAAACATGGAATCTAGACATCTTTCTTTTTAAGAGTTTTTATTTTATGGAGACTTAGTAGAAGTGTCTACTTTGTAATCTTTTAAGATGTAATAGTTATGTTCTAATTCTCTAAAACTCTAAACCTGAAAAGATCCTCAACATGTAATCTTGTGATAACTCAAGATTAAGTAAGGTTTAAGGTTGGGGCCTTATAGACCCATTCAATTTTTTCTATAGTGAAATTAGTATTAAAATACAATAAAATAGATTAGAGAGAAAATTGTTGCATTTGTAGTTAAAAAGGTGTCAATTTAATTATGGAAAGGTTGTGATGGAAGCTATAATGATGATTGTGGTGGTAATTCTTAATTTAATGTTCTGGAATAAATGAACCACCCACTTTGATTATAAAAATGTACCACTGCCAATGGAACTAGAAAAATTACTATTTAATGTTGGATGAAATGTTTGGACATTTTCTATAATAAATCAGACAATTGTTTGTGCTGATCCTCAAATAAGAATACATGTGGTTAAAATAGAACACATCTATCACTTAAATGATTCCATGAATTATTCATTAACCCATGAGGAGAACATGAGTTCAATTCAAAATCTATTATTGAATCAATGGGGTAATATTTATGATCTTGTATATTTATTCAAAAAAGTAGAGAAGGATGATGTTTAAATATGATGAACATGAATTGAACCATGCATGGTATTTGAAAAAAAAATACTGACATGAATTAACCATATACTAAAAACATAGTTTTTAACCAAGTATTTATTATTAGGTTCATACATTAAAGAAATAGGCCAACAATTCAAGGCCAGCCAAGGTCCTCAACCTCAAGCACATGTTGGACAGAAGTTTCAATCTTAAAGGGAAGTCCTCAAATATAAACCAGAAGAGGTTCATGGGGATATGTATTAGGCCCAAGGTATTTATAGTTAGTGCTTTATGTGCACCCAATGGAGAAAAGGTGAGCGTAGAAGAATACCTGTAGAACATAAGTGTGGGGTGGCACCCAGAGAAGGGGGAAGAGAATTCTATGGTGTGGAAGGAGAGTTCAATGTCATAATTGAGAGTGTCCATGCATCTCTAAATCGTTATGGGTGAAATTAAAATTCTCATGATGTGACTTATGGGGTCCAATACATAGAATAAATACAGTCTTCCATCTGTTCTTCATTCCATCTATCCATCACATCATGAACCGTCGATCTAATCATGAGCATCCTGATTCAACCAGTGTCATCTGATCATCCACTAAGGTTATATTCATTATACAAACACTCGAGCTTCTCTCGAAAACTAGTGATCGAACAAGAACACTGAAAACACCAATATAGCCACCATTAGTGCCACTGAGGAGCTCACATAGATCATCTGATAATAATAAATCACATTCATTGAATTCTGTTTCCATGCATGCATGAATCCGAAGATCTACATAGAGACTGAGAACACACGAATCTACTAAGGAAAAAAATTTGATCCATGTTCGATCCAGCATGAATGATGGTTTAATACTAACCAAATCAAAATGATTTTCATACCACATAGAAGAGAAGGTCATGTGTACAATCAACCCGAGACATAAGGCTTGAAGAACTCAATCATGATTCTTGATTTTAAAATTATGAAGATGTCATATATTCAATAGTATGATTTACATATGATCATCATCACATACATGTTATTTCCTCCATGTAATTGAGGATCCCACATTGAATAGATTAAAATCGAGATATCTATATCTGTATCCAATGATTGAATAATTAAAATCCTAGATACTTGTCTATTCAATGAGGAGACATCCAAAGTAATATCTCGAGGGTTTTTGACAATATGAATGCTCCGACCCTAGCCTATGAAAGGAAGAGTGAAAGAGGTGAATAGAATTATTTTTGGCACATATAAGAGTGCCATTGTTTTGAAACATAGGAAATATTTTTCATATTTATACATGATGAAGTAGTCCTCTGTAGATCTTTGACAGGTACTACGCATTTTCGACATATTGTCACGATGGAGAACCATATTTGTGATTGAAGAAAAATTATTATCACATGATTGGTTATTCTAAACCCACATTATTCTTCATGGAGGTTATCTAGTATAAAATTATCTAGTGTATATGAACACTTTTTCTTCTCTTGAGAAGACAGAACCAAGAACCACTTCTAGTTCTGTGTAGGAGATCCCCATACACCCTTTTCCCGAAGAAGGAGAACTATGACCACCTAGTTTCAAAAACAAATATAAAACACCCTTCATTCAGAAAAATTTGTAAATTGTTTGTTTTTTTAGGGGGTCTATTTTTTGAGAAGAATAATATTGCATTAGAAATTCAGGCTATATGCATTTTTTTAAGGAGTCAGGGTGTTTTCATGGCTGTAAGAAAATAATATAACAAGATGCATTATGTGTGTGTGAAAAGAATAGATTATAATTCATGAATGATGAAAATAAAAATCATGTGCATAATTTGAGACACCTGAGAGTTAAAGAACAATACAAACAATGGAATTCACCCATTCATGTTTGAAGAAACACAAATTTACATTGAACCTAAACTAGATAACTTGTTTGTGTGTGAAGTTTAATAAAAAAAGTGTGTGAGATATTAATAAAACAAAGACGATAGTGTGGTTTTAAGAAGAAAGGGAAGAGAACATGCATTCATGAATTCACATGAACACATATGTAAGAAAGAATTGAATTGACAAAATATTTGAAAAAATAATGACCCAAAAACATTAAAACTGAAATATTGATTTAGGTGAATTGTGTGTGTTTGGGTTTACATGAAATATAATGTGCATTCATGAAATCATGAATACTCACATGCACGAGTAATATGTCCCTGAGATATCCAAAAAATAGAAGTTTCAATTACATGAAATCCATGGATTATGTTAATGAGAATTTTTTTTGATGCCATAATGAATATGAAGAAGATTTTATATATGAGTTGACCGTGATTGAGAATATAAGAAGACATATAATGCTGATATTATGAAAGATCACACTTGCATATTAATATAATTTAAGAAGTTCTTTGAATAGATATCACACATCTATGTGATGTTGGTCATTCATTGTAACAGGAAATAATTTCTTGAGCATTGTGGAATGTTGGAATGATAAAAAATGTCCTCAGAATTATTGAGTAAGGCCAAAAGACCTAACCTAAGGCTGTTGAAGATTTCTAAATAGATACACAAGAAAGTATGATTCACAAAACCTGTGTGGAAATATAATATTATCAATCAATAATTAATCATGATTAGTCAATAAATAAATCTTCTCATGTGTATGGAGAGCTAGAAGAAACCTTCATGATTTAGAGAGGAGAAGAAGACATCAGTGAGACTCTAGAGCAGGCCAGTGGGACTCTGGTAACATTGTTAGAAGAATTATAAGGAACATCATGGGGGACTTTTCAGAGATACGATTTGGCTCTAAATTGACCATTATAATTTATAATACGATTATATTGGGGAATATTTATTTGGGAGAATAATAGACACAACAAATAGTAGGTATTTGAATAAAGCCTTCGAAATTCTTATGTTCAGTGGCATTGAATTTACATCATCATTCGAGTTAATGCTGAGACACACATGTATAGTGTATCGATGCTTTAACCAGCAAAATAGGTTTAATTGAAATGAATCAATTATTAAAAATAATTAAAGGCGTCATAGATTCACCCCCTCCCCCACTTAGTGATTCACACATATCTAGGAACTTTATACTTTATTACAGTAAAACTAAATTTTACCCCAAATTATTTGGAATCTTCATTCACCTAACTCCTATTAAATGTCACAGTGACATCCTACCGAAGTACCATTCAAATTTAATGGTTCCCTAAATCAATTGACTATAGTCATCTAATATAAATCAATAATTTAATATGTATAATTGGTTATGTAATCTTATAAATATCTAATCAAATAATAATTTTACCATTGTTTATATATTTATTGAAACACCCATGGAAAAAAAATTGTGCAGAGGGAGGGTGATTAGATCAACATGATTTATTTTTCCCTTAAGATTTTGAAAAATTTTGTTTAATTTAATATTAATGTAGTCATTGTCATCTCCATTCAATATTCATTAATATATACATAATGTTATTAATATAATAATATATTTTTCAATACCCTTTAATTTTCCCGCAGATGGATATAAAAAAACAATAAAAATCCATATAGGTGTCCCTTTGGGAATCATACTTGATGATTCTTGAGTGTTCAATGATGTATCTTTGAATAACTCATTAATAACCGTTTCAAATATTTCTATTTCTTTCCCAAAATATTCAGCACCGATTTTTTCATGATATGATAAGTAACAGTAATGTTGAATAACATCTCTACAGTGAGATTAACTTTTAAAATATTAGAATATAATTAAATAATAACATTAAATTAATACATGATTTATTGAAATAAACATTATCTGTATGAGAATTACTTCATTATTCAAGAATTGATTCATATAACTCCAATCATAAAATATCATTAGAAGGGTAACTTACTTTTCTACCAACTATCCTAGAATCTACCCAAATAATCTTATAAAATCATCTATAGATACCCAAAACAAAAAATGTTGGTAGATATGAAAAATAATTTTAGATTCTATTCATATAAATTTTTATCATATTTATTTTTAGTAACATTTTTTAAATATTTTATCAAAATACTATTTATTGCTGTGAAAATTTTAAATAAAATTAAATACATTAAATGTTTTACCCATAAAATTCACCCTCCAATATCGTCATGAAAAAATATGTGTATTCACTTATTCCCTCATTACATAGTTGATTTATGAAAAACATTTTGGATCAGGGTATAATATTCAAGATGATGATGATGGGAAAAAGAAGGAGGGTGTGCCAAACATATTCAGGGGGTGGAGGGAGTTTAATATATATATGGGAGAAGATGAACGGTGCCCATGATGTAATAGGGATGGGGCCCTATAGATCATAATATTTATTTTTGTTAAGGGAATGTAAACTAAATGTCCCATGGGATCAGATAAATTCTTATTCCATGGTATTCCATTCATTTGCATAATTAAAAATAACAATAGAACAAATATTGGAAAATATTTATGGTGAAATAGCAGTTTTTCAATAGTAATTGTTGTGTAGTACTAACAAATATAATTTAAATAAGTATGATAATGAATGAATTTACATCCAATGAAATATAAAATTTACTTTTTCTTGGTGATACAAATTATGCATTAAAATATTTATATATTATCAAATATCAACAGTATATAAAATTAATGACATATAACATAGGTGATTGAGAATTTAATGGATGGAAACTTATATAATCATATTTTTCTTCAACTATAAGAATATCATGATCCATCATAACTTCCTCTACATCATCCTCCCTTGCGTGGATAATATTTACAATATCATGAACGAAAAATATGCCAGTTTTGTATTATTGATTCGATTCAATGATAGAGTTCAAATATTCCACATGCTCACCCATATAATACATATCTCTATTTTTGATGTGAAATATTACACTCCACCATTCATTCGTGACCTACTCGACGTAATATACTATTTTAACTTGTGATGCGATGATATATGGATCTCGTAATTAGCATTCACTGAAATTCATAAAGTGAGTTATGATCATTTATGTAAATTTAAAGGAATACCATTTATTACAACAAGTAATTTTGACCAACTCAAATTTGAAGTAAACATCTGAAAACTGACCATTGTAGATAAATTTGAAAATATTAGTCCACATTTCATAGTATCCAAATTCATAAATGATATATTTAACACTATTAAAATTTTTAAACGCATCATGGTCTGCTGAATAAAAATATTAATCCATTCAAATTGTAGGACTCAAACATTGTATCTTTTTTAGAGGTCTATGATCCAGAAATGAAAAATCATAAAAAAACTCCTCATGTGAATTAGTTTTCATTACCTACAACATGTAGAAAAAATTATTGTAATTAAAAAGGATAAATTCCAACCTATTATATACATTGTTATCATTATTTATAAACATAAACAACAGGAAAACCATTCTTCATGCTCATTGTGAAAATCAATTGTTAGATCATTCTCTTTAAAATTCATAATTCTAATTATTCACATTGTTTATATCCCAAAAACATTAATAAAAGGATATATAATTTTACTATTAAATATCCCATATCTATGTTACCATTATAATTTAATTTCTATCGGTGTAATATTTGATATTCCCCCGTCTAATTAACCAAAGAAGTATTTTTTTAGATTCCCATGTATTTAGATTGAGTTAATATTTTTTCAACATTTCTAACAGGATTAATTTTGATTCAATATCGTTCACATATATATATATATATAATTGCAATAAAACCTTTAGATAAATAGATATCAGAATTGGAGCCTTCCTTTTGAGATTTATATTTCATGTATGATTTCATTGAACCAAGTAATCATAGAAAAATAATAAATCATAATTATGAATATAATGAATTATCAATGATTGTTTAATAATATTAAAATTTTAAAATAATAGAAAACTGTAATTTTGAAACACTCCATATATAGTTTTTTTTGGGAAAATGCATAGTTATGTGAACCATGATAGTAACAAATAATGGAGGAAATATCATCTACATTGCACAAAGTGTCCTCAAAATTCTATTCTGAAGGTTTTCAAGATCATATCATTTTTGAGTCTTCTAACATAATTTTCTAAATAACTATCATTACTATAGTGGAAATTCATTAATCATATTACTTATTAATGTACATAATTCCAATGCTAAATACTATCTTAATTTTTTTTGAATCCTATCTTTTCGATCATTGTATCATATGATTATTTATTTCAAAACAACATTATATGTTACTCAGATAACAATTAAATACATTCACATGATTTAAAATGATAAGGAGGGTTTCTTTATTTATATTTTTCATTTCAAAAATTTATGTATAATATTTCCATTATCCCCTTTCCTTATATCACTATTTATATTCATTGTTGTTATGTTCTTCGAAGAACTAAATGGTACATCAATTTAAAATGATCATCGTGTAATATGAAGATCAAATTCTCACAAAAAATATTCTAAATATTCATAAAATAAATATTATGACACAATAAATTTTTTCATACTATGGATGTTTGGAGAATATAATTTTTTTTCATCCATTGTTGTGTTCTTAATTCAATTAATGATGAACATCGACCATGATTCCTATTATCATTTAATGATTATTTTACTCAATTTATTTTTAACAATTTACAAGCCATTACTAGATATCAAAATGGTTCAACCACTTTAAAGGTGGCATATGATCAATTGATCCACTTAATTTTTATATGCTCAAATGAAAACATAGAGATATATCATGAAATATGAGTTGATATTAGAATCATAATTTATTACTATCGTGAATCTATTTGGTGTCATAAAAAAAATTAATCATTGGAAAAGACCAAATCATGTATCTATCTAACCAGATATTTTCTCAAGTCTAGTGAAGTCACTAATTGTCTATATTAAAGTATAATTTTTTGTCATTTTTCTAGAATATACATCATATGTCTCAGTACTGTATTTCTATAACTCCTATAATTATTCAGTTAGAGGCAGAAAGTATATAATAATATCACTAAGATTCATTTGGTTTCTTGTAATGATCATAAAAAAATATAATATTCATTTATTCATACACACCTGTGGAGGTAAATTATAAGGGATCAAAAAAATCGTTCAAATTATATAACTAGAACACAATGTTTCAAATGTGTTGAATACATTGCAAGCAATCATAATTGAACATTTCTAAGAACATAGGATAAATATTGATGTAAATAATCAAATTTCTTCAATAATTCAATATATATTGGATGTCATAAAAACCAATTATATTTATTAATTGTTTAATTCCACTACATGTTTTAAGAGGTTTTTGATGACACGAATAATCATAAAAATTTTGGTTTTAATATGATCTAACAAAAATCATATAATTTTTTTTCATCATCATCAAAGTAATTTATTGATTTACACCTTCAAAATTACACATTTAATACCATCTAAAAGATGAATATTATTTATAATCCCCCTACATGAACCCTCAGCCATGTAAATGATACAATCCTTAGGAAAAAAATTTACTTTTTATGTTTTTTTACCAAGAATTATTAAATAAATTTCATATAGAAAATTAAACGGGTATATTAGCTTCTATTAATTCATTATGATATATTTACAATATCATGTACATCACCTTATTTTTAATTAAACATATGCATTAGATATGGTACACCATATTAAGAAAAAAATGTTTTGAATATTTCAGACATCCACCATACAGTTCATGTTTCAATATTAAAAAAATAATTACAATCATTTATGTTCTCAATAATTTTCGTATATTAATATTTTTGCATAAAGAGGAGGACTGAATGTCATGTTACAATCATGATTGAGATTTCCAATTATTCCAAAAAAAAATTTCCCTATTACTTTTTTTAGGACCCTGAACCAGTTGTTCTGATATAGTTTGATGTAGATTATATTTCCATGAAATTGAAAAATAATCATATATAGTATTTTTCATTTCATTTTACATTTTTAAAGAAGATGGTAACTCAATATGATGTCTATAATTAGTGAACAAATATTCTATAATGTTGGATTATACAAAACAACTCAAACACAAACATATTGTTCAGAATTTCATCAATATAAAGTGGTCATAAAATTCTTTTTTATTCAACCATATTCTAAATAATAATGTAATAAATAGAAATATTATTATCCCAAAAAGGTATCATTTGGAAATTTCAGAATAAACAAACACATCCAAACCCTTTGAATCCTGATGTGTGTTCCTCATTAATGTGGTCAAATATTTATTCATATTAGAAAATGTTCATAGACTTCAATTGATTAAATTTTAAAAAATATTAAACAATATTTCATTTGAAAATTAATAAATAAATTTATTTGAAATAAAATAAATAATATTTTTTATTATTATTTTGGGTATGTTTTTGAACAAATTAATTTTTTATACAAAATTGATCTTCTATAATTGATTAAAAAATTACCACTTTTATTTAAATATTTTGAATTAAATTATAATGTAAAATCTGTGAAATATTATGACATTAACAATTTTTCATATAAATCAATAAATTTTCTGTGTTAGATGGTGGATTATTTTTCCATCACATGGTGATTGTTTTGGAGGGGAAAATGGTTTCATGGGAAACCAGGAGGTTGAGGATGTGGTTTTATTAGTGAAGACTAAGTAGTGAGGAATGTATGGATAAGAAAAAATGGGTAAATGTGAAATGGGATCATTGGTGAGGGCATGGGTAGTGGTAGTGAAGGCGTTGGGGTAGTACTGTTTGGGAATAAGGCTTTCAGAAGGGTGTATCAGTGTGATGATCCATCCTGAGTAACCCTCAAACATGTCACACTACCAGATATATCACATACCCAAAGGGTGTTCTCAATCACCATCGGAATGCAACATGCACTCAGGAGTTCAAAAACACAAAAGAAGGAACAATTTCACCCCTTTTGAATGACAACATGGTATAGATATAAAACATGAAGCAACAAAAATAGAATTAAAAGATATATATTCCATAACATTAACAAAATAATAGAAAAGGACAATAGAAATTTTATCCAAAGCCACCAAGAATAGTCCACATGAAATGGAAAAAATCATATAGTTACTCAAAATGATGACAGGTAGAGAATCCCACAATCACACGACCATATACCCAACCAAAAGACATGAACCTCACCACGTCACTATAGAACCTTGCATGTCCCTACACTAGATGACCACAATGGTCCACGCACCACCGAAGAGGTGTGTATGGTGTGAGCTAAAAATTTTAGTATGATCCCACCCAGGTGTTACATATCTTTTCTCTATATTAGAATCCTTGTATTATCATTTTAAATAATGACATGGTAAGATGACAAGTAATTCAATTTTATAGAAATCAAAGTAAACAGTTCCTTTTTCACAGTTCTAAAAAATGTAGTTATATTAATTTCAAGGAAAATTTTCCATATCATTGACCATAATCATAAACATTCATATCAAGGATAACCATGAAACCCATGCAATGGAAAATAAAATCACATGTATCGCAACACCATGGAATACTACAGTTCTAGGATACCGATTAATCTTGCCACCAAAATCAAGTGCCCATATGTGATACTAGAATAACATGCCTATGAATTGGAGGAATACACCACATGTAAACCTCCCAAATGTCAATATGGTTTCCCATGAACAATAAGAATTAGAAACAATGAAATTCTAAAAAAACCTCCTTTATAGTTACAAAACATTGGATGGTGGTCCCATGAAAAACCATAAACCTAAGTATCCATGGAATCCAATGATTTCATTTTTAGAAATAATTTCAATGATTTGAAAAAAAATTTAAAAATGTTTCACAATATACATTTCAATACTCGATAATACCAATTTTCCATCGATTTATTAATTACCCGGAAAAAACAATTATCACTAAAACCCCTTTCAAAAAACATAGAAAAACAGCCTTCCTAATTTCAATATTCAAAACATTTTATAATTAAAATAATCAGGTTCATCATTTAGGATATAGGCAAAACCACTTACTTAAAAACATGGGCCTCTTATTCTAGATACAAAATCAACAAATAATAAATAAAAACCACACATGAAGAGAACCTAGATTAATTCCCCATTATCCTAAAATTGATTCCATTTATATGAAAATGGATTGACGGATAGAAGAAAACCCAAGTACCTCAAGAATTGAAATTCATTGCACAAAAACAAACCAAAAAATGGACTCCAAAAAATGATCTCACAATCGATCAAGAATATGAAAAGATGTAACACCAAACATAGAACAATTGATCTAGTGACACAAATATACGTTTCTACCATAATCACTTGAAATGAAGAATCAGAATGATAATATAACCGGGGAGACACACCACAACTAAAATAATTATTGGACTCCGAGCGGATCAATCTAAGAGGAACGGCGCCTCGGAAGTCTCCTAGGAACCGATATGGGTCAAGAGAAATGATGAACTAGTGAATGGATAGAAATAAAACACCTATAAACATGTTTTAAAACTATGTGAAGTCCATTTCACTCTGTTTAACACCTAGTCATGTCGTGAAGTTCACACCGGACTACTATGATGAAGAACACATCACCTGGGATTAAATAAAAACCTTTTATAATGTGACATTGTGTAATCCATTGTTATGTTATTTAACCATTCACATCACAATGTCCAATATAACTACCTGTACTCAGTCACCACTACAAAGCATGTAAGACATTTACATCACACAGAACTATTCTGCATCCTACAGAATTCTAGAAAAAATCTTCAATAGACGTGAACGCAAAGGGAACATGGAGTAAAGTAAAAAATACCATATCAATGTAATAGGGTGTTACAAACTCCCAACCATATGAATTTCATTCCCTGAGAATTCATGTGATTAAATTAATCTTGATAATGAGGTGAGGAAACTACTCTAACATTAACAATTCAAATTCCCTTGTTTCATGAGAATCTGATCCTTGTTTCCATAGAACCCTGAACAACAAAATCAACTTCCCATGAAAGACCATCACCTCAGATTCAATGATCGCAACTCATTCCACCAGAATAGAATAATATAGTTCCAACACAATTTCTACCTAACTCAGAATGTGAGTGGGATCATTGTGATACATCTTTTGGTGAGATATGTGAAAACATAATGAATGTTTTTCAACTAAATAAACAATGATAACTGATAAGAAACATTTCCTACCCATTCAGTGTCCTTAAACATTCCATGATATCTCATTTCCATCTTTCCATATTTTTTAAGTCAACAATGATCCATATGAGTAGAATATTAATGAAAGACCCATTCACCTACAGAAAACAAAAAATGATGACATTGTTGATCCAAATATGATTTTTTGTACATGGGGGTATAACTAATTGATGATGTACATATTGAATCTTGATAGACATTTCCTAAAACAAACATGGTCCAACTAAAGACACTTCACCCTCATCTTCCCAACAAATATGTAATCTGCACGGGTTATCATATAATGCCTCAAAGGGATCGATTCTAATAGATGACTAATAATCGTTGTTATAAAAAAACTCATCCTTTCCAAGATGACAATCCAACAATCCACTGAAATCCAAGATGTAGGTTCGAAAAATATCCTCCAAAATCTCAATTACACGATTCATATAACCATATACCTGTGGATGGTATGTTCTCATAAAAATAATATAATTCACTTGTCCTCTTGAAGACCCCTCAAAAAACATGAGGAAAACCTAAGATCAATATTTGATACAATGGAAGAAGGAATCTCAAATAACCTCACGATCACCTGCACATACTAAATACTTAAATTTTTAAACAGAGTGGTGTCTCTGATTTGAATGAAATTACTAGAAATCATCAATCCATCAACAAACATCTAGCTAGAATTCATCCCTTGTGGTTTCCAGGGAAATATATAAACAATCTCCATGGATACCTCATACAATTTCAAATCAAACAACGAATGAGGATAATGCAAACTAGAGTGTTACAAGTGCCCTAAATTTATCCATTGGCTGGAGTAATAGTGAGACACAAATTCTGTGATTTCAATCTTCAATCCCATCCACCATAATCACTGCCTCATGTAATATTACGTAATCATAGTGCCTAGATTTATGACCCATGATGATCTGTGACATTCAATCCAGATTAAGCTCCTCAAAGATGTTGGGATAATAATCATTTTCCCGATGTTAAGCATACCATCTGAAGAAAGTGACAAACCTGAAACAATCATCCCACCATAAAGTCCTTCATAATCATTATTAAACTCATCCTCCTACTGCATAATCTGTAAAATATACTACATGATTGTTGATGATAACTAGAAACTATTCCAAACAATGATTGAAACATCCTCTTAAGCATCTAGGTGCAACAGAGTGAAAAGTACCATAATGTTACACTCCTCCATTGATTTCTGGATAGCCGGTGATATCACATCCCTATTAAGAGAATATTAAAAAAAATTCCCTTTTACTAGGTATTAGGGGATGTCGATGACAAACATCTAATGTTATTCTACACATATCTTCTATCCGAGATTTAGGACATTCGTAGAAAATATTTAACTCAGATTCTTATGATCAGAGAAGACAATGAAACATTCACCAAAAAGATAGTTCCTTCATTTCTAAAGTGAATTCATGTGTGGATATGTTATTATCATGTGTTCAAGGTTATATTGTTATGTATTCTACCACATCATCATCCTCTATTTTCATGTATACTAAACCAGTAGGTTAAACATCTCAAATCACCTTTTATTACTTACATTTCTTTGGTAAGATCATAATATGAACCATTTTCAAATGAATATGAAGTTTATTGAATGATATCTGAACCTTATATCCGAGGATAATTTATTATTTTTATTGGTATGAAAATTAAATGGTGACGTAATATTATATAATTCCATGAAAAAATCATTGGTTGTATATATCAAGACCAAGGATGGTTCATCTCTAAAAGACATTATATGGATTCTTCCTTGAAATAATATCCTTTTCTTTTTCTAGACCAACTAAAAATCCTTGAATGAAAATTATGTGCCCAAAAAACATCTCTAATTAAATATAGAATCATTATTTCAAAATCAATCTAAAAAACTACAATTTCTCAAAAATTTCTAGAACCATACTCGGATGGTGCTCATGCTCACTATTAGATTTCAAATAGACTATTATATCATCTATGAAAACTACCAAAAATGTGTCAATATATAGATATAATATATGATTCCTCAAAATACATATGAACTATAGGAATGTTAATCAAAAAAGGCATCACAAGATATTTATAATCGCCATTACTGCTCTTGAAGGCTTTATATTCTATATCAGACTCCCAAAATATGAGATGATGGTAACCCGGTTGAGGATTGATATTTGAAAACTCTTTTCCCACATTAAATTATCAAACAAGTCATCCACACGTGGAAGATGATATTTTTTTTAACAAATAAATTGTTTAACATTTGATAGTCCCCACATAAAAAAATTGAGACATCTTCTTTCCTAGAACCGAGAACTAAGAATTCCCAAGTAAAAACACAAGCTTTAAGTAAACCCTAATATAATATGACATCTAATTGGATATTGATCTATTTCAGCTCCACTGGTTACATACTATTAGAATGTATCAATATATGTTGTTTACCAGACACTTGATCAATCGTTTGCTCAACCTATATCTCTAATGGAAGACCACATAAAGCAAATTGGAAAATGTTTGGAATGTCTAGAAAAACAATACTAAATTCATCCATAGAAGAAACATAATTAGGATCAAATTATAGTGAAACCAATAAACTCATGATATCTTTGTGGGAAGGTCATACACAACTTTACATCGGGTCCCACTCCATCTATAACACATGAATGGTCCCATCACCAGAACGAAATGAAACACACTAATGATAAAATCATCTTCAACTCAATAAAAAATTGAAAACCAATGATGATTTCAAATAGATACAGATCATGAACCAAAAAATCCCAAATAATTTCTTTATCAGCTATCATCAATGAACAAGATCTTAGAAATCCATAATCTTTTCTCTTTCGGAGTGGTTTCACAAACTCCATTGATAAGTAAATGAGTTCCATTGGAAATTTAAAAACATAAAAAAATTCATATATAAACTAGTGTGATGTACCAATATCAATTAAAGAAATTTATATTGAAGATTCAGTGTTAATAGAACCAATCTAGGTTATAGGACCTACAGAAACATTCACAGGACATTCATCTACTATGGGAAAATGCATCACTCATGAGGCATGTGGCTAGATCCCTGTAGACATTGAAGCACTTCACTACACCAAAATAGCCTTTGGAGCTGAGGAACTCAGACCATAAAAAGGAAAAGATATATCCATGAAGAATATTCTTAATAGACCGTTGCATATATAGTTTTTTCGTTTCTTCATGTGCATAGGACAAGAATGTATTATGTGTCCACCCTCACACACTAATTGTAATTCATGGGAACATTACTCACTGTGAAAGATTGTGAAGAGATTTCCCACTTATATGACCCACATCCACGACACCTACAATGATTTTTCTAATTTCTCTTCATACTATGAGCACCAGTGATATTGCCACCTAATTCCATATTCATTTCTTCCATCATACCATGGTATGACTTTTCCAAATAGGTATAATGATTCACCATAAACACCAGCTATCTGATATCCAATATCAAATGTGGTGGGTATTTTTGTGCCCTCTTCTGGTCATTCATTACCATGTTTTATACAAAACATTCAATATCAACACATCAGTTGGTGTATTCTAAAACCGTACACTATCCATGCTATAATGACAATAACACTAAAGACATTGCTGGAATCAACAACTCTAAAAATACATCACAGATAATATGGATTTTAAACCCTTCGAATCTTTGTATATGTTCTTATATTATGGGACTATAAAATCCCAAAATTCCATTCCAGATACCAATTTCATGATGGTTGCACACTTCACCCTGATATTCTTCACTATATTTAGGAATCCAAAGATTTTATTGATCATGTTTAGTCATTTCTCCACCTATTTAAGTTCACGAATTCCTTAAAATTATGGTGGAATCACATGTAAGAACTAAATTGATGGATATTTCTCTTCTACAACTCATGGTTCTACCTAATCCATTGTATCATGAACTCGTGGAACACCCAAATTGATAGCATCGACTGCATGTATGATTATTTCGATTTTGTTATGATCAATATGAGGGTTGCCTTGAGGAGAAGTAGCTAAATATTTTTTTTTGAACACATGAATGATTTCTCATAGACATAATGTGGTACCCCGAATCACATGCATGATAATAGAATAGAAAAAATATGATACCAATCTAGAAAACCCATAATCCAAAAAATTAGAATTTGGAAGTAAAAAACCAATAGTAGAGACACATATCCCATCATCGCACGGACTCTTGAGCCCCATCACGACAGATTATTATCAGGAACATATTGTAACATTACTCTCTTGTGCAGACAGTCCAATATTTAGTCTAATAAACATCCTCGGACATTTAATCTTGAGGATAGAGCTCCTTTGATACCAAACTATAATGAACCAACCTAGGCTACCCTCAAACCTTGCACCTGACCTATCCCATCACAAACCCAAAGATTGTTTTTAATGCCGAGGGGCTGGTGAAAAGAACTTGTTCATCAAACAACACAACTGATGGAATCATCTCACCCAACCTGAAAAATGATATGGAATTTTTATAAAAAAGAGTTAAAAGAGAATTATGAACCCAATATATATTCCATAACTGTAAGAAAATAACAAAAATAGAGAAGAAAAATAGTATCCAAAAACTCCATGATAAGACCAATTACAAGGGGCAAAAAACTAAATATCTACTCAAAACTATGGTAGGGATGGACTCCCACCATCTCACCCCCAACTACCCATCCCGCAGATATGAACCTCATCACCTCACTATGGTGCATTTCCATTCCCTGAACTTGAAGAGAAATAATGGTCTATGCAGCACTGGATATTGGTGTAGTGTGTGAGCTAATAGGATTAGTAGGACTTCACCCATGTGTTCCATATCTGTTCACTAAATAAATGTCTATGAATTCTAACTTCAAAAAACTTAATGGAATGATATTCAGTAAAACATTTTATAGAAAACATGGGGAAAATTTTCATTTTCCATAGTTCTAAACAAAAAAATCTATATAAATTAAAATAAAAATTTCTACATCCTTTTCCAAACTATTAATCATACATATCAATTGAGATATAGAAAAATAGGATGTACAAAAAAAATAATGAGTATCACAGCACCAAGGAATACTATAGGTCCAGGAAGCATACTACTCGTACCAAAAAAATAAAGTGCACCTTTTTGATCCTTTAAATATAGGACTAGGAATGAAAAGAATACCCACTTAGTAAACCCCCAGAATGTCCACATCAGTCCCCCAATATAATGCTCCTATAAAATAAAAGAATTTTTCATGACAACCCTCCTTTATAATCAGTAAACAATGGTTGATGGACCCAAGCTAGAGATTCCACGTATGAATCCAACGTAACCCATATTATTTTTTCACTAATCATTTCAATTATTTTTTAACCATTTAAAAAAAATTCAGAATGTACATATGAATTATTGAAAATAATATTTTTCACTCTATTTTTAAATATCCATGGAAATCCCATTTTTTAATAAAAACCCCTTTTCAACACAAATACAAAAAAAAAACCATTCCAATTTTTATATAAAAAATATATTATAGAATAAAACAATGATTTTCATAAACATAAGAGAGATATGGAACCACCTACATCAAATATCAATCCACACATTCCTTTAATGGAATCCACAAACAAAAAAATCCTACCTCACTAGCATAGACTCTAATATCAAACCCGATCATAATGGGGATGATTTAATTATGAATAAATGGGTCTGAAAGAGTGAATAAAACACACATTCCTCAAGAACAGATGTATGTCTCACCAAAACTAAACATAGAACATCTTCTGAAACAAGATATTACAATATACATATAAGAATACAACAATGATCATTCAAATTATAATAATGGATATGGAATAAAAAAACCAAGGGCGCTACCGTAATCACTCGTAAAGAACAAGGGAAAATATCACATACCTGAAGATATGCTCCACAACCCCAACAAAGATCAGATGTCAAGAGGATCAATCTGTGAGGAAATTCTTCTCTAAAAATTGACTAGGAATATCCTTGCATTGAGAAGAATGGATAACTAATGAAAGGACTCAAACAAAACACCTGAGTGTGTGTTTTATAACGATGCACAATCTATATACATATTTGTAAGCCCAAATCATCTCATAAAGTGTATGATGGATTAGTAAATCAAAAAACCCATCACATCGACTAAAACCGATAAATTTATCATGTCATGTTAATGAATCCCTAGTCACGATGTGTAAAACTTCATAGCATGATCAACTCTTTCATGACGTGTACCTAGAAATAACTACAATGAGTTTAATTATTCTGCATCCTGAAAAAAATATAGAAAAAACATCTGAAGACTTAATAAAAAATGGTTCATTGATAGAGGGAATAAATAACACGATAATGGTATCTTGATGTTATACTCAGGGATAAGTGAAAAGGTAGTATGAATGGATTAGTGTGGATATGTAGTTATGTAATGGGGAGTGGAATTGAGAGATCATACCTAATAAGTTATATGGGGGGGAAGGTTGAGTTGGGGATCTCAATCATGTTGGGTGGCAAGGGTGGGAAGGGGAGTGGTGAGGGGGAATGGGGATATGAAAGAGGATGAGGGAGCAGTGATGGTGAATTTGGGGCTTGATCAGGTGTAGTGGTAAGGGGGGTATAGAGAACTATAGAGGGGAGATGTGTGGATCAATAAGGAGTGGTATAAAAAGGGACCATTAACCAACAATAAGGGTTAATGTAAAACAAAATTTTTCATATGAGAATGTGATGGGTGGATTAGGTTATAAGGGGGATAAAATTTTTATTTTTATGAAATTAAAACAATTTAGTTGATTATTTTTAAAATCACTATTAAATGATAAAATATGTATAGTTTATGTATTATATTTATGATTAAGGCATTAACCATTGGTGGATGTGACAGTAAAATGGTTTTCATGGGTCTACCTTGGCCCTCATATCCAGTGCAACTCATTTTAAAAATTTTAGTTTTAACTAAACAACATAATAAATTAAAAATGTTAATCTCATATAGTGAACATACATCGCATCACATACTACATAATTAAAATGAATAAACCATATGTAAATTCTAATGAATTACATTCCCTATACATCTTTATTTCCCTTTAATCAGAGCATGAAATCAATTTCCCATGACCATAGAGTATCTTATCACCTATAAAGTAGTCATATCATTCCATGTAATTTAGGGATAATAATAATACCAATTTTAAGATAATTATAAAATTTAATTCATTCCAGTTCGAAAAGGAATCAATTCCACTAATCTCAATAGGTGATGTATTCCTGTGGAACCAATAAGAAACTGGTATTTATCTACACTAAGGACACAAAAAGGTGTAATCCAAATAGATTCGATTAATTGAACATATATTTCTATGGTCAATTTCATCTAATAAAATTAAAACTCTTATTAAAAATCACCATGACAGTCACCATCATTGAAATAGTAAGAAAAAAAAATACCAACATCATATTGGGACTCTCAATATTTATTCCAGGTAGAATTCCAAACATATTATATTATTTACACAATGCATAGTTTGACATCAACCTCAAATCCTAATCCAAAAAAC
Organism: Viscum album; assembly: GCA_963277665.1. Classification (NCBI taxonomy): domain Eukaryota; kingdom Viridiplantae; phylum Streptophyta; class Magnoliopsida; order Santalales; family Viscaceae; genus Viscum; species Viscum album. Next base: position 654,822,938 of record OY728140.1, read on the forward strand.
TTATATGAGATTCGATGATGTGAATCCCAAAAAATTAAGGGGAATGAGTAACTCACACATATTCTCAATGAAATATCACAAAAAAATAAAATTATAGGGGAATCAAAGAGGAGGGTTGGAGGATAAACTATATGATTATCCACCAATGAGGGTTCAAAGATGGTTGTTGTAATAACCCAGACCTTTTTTTCAGATATATTTTTCCCTCTTCTAGAGTTTTTGGGAAAAGAATAGTTTCTGGGAATTTTTAAAGTACATGTCGTGTACTTCATGAGTACATGCCGTGTATATAGATGCCATGTGAGTCCGTGTGTTGGTCGTGTCCGGGATACACACACAGTCATGTGGGGTGATGTGGAAGCCTCTTAAATAAGAGTATATAAAAGGCTAGTACTTGTCGTGTACTCCAAAATTACATGCAGTGTACTTTCTTTTTATTTCAATTAACAGACTGGGCTCACGTCTGATCCCCATAAACTTCTTTATCTAAATCTCGTTCAACCAAGAGAAGCCATACGGAAGCAATAAATCCCTGAGCCCTCATTCCTCTGTCTGTTCTCTAAATAGACCATTGTTGATTGTGTTGGAACTGCAATGGTAATATATTCCTTCTTCTATAGCATTGTTTTCCAATTCCACCTATTTTTCATGTTATCGCGGGTGTAATGTTTTGTACGTTATCAAAGATAAATGATGTTCTAAAGATATACAAGACTCATGGTTTAGTAATTTGATATCCTAACCCCATGGTAGGTGGTTTATACATTTCTGTTCAAATTCATTGAGAATTATGTGCAAATTCCTACAATACCCTTGAACGGGGTATTGCATGTTTACTATTTTACCTCTATTGTTTTCCTCATTTTCATGTATACTTATGTAGAGGTAAATTGGTATGTATAAGTATAATTACTATACTTGTATGTTTTTCCCATGCTTTTCCTGCTTACCTCCATTTTGTCTTGATCAGCTTATTGGTCGTTATAACTTTTTTCCATGGCTTGTGATTGTAGGATGGAGTGTTTTTTCTAACATGATTGTTATTCTATAGACTGTTTATCCAAGTATCTCCTTTGGTTTACTTGGGAAATATAGAATTATTATGCACTGATTAGAATGGGTCAATGAGAACTCGGTGCTATAAACTATAATGGGATAGACCGAGTGAGCTTCCTCAGTGAGTCTTGTACAAAATAAACTATAGGGGATAGATCGAGTGAGATTCCCAAGGATTCGTGGATATAATAGACTATAGAAGGATAGAGAGAGTAAGATTCCTCATAGAGTCTTGTGTTTTTTAGAATATAAGGGGATAGACTGAGTGAGATTCCTCAGAGAGTCATTGTATTGTATGAATTTCCTTAAACCACTCCAGGATATATGATGAATTGACCAAGTGAGCTTCCTCAGAGAGTCTGTGAACGACCTGAGGATATAAAAATAATTGGCTGACTGATCATCCTAATAGATTATCTAGACCTTGGGAATATTATGGGAATTGACAATGTGATCTTACTCAGAGAGTCCCTGATTAACTTAGTTTATAAGGGAAATTGAATAAGTGTTCTTCCTTAGAGAGTTTTGTATTATCAATTTTCCAAACTAGAGGGGTTAGGCTGAGTGTACTGCCCAGAGGGTTGTTTGTACATCTTGGATTGGACCAGAGGGGATGGATTTGAGTTCTTACCAGAGGGTTTTCCTATTTGTGTTTAGCTGTTTTCTTCACTATTTCTTGTTTGTTCTGCGGGTTGTTTACTGTTGTGTATTACCCAGTTTACTGCTTTCTATTTACTATTTAATGTACTTTACCTTCCATATACTCAAATAATGTTAGACACAGATCTTCGGGTGGTTGCCTACTGGGATTTAGTATCACACTCTATTTGGTTCATTCATTGGGGCCCAAACAAATTATATTACTACAGGTATAGACTAGGGAAATCTCCCTTCAACTTTAGGTACTTGATTGCATTGGAGTTGGAGAGCCTGGGACCAAGTCGAGGCTTGTGATGCTGAGGAGTTTTTTATCGATTTTTCTTTTCTACTTTGGTGTAGTACTGTATTTCGCATTGTGACATTTTTTGGATATTTTCCATGATATATATGTAACATGCATCATTTACATATATTTTTTCTCTAGTTTTTTCTCAATATATATTCTACAGTTTACTATTGTTAAATAGTTACTACTTTCTCTATTGTATGTATTTTTTATTTCCACTGTGTACTATTCCAATGAGGGAATAATTTCCCCACCATCACACACAGGGCCCTCACTGCTAGTCCGCATCCTTTGGCATTTGGGGAAATTCACTTGAGTACATATGACCAACCAGGTATGGGGCACCTCTGGGTGGATTCTGGAACAGGAGAATTACAAAGTTGTATCAGAGGAATTCTTTTCCCTTGACATACTGTTTGGAGCCTATAACAAGGGACAAGACAGAATAGGTACTTGGTAGTAAGATGTGCTCGTCAGTAGCTAACCCGTGTATAGGAAAATGTCAATCTACCTTGTTTATTGCAATTTATCCAGGTTATGAAGTTTTTATAGTGGATTTGATTTCACCTTGAGTGACTCACATGATTTGTGTTGTTACTGTTGATATTATAGAGGTTCTATTTCTGTAGCAACCCGATGAGATGAGGTTATGCCATATCATGCATCATATAAGCACTTTCTAGAAATCACATGTCATGCGTTGTATCCATACCATCTAGGATGCATAGTGATTTCATGTTTTTGTGATAGAGGATGTGTAAAATATGCATGGTGTTGTGATAGTTTCCTTGATAGAAATACATCAGGTTTGATTGGGTATATTTTGTATACAAATTTACTAGAATGAATGCCAAATTTTTATTATTAATGTGTTATGGTCCCACATGAATCGGAACATGGTGGATCATTGGCTTTTTCCCTTGTATATGATATGTTTGAGATGACATGCTTTGATTCTCATAGAGTATGGACCCTAACAGTTCAGAATTTGGCACCATAACATTTGTTTTCTATATTTTCTGGGCTCCGGAGTAGTTTCTAAGGCTACTTCATGGAAAAACCCATAATACACGGCGTGTAATTTATTAATACCTGCCGTGTAATTTTCAAACCATGTCACTTACTGTGTCATAGGAAACATGGTGTTGTGAAAAATATTCAGTAACACACCGTGTATGATATATACACGCCAAGTTGTAGTGACCGTGTGTCTACCTATGTGACTAACGACACAGATGGATGAACATTTACATTACACATCGTGTCCGGATTTCACATGTCATTCCATGTAACCATAGTACCCGGCCGTGTCACAAACAACAAAGGTCATGGAAATCCTCTAAGTACACACCGTGTGCATTGGGAGCACACTATGTAGAGTAAACTGTGTACCTGACCTTACCACGAACAACACGGGTCTAGGAAAACCTTCAAGTACACACTGTGTTCATAGGGAGCACGCCGAGTAGAGTCTACTATGTAGCCGACAATGTAACTAACAACAGAGGTCATTGAAACCTTATCTAGTACATACTGTGTCCTTCGTGAAGACACCGTGTAATATAGGATTAAGAGGACTTTGTGGTTTAGTCGTGTAAGGAGACTCATGCATGGAAAGGGAGTTCAAGTGCACACCATGTGTGGGGACAACACGTCGTGTAGTTGGGGCATTACCCTACCAGTTATGGCAGAAGTACACGCCCTTGTGAATGGATTAACAGAACACGCCGTGTAGTTTTTATACACGCCGTGTAGTCATGTTTTGTAAATCTTGAATGTTTCTTTGTCTTCTTCCCCTCTTGTAATCTTTTGTTCCCAGTCTTTGATAATCCTGATATATGGTTTGGTTTTGACCTTTCAGAATTATTCCATCGAGATGTCCTCAGGTTGTACGGTAGCTGCCAGACGATGATCAAACACCAGATATGATAGATCAGGAACCTCTTACAGATCCTCTTGTTTTCCAGCCTTTGCACCAGTAGTTATACCAGTTACAAGCATCAACACATAGTTTAGGGAAGATTTACTGAGGATGATGCAGACCTTCCAGGGAGCACCGCCTCCCACCTCGTCGATGGAAGAGTTGACTTGGGCTTTCAAGCTGCAGCATCCTGCTACATTCTCTAGGGATGGAGGACCCAGACTGAAGAGTCTTGGATGGATGAAACACTGAAAGTTTTCGAGCATATTGACATACCTCCAGATAAGAGGGTGAAGCTCACTACCTATATGATCCGAGACTCTGACATGATGTTGTGGGAGGGGATCTCACACTCAGGACACGATGAGAGCATGACTTGGGATGAGTTTCGGCAGATCATCTACGATTACATCTACCTGGAGACCTTGAGGGCCAATCAAGCATGGGAGTTTATGAGTCTAGAGCAGGGTACACTTTCTGTTATGGAGTAGTCTTCTCGGTTTACTGAGCTGTAGCGGTTCACCCATATTCAAGTAGTTGATGAGATGTTCCTTGTTGTGATGTTCGAGTATGTTCTAAAGCATAATATCTTATCGCATGCGAATATCATCAGGTTTACTTCAATATCATATATCATCAACTAGACGCTAATCACTGAGCGCAATCTGAGGGATTCTGGAGTAGTGATCCAGGGCGGTTCGACACCGAGAGTCAGTGTTCCACCTAATAATAGCACGAAGCGCTGCATGGAGTCTGTTGGTGGAGATCAGGGTAGGCGGAATGTATCTTCGAGATGCCAGTTGGTATGCTACCAATGATGGAGGAGCAAACATACTAGCACGTAGTGCAAGAGGGACATTATGGAGTTCCGATCTTGCGGCAAGATGGGCCATCATTAGCATTGTTTTTCAGATCCTTTCACCTGCAGCTGGTGGTATCGGTTCTTCTATGACCCCACGTTTAGGATATGTATCACCAGTTTCTCACCAGTTTGGGAACTATAGTTCTTTCGACCATTTAGGCCGAGAAGGAGGTCACGACTATGGTGGTTAGTCACCAGGATTCTAACGATATTAGAGTGGATCATCTATGTGTGGTCAGGCAGGGTCATATGGCCAAGGAGTAGGCCATACCTTTGCAGGGGAGAGGACTTATTAGGAGCAGGATCCCAGCCCCTCTATAGTTCGAGGTACGATCTTAGTAGCCTCAGTTTTATATTCAGATTTTTTCGACACATGGGATTCAAATAGAATTATATTTGTCTCAGTTGTGGAGAGTCTTGGTCTCTGTATCTTTTCTACTGCCAACATATTGACACTAGACACACCGTATGGGTCTAGGACAACTAGTGTAAGCCAGTGCAAGGAGTGCCTCTTGATGTTTGTGGGTATCACTTCTTTTGGGATCTCTATGTCCCATAGATGACAGGATATGATGTCATTATCGGAATACACTGGCTAGTTCCCTTCCAGGAAGTCATGGACTGTTATCATTGCAGGGTGTGTTTTGTATCACTAGAGGGTGGGACGTTCTTTCATAGAGGTGAATGGGATGTCTAGGCGAGGAGAGTGGGTCCATTTCATAATTGGTTGGGAGGAGTTACAACCCATATGTGATGATGGAAAATAATTTACATGTGGTTTGAGGTGGTAGTCCTAAGAACAAATGAATGATGGTTCAATATGACATTTTTTGGACTAGGATTTGGGTATAGGTTATTCCATTAAAATAATAAAGTACTAGTATTTGTGATATATTTGTTTTATTATACTATCAATTATGAATAATATTTTTATGAGGTGGATGAATAAATTAAATTGAAACACTGGTTTAAGAATGATTACCCTTTTTGAGATAACATCTTAAGGATATCACCAAAATCCCTCATCAAATTGTATTTATAATAAATAAAGGATAATTGGAATTTTTTTTGGTAATTATGTAATATATTAGAATAGTTAGTTTCCAATTTAACTTTGTTTTTTTATTTGTATAGGATAACAAAGTATGTGAACTTTTAAAAGTGGGTGAGAGCACCCAATGGGAATTTATGAATGGAATGAAATATATAGATGTATTATTCACCTCAAATGCCCCAAAATGGACCATTATTGAATATAAAATTATATGGGATCAAAATGAGTCTATAAATTTTAATGTATACATGTTTTTGTTCGTTTTTTACATTATTTGTTTTCAATATCCTTTGGTAAACCTAATTTAAAGATAATTATGGTAATAATTGTTTTTACTATTCATTATGTCAATTTACATTGAACTTATTATTAAATATTAATTATTATCATTAATAGTATGGAATCCATTTTATCAATTTGAATTTTTATATTTGGATTAATATAATTTAAAATTTCACTAATAAACTATAATGGAAAAGGGGTTTATAAAAATCCAATTTTCAAGAAAATGATGATCCTATATCATATCTTTGACTAGAAATCATTATTATATAAATTTAAGTTCATACTAATTGAAATATAATAGATGAATTTCATTTATATTTTCTTTTGTTATATTTTATTTTAATTAATTAATATAGGAAAACATTATACACTTAAACTCGTTCTCTAAAAACCAAATTTTTATGCATATAAATAATATTATACCAAAATCATGAAAGATAAAATTTAAAATGAATTTTATAAGGTTGTTTTAAATAAACTTATTTATATTAAAAATAAATTAAAATTTAAAAATATTATTTGATAGTGAAATAAATTAATTGTTTGAAAATAAATTGCAGTAGTGGAAAATGAATAATTCACAATAGTGACTAAAATATCAATAATTTATGGCAAATACCAAACAATTACCAATTGAATACAAATATATGATGATTTAAAATACTATAATAATTTCATCAAATAAATGATATAATAGTTATAGAAAATGAATAAAATATTTTATAATAAAATCCAAGGAAATTGTTTTTTTAAGAAAACAATTATATTTTTATGAATAAGATTACGTTAAATTAAAATTGAGTACCAGTTATATAATAACATATCAATACATATATATTGAGTAAACTGATCATATATATCTAAAAAATTAAAGAACAATATTCATCCTCAGTAATTTAATGGATATGTTATGACAATAATTTTTAAAAAACTATGGTTCATTTAGGGATAATTTTTCTTGTCATATATTCTATAAAACATAGATTTATTTTTTATAAAATATTGGGGATTAATGAACAACATCAATTTCTCACTAAATAATGCCATGTTTTTTAAAAAACAAAGAATAGAAATAACCATTTCAATGAATTTATATCCTGATTCTAATAAAACACCATTTTTAGCAATCTCGTCCATTAAAATATCAAACAAGATATTTTAATATATGCATGGATGTAGATAATTTGTTTCATATAGATGTCTAACATTAAAATTCAATTATTAAACAAAACCAAAAAAATTATGATCAATCAAAATTATTTTAATTTAAATTAAAACATTTAAAAAAATACACAATTATCCTTTAAGGATATTCCCTATTTTAAATGTACATGCGCTTAATAGTGATCACAAAGGGATTTTTGGATGGGATCAACCATCTAAAAGAATCACTGTGTTATAAGAATCTTCAAACTATTAGGAAGTTTCTTCATCTTATTAATGGTATTATATAAAAAAATGTAATGGTTAACATAATCATGTAATATATAATTTACGAATCTAAATGTACTAACCAACAGAAAAAAATACACGTGGATCAATATAATTTTTATAGTAATATTACAACGCATTATTTGGCCATATTTTGATAGATTTATTAGAAAAATTATAATATTATTACTCCCATATAAAATTTAGTTTAATACTCATAATTAATGATTAATATTTAATCATTTATGTTATGTGTTTAAAATCCTCAGATCCATCATCATATTGTTAAAAACCAAATATGACAGCCATTGGGTAAGTAAAATATAGAAAACATAATAATCACACGAAAATGAATAGTGGATTAGTGATTTGAACAATGGTATGGGTAACTCATCCATTGTATATAGTATAAAATGTTCTGTAGTGAGGATTATTTTGTGGAATTTGAAATAGATATATGATGTGGAAGGTTATAATCCATTAATGATAATCAATTTAATCATTAAAAACACTCATGAGATATGTAGTAAATGTGCTATCTTATTAAAAGAATTTTATCAGTACTGGGTCATAGGTAATTTTTATTTATTTTAATATTCCACTGTAACTGTTTTCCACAAAAGTATAATTAAATAATTATTGTTTATAAACTATATGTTGTAATCCTTTCAGACAATATTGTTATATTTTGATTTCACACATCTCCATAACATTCAATTGAAAACAATTGTAATCAAACTACACTATGGAAAAATGACCTCATTTTTTGAAATATTTTGTTCCCAAAAAATCTATTTAATTGTAGGGTAATGTATATTTAAAAATTTTGATTTGCATCATGCACTTTTACCACATTTTTAGGGATATTATGAATATATTTAATTTTTCTGTGAAATAGCACAAATATTTGAATATCATAGAACTATAAAAAGTGATGAAATACAAATAAGAAAAAAAATTCATTTCCACATAATTATCTTTTCCATAAAAGTTAATAATATTATATATTTCCTATATATTTTTATTGTACCTCATTCATTTTTATATTCAATGTATATATGTAGAACATATAAAAAGATGAACATACTTATATAAAGTGATGAGTAGGAGACACCTAGTAACATGTGTGGAAGAACTGGAAATCCCTTTAATCTCATAAAGGATTGTGGTTGGGAAAAGAAAATAATAGGGGAGGTTAATATAAATATTTTTTTTTCTAAACTATTATTTTTTAGAAAATAAGAAATTAAGGAAGTATATAATTATAATAATCGATGAACCCAAATTGGTAGATTTTGATAACATCATCTATAAAAAAATAATGGATTTTGATGATATTACACTACAAAGTTAAAATCAATGAACTATAATATAATTTTTTTTGATTCTATAATAACTAAACAAATAATGAACTAAAGGGGACAACAGTTGAAAATGTGTGAAGATCACATATTATATCTGAATGGGGCTATCTAGGAGGAAATAGAAGTAGAGGATGAAATTGAAGAAGGGTATAAAACACATGAATGATAGGAGAAACCTAAAGAGAGTACAAAAACTCTTATACCCCCTATATGAACACATATTACATCATAATTTAAAATTAAATAATAGAATTTTATAGTACTGATTTCTAAAAATGGTTAACCCTATTTGATTATATAAGTATTTGAATAGAATATCTTTTGTATAAAACAACCTATTTTAGAAATAAAAATTTATAATATTATTTGAAAAGTATAAAGTCAAATGAAGAGGTTCATACAATGGATTCCATATTTTCCAAATGATTAGTTTTATTTATTAAATAATGTATGGATACATGGATTTAATCCCATGTATTTATGGTAGGGAGTCTATTAAGACTTTAAATATATTACTTTAATTCCTTGTGGCGTTGTTTTTAATATATTCAGAAATGGAAAAATTACTTATTGCGATGGAATATTTGCGACGGGAAAACATCCTACCACAAATAGTCCATCAAAGAGGTTATTTGCAACGGGTCATGGGGTCCCGTCGAAAAATGTGATGTGCGGTTTGGAACGATTTCCATACCAAAATGCATGGAAGGGTATTTGCGATAGGGGGGAACTCCCATCGCAAATACCGAGAGGTGGTAAAGACTATTTTCGATGGGGAATTTCCCATTGAAAAATAGTGTCTACTGGTGTGTATTTTTGACTAATCCCGTCACAAATACCTAACAGTGGTAAACACCATTTGTGAATGGATTTTGCCTCATCACAAATACTGTGTCTCTAGGTTACATTTGGTGATGGGACCTGTCGTAAATACCCTTTTAACCACAGAAATTAATTAATGCAGCCAATGCTTTTTGCGACAGGACCTGTAACAAAAAGCCCTATTTACAATGGGAATCAAGTTGAAAATATTATCGTCACAACTAATTTAACATATATCAAGATCACATATATTTTTTTCCATCCTTCACCTCATTTCCATCTTTCTCGGTCTCTCAAAACTAGAATTTTATAGTCAAATTTTCTCAGAGTTAGTAATATTTTATGAAGAAGTAGTGAGGCTGTTTAAAATTATAAGAGATCATGTTAAAAAGCATTTATGTTTTATTTAATTTAGTATTTATTTCATTTGTTATATTTATTTTAATTTTTTTTTGATTATTTGTAATCAAATTAAGTTTAATTTTTATAAATTAGTATTTATTTGTAATAATAAATTGAAATTATTTGTAATAATCCTTAGTAATCGGTAATAATTAATAATTATTTATTATGGTTAGTAAAATATATAAATATTTAGGGGTAATTATTAACATGTAGCTATAATTTCTAATAATTATAATAATTAACGCTAATTAGTAATAATTAGGAATAAATAGTAATAAATAGAAAAAATAATAATGATTTTTTACATTTAGTAATAAATACTAATAAATAGTAATAAATATTTATAATAAGTTATAAAATTTAATAATTAGTAATTAATACAAATAATTAGTAATAAATACTAATAATTAGTAATAAATGGTAATAATTAGTAATAAATCGTAATAATTACTAAGAAATTCTAATAATTTGTAATAAATGTTAATAATTAGTAATAAATGCAAATAATTAGTAATAAATGGTAATAATTAGTAATAAATGGTAATAATTCGTAATAAATGGTAATAATTAGTAATAAAGGGTAATAATCTGTAATAAATGGTAATAAATAGTATTAAATTGTTATAATTAGTAAAAATCATAATAAATAGTAGTAAATAATAATAAATAGTAATAATTAGAAATAAATAGTAATAATTTGAAATAAATATTAATAAATAGTATTAATTAGTAATAATTAGTAATAATTAGTAATAAATGGTAATAATTCGTAATACATACTAATAATTCATAGTAATTCATTATAAATACTAATAATAATTAAAAAGTAGTAATAGTTACTAATAATTAGAAATAATTATTAATAATTATTAATTAATAGAAATAAATAGTAATAAATAGTAATAAATAATAATAAATAGAAATAAATATTAATAAATAGTAAGAAATGGTAATAAATGTTAATAATTTATAATAAATGGAAATAAATGGTAATATTTCGTAATAAATTGTAATAAATGGTAATAAAGGGTAATAAATAGTTATAAATAGTAATAATTAGTAAAAATTAGTAGTTATTAGTAGTACCTAGTTATAATTATTAATAATTTGTAATAATTATTAAAAAATTAAAATGATTTGAAATAATTAGTGATAGTTTATAATATTTTTTAATAATTAGTAACAATTAGGAAAAAATAGTAATAATTATTTACCATTAGTTTTAACTAATTAAAATTGGGAATAATTAATAATAATTTGTAATAATTTGTAATACATAGTCATTGTTAATAATAATCACTAATAATTATTTACAATTAGTAATAATTAGTAATAATTAGTAATAATTTAGAAAATAGTAATAAATATGTTCAATTGGTAATATTTAGTAATAATTAGTAATAATTAAGAAAAAATAGAAATAAATATTTACAATTAGTAATAAATATGTACAATTAGTAATAATTAGTAACAAATTGTAATAAATTGTAATAATTATAGAGTCATTGTAGAAGCAGCAGGAAAAGAAGCATCAGCAGTTGTAGTAGCAACAATACGAGAAGGATATTCAACGATGTAAATAGAAATAGGAGCAACAACACGAGGAGGAGATGCATCGATGCCAGCAGAAGCCGGATGAGCAGATGGAGTATATTCAACACCTGACTTGTAGTATAGGGATGGATTTTTCTCCCCCATCTCCTACAGCTCTTCCACATCCTCTAAAAGATTAACCCTCCGGTGATTTTTTTGTTTTGTTTAAAACATTTGAATTAAAAATTTGTTGTAATAAAAATTATTTGAAGATATTTTCCTTTTTTATTAGTGGGAATATTGAATAATAATTTATTAAATATTTAAATTTTTAATTATTTTTAATATTTAAGTATTTTATTATTTTTAATTATTTATTATTTTATTATTTATTATTACTATTAAAATTGTTTATGATTTTTCATTTTAGTAATAGTAATTATAATAAAATTATATGATTTATTTTTTTTTTGTTACTATTACGAATGATAATATTGTAATATTTTGTAGATAATATTTTATTAATATTAATATTATTTTTTCATTAATCATAATTTTATTAATATTTTTTTTACTTTATGTATTGTTTGTGATACAACCTTTTGTTACGAGACCCCGTCGCAAATAACTTATATTTATATATTTATTAAAAAGGTATTTGAGATGGTAAAAGGAATAATCACAAAAGCTTTAGATATATAGAACATATATAGTCGGAGATCTATTTGTGACGAGACAACGGTCCCGTCACTAATAGTTTTTTTGACTGTACTTTTACAACGTGTTTTTCAATATATGATGTAAATTTTCAGAGATTTATTTGTGCCGAGAAGATTTCATGTCGTAAATAGACAATTTCAAATACCTTTTAATCTAGTAGTTTATTTTTTTAACTTAAAAATCATTCTTTTATAGTACCACTATTAAATTTTATATGTACCCATATTACCACTAGAAGTAAATTTGAATTGTTACATAGTGAAAAATGTATATATTTATCACATGACTATTGTATATAACATAACCTTATTCCCCTATGGAAAATATTTTAATTTATTCAAATTATTATATATATATATAATAGTTTAATTATTATATAATTCAATAAGATATGGTTTTGGATATATTGGATTGGTAACCCACTTGAACTATAAATATAATCATTCTATTAGACATTTAACTTATTAAAAACATGATACCAAAAATAATTTTTCTCGATCAATTGAACTAATTTAAATGAACATAGTTAAATTATTTGAATTACAGTAAGTGTATATAATTATTATGATATGTTGGATTTTATTTGATGAATTCATATAAGTTTTTCATTTCAAAACCCCAGTTCATATGTGAAATATATAAGAGTGTTACATGGATTTGAAAATATATATTTCGAACACATTTTATTTTTTTAAATACGAAGTGTCAACTGTATTAAAAAATGTATTGTTTTTAAACTACACAAATGATAGTTAAAAATATATCTATGATATGAATTTCAAAATCATTACCCTTGAAATTGATATAATAAATATTATTCAAGGTTCTTACTCGGTGGAATTACATTGTTCTAGATTATATTGGATCATATTTAAGATGTAAATTGCACAAAATGGAAAGAAGATAATACATAAAATGTGTGGTCTCTCTACCCAATGATCAGAGACCATAAAGGATAATTGATTATGATTACGAATGATAAAAATTATTACTTCATATCAATTTAAAAAATTATATATAAATATTTAGTTTAATGTTTCATACATTTAATGTAATTAAAATATTTATGAAAGGGTAAATCAGCATAATATTAAGAAATGTTTTCAAAAACAAATCCTGTAAAATAATATATATTTTTTAAAATATAAATCAAATTAAATCATTTTATGGCGTTATTATGTAGAATAAATCAAGACATTTTTCACATAAATATGAGAGGAAAATATTGTTATATTTGTTGGATATGATTATTAAAAATATAACTATAGATTCCTAATATATTATGTTATTTATTTCCTTTTCAATAAAAAATTAAAATATTTCTACTGAATTTCATTTATTTTTGTGTTCTTCATATTGAATATTAGAAATGACCACATCAAATCATAGACTGTTTCATTTTTGGTTCATACATGAGGATCCATTTTTCAATATAAATCATCCATAAATATTAACATTTATTAATGGTTCTTGGTGTTATAACATATATAATTTAAGATAAATAATTTATTAATTCAATAAATAATTTCAATTTTTAATGAATTTTTTATTAGAACTAACTTCTTTAATTTAAAATTTTAGTCATGTTGACAAATAAAGTTTTATATAGAGAAATATTATTTCATTAACACTTTAATATGAACATAGTTCCTACGAATCTTATTCTAGATTCTTGAGTATCCATGATTGGGACCCCACATTCTCATGTTATACATTGAGAATATGTCAATGAGGAAATTTTTCTACTCCATGATACATTAAAATATGTATAAACACAACATAGATCAATAAAAAAATATCACATTACATTGAGAAACCAACATATTATTGTAAGAAAGAACATAATATGATAACAATATAATACTCACCATAATCCATAAGCTGATAATTAGATTGTTTCATAGAGAATTGATGTTTCATTGGTATAATTTAGTGTAGCATCATATATTAGACCAACATTATATCATGAATTCTACAAAATTGGTAAAATAAATATTTTTTCATTATAAAGTTAAGGATTAGTCATTCTTAAGAGACACATTACTTCAAAAAACCAACATAGAACTGTATCATTGGATTAGATTTTTTTTCATGCAGTTTTATCCAACAATTAATTAATATTTTTAATATAATATAAGAAAAATAAAAAAATTCATCTTTATGTTTCCTAGAACATTCCAAAAAATTGTTAATATGTTTACATATTTAACAAAACCATAGTAGACAATGAGGATATCTATATATTGTGTAAAATAATATTATGGATGGCTTGTATTCACAAGCATTGGGGACCAAAATTATATTCTTTCGTATTTTATAACTATATCATTTTAAATTCCAAACAAGCTATCTATATAAAACATAATATTATAAAGAGAATTATAAAACATAAAATTCATTTGGGTAATGATTTTATTTGGAGATTTTTTTCATCATACGTAGAGGAATCTAAAAATAAAATTCATCATGTAAAAATAATCAAATACTTAAAGGAATAATTCTCATGGATTCATTTTCATTGTTGAAATAGAATAAATATACATAGGATAAAGCATTTGATGAATGATGAATGATCTGTAGAGATTATATAGGAAAAAGAGTTATTATTCACAATGATGGAGATCATTTAGTATTTTCTCATAGTAATGATAACATAAAGATTCCTAAGAGGTTCCCATACTATTCACCCGACCCTATCTAATTTCATCACCTGTATATTAAATTTCAATATTTTAGTATGTTTTCCATGGGTAAATCATATTTTATATATATGAGTATATTTTTAGTGTTCCCATTAAATTAATATATTTGGAATATTATAGTCTATAATTTTATATATTTTCAAAGACCTCTTTATATGAATTTTGTTGTTGTGATCTATTAATGTGTATAATTATATATTAGTGAAAAATCACTTACTCACTTTGGTATCTACAAAGCAGCTCCTATGAATTTTTTTGTGTTTAGGGCATGAATATACACTATTGATATTATGTAATTCATTGATCATGTTTTATAAGGTATTATATAAAGTAACACCCACAAAAATGTAATTAACACACATATTATAAACGGAATCATAACCCCAAGATACGCCTAAAATGAAATATATTATGATATAACTGCACAAGGTTTTTGATGATCATTTACATTGGTGAGTGTAATTTTCAGAGCTTCTAGGGACATGTATTATTTTTAAAAAGGATATAGGATTTACTCAATAGAGTTTCTCAATATACTGACTATTGTTTATAATTATGATTATATGGTTAGTATGTAATAGTAGGTAATTATTATTGATTAAAATGTTTCGTTATATTTTTTTCCACGCTCATAGATGTATAATTTCTAGAAGAATAGCTCTATAATGGAAAGTTGTCATTATTTTATTCCACCCATGCTCACACTCATCAGTACCACCTCAATTTTATGCATTTTTTATCATACACTCAATTATGGGAACAAGTAATCCTTTGTTTCTATAGACTAATCTGACACTATACTTAATAGGATTATTTATGATGATAATCTGAACATGCATGGAATTTTTTGGTTTAGTGCTACACATGTTTATCAAGAACCAACATATTACCTATAATATGCCTGAAATTTCACTGAATTTATATTTTTATATTTCATAACTGTTATATTATTATTTTATCCTAGGTCACATAAATCTGAATATTTTAATGTTTATCTTTAATAATAATTTATTAATCAATCATTTTTTATTGTTAAATTATAGAATTTTTCCCCATCTATATTATCTATAAAACATTAATGGTAGTTAAAAACCCATTTCATATATAGAGGTAAACATTTTTTTTAACCTCACAAGAAATAATTATCTGTATTAGGAGAAACAATTGCGGATGATATATACTTTTAAGATATATTTGTTATATTTAGGGCTTTGTAGAAACTGATAAGAATAGTTCAATCATTTTATTGGTCTTATTCATTTTTATATGATTACCCATATGGGGAATATATATATATATATATATTGAAATAATATGGTATTATCAAGAATGAATTTCAAATGTTAAAATTTAATATATTTATTTAATTAGGTTAAAATATTTTCTATTATATTTTAACTAATCTATTATACTAGAATTTTTGAATTCCTTTTATTGAATACATATTAAGAATATCATGTTTTTATGCCTTCACATGATTTATAACCTCATAATAATAATATTATTAAAAATTCCCCCATTATTTGGGTATATAATTCCTCTAGGAATTATTAGTAAATTTGATATTTTAATACATTAATACAAAACTAATGTAAAATGACACGTAACATATTAAAAGAAAATAATTTAAAAAATCCATGACCAATTATTCCTCCTGTAAATAAGAAAATATTACACAACTAAATTTTCTAACTATAACGGGGTAAATAACTAATATGATTTAATATTAAAAAGTAATAATATTTTTCAATAAGTTTGTTTTCTGAAATACATTAAAAAGTATGTTATTTAATTACATACGTTTCATTTAAAATATTATCATATATGAGATCATTTATTAATGATCGTCAAATTAGAAACGTATATTAATAATATATTAATAACACTTTAAAATTCAATTTTAAAATAAAAACAATTTAATTTATATTTTGTATGTTAATATGTTTTTTTATTTTTATAATCTTAATTTATTAAAAATAACCTAAAATTTTAACATAATTATTTAATAATTTAAATATAATTAATTGTTGATTTTTAATCTTATTTAAACTATAGAATTTTAATTGAATACTGAAAAATACAGATTTAACTAATACCATAGAGATTTTGACCATAAAATTATATAATAATTAGTTAAATCTATTTAAAATCATTTTATATTAAAATTAATGTATTTAACGTGTAAAATAATTTATATAAAAAAAATATTTTGTGTTTAGATAAACATGTTTATTATTTTTACATGTAGGTAATGTTTTACAAAAAAATTTCATTATTATTTTCTTTTTATTAATGTTTGAGAACATATATTTTTTAAATATTAAATTAAAATAATATAAAACTAGTTTAAAATTAATTTGTCTCATATATATAGATATATTATATCAGAATTTTATTTTAATAAAATATTTTAAAATTTCAAAATTAATTTATGAAAAATTACTTTTACATGTTTTGTGGGACAATTATAAAAAACATATTACCCATGGATATTTTATTTGAAAAAGGAATTAATATTTGGAAATTTTATAAAAAAATATTAATTACATTCCATTATTTTAAAACACTTGAAAACAAATTAATCTATGAAAAATTATTTATCTCTGTATATACCAAAAGTGGTAAAAATGTAAAATCATATAGTAAAATATATAAAAATATTTTAAAAATGTATGTGATAAAATATCATTGAATATTTATATGTCAAACCCATCTCCATATACATTGATAAAATTATTACATCTACAAGAGCATTTAATACTAACATTACACGTTGTATTATTGTATAAATTCAACTCATCCCCAATATAAAAGGGGAAATCAACAACACATCAATCCACTCTCCATTGCCTCAATGATTAAATATAAATATAACAAAATATCTCCTCAACACACCCATAAACATCGTAAATGATTTATTTTTTAAAAAAAATACCACCTATCAATTCATTAATCCAAATTGAAATGGATTTCATTGAAAGGGAATGGAAAAATTATCAATTATTTCATCTTCTTTTATTTTATTTTCTTTCTCTTTATACATCCCCAAAATAAAATTTTCCCCTGGTAAAATAATTATACTAACAAAATAAATTTACAAAATTTTATTATTTATACTGGATACACATTTTTAACCTCTTACTTACTATTAAAAAAATGATAACACCACTTGTGTTGTATGTATACTACTACATCCATAAGTTACATGAACTTTTTTCATAACTACCTAACATTGATAGTTAAAGGGGTTATTTATTGAAAAATTAAAATATATTTTTTAATATATTATGAATTTATAACACATTATTTATATTCATCATGGTCTATGATAATAAACCTAAATTCAAGGCGTGTGTGTAAACTATCACATCCAAAAAGTTATTTTTTCTTATAGTGTTTTGAAAATTTAAAAAATATCATAAAGAATGATTAAATCTTAAAATAGAATTATTATTCTTTTATAATGATATTATTTATTATGAATCAATTTAATTTTTATATTCCCTAATATGTTGTAGATTTCTTTCATTTTTTTCTGTTTAAAAAAACATAAATAATGAAATAATTTAAATTTCTATATTTATATGAAAATTTATTTTTACTTTTATATCAATATATTGAGAAAATTATGTTTGATTTTTTAGTATGTAATTTTAAAACTTTTTATTTGGCTTAATATTATTGAGGCACCATTTGTGTACAATATAAATAAACCATGATCAACACCAACATCATCATCGTGAATCATAAATAAAATTCTTATAATAGGTATTATAACGTTAAAAAGTTATAAAATTAAATTATACTCTCTATAT
Source organism: Viscum album (assembly GCA_963277665.1). Classification (NCBI taxonomy): domain Eukaryota; kingdom Viridiplantae; phylum Streptophyta; class Magnoliopsida; order Santalales; family Viscaceae; genus Viscum; species Viscum album. The sequence continues at coordinate 654,841,854 of OY728140.1, forward strand.
TATTATTATAATGATTAAATTTCAATATATAAACCATAATGAACATTATCTATACAAAGATTGTAATAATTGAAAATTAAATTCACTTGACATTCGATGATGAAAAAATATATGAATTTATCATATATTTTAAACAATATTTATTGTAGAATATATTAAATAATATATGTCATATATAAGGATATATTTTTTTTATTTATATATAAATGATTTTATTAATGAGGTCAGAATATAAAATTTAATTGTGATCTGTCTTAATTATATATCATTGAGACATGATTTGATTTACCACACAATTTAATTTGAATGGTTTGTACTCTACCTATAGGATATATAAAATAATAAATAATATGTCATTAAAGGTATTTTAATACTAGTTTAATGATATATTATTCTTGGGTATTTATTAAAAAATTTCATAATCTGAAATGTAATTTCTTAACTCAACTTAATTTCTTGAGATATAATGACTCCGCTTTTACTATGGGTTAACATGATGGATTTTTTAAATTATATTATTTTTTTATATTTATTTTAATATTATTTATAATCAAATATTCATTGTTTGTTGAATCATATAAAAAACAAATAATCACGGAAAATTCATGCGACACTTGCGTAAAAACAACTCATGGGAATTAAATTGTGAAGGTATAGACCTTTTTAACAACTCTGTATTCTGAACATGTATTCAATAAACATCAAACTCAAAAATGTGTATAGATGTTGATACATTAATAAAATCATCTATACGATTGTGTGACAACTATAAATTCCCCTTTCTATCCCCATTTCAAGGGGATTGAAAACTAGTTGCCCCAAATGTTTATCCCAACTCATAAAACAATATCATTATCACACCCCAGACACATGGATTTCCAATGGTAGTTATCTTTTACGAATATAAGTTCATCCAATGTATTTAACATGATCAAGTTTAATTATCTATAATCCAAGCCTATAATAACCATTTACTTTAATGTCATCTGCTTTTAATATAATTGGGTTCTGGTAGATTTTCATCTTTTTGGGAAATACATCCATCCATACAAGTACATAATTTTTGAATAGAAAAAACATTATTAATTCATCATTATACCTAGACCCTGACATTAATAAAAAACAATTTATTTTCCCCTATATGGTTCCTCTATTCATAAAAAATATCAGTAATAATGTTTAGGGATCATTTCCCACATGCATATTTGAACGAGATTTATCAAGGAATAAAAAATATATATAAAATTTAACATGGAACCTAATCTAATTACCTTATTTATAATCATGGTATGGAAAAAACATTTAATTGATGTTCTATATTTAATCATCATCAAATAAGATCCAATTAATTCTACATACATCATATATTTTCCACTAATATTTCTCCTCAAAAACACATGTGATGTGTATATTATAGAATCGATCATCGAATAATTGGGGCAAACCAACCATTACCGTCATTACATACTATATTATGGTCTTCATATCATCATCCCATCCATCAGTTAACAATAATGGGAATCTCTCTATGTATCTGAAGAAATTTCCATGTTTTAAAATTTGAAACTACATAGCTTTAATGATAAATTCGAATAATTATAATGTATATAACAATTACCTGTAAAAATAATCATTAATTATATACATATCCTATGTGATAATAATTGGTACCTTAAGAGAAACTCCTCAGAATCACTATCTAATGATCATGTCAGTCCTCTTTTAAGATCATCACCCCATCCACTGGGAAACATCAATGTGTTTGTACCACACTATACCATGATTCCCCTACTTTAATTACATTATAATACATACAAAATTAATTTAAACATTATGGTATGTTCTAAGAACATTATCATAAATTACATAGATAAACTATATTGTTTTTATCCCTATTGTCCAATATAGTATATAAAGGCCCTCTTTGAGTTCCAACAACATCCCTAGCACGTCCCCAAGGAGTACGAAACTATAAATCTTTATTACATTTTATGACAATACTAAAACCACCCCCATAAAATTTTATCCAACCCATTTTTAGAAGGGATTATTTGGGTTACATCCCCATTATATCTTAACCCAATGATTAAACAATCTATGGGGAGTATATACATGAATATATTTAATGGAATTTAAATTTTTGAACTAACCTCACTTTGATTTATATCATTGTTCGTCACATATGTGATTTTCATATTAAGGACCATTAAAAGTGGAATAAAAATATTTGCAGCACTATTAATCAAATTTAAACAGGTGGACATTCCATGTGCATTATAATATCATTCCCTGGTGACAGTTCCATGTTGAAAATTTCATTATTATACAATAATGTCTTCCAAACCATGGGGCTATTCATGATTTTTTCCTCATGTGATAATCATTAGGATCAGTAGATGATAATTCTAAATATTCTCCTATTCAAGGAATATTTTACTAACATAATTATCATCAGATTCATCATAAAACAAATTTGTGTTACCATATGTGAATAGAAAATGATTCCCAAGGGTACGAGTCAAAGATTCCTTAAACACTGAATGTATGTCTCCTCATAGATATCATATTATTCCATAGTTTTTCATGCGAGACACCTTATCTTTCAAGATTATTATTTCATAAAAATCAATACTAGGGAATAATTTTATAGATACCCATCAATGAAAATTTCATCATTAGCACAAAACATACATAGCTTCTATGTTTTGGCAGCCTGGTGAATAATTAAATTGTGTCCACTAGATGATAGTTTTAGGAATGATATTCATAAAAATTTAATAAATATATATGTTTTACCTTGAATTGGTCATGATCTCTAATGATGAATCCATTTATGTAAGATACCACATCAAATTATTATTTTTTATCAAGGAGACGATATCATATACCATGTTGGTATTGGACGACCAGTGATATAAATAAAGTATATGTGGAATGAAGGGCAGTGAAAATTTTAATTAAAATGATCCATACCATAAGAAAAATGATTTTAAACAATTATTTGAATTTATAATAGTGAACATTATTTTAATATCAATTAAAATAATCAGGTGAACATGATGAATGGGGGATATATCGGGTGCCAGGAACCATTTATGTGAATCTATTTTTCACCACCCAAGAAAGGATGAGTATTTCTTGGAATATTTTGAATATACATCAAAAATATATTATGGATGGTTGATTGCATATATATCCATGGAAACTATCCCCTAGTGATATGTGACAACCTACACCTAATAGATTTTGGTACTAGAGGACCATTCTGTTTTGATTTCAATAGTATTACAAATAAAAAACACCAATTTAGAGACACATAGGTTCCCTCACACCATATCTAACTCGTAAATAATTTATTAAGGATTATTTAATATCTAATTCAACAACATGATTAAATATCAGTGATCCCAACATGGGTAATAAATCATAACCTAATAGAGGGTCTAAAGAAACATCATTATCATCACTCATAATATTGTTGTGGGAAATCAAACACAATAATAAAGATAAATCATTTTTAGAGTTTTCCAATAGAGTAACATAATGGTTTGTTACAATACACCATGGAGTTAGGGGAAACATTGGATGTACATGAAGTGACCAAAAATCATGAGTCCCCTTGAATTTATTCCACCTCATAACATCTTCAAAAATATAGGATGGACATATAGAATTAAAATGATTTATGTCATATCCCTTCCCAACCAGTCTATGTCAAGAGTGCATGATTGTCATAAATGGGGAATCCAACAAAACCTATCTAATGACAGAATATTTCAATAGCCCATATGATTCCTAAAATCTATGGTGGACCACAAACATCTCAAATGTTGATCTATGGAGCATTATTTATAGGTTTGAGTTGAGGACTCATCCACTAACCAGGTAGGACCATTTGAATATCCTGGCCATGATAACAACAATAAACATTTCTGTGGCATCACCCAGTTTAGATGTATGACACATTGTATGAATTTCCCATGATGAATTCAACTAACATGGACTAGCTCCCTATTTTTAATATATATTAACCCATGATTATCCATCATTGTGTAGATGATAAAGATCCCATCATGGGGGTCCAAATTTTGGGACAACATGTACCAGTGGAAGATGTAATCCATGTTATCATTGAAAAAATAATCATTGAAGTATTTCACTTCATAGATATAGGTTGGTTTAGTGGACTCAATACTGAGATAATATTGAACTTTATGAGTCTAAAGAAATAAATCAGTTAAAATAAATACCTCTACAAACACCATATGTAATTAATTTATGGTATATTGAACTAGGGATAACCATCCTTAAGGCTGAGTCCTATAAGATCATTTTTTCAATCTATAAGTAACTTCACATGGGAGAATTATTGGCTTCCATTCTTTTACTCTACAAGAGGCCTCCCCAAAAACAATAACCATCCCTTATATCCACCTACACAATGTATATATGGGAGAAATAGGTATCGGTTTTTGCACCCTTGAATGAAGTAGAGATCCCCATAATGTACTGGATTCATGATGGCCATCCCATACACCAAAAGGCCATAGAAAACCCAAAAAAATCCACAAAGAGAATAAGATAGATCCATATCTATAATAAACTCGAACAATCCATGAATTATTGGATTTGGTAATGCCTCTTGTTCTAATATACCAAATGAAGTCAATATCTGAATCACATCCTCATAGGATTCCTGAATATTTTATATAGGATCATGGGGAGAAATTTATAAGAATAACAACACAATAAATAACCAGATATAGATATATTCATAATGATTTCTGTTAGTGATCACCCATCAGTCAACTTCTGGACACTAAAACCCCCTCAAATTATTATCCCATAATTATATGTTGAGGACCATGCATCCTCTCTCAATAAAAAATGTAAATTTCATCAACCACCTATAGATTTAACCAAAATATTATTGAATCCATTAAAACCTTTGGGTTCACCATCAACATTTCACTATTTATGAAAATTAAATTACCTGTTTAGCTCAATTCCCTATTTAATATTGGTATTGGTTGATATTTTAATACACCTATATTTGGAGATCATTTTAATCTTCAAGATCATGGTATTGGAATCCACCCTTGTTTAGGGTGGGGATTTTGAAAATAGTTTTTCCTATACATAAACCCTACCCCAAAATAAAAAGTATCACCTATGAAAATATATCCATAAATGATACGAGTATCTGTCCTATAAAATCCACAATTAAAATCGTCATTCTCACCCATACAGGTGATTCAGAGTGTGATGTTGGTGTAGGAGATCATAATGAAGAAAATACTACTATTTGGATGAAAACCATTAGGAAGACCATTCATTATTATCATAGATTCATAAATAGAGGCATACTATGGGTCTATGGAATCCCTCTTTTTAACTATCACTAGTCCATCGACATATCAACAAAATAAATGGAAGAAATAAACCTATCAGTTCATATGATCCCATACAAGTGGCTGAAACATATTTTAAATGAACAATTTACTATATAAGCATTATATATGGAATACAACCAAAACAAAACATCCCATAGAATAGGATATGGAGTGGGAGGATGTTTGAGTGGATCATATCATTCTTCCAGTGGAAGATCGTCTACCGATAGTCCTTAGTACACTATCATGGGAAGAGGTGGGAAATCTTTATCATCTAAAATTGATATTGGATATTATTTATTAACAACCTAGGAACAGAATAATATATATATATATATATATCATTACATTTTCCTCTAGAGTGACTTCCCACCTCATAACCATGGTTAATCTACTCCATGATATATAAATCCAGTCAGTGGGTAGGTATACACAAATCATCGAATTGATGATGTGATTGGTTCCTCTATAATTTTTTTGAGTACTTAATGATGTAATAAAAATATATTTAACCCTAGGGGAAGAAATATCCAATATAGTTGGACCATAATCATCCATCAAATATCATTATTAACCATAGAAAAAGTTTATTCAATATCAAAGGTGAACTATAAAAATATCATTCCTAACATGCCTTACACGGTGTCTTAATATTGGTAAATTAGGAAAAAAATAATCTACAAGATAATGAGGTTTCATAATGAACCTAGAAGGAAACTATTTTGTCTATATTTTATTTTTTACTAACGGTTATTTCCCATATGTGGTCTTCTCTACATATAATTACCATATAATTTTGACCAACTTTATCCAGAACCATCATCGCTAGACAATCAATATGTATTTAGGGTTCGTTATACAATCACTATCACAATACATTTATTTAAAGGACTCACATACTCCATTGATGTAACACATTCCCAAGACAAACTATTTTTAATGTTCATGGAAATTGTTCGATATGAGCTAGTTCCTAAAATCGTCTCTCTGATATATCCCCAATGATTTCTAGTGAATATTGTGAGATAAGAAAATTTATAAGAATCCATGGAGTAGGAAAAGAACTGCATATACACATTATCTATTTTTTGTCCATTGTGGAATCATATGTGCGAAGAGAAAGATCCTATTTTGAAAATCATGTTTCCTCATCTAATTCTCATCTAGGTGACACTAAACAACACGACTCACCTTGTTCATAATCAGAATAAGAACTATGTTCAATCCCTTGTTATGGATGGGAACAAAGGGATCCAATCATAGAATGAAATACTCAAAAATACCACTTCATGGATGAGAATAGTAGAGTTACCTTGTATTCCCCATTGAAAAGAGCCCATTGATATTAATTTATACAATAAGGCCCTATGTGGATTGGGTAATGAAGGAAACCAAATAATGTTCACATATTATAATACATGGGAACCAAATTAATGTTTTTTCTTCATATAATTTTTACATGTCAAAGAGGACCATGGGATAGTTGTGTTTGGAAATTTTGAAACTCGTGTTAGTCCTTTCTCTACCTCCATTGATGGTGACAATGAAGCCACCGGTGAATAAAAGTTATATAGAATAATTTTATATAATTTTGATGATAGGTAAGACCAGATGTTTAACATCCACACCCTCTCTAATATGCATATATATTTAAGAACAATTATCTCCTCGTGTGGTCCTCAAACCACCTCTATCTACTCTATATGTATCACAACCAACCTTTTCTTAGATGAACCAGTGCCAAAAAACCATAGAAATTAATATCCACCACTACATGAAAATACTTCATTAACTCTCAATAATTTTATACTACATGAAGAGATATTTCTCTAAAATTAATATTTCCACATATACCCCACCAATGAAAAGTAGTAATATATTTTAGTGAACAATATTAGGTTGGTGGATCATTTTTCAGAACCCAGTACATAAGTACATTATATAGATCCCTTAGTCACCTATAGTCAATGATATCATGCAATGTTAGTGAATCCCGAGACAATGAATAATGCTTGAGGTGGTTTATTAGAGTGGATCCTCCATACCACATAAACTATACAATATGGACTACTCAAAGATCATCAAGTGTAGTCATTATGGGACATATAATTGAGAATACCCCCATGACCTATCAGATTGTTTGATTATATATACCAGTCAAAGAAAAATTATTTTCATTAATAACTAGGCATGTCGAGATATTAACCATCAAATTCTAAAACTCATCTGACTATCTAATACCAAAATACATAAAGAACAATTTAAGACATTGTAGAACAACCAACCATTTCCTCTATGCATCTTGTAAAGAAGTTAATATTTCAATGATTTTATGTTCTATATACTTATAAATGTGATCCAGTGAATCCAAACATAAGTATACCATCATGAAACATGATCCAAGATGAAATTATCCTATTATAGGAGTTTCATGAGGCCCACATAAATGTCAAAAATATCCCTTCTTATTTTGAAATTGAGGTGGATACTATATAGGAATATCACCTGGAAAAATCCAAATATAGGGAATTCAAAGGCATATTTTAAATCTATAGAGGGATGATGGTTCCATCTATCATGGAAACATGATCCCAATAAAGGACATAAGGTAGTTCAATATTACTGAAATCAATCTTTTTGCGGTAGAAACTGGCTAAATGATTAATCTTATGTTGGCTCTATTACTAAAAAAGGGTACTCAAATCCAATTTTCCCAAATAGATCCTGAGGTTCCATGTCAATGTTAATATTTAATATTATAAATTAGTAATTATTTATTTAGAGACTAACTATTTTAATTTAATAGTTAATATAGAGTTCATGATTGTCTTATTGGATGTTTCCTAAATTTCCTTTCAAGGATGACCTTGCTATTACCTACATACATTTATCCCTAAATCATATCAGTATTCCATCAAATCATCCCATCATAATAATTTTTTAGTTCCTCAAGGTTACAGTGACCTTACATCTTATTTTAATCCTTATATTTGGATATTTTTTATTATAAAAGGGAAAGGAACGAACTCCTAATTGATGTGGTAAAATGCATAAATGTAGCTTCTCTATATTTTTACACATACTGTCACATTTTCTATGAATAACTATAGTTCATGTAAAAAGTAAAAGATCATAAATTATACTTTATTTTCTTGGTTAGGAACATTAAACTAAAAACATGGATCCAAAATAAAAAAACATTTATATAATCATCATAATGATCTCCTAACGTCACTTGATCTATTAAATTTGTATAAGATAACCTGAGGAATACATGAATAATGTGATGAGATAAAAGAACAGTAAGGGAATATACACATTAATAATGAATAAATCATGGGATAGAAATAATGAAATTATGAAATTAAGAAATAATGAAACATGAATACCTATATGGGAGCATACCACAAAGAATATGGGATCATGTAATCATGGAATCACAGAACTATGGAAACAATATGACACCAAGAAGAAGAATGAGTCATGGTTAACTACAATGACCGTTAAACATAGAGGAGCATGATTATAGGATAACCACCAAGATGATTTCACATTGTAGAGAATGTGTTAATGCTATCCTATAATTCCATTTCACATGGATGACCATAAGTGATGGCTAGCCACTAAGGACATTGCACATGATGTTTTATGAGACTAAACATAACCCAATTTATTATAGCGTTATGTAGGCGTAACAATCATTACAAGTTAATGTATATGTGTGTTATATGAAGAATCAATCATAAGTTACTAACATAATGGTTACCCATGGAATGATGTGTGTACGTAATCTTATCATAAAGAATAAACTATGTGTGTACCATAATAATTTCCAATAAAGATTGGATATAAATAATAAGTTGATATTAAAAAAGGAAATTATTCATAGATAATTATAAATGATGTCTGAATGATCTAAAAGAATGTATAAAGATTGATTAAAATACATTATAAATGATTCACTTTGGTACGATTTATTAGAAAATATGAAGGAATCATTAATGATGAAAAATGAGTTATTCTTTATAAAAAAACAAAAGTGTACTAAGATAGATTTTCATAAAAAATATAGGGATTTTAGAAAAAAAATACCTTGAAAAATTATAGTATGGAGTGCACATCAAAATGGGACAGAAATTTTATTCTTCCAATTAGTTGGGCTTGATTGTCTGTAGGAATTAAGAAAGGATCCATAAAAACAAGTATTTCCTAGATAAATAAAAATTAATTAAACATGATAAATATCTTTGGAACACAAAAATATAATGTCGTAAGTGTTTATTAGAATAATAATGAATTAAATTATGGTAAAGATTGGGAAATGACAATCTCAATGAAAAATAGAGGATTGGATGGAATCCCTTAACCAATGTCCAAAACAATTATACAAATGGTAATAATGTAATGGATAATATAATTATATACACTAATTAAAAAAATAAAAAACTTTTCTGAATATATTTTATTTATTATTATTTTAATTTGTTCAATTCTAGAATATTTTTTTCAGTTTAAAAATCAATTTCACCATTCAAGAGAGATTATTTCCTTGGTTAATTGATCAACTATCTTGTGTACATGTACAAATAAATAATTTAAAATGATAATATATCTATATAAGTGATATTATGTCATTAAAAAATAAAAATAGAATTTAACGGTCCTATATATAATTTTTTATTATATATGCTTTGGTTCATAAGATAAAACGTTAATTATAACCATTTATATTTCTTTTTGTGTATTTTAGGTCATCCCAAAATTGTTTTGTTTTATTAAAATATTTTTAGTATATATATTGGTTCTAGAACATTAAAAATCAATAATAAATATATTATTTCTTTTATTAATAATAACAATTTATTTTTCCGAGACTTTAATTTGGTAATGTAAATTGAAAACTCATCATCCATGAATACTATAAATCAAATAATCAGATATATTGTTTTCATTTTTAGAAACAAACTAGAGGGTACGAGAATGGATGATGATTTATTCCGTTAACCAAATTAATCATTTTTATATAAACATTACTGGAGTTATAATTTCACTTAGTCAATGTTAGGTAAGGATAAGATAGAAAAAATGGAGTAAATTAAACTTAATGAAGATATTAACACTTGAATTTCTTCTCATAAGGATCGTGTGTTTCGTATTATGTTGAGACCAAAGGCTCATGAAAGTGGGGGAGAGATATTGTATGATTATTGGGAAATACATAGAAATATTTAAGTTTATTTGTGTATGGAGAAGTGGTGGTGAGGGGTAGTATTTATATTAGAGGGTTTTAGTGTTTTTATTATACTATTCACGGTATTATTATTTTCACTCATGACAATGAATATTATTGATTATCATGACTAAATAAAGTAACTAGTTCATGTAAATTTTAACTAATGTGGATTACATCATTCATAATTAATCTATGACTCAACAGTTCATGTATTTCTTTGATAACATAAATTTCTGTATTCCATTATTCAAGAAAAATAAAATATTTTTCAAAAATCCCAAAAAAACACCCCAAACATATTTCGAAGTGTAGAAGAGATAAATTAAAGCCTTTTTATGAAAATAAATTTATTAATTACTTGAAAATTAATATATTATTAAATCCAAAATTATTATAAAAATATAAATTTTAAAATTATATGTGATTTTATAACACATTACAATATTAATTAAGGTCTAATAAAATATTATTATAACCATAGGACAAAATAATATTAGTTTTGGAATCAATTTTAAGAAAATAAATCTTAATTTATTTCATGAAATTAAATTTAAAATTTTATTTAAACATTTATGTTTAAAAAAATACAAGTACATAATTTTTCAATATTAAAATATTTATTTAGTTAATAAATGTTATAAATATATTATATTTTAATTTATAATATGCTTAGTTATTATTTATGCATTCACTGATGCTGTTACTATTCAATTTTCTTGATTACTATTCTTAATGGTCAAATTAATATTCAAAAGGTCATGTTATTAATAAATTGGTTTAGATTCCGTGATCTCAATCTCATGGATGGGGCAATTCCTTCATGTCATTCAACAATCCTGATTCTATTCCTTCCTTCTTGAGGATACAAAACTCCATGAAATTCCTTGACCTCTCATAGAGAGTGCCTCAACTATTTCTTTTTCTGGAAGATCTCAATGGTGACATGGATCTATGAAATATCACACTGGGGGATCCATTTCATCTTTAATATCATTTAGTTGATGTGTTTGAATGATTTTTTTTTCAATTTATGGAATCTTCAGCACCATGCAGTGGTCGGATTACGTGACTCAAGGCACTTGATTATTCATATTGAAAGAGAAGACAAATTGATTTCTTCCTATTCTCGTGTCCCTCCAAGATTTAATGGATATCCTTTTCAACTATTTTTATGGAATCATAATTTCCACATTTAGGTTGATACCTTGATAATGGTTACATGTGTGTGTCTCCCTGGTCTACCACTTTCTTTCAAAATCCATCCATTTTTTGTGCTATTAAGAATATGATAAGCTAGTATCTTTTCTATGATTATCTAACATAGGTGGTATGTCACCCCATATTTCCACATATTTATTTTGAGATCAAAATTTTCGTGGCCACCAAAGCTGTAATGGCCCGAAGGCCTCAATTATTATTTTTTATTTTGATAAAGCCCCCTTTTAAGTGAAGAAGGGGGGGAAACCCAGACAGACTTCATAGATATAAGACAGATCAAACTTGAAGTACAAAAATAGTAATACCAAATTGACAATAAGGAACTGTCTCTCCCGAGAAAATAGCAGGGATGATGCTATCCACCATTGCTGTCTATTCGGTAAGCAAGTGTCATGTGCCAAAGCATAGGCCCGATCCGATGGTTGATGCCATACCCTCTCAAACAACCAAATCAATAATGCACTATAAAGATAAACTGCTAGCTCTGGACCCTCCTATGGGACCTATCCAAATGGTCAAGTCTAGCAACATGACGTTTCCACCTTCAGAATCAAACCGAGTCTAGTTAAAATTCTCCTAACAATGAATAGAATGTGATGACATAAAACAGAATTCCATGAGTCAGCCTCCAACAAGACATCACTAATCAAGCCCTGCCACACTCGTCATGACTCCCAACCACCACTGTATCCACCGAAGAAACTGAAAGACAATCCAAAGACATGAATCTGGGACAACGTCACCTAGGACTGAATATCCCTACCACACACCAATAGAAGTCACCGGAGAAGGTTTCTAGACCAATCTAAACTACAAACACCCCTCTGGGCATGGATACATTTTGAACTAGACTGAAAACGCACCTGACCAGCATCCATCACAAGATACCACAGAAAATGGCATAGAAAACATGAAGAACAACAGGAACGAGCCAACCACCACACTTACACCGATTTACAAAATCATAACATAACCAAATGAAGAAAACTCCAAGATCAGACCTTCTAGAATGAAACATAGGGCCTCCAGAAACCAGAAATCCTCCCTGCAATGCTCTGGGGCCGATGCCATTCCCCATGGACATGGCCGGAACACCTCTCCCATCACGATGCCATGCCCGCCGATGCTAGACTGGGATTCAGCACCAAAATAAGTTCACCAGTGTGCACAACATAGTCACACTCTATATCCATGGACATCATCCCAAGCCTCGGCCGTCGATACACACCACCATCACGGAAAAAGCAGAGCCCCTTCACACTGAAGCATGCCAGTGCCTAGATGGAGCAAGAGCCGAAGCTGAGCCATAGAACCGGAAGACGCATCGTCCCCGAGTAGAGCGCATCCCCGAGCTGATGAGACAAACCAGAGTGGTAGAGGATAAGAGAGGGTGAGATCTGGGGCTGAAACTATAGCGACACGGGATGTCAGATTCAAATTGTAGATCCTTTTTTGTGTATAATGTTCCCAATGTGGGAATGGATGTCTTTAATATAGAGGAGGGTTCTCAAATAAATGTAGGTGGGAGTATGAATTGTTATTTATCTTCATAGGATGCTATAACTGGATGAGGTGTCATGAATAACGAGGTATATAATGGTCACGAGTATGTAGAACAACCACACTATCTTACCATGATCGATTATAATAGTCAATTTAAGCAGTAACACAGAGTTTTTAGGGGTTACCAAAAGGTTTACCTCCCTAGATAATGGGTGTACCTATATGATTGAGATAATGAAAATGATAATGGCATAGAAAGGCCTTCCTACAGTGACGTTGTCCTTTGTTGGATGAAGATGGTGATTGGGAATGAGGACGCTATGACAGCCCCACCATGAAGAAGGCCACATAAAGACTATTCTTATATACCAATGTTGACGTCTTCCAGGTCTTCTTTCGGTAAAGAAGGTTGGAATTGAAATCATCTAAGGTGTTTATATCATTGGAGAAGATTAATAGTAGAAGGAAGTATGCCATGATTCTGAAGCTCTATAAATTCTCTGAGAGGGAATCGACTACTATAGAGGAATCAATCTGACATAGATGTTGTATTTCATTCCTTATAGTACATGGTTGATGAAATTTTCTTTTATTATAATATATAGTCAGAGGTTTTCATCTGAATAAAATTTTTTGGTATAACAATATACATTTCATTTATAGAATTATGTGTCATTAAATTCTTCTCCCTTATTAAGTTTCCCACAAGAAATTTTATTTCTTTAGATGAAAAAACCCTAATGATCACAGTCCAAGTTTCATTATTAGGTTTAGTCATCACTTCAATGATGTCTTATATATTTTATATTTTAATTTCATTCATGGTGATAGGGTTCATGGATTATGATAGTACTTAAATATATTTTAAAATTCATCAATTTTCTATCTCAAAAAATATTTAGGTGTCTTAGATTATATATGTGGATCCATCGATAAATCATAAAATATTATACAAAATATATATTTTTGAAACATTTTCTTGGCCATGATTTTTAATAAAACAATATTATATGATTCATCATCAAATATATAATTTTATTTCATAAATCAGTTTGGATATTTCCCCAAAGACATAAATTTATAATCTGATTCATACAGGCTACTCAGTGGCCTCCATAATATACATAATCATGAATATCATTGACTTCTATTGGTGTATAAAATACAGAGATGAAATTGAAATAGCATTGATTGTTCTTCCCGTTCATCAAATGGAAAGAAAGTTGAGAGTGAACATTTCTATAATAAAAAAAAGATGATCATTGAAATAAGAGTTCTATGGCAGTGTTATTGAATTCCACGTAATGTTTTATCATGTAACATGTATATTATAAAGAGTTTTGAAATCATCTTATCATGACTTCATGATAACATTTTCACGTAGATCATTTGAATTATTGAAAATAATTTATCTTGATCATCCTCCTCCCATCATTTAACTAATAAAAAGAAAATACATTAAGAGGGATTATATTGGTATATAATAATCATATAAAAAGAAAAAAATTAACAACTAAAGATAAAATTGTAAATGAAAAGTATATCATAACATGTTATTCCTTATGTTACAATATTGTTATCCATGGACATTGAATTATCTATATGGTTCATATTAAATATGTATAATACTATTATTGAATAATAATAAGACTAGCCATTTTTACCAACTATAGAAGCCCTATTATTTTACATATATTATTACATGATTAAAAGATTATATTTCATTTATATATAAACCAAGATTCATAACCATTTGTGGTATTTAATGAATAAGTTCATAAAACTTAAAACATAGAGCCAAATTAATAAAAGTAAATTTTTTCAGAATGAGCTCTTGAATTTATTTTATCCATTAAATTTGTATAGGATAACTGGGGGAATACATAAGTAATCAAATCAGCTAAAAATCATAGAATGGTCATATGTATAAACTACTAAAAACATACCTTTAATAGTTCTATAACTGACCTCTATCAGTTCAAGAAATGTTATGAAAACCATAGCACAGTCAAAATTCCATGAATTCTATCAGTTCACAAAAATTGTTGATAAATAGTAGCATTATATGTATAAATATTAGAACTCATAAATTCTTCTTCTATTATATCATTTAAAAGCACTGATAAAATACATAATTTATCAAAACATTTATTTAACACAAATAAATGGACACATCATGCATAATATTATGGTCACATCATGCATCAGATTATGGTCATATAATGATCATTTCCCATGTTTCCAGTTTAAAATGACATTTTAATAAAAAAAACATACCTGACATACAGAAAAACATGGAAACACCTATTGATTGTATTAAAACCTTATTAAAAAAATCAAGATCCATTTGTGGAGTTTATATGTCACTTTCACAATTTGGTGAATGGTGTGACCAATAACAAATCAAATGGATCATTTTATTCATAATTTACATTATTTTTTTATGAAAAAACAACTAACATTCTAAAAACATGTAAAACACATTCAGATTGTGTTCATACCTTAGTAAAATGATTCCTTCATCATTTGGAAAGTGTAGGGATCAGTTTCACCATAATCTAATGCATGATGTGACCATAATCTGATTGAGATTGAATGTCACATCATGTTTTTCTGTATGTCAGGTATGTTTTTTTATTAAAATGTAATTTTAAACTGGAAACATGGGAAATGATCATTATATGTGTAATCATGTCTAGGCATCATATATAACTAATTCATAAATGTCATAAATTTATTATGTTTCATTATCCCAAAATATCATGGTAATGTAGGTATGTTTTCTTTATTTTCAGTGATTTACAGTTGTTTTGTTTTAAAATTTCAATTTTAAACAAAAAAATATAACATAATTCACATCAGTCACATAGTGAATTGGATTAATGTTTTTATGATTCATACTTGTCCCAAATTATGTATTTATCATTTTCCTAAGAGTCCAAAAAATTGAAATTTTTTCCCTTTTTGAGTATGACAGTTGTTTTTGTCAATACAATTAATGTTAATTTTGGATTAAATGATACACCTAGAGTCATAATGATCACACTGTGTGTCAGGTGAAGGCGTGGATAACCCATTCACATCCAAAATTACTCATGGATTATTTTCAAATATTATTGAAACACGATGAATTTGTTTTCTCAATTTTGAGAATTCCTAGTGTGTTTGTTATTAAATTGTTGTTTTACACTCGAAGCGCACACATTGAGAAATACAAGTGACATAGTTTGTGGGATTGATAGGATACTGATTCATTAATGTCACAAATTTATTTTGAATCATTTCCCAATATAATCCAGACTATCAATGTGTGTTTCTCAGTTTTCAATGATGAACACTATTTTGTATTAAAATGTCAATTTTGAACTAATAAATGACACATGGAGTCATACCGATCACATCATTCATCAAATTCAGGTGAAAAATATCCATATAATTAATAAATGGAGTGTGGATCATTTTCATAATGTACCAAAAAATCCAAATGTGTTTTCACGGGTTTGAGAATTTCAATTTTTCAGTAATAGTAATGTCTATTTTTAATAAAAATACACACATAAAGTGATACTAGTCACCCCTTGCAACAGATTAAGGGGAATCTAATCCCTAAAAATCCCAAACTAACTATGAATAATTTCGATAATGTAATAAATCTATTTTAATTTGTTTTCTCTGGCTTGAGATTGTTAGTTGTTTTTTCTCTCTAAAATTATTGTCAATTTTGAATAAAATGACACAATTTCAGTCATACCGGTCGCACCATGTGATAGATTGAGGATCTACATATTTATAAATATCCCAAATTAAAAAAGGATCATATTCCTTATGTACCACAAAAATATTAATTAATTTTATTGGTTTTGTGTTTTTCAGTAGTTTTTTTCACTAAAATTAATGAATAATTTTCACAATAAAGATGAATTTAGTGTCATACTAGTCATAATGTATATAAGATTAAGGCATATATGACCTGTACACATCCTAAAATACTAATAGACCATTTTACTAAATTATCAAAACAATATTAATTCATTTCCTCATTTTTGAGATAGTCACGTGTGTTTTTTACTAAAATTACATTTTGAAATGAAAACATGAACAATGTATCTTATCTTGTGTGATAATTGTTATGTGAACATTTAATAAAATTTTCTCCAAATAATTCACTGAGTGATCATTATTCAAATTATTTACCAAATAATATTATTTTTTTATAATTATGTGTGTCTCCACCTTGTTATTCTCCACAACAACCACCTCCACATCAGTCGTTGACTCCGACTATGCCTCTATCTATTCCTCATCCTCCGCCTCTTCCTTCTCCCCCACCATTACTTCAACCTCTAACATTGCGACTAAAAAAATATTTATTTGTAATTTAGCACTGAAAAAATTGATTTTCTCCATTATTCATCTCCTAGGGAATGAAATCGAAAATAATATATAACTAGTCTAACACTAATTAATCCCACACAAAATTTCATTCAAAGGTCATAAAAAATTCTTGATAACTATCATTTAAGGTAATCAGAAAAGAAAAATTTCGATATTCATTCTGAAAAATTTATATTGCCTACTCATATCTAAACCCATGAATTTCTTGTTTTGTGAAACTTCATTATCATAAATATTCACAGTTCTGAGAAAATAAAGAAAAACATCTAATTATGAAATATATTTAATAAAATTTTAATTACCATCTGAAATTACCTATTTATGGTTGAATTATTTTTCTTGCATTTTGATTTCTCTCATTAATATTCAAATATAATGTGCACAATAATTTTCAGTATATTGTTTCAAACACAATAGAAACATTGAACAAAATAAGGGAATTTTTTGAACTATTTTAATAGATAATATTTTTATATATACCATGGTTTGTTAACATATTTAGTAAACCCCATGATTTCTCTTATTAGACATCTACTTTATTCCATGATCTTTCTTGTATTGAGTGACCACCTTATCATACCCAAATTCTCATCAAAACACTTGGTAGACATATAATTTAATTTTTTCTATGAAATGATGATTTTAGTGTATTACATATTAAAAAGAAACATCATTTCTGGTATTTTGGTTTCATACCGATGCATTTAATCCATTAAATAATTATTTTTCTTGTCTATATTGAGTACTAGTATCATCATTATTCTCTTAATAAATATAAACATTTATGTATAAAAAAACTATTTTATTTGATGAGATAATAGATTTTTAACCATTCATTGTAATCGTCAAAAATATTCAGTCTCCTGATGATTTTTTATTAAACACTTTTAAAACTCAATTTTTATAGTTAATTTATTCCCCATTTAATGAAAATTTTGGCATATAAATGATACGAGAATTAATAAATGCAAATCGTGCTTCGAACAATCTTCCCATTATATAGTTGTAATATAAACTCAATTTTTTTAAACATTTATAAACATATTTTATTCAATATTTGGATATTAAAGATATAAAAATGTACATTATTTATGTATTCACAAATGAGATGCCTATATATTCCTTCTTGAGAATCATAGTTAGACTGTTGAGTCTAATTACGTTAGAAAAATAATATCCATTTATGTTTTCTTCATATTAATTTCCACAATGAGTTTTATCATAAAATTTTGTCTTTTCATTAATTTATAACGATAACAAAAGTTTCTATTGAATTAGTGGGGAGATGGTATTAATATATTGATGTCTAGTCTCAATTGTCGATTCAAAAGATTTTCATGATTTGACCATCAATCTATCTTGCACTTTATCTATTTATAATATTATAACAATCATAATAACTTTTTTCATCATCCATTACATATGTTAAAATGAAAAAAAAAATATAATACCTCAATTATATATATATTATTATATAGCCATTATATGTTTTCTCCAATAGCATCATCAACCATTGAAATACCAAGACCATCATGTGGAACATGCAAAATAGATTTCGAAACATTAGATGCTTAAATCCCCATTCTCATGTGAATTTTTGGGAGTGTTGATTATGTAGCTATTTTCCTGATATATTAGAAATTGTACCCATTACAATAAGGTAGTACGTGGGTGTAGATAAATAAAATTCCCATACAACTATAACCTACAAAATGTTATTAATATAAAGTTATTAGAAGTTTATTTCTTAATATTTAGGAGAAAGATCAATGAAAAAATTGATTTCCTTTTGTATGGTTTGTGATTGCGTTGAATGAATAACCTCAAATATATTGGGATCATTTAGTTCATGTGCTTATCATTGATCACCTGATAGTTCTCTTTGATCATTTCTTATACAATGTTCTTCTAAGTTAGACTAAAAAATAAAATCATGTAGTAGGTTTATTTATATATGAAATCATTTCATAAAATTATATTTATCATAATGTATTTTTATCTTCTATAAATATGTTTAACGAGAGACTTCAAAACCTAATCCTCTAACATGACCATATAATTATTCACACTACAAATAAAATGAATTCCAATTTTCTTCTGGTATTGTTGTTTCCAAATCAAGTGTATAAAATAAATAAATAATATAAAAATATTTATTTTTATGTAATATTGGTATAAATTATAACGAATTACAATTATATCACACTTACACATTATTCACATACTTATTTGGAGTTTTCATCATTTAATACACCCTCCTTATTTACATTACCCTCCTTCTATAGAAGATAAAATGCAATAGATGTGGATTCCAATTTTCATTCATCAATATTCATATATACAAAGGAATATTTGTTGTTTCAAATCACATAACTAAAAATTAATTATTGATTTACAATACTGACCAGTTTATTATATAATAAAGTGAACATCATATATCCATTGAAATAGGGGTATATTGGGTTTGATTCCTGTTATTTATTTTTATAACTCAATAGAATCTTCATAAATTCACAATTTATAATTATTTTATATAAAATAAATAATGATAAATAATATATTATCAACTGCAATGCACTTGAATTGATTTTTCTTGGGAACGATTAAAGAAATCAGTACATGATTCCCACATTATAATGTATACATAGCTATATTGTGGGTGACGATTTATATTTCCCTTAGAATCCATATGTTTTATCTTCATCAGAATATTCCATAAGCCTTTATTGGATTTTATAGAGGACATTAAGAAAAATTTCATATATAAATTTTCTAAAAAAACGATGTCTGCAATAAATTATGATAACTAAATAAATGTTTCATTATATAATATTTTAGTAAAATTGAGAAAATATATTTTAACATTACTTATATTTCCTTTCGAAGGATTTCCTTCGTTATTGGTTGAATGCAATTCCATGAATCAATATCCATTGGAACCTTCATCCGTTTGGTGACCCTAGATAAATAATGAATATTGACATGTTTTGTTCAATAGGTTTTCCATGTAGATTCCAACAGAACTCATATTTTATACCCATAAATCATCCCTTTATAAATGTTATTCAAAATTGTGATGTTGCCTCATTGTTTTTTTCTTTAATATATTGTTCATCACCTAAACAATCTATAGTTTCAACAAAAACTGTGTGTAAATCCTCAGGATTGGTAACATCGTCATGTTCATAAGACATTTCCCACTTTATTTTTCAATCTTTTAATGTTTCTTTGGTAACAAAAATTAAATAAAATTTGTTCATAAATTTCAACAATTACAGGAATCTTGAATAAAAATTCTTACTATCATAGACACATATATAATACATCAATACTATAGTACTACTGATCTTAACTTCCTTTATTTAATTTTTCCCAAAAAATTGATTTCAATCAATATATTAATTATTTATTTGAGGCTTCTCATTCCCACATTCAAACTAGCTATCCTCCCATCATTGTTCGGGAGGTACGTCATCGACGAACATTGGAACCAAAAATCTAGGATGAATGATATTTTGAATGAGGGAGTTCAATCCGTCGTCAAGTGTGGATGAAAATCAAGCATCTAGGTATTAATGTGTCCTAGGGACCTATAATAATAGAATCACTCAAAAAGACTCCTAAATTGATGAGGAATTAGAATACATCCACTATAATGGTTTTGTATAAATGATTATCTCCCCAACTTCATTGGATATAAAAACTATCAAATAAAGTATTCCTCAACTTATACTTTTGGATACATTCAAAACCCACCATAAGATCCCTCCAATGTCATAAATGGCCTGAAAGGGTTAATTTTTATACTAATTCTCAGAATTGATTTTGAAAATTATTACTCTTATAAAATAAATGAATCTATTCAACATAATCCTAAATTTATTATTAATATATATTTTCTCTAAAATCATAGAGGAACTATATATACAACTCATCGTTGAAAATTATACCACATAGAATTAAGTAGATCTAAAATTACCTCTCAAAAATGGTGATCAATATAAGTTCTACCATATAGATATTTTTCATTTTCCCCTAACAACATAGATCTATAGGTCAGAGTAGTGAGATATTATATATATTAATATATATTTTTACATAATTTTACACTTCAAAAAAACAAACTTTCATAAATAGGCCAAAAATAATCTATATCAAATTTGGACCCCCTCCCCTCCCCCTTGTTATTTTAATTTTTAATAATCCACATCATACATTATATATAATTTGAAAGAAGTTAGAATCATTCATTAAAATATAATTATGAAATAGACAACTAATAATATAGATGAAGGAGGTTACTAAAAAACTCAATCAATTAAGAAGTTATATATACATATCCATCACTAATAAGTAAATATTAATGAACTATTTATTTACTATTACTATTTCTTTAAATATAAATTTATAATTTATAATAGAACAAAAAAATAAAGATTCATTCGAACAGGAAATTTAATATATTATTACCGATTCATATATAATAAATCCTAAATAAGAGGAATGAGATTTGAGAAGATTGGTCAAGAAAAAATAATAAAATATTTCATCCATTGATAAAAATAAACCAGCAATCTACAATAAAAATCATAAATACCAAAAATTAAGTGCCCCATTCTAAAATCGCATTGAGATCCTCAACAAAACCACACTATTGAAGAAGGGTCCAAACAATTAGGCTCATCAAGAAAACAAGTCCTTTCAATGTAAATAAAAGGAAAAACCAATATATTCTAATGTATCGACAGAATATACAACCAAAAAAATAAAAAACCCAACATGGGAATTAAGATAAATAAGGTCCCATGTTACCCTCTCGATTTAGATTCTGGTTGAGATTGAATGAAATCGAGTCTCCTATAAAAGAAGGTAGAAATCACTAACATTGTTATCCTAAGAGAAAAACCATCTAAAATTTTATTTCAATATTCTATAAAAAAGTAAATGACACAAGACATTAAGTCAACTAGTTATGTTTGAAATCATCATTATAAATGGTTCCTCCAAGATAACAAGACAAATCCAAAAGCATAAAAACCAAAAATCACAACATCAAAAAATTATACAATATCATTTATTTAAAATAACTAAAATTAAATAAATATTTATAAAACATTAAATTCAATTAAAAATACCAAAATCATTTTGAGTTTATTTTATTTTAAAGACATTTTTATGAAATACTTGTTCATTTTAATTTTGTTTATAAAAAAATATACATATTTTATGAATCTTCTTTCTCAAAACCCAAAAATAAATAAAAAAAATTATAAAATAAAACTTTTTATTTAATAAATAGATTCATAAAAACACTAAATTGGTTTGAGAACCTAAATTTTAATTAAAAAATAATAAAACACATTTTCACCCAAAAACATTTAAAATTTTCAAAACACTTCACAACACTAGATCATAGTCATTTCAATAATGTAAATCAAAACCAAACCATATTTAACTCACCCACATAACAATGAATTTACTATACGAGTAATTAAATAATTAAATGTGGAAGATAGAATAATAAATTAAACAATAATATTCTGGCAATTTAGTGGAGTCATAAGAACCATCTATATGGGATCTACATGGTTGGATAGATCATGGGGACTAGCCGTGTGTCTCCATATCATCATCCAACATCACCCCAAAAACATCCAAATTCCAAATCCACTTAAAACTCATTAGGTATTTATTTATAAATTCTCTATCAAAAAAATCATAACAATAAATATCTCAATCAAATTCAATGTCTCATTACCAATGTTCCCTGGAAAATCATTTCTGTAAATGTAAGATAGTTATTGACACTATAACCCCACATGTACCTCTCAAGTTCCAACAACCTAACTCCACTATAACATCACTATTAAATAAAAAATCTCACTTTGAATCTTAGGATCTCCGAATAAACTATGCATGGATACCATTTTTAAAAAATTTACTGAATTCTTGTCCCATGATATCAGATATCAAAAACAAGATTGAGGAATGAGTTAACCTCTTTATTATTTAACTATAATCAATATGAACATTCTAAAAATCAATAATTACATTTTATATAGCATGTGTCGACCAAATATATTTTATTCATCAGTACATGACCATACATGTATGTTGACTAACCTTAACATATGAAATCATCATTTTCTTTCATAGAAACAATTTTATATAGTGGAAAATAATAAAATAGATCATATCGTTGTATTTAATTATTGAGGAGAAGAGATGTAGGCATTTTCATGAATAAGAAATGTGAAAAAAAAAACACAGAACCCAAAACAATAAAAACATTAGAGGAATGTATAAAATAACATCCATTAGATTCTAGCCTTGATTAATCCAAGAGAACGTAGAGGAGTCACACCAGTAGTTGAGGAGTTCGGTAAGAGATTGATAATAGTGATTGATTGACATAGGGTTAGCGATTTTTAAATAGATCAAAAACACGTTGAACATCTCTTCTAAAAACTGATTGATAATTATATATATTATCAGAGTTAAAATTTCAGTGCTGATAAATATCACTTTTAACATCACTTTTTTAGAATTAATAATGATTGATCATTATCATCCATAAAAAATAGAGGATAAATGTTATATAATTTTAATTATTTAAATACATTTATTATAATTTTATATTTATATAAATAAATTTATTATAAATTTATAATTTTTTAAATATATATTATTATATATTTTTAATTATATACATACTTTTTAAAAAAAATAGTAATTAATTATTTATAATTATTATAAAATTATTATATTTAAATTTATAGATATATTAGTTTATAAAAGTTTATTTAAAAATATATTTCTAACATTATTAATGATTATATATTCATAAATACTTGATCATTGAAAATGAGTGAATTTGAATAATTCCAAATGTGTACACATTAAGAATATGGAAAAATTGATACAATTTATTAATTAATTATAAGTTATAAAAATATGGTTATATATATATGGTAGTGGATGAACCAATATTGAAAATAAAAAAACATAGAAAATAAAAAAATATAAACAAATAATAGTAAATTATCAAATTCAGAAATAAAATAATAATATAAATATTAAAAATTCATAACCTAACTATATTCTTAAAAACAAATAATAAAAATTTCCTATTAAAAACAAAATACATGTTAAATGTGTCATATTGTAATGATATTATAAAATATATTATATTTGAATAAATTACAGAAAAACATGGTGCATGGCTTTCTATATACAGTGAAATTATATTTTTCTGTACATTTGTTATTAAAATGCATTATCATATATATATACATGAAATAAATGGAACACATTATTTTTTCTATAAGTTAAATTTAAAAATCAAAAAATTTTAAAAATGAATATGACATTAACATTTTTTTAAATTTACATTTTATATATGTTATACTTATTCATTTTATATATCTATATTTAATATTTTTAATTTATTAATATTTATAAAATATATTTGTGTATACAAAATTAATTCATTTTAATAAATAAATATTTATCAGATAAATGGACCATATTATTTTAATTTACTCATATTTCTTTATTTTTTCATGTTATTCTAGACATTTACCATTGCTGAAAAATTATTGATAAAGGGAAACATTTATCAGTCTCAAAAATTAACTGATAAAGGGATACTTTTATTATTTCTTGAAATAAAGCGTCGATAATGATATAATTTATTAGCAAATATTTCATACATTGAAAAAATCAATCTCTGTTATACACGTGAATTATAGTAGTAATGTGAATATTGTATAACACATGGTTTAGGGAGTGAGGTCTATAGACTTGGTGGATCTCAAAATTGAGTCTAGGAGGACTCTATTAAATAGTAGTAGTATATGGGATAAGGGTATGATAAATTCAATGGATCAGAATCAGTGTATGGGAAGCCTTACTAGTTGGTTGAAACATTTCACAATTGTCAAAGGAAGCATGACGATGTGAATATATTGAGGGACATAGACCCAAAAACCCTCGTCCATCAGAAGGTTGGGTCTTGGGAGAAGATAATTTGATGACAGAGGAAAAGGGATTTCAAAATGTAAGTAGAGGCCACTCAATGTGGACTCGAAGATAATGCTCAGGAAGTGCTTTAATGTATTTGGATGACCAAGAACCTCCATTGAATGAGGAGGATGACTCATCATGGTATGATAGTAATAGCCAACCATTAGTGGATTGTATAGACCTATGTCATGGGAAAGGCCCTCAAAACCCTCGTAGGAAGAAGGGAGAAAACAAATAGAGACTGAGGGAAATATATTGTGGTTCTGGGGAAAAAAGTGACGCAATTTTTACTCTTACATTCCAAAACCTATGGAAACCCAGTCGGATAATAAAATAAGGAACAATGAATTATCACTCGTACAGATGGAAGAATGCAACGAAGAACATAGATACATAAAGATATAGAAGGAAAAGATGTGGAGTTCTTTAGATTTATACTTTACTCCAAGGAAGATATACTTGAACAAGACATACGGCCTAATGTCTCCGAAGGGGAACTATAGAGGATTTTTTAACGACAGTTACAAGGGGATCTTACAAAGGATAAAGAATTATGGATAGATAAGAATGATTAAATTCTAGCCCGAGGCATCAATCAAAGTAAAATCAACATAGGGGAATTTATTTATAAAATGGAAAGGATGATCTCCCATCATTAAGAGATTGTCAGAGAAGACCCATGTATCCAGGATAGTTTGCCGCACTAGGATAATTATATAATATTTGGGTCAAGAAATATGAGTCTTGTGTTTAATCAATTTGTGATCTCTTTCAATACGTAGTGGTAAAATTTTGTGACATCCTGTCTTCCATTTTTTCTTAACAACAGTTTTAATAAAAAATTATATTTGGTTAGAGAACACATGGTTTATAAGTAACAACTTTTTTACATATTAAGGAATAGAACATAAATAAATACATGAAACCATATCATATAGAAAATGAGAACATGTAATCTTGGATTCATTGAAATGTTACTTAAACTTATATCCTAACATATGTAGGAGTAAAATATATCCTCCATGTTCATTTTAAATGGAGGATCCTGAGTCAATTCTATCGATGAAGACAATTACACATGTTAGAGCATGATTCTTGGCTTACATCAAAGACCATTACACATGAATTTTCATGAGACTAAATATTATAATATGAAATGGATTGATATCAGGGTTCACCAATCGTAACATATTCATTCATATGTGTTCAACCAGAAGAATCCATCATAATGTATAAACATAAGGGTTAAACATTGAATTTAATGAGAATAATAATAATATCTTAAGCCCCAAACAAAGGGATAATCAAAACATTTTCAAGGAAAACTTTATTTAAAACATAAATGAAAATGAATAATGGAAATTAGGCATATATCATGATAAATTATTCATAACTCAGTTCAAACCATTTAAAAACAGGGGTACACATGTAATATAAATTACCCACATTTGTGTAGTTTAAGGGATAATATTAATGATTCATTGAAGAAGAAAAATAAATAGTGGTTTTAATAACACAAAATATTAACTAAGATACTATTTCATGATATTGTTTTTTATTTCATAAATTTAATTTTTATTTAAATTATAATATGGAGTGTACATGAAAATGGTTATGAAATTGAGATGTTCCATTTAATTGGGATTTCTTATGGAAATGAATTGATAATAGAACAATATAAAACATGTATATTCCATCTAATTAATGAATAATTGATGTATATAAATGTCATTATGGAAAAAATATAATACAAGATTATTAAATAAGAATAATTTAAAATTGTATTAGGGAATTTTGTGTGAAATCTTATCCTGATGGAAAAAATAGAGGTTCGAATAGAATTCTAAACCTTGCATTAGAATCTATTATGCACTTGATCATAATGTACATGAAAATAAAATTTAATATAGTAATTAGTTAATTTATCAGCATTTATAAATTTATATTTTATTATAATTGTATTAAAATCATTATGGCTTTTTGGGGGTTATAATATTAATTTTCATCATTCAAGAGGATTCGATTTCTTGGTTTTTAGGATCTATTTACCTGAATACTTGTAAACAAAATAATGAAAATTTAGAATAATTTTTCAGAATTGATAATATATTTTATTAATTATGTTAAATTATTTTAAATTGTCTTATATTTATTGTTATTTCTAAGTGTTAGATCATTCATTAGATAAAACATTTAGGATAACTATTTTTATTATTTTATAGTTTTTTTAGCATAAAAAATAGTTTTGATTTATTAATTAATTATATTAAAATCTATTTTTTCCAGATAATATACTAACATGTAAAAAATATTTTATATTAATGTATTATGGTAAAAATAGTTTTCTACTAGCATTGATTGTGTTATTGAAAAATGAAAACTCATAGACCTTGAATGTGATAAATCAACACACTATAGATGAAGTATACATTATTATAAAAAATGTTACAAGGAAGAGAAATATCTATTAGTTATTCATTTAGAAAAATAATATTTTATTTTATAAAGGATAATTGAGTTTTCATGTTACAATGATAAGAGGAGGTGAGGATAGGATGTGAGAAGAAAAAATATAGAATGAGGAAAAACAAAAATGAATTAAGATTTCACCTCTTGTATTTATTCTCCATGAGAACCAATGTGTGGAACATGAGTCTTATATTTTATTGAAATTAATGAATCATCAAAATGTTGTATATAATTGGTTAGAGTGTTGGAGGAAATTGGGAAATTCATGAAGTCCTTTTTAGTGTTAGGAGATGATGGGGTGAGTTGTGGTATTTATAGTGGATAAGTGTGGTGTTTTTATATTATTTTATACATTGATTTATTATTGTTGATCCATACTATGAATATTGATTTTTATTTTTCGAACATATTGAAACAATTTCATGTTCATTCAATATAATGGTTCTTACAACTTCCATACTTGATTCATGACTCTAGAATTCATCTATATATCTTATATCATAAATTATTGTGTTCCACCATCAAAAAAATGTTTTATTAAAATCCAAAAAAAATCACCCTAACCATTATTTATGTGTAAAATAACTAATAAATACCATATATTTATATTTATATAATAAATGATATTTTTAACTAAAATACTCATTCATTAAAAGGCAACTTTTAAAATATAACTAATTTTATAATACTTTGAAAAGTTAATTATTTTATCATAATATTATCATATAAACATAAGAGTAAAAATATTAATTTATGAATATATTTTATGAAAATAAATTTTCATTTCTGTTATCATATTATGTATGAAAATTTAAATAATAATTAATCATTCATAGAAATACAAAAAAAATAATTTATCAGTATTTAATAATTTATTTACTTATTCCATGATATAAATATAACATATATTCAGTAAGAATATTTAAAAAATATTTTATATTTATTTGGTGTTTACTATTTTATTTGAAGGGTAACTATTATTAGTAGTGACATTATTATTGAAATGATCATGTTACTATTCCATTAGTTTCATATATTTAATTTCTATAAATACTAATTATTTCACTTATTAAATATTTATAATGATTTTTATTGTGTTCTCAATGTGAATATATGTTATATATAATATTTGAAAAACTATATGAAGGGATAATTCATTGATATAATTTTGGGCCTTTACAGTCAATGATCCAAATAAAATAGCACCACCTTACGGGACCCATTGTATATTTTAATAATAACATTATCCAACTGATCCAATGGTTTAAATACACAACTATTGAACATAAGAACCATGTCACCATCCATAATATAAATTAATTCGTTCATATCACCTCGTATCCCCACAAAAGGAATACACTGTTGATTACAGAATGACATAATCCCAATACATTATGAAAGGTTTAATCCCTCACAGCTGAATCAATCCAATATAATTTATTACAAAGGGTGAGATTTACCTCATAGATTTTGAACCTTCATATTTCTATCAACATCATATGTATTCCCGATCATTAGAAACTGAATGGGATTAAGACACAAATTTTTGTGGACATGTAATATGTAACCATGAAGGGTCAAAAATCCCCTAAAATGATTAATACGCAATACCAATAGGTAATAATTCTACACCAAAATATTCTATTCAAGGAATTTCAAATCTAAAATCTCATAATCATGTTTTAGATGAAGATGAATATTTCATCAAAACCCTCCAACTATTGAGTAATTGTCTCCAACACTATCGATGAATTTTACTATGTAATTCAAGGAATTGAGGAAGAGGTGGAGAATGAATTGATTAACATAGTAATTTCTCGATTGGAATTTAAATCAATCATGAAATTTAATAATAAAAACTATTATTTTTTAACTTGAAATTAAAAATAAATTCTAAATCACTATCCTGATGTTATCTCCCACTATATTGGCCATTACATATTCCATAATGGGTTAAAATAGGCTCCAAAAAAATAAACCACTATAGTGCATCCATTGTCAATGATTATGCTAAAATGTGAATAAAATCCCACATCATCCTAGATATCTAATACATCATGTGACTAGTAAATATGTTTCATGTTAATATGACTAATGGAATAAATATATTATGCATTAAATTCCTAGTTTACTAATTTTAATTACCAATGAATGACTCCCTGATCACAATGAAACACATACTGTTGATGCATCTTCTCTCATCCAGTCCATCACTTTCATATATGTGTATTCTGGTAAAAATAAAATTTTAATTTCTTGTAAAAAAATGATTCAAACACTTTCCTGTTGAGTAAATTTACATTTGGTCCCCTATTGATGTCATTTAGTTTGAAGAATACTATAAACAAATTTTTTTATGCAATACACTATATCCTTATGCAACTCTATAGAACACGGATTGATTTGTATGTGGATGATTTTTTGGTCCAATACTAAAATCAGAAAGACCATATCAAATATCATGATATTTTCACATTATCTATTCCCATATCCTACAATTAAACTCCTAGAAGGGTGTATTGATAGTTACTATAGAGATGAATCTTGTAATTATTATTTTTTGTATAAATACATTAATATCATCCTAATGATGATCAATTTTATCAACCAAATTCCACCTCAAAAAAATCTTCATATGATATGAGTAATTCAAGTATATATATCATATATATAGTTTTTTCGACAAACATGATGAAAAATGGAATTTTTTTTCAATATCATGTTGAATTTATAATCTTACCAGTTGAATGAATAACTTCAAACTAAGTTATATGAAATTGAGAAATATATTTTATATTTTCAATTTTTATTTATAAAATTTGATGGATACCTTGAATTTTATATTATACCTCACGTAAATGTTCCCTTTATGACCATTTATCATATAATAAAAATTATTATCAGAAGAAAATTGTATAATATCTTATAATCAGGATAGAAGAAATAAACGCTATATTCACCCACTGAATAGGGTTGTATATATTTTTCTATTTATGTACATAATATAATGAGTTATATGTAGAACAATTTGATATATCTTGTATACTATTTTTATCAAAATAATTAAATCTTTATCATTCCCAAGATAACTAAATGGTTGTAATGAGGGTATGCGATCGAACATCAATTCAACACCATGTTAATCCCATGGAAATATATCTAGTGATAATAGTTGGTAGGATTATTATATATGAATTGGACGTCATAATATATTTTTTTAATAGTTTAACACCATGTTAAATCCACCATATATAACATTAAGGGTGTTCTATAGTGGAAAATGAACATTGGATCCACCTTTCAATGAATGGCTAGTGACATACTCATAACCATTATTACAATAGGATTGGAAGTGTTATTTTTCTTCATCACTAAAAAAATACCTTACATTATATAAGTTTAATTTATCCAAATTATATGCCAATAATGAAGCAAAAAATCATTCTATTATCATCAGTTTTTAGTTGGTTTATTTTATTATCTTTACAATGTTTCATGTGGAGGATAACAGTGAGGTTGTAAACAAGAATATAAATAGTGAATATGTCATTAATAAAAAATAAATATTCCACATTATATAAAATATTCATTATATAATGTCTCAATTCTCATCCATGATGAATGAGAACCATATCCCATAAAAATAGATTATCCATGATGATTCCTTTCAAAGTCTATTTATATCTCAAATACATTCAGTCCAGGATGACTTGGTCATTCACATGGGACAATAGAAATTCATTTCACCCCTAAATTTAGATATGGATTACCAACATGTAAATACATTAAACCAAAAAAACCTCAAAAGTACCACCAAATACATCTTTGGAATATGAAACTCCCAAAAAGATGAATCACTTCACCAAGTAAATATAGCATGGGACTCTCTATTCTTACAATAAAATTCATAAGAAAATGATTCATAGTTTACTGAATTTTATATTCCATTAAAACCACAAATTTAAAAAGGTTATATACATATCTATAGAAAATTAAATCATTCATCCTTTCATCAAGGTGAAGTAGATCAAGTACTCATTAAAAGAGGACTTTAAAGGGTCATCTAGGGCACATCCAGAAGGAATGAAACTCTAACACAATATCTATATAATGGGGTATTTATGGACCATAATAAATCATGATTTCATTGAAATCACCATGGAGTTGAGTTCATGAATATTAATTCCAATACATTTCATAACTCACCAAATCTTCTACATGAAATGAATTACTCTTAGAAAATTTTAATAGTATCATATAATTTTCCTCCCCTATATGATAGTGGTATATTTATAGTACAATTAAATTATTACAGATATAAATAATTGTCAATGTAAAATGTATCAACCCCCATTAAGAGGTTAAATAATTAACTAATTTAGAATTTTTGATATACCTCAAAATTAATCCATTCATGATTCCTCACACTATTAAATTAGAAAATGGTTATAACATTAATGTTAATTAGATCAAGAAGTTATAAGACATTTGTATTGACATATCCAGTTAATCCCCTAATTTACATATTCATATGAATGGTATGATCTATGTGTCCAAGAAAATTTTCTCTATAATTATATATAATCTTATGGGTTGTCACAAGAAGATCATGCTTGAAAATATCTCTAATTACTGATAGGAATATTTGATTAATAACTGAAATTACACTCAAGGGACTATTTACACCCTATTATAGAAGAATGTGTTTTTAATACAAATAGAGTACCAGCTGTTGATATTTTATATTACTGTTTATTTTTTTTAATGGATTGAGGCTCAAAGGCCTCTATATTAAAATAAAACAGAAAACAGGAGAGGAGTACCAAAGAACCACAAAAAATACAGATATCCAGAACCAGGGTCCTTAAACCAAACATGCGCCACATACTGATTGAGGGAGTCCCATCTGAGGAAAAAATAAGGCATTTCTGTCCGGCTGGAAGCTCCGTG
This sequence comes from Viscum album, assembly GCA_963277665.1. NCBI lineage: Eukaryota > Viridiplantae > Streptophyta > Magnoliopsida > Santalales > Viscaceae > Viscum > Viscum album. The sequence continues at coordinate 654,875,040 of OY728140.1, forward strand.
AGCAGTACTCCTTATCAAGAAGGGATAGAGATCAAAATGATGTCTCTTCTTCCCTTGTTCTGAACTATTCATCCATCTCCAGTGCCAGAAACAGACTGGCCGACTCTTTTAAATCTGAAATCATAACCTCAGAACTGAACTAACAAATAACGCCTTTTCTAATCGTGAGGGTAAGCTCATCAGGGTCTAAACCATCCTTGCATACCTCACTCAGAACCTCAAAACAACCATATAACGATACAAATGAATTAGAAAGAAAAATAATAAAAATATAGATAACAGCACAAAACAGGCTAGATAAAGAAGGATCAAAAAAGAGTTCTGAAAGACTATAAATTCCCAAGTCTGAAAATCAGTATAAAAGAACACAAGCTTAAGACCATAAACCGAACAGTTCAAAGCTTGAGAATGTTGCTACACCGCATTCTGAAAAGAACCTGATCAAGAGATTATCCTAAAAAGGGGAGCTATGTCCAAATCCCTTTTCAATAGGGGTGAAAAACCATGATGATGTTTGTCATACAAAATAGAGACATCCCCTTCAGCTCCATTGTTATCCAAACCATCTACAACAGAGTTAGCATACCTGTAAACATGAGTAATAATATGAATCATATAAAAGAGGGAATCTAAAAATTTAATCCATCGATTTTGAAGCTTCCAGGAAAGGTGACATGAACCATCCCTAATAGCGGAGACAATCCTAGTCGAATCACTCTCTAGCCAAATATTATTCCAGCCATATTTTTTGGCCTTCTCCACAGCAACGATGATTCCCATCATCTCAGCTTTAATTGATGAAACAATACCACAAGAACCATAGAAGAAACCCAACACCATTACTTTATGATCTCTGAATACGACACCATATCCAGAAGGACCAAGATTCCCTTTTGAAAGCACCATCCGAGTTAACATTCAACCAACCAACAAAAGGCTGTTTCTATAGAACATCAAAAGTACCAACTGGAGTTTTAAAATTTCCTTCGATACCAATTCAGTTAAGAATAGTGAAACCAGGAATGGAATTAGCACAATAATGCTTCTTGGGCAGTCCACCCACACGTATCTCAGCAAGTACACGTGAGAGAGAAGAGGATACCGAGAAGGATTTATTCTCATGGAGAATTTGATTCCTAGAGAACCAGAAAAAATGCAACAATTCAGAAGCAGCAACTTGAAATAAATCCAGCAGTTGAGAGGAGAGACCAATATATTTCCATCTTGGAATAAAGTCCACAATAGAGGACGTCCTAGGAAGAGAAATCTAAAAAATATCCGCTATAGCCTTCTATATTGAAGCCATAGTTGCGCAATAGAGGAATAAATGATCAACATCCTCTCTGTTTTGGTGATAGAAAACACAAGAATAACATAAATAAATAAAACAACTTTGAAGATAATAATCAGTAGGAATATTGCAATGAGCAATTCTCCAAACCAAATTGGAGCGAGATGGTCTAATAAATTTTTTTTGCAAATCCTCATACATTTATTGTGAAGGTTTGGGTTCAAGGAGAACTCATAAAAGTCATTTGAAGTGAGAATTACATTATCCGAAGGCTTCCAAGCCCAGAAATTCTTCTTGTTTGAGAAACAATAATTGTTGACAATGTTTAAAATTTTGATTGGAAGTCCATCCAAGTCTTGAAGTTAGCCCTTGATGGTAATATCTAGATCGATGTTCATATAATCCCTCACAAACTCTATAAGGGGGTCATCATTCCATTTGGATTTCCTGAATTTAAGAGATGAGTCCTTCGAGACTAGCCATCTAGAATGATCATCAATTGGGGGAAATATGTATTTAAAAGCAGTCCAGACAGAGGAATCCTTATAATTAAGGGACCCCTTCTTTTTCCTGTTAACGAATTTCCCCCAAAGAAAGTGTGAACTCTAAAAACTGCTGTTAAAAAGCCTCCACAGGAATGAAGCCTGCAGAGAATCATTAAAGAGCACCAGATTCTTTAAACCTAAACCCCCAGCATCATATGGCTTGTAGCACTCAGTCCAAGGAACCGTGTCCATCTTTTTTTGAAGATACTTCCACTCCAAATAATGTTCCTAATAGATGTATTGACACTTTTTATATGCAAAATAGGCCATTTGTAAACCATAAAAGAATAAACCATCTTGGAGATAGTGGCTGATTTCACTAAACAATCCCTTCCAGCCATGGAGAGGGACTATCCTTTCCAGGTAGAGAGACTCCTTCTAATCTTACTAACAATCTCTGTGAAATAACAAGTTTTCGGCTTCCCCAAAAACAAGGGAACTCCTAGATAATTGAAGGGAAGAGATCCTTCTTTAATATTAAGGTCATTGACAATAAAATTTTTCCTTTGCTCACTTATGTTCTTACCAAAGTAAATAGAATATTTATCCCAGCTGATATCTTGACCAGAGACAGAAGCATAGTGTAAAAGAGCTCTTTTGATATTTTTTATATTTCTCTTATCACCCAAAGTGAATATAATGATATCATCTGCATATAAAAGGTGAGTAGGAACAATGATTCCTCTGACAGCATTAATAGACTTCATCTTCCCATTCTCAGCCATTATAGAAAGAAGTCTACTAAAATAATCCTCAGCTATAGATAAGATAATTGCAGAAAAGGGATCACCTTGTCTAACCCCTTTAGAGCAATCAAAGAAACCACGAGGGGATACATTAATAAGAATTGAAATCCGAGCAGATCAAAATATGTTCTTGATCCAAGAAATGAAAACTTCATTAAACCCAAATATAAGAAGAACTTTGCAACAAAAAAAACCCCAATTCATAGTATCAAAGGCCTTTCTGACATCATGCTTGTGAGTAATATTACCACCTCATGTAGGTTTCCTAAGCAAATTAACACATTCTGAGGCTGTAATGTGAAAATCTTGAATAGATCTTCCCTTGATAAAGCCAAATTGATTATGGGAAACATTCTTACTAGCAATTATTGTGAGTCTAGTAGATTGGATTTTGCAGATGATTTTAAAAATAGTGTTGACTAAAGCCACAAGTCTGAAAAAATGCATTTCACAACCTCAAAGAACATCATAATTTCATAGCATGATCATTTAGAAAAACTGTTTTGGTAATCTTCATCTTTTTTGGAACTATTGTATTGGGATTGAGGACATAATATATAAAAGGAAATAGGATACCAGAGATGCATCATAAGATTGAGGGACATTTTATCATTCATAACGTTTACACCATTGATTCTAACTCAGTACAATCGATTATTAAGGATCACATCACAAGACTATTTAATGAATCATTACCAGAGAATTAATTCACAAAGGCATTAGTACTAAATCAGGGTAACATTGATTGATTTGATGAAAAAATATTCAAATAATATTGTATCAATAATATAAAATCATAGTTTATTTCATGAGATTCAATTTAAACAGATTTTGTCCCAAAATTGAAATACTGATCTTATATTATAACCATTTCAAGTTGAAAATTTTATAGAATAGAGTAATGGTGATTATATAACAAATTACATAATTTCAAATAACTCAAATTTTGGGAAACTCAATAATTAACTAAATTAAAACCTTCTATAAATTCAAACATTTTTGAATAGAAGTCGGAGCACCATAGTTATAAATATTTCATCAATTCAGTAAAATTTCAAAAAAACAGATCATCGTATAGTCGTAGATCATATAAATACTCCACTTTAGTCATCATCATAAGATGAGACACTAAACTACGACATATCACTCTACATTTGAGACAACAAATAGTGTTTTTTGAATTCATATAACTCATTTCACCATAGGTAATATTTTGTGAATACACCCATGTGAACCCTTCTATGTTTTGGTAAGTGTTTCATAATGTTTCAGGAAACATCCATACTTGAAGAACATTGTGAACATAAAATAGTCTAGACTTTAAATAATCAAATTTTCATGATAATATAGAGTTTATTTAATATGTTTTCACAATATAAATTATGATTTATATTTTCAGTGATCAGATTTTTTGGAATGTTGATTACTTCAAGAAACCACCTTAATTTTCTAAAACCCTTCAAATGTAAATTCTAACTTCAAATATGATAGTCCATACCATGGGGATTCTCCCTTGAACCCACACTCAGAATAATTTATGGAATGTGGTCTCATGCATTTGGATTGTTTGATTTTATAATGTCACATTCCCCAATGCAAATTGGGGTGTCGCACGACATAATTTTTTGTCTTGGTATATGACATTTAAGAATTATGAAATCTAAAAAACGAATTTATTTATAAGATATGCACCACTAATCTACTTTAAAATAACCGTAAAAAAATTACTCTTGTTCCCATTTATACAAAATGAGGTGAGAATATCCTATTAAAATCCTTGAATACCATTATTAAAAATAACCGTCAAGATATTCCTATAACCCAATCAACTAAAACCGATTAAAGGTCGAACCATGAAGTGTATCCCTTTCATAAGAATCAAACCATTCATTTCAATGAAGATTACATGTTTCATTCATCAAAAATATGTCATTAAATTATTGTATAAATTATAACGATATTATTGGACACCAATTATGGAATTCACAAGAGTCCTTATATATCTAGAATATGATTATGTAGTCATTGATAATGAGACAACATATATGTTACCCAATAAATGATGTAAAACTATATTATACCCTATGTGACTAGAATAGGATGAATATAAGGGTAATAATGAGATTAATTATGTGTGAATGACATGTTTACTCACATAATGACCCTAGTAGGACAACCGAAAAGACTCTATGGGACAACTCCTATATTTTATGAGCTAATCATATTCTTATACTATATAAGTAGCTGAGATTCCCTTGAGAATCAAGATATGGATGAAGAAAAGACAACTCTATCACAAAACCCTTGAAATACCAATAAATATATCAAGCCTCCTCCACATACCATATACATTGGTGTAAACTCTCAATCATATTATTGGATATATTTGTATGTCGAGATGAACCCACGAATCAATATAAGGATGAAATAATGGGAAAATGAACTTCTATATCAAACACACATTATCCTTACACATTATGTTAATGTATAGCCACACCCGATGAAATATAAAATTGTATTCCCAATGAAATACATGAACGATGTTTCTGGTTATCTCAATGTGTAATCCGAAAATATAATTCCATCAAGATAATTTTTCTGTAGGCCCCTTTCATTCTATCACTTCACCTACCATCAACCTGGAATCGTTCACACATATCACCAATACATAAAATAACATCTTCATATTTGAACCCTAGTAAATCCCATAATGTAAAGACCCATAATAATCAATGAAATTTTTTTTTCTTAATTTTTTTTTGGGATTTTACACGAATGTAGTTTCTGACAGCACTTGATTCTGAGGCCCGCTGTGCCTGGAATTTCTGTCCAAAGTTTAGCTCGTGTACATTCAGTGAACGAACGAGCAGGAATTTCTAACTCTTGAACTGGTGCTCATAATCGAATTCCGAGGGCACCGATGGAATCGTAGACCAATATTTACGTAGGAACATTTTTTCCAGAGATGCGTTTACACGAGAGAAGTTGATAAATTTTTGTGGAAGGTAAAATAAAATTAAGCATCAATTTTATTTTTCTCTAAGTGGTTTAAGGCTTTGGGTGGAAGTTGAGGGAAACCACCCAACTTCCATTTGAAGGTTATGAGGGTGGTGGGGCCCACATAAACCCTACCCCTTCACCTTACCTAACCTTCCATAACCGTTCATTTAATTTGACAACATGAGTTAATTAATTGTGTGGATTAAATTTAACTTTTGAATTTTCAAACATATGTTGTGTTAATAAAATAAGTAAGGGAATTATTTTATATTGGGTTAGAGGCTTGTTGCTTGAGAGCTTGGGAGAAAAGATAAATGAGGCTTGAAGATCTTCATCTTCATGGTCGAAGAACACGAAGAACGTGAAGAACGTGAAGAATGCCGGATTCCTTAGAGGTCGACGTTTCCTTCCACGACGTCTCCCTCCTTGACAGTTATCTCTACGACGAATCCTCACACATCTTGTTCGATGAGGTAGGTGTTTTTTGTTCGTGATTACTACCTTGAAATTCTTCGTGAATTATGACCATTTTTTATCGATTAAAGAGAGGGGGCTAGACCGCACAGACACGACAAACCCTCCTCTCTTATCTATGTTGTTGTTTCTAATGTGGATTGGAACAGGAATGTCGCGGTGCCGTCGCACCACGCGGGATCATGCGGAAATGAATGTGTGTCGTCGTCGCACTGCGCCGTGAAATCGAACAAGGTTGTGACGTCGTCGCGCCACGCCGGAGAAACCCGAAGACAACGTGGCCGGAGTGAGGCAGCGGCAGAGGGGCATGGTGTCGTCGCGCCGCGCCGGATGAACCAAGGCCGCAACCAGTTCCAGGCCGCGGCGAAGCAGGGAGACCGGCGGCCGGTTCCGGGCCGCCTACGTCGGAGCAGGGGGGGACCGGCCGTCACCGTTCCCGTGGCGGCAGAAGCCGACCGACCAGAATGGGCTAGCCGGTCAAGGATAAGTCAGGGGTTACAAACCCTTGGCGTCCAGCTCAAGAGGCCCCCATTATGGGGGCCGCAGTTAAAAAAGATAGGGGCAGACCCCCCCCCCCCGACCAGTGCTCCCAACGCGCCGCGCCCAGGCTAGGCCGGGTGGCGCCCATGTCGGGTCGGGCCGGGCTGCACCAGCCGGGCCGGGCCACGCACAAGCATGCCGGACCTGGACCCGGTTCGGGTCGACCCAGTTTGGGCCTCCCCTGGGGGTATCAGGCCGGTTCGGACCGGGCCCGAACCCCTTAATATCGAACCACTTCCGGTCGGACGCCCATAACATGAGCTACGGGCCTCCGATCGACACACCGTCAGTTGCGATGCGATCCTTGGATCGAGACGGTCGTTTCAATATATCACATTCAAAGTTTAAGAATACTCTGGGTTCGGCCGAGTCGGTTCGTACACGAAACCGACCGGGCCCTCAGAGCGGAAATGCTCATAACATGAGCTCTGAACGTCTGATTGTCATGTCGTCGACTTTGTTGGATTCCTATTAGTAAGAAGGATCTTTTGGCTGACTCCGCCCGAGGTTTGGATGCATGTGGAGTATGGTCGGGTTGGTTTTGGCTTAAAAACCAACTGGGATCCTGGGACGAAAAAGCCAATAACTTCCAGACCGGGCGTCCGATTGACACGCCGCCTGTGATGCTGAGTTCCTGTTGATGATACAGAACTTTTTGATATATCAAATCCGGACTTTGTTTCTATTGATGTATCAGCCTCTCGGCTCGTGGAACGGACCATCCCGAAAAAGCTTGTTGTGTACAGAAACCTTAGAGCTGGCTGTGTTTGCGACTGTGACCACGAGGACGACTGTACAGAGATCCTCAGTGGATTCGACGGTGACGACTACAGCACTCAGAGATCTTGCGTGGATCATTGTTACCAATCCTGTGTGGGTCTGATCCTGTATGGGTCAGCGCTTAGTGGTTCTGTGTGAGCTAGAGCCTACAGATCCTGTGTGGGTCTGATCCTGTGTGGGTCTTTGCGGGGGTTAGTTACCGATCGATCCTTTTTGGGTCATTGCGGGGGTTAGTACCTATCGATCCTTTGTGGGTCCATCAGCTTAGATGAATCAATGTCTACATCTAAACATCTCTATCGTCATACGAAATATTATACATGTGTTAGAAGAATCCTGTTTTGTTTTCCTTTGTGGATTGTGTTGTACTATCCTGTGTGGATTACATTTTGCTTTCCTGTGTGGATTTGGTTGTGTTTTCCCATGTGGACTGGGTTGTTCGTGGGCTCGGAGGTTGGTGCGTACTGGAATTGATGACTTAGGTATATGTATGGGCATATACCTAAGCAGTGTCGGATGTTAATTCGTGATTGCATCTTTCCTTTGTGGATTATCCTTTGTGGATTCAGGAAGACCTTCAGGGGTCTCGGGTTCCCTACTGAGTAGCTTATACTCACCCCTGCATGGGCTATGCCCGCACTACATTGTGTTGGTTGTAGACGACGGACCGCGCTGATCGTGGTTGAGGCTTGTGGAGGAGGATGGTACCTGGAGGTGGACCACTGGGCGGGACGTACTCAGAGCGAACGGTTGGATCCGAGGAGCTATGGAGGCTATCTGTACTCACCCTTCAGGTGATACTTCCAGTGGGCGGCTCGATGTTGCGGCATTACTTTCAATTGTTGTTTTCCCTTTCGAGTTTTACTTTACTTTCAGTTTTGGGTTTGTATTCTGGCCCATTTACTTTTCTGCACTTACTGTTGTACCCAGCATTGCTCAGTGTTTACTTCTTCTGCTTTCTTAATCTTCAGTGTTTTTTTTTACTTTACAAAGGCATTTTCTTCCCTTTTTATCGGGATTTACGCCTTGGTGCTAGTCGCCAGCCCCTAGCCTATGGAAGGCGGGCTTGGGGTAGTCACGGCACAGGCCCCGAGGACGAGTCGTGACACATAACATCATATAATATATTAATTGTAGACACACGTGCCACAAAATTATATACCCTACCATATCCAAAATATTATGTTACTTGGATCATGATGGAAATTAACTTCTTACCCTCCTTCCTCCATGCATGATGCATATTATAATTCACCTCATCAAATATTAGCACTGATAAATTTTGAATTCTATCCATCATTGAATGTTATTTTCAAAATTTCCTACAAGAGAGAGTGAGGAAGAGAATGTATCCAACCATCCATCCTTAGAATAGGGTTCTTCAGGTAAAAAATCCTAAACATTTTAGTAAAAACATATAGTGATATATAGGGGTTGGATTTGTATATAAATCAAAATGAATTGAAATTGGATAAATATACATACTCAAAAAAATTGAACATATTGGATCAAAAAAATTAATACTTTTCTAACTCCAAACATCACCACCAACACTCAAAACATAAAATACTTTTTCAACCCCCACTAAATGTGAAATGCTACAGAAGGAGTCATATTCAACAAACCACAAATCTCCCTTATCATTAAATTTAATTCATTTTCCATATTTCCCATTTACCAAAATTTTCTATTAACCACCATATATTTGTGATTTTTTTCGTAATCCAACATTGAAAAAATGTACAATATAAGTTATTTTCATTTATTAACCAATTCAACCAATTCCATTCTGATTCATCTTCCTAAAAAATAAATAAATTTCTACATAGGATTATCCCACAGCACAACACATCCCAAAAACCATAATCCAATTTCAAACCATCCCCTTACCATCACCATTTAACAACCACATCTATGTCATTATCATGTTATGCATATCACAACCACTTCCCATAACATTGGACATATATCATAACTAGAACTCAAAAAACCACCCCAGTCCCCAATCACATATTACTACCACATGACAAACACTTGTCAAAAAAACTAACATCCTATTTTATACTAAAAAAATATTCACCTCATAGTTGACATTAAATTTCAATGGTATTCTCACATGAACTAGAATTTATAGAGGAAACCATTTCATTAGTTAGATATAATATTTTTTTGAATTTCATTTTTAGTGATAATAAACAACCACATAAAGGGCTCTATAAACACATCAACCAAAATTTAAAAATATATACCCTAACATTTAGGTATTTCTGTATGGAATTAATCACAAATAGTATTAATATAATATTACATAAAAATAAATAAAACATGTTTTTATTTTGTAACTCCCCAACACTAGTTACTTGGAGTTGGTGCATTATTACATAACAATATCCTATTCACAAAAGATCATGTCTCGATTGACTGACTATTTTTGAGCATGGGATGTACTAGATACATACATAAGTTTTAAATTACATTATGAAATAAAAAAACATTTTCTAACCTTTGAACACACTCATATACCATAGTATATCCCATTAGGTCAATCATAATATACTTCTTCACATCATTGGAAATAGAGAAAATAATATAGCAGTTATCTAAGATACCTTGTAAGGATAAAAATATAGAGGAAAATATCATAAATAAACATATATATTTAAGAAAATGTATAAGACTAAAACATAGGTCTATTAAAAATAAACATCACCATAATATGGAAATGATAAAGAAAATAATTCCATTAACTTATTCACATGGATATTCTACATGTCGGATAATCACATGTAATACCAATAACTAATTTCATAATGATGGAATGCATAATTTGAGACATCATAACCACATATTCATGGCATCAGGCCAATAATGATAATAAGATAATTTTAAAACCGTGTTCCAAAACACTTTATTGACTCTTAAGACCTATCGATGCACCGAGGAGCCATAGCGGGCTCCGCCCATTGCATACTAAGTCCAATGCGTTCCTCATATTAAAAGGATAAAACATAACATAAACATTAATATTAATTCTAGAACAAGAAATGTAAATACATTAACCATAAACCAAGAATGTTTTAAAAATAAAACATCTATAGTTAAGCATATGACAAAAACAAAAAAATAGTATGGAAGATTGCTTCATAACAAATATGCATCAAAAAAGATCAAAATCTTTCAAAGGATGATGACTAATAGGAAAAAAAACTATTAGAGAAAAATTAAATTTTTTATTTAAAAATAATTTAAAAGTCATGTAATTATAACAAAAACATTTATTTTGAAAATATTATTATTAGATTGTTAGGAAAGCGTGAAAAGGTGTTATAACGGAAGAAAATAGATTCACATTCCATATAAGATAAAAAACATTTTTACCTTTGTTTATCCAAAAGATCATAAAGTACTTGGTTTGGAAAATGATGGAAAGATTAAATTCAAATCATTTTTAAAATGAATACAAGGATATAAATGACATATCCAATTTTAAATGTAATAATAAAAATAATTTTATATACATTTTAAAAAACACCAAGGTTAGTGATATAGAATTCACAGTAGATACTTACATATAAACAACCTCAGATAAATAATGAGATTGTAATATTAACCCTTAATTGGTAAATTTTTTTATTGTATAAGGATCAATAAAAACCTATATTATAGTTAAATTAAGGTTATAAAATTATACATAACCACATAAGTATATATTATATTATATATGATCTAATAATATTTCTTTGTTAATAATATTTCTGTAGTATCTATTTTTCGAGAGTTAACAGATTCATATTCCATTATATATTTTGTTAAATAAGTCATGTTTGTTATGGATAGGATGTATTTTATACATATAAATAATGAAATTATGTTTAAAAAAATTATTTTTAATCATAAAATGAAAATTATTTTTAATAGTTAAGATGGGGAATGAATCTCATCACGTTCGCAGAGATGGTAATTCAAACATAAGAGTGAGTGAAAATATCATTCTATTTATGGTGAAATATAATTTAATTGGACGTTATATCATACATAATGAATCATTAACATCCTATATTTATTATTTATATCAATAATACTCATTATTATACCCATCCAAATAATGAAGTTTTGAATAATAAAATACACCACGACGTGGGGATGGTATGTCATACGTACTCACGTTTTGTATATAATAATTAATATGCATGTAAAATAATTATAATTACATCACAGTATGTAAAATTTACTAGAGTAATTGTTTTTTATGTAAAAAAATGAAATAGGATGTGAAAGAAGAAAAGAACTTTGAAAGAGGTGATAAAATTATTACCTCTCCTTCCGGTGTGTCCTTTTGAATTGATCAAAAAATATGCATAAGAATAATTTATGTTAAATGTAAGGAATATATATTGATGTTATGGTATTTGGGAGGATATCTGAGTTGGGTTTGGCTGATCCAAATGGCTTTGATGGCGTGAAATTAAGAGAAGTGGGGGAACATTTTTATAAGAGAGGTGAAGGGCACTTTAGGAAGTGCTCGAAATATTAATTTATTGTATAATATCATTATGTTTATAATGAAAAAAATAGATTTTTATTGATAAAAAGGTGTCAATGGTTCTAAAACCTATCAACCAATAGGTTTTAGATATGTTTAGGTTACCGTATTAACCTTATCATTTAGATTTAACTCTAAGTTAAATCGTTTAACTTTAACCATGTCTTCTGGTATTATTATAATAAATGGTTAACAAACATCCAATAAAAATCCTAGAGAACCCCAAGTGGTTTATTATTCAGATCAATAACCTTATATAACTCATTTGGATTAACCTTATAATTTAAAAATATTAATAATTTAATAAAATAATATAAGTTTTAAAAACTCATTTATGTCAATTTTGACATTATTTCATATTTAGTTTTTGTGAGTCATAACAACTTTATCACATCAATAAATATTTAATCAATGATAACATGTTATATTAAATAATTAAATTCATGAAATTCATCAAAATTTCTCAATTTAAATTTATTTTAAATTTTATAATATCTATTATTTTAATCTTTCATTAATAAGTTAATTACAACATCATAATTGTGTTATAAAATAAATTTAAATATTTAATCTATAAAAATTATAAATAAGATACCATTATTTCTGATATATATTCATATTTCTAATGAATATTTAAATCAAAATTTATCTTATGTATATCCCAATATAAAAAATGGATTAGGCATTAAAATGGGAATTTAGTACATTTAACTCATCTTTAAATAAAATTATAATAAATGTCCTAATATAATCCAAGTGGATCAAAAAAGACCATATTTAGTTTCCAAGGATGATTTTGGTCGAAAATAACTTATCCAATAGAACTAATTCATGATTTAGGGTAATAATAATATCATTTTTTCCTTTAATTACCATATTTACTTTTAACTATGTTAAATAACTTTTCAAATGTACTCTTCAGGAGAAAATATTTTTTTCCTATTGGTCTACATTTTACTTACTATTGTCAACCGTGTCTCTTAAATTTTTGACATTCCAATCATAGAAGTAGCAAAAATATATTTTATGCAAATTTAAAAATGTTCCCATAATGTTGGGAAAAGATGTTAAAAAGTTCAATAAAAGTTTTTACATCTAATTTTATTATAAAATGACCCCAATAAATAAATGGAAATTATATATGTATTATGTATATATTTTTACCTAAAATAAATTTATATAAAATAAATAATTATTTAAATAAAAATTTCGTTTTAAACAATAACGTTGTGTTCTTCACTATTAGTCAATAATTGAATGTTTTTTGAAAAATTCCAAAAATTCACCCTATAATAATTTCGATATTCTTGATCTAAAAATAAATCCTATTTTGAAAATTAAAATTCATAAAATTTCAAAAATTGTGTAAACTATTTATAACTAATTTTTAAAAATATAGTTTTATTGGTCGTGGTGTGCTAGAACATAAAGTTTTGTACATTGCTGATTATTGAATTATTCAAAGTGAAACATATCGTGGATGCATGGAGTGTTACATTTTTCCTTCCTTCAAATAATTTCATCCTCAATATATCAAGAATACTACTACATTAAAAAGATTCGAGTGGTTCTTCATCATATGTTCCTCAAGTTACCATGTTTCCTCTTCCATTTTATGTGTTCTTTAAAGATAATTTAACAGACAAGTCATTCAGTTTCTCAACACTTAATCTCCAGTATCAAGAATCCTGACATGATCTTCACAATAAGATAGACTGGGTACCGGTTCTATTTAATCATATTTGAGTACATGTGTTGTGTTAGGCATGTATTTTGTCAAAAGTGATACACGGAATACGTCATGAATGTTGAAAAGACGTGGAATCATTTATAAATGGTTTGCTACAACTCAAATTCGTTCTAGAATTTTGGAATGGTTCTATTTGACAAGGACATAATTTACCCTTTTTACTGAATCGTATAACACCCTTCCATAGAGATCCCTTCATGAAAACCTGATTTCATACATAAAATTATAATTCCATCATTGGTTATCAGCATATCTTTTTAGGATAATTTGTGCTTCATTGATGTGGGTTTAGATAATATCCACCTTTTCCATTGTTTCCTCAACATGTTCTGGGCCTACGTGTATAAATTCACAAACATCATTGAAAAAAGTTTGTGTGTGACCTCATTTTCCATATAACTCTTCATTTAGTGACTTTATAATACCTAAATGGAAGCTATTGTTATAGGAAAGTTTGACCAGAGGTGAATAATGATCCTACATACCAAGAATGTCAGGCGAGAATTATCACAATAGGACATCGATGGTTTGAATTGTCCATTATGATTTCCCATTAGTTTGAGGGTGGAAGGAAATTTTCAAATGATGGTCAGTATTCAAGGATTTATGATGATTTTTCCCGAATATTGATGTATTAATAGGTTTATAATCTAAAACAATTTACCTGGGTACTCCATGAAGTCTTAAAACATCATTAATATATAGTCTTTCTAAACATTAAAGTGGAAAATCTTCTCTTATTGCAAGAAAATGTGATGACTTGGTAAGATGATCAATAATGAACCATATGGAATGATTCTATCTATTATTATATGGTAAACCCATAATAGAGTCCATTTAAATATAATCCCATTTTTACTCAGGTATGGGAAGAGGTTTCATGAATCCTCCTTGATGGTGTCTTTCTATCTTCACCTTTTGACAAACCATACATCTTGATACATAATCGAAAATCTCTATCTTCTTATTGTCCCACCAAAAATCTTCATTTAAATCTCTATGAATCTTAATGCTACTAGGGTGTATATAGAAACTAGGTCTATGAGCATCAACAAATAATTCCCTTTTTATAAGGTATATCAGGAACACAAATCGTCTTCCCAAATTTCAAAATTCCATCATCATTTACGATGTCGATAAATCTCTAACCACTCACAACTTTAATTTTATTTTGATACTCCTCATCATCAGTTTGATAAATATTTATCCTTTCTAGTTAAGAAGGATTAGAAACCATTTAAATAAGTAATTTCGTTTCACCTTATGTTATTATTCTCAATTACATATTAACTAGCTCCTTGAACATAGGCTCTCATTAAATTCTCATCTTGTTCAGAACACAGTTTCATATTATTCCTAAAACATCTACAACCTTATTTCCCATCCCCTTGGGTTATTATATTGTGAAATCTTAATCCTTGAGTAATTCAAACCATCTCTTTTTCCTTATGTTGAGTTCCTTTTGAGAGAAAATATACAAAAAACTCTAATTATGAGTATAAATCTCACATTTTCAACATATAGATAGTGTGACCATATCATCAAGGGAATAATTACAGCTTCTAACTAACAATAATTTGTGGGAGTGTTTTTTTAGGAATTTTTAGCTATTGTGATGCATAGGTAATAACCCTGTCATTCTTCATATGGATCCCACCCAGTCCTTTCTTTGAAGAATCACCGTAAATAACAAACCTCCCATTCCATAATGGTAGTGTCAAAATTGGAGAATTGACTAATCAACTCTTCAATTATTCGAAACAATATCCACACTCCATAGTCCAAAGAATTTTACTCCATTAAATGTGATCATGGATAATGGGTTATCCAACCTGTCAAAATTCCGGATGAAATGTCAATAATTACTTGCTAAACCTATAAAACCACAAACCTCAGTTATACTTGATGGTGCTAGCCATTCTAAATTAACCCTTTTCTTTAAAAAATTAAAAGAGATTCCAGCCTTATAGGCAATATAGTGATGAAAATTTGTCTCCTAAAGAAAAAAAATCATATTTTCTAAACATCCAATTTAATTGATTTCTTCTATGAGTTTTTGGAATAATGCGTAACTTATTTTCACGACCTTCATATATTTTTTTAGTAAACTAAGCTATCATAACTAAATACCACTAAAAAGTCACCAAGATATTCCATGAAAAATTTATTCATTATATCCATGAAGACAGATGGTTCATTAGTCAGTCCAAAATGAATTAATGTAAACTCATAATGCCCATATGGTGTATGAAATAATGTCTTCATAATGTCTCCCTTATTCACAATAAATTGATGATATCTAGATCTAAGTTCAATCATTGAGAAATATTGATCTCCAAGTTGTTAATAAAATTAATCATCAATACGACGTATGGGATACACTTTATTTAAATTTTTAGCATTGATCTCCATGTAGCCACTGCTCAATCTCATGGATACATCTTTCTTCATAATAAAAATAATAACAGAAATCAATGGAGAAAAAATATGGAAAGTAGATGTTTTATTACAAAATTCCTATATTTGATTCTTTAGTTCCTCTAATTCTACAGTGGCCATTCTATAAGTAGTCCAAGATGTCATCCTTGAATCAAGAATTAAATCAACAGAAAAATTTATTTATCATTTTGAAGGATGTCTAGGTAAATCCTTCAGAAAAACCTTAACATATTATTGAACAATAGGTATGTCCTCTATTTGAACATTACATTCCTCACCCATAGTTATTTCACCCTCTTCCTCCACATTAATTGAATTTTGTAGGGCTACTGGGGATGGATCTATATAAGAATTAGATGTTGATATTTCTACTATAATGATAAAGGATTCCTTATCATCATAAAATAATTGTAACTTAATTATTCTTATAATAAATATTTAAATCATGGTATGAAAGTCAATAAATACTGTGGATTATATCCAATTCAATCATGGGTATGAGAAAAAGATCACCATATAAAGCATGTTTATATTTCATTAATGGAAATTGATTAACAAAACAATTTTGCAGTGGTACATTCCTTAGGAGTTTTGAACGACAACTACTTTTTTATGTCAATTTGAAAATATCTAAATTTATTAGAAAACATAGAAGATATGAATGAATGTGAAGATCCAAAATCAAAGAAAGCACGAGCTAAATTTCATGAAACACCACCATGTTTTTCAGAACATCAATTTATGATGTTGTGATCTCATAAGCATGACCATTTTCCCTAGTCCTTTATTAAGGTATGTTTCTTTTTTTCTATAGGACATTCATTTTCTTAATTCCCCATTTCTCTATAATTGTTGCATTCAACATTAAAAACCCCTTTCCTTCCATTTTAATCACAATCCTGGGGGCCTTTTCGACCACAGTTGTAACAAACTACAATTCCATTCATCCATGTACAATGGTTTTTCATCCCACATTTTCTGCAAATGGAAATTCAACGTTTTCCATTATTTCCATTATTTCTATATCCAGAGTGTTAAGACGATCCCATATTATATTGAATTTCTTTAAAGTCGTATGACTTAGAGAATTTCATTTATATTTTGATAGAACGTGATACTATATCATTGTATGACGAGAAAGATTAGGATACTAATACTCGATAGAGACATGGTTTTAACCAATCATTTAATCAATCAATGTTACTCATAGCGTTACTTATATAATTTTTATCCTTCCCTGCTAACCTTATATTGATATCCTTATACTTTGAAACATTTTCATCCTTCTTCTACCTCAGGCTCAGAAATGTTCTTGCCATATCCACCCGATGGTACCAATGAAAATAATCTTTCTACGAAAAGATTTTTAAACTCTCTATATTAAATATTTGATTCTTCTTCATCCTCTATTTTGTTTTGAATTAATGTACACCATTTTTATGCATCTCCTGTGAGATAGTAAACTTCCATGTCAACTTTTTCCCTATCGCTACTCCCCAAAGCATGAAATATTTTTTCTAATGAACTTCTCCATTAACAGGCTAAAAATGGATTTTTAGTAAAATTGAATGTGGGAGTCTGTTGACTCATGAAGCGGTATAACATTCACTTACCTATTTATGGATAATGATGATCCTTATAAGTAAGGTTATTATTATTTACCTGAGTGAGTTGTCCAAGTATGTTTGTTTGCTGTTTAGCACAAGTTGTATCACCATCTCCGCTATAATTATCTTGGTAGGAGGGAAACCCCTACATGGATTACGTGTATTTATACAGTTTCCATTTCATCCACTATTTACCATTTCAAAACAATGGAAAACACTAGATTAGTATACAAAATAGATAACATAATTCCAAACTAGAAAAATACCTAACACAAATTAAACAATTAATTCAAATAATGAATAATCATAAAAATATTTGTTTGAGGAAGTATTTACCCCTAAATCTTTTGTAATGGCGTGTAATAAAAATTGGAATTATCCTAAGAATATCCCCCAGGAGTGTCGTAACCAAGAGTGCATTGAGGCCTATTGTTGGGCACCGGTTCCTATTTCAGTCTATCTCAACGATTTGTTTTAGTTTTTTACCACAAGATAAAATTGTGCCAGAGCCACCTCTACCTACTCGTTTCTAGACATGGATGTATTTCTTGGATAATTAAAATAATATCTATATTACCAAAATTCGAGGATGTTCCTCTATACTAATCTTCAATGTCTATCATAGGTTAATGTTCTCTAATCATAGTTTGTCTAAAACTAGATTCCAATGACTGTACTAAACTTCCTATGATACCCAATATAACACCCTGAACCTAGTTTCCCAGAGTCAGGGAATTATTACATAACATTTCCATGATCACAATAGATCAAGTCTCAAAATACTGATTAGTTTAGTATCCCTATATGTAATGGATACATAAATCTATTTTACATTATGTTATAAAATAAAAAACAACATTTTCCCCCATTGAACACACTATTATTGTTTAGAATATCCCTGTAGGTCAATCATAATAAACATCATTAATTCCTGTGTAAAAGAAAACATAAGAAATGGGTGAGACCAAATGCTCAGTAATAATAACTATATAAAGGAAACTATTATAAATAAGCATAAAAATTTAAGAAAATGTATAAGATAAAACTGAAGCCTTCTAAAACAATTCAGCATTATATGGAAAAGTTAAATCAAATAATTTCATATACGGATTAACATGGATATTCCAGTAGTCGAATAATCACATGTAATATCAATATCTAATTTCATATTGATGGAATGTGTAATGTCAGAATTCATAACCACAAATTCAAGGACTAGGGCCAAGAATATAAATAATATTTTATCATGGCCTTATTCCAAGAAAGTAGTTTGTCTCACGTGACATACCGATGCATCGAGGATCGATAGCAGGCTCCACTCATCACATACTATGTCGAAATCATTCCTCATATGAAAATGTTGAAACATAATATAATGATTTGTATTAAAACTAGCATAAGAAATGTTTGTACATTATCTAGAAATTATAAATAGTATAAAACACAACCATAGTCAATCATATAACAAAAAATTCAATACAATATGGATGACTTGTCATAATAAAACAACTTCAAACAAGTTTAAAATATATAAAAGGATTCTGACATAGTTGAAATAAAAAATATTTGAGAGAAATATCTATGTCTATTTTCAAATAATTTAATAGTCTCATTATTATAAAAGATAACATTTATTTGTAAAATATTCTTATAAGCATGTAATGGATGCTATGGAGGTGTTATAATAGTAGAAAATATCTAAACCTACTGAATAAGTTAAAAAATATTTGTAACATGATTTTTTGAAAATGTCATAAAATAAAATGTATATAAAATGACAAAAATATTCCTTTAAATAAATTTTATAGAAAAAATAAAACAAGGTTATAAATTAATTTAAATCATATTCTAGGAAATGGAAAAAAAATTATTGAAATAAATTTTTAGGAAACAAAAAAGTGGATGATTAATATGTTCCAGTAGATATATATGTGTGGAGAACCTCAGATAAATTAATTGATTGTAAAATTAACCCTTAACTTGTAACTTTCTTTGGTAGAGGGTATTTTGACCTTCTGTAAAATAGTTAAATCAATGTTATTAAATTATTCATGAGCCATGTACATAAATATGATATCATATATGATCCTCTTTATATTTCATTGTTAATAATATTTTAGTAGAATCATGGTTTCTGGTGTTAACTGATACATTTTCCTTTATATGGTTTGTTACATAATTCATGTTTGTTATGAGAATGATGTATTATATTTAAATGAAAAATTATATTATGATCTGAATCATTATATTTAATCATAAAATGAGAATTATTCTGGAATGGTTACTATGGAGAATGAAACCCCTCAGGTCCATGGAGAATGTAATTAGTATATACACATGAGAGACAATATGATTATATTGATTGTGAAATTTTATGAAATTGGACGGTATATCATATATATAGAATCATTAAAATGTTATATTTATTATTTACAAAATATTTAGTAATTATTACACCAATCCAAATTATGAAGTTTTGAATAACAAACCACATCACAACACAGATACGTAATCTATGCATACACATGTATGATGACTTTGTCATTCATAGAAGGGATTAAATAATGAATATGGTTGTACCTTATTTATAATATAATCAAAATATGTAAAATGTAATGGATTTATTATATTGGTATAGAAACAATAAGTGAAGATGAATCAGATGAAGAAAAGAACATTGAAATATGTCATGAAATTATTACCTCTTCTTTCTGTGGTTCCTTTTTATTTTATTAAAAGGGATCCATAGGATGGCTTTATGATAAATTCAAGGCCACTAGGATCATGTTATCGTATTTGGGAGAATATTTGAGCAGGGTTTGGATGAGACAAATGGCATTAGAGGTGTGAATTTTAGGGAAGGGGAAGTACCCTTTTATAAGAGAGCTGAGGGGCACATTAGGAGGAGCTTCAAATATTAATTTATTATACAATCATATTCGGTTTCCAAAGGCACAAAAAAATTATCTGGAGGCTAAGGTGATACATGGTCTAAAATATGTTAAACAATAGGTTTTAGATAATTTTATATCATCAAATTAACATTATCATTAATATTTAACTATTAGTTAAATAGTTTAACATTTACCATGTCTTATTGTATTATTATAATTATAAGTGGTTAATAAACTAACTATAAAAATATAATAGAAACCCAAGTGGTTATTTATTGAGATTTATTACCTTATATAAGTCATTTTTTCTATCCATTTATTATTAAGAATATTATATCATTAAATAAAATACTATTTGTTTTAAAAACCGATTTATATAAATTTTGACACTATTTAGTATTTGGTTTTTGTGAGATTTATAATAACTTTATCACTTCAAAAATTTATTTAAATAACACTAACATTCCATATTAACCTATAAATTTTTAGAATGCATCAAATATCTCAATTAACAGCTATATTAATATTTATAATATTAATTATTTTAATATTTCATTAATAATGTAATTAATACATCATCATTATGTCATATGTAAATTAAATTATTTAATTTATAAAATTTCTAAAAAAAATGATTTATATAATATTTTTATATTTCTCAAGAATATTTATAGTCAAATTTATCTTTTGTATAACAATATTAAAAATGGGTTAGTTATTACAATGTGAATTTACCACTTTTAACTATACTTTAAATAAAATAATAATAAATTTCCTAAATTAATCCAAGTGGATAAAATAGGACCATATTTTATTCATAAGGTTGATTTATATCTAAAAACACTTATCCAATAGAATTAGGATATGTGTTAGGACAATTATAATATCATTTCTATCTTTAAATACCCTATTAAGATTAAAACATGGTAAAGAAAATTTAAAAATTACTATTCATCAAAAAAAATTATCCTATTGAACCTCATTTTACATGCTGATGTAAACGTTGTCTCTTGTATTTTTGAAATTCAAAACACCGAAGTTGTAAAATAAGGATTTATGTAAATTTTAAAATGTGCCTTGAAGGTGGGTAAAAGTCGTTAAAAAAGTTCAATGTAATTTTATTCATCTAGTTTTATTATAAAATGACTTTAATGAATTATATTTAACATATATAGGAATTATGTATCCAAATTGACATTAAATTAATTTAATGAAAATAAATAATTATTTTAATAATAATTCATTTTTAAACTATAATGCCATGTTTTTCATTATTCATAAAAAATTGATAGTTTTCATAAAAATAAAAAAAAATCACCGTAACTTAATTTTGATATTCTAAATCAAAAAAATGAATTCAATTTTGAAAATTGGAATTTATAAAATTTCATAAACTAGGTATTAATATTCATAACATCATTTTAAATAGCTAGTTTTATTGGTCATGGTGTGTTAAAACTCAATGTTGTGTACAACGTAATCTATTGCATAATTTAAAGAAAATCCTAACATGGAATCTTGGGGTGTTACACTTTTCCCTTCCCCATTCAAAAATAAAAAATAAAACAATTCATCATCATTATTATATCTAAAAATATTATCATACTATAATATAAGAACACAAGGAATCCTGCAACATGATAGTATATGATGAGAAATAATGGATACCTTACCCCAAAAAAATCATCCTACACTGCTACATATGTTTAATACAAGAGGGAAATAACTACCATGAAAATGAAGGATAGAGAAAACCTTAATCACACAAAACACAACACCCCCTAAAATTCATTATTCATTTTTGTATTAACACTGATGAATACATTACAGAAACCCATCCCAATAATGAAAAATTAAGAAAATAGGTGGAATAGAAAGATGAAACCCACCTAAAACCTCACTGCATTGATCACCCAATATCTGTATTGAATTATACTACAAGAGGGATAGAATAACTCTTTAAATTCCACTTTGGTCATATATGAATTGAGAGAAAATATATTTGAATTAGTGGGTCTTATAGGATTTCCAATATTTTTAGTGTGGTAAAAACCATAATTCCACAATGACCCCGTAACCAACCTACAATAAAACTACCGAATAATTAGAGGACAATGAAAAATTCAATGGGAAATTATATAATGTTATTGGCCAATGATTCTCTTACATTCTGGGATATATCCACAACGATGATATAATAAAACATGATATGGTTTTAACATAATCCTATGTGAACCATTCCAAATAATCCAATAAATATGAACTGGGCTATGTTATAGCCCAATTCCATTGCACATGTATGAAAAAATAGATAGAACAAACGAATACACACCCTAGATCCTCACACCTTATATTGGTCTCCATTTTCACAACCATAGTGAAACATTATGAACATAAGTCGTTGAAACTCATACCTGAAGGGTTCTTTTGAGATCTCCACATCATAGGACTGACCATCTGTATGGATCAACCCATCACCATTATATAACGATGAAAAAAGGATGGGGCCTAATAAATTATATATCCTGATCTATATTCCTTAGTTGAACTATTCATACTATAGTGATAACTATTATTGAACACCTCTAGGCTCAATTCCATAGAAACTTCTACAATTTATTCTTCTTTTAACACCATAAGATCCAAAAATACTCCTTTATTTTAATAATAAAATAACAGCTGTTGTAAGAAACATTGTGTTCTAGCACACCATGACCAATCAAACAAGTAGTTATGAATAGTAATTTTTTTTTAATTTTTTAAATTTTATTTTCAAAATGTTCATCATTTTTGGATTTGGAATATGAAAATTAGCTTAGGGTGAACATTTTTGTATTTTTTTGAAAACATTAAATCATTTATGAAAAGTGAAAAAGTACTGCCTTATTATTTAAAATCGGAATTTTAATCAAATAATTATTTATTTTATATAAATAAATTTTAAGTAAAAAATAGATACATAATACCAATATAAGTTCAATGTTTTTCATTGGATCATTTAATAGTAAGATTAGATGTATAAAATTTTATTGAAAATTTTAACGTCTTTTACCCTTCTTCTAGGCCACATGTGCAAATTTACATAAAACATAATTTTTCTGCATTAGTGGTTCGTCTTTTCAAAATCCGAGAGACAGGATTGACATTAGTAATTAAAATGTGGTTCAATATGATGAAAATAGTTTTTGATGAATAGTAACTTTTGAATTTTATTTAATGCTGTTAAATATATATAGGGTAATTAAAGGTCAGAATGATATTTTTTTTAACCTAAAACATATTGTATTTCTATTGGATAAATGTTTTCGACCAAAATAAACCATATAAATAAAATATGATTTTTTTTTCAACATGGATTAGATTAAGTCATTTAATATTATTTTATTTAATGAAGTGTTAAAAGTGTTAAATTAAATTTTTTATAACATAACCATTTCCAATATAGGCTTATATATAAGATTAATATGACTCTAAATATAAATTGGAAATCTAAAAAGATTACTACATCAATGTATTTTATTTATAAATTATAAAAATTAAATAAGAAAATTTATTTTTGTGCCAATGATGATTTAGTAATTACCTTATTAACATAAGATTTAATTAATTCATATAATAAATATAAAAATAAATGTAAATTGAGACTTTTGAAGAATTCCATGAATTTTATAGATTAATATGACTTGTTATGGCTGATTAAATATATTTTTTTCAATGTGAAAATATTGTTATGATAGTAATAAAAAACAAAATACTAAATAGTGTCAAAAGTGACAAAAATGATTTTTAAAACCAATAATATATTATTAAATGATATAATACTCTTAAAAATATATGGTTTGGCCAAATAACATAAATACGATTAGATATGTCAATAATTAATAACTTTGTGTTATCTTGTAATTTTATTGTATGTTTATTAACAATTTATTATAATAATACGAGAAGACATGGAAAAAGTTAAACTATTTAACTAATAGTTAAATGTAAAAGATAAGGTTAATATGGGGACATAATCTTATCTAAAACCTATTCGATGTGAGGGTTTCTACCTGTACCCACCATGTACTCTAAATAAATCATTTCAAAGACATTATAACACGAATCGTATTGTATAATAAATTAATATTTCAAGTAGTTCATAAAGTACTCGACACCTTTATTATAAAATGGTATTTCCCCTTCTCTCAAATTCACATATCCAAAGCAATTTGGAGCTGTCAAACCCTACATAAATATTATGAAAAATCCCCTAAATTTAACCTGCATGCCATAAATTGGGCATAAATTTGTCCTAAGGATCCCTTTTGATGAAATCCAAAGGAAGAACCTGAAGAAGAGGTAATAATATCATTAACTCTTTCATTATACTTTTATTTTTCCACTTAATATTTATTTGTTGTTTCCATAAAAAAATAATTAATCAAGTATTTTTTACCTATTTTTATGATATTATAAATATTTTACAAACATATTCATTATTCTATCCATCCTATGAATGAAAAAGTCACAATATGTGTGTATGTACAACTTACCATCTACACAACGTTGTGTAGTTTTCTATTCAACACTTCATTATTTAGTTCGTTAAAATAATGAGTATAATTGATGAAAATAATAAATATACCATGTTAATTATTCTAAATATATGATATACTATCCCATTATATATAATTTCACTATCAGTAGAATGATATTGTTGTTGTGTGTACGTACATATTACCCTCTCCATGATTGCGATGAGATTCGTTCCCCATCATAACCAATCCAGAATAATTTTAATTTTATGATTAAAATTATTGATTAAGAACTTAATACCATTCTGGATATGAATTAAATAAATCCAATCCATAAAAAATGACTAATGTAACAAAACATATAATAGAAAATGAATCAGCTAACACCCAAAACAATGATACCACTGAAATATTATTAACAAAAAAATCAAAAGATCATATATGATATCATATTAAGGTATTTGATTCTTAGATAATTTAATGGAAATTATTTTACTATTATAAAGGAGTTTAACGTACCCTCAACCATGGAAATGTACACGATAAATGTTAATTTTGCAACCACTTTATTTATCTGAGGTCCTTTTAACGTATGTATCAACTGGAACATCATTAACATTCACATCCATGTTTCCTAAAAATGTATTTCAAAAAAAATAATATTTCCGAGATTATGTGTTAAAATAATTGAATCCATTGATTCATTTAAAATAACTTTTATTGAAATAAATCATTCCTTCATTTTCCAAATAAGGTATCATAAGTCATTTTCGAGAAATTAAGGTAATAATGTTTTTTGAACCTATACGATGAGTGGTGTTATTTCTCTCTGTTATCACAAAATTGATGATTCCACTAAGATCTTATAAAAATTTTATCAAAATAAATGTTTGGTTTAATAATTACATGAATTTTAAATTATTTCAAAATAAAAATATATATTTCTATAAAGTATTTTTCATTTCATCTATGTCAACTTACTTCAATGTATTTTATAAATTTTTGATGTTGATTTATTATGATACAATCATCCGTATTTTATTGAAGTTTTTGAGATTTTTTTACAGTGGATGTGTTATATTTATACCATTCATGGTTTATTTTTAAATTATTTATATTTCATATGCGAGTAATAATATAAATGATTGTGTTATGTTTCAACCATTTCATAAATGCACTGGACATAGTAAGTGATGGGTTGATCCAACTATATCTCCTCAATGCATCTATAGTTCTCATGAGACAAACTAGTGTCTTAGAACAAGGCTTTGAAACAATCTTATTTGTAGTCTTGGAACGAGGCCTTGAATATTTTTTTTTGTTTGACATTATTTATTCCATCAATATAAAATTAGCTATTGATATTACATGTTATTGATCGAATAGTATAATATCCATGTAAAAAATTAAATGGAATTATTTGATTTATCTTTTCCATATAATGCTGATGTTTAGGTTTAAAATTCATGTGTTTTAGTCTTATAGATGGCAATAAATGTTTATTATTATTTAAGATAGTTTCTGGTATATTGTTATCCTTACGGAGCATATGAGATCACCCCTTTATTATGTTTTCTTTTAAATAGTATTTTAAGAAGTATATTATGATTGAACTATCGAGATATGATAAGGGATATGAGGGTGCTAAAATGGGACACAATGTTGTTGTTTTTTACTTCATAATGTAATGGAAAGTTTATGTATATATCTAGTAATTCCAAAACTACTAAAATAATCAGTCTATAGAGAAATGATAATTTTTTTACCAAACTATTATTATGTAATAATGCACCGAATATGGTTAACTTTGTTCGTGGCATTGCAGACTATATTAGGGAATGTATTGTATAAATCCTTGAAACTATATTTGGAAAAGATCTATTTAGAGAACACTACCCTAAGATGGACATTAATGATTCATATAGAATAACATACTAGAATTTTGGTAATGAAGATATTTTATGAATCTTCCATGTAATACATCCCTATTTAGATATGAGCAGATAGTGGTGGCTCTAGCATAGATGTATCTAGGGGTAAAATCTGAAAACACCACATTGAGCTAGACTCAAATGGGAACTGGTGTGCGACATGGTTCCTTGAGGCACTCTTGGTTGCGACACTACGGGGGGATATGTTTAGGATATTTCACATTTTATTTAGAAACAATTATGAAGGATTCGTGTGTAAATACATCCAAAAAAACATTCTTTTACGATTGTGGATTATATCCATAAACTGTTCAATTTATTATAGGTATTTTACATGATTGAAATTATGAATCGCAATTAAAAAAATGAACCAGTATATTCCATTCTTGAAAATGGTTCATAGTGGAAGGAATGAAAATAGTTTCAATACACGAAATCCATGTATGGATTTCCATCCAATTCAAGACAATTAGAGTTTATTTGGTGATACAACTGGTTCTGAAAAGACTATAACTATACCGAGACCCTCACTCAGGTTACGAATAATAACCTTACCTGTATGGGGCACCCTGATAGACAATTCAGAGTATCAATATTAGAACCATTCAAGAGGAAACAATAACCAAAATTTAATGGGACTACAAATCCATTTGTAGCTGAAAATGGATAAGTTTCTTTGAGAAAATATTTCATGATTTGTGAGTAGCGAAAAGGAAAAGATTATCATGGATGTTTATCAACTTACAAGAGGTACATATAAAAAATGGTCATTAATTCAAAACACAATGTAATATTTGATGTATCAAATATATAATTGAGATATTTTAAGGGGGTTTTATTAGAAAAATTATTTTCTCATTTCAATCAAGCTGATATGGAAAGACAATTTATGTGTCTGAGGAAAATGGAGGATAAGAATTATGCAAAGTATGAGTAAAACATTACATGGATAGAAATTCATGCAACATATTATATACATTGTAATAACCCAAAAAATTTGAGTAGTATATGAACTGAATCTTAATGACTTAATAGAGATGTTAATGTTTAATGCAGAAAGAGGAGTCGATGGCTTCATCCAGTAGACTCAAACCTTATGAAGCCCACTTATCAGAGCTTGGGAAGGAGGTGGCATCTTTGGGATTCTCTTTGGACCAAGCCCAAGACGAACTCCAACGTGTCAAGCTTGAAAGGAAATGCCTACGGGAGAAGTTCAAGTTAGTAGAGATTACTACTAGGGTAATGTTATCTGATCCACCCTCATATTATCTCACCATAGCACACCTTACACTTAGGTCTTATGCTGGTGTTATAAGGGGCTATGTGATGAGACCCTATCTTCTTTGTGTAATCCTTTGGGTTGAATAAATTGTGATATCTTCCTTTAGCGATGTTTGTGAAATTTAAAATGTCCGGATTATTTTAGGATGTATTTATTGATGAATTTTGAAAAAAATGGAAATTTTAAAATATTTATGTAAACCTTAAATAATTAATGATATGTAATGATTTTCAAAAAAAGGTCTTCTGCAAAAGTGTTCAGTAAGGAATTTGGAGTCTATTAAGATCAACATAATTTTTGATGAATAGTAAATTATGAATAGTGATATTACCCTTAGGATTAGTAAAGTGACCAAATGGATTAGCAATTTCACTAAAATAAAGTTTTAATATAATTTAGACACCTAGATTAAGTAACGTGATTCAATAAAATGGGTAAATAATGGTTTCATAAATTTTTAGTCAAGTAATAGTTTTTGGGGTGAGTAGTGTTTTTTTAATTAAAAATTAAATTAAAAATATTTAGAAAATTATTTTTATAAACTGTACTTTATTTTTAAACTCAGAGCATCGATATTATGTTTTGGTAATTTTTGGGGGTTTTTCATTAAAAATGAATTTTTGGTGAATAGTGTTTTAATTTAAAAATTATGTTAAAAATATATAGAAAATTATTTTTATAAAATGGAGATCATATTTTTATCGGAGCGTCGATATTTGGTTAAGGTGAAATTTTGGGATTTTTCTGAGACAGATAAATTTTCAGTAAATAGTGAAAATAGAGTTTTTAAGTTCTGGGTGTTTAATGACATCATTAAATGATGTATTAAGTATGTAATCAATATTTTAGACTTATGAATAGTAATATAATGTATGAGGTGTCCCAAGTGGCCAATAACATGGGCAAATACCATGGGCAAGCCCATGGTTTTGCCAAAACCACCGATGAGGTGTCCCTTGGCCATTAATGCCTTGTCCCCTCACTTTCCCTATAAATACCAAGCCATTCTCTCATCCGTTGGACTCCAAAATAATTCTCAACGAAGTTATGGTCTCACTACCTCTCAAGGAGTCATCCCATGGTTCCCTCAAGCCTCTCAATGTCCGAACCTTTTATTTTTAAGAGTTATGTTTAAGGTAAGGGATCTAACCCCTCTCTTTCTTTTCATGTGATATCTTTTATGCCATTTCTTTTATGCTCCATGTTATTATGTTGGATGATGTTCTTTTATATTCATTATACTGTCCTTTTAATGTTCATATGATGAGAGACCCCCTCTTACTCTCATCATTTCGTTTTATGAATGTTTAAGTGGCACTGTTAGTTTGCTGAATTTTTAAGGGATTCTTTCACACTTCCCATTTTCAAGATCTATTTCCATGTCAAGTATTTCATGTTCCTTTATATTATGTTGGGTAATTATATCTAAATCAATCATACTGATCTTTTATTTTCATATTATGAGAGTCCCTATTTGATCTCATCAATTCATTTTTTTTGAAGTTTTAGTGACGTCGTTAGGCAGCCGAATTTTCATAAGAGAAATATTATTTTTGTCTTCCTTTCATGTTCTTCATTTCACATGGTATATCTTTAAAATTTCATTAACATGTTCTAAAATTCTTTTATATTCTTCCCCTATACTGTTTATGGACCATTTCTGAATGTTTGACCCATGTCCCCTCTCTTTTCATAGTTTTCTAAAACCTCGTAACATAGCCTTTATGATGCAAAATTTCCATCTCAAAATATCTCTCTCTTTGTCTAAAGTTCATTTATTTTATTAAGATAATACTCAAAGACCTTTCTTCTAAAGGGGTATTCACATATATAGAAAAATGTTATATTTTAATTTCCAGGATTTACATACATGGGACCCACCTTCCTTTTCTGTGGGTTTTAAAGTGACACACAGATCATGTCTTCAAAGCAGTTTTTAAAACGTTAGGATTATGAAATGAAACCCATTACTTTTATGTTATATGGGTTATTTATGAAACAATTGATGATGATATATGTTGTTAACATGATAATAATGGCATTTCAAGGGTGCGCCTAGATAGCGCTCCAATGCATTGGGTAATGACTTAATCTCTAGAGATGACCATTTAGACTGATACCTTGGTGAATAACCTTGGTAATGTTTAATGACACCTTGGTGATGGACCTTGGTGAATCGAAATGATAGTCCATATTAAATGTTGGAGCCACATCTTCAATTTAAGAATTTTTTTTATTATTATGATATATCTCATGATTTATTTCTCATTCCTTAATGTTCTTTTCATGACCTTATTTAAGTATCTCATGTTCACTTGTAAAATGTTTTTATTGTTTCCCTTACTGGGCCTTCTGCTCAATCTTTCTTTAGATGTATGTCCCCCGGTTATGAGATGCAGTAATGAACCTAGGATGAACTAAAGTACAAGCCTTTCAAGTGTTTAAGAAGAATGTTTTTTGTTGTCTTCGTGTATTATGGTCCTGGTTTCCAATACACTAAACATTAAAGATCCTCAGTTCTGTTGTAATGTAATGATAGTTTCTGTTACAAAAAGATGGGATGCTATATACATAACCCAAGAAATAATATTGAACGATTCACGGTAGGTTAGAAACTTTTCTACATTTATCATTTTCCTCACTATCCTTTTCATCATACGAAGATATATTATCATGTTCTATCAACATAGAAAAACAATTTTCAATGTATTACAACTTTAAAATATAGTATGAGAAGAATATATCTACTGAATATTTTGGAGGTAGAAATATTGGGAAGAACTGAACTGTTAAATTTCCATCCTATAGTATATGTGGGAAGAAACACCCTGGCACATTCATGAAGGGTACGGGAGTTTGTTACTAGTGTGTTGAAGCACATTATCTCAATGGAAATTATGGGGATACCAATGATGAATGCTAAAATTTATGAAAAATGGGTAATTATTAAAATTAATTTATTATGATCCAAAAAAATCGAATTAGAAAATTACAAGGGAGAAAGGACAAGAATATGCGATAACTATTGTTGAGGTTCATGCTTCTAATGATGTGGTAGAAGGTACTTTAATCTTTTAATCAAATATATCCACAGATGTTTTTATTCATGATCATCACATTCTTTAATTTCTTCCTAGTTTTTGAAAAAAATAGATATATTTTATTTGACAAGACAAGGGAGTTGCCAGTCAAAAATACTAAGGAGTGTATCATTACAACAATATTTTGTCATTCAGTTACCATTATGTCATATAAACACGCTCAATGTGTTGATCTTATGGACATACCCATGATTTAATTTGATATAATACTCTATATTCATTGGATTAAGACCATAAGGAAAAAAATTATTTTATAAAGAAGTTGGTTACAAATTTTTATGATGATAAGTAATCTTTTATCTTTAAAGTAGAAACATCACCATCTGCTTCTCATCTAGATCCATCCCTAGTAGCTCTATGAAAAATAATTATTGGGAAGGAAGAGAGTGAAAAAACTATGTGTGTGGAGTTGAATGTTCAAATAGTGGACGTATCTATAGTGAAAGAATATGATGATGTATTTCCAGAATATTTACCTAGACAACCTCTAGAAAGAGAAATTGAGTTTTCTCTATACTTAATTCCCATTTCAAGGCCCATATCAAAGACCCATTATAAAATGGATACTATATAATTTGTGGAACAAAAGAAACAACTAGATGAATTGATTAATAAAGTATTTATTCAACCAAGTGTTTCTCTATCGGGTTCTCATATTATTTTTGATAAGATGTAAGGTGGACCTATTAGGATGTGCATTGACTATATGTAGATAAATGCACGAACAATAAAGAACAAGTATCCCCTACTCGAATAGATAATTTATTTAAAAAAGTTTATGGAGCTCAATATTTTTAATAGATTTCCCTTCGATCTAGATATTATCAGTTGTGCATGAAGAAGGAGGACATTCTGAGAAAGCCTTTTGTACTATCTATAGCCATTTTCAGTTAAGAGTAATTCCTTTTGGACAAACTAACGCACCCTCTGTCTTCATGGTTCTAATGAATACAGTTTTCAAGGAATATCTTGATAAAATTTAGTAGTATTTAGTAATGATATCTTTGTATACTCTAAAATCCACGAAGAACATGAAAATCACTTGCACAATATTCTAAAGACTCTTAGAAGAAATGAATTATATGGGATGTTTAGAAAGTGTGAATTCTGGATTCATGGTATTTTTTCATGGACATATTATCTATAAGGATGGAATCTCTATTCATCCTTCTATGACATAATCATTACAATACTATCCAGAAATGATGATTTTTAGCAGAGGAATGATTTTTGTTGGCTTAGTAGGTTATTATCACCATTTCTTCCAGAATATTTCATAATTTTTTAACCCATTAACCAAGTTCATAAATAAAGGGGTTAAAGTTTTTTGGAAAAAAGTTTGTGAAGAATTATTTGAATAACTAAAAATATTATTAGTCAATGATCGTATCTTGACTCTTACATTGGGGAATGAAGGGATTGTAATTTATATTGATTCTTCAAAAAAAGGACTTGGTTGTGTCCTTATGAATAATTATAGAGTCATTTACTATGAGTCAAAAAAATAAAAATTAATTAATAATACTATCCTATTAAATATATTTAGTTAGCACCTAAAATAATTTCTCTGATGATATGGAGAAACTATCTCTATGGTGAAAATGTGAGATATATGCTGATCAAAAGAGTTTTACATATATTTTCCCACAAAAACAACCCAACATGAGTTGAAAGAGATGTCTTGAACTACCCAAGGAATATTATTTCATAATACACTAGCACCCGAGGATTGAAATTTAGGTGGATTATTCTTTTAACAGAAGAGATAATGTAGTTCGGAACAAGATGAGAGGGGAAATGGATCATGTGTTCATGAATCTTTTAAATAAGGATACAGGAATAATCATGAAAGTTGAATCATTGATAAATTTTAAACTGTATTATAATACATCATGACTTGAATGGATAAAATGTTCTTCTAATTATGATGAGGAGTTTCAAAAGAAAATTAAAGCTGTGAATGATTGGAGATTGATCGTCTTCGTAAATGAAGAATGAATTTTGAAATTTGGGAATTGATATTGTGTACCTGACATACCTGATCTAAAAATGGAATTATTGGATGATTATCATTTCTCCAATTTCTGTATACACCCAAACAACACTATGATGTATAGTGATTTAAAGTAACATTTTTGGTAGGACAACGCAAAAAGGTAGATTGCTGATTATCTATCACGATGTATGGTCTATCAATAGGTGAAGGCAGGAAGATGACATCATAGAGGAGTCATGAATCCTATTCTCATAACTAAGTGTAAGTGGGATAATATTATTATTGACCTTGTTAGGGGACAACCAAAGAATCCAATAAATAATGATGAAATATGGTTCATTATTGATCATCTTACCATGTCAGAACATTTTCATTCTATAAGATAATGTTTACCACATGAATGTTTAGAAATAATTTATAATAATGAAATTGTAAGACTTCATGGTGTGCCCGTATTTATTATTGTTAATCGTGATCACCATTTCACATCATGATTATGGAAATGAATTTAGATAGCCTTAGATAATGAACTTCATTTGAGAATTATCTACCACACTCAAACTGATGGAAAAATAGAATGGACTATTCAAACCATAGAAGACATGTTGAGATGTTTCCCACTTGACTTCCAAGTTACGTGGGATCAGTGTTTACATATGGTAGAATATTACTATAACAATAGAATTATGGCATGTATTCATATAGCACCATATGAAGCATTAAATGGAAAGAGAAGTCACACACCAACTTGTTGGTATGATTTTGGAGAATGAAAACTCATAGGCCCAGAACATGTTGAGGAAACAATTGAGAAGGTAATGATTAAAAAAACCCACATCAATGGATCTAAAAGTAGGAAAAAGAGCTATTCTGATAAATTAATGAAGTATTTTTAATTACATGTAGTATATTATTTTATTCTTCAATGTATATCTATGGAATGGTGTTATACGATTTGGAAATAATGCTAAATTATGTCTCAAATACATCCCACCTTTGTAAATTCTAAAAATAATTGTATTTTTAGCTTACTAGTTGGAAAAACTGCCAAATCTCTCCAATGTTCATGATGTGTTCCACATATCACTGTTGAGAACATACATG
The DNA here is from genome assembly GCA_963277665.1 of Viscum album. Taxonomy (NCBI): domain Eukaryota; kingdom Viridiplantae; phylum Streptophyta; class Magnoliopsida; order Santalales; family Viscaceae; genus Viscum; species Viscum album. The sequence goes on from OY728140.1 coordinate 654,909,580, forward strand.
CCTTTCCCAATGCATGTACTCAACTATGATGAAATGAAACTGGAACACGATCTAACTTATTTTGAATATCCTGTCAAGATTCATGATACCAGAGAACATGTGTTGAGAAAATAGACGACTAGCCAGATAAAATTTCTATAGAGACACTATAAAGAAGGAAGAGGCAATGTGGGATGTTGAGGAACATATGGGGAAGAACCACCCAAAACTTTTTATACAGTAATATTAAAAAAATTCCAAGGAATAAACTATTTAAATTATGGAATAATGTAACACTCCAAGCTTCCACAATATGAATCTATTTGAATAATAAAATAGCTTGAATTGCGTGCAACATTGAGTTCTCGAACAACAAGAAAAATCAAACTAGTCTCTATGAATATTAATACCAAATTTTTAAATTTTTATAAATTTTATTTTTCAGAATGGACACCATTTTTGGATTCAAAATATCAAAATTAACTTAGGTTGACTTTTTGTTACTTTCAGAAAACATTCAATTTTTTATAAATAGTGATAAAAGACTATGTTATTGTTTAAAACCAACTTTTTATTTAAATAATTCTCTGTTTTATTTAAATTTATTTTATGTCTAAATATATGCCTAATACTTTTATTTGTTCAATGTAATTCATTGGAGTCATTTTATAATACAATTAAATGTATAAATGTTTATTGAAAGTTTTTATGTAAATTACCCACGTTCTAGGAACGTTTGAAAATTTTCATAAAAAGATAATTTTAAAGCTTCTTCTACTTCAATTTAAAAAATTAGAGAGACACAATTGATATCATTAAGTAATATTTTGATCAAGAGGATTAAAATCATTTTTGGTGAACAATAACTTTATAATATTATTTATCACGGTTAAAAGTAAATAAAGTAATTAAAGGTATAAATGGCATTATAAATACCCTAACACATGAAATAATTCTATTGGATATGTTTTATTTCAAACAAAATCTAAATTTGTATTAAATAAAATCTTATTTGATTCCCATGGATTAGATTCTTACATTTATTACTATTTTATTTAAAGAGGAGTTAAAAGTGTTAACTGCATATTTTTATAACAAAACCATTTTTAATATCTGGTTATTCAAAAGAAAAATTAGATTATAAATATTAATTGTAAATATGAAAATATTTATTAAATTAGGGTATTTTATTTATAATTTTTAGATAATATATAATTAAATTTTTTTATGGCACAATGATGATGTAATAATTACCTTAATCATGAATGATTAAATTAATTGACAGTATAAATATTAAAATAAATTTCAATTGAGTATTTTGATTCATTCCAAAAATTCTTAATATTAATATGACATGTTAGGGTTGGTTAAATAAATTTTTTATGATGTAATAAATTTTTTATGACTTTCACAAAAAACAAATACTAAATAGTGGCAAAATAGACATAAATTAGTTTTTAAAACAAATAGCATTGTATTAAATGATATGACAAGTATAAAATTCTAACAATCAACCAAAAAAATTAGATAATGTTATATATGTATATAAATAACCACTTGAGGTTATCCTGTTAATTTATTGTATGAATATTAACAATTTATTTTAATATTACAAGAAGACAGGGTTAAAGATAAAAAATTTAACTAAGAGTTAAATATAAAAGATAAGGTTAATATGGTGACATAGACATTCCTAAAACTATTGGTTGTGTGATTATCAACCCAAGTCCACGTTATCCTCTAAAATAAAACTTATTTAGAAAAAATAAATTGAATATTATTGTAAAATAAATTAATATTTCAAGATCTTCCTAAAGTGACCTTCACCTCCCCTATAAAAGGGTACTTCCTCTTCTCTCAAATTCATACATCCAAATCCATTAACTCTACCCAACCCTAATAAAATATCGTTCCAACTATCCTAAATTAAATATATAGTCCATAAATTGATCATAAAGTGAACATAAGGAGCCCTTTTGATCACATCAAAAGGAAGAACTGGAAAAGAGGTAATAATTTCATCACCTCTTTCAAAGTTATTTTCTTCTTCCACTTCTAAATTATTTTTTTATACCAAAATAATAAATCCATTACATTTTACATATATTTAAGTTATTATAAATATAGCCCAACCATATTCATTATTCAATTCATCCTATGAATGTCAATGTCACCATACATGTGTATGTAGGACTTACCGTCTCCATGTTGTGGTGTAGTTTTCTATTTAACAATTAATTATTTGGATGTGTATAATAATGAGTATAATTGATGTAAATAATAAATATAACATTTTAATGATTCTTTATATATGATATACTATTATATTACAAAGTATATCACCATCAACAGAACAATATTGTCACTCGTGAGTACGTATGGGTTACCGGCTCTATGAACGCAATGATATTCATGTCCAATAATAACCATTAAAGAATACATTACATTTTTTGATAAAAATCAATGTTTAAGAACATAATATAATTATGGATATGAATAAAATACATCCTATATTTGATAAAACTGACATATGTAACAAATCCTATAAAGTAAAATGATTCAGTAAAAACAAAAAACAATGATACCGTTGAAATATTATTAACCAAAAATATTAGAAGATAAAATATGATATAATATTTATGTATTTGGTTCTTGTATAATTTAAAAATATTTATATTACTGTTATTAAGTAGCTTAATGTACCCATTACCAAGGAAAAGTACAAGGTAAGGGTTAATTTTACAATCTCTTTATCTATCCAATGTTCTTTATACATCATTATCTACTAGGTCTTCATTATCATACACATATTTGTCTCTTAAAAATGTATTACAAATGATTTTTACAATTCCTAAAATTTTTGTTAAATTAATTTAGACCCTTTTTTGACAATTTATTATTATTTTTGAATAAAATCTTTCTATATATTTTTTAAAGAGTTGCATTCTGACCTTTTTAAAAAAATAATTTAAAAATGTTTTTTAACTTATATGGATGATGAGGATATTATATGACATTATAAGACATTCAAAGATTCCCTTACAAGATTATAATAAGAATTTTAAAAAAATTCTTTTATAATATTTGACTTTTAAATTATTTCAAAATAGAAATAGATATTTCTCTCAAATTGTTTTGATTGCATCAATGTAAACATCATTTGATGAATTTTATAATTTTTGATGATGATTTAGTATGATACAATCATTCATATTATATTTAAGGTTTTGTGATATGTTTGACTATTAATGTGTTATTTTTATACCATTTATGGTTGATGGTTAATGTTTCAACATTGTTTACAATATTTTTAATATGAATTTTTTTTATGTTTCACCCTTTTAATATGGGAGATTAATTGGACTTTTTAAGTGATTATTGAAGCCCGTTATAGATCCTTGATGCATCAGTAGGTCTCAAGAGACAAAATAGTTTCTTTGAACAAGGCCTTGAAAAAATCTTTTTTTTGTATTGGCATGACGCCATGACTATCTGGTTATTATGAAGCACATTATGCCTTCTATTATTTCGAAATTATCTATTTATATTACATGTCATTATTCAACTAGTATAATGTACATGAAAATAAGTAAATGGATTTATTTGATTTATATTTTCCATATTACGATGTTGATTATGTTTACAAATATTTTGTATTGATCTTATACATTGTCTTAAACGTTAAGGAATATTTATGATAGATTCGACTATATTGATAACCTTGTTGATCATATAATCTCACCCATTTCTTAATTTTTCTTTTTCTTAGGATGTGAAGAAGTATATTATGACTGAACAGTATGGATAGGCTAAGGGAAATGATTGTGCTCAATGGGGAAATTTTTTTTTACTTCATAATGTAATGTAAAACTAATTTATGTATTTAGTTTTCCAATACAACTAATCTATTCATTATTTTGAGACATGATCTTTTGTGATCATTCCAGTGTTATGAAATAATGAACTGACTATGGGTAACAAGGATTGGGGCATTACACTTCTGGTGAATATATCCCTCTTTCATATAACTATCCAAGGACCTCCCAAGGACACTTCCACCACCGTAATTTATTCAATGAAATGTGATAGAGGGTTTATACTACAAAATCAAAAACCACTTATAAAAGTCTCATATTATACAATCGGAACAAACATGGAAGAGAAAGAGGAAAAGATAAGTAATCCATGCCACAAAACTACTCTCCAAATAAATCAATAAAACCCAAAACAACCACCATCTGAACGTCCCAAAAATTTAAAATTTTCAAAAAACATCCCATGCAAGTGACGTAACATTGAAATCAATATCAACTATAAGCTACAATATTTTTTACATAATAAACCATGATATAGAATCCTCCAAAAATCCTAACCAAATAACTGAAACCATTATATAACACAAATCCAATATCAAATTTGAATAATTTATTCTTCTATAATAATATAGTATCCATCTTAGATGAAAATAACTCACCTAATAATTTTAGTATTATATTAATAGTATAACCAATAATGATTACAAATCATGTTTTCCCAAACTTAAATACACTCTAATTTAATACAAAAATAAATTTAATTGAAAAGATAATATTTCATAAACCTTCAATTTCAAAGAATCAAATCAATATGGGAAGGAATAAAGATTATACTAAAAAACACTAGGTATGTGGAGTGAATGTTTATTTTAGGCTATCAAATAATTTATTTAATCTCACCATATAACCATATAAAATATTCCAATGAAAGGATCCATCATCGAAGAACCTTCTAATTGTTATCCTCGATCTCTGCCAGTAGCTCCATAGACATCGCATTATCCAAAAAAAATCATCTCACCACAGATAATTAGACTTAAGTCATCATAAAGATAATTAAAAATATGAGATGTATGGAATATATCATGAACCATTTCAAATCATAGATTTAGTACCGAACTATAAATCACATCAACGACACAACCAAAAACATTATAAAAAAGGGTGATAGAATATTTATTTCCATTACTTCCCTACACATGTAAATATGACACATTGAAAAAAATTCCTACAATATTTAACTTAAGGGAATCCTATTAAAATTAAGATAAGATTTTCCCTAGTTATATAATACTATCATCCACTCACAATCAAATTGCACCTTCTTATTATAATAAACACCAGATCCGAACCTATATCTCCTAACTCCCCATTCTCATTCCATCACAATAAAGAATGACCTAGACTCCAATAAAAACCCATAAAAATGTAAATGCTAAATGTAAATCAATATATATTTTATAAGATAAATTATAGAAAGGAAATTGATTCTCCCATGATCACCAATTTCTAAAAAACATCCCCGAAACAAATCTAACAACTTATGTATTGTTCGAATGATTTTCAGAACCATTTCTAGGTGGAAATATGGGTAAGGGTTTACCTGTGTTCCATAATAATTCTATAATATTCTACCAGATATAGTTGTAATGTAAGACTCCTAAATTAAGATATATGAATTTATAACTTTTTATATCAACTCAAACTCATCCATATACATTCACATAAGAAAACCCATGGTGTTTGAAAAATTGATCAATTGGATGGAAGAAGATTTCAATAATTGTTCACTAATATCCTAGTTATCATCATAACCACACTAATAATGGGGCAACCCTATGAATTATACAATAAATATTTCCTCCCAAATCCTAAATGTAACATCCATGGGATACAAAAAATATTTAGAAACATGGTTCCTATACTATACATACATGAAATGATGATAATGAGACACAACAACTACCATCACACATTTAATCATCGGCCACCAAAATAACTTCTTCAAGATAAAGTACATCATATATAACCCTATTTGTAGCAAAGATTGAAGGAGTAAAAAATTATTATGAATTCTATCATGCACTACTACTAGATAAAATATCATTCCATAATTAATATAACATCCATACCATCATTAAATCACGCCTTCAGAGAATCACTATAATTAAGAGACCTTGTATCAACTCTTCCTCTAAGTCTCAATATTAATACTCATCCACCAATAAAATAATATAATACTAAATATTCAACATAAACAATTATGATCCACCTTCAATAACCCTCACATCTATGTGTATGACTTTTAAATCCACCTTTTTCTCCATGTTTATCTGGTCCATAGAACAACATCCTTCCCCAAATTAAATGTCATCATTTTAGCCACTATGTTCTTCTTTCCTATGGTATAGTAGATCTCAATTTCATAATCCTAATGAAAATAAAACAACCTGCACCACCATATATACAAAATAATTTGAAAAAACATATTACTCAACTTCTTGAGATCCAAGTAGACTGAAAAACACTTCCCTATGTGGTTATATCACCGCAATATCCACCCTAAAACAATAATTGTGTTCTCTAGATCCTTAGTGTCCTATATATACTCATTGGTATGTACTAGTATACAAACATAAGAGATCACCCCCATCACCTGCATCAATACCACCCACAATATTGATAAAATCCTAGTCCATCTATTTTAGATATTTCAATAGGGATACAATATATGAGAATTAAAATTAAAAACTATTGTAATACCACAAAACATCATTGATGTTTTAAACTTATTCCATATTTTTTAGTGATACACAAGAAATAAATACCTTTTAAATTTGATGGTCTCTTGGAATTCCCCACTGGGACAAAAAATATATATAGAAATGGGCCTCTCAGGTTTAAAATATACTTATAGAAATAAATCCATAGTTATGTTTTCATTGAAGAGCCTATAAATAATTTAAATGATGATAAAAAATCTCCTCATAATACATATAAAACATAGATTTATATTTAATTATAATAAAGCTTATTCAATTTTAGTACGATGGAGTTAATGCTTCCCAAGAAACCCAATAGTGTTTTCATGACACCAAACGACATGACCAAGAACTCGAAGTTCCCATACAATGTTCAGAATCCTATCATCATGTCATATTCCTCCTCCACCCTTAGGTTCTAATATAAATAAAATATATTGATCCTTTAACTCCATCAATCTCCCATGATCATGTCCAAATGATTATTTATCATTATATGATTTGAGTAATTATTTTTCATCACGTAATGAAATCACTTTTAGTTTATACACAACCTCATACTATCATCCTCGTTAATATTGAATAATAACGGACCACCTTATGGTGACTCACTGAATTAGATAAAAACTTGTTTCATTAATCCATATATCTCAATCCAATATTTCCGTAACATAAATGGTTCCATAAGAGAGAAATACATAAAAACATAAATGAACTCAATTGAATGACTTTCATGAACATAACATTGCATTGAGAGAATAAATGTCATCCTCAATGTGGAAAGAAATTATAGAAACTCTCTCACGACAAAATTAGACTCCTCTATCAATGTTTCCATTTCTTCTGTAGAAAACTCATCAATCGTTGTATGAAGGGGGGCCACGTGACTACTACCCACATCATAACTCTAATCACTAAAAAACTACATGATAACTATACAAATATATTAATAAGTTAAACACCATGATACATTATTATTTTTATAATTTTAAATAATATAAATCGTTTTCATGTCCTTTAATATATAAATCATTGGGTTTCTATGAAAATAATATAGTAATCTATTATTTAAACATGAAAATTGTAACATTGATAATAATATGTTATGTATGAATAATACTATCAAAAGATTTAGTATTACATGGTTTATAATTTTGGAATGTAAATTTAATGGACATATATTTAATAGAAAGAAAATAACAATCATTTGAAATAAAAATTTTCATTTTCTAAAAACAACATTTTTTAGAGAAGGGGGTTTAGAGTCGTATTGACCAGATAATTTAATGTAATTTTTTACTACTTATATAAAAATAATTTGATAAAAGTATTATATTTTTTTCAATCATAATATGAAATGATAATTATGGTAATTTTTTTGCCTATTTTTCTTAAATGATTCATTTTCAATAAATAGTGAAAATACAGATTTTAATTGAAAACAACCATTTGAATTACATTTTTTACAATGATAAATTATACTATAAAATATAATAATGTAAAATTATTTAAATAATGTAATTATAAATTCATTTTAGGTTAGTTTATTTGGAATTTTAATATTTAATCCATTTATATTTATGTGATTTTTATATATGGAATCATTCTTTTTCATCATGTTTTGCGTGTAATTTTAATTTTCTTTCTTCCATATTAGTGAATTGAATATTAAAATATTGAATTTCTATTTTTAATTAGTATAATATATTTTATCTAATTATTTTATCTTAAATATTCTCTTTTATGAAATGTAAAATCAGTAAGACATTAATTTCCATTGTTATGTAACTACTAATATAAAACTGATATACTAGTAGATTAAACTAAGAAGGATTGTGTTAAAATTTACAAAAAAAATAAAACTAAAAATTTGTACAATATGTAGACCCTATTACTACTATTTTTATAAAAGGTCCATTTTTATGCTTTTGTCATGATAAAAATGTTTATGTAACTAGATCATTTAAACAATTCAATTTGTGTCCCCTTTCCCACTTTTTAAATTTCACCTCAACTACACCCCACTTCACACATAAAAAGGAATTATGATAAGGTTTGAACAATAATAATAACTAATTTTCAACCATACCAACATCTCCTATATCATGTTTTAATCATTACATTATCCTACGAAGGATTTTGGCATCGTCCTACTTTAGTCATTCGATGAAGAGGTATGTTTTTTTAATGGTGTTTTTTATTTTTTTTATTCATATAACACCTTAATATATTATTAAATAATGATAGTATAATATGACTAGTATTTAAAATATACTAATATTATAGTTATATCTATTTATAAATTATATTCATACCTTCATTCATTTTCTAGTATGTTAAATTGCAAATCGGGTATACAGTGGACTACAAAATCATAAACCGATGTAACTCATTTTCGATGAACACCAATCATGGTTGAATATAATGATATATTTATTTTATATTTCATATTAATGATATTAATTTTATATTTTATTTATAATATATATTATACATTTCTAAATCTATTCCTGTTAATATATGATATTGTGGATTGTGTGTTCATCATACTACAACCTCACAAAATGATGAAATATTTTTTTTATTTTTAATTAAATGGAAGTTAAGATGTGTAAATTTAGTATATTTATGTGATATATATGAAATTATATAATATTTTAAAATTAACCTATTATACTAATCTCCATCCATCCATCTGTTACTGGAATGATATTTTCACTTGTAAGAAATTACAACGTATAATTTCCATGAAGTGATGCTTTTATTTTTCAATGCAGAAAATTCATGAATGATTATTATAATGAATAAAATGAAAAAGAATTATATTTTTATATTATAAAAATTCATTATTATATTTATTTATATTCTAAATTCATCAACTAAAATAATCATGGCATATCACACATTATAAAACAAGAATATGAAAACCCAAAACAGTTAAAATAAAAAAATATTTCTGAAACACATTTTCTAAAATGTTTTAAGAAAAAAATATTTTATTATATAAATTTGATAATCGTAAAGTTATAAATTATAACCATTTGGGTGTCCATTATACTAGAGTTTAAATAACATTCATCTTTAGGAATATGTGAGGAAAGGGAAATCATCTCCATTTCCATCCATTGAGGAATATTGTGACGTTATAAAAATAATTTCATTTATATGGTGAATATAAAAACACCTTGACATGTAATATTAGTATTTATAAATAATTCAATATTTTTTTATTTTATTATTTGTAGTATTTCATTGATTGGGATTTGAAATAAAAATTACCTTCTGGAATATAATTTCATAATTAAATTTCTTCTCATTGAGATATATTACGTATTTATTATCGTTGAATTCAATTATAATTTGTGTATCAACTATTATTTATCATATGTTTTATTTACACAAGTTTTATCAGAATTTATATTTGATACACATATAATATAATTGATTTATTCTTACTTCAACATTATGGAAGTTTTTGGGGATTTTTTATTAAGTTCAATTTGATTGGGAACAATTTGTTAATATACACATGATCTCTTTTATGTGTGGTATATACAAACCCATTTATGTCATTTTATTGAATAATTTTTTATTTATAGAGGTTAATATTTCATTTAATTTATATTCTTTGGTGAGATACAATTTTAATTTTACCAAATAGGTAATTAATTTTTTTAATAAAGGAAAATTATTTTTTTAATTGTTTACGTTCTCATGGAACAATTTATTTATAGTCATAAATTTTAATGGGGAATTTCATATAAATAAAAAATCAATATTCCTATATGGTTTATATGACTATAACCTAAAAATAAGAAATTTTATATATATTTTCTATTATTAACATTATTTTATTAAATGTTGAAATATTGACTAATATATATCCTTACACAATACATGTATTTAATGATTATGAATATTAATTCAAAAAATAAATATATTATTCAATATATGATGAATGATATGTAATATCTATTATTGTTGGCTCTCAATTATAGATATAACCTTAACAAATCATCATGTATAATGAGGAAAAAATGTTTTCCAAATTATATGACTATTTAATCATAGTTTTAATATAATATTAAAATAAATAGGAATATAAGGGTATCATAAAGAATCAAATAATGTTTTCTAACAATTACGAATTAAAGTCATTGATTCTTTCATTATTATTATTATTATTATTATTGGTATTTTTCAATTATATAATCTCTATATTCATTTCATAGTTAGTTTACTGATTAAATGTCATGTGTTTTCAGTTATTTTCCTTTTTATATTGATTACTCAAATCCAATTATGATACAAAAACAATTTATTTAATAGAATGTGTTTTCTATTATCTACCATTATATATTAATTATTATTTATTAATTCATGATACCATCCTCTATGTGTAACCCTTAGTGGTCATTTGGGATCACCGTTAATTTTATTTCTTTTCCAATCATGTGGTGAATATTCTTTATAATGAAATAACGCATCAAAGATTCATTCCACAACTATGAATTATATTTTCCCCCCAAAAGTAAAATGGGTACCATGTTTGTATCTTGTTATCCAAAAAATGAACACATGATCATTCTATTGGGATTTTACCCCCTATATCAATGCCATTGTAATAAATTAGCAACTGGATATTGGTAAATAGAGTCAGATTTATAAAATTTGATACTATAATATTTTCTGTAGAATCATTGGGAACTATATTAAAGAAAACATAGATCATAGAAAATAAACCTACGAAATTCATTGAGGAAATGTATAAAATAGCATCATAATAATTTGGTGATGTTAATATTTTGTAATTTTCAAATTAATATATCCTGGTCTAGATTCTAAATATGGTATTGGTTAAAAAAATACATGGTGTAATATGTAAGAACCTGGATCTTCATTTCAGGTATGTTTTTACTTTTCAGGTCGTTTTTTAGAAAAAAAGAAAAAAATGGAAATTTTCAGAGTACACACTGTGTACATTGATGCAGTGATAGGCCATGTGCTGGCCGTGTATGGGTGACACACATAATGTATAGGGGTGATGTGGAGGCCTCTTAAAGTGGAGTACAGAAAGGCCAAGTACTGTCCGTGTACCCTAGAAGTACACGGCTTGTACTTTCTTTTTTTATTAAATGGACAAGGGTCGTGTCTAATCAATGAAAAATGTCTTCTTCTCAAGGTTCTTCGACCGACAGCGCTCGTACAACCATGAACACCCTCCGAGCCCTCGAGCCTCCGTCTGTTTGCCAAATTGATGAATTTTGATTGCATTGGAACCACAACGGTGAGTTCTTCCTTCTTCTTGAGTCTCATTCCATGTTTTTCCCTCTTTCTAAAGATATTATGGGTTTAAATTTTTGTGCTTTTTCATTGATATACACCATTATAAGGAGAATCAATACTCGTGGTTCATGTATTTTGATCTCCTAGCATCAATGTAGGTGCTTCATGCATTACCTTTAGAATTCTTTGAGTTTAATTGGAAAATTACACCAATACCCGTGAACGGGGTATTGTGTATTTACCGATTTCCCCTATTTTCTTCATGAAATACTTGTATGATTTTGGAGAGGTAACTTGATCATTTTTGTGGATAATTGTTGTGCTTGGATGTTTTTCCCATGCCTTGTTCTTGTTACGACCTTAGGGTATTGTTATCCTATGGCCGTTATACCTGATTTCTATGCCTTGTGACCGTAGGATGAAATGATGTTCTTGACATGATTTTTCCTATATACTGGTTAGCCTAGTAGCTCTATAGGTGTACTTTGGCATTATATCATTATTATGCACTGACTAGCATGAGACCGTGAGAAACTGGTGCTGTAGAATATTAGGGATAGAGAAGGTGAGCATCTCAGAGAGTGTTGGACATTATAGAAAATAGGGAATAGACCGAGTGATATTCCCAGAGAGTCTAAAATATTATAGACTACAGGAGGGTAGACCGAGTCAGCTTCCTCAGAGAGTCGTTTTTTCTTTAATTTTTTTTTTAAAAAAAATTTCCATGCTAGAGAATGAATTGACCGAGTGAGCTTTCTTAGAGGGTATGTGATAGACATGAGAATACAGAAGGAATTGACAGAGTGTGGTTCCTCAGAGAGTTTCTAGACATTGGATGTTCTTGGGAGAATCATATCTCTTTTTTGGAGTTTTCCTATAACAACTGTTTTCAGGTGACTATTCAGATGGTGCCTTAAGAGGCTTTTTATGGTAGGCCATGCGGATCGCCTATGTGCTGGCTGGAGCCAGGAGATGTAGCTTTGCTGGGACCTCATCTGGTTCAAGGTACCTTAGAGCATATAGATTTGATTCAAAAGAGTATGGCTATGGTACAGTCTTGACAGAAGTCTTATGATGATAAGTGGAGAAGACCTCTAGAGTTCGAGGTTGGGGATCAGGTTTTCCTGCGCGTCGCACCGAGGTTGGGAATAAAGAGGATTCATAGATAGGGTAAGCTTTCACCATGGTAAGTCAGGCCATTTTAGGTGTTTGGGAGAGTAGATATGGTTTCTTATCGGTTATAGATACCTCATAGGTACTAGGCTATGCATGATGTCTTCCACGTCTCCTAACTCTGTTTTGTTTCAGACCCATATCATGTCTTTCGACCTGAGGAGGATGAGCTGGAAGTAGATGTATCATTTGAGAAGCATCCTATCCATATAGTAAATCATAGTACCAAGGTTCTCCATGGCCTTTCTATTCCTATGGTATGGGTACAATTGAAGCATGAGCGAGTATAGGACGAGACCTGGGTGGGGGAGGCTGATGTATGATCGTAGTGGCCAGAGCTTTTTGGGGTTTGTTCTTCTACAACTCGCTAGGGAAATTCGGGGACAAATTTCTTTAAGGAGGGATGTTTTTAAGAAGATGGATCTTCGTTTCAGGTTATTTTTCATTTACTAGTCATTTTTGAGAAAAAGATAATAATCTTGATGTTTTCCGAGTACGCACTCTGTACTTTGATGCAGCACCAGGCCGTGTGCTAGTCGTGTCTTGGCCACACACAAGATGTGTAGGGGCGATGTGGAGGCCTCATAAATTGAAGTAGGAAAATTCCAAGTACACTCCATGTACCCCAGAATGACATGCCATGTACCTTTTTTTCATTAAATGGACCGGGGCCGCATCTAATCAAGGAAAACGTCTATTTCTCCAGGTTCTTCGACTGAGAGTGCCCATACAGTCGTAAACACCATCTAATCCCCTGAGCCTTCTTCTATTTCCCAAATCGTCCACCGTCGATTGCGTTGGATCTGCAGAGGTGAGGTCTTCCATCTTCTTGATTCTAATTATTTGTTTTCCCTCTTTCTCAAGATATCGTAGGTTGAATGATTTGTGCGTTTTCATAGATCTACCCCGTTCTAAAGAGAATCAAGCCTTGTGGATCAAGTATTTTGATATCCTAGCATCAAGGTAGGTGGTTTGTGACTTACCGTTATAAATATTTGAGTTTTATGTGCATATTCCTCCAATACCCATGAACAGGGTATTGTGTGTTTACCGATTAACCCCTACTGTATTCTTTCCATGTTTGTATGCTTGTGTAGAGGTATCTTGATCATGTTTGTGGAAAATTATTGTGCATGGATGTTTTTCCCATGCCTTGTTCTTGTTATGAAATTAGGGTATTGTTAGCCTTTGGCCGTTATACCTATTTTCCATGCCTTGTTACCATTGTATGGAATGATGTTCTTGGCATTCTTGTTCCTGTAGACTGGTTAGCCCAGTAGCTCTATAGGTTTAATTTTTCCTTATTGCAGTATTATGAACTGACTGGCATAGGACTGTGAGAACCTGGTACTGTAGACTATAAGGGATAGACCGAGTGAGCGTCCCAGAGAGTCTTGGACATTATAGACTACAAGGGAAAGACTGAGTGAGCTTCCCAGATAGTCATGGATATTATAGACTATAGGCGGGTAGACCGATTGATCTTCCTCATAGATTCTTTACATGTTTAATATTCATTAAAACCTTTTACAGTCTAGAGAAGGAATTGACCGAGTGAGCTTCCTTAGGGAGTCTGTGGTAGACCATAGACTATAGAAGGAATTGACTGAGTGCGCTTCCTCGTAGAGTTTCTATCCCTTGGATCTATAAGAGGGTTAGACCATGTGATCTTCCTTAGAGAGTCCCTGACTACCCTACACTATAAGTGTAATTGAATGAGGGAGCTTCCCCAGAGAGTCTTCTAATTTCATATGACCAAAACAGAGGGGTTAGGCTGAGTTCATTACCCAGAGGGTTGTTTGTACTTCATGGATAGGACTAGAGGGGTTCCTATGGTGGGTAGTTGTTGCTTCACTGCTGCATGTTGTTCTGTGGATTTATTACTGTGCATACAATCTTGTTACTTCCTACTGTTTTCTGCCTGCCATTTACTGATACTGTTTACTACTTATTGTACTTTTACCTACCATATACTCACTGACTATTAGGCACAGATTTTCGGGTGGTTTCCTAATAAGATTTTGTCTCACGCCCTATTTGGGTCATGTTTTTGGGCCCAAGAAGACATTGTTATTATAGGTATAGACATGGGAAAGATCCCTTCAACTTCTAGTACTTTATTTCTTTGGAAATGGAGAGCATGGGACCATGCCGAGGCTTGCGATGCAGAGGAGTTGCTTATTTTTTTCATCTCTACTTTGGTTTAGTGTTGTATTGTGTATTGTGATTTGTGTATCTATTTTCCTAGATATTTGTATCATGCATCATTTCATATATACATGTCTACTCTAGTTTTTTATTATTTTAGTCTTTCGCTGTTGATTGTTGTTGGATATTTACTGCTTCCACTATTGTATGTTTTTTTTACTTCCACTGTGTACTCTACCAATGAGGGAAT
Organism: Viscum album; assembly: GCA_963277665.1. NCBI lineage: Eukaryota > Viridiplantae > Streptophyta > Magnoliopsida > Santalales > Viscaceae > Viscum > Viscum album. The sequence continues at coordinate 654,924,993 of OY728140.1, forward strand.
ATTCTCCCCACTATCACACCCATGGCCCTCGGTACTAGTCGACAACCTCTAGCATTTGGGGAAATGATCTTGAATCCATGTGATCATCCGGGTATGGGGCGCCTCTAGGTGACTTACAGAAATGGTACGTTAAATAATAAATATGAAAAAGGATCATCGGGACTCACTGTCCATTACCTCAAACACGAAGAAGGGACATACATCACACATGTTGTTACAGTCCTAAAGTATATTATTAGTATAGTATATATATTATTTAAAAATAATTATTATGGATTTGAAAATAATGATACCAATAAAGAATCCATGTTTTTGATTTTGAGAATGAAATTTCATAAAATTATTTTATGATAAGTGTCATACCATAATTATAACTATACATTATGATTAAAATTTAATAATTTAATAAGAAAATCAGGTACATTACATTATTTTGAAATTAATCCATGTTGATGAAAGGGTATTAATACACATGGACAATGTAGGTATTTCCCCATGGAGAAATCCAATACATCTAGTCTTGGAACTGAGCAGATCACAGAAATATTATGGTATCTTAATAAGATTTTGAACAATATCCTTTTGGGATGGAGAAACATTTTTTTCAATATGATAATCCAATGATGGATCACAAAATACTTCAGAGTCCCCAAAACTTTTATTGGAATACTAATTAAATGGTAGATTATAATTTGATTAAGTCTTTTGAAATTATATTTATGGCCCTAAAATGAAATTAAATGTTAATGGTTCAACGTGAAATTTATTGTATAAATGTATTTGTAGATCAATAGTGGACACTGATACTGAATATATGGGAGGAAAGGTGGAAGCGAAAAATAATGTTTCCATAAATATCGTAGAACACTCTAAAGAATAAATACAATAGGTGGTTTCTGTTAGATCCCAATTTTCACTAAAGTACAGATACATTAAATTTTTGTCTAAATATTTACATTTCACATAATATGGAAGCCTGTTTAGATAGTAATGTTCTTAGGGGAGTTCGATTAAATTTTGGATCCCATAACCCATCATTTTGGGAGAATTGGACATCTCGCATGGTTAGTGCATGGTTGTCACACTATTTAGCTAACCATTCATATTGTCATTTTTTGACAGAACCATGTCACATGGTTTGTACATGGTCGGGGAGCCTAATTATGAAACATTCCCCTTCTACCATGAAAACATCACATTGTTTTCGTATGAATTGTCAAACTGTGTGAAAAAACTGTGAACAAGTTAATATTCTATGTAAAATTAAAAATTTTCCATTAATGATATTTTATCCTTCTTTCCTCCTCCTAATATAAGAACGAGTGGGTTTAACCAATTTGTTTCTCATTTTATAGCTTTCTGGAGATCTAAATTTGGGATCAAGTGAAATCTATCATCCAAGATCGGATATATGATCCTTTTATCACATTGGATGTGAAATAGTAATTACTGGAGTCCTCTTTAATTTTTCTCCATACCTTTTACTCTAGACCAAGTAAGTGGGGTATGAGATTCTATTTCCTTTTAAATAGATCTACTTCGATCATATCCTAATCAAGGGACAATACCTAAGGAGGAGGGTCGTAAAATCCTAAGGAGGGTGGTTTATAACTCAAACCTCATGTTGGTTTATTTTGTATTTTTTGTGGGGGCCTCACCAATTTCAATAGGTGACTTTAATATAAGTTATATTCTACCATTATTATCCTTAAACCATATGGTTTTTCTATTTCCATATATGAGATGTTTTTGGTGGTTATAAACACAACTACATCCCATCCATGTTGAAGGTTAATCCACAATTTTTTTTAAGTGTTTTGAACTATTTGAGTCACTGTTCGGGTGTGTGTTATCTTGAAAACTCTAAGCGTTAGATTTTCTCAATTAAATGGAAATATATATATTTCAAATTTCATAATGGTAAGTACAATTTACTCTCATGAATTGATAATTCTATGGTATGTTCTTCAATTGAAAAAAATGTGAAATGTGAATCAGCAAGTATACTAAGGATATGACTTGATAATAAATGTAAATTAATAGTTTGTTACAAATACATAGAACCCCTTACATAATTAATTTATAGTGTCATAATGAACCTTGAATATGGAATATGAATCTAATGGACTCGAAAAAAAAATTACATGTTACTTATCCTTATCACACTAATGAAAGGATTGTCTTGGTCCAAATGTCTTGAAAAAAATGATGAATACTACTTGACCTTATCACACTAATGAAGTAATAGTCCTTAACTAATTTTTTTATAGAAATAATAATTAAATAGAAATATATTGAATAGATAAATCCTTGGATTCTGATAAGGTAATTCCTTAATCACTCAGGAACCCCATTCGGATTCAACTATACTGCTTGCATAGGATGATACCCACCTAGATCCTCATCCTTGATTATTCGGGGATGCCTTGTATGACATTTTAGGGTCCCTTCATATTATCACAATATTCATTGGGTAAGATCCTTAGATCCAGGATTGACAATAAGTTTTAATGTTTACAACCTATAGGGCCCTATCTCTACTTAGTCCAATTTTACCTAGGAATATCACCTTGGATTTTGAAGGCACATTTCTGTTGAATGCCATGGAACATACTCTTTGTATTACACTCTTACACATGCCAGGGTATAGTTAATACTTAGTTAGAGATCATTGATGTCTAATTGACCATGGTTATTACCTTGGGACATTAAAATTATATATCATTACCAGTTGGCTTGTTACATCTTGTAACCAATTTAAAAACTAACATGGGACTTATTGGTAAATTGGTAATAATCAAATAATGAATTATTGACATGTTCAGATAGCAGCTGAGGGCTTAAGCTAGTACATGGGTATTTAGTTACAATTTACTCACTGAAATAATATATGCATGTTCTATCATTTCTACATGTCCTTTACCCATGCCAAATTTTATTGACACCACTAGTGGTGGCCCACTGATATTTACCTCACACCCTCTTTGGATGACATTTGGAATGAAAGATAGATTACATGGTTGTAGGTATTGGAAGAGGGATAATTAAGGCATCAAACACATGATTGATTGATGTTTAAGATGGATCTTGATAGAATTTTTTTAAGATAGATCTCGGTATTATTGGGATAATCTTTGGATTCCTTAATACTGTTTAGGGAAATGTTTTGTGTGTTGTATTGTATCCATGTTTTATCTATATTAGAGTGACGTCCCATATCATTGTTTTTGGAATGAAAGTCTATGTGTTTCAGTTATTTTTATTGTTATATTTATTTTCTGATGATCCTTCAGTTTAAATCTTTTTCCTCCTCTACTTACCTATGTTTCCAATCACTGATGTGATACTCTTAGGTAATGTGGGAATTGTCTCCAGACGGACACACATTAGGCCCTCTCTTCTAGTCATCATCCTCTTGAGATATGGGAAATTCACTCAATTCTATGTGACCGACCATGCTTGGGCAACCTATTGAATGGAATATGGGCTCAGACGTCACAAAGTAGCATCATAGTTGGTTTCCTTTATTTCTATTCTATTTAGAAACAATACATTAGACAATAGGAATGATTGGTACTTGGTCATAAGTTGGGCATGGGTGTGGTGGACTCATGTTCAAGGTAAAAAACAACATTTCATAATTATATCTATTTTAATAATTTTTCCTATTATAATTTATATTAATTTACAATTGGGGGGCACAAATGTTGTGTAGAGTTTTTTTATTATAACCTGTTTTGTTGTTTTTCATTAATCCTTGGCCTGAGTATATAATAGAAAGAGAATTGTCAAATGCATCATTATAGGAACCTAGAATTCATATATCATTCTAAATTACATTCTATATAAGTGTATTTAATTTCCATTATTTTCATGATATGGCTGTGATTATTGAGTGATGTTTTTATATTTAGCTTATGATTGTACTATGCATGGTTTCGATTTATTGGTTTCAAGTATAATTTAATGAGCTGTATAGGTAATTATCGAAAAGGATAAGTAATTTACCAATTCAATACATTCTTATTATAAATAAATTTGGGTCTTCTCTAGTGATTTTTTTATTGGATCTGATTCACTAAGATTGTATACACTTTATAATGTGAAATATGAATAATAAAATTAATTGGATTCACATCCTTATCTCGCATTTTCATGATTATGAAATGTAATTTAGTTAACCTGGTAAATAAATTTAAATTAAATTAAATATATAATTTTGACCAAAATGATACATATCCATCTACGTTTCAATTTGGTGTAGTATGTCATGGGTAGTGAGTTTTTTATGTTTAGCTTCTTCTAGTGATTCTTTATTTATTCTTATACTTTTTTAGAGTCATGTGTCTGAGAAATTTAGATCAATTATTCCATGATATATTATTTTTGTACACTAAGAGGGTGGAGACAAACTTGTTCAAGACATGGTGGTCCCTGAATCACTGATCATTCCTCCAAGTGTGCCACATGAGGCACCGCCTTCTATACATGACAAGGCAACGAATCCCCAATTTGTGATAGTTTCCTATGTCAAATTCAGTCAATTCATGGTTCCCTACAACATGTACCTATGATGGTTGATATCTCTCCCATGTTCATGCAACCTCCAACTCTAACCTTTTCAATGGATAGTGGTCTGTAGGTTTATGTGTCTTAGCAAGAAACCACCTTATCAATCATTGAACATCTTGAGAGTCCTCTAGATCAATGAGTAATGATTTTTACATAAATACTTCATGATTCATCCATGTGTTGTGGGATGTCATTACCCTGGCCTTTCATCATCAATGCATTTTATTGGATTATTTCCAAACTCCATTCTATGATCAATTATTTCAATAGATGTTGAGAATGGATAGTGAAAGAGTGTTCCTACATCTCGAGCAGGGTGCTATGTCTCTTAGGGAATGTATATAATGCTTCAACGGATTACAGTTTTCATCACCACTTTTTCAAGTGATGATATTTTGGATTCTAGGAGTTTCAAGGATGGGTTCTAGAAAACAATCTGTAAGTGGGTGAATGTAATTCACCTTCCTACCTTTCCAGCAAGAGTAAATCAGACTATTATCAATGGTCACAACATGAGGGATGAAAATTGTACTACCTGTAATGAATCTTTTACATTAAAGGACCTATGTTATTTCAAAGGAAAGAATCATTCCCTTGAGGATTCACATCTAGTAATTGACAACTAATGTTAATGTTTCAATAGATACAAAGTGTGTCATAAGTTTGGATGATGGCATATCCTAGAGCCTCATTTTCATAGTGACCCACAAGTGTGTCATTCATGTATCTATATAGTGCATCATTAACATTATTTTATGACCTTTCCAATAGTATTTAATGGAAAAAGATCTGCACCAACTATATCTTCATGTGTGACTTTTTTACGCCACGTCAGGTGGGGAGTTTGAATAGATCTGTGTAGTCTATTTAAGGAGGAGGTCATGGTTGTGGTATGAAGAATGATAACCAGAAAATCTAGAATATCATTTTTGATCGTCATAGTACATATTCTTCATATTTCCATGGATCATGACCTTTTATCCCACTATAGATGATACTAGAGGATTATGATGCCTGACCATCTATAATAGAATGTACTATTCTAGTAAACTCTACTATATTATCTGTTATATTCAATATAGGATCTCTGAAATATTTTAACATTGTATCTATTATGGAATGTATCTGACTAATGATACATTATTACTAACATGTAATGACCCTAGATACATATTTAGGGGTACAAAAATAGGGTATATGCTAGTGTAGGGACTATCCCAATGAGGTAGGTAGTTAATCTTTATTATGGAACCACTTTTTCTCAAGATGAATACATTCAAATCCAATCTCAATATTCATTGGTTTGTTTCATATTATCCTTTTTATACTTCTACATACATAGGTTATCGTTTACATAACTGAAGGGAACCATTTATCCACATAATTTATTGTGGGATGTTCATGCTAGTTGATAAGGACTAGAGCATCATTAGATAAGTTGCATGAATGAAAATATTGAAAATATCTTCATGGAGGAGTAGGAATTACAACAAGTATAATTCTATTATGTAGTGGATCAATTTTGGTATGTTTTTTCTGAGTATTTTTCTAGCTTACTTCTTAGGAGGGAGGTAGAATTTAAAATTGAGCCTATTTATGGAGAATATCCAATGTCAATTTGTTTTAGGATGTAACCAATATAGATTCAAGAGGTAAACATGATGTAAGAATAGTTAGAGGCCAATGGTTTTATATGGCCTAGTATATCCTCCCGCCTCTAATGGATTTAAAATCTCCACTTATTTTGTGAAATAACTTCAGAATTAAGAGTATCTTTTGACCTTGGAAATGTTAGTGCATTAGTTTTTGAAGAACAACCCCAACAAATGATTGTTAATAGAGGTTTCTTAGGGAAGGATGGTTATTTTATGTGTTTCCTTAAATAATTATCAGGTCCTTATTCACATTTTTATGGACATTCAATGAAAGGTGTCATGTTTGTATGGTCAGAAGCATGTGATAAATACTTCCCCGAGATGAACATGATGCTTTCATCGACACCTATTATGACTCTTCTGAAGCCACATATAGGTTATACAATCATCTATGATGCATCTGGAATACGAATAGAAGTAGTGGTATTATAGGAAGACAGAGTCGTTACATACAGTTCACAGTAGTTGAGACCTCATGTGCCAAACTACCTAACACAAGACCCTGTAATAGAAACATCTTTACATGAATTTCATTTCTGGAGACATTATCTTATGGGTGAGAACCTTTTTGTTTACACATACCACAAGATCCTAAAAAATATCTTTTCTCACCATGCCTTGATCTTCAGACATCATAAATGGTTCAAATATTCATAGTCCATTGATGTTGATAATGTTTATATGCCTTGGAAGGGAAATGAGGTTATATATGAATTGAGATATAAAACAAAGGCCCAAGAAGTATTGGAAGAGGGTGATGAATATAAGTTAATTTCCCTCTTTTATGAGCTTTATATAGAGTATAATGTAACTCATAAGCAGTATTATCTCTCATCCTTGATAGTTACATATTTCCTCCTTGATAAGTTGATGTGTAAACAGTTTTGAGATCCTAAAATCTTATTTCTTCATTAGACTATATTAGGGGATAGCCCTCCCCCAAATTGGTATGTGTACATAGATGATGTCCTGCATCTATGTGGACACACATGGGTTCCAACAGATATGAGGGAGAATTTTATGAAAGGGTACCATTTTTATTAGTGGGAAATTGATCCATCCATCTCCAATATATATCGTGATCTGTGTTTCTAGTAGTGTTGGACTAGGATGAAACGTTAGATAGTCGGTTTTATCATTTTTTGTTCCACATGTTAGCAGGTTATGGCAGAGCACCAGAGACCTAAAGTATTAATACAACGGATTCCAGTCCCAATATTGAAATAAGAAGATGTTTCCATGGATTTAATATTTACATTACCTTGGATTCCAAGGGGAAGATAAGAAATATTGGTAGTCATTGACCATTTAATGAAATAATATCACTTCAATTCTATTCGTAAAACATTCTCAATTGACGCTGAAAGATCACTATATGTTTGTGATATCAAATGACGACATTGGTTTCCATGTACCACCATTACAGATAGGGATGATCATTTCACATCATCATTCTAGAAGGTATTGGAGAAGGTTGTGGGAAAATATGTTCTTCTATTCATAACATGTCACCCATTGAATTATAGAATAATACAATAGATAATACATGTTATAGAGGATATTTTCCATGTTTGAATACTTGATTTTGGATGTTCATGGGAAATGTATATCCCTCCTTTCATGTTCACCTATAATAATATTATTCAGGTGAAAATTATGATGTCTCATTATAAGGCCATATATGGTAGGCCATTCCATCCACCTCTATATTGGCTAGAGGTTGGTGATATATCCCTACAAGTTCATAGTCACATTCATGAGTCTTAAGAGAAGGTTCAGCTGATCAGAAAGCATATGAATGCAACATAACCTAGAAAAAAATTCTTTTTATTGTCATTGATGAGCTATTGAGTTTTAGCATAGGGATCATTATTCCCTTCAGGTATGGCAAAGGCTATTCCATAGATGATTAATAAAGATATAAAATTTTTCTCCTCATTATGTAGGGCCTTTGTATATTCTTGAGAGAGTCGGACTAGTTGCCTATTTGTTGCTACTACTATAAATATAACATTCCATGCAAGACATATTTCAGGTTTCTTTTCGTCAACAAAATTATGAAGCCCCGTCTCATAAAATAGATCCTAAGGATGATGAATTAAATTATAATTCTACCTTTGAGGCTTGTCTAGTATGCATCGTTGATTGAAACATAAAGGATCAAAAACACCGATGAGATATGCTACTATGAGTGCTATGGTACCAGGACATATTATAGGATGAGACATAGGAGTAGGAAGATGATGTACATGCCGAATGTATAGATTTGTTCTAAATAAATGTTTCTCTACCTTCAGAAGGTGAATTCAGTGACAAGTTATTTTATGGGGGAATATTGTGGGAACTCGGTTATTCATTCAGGTATGGATCATTGAAATTTTAGTCTAAACCATTACACTGTAACTAATATGGATGAAGTTGTAGTTTGTAATGTTGTTTTGGATGTCTAGGGATTTTTCAGATCTATGAACCTATTTTTTGAGAAAATTGGATAGTACACATGGGTATCACCCAGTTGGTGCACCTTTTTTCTAATAGTGCATATTAATCGTTCTAGAAATAACCAATTCATACTGTTTGTGCATGGTCAGGTAGGGTAATGGTGAAATGTACCCCCTATTCTAAAAAAACTAGCATGGGTTTCTCATGTTTTGTCAAACCACGTGGACAAACCACTCACTTGATAATTTTATAGATAAATATGAAAACATTTCTTTATGGATCTTTTAATCCTTATTCTTCATCCTAATACGAGAACCAGTGCGACTGACCCTTTTTTCTCACAATTTGGAAAATTTTTAAGAACTGAAATTGGGATACTGAGATATCCATCATCTAGTATATGATCAGGCTTCCATTCATCACGGTGTATGCATAATAGTATGAAAACGAGTCCAACTAAGTTGTTCTCCTTCTATCGTTCTCTCGACCAAGTAATCAGGGTATGATAGTTTTTTTATTATTATATATAATATGATCCAAGACAAATCAACATCCAATACTCTAGAATTAGAGTCATACAAGTATAGGGTTGGTGGACTATAACACATACCTCTAGTTTATTTATTTTGTAATTTTCATGTTGGGACGACTGATTTTATCATGTGCTTTTACTGGAATATATGTGCCAATATTATGCTCATTAGAACAACATAATTATGAAATTTCGATATATCTGAATAATTTTTTTTTTGACCACAACTCCTACCTTCAATGTGATTTTTTTTCCATAATCTTGTTTTTTTTTGTATTGACCAGTTTGCGCCACCATTCGAGTTTTCCTTGGCTTGACCACTCAAAAGGGTAAGCATTTATATATTAAATGTCATTATTTATATATAAAATTTCCTAATAAAAATTACAATGTATGCTCCTCAGTTTACCCTTCTAAGGTAGGTTCTTCATTGATAATTAAATGTGAAATAATAATTTGTATGTATACAAAGGATATGGCATTAACTTTAATGTAAATGAATAGTATGTTATATATCTGTAGAACCCCTTACAACATTAATGGAAGGTAGAAGAATGAACCTTGAATATTTAATATTCTTCAAATATTTTTGATTAATTGTTTCATGCTACATGTCTATATCACACTAAAGAAAGGAAATGGTTGACCTAAATGACTTGATAAATAGGTTGCATGCAACATGACCATATAAAACTAATGAAAGGAAAATATTGATCCAATTGAAATAATAAATGACTTAATAATTTAATCGAAATTTGAATACATGGGATTTGAATTGGATTCTGATCTGATAATGCCATATGCATTGGGGAAACTCATTCAGATTCAATGATATAGCTGGCATAGGTTGATACACAACTAGATCTGGATATAAGAATGTTCTTTGATGTCTGGTATGACACTATATGATCCCTTCATATTATCACAGGAAGCCTTGGATACACTCTTGTATCCTGCATTGAAATGTTTGTTCCATGGTTAGATCCCAAAAGGCCCTATCACTTCTTAGACCCATTTATCCATGGACAATCACCATTGATGAAGTAGGAACCTTATTGTTGAGTTCCTTGGAACACACTCCTTGGATTAAACTCTTACACATTCTTGGCTTCCTTTATTACTAATTTGGTGACCAATGAGGTCTATGTCACCTTGATTATTACCGAGGGACTTATTATATATCATTACATGATTCCTTCTTACTTCACGGAACCATTCCAATTTCTAACTTGTGACTTATTAATTAATTGGTAATAATCAGATAATGAATTTTTTACATGTTTAGACACCAGCAAATAGATGAAACAGGTCCCTGGTAATTTGGATACAATATATTACCTTACATAATATATTCATATTTTCACACTGTTATATTTATATCACTTATTCTGAATGTTATGGACACCATTGGTGTTTTCCAACATATATTTATCTCTAAACCATTCTGGGCACCTTTTTCTACACTGGTCATATTACATGGTAATATGTGAGGAAAAATGGAAGCATAATTTTTTAAACTATTGAGTTTATGCTATTTAGGATGTTGTTTGATAGCAGATGTGAAGTCCATATCCCCAAAATAATGGGATAGTATTTTATTTCCACTATACTTTTGTTGAACATATTATGCATGTTGTATTGTTTTTTTCTTTTTTAGTTATCTAGTTACATTTAATATCATCAGTTTTTGAATATTATTCATGTTTTTTCAGTTATAATCAATGTTGTATTTCTTTTCCAATGTGCCTTCTATTTAATTTTATTGGTTAAGATATTTAATGATTATTAAAATCACCAATGCATTAAAATTTGATAATGAGGGAATAGGTTTTCCATGGATACACTCTATGCCCATGCATTTAGTTGGCATCCATTGGTGTTCATGGGGATGTGCTTGAGGCCATGTGGTACACTATGCTCAGGGTAGCAGTTGAGTGGAATCTGTGACTCATACAACATAGTATGATGTATATACAATTTAAAATGTGTTTCTAATTGAATTTACAAGAGAGATATCAATGTTGATAACAATGAGTAGAAAATTACATTTATCAAAATCAAAATAGAATTTTATCGTTGTTCTTATGTTAATGGAAGATAAATTTGGATTAGTACATGTAGAAATTGGACATGATTCCCAATAACAAAAATGTTCTTATTTATTGAAACCAAGACACAAAGGTAAACACATTACAATGGAGCCAATATATGTCCAACTACTCTATTAAATTAAAAATTGAGTGGCATATACTTTTTATATCCTATGTGATGTATTGGGTCTTTTTCATAAATATTGAGATGGTCCCCAGATTTACCAAAAAAGTTATTATTGGAACAAAAAATAATTTTCATTGAGTGAAGGTAATATAAAATTTATTCGATGGGAACTTATAACTCCAAATTAATCTTCATATGATGTAATAGACTTCAATGACATCAAAATGTAAAATTAGTTATCTCGATCAACAACATTAATTAGATGTCAATAAAATAAGATTCTAAATGATAAGATAGAAAAATTTAATATTCTATTTAAGAATAATACAATGAATCAAATTCAATACCATGAGAACCATGGAAAGAGACATCCAGGGAAATTCATTATTACATTTATCTTTTTTTTATGACCGTATATATAAGGTTCATCAGTATAAATAATGATAATTTAATATTAAAAACATGGTTATATAGTGGTTCATCTATATGGATGCATGGATCTATGAAAAAAAATTAACTAAGAATCAAGGGAGTCTACAATAGATTTAGTTATGGGGGAAAGTCCATGCTTATACAATCATTACAACCAATGTGGAAGAACCCAATGATGTGTTATAAGGAACAATAATTATAGATTCAAATTTATCTAATTCTATATTAAAATTATAATCCTCAAACTATTTTATATCATCCATGGCTTCCAAATTATTTTTATTTCTATAATACATTATGAAGGGAGTTCTTAGTCAATACCCCCCAGAAGATATTTGACTACAACATGTTTATTTCATGATGTACCCATGATTACACATAAACAAAATTTATTTTAGTCATATATTATCATTTATTTTTTTTAACATTGATGTAATACATGGTACTGAATATAATTCAAAATATTTCATTTAAATTTATTTCTAGAATATTGAAATTACCATTATTAATGATGATATGTAATTCCTTATCTTTAGTCAATATACATCATTATTTGAGTCATGTCTAAATCCAAAAAAATAGATATTTTTATTGTTATTCTAGTGGAATAATATTAGTAATAATATGATGATGGATAAGTTCATAAAAATATTGTGGATATACTAATTATATAATAATAAATTTATTTATATTTTAATGAATTGCCTAAACATGCACCCGAGAAGGACGGTGATATTTCCATCGATTTAATCTCTAATATTAGTCCATTATAATTAAATCCATATCCAATTTACACTATAGAGTTAGTTATGAGAAATAAAAAAATTGAAGAGTTTTGGGAGATGGATTTTATTATCCGTAATGCCTTATCACAGGGAGACTATCTTTTCAATGATAAAAAATGATGGATCCATGAGTTTGTGATTTTATTATATGAAATAAATGTTATTATGATAACGAAAAAATATTATATTAGTATAATTGATGAAATAATAGATCAAATTCATTGAGAACAATATTTTTCAATGATTGACTATAATTATGGGAATCATGTATTTAAATTAAAGAAGGAAGATAATCTGATAAATGAATTCTGATTGAGATATAGAGATTAATTGTTTATAGTAATTCCATTTGTGTATATTAAGGAACCCAATGTTTTCATGGATATAATGAATAGATTATTCAGGAGATATATTGATTCTTTTTTTGTGGTATTCATTAAAGAAATAATGTTGTATTTGAAAAACATTAGTTACTATAATAATCCATTTTGGATCACTATCACGACACATTGATGGAATGTTTTCTATGCGTAATTAAATTAATGTTATTTAATTATCTAATAATATTCTTTACATTACCACATTTCCTCGAAATATGGATAATCAGATGATACTGTGGAGAATATGGTAGTAAGAAAGTTTCATAAAACAACAATCATAATTGAGGTTTCCAGCTTCAATGGTTTGTAATGTTTTAATAATATATTAATTTGGAATTTTCACATGGCCAACCCATTTAACTAAAATTATCTATATTTTTTTTTCATTTGGAAAAATGAATTTTAATAATCTTCATATGAGAAAAATTTTGTATTGTTAAATTCTCTAATTTTTACTCTACCGTATAGAAATGAATGGTTTGTGACATATATTGATGCATATAATAATGGATTGTTTTTGAAATATTAAAAAATGATAATGTTACCATGTATAAATCAAGGAAATAGATGTATCATGAGAAAAATTAAAAACCCATGATCATTAGTTAGTAGTAATAATAGTTGAATCGAAGATATGTTGAAATTCTCTCAATGGTGAAATATATGGGAAATATATGGATTCTAAAATCTTGACACACATTTTTTCATAAAATGAATCTAATTTTATTAAAAATTCCCTCTTGATACTAATATATTATTATTTCACAATACACTACAAGATAGAGAAATAAAATAAACTATCAGAACCATTATGTACGAAATATCATATATTTATAATCAAATGGGAATTTCGATTGAAGATATGTTCATTGATATAGTAAATAAGTATATGGAATTATTAACAAAGAATATATATTATTTATTTATAAAATTTATGTGAAAATTATTTATTATGAAAAATAAAAATAATCAATATAAAGTTGATAACCATCTGATGAAAATAAATCTATGAATTATATAAATTATAAGACATCATTTTTGAATATATTGTTTTAATATTTTTTAATGATATTATATGCCATTTAAATTTAAAAAATGGATTTTTTATGATTTTCATGGATTTATTTTCCCAATATACCATGGTAGAACAAATAATAATATTTATATGAGTGGACATGTCTAGTGGGATAACATAATGTTTGAAATTTTAGACTATAAATCCGCATGCATAGTTTTTCAATAGTTCGATGCTTAGAGACAACATTCAAGTGGATTTATGCTACCTATTCCACTTCCAACCTGGAAATAAGTTGACATTATTGTGGAAATAGTTAAAGGACTTCTAAATAATCTCGGACTAAATGTGTTAATATGGGTTATTATTGATTTACTAGCCTAAATATAAAATTTACCCACTATAAAATTGAATTTACCTTGTTATAACCCCTAATGGATCAACATTAGTGGTACTTCAAGACATCATGATGAGAATCGTTGATAAATGTTTGATCATTAACCCAATTTTACATCACAATGTTCATAGTCATCAAAAATATCATATTATAGTGTTTCGTTTGAGCAAAAACTACCCTAAAAACCCAATGGGTTTTAAGAAATGAATATTTAAACAATTGATATCATTTTTAGGAAATTATATTTTTAATTTCATGGTATGTATGATAATTCATTACTATTGGTATTTGTTTCCAATAATAATAGATTCCATTCATTTATTCAAATTGAATTATGTGAAGTATCATTTGGAATGAGATAACATTCATAAACATGATGTGTTGATGTTTTTGAAAGGATACATTTATGAAAAAAAATATATTTTATGGGACAAAAACAAAGGTAAATTCAGGTTAAGCATGTATTAAAGAATAGAAAAATAGTAAAAATATTTATGCTGATAATTAGAGGAAGTATTTTGAATTCTGAGTGGGATATCATGTTTCCAAGAACGTATATTTATAGATGTTTGTTGTAATCTTTTTTAAAAAGGGTATATAGACCCATAGGTATTTTAGAACCTTATAAATCCATGTCTTGATAGGAGATAATTCTAACCAACTGTAAAATCTAAAATAACTACCTAAAAAAATTCATGTGTTATATGCATCCTTTTAATGAATGTACATGAATGACCAATCATATTTCCTCCAAATTTATGAAATTTAAATGGATCACGATCTATCTCACTAGGAGGAACCAATAAAAATTCATAATAATATAGATATTTTATTGATTAATTGGATGAGTCATTTAGTAATGGTACATTGTTGATATCAAAATATGGAGGAAGCGATATTAGAATTATATGATATTATAAGGAATAAATACCCTTAATTTTTTAGGAGTTAATATCAATCAATGATCATTGAAAATAATTTTATTCTTTGGAAGAATTTGACCCTGTAATAATTTATTATTTGTTTCATTTTAAATATATTTAATATCACCATGTTCATGTGATGTAATAAACACTAGGTTTTACTGATATTACACTATTAATATTTTATTAAAACATCACCATTATAATGTATCCATTGTGTTAGAGGACTTAATATTAATAACTAAATTATAAAAATTATATTGTTTATATTTTATTATAAGTATTCAGTCTTAAACATTACATAATAATGAATTATTTCATGAATTAACATTGAGGAGCTTTTCGGTTTATAGTTTTAGAGAGTTAGGCCACAATTATTACATAAAAACTTTAATATTACATGCAGGCACTACTACCCATTATCAATTTTTTTCAAAAAAAAAACGTAAAAAAAAACTTGTCTAGTTCCATGTTTTAGCCAATATGACTTTTACTTGATCCCATCCTTGACCCTATTCATCTTTAAGTCCTATTGAAAACATTAAAAAACCTGGGATGAGCAGAAACCAGATCAGTAAGGGTTATATAATAATGAAGGAAAATATTATCCCATCAATAAAAACAAATCAATGAAACCATATTTTTCAATCAGAATATACCTCATGAAATCATGAGATGTATGTATAACATGATGAAACCATTTATCATAAAGGTAAATTATGGAATTCATAAAATACTTACATTATAGCTATCATAACTACATAGAGAGTCATATTTGGAATAACCATTAAATTATATTCCCTAAATCTATTAGGAGAAACCTTAATGTTTACCTCCGTCATGTTAACCAATGTATTGAAGAGATATCTCGGGCTCACCCACCCTAGGTTTATCAGGAATCCAACCTTAAACATAAACTATGCCCAATAACCATAACATAATCCTAACAAATAACACACTGATAGAATAAAGATAACATTTCAATATTCCAATATATCATATCAAGATATTTAAATAAACAATTCATTATCAAACAATTTTCAAAAGCATTTAAAACATTTATTAATGAAAATTTTGAATCAAAGTGTCCCATACCATATTGAGAGTTTTCAATAAATTATTATTTGTTGACATTAATGTAAATATAAATACATCCATAAAACCATTTTGAAAACATGTACATTAATTACAATGATATATAATAATAAATCATTAAAACATTTATAGGGAAATTTTAGTTAATGAGTTTCTAACAAAATGAGAGGCTCTTGAATAAAAATAACCGAGGAATAACATTAAATCTAAACATTATAATATCATGATAATAAATGGATTCATGATATAATATTCCAATGGATAATAGATAAACCTAATTAATGTGAATTGGTTCATAACAATAATGAAGTCTCAATGGAATGTAAATTGAGATGAAATCCCTTATAAAAAATGAATCCTTAGAATAAGGATAAATCACTGACATAATAAAGCGTGAAAAATAAAAATACACTCAATATTATAGGATATTTTTGTAATTAAATCATTTGAAAATCACACATGTTCTTTTTAATACAAAATCAATGACTTGGATGTTTAACTAACTGAATGGAAAATGAGTTAAAAATAATATTATCATGTTCATATAAATGACTTGAGAATTTATCAATGGAGTGATTATGTGTACCAAAAGAATATCCACACAAAGTGGAGAGGAAATTCCAACATAAATACATAAATAGTGATTCCACATATAAACATATATTGTAACATCCCAGGTAAATAAAGAATAAAGAATTTTCATATTTATTAATATTTACGAATTAAATATTAATTTTATATTAAAGGGGTTGCTATGTTCGATAGCGTACCCCATACGCAACGATGAGTTTCTTTGAAACTTACGTAGCACACTAGTAATATAATAATATTATTTTAAATGTTAGTTAACAAGTAGTCGTTGTACTGGCGGGAATGGATAGAAATAACTAAAATATGATTATATATGTTTTTAAATGTTTATACATTTACCCAATAAATGACAAAGGCTTAAAATACGGAAAGAGTTCAATTTTACGGGCATATATACTCTAATTTTCACTAAAGGTTCACTTATCAACTTTTAATGGTGAACCTTCATTAAATACAGTTTTGATCACACTTATAATTTATTTTGGACCAAATATAACTCTTCTTTAGAATCGGGACATCAAAATTTACTTTGTGTAAATTTTTGGTGCCTTTCTGATAAAGGTCATTTTTTTATGAATAATGTAAAATGTTGTATTTTAATTCAAAACCTCTTTTTAATCTAATTTATTTATATGATTATATTATTATTTTAATTGGATTTAACGGGAAATTAGAAAATATTTTTACCAGTTAATCCAATGGTGGTCATTGGAATCAATTTCACTTTGAAATTGGACTTAAACTTGTGTCAATCTTTTGATACATATTGTTTCGCAAAAACACGCTATTTGTCATGACAGTGGGAATTAATTATTAAATTAATTAATTTGACTTATATGTTTTGAATTTTTTAAAATGGACTTCATTTTTGAATTCGGAATATCAAATATAGCTTAGGGTGAATTTTTGGTAATTTTCTGAAAAACTTCAATTTTTGATGAATAGTGAAACCACTAAGTGGTAATCAAGCAAACTGATTTTTCAGTTAAATGAAAGTTTACCACTAATGTGTATTGAATTTTGAAAATCCGACATACATGGTTTTCATTAAGATGTAAAATGTGGTTCAATGAGATTAAAATAATTTTTTGGTGAATAGTAATTTTTTTTCATTAATCGCGATTAGAGGTAATTAGTGTAGTTTAAGGTAAAAATGGTATTATGAGAATGTGAAAACACCATGACACTTGTCCTACACCTATTGGGTGAGTCATGGCCGACCAAGACAAGCCATGGGCCAACTTGGGGACCCCATGGAGAAACTTTAGTTGGAAAATGACATTAATATATTTTTATTTAATGTTAAAGTGAAAATGACACTAACATAAATTGTTTTACTAAAATAATTTTTGAGTGGGGTTATACAAGTCCACATTTTGATTATAAATAGTCATTGGAAATCTAAAAAGATTTCCTACATCATAGTATTTGTTTTATAATTTTTTGACATTAAATAAAATAAATTATATATGACATAATAATGATGCAGCGATGACATCATTATTTGACGATTTAAATAAAATGGAAAGATAATGAAAAATCTAAAACCTACACATGGAAAAAACCAATTGGATGAGTGTATTTCGAACCCTTATCACCGTATCCACGAATTATATCAATGTGGGACCTTTTAAAACCGAAACACATTTTCAAATAAAGTAATATTTCTTTACTTTCCAAAAGTGCCCCTCCTCTCCTCTTATAAAAGGCCCCCACCTCTACCTCATTTCACACACTTCTCAAGCCTTTGGCTTGGCCAACCCCTGCCCAATTACTCTCTCCACATCCCTCTCCTCATCCTAGAGGATTCCCTTTTGGATGAATCCTTTCAAAGGAATCCTTTAGGCTCAAATCAAAAGGGAGTTACACTTTTAAAGGTAATTCATTCTCTCTTGTTCATTTGTTTTATTTTGCTTCTCCAACCCTCTAAACTCTTTTTATTTACTTCTTTTGTAACAACACCAGTATCTTAAATATACTAGGATGTTTTCATAATATTTATTTGAGCTACACCCTCACACAACTACATCAAATGGTTAAAGAACATACGGTTTCTGTGGATGGCGAAATTCTGCCTCCTGAAACGATGATTGTTCAATACTCATTTAACACCGTCAAGGGTGGCCATTATGATATCACTATTTTTATATATGATATATAATATGTTTATTTTTTCTTTAAGCTTCTGTATTTTTCATTTTTGGCATACCTTTATGGTTTCTATTATGGGTAAACACGATATATTCATTTAAGGAAGTGCGGACTACCGCCCCCTAAAAGTGATGTGATTCGTTAATGCCATATGTGGGACGTGTAAAGGATGGATTTAAAGTTATCATATATGATGTTATACTGTAATTATAATATACCTCTATATCAATATTATTTCTTTCCATTAAATTATGAGATAGAAATGAAAGTAGCGTTCATGCGTACGTACGACTTACCGTCTCCATGAACGGTGCATTTCATTTCTTATCCCTAAATGTAATGTACTATTAAAAGTACATGTATATAATTGATATATATAATTAATGATATATCTAAATGATGAATATAATTCTGGAATTAAAATATACATACCTCTCATTTAGTTTTAATTCCACTAATATGACAAAGAAATGAAAGTAGCGTTCATGCGTACGTACGGCTTACCGTCTCCATGAACGGTGCATTTCATTTCTTACCTCTAAATGATTATGTAATATTATAAATACATGTATATGCTGGATATATATGATATATATGATATCCAAATAAGGAATTTAATTCTGGATATAAAGAACTTTTGACCACACGAACAACATGTAATAGTAAGAAGTCAACTTTCGACTTAAGAACCAAATATTGACAAAACAAACATTATTAACATAAATGGTTAAATAATGTTTATAACATGGCAATAAGTGATATAAAAGGAATAATGAAGTTTAAAAAGGTTCTTAATCAAGTATAAATTAACTCAAGTTTATTATTCAGTACATTAAAGAAAGATCGAGTCAAGTCGGACCCGAGGTAAGGGACTTCGTCTCAATCTCCTTTCATTGAGGCATATTTCGTTTTATACAAAACTTTCTTTTATACGGTGTATAAACTCCTTTGACTTTTACTTTTATACAAAAGGAATCTTTTTCTATGAAGCGTTTTACTAAACGACAAAAAGGAATGTTTTTTTAACGTACGCGGTGACAACGACCTTTTCCGCCGCCGCGAGTATTATTTGGTCTTTGGCTTTTCTCAACAAGCCGTAATGTTTTTTAAAATAAAATAAATACCATATACTCTTTTATGTATTTTGGTATTGAAAATGGTTTTGAAAAAGGATTCTATTTTGTCAATATATTTATCATATATTGTGATTGAAATGTGGAAATGTTATCATTCCTTTATATTGGTTTTATGTTTTATGATTTTATATTGGTACTTGGAAATTTTAACGGGTGGTTACGTTATAAGCCATATGACGGGTGGTGCCGTGAATACCAGGACGGGTGGTTACGTTATAACCTCCAATGCATTGGGTATGGAAGTCAGCCGTATGGCTATTCCATTAAGTATGTATGGAAATTGGCCGTATGGCTATTCCATTAAGTGATATGTGTGGAAGTCAACCGTATGGTTATTCCACTTAAGTATGTTTATGTCCCAAGTTACCTTTATATATTCTATGTGTTCTTTATATGGGTTTTATGGTAATCCTTTGGTTACAAAAAGGTAAGTAATGATACATTATTCAGTGAAGATTTTTTTTACTACTTCATGAAGGTGAAGGTATTACTTTGATATAGTATACATGGTTTACTTGATGTTTGAAAAACTAACAGTTTTCATTCTTTTTGTATCCCTTACTGAGCTTTTTATGCTCACCCCAAGTTTTTCGAAATGTTTTTCACAGGACTTAAAGTGGAATAAGGTCAAGGATAGGATCAAGGGAATTTCATGCTATCTAAAACATGGAATCTAGACATCTTTTTTTTAAGAGTTTTTATTTTACAGAGACTTAGTAGAAGTGTCTACTTTGTAATCTTTTAAGATGTAATAGTTATGTTCTAATTCTCTAAAACTCTAAACCTGAAAAGATCCTCAATGTGAATTATTCATTTAATTCAATATTAAGTAAGGTTTAAGGATGGGGCCTTATAGTTGACATCAAAGGTCAGTTTAGACAACATTAGGAGTTAGAAAAGTGTCAAATTATAATATGATTGAAATGATATAGCATTTACGGATTACCATGTTGCTTCGCCTAAGATATTTTGGTGTTCAGAATGGTTTTCCGCAGAGGAAACAAAGCAGCTATGTTGGGACGACATCAGGAGGAAGACAACCTTCCAAATCAGCAACCTGAGATGGTCGGAATCGGAACTGAACAGTTTGTTGCAGTGATGGCACAGTTGACTCAGGCTATAAATGGTGGTGGTATCCATGCACGAGATCAGCCAGATCAACCGCAGAGGAACATGTCACTGGTGGAACATTTCATGAGGCAACATCTCCCATCATTCAGAGGATCATCTGACCCTGTGCAAGCTGAAGGGTGGATTAAAGCACTGGAGAAGATTTTTGATGTCATGGGGTGTTCAGAACATCAAAATGTTAGTCTTTCTGTTTACCGTTTTGAAGGTGAAGCTGATCAGTGGAGGTCGATGGTGAAAAATATAAGGGATAGTGATGAGATTGAGGGTCTTCACTGGGACGAATTCAAAGGTATGTTTCTTGAGAAATATTTTCCTAAGGTGGTTCGTCTTAGGATGGAAAAACAGTTCCTAGAATTGAGGTAGGAGGATGATTCAGGGGCTACTTATGAAGAAAAGTTCACTCGATTGGAAATATATTCTCCAAACTTCATACGAGATCTTGATAGTAAAATAAACCGTTTTTACTCAGGGTTAAAGCCAAAGTATCGAAGGGATTTAGCTTCTCGTGAGTTCAAATGTTATGAAAAACTTGTTCGATGTGCGGAGAAGGTGGAAATGGAGTTTGCCGATGATCAGGTGTTCTATGAAAAACAACAGAATAAGAGATCTAGTTGGCATGAAAAGGGGAAGAATTCATCAAAGAAGCAAGGAGGTAAGAAAACCAAATATCCATCCTGTGAGAAGTGTGGTAAAATGCATCCTGGAGAATGTTTATCCAAGTCTGGTATGTGATTTCGGTGTGGTAAGTCTGGTCATATTGCTCATAACTTTAAGGAAGATGATCAAGCAGGAAATGAAAAGCCAACGGTAAGATGTTTTAAGTGTAATGAAATGGGTCATTATGCAAACGAGTGTCCAACAAAGAACTCAACCGGGGGAATGCATCCAGACTACAAGCAGAAAGGGGTGGTGAAATCCTTTGCAACAACTTCAGCAGATGTTGGGCCATCGAATGAAGTGGTATCAGCTCCAGGGAGCTCAGTATTTTTCGAAGATTGACTTGTGGTCAGGGTACCATCAGTTGAAAGTAAAAGAAGCAGACGTTCCGAAGACTGCATTCCGTACTAGATATGGCCATTATGAATTTGTAGTTATGCCTTTTGGGTTAACCAATGCACCTGCTGTATTCATGGACCTTATGAATAAAATTTTCCATTAGTTCATGGATAAGTTTGTGTTTGTGTTTTGAGGTTTGTGAAGAGGTTATGTGTGCCTTGTGATTCACAGTTGAAGAATGAGTTGTTATGTGAGGCTCATAGTTCCCTGTTTTCAGTTCATCCTGGCAGTACTAAGATGTACAGAGATATGCGGGATTATTACTGGTGGGATGGAATGAAAAGAGACATTGCTGATTTTACTGTGAAGTGTTTGGCATGTCAACAGGTTAAAGCAGAGCGGCATGGATGCTTCAGCCTTTACCAGTGTCAGGGTGGAAATGGGAAAACATATCCATGGACTTTGTTGTGGGATTACCGAGGACATCTCGAGGTAATAATGCAATCTGGGTTATTGTTGATCGCTTGACCAAATCTGCTCATTTCCTTGCTATACGAGATAATTTCTCTCTTGATCAACTTTCCCGTTTGTATATTAAAGAGATATTCAGGTTACATAAAGTTCCTCTATCCATTATATCTGATCGTGATCCCAGGTTCACATCTAACTTTTGGAAAGGCCTTCAGAAGTCGTTGGGTACTCAATTAAATTTTAGTACAGCTTTTCATCCTCAATCAGATGGGCAGTCAGAACGAACAATCCAGACATTGGAGGATATGCTACGAGCTTGTTCTATGGATTATCAGGGAAGTTGGGACCAACATCATTCTTTGGTTGAATTTTCTTATAATAACAGTTTTCATTCCAGTATACATATGGCACCATATTAGGCATTATATGGGAAGCAGTGTCGAACTCCTGCTTTCTGGGATTAAGTTGGTGAAATGAAGTTGATGGGACAAGAATTGGTAGAAGAGATGGCAGAAAATGTTCATTTGATTCAGAAAACACATGAGAACAGCTCAGAGCAGGCAGAAGAGTTATGCGGATAACCGGAGGAAGGATCTATCTTTTGAGGTAGGTGATCATGCTTTTCTCAAGGTTTCTCCTTGGAAAAGTGTGATGAGATTTGGTAATAAAGGAAAGTTGAGTCCAATGTTCATTGGACCATACGAAATTCTGGAAAGAGTTGGATCAGTTGCATACCGAGTGGCTTTACCTCCAAGTTTATCTCAGGTACACAATGTTTTTCACGTTTCGATGTTGAGAAAGTATATTCCAGATCCATCTCATGTTTTG
The DNA here is from genome assembly GCA_963277665.1 of Viscum album. Taxonomy (NCBI): domain Eukaryota; kingdom Viridiplantae; phylum Streptophyta; class Magnoliopsida; order Santalales; family Viscaceae; genus Viscum; species Viscum album. Next base: position 654,948,742 of record OY728140.1, read on the forward strand.
AGTCTAGAGGTAGTTTAGTTGGATGAGAACCTATCTTATGAGGAACAACCGATCCAGATTCTTGACCACATGGAGCAAGTGTTACGAAATAAGGTGATTCATCAGGTAAAGGTTTTGTGGAAAAACCATGTGATTTAAGAGGCAACGTGGGAATCTGAAAATGCTATGAGGGATAAATACCCCCACTTATTTTGATAAGTGAATAAAATTGCGAGGATGCAATTCCCAAAAGGGGGGAAGGATGTAACATCCAAGGTAAATAATGAATAAAATTTTTTCATATTTATTAATATTTACGAATTAAATATTAATTTTATATTAAAGGGGTTTCTATGTTCGATAGTGTACCCGATACGCAACGATGAGTTTCTTTGAAACTTACGTAGCATACTAGTAATAAAATAATATTATTTTAAATGTTAGTTAACAAGTAGTCGTTGTACTGGCGGGAATGGATAGAAATAACTAAAATATGATTATATATGTTTTTAAATGTTTATACATTTACGCAATAAAAGACAATGGCTTAAAATACGGAAAGAGTTCAATTTTACGGGCATATATACTCTAATTTTCACTAAAGGTTCACTTATCACCTTTTAATGGTGAACCGTCATTAAATATAGTTTTGATCACTCTTATACTTTATTTTGGACCAAATATAACTCTTCTTTAGAATCGGGACATCAAAATTTACTTTGTGTAAATTTTTGGTGCCTTTCTGATAAAGTTCATTTTTTTATGAATAGTGTAAAATGTTGTATTTTAATTCAAAACCTCTTTTTAATCTAATTTATTTATATGATTAGATTATTATTTTAATTGGTTTTAAAGTGAAATTAGAAAATATTTTTACCAGTTAATCCAATGGTGGTCATTGGAATCAATTTCACTTTGAAATTGGACTTAAACTGGTGTCAATCTTTTGATACTTATTGTTTCGCAAAAACACTCTATTTGTCATGACAGCGGGAATTAATTATTAAATTAATTAATTTGACATATATGTTTTGAATTTTGTAAAATGGACTTCATTTTTGAATTCGGAATATCAAATATAGCTTAGGGTGAATTTTTGGTAATTTTCTGAAAAACTTCAATTTTTGATGAATAGTGAAACCACTAAGTGGTAATCAAGCAAACTGATTTTTCAGTTAAATGAAAGTTTACCACTAATGTGTATTGAATTTTGAAAATCCGACATACATGGTTGTCATTAAGAAGTAAAATGTGGTTCAATGAGATTAAAATAATTTTTTGGTGAATAGTAATTTTTTTTCATTAATCGTGATTAGAGGTAATTAGTGTAGTTTAAGGTAAAATGGTATTATAAGAATGCGAAAACACCATGAAACTTGTCTTACACCTATTGGGTGAGTCATGGCCGACCAAGACATGCCATGGGCCAACTTGGGGACCCCATGGAGCCACATTAGTTGGAAAATGACATTAATATATTTTTATTTAATGTTAAACTGAAAATGACACTAACATAAATTGTTTTACTAAAATAATTTTTGAGTGGGGTTATACAAGTCCAAATTTTGATTATAAATAGTAATTGTAAATATAAAACGATTTCCTACATCATAGTATTTGTTTTATAATTTTTAGACATTAAATAAATTAAATTATATATGACATAATAATGATGTAGTGATGACATCATTATTTGACGATTTAAATAAAATGGAAAGATAATGAAACATCTAAAACCTAAAAATGGCCAAAACCAATTGGATGAGTGGATTTCGAACCCTTATCACCTTATCCACGAATTATATCAATGTGGGACCTTTTAAAACCGAAACACATTTTCAAATAAAGTAATATTTCTTTACTTTCCAAAAGTGCCCCTCCTCTCCTCTTATAAAAGACCCCCACCTCTACCTCATTTCACACACTTCTCAAGACTTTGGCTCGGCCAACCCCTGACCAATTACTCTCTACACATCCCTCTCCTCATCCTATAGGATTCCATTTGGGCAGAATCCTTTCAAAGGAATCCTTTAGGCTCAAATCTAAAGAGAGTTACACTTTTAAAGGTAATTCATTCTCTCTTGTTCATTTGTTTTATTTTGCTTCTCCAACCCTCTAAACTCTTTTTATTTACTTCTTTTGTAACAACACCAGTATCTTAAATATACTAGGATGTTGTTATAATATTTAATTGAGCTACACTCTCACAAAACTACATCAAATGGTTAAATAACATACGGTTTCCGTGGATGGGGAAATTCTACCTCCCAAAACGATGATTGTTCAATACTCATTTAACACCGTCAAGGGTGGCCATTATGATGTCACTATTTTTATATATGATATATAATATGTTTATGTTTTCTTTAAGCTTCTGTATTTTTCATTTTTGGCATACCTTTATGGTTTCCATTATGGGTAAACACGATATCTTCATTTAAGGAAGTGCGGACTACCGCCCCCTAAAAGTGATGTGATTCGTTAATGCCATATGTGGGACGTGTAAAGGATGGATTTAAAGTTATCATATATGATGTTATACTGTAATTATAATATACCTCTATATCATTATTATTTCTTTCCATTAAATTATGAGATAGAAATGAAAGTAGCGTTCATGCGTACGTACGGCTTACCATCTCCATGAACGGTGCATTTCATTTCATATCCCTAACTGTAATGTACTATTAAAAGTACATGTATATAATGGATATATATAATTAATGATATATCTAAATGATGAATATAATTCTGGAATTAAAATATACATACCTCTTGTTTAGTTTTAATTCCACTAATATGACAAAGAAATGAAAGTAGCGTTCATGCGTACGTACGGCTTACCGTCTCCATGAACGGTGCATTTCATTTCTTACCTCTAAATGATTATGTAATATTATAAATACATGTATATTCTGGATATATATGATATATATGATATCCAAATCAGGAATTTAATTCTGGATATAATGAACTTTTGACCCCACGAACAACATGTAATTGTAAGAAGTCAACTTTCGACTTAAGAACCAAATATTGACAAAACAAACATTATTAACTTAAATGGTTACATAATGTTTATAACATGGGAATAAGTGATATAAAAGGAATAATGAAGTTTAAAAAGGTTCTTAATCAAGTATAAATTAACTCAAGTTTATTATTCAGGAAGTTAAAGAACGATCGAGTCAAGTCGGACCCGAGGTAAGGGACTTCGTCTCAATCTCCTTTCATTGAGGCATATTTCGTTTTATACACAACGTTCTTTTATACGATGTATAAACTCCTTTGACTTTTACTTTTATACAAAAGGAATCTTTTTTCTACGAAGCATTTTACTAAACGACAAAAAGGAATGTTTTTTTAACGTACACGGTGACAACGACCTTTTCCGCCACTGCGAGTATTATTTGGTCTTTGGATTTCTCAACAAGCCGTAATGTTTTTTAAAATAAGATAAATACCATATACTCTTTTATGTATTTTGGTATTGAAAATGGTTTTGAAAAAGGATTCTATTATGTCAATATATTTATCATATATTGTGATTGAAATGGTGAAATGTTATCATTCCTTTATATTGGTTTTATGTTTTATGATGTTATATTGGTACTTGGACATTTTAACGGGTGGTTACGTTATAAGCCATATGACGGGTGGTGCCGTGAATACCAGGACGGGTGGTTACATTATAACCTCCAGTGCATTGGGTATGGAAGTCGGCCGTATGGCTATTCCATTAAGTATGTATGGAAATTGGACATATGGCTATTCCATTAAGTGATATGTGTGGAAGTCAACCGTATGGTTATTCCACTTAAGTATGTTTATGTCCCAAGTTACCTTTATATATTCTATGTGTTCTTTATATGGGTTTTCTGGTAATCCTTTGGTTACAAAAAGGTAAGTAATGATACTTTATTGAGTGAAGATTTTTTTTACTACTTCATGAAGGTGAAGGTATTACTTTGATATAGTATACATGGTTTACTTGATGTTTGAAAAACTAACAGTTTTCATTCTTTTTGTATCCCTTACTGAGCTTTTTATGCTCACCCCAAGTTTTTCGAAATGTTTTTCACAGGACTTAAAGTGGAATAAGGTCAAGGATAGGATCAAGGGAATTTCATGCTATCTAAAACATGGAATCTAGACATCTTTCTTTTTAAGAGTTTTTATTTTACGAAGACTTAGTAGAAGTGTCTACTTTGTAATCTTTTAAGATGTAATAGTTATGTTCTAATTCTCTAAAACTCTAAACCTGAAAAGATCCTAAATGTGTATTATTCATTTAATTCAATATTAAGTAAGGTTTAAGGCTGGGGCCTAATATATATGACATAATAAATAATTATAATATTTACCCAAGGAATGGAAATTCGGTTAAAAGGATCCCTTATCGATTTCGTAACATACGAAACATACAACCATTAAAGAAAGATCATAAAAAGAAGATGTGAATAATAATAAATGGAATTATATTAAAAAATTAATACAATCATGTTCAGTACATACACCACACAAAATGATATAGTTTCAATCATTGAATGAATCTCACGGGAATAAAAATGGAGATAAAAATCCCTTCCCACTTTGTAATCAATCGAGTCATATGAAGAAAAGTTAATAATGACCAAATGATTCATAGAATAACATGAATATAAGTTAGATCATGATAATATATATCAAATTTAATTACATAATACACCACTTTCAATAAATTAGTGGTGAACTATGGAAATATCACTAAAAAGTGAGGTAAGAAACCCCATACCTCATCTCCAACATGACCCCTTTGTTCCTTATTTTTCCTGAATAATAAACATAAGTTAATTTTTACATTATTTAGAACACATTTTAAAGTTTATTTTTCATTTAATAACACGTATTACCTAGTTATAAACATTATATAATCATTTAAGTTAATAATGGTCATTTTGTCGATATTTTGTCCTTGAGTAAAAAATGAACACCTTATAATTACAAGTTATACATGTGGTCAAGTATCCATTATATCAAAAATGATTTTCATGACATAGATATTATATATATCATATATATTTATAACAGTACATAACAAATTGTGATAAAAAAATGAAATACACCATTCATGGATATGGTAATTCGTACGTTCGTATGAACTCTACTTTTATTTCTATTTCATATTTTAATTGAATGAAAACATAATTATACATATTAATTTTATAATTACAGTATAATTTAATATATAATTTCAATAAAATAATCATTTATACATCTCACATATGGTATGAATGAGTCATATCACTTTGAGGGGGTGGTAGTCTTCACATTTTCAAATGCAATTATCGCATATATTCATAATGGAAACCCTAATGGTTTTCTATAAATTAAAAAAAAAGAATAAAGACTACATAAAGATAATATATAACATATATAAATACATTTCAATCATAACGGCCACCATAAGAGGCAGTAGGAGATAATTGAATAATCATCATTTCATGAGGTGTTAGTTTGCCACCCACATATACAATATGTTCTTTATCCATTAGATTGAAATGTCTGTGAGTGTATTTTGTATCTTTATCATAACACATACTAATATATTTATTATAATGGTGTTGTTATAAAATAACATAATGAAAATATTTTCAGGGTTGGAGAAGTAAAATAAAAGAAAACAATTTAAGAGTAACCATTTCCTTAAATTCAATTAACTACCTTTGTTATGAACCAAAATGACTTCTTGATGTGCCTTCTGCCTAAGGTATGGCTTCTTGGAGGAAGATATATATAATGAGAACTTATTTGGGAAGGGTTTGGATGAGCCAAGTGGATTGTGTGGTGTGAGGAATGGGTTATATATAAGGGATTTTAATAAGGGGGAGTAGGTGTTCTTTAAGAAATTGTGAAAATATTATTTTATTATATAAATATTTTCGGTTTCTAAATGTCAACAACTCATTAAGGCCGATGCTAAGAAGGCTCATGGTTGAAATAAATTCTTCCAATAAAAATTGGATAGGTTTTGGATGTTATTTTAATATTTAAAATATTATTTATTTAAATCATTTATTAATGAGGTAAATACTGCATCATTTTTGTTCCATTAATATTCCCATTTAATTAATGGATAAAAATTATAAATAAAATAAAATGACGTAGGAAATATTTTTATCTTTACAATGAATATTTACAGCTTCAAAATATATCTTATATAACACCATTAAAAAATTAGTTTACCAAAGGATATTAGTTTGGGTCATTTTTTTAATTATAATTAATTAATCTAAATGTCATTATCACTCTCATGTGGCTCGAAGGGGTCCCCAAATCGACCCAAGGATGACCATGAGAGACCATGAATCATAAAATAATGTTAGAACAAGTGTTAAGGTAATTTATTTTTATTATAATATTATTTTTACCATGAATTACCCTATTTACCTTTAACTGCGGTAAATATAAGTCAAAGGTTACTATTCACCAAAAAATTATCTTCTTCTTATTGAACAAAATATTACTTTCTAATAACAATAATGTATGTCAGATCATTGAAATTTAATTTATAGAAGCGGTAATATTTCATTTAAATTTAAATCTCCAATTTTTAACAACTATTTTGTGGTTTCACTATTCAACAAAAATTGATTTTTTTCGGAAAAATACCAAAAATTAATTCCAATCTATATTTGATATTACAAATTCAAAACTAATGAATATTTTATATAATTAAAAACAAATAAGTTAAATTAATTAATTTAAAATTAATTACTGTCGTCAAAACAAATAGCCTTTTTTTTAGGAAACAATATATTTCAAAATATTGACACTTGATTATGCCCAATTTCAACGTCAAATTCCATCCAATGACATGAATTAGATTAAATGGTATAAATATAATATAATTACAAGTTAAAACTATTTATAATTATAATATAACCATATATATAAGTTAGATTAAATGGATGTTTTAAATTAATAAATAGTATTTTCAATATTCATTAAAAATGAATTTTATTAGTAAAATACAAAAAATTTATGAAAATTAAAATTTGATGTCGTAAATCTAAAGGAAAATATATTTTATTCATATATAACATATAAAAGTGACCAAAACTTGATTTAAATAGGTTTCTCCATCAAAAGGCGGTAAATAAATATTTTAAAAAATATTAGAGTCTTTATACTTAAAATCAGATTCATTGTTATTTTATGCCTATAAATTTATTGGATAAATGAAAAAACATATAACAAAATTGTATAATTAGTTTTTTAGTAATTTCTATTCATTTTATCCATTAAAATGGCTAGGTGTTTATTAACATTTAAAATAATATTATATTATTAATTTTTAGCATGACCCAATATTGTGTGAAATATATGATTTTAAAGAAACCCGTTGTTGTGTATCGGGTACGGAATCGAACATGAAATCTCATTTAAACTAATATAAATTTTTAATTCACATATATTAATAAATATTAGAACATCATATTATTGATTTACTTGGGATGATACATCTTTCCCCCTGTTGAGAACTGCTTCCTCGCAATTTTAAAATTGGGCTCAGAAACATTATTGAATGTCCCATATCGAAAAAAGAGTCAATAATATTGTCACATTAATATAAATAAAGAGAAGTGAAAGGTTCACCCAGAAAAAATAAACTATATTTGCATGAAAACATAGATATGGAAGAGAAAAAAACCATCATGTTTTATATGGAGATTGATAGAAAACATAATTAGGAGAAAGTAAACCACCAGAAAATCACAAACTTGTGATAGGTTAAAAGATCTTTGAATACCTAGTAGGAAAAGTTAACTGACACCATTTTTTTTATTTTAATTTTATTTTCATAATGTTTAGGAATTTATATATGATATTAACTATAAATTTAAGAAAACATACTTACTTATCATGTAGAATTTCATCCTTTACTAAATTCCTACCACAAACTCATTTTTTTCATCGAATGATGAGTATTCAAGATGACATGTTCAAATTGACTGTGATATGATAAATAGATAAACAATAAAATAATCCACAAAAGATGAAATCTATTTTTTTCATGTCTTTATACATTAACCAAAACCAAAATAGTTAGTAGAAGATCAGATAATCCCCAAAAGGATAATCATTTACAAAATGAAAAATTACTCTTAAACTCAAAAAATTATCAAACAATATCCAAAGTTCCACAAAGCCATTTCATAAAAAATTGTCCATAAAACATTTCAATTTAATCTACTCTAATATTGAAACTCCAATCTCAGAAAGATTCAATCACATAGTATTACAAGATAAATCATAAAATTTATCTCAAAATAACTTCAGTAACTCTTATTGTACCTTATTGAAAAGTAATTAAATTAATAAAATATTCTCCATGATAGGTTAATAATTTTCATATATAACCCAAAAACAACTCATTCTTGAATCATAAAATCATATAAATAAAAATTAATTATTCATACTAACCAGGGACTTTACGTAGTCCATTAAGGACCCCGGGACACCCTCAGAGGGGAGGGGTGAATCAGGGTGACACATTTTTCTTTTAATGTGATGGATCTTGTTCCCTAGATGGTAGAAACTTGTTGAACCTGTATGATGAAAAAGATCAGAAAGAAAACATGCACATGCACAGAGAAGACACAGCCCTTTTTACTTGGTTCACCACTAAGGGCTATGTCCAAGGAGCATACACCGACAATTTGTCGGTCGTACCAAAATTCACTATTCTTTTCTAGATGGAGATTACAATTGTTCGGGCACAGTCACTATGTCCCAGGCTCAATGCCTTTACAAAGATTTAGGGATTGCTCACTCCGTCCCTCGGGTCACTCCCGTTGACTCCCCCTGGCTCACTGCCCTTGGTGAAGTCTGAATCATTTTATAAACGTGAAGGTCTCTTCAATAGATGTTCATTGAAGTCTTTGCCTCTGCTCAGCATGAGACATTTCTTGCTTCGAAGTCTGGAATAGATGCACTAGAACGCAGAAATCCACTAAACCAGATAACCATAAAGTGCCGAAAAACTTCACTAACAATTATGCGGAACCCCAAACCTTTGCACGCAAAACATTCCTATTGCATGCAAACTTTACTTTTTCACGAATAAAATATTGCGCGCAAAACCCCCCTTTTTGCGCATCCCAAAATTTTCCGTGCAACTCCGAATATTTCGTGAAAGCCCCTTTATGTGATCCTTTTTCATGCATCAGACCTCAGTTCTTCTCTAAGTCTTCAAACTTATGGAATGAAGTGGGTCAACTCATATTTATAGGCGACAGAGACCCCCACGCGCAAAATCCCATTTGGCGTGAAAAACCTCTCATCTGGCACGCCATATTTCGCGCAGGTATCGTTTTCCGCACACCTCTCCAAATATTTTGCGCAACCCATACCTTTTCCATTTTTCGACGGTGTGATTCCGAAACACTATTTGTGTGAAAAAAACTTCGCTCTGCTATTTCGCGCACCACGCTGTTTTTTTCATGCCCAGCTCATGTATTTCGCGCACAACCCTTATTTTCCGCACAGCCCATGCCTTTTCCAGTTTTTACCAATCTGATTCTGAAACACTATTTGCGCGAAAAACCTCGATCGACTATTTCGCGCATCCTATTATTTTCCACGCCCAACTTAAGTATTTCTTGCAAGCCTCATATATTTCGTGCACCAATTCCTTTTTGTAAAAACAACATTTTTTCAGACAATCTATGTCTTCAATTTCCGATTTTGAGGCCCAAAAATTTGGAAAACACTGGGAAACAACGCCACCTTCAATACGGTTGTTTGCTTGAACTGTATGTTCACTTTGCTGGCACACATTCAGAACTTCCACTGAGTATTTACAAGAAACACAAACCAAACTCCAATTCCTGCATAGAATAGCCATGGTTCCAATAGTCCAGTGGTAGGCGATAAATCCCCATCGCACTTTGGTTGTGGGTTAGATTCTCACTGATTTTTCTGACACAATGGGTTGTCATGTGGTCTACAAGTTAACCTTTTTCAAAAACTATATAATTTTACCACATTCACAAAAAAGAGATAAATTCATCAAAAATAACCATAACATACTTTGACCACAAATTTTATCTAATAACTTTCATTTTTCATCCAAAAATGTATTAACATGTAATTTCCTCAATTTTTATGATCATATATACCCAAATGGTTCTTTATAACTATATCCACAAAAGAAAAGATAAATATTCTAGGAATAAAATTTTCATATATCAAACATCAGGTTTACAAATATAATAAAAAGTCATCTAATGTAATCCCATCTTCCAAGATCCCTATTAAATTTAATCATTTAACCATCCAAAAATCTACAATTACACTTGAATCCCTTACATGTTGACTTCATACTCATTCAACATTCTTCATGATCCATTAACCATTCCATTACAACTTATTCTGAAATACAGCTTCCTTATAAAAAAAATCATGATTCATATCCTAATATTTAATAATGTCTAAACATCATTTAAGAAATCACAAATACCTTTCCCTGTTCATTGTGAGTTTCCTCATCCTCAATTTGAATTGTATTAGGTATTGGTAAACATATATTATTTTGATCTTAGTGATCCCATTCCTGAACATTCATCATAGGACATCTATTTGTTTAATGACCATACACTCCACATTTAAAACATTCAATTGATTCTACATAAATAACTACTTTCCCTTTCCTAGAGTCAAGTGGATGCTTCATTTTTCAAAGGTAGGTTCTTCCTTTATGACCTTCACATCCACATCTATAGCATCTTCATGTCCTATTGAATCATTTTCCATTTTGTTTCTTTCCACGTCCATGACACATATCATTTTTTTAATGTACTTACCTTTATTATTATCACCAGAACATCTGTTGGGATTTTTTTGTCACATATACGATTTCTGATATAAATCACCATGGTTCAGGTTGTCAATCATGACTCCAGATTGTTGGTGGAAAATAACGACAAGAGTTTTCATTGCAGCTCCCATTTCATTCAGATTCTCATTCAGAAAACCATCATAGTTTTCATCTCATCCACTATTACATCGGTTCCTACTAGATCCAACCATTTACTATAACTAAAAATATAAATGTGAGTATATCAGCAAAATCATCATATAATATCTTATGAGGATGGTAAATACTAAGATATACTTATTCATGTTATCCTAGACTCATTTAATTTATCTAAAATAACTATGAATCTTTCTAAAATGCTATCCATTATGGTAATTTAACTTATACATAAAGAACACCCTAACCTTTAAATTTATCTAAACCGACCTCTGATACCATCTACAAGGACCTATCCATAAACAGTACATAATCTTAAATTATGTCAAGAATTAACATTGAAAATCATTTTAGGTTTAGAGATTTTTGATAATTAAGCCACGACTATTACATAACAACTTGAATATTAAATGTAGGAACTTCTACTCAGAATCAATTTTTTGATAATATAAAAAACTCTTAAAATGTAATATGTCTAGTTCTATGTTTATACAGCATGACATTTCCTTGATCTCATCCTTGACCCTATTCATCATTGAGTCCAATGGAAAAAATTTCGAAAACTTTGGATGAGCATAAAAAACTCAATAATTGTTATAAAATAACAAAGGAAAACATTATCCCATCAATAAATACAAATCAATGAAACCATACTTTTCAACCATAACGTACCACATGAAATTATACGATTTCTGAATAACCTGTTGAAATCATAAATCATAAAAGAAAATTATCGAATTAATAAAATACCTTCATTATAGCTATCACTGCTATAAAGGCAGTCATAATTAAAATATCCATCGCAATATATTCCCAAAATCTCCTAGGAGAAACTTTAACATTTACCTCTGTTATGTTACCCAATGCATTGGAGTGTTATCTCGGGCCCACCGGCCCTAGAAGTATCCCGGAACCACCTGTATACTTAAACAACACCCAATAACCATAACATAATCAAAACACATAACAAACATATAAAGTAAAGATAATATTTCCAAATTCCAATATATCAAATCATGATTTTGAGATAAACAATTCTCTATCAACCCATTTTCAAAAACAATTAAAACATTTAATAATGCTATTTTTGAATCAATGTGTCCCATAACATTTTGAAACGTTTAAATAAATTATTATTTTAAAAAATTTATGTCTATATAATTAAATCCATAAAACAATTTTGAAATCGTGGACATTAATGACATATATTTAAAAGAATAAATCATTAAAACATATAAAACAACATTTTAGATAAAGAGTTTTTACCAAAATTTGAGACTCTTGAATACAAATAACTGAGGAATAAAATTTAATCAGTACATTATAATTTCATGAAAATAAATGGATTCATTATTTAATATTCAAATGATAATATATACACTGAATAAAATGGAATTGTAGAATAATGACAATGAAGCCTCAATAGAAAGTAAATTGAGACGAAATCCAGTATAAAAATTGTATCTTTAGATTAATGATAAATAAATTACATAATATTGTGTAACCAATATAAATACACTCAATATTATTGGATATTCAGTTTAAACCAATCATTGGAAATCCAGATATGTTATTTTTAAGACAAAACCAATTACTTGGATGTTTAACACCATGAATTGAAAATGAGTTAAAATTACTCATATCATGTTCATATCGATGACTTGAGAATTTATCAAAGGAATTTTTATGTGTATACAAAGTATATATAAACATAGGGGAGTGGAAATTACAACATTAATAAATAAATAGTGAGTCCACACAAAATCATTGCACGACATAAAAAATAATTAGATGATTAACCCAAGGAATTGGAATTGGGTTAAAAGGATCCCTTAACAATTTGGTAACTTACGAAACATACAAGAATGAAAGAAGGATCATAAAATGAAGATTTAAATACCTATAAATTTAAGTATATTACAGAATGAATACAATAAAGGGAAGTACATACACAACCCAAAAGGAAATAGTGTCAACTATTGCATGAATCTCATGGGAATAAAAAGTCAGATGGAAATCCATTAACATGTTGTAATCAATAGAGTCGTTTGTCCAAAAGTTATCAACAACCAAATTATTCATATAATAACATGAATATAAAGAGTATAATGATAATATAGATCAAATGTAAGTAAAAAAATACACCACATTCCATAAATTAGTGGTGAACAATGTAAATCTCATGAAATTTAAAGTGAGATATGAAACCTCTTTCCTCGTGTCAGATTTGACTCGTTTGTTCCTATTTCTCCCTGAATAAAAACCTTAAGTTAATTTATATTTTATTAAGAACACATTATCAGGTTTATTATTCCTTTTATATCATTTATTACCATATAATAAACTTTATTTACTAATTTATTTTAATAATAGTCATTTGGTCGATATTTGGTACTTGAGTAAAAAATGAACACCTTATAATTACAAGTTGTCCATGTGATCAAGAATCCATTATATCAAGAATTATATGAATGAATTAGATATAATATATATAATATATATCCTGTATATATATATATATATAACAGTTCATAACATTTGGATATAATAAAGGAAATGCACCGTTCATAGAGACGGTAAGCTATACGTATGCATGAACACTACATTAATTTTTATTTCATATTTTATTTGAATGAATACATAATGATACATATTTATGCGATAATTATAGTATAATTTCTTTTATAACATCTATATATTCATCCTTTATATGTCTAACATATGGTATGAATGAGTCATATCACTTTGAGGGGGCGATAGTCATACTTCCTCAAATGAAATTACTGTGTTTACTATTAATGGAAACCAAATAGTTATGATATAAATTAAAAATAAAGAATTATAATGAAAAAATAAACATAATATATATCATATATAAATATAGTTCCATCATAATGGATACCATAAGAGTTGGTAGGAGATAATTTAATAATCATCATTTCATGAGGCCTTAGTTTTCCACCCACTGAAACAATATGTTCTTTACCCATTGTATGGAAGTATGTATATGTGTAGTTTGAATCAATCTCATAACAAAATCTTAGTATATTTTGGATCATTTTTTTGTAATAAAATAATATGATGTAAGGATTTTTAGGGGTGGTGATGTAAAATAAAAGAAAATATTTTAAGAGGAATTGTTACCTTTAATTCAGGTAACTCCCATTGGGATGAACAAAAAGGACATCTTGAGGTGCCTTCTGCCTATGGCAAGACTAATAAGAGTAAGTGAGAGGTCTTGATATATTATTTGGTCAAGTATTGGCAGAGGCATGGGGCTTTAGAGGTGTGGGTAATGGGATAGAAGTGAGGGCAGTATATAAGGCATATGAGGGGTTCATTAGGAATGTGTGAAAATATTTATTTATTATATTATGATTTTTATATTCTAAAGGTCCAAAAATCCTTAAGGTCGAAGCTATGATTAATTGTGATGGAAATAAATTCTTTTAATAATAATTGTACATGTTTTGGACATTATTTTAATATTAATAATCTTATTTATTTAAATCATTTATTAATGTGGTAAATACTGCATCATTTTTATGTCATAAATAATTGCATTTATTTGATCTCTTAAAGTTATAAATAAAATAACTCGATGTAAGAAATATTTTTATATTTACAATAAATATTTAGAGTAAAAAATTACATCTTATATAACCCCATGTAAAAATTAAAATTTTAAAAGATATTTCTTTGTGTAATTTTTGTATTAACTTTAAAATTAATAATCTAATGTGTCATTATCACTCCCATGTGGCTCCATGGGGTCCCAAAAACGACCGAAGACTGACCATAATCATCCATGAATCATCCACTAATGTTAGTACAAGTGTTAAGGTAAATTTTTATTTTAATTATTATATTCTTTTTAACATAAATTACCTTATTTACCTTTAACCACATTAAATATAAGTCAAAAGTTACTATTCACATAAAAAATTATCATCATCTTATTGAAACAAATTTTAGTTAATAATAACAACAATCTATTTCATATTTTTAAAATTCAATTTTATTGAAGTGGTAAAAATTATTTTAAATGAAAAAGTCAGTTTTTTAACATCTACTTCATGGCTTCACTATTCATCAAACATTGATGTTTTTTTAGAAAAATACCTAAAATTTAGCCTAAGATATATTTGATATTATGAATTAAAAAATGATGTCTATTTTAAAAAATTCGAAACATAGTAGTTTCATTAATTAATTTAAAATTAATTTCGATTGTCAAAACAAATAGCGTGTTTTTAAGAAACAATATCTATCAAAAGATTGACAATTTTTACGCCCAATTTCAAAGTAAAATTTTTCTAATGAGTATTATTGAAATAAATGGTATTAATATATTCTAATTATACTTTATAAAAATTGAAAAAAAATAGTCTATCCATTTAAATATGTTAGATTAATGGCCTGTTTTGAATTAAAATACAATATTTTTTTACTATTCATTAAAAAATAAATTTTATAAGATGAATACCAAAAAAATACCCAAAGTAAATTTTTATGTCATGATTATAAAGAATAATTTTATTTTTTCCAAATAGAACATATATATGTGACCAAAACAAGATTTAAAGAGTGTTCACCATAAAAAGGATGTAAATTTATCTTTTAAATAATAAAAAGTATATATGATTAAAATCAGATTCATTCTTATTTCAAGCCTATAAAATTTATTGGATAAATGTAAAAACATTTAGAAAACATGTATAATCATTTTTTTCTGTTAATTCCCATTAGTAAAATGGTTAGGCGTTAATAAATATTTCAAATAATATTATATTATTATTTTTCAGTATGACCCAATCTTGTGTGCAATGTAAGATTTCAAAAAAACTCATTGTTTTGTATTAGGTACGCCAACGAACATAGCATCTCTTTTAATGTAAAATTAATATTTAATTCACAAGTATTAATAAATATAAAAACATTATATTATTTAATTACTAGGGATGTTACATTTTTTAAAAAAAAGATCGATATCTATTATTTAATAATAAAAAATAATCTTTTGATAAAAAATAAATGTTTTTGGAAGAATTGTATTTTTTCCAGAACTAAATTTCATTTCTCAATAAAAATGAAATTTAAAGTTAATTTACTACACTTTAAAAATAATTATTTTATAATATGAATATAATTTAATAAATCATTTTATACATATTATCATATTGTATAATTTGGTGATTTTTCTAATAAGTTTCATTTTTTAATGAATTGTGATGAATACTGATTTATATTAAGAACTAACATTTTTTATAAATATATCAAAATTTAAAATATATTTTAAATTTTTTAAAGTTAATTTAATAAATAAAATTATATTCAATTAATTTTATGATTTTTTATTGTATATAGATATTGAATATTAATATTAAATACTTTTTTAAATCTGAGAAAAATCCCTTTTGAATATTTCATTCTTAATTGTGTCTTTCTGTGTAATTTAAAATTGTATTTTGAGACATCGGAATATTTAATATGAATAAAATTTATTCCATATTTACATTAATAATATTTTAAATTCTCTGTTATGATAATAATAAATGTTTACCACAATATACAGTTAAAGATGAAAAAATAAATTATTATGCTTAAGGTAAAAAAAATTACTCGTTATAAAATTAAAATATACAGGATAAAATAAAAAAAATGTAAACAACAATATATTGGACATATTTAGGAATTATAATTTATTAGTGTTTAAAATTTAATTGTTTTCGACATTTTCGTTATAAAAATGCTGATTTATAATTCATTATTTTAAAAATTTCCATGTATTTCATCACCATCTATTATAAATGGCCACCCCCTATACTCCCCTATTTTAAAATAATAATATAATTGGTTATTAAAATTCAAATAAAAATAAATTATTTACTCCCCTACAACATTATAGATCCATTGTTATTATCATAAATCCATCTTAAGAAATGATTTTGGGAAAACCAAATGTGGTTGTTCAATGAAGTGATAAATTCTTAAAATGTTATTTTCTTTTATTGTTTTCCAAATACTAAGAAAATTATTTATTGATTATATAATAATGACACTAATATATCACAGATAAATATATTTTACTATGGTAATATCAAAACATATTTCAATTTCATGTTTCATCAAATGGATAACGAGTTTTTTAATCGTTTGTATGATGGACTACCACCTCACATGATGATGTAAGTTGTTTTATTTAAAATTCACTCGTAATTGAATATAATGTTTGGTTTATTGTATCAATATATAATATTAATGACATTATTATACATTTGGAATTATAATATCATGTATAAATTCTTACATTATATTCTATTTAAAATAAGATAATGGCGCTTGTGTGTACAGAGGACAACCACCCGACAATGTGACATGATTAGTTTTTCACATATTCATTGTATAGAATGTAATAAAGATATAATATATGATTATATTTAATTTATATGAAATTATTTAAATTATTTAATAGTAGTATAAAATAAAATTTCTTACTCTTTCACTAGTTAAGGGAATAATATTTTTTTCTCATTCATAATTATGGTCCCCAATCTCCACTAAATAATGTGACTCATTTTCCATTCACAATATTCATGAATTGGTTTAATAATATATATAATAATTTATTATGATATTTATATAATTATTATACTTCATTATATGAGGAATCTATCTATGAATTTCAAGATCACCTATATTCATGAAGAAACATGAATGATAAAAAAATGATGTTAACATCAATATTATTAAATAAAATGAAATATTATTTAAAAAATATGTTAAAATTATATAATCTAATAAAAATTTTATATTAAATAATAGTATTGTTTTAGACTAAAACAATAACAATCCTAAACTCATTATAAATGTGGTAAAACCACATCAAATTAATATAAATTGTGAGGTAAGGTGCATTGTCTAAATTTACTGCTATTAAAGCATATAATATTTATGAGAACAAAATTTCAATTATATGGTGTATATAATACCAATTTTAGATTTAATGTAATTATTAATTAATTAAATATGGTTTTACTTGTTTCAATTTTAAAACATTCGACCATGTTGATTGGAAATTAAAATTATCATTTGTTAATGAATTTTATACCAATATTTCCTTTCATTGGGCTATATTTCTTAATCATTGTCTTTGATATTCTAAAATTATGTGATTAAAGATATTCAACTATATTATGTTTTATTTTCATTTTTTTGGATTGAAAATTAATCAACAAAATAGTTGTTTTACTCATTCTCACATCAACGTGACTGTCATTTTAATTTATTTCACCTCAATTTTAATTTAATAGATATATATTTGTTAGTATAAACCTATTAACTTTTATATATGTTACATGCATACAATTTTATGTATTAAATATTAATAAATATTTTTTAAAGATTAATAATTTTTCATTTCATGTTTCTTATTCAATTGGAAATATTTTTAAAGTTATAAATAGTTATGTAATTTTATAATAACACATTACCTTTTAGGATTTTTTACATTAACCTTGAATAATCTAAATTATATTATAAATTTTCATCAGACATTACATTTTTTCTTAAATGTACATATTCTTGTATTATGTTTATTTTTATTTCTTAAACCATAATCCATTACTATATATTTTTTACATTGAATATTATTTTATTAATTAGGAGATTATTTATAATTCAACATACATTCAATATAATCAAATTTTATGATATGAAATATTGATTAATATAATAAATAAACTATTTTTAATATTTTTAATATATTAGGAATTATTTTATAGTTGGTGATCGGTAACATATTTCCCCTCGATGTATCGATAGATCTCAGGACAATAATCAACTGGCCATAATAGATGGGGATGTAGACATGTTATACTATCTTTTGAATAGTCATGACATTATATCTACCATGATATCACAAGCCATGAAGTCTAATAATTTAGAATCTTGATAATTGAGTATTCAGTTATTATTATCTTAAATTATATATTTCATGTGATATTCCTTCGTTATGAATTTCTATCTCTTTTTATAAATTAAATTTCTTGTGTTTTAGGTTTATTACCATGACTTATTGACTATGAATTATAATGTTATGATATTCATTTAATTGATTAATTTTCATTATTTTTTCTATTAATTACCATTACATATGGATTATTATTTATTATATCAATATATATTTAATTATATGACACCATTATAATTTTTTTATACTTTAATTTGATTCCATTCAATAGGATTTGCTGATGAATTTTTTGAATGTGATTATGGATTTCGATTTTTTCCAAAACAATGTTATTTATTTTATTTATAGATAAAAAATTGGAATATTAGATATATAGTGCTGTCCAAAACTTCTAAACTTATCAATCCTTTAGTATTTGACCCATAATATATACGAAAATATTGAAAAATGTGCATAAAATCCATGTTTCAAGAGTTCCGGTATATATAATAAGACTCGCCTCTAGAATTAGTTGATAAAAACATTAATGTAATAATATTAGTTTTTTATGATCATTACATCAAATGGATCCATATTTATTAATTAAATATTTCAAAATGACTGATGGGTCCCCATCATCAGTATACATAGACAGTAAATAAATAAGTTGTTTTTTCCTATGAATGGTGTATTCAAAACAATTGGAATGTAAATCATCAATCTGTCTAGTCCTAGATCACATACATGGGTGGTTACAAAAATATTTTGATGAAAAATAAATTAACAATGAAAAAAACATTGTTGCATGATAAATTGGTTTTACTATGAACACTTTATAACCGCTATAGTGGTACCACCCCTATTGCATGAAAATAAAAAAAACTGATATCCTTTTCCTCTATAAAGAAATATAACTATATATAATAACTCATTTTATGGTCCATTTTAAATTGAACATCATAATATGGCCATTTTATTCCCTATCTCCTTTTTGCAATATATAAGTATGTTTCTGTTTCCTTAAAAATAGATTCATTGGTGGCTATTACTGTGGTAGATAATAAACCAGACCACTACTACAACACTATTCACATATAATAATTGGGATATTATTCTAATGACACAAATAATACCCACAACCAATGAAATATATCATAATTCCCCCAGTATATCCATGAAACCCACTATCTCAATATGGAATGAAATGAATCTTATGAGATAAACCCCATGTTGTTTGAATCCATTAAGGCCATCATGCATATAAACATCCATTAACAACTCTTCCTCTCATGGAGGAATACTTTTTCCCTTATCATTAAAATCCTCCTTGATAATATATATACAAAATCACCTCCCCTTTTTATGGACCACTATATACAATTCAAAAGTAAAAAAGATAAAATTAATAATACATAGAATGATGGATTTCCTCTTTGAGATGCCACACATGAGAGTCGTCAATAAGAAACATTTCAATGGTTCAATGTAAATGGTTTCTAGATCTAATCACCAGCTCTTACAAAAACATGATACCATAATTGTTATAGAACATCTTATTCCTTTTCACCTCTTCGAGGATAATGAAAATAATACAACTCAGAACTCGATATCAATATATACCCCTAAATCATCTACCTATGTCGACACAACGGGATAGAATATATACCATTGATGATGATCCCCTCACATATGAATAACATCTATTTGGACCCAGTAATCAAATTTTGGTCTAGATCAAAACAATGGAAATATTGATCACCTCCAACAAACTCTATGACTGCCAATCATAGGATGTATCTTCATCTTTCCCCAAAATCATACTTCTCAACCGAGAACATGTTTTTTTACACTAATTATACTCTTAAATTGTATTAACCATCTAGAAATCATTAAAATTATCAGGATTAATTTCTTTTACCTAAAAGACTTGTGAATAATGATTAGGATCCCTATCTATAATGGAAATGAAAAATTCCATGAATCGGTGTTATAGAATATTACTATGATTAGTCTAATTCATTTAAACATCCCAAAAACATCCAATTAAAATAATAACACAATTCGTTAAAGATTCATTTTTCAAATCTAGGTCTCTTTAATGAGTGTGTTTTCAATAAAAAAATTCCCACATCACATAGTAGTTCAGTAGGATCATATTTCATTCAACAGATCACGAGGGCCTGAAAATATAATGTTCTCACAATTAATAATTTGCCTTGGTTATTCAACATGATCAACATACATTCTTTCAATACAAACCAAAGAAATACCCATTGTGAATATATTTTATCCCCCTCCTATTTTTAAACCAAATGATTTTATATTTCTTTTTAATGACCCCTATATACAATGTTACACCTCTTAGTCCAACAGTAATTGATGAGTGATAATAACCAATGATACACACCTCTACTAGGCCTCATGATAGTGGGTATAACATAGTGTATAAACATACACATGTGGGAGGAATTAATATATATACACAAGATTATCATAAGTAGATATTATATAAATTTATTTTCATATTCTGTAAATAAATATAAACATGCTCGATGAGAATAATGTTTAACGTCATTCTAAACAAGGAAACCCAATTTTATATCATCATGAATGAACAACTACATCTTGAATGATGTTCTACATCATTTTTAATTCTACACTAAATAGTCATTCTAAACCTGTGTAATGGAAACATAAGAAAGGGGTTTGCTCAAATTCTCAGCAAGGGTAAACGAGGTAGACATGTTAGCATAATCATGAGTATAAATGTATGAGAAAATGATATGGAATATATATGAACATACCCCACATATCAATAATCATATAAATGAATTATGTAAATAATAATTATTTTTCAAAAGACATGAGTCAAAAGAAAATAATGAACATAGCCCATTAATTAATAACATATGAATAAAACATGGAATTGTGGTAGACACAAAAAATATAATATGGTTTTCCTACTAACCAAGGAATCACTTAAAAAAACTTTTTAGTAGTATGTGTTAAGTCCCTATACAATCCTGGATGTCATGGTTTACTACCATGACCATATTAGAAGCATCATTTCACTCCATATATCATCTTTCTTGACATGTTTCACTCCCATTACAATCTTTATTGCATGAGTTCAAACCATATAACTTATTTATAGTTGTGGTTCACTCACTTCGACATATTTTTAGTAAACATTCATTACCAATACCATCATTTTTAATCTAATGTGATATAAATCTTGACCCAATGTAGTGGAGGATGATATAGGTCCCACCCGTCACATAATAAAATAAAAAATGCAACTTCCTAATTTTTTTTCATATCATGACCAATAAAAAGGGATTTATTCTATAAAAATCACATCATAACCCATTTAATCAAATATGTGTAATTAACATTTTATCACAACATAACCTATAGAATTGGGAATGGTTTCATAAACATTTTTTTAATGTATCACTAATGGAAGAAGAGGTTTTCAAAATCATATTACCCTAGGAAAAGAAATAGATTTCATAATAATACATACCAATGGAAAATAAATTGGATTCATAAACATATATCCCAATGAAGAGAAAAATGTTTCACAATGATTATGATTTTAATTGTAACATCCCAGATTTAGGTGCCACCCAAAAGTTCCGTGAAACTAGAGGGTCAAAAAACATCAAGTACATTTCCCCAAGTGCTAGAGGATACCAACTAAGAGGGAGGGATAAGGTAAGTCATTGGGGGAAACTATTCCCTCATTTCTAGAGTATAAACATCGAAATCAAAATATAACACAAAATAGGAAGCATAAATACCATGCGAAGTAAATAGTAGAATTCTAAAAAAAATACAACAGAAGACAAAATATATATATAGATACGATTCATGGAAAATGTATCTGTGAAAACAACCAAAAAAGTCACAATTCTTGAATGCAATATAGAAACCAACGTACAAAAAAAATCAAACTCTAGTATAATCACAATCCTCTACTTGGTACCATGATCTCTAGCTACAACAACAATCAAGTACCTGATGAATATGTGTGATTTCATCTATCTATACAAGACATAATATAATATACATGGTTACAAAACCTATCCCCAGTAGTGTATGATTCCAATCTTAGTAGGAAACCACCAAAAGATATGTGCCTAACATAAAATTAATATACATAAAATAGGTACTATTTAAAAATGAATCAATAAACTATTACATACTCAAAAGTAAGCAATCTTAATGTTAAAATTACATTTCAGTACATTTATTAATTATTCATTCCATTTAATCAGGCAACCCTGGGATCTAGCATAAGATATATAACCACCATGTAAGGTAACAAAATATATGTCTCATAAGACTATTTAAATAAATAATTAAGTTTGTATCCAAGATTGTGATTAGCATGGAAGACACATCAAAATAATTATTTTATTCTTAAATACCCTCTATGAATTCTCTCATTGTCTATACCCTTTCGTACAACTTTCCATTAATAAATTATAAATAATGACATGGAAAATGTCTCACAGTCTAATCCCATGAGATAATCATTCCACACCATTCCCCTCACAGTCCCTTGTAAATAAACTTGGAAACCCCCATAGTTTTCTTTGCACAAAGAGCTCACAATCCATTTGAAATAAACATCAAATATAACATTCAAAAAAAGAACCACATGTTATTCAAACCATTACATAGATCATACAATATTGAATACATCAAACATGGAAATTCATATAATCAATAAAACTTGATCCTTTGAAATTCAAGTCATGGATAACAAGGTATTCCTCATAGTCATCCAATGAAAAACAAACATATATTGTCAAAAAAGGGAAACACACCCATGGGGTATTCAATAAAAATTTTATATAAACTTACACATAATAAACAAAAATTTATCAATAAGTGAAACCATAATAGGTCATTAATAGTTTTTAATTCCAAATCTCGCAATTCCCCAAAATGTGGAAATGAATCTCATTTAGCATACATAATCCACAACAAACAATAGAATGCACAATATCAACATCCTAGATATTCTCTAATCAATATAATAAAATGTATTCTATTAAATTATCCTATATCATTGTAGATATACAATATAGTGAAATATTATTAACCCTTGATAACTCAATCGAGATGATGAATTAGGAAGAAAGGATATAGGGGTTTTGAGTTCTCAACATTTAGATAACAACACACCTAATTGCGTCTCAATTAGAGATTGAATGCAGAATTAGGGGATCATAGTTCATCAGTATCTCTACATTTATCCAGTACAAAACACATGGGGAAGAAGGTGTTTCTAGACATGAGACATAACCCCCTTTCGATATATCAAATAAAAAGAAAATTATATGTCATTTTATTTAGATCAATATTCCATATTGTATTATTAACCAGATCCCAACTAAAGTGGGTCTTCCAACTCACCACATGGACATGTACTCACTAGTTACACTATCATTACGTATCCTTGTGCTCCTAATGGGTACACTGTGTGTACATGTTTGTAGATGAAGTGCACTATAAAAAAACAATTTTCATTATTTTTTCTGAAAAAACTACCCTATTTTTTTTAAAAGGTTGGGGTCGAAGCCTCAATTTTTTTTAAAGAAAAGACCTATTTTGTGTGGGTATAGGGAGACCCATCACATATCCTGAAGGCCCAAGTCCATGTGGCCTGAATACAAGTCTTGAAAGACCATTTTTTGGAACACATGATCCCTTAGTGAATAGTACTTCTTCTGTACACGCACTGCTATAGTACCTGTTGTAGTACATCCATTTCTATAGTGCATGCTACCATGCCTCAAACGCTATAGTTCCACAACTGCTACCGTTCATCCAATGCTATAGTACTACTACAGTACCTTATCCTATCTCTTCTATTTCTCATCTTGCAGTCACACATACTACCATAACACCCATACCAGAGAAATAGATTTCCCATGGATAACCATAATGCTCTGTTACAAAATCTAAATAGGGTGCTCCTAGAAGGCTGGATTAACCCACAACTCAACCACCAATGGATGAATAACATGAGACATCTCTGAAGAATAACACCATAGTTGAGAAACATGAAATAAATATTGCATATTCGAGTAACTCTGAGGTAACCGCAATGAATAGAAAATCAGACCAACTCTATCCAAAAACCTCAAATGGACCAACGTTTCTCGGTGAATTAATCTCTTATTTACTAGTCTTCATGCGTCCCATCATCAGTGCGACATGAAAGAAATCCTAATCTGTAACATCAAACTATAGATGTTGTCTCTATTGATGGGAATTTGATTTTTTATGAGATTGTGTAGAATTAATCCTATTCTGAATCATATCCACATTCTTAGTGATATTATAGACAGGTGTATGTCTTAGAATAGTTGCCTCTCCCACCTTTAACTATCATGTGGTTGATCGGCATGGCCTATCATACAAAGCATCATATGTTTCCATCTAAATATTTTCCTAAAAAATATTATTTTTACAAAATTCATCAATGGTTATGGTCTTCATACATGGCCCCATAAATCTTGCACAAATTCTCGAAGCATGCCCTCCAAAACCTGAATCATTCCCCTAGAATGGCCATCTGTCATGGGATGGTAAGCTATACTCTGAAATACTTATCAACCGAAATTCTTTTATAGTCCTTACCTGACACGAGAATTGAACCAGGCATCCCAGTCAGAGAAGATAGTGTATAGAACCACATAAAAACATACTATCTCATGGATATAAAACTTTATAATCTCATGAACACTAAAGGATTCCTTGATCAGAAGGAAATGTGAAACCTTCATGTTTCTATAAACAATAAGCCATAAACATCATTTTCGTAACGAGATCTCAGTGAACCAATCATGAAATACATCATGACATCATTCAAATATCACTCGGGAATGGTTAAGTATTGTAATTTCCCGACCAGCCCCTAATGCTCCACCTTCAACTATGGATAGGTGGAACATCCCACAACAAAACCAGTTAAATCACTTTTCAAGTTGGGCCACCAATACTGGCGATTAGATCTTGATACATTTGGTGAGATAATGTTTTAGTGCCCATACTGTGGCATGCTAATCTCACAAAAGATCATCGTATATATCTCTGGACTCCCACATTCACCCATTAAAATGAAAATAATCATATTCCATATAGTCTAATAAAGAGTACAATCCTCACCTGGAACACACTCCTATAGGACAGGGTCTTCAAAATCAAATTGTGAACTTATTCACACTCGATCCATTTTAATAGAGGTAATGACTATATAAGAATGAAACATATTTCCTTAGCTATCATGATCCTCTAAATACATCTTAGTGAAAAAATACATAAACATACACTAAATGATGGCCTTACGAACTACATGTATCTGAGCCTTCTTACTCGATGAATCATCCAATACATTGCATATCCTAGGTGTCCAGGCATGCTCAATGTCAGAAGAATGAATGTACTCAACCCACCCTCATTTTCACTAATAAATATCATGCTATGTAAATATGTACATGAGGAAATTATGGTCGGTGTACACCAGAAAAGTTTATCCTAATAACTAATGACTCCAATATTGTAATGAATGAAAAATTTAAGCTAGCTCGAGATCAGGTGTAGTGTAGTTCCTATCATGTTTCCCCAACATCTATAACCCGTATTAAAAGACTCATTCCCCCTGCATAAGAACTACAACTAGCCCAATACTTGATGCATCATAGTAAATGGTGTAACTCTTCCCGATTTTTTAAAAATAATTATCAGTGATGATGTCAGTCTCCCCTTTACCTCTTGAAAGACTAATTTTCAAAAATCAATCCACACGTAAATGGAACCCTTCTTAACCAGGTCTCTCAGTAACACAACTAAGAGTGATAAGTACTCAATAAAACATATTTAGGAACCAGCCTTCCCCAGAACACATTATAAATCAATGGATTTATTTGGTTTCTCCATGGAAATGACCACTCTCACATTATCTTTGTCTATTAATACTTACGTATTTATGATAACATGACCCAAAAAATGAATTTGGTCCACCCAAAAGTGGCACATCGAGATCATATCATATAACAGATGCTCTTGTGGTGTACTCAATGCAATAGAATGTTGAATTGAATTTTCATATAGACTGTGTGTGTATACCGTGATATCATACACAAATACTACAAAAAAGAATCCATGTATGGATGGAACTTTCAGTTCATCAGAGCCATGAAAACTGTCAGTGTGTTCATGAGACCGAAAGTCAAAACCAAAAACACATATAGACCACACCTGCTTGAAAGTTTGTTAGATGTATATATGATGTTCTTACATCAAACTAATGATAACTTGATCTAAATTCATTTGTTGATAATAACCCTGATCCTTGAAGCTAATCAAATAGATCATCAATCCTTGTAAAGGGATTTCAGTTCTAGATCTTAAAATTGTTCAGTTTCCGATAATACCGAATAATTTTGAGGGTACCATCATTTTTCCTCATAAAAAGGACCACTGAACCCCAATGATAAGTATTGCGTTAGAAGAATCTCATTGCCTAAAACTATATTAACTACTTTTTGAAAACAAGTAATTTTGGTGTAGACATCCTATATGAAAAAATAGAAACTAGTGTTTCTCTTGGAACATGATCAATAATGAAATATACCTCCCTTTAGATAGGTTAACATGAAAATTCATTTGGAAAGAAATAACTGAAATTATACACCACTAGTGTAATTCCTATTTATGATGTACCTTGGTCATGTAGATATAGAATAACAACAAGTGTATTAATTACTCATAATCTATGATGCTCGAGACTATATATTCTTCACTACACATCCCATTATCCCATTTATAGAAAATATCTCCCCTATTTTGATGGGAAACTAACCCTGTGGTGATAGTAGTAAACAAAGGCCTGGAAGGAGACCAACTAGTCCATTCTGAAATTGAAATAAAAACATTTCATAAATATGAAATAGAGTTCCCATATGGATTGACACCCACAAATCTCTAGAGTGTACTTCTTGAACTAACATATATTAGCTTTATTAATCTTTAATGGAGTTCCTAGAGTCATAAAATTATCAGGAGTAAAGATACAAAGCACATGTATATCCATAATGGCACATATATATAATACAATAAGAAGACACTGTATAAAAAAGAGTCAAAGATAAAATTGTGGCAAATAACATCTTACATCTCATCACATAGGTTTTTGGATTCATCTATTAATTACTATGATCCATCACAAATGTCTAACCATTATTGCATCCATGTGACCCTGCATAGATATCATGACCTAATCCACCGAACTGTCGCTGAAAAACTATCAACTGGCTACCATGGCCATGACCACCTCCTCATACAGAATGGACCAGTGAATCCCAGTACTCTCTATGAGGAGGAACTGGTGGCCAAACTCATATATGTGGAGTTTTAACAGATCCCCTCTCACTAGATACTAGTAAGAACATCATACTATAATGCAGAATATAGACCATCTTGTTGCATGATCAGCACTCAACAAGGTATCTCGGGCATTGTGGTCTCATGTTCCCGCTTTTACTGTATTTGTAGAACCTCACTTGGATTCCTGAAGATACATCTCTACTACTATAATCACTATTAAAAGGATCCATATTGTGTTTCCTGCTATCATTTAAAAGAGTACCAGCCCTGAATGCTGAACATTCCTAGATTATAGCTCCAAATACCTTCAAATTTCACTTAGTAGTCCGAGACTAGTTTTCAATAAGAATCACCAATGCCAACCTAAATACATTCACCAATAATCAGATGTAATACTAAAAAACATCCTCAAATCACGTAGCCAGTGATAAATAGTCATCCACCAGAACATGTATGAAGCGTTGAACCTCTATAAATGTAGGAGAATAATCTATAACTAAATGATTTCGCTCCTCTAAATGAGTGAAATCCAAGGCATAGTCCTCCTTCAATGTCTCGTAGTGTATGTAATCATTAACGGTCCTCTTAAACTCTTCCTAAGTCATATCCCGATGATATCATTATTTTGAAATAACATCCCACCGCCTCCTGGAGGAATCACGTAGCATGTATGTAGTTTGATTCGATATCCAATCATGAGATGTCTCTAGATATATGATGATAGAAATCATTCCCTCCAACCATGACTATAAAGCCTATGGTCCTTCATCCATTAAAAAATATGGATGGTGATGTTATAGGAAAAACCATGTCAATTATTCCATAATTAGTGCAGGATGTGTTCTCCCATGAAAGGTCTGTATCATCCTCAAAAATCCATCGCAAAACAATGCATCAGCACCTCCATCCGATCTAATAGTTTGTGTCATGCTAGGCCTGATAGGAGGATCAAAAAGTAATCCTTGATCTACAATTTTCTGTCTCTTATCATCTCCATGTACCTGGCGTACAATTGGAGGATGTCTTGGTGGCATAACTCTTCAAGGTCAAGCGCACTCCTCAGTACAACATTATTAGAAATTTTATCTTAGAAGTGCAGTGGAAAATTGAATTATGGAATTATAGTTTCTCAAAAGAGGGTTACACGGTGTGTAGAAAAACTACATGATGTCTTCCCTCAATCCTTAACATGGATGTGTACCGCTTTCCAACTAGTTATGATACAACCCATACACATGGGGGCTTCCTCCTGATAGATGATGTGAACATGAATATTCCTTACTACATAGGTACATCTACAAGGATAGAACTAAATCTCTCTACTGGTGTACCACTACATGATGCGCACACTCTAGACATGGTGTGTACAACCAATGTTCAATCCACTCATGTCATTACTCACACGGCTGAATACAAGGTCGATTATAAAATAGTGTTTACCCCCAATACATGGTGTGTTATAATTTTTTTCCCAACCCCATGTCACTATGAACAATGTATTTCATAGTAGAAGAAAGTAAACCACGTGTAGACATGGTACATTAAATGTACATCATAAATTGAATTTCTTCATGAACAAAATAATACATGGTGTGTGTTCATAACGTCACACGTTGTGCTTTATATGTTTTCCAAATAGTAAGCCATTGAAACATCTATAGAACCCCAAAATAATTAAAATTTTCCTAGACATTCTATTTTTAAATTTTCGTGAGCTGATACTCCCCACGAATCAAAATGTTTTCATCCTTAGTAATATTATATCTTAATATAAATCAATTGATGTTCAAACATGATCCACCATGTTCTTCTATTAAAGGGAAAATAGCACCTCAAGGACCAAAGCATTGAGTCCATAAAAATGAATCCATTCACATAAAACACACAATAAAAAAGGGTAGGTATATTTATTATTTAATCTTTGAAAATAACATGCATATCTAGAACAACATTTATCACAACAATATTCATTCACTTATTCTCTCTAAATGGAATGGAAGGAATGGATGTCATGATATACAAAACTCGTGGCTATATGATGCATGAAATGGAATTCACTCCTCTAAATAGGTTTAAAGAAAATAAAATATCAAATAATATTAATGAAAATATAACAATACATGTCTATCACCCAATGGTGAAATTAAATCAACAATTAAATTTGAAAACCATAAATATTTCAATATTAAATGTAACATGGATTTTCTCTTTACATAGTGTATCTACTCCCAGGAACAAAAAATTACCATACACTATTTATTTAATAACCCTTTATAATTTCACTATACAGTAGGATAGACCATAAATTAAAACCCCCATAATACCATATTGTTGCATCCTAGATCCAGGTGAGACCAAAATCCAACTCAAACCCTATTTGTCACATATCCTCAAGTACATTTCCCCAATTTCTAGAGGAAACCATGTAAAGACTGGTAAAATTCCAGGAAATTTTTTTTCTTAATTTTCTTTGGGATTTTACAAAAACGCAGTTTCTGACGGCACTTGATTCCGAGGCCCGGTGTGCCTGGAATTTCTATCCGAAGTTTATCTCAGGTACGTTCAGTGAACGAACGAGCGAGAATTTTTGGCTTTTGAACCGGTGTTCAGAATCGAATTCTGAGGGCACCGATAGATTCGTAGCGCCGGTAATTTCTTAGAAACACCTTTTCCGAATTTTCGTTTTCACGAGAGAGGTTGATAAAAATTGTGGAAGTTAAAATAAAAATTTAACTACAATTTTTTATTTTCTCTAAGTGGATTTAAGCTTTGGGTGGAAGTTGGGTAACTACCCAACATCCCATGGAAGGTTATAAGGGTGGTGGGGCCCACACGAACCCCACCCCTTCATATTCCTTAACTCCCTCAACTCACAATTAAAATTGATAACTTAGGTTTTAATAACTTATGATATAAATGAAGTGAGTTTAATGTGAGTGATTGAATTTCAAACATTTGTCAAGTTAGTAAAATAAGTGTGGGTTTATTTTATTAAGGGTTGGAATCTTGTTGTGGAGTCTTTGGGAGAATGGGATAAGGATCTTGAAAAACTTCTTCGTCTTCGACGAAGAATGCGAAGAACACGTCGAACTCTAATGAAGAACGCCGAGTCCTCGGAAACCTACTACGTGATGCCGTGTACCGCGACACCGACGACGTCTTCTTTCGCGACATCTCTTAACACGACGGATATTCCATGATAAATCCTCATTCGACGAACCTCCGTTCAAGCTACACTCAAGGTAGGGGATTTAAAATTTCTTTTTCGCGATTACTACCTTGACGCTCTTCGTGGAATATGACCAATTACTATCGATTAATGAGAGGGGGTCGGACCGCACAAACACGGCCGACCGTCCTCCATTATCCATGTTGGTTCTATTGTGGATTGAAACAGGAATGGCACGGTGCCATCTCACCATGCGGAATCTTGCAGCAAGGAATGTGTGGTGTCGTCGCGTCACGCCGTGAAATCGAACAAGGACGCAACGTCGTCGTTCCGCGTCGAAGAAACCCGAAGACACAGCGGCCGGAGCGGGGCCGCGACGGAGGGCCGCGGCGCCATTGCGCCGCATTGGACGAACCAAGGCCGCGACCCGTTCTGCGCCGCGACGGAGCAGGGTGACCGGTGGTCGGTTCTGGGTCGCCGGTGTCAGAGCACGGGGGACTGGCTGTCGCCGTTCTGTGGCGGCAGAAGCCACCCGGCCAGAGCTGGCCAGCCGGACAAAGGAAGGATGGGGGTTTTGAACCCCCGGTGGCCAGATCAATGGCCCCCCTTAATGGGGGCTGCTGTTACAAGCCCGGGGGTAGCCCCCCCCCCCTCTTCAAACGGATCGACCGTTTGGTCGAGCGCTTGGCCAACGCGCCCTGCGCGCCGCGCCCTGGCCGGGCCGGCTACCTGGCCGGTCCGGTAGGTTGGGCAGCAGCCAGGCCAGGCCGGCCCCGGCCCTGCCCAAGCAGTCTGGACCCGGACCCGGTTCGGTCGACCCGGTTTGGGCTGACCCTGAGGGTATCGGTCCGGGTCGGACTGGGCCTGAACCCCTTAATACTGAATCTCTTCCGGTCGGACGCCACTAACTTGTGATAAGGGCCTCCGATCAACGCACCGTCAGTTGTGATGCAATCCGTGGATCGAGACGGTCATTTTGGTATATCGCACTCAAGGTTTCAGAATACTTTGTGTTCAGCCGAGTTGGTTCGTACACAAAACCAACAGGGCCCTCGAAGCGGAAATGCTCGTATCTTAAGCTCCGAACGTCAAATTGACGTGCCATCGACTTTGTTGGATTCCTCTTAGTGAGAAGGATATTTTGGCTTACTCCACCCGAGGTTTGGACGCAGGTGGAGTAGAGTCAAGTTGGGTTTGACTTAAAAACCAACCGGGCCCCTAGTACGAAAAAGCCAATAACTTCCAGACTGGGCGTCTGATTGACACGCCGTCTGCGACGTTGAGTTCATGTTGATGATATGGAACTTTTGGATAAATCAACTCAAGACTATGTGTTATTTGATGTATTATCCTCTCGGTTCATGGAGCGGACCCTCCCGAATGAGCTTGCTGTGTGCGGAAACCCTAGTGTTGGCTGCGACTGTGACTGTGACGACGACGAAGACTATACAGAGATCCTCAGTGGATTCGACGACGATGACTACAACACTCAGCGATCCAATTTGGATCAGTGCTACCGATCATATGTGGGTCCGATCCTATGTGGGTCAGCGCTCAGCGGTTCTGTGTGAGCCACCGCCTACAGATCCTATGTGGGTCCGATCCTATGTGGGTCTTTGCGGGGGTTAGTTACCTATCGATCCTTTGTGGGTCAGATCCTTTTGAGTCATTGCTGGGGTTAGTACCTTTCTATCCTTTGTGGGTCCAATTAATTAGATGAATAAGTGGAGATATATCTGATCAACTCTATCTTCATACGAAGAAGTATACCTGTGTGAGCTGAATCCTGTTTTTCTTTCCTATTTGGATTGTGTTGTGCTATCCTGTGTGGATTTACGTTTTGCTTTACTGTGTGGACTGGGATGTACTTGGGCTCGGATGTTGAAGTCGAACGAGAATTGATGACTTATGTATATGTATGGGAATATACCTAAGCAGTGTCGAATGTTACTTCGTGATTGTATCTTTCCTTTGTGGATTATCGTTTGTGGATTCTGGGAGACCTTAGGGGGTCTCGGGGTCCCTACTGAGTAGATTATTCTCACCCCTGCATGGGCTATGCCCACTCTATGTTTTGTTGGTTGCTGACGACGGATAGCGCTAATCGTGGTTGAGGCCTGCAGAGCAGGACGTTACTTGGAGGTGGACCACTAGGCGGGACGTACTCGGAGCGGTCTGTTGGACCCGATGAGCAGAGGAGGCTATCTGTACCCACTCTTCAGGTGGGATTTTTAGTGGATAACTCTACGTTACAAATTTACTTTTCAGTTGCTGTTTTCCATTTCACTTGTACTTTACTTTCAGTTTGGGTTTGTATACTAGCCCACTTACTTTTCCACACTTACTTTTGTTCTCAATTTTTACTTATTGTTTAATTCTACTGCTTGATTGCTCTGTGGTGTTTGTTTACTTTACAATGGAAATTCCTTACCTTTTTACCGGGATTTATGCCTTGGTGCTAGTCGCTATCCCTAGGCCTATGGAAGGCGGGCTTGGGGTAGTCATGGCACGGGCCCCGAGGACGGGTCGTGACATACAAACTATTAGTGAGGGATATATTAAGAAATTGGGGAAACTATGGCATCATTTCAAGTGTATACAAAGGGAGATCTAAATATAAGACAATAGAGGAAGCAGTAATACGTCAAAAAATAAACAATAGAAGAATGAATGTAAATACAATTTAAGACTATATATATATATAATAATCATGGAATATGTTTCAATTGAAATAGCCTAATAAGTCACAATGTTGGATATGAATACAGAAAATGATGTACAAAAGAAACAAGTAATCTCTAATAGCAACGTAAGCCTCAGCATGGTCCCATTATCTCCATCTCCTACAACAACAATGTACCAGATAAAGAAAATAAATTTACCCTATTAATACCTACAATTATATAATCTTATTGGGTCGACACATGACCTAAATATTCTCTGAGACGAATTCTAATAGGAAACCACCAAAAAATATATTCAAAAATAACAGTGAATATATATATATATATATTATGTAATATGCAAAAAATGAAGCAATAAACGAGGATGTACTCAAATTTATACAATCATACTCTTTCCTATTATAATAATTTTCATATAACAATTATTCCGTTGATTTAATCTAGTAACCCTAGGATCTATACTATCTCTATATCCCACATGTATATTACTAAAATAGATGTCTTAGAAAAACATCTAAATAAACATAGTTGAATCCTATATCGTTCTTTAACTTGGAAGAAACATCGAAATCATTAAATTATTAAAATATAACCTTTAGGAATTATATCATGGTCTAACCCCTTTGATATAACATGCCATTAATCAATTATAAATGAACATCTTAGAATGCTCTCATAGTCCAAACCAATAGGTCAAATAATATGCACCAAGTCTCTTATAGTCCATTGTAAATAACTATGGAAGCCCACATGGTTATCCAAGCCAAAGGATCTCAGATTCCTTTATAAATTAACATGGGATATAATATTTTACAAAATAACTACATGTAATTCAAACTATTACATGGAATAAACATTAATAAATCCTTCTCAAATTAAATTTCATATAATAAATAAAACTTCACCTTATGATAATCATGTGTTGGGAAGGAATCGAGGACTCATAAAGAAACCTAGATCAAATGACCATAAACAATAAAACAAGGGAAACACACCCATGGGGTGTCCCATAAAAAAGGTATCTGCCCTTACACATAAAAAACCCCCTTTCAATAAATCAAACCATAACAAGTAATAAATAGGGTAAATTTCTAAATCACAAAATACCATGAATGTGGAAATGCATCTTTTATATCATATATAATCTAGAGAAAAAAATGTAAATCACAAAATAACCTATGTAAATGTAACATGATCAATATACTTGAACATAGACCCTTAAATCATCCTAGATCAGCAAAGATAAATAAAATGGTTAAAAACTTATAACCCTTAAAAACTCAACCGGGATAAGTGATTTTGTAGAAAGGGCATCAGGGTTTTGATTATTTAGTGGTAGGATTCAAACTCAACTGATGGTGTCTCAATCAGAGATCTGATTGTTAATCGGTGTCTCAGTGTTTTTCTGTCACTCCACAGTGCACCTGTACAAAACACATGGGGAAGAATGTGTTTTTGAATATGAGACAACAACCCCATCCAACTTATCAAATATTAAGTAAACTAAATGGTGTATTCTTTAAAACTAAATGTTGTGTTGTATACCTAATCGGCCCTGACATAATTAGATCATCCACCTTACCACACAACCTAGTATCTGGGCATTGTACAGTCATTACGTAGCTATGCGTGACTACTGGGTTGATGGAGTGTACATGGAAGT
Source organism: Viscum album (assembly GCA_963277665.1). NCBI lineage: Eukaryota > Viridiplantae > Streptophyta > Magnoliopsida > Santalales > Viscaceae > Viscum > Viscum album. The sequence continues at coordinate 654,984,610 of OY728140.1, forward strand.
ACATGGTCTGATTTCAGAATATCTTTTTTTTCCTTTTCAATAAAATCATATAGAAATCTAGATCCATACCTTAAATGAAGATCTAGTTTCTTACATTAATCATAACACATTCATAGAAAGGTTATGAATGTATCCATTAGATCATTTCCTATAAAGCAATGGTTAACATCAATGGATTTCTTCATCTGCGGAAAATATTATTGAAATTTAATTAAAAATTTCAATAAAATATACATTTAGAATGAAAATATAATTTTATTACATAAAACCATTTTAATATTAGTTTCTTATAAAATACATTTGAAAAATATAAATAACAGATGACATCATTTGAAAAAAAAATTCCATAAAACCTTATAAAAAACCTCTAAACATTTAACTAGTATTTTTCATTAAAAACAAATTGAAACCCTATAAAGAATGCTTGAAATAGTTTTTTATTCTATTTATTTTAAAATAAATTGATTACTTATAAATATTTGTTTATTTTTTTAAATTCTATTTTTGTTGAAAATATATAAATGTCAATTGAAATTGATTTGGAAACCATTTTTCTTGAAACATTCATAAATAATGTTGAAAGTGTTTTGAAAACCAAATTTCATGAAAATATTTTTATAAATAAATTTATTAAAAATTATCACTTTAATCATGCATAAGAATATTCACAAAAATTATTGTGGAAAAATATGTATATATTGTTTTTGGTAACATGAATATTCCTTTTTAGGGTAAAATTATAGAAAAAATCCTTGATTAGAAAATGATAAGATGATGATAGAGAAAAACGTTGAAATAAAAAAGTATAAAAAAGTATCTTAATGATGACTGGAGAATAAAAGAATATTATTGAATTACCATTTCCAAAATCATGGTTTTCAATGAACATAGATATCCATCCAAAGAGAGGGTAATGTGTGGATTAACTAAAAACTCATTCATGAAAATCCTATGTACCAATTGTGAAGGAAAATGATACCAATACATGATTATATAATGAGTATATAGATTATATGAAATGTTATGAATTTTCTTGAGAGATTGAGAAGATGATTTCAATATATAAATCATAATCATAAACAATCTCAAAAAGAAAAATGTATTATTACAATAAACTCTTATAACATGGTAACATGGGATCATACTATCACTGTAAGAAAAATATAATTAAATGAATCTTGAATTATCAAAAAAAATGTTAGATATTTATGATATAAAATTTTAAATGGAATTATATACACCTTTAAATTGAATGTAGGGGAATAATAAAAAATGAGTCTCATAGAATTCGAATTGTGACAAAACTATTTTACCGATTTTTTATCTTTTGAAACTAAATTCCTTGGAATAAAAGGTCATAAAATTTATATGTGAATAACCAAAAATTTATTTTCATGATTCATTGATTAAAATGATGTGTAGTACATACCCAATTTATAAGAATGATTGGTGAAAATATCTTGTATCGACTAAAAATAAAAGGTGAGATAAAATCTGATTACCTTGTGTCTTGAATCATATCATACTCATTCAAAAAACCGATAGTTTGATTACGACCTTATATTATCCTCTTTTTAGCTACCCAATGTTATGGTTTTAATATTTATAATATTCACTTTGTTATTCAAATTAATCTTAATCTTTTACTTTTTGTTCCTTATACTTATATATTATTTAAAGAATGTAAGAAATTTTTTACATATAATTTGTATACATTATATATTTATAATAATAATTTAAAAAATATATAAGTATAACACAAAATACACCATTCATGTTGATGGTAGGTCATACGTACGCATGAACACTATTTACGTTTAATTTTAATTTTTAGGTAAATTAATAAAAGTAATATATATATATATTATTAATATATTCTTATGATATATTATCTATCATATATATTCATTAAAACCATACTTAAAAAACCAATTAGTCGGTAAAATAATCATATCTCTTTGTGGGAACGGTAGTCCACACTTCGTGAAATGAAATTATAATATTTTCATAAGATGGAAAGACAAATGGAATCTTCCAAATAAAAATTACAGAAGAATTGAGTCTTTTTAGATATAGCATATATCATTTATAAATAGAGTTTCTATCATAATTTCCACTTTCATAATTTTTAATGGAAAAATTAACAATAATAATTTTATGAGGTGCTAGTTCTCCATACAAGGAAATAATATGTTTGTTACAAATTAGATGGAAGTGTGTGTATGTTTATGTAAAACCATTTATATAAAAACATACTAGTATATATAAGATACTATTTTTTTGTAATAAGGGAATAAAGTGTTTTGTTGGGGTATAAAAAGACTATAATAGAATTGACTTGACAGAAGATGTTACTTCTTAATTGTTTAACTCTTTTTCATTTGTTTCAAAAATTATTCCATGGATTTTTTTATTCCCATGTAATGTATTTTAGGAGGAAGGTATTATTTATTTGATGTTTATTGGATATTTCTTGGATGATATAAAGTGTTTTTAGATGTGTGGAGGAGTGGAAGATGTGGTGGCTTTATATCATGAAGAAAAAGGACACACATGGAATTTTAAAAAACAAGTTATGCATACACAAGTTATTACAAAAAAAAGACATAAAAACTAATTAAATAAATTTGTATGGCCGAAATATCGACATAAATTTGTTTTGGACATGTTTCTAGAAAATTTGGACTATCAATATTAATGTTTATTCCTTAATTAAGCATAATTATTCCTTAATAACTATGATTAACATTGATCACTTTTACAAATAATTTTGGTCAAAAAATAACATTGTCTTATTAGACTCAAAAAATTATACCGAAATAATGGTGTATTTCTATTTTTTATAAAATAAAATCACATTAGCATAAAATTGAATTAATTTTAATCTCATAGAGGGGATTTAATAATATGTATTTTCTGTAGAAAAACATCAAGAAGTTTGTTATAATTTTTTACTCAATTTCATAGTGATATTGATACTACATAATTTTATTTTGTTAATATATGTAATTTTAATCAAATTTTCACTTACAAATTGTTATAATATAATTTAAAATTAATAATTAATAAAAAAAACTGTAGTTTAAAAATAAAAATATGTATTTTTTTAGTATTCATCAATTAAATGATGTTTCCTGTAAATATATAAAAAAGTAACCCAAAAATATTTTAGATGTTCTAAATTTAAATACACATTTTCATTTAAAAAATTCTATATCTAAATGATTATGAAATTAACTTTATTATTAAATGTGCTTGGTTCATGAAAAATATATTTTTAACATAATTGGACTTTCCCAAAAATCATATCATTCATTATCAATAAATTTTATTTATATAAAAATATTTTTAACATAATTTCAAAAGTAGTTATTAATATTTATATATCTGTGTTTAATGGGTATGTTATAATTACCTCATTTAAAATATTATAAAAATGTAAATATGTTTCATAAAAACATAGCATTGCGAGTATTGTACGACATGGTAGGGTTGTGTGTAACATACACCAATTTGGTGTTTCATGTATCATATTCCATGTCAGTTCCATGTGAAATGATTTTTTAGTTAATTTATAAACATATATTAAAATTTAATTAATTTTGTTAAAACAAAATTGTGACTATAATAATATTTACTTTTATACCTAATTGGTTTTAATTATCATTGGTAATTAATTAGTATCATATAAATTCTTATTATATTGTGTAAACCATTTATATTCATAGATTATTTAAAAATAATCATAAACTATAATTTAAAACATTTTTCTAATCATATTATATTATATAATCAAATATTAATAACATATTGTTGTTTGATAAACCTTAGTCATGTATGTTAGGAATGTCATTGAGGAATGTAATTGTTGCGTATAACGTAATAAAAACTCTCTGTTACATGTCGTTAAATCCAAAGTGTATATTACATGTATCGAATTGTTAACATGGTTCTGCATAGAGAAAAAAAATAGTTCATTAGGAAAATAATCTATATTCAGGGTTTCGAGAAATTAAAAATACAACATGTATAAATTAATTCGAAAAAAATCACAAATTCTCACGATTTGAAAATTACCATCTATAATGATATCGGATTAATATATATTGTCAATGATTAATCATAAAATATATAAAATATATAATAAATTAACCTGTATCATCTAAAATTTCTAGAATAAAGAAAAAAATACAACGAATCATTAAAAAAATCCAAAATAAAAAAATCTATGGCAGCAACACAACAACAACTACAAAATAATTTCTTAGAACTGCCCAATAAGTTCTATTTGTTAATCATAAAACCATAAATTATGATTTATAAATATATAGATATATATCAGTTAGAATATTAGTATACTATGTAGAACCATACATAGTGTATCTTATGGACATGTTAAAATTGATAATTGACGCACAAGTGAAAAAACATCCAATCCATCAACACCAAAACTGGAAAACTATACAATCAAAACCTCATCATGGAACATTCACCCAATAATATATAAATTTATAATAATATGAATCATATTTATAAATGTTTCCCCACATCGCTTTCCTACAAATATTCCACTTCCAGAACCTGACATTGTATATCTTAGTGATCCAATCTATTTTGTATTGAAATTGTTCCTTCAAACACATTGGCCCTCACATAGTATAAAAAAAATCACATTGAATGACACCATGTCTATCAAATCGCATCACATCTATTCAAAATAAACCAAACCCAAAAAATCACATCCAATACCATATACAGAATAACAAGGACTCATGACTCTGAAGGTCAAAAATATTATCACATGCTTCTATCATACAAATCAACAGCCACAATAAATATAATTAAGCATCACCAAATTTTAGATTATAATTATATACATTACAACCCATTCATATAAACGTCATCTCTATGAAACATCAAGGAAGAGACAGTGGCTATCCTATCATCCTTACCATTGGGATTTTGAGAAATCACTGCCAATGATTTTGTTATACAAAAATAATTTTTTTCATAGGTGGGGTGAATATTGAAATAAAAACCACATATGTGGAAAATATATACTTCTATAAAAGAGAATAATATGGATTCAAAAGGAAAATATTGTATTAACTCTCAAAATCATGAAATTTCCTCATGATATCTGAAACATTAACATAAATATATAATTGAATAAAAAAACAAACTAAAAAATCATTATATAACACTTACCATTAAAATTATGATATTTTGTTGTTAAAAATTACCACAAGGAATCATTGAAACATTTATGAGGTGATTGTGTTCGTTGACAAAATGGGCCTCCGTGTTGTGATTATCCCCAAAGAAGACCATGATGTATAATTTTTTAAAAAGGGGGATCACATGGTGATTTTCCTATTTTAGAGGTGGTGTTCGCTATTCCTGTTTAATTGAAGATTCTCGACAATGGAATAGATGATCTGGAGGTGGTACAAAAAGAGAAAATAGAATGTGGCAACTTTTTCCAGTGTTTTCCATATTTTTTGGCCTGAAAATCATAAAATTGAGAGATTCATTTTTGGAAATGTGTGGGGCGTGAAAAAAAGAATGTGTTCCACGAAAAATGTGTGTGGTGTGCGAAAAAGAAAAGTGGTGCGTGAAATAGTTTCTTGGTGCATGAAAAAGAAAACTAGTGTGTGTAATATTAGCGTGTGTGTGAAATAAAATATTATAGGTTTTCTCACAAGAGGCGTTTCAAGATATGGTGATCGAAAATCGGCAACGACATGAGATGCACGAAATATTGGAGTAGTTCATTAAATACTATGTTGCCCAAAAGATGTGTTTTTCGCGCTCTATGAGAATTACGCGTGGAAGAAGTGTTTTTCACATGGGGTCGACTTTGCCTATAAATATAATGTGACCCCCTTCATTCGGAGAAGCTAAAGACTTAGAGATTATCTGAGCTCTGGTGCACAAAATTGGATTACTGAAAGGAGTTTTGTGTAAACAACAAGTATTCCAATAAAAAGGTGGTTGCACTTAAAGATCAGGCTGCACGTAAAATGGTTTTTTTGCATAAAGAAGGTAGAACCTAAAAGAAGGTGGTTGCGTATAAAATGGTAGTTGCGAAAAAAGTGTATTTCAAGCAAAAGTATATAATTTCTCACCAAACAGTGTAGAGGCTACACTTATAAAGAAGATATTGCGGGAAAAAGAGGTGTTGCGTGAAAATTGTATTTCGTGGATATCAAGAGAATTATGCGCATGGTGTAGTAAGGGCTGCACATAAAAATTGGGTTTTCCCTGTAAGGACCTGGCTCGATAGTGCCCAAAGTCGGTTCCCATGAGGCATGATTCACCAATTATCAAAATACATTACATTCACAAAAAAACATCATGTCCCATACTGCAGAGGAACGTGAGGTTCAGGTTCTGGGAAAACCAACTTCATTGTGAATTTCGTTGATGACATGACTGATACCTGAAAATTTTCATTTAAAACATAGGGTGAGAAAAAGTATGTCTAGTAAGGGGTTTTTAAAAAAACATTGGAATATAAATATTCATTACATAAAATAAAAATAATAATAACTAATGAATGTAACCTTTAAAAAACTTCTTAAAAGAAAACTGTTTAACTTCTAACATATAAATTCATCATGATTAGAGTATGTAGTTCCAACTAGGGGAATAAAATGCTTGAATAATACATGACCATTAACAACATGCAGGGTAATGAAAACTATAAGAAAGGAGCTCTGAGTGCACAATACATAATCAAAATGTTATAATAATGAACATAAACTAGTGCACATATTATGATTTCCATATCCATATATTTTCACATGTAATGACATGAAGCTGCTGTTAAATGGTCCGTGTTCCAAAACAACTGAAACATATGATATCATTCCATTAATCCTTCATGTGAACACAAAAGGTTCTGAACCAGGGATATTGTAATGACCCGAATCCGGAGCCACATAACTGGTGCCCCGTACCCAGTTCTCCACATGACCTGAAGCGCGTTTCCCCAAACACCAGAGGCTATCGACTAGTAGCGAGGGCCTTTGGTGTGTCTATGGGGAAACTATTCCCTTATTTGGTAAGTATACAGTAGAAGAATAAACATAACCAATAGCGGAACTAGTAAATAGAATACGACAACTGAACTAAAAGTAGAAGAAAATTCTGATATAACAATGATGCAGTACGGTACATGTATCTATGGAAAGCAGTAAACAAATCAACATGCTGAAATTAAATTGAAACCAATGTACTAAACGAAAACAGAAACTCAAGAAACATCATGAGCCAAATCCTAGTCCCATTATTTTCAGCTCTAGCCAACAATCAAGTACCTAATGTAGAAGGTCCAAGATCTCTATCTACACCTGAAACCATATAATATGTTTGGGCTGAAAAGCAGGACCCAAACAGGGTGTGAGACTAATCCCAGTTGGCAACCACCACAATATTTGTGGCCTACTGTCAGTGAGTAATATATCCAAAGTAAGGAAAGATAAGTATAGTAATGGACTAAGAGTATACCGGTAAATAATCATACCAATTATCATTCAAATTCAGTTCATTAGACAACAAGGAAGAACTAGTAAAGCATTCTATTCCAAGGTAAATCAAGTAACACAACAGGTATCTAAAAAGACTACCTAATCACAAGCAGTAAAAAACCCAAGCTTGTTCTTTGGCTTGGTGGAATTGTCACAACAAACCATCAATATTCACACCTTGGTGGCTCAAACATGAATAACCATTTAGTCCAGTAATCAAAAAATGCACAAACACTTTGGAAAGCTCTCATGTCAATTCCCCTATGGTATTGAAACGATAGCTACAGACTCTCTGAGGAAGCACTTATATATAATTACTCCTCTGGTCTCGATGTGTGGGTAAACTAAAAACACTCTTGGGAAGAATAAAGTCTTATTCCAATAGGTCCTACGTACGAAACTAAATCCAACAGACCCTCTAGGGATGCTCTTAATCATCTATTCCCAATTTGATCTCCCGTACCGGGTTCTCACAGCCCTGAGTAGTCCAGTCATGCATAATAGACTATCAATATCCCTAAGTAAGTTCATCAACTACTTGGCTAATAGCTTCCATGCATCAAAATAATTTAAACAGCAGTCAACACATGCAATCAGTGAGAACAAGTAAACTAGAAAATGCAATAGGGTTTTCCTCACAGGAAATCGGTTTCAAATGGTGATAAATAGCCAAACAGGGGGAGACAACCGTGTTGTGATCCTAAAACATGCAACGTAGCATATATTATCAATAATTAATCATAATCTAACAAAAAATCTTGGGAAAACAAACAATAGGATCAAAATCATAAAACAGGGATACCCGATACATGGGTATCCGACACTTTTGCAACAAAAACTCAAAGAACAACAACATAGAGAAACAAACCACCTGCCTTGATCCACTAAGATCGATATACAAGAACCTATTCCCCTAAATCGGCCTAGAATGGAGTATATGTGCAAAAACATCTAAAATATTCAACCTTAGATAACTCACACGAGAGAAGGAATCAGAAAAAGAGGCCAAAGAAGAACCATGAACTCACCGCTGTGAATATTCGATAATCGACTGAGTTCGATTCGGAAAACCGGTGATGGATCGGTGGCTAGGAGAAGAATCGATCTCCTCGGATGCTCTGGATTGAAAAAGGAGAAGAAGAATACATTTATGAGCATTAGGCGTGACCCCGATTAGATTAATGAAATAAAATGAAAGTACACAGCGTGCACTAGTAATTTCCGTACTCCACCAAAATCGGCTTCCACGTCACCCCTACACACCGTATGTGTGGCCCGGGCACGGCCAGCACATGGCTTCAAGTGGGAAAAGAGTACCCGGTGTGTAATCAGAAAGTACATGGCGTGTACTTAAATAATATCCAGAAACATTATTTTTCCTAAAAAGTACAGAAAAAGGAAAAACATACCTCAAACAGAGATCAGGGTTCTTACAAACTTCCCCCATTAAAGAAATTTGTCCCCAAATTTCCCTAACAAGGTGTGGAGGATGAATCCCCGAACAGAATTGGACACTACAATCGTACATCGGCCTCCCTTTCCCAGGTCTCGTCCTGCACTCGCCCGTGCTGCCATAACACCCATACTTGAGGAATAGACCGACCAAGAAGAACATTCATATTTTGATCGACAATCCTGATATGATGCTCCTCGGAAGATGCATCATACTCCAGCTCAACCTCCTTGGGTTGAAAAACATGAGACGAGTCTGAGAAATAACGTCGAAGCAGAGAAACATGAACGAAATCACGTTTATCCTGCTACCTCTGAAGTAACTGCAACCTGTAAGCAACCAGCCCGACTCTCCCCAGAACCTCAAATGGCCCAATGTATCTTGGTAAAATCTTCCCCTGCCAACTAATCCTCTTATGTCCCAACCTCGGGGTAACGCGTTGGAAAACCTGATCTCCGACCTGGAACTCTAGAGGTCATCTCCACTTATCATCAAAGGACTTCTATAGAGACTATATTGTATCCATCCTCTTCTGAATCAACTCTATCTGATCTGAGGTATCTTGAACAAGACGAGGTCCCTGAAAAGCTGCCCCTCCTTCCTCTAGCCAGCATAAAGGAGATCTGGATGGCCTACTGTATAAGGCCTCATAATGTTCCATATGAAGAGTCACCTAAAAACTATTATTGTGGGCGAACTCTACTAGAATAATATGCTTCTCCCAAGTACCACCAAAGTCTAGAATGCAAGATTATAGCATATCCTCAAGCACATGGATTGTATGCTCGGACTGGGCATCTGTCTAGGGATGGTATGTTGTACTCAAAATTACCTGTGTATGCAAAGCCCTTTGTACCCCTTCCTGAAGTGGGAAGTAAAATGTGCATCCCTATCTGAAATAATAGAGTGTTGAACTCCATGCAGACGTACAATCTCTCAGATGTACAACCATCCCAGCACATCAACACTGATGTTATCTTTGATCGTCAAGAAATGTGCAACATTCGTGAGCCTGTCCACTACATCCCAAACCGCATTATTTCCCCGAGGTGATCTTAGTAACCCTATCACAAATTATATCATGACATCATTCAATTTTCCACTCAGAAATGGGTAACTTCTATAAAGTCCCTACTGGTCGCTGATGCACTGCCTTCACCTACTAACAGGTGGAAAACTGCATAACAAAACCATCCACATCCTTCTTCATACATGGCCACCAATACTGACGGTTCAAGTCTCGGTACATCTTGGTGACACCAGGATGAACTGCCCAAGATGAATCATGAAACTCCTGCATCACCTCCTCACGTATGTCCGGTGAAACCCATACACAGCCATGAAAACGTAGCACCTCATCATCTCCCACTGTACACCCTGTAGTAGGGTCTCCACCTGACACACCCTCCCGTAGGAGTAGGACTTCTAGGTCTAATAGCTACCCCATTCGAACTCAATCTGAAAGAGTAGAGGTAACAGCTACAGAAGAAAGAACTGTCTGTCTCTGTCTATCGTGCACCTCCAAGTGCATCTCAGAGAATAGAGCCATAAGCTACCACACGTTGCAGGCCTCATGAACTGCCTGCAACTCAGTCCTCCTCTTAGTGCATCTGCCATAGCGTTGCCTTTCCCAGGCGTATAAGCAACCTCGAAGTCGAATGACTGTAGTTACTCAACCCACCTCTGATGTCTCAGATTCTTGTCACGATCTGTGAGGATATACTTGAGGCTCTTGTGGTCAGTATATACCACAAAATGTGCTCCCATGAGATAGTTCCTCCAACAACGCAATGCATGAACAACCACAACCAACTCTATGTCTTTCATAGGATAGTTCTTATCATGGGGCCTCAAATTTTGAGATCTATACGCAACAACACGATCTTCCTGCATAAGCACTCCTCCAAGCCTGAGGCCATAAGAATCACAGAAAACTGTATAACTCTTTCCTGGCTCAGGAAGAACTAGAATCGGTGTATAAGTCAATCTCCCATTCATCTTGTGGAAGGCTGAGTCGCAAGCTTCTGACCAAATGTACTACAAATCCTTCTTACTCAAGCCCGTCAACGGTGCTGCTAAGTGTGACAAGTCCTGTATAAATCGCCTCTAATAACCAGCCAGTCCCAATAAACATTGTACCTTGAATACATTCTTCAGCTGCTCCCGGTTAACTACAACTCTCACCTTCTATGGGTCTACTGAAGAACCTATCTTTGAGATTACATTACCCCGGAATTGAATTTCATCCATCCAGACATGGTACTTTGAGAGCATAGCATAAAACATATTCTCCCTCAGTGTATTCAAAATGATCTCAAGATTGGTAGCATGTTTATGTCAAGTGTGATAGTACAACAATATATCATCCACAAAGACAACTATGAATGAATCCAAGTAAGTACGGAAAAATATGTTCATCAGCGCCATGAAAACTGCAGGCACGTTTGTGAGACCGAACAACATAACCAGATACTCGTAAAGACCTTACCTACTCTAGAAAGCTGTGAGAGGTATATCAGATGTTCTGACCCGCAACTGATGATATCTGGATCTCAATTTGATCATTGAGAATACCCTGGATCCTTTAGGCTGATCAAAAAGATCTTCAATCCTCAGCAAAGGATACCAGTTCATTACCATCAACTGGTTCAACTTTCAATAGTCCACACAAATCCATAAGGTACCATCAGCCTTCATTGCCAACAACACAGGTGAACCCCAAGGGAGAAGTACTTGGTCGGATAAAACCCTTTGCATTCAACTCCTACAACTGATTCTTGATTTCATTCAACTTAGGCGTAGCCATCTTATAATAAGCTATGGATACCGGTGTTGCACCTTGCACAAGATCAATAGAGAATTCTACCTCACACTCTAGAGGTAACCTTGAAAAGTATTCGGGAACGACATACAGAAAATAGTAAACTACCAGAGGAAAGTCCATCTGAGAAGTTCCCTGATCATCCAGATATAAACTAGAAATCTGGGCTGTAACACCGCCCAACCCATGATGCTCTGGTCCAGCTCTACTTTCCAGGACATCTTATTCACACTTGTTAAGAAAGGATCCACCATATGGTGACGTGAAACTCACCCTATGGTGATAAAAATCAATAAAGGCCAATAAATTAACTAGTTAGTCCATTCTGAGAATGACTTAATAACCTGTCATCTCAAGGACATAAAGATCCCAAAATAAGTGACACCAACCAAACTCAAGGGGCACTACTTGAACCGATTCACACTAGTATTTCTATGTCCCAAATGTGTGTCTAGTGCCATCATATCCTCAGAATTAAGGACAGTATGTATACGGCTCTCCATAGTGTTCACAAGAAATAAAGCTATGCGAAGCTCTGGTATCGAAAAGTGTAGAAGATAAAACTGAGGCTACTAAAATCATACCTCAAACTGTGCAAGGTCCAGGATCCTGTTCCCAATGGATCTGCTCTACTGCAAATGTCTGGACAGTACCGCAGCCCTGTGTACCAGCCTGATATCCTTGATCTAATCCTCCCTGATCCTGACCACCGCGTCCATGACCTCTTCCCCGGCCTGAATGACCCGAAGAACTCCAGCCCCCAGTCTACTACGGAACTGGTAATCCTGCTCATGTATGAGGAGTAGAAACTGATCCTCCTTCACTAGATGCTGGAAGAAGAACCCTGCAAAACACTACTGATGACCCAGCTTGCTGCTAGCTCGACACTTCACTGGATCTCTCAGGCAATGAGGCTTCTTATGCCCACTCTTTCCATACTAATAGCACACCACCCGGTTTCCAGATGGAAGATCCCGTCTACAAGAAGAAATACCTCGCTTCCTCGAGTCACCTCAAGTAGACTCTCGGTGGCGCTTCCTGCTGTTAGTATGAAATGAATCAGACATGGATGTTAAACTGCCATAGTCAACAGATCCAGTCCCCATACGATTCTGTTAGATGATCAATTCCAGGTTGACTGTTAGGGTAATAGAAGTCAACTGGAAGACGTTCACATGTGTTCTGATCTTTGGTTTGAGGCCTTCCTCAAACATCCTTGCCAAGAACATCACTTCATTTCCCAGAACAGGAGAGAAACACTATAACATAGTGAATCGGGAGGAATACTCCATAACCAAAAGAGTACCCTGCTGTTGGTCCATGAACTCTCTGGCTCTATTGGCCCTCAGCGTCGTCAGATTGAAATAGTCGTAGAAAGAACGCTGGAACTCGTCCCAAGCCATAGTCTATTGGCACCCTACCTGCGAGACTACATCCCTCCTTCTCTTGGAAGAATCTCATAGCATGTAAGTTGAGAGCTTCACCCTTCTGTATGGGGGTGTCTCTAGATGCTCAAATATGGAAAGCATGGTTTCTAGCCATGACTCTGCGGCTTGAGGTCCTCCATCCCCTGTGAAAGTGGGAGGTTTCTGCTGCTAGAAGACTCACGTCTGCTCTACCATAGACGGGCAGGTTGTTGAGCTCCCTGGAAGGTCTACATGAACCACATGAAACCCTCTATGAACTGCGTATCGACACCAGTGTCTGTAATCACTATAGGTGCCATGTTCGGAACGATCGGCGAAACAACTGAATGTCCTCGGTCTGCCATATTAGGCGTACGGTCACTTATTGGTTCCGGACGTGCAACGGGAGGACGTCTTGGTGCCATGGACCTGAAAGGTCAAAAGCACACCTCAAATTTTGGATTAGTAAGCGAATAAAACACATGATTAAAAAATGGGAACAGGAGAGAGAAGCACATATGTTTTCAAACAAGACTACACAACGTGTAGTTAAACTACATGGCGTGTTTGTTAAAGCCATTTACATGGGAGTGTAACTCTTCCACCACTGGTCATGTAACATTCCATACAAAACTGAGTGTTTTCCCAAATCATGATGTGTACATGAACTCCACTCCCCTTCCTGAGTCTCTTTACATGGATAACCTACACAGTGCTTCAGATTCTAAACTAAAGAGCATGTTCACAAAAGACAAGGATTGTACTAGACAGGTTTCGGCGACCCGTGTAGCCCTTACAGGGTCGGCTACACGGTTGACCCCTACATGGCGTGTTCCAAGAAAACATGGCGTGTATAAGGATAGATAACACCGAACCGTGTTGTTCGTGACATGGCCGGTTATCCATAATATAACTAAATGGTGTTTTCTTATAACACACGGCGTGTACTACACATGTTTTGGTGACCCGTGTAGCGGTTACACGGCTGACCCCTACACGGTGTGTTACAAACCAACAAGGCATGTATAAGGATTTATAACATCGACCCGTGTTGTTCATGACACGGCCGGGTTCCCAAAAAAAAACTTTGCAGCGTGTTCTTATAACACACGGCATGTACTTCACAGGTTTCGGCGACCCGTGTAGCGGTTACATGATCGGCTACACGGCCAACCCCTATATGACATGTTCCGAATGAACACGGCGTGTATAAGGATAGATAACACCGACCCCTATTTTTCGTGACACAGTTGGGTACCCAGATGAAAACTACATGGCATGTTCTTATAACACACGGTGTGTACTACACGAGTTTCCCCAACCTGTGTTGTTAGTGACATGGCCGGGTACACGGTTGACTACTACACGATGTGTACTTATTGTACACCGCATGTCCCTGAAAACTATCCACCACCCTGTGTCTCTATTCACATGATTAGTAACACGGTTTAAAAACTACATGGCGTGTATTTATAATGTACATGCTGTGTAAAATGGGTTTTTACAAGAAGTTGCTCAGAAACTACATTGAATGCCAGAAAAACTAAAAAACATCATTTATGTACCACATTCCGATCCGTGGGGGGCCATACTCCCCACGAATCAAAGATTGGCATCATAAAAGTGCATATTTGAAGTAAAACAACATATCAAGTATATCCATCATAGCAACTATCACATCAACATGCATAATTTATCATGGAATATATCACAACAGTATGAAATTCTAATGCACCTTAGACGGCCTAGTAAAATGCATGACATGTGATTTCCTACCCACTGCCTATATGATGCATGAGATGGCATAACCTGATCTAATAGGGTTGTAACAAAATAGAACAACAATCATATAAACTGTAACAACAAAAAACATGTGCATCACCCAACGGTGAAATATAATAAACTGTAATGCTTGAAAAAATTGAAAATTTCAATTTCCAGGTAATATAGATTTTCCCTGTACATGGGGTAATTACTCCTGAGAACAATTAAGTACTAACTACCCAATTATTCCTATCCATGTCTATTGTTGCAAAATAGTTAGGCAATAGAAAAGATGAAAACTCCTTTGATACCACTTTGTAACGACCCGAATCTGGAGCCACATAATTGGTGACCCATGCCCGGTTCACCACATAACCTCAACCGCATTTCCCCAACTGCCAGAGGCTGCCGACTAGCAGCGAGGGCCTTTGGTGAGTCTGTGGGGAATCTATTCCATCATTTCGTAAGTATACAGTGGAAGAATAATCATAATAAATAGCGGAAGCAGTAAACAACATACAACAACTGAACTAAAAGTAGAAGCATAGTATGATATAACAATGATATAGTACTGTACATGTATATATGGAAAGTAGTAAACAAATCAATGTGCTGAAATACAACTGAAACCAAAGTACTAAACATAAATAGAAACTACAACAGAATCGCGAGCCAATGCCCGGTCCCATGCTCTCCAGCTCCAATCCGCAATCAAGTACATGAGGTAGAAGGGCCATAATCCCTATCTACACTTGCAACCATATAATCTATTTGTGCCAAAAAGAAGGACCCAAATAGGGTTTGAGACTAATCCCAGTAGGCAACCACCATAAGATCTGTGCCCTACTGTCAATGAGTAATATAGAAAAAGTAAAGAAAGATAAGTACAATAATGGACTAAGAGTATACAATTAAATAATCATACCAATTACCATTCACACTCATTTAATTAAACAACCAAGAAGAACTAGTAAAGCCATCTATTAAAAGGTAAAGCAAGTAACACAACAGGTATCTAAAAAGACTACCATAACACATGTAGTACAAATCCCAATCTTGTTCATTGGCTTGGTGGACTCATCACAACCATCCATCAATATTCACACTAACTCTCTAGGTGGCTCAAACTAGAAGACCCCTATAGTCCCGTAATCAAACAAGGCACATACACTTTTGGAAACTCTCACATCAATTCCCCTATGGTCTCGTAACGATATCTACACACTCTCTGAGGAAGCACTTATGTCTAATTCCTCTTGTGGTCTCGATGTATAGGTAAACTAAGAAAACCCTTGGGAAACACAAATTACTATTCTCGTAGGTCTTGCGTATGAAACTAAATCCAACAGACCCTATAGGGAATCTCTTAATTGTCTATCCCCTCTTTGATCTCCCCCACCAGGTTCTCACAGCCCTATGCAATCCAATCGTGCGTAATCTAATGTCAGAAGCCCTAAGTAAGTTCAAAAAATACTTGCCTATTAGATACCATGCATCAAAAGAATTTAAATTGTAGTAAAAACATGCAATCAGTGATAATAAGTAAACTAGATTTTGCAATAGAGTTTGCCTCACAGGCAAACGGTGCCAAATGGTGATAAACAGCCAAACAGGGGGAGACACCCATGGGGTGATCCTCAAACATGAAACCTAGCATATATTATAAAGAATAAATCAAAAGCTAATAAGAAATCTATGGAAAACAAACAATAGTATAAAAATCCTAAACCTGGGATACCCAATACATGGGTATCTGGAACTTTTGTAACCAAAACTCAAAGAACATCAACGTAGGGAAACAAACCACCTACCTTGATCCTTGAAGATCGATATACTTGAACCAAGGCCAATGAATCATAGTAGATAATAGTAGATCTGCATAAATGTCGAAAACTTTCAACCTTAGATAACTCACAGAAGAGAAGGAATCAGAAAACGAGGCCAAAGAAGAACCAAGATCTCCCAGCTACGATTCTTCTGCAATCGACCGAGTTCGATTCGGACAACTGGTGATGGATCGGTGGCTCGGAGAAGAATTGTCCTGCTTGGATGCTTTGGATCGAAAATGGTGGAGAAGAAGATGTTTATGAGCATTAGGTGTGACCCCGGTCCGATTAAATATTTAAAAATAAAGTACACGGTGTGTACTTTTAGAGTACACGACGTGTACTAGGTCTTTCCATACTTCGCCAAAATTGGCATCCACATCACCCCTATACACTGTGTGTGTGGGCCGATCATGGCCAGAAATTGTCTTTGAGCTGGAAAAGATTACATGGTGTGTACTCAGAAAGTACAGGGCATGTACTTCAAAAATTTCCAGAAATATTATTTTTCCCAAAAACTCCAGAAGAAGGAAAAACATTCCTCAAACGAAGATCCAGGTTCTTACAGATATCCTATAATTCGGAAAATACCAAGGTTGGTCACTTAATAAAACATTAATAGGAGGGTATAATTCTAGACTTTGTCAAGGCCTTGTGCCAAGAACATAATCATCTATATCCAGAAATTTGATCTAACCGTAATTGTTGTCAGGCCTCATGCCATGACTCTAATTTTTCTCTTGAGACCTACCGATTCATCGAGGGGCAATAGCAGGCCCCACCTGTCACATAATAAGTCCAATATGATCCTCTCAAGTCTTAGTGGGATTATCTATCAAAGGCACCCTATACCACTCTGGGTAATTTAATTCTTAGTTCATTATCATGGTATGTCATATGCATGCATGCTGATCAATAATATGGACAAGGAAACCATTATACAATTGGTATACAAATACATGACTTGACAGATAAAATTACAAAAATGTAATAATTAATCAAAAGCAGGCATGGTTTAGAAAACAATCTATTTACACATTATAATTACTAAAGCACATAAAATGGTATGGTTGTCCACAAGAGGTGTTAAATGATTACTCATTAAATTTCCAATACATGTAAATGGAACAATTAAAGAAAATACATGGCATTAATTATTGTGACAAACATGACATTGAACTTTCAATTTAACCATAACTAGATTAACCACTAATAATCCCTACAGCATGATTAACATCAAATAATAAATGGTTACTACATGATAACACAAACCCATAAATTCATAGTCCATTACATTAAAACAGGCCGAAGCACATTCTTTTAGAAATAAATTACATCAAGGGTACACGTTATAATAACTTCTCTAATTAAGCAAGTAAATGGTGTATACTAAAACACATATAGTCTTGTAAAACACAAAAACCTTACATGTGTCAAAACATCAACTAAGTCCTAATAATTATACTTGAAAATAGTGTTTTGGAAATTAAACTTATAAATACATTTATACATAACCATATATACACAATTTGTATATATGGGTTTTTACACAAAATAAAAAAGGTCCATTAAAATTACATAAGATTAAAACACCTCATAATAAAACCCATTTATTAAATTTTCACCAAAACCATTTAAGATTTATTTTTCATATACTCCTATGAACATAAGTATATAAATACTATGGTATTATTTTATAACAAAATTATACATAAAATTCAAAACGTAGTTCGCATCTAAAATATTATTTAAGGGTAAGTATTAAAGTCTTAAAAATCATAAACGATTGTAATGGAAAACATATATATATATACATATACAAGTGAATACAAAGTTTATGAAAAGGGGTTTTAGCATGATAAAACATATTTAATTCGAACTTTATAAATATAAATTCCGAATAAAACATACTCAATCACTTGGACATCTTCAAAACAGATAGGATTTGGATTTTATATATAAATATACTATTACACCTAAATATACATGTGGTATATAATGGGTTTTTATTAAATGGAAACCTTGGAAAACTAAACTTACATAAATTTCTTGAGTGCATAAAGCATGAAAATCCTCCTTGGAAGTCTTTAAAAATATAGGATAGGAAGTGTACATTTATATAAATGTTTTAAAATAATATATATATATATATACATAATGTATAATACTGGTTGTAATATAAAAACCAAATAAAATCAATCTCTTATAACATTTAATGAATAACATTTCAAACCTAGAAACATTGTTTTAAAAGAGGAAGAGGAATGATTCCAGTACTGTAAAATATATATACATATACATATATATATATATATAGTATAACTGATTATACAAAGTGTGAGTATATTTGGTTTTTCATTATAATTAAATAAGTGAAAAAATCCCCTTACCGAAAAGGAGGAGGAGGGTCGGACTGGCAGAGAGGGGAAGCATGCTATAGATCCACAGAAACTTGAGAGAGAGAGATCTAGAGGAGAAAGGAAATGAACTCATGGAGTTCATATGACTGGAAGGAACATTAAAAAAGGACAAGAGGTCTCAGCTATATCTCTATAGGGGGTCCCTACACTTGACTACCAAGGGTGCAAATGAGACTTCGAGTGTGGGGAGAAAGCAATAAAACAAACTTATATATATTTTTTATATAACTGTCTCCAAGGAGCATCTAGGGAGGATAAACTTTGAGGCTCTAGAGGGGATTTGGTCCGTGGAAAGGTGAGGCTAAATGGATTCTTAGAAGTTCACATGCATTGGGTGTAGTGGAGAGGGAGCGGTGGTGATGGAGGAAGCCGCTGGTTTGGCCTGTGGAGAAAGAAGACGACGCGGGTGGTAGGAGAAAAGGACAGATGGTCATGATCATTCGATGCTGGATCAGATGGATGTGGAAGGGCGGGAGTTGATTGAGCATTTAAAAAAAGAATGTGAGGCCTTGATTTGATATCCCAGGAGATCGATAGCGTTGAGGAAACACGTAGCTTTGATCGTGTGAATGGATCATATCAAGCGCGAGATGCGGCGGATGGCTCAGATCACGGGTCACTAAAAATTCACCATCCCACATCGAAACAAACTAAGTTTTGAGAGTGTATTATAATCCAGAGTGCTCCCTCGTAATCCTGATGATATAATCACACACACCATGGGGTCTTATACATGGGCCCCTACAGGCCTTTAGCCCACCCTCACGCACCGCGCGCTACTAGCCTTAGACACGGGCCCGTGCGCGACCTAGTCCTGGACCATCTCGGGCTCACACAGAGCTGGGACGCACCAAGCATGAAAACAATCTTGACCCTGATGTTCGCTAACTCGGGTGTCTTAGGGGGAGGCTTGATCTCGAGGGATTATCCTTCAAGGCTACCCTTAGTTGGCATGTTCCCCTTTAAATGTTTATCACAAATTTAAATATTCATATAGAAATAAACCAACACAGTTGACATAAAACAGTATGTACATATAGATAAACATATATGTTATTTATAACATCATGTATTAACATTTAATGAAAACATTATCAATCTAATTCATTCCTATTCAACCATTCTAATTACATGGATAACGTGGAAATCCAAAATAATAAACCTTTAACTCACCACTAAAAAGATAAAGGCTTATAAATAAAATACAGACATAAAAATATTTAGAAAATATTTGAAGTACTTAACTTTGGTTTTGAAATATAGTTACAAAGGCCTTGCGGAAACAATGTTTCTTAATGTTATATCAATATTATTCAATTAGTTGTATAATTTAAAATATTCATAACATTTAAAACCCTTGAAATACTTATAAACATAAAACTACGTAATATAATTTTAGAATCCCACATAGAATACACTAATAACTTTAAAACCTTTAAAATAATGGTAACATTATAATTTCGTTATAAAAAACTATGATTTTATTCATATAATGAAAAACATAATTAATTAAAATACTTTAACCAACGGTAATAAGGTTTAACGGTCACAAAGGAAGGCAACAGTCATAATTTTCTACCAATGGACCAAAATACCCTTTTAAATATGAGTTTAGGGTTCCCAATTCCTTTAAGACACATAGGCTTATAAGGAAGGTTCAAGTCATCTCTTTAGTGCTTAGTGTGGCTATGGTGGCTTTGGCTGTTCTTATGCTCGTTATGCTGGATGCTAAGGACCCCAATTATCATCTCGGGGACTTCATTGTTTTGTGTGTTCATCCAATAATCTTAATAAGGTTTTTAATAGGTATCTTTGGTTTTCTCAATTTCTAATTTTATCTTAGTGTATTATAGTTACTATGGTGTTACCATTTGAATAAAGAGAAATTTCGTTCATTTTGTGTGTTTACTCTATTTCATAGAAAATTAAGATTTTATTATTACTTTTTCATAAGAAACAAGTTTTTTCGATTAATGGGTAACATAAAATATAAAATTTACCATTACATGAATCAATGATTCATGGGATGTTACATTATTCCACCCTAAAAACAATTGTTTCCTTTCAATTATACTCATAAACTAGAAAAGAAATTCCCCAAATATTCATCATCACAAAAATGGTAGATTTGGATTGGTCAACGAAATAACCATGTTGGTACTCAGTTCCTCATCTTCACTGGCACAGATACACCTCAAGCATTACTATTTGAAATCCATAGATTGCATTCCACACTCAAGCTTCCATAGGGAGGCTCGATCGGTAATAATCTTGGAGATGTCTGAATGAACACATTCTCTAACGCCCCACCGGACTAAATATCTCTAAAGATATTCGATTGAAAAATGCTGTTAAACAGACTGAGATTTAGAATCAGGAACATAAATGCTGGTTTGAGGTTCCCATCTTGGGCAACCACTAGGAAACATGCTCTGGAAGAAAAACTATGTGCCAGAGTGAAACATTGAAACAAACCCTCAAAGTATCTCCCCCTTCATCTATGACCGGGGAGTTGGGTAATGGCGATAAAGTGGAATAATTGGTCATTCCTTTGATAGGAATGAATGATCTCAGGGCTATTAGACAAGTCGAACAGAAGTTGACACGATCTTTGTAGGTGGAGTAAAGAAGGATAGTCCACCGTGCAGGTTATGATTAAGATATCCTCCAATATTTCATCGGTTAGAGATGAGATATTTGTATGTCGAGCCATCTGAGAACATATTCGTGAGAAACCATTTGGAATGTTCATATAAAGGAAATACAATAATGGGAAAGATAAAAATTCAATAAAACATATGTTCATTACAAAACATCATTGTCTGAGTTCCCCTAATGATCTACTACACAAACTCCACATAGAGAAGCAAGACTCCCTATCCACTCAAACCAAACACAGGCTGAACATTCATGGTTAAACCCCTAGAAACACCTATGACATCTCCTGAGAGTGGCATGAGGAGTATGATGTTGGGAGAGATCTAAATACACTTTTTTCCTGTAATAAAGTCAGGTGGAATCATCATTTATCATTCTGAAGTCCAACAACTGGCCATCGAATCCGTAGTTCATGATTTGGCAATGATAGGCCACTCGAAGATCTACGGTAGGAACAACTTCTTGAAAATTATTGAGGTCCATTAATCCAACGTACTCACCTGTCGTGAACAATTGGAAAATTCTATAATGGTATATTCCCCATTGTGCATAGGAGGGAAATTGGGTCATCATCATTAGAAGGTAATCAAATCCTAATTCCCGGTGTAGCTGAAGCACCCGAGGTGAGTTTGACACATCATAACGGTGTTGGCACATCATGCGGATATGAGTATTGTTATGAAAATTCTCTCGACTTGCAATAGACACAATGTTTTATAAGGCTTCAGTGGGGAGTGAAAATAGACTGGTAGGACCATTTCCCTCAGCCATCAATAAGTTATAATAAAACCACATAGTAAGGTTTAGTCACAACTATATATTTTATAACCATGTTTTCTAGACATGTATGAACCTATCCTCAGATACCAACTATAAGGACCCGGCCCAAGAGTTCAAGGAGTCGTTTCCCATGAGACATGTTGTACCAATTATCACAATACAATACACTCACAAAAATACATCATGTCGCATGATTTAATGGATCATGATGTTCAGGTTCTGGTAATACCTGCTGCATTTTGAACATCATTGAAGATATGACTGATACCTGAAAAATATTCATTTAAAACATAGGGTGAGAAAAAGTATGCCCAATAAGGGGTTTAAAAAAACATTTGAAAATAAA
Source organism: Viscum album (assembly GCA_963277665.1). Lineage (NCBI taxonomy): Eukaryota > Viridiplantae > Streptophyta > Magnoliopsida > Santalales > Viscaceae > Viscum > Viscum album. The sequence continues at coordinate 655,007,616 of OY728140.1, forward strand.
CATTCATTACATAAAAATAATAATAATAAGTATTGAAATACACATTAAATATATTTATAATAGAAAACCATTTAACTTCTAACATTTCCCTTAATCATGATCAGAGTGCATAATTCCAACTATGGAAATAAAATGCGTGAATAATAAATGACCATTAACAACATGCAGAGTAATGAAAAATACTACCATGGTGGCTCTGAGTGCTCATGACATAATAAAAATGTTATTACAATGAACATATACTGGTGCACATATCATGATGGCCATATCCTTATATTTTCACGTGTAATGACATAAAGCTGCTGTTAAATAGTCCAAGTTCCAAAACTACTAAAACATATCATGTCATTCCATTAATCCATCATGTTCACACAAAAGGATTTGAACTAGGAATATCCTACTAGTCGTAAAATCCCATGGTTGGTCACTTAATAAAACCTTAAGAAAAAGGTATAATGCAAGATTTTGTCAAGTCCTCGTGCGAAGACCATAATAATCTATGTCCAAGAATTTCACCTGAATCGTAACTATTGTCAGGCCTCGTTCCATGACTCTAATTTGTCTCATGAGACACACCAATGCATCAAGGGGCTATAGCAGGCCCCAACCATCACATAATAATCCCAATATGATCCTCTTAAGTCTTAGGGGAGCTTATGTATCAAAAGCGTCCCATACCACTTTGGCTAATTTAATTCTTAGTTCCTTATCATGGAATGTCATATGCATGCATGATGATCAATAATATGGAAAAGGAAACCAATATACAATTGGTCTACAAATACATGACATGACAGTTATCTTTGAAAATATGGAATAATTAATCAAAAGAAGGAATGGTTTAGTAAAAAATCTATATACAAAGGATAATTACAACAGCGCATAAAATGGGAGGGTTTGCCACAAGATGTGTTAAATGATAACTCTTTAAAATTCCAATACATGTAAATGAAACACTTAAAGAAAATATTTGAAATTAATTATTGTGACAAACATGACATTGAAATTGAAATTTAACCATAACTAGATTAAACACTAATAATCATAGTAGTAGGATTAACATCAAATAACAAATGGTTACTACATTATAACACAAACTCCTAATTTCTTAGTTTTTCACTTTAAAATTGGATGAAGAACATTCTTTTAAAAATAAATTACATCGAGGGTACATGTTAGAAAAAATTACCAAGTTAAGAAAGTTCAATGGTGTATACTAAAACACATATAGGCTTGGATAAAAATAAAACCTTACATGTGTCAAAACGTCAACTAAGCCCTAATAATTATACTTGAAAACAGGGTTTTGGAAATTAAACTTATAAATACATTTATACATAAACATATATACACAATGTGTATATATGGTTTTTTACACAAAATAAACAAGGTCCATTAAAATTCTTTAATATTAAATCTCTTCCTAACAATAACCATTAATTTGATTGTCACCAAAACCATATATGATTAATTATTCATGTACCCCTATACACATAAGTATATAAAAACATTGGTATTATTCTATAACAAAATTATATATAAATCCAAAAACGCAGTTCACATATAAATATTATATAAGGGTTAGTATACATGTCTTGAAAATCATAAATGATTGTATTAGAAAACACACACACACACACATATATATATATATATATATAAATGTATATGTAGTTTATGAAAAGGGGTTTTTAGCATGATAAAATAGATTTAATTCAAACTTTATGAATATACATTCCTAATAAAACATACTCAATCATTTGGAGGTCTAGAAAACAGATTGAATTTGGATTGTATATATAAATATAATAAGACACTCAAATATAAATGTGGAATATAATGGGTTTTTCATAAATGGAAACCATTTAATTCTAAACATATATAAATTTCTCGAGTACATAAATCATGAACAACCTCCTTGGAAGCCTTTAAAAAGAGAGGATTTGCGGTGTATATATATATACACATTTTAAACTTATATATAAATATATAATGTATAATACAGGTTGTATTATAAAAAACCAAATAAAATCAATCCCTTATACCATTTGAATAATAATATTTCTATCATAGAAACCCTATTTTAAAAGAGGAAGAGGAACGATTCCAGTACTAAAAAATCTCTATATATATATATACATATAATATAACTGATTATACAAAGTGTGTGTATATTTTGTTTTTCATTATAAATGAATAAGTGGAAATATCCCCTTACCGAAAAAGGAGGAGGAGAGTCAGATTGGAAGATAGGGTAATCTTGTTGAAGATCCACATAAACATGAGTGTGAGACAGAGATGAGAAATGAAATGAACTCGTGGGGTTCATATTCATGGAAGGAACATAAAAAAGGCCAAGAGGTCTCATATCGAGCTCCAAAGGGGGTCCCTCTACTTGACTACTGAGGGTGAAAATGGGACTTCGAGTTTGGAGAGAAAACAATAAAACAAATGTATATATATATATATATATATATTATATTACCTTACCTGAGGAGGAGCTCGAGAGGATAATAATCAAGATGTTAGAGGGGAGTAGGTCCTAAGAAAGGAGAGGATAAAGGAATTCTTAGAGGGTCACGAGCATTGGGTGTAATGGATAGGGAGCGGTGGTGATGGAGACAGCTGCTGGTTCCGCTTGCGGAGAAAAAAGACGACGCATGTGGAAGGTGAAAAGGAAGGATGACCAGGATCATTCGATGTTGGATATGATGGCTATGGAAGGGTGGGGGTCGATCAAGAGTTTATAAAAAAGGATGGGCGACCAGAATTTGCTTGCATGGGATATTGACAGCTATGGATAAACGTGTGGCGTTTGCGCAAATTTGATCATGTGAACGGCTCAGATCGAGCGTGCGATGCTGCAGACAGCTCAGATCGTGCATCTCCAAAAATCTGTTGTCCCACATCGAAGCAAACTGAATCTCATTCACGGATTATAATCCATAGTGCTCCCTGCTCATCCCGATGACACGAAAACACACACCACGGGGTGTTATACATGAGACCACGCAGGCCTTTGACCCACCCTCACGCACTGCGCACCGCGGGACATAGACATAGGCTCGTGCGTGACCTATCCCAGGCTCTTCTTGGGCTCACACTCAGCTGGGCTGCACCATGAATGCCCAATCTCGGGACCCTGATGGTCACTACCTCGGGTGACTTATGGGTGGTCATGACCCTGAGGGCATGGCCTTCAAGGCTACCTTCAGTTGGCCAGTTCTCCTCTGACTTTTTATCAAAAATTTATATATTCATATTGAAATAGACAAAAATAGTAGACATAAAATAGTATGTACATATAGATAAACATATTTGTTATTTAAAACAATAAGTATTAACATATAATGAAAACATTAACAATTTAATTCATTCCTATTAAACCATTCTAATTACATGGATAACATGGAAATCCAAAATCTAATACCATTTACTCTCCACTAAAATTATAAAGTATTATAAATAAAATACATACCTAAAAATATTTAGAACATATTTGAAGTAGATATATTTTGTTTTGAAATATAGTTCCAAATTCCTTAAAGAAACTATGTTTCTTTATTTCAATTAAATACTATTCTATTAGTGGTATGGTTTAAAATATTCAAAACATTTAAAACCCTTGAAATACTTATAAACATAAAACTCAATATTCTAATTTTAAATCAAACCTAGAATACACTTATAACATTAAAACATTTGAAATACTGATAACACTATAAAATCATTATAAAAAAACTAAGCATTTATTCATATAAAGACAAACATTATTAATTTAAAAACATTATCCAATGTTCATCAGGTTTAACTATCACAATGGAAGGCAAGAGTCATAATTTTCTACCAATGGTCCGAAGGTCCCTTATAAATATTTTTTTAGGGTGCCTCATTCCCTTAAAAAAATATAGGCTTATAAAGATGGTTCAAGTCCTCCCTTTAGTGCTTAGTGTGGATGTGGTTGCTTTGGACATTATTTTTCTCATTATGTCGGATGATAAGGACCCCTATTATCTTATTGGGGTCTTCATTATTTTTTTTGGTCTTCCTGTAATCTTAATTAGGGTTTTAACTAGTTTCATTGGTTAGCTCAATTTCCCGTTTGATCTCAGTGTATTGTAGTTACTATGGTGTTCTAATTTGAATAAAGATATTTTTCTTTAATTTTGTGTGTTTACTCTATTTCATAGTAAATTAATATTTTATTATTACTTTTTTCATAAGAAACTAGTTTTTTTGATAAATGGGTAACCTAAAATATTAAATTTAGCATTACATGAAACACAGATTCTTGGGATTTTACATGCGTGGTATACCATGTGCAAAGCGCTTTTCATCTACGAGTGAATGTTGAGCATCAAAAGTTGAACTGTAAAAGTTGAGGATGCATGTATTCATAAAAATTTAGATACATACTAGTCTATAAACTATGACTGGATCCCATCCAAGTGCATTGAACAAAGGAAGATGATGAATTTTATCCTTTCTACCGACAGTGATCCTAAGAGAGATGAACATGGAGTGACCCTTGGGAAAGTAGTGAGCTGAGCCTAAACATTGTAAAGTCAGTGACCCTATGAATAGAAGTGATCTGGCCAAAACATTATTTTAAGTGAGATTTATTTGATTTGGTAAAGAGGCACTTCGGCATTTTATGCTCTTTGGACGTAGCCCAGTGAGGGTGAACCAAGTAAAAATCTATGTGTCGTACTGGTTGCTTCCGAGCATTGCATCTAAAGAGTCACCATCAGATAAAGATAAAAATAATTGATCAAAACAAACCCACAAGATCAAAAATAGTGACCCTAATAATAAAGGGGTTAAGATCCAGTGGGGTGGGGAGAATTTTGAAAACGAATATCCATACCTTGATTCACCCCTGCCTCTCACGGTATCTAGTCCCATTTTGGTACTAACTATTTGTAGCAGAAGAAAGGTTTATTTAATCTTATTTTTTTTCACTGACTTGGGTTAGTAAATTTTTGTGGATGAACATTCAATCTTCTCTTATCTTGGTGTTCCCTGTCAAAGGGAATATCTTCAAAGAAGAAGAAAAAGTCTGGTGAAATTCTCCAATGTGGAAGTGTTAACCGAAAGAGTGAGATTCAGTTGGAGGAATCAAGTAATGAAGAGAATAATTAATTTTTTAAATCATACCATGAAAATACTATCTAATTCAATGATGTAGAAGGATTGAGTGAAGAACATGATATTCCAAGTGACGTTGGAACTACTAATGATGAAGAAACTCCCAGAAGTAAAAATGTGGATGTTGTCCATAATCCAAAGGATGTGGATCAATAGTTAGATGAAGAGATTAAATCTAAAGATATATGAATCATATAAAAGGAAATTGAGGTTAAAAATCTATGAGGATTAAATAAAAGGATTATTGATGTGGCCACTACTCTATGGAAGAATAATTATTCTCAAGCCGAAGAACTGCAAAAGCTATCTATAAAGAGAGAAAAGATCAAAGATGATGATAAGGGAATGAATCTAAACTTAGTTGAGATACAAAATTTGAAATATAAAAATGGTGATCATGATACACAGCTAACTAAAGTAGTTTTTATGAATTAAAGGCTACAACAATAGAATGCATATTGTTATCATTTTGTTGATCAAGGAAAAATGCAAGTAAAGGAGAAAAGTGAAATGGTGGGTAAGCTCGCATGTGAATTGGAAGATGAGATATGTAGGGGGAAGTATCTCATTAATGCACTAAATTTTAAAATTTAATCAATGGATATAATGGCTGGAAATTATTTTTTTATTAATAAAGGCACTTTTGAGGGAAAAGTGAGAAACCATAAGTTCCAACTAACACCAAACAACGCCAAACAGAAAACTAGATACAACATCTTCCAAGCATAACCAGCAACCGCTAACTCCAATGAAGGACCACTCAGCGATCCCATGCAAGCATGGACCCTCCTGATGGCAAGACATCCCTCTGAGACAGACACATCCCAAATGACCTGCAGAGGAAGAAGCAGCATGCTCTAGCCCATCTGAGCCGATATGACCCTCCAACATTTCCACACACAACAAGGACGGTAACTCAACAAAGAATTAGTTAGGAAAGGAGTAAGTAGAATCATTGAAAACTAGTTGAATTATACCAGAGTTTGTATCCCTAAATAGCTTACAGGATATATTAGATACCTGTGAAAGTAGATCCCCCCTTTATTAGGTCTTCAAAAAAGAAGTCAGTTTATTCCAAACCTGAATGTACTCCTCGAGCCGGATCAACCCCTTATTGAAGCCTCCATAAAGGATCTTGTCCTGTTTCTCGACCCAAATATACTGATCTTTATTATGTTTTACATTACGATTCTGACCCATCATCTTGGCTGCATCCTCTTCCGAGGCGTTGAGAAATAACACCTGCTCAGTCGCCACATTGACCGAACATAAAACCAAATCCAAGGATATTTTAGGCAGTCCAGGTGATTTAAGAGGACACTTGGCCTCCTTGTCCAACTTATCAGCCATTATCTTCTTTGCTGACCAGGTCCTCATAGGAGGAGGCATGGAGAAATAGTCATTCCTACCTCTCCTCCTCCTATTAATCCTGTTGCACCTCGAACATGGCTCTTCTTCGGAAAAACTCCTACTAACCTCATCAAGTTCTGCCTCCCCTCCACCGAAAGCACAATCTGGGAAAACATGCCCCATGATCTGATCGTCCAAAAAGAATCCATCGATACTCCTCCTGCTGTCTTTACCTTCCTTAACAAGGGAAGATGATTCATTTCTCAATTCAACCTCATTCAGTCCTTCAAACCTATTGCTCAAGATAACTGGGGTCCGGGGTGAAGAAACAACCCCTGATAGAATTCCAGAGCCCAAACCCCTTGCATCTCCAAGACTAGTCTAAGCCCTCACCTCCAAGACATTCCCTTTCAGTTGAATAGGGACGCTACCCAGCACAAGACCTACCCCACTGACCCCTTCCTTCCCCTTACCAAAAGCTTCTTATTCACCTGACCCCTCCTGGAAAGAAGGTTGATCGAAACCCCTGAAAAAATATTGAGTCTGAGGGTTCTGACCCTCCCATCCCCTGATCAGAACACAGGAAGCCACAACACTGGAAGGCTCACCTATAGGGAGAGAGGGCCTTGCCAAATCCCCATCCGCATGGCCCTGACTCTCTTTCTCCATGCTACTGGCTGCTTCGAATCCACCCAAATCCCTACTAAGACGAACAAAAACTGCCTGCACCGGAGGCCCCGAGACCTTTGATGCATCTATCAATACTGGACCTGCATGCCTCTCCCTCCACGATCCATTAGGGTCCACCGCCAAAGCATTAGAAAGTCGGGACAACCCCACCCCAGTTTGACTAGGAGGCCCCTGCTCTTAATCACCCCGAAGTGCCTCAACATGATCAAGGGTATCCGAAGACACCTCCCTTGACCCCAGTTTGCGCGTATCATGTTCAGTTCCATTACCAGAACCGGTTCTATCTCCCTCAACCTAAAACAAATCACCCTTACCCACCGAAGACGTATCAACCAAAACCACCGAAGACCTTTTGCGGCACACATCAAAACGATGGCCTTGTCTATGGCAGAAGGAACAGAACGATGAACAAGATTCATAGAAAACACATTGCATGTACCTATATTTCCCATCAATCACAATCCAAACCTTGTCGGGCGGAGGATGGGAGAGCTCTATTTTGACACAGATGAACTCAATAATCGGGTACACCATGGAATCAGTTTTCCAGTCTGCACAGAAGAAACGGCCCAAGGAATTACCTATTGAACGAAGGAGATCTGGATTCTGAAAGGGAAGCGGTAGTCCCAGAAGCTGAATCCAGATTTCCAAGAGGAAGAATCGCGATTCATGTGCAAATCAAATGTCCAACGATGTAGATGGAACAAAAAACCTCGAATGGATCTGCTTTCATGAGACCGGGACAGCGCCAAGTCGTCTTCATCAGCGAGACAAATAATAATTTGGCGCGGCCTGAGGAGTCCGACAACTGAACGATGACCTAAACCCCATTCATGATTCACACACCTCTCGAACACCTCAACCGGAGGCCTACGACGAGTGAAATTTGTGATCAGGGCCATGGAAAGAAGCGACGAAGCTTCAGAGAATTCCTTGGATGAAAACGGGACAAAAGGATGACCATTACAGACTCCAGGTACCTTTGGAGAGACATCTGTGCCAGTGAGGAAAGAGGACCTCTTGGGTAATGAATCCCCAAGTGAAAGATCATTCCCCTCCCCCTGAGGGGGAGGGGCCGTCGCCACCACCATGGAAGCTAGGTCATCACAACGAGCCTGATAAGGCAGCTGAATCACGACCCTCAAATCAATGGATATAATGATATAACAACTCGGAGAAGAGATTGAATTAGAAATGAATGAAGGGAAGAAATATAGTACGAATGGAAATCCCAAATTGAATGATGCATTGCACGTACTATTTTATTATCCTTCCCCAAGTGATGATAAAATGAAAAACAAATATGATAATTCTGAAGAGAAACAACTACATATTTTCTCAGCTAAAAGACAATATAATTTGGGAAAAACTGGTTTTAGATTTGATGAATCCCCTCTCATGGATGATAGAAAGAGAGACATGAACACTACCAGAAATGAAGAAAATACTAAATGTGTTAAAGAAATACCTAAGAGGACATTTACAAAAAGTAGTAATGACATGTGCTATTTCTGTGGGATTCATGCCCACACATATAGTTTTTTTTCAAAGGCTTAGGAATACATTTTGGGCTATGAAAATAGAAACATTACTAAATCTGAGAATAAGAAGATGTGTTATGAGAAATCAGAAGGAAGAGTCTCTAATAGGGAAGCATATACTAGATGTTATTACTATGGAAGAATGGGACACACAATGAGTATGTGATAGGAAGTTAGGTGCTCAATGTCAGAGGAAAAACTCAATATGTAACAACATATCGATAGAAAAATGATGAAATGAGGTATGCCTTTGATGGAATATGTAATGTATCTTCAGATTATAGGAATTTGGAAGTAAATTTCAGCAAGAAGAATGTAGGAAATGAAAATGAACTTGAAAGGATATTCACAAAACCAGTGGTGTATAATGAGAAATAGTACACAGGAACACACAATGGAAAATTGGAAAACAGGCATAGAGCCTTAGGGGAATCACTTGGAGATGAATGAATTTTTTACCAATCACCTTCTTTATCTCACTCACAACCACTCTATAAGAATGAACATGAACAAATATGGATGAAAAAGGGAGGAAATGAAACATTTACGAGTAAAAATAAAATAAATTCAGTGTAGGACCAACCACCAATGAAAAATAGTGTGGTGACTTAGATATCTGATAAATGAAAGATGAATAATGAATTCATTGAAAAATTATATTGTCATGTTCCACAACGATAAGTGGATGAAAGAGATAGAACCTTGAAATGGTGGAAAATGAATGGGAATATGAATAGTACAGAGATTCTTACCTAGAGAATGAATCAAGGGAAATGGAATTTTGGAGTAAAATAAAAGAAGTAAATGTGTACTATTGGGTTTAAATAAAAAATGGTGAGAAAGGCCAAGCCAATAGAATCTACATATCAGAAAAAGACTCAGCATGTGGGTACTGAATTCTTAGTCCTATGGCCAGATCAGTTGATGTTCCCAAGGTAGTTATAAGGAGAATGGAAAGATGGTGATACTTTACATAAAATAATCAATCGGTTGATCCACCAGGATAAAAAAATCCTCTTCTTAAGGATTCTAAAAGCACTCCTCACCCTATGTATGTAAATTCAACTAACTAATGATTCATGTGTTTCGGGTTTTAGGGAGTTATGATCCAAGGGGAAGTGGCATATAAATATTCACAGTGGAAAATTGATATGATTTAGAGTTCCAATTGAGTCAAATTATGTTCCAGAGTTGAGGAATAATGGGAGAAACAAAGCACAATAGGTAGTGGTTGTGTTATTAAAATTATCTCATGTTTTATAAATCGAGTTCCAACTAAGTAGGCTTAGAGATTTTGTTAATGGCTCAATGATGAGAGCCAGATTGGTACAAATGATGCAGGCAGAGAAGAATGGTTATGAATCTAAAAGTGGGCCTAACCACAGTGTGTGTTTGATAGCATAAGGGTATAATTCAATAACATAATTAGATGCAAGATTCATCAAAGAAATAATTAGATGACCCAGCTCATGTGTTGTGTATCTTGAGAAGACATATTGCCGAAGAAGAAGAAATAACCATGAATCTCATGCTTATCTATTTTATTATAACAATGTGGTATCATCTGAATGTTTTCAAGATACCAAGAAGATAAAAGATTGTATCAACCATGTTGTAACATAATGATCAGAAATGCAGTTGAAAGAATTGATTCCACTGAACAATGACACAACAACTAGTTCTCTATTGAAAGTGATGAAGTGGTAAGAGACTAAGGGGGATCAAAAGTGGGAGATGATAATTTAGGAGAATATAGTGATAATGAACCTGATGAATTCTATTTTATATCATCATGAAAGTTGAAGAGTAGAGATACAACTTAACATGAATGTAATAAATAGTAATTAGACATGGGAGATTATTTTGAGTCCAGCAGTTAAGAATTTCATCGGGATTAAATGGTTATATCAAAACATGATTAATGAAGATGGAAAAGTGATTCAGAACAATGAATGGATGGTGTGGAAAGGATACTCTCAGATAGAGGGAATAGATGTCAATGAGGCATTTTCACTGCTTGTAAGGATAGAGACAATCATATTATTCCCATCCATTGTAGTGCAATGGAATTTAAAATTTTCCCAGATGGATGTCAAATATGCATATTTGAATGGGATCATGGAGGAAGAAGTATATATCAAGAAAAAATGGTTTTCTCATTCATGAGGATGAGAACAAGGTTTTTTGGGTGAAGAAGTGATTATATGGACTTAAACAAGAATCGAGAGCATGGTACTCAAGGCCTGATCAGTATTTAATGTAGGATGGATTCCTGCGTGGTGGAGTTGATAACAATATCTATTTCAACAACTACAGTAATCAAAGGATGATTGTGCTGGTTTATATCTATGACATAATATTTAGCGGATCAGATGAAGCACAGTGCATAATGTTGTCTGAATTCATGAAACAAGAATTCAAGAAGTCTATGATTGGTGAGCAGACCATTTTCCATTTTTTATATGAAACACAACGAAGTAATGACAAATTAATTTATCAATACAAATATTACATGGAGGTTCTATAATGATTCGGAAAGTAAAACTCAAAGTAGATGATGACTCATGTTGCAAGCGGGATGAAATTATCGAATGATGATAATGAAAAGGCAGTTAATCTCACAGAATACATGAAAATCATTGGAAGTTTATTGTACCTAACTGCGACAAGTCCTGACATTGTTTTCGCCACATTCCAAGCAGTGAGATATTAGAGTAATCCCAAGGAAATCCACATGCTTTTATTGAAATTAATACATCATTATATCAAGGGCATAGTGGATTTTGGACTAATATAGTGACAAATCTCAGTTAGATGTATTGGGATATACTGATGTAGATTAGGCTGGTTCAGCAGATGACCAGAAATCAACGTCAGGAGGTGCATTATACCATGGTATCTTGTGTGCTTCATTGATAATAAATAAGAAAGATTGAATTTCATTGAGCACTGCAGAAGATGAGTATATTTCCTCCACTCATGCTTGCACACAATTATTGTGGACGAAACAACAACTTGATGATTTCAGTATTGAAGTGAACTATCCGATCAGAATCTAGTGCAATAACTAATGTTCTATAAATCTAAGAAAAAATCCCTTCTATCAATCATGGAAAAAGAACATTGAGTTAAAGTATCATTTTATCTAGGAGAAGGTTGAGCAGGGAATCGTGAAGTTGGAGTCTATGCCTACAAAACTACATTTTGCAGACATTCTAACAAATGCCTTACCCAAGGAAGAGTTTTAAAGGCATGCACTAGCTCTGAGAGTTTAGTTGATTCCCCGCACTTTAATGACTATTGATGTGTCACCCCCTATCAATGAAGTATGGTGTGATTTTCCATAATGTTCTGATATGATTTCTCTACTCTATTGTAGACCACAAAGGAGTTACCTTTGGGATCATTTATAATGGGGGAGAAATATTGACTACTCTAGTGGGAGAAACTAGGGATTTCATAGTCATTGACATGGGTATTGAAATGAGTTATAGGAATTAGATAGTGGGAGAGAAATGAGACAGGGGGAGTGTATTAAATCCGAAGACGCACGAAGTGATCGATCAAAGAATAGATATCATGATAGTTGAGGATCATGATAAAAGTAGAAGAGTTGTGTTGGAATGGTGCAGAAGGTTTCCAGCTATCACCAATTGGTTTTTATAATGGTATAATCATTTGGTATCAGTTTTCAAATTGGTATCATTCAGGTGTCAATGGTTGGTGTCAGAAATGTATTGATTCATTGATGAAATTTTCATTTACACTTGTTTCTCATGTCGAGCATTGCTAATATGGGAATAGAGTATTTGTTGAGTGAATCCTTGATCACTATCACTTTCATAAGAGTTGAATGGTGGTAGCAACTGGAATAAGTGTTAATGAAGTTTAAATGTGTAGAGAAGTTTTATGAGAACAGTTGTCAAAACCCCAAAGGTGGAGATTGTTGGGAACAAATCCCTCATGGAATCATTGAAGCATTTTTAGGTTATTGTGTTGGCTGACAAAGTGGTCCTTCTTATTGTGATTTTCCATAAAGGAGACCAAGATGTATAATTTGTTTGGAAAGGGGTTCACATGGTGATTTTTTTGGGTTCAAGATATGATGTTTTCTATTCATGTTTTATCGAAGAACCTCGAGAAAAGAATAGATGATCTAGAGATGGTACAAATAGAGCAGATATAAGGTGGAACCATTTTCTAGTGATTGCCAATTTTTTGTGCCTGCAAATAAGAAAATTTATAGATTATTTTTTGGAAAATCATGATCAGAGAATAAATATAGTGTTGTGTGAAATATCAGCTTGGTGCTAGAAAAAATAACGTGTTTCGCGAAATAGCAGCGTGGTGCGTGAAAAAGAAAAGTGGTGTGTTAAATAGTTTCACAGGGTGAAAAAAAAGAGAACTAGTGCACAAAATATTAGCGGGTGCATGAAATAATAGATTGGAATTTGACATAAGAGGTTATTCAATATCAAATGATGGAAAATTTCCAAAGGAATGAGGTGCATGAAATATTGGAGCAGTGCGCGAAAAACTATGTTTCACAGAAGAAGTGTGTAACGACCCAAAGTTTCATTAATGGAAATACCACTTAATCTAATTAAATATCTCTTTATGATTATATAAAATTTCAACTTCATTGGTTTTATGTTATGAATTTTTACCATTTCTAATATATCTGTTTACCAGTGATCACATGATTAGTATAAATATAGGGCCTTAACAAATCCAAATATACTCAGACAAAATAAGCGATGGCCTCATCCAGTAGAATTTCTCCATATGAAGCCCATTTGTCAGTTCTCGGAAAAGAGGTGGCATCCTTGGGCTTCGCTCTTAACCAAGCCCAAGATGAGCATCATCATGTCAAGCTCGAACGGGATAGTCTACGAGAAAAGTGGAAGTTGATATAGATTACCACTCGAGCAATGTTATCCAAGCCACCCTAAGAGTCTGTCACCATCGCACACCTTACCCTTGGGTCTTATGCGACTGTTTTAAGGGGTTATGTAACTAATCGATAGTACTATGTTCGTGTACATTATATTTTTTATATAATAATATATATATTGTCTTGTCATTATTGATACATTGTTAATAGTTTTAAATGTACAAATAGTGTTTTTAGTTATTATTTAATTTAGAATTCTATTTTATTAAATTAAGGTATTTTTGAATTAAATAATATTTTTTTAAAAAAATTATTATTATTATTAAATTAATTTTTATTATATATAAATGATCATATAATTTTATGAATGCAATTGTAATTTTTATTACGGTTTGAAAGCCATTTCTTTCAAAACCCGTGAATTTTCGATAAATGTCAGTTTATATTTTAAATGCGATGATTAACATATTTAGAAAACTATTTAGATAAAATAAATGTCATTTCTGGAATTAGGACATCGAAATTATCCAACGGTGAATTTTTTATAAGTTTCTAAGCCTATGAATTTTTTTGAGTAAAATTAAATACGGTTTAAATATACAATGTTTTTTATGACATCATAATGGACCAATTGTGATGTAATAAAATACTATAATCTTAATTTTCGAACAATATATGTTTTACCATTAAAATAATGTGATTTTGGGTTTGTTTGGCTTACTTTACAAAGAATTAATGAACCCATCAAGACTTATTAAACACCTTGTCTTTTAAATTAATTTCCATGGGAGTATGAATCACCTCCACATAAGCAACGCTATTATTTTAAGATGTTCTATCTTTGGCCTCATAAAATATTGTTTTCCTCTTCCCTTTTCCAAATACCATGGGCAAAAACCATGGGATGGTTTGTGGTTTGGATTAATTTAATATAAGGGGTCCCAAACCTAAATAATAATGAATTACCTCGCCTTTCCTATATAAACGCACCCAAGCTCCCACGAAGCCTCTCACAAGCCAATGCCTAGCATTTGGAAGCACACTTCCAAGTAAGGGTTTTTTTCTTCCTTTCTCATTTTTTGTCCAATTTTCATTATGTTTTTTTCCTTTTAATTCAAATTATGAATGTTGGGGTATGGTTTCGCACCTCCCTCATATTTCCCTCCTTATGTTTGAATGATGGGGGTCCCCTTTCTCTCTCATTTAATGCCTCCCATGTACACCCGTTACTATGCTGAAATTCTGAAAGCAACATCGCTCGCCTCTTTTACATTCAAGAAATACTTTTTTATCATGAATCCAAATTCCATTACAATTGTTGGGACATGTATCTATATGACCTACTTACTGTCCATTACATGTAAATATGATGAGGACCCCCTTTATCTCTCATCAACCATTTTTATAAATTTTTATGTCATGCCGTTAAGCTGCCAAAATCACATCGATTATCTAAGCCAATGTCATTGTGTAGTCAATACCAATCCCATTTCTCCATTAGGGTATTCACCTTTATGAACATTTACTTATTGATTATAATGTTTCATGTATGAATTCTGCATTCCTATATCGTGGAATAAATGATTCTATTTTATGAATCCATGTGTTATGACCCATGTGGCACACTTATGAATGAAATGAAATGTTTAAGAAGGGTGCGCCCTTATAGCACTCAAATGCATTGGGTAAAGTATAGTATCATGATACGTCATGTGCAATGAGTATCGACTCATGATAATTCAAGTGCAACGTGGGTTTACTCATGCTTTATGTGAAATGAGTATTTACTCATGCTCCATGTGTAATGAGCGTTGGCTCATGCTAATTCCATGTTAAGTGTTGTTGCCACATTTCCATGTTAGGATTATCATGATTTATCATGCCTTTATGTTCATTTTTATCTTCTTCTCTATTGATATGCCTATTGTCTAACATGTATTGTACTCCTCATGTTATTCCATGTGTACTCCCTTACTGGGCTTTATAGCTCACCCTTTTCTTAGGAATGTCCTCAGGTTATCCCATGCAATGCTAAGTATGAAGGAATGTAGTGGTCATGTAAAGGAAGTTGTCAATAAAGATGTTGTATTTCATGTTTTAAGTTTTTATGTAATGATCCTAAGCCCCAAAGGCACAAAAACTCTCGATCTTATTTTTTGTATCAAGTGAAGTTTGATGTAATAAATCATGTTTATGTTTGTAATAAAAGAAGGGTTGTCATAGATGGTATCAGAGGATAGGTTTAGTTATTTTGGGGGTTAGGATTAGAAAACCCACGTAAAGCCTTAGAGACAAGACTAAGTATAGTAAAAACATCCCTATGTTTTGGTAAGTACTGAGTAAGTGGTTTATCAAACAAATACATCCCTGTCTGATACGAGTAGGTAGAGGCAGCTTTGGCACATATGTATCATAGGGGTAAAACCTGAAAGCACTGCTTTGAGCTTGACTTGAACATGAACACTTGCACGACAACGGGCGTTGCTACACTCTTTGTAACGACACTCCCAGGGGATATGATTTTGAAAAATTTACAAGCATAGTATGAACCCTTATATAGGGAATTAAAAAAAATGCCCTTAAGAATATATGTTAGAAGGTAGATCATGAAAAGCCTTGACTAAGGCCTATAGAATCATGAGTTAAGGAAATAACAGTTTATTTATAAGTCATAAAATTTTTTCTTGGGATTACCCTTTATGTGTTGCCCATATCTATCCTTTTATTCCATCCAATGGCCGGTAATAGGAGGACTCGGGCTAATAACCGTTGTGATGATCAGTGTGATGACTGTACTAATGAGATGCCCAATCCAATGGGAGCTGGAATCGCGAACATTGTCACACTTCTCTCTCAGCTAACACATTTTTTGAATAGAAACACGGGTCAAGAGGAACGTTCAACCCCCCCCCCCCCCAAGAAAGAACAAGTCGCTATCGAGAGCTTCATCATTCAAAGGCCTAATACTTTTAATGGATCATCTGATCCCACATTCTCTAAAAAATGGATCACCTTTATTGAAAAGATATTCTCCATCCTTCAATGTTCTGAACAAGAGAAGGTTATCCTGGTAGATTATCATATGGAGGGTGATGCTGATCAATGGTGGACGTTGATCAAAAATAGGAAGCATGAGGAGGAGATCGAGGTGTTGGAATGGAAGGATTTTCGGAAGATGTTTTTCGATAAATATTTTATGTGCTGCCTCTGGCTTATAATGGAAAGGGACTTAATTTCCTTCAAGAAAAAAGATTTAGAATCTGTTGAAACGTACGTGGTAAACGTCACAAGGCTTGAATGATACGCTTCCAGCTTTGTCGTTACCCCTGAATGCAAGGTTGACCGCTTCTTTGGCGGGCTGAAGCCTAGCCTGCGGAAAGCATTAGTGATCTGTGACTTCGACAGCTATGAGGAAATTGTCTAATGTTCCCTCAAGGTCAAAATGGAGATCGAAGAATCACAGGGGTCTCATGGGGACAAGAAGCATAAGGTATAATTCAATGTTGGCAGTCTGATGGATAAATCCAATGGTGCTAAGAAGATCCCGCACCCCACTTTCCAAAAGTGCGTAAAGAAGCACCATGGAAATTTCCTTAAGGGGACGAGGAAATGCTTCAGGTGTAGAAGAGAAGGGAACCTAGATATTAACTATTGGTAAGAAAGACCCGTGGCTACGACAGAGGAGAGGAATGCTCTGTTCGAACCTCAACGCATTTTTAAATTCAAAAAATTCAAAGAACCGGGTCATTTGGAAATCAGTGCCCTAATCCAAGGGTTTTCGGAGACAACCAAAAACCTCCAAGGTAGTAAGGAAGAGTTTTTTCCATCACTTCTGTAGAAGTGAAACCTACAAATGAAGTGGTTAGAGGTACACTAGTTATTCAATCAAGAATAAAAAATGTACTTTTTTGATTCAAGTTCTACACATTCGTTTATATCTCTAAATTTTAGTAAAACTATCCCAACACCACCACATATCTTGGAAGTGAAGATGTTGGTGAGTACAAAAAATGGGGCAATCATTCCATCCCATGAATATAAGTCCTCCCCTGTTATAATTTGTGGATTGAATTTCCCGATGAACCTCTTCATACTCCCTCTAGTGGAATTTGATGCAATTCTTGGCATGGATTGGATTTCCTTATATAGAGGCAACATAAATTGTCGGGAGAGGGAAATCACAATCCATATGGAGAATCGACCGCCGATTCTTTACAAGTGTAAGGAGGAAGATGAATCTCCTTTAGCTCCATCATCTCATGTGTGGATATTACTGACTTCTGAGCATGTGTATCTGGCTCAGATGATTGAGTCCAAGGAAGAAACCATCCTTGAAGAAATTCCTATTGTGAGAGAATTCGCTGAATTATTTCCCGAGGAACTTCCAGGCCTTCCTCCTAGAAAAGATGTTGATTTCTCAATTGAACATATAACCGAGGATTTATCAATATCCAAGAATCCATATAGAATGGTTGTTGTAGAGCTTGAAGAGATGAAGAAACCACTATATTTGATTCTATATAAAGGTTTTATACGCCCAGGTGCTTTACCATGGGGTGCGCCAGTCCTCTTCATCAAGAAGAAGGATGGGTCAATGCAGCATTGCATCGATTATCGTGAACATAAAAAAATGACGATAAAGAACAAGTATCCTCTCCCAAGAATTGATGAATTTTATGATCAGCTGCGTTGTGAACAATACTTCTCCAAGGTGGACTTGCAGTCGGGATATTATAAAGAAAGATTGAAGAAGGAAGATATCCCCAAGACTGCTTTTTGTACAAGATACGGGCAGTATGAATTCATAGTAATTCCTTTCAGACTCACCAATTCTCCAACAATCTTAATGGACTTTATGAATAGAGTCTTTAGAGATTACCTAGACAAATTTGTGGTATTCTTTATAGATGATATTCTAATATACTCCAAAACCATGGTGGACCATGAGGAGCATTTAAGAACAGTACTGGAGACTTTGCGCAAGGACAAGATCTATGCAAAGTACAGACAGTGTGAGTTCTGGTTAAAGTATGTCGCATTCGTTTTCTATATCATCACATGCAATGGGATATCTGTGAATCCCTCCAAAACAGATGAAATTAAGGAATGGATGAGGCCAACATAGGTAACAGATATCCGTAGCTTCTTGGGGTTAGCTGAATATTATCAAAGATTTGTGAGAAATTTCTCACGATTGTCCAACCCTCTTACCAAGATAACTCGAAATGGAGTATAGTTCTCTTGGAGTGATGAATGCGAAGAAATCTTCAAGGAGATGAAAATAAGGCTTGTCACTATGCCCGTGCTCACTTTACCCACAAGTGGGAAACTTTTTGTTGTATTCAGTGATGCTTCAAAAATGGGATTAGAATGTGTGCTGAGGCAGAATGGTAAAGTGATATCCTATGCCTTGAGGAAGTTGAAAATCCATGAGAGAAACTATCCAACGCTTGATCTGGAGTTGTCAGTGGTGATCTTTGCATTGAAAATCATGCAGCATTATCTCTATGGAGGGAAATGTGAGTTATATACTGACCACAAGAGTATTAAATATATATTCACATAGAAAGAGCTTAATATGTTCCAGAGAAGAGGGATTGAGCTCATCAACGATTATGACTGTTCAATCCATTACCACCCTGAGAATGTGAACAAGGTTGTATATACCCTAAGTAGAAAGGATCTAGTGATTCTATCAATGATGAAAATTTAGAAGGATCCAATCATCTTAGACATGATGTAGATGGACATGGGGATCATAGAGAATGGAACATCATCAATCCTTTCACAAATGATTGCTCAACCGTCTCTGTTGAAAAGGTTAAAGGATGCTCAAAATGATGATGTGGGAATTCAAGAAAAAGTTGAAGCTATCGAAAAAATGAAATCTTTGGAGTTTAATGTTAATGAAGAAGGAATTGTGCGGTTTGGGAAAAGACTATGTGTTCCATCATGTCCGGAGCAGAAGAAGAATATTTTGGGTGATGCACAAAGTTCTGATTTCATTATTCACCTAGGGAGCACAAAGATGTATCATGATATCTAAGAAAACTTTTTGTGGGATAATATGAAAAAGGAGATCGCTGAATATACATAAAAGTGCCTGATGTGCCAGCAAGTGAAGGCAGAGAGGCAGAAGTCTGAGGGGATTATGAAACCATTTCCCATACTAGAATGGAAATGGGAGAACATCACCATGGACTTCGTCACCGGACTTCTGATGACATCCAAAGGCAAAAATGAAATCTGGGGTGTTATGGATCATCTTACAAAGACTACACACTTCATTGATATTCGGGAGGATTTCTCATTTGATCAATAGGAACAGATATATATCCGGGAAGTGGTAAGGATACATGGAGTACCACTATCTATTGTGTCTGACTGAGATCCAATATTCACCTCTATGTTTTGTAAGAGTCTTCAACATGCTCAGAATACTGATCTGAACTTCAGTATGTCCTATCATCCTCAAACTGATGGAAAATCCGATTGGACTATCCAAACACTTGAGGATATGATGAGAGTGTGCTCAATATAATTTAAAGGAGGATGGGATCAACATCTTACTCTAGTTGAGTTCTCTTATAATAACAGTTTCCACTCGAGAATCCAAATGGCACCATAAGGAGCCCTGTATGGGAAAAGGTGCAGAACACCGGCATGATGGGATGAGATCAGTGAAAGTAAGCTTCTTGGACCGGAAATGGTTGAGGAAATGGTGGAGAAGGTGAAAACCATTCAGCAACATATCAAGGTACCCCAGAGTTGACATAAGAGTTATGTAGATAATCGTCAATGAGACCTTGAGTTTACAGTTGGATACATGGCTTTTTTATGCATATCTCCATTGAATAAGGTCATGAGGTTTGGAAAGAAAGGGAAGTTAAGTCCAAGGTACATCGGCCCCTTCAAGATTCTTGATCATGTCGGGGTTGTGGCTTATTGACAAGAACTTCCACCTACTATGGACAATGTACATGATGTCTTTCATGTATCACTCTTAAAGAAGTACATACCAGACCCCTCACATGTACTCTCTTCTAAGGTGGTTCAATTGGAAGATGATCTTTCTTATGAGGAGAAAACAGTGAAGATCTTAGACCGTAGAGAAAAAGATCGATGAAATAAGACAATGCCCCTCATCAAGGTTTTGTGGGGAAACCACAATTTTGAAGAAGAAACTTGGGAATTAGTGGAAGTGATGAAGATGAGTTACCCACATCTATTTTAGTGTAGGGAAAAGTAAAATTTCGAGGGAGAAATTTCATAAGGGGGAATATTGTAATGACCCAATGTTTCATTAATGGAAATCCCTCTTGATATAATTAAATTTCTCTTTATATTTATATAAAATTTCAACTTCATTGGTTTTATGTTAATAATTTCGACCGTTTTAAATATAGTCGTTGAATAGTGATCACATGATTAGTATAAATATAGGGCCTTAGAAAATCCAAATTTACTCAGAAAAAAGAAGTGATGGCCTCATCTAGAAGAATTGCTCTATATGAAGCACATTTGTTAGACCTTGGAAAAGAGGTGGCATCCTTGGGCATCACTCTTCACCAAGCCCAATCTGAGCTTCATCATGTCAAGCTCGAACGGGACCGTCTACAGCATATGTGGAAGTTGATAGATATTACCACACGAGCAATGTTATCTGAGCCACCCTAAGAGTCTGTCACCATCGCACACCTTACCATTAGGTCTTATGCGGCTGTTTTAAGGGGTTATGTAACTAATAGATAGTACTATGATCATGTACATTATTTTTTGTATATAACAATGAGTATACATTCTTGTTATTATTAATACATTGTAAATAGTTTTTAAAGTTCAAATAGTGTTGTTAGATAATATTTAATTTAGAATTCTATTTTATTAAATTACGATATTTTTGAATTAAAATTTTTTTTTTTAGTAAAATAATAATAATAATATTATTAAATTAATTTTTATTATATATAAATGATCATATAATTTTACGAATGCAATTGTAATTCCTATTACGGTTTGAAATCCATTTCTATCAAAACCCATGAATTTTTGATAAATGTCCATTTTTATTTTAAAATTGAAAATTAACTTATTTAAAATATTATTTAGATAAAACAACTGTTATTTCTGGAATCAGGACATCGAAATTATCCAATGGTGAATTTTTCATAATTTTCTGAGATAGTAAAATTTTTGAGTAAAAATTAAATATCGTTTAAATATATAATGTGTTTTATGACATCATAAGGACCCAATAGTCATGTAATAAAATACTATAATCTTTATGTTCATCCAATATGTGTTTTACCATTAAAATAATATGATTTTTGGTTTGTTTGACTTACTTTTTATAGCATTAATGAACCCCTAAAGACTTATTAAACACCTTGTCGTTTTCAATTAATTTCCATGGGAGTATGAATCACCTCCACATAAGCAACCCTATTATTTTATAAAGTTCGGACTTTGGCCTTATAAAATATTATTTTCCACTTCCCTTTTCCAAAAACCATGGGCAAAAACCATGTGATGGTTTGTGGTTTGGACTAATTTAATATAAGGGCTCCCAAACCTAAATAATAAAGAATTCACTCACCTTTCCTATATAATGCAACCCAAGCTCCCAAGAAGCCTATCAAAAGCCTCTCTCTAGCCATTGGAATCACACTTCCAAGTAAGGGTTTTTTCTTCCTTTCTCATTTTTGTCCAATTTTCTTTAAGTAGTTTTTCCCTTTTAATTTCAATTATGAATGTTGGGGTATGGTTTCTCACCTCCCTTATACTGCCCTCTTTATGTTTGAATGATGGGAGACCCCTTTCTCTCTCATTAAAAGCCTCCCATGTACACCCGTTATTATGCCAAAATTACTAAAGTAACTTCTCTCTCCTCTTTTACATTCATGTAATACTTTTGTATCATGAATCTAAATTCAATTACAATTGTTGGGACATGTAACTATATGACCTACTTACTATCCATTACATGTAAATATGATGAAGAACCCCTTTCTCTCCCATCAACCATTTTTATGAATTCTTATGTCACGCCGTTAAGCTGCCGAAATCGCACCGATTTTCTACGCCAATGTCATTGTGTAGTGAATACCATGCCCATTTCTCCATCAAGGGTATTCACCTTTATGCACATTTACTTATTTATTATAAAGTTTAATGTTTTAATTCCACATTCCTTTATCATGGAATAAATGATTATGTTTTACGAATCCATGTTTTATGATCCATGTGGCACACTTATGCATGAAATGAAATGTTCAAGAAGGGTGCACCCTTATAGAGATCCAATGCATTGGGTAAAGTATAGTATCATGATACGTCATGTGCAATGAGCCTCGAATCATGCTAATTCAAGTGAAATTAGGGTTTACTCGAGCTTTATGTTTAATGAGGATTTACTCATGCTCCATGTGCAATGAGCCTTGGCTCATGGTAATTCCTTGTTAACTGTTGTTGCCACATTTCCATGTTATGATTATCAAGCATTATAATGCCTTTATGTTCATATTTTTCTTATTCTCTATTGATATGACTATTGTCTAACATGTATTGTACTCCTCATGTTTTTCCATGTGTACTCCCTTACCGGGCTTTATAGCTCACCTTTTTCTTATGCATGTTCTAAGGTTATCCCATGAAATGCTATGTATGAAGGAATGAAGTGGTCATGTAAAGGATGTTTTCAATAAAGATGTTGTATTTCATGTTTTAAGTTTTTATGTAATGATCTTATGCCCCGAAGACACTAAACATATCGATCTTCTTTGTTGAATCAAGTGAAGTTTTATGTAATAAATCAAGATTAAGTTTGTATGAAATGCAGGGTTGTCATATTGTGTTTATTGTGATCAATGATGATTATGTGTTGAAGATGGATTTTTGGAGAGGGGTCAATTTTATCAATAAATATAAAGTTACCCACATTCATTCGGAGTAGCTAATTACTTTGACAGTGTATGAGTTATGGTGCACGAAATTGGAGTACACAGAGGAGTTATACGTAAACTACAAGTTTGTGGGAAAAATGTTGGTTACACGTAAATCTCAGGATGCACGTAGAATGTTTGTTGTACATAAAGAAGACAACTCATAAATGAAGGTGGTTGTGAGTAAAATTGGTAGTTGGGTGAAAAGTTGATTTTACGAAAAGGTAGAGAATTTCACGTGAGGAAGGGTAGAGGATGCACAAAAAAATAAGAGGTTGCGTGAAAAATAGATGGTGCGTGAAAATTATATTTCAATCAAGTCATTGAAATTACGCACACGATGCAGTAAGGGATACACATTAAAATTTGGGTTGCCCGGTACTCCCAGTGCAATGTTATAATTAGATGTGGGTGAAAGTTGAACATCAAAAGTGCATCTATCAATAGTTGAGGATTCATGTATTCAACAAAATTAAGAGACCTACAGGTCTATAAAATGTGAATGGATCCCTTCCAAGTGCAGGGTTCAAAGGAAGTGGAAGAAGGTTATCCTTTCTACGGACAGTGAGCCTGAGAGAGAGGAACAGAGAGTGACCCTTTGGAAAGTAGTGAGATGACCCTAAACACTGTAATGAAAATGATTTTTGGAATATAAGTGATCTTTCCCGAACATTATTGATAATAAACTTTAGTGGATTTGGTATAGCATCACATCATCATTGTATGCTCCTTGGACGTAGCCCAGTGTGGGAGAACTATGTAAAGATCCATATGTATTCCTGGTTGCTTCCTTGCATTGCATCTAAAGAATCACCATCAGATAAAGATAAAAATCAATGATTCACATAAACACTCAAGAGAAAAAATAGTGACCTTGATAATAAATAGGTGAAGATCTAGTGGGGAATGATGAATTTAGAAAATGAATATCCGTACCCTGATTCACCCCCCCACCCTCAGGGTATCTAGGCCTCTTTTGGTCCTAATTTTTTTTACTTTTAATTATTACCATACATTTCAACTAGCTAGCCTATTTATTTTACATTATGAATCAACCATGTGCAACAGCACGACCCATATTATTTCAGGTATTAATTTACCATTTCATCCCATTATATTTTAGATTCTCCTTCTAAAAATTCCATACATTTCTATCCATGCATTTATCAGAAATCAAAATTCTCTCACAAAACTATTCTTGTTACACTATCCGGCTACACACCACCACAATTTCTCAACAAAAAATTACTCATTAACATGACATCCACCTCACAACCACTTCACATCCCATCATCTACAAATAATAAACACAACTCATCACATCCACTCCCTCCCCTCAACTACACATACCCACAACATATTAAAAACACATCACAATTAGCACATGTATTATTTTAGATTAAAAAGGGGAACTAATATCACATTAAACTAGAAATTTCATTAGATTTATAGAAAAAAACATAATATTAATTGGAAAGAAGTAAATTAATATTGAAATAAGATTCTAGAAAATAACATTTTCTTTTGATAACATATAACCGCACGTCATGTCTACTAAAATAAATCAATTAAATTGAAATAAAAGAATTCAATTTCTATTATTTTCACCATGTAATAAATTAGGTATTATATCAATATATAATAATATCAAAAGTTGAAAAACACGAGTATCTTCTCCATTACCATATCAATTTTAACTAATCAAATAAATTATAATTTGTATGAATCAACATAAAAACATTAAAAAATATAAAAAACATTTTAAAACCTCCCGTATGATTGAACAAACTAAGAAAAATGGATCCCCAAATTTAAATAGAGCTTCCCAAACCACTTCACATGCTTAAAAACAGGGGGATACCAACCAACAGAACCATGATGAAGTAGAACACTTTAATCACAAAAAAAATTACCCTAAAAATTTTTCATACTAAATAAAAATTAAAATTGATAATTACATGATATCAACACCTCCCAAATATGAAACATAGATAAATGAGGAGAATATGTCACGACCCGTCTTCGGGGCCCGTGTCGTGACTACCCCAAGCCCGCCTTCCATAGTCCAGGGGCTGGCGACTAGCACCAAGGAATATTTCCAGGTAATAAGGGAAGACATTGCCTTTGTAAAGTAAACATACACCACAGAGCAAGAAAGCAGAAGTAAACACTAAGTAAAAAATAGGTACAATAGTAAGTACGGAAATGTAAGAGGGCCAGAATAAATCCCAAACTAAACGTAAAGTACAACTGGAAAGGGAAAACATAAACTTAAAGTAAAGCCGCAATGTTGAGTCGTCCACTGGA
The DNA here is from genome assembly GCA_963277665.1 of Viscum album. Taxonomy (NCBI): domain Eukaryota; kingdom Viridiplantae; phylum Streptophyta; class Magnoliopsida; order Santalales; family Viscaceae; genus Viscum; species Viscum album. The sequence continues at coordinate 655,033,487 of OY728140.1, forward strand.
AGTCCCACCTTAAGGGTGGGTAAAGATAGCCTCCACAGCTCCTCGGGTCCAGCCGTCCACTCCAAGTACATCCCGCCCCGTAGTCCACCTCCAGGTACCATCCTGCTCCGCAAGCCTCAACCGCGATCAGCGCTGTCTGTCACCTTCAACCAACACAACGTAGTGCGGGCATAGCCCGTGCAGGGGTGAGTATATGCTACTTAGTAGGGACCCTGAGACCCCTGATGGTCTCCTAGAATCCACAAAGGATAATCCACAAAGGAAAGATACAATCATGAAGTAACATCCGACACTACTTAGGTATATGCTTATACATATACCTAAGTCATCAATTTCTAGTTCGGCTCCAACATCTGAGCCCAAATTAGATCACATCCACATAGGATAGCACAACAAAATCCATATAGGAAAGCAAGTCACGATTCAGCTCACACAGGTATACTTCTTCGTATGACGATAAATATGATCAGATGTAGCCACTGATTCATCTAAGCTGGCAGACCCACAAAGGATCAATAGGTAATAACCCCCGAAATGACCCACAAAGGATCTAACCCACACAGGATCTATAGGTAAGTAACCCCCGCAATGACCCACAAAGGATCTGGCCCACACCAAATCGATAGGTAACTAACCCCCGCAATGACCCACAAAGGATCTGACCCACACATGATCGATAGGTAACTAACTCCCGCAATGACTTACACATGATCGGACCCACACAGGATCTGTAGGCGATGGCCCACACACGACCGCTGAGCGCTGACCCATACAAGATCGGTAGCATTGATCCACGTAGGATCTCCGAGTGTTGTAGTCATCACCGTCGAATCCACTAACGATTTCTCCACAGTCGTCATCGTTGTTGCAGTCGCAGACAGCTCTAAGGTTCCCGCACACAGAAAAATCATTCGGGAGGGTCCGCTCCACGAGCCGAGGGGCTGATATATCAACTGACACATTGTCTGATGTTGATGTATCCAAAAGTTCTGTATCTTCAATAGGAACTCAACGTCACAGACGGCGCGTCAATCAGACCCCAGGTCTGAGAGTTATTGGCTTTTTCGTCCCAGGGGCCTGGTTGGTTTTTAAGTCAAAACCAACCCGACCATACTCCAACTGCGTCCAAACTTCGATCGCAGTAAGCCAAAAGGTCCGTCTCACTAAGAGGAATCCATCAAAGTCGACGGCACGTCAATCAGACATCTGGAGGTCAGGTTCTAAGCATTTCCGCTCCGAGGGCCCAGTTGGTTTCGTGCATGAACCAACCCGAATGCACCCATAGTTCCATTAAACCTAGAGTGTAATATATCAAAAAGACCGTCTCGATCCACGGATCGCATCGCCGCTAACAGTGCGTCGATCGGTGGTTCGCAGCCCAAGTAATGAGCAAAAGACCGTGAGAGGTCCGGAAGTTGGGGTTTCAGGCCCTGACCGACCCGGCCCGAGACCCCTGGGGTCGGGGTCCGACCCACATGGGAGTGGCCCGACTCGGCTGGGCGCAGCCCGGCCCTGCCTGGGCAGCCGGCCCAGTGCGCTAGCGTGCTGGCCAGGGCCAGGTGGCTCTGCCGTTTTGGCCAAGCGGGTGCGCAAGGGGGGCGCCGCCCCCTTGAATGAACTGCGGCCCTATGTGGGGGTGCCCGTTGCCAACAAACATGGCCGAGCGCCGCGTCCCGCCTCCCTCGGTCCTGCGCAGTCGCGGGACCATCGGCCCTTCCCGGCGGCGGGTCGGGCGCCACCGTGCCAGCGTGGCGCGCCAATGGTGTTTTCCACGGACCACCGGGCGCGCTCCGGTGGTCTGTTTTGTCTGCTGCTTTCTCCTACGGTCCTCTTAGGATCAGCTCTTCACTGCGAAGACCTCAAAATTCCTTGCATCTGCTTCGTCATCGCCCACCGATCTGCGCACCAAGAATGAAGAAACGGTGGGTTCAGACTTGTTCATTGGTTCGCACCCACGACGTTAGCGGTTTAAAAAAAGGGATTCCGAAAAATTTAAACACATGCTGGCGATATAAATCACATAGATTTAATTGATCCAAAAATCCCTACCTCAAGCATCATCGAGCGAGGGTTCGTCGCGGAAAAACACATCATAGAAGAAGGGTCATTGGTGTCGTGGTACACGACATCGCGTAGTCGATCTCTGAGGATTTGGCATTCTTCGTTGGAGATCGGTGCGTTCTTCACATTCTTCGTGTTCTTCGCGTTTTTTGCGTTCTTTGTCGAGAAGGAAGAACTTCACGGCTTGAAAGAATTCTCCCCAAACTCGCATGCACAACCAACCACCAATAAAAATAAGAGTTGTCTTATTTTATTAACACAAGCCAACGTTTGAATTTCAAAAAGAAACAATCAATAAAAGAATTAATTGCAACAATTTAACTACCCAAATTAATGAGGCGTTTATTAACCAGATTAAACGCACGGGTTGACTTCAATAAAAAGGGTGTGCGAGTGCGTTTCATAATTTAAGGATGGGGTTAAGGAAGAAAAGAAATGGTGGGGCTCATGTGGTCCCCACCTCACAAATATCATACCATGTGGGTAGTATATTGTTGGCCTCACATCATCCACTTAACTGAATTTAATCAAAATAAAATAAAAATCAGTTGCACCACTGTTATTTTATTCCTTAACTTAACCCCAAAAATTAATAACAACACCTGAGCAAACACAACACCGGAAAAGGTGTATTTAAGCAAATACCAGTGTTGTGATTCCATCGGTTCCCTCGGAATTCGATTTTGAGCACCGATTCAAAAGTTAGAAAAACCGGCTCATTCGTTCACTGAACATACCTGAGCTAAACATCAAAAAATGATTCCGGGCACACCAGGCCTCGAAATTAGGTGCCGTCAAAAACTGCGCTCTTGTTAAATTCCGGAGACAATAATGAAAAACAATTTCTTGAATTTTACGGGCCTTTACATCACTCCCACCTTAGGTATTTACATCCATGTAAAGATACATCATAATCTAGGGAAACAAATGTTGGTATTGGGCACGCATCTGAGCCTCCCACTCCCAAGTGCTCTCTTGGAGGTTCCCATGCTGCCATCTGATGCGCACTAGAGGAATCGACCATCCACGTATGACCCACTCCTGTCGATCCTCGATCTCCACTGGGACCTCCACAAAAGTCACCCCATTATCAATGTCCTGCTCCCCATGGTCAATGATATGCGTCAGGTAGTGCATGTATCTCCTCAGCTGGAATACGTGGATTATTTCATGCATCCAGTGCAACTGAGGTGGTAGAGCCAGGCGATAAGCCACCTCTCCAATCTTGCTGAGGACCTTGAATGGTCCGATGAAGCATGGAGACAACTTGCTGCCTAGACCAAATATCCGTAATATACGTCGAGGTTAGACCCGCTAGAAGACGTGGTCGCCATCATCGAACTCCTGTGGCCTCCGCCTCCTGTTAGCATAAGAATTCTTCCGGCTCTGAGCTGTCATCATCCACTCCTGGATGACCTGGACCTTCTCTATCCTGGCCTGGATCATCTCTGGTCCCATAAGTGCTGACTCCCCAGGGTTTGTCCAGCATAGTGGTGATCTGCAAGGTCAGCCTTAAAACGCCTCGTATGGTGCCATACTGATGGTGGATTGGTAGCTTTTGTTGTACGGGAACTCCACCAAAGGTAAGTGGTCCTCCCAACTGTGACCGAAGTCGAGGACACATGTGCGGAGCATATCCTCGAGAGTCTGAATGGTCCTCTCCATCTAACCATTTGTCTGAGGGTGAAATGTGGTACTCAGACGTAGCTGCATCCCGAATGCCTCCTGCAACCCCTTACAAAGCCGGGAAGTAAAGCGAGGATCTCGATCGGAGACGATAGATGATGGCACACTGTGAAGCAGTACAATCTCCCGAATTTAGAGTCATCCCAAGCTCTCCACTGAGCCCTTCTCTTTGATTGGTAAGAAGTGAGCCGACTGGGTGAGTCGTTCGACAATCACCCATATGGAGTCGTGACCTCTGGAAGTGCGTGGAAGTCAAGTCACGAAGTCCATAGATATCCTTTCCCACTTCCACTCCGGGACCTCCAAGGGTTATACCAAGCCTGCTAGTACCTGATGCTCTGCCTTCACCTGCTGGCAGATGAGGCATCGAGAAGTGAACTCTGCCACAGCCCTCATCATACCCAGCCACCAGTGTTGTCATCTGAGATCCTGGTACATCTTCGCCACTCCAGGATGTACCGCCAATGGGGAAGTGTGAAACTCTCTCAGCACCTCCTCCTATAAAGAAACTGGTACCAAGGTATGTCCTCTGAAAAGGACATCATGCTCTCCTCCCATGGAGAATCCATCAGGTTCCTGTCATGAGGATATCTACACACGCCACATCTCATAGTCAGCGTCTGCACGTTGTGCCTCTCGGACCCACTGCAGTTGTGGAGGAGTGATTGTGAGTGTCTGATGGAATGCTTCTCCATCTCTATCCATGAAGGATATCTGCAAAGCAGCTATCTGCTCTATCACCTCCCCTAGTAGTTGAATGTCTGTCCTCCTGTTGAGAGCATCGGCTACCACATTCCCCATTCCAGGAGTATAGACTATCTCAATGTCATAGTCCTGGATGAACTCGAGCCATCGTCGTTGCCTCAGGTTTAGGTCCTTATAAGAGAAGATGTAAATGAGGCTCTGATGGTCAGAATATACCGTAAAGCACTTGCCCATCAGATAGTGTTGCCACATCTTCAGAGCGAAGACCACTGCTGCTAACACCAGGTCATGGGTAGCGTAGTTCTGCTCATGCAACTTCAACTGACGTGATCCAGAGGTGATCACTGCCCGCTCCTACATCAGGACATATCCGAGTGCAGTCCCTGATGCGTTGTCGTAGACTATGTACCCTACTCCCTCCTCTGGTAGCCTCAAGATAGGGGTGTTGGTCAATCTCTGTCTCATCACCTGGAATCTCTACTGACATCTGTCTGACCACACAAAGGGTTTCACATTCTTCTTCGAAGCTGAGTGTGGCGCTGCAACTCTAGAGAAGTTTGGCACAAATCTCCGATAGTATCCAGCTAGTCCCAAGAAACTCTGCACCTCCGTCATGCTCATGGGTGGCTCCCAAGCTAGCACTGCCTTGATCTTCGCAAGATCCACCACCACTCCCGCCTCAGAGATGACGTGCCCCAGGAAGTGGACCTTATGTAACCAGAACTGACACTTCGAGAGCTTTCCATAAAGCTGGTTCTCTTGGAGTGTGTCTAGTATAACCCGCAAGTGGTAGGTGTGGTCCTCCTCAGTGGTCGAGTATATCAAAATGTCATCGATGAAGACCATGAAAAATCGATTGAGCTATGGCTGAAAGATCCTATTCATGAGGCCCATGAACACTACTGGAGCATTGGTTATGCCGAATGGAATAACCAAGAACTCATAGTGGCCATACCGACTTCTGAAGGCCGCCTTCTGCACGTCCTCGTCCCGAACACTGAGCTGATGATAGCCTGATCTGAGGTCTATCTTCGAGAACCACCGATCTCCCTTGAGATGATCGAAGAGGTCATCAATCCCCGGTAGCAAATAATTGTTCCTCATTGTCACCAGGTTCAGGCGAAGATAGTAGACACAAAGTCGCAAGCTCCCGTCCGCCTTCTTGGCGAACAATATCGGGGAAGCCCAGGGTGAAACACTGGGTCAGACGAATCCCTTTCCCAAAAAGTCCTCCAACTATACCTGTAGCTCTCAAAGACCGTAGGGGACCATCCGATATGCTAGAGTGGATATCGGGGCTATCACGGGGTATAGGTCAATATAAAAGTATACCTCTCTGCGAGGAGGTAGTCCGGGAACGTAATTGGGGAAAACGTCCACACACTGATCCACCATTGTAGGAAAACTATGACTCCGCACTTCAACTACTCCTAGGATGAGACTAGAAAACTGATGAGTGATGGGATATCCTCTCCTCTGCGAGAGTCCATCCTGTGCTGCAAAGGCTCCCTTTTCACCGGTGAAGGTGAACCTGCTCCCATCAGTGTGTACACATCGCACCTTGTGCCTAATACAGTCAACTAGAGCATGGACTGTACATAATCAATTCATTCCCAAGATGACGTCGTAAGGCCTCGACGCCGCAACAAGAAGATCCAAGCCGAAGATCTCACCTCCTAGAGTAAGATCACACTACCGAAACCAGTGCGTAATCATCGAGTCTGCTCCCGTAGGAGTCTCTATCCGTAAGGATTGAGCCAACGACTCTATCAGAATCTCCGAGCTCCGAACAAGGGCAGTGGATATGAATAAATGACTCGCTCCTGTGTCTATAATAACTGCAACAAGGGTGTAATAGAAACATATTGTACCTTGAATCATCTCAGGGACACCGCGGTCGTAAGGTTCCGCTGCCTGAAGTTGTGCCTGTCTCTGCCCGCCGGCTCCCTGGGGTCGGGGTGGACCTCCTGGTGGTGGTGGTGGTGGTGGTAGAGCCTGAAAGCGTTTCACACCACCTGCTGCTTGGCCAGCTCTTCTGCCTCATCTGCTTACTCCTTGTGGACCTCCATAGTCGACCCTCTGCCTCTGCCTGGGTGGCCCCTCAACCGTCTGATGCTCCTTGGCACGGTGGGTCAGGCAGTCACGAGCCATGTGTCCCTGCCCACCGCATGTGTAGAACTGTCTAGATCTCGAAAGACCGGCTACATGCTGTGTGCCCCACCCTGCTGAGCCAGTGTCTTGAGGACGTCTCTCTGAGGGTCTGGTCTTCCTAGACCCATGAGTCATCCATCGACTGCCTGCTACAGAAGACTCTGCTACGTGCCACCCTACGGTAGGTCTCGCTGCTGATGTAGGCTCAGCAAGGAAGCTCTCGATGAGAAGGGATCGCTTCAGTACCCCTGCCTGTGTAGGAATGCTGAGGGAGATCAGCGATGCCTTGATATCCTGCCTCAATCCCTGCTTGACGGTCCGGTCCTAGAAGAATGGGTCTCGTACCATGTCCGTCGAATAGCGCGAGTGATCTGTAAATCTCGCCGAGTATTGGGCGACTGTCAAGCTGCCCTTCCATAGCTGTAGAAGCTCCTGGATGTGTACCGCATGGAGGGCGGCTAGGACGAACTCCGAGCGGAAGAGGCTCTCAAAGTCCATCCAGAGAAAATATGCCTCATCGTGCACTTGGAGCATCAAGCTCCACCATCTGCCTGCTGCTGCGTGTAGGAGGTTCGATGCGAGGATCACCATGTGGTCTGCTGGTGTCCTCACTAACCTGAAAACTCATAGAACTGCCTCCAGCCAATCCTCAGTGGCCTGAGGGTCTGTCTCCCCGCAGAACCTGGGCAGTCACTGATATTGAAACTCATGCAGTGCACTAAGGCGACGTACATCGTCAGCGGCTGGGGATGGAATCATCGGTGGCTCTGTGGGATAGGTATCACCGGTGCATCTGCTGTCAAAGGGCCATGTACCGAGGCCTCGTCGCTCGGTGCGCTATCGTCACGTACAATGATCGGAACCCTAGCTGGCTGCCGTCATGGGGACATCGTGAAAAGGAATAGGTGCGCCATGGTCATATAGTATAACTGGTGAGCTAACACAAAGTAATCACAAAGAAAACATGAAACACAAATGCAATAAATGTTTTCGTGCATGAATTCAGAAATCAAAAGTCAGGGTCCTGGTGTACGGATACGTTGGTCGCCGCACCAACACTGGACTCCCGAGACTAATAGCCACACTCAATACTCTTAAAACTATTGCTTCACATAGAAAATATCAGAGTCCTGAGTTCTGCGGTAGAACCGAACTCCTATGATACCAATTTGTCATGACTCGTCCTCGGGGCCCGTGCCGTGACTACCCCAAGCCTGCCTTCCATAGGCCATGGGCTGGCGACTAGAACTAAGGCATATTTCCAGATAAAAAGGGAAGGCATTGCCTTTTTAAAGTAAAAAAACACCATAGAGCGAGAAAGAAGAAGTAAACACTAAGTAAAATCTGGGTACAACAGTAAGTGCAGAAAAGTAAGTGGGACAGAATACAAACCCATACTGAAAGTAAAGTACAACTGGAAAGGTAAAACAACAACTGAAAGTAAAGACAAAATGTAATGACATCCACTGGAAGTCCCACCAGAAGGGTGGGTACAGATAGCCTCCATAGCTCCTTGGGTCCAGTCGTCCACTCTGAGTACGTCCCTCCCAATGGTCCACCTCCAAGTACCGTCCTCCTCTGCAATCCTCAACAGCGATCAGCGCTGTCCGTCGTCTGCAACAAACACAACGTAGTGCGGGCATAGCCCATGCAGGGGTGATTATAAGCTACTCAGTAGGGACCCCGAGACCCCCAAGGGTCTCCCAGAATCCACAAAGGTAATCTACAAAGGAAAGAAACAATCACGATGTAACATTGGACACTACTTAGGAATATGCCATACATATATCTAAGTCATCAATTTCCAGTTCGGCCCAAACATCTGAGCCCAAATTCGATCACGTCCATAGAGGATAGCACAAAACAATCCATAAAGGAATGCAAGTCAAGATTCAGCTCACATAGGTATTCTTCTTCGTATGATGATAGAGATGATCAGATGTAGCCACTGATTCATCTATGTCGTCAGACCCAAAAAGGATCGATAGGTACTAACCCATAAAATGACCCACAAAGGATCTGACCCACACATGATCGATATGTAACTATCCTATGCAATGTCCCACAAAGGATATGACACACACAGGATCGGTAGGTAACTAACCCCCGCAATGACCCACAAAGAATCTGACCCACACAGGGTCGATAGGTAACTAACCCCCGCAATGACCCACACAGGATCGGACCCACACAGGATCTTTAGGCATTGGCCCACAATGGACCATTGAGCGCTGACCCAAAAAAGATCTGACCCACACAGGATCGGCAACACTGATCCACATAATATCGCTGAGTTCTGTAGTCGTCGCCGTCGAATCCACAGAGGATTTCTCCATAGTCGTCATCTTTGTTGCAGTCGCAACGAGCTCTAGGGTTCCCGCACATAGCAAGCTCATTCGGGAGGGTCCGCTCCACGAGCTGAGGGGCTGAAACATCAACTGAAACATAGTCCATAGTTGATGTATCCAAAAGTTCTGTATCGTCAACATGAACTCAACGTCAAAGACGACGGGTCAATCGGACGCCCGGTCTGAGAGTTATTGGCCTTTTCGTCCTAGGGGCCCGGTTGGTTTTTAAGTCAAAACCAACCCAATCGTACTTCAACTGCATCCAAAACTCGAGCAGAGTAAGCCAAAAGTTCCATCTCACTAAGGGGAATCCATCAAAGTCGACAACACGTCAATCGGACGTCCGGAGATCAAGTTATAACTGTTTCTGCTCCGAGGGCCCAGTTTGTTTCGTGCAAAAACCAACCCGACCGAACACAATGTTCTCTGTAACCTTGAGTGTAATATATTGAAACGACCATATCGATCCAAGGATCGTATCTCCACTGACGGTGCGTCGATCAGAGGTCTGTAGCCCATGTTATGGGCAAAAGACCGTGAGAGGGTCGGAAGTTGGTGTTTCGGGCCGAGACCGACCCGGCCTGAGACCCCATGGGTCGACACGACCCGGCTGGGCAGTCGGCCCGGCACGCTGGCCAGGGCCAGGTTGCTCTGCCATTTCGGCTAAGCGGGGGCGCAAGGGGGGCTGCGCCCCCTTGAATGAAGCGCGGCCCCGCGCGGGGGCCGCCCCTTACCAACGGACATGGCCGAGCGTTGTGTCGTGCCTCCCTCAGTCCCGCACGGCCGTCGGACCAGCGGCCTTCCGCCACCTCCGGCCACTGGCGGTGTTTTCAGCATACCACTAGACGTGCTCCGGTGGTCTGTTTTGCCTGCCGCCTTCACCTGCAGTCCTCTCGGAATCGGCTCTTCACTGCGAAGACCTCAAAATGCCCTTACGGCCTGCTTCGTCATCATCCGCCGACCCACGCACCAAGAACGAAGAAACGGTGGGTTCAGACTTGTTCAATTGTCCGCACCCACCGCGTTATCGGTTTAAAAAAAGGGCTTTCGACAAATTTAAATACATGTCAGTGATATAAATCACATATATTTAATTGAATCAAAAATCCCTACCTCAAGCGTCATAGAGTGAGGTTTCATCGCGGACAAACACATCGCGGAAGAAGGGTCGTTGGCATCACGGTACACGGTGTCGTGTAGTCGATCTCTGAGGATTCGGTGTTCTTCATCGGAGATCGGTGCATTCTTCGCGTTCTTCGTGTTCTTCACGTTCTTCATAGAGTAGGAAGAACTTCACGGCTAGAGAGAATTCTCCCCAAACTCTCATTCACAACTACCCCCCAATAAAAATAAGAGTTGTCTCATTTTATTAACACAAGACGATGTTTGAATTTCAAAAAAGAAACAATCAATTTAAAGAATTAATTGCAACGATTTAACCACCCAAATTAAAGAGGCTTTTATTAATCAGATTAAATGCAATTGTTGACTTCATTAAAAAGGGGGAGCGGGTGCGTTTCTTAATTTAAGGAGGGGGTTTAGGAAGAAAAGAAATGGTGGGGATCATGTGGTCCCCACTTCAAAAATATCCTACCAAGTGGTTAGGGCATTGTGGGTCCCACATCATCCACTTAACTTAAGTTAAGAAAAATAAAAAAATTGGTTGCACCAATTTTAATTTATTCCTTAACATAACCCCAAAAATTAAAAACCACACCCGAGCAAACGTAACTCTGGAAAAGGTGTTTCTAAGAAATTACTGGTGATGTGATTCCATCGGTTCCCTCAGAATTCGATTCCGAGCAATGGTTCAAAAGTTAGAGAAACCCACTCGTTTGTTCAGAGAACGTACCCGAGCTAAACTTCAGAAAATGATTCCGGGCACACCGGGCCTCGGAATTAGGTGGCGTCTTAAACTGCGCTCTTGTAAAATTTCAAAGAAAATTAAGAAAAAAAATTCCTTGAATTTTACGGGTCTTTACAGAATATAAATATATAAGTTTCTAATAACCAACAAGGATTAATATCCCATGATTGGGGATAGAAGATATTGTAATGGAATTGAATTACCAAATTGAATAAAAAATGGGTCCTCATGAAGCATGAAAAAATATACGATAGAATGATTGGGATCCATGGTATATTACAATTTCTAGGTTTTCATCAAAACATTAAACCATAAAACATCCCATTCTAACATGCTATAAAACTAAAAAACATGGAATACCAAGAACCATTGCAATATACTATGCAACAATGGTTCTCTCCAATTATTATCTATTAAATGTGGCTATATCAATGATTAATATCAAATATATGAGTTGAGGGGACCGAAAAATATTTATGGGAACCACACTAAATTACCCACCTACTGAGAAAAGGGTATTTAACATCCCATCACTATATAATTTGTAACAAAAAATCTTTAGAACAATAGCTTCCCCACCCCTGTAAAACATTCCAATGTAGGGTCTCCACATTATAGCTAGGTTTAAATTTGAATAAATGTAAAAATTAAATACTATTCTACTACGCCACAATTTATCTAACTGTGATAAAATACTAAAAAAATTAAGAAACCAAGTACTATGACACAACCATGAAGATAATGAAATTGGAATCAAATCTTCAATTCCAAGATCCAATCAATATTTTCTTCTTCCCAAAATTTCATCAACCACCAAAATGTTGAATCCCTATCCTACAGGATATATAATCCTACTCAGTTTGGGTTTCTAAAAAATCCATTCTTCTTCACTCCAACTAATGTACAACCTCACTCAAACACCTCCACTAACGTAATTCACACCATGTAATGGGTTTTATTCTCTATATCATTAATATATAGAAATATATTTCATGAGTATGAAATTTCATGATGATCTCTTCATCATTACCGATAATACCATAATATAAGAAAATTTGGTTGAAAATTTTATCAAATTATACTTTTTATAATAGAATGTTTCATTATTTGGTTTCATTAACACATGTGAGGGTATATTGTTGGAACCTATAATGTAAAATTTTATTGACCATTGTCCATAAATAACCAATGGATCTAAGATCCATATTTCTCATCGATTGGATATATATTTTTTGTTCATTGGGGGGGTTTTATCATGTCTATCTAATCCTATGACTATGTTAACTCTGAAAGATGTAATGAACCTTAGAACTGATGAATGTGAAAATAAGTTATACTATGTGAAGTAATGGTTCATTAGTGTTAATATAATTTCAATAAAATTTAATAGATTTGTGTTTTTTATTTTCTTGGATGAATTATAAAAGGGGTGGAGGAGTTCTATTATATAGAAATGTATGGTGATATAATATTTGTCATGCCAATAGTTGGTTAGTGAGAAAATTACATTACTCATAACTTTATTTTGGAGGAGAAATATTTTCAGAAAATTTATATTTACATTATCATTACTAATAATTGAGTGGCTTATATATTGATGATATAACGTTAAAGTATATATTCACTATGAATGAGGTTGATATGAAATATAATACATGGTTGAAGTTGATTAAATATTATCAATATTCAATGCATTTCCACAATCAAAAATTGAACATAGTGGATGAATCATTAATTCAAAAGTTTTATATCATTCAAAAAATATATATTTTCACCATAATTAAATGTAATTATTAAAGAGGCATGGAATAATGATGTGGTGACACAATGTATGAGGTAAATTTTCATAATATCAACATGGATTTTAATTGAATTATATTATTTATGAAAATATTTTGTGTACTATAATTAAAAAACATGAAAAGAATTATTTGAATAAGCTCATAGCTCATGATTATCTATTCTTTATGAATGTATGATGATGTAATCGAATTTTAATAAGTATTTATGGTGGGAAAACAAGAAGGGAGTTATTATTGAGTATGGATATCAATGGATGTTATACCAATATGTTACGACGGAGATTTATAAGAATATTTATGTTTTTCAATTGTTACCCAGACATAAATAAAATTGTGAAAACATAACAATATATTTCATTATCAAATATCAGATAAATATAACGAACATAATTATATTTTTAAAGCAAATTAATTTTCAAAATATGTCAAAAAAGTTTGTAATTTTTATGGAAGAAAAATATCATGATCCCCATTGCTATATTTAAATATAGGAAGTGGTAATGTTGAATGTAGTACCACATTTTGTTGTATACGATCATGTTTTTTAGGATTACCTATTGTTCTATAATAATATCAGTAGTCTCTAGAAATAGATTTTTGTTTCAATAATACTTTTCACCCTAAAAATATGGTTTTCTGAGAGGTACATTAAATCCATGGGGTATATTTTCACATCATATTAACTATATTTCATCAGTGATTATGACCAAAAACATCCTCTAGTTTTGTTTTCCTAAAATAATAATTTTTCCTCTACTATTTATAAGTATCCATATGAATTCATCTATGGAAGAATTTTCATAACTATTATATACTTGGTTGATGTTAAAGAAAGAAATATATTTACAATTAAGTTATATATATATATGATAGATAATTTTATATCCATTAAAAACATTTCAATTATGATGATGGTATAAAAATTATATATGTAATAATCATCGTGGACTATAATTTATTTTTTTGAGATATTTTTCCAATGATTTTCTATATAGAAGGCTGTTTTGAGATTTGGAATGATGGGAAATTTGTGCTATAGGTATATATAAACCTTCAAGATCCTTGATCTAGTATAGATTATAACTTATCACTTTTCACATCCATGAAACCAATATCATGTCCACTGTGTCTTCCATAAATATATCTTGAGGATGTACATTCTAGATCCTTCTCATATAATATAAAAAAGACTATACTTCTAGATCATGACAATTACCATGAAAAAAAATTATAGAAACATGAATAATGTAGATGGGTTTCATAGGATGACTTGAAGAAAATATAAACGTAGAATTTTAGAATATATTTTATAATTAAAATTGTAAAATTCTTATTACATTGTTAAAATGTAATCCCAGGGAATTTATTTCAATTTACTATGAAATTAATGTGATGTGTTTAGTATATTTATTTATATCAAATTTGATGTTTTAAAAACCCATTAAATAGAAAATTTTTGTAACATGGAAATTAGCATAGATTATATGACAAGTAATATTTTTTTTGGAAATATATTTTTTATATTCATTATACTTCACATTTAATTATTAATAATAAATAAATATATAATGATATTTTTATTAATTCATTTTATACTTCAAAAATATTTTTCTATTAAAAATGAATTTCACCACATTTATATTATATGAGAAATATAATTAATTTAAAATTTTATATTAAAAATTTTATATATAGAAATTGTTATCATTTCCAATATATTAATTTTAATATTTTTATGGTAAATATACTAGATTTTTCTAAATTTATTTATATGAACATTTAAAAATATTTATTTATGTAGAAATTTCTGAATATGCACATGTAAATATCCAATTATTTGTTGAATCTAATCATAAATAACCCTATTCTTGATTTAATTTCAAATAATCAAATTTGTTATATGTTAGTAATCATTATTCTTTATTTTGGTATTAGTTAAGTTGTGCGCATAACTTTTTTTCTAAAAACAATTTTTTGCAAATAATTTTTTTTATAATTACAAATAAATTAAATATAAAATGATTAATACATTTATTGAAATTTATATATATAAAACTATTATAATATTTAATTTTTTTCACAATTCATTGAATTGAATTTATTTTAATATATGTTTAATAATTATTTTCATGAAATTTGGTTTTCATTGTGATTTTCAGGCATAATTAATATTAAATTATATTTATTATATAAAATGAATATGGTAAAAATGACATATTATTATGAATCATAATAATTAAAATACATTAATTTGTTTTTTATTTTATGGTAATACTGAATATAAATATTTTTAAAATTTTTTAACCACAATTACATTTAAAATATATTTATAGAGGGGTTAAACCATGAAATAAGTCTCAGATTTCCTACCACAATTATAAAATTATTACTCATTTAATATTTTTCAAACATATATTGTTCTAAATTATAATCCCTATATAGTTTTAGCCAAATTAAAATGAATATTATAATATATCATTAAAATATTTATAGAAATTAAATGTGTGTCCCTCCCCTAATTTATAAAATAGAAAATGATCTCATTCCTTACTTGAATAGTTTTATCTTTATAGTAAGAAATATACATATTTAAAAACATTAATATAATATTTATAATTATCTTATAACTTATAATCATCATTAGTGACTAATCATTCTTGGAATATGGTGTAAACCAAAATTGGTCTCTTAAATAAGAGGATTTTATAGATCATATGAAGTAAAATAAATGTCAGGTATATATTTCTTATTTCAATCAAATTCATAAATAATTTTTTTATTAAAAATTTTTATAATGATGATATTGTATGATATACCTCTCCAAAATGTGATATATTTTCTTCTACTCTAGTTAATCATGTTTATTTTAGTGTTTCTTTTATTTTCCTCTCTTTATATGCCGAATATACTGAAATAAATTTTATAAATAAAATAAACATTGTTTTTCACATTGGTCATGAATATTTTATAACATATCCATATTTTCATAAAAATTATTTCATTCATTTAATTACATTTATTCAATTTATTTCATGTTTTATCCCTAGATATTTTATACTTCCCATTAGAAAATATAAAATATAACAATGATTTAATCATTCAAACATGGTACTTTTTTAGAGAAAATGTTGATGAAATTTTTTTGTTAAAATACGTCACATGAATGTATTTTCTCACCTTTATAATATATATTTACCCAATAAATATTATACATTGGTATTAATTCATTTTTAGAAATATAAAATATATTAAAAAACAAAATTTGGAGGACCGTAATTGTTTGGCGTATTTTTAATCATAGAATAAAAATGAATTTTTCCATTGCTAATCTAAATAATCTCCAATAACATTATTCAAAACAATCACACATTTCAGAAGTATCACATGTTATAGATTATTTCATTCTTTATGGAATGGAAAAATTATAATAGGTTAGTTTAGATGATAATTAAGGGTAAAAAATTAGATATGTAATAATAAAAAAACTAAAGTGTATGAGAACAGTAGCATAACATTTAACAACTATACTCTAAATATCATATACCATATTTTTGGGCCATGTAATACAGATTGGATGTTCATAAGACATAAATCATAATGGAATCCATGTACACATTCCATGAGATTATAACATTTGAATAGGCCATAGATGTGTGGTATTTACATAACCATTGAATATATTATCTGATGGATTCCCAGTAAGACATTCATAACATGAAAGTCATGGATAAAAACCCTTATACCTCATCAAGATTGGTATGATGAATTTTTATCTATTTAAGTCATGTGATAGCCACCCATGTAAACTTTGATATCATATAATACTAATCATTACACAATGTGTTATAGGGAGATATAGGTTACAACCTTATCAAAAATAATAACAATATTATATCTCCCACAATATTATAGAACATTTCTTATATTATAACCCATGAATGGAAATGGGTTTTGTAAACATAAAATAATATCTTTTGGAAAGTATACAATTTTTTTATCAGGTCATTATTTCATGAATTCATAACAATTGGGTAAGAATATGGTATTATAATTATATTATCAGGGTTTGAAACTTGAATATGAAGGAGGATTGAAAAAAATTTCATTCCAATATACAGTTGATAGAAAAATGGTATCCTTGGTTTTTAACCTTAGTAATGAATATATAACAAGAAACTATGTCAACATAAATGGAAATTATTAGAAAAAATAATTTAAAAAATTTCATGAGGGAAACACTATTCCCAAATTTCTATAAAAAAATTATGAATATTTTTTTAAAAAATATTTTGAAATAAAATTATCGATGACAAAAAATAAAAAGAGATTCAATTTAAATAACCCTCATGGGTAAAGAAACATCATTAATTTCACACAAAATAAAACAATATTTTCTCATTTTAGGTAAAATTTAAAGGTTCCTTGTTTGGAATATTACATAAATATTATTTTTAAATTACTTTTGTATAAATTCAAAAATGGTTTTGATGAAGTCTAAAAATCATATATAATAATAAACTATTTTTTCTTAAAATATTTGGAAATCATGATTTTGGAAAAATGGATTTTTGACTGAAGATAAACAAATTAGGAATTTATTAAAAATATTTTATCAATTATTTTAATTTTTGAATAGTGAAAGGAATTGAACTATTAAATGAAATTATCATGAATAAACATAGGAGAATTATTTTCATTTGTTTCAGGTGAAATTAATCACAATATTTTATCAATTGAAAAATAATATAAAAAAATCATGATAATCAATGAGATTGTAACCTAAAATTATCTCCACATAGGTAACTTTCAATATTAGGAACCATGGAGGATAACATAAAATGGACCCAAAAATATCTGGAGGAAAGATATAATCAAATTATTTCAGGTCAAATATTTTGTATATAAACTATATAAAAATATATATGTGTATAATATTACATAAGTCTCAATGAAGTAAAATTGATGAAATAATATATTTACTAAAGACCAAACTCCTATAGTATTACTTAAAACATTATGTTTAATAAATAAAATTTCATTATAAATACGTAATTAAAAAATATTTAACAATATAAAACTATATACGGTTTTCACATGAACCTTAATTTAAATAATATTTACACATTTACGTGATCGATACGATTTTGGTAATAAAATCAATTTTTTTAATACATATTTTGATTTTATATTTTTTGGACCTATACAAATGATCACGATGTAAGAATATTACTAATTTTAACCATGATATCAATATCATATATATTCATTATATATTAATTTATAGTAATCGTTAAAATTTCTTAATAGAAAATGATATACAAAATTCATGTATTTAGTAGGTCATATGTACACATGAATGCGATTTCAATTTATTATCGTATTGAATAAAATAACATTAGATGCTATTTTATAATTAAATAATAATTTTTATTTCATAAATTAAAAAATATGTTCATAATCATATCCTTAATACCATATATGTAAACTGTGAAAAAATCACTGCACACTATGAGACAATTATTTGTCAAACACAAAAGTGACGTTATCGTAATCACAAATAATTAAATTCATGATATAATGTGTAATATAATAATTATATAATCTTAATAAATAATAAATATATTATTTAAATAATAATAAATTATTTTTTTAAATTGAGATTAGGTAGTAAAAAAATAATTACAATAATTCGTAAGACAAATGTCATCCTTACACATGAATAATGATTTTGTAAAACAATTGATGGATCTGTAGATAGTTTTGGGTCATTAAACAATCATAAAAACATATAATTAAATGGAATATATTGATTTAATAATTTCAACTTGTTATAATATGAATTTTAGGAGCTATATTAATAAATATATCACAATACACTTGTTAAATAATGTTCCCATTTTAATTGGGTATCCACCTTAGGATTACATCAAAAGATATCCTAGGTTGTGTGTATATAAAGAAATAAGTATTCTAAGATGAAATGAAGATAGTTTGGTATTTATTGAGGAATATAGTTGACAAAAAAAATTTAATGGTTTCAATTAGAATGGAGAGAATATATAATTTTATAAGTGAGGTGAGTGCCACAATTATAATTTTTTTGTAATGAAAAAGTTGTACCCACAAATTAAGAATGAAAATAGTCCCTAAAACTGATGTATTATCAAATTTTATGTATGATGGGGCCTAAATATTTTATAAAAAGTTTTCTAGAGAGGTTGTATTTTATTTTTTATCAATTTCATTTTTAGTTAAAAACCCTTGGTAAACCAATTTTATCATTAACAATAGAAAACATTTCATTAAGGTTTTTAAAAATCTTTTTTTCCATTAAATATTTTCAAAATATTAGATAAATAATTTCTTCCACATTATATATATGGAATCACTTTTTCATAATTCTTTTTATAAAATAGTAAATGTTTAATTTTAAATTAATCATGTTGAGGCGGCGAGATAACGACATTTTAAGGGGAAATTATTCAAAAAGGTTGAAATGTTTTAATATAAAGATTCTGTATATAATTGAATCCGATAAATTAATACTGATAAATTCATTTATAATTTAATTAATATAACTTTAAATGTTATTTATAAATATAATTTAAAAAATAATAAGAGTTATATGAAAAGTAATTGTTTAATTGGAATTGTGTATTTTTTTAGTATTCACTAAAAATCGAATCTTTTCATAAAATACTAAACAGTCAACATATTAAAATTATGGAATTATGGTATAATAAATTATGATTAATTTATGAAATTAATTTCATAAAATATTACAAATTAGTGAAATTAGGTTTCATAGAATGTATTAAAAGCACTATTTTAGAAAATAAAATTTTAGAAACATATAAATACTTTATAAATAATTATGTATTTTATTATAAATATTTTTTTATATAAGATCGATATTATTAATATTTAAAAATTATTTAATGATATTGATTTCATTATTATTAATTTCTTTTTTATAACCATTTTGTTATTTATTAATATATCATTGGTTGGTTAAAACTATATGTAATGTTTCACAGAAGTTATATAGTGATGTGTACATATAATGCATACTTTTGGGTTTCATGTAACTCAAGATATCAAAGAAAATTAATTTATTTAAATAATAATAATTAAAAAACATTGGGAGTTACATTCTACATCATTGAAATGAATTCCTCACTCAAAATTATTTACATTGATGAAAATAAATGACTATACTTCTTCCTTTTCAAAGCCTCTTGTAAGAACATTTCTTCCAAAAAAATTGTTGATTTTACCCAAAACATCTACCATTACAACGATATTATTTCATATACATTCATCTATATGATCCATAATCTACAAGTTCTTTTCCTTATAAGATATTTCATTCTTCACTTGAATTAACTCTTTTCTATGTACATGTTAAGGGTAAGGTATGTACATTATCATGAGGGATTCCTAGAATACATCATGAACATGAGAGAAGTTTTTTATATTATAAGTGATACTATACGATGCCGATATGATACAAAATTTTAAAGGGACTTTTTTTAGGGCTCAAATTCTATTTCTTCGTTATAATCCGGACAACAATACTTAGATAAATTATTAAAAACAAATCTCCACCAGGAAAAAATTATTAATCATGTGTGATATCATAAGAATAACTTTTTTATCGACTCTAATATTCTATTATGTGTTTAGAATTATATTTATCATTGTATTCCATATTTTCATCTAACATTGGTCGTAAAAGACTTCATTTTTTTGAATTCATTCTAAAAGATTAATTGTATACATTTCTTTCCATGAAATCTACAATATAGATATATATAAATGTTTGGGTGAATGAAATTATTGATTGAAAAATCAATTATCAGATCTTTTTAATCCTAGGAAACATTGAAATTCAATCAATAAGATATCAACATACCCTCTTGGGTTATAATTGTTATAACCAACGTACCATCTATTTGAAAATGATATATTATGATGATTCTAAACTATATATGATTTGATTATTGAATAACATCCAAGATAATTTATTTATTCCTCAAATCCTAATAAATAATAATGGAATTTGTTACTACATTCCACCTTAACAATTTCCTAATTTATATACTAAAAAACTGATCCTGGGAGAATTAATTATTTATATTAGTAATGTGTGTTGACTTAGTAAAGTGATTTACTATAACACACATAGAATTATAAAAATTCAAATATTTGTGATTTCCAAGAAAAAAATCCCTAGGGATGATTTCCCATTTCAATTTTGGTATTAGTAATAAATGGAACATCCCATTTTACTTAATTCTCTCACACTTTAATTTTTTTACATTCCATTTCCTATGATACATACAATGGGATATCTCTTTTCATTCTATCCCACTATAAATTCACATTCAAATATCTAGAAATATTATTAATTCTGGGAAGAAAAAGTGAATGATGTTCTTTGAAATTTCAGTAACTACTCCTTATTCAAACACGGTATGGATAGAACACATACTTGGTTCTTGACCCTTATAATTCAATAATGGTCATGGATAAATATATGATATTTATTTTGAATTGTTTTTTAGAAATAAATATTACTTATTTCCCACTTCAAACATCAGTTAATAGATGTTTAAACATTCAATTTAGGAAGATAACATTTTTTTATGCTTAGTATTTCAATATCTATCACATTCAAATTAAATAATATTCGATATTTTATAATCCACATCATGATTAGTTTATCAACGTCCCTCAGTATCAAATCATCATCTACCTTACTGTCTTTCCCAATGAGGAAATGTATTGGGACTTTATAATATTTAATTATATCTATCCATATTCATTGGCACATATTCATCTACTTCTATTTCAATATATAATTTATCATTGAAGATAGGTATATATATATCAGAATTTTCTACATAAATATAATTCCTCTTGTTCATTAATTAATACATTAGAATATATAATTTTAAATCATGAAATGGGTATGTTATCCCATTAATCATGAATTTTAATAATGCATAAGATATAACTATTTCATATTTAATAAGAAAACATCTCAAACCCTACTCAAATGCTTCACTATTGATTACAAAAATTTCTCCAATAAATTGAAATGTGAGCTCCTGGGTGATAACTATTAGTCAATTCAAATCTATGAATGTTTCCTCTAATTAATCTAACCATGGTATATTGTATTCTCACTACTTTAACATGGTGATTAGATTATATAATAATGAGAAATTCCCCAAAAATCAACGATGATATAAATATACACCAATAAAAATATATATTCATTTACTATGGTTGGACATGTACAACGATCATTAGATTCCATAAATGATGGATCTTATAATATTTCATCTCAAGAGATTATGTTACCTAGAAATGAATCAATGTGCATCCAAAATCCACACTTAGAAAATATTATATATAGAATGTTCTTCCATAATTAATTTATTAAAACTATCATCTGATATTTAGGATCATCCTTTCATTCTGAATAGATATGTATAGCGTCTATAATACAACCACTACCGAGTTAACACTATCAATGGAGACACAATTCGTTTTATCCACAATGCTAGATGGGGAAGTATTAAGACTAAATGGAATCACTATATATTAATAGTTTATATACATAGTATGAAATGTTGACTTTTGTATATCATCATTATTCACCCTTAATTGACTACATAAATACTTATGTTCAACTTTAGAGATGTATTGAATTATATGAAGTTTATATGAAATGTACTCAATATAGGGAAGAGAATTTTAGTTATTAATTTTAAAATTTCCTATATCTTAATAATCTATTTAATATTTCACTGATCTAATTTTTTTTATAAAATGAAATGAGTTCACATGATGGTGACATTATTTTACAAATGAATCTCTTTTCGTAGTTCTACATGAAATCCAACATCAATTTTATTAACTCAATCGATTGTATTTCTCAAATAATTTTGAAATTGTTATAGAACCAGAAATGAGTTTTATTATGAACTTATGTTATCATTTTTTTGAAAGATAAGAAAATCATCTATAAATACATATAAAAAATCCCAAAATAGGTTTATACTTGATGAAATTTTTCTCTCTAACTATTTGTGATAAAAAATCATTATAATTGATAATTAATACCCATAAAATGGATTTTATATCCCTTATTTGATCTTACATTATATCAAATTATATATTATGAATAGAAGGATTGAAATATTAAAAGAAACACCCATTCCTCAATAATTGATGTTTATTTATATGGAGAAATACATTCCAAGACAATTAAAACATCAATTTATAAAAGAGGTTGAATAACATGATTTGATAGAAGAATGTTCTCTATAAAATAAACCATAGAGGAATCAAATACTTCATATGTGACAACCACAACATTAGGGGGTTTCACTAATAATTCTATATAAAATAATTTTGGTGTAATCATAAAACCCTTATAAAATTCATCATTTATGAAGGATTTGGTAGATATATTTTCAAATATTAGGTCATTGGATTTAATAGTTATGGAATTTGTAGATTTCATCATGTAATGTTATAGAACCACATCATAAATATTGATAATATTATATTTCCCTTTCTTAATTATTTTTAGAGGTTGTTGGAATAATCACCATTATTAACCATCAGATTTGGTAACTTCTAGCAAAAATAAACAATATTCTTAGAATTGAAATGAAAAACTATAAGAGGATAATTTTGTGAATATTTCCAATTATTATTATTATTAACATATTTTAATCAATTTTGAGTTTATTTTCTTAATTTCCTTCTCTTAAACACAAAAACCACTTAGTTGTCCTACTAGGACAATTTCCTCAATGAATCATCCAACACATTGAGAATAATGGAAGGATCATTTTCTTTACTCTATGGTGTTAATATTTTCTTTTGAATTATATTTTCCTTTCCTTATAAAATCCATTAATTTTATACCTATTTATGACCACAATTTCTATCATGTTGGAACATCAAAATAATATAATTATTTTGAGGGATATAGCTTATATTTAATAACCTTATTTGACTCTTTCAAAGCCTTAAATGATGTTATCAACAATAATTTCATGTTAGAATATAATAACAAAATCATACCTCACAAGCCCTGTAAAAGTTGATCAAATATACCAATATATTCATCAGAAGTGTTCTTCAACTCATGGAACACCAAATGAAAATTAATATAGTGAATATGATGTATGTACTTATTTTAAAATATTTTCTTAAACCCATCCCAATCCATGAATCCAATTTCATTATGTTTCCTAAAACTCTTTATAAGATTCCACCATTTATCAATATCACCTTTCAAATAGTAGACAACCAAAATGAGTTTTTCATGTTCCAAATAACTAGATAATGAAAAATATCATTTTAGTGCTACTAATCCATTTTTCAAAAAATAGTAGAATATAAAATATATCAAAACATGTTGTATGTTTCCTATTTTAGGGTTAAATATAATTTGTTTCACTCTTTTTCACATTTTAGTTGCATGTTATGATTGAGTATAGATGAATACATACTTGTTATCGTTATTTACCCCTATTCCATATATGGAAAATCCATTTCCACTATTATTATCTTGAAATGGATGTAATTTCATGGAATCCACTTGCACTATCATTTTCCGAAATTTTCGTTGTAATGGCCCGTACCCTCCTGGCCCATTACTTTGCGAAAAGTGAGGCTCCACCAAAATAGTGGCACCATGAAGGTGACACTATGACGGTGGCACTGTGATGGTGGCACGATGAGGGTGACACCGTGATGGTGGTACCCTGATGGTGGCACTGTGAGGGTGACACCGTGATGGTGGCACTGTGAGGGTGACACCGTGACGGTGGCACCATGACGGTGGCACCGTGAGGGTGACAATGTGTCCCCTCACCGAGCCTTTCGTTCTTCTTCTAGTGCCTGACTTTTCTGCTCCCGCAACGTAAGTTTCGACGTAAATTAATTTTTTTACTCAATTTTTAAACCATTTCAAGCCCATAATTAATTCTTCAAAAATCCCGAGAGACCTCCATGTGTAACTTCCCAGCCACGTGGTCAACCCACGACCCTCGTGCCTTACGTGGTTTCGCATTCTCACCTCAACCGTATGCGGATCTTATAAACTAAGGGTTAGCCGTGGTTTATTATTTCATCGATTATGGATTTTCACGAATAGATTCTGGTGCATCGGGTCCGCCGCATCGTTATCCGTAATGTTCTGTGCCCGGCCTAAGCATCGATAGATGAACACAACCACGAACCCATGTTGATGTTTTAAACGGCTTGTTTGTGGTTGTAAACTCCTGCTGTGAAAAGTAAATTGGTTAATCACATATATCCGGACAAATAAATTGAGGCACCAGGATTAATCCTTCTGTGATAACCCCAGTTACAACACACGAAAATTGAAACCATGGAGCGTGTAAAACCATTTAAATCTGAAAATACCGGGGAGGCCCTGCTTAGTGTTAGTGACGGTGGTTTGGTTGTTTTCTTTCACGGACTGTTTGCAGGAGATGTTGGAGGGGATGGGATCCACTGTTCTTTTTAGGCTCTTAGTGGTTATGAAATTGGGGATGATATTCCCTGTTGATATGAATTCAGTGGTTGTGAGTTTTAAGACCCAGTGATTACTTATTTATATCACAAATTGGTGTGGGATCCTCTGTTGTTGAAAACCGGGTGTGGGAGTTACGGTTGATGCTTTACTGTTTACTTTCCTAGACTTGTGCATATGCCTACTAGTTTCCTAGTAGTGCTTAAACTTAATTAAACCTTATCACCAAACTTGAAACAAGAATAAGACAAATGGGTTTTGTTGGCGAGAGTGGTGACTTGTGACTTGGACGCAGTGGTGTTGTGTTCTATAGGCCAGTTAGAAAAACCTAGGCTTTGGGTGAGTGCTTGTAACCTATATCTATACTTGTAGTTTTGTGTTTCTTATTCACAGCCCACCCAAGATGAGCACTTAGTGTCGTACACCCCCATTTCATTGGAGAGGGTGTTTTTCCCAACACTATTCATAGTGGATGGTTATTAACTCCTTTTCTGCTCCCTTTCCCAGATAACCCAAGTATCATCGTGTAGGCTCCGATGGCTTGAGGTCCATTATTAGCCCAAGAACCTTCGGGTGGGGTAGTGTGGTGGTTGGCCAGGTGTGTGTGGCAGGTGGTTTCCCAAGTGTCTTCGGGATGAGGCCCAGGTGTCTTAGGGTGTGGCAGTGGATTTTGTAGCCTAGGTGTCTTCAGGTGTGGTGGTGGTTGTTCTGGCCTAGGTGTTTTCAGGTGGGATTCGGTAGTGGGACTGTGTGTGGTAGTTGTGGCCCAGGTGTGTGCGGGCGGGTGTGGTAGTGGTACTGCAGTGAGAATGGCGGGATTGGTTCGATGCGTAGGATGTCTCAATAACCAGTGGGAATGTGGCGTGGGGTACCCAACCATCGATGTGCTCTGATTTTATATTTTACTTGACTTGCGTTATTTGGGGAGTGTGCCTTACTGAGGCTTGGGGTGGATAGTTTACCTTGATAGGTGTTTTGTTTACTCATTTTTCTCACGGTACTTTAGTATGTTCCCCCACTTGTGCACAAGAGTCTTTGTTTTTCCCTACTGAGTGTACTTGTATGCCCACCCTATGTATATAAAACTGCTTTCAGGTTTCCAGGAGGACTTCGGGGATCACACCGGACCATACTAGCTCAGACCTTTTGGGAAGTTGCAGTTGTTGCTTTTCTTCTTTGGTTCTTACCTTTGTAGTCACCTTTTGTACCTTGTGGCTTTACTTTTGGAACATGCATGTGGGAATGGTTTACTTTTGGCTTTACTTTTCTATTACCTTGGAGTTGATGAGTTTCATCATCTTATCTCTCAATCTTATAAAACAAAAAGAGGTAATGCCTTCCATTCGTGAGAAATTTCTATACCCTTAGTGCTAGTCGCCACTCCAGGATCTATTGAAGGCGGGTCTCGGGGGTCATTATCTCTCCTTCAACTTAAAGAAGGATGGGCCTGGCAATCTGCTAACCCTTCCCTCCTTTTGGTGAAGGCGGGTTGTGACAGAATGGTATCAGAGGTGATGGTTGAGAGATAAAATGGAGTCTGGAGGTAGGCACATTAAGGATTGTATGGGATGGTAGGGAAATAGTGTTGGGTGACCTTGGTTCGTGATTTAGGCCAGGGAAGACTGGCTAGGACATGGGATTTTAGGGCCCCCCGTGATCCGATTCAAGGACTCTGGACCTACCGAACGACCATGTGAGGCCACACTGATTGCAGGGTAGAGACCCAAGGAATGGTAGATGCATCATAATGACTTGTGTTCTTGTGTTTTTGGGATTTATTGGGAATTAAGAATAAATTAAAATTTTAAGATGTTTTTGAAGACGATATTTTGCACTACTTGGGCTTAGTCATTCATTGTTTACCTTGCAGTTATGGCACCTGGTTGGTGACCATGTGTGTTACAAGAGATCGAGGCCTCAGAGACTACTTTGGTCGATCAGTAGAGAGATGATCGAGAGGAAGAGGACGACTAGTGGCAGAAGACTCTTCGTGACTTCTAGCGACAGGCCCTTGAGAAGTATGAGGGAAAAACCTCTGACATGAAGACGAAAGGCTATCTAGAGGAGATAGTTATAGATTTCGGCCTAATTCGGGCCCCGAACGAGTACTGGGTTCCTCTAGCCGTTAGCCAGATGTGGGGAGCGGTGCGTTAGTGGTGGGCGCTTTACCTGGGGGAGAGGAGAGAGGCTGAGGTGGTTTGGGTGGATTTTGAGAGGGAGTTCCTGGTGGAATTCCTCTCTTCGACGATGAAGGCAGAAAAGAGTCAGGAGGTACTCTCCCTCCAATAGGTAATATGTCTGTGAGGGAGCTAGGTATCCATTTCGAGGACCTCCTACGTTCTTCTCTAGACAACTTTCTCAATGAGGACTCTCGGGTGAGACGTTTGGAGGAGGCGCTCCGACCCTCCCTCCAGTACGTTGTTACTCCTTTTACCCTGCCTACGTACTTGGAGGTCCAGAAGAAGACTGAAGTGGTGGAAAGAATGCACGCTCTAGGAGGTGTGTCACGAGAGGGGATCCAGCTAGGACCATCTAAGGGGAAGTCCGTTAGCACCAGGCATCCAGCGTCAGGACCCTCTAGGTTCCGACCCGCACGGAGCAGGCCGCAGTAGTTTCAGTTTCGATCCCTTGGTCCTCGCCCCTATTCATCGGGCCCAGAACCGCTGTGCTTCATCTGTGGGAGCCCTGGACATCTCCGGAGTCAGTGCCTATACCGGGTACAGTACTGCGGTGGTGGACAGCCCCACCACCCGCCCCAGCAGTAGCTTCCAGCCAGACCTTTCTAGCAGCAGCAGCAAGTATAGCGAGCTCCAGCTCCTCCGAGGGCAGACGTAGGAAGAGGAGTCCGACCTCAGGGCGCACCTCAGGGACCTCGACCGGGGCGTGGTCGGGGAGGTGGCCGGCAGCTGAGGGGAAAAGGAGCTAGGCGTGGACAGTTGCACGCCGCAAAGGCAGCAGTTCCAGCAGATCCAGAGGTTGTTCGAGGTACGATCAGTCTGGTTAGCACTCTTGCTTCTACCTTGTTCGATACGGGTACTTCACACTCCTTTGTTGCACCCAGTCTAGCCTGTGCCTTGGGTTTAGATGCGGAGATACTTCCAGTGCCCCTGGTGTAGAGCACACTAGTCAGAGTTCAGACCAACTTTTTGTTTGTTTTTCGGGGATGTAGACTGATGATAGGGCCACATCAGTCGGTTAGGGATCTTCTTCTGCTACAGATTCAGCCATACGATGTCATACTAGGCATCGACTGGCTATTTTCTGTGTGTTCCATCATCGACTATTTCCAAATAACGGTTGTTTTCTCGTACATGGACGGTCGGCATGTTACCTTCACCGGTGAGCGGAGCAGTCAGAAGGGAAACAGGTGAGAGGAACCCTGCCTCTCCTTGTAGGCTGAGATGACAGTGGAATCAGTAGATGCTGAAATGGTGGAAGTTCCAGAGATCGCCCGTGAGTTAATGGATGTCTTCCCTGAAGAGGTGACGACTCTACCCCCTCGGCGTGATATTGAGTTTGGGATAGACCTGCAGCCCGGCGCTCGACCGATCTTGATGGGTCCTTACCAGATGGCACCTTCAGATCTACGGGAGTTGCGGATCCAGATTGATGATCTGATGAAGATGGGTTTTGTTCACCCGAGTGGGTCACCATGGGGTGCTCCAATCTTGTTCACAAATATGGAATATGGTGCTCTCAGGTTGTGCATAGAATATAGGAGGCTGAATCAAGTGGCGATCAAGAATCTATACCCTCTTCCGAGAATAGACGATCTTTTCAACCAACTGAAAGGGGGAGGATGGTTCTTGAAGATCGACATGAAGTCTGGGTACCACCAGTTGATAGTGAAGGATGGCGACATCCCGAAGAAGGCCTTCAGGTGTAGGTATGGACACTTCGAGTTCATAGTTATGCCCTTCGGTGTTACTAGTGCCTCGGCTGTGTTCATTGGGCTTATGAACTCCATCTTTTGGGAGTACGTGGATCAGTTCGTGGTTGTGTTCATCGACGATATCCTGATCTTTTTGAGATCAGAAGAGGACCATGCAGAGCACCTGAGGACAGTTTTGGAGGTCCTTCGACATCATTAGCTCTATGGGAAGTTGTCGAAATGAAAGTTCTGGACACGAGAAGTGAATTTACTCAGGCACATGGTGTCCGAGTAGGGGGTGGTGGTGGACCCATAAAAAGGTGAGGCGGTTGTTTCATTGGCAGCACCCAAGAATGTGGCAGAAGTCCGTAGTTTCCTTGGGCTGGAAGGTTACTATCGGAGGTTCGTACCCAACTTCTCTCGAGTTTCGGCCCCTTTGACAGCCCTGACCAAGAAGGACCAGGTTTTCGGGTGGAGTGAGCAGTGCGAGTCAACCTTCATCTTTCGGAAAGAGAAGTTGGTTAGTGCCCCAGTGCTGAGATTACCAGAATAAGGGGTGGCCTATGAGGTGTTTTGTGATGCTTTAGGACAGGTTCTGGTATGTGTGTTGATGGAGCAACAAGGGGTGATCTCTTATGGGTCCAGGAATCTACGATCCAATGAGCGTAATTACGCCACCCATGACCTGGAGCATGCAGCGGTAGTTTTTGCGCTAATGTTATGGCGGCACTACCTCATCGGGGAACGCTTTTTCGTCTTCACAGATCACAAAAGCTTGAGGTATATCTTCTCCCAGCGGGACTTAATCTTGTGACAGCAGAGATGGGTGTATTTCCTCTAGGATTACGACTTCAGATCTATTATACTGAGGGAAAGGGAAATGTGGTGGCTGATGCCTTGAGCAGGAGGACGCAAAAGGATGATGACCAAGAGTCGGCAGATGCCTGGAAGGAAATGGAGGAGTTGGCTACCTTACACATGGATGCGAAGATGGATAGAGGTAGAGGTTGTATATATCATATGATAGTGTAGTCATCTATGTTTCAACAAGTGGAGGAGTCTCAGAGGGGAGACCCGGAGTGTGAAGTGATGTGTGACCGAGTTGACCAGAGAAATGCTACGGAAGGATGGACAGAGGATGAACAGAACCAGATGCTTTTCCAGAAAATGTTGTTTGTTCTAGGAGTGATGCACGACAAGGTTCCCGGTGAGTTCCAAAACTCACCCCTGGCTGTACACCAAGGAGTTCCCAAGATGTACCATTGACTGAAGATGCAGTTCTAGTGTCCCGGAGTTAAGCGAACGGTGGCAGGGTTTCTGGCCAAGTGCTTAGTGTGTCACCAAGTGAAGGCTGAACACCGAGTACCAGGCGGCCTACTGCAGCCCCTAGATTTCCCCGAGTGGAAGTGGGATGACATCTTGATGGATTTCATCCCGGGACTACCCAAGGTCCAAGGTGGATACAACGCCATCTGGGTGGTAGTGGACATGTTAACAAAATCGGATCACTTTCTGGCAATTAGGGAGTCGAGTACTGTGGATGCTTTGGCACGAATGTACGTGGATGAGGTGGTGCGGTTGCATGGATTTGAGGTCTATAGTCTCGGATAGGGATGCACGGTTTTCCTCGCGAGTCTGGAGAGGATTGTAGCATGTGTTCGGCACCCAGTTACACCTTATCACTACTTTCATTCCCCAGACAAATGGAAAAATAGAGCGCACCATCCAGACCTTGGAGGATATGCTACGGGCATGTGTTCTGGACTCAGGAGGATCATGGGTGCGACACTTGCCCCTGGTAGAGTTCGCTTAAAATAATAGCTATCACTCTACCATTGGCATGGCCCCATTTGAAACTTTGTACGGGAGGCCATGTCGTTCACCTGTGTGTTGGGCCGAAGTAGGAGAGTCAGGCATTCTTCGCCCAAAAGTGGTGCAGGGCATGACAGAAAAAGATTATCACATACGGAGAAGGATGAAGGCGGCCTAGGACCGACATAAGTCGTATGTTGATACCAAGAGGAGGCCCTTTGATTTTGAGGTTGGAGACCACGTTTTCTTGAAGGTCTCCCCTCGGCGTGGGTGGAGGAGGTTCGTCAAGGGGAGTAAGATTTCTCCCAGGTTCATTGGACCCTTCGATGTGTTGCAGCGAGTCGGCGAGGTGGCTTATCAGCTAGCGTTACCACCGCCTCTACTAATGATAAATGATGTCTTTCATGTGTCCCAGCTCCATTGGTATCTGCACAACAATTCAAACGTCCTTGATTGGGGTGAGATGGACATCGAGGACGACGTGACCTTTGTGGATGGACCAGTGATGATCGAGGATCACAAGGAGAAGGTGCTTCGTGGGCGAACCATTCCCTTGGATCTGGTGTTGTAGAGACATGATGGGCTTGAGGAGAGTATGTGGGAGTGGGAAGCATAGATGCATACCCAGTACCCAGAGTTGTTTTATGTCTTGTTCCTTGTTGTACTTATTGTGATAGAACATTTTGTCTTTTGGCTATGAAATGTACTGGTTTCCTTTCCTCTGATTGTGTGTGAAAAGCCCTGGCAATGGGGGAGGAGAGAACCTGACCCTAATCAAGATGCATTAAGGTGGATGCGATTAAACCCGTGCAGGTGAGTTAGTGCCACCCCAAGCAGATAATATCATGAAATGGGGGGAGGAGACTCCCCAAACCACATGCCCGGGCAGTTTGGTATGATATGTTGCTTGGTTCTTTACCGATAAGTGTTTTTTGGTTGGCATGGGTTCACTTATAAGAGAAATCTCTCAAGGTGGTTGTTCGGACCCTCTCTTTCCTTCTTGGTTTGTTTTGATTCTCGAGGACGAGAATCATTTAAGAGGTGTCTAATGTAATGGCCCAGACCCTCCTGGCCCATTACTTTTCCAAAAGTGAGGCTCCACCAAAACAGTAGCACTGTGAAGGTGACACCGTGAGGGTGGCACCGCGAGGGTGACACCATGACTGTGGCACCGTGACGGTGGCACCGTGACGGTGGAACCGTGAGGGTGACACCGTGAGGGTGGCACCGTGAGGGTGGCACCGTGAGGGTGGCACCGTGAGGGTGGCACCGTGAGGGTGACACCGTGTCCCCTCGCCGAGCCTTTCGTTCTTCTTCCAATACCTGACGTTTCCGCTCCCACAATATAAGTTTCGACATAATTTATTTCTTTTACTCCTTTTTAAAACCGTTTAAGGCCCATAATTAATTCCTAAAAATCCCGAGAGACCTCAGTGTGTAACTGCCCAGCTGCATGGTCAATCCATGACCCCCGTGCCTTACATGGTTTCACTTTCTCACCTCAACCATCCACAACTCTTATAAACTAAGGGTTAGCCGTGGTTTCTTCATTACTTGATTACAGATTTTCACGAACATCTTCTGGTGCATCGGGCGAGCCACATCGTTATCCGTAATGTTCCACACCCGGCCTAAGCATCGATCATCTATCAACTGGTAGGTAATTTCTCCTTCGCCTCTCTCTTTTGTGTATCATGCGGGGTGGGTGTGTTTCTGTTCTGTAGAATTGGATAAACCAGACATAAATGAATATAATGAACTGGATTATATAAATAAAGATGGGGGGGTTGTGATTGTTGATTTTGTTTATATTATGACCATCTTGTTGAGTTGTGTTGGCTTATGCCTTCTGAAAATCGAGGCCGATGGTGGTCGTTGTTTGTGCACTAATGAACCCCAGCTGATGTTTTAAAAGGCTTGTTTGTGGTTGTAAACTCCTGCTATGAAAAGTAAATTGGTTAATCACATATATCTGGCCAAATTAATTGAGGCACCAAGATTAATCCTTCTGTGATAACCTCGGTTAAAACACAAGAAAATTGAAACCATAGAGCGTGTAAAATCTTTTAAATCAGAAAATACCAGGAAGGCCCTGTTTAGTGTTGGTGATGGTGGTTTGGTTGTTTTCTTTCACGGGCCGGTTGCTAGAGATGTGGGAGGGGATGGGATCCCATGTTCTTTTTATGCCCTCGGTGGTTATGAATTTCGGGATGGTATTCCCTGTTGATATGAATTTGGTGATTGTGAGTTTTAGGACCCGGTGGTTACTTGTTTATATCACGAATTGGGGTGGGATCCTTTATTGTTGAGAACCGGTTGTGGGCGTTATGGTTGATGCTTGACTGTATACTTTCTTGGACTTCTGCCCATGCCTAATAGTTTCCCATTAGTTCTTAAACTTAATTAAAGTTTATCACTGAACTTGAAAAAAGAATGGAAAAAATGGGTTTTGTTGTTGAGAGTCGTGACTTGTGACTTGGATGCAGTGGTGTTGTGTTCTATTTGATGGTTAGAAAAACCTAGGATTTTGGTGAGTTCATGTTACCTATATCTAAACTTGTAGTTTTGTGTTTCTTATTCGTGCCCCACCCAAGTTGAGAACTTAGTGTCGAACACCCCCATTTCATGGGGGAGGGTTTTTCCCCCAACACTATTCTTAGTGGCTGGTTATTATCTCATTTTCTACTCCCTTTCTCGGATAGCCCAAGTATCTTCGGGCAGGCTGTGATGGACTGAGGTCTATTATTAGCCCAAGATACTTCGGGCAGGGTAGTGTGGTGGTTTTCCAGGTGTGTGCCGCAGGTGGTTTCCAAAGTGTCTTCAGGATGAGGCCCATGTGTCTTCGGGCGTGGCGGTGGATTTTCTAGCCCAGGTGTCTTCCGTCGTGGTGGTGGTTGTTATGTCCTAGGTGTTTGTGGGTGGGATTCGGTAGTGGGACTGTGTGTGGTAGTTGTGGCCCAGGTGTGTGCGGGCGGGTGTGGCAGTGGGACTGCGGTGAGAGTGGCAGGATTGGTTGGATGCGTAGGATGTCTCAATAACCAATGGGAAAGTGGCACGAGGTACCCACACATCGATGTGCTCTGATTATATACATTACTTGACTTGCGTAATTTGGGGAGTGTGCCTTGGTGAGGCATGAGGTGGATAGTTTACCTTGATATGTGTTTGGTTTAATCCTTTTTCTCACAAGACTTTAGTACGTTCCCCCACTTGTGCACGAGAGTATTTGGTTTTCTCTACTAAGTGTACTTGTATGCTCACCATACGTATATAAAACTACTTTCAGGTTTCCAGGAGGACTTCGGGGATCACGCAGGACCATACTAGCTCGGACCTTTTGGGCAGTTGTAGTTCTATCTTTTTTTCTTTGGTACTTACCTTTGTAGTCACCTTTTTGCCTTATGGCTTTACTTTTGGAACATGCATGTGGGAATTGGTTACTTTTGGCTTTAATATTCTTTTACCTTGGTGTCGATGAGTTTAATCATCTTATCTCTCGATCTTATTGAACAAAAAGGGGTAATGCCTTCCATTTGTGAGAAATTTATATACCCTTGGTGCTAGTCGCCACTCCGGGATCTATTGAAGGCTGGTCTCGAGGGTCATTATCTCTCCTTCAACTTAAAGAAGGATGGGTCGGGCAATCTGGTAACCCATCCCTCCTTTTGGTGAAGGCGGGTCGTGACATTCGTACCTTAAAAAATATATAGAATCATCTATATACTTATCCTTTAACGTGTTCTTAGAGATCTCGCTAGGGTTTAGTCATAATAGAATCCAAAGTATTACTAAAATTATACTAGGATATTAACAATACCCACTAAATATTACCCTATGTGCATATTAAATCATTTATAATTAATATTAATTACATAACATAACCAAAATACTAATGACCAAAATAGTTTAGTTTCATTGGAAACATGTAAACACAAATAACTGTTCAACAGTATAATTTCATAATCTATACATAATATCATTATAAAAATTAACCATATCTGATATATCATATATAATATATTTTTTCATAACATGGGAAAATTAAAAATGAGGAAATGATAGAACATATTACTAGTAATGGAAAATAAGGGAGATTTATAAGCATAACATGAATACTAGTGTATGTGAACATGGTAATAATATTTGAAAACATTTCCCTGAATATAAATGATCATAATGTTAATTAATTGAGTAATTATAGAAATTTCATAAGACATGAAACATAAGGGAATACAATAACATCATCACAATGATCGTGAAATTGGAATACGACATTGATTAATCTAAAAGGAAGAAGCATATACAATCTTATGTCAATGATACCCACCAAGACATTGATAAAATTTAATGTTTTAAAGGGATAACCATGTACCTAATTTTGGATTTGGTTACCTTCTATGTACACGATTTAGGCTTCATATAACCAATATTGTATCCTTTGGGGACATATAACATTAATCATTAAACAATGCATTGAGGGGAGCTGTAGGTCCTGTAACAACACATGATTTTGGGGAATATTTTTTTTCATATTACTTTTCATATTTAGATATTTATCATTACATTTAAAATTATTTATCTACTTAATTATATAACACAAAAAAATTGGTATAAATTACATGATATATCTATCTTATATTTCATTATATGACACACTGGGATTAGCTTGTGGTATATGAATTAGTTATTTTTATCTAAATGTGAATTATTAGAATATTACTATTAAATATGATATTCATCAACTATCCATTTGAATGGATGGAATAACAAGTATTAAATAACTAATGGCATATGGTTCATATATGTATATAAAAATAATAAAATTTATGACCATTTATTGAATAATGAATGTATGGGAATTGATTTCCTAATAAAATATTTTCATTCAATCAAAAATGATTCACCTATATAAAGTAAAAAAAATTTGGTGAAAGATTTATAATAACATTAATATATATATATACAGTCAATATACTTTTTAACATTCATATTATTTTTTTACAATTTCTTTGAATAATTCAAATTTTACACTAAAAAATATATTTTTACAAAAAAATTATTTTTATCACCATTTTAGAGTTCACTTATATTAAAGATAAAAATTTCAGATATCATATTATTTTTTTAAAAAATAAAATATATTTTATAAATTAAAATATACAAATTATGTACGGGTCATTTTTTGGTATTTTACAAACTATTTTATTTTTGGATTGATATTGAAAATAATGAACATTAATTGAGATATTCCATTTCATTTAAATATATTATAAATTAAATTATATTTAATTTTTTTAATGTTAAATAATTTAATTTTTATATCCAATAAATTTATTTTGGTTATTGGGATTAATTTTATTTTTAATTTTGATATAAAAATATTTCAATCTTTTTAGAATTTTCTATTTAAAACCACACATTTTCATGGTGTATTCTAGAATAATTTTAAATTAAAAATGATTCAATTATTTTAATTAAATTTAAAAACATTGTATTATATATATATATAATTATAAAACGTTATATTATCAATTATGTTAAAGTTAATTTATTAACAAAATGAATTTTGAATGAAGAGAATATTAATTACCACACGTATGGTCGAAATGATATTATCATGGGTTAAATTAGAATGATATGATTAATAATTATCATTAAATATGGGTAAAAACTACTTTTTATAAATATTTATACCATTAAATAATTAAGGATTTATAATTTTCTATTTTAGACCATTTTTAAATATAACAACATTGGGAACACAAAATTCTTTGGAAAATTACCAAATGTGAATTTGCCTCCACATATAAAGGGAAACCCCCTCTTGTCACTTCATCTCACCATTAAACCCTATTACTTCATCCAATGACATACCAAATCTCATCCCAAATTCCCTAATATAATCCCATATTACTTATTTTGGTTTTTAATTCAACATAATAATGCTTTTGGTGCAAACTTATTGATAATACATGGAGAAGAGGTAATGTTCATCAATGAGTCTTTTTAATATATTTCTTCCTAAACCCCCATAAATTCATATTATACCATTAATATATAATAAATCCAGTATCATATCGACAATTATATGTTATTATGTTAATTTAATGACCTACATCCCTATCCACTTCCATAAATTGTGTAAAAAAGCAATATTCATAGATACGATGAACAACCTCATCCAGAATACAAGTAATTTGTTTCAAAGTTATGAACTCTAGAGGTAGGAAATAATTATAGATTTATTTTTTATATTTTCTATATAAATATTTATATCTTATATATAATTTTATAATGCTTATAGAATTATAATATCACACATAACATCAAAATCATGGTTTTGAGGGAATATAATATCATCACTCATTTGAACAATGGACTAACGCCTTCCGATGTGATGTGATTCATTACCAAATTATATTGAATATATTCATGATTTTTTAGTGAACATATAAGATATATATTAAATAAAAAATAAAATTTTAATGATAATATAAATGACATAATTTTAATCCATTGAATATGATAAGAAAATGGAAATAACGTTCCTACGTACGTATAGTCTACCGTCTATACATATAAATGACATAATTTCATATCACTAATTTTTTTTATTAATATAAATATATAAATAATGAATATATATTATATTTTTATTATGGTTTAAATTATGTGTATGTTGATTCCATTATTAGTGTAAATAGACTATGAAATAAAAATTTTAGACAATTGCGAAAAATAGTTATTGATTGAAACAAGACATTAAAATGTAATTATTTAATAATGAGTTATAAAAGATTATAAGAATTTCCTATAATTTAAAATACATATTAATATTAATTCTATAATGGAGTTATAATAATTTTTGAATTATTTTATGAGGCATTTGGATGTGATGGTAGGAATTAAAAATATTTTGAATTGTATTTATCGTTCACAATTACTTTCTCTAAGAAAAAACAATATTCTCCACATGTTAATTTAATGTTTTGTATATACATTAAATGATTTTATTTTATGTATATTTTCATAAATATTAGTTTTATTTCAATATTCATTTGAGTATCTCACTTTTAATCTGGTTATAGTTTATGATTTATAAAATTGTAAAATGATTTGTGTCTCAATATTCATTCATTGATAGGTATGTTTGTTTATGCACATATATTTGTTCCCATGGTTCATATAAATCACCCTAAAAAGGAAATACCATAAATATATATTTCTTATTTTTTATTATATGTTATTTATTCCTTGGTTTTATGATTAAAATTTAGAAAAATTGTAATGAATTTATTTTATAATCTCATTGATTATCAATATTATTATGGTCATTTTTCTGATGATTAAATATGACAACCTTTATCTATGAAAAAAATCTTATCCAATAATTATTCATTATATTTTCATGTAATAGTATCTTTTACTAAAAATTTACTTTAAATATATGAGAATTGTTTTTAAAAAAATCTGATGTTATTTCACTCTTCGGTCAGAAATTTATTTTCATCTAAAACTAGGTTTTCCTAAAAAATGTCACAAATAGGTTATATTATTAACCAATTTTTTTAAAATATTTTTTAATGAATTATTAATTTTTTATATATTTATTTTAAAGGTATATATCTTTAATTTTCAAAATAATCCCCATTTAATATTTACCAAAAATGGTAAATACTTGTTTATTTGGCATGAAAAAAACAACCCACAATCATAACCATTATTTTCATTAAAGAATAAAATATAACATTTTAAATTTTATTTAAAAATAATATTATTTTATAAATATTTTATGGGTTATATTTTTTCATATTAACATGATATTTTCACCAATAATTATTTTAAATGATTATTAAATCTTCCATTTTAAGATTTCAGGTCTATTTTAAAAGAAAATGATATATACAAAGTTTTATTTTTTAAAAGTAAATTTATAAAAAGTTTTTCTACTCAATAAATATATCAAGCAATATAGCATAATTATTTTACATCCGAGATGAAATCTATTTATTTTTTCTATTCTTCAGAGGGGATATAAAATAAATATAACATTACCACTCTTTCAATGAATGTGTTATTGTGATTATATGTTTATGAAACCTATTTATATTCGATAGGTTATCAAATTATAAAATTCAAATGAAACCACCTTCATTCCATGGGTTATGATATGATGAAATTATGAAATGACTATGAAACTTTTCACTTTTCTAAATGTTATGATATGATGGGATATTTATCAATTCAATTTAATTTTATATATTATAGTGCAATTAATGTTTTATGATATAGTGTAAACCATTATAATGTTATTAATTATGTGAGGGGTGGTATCTACAAATCCCTATAATTCAATTGTTAATGAAATATATCTCATGAGGTAAACAATACATTAATAGGGAGTGATCCCTATTCAATAGGGAATATTGCCCACTATGATATTATTGGCTGTAAACCATGACCCTTTTAATGGTTTGTGGAATGAAACTATTCAACTATAAGGAAAGCACTATCATAGGGGATTGATTCATTTCCATCCCATTAGGTGTAGTCCCCAAAATTTTGGTCGCATGGATGGTTTGACATATCCAAATATATGTAATGTGGTTGTTTTACCAATCCCTAAAAATTATTTAGGCCTT
Source organism: Viscum album (assembly GCA_963277665.1). Classification (NCBI taxonomy): domain Eukaryota; kingdom Viridiplantae; phylum Streptophyta; class Magnoliopsida; order Santalales; family Viscaceae; genus Viscum; species Viscum album. The sequence goes on from OY728140.1 coordinate 655,072,997, forward strand.
GCTCTGTGGACATGAAATGTGATTTTAAATTCTTCTGTGTATTCCAAAATTCAATATATTATTCCCATATTATGATCTCAGGGATCATGTTAATTAATTCCCTTATGATTCATGCCTTATCAAATGAAAATATTTTTTACATGATTTATGTCCATGAATGTATGTATGGGTATGAACTTTATATGACATGTAAATTATCATGTAACCATATTCTTTCTATACTATTACATAAGATAATATATTAATATCTCATATTTTTACACTTATGGATCTTATAATCTTTCACATTCTTGTGTTTCTATTTCGTAGGTAATGAAGAAAGGTATTATGAATGGTCTGTTTATGATAAATATTAAACTTTAATATCTTTATGTTTAACATTTAATGACATTATCTTGATTATGAAATTATGTTGAATATTTTCAAATATATTAATCTATTAAAAGCCACAAGCATGATTTTGTGTAATTTAATGAATATTTGTATAAATGTTAGTAATACCCATGTTTTAGAATCTTGGTCCTCACTAGTTGGTACCAAATAAATGTATTAGTAAATCATTGAAATCTATAATGTTCAAAAAAAGTATGATATCCATATGGATATTTATAAGGAATTATATTGGGATGTCTCTAAAGAAATTTTTAATTATAGTAATATATATATATATATGAATATTTTCTATAATTTTATTAATTTATAGATCATGTGATTTATAAGAAATTATATACCTATCTATATACTATAAGTGAATTGGGGTATGTAAAAGTGGTAATTTGGTCTAAAAACTCCATAAAAGGTGAATTGAGAGGGACCTATATGTCATATTTTATAGGTAAATGGGTCTTTATTCAAACTTGGTTTGAACCTAACGTGGGATATTCAATAGAAATTAACAACCACTTTATAAACCCTAACCTAGGATTTTATTAGACAATGAATATGAATGACATATGATAATCCTACGGTTTCATATACAGAATTCACGGTGTCATTATTAAGATATCCTATATATTATTTTCATGATTATTTGATTTTCCACATTGATTAGTATTTCTCACAATATGTTTTATTATTTGGACAATAGAAGACACCATAAGGAACTAGTAAAACATTGAATGTGATGGAAAATAATCGAATAAAAAAGAAAATGGATGAGAAATAGGTTGAAGGATATTGTGTCTGTGATTGATCATTTTTAATATAATTTGATTAATAACATTCTATTTGAAAAACACTTGGAATCATCAAAAAGGATAGGGGTATAGTTATCTGATATTTAAGGTAGTGGTTACCATAGAATAATGATGATTCATTTAGATATTGTAATGTCACTAAAATTACATGAATTTTTTTTAATTATATAGAACTACTATGAGACCGTATGCTATAACAACATGTGATTATGAGGCCCAGAGATCCCAGAATTGAAATTTTAACCTTTTTATGGAATGTTCAGTAAACGTGCGAGCATGTTTTTCAAACATTAGAACCAGGGCTCATATAGAAAAAATGATTAAACTGTTGAACATTGAACGCTGGGTTTCACCTAGAATAGACTAACATGGGCCAAAATTCGATGAATTGAAAATTTAATATCAGAAATTTCATGAAGAATAGTAAAATAACATAAAATTTTATTTTATATTCTTTCTCATCCATTGAGTGGGGGATGATGATGATGCGGTGTGGCGACGAAGCGGTGACATGGCACATTAATGAGGCTAATTGATGGACCTTATCATAAAACATAAAAATGCAGTAAAATAAGCATGACAGAGACAATGTATCATAAATGAAAAAACTTATTGACTTGATGTTGCAGCATAAATGAAATTCTGGCACATGATTTCCTTTTTTTCAATCCTATTGGAGGAACAATGATTAATCTTGAAGGATTATCTGATGAACCTTTGACGAATTTCTTCTCCAATACAGAATAACGTACAACCTAGGATCTTTATCATCTTTGAAGTAGGTCAAAGAACGCAACCATGAGTGACAATGTCGACCACTTGAACTCTATAGGATTAATGATTCATCATCAAACATCAAAGTGGTATGTGATTTATTTTTATATAATTGTTCTTCCACACTCTTCAATTTCTAGAAATGAAGAACACAGATCCATCCGTGAAAAAAGTTTATTAGTGATTCATGTGTTTTTGTGGAAGGGTGACTTTTCATGATGATTTATTATCCTAGATTCAACCCATCCATTAAATCATTGAACTTCAATCCCTGAATATCCATTTGATTTAATTCACTTAAATTGAGGGCACAAAAATACATGAACCAGGACCGAGAACCTCTACTCATGCATTCTTAGTGTCCATATTCTCTATGTGGCGACAATTCAATTATGGGGCATGTGTAGGGATAACGGTAACCGGAGAGGCCCATACATGAAAACAGATCAGAAAACGGACCATGGGACCAACAAAGGTGGCCACTGTAAGGTGCCGCTGGTGTGACACATGCGGCACAGCGGCACCGACGACCCGTGCTGGTGGCCAGACCAAGATGGCCATAAGAAACAGGTGGTTCCAACTGGCACTATGATAGATTTGGAGGTGGTCGACCTTTGCTGACCATGATAGGCGGTGGCGGTACACTCGTCAGCATGCCGCATTTATTGGTGTTGCTGCACAAGGCGGTCGATAAGTGTAGGGATGACCAGTATCCATACTATTCAAGTAGCAGGAGAGTCATGTTCTGTTGACCATGACTAGAGAAGGCACAACATCTGTAATGCCAGTAGAGGTCGAACATGGCTGATTTCCATGTCCCGACCAGGGGACACACCACTTGTCCTCCCCCTGTTGGATCGGGTTGGGGATGGCGGGTCGCACCCCCAGCCAAGGTGACCAGAACCACGGATCAATGGGTCAGACCTGTGTTGGTGGGGTGGACCTGCACCCGGTAATCCAGACCTGCTCTGGTAGGCCAAACCCACCCCCTTCGTGTTGGGACATACTAGACCAAGTTATCGGGCAACCCATCGAGTTGGACATCACCAAAACTAGGATGGGCCTGATGAGGCATATTGTTCATGAGCCACTGGCCAAGCCAGACCAGACCGATCTGTACCACGAACAGGTTAGGTTAATTACATCTAAATGAAACGGGTTATGTGGGACCCTCCGGACGATTTGGTTAGGTCAGTCTGATCATGTCGGACTGAGGCACATCACAATTGGTCCTCTATTTACTAAAACACCCATATCTGAAAAATTGCACATCCAATTAACAATCTATTTAAGGCATTGGAACCCTCAAGATGAGGAAAATATTTTAGAATTATTTTTGTTGACTTTCATGTACATAGATATGTGATTAATGACTTGATAAGTTGTTATACCCTAGAGTTATATGTACAGAAACCTGCAGTTGGCTGAGACTTAAAGAATTCTTGACGATGAAATAGTTGGAAGAGGATCTATGTGACCCTACATGCCCAAACTGGGGAGCAGAATTGTTAGACCTAGTAGAACAAAGATACTCAACATGAGTGGTACCTCAGTTCAGCCACGGTGGGAAGCAACTCTGTGTGACCCGGTAGGCCCACGAGGGTGATAAGCTTTGTGTTACCTAGTAGGCCCACAGTATTAATCATGGATGAGTACCAAAGTAGTCCATGGTTACTGGGAAATGTCTTTTTTTATCCGTTAAGCCCTCTATACTATATAGGGGATGAGTTCTCATATATATTAGGAGTTCGATGATGTGATTGATGATTCTTCTATCACTACCTTAAATATATACATGGTTTGATCTGTCATTCGATTTGTGCATTACATTGAGGATTGATGTGTGGTATTTACTTTTGGAGTTTGGTACCCTACTGAGTTTCGTGTTACTCACCCCTACATAGGCCCCGCCAATGTGGTTCATGTCCTGCGAAGATGATCATTTCATTGATAGAGACTATGGGGGACAGGGACTCAGTGATACCCAGTGAGAAATGACCGATAAACACTTCGAAAATGGACATGGATGCTTAAGACTAGTTGGATACTAGTAGAACAAGACATACATGACCTACTACTTTATATTCTAGTAGTATCTTGAATCATATAATTAGGTGTGGGTTTTTTTTAGTTGGCTATTAGAGCTCCTTTTTGTACATTTTTTTTCATCTTTTTTTTGGGTATGTATTCTTGACCACTTTGATGAAAATATTATTTGTACTCATTTTTATTTAATAATTCTCATTCATCAAATTTTATTTAGTTGGGTCGTGGTTGTGATTATGTGTACACATTGGTACTTAGGAAAATACCTCCCACATTCAGGTTGATGCCTTTGACGATAGTTTCCAACCCTTGGCCTTAAGGAGGACCATGTGGGGTAGTCATGACATGATCCCTGAGGGATGGGTCATGAAAAATTGCTATCAAAGGGTGGTCAGGCCTACCACAAAGGTCGAGAGTATGTGGTGGGTTTTGGAGAAATAGTGTTAAATGTTACGAGTTGGAATTTCAAATTAGGGGATCCCTATGTTGGTGCAGGGGCCAACATATCCTACACCATGACCTTGAATTATTCTTTTTGGATTAATAAATGAAAAGATTTGTTGCATAAGTGTATACTTTTTTTGAATGAGTTTGATCACCAGGTATAACCTTATAACTATGGTACAACTTTATGTATCTCAGGATACCTACATGTGGACGACTTTCCAGGATTCTGATACGTGAGGACTGCCTGCATAGCGGCGAGGTGTCTATTCGAGGACCAGTGCTTGTGATGGACCCATTGGGCAGTGCACCGTACCTACCACCACCTAATGGTCAAAATATACTATCGGAAATTATGGATATGGTTGTGCATTGAATTAATTCCATGCACAAATTTTATAGACAAATACCTCTTAAGATTTGTGGAGAGACAGATCCTCAGGTCACTGAGTACTTGCTAGAAGTTGTGACGCGGGTGTTCAGCATAGTGTGGACACTACCTGAACAGATGGAAAACTTGGATGTGAGCCTTTGGCATGGCTCAGTTTGGATATGGTGGAGTTTGACCACCCATATTCATGATGAGGAGACCCTTAACTAGGAATAAATATACTGGCTTTTCTAGGAGCAGGATTCCCTGCAAACATGCACTCTGTGAGCATCCAGGAGCTGATTCACCTTAAGAAGGGAATCAGGAAAATAATTGTGTAATGAATGAGGTTCAATGATCTATATCACTACTCTATGGACATGGTGTGAGACCCTTTCTTCATGTATCAATATTTTGAGCAAGGACTCAAGAGGGATATCAGATTATCATTGTTGTCTCTTAGCATCCCTACCCAAGTCGAGGTGTTGGAGAAAGCCCTTAATATGGATAGCTTCATGGCTGAGTAGGCACTAACTGCTAGAGCAACCGACATACCTAATGAGGAGAAGTGTTCATTAGGTAGCAGGAAATAGAGACGTGGGTCCATGTGGGCCCGGTATTTCTAATGCCGACCTAGGAATCATGGTCTGTAGTGCGGGAATCCCAGTCTAGGGGGAGCTAGAAGGGATCCAAGAAGTGCTACGCGCTGGTCGAGCAGTATGAAGTGGATGATAGTTTGAGGTGTTATTGCCAACACCCAGAGGTGGTCCCCCTGACATCAGGAAGACGGAGGTCAGGGGTGAAATTAGATCCATGAAATAGAGTTTTATTATCACCATGCTCTATAGATGATACAAGGTATGATATATGTCTTATAGACCCAAGCTATTTATCATATAGACACATGTTCTAGTCACTATTACATTTCCATGACTCTTAATTGGAGGAAGGAGATTCCGGTGGAGCCATTGGATCGATCCTTAAGTCATGGGACACTAACATGAGATGATTTGACGGCTTCACATTGGTTTCTATGGTGTGAGATTACTCGGGGTGGAAATAGTGTCGTCTGGGATCTCCTTATAGTAGCGTCAAGGAATTGTGACATCATCTTAGGTATAGACTGGTTATCCAAAGTCCATGCGTTGGTTGACTGTTTTAGGCCTACAGAGTGGTGTGTTCACAGCTATGCGTCTAGGTTTACCTTCATCAGTGGGAAGGAAACCCTTGCAACACATGATGGACTTTCTCGAAGGAGGGTTCTCTTGGTCACTCACAAGTTGTCTAGCCTCACCCTCGTTGGAGTGTGTGAGAGAAGTCTGATCTTTCTTGTAAAGGATGAAGATTAAGACGATTATTCTCATGATGATAACATTAGGAATTTTGTTTTTTGTGTTGCATAAATGACCTGACTGGGTTGTGTCCTAAATAAATAGATATCCCTGATCATCTACGGGTCAAAATAGTTGCAGAATCATTAGAAAAGCTATGTGACCCATTACCTGGAGTAAGACGCAGTAGTATTTTCCTAGAATGTGTGGCATAACTACATTGTGGGTGTGTTTTTTATATTTTACTCTGACCACAAGAGTATTTGGTTTATATTATTCTAGAATGAACAGATCCTGATTCATTGATGATGGATAGTGTTCCCCAATGAATATAAATTTCATATATTCTTTACTCAAATAACGGGGAAGTGGTGGGAGACGCGCTGAACAAGAGGAATGGTTTTCAACTCTTGAGTGAGGTTACATTGAAGTTATATGTGAGTAATATGTCCTTTATGGATGATGATGTAGGCACATACCTTCATTCAATTACTGTTACTCCCCCACTCTTACTGCAATTTAGTGAGTCATTGTTGGTGGATGTGGACTACAATGCCCGACGTGCACAGATAACCTCATGATGGGCTCCAGATGGATTTTTGATAGAGGGAGCATCCATACATTTCATAGGAAGAACTATTGAAAAAGAAATGTTGTGGGATAAGGTGCTGAGATATTTCTATACATCCCATTGGTTGGTATATACCAGAGTAGAGAAGATGTACCAGGACCTCTGACATCAGTACTCATGGTCGGGGATACAGAGATGAGTGGATGAATTCATTTCCTAGTTCCTCACTTGTCAGTAAGTGAATACAAGACAACAGGTTCTAGCAGGCTTGACCTAGCAATGTGATGTCACGTATCGGATGTGGGATGGTATCATGAAGGACCTCATGACGTGGATACCACGTACATCCAGAGTAAATGATTCTATTTCAGTTATTGTTGACTGACTCACCTTATCGGCTCACATCCTATCCATCTAAGGGTAGAGAAAGGTAGAGGTCTTGTGAGGCCTCTACGTCCAGGAGACAGTGCAACATCACGTGGTTCCATTAGCGATTGGCTTAGATCATGAAGATAACTTTATATCTTGGATATGGAGGGGATTACAGGATGTGTTTGAGACTCTGTTTTGCATGATAACAGATTTTTATCCCCAGATGGATGGCTTGATAGATCGGACCTTATAGACCTTGGATGTAATTATTTGTTATTGTGTCCTTGATTTCAGTTATAGTTGGGAGGAATGCCTACCTTTGGCATAGTTCGAATATAACAATAGCTATCACTCCACCATCAGCATGGAACTATTATATTTCTTCTATTGGTGGCTTGCATATCACCCATATAATAGACAGACCTAGTGGAGTCAGCTCCCATGGGTTTGGAGTTTGTACGTGCTACCGTTGAGAAGGTGCAGATAATCTTGGAGTCGATGGGGACTACATAGAGTCCGAAAAAGTCTTTTGTTGATAGGATAAAAATACCCTTGGAGTTTTAGGAGGGACACCTTGTGTCCCTTTTAGTCTCACCTTGATGAGGCATACATAGATTTCTCCAGGGTGGCATGATATCAACAAGGTTGATCAGAACATTTCATATCCTGACTAGAGTTAGAGAGGTGGTGTACTACCTATCCCTTCCCCCACTAATGCACCAGGGGCATGATATTTTCCACGTTTTTCCGCTGAGGATATATATTCATGATCAATCACACATTATCAACTGGGTAGACCTGGATATTGGATATAGAGAATAACTCAGGGAGTTCCTGGTGGAGATAGCGGATCGATAAGAGCAGGTCCTACATGGGTGGTTGATTCCACTCGTAATAGTTCCCTGAAATAATGGGAATCATAAGCAATGAAAATTGGAGAGGGAGGCTTAGATACATTATTTGTACCCAATCTATAATATTTTTTAATAGATTCCAAGGATGTAGAAACTGAATGTAGAGAGAATGTAATGTCTTAGAAATAATATGTAATTTTTTTTAATAATATAAAATTATTCTGAGATTTCTCACTCTTAAAGAATGTGATTCTGAGGCCTATAGATCTCAGAATATAATTTTGAACTTTTTTGGTACCTTCATTTAATACATGATAGGGTTTTTCTTACTTTATAACTAGTGCTCAGATCGAAAATATATGGATACTATTTATCACATAATTATAGGATTCTCTTAGAATGGACATAATATTGGTTGGAAAAGGACAATGGTAAAATTTTATTTTTAGACATTTGATGAAAAATAATAAAAAAACATAAATATTTATTTTATATTGCTTGTTATATATTGAGCGATAGATGGCGATGCTTCAGTGTGGTGATGAGGAGGCGATGGGTACATTAATGGAACTCATTAATGGCATGTATCATAGAACATTAGGATTCAATAATGGAAGCATAATAATGATGCAATTTTATAAATGAAGAAATGTAATGACATGATGTCACAGTGTAACTGAAACACTAAAACATTATTGTATTTTAATTATCAAATGCGTTAGTGGAATGAGGATTAAACATAGAAGAATATCCGAAAAAACAGGTAGGGGTTTGATTTTTATTTCAAATCTCTTACTTGATTTTTTTCTAGATATTACGAACACAGATCATCAAATGAACATGTTTATCTGTGATTCGTTCATTAATGATGGAGGGTAAAATTTCCTGAATATTTGTAATCTGTGATTCAAACCATTCCTGAAATGATTTAACATCAATCACTGAGCCTCCACTTGGATTTAAACCAATTTTGGGGAGGGCCTAGGCCGAGCCAAACATGGAATAAGCACCTCCGATAGTGAGTTCTTGGTGTATACATTTTCAAAGCCTCAAATATTTATTTCTATTCACTAAGAAGTGACTACAACAACACCAGAGTCCCGTAGGCATAGACGGATCGAATAACAGACCATGATAGCAAATATGACGGACTACGGATTGTGCGGTCGGTGTGGCACCACTAGCATGGGGGTAGCGGTCAGCCCACACCAGTCTCATGAAGAGGGAAGCACCAACCAATGACACAACTGGTTCAGAGGATTCTAGCCCTTTCCGGCCACACTGGAGGGTGGCAGCACGCCAGTATGAGAGCCGTGGTGGTAGGAGGTTACGCCCAACCGACAGCGGTTGGAGGATGTGGCCAACTAACCATGCTAGTGGGCGTTGCAGTGCCATGCAGGCACCATTTGATGGAATGGTTTGGGTTCAGGACATTTGGGAATTTGGGGGGTGTGGTCTGTCAAAGGCAGGACCATCAGAGGTCAGAAAAGGCTAGTTGCCCCATCCCGGATGAGTAGCGCACCACCGGTCAGCCCCCAGGCGTACCGTGCTAGGGCTGGAAGGTCAGGATGGACCCACTAATGTGGGCCAGACCCCCACCCAGTAGGATGGACCATCGCTGGAAATCCTAACCCATGCCCTTTGGGCTTGGACTAACTATACTGGTTCACCAGGTGACCCGATAGACTAGACCCTCATCCAAATTAGGCCTGCCCCTTACGCAAACGGCCCCCTATTTCCAAAAACACCCTTATATGGAAAACCACACATCTTATTTATGACCCTTTTGCAGTGTTGGGACTCTCATTATGATTAGGATATCTGGAATTCTTTGTGGTGGCTTTATTGTAGTTACAGATTTGATGAATGGCTTAAGAACTGGTTCTCCTATGCATGACACAAATGGGACCCTGTGGTTGGTTGTGACCTGAAGATTGTTCAACGACGACCCAGAGGGAAGCAGCTCTGTTATACCAGGGAAGCCAACAATGGGGAGCATCTCTGTGTGACCCAATGAACCCATGATAATTGACAGGAGGAGTAACTCACCTCATCCATGGTAGGAAGCGACTTTTCGGGACCAAACATACCCAAACTGGGGAGTTACTCTGTGTGATCGAACATACCAACGGAACACATCTGGGATCAGTAACACTGAAACCTACAGTTTCTAGGAAGAGGCTCTTTGGTACTAACTTTTAATGTAGGAATGAGCTCTATGTGACATGGTATGCCAACTATTCTTGATAGAGGATGATTTATCCAAAAGCTGAGGAGTTCGATGATGTGACTAAGGATACATATATCACTACCATTAATGTATAATTTATGTGAGATGTATTGTGATTCATTACCTACATTGATGATTGTCGTGTGGTCTTTACTTTTTGTTTTGGGTCTCCCATTATGTTTCATGATACTCACCTCTACATGGGCCTTGCGCATGCGTGTCGTCTCCCATGCAGATGACCAATACTTTTACAGAGTCATTGGTGGACCAGGACCTGATGGAGCCTAGTGAGACTATTTCGATGAACGCTTCGATGATGGACATAGTGGACTATGACCTGGAGTCCTAGTAAAAATGTATAAACAGGGCATACTACTTTGTCTTCTGGTATATTCTCTACTCTTACAATCAGGTTGGGTTTTCTGCCGATGGTTATCAATGCATCGTTTCATGCTTTTAAATTTCTGTTCTATTTGTTGGGATTGTATTCAGGTCCACTTTGTTTCAGATGTACTTTGTACACCGTATTGTTTCAGTATACTTGTTCTTATCCTTTTAGTGAGTTGGGATATGTTTGGGAATGTGTATGTGTACAGGTACTCAAGAAAATTCCTCTCACTTCCAGGTTGATGCCTTCGACAATTTTCACCATCCCCTGGCCTTCAAGAGGTGGGATTGGGGTAGTAATGGAAAATACCAAGGTGCATGAGTCGTGAAACCTATTTGATAAGTTTTTTGGAGTTTTCATTATTGGGAATGTCTCAATAGAAGTAGAATTTTTTATGTGATGAGAGTATGTTAATATAATAATTATTTTTAATGGGAAATAGAATGATTAGTTAATGTAATGGTTTTTAATAATGTTAATCCTAACAAATTATCAAAGGTTGCATACATTAAATTTCAAAATTATAGGTATTATGAATATTTTTCTCTTTAGGGGAATTATTGTGATGAAAACGAGCATCCTTGTAGGTGAAATGGATACAATATTGACTATTAAGATACGAAAATTGATATATGTTATGATATGTGTTTTGTTGTATATGATGAGGATGCATAGTCTATGGATTAAGGATAAGGTGGAATAAAAAAGGTCTTTATGTATTGAAACTCTTGAAATATGTTATAAAAATGATTAAAATGATTGTTTGTACAATTTTTTTCAATAAATATTATTAAAAATATTATAAATGTTACATATAGAATAAAGTGATTCTATGGAAAGGTGATATTCTAATTAAGTAAAACTAATTTTATTATATGTCCTCGATATTGATATAATTTTTATTAGAAAAATAGATATTGGATATGAATCTTAATGTATAATATTACATATTACATTAGAACTAATTAATGATTTATTGAAATTGTTGTTTATTCTATCATTGATTGAGTTTATAAAATTTAAGGATTAGAGGAATAAATCCAGTAAACTATGTTTCATTTAGTAAATATGTTGGAATTTATTTTTTCAATATGGTTGTATAGATAGTTTTTTATTACCATCTTTCAAGAGAATACATAAGGAATGTATTCACATATTTGATATGTTATAATAATGAATCACATTATGGTGTATGAGAATTATTGATAAGACTATTTTTGAAATTTAGTAACCACGTTTAGAATTTTTTGGATTTTAATAGTTTTTAATGATTATAATGTCATATATTTATGAAATGGTTTACGTTGAACATTTTATGAGATTTTAGATATTAATGTATTACACCCCCATATGACGATTTATCCATATTTCATATATTATTCTAATTATATTTTTATGATGAATACTATGGATAGGCAAAATGATTTGTCATTATATATGTGGATATTATGATATATTAGTGCTTCAATCACAAAAAATTGACCTTTTTCATTGATTAAGAGAAGTAGAGTAACTTTAACAACGAATGATTTATTATTGAATATTTTCATATTAGATGGATATTAATCAGCTATGTATATATTCACATGAACATTCACCATCATTAAAAAAAGGATATATAAATGATTTTTCCCTCTAATAATCATCTTTTATGATAGCATTTTAACTTTTCATGCATGTTTGGATCATGGTATTAGTTGTTTTATGTATTATCTTTATCAATAACTCTCACGTGACAAGTGATCTCAATCCCTCTATATAATTATCTATGCTTTATCTACATGGTATATTCTTCACATACCATTGTTGACACTCCTTTTGTTACAGAATCTAAAGATTGGAAAAGGGGAATATCTGAGCTCAAAGTGATTCAACCTTTGAAGAAAATATCAAAAATCGAAAAAGGCATGAACAAGGGAGAAAAAGCACCTGTTCCGTGCACGTTCTATCCCTATTACGCAAGTCCACTTGCGCGACATCTTATGGTCGCGCAAGTGACATGCACGACCTAAGTGATAACCACCCGGTAACCACCCGAGGTCTTCTCCTGTCTATAAATAGACCATGTGGGCCCCCCATTCATGGAGGTTTTTTTTTCCAGAAACTCAGATTTGAGCTCCCGGCGCCCTAGTCTATTCTCAAAGCTTCTGAAACACTTTTAAGGTAATTTCATACCTAGAACGGAAGATCTAAAGAGGGGGAGGAAGGCCTATGTGTTGAAACTAATCAACACTTGCGTGCCTGAGTGGCCAGCCCTTAAGGGAAAAGGACCACACTTGCGTGCCACCTTACTCCTTCAATAGATCTTGCACGCCCTTCTTCTAGAAGAACCTCAAGAGGATTTTAAAGGCTTTAATAAAGAGTCGCTCAAGTAATACCCTGCTGGTTAACCGTCACGCAAGTACACCATGTGTCGCGCAGGCATATCTACGCGACGAGGACATGCGCGACCAGGACTTGCGCGCCCATGCAGTACCTGCGTGCATGCCAGGACATGCGCACCCCTACCTTTTTGAGTGCCTTTCTTGCCCATTTTACCCCTCTTAAGCCATTACACCTTTCCTATTCAAGATTCAGTCTTCAAGACACTCATCAAAGCCATTTATGGCATGATTTCTTGATTTGAGTTTCTTATCTGAAAGTATTTTTGTGGAATATCTCTAAAAACCTAGTGATTTACATATCTTTGTGCCACTAATGATTGAGAGTTCATTCATTCAACCTCATCCTTTAAGATGAGAGAATCCTTAACCTAGGTCTACTTTTCAGGAATAATCCCCAGTCATAAGTCCCCTAATTTGGGCATCCTCTTAGGTGTAAGCCCTAGATCCCCTAACCTGGGATTCCTTTTTCGGAGTAATCCCCAGTCTCAAATATGGGCATCTTCCTTAGGAGTAAGCCCCAATTATTAGAGTTCCTAAATCTGGGAATCCTCTATAGAAGTAAGCCCCATGTCCCTCAATTTTTTGGGCATCCTCTTAGGAGTAAGCCCCAGATCCCCTAACTTGGGAATCCACCTTAAGAGTAATCCCCAGTCCCCTAATTTGGGCATCCTCCTCGGGAGTAAGCCCCAAACCATATTCCCTTAACCTGGGCCTCCTTTTCATGAGTATGTCCCAGTCATAATCCCTTAACCTGGGCCTCCTTTTCAGAAGTAAGTCCCAGTCATAATACCTTAACATGGGCCTACTTTTCAGGAATAAGCCCCAGTCATAATCCTCTTAACCAGTCCTAATTTTCCTTTGATCTGGGATTCATTTTCAGGAGTAAAACCCAATCATAATTCTTCTCCTAATTTGGGCCTCCTTTTCAGGAGTAATCCCCAAGTTATAATATACAAAATCATCATGAAGCACATTTACCTTTATGGACCCTGTTCCTGGATTTCTTCTCTAAAGTAAATCCTAAACCTTCATTTACCTGGGAAGTCATACATCTATAGGCCCCACATTATTTCTTATGATTGCAACTTTCATGGCACAATTGTCTAATTTTTTACCAATACCTCTTGTTTCTTACACTGAGCATGAATCACGTGATCTTAGAGTGTAAAGGAAATTATGACATCCTTATTTGAGCCATCAATCATAAACATCATACTCCCTTACTAGAACTACATGGGTTTTGATTCCTTTTCTAAACAAAGGATACATAGGTAGCCTGTCTACGGGTTCGATCCCAACTCTAAAATAATCCATGTCCTTCTGAATGATAATAAAATTCAAGTGCCCCACTTAGTGGCTTTAAAACCAGCATGGTCATCATAATGACCAAGAGACTTCTGTATAAATGTGTCGAAGGGTAACATTGACCAAGAATCATTAATAAATACAGATGATTCTCTATAGATGAAGAATCTCGAATACATACAGAAGATTCTCTAAATTTCCTACATATTTAATCATTGATTGCCAGATATGAAGGAAAGCTCATTTAATACTTGGTAATGTAATAAGCATTCCCGAACATTACTTAAATCTACAAAGAGAGTCCAGGAGTAGACAATAATTATCCTCAAATAGGTGTGATGAGTCCGACCTCCCATCCTCTCGACCAATGAAAATTCCTAAACCGCATCAGTCCACAAACTAATGAGCACCTACCTTTGGAAAGTTAGTTCGAATGGATGTGTAATCATTGTATGTTTTCGGTTCTATGAAGAAACCCGTTAGAAACCGATCAGAACGTTTGAACCTCCAATCAAGGCGGTCATCCACGGATTCCGTGGGAAACAAAAAATGGTGACCCCGACGTAAATCTTTATCCAAATAAAAAAAATGATGTTTTACCTATTTTAGGCCCATATATAAACTCAATGAGAGGGCCAACAAGACAGTCAATAACATACATGCTCATCTATAAGATGTAGTAGCTGAATTTATCTTGATTACATCTGTTATATCAAACATGCACTCTTTTCCAAGATCTTTTGCATTTCCATATTGGCCACCCTCAAATTCACACCTGTGAATACTTCTGCTGCAAATGCCACTGCTGCTACTCCTGCTGGATTGTCGTCCGCTCTTAGGACGATATCACCTACTCAGAGTCTTTAATGTTGGGTATCAAACGCAATGGTTAAGGAGTATCGTCAACACAGCACCATCCCAACTCTGGAGGCTACCCACCAGGCCCTGCAAGTAAATAACTCACATCGGTCACCCGGACAACGACGACCAGTGATCAAGAAGAAGGTGGTGCGGACTACCGTCTCCAACCATTTAGGGTCATTATCCCCGAACGCAATCGCCATTCACTCCCTCATTCTGGGGAGGTGAATGAGCAGGTCCCTCAGGACCTTAATTCAAACAGATAGGAGTCCTTATTAAGGGCTCCCACCAACAATCGCTGCCAGACTCATGCGGCAGTGCACCCTCAACATGATGAGGGTACCGACTCCAGGTATTCGGCTCAGGTTCTTCGATCCTGAGCAAGAAAGACGAACCACCAGAGGCAGAATCCAGTCAACAGTGAGCAGGTTCTCATCTCTTCCATCTCCGGAGATGTCCACCAACCTGACTTGGTCGCAAGCAATGAGCAGGCACATACTCCTACCCGTTTTAATTCTGTTGTCCAGCAGACTCGTCTGGCAGCATCACGCCAATCCCGCCAGGCGATTCCGGAGGAGTACTATAGGCAGGAACATAAACCTGTTTATACACCATCAGCTAGTCAGCAGGCTCGTCTGACTACATATGATGAATCTCGTCAACCATGTTTGGTGAATTGTAATCAGCAGGCTCATACACCTGCTAGTATTAATCATGTCTAC
The DNA here is from genome assembly GCA_963277665.1 of Viscum album. Taxonomy (NCBI): domain Eukaryota; kingdom Viridiplantae; phylum Streptophyta; class Magnoliopsida; order Santalales; family Viscaceae; genus Viscum; species Viscum album. Next base: position 655,088,845 of record OY728140.1, read on the forward strand.
CAACAGTCTTGCTTGGTAGAATTCGGAGAAGTTATTCGGAAAGCCCCGACAAAAAATAGGAGTCAGACACAACTCTCTGCCTCCACACTTGAGTACTGTCAGGATTAAATGACAGGAAATGGAGGACACGATCAGGCACATACACCTGCTCCAAGCCCAGAATGGATGTATATTCCCTTTCCGATAGCTGAAGTCACCAAGCATATTCTATCAATCGTGAAAGAGTAGAAGAAAATCCCTGCTCATATTCTGGATTCCTGTCATGATATTATAACAACTTCAGTGGCATCTCAGGGAAAGACACATAAATCTATCCCTACTAGTGGAGTGATACATCAATAATTCACTCTGAAATAGACACACACTTCTGTTCTAGTCCATGAGGGTTATGGGGCATACACCCCCATATCATATGGACGACCAAGTCCGGAACATACACCTGATTTGAGAGGAGATCGTCAGCCTAACCTGGTCATCTTTACTGATCAGGCACATACACCTAGTCAGAGTAGCCACTTTCGTCAACAAGTGGTTTCCAAGGTGAGTAAGAAGGCATCTAAGAAAAAGACCTACCCAGTATAGTCAGGAGATCAAGTTCCAATATGTAACAAGTACTTTCTCGATGCTGGAGTTCTTGAAGCTCTCAGACAATTATCTTTTGGAATTATAGATTCTACTACCTCAATTCCCAATAACGGGAACATGAATTCTGCATGTCTTCAACAAAAACTTCCTCATGAAGTCTTGCTTCATGACAATTCGGTCGATCTCGAAGTTTCATCTTCAGATGAGAGCCACAGGAACCCTCTGTGTGGTCAAAAGACCAAGGAACAAGAGATCTTATCTTTTGTTGTAACCAATTATGGTGGTCCTCCCCATTATGATGGATTTTGCTGTGAATGTACTCTCTGCAGTAGTGATTAACATTTCCCAGAAAATTCTCCATTGGAAAATGTAGTACCAAGAAAGCCCTCTTATCTTGAGGAACTTGAAAATGCGAAACCAGTCATGTCTGAAGCATCATCGCTAGTAGGTGAAATAATTTCTCAATCAGAAGATAGCCCGGGGTGTAGGTCATTCTCCGAACCACCACTAAGTCATGCATCTTCTAGTTTGATCAATTATTTATCTACCAATCCTATTGAATCGAATAAAGAAACAAGGAAACACCAACTCTGGTCAAATCAGGTAGAAGAATCATCATCAAATGATAACGAGGAAATGATGAACATGAGAAAACAAATGGTGAAAGGTGAGGTGCCAGTTATGTTTTGGCCTCTGGCTGACTCTCGGTATAATATTCCAGAAATGTTGACGAATGATGAAATTCATGATATTCGTCTCAACATATGGAAAACTCTTTTTCAGTTGAAAAAGAAAGTTTTTTCTTTTGATGAATATGAAAATCATATTAAGATAATAGAAGGGTTACAACGTCAGATTGATTTGGCATCTCTATCAGTCTCTCGATATCCGAAGGCTGAAAAGCAGCAGAGAGCCCTTCAACGTTAATGCTTTGGTTCACTAAGAACATTGCATCAGTTAATTTCCAATGCCCAATCTGGTATTCGTGTCAGAGGATAGGGTGTTCATGGAGAACTACATTTCACGGTGCTCTCCAGTCAGCAAAGCCCACCGAAAGTGGTCTCATGAAATGTTATTTCCCATGTTCAGCCATAGTCAATGGGCTTTGTTTGTAATCAAAATCATGCCCAAGAATAGGCTTCAACTAGTTCCTCTCAAAATCAAGAATACAGAAAACAAGTTGTTGATTTACTCTAGCATCAAGCAAATGAGAATATCGAACATGCCTCTTGTTTGGAGCAAGCACATCACCAAATGACAGAAGTATTAGAAATCATCCAACGATCTTTTGAACCGGGTGATAAAATCAGATACAGATTAATGAATCCAGCTAATTTCCGGACTAAGGTTCGCAAGATCAGGAGGACTTTCAAGAAAGTCTCAGACATAGCATGTCAAGAACCACCCCAGCTCGCCAGAGTGGGGAATCTTTTTAACCAACCCTCGGAATCAAACAATAGGTTCCAAGGAGTTGAGCGAGAATAGCAGGAACATCCCGAGTCCACTGGACTAGGGACTTTTTCAGATCATCAATCTTCTCCTCAGAGAAAGTCGGTCTTTTCTCGATTGGGGAAGAAAACTCAAGAGGAACGAAGAGCCAAATAATCAAGAGATTCCCTCCAAATTATGGTTCATCAATAAGTTCCTGAGGGATTGAATCAACAAAAGGCAATGTCTCATCAAAGACATGGAAGAAGACAATATCAAAAAAATTCTGATAGAAGGGATGCAATGAGTTATGCAACGATTAATGCCATCAATGCCATTGTTTCTGATCAACCAGATGAGGCTCACTTAGGGGACTCAGATGAAGAGGTTCCTTCTCAAGAAGATGTACACACCGACACAAATGAAGAAGGTTTGTGTACATGAAGTCAAAGGAATACTCAGAACATAAGTAATCCTTCGAGTAACCCAATTCCCCTTTCTGAAGAGGATCCAAAAAAGGGAATGGAAAGAACTAGGATATATATCCTTCCTCTGGAGAAGGTCAATTTCTCTCACTAGAGAAGAGGTTTTCACAACAGGAGGAAGAAATGAAGGAATTAAGAAGGTTTAATGCAGAACTACTTCAGAGTAGTCTTCTTCTTAAGCATGACAGAGTCTGTCAGCCAAAGAAATTTTTTGCAACTACGGATATGGATCAAGAATATCCTCCTCTATCAGTACACCCTCACAGGTCTAATCCTACGGGTCATGTGCAACAACAGTTGGCAGTGATACCATCAGTTGATGCGCCAATCGCCACATCTGGCCAAGCTCCAGTCATTGCACCTACCCAAGTCCATGTTCAACTAGATGCTTCTCAAAAGTTAATAACTACAACTGAGTCTTTAATAGCTCTGTTAGAATCTATGGAAGGGAAGAGTGCACAAGTTCGATCAGAAAAGAAATTTTAACCTGAATAGGTAGATTCAATTTCTCCTCCATCCTGTTTTGGGAACCCTGTATTCCCTATTTTCAATGGATCAGGCGATCCTGAGCAACATTTGACGCATTACGTGTCTTTTCGTGATCCTATGATGGGAACTCCAGAGCAGCAAGAAGTAGTGAAACTCAGATGCTTCCTGCGAACCTTTCAAGGACCATCTTTTGTTTGGTATACAAGCTTGCAATCCTGGTCAATTACCAGATGGAAGGATCTTCGCAAAAAAATCCTCCTTCAGTTTAGCTCAACTTTGTCAAAGACAAAAAAAATTGATCTTACAAAATGTAAGCAAAGGGAGAATGAAATGGTCTATGATTTCATTGCTCGATGAAAGGTATTAACATATTCCTTGATTTTAGCACCCCCTCAAGACGTATTGTTGCCAATCTATGTGGATGACCTGCATGACAAATTATGCACGCCATTAATCCCTGTGAAATACACAGGAGGGTTTCGATACATTACTTCAATCGCTCGGCAGATTGAAGATTCCATTATACAGGCTAAGGCTAAATCTCGTGTAATTCTATCAGCTCCAGGAAGGTGAATGGGTAAAGCAGAAACTGCTACAGTATGCTTAAACAAGCACATGTACCTATTTCGATCTCAAAACCATCATCTTCTCTAAGGGCTCCACCTTCTGAGCGCCATCAACAAAGGCCTTTTCATCTAGAAGATCAAAAAGCTCAAATATGAAAACAATATGAGGATTTGAAGAGCAAAACATACTCTTTCCGAAATGAACAAGTTCCAGGTTATTTCATTTCGTCTCTGGAAAACAATTTGGTTCAATTGCTAATACCGAAGAGGCCAAACAAGAATGGAGATGATAATAGTCCTAATTATTTCCCTTTTCATCATCTGTTGGGGCATCCCATCTAGGAGTGTTTTGTCTTAAAAGACCTCTTGAAAAAGATGGTCGACTCGGGACAGGTCACATTGAAAGGCTTCTCAACCCAGGTAGCATGTGTCACTACTACAGTTCCAGAGGAGGAGGATGAATGGCAGGAAGTCAAAAGAAAAAATGCACAAAAGTATGATTATTGGATGGTCAAAAATACAATCATTCGAAATCAATATATTTTGCAAACACAATTACGGAAACCAATTGTGTCTTCTGCCATGAATGTTGCGGCAAAACCCTCTTCATCAGAGGGAATGTCCTCAAAGAAACAACATGATTTAAAGAAAAAAAATAATCAGAAGATGATGAGTATATGTCAAAGCCTATGTTGTCTTTGACTTTGGAAGACTTCATACCATCTACTTCAATGCCAAGGGCACCACCCCACCAAACGGCATAGCCTAAATAGGCTAATCTGGTAGATTCTTCATCAGACGAAAAGTTAATCTTTGGTTCTGTTAATATGATTCAATTAACAGATCCATATGCCAGTCATAGTTTCAATTTCAATGAGCCTGAATTCCATGTATCAAACAGAGGAATCATATGATGTTCTAGGGGATCAGGATACAGGGGAAGAAGTGGATCTTTTAGAAGCCACTATTCCAATTCTACCCCTACAAGAACTGTGTACGCAACAGAAACTCGTGGTAGAGCCCTTCAGTGAGATAAGAAATAACAAGCCATTTCTTCTACCAATAACAAATTCAGTCCTGGCATAGTTATTTTGGATGACTGGTTGAAGGTTCCATCTTCTTCCTCTCAGTAAGTAAATGGATCTAATCGGTTTAATCTTCCAAAACCAGGAATATTGCCAACTCTTATACAAGATGCATCAAATTCCAAAGCATATGCTTCCAAGGTACCTGCTAAACCACATATTCCTGTTGGTACACGCAGACCACTGGATCAAAATTATGATATATTGAAACACTTGGACAATTTACTAGCCAATTTATCAATTTTGGATGCTTTGAATCTGACAAAAGATCTTCAGGAAGCACTCATCGAGGCTTTGTCAAGTCCTCAGGAGTTTGAAACTGAAATTGCTGCAGCTGAATTTTATCACATAGAGAATAATCCTGCTGAATACCATGCAATAATATCATTTCTTGATGAAGATGAAGATGACGTTTTGCATGGACATATTAGACTATTGTACTTGTCTGGAAAAGTCAATGGCGTGGATGTTCGAAGAGTTTTCATTGACAATGGTTCAAGAGTCCACCTCATGCCCATTCGTACACATTGTCAATTGGGCCTCATAGAATCATATTTATCTCCCTCCACCATGATGCTACAGGGAGATGATAAAAATGAACAAGAACCACTGGGTAAAGTTACACTCAGAACTCTGTTTGGAGATCTTGTATCTAATTCATATTTCATGGTTGTTGATCAAGACTCAACCTTCTACATTTTACTTGGAAGACGCTGGTTACATCAACATGCGGCTATCCCTTCTTCATACAATCAATGTCTCAAATATTGTTTTGATGGTCATGTTGGGACATTGTATGGTGATAAGGCCCCGTTCAAGACATGTGAGTCTCAATACATTGTGGCAGAATTCTATCACATTATGCAAAGTGAGAAATCCATAACAAAAGAGATTACCAAAGTTAATGCTCCATATTGTTTGGAAAAAATTACAGTAAATCCATTTACACATGTGAGTACAGATTATGTGATGTCTATCAGTCAAATTGACATGATATACCCAAATAAAAATACACTTATGGAAATATCCATAATGCCAATTACAGTAATCGAGGCAGACATCATGGGAGAAATTGTTAATTTACCAAGCAGTGATGAAAACACAAATGGTGACGTCTTCATTTCATCTGCTGAAATCCAACAAGTCTATGCTTCTCCAATTAGGCCAGAAGAAGTTATAGCAACCTCGGAGGTGAACAATGATGTTGATTCTCTGTCCATCATCTCCTATTTATTACCCAATGAAGACCCTTCACCATCAATCAGGTTAGAAATGGAAGTTTCTTCTTCAAAATGTGAAAATTTTCACATCTCTTCTGATCATGAAAATTCTTCTTTGTCATCTACTATTGAAGTAGAAATGGAAGAAATAACACATTAAGAAGAAGAAGAGGAAGATCTCAGAGATTCCCCTCAAGCATTTGAAGAGGGTATCTCTACCAATGTGGATGAACTCAGAGAAATAAATCTGGGTTAAAAGGAAGATCCACGCCCCACTTTAATCAGTGCAGCCATGACCCTTGAAGAGCAAGAGATGTATATTTATTTTCTAAAGTGAAATAAAGATATTTTTTCTTGGAAATATACAGAAATTCTCTGGCTTGATCCTGATGTTTCTACTCATCATTTGGGTTTACCAGAAGAACATTGAGGATTTAAGAAAGCCGCGAGAAGAACACACCCAACTTATGCTTCTAAAATTGAAGCTGAGGTGGATAAGCTTATCAAAGATAACTTCATCAGAGAAGATTAGTATCCCAAGTGGTTGGCTAATATTGTATCTATAAAGAAGAAGAACATACAAATTATATTTTTCATCGATTTGAGAGATCTTAATCGGCATTGTCCTAAGGATGATTTCCCTGTTCGGATTATAGATCTTCTAATTGATGAAACAGCTATCTATGAAGCACTTTCCATCATGGATTGATATTCTGGATATAATCATATCTGAATGGCCCTAGATGATGAGGAATTCACAGCCTTCAAAGCCCCTCAGGGTGTGTTTTGTTACCAAGTAATTCCCTTTTGCTTAAAGACTGCAGGTGAAACATATCAGCGCACCATGCATCGTATCTTCAAACCCTTCTTAGGGAATTTTGTTGAATTGTATATAGAAGATTTGGTGGATAAATCCAAACAATGTTCTAATCAATTGGCTGATTTTGAAGTCATATTTTGCAAGCTTCGACAACATAATTTGAAGATGAACCCCTTAAAATGTGCTTTTGGGGTAACCTCAGGAAAATATCTCAGCTTTGTTGTACGCCATCGTGGTATTAAAGTCGATCATGAGAAGACCAAGTTAATCCATGGTATGTCACCTCCTCAAAATTTGAATGAATTGAGAGGCCTTCAAGGAAACTTAGCCTAGATTCAGCGTTTCATTGCCAATTTGGCAGGCAAAAGTTTACCCTTTACCAAATTGATGAAGAAGGATGTCACTTACCAGTGGACTGAAGAATGTTAAGAAGCATTCAATATTCTCAAAAAAAACCTCTTGAGTCCACCAGAAATCATGCCACCTATTTAAGGAAGACCACTTATCCTCTACGTGACAGCTCTAGAGCGATCATTGGGTGCCTTTCTTGCTCAATAGAATGATGCTGGGAATGAAAACAGCCTCTACTAGCTCAGTCGAACTATGGATGAAGCAGAAACCCAGTATTAAAGTATTGAGAAGTGATTCCTGGAATTAATCTTTGCATTTCAGAAGTTGAGACATTACCTGCAACATCACGAGGTCCAATTGGTATCTCGCAATAACCCTCTCAAATTCATCCTTAGTCGTCCAATGCTTATAGGAGGTCTAGCATGGTGGGCAGTTATTTTGCAGCAATTCGACATTGAGTATGTGTCTCAAAAGGCGATAGAGGGCCAAGATCTTGCTGATTTACTGGCTGAACACCCTTTAGTTGAAGGCACATCTTTAGATATTGAACTCCCTAATTAGGAAGTCTTCTCTATTCAAGAAAGTCCTCAAGAATGGAAAATGTATTTTGATGGTGCTTCCAGAAGTCCAATAGGGAAGAAAATGGAAAATCCTAAATTCAACAAAGTTGGCTTAGGAATTGTACACCTTTATCCAGAAAAGGATGTGTTACCTTATTCCTTCTTATTGTAGGAAGGTGATACCAATAATGATGTCGAATACCAAGATCTTATCACAGGCTGGGAATTAGTGCTTCAAGCACAAGTGAATCACTTAAAGGTGAAGGGTGATTCAGACCTGGTAATCAAACAAGTCAATGGGGATTATGCCATCAAGAAAAAAAGAACTAATCCCTTTATATGATAACTTCAGAGTGTTAATGGTGTAATTCCCTTTGGAACTGACATTTTCTTATGTCCCAAGATCACAAAATGCTCAAGCTGATGCACTGGCTAATATAGCCACAGCTCTGGCAGATCCAAATTGGGAGGAGACAACCATCAGTATTGCCCACCATCGTGCAATTTATCCTTAAGACCGAATCAGAATAGTGGAAATTAATGAAATTAGTCCCATTCATGAACTGTATGGTCATACTATAGGAAGGAGGTCACCTATCAAGGAATACCTTTAAAATGGAACACTTCCACCTGATAGAGCCGATAAAGAACAAATCTGGTGATGTGTGTTCAATTTTACTCTTTATGATAGCCCAGATCACCTAGAGAAAATTCTCTACAAATGTGGTTTTGATGGAGTTCTCTTCAGATTCATTGATGGTGAAGAGACAATGGTTATCATGAAAGGAGTGCATGCAGGAGTCTGTGGTGCCCACCAGTCTGGACATAGATTGTTATATCAAATTCAAAGGCTTGGATAATTTTTGCCTTCAATGATACGAGATTGTTTTGATTTCAAAAAGAAGAGTCATTCATGACAAGTACATGCCAACTTCATTCATCAGCGTTCAGAGTTGCTTCATATAGCTAAATACTCATGGCTATTTGCCACATGGGGAATGGATGTGGTGGGACCTTACCCTTCGGATATGGCTAAGCATTTTAAGTATATTCTTACTGCTACTGACTTCTTTTCCAAATGGGTAGAGGCAATACCTCTCAAGGAAGTCAGTTCTAAATGCATTGTTATCTTCATCAAGTCTAACATCATTACCAAATTTGGTGTCCCTCATACCATATTAACGGAAAATGGCACCAATTTATGTTCATCTGAGATGAAGAAGTTGTATCAAGAATACAACATCAAATCCAACCATTCATCTTGATATGATGCAGCGGCCAATGGACATATAGAAGCCTTTATCAACACTCTTTAAAATATACTGCAAAAGATGGTGGATAAAGATAAGAGGACATGGACTGATAAACTCTTTCATGCTTTATGGGCATATCGGACTACCACCCGCACTGCAACTCGGTCAACTCCATATTCATTGGTATATGGAACAGAAGCCTTCTTGCCCATTGATGTTCAACTACCCTCTCTCATAGTTTCCATTTTTGATCAATCATCTACAGATGAACCATATCAAAAGCGATTGAATGAATTGGAATGGTTATATGAGAAAAGATTGTGAACTTTTCCCCACTTGGAAGTCTATCAAAATCGAATAGCACGAGCTTTTAACAAAAAAGTTTGTTTTCGTTCATTCACTCAGGGAGAATTGGTATTAGTTCTCAGAACTCCAATGATACTAGGAAAGAATCCTCCCAAGCATGAGGAAAAATGGGAAGGGCCTTATTCAATATATAGGGTCTACTCCAATGGATCTTATTCATTAATCTCAATGGATTGATAACTCATCACTACTCCAACCAATTCCATATTTTTGAAGAAGTATTTTGTATAAACTGAAAAGTCTGTACTATGTCCCTGCAACATGACACTAAACTATGCGGAACCAGTTCTTCCTTGTTATATGACGTTAAAAATATACAGAGATGGTCCAGTATTACCTTGAACTACAACCTCCTCCCACATGATGTTAAACTGTGAAAAAAAAAGTTCCCTAAATGGTCCAGTATAACCTTAAACTGCATCTAGGTCCTGTATGACCTTAAACTGCATCATCAATGGTCCATGTATTTGACCCTAAACTGTTTGCAAGTCCCTTACATCTAGCAAGACGTTAAACTGTGATGTCATAACTACATGACGCTAAACTGTATAAAATTCCCATACGTCCGGAAAGACGTTAAACTACATAATCATCAAAGGTCTTGTATGACATTAAACTACACCACCGTCCCGCATGACATTAAACTGCACCATCCACGGTCCATGCATATGACCTTAAACTATTCGCACTTTCGTCTAACATGATGCTAAACTGTATCGTCCCTTTTTCATCCAACATGACGTTAAACTGTGGAAAAAATACCCAATGCATCCTACATGGCGTTAAAATGGTGCACTGTTTTGTCCTCACTGCATTACATTAAACTGCACAGTCCCCCCCATTCGTCCAACATGACGTTAAACACTATTGTCCCCATCGTCCTAACTAAATGACGCTAAACTGTACAGAAAGATCATGATACGTCCTACATGACATTAAAATGTATTTTTTCCCTGCTACATGACACTAAACTATGCAGCTCCAATACTCCTAACTGCAAGACTTTAAACTGCTTAGTCACTTCATACATCCTACATGACGTTAAACTGTGTATCGTTAAGGTTGTTTCTACCTCTTGTTTCTCACACCGAGGATGACTCACGTGAGCTTAGATCAAGACACAACCATAATATTCTCTCTAGGCTGCTAACCATGTGTAAGTCCTAAAATCATTTTTTTAGGTCGTTGTCCCCAAGAACAACTTGATCATTAATTAATTCTTTAATTGAACTACACTGACTTTGATCCTTTCCTTCTAGGCTGGGTATATAGGCAACCTCCCAAGGTTCATGCCCAAAACCAATATCTTCACATCGGTTCACCTCCATCTCATACGATGTTGATTCGTGAAAACACCCCTAGAATCAATATCTTTACATTGGTTCACATTCGTCCTTGTTATACGACGTTAAACTATACAAAACTTCTGTCTAGTATAACAATAAAGTACAATATTCTTTGATACCCTCACCTAAGAGGGAACCACTATTTACATTTATTTTTCAATCATGTTTCATCTCAATGACTACATGCACACATGGAAAATCCCAAACCTATTATCTTGTGTTAAACCATCATTGTACTAAATCCCCCTTTCACCCTTCATATGTATGAACCAAATTTGTACAAAGGGTATTTCTAGAACTATGTGGGCTTGATTACCATACTTATGGGATACGTAGGAACATTCGTGTGTCCCTAGAATCCAGCCCCAAGTCTTTGGGCCTAACCCCAAATTCCTCTTTCAGTCCCTTGGCTGAAAAATTCCCATGAAAACACACACTGTGTATTTCTTACAATGGTCCAAGCTCTACGAACCTAAACTAAGATCTCTAATCCATTTTACCACATGGCATTAAACTGTAGTATAAGAACTATGTATGGATTGATTCTCATCCTTATGGGATACATAGTGAAGTCCAACATTTCAATTCAGGACCCACCCACAGCATGATTATGGTTAGCATTGATCTGTGTATCTCTGTATACATTGAACAATACCCATCTTTATGTGTCATAATCCTAACCTTAAATATTTCCAGATCCACATAACCCTTTTCATGACTTCAAGTCACAAAAATATCAAACTTCTGAGAATTCTATTGCCTAACTATGCAGCACGTGCCCATAGGCGGCCTGGCATAAACAGTCTACATAACAGACTTTTTAGCCAAAAGATACTATTATTTGACTATGTGGCCAATGCCCTTAGGTGTCTCTACATAATTCAACTCCCTAACGGGTTTTTCCGATAGTGGTAACTTAATTCTTGGGAAGAATGGCTCTTTTTTACTTATTTTTATTAAATAACAGTATGTAGGGATCCGCAAAAATAGCAATCCTTAACATATTTGTCCCATATCCTTTTTCATGATCTGATAGTATTCAAGTCTATGGTTTATATTCTACTTCCCTACGTTTGGGTCAGACCATCTTAGGAGTGATATTCATCCAGTTCTTCCATAATCTTGTTTGGAAATATCTTCTCCATATTCAAGTACCTACTTCTATACAACAAACCCTATACGTTGGAAGATTTGAATCTCCATAAACGTTCACTGGATTTTAGCATTAGGAATTTATATTTCTAAGAGTTCTTTTGCCTGAATATGCAGCACATGCCCATATGTGGCCTTGCATAAACATTATACATAACAAACTTGTTATCCATAAGATACTATTTTATTTAACTATGCAGCCAATTCCCTTAGGTGGCCCTGTATAATTCAACCCCCTAATGGGTTTGTTAAATAATGGTAACTTCATTCTTGGGAACTACTTCTTCGAATGCCTTTTTGCTCTTTTTCATATCATTCCTCAGATTCAAATATTCATAATTTATAGCTTACATATTTTCCCTCATACTTGAGTATGGTACTATGTTTCCAGATGAGTTTTCAAGGAACTGATTCAATTCTAATCCATTTAGGTCAAAGCTATTTCAACCATAAACATTAGCCTTTGTATGTCCGATGTGCATGACTTTAAACTGCACACAAAAGGCAGGGGAACTATGAATAATAGTCAAGTTCCCTACTCACTAAATATACATTTTTGTATGATTTAGGTAACATTGACCAATTAAAAGGATTGAAGTTTGTAGGGTTAATTACATTAGCCCTAGTAAAAATCAAACAATGCTTACTAGGCCCATTGGCTTAGGTAAAATCTAAAGCATGTAGTGAAAGAGAATGCATGTACAAATGAGTGAAGGTGAAAGTGTTTTTCATTGATACATAAGAGTAAGAAGGACATACATAGACTGGAGTCTCTTCTCTTTTTTCCAGAATTACAAGAGTCTTTCAACATAACACTTCATTTGATTTACGGCATCCCGAGTTTCATCAGCAACCACCTGGAATTCACTCATTCAACTAGATACAATAAGAGATGCAGTGATACCAGCTCTTCTTGGAACAATTATAAAAGGATGTTCTTGAGTGCGGTTTGAGAAAATTTTCTGCCGATCAAACAGTGACTATGTTTCTGTCCAAGAGACTTGGAAGATGGATACATGGATTTGAGAATGTAGAATTGGAAGTAAAGAGCCATTTGGAGAGAGTACTCTTTTCTGATATTGCTCTAATACCATGTTTGTATTCTCTCCACCAACTAGCAATGGGAAACATTTCAGCCCATGGGTTATCCATTTTCATATCTTCAAGGAAATGACATGGAGGAAGAATTTGAAAGTTCACACCATTGTTTTTTCCCTTAATGCACAACATAACCGAAATGAAGGAGTATCAGTGCAGCTGCATATCAGGTGTATAGTTCTTTGAATCTGGAACATTGACTCCTTGCAGATGACCATGACAATATAGAGGCAGGTAGATGCTCTGTGGGAAATTAAGATGATATTTCTTCAAGTACTTAGCCAAATATGGGAGAGTGCTATCGCAGATATCATAGTAATCATGGCCAATAATGTTCATCATGTCATCAACCTAGTTGCTATCCAGTTCATCAGACGTTTTAATTCCCTTAGGAGCCATTGAATTTGCAAAAAAGTTGAATAAATTAAACTATTAAATGGGATTATTTTTCATAAAATTTGTGAAAGAATCCAAAAAAAATGGCTAAGTCATTAAGGCGCGCAAGTCTAAACATGATGCGCAAGTGTTCGTGTGCCGTGCTAGTTTTTGACGTGAAAGTACAAACTGCGCAAGTACAAATACCTTTACAGTAGCGCGACATCAAGGAAAACACCGGAAAATGGAGCAACCTGTGCGGCTAAGGTGACCTGCGTGGAGAGAGCTCAAAGGTATCAAGTCTAGAAATATAGATGCTTGTACAGAAGTGAGGCCCTCTATTTATAGACGAGGTCGGGACCCTGTGCGCCGTACCATACGCGATGTGCACTTGCGCGCCACCCTCTGTGCTATCAGGACTTGCGTGCCACCTTTCATTTGGATGTCTTCGATTTCCTCAGAGTCAAATCCTCATTTCTTTTGGATCCAACTCTGAGGGGGGGGGGGGGCTTTTGTTGACCCTCCTTTCGTAACAGAATCTAAAGATCGGAAAAGGGGAATATCTGAGCTCAAAGTGATTCAACAATTGATGAAAATATCAAAAATCGACAAAGGCATGAACAAAGGATCAAAAGCACCTGTGCCGCACAAAGTCTATCACTGTCGTGCAAGTCCACTTGCACGACGCTTTATGGTCACACAAGTGACTTGCGCGACCTACGTGATAACCACCCTATAACTGCCTGGGGTTTTCTCCTGCCTATAAATAGACTCTGTGGGCCCCCCATTCGAGGAGGATTTTTTCCAGAAACTCAGATTTGAGCTCTCGGTGCCCTAGTCTCTTCTCAATGCTTCTGAAACACTTCTATGGTAATTTTTTACCTATAACAGAAGATCTAAAGAGGGGGAGGAAGGCCTAAGTGTTGACACTCATCAACACTTGCGCGTCTGAGTGGCCATCCCTTAAGGGAAAATGACCACACTTTCGCGCCGCCTTACTCCTTAAATAGATCTTGCGCACCCTTCTTCTGGAAGAACCTCAAGATGATTCTAAAGGCTTTAATAAAGAGTCGCTCAAGTATTACCCTACTGATTAACCATCATGCAAGTACACCATGTGTTGCGCAGGCATATCTGCTCGACCAGGACCTGCGTGACTAGGACTTGCATGCCCACACAGTACCTGCGTGCCTACTAGGACTTGCGCGCCCCTACCTTTTTGAGTGCCTTTCTTGCCCATTTTACCCCTATTAAGCCATTACACCTTTCATATTCAAGATTCAGTCTTCAAGACACTCTTCAAATCCATTTATGGCATGATTTCTTGATTCGAATTCCTTGTCTGAAAGGAATTATGTGGAATATCTCGCAAATCCTAGTGATTTACATATCTTTATGTCACTAAAGATTGAGAGTTCAATCATTCAACCTCATCCTTTAAGATGATATAATCCTTAACCTGGTTCTCCTTTTCAGGAATAATGCACAGTCATAAGTCCTCTAATTTGGGCATCCTCTTAGGAGTAAGCCCCAGATCCCCTAACCTGGGCTTCCTTTTCAGGAGTAAGCCCCAGTCTCAAATATGGGCATCTTCCTTAGGAGTAAGCCCCAATTCTCAAAGGTCCCAAATCTGGGAATCCTCTTTAGGAGTAAGCCCCATGTACCTCAATGTTTTGGGCATCCTCTTAAGAGTAAGCCCCAGATCCCCTAACCTGGGCATCCTCCTTAAGAGCAAGTCGCAGTTCACTAATTGGGCATCCTCCTCAAGAGTAATCCCCAAACCAAATCCCTTAACCTGGGCCTCCTTTTCAAAAGTATGTCCCAGTCATAATCACTTAACCTGGGCCTCCTTTTCAGGAGTAAGTCCCAGTCATAATCCTTTAACCTGGGCCTCCTTTTCAGGAATAAGCCCAGTCATAATCCTCCTTACTAGTCCTAATTTACCTTTGATCTGGGATTCTATTTCAGGAGTAAAACCCTATCATATGTATTCTCCTAATTTGGGCCTCCTTTTCAGGAGTAAGCCCCAAGTTATAGTATTGAAAATCTCCATGAAGCACATATACCTTTATAGACCATGTTCCTGGATTTCTTCTCTAAAGTAAATCCTAAGCCTTCATTTATCCGTGCAGTCATACATACATAAGCCACACATTATTTCTTATGATTGCATCTTTCATGGAACAATTGTCTAATTTTTTACCAATACCTCTTATTTCTTACACCGAGCATGACTCACGTGAGCTTAGAGTGTAAAGGAAATTGTGAAATCCATTTTTGAACCATCAATCATAAACAACATACTACCTTACTCGAACTACGTGGGTTCTGATTCATTTTCTAAACAACGGATACGTAGGTAGTCCGTCTACGGGTTCGATCCCAGCTCTAAAATAATCCATGTCCTTATGAATGACTATAAACTTCAAGTGCCCCAGTGAGTGGCTTTAAAACCAGCATGGTCATCATAATGACCAAGAGACTTCTGTATAAATGTGTCGAAGGGTACCATTGACCAAGAATCTATAATAAATACAGATGATTCTCTATCGATTAAGAACCTCGAATACATACAAATGATTCTCTAAATTTCCTAAATATTTAATTATTGATTGTTAGATAGGAAAGAAAGATCATTTTATACTTGGTAATGTAAAAAGGATTCACGGACATAACTTAAATCTACAAAGAGATTCGTGAAGTAGACAATAATTCCCCTAAAAAAGGTGTGATGAGTTCGACCTCCCATCCTCTCGACCAATGCAAATTCCTAAGCCTCATCAGTCCAAAAACTAATGAGAACCTACCTTTGGAAAGTAGGTCTGAATAGATGTGGAATCATGGTATGTTTCCAGTTCTACAAAGAAACCCATTAGAAACCGATCGGAACGTTTGAACCTCCAATCAATGCGTTCATCCCTGGATTCCGACGGAAACAACCATATATGATCTTGTATGTAAAAACCACGTTGTGAGATACCGTTTTATCCTATATTATAAAAAAATTATCTTTCTAAGAGTTATATTGGATGCAATTTATATGCTTTTCATTTCTATGAATTAATTTTAATATTTTATACCATTGACGAAGAGATGAGTGTCAAGGGGTAAAATTTGTTTTATAGCCGGTAAAATATAACACCCCATGATTTTTTCAAATATTTTTCTCAAGTTTGTTTATTATTTCGGATATTTTTTATGAAATATTATACTATGTATAGGATTAATAATATGAATCATATATTTCATCTAATGTTACATGAAAAATAATTTCTAGATTACATTATAAATAAATATGCGTTTACATTGTGTTAAATGCTTCAGTATGTTTAAACAAATTTTCATTTATTATAATAATATTATTATTTTATTTTATTATTATCAACTATAAATTAGAAGGTGGGGTAATAATTGGATTAAAAAAATTATGGAAATATGGTTTAAAAATTTATAAAAAATGATGTCATAGAAGACCATTTACAGAAAGTTGAAAATAAAAGAAAAAATTTACTAAGAAACTATGCTTATTAAATAAATTGTGTTTCCCCTAAATAAAATAAATATTTTTTTGGAAAATTATAATATTTATATTTATATATTTAATATATTTAATAATCTATATAACAATCATTATTTTTTAGAATATATATATATAATAAAAAATCCAATTGTACAATTAAAAATTATATTTTTCTTATAAGATGTTTTTTATCCTTTTCATGGGGAACCAATATTAAAAAAAATTAAATATTTATAAAATTTGTTTGAAATAATAATTATTATTTTTGAAAAAATAATTTCACAAATATCGTAGGGTGAATTTAATGGACGTTTATGAAAAGTACCTTCTTAGATGAGGTGTGGAAAATATTGAATTTTAATTGTAGGCCTTATATTTTTAAATAGTTCATATATAGAAATTATGTTTTAATTTTTATTTATTGTATATTTGTTCATTGAAATATAATCTAAACCATTTTTGTTCATTGTGATCAATTTCATATTCAATTTTGATATAAAAACATTTATATATTTTGAAAATTATCTCTTTAAATTATGACATCCTCATCATGTCTATGGGAGTAATTTTAAATTTCAATCCTCAAATTATAAGTATGCAATTTTGAAAGTGGATTATATATGTGGAATAATAAAAATATATCTTATCTAATAAGGTCACAATTATTATTCCCCAAACTAAATAATGAATGCAGTAAAAAATAATTGTATGGTTAAGGTATAAAATGGTTTACTGGTTATTAAATTTAAATGATATAGATAAAAATATCCTATAAAAATTTATATAATCTATTTTATGGAAATTTTCATACCATTAAAACGCTATAAATATAAAATAGTCAATTTTTTACCCATTTTACATATTAAAATCTATACTGAACTCATTTATTAAAAAAAACCACGTATATCTCCTCCACCAATTATAATAAACCACAACTTATCCTCCCTTCTTCACAGCTTGTAATAGATTTTTTTATCTATTAAATTCAATAGTCACATTAAAACCACCTTAATATTATAATATAATCATTATTTTTTAAAATAATCTACCCTTATAATGTTTTTTAATTCATAAGGATGATACCTAAAGAAGTCGTAACAATAAATTGTGAGTGTTTTTGTTATATTTCTTATGAAACCCCAAATATATTATTACTATAAATTAATATATAATAAAAATAAAGCACTACTAATTTTTTGATAACTTTTATTTATGTAAATTACATTAAATATTTTCCACTAAAATCAAATGGGTTATGAAATCATCATTTGCATGTAGGATAAACTACCACCTTGCGAACTGATATCATATTTTATTAATTACCACCTCTATATAATGGAAATATTAATATATTAATTATTAATAAATTATATATATTATTTATAAGATGAATATATGAATACATAATTATTATATCACTAATTCCTTCATACTCTCTATTTTACGAGAATATGATAATGTTTATCATCTGTTTAGAGGACTATCACATAGTGAAGTGAAGTGATTCATTCACGATTTTCATATAAGTTATCAAGGATGATTATGATGAAAAAATATGGTAAAAATGAAATAAATAATATTATTTAATTATAATATATATAAATTAATTTTATTTATTTCAATTTTATTAAAAAAGGAAATAGAAATCATGAATATTTAGGGCGTACCATATACATAAACTGTGTATTTTATTTCTTATCTCTCAATTTTATTAATATATATATATATATATTGGTTTAAATTATATAAATTCTGAAAACATGATCTAAATAACAGTACCAATAAATATCAATACAAAACATATGCATATAAT
This sequence comes from Viscum album, assembly GCA_963277665.1. Taxonomy (NCBI): domain Eukaryota; kingdom Viridiplantae; phylum Streptophyta; class Magnoliopsida; order Santalales; family Viscaceae; genus Viscum; species Viscum album. Next base: position 655,107,357 of record OY728140.1, read on the forward strand.
AAAGCAGTTCTTTCCCTAAACATGACCTTATTATTAAATTATAAATAATGATTTTATAATGAAACTTATGAAAAAATATATTTTATGATTTATATATATAGAAATAATTTTGAAAATTTATTTATAAATATTTTATTTTAATTATTAATTATTTTTGAAATGAGCTACAAAATTCATTACAAAAGGTATGATATTTCTGTCTCACTTGAAATATTGGTAAAACAAATACCAAAATCACCATATGTTTATTCAATGTTGTGTACATTATTAATATTATAGTAATTATTGATTATAATAATAAAATATATTGGTATTTTCATATCCATTTTGATGTCAATCTTTTTGTGGTTTTATTGTTCCAGAGTTACCAAATCTGTATATGAATTTTTCTTATAATGCCTTTTTAGAAGTGTGTGTTATATTATTCATATAAATAATTTAACATTGTGTAAATGAATCCCTTTTCACATATAATTGTGAAATATATTTTTACTCATGAGAATTAATGATATTTATTATGTTATTTCTTCATGGGGCATGACACTAAAAGATACTTGAGTGGTTAAGATTTTATTTACAATGTCATCAATTATAAGGATTTTTATGATCATGTTTACTGTTATTAAATACCATGATACATCTCAAATTAAACTCATTATTTTAATCTTTATTATGCAATAACATATATTTTATAGTAATAATTAACAAATTTATTCTGGCTAGAACATAGAAATATTGATTAACTGGTTTAAAGAAAATATTCTTTTATTTATCTCATCTCTTGGAAATTAGATTTCTTCCAAAAACCACGAAATCTAAAAATTAATTCCAAATGGTTTTATAATATTAAATTATTATTAAATTAAATTTTTATTATTGTTTGAATTTCTTCAAAATTGTTTCAAATTAATATTTACTTTATTTTCCAAACTATGGGCATTTGGATTTTATGGAAACTGTAAATAGAATCTTAGTGTACGCCCTGAACAAAATGTTCCATCATCATTATAATTAATTTAATTAATGAATAATTTAAAAAAATTATGATTTTTTTACAATCAAATTTATTTACTAAAATTATTAGGTATAAATTTTTAGCAATAAATAAATGGTGTTTTCTTCCTAATATATCATAAATGATATTCAAGGAATCCTTTAAATTTTATTAAGGTAATTTTAAATGATTATGATTTTAAAAAGGCTACGGGTTTTTATAATTTATTTTACCAGAAAGATATTTTACTCATGAAATTTATAATCTAACATCTCAAAATAATTTTCCATGCAAATATGAAATCAGTTGATGTTTCTTATGACGTACATGGTATATGAACTGTGTATACCCTTATCACTCTTTATATGAAAGTTTTATTTTTAGAATAAGTTTTCAAAGCCCATATATCAACTATATGTTATCCAAAGATATAATTAAAGTGGAACATAATTAATTTAATTAGTTAATTCTGATTTTATAATGAAATATATTTATCGTAAACACAAATTTATATAATGAAACATTTAAAATTCCCATTTCACTATATGCGTTAATATGTCATGAATTTTTATGATTACGTTGAACATAATAGTATGGTTTTTATTATGTGATAGGTGGAGCTTACATATCCAACTAGTGAATTGGGTAATAATTTATAACTTAGTATATAGAAAGGATTAAAATGAGGAGTAAACGTTGTTTTGAATGAAATTTTGTCCACTATGACTGTGTTGGTTGTCAACCATGAATAAAATGATTGTTTGGGGAATTAAAACATTCCTCTCTAAGGAAAAGTATACCGCTGGGTATAGTGTTGTGTCATGAATACGGGGTGTAGCCAATGAAAATTATAGTGCATTGTTGGTTATCCCATTCTCAGAGCAAGTACGTGGGTTGATGACTGATGATTATCATGTCATCAATGTGAGGGTTTTTATACATGATATAATATTTTATATGATAATGTGTATTCTTCAAATTGATGAAAAATTTCAATATTATGACCCTGTGTCTTATGATCACTAATTACATTATTATTTATGTATTATGAACTTCCAATATTTATTCCATGAAATTTTTCTATGATATATTACATGATGTGTATAAGCATTACAATGCATTCATACTATCACATTACCATATTCTTATCAGATTAATACAAACGATTATTGATTGATTTCCCTAATGTATTCCTTCACTGATCGTCTGATCTCACCATTTATTTTGTTTTCATTCCCCACGTAATTATGAAAGATTTTATATAAAGGATTTATATGAATACCTATAATAATTACTATATTTTGGGAAAAATTAAAGGTAATTAAAAAGAATAGAAGTTCTCATTTAATTTTCCAAAATTTAATAAAATATTATGGTTATTTTTATATTTTTATTTAATGTAATTAATTTTCACATAATAATATGTTATATCCACATATTGGAGCCCTGGATAACTATAGGTCTCACCCATCTCATGATGAAAACTATATTTATGTGTTCTAAAATATCATACAATATTAAACATAATATAAACCAAACAATTAAATATATTTCAGAAACATAATTTCAATACCAATGGAAAGAATATATATTTAATAATAATTTCATCTTAGCATAATGCTTCAAAAAGAAGATGACATTATAATATTTTCTCATGGTATGAACTGGGGAAAAGAAACGATTTTCATAATAATTTATCCACAATTTTTAATTTTGAAAAACAACAGAATATTTTTTCATATTCCCAATATAACATATATAATCTATGATAGGAAAATATGGTTATAGATCATTTAAAATATTTATTCAGAAAACATTCATTTCCATCATTAATTTTTTTTATAAAAGTCAAATATTTTAAAAAAAAATTTCATTGAAAATAACATTGAAATTTTTTAAATTTACTCTCTATTGAAAATATTGTTCATGATTATGGAATGTTTCTTTTATGTTATACATGAAAAAATAATTGTTTCAATAACATTTTTGGGAAAATAAAATGTCAAAATGTTTGAAAAACACATAAACCTTAATTTCAAAATTTTAGTAATATTCAAACATATGAAAATAATTCTAATTAAATTATAAGAAAAAAATTATTAATATTTACCAACAATTTTAAAAAACATGGTTTATGAGGAGAACATATTTCTGATAAAAGAATGAAATAAAGTCAGTTTTGTAATAAAAATAATTAATCATATAGTTTCCATACCAAATAATGGAAAAATTGTACCATTACTATAAAATATAATGAATAACATTAATATATGAAAATTTGTGTTTTTTTTGAGATATTTATTAAATTATTTTATTAAAAGAAACAAAATAATATACTATTCCAATAATCAATGACATTATTATTAAATAATTACCACTTTGGTAATATGAAGATATAAAAAATTGATGGAATACCTGAAAAGTGAAAATAAAATATTTTGAGTATAAATAAATTCCTTATATTAAATATTAAGTTGTTATTACATACACCTAATGATATAATATAGGTGAATTTCATAACATAGTCCTTGAAGAAGAAGAATGGAGTGATAATTTCTTCACCTTTAGTATTAACAGTTATTATACATGTTTAAAAAAATGATATGATAAATATAAGTAAAATATAAATATGATAAATAATAGTATTTATATATATAATAACATAGTTAATTTTCATACGATTTTTTTTTACCATTTTATTTATAATTTTTAGAAAATGTTAGTTTTCAAGTAATAACATCTATGTTTTTCGAATGTGTTTTGATTTTTTAATTTCATGTCCCAATATATTGACAATTATTTCCTAATATCAACAATTGTTTCCATGATATAAATATAATATATATATATATATATTCATTATATATTTATATATAAAAATTCATAAAATTTAGTGATAGAAATTCAAATACACTATTTATAGAGACTATAGGTTGTGTATAAACCTTAATCTTGTTTATATATTGAGGTAACTTTGAAAGAAATAAATTTAAATAAAATATTATATGTTTTGATATATATTTATGTAATATATATGACATGTATTAATTAAATCCCACTTTACTAGCTTTTAGGTAAAACATAGATGAATCATATCACTTCACGGGGTCGTAGTTCATTGTACCAAATAGATCCGTTATGTTATTAACCAAAACCAGATTAAAAAATGTTAGGTGTGATATAATAAATATATATGTATAATTATATCATATAAAAACAATAAATACATCATTATTTCGTACCTTTAAAGGTGGAAGTGTAAAAATGAATAACATTGATTCTTAAGGTGGTAACCTTCCATATGCAGGAAAAATTATTTTTTTGTACATTTTATTGATGTGATGATGGTAGTAGTTAATTTTCTTAACATGAAAACATATAATTTTATAGTATATAATTATTTTATTATTTCATAATTTTATATTAACAATATATATAGATGATGGATGAAATTAAAAAAAATGATCGTTGTTGAATGTTGCCTCTTTTTCTGGTATCCTCTTTAGGTATTCATCAAAATCGATCATAGGTTAGTATTATATCAATAATAATGATTAAAAAATGATATCCGTGTAGTTGGGATGTTATTTCAGTTGGATTTGGAAGAAACAAAAAAAAAATTTAATGTTAAATGTTGTCAGATGAGTGGTGGCCATTTATTAGTTAGGTGAGTCCACACATTAATTTTTTTTAAAATTAATGGACATAAATATTGTTTTATTTTTGGAAAAATCATAAAAAAGAAGTATTATAAATAATTATTAAATATATCATCGACATAAATCTATAAAATGGTTGTTTTATATTTTTTTATGAATTTATTACCCTTATATATTTAGTTTAACCCCTATAAATCCATTGATACCTTAATTTCATTAAATATTGTATTACCATTTGAACTATACATTTTAGAATGAAATTATGTTGAAATTATTAGATTATATATATATTTTATATAATAAACATGAAATCCATTTTTCAAAAATAAAGAAAATTATTTTACAATATTTAATTTTAAATTAATATCATTGACATGATAAGAAAGTGGTATTTTGAATATAAATAATTCAAACATTTACAAATTATTTATATCAAAATTGAAAATACAAATGATTAAAATTAACCAAATTGTATTAATGGTAGTATAAATCATTAAATTTTTCCTTTAAAAAAATTAAAATACAATTTAACATAAAATATAAATTCAAAAACAAGAATCATTCAATGAAAATTCAATATTATTCACTATTTAATAGTAAATGAAAATTTTTAGAAAAAATTCAAAAAAGATAGCATATGATAGTATTTACATTATGATTTGAAAAATAATTTTTTTTATGAAATTAAATTTCTAAAATATAAAAATTTTATTTATTATTTTACCTAAATAAAATTTAAATTTATTTTTTGGGATAATAGTATTCATAAAACATAAAAATGCATTCCCAAAAATAATTTATTTTATTATCAATGGGATTATTTACTTAAAATTATTATAATAAATAGTTAAAAATTATTTATTACTATTAATATTTTAATATTTAATTTCATGGTAATAATGGTTGTATTTAAATAAAATTATATTGTGGTATTTACATTTTATAATGTCATGTCTAACATATACTGAACTACTGTTGTTTGTTTCACACTCAAAAAAATCTATTTTCAAAAAAGTTTCTTAAATACTCAAGGTGTTACATGTAAAATAATTTCATTAAATATTTTATTGTATGATTCCTTAATTCCTTAAAAATAATTGAGTTTCCATATTATTTTATAAATTTTATATATTAAATATATTATTTCAAAATTTATTATTATTTTCCTCAATAAATGTTCTATTTATATATTTTTTTATATTTTCAAATATTACAATTTCCTTCGATATTTATTTTCATATAGTTTGGATATGATCCATCGGTACCATCTATATTCATTCTATTGATGGTTTATGATTATGATTATAACGTATTTATAAAACTCGAATTCTCCCCATGGTCTGTAATAGTATGATTTAATAATGTATTATGAAATTATGGATTATATATATATGGTATTAATTATGTGATGTGTGGTGACATTACAAACAAATAATATTACATTATGTTATAAACCATGGTATCAAGGGATTCATATAACCCTCCAATGCATTAGAATCATGGTGGCTATTTCACAACATAAAGTGGAATGTAATGTTAAGTAAACCTAGTTCAGTTTGAGATATTATTCAATAAAAAGTCTTGGAGGTAGACCATTAATATGGAAGTGATATATTGTGTAGTGATACCACTTTCAAATGATTATATTGGATGTGACATATGATTATGAAAAATATTTTATATACTAATATACATTCAAAATATATTTATTTTGATTATAATATTTCTTCATGGCTCACGACTAAATATTTTTTATGAAAAATAGTTATTTCAGTTTTTATACTATTGATAACAATTTATTCCCTAATTCATTAATATTATATTTTAATTGATGAGAATTATTTTCAAATATTTATCTCACGCTCTTATAATTGTATTCTTTTTCATATGCTCACTTATAATCATTTTTTGATATCTCTTTTGTTTACACATACCGATAAATATTAAACAATCACAATGTAAAATAAATTATAAACAATTATAGTTTCATTTTATTTTAATCAAAAATTAAATTTAATAATTAATTTAAAAAATAGAAAAATGAGATAAAAATATTTTATATAATCTGTGATATTATATATATTTAATTGTGTGTAGTATACTGTTAAAGATATGATTTGAGCTAATTTACTACATTCATAAATATTAATTTTAATGATAATAAAGAGATATAAAATCAATTAATATATATATATATATAATATATTATTAGAAAGAATCACAATTAAAATAGTTTTTTAATGGATGTATCATGGCTTCATGACTAAATTTATGTTAAATTAATTATTTTTCATGGTATATTTTAAATCATATATGATAACTTTGAATTAAAAATATCTATAAAAATATTTATTCCAAAAATAAATATGTTAAAATATTAATAATGAATAAGGGTTTCTTAAATAAAAAAATTTTAAAATAGATTTATATTTTCGATATTCTTTAAAACCCACATTTAAAGTTATTCAAAAAATAATCATTTTGAAAATATGATAGATTAATACAATTAATATTTATATAAATCACAGTAATGTAATAGTGAATTTTAATTAATTTTTAAAATTTAAATCATCAAAATAATTTCCATTAAATGATTCTTCTTTTTTGTAGATTTGATAACATTTATAAAAAATAAATTATCATACCTTTCACTACATACTGAAGCATACTCTTTAACAGAAAATATTTTTTAAGAATATAACACTATAAATCATTCTTCTTTTTATACTATATCATAATCTACCTCACATTAAAATGAGGAAAAAATTGTATAATTTAGTGAATGAAAATAATTAATAACTCCCTAAGTATATGGATATCCCTTTTATAAGTGAACCACTATTGTAAAATAATGTATCAATTCTTATGAAATTATATAACACTGTTTCAGTACTACAATACAAAAAAATATTAGACACTTCTATCGAAAACACAATAATCTATGGATCCTATATTACACAAAAATGTTTTAAATGAATTTGATAGAAATTAATTTACCCTCTTGTATAGCGTCTTTAATTTATCCTAACATCTAGGTATTTTGAATAAAAATTATTGGTATGGTCTATATAATGAAAAACGTTAACAACTAAAACTATATACATTGTAATATTATAAATAAAATGAAAATGTCCTACCATGTTAGTTACGATGATAATTTTATTTTAGGGGAAAAACATTTCATTATGATCGTGTTTCATCAACATTAATAAAATATATCTATATATCATTTGTTAATAATCATACACTAGTTTCCCACATGGGAGCAATAATATAAGATCATGACGAATCATGGTGGTATGTTTTTATTCAAATAATTAGTTTACTCTATTTTAAAAAGGTATATAAAATATATTATAAGAATGTGAGGAAACATAGGTGTGTTTTGGGGGTTAGGTAAATGATGAAGGATAAAAATAGGCCATAATGTTAGAGAACATGGTTGGTTCATTGATAATACTAACCACATGACTCAACTATGTAGCCTATATGAGTTGGGTGCATGGTTTACAAACCATAAAATTGGATATTGGAATTTATGACGATTTGGATAAATTGAAATGATTATCCTCTGCATGGTTTTGAATAATTTTCAGGCTTCTAAGGAAGCCATGTGAAAATGGACCAATATAGAATAGAGGGTGCAACATTGTTTTCTCATGATTTAAAAAACAATATCGCTAAATATTGTCCTTCATTTATTGTAGGAAATTTCACATTTTCCATTTTAAAAAATATCAGCTATTACCTAATTATTATTCTTCTTGCACCTCCAATAACTAGGGTTAAAAAAGTTTTCCCTTCTCCATCATGGGTGATTTGCCTTCAATAATATGTCATTTTATGTTTTTAGGATGATAATTGAATCTCTAGGTTAGTAAATAACCCCTATTTATTCTTTTTTCTTGAATAATTGTTGCATGGTTTTTCATTTTATAACAACTTCTATGAAAACTAATATTCCAAAGGATTAATATTCATTACCTTTTGGGGTATTATATATTTAATAAATGATAGGTAATTAGTGAGTACTTATCAACGAAATAGGATAGTAGTTCTATATGTTATCTACCATAATTATATATTTATTCTTGTGTGTGCTGTTTTACATTTGGTATCATTATTCCATGAATATGATATTATTTGTTATGAAATGTTGAATAGATTGGTTTATGATATTAAACCAATTGGTACAATTTTTTAATGTTCACATGGAATAAATTGGTGTTTTTGTTATATTTAATAATTTAAAGGAGTTGTAAATTTTAGTGGGGTAAATATGATGAATTGATAAAAATGAATTAAGTTGTTTTTAAATGGAATGAAATGAATGAAAAAGGGTTGTGTTATGATAAAATGGTGAAATAATATTTATATGGGATATAACAACATGTAAAACATATTGAACTATATAAATGAGCTAAAATGGTGTGGCATAACCTTTTTTTATTTCTTTTATAAAAGGTCACTGATGATGAACTTTGGAAATTTGACTAATGGTTGGTAGGATGTGTTCCTGATGCCCCAAATCATTGGGAATGAAACATTGATGGTCAAGGAACACCTACACATGATATTTTTTTGACGATTGAAAATATTCTCCTCAATCAAATGTTAAGAACATTGAATTCCATATAATGGTGGAGATAGATGAACCTTCAATTTTTCTTCTTAATTAAATATATAGATTGATGCCTCCAAAACGTTTATTGGTGACCCCATATTCATATTTTTATTATGACCATCATGGGTTGATAATGGTTTGATGGGTATTATTATCCCATGGGATTGATAATAAATGTTGTTAATTTATCTAATGTTGCATAATATAACCTGGTATATCATATTTTTTATATTGTTTACTGAAATTATGCATGAAATATTTATTAATATAAATTTTTTATACACCATTGGTGCTTCCATATTGAATTGTACATACATATTCCATTAGCCTTTATTGGGTTCCCTAAAGAACATTTTGGTTACATGCTAGGAAAATCAGGTAATGCCCTTTACTGGATGGTTGATTTGGGATTTAAGAGGATGCATGGATGAGGGACAAAACATGACTTCTTTCCCTATTAAAAGAATTTATTTATTTTTTATTTATTTTGGGTTTCATATGTCCTGTCATAATATCATGACATGATAATCATATTTTTTGATTTGTTAGAACTTAATGATAAGTATATTTTCCTGCAATTAAAAAATAATTTTTAACATTGAATTATGTAATTCCTTATTATTAATGTGAATGTTTCAATCAAGGATACTATGTAAAGCCTTCCCATATATTTCATTAATCTATCTCAAATAACAAAAATACTCTTAAATATAGGGAAATGAACTTGGGGCCATTTAGAGAACTAAGTCGGGGAAATATCCATTGTGGTACATGGGATAGGGAATTGAAAATATGGTGTATTTAGATTTTAATTTTAAATTAAAAAATTAATATGATTTATACAGAGTTATATTATTGTGAGATATCCAATACATCTAATGTAAATGAGGTCTCCAGTTTTATACAAAAAAGTCTCGAATGAGAATGTTCATAAACATAAGTTACCAGATGTGATGGAAAATAATCCCTGGTATTAGGTTTTATATTCATATTTTTTATGAGATATGAATGAATAAGACATAATTATTTATTTAAAATTTATTTAACATATTATTTTAATGGTTAGTAATAGTAAACATATATATTCATCCAAAATTATTTTTATTCTCATCAATGGTCTCTGTTATATATCAACCTGTGAGAAAACATCATATTGAATCCCATAAGGATTCATTTTTCACTTTTGAAATAACATTCTCACACACATGAAAGATGCCAATAAATATTATTTTAACATGGTCCCTACATGAATGTCATGTACACCTCCTATAATCTTAATATTATTAAAACACATCATGAATCTAGTTTTACATATATATCTATATTGGTAGGATCATATTTTGAAAACTATATATATATATATATAGATGAATGTTCATGTGTATAAAAAATGAATACAAGAAAATATATTAACAAATTATAATTTTACATACATGCATTTGATTATCCAATTCAAATTTAACTAATTATAACTTATTCATAAATTATTTTTCAATATATTTAATTTAAATGTTTCATTATTTTAATTTCATATAAATTTAATAATATATTTATTTATTTTAATTAATAATAAATTAATATTCACTACATAATTCTATTTTTAAATTCTTTTTCATACATTTTACTGTTAAAAGCAGTATAATAACTTTATATCATAAGAATAAATTTGGGTAAAATAGAATTTTTTATGTATTTGTTATTATATTATATAATAAATATATATATTTTATGAATGTGTAATGAATAATAAATTCACTTATAATATATTTATTTTTTGTGTTTTGGATCCCGGGCACAGTACGCTAGGATCTAGTACCCTTAACTCATACAAAATAGAAACATATTAATACCATGTATTAAAATCATCAATATAAATTTACTTAATTAAAAATGAATAATTTTTTTAAATATCTTACATCATAACTATGGTTTTTTTTGTAAATCTATAATGAATCAAAATAAATCATAACTTATCAAATCCAATGTTATCGAATTCAAAAGGACAATATTTTATCATATACAAATCATTTTAATACATTATGATTCTTCACCATATTAAATAAATTATTCCAATCATTTTCTTTATATAAACATGGAATTTATACTATATTACAACATAACAATGGGAATTCACATATGAGAATGGGGTGAGACAGAATTGATAGAAATGGAAACATGTGACTGAATCTATCGAAAACCATAATATGGTATACATAATATATAATATATAAATACTCCCAATAATACCAAAATATATTGAATATTTGAGTATTCTGTTGTACCTCTCGTATCCCTCGAGGTTTAATTTTCATGATCACAATCACCCTCTTATTTATCTAATCTTGTTTTAAGTGTTTTTGGATGATAGGCTTAAATTCAGGGTGCCAAGGAATTGGGCCAAGAAGGCCAAGAGTGCAAAAAGACAAAGTGGACTGAAATTCAGTCCACCGGCCAACCGGTGGCTTCACCACCGGCCAGCCGATGGACCCTGGACAGAAGGCGGAGCCACTTCCTCAGCACCGGCCAACCGGTGGCCTCAGCACCGCCAGCCGGTGGCACCCAGACAGAACAGTATTTGCTACTGCTTAAGCACCGGCCAACCGGTGGCCTCAGCACCGGCCAGCCGGTGGAGCCTGAGCCCGAGCCCTCCTCCATTTTGCACACACCGGCCAACCGATGGCTCAGAACCGGTCAGCCGGTGGAGCCAGTCAAACTAGCCGTTGGGCTTTTGACCAGCCTGTCCACTTGGCCTCCAACGGCTCCGAAAGCCTCTCCAACGGCTCCAAAGGCCTCCAACGGCCATATGAGGGTTCCCCCTCTATAAATAAAGGACTTTGAAGCCCCGGAAACTTATGTAAGCCATACGGAAGCCAACAGACACATTTTTTATCATTTGGACAACATCCGGCGGATTCTTCCAAGGGAACCCCACTTGCTCCAACACACTTCCACATCCAAGGAGCACCACCAAAGAAGCTTGGGAGCGCCCTTCATCAGCTCCATCAATCCATTGGCGCCCAAGGCTTCTCCCAATATAGTTTTTCATTGTTTATCATTTTGAGCTTCATTTTGGGTTTGTGCCTACAAAACCCATCTCTTTCTCATCTCCCTTTCTTTGGGTTCTCACACCACCTTCAAGGTGTGAAGATGTTGGTAAAGCCTTACCTTGTGAAAGGCTTGAGACAAAGGTGAGCTATCCTTCACCTGTAAGAAGGCTAGTGGGTTTCTTGCTCAAACCATTAAAAAGCAAGCTTTAATAGGTGAGCTAGCCTTCACCTGTAAAAAGGCTAGTGAGTTTCTTGTGACAACCATTGAAAAGAAAGCGGTAGAATCTCTCAACTGTTGAGTTGGGAGTGGAGATGTAGGCCGGGTTTTAGGCCGAACTCCGTTATCAATTCTTGTGTCTTGCCTCTTTATTTCCGCTGCACTTTCACTTTGATTTTTTAATTTGTTAATTAATTTTTAAAAGGCAATTCACCCCCCCCCCCCTCTTGCCATCACTCTTTTATTTCTCCGCCCAACAATTGGTATCAGAGGCAAAATTTGAGTAATACCTTCACCGGTTTCAAATTTAAGATCCATTGTGATGGCCTCAACCTCTTTCACCCCCGAAGGCTATTATTTGGGTCGTGCTCCATTTTTTGATGGAACCGACTACACTTATTGGAAAACCCGCATGACCACTTTTCTTAAAAGCATTGGTTATCCTATTTTTAAAATTGTCATGCATGGTTATTCTCTTTCCTCTCCCGATGAGTCCAAATGGACCCTCGAAGACATTGCAAATTTTGAGCTTGATGGCAAAGCCATGAATGCTCTTCATTGTGGGCTAGACCGTAATGAATTTTATCGTATTTCTACTTGCTCATCTTCTCATGATATCTGGAATCTTTTAGAAGTAACCCATGAAGGTACTAAAGGCGATGACAAGCCCGATTTCCCACTCAACAAGAAAAAGGCCAAGCAAAAGGAGAAGAAGAAGGCATTCAAGGCCACTTGGAGTGATAGCTCCACATCCTCCTCCTCCTCCTCGAGCGACAATGGTAACAAATGCCTAATGGAATTCCATGAGGTAACTTCTTCCAACTCCTCATCCTCTTGTTCTTCAAATTCAAATTCTTTCAATCACATGTCTTATGAGGATCTCTAACATGCGAGAGATCAATTGGAGGAAGGTTTTCACGAACTTTCTTCCAAATTTGTTTCATTAAAAAAGAATTTCAAAAAACTCTCTTCCGAAAAAGAACAACTTCTCAAAGAGAAGGAAGAGTTGACCCTCAAAATCCAAAACCTTCCCGATATTGATTCCTTGGAATCAACAATCAATGACCTAAGGGAATCCCTTGCCAAATTCACCCAAGGGGAACAACAGTTAACCAAATTACTTGGTTCCCAACGCATATCTAGAACCACCGAAGGTCTTGGCTATTCCAAGCATGCTTCCTCTTCCCATGCTCCCACTATTTTTGTAAGGGGGAGCTCTCAAAATAAATTTTGTAATTATTGCAAAAAACCCGGGCACTTAATCTATGAGTGCAATTGCAAAAACGCCCGGTATGGTAGGCCCAAAACTATTTTTTTTAAATGATGAATTTTATAGGAGAAGACCCACCACTAGACAAGTGTGGATTGAAAAATCCCTTCTAGCGAGTCTCTCCGGGCCAAAATTTGTCTCGGTTTCAACCACCTCTCCCCGGTGATTTGTTGTTTTATTTAGGGGGAGTTATGTTTGTTTAAGTATTTTTGTTTTATTCAAAACTTTCTTTTCAAACTTTCAATTTCAACACTTGGTATCAAATTTTTCAATTCAAAATTTTCTATTCAATTTTCATTTCAAAATTTTCAACTCTTGGTATCGAATTTTTCATTTCAAAACTTTCAATTCAAACTGCTATTAAATTTTTCATTCAAAACATTCATTTAAAATTTTTGATTCAAAACTTTCCATTCAAATTTCAAAAATTTCAATTGATTTTAAAATCTCTATCTTATTTTTCAACTCTTTCCCTCAATCAAGTTTTATGCCCCGTGCTATTTTGATAATCACAAAGAGGGAGAAATTCTTGGTTGATTGGGGGAAATATTTCTTTGCTTTACTTTTCATTGCCTTTCATTTTAGTCTTTTTACATTACTTGTTTTGGTGATTGTGATCATCAAAATAGGGAGAGATTGTTGTACCTCTCATACCCCTCGAGGTTTAATTTTCATGATCACAATCACCCTCTTAATTATCTAATCTTGTTTTAAGTGTTTTTGGATGATAGGCTTAAATTCAGGGTGCCAAGGAATTGGGCCAAGAAGGCCAAGAGTGCAAAAAGCCAAAGTGGACTGAAATTCAGTCCACCGGCCAACCGGTGGCTTCACCACCGGCCAACCGATGGACCCTGGACAGAAGGCTGAGCCACTGCCTCAGCACCGGCCAACCGGTGGCCTCAGCACCGGCCAGCCGGTGGAGCCTGAGCCCGAGCCCTCCTACATTTTTCACACACTGGCCAACCGGTGGCTCAGTACCGGTCAGCCGGTGGAGCCAGTCAAACTAGCCGTTGGGCTTTTGACCAGCCTGTCCACTTGGCCTCCAACGGCTCCGAAAGCCTCTCCAACGGCTCCAAAGGCCTCCAACGGCCATATGAGGTTTCCCCCTCTATAAATAAAGGACCTTGAAGCCCCGGAAACTTATGAAAGCCATACGGAAGCCAACAGAAACATTTTTGATCATTTGGCCAACCTCTGGCAGATTCTTCCAAGGGAACCCCACTTGCTCCAACACACTTCCACATCCAAGGAGCACCACCAAAGAAGCTTGGGAGCGCCCTTCATCAGCTCCATCAATCCATTGGCGCCCAAGGATTCTCCCAATACGGTTTTTCATTGTTTATCATTTTGAGCTTCATTTTGGGTTTGTGCCTACAAACCCCATCTCTTTCTCATCTCCCTTTCTTTGGGTTCTCACACCACCTTCAAGGTGTGAAGAGGTTGGTCAAGCCTTACCTTGTAAAAGGCTTGAGACAAAGGTGAGCTAGCCTTCACCTGTAAGAAGGCTAGTGGGTTTCTTGCTCAAAACATTAAAAAGCAAGCTGTAATAGGTGAGCTAGCCTTCACCTGTAAAAAGGCTAGTGGGTTTCTTGCTACAACCATTGAAAAGCAAGCGGTAGAATCTCTCAACGGTTGAGTTGGGAGCGGAGACGTAGGCCGGGTTTTAGGCCGAACTCCGTTATCAATTCTTGTGTCTTGCCACTTTATTTCCGCTGCACTTTCACTTTGATTTTTTAATTTGTTAATTAATTTTTAAAAGGCAATTCACCCCCCCCTCTTGCCATCACTCCTTTCTTTCTCCGCCCAACATATTCAAAATAAAAGAAATCCAGGGAAATATAGATACAAATAATATTGATATCATACTAATGTAAAATACATATTTTTTACTTAAATAATAAGTTGTCAATGCCTTATTCTGAGATAGTATCTGGTAATGGGAGGATGGGAACACCAAAACTCCACATGTAATGTTTCATAGGACATACTAATGCAACGAAGGGCTATAAAAATGTAGATAAACCTATAATATGATTAGTTCAAAAGAAATTAAAATGTGATTCAATATGAAAATCCTTAAAATTCCCCAAGGAACTGTTGGATAAGTAAATCAGGGTTGTACTTATACTTAATAATATATCATAAAAAATAAGATCAATCGGTGTTAGAAATTAATTAACAAAAAAAATTAAATACATTAGACGCTATCAAAATTAGTTATGAGATGATCAGAACAAATCAGGCGAGATAATTTGTATTGTAAAATAATATATATTCAACTATCCCATAATTATCCACCTTGGAATAATTATATATGGTACACAAATATTTCTTCCTATTATAATAAATGGGACATACTGATCATTGACCATAATATGAAATATATTCTTTTTCAATCAATACATAGACATATTATAAATAATTTTTTTTAATTGGAATGAAAATATATATTATGTCATTAATTTTATTTACACTAGTTAATGGGATAACATTAACAAAATCCATCGTGGAAATTAAGCTAGATAATTGAAAATTATCACAATCCATGATTTTTGATTTATTTTTTAAATTGATTAAATGGAAGAAATATATATCCCATGAAACAAATATGGTAATAATGAATAATAAAATTGTAGGTACAAATTTTTCCATGATATATTTAATGTGTTCAATATAATGATTACAACTCATTGAATAAAATTTTAGTGACAACAAATCATTACCACAAGTTAAGAAATCAATTAGCAAACACATTAATAAAGAAACATGATTTATCTTATATATCATATTAAAAAATTTGATTTAATAAAAATATACCCATGTGTATTTAATACAAAAAATAGTAAAAATTTATCATAAACTCTCTTATACGTCCAAGAATAAGAATTGAGACCAAGAATACCATTATAGAGCAAGTATCAAATTAATAAAATCTAATTGAAAAATTTGGATTAAAAATTGAACATAAAATAATAACCATAATTGAAAATTCTGATTTTATATCTCCAGTTGTTTTTATATCCACCACATAATATAATGTATTTTCATAGAATGAAACATTTCTCAAAAAGTGCTATTTGAGAAGATAACCATACTATCATTAGAAACATTCGAATAAAAACCCTTAAAATGGAGGAATTTCAATTGATAAAATGATTAATATTATTTTCATGAAATTATATATAAAAAATATATTACCCCAAATTGGTTTTATTGTTATTATAAGTAAGGGTGATGTATGGGACGGTTTGGAGAACTTTGGATGTGTTTTGGGGTTATGTGAGGGTCACACGGGTGGCACACCAATTTTATAACTGTGCAGCCATACCATGCATATTGGTCCTCTTGTTGTAGTATCCTCATAACTATAGGATTATTTTTTTGGAGATCTAGAAAAGGGAGGCCATGTGGGTAGTGTCTACTAAACGATTAGCGCACGATTTTCCAAACTGTGCTGTCAAACGTAGCACAAAGTGAAAATGAGATCCTTAAAAATATGCTCTCACTGTTTTTTCCATAACTCCCTCACTATTTCCAAAATTGGTCCATATATTGTATTTTTTCACCTCTTAAATCCAAATGTGGTTTTACCTTCAATTCGGAGGAGAAACAAATGCTTCCCTTGGTGATTTGAATCTGGATTCTTGAGGTATGTGATCGTTTTTCTTCATTCTTGATCGGTGCTTAGATATACCTAGATCTACTTATCATGTTTTCAAGATTTCATTTCATTATGAACGTTATTGGTAGATATAGGTTTTTGGTTCCCATATATGATTATATTTGGTCTTCATATTGATAGGATAAGAGATCTAATACAGGTTCATGGAGAATCAACCCGATTTTTGTAATTGTTCCTCATTCGTTATGGGTTTCATCAAAACCTTTGAGGTGGGTGGATTCAAACATTACACTTATTGAAATAAATAATTATAATTCTTTAAAATTGAATGTATTGTGCTATAATTATATTGATTTAGTTATTCAAAACGTGTGTAAAACATTCTTCAGTGAGTATGGTGAAATATAGAAAATTAGGGATTTTGATTGAGTAAATTGGTTCCTAGTTTTAAAATATGAAATTTTTAAAAGGGTATTTTATAGGATTTTTGGAACATTAATTGGTTTAGATGTTTTCAATAAAATTTATTTTTACTATAATATTTATTTTTCTTTGAAAATTGTTGTTCATTGGTTTTCAATAGATATTCCTTTTTACTGATGTGGATGATTTTGGTAATGGAAATATTTGACATAAATTTTGTTGGTATGAGATAATGACCCATAGTACCTGAATAATGGATGTGTACCATTGGGGTATAATGTGTGTGACCCATGATTGGGGGCGTGTGTCATTGGGATACAAGGTAATTGGATGAGATACTGCTTATGAGTATGGAACTATCAAACAAAGCATGCATGTGTGGGTGTGATATGAATTTTTAAATGGATATGCCAAAATGATAAAAATATTTGGGTTTTAATACTTGATTAATTATTTAATGGAAATTATATTTATTTATGTAGGTTTCATTAACCATTTTTGACACATGGTAATGACTAGTTTTCAAACATGTTTATATATGTTTATAATTTTTTTTTGAAATTTGTTTTATAAAAGCAGTTTTGGTAATTTGTTTTATATAATGTGATAACCATTATATCCTAATTATGTGAGAGGGGAAGTCATTGGTGAAAAAATACTGGGATTCATACTCACTCCTATATTAAAAATTTGGTTCTTTTACTGATTATATTTTCTGAGAGATGGGAAAATCTAATGTTTACCACATCATTAGTGCTACCTCATGATACATGGGTTGTTCTGTGATTGTGGAGCTTAGATCTTGTAGAGTATGGAGTCTTGTAGTATCCTGAGAGAATTCAGTTTTTTATCCTCTATTTACATAGATATTTGTATTTTCTTCTGCTTCTGCATTCTGTTATGTGGTTTTGGGATACATGATGTTGTTTTGTAGACTTTCTTTTTTTCATGCATCATTTAGTGTATTGTTTGGTTATGTTTGTTTTATTTATTGGTTTATTTCATAAATGGAAAATGGTCTCCCACATATATTTGAAACCCTTTGGCATTTATTTCCATCCTTTGGCTTTTTGAGGGGGTTTCTTATGTACCAGTAATGACACATCAGAATATAATGACAACTATAATTGGTTGGTCATTACAAATGGTATCAGTCTAGTCCTTCATTTTTTGTAAATATTTTATCAGCTTGTTCAGCCCATGACTAACAATTAGTCATCAATGTTCATCATCCTAGAGTTGTAAATATTTCTCATTTGTTGCATTTGTTGGATATATAGACAAGATAATGATTTTTAGAACTCAAAATGTATAACATAAAAGTATGTAGCTATCCATTTTATTCATAACATCATGTTACATGGGAGTTTAGTACCCAAGGGTTGGGAGACTCTTTTTGGATCCTCAAATCTCATTTTCAAGGCTATAAAAAATTACACAGGCATGAAATTCATTATATAGATATTACTAACCACTAATATTGCGTATTTCATTCTGAGATATGATTGATGATTTTGTTCAATGGTGTAAATTTTTAAAAAAGATAATATGGATTAAAAATGAAATATTTTGAAAATGGTTTGGTATTAAAAAATAATGAATGAATATTTCAAAAATTATAGAAAATATAAATGGGTGTTTTGGAAAATATCATGTGATAGATTATGTGATAGAATTTGAAATTCTATGCCTCCAGTTTCTATATAGTGATATTTATGGGTAAAATTTTTGTATAGGAAGTTCAACCATGTAGGTATTTTAAGAACCATCTAGATGAATATGTGGAGAAGGTTCTTGAACCAACCTCACAGGATAAACTAGAGATAGTTCATAGTATTTTCCAAGAATTTTATGATGTGGAAATGGGGAACCAGAGGAATGAGCCAAGGCATGGGATCATAACCTCTAGTTAATGAAGCATAATCAAACAATCATTAGGGTTGATGCTGAAACCAAGAAGGCAAAGGTGTGGACCAGTAGGATGGATCGTGAATTCGAGTACATTATCACACCATTGGAGCTAATGGTAATTTTGGCGACATAAATGATCAAGGATCATGCATTCTATTGGTGGGATTTAGCAGTGCATGGTAAATTTGATGAAGGCCTTATATAATTGAATTTTGAGGAATTTTTCAACAAACAATTTTGACTTCGTATATTAAAGATCCAATAAATGAAAGATATTTTCATCCTAAATCAAGAGAGTAACTCTATCATAGAGTATGTGTCTAAGTTCATGAATTTACTGGACATTGCATCAGATTTCATAGCAAGTTCATCTAGGAAGGCATGCATCTTCAAATTATGGATACATAATATGATTCGATCAGTAATTTTAGTGCTATGTATTATGAATTATATAGAGATAGTGAACATAGAGGCTTCTATTGAACCCAATATATTAGGATCTATCAGAGGAGGTATGATGATACCTATATGAAATGGTGGGAACTCAATCTATGTAAGAAAGTGAAAATATAGACGCTTATTTCCAAGGTGGTAGTGGAAGTCGGAATCAGATGGATGTATTATTGGGCCATCCACCACGACCCTTAAACAATGTAGGTTGTTTTCTATATAGTATTCATGACCATATACAAATACTTTTTACGACAAAACCTTGAACTTGTAATATCTACAAATATATTGGGAATCATTAGTGCTATTATCGTAGTGCTCCATGGCTAAGTGCTTGAGAAACATCTGAGGTATCCATAAAATTATATGCTTCAACAAGGTGAGGACAACAGAATAAGTATCTCCGATAAAATTGAGCTATCCATGGTGACTATAGAAATACCATGACTCATTAACAAGGGAAATATCATCCCGGAAACAAGGAGAATAGTGAAAAAATTAATAATTTCTATAGTTCATAGTATATGTTTATCGATAATTAGGTTGGACCATCTATGGTGAGATGTAATATTCTTTTTAATTGTACCCTTTTTCAAGTTCCCTTTGAGGCTGGATTATTTAATTCTTCAATTGCCTCTCATGTTGTTGATTTCCAATGTTTGAATTGGGAAATGATGCCTTGTATTTTAAAACACCAAACTCTTATATAGGAAAGGGAATTTAATGTATTTATGTGTTGAGCATGTTCTATAACTGTTGATGGAGTTGATCTGAAATGGTACTTCTCATTTTTGGACATGGATCTATATGATATCAACCAGGGAATGGATTGGATAATAACATTCAAGGTCTGCATTTAATGTTATAGGATAATTGTTAGTTTCATGACTGGGAATGACATTGAACACCACTTCAGATGAGATTGTTTGGTAATGAATGGTAAAAAGATTTGGTGGCACAAATGGTGGGAATGATCACTTGGTACATTGCAGAATTGACTTTGGAATCAAAGGAAGAGAATGAAGAAATTAATTTTCCAGTAGTCAGGGATCATTTTCTAGATGCCTTTCCCAAAAACAACATAAGGTTACCACCTTTAAGGGATGTTGAGTTTAAAATTGAT
The DNA here is from genome assembly GCA_963277665.1 of Viscum album. Lineage (NCBI taxonomy): Eukaryota > Viridiplantae > Streptophyta > Magnoliopsida > Santalales > Viscaceae > Viscum > Viscum album. The sequence goes on from OY728140.1 coordinate 655,128,697, forward strand.
CTCCATTTGGGGACCAGTCCTATTTAACATATGTCTTATATGATTTCACCAATGGAATTACGGGAAGTTAATATGTTGTTGGAGGAGCTATAATGCAATGGTTATATTCATCTAATAGTGTCTCCATGGGAAGCAGTAGTCTTTTTTGTGAAGAAAGAAGATGGAACCCTTCTATTTTTCATTGATTATCGCAAGCATACCCATTTTCAATGATGAAAAAATATCTATATCCATGTAATAATGATACGTTCGATCAACTATGGGGATATCTATGGTTCTACAAGATTGATTTTCAATCAAGATATCTACAATTGTGAGTAAGTAATGATGATATTCCAAATACATCTTTTAGAAGAATATATGGACACTATGAATATTTACTCATGGCTTTAAGTAAAATCAATGCACAAAATTTTGTCTTGGATTTAATGAATAAGATATTTTAGTGATTTACTAGATTTTTTTGTTGTGATGCCTGTGGATGACATATGGTGTACTCAATGAAAAAGTATTACCATTAAAAGCACAAGGAATTATTATGACAAATCATGAGATATAACTCATTGTATGCCAAATTATCAATGTGTTTTTTTCGAATACAGGAAGTATGTTGTCGTGGCCATGTCATTTCAATGAAATGAATTTATGTTGATCCCCAAAAGAGTGATAGTGTTATCTCATGGTTACCATCAAATAATGTATTTGAGATATGATGCCTTTTTTGTCTAGATGAATACTCTAGATGATTAGTGGTGGATTTCTCAAAAGTATATTCGCTAATGTCAACTTTGAAAAAGAAGAATGATCTATTGAAATAGACAAAAAATGATTTTCTTCCTTTAAAGTACTAAAATATCATCTTACATCCACATCTATTTTTATTTTTCCGGAATCAATACAAGGGTATGTGGTGTACTATATTGCTACAAAATCATGGTTGGGTAGTGTTCTCAAGAAATGATAGCATATAGTTTCTCATGGTTAATGTAAGTTGACGGTGCATGAGAAAAATTACCCAACGCATGATTTTTGAGTTATTTTTAGTCGTATATGAGTCGAAAACATGGAGACACTATCTCTTAGGTAACAAATTTAATGTTTCCAGGAACCAACCAAACAAAAAGCACATTTTCTCATAGTGATCTTTTAATCAGAGGAAAATGTGATGGATGGAGTATCTATAGATATTTGAAATTTAATTGATGTATACACGAGGGAATAAGAATTTAGGGGAGGATGCATTGTGTATAAATCTATATGCTTTGTTGGAAAAAGAGGCTTCATATGAATGAAAATGTATGTCAGTCCTAGACTACATACATATGGATGGTCAATACTGAGGTGATGTTTTAGATTTATTTTCTAATACTCTTGTCCCTTATTTGATAAATATGGTAAATGGGGAACAAGAATATGATGCGGAATGTCTAGTGATGAGGTCAAAACAAAATGGTGGGGTGACTATTGAGGGCTAGATTCTTGATAGGATATCAGCATCTAGTTTTTGAGATTTAATGGTTCTACCTATGGCTTATTAGTAAAAAACCCTTTATGAATACCAAAATTGTAGATGGGATGTACATATAGGTACACAAATGATGTATTAGTTTTTGAAATAATGGTTTTGGTGGAGAGATATCAAAATTTGAGTGTCCATGTTTTTCACAATGGGAATAACATGTCATAAATTTAATGTAAAGCATCAGAGACAAGTGGGTATGTTGCAATCATTACCTATCCCTGCGTTGAAATGGGAGTAGATAATGATGGATTTTGTTACAAGTCTCCCATGAATGGTTTTAAAAACATGATTTCATATGGGAGATATGGGATTAACATACCCAGTGGGTGTTGAGTCAATATGGGTTCCCTTATGAATTTTACATTCCTTTATACGTGGGGGATATTGTTAAGTCAATAAGTATTCCTTCTGACATTACCATTCCATCTTGTTTTGAAAACAAAAAACATCTTATCTCAAGGAAAATCTATTTTTACCCTATGATTTACATCTATAAGGAAATTGTTTCCCCAATGTATCTTATTCATACCATGCTTTCTTTATTCATATCATAATTTTTATAAGTGTAAAATTTTGATTGAAACCAAAACCTCTGAATCCTATAATTAATTAGATATGAAGCATTCTGTTTGAGGATCCGAATTCTCAGAATTCTGGATTCGAAATATTATGAGATCTAACATAGAATTCTGATTATGAATTCTGGATATGAACTCTTATGAGTTCTGACTCTGAATACTGTATACGAATTCTAGGTTACGAACACTTATGAATTCTGACTTTAAATTCTAAATATGAATTCTAGTTTCGATCTTTTCTGAGTTCTGACTCCAAGTTCTCTAAATACAGACTCTAAACTCTTATGAGTTCTGACTCCTAATTCTCATGAACATTGTCTCTGAACATTTTATGTTCTGGTTACGAATTATTGTGAATCTAGATTCCGAATTTCCTTAAAATTCAAACTCTGGAATTCTATAGTGTTGAGGTTCCAAATTACTAGAAAACAGAATCTGAATATCCTTGTATTATTGAATCAAAAATTCATCTTTGGTTAGACTCCGAACATTCATTTTCTTATATTCTGAATAATTATTTTAGTTATGTATCAATATTTTATCTTACACTTTTGTTTTTATAAAATGGTATCATACATTCGGTTACTGAATAAACATTTGTTTGAGTGATATGTGTAGAGGTCCCTCCGAAATTCAAGGAAAAATGTGACTATTGGAGGAGGGAGCGGCCCCATGGTGTTTTACCTATAAATAAGAGCTCATTAGAAAAATCTCAATACAGTTCTATGACTCTAGAGATCACATGATTTTGATGTGAGTTCTATTGAGAGGCTTTCATTTGCTTCGTGCGTACTAAACTTCTTGTTCATAATTTCTTTGTGCGACTCCGATTGTTGCTGTGAAAAATTGAGGGCTTTCAAGGATAGGAAGGAAGAGGTTCTGACTACCTTGATGTTGATGGATTGCATGACATGGAAGATAGATGTGTCGACTAACTTGAAGTTGAGGGTTTTCATGATGAGGAAGACAGCGGTGCTGCAAACCTTGAAGTTGAGGGCTTTTGGGGATAACAAGAGAGACTCTGGTCTTTATGTTGAGGGCTTACCCTGGTGTGGGTAAGACAAATTTCATGATTTTATAAATCAAGAGACCATTATCCAAGGTTGTTCAATACCATTCACTTTATGTTAAAATATTTACTACGTACTACATGTTATTGTTACAACTTTTCAGCAGTATTTGTATTGTTGTGGAAATTATAACTTTCATATACTTCTTTATACTAGAACTCTGATTTAATAAGATTCTATAATCATTATGGTAGAATTCTAATAATTGTAAATATTCATTAATATTAATTTATGGAACCATCATTTTTGGAATCACTTTCTCAAAGTTTTATTTCCGGAATCAAGAATGTGTGTAGAACTAGAGGTTTTGTGAATTACATAGTTTTTCCTTGTTAAAAATATCCATATTTAAAAGTTCCAAATGAATTTTTTAATGTATAAAATTCATCCCCTCCCCCCCTCTAGTATTTCACGAAACACTAGAAATATTATTCAGAATATATATTATTTCGATCCTACATTTGATATTATAGAGTATATCATACTCACATACCATCTCAACAATTGGTACTAGAGGGAGGAAAACTCATACCCTGAACCAATTCAACAATTGGTATAAGAGGGGGGACCTTGAATCCTAAAAAAAATTCAAAAATTGGCTTCAGAATTTTGGCTGAATCTGAATTAAGATCACGATTAGATTCAGAAGATAATTTATCTTATTCTTTTATCAGAATCAATTAAACAGACACATAATGTTCAGATTCATTTTTTTCTTAGACATACTCTTATTCTATATTTACATTTTTTATAAATATTATCCTTGTTTACAAACCTTTATTACTAAAAATTCTATGAGGAATGATTTTTCTATAAAATGAAAAGAATCAATGTTGGTTCAAGAGACAATCTCAATCCATCTAGACCACCTATTTTTGATTTAAATGTTTACGACTATTAGAGAAATCGCAGGAATACATTCATTATCAATACTGGTGTTGATAATTTTGTTATGCTTACTGGGGGATATAAAATCCCTGACAATGAAGTTAGTACACTTACTAATCAAGAAATGCATGAATATCAATTGAATTATAAGGTACACAATACTTATTTTTTCTCCATGACAAGAAATATATATAGCCAAATTTCATCTTGTGAAGAATCAAATTGTATTTAGATGAAAATTGAAGCTACGAACTTTAGTACATCCAATGATATCGAAACAAGAAGATCCATGAACAAAGCTGAATATCATAGTTTATTTTTTCCTTATGGGGAAACCATATATAAGGTGAAACAAATATTCATGACTATTGTGAATAGTTTACAATCCATGGGTGGGAGAGGATTAGATGATTAAGCACTTGTTGATATGATTATAGAAATCATGCCCAATGAGTGGGAATCCAAGAGAACTATTATCGATGAGAACAGAAAGGTTACTCATATTTCTCTTGATGAACTATTTGGGACACTTGTTGATAATGTAAAGAAGAAGAATGGGAATGCCAATGTTTCTTCTACTACCACATCAAACCATATGAAATCCAAGACTCCTGAGAGAGATACTAGATCTAAGTCAAAGAAGATTTTTATTCAATCTGAATCTAGTTAAAGTGAATCCTTAGAGAATGAGTTAGAAAATATTGCTTGAATAATGAAAAATATAGCTAGAGAGATGAAATTTCAATCGAGATACAATAAGAAAGAAATAAAAGATTAGAAAGACTTAGAAGTTACTTGTTATGAATGCAAGAGAACTGGACATACAAGACCTGATTGTCCTACACATAATAGGATAGAAAGAAAGGAAAGGCATTCAGAAAGAAATAGAAAAAGTTATTACACTGGTAAATCTAATAATGTTAAAAACGATAATGACATAAGGAGTGCCTTTGGTGGTGACTCTTTAGATGAATCTTTAGATTATGAATCTTCTGGACTGTAGAATAATAGTTTAATAGCTAGACTACCTATTGAAAATCATTTTTTAATGGAAAAGCTAAAAAATGTTGAATCATTGACCAATGTTTTTTAAAATGAATATTATAGTAATGATAAATATTATTACTCTTTGGATGAAGAATCTTCTTCTGATGAATATAATATTTTACCTTTTTATGAAAAAGTTTCTAGATTTTCCAAAATTCTTGAGATTGAGAACACAAAACTCATAAAATAGCTGATAAGGAAGAATATAAGAATACAATTCATACTAAGGAAATATTAGTTCTTTCTAAAGATCTTTCTAGGATAAATGTTGATTTTGAAAGTATTTCGAAAAATCTTGATGAAGAAAATTCTAAAAAAAATAAACTTTCTAATGTTCTAGAAAATGTAATTTCTAAGAAGAATGTTTTCAGGCCCAATTCTAGTTCCAAATCAAATGTTTTAGAAGGCAAGAACGTGGTTATCAAACTGAAATCCTAAATTTTTTCCTTGAGGATGTGTTTGTCAAACTTTACCTTAGATATGGAAAATTTTGATAAAATGTATTCCCAAATCCGAACTCCAAATCATAGTTCTGGTTTTGGTTATACTAGTTCTAAACCAATTTTTAGCAACAGTTATTTTGTTCCTCAATGTGCTTTTCTGCACTATGTGTCTGTGTGGTGGAAATTGGGTAGAAAATTGTTCATTAAAAAAACCCAATCTTTAGGACTTTATAATGCCTATTTTTCTAAGAAAATGTGTGTACCTAAAATTTTTCATTCTATGATTTCCGGTTCCAATCATGTTTAGATTCTGAAAACCTAACTTTTTCTTATTTCTAGTAAAATAGAGAAGGAACCAAAAACAATACATGGAACATGTATTGTGGTGTTCCTAGCATATGACGGGTAACAAAATATATTTTGAAAAGATTATAAAGATGAAAGGAGGAAAAGTAACTTTCGGAGATAATGCTTAGGCATGAATTTTTGGTATAGGTAACATTTTTCATCATGGAAAAACATTGATTTCAAATGTTTTATTCATTAAGGGTCTTAATCACAACCTCATAATCATAATTCCATTATGTGATGAAGGTTACCTTTGAATTTTAGGAATGAATAGTTCTTAGTTCACAATTACTGGGAAGAGTTTATTCTTTCTGCTCATAGGCAAGAGAGTGTTCACACACTCACAGACTATGGTATGAGTTTTACCAAAACACAAATTTATTGTGATAATACTAGTTCTATTTCCCTTAGTAAAAACCTTGCACATCACTCTCAGGGAAAAAACATTGATATTAGGCATCACTTTCTTAGGGATCACAAAAAAAGAATATATCATTCTTCAATTCATCTTAATGCAATATCAACTTACTAGTATTTTCAAAGAATCATTGCTATCTGTTATATTTGAATACATTATATAGATGTAAGGAATGATAACCATAAGGTAATCTTCCTTGTTATCTTCCAGTGGAATCAATCTCCTTACAATAATAAACTCCATTAAATAGGGGGAGTAAATTTGTTCATAAGTTTTTCATAGTTTTCGTAATGATGTTTTTCATAATTTTTATATTGAATTTTTTCATATTTTTCATTATGAAGTTTCTCATATTTTTCGTAATGATGTTTTTCATAATTTTCGTAATGATATTTTTCATATTTTTCAAAATGAAGATTCTCACATTTTTGGTAATGAAGATTCTCATATTTTTCTTAATGATGTTTTTTATACTTTAGGTAATGGAAAATTTTGTAACGGAAATATTCATAATGAAAAATTGTCGTAATGATTAATTTTGTAATGATGATTTTTGTAATGATGATTTTCATACTCATTTTTTCACACTCATGTTTTTTTGGAATCTAAAGTCTTCATGAATAATTTTACTTAATAAGAATAATTCTACTAATAATCTGAAAGGTATGATTCACTGTTGAGCTTTCATAATCACCTTTTACTTACCGATATTTTCTTTTGTGTTCCTTAAAATTTCTCAGATTTGAGATTCCTTAAATCTGAATGTTTTCCTTCAGAAACCACAAAAGCTCAGATCATACATAATTTTCCGTATAGCTGTCATTTCAACCATCAAATCTGATCAGATGAATTCTCAGCCATTGGATTTAGACTGGAAGTCAAACCATCACATCATTGCCTATATAATCGAACCTAGAAGGTTTGTCCCACATCAGTATTCAATCTTTGGCGTGTCAATGCTCTTCCCTTTTTTAAAATCCCATTTCATATTTTCAAAATATTCTTAATTCTGAATGTCTGGTGAATTTCCTTCTCAAGATATGACTTTTTTCAATATGATTGCAATGTGGAAATTATATAGATAAAGACTAGTGCATCCTAATTTCTCTAAAAAGTATTATTTTATTATTTCAAATAATATCAAGCTTAATGTATAGGAGAGTGTGTCCATATTAAACACAAAATCTCAGGATGCAGTATATTCGGATCTACTCATTGATTTTTATGAGTCAGTTTATTTCTTTGAGGGTGAATAAAGAGATGAGTTCTCATTCAATAGTTATGGAAAAACTTATGCCCTTTCATACACCACGGCTGCTAGCATGGTGGGGCTGTCTTATGAATGGGAAGCCGAGTTTTGTTATCACAAACTACCAGATGTGAAAAGAAGTTTTATCAAGGTAAAAGCTATGGAGTATCTTCTACTCATAGATGTCAATACTCCAAAAATCACCCAATTGTCTACAAATAATTGAATCATAAAATTATGACTTAAGGGTTTTATTATACCGAGAAAAGGTGATACCGACACTTTGAAAAAGAGTGATATGTATATCATGGATTTTTTGGTACATCTAAGGAATATCAATCTGTTGAATCTTATTCTCATTACGATAGATAATATCTGGAATGGGATTTTGAGAGCATAGATAATCATGTATCCTACCCTACTATCTATGTTGATTGTTCGGTCCCTGGATTCCTTCAAAATCCCTTGCAGTTCCAAGCTGAGGAATTACAATGTTATGCTATTAAGTGATGAATCTTTGAAAAGAATGAATTTTGGATTTTCAAAATATTCCAGAGAGTTTTATGATCTACCTGTGGAAGAAGCAGAAGTAGTACCGACGAATAAAGAAGAGGCTGAACCATCAAAGAAGGCTAGAAAGAAGAGGAAACTAAAGGAAGTGAAGGAATCAGAAAAACCCCTAAGGCCAAAGAATCCCAATCCGCACCTCCAAATCCCAATAAACAGAAAGCTTATCTAGATGAGGTTGTTGCCTGGTAAATGGAATACAAAAAGAATCATAATGAAGGAGAGCCATAGTTTGTCTTGGATCCTGCAGAGGCTATGGATTGAATAGATATGACTACAATAGAGTTTAATAAGAATACCAATGAGAAGAATAAATAATAATAATATGATTTTGGTTGAGGTTGTTAAATCCCTTCTAAGTGATACAGAAGTAGAATCCAAATATATTCTAGTACCGAAATCATTCTTGGATGAGGATTTACTTGAGACTCCGGGGAAGAAGTACATGACTCCAAAAAAACCCCAAGTGAATTTTGTTGAAGAAAATTAATCAATGCATGAAGTGTAAATTAAGAAAATTGTGGTCGCACTGATGATCTTGTTAACAAAGTTGATGATTACCATGAAAAGGAAACCACTTCTGAGAAACTATCATTCCGAACTTCTGATGTAGAGTCTTCAAAGCTCCCAACTCCTAAGAAGGGTGAGGATGATGAATATGGGATGGGTGAATAATAGGTTAATAAATTATCTTAGGATGAAAGCTATAATAATCACTTTATTCACCCTGAGGATATTGAGGCAGTAGTAGAGAAAAAAAATTGATGAAAATAAGATTGTTCAGTTGTCTGAAAGTGGGCATGAGTTTGTAGATGAAGAAGCTATTCTAAGAACCAACAAACAAAACCAAGTGGTTGTTGATACTCTTACAAAAGAAATTTTAAATAAGAAACAAGCTGGAGGATATTCTAAAAGGAAACTGGTCGAGCTAGAGGAAGAAACATCACCATGAAAATTGTCTGATTCGGAATCATCGGCTCTGGGACATGATTTTGTCATTCAATCTCTGAAGAATCTTTTTGATACCATTCTGAACATTCCAACCATTGACTCAAGATGTTAGACGCTTCAACATAGCTTAAATCAAAAATCAGATTCGGTATCTATGGTGATGGATAGGTGTGTAAAGATTGATGCTGATTACAAGAAATGTCCTATCAACTACGATGCCCACAGAAAATCTTGTAAGAATTTGTTGAGCTGGTCAATGAAAATAGTTAAGTATTTGAGAGATCTTGAAGAGTTTCAAGATTATGTTAAGAAAACATTTGATTCCCAAGACTGAAAAATCAAGGATTTCAAAAATAGCTTGGAGGAAAAGCTAAATCATGAGAAAAATATTTGGATTAAGGAGGTCAAGGATCTGAATAGGAAGCTGAACTCTGTTGCTCAATGCTGGAAGAGAGAAAGGGATCCTTGAATCGAGATTGAAGAAAATATTGAAAAGAAAGATTAATTTTTGATGGCTCAGAGAGAGTCTCTGAAGACTCAGAATGATAGGATCAAATCCATAGAGAATCAAGTAGAGGAAGATAATAGGGAGCTAAATAATCTGAAAACAATTTTGAAGAAATTCATACCCAAGGAAAAGGAAGTAAAATAAATACGATCATTTGTTGTTTTCTCTATTGTACAAATTCTTTCAATCTTAATGATATTGTGGTTTCTCGTGTTTCTTGATATGTATTTACTAATATTTTAGGTACCATATTTTTTTCATTCCATCAAACTCTTCTCTAAAATAACAAAGGTGGATAAGGAAAAAGAATTATAGGTAAAGAAGAAATATCCCGAAGTAAGGTGGAGTTTATCTAAGGGGGGGTTTTCCTTACAGATATTTCCATACTCAATATAATGTAAAATCTCATACCAGAAATCTAGTATATGATCTTTAGTGTTCCAAAGCCTATGGGGGGTAGCTGTATTCAACTTTTCCAATGTAAAAAGGGAGATAAGTTTTATTTAAAAATCTAGAAAAAATTATCTAAGTCATTATATTAGTTTTCGTAAGGATGTTTGTTCTTTCCAAAAGGGGGGATATTTTTGAGTCAATAAGGTTTTCCTTATGAATTTTCCATTCCGTAATACTTGGGGGTGATTCTTAAGTAAATAAAATTTCCTTATGACTTTACCATTCCTTCTAGTTTTGAAAATCACAAACACCTTATCTCAAGGGAATATATCTTTTTACCCTATTTTTTATTTCAATAAAGAAAATTTTCATTCCCTATGGAAATTTATTATTACCATTATTTCATTATTAATATCATAATTTCTTTATGTGTAAAATTCGGTTTGAAAGCAAAACCTAGGAATCCTATAATTACATATATATGGAGCATTCTGTTTTGGGTTCCGAATTCTTATATTCTAGTTATGAACTCTTCTGTGTTCGGACTCAGAATTCTGATTAAAAATTCTAGATACGAACTCTTATGAATTATGACTCCAAATATTGATTAATAATTCAAGATACGAATTCTTATGGGTTTTGACTCTGAATACTGAATAAAAATTCAAGGTTACAAAGTCTTATGAATTCTTACTCTGAAATCTGAATAAAAATTCTGGTTAAATACTTTTCCGAGTTCTAACTCTGAGTTATCTGAATACCGACTCCGAACTATTATGAGTTCTTACTCTGAAATCCCATGAACTCTGACTATGAAAATTTTATGTTCTGGTTCAAAATTCTTGTGAATCCAAATTCTGATTTCCTTGAAATTCAGACTCTCGAATTCTATAGAGTTCAGGTTCTGAATTCCTAGAAAACAGAATATGATTATCCTTGTATTGTAGACTTTGAATTCAATTTTGGTTACACTCTGAATATTCATTTTCATACATTCTGAATATTGATTTTAGTTATGTAAGAATATTTTTTCATACACTTGTATTGTTAAAAAATTATTTTGTGCATTTAGTTACTGACTAAACGGTGTTTGATTGACACATGTTCAGGTCCCTCAGAAATTCGATGAAAAATGTGACTGTTGGAGGATGGAGCTGACTGTTGGTGTTGTGCCTATAAATAAGATATCATTTAAAAAATCTCAATACAGTTCTATGAATCTAGAGATTACATGTTGTTGAAGTGATTTCTAGAGAGAGAATTCCATTTGATTCATGCATACTAAACATCTTATTTAGATTTTCTTAGTGTGACTCTGATTGTTGGTGTGTACTATTGAGGGATTCTAGGGATAGAAAGACAGAAGTGTCGACTACCATGATGTTGAGGGCTTCCGTGCTGAGGAAGACAGAGGTGCCACCCACATTGAAGTTGATGGCTTCCTTACTGAGGAGGAAAGAGGTCCTGACTACCTGGAAGTTGAGGGATTACAGGGATAGAAAGATAGACTCTGATCTTTGTATCGATGGATTACCCTAGTGTTGGTAAGACATAATTTTTGAAGGTAATAGTCAATAGACCTTTAAGCAAGGTTGTTGGATACCCTTCTCTTTGGGTTAAATGATTTAATAATTGTTTCATATTTTTGTTACATGTTTTCCACAACATTTGTATTGTTGAGGAAAGTATAACTATCTTATACTTCATTATACATGTACTCTGATCTAGTTAGATTCTATACACTTTAAGTTAAAAACTTCATCATCGTAAAATTTTATTAAATTTCATTTCTGGAACCATCTTTTCCAGAATCACTTTCTCGGAATGATATTTCCAGAATCAAGAAAGTGAGTAGAACTAGAGGTTTTGTGAATTACCATATATAACCTTGATAATCATTACCATCTTTAAAAGTTCCATAGAAATTTTTTAAAAAATACAATTCACTCCACTTCTTGTATTTCAAGAATCATTAGATACTTTACTCAGAATCTATATCCTTTCGATCATACATTTGGTATTATTGAGTATATCATAATCACATACCATCTCAATAGTGGGTACATTTCATTCCAATTAATTAAACTCAGAAGGTGGGGATATGTCCAAAATAAATTAGCAAGATGTGGGAAGGAGACAAGGTGTACCGGTTTCATTCATCTGAAAATGAGATATGAGGTTCATGTAGCATTTATGGAGAGTGTTATAGAACGACCATGGTAGTGAGTTATATATGAGTACATTGTATCATCCTTAGGCAGATGGGAAATCTGAAGAGATTATACAGACATTGGATGAAATGCTACGGGATTGTGTAATGGATTATGGTGGTTTATGGTATTTTCACATACCCTAAGTCGATTATTCATACAATTACAACTACCTGGACTCAATACATATGGAAATGTTTGAAGCATATTATGGGTGTCCTTTCCATTATACACAATGTTGGGTGGAAATGGGTGAGACATCACTAGTTGGGATAAATCATATCTAGGAAACTATAAATATGATTCAGTTAATTAGATTGAGGATGGAAACACCTAATAGTCATCAGATATCTTATGATTATCAGATTTGAAGAGCGTTCTCGATCTTCATCGGTGATCATGTCTTCTTGAGGATATCTCCAAGGCATGGACATCACTGTTTCGGGAATCAGGTAACATCATCTCCAAGATACATTATTCTTTTCGAGATACTACAATGGGTTAGAGAGGTGGCATATCGATTGACATTACCCCCACGGTTCTATTTGGTACATAATGTGTTCAATGTATATCAAATGTAAATGTATCAACTAGATCCTGACCATTTGATCAGATGGGATCATATTGACATTGATCCAAATGCTTCATTGATACATATCCCAGTATGAGTTGTGGATAGGAATGATAGATTATTTCATGGAAAAAAATACTTCTGGTGTGGGTTTTATAGAGGCATGGTCATATTCAAGAAGAGACGTGCACTACCAGAAAACTGGGCAAGGCATGCCCCTGCCATTATCAGTGCTAATGGAAAAGCGCTGATATAGGGGAGGGCCTTTATCAGCGCTAAAACAAGCATTGATAAATGTGTACCCTTTATCAGTAATTTAAATATCCCTTTATCAGCGCTTTTATTAGCGCTGATAAATGTAACATTTATCATCGCTTTTCTTAGCTCATATAATATTTACTTATACATTAAATAAAAAACTCATGTTATAACTAAATATATATATATATATATATATTAAATAATTATAAGATTAATACTTAATATATTTATTAGATTTATTAATTCATTATATATTTATTAGATTTATTAATTCATTATATATTTATTAGATTTATTAATTCATTATATTTAATATATATTTATTATATTTCTTTATATTTAATGTATTTGTTTTATTTATAAATATATAATGAGTTCTAATATATATGTATAATTTAAATTATTGAATATATATGTGTTTTCCAATGAATTCGGATCGATCAATATCATACATGCGTGTGTCTATATATATGTGTTTTCCAATGAATCGGGGTCAATGAATATATCATACATGCGTATATATATGTGTGTATTGAAAAATGTCCATTTATAGATTATAATTCATTATGTTATGCATATATAATATATATATATATATTAATTAAATGTACACTTAAAATTAAATTAAAATTTAAAACTAAATATATATTATATTATATTTTCAATGATATATATATATAAATATACCTTTGAAATAAGTATAAATAGAGATATAAATATTTAGATTTAAATAAATATATAATAATATAAAGACATTCATAAATTTATACATTTTTCAGTGCTTTTATTAGCGCTGATAAACTAAGTATTTATATATATAATTAAATAATTATATATATAAATATATAGTTAAATAAATATATGATTAATAATAAATATATTTATTAGATATATTAATTCATTATATATTTATTAGATTTATTAATTCATTATATATTAATTTATTTGAATTATTAATTCATTATATTAATTAGATTTATCAATTCATTATATTTAATATATATTTATTATATTATTTTATATTTAATGTATTTGTTTAATTTATAAATATATAATGTTTTCTAATATATATGTACTATAATTGAAATTACTGAATATATATATGTGTTTTCCAATGAATTGGGGTCAATGAATAGCATACATGCGTGTATATATGTGTGTTTTCCAATGAATATATCAGACATGCGTATACATATGTGCATATTGAATAATGTTCATTTATAGATATCATAATTCATTATGTTACACATATAATATATATGTTATAAAAATGTACACCTATAATTAAAATTAAATTTTATTTAAAACATAAATATATATTTTCTTATATTTTCAATGATATATATATAAATATACCTCTCAAATAATTTTATAAGTATAAATTGAGATATATATATTTATAGTTAAATAAATATATAATAATTTAATGAAATTCTTAAATTGATACATTATCAGCGCTTTTTTTAGCGCTGATAAAATAGGTATTTATCAGCACTAAAAAAGCCCTTATAAAGAGTGTCTTTATCAGCGCTAAAATAAAAAGCTCTGATAAAGTCACTCTTTATCAGCGCTACAAAAGCTCTGATAAATGAGGTATTTATCAGCGCTTTTCATTTTAGTGCTGATAAATACACCTTTTAATAGCGCTTTTTACTAGCGCTGATAATGGTCCACGCATGATTGATAAAATCCACCGGGTCCTCTTCCTCCTCCCTGCAACCTGTCAAGCTCTCACGGAAGCTCTCCTCTATGCTCTATCTGCCGGGGCAACCGCCTCCTTCTCGTCATCCTCTGTCGCGGCCGCCGCCTCATCCATCTCCTCCTCCTTCTGCTGCTGCCTCCTCCTCCTCTGGCCACCGCCTCCTCCTCCTCCTCTACTCCTGCTCCTCCTCCTCCTCCTCCTCCACCGCGCCCTCGTCCTCATCCTCCTCCACTGGCGCCTCCTCCTCCTCCTCCTCCTCTGTCTACTCCACTGCCTCCTCTCCAACGCGGGTCCTCCACCGCAGCCTCCTCCTCCTCTTCCTCCTCCTCCTCCACCGCTGCCTCCGAGCTGCTTCCGCTGCCTCCGCTACCTCTCCCATGCCTCAGCCCTGCCTCCGCTGCCTCCGGTGCCTCTACTGTCGACGTCTCCTTCTCCTCTGCCACCGGGTCCTCCTCCTTAAGGTGAGTAGAATTGAATTTGCATGAATTAATTATGTATTCATTTATAATCAATATTGAGATTAATTATGTTTGGATTCTTGAGGTGTGTGTTGGTTTCTAAATGGCATAATGGCCCGTTTGGAATCTTTATAGCTTACATGGTGTTTTCCCCTTGGATTTGAAAATGGAATTTTATTTGTAAATTTTAAACATCTATTGGTATTTTTTGGTGTTTTTGAAATTGGTTTTGAAACTCATGTGTTGTATAGGCCTGATTGGAACTTGTGTGTTATTGGTTTATACCGTTCATGTGATGGCCTATTCATTCTCTAGTATACTACTATAATGGGGCATCAATGTTGGTTGTCTACTATGGAGGTACACCATATGTCGGTAGGTGAGTCTGGACTAAGTAAGTCTATGGATTTCTTCTAGGTATGTTTAGGTAATTATAATGATTACCTATCTATATGGTCTTATTTATTTTTCTACACTTTGGTTATATATTTTTCCAATATTTTTCTACTTTTATTGTTTCAATTAATTTCATCATGGCTCTATGATCACCTTGTTTGTATTCTTATACTTAATTTTTAATTCATTTTTTAAACTATATATCTATTTTAAAAAGGGAAGCCGTGATTTGTTTTGAAAATTGATTATCTAAAAAAAATTTGTTGGTTCTTTAAATGATAAAAGCCTATTTTATAAATGTATTTCAAACTAGTGTTTTTGTATTATTTCAGTAAAGGTAATGTTTGGATTTCGTGGTGCTTACCTACTAAGTTGTTTTATGCTCACACCCTACTTGTGGCACTCAGCATCAGTAGACCCATGTTATTTTTAGGTTTGGGTTTCTTGTTTAGGTTTCCTTTAAATCATGTTGTTCTTATAGTTAGTTGTAACCCAAAGGTCCCAAGGATATCTGGTCGGGTTCTGATTTATTCTATCTCTGCTTTTAGTTTCTTTTTTTGTTCAGTTGACGCTGTATATGGATCATGTTTATTTATTGTTTATGTTCTATGCTTATGGATCCTCATGGTTTTGTTGTGTGCTCTATTTGGTTTATATATATATATCCCCATTTCTATATCTCACATCATATTATCACACCATGACTCTTATATATTCTTAAGAGGGTGTTCCTTATCATACGTGATATATAAAACTATATGATCCATCTTCTTTAGGCCTAAGACTCTAATAAAATAACCTTAGAAAACCTAACTAGGATCCTTTCATAAACAAAACTACTCCATGGAGGCATAATATCTGGATGATTACAAAATCACAAACATTCAATATTACCCTCACTCTATCTCTCAAAAACACCCTATTTATTAACCTTGGTTACTCTTGATTTCTATCCCTTTCACTGGAACACATATACTCATGCATGAATGCACAATAATGCATAAATTGGAACATGGTTTGGTATTATAGGGTCCACCTACCTCACAAAACATGGTGTGTTCATCATACAAGGATAACCTCTAGACAATACAATCAAAATCTACATCATCTGAATTGTTTTGATGATGATATACTAAAATAATTACACAAATCCTAGTTAAAATCATCCAAAATCATAGGAAAATAAAGGATACTAGTAATGGAGGAAGTATTATGGGTAAAATCACTAACACACTATAAAAAACTCCCATGAACCACCCCTCATCACGGGTGATCGAAGAGAGGAAGAGATTGGATGAATCCCAAGACCACCCAAGATTTGCTATTAATGAGAACACCCCTACCATTTTTGAAGTATCTAGTTTTTTATCTAAATTATAATCATATTACTTATCCCCTAACCTATATACTCATCCTATGGATTTCAAATAGGATGAATATAAATAAATAATGGATGAATGCCAATCAGTTTACAAAAGAGTATGAAGAAGGCGTGAAAGAGTTTATCAAGTTTGCAAAAGATCATGCATGCGAAACTTCTGAAATACTTTGTCCGTGTTTACACTGTTGTTATTAAAAACAAATTAGTTGAGAGGAGTTGGAAGAACACTTGATCTGTCACGGAATATATCAGAGTTGTACATGTTGGAAAAAACACGGGGAAACAACGAATGTAGGTAGTGACTGGATGACACTCCATTTTTTGGATCATCTGATATGATTAAAAACATGAACAATGAAGAAGACCGTATGGAGGATGTGATTATAGATGTGAATGACGATGAATATCGTATTGAGGAAATGACAAGGATCGTCGAAGATGAACTTCGTGATTGCCCAAAACTGTTTGAGAAGTTTAAAAGTTGGGCAAAGACGCTATTGTATGCTGGTTGCAATAAATATACAGCATTGTCAGCCATATTGAGGCTATATAATTTTAATGAAAACAATGGGTGGAGTGACGCCAATTTTACGAAACTACTTTCTCTCATGAATGGCATGCTCTCAAAAGACAATGAGCTCCTGAGGTGAACATACGATGCCAAACAAATGCTACGCTCGATGGGTATGATCTCTGAAAGAATACACACCGGACCGAATGACTGTATATTGTTTCACAAGGACCACAAATCACATAAATAATGCCCAATGTGTGGTGCTTCTAGATACAAGAATGATGAATCCAGTCCTAATAATGTTGTATGGTACATTCCAATCATTCCAAGGTTCAGATGCCTATATGGAAGTGAGGAGACTGTAGAAAAATTAACATGGCATGCAGATACAAGAATTAAATATGGGATACTACGTCACCTGGTAGAATCTCCTCAGTGGTAGAGAATCCATCATGAGTATCCTGAATTTGTAAATGAGTCGAGAAACCTTCATCTTGCCTTACCTACAGAAGGAGTGAATCCTTTTGGTTTTCAAAGCAATAGTCACAGTACATGGCTAGTTATGTTGATAAATTATAACTCACCACCGTAGTTATGCATGAGATGAAAATACATCTTGTTATCTATGCTTATATTAGGACCAAAACAACCGGGTAATGATATTGATGTTTATTTAGCTCCATTGATCGAAGATTTGAAATTATTGGGGGATTCAGATGTTACATTGTATGATGCCTACAGAAAGGCTGATTTGACTTCGAGAGTTATGTTGTATGGGATGATAAATGACATCCCTTCTTATGAAAATTTGTCAGGATATATCATTAAAGGAACTCAAGGCTGTCCTATTTGCGAAGAAGGTACACAATAAATTAGGTTGAAACATTCATAAAAAACCGTGTTTCTAGGACATCTCAGATTTCTACCATGAAGACCTAAGTATCGTTCTTGGATGACATCCTTCAATGGAAGTTCAGAAGAATGTACATCACCATCTCCACTAACAGGTGATCAATTGTTTGAGAAATTAAAAAATGTGGACACTACTATTGGTAAACCGACTTCGAAAAACCTTATGAAAATTGGTTGGAAAAAGAGATCAGTTTTTTTTAATTACAAAACCAGAATTGCATGTATGTAATACATTTTCTTGATGTTATGCATGTGTAAAAAAATGTATTTGATAGTGTTATCATCATGTTACTAAATACATATGAAAAAAAAAGATGGAATTAAGGATAGGTTGGAAATGGTTGAGATGGGAATATGAGAAGAGTTAGCACCAGTGAAGGGTGAAAAATGAACATTTCTTCCTCCTACTGCATACACTCTTTCCAGGTAGGAGAGATATCAGTTTTGCAACTTCTTGAATGACGTAAAGGTTCCAGAGGGGTATACGTCAAATATTAATAACCTCCTGTCAATGGGCGACCTGAAGTCAAAAGGTCTGAAATCACATGACTGTCATGTTTTGATGCAAGATCTCATTACAATTGCTTTGCATTGCATTTTTTCCAAGAATTTCCGCAATACATTAAAAATACTGTGTTTATTCTTCAAAGATATATGTAACAAGTTATAGACCAAGCAAAATTTCCAGCTATGGAAAAAGAAATTGCCGTCATATTATGTGAATTAGAAATGATTTTCCACCTTCATTTTTTTATATGATGGTTCATTTGATGGTCCACTTGGTAAGAGAGATTCAACAATGTGGTCATGTACATTACAGATGGATGTACCCCATTGAATGGTATATGAATATTTTCAAATGGTATTTAAAAATTCGGTGTCGGTGAGAGGATTGTATTGCAGAGCAATATATTGTTGAGGAGGCCGTTGAATTCTGTACAGAATACTTGTCTGGTGTGGAGAGCATTGGCATACCAAAATTTCTTCACACTAGGTGGCTTGAGGGTGAAGTAATTTTTGGAAGACAGGTTGACACAATCAATATTACAGATCTAGAGAAGGCCCACCTTTATGTTTTGCATAATAGTTTCGACATTGAACCATATGTTGAAATCCACAAAGAAATTCTTAGGAATTTGAATCCATCTAGGGCTTAAAAATGGATATCATATACACATAATCGACAGTTTATAGGATGTTTTCGAGATCATGTTTTTAAGAAGTCAGATGAAAATCCAGAGTCAATTTCAGAACAACTTATATGGCTAGCCGGAGGACCAAGTGTTTATGCATTATCATACAATGCTTATGTAGTTAGTGGTTATACATTTTATACTAATGAACTTGATGAAAACAATACCATGCCGAATAGTGGGGTTACACATGTGGCTTAAGAGATGCATGTTTCTGGTGCTAAGGATAGAAATCCGATTTATGTGAATATGTCATACTTTGGAATCATCAAAAAAATTATGGGAGTTGGAATATAGAGAAGTTCAAGTTCGATATTTCAATGTTATTGGGTTGATAACATCAGTGATGTTAAAATAGATGATTTGGGATTTGAGAAATTTGATTTCAGTAAGTAAGGGGAGAAAGAAGAACCGTTTATAATGGCATCATATGCAGTGCAAGTATTTTATATTTCAGATCCCGCAAAGTGAAACTAGTCAGTCGTTCTGTTATAGACCAAAATAGCTGAAGGGACAGATGAAAATTCAAAAGAAGATGACCCTTTCATTGGTACTTTGCAATCATTTCGTAGTGGTCCCATTGTAGAAAACGTTTTGTATGTCAAAGGAGACCACAATGAAGGGATATGGATAGTTGATAGAGGGGTCAAATCCCTTCAGCCTTTAAAAAAAGTGAGTTCAATAATCAGGTTATTTTTTTATTGTAATATAGATTGTGTTACATTATGTAATTATCAGTTCGCTGCTTCTTTTATGTGATCTAAATTAAATGTTAAACCAGTTCTGCAGATAATGACTTCTTCACCTACTGATGCACCCAATCCCAAGACACAACAGGTCTCTCAACCTGTTACAGCTGGTCCCACTGCTGAGAGACAACAGGTCTCTCAACCTGTTGCAGTTGGTCCCACTGCTAAGGTACAATAGGTCTCTCAACGTGTTGTAGCTGATCATGGTGTTGATGCTAGCGCTTCGGAGAAACATAATGATGATGCAGAAACCGAGGAAATGGTAGGCGATGAAACCCCGACGACATAAAAAAAATAGGTGCGCCATAGTTTGACAGTTTTAGTCAAAATCCTTGATGAAAAATAAAAAGGCATCAAATTTGAGGTGGTATTGAATAAACGAGGCCAGCATGTAAACCCCAACAAATCCATGTTTAATAGTTACATTGGAATCGTCACTCGACAACGCGTGCCGAATTATGTAGAGTCGTGGCACCATTTAGTCAGCCGGTTCAAAACATTAATGTGGGAATATATTACAGTAACATTACGATATCATCTATATAATTTATTAAAATAAAATAAAATAAAATACTGAAATATTGACTAACTCTTCATCATCTCTTACATAGTGCATTTATAGTAGATTTTTCACACAAAGAATATGTATTAAGACTGGCAGGATGGATTCATAGAGGCTTTTGCACCATTTTAACAAAACATCATCTGAAAGATGCTGAAGGGAAAATCAAGCTACCCCCACCTCCTCTTTATGGGCACTTGATATCCCAAGGAACGTGGGATGCGTTTTGCAACTGTCATGCAGAATAGAATTTTCTGGTACGTTGTGTTAGGTTACACGTTGTGTAACATTTCCTGTATTCATCATGTTGATTGAGAGGTTTTTATTTATGAAACAACAACTGAGTCCTGAAAATAAATAACGGGCAGAAAACCCAGCGTACCCCTACCGTAAAGCAAGGCCAGGGTACACTTCAATTGAAAACCAATTAGTATGTATTTTAAAAGTACTGTAATAATTTATTTTTACATAAAAAAACATTGTAACCATGTTTCTCTATTTATATGTAGATTGATGAAGCAAAATCCCAAACCACTTCCATTCCACGCCATGTGCTATGGAAGGAGGCTCGTGTTAATAAAGAGGGGAAACTAGTAGATGAAAACACACAAAAGTGTGAGAAACATGTGTAAGTATGACATGATATAAACTTGTTTTTCTTTAAATTGATATTATATAACGATGATTACTTATTTTTCCATATTTTCTATTTGACGTAGTCACAGGAATCAAAAACACCCACACAGGATGGAGACATACTTTCAACAGCCTTGAAACAGCCATAGGAGTATAGCCACGTCAGATGTGTGGGTTTTGGGGTGTCACCACGGGCATATTTTCAGAAAAAAACAAGAGGATGAACAAACTAAATAATTGTAAGTAATGAGAGATAGAGTAGCTACCCTTGAAGAAAAATTCCAAAGTCAGGGAGAGATGCTAGCGAGTTATATGGAGGGGAGGTGAAAAGAACAACCAACACAAGAATAACCCGTGCGAGAAGATCCCACCCCACCCCCACCAGCTTTGAGGCTAGCCATTTCCCTCAAAGACCTGACATAACCGAGGTATTCAATGTTCTAATATTCAATTCTGTGAAATTTGAATCACATACACACTGATACCTTTCAAGTAATGATATTCTATAGGGTGAAAATGACTATGATTTATATATATCAACTCTCACCCATCGCCTTGTAGTGAGGGCTACAGTGTTCAATATGCAGACTGACATGCTACAATCCAGACCACATCCGACCAGTCATGTCAAAGTGTCGATTAACATAGATCATGAGCTGAGAACCGAGATACCCATGCCAAATGACGATGATGACATTCATACGGTGGAAAAAGATGTTGGAACATTCATTGCATGGCTGTCGAATCTTGTAAAAAAACATGTCGACCAGGAGGTATTCATTTCCAATTCACATTTTAAGCAGAACCATTAATATTAAATTAGAAAATGGATGAACTGATGAATGTTATTATAGAAGGACAAAATGGAGTAGCTAAAACAGAAGAGCGGCTCCAAAGGATCAACCAACCGATCAAAACGATCTATTGAGAGCGTGTTCAACCCGCCTGTTATATATCCACATTTAATATCATTGCAAGATCATGTGGATACGAAAATGATAGGAAGCAATAATCACATATTTTTTTGTGAAAAAGATATGTACGGAGAGGAAACATTATATTTCATTAGTTCAGATTCTATTGCAGAGATCATCACATGTGACTGGCTAGGCACCTCAGTTATTAATGTATACATGAGGTATGTTTTCATGATTTGATTTTACAGAAGCTGATATACTTTGATAATTATGGATAAATACTTCTCATATTTTTCACAGGTGTATATATGAAAAAAAATTGAATGGATTTTCCCATTAATACAAATTTGGACTCGTTAGTCCTCACACCATTTCTACACAACGAGAAGAAATAGATTCTAGTTTTCAGGCTGAATTAATGTCAAATCTGTTCAGAACATTTCAATGCATAATTACGACTGACAGACACATTTTAATACAAACGTTTCAGGGGTAAAACTCTACATTTTAGTCATATTAATTATATTTTCATTTCTATCAGTACATATTTCTTTTTGTGTTTTTAGGGATCATTGGATGCTCATTGCAGTCAATTTGGATACTCCAATGATTTATTTTCTGGATTCACTGCATGGATATGCAATAAACCAACCACACATGATGGCGATTGTCAATTTTTAATACACTAGATCCAACATTTTAGAACTAAATATCTAGTTTGATAATTTATATTATCTTTTAATTAATATTTTGTTATGATAGGGTGGTGTATGAATATCTTCTAAAGGCTCGAATGAATCCAGGGCATAAGGACGACAATGCCCACAAGATCAAAAATGGAGAAGTATCTGGGTATATATAATTATATTTCACTATCCAAATACATATCAAAACAAATTACATATTTTTCATGATATTTCTAAAGTGTTTGAAACAAAAAAATGATAAGGATTGCGGTTATTATGTTTGTAAATTGATGAAATAAATATTATTTCATGAACAAACTTCCATCCCAGAAGAGGCATTTTTGAAAATAATTACTAATTCATTTAAAATAATTATTAATCCTATGTGTATTTATATTTTTTCAGTACTACTATGACTCTCACATAAACTCATATTCATAATATGATATAAATGTGTTTAGAAACAAATGGGCAGTGTACCTGATAGAAGAATGTAAAAAAATAGGACAATGAAGGTGAATTACTAAAACTTATGTTATATTAATATGGTCATTGATATCTCCCTTTACACTTATTTAGAATCTATGATCTCCCTTTATTATGTTTCATATCCTTAGATTAGAGAAATCATACTACTCAGTTTGAAATTGACATAACTTTAGAAAACAACAAAAGTGAAATATGGAAAACTGAGTAAACTTGTTCAGATTGTTTTGATACTTTAGGACAACTATCCTTGAGTCATTTGTGATGTGTCAAAATCGACCGCACCACAATTCGACGCACGGTGTGACCATTATGGCTAAAAGATTCGGATATCAGTTTCAAATTGACATAATCTTTAGAAAAAAACACAAGTGTCATACGAAAAATCAAGAAAACGCATTTGGATTGTTTTGATACTTTAGGAAAATTATACATGAGTCATTTTTGACATGTACGAATTGACCGCACCTCAATCCGACAAATGGTGTGACTGGTATGACTATAATTTTTTGATATAAATTTCAAATTGAGATAATCATTAGAAAACAACACATGTGACATACGGAAAAAAGATAAAACACGTTCGGATTGTTTTGATACTTTAAGAAAACGATCCCTAAGTCATTTGGGACATGTAAGAATCGGCTGAACCTCAATACGATGCACGGTGTGACCGGTATGGCTGAAAGAGTCTGATATCTATTTCAAATTGAGATAAACTTTAGAAAATAATACTAATGACATATAGAATACAGAGAAAATGCGTTAGAATTGTTTTTATTATTTAGGGAAATGATCCATGAGTCATTTGTGACGTGTATGAATCAACCGCACCCCAATCCGACGCATGGTGTGACCGGTATGGATAAAAGTGTCTAATATCAGTTTCAAATTGAGATAAACTTTAGAAAACAACAATAATGACATCTTGAATAATGAGAAAAAACGTTCATATTGTTTTTATAATTTTGGAAAACGGTCTATGAGTCATTTTTGATGTGTACAAATTGACCGCACCTCAATCCGACGCACGGTGTGACCGGTATGACTAAAAGTGTCTGATAATAGTTTCAAACTAAGATAAACATTAGAAAACAACACTACTGACATACAGAATATAGGGAAAACGTGTTTGGATTGTTTTGATACTTTTGGAAAACGATCCATTAGTCTTTTTTGATATGTAAGAATCGACCGAACCTCAATATGACGCACGGTATGACCGGTATGGCTAAAAGTTTATGATTTCAGTTTCAAATTGAGATAATCTTTAGAAAACAACACAAGTGACATATGGAAAAAAGAGAAAAAAACGTTCAGATTATTTTTATACTTTATGAAAATGATCCCTGAGTCATTTTTGATTTGTACGAATCAACCACACCTCAATATGATACACGGTGTGACCGGTATGGCTAAAAGTGTCTGATATCAGTTTCAAATTGAGATAAACTTCAGAAAACAACACTATTGACATACGGAATACTGAGAAAACACATTCAAATTGTTTTTATACTTTAGGAAAATGATCCATGAGTCATTTGTGACGTTTAATAATGACCACACTTCAATCAGATACACGGTGTGACCGGTAAGGCAAAAAGTGTCTGATATCAGTTTCAAATTGACATAAACATTAGAAAACAACACAAGTGACCAATGAAAAACTAAGAAAACATGTTCGGATTGTTTTGATACTTTATAAAAATCATCCATGAGTCATTTGTGACATGTACGAATCTACCGCACCTCAATCTGATCCACGGTGTGACCGGTATGGCTAAAGGTGTCTGATATTAGTTTCAAATTGAGATAAACTTTATAAAACAACACCACTGACATACGGAATACAGAGATAACACGTTCAGATTGTTTTTATGCTTTAGGAAAATGATCTATGAGTCATTTGTGACGTGTATGAATTGACCGGACCTCAATATGACGCACAGTATGACCATTATAGCTAAAAGTGTCTGATATCTGTTTGAAAATGACATAAAATTTAGAAAACAACACTACTGACATACAGAATACCGAGAAAACGCATTTTGATTGTTTTTAAACATTAGGACAACGATACATGAGTAATTTGTGATGTGTATGAATTGACCGCACCTCAATCTGATGCACAGTGTGATCGGTATGGCTAAAAGTGTCTGATATCAGTTTCAAATTGAGATAAACTTTAGAAAACAACACTACAGACATATGGAATACCGAGAAAAATAATTCGGATAGTTTTGATACTTTAAGACAACGATCCAATAGTCATTTTTGACGTTTATGAATTAAACTCACATCAATCTGACGTACGATGTGACCAGTATGGATAAAAGTGTCTGATATCAGTTTCAAATTGAGATAAACATTAGAAAACAACACAAGTGACATAGAGAAAACTTAGCAAACGCATTTGTATTGTTTTGATACTTTATTACAACGGCCCCTGAGTCATTTTTGATGTATACGAATCGACTGCACCTCAATCTGACGCATAGTGTGATCGGTATGGATAAAAGTGTCTGATATTTGTTTCAAATTGTGATAAACTTTAGAAAACAACACTAAAAACATACGGAATACAGAGTAAATGCATTCATATTGTTTTTTTACTTTAGTAAAATGGTCCATGAGTCATTTGTGATGTTTACGAATGGACCAAACATCAATCAGATGCATGGTGTGACCAGTACGGATAAAAGTGTGTGATATCAGTTTCAAATTGAGATAAAATTTAGAAAACCACACTAATGACATACAGAATACATGGAAAATGTGTTCGGATTATTTTGATACATTAAGATAACGATCCATAAGTCATTTTTAACATGTACGAATCCAACTCACCTCAATCCGACGCACGGTGTGACCAGTATGGCTAAAAGTGTCTGATATCATTTTGAATGTGACATAAACTTTAGAAAACAACACTACAGACATACGGAATACTGATTACATGTGTTCAATTTGTTTTGAAACTTTAGGAAAATGATCCATGATTCATTTGTGAAGTGTACGAATTGAGCGCACCTCAATCTGATGCATAGTGTGACCAGTAAATCTTTTCATTAGAAAAAGAATCAGTATTTGTTAAATAAGATAAATCAATCAAAAACATATTGATTTTACATTGTTCCCTTTCATTGTTATGATAATGAAAACATATGAGTTTAAAATTTCATATTTTAGTTTCACATTTCCATATTAATGTATTCTTATATATTACTATTTTAATTTATTTCATTATTTCATTACTAACATAATATTTGTTTTCTTATATATGTGAATTTTTTTTCCATTAGTTCGGATGCTTTGTTCAGCAACAAATACCATGATAAAAAATTTTGAGAGTGGATCACGGATATCAAAGGATGAAACATGAATGTTTATAACTGTTGTTGAATAATTATAATGGTAACCATGTAAAACAATGTTTGAAATGTATACAAAAATGTGTTTTTTGTATTCGTGATCTTAAGTAAATGTATATACCATTGTCAGTCAAAATATTGTGTGCGGGTGCTATTTTGTGCAGGTGTGCATTTCCTACTTTGTGTAGGTATTTTGGAGTGCTGGTGTGCAGGTTCTGTTTTCCAGGTGCAGGCGATGGTGCCTTTATCAGCGCTGTTTTGAGAGATGATAAAGGACATCTTTAATAGCGCTAGAAGAGCGCTGATAAAGGACACTCTTTATCAGCGCTTCTCAGAGCACTGATAAAGGAGACCCCCTATTTACACTGGCATTAACAACGCTTTTCTAGAACTGTTAATGCTGGTTTTTATTTTTGATAAAGATCTATTTTGTAGTAGTGATGGGAAGATGAGCAGGAAAAGAAAGTGTAGTGGTCAGAACTGTTTCATGACATCGAATGTTTTCTACATCTTGAAGACATAAAGACCAATGGTGGGAACAATGTTGTCTCCCCAGTTTGTAGGATGTAAAAGTTACATAATTCTTTATGTGGTTATAAATATTAAGGGTGATGTGTGAGAGTGTTAAGAGAACATTGGAAGTGTTTTTTGGGTTATGTGAGGGTCAAATGGGTGGTGAACATTTTTCCTAACCATGTGTCCATACCAAGAGCAGTGGTCCATATGAGGCCAGTGCGCCATCAAAATTGGATCCTACTATGGATGGTCATGTATGGGGAGGCTTTTCAGTCAGTCTCTATCACACAGTTAGTTCATAGTTTTCATAAAAGTGCTGCCAAACCGTATGCATAGAAAAAATGAGATCCTTAAAAAAAGGATCTCCTTCATTTTTCCATAACTCTCTTGTTTTTTCCCAAACCATTTCTAACAAATTGTTTTTATTATCTTAAGGCCAAATATGGTTATCCCATCAATATGAAGTTGATCTAAAGGCTTACCTTTGTGAATCAAATTAAGATTCTTTAGGAATGTGACCGTACTTCATCATTCTTGATCGGTTTCTTAGATCTACTTAGATCTACTTCTCTACTTCTCCTGGTTTCTCAAATACATGTCAACTATTGTTAGATCTAGTTTAGTGGGTGAAAAACATGAGGACATTTGGCCTCCATATTTCTAAAATATGAGATATAAAGATTGTTCTTGTAATGCCCTAACCCCAGTTACTAGGAGTTGGTGGATTATTACATAACATTGTCATGATCACAGGGGATCAAATCCCGAAAGAACTATCATTTTAATGTCCTTTGAAATAATAGAAATATACATAAGTTTTACATTAAATATAAAATGAAAAACCAAAAAAACATTTTCTGCTTTGAAAACATTCATATCCCTTAGAATATCCTTGAAGGTCATTCATAATATACTTTTCACATCCTCGAAAAAATAAAACATAGAAAGGGGTGAGATCATGTGGTTAGTAAGGATAACAATATTGTAGAATATTTCATAAATACAAATATTAATTTAAGGCAACATATAAGACTAAAATAAAAGCCTTTTAAACATAAACATCAATATAATATGGAAGCTATAAATCAAAAAATGTCATTTACTTATTCACATTGATACTCTTCTAGTCAAATAATCACATTCAATATGAATTTTCAATTTCACAATGGCAGAATGCATATTGCCAGACATCATAACTACAGAGTCAAGGCCTCCTTCCAAGACTGCAAATAATATTTTGTATAGACCTTGTGACATGACACTATTTTTTCTCATGATACCTACTGATTCATCAAGATTTATAGGCGGCTCCACTCGTCACTTACTATGTCCAATTCATTCTTTATATGAAAATATTAAAACATAACCTAGACATTGGAAATAAAACTAGCATATGAAATGTTAATAATATAACTATAAATCATGAGTGGTATAAAAATAAAAAATCCATAGGAAAAAATATCACAAAACCTTCAATACAATATGACTGATTGTGTTATAATATATCAAGTTCAAACAAGTGTAAAATCCATCAAATTAAGTTGGAATTCTTGAAATCAAAACTATGTTAGAGAAAAATATCTTTCTATTTTGAAATCAATTTAAATTAACATAATTAAAAAAGGAATCATTTATTTTGAAAATATTCTAATATGTTTTTAAGGGAATATTCTATGGTGTAACAATGGTATAATATAGTCACACTCAACGTACATGTTAAAAAAACATTCTTTTCTTAATTTTTTCTAAAAGTTTGTAGATTACATTGTTTGGAAAATGAATGAATGTTTACTTTACAAAAATATCATAAAAATTCAGTAATGAGTAAAAATGACTTTAACTAACAGTATAGAAAACTGTAAAAATATTTTGATATACATTTTTATGAAACATGAATGTGAATGATAAATAGGTCCTAGTAGATACTCATGTATAAACAACCTCAGGAAATGAAGAGATTGTAGAGTTAATCCTTACCTTATACTTTTACTTGAATGAGTTCATGTTAAACTCTTTTATAAAAGTTAAATAATTTTTATTAAATTATTCAAGAACCAAATACATAAATATTTTATCATATATAATATTATGATATTGTTTTGTTAATAATATTTCAGTAGTATCATCGTTTCATGTGTTAACTGATTCGTATTACTTTATATGATTGGTTATGTAAGCCATTTTTGTTATGTATATGATGTATTTAATTCATATCCAGAATGATATAATGTTCTTAAAAATTATTTTTAATAACAAAGTGATTATTATTCTTGAATGGTTATGATGGGGAATGAATTGCATCCCATTCTTGGAGACAGTCATCCGTATGTAGGCATGAGTGACAATATAATTCTATTGATGGTGAAATAATAAATGATTGGATGGTATAACATATATACATAATGATTTAAATTTTATATTTTTATTTACATTATTTATACTCATTATTATACCCATCCAAAAAATTGATTGAGTAACATTCTACACCACGACGTGTAGACGGTAAGTCGTACGTATGAATGTATGGTGACTTGTCATTCATAGAATGGATAGAATAATGAATATGGTTGTTCCATATTTATAATAAAATAATAGTATGTATAAGGTAATGGAGTTAGTATTTTTTATCAAAACAATAATGAATGATGAAGCGGATGAAGAAATAAACCCTGAAAGAGGTTGTTAAATTATACAACTTCTTCGGGTGTTTCCTTTTGATTTGATCAAAAGTGCTCCATAGGTTGTCTTTATGATCATAATAAGGCCTATAGGTCTATGTAAGGGTTGTTTGGAGGATATTTTAATAGGTTTTGGCCATGCAAAATGGCTTTGGAGGTGTGATATTGAGAGAAGTTTAAGTACCCTTTTATAATAGAGATGAGGGTAACATTAGGAAAAGCTTGAAATATTATTTTATTATACAATAATATTCAGTTTATAATTTATCCAAAATGATTTATTCTGAGGATAAGTTTTTTATGGGTCAAAGAAATCTCAACCAATTGGATTTATACTAGTTTAGGTAACCATATTGTCCTTATCATTTAGATTTAACACATAGTTATATTGTTTAACTTTTATGATGTATTCTTGTATTAATATAATAAATGGTTAATAAACATTCTATAAAAAACTAAGAGAACCCCAACTGGTTCATTAATTATATATATAATCTTATCTAAGTCATTTTTCCAAACATTATATTTTTTTGAATATTATATCAATTTATAATATAGTTTTTTTTAAACTCATTTATGTCAATTCTGACAATATTTGGTATTTTTTTGTTTTGGAATCATAAAAACTTTATCACTTAGAAAAAAAATTATTTACTAATCTATAAAATGTCATATTAACCTATAAAATTAGGGTAATTCATAAAGTGTCTCAATTTACAATAATTTGGATATTTTTAATATCAATTATTTTAGTCTTTCAATAATAAGTTAATTACTGCATCATCATTGTGTCAAAAATAAATTTAATGACATAATGTATAAAAATATTAAACAAAATACCATTATTTATGAAATATTTTTCTCTTCCTAGGGAATATTTATAGGTGAATTTATCTTATGTATATCACTATATTAAAAATGTTTTAGTAATTAAACATTGAATTTAACTCTTTTATCTCTTCTTACAATAAAATAATAATAATAATCCTAATCTATTCCATGTAAATAAAATGATCATGATTTATTCATAACGTTGACTTTGGTCAAAATATACATATATAATAGAATTAAAACATTTGTTAGGTTAATTATTATATCATGTTTATCTTTACTTACCGAATTTACTTTTAACCGTGGAATGTATAAGTCAAAAGATACTATTTGCCAAAAATTATTTTCATTTTATTGAACATCACAATAATTATTGATGTTAGTAGAGTCTCTTGGATTTTTGAAGTTCATTTCATAAAAACATTAAAATTAAATTTTAGGAAAATTGGAAAATACCACTAGAAGGTGGGTAAATGACGGTAAAAATTTCAATAAAATTGTATATATCTAATATTATTATAATATGACTATAATGAATTATATAGAACATTTATTGGTATTATGTATCTCTTATTTAATAAAATACATTTAAATAAAATAGCTAAATATTTAAATTAAATGTTTTAACCAATAACGATAAGTTTTTCACAATTTATAAAAAATTGAAAATTTTAAGAGAAATTCCAAAATTTCACCGTCACCTAATTTATTTTTCTAAATCTAAATAAGAATTCCACTTTGAAAAATAAAATTTAAAAAATTTCAAAAAAATGGGTATCACTATTCATAACGACTTGTTTGATTTGTCATGATGTGCTAAAACTCCATGTTGCGTAAAACCAAGTTATTGCATTATTCAAAGGGGAATGTATAGGGGAATCAGGGGGTGTAACATTCTCACCACCTTCAAATAGTTTCTTCCATAAAGTTTCTATAATATTACCACATAAAACGATTCAGGTGGTTCTTCATCATATGTTCCTCGGGTTCTTATGTTGCCTCTTCCATTTTATGATTTCTCCATAGAACATTTACCAAATGAGTCGTCTGGTTTCTCTACGCATTTTCTCTGGTATCAATAATTCTGATAGGATATTTTCAATATGACAGGTTGGGTTCCAGTTCTACTTCTTCATAGGTGATTACATTCATTGGGTCAGGCATGTATTTTTAAAACAGTGAAACATGGAACACATCATGATCTATGGAGAGACATGGGGACATTTCCAAATGATAAGCTACCAATGTTGTAACATCAAAAGTAATTAATGAATAATAGATATTTTTATCTATGTCTATTGACGATTTAGATAGTGTTTTAGAGGATTAAAATGAGAATAAATCCAATCTTATGCATAGAATACACTAATATTCTTAAAAGATTGTTTTACTGCCTTTGGATGGAAAACCCTTTCTAAAACAATCTTCTGACAATTTTATAACCTCTATCTGTAAAAATAAACATATTATTTATGATTGGGACATTGAAATTGACATTGTTTAAATTTTTTGTATTTTTCTGACAATGTTCATTCTTTTAATGAATAGTAAAAAATACAACATTTTACATCAAAACTGCCTTTTCATTTAATTTAATTATATGTTTATATTATCTTTTTAATTTTTCTTAACGTGTAATCAGAATATATTCTTACCATTTAATCCAATGGTGGTCATTAGGATTAATTTCACTTTGGAATTGGGCATAAACTAATGCCAAACTTTTCATAAATATTGTTTCTAAAAAACCAGCTATTTGTTTTGACAACGAGAAGTTTTTTTAAATTATTTATTGAAATTTATGTGTTTGGAATTTTTTAAAATGGATTACATATTTGGAATCATAAGGTACAAATTATTTAATTAAGACTCTTTTGTTTTTGTACATTATGAATAGTAACGACGGTAATTATCTTTAATTATCTTGATTAATGAGTAATCGGGTAGTTAAAGACAATAAGATAATATCATAATAATAAAAAATGACCACAACATGTGTCCTAAAGATACTGGTTGTCTCATGGCCTACTATGGGATGCCTTGTGCCATACATGGGGGCCCCATGGAGTCACTTTTGTGAGAAAGTGACTTTTTATCTTTTTATTTTTAATGAATGTTAAATGTAACAAAGAATTTATCACCTAAGTAAAATATTTTTAATTTTGTCTACATAAATGATCATTTGGATTATAAATAGTCATTGTACGGATAAAATGATTTTATACATCATACTTTTTTTTATAATTTTTAGACATTAAATAAATTAAATTGTTTACGACATCATAATGATGTAGTGATGACCTCATTATTTAACGATTTAAATAAAATGGAATGATAATGTAAAATCTAAGAGCTACATATGTCCAAAACCTATTGGATGGGTGGATTTCGAATACTTTTCACCTTATCCTTTAATAATATCAATTTGGGACCTTTTTAATCAGAAACTCATTTTAAAATAAAGTATCATTTCTTTACATTCCAAGGGTGCCCCTCCTCTCCTCTTATAAAAGGCCCCCACCTCTACCTCCTTACACACACTTCCAAAGCCTTTGGCTCGGCCAAACCCTGCCCATTTTTTCTCTCCACTTCCCTATATTACTCCTTGAATCCTCATATTGGGTAGAAGTCTTCCCAAGGAAGCCTTTGAGCTCAAACCAAAGGGAGTTACCCGATTTTAAGGTAATGTCTTCACTTGAGTCCTTTTGATTTATTTTACTTCTCCAACACCCTAAACTCTTTTTATTCATTTATTTTGTAACAAATACATTATCATCAATATACGAGGATGTTTTTATAAGATTTATTCGAGCTACACTTACACACACCTACATCTAATGGTTAATGAATATACTGTTTCTGTGGATGGTGAATTTCTGCCTTCCAAAATGATGATTGTTCAAAATTATTTTAACACCTGCAAAGGTGGACATTAAGATGAAACTATATTTAAATATGATATATAATATGTTTATGTTTTCCTTAAGATTATTTATTTTTCATTTTGGGCATACCTTTATGGTTTCCATTATGGGTAAACGCGATGTCTTCATTTAAGGATGTGCGGACTACCGCCCCCTCAATGTGATTTGATTTGTTAAATACCATATGTGGGACGTATAAAGGATGGAGATATGATATTATATATGATATTATACTGGAATTATAATATACCTTTATATAATTATGATTCCATTCTATAAAATACGAAATAGAAATGAATGTAGCGTTCATGCGTACATACGACTTACCATCTCCATGAACAGTGCATTTCATTTCTTATCTCTAAATGATTAGGTAATATTATAAATGCATGTATATAATGGATAAATATTATATATATGATATATACATCATTATTATAACTTTGGATTTAATGGATACATGAACAGCTTGTAATTATAAAGAGCACATTTTGACTCAAGTACCAATGATCGTTAAAACAACCGTTATTAACTAAAATAATTACATAATGTTCATAGCATGGTAATAAGTGATATAAAAGGAATAATTAACTTGAAAAAGGTTCTTAATAAGTTATAAATTAACTCAAGTTTATTATTCATGACATTATAGAACGATCGGGTCAAGTCGGACCCGATGTATGGGACTTCGTCTCAATATCCTATCATTGAGGAATATTTTGTTTTATACACAACCTTCTTTTATACAGTGTATAAACCATTTTGACTTTTTAGTTTATCCAAAAGGAATCATTTTTATATGAATCAATTTAGAAAACGACAAAAGGGAATGTTTTTGTCGTACGTATGCGGCGACAATGACTTCTCCACCGCCGTGACCATTATTTGAGTTTCGGCTTCTTCTACAAGCCATACCTTTTTTAAAAGAATAATAAATACCATGTTTTAATTTTCTTTTATTTTAGTATTGAATATTTTTTTCATAATGTTTTTATATCAATGTGTTGTATTGATATCTGGTGATTGAAAGGTGGAAATGTTATGTTTCCTTTATGCTTGTTTTATGTGATACAGTTATGTTGAGGTTCTTGGGAATTATTATGATGATAGGTGGTTCCATGATAAACTAAGGGCGGGTGAGCCCGATATAGCTCTCCAATGCATTGGGTAACGCGAAGGAGTGAACCATTAAGGTTTCTCTGAAGAGATTTTGGGAATATACTATGGCGGGTATTCCAAACGTAACCAAGAGGGTACTCCCTAAGTAAGATTGTTATGAATGCATCAAGTTACCTTTATGTCTTATGATTTCTATGTTTTATTCATGATTTGATGAGGTATGTTAATGTTCTTATGTTTTATGGGTAAAGTATGATTTCATTCTTATTTATATATGTACCCATGTTTCCTTTCCATATTTATATATCCCTTACTGAGCTTTTTATGCTCATCCCAAGTTTTTTTTGAAATGTTTTTCACAGGTCATGGGAAAGGTACATGATATGATGATAGTGTCAAGGAAGTGTCAAGAAAGAATCCATGTTTTATTTTAAATATGTTCTGTTGATGGAAAAAAAATGAATACTATCTTTATGCAACCACATTGTTTAAATGTGGAATGTAATGCAAGTTTTATGATCTAATTCTCTAAAAATCTAAACCTGAAAAGATCTTCAATCTGTAATCTTATAATAAGTCAAGAATATGTAAGGTTTAAGGCCAGGGCCTTATAGTTGGTATCAGAGGTCGGTTTAGATAACTTTAGGAGTTATAATTCTATTAAATGATTATCCAAAAATATTTTTTTTGAAATTATATAGCATTTGAGGATTACCATGTTGCTTCATCTAAGACATGTTTGTTCAGAATGGTTTTCCATAGAAAAAATAGGGAAGCAGTGCCAGGAAGGCATACAGAAGGAAATAACCTTCCGAATCAGCATCCTGAGATGGTCGGAATTGGAACTGAATGGTTTGTTGCAGTAATGGCGTAGTTGACTCAAGCGATAAATGGAGGTGGTATCCATGCACGAGATCAGCTAGATCAACCGTAGAGGAACATGTCAGTGGTGGAACATTTCATGAGGCAACATCCCCCATCATTCAGAGGATCTTCAGACCTTATGCTATCTGAAGGGTGTATTAAAGAACTGGAGAAGATTTTCGATGTCATGGGGTGTTCAGACTATCAAAAGGATAGTCGTGCTATATACCGTTTGAAGGGTGAAGCAGATTAGTGGTGGTCGATGGTTAAAAATACCAGGGACGCTGATGAGATTGATTCCATCGACTTGGATGAATTCAAAGGTATGTTTCTTGAGAAGTATTTTCCTAAGGCTATTCGATATAGGATGGAAAAAAAATTCCTGGAATTGAGGCAAGAGGAAAACTCAATGGCCGCCTATGAAGAAAGGTTCACTCGATTGGAATGGTATGCTCCAAATTTTATCCGAGACCTTGATAGCAAAATCAATCGTTTTTACCCCGGATTATAGCCAAAATATAAAAGGGAATTAGCTTCTCTTGAGTTTAATAGTTATGAAAAGCTTGTTCGATGTGCTGAGAAGGTGGAAATGGATTTTTCCGATGATCAAGTGTTCTATAACAACCAGCAGAAGAAGAGACCGAGGTGGCAGGAGAAAGGGAATAATTCTTCAAAAAGGTCTGATGGTAAGAAAAATAAGTTTCCATTTTGTGA
Organism: Viscum album; assembly: GCA_963277665.1. Lineage (NCBI taxonomy): Eukaryota > Viridiplantae > Streptophyta > Magnoliopsida > Santalales > Viscaceae > Viscum > Viscum album. Next base: position 655,165,330 of record OY728140.1, read on the forward strand.
TAAATGTTGGAAAAGGCATGCTTGGGAATGTCTTCTGAATTTTGGAAAGTGCTACTGAGGTGGTAAGATGGGACATAAGGCTCGTGATTGCACTGAAAAAGATTAGGGTGATGGTAAGACCAAATTTGATTTATAGTTAGTGAAATGTTTTAAGTGCAATGAGATGGGTCACTATGAAAATGAGTGTCCGAAAAGAGCTTGAGTGATGGGAAGCAGTTAGACTACAAACAGAAAGGGGTGGTGAAATCCTTTGCAACTACTTCAGCAGATGTCGGGCCATCAAATGAAGTTGTATCATGTACTTTGTTTTTTCAGATTATGCCAATGTGTTGTTTCATTCGGGTTCTACACATTCATTCATCTCTGAAAACATTTCTATTAAAATAAGAATACCATCTCAAGAAATGACTCCTGAACTTTGGGTAAAAACACCTGGAGGAAATGTTGAGGCAAAAAGAATTTATAAGAATCTTCCTATCCTTATCTGTGGAAAGAACCTACTTGAAAACCTTATTATTCTACCTCTAGTAGAGTTTGATGTTATCCTGGGTATGTATTGGCTCTCTATTTACCATGCTAAGATTGAATGTAGAGCTAATGAAATTTCTTTTCCGAAATACTTTCAGTTTGTGTACAAGAATGAACCCTTACTGTTGATAACATATCAAGAGGCCGAGAAACTTGTAAAAGATGGAAATGAATGTTACCTTGCACACATTGTTGAAAACAAGGGAACTGTTAATATTAATGATGTTCCTATGGTAAATGAGTATCCTGATGTTTTTCCTGATGAGTTGCCTGGAATAATACTAGACCGGGAAGTTGAGTTTACCGTTGACTTAGTTCCTAATGCTAAGACGATTTCAAAACCCCCTTATCCAATGGCTCAAATTGAACTTTTAGAGTTGAATGAGAAATGGCAATATTAATTAGAGGAAGGTTTCATTCGACCTATCACGTCATCATGGGGTGCCCCTGTTTTATTTATTAAAAAGAAAGATGGATCTATGAGACTTTTCATTGATTACAAATCCTTGAATAACATCACTGTTAAGAACAAATATCATTTGCCTCAGATCGATGATTTATTTGATCAACTCCAGGGAGTTCAGTTTTTTTCAGAGATTGACCAGAGATCGGGGTACCATCAGTTGAAGGTAAAGGAAGCAGATATTCCGAAGACCGTGTTCCGTACAAGAATTTGTAGTAATGCCTTTTTGGATAACCAATGCACCTGCTGTATTCATGGACTTAATGAATATAATTTTCCATGAGTTCTTGGATAAGTTTGTGGTGGTTTTCATTGATGATATTTTGGTGTTTTCTAAAAGTAAAGAAGATCATGAAAGAAATTTAAGGGTTATTTTTCAAACGATAAAAGAAAAGAAATTGTATGGGAAATTTAGAATGTGTGAGTTTTGGTTGCAACAAATTTCTTTACTTGGTCACATTGTTTCTAAAGATGGGATAACTGTTGATCCTGTAAAAACAAAGGTTGTTGAAGAATGTCCAAGACCCACAAATGTAACTGAGATTCATAGATTCCTTGGTTTGGAAGGCTATTACTGATGGTTTTTTAGAAATTCTTCACGTTTATGTAGTCCAATGACTAAGATAACTCGGAAGGGAGTTAAGTTTATCTGGAAAAAAGAATGTGGTGATTGTTTTCAGGAACTGAAATGAAGACTGGTGAATGCTCCAGTTTTGGCACTACCTTCCAGGAATGGTGATTTTTTTATATACAGTGATGCTTCATTGAAAGGACTTGGTTTTGTCCTAATGCAGAATGATCAGGTAATTTCTTATGCTTCACGACAATTGGAAACTCATGAGGTAAATTACCCTACACATGATTTAGAATTAGCTTTTGTTGTTTTTTCTTTAAAAATTTGGAGTCATCATTTGTATGGATTAAAGTGTGAAATATATACTGATCACAAATGATTAAAGTATATATTCAATCAGAAAGAATTGAACATGAGACAAAGGTGGTGGATAGAATTAATCGTGGATTATTATTGTATAATTCATTACCATATGGGAAAAGCAAATAAAGTGGTTGATGCTTTGAGTCGAAAAAGTAATGCTTCATTAACAATGTTGCATTTGGAACATGATCCTTTGGTTAAAGATTTGATGAACATTGTCATAGAAGTTGTTGGTGCAGGATGTCCTTCTGTTTTTTTTCAGGTATCAGTGAAATCTTTTCTATCAAATAGAATCAAGTAAGCACAGAAGCAAGACAGTGAGTTGCAGAAAAAGGTAGAGATGGTTCAGAAAGGTAAGTTTCATGAATTCAAATATGATAGTGATTGTGTTTTGAGATTTGGGAGGAGATTGTGGGTGCCTTGTGATTCACAGTTGAAGAGAGGGTTGTTATGTGAAACTCATAGTTCTCTGTTTTCAGTTCATCCTGGTAGTACTAAGATGTACAGAGATCTACGTGAGTATTACTGGTGGAATGAAATAAAAAGTGATATTGTGGATTTTACTGTGAAGTGTTTGACTTGTTAGCAGGTTAAAGCATAGTGGCAGTTACTGAAAGGGATGCTTCAGCCTCTACCCATGCTAGAGTGGAAATGGTAGAATATATCCATGGACTTTGTTGTGGGATTACCGAAGAAATATCGAGGTAATAATGCAATCCGGGTTATTGTTGATCGCTTGACTAAATCAGCTCATTTCTTTCCTATACGAGATACTTCTTCTCTATATCAACTTTCCCGATTGTATCTTAAAGATATCTCCAGGTTACATGGAGTTCCTCTCTCCATTGTATCCGATCATGATCCCAGGTTTACTTCTAACTTTTGGAAGGGCTTTCAGAAGTCGGTGGGTACTGAATTAAATTTTAATATAGCATTTCATCCTCAATCAGATGGGCAGTCAGAATGAATAATTCAGACCTTGGAGGATATGCTACGAGCTTGTTCTATGGATTATCAGGGAATTTGGGACCAACATCTTTATTTGGTTGAGTTTTCTTATAATAACAGTTTTCATTCAAGTATACAGATGGAAACATTTCAGGTATTATATGGGAAGCGGTGTCGACTCCAGCTTTATGTATGAAGTGGGTGAAAGAAAGCTGATGGGACAAGAATTGGTATAAAAGTTGGAAGAAAAAGTTCAGCTGATACAGAAACACATGACAACAGCTTAGAGTAGGTAGAAGAGTTATGAGGATAACCGGAGGATGGATCTCTCTTTTGAGGTAGGTGATCATGTTTTTCTCAAATTCTCACCATCGAAAAGTGTGGTGCGATTTGGTAAGAAAGGAAAGCTGAGTCCAAGGTTCACTAGACCATATGAAATTCTGGAGAGAGTTGGATCAGTTGCATACCTAGTGGCTTTACCTCCGAGTTTTTCTCAGATTCACAATGTTTTTCATGTTTCGATGTTGAGAAAGTATATTCTAGATCCATCTCATGTTTTGAGTCCAGAGGTAGTTCACCTGGAAGAGAACTTATCTTATGAGGAACAACCGGTCCAGATTCATTACCATAGGGAGCAAGTGTTATGGAATAAGGTGATTAATCAGGTAAAGGTTTTGTGGAAAAACCTCATGATGGAAGTGGTAACATGGGAATCAGAAAAATGCAATGAGGGATAAGTACCCCCACTTATTCGATAAGTAAATAAATTACGGGGACGGAATTTTCTAAATGGGGGAAGGATGTAACATCCCAAGTAAGTAATGAATAATGGATAATTTTATCTATGTCTATTAATGATTTAGATAGTGTTTTATAGGCATAAAATTAGAATAAATCCAATCTTATTCATGGAATACACTAATATTTTTAAAAGATTGTTTTACTACCTTTTGATGGAAAACCCTTTTTAAAACACACATTTGACAATTTTATAATCTCTATTTATCAAAATAAACATATTCTTTCTGATTGGGACATTTAAATTTACATTGGATAAATTTTTGGTATTTTTCTGACAATGTTCATTCTTTTAATGAATAGTGAAAAATACTGCATTTTACATCAAAACTGCTTTTTCATTTAATTTAATTATATGGTTAGATTATCTTTTTAATTGGTCATAAAGTGTAATCTTAATATATTTTTACCCTTTAATCCAATTGTGGTCATTAGGATTAATTTCACTTTGGAATTGGGCATAAACTAATGCCAAACTTTTCATAAATATTGTTTCTAAAAAACCCGCTATTTGTTTTGACAACAGGAAGTTTTTTTAAATTAATTATTGCAATTTATGTGTTTGGAATTTGGTAAAATGTATTACATATTTGGAATCATAAGGTCCAAATTATGTAATTAATACTCTTTTGTTTTTGGACATTATGAATAGTAACGACGATAATTATCTTTAATTATCTTGAGTAATGAGTAATTGGGTAGTTAAAGATAATAATATAGTACCATAATAATAACAAATAACCACAACATGTGTCCTAAGGATACTGGTTGTCTCCTAGCCGACCATGGGATTCCATGTGCCAAACTTGGGGGCCCCATGGAGTCACTCTTGTGAGAAAGTGACTTTTTATCTTTTTATTTTTAAACAATGTTAAATGTAACAAAGAATGTATCACCAAAGTAAAATATTATTAATTTTGTCTACATAAATGATCTTTTGGATTATAAATAGTCATTGTAAATATAAAAATATTTTCTAAATCATATTCTTATTTTTTTAATTTTTAGACATTAAATAAATTAAATTATATATGACATCATAATGATGCAGCGATGACCTCATTATTTAACGATTTAATGAAAATGGAAGGATAATATAAAATCTAAGCCCTACAGATGACCGAAACCTATTGGATGGGTGGATTTAGAACCCTTATCAACTAACCCTCGAATTATATCAATGTGGGACCTTTTTAATCCGAAACGCATTTTAAAATAAAGTAACATTTCTTTAGTTTCCAAGGGTGCCCCTCCTCTCCTCTTATAAAAGGCCCCTACCTCTACCTCCTTAAACACACATCAAAAGCCATTGGCTTGGCCAAAAACTGCCCGTTTTGTCTCTCCACTTCCAGCTATTACTCCTTGAAGCCTCACTTTGGGCATAAGTCTTCCCAAGGAATCCTTTGAGCTCAAACCAATGGGAGTTACCCGATTTTAAGGTAATGTCTTCACTTGAGTCCTTTTGTTTTATTTTACTTCTCCAACCCCTAAACACTTTTTATTTATTTCTTTTGTAACAACTCCAGCATCTTCAATATACTAGGATGTTGTTATAAGTAGGATTTGAGCTACACTTACACACACCTACACTTAATGGTTAAAGAACATACTGTTTCCATGGATGGCGAATTTATGCCTCCCGAAACGATGATTGTTCAACATTCTTTTAACACCTTTAAAGGTGGACATTAAGATGAAACTATATTTATATATGATATATAATTTGTTTAAGTTTTCCTTAAGCTTCTGTATTTTTCATTTTGGGCATACCATTATGGTTTCCATTATGGGTAAACGCGATATCTTCATTTAAGGAAGTGCGGACTACCGCCCCTCAAATTGATTTGATTCGTTAAATACCATATGTGGGATGTATAAAGGATGGAGTTATGATATTATATATGATATTACACTATAATTATAATATACCTATATATCATTATGATTCCATTCTATAAAATACGAAATAGAAATGAAAGTAGCATTCATGCGTATGTACGGCTTACTGTCTCCATGAACGGTGCATTTCATTTCTTACCTCTAAATGATTATGTAATATTATAAATTCATGTATATACTGGATATATATTATATATATGATATATACATCATGATTATAACTCTGGATAAAATGGATACATGAATTAATTGTAATTATAAAGAGCATATTTCGACTCAAGTACCAATGATTGTTAAAACGACCGTTATTAACTTAAATAATTACATAATGTTCATTAAATGGTAATAAGTGATATAAAAGGAATAATTAACATGAAAAAGTTTCTTAAGAAAGTATAAATTAACTCAAGTTTATTATACATGACATTAAAGAACGACCGAGTCAAGTTGGACCCGAGGTACGGGACGTCGTCTCAATCTCCTTTCATTGAGGCATATTTTGTTTTATACACAACCTTATTTTATATGGTGTATAAACCCCTTTTACTTTTACATTTATCCAAAAGGAAACTTTTTTATACGTAGTGTTTGAAAAAACGACAAAAGGGATAGTTTTTGTCGTACGTATTCGGCGACAACGACTTCTCTGCCGTCATGACCATTATTTGAGTTTCAGCTTCCTATACAAGCCATACCTTTTTTTAAAAGAAAAATAAATACCATGTTTTACTTTTTGTTTTATTTTGGTATTGGAAATGGTTTTCATAATGTTTTTATATCAATGTGTTTTATTGATATCTGGTGATTGAAAGGTGGAAATGTTATGTTTCCTTTATGCATGTTTTATGTGATACGATTATGTTGATGTTCTTGGACATTATTATGAAGATGGGTGGTTCCATGAAAAACTAAGGGAGGGTGAGACCGATAGATCTCTCCAATGCATTGGGTAACACAAAGGAGCGAAAAGTTAAGGTTTCTCCGAATAGATTTAGGTAATATACTATGGTGGGTATTCCAAATGTAACCAAGAGGGTTACTCCCTACGTAAGAATGTTATGAAAGCCTCAAGTTACCTTTATGTCTTATGATTTCTTTGTTTTATTCATGATTTGATGAGGTATGTTAAAGTGATTATGTTTTATGGGTAAAGTATGATTTTATTCTTATGTATATATGTACCCGTGTTTCCTTTCTGTATTTTTATATCCCTTACTGAGGTTTTTATGCTCATCCCGTGTTTTTTTTTGAAATGTTTTTCACAGGTCAAGGGAAAGGTACATGATATGATGATAGTGTCAAGGAAATGTCAAGAAAGAATCCATGTTTTATTTTAAATATGTTCCGTTGATGGGAAACAATGAATACTATCTTTATGTAACCACTTTGTTTAAATGTGGAATGTAATGCATGTTTTATGATCTAATTCTCTAAAACTCTATACCTGAAAAGATCATAAATGTCTAATCTTGTAAAAACTCAAGAGTAAGTAAGGTTTAAGGCCGGGGCCTTATAAATCCAATTCCATAAATACTTTAGAATGGTCTAATGTACCTGGGACTCAATTTACTCTTATTACTAAAATTTCAACACCCTTCCATGGTGATAAATTCACGAAAACATGATATACTACATGATATCCCTAATCATTCCTTCAGTTATTAGCATAACATTTTCCTAACTTTGAGCTACTTTGATGAGATTTTGGATAACCTTCATCTTTTCCATTTTTTCCTCAACATGTTCTGGTGCTACATATTTTCTTTCACCAACATAACCCCAATAAGTTGGTGTGTGAAATTTCATTCCATATACAACTTCATATTGTGCCTTATGAATAATTTATTGGAATCTTTTGTTATAGGAAAATTATACCTGAGGTAAATATTAATCCCACATACTTTGAAATTAAAGTGAGCATGATCTCAAAAATTATTATAATGTTTTAATAGTGTGTTATGATTTTCCATCAGTTTGAGGGTGATAGGTAGTGCTCAAACGAAAATAATTTTACCGGGCCTTCAAGAAACCTTTCCATAATTTTTTTGTATAATAGGGATCATGATCAGAAATAATTGGTAGCGTCACTCCATTAAGGATAACAAATTCATTAATATATAGTCTTTCTAAATGTTCAATTTATAAATCGTCGATTACAACCAAAAAATGTGTTGACTTTGTTAGATTGTCAAAAATGAACCATATTGCATTGTTCCTTCTAGGAGTCTTCGGTAGCCCCATGAAAATGTCCATCATAATTTCATCCCATTTAAACTCAGGTAAGGGAAAAGGATGCATGACTCCTCTATGATGTTGTCTACCAGCCTTCCCCTGCTGACAAACAATACATCATGATACATAATCTTCAATCTCCCCCTTATGTTATCCCAACAAAATTGTTCTTTTAAATCTCTATATATCATAGTTCAACGAGAGTGTATAGTGAAATTAGAGCTATGAGCATCTTCTAAAAATCCCATTTTTAGGTTAGGTAAATCAAGAACAAAAATTATCTTTCCAAATATCAAAATCCCATCTTCATATACGAAGCCAATCAATCTCCAATTATTTATACCATTAATTTCTTTTAAAACTCCTTATCATCAGTCTGAGAAATATTTATCCTTTCTAGTAAAGATGATTTAAAACCATTTGAAAAAGTATTTTGGTTTCTCATTCCCTTATTATTCCTATATCCATCATTACTATATTTATAATCGTATGTTCCCTTTCAACTCTCATCTTGTTCAAAACTCCAAGATTATTTCTATCCAAAGCATCTTCCATCTTATTTTCCATCCTAGGTGGTAGTGTATAGTGGAATAATAATCCTTGAGTTGTTTGAGCCATCTCCTTTTCCTCATGTTGAGTTCTATTAATGAGAAAATGTACATCAAGCTCTTGTGATCATTATATATCTCATATTTTTCACCATAGAGATAGTGTCTCAAATATTAAAATCAAATATTACACCTTCTATCTCAAGATATTGTGTGGGATAGTATTTTTCATTAATTATTTGATGTAGTGACTCATAGGTAATAACCCTGTCATTCTTCATAAGGACACTACCAAGTCACTCAGTTTAAGCATCACTATAAATAACAATCCGAAAATTTCGCAATAGTAGACTCAATATAGGATCATTAATTAATCTTCTCTCCAGTTCCTCAAAAACATTCTTCACAATATTTTATCCAAAAAAAATTAATCCCTTTATATGTGAGCATGGATAATGGGTTTTCCACTCTGGAAATTGTTTGTATGAAAATCCAATAATAACCTACTAAACTAATAAAACTGCGTACCTAAATTGTAATTTTCGGTGCTAGAAATTCTTGTATTTCCATGGTATTTGAAGGATGAATAGAGATTCCATCCAAGGAGAAAAATATGGTCAAGAATGAAATTTACTGATTCATGAATTCACATTTTCTAAAGATCCAATATAATTCATTTCTTATGAGGGTGTTTAGAAAAGTGCTCAAGTTATTTTCATGATATTCATATATTTTTGAGTATGCCAAGATAATACCAATAAATACTACTAAGAAGTCACCATGTTATTCCTAGAAAACTCTATTCATTAGATCTATGAAAACATAGGGTGCATGAGTTAGTCCAAAAGGAATTACTATAAACTCGTAATGCATGTACCAGGTTTGAAAGGCTGTTTTTGAAATGGATTCCTTCTTCAAAAACAACTGATTTTATCTATATCAAAGTTCAATCATTTAAAAATGTGTAGAAAAATGATTTATATTGATTAAATCTTAATATTAGTTTGGGGATACTTTTTCTTTATCGTTATAGCATTGATCACCCTGTAATCAATGAACAACCTCATAGATCAATCTTACATCTTAACAAAAATCACATGGGATTCCCATGTATAGAATTTGGAGAGAATAAATCCCATATTAATCAAGTCCTCTAGTTTTTTAATTAGATACCATAATTTATCACTGTCCATTCTATAAAGGGTATTCTATATGTGCCTTGAATGAGAAATTAAATAAATGTAAAACTCAATTTCTTATTCTAGAGTATGTCTAGGTAAATCCTTTATAAACACATCAACATATTCTTATATAATTGCTAAATCATATATTTTAATTTTATTTTCCTCCCCCATATTTATTTCATTCACATACTCTCCAATAATTGAATTTTGTAGAGATACTAGGGGCAGATGGAGTTAAGAATTAGGTGGTGAAATTTCTTCACTAAACATAAGGTACTATTTATCACCATTAATATTTTTTACCTCATTTTTCTTAGAAAAATATTTCACATAATGGTCTGAAATCCAATCCATACTGAGGATTATATCAAATTAAATCATGGTTATGACAATTATATCTGAAGATAATGGACATTTATATACCCTAATGGGGAATGATTCACAAAACATTGTTGCAATGATACATTCATTAGGTATTTTGACTGACAAATCCCTTTTTAAATCAAATTTGAAATATATAATTTTCATAGCAAATTATGATGATATGAAATTATGGGATGAACCTGAATCAAATAATGAATTAGATAATCTTACGGAAACAATTTAATAACCTTCCACTACATCTTTCAGATATTCAACGTCAGCGGTAATGATCACATAATCTTCTCCTTTCTCCATTGGACTTTTCTGAGGTAATTTTTTTGGTTCTTCAGACATTTTTTTTCCTAATTCCCCTTCTCTCTAAATTTTTTTCATTAAACATTGACATACTCTTTCATTCCCTTACAATAATGAGCTAGGTTGATTTTTTCACCACACTTGTAACTGACACTCATTCCATTCAGGAATGTACTAGGGAGTTTCTTCTCGCATTTAACACATGATGGATATTAAACATTACCCTTTTCTCATTATTTACATTTCCAGAATGATTAACAGATTTCTTCTTCTCTTTCTTTTCTATAAAGCCTTAATACATAGAGAATGAGATATCAATCGTGATAGCACATGATACATTATCTTTGTACATTGAGAAGGATTTTAGACTAATTTATGATGGAGAAATGGTTATAACCCATAAAATAATCTATTAATCTTACTCCATGGGTCACATATATAATATGCAGAATTCCTTTCTAAATTTGTAATGTTAGCCTCATACTTTGCGACATTCTCATTCTCCATTTACCTCAGACTCAGAAATTGTCATTTAATATCTACTAGATGGTATTGAAGAAGTTATTTTTCTATGAAAATATCGTTAAACTCCATCCATTCCATATTTTATACATCATCATATTCCTTTCTGTTTAGAATTAATAACCATCTTTGATCTGCATCTCCCATGAGGAAATAAACTACAATGAAAACATTTTCCCTTTCACTACTCCAAAAATATTGAAATATTTTCCCATGGTATTTTATCCTTTACTTAGATTCTAATGGATTTTTACTCCCATTAATTGTTGGTGGTTGTTTCCGCATGAATCGGTCTGACATTGATCCTCCACATTGTGGATCTGGGTGCTTTAAATAGGTAAGGTTATTATTCGAAACCGGAGTGAGTTGTCCCAGTATGGTGATAAGCTGATCAGCACCAGTTTCATCACCAACTATACTGTAATTATCTTTATTGGGAGGGTAATTCCAATAGGGATTACATGTGTTGATACGATTTCCATTCCTTCCACTAAGTGTTATTTCTAAAAAGTAGTATACACTTGATTAGTTATGGAATCACAATACATTATTCCAAATGTGTAAAACAGTTAACCTTAATGGAATAGTTTATGGATGTAATCAATAATCATATAAATGTCTTATTTGAAGAGGTAGATACACAAAAATCCTTCACAATGGTTTGTAATGAAATATTAAATATCCTAAGAATATCCACTGGGAGTTCCATAACCAAGAGTGAAACAAGGCATGTTGTCATGTACCAGGATACCTCGGGTCAATACTGAAACTCTTGGTCTGAATTATCACTCATAGGTACATCTATGCCAGATCAACCTCTACCTAATTGTATCTAGATAAGGATGTATTTCTAGGAAAATATATAAAATCTCTATATTACAAAAATTCTATAATGTTCTTCTATACTAATCCTCAATTTCTATCTTAGGGTAATGTTATCTAATCATAGTTTTTCAAAATCTTGATTCCAATGATTGTACTAAACTTTCTCAGATTCAATCTATAACACCACTATTTCTTTTACCTAGATATTATGTCGTATTACATAACATTTTCATGATCACAAGTTATCATATCCTAAAAGACCAATTAGTTTAGTATCCTTAAATATACTAGATACATACATAAGTTTTACATTACACATAAAATAAAAAAATTTAACAATACTATTTTTTTAAAAACATTCATAACATTTAGACAATCACTGTAGGTTAATCATAATATAATTATTTGCATCCTATGAAAAATAAACCATAGAGAGGAGTTAGCACAGTTGGGTAATAAAGATAAAAATATTGTGGAAACATTCATAAATATGAATAAATATTTAAGGAAATGTATAAGACTAAAACCAAAGCCTTTTAAAAATATAAATCAGTATAATATGGGAAAGATAAATCAAATTATTCCATTTACTTATTCACAAGGATATTCTTATAGTAAAATAATGAAAAGCAACATCAATAGTCAATTTCACAATGACAAAATGAATAATGTCAGACGTCATAGCTACAAATTCAGGGAATCATGCTAAGCCAAAAAATAAAATGTTTTCAAGGCCTTGTGACACGACAAATTTTTTTTCATGATACCTACCGATGCATCGAGGAGCTATAGAGGCCTCCACCCGTCACTTATTAAGTCCAATGCATTTCTCATATGAAAAGGTTGAATCATAAAATAAAAATTCTTATTAGAACTAGCATACAGAATGTTAATACATAAACCATATACCATGAATGGAATAAAAATAACCCATCCACATTAAAAAGTATTAGAAAACATTCAATACAATATTAATGATCATATTATAATAAACCAACTTCAAACAAGTGTAAAATCCATTAAATTATGTTGATATAGATGAAATAAAAACTAATTAAGAAATATATATCATTTTATTTTTAAATTATTTATATGTCACATAATTACAAATGAAAACATATATTCTAAAAATATTTTTATATGCTTGTAATGCATTATTTGATGGTTTTTCAAGGGAGGAAAATATATGCACCTACTGTATATGTCAAAAAAATAATTCTTTTCTTAATTTTGTTGAAAATGTCGTAAAGTACCTTGTTTGGAACACGAAAAAAATATTTATTTATAAAACACTAATAACAAGACAAAAAATGGTATAAATAAAATTAAACCATATTACATAAAATAGTAAAAATGTTTTTAAATACATTTTTAAGAAACACTGTTGTGGATGAAAAATAGTTCCCAGTAGAAACTCATGTATAAAAAACCTGAGATAATGAAGAGATTGTCGAATTAACCCTTACCTTGTACTTTTCATTGATTAAGGGTATGTTAAATACCTGTATCATAGTTAAATAATTTTTATTAAATTATAAAATAACCAAAATATAAAATAATTTTATAATATATGATCTTCTATTATTGCTTTGTTAATAATAATTTAGTAGTATCATCGTTTTAGGTGTTAACTAACTTGTTTTCCATTATATGATTGGTTATATAATCCATGAATGCTATGGATATGATGTATTGGATTCATATCCAGAATAATATTATGTTCTTAAAAATTATTTTTAATCCTGGAATAAATTTATTTTTGAATGTTTATGATGGGGAATGAAGTTAATCGCGTTCCTGAAGACGGTTATCCTTACTTATGCACGAGTGAAAATATAATTCTATTGACGGTGAAATAGTATGTAATTGGATTGATTATCATATATAAAGAATCATTATAATGTTATATTTATTATTTTCAATAGTTATAGTAATTATTATACACATCCAAATAATGAAGTGTTTTAATAAAAATTTACACCATGACGTGGATACGGTAAGCCGTACGTACACATATATGGAGACTTGTCATTCATATAATGTATAGATTAATGAATATTGTGGTAATATATTCTTAATAACATCAAATTATTTATAATGAAATGTATTTATTATTTTAGTATGTAAATAACCAAGAAAGAGGATGTGGATGAATAAATGAACTTTGAAAGATGTGGTGAAATTGTTACCTCGTTTTCGGGTGATTCTTTTTCAGTTGATCAAAAGGTTCCCAAAGGATGGATTTCTGATCAATGTAAGTACTCTAGGTAGATTTGATGGTAGTTGGTAGGATATTTGAACATGTTTGGGCTGATCCAAATGGCTTTGGATGTGTGATTTTGAGAGAAGTAGAAATACCCTATTATAAAAGAGGTGTGGATCACATTAGGAGAAGCTTGAAATATTATTTTTTTTAAATAATATTCGTATTATAATGGATAAAAAATAAGTTATTATGAGAAAATGTAAGGTATGAGATGAAAACCTATCAGCCACTAGGTTTTAGACAAGTTTATATCACTATATTAACCTTGTACTTTATATTTTACTCTTAGTTAAATTGTTTAACTTTTACCATGTATTATTTTATTATTGTTATAAATGGTTAATAAATATAAAATAAAAATCCAACAAGACCCCAAGACATTCATTATTTATATATCTAATTTTATATATGTCTTTTTCCCAATCCTTATATTTTTAGGATTATTTTATCAATTAATAATATTGTATTTGTTTTTGAAACTCTATTTTTATTAATTTTGAATCAATTTGGTATTTTGTTTTTATGGGAGTCATAAAAAATTTATAAATTAAAAAAAATTATTTAATATACCCTTACATATCATATTAACCTAGAAAATTATTGTAATTCATATCAAATCTCAATTTTCAATTATTTTGATATTTATAATATCAATTATTATATTCATTCATTAATTAGTTAATTATTGAATCAACATTGCCTCATAATTAAATTAAATTATTTGATGTCTAAAAATTATAAATAAATTACCATTATGTAGGAAATATATTTATATTTATAATTAATATCTATATTAGAAATTATCATATTTATTACTCTATTTTAATAATGTTTTTGTTATTTATAATTGAATTTAACTCTTTTAAATCCACTTAAAATAAAATAAAAATAAATGTCCTAATCTCATACATGTGGACCCAAAGGACTTGCACTGTATATACATGAAGGCTTGGAAACATGCACGCCATATGTTTTTCAAGACCAGATCTTCAAAATATGACAAAGGGATAAGTGTCGCACAAGTATTGGTGGTGTCGCGCAGGTGACTTGGCGCCGTGAAGAGACTTGCACACCGATACCTTGGGAGCTTGATAACTTGCGTGCTTATGGTTTTGCAAGATCATAAGATCAAAATATGGAAAAGGAAAGAGGTTCGCACCTATTTTGAAGTAGGTCGCGCAAGTGACTTGCAGAAGAAGAGACATGCGCGCAGTGACTTGCGCGCCGAGGGATGACTTGCGCGCTGTCGTGCAGGGTGGTCAAATTGCCTATAAATTTTGGACCACCCACCCTCATTCTTTACCATAGTTCAACACTTTAAAGGTTCAGAGCTCCCGTAACACAGGTGTGGTGGTCGCGCAATTGGTGGTGTGTCGCGCAAGTGGTACTTGTGTGCCAGTGTTGGAAGTTGCACGCCAGGTGTTAGTTGTATGCCTAAGGTGGGTTAGGTGAGGAAGGAAGTGAGTCGCATAGGTTTGGAGTTGTATAAGATTTAGTCGTGCAAGTGGTTGAGGAAGACTTGCATGCCAGTTGTGACTTGCATGTCGAGACTTGCGTGCCACCTTAGAAAAGGGCACCAAGTAAGGTTAATTTCCCTGCAGTGTTTTCGGACTGCGTGGAAGCTGGATGTTTGCCCGATACCTTCAGTGCAAAGAGATATTCATCTACGGGTAAAATTTGAACTTCCACAGAGCATCTACATACAAAGTAATATGCATTCCTTCATGAAAATTAAGAGACCTACAGGTCTATAAACTTTGAGTGGAACCTTTTGAACGTAGTGAGAAAATTAAGAGGAAGAAGGTGATCCTCTCCACCGGAAGTGATCCATAGAGAGAGAAACAGGGAGTAACCCTTGGGAAAGCAGTGAGGTGACCCTAAATCTTTTAAAGGAAGTAAGCCTGGGACAGAGTGACTGTACCCGAACCTTGTAATCCACATCTAGTGATGTTTAGGGGAATTTGGTATGACTGACAACTTGTCGGTGTATGCTCCATGGACGTAGCCCAGTGCGGGTGAACCGAGTAAAACTCGTTGTGTCTTGTGTATGAATTACATTCTGTTTACATTGTGCAACAGAAAATAGAGAGAAGAGTGTTTTTCTTAACATCGAAACAAGATCAGAATGGGTGTTAATTTTAAATTAGTCATACCCTGATTCACCCGCCCCCCCCCCCAGGGTATTTTTCCTTGTGGACCTAACAATTGGTATCAGAGTGAAAGGTTGACATTACTTCATCTCTCAATGGAGGTCACCAATCATAAAGGGATTCCGATCTTCGATGGGAACAACTTTTGGATATGGAAGAATAGGATCCAAAACTACTACCGATCTTTGTGAATGGATGTATTCACAGCAGCAATGCATGGCATAATAGCTGATATTTGTAGTGGCTCATTATATGAAGTTGAAAGTAGAGAGTTTGATGAAGATGGAAAAGAAATTAATGCCTTAGGGGGAGCGTTGTCCCATCCTATATATACAGAGGTAATGTGATGAAAAACTTCACGTGCCATGTTGGAAACTCTATTTAATATATATTAAGGAGATACAAAGGTCAGAGAGGCAAAGTTGCAAGTGTTGTGGAATAAGTATGAAGATCTAAAGATGAACCTGAATGAGTCTGTTGATGCATTCTTTTATAGGGTAAATATTGTTGTGTTAGATATGTGAGGTCTTGGTGAAGTCATTGATGACATAAAGATCATAAAGCGTATCTTGAGGAAGCTTCCACCTCGGTTTAATCCGAAAGTTTCTGTACTAGAAGATAAAGATCCCAAAGAGCTGACACTGGACAACTTGTACAGTACCTTGGTTGCATATGAGATGAGGAATGATGACAACGAGGCTGTGGAAAAGGGAAAATTCAAAGAGACGACATTTAAGGCCATGAAAAATATCACCATCAATGATTCTCAGGATGAAGAAGAGACAGATAAGGTTATGCATTCCTTTCCTCAAATATTCAAAGTGGAAAAGGAAAGTTCAAAGGGAAACTTCCACTCGCTTGCTTTAGATGTGGAAAATTTGGTCATATTTCTGAAAGATGCCCCAAAAAGTTTCAAGATGAAAATGACGATGATGAAGTAAAAATTCTCAAGAAGAAGTTTTCAGCATTTGTGAAACGGAAGAAACCATTCAAGAGAAACTTCTTCAAGAAGAAGAATATTCTTTCACAAGAATTTGAAAGCTCATATAAGACTGAGGATGAAGAGGTTGAGGAGATAGAAAATTGTAGAGATTGTTGGGTAAATGCCTTGGTGGAGATTGTTGGTAGTTCTCATAAAATGGAAGAAGCTGACACTGAAGAAGATGAAGAAATTGAAGGGAGAGTTGATATGGAAGCTGAATTGGAAGCAGCTCTTTAGGAGATAGGCATTTGGAGAGACAAAATGAAGGAAGCCAATAAAGTGGTTCATGAAGTCAAACTCTATATGAAACAATAGGATGAAGAAAAGTCTAAGCTGTTCGATGAAATTGGAAAAATAAAATCCTCATCACCAGAGAGCTCAGAAAATAGTATTGAGCATAAGCTTAAATTTCAGGAAAAAAAGAACAAAATTTATTGTTTTACTAACACAAGAAAGGAGCAGGTCAGACGTATCAAATATCTTGAAGAAGAAGTGGTCAGTCTATGACAAAAAATGAAGGATCATGAAAAACTCTTGACCCTCAATGTGATATCAAAAAATCAGGCCATTCAGAAGAAAGAGAAGATGAAAGAGGATGGTCGTAGTTCAGCAGGAGTGAAGCATCAAGAATGCTCAAATTCTATGGTTGATTTAGGTCTTGATAAGAAACAAAAATATGTGGTAGTTGATGTCAGACCGCAAGAACTGTCCTGAAATTGAAGGTTGATTTGGGAACAAAAAAAATCAAAATATTCAGAGATCCCAAAGGGAAACTCGTAGTGCTGAAGTATCATGAAGAATGCACCTCATATCAGGTGTTGTTGTTGTTGTAAGGTGGGGAATTCACAGTATCTATGTCCCATATCCAAAAGATACTGAAGGGAAAAAGAACAGATGTGGCATCCAAATAGAGAGAGGTTTTCCAATACATATTTTGAAGACCCTATTTTTTGGTGTAGAGGATTTGGCCTAATGGCTAGGTACTACACTTCGACCATTCAAGGAAATGTGCCAAAGCTTAATCAAAATGATCGGATGCAGCAGATCAATAAACTGACTAGTGAGTTAAAAATTTAGAACAGATTCGCAGCTTTGCAAGATGAAGCTGGTCCATCGTACTCTAAGAATGATCTTGAGTATCAATCTATACCGACTATGGAGACAAAAATATGGATGAAGAAGAAGGGAGAAGAGAAGGCAGTAGTTACTGAAATTTCCCTTAAAGCATCAAATCGTTATGGTGTGTGGATTCTTGATAGTGGTTGTACGTCTCACATGATAGGCAACAAGGATCTGGTTATAGGCATAAAATATGAAAAATATGGAGTTGTAAATTTTGGAAATGATGATGGACTGAAGATAATTGGATCAATAAAGGCTAGGTTTGGGGGCCAAGAAATCAGACATGCTGATGTCTTGGTTGTAGAAGGTCTCAGTCACAATTTGCTCAGTGTTAGTCAATTGTGTGACTCAGAACATTCTATACAGTTTACCAAGAAGACCTGTACTGTCAAGGGAAAATATGGGGCAGTTGTTTAGCAAGGAAAAAGGAAAAAGGGAAATATTTACCTTGTAATTGGGGAAGAAGATATATGTGTTTTATCCAGAGAGGAAGAAAACCAGTTGTGGATTAAGAGACTTGGTCATCTATGTCAACCATCTATGGATGGTCTGGTAAAGTGTAATACTGCTAGAGACCATCCCAAACTGTCACGTGATCATACTAATACAAGTGATGCTTGTCAACAAGGTAAGATCATCAGAAAAACACACAGGCCAAAGGAACAGAAATCACCCAGAGTGCACGAATTGGTACATGCTGATGTGCGTGGACCTATTTCACCACGAGCTATAAATGGGAAAAGGTACTATGTACTTTTCATTGATGATTATAGAAGAATGGCCTAGGTATTCATCCTTACCCATAAGACAGAGGTGTTCAGTTGCATAATGCAGTATAGGAGGGAATCCAAAAATATTCTTGGGCGGAAAATTTTGATGTTTCTTATTGATAACGGTAAAGAATTCACAAACAGTCAAGTTGAAAACTATCTCAAGAAACATGGGATAAGGCATCGAGTTTCATCAGTAAAAACTCCCCAACAGAATGGAGTGGTTGGAAGTAGAAATCGAATCATCAACAACATGGCCAGAACCATGCTTATTGATAAAGACCTACCATAGTTATTTTGGAAGGGAGTAGTTTTGACATCGGTCTATGTTTCGAAGAGGTCTTCGTTGTGTCCAAAGCAAGGGAAGACTCCGTATGAACTGTGGTACGGAAAGATTCCAACATTAAAATACTTTCGAATCTTTGGAAGTAAGTGTTTCATTCTTAACATTGAAAATCCGAGGATGTTTTAGGCATGATAAGATGAGGGGATATTATTTGGCTACTCAGGGAAAGGCATAGCATATAAATGCTTCAAAAAGAGGCTGAGAAAAATTGTTGAGAGCAATGATTTCACTATAGTCGAAAATGAACAGAATACTCAATGACCTAGTGAACAGTTTCTGGATGATTGTGATGATGAGGTAAGAGACACAGGGGGAGTAGAAGTGGCAGAGGCTGACTCAGAAGAAGATATTGATGATGAACAAGAAAGTGTCAAGTCTGTCTCTGCAAGGAATCCAAAGAGTCCAGCTGAAATTGATAGGCAGAATATCATTGGTGATCAAACTACTCCAGTTCAGACTCGAAGAATGAAGTCATTACAACAAACATTGTTTTTATCTCAGGTCGAGCGGAAATGTTTTTCCGATGAAGCTGAAGATGAAAACTGGGTTTAGGCTATGAATGAAGAGATTGACCAAATCGAGAAGAACCAGACATGGAAGATTGTTTCGAGGCCAGCAGACAAGAATGTCATCGGGACTAAATGGGTTTATCGTAATAAGATTTATAAAGATGGAACTGTGATTCGAAACAAAGCATGACTAGTGTCCAAGGGATACTCCCAGATAGGGGGAATATATGTAGATGAGACATTTGCTCTGGTTGCAAAGCTAGAGACAATCATATTATTTTTGGCCATAACATTGCAAAGAAAGTTCAAATTGTTCCAGATGGACGTTAAATCTGCATTTCTAAATGGTGTTCTGGGAGAAGAAGTGCACATTGAGAATCCAGGTGGTTTTCTTATTCATGAAGATGGGAACAAAGTTTGTAGGCTGATGAAGGCGTTGTATGGGCTGAAATAAGAACCAAGAGCATGGTACTCATGGCTTGATCATTACTTGAAAAAGCTTGGTTTCCAGCATGGTGGAGTTGATTAAAATCTCTATTTCAACAACAATAGTAATCAAAGGATGATGGTACTGGTCTATGTCGATGACATAATATTTGGTGGATTAGATGCAGCTCAGTGCAGATAGTTTTCCGAATTCAAGTAAAATGAGTTTGAAATGTTAATGATTGGAGAGATAAAGTTTTTCCTTTGTCTACAAGTGACAAAATGAAGGAATGGAACATTCATTCCTCAATCCAAATATTTCAAGGAGGTGTTAAAAAGGTTTGGCATGGAAAATTCCAAGGAGATGAAACCTACTATTGCTACCTAGATGAAATTATCAAAAGATGAGGATTGAAAGGAAGTTAATATCATAGAATACAGGAAAACTATTGGATGTTTTTTGTACTTGACCGCAACATGGCCTGATATTGTTTTCGCCACATGCCAAGCAGCGAGATAATAGAGTAATCCCAAGGAAAGTCACATGCTCGTAGTGAAAAGAATAATTCGGTATATCAAGGGAACGGTAGACTTCATCTTTACATATAACAACAAATATCAGTCAAAGTTATTGGGATATACTGATGTAGACTAGGCCGGTTCAGCGGATGACAGGAAATCAACATCTGGAGGTGCATTATATCTTGGCAGACTATGTATTTCTTGGTTAAGCAAGAAGAATTATTTCATTTAATTATGCACCGTAGAAGCGAAGTATATTGTGGCCACTAAAGCATGCACACAATTATTATAGATAAAGCGGCATCGTGATGATATGGGCGTTGAAGTGAAGTCTCCAATCAGAATCCTGTGTGATAACTCACGTTCTATCAATCTTTTCCAAAATCCAGTTCATCACTCAAGGACAAAGCACATTGAGATCAAATATCATTTTATGAAGGAGAAATTGGAGCAAGGGATTGTAAAGTTGGAGTATTGACTACAGAGTTACAGGTTGCCGATATTCTGACAAAGGCCTTACCTATGGAAGCATTCAAAAGGCATCAACTGGCTCTGGACGTTCAGTCGATTCCCTGCACTTAAAAGCGTGTGGATGTAAAACCCTCCTCTCCTCGAGGTATGATGTGTTTTTACTAAGGTGATGATATGTGTTCTCTACTCTGTTACAAACTGCACAGGAGTGACCTTTGGGTTCATTGACATAGGGGGAGAAAATAGTGAGTGTTCAAGGGGGAGGCAGTGTGAAATTTGATAAATCATGAATGATATGGGGAGAAGCAGACATGTGGAGTAGTGAGATAGGGAGAGCAATGAAAAAGGGGGAGAGTATAAATATGAGGATGCTAGAAGTGATCGATCAAATAATAGAAATCACGACACCTGAGGATCGTGATTAAAGCAAGAGAGTGGTGTTGGAAAGTGGTAAGAACATTTCCAAAAATTGGTATCCATTTTGAAACAATTGGTATCAGTTATGTGTCAAGAGTGGGTGTCAGAGATGAACTGATTCATTGATGAAATTTTAATTTACTCTTGTTTCTCACACCGAGCATTGCTCGTGTGTGATTAGAGTATTTGTTGAGTAAATCCTTGATCGCTATTAGAATCGTGATAGGCGAACGGTGGCTGAAGAAGTAACAATATATCTTTTTATAGAAGAGTTTTCAACAAATACAAAGGGGGAGATTATTGGGAAAAAATCCCTCAAGGTATCATTGAAGCATTTTTTTGGTGATTGTGTTTTTTGACAAATTATACATCTGAGTGGTGATTGTTGACAAAGAAAAACAATGACATACAAATTTGTTGACAAAGAGGATTTGATGGTGGAATGTCGAGTTCATGAGCTTTGGTCAACGATCAATGTTTGATTCATGAAAGTCAACAAAGGAATGGATGATCTGGAGATGGAATAAAAAGAATAGATATAAGGTGGCACCATTTTCCAGTGTTTTTTGGAAAAAGGACTTGTGCGCCGTGTACATGAAGGGTTGGAAACTTGCGCGCCATATGTTTTTCAAGATCAGATCATCAAAACATGGAAAAGGGAGAAGTGTCGCGCATGTATTGGTGGTGTCGTTCAGGTGACTTGTGTGCCGTGAAGAGACTTGTGCACTGATGCCTTGGGATCTTGAGAACTTGTGTGCCTATGGTTTTTCAAGATCAGAAGATCAAAATATGGCAAAGGAAATATGTTTGCGCAAGTTTGGATGTTGTTCGCGCAAGTGAATTGCAGGGGAAGAGACCAGCACGCCGATACTTGCACGCCAAGTGTTGACTTGCGCGTCGAGTGTTGACTTGCACTCTGAGTGTTGACATGCGTGCCGAGTGTTTACTTGCCTATAAATACTAGACCACCCCTCTTCATTCTTTACCAGAGTTCAACACTTTGAAGATTCAGAGCTCCCGTCGTGTAGGTGTGGTGGTCGCGCATGTGGTGGTGTGTCGCGCAAGTGGGACTTTGGCGCCAGTGTTGGAAGTTGCGCGCCAAGTGTGAGTTGTGTGCTTGAGGTGGTTTAGGCGAGGAAGGAAGTGAGTTGCCCAGGTTTGGAGTTATAGAAGCTTTAGTCGCACAAGTGGTTGAGGAAGACTTTCGATCCAGTTGTGAAATGCGTGCCGAGACTTACACGCTACCTTAGAAAAGGGAGCCAAGTACGGTTGATTTTCCGGTAGTGTTTTCGGGCTGTGTGGAAGCTGGAAGTTTTCTCGATACCTTCAGTGCAAATAGATATTCATCTATGGGTGAAAGTTGAACTTCAACAGGGCATCTGTATACAGAGGAAGATGCATTATTTCATGAAAATGAGAGACCTACAAGTCTATAAACTGTGATTGGATCCTTTCTGATGCAATGAGAAAAGGAAGAGGAAGAAGGTGATCCTCTCCACTGGCAATGAGCCAGAGAAAGAGAAACAGGGAGTGACCCTTGGGAAAGAGGTGAGCTGACCCTAATTCTTGTATAGGCAGTGAGCCTAAGATAGAGTGACTATACCCAAACCTTGTAATCCACAACTGGTGAAGTTTATTGGAATATGGTATGACTGAAAACTTGTCGGCATATGCTCCTTGGATGTAACCCAGTGCAGGTGAGGCAAGTAAAAATCGTTGTGTCCTATGCATGCATTACTTTCTGTTCTCATTGTCCAACAAGAAAGAGAGCGAATAGTGATTTTCTTAACTATAAAACACGATCAGAACGAGCATTAATTTTAAATTAGTCATACCATGATTTAACCCCCCTCTCATGGAATTCAGCCATGTGGACCTAACAATATTTATAGAAGTGGTAAAATTATGTTTTATTCAAATTTTCAAATGCTCTAAGACGGTGGGTAAAAAATGATAAAATTTTCAAAAAAATTGTATATATATAATATTATTATGAAATTACTCAAATTAATAACATTGATCATTTATATGTATTATTTATATATTTTACATAATATAAATGTAAATTAAATAAATAATTATTTAAATAAAAAGTCAGTTTTAAACAATAATGGAGTGTTCTCACTATTCATTAGAAATTTAAAGTTTTCAAAAAAAATAAAAAAAATCACCCTAATATAATTTTGATATTCTGAATCAAAAAATGAAGTCTACTTTGAAAAAAAAAATTATAAAATTTCCAACAAGTGGGTATTAGTATTTATAATCGCTAGTTTGATTAGTCGTGGTGTGGTAAAACGCCATGTTGCATAAAACGCAACCATTTGCATTATTCAAAAGGAATCATACCATTGAAGCATGGTATGTTACAATTATTGTATAATTTTTACACCCCAAGGTTTTGAAAATAAATATAGAATGCAATTTTATAATCTATACATTAAACACAACTTTTCCTTTTCTATGTTCAGAATTTCAAAAAATATTCATCTAGAGTTGTGTTCAGTAAGTCATTTAGAGTATGGTCGAACAAACATTATTTATTTTGAATAGTAAAATACCCTTATGAATTGTAATATTATTAGTAATATGACCTTTTTGAATAGTAAATAATGATATTATTTTTTATAAGGTAAAATGATAATGGGATCTTAATTAATTTTTCAGTGTCAGATAAAACTAATTATACCTCTATGATTGTTATTTTTCGAATTAACTATGACATTATATAAAAAATAAATTTATGTTATTTAGAAAATTATTTTTGAAAAATGGATTTCACTTTTAAAAACTTCATGTTGAAAAATTATAGGGGGGAATTTTTGAGATATTTTTGAAATTCTAGAATTTTGATAAATAGTGAAATACGATAAAATACCATATAAACAAATTATCAGATAAATACACTATTCTGACATCACAGGTGAATCAAGGGAACTTGGTTTGAACTCACATGCACTTATTAATATTAGGGGGAACATGGAACAAATATATTGGTTTTCATGAGGGAAATAATTAAAAAATGAATTAAATATTCAAAATTTACCCCTCTCCTCCACTATAAAACCCATCACCACTCCCTATTCTATTCACTCCTTTATGCCTTGAATCTTTTTAATGTTCTGCCCATTTAGCCTTACCAAGTCTCTCCCCAAGTTCAATAAGCTTCTAGTATTTCCAAAAGATTAAAACCCCTTCCCATAAGGATTTTCTCAAGGAGGATATTTGAAGATGTAAAGCACCCTTGTTTTTCATTTGGTTTCATTTCAATTTATCTTCTTTTTCTATAATCTCATCACCTCCTCTGGCCAAATGATCATTATATTTCTAGTATCATCTACATACTCGAATTATATCATGTGAATGGATGAACCATCATAAATATTCTTACTCCCTCCCTTTTATTTTTATAATCAAAATCAACGTCCATGATGTTCTAATTTATAGCCTTCATGGACGATGAAGTTTCGTTCATCAATTTGATATTAATTACTAGTCATGAAACCATATTTATGGTTGAATCAGGCTATAATATATGTATTATAAAATAAGTAATATTCAGGAACTTGAATATGTAAAAATAATTAAGTTATAAGACAAAACTAGTTCATAATTATCCAAATACCGTCGAATAATCGACGTGGTTGTAATATAATGATTCATTATCATTCTATGTCACCAAATTATTGAATTTAATATTATAGATTATTTATGTTCATAAATAATATATAATTTAAATCTTTGAGATTTATCACTATTCCACATGAACTCCATTACTTAATAACAAGTGAACAGATTATGAAAATAATGAAAAAGAACACCTCGGAACAACGTAATTCAAGATTATAACTTAGAAATAAGGATCTAAATGAAATAAACAGAATTATGATAAACTAAATACATTCCAAATTTTTTCTTAAATAATTTTTTAATAATTAAAATTTATTATTAAAGGATCAATAGTTCTTGACCGGAAAACGTTTGGAGTTACGGTAAGGGTTTTCCACCCGAACATCCATTTTCATTCAGGTAACTTTTATTGTCTAATTTCTTCAATGAAATTATTATTTATTTTTATGTAATCCTATTAAAATCTGTGTGATAATTCTATATATGTAAATCAACCATAACCATTCCTTATTTTCTAGATAGTTACATGTTTTAAAAGAGGCTCTCAAAACTATTTCAAAAAATATGAGCCCGATAAAATGGAATTTCTCAAATTTATATCTATTTTGAAGGTAAAGCTATAAAATATTTTCAGAAAACATTACACTTCTTAAATAAATAATTATTTCATGAAATACTATCATACTTCACTTCTGGTTTTATACAAATATTTTTCCAAAATAACACTTCTTTTAAAAAAAAGATTATTTGTTACAAGAATTGCTTAATGATTTTAGAAGATTATTCACATTT
This sequence comes from Viscum album, assembly GCA_963277665.1. Taxonomy (NCBI): domain Eukaryota; kingdom Viridiplantae; phylum Streptophyta; class Magnoliopsida; order Santalales; family Viscaceae; genus Viscum; species Viscum album. The sequence continues at coordinate 655,191,295 of OY728140.1, forward strand.
GAATCAACCCTCTTGTTGATTCATATGTATTGTTGGGGTTAATCATTTATGATGTCATATAGTATATTTTATTGAATGTTTTATGATTAAATTTATTGTTGATGATTTATCCTCAAACCATTCACCATATTATTATGAATGGTGAGTGTTTATGTTCAATAACTGGGGATAATTAGTTACGTTTCATATGATAGTTTAAATATGAATTCATATGTTGTTTATATTTATCCATGCTCATATGAGGAATGCATTGGACTTATTATGTGATGGGTGGTGTCTGTTAGAGCCTCTAGATGCATCGGTAGGTCTAATGAGACAAATATATGTGGAATTAGCTGAGGCCTGTCCAAATGTGATATATGGATTTTGGTCGAGGACTTAATCATTAAACATCTTGGCCAAGGCCTTGAAAAAATGTTTCATAATGTCCGTAATATGAACTTCCCTCATTACGAAGCTATTAATTGAAATCTCATGTGGTTATTCGACTAGTAGAATACCCATGATTATGTTTTATTATGGTATTATATTCTTAGCTCAAATCCATGTCGTAATGTGTTCAAGTTTATTTTTAAAGAAAATATTTTAAATTATGCACCGTGTCTTATATTTATGCTAACTTATACTGTATTTCATACTCTTATTGAGCATTTGAGATCCCCCCTTTCTTATGTTGATTTTTCTCCAGATATGAAGAAGTAAATTATGAATGAATTGGAAGCATAATATATGATGCATGGATGTTTCTAATGGAATAAATTAGTGTTGTATTTTCTATCTTGATGTAATGTTGAACTTATTTATGTATCCTATTTCTAATAATACTAAACTACTTGATCCTTTGGGAAACATATTACTTGTTGCTATGCCAATAAAATAAAATAAGGCACCGGCTCTGGGCAACTGGGGTCGGGTCCTTACAGTTGGTATTAGAGGAAGATTAGTAAAATACATGGAAACTAGATTTAGAGAACATTGAATAATGGAAGAGTCCCTAAGATAGTATTTGAGGATATAAATACAAAAATGTCTTGGTATTTTGGTAAGGAATATATTCTGTGGATATTTCAAGCAATACATCCCTTTCTAGATACGTGCAGGTAGAGGCAGCTCTGGAACAGATGTATTTAGTGGTAAAACCCAAAAACACCGTTTTGATCTAGAATCGAACGGGAACTGGGGCATGAAAATGGGACTTGCAACACCCTTGGTTACGAAAATCTGATGGGATATGCATAGATTAATTCAAATTTTATTTAAAATCCATTATGATTGATTAAAATGTGAAATATTCCTCAAAGATACCATTTTGTGAATATGGGATTAGCCATGCGTATGATCTCAATTTTTCAATGTATTTTTATGTTAATATTATACATTATGATTCACAACATAATTTAGTGTATGTTTTTATCTAAATATGGCACTAAGTTGAAGGAATGGAAACTGCATGAACACAGGTGTCCCATTTAGGGATTCCCCTCTCATGCAAGATAATGATGTTAGCTCTGGTGTAGAGAAACTCATAACTATACTGGGACTACTAACTCAGGTTATGAATAATAACCATACCCGTATGGAGCATCTGGATCCACCATATGGAGGAGCTATGATATATATCTTTATGCGAAAAAAACACCAATAATTCAACAAGAATACAAACCCTTTTGTAATAGACCAGTGGGTATGTCCCCTTGAGAAGATATTTCTCGCCTTGCGATTTAATGGAAGAGAAAATCTTTTCATGGCAGTCGAACATCTATCAGGAGATGAAGATCATTAATGGTACTTAATCCAAAACACAAAGGAGGAGGAATAAATAGAGGACATGTGGTGGATGAACTTTAAGGAAATATTCATGGAGAAATACATTCCTCGTGAAAAAAGAGTATATATGGATAGGAAATTCTTGAATTTGAGGCAGAAATAATATGAGAATGTTGAAAATTACAAATCTAACTTCACATGGATAGCAAGACAAGTTGTGGAATACATACAAAATCCCATGAGAAAAATTGATCAATTCTTTGATGGCCTAATGCCATTCCTCTAGCGGGCATTGTTATCCCAAAGTTTTTCATCATATGAGGATATAGTTTCTTGTGCTATCAAGATAGAAAAATAATTGTCTAAGTCTTATGACTTTACGGGAAAGAATGAAAAGAAAGTGGCTACTAAAAACCCTGGGAAAGGGAATAAGGAAATGGGGAAGAAGGGAAGTGTTGAATTTCTAACATGTGACAATTGTACAAGGAAACACCCTGGTTCCTACTTAAAAAGAAAAACAGTATGCTACAAATATGGTCAGAATGTCCATATTTCTGGTGATTGATAAGGGAAGAAGGAATCCAATGATGTTCCATGTTATAATCGTCAAGAGATGGGATAATATGCTAAGGATTTTCCAACAAGTCAAAGAAATATTCAATAGAAATGGCCAAGGGATTAGGGACAATCTTATTCAATCACAAATGGAGAGGTTGATGTTTCGAATGACGTGGCAGAAAGTACATTGATCATTTCAAAAAACATATCCAATGCTTTATTTGATTATTAATCATTGCATTGTTTCATATCTTCCCAATTTTCCAAGAAAAATTAGATATTTCTTATTTGATTTAATGTGGGAGTTGTCAGTCAAAACTCTTATTGGAAGTATCATTGCAATAATGTTTTGTGGATCAATTCCCATTAGGGAATATAAATGTTCATTATCTGTTTATCTCATTGTCATACTTATGATTTTATTTGATATAATCCTCGGTATGGATGGGATTTCAGGCCATGATGTGAATATTTATCTTAAGGAGAAGGAGGTTACACTGTTAAATGATAATAAAGAGTACCTTATCTTCTGAGAAGAAACATCACCACCTGATTCTTATCAAGACCCACACCCAATAGCTCAACTAAATACAATTATTGTAAAGGATGGGAATGAAATAACTATGGGTGAGGAAATGAATGATCGAATAGAAGGTGTGCCTATTGGGAAAGAATATATTGATGTATTTCCCAAGGATTTACCTGGACATCCTCTATAGTGGTAAATTGAGGTTAGAATTGATTTAATTCCTGGTTCAAGGACCATATCAAAGGCCACTTATAAAATGGACGCTATGGAGTTAGTAGAACTAATTGAAAAACTAGAGGAATTGAGTGATAAAAGATTTATTCTCCCTATTTTTTCTCCATGGGGGGCCCCTGTTCTTTTCGTTATGATGAAACATGGGTCAACGAGGTTGTGCATTGATTATAGTGAAATCAATTCTATTACAATAATGAATATGTATCCTCTTCCTTGAATTGATGATTTATTCGATCAATATCATGGAGCTCAATATTTTTCTAAGATTGATCTTCGATCTAGATATCATATTTAGTTTTTGAGAAAGGAAGACATTCCAAAAACAACATTTTGAACCAGGAATCGGCATTATGAGTTTACAGTAATGCCTTTTGGACTAACCAATGCACCATCAATTTTATAGATCTCATGAACATAGTCTTCAAGGAATATCTTCATGACTTGGTTGTGGTGTTTATCAATGATATCATGGTATACTCTAAGAGTAATGAACATCATTAAAATCATATGTGCACCATTCTGGAGTCTCTAAGAAAAAATGAATTATATGGGAAGTTAATAATGTGTGAGTTTTGTCTCCAATCAGTTTCCTTTCTAGGCCACATTGTCTCTACAGATGGTATATATATAGATCCTACAAAGACAAAGGTTGGGAAATATTGGCATAATCCATTGAAATTAACTGAGGTATGTAGTTTTATTGTTTTAGGAGGTTATTAACGGTGTTTCGTTCAGAACTTCACTCGATTAGGAAACCTAATGACCAAGCTGACACGAAATGGGTTTAATTTTATATAGAATAAATAATGTGAATAGTGTTTTGAAGAATTGAAGAGGAGGTCAGTGAATGCTCCAATCCTAACCCTACCATCAGGGAATGATCCGTTTATAATCTATAGTGACGAATTAAAGAAAAGACTTGGTTGTGTCCTTATGCAGAATGATCGAGTGATTGCCTATGCGTCTAGGTAGCTAAAAATTCATGAAATGAACTATCCAACTCATGATCTTGAGTAAGAAGCTGTAATATTTGTTCTGATGATTTGGAGACATTACCTCTATGGCAAGAATGGTGAGATATATACAGATCATAAGATTTTCAAAAATTTATTCTCATAGATTTAACACATCATGAGACAAAGAAGATGCATTGATCTACTCAATTACTATGATTAAACAATACACTACCACCCCAAGAAGGATAATAAGGTGGAATACACTTTTAGTAGAAAGGACCATGAAATTATGAACAAGATGAGAGTTGAAAGGGATCCTTTATTCATGGATCTACTAAAGATAGATATTGGAATTATAAAAGAAGGTAACACGTCACTACTTTTTCAAATGGTTTCCAAACCTTATTTACTGGAAAATATAAAATGTTCTCAGGATGATGATGAGGAGTTTCAAAAGATAATTAAAGCAATAAATGATGGGAGGTTGACTTAATTCACATACGATGGTGGGATTTTGAGATTCCAAAAAAGAATTTGTGTTCCCACTATTCTCAAGCAAAAGAGGGAACTATTGGATAATTCTCATAGCTCTATTTTTTCTATACACCCTGGTAGAAAAAATATGTTCAGAGATCCAAAGGAGGATTTTTGGTGGAAAAACATGAAGAGGGATATTGTTGATTATGTTTCATGATGTTTAGTTTATCAATAGGTAAAGGTAGGAAGACATCATCCTGGTTCAGTCATGCAACCCCTTCTTATACCTATGTTGAAATGGGATGATATTAAAATGGACTTTGTCATGGGGTTACCAAATACATCAAGAATGAATGATACGATATGGGTCATTGTTGACCATATTACAAAATTTGCACATTTTCATGCTATAATTGAATATTTTCCACTAGAACATTTAGAAAGAATATATATTAATGATGTTGTAAGACTTCATGGTGTACACTCATAAATTATTTCTGATCGTGATCCTAGTTTTATATCACGATTCAGGAAGAGTCTTCAGAAGTCCCTAGATACTAATATTCGTTTGAGAAATTCCTACCACCCACAAACAAATGGACAATCAGAACGGACTATTGAAACATTGGAATACATATTGAGGTCTTGTTCACTTGATTTTCAAGGCATGTGGGATCAATATTTACCTCTCGTGGAATTTTCATACAACAATAGATTCCATTTATGTATTCATATGAACCCTATGAATAATTATATGGGATGAGTTTTCGTACACAAACTTGACAGGATAATGTTTGTGATAGAAATCTCATGGTCCCAGAACTTGTTGAAAAAACAACGGATAAGGTGAAGATTTTCTAGAACCACATTAAAACAGCTCAATGTAGGAAAAATATCTATGCTGATAACTGAATGAATGATTTATAATTTCATGAAGGTGATCACGTTTTCTTAATGTTATCTCCATGGAATAGTATTATACGATTTAGTAAGAAGGGAAAATTAAGTCCCATGTACATCAAACCTTTTGAAATTATAGACTGAAATAGAGTCGTAGGTTACCATTTGGAAATTTTTCTACGTCTCTCCAAGGTTCACAATGTGTTCAACGTGTCATTGTTAAGAAATTACATGCCAGAACCAACACAAGTACTCACTTATGAAGAAGTAGAAATTGAGCCCAATATATCTTATTTTAAAGAGCTTATAAAGTTTGATGATTCTAGAGAACAAGTATTGAGAAATTAGATGACTCATCTAGTAATGGTATTATGGAGGAAGTAACATGGGATCCTGAGGAGCTTTTGTTAAAGACATACCCAAATCTCTTAAAGTAATATTTTGTTATTTCAAGGACAAATTTTTTTTATAGAGGATAGAATGTAACACCCCAAGGTTTTGAAAATAAATATAGAATGCAATTTAATAATCTATCCATTAAACACAACTATTACAATTTTATGTTTTGAATTTCAAAAAATGGTCATCTAGAGTTCTGTTCAGTAACTCATTTAGAGTCTGATAGAAGAAACATTATTTTTGGTGAATAGTAAAATTGCCTTATTAATAGTAATATTAATAATAATATAACCCTTATGAATAGTAAATAATGATATAATTTAATTTTCATAAGGTATTATGATAATGGGATCTAAATTAATTTTTGAATGTCACATAAAACTAATTATACCTCTAAGATTGTTATTTTTTGAATTAACTATGTCTATATAAAAATTATATTATTAATATTTAGAAAATTATTTTTTAAAAATGGAGTTCACTTTTTAATTCCACATATCGAAAAATTGTAGGGGTGAATTTTTGGGATTTTGTTGAAATTCTAGAATATTTTATGAACAATGTAATGTGATAAAATACTGTATATACAAATTATCAGTTACATACACTATTCATTACATCACAAGTGATTCATGGCCACAGGAGTTGATCTCACATGAAACAACACTATTGGTTGTCTTGAGGGAAATAATAAAATAATGAATATAACATTCAAAATTTACCCCTCTCCTCCACTGTAAAAACCCCTCACCACTCCCTCTTCACTTCACTTATCTAAGCCTTTAAGATCCATAAATTTGTTATAATTGACCCTTACCTAGTATCTCCCCACATCCAATAATCTTATGGTCATTCCAAAAGACCAAAACCCTTCCCTTAATGAGTTTCTCAAGGAGGTTATTTCAAGAGGTAAAACACCCTTCATTTTCATTCAGTTTAATATCAATTTATCTTATTTTTCTATCCTCTCTTCACCTCCTATATCCAAATGATCATGATAACTCCAATATAATCTATATACTGGAATTATATCATGTTAATGGAAGAACCATCATAAATATTCTTACAACCTCCCTTTTATTTTTATAAACGAAATCAATGTCCATGAGGTTCCAATTTATAGCCTTTGTGGATAACGGAGTTTCGTTCATCAATTTCATCTTCATTACTAGTAATGAAGACATATTTATGGTTTAAATAGACTATAATATATGTATTATAACATAATTAATAATCATGAATGAGAATATGTATATATAAATATGATATAGTACAAAACTAGTTCATAATAATCCAAATACCGCCGAATAATCCAAGTGGTTGTCATCTAATGATTCATCCTAATTCCATGTAACCAAATGATATAAACTAACATTATCAATTATTTATGTTCATAAGTAACATATAATTCCAATACTGGAGATTTATAACCATTCCATATTACTCCATTACTTAAAAATAAGTGAACTGATTGTGAAAATAAAGAAAACAAACACCCCAGAACAACAAAATTCAATATAATAACATAGAAATAAGGGTATAAATGCAATAAATAGAATTATGATAAACTAAATACATGTATAATAGATTCATAAATATGTTATTAATAAGTATAATTTCATATTCAAGGAGCTTAAGTTTAAGAGCGGAACACGTATGGAGTGAATGTAAGGGTTTTCCACCAGAACATCCATTTTTCATTCGGTTTACTTTTATTGTCTAATTTCCTCGATGAAATTATCATATATTGTAATTTAATCCTCATAAATTCTTTGTGAGTATTTTATATATGTACACCAACCAGAATCTTTCTATATTTTCTGGATAGTTAAATGTTTTTAAAGAATCTGTCAAAACTATTTCCAAAAATATGAGCCCGATACAAAGAAATTTCTCAAATTCGTATCTATTTTCAAGGGCAAGCTATAATCTATTTTCAGAAACCATTATAATTATAAAAATACTGATTTTATCATGAAATATTTTCTTACATTACTTCTGGTTTTATACAATGATTTCAATAAAAGAGTATTTGTTACAAGAATTGCTTAATGATTTAAGAAGATTATTCTTATTTGATTCAAAACACTTGTTGATTCTTATGTATTGTTGGGGTTAATAATTAATGATGTTATATACCATATTTTATATAATGTTTTATGACTCAATTTATTGTATATGATCTATCCTAAAACCATTCACCATATTATTTTCAATGGTTAGTGTTTGTGTTCGATAATTGGGGAAAGTTAGGTACATTTCATATGATAGTTTCAATATGAATGTATGTGTTGTTTATGATTATCCTCACTCATATGAGGAATGCATTGCACTTATTAAGTGGTGGGTGGGTCCTGCTATTTCCACTCTATGCATCGGTAGATCTCATTAGACTAATATATGTGGAATTGGACGAGGCCTTTCACAATGTGAAATATTGATTTTGGCTATGGCCTTAATCAATATTCAGCATGGCCGAGGCCCTGAAAAAATGTTTCAGAATGTCCATAATACGCAATTCCCTCATTATGAAGCTAGTAATTGAATTTTCATGTGGTTATTCGACTGGTATAATAACCATGATTATGTTTTATTATGGAATTATATTCTCAGCTCATATTCCTGCCATAATGTGATCAAGATTATTGTTAAAGGCATATGTTTTCAATTCTGCACAATGTCTTATGTTTATGCTATCTTCTGTGGTATTTCATACTCTTACTGAGCATTTGAGCTCACCACTTTCTTATGTCCATTTTTTCTAGGATTTGAATATGTAAACTATGAAAGACTTGCATGTATAATCTAGGAGGCATGAATGTTTCTAATGGAATAAATTTGTATTATATTTCATTTATTGATGTAAAGTTAAACTTATTTATGTATCCTGTTTCCAATAATACTAAACTAATTGGTAATTTAGGATTCTTATTCCTTGTTTGTATGCCAATGAAATCAAATAAGGCACTGAATCTGGGAAACTGGGGTCAGGTCCTTACAAGAGTCGACCCAGTTTTCTTAAGTGTTATTCATTCATTGCGGTTTTCATCAAAACCTATGAGGTAGAATGCATAAATCTTGACTCTTCTTAGTAAAATTTATTAACATGCTTTCAAATAGAATTTATGAAAATAAATTTATTTTTTATTTTGTTGGATAACACCTTTTGGATACAATCTTGAGTTATAGTTGTGAAATCTGAAAAATTGGTGATTTTGAATGAGTTATTTTGTTCTTGGTTTTTAAATATGGAATTTTAAAAAGGTATTTTTTTTATGGATTTTTTGCACAAGATTTGTAGAGACCTATTATTGACATACATATACAATAAATTACTTTTGAAGAATAATTAATACATAACAAAAACAAACACACAAGGACCGTAATAGTTTAGTCTCTTTGGAAAGTCGGAACATAATCTTCTAATCGTGGTGAAAGATCTTCAACATCTCCCATAAAGATATTCCCCTTTTGTTTTCTTACCTAAAACCTTTCTTTATATCCTGGGTAAAAGAAAACATTTAAAGGGTGAGCTCAAATGCACAGTAAGGGTAACCATGGAGAAAATAAAACAAACTATATACATTTTAACTTCAAATCATTAACATAAAGTTTACACATCAATATCTTGAGTTGTGAAATAAATCATTGCAGTATGTAAGACATAAGTCATAAAGGAACATTAATCATGATAAAATATCATGGTAATAAAAAATTTAATTGTTGAAAACCATTAATCACATTATATGATTTCCATAGTATCCAAGGAATTTCTGTTAAGACCATCTTAGTGGATGAAGTCCATTTTTGAATCACGTTAACTCCTCGTTTTAGTCCTGTAACACTGAACCAGATTAACTTACCATTCCAGCCATGTTTATCTCACGAGTTATAAATATTTTCTCAATGCATTGAAGTGAGATATAGGTCCCACCCACCTCATAGTGAAATCATTTTTACTTGTTCCATAACATTAACACAAATCATTCATCATTTCCCAAAGTATAAAATGGGTTTCATAAACATCATCCCATCATAACAGAATCCATACAAAAAAATGGATATCATTTCATCATAAGAAAATTGAAACCATTTAAATCATATGGAAATTATACTTGAAAAATTCACATATGAAATAATTCCATCTTATATGGAAAATGGTTTTGATAAAACGCTTGAAATGAATTCTTGAGGAAAATATCATTTCTTCTTAAAAATCATTTTCTTTTCACAAAATAACATGAAATTTTAAAATAAAGGGATTTTGATGAAAATAGTAATTAAATATTTAAGAGTATTCTTCATGAAAATAGGGCATTATGAAACCGTAAATGTTTTTAATGATGTATATATTAAAAGAAAATTCTTCTCATACTTTTTCTAAAAAAGTCAAAAAGTACATCGTATGGTAAACAAAAGAAAGATTATTTCCATACGATGTGGTAAAAGTTAAAAAAGGGTAAAAATGACTTTAAACATACATGTATGAAAAGTAAACATTTTATGAAAACATTTTCAGAATATATGGACATGGATAGTAAACATAACCCCAGTAAATACTTAGGAATAAACAATCTCAGATAAGAATGAGATTGGAATATTTATCCCTTACCTTATGTCTGATATGCTTCGTATGTATCTGAACCACCTGTATAATTATTTAAATAATTTCATTGACTTATTATAGAATCATATTCAATGTTATGATATCATATATGGTTCATTAATGATTTTATATTACCCATTCTTTTGTAAATTCATGTTAATGTATCGTTTTGGGTAAAATCATTTCATTTATAGTACGAGTTTCTACTTTTTGTTCTTGATATTATTACTTATATCCTAATTTAAATAGTTCAAGAATCTAAAAATTGTTATATATATAATATATATTCAGAATATACATATATATAATAGGTCGATAAATGGAAATAAATACACCGTTCATGGAGACAGTAGGTTGTACGTACGCATGAACGTTGTTTTTCGTTTCCATATTGAATTGAATAGAATTAATTAGATGAAAAAATTTAAATATATACATAAATCCATTATCATTATTATTTCATATATTTCATGAATACTTATTATATATACTTCATATTCATTCTTGAATTGTTAACATGGAAAATGAATCTCATCGCGTCGTGGAGACTGTAATCTATACGTACGCACGAGCAATGATATCGTTCCCATATTTATTGAATGGAATTGGAGTAGATGATATAATATCTTAGAATCCTTATTATGTCATAATAATCATATATAGTTATTATTTACACCATTATACCCATCCACATAAGGTGGTGGTGGAAAGACTGATTACACCACGACGCAGAGATGGTATTCTGTACGTACGCAAGTGCGGTGATTTCATTTTCCGAAGGATGGATAGGAGGTGAAATTGGGTAGTTTCATATTAATAATAAAATATATTTATATGAGTGATACTGATGTTATTAATTTATGATAAAACAAATAAATAAGAAGAAGTTGAAGAAGAATGAAACTTGAAAGAGTCAGTAGAAGAGATTACCTCTTCCTCAACCCACCTCCATTAAACTTCTTCTTATGGAAATAGAGTTGGTCTTTTGAGGAGAGAAGAAGCTCTATGATATAACTAGAGACGTTGAGAAGAGTAATTGGCAGGGGTTGGCCGATCTTCAAGGCTTAAAAGGGTGTGATGAGAAGGGGGAGGAGGTGCCATTTTATAAGAAAGGAGAGAGGCACTTTAGGAAAAACATAAAATATTATTTTATAATAAAGTCATATTCGGTTTATAATGGCTCCAAAGTGACTTATTTTGAATATAAATTGGGGATGGGTCGAAATAATGTCAACCAATTGGGTTTAGACATGTTTAGATTACTATTTTAACATTATCATTTATATTTAACACTAAGTTAAATAATTTTACTTTTATCGTGCCTTCTTGTTTTCTTACACTATATTGTTAATATACATACTATAACTAGCCGAAAAAATCGCAAGTGGTTCATTATTAACAGATATAACCTTATCTATGTCATTTGGCCTAAAATTATATTTCTAGGAATAAAATAAAAATTAATAAAATAATATATATTTTAAAAACTAATTTATGTCAATTTTGACACTATTTGGTAGTTGATTTTTTTGAAAATCATACCAGCATGATTAGCTCGAAAAAAGATAATTGAATCAATAATAACATGTCATATTAACCTATAAAAGTTTTTTAATTAATAAAAACCCTCAAATTAAATTTATTTGGGTATTTATAACATTAATTATTTTAATATTTCATTAATTAGGTAATTACTGCATCACCCATTATGTCATAAATAAATTAAATTATTTAATATCTAAAAATTATAAATAAAATAACATTATGTATCAAATCTCATTATCTATCTAATGAATTTTTTTAGTCGAATTTATGTTATGTGTAACCCTATATAAAAAATATTTTAGTTATTAAACAGTGATTTTAACTATTTTAACTCTTCTTTAAATAAACCAATAATAAATGTCCTAATCTAGTCCAAGTTGACCACAATGTTAATATTTTATTCCTAAGGTTTTTTTGGTCTAATTACATTTATCCAATAGAATTATTACATTTTTTAGGGTAATAATATCATTTTACCCTAAATTACCCTATTCACTTTTATCCGTGGTAAATAAAATTAAAAAGTTACTATTCACCCAAAATAATTATCTTATTGAAGCGTATTATACTCCTTGATATTAAACGTGTCTCTAGGATTTTTGAAATTAAACTCATAGAAGTGGTAAAAATATGGTTTATGTACAATTGCAAATTCTCCTAGGAGGTGGGTAAAAGACGGTGAACAGTTTAATAATATTTTTATATATCTAATATTATTATAGAATAACTCCAATGACTTAAATTGAAATTATATATGTTTTATGTATATATTTTGACCTAAAATAAATTTAAATAAAATAAATTATTATTTAAATAAAAAGTCGGGTTTTAAATAGTAATCAAGTGTTTTCACTATTCATCAAAAATTGAATGTTTTCAGAAAAATACCAAAAATTCACCCTAGGATAATTTCAATATTCTGAATCCAAAAATGAATTCCATTTTGAATGATAAAATTTATAAAATTTTAATAAGTGTGTATTACTATTCAAAACAGATAGTTCATAATAATATTATAATAATATCTCATTTAGTGAAACTCGGTATTGCGTACTACACACGCTATCAAGGAAGGACTTCATTGCGTGTAATGAAAGCCAAGTCAGGGCTGCGTGTAGTGAAGTATCCTTTTGGTGTTGCGTATAACATAATCAAAACTTATTTCATTTATACATTAAAGAAACTCTATACCTAATGTTGCATAGGATAATTTCCACAAAACGATCTTAAAATTCTGTGTAACACGAGCCATGAATAGTGTTGCGTATACTGGAAGCTAATACGGTGTTGCATATAGTAAAAGCTAATATTGGTGTTGTGTATAATAGAAGACATCAAATAAATTAAAAATAATATATCTCATAAAATCTCGGGGTGTTACATTCTACCCCTTTAAAATGATATTCACCCTCAAAATTCGTCGAGTATATAAATGGTTTACTACTTGAAGGTTTCTTTCATGAAACCCACATTGTAAAAAGAAATACTAAAACGTCATTTTAAAAAGTAAACTAATAAATCTAAAGGTTACCCAGATTAACTCATCACTGGGTTTCCACATAGGTGAACGTAGGTGGAAATATGGATATATAAGAAAAATCTAACCATCATGTTCTGATGGAGAGTGGTAGAGGACACGGCTATGAAAAAGCCAACAATCACAAAGACATAAAATTGTGATGATTTCATGTACCATATGATTCATCAGATATAATGACACTAAGACCACATTTTTTGTTTTCAATATTATTTCCCTAAAGTTGAATAATTTTTGAATTAAAAAAATACCTACTTGATTTTGGAACAATTTCCACTTCGTCTCTTATTGAAATGAAGTTGAATATGTCTTCTGTGAAGTGTTAGCAAATCATGATATAGAATGATAGGTCATTCCATCTCTCTCAAACAAAAGGATAGAGAAACTTATTAAATATACATAAGTCCATATATAGTGAGATTAATTTTATATGGTTCCTAAAATGGACTTATACATCATATATCATACCACTTAATATAATAAAACTAGTTTCTACTAACCAGGTACTTTTTTTAGGCCAGTGTTAAGCAATAAAGGCCTGTAGAACTTCGGTTGGGGGTTCTATTCCCACAGCCTTGTCTGACACGACGAGTTGTCGCTCATCTTATGGGTTGTTCTTTTTCTAAAACTACATTTTTTTTACATTCCATCAATAATATCAAAAAAAATTCCACCCTTAATCAATACTAACTTTTGTCCAACATAATCCATTCCAATCCTTAGGCTTATCCAAAATACTTTTTTCCAAGCTCATAGTATAAAGGAAACAATTACTAGAAATTTCATCTGTCGATCATGTTAATACCATTACGCATCCCCCATATATCATACTATATATCTTGTTGGTAAAATTACAAACATGTCAATACATTAATCATGTATTCTCTTGAAAAATGAATACCAATTGACTCTTATTGAAATCATGATTGCTGTAAATATTTACCACTTTCCACATAGCGAAATCCCAAAATTTCTATATACTAAAACCATGATATAACATTGTCTTTATATTAGTCATGAGCTCATTTCATTTTTCATTACCCTTTCATTATGTACATATCATCTTATTTCCAAAAATATTTCAATCACTTTTCATGTTTATCGGTACCATATAATTATTTAAAACCACGATAGACAAATACATAGATATTCCAATATACAATAAAAGTTCCTCAACAACATTATTCATGAAAACCAATACATAAACACCTCAATCCATTATCTTCAATGATTGTCATGGAATAAGTCCTTCCTTGTTTTTTAAGTAACCTTTTAGGTGAAGGCATTGAGTTGGGTAATGCCCATGTTCTCCATAGATGAACTCTATAACAGTCTGTCACTCTATGACCCATCTCTCAACATAGAAAAAATCATCCCCTCCAATTGATGTATTCATCAAGGTTCTTATTACCTTCTTTAGAAATCTCAATATTCCTTTATCTATGCTCCTCACCATGTGAATATTCATAAAATTCCATCTTATTCTTATTTGAATTTGGAATACCACTAATGTTCACCTTGTTAATCATATATCGTGATGACTGATTCAGCATAGTCACAAAATCTTTCATTCTAGGAATTACAAAATTTCTTTTCTCATAGTCACCAATTTGTCCATTGGATTAAATGTTGACCCAATTCCTTCTACTTCCCTCCAATCACTAAAACCAAAAACCATTATGTAAGAAACAGTTAAAATAACAAGGAACAGAATAACAATAAAAATTCAATTATGGTATGTCTAACTTATCAAACATTCTTTAATCCAGGACACCCTAGGTTCAACCTAGGTTATTCATGAACATAAAAATAATTCTAGGACTGTTCCCTATAGTTATACTAGACCTTAGGGACATCCCTAAACATACCTTAGAAATGTCTTTAGGTATCTCACTAAAGTTCTCACATCCTAATTTCCAAAGGCTGACTAAAACTTTCCTTTGATACCAACTATAGAGACCCATACTTTACATACATAGAAATTACGTTACTTTTTCAGAATATATAATAAATAAAAAAACAACCACACAAGGACCATAATAGTTTAGTGTCTTTGGAAACACGGAACATAATCTTCTAATCATGGTGAAAGATCGTCAACATCTCCCAAAAATATATTCCCCTTTTATTTTCTTACCTAAAACCATTCTTTATATCCTGGGGAAAAGAAAATATATAAAGGGTGAGATCAAATGTTCAGTAAGGTTAAGCATGGAGAATATAAAACAAACTATATACATTTGAACTTCAAAACATGAACATAAAGTTTACACATCAAACTCATGAGTTGTGAAATAAATATTGGACGAACGTAAGGCATAGGTCATAAAGGAACATTAATCATGATAAAATAGCATGGTAATAAAAAATTTAATTGTCGAAAACCATTAATCACATGATTGGATTTCCATAGTAGCCACAACATTGTTTCCAATACCATCATAGTGGACAAAGTCCCTTTCTGAATCGAGTTCACTCCTCATTTCAGTCTTGTAACACTGAACCAGATTAGCATACCGTTCTAGCCATGTCCATCTCATGACATATAAATCATTACCCAATGCAATGGAGGGAAATATAGGTCCCACCCATCTCATAATGAAATCATTATTACTTGTGCCACAACATGAGAATAAATCATTCATCATTACCCAATGTAGAAAATGGGTTTCATAAACATCATCCCATCATAACATAATCCATACAAAATAATGGATATCATTTCATCATATGAAAAGTAAAACCATGTAAATCATAGATAAATTATACTTGAAACATAAAAATAAGAAATAATTCCATTTTATATGGAAAATGGTTTTGATAAAACACATGAAATGAATTCTTGAGGAATATATTCTTTATTATTCAAAATCATTTTCTTTTCACAAAATGTCATGAAATTTTAAATGAAAAGGATTTTGTTGAAAATAGTAATTAAATATTGTAGAGTAATATCTATGAATATAAGGCATTATGAAACCATAAAAATATGTTCATTATGTATATGTTAAAAAATATTCTTCTCATACTTTTGCCGAAAAAGTCAAAAAGTACCTCATATGGTAAACAAAAGAATGATTCCTTCCATACGATGAGGTAAAAGTAAAAAAGGGGGTAAAAATGAATTTAAACATACATAGATGAAAGTTAAACATTTTATGAAAACAATTTTAGAACATATGTATATGGATAATAAACATAACCCCAGTAAATACTTACGAATAAACAATCTCGGATAAGAATGAGATTTGGATATGTATCCCTTACCATATGTCTGATATGCTTCATATGTATCCGAACCTCATATATAATGTTTTAAATAATAAAATTTACTTATTAAATAATCATATTAAATGTTATGATATCATATATGGTTCACTTATGACTTTATATTACCCATTCTATTGTAAATTCATGTTAATGTAGCATTTTGGGTAAAATCGCTTCATTTATCATACGTGTTTCGACTTGTTGTTCGTGATATTATTACTTATATCCGTATTTACATAATTACATAATGTAAATAATGATTTATATATAATATATATTCAGAATATACATATATATAATAGATCGATAAATGGAAAGAAATACACTGTTCATGGAGATGGTAGGCCGTACGTACGGATGAACGTTGTTTTTCGTTTCCTTATTAAATTGAATGGAATTAAGTAGATGAAATACATATATATATACATAAATCCAGTAGAATTATTATGTAATATATTTCATTATTACTTATTATATATACATTATAATAATTCTTGAAGTCTTAGCCTGGAAAATGATTCTCGTCATGTCGTAGAGACGATAATCCGTACGTATGCACGAGCGATGATATCATTGCCATATTTATTGAATGGAATTGGAGTGGATGATATAAAATCTTATAATCATTATTATGTTATAATAATAATATATGGTTATTTTTTACACAGTTATACCCATCCATGTAAGGTGGTTGTGGAAAAAACTGATTACACCATGGCGTGGAGATGGTATTCCGTACGTAGGCACGTGTGGTGATTTCGTTTTCAGTAAGATGGATAGAAGGTAATATAGGGTTGTTTAAGATTTATAATAAAATATAATTATATTAGTGATAATTATTTTATTAATTTATTATTAAACAAATAAATATGTAGAAGTTGCAGAAGAAAGATACTCGAAAGAGTCGGTAGAAGGGATTACCACTTCCTCGACGCACCTCCTTTAAACTTCATCATAGGCCCCTAGAGTTGGTATTTTGAGAAGTCCAAAACCTATATGATATAACTATAAAGGATGAGAAGAGGAATTTACTGGGGTTTTCTGAGCATCAAGGCTCAGAAGGGTGTGAAAAGAAGGAGAAGTAGGTGCCCTTTTATAAGGGACGAGATGGGCACTTTTGGAAGAACATAAAATATTATTTTATGATAAAGTCATATTCGGTTTATAATGGCTTCAAAGAGATTTATTTAGAAGATAAATTGTGCATGGGTCTAAAACCTCTCAACCAATAGGTTTTAGGCATGTTTATGTTTCTATTTTAACCTTATCATTTATATTTAACTCTAAGTTAAATAATTTACCTTTTACCATGTCTTCTTGTTTTTCTTAAACTATATGGGTAATAAACTTACTATAACAAGAAAAAAAGAATCTAAAGTGGTTAATTATTAATATATATAACCTTATCTAAGTCATTTGGTTGATCCTTAGATTTTTAGGAATAAAATAACAATTAATAATATAATATTTGTTATAAAAACTATTTTATGTCAATTTTGACACTCTTTGGAAATTGATTTTTGTGAAAATCATAACAGCATGATTAGTTCAAAAAATGTTAATTGAAACAATACTAACATGTCATATTAACCTATAAAATTAGTATAATTCATAAAAAGTATCAAATTACATTTATTTGGGTATTTATAACATCAATTATTTTAATATTTCATTAATTAGACAATTGCTGCATCACCATTGTGTAGTAAATAAATTAAATTATTTAATATCTAGAAATTATAAATAAAATAAAATTATGTATGAAATATTTTTATCTTTATAATTAATATTTATAGTCAAATTTATCTTATGTATAATCCTATATTAAAAATGTTATATTTATTAAACTTTGATTTTAACTATTTTAACTCTTCTTGAAATAAAATAATAATAAATGTCCTAATCTAATCCAAGTTGACCTAAATGGTAATATTTTATTCCTAATATTGTTTTTGGTTTAATTACATTTATCCAATATAATTAGGACATGTTTTTGGGTAATAATATCATTTTTACCATTAATTACCCTATTTACTTTTAACCATGGTAAATAAAAGGAAAAAGTTACTATTCACCAAAAATTAATTTTATCTTATTGAACCACATTATACTCCTTGATATTAACCGTGTCTCTCAGATTTTCAAAATTCAACTCACAGAAGTGGTAAAATTACGTTTTATGTACAATTGAAAATGCTCCTAGCATGTGGATAAAAGACGGTGAAAAGTTCAATAATATATTTATATATCTAAAATTATTTTAAAATGACTCCAATGAATTACATTGAACATATATAAGTATTATGTATCTATTTTGACCTAAAATAAATTTAAATAAAAAAATTATAATTTAAATAAAAATTCGGTTTTTAAATAGTAATCTAGTGTTTTAACAATTCATCAAAAATTAATGTTTTGAGAAAAATACCAAAAATTCACCCTAGGAAAATTTCGATATTCCGAATCAAAAAATAAAGTCCATTTTGAAAGATAAAATTTATAAAATATCAAAAAATGGGTATTACTATTCATAACGGCAAGTTCATAATAATATTATAATAATATCTCGTTTACTGAAACTCGGTATTGCATACTACACACGCTATCGAGGAAGGTCGTGATTGCATGTAATGCAAGCCAAGTTAGGGATGCGCGTAGTGAAAGCTCTATTTTGTGTTGCGTATAACATAATAAAAACTTATTTAATTTATACAATAAAAAAATCTATACTTAATGCTGCGTAGAATAATTTCCACAAAACGAACTTGAAATTGTGTGTAACACGAGCCAAAAATAGTGTTGCATATAATGTAGCTAATACGGTGTTGCGTATAGTACAAGCTAATATTGGTGTAGTGTATAATAGAAGACTTCAAAAAAATTAAAAATAATATATCTCAGAAAATCATGGGGTGTTACATGAATTTGATTATATTTTTTGAATAAAATGTATTTTTTAATTGAAATGAAATGTTTCTTTGATTTTAGGTGCCCTTTGGGTTTTAATAAAATTTTGTTTTTTAAGTGGTTGATTTTGGTTGTGGATATATTTGGAAGAAATGTCATTGATGTGAATTCATGATTAACGGGTCCTGAATAAGAGATGTGTACCATTGGGGTAAAAGGTTCATGACCCTAGATTGGGGGTGTGTTTCACTGGGACACGAGTTAATTGGTTTTGAGACTGATTATGATTATATAATTGTCAAATGAAGAATGCCTATTTGATTTTGATGTTAACTATGGAATGGGTATGCCAAAATGATAACCAAGTGTTGAAAACCAATCATATGTAGTTGTTAAAAAAGTTGAATGAAACCAATTTCTAGTAGGTTCTTTTCCATTAAATAACCAATCAATGCTTAAAACATAATTCTTGTTATCATTTTGGAATACTAATTCCATAGTTCATATCACACACACATGCATACTTCATATGACAGTTTCATACTCATGAGCGGTCTCTCATCCAATTACCTTGTTTCCCAATGACACTCTCCCCCAATCTAAGGCCCCGAAACTTTTACAGAAATGGTAAATTTCCATTATTTAGGGCCTATTATGTATGAACTCACACCAACACCATTTATGCGAAATTTTTCCACTACTAAAATAAAACACATAAATAAAACTAACATTTTTTGAAAACCAAAGTGTAGTTTATTTCAAAGAAAAATTTTATATCAAGAAAACATTCCATTTTTTTGAAAATAACTAATCCAATTCATGTTCCATCAATCCAAAAAAATTCACTTTTTAAAATTCAATATTTTAAAACCAACAACCCAAGCACTCATTCAAAATCATCATTTTTCAAGAATTCACAACATTCACTCACGATGGTTCCCAAAAAGTGTTCAATAACAAAATAACAATAAATTCATCACAATACATTCAACATGAAATCTTTCCAATCATATATACTAACATGAGTCAATTGGGAATCCTCCAACCTCAAATGTGTTAGCGAAAACAACAAAGAATGGAGAACACTTATGAAAATTGGGTCGATTATCCAAGAACTCTTCTTATATATTTTCTCCTAGCATGATCAAGTACAAATATCATAATATTTGGAATCCACCATCTTAGATCTACCCATAATAATTTTCTATCTATGAAACCAATAGAATAGGAGAAGTAAATCTATGTAGTTATAACAAACTGATCAAGAATGAAGAAAAACTATCACATACGTCAAGAATTCATCTTCTATTCCCCATGTGTAGACTTTTGATCACCATCATATTGATGATAGGAGATTATATGACCTTATGAGATGAAAAATCATGAGTTAAGTCTTGTTTGTGGAGAAAAAAGTCTATTATGGAAAAATAGAATGAAAATAAATAATCAATGAGTCCAAAGGATGACAATAAATGGTACACATCACTTATTCATGTCTTATTATGGATGGCCCAAAATATTCTCATTATGTGTTCAATGAATATTTTATATGTAAATTGGATAGAATTTGTAATTTCCACACAATTCTAGTTGTCTTGAGAGTCTAATGAGTCATTACATGGCCCTAAGAGACATCCCCAAGATGCCAATTACTAGAAATAAATGCTGAAGTGATTCAAATAAAAGTGTTGGACTATTATTCAATTAATAAATAAACCAATAAATCATCCCACCATAACCAACTCATTTACTATATGATTCATGAACAATATAAAGATAAATAAAAAATTCATCTATCTCAAAATCACATCAATGTGTGAAACAAAAAAAAGCCAAACTAGTATCAAGGTGAAAACGTGGATAAACAACTGAAAAATCTCAATATACCATAGTAATCCATGATAGACAAGTTCCATGCTCCACAATCACTGAACAACCCATGAATCAAGAGGTTGTTCTAAAGATATTGGAAATGTTACCTTTTTCCTTGTTCTGAAAGATAGCATCCGAAAAAGCACCCAAGTTTTAAAGTGGGGGCGAGTATATAACACATTAGGTTTTAACCAAATTCCTTCCCTACTCATGCCAAATAGATAAAATTCTTAGAACATTATATAAAACATTATATATGAAACAATTTTCCAAAACATCTGGTATAATTTTTTTTAACAAAATTGTTTCTATGAAAATATAAACAAGTTCAAAAACCAATCATAACAAAGTATCAAAAAGGTGAAAAACCCAATTTCTAATAAGTTATTTTCTAGAAAATAACTTATCAATGCTTAAAAAACAATTCTTATTATCAAATTTTGATATCTATTCCATAATTCAAATCACACCCACACATGCCTGCCTCATTTCATTGTTCCCCACTAATGAGTGGTCCCTATTCCAATTACCTTGTGTAACAAAGACACATGCGCCTGATCTAAGGTAATTCTTATTGTACACCAATGGTACACATCCCTTATTCAGGGCTCGTTAATCATGAACTCACCCTATCACCATTTATAGAAAACAATTCAATTACCAATCACAATCGATTTTATAAAAATTAACTCTTATTTAAAAACAAACCACCAAAAATTTCAGAGAAACCATTAATTTCCATAATAAATTCCCTTTTATTGAAAACATATAATACAATTCATGATCCCCTTATCTATAAAAATACCATTTTTAAAATTACATGTTATAAAACGAATAACCAAAGAAGTCTTTCAAAATCCCTAATTTAACAAATTTGACAACCATCATTCCAAATGATTTCCACCAGGTGTTCAAAAAATTGAATCACAATCAATTTTGAAATGTAAATTCAATTATAATACATTCCAATCTATTCTACTAATATGATTTTGTGATTGGAGCCTCCTACCTCAATGGTTTTTACGAAAATCACAATGAATGAAGAACGCTTAAGAAAACTTGGTCCATTGTCAAAGAACATACCTATATTTATTCTCCTGGAAATATAAAGACCAAATATTATAATATTTTGCATCCAAAATCCGAGTTCTATTCATAATAGGCATATATTTGAGGAAACAAAAAAATAGAAGATGTATATCTATGTAGTTATAAGAAATCGATCATGAATGAAGATTGATGATAACATACATCAATTATCATTCTTTGATTCACCATGGGATTCCTTAAAATCACCTTTGAATCAATGAGAGAACCTTATTTTTTCATTGTAGATTAAAAATATATAGTTAGTGTCGGTTTTGGAAAAATTGAAAGAGTAATCGAAAAAATGTTCGAGATCTTATTTTTATGGATGTATTTTGGAATCTGTGAATGGTTTGGTAGTACAGTTAGTCATCAAATTTTCCAACCATGTGATATCCACTACCTGTAAAGCCTCCCATTCCGAGGTCTCCAAAACCATGCTCCAATACTCTTGGAGATACTACCTCAAGAGGACCATTGCGCACAATTTTTCCGCATGGTTAGGAAAACTATGCAACAACTGTGTCACCCTAACATAACCCCAAAAACACTTATAATGTTCTCCCTAATCTCTCATTCATCACCCAAATTTTTTTAAAAGTAAAAAGTATAATTTAATAGTTACATAACTGAAACCATTAACATAGTAAAAATGAGAACCTTAAAATGGGATGACAATCATTTTTCAAAATTCTCTAGTTTTTAAGCCAAACATTTCCTAACATGGAATTTTAATAAACATAATGCCAAATATGAGTCTCTCATTGATCTAAAAATGATTTTAAGGATTCCATTGGTGGATAGAATCTATATTCATGAGGTTTGTAATTGTTCTTATTTATTCTTTATTGGTTTCATAGATCTAATTAGATACACTTCCCCTCTTATCTGGGATTCTCAAATCCATTCCTATAATGGGTATATCTAGGTTTGTGGATGAAAAATATCATGATATATGGACTTGATATTTCTATGAAAGGATATATAAGTTAGTTTATTTGATAAAAAAACTAGGATTCTTTAGTGTTCTTCTTTCGTTGTGGTTTTCATCAAAACCGTTGAGGTTTCAAATTTCACATTCAACTACTCTTAATATTAATTAATTTCATGCTTAAAAATTTAATGTATTATAGTGATTTTTTTTGTGATTTAGTTATTTAAAACATGTTTGAAACTTTCTTTAGTGAATGTTGAAAAATCATTAAAATCAAGGATTTTGAATGAGTTATTTGGTTATTGGTTTTAAAATATTTAATTTAAAAAGGGTATTATTATGGATTATTAGAAAAAGAATTAGATTAGATGTTTTTAATAAAAGTTAATTTTTTATTTAAATAAAAATAATTAATAAAATTGGGTGCTCTTTGGTTTTCAATAAATGTTATGTTTTATTGAAGTGTTTTCTTTTGGTAATTTAAATATTTTCCATAAATGGTGTGGGTGAGAGTTCATGATTAACATCCACTAAATAAGGGACATATACCATTGTGGTACAAGTTTAATGAACAAGGATTGGGGGTGTGTTTCATTATGACACATGGAAATTATACGAGATTCCACTCAAGATTATGGAACCGTCAAAAGAAGAACGCATCTTTGGGTGTGATTTGATCTATGTAATGGGGTCACAAATTGATTACAACAATTGGGTTTTAAACTTTGATTATATATTTTTTGGAAAATAAATTGGGGGAAATTATTTTCATTCACCTTTGATGAAATATTTTTACTATTGGTTTTCATACATGTTTATATTTGGTTATACACAATTTTGGTTAAGTATTTAATAAACGTTGTTTTGGTAAATTGTATTATATCAACTATTTTATATAACATGCTAAATGTTCTATCCTTGTGGCATGAGTAGGGATATCATTGGGGAAAACCTACTCAGTTTTATACTCACCCCTACTTTGGTACATTGGTTCTTTTCTAGATTCTATCTTCTAGGGTAGTGTTAAAGGTAAAATTTCTCCCATCTTTAGCACTAACTTGGGATACATGGGAGGTTTGGGGATTATTGACCATAGATCTTGTTGATCCTGGAGTCTTCTGTTCTATTGATAGTAATCAATTCTGTATCTTCTATTTACTTCTATGTTGGTTTCGTCTTCCAATGTTTCAGACTATGACATGGGTTTGAGATACATGATGTCTTTAATTCCTATTTCTTTTGATCATGCATAATTTTGTGATTTCTTTGGTTATGATTGGTTGGTTTATTAGTATATTTCTTAATGGTTCAGTCATCCAAACTTGTATTTGACACCCTTCGGCATTTGATGCCAGACTTTGGAATCTTGGGTATTTTTCTTAAGTCCCATTAATGAATCTTCAGCATCTCAAGGTAATGATAATGGGTGGGTCATAAAAATGTCATTTTTACACCACATAAATGAAATTAAGTGTATATAACAAACAAGTCTATAAAAAGAAATTCGAATTTAAACTCTTATGTCTATATAAACATTACGATCAAAATACATTGAAATATAAGAAACTATGTGGACCATAAAATTCAATGAGTAAAATATAATTTATTTCATCCTATCTCAAACAGGTAGTATATTCACCACATAAATTAAATTAGGTTCATATTATTACACTTGTCTCAAAGAGTTTAACATGAGATGAAAAAAATAGAATAAGAAAGTCAATGAAAGGGGGATATCAATTTAACATAAAATAGAATGATTAAAATGTATATAATTATATTATATATCATATTGGTTGTATATAGACCATGTAAATGGAATTGTCTATATATTGAAAAATATTTCTGAAATTGATGAATTGGATACGAAACATATTACAATGGAGTTGATTCATACATTATATGAACAAAGCGTACAAAATAAATAAATTTACATTATTAGATATATAATTAAGAACATTATATATATATTTAAATTTTTATACACTAAAATAATAGTGATTGTTAATATATTATCTAGTTTTTCATATTATCTACATAGGGTGTAGGTAATATTGTTTCATTGAACTAGTTTTATAAAAAAAATCATTACCCGTTATTTTTTGAGCTAATAACTAATAGGTTAACTATGAAGAAAGGAAATAATTTCCATTATATATTATAAATTATATATTCATTTCATTGTTATTTTGGTAATGGATGATGATGTTGAAATTAACGGTGATCATAATTTGTTGACACTTCAAGAACGAAGGGTATTTTATTATTTACTATGTTAAATTGGGATTTATCTTTAAAATAAAATAATATATAAATATAATTTTATACTAATTATAGATATCGTATATTCCACAATGAAATTAAAATATTTTATTGTTCATGTATGTTGTTAAAAAGTACAAAACATAATCCAACATGGATTTACAGGTGATTTTGATATGAAATAGTTGAAATATAATTATAAAATAATAATAATTATATTATATGTTTCTTAATACTATGATATATATTATTTTTAATTAATTATAATGATATTATGATTTATAAAACAACCATTAAATTGAAAAAAGGTATTGTTTTCCTCTTAGTTCACTTGTTTTCAATGATTTAATTAATTATAATTTTATGTGGGTCATATAATTTATTGGTTGAATATTTTTTCATTAAAAACAAAAAAAAATATTGGAAATACCAGTATCACTAATGCCCATATCAATACAGTTTTATATAACCATTGGGATAGACCTATGTCGACATAGTTTTTCCAACAGTTTGATAAAATAGTTGTTATAATACTCTATATCAGAAGGGATTTCTTGAATTATTAAGATATAGTTCATTGTAAAAATGGTATCGCAATAGTTCTTAAAGATCATTTGGAATGAACCACAAACCCAATGGTTTTTTGAAAATGTTTGGGAGGATTACCCAAAAATACCTAGATGCAATTCTACTTACTCTAAAATCGATCGACCCACATTTTTTTATAAATTTGAGCTATTCATTCATCACATTGTGGGAATGGTTCTTCTTAACTAGTGACCTATATTTTATTCAGGTTATCATTTTATTCCACTTCAAATAAGAAATTTATATATTAGTTATATTTTCATCCTTGACTTATTTTGGATTTTTTTCATTCGGCGTCACTACAATCTCCTCACATTAAACAATTACACTTTTTTTGACAATTTGCATTATATTCGGCTTATTTGATTTATTTTTTTAACTCATCATAAAAAAATTTAATACACGTTAACAAAGGGGTATTTCAAAAGTAGATTATTGAGAACTACGTTTTATACAAAACAGAGAGTTACTACAAGAATTTATGAATGTGCATCTCTATTCATCAATTACATTTATCCTTTTATGGGTAAAATTACATTCCATAAAAAATATTTAAGAAAACTAATAATCATAATGGGTGGGGTACAAAAGATATTCAAAATGAATCCAATCCATATATCTTTTTAGGTTGTGTTTTTGTTGTTATTTTTCATCAAAATGGAATGATTTTTATTGATATTGGGATTGTTAATATGATATGGAGTTACTTTTAATATGGTTAATTTTAAATTTAAGATTTATTAATTTGTTTAGGATCGCTATTTTAATTATTTTACAATTTTTGGTTTCATTTCATTTGTTATATCCCTTGGAATAAAATTTTTTGAGATATATTTTCTTCTTAATAATGATTTTTGTATTTTTCAAAATTATGATTTCCCTTTACATGAATGTTTTATAATTTAAAAAATGTTTTCAAGGGGGATTTACTTGGAATAATAATTAATTTTTATTTATTGAATGAATAAATGGTTTATTGTTATGTATTGAGTAATTGAATAGTTATAATTAGTGAAAATTGTATTATAGAAGTTAAAAAATATTTATATGTTAATGATCTCATTAATAATTTTTTTGGACATCAAAATATTATTACAGAAGAAATGATTTTTTTGTAGGTGTTTTAACATGAATTTTTTGTTTTTTTAGGAATTCATATCATATATATGGAATTGAATCAATAAAAGTTTTACTAAATATGTTCAATAACGTATTATAAATGAATTATTTTAGTTTTAAAAATTATGTAAATTTGTTTCCATTACTATTTTAGACTAGAATGGTTGAAGTCATTGTATTTAATAATATCTATATTTTATTGATTTTCTATGATTAGATTCCTTATATTTTCATCAAAATTTATTTAAAAAATAGGAATACACATATGTTTAACTATTCAATTAATCTTTTTAGATGTTTCGTTTTAAATATAATTTTTTGAAAATATTGATATTAACAAACACAAAAATAAATACATTTTCATCAATGTTTTTATTTAAATAAAATGAATCATGATTTTAATGGGTTTTTACTTCTTCTCATTAGGAACAATGATTTTGTTATTCTATGGTATCTATTTAGTGTTGTTGTTTGTAAGAGTGGGTTTTTTGGTTAGGCCATGAATTTTTTTAAAATGATCATTATCTTTCATTTTATGGTATGTGATTTATATTTTATGGAATTATAATTTCCATCATTATATACAATGATAAATTTTTTAAGGATAGATTATTATTTTTAAGCAATTCTTCTATTATGAGGTATCTGGAAAGTTTATGTCATTTTTATGTTTAGATTTAGTGTAAGGGAAGGAGTTTTTTATACCTGTTAAAACCCCACCTATAAATGATTTTTAATGAATATTTTAATGATTTTTTAGTGTGTATCAATTAATAATCAAAATTTAAATTAATTGATCAGTCCCAAAGTAAACTAAATTTATCCAAACAGATATAAATAGTATTGAAACCAAATAAAGGGATCCAATAAACCCTTTACACACTGAAAACCAAACTGAACTAAAAAATCTTACCTATATCAGAACAAAACCACCATGACCAAACCAAATGAATTCAATTGAAATGACATGATTAGACTATAGAAGAATTGAGTGGAACTGAATAACACTGAACAACATCTAACTAAATTGAAAACATAAAAGTGATCTAAATTGTACATAACATAATATATTATATAGTAACGATAAAAATTGATATGATTTCAAGAATATTTAAGAAAAACATTATAATCATTCCCAAAACCAATCCCAATTAAATTACCAAACCCAACTAATATCATGGTATTATATTTAAAAATTAATTAAATATCATGGGTTTATATTTAAATTATTTATATATATAGTGTTTTGTTTCATTTTATATTATGATTCTTTTACAACGTAGCATGTCAGTTATGGTTTTGTATAATGTGAACCAATATCATTTATCTAAATATAATTTTTATTAACCAAAAATCTTATTGAATTTATTTTATAGAATTACTTATAATAATCTTCCAACATAATATATAGAAGATTGATGTATGAAACTAATCAAATCTCAAGAAATTTTTTAAAAAAATTGTAGTAATTTTGGATTTTGTATTTCACAATACTTCAGATAGTTTTCGCATACATTTTCAACATTATAATTGTGTAGGAAGACAATGGTTGAGCCATGATGAAGTCATAAAAAATTTAACTGGATTTTATTTTTAAATAGACTACTATGTGTGGTATCAAAATATGGATAAAATGGTCTCTCAAAATGATGATGTTAAAAATAAGAGGTCTGGATTAGAGAATGTGTTACATGATCAGTCTCCATTTTATTGGAATTATGAGATGAAATGTAATGGCAATAAAGAATTTTTTTTCGAGCACACATGATGTGTCTAATGAAAACGATGTTGATCAATGGGAGGAAAAATTGGATGATGATTCCACTACTCCAGTATATCATTAATTAGATAAAATGAATAAGCTGGAATTATTCATTGGACTTCATAATGGGAAAACCTTGTATGCAATTTCAAATACATCCATATATTACTTTATTAAATTCTTGAAATAAATACTTTTAGATTATGTAGATTTTTTCAAAAATGAATATATGTCATGGAAGTAAGTTAGATAAATTAGACATTCAAAAAAAATCTTGTTACTTGAAATATTATAGCTTATTCTGGGAGGAAATTACAGAATGAAATGATAGTATAAATTTTTTACGTCCTAATTTATGCCAAAATATAAGGTAACACCATCTTGTTTTGATGAAAGAGTAATGTGGAACTTTTCATTGATCCCTATAATCAATATTCATTTCATGACTATTCATATATGAAAACAACGTGATGTAATGATACCAAGAGATAAATGAACATTATCGAGATGGTTAAACTTTTTTATAGATTTTCAAGGTAGATATTTTATTCATGAATTCTAGATTTCTCAGCTAACATGTGTAATGTGAAGATTTACAATAATGAGATTATTTTATTCTATTTTTTTTAATTCATACTTCGTGTAGCACATGGTGGGGTTTCATACACAATTATATCCTTTCACTATGGTTTTGTATGTATTTTTTATCTTTTTTTAGTAAACTCGATTTTTTTACCTTATGATCATATTAATTATATAGATGAATGCACGATACCGTTAATAGAAGTGGTGAAACTTCATTCAAATTTGGGTGTGCACACATGCAATGCATGTTTAAAAGACATATTTCAGCTGTGTGTTGTACTTATGAGGGAGATTAATAGTTTTTCTTCTTATGCAATGATATATTGATAGATAAATAATTTAAAATTAACATTTTTTATTTGAGTGAAGAATACATGATCTAGAAGACTTTAATATCGGTCTTGTTTCAATTTTTGGATCATTGATGATTCATTCCAATAGACCATCCTTATAGACATAGTCATTGAAGACTTTAAAATTATATAAAGGCTAATGATCCACCTCGACATGTTTTCAGACCAAGTGTTCTTAATTAATTGAAAGAATTTATTTTTTTCATTATAGAAGGTTCAAATAACATTTAGAATGATGGAGAATGATTCTGAAAAACCCATATTATAATTAGAAGAAGAGGTGTATCTCCTTGGATTTTCCTTTTTGGTCAACCAATGTGGCACATCATGGATTATATATAATTTTTATTGAAAGGCACAAATTTGAAATGTTTCTTTTGATTCTTATAAATGTCTGGGGAAAGGATACAAATGAATAATGATCTCAGTGTGACACTGTGGATTGAGTTATCAAACCATAATTTCTTCTTGTATATATCTGGGAAAAAATGATAGGTCCCATGTGGTAGTTATGTGGTTACACAAGTAGAAAAATGAATCCTTGAATTAATAAAGACTATTAAAATTCATTATGGTTGTTTAATCAATATATAATAAATGGTCAACATATGATAATTGAAGTAGAAATCTTTGATT
This sequence comes from Viscum album, assembly GCA_963277665.1. Lineage (NCBI taxonomy): Eukaryota > Viridiplantae > Streptophyta > Magnoliopsida > Santalales > Viscaceae > Viscum > Viscum album. The sequence goes on from OY728140.1 coordinate 655,222,177, forward strand.
ACTCATTATAATCATATTCTTCTTCAAGGGTTGATTATAAAAAAAATCCCCATCATTTGTCCAATAATATCATGGATTTAGTTATTCATATGTGTTAGTTATATGGATATATTTTTTGTAAGAATTTTTTCATGTCTTTATTGCAATACAATTTCACATATTCTCCATTTATTTTGTGTGAGTTAGAGAAAATATTTCATTTATCATTTTTCACATGCCTGTTGCAACTAACAATCTATATTCCAACCAAAAAAATTCTTAGAGGACTTGTTGATTTTATTTTATGTATTCAAAAAATAAAACATGTATGCATTGATGTCTTTTATCTGGATTACATGTCACCTGAATGGTTCAATTATTGAAGGTAACATGGACACATTATATTTTAATTTATGATGAATGTATTTTTATGATCATAATACTGGAATTAATATACCAATGAGTAATGAATATTAAATGTATGATAATACTGAACATTTATATTCTATAACATCCTCAAATTGGAATAATTCTTGAATCATATACGTTGGAAAATTTTATCATTGATGAGTGGGAGACAGAACATCACACATATTTTTTAAAACAATGATTATTTTAACTCCTACATCAAGTAAGTTATTTGAAGATGCATATATTATCTCATATCATGTAATTAGACATATCTATTAAACAATTTCAATTTTATCTATAGTGAAAATAATAAAATCATTAATATAAATCATTTTTTTAATCATTGAAAAGTAGAGAGACTTTTCATGGAAAAAATTTTACGACATATTTGAAAGTGAAGGTAGAAATGTTATTATAATAAAATAAAAAAAGAAATTTTTAATATTTTTTATTATTTATTTAAATATAAAATATTTATTTATAATGATGAATCTATCTCTGAAGGAATATGATCAATGTTTTTCAGTTATAATACAGTGATTCGGGACTATAAATGAATAGTGATCAATGATTATATATTTATTAATTGTGAATGTGAAAAGAACAAGAGAACACCAGATGACATTATTTTTCTAACTTCTAAAACAGACTGTTATTCGTGTGCATTAAATAGTTGGCTAAATTTGAAAATGTATCAATATATTGATCCAATAAAAAAATTAATGTTGTATTATTAATCACATGGTTGATTCACTATGATGATATATAAGTGTTCTTATTCGAGTAAAATGTTGGAAAAAGTTATTGATGATTGTTTATTTGTTGTTAATGAAATAACATGTACTCATTCTATCGAGGAACCATATGTATTATAGTTAATGGTGAACATGTATTCTATGTTGAAGATCATCATATAACCAAATTTCAATTCATTATTAAAGTAATTACAAGACATATTTTTTATTGTGGAAATGATAGAATTAACACTATCCTTACTTCCATTGGCCCTAATCCATTTACTACATACAATGACACAAATAGTTCAATTATTAGTGTTGATTGTAATGTACAAGTTTCAGTGGAAAATATATATAATTATTCATCTTTTTTTACATTATTTTGTTTTAGGTGGACTTGGATTATTAAGGTTGGTAAAATTCAAATTCATTTACGGTTGATTGAAATTTTTGGTATCAAACTTGACCAACATAACGTTTTTTAATATTTATTGGTTGTAGTTTTCCTTGAGTTACATTTTATAATATTGAGTTGAACTATATTGAATCGTATAAAACCAAAAAAAATTTAAACTATTAAATTAGATCAAAAAACATTACGAATTAAATTCCACATATTAAATTTAATGATTTAAAAATCAAAACAATTGAAAACAATGACCTAACTAAAAAATGGGAGGATTACCTCAATAATTATATGAACCAAATGACCTAAGAGAAAAAAAATTATTAAATCTACTTATAAAGTAAGAGAATTGAACAAAATGACTAAGGAGAAATAAAAATGGCCAAAAGTCCAAAACAATTGACATAAATGAAACATCTTATGTAAAAATTATAATAAACAAATGAGCTAACCAAAATTTCACTAGATTGAACTAGAAATAGAAGGATACAATATCATACCTATGATAAAAAATAATAATTTGAACATATTGTTTATTTTATGACCTGTATTATGTTTTGATATTCATCCCACTAATTTTATAATACTTTTTTATTCCATTGGGAATTATGTATTTGGTTTGAAACGTGATATTAATTAATAAGGTGATGTCTCATATTTTTATTTGAGTCACACAATTTGTATCATGTTATAATTAATTGCATGTTTTTTTAAATTATGTCAATTAAATATATTGAGGAGATATAAATAAAAAGGATGATGAATGAAAATCATCAAATGATTGAGATGGGAATTCTTCTTTTAGCTCTGTTTCGAGTATTTTTTTCAAATATATATAAAAATTAAAAATAATGACTTGTGATTACTTTTGTTTTGAAATATTATATAGGATAAAACCCTTAGATGACTATTATTTGATGGTTTCCTAGGTGTCCTAGTACTTAGGTCATCAGTTCTAGGGGTGATGGTACTAGAGGTATGAGCTTCAATAGGTATACTCAATCACTTCTTATTGCTCCAAATGAATTGTCATCTACAAAACATTTTGATAAATTAGTGTTATTGGATACACACATTATATAATACCACCCATGTATTTACCATCATTTACATTTGATCCATCTCACTCATCTTTCCAATATTGGATGATGATTCCTACTCACTGTCCATATAATGCATTTAGCCTTCCAACCATGCCATCTTATTTTCATTCTACATCCTCTTCACTGAGCATCAACAATTATTCTTCATTTACTCCTACTCTAACAAATTATGATCCTATATAGCATACATTGTAACTCACTCCATCTATTGAGGATAATTTTCTTTCAATACCTCTAGATGAAACATCACCCATTTATTAGACATTCGCATGTATATTTATAGAAACTGAATAAATATATTTACCATATTTTGTTTTTATTATAAGATTTGTTGATATAATAATTGATTCTCCAGTAAAATATCTAGATATAATAAGAGCCTATATGTGTGTCCACAAAATCATGACGTGTGAAACTAGTACATGTAGATAATGGTTGACCATAACTAATACAACCAAATGATCAAAAAATAGGGTTGTAATGTAGTAGGTTTTGGCGATTACTTCTAAATAACCTGACATAATTTTAATCTCTCAACACTTCTTAAGAAACCTTCTAAATGATGTTAAGAAAAATTCTTTGGTGAAAATATGGGTATAATATATTTTGTATTTAATTTTATATTATTATATTATTTAAATATATTACTATTTTTGTGTTAATATCCCTTTAATTTTCATGATTTTTGGGTTGTGAGGCCAACACCTCTAAGGGAATTAGGTGAGATGAATAGAGCCTATATGCATGGGTTTTATATTGGATGGAATTCTATAGTTGAAACTGATTTAGAGTCCATATATATCATGGATGATTGTTAGTTAGAACAATATTATTCAATGTTTACTCATTTGATGAGTATCATGTTTAGGGTGTTAAAAAATTTGAGGTTTTAAAATTAAAATATTAATATTTGAATAAATAATTTCATTTGTATAATTCAATTTTTTTAGTAATCATCATGAAAATATAATACAACATTAATTCAATGAAAAACCTATACACATTAGGGAGAACTATGATATAAGATAATTAGATGATATAGGTACAACAATCATTTATAATTTTTCATTCGTAAATGAAAATTCTATTATATCCTTCATATTTAATTTAATTTATAATATATTTTTATGGAAGTGTAGATTGAAACAATGAACAGTGAATATAATTATATATAATTGAATAAATATATTCTATAAAAAAGTTAAAATTTGGGATTGTATATAGTACAATGAAAACAATTCAAATCAATGATAATAAATAATAATTAATTTGAATCAAACCAATCAATATTTTCCTTAATAGAATCAACCATATATTAGCCAAATTGAACCATCATAAAATGAAATAAATTAAATAATATTAATGAAAACCAATCATAATAAAAAAATCATATTGGACCATTATGAATTCATCTACAGTATGTTTTTCCATTCAACATCATTTAAAATTAATATCCATTTGATTTTAGTTACTAATATTAATAATAGTAAAATATTTGTACATCAGTTTTCCTAAATGTAATTTCACTAAAATGTTGTTATTGAATATTATAGGATGTGTTCCTTGAGAAAAATTGTTTTCTCAGGAAGAAAGAAACATGATGGTTGTGCTGTTAACGAACACACAAAGCAACAGATTTTCTATTTTACATTGTTGAATTTAAATTTTAAGATTTAACATGTAACTTTATAATATATATTTATTTGTGAAATTCAAATATATTTCCCCTTGATACCCAAGAACAGAGATTTTTTTGCATAATGATCACTCACACCATGTTATGGGAGATGAGAATGATAGAATAATACAATGCCAACCAATGAAATTTATAGTCCCAAAGAGGTATTGGATCACTCCATCTACTAGTTATAGTAAAATGGTGTTGGAATATTCTCATGCTTGGGTAGAACATTCCATGTCTAAGGTAGAAAATGTCAAAAAATGGTTAAAAAGGGGAAGAAAAAACAAAAAGTTAAAATGATGAATTTCTAAAATATATGATAGTTTTATGTCTATCACATCAACTAGAGACCACAAAGGATTATAATTAATATATTTCATTTAATGTTAATTATATATTGCATAGAGTGGTTTTCCTATTGGTGGTTGAGACGATTCCTTTACAAGTGATGGTGAGCAGGAGTTGAGGATACGGATGAGGTTGAGACTGAGGGTGAGGACAAGGCCAAGGCAGAGTTGAAGGATAAGGTAAAGGATGAGGCTGAGGATGAGGACTACTTTGAGGATGTGGATGATAAAGGAGATGGAGATGAGAATAATGTTGAGGATGATGATTATAGTGATGGTGATGCGGTATGGATTGATCTGTATCATTTTTTTAATGATATTTATGACATTTTATGTTTCCTAATTTGGTATGACTGAATATATGTGTGATATCTTATTTGTTTTTCATAATTGGTAAAAATCATCATCTATGATTTGATCTACGTTCATTAATTGAAGGTTCTATGTGTAGAGGCAGTTTACATTTTCATTAGGGGGAGTTTTGTTAATAATTTCACCTGAATTGTGTTTTGTGTTTTGATTGTAGGTGAATTTCATTGCATATAGTTAGGTTTTATATATGTTGCTGCATTGGAGTTGGTGGTTCTAGTTTTTATCAATGTTTTATTTTGAATCTCTAGCTAAATGGGTGGTTCATAAGGAATTTATGGTGATTTTATGGATATGGGCCGGCCTGTTAACATAGTGTTATATCCTTTGGTATAAATATTTCCCAATGGCCCCCTTGAATAATTTGGATCTTGAAATTTTACCCTGTCTATACCAATGTTTTTTTTTAAACCGTTAGTGTATGGATGTTGCAAAAGATCACATACCAGCATTTCTGGGAATCATTATAATAAATTATTCCTATGGTTTTAGGAAAATCCCCAATGGTTGGAATAATTGTGATAAGTCTAGTTTTCAATAGTGATATGTTATTTTATAAACATTATATTATATAATAATCCATTCTATTAACAATTGATTATGCAGGGTGATGAAAAATGGACTGTGTTTCCTTTGGTAGAGTTTAGCTGTATTTACACATGATAAATAATTTCACATTTCATAGTGGATTGGGTATATAAATAAAAAATAATAATAAAAATAATATATAAATCAATTTTTATATAAATGAGTTAGTTATCATTTATTATTTATGAATATATTAGTTTTATGGAATATAATTAAGAAAAAAAGTTGTATTTGAATTTTTTAGAGAATTACCCTTATCAGAAAGGAATTATATAAACAAATAATGATCATTTTCTTTTGAAAAAAGAGTGTTATTATATTAATATAAAATTAAAAGTGTTTCAACTATAAAATCATAGGGAATATTGGACATGATATGATGAATGGGTTAACCTATTTATATGAATAAAATGGTTTCATGGGGAGCACGTTGTACATTTTCAATAATGTGATGTTACAATTCCATAGACTAGGGAAAAATAATGAAAAGAGGAGGGTAAATTCATTTTTTGTATAAAAGCACCACAAACATTATTTTACATGATATTTTTTATTTTTTGAGGAATTAATTTTTACTTTAATCCTTTTAACTAATTTTATTTGTCCCTTGGTAATGAATTTTATATCCACAGAATTCAATTTAAAAATAATAATAATTGAAACCTCCCAGTAAATTATTTAATAATTTTTAATAATTTAATTTTTAGTTTTTCATTTAATAATAATACATATAAATATCTATAATTTATACCATTCAAATAAATTACTTTTATAAAATAAAAATTCTATTATACATTATTATTTTTGTGTAAAATAATATTTTAATACGATTATATATCTTTGAATATTTTTAAAAAAATAATTTTTATCCACTGATTATTAAATTAAATATAATTTATATAATGAATATTATAATTATTTTTATGAATACTAAATTTTGTTGTGGATATATTGACAATTAATATGACACCCCAAAAATTTATTCTATATTTCATCATAAATAATTACAAATCATTAGATAACTTATATGAGCATAACATTGAATCTCTGTGAAACAACACTTTTTTATAGTTATAAAAATACCATGAAACCTAATTTTGACACATCTATGATTTTAATTTTGAAAAATGGACATACACCCTTGCGATTGGTATTTTTTAGAGTCTAATGAGGTCATGTTCATTTTTATTGAATAGTTACTAGACCATTATGAATATTTACGTGCCCTTATTAATAGTAATTTACCCATATAATATTAACTTGACCCTTATGAAAAGTAACCTCATCCATTAAGGTTTATATATAATTTAATCACATTGTAAATGGGAATAAATATTTTATAAATAAATAATAATGTTTTGGTATTCTTGTGAGTAATAAATATTTATTTACAAAATTAAATTAAAAAATTTATTTAAATAAAAATAATTATCCTAAAATTTATTTCAATATTAGTATTCTATGGTTCTATTGTGTTTTTATAATTTTATGAGACCTCAGAAAATTGTTTATGGTATTATAAATTAAATTTTGTAATTATAATATATATTTTTCAAAAAAGTATTTATTTTATTTTAAAATTTTATTTTAAATATATTAGAAATTATTATGGTATAAATAAAGCTATTTTTTAATTCTACAAATTAAAATAAGATAGTGATGATTATTTAGAATTTTTTAAAATACATGAATGTTTTTTGAAAAGTGAAATTCAATAAAAATTAAATATTCTCAAATAATGAATTTATGAATCATTAATGATAAATGGACGATTTATAGAGACATTGGTTAGAACTCACATGAACATATTTCTATTATTATTAACATGAAATATTAATATTCCTTTTCTTGAACCAAACTAACAAAATAAGGTTTACAGTGGTGGATAAATTCTCCTTTCATCCAATATAAAATTCACCCTCCCTCCCTCTTCAATTTACTCCAATAAGCATTTAATATTCTCAATTTTCTACCCTTATACTATTACCTAGTCCCTAAACACATACATGAGACCTATAATTTTATTAAATATCAAAAAGTATTTTTTTTCTAAACATGGTGATCAAGGAGGAAATTTCATGAGGTAAACCCTATACCTATTTCTTTTAATTTCATTTTCAATTTCATTAATATTATTTTTTTCTACTGAACTATTCTCTCCAAAGGACCCTAAAATCAACGTTATCATCTATATATTTGAATCATATCGTGTTAATTTTATATTCATCAATAATCCCTCTTCTCAATCTATCTTATATTGAAAATGAAATCATCGTCTGTGAGGTGCCAATTTACAACATTCGTTGATAAGGAACCTTTGTTCTTCATATTATTTAAAATGGGTGATCATGAAAATGTTTTTATGGTAGAACCTGAATTTAATATATTTATTATATCTTATTTAATGCTATTTTAACCATCATTTTTACATGATACTAAATAATATAACAATAATTTTTTTGTTGTGATTGAAAACCCACCGAAAAAAACTAAACAATTATAAAAAATGACTTTTTTAATGATTCATCTTTATACCATATAACAAAATGATATATGAAAATTTAAACATATTTATTTTAAATAAATATATATATTCTATCCTAAAACATTATATTCATTCCACATGATCTTCCATATTTACAATCAAAAAAACTGTTCAAGAATTTTCAGGAATGAACATTCCAGAATGATAGTATTCAATATTATAACTTATAAAAATGACATAAATAATATTAACATATTAATAATAAAATATTTATATTTATAATAGGTTCTGAAATAAATTATTAATGGTTCTAATTTCATATTCTAGGACTTTAAAGTCATGTGTAGAACATATTCAAACAGAAGGTTATGTTTTTCTCATCTCACTTTTATTACTGTGAGATATATTTTATTCACTGCCACTTATTATTTATGGTGTATGTATACATCCCATTTATATATAATAACATGAATTAATTTATTTTAATCTTATTAAATGTATCATTTTATGATTATTAATATTGGGGCATAGGATTCTATTTATTACAATGATGTAAGGGGTTCCACCCGAACAATCATTTTTTCCATTGGGTTATCCCATTACTGTCCTTAACCAAATGTATTGACTATTTAGTTTTTGTATATAAATTATTGTTTTCTTTTGTTTTAAAAAAATTATTTATTCACGTCATTTCATTTTCATTTACGTTGATTATATGTTTAAAAATATTTCTCTTCTTTATTCTTCATGATAAACTCGTTTGATTCAATAGTTCTTCTTGAATTATTATGTTTTTTTAAGTTAACTATAAAATAGAGTCTAAGCCAATATATGTTTTTTAAAATAACAGATTTTATCATGAAAAAATATCATCTTTCATTTTGGTTTAATGAAAATATATATGTCATTTTTCTTTAAAATCACATATTTTCCTTAAACTACACTAAACTGTTTTATTTATAAATCTTCATTAAGAACACTTTTTACATGATATCATTTCATTGGGAAGAAAATTATGCTTCATATTAAATATTATTTCCTTTATCTTATTTTTCTTGGAAAAAAAATTATTAAAAATAGATTTTACTAAAAATAAAAATGGTTTTCCAAATGAAATTTGCTTTACAATATAAAAGAGTTTTTCTCATATCAATATTAATTTTTTTTTCAGATTTCTGACCTATTCAATTATTATTCCTCGAATTTTGTGTATTTAATGCCATATTATATATAAAATAAAGAGTCTTATTATTATTATAATATTATATGAAATTAATATTTAAAATTTTTAATGTTGTATGAGACACATTTTAATGTCTAATAGTCATTTTTTTCAAGAGATTATTAATGATTTAATTATATTATTTTCATCTATGATTATTATTAAAATATTTTAAAGTCTTATAAGTCCCTTTGAACTAAATATATATTTTGTTAGACATATGAGTAATGAATTAGACTTATCATGTGATGATTGGGGCCCTATATAATCACTTAATACAACTATAGGTTTCATGTGACAATGAAAAATTGGGTTTTGGATGAGGCCTTACCCTAATATTTTCAAAATTAATGGATTAGGACATGATGAAAATTCAATGATTTTTGGCATGTGTATTCTCTTATAATTATATTATTAATAGATAAATAATTTCATTATTATAATAGTAGATTATATATTAGTGAATTTTGAAGTCATTATTTTTATGGAATTATTAATTCAGTTCTTTTATATTCCATATTATGCTCAATATTATGTTAAAGTGGCATGAGTTATTAAGATTGATTTATTTTTTATGAAATCTTATGTTTTCTCACAAACCATTACTTATAATCATAGATCCCCGTTTCTTTTATTTCTCTTCCCCATATATTGAAGAAGATAACATCTAATATGATTTCAAGGATACAATTTATTTCATATTGTATCAATTTTTATTCTAATATAGTATTGGTGTCATGATGATAATCTAGTCTTCCAATACTGCTAATCTGAATGGTCCTTTGGGATTAAATTTTATAAAATCATAACAATTTTTAAAATAATGAACTTTCTTTGGGATTTTGAGGTTATGGAATTATAGTTAGCATTAGAGAAATTTAATAAGAAACCCAGAAAACTAGACTATGAAAACATAGTTTTGAAATATAACTCTAAAATAGACTCTGATGAGTATAGTGTAAGAACATCATATAATATTGGTTAGTTATTTTTCATGTGGCTCTCCCTCTAATATACATCATATATGGATACTACATATGGTAATGGTTATAGAATAGATATATCTAGGGGTAAAAACATATACATAGTGTCAAGAGCCTTACTCAGGGTAACCTAGTAGATGAAAATGAGAATTAATTCACACTTGGGATAAAACACTATAGGTATATTCTTAGTATAATACACATTTTTATAAAATACCATTAGGAAAGATTTATTATTCCAATGTTACCAAACAATATTATTTATGGATTTATGATTTATAAATTTATTTCATGTTCTATATCATGATTATAGTTATAGAAATTCCTAATTTTATGAAATAATATAGTATATGGAATTTTTTATAAATTGAGAATGGTTAAAGTAATGATAACTACATAGATGTACAAGATGAACAGTTCTAGAAAAATCATAAATTTCATATCCTTAAGAACATAATTTTTAAAGGGAAATATTCTCCATGGTGACCATATAAAATGATAAAATAATATCATGTCATTACAATATTAGTAAATAATTATATGTGCCCTATGAAGTTTTACGGATGTAGTAGAAGAAACAGATGGAAGAGGAAAAATAAATTTTAAGAAACAGGGAATGAAGGGTATTCCCACAAGTGATAACTATGGAAAGAATAACCCTTGAAATGATTGAATCGAAAGGATGTTAGTGAAAGGAAAATAGAAATCATGTTTGTGATTTCATGGGTTAGAAAAAGGCTTCAAATATACAATGATTAAAAAATGATGAGATGCGACACTATGTAAATCACTATCATAAGAATCAGAATAATAAATTAGAAATGATTCTATTTGATAATTATTTAGTTTTTCAATTACAATAGATGAAGAGGAACAATTAATATGTATATTAAAAAATCATTCCATTTTAATATTTTATACGGAATGTACATGATATAAGAGATATGGAATATATGATAATTTTTCTATGATTTTTTTAACTATGTATTTTAGACAATATGTTGAAAGTTACCAATAAATTATATTTAGTATATTTTTTTTTGGAAAACACATGATTTAGGGAAATACAACCAATACTATATTTATAATGTTGAGATAATGATGAATAAATGATTGATTTTGAAAAGTACTCCCTACCATAGAATAGATTATTGGATTTTCAACATTAGGAATATTCTATCGTTGATGGAGTGTTCTATACTTTTAAATTTATAAAATATATCCATTAACATACATCTTAAGTAATTAATATATAGGAATTCATCTTTCTATAAATGTGATTTTTTAATACATGTTATAACTATTTTTCAAGATTATTTATGATGAAATTATAAACATGTTTGGAATTTGAAAATATAGATATTCTATATAGTTATGTTCATCATGGAAATTTTGTGATTTTATTGCTAAAGTGTTGAATCAATATATTTTGGTAATTTTATCCATTTATAAATTAGTTATGTTGATCATTATATGAGGTTTTAGATGTAAATTGATTACAACACTAGAAGACGAAACCTATACAATGAGATGATGTACAAATAGTTCAAGATGCAATAAAATGATAATAATGTTATTATGAAATAGAAATGTATTATTATACTCTTATAGAATGGAATTATTCCTCTACTAAAGGAAAAAATACATAAATAAAATGTTATCCTATTATACAAATATTTGATAATATCAATGAAAATTTTATAGTAGTTTATAGTGTTTTAGTAACCTACCTTCATCTGAACATGTTCTATATCACTCTACATGAGAACTTAATAGTTTGATTTTTCTTCTATTTCTAGGTTTTTACTTCTAACTAAATTAAAACAATTTGAATGAATTTTTTTTGGTTACCACCCAGTTTCCATAATCAAATTTTTTAGATGATATTTTATTAAGACTATTTCTGATGTGGGTTTCCCACAATGGTATTTTCAATCATCAACCACTAACATTTTAAGTTCTATTTTTAATTTATAGAACATAATTCGGTTATGGGGGAATAATGAAGCACCCTACTAATTTCTTAATAATATTGAATAATTTAATCATTTGTTATTTAATTAATAATAATAATTATAAAAATTTAAAGTTATATATTTCGAATTAATTAATGTTCTAAAAACACATACACTATTTATATTATTATTTATGTGTAACAGAATAATTTAATAAGAAAATATATATTTGATTTCATTCACAAAATTTATTTTTATAAATTACTTATTTAATATAATATATTATATATTTTTATATTATAATTTTTATGATAATTACTAAATTATGATATATATATATATATATATATTCCGAATGAATATGTAACCCTATTATTTTATTGTATATTTCTTAATAAATTATTTTAATTCATTATATAGCCTATATAAACATTACACTGACCCTAGGAAAATCAAAATTTTGTTATAATTATAAAATATCCATCAAAAAGTTTTTTGTTACTTTTGTTATTTGAATTTTAAAAAACATCCAAACAACATTGTGATCGGTATGTTTTTCATAATTTAATAGCATGATCATAATTTTTTGTTATATAGTAACATGACCCTTATGAATAGTTATGTACCCTTGTGAATAAGAATGCTATTCTTTTAAATAGTAATTTTCCCTCAGGAATTGTAAAATGATGCTTATGTATGGTAAGTACTTCCATTAATGTATAAATAAAATTTAAGAACATTCTAAATGAGGATGAATGATTTAAAAAAAAATTGGTATTTTTGGGAGTAATAAATATTTTTTTTCAAATTTAAAATATAAAATTTATTTACAATAACATTCATATTACTAAAATTTATTTATAAAAATATAATTTCTTGTCATGTCATTTTAGGGTAATTATATTATTGCTCTGTTTTTTCAAAAGTATTGTCAAATAAGTTTTAAAATAAAAATATAGTATTTTCAAATAAATAATTATTTATATTAATTGTTACGTTTCAGATATTAATAAAATTATGTTTGTAAAATGAATTATATTTTTTATTTCTAGGAATTAAAAAAAATTGATGTGATTTTTTTGGATTTTTTTGAAATTCATCAATTTTTTGTGAATAGTTAAATTCATTAATTTATGAAATTTGATAAATAAACAAATTTTACATCATTAATGAGTAATGGATTATGTATATGTAATTGGATGGAACTCAAGCTCACTTATTACTATTTTTAGTCACATTAATAATGAATATTCATATTCTCATGCCAAAATAATAAAATAATGATTAAAATAAAAGGAAACCCCACCTCTCCTCCAATACAAAATAAACCCTCACTCATTTTTCTCTTTACTAGTATAAGTCATGAATATTCTCAGTTTTTAACCCAAATACTCTTCATGAGACTCTCCCCACCTCTATGAGACCTTTTTTATCTAAAATACACAAACCCTTGTCTTGTGAAGGTTCTCAATGAGGATATTTCATGAGGTAAACCCTCTCTCTTTATCTTTTAATTTCATTTTAAATTTTCATTATATTATTACCTTAACCTCAAATAATCAATTAAAATGATCACGATAACTAAATTATCATCTATATATATGGATTATATCATTTTAATGTATGATACCTCACCAATATCCTTACACACTATCTTTTATTTTAAAAATGAAAACATTGTCTCGGAGGTGCCAATTTTCAACCTTAGTTGACGGTGAACCTTCGTTGATAATTTTCTCCAAAAATATTGGTCATGTATCCCTTTTTTTGGTAGAACCAGATTATAAAATATATATTATATATTATTTAATGATTATTGAATGATAATTTATTTTAAAATACTAAATAATATAACAAAATAAACTGTTTGTGACTGAAAACCAACCATATAAATTTAAACTATTATAACTAAATGACATTTCTACTGATTCATCCTCATACCATGTAAAATATATATATATATATATATATATAACAATTTACACTTCCCTATATTGATTAATATTATAGAAATTCATTTCTATGGAATTATATACATTCTAAATGAGCTTTTATACTAATAATCAGGTGAACTGATCATGAATATCAAGAAACGAACACTTCGAAATACCAGAATTCAATCATAAAACCTATAAAAAAGACATATATTTAGATAATAAAATTAAAATAAATTATATAAATATATAATAGGATATAATTTATAATATTAATGTGTATAATTTCATATCTCAATACCTTAAGGTCAAGTAAGGAACACAATCATACATATGTTGAAGGCTTTCTCTTTTCACTTCTACTTTTTAGGATATTCCTTCTTCACCACAATTTCATATGTATGTTTTATGTATACTTCCCAATTATGTATCATATAAGTAATATATTTATTTTCATGGTATTGAATTTATCATTTTATTATTATTAATATTAGGTCATATGATTTGACTGATTACATAGTTGTAATGGGTTCCACCTAAACATTCATTTTTTCTTTTTGGTTATTCATTCACTATCCATACAAAAATACAATGATTATTTAATTTGAGTACATATTCTATATAAAATTTTTATGTTCAGCATAATATATTCAGGTTATTTGATCTTTAAATTGTGGGGATTATATGTTTTAAAATAGTTCCCTTATTAATTATTCCTGATAAATGGGTTTGATTCAAGGGAACTTCTCATATTAATACTCGTTTTAAAGGGAATTATATAATATTTTTAAGCCATAATTATTCTTAAAACTTAAAAATTATATCATGAAATGAATAAAGGATGATTTAATTTTTATGAAATAAATAATTTAGATACTATTTAAAATCACTTTAATATATTCTATAAATAGGAAAAAAGTGTCTTATTTATAAAGATTAACAAAAAAATATTTTTAAAAGATTTCACTTCATTGGAAAAAAATTAATGCCTCATATATAATTTCAATGCATTTAATTTTTCTTTTTTGGGAAAATCATGTTTAGAGACATTTTTTATTAATGAAAAAAATGGTTTTCCATAAGATAAATTCTTATTAAAATAAAAGCGGTTTCTTCACATCTCACATTTAATTATTTGAGATTTTTTACTTGATCAGCAGTTATACCTTGAATCTGGTGTTTGTAATTACCTTATATATATATATATAATCAAGTGTCTTATTATTCTTATGGTATTATATAGTGTTAATAATTAAATGTTTCAATGTGTTATGGGACAATTTGGAATGTTTAATGATCATTTTCCTCCATAGATTATCAAGGATTTAATTAGAGTATTTTAATTTATGATTGTGAATAAATTATTTCAAAGTGGAATGAGAGACACTGATTTATATATGTTTTTATTAGATATATGGGTAATGAATTGAACTTAGAGAAAACATAAATGGGAATGAATTGAAATTAGAAAAAAACATAAATGGGTTTCGGCCAAAGGCCATACCCCAGTAATTTCATAATCCTTTTCTGAGGCCTCAACGATAGGCTTATGATGTCAAGAATATTAATTTTCTCAATATGGTATTCGTAATAATTAAATAATGTGTTTATTCGATTAGAAAAATATTCATAGTGATGTTTCTTGAGAATATTTATATGGAATTATTCATTCAATTTTTATTCTATATTTATAATTATCCAGATTATGTTTTTGTAGCATGAGTTATATTCATTTAATTATTGTTTATGATATCTTATGTTGTATAATTTACCCTTACTCAGCATATGAGAAGACCTATTTCTTATGTTTCACTTCCCTAGGTAATGAAGACGGAAAATTTGAACATGCTTTCAAGGATACATTTTATTTCATATTGTATCACATTTTATTTTATTTTTCCAATGTATTATAGGTATCATGAATGAAAAATAGTATTTAAGGCTAATAAAATCATCGGTATATCAGAATTGTATTCATTGTAATCATACCAATGTACTAAAAAAGTAACTTGTTATGGTCTTCTGGGGTTGGGGATGTCCAATAAAATTATCCTTTTTTTACAAATTTTAACATTTTAATTTAAAAGTGGGAAAATATCAATTAATTATAATTTATATGAGTTTGAAAATTTATTTTTAATAGTTCACATAATATGTGAAAACTATTTATAAAGTAGTTTTTTTTATGAAAATATATTTTTCCTGTAAACATTATTAAGTCAATAAATTATCGTGTCACTTATTGGATGTATGCAAAACTAATAAAATGTATGAGGAGTTAATGTGATAAAAAAATGGAATATCACCTTAAAACTAAATTATTCTAGTCAAATTATTTTTAATTTTATTAATTAAATAAAAAAATTTATATATTTTAAAAATTGTTAATGAATGCCTAATAATGAAAAAAAATAATTTAAAATGCATTCAATTTTATTAGATTAATATTGTAATACATTAAACCATTTTTTAATATTATATATCAATATTATAAGCTGATAAATTCATAAATATTACATGTCTTGTGAAAACCATTTTTTTTACTAAAATACAACCATTTTAGAAAAATACCAAATGATCATACAATTAATATTTATGTCTAAAATTGAAAGATGATTATAATTTTATAAATTTAATATTCCATAATTTATAAATAAATTATTATCATAAAATTATAAAAAACATATTGAAAAAATTGTTTTATTATTAAAAACCTTATTCAAATATTAAAGGTTATTACAAATCATTTAGGTCATTTACTATCTAAATAGGTTTTAAAAAATAAATATTATAAAAATTGATAAATCACTATTAATCATATGATATTTGAAATATATGTTACTATCACATAATTTTAAATATTCTTGAAAAATTATTTTTTATGAAATAAATGTCCTTAGTATTCATTTTAGGTCATCTAAAAATATTTAATTCATTTTAAAAATAAAATTTATTCTTATTTAATAAATATATTTGAAGACATTTATTCATTCTCAATCATATTAACTAAATTGATTGTTTTTAACTATCATACATAATTATTTAAATTTTTATTTTAATATATAATTATTTTTATATGTTTTTGGTTTAATATGGTTCCCAATAACAAATAATTTAAATAATTTAAGGGTAATCTGATATTAAAATATAAGTGTGTTATAGTATCCCATAGTGTATAAATTTATTCTGATTAATATGACTCAATATATTATAGTGATTCCAATGGTTATATTATAATTAACATTACAAGATGATTATGGTTTTATTTAATAAGTCGAATGACAATTTTCTAAACTGGAAAACATATTAAATGTTCATAATAAATAACTAATAAAAAATATATTATAAATATAGATTAATTAATGGAAGAATATCCAAATCCATGATAAATAATAATCAACAAACATTTAAAATTATTTATATAATAATAAAACCATAATAGGTTTTTATATATTAAATATAATATTATTGTGGAAAATATAAATGTCATAATACAGTATATAATATAAATTTAAATTATTTATATAATAATAAAAATTGTATTATTTTCATCATATTTTCAGGGTTTTCCTGATTGATGGTGGCTATCAAATTTATTGACAAATGGATTGGGATATAGATTCAGATAATGCCCAAATTCATTTCCAATAATGTAGATGTTTTTTGTTTTTTCTATCTTTCCTTTATGATTTTGAGTATAATTACATTATTCTCCATAGTTAAAATATTTACCCCATGTTTTATTCTCACATTATTGAATTGAATGAAATTGAATCTTATATCCATTATCATCATTGACTCTTAAATTTGAAAGATATTACACCCATATATTATTTATTATTTTTTAGATTTTATCAATGTTTATATAGTAAACCAGAAATCATTAAATCTAGTATATCATAATTTCTGGATATATAATTCCAATCGATATAATCTTAGGTAGCTAGTTGTGATGATTATTACATTTTCCAAGGATTCCATTGTTAAATTTTTTATACATTCATCATTTATTAGTTAATCCAAAAGTGATTACATGGATGATGGTTATTAGAGGATAATTCTATTCCAAAAGGATAGAAAAATTTAAACACAATATGTTTCACTTTTTAACAGTCTATTGAATGCCTATAATTCATTAATATTAAATTTTACTTTGAATTATTAAATATATAACACTATCATTTTAAAATATTTAATTGTCATTTCAACATTGGTGACTTTAAGTTAGGTCCACTTATAAATGAAAATAAAATATTTAAAACATAGATCCAAATTACTATGAACATTCCAAAAATATTATATACACGAAAATTATAAAAATCAGTTCATCCAAAATCCAACAAATACATCATTAAAAAACATTAATCACTCAAATAAAGATATAAACATGTGTGTATATTCTCTAATCATATATTATCAATAAAATTTAATTCCCAAAACCATTTTAATCTATGTGAAACTGATCTATAATATGATATAAAATTATTACCAAAACTAATGTAATTTGTAAATATTGAAAAAACTAAACAGTAGTCAAAAAATTAAAAAACTATTTAATATATACCATGTTCCCAAAAATTAGATAAAATTATCAAAAATGGTGTTGGATTTATTTTTATTAAATTAATAATAAAGTCTACGGATATCAATAATATCAATCTCATTATTCACAAAATCAATCTTTCCATTATTACAGTAAAAGTAATATTATTTTAAACTTTTGAGTTATCTATAACACAATAATGTTTTTAATAAAATGTGTACTAATAAATATAAAATTATTATAAATTCATTTAATTTGGTTTATTGATTCGATTTAATATTTGATTAGAAACATTTTATGATGAATTATAGAAGAATAGAAATTATATACTTCAAAAAAATCCTCTTAAATTTTTGAATATACCAAAAGATAATTGATAAATATCCTCAAAAATTTTAATTACCGGAGAGTATAAAAATTATTTTTCTATGCATATATAAACCTCACTACATTGGGTAAAAGATGTAACTTTACATTTCCCACTAGCATGGCCATATATTAAATTCAATACAATTTATATATTTTCTATCATTCATTTATAAAATATATTAGTTTCTAGATACATATCATTCTCAAATTCAACTTCATTGTTCTATCTAATAAAACAACGAACACATAATAGACATGATAGTGTAGAAAATATGAATATGAATATATATTTTTTAATATGTCTTTACTAATGAATCATTTTTTAACATATCATATTTTCATTTCAACCTATGTCTCCTTTTGTTTAGTCATTGGTTACCCATATTCATTTTTTCAGAATTTATCTAAAACAATTATTTTATATTAGAATAAAATTATTAAAAATGTATTATAAATTAAATGTGATTTTCAAATGAAAATAACCTGGGTATACCTATATAGGCATGTAACATACGACAACTCATCATGCCTTAGAGAGATCATAAAGTCAATTATCAACCCACCGTTTTCAAGGTGAACACACCTAGGTGCATATGTGGTACTTCTGAAGTTGTGAACTTGTATCATGATAGGTATTCATTTATATTTAAAACTATATATTGTATAATTTATCAATTATTACAATTTAATTAATGACATATAGTTTCTCATAGAGATTCCCCTAATGATATATCATCCAAATCCACAAATAAATTTTCATTACTTCCTTATCATTAAATCATATTCTACATAAAATGGTTATCTATGATGATAATAATTATGTTAATGGAAGCATAAATTATCTTCAATACATATATTAATCTCCAATGTTATAAAAATATTTCATTTATAATCAACTTTGACACCCCAGACCGAGACACCTATTTTTCATTCCATAAACACATACATTATATTCCATCATTGATAACATGCATTAAAATACAATATATAACTATAAAATTTCAAAATCAAGTATTATTAAAACATTTATTACATATAGTGGATCATTTCATGTGTAGGGAGTAATAAAATTATTATAAAAATGAAATTAAAAAAATTATTCTTTATATCAAAAAGAAATATATTTATATATATATATATATGATACAATATTATAGATATTTCATGTATAAAAACTGCCAGAACTTATTATATATTTTTCATATCTATAAAAGAATGAATTTATACAAAATTACTTCAAAAAAATAAGAATTTAATGTGCTCAAAATCAATGTAATGTAAAAAATAACTCATGATATAAAAAACCATAAGTATGGAAAACAGAATATGTATTGAACAAATAATTTCAATAATTCTATTCTTAATTAAAAATGAGAGTGTTATAAATAGTTTATTAAAAAAGTTATTAATAATATCAATCACATTTTTATTGAAAAGAAAAATATTGAACATTATACTACTATTGTAAAGGTTTTTCATAAGAAAAAATCATGTTATTTTAAGAGGGATTCCCATATATGAAACCTATTTATTCTCATCACACATGTCGATACATCAAGTGGTATATAATTTCAGGCCCCGCATTTCAACTGATTAATTCCTATTAATTCACAATATGATTAGACTAGAAATATCATGTCACCCCATTAAGATACATTTGATGAATTCAAATATAAGTATATGAATAATTAATAGTACATAATATCAACACATTGTCAAAATTTCATTACAATTAATAATAATAATAAATGTTAATAATTTTCCCCATTTAAATAAAATGGATATCATGATCATTACCCATCATACAAAATTAGGTGTATGTTCATGAAATATATATTCAACCTGAAAATAACTAGCTGTATTTGTATAAAAATATCTTTTATTACAAATCTCTACCGTCAATCAATAAAAGACATAACACGCACAAAAAAATCATGACAATGAATGTAGATGGAAAATAAATTCAAATAAAACTCTTTTTCATAATTTATATTGGAATAACAATATACTATATACAAATAATTCTCCCCATGTTGAAAAAAATTACAACATGGTCTTAACACATCCTGAGAAATAATAAAGGTGTATACAAAAGAACATTACATAAAAATTAGCCATATATTTTGTGGAACTATATCATAGGAATTTATATCCCATATAAAATCAAATAAAATCACAAAATAAGATCACCAGTAATATTGTGCCTAATATATGTTAAATAATTTGAAGATAATGATAGGAACAGAATGAACTAATGTAGAATTAGAAAAAAAAATTAATATTGGGTAATCATCAAAATTGATAGCCACATGAATAATGGATTATGATTTAGATAGTAAATACCAACATATTCAATGATCATGAAATGAAATATATAAATTGGAATTGAGTTATCCATAAAAATGTAAAATGGATCATAAAATATAATAGGTCTCAACTAATTTAGACCTTGAAAATTCTAACGGATCGAGTAACACATCATTCAAAACAACATAATAGATACATAATTTATTTTAATATAAAATACCATTATTAAATTATAATACATGATATATATCACAAATAGGTATTATATAAAATTTATAAATAAAATAAAGTGCATTATACAAAAAATGTAATAAATAAATGAATTAATATGAAAACCCTTATTTCATTAGAAAAAATCCAATAAAAATAAATCTAAATATAGGAAAAGAAATTTAACATAAAATAAAAACATGAAATATTAAATTGTTATTGATATTTCACATCAGAAGTATATAAACCCCATAAATAAATATATTTCCATAAAACCATATATATAGGAAATATAAAAATTTATGATGAAAAACCTTGTGAAATTTAAAACATTTAAATCAATGTACCATCAAATAAATGAAAAGAAACAAACGTTAAAATATTATTTAAAAATAAAATTCAAAATTTAATAATATAATGTTTTTTAATATACATTAATGAAATTAATATTTTTTTCATAAAACTAAACATATGTTTAAAAGAGTAGTTTCAGAAGGAAACACTCACAACTATAGAATTTTCTGGTTCAAAACTATTTAAAAGGATGCGATTCAAAAAGAAATTAAAATACTATGATCAAAAAATAAATGATATTATATATACAATAGGTACTATGTACACCATATAAATTATTTTATGTTCATAATACTAATAATATATCAAATAGATAATTAATATATGAAAACACTTACCATAGTATTTATTTGTTCTACAGATGCACCAAATTCACTAAATAACTAAATTGTGTTCCTTAAATAATTTAAAAACAAATTTCATATATAAAAATAAATTAGTAAAGATAATTTACATTCATTATATGTTTTATATCTATATTATAACTAATTGAAAAAATATGTATGTAATGTTTATTTCTTCAAACTTGTTTTATAAATGTTATGATGATATATATTATTTTACTAAATTCCATCACAATTAGAACATATATTGTACTCAAATATATGATAAATGATTTTTTATAAATTATTTATTTCAATCTATGTCAGTTGTTTTGACGAAAAAATATGATGGAATCCATGATTATCATATTTAAGGAATTCTTGACAAATGAAATGTGTTTTCATAAAAAATGTAAATAATGTTGGCATATCCATGATTAATGGAAGATTATGAGATGGTTTTTATAATATAGTTATAAAAGGAGAAGAATAATCATACTTATTTTTAATTAGTTTTATATATATAAATTTGAATATTTTATATATATAATATAATTTATTTAAATTCATCTTATAAAAAATAGATTATTTTCCTTCTAGTTCACTAGTCTTAAATGATCGAGGGAATGATAATTATTATTTTCATCATGTCATTATTAGGATCTATTATATTTAATAATATAAAAACAATAATTTCATTGAACGAATATATACTCATTATACCTTTCTATGATCATCCAACAATGGGTGGTCACAAAAACAAAAATTGAGTTTATCAGTGGAGGCAGTAATCAAATACGAATGAATTTGTTTTTTCATAATAGATGATACAGTAAAAAAAAGAATAAAATCATATAGTAATCATAACTTATATAAATTATAGTAATATTAAAATATTAGTAACCCTATAATGAATTTGATTGAATAATATTAAGAAGAAAATTGGGAGGTCGATACTACTCATATTAGGCAGTTGAATTTGTTTTGGGATTGTGTTGGGAAAATAAGGCCTTTTGATAACTATTGGTTGCATTATGATTATATATTATATATATGGTTGTAAGAGTAGAAAATAAAAATAAAAATGTATGTTGAGCCTTGTGGTGGTGAAGGGGATACACTTTTATTATTGAAGTAAAGGGTAGTCATGGAAGGACTTTTATCATTTGCATAAAAATGTGATGTTATTATTCTTAGGTTAAAGGATATAAAATGTATAAAATTGGATTGAAATTCTAGTGTGGGTTAATATACACCACCAAAATAAATTTTATAGAGAAAATTTACTGTTTTGAGGCATTAATTTTTACTTTTATCCATTTACCACAATTTACATTTACCATGGTAATTAATTTTTATAACATAGTAATGTTTTTTAATAAAATGATTATTAGGATGAAATTTAACTAATTTTAAAAAAATTATTAAAACATTTGAAATAATAACATTAACTTTTTTAAGGGAATTGAAGTTCAATTTTATGATTGCCCCATAATAATTGTAAAAAACTATTTAAGAGAACTTATTTTTAAAAGTAAAAATTAATAATAAGTTATAGTTATTATAATAAAAAATTATTATAACATAAATATATATTTTTAATTTAAATTAAATTTTTGAGACTTTAATTCATATCTAAAAACAATTATTAGAAAACAATACATGATTTAAATGAAATTACTAAATAAATATTATTATAAACTAGTATTTTAATTAAATTGTAAAAATATATGACATAATAATTATATTATCCAATCAAACATTATAATCCATAATTTTATTACATATACTGATATTTTGTTATCTAAATGGGTTCTTAATATTATAAATCATTCTTATATAATGGTAATGTAATAAACATTAAATGCCTAACAGAAATCATGTTTTTCAACTAAAAATAATTGTTTAAGAAAATATCAACAAATAATACTATGTAAATTAAATTAAGAAAAACAAAATTTTCTGACAAATTTGTTAAATTTAAATTAATATTTTCATATATTAATTTTTTGATTAACTAATAGAATATAATAAAAAAACTATTTCTAGTATAAATTAAAATTTTCAAATATTGACTCTTACTACACATATTTTTTTATCATTAACCAATTAAATCAGTGTTAACTTATAAAATTTATGTTAAAAATTTTGTAATATAATAAAATTTAAAATCCACATTCATATTCTTATTTAATAAGATATTTATATTGAATAAAATGAAATTATTCAAAATAATATATTTCCAAACTGATAGTAATCTTATTTGTCTTTTTAAGATAACTAATTTTTTTTAAATCAAATTAAAAGTATCCTTTATTTAAATTATAGATATATTTCTTGAATAGGTTACTCATATTAATTACCACTACTTATATTGCTAGGATTTACATGTCTTAAATAAATATTAAGATTTCAGCTAAATATGACATGAATTTATTCAGCATTGTGTTCGAAGTAAGATATCAACTTCTTATATAATCTAAATATTTAAATTTCAGCTTAGACCTGATGTGAATTAATATTGGTTTAATAAGCATAAATTAATATTATATCCTACTAAAATAATTTAAAATATTATCCCAGTATAAATTTCCTAACAATAATATCATAAATTATTTTGTTCTATTATTATGGTGTTTAAAGAGAACAGTAATTATATTTATAAATTTTACATTGTTTTTTGATATAAAGTTATTTGTTTTAGTTCCCCATGGGATTTATTTTAACAAAAATTTGATTTTAAAACTATTCAAAAATATATGGGTCTAAAATTCTTATCATCTAATAAATTTATTCATCATAATTTCAATTTACATAATTATTGATAATATATATCAGGGATCTTAATATAATCATGATATAATTTTATACTATGTTGTTTCCATTACTACCACAGTTAAAGATCATCTATTAAATCATAATTTATCTTTTTTTCCAACTATTTTCATATCCATTTTTTATAAATACACATCCATAATTATAAAGATAATGTTTTTCTATAAAAATATATGTCATTGATTCATTTTCATGACCCCTCCATCAGTTAAATAATATATTACAATTAATTTAGATAACAATTGATTAACCCATTAAATTTATTAATCAACCTGAAATTTTATATATACTGAAGCATTATTTTTTAAAAATAAAGATATCTATTCGAAATTAATTCCAACAGGTTGTCACACTCTAAATCCAAAAAATTAAACCCCATATTGCATGTAGATTTTTAACCATAGGACAAAATATCTCTTTTAGAACTATGAAAATAAAATTATATAATAAATTCACTCTCTTTAAATTTTTAATCAAAAAATTCACGAATATAATATATAATAAATTTAAATACCTTTAATCACTTCTTATTTTTAGAAATAATGGAAACCCAGACATATTCCCCTATGTAGGGAATTAAAAAATTTCTCAATATTATATTTTTATATTAAATATTTAAAATATTTTTCAATATATTATTAAAAACATAGTTCAACATAATAGGTCACTGCATTATAATTAATATTTTCATATCTAAATCATTATATAATTAAAAAATATGATACATAACAAATCCATATTAGTTATTCTAAATGGGTAGTTATTTCAATATTAAAAACTCCTTGAATATTATCCCAACATCACCCCAGATTATATATACTAATCTCTATAATAGGTCACAGTCATCAATATGTCTTTTAAGAATAATTTTTAAACATTTGGAGGAATTTAAATTCATATTAAATTTATTTTTTAAAATAATGGGAAAATGAATTTATAAAATCATGAATTATCCATAATTTGTTTCTTTATAAATAAATAAATTTATTTTGATAATGTATTTTAAAAAATAAAAACATAAAATTAAAAAAAATCAGAAATAAATTTAATAAATAATGATACATTACAAAAAATGAATTTAAGATTGAATAAAATATTGATGAATTGACATAAAAAATAAATGTCCTTACATTTTTTTTGAAATAACAAATCACATTTTTCTTAAAATAATTTAGCATAGATAAATTTAACATTATATATTGGTAAGATGAAATATAATTATATTTAGTAAGATTAAAAAAAATAGGCCACTAGAATAATTAAAGGGGTATATTGGGCCCACCAGATACTTTTATGAAAAATTAAATTGGGGTTTGGGTTCCCATTGAATTTGTAATTATAAAATATATTTCCCAACATCCTAATTTTAACTATAAAATTTATTAGTTTCCTATAATCATTATAATTAAAATAAACAATCTATATTAAAATGGAAAATATTTTTTCTATAAATAATTTCCTAGAGGTTATATAGTTTATAAAGATATGGTTCTTAAGGAAACCCATGAATTGTTTTTGATAAACACATACTTCAAAAAAGAATATTAATGAGTTGTAATGGCCCGGACCACTCTGGCCCATTCCTTCTTGAAAATATGGTGTTTGAGGTGTTCTAATAGGCCAAGGTGACTTATCCCCAACCCTTTGATAATTTTCCCTTTCTATGAATAGTAGAATCGATGATGATCGGTGAACAGTTCCAACAATAGACAGTTGAGAACAGTGCATCGGTAAACATCTGTGATTAGTGTTTCTAGAATAGTGAGGTTTCAATAGTTAGGTTCATGAAAAGTGTTTCTAGAACAGTGAGGTTCCAATAGTGAGGTTTAAATGGTGAGGTACATGAAAATAGTTTCCAAAATAGTGAGGTTCAAATGGTGAGGTTTTAATGGTGAGGTTCATGAACAATGTTTTCAGAACAGTGAGGTTCCAATTGTGATATTTCAACAGTGAGGTTCATGTACAATGTCCCCAGAACATTGAGGTTCCAATGGTGAGGTTTCAACGGTAAGGTTCATGAACTATGTTTCCCAAATAGTGAGCTTCTAATGGTGATGATTCAACGATGATGTTCATGAAAAGTGTTTCCAGAATGGTGAGGTTCAAACGGTGATGTTCATGAACAGTGTTTCCCAAACATTGAGGTTTCAATAGTGAGGATTATGAATAGTGTTTCCAGAACAGTGAGGTTCTAACGGTCCGGTTCATGAATAGTGTTTCCTGATTTGTGTGGTTTTAACGGCGAGGTCTCAATGTTGAGGTTCATGAACAGTGTTTCTAAATTTCCGAATTTCGAGTTCAGGAACAGTGCTTCCCTCTCCCTATATTTTCTCTCCATTGACGTTTAAAATGATGTAAAATGCATATAATGCCTAATTTTAAGGACTCTAAGGATGATCCTAAGACCATAACTCATATATTAATTATTCCTATGGCTAGGTATGTTTTTACTTGGCCAAACCGAGTGGTTTAATTTTCTCTGATTTTAATAGAAAATTAAGCGTATCATGACCCATCGCTCCTTTAAATATTCTAAAAGGAAGGGATATCTTCTTTTCTAATAAATTCACCTTGTTAATTGGTGTGAGATTCTAGAGTATCTCATTCCATCTCATAAGAGTTGCACAATCAAAGATTCCTCCTCGGATTGGTTCCGCTCTGTTTTGATGCAACCAAGTTAAATATATCAATCGTTGATATAAGGTATGTTTATGGTCATTATTTTGGGGTTAATCTATTCATTGTTATCTTTATATTTTATATCATGTAATCTCCATGCTTCGAATGGAGTTTTTTTGGGTTTCGGTTGGTGCGGTCTTACCGTGTCATCCTCGGGTAGATGTAGTTGTCACTAGAGGAGGATCGTGAACCATTATGTGGATTGTTCTTGTATAAAGAACATCAAGAACTGTTTGAGGTAGGATATTCATTGATTCCCCTTCATTTACATGAAACTATATTTTTATCATGTTTTATTCCACTGGATCACAATGGAATTGACCTAATAAATAATTTAATAATATAAACAAATTGATATCAATAATATGTTATTGCCTCCTGTTTTACTAGATAGTGCCATATCAATTCTTGCAGTGTTTATAATTTTGTTGTTGATTGAATTATTAAAGAAAATAAAGCCTGAACTAATTAATAATGGTTTAGATAAAGATAAAGTGGCATGTAAATGAATATGGTTCTTCTTGTTGTAATTTTATGTTAATCAAAATGGTGTAGTAAGAATGATTAATTATTTGTGATAGCTTACTGATTAATTTTCCCAAATTTGGAACATATGAATAATAATCAGTAAATATAAGATGGATAAAATATCCAGATGATCTATAAAAGATAACTCCTTGTAGGTTTCAGAGTTACCCTATTTTTTGTTAAAGGGCCAAGATCCCAACTATTAAAATGTTTCTTTTCCTACTGCTTGTGTTGTGTTGTGAGCCTGGATGGATTTTGTGATATGTGGAGGCATGATGGCCTTTTGGATATCGTTGCAGATGATGCCTAGAGTGGAGGGATGCAAGGGTTTATATATGTGGGTGTCGGGGAGGACACCAGGGATGATGGAACATGATGGATGTGATTGTTGGATGATTGTTGTTTATTATTGGTTGATTATCTACTTTACTTTTCCCAACTGCTCAAGGAAGATAGTCTTCAATAAACATCATCCAAAAGAGGTAAATACACATGGGGTATGACATGTGTTTTCTGTTTCTAAATTCTCAAGGGGGAATGGGTTTACGTACTTTCTATGTTTGGAAAAGACTCGATGGGTAGTACATCTACTCACCCTGTTGAACCCCCTTTTTTAGTATCATAGAATGTTTTCTAGAATGTCTCGGAAGAAGGGAATGAAAATATTTAATGAATAATTGAATAAATGATGTTAACCCTTAGGGTTGGAGTGGCTGAAACATAATGATTAGGCTGTAATTTGAATGGGACAGTGTATATTGGGTGTGATGCTAATAATCATTAATGTTGAATTGGTACTAGTTAATTAATGTTTATAGAATTCATTAACATAAAGTGAAACTGATAAAAAGGTAAAGAAATCATGTATTGAATCTCATGAAAGGATTGTGTGCTTATAAGATACCTAGTTTTTGAATTATCAGTGTGGTTTTGAGAGATGTTTGTTGTAGTTGAGTCTAACACTAGTTTATTCCCATTGTGTGGTTGTGAGATATAGTAAATCCTCTTATTTTTTTGTTTCTATACACTACTCCACCTTGTCTGTAAGGACAACTAACACCCCTGGGATTCTTAGGCCTTAGGGGGTGTTTTCTCCAACATTCTGGTGGAAGGATGAATGACTGATTACCCCCTTTGTCCCAACACTCTTCTCTAGGTAGTTAATTGTGCTAGTAGGATCAACATTTAGTATTAACCAAATATGTGTGTAGAGATATGTAATGGATTTTTTTTATTAACACAATATATTATGGATATAGTATCTTATGGACTACTATAGGTGTAACATTTATAGTTTGTGATGGATTGAGGATCCTTACTTGGTGTAGGGGATGTAATGGCTTTGTGTATAATACCCAATGTATGATACATGTTAAGCAAGTTGTGGTGGATCCCAGAAACTACCTTGTCACTTTCTTGCATAGACGTGGTTGTTTTGTTGAACGAGGTGAATGTTGTGGTGATTCAACCATGAATCTACTATAAGCCATTTTGGAGATGCATTCATATGACGTTTGACATTGGGGAATAGTGGAAAACTAGTGGGAAAGAAGTAGAAGGTTACCCTTGATATTCATTAATATATGATATATTCTTGTATGTGTTACGTGATGAGGGTATCCATGGTGATGTTTGGAACTTATTATACTAGTTTAAGCGAAGAGTTAGTTTCACTTTTTGTTCATTATGCTTTAGAATTGTTTCCTAAATTTTGAATAAGAGGATTCAGTGAGGATCGTTATAGTATACTATTATACTCACACAATGTATAGATACACTATTTTTGTGGTCACTTGAAATTAGTTGGAGATTAAGATTGTTTCTACTAACTAGCGGTTGGAGGAGCTGTGCGGGGTTGTGGTTGCTGTTGTTTTTACTTTCTTTTGGGTATTTGCAGTTTTCAATTCCAATTTTAGTACTTTTTCATGATATTACATATGTGAAATTGGGGTTTCCATTATATTTCAGCTCTGAGTTGGAGGTGGTTGGTGTCTCTCTTTTCTCTCACTTTATTATGTGTTCTCTTAGAGGGTAATGCATCCCATTTGTGTGTTTAATATACTATTGGAGCTCGGTGCCATCCTTAGGCCTACTAGAGGTGGGACTCGGGGTTCATAATATCCCATTTGCACATTTTCAGCCTAGGAGGGGTACACATTGTGGGGGGGTCATGAAAGAGTGGTATCAATGGTCTGTTGAGGGATAGGATGGAGTTTGGTGTCTGTCACTGGTGAGGTTTCATGGGTAGGTAGGGAAACAATGACATTCATTTTTAGAAAGTGATTTAAAAAATAGAGATCATCTAAGACATATGAATTTAAGGCCCCCGATGATCTTAGGTGTGAACCAATATGATTACAATGACTACTAAACGAGGTTCTACTAGTTGCAGGGTAAAGACCTAGGAAAGGATCATGCTTCATTCTTTATTATTCTAATGATTGAATGGGTAGACTGTGGGATAGGTAAAACTAGAATCAATGAAAGAAAACAATATATTAATTAATTTTGTTTCTTCCTTATTCTAGGTTTAGGATCCCTAACTGTTTTTTATTTTATAGGTATGTCTACAGGTCGACGTCCTCATTATGATCACATAAAAGATGTTTAGTAGGTTGTTCCATCATATCGTCTTAGGCTAGGGGTTGACAATGACGAAATTTTGAGGAATACACTCCAAGTGTTTCAGCACCAAAATCTACAAAAGTACTAGGGCTCTGTTTCAGATGCAGTCGCGAAAGAGTGGTTAGAGTTGGTTGAGATCATCTTCCGTTCAATCTGTGCTAAGAAGAACCAATGGGTGTCCATGAATGTGATAATGCTACATGTAGCAATGAGGAAGTGGGGGTTCATGTTAATTGGGGATCACGAGGAGTCAGCTATCTCATCGGAGGAGTTCCGAGACAAATTTAGAGTTGAGATTCATTCGTCAACCGAAAAGGCATCCAATCACCGGGAGCATCTTACCCTTACTCAGGGGAGCTCCAGTTAGTGATATTTTGGAATCCATTTATGGAATTTTTTACGATATGATTATGATTTATTTCCTGATGAGGAGGCCAAGGAGAGGCATTTAGATGAGGCTTTGCATCTAGATATCTAGTTCTAGGTCACCACATTTATCCTCAAGAAATATCTTGGGGTGGTGGCGAGGGTAGTGTTTGTCATTAGGACATTGACCAGGACTAGATCATCATGAGAGGGGAATCATCATGATTCCTCATGAAGCATAGCTATGGTCTAGGGTCCCGATTATTTGGGAATAAGAGTTTACATTCAACCAGTGGTAGGTCCCAGCCCTTCAAATATCATTTCCCCAAAGGCAAAAACTCTTAAGACTATGACAAGAAATACGGTACTTTTTTCTCATGTGGTGGTCAAGGTCATGGATAGTGGGTGTTCCTGATCATTCAGAGTAGTCTTCGTGCACCAGGTGATCCGCTCCAGGTTCCTTCGTTGAAGGAGTTCCAGCCGAGGCAACAACGGTAGATTACACCATCTATAGATCCATATAGGGTAGATGGGGCATGCATAGTACAGCCCCATGATGGTCCTCATCCTTAGAGAGTAGAGCTCAGCTATGTTGGTGTCTGTCATCAGGGTCCGAGAGGTCGTGGTCAACTTCTTGCTCTATAAATTCCTGCTCCAGGAGAGGTAGATGTCGTTCGAGGTGCCCTTTTCTTGTTTTTGTACCTTGGTTTATTGTTTGATTTATTCAGGGGCGACACACTCCTTCATATCACCTAACATTATCCATGCTTTGGTACTTTGGGTCGAGAGGCTTCCAGTACCCTTGGTGTTGACAATACGAGTTAGAGGTCGAGCTGACTTGTTTGATGTATATTGAAACTGTGAGATAGTGTTAGGACAACACCGCTCTTGGAGAGATTTCCAATGTTTACAAATATAACTATATGATGTCATCCTCGGTAGGGAATAGTTGTATTCAGTGTAGGATATTGTGGATTTCTTGTAGAATCAGGTCATCTTCTTTGATGCAGTTGAAATGTTGGTGGTGTTTTTTGGCAAGTGAGATCCTCATATGAGACATAGGCGTGTTCCATACTTATCATCCATGATGGCCGAGATGATGTTCATTTCATTAGATGTTTAGCAGTTGGTGTTTCCTAGTGTAATAAATGAGTTCATTCATGTTTTTCAGGAAGAGTTTGTGTCATTACCCCCTCGATGAGAGATCGAGTTTGGGATCGATCTAAAACTAGGATAATATCATATCCAATGTCTCCATATAGGATGGCCCTTATGAGATACAAGAGCTATGTATACAGCATGACAACCTTTTATTGTTCGGTATTGTTCATCCATGCATGTCACCGTGCGGTGCATCATTTTTGTTAATGAAGAAGGATGAAGACAATTTGGGTTGTTTGTTGATTATCATCGAATAAACAATGTGACGATAATGAATATTTATCCCCATTCATGGATTGATGATTTATTTGACCAAATGAAGGGTGTATGTTGGTTCTCAAAGATCAACATGCGTCCAGGATAACATCAGATTCATTTGAAGGATGAGGATATGACAAAGTCTTCTTTTGATTGTCATCATGAGTATTATGAGTTCATTGTAATGTCGTTCGGTGTTACGAATTCTACAACTGTGTTCATGGGATTGATGATTGCTGTGTTTTGTGAGTTCCTGGAAATGTTCATGGTGGTTTTAATCGATGACATCCTTGTGTACTTCTTCTCTAAGGAGGAGCATGAAGAGCATCTATACGCTGTTTTGGGAGTTCTTCCTCAACATCAGCTATTTGGGAGGCTGCTGAAGTGAAATTTTTGGGTTGGAGAAGTATGTTTCATAGTGCATGTTGTGTCCCATTAGGGAGTTGTCATGGATCCATCGATGATAGAAGCGGTTTTGTCTTGGGAATCCCCCTAGTCACTGTCAGAGGTGCGAAGTTTCATTGGTCTCCCTAGATACTACAGAAGGTTCTTAGCCGATTTCAAACGAGTTGTGACTCCTTTGACAATTTTGACCAAGAAGGATCAGGTGTTCATATGGACTGATATGTTTCAGGAACCTTTCAAGTATCTTAATGTGAAGTTATTAAGTACTCCAATTATTTGTCTTCTTGTTGAGGGAGTTCAGTTTGATGTTTTCTATGATGCTTCTCATCTTGGGTTGGGTTATGTTATGATGCATAAAATATAAGTTGTTTCATGTAGGTCCCGGAAGTTACGCCCACATGAACATAAATAATCCACTCTAGATCTTGAGTTGTAATTCATGGTATTTTATCTAATATTTATGTGACATTACCTCATTAGTGAGCATTTAGTGGTCTTCACTGATCATAAGAGTTTGTGGTATGTTTTCCCCCAGCGTGACTTGATGTTACGATAGTGTCAGTGGATGGAGTTCATACAGGAATATGACTTCGAGATATCATATACACTTAAAAAATGGAATTTTGTCACTGATGCATTCATTTGAACATCACATAGTGATGTTGTATGTGAATCTAGTGATTATTAAAGAGTAATAGAAGAGCTATCAACATTGTATTTTGATATGGGAGAAGATGGGGCAAATGTTTTATTTTTATGATGATGGTGAAGTCGTCTCTAGTGCATAAGGTGCAAGAGTTCCATTTAGGGGATCTAGAGGTGGAGGTCTGGAGAGACTTAGTTGTTTGTGGTGAGGCCCCTGATGGATGGTCTGAGGATGAACAACTCCAAGTGTGGTATCACAGATGGCTTTTGATTCCTTTGATAATGTGCAAGATAGTTCTCATAGAGTTTCATAGATCAGCTTTACCGGTGCATCTTGGCATGAAAAATATTTATTTTCGCTTTAGGATACATTTTGGGTGGCCTTGGTTGAAGCATTCAGTTGCAGAGTTTGTGTCTCAATGTTTTGTCTACTAGAAGGTGTAGGCAGAACACCGTGTTCCTGGTGGTCTGCTCCCACCATTAGATATTCCTCAGTAGAAGTGGGAGGACATCTCAATAGACATTGTTACAAATTTACCTCGAGCTCTGAGAGGACTTGATGATATTTTTGTGGTAGTGGATAACTTAATAGAATTGGTCCACTTTATAGAAATCTAAGAGTCAAGCTTAGTGGAATTTTTGTCAAGGATGTTTCTAGAGGTGGTGGTGAGACGTCATGGAGTCTGAAGGAGGATCATTTCTGATTGAGATCCTTGTTTCACCTCCAGAGTGTGGAGAGGTCTCCAACATGATTTCGGTTCCCAACTATGCCTTAGCAATGCTTTTAATCCTCATATGGATGGTCAGACAGAGTAAACTATATATAATCTTAAAGACAAGTTACTCACTAGTGTCCTAGATTTTGGAGGTTTATGGATGAGGAACTTCCCTTGGTGGAGTTCGCTTACAATAATAGGATTCACTTCTCTATCGTTATGGATCCATTTGAATCCTTGCATGGCTGACCTTTTCATTCTCCATTTTGCTGGACTGTAGTCGGAGAGTCAGCAATTCTCAGACCGTTATTAGTGCAGAATACAATAGAGAAGGTTCAGGTGATTTTTTAGAGGATGAATATAGTGAAGGATTGACAAAAATCATATGCTGATCAAAGGATGACACCCTTAGAGTTTAATGTTGGTTATCAAGGGTTTTAATGGTGACTCCTCGTCGTGGGTATCGAATGTTTGGTCATGGGAGTAATCGTTTTCCTCGCTTTGTTGGTTATTTCGAGGTGTTATCTTGTGGTGGAGCTGTGGAATATTGATTAGCACTTACCCTGTAAATGATTCGGATACATGATGTTTTCCATGTATAAATGCTATGTCGTTATCTTCATGAAGACTCTGATATCATCTATTAGAGAGATATCATTGTGGATGATGATACATCCATTGATGAGCGACCTATGGAAATCCAAGACCATGAGGAGAAGGTGTTTCTCAAGCATTCTATCCCCTTGGATCATGTCTTGTGGTGGAACAGTGTCATAGAGGAGAGTTCCTTGGATCATGAGTCACAGATACATGATTAGTACCCAGATTTGTTTTATGTTTATCTCTTTTCATGTATCGATGTATCCGTTTTTTTTAATCCAATCATGTTTATTAGATGGATTCCATTTGTTGCTATTGTGTCTTTCTCTCTTTTGTGAGGTATCTTCATGGGTGGTTGTTTGGACACCTTTTCATTTTATCATTAGGGGGGTTTTGAAATATTAGGGATGAAATTTTTTTAAGAGCTATCTAATGTAAGGGCCCATACCTCTTTGGCCCATTCCATTGTGAAAATATGGTGTTTGAGGTGTTCCAAGAGGACAAGGTGAGTTATCCCCACAATTTTGTAAATTTTCCCTCTCTTTGAATAGCAGTATTGGTGACCCTCAGTAAAGAGTTTCAATGGTATATAGTTGAGAACAGTGTATTGGTAACCTTCTATTAATAGTTTTTCAAGAACGGTGAGGTTCCAATGTTATGGTTTCAACGGTGAGGTTCATGAACAGTGCTTCTCAAACAGTGAGGTTTCAATTGTTAGGTTCATGATTAGTGTTTCTAGATCTGTGAGGTTCAAATGGTGAGGTTTCAACGGTGATGTTCATGAACAATGTTTTTATAATAGTGATTTTTCAATGTTGTGGTTCATGAAAAGTGTTTCTAGAACAGTGAGGTTCCACCTTTGAAGTTTCAACAGTGAGGTTCATGAAAAGTGTTTCCAGAATAGTGAGGCTCCGATGATAAGGTTTCAATGGTGAGGTTCATGTATAGTGTTTCCAGAACACTGAGGATTCATGGTGATGATCATAAACAGTGTTTCTAGAATAGTTAGGATCCAACAGTGTCGTTTCAACTGTGATTTTCATGAACAATGTTTCCAGAACAGTGAGGTTTCAAGGGTGAGGCTTCAATGGGGAGGTTCATAAATAGTGTTTCCAGAAAAGTGGCGTTTTAATGGTGAGGTTTCAACGGTGATGTTCATGAACAATGCTTTCCATATTCATAATTTGAAGTTCCTGAGCAGTGTTTTTAACTTCCTACAATTTCTCCCCTTTGATGTAAAATTAATTTAAAACCTCCATTTATGGAATCTTATTCATATTTAATGTACAAAAATCCTATATTAATTATTCTTATGGCTTGGGATGTTTTTATATTTTCAAACCATGTGGTTTAATGTGATATGATTTTAATGGGAAATTAATCATATCATAAATAATTGATATATTAAATCTTTTAATGGGACATGATATATCCCTCCATAATTAATTCTACTTGTTATCAGGTGTATGTTTCTCGATCATACAATTCCTTCTTGTAGTAGTTTCACAATCAATCTTTCCTCCTCAGATTAGTTCTACTCTATTTTGATGCAACCATGTTGTATCGATCAATCTTCGATATAAGTTATGTTTTATCATTGATATTTTGGGGTTCTTCTACTCCTATTTCTCCTTTCAATATTATAGCATTTAATCTTCATGCTAATATTAGAGTTTTCATGGATTTCAGTTCGTGCGGTCTTACCATGGAATCCTTGGGTGGATGAAGTTGTCACGATAGGATGATCGTGACCTGTTGTGTGGATTTTTCACATATAAAGAACGATAAGAACTATTTGTGGTAGGGGATTCAATGCTTGTCCCTTCTTATGTGTGCAACTGTTTTTTGGGCATGTTTTATCCCACTAGATAATAATGGAATTGACCTAATAAATATTTGAACTGAATATACCAATTGATGTCAGTCGTATATTATTGCATTTTATTTTTCTAAATACTATAATATCAATTCATGCTATGTTTAACATTTAGTTGTTGATGGAATTAGTAAATAATGTAAATCTAGAATTAATTTATAATGGTTTTTCTAAAGATAAAGAGGATTATAAATGAATTTGGTTCTTCTTGTTATAATTTTATGTTAATCAAAATGGTGCATAAGCGTGTTTAATTATTTTTCACCGCTTATTGATTAGTTTTCCTGAATTTGGAACATAGTAATAATTTTCGGTTAATATAAGATGGAATAATGAACTGGTTGATTGTCAAAAGATAACTCCTTGTAGGGTTCTGAGTTACCCTATTATTTGTTAAAGTTCCACGATCCCAACTATTAAAATGTTTGGATTCCCACAACCTGTGTTGTGATGTGATTCTAGATGGATTTTGTGAAAGGTGGGGGCTTGGAGGACTTTTGGTTATGGAATTAGATGATGCCTAGAGTGTCGAGATGCATCAGTTTATGCATGTGGTTGTCGGGGAGGACACCCGGGATTATGGAACGGTATGGATGTGATTGCTGGATGCTTGCTATTTATTATTGGTTGATAATCTGATTTACATTTCACCACTGCTCAAGGCAGCTGTTCTTGCTTACCCTTCTTCTGAAAAAGGCGAAGACACGTGGGGTATGCGACTCGCTTTCCGTGTTTATATTCTCAATGGATTATGGGTATACAATCTTGCAATAGGAAGAAAAGACTCGACGAGTAGTACGTCTACTCATCATGTTGATCCACCATGTGTTTGGTAGCATATAATGTTTTTCTAGATTTTTTTTGGAACATGTGAGAGAAATAATGTAATGAATAATTGAATAAATTATATTAACCCTTAGGTTGGATTTGCAAGAACATAATGATGAGGGTGTAATATTAAAGGGATGGTGTATATTGGGTGTGATTCTAATGAACTTTAATGCGGAATTGGTACTGGTTAATTAATGTTTACAGAATAAATTAACATAAAGTGAAACTAATAAAAAGGTAATGAAATAATGTATTAAATCTCTTTAAATGATTGTGGGCTTATAGGATACCTCGTCTTAGAAGTAGCAGCCAGAGTTTGAGAGATGTTATCTATAGTTGAGTCTATGACTAGGTTATGCCCATAGTGTGGTTGTGAGATATAATATATCCTATAATTTTTGTGTTTCTATATGCTAATCCACAATGTCAGTATGGGAAACTGACACACCAGGGATTCTGAACCCTCAGGGGGTGTTTTCCCCAACAATTCGGTGGGAGGATGAATGGCTCAATATACCCTTTGGCCCTAATCTCTTATCAAAGTAGTTACTTGTGATAGTAGGAACAATGGTTAGTTTCCACCATATATGTGTGTAGAGGGATGTAATGGATTTTTTTATTCAGTCACATATATTCTGGATATAGTATCCTATAGACTACTATAGGTGTAACGTGTATAGGATGTGATGGATTGAAGATCCTTACTCGGTGTATGGGCTATAATATCTTGGGAAATAATACCCAACGTTTGATACATGTTATGTGAGCTGTGGTGGCTCCCAGAAACAACTTGGTTGCATTCTTGCATGGATGTCGTTGTTTTTTTGCATGAGTTTCATGATGTGGTTCTTCTCGAAGTTTTCTGCGGGAAATCATTTTTAGAGAGAGATGCTCAGTACATGCGACATTGTGGAAAAGCAGAAAACTAGTGGGGAAGTAGTAGTAGGGTACCCTTGATATTATTTACTATATGATATATTCTTGTATGTGTTACTTGGTTTGAGTATCCATTTTGAGGATGAGATATTAGTATACCTGATTAGGTGATGTGTTTGTTTAACATGTTGTTCACCGTGCTTTAGTATGCTTTGATTACTTTTTCACAAGAATCATCGGGGAGGATCCTACTGAGTATACTGTTATACTCACCCTATGTATATATAAAATGTTTTTTAGGTCACTTAGAGCAGGTTGGTGATCATGCTGGTTTCTACTAGATTGCAGTTTCCTATGTTGTTCGGGATTGTGGTTACTGTTGTTTTTACTTTCTTTTGGGTCTAGCGGTTTTCCCTTCCAGTTGTAGAACTTCTTCATGACATTACATAGGGGCACCTTGGGTTTCCTTTATATTTAAGTTCTAAGATGGAGATTTTTGGTGTCAATCTAGTCTCTCTCATCCGCATGTGTTCTCTTAGAGGGAAATGCCTCCCATTTGTGTGTTTATTATACCCTCGATGCTAGTCACCAACCCGGGGCCTTCTGGAGGCGGGACTCGAGGGTCATTATCTCACTTCTCAAATTTCCGGCCCAGTAGGCGTACACATTGTGGGGAGGGGGTCATGACATGAGTGATTCTTAAATACGTGGTAATGATTAAATAAATTATTATGGGTTTCTAATCATATGAATATTATAGAGAAATTTTATTTGGAATACTATATAATATACAAGAAATCATTCATTATTTATAATCACTACAAATATATTTGTGTATATAAAATGTTGAATAATAAAAGTAAAAAATGTGGGATATCAAAATTACATGGTTTAAAAATAAAATTATATTTTTGGAAATCATTAATAATATTATTTTAAAATAATACATCGAATAATTTTTTTTTCATCATACCATAAAATATATAATTATTTTTTCATGAAATCATTGAAATAAAATAGTGTAATATTTTCAATATTTTTATTTTTTAGAAAATATTTATCAAATTTTATTTTTTGCTTATATAGAACATATTTTTTGAAACATTTACCTTTACACGCATAGATAACCAAATCCTACTTCTTTTAGACCATTTTAATACTTAAGAAAACTCTTGTACTCACTCATCTTGCTCATTGTCACTCCATCTACCTGAAGCAAGTGAATGCATGGATAGTTTTTGTAGGGAACCTAATAAGAAACACCCAAGGAGAAGGAGAACCATTTTATAATCCAACATTAATAAAAAAATTAAACCAAATATGTGAAATAATTTAAGACATTGATAATTTAAATTCATAAAAAACCAATTGTAATGTTAAAAACAACTCTTCCTTAGTGTAGAAATCCAAACATTCCTCATTCTATTGTAATCTTTGTTATTATTATGTTTAATTTCATATGTTTACAAAAAATAATGATTATGTAAATGAAATAACTAAAATCATACAAATTTAAGAAAATATCATGATATGATCTAATAACATCATATAACAACCATAACATATTGAACGAATTGTAGTAGTACCATTCAAAACCAATTGTAGATGAAGAAACATACTATGAATTTCTAAATATTTTGTGACTATTTCCATTATAACTAATCCCTTGTTTTGAAATATTTTCCAATATAGATTTTTAAAATGGTTTTCATTATTATTACCACATATAAATCATGGATTGTGAAAAATTCAATGCATATAACATTACGGATGTCTATGTTCATTTAAATTATTTAGATGTTATTTTTTATAGAGTGCTTCAGAACATTGTGATTTTTATGCAATGTGTTTCAAATTATGGATATCCATATGTGAGTATATCCATTTGAATATATTATATTTCCATTATAATCATCCATATTCTTCATTGGAATGATCAATGGAATCAATTGATAGGTGGACATATCTTTACAATATAAGATAATAAGAAGTTCTACTGTGAGTTATTACTAATAGGTATAGTTGACTAATTTTTTAGAAACGAAAAAATACATTGAAATATGTATAAAATTAAGGTCATTGTATTATAGAGTTAATATAATTGATTCCTCAGATGTAGTCCAATGTTTGACCATTCTATTTGGTTGAAAACTATGTTTTTAATAAATATTATTTAATGGAGTACTGTTTCCAGCAAATATATGTGTTTTGTTTTAAAAAGTAGTTATATTTTTTTATTAATAATATTTTCCTAGTTTGTATAGATTTAATGATTTAATGATTTATTTCATTCAATTCATTTATTTTATAATTAAAATAAAAACAAATATATTTGTACAGTATAATTATTAATTCATAGAGTACATATTTATGTTACTTTTCTCTTATTAGTTGTCACGAACCAGGCCGGGTCGTCATCCGACCCAACGCCCGACCCGGTCCACGACATGGCCCGAAGGGCGTTCCCGATCCCCACGGGCTGGCAACTAGTGCCGGGCATCAAAAAAAACCAGTTGGGAACGGTTTGGCCCATAACAAGATAAGTAATCATAAACATAACAAGCATATAAATAAAGGAAAGTAAACTGAAAAACATGGAAGCAGAAAAAAAGAGTAAACCAAGAAACATTACATACCTCAGGTGACCCTGTGGGTCACCACGGTACGAAAACCACACTCGCTCCGAAAATCAATCCAAGACTGAAACCTGCAACTGAAAAGTAGAGTCGGCGTGAGCACCGAAATGCTCAGTAGGAAAGCCAAAAATAACCACATCCTATGCCTCCGCCTTTAATAAGAAACCCAACTATGCCAGTTTGAAAATACGATATAATAAAATAAAGTTTTCCCTTCTTTTAAAATTCAAGTAATGAGTTTTCATTTTCAAATAAATCATTTCACTCTTTCTACATTTTCAAAATAGGTTCCAAGCATGCATTAACATTTCAAAATGAAAAGAAACCAGTTTGGAATAAAATATGATTTTTTTACAAACAATACACCAGGTATGAAACAACTGAAAAGAAAGCTACATCACAAGAATCATTCCACAAAAGAGCACTATGGGTAATCCCTATAGGTAGCTAGAGTATGTGGGAACCTAGAGACCTCGTACCTCGGTGAAACATGGCTTAGAAGGCCACTACCCTCAGAAAACGTGGCTTAGAAGGCCATGACCCACAGAAAATGTGTCTTAGAAGGCCCCGACCCTCAGAAATTCATATGTTTAGTTAGTGTTGTTGCGTCAATCCTGCTAGACAAACCGGGACGAACTCTTGCCGTGTCATCTAGCGTACTAGTCCTGGTCACCCGCCTAGATACCCGGGATTCCCATTGTGCTCTATTTAAAATGGTGATGAGTTTTCTTTATCAAACAATCAAATAAGTACATTACACTTTCTTTATCTAAACCTCATTCAACCTTTCACCACCGTACTCCTTACTTAAGTGCATTCCCCCTCTTTACATCACACAATCACGGACAATCCATTACACTAGGCACATAACGCAAACCACTCATTAACACTTACATCACACCTTATTTTCACATTTAGGGGAATGACTAAATAGGGGTTTTCTATTTTCGCAAACCAAATTTTAAAGTTCCAAACCGGCCTTAATAGAGGTTTTTCTATTTCATAAAACATTCTTAAGATGCCAAACTTGCCTAATTACAAAAAAGGGAACACTTTTTTACAATCAACTAGCCAAAAGGCCAAACACCTTTGAAATTACCTCTTACCAATTCAAAACCACATAAGAAATCAATTTCTCAAGAAAATTCACTTAAGACTAACGGCTTTGAAATACATTTCAATTTTCCCATTACAAGGCATAATAGTTTCTAGTAACCGCAATCAGGTTCCATAGCATGTGTATACAGAATAGTGTAAAACATATTTTTAAAACAATCAAGAAATTATGAATTTCAAATTAAAATCTTAGGCATAGGGGACCTACCTCAAACATGTCGCTATTTGCTGATGTCCACTCGAACTGACACTTGGGGCACACACACAAATGCATTTATACATATATATATACACTCCCCTAGCTGCATTGCACATATACCCCACACCATTAGGGAATATGTACAAAGAGGACATATATATATATGTCTTACCTATGCATTTGTATGTATGTGTCCTTGATACCTACTGCCCGAAACCGCATTAATGGGACCCAACACACTCTGTAAAAAAAAATTACCCAATACTCAAGAACGTAGCAGCAAAGACCCACACATCACCCAAAACCACTCTATTTCATGATTCACATTACTTAAATAATTCAATAGAACATTTTCAAGAAAACACCCCATGACATTACACATAAAAGAATAATAAAAATCCTATTTTAAAATTATATGCACACCAAAATCATTTCAAAACATGATTCGCATCACATGAATAATTTAATAAATCACTTAAACCATTTATAAAACCTTTCTTAATAGAACCTCAATGATTTTCACAATAACACCCTCAATTTTGCGCAAAAACCTCATTTGACAACAAAACGCACACCAACGCCACATCAAAACACAATTCTCACCAACAAAGCTGATTAAAATAACTGCACAGATTATAAGACACTATTAAATGACACGCTATGGGTTTTCATCAAAAATGCATCCCATTTTATATAAATATGTAAAAAAATATAAAACGCATGCAAAACTCTCTTAAAACCAATTTCGCACCAAATTAATTAATCATAGAACACACCATATTATCAAGAAAGTAAAATAATTCTTCAAATGATAATTAAACATGAATTCACCTACCATTTATGAAGAAAATTTGAGGAAATGTTGTGAAACCGCAACCGCACTTTACCCGCCCCTCCGAGAGGCCATATCGAACCCTAATCAAAGAGATCGGACCAATAAAGTCAAGATTGAACACCTAAACAAAAAGATAAACCCCAAAATCGGACCCAATACCCACTAGAAAACAAAAACCTCTAAGAGAAGTGAAGAAAGATCTTACCCAGGGGGGAGTGCGTGCGCCGAAGGAGAGCAGGACTGTCGTGGAAGGTCTTGGTCACTGGAGGAGGGCCGGTGGAACTCTTCCAATGAACGGTCGGTGGTTCATGGTTCCGGCAGAGGGTCAACCAGCATGGGAGGGGTGGCGCGAGGTAGTCCGGCGAAGGGAGGGAGGCGCGAGGGTGGTCCGGCGAAGGGAGGACGGGGCGAGGGTGGTCCAGCGATGTGAGGGGATGGTGCGGTTAGGGTTTAGGAGAAAGGGAGGAGAGGACCGCGTGACGGGAGAGAGGAGTGAAAGAAAGGGAGAGGGAAAAAAAGAGGAAAAGAAAGAAAAAGAGGAAATAAAAAAAAGAAAGAAAAAAAGAAATGAAAAAATAATAATAAAAGGAAAATTAAAAAAAGAAATAAAGATAAAAAAATAAGGACAAATTTATATCCTAGTAAATTCTAAGAAATTTAATATTAATAAGAAAATGAATATAATAAAATCGACCACAAAAAAATGTATATTAGGAACGGACACCGTGCATGGTCGCACGCACGGTCATGCGCATAGTCGCTTTCCCGCAAAAGAAACCAAAATAATAGAAACGAGCAGGTTAAAATATCAGCTGAAATAACAATAATAATAATAATAATAATAATAATAATGAAATAATAAAGCCAACCAAAATAATAACAAAATTATTAATTTATG
Organism: Viscum album; assembly: GCA_963277665.1. Classification (NCBI taxonomy): domain Eukaryota; kingdom Viridiplantae; phylum Streptophyta; class Magnoliopsida; order Santalales; family Viscaceae; genus Viscum; species Viscum album. The sequence continues at coordinate 655,266,568 of OY728140.1, forward strand.
TTGGACACCGCACACGGTCGCGCGCGCGGTCGCATGTGTGGGTGACTTCGCGTGCCTAGTCGCGATTACGGTCGAGCACTCATAAAAGATCTCAAATCCCCTTAAAAAAGAATTGATTCAAGCTGCAACTCAAATGAACGACTTAAAATAATTGAATTAAAAGAAGTTTCAGTCGGGGTGTGAAAATTCTCCCCACCACAAAAACTTTCTGCCCCCAAAAAGTCACCAAACCAAACGAGGAAACAAAATCGAGTTTGAAACTAAATGTGGCCAACAAAATCACAACTCGGCGTGACTTTTCACCCCATCAATCACACCCGACCAACTCTGAGGGGAACTGAAAATAAAAGAACCATCCGGAAACGAGGAGGGTTCTCCCCACCACAAGAACCCGACTAGCACAACCGAAATTGAGACTCTTAGCTTGAGCTAACTCTGGAACTGCTAAGTTGATCCAAGAGGGAACCACCGCACAGACCAAAACTCGAAGAAGGGACGAGAAGATTCGTGGTGGGTCTCCTCACCATTTAAGAACTGAACAGTTAAAGCCAATTAGCATAGACTAATATGAGAAACCCATCACAAACCGACCCCTGAACTCTCTGCATAAACCAGACCCCCACCACATGGGGTCATCGACGAAATACCCCAAACCGTGTAGCGGACCAAACCCCTATTCATTATATCCCAAGACGCATATGTCTCCAAAATGAGTGCATCCTAAAACAAGAATGGGTTACCAATGGAGCTAGCCACATGAGAGAGACAAACCTCAAAACTCATATTTGAGGAGGCACAACTACTATAATTACAAGCAAAAGAGATCATCGCACCTTATTACAACCAAGGTGGGGTATCCAAAGAACAAAGACCACAAAGCAAAAAATGGACCTTTGTGCCTCTTACTGAAAAACAGAACCTTCAAAGATGGGGAAGCATGAACCAAGAAATTTAAACCGTCCCTATTTTAGCATTGGAGACAAAAAAAATAAACCAAAGTTCCCCACACCCAATGATTCCTGACTGTGTGAAAGGCTTCACTCCGAGACCTGTGGGTGGAGCTCAGATATCTTGAAGCATGTACTGCCCCACAGTCATGAGATAACATCTGTCAGTCGAGACTCTTTCTGACGTTACTGCTAGAAGAACCTCTCTAAGTTCCCCGAAGAGCCACACCGACAGGAAGTCTTCAATGGACGAAGATGAGGCGACTAAAAGTACCCAAATTGGCCATACAAGAAGCGAATAAGAGAGTGTCATGACTAATAGAAGATGGAATTGATGAGAAAACTTGTCCGAGATGGGTTCCTCTGGCTCACTCTCACAGAATGGGGAACCGTCCCAAACACCAAAGGGAGCCGGTCCTTGAACAATAGATGAATACCCCACACAAGAGAATCTTTAACTGATTATGCGACATTACCTTTCATGAAAAGGGAACCAACTTCTTGAGATGACCAGCGTAGGCCTTCACTATTCGTTGTCATTTCTGGACACTCACGAGCCTTGTCGATTCCATCACCTTCGCTTCCACAAATATAAACCATCAAATGAGAGTGGTCCTAAACACCTTCCAAGACGTACCATCATACAACGACGCTAGGATTTTATCTTACACTAATACAAAGTTGAACCATCAAATGAACTCAAACCAGCATGAACTCTCATAGCTTTGGGAGTTTCCAATAATATGAAAACACCAACGATTTCACCAAGCTAGTATGCTACCATCGATAGATCACAATCACCATGGTAGCTGGAAAACAACCGAAGAGAATTCAATTCCACCATTCTGCTAAGAGTTTGGGTTGAACCAACAACTAGAAGAGGCTCACTAGGATCTTCTGGGACTTTTCTGGGAAGCATACTGAAAACAAGAGGCACGAATCCAAATCAAAAGTTATCATAAATCAAAATTCCACACCACAATCACAAAAAAAAGCTCAAACATAAATCACTATTCCAACCACAATTCAGTACGTCAAAACCAAGAACTCACGAAAAGGAATACCCAACACGAAAAGAGAAAGCTATACAATTTCTTGCTCACATTTCTAAACACTTGAAAAAAACCCTTTTTGAAAACATTTTTTTTCAGCAAACGAAACAACTTAAATATCCACCATCGGTATCCCATGAAGTCTCGCACATACATATCCAGTGCGAGCTCAAGCACCCAACCACTCTCATCACCAATTTCCCCACTTGCCACATGCATACCCCAATGTGTGATCACTCATAGGAATACCCTGGGTCGATTCAAGACACTCCTCACTTTAAAAAAAACCATTAATTACATAGCACAAACTCCCAACCAATTTGAGAAAGTCACTTATCATCAAGCAATACCTCTCCAATTTCCAAAACATTTTCCAATTCACATTCCAAAAAGTGTTACTGAGATTCCAAAACAACATCCAAAACACCTCCCATTTTTCCTTTTGAAACAACACATTCGTTAAAGAAGACAATTTCCATTTCAAAACCATTTTCTCCACTCTAACACCACATTCCCATTTGAAACCACCTTCACAAAAATCCATTTTTCATTTTTTTGAGATGTACTCACACCAACCAAAATGAAGGTCAAACATAACTCACATTAAATCATCCAAAAATAAGGTACTAGTGGTCATACCAACCAGGTAACATGGCTTAGCAGGCCATGCTCCAAGCAAGCATCAACCACAGGAAGCATCTGGAACCGTGCACTCGGGCCGTACATGGGTCTCTACTCCAAGAAGGCTCGTCACGTAACATCAGATCACTTCCCTTGTCATCCCTCATCCACACATACCAATCCAAATAAGAAAATTCAAATCCCGAACTACTCCTGGAAACTCGAGTCTCGGGACGGGCAAGGGTTCATGACGTCCTTACCACACCCACCTCTCGAGTCTTGACACACATAATCACCAAGCTACATGACACCCCAAATAACAAAGACACCTCTGATACCATTTTGAAACGAACCAGGCCGGGTCGTCATCCGACCCAACGCCTGACCCAGTCTGCGACATGGCCCGAAGGGCGTTCCCGATCCCCACGGGCTGCCAACTAGTGTCGGGCATCAAAACAAACCAGTTGGGAATGGTTTGGCCCATAACAAGATAATTAATCATAAACTGAACAAGTATATAAATAATGGAATGTAAACTGAACAATGTGGAAGCAGAAAAAAAAGAGTAAACGAAGAAACATGACATACCTCAGGTGACCATATGGGTCACCATGGAACGACAACCACACTCGCTCCAAAAAGATATCCAAGACTGAAACCTGCAACTGAAAAGTAGAGTAGGCGTGATTACTGAAATGCTCAGTAGGAAAGCCAAAAATAACCACGTCCCATGCCTCCTCCTTTAATAAGAAACCCAACTATGCAAGTTTGAAAATACGATATAACAAAATAATGTTTTCCCTTCTTTTCAAATTCAAGTAATGAGTTTGCATTTTCAAATAAAGCATTTCACTCTTACTACATTTTCAAAATAGGTTCCAAGCATGCATTAAAATTTCAAAATGAAAAGAAACCAGTTTGGAATAAAATGTGATTTTTTTACAAATAAGACACCGGGTATGAAACAACTGAAAAGAAAGTTACATCCCAAGAAACATGTCACAAAAGAACACTATAGGTAGATAGAGTATGTGGGAACCTAGAGACCTCATACCTCGGTGAAACGTGGCTTAGAAGGCCACAACCCTCAGAAAACGTGGTTTAGAAGGCCACGACCCTCAGAAAATGTGGCTTAGAAGGCCATGACCCTCAGAAATTCATGTGTTTAGATAGTGTTGTTGCAGCAATCCTGCTAGACAAACCGGAACGAACCCCTGTCATGTCATCTAGCGTACTAGTCCTGGTCACCCGCCTAGATTCTCGGGTTTCCCATTGTGCTCTATTACATATAGTGGTGAGTTTTCTTTATCAAGAAATCAAATAAGTACATTACACTTTCTTTATCTAAATATCATTCATCCTTTCACCATCGTACTCCCTACTTAAGTGAATTCCCCCTCTTTACATCACACAATCACGCACAAGCCTTTACACTAGGCATATAACACAAACCACTCATTAACACATGCATCACACCTTATTTTCAAATTTAGGGGAATGACTAGAAAGGGGTTTTCTATTTTCGTAAACCAAATCTTAAAGTGCCAAACGGGCCTCAATATAGGTTTTTCTATTTCATAAAACATTCTTAAGATTCCAAACAGGCTTAATTACAAAAAGGGAACACTTTTTACAATCAACAGGCCAAAAGGCCAAACACCTTTGGAAATACCTCTTACCAATTCAAAACCACATAAGAAATCAATTTCTCAAGAAAATTCACTTAAGACTAACGACATTGAAATACATTTCAATTTTTCCAATACAAGGCATAATAGTTTCTAACAACCGCAATCAGGTTCCATAGCATGTGTATACAGCATAGTGTAAAACATATTTTTAAAACAATCAAGCAATTATGAATTTCAAATTAAAAGCTTAGGCATAGTGGACCTACCTCAAACATGTCACTATTTGCCGATGGCCACTCAAACTGACACTTGGTGCACACACGCACATGCATTTATATATATATATATACACACCCCTAGTTGCATTGCACATATACCCCACACCATGAGGGAATATGTACAAAGAGGACATATATATATATATATGTCTTACTTATGCATGTGTATGTATGTGTCCTTGATACCTGCTACCCGAAACAGCATCAACGGGACCCAACACACTCTGTAAAAAAAATTTACCCACTACTCAAGAACGCAGCATCAAAAACCCACACATCACCCAAAACCACTCCATTTCATGATTCACATTACTTAAATAATTCAATAGAACATTTTCAAGAAAACACCCCATGACATTACACCGAAAAGAATAATCAAAATCCTATTTTATAAATTATATGCACGCCAAAATCATTTTAAAACATGATTTACATCACATGAATAATTTAATAAATCACTTAAACCATTTATAATGCCTTTCTAAATAGAACCGCAATGATTTGCACAATAACACCCTCAATTTTGTGCAAAAACTTCATTTGACAACAAAACGCACACCAACGCCTCTTAAAAACACAATTCTCACCAACAAAGCTGAATAAAATAACTGCATAGATTATAAGACACTATTAAATGAAACGCTATGGGTTTTCATAAAAAATGCATCCCTTTTTATATAAACATGTAACAAAATATAAAACGCATGCAAAACTCTCTTAAAAACCAGTTTCGCACCAAACGAATTAATCATAGAACACACCAGATTATCAAGAAAGTAAAATAATTCCTCAAATGATGATGAAACATGAATTCACCTACCATATATGAAGAAATTTTGAGGAAATGTAGTGAATACAAAACCACACTTTACCCGCCCCTCCGAGACACCATATCGAACCCTAATCAAGGAGATTGGACCAACAAAGTCAAGATTGAACCCCTAAACAAATAGATAAACCCCAAAATCGGACCCAATACCCACTGTAAAACAAAAACCTCTAAGAGAAGCGAAGAAAGAGCTTACCTAGGGGGGAGTGCGTGCGCCGAAGGTGAGCAGGATAGCTGCGGAAGGTCTCGGTCGCCAGAGGAGGGCCGGTGGAACTGTTCCAATGAACGGTCGGCGGTTCGTGGTTCCGGCAGAGGGTCAACCAGCATGGGAGGGGTGGCGCAAGGGCGGTCCGGCGAAGGGAGGGCGGCACGAGGGTGGTCCGGCGAAGGGAGGACGACGCGAGGGTGGTCTGGCGATGTGAGGGGATAGTGCGGTTAGGGTTTAGGAGAAGGGGAGGAGAGGCCCGCGTGACGGGAGAGAGGAGAGAAAGAAACGGAGAGGGAAAAAAAGAGGAAAAGAAAGAAAAAGAGAAAAGAAAAAAAAGAATTAAAAAAAGAAAAGAAAAAATAATAATAAAAGGAAAATAAAAAAAATACAGATAAAAAAAATAGGGATAAATTTATATCCTAGTAAATTCTATGAAATATAATATTAATAAGAAAACGAAAATAATAAAATCGACCACAAAAAAATGTTTATTAACAACATACACCATGCATGGTTTCACGCACGGTCATGCGCATAGTCTCTTGCCCGCAAAAGAAACCAAAATAATAGAAACGAGCAGGTTAAAATATCAGCTGAAATAATAATAATTATATTAATAATAATAATAATAATAATAATAACAAAATAATAAAACCAACCAAAATAATAACATAATTATTAATTTATGTTGGACACCACACACGGTCGCGCGTGCGGTCGCGTGTGCGGGTGAGTTCACGCGCCTAGTCCCGATTACAGTCGAGCACTCGTAAATGATCTCAAATCCCCTTAAAAAGAATTGATTCAAACTACAACTCAAAAGAATGACTTAAAATAATTGAATTAAAATAAGTGTCAGTCGGGGTGTGACATTGGTTATTAAAAATGATAATATCACATATATGTAATGAAAAATGGTGAAAAATAATACAAGATGAGGCTGAAAATTTTAGGATTTTTTTAAAAACAACAATCCACTTACATTGTTCTATGTTTCTGCACCATCACCATCATGAAAAATTGTTATCAAGGGATTTAATTAACATGATTTTAAAATTTAATTTTTGATCAATGATATTTATTATTTCCATTAGATTATCGTAGTTTCAAAAACATTCCACAGACCAACCATATTTGTAGATGTAATATCTTTTTTGATGAAAATAATTTAGTTGAAAAAATATCTATATCTGAATATGAATCTTATTTTAAATAGAGATACTTATGATATCTAGTGTTTTTGTGTGAAAAAATATATCATTGATATCTGAATTGAAATATTTATCATACTTATAGGAAAATATAATGTTCCAAAGAAGTTTGTTTCTGAATTTTATTCTTATGAAAAGTAATAATATCAATTAAACCACAATGTTTATAATAATTTATTACATCATTTTACCAAATAACCTATGACAAAATATTATCATGTCAAACGAAAAATTGAATTCATTAGAATTTTTAGAAATTTTTATTATTTTTTTAAATTACTAACAAAAATATTCATGGAAATAAATATAATATTTTATTAATTTCAATCATTAGATTATATAAAAAATGAGATCAATACTTTATTATAATTGTTAATAGTTTACAATCATAAATAAAAAATCAATTTAAATTTTTTTAAAAACATCATCAATAGTATTTCTATATAATCAGAGGAATAAATGAAAACTTATGATGTTAAAAAAATATTAAAATTTTTTCTCTCGATTGAATAATTGGAAAATTTATCCATTATGAGATTGGACTTAATTGTGATGCTGAAAATCGAAATTGAAAAACAAAATAACATTTTCATCTACTTTTTGAAATACTCATTGTAACAGTGTGCATATTTTTTCTATAATTTATATTTCTTTATTTTCTATGAAAAATAATTAAATTTAAATCAAAGTGATTTAGAAGGTATAAATAATAACCATTATCTAATTTTTGATGTGATAAATGAAAATGACATAAACATAATCTTTTGAAATTTTGATTTGAATTTGATGAAATACTAAAAAACTATGATTATTTTGAATTGAGTTCTTATATATATATATTGGATAATCACTATAGAATATAATATCATAATCTAGAGTAAAAAATAGAAATATGAAATAGTTTTCCAAATAAGAGGTAAAAATATATATTTGATTTATGGATTTCTAGTGGGATAGATATATATTCAGTCAGAGCATTATATGATATTAGAATAAAAATAATAGAGTAATTGTATTCTATTCAATTATTCAATGAGATTAATGGTGCATAAATGTAAAATTAAATTATTAGTCTGATTATAATTTATTAGATGACTCAAAATATTATTAAAATAATAAATAAAATTATTCAACTTCATCGGATGATAAAATAAATGATTCAATAGCTATTGAAATAAATGATTTACTGGATGATTACAAATTTAACCCTTCTAAATCTAATATTAATTTAAATTTTGTCATTATGGGGATATAAAATAATAATTTAAAATATATTTATGATTTATAAGAATAAAATATTAAAAATAATTACAAAAAAACATAATTATTAATATGATAGATTTATAAAAATTTAGTCAGAATTATAATAAAAAAAAATCTTATCATCATAAATTTGGAGATTAAATAAAAATTAATCTAATTTAATTTTAGCAAAATTTATCTTTTCAAATATATTTGATAGAAAAACCAAAAACGAGTATTAGAGTTTTGTTATTCAATATAAATTCTTTATTTTTTAAAATGAATCATTAATCTAATTTTACATCTAAGGAAGAACATTTATATTTAATGTAAAAATAATTATGAACATATATAACATCTGATGGAATAGATTTTACTTTTGACAAACATATTTTTCAATCAAAATGCTATATATCTATAGAAAACATTTTTTATCTAAATTTCAATTCGGGGGCCACATGTGTTGATATTTTACTTTAAATAAATTTTAATATTCTAATTTTATGAATTATAAAATTTCAAATAAATGAGTGGTTATAAAACCTTCCAAATGATTGAATTATATGTGTTATAAAAAATTATTAAATTATTAACCAAAAAATATTTTGGTACCATGAAATTAATTAATTATATTTTCAGAAAAATTATTTCTATCCGTACCATAAATGAATTGTATATAGAAATTATTTTTTCATTAAATATTATTTAAGATGTTAAATTTCGAAAATTTAAAAAGGGTAAATTTTGACAAGATTCATTTTGAGATAATTGATATTATGAAATCACCAGAATCCATGCAATGTTTTTCTTATAAAAGAGAATATATCAAGTGTTTTTTTGGTTTTAGAGACTAAAAACATCCCTATAACAATTTCTCATTTATATGATGAGGGATATCTTTTCATTTTATAAACTAAGAAATGTATAGTTATATTTTTGAGAGTTATATTAATAAAGTTAAAGAATATGCATCATATTTATTTATGAAATCGACTTAAAATTACCACATAGTCATAATATGGTATATTTATGTTAAACAACTGATATTGGGTTTGGAATAAGATTCTATTAAACAATTACTTTCAAAAGATGACTAATATATATAGAAAATGAAATATTAGGGATCTAAAAGAATATATATCTAATTCTGATAGATTATTTATTTCATTTCAACATTAAACGAAACATAATTCTACTGTTAAATCTAAAATTGATTTCACACTACCACGTCATTATAGGTTGTGAAAATGGATATTTTTTATTTATAAAATAATGTATTTAATAAGGGAAAAATATTATTTCATATCGTTTGACCGTTAAGCTTTATTAACATGGAATTTATTTAAATATCAATAATGTTATTCATCAAATCATTTTTTATTTTATGAGAAATAAATAAATATTTCGAAAGACTATTGTTAGTTACTATATAGATTAATCATGTTGGTGTTATTATTAAATCCAATTCTTAAAATTTTTAAAAAATAAATTGTATTAAAATAAAATAGTCCTATATATCCATCAAAATATTTTTTAGTTTAAATAAGAAATATAATTATTCATGAAATACCATGAACTTTTTTATGTGATTATTCTTCTCCAAAAATATTTTCAATTGAGGAAATGGGTTATTCATGTTATAATATTGTTTAATTTTTAATAATTTCTTTTAACTGAAAAAATTATTATAAATTTTGTGCCAAAAAAACCAAACAGATTCTCCCATGAAAACAACTTGGTTGCAAATTATTTCCCATAAACATTAAATGTTAGTAGAATAATTTTTATTCGGATACCAATGAGGTATATTTATATGGTAAATCTACAACAAGTAAGTGTTACTATTTCCTTAAATAATTAAATAATATTATTGTGGATGTAGTTAATATATAGTTTGATGATATAAATCTTTTTTTGTATAACCATAAAATATTCATGTTATATATGGAAATTTTGAAAGTCCTATTTCATTATCAAAATCTAATTTCAAAAAACAAAATTTAAATAAACTATAAAATATCCCAACATATATTTAAAATCAAGAGTTTACATTAACAGAATATTTATATCCAAAAGTGGAAAATAATATAAAAAACTACCCAATAGTAGGATGATAATAGGAAATCAACCTTCAAGTTGCAATATTAGAGATATAATCTAACTAGTTAATGCTATATGTTCCTTATGAAATCATTGAAATCATTTTTATTTTGTATCATAAATTAAAAATAATTTTTTTTTAATTTATTGAGGTAAAATGTTTGATAAGTGGTATAAAAGAAGTGATTAATCAGTTAGAACAATAAATGATGTAATATTGTTTAATATCGTTCAAATCTACATGTTATTGGAGTGAAATGGATTATCAAAACACCAATGATTAAAATAGAATCAATATTATAAATAAATATTGTCTATTTTATTATTATTATTTTTTTGACGGTGTAATTAATTATGGTGTAATAATTTTAGAAATTCCCAAATTAATATTTATTATAATGATGTTATCCATTATATCATATTTGAATTTAAAACTAATTCATATATATATTAAATTATTTTTCCTTAAAATATAGTTCAAGGGGTTTTTATGTAAAAAAACACAAGGTTTTGAAGATACAATGATTCTTAAAAATCTAATGAAGATAACAAATTACACTATTGCCATATGTTATACCCAAGTGCTTATAATTAAAGACATTTCAGATATTTACATCAAAATAAAAATGGGGAAGGATTTGTTGATCATACTATTTTAATAAATAAATTATTTGAAACCAATTTCAGTTCAAATATATGTTTATGAAATCATTTTTTGTTCAAAAAATAAATATCATTCCAAATTATTCCATGAACAAATGTAAAATCTTGTTGAAAAGATCATGATGGGAGATGAAAAATGTTTCTTTTGTTTTTATATTTCAAAAATACTTTATGGAAATATTTTGATTGAATATAAATATATAAAATATTAACTAAAATATATATTTGAAAATATATTATATAATAACACACAAGTGGAAAAATCTATTAAACATGGTATTAATGAAACCAGTAAGTTGTTATATCTGAAACACTGTTGAATTGTGATCATAAGGATACAATATCATTCCACAAGTTGACCAAGAATAAATTTTTCAATTGTTTTATGTTCTTGATTTTATTATAATATTATTAAAACTAATTTAAAAATTCTTATTTTTATTTTAAAATACTGTACAAAACATGATTTAAGGGATTATAATATTTATTATGATATAATTTTTTAATAAGTTAATAAGTAAATCTCTTTAGAGAGTGTTGACTTGATATAAAAATTAATTTAGAAAGTTATTATTTATTAGGATCAGATTTAGTAACTTGTTGAAAAAACAATATATTACACTATCTATTTCTACTGTACAATATATTGAATTATAGAGTTGGTGTGATCAATTTTTTTTATTTTACAAAAACTCATATATTTAGGAATAATGTTTTCAAATTATAAATTTATATATCAAAATACAAGTTACATTTCCATATCTCAAACACATGGCTTCACTCATAATGTAGGCACATCGATTTTGAAAACATTTTACTTATGGATCACATAAAAAATTGATATCTTCCTTGACATTATATGACAAAAATATTAGTTTTTAGATATATTTAAAAAACCACATACTTATGATGATGTTCAAATTCATTTAAAATATATTAGGAATGATAATGTTTTAGAAATTTAAATTATAACACATGTTTCATTAACCAAATAAAATAAAAAATCTTTTAGAAAGAAGTGGAGGAAAATTATAAATAAATTTATTTAAAAATATTTAAAACCAAGGTTTATTAAAAATAACAATTATTTAAAAATGTAATATTTAAAGAAATTATTTATTCTATTTTTTAAAAAAATGGAATTTTAAACATTAGACTCTTTAATAACTCTTTAAAAATATAATGTACTATGAATATATTTTTTAAAAAAATATACATCTTATCATTAATTTTATATGTATGATTTACATCTCACTATAATCATTTCTTGATCCACCCATGGAAATGGGATATCATACATCAATTATGGAACATAAATTAAGGAATATTCATTCTCTTCAACTATATCACATAATTATTCATTTAAATTGTTTCTTAAATTTGAGGGAGGAATAGTTTTCAATTCTATTTAATTATATTTGGATTTTTTTTCAAAAGTTTAAAAAATATTTATTTTTCTTCTCAAATAATATTATTACTAAAAAATAGATTTTTTAGTAACTATTTTTTGGAGTATTGATTTCTTGGGATACTTTTGTACCAATATTAAATTTACCACAATTCATTAGATGTTAGAAATATCAAAATCCTATATAAGAACTCTAATATTTTGTTCTTATCAAAATTATATTAATAAATTTATTTTTAAATAGGATATATCTCTTCATAAATATAATTATGGATAATCATTTCACAAATTATTCCTAGATTTAGTAATAATTTCATATATAAATAATTATTTTTTTTCTACTTCGTGGTGAATCAGATGATGTTAAGTGTTTGATACTGGTGATTTATATGTTCTATTAAGTAAATATTTTTAATTATCTCCATAACACATTTGTCTAATTTTAGGATCAACAAGAAATAAATTTTCATTATATCATTTCAAACTGAAAATAATGGTTGAAAATTTTAACATAAACAATTTTGGACTATATCATCCAATATAAAATAAAATTTCCTAATGAAATGATGAGCTAAAAAGAATTCAATGTAATCGAGAACATGAAATTCAAATAATTCTAATGATGAATTTATTATAAATTTTTTAATTTAATATTATATTATTTCTTCTATATTTCATTTTGAAAATCACAATGACAATTAATGCTTTTAATATATTTTTTTATCAGATTAATTTAATGTTATTATTTTCCTAATTTTTGTATTCATTTATTGATTTCAAAATTATTAATATAATATTCCATTTAGATTAAATTCTATATTAATGGGGAATAATTTAAATTATTGTTGGGCCTTATATATTTTCAATATATTGGAAATTTTTGGGATTTTTTTCATACACTATCAATTTTTATTCACGTAATTCCCAATTAATTTTTTCTTAAATGGTGTTTAATGAAACAAATAAAGTGAAATTTCAATCACATAATGACCTAGGATATTTATTTTAGAATTTAGTTCATTATTTAAAAATTTATTTCATGTTTTTTAACTTCTAGAGAGGTGGATATTTTTTTCATGATGAATTCTCTAGTCACTTTATTTTTTAAATCACAATAAATCTCAATCTAAAACGATAATAAAAATATTTATATTTATGTTATTAGTTTTATTCATATGGATTTTTAGGCAATTAAAATAACAAGAATATAACAGAATTAGGATCATTTGGTTACCTAATATTCCATCATTATATTATTTCCTTCTAATTCAAAATTAACTATACATGTGTTAAGATAACCCGTTTGTATATGAATTAAACTGTAAAATATATATAAATTTGTTTCTACTATTGAAAATAATAACTATTTTGGTTTTTAATGAATTCAATCATCATTGTTAGTTGTATTGACTATTATAAATTTAGCTACACGGAAATAATAAGAAAAAGGAAAAATCAATTCATATTGAATTCTGAATGATTTTGTTCTTTTTAAATCATTGATTCTTTAACACTTCAATTTTTTTTAATTTACATTATATTTGTTTCGGCAAAGGTATTCAAATTTTTGTGGTTATCCTTATAATTGAATTTATTTCCCATTGTAATTGTTCTTATTATGATCTCCTGGTATTGATGTATTTTGATTGTCTTCATATATAGACTATAACTACCCTCAATTATAAATGTATCTCATATAGTACTAATTTATTTTACATTAATCTCATTAGTTCATTGAATATCATATCATCTCATCTGTATAACTAAAAATTATTATAAATATTAAATGATGTGGTAAAAAATTAAATTTTCATTAATTCATATTCACCCTATGCATTCTAGATCACCATAACCTATGAAAACAAAACTAAAAAATATATTATTAACCTAAAGTGATTTTTTTGAATCCTTTATTTCACTATGATTTTTTGAATTTGTTGAATTGTAAATAATTTTACATTATCTATAATATCATCCATATATAATTAGAGCTTTTTTTATTTTACACATCTCGTTTTTTCATTACCAGTGCTACAATTCCAACATATAACATACTATAATCCTAGATAGAACTACATGAAAATGATGATGACCTATATTGTTACTTATATTGATAATTTTATTTTACTTGAATATAGATTTTGTAATATTATCACCTATTTAACAATATATATATCTATATAAATATAGTTTACTAACAATCATGATTCAATCACATGTTGAGGATAAAGAAGATAGATGATGTGGATTTTAATTTTTAAAAATAAATTTAATAATATTTCATGGTAGTTCCATCTAAAAGATATATTCTTACATATTGAGTAAATGATGACAATAGTTGTATTCCAAATTGATAGTTTAAGAGTTTTACATGAATTAAGTACCGTGGTTGAGTTTATTGACGATTGGTATTGTTAGGTTTTATTTTCGAATTTACTTCCAGAAAAGGAAGAGGATAGGGGTGGAGACCCTTTAAAATCTAGAATTTTTAAAATAAAATATATAGTAGCCCTATATAATTATCCAACAATGGTTTTAATCATAACCATGTCCTTCTTAATATATCAACCCATGTTATAATAACTTAATAAAACACATGATACTCATAATTACTCCTTTGGCCTCATGGGCTAACCCAGATAGAATATTCCAATAAAATTATTACCACCTATAAGATACATTATTGACATATGATCAACCATGATTCATCCTATTCACATATCCTATCATTTAAACTACTATATTTTAATAACATAATTTTATTTCCAAAAATAGATTAAAATATAAAAACATAATATCCAATAAAAATTTTATTATTTATTATCCTATTATATATCTATAATTTTAGTTAAATTAACTTATTAATATAAATATTATTCAATATAACTAGTTTGAAATTTTCATTGACATTATTTATTATTATTCTAATTATGTATTTTTTAAATTAATTAATATTAGTATATTATTCACTCTATTTTTCAGTATTTTATAAATTCATCTATGAAATTTAGTAACAAATGATTTACATTCTAATATATCTTATAAAATAATTAAATTTACTGAAATTGAATTTTTTCACATTATTGTAAAGCATAAAGATACTTTTTTTATTACGATTTTACATTATACTAATATTCATTCCCAAAAACATAAATATTATACCATAATAATTTTTATAATGAAAATTATAGACATTCATTTAATAATAATATGAAGTTATTATACATAGTGTTCATATAAATATTATTATACAATTAAAATGTACAATTAAATGTAATAAATACAAATATTTATAATTCACAAATTGTTATTATTTTATTATATTTTTTAATTTCAAATTGAATTTTTAAATATATTTAAATAAATTAGTCTAAAAAGTTGTATTTATCATTCACTATTATTTATCACAAAAAAATATAAATAAGTGTCAATAAATTTTATAATATTTTCATTTCAAAATATAAATTTTCATTTATGAATATTTTCTGAATATTTATTTTAAAAAAATGTATTAATATTATTATATATAAACATAAGATAAATAAAAGTCATGTGGTACTTTTATAATGTGATATATTAAATTAATTTATTTTATTACTATGTTACCTATATTCAAAATCACAAATTTTTATAAGATATTATTCATGAAAAATAACATACAATTTTATTTTCATTTGTGAAATGATCAAATTTATCAAATTTTTAATTATTAATAAAATATTCAAATATTGGAAATTTTGATTAGGAACCAGTGGGTAGGTGATAGTTGATTATTTTACCCAGTTTGGGAGATTCGTTTGAGGAAACGTAATCGAATAATATAGTAGAATAATGATTAACACGTACTCTAAAATAATGTGATGATAATGCATTCCACATAACCAATAATTTTATACCTCATCTGGATCATTCTATTATTATTACAAAAATTATATAGTGAAATATTTTTATGTATAATTCATTGAATTATATATATAAATAGTAGGTCATATTAATAAATAAATTTTTTTTGTAAGAAAATATTCAATAAAGAATATTATAGTGAATGGAAATATCCAATATATGATTTAGGATATGTATATTATATTTATGTGTATATGCAAAATTTATAAATTAGACAAAGATGAAAATTTATTTTAATATATAATATGTCTTTTTAAAAGTTTATAGTACGAATCCAAATGTTCGATAGTCTTTTTTTGGGGGTCCATTCTCTCACTGATGGATTTGACGGAGAAAAATAAAAACTTCGATATATTAATAGATTTATAATAGGATTACAATAGAGATTAATTAGGGATTAAAATCTAAAATTTAATTTTATTTCATTTTTAACATTTCATAAATTCTTCTATCATATACACCTACCTATTTCACATCCCATATCTTGAGACAATAACCATGTTACCATGATACATCAAATAATTTGTCCATGCCTCCATTGATTATTAATAACATAATGATCTAGGTTTAATGAATTTTTTTACTAATATTTATAATATAAAATTACCATATTTTAAGGATTTAATTCATTAAATATTTCTTATCCAATCCCAATCTATAATTTTAGGGATTTCCCTCTAATTTATGTATTCTCAATAATTTATCTAAATTTGTAAACCAAAAATTAAATTTTTTCATTTCTACAATTTCAATGTTGGTAGAACCAATACTATTGAACTATTTTATTTGTGATCCAAATTTCATTTTATAATGAAGTTCAATTGAAAATGTGTGAGTGGTAAACAAATGAACTAAATGTTGTCTCCATACTTCATGATTGATGTGTGCAGATTATCATGATTCTGATACATTGCTAAAATATAATATATGGAATTCATGGTTATTGAATTACATTTTAACATGGGTGTATGGTAATATATCTTCAAATTGTAAACTATGAGGTCTGTTATTGCATCTAATTTAATGTTAGGAGTGTTGTGATGTACCATACAAAATTCTTTTTAATGAAATTATAATGTATAGTGTAGAATAGTGTTGAACTCTCCATACTATTTTGTTTTGTTATATTTAATACTTAAACAATATAGTGATAATGAGAAAGATTATTATAATGTGGTCTTATTACATACCAATGTGAGACCTAGGATATCATAATTTATATTGGTGTATAATATATTGAGAATCAGTATCCTAATAGTATTGTTTAATCATTAAAATATTTTAATGTTGACAAGGAATTTATCATTAATGTTATTATGTTATTAATATGCATATGGATATAACTAATTATAGGTACACTATTATAGGATTTTTTTCAATTCACATTTTCCACTATCAATTTCGTATTTTATTTTATTATTGATTTTTAATCCACAATTGTATTTTTTAATCTTATAAAGATTACTGATTCTCCCATGTGTACCATTATGAATCTGGTGATAACGTATAAAAAAATTTAATCAGGATTATTATGATTGTTCATTAAACTATTATTATTATGTTATTTTTAATAATCAAAAAAACCCTATATATTTTTAGGCTTCCAGTTTTTATCAATTATATGTTATTATGATTTTTTTATCTTTGATAATTCATTAAATTATATTATATATATGATTATAATGAAAAATGATTCACCAAGATTATGAATAATACTAATACATAGGTCATACTCACTAATTGTTGTTATTGAAGGGGTAATGCTATATTCACATATACAGATTATGTTATAGACATGATGATTTTTCTAATTACGGTGCATTTTCATAACTCATTCAGTATGATATTTTATATTATGCCAATAGACAAGTATTATTTTTATTGATATTTTATAATAATATTTCATGTATGTAACAGTTAAATTGATATAATATTAACACTTATTATAGAATTTATAGTGTTATTCATTTCATATTTATTATTGGTAAATTTTTTGGGACAACCTGTTCACTACAGTAATTATATATTATACTGATAAAACATTATGTCAGATTACCATTGGTGTGGTAATTGATAATTCAGATATACATATTGGTTGTAATGAAAATCCATTCACCTGTGATTTTATTTATTTAGTTATTTACATTTTCATCCATCATGGTAGGATCAACACTACGTAAACTACTAACATGGTGGAACATTCCCAATCTTGTTGTGTTAGTCATTTAAATAGTTGAAAAGAATTTAATGAAAAATGGTGATATTATTATTACTATTTTATAATAATATAATATTTTCCATATGGTTATGTATATATAGAGTAATTAAATGGATGAATAATCCTTATTTTTTCTCACACCATATAAATACATTTCTTTTTATATGAAAACATCACAATTAGGTACAAAGGTAATAGAAAGGTGTCTGCTAATCAAATAAGTGTGGGATACAGGTAAAAAAAATAATTGAGACTAAGAGAATCATTATATCAAATATTTAATTATTTCAAAATTGTTGTATATATATTAAGGATAATTTTTTATATATTACCAATATACCAGGTGGTATTGCAATGTTATTATGACATGTATAACATTACCTTAAATTTGTACATGGTGATACTATGGAATGTTTTTTATTATGGTTTACATATTTGTACAATTTCAAAATAATAATTTTATCTATAAATTTTTATTTATCATTATTTAAACTATATTATTTGGCCATCCAATATTTGATATAGTCTCCCCATGTTGTTAATAGACCATCACTAGTGTTATGTGGACCCTAAAATATGGGGAGCAATACATGAAGCCACATAGAAGAGCCTATTAATGTTAATCTATATGAATATACAATGGAATATACAATATCTATATTTTTTGATTAAAACATTACAATATTTTTATTTCCCCGTCATCAAAATATATAATAGAAATAATTTCAGCAATATATTTTAAATTATATTTTTAATATAATATAATAAATAAATTAATTCAAATTCATTTTCTATTATTTTTTTGTATTATAAACTACCAACTACATAATTACATTATCTAGGATGATTATGACTTAAAATTTTTCACATTACATATGAATTATAAATAATGTATATAAAAATGAAAATAATGAAGTCAGACTGTATAATAAATTATATTATAGATCCTTGATTTTCAATTTAAGTATTTATTAGTCTTTTAGAATTATCCCACCAATGAAAAATGAATTTTAAATTAAAAAATTCATTATAATTATATTAATAATTAAAAAAATAAATAATTTTGATCCATGAAATTAATTAGAGTTATTTATTGTAGAACTAAATTAGTAGTAATTATTAAAAATATGATTTATTTTACAATTAGATTGTTGACTATTACACTATTAACATGACAATAAAAATAGTTACTATCTTGAAATATATTAATTAATTATTTTTCTTATAGAATAAAAATTATATTATTATAATATATTAACATTAATATTTTCCTTAATGTAAATTAATATATATATACAACGATATCCTAAAATAAATTTCATAATAAAAAATAACATTTTATGTAACTGTAAAATCAATATAGTTTATTTTTTATATTTTTTTAAAAAATATTCATTTAGGTTAAAAAAATATAATTACATACCATATATATTTATTGAGATAATATTTTCCTAGTTTTTTAAATAATTACATTGAAATTAACCATAAGTCAATTTTTTTAACATTTCTAGAAAATTATGTTTTTTATATTTAGAAAAAAATATATCAACTTAGAAACAATATGATTTATAACAAAAAATTATTATATCAATGTGACTCAAATGTTTTAAACCTAAATTATTAAAATGAATAAAATTTAATGTGTTAAATGAGGAATTTATAAATATTAAAGTTCATTTCAAAATATGTTATTTAATTCCCATTATATTTTTATATTATAGTATAATATAAAACTATTTTTGATTCATAGTGATGAATTAAAAAATTTACTATTTGTTATTGAAATATTGTAAATGTATGTAAAATATTTATATTATAAAAAACAATTATTAGTGACAAAATAAAATTCCACACATAGTTTTGATAAAAATAATAATTAATATTTTACTTATTACCACTCCATGACATCCCCTATAAATAAACCCCCAATCGAACCATTTATATTCACATCCTTAAATAAATAATATATTATAGAAATCTAAAATATACAACCAAAAACTTTTTAAATTTATAATTTCAAGTTATTCTAAAAAGAAAACCTACACATTTTGATTCACTTCAAAAATTCATTCCTATAATTTTTATGGTAAAATATACCTCCTCACCAACCTTTCTATATTTTAATCACTTAATATTATAAAAAATGCCACAATTATGTAACATAGAATATATACAAAACTAATTATCATAGAAAAATTATACATAATCAAAAATCAAATTCATTATTTTACATTCTTCCCCTATAACATATCTATACCAACATTACATTCTGAAAATAAAAAAATATTATTATAAATATATACATTTTTATTTTTTTCACTCATATATTTTTCTAAAAACATTATTCTTAATAAATACTAAAGAACAATACATATCATTATTTTATATTTATAACAATTTATGGTCTTTTGATTTCATTACCAAAATCTTTGTATGGTTATAGGCTATTCTATAATTCTAAACCCTTACATTTGTTTAAATTTTTATTGTAATATGGTTTCTAATGGATTTTATTCATTGAAATAAAACACAGAACTATTCCCACATTTACATTGATATATATAAGACTATATTTTATAGACAATATAAGATTAGGGTTTCATATCTATGAAATTTAGGAATAAAGTTTGGTTATGAGGATGGGAGTAATGGATCATCTTACCATGTTGGATTGAACTATTTATTACTCTAAGAATTTATTTTAAATTATTGTCAGGACTGTGAATAATTCCTAAATCCTATTATGGGACATGTAACCATAACATTATTACCAGTTTCTTGGAATATGCTGATGTGACTATTCATAATTTTATGATGTATCACATAAACATTAATATATATATATATATGAGAATATCTCCATTAATGAATATATATATATATACACTAGGTTTTCAATTTTTTTTCTTTTTATTCTAAAGTTATACAGATTTAGATATTTAAATGTATTATATTCAAAAATATAGGAAATATAGGGATTTCACCATCTAGGAATTTAAAAGGTATTTATAATATTACGATCATGTCCATCATGGGTATTTCTATGTATACTTTTGAACGGAATTATTACCCACATAGTTTAATTCCACTAAATATTACCTAGGGTAATTATTATAGTCATCTGATAAGCATAGATCCATGTATCATAATGTCAAGTGGTAATGAAACTAAATAAAATGTTATTAAGACAATAATAGTTGATGTGTTACACATTATTGGACCATTCTTATTATGCATACAAGGAGTATGACCTAATTTGAATGGGTTGCTTTCACATGGAGTATATCCCTATGATGATATTCCCTTCTAAATGAATGTTAGGATAAGGATTTGATGAGAGAAGATGAATGGAATATATCTCTTAAGTCGTGGTACGACTTTATTAGGAATATGCACCAATAGAGGATATACTGTTGGAAATATTTCATTAACAAATGGGGAGTCTAAATTCACTAGAGTACAATAATGAGAGGCAATTAAATAAATAATCTCATGATAGATATGGGTCACTAAGGATGGTGATCTAAAATAAATTGTTTCTTTTTTAATCATTAGTGGATTCATCATAGGTATCCCATTGTCAAAAAAATAAAATCCAATATACGTATAATAAGAGAGTTTAATGTCATGTGATATGGCCATCCTGTGTAGTTTAACATCATTCTTTAAGGATATTTGTTTTTAGTTTAACAATTTACAAAATGGTTACTGGTCACAAAGATTAATTTCATATTTTATTGACATTGGACATAAATATTAATAATGAATCATAGATATGTTAAAATATGTTTATAAATTGGTAAATTTTAGTGTTGGGTGTGTGAGATAGATCATTAAGGATGTGAATAATGTGTCCCTTGAAGGCTACAATCAAAGTCCTATTAGTTATGAACATTAATAAGGGCTTAATGGTGAATATGGATCTTAGATTATTTATCATGAATATACCTATTTAAAGGAATGTACCTTGGGGAATATAATAGTTTCTGAAATAAAAAATATATATTATTTTGGGGGGATTACACCCATGATGGAGTCCAATGATGATTGACGGAAATAATATGTTAATGGTGTAATAAAATCATATTTTAAAACCAAAATAATTCCAATATTATTTGAGAAACAATATATTAAAGGATATTTTCACATTTTATAGTAAAGTAACACTATATGTTATGTTGGAATACAATATGAGGTTCAACAAGATAAATCTTATGATATTCATCTTTTTCTACATAGGGGTGAAGGGGAGGAGGATACTTGGTTGGTTCCATTAATAGTGAAACTATAGGTTCTTATGAATCTTGTAATGGTCCTATATATGGTTTAGATACACCCAAATTTTCATTATGATTTATTTAGTATGAAAGATGTGAATTCCTATATGTTTTTCATGGTTTCCCACCACATCATATAAGGATGGGTGCTTATTACCAAGGAGATTCCTTGTAACAAACACCATGTGGAAAATATTTATTAAATATTATAAGTTATAGTAAATTACTACCATGATAAAAAATTGATATGAAGGGGTGATGTTTATGTTCATTGTAATGGAATTCCCTACAACAAAAACGGTCTTTATCATCACTAAAATGGGCGTTAATAGTGCTAAAAAGCACTATAAAGCACAACATTGATAGGGGTGGGGTCCCCTTTAATAGTGCTAAAAAAGATATGATAAAGGGTCCCTTTATCAGCGCTAAAAAGGAGTCGATTAAATGATTCATTATCGGTAACAAATATGTACTGATAAATGAACTACTTTCTATAACATTGAATTCTATTGTTGTACACCCAAATAAGACCACCAAAAAAATCTTCATATCATCAAGAATGACCATACAAAATTAACAAATTATTCTTAAGGTATTTACCGCAATAATACACATTCAACAAGAATAATCATACATAAAGTATACCCATACACCATGAACAGATAATTAATAAGTTAATTAATTACATAAAGAATTATACTCAGAATTTTGGGTGTTGGGGGCTATTCAGGGGTTTGGGTAGTGGTCCAAGGGGTGTAGGGGTGTCCATGGGGTGGGTCATCTTGGGGGTGTGGGTGTCTAGTGGGGGGTTGCTGTCAAGGGTGGTGGGGGGGGGGGGGTGTCCATGGTGGTGTCCAAGGGGGTGGTGTGGTGTCCAGGTGGTTGGGGGGATTTCTAGGAGGTGGGGTGTCTAGGTGGTGGGGTGGCGTCTAGGGGGTGGGGGTGGTCCAGGAGGGTGGGGGTTGTCCAAGGGGCGTGGGGGTGTCCAGGGGGTGGGGGTGTCCAGGGGGAAGGGTGTCCATGGTATGGGGTGGTTTCTAAAAGTGGTGGGGATGTCCAAGCGGTGGGGGGCCATCCAAGGGGTTGGGGTGTCTAGGGGGTTGGGTGTCTAGGGGGTTGGGGGATTTCAAGTGGGTGTGGTGTCTAGGAGGGTGTCCAGGAGGTGGGGGTGTCCAGGGGGTGGAAAGGGGCCCCAATGGTGGGGGTGGTGTCCTGAGGTGGGGTGGTGTCCAGGGGGATGGGGTGGTTTATATTGTTTGGGGGATACCCAAGGGGGTGGAGTAGTGTCCAGGGGGAGGGTGTGGCTGTCCATGGTGGTGGGGTTTCCAGGGGTGGGGTGTCTACATGGTGGGGTGGTGTCAAAGAGGGGTGGTGTGGTGTCAAGGAGAGGTGGGGGTCATCCAGGTAGTGGGCTGGTCATCTAGGGGGTTATGGGGGCGGGGGATGTTTATAGGGATTTCCATGGGGGCGGGGTGGTTCCAGGGGTTTGGGGGGATTTCTAGGGGTGGGGGTGTCCAATGGGTGGGGGTGTCTAGGCGGTGGGGTGTATATGGGGTGGGTTATTGTTGAGTGGGTGGGTGGTTATCCATGGGGGTTTGGGTTTCAAAGGGGGTGGGGGTGTCCATGTGGTGGGGTGGTGTCAAGGAGGGGTGGGGGCATCCAGGGGTGGGGCCCATCGAGGGGGTTGGGGGTGTCCAGTAGGTGGGGCTGTCTAGGGTGGTTGGTGGGGGGCTGTGCAGGGGGTGGGGTGGTGTCTAGAGGGTGGGGGATTTAATGGTATTAATGGAATGAATTTCAGGAATTTTAAGATCATTGGTATTTTGGAAATGGTTTGGAAATGTTTATATTTCAATATTATGTGTTTTTATTAACAAAATGAATGCTTTTGCTAAGTATGGTAGGAAGGGGGATTTTCATACGTCGGTTGTTGTTTTCAATTATATTTTTTTCTATTTCATACAAATGAGAGACACGATGTGTGATAACAGCAACAATGTTAATCTTATTTAGGTGGGGTTTACTTTTACATGTCACAAATGACCTGAGGATCATTCTCTAAAAGCTTCAACACAATCCAAACGTGTTTGGTTGGTCTAATTTACATCAATTTTTGTTTTCACTAAAAATGTTTTCCGTTTTAATCAAAAGAGAGGCTCCATGATTGATACTAGACACATTGTGCCTCGGATTGAGGTGGGGTTGACTTTTACACACCACAAATGATCCATGAATCATTCTCCTTATGTATTAACAAATTGTGAATCCATTTGGTCAGTTTCCATACGTCAGTTGTTGTTTTTATTTAAAATTTTGTCCATTTTAAAAAAAGAGAGGCACTTTGAATGATAACAGCCACACCGTGCCTCATATGGAGGTGGAATTGACTCATAAAAATCAAATATGACCCATGGATCGTTTTCCTAAAGTATAAACAAATTAAGATTGTGTTTGGTTGGTTTTCTGTATGCTAGTTGTTGTTTTCACTTAAAATTCTGACCTTTTTAAACAAAAGAGAGACACTTTGAGGCATACCAGCCACCCCATGCCTCAGATTAAGGCGGGGTTTACTCATAAACATAATATATATCCCATGGATTGTTCTACTGTAGTATCAACACAATCTAAATGTGTGTGGTTCTTTTTTCGTATGTCAGTTGTTGTTTTCACTTAAAATTTAGTCCATTTTAAATGATAGAGAGACACATGGAGTGATACTAGCCACACCGTGCCTTACATTTAGGCAGGGTTCACTCTTACACATCACACATGACACATGGATAATTTTCCTAAAGTATATACGCAATACGAATGTGTTTGGTCAGTTTTCCATACATCGGATGTTGTTTTCACTTAAAATTATGTCCACTTTAAACAAAAGAGATACACATTGAGTGATATCAGGCACACTGTGCCTCAGATTGAGGCAGCGTTTACTCTTACATATTAATAATGACCCATGGATATTTATACTAAATTATCAACCCAATCCGAATACATTTGCTTAGTTTTTCATACATCAGTTGTGGTTTTTAATTAAAATTCTGTCCATTTTTTAAATAAAGACACAGTTTGAGTGATACCGGAAATACCATGCCTCAGATTGAGGTATGGTTGAATCGTACATATAAAACATTACCCATGGATCATTATACTATGCTATAAACACAATAAAAATGTGTTTGGTTGGTTTTAAGTACGTCAGTTTTTTTTTCACTTAAAATTCTTGTTGATTTTAAACAAAAGAGAATACATTAAGTGTTACCGACCTCACAGTTCCTCAGAGTGAGGTGAGGTTGACTCGTAAACATCACAAATGACCCATGTATCTTTCTTATAAAGTATCAACAAATTTTAAATGCGTTTGGTTATTTTTCATTTTGTTTGTTGTTGTTTTCACATAAACTTCTATCCATTTTAAAACAAAGAGAGACACGTTGAGTGATACCAGACACCCTGTGTTTTGGAAGGAGGAGTGGTTGACTTTTACACGTCACACATGACCCATTGTTCATTCTACTAAATAATAAACACAATCAAAATGTGTTTTGTCTATTGTCCGCATGTTAGTTGTTGTTTTCACATAAAATTCCATCCCATTTGAACAAAATAGACACACCTTGAGTGATACCTGCCACACCATGCCCCATATTGAGGTGCGGTTGACTTATACACAACACAAATGACCAATTGATCATTCTCCTAATGTATAAACACATTCTGAATGCATTTGGTCAGTTTTCCGTACATATGTTTTTGTTTTCAGTTAAAATTTTGTCTATTTAAAACAAAAAAGAGACACTTTGAGAGATACCAGCCACACCATCCCTCATATTGAGCTAGGGATTATGTTTACTCATGAAAAATGACACATGGATAATTCTCCTAATGTTTTAACTAAATCTGAATGTCTTTGGTCAGTTTCCCAAACATAAGTTGTTGTTGTCACTAATATTTATTTTCATTTTTAACAAAAGAGAAACATATTGACTGATACCATCCACACTAGGCCTTGGATTGATATGGGGTTTACTTTTACATGTCACAAATGATCCATATATTGTTCTCCATAAGTAAAAGCACAATACAAAAGCGTTTGGACAGTTTTTTGTATACTAGTTTTTGTTTCCACATAAAATTAATTGCATTTTTAAAAAAATGGAGAAAATTTAAGTTATACCAGCCACACTATGACTCAGATTGAGGCAGGGTTGAAAGTTATGCATCAAAAGAGACCTATATATCCTTCTCCAAAAATTAAACACAATATGAATGTGTTTGGTTAGTTTTACATATGTCAGTTGTTCTTTTGACTTAAAATTCTATCAATTTTAAACAAAAGAGAGACACATTGAGTGATACTGGCCACACCATGCCTCTGATTGAGGAAAGGATGAAACTTTCACGTCCCAAATGACCCATGGATTTATCTACTAAATTATCAACATAATATGAATGTGTTTGGTTGGTTTTCCATATGTTAATTGTTGTTTTCACATAATAATTTGTCCATTTTAAACAAATGAGAGAAACATTGAGTAAAACTGACCACATCGTACCACTTATTATGGAGTGGTTTTCTAGTACACATAAAAAATTACCCATGGATTGTTTTCATAATGTTTCAACATAATATGAATGTGTTTGGCCAGTTTTCGTATGTCATTTATTATTTTCACTTAAAATTTTTATCATTTTAAACAAATGAGAGACACTTTAAGTGATATTGGACACATCATGCCTCGTATTAAGGCATGTTTTACTAGAACATGTCACAAAAGACCCATGGATCATTTTCTTAATGTATCAACACATTCATAATATGTTTGGTCAGTTTTCTGTATGTCAGTTGTTGTTTTCACTGAAAATTATATCAATTTTAAACAAAAGAAATACTCATTGAGTGATAATGGCCACTCCATTCCTCCAATTAAAGTGGGGATGATTCTTACACATCACAAAATACACATGTATTTTTCTACTAAAGTATAAAAACTATCTTAATGTGTTTGGTCAGGTTTTCGAATGACCGTAGTGGTTTTCACTTAAACATCTGTCCATTTTAAACAAAAGAGAGTCACTTTGAGTGATACCGGTCACAGTAGGCCTTAGATTGAAGTGGGGTTGACTCTTATAAGTCCAAAATGACTCATTTATAGTTATCCTAATGTATTAACACAATCTGAATCTGTATGGTCAGTTTTATGTACGTTAGATATCGGTTTCAATTAAAATTTAGTACATTTTACATAAAATAGAGAAACTTGATTGATACCAACCACAATATGCCTACGATTGAGGCAAGGTTGACTCTAACACATCAAAAATTACCCATGGATCATTATAATATTGTTTTAAAATAGTAATGTTGGGTTGGGTTAGTTTTCAGTACGTATGTTGTCGCTTCCACTTAAAATTTTGTCCTTTTTAAACCAAAGAGAGACACTTTGAGTGATACTAGCCACACCATGTCTCAGAATGAGGTGGAGTTGACTATTACATGTTACAAATAACCCATGTATCGTTCTAATAAATTATCAACATAATATGAATTCGTTTGGTATGTTTTACATACGTTAGTTGTTGTTTTCACATAAACGTTTGTCCATTTTAATCAAAAGAGAGAAACTTTTAGCAATATTAGCCACACCATGCCTCAGATTCTGGTGGGGTGGACACTTATATATAAAAAATGACCCATGTATCATTATCAAAAATTATCAACACAATATGAATGCATTTGGTCAATTTTTCTGTACGTTAGTGGTGGTTTTCAATTAAAATTCCACACATTTTAAAAAAGGAGAGACACACTACGAGTGATATCTGCCACACCGTGACTCAGATTGAGGTGGGGTTGACTTTTACACTGCAAACATGCCCCATGGATAATTCTCCCAAAGTATCAACACAATCCAATCGCATTTTTCAGTGTTACATATGTCACTTATTGTTTTCACTTAAATTTATGATCATTTTAATTAAAAGAGAAACACATCGAGTGATTCCAGCCACACTGTTCCACATATTGAAAAGGGGGTGAATTTTTGAAGTCCAATATGACACATGGATAATTATCCTAATGTATCAAAAAAATCCAAATGTGTTTGGTCTGTATTTCGTACTTCAGTTGTTGTTTTATCTTAAAATTCAGTCCATTTAAAACAAAAGAGATAGATTTGGAGTGATATTAGCCCCACCGTGCCTCAAATTGAGGTGGGGTTGACTCGAACACATCAAAAATGATCCATGGATTGTTCCCCTAATGCATCAACACAATCCCAATGTGTTTGGCCTGATATGAAGGTATTTTGGAGATTTTACTATTTTTTTCTTATCCAAAGCCCAAAGAAAAGTGGTTCATCATTCTTTCAGGTTTTTGGTGTATTTCATCTATTAAAATCGAAAAATGACTCATTGAAGAAATTATGTAATATTTAATGACAATTAAAATTTTCTTACGAACATTTACATACAACATTTTCTTCTTTTGAACTCCTTAACCCCCCATAAAAATGGATGCCATTTGTACACGTCCCCAAGTCAGATATTTATTTTATTTGTGTAAAATACTCCAATATGGTATGTGACCCACTTGTTTATGAACAAATCTATATCATATTTGGAATATGATGCATTTCAGAAGTCATAGTTGCACTACGAAATGTATAAATAATGAATTAATAACTAATTTAAATGAAATAGTATTTGTTTTGGAAAATACCTCATTAGGGATGCTAGTTTGTTGATGGAAATCAATCTCTATCATAAATATACTAACATAATAATAGCAGTCATTATTTTTGTTTGTTTTGGATTCAACAAATTCATAGATCATTAGGAGAATAAGTTACTTGTTATAAAATGTGTATTGATAGTGAAATTTTATTATATATACCCAGATATCGATCCAGACATAGTATTTTCTTCCCTTTTTATGCTTAGCCCCTATCCTCATTCATTATTTAAAATATATAGATACACCACACTATTATAATAAAATCCTCTGAAAAAAATATAAATTATATAACATAATTTTTAGACCTAAAACGTAGGATGTAGTGTCTTATGAATTCACAGAGTGCATCATGTGTGGTCAGTTATTTGGATATCCTTTCATTGAATCCAGAAAATAAATCACCGAAGTATCCAAGGCAACACAGTTATCAGCCAATGTATCCTAAAAACACAAAAAGGATAAGTAACAAATGAAGTGAAAATTTAATTGCTAAGCTGTAATCATATAGTTTTACCCCATCATGAGTGATATTAAGAAGATTCTTTCATTTATAATCGTTCATTCAAATGTTTTCAGCAAGCCTTTCACAATTTCTTCATTTTTTGATGGCTCTAATTTTTTTAGTTGTGTTGATGTGGTATGAGGAATAACAAGTCCATATTTTGGATCATGGAAATATCCACCCAATTTACATCCCCCTTACCAATAGTTCTGTCACCCATCACCCTTGCAGAAAAAACATTAAACATCTTTTTAACCACCCCTTCCATCCACCTCATTCCTAATAAAATAATCACAATAAATAGCACAAAACTAGTTACCAAACTAAAATGAAATGAAAATAAGGATACAATTTTGACGAGAAAAATAATATAGTATATACATTCCCAAACAAAAATGGGATAGTGGTGGAGACAAATAACATTGTTTTATCCAAAATTACTACGGAATATCATTGTTTTTATTACCCAAATTATCATAAGAAATAGATAATTAAAGAGAGTGATCAAAATTCAATCATGAAAATCTATAGGATAGGAAATAACTCTCCCTCACCTTCCACAAACTCATACCTATAACAGCACTCAAATCCTCTATAAGATCCAATTGCTTGGAACAAACCCGTTTCATATGACACTAGTTCACTAAAAACCCGAATTTATATGACACCTTAGGACATAAAAATGGTATCAAACACACAATTAAAATGAAACCATCTATATGAATGATATAGTAACCAATTTTCGAGTCAGAAACTTTCCCACATGTGTTTGGATCGCCTCTCAAGAACACATCTCGATCGGGGAATTTTTCAGCTTCTTTGAAAGTCCAAATTCATACCAAACATCACTAACATCGGGCTCTACCAATTCCTTCCATATACATTGGACATTATTGAAATAATTAGGAAAAATAGTTTCTTTTACATATTATTAATAGTACTATAAGAAAAGTATAACAAACATAGATTGTACCTCCAGACACTCCTTGATCCTCTTGGTAAAAATACTCTAGTGACTACAACTATCCAATATTATGACCACTAACTTCCTAATATAATAGGGGACTACATAGGGGTAGTATTAGTAGAATCAAACCAATGTTGCATCCTCCTCATGCTACTCCCTGATCTCCTCTATCCCTTTAGTGTTGTACAAATGTCCTTTTTTTTGTTCCTTCCTCCGCCTAGGCTATTCATCAACTGCCTATCTGACTGTAGAATGAATGTTAAGAAAATGCAATGTGATATGTTAATACACATCACCATCATATAAAATTCCATGTAGTAATGGGATATCTTTTAGGTACCTTTGATTGCCAGTACCTCCTGAGATGAGACTTGCATCACCCACCTTCTGTGGGTGGGTACTGCTAACCCTACATCCCAGAAGCTCACTACTTTAAAAGAGTAGGATATGAACTCAAATCATAGGAATAATAATAGAAAAATAATATATCCCTATAAATCATAGAATTACATGTTAATTCCACCCAACCACTAGAGTCTGATATTTGAATTGAAAAACATAAATAAATGGATTTAATAAAAAGAGTTGAAATACAATCCAACCAAAAATGGTAAATAATGTATGACCTAGATAGAAGGAGGGTACATTTGTTAATTCACCATTGGTATACACCTTACTCTTTGTATCCAAAACTAATCTCTAACTTATCCTAGTCCACCAAGGACTCTGTGAAATTTTCCATCATCTTTATAAGACATTAAATGTATGGGATGATCCCTTATAGGGATGAGTATTACAATACCCAATAGGACACCCCAAAAAACCATACTTAAATCATCGAGTGTATTCAAGTCACTAAACATAGGTATTCAAAACAAGATATTAGACATAATGATAATAAAGGATATTCCAAATATACTCATAAAATATTCTCAATAAAAAAAGGTCTCAAATAATTCTATTTGTTGATCCACTCAGGGTTTCATGGTAACACTCCTCTGAGAGAAAATGCTACCCAAGATATAATTCTAATGACGACACTAATTCTAGAGGTCACACTCATATGATATAGACAAGAATAATAACATTGGAAACTAGGAGTGTTCTCTCAAGATATACACTCTATCAGACAAATAACACAATAGAAATATTATCTCATGATATTAATATAGGGGGTAAACACCTAAGGCCTGATGGGGGATACTAGAGTTTACTAAAATAATCCTTCAAGATAGGGGATATACACTTGTGTAAGTGTTGGTCATGCAAATTGAACAAATCCAACATTTGAAAAACACATTAGAAATAAGGTTTGCTTCATGCCTCTCGAAGGGATACATGATCCTGGTCACTAAGTGACCTGTGGTCTATTTCATGGGATCATATTTTGTATTAACCCCTATAAATGTGAACTGAGACCACTCACTATAGTATAATTATATTGAAAACTGAGAGAAATTATCTGATATGCACGCCTCATCAGACTCAAACACCAACTGAAAGATCAGATCTCTATACAAAGGGAGGGGGTTATATCATAAGGCTTGATAGAGGAAAATAAACCCCACTCGAGACATCCTCTAATATCGGGGATTAATTACCTTGTTAGTGTTGGTGATTCCAATTCTACAAAACCAATATAGGGACAACCTGAATGAAATGAGGATCTCTCTGGGTCCCTTGAATTGATACATTCTCCAAGTTGCTGAGGGGTATGAATTCAAATTAATAGGTCCTAGTTCCCTAATAACCCTTTTATAAGTGTACTAAGTCAACTCAATCAAGGATAATGAATCTCATCAACATTACCCTGATCATTAAAAAGTTATATAGGGGATAACATCCTTCGACAATGTCATGAATCTGTATCAAGACCTTATAAGAATAGACCAAGAGAACACAATCCACCAATACTAGTCCATGGATGCTTAAAAATCACACAAAAAACCCAAAATAAAAGATATTAGAGCTCAAAAATATCCTAAAAGGTGGACATGATGTGTCCCTAGGAGTATATGGGGAGTCTAAAAAATACTAGCACTGCCTATATCTCATTTTCACATCGTGTGATCCCTGATTCCA
This sequence comes from Viscum album, assembly GCA_963277665.1. Lineage (NCBI taxonomy): Eukaryota > Viridiplantae > Streptophyta > Magnoliopsida > Santalales > Viscaceae > Viscum > Viscum album. Next base: position 655,299,443 of record OY728140.1, read on the forward strand.
ACTGTGGAATGTGCAATGACCATTCACCAATAATTCGTTGAATCATTTTCCAAATGAAAATAAAAAAATTGAACACATGTAGATAAAGGAAATAAATTACAAAAAAATAATCCTAAAGGGAGAAGTGTGAGACTTAACTAGAGTAGATCACACCCGTGATGGAGGGAGGGAAGAAGAATCAAGAAGTAATGGATCCTTCTATGCTATGTCAGGAGGTGATGGAGTGGAAACCAGAGGCGGAGTTGCATGGGAGGAGCCTCTAAACATTTTGAAATGGAGTAGTATGGTTTGTAGGGAGTAGGGTCCAGTTGGGAGGAGGAGAAGTAAGGTTTGAAGGGAGGAGGATCCACATAAGGGGTTCGAGGGGGAGGATAAAGAGTAGGGCTAGGGGTGAAGTAGGACTAGCGGCGGAGGTATGGAAAAGAAAAGATCGGGTGGAGGGGATTTGTCACTCGGGTACAGTAAAACGAGAGTATGGGGGCACGATAAACAGAGAATATTGTGAACCTAGTTTTATAAACTGGGACTATTGTTTTATCAGCGCTAGAAAAGTGCTGATAAAGGGACCCTTTATCACTGCAAAAATTTAAGCATTGATAAAGGTATTCTTTATCATCTCTTTGTAGAACTGATAAAGGGAACCCTTTATCAGTGCTAAAATTTTACCTCTCATAAAGGATTCCTTTATTAGCACTAAAAAGGACTGATAAAGATTCCTTTTATCAGTGCTAATCATTTAGTGCTAATAAATGGTTCCTTTATCTGCACTTTTTATCACAAATAAAGGGATTATTTATCAGCGCTAGAGAATCCCTATTAAAGGAATCCGTTATCCGCACTATTAATTATTGCTTTTAATGATTTACCTTTTTCTGTGATTTTTTCTTAGTGTTGATAAAAGTTGGAACTTCCCAGGAATGTTTTTGTAGTAGTGCATGTTTTTTATTTAAATATTTTGAATATTTTTTCATGTATTTCCAGAAAAAATTTATTTGAAGTAGGGATAATCTGAGGACTAAGGAGATGTGGATAAAATTTTTAAATATATTAAATATATTAATATCATAATCTTGCTATTTTCTTGAAACAATATAATAACTATTAAATGGTTGATTGTATCTGAATTATGTGGCATCTATTGAGCTCAGATCATGACCATTTTCAAATGTGTGATATAGACTTATTTGATATCAGTATTATAATTAATGTTCATTTACCTGAAAATTATTAAATACATTTGTTAAAAAATATAGTTTTTTGATGCAGAAACCAAAATATTTCTCATTAAACATACGAAAATAATAAATTTTTATGTTTTTCTTCAAAAAACAGTAAATTGAGAGTATAATATGGAGGATCAATTTTGTACATACAAATTATAGGATGAAGGATCGTGATTTTATGATCATTGTGGAATTATAAATAGAGGATATCAGCAATGACAATGATGAAAAATCATTCTTCATTAAGGATTTATTCAAATCAATGAACGAAATATTTTTCAATGCTTACACCCATTTTTGGATCCATTGATGAATTAAAATTCATTAAAAATGTATTGATTCATTATTCAACATTAATGATATTATATTTTTTATAGTGATTATTTTGAGAAATTTATTATTTCATTTTGTATCTCATTATTCTGTTTCAATGGAAATTTTTCATGGTTAACCGGAAAATGGCCATGTTTCATTCCTCTAATGCATGTTTTTAGTTTTATTTATATATTATATATGAATTTATCATGGTAATTCTTTTGACTTGTGGTTAAAAAATATACTATATATTCAATAATTCTGAAACAACTCATGAAACAACTATTTGATATTGCATGTCTAAACTCAAATCGATGATGTGATAAAACAGAAAAGATGGTGGTGATAGATTGAGACAATATTGGAACATGTGAATGTGTGTTTTGGTGTGTATATTGAGGATGATCCTACGAGACTATTCCTATCAAACTTAAAGTATGATATTAAAATCATCAGAAGCGATAAAACATGGTAGACCAAGATATTCCAAATATGTCATGACCTTTCCTGGGTTCAAGACCATATTTTTGAGTTTTTTTGTATTGCTATGATGTTTGGAGTGGGATATATTATAATATTGATAAGTATTTTTGAGTATGGGTATTAGTATAGGTTTTCTTGTGTTGGTGTGGTAGTTGAGGTATCTATTCACCAAGACCCATATAAACATCTTGTGACTTTTCTTATACAGAAACTGGTTTCATGGAATTATTTTTACATGCATTATATAAGAATGAGTTGTGGCGTCCATTTTCTTAATGATTCATCTCTATATATATCATCATTTAACATAGTATATCAATATTTCCATCAATATATATTTATGAGTACATCTAGCACGAATTCTAAGACAGATTCATAGACATTATGAGTTGAGTGATAGAGATTTATTTCGAGTACCCAATCAATAGGTTATTAATCTATGTGGGAACTTAGATGTGACTCCATGTGATAATAAGTACATGGATCCTTTTTTGATTGATAATATGATCTCATGACTATTGAGAAGTTGATAAATCCCACAAAAATAGGGGTGGTTTGCAAAGACATAGTAGGTTACATGAGAAATAGTGATAGAGATTACTGAGGTTACATGATGAGATAGGACCTCAATTGAGGTTCAATATTCAGTAGTGGTTTTGGTTTTTGGTGGGTTCTAACCCCAACAAATCATGTGGTTCGTCATGTGACTCATTTTATTCATAAGGAAGTAGTTGGATCCAATGTTACTAGATTATGTCACATTTATGATGAATGTGCATCCTGATTTCCAAATATTGGGATACCATGTTACATAGTGGGTTAGATCCCCCTCTAGGGTAGAGGAGGATTGGTGTGTGATGTTTGTGTTAATGTCGTTTTTAGATAGGACATCACATTAAGGGTTTTCCAGGTGATAATACATCTCATGCATGATAAAGGGGTTTAATCGAGAATTATTTTGGGGATGAGTTTCTATGAATCACGGGGTTTATGATTTGGATTAAATGGTTTCTATGAAATATCAAGTTGTGGTAAATATATGGGGTATGTAATTAATGGTCTATAGACAATAGAGGCTCATAGAGTATTCATGTTTTGTTCAAGGTTTGACATGTGTCTTCCCATTAATATTTTTTATTTCTTCATAGGAATATGATAACATTTTGGATTAGTTTATCCCCTCCTCATAACCTAGAGAAACTAGTGGATCATCATTACATGACCCTTTTCTAGGAGGTTCCAACAAAGAGAGAGACTCACATTGATAATATTCATAGTGAAAATTATAATTTAAATTTTTTCCTCAATATGGAATTGTTTTTTTAATATAAATTGATATATGTTTTATTCATACAAGTGTAGGGGTTATCAATGTTTTTTGGTACATAGCTTTCTTACTTTGATAAGGTGTGATCCCATGTTTATTAAGAAAAGCTGATATGAAGGATTTAATGAATGAAATATAGATATTTTTCAAGTGAAACCATTTGACCATTGGTTTAATGGATAATTTAGTTTCTAATGATAATGGAAGAGTGTTAGGGAATCCTTATTAAGGATTTTTTTACTGTAAATCTCTATCAAAAGTTTTCATTCAACCTGTATGTTCACCATGGATGACCATATATCTACACTATCATATTATATGACCCAATTATTCTTTGAAATATGGAGATACAGTTGTAATATTCAATAAATCACGTTCTTTATAAGACATAATTTTTTAATTGTAAAAATTGTATGTTTCTTATGATAGGAATACAAGTTTTTGATAATGGGTTTGCATTGATTCCAAATAGACAAGGTGATATGATAGAAACTATACAATAATATGAATTGAGGACTTCCTAACATGATTGATGGTGGAGAAGTAGACCTGAGAGTTTTATATCTGGAAAGCTTGTCACTGGTTCCATGTTTGACATGAGGATGTTATGAGCATGGACTCCTAGATCCAATGTAGTTTCTTTGAGTTCATATAGAAACAAATTGGCATGTTGAAAGCCACAATACTATTCAGAAGATATATAATTCTGATATCTAACTATTTTAGTTCTTTTAGTCATCTACCACTACCATATTTTTTATGTATGCCGCGGTAGAAAACAAGGGGTATATTCCAAAAAACCTATGTGTATAGGCTATACACGTGGTTATATTAATTATAAAGAGTCTATCCATAGATATAGACCAATACATCAGATTTTTATACCCTTTCTATAGGAATTTGGGTATCATACATATACACATGGTTTGACCAAAATGTGGGTATAGGTAACTTATTAAAAACCGCAAAATGAATTTTATTCCATCACCACCCCTTATAGTCTAGTGGACTTACCACAAGTAAATAACCCATTATATGTTCTCATATATATATATATATTTATATAAATATTAAAAAATTTACATTTAAATTTTTTAATTAAAAAATAATGGGTCAACCTGTACGCACAGTTTGGTCTATCTTTGGGTATAATAAAAATTTCATCCCTACCAAAACCTATTTCCAAAGATTAATAAAACTAATGGTATTTCCCAACCTATACCCATGGTATTTGATAATTTTGTGTATAGATGTTTCCCTCCAAAAAATATATGATGAAACAAATACCCACTATTCTCTTAAAACATTGGGTAGTGGGTTGACATATTCCCTTGGTTTTTATGATCCCGGTCTATATGTCCTTCCTTCCAATTGTTTCCGTTGAAACCTATACCCAATGTTCTCCAAAAATCTATAGTTATAGGGTTAACATATACCCATTATTTTTTCTAAATCTGTGGATATATGGATCTTTTCCAGTACTATAAGATTGATACATCCGGACCTCAGCATCATAGATAGTGCATATGAGACATAAGAGGCTTTTTCTAGCCATTATCAATGAGTTTTAGTCAGCTATACTCTCTCATAGAGTTAGTTATAGATTTAAATCTCAACTTTTCATGATATAGCTTTCAAATAGTTGATTGATGGTAAAGACTAGTGGATGAGGTGAAATTATCATGAAGGCCACTATGGGTGTCACCAATGATGCTGACAAACACAACAATTTTTTAACATGATCTTGTCGAGCGAGGTGATAGAGAAGTCAATCACGTTGAAATTTATTACATTTGGGTTGGAATGTGTGGTGTTCCACCATTTGATAGTTTTTACCCTTAATATATTCTATGATCTGTGAAGGTTTGACATAAAGATATTGATTGTGTTATTTTTATTCATAGTGACCTAATGGTTATCTTCTTAATCGGTTCATTGATCTATTGAACCAGGTCATCATTTATCCATTGAAATACAGTGATTCTGGTCACAATGTGATAGGAGGTTTTGGAGATATTATTTTCTCTTTGAATTATATCTCATGTATAAGACTATGTACCATGAATTCATCAAAATGTTTTCACCACCATGGGTGTTGTATTATATTCCCATGTTAAAAATATGTTTTTTTCTATCTTTGGGTGATGAAAAACAATTATTTTTGGAGAGATTGAAAACTATTGAATTTAAGATATAGTCCATCTTTGTGGAATTCCATTTGTGATCGTTTCGAATTTTGATTATTACTATATAGAATTATTATGGAGGTGATGTTAAATACTTTGGGGAATAATATTTTGAGGAGTAATGTGTTTTTTACCAGCTAGCTGCCTTGGTGAATTGGACGAATCAATTTTTCATGAACATTCTTGGGGTTTTCAGGTGAAGTTTTGATCCATAGATTCATGGATCATCTAACATCGGTGGAGCTATTGTATCTTTATTATTTAAACTCTACCATTAGAGTATTAAATTTTCATGTACATGTATGATAGAAATTTCATTACACTATTATACATATCAGAGCATGTGGGTAATAATGTTTGGATGTAGTTTTGCTGATAGAGATGCTTATATGGAATACCTTTCATCTAGTGGAGGATGTGGACTTTCTAGTAAGTTAAAGATTCCATCAGTGGACTAATGGTGGAATCCATTTTATTTTGAGTGTAAAAAACATAGATCCATGGACATTACATATCATTGGGTTTCTCAAGAACTTATTTTATTATTATTGTGAAGGGTCAGTGAGGTGGTGTTACCATAACACCATAGACACATTTGTTTTGATATTTTTGTTTTATTAACATTTTGAATCTATGTATATTTGTGAATGGATAATTTTCATATATTTACCTATGTGAGATTGGATGTGGAAGTAGAGTTTCTGTTTTGAAGGATATAGCTACATTGGAAAATAATAGAGAAAGACCCTTTGTGGAAAAAACTTTTCTTTGGGTGTGTTTTTTAATGATAGTACTTGTACCCTTTAGGAGATCATGTTGGAGTGGGACAGACCATTATGTATTAATATACCGACTATGTCCTTTATATTGAGCCTTTTAGGAATTAAAATACATAAATGATAGAAATATTAAAATTCTTTGATTTTTCCATATAATACTTATGAAAATATATGGTAATATTTATAATGTTATTCTTTGAGAGAATTTGATATTATGAGGCACGATGATCCCCAAATAAATATTTAAAGTATAATAAATTTCTTAATATCATGATCATGTAGTTTCCCTGGAAAATTGGAATATATATTGAACAGATACTAAGAACTGAAATTAGAGGTTTTTTTTATCTTAGAGAATTGTATGTACCCTATGTTTATTGTAAACATTATAATCATGAGGTTCTTGATAGAATTGTAGTAATAAGTGAATTAATAATATAAAATAACTCAATAAATTTGTATTTATTTATTAAAATAAATTTTAATCGTTAAATATAGTGTTATAACAAATTCATTGTTTTAGCCTCACAACTGATAAAATTGAGAGGAGATCATGGAGGAGCATTGGCAGACATCGTGATTTTAGATTGAAGGATTGAATATTGGTTATTAGTGTGATAATATAAATTTTGGATATCAAAAATAAATTGTATCTTATAGTGTTTCATCATCTTTTATTTATCCAAAATTAGGTTTTACATATTTATTTTTGGGATTTATTTTATTTTTCTTATAAAGGGAAGATGAAAAATAAATCTCCTATCATATTGATTCACAATTCGATTATATATTGTTTACATATTTATTTTGTGTGGATTATTATTTAAAATTTATTATTTCATTTTTTATTTTCATTCATCGATATAATAGAAACAATTCAAGGATCTCTTGAGTATGGATATCATTCATCACTCTTTATCATGTTTCTTTTTTTCTTTCCCATTTATCATTCATTAAATACACAAGATTCATTTAACTGTTGGTTCTCTAAAAATGAATATAATCAATAGTTTTAGAAAAAATTAATTGATTTTGGATTTGAAATCATAGATTTGGGTAATATTCGATGGAGGGATCATGTTTCATATGAATGTGGAAAAGGATGAGGACCAGATCAGGACATGAGTTTGCATGTTTTTGAACACAATGTGACAATGGGTCAATATAAAGATTCTAGATCTATGTAAATGGAATAATATTATATCATTGGTGACAATAGAACATGGTTAACCCCGATATGAAATCTGGAGATGGTATTTGTCCTATATATAATGTTTTTTGAAAGGGAGTATGATTATTTGGCTTGGACCAGTGGATTATGCAAATCATGATATAAATAGAATGTAATCTTGTATTACACATTATCTAGGTCCTTGAATACAGTGATGGGGCTTCTATGAGAAGAAAAATATTACACATTGTTTGATATCTGTCACACGACATGTTACCCTTAACAAGAGGTTCAATGAATAAATTAGATAGTGTGATAGAATGTAATGGATTATGTGGGATAGGATGTACTCTGTACTTGCACATGTACATGAGTAGTCCGACATGGCCCGTCGCAAATAATTTTTGTTGCGACCCCATTTTCCGCGATGGGCCCGTCGCAAATATTACTCCGTATATTTGTAAAAACTTTTAAAATAGTATTTGCGACAGGCCCCGTTGCAAGTACTATTTTTTAAAAAAAACTATTAATAAATTATTTTAATGAATATAATTATAATACTATTTGCGACGGGCATAATATCCCGTCGCAAATACTATAAAATAAATAAAATAAATAAATTATTAATAAATTATTTTAATAAATATAAAAATAATAGAATTATAATTCAAAAATAAAAAATAATAGAATATTAATAAAAGAATTAATTAATATAATAATAATATAATTATAATTCATAAATAAAAATAATATTAATAATTTATTTTAATTAATATAAATATAATATAATGATTTTACATTCAAATATTAAAATAATTCAAACATTACAAATAAATATAATTAAATTATAATATTATAAAATTTAATATTATAAAATATAAATAATATTATTATTCATATTAATATTGTTATTTCAAAATATAATATTATTAATATTTTTTATTGAGACAGAAACTACATGTAGAAAAAAAATTCATATTTTGATTTAACAAACTTTATAACATAAAATCAAACTCTAATCTGAAAGAGGGGGGGAGGGGGATCTGCATATGCTGGTGGAGGAAACTCCATCCCTAAAGCATTAGTGAGTCAGCGCATGTACTCTATCTGCTCCTGCAGCTGCGGCTACCACCGACTCATCTGCTCCTCGTACAGCTGCTGCTGGCGTCGACACTCCTCCTCATGCTGCTGCTGCTGCTGACGCATATTCTCCTGCTCTTGTCGGAGGCTCTCTATCAGTGTAGTCTGAGATGACAACTGATCCTCATACTGTGTAGCAGAAAAGATGCATGAGATCATCTCGAGCTGGACACCGACATCGCAACACTGCCATAATAATCTCCGGGATTCAGTCGAGAGTTGATACCAACTACCTGGTCCTTCGCGAAGGCATACTGGGTGGCCTTCATCCATGAAACCTCATCAAACTAACGGCTAGTGGTCTGATCTGATGACTCGGCCTGACTCTTAGGTCGGGTCTGTGATGTTGCGGCCTCATATGACTTCTGTAGTTGCAATTTAAAATTAAAATTGCGAATATATTATATGCAGTTAATTTTTAAACATGAAAACAAATAATACTGACCACAATGTGATGCTGACGATCATCTCTAAGCTCCCCAGTAGTATGATCACTATACATCCTCTGATATACATCGTACTCCGTAATATCGGGGTTCTCGGCAGCCTATATGAATAAAAAAATAAACTATTAATATTTATAGCTATATATAATATTTATAAATAATGTACATACCGGATGCTGTCTATGAGTACTGAAAGTACTAATCCCAGCTCGATGAGTCACCTCCTATCTCCCATGATTCTGCCTCGCCACTGATGATCTCCTCTGAAAGGCACCACTCAACCAGTGCGCACATAATCCATCCCATACATGGGATGAAATGTACTCTGGTCGGTGTGCTCTACATGACTCATCAAAATCTGACACTCCTACTTTCTTCGTGGCAGCTTTTCTTAAATTGTGTAAAAACTGTCAAAAGTGATCACTCATGGCCACCTCCCATGCCTCGTGGATGGCATCACGCATGGTGTCCTCGATTGGATACCATAAACCATACAAATAAATCAAAATATAAAGTTACAAATGAAATAATTTTCAAAATAAAAATTATTTATTAACGTACGTACCATCCAATGGCTGAACATGGCCTGCTACATATCAATGGAAATCTGCTCCCATGTGGTCCACAACTGAGAGAAATAGTTGCGCAAAATAGCGCATCCCTGTCCGAATGCTATATGCGGAAAACTGTAAAAATAATAAACATTTATTATGTGAATAGATAAATGAAATCTTAGTAAAATCTACAGGTTATCACACAGGTTATCACACCTCTGTATGCGTGGATCAAACCCAAGACGTGGACGTCGCTCGGGGATGGGGTCAGGAATCATCAATCGTGCAACCCCGCGCCCCCTCCGCGTACTCCCTGGAGTACCTACAGGCTGAGGTTCATCTTCCAGCAACTCATCCGCATCGAAAGGCGGGTCAGCATCTGCCAACTCACGAAACGTGTCATCGTCCATCTGAAATAGACAATGTTAATGCTGTTAGCAAATAATTGATAATTACTATTATATATACATATATATATTTTATGATTGTATATAACTACCATGGAATTCTATCAGTGTTCATCTTCATCAACATCTTCATATATGTCAATGTCATCTTCATATTCCTCCTCAATATCATTGATATCCATTCGAGTTCCAGTTTCTTCATCTCTTACCATTTCAAATTCATATGTGACATCATTAACATCATCGTCATCGCTGACTCTGAAATGTGGGGTGTCGTCATCAATACTCATGTCTCTTTGTAAAAAATATTGATTTTCAGTACTCTCTTGAAAAAATTTCATTCATTGCACATCAGTGAAAGCACATTCACTTTGAATAAATTGATTGTCTCAAATTTTGATTTTTATTACACTCCACCAATCAGTCAAGTCTCTTGATGTTGCACAGTACTTTGCATAATAAACTTGATGTGCCTGTTGAGCCAATAAGAATGGTTCATTTACTACGAGAACACTTTTACTTTTAATATCGATGATTCCAGGAGTCGGATGAACACGAACTCCTCTCTCTGTATCTAACCACCGACATTTGAACATGGTTATGTAATGTTGTCCATGATAACAGAGTTCAATGATTTCATCAAGTATGCCATAAAAGTCAACTTCATTTTCTCTATGATGAGATCCCCTCAAGATAACTCCACTGTTCATTGTTTTTTTGATTCCCCATATGCATGTGTGTGAAATCTAAATCCATTCACCACATATGAATTATAAGTTTTAACAAGTTTGGAAGGTGGGTTACTCAATATACACAGTCATTTGTCAATTTTATCAGCATGTCGAGACACCTAAATTTTTTTGAAATAATTATCAATATAGTAAACTATACATTGAATGAGTTGCTAAAAGATAAAAAATTTATGTTACTAGTTTTTGAAACCACTAAGAGAAATTTTTCTGTCGGCGTTCTTCGAGATCACCTGTTGTAATTTGTGGAATTTATTTCTTGATATGATTATCATTAAACCTATAAAAACAAAGCTATTTACTGTAACATAAATGATAGAATAAGTGATATAAACACTTACAGTAAAACTGATGTCATCTCTTCACAGTTGAGCAGAACATACGTATGATCTCTGTGATGTTCATCATTTGAAAGCCAGCGTTCATAAACTTCACCAAAACCAAGCTCTGGCTGGTTAAAAATAGATAATTGATTATCGATTTCATCAATATTCTTCTCGTTCCGCCCCATTCGGTTGTGTTTGGAAGGATACTCAGATTCAAAATAATGGGAGCAGAAAAAAGATTTTTCCTCTTGTAAATAATCGTCTGCAATAGATCCTTCAACAGATGCTTTGTTACATACTTTTCTTTTCAATTTTTGCATGCATTTTTCAAATGGGTACATCCATCGAAACTGTACTGGACCTCCACATTTGGCTTCATATGGCAAATGTAACATCAAATGTTCCATTGAGTCGAAGAAAGACAGAGAAAATATTTTTTCCAGTTTACATATAATTATAACAACATCTTCTTCAAGTTTGAATAGAGCATCATAATCTGCTATAGCCGCACGAATTTCCCAAAAAAAATGAGACATGTCTGTTATGGAATCCCAAATCACAGAATTCAATAGACCTCTTAATCCAATGGGTAGAAGTATTTCCATTATAACATGACAATCATGACTTTTTAATCTAGTAATATGACCATTATTTACACATCTACCCAAATTGGAAGCACAACAATCTGGAAGTCGCAAATCTACAATCCACTGACAAAATAATAAACGGTTTTCTTTAGATAGTGTATAAGATTCTTTTTGTTTCAGTAACCTTTCTTTTCTGAGATTCTCAAACAGTTCCAGTTCTGGACGCCTACAAATTTGGGCACGATTTAAACGTGCATTTACATTGTCTTTTCTCTTTCCTGGTGTATCCAAACTGTATGAAACAAATTATCAAAATAGTTTTTCTCAATATTCATGACATCCAACATGTGGCAGACAATCAAATCAGACCAATATGGAAAATCCCAAAATATTCTAGGTTTAATCCAATTTTGTTCTTTGCCAATACAATAAATTTTCTGTTGGTTTATTGTGGGACCAAAAGTGATGGGAGGTAATGAAAATACAACTGATTTTAACTTCGAACCTTATAGAATTCTTAGAGGTCCATCCCTATCAATTGTTCCTTTTCTGAAATGATATCTATTTTTGGGAAAAGGATGATCAGCTGGAATAAATCTGTGATGAAAGTCAAAATAACAAGGTTTCTTTCCATGAATGAGCATAAATGCTTTATTTTCTCCCATATAGTAAAGACATGATTTCTGACCATGTGTACTCCAGCCAGATAACATCCCATAAGCCGAGAAGTCACTAATTGTCCACATCAATGCTGATCTCAGTATGAAATTCTTTTTCATAGAAACGTCATATGTACTGAACCAGTACTCCCCAATAAACATAATTTATCATTCAATGGTTTCAAATAAACATCAATATTTTTCTTCGGATGTCCTGGAATTAGTAAAGTCAAAAAGATATATTGCTCCTTCATCAACATCCATGGAAGTAAATTGTACGGAGTATAAAAAACAGTCCAACATGAATATTAACTACCACAAGATCCGAACGGACAAAAACCATCTGTGGAAAGGCCTAGTCGAACATTTCTAGCTTTTAATGCAAAGGATGGATGCACTCTATCAAAATGTTTCCATGAATCACCATCGGCTGGATGATTCAAGCTTTTATCGGTTGAAATATTCGCTTTATGACATGACATCATTGTCGATGTATTCTTATACATGAATAAACGCTGAATTCTGGATGTAGGCGGAAAATATCTCAACTGTTTTACAGGAATCAAAACAGACATCCCATGTTGCCATTCTTTATATCTCAGTTGCCCAAATGTGGGAAAACTATCCAACGACTCATTTTCCCCTGAATATAAAATGCAGTCATTTGAACATGCATGAATCTTCTGACAAGTAATTACCAAATTTCGAACCAGCCTCTTACTCCCATAGTAATTTCCAGGAAAAACATTTCCTTCAGGTAATAGTGTTTTAAGCAAAGAAAATATCTGGTCAAAACAGGTGTTTGACATTCTGTTATCTGATTTGATAGCCATAAATTTTGCAACTACTTCTAATTTTCTCATCTTGCAGCCAGGATATAATGCATCCTCAGAAGACCTCAACAACTCATAAAATTCAAAGGGTTCCAACTCAGGATTTGAATCTATATCAGCCGAAGTTTCTGTATGTTGAAAAGACGAAACTACAACATCATTTACTAAATCTTTTAACAGAACTTATGTTTTCACTAATGTTATATGGTAATTCATGTTTCAAAAGAATACATGATTAATGTATTGACATGTTTTTAATGTGATCAACAAGATATATGTTGTGATATATGAGGGATAAATGATGGTATTCACGTGCTTGTTATATGACCCTTTTAGTAATCGTTCTCTTTATACTATGAGTTTGGAAAAAAGTATTTTGGATAATCCTAAATATTGGAATGGATTATGCTGAACATAAGTTAGTATTGTTTAAGGCTAGAAATTTTTTCGATATTATTTATAGAATGTTATAATAGTGTAGTTTAAGAAAAGGGACAACCTGCAGAACGAGCGACAAACCGTCATGTTGGACAAAGTTGCAGGAATAGAACCCACAACTGAAGTGTGACATGCCTTTATCACCTACCACTGGCCTACAGGATGTCTCTGGTTAGTAGAAACTAGTTTTATTATATTAAGAGGTATGATAGATGATGTATAAGTCCATTTTTGGAACCATATACGATTAATCTCACTATAGATGGACTTATGTATATTTAATAACTTATGCTAACATTTTGTTTGAGACAAATGGAATGACCTATCATTCTATCGCATGATCTGCTAACACTACACGATTGAAAAATTAAACTTCATTTCTTTAAGAGATGATGTGGAAATTGTTCATGGAAAGACCAACAGTGATGTTGTACCAAAATAAAGAAAGTATTTCTTCTAATTCAAATTTTTTCAACTTTAGGGAAATAATATTGAAAACCAAAGAAATTCATTCTATTGCCCTCATATCTAATGAATCATATGGTACCATAGATCATCAAAAATTTTTGTCTTTGTGATTGTTTGATTTTTCATAGCCATGTCCTCTACCACTCTTCATCAGAAGTTGATGGTTATATTTCTCTTCCATATCCATATATTCACCAATGTTCTCCTATGTGGAAACCCAATGATGAGTTAATTTGGGTAACCATTACATTTCATACATTAGTTTTTAGTATTATGTTTTAGTATTCCTTTTTCGATGTGGGTTTTTTGAAAGAAACATTCAATTAGTAAACAATTTATAACCTCGATGAATTTCGTGGGGAAATTAATTTTAAGGGGGGTAGAATGTAATACCATGAGATTTTAGGAGAACTATTCATCATAATTTATTTTATTCCTTTTATTGTACACTACACCAATAATGTCATGCACTATATGCAACACCGTTTTAGCTTGTAGTATACGCAACACTATTCATGGATCGTGTCACACACAATTTCAAGCTCATTTGATAGAAGTTATTCTACGCATCATTGAGTGTGTATATATATTTATATGTATTCTCTGTATAAATGAAATATGTTTGGATTCTATTATATGCAACAACAAAGGAATATCTCACTAAACACAACCTCTACTTGGCTTTCATTACATGCAATCGTGACCTTCCACGATAACGTTTGTTGTACGCAATACCGAGTTTCACTAAACAACAATTTCTTTTTAAAATAATATATAAACAAGCCATAATTAATAGTAATACCTAATTTTTAAAATTTGATAATTTTTATTTTTCAAAATGGACTACATTTTTGGATTCAGAATATCGAAATTAGCCTTGGGTGAAATTTTGGTATTTGTCTGAAAACTTTCAATTTTTGATGACTAGTGAAAACACTGAGTTATTGGTTAAAACTGACTTTTTATTTATATAATAATTTATTTTATTTAAATTTATTTTAGGTAAAAATAGATATATAATACTTGTATAAGTTCAATGTAATTCATTGGAGTCATTTTATAATAATTATATATATATTTTTTGTTGAACTTTTCATCATCTTTTACCCACCTCCTAGGAGCTTTTGAAATTGTACATAAAAAATAATGTTACCACTTTTGTGAGTTAAAATTTTAAAATATGAGAGACATGGTTAATATCAAGGAGTAAATTGTGGTTCAATAAGGTAAAATTAATTTTTGGTGAATAGTAATTTTTACTTTTATTTAGCTCGGTTAAAAGTAAATAGTGTAATTAAGGGTAAAAATGATATTATTATTACGCAAATACATGTCATAATTCTATTGGATAAGTTTAATTCGACCAAAAACATCCTTAGGAATAAAATATTACCCTTTAGGTCCACTTGGATAAGATTATGACACTTATTATTATTTTGTTTGTAGAAGAGTTAAAAGAGTTAAAATCAAAGTTTAATAACTAAAACATTTTTAATATTTGGTTATACATAAGAACAATTAGACTATAAATATTCATTATAAAGATAAAATGATTTCCTAGATAAGCGTATTTTATTTATAATTTTTAGGAATTAAATAATATAATGTATTTATGACACAATGATGATGTAATAACTACCGTATTTATGAAATATTAACATAATATATGTTATAAATACCAAAATAAATTTAATTTCAGACTTTTTATGAATTACATTAAATTTAAAGGTTAATATGACTTGTTTTTTTTATTTAATTAATTTTTTTCGAACTAATCATGCTGTTATTATTTTCACAAAAATCAAATACCAAATAGTGTCAAAATTGACATAAAATAGATTTTAAAACAAATATTATATTATCAATTGTTATTATATTCCTCAAAATTTAATCATCATCCAAATGACTAAGATAAGGTTATATATATTAATAATTAACCACTTGGGTTTTGTTTGACCTGTTATATTACGTTTATTAACCATATAGTGTAAGAAAACAAGAAGACATGGTAAAAGTTAAATTATTTAATTTAGAGTTAAATCTAAATGACATGGTCAAAATAGTAACCTAAAATTTTCTAAAACCAATTGGTTTAGAGTATTTCGATCTATCCACACATTATCTTAGAAATAAATCAATTTGAAACTATTATAAACCGAATACAACTTTATTATAACATAATATTTTATGTTTTTTCAAAGGTTCCCCTCTCCTCCCTTATAAAAAGGGCACACATTCCCTCTAATCCTCACATCCTTTTGAGCCTTGAATCTCAGAAAAAACCCGGACAATTACTCTTCTCAGCCTATATAGTAATATCGTAGAGGTTCGGGTATTTTCAAAAGAACAACTCTAGTGTCGTAAGAGGAATCTTAAAAGAGGTGTGTCGAAGAAGAGGTAATCTCTTCTACCGATTCTTTTCATGTTTTCTTTCTTCTTAAACTGCTTCTTATATAGTTATTTCATTATAAAGTAATAACATTAGTGTCACTAATACACTAATATGTTATTATAAATATGAAACAACACCATTTAACCTTATATCCATCATACGGAAAAAAATTCACGGCGCGTGAGTACGTATGGAATACCGTCTCCACGCCGTGGTGTAATCTGTTTTTCCACCACCACCTTAATTAGATGGGTATAATGTTGTAAAGAATAACTATATATAGCTATTATAAAATAATACTGATTCAGAGATTTTATATCATCCACTCCAATTCAATTCAAGAATTATGGGAATGATATCATCGCTCGTGCGTACGTACAGATTACTGTCTCCACGACATGATGAGATTCATTATCCATGTTAACCAGTCAAGACTGATTATAAAGTATATAAAATGAATAATGATAAAATATATGACATTATGAAGATGTTTGATATATATGTATATATAAATATGTCATCTACTTACTTCCATTCAAGTCAATAAGGAAAATAAAGCAGCGTTCATGCGTACGTACGACCTACCGTCTCCATGAACAGTGTATTTCATTTCATTTATCTATCTATTATATATATATATTTATACTGAATATATATGATATATAAGTCATTATTTAAATTATGGATGTAATTATATCAGGATATAAGTAATAATAATATCAATAACAACAAGTCCAAACACGTACGATAAATAAAATGATTTTATCCAAAACGGTGATTTAACATGGAATTTACAAAATAACACGTAATATAAAGTAATAAGTGAACCATATATGATATAAAAACAATGAATCTGATTCTGTAATAAGTCAATTAAATAATTTAAATCATTAAATTGGAGGTTCATATACGTACAAAGTATATCAGACCTTAGGAGAGGGATAATTTTGCAAATCTCAATTTTATCCGAGATTCCTTATAGGTATGTATTTATTGGGTTTATATTTTTCATCCATGTCTATAAAAATGTTTCACATAATGTTTTTAATATTCTTACATGTTTTTTTAAAGTCTTGTTTACCCCTATTTGACATTTACATTGTGTTGTAGATAGAATCAATCTTTTGTTTACCATATGAGGAACTTTTTGACTTTTCCGACAAAAGTATGAGAAGAATGTTTTTTATCATATACGGCATGAATAGATTTTTACAGTTTTATAACACCTAATTTTCATGAATCATACACTACATTTTTTCATGGTTATTTTCAGTAA
Organism: Viscum album; assembly: GCA_963277665.1. Classification (NCBI taxonomy): domain Eukaryota; kingdom Viridiplantae; phylum Streptophyta; class Magnoliopsida; order Santalales; family Viscaceae; genus Viscum; species Viscum album. The sequence continues at coordinate 655,317,202 of OY728140.1, forward strand.
ATCGTATTCTTTTAAAATTTTGTGGCATTTTGTGAAAATATAATGATTTTGAATAAGAAAGGATATTTTCCTCAAGATTTCATTTAAAGTGTTTTATCAATACCATTTTTCATCTAAGATTTCATTATTTCATATGTGTATGTTTCAATTATAATGTCTCTTTGATTTACATTGTTTCACATTTCTTATGATGAAATGATATTCATTTTTTTATATGGATTATGTTATGATGGTATGTTGTTTATGAAACCCATTTTATTCATTCAGTTATGATGAATAATTTATGTTTATGTTTTGTTACAAGTAAGATTGATTTCATTATGAGAAGGGTGGGACCTATATCTACCTAAAATTCATTAGGTTAATATTTATATGTCATGTGATAGACATGGATGAAATGTTAAGTTAATCTGGTTCATTGGTACAGGACAGGAATGAGGAGTGAACTCGATTCAGAAGGGGACTTTTTCCACTAAGATGGTCTTAGAAGCAATTCATTGGCTGCTATAGAAATCATATCATGTGTATAATGGTTTTCCACAACTACATGTTTTATTCCCATTCTATTTTATCATGATTGATGATCCATTATGATCTATGCCTTATGTACTACCATGTTTTATGTCATTTCTCATGATTTTGATATTTAAACATTATGTTCATGTTTTTCTGATGTTCAAATGTATATGATTTTTTTAATTTCTCCCTTATTACCCTTACTGATCATTTTAGCTCACCCTTTATATTTTTTCATTTCCCCAGGATATAACAAAAGATTTTAGGTAAGAAAAAAATGATGATATTTATGGGAGATGTTGAAGATATTTCACTAAGATTAGAATATTATATTCTGAGTTTCCGAAGACAATAACTATTATGGTCCTTTGTTGTGTGTTTTTATTATGTATTAGATTTAACACAAAAGTAATGAAATTTTTATGGGTGTGAAGCTTTGGGTCTCTATAGTTTGTATCAGAGGAATTTTTTATTTAACCTTTGGAAACTAGGATGAGAAAACTTTAGTGAAATCCATAGAGATATTACTAAGGTAGGTCTAGGGGTGTCTCAAAGGTTAGGTATACGTATAGGTTTAGTCCTATAACTATGGTAACGATCTTATAATTTAACATAAGTTGTTATATATTGAAGGTATTCCACCTTGATTATGATTTTTGACACACACTATTCTTTTTGGGTTTTAAAAAATGGGTGGAAACATGAAGATTCACGATAATGGAGGATATGATGTACAATGGAATGATATTCTTCCAGAGAAACCAAATGAAATTTGATCTAGAAGTCCACATATCTTTATTATTCATAATCAACAATCTCATAATATAGTCAATAATCTCAACTTTGGTAAGTATCCTGACTCAGGTAATAAGAGAATGATTGAGTTTCATGATTATCATAGAAAAAATAAAGTTCAATTCCCCTCATTTAAATCAGGTGGGAAGAGGCATCAGAGAAAATGTTTCAATGGAACTGGAAGATTATTTGGGTGTGGAAATGAAGGACACAAAACCATAAATTATAAAGGAAATGGATCAGTTCACACAATGGACAAGGATAATGGTATTGCTAAGACATCAGAAATGGTTAAATGTTTTAGATGTGGAATGTATAGGCATTATGAAAACCAATGCCCTAAGTGAAAGTCTCATGAAGAGAATCATCATGGTCCTATGGGTAGTATTTATATTGATGATGATGAAGATACTGCAAATGATATGTGAGATGAATGAACAGTTGATGCTCGATAAATGGTTTAAGAAGGTAATGCAATGATTTATTTTTATCAAGAGTTATGTTGTATAGGTAATCGTACTATGGAATAAAGAAACATCTAAGGATTGATACACTATTGTTTTTCTTAAAGTATTAGAAAGTATATGTTGAATGGTACCGGTAACCATAAAAAAATATTCAGATATTTTTGGAATGTAGATGATATATGCATAATGAAGAGATAAGGAGAAAATGAAATTTTTGATATTATTCAGAGATCATGACAGATATAAGGACAAACTGATATCATGGTTTGAGTATATAAAAATTTTGGGATTTTGGTATGTGGGAAGACTTAACTTTTAACAGAACTCATATTTTCACTAAGGTTCTATGGTAATTCATGTTTCAAAAGAATACATGATTAAGGTATTCACATGTTTGGAATGTGATCAACAAGATATATCTTGTGATATATGTGGGATAAATTATTGTATCCACGTGCTTGTTATATGTTCTTTTTAGTAATCATTCTCTTTATACAATGAGTTTCAAAATAAGTATTTTGGATAGGTCTAATGATTGGAATGGATTATGTTGAAGATATGTTAGTATTGTTTAAGGCTAGAAATTTTTTCTTTTTTATTGATAGAATGTTATAATAAAGTAGATTAAGAAAAGGGAAAACCGGTAGAACGGGAAACAACCCGTCGTGTCAGACAAGGTTGTGGGAATTGAACCCACAACCGAAGAACGACATGCCTTTATCACCTACCACTGGCCTACAAGAAGTCCCTGGTTAGTAGAAACTAGTTTTATTATATTATGCGGTAAGATAGATGATGTATAAGTCCATTTTTGGAACCATACATGAATAATCTCTCTATAGATAGACTTATGTATATTTAATAACTTTTGTTAATATTTTGTTAGAGACAAATGGAATGACCTATCATTCTATTGCATTATATGATATCACTTCATGATTGAAAAAATCAACTTCATTTCTTTAAGAGACAGTGTGGAAATTGATCAATCAACGACCAACAGTGAGATTCTACCAAAATCAAGAAAGTATTACTTCTAATTCCTATTTTTTCAACATTAGGGAAATGATATTGAAAACTAAATTTTTTTTTCTATTTCCCTCATATCTGATGAATTAGATGGTACCTTAGATCATCACAAATTTATGCCTTTGTGATTGTTGGATTTTTCAGAGCCATTTCCTCTACCACTCTTCATCAGAAGTTGATGGTTATATTTCTCTTCCAAATCCAAATTTTAACCTATGTTCTCCTATATGGAAAACCAGTGATGATTTAATTTGGGTAACCATTAAGTTTCATAAATTATTTTAAAAAAATGATGTTTTAGTATTCCTTTTTATGTTGTGGGTTTCTATAAAAGAATCTTTTAAGTAGTAAACGATTTATAACCCTGAAGAATTTCAAGGGAGAAATTCATTTTTTAAGGGGGGTAGAATGTAACACCCCGAGAGTTTATGAGAACTATTATTTTTAATTTCATTGATTTATTTTGTTGAAATATACACTACAATTTTCTTGCACTATACGCAACATCGTATTAGCTTGTAGTATACGCAACACTATTCTTGGATAGTGTTACACACAATTTCAAGTTCATTTGATAGAAGTTATTCTACGTAACATTGAGTGTATATATATATATATATATATTCAATGTATAAATGAAATATGGTTGGATTCTATTATATGAAACACAAAAGGAATCTTACACTACATGCAACCCTGACTTGGCTTGCATTACATGCAATCAAAAACTTCCATGATAGCGTGTGTTGTATGCAATGCCGAGTTTCACTAAACAGCAATATGTTATTAAAATATTATATTTACTAGCTGTTATGAATAGTAATACCCACTTTTTGAAATTTTATAAATTTTATCTTTCAAAATGGACTTCATTTTTGGATTTGGAATATCGAAATTAGCCTAGGGTGAAATTTTGGTTTTTTCTGAAAACATTCAGATTTTGATTAATAGTGAAAACACTGAGTTATTGGTTAAAACCAGCATTTTATTTAAGTAATCATTTATTTTATTTTAATTTATTTTTGGTCAAAATAGGTAAATAATACTTATATAAGTTCAATGTAATTCATTGGAGTCATTTTATAATAATTTTAGATATATAAATTTTTTTTTAACTTTTCACCGTCTTTTACCCACCTCCTAGGAGCATTTGCAATTGTACATAAAACATAAATTTACCGCTTCTATGAGTTGAATTTCAAAAATCTGAGACACACAATTAATATCAAGAAGTAAAATATGGTTTATCAAGATAAAAATAAATTTCGGTGAATAGTAATTTTTTACTTTTATTTACCGCGGTTAAATGTAAATATGGTAATTAAGGGTAAAATTGATATTATTATTAGCATTAAACAAGTCATAATTCTATTGGATAAGTATAATTCGACCAAAAACAACATTAGTAATAATATATTACCCTTTAGGTCAACATGGATTAGATTAGGACACTTATTATTATATAATTTAAATAAGATTTAAAATAGTTAAAATCAATGTTTAATAACTATAACATTTTTAATATTTGGTTATACATAAGATACAATTGACTATAAATATTAATTAGAAATCTAAAATGATTTCCTACATAACCGTATTTTATTTATAATTTTTAGACATTAAATAATTTAATTTATTTATGACACAATGATGATGCAATAATTACTTTATTAATGAAATATTAACATAATTCAAGTTATAAATACCGAAAATAAATGTAATTTGAGACTTTTTATAAATTACACTAATTTTCACGGTTAATATGACATGATACTATTTATTTAAATAATTTTTTTTGAACTAATCTTGTTGTTATGATTTTCACAGAAATCAATTACCAAATAGTGTCAAAATTGACATAAAATAGTTTTTAAAACTAATATTATATTATTAATTGTTATTCTACTCCTAAAAATATAAGGATTATCCAAATGACTCAGATAAGGTTATATATATTAATAATGAAATACATGGGGTTCTTTTGACTTGTTATTGTCTGTTTATTAACCATATAGGGAAAGAAAACAAGAAGACATGGTAAAAGTTAAATTATTTAACATAGAGTTAAATCTAAATGATACGGTTAAAATAGTTACCTAAACTTGTCAAAAACCTCTTGGTTGAGAGAATTTCGACCCATATCCACTTTATCTTCAAAATAAATCAATTCGGAACTATTATAAACCAAATATGACTTTATTATATAATAATATTTTATGTTTTTTCAAAGGTTTTCCTCTCCTCCCTTTTAAAATGGCACCCCTTCCCTCTTCTCTTCACACCTTTTTGAGCCTTGAAGATCGTCCAAAACCTGACAATTCCTTTTCTAAACCTCTCTATTTATATCATAGTGGTTCTGGTCTTCCCAAAAGACCAACTATTGTGCCCTAATAGGAATCTTAAAAGGGGTGTGTCGAAGAAGATGTAATCTCTTCTATCGATTCATTCATGTTTTCTTTCTTCTTCGTTAGTTGTTTATTTATAAAGTAAAATATCATTAGTATCACTAATATACTGATATTTTATTATAAATATGAAATAACCCCATCTCACCTTCTATCCATCCTACGGAAAACAAAATCACCGCATGTGCGTACGTACAAAATACCGTCTCCACGCTGTGGTGTAATCTGTTTTTCCACCACCACCTTATGTGGATGGGTATAATGGTGTAAAGAATAACTATATATAGTTATTATAACATCATACTGATTATGATATATTATATCATCCACTCCAATTCAATTCAATAATTATGGGAACAATATCATCTCTCATGCGTATGTACGGATTACCGTCTCCACGACGCGATGATATTAATTCTCCATGTTTACCACTCAAAGATGATTATAAACTATATATAATGAATAATATTGAAATATATGACATTATAAAGCTACTGTATTTATGTTTATATATATATATATATATATATATATATTTCATCTACTTACTTCCATTCAAGTCAATAAGGAATAGAAAACAACATTCATGAGTACGTACGACCTACTATCTCCATGAATGGTGTATTTTATATAATTTATCTATAAAATATATATATATATATATACTGAATATATATGATATATAAATCATTATTTACATTCTAGAAGTAATTAAATCATGATATAATTAGTAATAATAATATCAAGAATAACAAGTCCAAACACGTACGATAAATAAAACGATTTTACCCCAAACACTACTTTAACAAGGAATTTACAAAAGAACGGGTAATATAAATTAATAACTGAACTATATATGATATAATAATAATAAATATGATTCATTAATAAGACTATGAGATTAATTAAATCATTATACAGGAGGTTAGGATACGTAAAAAGCATATTAGACCTAAGGTAAGGGATAATTTTGCAAATCTCATTTTCATACGAGATTGCATATACGTAAGTATTTAATAGGGTTATATTTTTCATCCTTGTCCATTAAAATGTTTTTCATAAAGTGTTTAATATTATTCCATGTATTTTTAAAATCATTTTTACCCCACTTTGACTTTTTCATTGTGTTATGGAAAGAATATTATTTTTTGTTTACCATACGTGGAACTTTTTGACTTTTCTAACAAAAGTACTAGAAAATGTTTTTTTAACTTATATGACATGAAATGATTTTTACGGTTTCATAACACCAAATTTTCATTAATATTCCTCTACACATTTTCTGGGTTATTTTCAGTAAAATCATTTTCTTTTAAAATTGTGTGGCATTTTGTGAAATGAAAATGATTTTGAAACAGAAAGGATATTTTCCTTAAGAATTCATTTCAAGTGTTTTATCAAAACCAATTTTCATCTATGATGAAAATATTTCATATGTGAATGTTTCAAGTATAATGTCTCTATGATTTACATAGTTTCACTTTTCTTATGATGAAATGATATCCATTTGTTTTATATGGATTATGTTATGATGGAATGATGTTTATGAAAACCATTTTATTCTTTGGGTTATGATGAATGATTTATGTTTATCTTGTGGCACAAGTAAGAAAGATTTCATTATGAGATGGGTGGGACCTAGATCTCTGTCCAATGCATTGGATAAATATTTATATCTCATTAGATATACATGGCTATAACGGTAAGTTAATCTGGGTCAGTGGTATAGGAATAGAACGAGGAGTGAACTCGATTCAGAAGGGGACTTTGTCCACTAAGATGGTCTTGGAAGCAATGCCTTGGCTACTATGGGAATAATATAATGTGCCTAATGGTTTTCCACAAATACATGTTTTATTACCATGCTATTGTATCATGATTGATGATCCATTATGATATATACCTTACGTACTGAAATGTTTTATGTCATTTCTCAATATTCTGATGTTTAAACATTATGTTCATGTTTTTTTATGTTCAAATGTATATGGTTTGTTTTATTTTCTCCATGCTTACCCTTACTGAGCATTTGAGATCACCCTTTATATATTTTCTTTTCCTAGGATATAAATAGAGGTTTTAGGTAAGAAAAAAAGGAAGACCATTATGGGAGATGTTGAAGATCGTTCACCAAGATTAGAATATTATATTCCGAGATTCCAAAGATACTAAACTATTACGGTCCATTGGTGTCTATTTTTTTTATATATTAGATTTTCCACAAAATTAATGTAATTTCTATGTACCTGATGCTTTGGGTCTCTACAAATTATTAAAAAAAAAGTCCATAAAAACAAAATAATAACACCCATATCTACTATGAAATGTTATTTTAGGGATGTAATCAACCTTCACATTATCCTGATGGTACATTGATCTCATTTCAGTCTTGGGAAAATACTAAGATCCTTGTAGAATATAAAAAATTCATTGATATGTGGAAAATGATACATATTCATAAAAGTAATGTGATTAAAATCCCTAGAATCAAAAAAAATTCTCATAGAACCATATTATATTTAATGAATAAAACATGTGCACCACATGGTGATGTTCATTTTTGAATGATGACATTATCAAATTAACTCATATAACTGATTTTTTCATTAAATATGTTCTACGTGATACATTTGATTATGGATTTTTGAAATGGGATTAGAATTGTGAACTAATTAAATAGAAAATCCAACTTCTCGATTAGGTATTACACTATGAATCATAATATAAAAAAACATAAAGGTATTCATTTAACATATTCTCTTCACTGTTCAGATCAGTTCACATATTTTCACCAATATGATCATGGACATAAATATTTACTTCATTTTAAAATTTATTAGCTTGATGATATTTTATTAATTTTATGGGTACATTCATGTATATGAACTAAAAAACATTCTAAAAAACATATTCAACTTATAATCAATATAAGATTGATGAATAAAAATACCATCCATACCATTCATGACATCATACTCTTCAAAGGAATAAACAAAATGGTTTTTTTGGAAATGTATTTCCTCATAAAATAGCTCTAATGTTCTTATAATTCTATTTTTATATACTATTCCACCTTTGCATTTTATCCATAAGTTCTAGTATCATTTCATGGTGCTGAATATTCAATTTAACAAAAATATTCTCAAAAATAATGTAATCTATATACCATGTATCAAAAAAAATTCATTAGTAATATCAATGTAAATATAAAAAGTACATGTTACCACATCATTCGATGGCCAGACATCTACTGATGTAGTCACAAATGACATCACCACACCATTGTTCTTAAAATCTATATTTTCCATAATTTTTATCATATTTTTGCAGTGTGACTGAATAAAATAACATCTCACCAAATTTAAAATACATTATTTTTCAGAACATGATTAATATTAAGATCATTTTCATTAAAATTTGATGAAATATTTCCAAAAATATAACATTTAAAACACATCTAAGTTTTTTTAAGACATTCCCCGTGGTTACTTTTAGAAAACTTTCCAAAAATTTGAATCTTGACTTTCATACCTTTATATTTCTTTTATTGATACTTACCCATCACATTCTATATATAACTTTTATTCCTATTATTTTAAAAGTACACATGATAATATTAGAACTCCATTTGTACCTTCTCGAAAAAATTTCAAATTTTCCCACATTTTTTTAATTCACGAGATTCCAATTCTTTTTGGTTGCATGGATTAAACTATAAGAAAAAATGATTAATTTTTTAATCAATATCCTGGAAAATATTTAAAGAGTACCTTTCATATCATGTTATGTTTTCTAAATACATTTCTACTAAATCCTCCTCCATCAGTATCAATTCAATGAGTTAATTTTCGATTATAAATTGAACCACCATAGGAAAATATTTTTCATGTAAAATTTTCTTATATTCATCCCATTCCAAGGGAAAAATATCCTCCCTATCTCTAATATTCATGACCATTGACCACTATAATTCATAATCAAATTCAAAATGTTAAATGGAAAGGCTATGTTTTTGATTATCTAAACACCCTATAACATTGAATATATTTTCAATGGAATTAATCCATCTTGGAACTACTACTAGGTCAGAAGATCCCCTGAACATAGGAGAGTGAAAACTGATAAAACATTCTGCTACCATTATATTCCTTTAAAGTAGATATGGATTTCCTCTTTTATTGATTATACCTACATTTATATACATTTAAACTAATCCATTACTATAAAAATGTTCTCTTGAAATTCATAGATTTCTAGAATATATATTTGAAAGATATCATCATCTTGATGCCTTAAAACATCAGATTCCCCATGTAATCAATAGAAAACCATTCAGAATAGTCATATCTGGGATACAAAAACCAGGAAATATGAAAAATATATATCATTTAAACATAAATATAAAGTATAAAACATTAATTATATACTTTTAACATCATCCTTGCCCCTAATGTTATCCAAACTATGCTCTGATACCAATTATAAGGACCCAACCTTTAACATTACATTTTCTAGTATTTTATTATTGAATTCAAATAATTACATTATAGTTCAATGTTTTATGTCTAGATATTTATAACGCTAGGAAATAATCTGTACATAACAACCTAAAATCATACAACGTGGTTAATACTATGAAAATCAATATTTTTCATTATTTAAACGTTTTTAATAAAAACACATGAAATATATTCAGGAAAATCCTTCAGAACATTCATCTAGGATTATACTTTTCACTTACCCATCCTTAATCCCTATGAATAACATTTTAAAACAGGATTAAGAGATTAATTAATTGGATAAATATAGAGAGTACATGAATAATTGTAATCATAAGAAAATAGTTTCATAAAGACATATTTGTCACCTAATATGAATCATATAGTTACATTGTGAAAACATGGGATTTCCATATAACAAAGAAAAATTACATAATACCAAAATGGTAAGCTTTGTAATTAATTATGTACTATTAAAACTATCATAGATGCCGTATTATTTTTAGCCCTCACTACCACTATACAATATAAACATCACCAATACATTATAATGTAACCCTCATAGATTTCTTATAGTATAATCATCGAAGTTACACTTCGAGTAACCATACGGTAGACCGTAAACAAAAATTTACCCAATGAATTGGAAGGAGATATAAATCCCCCAAATAATAATAAACAACTCCCCTGAACTATAAAATAATTATAAATGAAGAATAAATACATTATATAAATCACACCTTTTATAAATTAATAAAAAATAAAAGAGGATTTTAAAAAAATTCTATTGAAATTATCTTATATTCTATTGATGGTTGATGAAAAGAATGAAATATGTTTCTATGATATATATAAACATAATATAATATATATTAATCAAAATTTATTTCACAATATATTTAATCAACACATAATCAATGAAGTAGAAGGCTAACTCAAAGAATGGAAATTAGGTTACTAATTCCATTACCTTAAATTTATATAACAAAAAAATGTTTCATAATCATGCATAATGATCTAAATATAGCAATTAATAAAATTAAAAAGAATATTAATATTTATAATTAATTATATGATATTCTCATTACATATTACAAAAGAATTATTAATAATATATTGTAATTTTCAATTTTTCATGTCATATTATTTCATGCTCACCATCGTTGGTTTATTTTTTATTTTCTTATTGAATGGGAGAATAAATATAGAATTGAAATCACATATTACTAATGAACTTAAAGAAAAATAAATTGTATTATATTTTATTTTCTATATGTAATGAGTATTATTTATTAGGTAAAACATTAGCGATGAATGGTAGATTATTTTTTTGAATTATAACCACTACGAACAACTTAAGTTTTAATGATTATTATTATATATAAACATTTGTATCATAACATAATATAACTTATTATATGTTTAAGAAACTATTTTTTCCATTAATGGTTTTATTACTAGACTTTTTGGAAGTATTCAAAATTTAAAATTGATCATCAACGATGTCAGGAAATCAACACATTACCAAAGATGTGTTTATTTTTAGAATAAAATGGAGAGGATAAGAATTGTTATGGTTAATTTTCAATAAAATTTATAAAATTAAATTATAAATAATATTATTTTGTATCCATTCCTATTGTTTATGGTTGGGTTAAGATAGTATGGGAAAATAAAAAAAATTAAACAAAATTAAGAGAATGTGGTTTTGTTCCTACTGATTTTGATTCCTTGTAAACCTTCTTAAGCCCATTGGTTTTGACCTTTTGGTGAGACCAGTAGGTCGTGGATGTGGGGAATTGTCTTTGGAATGTAATGGGGCTGAAATTAAACATGATATATAAGGGTTTGGTGTATGGGGAAAAGAGGTGGTGAGGGTTAGTATTTTTATTTGGGGGGACAGATATTTTCCCCTTATTATATTCATTTGTTTATTATTATGGATCAATGCTATGAATAGTTAGAGAATTATCACTCAATATATGAAAATACTTAATTATATTCAGATTTTGTATTCTTACGTCTTCCTTATATCATCAATGACTCATTAAAATAATGTATTTAGTTTCTATTGTAAATTATTTTTACTCAATATTCACCAAAAATTCAATTATTTCATGAGAATCCTAAAAATTCCCCCTAAAAAATTTTACAATGCTATTAATATAAAAATAAACTTTATTTTGTGGAAATAGTTATCTTAATATTGGAAAATTAATTTTTAATTAAAAACATTATTAAAAAAAATACGAGTTAAAAAAATATAACTTAATTTATAGCACTATGAAAATTTAATTAAAGAATCCTACAATTAACTAACATTAATATAATAGTAATAATTTATTACTCAATTTTTTGATATTATTTATTCATTAATATAACTATATTAATTGTGAAATTGTAACAAACAATTTAAAACTAAAAAAAATACAAAAACATATTTTTTCATTTTCAAAACATATTTTTACTTATTCCATGATAAAAATGTATCATGATTACACTTATAAGAAAAATAAATTTAATTTGTTATTTTATTGGTGTGCTTAATATTTTATTTTCCATATTACTATTCTAAATGGTTGTGATACTATTATTATGGTCATGTAAATAGTACATCTGTATAAATTCTTTAAATTCATTAAATACACTTTAATATATTATTAATTTGTAGTGAATTTAAATATTTAATTACTAAATAAAAAGAAATTATTTTATAGTTACCAGATTTGTTACTCATGGGTTTTGTAATAATCATATCCATGACAAAAGAAATTGATAATTAATAGAAATTCAACGTTCAATGATCATATTAAATTATAATATTTTCGGGGGACTAAAAATGAATCAAGGTAGTGAATGTCAAATTATATACTTGGGTAAAGTAATCATAAACCATTTAGGGGGAATATGAAGTATTGAATCAGTAAAACATATATCAAGTGGATTAAAATAATGGTTTGTTATCATTGATGAATGTAAAAACAATAAGAATGACATTTGATAAAAAAATCACTCGTAAAATATTTTTTAAATTTTTAAATACATTTTTGAAAATAATATTAATCATAAATAACTTGTAAAAATAAATTCATAAAAAATATTCCTTTTAAAATTTCAAGAGTTGATTTGAAGAAGTTATTTCAGTTAAATCTATACATGTTGTAAAAGGTAAAAAATATCATTCCATTTGTAAGGTAAAAAAGGAAAGAAAAGTTCATTATTTAGAAAACCATACGAATATTCAATTGAATACTATTTTTAATGAAAAAAATTCAAAACATAAAAAATAAAATATTCTTTATTTTTTTATATTATTTTTTAAAATAATTTTTTTAAACAATGTTCATCAGAAGAAAAGAAGTTCACCCACTAAAGAAGGATATGATGTTGAATTTTATATAAAAATACTCTAAAACATTAAGTACAAATAGTATAAATATTTTTATATTACTTTTAATTTTTTTAATAACTATAGGAGCATAAAATTAATTTATTTACTAAACAATGAACTAATAATTTATTCTAAATGAAATTACTATGTAAATAATTCATAATTTTATATGAATGTGACGTAAAATCATAAAAATCCCACAACATTGATCTGATCATAAAAAATAAATAATATATGTGTTTCAACTTTAAATACATATAATCAATTTTAAATTCATTAATATATAGTAATAATTTATCAAACACATAATCATATAATATTAACCACATCGATGATGTACTATAACCCAGTGAAAAGGAATTCGGGTATGAATTGATTTTCCAAATGGTGACACTTAATTAAAATATATTTAGATTAAATAAATAAATTTGAAACTCAAGATGTCATGAATAATGAATTAATTATGATATTTATGCCATATCGGTCATATTTTCAACATAAATAAGAAATAGGTTCACAACAATAGTGTTTTTCAAAAATAATGGATATTAAGATGAAGTCCCTAACAACATATTAAATTTTTAATAATAAGTCACATTAATGAGATAAATAAAAATAAAAAATAAAAAAAATATGGTCAATAAATTATTTATATAATATATTAACGTTTTATAAGATACACAATATAAAATAAATATGTGGTAAAAATTGTTTTTGCATCATGAAAGGAAAAGTGAGATAAGAATCCATTACCATTTAATTAACTTGTTGTGAAAACCACTTCCCATATAGAAAAATGGTTTTAATTATTTAAAATATTTATTCCATAACTGTAAACATATTTTTAATATCATATGTTAACATATTATATTACAAAATAACCCTATTTCAGGTGTTATTTGCCTCGTTTTTCTGGTATGTTGCAACTGGTTACTCATTATTCATATGACATAGATCATGATTTCATCATCTCAGAAGTGTATAAGATGATTTAATTCTCATAAATTTTAATTATTTATATATTTTGAAAAATAAATAATATTGGGAGATAGGAAATGAAATACCTTATTCACAGATATTACGGGTCATATGTAAGTAAGAACACTACTTATATTTATTTTAATATTTTAGATGAATTAAAGGTAAATGATATATATGGATATTTTAATACCAATACAGTATTTGTGTTATATATATCACATAATATTATAATAACAATTCTTTGTATGTTCCATTTATTGTGGGACCGAGTTACATCGATTTGAATGAGCGGTAGGTAACAGTTCGACAAATGATGTTACCATATTAAAAAAATGAAAATAATAAAATTTTGTATAATATTAAAATTTAGTAAGTATAAATTCATTATTAATATTGTATATATCATATAAAACCTACATTTCTATCTTAATTCCCATAAATGAGATATTGTAATTGAAAAAATGAATAATATCATTTCGTGGGATGATATTTTTCTATACATAAATAGAAATATCAAAACCCATTAAATGGATGTGTGTGTATGTTTAGTTAAATCCCCATTCATAAAAAAATTATAATATTGAATATTCTTATTTTATTATATAATAATGTAATAATAATTAATTAATAATTGGATAAGGAAATTAAACTATTGTGATTGTTGAGAAACATTACCTCGACTTTTGGTAGCACCTTTCATTTTATGCCCACCATAGGTATGGCCCGCCTAGATCTCGAGGCGGTCACACCTCATCATCAACCCCTCCCCTGAGGGAAGCGTAAGGAGCTATTTCTCCCCACCCCAACATTCAATCATTTCGATAGCTTCTCCCTATAATGCCTTGAAAACTCCCTATCCTAAACCGACGAGGTAGGGGATACCCGTGACAGGCCGATCAGAGTCCTGCTTCATGGGCTCCCAGTGAGGGCCCCCACCAGGCAGTGTCAGCACCACCGCCCGGTTCCCCAAGCCATGAAACAGGTAAGCCACGTACCTGCACCACTGACTCCAGTTCATCTGACCTGGTACCAGCGTCGGGCACAAATTGAACATGAAACCTATCATGGGGTGTCAATTCTGGCGACTACTATGGCCGATGCCACCGCTGAATCATATCCCCATCTCTGTGCATACGTAGAGTTGGGAAACATATACGCACAACCTAGATCAAGGCCCCAACCGCCCCACGGACATGCTGGGTCTACTCTCTCTGTCACCGACATAGGTGATGGCCGCTACGGACCAATCCGCATAAATTCCCCCCAAGGCAGAGGCTCACTCAGTACCAACACTACGGAAGGTGCATGCCCTCCCTACTCTGGACCTCAGCATTGAGGTCTTCCCCGTGCCACCTTTAACCCTAGTGAGGGTCTTCCCTATGACTGAAACACTCCATAAGGGGGTCTCTCATGTGCTCACTATACTGGGTACGGGGTCACTGACCCTACCGCAAACCAAAGGAATAGATAAATTGCATGTCCAGTCACTCACCGGCACGGAGGTCCTCCCTGTGTCCCTTTCGACATTTTCCTCAGTGCCCCATGCACTGTGGCCAACCCTGGAGGGGGCTCTCTCTGCCTCAGCACCAGTATGGCTGATGGACCTCCTCAAGGTGGAAGTGGGCCATGTCCTAAACTGTCACCTAGGGGCAGGAGAGAAATTGGTCTCCGCCGCAAGAGGATGTTTAGAGAGTTCCATATAAGAATCAGACCAGTCTGCTTCTCATACTTCGAGGTGGAGTGCAACTCAGCGCTAGAGCCATCCCCTCAGTCCTTCAAGTCAAATAATTGGGAAGGAATGAGGCGCATCAGCCTCGTACTCCAGGAATGTTAGGTCCATAGGATCCATGTATCCCTCCAATGGTATATCCAGGAGGAAGGGAACCTGCAAATTCCACAGGGATCAACTGCACAGTCTCCACCTTCATCTCCAGAAGCACCCTCTATCATGGCTAGAGAATATAGAGAGCTATTTTTGGGGTCAATAGCATAAGATCCATAGCATAGCCCACCCACCCCCCAGCAGGTGATGATGATGTGTTAGGAGCTATTATCTGTGGTTCATCCTATCATTATATAGCGTCCATGTCACTATAGTCCTCAAATGACATCCCATGATTCAACAGCCTGTAAGTCTACTCGCTGTATTCTCTACCGGCCAGCCCACTGTCCCATCAGTCTGCTTCAGTACCACTGCTTGTTCCTTAGCCACCCCCAGTTGATGATTGGGGAATCAAGGTCCAGTCATTAAATCTGATCTAAGGAGCTTTTGTACCATCCTCGTAGCGACCCACTTCACTGAGAAGTTTTGTCTGGTTTTAGGAGCAAATTTTTGTGTGCGAGAATCTCTCACCCCGGAGGAGTTTGAATGTTTCCGCCGAATCCTCTAGGTGACTCACTTCCATCTTCACAACTAGTGAGTTTCTTATCCCAGTATCCAAATGCACCTTGATTACATCAGTGAACAATGATGTCTGGTTGATTTGGATGTGCTCTCTGTGGTCTAGCACCCTGAGTCACCCGGTCACCACATGGCCCTCCAATATAGATGCATTCATAGTTTCCGAGTACTCCACAAGGTTATTATGGAGGATACCACCCACATGCATGTTCGTGGATGGAGGAAGTATGATAACCTCCTTTTTAGTGATATTCACCCATAGCCCGAATCTCTAGGTGACATTGAGGAAAACCCCTGAGAAGAGTATCAGTCAACTAGATTGATATTTCCAGAGGGAAAAATGAGCTGTAACATCTAGATCAAAATGTAAAACCTGGGGATGTTCCACCACTACTAGACCCATCGAAGAGGATTACTCGTCAGTAGATGAACCTTCTAGGTCACCCTCCTTCCATCGAGGCTCTAGTTATGTGACCGAATCTCGTTATGTGCAAAGAGCACAATGGAGCTTTCAACCGCTCCAACCCATCTTCTTTAGCGCAAAAGATGGAAGAGTAACCCGAGAAGGAAAAATTTCCCCAGCAACTTGCTAATTAGAAAACAATGGACTACAAACTCATGGATGAATGTGTTGCAGAGAAACAACCTGATTACAGTGATCCTAGGCTGGGGTATCATGGGAAAGAACAGCTTCCCCTTGGCGAGGATCCCCCAGGCCACCCTGATCATGACGCTCTCACTGACAGGTCAGAAGCTGGAGGTCATGAAAAAAGGGCATGGTATGTCTCAAAAACCCTCCTGAATGGCACGATAATCCAAGGAACCCTTCTTGGGCTCCCCGGCCGTCCCAAGGGTCACTCTTCCATCTGTTCCATGAGCCACTGAGCTTATCTATTGCATAGAAGAACCTAGTAACGCGCTCGTGGTTATGGATCCCAATAAACACAGGGACCCCCATCCAGATGATCCAATGGAGGCACTCATGACCCTCCTAGAGGCATTGGAAACACGACATGTGGTAGTCCCACCTGATGGAAAGCCATACCCAGCCTAGTTGGATGATATGTTGGCACCTCTGGGTTTTGGGAATCCTAACTTCTCCCCCTTTAATAGGAAGGGGGGGCCGCCATAGAACCTGGCCCACTTCAACTCATGGTATGGGCCTATTCTAGGGACTCCGGCACTACAGGAGGCCGCCAAGCTTCACTGTATTGTTCATATTTTGGTGGGGCAAGCATTCGTCTTGTACATCTAGATCCATGTCGGATCTGTGTCCAGCTGAAAGGACCTTCGCAGGTAGTTCAATTATAATTTCTGCTCTACCACACAGAAGACTGGCATTGCAAACCTCTTCAAGTGAAAGAAATGGCCCGATGAGAGAGTCACATACTTTATCGCATGTTGGAAGAGACTCACATACCCCATTTACATGTCGCTTACTCAAGAGAAATTACTGAGGATGTGCGTGGGGAGTGTAAAGATGGAGATGGTTCCATTACTGATCCCTCAGAACTACCATAGAGGGATCCGAGACTTCTAAAATAAGGCCCAGCTCCCGAGAAAGCCCTGCAACAAGCCAACCAGGCACGTCTATTACCCCTCTAATCCTAACGAGGAGGGATACTGGTGCCGAACCCTCTATGATGGCCCAAATAGAAGCCCCCTGGCATCTAGAATTGCTTCAAATAGAACCATCCCCATAGCCTCATAGAGGTCCACCACCTTAGGCACATCCTCCGGTTCAGCAGCATCCTCAGAATTGGCTGGCACCCCCACGTAATACGCCACAACCGCCTAGGTGATATAATCAAGGTCTGCCTCCTTGGTAGGCTCATGTGACCCCTTGTCATGGCCAAGCTCCTAGATCCCCCTTTATGGAAAGAAGAAACATGGCCTACTCTCTCAATGAGACTGAGGTCCCTGTTTACATCCACAATGCCTTAAGTAGGGAATTGTACGCTTGCCTTAGTGAAGAAAGCCGGAAGAGGGGAATCTCACTAATCACCCCAACTACTTCCATTATCACCAGATCCAAGGGCACACCCTCAGGAAATACTATGTGTTCATGGACTGGCTCCAAGTCCAAATTGACAACAACATAGTCAATTTGGGCATGGCCCCATCACAAGTGGTGGATGTCTTTGAAAGAACAGACAGTGGTAGCAATAGCGAAGGCGAGTGGAAACAAGTTTCTGACCATGAGTTATTGGACTATAATGATTGGATGGGCCAAAAAATGGTCACCTGCACCAAAGGAAATATATGTGCATGCCTGAATTAGCCAGAACCTTAAGAAGCTTCAGCCACCACTTCTGTATCATCATCTCAGCCGGCCTCTTCCCAGAATAGAAAACATCAGTGGTGCAAGAAGAAGCAATGTGCCTCACCAATTCCATCGTCGTCCCAAACTCTCGACGACATTATGCCCTCAAAGATGGGGATCCCTCCTAGAATCTGACTAGTGTTGGATGATTCTTTGAGTACTGGTTATGGGTATGATTCAGTTAATACCTTTGAGTTGATAAACCCCTATATGACTCCCGGTGAGAGGGAATTCCAGGTGAACCTCCCCAACGTCCCCAGTAGACATCAACTTCAGCGAAGATGTGAACATATGGGTTGTCGAGGAACATCAGTTGGCACCCCAAACCGGTTCATGCATTCCACTAAGACCGAAAAAGAGGCCTAGTGAATAACTCCGCATTCAAAGCCTCTTCATTCGGTGTCGAGAGGCCCGCCTCCACTAATTTTTGTGCTACTGGATCAGGCAGAACCAAATTAGTAGTACCATGACTAGCATCACCCTAGTATAGGCCAATCACAGACATTTGATCTTCATCCGGAATATACTCTCTAGGTTTCAACAAGGGAGTAGTGGGACATGCCGTGCACCAGCCAGCCGCCAGTCTAGTCGGTAGTGCCCACCATGCCTTCTATCATAGAGAAGCTTTGTGCAAGTAGAGGTCCGTGCCTAGTGCAGAAGTATGATGTTCATAATCACCACACTGGCATCCCAGTGAGGCTTTCCATCCGTGAATCCCTTCACCTGTCACCAGATATGCATGAAGCAATCACCGAGGCATAAAGAATCACCCTCTAGTTTGAGATGGAGGTAGCATCTACAGAGGCATTTCATGGTGAAACAATTGAGAATGCTAAATTCGAGGCCATCATTTCGTTATCTGGATGGATGATGGCTCTCCCATACTGGGTAACATCTTCCAGCGGTACATCACCAGACAATTTAAAAAAGTACATGTTCAATGATATCTCATTGACACCGGCTCCGAGATCAACCTTATCCCAACACGGACACTACGGAAGATGGGGTTATCTGAAGTTTCCCTGAATACCTCCAATTTAATAATCTAGGGATACAATAAGAAAGAGCAGACCCCGAATGGCCCGATCCATATGAATAGCCATTTCAGCAGCCTAGTTTCCAGTACCGAGTTTATGGTTGTCTCCTAGGACATCGCGTAAAATGAATTGATGGGCAGACCTTGTCTCTACCTATATGCGGAGGTTACCATATTGTATCATTGGTGCCTCAAATACATCCATGATGGTTGAGTGGGCATAATCTATGGTGATGCATCTCCATTCACTTCTTGTGAATCCCATTATCTGGATGCTGACTACTACATGATCAAGGATAAGAAAGTACAAGAAAGTTATGTTGACCCTGCCACGGTCACAACTGACCCCTAGGATGGCCTAAATGACATATATGTCCTCCTGATCCATAGGTTGGAGGCCACAACCACCGATATGGGGAAATATTTTTCATTACCGGGACAAGAGGGAACCACACTCCCAAATCCTGGTGGCGTCAAAATATCACTTCATATTATTATATGAACCTTGCCCTAGTGATCCGAGATCCTCCCACTGACATCATGTATCATGGCGTCTGAAACATGGAAGTAGATGTCCATCAAACATTTCTGTTTCAGTATGATGGAATATTCCATCTCTAGCCAACACGCAACTACTGCTTTTATGTCATCAAGTGTGGCCCCATGGGCCGATGAACAGATGGGATTGGATCGACATCCTTCATTGATATGGACTTGGTAGCGCCGGAGTTCCGCAATGCAATAACTACTGCCGCTCAAGCTAGTACCAGCCTCCCATCAGTGTTTGGTAACTCATAAGAAACTTCCCCCATGGAATATCCCTCTATATGTGGAGAAGAAGATATAATGGATTCCCCCTTGCCTTTGAGGAAGGAATCTCTACAATGGTCAACCAGTTGGTGTAGGTGAACCTCGGAAGCGAGACATACCCAAGACCCACATTGATCAGTGCCGCCATATACCTCAAGGAGTAGCAATGGTACATGGAATTTCATAAACAGCACCGTGATGTGTTCACCTACAGGTACAACGAGATGCCAGGACTATATCCGTAGGTAGCCATCCACAGCCTCGGTCTCCCGACAAGTCATCACGAGTTCAAGAAGCCTCCCAGAAAGATACATCCTTCTCACGGTGCCATGGACGAGGCCGATGTTGACAAGCTCATTAGGTCCTACTTCATTAAAGAGGTACAATACCCTAAGTGGCTAGAAAACATTGTGCAAGTCGGGAAGAAGAATGGACAAATCAGATTATGCATCAACATACATGATCTCAACTGCCATTGCCTGAAGGATGATATTCCCCTTTTAGTGACAAAATTGTTAATCAATGCTATGACATGGTTTCAAGCCCTATCTTTCATGGATCGTTACTATGGATATAATCAAATCTGATTGTCCCTCGAGGATGAAGATACCACTACTATCAGTGCACCCCAAGGTACTTTCTATTACCAGGTTATGTCCTTCGGCCTAAAGAATGTAGGTGTCACCTATCAGCAGGCCATGCACCGCGTATTTGTTCCAATCCTCGAGACAATGAGGGAATTCAATGTGGAAGATCTGGTGGTAAAATCTCTCCAGCACCAACACCATATCAAGGACCATGAGAATGTTTTCGGCTTCCTCCATTCCCACAACATAAAGATGAACATGTTGAATTGTGCCTTCGGGGTCACCTAAAAAACGTTTCATGGAATTGTTGTCAGGTACCATGGAATCAATATTGACCCAAAAAAGATCTTGGACAAAAGTTAGATGAATCCCTTATGAAATGATCAGGAAATTCTCAGTTTTCAAGGCCCCTTATCCTACATACGCTGATTCATTGAGAATTAGGATGGAAAGTGTAAGCTATTCTTTCAGATCATAAATAAATGCATTGCTTATGAGTGGGATGAGGAGTGCTAGACGGCATTTGAGAAAATCAAGCAGTATTTTCTCTTACCTCCGGTATTGATTCCATCGGTCTCTAGGAACCCGCTAGTCTACTATTTCACCACTCTTGAATTGTCACTCGGCGCCCTTCTCATGTAGAAGAAAAATGACGGGGCAGAAAACAGCATCTACTAACTCAGTCGCACTCTTCTCAATATAGAGACCAGATACCCCAATCGAGAAGAGATGCATTACACTCATGTTTTCCATATAAAAATTGTGAAATTACCTGAATCACCATGAGGTACATCTGGTGTCTCAAGTAGACCCAATAAAGTACATCATATGTCATCCCATGATGACTGGCCATCTAGCGTTGTGGGTAGTAATCCACCAATAGTTTGACATCAGGTTTTTCACTCATAAGGCAATCAAGGATATGAATTGGAAGAATTTCTAACTTCCCATCCAACCCCCACTGACCGGTACCTGAACATGGAATTTCCTAGTGAGTAAATCCTCTCTGTAAATTAAACCATCCAGTTTTGGAAGATGCACTTTGATGGCACCTCCTGGAGCCCCACCGATATGAGGCTCAATGATCCTCGACTCAATATAGTGGGTCTGGGTATCATCTTCATTACCCCAGTGCAATTTGTTCTTCCATACTCATTCTTATTGTTATAAGGCATCACTAACAACGATACAGTGTATCAGACCCTCATTACTGGCCTTGAGCTATTCCTTGAGATCGATGTCCCTGATTTTCATGTGAAAGTGGATTCTGAACAAGCCATCAAGGAAGTAAATGGTGTCTATGTTGTCAGAATGCTAGAGCTCATACCATTATTGGAGCGCACCCTCTAGTTAATGACCCAATTTTCTTCTCGTCTAGAGGTTACCCAGTCCCTTCGTTATATAACGGTCGAGTGGATGCTTTGGCCAGCTTATATACATTAAATGTAGAGCCCGTATAAGATGATATGATTATCCAAATGGCACATCGGAGAGTCATAGCTCTTATTACCTCAAATGGTGGTGATGTCCCACATGTAAGCCTTCTTATCGTCAGCATCTCCGCGTTTGGTCCCATGAGTCATCCAGATTCAGCGATCGAAAAGATTGATGATTGGATGATACCCTTGGTTGAATACCTCAAACACGGTAATCTCCTGGATAATCGGGCTGAGCACGAGAAAATCCGACACCACGCACTGCAGTTTACCCTCCAGATAGGACCTAGTCTTGAGAAGATCCTCTATAAGTGAGGGTTTGATGGGTTTATCCTCCATAGAATTCAGGGGGTTGAGATTCCACAGGTCATGCAAGAGGTCCACTCTGTTTCCTGCGGTGCCCATCAGGCTGGTCCAAAATTATCTCACCAGATCCAGAGATTAGGGTATACAGAGCCCTCCTTGATCCACGACGACATCGAGTTCACCAAGAGGATCCATGCATTCCATGTTCATGCTAACTTCGTGCATCGGCCACCTGAGCCTCTCCACACTACCAAGTACTCTTGGCCCATTGTAGTATGAGGGTTAGATGTCATAGGACCATATCCACTGGTAATGGATCCCCAATGCCGGTTCATCAAGACATCTACAGATTTCTTTTCCAAGTGGGATTATGGAATTCCGCTCAAGGAAGTCAAGCACTATTTTATTGTCGGCTTCGTGAGTTCCAATATCATCCATCAGTTTGGGGTTCCTCACACTATCCAGACCGATTACAGAACCTACATCCGAGCAGTCGAGTTAAAAAATTTGTACACCAATTACAACATCCACGCTACCCGTCCCTCCCGCTATCACATGAAAGTGAATGGATAGATTGATGCATTCCATATAACACTCACTAATGTCCTGCAGAAAATGGTTGGTCAGGTCAAGAAGTGTTGGATGGATAAGCTCCCCAACACCCTTAGGGCTTATCAGATGATGACTCGTAATTCCACCCAGGTGACACCATATTTCATGGTATACGAAGCTGAGGCAATCCTACCCATTGATATATAGTTTCCATCATTGTGCACATCGGTCTATGAACAGAAAGTGCAAGATAGATTAGCCAAAATCCATGTAGCTGAATTGGAAGAACATGATGAGAATTGGATTTGTACCATGAAAAATCTATAAAGGAATCAGAGTAGGATGGATCAAGCCTTCAACAAGAAGGATCGCCTCTGCTATATCGTGTAGGATTACTTGGTGTTGTCTCTGAGAACACCAATGATACGTGGTTGGAATCTACCCAAGTTGGAGCCCAAATTGGAAGGACCATTCATCGTCCAAAAGTTTTACCCTAATAGAGCATACCCCATGGAGGCCATGGATGGTGAGCGTATAACTCGTTACACCAATTCCATGTTCCTCAAGAAATACTTTTTCTGAGCCTTATGGTACTGCATGAACTTAAACTACATTTGGTACCGCATGACCCTAAACTGCACGCCAGTCAAGCTTGATGCTAAATTACACCTTCATGAACTATATGTAGCTTGATTCCAATCCTCATGGGATACATAGGACCACCCAAAATTTAGATTTTGGGTCCATACCCATCTCATAGAGATCTCCCAGTCACCTAGTCCCCTTGGCCTATTCCCTTCCACGAGAAGGATATATAGGTGTGGTATGGGGTTATGACCTCCTTTGCGTTGGGTTTTTGGAAACGTTCACCCCTTCTCCTAGGAGCTCACCACCTCTTGGATGATCTCAAGTTGAGCCCCTTGACACTTTCCAGTGGTTCACCAATGTGTCCAAGAGTACTCTGGTCTCGTACTAGGAGTGTCAGATTCAACATGGGTATGTTCCATTTAATTTTCAGGTTTCGTGTTCCACTTCAATTGGGCCCCGATTATATTTCTCACCCGTAGGGACCCCCAAAACCACATGGTTGATTGGACTAAAGGCTCTCATACCATTACTGGACAACATCCCTAAGGGTTTCAGACAAAAAATTGATATAAATCTTGTGTTGCGAACATGGTCAACAGTCGATGCTCATTTTTTGTACCCATTTTCAGGATAACATGACAGGATGTTTTGTTGTGAACATGGTCAGCAGTAATCCTCTGTCACCATGCCATCCCCTTCAGGATTGAATGTTTGTTACATGATTCACATTATGTTCCACCCCATCATGTCTTTGTTGAATTTTGACACTCTAGGGACTATCCATCAGTGCACCTCTACACATTAGGGGGACAAAGATGCAATACGAAAATATCTGGGGCTCCCACAGTCTGATCTCTCAGATCACAAACTAAGATCATATATATAAACTATTTATATCTTGATTTTCATCTTCATGGGATACATATGATCACCTAGAAATCATGTTTCTGGGTCCATATTAACAGGGTTCAAGCATCTCCTTCCCCTTATCCTCTGAAACTCACTAGCCTTTTGGCCCGAGGATCTTTTCTCTCAATTGCACACGGTGATGTTGTGGACCTCATCCTCATTCACATCGGTTTTTCATTATCACGTCATACACATTCCTTCATGTCAAATCCATATGACTTTAAATTGTGTTGTCTGGTCCTATCACATGAACCTAAACTATGATAATATAGTCCCGACCGAATGACAAAAAATGACACAACATTGTGATGACCTCAACATAAGGGACATCACATTGGGTATCAGTCATCCACCATACCATTTTTCATCGAAGGAATATGGCATGATTCTCTTGGCGATACAAGGACTCCAAGGTCCTCAGTTTTTTCACTTAAAAAAAATCTACCCAAAATAACAAACAATTTTTATCAGATGCCAATTAATTTTTGTGTGAGGGCCAGACCTGCACGCCTATTTCATCCTTTGCACTGGTACCATACCGTTCCACCCCTAAGAACTACATACGGCATGAATCCCATTCTTATGGGATACGTGGTAACACCCATGCGCCCCACTCTTGGGCCCAACCTAACTTTTTTTTTGGTCCCTTCGACCTAAAACCTCCCTAGGGAACACATGATGAGGTGGACCTCATCCTCATTCACGTAGGGTTGTATGAGTTACATCACCATGAGTCTCTTGGATTGCATATGGTCCGAGTTCTAAGACCATAAACTAATTCCCTTTCTAGAACTATGTGTGGAATGATTCCCATTCTTATGGGATACATTGGAAAAGACAGATATTTCGTCTCTATTCCAGACCTGGGAATCACACATCCCATCCCTTCTCACCGTCGGCCACTTTTCCTGACACCTTAGGTATTTGTGTAACTACAGCATTTTCCCTGAAAATGCTTGGGATTCCCCATAATGACCTTGTAAGTGACATTCCCCTCACCAGAGAAGTTCTATCTCAGAGTAGGAATGATCTTTGAACAGATTAATGTGCCCACCTAATGTGCTTCCACCACGGTGGCATAATTTCAAGAGTATAGGAATGTGTTCGAACTAACCAACACATCACTTAACATGAATTGTGTGCCCCTTTATTCCGAACCTCATCCTCTTTCACGTCTTAGGGGACCCCCTAAAAATATGGTGGCTTGACTTTTGGTCTGCATACTATCTTGGGCCAATGTTCTGGAAGACAGATGGACAATATTTGAGTTAGTTCCTGTGTTGCAAACATGTTCAGCAGTCGACCCTCATTTTTTCCCCATTTTAGGCTAATGAAATTGGGATGTTTTGTTTCGAACATGGTTAATAGCTGAACTTTATTTCCACACCCCTCACACATTGTTCCGAATTTTGGGTAACATGATTCACATTAGTCATTCCCCTATGTTCGAATTGGTTCTAATGACCCTGTAATTTCCCCACTCATGCGCTAGAGCACATTGAGAAGACGATAAATCGATTGGTCTATGGTACTCTTCCTTTGATCGAGACTCCCTCTTCTCCTCAGAAATCCGGATTAGAATCTCGAATGCCCGATGCTTGGTTGACTCTCCAGCGATCAAATGTAGTGATAGTAAGAGCATCGCTTGTTTCTCACATCGGGTACGACCCACGTGAGATTATGAATGGATTACTATTTATGTTAAGACTAAGGATGAGCACGTTAAACCAATGTAACAAGTAAATAAATTTTTCCATACATACAGTTAAAAATAATAAGTAGTAAGGCGAAATAAGTTTATGGGTTCAGCCAAAATTGGGACCTTAATGGTCGAATTGCTGGATTGATCTTCCCAATGCCTCTACCTTTTGGCTGGTGGAATCCATGACTTTCACTCCCCCTGAGGACCCTCTCTTGATCAGAGGCCATGGGAGAGCAGTTCCCAAACCATAGCCCGTGCTCGAGCCTATTCAGTTTAGAGTTCAGTCATCTGGTGACTCGCTTCCACTTCTTTTTCTTGGGCGTCTTCCAACTGGGCCCTCAATTACTCCACGAGCCGAGAATAGTTTGTAAGGAATATCTCCTTTTCTTTCTCCTATTCATAAAGACGTAGGACCTCCTGCTTCGCCTTCAAAAAATATCAGGAACTCCTCGACTCCTCCCGACACTGGGCGATGTCAGAGAGCTAGTTTCACTCATGCATCTTCTCAGCCCAGTAATCATTGACCATCGAGTGAATTCATTGAACATTTTTCCATTAAACACACAGAAAATACTACTAGGTGTTGAGTGATCACATCCTCTTCAGCCATTCCATCTGAGGCTGACCAAGAAAACCCCTAATGCACTTCAACCCTTTGTGTCACATCATATGGCTCTCCCCGACTGCTTTTGAGTCTGAATCATCAATTTCCTCAGGATCAGCAGGCCGATAGGTAGGAAAAACAACAAACAGGCTAGAAGTAGGGTCTTCCTCAGATATTCCTCCTGGGGGGTTATGCTCTTCAGTGTTTGAGCGACCTTCCTCCCATGCTTCGACCCAGGTGGAACCTTCTTCAACTACTGGCCCAACCACGATAGCAGCGCCACTGATATCCACCACTACCTAATCACTGATTTTCGGGGCGGACTCGGGTTGGGTGGAATGTACTGGATAGGGCGATATGTTTTACATTGATTCACTCACCGATGGTCCGGTCCCAATAGCCAGATGATCAAACAATGCCCTGATCACTATAAGATAAGGAGCACCCTTGTTAGTGGAGTCCTCCGACGGTAAGTAACGATATCTAAACAAGGAGATTATCGGAACCCAAGGCACTAGCCTCCAGTGTTCTAGATGATACAGGAGCTGTCATAGTGGGGGATCCTTAGTGCTCTCCAGTTCAATAATGGGCATCAGTACCCCCACCATGTTTAATTGGCGCTCCCCACTCCTTCGATCGGATCCTCTTGATCAGCACCAATGTTCTCCTCATTAAGATACAGATGGTGGATTGAGGATTAAAAAGGAGTGCTGATAAAAGGAGGAGGATAGATACGGGTTGAAGCATACCTCGAGTAGCTCAATCACATCTATGTCAGATCTGATGATCTCACCACTCTCCCATAGACTCCCTTGGTGAGACACCCCTTGAGACCCCTCACCTTCGGGCTCCTCTTCTCCATCACCTTCTCCTTCTGCCTCTTCCTCTTTTATCTCTCCACCCTCCGGCTCATCATTGCTGTCATCATCCTCTGACAGTATTCTTTCCAGATCATGCTCTTGTTCGAGCATCACTTTCACCACGAAATGTGGATCCTCATGCCATCCCCATTGCCCTGCGTACATGTCCATGGCCACCAGATATGCATGTCGTCGATGAATGTTCCTGTTTTCGTCAATCTGGACAAGAACTACATCTTGCAGTTGGATCCCATCTTGCACTATCTTCTTCCAGAGGGCTTCAGTACTCACCAACTCTTGTAGGGTTAGCTAGGATGACCATAGTGCAGGGAATATTGTGTCATGAGAAAGTTGAATATGATATCTTATTTTCTTCCCATGAAGTTCATTGGTCTCTCTATTGGACCCTCCTACTCTTGGCGATGGGGGTGTGGCCACGCCATGCGACTCCCCGATGTTGAGGTCCTGGCCTATGTAGGCCACGTTGTCCGATGTGCTTCATGTCTTCCCCCTTTAATAGGAATCATCCTTCGCTCTCGTCCCCCAGGTACCACAATTGTGACCTTGAGCTACTGAACTTGCTTCCACAATAGCCCCTCAGGGTATTCAATGGCCCAATGTTCACTATTCTCAGTTATGAGGCCAGCATCAATGCCAGTGGGTGGATAGGTGATGACATCGTCGAAGCCATAGGTCGTGAACATCAGCCATAGTTGATGATGAACACATGGATGCCTTTATTCATGGACATCTGTGTATACATTTTTCAGCATTGGCGGGAGGCACCAAAATATCCTGTCAATCATGGACGACACGTATGGCTCGCAGAATATTTCCATCAATCCGGGCCATAAGCACCCCACCTCTATTGCTCTAGAAGTACTACCTCTTCTGTAGTGAGCCTATCCCATTGCCTATCATCTGGAAAGTCGGGGTGTGGAATGGGATGTGAGTGAAGTTAACAAGATTACCAATTCTGATCCTCACTCCCTCCTCATTGATCATCATCGTCATGACCCTATTGATTTTTAGTAGGGAAGGTCGCAGGACATTACCTGGAGGACAGATGGAATTCGGGAAGGTATATCTGCCATAATGAGCCGCAACCCATTTGTAGAAGATCGGGAAGGGGCCACAGATTCTTCTAGGTGACCCCCTATTGATATGCATCCCAAAATGGCGTAAATATGAGCCATAACAGGGACCCTCATATTGAATCTTTTGTTGGAAGTCATGATGCCAGACATCACTAGGGTTGTCGGACAGTCTCCAATCCTTGCATCCCTCACCGTCAAGATCCACCCGCTCATGAATTTGGTGAGAAATACGGCATACTGAACATTTGGGTCCTGACTCTCATTTATGTTGTAGCCCCATGACTGGTAGGGCCCCAACTCAAAGATCCACAAGTATGATCCATTCTTGCTCTTCTATGCCGCGGTTGGACACCGCCTCCCTTGCCCTGGCATCTTGACTTCAGGATCCCTCTCCAGGAACAGGCTAAAACATTCCTTGTAAGCGATGTCCATCAAGAAATCCTTGATGACTGACCTCCACTTAGCTAGCTCTAGCTAGTGCCACGTCATTATGGGGGTTCGTGATCTGCCACCCTAGGTGCTCATTGGTGCAATGTATTCATCATATTGGTGGCCCTCCAAAGGGACAACCCTGATGCAGTGAATGTCCCCGAGACTGATACTAACATCCCCATGATGAAGTTGGAAGGTATTGGTATCATGGGACCACCGAGTGAATAGCTCTGGCCTGAGCTTGTTCTAGTGGTAGAAGTGAAATTCTGATGTCCACACCACCTCAAACAAACCAACATGCCGTAGCTCGGCCCAAAATTGGTGACATGTATGGTGAAACCATTACACCCAGGACTATTTTCTGGTGATGTTGCCTCCAGATCATAGGTCCCTATCCAGTAGCTAGCCTTTAGCCTCATCAGTGACACTCTGACAAAATGTTCTTTCATAGAGGCTCGGGGATCTCTTCACAATAAGGTCACTCTTTGAAATGGTGCTAGTCCTAGGATTCATGACGTAAAAGTTCATATGTCTTGTTTCCCGAGTAGGATGACTTTTTTTGGTCATGTTGTATCGAGGCAGATTGTCCTCACGGGTCACCCATGACCGCGTTGTATCCACCTCAATAAACAGGAAAATGGACCTCCGCCAGAGTATTGATGTCCCATAGTGGCAGATTGAGGGACAGGGCGTACCCCTTTTTCGCAGGGGATAGAATATTGAAAGGGTTATGGTTATTGGAGACAATCCTTTTGGACATGTAATCCTCCGAGTTGGCGACCATTTCAACCCTTAGAGCACATGCTTCTCCCTCATCAGCTTGGTTTGTGGACATCTTCTTCTATCAAGTGTTTTATTATCTGGAGACAAATATGAGAGGGTGGTTTAAAAAATCACTGATCGTCACAAAATTTATGATTGCAGCGTGAAAAACCCCGAGAATGCGCGATAAACGATGCCTGATCTCAGTGTAATTGTGCACAGCTGAAGCCATTTTTCGCACAGGGATAGAGAAATTTTTGCGCACCAGAGCATGGATCTTGTTGCGTGCAGAAATTCATATGGAGCATGGGACCTGTGGAGGCTTTCATAGGAAAATCATAGTTTACGGGCCTGCGTGGAAATCGTATTCTGCACCTTCTAGAGTTTTCTGCACTGATCAAGATTTTTATGTGCATGGATCCCACGAAGTTATACATTTCAGTGTTTCCCTTGGAAGCCAATCGTTGTGACCCCTCATCGATCCAATTATGGGGGGCATTTTTAGACCTCGAAAAGTGCTCAAGGGCTGAATAAGGTTTTCAAACGATAAAGTGAATTCTTATTTAGATCTAGGGACCCAGTCTGGGTGGCTAAGAGGAGTTGCGCGAAAAAAATTCCTATGTGGGTGAAAAAATATTTCCTTGACGAAAAGATCTGGGATTCGTGATAGTTCCTCGGAGGGGGCGCATAAAAATATTACTCTCGCGCCCCATGCAGTTGACATTTTGCGCCGGTGATATTGGCGTGTAATTATTTCACACTGACCATCTTTCTGTGCCCCTGGACGCCTATAAATATAAGGTGACCCCTTCAACTTCCGGGATGAAGAATTTGAACAAGCTCTCGTTCATGATATTCACCTTCCGCACCCACAAATATGGCATTCAGGTACAGTTCTTTCCATGTCATGTCACCCCGGGGTTTGCGTTCATGTGATACCCCCTTGTATTACAGAGAATTCCAATCCTTTCTGAGTCCGCCCATTGTGTACAATCCCTTTCAATTTCATGCAGGTCGTCCTATCATGCACAATTCACTTCAATTGGGTGCCCCCCAGTCATTGCACACAATCCCATTAAATTGTGAGCACCCTATCCAGTTTCTTTAAATCCACTACATTTTCACGCACCCCAATCATTGTGTGCAACCTCTATTGATTGCCCGCAATTCTTACTCCTTGTGCACTATCCATTATAGTTGCGGGCAAAGCCTCTACTGCATTTACGAGAAATCTTCACTGATTTCACGCCAACCCAGTGTTTTTCATGGAAGGATACTTATTTTGTGCACAAGCCTTAATGGTTTCATAAAATTACTCCAGATCCCACACTTCGGTGCTCCTAGGGCATACCTTTGCACGAGTTACTGATGCTATTTTTATCGATAAGATTTGGGGGCATCTCTCATGACCAAGGCATCGACATCATGCACCATTTTCCCATACAACCTTCTAGGCTCGTACGAAGTAACTTCGATGTCCCTTGGATGATGACGCCTGTTACGTTGATTTGCCTCATGTATCTTCACATAGGCACGCTAACGACTATTTATTCTCCACATAGACATGATAACATGGACCCCCCAATGGTTTTCTCCATGAGACCCGTAGCCACGGTGTTTCCAATTCCTTCACTACCACAAGGAGCAGAGGGTACCAGTTATGTAAGTATTAGGGGTGAAGAGTAAACCCGCCTCATCCAAGCAACAAGACATTAAAATGCCAAGCACCTTCATTGGTATCACATGACGGTAATATGTGACCTCGCCCCCTGCCCCGCACGTAGGGTTCCCCTGCATTGGACATTATCCACGCCCACTCATCTCCACATGGTTGGGATCACCCTTTATAGGGGATTATATCCACATTATCGGAGTATCGTTTATCCATGGGGAAAGGGAATCCACCGTGGTGTAAGCCCCTATCTTTTTTGGCAGGATGTAGCATCCTTGCTCCTCTATTCATCTTCAGTCCTAGGGCCAACAAAGTGTGTGATAGTGAACTGGGATCCTCCATTATTCGGTCCCAAATCCCTCTCCCACTGCACTTTGTCACCCTCGGGCCACCATCCTTAAGTATGTCCTGACTTCTTGGGCTATTAACCACGCATAATCCCCTGTTTAAACTTTGGGCTGTGAACCAAGCGTAATCCCCTCTTCACTTCCCACGGACGCACATTTCGTGACATCATCGTTAGGTCTCTTCTATCTCTTGTTTCTCACAATGAGAATGATTCACAAGGGATTAGAGAAAGCACCGACCTTGAGAAACACCTTGGGCCACCTTAGAGTGTAAGCCCCAATCCATACCAGAACTATGGGGAGTTTGATCTGTGTCAAGGCATGGTATGTAGGAAGCCTCCACGAGGTTCAAACCCAACACCTTGGGCCGCCTCAGAGTGTAAGCCCCAACCCAACCCAAAAAACTAGGACTTTTTTCCATGTTAAGGCATGGTATTTAGAAAGCCTCCATAAGGTTCAAGCCCAACACCTTGGGCTGGCTCACAGTGTAAGCCCCAACCCAACATAAAATACAAATACTTTGATCGATGTCAAGGAATGGTACATAGGAAGCCTCCATGAGGTTCAAGCCAACCACCAGGTCGTTCCAACCCCCTTCACGTCGGACCTCCCCCATCCCGCATGACGTTAAATGTATTCTCCATCTGAACTACGTGGACTTTGATCCTTTCCAAGGTTAGTTACGTAGGAAGCCTCCATGAGGATCATCCCCATCACTCATGTATTATCCTTCTCTCTCTCTCGATCCCATGTGTCTAAAGAAGTTCATGCCCCAACCTAGAGGTTTCACTTCTTCTGGGTCCCATCCATGCATATATTATCACGAGTCTCCTTAGTAGGTGTCCCATCGTCTCATCGAACTAGGCGGACTTTGATTCCCTACCACGGAGATATGTAGGATGTATCTTCGAGGCTCAATCCCAAAACCACTATCACCTTCACTACGGTTCAATCTCATTCCCCCTCCACTCCATTCAAAATATCCATCACCCATCCTGATTCTTACCCAGGCCGCCACATCTAGGTGGAATCATGCCACCCCATTCCTCATTCCCACTAACAGCATTCGGGAAGAATCCTATGTGTTGGCCCCAATATCAGTGTTCCCTCTAGGGTGTTCCACTATATTTTCCACTCTATTTAGTTTTCCTATCAGTCTGAGCTATATCAGCTAGACATTGATCTTGCGGAATACCCTGTGTTAATCATAGGAAGCCGAGGAAAACCTCAGATATATGCCCATGGAATATGATTCTACGTATTCGATGTGGGATTCCTCGGGCTACTGTGCCCTTGAGAAGCCCTATAATAAGGGACAGAAGACAGACACACCAATCCTCTAGTATCCAGACATGCTAGTGATGCCCAACATGACTACTCCACTAAACGAAGGTTTCTGCCCTATTCAGACCCCTTGGAATGTTCTGACAGAAGAAATGTAATTAAATAGTGTCCATGAAGATATGGCTCCATGAAGAGTTTCACGAACAACATCTTATGTCTATATGGGAGATCGGAACTAGGTGACGAGCTTTGAGGAGTAATACATAGAGGGAATAAAAGACATCCCATAATCCCATTTTGATCAAGGATAATGCATCCCTTAATTAGGAGTGGATACCGACCACCTTTGGAAAGAGGGAATGCGGGGAAACAGTTGTGCGGCCTCCACATACGAATGTTCATACAATAGAGAAAGCATAATAAACACCCATATGTGTTTCAAACTAGTAGTGCAGCAATTCCCTTTGTCGTATACCAGGTTATGCTCGAGTGAGGCCCAAAAAACCTTTTCGGAGTTGTTGCCCCATGGTGAAACTATTCCTGAATCACTTCCAACTATGTTATCTAGATAGTGAACTATTTCTAGAAATACACTCATAATATATACCTTACCAGTGTTATAATATGTTCTTCTATGATTATCCATAAATTTAATCATAGGGTTATGTTTTCTAATATATGATTTCTTAAATATAGTTCCAAATTTTTCTTCTAAACATATTTTGATACCAACTATATAGACCCACCCTTGTATGCCTAGATCAAGGGTATAATACCATTAAATTGGAATAATAACAAAGATGAAAATATGAAAAGAATAAATACTTTTATTTTGTTGGTAAAACATCCACATCCAAGTGTATTATATTAAAAATTAATGGAATAATTATTGAATAACTTTTCCCTTCTTGGAAAATCAAATTATTACATATGGTTTATCAACACATATATTTCTTCGAAGTAATTTTAGATTCATTGGTAAATGAAATACTAAATGGATTGATCAAATCCTCGTTATTGGTTATGAATAGTAAATGAAATAATGAACCATTAAGAATAATCAATATAGAATCATAATTATATAAAAAACATGCCAAGTAAATAACTAGATAAGTTAGAATCAATATGGAAAGACAAATAACTGAAAAGCATTCTATTTAATTGATTGACATATAATAAAATGCATCAATAATATTTTTTATAATTTCTATATCATGGAAACTAACCACTGATACAAAATGAAAGGAATGATTAATTATTGGATTCATCATTTCATTCGTATATATTACTACTACCATAATGAAATTCCCCCTATTGGATTATAATATACTCAGTGAGAACACATTAGCGTAGGCTTGACAACTGATTTCATATCATGAGACAATAGTCGCATCGATGATTTATTTATAACTAGGCTCCACCAATGTCGTACATGTTTAAAGAATTCCTAATCTATTGAAAAATTGATTCAATTCATGAACAATGTTCCATATAAAATATTCGTATTGAGTAGAATATATTGATTTATCAATAATTCCATAGATATCAAATAATGATAAAATTCAAACCCCATAAAATTATATTTTCTTTTTGAAATAATCATATCCAAGAGAAATGATATGGATAATTAGGGTAAATTAAATGTTTAGTGAGTATAGGAAATTTGAATATTTCAAGGGGACTAAAAAGCAATCTTGGTAGTGAATTTCAATATAATCATTTGTCAAATTAATCATAATCCAAAAAAATAACAATAAGGATAGATCAATATAACATATCATAATAAAATTAAAATAATTTTTTTTGTCATTGATGAAGGGAAATAGTATAAATATGTCATTCGAAGAACATTCATGAGGAGAATATATTATTCATTTTGGAAAAAAAATATTGAAAACCCTAGTCATTTAAAATGAATTATGAAAAAAATAGTCAAAATTAAAATTTTAATCTTTCATGGGATGGTTCAATGAAATGATTGTATGTAAACCCATATATTTATTTCAAGGTACAAATAACATTTCATTTTCATGGTAAAAAGGATTGAAAGTTGCATGGTTCAGAATGTGAAAGGTTGTATCCTTTTTGTGAAAATTTATAATATAAAAATGGAATATATTATTTAATAAATAATTGGGTAAAGTATAAAAACATTTTCTAAAACAATTTTTGAAAATTATTTTTTAGTAGAAAAAAAATTCTTTGACAAATTATAGGAATAAATTACAGTTTTCTTGAAAACAGTTTCAAATACATTTTGTGTACCAAAGAGTGTAGAAATGGTAATATTACATGTAAAACGTCATTAATAAACATAGAATATGAAAATTAATTTTTTTATTATACAAAACTCCAATAATTTCCTCATATGGGAATTAAAGTGTAAACATTCCTGAACAAAATGTGATTGTGATGTAAAGCCTTCAAAACCCCACAATGTGATGTGATAATAAAGAAATAAATAAAATGTTTCTATAAAATATAAATCCACATAAACATATTAAATAAATAAATAAATATTAAATATTTGTTACATAAATAATCATTGAATACAAACAATATTTAGGACATAATATAATCTAAATAAATGAAATTTGTCTTTGAAATTATTTTCCACTTGGAAATGGTTTTTTCAGATCCAAAAAAATAAGATAATTTAACATGATTCTCAAAATATAATTTTTAATGATTTAATCACAAAAGTTCATTAAAATACAGTATTATTTACACCATATATATTAAAATATGTTTACAACAATAATTTATGTCTCAATAAATTGAAGTTGTTATTAATTATCATACTACATTGATTCTTTTGTATCATAAGCCAAATAAAAGAGATAAATAAAGCTGAAACATTAAATAAAATGATGTTAAAGTGATAACTGATATAATATATCAAATAGGTATATAGATACACAATACAAATTATATAAGTGGTGGAAATTTTTTATGCCTCATAGAATTAAAATTAATAATAAAAACCCTTACCTTGTGATTACATTTGGGAGAACATAATTTAAACGATTATATAATAGTCACAGGAATGTTAACAAATTTTAAAAGAACAATATAAATATCTTAAATATCATATATTATCTTCCTATAATACCTTATTTTATATCTATTAAAAATCAATCATCATTTTTACAATTGTGGTTGTTAATTGCACAGTTTTTTGGATATGTTTTAGATTGTTTCTTGTTATTCCTATTACATAGACATTGATTTCATCATATCCAAAAAGTAAAAAAGTTATTAATTTATCATATATTACTATGTTATATTTATATTTATTAATTATTACTATTATTATATTGGAAATGAAATGTGATACCGATGGAGATGGTCGACCACACGTACGCATGAACGTTGCTTCAATTTCATTGTCGTATTTTCAAAGAATAAAAATTAAGTAATATATATATATATATATATTATAGTTATATTATAATATTTATGTCATATATGTTACAAAATATTATTAAAAACATTATTTATATGGTCGATGTAGACTGTGAATGAGTTACATCGCTTTGAGGATATGGGAGTACACACTTCTAGAAATGATGGTATTGTATTTACAAAAAAAGCATAAATGTATGTGTTATATGAAAAATAAAGAACAAAAAAAATATTTTATATTTATTATATATCATATATATATATATATATTTCTTCCTAATAAACAACCATTAGTGGTGGTAATGTGAAAAACAAACAACATCATTTTGTGAGCTGATAATTTTCCATTGACGAATGGACGATTCGATATCTATTAGATTAAAGGGTAAGTACATATAGGCTGAAACCATAAAATAAATACATATAATTATATTGTTAATTTATATTTAATTATATAATTGTGGAATATTACAATATTATGGAATGGATATAAAACTATGTTGGTTATTGAAGAATGTTACCTCATTTTCAGGTAAATCTTAATTTTTTATGAGAAAAGAAATCATTTGTTTTATTTATTACCAATGTAATGATTATAGTTTTAGGGATGTTATTTTTGGATATTATTTTATGTAATTTTAGTATATTCAATGGTATTTATTATTCTGAATATGTGGCAGGGGTGGATGACTTTCTATAGTGGAGGAAGAGTGTCATTTTTTAAAGTATTTCAAAATGGAATTCCACCAACGACTAAACCATTTCATGTGGATCAAATAACGATCCCAATTATATCCATGGTATTTTATTGTCTAAATAATTCTATCCATGGGATTTAGAAATAATTATATTTCATATTAGCCTATATCCATAAATAACAGTCTTTTGTTAAGATATATTTTCTCTTTATCGCAATAGATAATTTTAGTCACATACAATAATATTTTCGGTCACAAAATAAGTATACCATAATAAAAATTATAAATTATTTTGAACCCAAATATTTAATCTATATTTTTTCAAATTCCAATATTATAATTTCTCGAAATTACTGTGAATATAATCTCGTCGATGAGATGATATATTATGATTTTTAAGAAAATGTTCAAAATTTACAATGTTTTTCTTTTTAATTTCAAGTTCAAATTGATTAAAATGAAATAAATTGGATTGTTAAAGATGAAATATATCTACTTATAGTTTACAAAAAAATATAAGTTATCAATATAGATTAATTGCATGAATAAATATTTTTTAATTAAAATTAAATCTTTTTTACAATTCATAAATAAATAAAAAGTCATAGGAAAATACTAATAAATAACCCAATGATAATTTTTAATTTAATCTTCCACTAATGATTTTTATTTGTAAATAAATTTATAATTTATATGATAATTGGAAGTAAAATATTTTTTCCATTAAAAAATGTAAAATGATTTTTTTTGAATAAATTTATTTAAAGAATAAAACTGTAATTATTCTTATCATATGATTATAGAAATTATTGGATTTATATAAAAAATATTTGGTTGGATATATAATATATATAATTCATTTATATCATCCCATAATAGTAATTAAATTTTTTTACAAGAAAACGACATTGTAATAATAAAAAATATGTCATTTGTGTTTAATTGGATTATATATTCATTTTTTATTGAATGGTATAAAATGAAATAAATTATATATTTTGAAAAATATATTATTAACTAAAAATTTATTTAATAAAAATAATAAATTATATATCTCCATTATTTATTTAATTATATTATTAACTAAAAATTCGACATCTATGTCATTTATTTACATATATAATAAAAATGTGTTTTTATATAATTTTGTTTAGTAAAAATCTGTATTGCATGAAACACAACTCATCAAAGAAACTAGTTTTTGTGTGTGACCTAAATTAACTCAATATCATTTGAAATTCATGATATTCCAATTATTTATCTTATATAAAATATTAATTGTATTTAAAATTCTCAACGTATTATATAATATTACACACTTTTTGTTCTGTGTCATATTTGTTATCGAGTACAATGTTCTTACTTTAGAATTTTTAGGTGTTACAGGACATTACCATGTCATATTATTCATTCCATAGGTTATGAATAATTTATTTAGGTAATATTATTAAGGGTGAATATATTAAATGGAGACAATAATGTTCCTTCATTAATTAAGATGTTTGTGTTAAAATATTCAAAAAACCATAAAAAATTATATCCCTCAAAAATTTATTTTTGTTTTGTTATTTGTATTCATCTTAAAGATGAAATATAGGTGTATTAAAATCATGGGGCTCTATAAAACCCAATAGTGTCTTCTTAAATCATTCATCATATATCAAATTATTAATTTAATTACATAATTATATATTATTTTTAAATATGAATTATTATTGAGTACATAATACCGA
The DNA here is from genome assembly GCA_963277665.1 of Viscum album. Lineage (NCBI taxonomy): Eukaryota > Viridiplantae > Streptophyta > Magnoliopsida > Santalales > Viscaceae > Viscum > Viscum album. The sequence goes on from OY728140.1 coordinate 655,356,829, forward strand.
TGATAAATATTTCCCCATTTTATCAAATAATATAAAATGTAAAACACCATACATTGAAATTTTATAAGATTGAAGAAATAATCAGTTCCATGATAGAAATAATAAGGACTCTAAAGTGACATGTAATGTTCAATGAACATAACAAGGTTAATGTTTTTGAACGAATTTAATAACCACTAAATTCTAAAAGATTATATTCAATTAATCACAAATATAATAATTTAAATAAATTTATTTAATTTTTCTAATATAATATAAGCATTTTAAATAAATTATTAAAAATATATTTTATAAACTATTTAATTTTTAATGTGGGACATCTTTTTTTAAATGGGTATGGTGGAAGGGTGTTCTATTAATGCCGCATAAGTGAAAAAATATTTATTTGGAAATTTTTTTAGAATGTTGAAAATAAATCCTTTTTTGAAAAAATATATAAATATTCATTTTGTACAACATAAAAATATTATATTATATATATATATATGAAAATTAATATCAGAAATGGATTTGGAAAATATGGTTATAGATGGAAAAGACAGGGAACCAAAAATATAAATAGGTATGGATTTATAATTATTCATTAATCCAGAAAGAGTAATTTTATTTGAATAATGAATCATCATGAATAAATATATTTTATTTTTAAAATAATTAACATTGTAGTGTATGGAACACATAAAATTAAATTGGATAAATTAACAACATATGATTCAATTGAGTAGAAATTGATGCAAAATTGTTTACATGAAATCCATTTTCACTTATAATCTCATTTATGATACTATGTAATAAATTTTAATATAATTAAATTTCATCATATAACCATATATATAATACCATATATGATCCATTTATTTTCTTTTATAAATTATTTTTGTTAATAATAATTCACTATCAATTTGTTTCATGTTAACACCATCAATTTTAATGTATTATTTTAATCAATAGTCCATGTACTCATATACTATTAATTATTAAATATTCTCCAAATATACATTCACTATATAAATATCATATATATTCAATATGTTAATATTTATCATTATAAAAAAAGGTAGATATAGAAAATTAAACTACATAATACATGGAGATGGTATGTTGTACATATTCATGAATACTTTATTCACTTTTTGATATGTGGAATGAAATAAATATTATTAATAAGAACCGAAATTGAATAATTTTTTTATTAATATATAACATATAAATTATTAAAATCCTTCCTTATTGACATTTATTTTTTGATTGAATGAATAATAGATCAAATCGCTATGTTAATTTGGTAGTCCACAATGATGTGTGGTGGATGTTGTAATTTTCAAAACAACTGGATGGTAAGAAAGAATATATTAACTTATATCTATTTAGTAATTTTTATGTCATAAATATAATATAAATTCATTATTTATATATATATTGATATATATGTAAGTTTGAAATGAAAAATGAGTTACATCACTAAAAAATGATGGAAAGCGATTCATACGAACAATCAATGTTATCGTAATTCCTAAAATGGAAAAGTGGTCGAATATTTTTGTGACATATTAATAATGATATATATATATATAAAATAATTATTATACTTGGGTTATTATATTTGTATTTGTTTTCCATATATTTATGAAATATATATGTTATTGTTATCCCTTGAGTTTATGAGACTTGTTGCTATTTTATATAATGATTCAGTTGTCTTATAATTATATGGGTTTATATAAGGTTAAACATTATAGTTCCCTTTAAAATGTATAATATTATGTGGTTGATTATTATGGGTTCATGTATGGTTTTATAGTCATTCACCTCAGCTTTACCATTTTAGACTTACATAGATACTCCCAATAGCTCCATTATCCATAACTATGTACATACCTTCATTCAAAATGTAGGAGATTATTTGAATTTTAAAATATAATGGCACATAAAAAAACCACATTGGTCGAGAGGATTAGAGGTCAATATCATCACACCATTTTTTTATTAGTTACTCCCTATTTTGGGAAACTATGATAAATTAAATATATGTTTATTAATCACTTCCAAATACCGATATGGGACTAGTTTCCCTAACAAAATATTGTGTGAAAATACTTCTTATCTATATAGAGGGTTGTATTAATGTTTCCATATTTATGTATCCAAGGTTACACATCGATTTAAAATTATGTTATATATGGTTACCTTATTATATTTTGAATTCTTGCAACTTGGCCTTTAAATGTTTATTTCCATCCAGATTAATGATTAGTTTTTCGAGGATGAGATTAACCATTTACAAGATATACTAAATATATTATTTATCATTATATTTAAAACCCATCTATTTCATTTATGATTAATACATTTAGTTTAACATCAAATTGAAATGAAATATATCTAGGAACATTGTAATTGATAATTGATCTAGAACCATAGTAAATTTTCCACTATATGTTATTTATGAAAGGAATTAGAAAATCATAATTAAATTAAATTTAATCAAGATTTTGGTTGTATATAAACTATTAATTCCTATAAGTTTAATTTAATATGGTCTTACCAAAAATGAAATTCCTTCAGGAAATTCCTTGAGTTGGATTCTATGTTATAGGAACCATCGTACCATTTCAATGAACAAGGATTTCACAATGTGGTTTCACTAGAAATGACAAATTTATGACGTTTTTTATTTGATCATTTAAAATCTAAAAGACTATGTCGTTCATGATTTGTGTGAGAAAAATGGTATAGGAAGGGATCAAACTCATCACATATTAATTCTTGACTTATGCAATGGGGTTAATGAACAAATTTCCTCAATGAGATACAAATCCTTTAAAATTGAATATAATTCATTAGCATTGACACAATATGAATTATTATAAAGTCTATAGGGGAATAAATGGTTTATGGGAATTTTTTGGCACTCAAAACAATTGTTGGTGTTAGAAAAAGATTGGAAACGTAGTTACTGGAAAATGTGTAGCTGACTTCACACATTATCTCTTAGCCATACAATGGGTTTAATTTCACATTAGAGGGCCAAAAAAATTTCCCTAGTCAAGATTCCTAGGCAAAATGTCCATGAAAACCATATTTTGTTTTTTATAGATCCAGATAACATGGTTTTTTCATAGTTTCCCACATTTTGCAAATAAATCATGTTATCTCCCTAATTGGGTAGTAGGCCACACATAATTGTCGAAAAGTTTATCCAACTATGTAGTCAAATAATGCATCCAAATTATGTGGGGTAAAATTTCCTTTTTACATGATTTGAATATAACATTATAATTACCTTTTTCTATTATATTTCTAATATATAAGAGGGAACGCATCTACACTTCCTCCTAGGTTCTGGTATAATTCCTCCATTCCAAATATGATTTGAGTTCTATTTGTCTCGTTGGGTAGATATTCGTAAATTATCCCCACCCAATGCTACTTCAGTAATTCATATTCTTCTCATTTATTAGTTTTTAGTGTGATATTAAATTCCTTGTTTATAAGTATGTCATAAATTTTTCTATATTAATTTGATATGGACCAAATTGGATGAAAATACTACAGGAGTATTCCTCTCTAATAATAAGTTATGTTGTCATGTATTTATTCAAAATATTCATGGTATTTATCATAATTTATGTTGTTCCACAAAAGGTTTTAACAATTTTTATCCCTAAAAATTATTCTTAATTAATTATTTTCCCAAATCCAGATTCTATTCACACTTTTATATCGCAAAAAATGTTTTAGGTCTTCACAATCAATGTAAGGTAGCCCTTTAAGAGACCCTATATATAAATACTTGAATTTCATTTTTATATAACAAAATCACCTATAGTGAGATTATTTTGACTTAAATTATGTGAGAAAATAAATACCAATGGATAATTTTAGTGGTGTAGCATGGATAATCCTCAGATCGGAATATACTCAATTAAATGAAAGTAGTTTGGTTTGCCCATGTCACATGTTTTAATAGAAAATCGATACAGTCTTGTCTAAAATAATTGTAATGAAATATTAATAGTATACATGCTCCCACTAATGCATTTTGATATATTATGATTTATAATTTGATCCTAAAAAATTCGATATAATGATATATGTTCATTTCATCCCTTCTACTATGATTATATTTGGGTATGGAATAACTTACAATATTTAAACATATGGGAGTGTGGTTCCTTATACTATTTTTATATATGTTCAGGGAGACCCTAAATGATTATGATGAATAGCAATGGAAGACCATAAAAATAATTATGAATTGTCATGTTGACCCTCATATATTATGATGAATGTTTATGCAGACCCTTACAAATTATGATGAATTTGAAATTGAGAGACATGGAAATTATGATGTAAATTTTTGGTGACCATTATGATTTATGATGTATATAGATAATGGCTATTTTGAATTATGATGATTGGGAATGAAATCCATATTAATTATAGTGAATGGGAATTTTCACCCTTACGAATTATGACACACATGTATGAAATATCTAATATTATTATACATGAGTATGGTGTCCATACTGCTATGATAAATGTCATGAAATCCCTTATTACTTGAATGACTCATGTTATTACCCATATATTCCCAAGTTAATCCCTAGGTATAGACTAGTACTTGTATCAATTTATATTAGGATGTACACATTAATTTTTATATAGACCACATATATGTACATATATGGTTTCATGTTCATATATTAAACTCTACTAGTGCATATAAGTAGTTCTATTACGATATCTTCCATAAACCCGAGAAAACCCAGTTAGATTTACCTATACTTCTTGTCATCTATTTTATCAAAAAACTTCTCATAATAAATACATTAATATGTCTTTTGATAAACATAATGGATAATTCCCTATTATGTTTATCTATAAGCCTATCCATTACACAAATAGTACACAATATGATAATGTGGATGCATGTCAAGACATGGGAATGCTCTCCAGTTATTATTATTGATTTTATTATAGCATGGAATCATAGAGGCAAATGACCATGTTATGGATCATGATACTATATGAGATATTATTTTATTACTTTTTATCTCTTTATCCATGTACTATAGTTCATTATTTTTTCCATACCTTCATATTTGTTTTTGATTCATATATGGCATTATGTAATTTTCTATGATGATATATATTGTATGTTTTGTTATTTATTGTATTTGGATTAATAAAATTTGAAGTTAAATTATTTATTCTATGTCTTTTATTTTTATATTAAATTCTTCATTATGGTGATATCATAATGACAGTATTTCCTCCCCAATATACCACCTTGGACACTCACTGTAGTTGGTAACCTCTGGTGTATAGGGTGACAAGATTGAGGCCATATGACCCACAAACTCAAGGCACCCTTTTGGGGGATATTCATTGAGACTACAAAATGATATATCTAGGCATATTTTATTTTGTTTGATTATCATTAAGAATATTATAGAGGATAATAGGGAATATTTTTAGTTTGGTGTTGATTTATTCCTGGGATTAGCTAAACAATGTACTAGGAAAATAAAATTTTCATTGAAATGGAAATTGATGTCATCGTCTGTTCATTTAACAGTTGATTCGATTCCACTATTGGGTTATGTAAAATAAATGTGATGATTATTATTATTTTACGATGGATTATATTTTCATATTAATATTGTTATGATTTATAAACATTGTTCTGTCTGTATTTTATTTATTTTATAAGACAGATATGTTATGAATTATTCCATTACATGTAGGTTTCATTACATGATTACATGATACATTATAATGTTTCTTATATGATATATCACATATACATCTAATTATTATATAAATAGAATAAGAAATTTTGTAACGGGTTATTAATGTGTCAATTTCATCCTAAATTGTATTTTCCCATATTTTTTGATGGTTCCACATTCAATAAATAATTATAATATATTTTAGTTATGTAACTATGGTTACCTGAAACAAAATGTTCATTTATTTTAATGATATAATTATAATTATTAATTTTAATTTATTTTTTAAATTTAATTTAAATATTTATTCGTTTTGTAATATCATCTCAAATTATCGGTTTTATTATTATATCAAATTAAATAATTCGGATGTTGTTAATTGAACTCCCAATTTAAATTTATAAAATTAGACTTTTATAATTTGGGAGTGATACTTCAGATAAATATTATGTTATCTAAAAGAATGAATTGATAAATATATAATTTAATAATGGATGTTGTTAAATGTAGAATATAATTGAAAAATAAATGGTATTTTCATATATACAATAAAATTTATAGCATATTTACTTTGGACCATTAAATGAAACCCAATTCATTAACTAAACTCAATTTAATTATTTTGTTTTACTCAGCTTATCAATTCCCTTATTGATTGATTCTTTACCCCAGATATGGAATTGGGACTATGAAAAGGGATTTAAAATTTAAAAATAATACTATGAGGGTACTGAGAAACAATGTATGGAGATGGTGGGTTTTAAGGCACTAGTTATACGTCTAGTAGTGCCACTTTTAGAACCTCATACTATCCATTATAGGTTAAATTATTTCCTATTTTTAGGGTAATTTTTTGGATTATCAAAACCATTTAAGGATCTCCACAATCATTCCTTTATATGGAAGAGCTTATATGGGAGTTTCAGTTGTATCATCCTCCATCATTTTTAGGGGATGGGTGTTAGTACGCTGATTAATTATGGATTCATTTTTTCTTATCTATATTTGATATCCTTGAGAAACATCTTGAGAGGAGAGTGAATCTTTTAACTTATATGCTTGAGGGACTCACCCAATGTTGTTGTGTTATGCTAAACCTGAAATGTTGGTACTCAAAAGTGATTTGATGTGATTTTCACTATAGATTTGTTGACTATTTATTACTTGAGACCTTGAGATCTGATCGTTCTCGGGTTTTTATGCACCTATATTAAGGTTCTACACCTATAATGACCCATTCCTCTCATTTTAGAGCTTCATGTCATTTCACCTATCTATATTGCTGATGAGACTATAAAAGTGAAAAACATGGGGATGGGATTACTAATATAATTCAATATCGTGTGAATATTTTCTAGTTACCTAAAGAGTCTTATGTAGTAAAAATTACCCTCATCGCCAAGTGAAACTTGACAGAAAATAATGGTGTGGGTTAGGAATGTTCAAAACTAAGATAGGGTACTAGTTCCACTAGCAGCTATAAATGATTCAGTGAGACTATACATGGGAGTAGAAACATCCAAGATATATACACTAAAAAGTAACTAGTTTTTCATTAGTGTGAAATGATAGGGAATAAGAAACCATGTGTCCAAGAGGAACCATTAATTTATGAGGATGTGAATGATTTGGGGCGTCTTCTGTGTTTTCATAGGACATTCCCATCAGTGCCCAGTGAGAGAGGATACATATTTGCTCCACCTTTAGGAGTAGAATTAGGATAAAAAGTACATGTCCCTTGTTCGATTAATACCATTCATACAAGTATAGAAGGAGGATGTGGACATTTTTTTCAATCATTATATATCACAATCGTATATATTATACCTACGCATCATTTCATGGTTACATCATATGGACATGAATGAAGACATATCAATCCAGTGAACCCTATATCAGATGAGTTTGGTGTCAATACATCTATAGTTAGAGGTATTATTCTTGTATCCTATACTGTCATATCACCCCTATTTGATTTGGATACATCACATTCATTCATATTTGTGGATATTGTGTAAATAAATATGCAGAATATTTAGTATTTATCTGTAATAAAGAAACTTTACATTCATTTGGTTATAAATTCAATGAGTGTAAGAATATGAAAGGAATTTCCCTTGAGATAGGTAAGAATTGTTTCGTACGATACATATTCATCCCTGAGTTGATGGATTTGATTCCATTATTGGGAAAGGATGGTTGGTTACTTATCATCCCAATGTGGCCTCTTATCACCATTGGTTACCTTTTACATCATCAAAGTGTCATAGTTACCTTCATAATGATTAATGGTGTGTTTGGGAATGTAGACTAAGACCAGGGAATATTGGGCTAGGTGGTGTTACTTCCTATAGTAGTTGCCGTTATATAGATGATCAGGGGATTCATAAGGCTATTTTACCACCTATAAGATATAATTTCTACGATGTCATCCATGTAAGCTTTTCAGAACTACCTCTTAAGAGTGTGGTAAAATTTACTATAGGGTTTGTTCCTGGTGTTACATTTGAATAATTTCCACAATAATAGATTGAAAATACTATGACACATTATATCAAGAGGTAAATGGTGGATTTGGATAATAGGGTTTTTAGATCACAGTTTATATATCCATCAGGTTCCATATTCATTTTCTCCAAAAAAATGAATCAACCATCCTGATTTTTATGGATTACCGAATTTTGAATCAACGTAATGGGAAGAACGAATATCATATTTCACACATATATGACATATTTAATCAACACCATGTTGCTAGATTGTTATAAATGATGGATTTGACTCCAAGTCATCATTTGGTGTGATTAATCATTAAGAGTTTCCACATATGAATTTGTGATGTTGGTAGATTTTATATGAGTGTCTATGTTTGTTATTAACTTTTAAGAATGTGAGCACTAATATCTTAAAAACTATGAATATGATATTATATTCGTACTTGGATTCTATTTTTTTGGATTTTATGACATCTTAGAGTATTCTCATACATAGAGAGACAATAAACAATATCTTGAGATTGTTTTCATTACCCTAAATGAAAATAACTTATATGATATGATTATATATTTACATGTATGGAGTGAAAATACTATATTCCTAAGTAATATTATCACAAAATAAGAGTTTATGTAGACCCAAAGAAGTTGAGAACTCTGGTTACCTATGAGCATCATAAAAACATATTTGAAAAAAAGAGATTCATTGGGATAGATCATTATGTGAAGCGGTTTATTTAGGACTTATCATTATTAGTAGAACTAAATACATGATTGACTAAGAAAAGTGTGAATATTTTATACTCAGAATACTATGGGACTACAATTATAGTGATTAAAGGGAGACTAACATCATTAATTATCTTTATTCTTCAACATATGTTCAGAAAGTATACACATTATTGTGATAGATCTGGTATTAGGTTATGAGAAGATCAAATCAAATAATATCAAGATGGTTATTAAGAAAAACAAACCAATAGGCCTCATAAGTTGAATTACACCACATAAAAACAAGATGATGGAGAATTTGTTCACTCTGTGCTTTGATTGTGGAATTACCCATTTGGGGAGAATTTTGACAGTCTTACGGGCCATAAAACCCCAGGGTATATTTTCACGCAGCCTGACATGGACCATAGATAGATATTATGGGTTGAATAACTATATTCCATTGTGTGTTATCCAGCATATATGGGTGGGAAAGTCAATTTTTTTTCTAATGCTATGAACAAGGTAACATCGTCACATATGGTACATGAGCCCAGTATCGAGTAGAAACATAAGGCCATATTTTCAAAGACAAAAATAAAGGTTTGTGGCCATCATGGATTGTGAATCCATAAATTTAAATCAATGACCTATGTATATATATAGATTGTTAAAATAAGGATACTCTGAAATAGTAAAGTATTTTTTCTACTAAGTGGCATCCTAATGAGGAACCACACTCTAATTGGTATATTGATGGAGATGACATCCTTTGTATACATGTGAGTATCTTAGTTCATAAAAAATATAGATGATCTCACACATGATTCCCATGATTTATAGTGGGAAATTTACAAAGGTGTATCTATGATGTGTCAAGATATGATCAATCAGTATTGGTGTCCTAGGATAAAATATTATATACTATGTTTTATCACAATGAGTTTCACATATCAGTAGGGGATGTCGAAAAACCAAGAAACAATTGTTTTTATATCCTTTACTGGTGCTTTAATGGAAGAATAATGTTCTTTTAATGGTTTTTTTATTATTTTACCAATATCACCATGAGGTGATGATGTGGATATGGTATTATTGGATCAACTGAATAAGGTAGACAATGTTTTGTATATATGCAAGACTTTATTTTTTTATTAGCTCAGATGAAAATATATTTGTGGGATTATAAAATTAAATTCGGTCCTCCATACTATAATATTTTATGGGGATGATCATTTCACATCATGGTACATTAAAGTTTTAGAGAAATATTTCAATAAACTTGTAATTTTGAAATAACTATTACCCTATAAAATATTTCATATCACAAAAGACTAGAAATGGAAGAGAGGAATAGCTTTAATCATGATTCCTTTATTTGAGATGTTCATTATAGAAGAAAAACCATAAAGCTGAGTTCTTATATAATTATTTATTTCCAAAAAAACATCATACAAATTTTTAGGTCTCCATATATGGTAATATGATTCATTAACTCATATACCAGTTAGAGGTAGGAGTGGATATGAAAAAACATCCTCATCTCATGTGGGAGACATTAGAGTAGGTGTTGTTAACTAGAAGATAAATTACAAATACTTTGTATAGACATAAATAATATACCAATCATCATTGGTGACCTCTTGAGTTAAAGGTCATCATTCATGTTTTCTATGGGTATCACAGAAACAATGGAATTGGAAGATATATTGGAATGTGAAGATAGAAACTTCTTTTTTCAAACCATTTTAGAAAATGAAATGTGTTAAGATTGAAACCTATTTGTTGCTTTTAACTTATAGGAACCACAAAATGAAAAGTTTCTACTATGTTTCATAGTGTCACTATTACAATGCAGAACCATATAATACATTCAAGCCCAATTATTTCGAGTTTGATGGAGAATATTCTTTTGATGTATATATTATATGCATCAAATATTGTTGAACAAAGTCCATGCATGGAAGGTTGTTCACAATAGTACATCTTCTATTAAAAATTGACCATGTACATGGTCATATAGAAGAATAAGATGACAACGTAGGTGGTTAGATACCAATTTTTTCAAAATTGAGGTTCTATAATCCTTGTATGGTAAACCGAAGGATGATTTCAATAAATGGTGAATAATATAAGAACCGAATTTCTAAATGAGTTGTAAATCCATTAAATTTAAAATTAATTACCCGGTTTTTACCTAATATGATTGATTATAAATTTCATGGATAATCAATGGGTGTTAATGGAATCTACATAACTTGGAACCCAAGACGGTGTTCAAAACATCTAGGTTTCATTGAATTGATAATATGTATAGCTCATTACAAACGGTTACTCCTATCAATGTGGGTAATTTTAGTGCACAACCATGGGCCACATAATTTTCCCAAACCATTCGACCCATTATACAAGCCAATGAAAAATAAATATAGGTTTTAATAAATCAATATAAAATCATTTCCATATATTTTTTTCTAAATGGTGAACTTTAATCATGCACTCATTGTCCTTAGGAAGAAGGATATTCATAGTTGGAGCATGGTTTAGTACACAATGGGGCCAAAACAAGAGACCAAATTTATGTACTATAAAATAAATATTATTAGTTAAGTAATTATATGATTAAACACTCTATTACCTTCTATATTTATATCACAATGGAGTTCCAACTTCTTCCCATGGTAGATACATCCCACTTCTAGCTTGGTTATTACATAATTCATCCATACAGACACTGATCTGACATCCATTTATACTTTTTAGAATGATTTTGGTATTTTATCCACTCCATAGGTTATTTTCTTCATTATTACCTCTATAAATGATAGTATTTTAGGGAAATATCATATTTCCAATTTTTTGGTAATTTATTTATTTTGGATTTTTCCCTTAATTTATAAAAAATGGAGGTTAATGATGCTTTATTGTTCATCTAAAGACATAAAGTTAGTTGTATAGTAATTATCAATCAAATTATTGATGTTTTTTTATAACTTCTATTATGTCACATGCCAATTTTTTTGTGTGCTTCCCTAAAATGAATATACCTTTAAATGGATTTTTATTCTGAGACATAATTACTCCATTATATCCAAAAATTCATTATATCTGGTTAAACCCAATGTGATACACCCCTATGGGTTCACAATTTATATTACTATTTGAGTTTCATGGTTATATAAAAAAAATTCCTTTCGATGTGTTTGTATAGAAATTTAAATGTTATAGTAATAAATGATAATGAATAATTATTGCGGTGTCCCATTGATATACCACATATTATACTATAATAAACGAAATTTAATTTGAGTGGTATGACCATATTACATATTTTTATAGAAAAATGGTTATTCCCTTGTTAAATAAGAATAATAATGAACTACGACCCATCAACTAGATCTCTATAATTCATAGTCTCTTTTTATGATTTATAAATTGGGGATGATGACCCTACTATTTTAATATATGATAATGTCATACCTTTTACTGTTATTATATATGTTCATGGAGTCCCTTACACTACTGTGACATATGGTCTTTGTGTCCCTTACACTATTGTGATATTTTTTCGTAGAGAACCTTATATGTTATAATGAATGGGTATGGGGACCCATATGAATTATGATGAATTTGAATACAGACCTTATAGATATTGGTGAATGGGGGGGATATAAATTATTTATTATGATGAATGGGAATAGAGTACCATGTAAATTATATTTATTGGGATGAGAGATCCATATGATTAAAGATTAATGGGCATGGAAACCCATTTTAATTATGATGAATAAGAGAGGAGACCTATATAAATTTTTATGACTGGGAATGGAAACCCATATGGAAAATTATACTATGTCCTAACATACATAATATTATGATATATGTGTATGACATCCCTAATACTATGATACTTATCACAGAATCCATTGATACTTGACAAACCACTTCTCAAACCCATGGAAGCATGAGTTACACCACAGGTCAAAACTAGTATAGGAGTCATTATAAAATTCTGTATACATGACTACAAGTAATATATATATATATATATATATCTGTGTCCGTGTGTGGGTGTGTAAAGTTACTTGTTTGGAAATTATTTGGCACGAGACCATGTAGTTAGTGACTGCTTGGTATCAACCGTGAACTAGAGAATATAACATTAATTTTCTATTACTACTAAACAATTATTATATTTTCATATTACACATATTATAATATGTAATTGTTAATTTGTACAAAATATTAGTGGTGGACTACTGAGTTTATCTCACACCCTATCAAGGTTTCCAGTTTCACCTGATTAGAGCATATGTATGTTATTTGGGAAATTGGAAAACATTAAGTTGATGATTCTTATTTTGACTATAAAATTATTTTGGGAAGCATAATACTGATCTAAGTCACAAGATTATATTAGATATATTATTTTTCACTTTTCAGTATTTTGATACATGTAATTTATTCCATAACTTATTCCATGTTTACTTGATTATTTTTTATCAATACATGGCATTGTATCATCATGTAAATCATGATGGATATGGTTAATGGTGGATTTTTATTGCATATTTAAGTTTTAATATTTGATATAAATTATTTATAAATCAAATATTACTTATATATTCATTTCACTATTGTTATTATCTAATCATGAGGGTATATTCTCTCCACTAAAACATAGTGGATCATAATTACTAGTCAGCAGTCTGCCACATATGGGGAGGCACACTAAAGGCCATGTGTCCCACCAAACGGGTTAACCCTTTAGTGGAATCTGGGTCAGGATGTTACTGGGGGTCCCTATAAGAGATATTGATATATATTAAAGTACATAGGAATGATTCCTAATATTCTTGTTTATATTATCAACAAGTGTTATCATAGATTAATCATATTAACAATTCAATTATGTATGATAAATAAAAATAACCATACAAGATCTCATGGGTCCCATAGAATATATAATCTATGAAATATAGGTACTTATATGGAGGTCTTTGTGCAATTATATATTGGCCGTTATGAAGGAATCCTATGTATCATATTTGGGCCAGAATTAGAGTTCTCATTGTTTAATTTGTCCTTAAACCACATATGGGTATAATGTAAATTAGGGAAGGTTTGGGGAATGGATAAAATGGTATTCCTATTTATAGGAAATATTATCTTCTACTAATGGAAGATGAAGGATGGTGGAGTGATAGGATAATTTATTACCATTATTATATAAAATTTGATATGTGGAGTCACGTAAATCATATGAGATGCCCATTAGAGATCAATAATTACGATGGTTTTAACAGATATTGTTTTTATAAGAATTTATCTCTACATATATAATTATTATATAATTTCCACAATTTTATTATAGGAATTTATATCGTATCTTTTTTTTCTTTAAGGAATGATTGACATGTAGAGGATGTTTGTCGGAAATTTCCTACTAGTCTACCTGATATGTTTTAGAATGTATGTATATGTCCTGAGGTTTCTCCATCTGGATTCAGATGACATGCCATGGAACCACAAAAATAAATTCATTTACATGGTAATTATCATGATTTATGAGACATTCAATTTGGATATTGTGTGATTCAATTGAATCAATATGGTTGATCCTTCCCATGAAATTAATGTTACAACTGAGGGTTTACATGTAATCAATGTAGTCACATCTATATTTATGATGGGATAAATGATTATTTTTTTGATGTCCATCACAATATATGTCTTCAATGTCTGGTGGAATGATCATGACTTGGTAGATATGCGTGGGAAATTTCAAATGACATGGATAACATGTATAAAGGGTTTCACATGACTATGATTACATTTTTAAATGTTGTTTTTTGATTTTTATAGGTCATGTAGAACACATTATCCCACTACGTGAAAATTATCAGATCATTATTTGAATATGGATTCTTTATAAATCATTTTTTATTTGGTTTCTATCTCAATTTTTTCATACGTTTTTTTATGTTTCTCATGACCAATTATACATCTAAAATTTTCTTATTATAAACTAGCTATTTTACCAGAAGTCCATTACATGGAAAATAATGTTATAATGTTAAGGGAATATTTAGGCCATGTCATCCCTTAGGTCATTATAATTGTTTTGTTGGTCGAATACCTTTTTGAGTACATGTAATTCCACTCATAATAGCTAATTCTAATTTTTACGGTGATGTGGGTGTGTCTTGAATGTTTCTTTTTGGTACCGTGGATATGAAAATTATAGGACATAGTACCCTTGATCATCACTACATTTCCTTGTGAATATACTACATATATTAGTTGGAGTTATAGGAGGGTTGTTTATGTTCACATATCTCAATATCTGGATGTGGTTCAGCAATGGGGATATCTCTATTCCACATGATAAAAAATGACAATGAGAACACACCAACAAAAATATATATATTATAACCATGACTTCATAATGGTATTTTGGATGATCATGTTAGCATATAAATGACCCTTGATGATATTAGGAATATATGGTTAGGATTATTCTTGAGTACCAAAGGATTGTCCGAGAAGATTTTTTTTAGATCAATGGATACTTTTTTGGTCTCCTTCAAGTGATCAATTTGTTCTATCAAATGCTTCTTGAGGAATTAGGTAGGAACATTTGAGAGTCTTCATGAGAACATGATTCCTATCGAAGAGGGAATTTAATGATCATGGATACTTTTCTTCACCCCTTCAAGAGATAATTTTTATTTTAAATGGTCATTCATGAGTTCAATGAGTTGATAAAATAAGGAAAATAAACCCTTCAAATAAAAATAACCATAACATTTCGTTTCAGGAGTCTCCTAGGTTTTTAGAATTAATTAATTGGCATAAAATAATATGGGCCACTAACCATTTTATTAATATCATGGAATTGAAATATCATGAATGGATCTAACTAAGATATGCGAGCATTGTCATTGATAGTAATTTTATTCTCAATGAAGTGTCAAATGATCATTGATGGATCTTGTGATAATCAGTTGTAATTATCACGGTAAATTTCTCATGTTGATTATGGATCTAGTTGGGCATATCATAGTCATATTAACTTGTTTTAGTGCCTTTACATGATCATGAGGTAATGTCATAGGGGATTCACATTATCATTCGTAGATGAAATAGTGTAATATTTTTTTATGTGACCTTTATATTGTCATGTGATTATGTGTCTTCATAGGGGTCATGTGATCCGTCTAAAAATATTACTTGGATAGAATATACACAAAGGTATATTAACTTCATATTTTAGTGAAAATAACAAATATTATTTCAGTATGTCATCAATAAAAACAACATTTATGCTCATTTGGATGACGTCATAAAATCCCCTCCATGGGAGAGGTCCACCGGGATATTGAATTTTTATAAGAGATTAAATGTTGAACCAAGATATTGAGGCTCTCATTTATCAGTGTCTTAAGATGAGTTAGGTATTCAAGGATACCATTGGGATTATATAAAGGATCCATTAAAAATGAGAGATATGGAGGTATTCATTACACTGGTGACTCAAACATTATCTTATTGAAATTTCATATATCATGTGGCTACTATGAATGATGGCCTCTTAAGCAAACCCTCAAAAGAACCCCATCACAAGATATCTTCAAGAGATACAATCCCACAAAATCTAACCAATAATTCAATTCATGATTGAAATGTGAATATTAAATGGATATTTATTTAGTATTTGATGAACACCTTCTATAACACAATGACCCTAGAAGCCCAAAGTCAATGCATTATTATGTATCATTAGCATGGTCACAAAAGATCAAATCATAAAAGACCGATTAGTTTAGAAGCCTTGGAAGTAATTGATACATTCATATGGTTTAAATTACATCATAAATTTTAAAACTTCTATAAAATTGTTTCCATAGACAACACTGAGATCCCATAGACTATCCTTATAGAGCAGTCAAAATATATATCTTCACATCTTGAGAAAAATAAAATATAGAAAGGGGTCAGCTCAGATGATTGGTAAGGAAAACACTATAGCAGAAACTTTCATAAATAAGAAAAAAAATTTAAAGAAATGTATAATACTAAAACAAAATCCTTTTAATAATGAAAATCAGCATAATATGGCATACGTAAAAATCAAATAATTACATTTACTTATTTACATTGATATTTTACTAGTCAAATAATAACATGAAATATCAATAGCCATTTTCATGATGACGGAATGCAAAATTCCAAACATTCATAACCTCACTGTCAATGCCTTGTGCAAAGACTACAAATATGATTTTCTCAAGGCCTTTTGGCAAGACACTAGTATGTCTCATGAGACCAAACGATGCATCTATAAGCTATAACGGGATCCACACGTCACATACTAAGTCCAATGAATTCTTCATATGAAAAGGTTTTAACATAACATAAACATTCATATTAAAACTAGCCTTAGAAATGTCAATACATTATCCATAAACCATGAATGGAATAAATATATGCATCCACAGTCTAACATATAAAAAAACTTCAATAAAATATTAATGATATGTATCATAATAAATCATATTCAAAAAAGTTAAAAATCCATCAAAGGATTTTGACATAGATTAAAATGATTTGTAAAACTCTTTAAGAGAAATATCCATTTTTCATGAAAACATTTAAAAGTCACACACTTTTTAAAGGAGGGAATTTAAAGAAATTTTTGAATCAATTTGTCCCATAACACTTGAAACATTTGAAAGGAAATAAAATTTTAAAAACATTCATGTTCATGTAGATAAATACTAAATAACCATTTTGAAAGCATGGAAATTAATGAGAATGATTTAGAGGAATAAATATTTAGAAGATTTAAAATGATGTTTTAGTAACAAAAATACCTTAAAATAATACCTTTGAAAACTATTTCATGAAACTTGGACATGAATAATAAATATGTCCCAGTATATACTTATGTAAAAACAACCTCCGAAAATAAAGAGATTGTGAAATTAACCCTTATATTTTTTGTAACATACGACACACACACCCCATGAAAGGCTAATAATAAAATTAATATGTATATACACAAAATTAATGTGTTTTACACAAATAATACAACTATGGGAAGTACATACAGCACACAAAAGGGAATAGTGGAAATATATAATGAATCTCACGGGAATAAAAAGTGAGATGAAACACCCTTACCTTGTACATTTCTTTGGTTGACGGTAGGTTAACCTCATGTATATTGGTGAAATAATTTTTATTAAATTATACAAGAATCATATACATTAATATCATATCATATTTGTTCTTCTAATATTGCATTGTTAGTAATATTTTATCCTTATCGTCGTTTCTGGTGTTAACTTATTTGTTTTCCTTTTTATACTTTGTTACTTATGTAGTGTTTATTATGGATAATATGTATATTATTCATATTTATAATTATATTAAGTCTTTAAACATTATTTTTATTCATCTAATGAAAATTAGTCTTGACTGGATACGATGGGGAATGAATTTCATCGTGTTCGTGGAGAAGGTGATCTGTATGCACACACAAGGGAAAATATCATTGTTTTGATATTAAAATAATATATAATTATATGTTATATCATATATAAAGAATCTTTGTCTTGTTGTATTTATTATTTACATAAATTACACATCATTATTATACCCATCCAAATAATAATGTATTGAATAACAATTACACCACGACTTGGAGACGGTAAGTCGTACATACGCACGTATGGTGACATGTCATTCAAAGGATGGATAGAATAATGAATATGGTTGTGCCAAATTTATAATAAAATAATTTTATATAGAAGATACTGGAGTTATTATTTTAGAATGGAGACAAAAAATAATGAGGATGTGGATGAATAAAAGAACTTGCATGCAGTGATGAAATATTTACCTCTTCTTCAGGTTCTTCATTTTGATTTCATCATAAGGGATACTTAAGATGGATTTATGACCTAATTAAGGCCTATAGGATGAAGGGGGGAATGTTGAGAGGGTATTTGGATAAAGGATGGCCGATCCTAATGGATCTAAAGGTGTGAATTAGAGAGAAGGGGCAGTGCCCTTTTATAAGAGGGGTGAGGGGATCCTCAATAAAAATAAGAAATATTAATTTATAATAAAATAATTTTTGATTTCGAATCAGTAAAAAATGAATTATTTAAATTATAATGTGGGTATGGGTGTTAAAATACTAAAAAATAGGATTTAGATAGGTCTGGGTGACTAGATTAACTTTATCTTTTAGATTTAACTCTTAGTTGAATAGTTTGACATTTACCATGTCTCTTTGTATTTTTATATAATATGTTTTATAAACATACTATATACATTCAACAGAACCCCAAGAGATTCATTAATGATAAACCTATCATTATATATGTAGTTTGGCTGAACCATATATTTTTAAGAATAGAATATCAATTAATAATTTAATATTTGTTTTAAAAACTCTTTTATGTCAATTTTGACTCTATTTGTTATTTTTGTTTTTGGTAAAATAATTAAAGCAATATTACATTGAAAAAAAATCATCTAAATAACCCTAATATGTAATATTAACCTATATAATTATTGTAATTCATAAAAAGTTTCAAATTAGAATTATTTGTGTATTTGTAAAATCAATTATTTTAATCATTCGTTAATACGGTAATTTCTGCTTCATCATTGTGTCAGAAATAAATTAAATTATATAATGTTTAAAAAATATATATGAAATACCATTATTTAGGAAATCATTTTATATTTCTAATGATTATTTATTCTAATTTATCTTATGTGTTACCCTATATTAAAAATGGTTTAGTTATTAAACATTGAATGTAACAATTTTTACTCTTCTTTGAATTAAATAATAATAAATATCCTATTCAAAACCAAGTAGACTTAAAGGGACATATTTTTTTATATGTACTTTTTTGGTCAAATTAAACATATCCAATAGAATTAGGACATGAGTTAGGGTAATAATAATGTCATTTTTAACCTTAATTACCCTATTTACCTTTAACCGTGGTAAATAAAAGTAAAAAGTTACTCTTCAGATAAAATTATTTTTATCATAGTGAAACACATTTTACCAACTGATAGAAATCATATATCTTGGAGTTTTAAAATTTAACTCACATAAGAAGTAAAATTATGTTTTATTTTTAATTTTCAATTGCTCCTAGTAGGTGGGTAAAAGACGGTAAATGTTCAATAAAATTTTTATATATCTAAACTTATTATAAAATGACTCCAATGAATTACATAGAACATATAAAGGTATTATGTATCTACATTGACCTAAAATAAATTTATATAAAATAAATAATTATTTATATAAAAAGACAGTTTTAAACAACAACGATGTGTTTTTTACTATTCTACAAATATTGAATGTTATCATAAAAATAAAAACAATTCACCCTAAATTAATTTTGATATTAAGAACATAAAAATGAAGTCAATTTTTCTATATTCAAGACATAAATGTTTCATTTATTAATTTAAAATTATTTTCCTTTGTCCAAACCTAAAGGCATATTTTTTAGAAATAAGAACTATCAAAAGATTGATACTTGTTTATGTCCAATATCATAGTAAAATTTCATACAATGACCAAAATTGGATTAAATGGTAAAAATATAATCTATTTATATATCTAAACAATTAATATGTATACTTTAATAGTATAAATTATTTTGATTAAAAAGTTTGTTTTTAGTTAAAATATAGTATTTTTCACTATTCAACAAAATATAAAAGTTATCAGAAAAACACAAAAAATTTATTGAAACTAAATTATTTAATTTTGATTTTAAAAAAGAAGTTTATTTTCTCAAATTAAATATATAAAAGTTTCAAATATTGAATTTAAAAACAGTTCACCATTAAAAGGCGGTAGAAGTGCATTTTTTTTTGAAAATAATTCTTTTATTAGAAAAAAATAATTTTTTTCTTACATTATATCTAAGAAACTCATAATATGAATTCTATAATTATAAATATTATATAATGATAAAAATTTATTTAATATTATTCATACCCTCTTTCGAACATCTAGTTAGGTAATTCCTGGTGTGGTTGAACTCAGTGTTGGTTGTAGTGCAAGTAATTGAATTATTTCAATGAAATACCGTACTATGAAATCTTGGGGTGTTACATTCATACCTCATTCAATAAATTGCATCATAATAATTTTAAATTGTTCTTCGAAAATAAGAGGTTGAAAATAGAAAATACCTTTACGGGAAAACCCACATCGGAAATTGGGTTAATAAAATTTAGTCTTAATAAAAGCAAAAGGGGAATGAAGAAGTCACCACCAAATTATGATCTCGATTAGAAGAACATTGGTGAAAATTAAAGACATATAATTGGAGGGAAACGTAAATATTTATAGGGACTGATTGAGGCCATCATTCAAAAATAATTGTACAATTGAGGGTATCAAATCTATCAATCTCTGATGATTTAAAATATTATCTGTTCAAAAATCATAAAGTAATAGGATAACAGATTTTTATTTTTAAGATACCATACCTAATGTTTAAGAAATAATTTTTTTATAGAATGTGAGAAGAAAAAAATACTTATGTGACAAGTGTAGTTCCATCATTTAACTAATTTCTTCCATAAACTCATCTCTCATTCTAAAATATTATAAAAATCAAAAATATTATATTTATCCTAATCGTATATGGATAAAAAAGGATTTTTATATTCATTTTTTGGAATTTTTTTAAAAAATACATTATAAAAACCCGGACATCATGTAGGTTAGTGGTAGGTGATCCACCCATGTCTCCCTTCGGCAGCAGTTTCATGTCTCTCAGCATTGCTAAACACGACAGGTTGCCTCTAGATCTCTGTGTTGTCATTTTTATGGGAATCCAAAAATATTATCAAACTAAATTTATCCAAAATAATTATGTCCAAACTCACTGTCCAAAATTTATAAGGAAGGTAAACACAATGAATATCTATTTTTCCATATAATAATATGTGAACACCTTCATCATGTAGTCTTTAAAAACACTACAACATCCTGAATTAACATATAACCATATTGATTACATTCATTCTCCCTTATTCCATATACAATACTAGCTATACTCCTATCCAAAATTGATGTAAACCCCAAAAATGATGGAATATACAAATCATTAATCAGTTTCTTGGTATTCAAGACTATCAAATATAATTTATCCAAATCAATCATGTATTATTACAAAATCACTACCTTTTTATTAGAACCATCTTATGGTTTGTCTTTCTCTCAACCATATATTTTCCTAAAATTCAACCTACAATTGAGTCGCTTTTCATGGATCCTCACAATCTCATGTCCTTAATGAAATAGTACTGGAGTACAACCAATATATACTATATAATTCTTATAACATGTTTATCATTAATACAATACTCAAATGACACAATACATTAATAACAATGTAAGAAATATAATCATTCCTCTTCATCTTCATTAGTATTGTATCTTTATTACTTCCCAACAGCATCATTTGTGGTATACTCTGATGATTTGGACGTTGATTTGCGTAGTGTCCCTACTCCTTGCAGATGAAACATTGTACGTTTTATAACCTTTTATTACCCTTGCAATCACGTAGTTGGTGCCCTTTTTTTCTACACATATAACCAAATCTCATTCCCTTCAAGCATTTAACAAGGTTATTCATTCCACAGTTATCACATATGGGAAAATCGTTCTTTTCCCTCTTCCCATTTTCCATCTTTATATCTTACATCCTTTTCTTCTACTTCTTTCCTTAAAGTCGTAGGACTTATAGAATTATTTACATATCTTATTAAAACATGATACTATTTATTCATATTTTGAGAATAAATAGGAGACTATTTACCTTCTGAATGTTGGTTTAATATCATGAAATATATTATCCTTCTTACTTTTTGGATCATACGTATTTGTGGAGTTCACATTCCTTCAACTGGGTGACATTTATATACAATGGAATACACTAGGTCAGATTATGAATTGCAATTAATAAATCCAAACTTGTAAAATACCTAACGTAAATGGAACAGTTTATGTATATAATCCATAATCATAAAAATATTTTCTTTGAGGAGGTATATACTCATAAATCCTTCATTCTAATTTGTAATGAAAATGATAATTATCCTAAGCATATCACCCAGGATTGTCGTAACCATGAGTGCAACAAGGACCATTTTCGTGCACCAGTTCCTGTTCGAGTCTAGCTTAAAGTGGTGTTTTCTAGTTTTACCCCTAGGTACATTTGTGCCTAAGCCGCCTCTACCTGCTCATATCCAGACTGGGATGTAGTTATTGGAAAAATCACAAAATCTATACAATAAAAAACTTCTTGTATGTTCTTCTATACTAATCCTAAAATTTTATCTTAGTTATATATTCTCTAATCAGAGTTTATATAAATCTAGATTCCATGGATTGTACTAAACTTCCACTGATACCAACTGTAATTCCCAAAATTGAGAAGCCTGGAGGATATGCATTGTTATGTATCATTGGCATGATCATAAAATATCAAATCATGAAAGACCGAATAGTTTAGTAGACTTGGATGTACTAGATACATTCATAAGATTTCCATTACATCATAAAATAGAAATATACAAAAACATCTTTTCCATAGTCAACACTGAGATCCCATAGACTATCCCTACGGGTAAGTTTATAATATACTTCATCACATCATGGTAAAAAAACACAGAATGGGGTGAGATCAGATTCTTAGTAAGGATAACAACATAGTGGAAACCTTCATAAATAATCATAAATATTTATGGAAATGTGTAATAATAAAACAAAATCCTTTTAAACATTAATTTCTACATAATATGGAAATGGTGAATTTCAAATAATTCCATTTACTTATTCACATAGATATTATACAAGTCGAATAATCACATTCAATATCAATAACCAATTCCATAATGATGGAATGAAAAATGCCAGAATTTCATTACCACATAGTCCATGTCTTGTGCCAAGACTAAAAATAATATTTTCTCAAGGCCTTGTGCCAAGACACTAGTTTTACTCACGAGACCTACTGGTGCATCGAGGAGTTATAACAAGCTCCACTCATCACTTACTATGTCCAATGCATTACTCATATGAAAAGGTTTAAACATAACATAAAAATTATTATTAAAATAAGAAAACAAAATGAAAATACTTTATCCAAAAAATATGAATGCTATAAAAACAACACATCCATAGTTAAACATATCACAAAATGAACAATACAATATAGAGTATTTTTATCATAATAAATCATCTTCATACATGATTTATATCCATCAATGGATGTTGACATAGATGAACTAATTTGTAAAACTCTTTGAGAGGAATATCCATTTTTCATTAAAGCATTGAAAGGTCACATAATTTATAAAGGAAGACATTTAAAGGCATTTTAGAATCAAAGTGTCCCATTCCACTTTGAATATTTTGAATGATATTATCATTTTAGAAACATCATTGTCCATATAGATAAATCCTTAAAAAACAATTTTCAAAACATGGACATTAATGAAAAAGATTTTTTGGAATAAATATTTAAAACATTTAAAATGGTGTTTTAGGAAAAAAGTCCCTTAAAATAATCCCTTTTAAATACCTTTCAGGAAACATGTACATGATTAATAAATAGGTTCGAGTAGATACTTACATAAAAACAACCTCGGATAATAAAGAGTTTGTGAAATTAACCATTACCTTTTTGGTAACTTATGAAAAATAAACCCCATGAAAGATGAATCATACAATGAATACATAAATACACCTAAATTAAACTGTATTACCCAATGAATACAATTATGAGTAGTACATACACAACAAAAAATGGAATAATGGCAATATAACATGAATCTCATGGGAATAAGGATTGATATAAAACCCCTAACCTTATACTTTTCATTGGGTGAGATTAGGTTAACCTCATGTATAATGGTGAAAAATAATTATTAAATTAAAAAAGAATCATATACATTAATATGTTATTATATATGATCTTTTAGTATTTCTTTGTTAATAATAATTTAGTATTATCGTCATTTCTGGTGTTAAATGATTTGTTGTCCATTATATGCTTTGTTACACAAGTAATGTTTGCTATGTATAGGATGTATCTTATTCATATTCAGATTTATATTATGTCATTAAAAATTATTTATAATCATAAAATTAAAATTAGTCTTAAATGTATACGATGGGAATGAATCTCATCACGTTCATGGAGACGGTAATCCTTACATACGCACGACTTACAATATCATTTTTTGATATTAAAATAATATAAAATTGGATGGTATATCATATATACAGAATCATTATCATGTTATACTTATTATTTACAACAATTACACATCATTATTATACCGTCCAAATAATAATGTATTGAATAACAATTACACCACGACATGGAGATGGTAAGCTGTACGGACACACGTATGGTGACATGTCATTCAAAGGTTGGATAGAATAATGAATATGGTTGTGAAATATTTATAATAACATTAGAAAATATAGAAGATACTTCAGTTATAATTTTATATTGTAAACAACAAATAAAGAGGAAGTGGAAGAAGAAAATAACTTGAAATAGGTGATTAAATATTTACCTCTTCTTCGGGTTTGGCCTTTTGATTTGATTAAAAGGGCTTCATAAGATGGATTAAAAACTAAAGTAAGGCCTCTAGGATGAAGCACGGATAGTGGATAGGGTATTTGGGCATAGTTTGGTCGTTCCAAATGGATTTTATGATATTAATGATAGAGAAGAGGGAGTTCTCTTTTACAAGATGGGTGAGGGTCCACTTTAGAAAAGTTAGAAATATTAATTTATAATAAAATAATTTCATTATATAATGGATAAAAAGATGAATTATTTAGAGGATAATGTGGGGATTGGTCAAAAACTACATGTACAATATGTTTTAGATAGGTTTGGGGGACTATATTAACATTATCTTTTAGATTTAACTCTTAGTTAAATAGTTTGACATTTACTATGTCTCTTTGTTTTTTTATATTATATGGTTGATAAACATATTATATACTTCCAAGAGAACCCCATGTGGTTCCTTAATTATATACCTATTATTATATAATACTTTTGGACGAAACATAGTTTATTTGCAATAGAATATCAATTAATAATATAAGATTTTTTTTATAAACTCTTTTATATAAATTTTGACTATATTTTGGTACTTTGTTTTTCTAAATTCTAAACAGCATTATTACATCGAAATAAATTCATATAACCAACCCTTAAATTACATATTGACCTATAAAACTAGTTTAATTCATTAAAAGTCTCAAATTACATTTATTTGGGTATTTATAATATCAATTATTTAAATCTTTCATTAATACGATAATTTTTGCATCGTTATTGTCTGATAAATAAATTTAATTATATAATGTCTTAAAAATATAAATAAAATTCCATTATTTAGTAAAAAAAATTATCTTTCTAATGAAAAATTTTAGTTGAATTTATCTTATGTGTATCCCTATATTAAAATTTTTATGTTATTAAACTTTGAATATAACACTTTTAACACTTCTTTGAACGAAATAATAATAAATGTCCAAATCTAATCCATGTGGACCTAAAGGAACATATTTTATTACTAAGGATGTTTTTGGTCTAATTACACTTATAAAATTGAATTAATTCATGTTCTAGGGTAATAATATTTTCATTTTTACCCTTAATTACCCTATTTAATTTTAAATGTTGTAAATAAAAGTAAAATGTTACTATTCACCCAAAAAAAATTTATCTTACTGAACCAAATTTTACTTACTGATATCAAACGTGTCTCTTGGATTTTTAAAATTCAACTCAATGAAGAGGTAAAAATATGTACTATATAAATTTTCACATGTTCCTAGGAGGTGAGTAAAAGACGGTAAGAGTTCAATAAAATTTTTATATATCTAAACTTATTATAAAATGACTCTAATGAATTAAATTGAACTTATATAGGTATTATGTATCTATTTTGACCTAAAATAAATTAAAATAATATAAATAAATATTTAAAGAAAAAGTCTGTTTTAAAAATAACTTACTGTTTTTCACTATTCATCAAAAATTGAATGTTTTCAGAAAAATACCAAATATTTTACGAAAGCTAATTTTGATATTATGAATTCAGAAAATGAAGTCTATTTTACCTTTTTAAAAACAATGACGTTGAATTTATTAATTTAAAATTAATTTCCACTGTCAAAACCAAAAAGTTATATTTTTATGAAATAATAACTATCAAAAGATTGACCCTTGTTTATTCCAATTTCAATGTGAAATTACTTAAAATAATCATAATTAGATAAAAAGGTAAAAATATAATATATTTATACTTCCAAACCATTAAAATATATAATGTAACACTATAATGTTTTGTTTCTTAAAAATTTTGTTGTGAGTTAAAATATAGTATTTTTCATTATTCACCCAAATATGAAAGTTATCAGAAAAACCCCAAAAATTTATTGAAACTAAACTCATATGTCTCGATTCTAAAGAAGAATTTTATTTTGTAAAATTAAATATATAAAAGATTCAAATATTGTATTTATAAATAGTTCACCATTAAATGTCTATAAAAGTGCATTTTTTTTAAAAAATACTTCTTTTATCTGAAAAAAATTAATTTGTTCTTAAATTATGTCTACGATACTCATAATATGGATTCTAAAATTTTAAATATTATATAATGTTAAATATTTGGTTAATATTTTTCATAACCTCTTTAGAATGGCTAGTTTGGTAAGTCGTGGTGCGCTTGAACTCGGTATTGCAGGTAGTGCAAGTTATTGAATTACTTTGAAGAAATAACATACTATGAAATCTTGGGATGTTACACTTTCGACTCCTGGATCATCTCATGATCGTTTTGCATAAGAGTGATTTATTTTACCTTGGCCTATTGATGATTTTTCTACTCTCATAACCTCCATATGGTCATGTGATAGTAGGGATAAAAATTATATCTCCTGATAGCGAGGTATTTCAAGGGTAATATTATCCACATGAATAGAAATGGTTCAAATGATCCCAAAAAATTATATATGTCATGTGATTCACATTATTGGTAACATTTCACATGATTGTGAACCCCTATATTGGTCATGTTATTAGTATGATTGATTATGGGCCATTGGATTGTGAACCATTATATTTGTCATGTGGTTCTAATGATTCATCCCACATAACATGTTATTTATATCTGATCCACTTTTTAGGATGGTAATATACATTCATTCTTCATACAGTTATGCATATGTATTCCAAATAGTATTCTTCTAAAAATGTTACCGGCTACAGGGATATGATTTTTTGGAATTATAATTTTAAAATTAAGTGTCCAGTAATATCATAAAATGGGGTTTTTAAGGGTTTTATACCTCCTCTTATTCATAACTATCCCCTATCACACTGACTACATTTGAATGTAGTTGGTCTATTAGAATATATAGAAATTCCTTCACCTAAATATAATATTCTATCTCACTAGAGGCCATATTATCTTTAAAGTATTCAATAGAATCATTTTTAAGACACTTAATGATTTGTAGAACCAATAATGGGTTATCCATTTTGTTAGATAACACTCCATAGGGTAAAGATGGATTAATAGATTTCATCAAGCAATTTATTAGAGTTATTAGGGAATAATAATACCCACAATGAATGATTTGAGGTAAAATTTAACTAAAAGAGAGAATTGAAACCTAGTGGTATCTTATATGATGAATGGGATAACCATTTACTGTTAAAAAATCTTCTCAAAATCCCTTAATTAGTTTTAGATTATTCATCATTATAATGTGATATTGATATTTCATACTTTTATATAATGTGAGTCATAACACCTCAAAGTGTTGGTTAATATCTATTGTCCATCCACTAATTCTATTCCTATACAACATGGTGAAGTTGTTATTATCCTCATGAATAGTTACCTATTTGGATGAATACCACCCCTTAGGTATATGCATAAAGAATTTATACCCATTGGGGAAATTTGTGATAACCCCTCTCAAAATCCATCACGAACAAGGGAAATTATCACCCTCACGTAAGAGAATTTAATGAATAAACTAAAACTATTCATACTCATATCACTCACAGATTTGGTCAATATCTCTGTTTACAATAGACAGAATCATCTGACGTCTATACATCCTCACAGATGTCCTTAAAAGTCTCTAAACAGAAATGGATCTTAGTCGGAAATTATTAAAGTTTGAGATAATGCCTAATGGGGATCCCATTTTATAATAGGGATATTAGAAATATATCAGTAATCATGTGTTATAGACATGTTTTTGAATGGATTTCATTCCAATCCATTGATGTACACATGGGCCTTCGATCAAGTACATTGTTGATGGAAGAAAAATTTGAAGAGTGGTAGTGATATCTGTATTTCATGCAAGTATTTTGTGGTATTTTAATGTATTTCATTTTTAAAATGATTAATCGTGAAAATTTTAGAAATTTTTGACTGTTTTTATGTTTTATTAATGGATATGATGTATATTGTAAAAAACAAAAAATTGATGAAAATATGAACTAAGATACACATCATCAAATGAGAAACATGAAGTGATATGACCCAAAATATTTAGGATTTAATGGAGATGTAGAGTAGAAGAATGAATTATACACATCATCTAATCATAACATGACATGTATTTTATGGAAGACTACTTTTTAGAGGATATCGACCAATATTTTAGAAATTTTCTCTTAAAGTGGAAATTATAATAGTACAATATTTGTAAGTATTACATGTCATATAAATTTTTAAAATAAAAAAATTGACATACATGATGAGTGTTTAATGTAAATCCTTATAAAAATACCCCTTTGGCTTCTTCTTGAAGATATTTTGGAGGGGGTCCTCTATGGAGGGATTCTTTTTAGATTACCTAAGATAATACAATAAAATTATTCATTACCATTCTATAGATTGTGTTAATTCTTCTATGCACAAACTCATGGCTACAATGTGGGGATGATTTCATCATTCCTTGCGGTACGTGATTAATTTGAATATATTACAAGATGTATTTCATTTTTTAATGAATAATATGTTTGGTTTTCATGTTTTCCATCATGAAAGCCTCTTCGCAGATTATAATTTCATAACCATTATGAGAATTATAAATAAGGTGGTTTATTTAAATACTATCATTAATTATGACCATTTCCTTGAATGATGTAATAATTTTTTAAATGTTCAATCTATGTTATCGACTTCTACCACATCCATTGGGTTTGATTCATCACAAGGATTAAAAATGATTTCACGATACCCAATAATAGTAATTTGATGTAACTACCTATTGGAAAAAAGAACATATGATGTAGATAATTTATCATTACCACATGTCTCTCTACCACTAGATCCAACTAACTGAGTAATGTATAATCAATTAAGTCATACCTTGTCATTTAATGAACCTGAATTTATTTCATTTCAACACAATTATTATATTATCTTATCCCAAATTCTTCACCAAAAACCTGATATGTATAATAGATTGAATTTCGGTAAATATAAAATAGTTTGAGTGTTAATTATATGAATTATTACTCTCTTTCACCCTATCTCCACGGGTTCGATCACAAAAATAAATTTACAAAATTTCCATATATAATATTGTTTTTTTATTAATGTTTTAAAACATCTAAATTTGGTAATCCTATGTGTATTGATGATGCTCCATGGGTTATCAGGTATCCTCCCAATATAGGCAAGCCTAATCACAATCTCTGTTCTCAACTCATAGTTAGATCCAAAATGGTAACATCCATTACTGGTTTGGAGGAAATTTCAAATTATTATTATTCTAGTAATAAGATATTTTACAGAGATATGTATATCATCACACTACTAATATCCTTCATCCTTCAATGAATCATAGTATTAACAATATTTCGGGTGCTGAGGAATTTTAGTTATGTCATAATGAGATGATTGATATGTTGATTTGGAATGATTGTTCCATCATAATTCTCTATCCAACACCCACCTTTGGACTTATTGATAATTATATAAGTTATCAAAGTGAGAGTTCATATTAAATATCTCAATAGGATGGGTTTCATTCAACTCATGTAGAAGAGAGTTTTATATATGATTCATATACCACATACCCATTTTATCACCAATTTCAATGTACTCAAATAGTTTTTCACCACCCCTCAGCAGGAGTTTGGAGAGAATGACATCATGATCTCATAATATAATTATCGATAATACATGATCATGATGATTCTAATAATGATTATATTCTTATATATTTCAATTCCACTATCTTATTATAATACTATTATGCCCAATCATGGGTGTAATATTACATGAGGGTTATATTTAATCAACAATTCCATCATGTAGTCATGCCTTGAGCTTCACTGATCTCCTTATCTTTTGTAGAAAGGGAGATGATATAGGAAATGGGTGATCCCACAAGGAAGGTAAATTGTCATGTTTCTGAACATCCCATTTGTGGGAAACTGTATATTATATAAGATGGACCATTGTTAATAGCTAATTAAAGATACATCGATCTTGTCAAGAGAATATGTGGAATGTTATCTAGATTTTTCATCAAATCATCCAATCTTAAGGTCCACAAAAAAATTAATACAATCAATCAACCATTCCTTCGTCCAACATAATAATTCCAAATGTTGTAGATAACCATGACCCAAAACGTTTTGTCTTGTATAATATAATTTCCCTCTTCACTATGACTCCCTTCAATGAGTTTCATGTATAAGAGGAAAACCTTCTCTATAGCGGTGATGATTTTGGGGAAGGATTCATTGGCACTTATCCATTATAAGATATATTACTGCATATTTTCAACGCTTGACAATAACATTCCTAAACTGAAAGGACCATCACAACATTGATGAAAAAAGATCTCTATCCCAATCTAAAGGGGCTGATTCAGAGGATCTTGAGTGGAGACAAAAAATTTCACCCAACCACATGATAAAATTAATTTCTTAACTTTATAAATATAACATTATGAAGCATGAAAAACAGGATTGAGATCCATTATTTTGACATGGCCATATATATTCAAAACTAATCATAATGATGATAAAAATATTTCCACTTTAACTGGGACTATTTTTCCACATAGAGAAGAAAAGGGTATGGATTAGGTGACACATTATCACTCAAATGAAACGTCTCTAAAGACTATGGTTAATAGTACAAAAATCTCTAAATTTTTATTTTTCAACAATGTAACCCAAAAATTATTTATATTTTTTAATCTTATATAGAAAAGTGACTCTGTATATCCCATATTCATTTTCACATTAGAAATGAATAAATCAGTTGTTCTTTACAAGTCAGTTTCTATCATTTATTAATTCATGATGAGAATTAAATTTCATTGAAATTATATCATATGGATCATCAATGGTACATATACATTATATAATAGAAAAAAATCTCCAAAAAATTAGATTTGGATGTTTAAATCACAATTAATTTCCATTGGTAATTCTTCATGAATTCCTATAGAAATGATATTCCTCATTAAAGAATCCTTTAGGGTCATCCTTTTTTAAACTATTTGAAAAGAATAATGGTTGGTATATATATATCCTATTGCGATACTGGGATAATTTATACCACTGTCAATGGAATTAGAAATCATGGATTAATTATTTAATATGGAAAAATAATGAGCCCTATAATATTTATATAATCTATTCTTTTTTAAAAATATAGTTTTTCTATGTTTCATATTGGGAAATCAAAGCAATAGTGATATTGGATTATAATCAAGACACACATTTATGGGATTTCTGTCAATAAAGTTTATGCCTTTTCCAATTTATACGTGCGGGGTGTCATTTGTATGACAAAATGTACTTGTGTAATGAAAAGGAACATGATTTTTCCCAATTTTACCTTTTTTCAACTTGTTGTGCATAGTGTATATTAAATTTGTTTGTTTTATATTCGTTAAAACTAGAATATTTTTGTGTTATATTTTGGCTTCAGTCGTCTTGAACATTATATCACAATAGTTTATGTTATTCAATCTCGAGACATTCGGTAATGTAGATTAGGGCTTTCAAGAATGAACCTTCTTCTACTATATTGTATTCACATCAATCTCATTTCATATTTTGTTTTTACAAATCAGATAACGAATATTATTTTTTAGGTATTTTCATTTTTTTCAATTGAGTTGATAAGAAATCAAATCAAACCCTTGTGTAAAACTGGATGATCAGAATGACTATCATCCTGCAGATATTATACCCACAAATCATTTGAAATTATATTTGTTTAGGAAATAACAATTTTTTTCTAATGAATGAATTGCCATTTATTATGAAATATGGTGAGGGTTATTGGAAAAATGCCTTTCATTAATTTACAATTCACGTTACTCTTTTTTCTCACACTTTGCTCGATAATGTTGGATTAGAGTATGGGTTGAGTAAATATTTTTTCACTCTTTTAATTTCAAGCAGTGAATTATGGTAAAATATGTATCAATATTTAATGATATATCAATTGGTGTTTCTTTTCAGTGTACTATGATCATGATTCAATAGTGTTAGTGTCACCGAAGAAGATTTTAATGGTGGTGAGCTTTCCGTGAGTTTTCTAAATTTTTGGGACTTTGAATGGGGTGTCTATTTTTTGTAACAATTTTTTTTGAAAATATGTTTTTTTAACTCTTAATTTGGACCACGATGAACAGTTCATGTATAAAAATAGTAGTTACAATGAATGGGGAAGGAATGTATGTAGAGGAGGATTTATGAATAGAAGTGTTATGCGGACTACAATGTGTGATATATGAACTACATGGGGAATAATTTCTTAAGAGGATATCCATTCATGGTTGTCAAGTCATTTTTTGGTTTGGAGGAGGTAATTTAGGCTTCTACAAAGTGTTTATGTTTGCCGATGGAAATAACAATGTGAAATAAAAAACTAACAAAATAGGTAATGGTGAAGGCTATACCACTTAAAATTTTCATCTAATTGAGATTAGTGGGTTGAATGGATACTATATTCCTATATTAATATCACTAATCTGATCATTATGAAGAAATAATGAATTTAATTAGAAAATATCATCACTCTTGGAAGATTTATAGTATAACTGGTGAAGTTAGTGAATTATAATTCCTTGAAGTATCATAGTTCATAGATGGTTATATATGTGAAAGAGAAAATTTTATGGTATAGAGTTCAGAAGGGGTTTACAGGGTTTGATAGCCTATAATGAAAGATGGAGTTTCAAGAATCATTGGTTTGTTAGGGCATTAGCCATACATTAAAAATATTCCATCTATGAATGGAAGGTTTTTTAGAAAAATAGTTGCACAACACGATGCATGGATGTCCGCAGAGGGTACATGACAGTTCACGATCGGTAATAATAAAGGTCAAAAAGTTACTAAAACAATAAAAAATAGAAATTTACAAAAACTAAATTCAGAGAGAAATGTTTCATTTTTCATTTGAGAAATTATACATAGAAATGGGCAAGGAATACGTTTAGAGTTGCCTGATATTGTCTAACATCTTCTTACCATCCTCTAGGTTAGAAACTGTAGAATTGTTTTAAAAGATAATATTTGTGATATTATATTGAGATACACTGTAAAACGTTTGTTACAAAAATTTTATTACAAAATTATGTACTAAATAATGAAAATGAAAAATTATATTTAACATAGTTCTACTCACATGTAAGGGACTATCCTAAAAATTATATTCCACATAAAATGATTATTTATTTGGTATTGTGTGGAATTTGATTTATTATGAAATATATAGAGGTGTGGATACTCTTTTTTATTATTGAACATTGTAAATTATCGTGTTATTATAGTTACTTGTTTTATATGTTTTCATTATATAATTAAATCATTTACTAAATTTGAACATTTTTTCCACTGTATGGAAATATCAAATAAAAATATACAACTGATTATACCGCTCCCCATCTAAGTGATACATGAATCATGAATTGGTAATCTAGTCCTTTATTGTTGTTTATGGTGTTCTTTCTCAAACAATCTATTATAGGTCGTGTACTATTCATATTGTACTATTCCTTATCGAATTTAAATTCGGGTGGTAAGGATGTGTTCTCTATAGTTTAACATCATCTGTTAAATATTCCTTTTATTTTTATTAGCACCATTTTTTGAAGGACATCATCCAGATATTTTTATTTCATCTATTATGGAAAATAAATTATATGTAGAGTTAATTCCTTCATCCGGGACATGAAATGTTGTGTAGTATAGAATCATGATGCATTGAATTTTGGTATGATGTAGTTTAATGTCTTTCCTCCATGATGTGATATCATAAAATTAATATTAATTACACTTGGATAGTTATAATATGGTTCATGAATACCGCTACCCAAATTATTGAACTAATGAATTTGGTATAGGAAATACATGTTGAGGATGAACCAAAACATTCCATCATATTAAGATAATCATCCATGTTTCTGGGTCTCAAGAAGATTGTGGTTATTTTGCAAAAATAATGAGATTGCTCTAGATGATACCTCCTAGGCCCTTATGCATGTTCCCATAAGACTCAAATTAGTGGTCAATAAAATGGGATACCAAATCTACTGTAATTTCCTATGAAGATATGAGATGAATCAAACATATGAATGTTGATGCTGGATGGTTTTTGAAATCCATCCATGGAGGGTTTTAAAACCCCAATGTTGTTTCTCATTTTATTTGGAATCAATGCACCTAAACCATTTGGTTTCATGTAACATGGTGTAGGTCATCATAAGGTTCCATAATAGAATATAAATTTTTTTCGTTGAGAATGGGTATAAAACATGGTGATGTATCATTGAGAATGCCAAATCTTCCATTATGAGGTTACTTTATGGGAAAAAAAGTCCTTTATGAGCAAGATCTTTTCTAGGGAACAATTATATAATGAATAATAGTGGGGTTTGTAATGTCCTGGTTCGGGTAGCCACCCAGAGGCACCCCGTACCCAGTTAGTCACATGGCCTCAAATGCATTTCCCCAAACGCCAGTGCCTGCCGACTAGTAGTGAGGGACTTAGGTGTTAGAGTGGGGAAACTATGCCCTCATTGGCCGAGTACACAGTGTAAGTAATAAAATAGGAAATAAAGTAAGTAGAAAATATCCAACAACAATGAACAATAGAAAACAAAACAATCAACAACTGGAGCACAATCTATAAATATAAAATGATGCATGGTCCAAATCTATGAAATTATCCAAATAGGTCACAATTATAGAAATACAAACAGTACCAAAACAAGTACAATATAAAACAAATAAGAAACTCATCAGCATCTCAAGCCTAGGCTTGGTCGCAATCTCTCCTTCTCCCAAGAAATCAAGTACCAGAAGTCGAAGGGTGCATGCCCCTGTCTATACCTGCAAAAACACTGTCTGATTGGGCCCAAAATATAACCCAAATAGGGTGTGGTACAAAATACCAGTAGGAACAACTCCAAGATCATTTCCAAACATTCAGTGAGTATATGGTAGGTCAAAGTATAGTAAATCGTAAACAATAACAATAAACAGCTGGTAGTAAATAGTAAGAAGTAACATGATTATATGCACAGTAATCAACCCCTAGAACAACAAGAAATAGTGAACCAACAGCTAACCACAACCTAAAACCCTATGGTCCTATCCAAGAAATAAAAACAACCCTCTGGGAAGTACACTCATCCTATCCCCTCTGGTTTTGTCATATGAAAAATTATAAGACTCAATGGGGAAGCTCGCTCAGTCAATACCTAATATAGTCTGGGGTAGTCAGGTACTCTATGAGGTAGATCACACAGTCTAATCATCTTATTTCCCCAAGTTCTAGAAACTCTCTGAGGAAGCGGACTCTGTCAATTCCTCCTATAGTCTCTTGTCTATCATAGACTCTCTATGGAAGCTCGCTTAGTGAATTCCTTCTCTAGCCTGGAAAAAGGTTTTAAAGAAATTAAAACAAGTAAAGACTATATGAGGAAGCTCACTCATTCTACCCTCATGTAGTCTATAATATCCATGACTATCCATGAAGCTCACTTGGAATATCCCCTATAGCCTATAATGTCCAAGAATCTCTAAGGAAGCTCACTTAGTCTACACTCCTGTAGTCGATAATATCTGAGAC
Source organism: Viscum album (assembly GCA_963277665.1). NCBI lineage: Eukaryota > Viridiplantae > Streptophyta > Magnoliopsida > Santalales > Viscaceae > Viscum > Viscum album. The sequence continues at coordinate 655,394,015 of OY728140.1, forward strand.
TCTCTGGGAAGCTCACTTATTCAATCCCTTATAGTATATTGCACTAGGTAATCATGTTCTCATGATAGTCAGTGCATAATAATGTCATAATGCCATGTAAACCTATAGAGCTACTTGGCTAACCAGTCTACAACAAGACAAGCATGTCAAGAACATCATTCTATCCTACGGTCACATGTCATGGAAAATAGGTATAACGGCCAAAATCTAACAAGAACAAGGCATGGTAAAAACATCCAATCACGGAAATCATCCACAACATGATCAAATTACATCTTCCCAAGCATACAAGTATGGCCGGAAAACAACAAGGGCAAAAAGGTAAACTCACAATACCCCTTTCACGGGTATTGGTGGAATTTGCACATAAAACACATAGACATGTAAAGGTAAGGAACAAACCACCTACCTCGATTCAAGGATATCAACATACTTGAACCATGATGATTGATTTTCCTTATAATGTCGTAGATCTAAGAAATGCACAAAACATTCAACCGACGATAACTTGAGAAATAGAGAAAATCATGGAATGAAACTCAAGAAGAAGGAAGATCTCACCCATACAGTTACAACACAATCGACGGTGGTTGATCAGCCAACATCCAGAGGATTGGGGTCTCGGAGGATGTTCGTAGTTTTACGGGCACTCTCGGTCGAAGAAAATTTAGAAGAAGACAAATTCGTCGATTACACGCAGCCTCGGTCCATTTAATGAAAAAAATAATGTACATGCAATGTACTTCTGGGGTACACAGAGTGTTCATGGACTTTCTGTACTCCACTTTAAGAGGCCTCCACATCACCCTTACACATCGTGTGTGTGGCTGGGACACGGCCAGCACACGGCCTAGTGCTGCATCAAAGTACATGACATGTACTTATAAAGTACACGACGCGTACTCTGAAAATATCCAGATTTTCCTCTTTTTCTATAGAATGACCAAAAATGGAAAAACATACCTGAAATGAAGATCCAGGTTTTTCTAAACTTCCACCATTAAATAAATTCTTCCTTGAATTTCCCTAGTGAGGCGTAGAAGAAGAAACCCTGAATAGATCCAGCTACTACAATTGTACATCGACCTCCCTCTCCCAGGTCTCGTCCTGCACTCGCCCATGCTGCCATAGCACTCGTACCAGAGGAACATACCTTCCACGGAGAACCTTTATACTGCAATCGACTATATTGATAGGATACTCCTCAAACAACACATCCGCTTCGAGGTCAACCTCTTCGGGTCGAAAGGCATGAGACAAGTCTGAAAAGTTACGTCCGAGCTAAGAAACGTGGAAGGCATCGTGCATAGCCCAGTACCTCTAAGGTAACTGCAATCGATAGGAAACCGTCCCAACTCTCTCCAACACCTCAAACGGCCCAACATACCATGGTGAAATCGTAACCTATCTTTGAATCCTCTTATGTCCTAACCTCGGTGTGACATGCAAGAAAACTTGATCCCCGACCTCGAACTCCACAGGTCGTCTCCACTGATCAGCATTAGAATTATATTGAGACTGTGATGTAGCCATCCTTATCCGAATCAACTCTAAATGCTCTGAGGTCTCCTAACCAAGATGAGGTCCCAGGAAATCTACTTCTCATGTCTCCATCCAGCTCAAAGGTGATCAGCATGGCCTACTATTTAAAGCCTCGTATGGTTCCATCTGAATAGTCACTTGAACACATTTGTTTTAGGAAAACTCCAAAAGAAGGATATGCTTCTCCCAAGAACCTCCAAATTCTACAATGCATGCTGGGAACATATCATCAAGCACCTGTATCGTATGCTCAGACTGGCCATCTGTCTGGGGATGGTATGTTGTACTCAAAAGTTCATGTGTACCCAAAGCCTTCTAAAGTCCCTACCAGAACCGAGAAGTAAAACATGTATCCCTATCTGAAACAATGGAGTGTGGAACTCAATGCAGACGTACAATCTCTCGGATATACAACCTCCCGACTAAACAAAAATGTCGGTCTCCTTTATCGACAAGAGGTGAGTAACCTTCATAACCCTATCGATGATATCCCAAATAGCATCAATCCCTCGATGTGACCTCAGTAACCCGGTCACGAAATCCATCGTGACATCGTTCCACTTCCACTCGGGAATGGGTAACTGTTGTAAAATCTCTGCTGGTCACTGATTCTTTTCCTTCACCTGCTGACAAGTAGAACATATCATGACGAACCCTGCAACATCCCTCTTCATACCTGGCCACGAGTACTGGTGGTGTAGATCACAATATATCTTGGTGACGACAGAATGAACTTCCCAAACTGAAAAATGAAAATCCCACATCAGTTCCTCATGTATGCCTATTGGAACCTATACACGTCCCTAGAAACGCAAGATCATTTCCTCACCCACTGTCCATCTAGGAAGAGGGTCCTCTCTTGACACACCATCCCGCTAGACTAGGCCTTCTGTGTCTGGTAGCATCCCCATATGCACCTGATCAAGAAGAGTAGAGGTAACAGCTATAGAAGATAGAAAAGTCTTCCCCTGTTTGTCATTCACCTCCAAATGTATCTCAGATAAGAGTTCCATAAGCTTCCACTAACTGCTGGCCTCTTGAACTACCTGAATCGGAGTTCTCATACTAAACGCATCTGCTACTGTGTTGCCCTTTCCCGGCATATAGGCAAACTTAAAGTCGAAGGACTGAAGATACTCAACCCATCTACACTATCTCAGATTCAGATCGCACTGAGTGAAGATGTACCTGAGACTCTTTTGTTCGGTGAAAACCACAAAATTCTCTCCCATATGTTAATGTCTCCAACAATGTAAGGCACGTACAACAGCTGCCAACTCCAGATCGTGAATCGGGATGTTCCTCTCGTGTGGCCTCAACTGACAAGACTCGTACGCAACGACTCCATCTACCTGCATAAGCACATCTCCAAATCCAACACCGAAAGTATCACAATAGACTATATAGCACATTACCTACTCTAGGACGACAAGAATCAGTGCTAAAGTCAACTTCCATTTCATCTCTATAAAGGCTGACTCACATGAATCTGGCCATAAAAACAACGCACCTTTATGCGTCAGAACAGTCATCAGTGCTGTATGGCGTGAAAATTCTTGTATGAAACGTCTGTATAATCCAGCCGGCCCTAGAAAACTCCTCACCTCAAAGAGATTATTTGTCTTATCCTAGGAAACTAAAGCTCTCACATTCTCTGGGTCTACTGATACTTCTTGTCTCTGAGAAAACGACCCAAGAAATGAATCTAATCCATCCAAAAGTGAAAATTTGAGAGCATATCATATAACAGATGCTCTATCAGTGTACTCAGAACGATCTCAAGATGGGTATCATGGTCATTCTGAGTGTGATAGTACACCATGATGTCATCCATGAAAACCAACACGAAGGAATCCAAGTAATGATGGAACACTCGGTTCATCAGTGCCATAAAAATTGTTGGCACATTCGTGATACCGAATGGCATAACCGTATACTCATATATACCATACCTACACTTGAATGCTATAAGAGGTTGGTTCGATGGTATTATGCGCAACTGATGATAACCGGACCCCAAATTGATCTTCAAGAACACCCGGGATCCTCGACGCTAATAAAAGAGGTCATTGATCCTCAGAAATGGATAACAGTTCTGGACCATTAACTGGTTTTTCTTCTGATAATCCACACAAAGCCGAAGGGTTCCATCTTACTTCTTAGAAAACAGGACACGTGAACCCTAAGGAAAAATACTTGGTCGGATAAAACCCTTTTCTTGTGACTCCTCCAATTTCTTCTTGATCTCCTGCAACTAAGGTGCAGGCATCCTATAAGGAGGAATGGACAATGGTGCCACTTCTGGAATGAGATCAATTGAGAATTATAAATCAATCTATGAAGGGAAACCTGAAAAGTCATCTAGAAATACATCCCTAAAATGATACACCACTGGAGGAATGTCATACTACGAAGTCCCCTGGTCATCTAGATAAAGACTGGAATTTGGGATGTAACTCCACCTAGCCCATGATGCTTTGGTCCAGCTCTACTTGCCTGGATATCCCACTCGCCTCTATGATGAAAAGATCTGCCCTCTAATGATATGAAACCCACCGAGCAGTGATATAAATATACGACTGCCTGGATGGGAATTAACTAGTCCATACCGAGAATGACATCATACCCTGTTATCTCTAAGACATAGAGGTCCCATAAGAAGTGACACACTGCAACCTCAAGAGGTAACTCTCTACACTAATGTTCTCTAGACTTCCTTGTTCCCATCAATGTATCAAGAGTCAACATGTCAGTAGATGAAAAGATACAGAGCCCAAGGCTCTCCACAACAACAATAGAGATAATGTTATGTGAAGCACCTGTATCGAAAGTGGCTGAAGATAAAACTGAGGCTACTAAGATCGTACCTCGAACCGTAAATGGGACAAGATGCTGCTCGTAATAGGTTGCTCCATGGTGAATTTCAGGCATGTACCGCGACCCTACGCCCCTGGCTGACCACTCTGAGCTGACCCACTCTGTTGTCGCTGGTACCCTGGTGACTGACCACCACGACCGCGACCTCCACCTTGGCCCGAATGGCCAGATGAACTCTAGTTCCCAGACTGGTGAGAAACTAGGGATGCATCACCTAAACATGGGGTCATAAAAGAACACCTACCACCATCTATAGGCGAGGCGATCTGAGAGAAATCTAGAAGATGGCCCATCTTGCGGCAAGATCAGCACTCCATCAGGACTCTCTTGCATTGAGGCCTAGTAAGCCCACTACTAACACACTATTAAAATACAACTTGGCCGCCTGAAGATACATTCTGACTTCCCTGATCTTCTCGAGAAGACTCCCTACAATGCTTACTACTATCAGTGGGAGGAACAATGTCTCCAGATGTCGAACCGCCCAGGCTCACTACTCCAGAATCTCTCAGATTGTTCTCAGTGATCAGTGCATGGTTGACGATAGATGATATCGAAGTCAACCTGAAGATATTCACCTGGCGACAGATCTCCTACCTGAGACCGTCCTCAAACTTCTTAAAAAGGAACAACTCATCACCTGCTGGAATCAGCGTGAAGCACTACAGCTCGATAAAACAAGACGAGTACTCCATAACAGAAAGAATACCCTGCTTGAGACTCATAAACTCCCGGTCTCGGTCGGCCCTCAAGGTCTCTAAGTAGAAGTAATGGTAGAAGTTGTGCCGAAACTCATCCCAGTCATTATCTACTAGAGACCTGACTATGAGATCACCTCCTACCACCTCTTGGAAGTTTCTCAGAGCATATATGTACCCACTTTACCCTTTTCTACAGAGGTATCTCCAGATGCTCAAATATCATCAACATGGACTCTAACCATGAATCTGCAGCCTGGCGTCCTCCATTCCTTTATAACGTAAGAGGATGATGCTGCTGGAATGCCTTGGTCAACTCATCCATCAATGAGGCAGGAGGCGGTGCTGCCTGAAAGATCTAAAACATCCTCAGGATGTCCTCCCTGAACTGTGTATCGGTGCCTGCAACGGGTATAACTGCTGATGCCAAGGCTGGCACAATAGGAGGATCTGCATGAGATCCTTGATCGGCCATATCTGATGCCTGATCACCGTGTGGCAGCTGACGTACAACTGGAGGATGTCTCAGAGACATAGCTCTAAAAGATCAAAACCACACCTTAGATCATGATTATCAAGTAAAGAGAACAAAAGAGTACTAAAATGGTATAGGAGAAGGGAAAACTCATGTTTTACTAAAGACGAATACATAGTTCTTATTAAACTACACATCGCGTTCCTTAAATCCATTCACATAGTTGTGTACATCTGTCACCTCTGGTCTAGTAACACCCCAAACAACACGATGGGTTTCCAGCATACACGGTGTGTACTCTAACTCCATTCCCCCACAAACGTTTCTTTACACAGATAACCCACATGATCCTCTTAACACTAGACTACACATAATTTTCACTAAGGACACAACGTGTAATAAACATTGATTTCGGTAACCATGTTATTCGTTACACGACCGGCTACACGACTAGCCCTTACACGGCGTGTTCTGAAAATACACAGTGTGTATAGTAGAAGATAGCACCAACCTGTGTTGTTAGTGACATGGCTAGGTACCTAAGAAAAATATGAATGGAGTGTTCATACCAAACACGGTGTGTACCACACAGGCTTCCCCGACCCCTGTTATTAGTGACACGGCTGGGTACATGGCTCACTACTACACCACGTGTAACGACGGTACATGGAATGTTCTTGAAAAATTTTTCAGTACCCCATGTGTATGCTCACAATTTCAGTGACATGGTTTAAAACTACACGGAGTGTAGTCAAGTACACGCCATGTATTTTGGGTTTTTCCAGGAAGTATCTCATAAACTGCACTAGATCCCATAAAACACTTAAAAACAAACATGGAGGTGCCAAATTCTGATCCTTTGGGGAACATACTCCCCGCGAATCAAAGAATGGAATCCCATACAATTTATATAAATGAAAAACAAAAAAACTATCCACAATGTTCTGATTTATGAGTGTCCATAACACCTAAAAAACCAAAATTTTGTGTTCAATTAAGCAAGGTAAAATAAAAAAAATTCTCTATCAAACTGCAGAGATTATATCAAAACATCTATCACAACAACATGCATAATCTACACAACGCCTATCAAAAAAATTCAATCACTAATGCACCCTTGATGGCATGGAATGAATGCATGGAATGTGATTTCTAACAGTTACCTATATGATGCATGAGAAGACATACCCTCATCTCATCGGGCTGTGACAGAAATAGAACCGCAATAGAACCAAAATAACAACACATGTCATGTGAATCACTCTAGGTGAAATCAAATCAACAGTAAATTCTCAAAACCAAAAAAACGCAATAAATGAAGTAGATTGGCATTTCCCTGTACACTGGTTAGCTAAACCCTGGAACAACTTAATACCAAGTACTGAATCCATCGTATCCCAAGCTAAAGGCTCCAAACAGTAAATCAAGAGAAAATAAATCAATTGATACCACTTTGTAACATCCCGGTTCCGGAAGACACCCAGAGGCACCCCATACCTGGTAAGTCACATGGCCTCAAGTGCATTTCCCCAAATGCCAGAGGCTGCCGAGTAGCTGTGAGGGACTTGGGTGTGATGGTGGGGAAACTATACCCTCATTGGAAGAGTACACAACAGATGTAATAAAACATGCAATAACGGAAGCAGAAAATATCCAACAACAATGAACTGAGGAAAACTAAACAATAATAAACTAGAGCACAATGTATAAATATGAAATGATGCATGGTCCAAATCATGGAAAGCAGCCAAACAGGTCACGATGCTGGAAATACAAACATTACCAAAACATGTACAAAAGAAATGAAATAAGCTACTCCTCAGCATTGAAATCCTAGGCATGGTCCCATGCTCTCCTTCTCCCATGAAATCAAGTCCCAGTAGTTGAAGGGCGCTTTCCCTTGTCTATACCTGCAAGAACATAGTCATCTTGGGCCCAAAACCTAGCCCAAATAGGGTGTGAGACTAAATCCCATTAGGCAACCACCCGAAGATCTGTGCCTAACAGTCAATGAGTATATGGTAGGTAAAAGTACAGTAAACAGTAAACAATAACAATAAACAATAGATAGTAAACAGTAATCAATAACAGGATTATATTCACATTAATCAACCCACAGAACAACAAGAATAAGTGATGCAACAACTAACAAGAACCTAAACCCCTCTGTTCGTATCCAAGAAGATCGAATGACCCTCTAGAACATACACTCAGCCTTACCCCTCTGATTTGGTCATACGAAAAATTATAAGACTCTCTGGGGAAGCTCTCTCGTTCAATTCCCCTTATAGTTTAGGGTAGTCAAGGAATCTCTGAGGTAGATCATGCGGTCTAATCCTCTTATAGCCCCAACATCTAGAAACTCTATGAGGAAGCGCACTGGGTCAATTCCTCCTATAGTCTCAGGTCTATCATAGAATCTCTAAGGAATCTCACTTGGTCAATTCCTTCTCTAGCCTAGAAAAAGGATTTAATGAAATTAAAAGATTTAAATAATCTTTGAGGAAGCTCACTCGGTCTACCCTACTGTAGTATATAATATCCATAACTATTTGGAAAGCTCACTCGGTCTATCCCCTGTAGCCTATAATGTCCATGACTCTCCGAGGAAGCTCACTCAGTCTACCCTCATATAGTCTATAACATCTGAGACTCTCTAAGAAGCTCACTCGGTCTATCCCTTATTGTCTATAGCACCAGGTTCTCAAGGTCCCGTGGCAGTCAGTGCATAATATTTCTATATGGCCAAGTACACCTACAGAGCTACTTGGCTAACCTGTCTACAACAAAAAAGCATGTCATGAACATCATTTGATACTATGTTCACAATGCATGGAAAACAGGTATAACAGCAAAATGATAGGAAGATCAAGGCATGGAAAAAACATCCAAGCCCCGAAATCATTGACAACATGATAAAATTACCTCTACACAAGCATACACACATGGCAGGAAAAAAACCTGGTAAAAAAGGTAAACTCGAAATACCTCGTTCATGGGTATTGGTGGAATTTGCACATAAAACTCAAACAATTATAAAGTTAAGTCACAAACCACCTTCCTTGAAGCTAGGATATCAGTATAATTGAACCACAAGGCTTGATTCTCCTTCTAACATCATAGATCAAAGAAAATGAACAAAAAATTCAACCCAAAATAACTTGAGAAAGAGGGAAAATCATGGAATGAAACTCATGAAGAAGGAAGAGCTCATAGCTGCGGTTCCAACATAATCGAAAGTGGTTGATTCGGCCAACAGACGATGTCTCAAGGGCTCAGAGGATGTTCACGGTCATACGAATACTCTCGGTCCATGAACTTTGAGAAGAAGACATATTATTCGATTAGACACGGCCCCGATCCATTTAATGAAAAAAAATAAAAGTACACAACGTGTATTTTGGGTTACATGGTGTGTACATGAACTTTACTAACTCCACATTAAGTGGCCTCCACATCACCCCTACACACTGTGTGTGTATCCCTAACACGACTAGCAAACTACCTGGCACTACATCAAAGTAAACGATGTGTACTCTGAAAATTTCCAGATTTTCCTCTTTTTCTAAAAAATGCCCAGAAAAGGAAAAACATACCTGAAACAAAGATCCTGGTTCTTACAAGGTTATTTTCAATTATAATATCCATGTTACAATTTTCATCAGGGAAGAACAATGAGAAAGGGAGTCCATGCACTATGGGATTCTATTAGAAGGATACAATGTTGGGGAATTATTTTTGTAATCTCATATTTCAATTTTATGAAGGTGATTTTTGGAAAACAAATTATTCAAGAAGAGTTGATTAATGATTAATTTATTCCCCAACTAAACACAATATCATACGATGGATATGTGATAAATCATTTTTGTAACATATTTATGGACAAGGTGTCTATAGATAATGACATGGGTTTGAATAGTTCCAAAATGTGGGTCCTATGAGATTTCTCCTTCTTTTAGTTAGGAAATTATATTTTCCTAAACTCTAGGGATGACAATTTCAGTGATCATCGACTTCAATTTTTCTCATACAGTCAGTTGTGGAGGTTTGTGTGGAATTTTTTTTTGTATTTTAAACTATCCATTTTAGGACTTTCTATCTGGGAGATTCGTTGATAAAAAATTTGTTCATTAAAATTTTACCAGTATTCATGATATTTATGTTCATGATACATGTGGAACCAGTGTGAGGGGAATAGTACACAATATCCAAATTTTTATACCCAGGATCAAGGGTACAACTATTTCATTATGAGTGAAAGATGAAAAAGTCCCTTATCAGTGTTCAAGGTTTTGGGTCATGAATAATGGTATTGGAAAATCATATCTAAAATTATTATGTAACAGTCATGGTAAATAGATCCCCTTTGTTGATATTATAGATCAAAATGATTATAAATCCCAAAATTTATGGGTTTGATGACTTTATTTATTGGGTCTAAGGACATTATGATAAAACAATTCTAGAATGGTAAAATAGTGTGATATGTTCTCCATTCTAGTTTCTGTGAAAGGATTGTGTCAACCTAACTCAATAAGGGTATAAACTATGATCTATGGTTTCATGTACATAATAGATTATAGAAGAACAACTTACTCTGGATGACCATGGTCATTCACTTTTTCCCATTTGATATCGAATAAAAATTGATGATGATCTGTAGATTTTAACATTTTACAATGGTGATGTATTTTTCATGTAGGTTTTAGATCATACTATAATTATGTTTTCCTTACAGTTTAATGTCATTCATTAAGGATTTCAGAAATGACAAGAAACTATAAAAGATATACTCTAAGAAAAATTTCATTTCTAGGGGAATTTATAATCATGGATTATCATTTTTCATTTCAATGTGTTATTAATGGGAAACCATATATAATATTCTTTCTTTCTATGATTTATCTCATGCACAAAAATCTGTATGTATATCTTACTCATATATTTTTTGAATGAGTTTGTATAACTATGAACTCCTTAAATAATTGTATATGTTCTTTTATGTATAATAATTTTTTGAATTCCTAGTTCATATTGTATGGGAACAATTCAATCATCATTAATGTTTTAGACTTACCCCCACATAATGCTAGCCCATATGCTATGAGTTTTTTTTGTGATTCAATATGTTGTGGTTGGACCTAGGATTTGAGGACATAAAATCACAACTTATCTAATTGTAATAAGAATAATGAAACACATCGTGTATGAATGGAAATATATCATCTTAGGGAATTAACTATTGAAAATTAAAGATTATTTTCCACTAATTATTGTAGAAAGAACTAGAATTGGAGATATGGGATTCACCACATAACTTATCATCGATGGAGACTAGATGGATAAAGATCCTAAATTGAAAACTCCCCATGGAGTTCATAACAACACACGCAGGGTGAGTTCAATTCTATTTTAATTGAAAATAGAACTAGGATTGTGAGATTTGGGTTTTAGTACATATACTGTGATGGATGTGATCATGTCATAAAGTATTTTTTGAATGGAAAACACTATATACATGTTAAATCCATTTGATTAATGGGTAATATTTCCCATTTATAATTTCAAACTGACCCATGATTATGAGACATGGTTGTCACTATGTATCATGTAATGAAAGGAATCGATCAAAATTTAGTTCTTGAGTGAAAAACTCTCAATGGAGTTATGATCCATCCATAGAGGGAGGTGAAATTTATCCCATTTATTATGGTATCTAGACCTAGGGATATATGAAAAGTTTGTGACATCATTTCTTATGATAATCAAAATCATGCAACACATGTTATTAAAATGAAAGACACTATAGATAGGTTTTACCCATACAAGTAGGTGGGAATCATTTCGATTGATTTTTATTGAAGGACCCATTATTATAATTCCTTGGGGTCAATATTTATCCCATGATGACATGAATGGAGCCACATGAATTTCAATGGGGTTAAAATTTCCATGAAGCTCGAACCCATACACCGAGTGGGGATTTTATTATATTTATTATTATGGTTAGTTAAAGGATAATAGATACGGTTATAATTAAATATTCTCTAATAAAATTAATAAAAAGTAAAATATATTCTTAAATGATAGTTTGGTGGAAGACCCCCAACAAAGAAATTATCCATATCTGAAAATTCCATTATTAATGGGTAATTTAATTTAGTGTAAGACATGTCAAACATGCAGAATAAATTCATGTAGTGAAGTCTTATAGTGTGAATATTACGGTATTGAAACTAGATAAATAAAAATTAATACTTGAACAACCTTGTAATGATAATTTTCCGATATCCTTATAAAAACCAATAATATGACATAGGATATGATCGGTGTGATAAAAATGTAATGTCACGTTTTTCATTCACCATGAAGAAGAATTTAGAGTAAAAGAAAATAAAATTTTGTGTGTTATATAGGAAGGGTAGTTATATAACATCTAGTAATATCTAAATATCTCATTTTAATGAGAGTCATGATAGATGTAGTTCTGGGATCATTTTAATGTGTAAATAAGAGGTAGTCATTCCTAATGTTTCCCATCATATTCTTAGGATGAAGGTCACCTGACATAAATAAGATGTCCTAAAGACCGATAAAAATTGACAATACATTTGGTAAATAAAATAATGGGAGGAAAAATATTTTTTGTTACATATGGAATCCTAATCTATTTTAAAAATAAAATATATTCTTCGTATGCATGGTAAGAATGAATTTTAGTATCATGTGTTGATGATGTTTCCATACAGTTTAAAATAATGTGACTAATAAAATATGGTTAATTCTATATTGTGTTCTATGACAAGGACATAACCATGTATTTTAGTTTCATGTGGTATGTATGAATGGTTTTTATTAGTTTAATGTCACTTTATTTGGACCATATGTGCTTCAAATCAGTTATGAAATGTAATTCATGAGAAAAAATACATTTGTGTTGTGGAAGGGAGGGTAAAACATATTGTATACCAATTATATCCAATGAATATTGTATATAATAATAGAAATTCTGTATTACTTAATGTCATTCCTATATTTCATTTTAATTTGGATTTTGTATTCCTATAATCATTTGTGTTCCAAGAGATAAAAAAACCTCATTGAAGGAATTAGGTGAGGTGAAACTTTTTTTAATGGTCACATGATCTGATTCTGATTGGAGTCATGGATCTGATGTTTAAGAACCCAATTCTCATTAATCCATTCCAACTCATCCTATTTCTTTTTCAATGTCTGATCAAGTAATAGTTTTCAATATATATAAATTTAGATTAAGGAAAACTAGAATATTATGGGAAATACTACCTTGGATCTATACACCAAACAATAAGTACCTTCTAGTGTTGAATTTCATTTGGAAGTGAGGTATGCCCATTAATCATGAAAGGTATTTTTTGGCTTCGACATATTTTCTTTTTTCATTTTTTCTTACAAAGTCAATTTGAAATATTCTTATCTACGGACTCTATTTTTAAATATTCAACTGTATGATAGTGGGATGAATGAATGGATTTGATGTTGGTCTCCCGGTAATATTTCCTTAATTTATTATAATAGAATATCGGGCCACATTTCATCAATATCATGTGAGGGACATGAAATCCTGTGAATATGTTGGATGTTATAGGGTTAATGATATTCTTCATCATAAATTCCCTAAAGGGAATTAACTCATCCCAATAAAAAAAATCAAATTATAGAAAGGATTTAAATAAACTTCATAGTTATGGATATGGGATATGACACCAAAACATCCATACCCTATTCAAAAAATTATTATTAATATTTAGTTGTATGAAACAACTAAGGGGGTTTACTAGAATTTTTTTTATGAATATTGAAAGATTTAAATTTCTTTTTGAATTCCATACGATCCTATATTAATTTTTTCATAGAATTAATTACACCTCTAAATTTTATTGGAGATGCTTGTCCCAAACTAATGATAATTTCAATTTCCTTCTTGTATTTCATCCTACCTATAGGGAATATCGCTTTATTCTATTAATATGAGAAGGATTCTATCGAAGCCACGTTTATGGAGAAATTTTTTCTCATTTGGTCCATCCTGAAGTGTAATGTTCGCTACACTACGTTTTTTCTATTCATTTGTGGATTGATCCAAATAGAGTGACCCATTTTAGAGGTAATCAACTACATATTCCATCAATCCATGGGTGGGTACCAGATCAGGCACTAGGGTCATGTGGGATTGATTGATCTGCTCTAGATTATTGATGATCATCGATGGGATATCCATTGATTCATGTTGCAGAAACTAGATTGTCATAATCAGGTTCATCCATGACTATGGTTGATTTATCTAGTGGATTAGTAAGATAATGTTTTTGTCAAGTGATGTGATACAATACTATTTAATAGGGTAATTATTCCATTAATCCACTTGCATAACTAATGACAGAGGATAATAATTACTTTTTAATTAAATTTTCAATTTTGATTAAGTCGATCTCTATCTCAACATCTCTTTTATGGTCATGTATGATATTTTTAGTTGTATGGAAACATCCAAGTAATAAATTGGGGTCTGATATTATACCTCATTTATAATACAGACTTTATATAATAAGAATGAGTATGAAAATATATAAATTTTCAGGAAATAAAATACAATCCCTAGACCATCGCACTTGATTCTTGGGGTTTCCATCTTCATTCCCATATGACATCATAAGGAAATTTCAAAATAAATCTTCTATACTAGGGATGTGTCATGGGTTTAGAAAATGTATTCTTCGGGATGTTTGGTGCCCAATATTGTGGTTTTCAGGGTGTGGTGTTCAATAACCTAACCCCCCACGATCATCCCATTAACTGCCTTATGTTACCAAAACATGAATTTATTTTAGGAGAATAAGTGGCCATCAGGCCAAAACCCCACTCATGAATGTGTTTCCATGGATGTAAATGAGTTGTATAATTGAAGATTGTCATTGGAATTGGTGATTATACCAGTTTTGCCTCATATTTTTTACATCAAATATTATATTTAGTAGATCATCTCAACCTAAATTTTATTGTTCTTAGTACCTAAAATAATTCATGTAGGTTTTTAGAAGTTATTTTTCTTCCACACATAATTTTACTTAGCATGATGAGGACCAAGGTAACATTCCACTAAGGTCACCTAAAAGAAAAATTTATTTCCTTATATTGGAGGAACCATGATTGGGATGGGTAAAAAATATTGTTCATTATTCTAGATTGATTATTTTTTGTCCTAATTAAATTGGTAGAAAAATTGATACTTCATCAATAATGTCAATGGGAGTGAAATTTCAAAAATTATAGCTATGATATGTCAAATGTAAAAAAGAATCCCATCGATCCCACTAAGTTGGTTGAAACACTAAAATTGTGATATTTCATGGATACCACTAGTCTAGTCTAATTATAACTATATTCAAGGATTAAATACCACAAATCCAATGATATTATATTATTACATTCTGATAGTGAACATTATTAAATTTCTCATAATACTATAATTCAAGGAAATTATGTTTTTTTGAAGATAGATGATTTGATTAGATAACTATTGATATTTAACCACCATGTCATCAATGTATTATTCTTCTACTCATCTCAATAAGGGATTAATGATATAATGTATTTCAAGATGGTAAGAAGAAATAGTGCCTTTAATCCAATTTACAAAACATAATTGGAGAAGATCCTATGAAGTTCTCAATAGGTTGTTCCATCGTTGTCTTTAGGGTCCATCTTTATCGTATTATTTCCCAAAATAGCTATCCCTATTGTAGTGATATTGGAATTTAGAAGTTGTATGGATCATTTTTTTTGTGATTATAAATCGGAAATCATTCTTTATGAAATGTTTATTATGGTCCATGAAATCTATGATTACTCTAACATACCATTTATTTTCCTTAAATGGATAATTGTGGAATGGAATTTGTGTTATTGAATTCTCAAAAAATTATTTCATTGATAAAAAAGTAAAATCCTAAAAAAAATTAGTAGAATAAAAGTAGATCATCCACTATGATTCCATGTTGAATCCTCGATGTCCATTAGATAAGCTATGTGGTTGTGTAGCCACATTTTATGTCAAAAATTGAGTTTCTGTATAATTACAAGGAAATATATATCAATGATTCTTTATAAATATAATATATATTTCCCACACCTCAATAATCATGGAATGAAAAATCAATATAGGTCATCTAACTTTTTAATTCATTGATTTACCTATTTGAGTTCATTAATGGTGGTGGAGACTCCTATGTCAAATGTTTGAGGTCGGTTCATGAGGTCATCAATTAATTCTCCCATCTATTTTTTATCAAATACATTTTTTTAAAAAATTGGGCAAATCCAAGGTATTATTTGTTACTATCTTATAATGATCGTCCCTAAAAATATTCACCATCTCTTGAACTACAGACGATAATGCAATGGGATTCTATGGATGCTCGTTTTATTTTTTTTTTCACTGGGATAATAGGAGACTAGATGTCTTGTAATATTTCCACACCCTCAGTCAGTTTTTTGGTATCACATTGTAAATATTGATCATAATCCCTGTATTTGAAGGGGTAGTACTTGATCCATTTGGGGATACAACATACCTATCATCTTCCCTTTTTCGTTATTTTCTCTCCATCTTGTTTAAACTGACTTCATTATATATGTATTTAGAAGTCTTTAATGGAGATATGACATAATTCATTATGCTTACCTTCCCATTAATGTGGTATTTCATTAATTGATGAATATTTTAATGAACCACAAAATGCTTTTGAAGATAAGTTATTCCATGAAGATCATTATATGATGTGCCTTGTCGGATAATGAAGAACTCATTATTTGATGTGAGATCTCCAAATTGATCATTATTCATGATCTTATTGAGAGTTATTTTCTCCCTCATATTGTACCCATGAATTATATTCATTTCAAAAAAATCAACGCTTATTATATCTTCATCATTTCAGGTTCCACCCTAGGATGAGGTTAATCCTCATACAATTTTCAATCACAATCCATTAGTTTTGACATTTTCATATTTTCATGACCCATATTTGGGTCTAATATGCCTACAGAGAAATTATTAAAAATCATTTTCTATGAATGAAAAGGAGGCATGGAATTATATTTCAATAGTCTCCACTTTATAAACATCAGTTCCATCGCCTTTTATATAAAATGTCATTTGGCACAATATGGATTTGATTAGTACATATCAATTTTATTTAGTAAGAATGAGAGAATCTAGGATGGAGTGTTCAGTTGGGAAAACCTCATACTATTTAAAAATGTCATAATTTTCTTGCCTGAGGTCTATGATTACAATGGCAAGGATTCTTCAAAAATATGGGGCACAAGAGATGATATGTTTGAGGTAGAAATGGATGGTTTTTGTGTAGAGGTCGAGGGAGAATCTTTATTTAGAGGTTTCACTTATATAAACCTTACCCATTGTATGGGTTGATCAGATAACCATACCACAAGAATAATGTCGTTTCATATTACATGTATTAGAAGATAGTTAGATGACTTTGTGGAACATCATTGTTTTAGCTGGAATTGTTGGGGCACTCATCCATGGGTCTCAACTATATATATATTAACTCTTTGGGGATGTCGAATTATATTGTGTTTGACCATATCCATGACATAATTTTATCCATTTCTTCTAATACCTCAACCTCTAAATACCTGATTAGAAATAGGGAACTCATATTCGAAGGCATATTAATCATCGATGAAGTGATATATGAATTTTAATATGATAAAAACAAAAAATGATCTCTTAAGTTGACAAGGGTTTTATTTTGTGGGTAGGATTCCATTATTATGATATTAAAAGAGTGTAATTCTCATGAGTCGTAGATTGTATAAGTGATGGATGTGGATCATTCACTTATTTCTATTCCCAGGAATGGTGATTGAGTATGCCTCTATTAGGTGTTTTTAATATTTCCTTCCTATGTGAATAGATGGATTTTTTGTTTTTAATATTTTTCTCCCAGGATGGTGTGAACTCAGAAAACTATATTTGATGACATCCAGTGATAGAAGTTGTTTCCAAATATATATATATAACTTACTTACTATTCACCCTCATATTCTGTTGTTACGAAAATTACACATCTCACGTATATTGGGTAATTCTCTAGCGTCACCTATATAGAATTAACCATTCAATGTAGAAAATAATTATGGTCAATGAAATACAAGATGTTGTGACCTTTCCACCCATGAGATTTTATTTAGTCATGATAATTTCTGATGTTGACCTCATGTAGATTCTTGTGATTCGAATGATTGAATATGTTATTTTCCATGGAATATTGGAAAAAATTATAGACTGGTTTTTTTCTAAGAGAGTACATATTATGTATACATTCCTTAAAAATGGGTAACCATAAATTCATTATTATTTTATTAGATGGATATTTTTTTATTCATGTCACTCAATGGGAGATTATAGATTATTTGGGTACTTATTTTGTGATTGAGTACACATTGGTACTAGTTTGAAGGTAATGGTGATGGTGACTTAGTTTCTAAGGATTTTTCCTTGTGATTCAACATTGTGATGTAATTTAACAACATTTTTATGAATTTCATACTCTATCCATTTTTATACTTTTGTAAACACATTATATCGTCATAGAAAATTCCTTTGTATCAATTATCTTTATAGCTCATCTCAATGATTTTTTTTTCATAATGTTCTATACATTTATCTTTCATGATAGGGATGCTCCCTCTAGTTCATTCATGTTTTAGTGTGAGACGTCTAAAATTTTTATTTTCCTCATCGTAGAGAAATAAAAATAAATGAATTGATGGATAAGGTATCTGCATCATCAAATAGATCTTGTGGGGAGGATATTATACAAAAATGGGTTGACCCCCAAATTTTTTTTATTTAATTAATGCTTTATCACCTCTTATTGATATAGAGGGCCCTTCAGTGGGTCGAATCTGAACATGAACTATATGATATTTTGTTCCTAATCACTTGTGTCTTAAAATATGGAAAGGTAGTATTTTCAAAAATAGTTTTGTTAAAATTGACATCAATCCATTTGGAATATGGATTCATATCTGCAGTCATGTTTTCTCTATTCATGTCAATGTCCTCCATTTGATAAGTTATGAACTCGATGATGTTGATAAATTCATGATTTTCTAGTATCTGGGTTTCACCCCATATATAAGGATCAAGCAATTATTGATGAGGGTGCTACAGTTTTGTATCCCACTAATCCTCAATCCATTCAAGGATGAAATGGTCACTCTGATTCGGAATTGACTATAACCTTAATGGATTTAATTCATAAGCCTATTTATCTTCCTAATTTATGTATTATAATTTATTAGATCAAAATATACCTAATGATCAAACTCCACTCTATCATGTGGATAATAAATCCCCTAATATGTGGAAAAAGGAATATTCATCTCGGTCAAAATACAATACATAGTCGAAATGATTTCTCTTAATTGTTCTGCATTGACCTATCTATGATTTCTTTATCTTGGTCTCTTATTTTGGGTTATAATCCTCTATAAATTTTTTTGGGCTCATCTAGGTGGTTATTCGGATAAAAAAATCATTCCCTATATTCATGGATGTGTTATTCCCTAGAGATGTAAATTCATTTTTGATGGTGCCTAGTTCTGCCACCTTCTCTAATTCGGCATAGGTGCAACCTCATTTGGTGAATCCATATAACATTCCTCTTGAGGTATTAATTCTTCATTTATTCCCTATTTTTTCATGATCCACATAAAGTTTTATAGGGATTACATTTAAATATGTTTTTCATGAAATGTTCATTATCTCATTACTGTCTACACAATAGGTTGATTCTACACTACTTACTCCAACTTTGATGGGTTCATCATGGTCATATCTCTATGTCATGGCCATATTACAAAATTTGTGTATTTTTATCACATAAAATTTTATTTCTTTAATAATAAATTCCTACAGTGACAATATTTGTGTAGTGTCTTTGAGGGAGATTACAACCCGGTTTTCGAAACATGCCCCAAATAGATATGTTTCTTCTCACAGGGGATGGGATTTCGACCATTAATAATAATGTCACATCCAATGGAATAATGATTCATTTCATGATAATGTTAATAATGAATATTACCATAGCTGTATAACATGGGGACACAACAGTTCCACTATTGGTACATTTTGATCATTCTTTTTGAGGATTTTATGACTCTAGTTGAAGACATTATTTCTGTAGAATAAAAAATTGAGATATACTTTTCTCCATCTTTATGGGATGGGGTTGACATACAACCATCACAGATTTATCATTGAGACTATTCAGGAGATATGAACAAGGTGATGCTGAATAAGATAAAAATTTCTACATCATTGTGAAATGGGGATAGTTTTCATCTTCAATAGACATTTCATAGATTCTCTCAAGGATTTATTACCTGATAGGGGGAGTTTATAGTACAAATACTCTTGCACCAATAGTTAGGGTTTTCTTCTAAAATGGTTTTATGTAATATTTTTTTGCAATCCATTTGAACATGTATAATTCTACGCATGTAATTTTTGGGTGCAATGGATTCTGATAATGTGAGTAATTTTATGAAGGATATTGTTAGGCTAACAACATATTCATCTTCTATATTTAAAATACATTCCATTTTCATGAGGTGACTAGTATATTATTATTTTAAAACCCCTCTCCATCCATTAATAGAATATTTGAATATTTATAGCGTAGTAATCCCAATATATATAACAAATGGTTTATTAATTATCAATCCCATGATTTCTCATGTGGCGATAATTTTACAGGATATTGTTTCTAGGGGAATTTAATATTTTGGGGACATAATGAACATCAATGATCTATATTTTACACGTCCTTAGAAACAAAAATCATATGAGGATAAGAAAATTAGTTAGGGAGATCTGTTATGATATGATTATAATCACTACATATGAATTTTTCATGCCCCATAAAACATTTGTTTATGGATATGTACATTGAGACAGTGTCCAGGGGATTTTAAAATGAATTTATGATATATATATTTCACTCATATACATGATAAGTGAGTTTTTTATATGTCATATTCTATGGAGTTTACCACATATTGGTTCATATAAAAGTAATGAAATCCATATCTGGAACATTTGGGATCTCATCGACAGAAGTGGTTATGGGATGTAACAATGTTAGGAAATAGTTTTATACTAACTCTCTCCATATATCAATTTTAAAAAATTATTCATCATAATTAAATTCCCCCATTATTGATAACCATGATGGGTTCTTCTCTAGGTTGTTATCATTAAATGGTTATGTTCTTATGATAGTTTATAGGGCACCATATGTGGTTTACATTGTTATTTTTATAGCCTATCTATAAAAATGTTTTTGGGATTTGTGATCCTCTATATAATAAAGTGCATGAAAAATAGAATTATAAATTTATTTAAATGATATATATCTATTTATAGGTTGGTCAAAAAACCTTTCCAGAGTGTAGTCCCAAAGATGCATTTCAAAACAATAAATTGTAGGAAAGTCGAGGTAATCATCACAATCTTCTTTGGCTAAAGTGTCGGAGAACATGAATGTTGTAATGATTTGGGTCGATAAGCCACAAGGGCCCTGGAATTATGTATATAACTTATTTAGACTCTTCAAATGTCATTTTTACACCCCAATCTTCCACGGTGCGCTTCTCTTTTTATTACACAGTAGCGTGTGTTGTGCGCAACATCGAGTTCTAACACACACCACAACCAATCAAAATAGTCGTTATGAATAGTAATACCCACAATTTTGAAATTTTATAAATTTTTTCACTCAAAATGGACTTCATTTTTGGATTCAAAATATCGAATTTATACTAGGGTGAAATTTTGGTACTTTTCAGATATCTTTTATAATTTGATGAATAGTGAAAATTACTAAATTTTAATTAAAAACATCTTTTTAAATAAAAATACTTAATAGTGATAAATTATGAATTTTATTGGTTTTATAGTATATTTAGAATATATATTTACCATTTAATACAATTTTGTCCATTGGACATAATTTAACATTTAAACCGGACATAAACAACTTTCAATCTTTTGATAGTTATTATCTCTTAAAAACACGCTTTTTGTTTTAACGACGAGAATTAATTTTTAATTAATTTCTACCATTACTGTGTTTTGAATTATGAATATGGATTCCATATTTGGAATCATGAGGTCCAAATTTTGTAAATAGGTAACTTTTATTTTTTTACATTTTGAATAATTATTTCGGTAAATATTTTATTTACCATGGTTAAAGGGTATATCTGGTATATAAGTGTAAAGAATAATATTATATTAATAATAAATTACCCTAAGACATGTCCTAAACATATTAGTGGATACTTGGCCGACCATTGACATCTTTGGGTCGATTTTGGGACCCCATGGAGCCACATGAAGGTGATAGGGACACTTAATATTTATTAAGTTAAAGTAAAGACAAAAATGACATAAGCATATATCTTTTAGAAAAAAAAGTTTTAAATATGGTTATATATGTTATATTTTCTACTATAAATATTCATTATAAAAATTACATGATTTACTCCATAATGTTATTTTATTTATAATTTTTATACAATAAATAATGTCATTTATTTATGACAAAATGGTGATGCAATAATTACCTAACTAATGAAATATTAATATAATTGATATTATAAATATAAAAATAAATGTAATTTGAGACATATTAGGAATTACACTAATTTTATTGGTTAATATGACATATTAATATTGGTTGTAAATTTCTTTTCTTACTAATAATTCTGTTAAGAAATTATAAAAAACAAAATAACCAATAGTGTCAAAATTGACGTAAAAGAGTTTTTAAAACAAATTTTATATTATTAATTGATATTCTATTACTAAAAATCTAAGGCTCGGCAAAAGGACTAATATAATGATCTTTTTAACATTAATTGACCACTTGGGGGTCTCTTGGATGTATATAGAATGTTTATTTACAATATAATATAAAAATACAAAGTGAAATGGTAAATGTCAAACTAATTAACTAACAGTTAAAACTAAAAGATAAGGTTAATATAATGACCCAAACCTATCTAAAATATATTTATTGAAATTATTTAGACCCCTACACACCTTATAATTTTAATATTACACTTTTGATCCATTATAAAGTGAGTATGAATTTATTATAAAATATTACTTTATGTTTTTCCTAAATATCCCCTCCCCCTCCTTTATAAAAGGACACCACTTCTAACCAATTATTCACACCTTCAAAGCCTTTTGGATCATCCAAACCATGCCCAATTATTCCCACAACTTCCCTCACGT
Source organism: Viscum album (assembly GCA_963277665.1). Classification (NCBI taxonomy): domain Eukaryota; kingdom Viridiplantae; phylum Streptophyta; class Magnoliopsida; order Santalales; family Viscaceae; genus Viscum; species Viscum album. The sequence continues at coordinate 655,416,993 of OY728140.1, forward strand.
CAACCTAGATTCTTTAGTTTGATTATAAAGCCAACCTATGGAGCCCTTTTTATCAAATCAAAAGGAAGAACCCAAAGAAGAGGTAATGTTTTCACCAACCTCTATCAAGTTCCTTCCTTCTTCAACATCTTCTTTATTTGTTATTTCCATTAAAAAATAATAAATCCAGTATATTATAAATAATTTGATGTTATTATAAATATGGTACAACCATATTCAGTATTCTATCCATCCTTTGAATGACATGTCACCAGACGTGCATACGTACAGCTTACCGTTACCACATCCTGGTGTAATTGTTATTCAATAATTTATTATTTGGATGGGTATAATAATGAAGTGTAATTTCTCTAAATAATAAATATAACATGATAATTATTCTGTATATATGATATAGCATCCAATTATATATTATTTTAATATCAAAATAATGATATTTTCGCTCGTGCGTACGTACGGACTACCGTCTCCACGAATGCGATGAGATTCATTCCCCATCGTATCCATTCAAGAATAATACTCATTTATTGATTAAAAATTATACATAAAGAATTTATATTATTCTGGATATGAATAAAATACAACCTATCCATAAAAACAAGGCTTATGTAACAAAACATATAAAAGAAAACGAGTAAGTTAACACCCGAAACAACGATAATACTAAGATATTATTAACAAAGAAATGTTAAAAGATCATATATGATATCATATTTATTTAAATTATTATTGTATAATTTAATAACAATTATTTCTCCACTATATATTAGTTTAAACTACCCTCGACCAAGGAAAATTACAAGGTAAGGGTTTTAATTTCACAATCTCTTCATTATTCGTGGTTGTTTATACGTAAATTTCTACTAGGAACTCTTTATCATCCACATCCATGTATCTTAAAAATGTATTTCAAATCACTCATACTATATAAAAGATTATGGTCTAAAGTAATTTATACCCTTGTTTACTTTTTATAAGATATTTATAAAGGAATCTTTCTGTCGTTTTCCAAACAAGGTCATTTTCAACCTTTTTGAAAGAATTAAGGTAAGAATGTTTTTTCAAACTTATACAGTGGATGCGGCTATTTTCCACCGTTATAAAATCATTGAACCTTCCCATAGATGATTATAAGAAAATTTTCAAAGTAAATTTTATATTTTATAATAATGTGACTTTTAAATGATTTCAAAAAAATGAGATATTTCTCTCAAATAGTTTTGATTTCATCTATGTCAACTTTATTTTGATGGATTTTAAGCTTATTTGATGTTTATTTATTATGATAAAAAAATTCCATATTGTATTGATGGTTTTTTGATATGTTTGACTATGGATGTGTTATTTTTATACTACTCACAGTTTATTGAGAATGTATTGACATTTCGTATGCTAGTTTTAATATGAATGTTTAATTTATGTTTAACCCGGTTCATATAAGGAATGCATTGGACTTAATAAGTGATGGGTGGAGCCCGATATAGCTCCTCGATGCATCGGCATGTCTGATAAGACAAAGTAGTGTCTTGGAACAAGGCCTTGACAAAATCTTATTTGTAGTCTTGGCAAAAGGCCTTGACTATGTGGTTATGATAGTCTAGCATTATGCATTCCATCATTAGGAAAGTGGTTATTGATATTGCATGTGATTATTATACTAGTAGAATATCCATGTGAATAAGTAAATGGCATTATTCATTTTCTATTTAACATATTATTCTTAATTTTAAATTTAAAAGTCTTTTGTTTTAGTTATATATTGTCATAGATGTTTATGCTTATTTATGAAAGATTCACTATAATGTTATCCTTACTGAGCATCTGAGCTCACACCTTTCAATGTTTTATTTTTCCTATGATGTGAAGATGTATTTTATGAATGACCTGCAGGGATATTATTATGGGATAAAAGTGTGGAATATGGAGAATAAATTTTAATATTTTTTATTTTATGATGTAATGTAAACATTATGAATATATCCAGTGATTCCAAGGCTAGTAACTAATCGGCCTTTCGAGACTATATCATTTGTGATCATGCCAATATTATGTAATAATGCACCAACTTTGGGTAACTGGGATTGTGGCATTATATTTTGTATTAGAGGAAGTTTAGTACAACCATTGGAAGCTATATTTAGATAAACTATGATTAGATCACATAGTCCTAAGATGGACTTTGAGGATTAGTATAGAAGAACTACCTAGAATTTCGGTATTGTAGAGATTTTGTGTGTTTTCCAAGCAATACAGCCCTGCCTGGATACGATCAGTTAGAGGCGGATCTGGAATAGATTTACCTAGGGGTAAAACCAAAAAACGCCTCTTTGAGCAAGACCCCAATGGGAACTGGTGCACGACAATGGGCATGGATTCACTCTTTGTTACGACACTCATGGGGGATATGCTTTAGATAATTCTCATTTTCTTTACAAACCATTATGAAGAGTATATGAGTATATACTTCCTCAAAAAAACATTTTATTGATTATGGATTACATCCATAAATAGTTCAATTTATGTTAAGTGTTTTACAAGTTTGAAATTATGTATTTTGATTCATAAACAAATCATGTTTATGACATTGTTTAGAAAGGATGATTAGTGGAAAGAATGGAAACCGTATCAATGCATTCACTCCATGTAAGGATTTCCCTCCTCCTCAAGATAATTATAGTGGAGATGTTGATGCAACCAGTGCATGTCAACTAATCACCATACTAGGACAACTCACTCAGGTTATGAATTGTTACCTTAATCGTATGGAGAACTCTATTCCACAGCGTGGATGATCAATGTTAGATCGCTTCATGAAGAAACAACCACCAAAATTCAATTGGAGTACAAATCCATTGGTATATGAGAAATATATAAGTTTCCTAGAAAAAATATTTCAAACTTTGGGAATTAGTGAAAGGGATAATGTTATCATGGTAGTTTATCGCCACACTAGAGATGTTGATTAATGGTGGTCCTTGATTCAAAACACAAAGGATGACAAGGAAATAACAAATATTTATTGGAGGGAGTTCAAAGAACTTTTTGTTTAAAAATACCTTCATCGTGACCATCGAGCAGATATTAATGGGCAATTTCTGAGTCTAAGAAAAAAGGAGGAAAAAATGTCACAAAGTATGAGGATAACTTTACAAGGTTAGCAAGGTATGCTGGAGAGCATATAAATAACCCAAGATGTATGATTGACCATTTCTTTGATGGTTTAAAACCATTTCTTCGTCGATCATTTGTGTCACAATTCTTCTCGTCGTATGAAGATATTGTTTCATGTGCTATCAAAAATGAAAAAAATTCTCTACATCTTTTCTCTTTAACGAAAATCAAGAGATGAATAGATTAGCTGATCACTATAGGAATATAAATAAGGGGAAGAAGGGAAAAGTTGAATATCCATCCAGTAGTAAATGTGGGAAGAAACACCATGGTACTTGATTAAAAGGAATGGGAGTATGTTACAAGTGTATTGAAAAAGGCAACCAAGTTCGTGATTTCAAGGGGAAGAAGAAATATACCGATGTCAAATGATACAATCGCATGGAGATGAGACATTGTGAAAATTAATGTCCTAAGTGTCTGGGGAACATTACTCAGAAAAGGCCAAGGTATCAAGGCCCAGCTTATCCTATCACTACTACTGAGGTAGAAGGTCCGAAAGATGTGGTGGCAGGTAATTTAATGGTTTCCTCAAGTTTAGAAAATTCTTTATTTGATTCAAGATCATCAAATTGTTTCATATCATCCTATTTATCTAACAAAATTAGATATTTCCAATTTGATTTAACAAGGGAGTTTTCAGTTAAAACTCCTAAGGGAAGTATCATTGCAATAATTATTTGTGAATTTGTCCCCATTAGAGCTCATAAATGTTCTTTTTCATCTGATCTCATCATCATACCTATGATTGAATTTTAAATAATCCTCGTTATGGATTTTCTTTCGAACCATGATGTGAATATTTATTGTAAGAAGAAAGAGGATACAATTTTTGATGATGATGATAAGGAACACCTTATCTTTAGAAAGGAATAATCACCACATAATTCTTACATAGATCCACCTCCAGTAGCTCAACTAAATTTAATTATTGTGGAGGTATAGAATGAAATGACTGTGTGTATGGAAAGGAATTTTCAAATAGAGGATGTACCTATTGTGAAAGAATATGTAGATGTGTCTCTGGAAGATTTACTTGGATATCCTTCGGATGGAGAAATTGAGTTTCACATTGATTTAATTCCTGGTTCAAGGCCTATATCAATGACCCCATATATAATGGACACTATGGAATTAGTTTAACTAAAGAAAAACAAGAGTAATTGAGTTAAAAAATATTTATTCTCCCTAGTGTTTCTTCGTGGGGAGCCCCTATTATTTTTGTTAAAAGAAAGATGGATATATGAGGTTACATATCAACTACAGGGAGATCAATGCTATAACAATATAGAACAAATATCCCCTACCTTGCATTTATGATTTATTTGACCAACTATATGGAGCTCAATACTTTTCAAAGATTGACCTTCGATCTGGATATCATCAGTTGTGTGTGAAGAAGGAAGACATAACGAAGACAGCATTTCGAACCATGTGTGGGCATTATGAGTTTATAGTAATTCCTTTTGGATTGAATAATGAACCCTCTGTATTCATGGATATAATGACTAGAGTTTTCAAGGAATATCTCGAGGAATTTGTGGTGGTATTTATTAGTGATATCTTGGTCTACTCCAAAAGCTATGAAGATCACGAAAATCACTTGCGCGTTATCATGAAGACTCTGAGAAGACATGAATTATATGGGATGTTTAGAATGTGTGAATTCTAGATTCATGAGATTTATTTTCTTGGACATATTGTCTCTAAATATGGAATCTCTGTTGATCCTTCTAAGACTATGGCAATCCAATAATGGCCTGCACCGACGAGTATAACTATGTTATGCAATTTTATTTGTTTAGCTGGTTATTATCGACATTTCATCTAAAATTTTTCCTGGTTGGCTAACCCATTAACAAAGCTCACATGTAAAGGGGATAAATTGATTTGGACAAAAGAGTGTGATGAATTTTTCGAAGAATTGAAGTGAAGATTTGACAATTCTCCTATATTGACTCTACCATCGGTGAATGAGGGGTTCATTATTTATAGTGATGCATCGAAGCAAGGACATGGTTTTTTCCTTATGTAGAATGATAGGGTTATTGCCTATTCATCATGATAGTTGAAACTCATGAGAAATACTATCATACTCATGATCTCGAGTTAGTAGCTGTGATATTTGCTTTGATGATTTGGGGACACTACCTCTATGGTGAAAAATGTGATATTTATACTGATCAAAATAGTTTGAAGTATATTTTCTCACAAAAAGAACTCAACATGAGGAAATGGAGATGGCTTTAATTACTCAAGGATTATGAATGCACGATACACTTCCACCTAGGGAAGGAAAACCTGGTGAAAAATTCTTTTAGCAGAAAAGATCATGGAGTTTTGAACAATATGATAATTGAAAGGGATCAAATTTTCATGGATCTAGTAAAGATGGACATGGGAATAACCATGGAAGGTGAAACATCAATTCTTTTTCAAATGGTTTCCAAACTATCTTTACTAGAAAGGATTATGAGTTCTCAGAACGATGATGAAGAATTTAAAAGGAAGATTAAAGCTTTGAATGATGGGAGATTGAGAGACTTTGTGTATGAAGAAAGAATTTAAAAATTTTGGAAGAGACTTTGTGTTACCGAGATACATAATATTAATAGGGAATTGTTAGATGATTCTCATAGCTCCAATTTCTCTATACACCCTGGTAGATCCAAAATGTATAATGATTTGATGGAACATTTTCGGTGGGACAACATGAAGAGAGATATTGCTGATTTTGTGTCAAGATGTATTGTTTGTCAACAAGTGAAAGCTGGAAGGAAACAACCTGGATGAGTCATGAAACCTCTTCCCATACTAGAGTGGAAATGGGACAATATTATGACGGGCTTTTTCATGGGGCTACCAAAGACTCCTAGAAGTAATGATGCAATATGGGTTATTGTTGATCGTCTTACCAAGTTAGCAAATTTTCTTGCTATAAGAGAAGATCTACCACTGGAACGTCTTGCAAGATTTTATGTTAATGAAGTTGTGAGACATCGTGGAGTACCCCTATTGATTGTTTCTGATCGTGATCCCTATTTAACATCAATATTCTAGAAGAGTCTTCAGAAGGCCTTGGATACTGAACATTGTTTGAGCACTGCCTACCACCCTCAAACAGATGGACAATCAAAACAAACTATTCAAACCTTATAATACGTGTTTAGATCTTGCTCACTTGACATTCAGGGTATGTGTGATCAATATATACATCTGGTAGAATTTTCCTATAACAATAGCTTCCATTCGAATATTCATATGGCACCATATGAAGCTTTATATGGAAAGAGATGTCGCACACCAACCTGTTGGGATGACGTTGCTGAAAGAAAACTTATAGGCTCATAACTAGAGGAGGAAACAATTGAAAATGTAAAGGTAATCAAAAACCACATAAAAGCAGCTCAAATTAGGTAGAAGAGTTATGCCAATAACAGAAGGAAGGATTTGGAATTTCTGGTAAGATATCATGCTTTCATGGAGGTATCTCCATGGAAGGATTTTATACATTTCAACAAGAAGGGACAATTGAGTCCCATGTACATCAGACCATTTGAAATTCTAGAACGAATTGGGACTGTAGCTTACCGTTTTGCAATGCCGCCAAATCTCTCCAAAGTTCACGATGTGTTCCACATATCACTGTTGAGGAAATACATGCCTGACCCAATGCATGTACTCCCTTATGAGGAATTATAACTGAAACCATATCTGTCTTATTGCGAAGAGCCCATCAGGAATCTTGATACAAGAGAACAAGTGCTGAGAAACTGGACGACTCGTATCGTAAAAGTTCTATGGAGAAACCATAAGATGGAAGGGGAAACATGGGATCCCAAGGAAATTATGAAGAAGAAGCACCCAAGTCATTTCATATAGTAGTATTATAGAAATTTAGAGAACAAGATTATTTGAAGTTGGGGAGAATGTAACACCCCAAGCATCCACGGTATGCTTCACTTTTAGTAATACAGTAGCGTGTGTTGTACGGAACTTCGAGTTCTAACACACATCACAACCAATCAAAGTAGCCTTTATGAATAGTAATACCCTCTTTATGAAATTTTATAAAATATATCTCTCAAATAAACTTCATTTTGGGATTCAGAATCTCGAATTTATCCTAGGGTGATATTTTTTTACTTTTCAGATAACTTTTATATTTTGATGAATAGTTAAAATTAATAAATTTTAATTTAAAACAACATTTTTAATCAAAATAATTAGTAGTGATAAATTATGAATTTGAGTGGTTTTGAAGTATATTTAGAATATATTTTTACCATTTAATACAATGTTGGTCATTGGACATAATTTCACATTTAAACTGGATATAAACTACTGTCATTCTTTTGATAGTTATTATCTCTTAGAAACATGCTTTTTGTTATAACAACAGGAATTAATTTTAAATTAATTTCTCCCACTTCTTTGTTATGAATTTAGAAATATAGATTCCAGATTTGATATCAGGAGGTCAAAATTGTGTAAATATGTATCTTTTATTTTTAGACATTTTTAATAATTACTTCTATAAATATATTTTTTACCATGGTTAAAGGGTAAATCCGGTAAATAAGGGTAAAAAATAATATTATAATAAAAATAAATTCCCCTAAAAGGTGTCCTAAACGTATTTTTTGAAACATGTTTATCCATGAGAATCTTTGGGTCGATTTTGGGACCCCATGGATCGACTTGTAGGTGATAGAGACACTTTATATTAATTAGGTTAATGTAATCATAAAAATGACATAAGCATATATCTTTTAGAAAAACAATTTTTAAAAAGGGTTATATATGTTATATTTTCAACTATGAATATTAATTAGAAATATAAGACGATATTCTACATAATCATATTTTATTTATAATTTTTCGACATTATATAATGTAATTAATCTATGACACAAGGGTGATGCAGTAATTACCTTCCTAGTGAAATATTAAAATAATTAATATTATAAATATAAAAATAAATGTAATTTGAGACTTTTTATAAATTCCACTAATTTTATAGGTTAATATGACATATTTGGATTTGTTGTATAATTTTATTTGAATTAATAATTCTGTTATGAAATTATCAAAAACAAAATGCCAAAGAGTGTCAAAATTGGTATAAAAGAGTATTTAAAACAAATAATATATTATTAATTTATATTCTATTCCTAAAAATCTATGGTTCAGAAATAGGACTTATATCATGATATTGGTATCATTAATGGACCAATTGGGGGTCTCTTGGATTTATATAGTATGTTTATTAACAATATAATATAAAAATACAAAGTGGCATGGTAAATGTCAAACTAATTAACTAAGAGTTAAAACTGAAAGATAAAGTTAATATAATGACCCAAACCTATCTAAAATCTATTAGTTCAATGTATTCAGACCCATCCCCACCTTATAATTTTAATAACCCACTTTTTAGCCATTAGAAACCGAATATTAATTTATTATAAAATAATATTTTATGTTTTTCATAAAGAGCCCCTCCTCTCCCTTTTAAAAGGACACCACTTCTAACAAACTATTCACACCTTCAAAGCCTTTTGGATCGGATGACCCCTACCTAATTAATCTCTCAACTTTCCTCACATAAACCTAGAGGCCTTAGTTTGATCAGAAAGCCAACCTATGGTGCCCTTTTCATCAAATCAAAAGGAATAACCCAAAGAAGAGGTAATGTTTTCACCACCCTCTTTCAGGATCCTTTATTCTTCAACTTCTTCTTTATTTGTTATTTCCATTCTAAAATAATAAATCTAGTATCTTATATATACTTTGATGTAATTAAAAATATTCTACAACCATATTCAGTATTCTATCCATCTTTTGAATGACATGTGACCATACGTGCGTACATACGGCTTACCATCTCCATGTCGTGGTGTAATTGTTATTCAATAAATTATTATATTTATGGGTATAATAATGATGTGTAATTCATGTAAATAATAAATATAACATGATAATGATTATGTATATATGATAAACCATCCAATTATATATTTTTTTAATATCAAAAGAATGATATTGTCGCTCGTGCATACATACGGACTACCGTCTCCACAAACACGATGAGATTCATTCCCCAGCATATCCATTCAAGACTTACTCTCATCTAATGATTAAAAATAATTCATAAGGACTTGATATAATTCTTGATATGAATAATATACAACCTACCAAAAAAACATGGCTTATGTAACAAAACATATAAAAGAAAACGAGTAAGTTAACACACAAAACAACGATAATACAAAGATATTATTAACAAAGAAATGTTAAAACATCATATATGATATCATATTAATTTAAATTATTAATGTATAATTGAATAAAAATTATTTAACCATTATACAGGAGGTTAAATAACCCTCAACAAAGGAAAATTGAAAGGTAAGGGTTTATTTCACTATCTCTTTAATATCCAAGGTTGCTTATACGTAATTATCTACTGGGACCTCTTTATCATCCACATACATGTTTCTTAAAAATTTACTTAAAATCATTCTTACTATTTTAATGACTCTGGGAGAATTTCATTTATACCCTTGTTGAATTTTTTTAAGATGTTTATAATGGAATCTTACTGATGTTTTCCAAACATGGTCCTTTTTAACCTTTTCGACAGAATTAAGGTAAGAATGTTTTTTTAACTTATACGGTGGGTGTGGCTATTTTCCTTCATTATAAAATAATCAAAGCTTCACTTACAAGATTATAAGAATATTTTCAAAGTAAATGTTTTATTTTATAATTATTTTATTTTTAAATGATTAAAAAAATATATATTTCTCTCAAATAGTTTGGATTTCATCTATTTCAACATCCTTTGATGGATTTTAACCTTATTTGAAGTTGATATATTATGATACAAAACATAGATATTGTATTGAAGTTTTTTTGATATGATTTACTATGGAGGTGTTATTTTTATTCCATTCAGGGTTTATGGAGAAAGTATTTACATTTCGTATGATAGTTTTAATACAAATCATTATTTTATGTTTAAACCTATTCATATGAGGAATGAAATGGACTTAATAAGTGATTGGTGGAGCCTGCTATAGATCCTTGATGGATCGGTAGGTCTCACGAGACAAACAAGTGTCTTGGCACAAGTCCATGACAAAATATTATTTGTAGTCTTGGCACGAGGCCTTGATTATGTGGTTATGATAGTTTTTCATTATGCATTCCATCATTATGAATGTGGTTAGTGATATTACATGTGATTGTTCGACTAGTAGAATATCTATGTGAATAATTAAATGGAATTATTTAATTTTATCTTTTCCATATTATGCTGAAGTTTATGTTCAAAAGGCATTTGTTTTAGTTATACATTGCCTTAAATGTTTATGCTTATTTATCAAAGTTTCTGCTATACTGTTATCCTTACTGAGCATCTGATCTCAACCCTTTCAATGTTTTATTTTTCCTAAGATGTGAAAAGTATTTTATGAATGAACTACAGGGATAGTATGAGGGTATAAGAGTGTGGACTATGGATTAAATATTGTTTTAGTTTTAATTTTATGATGTAATGTAAACATTATGAATATATCTAGTGATTCCAAGCCTACTAAACTAATCCGTCTATCAAGACTTGATATTTTTTGATCATGCCAATATAATGTAATAATGCATCAACTCTGGGTAACTGTTGTTGGGGAATTACAGTCATTGCTGGATTATCCTTACAATCTTTTGGTGTTTTATATCAATATTATCTTATTGCGTGATGTTTTTTAATATATATTGTCAGTTATCTGGTTATGTGAGGATATGAGATTGTTTATGTAAAGATATTAACGTTTTCTGGTGAGATTATGTATATTTTGTGGAAAAAGTTTATTCTTGGGGTTTTTTTGAGATCATTTTATTCAATTGGGTATGAATATAGGATTTATGCATATATAAAATATGCATTTCATTAAAGAATAAATTGATAGAACTCCAAAATTAGATAATGGATATGTTCCTCCTCTTGTATTTCCAATGATGAATTATAGTGTAGTTGTACATTGGTAGTTTTTGGGATATGATAGTTGTTCAATAAGCTGTTGGAATATGTTATGTAGCTTTGTATTGATGGATAAGATCCTTCAATGAGGTGATTTCTATTTTTTCATTAATAAAATTAGTTTAATTAAGGATATGATCCCACTAATGATCTTTTAGAGTACTCTATTGAACATTTTTACATGATTATATGCATATCCCAATCCATGGTTCAAACACGGCTGGTGAGTCCAAATCAAAATATCGATATGAGCCTTGTATCGTGCCTTTGATGTATGATTCCAGTCATTTTCTATAGTATTAAGAGTTTTCTTGAAGGAATGTGTAAAACATAGTTGTAGAGATCAAATTAGAATGGGGATATGGGGTTGTACATATGCCATGGGAGTAGGTTGTATATATAATTTTTTAGGAATTTGATCATGTCACAAGGAATGTTCCAGACATAGTTGGCGAGGCTTAGTGTGTTAATGAAATAGGACCTGCTATGTTCTGATTTTATTTTCAAAATATATTGGTAATCTTCTTGGACAAGATAATGAACATTTTCTTGCATTATAATATCAAACAGGATATTATATTCATTCTTATATGCTGTCATGGCTATCAAGATAAGAATATGTTTCTGTATTTTATCGGTACCAGTTTTAGAATATGTTGTAGATGAGCTTTTATAGTTTGTTGAATGTTGTCACAATTTAGAATTGTGTGTATAGAAATTTAGGAACACACATTTTCAATCTCAATGTTTCAATGGTATGTGTATTTGATAAAAGTTTTCATATAAGAACACTCCTATCATCCATGTTCTATTTTAATAAGTTGATGGGATTTAGAAATGGTGGGGGGATATGTTCATTCCTAATGATTATTGTCAGAATATGTGTGCATACTGATATGATTCATTAGTGTTATATGAATGCACATTAGAAATCTCCAGAAAAATCCTATTATTTTCATTATTATAATTTGTGAATGATCCGAGTATATATTTTCTATATATTTTCATTCTTAGAGATACCTCCTCGGTACACATGTGTGATTTTTCAGGTTGACAATTTTTGGTTTCGTCACCTAATAAGTGATAAAGTGGCACCTAACAGATGTTTTAGGTGATGAATATTGACATTAGGCCTTGTTGGATGATCCTGAGTTATGGTGGATCCATATTCAACTACATTATCCCCTATGGTAATATATTGAATGCCTTTATTATGGTTCTCTATGTATAATATTCCCATGAGATTGGTTGTGGAGACATGTTCCACTAGTTTCCTTGTAGCATTGGGTAAATGACATAGAAGTTTCTAGTTTATCATATATTGATAATTACATACAACCTCAATGATCACGATATTACAATTTCAGTTGAATTCTTGTGCCATTATATTTTGTAGGAAATGAAAATTGTTTCATGTGGGTGGGGCTATTTCAATATCAACAAAATTCACATTTGTAGTAAATTTTCTTGAATTTTAGCTTGATGAATACAAGATCATGATTAATTATTTCGGTGAATGAATTTTTTATAGCTACTATTAAATCAAGGAACTATTTATGTGATCCATAAATCATCTCAATTGTTAAGCATGATTTTTCATCTATGAATAGGTAAAACAAATTTTTATTCATGCTTCCAGTTCACCCATTTTTATCATGTGGAATTATCATGCTGAGAATAGACTTATTTCATTAGAACCCCAGATATTAATGATTACACATCACAAATCTTATTTTTATTTTTATACAAGTCACAAAAAAATTCTCATTGCATGTGTAATCATTATATTTTGTAATATGACAGATTCACACTGGGTTTATCATTTTTGTTTCACTCGAAAGGTAACGAGTGTATGTTATGGTAAACTAAGGGCTATTTTTTTATCATATCACTATATTTTATCACCTTTGGTTAACCAATATTCTTTCCTTCTGAGAAATATGATATATCTGATATTAATTGTGGGGGGTTCATCTAAGGTTTCACTATGATTCACATAAAATATACCATTTCTTTTATTCATATTAATTCCCCATAGTTCTACATCTCTAACTAGGTATATAAATTATTTCCAAAGGATTGTGTTGACCTAGGGTTTCAATACCAATGTCACTCAGGAACTCGCATTGGTAGAGAGGATGTGAGGTCGAGCTCACTACACCCATTTGTGGGTAATTATTTTTGATTGTTTGAATATCATATAGATTTAATATATGAATTTGAATCTCCTCCAAATCCTCATTTGAGATTCATTACCCAAATAAATATCAGGTGCTCAATCATTCTATATATAGATGGGGGATCTATTAATCAGAAAATATTTATATATCTGTGGTTCTTTATCCATGTAAATTAAGTTATTAGAAATTAATATATATTTATATTTGGAAATTTTTTAACTATTTAATAAAAAAATTTCTACCATTTAGGGACTCTAATGTAGTTTTTAGGATGGTATTGAATCATCATAAGGCATCTTATAGATCATGTTTATAATATAAATTAAAACAAATGTATTTCATTTCAGTTCATTCAATTATTTTTAACTTTATGTAGAAATAATATTTCTGACATAACATAGGACTCAGTAGTTGAGCTCGATCCTTAAGAAGGAATCCAATATATCCTATTTATATCAAGATTCAATGTCATCATATACCAATTACTGTTCAACCCATGTATAGTATTTGAAAACAAATTAATTTCCAATAGTTTTATTGACCCATTCTTTACCAATATGAGAATGGATTTTAGGACACACCTCGAGTTGGAATACCTTGAAGATGGGAAATAATATAATTTTACTATAGATCATTTAAAAACGAGGTTTCCTAATAAGTGAGATTTTAATGATGCATATAATAAGATAATTAAAATCCCTATTCTATTTTGATTTATGTTTGATGTGGGGAAATAGAGAAAGGAAATGATCAGAATAATCGTATATGGATTCAATACATATTCACTAGGGTTTTCCTAGAGGAGTGTTTGATAAAGAGATCAAGAAATATGAAATCTTCATATAATTATTTTTTATATTTGGAATAATTTTTCTAATAGTTCAATTTTCAGGTCAATCCATTAAAGTATGAGAATGAATGATAACCCCCTAGGAGATTCTGGGTACCATTACTTATTTATTTTTTTGAGATTTTGATGTAATTATAAAATTTTGGTTGATCAATTGGAGCTCAATACTTAAGAATGTATCCGATATATCAGTTTTGATTATGAATCATATTAATACTAATTTATTTCATCCTAGAACCACTGATGGGTTTTCAGAACTTCTAGAAATGGCTGAGGCTTACAAATAATGTGATTATCATGTATAAAAGATTTATTTTCTAGTAATGGATGAGGAAGGATTATAGACATATGGGAAAATAAATCCCCATTAGTTAATAATATTTCTGATATGGATGGACATACTCCACGGTGGATTCCAATTGTAGTTCTGAAGTAATATTATGTATCCTTTTTAGACATGAATCAGGGTCCTTGTAGCTTTTAATAAGGTATATCTATTTGTTTATTCTATATAATAATAGAATATCCCAAGGTATATTACTTGCATAACAGAAAAGCTAGGGATGTATTCGTGGAATTCGCTTTATGTCAACCAAACATGTATGATGATTTCTAGACATGTTATGGGGTTCCCACTGCATGATCTATCCAACACCCACAGGGGATACAACATGACATGGATGTCATGAAAAAATTATATCACATTATTGAAGAATATATTTAATATGGATATTGTGTGATTAATTTAACCCTTTTGGGTGGGGTGGGGTGCTTCTCCAGACTCCATTTGTACATCTTAGGGTCATTTTCTGATCAATGAAGACATATTAAAGGGTATCATGTGATTTATAATTAAATTTCAAAATTCCATAACATGATCTCACACCCATGTATGAAAGACACCACATGAAATTGATTATATTTCTAGGGGCCATTGAGTGACATAGATTACATTTCAGGAGGAATTCCATGTACTCAGATGACATTTGTGTTATATAACATTATCTCACTAATCCATATGAAGAATATAATACATTATAAAAAAAATTATGACTGAATATTCAAGTAAATATTTAATATTTTCCATACATTATTGCATATATGAATCAATATTTTTCTGGAATTATCTTCTTGAGGTTTCATGTGACTAGTTCAATATGCATAAATTCATTCATATAGTATTTCAAGAGAACCATAAATCCTTCACATGATCATTAGGGTGATCATGTGGTGGAAATTTACAGTGTTATAATCCCTTATGACTTTATCTAGGTTTAAATGATGGGGAATACCTTGGTGATAATACATATTTATACTCAAATATTTCATACCACTCATTTTCACTATGCTAAGTGTTCCATCAATCTATATTATTTCAAATGGTGATGGATTTATATGCATGCTACCTGTCACGACCCGTCCTCGGGGCCCGTGCCGTGACTACCCAAAGCCCGCCTTCCATAGGCCAGGGGCTGGTGACTAGCACCAAAGGCGTAAAATCCCATTAACAGGGAAGGAATTGCCTTTATAAAAGAAAACAAGCACCACAGAGTACAAGCGGAAGCATAACACTAAGTACAAAAGAAATGCTGAAAAGTATATGGGCCAAAATAAAAACTCAAAAGAATGTACGACTACAACCGAACAAGGTACAACAGCAAAAAGACAAACAGCTGGAAGAAGGAAGAAGCTCCTGGGTTGTCCTCCTCGGATCCTACCTGAAGGGTAGGTACAGATAACGCAGCTCCTGGTCATCCACCACGGATCCTACCTGAAGGGTAGGTATAGATAGCCT
This sequence comes from Viscum album, assembly GCA_963277665.1. Taxonomy (NCBI): domain Eukaryota; kingdom Viridiplantae; phylum Streptophyta; class Magnoliopsida; order Santalales; family Viscaceae; genus Viscum; species Viscum album. The sequence continues at coordinate 655,433,030 of OY728140.1, forward strand.
CCTCCACACTCTCATCCATCAACCTCCTCTAAGTGTCGTCTTGTCGTGTAGTCCACCTACGGGTACTGACTCGTCGTGTAGTCCACCTCCGGGTACTGACTCGTCCACGAACACTCGGCCTCCGTCATCACTGCCCGTTGTCTGCAACCAACACAATGAGGTGCGGGCATAGCCCATACGGGGGTGAGTATAACGATACTCAGTAGGGTCCCAGAGACCCTCATGGTCTCACAAAAACCAACAAGGATCACCACAAATAAGATCTCAACAGATAACCTCTACTTAGGTATATGCACATACATATACCTATGTTATCAAGTAACCCATCTCAATCCCGAGGAAACACAAGGATTGTGAATCAACGGATAACCACTACCCAGGTATATGCCCATACATATACCTAAGTTTTCAAGTAACCCATCTCAATCATGAGGAAACACAAAGGTCATAGACTCAGCTCAAACCAGGATTTTCATTATCGAAACCGTAACTGCTGAAGAGCTCCGTCTCTGGAGTGTACAGTGGTCCTGTCACGACTCCGAGGTACTGCTCACTAACCTAAGACTGCTGAAGAACTGCACCCATCGAGTACTACGGGCCAGCTGCTACAACCATGCGCCCCCATGTGCTGCTACAACCAAGCGCACCTCTGTCGTGGGTCTGCCGCTACAACCAAGCGCTCCCATGTGCCGCTACAACCAAGCGCACCTCTATCGTGGGTCTGCTGCTACAACCAAGCGCTCCCATGTGCCGCTACAACCAAGCGCACCTCTCTCATGGGTCTTCCGCTACAACCAAGCGCTCCCATGTGCCGCTACAACCAAGCGCACATCTGTAACACCCAGAGTCGTTCGATCAGCAGTCCTCAGGTCTCAGCCAGCTACACGGTCTCCGTACTCCGCACGCTCGTTACTGGGAGGGTCTGCTCCACGAGCAACTGGTCGATACTCCAAGTATCTCAAATTCCCACGAAAAAGTATCTCAAAGGATCTCCTCTTCATAGGGGTCTCAATGCAACAGATGGCGCGTCAATTGGACGCCCGATCTGTGAGTTACTAGCCTTTTCGTCCCAGGGGCCTGGTTGGTTTCGTGTGTGAACCAACCCGGACGTATCTCAACTGCACCCCAAACTCTCATAGTATATACTCGTAGGGACCATTTCTCAATGTGATCACCAAGGCCGCTGACGGTTCGTCAAACAGACGTCTGGTCTAAAAGATATCAGCTTTTCCGTTCCAGGGGCCTGGTTGGATTTCGGTGTGATCCAACCCGGCCACTATCCATCTGCATCCAAATCTCGGGCGGAGGATGCCAAATGTTTCGTATCGTCAACCGGAACTCAATGCAATAGACGGCGCGTCAATCGGACGCCCGATCTGTGAGTTATTGGCTTTTTCGTTCCAGGGGCCCGATTGGTTTTTAAGTTAAAACCAACCCAACCACACTCCGATGGTATCCAAACCTCGAGCGGAGTAAGCCAAAAGATCTGTCTCACTAAGAGGAATCCAACAAAGTCGACGGCACATCATTCGGACGTCCGGAGCTCAAGTTACGAGTGTTTCCGCTCCGAGGGCCCGGTTAGTTTCGTGTACGAACCAACCCGGCTGATCCCAAAGATCCCCGAAACCTTGAGTGAAATATACCGAGACGAACGTCTCGATCCAAGGACCGTGTTTCCACTGACGACGAGTCATTTGGAGGCTCGAAGCCCATGTTACGGGCATTTGACCAAAATTGGTCCGAAACTGGGGTTTCGGGCCCGGACCGACCCGACCCGGTTCCGGGTCAACCCGGCCCGGCGGCCCGATGCCAGCTCAGCTCGGCCGTTTGGCCAAGCCGCGGGTCGAGGGAAACGGGGGGGGGGGGGGTACAGCCCCCCTCCGCGTTTAAGAAAACAACGGCCCCCCACGTTGGGGGGGGGGGGGCGCTCCAGCCAACCGGGGGTTCAACCCCCGAGTCTTCAGGGTAACGGTCGGCCATACGCCGGTCATTCTTCAAACACACTGGAACCAGAAGGGGTCCCGCCCTGACCACCGCGGCCGGATTTTCCGGCCGCCGCGGCAATGCCGCGGCTGGTTTCTCCGGCGGCGCGCCGTCGCGCCGGGGTGGTGCGCCGCCGTCGAGCTCTGCGGACCATCGGTCGCTCATCGGTGGTCCGTTTTGACCGCCGCCTGCGCCAATGCTCTCCTCGGGTCGAGAACATCACTACAGCGGCCTTCAATCGCCATTGCGGTACAGTTTGATCATCGGTAATCAATCCTCATGCCAAAACGAAAAGCGTGGTCTTTGTAGTTTTCCAGCGCGACCCGATGGCGCCGCGCCCCTTCGCCGCGGCCTGACTCCGACCGCAGTGCCTTCGATTTCCTTCGATGCGGCGCGACGACATCACGTTCTTGAATTTCATTCCACGGCACGGCGCGACGGCGCCGCGCAATATTTTCCGTCATTCCCACGTGGTGCGACGGCACCACGCCATCCCATTCCATTCGCAAGAAAGAAAACATGAACAAAGGAGGGGGGTTCGGCCGTGTTTGTGCGGTCCGGCCCTCCTCTTGTCGATGATAACATTTAATTGTTTATCCTCGAATTTCATCAAGCTAGAACCAAGAACGAGAATAATTAAATAAAATAACAACAATCCCCTACCTTGAAAATTGTCGTCGCACGTCGAGTATCGCGGAGAATGGCGTCGCGGCGTCGGACGTAGATTCTGTGGACGTCGGGGTGCGTCCGAGGAGAAAACGACGTCTCCTCACATGTCGCTATGATGAAGAAGGGATGTACGTTGTCGTTGGCGATGATCACCACGGTCGGCGACTTCTCCCTTGTCGAGGAGGAAGATGAAGACAGAAGAATCTGGGACGCCGAGTCTTGTAGGTCGTGGGGTCGATGTTCTTCGTCGGAGAAGAACCTTTCTTCACGTACTTCGTAGAAGACGAAGAAGATCTTCAAGTCTCTCAACAATTCTCCCAAACCTCTCAAGAAACAAAGAAACTAACCAAAAAAATAAATTAAGCTCACACTTAATTTATTAACACAACACCAACCTTTGAAATTCAAGAGTTTGAATTTCAGAAACTCAAATTAAACTCACTTATTAATGTCATAAGTTATAACTCAAGTTCACATCATTAATTGTGAGTTGGGGGGGTTAGAGGATATGAAGGGGTGGGGTTCGTGTGGGCCCCACCACCCTCTTAACTTCCCAAGGGAAGTTGGGTAGTTACCCAACTTCCATCCAATGGATAAAAACACTAAAGGAAAAATAAAAATAAAAATTGAAGTTAAATTTTTATTTTAACATTCACAATTTTTTTACAACTTCCCTCGTGTAAACGCAACTCCGGAAGAGGCGTTCTTAAGCAAATACCAGCATTGCGGTTCCATTGGTGCCCTCGGAATTTGATTACGGTCACCGGTTCAAAAGTTAGAAATTCTCGCTCGTTCGTTCACTGAACGTACACGAGCTAAACTTCATAAATTGATTCCGGGCACACCGGGCCTCGGAATCAGGGGACGTCAGAAACTGCGGTCTTGTAAAATTCCAAAGAAAATTAAGGAAAAAAATTTCCTTGAAATTTCCGGGTCTTTACATTACTCCCACCTAAGGGCTTTACGTCCCCGTAAAGCTTCAACACAGACTAGGGTCACAAAAGCGGTACAGAGTACGCATCTGAGCCTTCCGCTCCCATGTGCTCACCTGGATGTTTCTGTGCTGCCTACGGAAATGCACAAGAGGAATCGACTGTCATCGTAGGACCTACTCCGGTTGATCCTCATATTCCACTGGAATCTCCGTGCATGATGCCCTGTCATCGATGTCCAACTCCCTGAGGTCGATGATGTGTGAAGGATCAAGCACGTATCTCCTCAGTTGAGATACGTGGAAAATGTCGTGCACCTAGTGCAACTGAGGTAGATGGGTCAAACGGTAAACCACCTCGCCTATCCAGGTGAGGACCTGGAAAGGTTCGTTGAACCTCGAAGATAACTTGCCGCCTTGGTCACATCTCCGTAAACCTCGTCGAGGTGAGACCCGTATAAGGACGTGATCGTCATCCTCGAACTCTAGAGGTTTCCAATTCCTGTTAGAACTGAAATTCAAATGATTGCTGACACGAGGGTAAGGTTAGCCGACTCAAGAGTGATCAGTCGCACCCTCCTGTGCAAGAGTTTAACTTGTGCTGCCCAGGGTTTCCTTTCCGCTGACCAAGGAAAACCCAACCCGACGCTTGCCTAATACCGTCAATTTGAGTATGAACAGTGATTTCCAAATCCATACTCAAACTAACGTCGTAAGGCCTCGACGCTGCCACCAAGAGGTCCCAACTATGACTCTCACCTCAAGGGTCAGATCACACCGTCGGCGTAAGTGTGATTATCGAGTCTCCTCCAACGGTATCTCCAGACGTGAGGGTCAAGTCCACAACTTACCAGAAACTCCAGGTCTAGGACTAGATCCATGGAAGGAAGGGATGATTCGTATCGATGTCTGTGGCTACGACAGCTAGTAGATGACAAAGTCCGCACTTTAAATCATCCTTAGAGCCCTTTTTGGTCACACTCCATGACCGCAAGTAGCTAATCTCTTCCTCTGCTCTCCAACTCTCTGAGTCTAGTGGGGACTACAAAGGCGGGTGATGGTAAAATGTTGAAATGTACACTACCAAAAGCTGTTCTCCTAGCTGTTCCTCCATGTCTACTGCTCTGCAGATTAATCTGTCCTTAACATTTCCTCTTCTTGAAACATTTTACATGCCCAAGTCCCCGAGACTGGCGCCAGTTTCCTTCTTTCCAAACTTCTATCATTCTCTGGATGTATTTGTTCATCAAATAATTCTCAACCACAAAGGTTCCTTCTACCACCCTAGCCTAAATAAGAATGCATAGAGAAATTGTGCTGCCTCAGAAGCCCATAAACATTCCATGCTCCGAGGTCCGACCTCCATTGCACTAATCTAAACGCATCCATCGAGTACCTGATATGTTCGGTATGCCTTGATGAATTCCCAGCTATCAACACGTCATTCTGCCGAAACTGTATAAGATCTAGAAAACTCTCTGCCACCCCCTCAAGCCAGTCCTTAGCCGCCTGTGAGTCAGGTTCACCTCAGAACTTGAGGGTATCTGATGTTAGAACAAGTATAAGGCTGTAAGACTACATGTGTCACCTACTGGTACCGCCGGTTGTAACTTCTGACCAACAGGTAGTGATGTATAGCTGACACACTACCCCAAGGTACTAACTCAGGCATCGGTCCACGTACTGAAGCCTCATCACTAAACAGACCATCCTCATGGTCATTCACTGGAAAACATTAGTGGTCAAGTCCACCATCCACTCTACTGATGTCTCAGCTAGGCGGAAAACTCTAGCAATCGCCTCCAGCCACTGCTCTGCTGTCTGGGAATCTATCTCACCTCGTAACCTCGGAGGCCGATGCTGCTGGAACTCATGTAACGTGCTCTGCCAGTGTGCACGGTTTTCTAGTAAAGTTGTTGGCATCTGCTGCCCAACAGGTGGTGGTGCTGCTGGTACACCACCCGAGGGTGCCAACATAGTAAAAAGGCCTTGCACCAGAGCTTCGTTTCTCGGTGAGCCGTCATCGAGTACTCTCTCGGAACTCCAACTGACTGTCTGTGTGGGGACATCCTGAACAGATGCGACATGGTCAATGTTTATACCTGGTGAGATGAACTGGTTTGAGCTGACTTTAATACTTTGGAATCACACACACAATCAGTGTTTTCGTGTACAAAGTCGGAAATCAGTAGTCAAGATCCTGGTGTACGGATACGTCGGCCGCCGCACCAACACTGGACTCCCTGAACTGAAGACCACACTTTGTACCCTTAACACTATTGCTTCACATAGCTAAAGATTAGAGTCCGGAGTTCTGCGGTAGAACAGAACTCATCTGATACCAATTTGTCACGACCCGTCCTCGGGGCCCGTGCCGTGACTACCCCAAACCCGCCTTTCATAGGCCAGGGGCTGGCGACTAGCACCAAAGGCGTAAAATCCCGTTAACTGGGAAGGCATTGCCTTTATAAAAGAAAAAAAGCACCACAGAGTACAAGCGGAAGCAAAACACTAAGTACAAAAGAAATGATGAAAAGTAAATGGGCCAGAATACAAACCCAAAAGAAAGTACGACTATAACCGAACAAGGTACAACAGCAAAAAGACAAACAGCTGGAAGAAGGAAGCAGCTCCTGGGTCGTCCTCCTCAGATCCTACCTAAAGGGTAGGTATAGATAACGCAGCTCCTGGTCGTCCACCACGGATCCTACCTGAAGGGTAGGTAAAGATAGCCTCCTCCACACTCTCATCCGTCAACCTCCTCTGAGTGCCGTCTCGTCGTGTAGTCCACCTCCGGGTACTGACTCGTCGTGTAGTCCACCTCCGGGTACTGACTCGTCCTCGAACACTCGGCCTCCGTCAGCACTGCCTGTTGTCTACAACCAACACAACGAGGTGCGGGCATAGCCCGTGCAGGGGTGAGTATAACGATACTCAGTAGGGACCCCGAGAGCCTCAAGGTCTCACTAAAACCAACAAGGATAACCACAAAGAAGATCTCAACAGATAACCTCTACTTAGGTATATGCCCATAAATATACCTAAGTTATCAAGTAACCCATCTCAATCCTCAGGAAACACAAGGATTGTAAATCAACGGATAACCACTACCCAGGTATATGCCCATACATATACCTAAGTTATCAAGTAACCCATCTCAATCCTGAGGAAACACAAGGATTGTGAATCAACGGATAAGCACTACCCAGGAATATGCCCATACATATACCTAAGTTTTCAAGTAACTCATCTCAATCATGAGGAAACACAAAGGTCATAGACTCATCTCAAACCAGGATTTTCATTATCGAAACCATAACTGCTGAAGAGCTCCGTCTCTGGAATGTACAGTGGTCCGGTCACGACTCCGAGGTACTTCTCACTAACCTAAGACTACTGAAGAACTCCACCCATCGAGTACTACCGGCCAGCTGCTACAACCAAGCACCCCCATGTGCTGCTACAACCAAGCGTACCTCTGTCGTGGGTCTGCCGCTACAACCAAGCGCTCCCATGTGCCGTTACAACCAAGTGCACCTCTATCGTGGGTCTGCCGCTACAACCAAGTGCTCCAATGTGCCGCTACAACCAAGCGCACCTCTATCGTGGGTATTCTGCTACAACCAAGTGCTCCCATGTGCCGCTACAACCAAGCGCACATCTGTAACACACCGAGTCATTCGATCAGCAGTCGTCGGGTCTCAGCTAGCTACACGGTCTCCGTACTCCACATGTTCGTCCTTGGGAGGGTCCGCTCCACGAGCTACAAGTCGATACTCCAAGTATCTCAAAGTCCCACGAAGAAGTATATCAAAATATCACCTCTTCATAGGGGTCTCAACGCAATAGATGACGCGTCAATTGGACGCCCGGTCTGTGAGTTACCAGCCTTTTCGTCCCAGGGGCCTGATTGGTTTCATGTGCGAACCAACCCGGACGTACATCAACTGCACCCCAAACTCTCCTAGTATATACTCGTAGGGACCATTTCTCAATGTGATCACCAACGCCGCTGACAGTTCGTCAAACAGACGTCTGGTCTAAAAGATATTAGCTTTTCCGTTCCAGGGGCCCGGTTGGATTTCGGTGTGATCCAACCCGGTCACTATCCATATGCATCCAAATCTCGGGTGGAGGACTCCAAAAGTTTCATATCGTCAACCAGAACTCAACGCAACAGACAGCGCGTCAGTCGGACGCCCGGTCTGTGAGTTATTGGCCTTTTCGTTCTAGGGGCATGGTTGGTTTTTAAGTTAAAACCAACCCGACCACACTCTGAAGGTATCCAAACCTCGAGCGGAGTAAGCCAAAAGATCCGTCTCACTAATAGGAATCCAACAATGTTGACAGCACGACATTCGGACGTCCGGAGCTCAAGTTACGAGCGTTTCCGCTCCGAGGGCCCGGTTGGTTTCGTGTACGAACCAACCCGGCCGAACCCAAAGTTCTTCGAAACCTTGAGTGCGATATACCGAAACGACTGTCTCGATCCAAGGATCGTGTTACCGCTGACGAAGAGTTGTTTGGAGGCTCTTAGCCCAAGTTACGGGTATTTGACCGAAATTGGTCCAAAACTGGGGTTTCGGGCCCGGACCGACCCGGCCCGAGACCCCCCGGGTCGACCCGGCCCGGCCCGGCACGACGCGGCCCGGCCCGGCGCGACCCGGCCTGGCGGCCAGGCGCCAGCTCAGCTCGGCCATTTGGCCGAGCCGCGGGTCGAGGGAAACAGGGGGGCACAACCCCCCTCCGCATTAAAGAAAACAACGGCCCCCCACGTGGGGGGGGGGGGGGGGGGGGGGGCGCTCAAGCCAACCGGGGGTTCAACCCCCGGGTCTTCAGGGTAATGGCCGGCCATACGCCGGTCGTTCTTCAAACACACGGGACCCAGAAGGGGTCCCGCGCTGACCACCGCGGCTGGTTTCTCCGGCGGCGCGCCGCCGCACCGGGGCGGTGCGCCGCCGTCGAGTTCTGCGGACCACCGGTCGCGCATCAGTTGTCCATTTTGACCGCCGCCTGCGCCAATGCTCTCCTCGGGTCGAGAACTTCACTGCAGTGGCATTCAATCGTCATTGTGGTACATTTTCATCATCGGCCGTCAATCCGCATGCCAAAATGAAAAGCGGTGTATTTGTAGTTTTCCAGCGCGACCCGATGGCGCCGCGCCCCTTCGCCGCGGCCCGACTCCGACTGCGGTGCCTTCGATTTCACTCGACGCGGCGCGACCGCGTAGCGTTCTTGAATTTAATTCAATGGTGCGGCGCGACGGCGCCGCACAATATTTTCCGTGATTCCCACGTGGTTCGACGACACCACGCCATCCCATTCCATTCGCAAGAAAGAAAACATGAACAAAGGATGGGTGTTCGGCCGTGTTTGTGCGGTCCGGCCCTCCTCTCGTCAACGATAACATTTAATCGTTTATCCTCGAAGTTCGTCAAGATAGAACCAACAACAAGAATAATTAAATAAAATAACAACAATCCCCTACCTTGAAAATTGACGTCGCACGTCGGGTATCGCGGAGAATGGCATCGCGGCATCGGACGTAGATTCCGTGGACGTCGGGGTGCGTCCGAGGAGTAAACGACGTCTCGTCACTTGTCGCTATGATGGAGAAGGGAGGTACGTTGTTGTTGGCGATGATCACCACGGTCGGTGACTTCTACCTTGTCGAGGAGGAAGATGAAGACGGAAGAATCAGGGACGCCGAGTCTTGTAGGTTGTGGGGTCGATGTTCTTCGTCGGAGAAAAACCGTTCTTCACGTTCTTCGTTGAAGACGAAGAAGATCTTCAAGTCTCTCAACGATTCTCCCAAACCTCTCAAGCAACAACGAAACTAACCAATAAAATAAATTAAGCTCACACTTAATTTATTAACACAACACCAACCTTTGAAATTCAAGAGTTTGAATTTCAAAAACTCAAATTAAACTCACTTATTAATGACATAAGTTATAACTCAAGTTCACATCATTAATTGTGAGTTGGGGGGGTTAGAGGATATGAAGGGGTGGGGTTCGTGTGGGCCCCACCACCCTCTTAACCTCCCAAGGGAAGTTGGGTAGTTACCCAACTTCCATCCAATGGATAAAAACACTTAAGGAAAAATAAAAATAAAAATTGAAGTTATATTTTTATTTTAACATTCACAATATTTTTACAACTTCCCTCGTGTAAACGCAACTCCGGAATAGGCGTTCTTAAGCAAATACCAGCGCTGCGGTTCCATCGGTGCCCTCGGAATTTGATTCCGGTCACCGGTTCAAAAGTTAGAAATTCCCGCTCGTTCGTTCACTGAACGTACCCGAGCTAATCTTCGTAAACTGATTCCGGGCACACCGGGGCTCAGAATCAGGCGCCGTCAGAAACTGCGTTCTTGTAAAATTCCAAAAAAAATTAAGGAAAAAAATTTCTTTGAAATTTCCGGGTCTTTACAGCTACCCTTGATCAAAACCACCTTGAATATAAAATATTTAATGAATATGTCATCTAGTCAGTGGAGAGGTAATTACCTGACACACTACTCATTGTTCTACCATGGGTCATACATGAAGTCATATCTTTATGGCAGGGTAACAAAACAATTATAACATTATATCTACACAAAATTAATTAGAACCATTACATGTCAAAAATACATCATATGATAATTTTTTATTTAAAAATATCATTCATGAGAACATTTAGAAATGTCTGCAGGTCTTCAAACGACCTGTATTTATACCTACGTGGATTTATAATGATCTAGGGATATTTTATAGGGTTTTTAAAAAAAAAATTATTTGGACAAAGGGCCTTTGAGATATTAGTTCGACACGTCTCGAATAATTTTCAGACCATGATTCCTATTAATGATACATTATCATGATCATTGATATATCTATATGGCCCACTACCAAATAAATTTTTCCAGTCAAAGGGACTTCATGTGATTAGTTATACTTGTAAAGGTCCATTGTGTGATCAATGAGATTATCGAAAACTGTGCATAATCCTTTCGCATTAAAAAAAGGTAAATTATCCTCACATCTGAATTCCTTCTTTTCAAACATTTTTAATTTATATTACAAGAAATTAATACTTTTCCCATTATTTATGTATTATTTAATCCCTTTATCAATAATAGGTCTTGTGATTCCACACATTCTATATCACATATTTTTTCTACACTGATCAGATTTGTGTCACATGATTGGTGAAAGATCTTGTGATAGTGATCGATCATTTTCATCCACAATCTCCCCACTAATTTGTGGATTGAGAGTTGAATATATTGATATAATGGATTTTTAAAAGGAACATAAAATGTTTATGACGTAATATCAGATGGTATTTTCATGATCATTCATACACCACATGATAAAAAATATTTTCCAGTGTGACATATATAGTTTTAATTGATCACCTGGATTCTGGGGGCAATGTGATCTGCATAACACATAAACTTAGTCTCATTGTGTCCATTATAACCATTCATTACTTTTTTAGAGAAATTAATTCATATTATTTAGTTATTTATTCAATAATAACCATTTTTATCCTCATAATGAATGTGAAAAAAAACAAACACCTTAATTGGATGTACAATGGGAAATAAACATAAAGGAATCATTATAGATTATTACATATTATGTGTTATAAAACCTTTAGATCAAATATTTTTGAAATTTGGTTTGGCTTTTAATAATTAAAAAATCCTCTAAACTAGGAATGTCACGTTGAGATTATAAATGGGTAGGGGTTGTGTAAAAAATATCTCTCAATGTTCATTATGGAATCAAGAAAATGGGTGTCCTTTTATTCATGAGGGGTTGTTCATTATTGGAATTTATTAATCTGATAAATATATATGTATTATATTTTAGATCCATATAGATAAAGATCAATATAATTATAAAAACACAGTAAATATGTTTCAAAATACTGTCATCTAATAAAATTTGTACATGTTTTGGGAATGTTTCCACCCTTATATTTTTGTTTAAACCCCTGTGAACCCATTTCCAAAATACTATAATACTAAATTTTTATCACATACAAGGATGAATATTATTTTTATTAAATTAAATTTGGACATATATGTATAATTATTTAATTTATCATCAATATTCAATTACTATTTTAGCAAAACGTTTTTAATTAATTTTACATAAATTACTAAAATATATTTACTATAATATATTATGAATTTCATTTCTGAAACTATTCAATTAATATTATATTAAATTCATGAAGGAAAAGGGGTAATTATAATATAATTACTTCACACAAACCTAATATGTCATTTGTCCTAGAAGGATAATGGGGGGCATTACATCATTCAAATTATATCACATTTAAATTTTTCTATAAAACATTCATTTATTTTTTTCTTAATATAATAATTACTTTGGAGGCCTTGCACCAGATTTTTAGTAATTATATGATTAATATAAAATAAAAATAAATTAAAATATAAAAAATATATTTTTAATTAAATAAACAATTTATAAACATTACATTTCTATGATTATATGTATACAATGAGATTGACATCAATAATATAAAAAGAAAGATATTTTTGACTTATCACTATATTAAAAAATATCAATATGAGAAAAATGTATAAATGATAAAAAATGGATATAAGTGATACTCTTGGATGACTATGTGCAAGAAATAATGATAGAAATAAATTAATCAATGTTTTATGGTCATTTTTTAGACATTAGGATTTCATATGAATCTTCAATTACAAAATTTACCATTTACTATGCGAAAACAATTACTAAGGATAGTACTCATAATTTCCATGAATAAAAGTGGACTTTTGACCAAATTTCAGACCACTTGTCCTAAATATGGAATCAAATTTTTTATGTCCAATTCAAAGAAGCAGATGAATTTAAATTAAATTAAAACCCAAAAAATGTAATAAATAAATTTCTTTTAAAATTGCCTTTTTAGGATACCAAAATTCAATAACGTAAAATTCATGTTTAAAATAAATTCCAAATTATAAAATTGAATTATTAATTATTAACTAAAACAATTTATTCTTTGAAATAATTTTGGTGTATATAGGATCATTGAAAATTCTTCAAACAAAAATTAAGATATCAATTAAGAGTTGTAATTTTTACTATTCACTGGAAAATGATCCATTTTAGAAAAATCCAAAAAATTCACATATTGTTAATTTCTGTATAATTATTTATAAAATGATGTTTATCTTATCTAATATATTTTCAATTTTCCTATTATTTAAATATAATTAATTCTTACAAAAAATTAATAAAAATATTTTTATGCAAAACATATTTTTGAAAAAAATAAGTCTTTAATAAAAATAATGTTCTTATTTCCCAATGATTATTCAATAAATATTTATTTATTATGAAATATATATATCATAATATTGTAAAATCTTTTGAATCAACCCCCTCAAATTCAATGGGTAGGTTATAAAGGTCATATTTAAATTAATACATTATCTCATTCGTTTATGATTTATGTCATAATTTTTATACACCGTAGAATAGAGGGTGATTATAATATATGTGGATGTTAAAATGATATTATCAATGATTAGAGTTATATACTATCTATTTCTACCACCTTCCATATTTCTATTCTATTTTCAGTACATTTAGTGTTATTATATTTGGTGTCAAGACCCCCTCCCCAATAGGTGTACCCCTCCAGGTTAGACAATGACAGAAAAGAGATAATGATCCAGAGTCCCACCACCTTTTGGCCCCAGGTTGATGACTAGCACCGAGGGTATAGTAAACAATTAGTTGAGAGGTATTACACTCTATGAGAACAGATGCTAAATAGATAGACAATAAAGACACCACCCAAAATGTGGATCTAAGACAAAATTATAAATTATATCCTAGGTACATATATTTAATGTAATGAAAAACTACTACAACTGAAAGGGGGAAAATACAATTACCCTAAAGAATGTAAAAATAACAGCAACCACGAAGCCCAAATAGCTCTTGCTGCCCCAAGCTAGTAAAAACCATCAAAATATCTAACCTCTTTCAAGTTACAGGAAAATAGTTTCTATATAAATATGATGATAATATAGTATACTAAGTAGGATCATCCCCAATGCCTCTTGTGTAAATCTAATGACATCATGCTAAATCAAAGTGAACAACAAGTGAAAATTACTCACCACCTAAATAGTTATACTATGTTACTAGCCCCACTATTGCTACCGTAACCATGAATTGCATACTAGAGTATATAATATAATAATTAATACCAAGGGTAAACCACCTCTACTTCCCCACTAGCTTTCCATTTTTCCCCAACCTCGCACGTCCTATGAATCTCTCTCCAAAAAGCCTTTCCTAAAACACATGTGAGGAGAACCACAACAAGAACATCATGAAACAAAACCACCACATCCATGTATGCAAGTAACCAGGTAGTTTCTGGTGGGCACCACATCTTGTATAACGTGTATCATACATCGGGTATTATACCTCAAGCCATTACAACCAATACACCGAGTAAAGACCACAAGCCATCACAACCTATACATGTTACACCTATTGTAGTATTTAATTCCCCAACCCCAGAATCAAAAAGTTGGTGTGTTATTACGTATCATTGGCATTATCACAAAAGATCATGTCTCAATAGACTGATTTTTTTAGTAGCCTTAGAAATACTAGATACATTCTTAATGTTTATATTACATCATAAAATGGAAAACTATAACAACATTGTTTCCATAGACAACACTGAGATCCTATAGACTATCACTATATGTTAGTCATTATATAATTATTAGCATCATGGTAAAAATAAAAAATAGAAAGGGGTGATCTCAGATTCTCATTAAAGATAACATTATAGCAAAAACATTCATAAATAAGAATAATCATTTAAGAAAATGTATAAGACTAAAACAAAAGCCTTTTAATCATTAAGTTTAGAATAATATGGAAATGATAAAATCAAATAATTCCATTTACTTATTCACATAGATATTCTACAAGTCTAATAATGACATGAAATATCAATAGCCACTATTATAATGAGGTAATGAAAAATGCCAGACTTTCCTAACCACATAGTTATGGCCTTGTGCCAAGACTACAAATAAGATTTTGTCAAGGCCTTGTGACATGATAGTAGTTTGTCTCATGATACATACCAATGCATCATGGATCTGTAGAGGGATCCACTCGTCACTTTCTAAGTCCAATGCATTCTTCATATGAAAAGGATGAAATATAATCTGAAAATTCATATTAAATCTGGCATAAAAAATGTCAATATTTTACCCACAACCCATGAATGGTATAAATATAGCACATCCACAGTCAAACATAACTAATTTAATACAATATGTAATATTTCTTTTATAATATATCATCCTCAATAGATAATATTGAGGTATATTGACATATATGAACATAATATTCATAACTATTTGATAGAAATATCCCCCCTTTTCTAGAAAACATTTAAACGTCTCAGTATTTTTCAAGAAGCTGTTTAAAAATAGATTTTTGATTCAAAGGTACCTATTACACATTGAAACATTTAGAAGGAATTTTAATTTGAAAAAATTATTTTCCATATAAATAAATCATTAAAAACTTATTTTAAATATGGATATTAATTAGAAATATTGAGAACAATAAATCTATAAAACATTTAATATGATATTTTAGTTAGAGTTCCTAACCTAAAGAGAGACAATTGAATACAAATAATTGAGGTAATAAAAACATTTTATTATCACGAGAATAAAGGGATTCATGATATATAATGTCGAAGTA
The DNA here is from genome assembly GCA_963277665.1 of Viscum album. Classification (NCBI taxonomy): domain Eukaryota; kingdom Viridiplantae; phylum Streptophyta; class Magnoliopsida; order Santalales; family Viscaceae; genus Viscum; species Viscum album. The sequence continues at coordinate 655,448,402 of OY728140.1, forward strand.
CATTATATACACCATATAAAAGTGAATTGGTGTATAACAACTATGAAGTCTCAATGGAATGTAAATTGAGATGAAATCACTTATAAAGGTTGTATCCTTATGTTAAGGATAAATAAACGACATAATTATGTGTGGTAATTGTAAATAGAATAAATATGATTGTATAATTAGTTTAATTCAGTCAAATTACATTCACACATATTCTTGTAAAAACCACACCAATGAATTGGATGTTCAACTCCTTAAAAATAGATTGAGTTAAAATTTCTCTTATCAAGATCACATCGATGACTTGAGAATTTATCAATGTAGTGATTATGTGTAAAAAACTTATATGCACTGAATGGGTAGTGTAAATTACTACACAAATAATAAGTAGTGATTCCACTCATAATTAGGGAGTAAAATAATATTTGAAGTATGGGTAATGCCCAAGGAGTGGAAATTGAAATTTGAAATTTCCCTTACTTATTTGGTAACATAAAAAACATACAAACCATGAAAGAAGGATAATACATTGATGATGTAAATACCCAAAAATTAAATAATATTTCACAATTAATACAATCATGTACAATGCATACACCACACAAAAAGAAATAGTGGCTAATATAGCATGAAACTCGCATGAATAAAAAGTGAGATGAAAAACCCTTACTTCATTGAAATCAATCGGGTCGTATGACCAAAATTTAATAACCACCAAATGAATAAAATAATACCATGAATATAAAGAGAATAATAATTTGAAATATATATATATATATATATATCATACGGCAGTACACAATATACCATATGTAATAAATAAGTGGCGAACAATAGAGATCTCACAGAATTAAAAGTGAGATAAGAAACCCCTTAGTTTGTAATTATCTTTGGTCTAGGGTAGGTTAAACACTTATATAATGGTGAAATAATTTTTATTAAATAATAAAATAATCATATAAATTTATATTATATCATATATGAACTTTTAATATTTCATTGTTAATAATATTTTAGTAATATCGTCATTTTGGGTGTTAACTGATTCGTTTTCCTATATATGCATTGTTGCGTAAGAATTTTTTGTTATGGATAGGATGTATATTATTCATATTCAGAATGTTATTATGACTTTAAACATTATTTTTAATCGTCTACTTAAAATTACTCTTGAATGTATTACGAAGGGAAATAAATCTAATTACTTTCGTGGAGACGATAATCCGTATGTAACAACGAACAACATTATCATTATTTTTATATTAAAATAATATATAATTGGATGGTATGTCATATATACATAATCATTATCATGATATATTTATTATTTAAATCAATTACACATCATTAGTATAACCATCTAGAAAATAATGTATTGAATAACAATTACACCATGACATGGGGACGGTAAGTCGTATGTACGCACGTATGGTGACATGTCATTCAACGGATTGGTATAATAATAAATATGGTAGTACCATATTTATAATAACATAATATTATATAGATGTTACTAGATATATTATTTTATAATGGAAACAACAAAGAAAGAGGAAGTGGAAGAAGAAATGAACATTAAAGAGGTGATGAAATATTTACCTCTTCTTCTGGGTCTTTCGTTTGATTTAATCAAAAGGGATTCTTAGGTTGGCTTCATTACTAAAGGAATGTATCTAGGATGAATGAAGGAAAGTTGATAGGGATTTTGGGCATATTTCGTCTGAGTCAAATGGTTTTTATGGTGTTAATTAGAGAGAAGGGGGAGAGCCCTTTTATAAGAGGGGTGATGGGCACCTTAAGAAAAGCTAGAAATACTATTTTATAAAAAAGGAATTTTCGGATTCAAATTGCTCCAAAATTAATTATTTAGAGGCTATGGTGGGGATGGATCTATAAAAAGTAAACCGATAGGTTTTAGATAGGATTGGGTCAATATATTAACCTTATCTTCTAGATTTATGTTTTAGTTAAATATTTTGACATTTTAACATGTCTCTTTCTATTTTTATGTTATAGAGTTTATAAACATACAATATACTTCCAAGAGAACCCCAAGCAGTTCATTAATGACAAACGTATCATTAAATAAGTCTTTTCGTCAAACCATGGATTTTTAGGAATATAATATCAATTAATAATATAATATTGGTTTTAAAAACACTTTTATATCAATTTGGACACTATTTGGTATTTTGTTTTTTCAAAATTCATAAAATCATTATTACTTTGACAAAAAATTCATCTAACCAACCTTAATATGTTATATTAACCTAGAAAATGTGATTAATTCAAAAAATGTCTCAAATTAAATTTATTTGGATATTTATAATATCAATTATTTTAATCTTTCTTTAGTACAGTAATTACTACATCATAATTGTGACATTAATAAATTAAATTATTTAATGTCTAAAATATAAAAATTAAATACCATTATGTATGATTTTTTTCTTTATAATTAATATTTATAGTCTAATTTATCTTATGTGTGTCCATATATTATAAATGGTTTAGTTGTTAAACATTGAATTTATTACTTTTAACTCTTCTTTGAATTAAATAATAATAATTTCCCTAATTCAGTCCAAGTGGACCTAAAGGATAATATCTTTTTCTATGGTTTTTTTAGTCGAATTACACTTATCTAATAGAATTAGGACATGTTTTTTGTGTAATAATAATTTCATTGTTACCCTTAATTACCTTATTTACTTTTAACCGTGCTAAATAAAAGTAAAAAAGGTACTATTCATCAAAAATTATTTTTCATCTTATTGAAAAAATTTTACTTGTTGATATAAATTGTGTCTCTCAGATTTCTGAAATTCAACTCACAAAAGAGGTAACAAAAAGTATTATGTAAATTTGCAAATTCTCCAAAGAGGTGGGTAAAAGATGGTAAAAACTTCAATAAGATTTTTATATATCAAAAATTATTATAAAATAACACCAATGAATTACATTTAACATATATAGGTATTATGTATCTATTTTGACCTAAAAAAATAAATTAAATAAATAATTATTTAAATAAAAATTCAGTTTTAAAATATTACTTAGTGTTTTTCACTATTCATCAAAAATTGAATGTTTTCACAAAAATACCAAAAATTAAACCTATGATAATTTTTATATTTCAAATCCATATATGAAGTCTATTTTGATAGATAAATTTAATAAAATTTTAATAAGTGTGTATTAAAATTCATAACTGCTAGTTTGATTGGTTGCAGTGTGTTATAAACTCGAAGTTGTGTACACTGGAAACTATTACATTATTCAAAGGGAAACATACCGTGAATGCCCGGGGTGTTACATTATTCCCCCCTTTTGGAAATTGTGTCCTTGAAAATTTTAAAATTGGGCATGGGAACATAATGGAATTTCCCACATCAAAAAAAGAATCAATAAAACTATCACTTTAAATGAATGAAAGAGAAGTAAAAAAGGTCACCCATGATAACAAATACTGGGATTCAATGTAGAAAAACATTGATAAGGAAGATAAACTATGTGTGAAGTTGTAATGGAGAGGGATAGAAACCATGATTAGGATAATGTTAACAACAACAATACCACAATCATTTGATGGGACTAACAGTCATTAGATTCCCAGTAGGAAAAGTAAATGAACAACGTTTTTTTGTTGTAACTTATATTTTATAAAGCTGAGATATTTATTTCTGAGATTTACTAAAAACATATAGATATATACATAATTTGTAAGTAGAGTTTCATTCTTTAATAAACTTATTACCACTTGATAATTTCTTTTCAAATGATAAGTATTCAAGATGGAATGGTCACACCGGAAGAGCTAGAATCAACTTCTAGATAATTTCAAGATCTATAATGGATAAACTATATATTTACCTTGTCATTAGAGATTAATCAAAACCAAAATGGTTAGAACAAGATCAGATGATCTGCCAAAATTTTATTCCATTAGAGAAAGTAAAACTAAAATTAATTTCTAAAATTAAACCAACAATACCCCAAAGATAAATAAATACCATTAAATAAACAATTTACATTAAAATTATTCAATGTAATCCAAACTAATATTGAAACCCAAAATATTGAAAAGTTTGGTTTTGTAGTGTTCAACGTAAAATTTTAACTTCAAATGAAATCGACTACTCTTAGAATCACATACCTAAAAGTAATTAACCTAATAAAATATTTCCTATTATAGTTTAATAATTTTCATAAATAACCTAAATAATTATAAATACATAATAAAAAAAATAAAAATCCACCATTACCACTCATATGAAATCCCATAGTATTCTATTTTCATTAGGTATATAGTGTTCCCAACAGAGTGAACCTCTTCCAAAATAACATTTATCACTTAATTGCCAAATCATTTTCCTATACTAAGGGTATTAATTTGATAAGATATAAGATCCAAAATCAGCTTATTATTGATCAATAAAATCATTTAACTAAAAATAAATAGTCACACTAACCAGGGACTTCACGTAGTCCAGTGGTAGGGGATTAATTTCAATCGCGCTCTGGTTGTGGAGTCGATTCCCCCATAATTTTCGGACGTGACTGGTTGTCACACAGTCTGCCTATTGTCCTTTTTCAAAAAGTATATTTTATAACCTTTCCAAAATAATATAAATTCCTCAAATTAATCAAAACATAATTTAACCACAAATATTATCTCATACCTTTCATTTTAATCCCAAAATATAATAACTTTTAATTTCTTCAAACCCATTTATCATATAAAACAAAATGGTTATTTATAACTATATCCACAAGAGATATGATAATTCTTCCTCAAATATCATTTTCAGATGAAAAACTATAGGGTTACAAATACAAGGGAATATTATTCCAATGAAATCCCACCAATAAGGAGCACTAATACTTTTAAAATTTTCTCCCACCATTTATTTCCACATAGCTTCTTCTTTGACCAAGAAATTATCCTATAGAATAGGGAATTCACTCAGGTAATGGACAAGTCCCCTACATATATGTAAAATAGCTGTAAATGGATTATTGGGAACATTTTTATTTTCTTTCATAGTAATCTTCATTTTTTCACTGCAATTTTGTACTTTATGTCCCTCTTTCCCACATGTGAAGCATTTTTTTGTTCGATTGAGACACTTTCATGGGTGTCTCCTTCCACATTTCCTGCATTATAGAAATTGAGGATTCTTTTCTCCATGGTCTCCATTGATGGAGCTCTTATCATTCATCACATTTCTCTTCATTGTTGAGTCCCTGAATTGGTTAATATATATATATATTTATCATATTTTTGGAAAACTGATTTGACATGAACATGATATTTTTTACAACTATCAACATTTCATTTTGATTATCACTTCCACCATCATTCTCCCCCTATAAATCATGGTCAATATTTCTATGACTTTCTTAGAATACAGCCATTTACTAAAACTAGAATGCATTATGCGTGTAATTGTGGTCATAAAATCATTTAGAGAATATCATGACACCAAAATTTCAATTTGAAACACATTAGGAATAACAAAGGCCATTTATTCGCATCTTATTTGAAAATCCATCAAATCAGTTTTTAAAGAAAATGTAAATTATCCTTATCATATCCCTCAAGAGTGTCATAACCAAGAGTTCATCAAGGCCATTTATCATGCTTCATTTCCCTTTCGAGTCTAGCTGAAAGCATTATTTTTGGTTTTTTCACCGAGGTACATCTGTTCTAGAGCATCCTCTACCTGCTCGTATCCAGATAAGTACGTTTTTCTTGGAAAAATCATAAAATCCCTAGAATTCCGATAATTTTAAGAAGTTCTGCTTTACTAATCCTCAAATTCTATCTTATGACTATATGCTCTAATCTGAGTTTATCTAAATCATGTTTCCAAGGATTATACTAAAATTACTCTGATACCAACTATATTACCCAACCCCAGAACCCTAGAGTCAGCAAATTATTACGTATCATTGGTATGATCACAAAGGATCATGTCTCAAAAGACCAATTAGTTTATTATCTTTGGAATTACAAGATAAATTCATAAGGATTACATTACATCAAAAAATGAAAATCTACAATAACATTTCTTCCATAGACAACACTGTGATCCTATGGAGTATCCCTAAAGGTTAGTCAAAATATACATCTTCTCATCCTTTGAAAAATAAAACATAGAAATCGGTGAGATGTGATGCTCAGTAAGGATAACATTATAGCCTAAACATTCATAAATTAGCATAAACATTTAATGTAATGAATAGGACTAAAAAATCTTTTAAGCTTGAACTTTAGCGTAATATGGAAAAAATAAAATCAAATAATTATATTTACTTACTGACATGGATATTATACTAGTCGAATAATCACCAGCAATATCAATAGCCAGTTTCATAATGATGGAATTAATAGTGACAGACATTCATAACCACATAGTTAAGGCCTTGTGCCAGGACTACAAACAAGATTTTGTCAAGGCCTTGTACCAAGACACTAGTTTCTCTCATGAGACATATCAATGCTTCGGGGAGCTATAGAAGGCTCCACCCATCACATACTAAGTCCAATTCATTCCCCGTTTGAAAAGGATGAAACATAATCTGAACATTCTTATTGAAACTAGCATAAGAAATGTCAATATTTTAACCACAACACATGAATGGTATAAAAATAGCACATCCACAGTCAAACATCACTCATTCAATACAATATAGAATATTGTATAATAAAAGATCATCCATAATAGAGAATACTGAAGGATATTGACATAGATGAAAACAATCATCAAAACTATTTGAGAAAAATTTCCCCCTTTTTCTTGAATAAATTTAAAAGTCTCACTATTTATCAAGAAGTTGTTTAAAAATATATTTTTAAATAAAAGTGTTCCATACCACATTGAAACATTTAAAATTAATTTTCATTTGAAACAATTAATTCCCATATAAATAGATACTTAAAACCATTTTTAAAACATGGACAATAATGAGAATGATTTAGAATAATAAATATTTAAACCTTTTAAAATGATATTTTAGTTAGAGTTCCTAATAAAAATATAGACACTTAAATAATAGAGGTAATAAAAACATTATAATATCATGATTATAAAGGGATTAATGATGTGAAATTTAAATGTACATTATATAGACCATATAAAAGTGAATTGGTGTATAACAACAAAGTAGTCTCAATGGAATGCAAATCGAGATGAAATCTATTATAAAGACCGTATCCTTAGGTTAAGGATAAATCAATGACATAATTATGTGTTACAAAAATAAATACAATAAATATTATTGGATATTTATTTTAAAACAATCTTAGGAAATTCATACATATTCCTATAAAAACCACACCAATGAATTGGATGTTTAACTCAATAAAGAGAGATTGATTTAAAATTACTCTAATCAAAATCATATCGATGACATGAGAATTTATAAATGGAGTGATTATATTTATCAAAAGTATATCCATAGAAATGGGAGTGCAAATTACTACCAAAATAATAAATAGTGATTCCACACATATTTATGGAATCATAAAATCTATGAATATTTTGTAAAGCCCAATGAGTGGAAATTGAAATTTGAAAATTCCCTTACCGATTTGGTAACTTACGAATCATAATCACCATAAAAGAAGGATCATATAATGATGATGTAAATACCCATAAATTAAATTATATTATACAATCAATACAACCATTTATAGTATGTATGCCACACAAAAGGAAATAGTGGCCAATATAGCATGAATCTCAAGTGAAAAAAAACTGATAGGAAAACCCCTTACTTCGTTGTAATCAATCGCATCGTATGAAAAAAATTTAATAACCACAAAATGAATCACAGAATACCATGAATATAAATACAATAATGATTATATATATATATATATCATATCATATCGTAGTAACCAATACACCACATACAATAAATAAGTGGTGAACAATGGATATCTCACAAAATTAAAAGTGAGATATGAAACCCCTTACTTTGTACATTTCCTTGGACGAGGGTAGGTTAACCATATGTATAATGGTGAAATAGTTGTTATTAAATTATAAAATAATCATATACATTAATATGAAATCATATATGATCTTTTTATATTGCTTTGTTAATAATATTTTAGTATTATCGTTGTTTTGGTTGTTAACTGATTCGTTTCCTTTATATGCTTTGTTAGTTAAGTTGGGATTGTTATGGATAAGATGTATCTTATTCATATTCATATGGATATTAAGTCTTTAAAAATTATTTTTATTCATATAATTCATATTATTATTGAATTGATTATGATGGGGATTGAATCTCATCGCGTTCTTGTAGACGGTAATTTGTACGTATGCACGAGCGAAATTGTCATTTTTTAAATTAAAATAATATATAATTGGATGGTATATAATATATAAAGATTAATTATCATGTTATATTTCTTATTTACATAAATTACACATAATTATTATACCCATCAAAATAATAATGTATTGAATAACAATTACACCACAATGTGGAGATGGTAAGCCGTACGTACACACGTATGGTGACATGTCAATAAAATGATGGGTAGAATAATGAATATGGTTTTAAAATATTTCTAATAACATCAAAATATATAGGATAATCGAGATTAATTTTTTTAATGGAAACAAAAAAGAAATAGGATGTGGAAAAAGAAAAGAACTTAAAAGAGATGATGAAATATTTCCTCTTATTTGGGCTCTTCCTTTTGATTTGATCAGAAGGGCTCCATAAGATGGATTTATGATTAAAATAAGGCCTCTAAGATTAAGGTAGGACAATAGATAGGGTATTTTGGAAGATTTTGGCTGATCCAAATGGCTTTGAAGTTGTAAATTAGAGAGAAGTGGGAGAGCCCTTTTATAAGAGGGGTGATGGGAACCTTAGAAAAAGCTAGGAATATTTTTTTATAATAAATTAATTTTCAGTATGTAATGGATCCAAAATTAATTATTTAAAGAATAAGGTGGGTATGGGTTAATAACCAATCAAAAAATAGTTTTCATACTGGTCCGGGTCACTATATTAACCTCATCTTTTAGATTTAACTCTAAGTAAAATAGTTTGACATTTACCATGTCTCTTTATATTTTTATATTACATGATTAATAAACATACAATATACTTCCAAGAGAACACCATGTGGTTCAATAATTACACAACTATCATTTAATAAGTCTTTTGGCCAAACTTTATATTTTTAGGAATAGAATATCAAATAATAATATATTATTTGTTTTAAAAACTCTTTTATATCAATTTTGACAATATTTGGTATTTTGATTATTCTTGATTTATTAAAGCATTATTAATTCAAAATAAATTCATATAACCAACCATAATATTTCATATTAACCTAGAAAATATAGTTATTAATAAAAAGTATCATTTTAAATTTATTTGGATATTTAGAGTATCAATAATTTTACTCTTTCATTAATACATAAATTATTACATCATCATTTTGTCAAAAATAATTTTAATTATTTAATGTATAAAAAATATAAATAAAATACCATTATATAAGAAATAAGTTTTCATTTTTATGGATTTTTATAGTCAAATTTATCTGTTGTGTAACCCTATATTAAAGATGGTTTAGTTATTAAACATTAAATTTAAGACATTTAACTCAAATTTCAATTAAATAATAATAAAAATCCTAATCTAATCCAAGTGGACCTAAAGGATCATATTTTATTACTTATGTTGTTTTAGTCTAATTACACTTATCCAATTGAATTAGGACATGTTTTATGGTAATAATAATGTCTTTTTACCCTTAATTTCCCTATTTACTTTTAACCGTGGTAAATAAAAGTAAATGGTTACTAATCACCAAATATTATTTTCATATTATTAAACCACATTTAACATAATAATATCAACTTTCTCTATCATATTTTTAGAAGTCAACTCACAGAAGAGGTAAGATTATGTTTTATGTGAATTTTCAAATGCTCATAGGAGGTGGGTAAAAGACGGTAAAAAGTTCAATAAAATTTTAATATATCTAAAATTATTATAAAATGAATCCAATGAATTAAATTGAACATATATAGTTATTATGTATCTTTTTTTACCAAAAAAATTTAAATAAAATAAATAATTATTTTAAAAAAAATTCTATTTTAAACTATAAATTAGTGTTTTTGAATATTCATCAAAAATTTAATGTTTTCAGAAAAATACAAAAATTCACCCTAAGAAAATTTCGATATTCCAAATCCAAAAATGAAGACCATTTTGAAAGATAAAATTAATAAACATTCAAAAAGTGAGTATTACTATTCATGAAGACTAGTTTGATTGGTCTCGGTGTGCTATAATCTCAAAATTGCGTACAATGCATGCAATTATATTATTCAAAGGGAATTGTACCGTGGAAGCTTGGGGTGTTACATAGTACATAGGAAACTATATCTTGAATATATGTGTTTGAATAACCACAAGCCATTATATCCCTCTACACACATATTTGGGGAAAACTACCCACTATGCCTACAAGCACAAATAACTACCAATAGAATAGAGCACATCCAAAAGGGGTTGTCAGCTATCCATACTCACACAAGATTGTTGGAGAAAACACCCCCTTGGGATCAGAATCACTGAAATTTAGTTTCCATAACTGATAGGGTGGATTAGCGTATAGAAACACATAAATTATGGAATATACTATTGTTCACAACCACAATATCGTCATAACATTGTTTTGACACAACTATAACTAATGTCTCTTGGAAACTCAGATATCACTTCTAAGACTAGGTATCCGATAAGCACACAACCATTTAAAGAGCTTCATTACATTACATCATTCCCTTAATATAAGTTTCACATTATGTTAATTAATTATTTAAAAATTAAATAACTATCAATTATCTCCACATTATATTTCATTAATATCACTCCCAATGATCATTGTTCCTTTAAATTGAAACCTCAGTATTGCTCCATAGAAATCTCCAACCCCACAGTATTAAAAATTTTATTTAATCATTTATTTACAAAATTACATTCCCATATTTCCAGTTATATGAGAAAAACATTCTATGCTACTAAACACAATGGGCTCAACATGGTGATTAGATGAACTACTCGTAGAGTCTTTACCACCTATAGCAATAACATAGACACATTCTCCCTCCAGAAGATAATCATAGAAACCAAATGGGATACCTTATGTGTCATCGTCCATTTTAGATGGAGGGTAGGAAAACCCAGTTTCCTTGAGATGCAGGGAATGTAATGAAGATAAACAACCAATAAGAATTAGTAATCATCAAAACATTCACATTTGACCTATTTTATTCATCTGTGGTGTCCTCTCCAATAGCCACAGGCCTAAACTAATGCATCTCGCCACTCTAGGCATCAAGTGCCACCACAACCAGTAGGCCTCCCTGTCCCCACATATCACAACATCCATCTATACTCACATCACATCACAATCTGCAGGAAAACAAACATCATATCAATTGGTATCTTGGCCCTTAAACAAAAAATGGTAAATCTGAACCCTACAAAAAATTATCATTTATCAAACAACCATTTCTTAAATCCATTTTTTGTTGACCAATTTATTATTCATAGTTTCCACCTTCAGGAAAACCTAAACAATATTCTATCAAAAATAATTAAACATTCTAATTGAACCAATTTTATTAACATTAAATTACAAAGAAATGAACTAGATTCATTTACATTATTTTTTAACATTAGCTAAACAATTATCAACTAATTTAGGATTTTTTATTTACCAATTTCTATGAAGAACTAAAAGCTAATCAAATCAGGCATAAATATCACAATATCTAGAATAAAAAGAGGCAATTAAAAATGATCGATATCAATTTATTTATCGCGCAAAAATATTTATTATGAAAATTACATTGTGAACTTGTTGGATAAAACACACAAACACATCAGTGTTACATAAATGAAAGAATAATCAATGAATACCCTACCTCAAATGGTTCTTAATGCTCATTATATAAGAATGGGCCACAGAATGGTTTACGATCTCCACCCTTCTTGAAAACTGTATCCAACTGGGGATACAGATACACCACGACACCGATCATCACCCAAGAAAAGTCCATTAGGAACATTGAGATAGCATTACATAAAATGTCAAGGAGAAAGAGAAGGAGATGATCCCAAATTAATGAAGATATATCATACCTTATATCGAAGATGGATCGATACTTCTTTGTTGCATAAAAAAGAGAGGAACAAATCCAAGGAGAAATGATTGATTGTGGAACTCCTAAAGGATGGAAAGAAAGGTTTGAACATCTCACACAGAAGAACAATGAGTAAGAACATGGGACAATGATATCTCATCCATTTATAATATTTAACAGATCCACAATTTAAGATACATTGGATTTTATATTAAAACAAGACCGCATTAAACTACATGGTTTTACCATGTAAAATAATCCTGAGCCTTATGAAAATTTAATATAGGATTTATGGAATTTAAATTTGCCTTAGAGTCTTTAAAATAGGGCTTCAAATGAATTTTATAACTAATTAAATTTCAAAGAGAAAAAACTATAGGAAATGGAAACACTGTCCATGAAACAAAATATGGAAAAGGAAAAAAAATTGCATGAACCTCACTGTTAAATCTTCGCCTTTGCAACTCACCATTATAGAAGCACTATTAATGAACCTCACCATTGAAACCTCACCATTAGAACCTCACAATTCTAGAAACACTATTCATGATCATCACCAATGGATACTCACCATTCTGGAAACACTGTTAATAAATGTCACTGTTGAAACCTCACAGTTCAAACCTCACTGTTCTGGAAACACTATTCTTGAACCTCACAGTTGAGACCTCACTGTTGGAACCTCACCGTTCTAGAATCACTGATCATGAACCTCACCATTGAATCCTCCCTATTCAATAAACACTATTCATTAACCTCCCAATTAAAACCTCACCGTTGGAACCAAACCATTCTAGAAACACTGTTCAGGAACCTCACTGTTGAAACCTCAATATTGGAACATCACCATTCTAGATACACTATTAATGGACCTCACTATTGAAACCTCACCGTTCTGAAAAAACTATTCATGAACCACACTGTTAAAAACACACTGTTGGAACCTCACAGTTCTGGAAACACAGTTACTGAACCTTTAATTTGGAAAAGTGTTAGGGATAAGTCACCTTGACTTCCCAGAAAACCTCATTCACCAAATTTATGCAATGAAATGGGCCATATAGGTCCGGGCCATTACATCAGGTACCTATCAAAACATTCTAATACTCAAGAATTTAATACCAATCTAAAAGGAAATAGAAAATAATCTAAAAAAACAACCCATCGAGATACCTCTAAAAAGAGATAAAACCAATATAAACAACCAAAGAAAACCATCTCATATACACTAATGGTCTATAACTACAAAGTGAATGTCATTACATGAAAATATTTATACATAAAAAAAATAAGGGTATTGAGAACATATCTGTTAATCACGTTCCCTAGTACTCTACTCTATGCCACTATGTCACAAAAAGACACGAACCAAAGGGATAGAACGCCTATGGAACATCTTCTCTTTGTGGCCTTAGATCTCCACAGGTCTCTCCTCAATGGTCGTATCATCATCAACATCGATCTATCCTCAATCAAGTATGTGAGAGTCATAATAAAGATAATGACATTGCTATGTCACCTGAAAAATGTTTTGTATATGGATCATTTTTTAGGGAAGGGATACTTGATATGCCAGATATCCAAGATGATTTTACACATCTAAAGGTAAAACAAATCGTTGAGAATGCATACTCCCACGACCAAACCATCACTACCTAGGACGTGTAGTCTCCTTCAGAAACATGTGATCCCCAACATAAAACTCTAATAGTCTCTTAATTTTATTGTCATATGATTTCTAACAATCCTGCACTGCCTTCATCTTTTCATGAATCACCTTATCTATATTTGTTGTATTCATCACTAATTTTAGTCGGAAAATTTCTGACTCTCCGACCCCATTCTAGCACAATGGAGAATTGACATTCCGACTATATAAGGCCTCAAACGGTTCAAAAAAATGGTGGAGTGAAATCTATTATCATATGTGAACACCTCGAAGGATAATTGCCTCATCCACAAACCTCCAAAATCTAGGACATAAGTGAATAAGATGTAATAATGATTATATATTGTCCATTCTGTCTGTACATCCATCTGAGGATGTAAAGAATTACCAAGGCAGAGTTTAGAACCAAAATCATGATGATTCCCTCTCCACAACCTAGAGGTAAAATGATGATCTCTATAGTTAATGATCATCCATGGGACATCATGAAGTCTCACCACTTCCTCTAGATAGTACCTTGACAAATATTATATTGAGAATGACTCATTCATAACTATGAAGTGGGATGATTTTATAAAATAATCAACTACAATCCAAATTGCTTCATTTCCTCCCTGAGATTGAGTTAGACCTATAAAAAATTCCATTGGGATGTCCTTCCACTTCCATTGAGTAACATCTAACGGCTGAAGAAGAGCACTAGGAATATGGTGATCATCCTTTACATTCTGGTAGACCAAACATCGATAAACAAACTCTACAACTACACAATTCAAACCATGACACCAAAACTTGCTTCTCAAGGCTCAGTATATCTTATTAACCCTAGGATGCACTGCTAAAGGAGAACTATGGAACCCCTTGTGAGCCATATCGTGCATCGTTAAAGGAAAAAAATATTCTTCCATGATACAAAAATTGACGTCGTTAATCCTCATACTAACCATGAGGGGCCTCACAACAAACAACTAAATCACTCCTGGCATGTACCACTAGATTCCCAAAATGGGACTCTTCTTCCTTCAACACTAGTGATGACTACACCGTCATCTGAAAAAAAACCTTTGATACAACTAATCCCATATCATGGTGTATTGATGGAAGATCATCCATTAATCACCCTGAGTCACCAGATTCACGCACTGCATCACTATGTGACTTCAGAATTTTTGAATCATCTACAATATTCCAAATTCCTATTGTATATTATATTTTGAAGTCATATTCCTTTAAAAACTCAATCCACCAATGTAAGAGAATGTTCAAGTCACACTGGGAGAAAATATACCTTAAACTCTTATGCTCGGTTAAAACCACAATGCGCTCACTAATGAGGTAATGCCTCCACAACCTCATAGAAAACACAATGATTGAAAACCCATTATTATGTGTGGCCTAGTTACGTTAATGGGGACACAACATCTAAGACCCATAAGAAACAAATGATCTCTACTACATCAGAACACAACATAACCCTAGATGTGAAGCATCATAGAAAACATCAAACTAAACTCCCTCTGCTGGAATAAAATGAACTTGAGCACTTACTAAAATATCCTTTTTATACTTGAAAGCATCCTAACAATGATTATTTAATATGAATGCCTGGTCCTTCCTAGTCAAATCATTTATATGAGTCTCAACATGAGATAAATCAGCTACAAACCTCCTATAGCAGCATGCAATAGCAAGGAATATTTGCACATCTGACACTATCATGGGGGATCCCAAGACCCAAATTACTATATCTTCTATGGATCCACAACTACTACTGAATGGGACACAACATGCCCCAAAATAAATACTTATCATTCCCAAAATAGACACTTCGACAACTTCCTAAACAACTATTGTTGACCAAGAATTGCCAAAACATCATTTACTTGCTCGGCATGCTCCTCCTCAGAAGTGGACTACAAAATTATGGCATCGATAAAAACCACCTAGAACTTGACCCGGATCTCATGGAACACAATGTTAATCCATCCCAAGAACACAGATGGAGTATTTTTCATTCCAAACAGCATTACAATGAAATGATAATGATCATGACGACAACAGAAAGTAGTCGTTGGGATATCTTCATCCTTTACATGAATATGATGATATCTTGACAACAAGTTGATCATTGGAAAACAACATTCACCAATCATTTGATTGAATAAATCCTAAATACGCGGAATATGATAGATATTCTTCACTGTCACATTGTTTTTGGGATGATAATCGACACAAAACTACAAACTGTCATTATCCTTCTTCACAAAAAAACATGTGCACCCCACTGTGACACACTTGGCCGAACGAAACTGCACAATAATAGACCATCGATTAATATATATAACACTAGTATCATAGAAGGTCTATACTATTTTGAGGCATAGAGATAAGAGATGCACCAGGTTGTTTCATGATCCCATACTCGATCTCTCATCGAGTGGGTAATGCTATAGCCTCTTCTTGAAAGACATCATGGTACTATTCTACGACCCTATGAAACACCAAATTATGAACCTATTAATAACGATGCATCCAATCTTACATCATGGTTGATAAGGTTGGAACAGACCTCTGACCCATTTGAGGGTCTCGCTCGCTAACAAATACCACTGAATCTCTGTCCCCATCGAAGAACAAAACTTGCCTCTAGAATTAATCCATGATTACCTGCACTGAATACAACCCATTCATGTTGAGGATTACATCATATTGTTGTATTTGTAATCAATTGTAACCTCCCCATGAGAGTTGCTACCACAAACTAAATCACAGTCTCTAAATACTTCAATCAAGATTTCTCGACCTCCAACTAGCTTAGTCAATGCCAAGGGAACTGGAAGCCTCTCCACCTCATGTACCAAAGAAAGGACAAGGGTAGGTGATACGAAGGACTGCGTCACTCCTGAATCAAAAAAATGCATACACCAATGTAGAAAAAAATGGGTACCTTGAATGATGTCTGGACTTCATGGGGATGACAACGCTAATGCAGGAAGCTGGAAACTAGCTCCACCATGACCTCTCTGACCCATATGACAACCACCACCATGGCCACACTTTAATCTCTATTAACGAGGAGAATCATGGGGTTGTCCTCTACCTGTCACATCTACCCTCTACTGATACAATCAAGGTGTAACCTATTAGTGTTGACTATACTGGAACTACCATAATGTAAGAACCTAAATTAGAGCACCTGGTGAAAAATGACTGCTCTGAATGGTCGGGCAGTATCACTACTAATGACCTCTACCACCAAAAGAAAAACATGAAAATGATCCCTTGGCATAGTCCTAAGAGCTTTCTCCACCAAAGAGACCAGATCCTGAGGGCTGGGACCTCCCCCCGGTGGAACATAAAGTCTTCTTCCATGAAAACTGGGGTCCCTGGACCACAACTCCAGTTCACGTGGAATCATGATGACTCCAATCTCGCGATGATACAGTTTTTTCCAAATTCCTCTCAATTAACACTTCCCTCACCAGCACTTAATGATATGTATACAACCGAAATGCGGTGACCTGTAACTAGATCTCTGGATTCAAATCCTTCTCAAAATGACTCTCCATAGCCTCCTCATATGGCAACATGTCTAAATATTATTGTAAAAGGATCCTGAAATAGATTCTAATCACTTGTAAACTAGAGATCCCCTATCGATGGGTAATGAGCTCATGGGGACTAGACACCTTCGAGGTCAATTAAATAAACTCAACTCTGAACTTGTCTTAGAAATCCTAACATGAGATCATGAACTCCTTGTGATCCCTGAAAAACAAGGACCACTAATTCCTCTCTACTCCCCACAGAATCATCACAACCAAGGACACCCAGTGCTACTTCCAAGCACGGATTGGACTGAGCCTATTTCATCCTCCTCCAACCCGTCTTCTTTGAATCTATTTGATATAGAGCCCTCGTACTTACGCATCCTCTATCACTAGAACTCTCAAAGTTCCCCCATCAATGTGTTGTCATCGTCAACCTCTATCCCGCGGTGATCTACATGCACAAAAAGATGTACAACTTCAGCCCAAACTCGATGAATACGTTGACATGGATCCATACCTATAAAATAACAAATAGTTAGAGATCATAAACAGGTATATGGAAGAGTCAACATTAATTAATTAATATTTGTTCTCTTTATTCATTTTATGATACCCTATCTCATATTATACCCATTCAAACATAGGCACAATGATGAATGATTCTTTATCCTTTCTTAGGTCTATACACTGCAACTAGTATAACCTTATTTAGAAGCTATTATAAACTTAAAGCTCCATACATTAGATCATAGGGGGCCCTAAAAGACTATGTCTCATCCAGTATCTAGAGATTACATCACATTATAAACATGACTGACACAGTTTCCCCACCATCCCATGAAACCTCACATGTTCCTAACTCCAAAATCCATCCAAACCCTCAACCATACCTCTTATAACACTCTTTCATGACCCCCTCCCCACAAGGTGCACCCCTACTAGGCCCACAATATGAGAAGGGAGATATTGACCCCTGATTCCGGCCTCTAGTAGGCCCTGGGTTGGCAGCATGCACTGACGATATAGTAAACACACAAATGAGAGGCATTGCCATCTAAGAGAACTCATTCGAAAGAGAGAGATGAGACAGACACCAACCAAGATCCTTGTATTAGACAAAAATATTAATGATATTCCATGTACACATGTGTAATGTAGTGATAAACTTCTACAATTGAAAGGGGGAAAGTTCACGTACCCAAATGTAGGTAAACCCAATAGCAACAAAAAATCCTAAACACCTCCAGCAACCCCAAGCTAGTAGAAACCAGACTAATATCCAACCTATTCTAAGTGACCTGAAAATATTTTATATATACATATAGTGAGTATATCATTATACTATGTATGATCCTACCTAGAGCCTCTTGTGAAAAATTAATTAAAGCATGCTCAAGAACAGTAAACAACAAGTGAAACTAACTCGTCACCTATGTAAGTATACTATGTTCCCAGCCTCACCATGGCTACTATCCCCAAGTAATGAATATGAGAGTATATAATATAATAAATAATATCAAAGAAACTCTTCAAATACGTCCCAACTGTTTTTCTTCTTTTCCCTAATATGAAATGTCCTATGTATCTCCCTCTAAAAAGCCTTGCCCACAGACACATGGTAAAAGCACAAAAACATGCACCTCATTCTAAAAAACCTCCACGTCCATGAAAGCAAGTTACCAGGTAGATTTCAGTAGCAACCATAGCTCTTATAACATGTATCATACAACAGTTATTATAACTCATGCCATTAAAGACCATACACCGAGTAATGATCCTCAATCCATCATAGCCTATTGACGTTTCACCTATAGTTGTCAATAGGAAACTATATCCAAATTATATGTGTCTGAATAGACACAAGACATTACATCACTCTATACACGTATTTAGGGAAAACTAACGGTTGTGCCTACCTTCAAAAGTAACTATAACAATAATAGAGTGGGACCAAAGGGGGTAGTCAGCCCTCCATCCTCCCACTAAAATGTTGTGAAAAACATCGCCAGGGATCATAATCCCTGGGGTGCCAGTTTTACTAACATAATGGGTGGAGTAGAATATAGAAACACAAAACATAAAGAATATATTATAGCTCAAAGACGCTCTATGGGAATAACCTAGTCTTAGAATCAGTTACTGCTAACTTCTCTTAGACTCCTAACTGCCACTTCTAAGACTAGGTATACTATAAGCACACAACCATTTAAAGAGATTTATTACATTACTTCATTCACTTTTTATCAGTTACACTTTACATTAACTAATTTTTCAAACATTAATAAAACATAAATAATTTACACATTAGATTTCATTATCATCACACCGAAACTTCACTATTCATTTAAATTTCAACCACATCATTGTGCCCCAGCAAGCTCCAACCCCTGGGTTAAAATCATTTTTTCAATCATTTATTAATATCAATAGTTTCCCATATTCCCAGGAATTATAGAAAAATATTATAAGCTAATAACAAAAAGGGTCTCAACAAAGTCAGTAGATGAACTACCCATCTATACTTTTCCACATATATGAAGGAACAAAGATATCCTTCTTCATGAAGTTAACATGAAAAGAATGTGGTATACCCCACGCGTCTTTACCCTTTTTGGATGGAGGGAATGAAAAACCTAATGCCTTGAGTAGTGGGAAATGTGAAGAATATAAAAAACCAATAAGAATCATCAAGAATCCAAACATTCACATCCAACATGTTTCATCATCCCTAGTGTCCTCCCGAAAATCCACCTATATGAACCGATGCATCTCGCAACTCTAGGCGTCAATTGCATCCACCACCTGTTGGCATCCCTGCCCCCACCCATCACAACAACTATCCAGTCTCACATCACAACACTAGCAGCATGAAAAAACATCATATCAATTGGGATCTTGGCCCTTAAATAAGAAAAATGATCACATAGAACCCTACAAAGAATTATCTTTTATCAAACAACAATTTATTTAATCTATCATGGATTAAACAATTAATTATTCATATGATACAAATTTGGGGAACCTAAACAATATGCTATCACAAATAATTATACATGCTCAATGAAAAAATTTAATTATCATAAAATTACCTTAATAAGTACCTAATTCATTTACATGCCACTTCATATTTATCCAAAAAATTATAAATTAATGCCAAATTTAGGTTCTTTACCAATTTCCATCAAGAATGAAACACTATGAAAAGAAGAATAGATATCACATTAACTTTAAAAGAAAGAGGCAATAACATATGATCTATATTAATTTATTTATCTTTTTCGAATATTTGTAATGTCAATTCCATTGTGATTCAGTGGGATATAACATGATAACTCTATAGTTGCACGTAAAAGAAAAGAGAAGAAACGAATCCCCTATCTCAAAATATTAATGAAATTCTTTATAAGAGAACTAACCACACGATGGGTTAAGATATCCTCCCCCGATGACAACTTTATCCACATGAGGAGTCAAAGACACAACCAAATTGATCAACCCCTATGAAATGACAATTTTGAACCCAAAGATAGCATTACATAATAAGAAAATGAGAAACAGAAGTAGATTAAAATAAGATAATGATGATATATCATACCTTTTATCAATGATTGATCGAATCTTCTTGGTTGCATCAAAATAGAGTGGATCCAATCCAAAGAGGAAAGTATTATTTTGAAACTCTTATGGAATAGAAAGATAGGTTCTAGTATCTCATGACTAAGAACAAAGAGGAAGAACTTGGAGGAAGATATCTTGTCCCATTATAAGATTTAATGGAGTTGTGGTTTAAGATACACTGGATTTTTCATTAAAAGTGGATCACATAAATCCAAGATGTTTGACCACATAAAAGCATCCCTAGCCATAGGAAAATTTAATACATGAGTTATTTCCTTTGAATCTGCATTAGAGTACTGAAAATGGGGATTTAAATTCATTTTATGTCAAAGGAAACATTGAAGGGGAAAACAATAGGAATATAGAAACATTGATGTTGATAATGAAATTTGGAAAAGGAAAAACACTATTCATGAAGTTCACCCTTGGAACCTCATCATTCTGAAGACATTGTTCATGAACCTCACTATTGAGACCTCACCATTGGAACATCACTATTCTGGAATCAATGATCATGAACCTCACAGTTTAATCCTTATCATTCTGAAAGCAAAACTCATGAACCTCACCATTAAATTTTTTACCATTAGAACCTCACTGTTATATAAACACTATTTATTAACCACACCTTTGAAACATCACTATTGGAACCTCACAATTCTTGAAACAACATTCATGAACTGTGCCTTTGAAACCTCACCATTGGATCCTCACAATTATAGAAACATTGTTCCTGAATCTCATGTTGAAACATCACTTTTAGAACCTCTCCATTCTAGATACACTATACTTGATCCTCACCATAAGAACGTCACCGTTTTGGAAACATTGTTCATGAACCTCCCTATTGAAACCTCATTATTAAAACCACACCATTCTAGTAACCCAATTCATGAACCTCACCATTGAATACCCACCATTGGAACCTCACCATTGTGGAAACACTGTTGATGAACTCAAAATTTGGAAATGGAAAGAGGCTACTGTCGGAACCTCAACATTCTAGAAACACTGTTCATGAAGTTGATAAATGGAAAAGTGTTTTGGGATATGTCCCCTTGACCTCCCAAAACAACTGAGACATAAAATTTGGCAAAGGGAATATAGAGGTCTGGGCCATTACATTGGGTTTTAGTGATAACATCACTATAGCACTGTGAAATCAATTTGTAGTAATATAGTGTTTAAGGAATGTCTAGAGGATGTCTATAGATGTTAAATATATAAAATTTCACACCATTTTTATATGTATGTAAATCATTGAACAAATTTATAGTACTTTTTTAAAATTTCAAGGAATCATAGATTGATCATTTTCAATGTGAAAGGAAGATTTTTCATGAATATACTTGGTTCCCACTAAGGGTTGTTATCATGCCAACGTCCAAGGATTCAGTTGGATGATATTTATAAAAAAATTTAGGTTATTATGACTAATTTAATTAAATTTAATAATTAATTATATGGTTTTATCAAATACAATGTTTTTTGAACTGAGATAGGATCAATATAGTTTTTATAAGCCTGATAGAGGGTTTTTCAATAATTTTTAGTGGTGTAATAGAATTCTAAAAGGGTGTCACTACATGATTGAGTTGTGTGGTCTAAAATATTCTAGTTATATTTTATTAATTCAGTTCATGGGAATGTGGAATGATGCCTCACCCCTTGTGTATGATTTTCCAATTAACATAATGAATTTCTCAAAAAAATTTCATTGATGGAATCAAAATGATATGATAAATAATGCCCCTTGAGTACATTGTTGATTCCCCAGCCTCTAATGTAATGGTGCTAGATCACACTTCTCTAATTTATGACACATGAACCCTAAATGGATAAATTTTAAATTATTTAAAAGAGAAATATAAGACTAAAAAATATTATGTATTGTTTGTCAAATAATTGGAGAAGGTGATCTAGTGAGGTTTATGGAATATGGAGTTTACCACCATCAATGTAGCTAATGGGTGAAGATATCAGTTGAATTTCTCAGAGTCCATGAATGTTTTTTTCATGTGACTCAGCACCATATAGCCTGAATTAATTGTTTTCTTTCCATTATAATGGAATGATTACATATAATTTTAACCAAATGGTTGGAGAGGTTAGTAGTATGGGTAAACAAGATACATAAATGTGTTTTTTATTACCAATGAATACATTAACTATAACATAATTTTTTCATTATAAATAAATAACATCTAGGATAACTTGAATCCATTTATTAAATTCCTTCATATCATTTATAGTATTCTTCTTAGATTCAAGGTAAATAAAAAATAATAAGGTTGACCTCAAATTATCATCAAGAAATAAAATACAGTGGATGAAATAATAATTAAATGGGAATAGTAAATATGGAAATTTAAATAACTATGCACACATTCCACGTAATCAATAAATGGAATAGAAATGTATTAAAAATATAGAATTTTAATAACTAAACACACATGACATGTGCTAAATAAACTGAATGGAGGTCTGTAAACAATATGGAAGGGTAATATGTCGAATGACATGCCATCTAAATAAATGAGAAAGAAATATATCCATAGATGTGATGAAAAATATTCTCATGGATGAATAATAATTGAATCAAAATGAGGAAAATTAATTCTTAATTGAGGTCATTTTAGGGGACCATGATAACATATACCGTCAAGAACATTTACAAGATGGTTTAAACTATGGGATGAATACTTCTATGCTACTTGAAAATTAAATATAGTGGGGGTTCTTTAACTAAATCAGTAACATTAGACTACTGATGCATCAAGGGGATTTCATTAATTGGTCCACAACCCATATATATCTCATTAACTGGTCTATAACCCATAATTTGGGTATTAACTAGTCCCCAAACCGTATTGTGCATTTCCAAATAATTTAAAGAAAAAATGCCTTTTAAAATATCAGTAATTAAACATGGTTATAGATATTTTATATTTTAATGAATAGTAAAATAACATTCAAAGTAATAACTAGATGAAAAATGTTATATATTTCAGGAAATAAACATATAAATTAAAATGATATTGATATTCAAGAGAAAATCATTGAAAATTATCATTGGAAATTAAATATTTCAATGGGATTCAAATAAATAAATGAAGTTAATGTGAATAATATCCTTTGATAAATCAATCATAAACCATCCATGTGAGGAAATAGGATGGTATCTATACAACAGATCTCATGTATAGTTGTATAATGTATTTTGGTAGATGTTTTTGAATAGATATTCTATGAAATGATATTCAAATACTTTTTGAGGAAATAATCAATTTTTTAAACAATTAAAAAAATACGTTCTTTGAAAATATATAATGAAATAATTTTCATTAAAAAGTATCCTTTTAAAATTGAAGGGTAAAATTCAATGAAATTAAGGTGGTTAAATTAATTCAAGCCATGTGATGTAAAAGAATACAACTTTTTTAGGTAAAAAATATTGAAAAGTGAAATATATGGAAATATATAATAATTATATGTTGAAAATATTGGTAAAACACAAAAAACAACTTCATAAACAATTAATTTAAAAAAATATGAAATCATTTAATCAAAAACTGGTGTTTAGAAAAAAACTTGTTATGTTACTATATAAAAAATTGCAACAACCCAATATTTCAAAAATAAATTCAAATGCATGATTGTTTTTGTTGATATAATTAACTAGCCTATAAAAATAAGTTTTCCACTTCTATGAATTGAATTTTAAAAAATGGTCATTTATGGATGTGATGAGTATGTTATTTAGAGACTAATATAACAAACATGTTTTTTGTGGAATATTAACATACCCTTACCAATATAAATATGAATATTAACATGACCCTTATGAATAGAAAATCTTATTGTTATATTATTTTTTATATTTTATAAGGTGATGAGATGTTGATTAATTTTCCCATGAGTTGAAAAATGAGTTATAGATTTTAAATTGTAATATTTGAATATATTTTTATTTAATTTAAATTTTAAATTAATTTTATTTATAAAATTATTTTAAACATATATAGTTAATTTTTTAATTCAACTCATCAAAAAATGTTTTGGGTGTTTTTTTTTTATTTTTTTGAAATTCATCATTTTTTATGAATAGAAAAATACAACAAATTATCATAAAATCTAACTATTTCTTCTTCATCGTAAGTGATGAAAGTATAATATAAGACCACATATTTTAAAATTAAATTCAATTAGTAATAATTGGGGTCCCATGTATCAAGACTATTCATTTTCTTGATAAAAAATATTAAAATAATGTAAAATCTATCCTCTCCTCCACTATAAATACCACCCTCATTCCCCTCTTCCTATCGCACCTCTCAACCATTGGTAATTGACTATTTTTTTCCAAATTCCCTCTTTAAGGATCCTCCTCACCTAAATAACATATTTTCATACTAAAATGACAAAATAAAATCCATATGTAGAATCACATAGAGAAGATATAATGAGATTAGAATCCTCTACCTGTTTCATGTGTTTTCTTTTAAATTCATCTCTATTCTTATACTATACTCCCATCCCCTTATACATGATATTTGAAATATATATAAGATTATATATTTTTATGTTATCATGGTAATGTAAAAAAATTTATAATCATTCATCATATCCTATACATCTTATTCAAAAAATAAAAACACAGTATGTGATATGCTGATTTACCAAAATCATGGACAATATGTTTGAAATTTTGATTTCTACCATAAAAGATGACCATAAAAACCTTTTTATGGTTGAAAGTCAATTTGAAATTTATTTTTTATCCTTTTTTATGTTTTTTATTGAACTTCTATGTCTGACACAAAATGTCACAGTGAAACATGTTAATGATTATTGAGGAACCAAAAAATGGTCTAACGAAATATCCTAAATGTTTTATCTAATGATTTATAATCATATATGATAAAAAATGATATATGGAATCAGTAAATATTATGGAAACATATTTTTACAATTTCATTCCACATATATAATTTCATTTCTATATGACAAGAAAATTAAATACAAACCTACCATGGAAATCATGTAAAGAATGCACCAAAAACAATAGAAGGAACAAAATAAAAATAATGGGTTGAATGATGTTTTTAAATTATCCTACAAGGTGATATTAAAAATAACATATTTCTAAAATATATTAATAACACTCTTTTAACCATTATATAGTATTTTTAAAAAGTTTTAATTAAAACAAACCCGAGGTAAGGGTATTCTTAACACAATTTCAATTTTTTTGGGTAATCTTCTACTTCATTTGTTGTGTCGTTTTTAAATCATTTATGTGATGGTTTTTTTATTATGATTAATTATGGGTATTTATAGTTTATAAAAATATTAAAATCATTATATTGGTTCTCATATAAATTATATGATATTTGTAAAGGGGTTTTCATTAAATATTTTCTATAAAATTTATATATTACAAAATTCAATAGCAATGTTTTTTTAAATTAATTATATTGTATGATAATTATTTGGTTGATGAGAATTTTTTATAATTAATGGGTTGAAATATATATCCCTCTAATGTATTGGGTACGTGTAAATTGGAAAATTGTTGTGTTGTAACTTCAAATGTAATTGTGATTGTTACACATTAAGGTAGATGTGAAAGTTACATTGTAAGGTAGCAATTAGGGTTAAAATTTATATGGTATGAAATAGGGATACAATATTATCTAATTAATGCAACAAAATACCTTTGTTTTTGTATTTATGTTGTATAGGTGTTTTTGGAAATCTCATGGAAATATCATGTTTCACAATGTATGTTTATATGGGTGTCAAATATGTATTTCTTGAAAATGATTTCATACTTTACAAGTATTCATGGGCTAATGTTTTCATTCCTTCATTGTATTTCCATTAATGATAATTTGTTTCTCATACCATGTTTTTAAATTTTCTTAACAGGTGATAATTATTTATAATACAAAGATGAAATCCATGATAAATTTTATAATGATTTGTCAAAGATATCATGTTTTAATAGAAAGAATTTTTATTTTGGATGAAATAGACACTGTTTTGGTTGTATCTAATCTGTATTATTATGGAATGTAATTTATGTATTTATTTTCAAAATATCTAAAACAGTAAACATGAGAAGAACATAATTGTGAAAGGAAGTGAAATCTTGATTAAATTCAATATTATCAAATGATTAACATCAGGTCCTTCTAGTTCATATCAGAGGATAACATAGATAACATTTGGGGATATCATTATATTAATAGAATAACATAAATGATTTTTACTCTATGGTTAATTTGAAATTATATATTCTTTAATGATTACAATGTTTCTTCAAATAATATATTATTGATCATAATGAATTTCTGTACAATAAAAAGGGAAGTTGAAGTGGAAAGGCACCAACAGAATGATATCCTTCTAAATCAATATCCCGGGATAGTAGGGATTGGAACTGAACTGTTTATGATATTAATGGATCATATAACATTGAAAATAAATGGATGTGTCATACATGCAATATATAAACATGATATAACAAAAAAGAACATGATAAAATTAGAACATTTTATGCGACAACACCCACAAAATTCAATGGATCTTATAAAGTAGTAGCTACTGTTGGATGGGTTATATCCCTTGAATTGATATTTGATGATATTTTATATTCAGATAATCATAGGTAACACTATCCATTTATCATTTTTAATGTGATTTTAATCATAGGTGGTCAATGGTCAATAATATCATGAAGAGAGAGGAGATTTACGGATTAGTGTGGGATAAATTTGAAATTCCTTTCTTTGGAAAATATATTCCTTTGGTTGTAAGAAATTGGATAGAGAATAAGTTCTTTGATTTTAAGATAATTGTAGACGATTTAGTGTCATCTTATAATGATAACTTCACATTTTTTGCGAGGATTGCTCTAAATCATATTCTAGAACAAGATTGAAAAATGAATTTTTTTTCTCAGGATCGAAGGCAAGGTATCGAAGGGAATTATAATTCCGTGAATTAAAAAGATATGAGAAATGAGAATGATGTAATTATAGGGTAGATATGGAGTTTTTTATGATGATGTTCAATTTGAAAACAAATAGAAGAAGTGGTTCATATGAAAAGAGATGGGTAATAATCAATCAAATAAATTTGTCGGTATTAAATTCTAGTTTCCATTTTCTGAAAAGTGTTTCGAAAAGCACCATGGGGAATGGATTTCCAAAATTCGGAATTTTTTTATGTTGTATTATTTGAATTCTAGTCAAATATTTTAATGAAAATGATCCTAAGTGTAATCCTCATAAGAAAACTATAAATTATTTTAAATGTGCTAAGAAGGGTTATTATAAAAATGACTTCCAAAATAGAGATCTTAAGGACTCAAGGAAGAAATAGCATAATTAGAAATGAGTAGTGAGATCTGTTTTGACTATGTCAGCAGATGTCTAGCCATACAACAGAGTGATATCATGTACTTTATTTGTTTAATCAAATATTTTAAAAAATTTATTATACATGGGGTTTACCCAATCTTTTATTTCTAAGGAATTATCTAGTAAATTTTAAATATCACCTCAAAAAATGATAACATAACTTATTGGTAAATCACTAGGGGTAAATATTATAACAAAGATGAATTATTAGAATCTTTATATAATGGTATGTTGAAAGAAATTACCTAAAAACCATGTTTTTTTATCCTCAGTAGAGTTAGATGCCATTCGTGGAATGGATTGGATTTCTGTTTATCAATATAATATTGATTGTAATAATAAATAAGATGTTTTTAGAAAGAGATCATGTTTGTATACAAGAAAAAAACCATAAATTTGAAAAAATATCAATAAGTTGGGAAAATATTGAAAGATAGTAATGAATGATATCTTGCACATATTGTTGAAAATATGGGTGCCATTACGTTTAATGAAGTGCTAGTGGTAAAAGAAAATCTTGAAGTGTTTAAGAATAAGTTACCTGATGTTATAACTAATTGGGATATTGAATTCATAGTTGAATTAGTTCTTGATACTAATCCAATATCAAAACACCCTTACTGAATGACTCAAATTGAACTTTGTGAGTTCTAAAATAAATTTCATAATTTTCATTATAAAGGCTTCATTTATCATAGAACATCACCATGGGGTGAGACAAATTAGGTTGTTAAAATGAATGATGGTTCCCTGAGACATTTCATTGATTATAGAGACTTGAATAACATAACTATTAACACAAGTACCCTTTTATTCATATCTATGACTTGATTGGTCATCTCCAGGGGGCTTATTACTTTTCCAAGAGTTCTATGAGATCCGGATACCCTAACCTAAAGATGAAAAATAATGAAATCATGAAAACAGCTTTTTCATACTAGCTATGGGCATCAAAATAAATTTATATCATTTTTGTTATCAAATGCACCTACTATATTCATGGATCTACTGAATAGAAAATTTCATGAGTTTATGAATATGTTTGTGGTTTTGTTTATTGATGACATTTTAGTATTTTCCACTATAAAAGAGGTTCAATAAACATTTAAGGGTTTTTTAAAACATTAATGGAAAAGAAACAATTTGGAAAATTAATAATGTCTTATGTTTGGTTTCTAATCATTCATTACCTTGGATACATTTTAAATAAATATTGAATAATAGTTTATCCATCCCAAAAAAGTGTTTGAAGAATGACCAGGACCTAAAAATGTCACAGAGATTCATAGTTTTCTTGGATTAAATGGTTATTACAAACAGGTTTTCCAAAACATTTCACAATTATCTATCCCTTAAACAATTTTAACAATAAATGGGATACATTTTGATTGGATATAAGAATGTGATGTTTTTTATTAATAGAAGAGAATATTAGTGAATGATCCCATTTTGGCCTTTTTTATGGCAGCATTGAGTTTTTCATCTACATTGATGATTCATTGAAGACAAATCATTGTGTTTTGATGCAATATGATCATGTCATTTCATATTAATAAATAAAACTAACACCTTATGTGTTAAATTCTCCAAAAAATGTTTGTAATTGGAAGATGTGGTTTTTAAATTGAAAATTTCGTGGCATCATTTTAAACGTGCCAAATGTAAAAAAAATATACTCACCATAAAATTATGATGTATATATTACATTAGACGTAATTAAACATGAATCATAGAATATAGCTTCCATTGATTAAAGTTTATGATTTACTGATCATTTACTATCCAGTAAAAGAAAATAAAGTTGTCGGATGCCATGAGTCGAAATCATCACGCATCATTATCAATGATATGCTTGGAACACGATCCCATGATTAACTACTTGATAAATTTTCGTTTAGATGTTGTTGTTGAAGGAAATAAATCAGTTTTATTTTAGGATTAAGTGCATTTATTGTTATCATATTTAATTAAGTAATAACTGAAGGAAGACCCTGAGATAAAGACAAAGCTAGAATTGGTTAAAATGGGTATGTTTCTATAATTTAACCATGATAATGGTTGTGTTTTGAGAATTAAAAAAATTATTTTGTGTGCCATGTGATTCCCAATTGAAGAATGATTTATTGTGGGAAGCTACATGTTCTACATTTACAGTTCAATAGGGAATCACTAATATGAACAAATACATTAGTGAGTGTTACTGGTGGGAAGGAATGAAAAGAAATGTTGATGAATTTGTTTTAAATTTTTTTGAAATGTCAACAGGATAGATCTGAGTGGTAGTTACTAAAGTAGACGATTCATCCTTTTCCAGTGCCATAGTGGAAATGGGAGAGTAAATCCATGTATATCATTGTGCGAATACCAAAATCTTCTCATGTTAATAATGCGATTTGGGTGATTGTTGTTATCGGATAAATTAATCTATATATTTTCATTATATTGGGGATAGAATTTATATTGATCAGATTATAAATCCTATGAAACAATGATATTATTAGGTTACATGTATTTCCGCTTTCCATTGTATCCTAATAATATCACTGGATCACTTCTAATTATTTGAAGAGCCATTCAACGTTATTGGGAAAGGAATTAAATTTCAGTACGAATTTCCATCCTCAATAATATGGCCAAGCATAATGACCAATTAAGGAATTGGAGAATATAATTAGTTCTTGATCAATAGACTACCATGGATGTTGGGATAAACTTATTTCTTTAGATATGTTTTCATATAATAACAGTTTTCATTCTCGAATATAGATGGATCCTTTTGAGGAAGTGTGTGGGAAGTAGTGTCGAACTCCAAGTTTTTTGAGATTATGTTGGGGAAAGAAAATTGATGGGACCAGTATTATTATATGATGTGGTTGAGAATGTGATGATGATCCAAAAATATATGAGGACATCTCAAATGAAATTCCAACTTGTTATATAGATAATATGAGGATATAAATTTCTTTTGAGGTAGGTGATCATGTTTTTCATAGAATATAACCATGGAAAAGTGTTATGTGTTTTGATATTAATGGAAATCTAAGTCCAACATTCATTGGACCTTATGAAATACTGGAGAGAGTTTGACTAGTTTCTTACCGAGTAGCTCTGCCCCAAATATTTTCTCAGGAACATAATGTTTGTCATGTTTCGATGTTGAAAAAATATGTGCTAGATTCATCTCATGTATTGAGTCTAGAAGTACTTCATTCATAGAAAAACCATTACATTAATGAGAAACTAGTACAAATTCTTAATTTAAGGGGAAAATAATTACGGAATAAGGTAATAAAGAAGGTAATGGGTTTTTACAGAGTCCACATTGTTGAAGATGCATCATGGTAGTCTAAAACTTCTATGAGGGAAATGTACACTCATTTTTTTAATATGTAAATAAATACGTAAATAAAATTATGATGACACAATTTCCAAAAGGTGGAGATAATGTTACACCCCATGGATGTAAAAAAAATTATAATGCATAAAACTTTTTTATATATATATTTATAACTGGACTTTAAACATGATTTTTTTGCTTCTATGATTTGAATTTTAAAAAATGGTAATCTTTGATTGTGATCAGTATGCTATTTGGAGTCTTATTGAAGAAATATAATGTTTGGTTAATAGTAACATAACCTTAGTAATAATAATAAGTTTAATAATATAAACCATATAAATTTTAATTTATATGATTTTTTATTTTCCTAATTTTATAAGGTAATGATATTTTGATAAATTTATCTAGGTTTAAAAAATGACCAATGGATTTATAATTATTATTCTTGAATATATTTTTATATTATATAAAAAAAGTAATAATATTTTGAAAATAATTTTAAAAAATTGAGTTCTTTTTTGAATTATACACATCAAGAAATTGTTAGGGTGAATTGTTTTTGGAAATTCTTGAATATTTGAGGAATAACAAAATACACTAAATTATGATAAAGGTTAAATACATGTTTTTCAACATTATTGGTAATGTAAGGTTGATGTAATCCCACATATTACTAAATAACACCCACTTATTAATATTTGGGCTAACATGAATTGATAATATTAATAGGCTTGAGAAAAAATATTAAAATAATGATTAAAATAATGTTAAACCAATTCACTCTTATACTATAAATACCACCCACATACCCCTTTTCCTCTCACACCTCTCAAGCCTTGGAAATTGTAATTGTTTTTTAAAATCCCCCCCCAATGATATCCCACACATCCAAGACCTTATATTTTAACAAATATTCCAAAACCAAGTCCATATGAAGGATCTCAAGGATAAGAGATCAAGAGGTAAGAATCATCTTCCTATTTCATCTGTTTTATCATTAATTCATTTATTACTAATACTATCATTCCTCACCATATTTAGGAGGAATGAAATATAAATAATCATATATATTCAGTAATATTTCTTGTTCATGTAAAAAAAATTAATCATCATTCTTCATCTCATCTCCCTTGTATTCTAAAAATAAAAACATTTTCCCTGATGTGCCAATGTACTAAAATCAAGAACAATGTTTTTTTAAATTTCTATTAAATTAATCAAATCTGAACATAAAATCATTTTAATGGTTGAAATAGATTTTATAGTTTATTTGTTAACATATTTGATGTTCTGTAATAAACATTCATTCCTAAAATTAAATTGTATATTGAGACGTGTTCATTATTATCGAAGAACTTTCAAAAATGATATAAACAAATATAATTAAAGTTTTATCTAATTATTCATAATAATATATGATTGAGAAATGATTTATTATATAATTAAATACAATATAAACATATTAGTACCATTTCATTTCACTTCTTGAATTTTATTAACGTTGAACAAGAAAATCTAATACAAACCAGTCATGGAAATCATGTGAAGAACGCACCTGAAACAATTGATGGAACAAAATACTAATAACTAAAGGGAGAAATGATGTTATATAATGATAATATAATGTATTATAAACATTGAAATGTTTCATTAAGATATTAATAAAACTATTTTAACCATTATAATAGATGATTAAACATGATTTTAGTAAGACAAACTATAGGTAAGGGAATTCATAACCAAAATTCATTCGTTGGTTTAACATTCTAATTCATTTATTGTGTGTTTTTAAAATCATTTATATGATGAATTTTTATTATATTGTGTTTTATTATGTGTAATCAGAGTATATAAACATAATCCTATCATTCTATTTATTCTCATATCTATTATACTATATTTGAAACGGGCATCTAATTTAAAATCCTCTATAAAAATACTGTTTAACCGAATTAAAAAGAAATAATTTTCATTAATTATTCATGTTTTATGATTATGTTCTGGTTAGTTGGTATTATTTATGATTAAGGGTGGAACCTATATCCTCCTCAAATTCATTGTATATTTTTATATTGGATGTTGGTCATATGGTTACTCCATGTGTAACAACGATTGTTACATAATAAGGATGTTCAAAGGGTTAAATTGTAATGTTGGAACGAGGGTCACAAATTAGAAGTTAGATGAGAGGGTTGCAAGATTATGTAATTAAGGAACCAATAAACATTTATCATTCTATATATGTTCTATATGTTTTTAAGAAATCTCATGGAAATCTCATGTTTCAAAAAGAATGTTTATATGGGTGAGAAGTACGTCTTTTTTGAAAATGATTTCATACATAACAAGTATTCATGGATAATTGTTATATTTAATTATATCTATTTCACATACTAATATTTTAATGCTTATACCATGTTTTTGAATTATTTTCAACGGTTATAGGGGTTTTCATGACAAATAAGGAATTTATTGTTAAATTTTATGATCATTTTTCAACAAAATCATGTTATTTTTGAAAAGATTTATATTTTCGAAGAAATTTACTCTATTATTGTGTAATATACTATGTATTAATGTGGAATTTTATGTATGTCATTACGTGAGGAATCTATAAAACTACAATCATAAAATTATCTTCAATGGGAATGAATTTTAATTCTTTACTAAAATTCAAGATTATGTTTTCAATAAGGATATGTCCTTATAAAAATAATGTTATGTTTTATAGAAAGCATTGTAAAAAATATTTTTAGTACCAAAGAATTGAAAATTTTACTTTTAATTATAAACAGTCTTGAATAAATATAGGTGTTGAAAATTAGATGTTTAATTGAATAATGTTATTATAGTTTTGTCTAATGGTAATAACATTGAAATATGATTAATGTTATTATTGAGGAAAATAATCATTAAACATTCCAATGTGCCCTATACAACATTGAATCATTATAAATCATAATTCTAATTAAGATAATTATATTAAAAGAATATTTTAAATAACATTAAGATAAACTAATTTTAATGACCCACATATCCTCATTGTATTGAAAGTTCAACAAGTCATTACTAGGCCTTAAGCGACATCCCCAAGGAACCAAATGCTGGAACTAAATGCCGAAGGGTTTCAAAACAAGTTAGGGTTGATTTACCCTTTTTATAACATACCACAGATTCAACAAATATATCCAAAATAATCAACTAAATGATGCATGATAAAAACTAAGACAACTCAACCATTTATTTTATCATAAACCAACCAAACATACCATAGTGGAAAACAACATTAAATTATAGTAAATAGCGGAAAGACAACTCAAAGACCACAAAACAACAACCCAACTCCATGCTCCACAAGCACCAAACTCCAAAATCTCAATCCATCCCAAGCATCATGAAGTAGTATGCAACACTTTACCTTTTCCAATATCTCGGTACCTGACATCTAAAAAATCACCAACGTGCCAATGTAGGGTGTGAGTAATGAAACTCATCAGGTTTTCCCCGATGACATCCCAACCCATGCCACTAGGGTAAAACATGTTATCACATTTTTATAAAACAATTAATATAAAACTATTCCAAAATAGTTCACAATATATCAAGTTCCATACCCGACCATTTTCTCAAAAGACCATCTTTCCCAAGAAAAGCAACCAAGAAATTTTTCCAACCAAATTCCCATTCCCATTTTGGCACATTCATTCCATTTCACAAATCCACATGACCAACCAGGAATGCAACTTGGACCTCCCTATAACCGCGAGTGGAGAGTTATCCTTCCACTAAGTCATCAATTAGTGAACCACCTTGATGGGGGTACTTCAAGACCATATCCATCCCTTTTGATGGGGGTACTTCTCGCCCTTATCCAACCCATCCTTTTTTATGGCGGTACATCTCAACCTTATCCATCCCAATGCATATTAATACACACCACAACCCATGAAAGTCCATGCCCAAGACAATGTGTGTTCAAAACATTTCAATAAAGTGTCAACATTTTATTGAAATCCCTTCCTTTCAAGCATAAAAACCATAACCAATTAAAAAACAACATTTTAAATTTACTTCAACAAAAACATTACAAAAACACACAAATTCCATCACCTGTTACTAAAAATGGGTTTCAAGAATTCATACACAATAGATAAAAAACCATTTCAATCAAGAAAATCAATTTGAAACTAAGAATTCAATTTCTAAGAAAGAGGAATCGAGAGGGAATCCACCTACCTCAGTGGTTTTGACAAAAACCCTAACAAATGGAGAACACACAAGAAAACCCGACTGATTCACCAAGGATCCTCCGTAGATATCTTTTCCTAAGAAAAACAAGACCAAATATCATTATGTTTGGTATCAACACACATAGATCTACCCATAACAGGCATAGATCTAAGAAACTGAGAGAAGAGAAGATGTAGATCTATGTAGATCTGAGAATCCAAACACGAACGATCACATACCTCACAAATCTGGCTTTGATTCATCAAGAGAAGCCTTCAGATCACCTCCGGAATGATGGGAGAACCCTTTTTGACCTTGGGATAACCAAAATCCCGAGTTAGGACCACTTAAGAGGAACAATGAGCTACCTAGAGGATAAAACGTGTGAGATCCACTTTAATAGGATATCGTTAATTGGTCGCACGGTTTGACAAACCATGTGCTAATTGTGCATTACCTACTACCTCAGAAACCATTCTCGAATGGTTTGGTAGTACGGTTAGACAAACCGTGTGCCGACCGTGCAGAAGCCACTACATCCATGACCCACTACGCATGGTTTGGCCGCATGGTTTAGACAAACTATGCTCTTCCCGTGCGACTTCCCCTTTTCCTGAAAACATCAATCCATGTTCTCCCGACTCTCCCATTCAACAACCATAACATTAAAACCATGAAATGCATCATGTAATCATTACATACTAGAAACTGGTGGTACTACATTCTCCCCAAATTGGTGTTTCTTTCATCAGAAAGTAGAAAACCATCACCCAGGTAATGGTGTTCCAGCCACTCCTCTTTCATTTCATTCTCGCGTTCCCAAGTCTCTTCCTGAATCCGACCATGCTACCATAAAACCCACACCATACCAATGCTTTTTCCACGAAATACATTATCTTACCTATCCACAATATATACCAGAATATATACCAACTAAGCATCCAGCTCTCGGTTAACGCGATCCCATCTGATCACATGGTCAGGATCAGGATGATACTTCTTCAACTGAGATACATGGAACACATTATACATTGCACTGAATTGTGGTGGTAATTCCAACGGATACGTCACCTCCCCAACCCGTTCCCATATCTCAAAAAGTTCTATATATCTACGGGATATATTTTCCTTCTTCCCAAAACAATGATGTCCATGCGTTGGAGTGAGCCTCAAAAAGACATGATCACTCACCGCAAATAAAAATGTTCGTCGGCGATGATCTGCATATGATTTCTGACGACTATGTTCCATCCCCATCCTCTTCTTTATCAACTAAACCTTCTCCATTGTTTCTTGGA
This sequence comes from Viscum album, assembly GCA_963277665.1. Classification (NCBI taxonomy): domain Eukaryota; kingdom Viridiplantae; phylum Streptophyta; class Magnoliopsida; order Santalales; family Viscaceae; genus Viscum; species Viscum album. The sequence continues at coordinate 655,485,726 of OY728140.1, forward strand.
CAAGGCTCGGCCCAACTAGTGATGTCTCACCTGTTTCCACCCAACAAAGTGGAGAACAACAAGGACACAAATACAATGCTTCAAATGGAGCCATGTGTATCAAGGCCTGATAACCGTTGTTATATGAGGACTCCACAAAAGACACATTATCCTCCCATGAGCCACCAAAATCCATTAAACAAGCCTGCAACATGACTTCCAACTTTTGTATCTTCCTTTTGGATTGTCCATCCATCTGATGTTGATGCGCCGTACTCATATTCAACTGATTTCCCATGGATTTCTATATGGATAACCAGAAATGAGATGTGAACCCTGAATCACTATCGGACACAATTGAAACTGGTATTCCATGTCTCTTTACCACTTCTCGGATATATATTTGGGACAGATCCTCCACCATATTGGATTCACGAATAAGGATGAAATAGGTCGACATGGTTAGATGATCCACTATCACCCAAATGGAATCATGTTTCTGAACAGTTCTTGGAAGACCTGTAACAAAATACATTACTATCTGATCCCATTTCAACGCTGGGATAGGTAATGATTGTAACATACCAGCTATCCAATGATGTTCCGCTTTAACTTGCTGACAAGTTAAACATCTTGAAACAAATTTAGCTACCTTCCATTCCTTGTCGCTCCATCAAAATTCTACCTTCAACGCCTTATAAATATTCTGTGTACCTGGGTGTACAACCCATCTTGAATGGTAGTAAGCATGAAGGATTTTTTATTGATCGGTTAAAGGTACAACTATCCAATCTCGAACTTGCAAAACTAAACTCCCATCCAGTTTGCATCCATTAATGGTCTCCCCACCAATGAGTTTTGAAATCATTGCGACACAGTCTACATCAGATACATGTGCCTCGTTTAAGGTCTCCACCAAATTACAAATAAGCACAATTGGAAACAAAACTACAACATATCCTCTGTATACACATTCCAAAAGCATGTCGGCTAGGACCGACATCAACTCCCACTCATCTGAAGCATCTTTTGCCAAATGAGCATACAATAATCTGCTTAATGCATCGGCCAGCAAATTTCCCTTACCCAGTGTATAAAACAAGTCAAAGTCTAATATTTGAAGGTACTCCATCCATCTACTCTACCTCAGATTCAGATCTCACTATGAGAATATGTGTTTCAAGCTTTCGTGATCCGTAAACACAGTAAATTTATCACCAAAGTGATAATGTCTTTCAAAACATGGATGAATGCAGCAAACTGCAAATCCTGTGTTGGGTAAATCTTCTCATGCAGTCTCAACTGCCTTGAGCTATAACCAACCACATGATCTCCTTTCATGAGAAAAAAACCCAACCCTGATCTCGAAGCATCAAAATACACCACGTACCACAGTCTTCATTTAGGCCTGATCAAGATGGGTGCTGATGTAAGATGAACCTTCAGTTCTTGGAAATACTTCTGACATTCTTCTGTCTATTGGAATGGATAATTATTATTTGTTAGAGATATCATATGTGACACTAGTAGTTAGAAGTCACACACAATGATTTTGTAATAACCAGCTAGACAAAGAAAATTTCATATTTCGATGACATAATTCAGTGGTTTCCATGAAATAATAGCTTCTATATTTTCTGGACCCACTGAAACACCTTTCTTAGAAACAACACGGCCCAGAAAGCGTGACACTGGTATCCAAAAATTGAACATTGATAATTTGGAATACAACTGATGGTGTCTCGATATTTCCAACACTATCGCCAAGTGTTTCTCATTCTCATCCCTTATTATTGAATACATCAATATGTCATCCACAAACACCAAAACAAAAGAATCTATATATTGCCGAAATATCTGATTCATTAATGCCATAAATACCACTGGTGCATTTGTATGTTCGAAAGGAATGACTACATATTTGTAGTGTCCATATCTATTTCTGAAGGTTATCTTAGGAATATCCTCCTTCTGAACCCGCAACTGGTGATATCCTAACCGTAAGTCAATCTTAGAGAACCACTGAGCTCCCCTCAATTTATAAAACATTTCATCAATTCATGGAAGTGGATATCTTTTATTTATCATAACTTGGTTATGTTTACGATAATCCACACATATCCTAAGAGTTCCATTGTCCTTCTTCACAAACAACACCAGTGCTTCCCATGGAGATGTATTTGCCCGAATGAAACCCTTGCTTTCTAGCTCTTCTAACTGCACTTTCAATTACCATAACTCTATTGGTGCCATACTATAGGATGTAAGGGAAATAGGAATGGTCCCTGGAAGGAGATCAATTGTAAACTCCACTTCCCATTAGAGGTGGTAACCCAGATAAGTTCATGAAAAAGTCTTATAAAAATTGATCCACCATGGCTGGAAAACTAATTTCTCAATCACTTCCATTGATTCCAAAGTCAACACTACCAATTTGTGAGAGATCATTCCCAACATTGGTGCAAACAAGCTCTTTGAACCTTTCTTTACTATCCTCTCTCATCTAATGAGATGGTCATTGTTGTCCTTAGTCGTGAAACTAACCGTTCTACTATAACAGTCGATTTGAGCCTTAATTATTGTCACCCAATCCATACCTATTATCACATAATAGACATCCATATCCAACATGGAGAAGTATCATTACAGCTCAGATCCATCTACAGTTATAGAACATGCTCGACACACAAAGGCTTGACATTCTCTTTCACCAAGAGGAGTTTGCAGTCTGAAGACAGAAGGCATCATTTCCAGTTTTAAACATAGCAAGTCAACATCACGAGAAGCAATGAAGGAATGTGATGCGATAGTATCAAAAAACAGTTGCGCAAAGGTATAATTCAAAATAATCGTACTTATTACTGTAGATGGTCCAGCTTGATCATCGACCATCATATGCTCAACTCCATACAACTTCGTTGTCACTACACTATTCTCCTTGTTTCCTTGTTGAGATTTCCCTCTTTGAGGAGTCATGGTATTTTTAGAATCACCACAGCTAGCTTTGTCATACTGACGAGACTGACTCTTCTTTCCTCATCCTGTCTATGTATTTGATGCTTGCGACGCCTGGGAAGTGTCATGTGAACCCGAACTCATAGAATTTCTATAGCAGAGCTGTAGATGACCCATCTGCTTGAAATTGTGACATTGTATAGTTTGTTCCATACACTCTCTCTTTATTTGATCTGTCGAACCACATGGAAAACAGCCGACATTCATCATGGGTCATGGAGGAAGATTTACCAATCCAACTGTCTGATTCTGATTCGCATTCCAATCTTGGAAGTAGGTGTCCTGCTTCCGCTTGTTCCCATCATTAGAGTTCCCAACCGTTCCCATGGGTATCATCATACATCCCCCTCCTGTAACACCCAAGATTTCTCTTTCAGCTACTGTTTCTCTATTTACCATTTCTGTATAATCCATAATCCAGAGCACATCTATCATCGAGTGAATCTCCTATCGTAACCCTGATTCAAAGATGCGTGCCTTCGGCGATGCACTTGCAGCAAATTTCAGAGCAAAGTCCACGAAATTCATGAATGTTTCCTCATAATTCGTCACAGAGAGATTCTCCTGCTTCAGGATGAAAAAGTCTCTCATCCTATAGATCCTGAACGTGCGAGGATAGAATTTTTTATTGAACAACTCCTCAAATTCCTCCCTGCTTAGGCCTTGATCCACCTAATCCTGCACCACTAGCTCCCACCACTGTCATGCAAGATCCTCCAGCATATATGTCGCCAAATATACATTCAGTTATTCTAGTGTGCCGATGAAAGCGAAGATACTATTCATCCTACTCAGCCACACCACCACCCTTTATGGTTCAGAATCACCCCGAAAGATGGGTGGATTCTTCTTCTGGAACTGAACGAATGGTCTACATGCCTTGACTCATCCCTCTGATTCCCCATGTCCATGGCCTGAAATGCTTGAACTATTCTTTGGAAAAGTTGCTGGTTCACATGTGACTCATGTGCTACCATCTTCTCAGTAGAGTCTTCCGTTTGGTTTCTACGACGCCAAACAGGTGCCATTTTCTATACAAACAACGCAAGCTGTTAGCCTCACTTCCTAGCAACTGAAGGCTTATCATTTCAATTTCTATCACATCACTATTACAACATTGATTTCCAACCATCATGATTTTATACATTTACCCATTTCTAAAAATATATCTTTTCATTCTTTTGAAAATCAATCTATTTTTAAAATACATCAATTATTCTCTTCTTAAAATAAATCATTTGAAAATAAGTTTAAAATTCTCAGAAATCACGCCTTTTCATCAAGCCATAATCCATTTCTCAAAATGATATATGCTCTCCTAGTGGGAAATAATTCCTCTAAATCATCTCATACTCATCTCATTGGCTAAACCCATGATAATGAAATCTATTATCCTATTAGTGTTTCCGAAACACTTATTTACCCAACTCCTTAGTAACCTGAATTTCAGCATAAACAGGTTAGCTACGTCCTTTATGCTATACGTTTCAGGTTCCGAAAATTCTACTCCTGTCTACGATTTGTACCCAAGAAATAGATAAGAATTAATTTCAACTCCAAGACCAAGAACATCAATGACCACTTGTTAGGCAAGGACCGAACAAGATGATACCATTTGTAATGACACCCTTATCTTCATTGTCTTGATAGTACAACAAGTAATTACTAGGCCTTAAGAGACATCCCCAAGGGACCAAAGGATGGAAATAAATGCCGAAGGGTTTCAAAACAAGTGGGGGATGATTTACCCTTTTTAGAACATACCACCGAATGAAAAACTATAACCAAAATAATCAACAAAATGAGGCATGATAAAAACTAAGAAAACTCAACCATTTATTTTTTCATAAACCAACTGAAATTACCACAGAGGAAACCAACACTAAATCAGAGTAAATAGTGGAAGGATAACTCAAAGACCACAACACAACAATCCAACTCCATGCTCCACAAGCTCCAAACTCCAACATCATGAACCAGCCCAATTATCACGAAGCAGTATGCAACACTTTACCTTTTCCAACATCCTGGTACCTGACATCTACAAAAGCACCAACATGCCAATGCTGGGGGTGAGTAATGAAACTCAGTAGGTTTTCCCCGATGACTTCCCAACCCATGAATCTTGGATAAAACATGTTAGCACATTTATATTAAACAATTTATATAAAACAATTCCAAAACATTTGACAATATATCTTGTTCCATGCCAAACCATTTCCCCACAAAACAATCTTTCTCAAGAAACGAAACCAAGAAAATTTTCCTACCAAATTCCCATTCCCATTTTAGAACATTCTTTCTATTTCAAAAATCCACACAACTAACCATGCATGAAACCTGGACCTCCTTATACTCGCGAGTGGTGAGTTATCCTTACACTAAGTCGTCACATAGTGAACTACATTGATGGGGGTACTTCACAAACTTATCTGTCCCTTTTGATGGGGGTACTTCTCGCGCTTATCCATGAAAAACCTTTTTGATGTGGGTAATTATTGCCTTTATCCATCCCAATGAATATGAACACACACCACAACCCATACAAGTCCATGCCCAAAAACAAGTGTCTTCAAAACCTTTCAATAAAGCATCACCCTTTTATAGAAAACCATTCCTTTCAAGCAGCAAAACCATAACCAATTTAAAATCAAAATTTTAAATTTACTTTAACAACCTCTTTTCAAAAACACACAAATTCCATCACCCGTTAATAAAAAGGGGTTTCAGCCATTCCTTCACATTAGATAAAAAAACCATTAAAATCATGGAAAATAATTTGAAACTAAGCCTTCATGTTCTAAGAAATAGTAATAGATAGGGAAGCCACCTACCTCAAAGGTATTGACAAAAACCCAAACAAATTGAGAATGCACAAGAAAACCCAGCCGATTCACCAAGGATCCTCCTTAGATCTCTTCTCCTAAAACAACCAAGACAAAATCTCATCATGTTTGGAATCAACATAATTAGATCTACCCATAACAGTTGTAGATCTATGAAAGTGAGAGATGAGGAGAAGTAGATCTAAGTAGATCTGAGAATCCAAACAAGAACGATCACATACATCAAGAATCTGGCTTCTATTCATCAAGAGAAGCCTTCGGATTGCCTCCGAAATGATGGGAGAACCCTCTTTTACCTTAGGAGAATCAAAATCCCGAGTAAGGGCTACTTAGGAGAAAAAATGAACAACTTAAGTGAAAAAACACATGAGATCCACTTTTATATGATCTTGTTTAAGTGGCTGCACGGTTAGTTCGCACGGTTTGAAAAACCGTGCTCTAACCGTGTGTTGGAAACTATCTCAGCCACCCATCTCGAACAGTTTACCCATACGGTTAGACAAACTGTGTGCTGACTGTGAGGAAGCCACTGCCTCCAAGAACCACTATGCACAGTTCGGCCATACGGTTTAGACAAATATGCGCCTCCCGTGCGACTTCCTCTTTGCCTCAAAACATCAATCTACGTTCTCCCGACTCTTCCATTCAACACCCATAAATTTAAAACAATGAAAAGAATCAAATAAGTGTTATATACCAAAAACTGAGGGTACTATAATAATCCATTCTAATGAATATAAAAACTTGTATTATATACACCACACAAAAGAAGTAAGTGGTGAACATGAAATTTATCTCGTAAAAGTAAAAAAGCTGAGATCAGAATTAACTACCTTTCATTTTCATTCAGGTGAACATCATTTAAATACCAATATAATAAAATTATATTAATTATACATTTTATAGATATTTATTTTATGTTAATCATTATTTTTATTTCAATTATTACACTGTTATATATAACTACATAATTAATTAAATTTATGTGGGACTTTTTTTGAAATATTTTTGTTTCTCTATCTAAAGAAAAATGGTTGGTAAACTATGGTCAAAGAGGTAATTATATAAAATATATAGAATAAAAATTATCAAATAATTATTATATTTATAAAAATATTATACTTTTATATGCAATCACTAAATATGGTTATGAAAAATGAATCAGTTCCACACACATGGAGATAGTAGCCTGTATATAGTCATAAAAAACGTTCCTATTTTTCAATGATCATTTTGGAATGAAGGTACATAATAATATATCATTCAAGAGTTATAATTATATCATATATACTAAAATATTTAGTCATATATACTTAAATATATAATTTTATTCATGTAAAAGTAATCACATCATGTCAATGAGGTATTAATCCACAAGTCCACGAACGATCTTACAACTTTATGTATAAAATGGAATTGAATAAAATGATATATATATATATATATATGTATTATATTATTAAAATTAATTATTCATGAATATAATATAATGTATGTTTATGTGACATATTTTGTAAAAAAAAAATCCTTGAACATTCCATGTCTAGTGTGAATGAATCCTGTAGTTTTGAGGGGGTTATAGTTTATAGTTCCACCAATGATGTTATAAATTTTACATAATATATATATATATATATATATTAATTTTTGTGGATCCCCCTCCATTTTTCCTCCTCCTCTGTATCTATTTCCCTCTCCTTTTTCTACTCCCGCTAAAATATTCCCCCCCCCCGAGCCACTGATTCCGTATAAAATCAACCCCATTTTCATCCTCCTCTTCCCCCAACATCGCTGATGTTCTCCACCTCTTTCCCACTCACTATTCAGAAAATTACTCTAAATTCCTATGAATCATCCTCCTCTCAATCCACATAATTCTAATTTTCCTACCGTCCTCTACTTCTGCCATCTCCATATCTCTTTTTGATAAAGTCATCATGTTCTCCTTTAGTCTAAATATCCAGGCCTCTCCATCACTCCATCACATCAATCGACATTCCTCTTCTCCCTCTATCCCCATTACACTACTACATGAATCCTACTAGATGTACATTGTGTCTTCATTACCATTTCCCTCAGTTTTCCCTGTCCATCTGTTCTCCCTGGCATCCTTTAATTTTCTTTAGGTAGACCACAAGTAGAGCATCGTCAATTATTACTCAACATTGGACATTTATTTTCCCCTATACTGTTTTGAAGTTTTATGTTTCATTTTGTACAATAAATTAATTCAGTCTCTGTTTATAGCACCAAAATCATAACATTTTTTAAATTTATCGATGCCTTTATTGTTTTTTTGTAGAAATTTATTTCAATAACATTCATCGAACTTCATTGTTATTCAGAATAGGTGAATTATTGGATGATGTCATAATACTATGTATAAAAGTATGATCATGAATGTTATTGTTTTAGGAATTTGAAAACATTCATTGTTTTATTCTAAACCAATGACAATTTAGGAAGCGGGTTGTTGATTCAGAGATTTTGAAAAGGTGTTGAATCTCATTATCATGTGTTCGTCTCATGAAATTTTTGTACTGTTTAATCTACCTATATGAAAATTACTAAAATGGTTATTGTAATATCATTCTAAAATTTTATTGATGTTTTTTTATGGAACTATTTGATCATGTTTATTTAATATAATGATTCATATTACATTTCAATTTTTATCATTATTTGAATTTATTAACTTGAATATATTGGTTCATATTTGATAAAAATATCTATTCATTTTGGAACAACAATTTATTCTAATGTATAGGTTTGTTAAAAATATTGTTCGAGTATAGATTGCAATTTATTTGGTCCATGAACTAAATTATATTGATTTATATTTCATAACAACATTTTTTCTATTTTTAACATTATTTTTTCTAATGCACATGTATATAAATATGTGGGTTTTCATATTTATTTAACATATATTTATCAGTTCATTAAATAGGGATCAATTTGTTATTTTTTTAAATTATTTATTCACATTCATATTTTTTTAATACATTGATATTTGTTAACAATAATATATATTTTTATTTTTGTTAACAATATTTGATCATTATTTAACATTAATTTCATCAAATGTACAAGTTTTTAAATACTCAGGTTTTTGTATTTATTGATGTATCAATAAGTTAAAAATATCAATTCATATTTTTTGTCAATATTTTTTTAACCAAAACATGTTCTGTTGTACATGTATGAAAATATGTGATTTTTAATATATTTTTATGGCTTTTGTGTATCAGGTCTGATAATATTCTGGTCTGATTAATTTTTGTTACTTATGTGTTAGGACATAAAGATTAATAAAAGAAATTTCAGGACAAAAAAATAACTTCATTGAAAAAATTGATGATGAAATGCAAGAAATATATATCTTCGAGCTATCTGTGCTACACCAGTCTCTAAATACAACCCTAGGAATATGATCTTCACTTCCTTTGCACACATTTCTTCCTCATGTCCCCTCAGTTTCTTCATATTGTCCATAAGTAGAGATTCATCATTGATAACTCAACTTTGTATTAATGACACCCCTTTTGTTGTACTGTCATTTTCTGTTATTTTTTTGTGAACTATGAATTTAAGTTATCCACATCAAAATACATTCCTCAACAGTCCTAAACTATTTCATCAGGTGTACTTTTGTCACGTTGTAGTGTTTTGTAGTAGAAATTCTTATTTTTAAATATGTTTTTTAGTTCCCATTATCGTTTCGCTATTTTCTACATTATGATGTTTTAATTCTTATAATTCACATGATCATTTTCTTAATTAGTGGTTATATTTTAGTTAGTTTTTTGTTATTATGATTTTTCTATGCATGTATTACAAACTATATATATCTGTTGATGGGGTCTCATGCTTTTCCACTAGATCAATTTTTCTTCTTCTCATCCATCTGTTTAACTCATTATTTTATTTCATCTCTACTGGTTTTTGTTTAGCATGAGTTTATGTTCTTGACTATGATGATGATTCAATGCATTACCATATAATTATCTGGAGTACATGGACCCTTATAACATGGTGCTGACATAGATCGTTCATTCATGTCTTATCCTTTAGTATACCTCCAATGAATTTATATTAAGGTCAAATTAAATTAAAATTATGCTCTATTACTGAACTCTCTCAATAGAAACCATATTCTATTTGATCTTATATATTTTATAGGTTTAAGGTTGTTGTGAAATTATTTCTAAAGGCGTTATAGGATAAAAGAAAATGTATTTATATATTCTAATTTTTTAAAATTATTTCTTGACTAATAATATTACGTGGAATTTTCTAAGAAAATAAAATTAATTGAACCCATGAATATAACTATATAAGTATAAATCAATTACTCAGGATGTTTTATGCTACTATTTAAATGACATTCATATTGGAATCGATGATGTTAATTTTTCCAAAACCAATTATTCATTATTTTTTATGAATTTTTCATATATAGTTTATCTTTAATTATCTCTTTCTATTATATATATTTATAGGTTGTGTCTATGAATGACCCCTGAAGGGGAGATACCATACAAATGATTGCAGATATAAATCTCTAATAACACATAAAAAAATTTAATTACATCATGGTTACTTTATATTAATGGAAATGGGTGTTATTATATGGTTTTGGGTGTATATGTTAATGTTATATTGATAAATTATATGTTTGATGCATACTAAATGTGATGATTATGGGTTAGATAAGGGAATGGGAATGGTTTAAAATTATTGAAAGGAATTTTATGTATTTTCAAAATTAATACACAGTCAATATATTGGTATAATTATAAAAAATAATTTAAATCAAGTATCTCTGTTTGATTTTATTTTATATTAAAAAAATTATACATTTTTTTGGCATGTGAAATATTTAATATTCTTGATTCAAACTACTATACCTGATAGAGAAAAGTTAGGTATATTATATTTCTCATTATGTTTTATTTTCAATGAAGTTTCCAATCTCATATAGTGGGGATATATTTGACTATTTCATTTCATTGTCAATAAAATTCACTAATTGTTCACAGTTGACATGTTGTGTTAATTACGAAATGATTGGTGGATGAGAAAGAATTACCTTATTTTGTGTCATGGATCAATTGGAATTCACTAGATCATTCTCCTCATTATGGGGTCGAGGGATGTCTATATTCAACATTGTCGGTAATGGCCTTATGTTGACCCCTCCAAAACTATCATTTAAGAATTAAGTGTAAACTGAATATTATGGCTGAAATATATAATTTTGGTATATAGGTTTACTCAAATGTATATATAGATTCATCAATGATTATTCTAAATGTCTTGCACTACTACTTGATGACTTTATTAGATAAACACTTGCAATGGGTATTATTGTAACACGTTATCTCCAAACATGTTTTACAAGAAAAAATATTGGATTGAGGAATTCAATGGATGGTATCTTATGGGATTCCTTGAGACCTTCATAAAAAAATAATTTTATTCTATATTTCCTTTTTAATAATTAAATATTATGGTTTGGTGTGATTTTTTGTGCATTGAATCATATGTATGTTTACGATTTGGTGATTTCAGTGGCTTGGTTCATTCAAAAGGGGGAATAATTTGAAAATTATTACACTGGGGGTCTCCATATATATTTAATAATGTATTGCTAATCCAGTCTCATTGAAACATAAATTTTAATATTCCAAATAGTATCATGGATGGACTGATTTCATACTCATCGGATTACCTTTGATAACTACCAACTCGGGTTGTGACACTATTATTGATATATTCAGTGAAGATGAATTATGTTGAGGATTTGTATTATATAAAACAATTCTCTTATATTGTCAATAATATACTATGAATTGATAAATTTTTTTTAATTATGTTACATTGATAGTTTTTATCAGAAAACACATTTATGGTCCCTTGAAGGAGCTTCATAAGTCTGTGAAGATGTTTGAACGAGCTATTGTTTTGGATAACCCCACAATCTCTCTTTTAGACAACCAAAAATATGTTTTATATCAGTTACATGTTTTACTTATGGAATTTACGACCATTCTTTTTGTGATTTCTTATTCTTGGTTTTATGTTTCGCATTCTTATGTATATTATCTAGAGAGTGGTGTTTGTATAGATTTTTTTTTTCAATTCACAATAATACATTGGAATGGTGAAAACCCCTTGAATCTATCCTCAAACTCAGTAAATATATTTATTTTATAGTTTATTTATTAGAGTTTTAATCCCTGTCATGGAATCCTCCAAGATTTTTAATTTATTATTCACAATCTATCTAGGCTTATACAACCTGCTATTTTCTAAGAAACTGATTAGTTCAAGTTTTCTTCTACCATTTGTTTCATTTTGGTTATATTATATTTCCATTTTTAAAATGTTTTCTATGTTAAATGAAATAAATTCTCTGTTCTATTATATGTTTTTTTGTTATAATAGTTGAATATGTTTTTATTTATTTATATATTTTTCTATATTTCAATTGATAAATTAGGAAGATGAAATATAGTGAACAACATACATTTTAATGTTTTGAGGTAGGGGATGTCAAAACACATCACCACTTCACTACTATTATTGTGATGTTTTGGATGGACTGCATCTATGGGTGACATCTGGATAGACACCACACTCATAATCTGTTATGCAGACAACCCCACAACACATGAACTCATCAAGGCATCATGTTTTTGTGGTATAAACCTTTTTTGAGTAAGGCTTTGTATTATTGGATTTCTAGTCAATATATTCTAGAATTATGAATTTTTAATAATTCACTAGAAGAAAATATATATACTAAATTTAAAATATTAAATTAGAATTCAAATTTAGAAAAAAAGTTTATACATGACTAATTTCATATAGTAAAATGTATATTTCAATATGCATTTATTTATGTATATTTTGTATTCATTCTTTTTTCCTTACACACTCTTTTATGTATGTATTAGTTCATTATTAATTTAATGATGTATACATGTAATAAATATAGAAAATTATTATATTCCATTAATCCGTTATTTGAATATGAATATTCTATATTTTATATTGAAATTAAGTGTATTAATATGTATTGTTTATAACAAAAATTAGGTACAATTTGATTTGTAATTAAATGATTATTCTGTGAAAATATATAGGTCTGGTACTAGTGGAAATTATAATGATATGTGTTTCTAAAGAAATAAAAATCCTAGATACATAAAAAATAACATATAAAAAATATATAAATATAGTTTCCATCATAATTTCCACTATTAGAGGTCGTAATGAAAAAATGAACAATAATCGTTTAGTGAGGCCGTAATTCTCTATACATATAAATAGTATGTTCATTACCCATTAGATGGAAATGTGTGTAAGAGTAGATAAAAATCATATAATAAAAAAATGCTAACATATTTTGGATAATGGTTGTTTATACAATAATAGAATAATGAGGGTTTAGTGTGTGTAGAATATAAATAAAACAATGAATCCCATGGATAGATTTTACCTCTTAATTGGGTAACTATGTTTGGTTTGTAGCAAAAAACCTCCATATATTACATCCAAGCCACGAAATGTATAAAAAAATTAGGGGAGGTATTTTTTGGATATATTTGGGTTGATATATTCAGATCCAATGTGTCATGATAGTTTTGAGTAAGTGATGGAGAGGATTAATTTTTATAGTGGAGGTGGAGTGGCACTATTGTAATATTTTGACATAGGAATTCTGTGAAAGTTTTTCATATTGCAATTGGATCCAAAAATAGTAAATGTTCGATCCAATTAAGGGTAGGTTTGATATATGTTATTAAAATATATCTCTAACTTGTATACATGTCACGTTGGGCATTAAGGATATGGTTTAGTCACATAATAAGTTTAATTTAACCATAATCGTTGTAATTAATTTTGATCACATTCATTGATATTTTTTTAATCAAAAGAACATTTCAAATTATTAGATATTGATAAATATTCGGATTCCAAATATGAAATCCATTTTTAAAAATTATAATCAAATAAGATGAAAATTTAAATTTTAAATTTATCCCTTAGGTGGGATGACCATACAAGGTTTTAAAATAAAAATGATCAAAATATTTGATGAGTATTTACATTCAATTTCAATGTGAAAATGATTCCAATAGCATACAATGTATTAATTGAAAAAAAATATTATATAATTAATCATTAAAATATTTTAAATATATAATGTTAAAATGTAAATAAATTTTATGAAAAATAAAACATGACATAATAATTAATATTTTTAAGCATTCATTAATAAATCATATGATTCTGAAAAATATATGAAATTCACCATAATTTTTTTATGATTTTATTTCACATATTAAGTTCCTTTTAACATATTAAATTAATAAATGTGCCCAATGTGTGATTTTAAATGGGTTATCCATTCATTGGAGGTTAAATTTTCTATATAAAAATTTAGTTTTTTTGTTTGAAATTGGGATTGCTCTTATCTTATGCCTATAAATTCTTATGTATCAATATAAAAATATATTTGATTTAATATATAAAATATATTATTCATTAAAATTATGAAATATTTCTAATGAATTATGATTATGATGATAAAAATCATTTGGAATCATAAAAATAATTATATTTCTTTTTATATCCAATTGGTTCATATTTTCATTTCTCATTATTTGTATCCAACTAATTAACATTATAATTATATAAAACATAATTTTTCATATGAAATTTATTAAAATTCATAAATTCTTACCTAATGTTTTTGCTATATAATATTTTATTCATTAAAAATATTTTATGATACAATTTTTTGGTGAAATTATTTCTTGTGTATAACCCAATTTATTATTGAAAGTATCTCTTGTGAGTAAATCCAGCTATTTAGGAAAGTCTACCATGAATGTAATGAAATATAACAATGTTTTTTCATGAATTTTAATATATAATATGTATTTTAAATAGTAAATATATTATAAGGTATCTGAATATTTTATTCCATTCTATGGTGGGAGATGTTTTTCATACCCGTTATCGAATAAAATGTTGAGCATTACAATTTTATGGTTATACACACTCTCCACATTAATTAAGTTGTGTCCTTGTAATTTAAAATCAATATTGGTAATATATTGATAGATATTTATTACATTAAAATCTCACATCCACAGAATGATTTGTAAAACATACATTAGAAAAGATATAATGGGAAGTACAAAGGAAACACAGACTAACATGTGACTAGGTGTCTTTGAAAAAGTACATTATTTTAAAGAAGATATTAGAACATTGATGAAAATAATAAATATTTATACGGAGTTAATAAGTCCATCATTCAAAAACATGTTCATGATAAATGGAAAGATGAGGCCCTTAAAGCCATAAATCAGTTTATTTTTGAACAACAATTTATTCTAATGTATAGGGTTTTAAAAAAAATGGTTCAGGTATTTCATGAAATTTATGTGGTCCAGGAACTGAAATATATTGATTCGTATTTCATAACAATATTTTTTCTTTTTTTAATCATTATTTCTTCTCATTCTCATGTATATAAATATACAAGATTTCATATTTATGTAACATATTTGTTTCATGTCTTTAAATAAGGATATGTTTGTTAATTGTTTTTAATATATTGATTCATATTCAAATTATTTGGTTATATAAATTTATATTTGTCAACTAAAATATATATGTTCATTTTAGTTAATAATATTTGATCATTATTTAACAGTAATTTCCTTAAATGTAACAGTTTGTAAATATTCAAGTTTTTGTATTTATTGATGTATCATTATGTTTAAAATATCTATTCATATTTGTAAACAATATTTTTTTAACAAAACCTTATATTAACGTACATGTCAAAAAATATGTGGTTTTGAATATTTTTCTTTTACTTGTGTGTATTAAGCCTGTTAATATTCAGACTAGAATAAATTTTGTAACATATTTGTCAGGGCATAAAGTTTAATAAAATCGATTCATGAAAAAAAAAACTAATTTCATTGAAAAAATTGATGATGAAATGAAATAGACAGATCCCTTAGAGCTATCTGTGCTGCACCACTATTTGAATACATCCTTAAGAATAGGCCCTTAGCTTCCTTTGCACACATTTCATTCATGTGTCCCATAATTTTCCTCATATAGTCTATAAGTAGATATTCATTGTTTACAACCCAACTCTGCACTGTTGTCATCCCATATGTTTTACTAACATTTTATGTTATTTTATGTTAAAAATTAATTTAAGTATTTTTCATCATTATTCATACCTCAACAGCACTAAAATATCCTTCTGGAATTATTTGGTCACAATATTGAGTCATGTATTTGAAATTTTTTACTTTTCAATAAGTTTTACTTAGCTCCCAATAACATTTGATTATTTTCTCCATTACGAATTATTATTTCTTGTAATTAATAAGAATATTTTATTATTATTGGTTATATTTTAGTTATATTCATGTTAATATTATTTTTGTTGAAATATATTACAAATTATATATATTCATTTCTAGGGTATCTCACCCTAACGCGAGATCTGTTTTTCTTCTCCTCAACCTTTTGTTTCACTATTTGTTTTTTTTCATCTCTAGTATTTTTTGTTTACCAAGATTTTATGTGATCAACATTGATTATGATTCAATTCTTTATCCATTAATTATCTGGAGTACATGGAACGATATCACATGGTTATGAAATTGATCGTTTATTCATGTCTCATTCTTTACTAGACATGTCATGTATTTAAATTAATCTGTTATTGAATAAAAATTATCTTCAATTACTGAATTCTCTCAACAGTCACCGTAGTTCATAGAATGTCATTTTTTCCTAGTTTAATGTTTTATAGAATTTTTTTATGTAGTTAAGTGATAAAATTATTTTTTTTGATTTTAATGATATCAAATTATTACTTAGTTTATATTATTACATAACATTTTCCAGGAAAGGAAAATTAATTGAACCCTATCCTATGACTGTATTAGAATAAATCAATTATTCATGATGTTTTATGCTATAGTTTAAATCACATTCATATTGGCAATAGAGATGATAAAATTTTCCCAAATAAATTATTCAGTATGTTTTAATCCTTTCATCATGTATAGTTTATCACTAATTAAATTTTACATTATTTATGTTTATAGGTTGTTTAAATGAATTCTCCCTGAAGGAGAGCTACAAAAGAAATGATTTTTGAAATAAATTTCCATGAAAACATTAAAAAAATTGTATTATATCGTGGTTACATTCTATTAATGGAAATGGTTATTATTATATGGATTTTGGTGTATATTTTAATATTAGATTGATAAATTAAATGTTTGATGAATAAAAATAGTGATGATGATTTGTTAGATAAGGTCATGGGAAAGGTTTGAAATTATTTATAGTACTTGGATGTATTTCCAAAATTCACAGATAGTGAATATATATGTATCATAATTAAAAATAATTTAAATTAAGTATCTATGTTTTATATTAATTTTATATTAAAAAATGTATACATATTTTGGCATGTGGAATATTTAATATTCTTGATTTATACAACAATAATAAATAGATCTCAAGAAGGTACATGAGTTTTCCCATTGTGTTTTATTTCAATGATGTTTCCAATATCATATTGTAGTTATCTATATGACTATTTCATTTCATTGTCAATCAAATTCACTATCTTATCATGTTTGGAAAGTTGTGTCAATTACAAAATGATAGGTGGACATGAATGAATTACCTTATTTAGTGTCATGGAACAATTAGAATTTACTAGACCCTTCTCTTAATTATGGGATTAAGTGAAGGTTTTACTCATCATTATTGGTTATGACCATATGTTAACCACTCCAAAACTGTAATTTAAGAATGGAGTGTAAGCCGAATTTTAAGGTATAAATATCTAATTTATGTATGCAGGCTACCTCAAATGTATATTTAGATTTCACAAAGACAATTCTAAATGTTTTTTAGTGCTACTTGGTGATGTCATTAGATACACATGTGCAATGTTTTTTATTCTGACACATTATCTCCAAAAATGTCTTACAATCCATCATTTTGGACTGAGGCATTCACAGGATGGTATGATAAGGGTTTCCTTGAGACCTTTATAAAAAAATATTTTTGTTATATATTTCCATTTTTTTCTCAAAAAATATGTTGGTTTAGTGTTATTGGTGATGAAATAAACCATAGGCATGTTCATAACTTGGTGTTTGTAGTGGATCAGTTCATTCAAAATGAGGGATCTTTTGTAAATTATTACATGGTGGGTCTCCATATCTATTTAATAATTTATTTTTAATTATTTTTAATTGAAACATAAATTATAATGTTTCTAATAGTGTCATGTATAATCTAATTTTAGACTCACTAAATCACCTTGGATAACTAACATCTTTGATTATGACACACTTATTGATCAATATAGTGAAGATGTATTCTGTAGAAGATTTGAATTAATGTAAAATAATCTCTTATGATTTCAATATTATACTATGAATTGATATCAATATTTTTACTATGTTTCAATGATATGTTTGATCGGAAAACACATGTATGGTACCATGAAGGAGTTTCATAGGGTTGTGAATATGTGTGAATGTGATATTGTTTTCGTTAACCCAATAGTCAATCTTTTTAGTGACCAAAAACCGGTTTAACTTTAGTTCCATGTTTTACAACTGGAATTTATGCCACTTCTCTTAGTTATTTCTTTTACTTTTATTTATGGTTCACATGCTTTTTATATTATCCATAGAATGTTGTTTTCACAGTTTTTTTCAATACAATATACGACTATGGAATGTTTAAAACAATATGAATCTATAATAAAACTCTCTCTCTATATATATTAGTTGATTAATTAGAGTTTTAATCCTTGTTATGGAATCCTCTAAACTTTTTAATTTAGTTTTCCAAGTCTACCTTTACTTATGCAACCTGTAATGTGTTATGCCACCAATTCATTCCTGTTTTCTTATGCGAATTTATTCATTTCTGTTATATTATATTATCAGTTATGACATGTTTTCTATGTTAAATGAAATATATTTTCTATTTTATTCTAAAATGTATTTTTATATTAGTTTAAAATGTTTTAACAAATTTTTCGATTTGGCTATTTTCAATTGATATATTAGGATGTTGAAATATAGTGCATAACATCCATTTTGATATCTTGAGGTAGGAGAAGATCAAACACATCACCACTTCCCTGCAATTAATGTGGAGTTTTTCATGGACTTCATCGATGGGAGAGTTCTTGAAAGAAGCCCCTCTCAAAATCTATTATGCAGACAACCCCACAACTTATGCGGTTATCAGGGAATCACATTTAAATTGTATAAACCTTTTATGAGTAACATTTTTTTTATTTTTTAATGTCTGATCTATATATTCTAGCATAATTTTTTTTAATTATTCACTAGAAGCATATATATATGCGCTAAATTTTCTGAATAATAAATTACAATACTAATTTAGAAACAAAAGTTCATACATGAATAATTTTATATATAAAGTTTGTATATTTCGGTATGTACTTACTTATGTATATTTTTTATTAATTATTATTCCTTATAAACAATTTTATGTTTGTATTAGTTAATTATACATATAATGAATGATACAAGAAATCAATATAAAAAATAAGTATATTACCTTATTAATTTTTTTCTATGTGAATATTCTATAATTTATATTTAAAATAAGTGTATTAATAATTATTTTTCAAAACACAAATTTAGTACGATTGGATTTTTAATTAAATTATTACTATGTGAAAATAAACAGTTCGGGTACTAGTAGAATGTTTAATCATATATGTTGATAAAGAATTAAAAATCATAAATACATAATAATAAAAATATATAATATATAAAGATAGTTTCCATCATAATTTCCACTATGAGAGGTCATAATAGAAAAATGAACAATAAGATTTTGGTGAGGCAGTAGTTCTCCAATCAAAGACACAATTTGTTCATTACCCATTAGATGGATATGTGTGTCAGTGTTGGTATAAATAATATCATAATAAAATCATACTATATTTTGGATATTGTTTATTTATACAATAGTGGAATAATGAGGGTTTAGAGTGTGGATAATAGAAATTAAACAAGGAATCCTATTGAAAGATGTTAACTCTTAATTGGTTAACAATGTATTATTTATACCAAAAGACTGCCATACATTACTTCTTATCCACGGGAAGTATAAATAAATATGGTAAGGTATTTTTAGGATATATTTGGGCTGATATTTTATGATCCAATGCGACATGATAGCTTTGAGTAAGTGTATGGAAAGGATATCTTTTTATAGTGGAGGAGGAGTGGATTTCATGTAATATTATGACATATGAATTCTATGTAGATTTTTCATGTTGAAATTGGATCCAAATATAGTAAAATTTCCTTTTAGATGATGATAGGTTTTATATGTGGAATAAAAATAGATCTTCATCATGTATTCAAGTCAATTTTGGATTTATGGTTATGGTTTAGTCCCTTATTACGCTTAATTTATCCATAATCGTTGTAATTAATTTTAATCACATTCACTAATTTATTTTTATCAAAAACACATGTCGTATTATTAGATATTAAAAATTATTATGATTACTAATATAGAATCCATATTTCAAAATTATAATCAAATAAGATGATAATATTAATTGAATATTTATCCCATAGGGGGGACGATAATACGAGATTTTAAAATTAAAATGATCAAAAAGTTTGTTGAGTATTTACATTCTATTTCAATGTGAAAATGATTACGATGACTTAATATGTATTAACTGAAAAAATATTATCTAATTAATCTTTATAACCAATTAAATGTATATTGTAAAAATATAAATAAATTTTATGAAAAAAAACCTGACCTAAAATTTAATATTTTTAATCATTCTTTAAAAAGGCATATGTTTCTGAAAAATATTTGAAATTCACCATAACAAATATTTTTGGTTTTAATTTAACAAATTATGTTATTATTGATATATTAATTAAATTAAAGAGTCAAAAATTTTATTTAAAATTGGTTCTCTATTCATTATTGGTAAAAGTTTCTGTATAAAAATATATGTATTTTTATTGAAATTGAGATTATTCTTATCTTAGAAATATAAAATCTAATATATCAATATGATAAATATTTCTTTTAAAATATAAAATATATTTTTCATTAAAATGATTCAATATTTTTAAATAATTATGGTCATTAATATAAAACTTCTTTGAAATCCTAAAAGTAATTATATATCCTTTTATATCTAATTGGATCATATTTTTATTTCTCGTATTTAGTATCCCAGTTATTCAGTTTTTATTTATATAAAACATAAATTTTCATATATAATTTAATTATATACATAAATTATAACATAATGCATCGGCTATATAATATTATATTAAAAACAAATCCTTTTATAATACATTACTTTTTGGTGAAATTCTATCATGCGTATAACCCATGATATAGTGGACAGTATCTCTTGTGTGTGATGCCAGGTATCAAGAAAATTCTACATTGTGTGTAATGGAAGATAACTTTATTTTTCATTAATATGAATATATATAATATTTTTTTAAAATTAAATATAATATATGTTATTTGGATATTATATTCCCTTCCACTATAGGTGATGTGTGTCAAACCCGTTATCGAATAAAATGTTGAAAATTAAAATTTTAGGCTCATACACTCTCTCCTCATTAATTAATGTTTGTCCATGTAATTTGAACTCAATATTGGAAATATATTATTTGATATTTCTTAAATTAAAATATCAATTTAGAAGAATGGTTCGTAAAACATCTTTTAGAAAATAGATAATGGGATGTAACAAGGTAACATGGACTACCATGTTACAAGGTATATGTGAAAAAAGATCATTATTTTAATGTAGATATAAGTACATGGATGAAAATAATAAATATATATAATATATTATTGAGGTAATCATTCCAAAACATGTTCATGATAAATGGAATATTAAGGGGCTCAATGATACAAATCTGTTATGATTTAGATGTCAATTAGTTCAACAAAAATTTATATTTTAGAAAAAAAAATTTCGAAGTCATTTTACAAATGTTGGGTAATTATTTTACCATCCATGAATATGAGGATCCGTTTTTACATAACAAGTGTCAATATTATATTAATAATCCTATCATTAAATTGTAATTTGATCATATTATAATTCAACCCATTAATCCAAGAAAATAATTACCAATATTGATTTTTTAATCTATGAACCACTAAAAGATACATTTAAGGTGTCATAAGTCCAATAAAATTGTTAAAAGTATAAACATTTTACTCTAACTATTTTTCCAAAAAAAATTTAAATAAAAATTAAACTATAATCCTATATAATGATTATACTTCTTCACCATTAAAATTTTTTCCTCAAATATTTTAAATTAAAATAATGAATAATTAACTACAACATTGTGTAGTTCAGTGTTTGGTATAATTCCATTATCGTCCATCAGTCCTAAAATCATATACGGTGGACATTCTAGAAAATATTAGTTATCACCCACCATTCATCTTTTACTATGGTATAACCATATCAATATAACTTCCAGAAATAAATATGATGCCCATCCTTCAAATAACATTATTCACAGAACTACCTTTTAGAAAAGGTTTTTATGTTTATACATATTAATTAACCATTCAAATTATCCATAGTTTTTTTTAAATGTGATTTTTCCAAAGAGTATACCCTGATATTGTCAAAAGAGGATCACAGTATGGTCTGTTGTCATATACCAGGTTACCATGAGTCAGGATTGGAATAACATGTTAGATTTATTACTCTTATGTACATTTATGTCTGAACCATGTCCACTATTATTCTCCATATGGGGATGTATTTCTAGGAAGACTAACATTACGACTACATTACCAAAATTCATGGATGATGCTATATATCCTCAAATTCAAAATTTGGGATTCTTTATATAACAAATATTTTTCCAAATATTGTTCACAAGGATTCAACTAAACATCCTATAATACCAACTATATCAACTTGATCATAGATAGGACAAAGCCGAGACTTCAATCGATTACATTGTAATCATTACAAGGAATATAATCCATAAGTATGGAGAGATTAGATGTATTGGTATTCCAGACACATAATTGTGTATTGTATTCCAAATTAAATCAATAATTACAACATAATTGTTTTATTCAATCTATATTAATTATATAAAGAATAAATTAAATCCATCTAGTAAATCCATGCATATCTCTCATAGTAAGTTTCATGGATTATTAGGGAAAATACAATAAAAGTGATATCTAAAATTACTAGAAAGTAAAAAATATATTTGAATAAATAATTAATAAATGAGAATAATCAATGTAGAAAAAAATTAACAAGAATTCTATGTAATTAATTTACTAAATGGAAGTGTGTAAACAATATATAATGGTAATAAATGAAAAGACAATCCTTGAAATCAATTAACATCATAGAAGTTTGTAAAAAATATAACAATGTAATAACTGGAGACACATTCCCTCTAAATAAAGGAAAATAAAACATATTCATATATATATTGATGAAAAATCACATTAATGAATAAAAAATAAAAATGAATGTAACACCCCAAGCTTCTACGGTACGCTTCTCTTTGAATAATGTGATAGCGTGTGTTGTACACAACATCGAGTTCTAACACACCATAACCAATCAAACTAGCTGTTATGAATAATAATACCTACTTTTTGAAATTATATATATTTTATATTTTAAAATAGACTTAATTTTTGGATTCGAAATATCAAATTTTGCCTAAGGTGAAATTTTGGTACTTTTAAGATAACATTAATATTTTGACGAATAGTGAAAATTACTAAATTTTAATTAAAAACGACTTTTTTAATCAAAATAATTAATAGTGATAAATTATGAATTTTAGAGGTTTTAAAGTATATTTAGAATATATTTTTACCATTTAATATAATGTTGGTCATTGGACATAATTTTACAATTAAACCGGACATAAACTAGTGCCAATCTTTTGATAGTTATTGTCTCTTAAAAACACGCTTTTTGTTTTAACAACGAGAATTAATTTTAAATCAATTTCTGCCAATTATGTGTTTTGAATATTGAGAAATGGATTACATATTTGGAATCAGGATTTTCAAATTGTGTAAATAGGTAACTATTATTTTTAGAAATTTTAAATAATTACTACGGTAAATATTTTATTTACCATGGTTAAGGGTAAATCCTGTAAATAAGGGTTAAAAATAATATTATAATAATACTAAATTACCCTAAAACGTGTCCTAACCTTATTGGTGGATACATGTCCGACCATGGGCATATTTGGGTCAATTTTGCGACCACATGGAGCCACTTGTAGGTGATAGGGACACTTTATTTTAATTAAGTTAAAATGAGTACAAAAATGACACAAGAATATATCTTTTAGGAAAACAATTTTAACATAGGTTAATATATGTTGGATTTTCTACTATAAATATTCATTAGAAAGATAAAAATATTTACTACATAATTATATTTTATTTTTAATTTTTAAACATTAAATAATTTAATTTATTTATGACAGAATGATGATGTAGTAATTACCTTAATAGTGAAAAATTAAAATAATTGATATTATAAATACACAAATAAATATAATTTGAGACTTTTAATGAATTAAACTAATTTTCTAAGTTAATATGACATGTTAGTAATGAGTTAATTTAATATTTTCTATGTAATCATTCTTTTATGAGTTTCAAAAAAATCAACTATTGAATAGTGTAAAAATTGACTTAAAAGAGTTTTTAAAACAAATATTATATTATTAATTGATATTAAATTCCTAAAAATCTAAAGATCGGCCAATAGACTTATATCATGATAGGTGTATCATTAATTGACCACTTGGTGTTCTGTTAGATGTATATGGTAATTTTATTAACCATATTATATAAAAATACTAAGAGACATTGTAAAAGTGAAACTAATTAACTTAGAGTTAATACTTAAAGATAAGGATAATATAGTAACCAAAACCTATCTAAAATCTATTGTTTGAATGTTTTTCGACCTATCCCCACCTAATACTTTGAATAATCAACTTTGGAGCCATTAGAAAACGAATATGAATTTATTATAAACTAATATTTCTAGCTTTTCCAAAGGTGCCCCTCACCCCTCTTATAAAAGGGCACTCCTCCTTCTCATTTATTCACACCTTCAAAGCCTTTTGGTTCGGCCAAACTCTACCAAACTACTCTACCAACTTCCCTCACTACAACCTAGAGGCCTTATTGGGATGATAAATCCAACCTAAAAATCCCTTTTGATCAAATCAAAAGGAAGAACCTGAAGAAGAGGTAATGTTTTCACCACCCTCTTTCAAATTCATTTCTTCTTCCACTACTTATTTCTATGTTATTACCATTATAAAATAATAACTCCAGTATAGTATATATAATATGATGTTATTATAATTATAGTACAACCATATTCAGTATTCTATCCACCCTTTGAATAACATGTCATCATACGTGCGTACGTACGGCTTACCGTCTCCACGTCGTGGTGTAATTGTTATTCAATATATTATTATTTGGATGGGTATAATAATGATGTATTACTCATGAAAATAATAAATATAACATGATAATGATTCTGTATATATTATATACCATCCAATTATATATTATTTTAATATCAAAACAATGATATTGTCGCTCGTGCGTATGTACGGACAACCGTCTCCTTGAACACAATGAGATTTGTTCTCCATCGTATCCATTCTAGTATAATTATCATTTGATGATTTAAAAATGATTTTTAAGGACTTGATATCATTCTGGATATGAATAATATACAACATATACATTACAAACATGACTTACGTAACAAAACATATAAAAGAAAATGAGTAAGTTAACACCCGAAACAACGATAATACTATGATATTATTAACAAAGCAATATTAAAAGATCATATATGATATCATATGAATGCATATGATTCTTGTATAATTTATTAATAATAATTTCAATATTATAAAGGAGGTTAACCTACCCAAAACCAAATAAAAGTACAAGGTAAGGGTTTACTTCACAATCTCTTCATTATCTGAGGTTGTTTATACCTAATAATCTACGGGGATCTCTCTATCAACCACATCAATGTTCCTTAAAAATGAATTTCAAAACTTTTTTACTATTTACTAGAATATGGGTTAAAGTCATTTATACCCTTGTTTGACATTTTATAAGAGGTTTATAAAGGAATATTTCCATCATTTTCCAAAGAAGGCGTTTTTTAACTTTTTCGACATAATTAAGGTAAGAATGTTTTTTAACGTATACGGTGGGTGCGGCTATTTACTGCCATTATAAAATTGTCAAAGCTTCCCATACAATATTACAAGGACATTTTTAAAGTAAATGTCCTATTTTATAATTATGTGACTTTTAAATGATTTCAAAATGAATATTTTAAGAATTTCGAAAAGGTACTCTTTATCAAAATCTGAATTTTAAATGTTTTAAAGATTTACCTTTCTAAATATATTCAATTAACATCCATGTCATAAAAATGGTTTTTATGGATTTATTTATATGGACAAGAATGTTTTTAAAATGTTAATTCCTTTTAAAAGTTTCAAAGTTGTATGGGACACTTTGATTCAAAAATCTCTTTTTAATTACCTCCTTTATAAATGTGTGACTTTTAAATGATTTCAAAAAAGGAGATATTTCTCTCAAATAGTATTGATTTCATATATGTCAAAATCCATTGATGAATTTTATGATTATATGAAGTTGATTTATTATGATACGAAACTTCTATATTGTATTTAAGGTTTTGTGATATGTTTGACTGTGGATGTGCTATTTTTATACCATTCATAGTTTATAGTGAAAGTATTGACATTTCGTATGCTAGTTTTAATACGAATGTTTATATTATGTTTAAACCATTAAATATGGGAATGCATTGGACATAATATGTGATGGGTGGAGCCCGCTATAGCTCCACGATGCATCCGTAGGTCTCATGAGACAAACTAGTGTCTTGGCACAAGGCCTTGACAAAATCTTATTTGTAGTCTTGGCACGAGGCTTTGGCTATGTGGTTATGATAGTATGGCATTATGCATTCCATCATTATGAAAGTGGTTATTTATATTGCATGTGATTATTTGATTTGTATAATATCCATGTGAATAAGTAAATGGCATTATTTCATTTTACTTTTTCCATACTATGTTGATGTTCAAGATTAAAAGGATTTTGTTTTAGTTATACATTGCCTTCAATGTTTATGCTTATTTTTAAAAGTTTCTGCAATATTTTTATCCTTACTGGCCATTTGAGATCACCCATTTTCTATGTTTTATTTTTCCAAATATGTGAAGAAGTAAGTTATGAATGACCTGCAGGGATTTTTATGTGGGGATATGAGTGTGTATTATAGAGACTACGTTGTTGTATTAGTTTTTCACTTTATGATGTAATGTAAAACTTTATGAATATATTAGTGTTTCTAAGGCTACTAAACCAATCGGTCTTTCGAGATTTGATCTTTCTTGTGGTCATTCCAATGTTATTTAATAATGCACCGACTCTGTGTAACTGGGGTCAGGGCATTACAGTTGGTATCAGAGGAAGTTTAGTACAAAACTTGGAAGGTAGACTTAGATAAACTCTTATTAGAGCACGTAGACCTAAGATGAACTTTGAGGATTAGTATAGAAGAGCATCCTAGAATTTTGGTATTGTAGAGATTTTGAGAGCTTTCCGAGCAATACATCCCTTTCTGGATACGAGCAGGTAGAGGCAACTCTGGCATAAATGTACCTAGGGGTAAAACCCGAAAACACCGCTTTGAGATAGACACAAACGGGAACTTGTGCACGACAACGGGCCTTCCTGCACTCTTGGTTACCACACTCCCGGGGGATATGCTTAGGATAACTCTCATTTTCTTTACAAATCATTATGAAGTGTTTATGAGTATATACTTCCTCAAAGAAAACATTCTTATGATTATGGATTATATCCATAAATAGTTCAATTTATGTTATGTGTTTTGTAAGTATGGGATTATGTATTTTGATACTGGATCATTGCATTGTTTCATATCATCCCAGTTTGTTATGAAAATTAGATATTTCTAATTTGATTTAACAAGGGAGTTGTCAGTTAAAACTCCAAAGGGAAGTATCATTGCAACAATGTTTTGTGAATCAGTCCCCATTAGAACACATAAATGTTATTTATCTTCTGATCTCATCGCCATACCTATGATTGAGTTTGATATAATCCTCGGTATGGCCTGGCATTCGGACTATGATGCGAAGATTTATTGTAAGAAGAATGATGTTACGATTCTTGATGATGATGATAAAGAACACCTTATCTTTAGAGAAGAATCGTCACCACCTAATTCTTATCTATATCCACCCCCAATAGCTCAACTAAATTCAATTACTGGGGTGGAAGAGAATGAAATAACTATGGGTGAGGAAAGGAATGTTCAAATAGAGGATGTACCTGTTGTAAAAGAATTTGTAGATGTATTTCCAGAAGAATTACCTGTACATCCTCTAGAATGAGAAGTTGGGTTTTCCATTGACATAATTCCTGGATCAAGGCCTATATCAAAGTCCCCTTATAGAATGGCCACTGTAGAATTAGTTAAACTAAAGAAACAACTAGAGGAATTGAGTAATAAGGGATTTATTCACCCTAGTGTTTCTCCATGGGGATCCCCTGTTCTTTTTTTTAAAAAGAAAGAAAGATCTATGAGGTTATGTATCAACTACAGGGAGATCAATGCTATAACAATAAAGGACAAGTATCCCCTACCTCGCATTGATGATTTATTTTACCAACTACATGGAGCTCAATACTTTTCAAAGATTGACCTTCTTCCTGGATACCATCATTTTTGTGTGAAGAAGGAAGACATTCCGAGGACAACATTTCAAAACAGGTATGGGAATTACTAGTTTACTGTAATGCCTTTTGTATTGACTAATGCACCCTCTGTATTCATGGATCTGATGAATAAAGTTTTCAAGGATTATCTTGATTAATTTGTGGTGGTATTTATTTATGATATATTGGTATACTCCAGAAGCTATGAAGATCATGGAAATCACTTGCGCATTATCCTGAAGACTCTGAGAAGACATGAATTATATGGGATGTTTAGCAAGTGTGAATTATGGATTCATGAGATTTCTTTTCTTGGCCATATTGTCTCTAAAGATGGAATCTTTGTTGATCCTTCTATGACCAAGGGGATTCAAGAATGGCCAGCACCTACAAGTATAACTGAGGTATGTAGTTTTATTGGATTAGTATGTTATTATCGACGGTTCTTCCAGAATTTTGCCTGATTGGATAACCCATTAACGAAGCTCACACGTAATGGGGTTAAATGTTTTTGGAAAAAAGAGTGTGAATAATGTTTCGAAGAACTGAAGAGAAGATTATTCAATGCTCCTATATTGACTCTACCATCGGGGAATGATGGGTTCATTATTTATAGTGATGCATCGAATAAATTACTTGGTTGTGTCCTTATGTAGAATGATAGGGTTATTGCCTATGCATCAAGACAGTTGAAAATTCATGAGAAAAACTATCGAACACATGATCTCGAGTTAGCAGCAATGATCATTGTTTTGAAGATATGGAGGCACTACCTCTATGGTGAAAAATGTGAGATTTATACTGGTCACAAAAGTTTGAAGTATATTTTCTCACAAAAAGAACTCAACATGAGGCAAAGGAGATGGCTTTAATTACTCAAGGATTATGATTGTATGATACACTACCACCCGGGGAAAGAAAACAAGGTGGTAGATGCTTTGAGCAGAAAAGACCATGGAGTTTTGAATGTGATGAGAATTGAAAGGGATCCAATTTTGATGGATCTAGTGAAGATGGACATGTGAATAACCAAGGAAGGTGAAACATCAATGCTTTTTCAAATGGTTGCCAAAAAATCTTTACTAAAAAGGATTAAGAGTTCTCAAACCGATGATGATGAATTTCAAAAGAATATTAAAGCTTTGAATGATGGGAGACTGAGAGACTTTGTGTATGAAAATGGAATTTTGAAATTTGGGAAGAGACTTTGTGTTCCTGAAATACCTAACCTAAAAGGGGAATTGCTGGATGATGCTCATAGTTCCAATTTCTCTATACACCCTGGGAGAACCAAAATGTATAGAGATTTGAAGGAATATTTTTGGTGGGACAAAATGAAGAGGGAGATTTCTGATTTTGTGTCAAGATGTATGGTTTGTCAACAAGTGAAAGCTGGAAGGCAACAACCTGGAGGATTCATGCATCCTCTTCCCATATCGGAGTGGAAATGAGACAATATTACGATGGATTTTGTTATGGGGCTACCAAAGACTCCTAGAAGGAACAATGCAATATGGGTTATTGTTGATCTTCCTACCAAGTCAGCACATTTTCATTCTATAAGAGAAGATCTACCACTGGAATGTCTATCAAGACTATATATTAATGATGTTTTGAGACTTCATGGAGTACCCCTATTGATTGTTTCTGATCGTGATCCCCGTTTTACTTCAAGATTTTGGAAAAGTCTTCAGAAATCCTTGGATACTGAACTTCATTTGAGAATTGCTTACCACCCTCAGATAGATGGACAATCAGAACAGACTATTCAAAACTTAGAAGTCATTTTGAGATCTTAATCACTTGACTTTCAGGGTATGTGGGATCAGTATTTACCTCTGGTAGAATTTTCCTATAACAATAGCTTTCATTCGAGTATTCAGATGGCACCATATGAAGCGTTATATGGAATGAGATGTCGTACACCAACGTTTTGGGATGAAATTGGTGAAAGAAAACTTTTAGGCCCAGAAGTGGTGGAGGAAATGGTGGAAAAGGTGAAGGTAATCCAAAATCACATCAAAGCAGCTCAAAGTATGCAGAGGAGCTATGCTGATAATCGAAGGAAGGATTTGGAATTTCAAGTCGGTGATCATGTTTTCCTGAAGGTAACTCCATGGAAGGGAGTCATACGTTTTGGTAAGAAAGGTAAATTGAGTCCCATGTACATCCGACCTTTCGAAATTCTAGAACGAATTGGGGCTGTAGCTTACCGATTGGCAATGCCGCCAACTATCTCCAAAGTTCACGATGTGTTCCATGTATCTCTGTTGAGGAAATACATGCCTGACCCAACGCATGTACTCACCTATGAGGAATTAGAACAGTAACCCGATCTGTCTTATTGCGAAGAGCCCATCCAGATTCTTGATACGAGAGAACAAGTACTGAGAAACTGGACGACACGTCTGGTAAAAGTTTTGTGGAGAAACCAAAAAATAGAAGAGGCAACGTGGGAACCCGAGGAACTTATGATGAAGAACCACCCGAGTCATTTCATGTGATAAGTATTCTAGAAATTTCGTGGACAAAATTATTTGAAGGAGGGGAGAATGTGACACCCCAAGCTTCTACGGTACGCTTCCCTTTGAATAATGTGATAGCGTGTGTTGTACGCAACACCGAGTTATAACACACCATAACCAATCAAACTAGCCATTATGAATAGTAATACCTACTTTTTGAAATTATATATATTTTATATTTTAAAATGGACTTTATTTTTGGATTCAGAATATCAAATTTTTCCAAAGGAGAAATTTTGGTACTTTTCGGATAACTTTAATATTTTGATGAATTGTGAAAATTACTAAATTTTAATTAAAATCAACTTTTTTAATCAAAATAATTAAAATTGATAAATTATGAATTTGAGAGGATTTAAAGTATATTTAGAATATATTTTTACCATTTAATATAATTTTGGTCATTGGACATAATTTTACAATTAAACCGGATATAAACAAGTGCCAATCTTTTGATAGTTATTGTCTCTTAAAAACACGCTATTTGTTTTAACAACGAGAATTAATTTTAAATTATTTTCTGCCACTTCTGTGTATTGATTTTGAAAAATGGATTCCATTTTTGGAATCTGGATTTTCAAATTGTGTAAATAGGTAACATTTATTTTTAGACATTTTGAATAATTACTGTGGTAAATATTTTATTTACCATGGTTAAGGGTAAATCCGGTAAATAAGGGTTAAAACATAATATTATAATAATACTAAATTAACCTAAAACGTTTCCTAACCTTATTGTTGGATACATGTCCGACCATGGTCATATTTGGGTCAATTTTGGTACCTTATGGAGCCACTTGTTGGTGATAGGGACACTTTATTTTAATTACGTTAAAATGAGTACAAAAATGACACAATCATATATCTTTGAGCAAAAAAAATTTACATAGGGTTATATATCTTGGATTTTAGGCTATAAATATTCATTAGAAAGCTAAAAAGATTTAATACATAATGATAGTTTATTTATAATTTTTAGACATTAAATAATTTAATTTATTTATGACAAAATGATGATGCAGTAATTACCATAATAGTGAAAAATTAAAATAATTGATATTATAAATACACAAATAAATAGAATTTGAGACTTTTTATGAATTACACTAATTTTCTAAGTTAATATGACATGTTAGGAATGATTTAATTTAAAATTTTCGATGTAATAATTCTTGTTATGAGTTTCACAAAAATCAACTATTTAATAGTGTCAAAATTGTCATAAAAGAGTTTTTAAAACAAATATTATATTATTAATTGATATTATATTACTCAAAATCTAAGGATCAGCCAAGAGACTTATATCATGATAGTTGTATCATTAATGGACCACTTGGGGGTCTCTTGGATGTATATGTTAATTTATTAACCATATTATATAAAAATACAAAGAGACATTGTAAAAGTGAAACTAATTAACATAGAGTTAATACATAAAGATAAGGATAATATAGTAACCCAAACCTGTATAAATACTATTGGTTGAATGTTTTTCGACTTATCCCCACCTTAACCTTTTAAAAATCAACTTTGGAGCCATTAGAAACCGAATATGAATTTATTATAAACTAATATTTCTAGCATTTCCGAAGGTGCCTCTCACCCTCTTATAAAAGGGCACTCCTCCTTCCCATTTCGTCACACCTTAAAAGCCTTTTGGTTCTGCAAAACTCTGCCCACATATTCTCCCAACATCCCTCAATACAACATAGAGGCCTTAGTGTGATCAGAAATCCATCCTAAGGAGACATTTTGATCAAATCAAAAGGAAGAACTCGAAGAATAGGTAATGTTTTCACCACCCTCTTTCTAATTCATTTTTTCCACTACTTCTTTCTATGTTTTAACCATTATAAAATATTTAATCCAGTATATTATATATAATATTATGTTATTATAATTATAGTACAACCATATTCAGTATTCTATCCACCCTTTGAATAACATGTCACCATACGTGCGTACATACGGCTTACCGTCTCCACGTTTGTGGTGTAATTGTTATTCAATATATTATTATTTGGATGTGTATAATAATGATGTATAACTCATGAAAATAATGAATATAACATGATAATGATTCTGTATATATGATATACCATCCAATTATATATTAATTTAATATCAAATGAATGATATTGTCGCTCGTGCGTACGTACAGACTACCGTCTCCACGAACGCAGTGAGATTCATTCTCCATCGTATCCATTCAAATATAATTATCATTTTCTGATTTAAAAATGATGTTTAAGGACTTGATAAAATTATAGATATGATGAATATACAACCTATCCATTACAAACATGAATTATGTAACAAATCATATAAATGAAAACGAGTAAGTTAACACCCGAAACAAACGATAATACTAAGATATTATTAACAAAGCAATGTTAAAAGATCATATATGATATCATATGAATGCATTTGATTCATATATATTTAATAAAAATAGTTTCACTATTATACATGAGGTTAACCTACCCCAACCAAGTAAAAGTACAAGGTAAGGGTTTACTTCACAATCTCTTCATAATCTGAGGTTGTTTATACGTAATAATCTACTGGGATCTCTCTATCATCCACATCCATGTTCCTTAAAAATGAATTTCAAAACATTTTTAATATTTACTAGAATATTTATTTAAAGTATTTTATACCCTTGTTTGAATTTTTATAAGAGGTTTATAAAGGAATATTTCCATCGTTTTCCAAAGAAGGTGCTTTTTCACCTTTTCGACATAATTAAGGTAAGAATGTTTTTTTAACTTATACGGTGGGTGCTGCTATTTACCACCGTTATAAAATTTTCAAAGCTTCCTTTACAAGCATACAAGGAAATTTTCAATGTAAATATTTTATTTTATAATTATGTGACTTTTAAATGATTTCAAAATGAATATTTTTAGAATTTCGGAAAGGTGCTCTTTATCAAAATCAGAATTTTAAATGTTTTAAAGATTTATCATTCTAAATATTTTTAATTAACGTCCATGACTTCGAAATGGTTTTTAAGGATTTATTTATATGGACATGAATGTTTTTAAAATGTTAATTCCTTTCAAAAGTTTCAAAGTGGTATGGGACACTTTGATTCAAAAATCTCTTTTTAATTACTTCCTTTATAAATGTGTGACTTTTAAATGATTTCATAAAAAAGGAGATATTTCTCTCAAATAGTATTGATTTAATCTATGTCAAAATCCATTGATGGATTTTATGATTATATGAAGTTGATTTATTATGATACAAAACTTCTATATTGTATTGAAGGTTTTGTGATATGTTTGACTGTGGATGTGCTATTTTTATCCCATTCATATTTTATAGTGAAAGTATTGACATTTTGTATGATAGTTTTAATACAAATGTTTATATTATGTTTAAAACTTTTCATTTGGGAATGCATTGGACTTAATATGTGACGGGTGGAGCCCGCTATAGCTCCTCGATGCATCGGTAGGTCTCATGAGACATACTAGTGTCTTGGTACAAGGCCTTGACAAAAACATATTTGTAGTCATGGAATGAGGCCTTGGCTATGTGGTTATGATAGTCTGGTATTATGAATTCCATCATTATGAAAGTGGTTATTGATATTGCTTGTGATTATTCGATTAGTAGAATATCCATATGAATAAGTAAATGGAATTATTTCATTTTACTTTTTCCATACTATGTTGAAGTTCAAGTTTAAAATGCTTTTTTTAGTTATACATTGCCTTCAATGTTTATGCTTATTTTTGAATGTTTCCACTATATTGTTATCCTTACTGGGCATTTTAGCACACCCCTTTTCTATGTTTTATTTTTCCCAGGATGAGAAGAAGTATGTTATGAATGACCTGCAGGGATTTTTATGTGGGGATATGAGTGTGTAATATGGAGACTATGTTGTTGTAGTTGTTTTTCACTTTATAATGTAATGTAAAACTTTATGAATATATCTAGTGTTTCCAAGGCTACTAAACCAATCAGTCTTTCGAGATTTGATCTTTCTTGTGATCATGCCAATCTTATGTAATAATGCACCGACTCTGGGTAACTGGGGTCGGGGCGTTATAGTTGGTATCAGAGGAAGTTTAGTAAAAACCTTGGAAGCTATATTTAGATAAACTCTGATTAGAGAAAGCAGACCTAAGATGAAATTTGAGGATTAGTATAGAAGAACATTCTAGAATTTTGGTATTGTAGTTATTTTTTGAGTATTCCGAGCAATACATACCTGTCTGGATAAGAGCAGGTAGAGGCGACTCTGGCACAAATGTACCTAGGGGTAACACCCAAAAACACCGCTTTGAGCTAGACTCGAACAGGAACTGGTGCACAACAACGGGCCTTGCTACACTCTTGGTTACCACACTCCCGGGGGATATGCTTAAGATAACTCTCATTTTCTTTACAAATCATTATGAAGGGTTTATTAGTATATACTTCCTCAAAGAAAACATTCTTATGATTATGGATTATATCCATAAATAGTTCAATTTATGTTAAGTGTTTTGTAAGTATGGGATTATGTATTTTGATTCTAGATCATCACATTATTTCATATCTTCCCAGTTTCCTAAGAAAATTAAATATTTCCAATTTGATTTAACAAAGGAGTTTTCAGTTAAAACTCTAATGGGAAGTATCATTGCAAAAATGTTTTGTGAATCAGTCCCCATTTGAGCACATAAATGTTCTTTATCTACTGATCTCATCGTCATACCTATGATTGAGTTTGATATAATCCTCGGTATGGACTGACTTTCAGACTATGATGCGAAGATTTATTGTAAGAATAAAGAGGTTACGAATCTTGATGATGATGATAAGGAACACATTATCTTTAGAGAAGAATCGTCACCACCTAATTATTATCTAGATCCACCCACAATAGCTCAACTAAATTCAATTATTGGGGAGGAAGAGAATGAAATAACTATGGGCGAGGAAAGGAATGTTCAAATAGAGGATGTACCTATTGTGAAAGAATTTGTAGATGTATTTCCAGAATATTTACCTGGACATCCTCCAGAACGAGAAGTTGAGTTTTCCATTGACTTAATTCCTGGATCAAGGCCTATATCAAAGGCCCCTTATAGAATGGCCACTGTAGTATTAGTTGAACTAAATAAACAACTAGAGGAATTGAGTAATAAGGGATTTATTCGGCCTAGTGTTTCTCCATGGGGAGCCCCTGTTCATTTTGTCAAAAAGATAGACGGATCTATGAGGGTATGTATCGACTACAGGGAGATCAATGCTATAACAATAAAGAACAAGTATCCCCTACCTCGCATTGATGATTTATATGACCAACTGCATGGAGCTCATTACTTTTAAAATATTGACCTTCGATCTGGATACCATTAGTTGTGTGTGAAGAAGGAAGACATTCCGAAGACAACATTTCGAACCAGGTATGGGCATTACGAGTTTACTGTAATGCCTTTTGGATTGACTAATGCACCCTCTGTATTCATGGATCTGATGGATAGAGTTTTCAAGGAGTATCTTGATGAATTTTTGGTGGTATTTATTGATGATATCTTGGTATACTCCCAAATATACAAAGATCATGAAAATCACTTGCGAATTATCCTAAAGACTCTGAGAAGACATGAATTATATGGGAAGTTTAGAAAGTGTGAATTTTGGCTTCATGAGATTTCATTTCTTGGCCATATTATCTCTAAAGATGGAATCTCTATTGATCCTTCTAAGACCAAGGAGATCCAAGAATGGTCGGTACCTGCGAGTATAACTGAGGTATGTAGTTTTATTGGTTTAGCAGGTTATTATCGACGATTCGTCCAGAATTTTGCCCGATTGGCTAACCCATTAACGAAGCTCACACGTAAAGGGGTTAAATTTTTTTGGACAAAAGAGTGTGAATAATGTTTCGACGAACTGAAGGGAAGATTAGTCAATGCTCTTATATTGACTCTACCATCGGGGAATGATGGGTTCATTATTTATAGTGATGCATCGAAGAAAGGACTTGGTTGTTTCTTTATGCAGAATGATAGGGTTATTGCCTATGCATCACGACAGTTGAAAATTAATGAGCAAAACTATCCTACTCATGATCTCGAGTTAGAAGATGTGATATTTTCGTTGAAGATATGGAGGAACTACCTCTATGGTGAAAAATGATAGATTTATACTGATCACAAGAGTTTGAGGTATATTTTCTCACAAAAAGAACTCAACATGAGGCAATGGAGATGGCTTGAATTACTCAAGGATTATGATTGTACGATACACTACCACCTGGGTAAAAGAAAACAAGGTGGCAGATGCTTTGAGCACAAATGACCATGGAGTTTTGAATGTGATGTGAATTTAAAGGGATCCAATTTAGATAGATCTAGTGAAGATGGACATGGGAATAACCAGAGAAGGTGAAACATAAATGCTTTTTCAAATGGTTTCCAAACCATCTTTACTAGAAAGGATTAAGAGTTCTCAAAACGATGATGAAGAATTTCAAAAGAATAATAAAGCTGTGATTGATGGGAGACTGAGAGACTTTGTGTATGAAGATAGAATTTTGAAATTTTGGAAGAGACTTTGTGTTCTCGATATACCTAATCTAAAAAGGGAATTACTGGATGATGGTCATAGTTCCATTTTCTCTATACACCCTGGGAGCACCAAAATGTATAGAGATTTGAAGGAACATTTTTTGTGGGACAACATGAAGAGGGAGATTTCTGATGTTGTGTCAATATGTATGGTTTGTCAACAAGTGAAAGCTAGAAGGCAATATCTTGGAGGAGTCGTGAAACCTCTTCCCATACTGGAGTGGAAATGGGACAATATTACGATGGACTTTGTCACGGGGCTACCAAATACTCCTAGAAGGAAGGATGTAATATGGGTTATTGTTGATCGTCTTACCAACTCAAAACATTTTCTTGCTATAAGAGAAGATCTACCACTGGAACATCTAACAGGACTATATATTATTGAAGTTGTGAGACTTCATGGAGTACCCCTATCGATTGTTTATAATCGTGATCCCCGTTTTACATCAAGATTTTGGAAAAGTCTTCAGAAATCCCTGGATACTAAACTTCATTTGAGCACTTCTTACCACCCTCAGATAGACCGACAATCAGAACGGACTATTCAAACCTTAAAAGACATGTTGAGATCTTGCTCACTTGACTTTCAGGGTATGTGGGATCAGTATTTACCTCTTGTATAATTTTCCTATAACAATAGCTTTTATTCGAGTATTCAGATGGCACCATATGAAGCGTTATACAGAAAAAGATGTCATACACCAACCTATTGGGATGAAGTTGGTGAAAGAAAACTTTTAGGCCCAGAAATGGTGGAGGAAATGATGGAAAAGGTGAAGGTAATCCAAAATCACATCAAAGCAGCTCAAAGTAGGCAGAAGAGCTATGCTGATAATCGAAGAAAGGATTTGGAATTTGAAGTCGGTGATCAAGTTTTCCTGAAGGTATCTCCATGGAAGGGAGTCATAAATTTTGGTAAGAAAGGTAAATTGAGTCCCAGGTACATCGGACCTTTCAAAATTCTAGAACGAATTGGGGCTTTAGCTTACCGATTGGCAATGCCGCCAACTCTCTCCAAAGTTCACGATGTGTTCCACGTATCTTTGTTGAGGAAATACATGCCTGACCCAATGCATGTACTCACCTATGAGGAATTAGAACTGAAACTTGATTTGTCTTATTGCGAAGAGCCCATCAGAATTATTGATACTAGAGAACAAGTACTGAGAAACCGGACGACACGTCTGGTAAAAGTTTTGTGGAGAAACCATAAAATTGAAGAGGCAACATGGGAACCTGAGGAACTTATTATGAAGAACCACCCGAGTCTTTTCATGTGATAAGTATTCTAGAAATTTCGAGGACAAAATTATTTGAATGAGGGGAGAATGTAACACCTCAATCTTCTATGGTACGCTTCTCTTTAAATAATGTGATAGCGTGTGTTGTAAGCAACACCGAGTTCTAACACACCATAACCAATCAAACTATCCGTTATGAATAGTAATACCTACTTTTTGAAATTATATATATTTTATATTTTAAAATGGACTTCATTTTTTGATTCGGAATATCAAATTTATCCTATGGTGAAATTTTGGTCCTTTTCGGATAACTTTAATATTTTGATGACTAGTGAAAATTACTAAATTTTAATTAAAAACAACTTTTTTAATCAAAATAATTAACAGTGATAAATTATGAATTTGAGAGGATTTAAAGTATATTTAGAATATATTTTTACCATTTAATTTAATGTTGGTCATTGGACATGATTTTACAATTAAACCGGACATAAACTAGTGCCAATCTTTTGATAGTTATTGTCTCTTAAAAACACACTTTTTGTTTTAACAACGTGAATTAATTTTAAATTAATTTCTGTCACTTCTGTGTTTTGAATTTTGAAAAATGGATTTCATATTTTGAATCAGGATTTTCAAATTGTGTAAATAGGTAACTTTTATTTTTAGACATTTTGAATAATTATTGCGGTAAATATTTTATTTACCATGGTTAAAGGTAAATCCGGTAAATAAGTGTCAAAACATAATATTATAATAATACTAAATTACCATAAAACGTGTCCTAGCCTTATTGGTGGATACATGTCCGACCCTGGGAATCTTTGGGTCAATTTTGGGACAACATGGAGCCACTTGTAGGTGATAGGGACACTTTATTTTAATTATGTTAAAATGACTACAAAAATGACACAAGCATATATCTTTTAGAAAAACAATTTTTACATAGGGTTATATATGTTGGAGTTTCGACTATAAATATTAATTATAAAGCTAAAATGATTTAATACATAATTATGTGTTATTTATAATTTTTAGACATTAAATAATTTAATTAATTTATCATACAATGGTGATGTAGTAATTACCATAATAGTGAAAAATTAAAATAATTGATATTTTAAATACACAAATAAAAAGAATTTGAGACTTTTTATGAATTACAAAAATTTTCAAAGTTAATATGACATGTTAGAAATGAGTTAATTAAATGTTTTCGATGTAATAATTCTGTTATGAGTTTCACAAAAATCAACTATTGAATAGTGTCAAAATTGACATAAAAGAGTTTTTAAAACAAATATTATATTATTAATTGATATTAAATTCCTAAAAATATAAGGTTCAGCCAAGAGACTTATATCATGATAAGTGTATCATTAATGGAACACTTGGGGTTCTTGGATGTATATGTTAATTTTATTAACCATATTATATAAAAATACAAAGAGACATTGTAAAAGTGAAACTAATTAAATTAATGTTAATACTTAAAGATAAGGATAATATAGTAACCCAAACCCATCTAAATTCTATTGATTGAATGGTTTTCGACCTATCTCCACCTTGACCTTTGAATAATCAACTTTTTAGCCATTAGAAACCGAATATGAATTGATTACAGACTAATATTTCTAGTCTTTTCCAAAGGTGCCCCTCACCCCTCTTATAAAAGGGCACTCATCCTTTTCATTTCTTCTCACCTTCAAAGCCTTTTTGTTGGGCTAAAATCTGCCCAAATACTCTCCCAACATCCCTAAATACAACCTAGAGGACTTAGTGGGATCATAAATCCAACCTAAGGATCCCTTTTGATCAAATCAAAAGGAAGAACCTGAAGAAGTGGTAATGTTTTCACCACCCTCTTTCAAATTCATTTCTTCTTCCACTACTTCTTTCTATGTTATTACCATTCTAAAATAATAACTCCAGTATATTATATATAATATGATGTTATTATAATTATAGTTCAACCATATTCAGTATTCTAACCACCCTTTGAATAACATGTCACTATACGTGCGTACGTACGGCTTACCGTCTCCACGTCGTGGTGTAATTGTTATTAAATATATTATTATTTGGATGGGTATAATAATGATGTATAAGTCATGAAAATAATAAATATAACATGATAATGATTCTGTATATATGATATACCATCCAATTATATATTATTTAAATATCAAAAGAATGATATTGTCGCTCGTGCGTACGTACGCACTACGGTCTCCAAGAAAGCAATGAGATTCGTTCTCCATCGTATCCATTCAAGTATAATTATCATTTTCTGATTTAAAAATGATGTTTAAGGACTTGATATCATTCTGGATATGAATAATATACCACCTATCCATTACAAACATGACTTACGTAACAAAACATATAAATGAAAACGAGTAAGTTAACAACCAAAACAACGATAATACTAAGATATTATTAACAAAGAAATGTTAAAAGATCATATATGATATCATATGAATGCATATGATTCTTGTATAATTTAATAACAATAATTTCACTATTATACAGGAGGTTAACCTACCCTAACCATGGAAAAGTACAAGGTAAGTGTTTAGTTCACAATCTCTTGATTATCCGAGGTTGTTTATACATAATAATCTACTAAGATCTCTCTATCATCCACATCCATGTTCCTTAAAAATGAATTTCAAGACATTTTTACTATTTACTATAATATGGGTTAAAGTCATTTATACCCTTGTTTGAATATTTATAATAGGTTTATAAAGGAATCTTTCCGTCATTTTCCAAAGAAGGTTCTTTTTATCCTTTTCGACATAATTAAGGTAAGAATGTTTTTTTTAACTTATAAGGCGGGTGCGGCT
The DNA here is from genome assembly GCA_963277665.1 of Viscum album. Taxonomy (NCBI): domain Eukaryota; kingdom Viridiplantae; phylum Streptophyta; class Magnoliopsida; order Santalales; family Viscaceae; genus Viscum; species Viscum album. The sequence continues at coordinate 655,527,733 of OY728140.1, forward strand.
ATTTACCGCCGTTATAAAATTTTCAAAGCTTCCCTTACAAGCTTACAAGGTCATTTTCAAATTAAATGTTTTATTTTATAATTATGTGACTTTTAAATGATTTCAAAATGAATATTTTAATAATTTTGGAAAGGTACTCTTTATCAAAATCAGAATTTTAAATGTTTTAAAGATTTATCTTTCTAAATCTTTTTAATTAACGTACATGTATTAAAAATGGTTTTTAGGGTTTTATTTATATGGAAATGAATGTTTTCAAAATTTTAATTCATTTTAAAAGTTTCAAAGTGGTATGGGACACTTTGATTTAAAAATCTCTTTTTAATTACTTCCTTTATAAATGTGTGACTTTTAAATGATTTCAAAAAAAGGAGATATTTCTCTCAAATAGTTTTGATTTCATCTATGTCAAAATCCATTGATGGATTTTATGATTATATGAAGTTGATTTATAATGATACAAAACTTCTATAATGAATTGAAGGTTTTGTGATATGTTTGACTGTGGATGTGTTATTTTTATACCATTCATAGTTTATAGTGAAAGTATTGACATTTCGTATGCTAGTTTTAATACGAATGATTATATTATGTTTAAAACTTTTCATATGGGAATGCATTGGACTTAATATGTGACGGGTGGAGCCCGCTATAGCTCCTCGATGCATCGGTAGGTCTCATGAGGCAAACTAGTGTCTTGCCACAGGGCCTTGACAAAATCTTATTTGTAGTTTTGGCATAAGGCCTTGGATATGTGGTTATGATAATCTGGAATTATGCATTCCATCATTATGTTAGTGGTTATTGATATTGCATGTGATTATTATATTAGTATAATATCCATGTGAATAAGTAAATGGAATTATTTCATTTTACTTTTTCCATACTATGTTGAAGATCAAGTTTAAAAGGCTTTTGTTTTAGTTATACATTTCCTTCAATGTTTATGCTTATTTTTGAAAGTTTCCGCTATATTGTTCTCCTTAATGGGCATTTGATCTCACCCCTTTTCTATGTTTTATTTTTCCCAGGATGTGAAGAAGTAAGTTATGAATTAACTGCAGGGATTTTTATGTGGGGATCTGAGTGTGTAATATGGAGACTATGTTTTTGTAGTATTTTTTCACATTATGATGTAATGTAAAACTTTATGAATATATCCAGTTGTTCCAAGGCTACTAAACTAATCGGTATTTCGAGATTTGATCTTTCTTGTGATCATGCCAATGTTATGTAATAATGCACCGACTCTGGGTAACTGGGGTCGGGGCGTTACAATGAATGGGGGAAAAGTTCTCTTAATGGCTTCTTGTCTGAGGCACATGAAACCATATATCATAACAACCATTCATGATATGGTTTAATTTATGGGTAGAAACCCATCTATATTGATTGGAAACAAACTCGAATGTGTTTTTTATGACTAATTTTGAATAATGAGACTTTCGATGCATCCAGGGGCATTTATTAACTGATCCCTAAACAATATATCTTAAATTATCATTTCTCTAACACATATGGATTTCATCAAGAGGTCCCCAACCCGTATAATTCTAATCAAAATCATTTAAATAAACAAAGTTACATATAAATTATTCGTACCTAATAAAAGATATATATTTATCAATATGTCTCCTAATAATCAAATAAATTTATCAGAAAATACCATATGAAAAATTGTATACTATTCATGTAATAATCATAAATATGAAAACTGATGTGAATATTTATGTGAATTCAATTTCAATTTATCATATAAAATTTAATATTTCAAGGGTATTAAAATAAATCAAGGAAGTGAATGTGAATAATACCCTTAGAAAAACAAATAATAAATATTTTAATCTGGGAAATAAAATTTGTTTAATACAACATATCCCATGTAGATAAAAATAAAATTTTTTTGTTGTAGTTGAATTGAAATAATATAACAATTTATTTTAAAACCATTCCGGAGAAAATTATCTCATTTTGTTAAAAAACAATATCATTAAAAATCACTTATCCAAATATATTCTTTAAAAAGAAACCTTTTAAACTATTATCTGTATATTTAATGAAATAATTGCATCTAAATTCATAAATTCTATATGTGGTCAAAGAAAATTACATTTTCATTGTAAATTGGATAGAAAAATATGTGTTATAGAATGAAATAATAATAATACATTGAATACATCAGTAAAAAAATAAAAAATACTTTAAAATAATATTAAATACGTGTTATTAAAAATTTTAACAAAAAATGTTATTTAGATGTAAATCTGTTCCCTGACTATTGAATGAATTAAATTCAGGTTTTCTAGAAAATATTTTATATAATATTTTCATTACTAAAGAATGAAAAATGGTAGTAATACAAGAAAAAGGACATTAAAAACTAGAGGAGATGAAAAAGAAAGGTTTTATTAAACTATTTCTATATAATGTATGTTTGTATATTTTCTATGTACTTTTGTAGATATTATATGTATTGATTTTGAGACCATGGGTTGAGATAACATCTAATTCTGAGGCATGGTGTGACAAGAAAAATATTTTTCAAAATATTATTCCTTTTAGTATTTTTTATACACGATTTTCCAAAAATGGAGAATATAACCTTAAAGGATTCCTAGATCATAAATTTGAGTGTGTTGTTTAACTCATAACAATAGATTTCTCCAAGATGTGACCACTGTTTTTCCATTGTGTGTTTTGTGTGTAAAATCTCAAAAAGAATGTAATAGTTATTAAATAATTTAAATATTACATATTTTATTTGTCACAATTAATTGATTCAATTTTATTAAACCATTTTTATGATTCCAGGTTTATCACTATAACAATGGAATTCAAATGAGATGTGCTGAATAAATCCTCTAAAACAAATAATGAAAAATATGTGAACAGATCATGGGTCTTCTAACCAATAATGTTGAAGGATCTCATCAATTATTTAAATGTAACAGTTCCTAATCAAATACTATTAAAAACTCTAGGTAGGGTGGTATTTTAAATATAACTTTTCCCACCTTTTTAATATCCATGGTGAACACAGGTAAATAGACAAATAAATTGATTAGTGGTTTGGTAAATATTGTGGGATATATTGTTGATGTGGTATTATTTAGAGATTTTTTTATCCTAATATATAATCATTACAATGAGAATGAAAAGGGGTCGTCATGTAAAAAGGACAAGGTTCATTCTTTGGACATTCATGGAGATTTTATCTCCCCTGTTAATGGATTTATTAACCATCTGATCCTCTTGTCCACTAATCAAATTACCAAGAAGATCTTAACACGATCGGATACCCAAATTTTAGGGAAGAAAAAATAGATCAAGAATCAATGTGGACTGGCTATAAAGGATCATAGTGATGCTTTATTTTCATAGCTTTGAGAACCATAGGAAGAAAAACTGCTCAAAGAATTAGTGGAGGTTGTTTGCAGCTCTGCGTGGGACATGGTTGTAGCCACGTACAACCTGGTGGGAAAAAAAGATATAGGACTTCCCGAAGAAACACATGGGATATAGAGGTGGTCATGATGGTTTTCCACATGAGTGGACCGACTCAGAAACAAGTCTACCTAGGCTGAAGAGGTGTTCTTGGGATAATTGGAAAAGGTCGGGTAACCCATGTGGATTGGTTCACACAGCACATGTTTGGGAGGACTCTATGGCTAGATAAGGCCATGGTCGACAATGATCCATTGTGACCTTGGATGCAAGAGAATAATTGACCACCACTCTTCGTGGATGAATCACAAGGTCGTTCCACGGCCTATTGAACCCCATTCATAAATTTTCAAACATCCATAACATTCAAACTGGACGTCTATTTGATGACCTATCTATGATGTTATGACCCTTACAATGTGATGGTAATTTAGAGATATCTTATGTTGGTTTTTATGTTAATGTTTATATGACCTAATGATTTGAGTAGTGATCTCTCTAATAATGAGTGCACTTCAAGAAAAAATTATTTTTGTTGGATCATACCCAGAGAGTGTCTTCATATAGAGTCTATGTGTCTCACATAGACAATGTTAATTATGTAGACTATGCATCTTATTGAGACTATGTGTCGTGTTGAGAATATGAGTCTTATATTATGGAGTATACCTTGATGTTCTTGATATTTTTTCGGTTTACATATATCAATAAGGATCTAACAATGCATTCCATTATTGTATTCTTATTAGATATTACTTTGTGGTATTACTTCATGGTATTTCCTTTGCGGTATTACATCATGGAATTTTATATGAGGAATTCCTTAATGGTATTTCCTTTATGGTATTCCTTCATGGTATTTCCATTGTCGTATTACTTTTTTGTTTTCGGATGTCTAGCTTAGTCTAGTTTCCCTCACTCCTCCAAAGGCTTTTCCTGCAGATGTTGTGTCTTGTGAAGACAAAATACTATTCAATGATGTTCTTGGAAGAAAATTAAAATGAGGTGCCATGTTAGACTATACATACAAAGGAGTGTTCTGAATACTTTTTTGACGACAGTCCCAATACATCTTACATTAGTGGTTCGACTTATGGTAACAAATCATTTTCAATTGGTTGGCTTGTTCTATACCTAGTTACATTTTAATACATTCACTTGTGTACTATGGATATCGGATATAGTGGTTTTCATGCGTTACTTATGTAGTTTTTTTCCATTTAATCATTTTCATATTGGAGTTGGGGTTTTGAGTACATGTACGTTAGGATAATGCCACCCCTTGGTGGGATAGGCCTACACGGTGCTTGTCAGCAGCCCCTAGCCTATAGGAGGTGGGCATGGGGAAGTCATGGCATGGACCCCACTAAGAATGGTTATAAATGAATGGTATCAGAGGGAGGTTGGTTCTTTATCAGGAACATGAGTATGGGAGGTCATATTGGGGAAACAATGTGATGTGTTTCGAGATCATCTATCATGCCAATGAATTTAGTATAGGTGTTGCAGCCGACGTTTCCATGAACAAGGAATCTGGGAACATTTGTTTTCAACTCAGTATATGAAAGCACTATTTTTAGGTAAAACAATGGTAGGTGAATCAAAAAGGAATGTCTTTCGTCTTCTATATCATTATTTCATTCATCTCTCCGGCTATAATATATTGACCATAGTATATCTTATTTTATTAAAATATGTATCCACAAATACAACATGTAATGATTTAGTTTCATGATCCCAATGATGATATTCCTAGTTATAAGGCATTGATACAACAGACTATATCTGGTATAACTCCTATGAGTGGTATACCAACTTTACCACCACCTGTTGATTATTAGTTTCTACAAATGCTACAAGATGAGGATGTTGTAACACTGTGACATTCTTATGAAATGTTTTCTTAAAATAATTTGACTACATAAGTATATTAAATTTCACAAAATCACGAGTTTTAAAATAATAGATATCCCCATAGTATAAAATGACCATTTTATCATAGTCGATCAGTTAGTAGGAATAAATATAGTTTACTTATGAAAATGTATGATGAATTCTTTTGTTGCAAATTATTTACTAAATATACAAAAAAATTATATATTTTTATATTTGATTTGATATTATTAATTGAAATTAATGAGATATATATGTTATATACATAGAAAAATAAATTTTTATATCCATTCAATGGATATTTTTTCATTGGGTATGAATAAACACTATTTGATTTATAAAAACCTATATTTTTTCAAAGGGTAATTTTTAGCCTTTTTATGGACAATACCATTTACATTAATATTTTTACACATTAAACTTTTTTATATGACAAAATTATCATGTTATTTGGAATTGGGATATTGATATTTACATTAGATTGAATTTTAGAGTTTTTTAATAAAATTTAATTTTTTTAATATTAAAAAAACAATAAAATTTAATTAAAAGAATTTTTGTCAGCACAATTATTTATATAGAAAATATATAATATTGAATGGTCTTAATGTTTAAATGGAATATATTTTTATCAGTCAATATAATCTATGCCATTAGAATATTTTTTACATTGATTTCAGATGTAAAAACATTTTAATTTTTTGAAATTTATATCTTTTGAAATTTATTCTCTCATACCGAAAATAAAAATAAATTTAAATTATTTACTAAAACATATATGTTTTTAATATTAAAAATATAATTTAATATTTTAAATAAATAAGTCTAAATTATGTATATATATATTTATATTATTTTTTGAAATTTTGAATAGTTAATGTTTTAATTTTTAAAATTATGGTAAAAGGGAAAATCCGGTAATTAAGGGTAAGAATACTATTATAAAATTATCCTAACATTGGACTTAATATCATTGGATGAGTGTATTTCAGCCTAAATAATCCTTGATTTGATTTAGTATCCATTTTAATCCATTAAGAAGAGATTATGACATTAAATTTATTTCATTTAATGAATTGAAAAATATGGATCGTTCAAATTTGAATAACAAAAAGAAAATTAATATAAGGTTATAAAGTATATAAATTCAACTATGAATTATCTTTTGAAATATAATATTTTTTTATAATGGTAATTTATTTTTACTTTAATATATATAAATAATTTCCTTGATATAATGTACATTAATGATGTAGAAATCATATAATTGAAGAGAAATTAAAAATATATTTTTTAAATATTAATACCTGTTAAATGTCTATAAAAATAGACCAAGTCTTTTTGAACTTGTATTTTTCAACCACAATTAACCATTTTTTGAGTTATTTACCGTTGTAGTCTTATAGAAGTGATTAGGATTGTTATATTATTTAATTTAATGTGATGTTGAATTTTTCACATTCAATATTTCAAAATTATAAGATTTTAAATATTGTATTTTACAGAAGTTAAATTCAACTAAAAATAATTTTTAAAATCTATTACATTTATCTTCATAATAGTAATTTATTATTATTTCTTATCCAAAAAAATAATCATATAAAATAATTACACAAAATTAATGTAGTGATTAATTTATTAATAGAGATAACTAAATATTGTTATTAAAAAATTTAGAGTATATATATTTTGGAAAATAAACATGTATAATAAATTTTATAGATTTCCTTTACTATTCATAATTGTATAAAATATATTTTTATTTTAACTTTTTTATCGTAATATTTTTAAAATTCCATGAATTCAATAGTATAAAAATTGACACTATTGATTATTAAACAAAATAATGTTTTGTTAAATTATTTAAAAATAATTATAAATTTTTAAAAAATATATAATTATTATGTTATTATATAAAATGTTTTAATTAATTTATTTATGGTCAACTTTATAGGAAATAAATAAATATTTATTCCCTTTAATATTGAATTATTTGTTACCCTTGTTTACAATAAAATAGAATAACTAAGTGTTAATTAAAAATATATGGTTTATATTAGTGAAAACTTGTCCAAAATTTAGTTGTTTAGAATATTACAACAATATATCATCTCATATTTTATATTTGGAAATTTTGGAGGTTTTTGGATGGATTTTAGTTTTTTAGTAATTAATATTTGTGGGGTTTCAGAAAATCCCATCACCTCAATTATAAAAGGCACCTCCTCCATCACCTAAATTTTTCATATTGATATTTAAAGCTAAAAAATAAAGTATCCTTGTACCTTATCAAATTCCCTTTAATATTATACATGTGTGTGTCTTCATCAAATACCATCTCTAGTTCTCTAAGAGGAGATTTAGTGGAAGGACATTGAAGAAGATATATTCTCTTATACAAATTCATTCAAAAAAAATTATCTTGTACATCATATTTAGGATTTGTTTAATTATTAATTAATAACTCCAATATCACTAATATAAAGAGATTTTATTATGGTTAGGAAACAATGATATTTTGTCTTCTATCCATCCTACAAAAATGAAATCACCACATGTGCGGATGTTCGACTTACCGTCTCCATGATGTAGTGTCAATTATTTTATCACCACCACTATACTAGTATGGGTATAATGATATAATTAATAATTATATATGATTTTTATAAAATTATATTTATTATGAATTATTATATACCATCCACATAAATACTATTAAAAAATTACGGGAAATATAATGTTTCTCGTGTGTATGTATGACATAACTTCTCCATTATGTGATGTTATTCAATAAACATGATGTTAAATAATGAAATATTATATAAATGAATTTAGTGAATAAATATCTTATATTATACTAATATAATTTGTTATATTATATAATTATAACCTAAGAAGAAGAAAATTAACTTATCTGACCCAACATGCATAATAAAATATTAAAGTTAATAACCAAATGATGAATAAAAATTTACTAAATATCAATTGATATTTTCATCATATATGATATAATAAAAAATAATAATATTCATGAATAAGTAATTGAAATTATTTAAATCATTATACAGGATGATCAAATCCATACAATTAAAATCAGACCAAATGTAATGTATTGTTTATTTATATCATTATTTTCTTAGATTGTTTATAATTTAGTATTTACTAGGGAATAATATTAATACAAGTGATTGTTTTCTAAATTTAAAATATTATATATATTCTTATACATTTTTTAAAATAAAATTTTAACCATTAATTAATTTTAATTAATTTGTCTAAAAGGAATATTTTGTCATTTTCGATATGAGGTACTTTTTTTTATTCAATCAAGATTATGGGGAGAATGTTTTTAACTAATATTGAATAAATAGATTCATACTATTTAATAATTCCTTATTTCCATGAGGCTTCTTTTGAAATTTCTAGTGTTTATTTTCATTTAAAATCAATTATATTTAAATATTGTGGCATTTTTTTGAAAAGAACATGTTTTCGAAGAATATAGGATATTTTCATCATTAATTAATTTAAACTGTGTTATCAAAATAATTTTTCATCTAAGATGAAATTATATTAATAGGGTGATTTTTCTATTTCTACTATTACTACGATTTTATTGTATTTATGATTTACTTAATTTCATGAAATCCATTCAGTGTATAGGGATTATGATGGAATGATGTTTATGAAACCCATTTTTATTTTTAGAGATATGCTATGATGAATGATTTATGTTTTTGTGTTACATATAAGAATTATTTCATGATGAGATTTTTCTGAACTATATCTCCCTCAAATGCATTGGTTAAGTATTTATTACTCATGATATGAACATGAATGGAATGGAATGAAAATCTAGTTCAGTAATAAAGTGCCTGAATGAAGAGTGAACTTTGTTCAGTAATAGATTTTGTCCGCTATGATTTTATTATAAATTATCCATGACTTATGTGAATGGATTTTTAATTTTAATGTTTATTTCACAATATTTCATGTCATTATTTATGAATTTTGTGTTTACATTGAACTTTTATGATTTATCCTATTACATGAAAGCATGATGTTTTATATAGAAGATAAGATTTTCAAATGATAAGATTTTTCTTATGATTATGATATGATTGATGTATCCACTAATTACCCTTATTATGAATTTTAACTCACCCTTTCACATTATTATATTACTTAAGAAATGAATAAGCGTATTATGTTAGATATGTCAATAAATAAACATATTTAAGAAGAAATATGTAGGAGAATGTTTAGATGTTTTATGAACCAATTGTTTATGGTTTCCAATTTTTAATGAAATTATCCCTCTATTTTACTCTCATATATTTCCTTTATTTTGTGTTTAATATTCTAAAATTTTGAATTAATTTCAATGTTTGTAATGTATGGGTTATTATAGTTTGTTGACTGAAATTTATAGTTAACTGATTGAAATCATGTTTAAAATACTCTAGTAAGAACTCAAATTATATGAATATATATAGGTTAAAATCCTTGTGTTTTAGAAATGATTATCGATAACCTAGGATAAAATATAATGTATCATGAAATGAATATTTATTTTTTATTATGTGGTTTTCCCATTATGATAGGTGTTTCTCACAGAAATCTTAATTGTTTTAGTCAATGGTTGGAACCCAAATGAGCCACATTAATGCTTAATGCGATGTATAATGTAATGATTGTCCTTCTGATCAAAAAACATTTATGGGGGACCGAAAAGAAATCTTGTAACTGTTACCAAAAACATTTCTCAATATATGAATCACGCATGAAATATAAATAAGAAAAAGAGGGATAAGTATTTTATTGACTCATTCATGAGGATGTGTACACATTTTTATAGTGGGTCTCTCGATCCATTAGTGGTTGAACACTAGATTAGTACCACTAAAAAGATATTTTTAGTTCTCAAATTTTCAAAATAAGATGAATTAATCTTATTAGTCTATTTTTTGGAAGGTGATGCTAATCGATGGTGGAATCATATCAAGAATATGATGCAAATAAATGAAATCAAGTCCATAGAATTGGAGGAGATCATGAATATAATTTCAATATGAACATTTTATATATTCATAAAAAAATAGAGATGGTCTTAAATGTACTTAAGTGAAAGGATGATGAATCTATTGGTAAATATAAAGAAAATATTATAAGATATTCAATGTATACATCTAGAATTATTATCCAACCTGAGAGTAAAATTGATCGATTCTTTAGTTGATTGAAACAAAGTGTCTGAAGGGATTATCCATAAGACACATTAATATATTAGAAGACATAATACAATTTTCTCTAATGATTGAGATGAATATTAGAGAAACTCATTCTCCCTATGGGTATAATAAAAAGAGAAAATTTTAATTTAAAGGAAAATATGTAGACTATGGAGAAATGATGGTGAGTTTTTCGTTATGATCAATGTGTGGAATAAAACATATATGAAATTGTCATAAAGGGACTAGTAAATTTTTTTGAGTGTTTAAAATAAGTTCATGAGGTGGTTTATTTTTGATGTGATGGGACAAATATGTAAAAGGATTTTAATAGTTAAATTTCTGTAAAAAATGAAGCACATACACATCAATGTTACATGTGAATTAAAATGGGTCATTATGCTATTCACTGCATTAATTAAATGGTTTATAATGATGAATGATGTTAGAAAACGCTTAAAAAATAAAAAGTAATTTCAAATGAAATATATATGTTTGATGTTGAGTATGATAATCTAGTGGTGAAAGGTAAAAATACCATCTACTTTAATGTATGAAATGTTTTATTTTTCTTGTGGATCCACCTAATCAATTATTTCTAATTAATGATCTAGGGGTATCATAATACTAACTCTATAATTATATTTTTTTTATTTAGTTTTGGATACTATTATTGGAAAATCAATTGCATCAGAAGTTTATAATTTTTCTCCAGTTGATGTATTTATGAAAGCGCTTCCTGCAGATCTTGTGATACTTCTAATCGGGGAATTCAATGAAATTCACTAAATGGATTATAATTTTCTATATATATATATCATATCAATTTCCTATGGAGGGAAGTCCCGTTTCATATTCAAGGTAAATCAATGATCATATATCGATGACTGTTAGATTATAATCATTCTATAAAAATTTCTTCCATCTTATGTGTCTTGATCCCAATGAATTATTATTAACTATCTAAAATTATGGTAGAGACACTCACCATTAAGAATACACCAATTTTATTTGTGTTTCATGATGTCTTTATGGAATAATAACATGTTTTTACACAAAATCCTAATGTATAGTTTACCATAGTACTCATACTAGATTCTATATCAATTTAATGACACCATATAGTATAGTCCCAATTGAGTTGAATGAATTGAGGAAGAATCACCAATAGAATATTGACATGGGATTTGTACACTATACCGACCCACCCTAAGGACCACTTTTTCTTTCATTAAGGAACAATATAATACAATGAGACTTAGCATTGATTATCGGGAACCTACAAGATCTATATAAAGAAAAAATATCATCCTCTTCTTATTGATGTATTTTTTTGACCTTCTATATGGACCTCATTACTTTTCCAAAATTTGTCTTCATTTAGGATATAATTAATTATGATTCATGGAGGATGATATACCAATTATTAAATTATGTACAAGTTATGGACACTAATATTTTATCATTATACCTTTAGGTCAAAATACTTCCCATGAAATCTTGGTGGATATAATGAATAGAGAATTTTTATACTCTCTTGATATGTTAGTCGAAGAATTTTTAGACAATATTTATATATATTCAAAATGTAAGTAAACACCTGAATAATATATTAAAATTGTTCTAAATACTATGGTAAATGATAATCAATATGAAAAATTTATAAAGAGTGACAGTAGGCTTTAGAATGTTTCATTGTTTGGTTAAATATTCTAAATAGAGGGGATATATATGGATTCTGTAAAAATAGATGATTTTAATGTTTTTTAGACCGAATATAGAAACTAAGATATAATGTTTTCTTGGTTTAGATAGATTTTTTTGATTTTTTTTTTTGAAATATTTTTTAGAATAATCTTATCCACTCACCAATATGTCTCAACATGCAGTAATGGTCATTAGGATGGTGGAATGTATGTAGATTTTGTAAGATATCAAAAGAAGGTTTTCTAGTGAACCTGTGCTCACACTGCCTTGTAGTGGAGAAAGGCTTTTTTTCTATATTTATGCATCCATGAAGGCGCATAGATGTGTTATCTGGTATAATTTTATGTTTATAACAATTTCCTCATGAAAATTAAAATTCACTACGAAAAATTACCCAACTCATGAGTAGAAGTTAGCAGTGTTAATCATTGCATTAATAATATGGAAGTATTATCATTATAGTGAAAGATGAGATATTTATGTTGATCATAATATTTTAATGAAAATTTTCACACAAAATGATTTAAATATGAACCAATGAATGTGGTTGGATTTGATTAAATATATTGAATTCATTATACATTACCACTATAGGGAAAAGTATTAGGTTTCATATTCTTTGAGTTGAAAGGAACATGCTATCCCATGCATGGTGAGGATAAAAAATCCAATATTTATGGATTTTTAAATGATGGATATCGAAATTTTAAATGAAGGTGTGAAATCATATCTTTATCAAATGAATGGTCAACCATCTATAAAAGTAGTGGTTACGTATTCATAGAAGGAAAATGTAGAGATACAAAACTATGTGGGAAATTTTTCTGATTTCAACCTCTACTATACTGAAATAATAAAATTTTGGAATCAGGTTTGTATTCCTCCCAAACCAGAATTAAATAAGGAGCTATTGGATGAGGCTCATAGTTCATAATTATATATTCACTATGGAAGAAAAAAAATTTATTGTGACCTAAAAAGTATTTTTAGATGAATGTAATGAAAAGAGATGTTTCCAAATATGTCTCACAATTCTTGTTTTTTACAATGTTAGGGATGAGAGATAAATCTTTAAGAGGTTGATAAAACCATTACCCATATCAAAATGGAAATAGCAGAACATCACTATGGAGTATGTCATTAAAAATCCCAAAATATATTAAGTACAAAAATCTATATGGGTTATAAATGTCCTCCAAACATAGTTGAAACAATTAATTGAAATTATAGTTGATTTCCCTTTTGATCAGAATTATAGGATATATGTAATAGAAGTGGTAAGACCACATTGATACCCACTTTCGATTATATTCGAATGGGATCTGAGGATTACCTTAATGTTATAGTGATGTACTCAGTAGGATCTTGATACAGTGTTATGTTTTTTCAGTTCTTATCATCCTCAAACATATAGACATTATAATTGGATAATTCAAACTCTAGAAGACATGTTTAGGGCATTCTCTATATATTTCAATGGTTATTTGGATCAACAAATCTATTAAGTTGAATTTTCATACAACAATATCTTTCACTCCCATATTATGACGCCACTATATGAATCCCTCTTTGTAAAAAATTGAAAAACTCCAACTTGTTGGATTGTTTTTTTGGGGAAAATATATAATAGGACATGATCTTGTTGATGGGATGGATAAAAGTTCAAGTCCATTTAACAACACAATAGAGCAGCTCAGAATTGGAAAAAAGGTTTTGCGAAAAACTAAAGAAAAGTCCCAGAGTTTATAGTGGGTGAAAATTTGTTTCTATAAACATCTTTTTATTAGAGTGTAATGAGATTTTGAATGAAGGGAATGATAAGAACTATGTATTTTTGTGTTTTTAAATTTCTAGATCATGTTGGGAAGGTATCATACAGATTGGTGATCTCAACAAATCTCTCTCATTTTCAATATGTGTTTTATGAATCTATCATGATAAAGTACGTACCCGATCATTCACATATAATAAACTAAGTATTCCTACCGCGATAGAAAGATATCTCTTATGAGGAACAACTGGTTGAGATTCTGGATCATAGTGAAAAAAATCTATGAAAGAAGAGCACTATCGTAAATAATGTTTTATGGAGGTACCATAAATTTAATGAAGATATGTAGGAACATGTGGATATTATGAGAGATAGAGATAACCTCATCTATTTGTATCCACGTAATAAATTTAAAAGAATAAATTAAGATTAAGTGGTGTAAAATGTAACACATTGATGTTTTTATTAAATATTTTCATTAAATAATTGTAGTTCTTTTGAAAAATGAATTTCAACCAATAGTGAGTTTAAATGAATTTTGAGATTTCCCTTGGAATAAATTGACTATTTGAACCTAGACACTAGTTAGTGGGAATAAATTTAACAAAATTATGACTATGAATGGTGATGACTTTCAGTAAAAATTATTTACAAATTATATAAATCAATAATATATTTATATATATGTATTATTATTAGTAAATTAAATTAATGAAATAATTATATATTACACTTCATAACATAATTTTGATATTATTCAAATATATATTTTAGTTATTGGGTATGAATAAACAGAATTTGATGAATAAAAACTACTATTTTTCAAAAGGTTAATTTTTTACCTCTTATTGGAGAACCCCGTTGAAATTATTATGGTGACACATTAATAATTTTTATATAACCATGGAAACATTTTCTCTATATTTGGGATATACAAATTTACGTTGGATTAATTTTTTTTCTAAAAATATTCAAATTTTGATGAATAGTAAAAAATACACTATATTTTACTTAAAATCATCATTTTTCATCCAAATAATTTATATGGTCAAATTATAATAATTATTATTTTAAAATTATAAACAAAATATGATTTTATCATTATATAAAATTTATTTCATAATAATTAATTCTATATTTATATCATATGTAAAACAATTTCAATCATTTGAGATGCTTTAACTTGTAATCCCCATTCTCGTATTTAAACCAATGGAATAAATTTAAATTAATTAAAGAAAATATTATTTTTTAAATTTGGAAAAATATATTCTATATTTTGAATTAGTAGGTAAAAATTATGTAAATAACATTATTATATTTTTTCACTTTATGAATAGTAAATTCAATATTTTTTTTTATTTTAGTAAAGGTGTAAATATGGTAATTAAAGGTAAGAATACAATTTTAAAATTACCCTAACACATTTTTAATATCATTCAATGATTATGTTTTGAAAAAATTCATCTTTAGGTCGAAATTTTATCCATTTGAATCGACTTGGATGTGATTATGACATTTAGTTTCATTTATTTATTGAAATTATAATGATGTGTCAGTCAATTTTTAATAACTATATAATTTTTCATATTAGGTTATAATATAGATTAATTCAAAGAAAAAATAATAATTTAAAATATAAGATATTTTTATTAATCATGGTAATTTATTTGTAATTTTATGGAAATAAATAGTTACCTTAATAACATATACATTAATGATTGAAAAATTATTTAATTGTTGACAAATCTATAAAATTGTTTTTATTAAAAATACAAATACCTATTATAACACCCAAAAATTTGACAAAATCATTATGATAATTATATTGGAACACTAATCATCCAAGGGTCATGTTATTGATAATTTTAATCTTTTTAGAAGTTATTACGACACTTATTATTTTATTTAATGTGGGGTTAAAGTTGACACATTAGTAATTTTATTTGTAAAACATTTTAAATGTTGGATTTTCATAATGATAAATTCTACTAAGAATAATCTTTTTAAATATGATAGAATTATCTTCATCCTGGTATATTATTTTTAGTTTTTATCTAAAACAAAATTAAATTAAATAATTAAACAAAATTAATATTGTTATTATTTTATTAATAGAGATAACAAATAAAGGTTATTAAAATTATTAAACTAAATTTAATTTATCTAATTTACATGGGTAAGGAATTTTATATAACTCCTCTACCCCATAAAATATAATAAAATCGTTCCTTTAAAGTTATATTTATTTAATATATTTTAAAATAATTTTATTGAATAGTGTAAGAATGGAAATTAAAGATTATTTTTCAAATTAATGAATTATAAAATTATTTAGATATCATCAAAAAATTTTAAAAAATATATAATAATTAATATATGATATAAAAAATATTAATGTATTTATTAATGATCTATTTTTCATCAAATAAGTTAATATTTTACACTTTTTATATTATATTACATGTTACCCTAGATAAAAATTAAATAGAATATCTAAATGTTTACTAGACGTATAACGATTAGATTGATTGAAACAAATTTTTTTTGGGGGATGATACTACAACCCTATCACATCTCATCTTCAAAATTTTTACATTTTAGATGTTTTTAGATGTATTTTTAATTTATAATTAATTATTTTTTGTGGTTTCCAAAAGTTCTCCTCACCTCATTTACAAATTAGAACATCCAACCTCACCTATTAAATTCCTTTTCATCCATCAATCATGGAAATATATTTTCCTTTTCATTTTAAAAATTCTCTACTAACATTATAAATGTCTGGGACTTCTTCATAGACCAACTGTAACGCTCTAAGTGGCGATTTGGAGGAAGAACGTCGATATAGATGTAATATTCTCTATTGATTATTTCAAACATTTTTTAACTTAATCTTGAAGAGATGTTTCATTATAAATAAATAAATATATTATAAATTTTATAAATTTATGTTATTATATTTATGAAACAACAATATTCTATATTCTATTCATCCAATGAAAATTGAAATCACCATTCGTGTGTGTGTTTTACTTTCCACCTCCAAGAAACGATGTAATGTTTTTTTCACCACCACATTACTAGGATCGATATAAATTAATTACTATATATTAATATTATTAAAATTATTTCAATTATGAAATACTATAAACTGTGCACTATTATACCATTCTAAAATTATGGGAATGATATAGTAGCTCGTGAAAATAGACAACTTACCGTCTCTACAATATGAAATCATTCGTTCTACCTTAACTTCATTAATAAAATATTAGCTAAATAAATTATATGAATAAATGTTATATATTATACTAATATCACTATGTAAATGTTATATGTATAACCTACTAATAGGAATAATAACTTATCTGACACAACATGCATAAAAAATTAAGAAGTTAATACCTGATAGATTAGTAATAATCTTACTACCATGCGAAACATAATATGATAATATATGATATCATAAAATGATTATGATCCATGAATAAGTAAATGAATTTATTAAAATAATTATAATTGAGGTTCAAATACAAACAAATGAAATCAAATCTATGGTAAGAGATAACTTCAAAATCTTACTATTATTAGAGATTGTTTATAAGTTAGTATTTACTTGGGTATACTTATCATCCATTTGAATTCTTTCTAAATAACTAATATTATTTCAATTATTCTAATTTTTTTTATATCAATTTTAACAAATGAATAAATTTTATTATATACTATTAAAAAAATATTGTTTTCATTTTTAGTAAGAGGTTTATTTTGAATTTTCATCCAAAAGTCTGTAAAGACTATTTATTAACCTAAAAGACAACAATATATTCCTTCTCATTCATAACACCTTATTTCCTTGAATATAAATTTAAAATATTCCATGTGTATATACAATTAAATTATTTTATCTTAAATTTTCATGTCATTTTTTTAAAATAAAACATTTTCAAAGAAGAAACATATTTCCATCCAGAATTAATTTCAACTATTTTATCAAAATTATTATTCACTAAATATGACATTCCTTAAATATGGTTTTATTTCTATCAATATTATTAATATGATTTTATTTTCCTTATTATGGAATTATTTTTATGAAATAAATTTATTATATATATGTTATGATGGAATTATTTTTTATAAACCCATTTTTTCATTAGTTTATGAAATGATGACTGATTATGAAACAATTTTCTATACTTGTGTGTTTAACACAAAATTTCCTTCATTTTATTATGTCTTTTCCGATTTTGTTGAAATTTTATGATTTATCCCATGACATGATTTCACGATCTTTTATATATAGATTATGATTTTCAAATGTTATGATTTTATGTCTAATGATTATTATATGATTTATATCTTTCATTTTAACGATTAATAATCATCTAATCTCATCCTTTCAATTGATTATTTTACCCAGGTCTCGAAAATAGTTTTTAAGTAAGATATATCAAAAATAAATCTAGATATTATATAATATATAGAAGGAAATTTCAATGTTTTATGAAATTTTTTTTATTATTCCCAATTTCTAGAGAAAATATACCTTGTATGCATCTATTTTGGATTTTTTATCTTTTTTTTAATAATATATTAAAATATTGATGTAATTTCAATGTATGGGAAGTATGAGTTTTTATAGATTCACACATACTGAGCATGTTTTAAAAGTTTTATAGGTAGTGACCCCCTAGGCTTCATGGTGAGTTTAACACACAAAAATTGAGGATTACTGAGAGACTATTTTGTGTGTTTTCCTCATTGAGAGGACACCATTTGACCAGATAGCGGTCCATTCTACAAGCCTTCTTCTGGGATTTATGGGGAAATGGTGTATTTTAGTGACCTAGACCCATGGTGATAAGAATATTTCTCAGGAAGGCTTCGATCATCTCTTTAGAGAAGAGTTATTTCCAAGCATGTTACTTTCGGTGAGCATACAATAGCTCTAATTACAATAGTGGGGAATTCACACTATTTTGGTGTATTCAGAGAGATTTACTAAACATTATCACTTCACCACAGATATGGTATGAGACATATCCTTGAGGGATCAAACCATAATGAATGGATTATACTGGAGGATTAGGAAATTCTTGATATCCATAATCATTATTAGTTATATTGGGGAACTTGAGCAATCCATTCTGGTGGAGATATTTCTTATGGAACAAGAATTGATTGTGGGATCTACTAGTAGGAACCTGGTAGATGAGACCTCCACAAATTGTATTCGATGAAAGTATTTGGGACCCAATCAGTTCAAGTGCTTCTAGATATGATCAAAGTACATTGGATTACTGGGGTGGGGTTCCTAGGGTAGCTCAAGTCAGATGAGGGGCATATTGTGTTACATGTACAGCGGTCGGTTGATTTGGAATGAGATTTCAAAAACTAATCATACAACTAATTTAGATATGGTAAAGAGGCAACCGAGGCCATAGATTAAGTAGGACTAGGTTGGTTCATATAATGGTAGATGTGGCATCATAGTGGGCGGAGTATTAGGAGGTGGTCTGAGGCTCGAGCTATTACCACCACCACCCCCAGGTTTACCTCCACAGGACCAGGGAGCTAGTGGACAGGGATGAGGCCATCGACATGTTATGATGGAATATGTCCCCAAGGCTCCATGGATTATTAGATACATGATCAGAGAATTTTCCATCATATTGAATGTTTTTATAGTAAATTTTTTTATTCATTCTTTTCATTCCATGGACCTTGTCCGAGAATCAGAGATCCATGTTGAACCATTGACTCATCCCTTGTCCTAGATATTCCAATGAGATGATATTTGATGATAAAACACTTGTGAAAATTTTGAGACCCTAATCGTGGAGGTTATAGTTTCAGTTGGGATCTCATAAATGTGGAATCAATTCCTTGAAACATCATTCTCAGTGTGGATTTGTTATCGATAGATCATTCTCAGATTGAATCTTTTAGGTGTAGTGTACAACATGTACGTGTTGATGGGAACACTTTTTCATTATTGGTGTAAAGGAAGAACATGTAGTAAAATATGGACACACTCATTGGAAGTTATATCCGTTCACTAGTAAGTTATCTATATTTTCCATAGGTGAATTAAATTAGTTGAGTAAAGAGTTTCCTATAGTGGAGTAAGTGTATAAGTACGTCTTTCGATAGGATTTTCCATTACTATCTCTTGGTAGGGATGTAGAAATATATATCAACATATACCCCATTATGAAACAAATATATACACCTACATATCATATATATCCCACATACATTCATGAGCTAATGATACATTTGGAGGTCTGGAAGGGGATTGAATTCATGAGTCCTAGTGCCTCACCCTGGGCAGCACCAGCTATGTATTCCAATAAGGAAGACGAGAGTTTGATGATATGTGTGGAAATATGATGCATGAACCATGTGATCATGAATAATATGTAACAACTATCAAGGCTCCATGACCATTTCTATTTTTCAAAATGGGTATTATGTTTCTCAATGATTTAACATAGATCAGGTTATCACCAGTTATGAGTCTTGGTTGAGAATATACCAAAGACGACTTTAAAATTTAGTTACAACAATTATTAGTATGTGGTATTTCTATTAAGTGTGATAAACTTCACAATAGCGTTCATGGGACTCATGAATAAATCATTCATCCATTTATTGATGGGTTACTTGTGGCCTTCATTGTGGAAATCCTAGTGTACTCGGAGTTTTAATTAGAGCATGTGAGACACCTAACGATGGTCCTAGAAACTCATTGATATAAAAAAATTTATGATATACACTAGTAGTTTTAGTTTCTGATTATGGAGGAAAACATTCTAGGGCACATCATGTTAAAGGATTAAGATGCAGTGGATCTAGTGAATATTGTGGAGGTTATTGCCTAGGATCAACCCAATTATGTTACCAAGGTGAAAAAATTCCCTCGTTTCGATGGGTAATATTAGAGGTTTTACATAACTTTTTTAGATCGGAAACATCCATGAAATATTTTAAAAAGAAGGGAAAACCTTTTGGGTGGATGGATAAGTTCCAAGAGTTTTATTAGTATTTGAGACAATGATTAAAGTGTGCTTCCATATTGATATTTCAAGAGTAGGGTACTGAGTTCAGTGTGTTCTGTGATGCATTAGAAACATTTCTTAGTTGTGTCCTAAGGTTGGGGAATGCCGTGATTTCTTTTATTTCCTTCTATTTGAGTAAAAATGAGTAGAACTATGAAAATCATGGTCTTGAGTTAGCTTTTATATTCTTCGATTTTAAGATTTCATGACACTACTTGATGGGTAGTGGTTTATCGTATAATCTAAACAAAAGAGTATAAATAATATCTTTTCTCAAAAAGATATGATCTAGAGACTGAGGTGGTTAATATAGTTACCCTTGGTCTATGACATTTAGATTTTCCTTAATCAATGTAAGGTGAATTTGGTGGATGATGCTCTCAACAAGAGATCTAGTTCGACGTTTCTGAATGAGGCATCAAACATTCAGACTCATTTTTGATATCCTTTGTTGATGGGGATGTAATAGCATACATCCTATCAATTTTTGTTACACGTCCACTCTTACTACAAGTCATGAATGCACAATTATGGATACCTACTATGAGAATTTTGGATTTCAGATGTCCACATGACATGCCCATGATAGATATTTGAATGTTTGGGAGTACATCATTGATTTCAATGGGCACATCGTGGTATAAGTGGTCTTGCATGAAGCGGAATAATGGGATTTCAATACATCCTCTATGAATGTATATCCTGGTGTGTATATGATTTAATAGGACCTCAGATGTCATTTTTGTTGGACATGGATGAAGAAGGGAGTTGTAGATTTTTTTCAGTGCCTCTCTTATCAGTAGGTAATGACCTAGAACCGAGTTCCAGTGAGTTTGAATTGGAACCATTAGGTGTTTTAAAGATGGTGGGATGGGATGTCATTGGACTTCACTACTGGTTTACCTTTTATATCTTGGGGACATGATTTTATATAGGTGATAGTTGACTGAATAACCATGTTGGCCCACATCCTAGATATTTGGTAGCATAGTTCTGTAGGGAGAATGGGTAAACACTACGTGTAAGAGATAGTTAGACTCCATGGAGTTATGTAGATGATAGCCTCAGGTTTAGATTCTTTCATTAAATCATTATGGAGGAAGGGATTGTAGGAGGCATTTGGGACACAACTATACTTGAGAACAGTGTTTCACCTAGAGACAAAATTCCAGAAATAGTGGACCATACATGTTCTAGAGGACATACTATGTGCATCCATGTTACATTTTGGATTAATTTCGAAGGATCCACTTCCCCTAGAGGGGTTTGATTTCAACAACATATACCATTCTTCTATAGATATGAAACTATTATATGCATTTTATGAGTGAAACTATAGGTCACCACATTGCTAGGAAGACTGATGATAACCAGTAGTCACTGGCCTAGAGTTGGTGTTGTTGACTACATATATTGTGAAGATCATCCATGAGTAGATTAAGGCTACAATAATCCATTATAATTTTATACTGATAGACGACAAAGGTCCTGGGAGTTTGAGGAAGGAGACCACATGTTCCTTCATCTATCACTTCAATGATGATTATAAATATTTGGTTGGTGGAAAAATCTATCTCAATAGTTCATTGGAACATTCCGGATACAATGAAGAGATAGTGAGGTGGTGTACCACCTGGCTCTACCTCCACAGTTAGATCGGGTACATAACATCTTCTTCATGTCATAGTTGAGGAGGTATGAAAATACCCAGTCACAGGCCATAGACTAGAGAGATATGGATATCAATGATTGGAGGTATTTTACTAAGTTCACAATAAAGATAGATGGGTGATAAGTGAGTATCCTTCATGGGTGGTCGATTCCTATAGAGAACATTTGGATGAAACACAAAAATATCATAGAGAGAAAATTGATGTGGGAGGCACATATTAGTGATTTGTTACCTCACATATTTGACTATAATACTAATTTGGATTCTGGGGATATAAATAACTATGGAGGGGACAATTAATCAAATTTTATTTACTATGTATTTATATTAGATATAAATTGGATTAACTTCAATAAAATAGTTGATATGTGGTGTGATTATAAGGGACAATGCATACAGAACAATTATTTGAAAAATATTAATCTTTTTAATAAAAATCAAATAGTTATGTAGAAAAAGTTTAATAAATACTAGACAGGTTCTCATATGAAAAATATGATGGCATTGTTGAACTCATAACACACGTTTTACCCAAGGGGATAGTTATGTTGTGTCGTCGCATGTCTTTTTTGGAGAAGCACAAAAATGATATAATTAATATTACATAATTTATTTATAAACTATTTAATGTGTAAGAATTGTTTTTTACTTTTTATTTAACTTTTATTTGGTGTCTAGGGTTAACACTATAACCCAATAATTCCATGGAGGTATGGTGAAATAATCCTCTCCAATAAATGATGGCAGATTAGAGATCAGATAATGGATGGATGCACTATTGAAGATTGAAGATCTCATAAAAGAAAGTAAGAAAAACATTCCACAAAAATGAATGACCCAAACATGATTGAGGGAGGTTTTTACCTTGATTAATTTCCCCACTATTAATGATCTTCACTATTTTGTGTTCCCTCTCCACTGATCATGATGTTCTTTCTGATTAGAACCACATGAACACGACATGACATTCTGGGAGGCTCAGAATGAGATATGACCCCCATAAGGAGGAAAGAAGAAATGAATATAAGAACAATGTTTATAGAGAGCCAAGGATCACATTGGTGCTTTAATTATAAAGTTTTATGCACCAGAGGACTAATGGTGGATCTCAAAAGCAGTAAGGGAAGCGAGCTGCACTAGCGGTGGCTCAATGAGGGATGAGGAAGTGGCTAAATGTGAGCCAGCATATTTGGAGGAATCGAAGTATACATGATGTGGTTAGACAACATGTGGTATGGGGTGGAGGTCACCACATGTGATTGTGGGGATGGACCAAACTAGCAATATGTTGGGTCAGGCGAGCGGACCAGGTCGGGCCGACATGGTGGGTCTAGCCCACCCGGAGTGGGCCATGACCATGGGTCAGTATCAAACCGGTGTGTCTAGTAAGAACCTATGGTTTGGGGTGGACATGGATTAGAATGTTTCATGGTTGACTAGTATTCTAAATGGTGGTCAACATCCATGTTCAGTCCATGGCCGAGTGAACACTCTATTGAAATTTGAAATGATAATAACATTCAAAATGGATCATCCATTTGATGATCCATATGTGGTTGTGGAAACCCAATTATGATATGGTCATTTATAAAAATTATAAGTAATTTTTTTTGAAGTTTTAATATGGACTAATAGAATGAGGAGTGAGTAATACTAGAAAGAGCAGGCTTTGAGAAAACATTTTAGTGTCCATCTGTGACCTTGAGAATTTCTTTCTTATTGAGACTATGTGTATTATAGAGACTCTCTGTCGTATGGAGAATGTGTTCTGTTATAGAGTATATGTGTATTATAGAGGACATGTTCATTATAGAGACTATGTGTCTTATTTAGGCTATGGGTTTTAATTTATTTTGTATATCATGATGTTCCTGATATATTTTTTGTAGTCATATATATGTGTGGAGATGACT
The DNA here is from genome assembly GCA_963277665.1 of Viscum album. Taxonomy (NCBI): domain Eukaryota; kingdom Viridiplantae; phylum Streptophyta; class Magnoliopsida; order Santalales; family Viscaceae; genus Viscum; species Viscum album. Next base: position 655,552,431 of record OY728140.1, read on the forward strand.
ATGAATTCCATTGTGGTATTACTTTGTGATATTTAGTGATGGAATTCCATTATGGTATTTCCATTATTATATTACTTCATTGTGTCACCTTTATGGAATTATTTTGTGGTATTTTAATTATGGAATTCCTTTGTGTTATTTCATCATGGTAGGTCCTCTATAGTATCTCAATACCTGATATTCCTTTTTCATTTCATGGTGTCCAACTAATTAATGTTTTACTCACCACTTCACATGATTTTCCCGCATGCATCTTGTATTATGTATTTGATCAAAAATTAGATGGTATTATAGATATACTATTGCTAGGTGATTTCTTTTGTGACTAGAATTCCCTTGGTGTGTTCTGGAATCAATATCGATTTCAGTCCTAGTACCTCTTACCTTACAGGTTTGATTTTTCGCTACAAACTATTTTCTTTTGGAGGGATTTTTTTGGCCCTATTTATTTTCCATTAAATTCACCAGCATACACTTTATATGGGATATATTTGTTTTCATGGCTTGATTAATTAGTTTTTTTACAATCCATCATTTATATAATGATGAAGTATGCCTGTATATATGTACATTAGGATAAGACATCCCAATTTTAAGATATTCCTACCAAGTTCTAGTAACTATCCCATGGCTTATTTGAGGAGGGTTTTGAGTTTTAACAATAGGGGACCTCTATAATTGTTGATAAAATATAAGTTCCTCAAATTTAAATACCATTTAGTGATCATTTATGTTAATGTTTATGAAAATAATTTTTAAACATTCCAAAGTGTCCCATTCCATATTAAAACATTCAATGTCATTAACCTCAGTTAGGAATAATATTAAATATAGGTTTTAAATACCAAAAAGATAATTTTATTCTTGTTATAGTGTATAAAAATTATATTATATACACCACACAAAATATAAAAGTGTTGATCATTATACATTTATCATAGAAGTAAAATGTGAGATGATAATCCCTTAAATTATCCATCCTTTTATGTGAAGGTCATTTAAATCCACGTATAATAAAAAAATATTTTAATTTTATATTTTCTGTATTATTTTTTTATGTGGATAATTAATTTTATTTCACTAATTATTATGTTAAATATGACAACTTAATAAATTATTTTCTTTATTTGGTTTTTTGACTTAATTCGGTTTATGTGTCAAATACAACATGGTTAGTCAACTATGGTTAAATGGATCATTACATTGCATCTATAAAATAATAATCATTACAATATTATTATATTTATACTAATATTATACATTTAAATCCAATAATTATATATGTTTATGAAAAATTAACCAATGATACCCTCATGGAGATAGTAGGATATATATAAGAATGAGTAGCTTTCCATTTTTCAATGATCATTATGGAATGATGATATGAAATACTATAACATTACACAATGAAAATTATATCATTAATAAAAATTTATTAATTAATATATAATTATATTCATAATTATCATAATTTAAAAAAAATATCATCATGTTGAAGAGGGGGTAATCTACACATTCTCGTATGATGTTACATTTTTTATGAATGTTTAATAAAGAAAATGATATATATATATATATATAAAAGTTCAAAAATTTAATTATTTCATCAATATCATATAGAGTTTTTTATTTCATGTATTTCTAATTAAAGCAATACTTTATACATTCCATGTATCATGAGATTGAAGAAAATCTCTTTAAGGGGGCTTTAGTCCACACTACAACAAACAATGTTATTATTTTATAAGAAATGGAAACTATAAATATATAAGTTTTTAAAGAATTATATAATATTAAAAACATAATAAATATAATATATTACATATATAAATAGTTTTTCACTCATAATGTCCACCATGATAGGTGGTATTAGAAAATGAACAATCATTGTTTTGTGAGGGAGTAGTTCATCGTACTCATAAACACTGTGACTAATATCCATTATGTTGATATGTGTGTATGTTTCTATAGAGACGCTATAATAAAAATAGACTAGTATATTTAGGATACTATTTTTATTCAATAATTTAAAGGGTGTTGGTAGTATAATGTGGAAATAATACTTAAAAATCGTATTTAATGATGTTTCAATTAATCAGATATATACTTTTGGTTTTTAAAAAAGGGTTCCATGGATTTCGTATATCCCATGGTAACTCGTATAGGATTAATGAATGCATTTTTATTCTTTATTTTAGTAATTATTTATTGAGACAATGTGTATTGATATGTGTTATGAAGTTCGAGGACATGAGAACTTATTAGTGTGGATGAATATTGTAACTCTTGTGATATTTTGAAAATGGAATTTCATGCACATTTTTTATGTTAAAAGTGGATACAATCATGGTCCAATTTAGATCCATGAGAGGATATGGTCAATAAACAGTCATCAAATTTCTCTTGTAAATGGGTTTATTTTCTTTTGGTCCTTATGATATTTTTTAGTCCCTTACTAAGCTTAATTTAACCACTATCATCGTAATTAAATTAATCACATTAACTAGTCATTTTTAGAAAACATAATGTTGGTATTATTAGAAATTATATGTTATGATGATTCCAAAAATGGAATCCATTTTTCAATATTAAAATCATATAATTAGTTGAAATTAATTTAAAATTCATCCTGCATGCGGGTAAGAAATGTGAGTTTTTAATGAAAAATTGATCAAAACATTGATGAGTTTTTACATTCCATTTCAACATTAAAATTATTAGAATGAAATAAATTGCAATAATTGATAAAAATTTTATATAATTTAACATTAAAACCAATTAATAGTTTATTTTATCTTTATAATTAAATAATATGAAAAATGCAGTTTGAACTAATATTCAATATTTTTAAACATTATTTAAAAAATAATCTACATCTGAAACACATAAAAAATTTACCCTAAACTTATTTTTACATTTAAATTTCCATTATGACGTATATTTGGACTTATAAAATCTATTAATGTGTTAATATTCCTATTTAATATGGTCATTCCATTAAAATATGGTAATATTTTCTTTTATAATTTTTTTTGTTTTTATGGTTGAAATTGGATTTGTTATTACATAATGCCAATCAAATCAAATTAATGAATATAAAATATAATTTATTAAATACATGAAATATATATTACATAAAAAATCACTAATTATAATTAATTATTTTTATTATGATAAACCACTATTGGATGTATAAACATAATAATATTTATTTTATAACTAATTCGATATTATTTTTTTTGTAATTATTTGTTATCCCAAGACTAAATTTTATATTTTTAAAAAACATAAATTCGAATATATTAGTCAATATTTTTTTTACCCACTAACTTAATGGTTTGTTTATATAATACTATATTAAATAATAATATTTCAACAATACACTAATATTTGGTGAAACTAGGTCTTCAGTGTAACACGTGTTATCATTGAAGGATGCACTTGTGTGTAACGCAAGATATCAAGGAAGTTCACTATTAAGTGTATTTAAATATACCTAGGTATTTAATGAATTGAGATATAAAAATTTTAATTTCAATAGTAAATATCTTATAAAGTATCTGAATATTATATTCTCATACATGTTTTGTGATGTGTATCATACATGATATCAAATACAAATATGTACATTAGAATTTCATGATGTTACAATTTAATATTTTAGAATTGTTATAAATAACTTATGTTATTTACCCAGATCTAGTTGGTATGATAATATAAGAAATTTCATAGTGATCGATATTGAGATAGTAAATTATCACATGCACGACTATGACACCAAATCATAAGTGAAATAAAAATATGCAATATTAAATGCGCAGGATAAGATATTTTTGTATACTTTTGGGTTAAGAAGTAAGTTCATATATGATATGGTTGTGTGAAATTTCGTATTTATATGTGACATATAATTTAGTATTGCTTCAAGATGACTTGGAATTGGGATGAAAATAGTTCCATGGTGAGTAACATGATATATTCTCCTATTGGCATGGTTTTGATGTGGTGAAAATTTTTATAAGGGTTATATGGGCCGTAAAGGCCTTGATGTTGACAGGTATTCATGTTTGGAAGTCGCATTATGTTGTAGATATTGGCATGAGTCATTGTACCCGAATGGATTCTATTATGTGATAGATGATTATGCCAATGGGCCTGATTTGATATGCTTCTTTGGAAAATAAAATCCCTATACCACAATATGATTAATGAATAAATTTTCATTTGAAATAAATTTGGAGATATGGATTTGAGGAAAAAAAGTGAATTGGTCATTACTATAAATTTTTTTAATAATATTGAATTAAAATTATATGAATCATCATTTTCAAAATCATTTAATTGTTATACTAATTATTAATACGTAACAAAAATTATTTTTTCTTAAAATATTATTATTATTATTATTTATTTTATATTTTATATTTATAAGGTATTTCGTTCCAATTTTTAAATATTTTTTGAAACAATAAACTCCATTATTGAATTCATCAGGTCAAAACTTCCCTTCGATGTTTTTTTAAGATATTTCAGAAATAATATATTTTAAAGAAATATTATATATATTTTGGTTTTTCTAAATACCCAAAATTTAATAAAATCATTAATAATATTTTCATGAAATTAAAATAAAATAATCCTTTGGTTCAACCAAATACATTATTATGGAGAAAATTAATTAATCTTAAAAATATAAGGATAAATTTTGAAACTTATATGTTTTATTTTTAAGGCAATGTCATATTTAATTTTTATTAAAAAATTTCTTATTTTATTCATAATTAGTTTTAAAATTTTTCTATTTTGTATTTATATCTTTTATCATTTTTAAGTTCTTATATTTTTACAAGAGAACAAATTAATTAAATGGGAATAAACTCTTTATATTTTTTCGTTGTAAATTCATTTATATGGAAAAAAGGGAATATACCAAAATAAAGTTTTATTGTTTTATTTCTACTTATAAAATTATTAAAATTTATGAGATGTAGAAATTAAATTTTAAAAAATTGTATTTATATGAATCATAATACTAATTATTTTTTAATATTATATATATCAATGTTTGATATAATTAAATGTTTTAGTTTTAAATATAATGTAACAACAAAAAAGAGTACAATTGTTTAACAAGGGTTAAATCAAATGGATATGGAATAAAATATCACAAAAATCATATTTATTTTCTTTTTTATGTGTTTTAAAAATTTATTGTTAGTATCATCAAATTTGTGAGAAATTTTCGAAACATTACATGTGAATGAAATTAACTGTATTTGAAAGAAATACATATTTTTATGGGTTGAACTCCTCTCACATATAATTTATCTTTTCAATAAGCACATATTCTAACACATATTGAAAATTATCTATCCAAATATCTTTAAAAATCATGTTAAAAAACCATATAAATTACCTAGTGTATTTTTTTACATAATAACTGACATATGAAGCATTGTGTGGAGAACCAATGGAGGACTCCCAAGGAACATGTAATAGTCTTACCCAAGATCATTGTATTTTAAATCATATTATGTCTCCTCCAAACTAATTTTATCCATTATAATATAATGACATATTTATAATTATTATAATTAATTGTTTTTATATTTATTTAACAATCATTATCTAATATTCATACATTGACTGAAATAATTAAAATGTAACCCATCTGTAATTATTGTCTATGACCATATAGAGAGGCATATATCGTTTAATATTATATAATTATAGGGATGTAAATAAAAAATATCTAATTTAAAATTTTATATATTATGAAATTAATGATATTCTATATTGAGTTATCATTATATACTTCCATTCTCAACCATCCATATAAAAATTGTGATTGATGATTACAGTAACGGGTGGACAAATGTATCCATTAATTAAATATTGAATATTTCATTCCCACCTAGAAGAATTGATATGAAATACTATTTAATAAATAAATATTATACTTATTATTTAAATATATTTTTATAAATTATGATACCGATATGAAAATATATGTACTAGAAGAATAATACTAAATTATTCATCGAAAATAATATAGTTGACAACAAAGTATTAATTATAATTATTTTATATTAAATTGGTTAAAAAATAAAATTTAATATTATATTTTATATAAAATATAAATTTGGTTCTGATATATATTTAAAATAAATATAAAAATATTATATAAGAAATGTGTTTATGGATGTATTTGTCTTTTAATAAATTTATTCCCCTTTGGTTAGATATTCAACTAAGAAGAATTATTTAATTGAAATCAACCTTATTACTTATTTTACATTATATATAATTTTCCTCCATATTCATATTCATTATATTGATTCATGAATGTCATTATATAACCTCTAATGATTTTTATATTGTTTTTCAACTCTATTTGAGTTTTTACAGTATAGAAATAAATATTTTTAATCATTTTCCATATGAGTAATTTTTTCTATCATTGTAATAATTATAAACGTATATTTTAATAATTTGTATGGCATTATAAATTATTCCCATTTTATGATTGTTATTATTTATTAATAATTCGTTAAAGGATTCCACTATTTTTTTAACGAACTCACATTCCAACAATTCTATTTATTTTTTATTTTTTAAAGAGTTAAAATATAAATGTACATTTATTCATATTTATCAATAAATATTAATAAAATTTGTATAAAAGTTTTGTTTATATATCTCAACGTAATTTATTTTTTAGTATACTTATATATAGATATATTATAAATTTCTATCATTCAATTTTGGGATCATTATGATATTTTATGTAATTATTAATGAATCATTAGGATTTTATATTGGATAAATTATAAATGACTAAATTATAAATTTATTAGTGTTATTGTGTCTAAAAATTTTATTTTTTTAATTATATAATGACTGGTCAAAAAATTATTTCATCACTACTGAAATGCATGAATTTATATCAACTAATATTATTGGGAATGGGTAGTAATCCTAAAAAATGAGGGCCAATGTCTATTAGGAGATTAGTGGGGTATAAAATATATATCCCTCTAATGCAATGAGAATTTCTTTATAACATATATAATAAAATTTCAATGAATTTGAAAGATGTTAAATCCATTAAAGGGACTCCATCAACTATTTTATGAAGTTCATGAATTCATTCATGAAAAATGAATTCATTTACTATTTTTTTATCATTTCACACTATGTTGTAATATTTTTATGAATCAATGTTGATGATTCAGGTTTCCAAATAGTTTTTATTCTTGACATTCCAAATGAAAATTACATTCTCCAAAATCATTATTTATTATCTTTTAATTTTTTTTTATGATTATTTTATGTCATTATCATGGTATAATACAAATATTCTAATCTATGTTTGTAATGACCCAAACAAACCATGAATAAAATTACCATTCATGGATTTAGTTAAATTTATTTTGGATATTGAACAAAATTACAATTTTTTATTTATTTTATCAAATTGATTTTAAATGTCTGTTAAGTATCATTACCATTGATAATATAGCTATTTAACAGTGAAAACATGACTTATATTAAATTTAAGATTTTAGAAAGAATACTTTTGACTTAAAAAAGGAGAGGATGAACTCATCAACTAGACTCCAGTCATACGAAGCTCAATACCATGTCAAGCATTAACAAGTTAATCTTGAATAGAATCACCCACGAGATAAGTGGAAGATGATAAAGACTACCATTCCATGGAGGTTATCTCTGTCTCCCCAAAATCATGTCACCATCACACACCTTACCCATAGGTCTTATGCGGCTATTGGAAAGGGTTTTGTAACAAGGAATTAGTTAATTTATTGTCTAGTCACATTTATAAATAAATCTATTATCCCATTTATTCCATAATGAGATTAATTTTTCTTAAAAAAATAATGAAATAGTTAAATATATTTTTTTTGAGTCAAATTTTACATTTTAAAAATATATAAATTATTGTACTAAACAAATATTTTATTAATATTGATATAATATGGTAATAAGAATACCCATGAAAATATATTGGATTATTATAATAATATATTATTGTTTTTAGTCTATAAATAATTATGTATTCAGTTTGATAAGAATTATATTTTCATATGATAAAAACCAAATTGAATATTTAGTTAAATTATTTTATTTGATAAAGTAATGAATTTTTGGAAGAAATTATATTTTAATAAAATATAATTATTATATAATATTATCTAAATATAGATGATCTTATTAATTTTATGTTGTCAAAAGTTACTTTTATTAAGCTTTGATATATTTTTTTGTCAAAACACACCAATTTTTAATAAATGACAGTTTTTTGTTTGAAAATTCACAAATTTATAAAATTATTTTCATATAATAAATATTATTTTTGGAATTATAACTTCAAAATTATCAAACTGAGAATTTTTTATAAATTTTTGAGACAATTGAAATTTCGGGAAAAAATTAAATACCTTATAAATATATAATGAGGTTTATGACATAATAATTACCTAATATTGATGTAATAAAATATTAAAAATTTATATTCAACCATTATATTTTTTACCTTTAATATAATGGTTTCTATATTTTTTATTAATTTTTAAATACCATAGTCGACCCTCCAAGAATTATAAACTATTTTAAGGTTTAAAAATGATATTTTGGAAAGGGTGACTCACCTCTACATATGCAAGACTAAAATTTTAATATGTTCGGCCCTTATCTATATAAAATATTGTATACCAATACCATTTTGTAGAAACCATTTGAATGAACTATGGGATGGTTGGTGGTTTTTATTATTTTAATTTGTAGTGTCCAAAAACTAAATAATAATGAAATCTCTCACTTCCAAATATAAACCCACCCAAGATCCAACTTCTCTGGTCTCAAAATCATAGGATCACTTCCTTACTCTCACCTCCTCTCTCTATAAACATTCCAATGTAGCCCATGCTCTTAAGAAGCCTCTCCCAATCCATTGGGATCACTCTTCCATGAAAGGGATCCTCAAATTCCTCTCCTCCATTCAAAATAAATCATCTTATATAAAAGTAGTTCTTTTATTTTAGATTGGTTAAATTTTCATTAAATTATAATAATCATATCAATGTCCATTTTATGTTATTTCGATGATTTATTATTTTTCTTAACTCATTTTGACCCTTATCTATGTCATTACCATGCCGAATTTTTGTATGGTCTCATATTTTATCATGTTTCTTTATGTAGACATATACTTTTATTTTAAATTACTAATGTTGTTTAATTATATATAACGTCCAACATAAAACCATATGTGTTTTTGAATATATACTTATTTCTATCTCATTAATCCTGACCACAAACACTCATTACCATGCTGAAAATTCGTAAGAGTTATTCAATTTTTCATCAGTCTTCATGTATCCTTATTATGATACATCATATATTTCATCAAGTAATTATGCTTCCAAAATTGCAAAATGATTTTTCAATAAAAAACCGTTCGGGTTTGAATTCCATACCCATTTCTATATAAATGGTAGACACCCTAATTTACCTATAAATATTTTAGTTTACATAAATTTATGTATTCAAATTATTTTAACATGTAATGAATGATGATGTTGAATGATTATAGGGTTTATGAGCCATGTGGCACACTTATACATGAAATGAAATTTTTGTGAATGACGTGTGCTGAGAGCGCTTAAATGCATTAGGTAATGTTTAGTATAATGATACTCCATGTTTAATGATGGTATTATCATTATAATTCAAGTTAAATTATAGTTTTCTAATAAAAATCCATGTGAAATGAGTCATGGATCATGTTAATATCATGATGTATGTCGTTGCCACATTTCAATGTTATGATGATCTTACTATATCATGCCATTATGTTAAATGTTCTATTATGGTCCATTAATATGTCTATTTCCTAAAATTTATTGTATTCTTCATGTTATTCCTTTTTTACTCCCTGAATGGACTTTATATCTCACCCTTTAATTTTTTTGTCCTCGGATTATACCATGCAATTCTATGTACAAAGTAATGTTATTGTCATGAAAAAGTAGTTTTTAAAAAGTAAATTGAATTTTATGTTTTCATTTATTATGTAATTTTCTTAAATTTCCATGAAACATGACGTCTCAATACTTTAATTCATATAATGATCATGTTTTTGTAATAACTCATCTTTAAATATGTTATAAATATTAGGGTTGTTATAGTAGGTATCAAAATATAGGTATTTTTTTGGATTAGGATTAGAAAACCCTAGGGAATACTGCAAGAATAAGACTATGTATAACAAAAACATACCATATTTTGGCCAATATAGAGTAAGTGGAATATGAAACATATAAATCCATATCTGGATACGAACAAGTAAGTGTTTCTTGGGAAAAATGTATGTAGTGGTAAAACCTAAAAACACCACCTTGAACAAGACTCGAATACGAACTGATACACAACAATGTTCTTTTATGCACTCTTGGTTCGACACTCATGGGAGATATACATAGGTAAATTCATAATCATTGTATGATCCATTATTAAGGGAATAAAAAATTTCCCCTAAGAATATATTATTTGATGTAGATCATATATAACCTATATTGAAGCCCATAAATTCACATGTTATTGAAATAAAGGTAATTTATTAGTTATCCTTTTTTAATTTGATTACCCTTTATTTTGAACCCTAAAAATATCTTTTATTCTATCCAAGGAAAAGTAATAGGAGGACCAAAGATAACAACTAATGTGATGATCGGGGATATGAAAACTCTAATGAGATGCCCATTCCGATGGAAGCGAGAATAAAAAATATTATAATGATACTCTTTCAGTTAACACAATTTTTGAATAGAATAATGGATCAAGTGTAATTTTCAACCCCGAAAAGAAAGACCTAGATTCAATCTAGAACATCTTGGGACAATGACCTCCTAATTTTATGTGATTTTCTAATCCCATAATCACAAAAAATGAATCAACTACATTGAGAATATCTTATACATATTTCAATGTTCCAGATAGGAGAAGGATCTTCTAGATTCATAATGTATGGACTGTGGAGATGATCAATGGTGGACATTGATAAAAAATAAAAATCCTAAGGAAGAGATTGAGGTATTTTAGTTGAAGGAATTCTGATAAATTGTTTTCCATAAATATTTTCCAGACACCCTCTAACATAAGAAGGAAAGGGACTTCATTCCCCTCATGAAAAATGATGACAAGTAAATTGGAGCGTATGAGGAAAACATCAAAAGGATTTTATGATACACATTATTATGTATCAGTACCCCCAATTTAATGGATAACTGCTTCTTTGGTGGGTTAAAACCAAGCCTAAAAGAATCCCTAGTGATTCATGACTTCAATAGATATGTGAAAATTATTTGATGTTCCCTCAAAGGCAAAATGGAGATCAACGAATCTCATGAGAAATGAGGGGAAAGAGATTGAATGTAGAATTTAATTATAGTGTCTTGATGGATAATTCCATTGAGGCTAAGAAATTATAGCACCCCACTTTCCAAATATGCGGAATGAAGTACCCTAGAGATATTCTAAAAATGATGATGAAATGATTTAGGTTTGTAAGAGAAGGGAACCAAGCTGTTAATTACCAAAAAGAAAAACCCAATTCTACGAAAGAGGAGTGGAATCCTCTATTATACCTTCAACTAATTTCACATTTCATTAACTAAAATAAACCTGGGCACATTTAAAAAAGTTACCTAAGCCATGGAATTTCGGAGGCAACCAACAACCTCCCTGGAAGCAAGAGTTATCTTCTTTCATCATTTCAAAAAAATCATCTCCCGATAATGAATTATGGAAATTAATGTTATTTATTCATTTTAGAATAGATAAAATATTATTTATTCTAGTTTTATGCATTTATTTATATCCCAAATGTTTAGTAAAACAACCCAAACTCCACTACACATCATTTATGTAGAGATGGTGGTGATAATGTCAAATGAAGAAATTATTGCATCTAATGAATATATCTCCTCCCATGTCAAATTGTTTAGATTTAGATTCCCATCGAACCTCATAATACTAACTTTGGTGGAATTTGATGCAATTCATGGTATTGATTGGATTTCCCTATATAGATCCAACATAAATTGCTGTGAGAGGGAAATAAATCTCCAATTTGAGAATCGACCCCCGATTCAGTAAAATTGTAAAGTGAAGGATGAATCTTCTTTAGAACCATCATCCTAAGAATGTATATTTCTACCCTATGAGCTCACATATTTTTCTCAGATGATTGAGTCTAATGATGAAACAATCCTTGAATAAATGAGTATTGTGAGAGAATTATCTAAAGTGTTTCCTGAGGAATTACATGGACGTCTTCCTTGAAGAGACTTTTTATTGATGATTGATCTTATAATTAGGGCATCGCCAATATCCAAGGATCTATATAGAATGGTTTTGGTGGATCTTGAATAACTGAATAATAAAATATAGGATAATCTTGGGAAATTGTTTATGCGCACAAGGGCATTCCCAAGGGCTGCACTAGTCAGTGTCATCAAAGAGAATGATTGGTCAATGCTCCTCTGCATTGATTATCATGATCTCAATAAAATCACGATAAATAATAAGTATCACATTCCAATAAATGATTAATTGTGCTATAAGCTACATGGAATACAATACATATTCAATGTGTATCTCCAGTCAGGGTATTACCAATTAAGGGTGACGAAGGAGGATATCTGCAAGATTTCTTTTCCAACAAGTTACCGGAACTATGAAATCATATTAATTCCATTAGAACTAAAAAATACTCCAGAAAACACCATGTACATGATGAATAGATTCATTAGTAATTTCCTCAACAAATTAATGGTTGTCTTTATAGATGATGTTCTTATATTCTCCAAAACCAGGGATGAGGAAGATGAGCATCTAAGTACTATACACAAGACTTTGTAAAAGGAGAAGATATAGGAAAATTATAACATGTCTGAGTTCCAGTTGAATGAAGTCTCATTCATTGGTAAAATCATTATATGAAATTTGATATGTGTGGATCCCTCCATCAAAAATGAAGTTGGGGTATGATCGAGGACAAAATCTGTGTGGGATTTCCATAGCATCATTTGGTTAGTTAGTTATTATCTCATGTTTTTGAGAAAGTTCCCCCAATTGACAAACACTCTTACCAAGCACAATTAAAAGGGAGTATAGTTTTTTAGGGATGATTAATGTGAAGACATATTCAAGGAATTAAAATGGAGGCTTATCAATATTCTCGTGCTCATACAACCCACATGTTGAGAAATTTTCATTGTATTCAATGATCTTTGAAGAAGGACATGGGCTATGTGTTTATGAAAATTGAAATAGTCATTTCCTGTGAATCAAGGTAAATAATTATTCATGAGAAAATATTTGCAACACATGATATGGCTTTGGCTTCAGTAGTTATCACAAAAAATAATTGGTGAAATTAACTCTATGGGGAGATGTGTGAATTATATACGGATAAAAAAATCCACATTTATATATTCACACAGAAATTGTTGAATATGATACAATTAAGATGGTTATATCTCATCAAATACTTTTAATTTTCAATCCATTACCACACTAATAATGTGTATAAGGTGGAGGATTCTATATGGGGAAATGATCTAGAAATTATATCATTGGGGATAATTTTAATGAATCCATTCTTCTTATTTTTGAGGAAAATGGGCATGTGAATCATGGAGAAGGAAAAAACATCAATCATTTCTCAAATTATTTCTCATATGACTCTTTTAGAAATGTTAAATGATGCTCAAATGGATGATGAGATAATTTAGAAGGATTAGGAAACTATAAAAAAAGAGAAATCCTAAGAGTTTAATGTTAATCATGAAGGTATTGTGAGATTTGGATCAAGAATAAGTGTTCTATCATGTCCATAATTAATAAAAATACATTTGGATGATTCATATAGTGTTAATTTCCAAATTCACCCAGGAAACCAAATGGAGTATCAACATATTCGAGATAATTATTTGTGGTATAACATGAAGAATTAGATCACTGAGTATTCATATAAGTACCACATATGACAAGATGTGAATGATGAGAGTTAAAAGTCTAAGTGGATGAAGAATCCATTACCCATACCAATATGGAAATGGGAGAAAATCACCATCGACATTGTCACTGGACATCTGAAGACATCCAAATGAAATAATTCGACTTGTATTATTTTTTATCATCTTATATAGGCATCACACTTCATTGCAATTCATGAATATTTCTCATTAGATCAACTTCCACATATATACATCAAAGAGGTAGTAAGGCTTCATGGACTACCAGTATCAATCATATCTGATCAATATCCATGGTTCACATATATATTGTAGAAGATTCACCAACCTGATCATAATATTGAGATGAACATCAATACAACTTATCATCATCAAATTAATGGAAGATCTTAGCTGACAATCCAAACACATGGGGAAATGTTGAGAGAATTCTCAATGGACTTCCAAGGGGGGTGGAAAAAATAATATTCCTCTAGTTAGGTTTCCTTACAATTAATGTTTCCACCCAATCATCTAAATGGACCCTTATGAAGGAATTTATGGAAAGGGGTGCAGAACACTATCCGATTGGGATGTATATGGGGAGAAAAATAACCTAGGTCTAAAAATGGTCAAAGAAATGGTGGATAAGGTAAAGCCCACCTAGAAACACATTGAAGCAGCTCAGAGTTGATAAATGATTTATTATGAAAACTGTCGACGAGACCCAGATTTTGATTTTGGAGACATGGTATTCTTCCATATATCATCGTGGAAAATATTTATGTGATTTGGGAATAAGGGAAAGCATAGTCCAGGGTACATATTACCTTTTGGGATTCTTTATCGCATTAATCAGTGACTTATCAACTACAACTCCCACTATATCTGTCTCATGTACCTGATGTATGTAATTTCTTGACCCGGAATCCACTAAACTGGTGCTCTGAGATGGTTCAACAAAAGGCATCAAGAGTGCCTCCCAAAATTCTAGAGGCTAGAAAATAGAATCAAGGGACTAGGGTGTGATTTTGGGGAGACTATTTCCTCATATTAGTGTAAGAATAAATTGGAAATATCTAAGTGTCATACGCAACTGAAAGAAAACAGTGTACGGACGAAATAAAAAATTGAAATTGAAAAATCTCTAATAGAAAAAAGGTGGTCAAATCCTCAACAAAAATGAAATAAAAGACAAAAATTGTCACCCAATAGGTTGAACATATAGATACAAGTATAAATGAAATGAAAAGTAAATGTATAAGGCTCATTTACTAACATTGAGCCACCCCACATACGCGATCTCCAAACACTTTTGAACTGCACTAGGTCGATCAATAGAAACACATGAGTATCTCTACTCGATCAGGTAACACTAGACCTCAGCCCTATCCACCATGAAACTCATTCTCAACATGAAATGTATCCAAAATTTTTACATGTAAATAGAGGATAAATGCATTGGTGAGATATAATCTCAATGGGGAACCCTAACAAGAAACATGTAACTCTATTGCTAAAAGATTATGAAACAACAACGTGCTTAGCCTAATAGGAAAAAAAGATAACCAAACGTGAACCCCCAATCGAACTCAGTGTCCCTAATACCAATCAAAATGGAAAGTTCCAACATTTATTTCATATCTATATATGTATACATTTATAGTCCCATTAATATACACATATTCATAAATATTAATATTTATTAGAATGTGAACCACTAACAAGAAACCCCATCAGCAGTTCATCTATGGGTCTATAAGCCCAATCGATAGTACAACATATGCATGGGCATTGAGATGGACATCATTCCACTCAATCCATGTATCATTAAGTCAATCTCTAGGTCCATTATCCCATTTATATGTACCTTCTTTGGTAAATACAAAAATTGTATCTATGTGAATGATATATCACCATGGGTGGAAACTCATCCAATGGTTGTTTTAACTTTTACATGACTCTAATTACTAATTATGACACCATATACTGAAAATCATACCTATAATGAAGGAAACAGTATACCAACGGTCAATCCTATTAAATGTCACTGGCCGGAAAAACCTAGATCATAATCCAACAAAAATAATATAGACTTAGAACACCTTACTCTTATGCATATCAAAACCTATATCACTTGAATATCAATCAATCAGGGCCAAGAACAGTATAGAATCATTTTAGATTTTTTTTGGGACACGGCTGGTGTATCTTCATTTCCTCGTGAATCAGGGATAATCCTTGTGTATTAGATTTTCAGTATGTATAATTTATAACATTCTCCAATAGAGTATATCAATGGAAGTCGTCAATGAATCAATGGTTCGTTTAGTATTTTCAATATAATCCTTAATGAGCTGACCACCCTATAATGGCCCCTCATGGCCCTTAATTAATTATCATATATAGCATGTCTGAGGTATCCCTCAATGAATCCTATGTTTTCTCGACATTTATAAAGAAGAATCAGTGAGCCTAACCACCAAAACATTGGCACAATCACAGACATTGAGTAATTAACCTCTAGAGTCTTTCTATTTCTTTTTAACCATGAAAATATTTCTCCAATTGTAAAAAATATTTAATTGGTCATATAGTCCTAATAATTACTTTAATTCGATATGATGGATCAACCATTTATATTTGTCTCTTTTAAATAATTTCACATTCCTTTTTAAAAACAACACATGTTAATTAAAATAACACATGGTTTATCATAATCAACTCATATGGGAAAAAATTACTTAAATAAATGCATTAAGTAAGGCTCAATAACAAATTCCAAGTAATACCTCTTAATATAGTAAATATCAGAAATAACATGTATCAAATTCCAGATCCCCAGAGAGCACATCCACTCATCCCCAAAACAAGAAATATGCCTCAAGTAAGGCTTAACAACCACAAACAAGATATCACCTATTAGAACCCCTACTAAATCAGTAAAACCATGTTATTTATAAAAAAAGAGTGATGGTGGCCCAAACTCCCAACCCAACACTTCATCCATAGCTCAATGGTATTACAAGTTCATTATGTGCTCTAGGTGACACTAGAACACCATTTGTACCCAAACCCGAGGTAAAAACTCAGGGTATGTCAAACAACAGGCACCCATTGGGATCCCCCATGTCAAACACTAATGAGGAATCCTACTCGGGATATTACATGTAAAAATGAGTAAAGGCATCCTACATGGGATCTTTAGAGAAG
This sequence comes from Viscum album, assembly GCA_963277665.1. Lineage (NCBI taxonomy): Eukaryota > Viridiplantae > Streptophyta > Magnoliopsida > Santalales > Viscaceae > Viscum > Viscum album. Next base: position 655,569,686 of record OY728140.1, read on the forward strand.
AGTACGGTTGTAATCCTACATGGGATCCTCAAGACATGAAAAACAAAGGCATCCTATAACATGGATCCTATTAAAGGAAAAATATGAGATAGATCCTAAAATGGAATCCATATGTTAGCACATTAGTAAAGGCATCCCTCCAGGGATCCATGAAAGCATCCAATCTCATCGCATCGTAGCCTATAAGGTAATATCTCCTAGGGGAAATGTCTTCAAAAGAATAGGTCATGGGAGATAGCCTATAGAACATATCAGATCAAAGGACTCAATTATGTTTGTCAGAACACCCGACCTATTATTCACACCATGTCTCACTCTAATGCGATAACAAATCTTGTTAACTGGTGGAAGAACCTCTCCATTTAGATGGAAACCCACAAAACACCATTTATATTAACAATAAATGTCAATAGGATTACACCATTGTTATCTACACATAAAAACTTTCATAATGGACAACTCACATTCCTAATTCTGACGTCCAGGGCACAAGATTCCCCAAAAATACTAAGTTAGAGATGTATATGGCCAGAAAACATGGGGTCTGCCTATATAGTAGTAAACAATGCGTACTTTACTATACATTGACTGTAATGTTCACAAAACATTAGTACATGTTTGTTTTCACTTGGGATGATTCCCATGTTCCACAACATAGTTTTTACTCTCAGTACACGATGTGTACTACTAAAAAACATCTAATTCGTTTCCTTTTTGTACATGGACAGACACAAGACCAACCACTACACAGCGTGTACTCAAATTACATGGAGTGTACTTAAGAAAACATCCAATTCCATGTATGGGAATAAAACACGACATTTTACCTTAGAACACATGCTGTGAAACATGTGTTTCCCGATAGGAAATCCCTCAAAATGCACGAAACGCCGGTCTTCACTACCAAAACTACAGATCGAGATTCATGGGGAAACAAGAAAGAAATATAAGGGTTTAAAATATTGAAAACATGTTTAATGTATGACTATGGTTAAAAAATAAATGTCACTACCTTCGAGAAAAAATCATCAAAAAATCGGTTCATTTCGACATCTAGGGATTTCACACCCCTACTCAGCATGTCGAGAGCTTCAAAATGATACCTCTCTTTCATTCCATCTATCTCCCTTTCCCAATATATATTTTATATAATGATAAATAGCCAAGGTGGATCCACAAAATGAATTTTCACAAGAAGTAGGAGGAAAGAAGATAAAATAATGAATAGACAAGGAATGGAAAAGAAGAAAAAGGGGATCAAGCCGACCCCGATGCCTGAAACCAGTTTATGCCTCACTTAGGAAAAACATCACATATTGAACTGAACACTATAGAGAGAATCTCAATATGATTATCAGTTTAAATGTTATTTCCAATTTTACCCACAAGAAAATTTTAATTTCTAATTTAATAGTATTAAATATAAAATATTCCACTAAACATTGAACAACTCACGTTTCCACCACACTCATTTCATAGGAAAAAAATGTATTTTAGAAGAAATGGAGATTTTAAAAAAAATATCTGAGGCCATATGGTTTTAAAAAAGACTACTTTACCCTTCATAAGCATCCAATAGAAAACCATAAAATTTATGATCAAAATTTCAGTCTGGAAAAACACTTGTCCCTTCAAACGCTCCATTGTAAACCTTATCATCCCCAATAACCCTAGTGAAAGGACCAACAACCATGCTTCTAACCTGAGCATCTATTAAACCAATCTATTTAGACTACACAATAACTAGCCTCATAATGTTAACAACTTCATCCTATAATCAAGATATTTAACTGCGACCAATATGGTACGCCCCAATAGAGGAATACCCCTATCATCATCTTAATAGAATGCTCGAGCTCAAAAGATCATAGGAAACTCTGAAGTTTAAGTAAAACGAAAACAAACACCCTCAAACGGCCAATGGTGTTCTCTCCACCATATGGGTTTCTTTATAATGCTCCAAGAGCACAACCATAATAGGTTCCACCCTCTACAGGGATGAACATTATGAATGAAAAGGGGGCTCGACATAGGGTTGAATATCTCTCAGCATACTCATGGTGAATCAAGATAGAACATGATTGTATCATAAAGTAGTACACTACGATTACACCAATGACATGTCCATCTCCCTCTGAGCCATTCTATGAACATACCAAATCATGGCCAGGATTCAAGAATGGGTCAACCTCTCTCTCACATGATTCCATAGAAAGGTGCGGACATCAAACTATAAGGGTATATTTATATACAATGGGTATCAAGGTCTCCCATATATCCCTATACAATAATCCTCAAAACTGCGTTACAATTTCTAACCACCTAGCCCAAAATATCCAATAATCCAAAAAGAATTTAAGATCACAATGACCAATGAATTTAAAAACCAAAAACGCAGCCTACAAGGGCCCTGATTCACCTCGACCATCCTCAGAAGGAACTACTCCTTTGAGGTCACAACCCAAGAGGAAGATAATATTTACTGAAACTCATCAGGTATCTGTATGTGGAAATACCTCCATGAAGGTCCAATTTAAATTAAAATCCATAGTACCTATCATCATCATACTCAAAAATCTGACTAGATAACCACACACCCTAGAAACAACACCCAACAACTGGTTAAATTGAAAGGAAATACAACCAAATTTTACAACTAGAGTCACTGCACCATCTGTGGATAAGAACGATGTTATCATCATCAAAAATAAAATGCCCCAATATAGATACACAGAACTTCCCAACCGAGTAATAAGTATGTGTAAGAAAACCACAAGGTCTCAGTTGATAATAATAAAACTCACGAGCTTGACTATATGGTATGAATCATATGTTCGTAGAATGATGAATGAGACACCTCATAAATTTTTCATTCAAGAGTCTAAAACCAACCCTGTAATCTAACAAATGGAAAAGATCTGGTGATCCATAGAAAATAAAATAACCCTCACAACATGTGCATCACCCAAGGAAAAACTAATAATCAACTGTAACATTGCAAAACCATAACAAAAATCCCAAACCCTACAAACCTGGAAATCTTACCAGAATATGTTTTCTCTATATATGATTCTGATATCCATCAGAGGTTCCGACACAATCTTAATACATCAGTCTCTCATATTCCAAATATTTAAGACCCGAAAATGACACACCTCTGATACCACTTTTTAATGTCCCGTCACGGAAGCCCCTAAACTGGTTCTTCAAGACACTTCACCAGAAGGACTCATGCATGCCTCTATATACGCAAGAGGCTTCCATCTATCAGTGAGCTTATAGGGTGTGATAGTGGGGAAACTATGAACTCATAATAGTGTATGAAAACAATGTATGTAACTATGTATCCTTCATAGTGGAAAATAAAATAGAGTGCAGACGAAATAAACTTAAATAGAATAAGATGTTATATTAAAAATGTTGTAAAACCCCAAATAGCAATGCAATACTATATAATACTGGTCACCCACTAGACCGACTATCCAGATACAAGTCAATGGAAACCTAATGTAAAATTATAGAGATTAATTATTATCTCTGAGACAACCCATGTATCTTATCACCAAAAACTATCGAACTACATCAACATGATCACTAGAAGAACTTGAGCGTCTCCTCTCGATCATGTAACACTAGGCCTCATCAATATTTACCATGAAACTAATGATTCACCTAAAAAGTATATATACGGAATACACATACAATGTGGTTGATGTGCATGGGTGAGAAACAATCTCAAAAGGATATTGTAATGTCCTAACCCAATTTACCCAGAGTCGGTGCAATATTACATACCATTGGCAAGATCACAAAAGATCATATATCGAATGAACTATTATTTTATTATCCTTGTAAGTAATATATACATTCATAAGGTTTACATTACATCATATAATGGAAAAATACAACCACATAGTTTCCATAGGCAACAATGAGATTGAATAGACTGTCCATGTAGGTCAGTCATAAAATACATCCTCGCATCCGAGGAAAAATAAAACATAGAAATGGGTGAGCTCATATTCTATGTAAGGATAATAATACAAAAGAACCCTTCATAAATAATCATAAAAATCTAAGGTAATGAATAAGAATATAATAGAATCTTTTTAAACATAAACTTTAGCATAATATGGAAATGATAAAAATCAAATAATGCCATTTACGTAGTCACATTGATATTCTACTAGTCAAATAATCACATGAAATATCAATAGCCACCTTCATAATGATGGATTTCATAATGATAGACATCATAACCACATAGTCAAGGCCTTGTGGCAAGACTTCACAAAATATTTTGTCAAATCCTTGTGCCAAGATACTATTATGTCTCATGAGACCTACCAATGCATCAAGGAGCTATATCATGCTCCACCCATCACATACTATGTCAAATGAATTCCTCATATGAGAAGTTTTAAAGATAACAGAAACATTTCTATTAAAACATGCATTCAAAATGTAAATAATTTATCCATAAACAATGAATGGTTGAAAAATAATACATCCACAATAAAAATTATCACGGAACCATCAATAAATAATGGAAGATATGTATTATAATAAATCAATATCAAATATTATTTAAATCCATTAAAGGATGTTGACATAGATTAAATCAAAACTGTTTGAGAGAAATATCCCATTATTTTATTTAGAAATGAATTTAAATTCATATAAATATAAAAGAAAACATTTATTTTGAAAATATTATTATAATATTATAAGGGAGTCCATGATGATGTTATAACAACGGAACATTGCCGCACTTGCTTTATATGTTTAAAAAAAACCATACCTTTATTTTGTCCAAATGGTTATAATGTAACTTGTTTGGAAAATGATGGGAAAATTCATTTATAAAATTTTAAGGTAAAATAAGGGTATAAATGAGTTTAACCCATAGTCTAGTAATTATTAAAAATGTTTTGAATACTATTTTATGAAAACATAGATGTGGATGATATAGAGGTCCCAATAGAAAATTACATATAAACAACATTGAATAATGAAGTGGTTTTTGAATAAACTCTTACCTTTTACATTTCCTTGGCCGATGGTAGGTTAACCTTCTATATAATGGTTAAATAATTGTTAATAAATTATTACATGAATCATATATATTAACAAGATTTCATATATGATATTTTAATATTTCCTTGTTAACAATATTTTAGTATTATCGTCGCTTCGAGTGATAACTCATTCGTTTTCCATTATATGCATTGTTATGTAATTAATGTTTTTTTTATGTGATGTATCATATTCATATTCAGAATGATATTATGTCTTTAAACATTATTTTTAATCATCACATAAAATTTATTCTTGAATAGATACGATGGGAAATGAATCTCATCGCGTTCGTTGAGACGGTAATCCGTACGTACGCACGAGAGACAATATCATTCTTTTGAAATCAAAATAATATAAAATTTGATGGTATATCATATATAAATAATCATTATCATGTTATATTTATTATTTAAATCAATTATTCATCATTATTATAACCATAAAAATAAAAATGTATTGAATAACAAATACACCATGACGTGGAGATGACAAGTCGTACGTACACACGTATGGTGACATGTCATTTATATGATGTATACAATAATGAATATGGTTGTAAAATATTTATTATAACATCAGAGTATATATAATATAAAGGAGTTATTATTTTAGAATTTAAAAAACAAAGAAAGAGGAAGTGGAAGAAGAAACGAACTTTAAAGAGATGATGAAATATTTACCTCTCCTTCGGGTTCTTCCATTTGATTTGATCAAAAGGTATCTTTAGGTTGGTTTTATGAAAAATGTGAGGCTTAAAGGATGATGGGAGAAATTTTGAGGGGATATTTGGGTAGTTTTTGGAAATGAAAAATGGTTTTGAAGGTGTGAATTAGAGAGAAAGGGATTTTCCCTTTTATAAGAGGGGTGAGGGGAACATTAGGAAAAGATTATATTATAATAAAACCATGATAGGTTTCTAATGGATCCAAAATGAATAATTTAAACTCTAAGTTGAGTATGGGTATAATACCACTCATTATATAGGTTTTAGACAGTTTTGTTTCACAATATTAACTATATCTTCTATATTTAACTCTAACTTAATTAGTATGACATTTACTAGGTCTCTTTGTATTTTTATATTATATGGTTAATAAAATTACTATAAACATCAACGAGACTTCAAGAGTTTCATTAAAGAGATATATAATATTATTTAGGCCCTTTTACTGAACCATATATTTTTAGGAATAGAATATAAATTAATAATGTAATATTTGTTTTAAAAAAACTATTATGTCAATTTTTACAATAATTTCTATTTTGTTTTTGTTAAATTCCTAAAAGAATTATTACATCAAAAAAAATTATTTAATAAATCCTAACATGCCAAATTATCATATTAAATTCGTGGATGGCATCAAAACTTTAAAATTATATTTATTTGAACATCTATAACACCATTTATTTGATTATTTCACTAGTAAGGAATATACTGCTTCATCACTGTGTCATAAATTAATTTTATTATTCATAGTATATAAATTATAAATAAAATACTATTTCTTAGGAAATATTTTTATATTTCTAATTAATATTTATATTCTAAGAGATAACATATATAACCCTATGTAAAAATTGTTTTACTAAATGTTATATGCTTATGTAATTTTTGTATTTACTTTAACATAATTAATATAATGTGTCATTATCACTTACAAGTGGCTCCATGGGATCCCAAAATGGACCCAAGGATGCCCATAGTCGAGAATGTATCAAAAAATAGGGTTAGGACTTGGGTTAGGGAAATTTAATATTATTATAATATTATTGTTTACCATTATTTACTGGATTTACACTTTAACCATGGTAAATAAACATATTTACAGAGGTAATTATTCAAAATGCCTAAAAATAGAAGATACCTATTTACAAATATTGGAACTCTTGATTCTAAATTTGGAATCCATTTTTCTAAATTCAAAACATATAAGTAAATGAAATTAAAATAAATTTAATTCCCATATTCAAAACAGAAAGCGCGTTTTTAAGAAATAATAACTATTAAAAGTTTGACACTTGCTTATATTAGGTTTAAATGTAAAAATATGCCCAATGAACAAAATTGGATTAAATGGTAAAAATATAACATGATTATACTTAAAACCCTCTAAATTGTATTATTTATCACTATAAATAATTTTGATTGAAAATGTTTTTTTAATTAAAATTTAGTATTTTTCACTAATAATAAAAATGAATGTTTTTAGAAAAATAACAAACATTCTACATAAGATAATTTTGATATTCCAAAACCAAAAAATGAATTCCATTTTTAATTATAAAATTTATAAAATTTTAAAAAGTGGGTATTACTATTCATAACAACTAGTTTGATTGGTCACGATGTGTTAGATTATCGAAGTGGCGTACAACACAAGCTATTGCATTATTCAAAGGGAAACATACCATGGAATATTGGGGTGTTAAAGACTACATTTATTAAAATAATTTCTTCTTCAAAATTTCTAGAATAATACTGCATAAAAGGACTCGGTTTGTTCTTCATCATATGCTAATTGGGTTCCCACATTTCCTCTTCTATCTTATGGTTTCTCCATAGAACTTTTACAAGATGAGTCGTTCGGTTTCTCAACACTTGTTCTATTGTATCAAGAACCTTGACATGCTATTTTCAATAATACATATCGATTTCGAGTTCTAATTTCTTTATAGGTAAGTAAAAGCATTGGGTTAGACATGTATTTTCTCAATAGTGATACATGGAACACATCATGAACTTTTGAGAGACTTGGCGGAATTTCCAAACGGTAATATATAGCCCCAATTTGTTCTAGAATTTTGAATGGTTCGATGTTACTTGGACATAGTTAAACCATCTTTCTGAATTGTATAACTTCGTTCCATAGAGATACCTTCACGAAATCATGATCTCCAACATGAAACTCCAAATCCTTCATTCAATTATTGACATAGCTCTTCTACCTATTTTGAGATGCTTTGATATGGGTTTGGATTACCTTAACCTTTTCCATCGTTTCCACAACATATTCTGGGCCTATGAGTTTTCTCTCCACAACATCATCCCAACATGTTATTATATGGCATATCTATCCACATATAGCTTCATATGAAGCCATCTGAATACCTGAATGGAAGAAATTGTTATAGGAAAATTCTACTAGAGTTAAATATTTGTACCACATAACTTGAAAGTCATGTGATCAATATATAAATGTGTCTTCTATGTTTTGAATAGTCTATTCTAATTGTCCATCATTTTGAGGGTGGTAGGCAGTTCTCAAACGAAGTTTAGCATCCATGGATTTCTGAAGACTTTTTCAGAATCTTGATGTAAAACATGGATCATGATCAGTAACAATCAATATGGGTACTCCATGAAGTCTCACAACATCATTAATATATCATCTTTCTAGACATTCGAGTGGTAAATCTTCTCTTATAGTAGGAAAATGTGATGACATGGTTAGATGATCAACAATGACCCATATTGCATCATTCTTTCTAAGAGTCTATGGTAGCCCCCTAACAATGTACATCGTAATATTATCCCATTTCCACTCAGGTATGGGAAGAGGTTTAATGACTCTTCTAGGATGTTTCCTTTCAGCATTCACTTATTAACAATCCATACATCTTGACACAAAATCATCATTCTCCCTCTTCATGTTGTTCTAGAAAAACTTTTCCATCAAATATCTATACATTTGGGTGCTCCCAGTGTGTATAGATAAATTCGATCTATGAGAATTATAGAATAGTAATCTTTTTAGATTAGGAATATTGGGAACACAATGTCTCTTCCCAAATTTCAGAATTTCATCTTTATACATAAAGTCACTCAATCTCCCATTATTTAAAAATATAATCTTCTTTTGAAACTCTTCATAATCTGTCTGAGAGCTTTTTATCTTTTCTACTAAAGATGGTTTTGAAAATTTTTTAAAAAGCATTGATGTTTCACATTCCATGGTTATTCCTATATATATCATTACTATATCCATGAAAATAGGATCCCTTTTAACTCTCAACTTGTTCAAAACTCCATGTTCCTTTATTATCAAAGAATCTTCCACCTTATTTCCCTTCCCTGGGTGGTAGTGTATAGTGCAATAATAATCCTTGAGTACTTTAATCCATTTCTTTTGATTCATGTTGATTTCTTTTTGTGAGAAAATATTCTTCAAACTCATTTGATCAGTATAAATCTCACAATTTTATCCCTAGAGATAGTGCATCCATATATTTAAAAGAATGATTACAACTGATAACTCAAGATCATGAGTAGGATAGTATTTATCATTAAATCTTTGCTATCATGATGCATAGACAATAGACCTATCATAGTGAATAAGGACAGAACCATGTCCTTTTGTTGAAGCATCACTATAAATAAAAACACATCATTCCTCGATGGTAGAGTCAATATAGGAGAATTAACTAATTTTCTATACAATTATTCAAAACATTCTTTACACAATTTTTTCCAAAAAAATTTAACCCTTTTATGTGGGAGCTTGGTTAATGTGTTTTCCAATGGGGAAAAATTCTGGACGAAATGTCGATAATAACCTTCTAAACCAATAAAACTCCCTACCTCAGTTATACTCATTCATGCTGATCATTCTAGGATTGCCTTGGACTTAGAAGGATCAACCGAGAGTCCATCCTTAGAGACAATATGGTTATGAACAGAACTCTCACGAATCTATAATTAACACTTTCTACACATCCCATATAATCCATTTGATCTAAGTGTCTTTAGGATAATGAACATGTGATTCAAATGATCTTTGTCGCAATTTAAGTATACAAAGATATCATCAATAAATACCCCTGAAAATTCATCAAGATATTCCTTGAATGCTCTATTCATTAGATCTATGAATACAGAGGGTTCATTAGTCAATTCAAAAGGGATTACATTAAACTTTTAATTCTCGTTCAAAGTTAGAAATGTTTTCTTTTGAATGTATTCCCTCTACATTAACAACTGATGGTATCCATATCGAATTTCAATCATTGAAAATTATTGAGCTCTGTGTATTTAGTCGAATAAATCATGAATTCACGGTAGGGGAAACTTGATATTTATTGTTATAGAATTGATCTCTCAGTAGCCAATGTACAACCTCGTAGACCCATCGTTCTTCATAACAATATGAACAATGGATCCCCATGGAGAATAACTAGGGAGAATAAATCCTTTATTACTCATTACCTCTAGTTGTTTCCTTAGTACCACTAATTCCATAGTGGACATTGTATAATGGGTCTTTAATATGGGTGGTGAACCAAGAATTAAATCAATGGAAAACTGAATTTCCCGTTACGACGGATGTCTTACTAAATATCTTGAAATACATCAACTTGCACTTATAAAATAAGTACATCCTCGATTTGGACATTCTATTCCTATCCCACAGTTATTTTACTCTATTCCTTCTAAATAATTGAATCTAGTTGAGCTACGGGGGGTGGATCTTGATAAGAATCGGGTGGTGATGTTTTTTCTCTAATGATAAGGTGTTCTTTATCATCATTATAAAAAAAATTAACCTCCTTCTTCTTATAATAAATCATTGTTTCATGGTCTGAAATCCAATCCATACTAAATATAATATCAAATTAAATCATGGGTATGATGAAGTGATCAACAGATAGTGAACATTTATATGATTTAATGGGAATTAATACAAAAAACATTGCTATGATGATTCATCCCTTACGTGTTTCGACTGAAAAATCCCCTATTAAATAAAATTAAAAATATGTAATTTTTATAGCAAACATGGATGACATGAAACAATGTGATGATCCAGAATAAAAAAATCATTTTCTACACATAAAGAATCCATCATATTTCATACCAATACATCTTTCAGAGATTCTACCTCAGCAGTAGTGATAGCATAATCTTGGCCTTGATTCCTTGTCCTTTTCTGAGGAATGTTACCCTGACGATTATGAAATTTATTTTCAAAATTTACCCTTCTCTAAAATTATAGAATTAAACATTATCAACCATTTTCTTCCCCGTGCAATCATTACCTTGGTGGCCTTTTTCACCAAAATTGTAACAGACTCCCATTCCCTTCACACAAGTAACATGGTGCTTCTTCCCACATTTACTGCAGGATGGATATTCAACTTTTACCTTCTTTCCATTATTTCCATTTCAAGAGTGTTCAAAAAGTTTCTTATTCTATTTCATTTCTTTAAGGTTGTAAGACTTAGAGAGTTATTGTTTTTATAGCACATGAGACAATATATTCGTACAATGAGAAAGATTTTCAGAGTAATGCTCGATGGTGAAACAGTTTCAACCAATCAATGAAATGATAAATATTAATTCTTGGGTTACATATATAATCTACTATATTCCTTTCTATCCTTGTAATGTTTTCTTCATACTTTTCGACATTCTCATCCTCGTTTTTCCTCAGACTCAGAAATTACCTTTTTATATTTGATTGATGGTCACGTGGAAAGTTTTTTTCTAATAAAAACAAATTAAACTCCACCCAATCCGACTCTGATACATCATCATCATCCTCTGTGTTATGAATCAATGACCTCTGTTGATAAGTATATCCATTGAGATGGTAAACTACCATGAAAATGTTCTCCATTTCACTACTCCCAATGGCGTAGAGTAATTTATATATGGAATTTATCCATTGCTCAGCTACTAAAAGAATTTTACCCCCATTGAATATTGATGGTTGTTGCCTCATGAAGAGATCTAACATTGATCTACCACACTGTGGATCAAGGTGCTCCATGTGGGTAAGGTTGTTATTCATAACATGATTGAGTTTTCCCATTATAGTGATAAGTTGATCAGCACCAGTTGTATCACCATCTACACTATAATTATATTGATTAGGAGAGGAATATCTACATGGAGTGTGTGCATTGATACGATTTCCATTTCTTTCACTAGGCACCATTACAAGACAATGGAATACAATAGAATAGTTTAGGACACACAATACATAATTCCAAACATATAACATACAAAACAAATATTTATCATTTTATTGATATAATCAATAAGAATAGATGAATGTATTCTCTGAGGAGTTATATACTCATAAATCATTCATAATAGTTTTCAAAGAAAGTGTGAATTATCGAAAGCATATACCCAGGGTGTGTTGTAACCAATAGTGCTGCAAGGCCCGTTGATGTGTACCAGGATAGACCAGGTCAGGCCAAAAACTCCATGTTTGAGTTTTCACTCTTAGGTACATCTATTCCAGAGCCACCTCTACCTGGTCGTATCCAGACATGGATATATTTCTCATAAAATACATAAAATATCTAAATTACCAAAATTCAAGGAAGTTCTTCGATACTAATCATCATTGTCTATCTTTGGGTAATGTTCATTAATCAGTGTTATTCAAAATCTAGTTTCCACTGTTAGTACTAAACATCCTCTAATACCAACTATAACGCCCCGACCCTTGTTATCTGGATTCGGTGCATTATTACATACCATTGGCATGATCACAAAATATCATGTTTTGAAAGAACGATTAATTTAGAATCATTGGAAGAACTAGATACATTAATAAGGTTTGCATTATATCATTAAATGTAAAACTACAACAACATTGATTCCATAAACATCATTGATATCCCATAGACTATCCCTACAGGTCAATAATGAAATACTTCTTCGCATCCTGGGAATATTAAACATTGAAATGGGTGAGCAAAGATGCTCAGTAAGGATAACAATATAGAAGAAACATTCACAAATAAGCATAAACATTTAAGGAATTTTATTAGACTAAAAAAGTATTTTAAAAATTGACTTAAGAATAATATGGAAAAGATAAAATAATGTAATGCCACATACATATTAACATTAATGTTCTAATAGTAGAATAATCAAATGAAATATCAATAGCCACACTCATAATGATGGAATTCATAATTCTAGACTTCATAACCACATATTCAAGGCCTTATGCCAAGACTACAAATATGATTTGGTCAAGGCCTTGTGCCATGAAACCAGTTTTTCTTATTAGACCTATGGATGCATTGAGGAGCTATTGTGGGCTCCACCCATCACATACTAATTCCAATGCATTCCTCATATGAATATTTTTAAATATAACGTAACCAATCTTATTAAAACTAGCATACTAAATGTCAATACTTTATCCATAAAATGTGAATGGTAGAAAAATAACACATCCACAGTCAAACATATATCAAAAACTACAATAAAAAATAGAAGATTTTTATCATAATAAATTATCATAAAACAATATTAATATACATTAAAGGATGTTGACATAGATGAAGACAAAACTGTTCTAGATAAATATCTCATTATTTTTTTAGAAATCATTTAAAATTCATATAAATATAAAAGAAAACATTTATTTTTGAAATATTCTTATAAGATTATAAGGGAATATTTGATGATGTTATAACATTGGAATATATTTTCACCCACCGTATAAGTTAAAAAACATTCTTACTTTAATTTTATCGAGAAGGTCATAAATTAACTTGTTTGGAAGACGAAGAAAACATTTATTTCAAAACATATATGGTTAGATAAGGTAATAAAAGAATTTCACCCATAGTCTAGTAATTACTAAAAAAATTTGGATTTCAATTTTAGGAAAACACAGATGTGGATGATAAAGAGGTCCCAGTAGATAATTATATATAAACAAACTTGAATAATGAAGAGGTTGTAGAATTAACCCTTACCTTGTTCTTTTACTTGGATAAAGATAGGTTAACCACCTATATAATGGTGAAATAATTGCATTAAATTATAAAATAATCATATACATTTATTTGATATTATATATGCTCTTTTAATATTGCTTTGTTAATAATATTTTAGTATTATTGTCGCTTTGGTTGTTAACAGAATTGTTTTCCTTTATATGATTTGTTATATAAGTAATGTTACTTGTGGATATGATGTATCTTATATATATTCAAAATGATATTTAGTCTTTAAACTATATTTTTAATCATAAAATGAAAATTATTCTTGAATGGATACGATGTGGAAGGAATCTCATCGTGTTCGTGGAGACGGTAATCTATACATACGCACGAGCAATGATATAATTATTTTGATATTAAAATAATAAAAAATTGGATGGTATATCATATATACATAATTTTTACCATGTTATATTTATTATTTACGACATTTATACATCATTTTTATACCCATGAAAATAATAATGTATTGAATAACAACAACACCACGACGTGGAGACGGTAAGCCAAATGTAAACACGTACGGTGACATGTAATTCATAGTATGGATAAAATAATGAATATTTTTCTACCATTTTTATAATAACATCATAGTATAAAGAATATAATAGTGTTATTATCTTAGAATGGATACAACAAAGAAGGAGGTAGTGGAAGACGAAAAAAAACATAAAGGAGGTGATGAAATATTTACCTCTTCTTCAGGTATATCCTTTTGATTTGATAAAAGGGGTTCTTATGCTAGATTTATTACTAAAGTAAGGCTTATAAGATGATGGGAGAAAAATTGAGAGGATATTTAGGTTGGGTTTGGCTAACCCAAATGGCTTAGATGGTGTGAATTAGAGAGAATTACAAGTTCCGTTTTTATAAGTGGGGTGAGAGGCACCTTACGAAAAGATTGAAATATTATTTTATAATAAAATCATGATCGGTTTATAGGGGCCCCAAAATGAATTATTTAAAGGATAAGGTTTTTATGAGTCAAAAAACTCTCAAAAAATAGGTTTTAGATAAGGTTGGGACACTATCTTAATCTTATCATCTAGATTTAACTATTAGTTAATTAGTTTGACATTTACCATGTCTCTTTTTATTTTTATATTATATGGTTAATAAAATTAGTGTAAACATCCAGAAGAACCTAAATTTTTTCATTAATGACATATATAATATTATTTGAGACCTTTGGCCGAAGACTAGTTTTTTAGGAATAGAATATAAATTAATAATATAATATTTTAAAAAAAACTCTTTTGTGTTAATTTTGACACTATTTTCTATTTTGTTTTTTTAAATTCCTAACAGAATTATTACTTCCAAAAAAATCAGTTAATCAACACTAACATGTCAAATTATGCAATAAAAGTATTGTATGGAATCAAAACAACAAGATTATTTTTATTTTAACATCTATAACACCATTTATTTGATTATTTCATTAATATGGAAAATATTGTATCATCATTGGGTCATAAATATATTTTAGAATTAAATGTCTAAAAATAATAAATAAAATAAAATTATATAGGAGACTTTTTATCTTTCAAAAGAATATTTATAGTCGAAGATAATACATATATATCCCTATGTAAGAATTGTTTTACTAAAAGATATATTCTTAGGTCATTTTTGTATTTATTTTAACGCAATTAATATAAAGTGTCAGTATCACTTACAAGTTGCTCCATGGGATCCCAAAATTGACCTAAGGATGCCCATGGGCAGAAATGTTTCCGGAAATCATGCTAGGATGCTTTATTGGGTAATTTAATATTTTTATATTATTATTTGTTATCCTTATTTACCAGATTTTCCCTTTAACCATGATTAATAAAAATTTTACTGAAGTAATTATTCAAAATGTCTAAAAATAAAATTTACCAATAAACTCATTTTAGACAACCTTTTTATAAAAATTGAATCCATTTTTATAAATTTAAAACACAAAAATGGAAGAATATAATTTACTATTAATTTCCTTTGTCAAAACAATAAGGGTATTTCTAAAAAATAATAAGTATCAGAAGATTATCATTTTCTTATGTCCAGTTTAATTTTGAAATTACGTCCAACAACCAAAATTATATTAAATGGTAAAAATATATCCTAATTATACATAAAAACCACTCAATACTATAATTTATCAATTTATATTATTTTGATTAAAAATGTTGTTTTTAATTAAAATTTATTATTGTTTACTATTTATAAAAAACTGAATGTTTTCAGAAAAACATAAAAAATTCACCCGAAGATAATTTTGATATTCTTAACCAAAAAATGAAGTTCATTTTGAATGATAATATTGATAAAATTTCAAAACGTTTGTATTACTATTCATAACGGCTTGTTTGATTGGTCATGATGTTTAAGAATCTCAAAGTAGTATACAATGAAATCTATTGAATTCTTTAAAGGGAAACATACTTTGGAAGCATGGGGTGTTTTAGTTACACCAATAAGAACCCTATAAATGTTCTCCTGAATGTGTATTCAATAGAAACGTACTCTTCCTTGATATAACACACTACAAAAAGAAGTAAACCAAATGTGCAACCACAATCGAAGATAGGGTCCACACTCCCTTTCACTAAGAAAGTGCCACCATAGATGTGCATATCTATATATAGACACATTTATGTTTCCATACCTATAGACATGTACATAAATATGTATATTCATGATTATGTGAATCAACAAATAGAAATATATAAAATTGGAAGAACATTGTTGAGAGTATTAGAGAGGAGGAACCCCTATGGGATGGTTGATCCGGCCGCCCCCCTTCGACATCGCAAGAGGGTCCCGACGGCCTTCTTCCTGTTCTATAATCCATCACTCCTCCCTAACTTCCCTCACATTTACCTTCTCCCTAATGTGCCGGATCTTCACCATGGGGTCCCATCGCTTCCTCTCTCATACAAGAGTTCTAGGAGGTGACGTCCCTCCATGGATTGTCTCTGATAGCCCGGTTCGGTCAACGACACCCATCTTTAGACAGCTTCGATTGTTTCATCAATAGATCATGGAACCTGAATGATCATTTCGTTGTTGGGATTTTGGATCCGAACCACATTCTTCTACGGTTCACAAATTTTGATGATTTCATGGCGGCGTGCTCCAAGGTCCAACGTTCCTGCGAAGCGTTTTGGTTCCTCCTCAGATGGAGCTATAAGTTACATTAGAAGAGGGTTTCTCCCATCGTGGAAATCTGGGTGAGGTTCCCATATCGTACTCCCCCTTTTCAAAATCATGAAATTCTTTTGATGTTAGGTAACCTTGTTAGGAGATTTCTGGCGTTTAATGAACATTATAGATCTTTTTGCCATCTGATTGCGCCACAGATTTCTATCGAAGTCGACGTTTCAATGGATCTGGTTGAAGAAGTTTGGATTGAGATTGTTGAATAACACTGACATCTTCAACTAGTAGCATTTGATAATAGGGTTGATTTATGTTTATCTTTCTCCCACTTGGTACATCTCCAACAGATTTGTTGTTCATCGTGTAGAATTCCTTCAATTATGGTTGAAAAGAGCTTAATCCCCTATGCGAATCAATATATGGGTGTCTCGGTCCATGCTGTTTCAATGGAGGATGGGATGCATCAGGATGATGTGGGTGGCCAGAAGCTCGGGGAGGTCCTTATTTCCCCTTCTATTTTTGGGGAAAATTTTTTGGGTCATTTGGCCAATCCCAGTGTCTGAGACATATATCAGCAGTCGAAGCATGATCTATGTGTTGCTAGTACATCAGAAACTACTGTGGTAAGGGCTGGACAGGATGAAGTGGCTTTCTAGTATAGGGATCTAGAGGTCAACCCAGCTGCATTTCAATTCATTGGTCGAGGTTTAGACCAGAAAAAAGCTTTAGAAACACCATAGCAGGTATCGAAGGCTAGAATTTCCTATGCTGAGAAGCTTAAATCATTGGATTTGATTTTCCATTTTCAAAAATGGTTTTTAGTTTTCAGGGAAGAGGATTTCCATGTTAATGAGGAAGTAAAAGGGATGGTTAATGGAGAGGTCCCCTTGGTGATTATGGAATCAACTCAAGAAGAAATGGATGAGGCTTCTGACTCTGCTGAGTCCAATGAATAGGTCATAGAGGAGGAATACATTAGATCCTCCTCGCGGAAGGGGAAACAAAAAATTATGGATCCAGATGTATTTATTATGGACAAACAAAGAGAATAACGTATGAAGGATTACGCCAATCTACCTAGTCCTATAGTTACGATATCCACATGCAAGGGTAAGTTTCCCTCGAAGGACCCTTCAATTGGTGACCTCACACCCTTGAACAAACAGAAAGGTTCTGCCAAGCATGAGGCGGATGACATATCCAAGAACCTGAAGGATCAAGGCTACATGGCTGAATCTCCTGTCATTCTCACATGTGATAATGGGATGGTTGATCCATGGAAGCATCACGATGCATGCTCTAATTTAGACCCTCAGCGACCCGTGTCATCACTGCTGGAACACAAGGACCTTCTAATTCATTCAGATGAAACGGTAGAGGACGGTCTGGAAATTAAGGCATCAAAGAATATGAGAACACTTCAGGTGACCACTACCAAAAGAGAAAAGAGAGTGGATTTCTATGAAGGACCATATATATCTTAGAGGAAAAAACATTGGGAAGATCAATAAGGAGGAAGACAAACAAGAATGGGACAATGTGGATCATCTATATGAAGGCACCCTAAAAGACTACCCGGACTTCCAGGTAAATTCTATCCCATGGATATTATTTAGGGATAGTAGTTCCAACCAACTCAAACTATTTTTCAACAAATCTATCATATCATTTGGATTTGAAACTTGTAATATGTGAGGGTTCTCACTGTTCCCTTAGAAGTATTTGTATTATAAAAAATTTAACGTTGGATGGATGATTATGTGATTCAAACAACAAGAAACCACATTAGTAGATGATCCTTCGGCCGATAAGCCCGATCACCTGGATATCATATTTAAGGGAATTGATCTAGACATCGTGCCACTCAATCCATGTTTCATTAAGATGATCTATGGGTTTATAATCCCTTGTATATGTAGCTAATTTGGAAAATGTTAGAATTGTATCTCTAAGAATGATATGTCACCATAGGGGGATACTCGACATATACCATGGTTCACCCATACTCACCTCTAATCACTAATTAGGATACCATATACCAATAGTTAATCCTGTAAGGAAGGATAATGTATACCGATTTCCAATCTTGTAAAAGTTCACTGGTCAGTAAATAATAAGAATAATACCATGAATTCAACAAAGACTGATAAAACCTCCCCAGTAGTCATATCAAAACCACAGTCGTCGGCATATCAGTTAATCATATCCATGACCGGTTTATAAGCATTTCATCATGATTTTGAGAAAACCCAGTGTATATGTATTTATACATGTATCAGGTCTAGGCATGATGTATTAGCATTTCATCTTGTTTCATTTATAACATTTTCTTGTGGATCCCATCCTGGGAATCCTATGATGGATCTGTGGTTGGATCGAAATATTAAAAATAAGCCTCATTGAGCTCAACCACTATACCATGGCTCTATCATGGCCTTTACATAATTAACCTCTTGAACCTATCCTAGGTATCCCTCAATGTATCGATGGTTTTCTCTAGATTAATAATGACGACTTAGGGAGCCTGACCCCCAAAACTATAGCTTTATCACGACCGTGAAGTAATTAACCTCTTGAGTTTTTTTATTGCCTTGTAACTGAGACAATGGTTCTCCCATTGTAAACAAGATGTAATTAGTTACATGAGGCCATCCTTTCATTTTAACTGAGTAAGTTGCTCAACCATTTCCAATTAACTCGTTTCAATAATTTAACATTACATTTCAAAAACAACACACATGAATTAATCTATCACATGGATTATCATTATAATCTCACACGGGAAACCCAGTTACATAACAAAGTGAATCAATTAAGGCTCAGGATCCATTTCCTATGTAATACCCTTGGGTGTAGTAAATATCAGAAATATCTTGGATCAGAATCTGGAACCTAGGAGAGCACATCCAGGCTTCCCAAAAACAAGAAATAGACATCGTTTCAGGCTTAAAAACCACCAAATATGAAGCACCTATGGTAACGCCATCTGTATCTCTAAAACCATGTTAGATATAAATAAATGAGTGGGGTGGGACGAATACCCATCCCAAAATTAAATATATATATCCCCATTTGATTACTAGTTTAGAATAGTTTCTATAGGACACCAGAACACCATCTCAATAGAACCCTGACGTAACAACATAGGGTCTGTCAAATAACAGTCACCGGTAGGGTCCCACAAGTCAAACATTGAGGAGGCTTCCTACTCAGGATCCTCCTGGTAAACATGATAGAAAGTATCCTACATGGGATACTAAATGTATAATAAGGGAGGAATACTACATGGGATCCTCGAAAATGGAAAACAGAGGCATCCTACTACTTGGATACTCTCAATTTAAAATAGGAGAGAGATCATACAAGGACCTCCCTCGGTCAACACCTAAGTAAAGGCATCCCTTAGTGGATCATATGATACATCAGGTCTCGCTGCCTTGAAGTCAAGAAGGAATCATCTCACAAGGGAAATGTCCTCAAAAGAATAGGTCATAGGAGATATATCACATATCATTTAAAATAAAAGGCTGCAACTTAGTGGTTCATAAAACCCAACCTCTCATCCACACCAAGTCTCACTCTTAGGTCACAACTGAACTTGATTACATGAGGAAGAACTGATCCATTTAGATAGAAATCCCCAAGAAACAACTCATATGATCTTTAAATGTCAAAAGCATCCCAAAATTGTGATCTACTTGGGAAAATTCTCATATAGACTACACACTCGCCCAATTTTAACTTCCTAGGCATGAGATACCCCAAGACTACTATGCTAGAGATTTATATGGCCAGAAAACCTGGGTTCTCCCAATATATTAGTACACGGAGTGTACAGTTCACAAAACATAACCTCGTGGGCATTTTCAAATGGACACATGCCCATGTGCCACTAAACATTGTGTACTCCAAGTATATGACATGTACTCCAAAAACCCCACTATTCTATGTTCTTTTTTACACACAACCAGACACATGACCAACCACTACATGGTGTGTCCTCAAAGTACACAAAACTTACATAAGAAAACCTCTTATTCCTCTAATATGATGTACACACAGTGTGTTCCCCAGGAACACTCGCCTTATAACCTGGGTTTCCTGACAAGAATTCCCTCAAAACACCCGTAACACCAGTTTTCACCCTCAAAATAAAACTCGAGCCTCATGAGGACACAATTAAAAAAAATAAGCATTAAAAACTAAAAAAACATGTTTGAATGGGATATATGGTGAAAAGTTAAATTTCCATACCTTTGAACAGAAACTATTGATGCTTCATTTGATTTCTCTATCCAGGGATGATGCACACTGACTCAACGCTTCGAGATCATCAAAATGATACCCCTCGTACATTCCATAACTCTCTTAATCAATATTAATTTTCTAAAATTAGAAATGGATATGGAGGTTTAACACAAGGATCTTTCATTAGAGTGATGAGGATGGAAGAGAAATGAAATAATAGAAAAGAAAAGGAAGAGAATAAAAAGGGGTACGGGCCGACCCTAACACCCGACATGAGTTTATGCCTCGCATTGGATAAAATCCTTATTACGGACTAAATAGTGATGATATAATATCATTATGATGCTCTATATAAATTTTATTTTCAATATAATATTCATGAATAATTGAATATTAAATTTAATAATATCAAATATTAAATATTCTGCTCAAATTCAAATAGCTCATATTTCCACCAAAATCTTACCCTATTCTAAACACTCTATTCCAGGACAAATAGAGTTATTAAAAAACATATCGGAGGTCATATGGATGGTGAAAATTTATACCCATCATAATAATTTTATAGAAAAATTCAACTTTTTGATTAAAATTATCATCCGAAGAAACACAGTTCCTTAAAATGTAATCCATGTATCACTCAAGAGGAAGTACATACCTGGCCCATCACATTTACTCAATCCAGAGGTTTTACCATTAGAGAATTACCACTCTTATGAGGATAATCCTATGAATATTACGATTTAAGGAAAAAATTTCTACAAAATAAGAAATTTCCCCTTGATAATGTTTTTTGGAGAAACCACAGGTTTAATAATCATCTTAGGATCTAGTAGAAGTCATGAGGTAGAGTTACCCACATTTGTTTTAGTGTGGGAAAGGAAATGTAAAAGGAAAAATTTCATAAGGGGGGAATGTTGTAACAACTAAAAAATTCATGAATAGAATTCCCTTTATTTTCATTAAATACATTTCCTATGGATATAGAAAACACGTGAACTTTATTTATTATATCCAATTGGGATTAAATGATAGTTATGTATCATTACCATTGATAATATTTCCATTGAACAATGACAACAAGGCTAATATAAAATTTATGTTTTTTTTAAATACTTTTGAAATAGACAATGGAGTTTATGGCCTTATCTAGTATACTTGATCCATATGAAGATCAATTATCAGAGCTAAGAAAAGATGTAGCATCATTGAACATCGCTTTTGAAAATTCCTATTTCGAACATCAACACATTATGATGGAATGTAATGACCTATTTGAGAAGTAGAAGTTAATATATATTACAACCCGGGTGATGTTATCCGAGCCACCCCAAGAGGCAGTCACCATCACAAACCATACCCCTAGGTATTATGTGGGCGTTATATGGGGTTATGTATCAAGGTTTTAGTTATATTTTTGGAATCCATTTTTTATATAATAATTATTATTCCAAGAATTACATTATGAGATTACATTTTCTTAAAAATATAAATAATTACATAATTTGATTTTTCAGGTAAAATGGTACAATTTAGAAATATTTAAATTATTATATTAAACTAAGGTTTTATTAATATTTTTGTAATAAATTTCACAAGAAAAAAAAATTTAATTATAAGTGATGATTTTATTTTTTCCTTGTTTTTTTCTCTATAAATGATTATGTATTCATTTTGGTAATAATTATAATTTCATACGATAATAATGAAATTTATTTTTTAATTAAATAATTTATATTAGTGAATAAATTAATTTTTGAATAAATTGTAATTTAATAAAAAATTATCATAATATTATTTTTAGTACACCTAGATGATCATATATATTTTATGAAGTAAAACATAACATTTTTTAATGGTTTTGAAACTATTTTTTTCAAAATCCGTCAATGATCAATAAATGATTGTTTTTTATTTTAAATATTGCAATTCACATATCTATAAAATTGTTTAGATAGAATGAATATTATTTATGGAATCACGGCATCGATATTTTCCAATGGTAAATTTTTCATAATTTTTTGAGACAGTCTATTTTTTGATAAATATTTAACACCATATAAATTTATATGGTGTTTTATGACAATATAATAACCCAATAGTGATGTAATTAAGTAAAATAAAATTGATATTCAGATAATATATTATTTACCATTAATTTAATATTATTTTAGTTTTTTTCATTAATTTTACAATGGTTAGTGGACCCTCTATGAATTTTAAAATATTTTATCAATGTAAAATAATTTCATTGAAAGTGTGACTCACCTCCACATAAGAAAGCCTAATATTTTTATATTTTCGCCCCTTGGAATTATAAAATATTGTATTCCATTCGTATTTTTTATAAAACATGGGTAATAAACATTTGATGGTTTGTGGTTTAGAATATTTTAATGTGTATTGTCCAAAACCTAAATAATAAATAAATCCATCCAATATCATATATAAACCCACCCATTATCCCAATTATCTTCAGAAAAAATTCTTGAAGCACAACCCTAAACTCTCTCCTCTCTATATAATTTTTCCATTGCACCCCATTCTCCCATTGAACATCTCCCATTCCATTGAGATCACACTTCCATGTAAGGGATCCTCTCATTCCTCACATCTATTCAAATTAACACATCTAATTTTAATGAAATTATTCTTATATAGAATGGTTATATTTTAATTATTTTATAATTATTATATAACTATCCATTTATTTTTTTCATTAAGAGATTATTTATCATCCATCATTTTGACCCTTACCAAATCTGTAACCATGCTGAATTTTGTGTAAGGGATTTAATGATTTAACATTTTTGTCCATGTTTTATTATCTTGATATAAACTGTTATTTTTAGTTAAAATTATTGGAGGTATGATTTCTCACCTACCCAATAAAACCCATATTATTAATAAATTATTAGATACCAATTTTTCTCTCATTAACGCCTCCCATGGACATCTGTTATCATGCCAAAATATTGTAAGATGAATTCAATTTATCATCTTTATTTAACTTTATTTATTAGATTAAAACATATATTTAAAAATTATATATGATAAGTAATGTATATATATTACCCCAGGACATTATAATTCATTTAAAAATGATGAGATACCCCTTTTTCTCTCATTAATGTTTTTAGGAATTTTTTTTCTCACGTTGTTATGCGGTCGAAATTACATAGTGATTTTCCAAAACAAAATCATTGTTTAGTGAATACAATAACCATTTCTCAAAAAAAGATATTCATATTTATGAACATATAAATATTAATGGGTATGTAAATATAGGTATTCCCCATTTTTTATCTTGAAATAAATTATTCTTTTGAATGATTCATGTTATATGTACCTTATGGAACACTTATGCATGAAATGAAATGTTTATGAATGGTGAAACCTGATAGATTTCACTGCATTGGGTTATTTTTAGTATCAGGACACTCCATGTAAAAAATAGGGTTTAATCATGACAATTAAAGTTCAATTTCTATTTACTCCTCCTAATCCATGTGAAATGATCCTTGGTTCATGCTAATATCATGTTATATGTCATTCCCACATTTCTATGTTATGACAATCATGCTATATCATGTCTTTATGTCATCCTTCTCTTATGTACCATTGATATGCATATTTATTAACATGTGTTGTATTTTCAACATCTAATTCATTTTTACTCCATTACTGGGCTTTATACCACATCATTTTCTTATGTATGTCCTCAGGTTATCCCTTGCAATGCTATGTATGATGGCATTTTATGGTCATTTAAAATATGTTTTCAATAATGATATTGTATTTTACGTTTTATGTTGTAATTTTATGTTCAAAATTTCCCAATACAGTAGAAATATCAATCCTTGAATTTTTATTAAGATTATTTTTATGTAATATATCATGTTTAAATAAGTAATAACGATAAGTATTGTTATAATGTATCAGTTATATCAATCAAATGTTATATCTCGTCTTTAACCATACAATGAATATGAGATCATCTATTCTATGTATCCATATTCCATGATATTAATAGAGATATTATTTATTATATGTCTATAATGGTACACTTTGTTATGAATTATAGTATGATATATTAATGGGTAATCATAAATTAGTTAGTTATTCCAATTATTTAAATACACTAGTAAATTTTGGTTCTTGAGTGTGATCTATAGTTTGATTCATCCTATTTTCATAAAACATGTTGGACTATGAATATATAACGTTTTAGATACCTCAATGGACATGAATTATGGGTTATTTTTTAGAGATTTTGTAATGAAAAAAGGATTAAAACCTCTAATAACCTATTGTAAATGTGATATAATATGATCATATAATTTAATTAGTTGAAAGGAATTGTATAATTTATGTAATTATTTGACTTATTTTTACTATCATATTATTTAATACTATAATTAATTTTTATATCGACTTTCTATTTATTTGGTTTTCTCTATGGCTGCCAGAAGGATGAATATTGTGAAAACACAATGTTGAAACTAATATAATAACCATATTTGTAAAATAAAATACCATGAGGTATGGAATTAAATATCATATATCAATTCTCACAAAACACTCTCAATTAGTGAACGATTGATTGAAAAATGAATATCATCCAAATTAATAAAGGTAAGAATAACTCAGCATTGTTTCTTTTATGATTCAATTTCCAAATTTCTTCATTGGATATTCTAATCATATACAAAAATGAAATGAATCGCCAATATAGAAAATATATTATTTACTCTCTATTATATATAATTTTTTTTATTGTTCACTATTTAATTTTTATGTTAAATTTAACATATAGTGAACTCTTACGAAGAATACGATGAACAATAAAAAGATTATCATAATGAAATAGAAGAGTTTAAGAATTTATTTTTCAATAAGTATATTACTAATACAAAACACAATGAAATATTTTTCAAATTTATAAATAAATATAATAATGAAATTTTTTTATTTTATGTGGAAACTTATTATAGGATATTCATGGTACACTTCTATTTTTATCATCTATAATAATGGAAAAAATATATGATTCATTTTATTTATCAAAAAAAATAGTATAATGGAATTGAAAATGTGATAAATAATTTGAGATGATGATATTAGTTGATGTTATCTAACAATAGAAATTTATATTGTGGAATCCTGTTTTTATCATTTCAATTATGATGATGACATAAAGGTGGAGTTTCATGGAAACAATACTAACAAAACCAACAATGGGAAGAAGATAATATTTCTTTATGATGAAAATATTGTTATAATCATGGGGCATAATTCCTTAATGGGTTAATAAAATTAGTATAATTTATAAAATTAGTCCATCACAAAAAGAAATTTAATAGTTGAATGGAGAGTCTACAATGAATGAATCAATAGAAAGATCAACCAAATATACCCATGACACTACAATGATTAATTTTTATGTTTTAGATATATTACTCTTACTAATTCTAGAAACCAATGGATAATAATGATTGTATGCATCAATAAAATTGTACAAAAATCATAGATGGAATTTTTTTATGATCACAACTACTGAAGTGGGTTTTTATAATTAGTTATTTAAAGGCTCAATTACCATCCAACTAATAAATAAAATTTTATAATTTGATAAATATTATACCAAATCAATTATATCACTAATATTTTCTAATTTAATCACAACACCACCTAAAAATATATATATTTTACAATGTGTGAATATGGTTAATAATATGATAAAATAATTTCATGTCTATATTTTCGTCATGATGGAATACTTTTTGAATGGTATCCCTGAAATTATAATTATTCTCCAAATAGTAATATTTTATGTGATTATAGAATGGATGGTTATCTCTATATATTGCCTATATCTATTTTCGATAATGGGGAATCACATTTGATATCCCAAATCAACCGATTCTATTTTATCGATTTTAAGATATACATAAGCATCCATTAAAAATTACATCTATTGTGTGATAATTATAACATTATTATAAGGTAAATATTTTATAATTTATTAATGTGCAAATGAATACTGAAGATATTCCTAATATGAAATAACATGTTGAATAATTTACTTTTGAGTTTAATAGGGATCTTTTGAATTTATAAATTGTTTTCCTATAAAATTAACAAATGGAGATGATCCTATATAAATTAACCCAAATTGAGTTTCCCATGATTAATGTCGGAATGGATGAAACCAATCTTTCAAAAGTTACATTACCTATTAAAACACCAAATTATTCACAATAGGTCTCACTAGTTAATTTTCTTATGAATGAATATTGATTAATGTGTACCTACCTTGATTATCGTGAACATAGTAAAATCAAAATAAAGAACAAGTAATATATTCCACCTAAATAATAACTTTTTGTCAAACTATTATGGTATTGATTCATCAAAATTAATGGAAATCAATATGGATATCATCTAAAAATGGTAAAAATATTGTGTATTCCCTTTACAACCTTCTATATGAGGATTATAAAATAGTAATTTATATTAATGACATTAAATATTTATACCTACCCGATTATATTTTTAGATATATGGAATTATTACTTTATAGATTATAAAAATAAATTCATATTAGTCAATATAGATAAAATTATTATATATTACATGGGTATGGAAGATCATTAAGATCATTAATGAATTTTGTTTGGGACACTAATAAAAAAAAATAATTCAAAATATATCATGTGTTAATTATTGTTGCCAAATTTATCACTATTTGGTCACATAACCAAAAGTGATCTTATATATACGGATCAATAAAAATTTTGTTTAGTGATTAATGGACCTCATCAACCACTGTGTCCTAGATTATATTTTTCTCATGAATTAAAATGATTATAGAGATTTATTATATGAAATTTGACAAGGATATTAAATTAATTATCTACAGTAACTATTATGGTAGTTAAGATACTATGGAAAGCATAATTTATGGGTTATATTTCAGTGTTTTTTATATGGTTGGTTAGTTCCCCTTTTTCACACTATACCTTTTATTTGTGAAAGGTTTCATATATATAGTGATGCTTCAAAAAAATGATTGGTATATTTTCCCATGAAAACATATATGGTGGTAGAATATTTGATTATAAAATTGAAGGTCCAGGACTATAATTTCAAGAATCATTACTTGAATCATGGACATGTAATTTCATAATTAAAAATATAGAGTGATAAAATTTTCCACTAAAGGGTTGATATATAATGATGTTAAAAGAATACATTATATATATTCATGAGGAAGGTTATAGTATTTTCTATAATTTATGTCAATATTTGATAAATAATTCTGATTATCCAATATATTACAACCCTATGATATTGACATAGGTTGATAATGCTTTGATTTGGAAGAATCATTCTAAATTTTCCATGACAAGGATTTTTAATGATATAATAAATTCTGATTTGAATAATATAGAACTTAATATCTAAATAAATTAAAATAAATTCTACCTTTTTCATATGAATATTAAATAATCGATTAATGTGGTCCTAAAATCCTCACATGGAAATGATATAGAATTGTTAATGATTGAATTCAATATACATAATTTAAATAGTGTCTATGATGGACTATTAATATCAAGGACATGAATATCAATGGCATCAACATTATCATAAAATAATTAGCTCTTGGATGAATCACATATATAATTATTATATATTTATCCCCAGATTATAAATACGTATTTATATCTAAAATTGCATCTCAATAGGGAAACAAATATCTTGTAGAATTTATACGAATTATGATTATGAAATTAATTTATTATTTAATATTATAAGTAAAAGGGGTGATACATTTATTACTCATACCAGTACGGTAGTAAGAAAACCTCACAATGGATTTCATCATATGTCTACAAAGGACTTATAATCATTATAAATCAATTTGAGTTTTATTTGTTATGCATATGAATTCTATAGAAATCATTTCTATTAAATATGATCTCTTCCATGATGAAATTAGAATGATATAAATGAGATAATAGAAATGTGTTCATGGTGAATAAACTTCCATTGAATATGATCTACATCCTATGATTACCACAGTGTGTAAAATAGTTTTCCATCATAATTGAAAATAAAAATGAAATTTGGTACTACATATAACCCTTATGTATATGGTCGATCAGATAGTAATATTCAAAATCTATAACATATTATAAGATATTTCATTATGTATTTAAAACCTTATTAATAAACGAAACTTCCTTTAGTTTAATTTTATTACCAAAATTAATTCTACTGAAACATTCATAAGGATCCCAATATATAAAATTATTTAATGATTTCTATATGACTGAACAGATGGGATGACTATGTAGAGTGTAATATCAAGGTAATTAAGATTCCTTGTGATGTGAAAAAGAATTACTGATCCATGTAGAAGTGAATCATATAAGATCAATGTCAAAAGAATACTGACACAAACAGTTAACATAATGAAATAGAGTTTGGATTTTTTTGACAATGTATTACTTATAATACCTCATTAGATGATGGTAAAGGGATTTGGAATGATGTGGAATTTGATCACTCGTTACTGTAGTCCAATTGAGATCCTTGATCATATATATATTGATGATTATCACAATAGTAATGTTACAAATTATATATAGGTTCATTATTTGTTCCATGTATTTATATTGGGAAAATTTATACTAGATCTATGTTATATACATAATATGGATAATGAGAATTTGGAACATGGTCTCTCTTAAGAGGATCTACTAGTGGAGATTCAGCATTAAAGAGATAATATTCATTGGAATAAGACCAACTGTGTTGAAATTTTATTCAGGTGGAACCATAATATTATTGAATATATGTGGGACCTGATACTTTCATGTGTAATATGTATCATTATTAATATATTTTTAGATAAACATAATTTTTATGGGATTTCTTTTAAAGTTTTTAGATGTAAACAATGTGATATATGTACGTATTTAACATAGAAATAAATGTTATGTTACTGATATATATTAATACACACACCTGTAATCATATTTTAATAATGATATATTGTAATACATGATTATATATATAATGAGTGAATTCAATGAACCATTATTAGTAAAATTAATTAGGTTATATATTTTAATTAATCATGCTAATAAAGTTATGGGTTAAAAAACAATAATTTATTATATATTATATATATTTTTATAGAAAATAAATATTTTAAAATATAATAAAAATATTTTTTGAAAATGAACATAATATTTCTATTTGGGAAATAAAATTTACCATATGGTGGAATTTTTAGCTATTTCTAAAATGGATGATTATTTGTAGAATATTGAAAAATAATGTTTTACTAAATTTTTAGCATTTTGTGATAATTATGGTAATATTACGAGTTAAAAAATTATTAATACATTGTATTAACCAAATATGTATTCATATAGTAATGTAAATCATTTAAATAATTTTACACAGGATTTGGAAGATAATGGTTCAATTTTTTGGAACGTAATTGATATGTTAATATAATGAAATAACTATCAAAAAACGAAATTAGTGGATAAACCTCCAAAAATTTATTAAAATAAAAGAAAAGGTCTATAACTAAGTACCACAGACCAAATGAGACATCTTTATATCAATGAAACCACACCTCTCGCCACATCCCTGATTAAAAGATTACTCTAAAGTAGTTGATTCCCATTCTGAGCTTTAAAAATGATTCAAAACCACATCATACTAATTTAGCCATTATTCCTTAATTATGTAATCCCAATAGTAAATTGTGATTTATATTTGTTTTAATGTCATAAAACACACATTTTCTGGGACACCCCAATATTTCATAGTACGTTTTTTCTTTAAAGTAATTTAATAACCTGCACTACACGTGACACCGAGTTCTAGTCCACCATGACAAACAAAACAAGCCTCTCAAAAGCGGTTATGAATAGTATTAACTGAATTTTGAACTTTATATAATCCGTATTATTTTTGAAGACATATTATGCGTTTCATAGACATAATGTAAGAATAAATACATTTTTTCAGATAAAAGAAGTATTTTTCAAAAAATGAAATTTTACCGCCTTTTAATGGTGAAGGCTTTTTAAATCCAATATTTAAAAATTTTATATATTCAATTTTACAAGATAAACTTTTCATTAGAATCGGTACAAAATAATTTAGTTTCAATAAAGTTTTTATGTTTTTCTGATAACATTCATATTTGTGTGAATAATGAAAAATACAATATTTTAACTGAAAACAAATTTTTAAATAAAAATAATAAATATTGTTAAATTATAAATTTTAATGGTTTTTAAGTATAAATAGATTATATTATTACTATTTAATCCAATGATGGTCATTTAATGTAATTTCACTTTGAAATTGGACACAAACAAGTGTCGAACTTTTTGTAGTTATTATTTATTAAAAATACGCCTTTTGGTTTTGATAATAGGAATTAATTTTAAATTAATAAATGAAACCTCTATGTTTGTAATTTTGTAAAATTGACTTCATTATTGAATTCGTAATATCAAAATTATCTTAGGTTAAATTTTTGGTATTTTTCTGAAAACATTTAATTTTTGATGAATAGTGAAAAACACAGATTTATAGTTTAAAACGGAATTTTTATTTATATAATTATTGATTTTATTTAAATTTATTTCATGTAAAAATAGATACACAATACCTATATAAGTTTAAAGTAATTAATTTTTGTCAGTTTATAATAATTATATATATATAAATATTTTATTTAACTTTTCACCGTATTTTACCAACCGCCTAGGAGAATTTACGAATTCACATAAAACATAATTTACTGCTTCTGTGAGTCGAATTTCAAAAATCCAATAGAAACGGTTGATATCAAGGAGTAAAATTTGGTTCAATAAGAGAAAAATAATTTTTGGTGAATAGTAACTTCTTACATTTATTTACCACGGTAAAAAGTAAATAGGGTAATTAAGGGTAAAAATGATATTACTATTACCCTAACACATGTCTTAATTCTATTGGATAAGTATAATTCGAGCAAAAAAATTCTTTGGAATAAAATATTAACCTCTTTGGTCAACTTGGATTAGAATAGGATATTTATTATTATTTAATTCAAAGGAGAGTTAAAAGAGTAAAAATCAATGTTTAATAAATAAAACATTTTTAATATATGGTAATACATAAGATAAATCCGATTATAAATACTCATTATAAAGATACAAATATTTCCTACATAATTGTATTTTATTTATAATTTTTAGAATTTAAATAAATAAATATATTTATGACACAATGATGATGCAGTAATTAGCTTATTACTGAAATATTAAAATAATTGATATTATAAATACCCAAATAAATATAATTTGAGACTTTTAATGAATTCCACGGATTTTATTGGTTAATATGACATGTTAGTATTGATTTAATGAATTTGGATTGAATTTATAAAGTTATTAAGACTTTAACAAAAATCAATTTTTGAATAGTGTCAAAATTGACATAAAAGAGTTTTTAAAAAAGAATATTATATTATTAATTGATATTATATTCCTAAAAATCAAAGGTTCATTAAAAGGACATATATAATAATAGGTTTATCATTAATGGGCCACTTGTGGGTCGCGTGGAAGTATATTGTATGTTTATTAAATATATAATATAAAAATACAAAGAGACATGTTAAATGTCAAACTGTTTAAATAAGAGTTAAATATAAAATATATGGTTACTATAATGACCTAAACCTATATAAAATCTATTTGTTTAGTGGTTTTAGACCCATACCCACCTTAGACTTTGAATAATCTACTTTGGATTCATTAGAAACTGAATATGAATTAATTATAAATTATTACTTTTATTTTTTCTTAAAGAGCCCCTCTGCCCCCTTATAAAAGGACACCACTTCTAACCTATTCCTCAAACCTCTAAAAACTTTTTTCTCGTCCAAACATTTCCCAATTAAGATCCCTACATCCATATCCTCCTCTTAAAAGACTTAAATTAGGGATAATTCACTTCAAGAGTCCTTTTTGGTTCAAACCAAAGAGAGTTCCCCAAATAAAAGGTAATGATTTGTCTTAGCTGCTTTTCTTTTATTTTACATATCCAACCCCTAAACTCTTATTATTATTTTATTTTGTAACAGAACTGGTATCCTAAATATACTAGGATATTGTTATGAGATGTATTCGATCTAAACATACACACACCTCCATATAATGGTTGAAGAATAAAATGTTTCTGTGGATGGTAACCAAACAACTCACGAAACGATGATTGTTCAATTTTTTCCTACCATCTCTCTTGGTGGCCATTATGATGAAACTATTATTAAATATGATATTAATGATATTTATTTTATATATAAGCTTCCGTAATTCCATTTTATAGCAAACCATTATTCGTTTCATGTTATATATATATATATATACGATAATTTCATTTGAGGAAGTGTGGACTACCGCCCCCTCAAAGTGATATGACTCGTTCATACCATACATGGAACGTATAAAGGATAGAGTTAATGAACATAAGTAACACATATAAGATATTATATTTTAATGGAATAATAATATAACTATATATCATTTGGTTTTGATTCCTTATAAAATGAAAAATGAAATGGAAGTAGCATTCGTGCGTACTTATGGATTTTCGTCTCCACGAACGCGATGCGATTATTTTCCCCATCATATCCATTGAAGACTAATTCTCATTTGATGATTAAAAATAAATTTTAAGGCCTTTATAGCATTCTAGAATTAATAAGACACAACATATCCATAATAAACACCGCTTATGTAACAAAATATATAAAAGAAAATGAGTAAGTTAACACCTGAAACGTTGATAATACTAAGATATTATTTACAAATCAATGTTAAAAGAACATATATGATATCATATTAATTTATATTATTCTTGTATAATTTAATAAAAATTATTTCTCCATTATACAAGAGGTTAACCTACGTTCAAACAAGGAAAAGTACAAGGTAAGGGTTTATTTCAAAATCTCATCATTATCCGAAGTTATTTATACATAATTATCTACTGGGACTTCCATATCATCCACATCAATGTTTCTTAGAAATTTATTTCAAATCATTTTTATTATTAAATATACCATGGTTTAAAATCATTTATAGCCCGGTTATAATTTTTAAAATTTTTTTGAAAGGAATCTTTCAGTCATTTTCCAAAAAAGCTCCTTTTTAACCTTTTTGAAAAAATTAATGTAAGAATTTTTTTTAACTTATACGGTAGGTGCAGATATTTTTCACCATTATAAAATCAGTTAATCTTCCCTTACAAGCTTATAAGAATATTTTCAATGAAAATTATTTATTTTATAATTATGTGACTTCTTAATGATTTCGAAAAAAGTGATATTTCTCTCAAATAGTTTTGATTTTATCTATGTCAACATCATTTGATGTATTTTATGTTTATATGAAGTTGATTAATTATGATACAAAACTTGTGTATAGTGTTGAAGGTTTTGTTATATGTTTTATTGCAGATTTATTATTTTTAAACCATTCATGGTTTATAGAGAAAGTATTGGCATTTCATATGCTAGTTTTAATACGAATGTTTATGTTATGTTTAAACATTTTCATATGAGAATGCATTGGACTTAGTATGTGACGGGTGGAGCCCGATATAGCTCTTCAATGCATTGGTATGTCTCATGATACAAACTATTGTCTTGGAACGAGGCCTTGATAAAATCATATTTGTAGTTTGGCACGAGGCCTTGGATACGTGATTATGATAGTATGACATTATGCATTCCATCATTATGAATGTTGTTATTGATATTGCATGTGATTAATTGATTAGTAGAATATACCTTTGAATAATTAAATTGAATTATTTCAATTTATTTTTTCCATATTATTCTAAAGTTCATGTTTAAAAGGCTTTTGTTTTAGTTATACAATGCCTTAAATTTTTATGTTTATTTATGAAAGTTTATGCTATATTATTATCCTTACTGAGCATCTGAGCTCACCCCTTTCAATGTTTTATTTTTCCCTGGATGTGAGGAATTATTTAATGAATGACCTGCAAGGATAGTATGAAGGGATATAAAGACAAGATGTTTTTGTTTTTTTTTCAATTTATTATGTATTGTAAGTCTTATGAATATATCTAGTGATTTCAAGGATAATAAAATAATCGGTCTTTCAAGACATGATCTTTTGTGATCATGCCAATGTTATGTAATAATGCACTTACATTGGTTAACTGGGGTCGGGGTGTTACAGTTGGTATCAGAGAAAGTTTAGTACAAACCATGGAAGCTAGATTTAGATAAACTCTAATTAGATCTCATAGACCTAAGATGGACTTTGAAGATTAGTATAGAATAACATCATAGAATTTTTGTAATGTAGAGATTTTGTGAGTCTTCCGAGCAATACATCCTTGTCTCTATATGAGAAGGTAGAGGAGGAATTGGCATAGATGTACCTAGGGGTAAAACCTAAAAACACCGCTTTGAGCTAGACTCGAACATGAACTGGTGCATGACAACTGGCATTGCTGCACTCTTGGTTACAACACTCTTGGGATATATGCTTAGGATAATTCTCATTTTCATTACAAATCATTATGAAGGGTTTATGAGTATATAATTCTTCAATGAGAACATCTTTATGATTATGGATTATATCTATAATCCATTTAATTTATGGTAGGTATTTTACATGTTTGGAATTATTCATTGCAATTCATAAACTGATCAAGTTTATGCTATTGTATAGAAATGGCACCCATTATAAGGAATGTGAACTCAAGAAATATATATGATCCAAAGAGTAAGAATGATCATATCTTTCATAGTATTAAGCCAAAAATTTTCTAGGAAAAAAGTCTCCCATGTATTCTCAACATATGACGAAATAATATCATGTGTTAATAATATAAGTAAAGAATTATCCAAGTCCTATGGATTTGAAGGGGATCATGAGAAGAAACGGATGGAAGAGAGAAATATGGATAAAGGGACGTGGGAAAAGACGCATATTGCCATATATGATAATTGTGAGAAGAAACACCCTAGAACTTGCCTGAAGATAATGTGAGTTTTTTATAAGTGTGGAGAAAAAGGACACCATGTACATGACTGCAAGGGTAAGAAAAAGGTTTCAAATGTAAAATGATTCATCTGCAAGGAGTTGGGACACTACATGACTCAATTTCCCATTTATAAGATTATACTGCAAATGATGTTATTGGATAATATTCAAGTATTGATACTACCAAATAGGAGGAGGAATGATTAGTGTTCTTATGTTGTAATTATGAAATTATGTCATTTGAGTATCAAGAATGTACTGGTTATAATAATTATTGGGTATACAAGGATTATACTAAAGTACTATTTCATTATGTACTACAGATTGTGTGGAACCAAGATAAGTGACTCAATAGCAGGTTAAATTTTTGGAAAATATATGGTTGAGAGAGAGATAAACTATAATATGGTTCTTATACTGAGGTAGTTATTTTGGAATAATACATGATTGATTTTGATAAATTATATTGGATATTCTTGATTTCCTTGAAACAGATTAATGATTTTTATATTCCATCAGTTTTGGAGTTTATAAAATTTTTGGATATAAGGAGTATATCAAGTATTTTATAAGTAATAAGGGATCATGAATGTAATCAATAAGGTTTTATGTTAATTCAGGATGTTGTAGTGTTTTAAAATAATACATGATGAAGGTGTTCACAAGTTATTACGAAGAAAAAAGGATCGTCATTGTGTTTACCTTCCTTATAAATTTTGGACTATAAGTTTGGATAGAAGTATTTTGGATAATTCTAGTATGAGAATATTTTTGGATTTCCATAAAAGGACAACCCAGAGGTCATGCGGCAACCTATCGCATCCAGCAAGGCTGCGAGACATGAAACTGCAACCAAAGGCCGACAATGGTGTATCCCCTACCAATAGCCCACGTGATATCTTGGATTGAATAATGTAGTATTTTTAAAAAAATCTGGTAGATGAATTATAAATTCATTTTTTTGAACCCTATATAAATAGGATAAATAGAATATTATTTTTATGTTATATTATCTTTTAGAGTGAAAGATGAGTTTGTGGTAGATATTAGTTAATGTATGGGACTCTACTTGTCAAGTATATATTTTTCTTCTTCTCTTATTCTATGAAGAAATTAATTCTCATACATTAGTGAAGGGATATTAAAACAAAAAAAAGTGGTATCCTAATACCATATATTTTGTTTAACCGATGGTATTTTAAATAATCATAGATTGATAAATTTAAGGCCCTCAATTTTACACTTGTTTGTGATTGATGACCTCAATAAGTACTTATAAATATTTAATTTTTTCCTCCAATTATATGTCACTAATTTCCACTAATGTTCTCCTAATCGAGATCATAATTTGGCGGTGACCCATTCATTTCCATTTTCCTCTTATTAAGACTAAATTTTATTAACCAAATTTCCGATGTGGGTTTTCCTAAAGGCATTTTCTACTTTCAGCCTTTTATTTTCTAAGAATAATTTCAAATTATGAGGACATAATTTATTGAAGGAGGGAATAATATAACACCCTCAGATTTCATAGAACATCATTTCTTTAAAGTAATTCAATAACTTGCACTACACTCAACACCGAGTTCTAGCGCACCATGACTTACCAAACAAGTCGTTCAAAACAGGTTATGAATAGTATTAACTGAATTTTGACCTTTATATAATCCTTATAATATTAAAATCCATATTATGTGTTTCGTAGACAAAATGTAAGAACAAATACATTTTTTCAGATAAAAAAAGTATTTTAAAAAAATGCAATTTTACCGCCTTTTAATGGAGATGCCTTTTTAAATCCAATATATGAAACTTTTATATATTCCATTTGAAAAGAAAACCTTCTTTTTTAGAATCGTGACAAAATAATTTAATTTCAATAATGTTTTGGTGATTTTCTGGTCACTTTCATATTTTGGTGAATAGTGAAAAATACTATATTTTAACTAAAAAATTTTTTTAAATGAAAATAATTTATACTGTTAAATTATAAATTTTACTGGTTTGGAAGTATAAATAGATTAATGTTTTACCATTTAATCCAATTATGGACATTTTGAGTAATTCCACTTTGATATTTGGAATAAACAAGTGTCAAACTTTTGGTAGTTATTATTTCCTAAAAATATGCCTTTTGGTTTTCAAAACGGGAATTAATATTAAATTTATAATTGCAACTTCTATGTTTTGAATTTGGTAAAATAGACTTCATTATTTAATTCTAAATATCAAAATTAGCTTAGGGTAAATTTTTGGTATTTTTCTGAAAACTTTTAATTTTTGATGAATAGTGAAAAACACTGAGTTATAGTTAAATTTTTTTTTAATAATAATTTATTTTATTTAAATTTATTTTATGTCAAAATAGATACATAATACCTATATAGGTTTAATTTAAATCCTTGGAGTTAGTTTATAATAATTTTAGATATATAAAAATTTCATTGATCTTTTAACCGCCTTTTGCCCACCTCGTAGGAGAATTTGCAAATTTACATAAAACTTAATTTTACCGCTTCTATAAGTGGAATTTTGAAAATCCGAGAGACACAGTAAATATAAAGTACTAAAATGTGGTTCTATAAGTTAAAAACAATTTTTGGTGAATAGTAACATTTTACTTTTGTTTACCACGGTAAAAAGTAAATAGGTTAATTAAGTGTAAAAATGATATTATTATTACCCTAACACATATTCTAATTCTTTTGGATAAGAATAATTTGGCCAAAAAAAACCTTAGGAATAAAATATGAACCTATTTGGTCCACTTGGATTAAATTAGGACATTTATTATTATTTAATTCAAAGAAGAGGTAAAAGAGTTAAAATCAATGTTTAATACTAAAACATTTTTAATATAGGGTTATACGTAAGATAAATTCTATTATAAATATTCATTATAATGATACAAATATTTCCTAAATAATGGTATTTTATTTATAATTTTCAGACATTATATAGTTTAATTTATCTATGACACACTCATGATTCAGTAATTACCTTATTAGTGAAATATTAAAATAATTGATATTATAAATACCCAAATAAATATAATTTGAGTCTTTTAATGAATTTAACGAATTTTATTCGTTAATATGTCATTTTAGGATTGATTAAATTAATTTTTTCGAATTAATAATGTTATTAAGACTTTAACAAAAAATCAATTGTCGAATAGTGTCAAAATAGACAAAAAGCGTTTTTTAAAAAATATATTATATTATTAACTGATATTATTTTCCTAAAAATATAAGGTGTATCCAAAAGACATATATAATGATATTTGTATCATTAATGGACCACTTTGGGGTCTTTTTGGATTATATATTATGTTTAATAACTATATAATATAGAAATACAAAGAGATATGGTAAATGTCAAACAATTCAACTAAGAGTTAAATATAAAAGATAAGGTTACTATAGTGACCCAACCCTATCTAAAATATATTTTATGAGTGGTTTTCGACCCATAACCACATTATACTTTTAGTAATCCAATTTTTATACATTATAAACCGAATATGAATTTAAATAAAATTAATACTTTGAGTTTTTTCTAAAGAGCCCCTCCCCCCCCTTATAAAAGGACACCACTTCTAACCAATTATTCACACCTCTCAAGCCTTTTGTATCATCCCACCACTGCCTAGTTAAGCTCCATACATCACTATCCTCCTCCTAGAATCCTTACCTAAGGCATAAGTCACTTCAAGAGTCCTTTTTGGTTCAAACCAAAGGGTCTTACCCAAATTAAAGGTAACGATTTGTCTTAGCTTCTTTTCTTTTATTTTACTTCTCCAAACCCAAAAATCTTATTATTATATTATTTTGTAACAAAACCACGATCATAAATATACTAGGAAATTTTTATGAGAGTTATTCTAACTACACATACACACACCTCCATCTAATGGGTGAAGAACATAATGTTTTTTTGGATGGCAACCAAACGCCTCACGAAACGATGATTGTTCAATTATCTCCTACCACCTATCATAGTGGCCATTATGATGGAAATATAATTAAATATGATATTTATGATATTTATTTTATATATAATCTTCTATAAGTACATTTTATAGAATACCATTATTTGATTCATGTTATATATATATATATACACGATAATTTCATTTGAGGAAGTGTGGACTACCACCCCCACAAAGAGATATGACTCGTTCATAACATACATGGAATGTATAAAGGGTAGTGTTAATGAAAAATAAGTAACACATATAAGATATTATTTTATACTGGAATAATAATAAAAATATGTATCGTTTGGTTTTTATTTCTTTTAAAATGAAAAATGAAATGGAAGTACCGTTCGTGCGTACGTATGGATTACTATCTCCATGAACGCGATGAGATTAATTTCCCCATCATATCCATTCAATAATAATTATCATTTGATGATTAAAAATAATTTTTAAGAACTAAATATAATTCTGGATATGAATAAGATACCACCTATCCATAACAAACATGGCTTATGTAACAAAATGTATAAAAGAAAACGAGTAAGTTAACACCCGAAATGATGATAATAGTAAGATGTTATTAACAAATCATTGTTAAAAGATCATATATGATAGCATATTAATGTATATTAATCATTTATAATTTAATATAAAAATCACCATTATACAGAAGGTTAACCTACCCTCAAACAAGGAAAAGTACAAGGTAAGGGTTTATTTAACAGTCTCTTCATTATCTGATGTTGTTTATACATAATTATCTTCTAGGACATCTTTATAATCTACATCCATGTTTCTTAAAAATTTATTTCAGATAACTTTATCTATTCACTATACCATGGTTTAACATCATTTATACCCTTGTTATAATTTTTATAAAACTGTTTGAAAGGAATCTTTCTGTCATTTTCCAAACAAGGTCCTTTTTAACCTTTTCGACAAAATTATGGTCAGAATGTTTTTTTAACTTATACAGCAGGTGAAACAATTTTTCATCATTATAAAATCATTGATGATTCACTCACAAGATTATAAGAATATTTTCAAATTAAATTTTTTCTTTTATAATTATGTGATTTTTAAATGATTTCAAAAAAAGAGATATTTCTCTCAAATAGTTTTTATTTCATATATGTCAAAATCCTTTGATGGATTTTAATATCATTTGATGTTGATTAATTATGATACAAAAATTTTGTATATTATTGAAGATTTTTTGATATGATTGATTGTGGATGTGTTATTTTTATACCCTTCATGGTTGATGGAGAAAGTATTGACATTTTGTATGCTTGTTTTAATATGAATGTTTATGTTATGTTTAATCCTTTCGATATAGGAATGATTTGGACTTAGTAAGTGATGGGTGGAGCCCGCTATAGCTCCTCGATGCATCGGTATGTCTCATGACACAAAATATTTTCTTGGCATGAGGCCTTGAAAGAATGTTATTTGTAGTA
The DNA here is from genome assembly GCA_963277665.1 of Viscum album. Lineage (NCBI taxonomy): Eukaryota > Viridiplantae > Streptophyta > Magnoliopsida > Santalales > Viscaceae > Viscum > Viscum album. The sequence goes on from OY728140.1 coordinate 655,611,463, forward strand.
TTTGCACGATGCCTTGGCTACGTGGTTATGATAGTCTGGCATTATGCATTCCATCATTATGAAAGTGGTTATTGATATTTCATGTGATTATTCTATTAGTATAATATCCATCTGAATAATTAAATGGAATTATTTCAATTGATGTTTTCCATATTATACTAAAGTTCAAGATTAAAAGGATTTTTTAGTTATACATTGCCTTAAATGTTTATGTTTATTTATGAAAATTTCCGCTATATTGTTATCCTTACTGTGCATCCGAGCTCACCCCTTTCAATGTTTTATTTTTTCCAGGATGTGAAGAAGTATTTTATGAATGACCTGCAGGGATAAAATGAGTGGATATGAAGAAAAGACGTTTTTGTAGTTTTTTTCACTTTATGATGTAATGTAATACTTATGAATATATCTCGTGATTACAATGCTACTAAACTAATCAGTCTTTTGAGACTTGACCTTTTGTAATCACACCAATGTGATGTAATAATGAACCAAATCTAGGTAACTAGGGTTGGGGCATGACATTTTCCCCCATGAAATAATAAAATCATTTAGATTCAACATAATTCATGATTTTGTTAAAAATTCTATCTTTATATATTATGTACATTTACTAAAAAAACGTTTTTTATTATAAATAAAATTATTGAAATAACATTTTATATCATATATATATATATAAATATTATTTTATAAAATTATTTTCATGTTTATAATCTTAATATTACAATATTTAAACATAATCCAATTCCATTTCCCAACATATAGTAGTTACCATGAAAAGAGTTATGTCCTCAATGTAATTGATAAAATATGTTAATTTTTTTAATACTAATTGATACAGGATAAAATTTCTAAAAAATACTATAATTATATGATTCTTTAAGTATATTTCAACCTACCTCATTATATAATTCAATTTTGGATAAATTGGATCCAATTTAATTGATATGTACATTATTTATATTTAGCATTTGTAAATATTTTAAATGGTGCCGCTACCCTCAACTATAAAATGTCTTATAATTTCCTCATTTTTGCAGAAACATTTATAACACTTTAATTACCAATACCTATAAAAATAACTTCCCCACACAAATATAAATTTAAAACATGTTTTTTTAATTAGATAACCGTCTTTGGAAGCTTATGTAGTTATTCACAAGAGGACACTCAATGGAATGGAAATAGTATTATCTAAATTCATATATGATTCATTATTGTCCCATATACTCTAAATATATTATACCCATACTGATATAATAAAATCAGTACAATATTATAATTAAATATCATTATTTATATATAATAACAATTATCTACTTTCTATTTATTCATTTCGAACAGATAACATCACAAAATCTTATTAAAGGACTACCACTTTCATGAGTGACAAATTTTATTTTTATCAAACAAAATAAAATTATAGAAATAAAAATTGAATCACAATTTAAGTAAGATATTTATAAGTTAAATATAATTATATAAATATAAACCCCTATCAAGTATAAATATTACCCATCTAGTGAATAGTATAATTTTCACTTATTTGTAGGCATGTAATATTTACACTAATACAAAAAATGGCCTATATCAGCGCAAAAAAGGGCTTTATCAGCGCTAAAAAAGCGTTGTAAAGCTCAGCGCTAATATATGGGGGTACCTTTTATCAGTTCTTGAAAAGAACTTATAAAGGCCCCTTTTATCAGCGCTAAAAAAAGCACTGATAAAAAACCCCTTCATAAACACTTTTTTAGCGTGGATAAAAGGGACCTTTATCAGCGCTTTTAAAAAGTGCTGATAAAAATCAAAAAAAGTAAAAAAAATTAAAAAAAATATAATACAAAGGGGGTTCTTTGATCAGCGCTTCATACCCCCTTTATCAGAGCTAGGAGGACTCCCGTGCGCTGCCCTTCCCACACATCCTCTTACGCGCACAACCCCTTTGCTTCCACCCAAACTCAAACCCGGGACCTCCCCCCTTTCGCTACTGCACCTTTACCACTATGCCATTTCATTTTGTTCTTTATTTAATTATATATCTATATATATAGTTATATTTATTCATATATGGATTCATATATTGATATAGATTCATATTAATATAAATATATTTATTCATATTTTAGTGTATATATATATTAATTAGTATATTATTATGTTTATATATATATTTTTAGTTATAATTTTTTATACGTATATTTATTTGTATATTAATATATACATATAAGATTAGTTTTAAATACATTAACGAAAAAATATGTTTTTTATGTGTGTTTATAAAAAAATAAATACATGCATACATACATAGATATATACAACACACATACATATATATATACAATACAAAGACACACAGAGAGACACACACACACTCAAACACATTTATATTTTCGAACAAATACATATATATGTTTAGAGACTCGAAGCCTGATGTACATGTACATGAAATTACATTTGAGGAATACTAGATATATAATTAAAACAAACACACAAGGACCGTAGTAGTTTAGTGTCTTTGGAAACTCGGAGAAATAATCTTCTAATCATGGTGAATGATCATCAACATCTCCCATTAAAAAATTCCCCTTTTGTTTTCTTACCTAAAACCTAGCTTTGAATCCTGGGGAAGAGAAAACATATAAAAGGGTGAGCTCAATTGCTCAGTAAGGGTAAACAAAGAAATATCAATCACATCATATATATAATCACATAACTTTTGGAAATCTTAACCTGCAAAAGAGATCATAATTTCATAACATGGGATAAATCATAGTAGCAAAATGTAATCCCAATAATCATAACATAAAACATGATACTTTGTGGAATATACACATAATCATAGAGAATCATTTCTTATTAGTCAAGACTCATTGCCAAGACTATCTTAGTGGACAAAGTCCATTTCTAAACCGAGTTACCCTCGTTTAAGTCCTACTTCACGGAACCGGTATAACCTACCGTTCCAGCCATGTCTATCTCATGAGATATAAAATCTTTACCCAATGAATTGGAGGGAGATATAGGTCCCACTCATCTCATAATGATACCATTCTTATGTGTGCCACAAAATCATAAATCATACATCATTACATAACCCACGTAATAAAAATGGGATTCTTAAACAACATTACATCATAAAACAATTCATATAAGATAAATGAATTCATAAAAATAATTCCATCACAACATAATCAAATGAATGTAATAATAGGGACAGAAACAGAACCCTATATTATATTAGATTGAAAATAATTTTGATAAAACACTTGAACTCCATTCTTGAGAAAAATATCCATTCTACTTTAAACCCTTTTTCCTTTCTTAACATGTCACACAATTTTATACTAAAATAAGTTTATTATAAATAAAATTGAAAACTTGTAAAGGATGGTTCTTGGAAATAATGTTTTAAAATTCCATTCATGCCGTATAAGTTAAAAAACATTCTTCTCGTTCTTTTGTCAGAAAAGTCAAAAAGTACCTTGTACGAAAAACAACAAAAGATTCCATTCATATCTTTTACTAAAAACTCATCGAAGGGTAAAATTGGTTTTAAACAATTGTAGGTGGATGTAAATAATATTACATATTGTGGAAACATGGATTTGTATGATAAAATACACCCCAGTAAATACCAAAGTAAAAACAATCTCGGATAAAAATGAGATTGTGATATTTCCCTTACCTTATTTCCGATATGCTTTGTACGTATCCGAACCTCCTTTATAATGATTTAAATAATGTCATTAACTTATTACAGAATCATATTCATTGTTATGATATCATATATGGTTCAATTATGACTTTATATTACTCGTACTTTTGTAAATTCCATGTTAAAGAAGCGTTTTGGGTAAAATCGTTTCATTTATCGTAGGTGTTCTGACTTTTTGTTATTGACATTATTATTACTTATATCATGATTTTAATACTTCCAGAATATAAGACAAGATTTATATATCATATATATTCAGTATATATATATATAATAGATAGATAAATGAAATGAAACACACCGTTCATGGATACGGTAGTCCTTACGTACGCATCAACGCTGTTTTCCTATCCTTATTGTATTGAATGGATGTAATTAGATGAAAAACATATATATATATATATATATATACAAAAATCCAGTAGATTTTCCATGTCATATATTTCATTATTACTCATTATATATACTTCATAATCATTCATTAATGGTTAACATGGATAATGAATCTCATCGCGTCGTGGAGACGGTATTCCGTACGTACGCACGCGCGATTATTTCCCTTTTCTGTAGGACGGATAGAAGGTTAATTAGAGTTGTTTCATATTTATAATAACATATCATTTTATAATAAATAATGATGTTATTACTTTACCTTGAAACAACTAAAGAAGAAGAAGTTGAAGAAGACAGAAATTGAAAAAGATCGGTAATGGATATTACCTATTTTTGACGCGCCTTCCCTTAACCTCCACTTAAAGAACTAAGGATGGTCTTTGAAGAAGCACAGGACCTCTAGGATGATACTTGGGAAGTGGGGAGTAGATTTTTTCAGGGTTTGGCCGAGCTTGAATGCTCAAATTGGTGTGAGGAGGAGAGGGAGGAGGTGCCCTTTTATAAGGGAGGAGAGGGGCACCTTAGGAAAATCTCAAAATATTATTTTATATTAATGTCAAATTCGGTTTATAATGGTTACAAAGGGTATTATTTAGAATATAAAGTGTGGATGGGTCAAAATACTCTGATAAAATTGGATTTAGACAAGTTTAGGTTATTATGTTAACCTTATCAATAAGATTTAACTCTAAGTTAAATAATTTAACTTTTACCGTGTCTTTTTGTTTTCTTACACTATATGGTTAATAAGATTACCATAACAAGACAAACGAACCCCAAGTAGTTTATTATTAATATATCTATCCTTATCTACGTCATTTGGCCGAACCATAGATTTTTAGGAATTAAATAACAATTAATAATATAATATTTGTTTTAAAAACTAATTTGTGTCAATTTTGACACTATTTGGTACATGATTTTTATGAATTTCATAACAGAATGATACGTTCAAAAAAAGTTACTTAAATAAACACTAACATGTCATATTAACTTATAAAATTATTTTAAGTCAAAAAAAGTCTCAAATTACTTTTATTTGGGCATTTATAACATCAATTATGTCAATATTTCATTAATAAGACAATTACTACATCATCTTTGTGTCATAATAAATGATATTTATTTAATCCCTAAATATTCTAAATAAATTCCTATGATGTAAATAATTGTATTAGATTTCTGGATACTATTCATGTTCGAAGTTTCATGAAGTGTTTCAATAAATTAAAATTATTATACTTATAATATTTAAGAAAGTGACATGTTGTCACATTCTTTGGTTTTAATAATAATTAAATTATTTTCATGAACAAAAGTCCATTAAATGAATATAATCCAACCCTTAGGTGATATGGGTCAACCTTTAGTCATCCAACAAGATTTTTACATCTGTTAGGGTAATTTTATAATATTATATTTACCCTTAATTACCTGATTTACCTTTAACTATGGTAAATAAAATTTACCGTAGTTACTATTCAGAATTCCAAAAAAAAGTAGCTTATGAACATAATTTGGATCCACTGATTCCAAATATGGAATCCATTTTTTAAAACTCAATACACAAAATTATCAGAAATTAAATTAAAATTAATCCTATTGTCGAAAGAAAACGGGTTTTTATTTAAAACATTGCAAAAGATTGAATTAATTTAACCCACGAATTCAAGGTAAAATCAATGATAATGACATAAATTATATTAAATGGTAAAAATATATTCTACTTATACTTTAAAACAATTAAATATTATAATTTAACCACATAATATATTACGATGAAAAAGTAGTTTTTAATTAAAATATAGCGTGTTTTTACTATTCATTAAAATATGAAAGTCATCAGAATAAAATGAAAATTTTATCCAAAGTAAATTTATATTTCTTGATTCCATAGAATAATTTTATTTTGTCAAATTTAACTTATAAACATGTAAAAAACTAGATTTAATGTGGGTGCGCCATCAAAAGGCGGCAAAACTGCATTTTTTTAAAAATACTTATTTTACCCGAAAAATTTATTCTATTCTTATACCATGTTCTAGAAAATGTGTATGATGAATAATAATGTCATTAAATTCAAAATTTAGTTAACACTATTAATAACGGCTAGTTCATAACAATATTATAATAATATATCATTGTTTAGTAAATCCCGGTATTGCGTACAACACACGCTATCGAGGAAGGCCGCGATTGCGTGTAATGCAAGCAAAGTCAGGGTTGTGTGTAGTGTATGACTCCTTTGTTGTTGCGTATAATAGAATCCAACCATATTTTATTTATACATTGAATATATATATATATATACACTCAATGTTGCGTAGAATAACTTCTATCAAACGAATTTGATAATTGTGTGTAACAAGATCCAAGAAAACTGTTGCGTATACTGCATGCTAATACGGTGTTGCGTATATCGCAAGGTAATCTTGGTGTGTCATACAATAGAAGATATGAATGAAATAAAAAATAATGCATCTTATAAAATCTCGGGTTGTTACATTCTACCCTCCTTAAAATGAATTTCGCCCTCAAAATTCGCCGGGGTTATAAATGGTTTACTATTCGAAAGTTTCTTTAATATAAACCCACATCGTAAAAAGGAATACCAAAACCAATATTTAAAAACAAAAGTATGAAACGTAATGGTTACCCAAATAAACTAATCACTGGGTTTCCACATAGGTGAAAATATGGATATGGAAGAGAAATCTAACCATCATGTTCTGACGGAGAGTGGTAGAGAACATGGCTATGAAAAAGCCAACAATCACAAAGCCATTAATTTGTGATTATCTAAGGTACCATCTGATTAATCGAATATAAGGGCAGTAGGACAACCTTTTTGGTTTTTCAAGATCATTTCCCTAAAGTTGATGAAATTGGAATTAGAAGAAATACTTTCGGGATTTTGGTATAGTCTCACCGTTTGTCATTCTTTGGACAATTTCCACTTCCTCTCTTAAAGACATGAAGTTGAATTTGTCATTCGTGATGTGTTAACAGATCATGTGATAGAATGATGGGTCATTCCATCTGTCTCAAACAAAAGGTTAGAAACGTTATCAAAAAAATACAAAAGTCCATCTATAGTGAGATTAATGTTATATAGTTCTTAAAAAGGACTTATACTTCATATATCATACTCCTTAATATAATAAAACTACTTTCTACTAAACTGGGACTTCCTGTAGGCCAGTGGTAGGCGATAAAGGCTAGTCGCACTTCGGTTGTGGGTTCGATTCCCACAGCCTTGTCTGACGCGATGGGCTGTCACTCATCCTGCAGGTTGTCCTTTTTATAAAACTATATTACTATAACATCCCATCAATAATATCGAAAAAACATCTATCCTTAAACAATACTAACTTGTGTCCATCATAATCCATTCCAATCTTTAGGCTTATCCATAATACTTTAGTTCACTCTCATAATATAGTGAAAACGATGACCAGAGATTTAATACCATCGTTGATCCCCATATATCATAAGGTATGTCTTGTTGGTCACATTCTAAACATTCAAAGGACTTAATCATGTATTCTCTTGAATACCCATTGAACCTTAGTGAAAACATGAATGCATTTAAACATTAACACTTTCCACATACCAAAATCCTCAAAATATATATACTCAAACCATGATATAACCTTCTCCTTATATCAGTCATGAGCTCATGAATACTATAAAAAATTTAATTTTCTCCGTATCCCTTCATTATGCGCATATCATCTACATTCCAAAAATATCTGAATAACATTTCATGGATGCTGGTAACATTAATCATACACTTTCAAAACTCATGGAAAGACAACAGTGTAACAATCCGTAGATGTCTCTTTATTCCATAGTACCATGAGATTACTTATACAACATTACACATGATAAACATATAATCATTCCACTACATTCATAAACCATTGACCGAGAATCAAAAATTCTTTCATCTCACATATCATTTGTAGTCTCTTCATCATCATCCACATAAATACTACCCATACGACCATACTGATTCTCTTCATGAGACTTTCCCTTAGGGCATTGGTTTGCATAATGCCCGTACATTTTTTTTAAAACATTTAACCATTGTTGATGTCGTAGAAATACCATTATCTTCATCCCTGGTGTTAATTGAACCTTTTCCTTTGCACTTACTGGATTTGTGTCCTTCTTTTCCACACCCAAAGCATCTTCCAGTTCCTTTGAAACATTCTCCTTGATGCCTATTCCCTCATGATTTACATAGGGGAAATTGAACTTTCTTTCATCTATGATCATCATGAAACTCCATCTTTCTCTTATTAGCCGAGTCAGGAAACATTCCAAATTTTACTTTATTGATCATATTATTAGATTGCTGATTTGACATAATAATGTTGTTTGGACTTCCAAATCCCATTTCATTTGGTTTCTCATGAAGAATATCATTCCATTGTCCATCATATCCTCCATTATCGTGAATCATCTTGTTTCCATCCATTTTCAAAAACCCAAAAAAATAGTGTGAGAGGCAAAAATCATAACAAAGGGGGAGTAACATCAATATCTAACATCTACGGTTTAATCTAATATCGTTACCATAGTTCTAGAACTATATCCTATACGTATACTTATCCTTAGGGACATCCCTAGACATACCTTAGAAATATCTCTAGGGATCTCACTATCATTTTCGCATCCTAGTTTCCAAACGATGACTAACCCTTTACTCTGATTCCAACTGTAGAGACCTGAATCCTGATGAACATGGACATGACATTACATTTTCGAAATACTTGATACATAACTAAAACAAACACACAAGGACCGTAATAGTTTAGTGTCTTTGGAAACTCGAAAAAAAATAATCTTCTAATCATGGTGAAGGATCTTCAACATCTCCCATAAAGATCTTCCCCTTTTGTTTTCTTACCTAAAACCTAGCTTTGAATCCTGGGGAAAAGAAAACATATAAAAGGGTTATCACAAATGCTCAGTAAAGGTAAACAAAGAAATATCAATCAAATCATATATATAAGCACATAACTTTTGGAAATCTTAACCTGCAAAAGAGATCATAATTTCATAACATGGGATAAATCATAGTAGAGAAATGTAATCCCAATAATCATAACATAAAACAATAAACATTGTGGCATATACACATAATCATAGAGAATCATTTCATATTAGTCAAGAAAAATTTCCAAGACTATCTTAGTGGACAAAGTCCATTTCTGAACCGAGTTACCCTCGTTTCAGTCCTGCTTCACTGAACCGGTATAACCTACCGTTCCAGCCATGTCTATCTCATGAGATATAAAATATTTACCCAATGCATTGGAGGGAGATATAGGTCCCACCCATCTCATAATGATACCATTCTTATGTCTGCCACAAAATCATTAATCATACATCATTACATAACCCATGTAATAAAAATGGGATTCTTAAAAAACATGACATCATAAAACAATTCATATAAGATAAAGGAATTCATAAAAATAATTCCATCACAACATAATAAAATCAATTTAATAATAGCGATAGAAATAGAACCCTATATTATCATAGATGGAAAATAATTTTGATAAAACACTTGAACTCCATTCTTGAGGAAAATATCCTTTCTACTTTAAAAACATTTTTCCTTTCTTAACATGTCATAAAATATTAAATTAAAAGAAGATGATTAAAAATAACCTTGAAATCTTGTAAAGGATGATTCTTGGAAATAATGTTTAAAAAATACATTCATGCTGTATAAGTTAAAAAAAACATTCTTCTCGTACTTTTGTCGGAAAAGTCAAAAAGTACATCGTACGAAAAACGACAAAAGATTCCTTTCATATCTTTTACTAAAAACTCACCGAAGGGTAAAATTGGATTTAAAAAATTGTAGGTGGATGGAAATAATATTAAATATTTTGGAAACATGGATGTGGATGATAAAATACACCCCAGTAAATACTTAAGTATAAACAATCTCAGATAAAAATGAGATTGTGATATTTCCCTTACCTTATATCTAATATGCTTTGTACGTATCCGAACCTCCTGTATAATGATTTAAATAATGTCATGATATTATTACAGAATCATATTCATTGTTATGATAGCATATATGGTTCACTTATGACTTTATATTACCCGTTCTTTTGTAAATTCCATGTTAAAGAAGCGTTTTGGGTAAAATCGTTTCATTTATCGTAGGTGTTTGGACTTGTTGTTCTTGAAATTATTATTGCATATATCATGATTTAAATACTTCCAGAATATAAGACATGATTTATATATCATATATATTCAGTATATATATATAATAGATAGATAAATGAAATGAAACACACCGTTCATGGAGACGGTAGTCCGTACGTACGCATGAACGCTATTTTCCTTTCCTTATTGTCATTAATGGAAGTAAGTAGATGACATACATATATATATATTAATCCAGAAGATTTAACATGTCATATATTTCATTATTATTCATTATATATACTTTATAATCATTCTGGATTGGTTAACATGGATAATGAATCTCATCACGTCGTGGAGACGGTATTCCTTACGTACGCACGCTCGGTGATTTACTTTTTCCGTAGGATGGATAAAAGGTTAATTAGAGTTGTTTCATATTTATAATAAAATATAATTATATCATAAATACTTATGTTATTACTTTACCATTAAACAACTAAATAAGAAGAAGTTGAAGAAGAAAGAAATTGAAAAAGATCGGTAGTGGATATTACCTCTTTTTGACGCGCCTTCACTTAACCTCCACTAAAAGAACTAAGGATGGTCTTTGAAAAATACCAAGACCTCTAGGATGATACTAGGGAAGTGGAGAAGAGATTTTTGCAGGGGTTGGCCGAGCTTGAATTCTCAAATTGTTGTGAGGAGGAGTGGGAGGAGGTGCCCTTTTATAAGGGAGGAGAGGGGAACCTTAGGAAAATATCAAAATATTATTTTATATTAAGGTAAAATTCGGTATATAATTGTTCCAAAGGGTCTTATTTAAAATATAAAGTGGGTATGGGTAGAAATCCTCTCATCCAATAGGATTTAGGCAAATTTAGGTTATTATTTTAACCTTATCAATTATATTTAACTCTAAGTTAAATAATTTATCTTTTACCATGTCTTTTTGTTTTCTTACACTATATGGTTAATAAGCTTACCATAACACGCAAAACGAACCCCAAGTTGTTTATTATTAATATATATATCCTTATCTATGTCATTTGGCCGAACATTATATTTTTAGGAATTAAATAATAATTAATAATATAATATTTGTTTAAAAAACTAATTAATGTCAAATTTGACACTATTTGGTACATGATTTTTATGAAATTCATAATATAATGATAAGTTCTGGAAAAGTTACTTAAATAAACAATAACATGTCATAGTAACCTATAAAATTAGTGTAAGTCAAAAAAAGTCTCAAATTACATTTCTTTGGCCATTTATAACATCAATTATGTCAATATTTCATTAATAAGTCAATTACTGCATCATCTTTTTGTCATAATAAATGATAGTTATTTAATCCCTAAAAATTATAAATAAATTCATATGATATAGATAATTGTATTAGGGTTCTGGATACTATTCATGTTCGAAGTTTCATGAATAGTTTCACTAAATTAAAATTATTATACTTATAAGATTTAATAAAGTGACATGTTGTCACATTCTTTGGTTTTAATAATAATTAAATTATTTTCATGGAAAAAAGTCCATTAAATGAATCTAATCCGACCATTAGATGATATAGGTCGACTTGTAGTCATCCAATAGGATTCTGACATGTGTTAGGGTAGTTTTATAATATTATATTTACCATTAATTACCCGATTTACCTTTAACTATGGTAAATAAAATTTACCGTAGTTACTATTCATTATTCCCAAAAATAAAAAATAGCTCATTAACATAATTTGGATCCACATAATCCAAATATGGAATCCATTTTTCCAAATTCAATACACAAAAGTTGCAGAAATTAAATTAAAATTAATCCTGTTGTCGAAAGTAAACATGTTTTTCTTTAAAACATTGCAAAAGATTGAATTGATTTAACCTACGAATTCAATGTAAAATCAATCCTAATGACATAAATTATATTAAATGGTAAAAATATATTCTATTTATAATTTAAAATAGTAAAATATTATAATTTAACCACATAAGATATTACGATGAAAAAAGTTGTTTTTAATTAAAATATAGCGTGTTTTATTATTCATTAAAATATGAAAGTCATCAGAATAAAATGAAAAATGTATCCAAAGTAAATTTTTATTTCATGATTACAAAGAATAATTTTATTTTTTCAAATGTAACTTATAAACATGTCAAAAACTATATTTAATGTGGGTGCGCCATCAAAAGGCGGCAAAACTGCATTTTTTTAAAAATACTTATTTTACCAGAAAAATTTATTTTGTTCTTATATCATGTTCTATAAAATGTGTAAGAGGAATAATAATGTTATAAAATTCAAAATTTAGTTAACACTACTCATAACGGCTAGTTCATAACAATATTATAATAATATATCGTTGTTTAGAAAATCCTGGTATTGCGTACAACACACGCTATCGAGGAAGGTCGTGATTGCGTGTAATGCAAGCCAAGTCAGGGTTGCGTGTAGTGCACGACTTCTTTGTTGTTGCATATAATAGCATCCAACCATATTTTATTTATACATTGAATATATATATATATATATATATATATATTGATATATATACACTCAATGTTGCATAGAATAACTTCTATCAAACGAACTTGAAAATTGTGTGTAACAAAAGCCAAGAAAAGAGTTGCTTATACTGCAAGATAATACGGTGTTGTGTATAACACAAGATAATTTTGGTGTGTCGTACAATATAACATATGAATGAAATTAAAAATAATGCATCTTATAAAATCTCGGGTTGTTACTATATGTGTATTTGAAAATCTATAGAATGTACATATAAGATTAGTTATAAATGCATTTATGAAAAAAAATATGTTTTTGATGTGTGTTTATATGTAATTAAATAAATAAATACATATATACTTATATGAAATACATATACACACAAATAGAAACCCACACAGACACAGACACATATATATTTACAAATAAATACATATATATGTGTATTTGAAAATCCATAAAATTTTAAAACGACCATAATTAAAATCTATAATTCCGTTTCAATGCCACAAATAGTCAAGTTGAAGAAAATGAAACAATATTCGATATGATATGTCGTACAGGCCTAACTGACATCCCGATCAAAAGTTATACATGTTTGAATGTAAAAAAATTGGTGTATCCAGACTAAAAACTCAGTTTGAAGGGTCTTATGGTCCTTTTTTCGGCATGAAAGATGTGACAAGGCTTTCCGTCAACCACTATCTTGTAGAGCTCGTCGCATTCTTCGATTTGATATGATTTAGACCTCAAACGGACACCAGGATCAAACGTTATGGCCGTTTGAAGTTTGAGATAGATTTTCAACGTATTTTAGATCTTTTATTAATTATTATAGTTTTTCGTGTCCTCAATTTGTTATTAAATAATTTTTTGTCGATAATAATAATAAATTTTTTTATTAATAATATTTTTTTAAAATATTTTGAAGTTATTTTCAATAAATTTATTATATATGAAATGTAACAGTTTATTTATATGTATCTATAACATATTTAAAAAATATATATCGTATTTATATGAATATAAATATACTTATATAACAAAATATTATTTTTCATGAAAAAAATTTATATTTTTGAAACTCAAAATTTATCAGGGCTCGGGAAAAGTGAAGATAAATCCCCCCTTTATCAGCCCTACTGACAGAAGTGTTGATAAAGGGGTCCCCTTAATAAGCGCTTTTTTTAGCGCTGATAAAGTCCCCCTTTATCAGCGCTTTTTTCGAGTGCTGATAAAGGGGTAGCGCTTCCCTTACCAGTTGATGGAATAGTGGAACTCCATCAAGGATGGGTATAATTTATATAAAATAGATATATGGATGGTCAACATTTAAATATATGAAATAAAAATGATAATTATACCGTTAAAAATTATTTAGAGATGATAATTCCATGATAAAGTTGCATGGAGCTTATCTTTTGAACAAAAACATTCATGCATGATTGAAGAGTTAAAACCCAATTATAAATTTCCATAATGAATTCTAATTAAATGTATAAAAATAATCCATAATTTAGTAATATATAGTAATATAAATAATTTTATTTATTTTTGTATAATAATTATATATTTATTTTATAGAATTTTATGTCATTCCATACCTATCATAATCATGAGGTAAGGGCTAACATTCCAATATCACTTTTAGTCTTAAATGTTAATGACTTAATATGCATTGAGGTAATTTTAATGTATTATCCACATACAACCCTTCCATATTTTATCCTATTGATACATTATGCATCATTAATTTTTGAAATTTTTTCTTACAATTTCTACGATGAATCAACAGAATTGAACACTTACAAGAGAAACTATTCTTAACAAATCTTTTTGGTCGACAATAATTTCCATGTATCTTTGTTTTGTAAATTTTCACAAGAATTTTATTATATAAAATATAGTGGATTATTATTGTTAGTGTCCATAATAAATGTGTTATTAAAATGGTTTAAAAAGTAATTATTTTAACTTTTTCAATAAAATATTTTTTCAATTTAATTTTAGTGGTTTCAAATCAATGTTTATCATACAGTTACCACATGACATCATTTTATCACTATCATGGATATTATTTATTATGAATCGTTGATATATTACACATTTTATAATATATATTTAAAATATCAATGTTTTTTAGATTCATTTATTCCTAAAAGATTCAAAAAAGTATATATATATTTTTAATTTTCAAAGAATATTTATCATTATTTTAGAAACATTTTTTCATTTATTACAAAATACATTATTTATTCTTATACATTACAAGGTATGTTATATAATGAAATTTTATGTCATTGGGACTCCCTGAGAGTGGATGGTGGTCGAAGAGTTTGATGAATTAAAATAATATTATTTTTCTTCCCTTTATACAATCATTTTAATGACCATGTTTCCATAATTTAGGATGATAATTTGACCTTTTTGTTATTAATAACACTAGACACACATATAATTATTTTAAAATACATGTAACCAATATTTGTTTCCATATATTAAAATATTTATTATAACAATCATGAACCTAACAATGTATTAGGGTAATATAACCATTAAAACACTCTATTTTGGTGGACACAATTTCTAGGTTAGGGGAATCCTCATGAAGTCTCACAACTACTTCCTCTTGTCAACTCATAGGTTTAAATAGGTTTATATGTTTAGGGATATCATAGTAATTCCAAAGACTCATATAATCTCCTTCTCGTTTTCACACTACTTTGGTCAATGTATCAGTTTAAATAGCTTTACAAATCTTCTCATCTAATTGAAATATTCTTCCATCAAAGAATGGTTAATTAAATATTAATCATAAACTATAGTTACATATATTGTGGTGAATTCAAAATATTGAACTATATTCCACTATTATATATAAAAATGTATTGAATGAAAGGTTACATATTTTATGATAAGTCTTCTAATTACAATAATTTTCATGATAAATATAATAAGTAATAATTATTCATAAAGAATAATTTAAAGAATGAAATTATCTTCCTACCTATCATTATTGATATTCAATATAATACTGATTTTCAATCAAATCATTTAAAAATATTATGGAATATGTCACATTTGATCATCATATATTCGAAACAAATGATTTCTCTTCAATAACTCATCTTTAATAATATAAATTCTAGTCTAAACCATATGCACATAAATTTGATATAAATTAATAATTCTATAGTTTACCCTCTTTTATTATTCCTAAGGAACAAAAAGTTCATCTTCCATTTTCATTTCATACATTGGAGTTTCAATATATTGAATTCTATCAACTATGAACATCTTATCTCTATATATCCAAAACATTTTATGAATATAAAATTTTAATTTAACCCATAATTAATACCCAAAACCCAATTTCCTATTTTTTTTGTTATTGTCTATTTAATATCACCCATTTAAATTTAAAAAATTAAATGCAATAGAAACTATACAACTCACAATATCATTCCATATCTATAATGCTATTCAACTCTTTATATAACAAAAGTTCAATTTTATGGATATATAATTCATGGAATTGTTTTTTGTTATTACAAGATAAACTCAACTACAACATGAAATTTTTGTGTATCATAACTTCCACCTAATATATATATATAAAATGTTATTTAACAATAATATATTTTATACTCACCAAGGGTATATAGTTTTTAGGTTTTTTCATTGGAGTCCCAAATTTTGTAAATCCAAAAAATCGCTTACGAATGTTTTTTGTGGTGTTGAGGGTTCACCTATAGTGAAAAAATGATTTGAATCCAATAGTTTTAGAATAGTGATCATCCATTGTGAAACTATATAGAATTGAATTCTTTTTCCAACCCACAAATTAACAAAATCATTCTATATCTCAATCCATATTCCACATATATAAGATATATTCATCATTATGACTATGGTGTAGTCATTAACTATTGGAATGAAACATCAAAATATTTAATGAGACAAGAAATATCGTAGTGATTTATTATTCATTTCATGATATGGGCATGAAAAATTTCATCTATATAAAAATATATCTCTAATAACTTCTAAAATAAAATAAATATCACCAATGGACATCAAATATCATTATCAATTTATTTATGAAAGAAATATTTTCGTATAATCATTATATATTCATAAAATTTCTAGGAATAATATAAAATAAACATTAAATATCACATAAACCTATATCATTTTTAAAAAATTAATGATATCAGACATCCACCATAAACCTCTATACATAACTAAATCATTAAAATTATTTTCATGACTCTCAAATAACATCATAAAGTACTCATGTCTAAACATTATCAAGACATCATTAATGGATGTTAAAATAATATTCCAAGAATAATGTCTAATTTTATCCAAAAGAATATATATTTTTTATTCCAAGTATCTATCTATAAATTCACTAAATATTTATTGAAACTATTAAACCTCAAATAAACCATAACTCTACTAAACATATATTGAATAAATAATATTTATTGTCAAAAAATATAAAAAAAAATTTGTTTCAAAAGATACTACCCAAAATCGTTATAAATTTGTATTATTATTAAATTTAATTGATTATTAGGATTTACAATAATTTTATAGTAGTAAAAAGTAAGAAATAGTAAATTTATTAATGTTTTTATGTTTATGTGTAACACATATGTAGTTTTACCATTATGTGATTGTTGTTATCAGAGTTAGGTCACCTTATTATTCATTGAGAAATGATATATCTCATGGGATTATTTGGAATATAGGGTTCACCCATCCACCTAAGAGGCCATAAACATTAAAAGGAATGTGGGACAATATTTATATGTCCCTCTAAGACATTTGTTATAAGACATAGACAATAGATTAAACCGAATCCAATATAGGAAATTATCAACTATATAATGATCGTATAGTTAGGGATCCATGATAGTGTAAATAACATTGTATGAATATAAATATATATATATATATATCATAGTTATTTAAAATAAATGTAAATTAATATGAATGATTAATGATGTGATACCCTTATGACTCATGTCACATGTTATTCTAATTCCATATTCTCTCACTCATGATATTCCAGTTAATAATGAACAGCTACAATTATTTCATATAATTATCATGTTCTCATGACATTAATATAATTTAATGGTAACTTATTATATTTAAATTTTAACTCACTTTTTGACTATTACTAAGAAATTTATATATCCCTTTCATTGGTATCTATTACATTTGGTTATAAATAATGTTATTAACTATTTTAACTATAGAATCATAGTATGTTTCAAAAATGACATTTGATGATATTGATGATTGAAAAAAAAATATGTTTATTATTTATCGTATATCCAAGGATAGAATTTTATTTTCTTGTAATGTATTTTTTATTATGAGATATATAATATATTCAACTAAAATTATATAATTCATATATATATGTTTTGATATGTTTTACTCAATCATGATGACACATGATTGTGTGGTTAAATATACCATGAGACACATTCGAGATGTGGAGCTGGATCATGGGTGACTAACATCATTGTGGAGATTATTTGAAATTTTGAAGAGGTTTGGGTAAAATTTTCAATGTTGTGTTTTGTTGAATACATTATGTAGAAAATTTAAAATATTTTTTGTTTCTAAAACCATGTGGGAATAAGATTATATTTATGATTATCAATGTGAGACCTCCAATGAGAGGGAATGATTTTTGTATTCAATGTGGATTCCCATTGGGTATTAATGATATATATTTATTGGGAAATTTTATTTTCCCCTAGATGACATATGGATTATTTATAGGGAAATAATTTATTATAAATAATTATTAGATATATGTTTCTATGGATGTGATACCAACCCACTTTTGATATATAAGCTATATATACGGGGATCTATTTCACAATAGATTATGATATATATGTTTTGGGACTGTTGAATTATTCCCCCATTATAATGTGTGAAATGTTTTTTATGACAGGCAATTTTCCCTATAATGATATGAATTATGTTTCTTTGGAGGAAAATTCTTAACCTCTGAAGATATATATGTTGTTTTTAGAGGTGATGTACTCAAAAATAAAGATATTAATATGATTGTAGGACGGTTCTCAATCTCATAAGGATGTCAATGTACTATGTATTATATTTAAATCATAAGGAAGATAGTTTATGACTGTTTTAAGAAAGTAATGAAACCTTTGGGTGGATGATGTATAATATATTTCTTGTGAGTTATGATATTCCACTATTGTGGGAGTATATAAATATTTAATATGTGGAATATTTTACCATAATGATGATATTATATGGATTTTTAATTTGTTATGTTTTTCTAACCCTCTTATACTCTAGGGAATTCTCAATGGAATTCAAAACTGAATTATTTTTGTATAGATGACCATTTTTTCACCCAAGATCCACAAGAGTTGTGATGAAATATTTGGATTATTTTTTATTTATTTAACTATAATGAAAATATTAAATTACAAATATGTTTTATTTACCAGTACATTTGGGACACCATTGGTGGTGGAATACTTATTTTTCACCCACACTATGAAAAAAGAATTGGATCATCTATTCCCAACAAGGCCTCATGATAGCATGTTCTAGCATAGTTTTGGATAACAATCTTTTGTTCAGAAAAGAGCTAAATAATGTATATTATAGAATGGGATGAGGTGATGTGACATTATGGTGTCATCTTGTAATCACGTTTTATTATTTATATATTTATTTATTATATGTGTTTAAAATATTGGTTAATTAATTATTTTTTACAATTGTTTAAATATAATTCATTCGTAATGGATTAGTTATATTTATTATTTTCTACATAGTATAAATATATACTTTTTTTTTATTTTGGTAATTAATATTATTTGTTTAACATTTACATATTGTTATTTTATCCCTATGGTGACACCATTAACCCACATTACTAGTCAAAATCCTTTGGAAAATTGGAGGCACACATGAGGTCATGTAGAACTATTATATTGTTTCTGTGGTGTAATATTGAATATGGAAATTAAAAAGAGATATCAATACATATTCTTATTTTTATAATATTTTGGCTATTTTATATTTTTAATATGAATATGGTTGGTAATATATTGGAAAATGTTCTAATGATTTGAGAACACCATATATGTGGGATTATCAAATAAACTATGATATTGGATTTATAATCAATATTTACACTATTATATATATGATATTTATTCATGTATAAAATATATATTTGAGATGGTTTTTTGGTTTGGGATCATAAACTTCAGTTTAATTATAAGTGTTCACATGCATCATATTTTTCATATAGTATTCGCATGATATCGATTATCCAATATGTTATTGAAATCAATTATGATTGATGGATCAGATGTTTATAGTGTTAATGATAACTATAACATTGTATTTCAATATTTTTTGGAAAGATTATTACTTAAATGGTATACAGTTTATTTCTAAATTGATAATTATGTGGATGTTAAAAAAATTTATCCAATGATGTTGAATATACAATCTATTTATAAAAAGGATGTATGTTTAATCCCAGGAGTTATGTACATAAATTTGGAGACTTTTTCATATCTCATAGGGGTAATTGGGATTCTATATCAGTTACATAAAATAAATAAACTCCTATATAATTTTTACAAAATATCATTTATTATCCAATATTCTTATCTAAAAAATATTACCATGGTTAAAATATTTATAAATCTGTATTAGATGAATAATTTATATGAAAATGGATGTGGCATATTCATCAAGGGTTTGTCTGGTATGATGATTGCTGGTGGGGTTGAGTTTTTATTTATAATGTAATTGACATTTCATGTGATTCTTAATATTTAAATTTATAGATTCTATTATAAATCGGTTATTATGTTAGTTTCCACACGGATTTTGATATAACTAAGATAATTAGGAATGAAATATGAAATTCCTATGAATTTAAAATTAGAAGAATTAAATTAAAACAATTTTTATATCTATATTATTTTCAAGGGAAGATCAGTAACATTTAAATTAATGTAGAGATTTCTTTTGGTTCATATTGACATGATTGAAAATGATCATTGTTGGTTGTATAATTATTTGATTAGGTATAGGATAAAAATTATTATATTTAAATTTGCATATAACTATAATGTGATCATGTGGTTAGACAATAAATGAGTTAAATAAATTATGATTATTGGAATGCAAGATTACTTGTGGAATAAATAATGAAATTATTATGATATGATGGGATCGTGATCTATAATTTTAAAACTTGCACCCTTATTTGATGATTTATGAATCATGGGATTATTATTCGGTCATACGATTAGTTGGATGATAGGTAACGATTGCTAGGATCTGATGGGATAAATATGGATGGGGTATAAGAACCTATGAGAGGATTTATATATTGTATATCGACCAAATAAAAAGAATTATGGAGTAGGAATTTTTTTTAATGAAAATATCTAATGCATTATAGGTGTTGATAGTTGTTTTTCATGATGCAGGGTGTGTTGTGCATTCATGTGGGAGTTGAGTGTGAATCTATTCATAATTTTATAGTTTGAAGTGTAAAACTATTGGAATGATGATGATGTAGTTATTAATACACCGTAGTTATTAAAATTTAATATAAGAGTCCTTTGATGTCATGGTGGTAGGATTTATAATTTTTATTAGAGTTAAAATAGTGTGGGAGAGTGACCATTCAGTTAGTTGGCAGTGGATGATCAATAAAATTGGATATGTTTTTTAGCAACAGTAGACTGAGTAATCGATGAAGATTATATATGTAACATTATAATGGGAAGAGACATTATTGTGTCATTTATATACTATATTATATTTTATCAATGATTTATCATTGATAGGGTTTATTATGATAGGTATTTGTGGCTCAATTTGATTGACTAGTATGTGATGTGGGATACATGTATGTGTTTAACTATAATAGTGATTTAATGGGAGCCATTCAGGGGGATCAAAATATATATTATGGGATGTTATATACTTCATTATATTTGTTATATAACCATTTTTTATGAATGAAATTATTGTTTGCGGATTAGAGGGTAGTAATCAGTATATTGCATTTCCACTTGATTTTGAGTAGTTTAGTGATGTCTGGTTAGTATGTATCATAATTCATAGTGCTTGGGTCTTGGGGATCAGTATTTTGTTTTAGTAGGGAAATTATGGGTATAATATCATGGAGGTAAATATAAAATCAATTTTAGAAGTATGTTCCATTTTTATACTATGTCAAATTTGTGGTAACACAAGTCACTAACAGAATGTGTCAGTACCAAGATTTCAATTTATATATGGATTTAATCTTACTATTTCATTTAAAACAATTATAATAAACATTAAACTTTGGTATTATTGGAATAATTTATATCAGTGTTGGTAGAATAATATATCCTATGTCGAATAAGATTCCTTCACAATAGACGTATGAAATGACATGATATTTTACCCTTTAATTTCTTCTAAAATAGACATATATAATTGATATTTTTTACACACACAACACTAAAATAAAATGATATATATATATATATATATGTTTAGACAATTATAACATAACATTGTATGTTTTATATAGGAATATGTGTAACCAAATTACGTAATATATCCGTATATATATATATATATATATTTATGTTTGTTATTTTAAAAAAATTTACACAATTCATAATTATGATTAAGAAAGACTCCTTTTACACATTTTAATTATTATTAATTAAAAAAATATATTGTTTTAATATTATTATTTTTATAAAATATAACAATGATATATTATTTAATACATTATTAGTATTTTATTGAAATTAGGAGTGAGAACAACATGTATTTTTACATGTTATTTCCCTATAAGACCAGTTTATCATTTTATTTTATAATATTATTAACATGTTCAGATAGAAAATCCTTGAAATTTAATATTAATGAATAAAATTATTCTTAATTAAGAATTTCAATATCTCTTTATGTTGATCATTTGTGTTTTTTTTTCTGAAAATATTAATTTTTTCCAAATATTGAAAAATATAAATTTTATAAATACATTTACATTTATGTCATAATTATTATAAAATTATGAATTTAAAATTCAAAAATCCATTTTATAGGCCAACTTGTTTTGTTATATTTGAATTTATAAATTTATAATTGTTTATTTTAACTTATAAACCATTATTTGATAATTTTTAAATTATATTATTTTACTTCCAATAAAATTTATTATTACATTTGAATATTATATATAGACATATTAATAGTATTTAACACTTCAATATGATCAATATATTTAAAAGAATTCAATTTTTTAGATTCATATTGTAAAAAAGATCTGATGATTAATTGTCACACCTGTTTTTATTTTACTTTATTTATTTTATTTATCATGGCATCGGGAGTTTTTGAATGTGTGCGGGTGAGTCCCGGTTGGAAATTTTAATGTTTGGATGAGTTTATGGTTAAGGATAGTGCGTGAACACCATACGATTATGTTGCGCAGCCTGTTTGCAGTCCACTTGGGTACCGTACGGTGCGCGTGTACCCCGCGGTCATTTAGTTTTAACGCTATTAAATTCATTCGTTGAGCGGATTAATATATATATATATGATTATATTGGTTTATAAATATGTATATGAGTATATATGTTTATACATTATTATCATTATTATTATTATTACTATTACTATTATTATTATTATTATTATTAACGAAATGTGCATATATGTATGTTTAAATGTGTATATATACACGTATGCGGATAAATATTTTTTTTTAAATTATATGTTTATTCGTAAATTTGTTTATACATATGATTATATATGTCTATACATTTATAATATGTTATGTATGTTCATATATGTATGTTTGTAATTTCTTTTTATTATGTAGGTTTGTCTATATATATGGTTATATATATATATATGAATATATGTTTGTAATTATAATAACAATTATTATTATTAATATTACTATTATTATCATTATTAAACTCCTTTTATTTACTATATTATTCTACTTTATTTTCTTTTATTTATTTATTTTATTTTACTTTATTTTATTTTTTTTTATTTCATTTTTCTTATCCCTTTTATTCTTTTTTTTTTCTCTTCTCCCTCTTTTCCCTGTAACCCTAGCTGGCGTACCCGCCTCCCGTCCGGCCTTCCCTCCGTCAGCCTCCTCCGACTCCAGCCACTGACAACCCTTCTCCCGCCTTGCTCCTTCGGCCGAGCTGCCCCAGCAGCACCCTCCTCCGGCGGCGCTCCCTCCGGCCGCGCCGCCCTTCTTCGGCCTCCCGTCCCGCATCCCGTCCAGCCTCCCTCCTCCTGCCTCCTCCAGCGCCCGGCCAGCCTCCGGCGCCGGCCCTTAGCCAGCCTCCGGCGCCTGACCAACCTCCGGAAACCGCTCCGGCCAGCCTGCTACTAGCCCGCGCAGCCTCCGGCAGGCCCATCCCGATCGCTCGACCTCTGGCCAACAATCTCCCCTTCCCGCTGTCCGGCGTGTGCGACCCCAACTCCCGGTGCACCCCCTTCCCTTTGCAGCGCCCTCTTGTCGTGCGCCACACCCTTTTTACTATCGCGTGACTCCTTTTTTTGAGCTCACCCCTCACCGTCCTCTACACCATTAAATTTAGAGTTTGGTGCACTTTTCGGTAGCTGATGCATGCCTCTTGTTAAGTCGCCGACATCGTTCTCCTTCTCTATTTCATCCAACCCCCTTTTTCATCTTTCTGCGGGTGCAATTGTTGTGTGATCAGCGTTTCACATCGGGTTCCAGGATTCTTCGACAAATAAGGTTGGATCACCTTGCTTTGCCCCATTAAATTTATAAACACTTTGATTGCTTGCATTTTTCACCTTGATTGGTATTAATTTGTTATTTTTGATTGCTATAATATTTATTTTGATAGAAATTATTATTATTATTATTATTATTATTATTTATTTGGTCGAAAAACATTGTTTGGATGATTATATTATCTGCTTAATTATTTTGTCAACGTTTTGGGGTGAGTTAGTTTGGCGCGGAGTTTAGTTTTTAAATAAACTTAATTTGTGTGTTATATCTTATCGCATACTCATGTGGATTAATATGCGTTTTATGAAAACTAATCATGAGTTGTTTAATTGTTTTTTTATATAATTTTTCAATTGACTTATCTAACCGTGTAAGTTGTGAGTTTTTATTTTAGTGGGACATAGATGAGTGTTTGATCAAAAGTGTGTTTTTGAATGAGTTTAGTTTGTGTAAAGTTGTGAGTTACTTTTTGAATTTTTATTTCATAATTTTATTTAGAGTGGTTTAGTAATAGTGTTGATGGTGCTATGTAAGTTTTGATTTTTTGTCCAGGTGGTCCTTTTGCGCGGGTTGTCTTCTTGTATTGTTTTAAGTCTAGTGGTTATGTGTTTTTAGTTACTGTGCGGTTATTGCAGCATGTTGGCGAGGTGACTCCGCGACACCACGGTCATCGACTTGCGCGTACTTGTACGTCTGTGGGAGGTGTGTCGCGTTGCCGTGTTCAAGCTGCGAGTTGAGGTAGGTTCCCACTGCACATGCCATTGAATTTAGAATTTACATATTTCATTTCATTTATTAAATTTTCATCAAATTGGAAGTAGTATTAAAAGATTATTTTTAGAGTAGTTATATTGCTGGAATTGGAAGTGCTTCTTTCTTTGCATTGTACCGAACACTTTTTCATGATTAGTTATTACGCAATAGTGAAAATGCCCCTTTGTCCCTTTTTTTTGCGCTTCAGAATTAAAATTGTGATTTGGTTTACCTAAATGAGATTTTAAATGTGTTTTGTGGTTTTAAACCTGACGACGTCTGATCCTTCTTTTGGAATTGATTTGGTATTGAATAAGTACATGAGGCTCGTTTGGTACTCTTAATGAAATTAATGTTTTGAAAAGTCTCTTTGGAGTGATCTTTTTTGTTTGTTGATTGGTGGGCTGGGTATGTGATGCTTGTGCATCTTGACTAATTTTACATTATAGATGCACTCCTCTTTTATTACATGTGTTGACATGGGAACCTGGCATATTGAGTGAATTTTCTGAGAATGATTGTTGCACTAGTTTAGATCATGCACTGTCTAGTGGCCCCATAATAGGGGAATATTGAGTTATTGCAGCTATGGGGATTGGTCCCCTCGGTTAGGCTATACAGGGCTATGCCGGGCGTTAGAGCGTTATGACGTCATCGAGTCAGGGCATGCCTTCAGGATGAGTCAGATGTATAGTACGTTCCGGTTTGTTCACAATCTCTTAGGTTCGACCCATGTCTCGTTTAGTGTTTATTTGTATATGGAAGACGATTGAGAGGACGAATTAGGGTGACAACCATTGTGTGCCACTTTTACCATTGCCCTTAGTGTGTGTTGTGTGTGATTTCCCTTTTGACAAACAACTGAAGTTGAATTTCTAAATCGTTCGCAAAATGTTTTTAGAATGCAATTCACATGTTTCTTTCAACATTAAACTTGTTCTAAATTAAAAAGGGCAATGGACTATTACTTGTTTTCATGATGTAAAGCGTGTGTGTGTGAAAACTCATATTTTCTATAATGTAGGTCAAACTTGAAGTTGGTAGATTCCTCTTTTAATTGTAGTGCTTTGGGAATAGATTTATCGGGCTAGCCTACTGAGTTTTAATACTCACTCCTATAGTGTTTTCTTGTTTTTCGTTTTTGTCGCAGGTTTGACTCGAGCTTGCTCTCCGTGGACGAGGGTTGGTGGTAGTTTGACGATCAACTCTCGGGGTCGTGAGGTGTTGGGTTCGTGGTCAGGTTAGTTATGTTTTTGGATGTTTTATTTTATTGTCATTTGTTTATTTATGCTTCTTAGTAAATTTTTATTGGGCGAAATCGTTCCCACGTGTACTCTGTGATGCCCTCGCGCTTGTCACCAGCCCGGGAGGATCGGGAACGCCCCTCGAGCCATGCCGCGGACCGACTCGGGTGACCGGTTCGGGGTCGACACGGGTTGGTTCGTGAAAAAATGGTATCAGAGGAGGCCGGATCCTGAGAAGAACTTATTTTTCAGAGCGCCCATTGTTATTTGGAGTTTTCATGGTAAAGGGAGTAAAGTTGCTCGGACTCGAGGTGGGGGAACGGGAAGGATGTCATGAACCCTTGTTCGTTCTCAACCTCGAGTTTCCATGAGATGTCCAGGTTGTTAGTGTCTTTTGGGTCTTCCGGAATGTTTTATGTTGGGGAATGAAAAGGGAGTTGGGAAGTAGCTTCGTGAGCTGACAAGGCCTGGTAAGCCTTGTGGAGACGGAGACTTCACCCTACAATGCTCTCAGTGACGATGGTATGGCTGACATATGGCTTCCAACCATATGGTCGAGTCATCCATCATTACAAGTTTCCCCCTCTAGTGAATGGGTTTCTCCTTCATTTTGGAACTCATTGAGTAATGTTGAATTTCAAATGGTATTGTTTATGTTTTGATCAAGTTCCTCGTTTCTTTGTTCCGCAGTGTTCGCCCCCTAGAAGGCTCGATGGATGCTCAATGTGCAGCTTCACGTGGTGCATCCTTAGTTAATCCTCTAGTTGGTCAGCCAATCGATTATGTTTTGGAGTTTCGAAAGTTGAACCCTATTCTCTTTTATGGACAAGAAGGGCCTCTTGAGGCAGATGAGTGGTTGGAGAAGATTGAGAGGAAGTTCAATTCCATTGGTCAACCTGAGTCATTAAAGGTGAGGTTGGCTACCTTCATGCTTGAAGGTCAAACCTAGAAATGGTGGAATTCCATGTCTCGGAACAAGCCTGGGGAAGATTTGACATGGGAGTTTTTCAAGTCATCGTTCATCCAACAACACTTCTCTGAGTGGACGAAGCTGAGGAAGAGGATGGAGTTGTGTTGTCTCCAGCAGGGCGTTGAATCGGTACTCGAGTTCCATCGACATTTTGTAGACCTAGTTTCGTATGATCAGTGGTTTATTGCGAATGATCCCGGGAAGGCTCGACAATTTGAGTTTGGACTCCGACCTGAGCTACGATTGAGAGTGGAAGAGATCAACCTAACCACCTTCTCTGATGTTGTCGAGAAATCCTTTCTTGCTGAAGCTGAGCTAGTAGGAGGACTGGAGGTGGCAAATCCTCAAGCTCTGGGAAGCATTTCAGATGATGCTAGTAAGAAGAGTAAGAAGCGACCTGATGCTGGTGGTGCTGGTAGAGGAATCAAGAGGCCTTCAGTCTTTCAGTCATCTTCTACACAGCGCAATGTTGTGATCTGTCACCAGTGTGGTCAACATGGTCACAAAAGGCCGACATGTCCAAGTGCTCCCAGACCCTGCCACACCCGTGGACATATGGGTAACTTGAAGAGTTTTTGCCGAGGTGTTTCCAAGAAGCACGCTAAATCCAGACCTGGATCGTCGAAGGTCACCTCAGCCCGTCAGCAGGAGTAGGGAGATGTTGGTGGATGAGCTTGATGTTTTCCTTTTTCGTGCTGCCTCTTGGATGTAGTAGTCATTACCTGTACTGTTTTGTGGTGTTCTTTTCTTTCAGTCGAAGGAATGGTTGTGGCTGAACTCTTTTAAACCATAGATCTTATGGATGTGTGATTGTTAAAAATTCTGGTTCTTGTATCATGCTTTTGGGGTTTAATAAACCTGACTGCGAAGCCGGAAGATGCTTCATTCATCATTTCTCCAGCTATAGTTCTCGGAGTGAAGCTAGCGCTTAGTCAGGGGAACTCCAAAAAAAGGTGAAGTCTTGCGACCGGGTGTTTTTCTTAGTAAGTGCGCGTAGTCAAGATCATTTTCCTCATTATTCCTAGTTTATGAGTAATAAATGCCTGGTCATGTCATTGCTCTCATTTACTAAGAGTTGCTCGCTTTATGATTTCAGGGTGGGGGTGGTGTGTTGGACAGGGCCCCCCCTCCCACCCGTGGGCGATGATGACTGGTGATAATGCTGGGAGGTCCTCCAATTCTTCTCTTCTAGAAATATTTATAGTGGGGAGTCCATTCGGCCTCCCCATGTTGAAAATTCTTGTGATCATGAATTTTGTCTCAAATGATGGCGTTTTGGTCCTATTCTGGGAACTGACTTGACACTTGTGGTGGAAATAACCATCACGGGTCTCGCCAAATTCAATTTAGCTTGTTTCTTATGGTGGGGAGTCTGTTCGGACTTCCCGTGTCAATCTCCCAGTTTTGTTCTAGGTCTTGGTTGAGTTGTGGTTGGTCTTATATGGAACCACAAAACTCTATTTTCTTCTTTTGGTAAGGAGTTGGGGCGTGAGAGTTCCAGTGTCATATTGAAGTATGGTTTTAAGAGATACATATTGGATGTGGTTTTGACCTGTTTGTTAGTTTCAAAAGAGTTGTCGTGTTTTTATTGGCGTTGTTCCGGATGTTGTGTTTTAAGGTTGAATTGAGGATAAAGAAATTGGTTGAGTTATGTTGAATGGTGTTAAGGTGGGTGTATGTTGGGTCTGGATCAACTATTGTTAAAGTTCTTTTTCCTTTAAAGCGATCAACTGGAGGTGGTCACACTTTTGGGGGCGGGTGACACTTAGCGGGTAATTCTTTAATATTATATGAGTTCATTTGGTTTATCACGCCCCTTTTTGGGTGTGTTTAAGAATCTCTTTGTTGTCGTTCTTTATATTTTTCTTTAAATTGTGAAGTAATGTCGGTTTTCATTTGGGGTTTTGAACTTGTTATGGCTTTCCGGGGGCGGAAAGATTTATGGTGGGGAGAATTGTCACACTTGTTTTTATTTTACTTTATTTATTTTATTTATCATGGCGTTGGGATTTTTTGCATGTCTGCAGGTGAGTCCCGGTTTGAAATTTTAATGTTTGGATGAGTTTATGGTTTGGGATAATGCACAAACACCATACGGTTGTGTTGCGCAGCCCATTTGTAGTCCACCTGGGTACCGTACGGTGCTCGCGTACCCCACAACCATTCAGTTTTAACGTTATTAAATTCGTTCGTTGAGCTGATTAATATATATATATATATTTATATGATTATATAGGTTTATAAATATGTATATGAGTATATATGTTTATACTTTATTATCATTATTATTATTATTACTATTAATATTAATATTATTATTATTATTATTATTATTTTTAACGTAATGTGCATATATGTATGTTTATATGTGTATATATACACGAATGCGGATAAATATATATTTTCTTAACATTATAATTTTATACGTAAATGTGTTTATACATATGATTATATATGTCTATACATTTATAATATGTTATGTATGTTCATATAAGTATGTTTGTAATTTCTTTATTTATGTAGGTTTGTCTATATATATGTTTATATATATATATATGCATATATGTTTGTAATTATAATAACAATTATTATTATTAATATTACTATTAGTATTATTATTAAACTCGTTTTATTTACTATATTATTCTACTTTATTTTCATTGATTAATTTAATTTTTTTACATTATTTTATTTCTTTATTTTATTTCATTTTTCTTATCCCTGTTATTCTTTTTTTTCTCTTGTCCCTCTTTTCCCCGTAACCCTAGGCGCCGCCACTTTTTTTTGTTTTTCTTCTTTTTTTTTATTTTTTTTCTTCTTCTCTCCCCTCCTCTCTCTTTCTCTCTTCCCTCTTTCATTCTTCTCCCTCTGCGCGGCCCGCTCCCTCTCGGCCAGCATGCGCGTTCTGGCCGCGCCTCCTCCCTCTATCTTCTGACCGCCGCCCTCCTTTCCCAACCACCGGCCGCCGCACCTCCTCCCTCCTCCGGCTGTGTTTTCCCCCGGACTCACCCCTGCGGCTGACGAGCCCGAACCGGCGTACCCGCCTCCTGTCCGGCCTTCCCTCCACCAGCCTCCTCCGACTCCAACCGTCGACCACACTTCGCCCGCCATGCTCCTTCGGCCGAGCCGCCCCAGCAGCACCCTCCTCCAGGGGCGCTCCCTCCGGCCGTGCCTTCCTTCTCCGGCCTCCCATCCCGCCTCCTGTTCGAGCTCCCTCCTTCGGCCTCCTCCGACGCCCGGCCAGCCTCCAGCGCAAGCCCTTAGCCAGCCTCCGGCGCCTGACCAACCTTCGGCAACCGCTCCGGCCAGCCTGCTACTAGCCCGCGCAGACTCCGACAGGCCCATCCCGATCGTGCAACCTCTGGAAAACAATCTCCCCTTCCCGTTGTCCAGCGTGCGCGACCCCAACTCTCGGTGCACCCCCTGCCCTTTGCAGCGCCCTCTTGTCGTGTGCCGCACCCTTTTTACTGTCGCGTGACTCCGTTGTTTGAGTGCACCCCTCACTGACCTCTACACCATTAAATTTAGAGTTTGGTGCACTTTTCGGTAGCCGCTGCACGCCTCTTGTTAAGTCGCTGACGTCGTTCCCCGTCGCTATTTCATCCAACCCCCTTTTTCATCTTTCCACGGGTGCAATTGTTGTGCGATCATTGTTTCACATCGGGTTCCAGGTTTCTTCAACAATTAAGGCTGGATCACCTTTCTTTGCCCCATTAAATTTATAAACACTTTGATTGCTTGCATTTTTAACCTTCATTGGTTTTAATTTGTTATTTTGGATTGCTAGAATATTATTTTTAGAGTAATTATTATTATTATTATTATTATTATTATTATTATTTCTTTGGTTGGAAAACTTTTTTTCGATTATTATCATATCTGCTTAATTTTTTTTTCACGTTTTGGGGTGAGTTAGTTCGGTGCGGAGTTTAGTTTTTAAATAAACTGAGTTTTCATGTTATATCTTATCGGACACTCATGTGGATTAATATGCATTTTATGAAAACATATCATGAGTTGTTTAATTGTTTTTTTATATAATTTATGCCATTGATTTATCTAACCGTGTAAGTGGTGCGTTTTTGTTTTAGTGGGACTTAGGTGCGTGTTTGATCAAAAGTGTGTTTTTGAATGAGTTTAGTTTGTGTAAAGTTGAGAGTTACTTTTTCAATTTTTATTTCATAATTTTTTTAGAGTGGTTTATTAATAGTGTGGATGGTTCTATGTATGTTTTGATTTTTTGTCCAGGTGGTCCTTTTGTGCAGGTTGTCTGCTTGTATTGTTTTAAGTCTAGTGGTTATGTTTTTTTAGTTGTTGTGCGGTTATTGCAGCGTGCTGGCGAGGTGACTCCGCAACACCACGGTCATCGTCTTGCGCATACTTGTACGTCTGTGCAAGGCATGTCGCATCGCCGTGTTTGAGCTACAAGTTGAGGTAGGATCCCACTGCACTTGCCTTTGAATTTAGAATTTACTTATTTCTTTTCATTTATTAAATTTTCATCAAATTGGAAGTAGTATTAAAATATTATTTTTAGAGTAGTTATATTGCTGGAATTGGAACCGATTCTTTCTTTTAATTGTACTGAATTCTTTTTCATGATTAGTTATTGCGCATTAATAAAATACCCCTTTGGCCCTTATGTTTGTGCTTCAGAATTAAAATGGTGATTTGGTTTACCTAAATGAGATTTTAAATGTGGTTTCTGGTTTTA
The DNA here is from genome assembly GCA_963277665.1 of Viscum album. Taxonomy (NCBI): domain Eukaryota; kingdom Viridiplantae; phylum Streptophyta; class Magnoliopsida; order Santalales; family Viscaceae; genus Viscum; species Viscum album. Next base: position 655,643,792 of record OY728140.1, read on the forward strand.
AATGTGACGACGTCTGATCCTTCTTTTGGAATTGATTTGGTATTGAATAAGTACATGAGTCCCGTTTGGTACCCTTAATGAAATTAATGTTTTAAAAAGACTCTTTGGAGTTATCTTTTGTGTTTGTTGATTTGGTGAGCTGGGTATGTGATGCTTGAGCATCTTGACTACTTTTACATTATAGATGAACTCCTCTTTTATTACATGTGTTGACATGGGAACCTGGCATATTGAGTGAATTTTCTGAGATTGATTGTTGCACTAGTTTAGATCACGCACTGGCTAGTGGCCCCATAGCATGGGAATACTGAGTTATTGCTGCTATGGGGATTGGGCCCCTCGGTTAGGCCATGCAGTGCTATACCAGGCGCTAGGGCATTATGGCGTCATCGAGATAGGGCATGCCTTCAGGATGAGTCAGATGTATAGTACGTTCTGGTTTTTTCACGATCTCCTAGGTTCAACCCATGTATCTTTTAGTGTTTATTTGTATATGGCAGACGATTGAGAGGTCGAGTTTGGGTGCCGACCCTTGTGTACTACTTTTACCATTTCCCTTAGTGTGTGTTGTGTGTGATTTCCCTTTTGACTAACAACTAATGTTGGATTTCTAAATCGTTCGAAAAATGTTTTAAGAATGAAATTCAACTATTTCTTTCACCATTAAACTTGTTCTAAATTAAAAAGGGCAATGGATTGTTACTTGTTTTCATGAAGGAACGCGTGTGTGTGTGTGAAAACCCATAATTTCTATATTGTAGTTCAAACTTGAAGTTGGTAGATTCTTCTTTTAATGGTAGTGCTTTGGGAATAGATTTATCGGGCTAGCCTACTGAGTTTTATTACTCACGCTTATAGTGTTTTCTTATTTTTAGTTTCTGACATAGGTTTGACTCGAGCTTGCTCTCCGTGGATGAGGGTTGGTGGTAGTTTGACGATCGACTCTCAGGGTGGCGAGGAGTTGGGTTCGTGGTCAGGTTAGTAATGTTTTTGGCTGTTTTATTTTATTGTCGTTTGTTTATTTCTGCTTCTTAGTAAATTTTTATTGGGAAAAATCATTCCCACGTGTACTCTGTGATGCCCTGGCGCTTGTCGCCAGCCTGGGAGGATCGGGAACGCCCCTCGGGCCATGCCGCGGACCGACTCGGTTGACCGGTTCGGGGTCGACCCGGGTTGGTTCATGACATTAATTTTATTTTTTCATTCTAAAATATTTGATTTTTTGAATAAAAGAAAATGTACGCATTGTAAGAAAACAATTTCATTTACTACTTTTAAATTTAATAAATCATCTTTTTTACCATATATGAAATGGTTATTATAATCCTCGTTATTTTTCAGTTATTTTGATACAATTTTCCATTCATTGATTTGAAATCAATATAAATTTTATTCATTATTCATAAAAAATGTCATGTTAATTAAATATTAAACATTGATAATCATATCTAACATGTATATTTTGAACATAAAATGTCCTTTTTCAAACTAAAAAGATTACACATGTGATATGAAAATAATGAATTTAATTTATATAACTCATTGAAATTTTATTGTATATATATTTATATATATTTGAAGGACAGATTTTTGAAAATATTAATGAATGTCAATTATAATTTTATCCATTAAAATTAGTTTGTATAGGTGATATTAGTGTCAAGAAAATATGGATATGTTATGATAAAATTTGATTAACATAGTGAAAATTATTAAAACAATTGAATACCATACTTTACATTGTATATTGGTGAGATTATCAAATATACCCAATTAATTTTTTTTATTTTTTACCCTTTTACTTGAATTTTTTATTGATATTATTGACAAATAATCTCATCTTATAGAATTACAATTTTCATCACATATAAAAGGATACCACTTGCTCCCTTTATTCATCCCATTAAAATGATTTCACATTATAAAAAATCATACCCTTTAAATATACAACCAACTACTCAAACAATTTAAGTCGTTGAATCACCGAATAACCATGAAATGGATTTAAAAGTAGTAACCCAATAAAGAGGTAATACACTCAATCCAGATTCTCTATCAAATTTATTTATCAAAACATGTGAAATATCTTCAATTATTGAAGGCATGATAAATAATAATAATAATTATAATAATTTTTTATTATACGAATAGAATATTTATTTTTACACTTTATCAGAAATTCATATATAAGAGTGAAAACGTCGTCATGTGTATGTGGGTATTACCACCTCCATAGTCATTATGTTTTATTTTCTCTGATAACCATTTAGGGAAGACTTTATATTTTCATTTAGTAGTTTAATATTTTAGTAATTAATATATTAAAATTTTGTAATGATAATATGTGAACATATATGTATAATGATAATAATATTAAGTTATTGTATTTTTAATATCCTTAGGCAGACAGATCATGGAAGATTTAAGAATTTTATTCCATTAGGGGATAATCAATCAAAATTTATATATATTAATATAATGTAATTATAGAGGAAAAAAATTCCAAAATTATTGAAAAAATTATGTCATTTTACCAAACAATTGAACATGCTTATAAAACTAGAATACTGGTGAAAAAGATAACAAAACAACCCTAAGAAGTCGACAAAATCAGAATATTCATTATAAATAAAAAAAATTAAATATAATTTTTAAAATTAAATATATATTAATTTTTTTATTATATATCTAATGATATTCCATTAATTATTTTCTATAGTAAGTGGAATTCTAGATAAAATTAAGAAATGAGATATGAGTTTTATATCAGACATCCATTTATTGATATATATTTTCAATTATACCCCAAATATCATTTACATGGTGTACACACTCTCTATTTACTATATGATATAATTGATGATCCTTAATAATTGTATTTTATCATATACATAAATATTTCCCTATCTCAAGGAGTTTTATTATATATTTCCTAATACATAAGTGGTCCTATAAAACACCCCCATTACATTTTAGTTGCATGATATCATTCCTTTTTTCTCATATTGATAATATAAATAACATCAATAAATCAATTTTTATATATTTTTATTTAAATATATACCTATATTAATATACATTTCCATTAAATTGTTATACATAATTTTCCCATTGATAATTCTACTTATGGGTAAACATGATTTAAGGGGACATTAATATTTCTTATATCATATAATGAATAACTCCCATAAATTTTTAATAGCAATTAATAGTTTCAAAAAACTATAATTATTATTTTTAGATACATTGTTGTTCAATCCTTGTTTTATAATATGTTATATGATATTACCTTATTTCAAAAAGTCATTTCTTATTTTCAAAACATTAACCAAATGGTTAGTTTTATTCATTTTTTTCCTGAATCCATCTCATTAATATCATATAATGGAATAGAACAATCATGACTTGTGTCCCATTTTTGGTTATTCTTACTGAAAATGATATAATGCATTCTTATTTTAGGAATCCTTAGTATTTAACATTTTAAGATAACTAGAATCAAAATTTTGATACTCCCTTATGTCGCATAGGTTTGTTCCGGATTATTATTTATTTGAGTTTTATTTTACTCATAATGGGAATATATAAGACTTTAATTTTTAATTGGTACAACTATAATTTTATCCCCCTTAGATTTATTGGGTAATATTTTTTTTAGAAATACCATGAATTGTTCATTGGGGCATGGCTTAAGAACCATATATTTTGTGACCTGTAGGCCTATAATTTTTTAACTCAAAACTGCATTGGGAAAATAATTATATCTCATGGAATTTTATTTATGTTATTATAAAGTATTCTATATCCACAATGGAAATATTTTCACTATGTTTATTTTAATGGGGATTGAATATTATTCAACATCTAACCATTATAGCCATGTTAATTGGGATGTAAAGTAATATTTATACTAAATTGGTCATTTTATAATATTTTTATCGAAATTGATAGTAAACATAATCCACCAACATAATTTTCCACATTGTTATGATGTACTTATGAGTATCCCATGAATTTTTTATGTCATTCCTTTTTTTTGTTTTGAAATATTCTATGATTTCATGTTTTAATGATTTTACTTCCTTTGTTCCATGTTTACATGATTATAATCATACTTTATATTTTACTGGTAATGAAATATATATATTATGTTCATGTTTCATGAAAATGTTTTTATAACAATATAGTTTTCTTAGTATCAAATTTGATCTTATATTTTTATCTCTTATAATTACCCTTATATAGTACTCGAGATTACCCTTTCTTTAAGTTTACCTACCTAGATAAAAAAGATAAATATTTCTCAAAAGAACTCCAAAAGTGGGCATACATGTGTTTATTAATTGAATATTAATAACAATTAATGTGGAACATTTTTCTAATGTAACTGTACCTCAAATATATTTATCATTTTGTTATTGGTATTGTGATATATTTATGTTAGATATAATATCTAAATTATGTAAAGGGTTTGAATATTAATTAATTATTTGGTTCGGTCTATTTAGTTTGTGTCATAGCTAATCATTGATATTTTTTTAGTTTATTTTATTTTCAGTGAATATGATAAGAGAATGTTTATGAAAATAATATGTATAAATCTAAGAGATATGCTTATGTATTAGATTGTAGATTTTTATTCGGTAATATATTGATTATATTTTTATAATTTCAGTGACATCCATATCTCGATTCTATAATTGGGTGCAGGTGTTTTCACTATTGTACCTATGGGTAGTAACCCTAAAAAATTATTTTTGTTAATTAACTCAATCCCACCCAAATTCATAAAAAATATAAATAACAATACAATTAGTTTTCTACTCTAATAGGGTATTCATTAGTTAAATATGTTTTATTTATGAACACCAATGTATAATTAATTTTTAATTACATTTAAGGACTAGATTATGATGTATATGACAACCCCACACAAATTCACAAAGTTAAAATTAATATTTTTAAATATTGATCAGATGAAATTATAGTAAGACATGACTATGTAACGATATTTATGGTTTTATGGTTGATTCCAATTTATGATATTATTTATGATAATACCCTTATAATATTAAATTGGCATCACTAATGGTAACAATTTTGAATTTATTGATGGTTTGAACTAGAAGGAACCTTGATAAATTAGTTTTTCATGTCCATTATGAACATTTCCACAATAATAAACCAAATATAATTTGAGATATAAAAGAACCAATGTGATCATTATAAAAAAACTACCGTGATATATTATTATCATTAAAATGATATATTAAATAACGATTTTCCTAATGAATACAATAATGGAGTATCATGAGAAATATGGTGATGTGGATAATGAGGGATTAGATGTTCAACATCAAATATGTATACAATAGGTGAAAAAGGGACCAAAAATTTTCCTCATAGGGAGTATAATATTATTTATTCTTCACAATGAGAGTTATCGAGAAAAATGTTTTTGAGTAGAAAACTATGGATATAAACAACAAATTTGGAAGTCAATTTGCAATATTAGTATTAAGTTAATTTTCTGGATTTATATCTTCAAATATAGATTTTTAGTTGAATGCTAGAGAATATGGTGTTTTTATGTGACATTATTTTTTTGAATTTTTTGTATAAAATTATATATAAGAAATTAGTTAATTCTTTTATAAGAAAAAATATATATTGTATATATGTTTCTAAAATATAAAAAATGATTGTTTTAATTTTCAAACCCATATTTCATTATTTAGATTTAATGATATATTTATATAAAATTATCTTTCTATTATGGTTAAGAAATTATATATTAAACATATTTTTATCACCTATAAAACATTATTATAATTAATGTCTATAATTTTTTTTACATATTTGAAAATTATATAAGGATAATTATTATATGTTTTTTGTAAAATAATTATTTATATAATCAATAGTGAAAAATACAATTTCTAACCATAATATTACTTTTATTATGTAGGAAATATATGATAATGTAGTTGAATTATCTAAAATGATTTATTTATTAATGTAATTATATATTTATTAACTATATTACTTCTAAATATATATTATTATATTTATATAAACAAATTTTAGCATTATAATAAATGAAATATTATAATAGTAACAATTATTTTTATTTTGATACATTTGTTTGGATTTATTTGATACACTCACAAAGTATATTTATTTTATAACAATCAAATATATTTCTATAAAATCATAATCTGTTATAGTATTATCACAAGAATAATTTTTTTATTAATATGAAATATTTCGGCATATTCATTTTTACACTTTTAATTCTTGAACAGAAAATGTAGTTAGTATGATAATGGTTAATAAATAATTTTTATTTTTATTTTATCCATTAAAATTTGTTTCCATGTTGAATGTTTAGTTAATATGATAATGGTTACCCATGGAAAAGGGTATTATCTATGTGAAAATGGATTAAAAATAAAAATACATGATAGATATATGATGTCAGATGAGTAGTAAAATATATTAGTTTCCAAACACTATTAGTTTCTATATTTAATCATTTGGTTAATTATGGGGTTATATTTTAAAAAAATATTGCTTTTTTTACCTATGTTCCCCATATTTCTATTATAAATGGATACAACCTCCCATTTTTCCACAAAATTAAAAAGAACTGTATAATACAAAATAATTATATGGACTCTCTTAACCCCCACCCCCAAAACACATTTTATTAATGTTTGCTCTAACATACCATGTAAATGATACCTAAGTACATACACAAGGGTGAAAATTTAAGGGAATGGTTATACAAAAAATAAAAGATCCATTTCACTTTTTTGATTATGCACTGATAAAATACCATCTATAAATGAATTTATGATAAAATAAGTATTTTTGTTATACGTATGTATCATTATACTAATGGAACATTCACATTATAAATCCCTTTGAAATAATTTTGAAAAATCATAATTTAATAATTATTTTTTGTTGACTATTGTCCCTATGAATGACATGATTCATTGTTATGACCATTTAAATATATGAAATTTATTTTTATTTATCATATTAAAACTATATTTTCAATAAAAATATCATGGATTTATAATATATTACACTCTAGAATTAATACTAATAATAAACTATTATTGTATCCTCAACGAACATAAATTGACATCCCATGTTACCTCCACTAATTTTTATATATATTGGGATAACTATATATATATATTATATATATATATTTATAATGTAATAATAAAGGAAAAAATAATCATCAATAACTAATATCATCAAAATATTTGGCTCCACCTTCAACCACAGTCATCATACTTAAAATGTCAGAATGATGGGTTAGGTAAACCGTATACTAATCAATGTAATCTAAAACTATATTATAAATAATTAGATAAATATAATATATTTACCTTTTAAAAATATATATTGATGAATAAAGTTATTTTTAAAATTTATAATTATCATAATTAATTTATTTGTGCTGTTAAGTGCAAGTGCATTGTATTGTGGAACATGAGTTAATTTTTTCATTTTAAAAATTCCTTACTTGATAAAATTATTTTCATTTTTATATTATTTAATTAAATTTCATTATATATTTTCAAATATCATTATAATATCAACAATTATCTAGATCCAATGATATTAATTATTTCACAAATATGAGTAGAATTATATTACTCATTAATCCATTGGGAAGGTTTTAATCTTATGATATTCTTTGTATAGTGTACAAGTTGTTCTTTTAGATATACTAAATTATGTGATGCATGTACCCAGGAGTAGATATCCCACAAATACATTGTTTACTTATTTATATCTCATTGGATATTACCTAAAAATTTTAGAGAAAAAACAATATACTATAGGATTGTTTACAATATTTTAATAGGAATTGATACTTAACATAATCTATCTTAAGAATTCTTTTACTATGTTGATTTGAATGGAATGTTAAACTAACCCACATTGGAACATATTCTAATATTTTTATGGGATGAAGGACTGAACCCAATACACCATTAGTGTATTTTAGATAATTCTTATTTTTATTTGGAGTTACCTATTAATTATTTTTTTCATGCTCATTCATATGTATTTTAAATATATACATTGATTCCATGATTTTATTTTCTCATTTTTTTATTCCATGTTTTAGTTCTTCTGATCATCCACTTTTTAAATATTTATAAACTACACATTGTTTTTGACTCTTTCTTAAATTCTTTGAGGCATTCTCTTATATTGTAATAAGTATTGATTTTTTATTTATATATATTCTTATTATCCTTTCTATGAATTGGATCTCACACATTTCTTATGTTCACATATCATGTTATAGAAAAAATATTTTCATATGTAATTTCAAGAAGGGGGTAAAATAGTTCGACTCTGTAGAAATATTAACATGTATTATTAAATACATTACCTATATAACCAATATTTCTAGACACTAAACCTTCTATTCAAGGGATTATTAGATTTTTTATATTTTTTCGTTCTATGTTGTATCAGTTCTATTAGATAGATTATAATGGATAGTATAGTTAATTTAAGATAAAACTATAAAATTATACTTATTTTAAAGATTGGAAATTTGTTTTGGAATATAAATGGTCTCTTTTTATTATCCTGAGTTAAAATATCATGTTCATGTGATTTGCTAAAAATATGTAATGTAAGACAATGTTTTTCCATAAAATATAATATATAGATTTGGTTAGGGTTATTTCAAATGATTTTTGGTGGGGAAGTGGAATCCAAAATTATTTTTTTGATGATGAAATGAAATTATAATTTATTTGGTGATTCATATAGTTGTGAAAAATATTCTTCATTATATTCCTTCATAAATAAAGTTTTATATTAGGTAGAACCATAAGCTAATGGATTAATATATGGTTGCTTATTTTCTGTCTCTTGTTAGATTCTTCTGGTTGGCCACTATCTCAGTGTTGGAGATTTGGTGGAGAAGATAACTAAGACCTAATGATATATTTGACAGTGGTGAATGGAATTGTGTATCATATTGTAATTCACCATTCCATGGTAGAATATAGTGAGTTAGTGGTGAATTAAAAAATAAGGTGGGTCACAATTGAATAACACAACGTCTCATTGTTAATAAATGTTATATTTTATATTTTTTTAATATGATACATTTTTAGTGTTTTTTATAAAATATGAAATTTAATCTTATGTTCCCAAAGATGTTTTCATTTTCAGATTTTGGTACCATATCAGTATTACAAGTGATAGAGCATAATTTTTGGATATAATTGGAATGGTTAGTAGATTAGAGGATTATTATTTTCTTAGGTTTAATACATTCATAAATGTTTTGATAATAAATATCCTAACAATAAAAAAGTAAGGTCATCACTATGGGACTTGGGGAAGTCATGGTGTGATGGGTGGAAAACAAGAGTGGTCAATCCATGAACAATTTAAGTCAATAGATGATATTGATGTATGTGTGTCAGTAGGTAAAAACAATACATACACATGGAGGTAATTTCATGGATGGGGGAATCCAAATATTAATATATATATGACCTATAGTGTTTGTAAAACCATACTTTTTCATTTTAAATTTTTGTTGAGGAATTCATTTATACTAAAACACATAGGTCTCACTTCAAGATCATTCAACAATGGTCTTTTCTACATTGAACATGGATTCTGAATCACTTTGAATAAATGAAGTCACTACATGATGCATTAGGCCATTATAATGAAATAAATTTATCACCATGTCTTATATGCACTATTACATGATAGATATATTCAAGGGTTTCTTGAAAAAGACCATGGGTTGGTCGCTCAGTTATATAAACTGGCATCTTCATGATCATCCAAAATTCATTATATTTTAAATTGTGGATAAATAATCTATATAAGGCCATCCAACATTTGTTTATTTCGGTTTAGTGATGTTTTTGGAATGAAATATTTTCATTTTACCCCACTCTCTTTCATATATATCTTGATCACCCTTGACGACCAGGGGTTCATAGATGATTCTATGGTTACTTTTTTGTATGTTATATATTTTTTCCATATTATAATTTATTTATTCATGTGTGGAAAGGTACAAATTCCATATATATGGTTTCATTTAATTCTTCACCAAAAAATAGTTGAAATAATCTCATATGATGTTGATTTTTTATGGAATGGGTAGAATATGTCTAAATAGGTTGAATTCATGATGATTAATGGTTTATGGTTGGTTTAATATTTTTTATGAATTATTGAATGCTTTTTAATGGAATTGGATGGAATAATATTATCACATGGTGATATGAGACAGGGAATTCTCTTAGAGATGTATGAGGTTAATGTCTTGTTGTGTGGGCATGCCACTGTTCAAGATGTTAGTAATATTTTATGAGATTATATATTTCTATCATTTATTAATTATAAATTATTAATTCATTTTATAAAATATTTTGAAGCTCTGGCTTGAGATAGGAGATCAAATTTTGATAATAACTTGGACGATGCAAGGATTATATTATCTGCTGGTGGCAATGATATTTAAAAATAAATAATTTTATATCTTTGGTATATGATATTTAGTAATATCATTGTATTATATGAAATTTTTTTACGGAATACCTTCCTAATACATCTTTTATTCATCCATTAAATTTATTTTTCAATTCATTAAAATTATTTTGGATGAATCAAATGTATCGTGGTCTATATGGACACTTTATTACTAGATTAACAAATCTATTGCTAATGGTCGACGTATTGACCATAAGTGTTTGTTATGATACACATGAAAACTATATGATTTTAAATTAAACTACTTAAATGAAACATATTGATCCTAGAGATGAGAGAAAATCACTTTACAAGGATCATATATCATTTTATAGTTATGTATATAGAAAATAGATTCACCATATTATCATTTTTAACAAATGAGGAGATATGTTTTGAGTTTACTAGAGATAAGTAGTGGGTATAAAAGATGATACATGTCAATTATACATTAGGATAGATTCTAAAATATTTTTGGAAGTTGTTGAGCTGAATAAGATAATTGATTATGAGTGGGAGAACCATACATCACACAAAATTGGGACACACACTAAATGTATAATTAGAGGGTTTGAAAGAACAATGTGTTCAATATTCCAAACAAGGATGGATGATGAGTGATGTGGAATTTTAATCTAGGTTATGAGTTTTTGAAATATTATAGGGAGATGGGGGAAATGAAATATTTATGGGAAGAATGAATTAAAAAGATAAATCAACATTTGGATTTTAGTGGTTGTAATGTCAATAATATAGGATGGTCCCATGTGAATGAGACTAGGTTATACAAAAAATTTAGGTCATAATTGGACCAACCAAAAATTAGATGGTTTTTTAGAGACATTTTATGGAGGAGTTACTATATGAAGACAAATTCTGGATATTGTCAATGCAAAAACAAATGTGGATTGATAATCCTTGTTGATTCCCTTATGAGATGGATGAGAGAGAAAATGTATCTATTATTGTATTTATATTTGACTAGGATAATCAATATGGGATTAATTTATGATTTTTGATAGTGGTGGATACATGTTAATAATGTATGGATTAATAAAAAGTGTCAAAACAACTGGATGTGAGGTAGGGATCTTATCAGATAGATGTTGATGCCTTTTTTATTACATCTGGTTAAACAATTTTTATAATACATAATGAGATTTTTTTTGTTATAACCACATATGAATATTATTGGCTCCATTAAAATGGTGTGGGACGTACCTTAATAGGGTTTATTTTGGTCAGTCAACATAGATTCTTCTAGGAAAGTATATTATATTATTTTCTAAGGATATGAGTTATTCCCCATTGATAATAAATGATATATTAATGGGTATGGGAACTAGTTTCACCATATAATAAGATATATGATTATTGGGAGATGTACTATTATCACTAGGGATATTTTTTTATCTCTTAAGAGGGGATAATAAAAAAATCAAATTTTAATATAATTTTCAATGATAAATTAATTTTTATTTATTAGAATCACGATCAGTATTATTTGAAAGTACAAAAATTGATATTTATGTTCAAATAATTATGTTGTTAATAATATATATATTTTTCTAATTTTAATTTCATATATTATTTAATATTAATATAAACATTACCTAAAATATTTTTGTTACATATAAGGAATTCATGTCAATTTTCAGTGTTACATACTATTTTAGAATGTAAAATGTAAAGAGTCTCATAATAATATTCATACTATGATAGTTAATAGTTCAAGTTTGATAATTAAATGATACAAGACATAAAACAACCAACATATATTTATTTGTATCATTTTTAAATAAATAATGTCATGTGTATGAATATTTTTCTTTTTGGAAGTTATAAAATGATAACAAATAATGTTTTTAAAGAGGTACCCAAACATGAATAAATTATTTTGGAATAAATGAATTGCTATTTGGTAGATATTTTCAACAACAGTGATGATATGTGGAATATTTTGGCAGAACCTACTTCTATATGAAATACTTTTTCTACTAGTGTTGGTATCTATGATTTATTAAGGATGTGTTAGAAATTTGTTTAGGATAAAAAATATATATCACATTTTTTTAAAAGTAAAAACTAAAACACATAATTTTTTATGAAATAAATTTTATATATTACATATATTCCCCCCAAAAGATTGATTCTTAATCATTTATTAAAGAGATAGGATATAGATAAAATATTAATAGAGGTTTTGGATGATTCATAAAATATATAAACATTTTCTAACACTATATAATGGAATTGAAACCTTAAAAATTATGAAATATAAAAATATCAATTTAAAATATTATTCATTTATACCTTCATATTTGGAGTAAACAATTCCAATGAACCATGTTGATTCAATAATATAATAGATATTTGTTGATGATAATTTTAAATAATTGAAATAGGGGGTCTTTGGATATATACCCAATTGAAGAATATACGTATTTGAAATAGTACATGTAGAATCCATAAAATCATGGAATCCAAGGAGTTACCAATACTAAAATTAATGTAGATAAACAGGATACTGATTTAAAAGCTACAAATAATTTTACCTAATAAATTAGTAAATGTATTATCTATCATTCATTGATCACAGATTCATTTATCTTGGATTCCATTTGTATTTATACATGTCAGTATATTTTATTATTATATTCTAACTGTTATACAATGTTCCTTGGGTATCTTGATAAATTTATATTCCAACAATCAATATCATGTTCCCATCATCTCAGAAATCACTATTATTAATATATAACAGATCTTTTGGGATATAATTCGAATCAACATTAATATTTCATATTTAATTAAATTATATTTAAAAATATTTTTCATACATTCTACGAAGTAGTAACAATGATGTGTGTGGTGGAAGGAATAATTCTTCACTAATAATATTCATTGAAAAATAATACATTATGTTTTTAACATAAATTTATCCATTGATTCAAACCATTGTTTATATGATTAATGTTACTATATTTGAGAAAATGAATCAATTTTTATTACTCCCATGTTTGTAAGATATATTATTTAAATAGTTAAGGTGTTTTTATGGAAATTCTAACAGAATTTATTTTATTGATTCTTATGATGGCTAAATAGTAAAAATGTATATTCATATAAGAGAAAAAATAGGGATTTTTTAAATTAATATTATTTCATTGGATAAATGGGGATTTCAATTAAAAAAAATGAAAATGATTATAGAACCAATTTGAATTAACCAAAAAAATATTCTAATCATTTTTAATTTTCGATTTTATTAATTATTTATGATTTATTTTCAAATAAAAAAAATACTCTATTTAATTTTGTGTTATTTTGAAAATATAATTCAATAAAATAATCAGAACTGTAATGATAGCGATTCTTTAGGCCATTGTTCTTGAGATGAATATAGGTTTTTTATTTTTCCAATTAATAGGTGTGCTAAAATTTCATATGGATAAATCTTGAAAATTCCACATTTCAAGGGGTTTTTTCTATTTTTATGGTATATTACATATTACCATAGGGGGGTTATATCTCCCTTGATGTTGTATTAGTTTTTTATAGGAAGATACATTAATCCCTAAGATGACATGGAATTTACTTCCAAGATGGGTAAATTCTCTCAGATAAAATATTAGTTATTTCTATTGAGGGGTGTTTTCTTATTATAATATTATATCAATTTCATGTAAGGGTTTCTATTCCCAAACATATGAATCCACTAAAAACTTATTAGTACACAATAGTTGATGGTATATGAGGGTTTCATGTAAGATATACTCTTCATACTATTGATGTTGTATGAAAATTTTAATATGATGCGAAATATTACCCATAAGGATATTAATAATATACCAATGGGGTCAAATTTATTATTATAATGATATGATATAAACATATATAACTATATTGTTCAATAGAAACTAGTTAAGTATTTATTCTTGACCTAATGTGCAACGTTATATCATAATGGGTCATATTGATGTATTTATTTTGTGTTATTTTTTTATTTAAATATGTCAATAATATCAAATTTGGACTATGTTGTATTTATTTGTTATAATATGTTAATAGTTATTGCTGAATTTTTTATTTTCTACTTCACAATATTTATATAGCCTTATAAATTTCATCCTCAGGTTAAAAACATAATCAAGGATTCAGTTATTATAGAGGCCGATTTTAAGTTGAACATGATAAGGTAGAAAAATTATTATGTTATAATGGGACATGGTTATTCATGTGGATATAAGATAAATTTTCTTCTCACATTATACTATATTTACATGTTTTATACAAGTGAAATCCCCAAATGTGAAATCAGATAGTATTTATAAATGTATGAAATAATTTACATATTTTCATATTTATTTGGAATTTATTTTATAGATAAAAAATATCAATCCCCTTCAATGGGGATCAGTTTAACCAGTTATATATGACACAAATGTCTCCATTTGTCAAATAATTTTATGTTTCTGATATGGGTATCTCAAAAATATGATTACTTAATAGAATTTTTTTCTTTTTCACTACCAATATTAATAAAGTTAGTGATTATCATTTATTTTTTTTGGTATTTTATCAGTGATAAATCATTTAAACCCCCTATGGTAGTTAGAAGACTCTTATGTATGGGGAGTTTGGCATGAGGAAATCTTGAAAACTGAATGAGTCCATGTAATAATGGATGATCATTATAAAATTTTATTAAATCCGACAAACATTGGATTATTTTTTTGAGGTTTTCTAAAATAAGGATATCATAGAAGAAACCATGGATGATTTTTTTGTCAATGTGGTAAGTAATTTAATTGTTGAAATTTGAATACCTATAAATATTGGGTATCTAATGTGGTATATGTTTTTTGGGATTAGGTTTTTGGTTATGTGATATTTTGACATGATGATTTATGATTTTTCATCATTCTAGGTTAGTAGTTTGTAATATGGTATGCATAATAATTAGAATCATAGGATCACATGTCATACTTCTTCTTTTATATGTTGTAATGGCTTAAATTAATTAAATGTTATAACATATATACTAAAGATTATCCCAAATTCCTTAATAATATTTTTAAAAAACATAACTTGAGGATTACCAGAAGTTTTATATCACTATAAATATTGTATTTTTGTTCATGATATGGGAATATAACAAGGGTTAATAGTGTGTATAGATCTTTCAATTCATCTTTTTTAGACCCATAGGTTGTGAATCTTATGTGGGGTATGTATGTGTCTGTAAATTTTAATTATTTAATGTTGATATTATTGATTTTTTAATTATGATCAAATTAATATTATGTCATTTGCTGTTATTACCTAGGTATTCAAAAGAGGATATTCCCTTTATTATGGATGATATATTTTCCATCCAATTTTTATTAAGGGTTTAGTTGAGATAGTTTAGTTTGATGATCCAATGATTTAGGATTTTTATATCCTTCTTATAGGGGTGTTTCATATTGTACAGTTTTGAGGTGGAGGTCCGCATCAATTTGATGATAGAACAGTTGAGCATTCCTGATATTTTCATCAATAAATCACTCAATACTTAATGTGGAATATATTTTTTTAGAATATTTCGGAATATATAATGATTCATTAGGGATTTTTGGTACTGATTTTGAAACACTATAATGAGATGGTTAACTAATAAGCTTTAATTAAACAAATAAATACCCTGATTTTGTGTGGTGTTATGCTGTAGACAAAGAGGTATGGTGGAATATCATGGGATCCCAAAAAGAAACTATTATTTGAGGCGTTTTGACCCAGGTAATGGATTTTTTACATTGAAAGGGAATTTACATAAACTCAGTCGAGTTGATTTTAGTGATAAGATTCAATAACTAAGATATCCCACCATTTTATCAAATAACATTCTATTATATTTTAAAAATAGAGGATATATAAAGACTAGTGTCTTTGTAATCAGAAGAATAATACAAGAAAACATCAGTAAATCTTCTTAAATCCAGTTTAAATGCTTCTTAAAAATTTAATGGTATATACAATTTCTATGTCTCATAACCTAGAGACATACATAAAATGAAAGGGAGAGCAGAAGGCCTAGTAATGAAACCAAGGGAATAAATTTACATTTAATATCAATAAGAACATGATGAAAACATAAAAATTTGAGAATTGTTAAAATAAGAATATTTAATATAAATAACATGAATAATAACGTGAATATGGGATAAAAAAACTAATTTAGTCATTCATGAACATAACATTCTAGTTTATCCCCATGGTGTTTTAAAAATTACATGGGTTATTCACTAAGGTATCATAAAACATTCCATCATGGGAGATTAAATGCTTTACACAATGAATTGGAGCTCTATCAAGGCACACACATAATATGTATTATTTTTCATTTCAATCATATGGATCATAATTATACATTTCATATATAATATAAATAGAATAAAATGAAGGGGTTTCCTATCAATATTGTGACGTTTTGAAAAGTTCTTAAAAACATGGCCATTATATCATTTTTATCCCATGGAAAGGGAGTGAGTGTTAAATGAATGTCAGATCCAGAATAAAATATATCAATTTTATGTATTTATCAACAAACCTAGAAATGAAATGTATTTGTGTATTCATAGAAATAAAATAATATAATTTCATGAGAAGAATATAGAGATTTGGAGGCTAAAATTCTACATCATAACGGTTATACAACAAGGTTTTAGAAAATATTTATATGAGAGGGGAAATTGGTCACCAAATCATAGAATACACATTAAAATATATGGGTAGAGAATAAAAACAAATAATATCATGGTCTATATATTTTAATGACATACCACATGAAAAGGAAACATGAACGAAATTAGATGATGCAATTTCTTTTTCGAAAAATTCGGCATCCTAACGACATTGCTAAAAAATAAGAAAATTAAGTTGATGTGAGTGTAAAGGTTTTTTCATTTTTTGGACATATAATGGCCATAAATAAGGAAATTTGTGAACATACACCAACAAAATAATATGGAAACTATAATTCTTAAAAAAGGAACTCATGACTTAAAAGATGAGGGTGAAAGGTTGCCTTACCTTGAAGAGCGACATCAAAAGATCAATGGTTGAGACCTTGGGGGGGGATTGAGGTCACCATAAAAGAAATTCTTGGGAGGTAAAAAATACCAGAGCTTAATTTAAGATGAGTTTGGAAATAATGGAATGAAAAAATAGGTTGGTATTTAAAAAAAACTTATGGAATATTTAATTAATTTCCATTGGACACCTCATCAATTGTGTTTTCAAAACCATGAGCTTACCCATGTTTTTTCCCATGGTATTGGACTATCAGGACACATCATAACATATATTACTATTCACATATTTTTCATTATTTTACAACATCTTTGCATCATTAATGATGTCATTAAACACACCGAGACTCGAAAAATTATTTTAATTATTCACTAAAATATCAATTGATTCAGAAAAATCCCACAAATTCACCCAAACCATTTTGGACATATAGAATCCAAAAGTATAATATATTTTATAAATATAAATTTCATTTTAAAATAAATTAAATATATAACACACTAATACTTGAAAAATGATATCTAAAACCATTATTTACTTTTAATATGATATAATTATATCACATTACAACTTAAGATTACCATAACAGATTTATACCTCATTGGGTGATTTTACTATGACATCGGTAAAATTTCTATTCATAAGGTTAAAATTACTATTCCAAATGATAAAGTTACTTTGCAACAAAAAATTGTCTTGTTCTGATTCCTCCACAATTTTCACCGAAATTACAATATTTCATGTCTGATTTTAGAAAATCATAAAATAGAAAAAGTTATTTCATTAAAAAAAAATTATAATATTTATTTAAAAAACACTACTCATAAAACACTATTCATAAAATTGAAACTATGTAGAATGGTTCCATAAATTAATCCAACGTAAATTTTGTCATTTGAAATAAAAAAATGATGTTTACATACCAAAATAATCCTCTATGTATTACAAATACCTGAAAAGTACAATTTTTACTTCTAAAATCAATTTATCAAATTAGTATTAATTAACTTATACATTATTTATAAAATCTATTATGAAAACATTTATGATAAAATAAAAATTTTATTTATACCAAGGGATTACAAAAGGTATGTAAGGCCTTGTTTGATAAACCCTTATAACACTTTTATAGGACCTAAGAGTATGTTGTACTATGGTGATATAATCTTGGGGTGGCTCAAACAAAATTTCTTGAGTGGTGATTTTTATCTGCATGTACCTTTCCATTAGGTGATTCCGTTCATGATTTAATTTTTAATTATTATCTTAGTCTTAGTCCAGAGGAAATTCAAGCGATGCAACTTCCATCCCAAGCTATTACAGATAGGCTTAGTATGGCCCGAGTCTATTGAATGAGGCCATCGAATCTTCCTTCATTATTAATTAACTATGATCATTGTATTTATAATAATATTTATAATGTTAAGAGTTTAATTTCTAATGGTCATATTGACCAATGGTTTATAATTGTCAAAACCAATTTATATGATTTTAATTATAATCACTTCATTAATTAAAGGATATAGTTTATATGAGTATAAAATAAAATAATACACAAATTCAAAAAATAAAATATTATTGAATAGTCCAGGTCCTTATATTCATCCTTTATAAGAAATTTCATCCTCGAATTTTTGTCTTGTACCATTAAATGATAAAAGGTGTGGGTACTTCTGCCTCATAGACTTCTCAGGTTCCCATGTGGATTCTTCACATTTGTGGTTCCTCCACAACACCATAACAAGTTGGGTAGTCTAGTTGTTTTGAACCTTTACCATGTGATCCAAGAAATCCACGGACTACTCCTCATAAGAGAGGTCATATTCTAGTTGTACAACCTCTGGATCTAGTACATGTGATGGGCAAGGTATGTACTTCCTTAGTCAGGATAGATGAATGGAATCTAGAACATGTGCTATATTTGGAGTATGTGAAAACAAATAAGACACTACTCTTACATGATAATGGATTTCATAATAAAATATGTACCTATGGATGAGTTTCCCTTTATTCCCAAAACACATAAATCTATTCCAAGGTTAAATTCGAAGAATTAATGTTTCACCAACATCAAACTCAATTTCCCTTTGATGGTTATTGGAATCTCTCTTTTTCCAACTCTGCGAAGCCTTAATGTTTTGCTGGAAGGAATGTAATTTTTATGTCATCTCTTACAAAAGACCAGGCCCATGAATCTTTCTCTCACAAACATCATCCCAACAAGTAGGAGTTCTCTATAGCTCCGCATATATACCATCATAGGGTTCCATTTGAATACATTAGTGGAATCTATTGTTCAAAGAGAACTCAACTTATGGGAGATGTTGATCCCATCCACCTTTAAATTCCATTGATAATGTTATCATCATGTCCTCGAGTTCTTGAATAGCCCATTCAGAATAGATATCATGTTTGGGGTGATAAGTCATACTAAAATTCAATTCGGTACGTAGATCATGTAGAAGACATCTATATAATTTTAATGTGAACATTTGATCATAATCACATATGATGGTAATTAGAACTCCATGAAACCTTACCACTTCATTCATGTAAATCCTAACAAGTTGATCAATAGTGAATGATTTACGAATACACATAAAATGGGCAGTAGTGGTTAGACGTTCCACAATAATGCAAATTACATTAATTCATTTTGATGTTCTCTAGAGACTAGTGCGACGACCATTGATATATTTTCCAACTTACATACTCTTATGGGTAGAGTTTACAATACCACATTAATATGTTGTTACTCTGCCTTCACTTTTTGACATACAAGGCCCCTTGTACTGTAGTCAGCAATCTACCTTTTTATATTATCCCCCAAAATGATCACAAAGGTCCCTATAAATTTTCTTGCCTCACAGATGTATAGAGAATGTAGTGGTATGAGAATAATCCTTGAAATCATTCATTATTTTCAAAATAGATGGTGCAAATTGTCTTATATGAAATTTCATTACACTATCTTCATCGATATTAAACTCATGAAATAACATCCCATCCTTCATAGCCTCAATATTCTTTATATTAATGGATATTCTTTTTGAAAATTCTTAATCTTCTCAAGTAATGACTATTGATAAATCATTTGGGTTAGAGTTGATGATTTATGTTCCATTATAATTCCCATGTCTAGATTTACTAGGACATTGATCAAAGGATCTCATTAAATCTCCATCATGGATAGAAAAATCGGTATTTCCTACATAATTAATCTGTGAATTTGATTTCTCTTCTCTGATGAAATTAAATTTAACAATCATAGTCTTTGAGATGTTACAACCATATCCACTATCTCATGTTCAATTATTTTCTTGTGAAGATATAGTTCAAACATTGACGGTCTGTGTATATATCACATTACTCTCAATAAAGATAATTCACCAAAATAATTAGAACAAAAATGACTGCAGCTAGATCCAGACCATTCGATGGATTTTTCTTCTCATGAGACTTAAACTAATAAGATACCTATGAAATGACTTTTTTATTTCACATGAGGACACTCCCATTCCATTTCAGAGATACATCACTAAAAATAATAAATTCTTCTCCACTTGAGGGAAGATTTAACATTGGTGTGGTAACCGATCTCTTCTTTAACTCTGGTAAATTTTACTTACACTTTTTGTACAGATGAACA
The DNA here is from genome assembly GCA_963277665.1 of Viscum album. Classification (NCBI taxonomy): domain Eukaryota; kingdom Viridiplantae; phylum Streptophyta; class Magnoliopsida; order Santalales; family Viscaceae; genus Viscum; species Viscum album. Next base: position 655,665,063 of record OY728140.1, read on the forward strand.
TGATCCCTTTTCAAGTTAACATGGTTAAAGGATTGAATATTGATTAAAAGTGTTTCAGAAACCTCATATAATATGTCATAAATCCATGGAAACTATGAATCTCAATTATTTTTGTCTGTTGAGGCCACTCATCTACATCCTTTGCCTTTGTAGGGTATATAATGATTCTTTCATTGGATACAATGTGCCTTAAATAAGAAATATGTTGTATCCAAAATTCACATTTTATGAACATTCCAAAAAGCCTCATCTTCTTCAATGATTGTAAAATAACCCATTTATTATCCTCATGCTACTCGTGACATTTGGAATATAGCAAAATATCATCAATAAAAACTACCACAATTATATCAAGGGAGTCCTTAAAGGATCTATTCATAATGTCTATAAAAATAACATGTGCATTAGTCAGTTTGAAGGTAATAACAACAAACTCATAATGCCCATAATTTTATTGGAACAAATTTTCTTGAATAAATACTTTCATTATCCTCAATGGCCGCAAAAATGATCAAAGATCATTCTTAGAGAAATATTAAGCCACAAAAATTTGGTAAAATAAGTCATAAATTCATGTAAGAGGGTATTTTCCTTCCTTTTTATCCCGTTTACTTCCCTATAATAATTTTATAGAGACATTGATCAATCATTCTTCTTCAAAAATTGAACAGGTGCTCCCCAAACAGACACACTCACTCGGATAAACCCCTCCTCCAAAAGATATTGAATTTGTTTCATTAATTCCTCTAGCTACTATTATTCATTCATATATTGGATTGTTTATATTAGATGAGATCTAGGTACAAGTTCAGTGGATACCTCTACCACACTTTTTGGGGGAGGTTCAGGTAACACAATAGGAACCACATCACAATATTCTTGGGAGATGGGGACATTTTCTATTCTTATACTCTCATTTCCTAAATCTTCTTCAGCGGCCAAATCCATTAATATGGATATAGGAGGTTCTTCTAGACAAGATCAGCTTTATATATCACTCATTAGAAGATATAATTATATTTTAAATTCAATACTACTAAAATTTACATGCTTCTGCATTTGATATTAGCACTATACATTGAGCGCGAAGCCATCCTTTGTATACTGTCGATTTTTAGTATTAGAATTACTACTAGATATGTGATAAGATTGCGCTCACTACATTAAATACAACAGTTTATAAAAATTTAAGATGATTCGATAATCCCACCAAGAGCGTTGAAGGATAACTCTACCTTTATAGAATCATGGGTTGATTGTAAATTCATTTCAAACATGGAGGAAATAAATGAATTTGTAGAACCAGAATAAAAAAATATACTTTCTACCTGTGAGAGAACAACAAGAGTACCATTAACCAAATCATTAGGAACTTCAACATAAGCTGTCGTGATAGGAAATGATCAAATTTTTTCCACGGGCCACTGTTGGGGTTGATAGTGGTTCCAATCAACAAACCTCAGATTTGGATATTGATTGGAAATGTTACCATGTTTTCAACACATATAGAATTGGAAATTAGGTAGGTCATGAAATATATTCCACATGTCATTAGTATTGGGATGTAGTGTCATCACCTCACTATGTTAATTCTGTGTAATATGGTCATCTATTCCACAAATGTTTCACTTCCCACTCTCGAGCAGGATGATCCCTGAATGCTTCTTCACACATTTATTACACGTGGGATGTTCCTCATTATTGCCTCATCTTCCCAGATCTATGATCATCCCTAATCTTTGATCCAATGATATATTTTTCTTATTTTATTAATGATACTATTATGTCTCACCAAATGCCAATTTGAGCTTCATTTCACTCTATACGATCTCCTCATAACTGTCATAGTCTTGGTTGGATAGATTCTTTAGCATATGAGATCTCAGTACAATAAAGAATAAATCAACCTTCCCAATAGGATCCATGAAAATGGTAGTGGTTTAATGAGAATGTCGGTTGAATTTCATCTCGTAACATTCGATGGATCCATTCTCATTTGGATTAAGCTTGAGAAACTCCTTCTCCATTTTTTTCTCAACAAATGAGGGGAATAGTATGTGAATAAGATCTCTCCTAACTATTCACACTCCATATCTTCATCCTCCACTCATATCTTCATGTATTTTATCATCTCCCACCGCTGCTCAGCTTCTCACACCAAGCGGTAAGTAGCTAGGGTGACCATTCCTTGTTCTGAACATCAGAGCATAAAAAATATCATCCCAATTGATATAATCCACTGTTTAGAAATCAATGGGTCAGTATATCAACTAATGTATTGTGGTCATTGACAGATAAACAACTCAACATAATTATGTTCCATCCATGGTTATATTATTATATCTTCTTGATTCAGTTTCATTGCAATAACATGAGTCATTTGGTTAACAATTCTCATGAAAGTTTCCATTCAGGCTTCTATTGGATGTCTGTTAGTGTATGGTCGATTTTTATCTCCATTTTCATGGTTCTGCCAAATTCCCACCATTTATAGATGAATAAAACCATAGATAGAAGCTTATTTTATTTAAGAATATTTTTAACTATAAATGGTTTTTATGTCTTAAAAATCATTCTTAAGCATAGAATTATTTAAAAAGAATTACATTTCACATAAATTCTTCTTAATGAATCATAAAAAGATTGTGATTAACCGAAAATATCCCCTGAGATTATGAAACCAAGAGTGCTGTACGGCTCGTTTTCATGTCGTTGGATAGCCTAAGTCAATTACAAATCTCCATGTTATAGTTTTCACTCTTAGGTACATCAGTTATAGAGAAACATCAACCTGTTTGTATTAGGATAATGAATTTTTTTTCCAAAACTACTTACTTAATACTTCACCAAAATACCATGATGTTTTCCAATATTTAAACCTTTTCATTGGGTTTATCATAATGTTTTTGTAGCCTAATATACATAAATAAATAAACTATCATTTGATAATAACTATGAAATCTAACCTTTTTATTACATAACATTACATTAATTTTTAAAAATGTAGGATCATTAAATTGTACTATCTTGGAACTAAAGATCATAATACAAGAAAAAATAAAATAATTATTTAAAGATGTTTGAAAATATTCTTGAAATTTTCATCCAATGTAAATTTATTGCATCTCATAACATGGATACATAAATCCAATGGAAGGTTGAGGAGAAGTCCTAGTTAAGATAGAAATGGAATTAGTTTTGTGTGATATCAATTAGAATATGATGAAAAAAATATAGACATGATAAATGGAATAATAGAGATGTCATAATGAAAAGAACATGAATAATATGTTTTATATGTAGATGAAACACTTAATTTAGTCATTCATGAAATTATCACTATGTTTTATCCCCATGTGGTCATGAAACTTTCCAGTGTTATTGACCATGGTATCGTGAAACTAGTCATCTCAATAGATTAAATTCATTACCCAATGCATTAGAGAAATATTAGGGCTCACCCTTAATATGTCTTTATTTTTATGTAATCCACATGGATCATAATAAAAATTTCATAAATAACCCAAATATAATTAAATTAATTTGATTCATATCAAAATTTTGACATTATTAAAAATGCATTAAAACAAGACCGTTATGTTATTAATAACCCATGGAAAGGGAGTGAGGGTTATATGTAAGTAAATTATAGAATAAAATATATCCATTTTATCTTTGGATGAATACTCCTAGAAATGTAAGAGTTTTGGGTAATCAAATAAATAAAATAAAATAAAATTGAGAAAAAAGTATATATTTTGAGATGAAAATTATAAAACATAATGGCTGTACAACATGGTTTTAGAATGTTTTGACAAGAGAGGGGAAAGGGTCACCCACTCATATTTAAATCATAATAAAGTATGGGTAAAGAAGATAAATATACAAAAACATGGTATGGATATTTGAGTAGTATAACACAATAAAAGAAAACGTGAATGGAAAGAGAGGATGTGATTTTTTTAATGAAAAATTCGGCAGCCTAACGACGTCCCATAAATATCAAAAAAATCTGTAGATGGGAGAGTAAGGGGTATATCCTTATTTGGAAATAAAATGGACAAAAATAATAAAACATAATAACATATCAAAATATAATAGGATGTAAAGTATAATACATAAAAAAATAGAAGTCATTAAATAAAAGAGGTGGGTGAAAGGTTCTCTTAACATGAAGAGTAAATTCAAAATCTCAAAGGTTGGGACCTTGAAGGCTTGAGGGAACCATGGAAGAACTCCTTTTGAGTTAAAAATACAAGATCCACATTGAACGTTTCTTGGGATGAATGGAATTAATGAATGAGTTGGTATTTATAACAAAATTGATAAAATATTTTATAAATTTTCCTGGGAAACCTCATCAGTGGGACACCTCATATCAAATATTACTATTAAAAATTCAACCATAATTTATAAATAATGATTACATCATTATGGTTGTCATTAAACACACCGATACTCAAAATAGTTTTTTACTATTCACCAAAAATTCACCATTTAAGAAAAATCCAAAAAAAGTCAACCTAAATTTTTTTGATGTGTAGAATCCAAAATAGAACTCAATTTTTTAAAAATAAATTTCATTTTATATTTAATTTTAAAAAATAAAATACTAATACTTGACTAATAATTCCAAAAACATTTATTTACATATAATGTGATATATTTATATCTCATTACCTCTTAAAATTTCCGAAAAATATTTATATATCCTTAGGTGATGTTACTATGTCATTTGTAATTTATCATTCTTAATGGTAAAATTACTATTACAATGGATAATGTTTCTATTCACTAAAAATTATTTTGATCTTATTCATCCTCATTTTTCACCCTGTTTAAACCCATGTAAGTTTGATTTTTAAAAATCATTTCCAAGAAAAAAAGTTATTTATTAACAGAATGTTATTATACTATTCATTAAAAACCAGTATTCAAAAAAACTATTTAAAACAAGTATTATTCATGAAATAGTATTCATCAAATTGAAACTCCTATAATTTTTTCTATATTCTAGCCTAGGTTAATTTTGACATTTGAAATTCAAAAATGACATTTTTTAACATAATAATTCTCGATATATGAGAAATATTTGATAAATAAAATTTTTTTTTAAAAACAATTTATCAAAAAATATTTAATTAAACATATACTTTATTATGAAAAGCTATTCCAAAAAAATGAATGATAAAGTAACAATTTTATTCATACCATGGGATAGCACAATGTATCTACGGCCTCATTACAAAGCCCCTTATATTACCTGCATAGGTCAAAGGAGTAAGGTATGTTATGGTGATAGAATATTGGGGAGGCTCGGACAACAATGCCTGAGTGGTAATTTATACCAACTTGAACTTGTCCTATATGAGATTCTATTCAAGCATCACATGTTAATACTCACAATGGGATTGGTCTAGCGAAAACCCTAATGATTCAACCTATTTCCCAATATATAAGCAATGGGCTTAGTATGGCCTGAGTCTACTAGATGAGGCCATAAACTATTCCTTTATTATGAAATAACCATGGTCACTTGTATTTATAAAAATATCATAACATGACGAGATTAGTTTGCAACGGTTGTATTGACCACTGGTCATATAACAGTCTAAAAAAAGTGGTATTATTTTAATTATACTCAATTCATTAATTAAATGACATAATTTTGTTAAGTAGAAAATAAAATAATACATAAATACAAGAAAAAAATATTATTCAAAAGTTTGGGTTGTTAAAATATATATTTTATTGATATGTAATATCATTCTCCAATTTATATAGTAAATGTGGACTATATAGACTATAGGTTTTTAATTAGATAATGACTAAATGGTAGGTAAATTTCAAACTGTTGATCCTATAATTATATCATTATTTATTATATATGGATCCTATTATTTTGATGGGAAATATTCCAAACAACACATAAGAAATAATTTATATCTTTGGTTTCTTGAGTTGTTCCACATCATATTATTCAAGTAGGGTATCATCAAATGGAAGGATGATAGGGTTTGATATCATATGATATGGATTTGAGAGATAGTTATAATAAGGAATATGTAATTTTTATCATCAGTTTCAATTTTACGTATGAGTTTAATAGACTTGTATTTGTGCATGGATTTATAATAATTCCAATATATGCTCACTGAGGGATTTCCAGGAATGTTGTAGGATGTGGAATCAATAATGATTCAGTGTTATTGTTTCCCAAAAGAGACTAATATGATGTTCAGTTTAGTCTGGGGATTTTAAATACTTGTTATACAGTCTCAAATTGTATATAATGGTGAATCTAGAAGGTTTGGACTTGAATCATTCAATGTTTTTTATATCCAGCAGTACTAAAAAAATCCCTCAGTGGGCTATTCATCAAAAGAGTCTGTGTTCACCAGTTTAGTGTTAGGGGTTCAATTTGGGGAGCTTTTATTCCTTGTACAATGTTCCAGCTGGTTGATTAGAGGGTCATTGTATAATTATTTTTATGGTTATGATTTATTTAATAACATTAATTCTTTTTTTATACAATATAATGTCATGATTATATTTCTGTTTGGATATCTATATTGGAAATTATATTAAAATTCATAACTTTTAAATTTGATCATTATATATATCATGAAATTTGGTTCACCTTTATTGATATATTTAAATGATTGTCTATAGTGGTTAGGGGTTATTTAAAATTCTATGATTTCTATGTTATTTAAATAGAAAAAATTTCCATTATCTATTTGATGGATTTGATTATCCACTATCTAGATTGCTTTGATTTCTATCATTAATGGGAGACATTTGATTACCTTATGGTAGTAGGGTATGTTTACATTGGTTAATGGGATTTGGATGATGGTGTATATGAACCTAGACGAAGATGATTATGGACCATTATTTCACAGGGGATGGAATAGTCTGAGAGGCTGAGATAGTGATATAAATATTTACATTTTCACTATTAATACATTTTTAATATGTTCTTTTTTAGATTGTATCAATGGGTTTACTTTAATGGGAAAGATAAAAATCCGGATAATTATTATGATGAGATTTTATACCAAATTGAAAACATCATATCTATGGAAACCAACCACCTCAAGTGAGATGACGGTGATAATTCATGATTTTAAATCAAATTTTTTCATACATACATGTATGTCTCATTATGATGTCCCCTATTATACATTCCATGAATACTAATGGAATATGTAGATTTTGTGTGGATTAAAAAGAAAATCTTTCTTTAATGGTAATTAATATGTATCAATTATCACGGATAGTATATCTCTTTGACTAATTATGAATTATATGGTAGTTCAACATAAATTCTTTCTCAATTGGGAATCCACCATTAGATATTCATAAATGAGGATATTCACAATATAGTGTTCAAGATGACATATATGATATATTAATTCCTTGATATTCTAATTGACCTTATGAATTCACTAGCTATGGTCATATATCTCATGAACTAAACTGCACATCCCTACCTAAATTCATTCATCATGGTATTTTTTGAATATATTATAGTACATTTATTTACCCATTTGTTTATTGAATAGAATTTTGGGAAATTATGATGTTCAATTTATAAATATTTTCTATATTTCACATACTAAAATTATGTCATTATGATTTAAGAGTTTTGATTCCATATTAATTTAATGTGAGAGGATGGTATATTAGTTCATTTAAAAAAATTTCACAAATTTATTTATTTTGTGGATCCTATGGAGATGATAAAAAGCTTGAATTCACATATCCCAGTTAGATATTACATGAATTTTATTTTTCATTTATCTAAAATAAAATAAAATTTTATATGATGTACAAAAATGGGCGTGAATATTGATTTTAAATCTAATTGAAACGTTAATATTAATGTTTAGAAATAGTGTTTTACATTTGCTATAATTTTGATTTAATATGTCTCAAAATGTTTTATAAGATCTTTTATGATGCCTATTTATAAATTATCAACAAATTGTGAGTAGTCATTTATAGTTATCATCAGCAATGAACTCCATTGAGGAAATACCCTATGAATAATTTCTATATAGTTATTGTTTATTATGAATTTATTTATCAGAAACATTATATTTTAATTAATAAATTAATTTTCTAATTGGACCACCAGATATTGTGTTATATATTTTCAAAATTTAAGATGAATTGGTATTAGATACACTAGGTACATTACACAAAAATTATTGAAATTGTGAAGGTGTATTCAATGAAAAAGGGGACTATTGGTGTGTACAATCGTACAAGGATGATACTGGAAAAAGGGGTTAGGGAATATTTTGATGGGTATAAGAAAATTAGCATACTAACATCAAATAGTATTAAATTTTTAGTGGGCTAATCAGTTTTCAATGGTTCTATTTTATGTTAATTAATTGTTAGTATGAAAGGTTAATGTTTTCATGGAGCTTGATTATTATTGTTTTATTATCAGAAACTGAATCTAGATTACCTCATAACAGGCACCAAACCGGGCTTGTGGCAATACTGTAATGGTGTTCCTGATCCCCAAGGGCTGGCACATGTTCTTGGGTATCATAGAATGATGTCTAGGAATTATTTAACAATGTTTATAAACATTTGACAACTAAATAATCAAATATTACAAATATGGATTATTTAAAACATACCATCTTATAAAAATATTCATAATTTAATTAAAAATGATAAAATGTTTAATACTACTAACATGTAAAAACTGAAAAAATATCCCAAGATCCTACGCTTGGCAAGAGGCACTGCCCTCCGACCATCTCTACAACATTTTAACACGAAGGACTGCTAGAAACGCGAACCATTGGCACTAAAAGCGTTACCCATACTTGTGAAATGGTAGAAAATATACATACACCCAAAGGTGTATGTTGGGTGTGGGAAAAAGCCCAGAAATATTCCACCACTAAAATATTTCATGTGATAAACATTCAATGACGAAAAACATGGATGTTTTCAAAAAAAATAAATTGATAATAAGAAGATTAATGAGATGAACCCTTATATAAATAAAGTTTTCCAGTGGGTTTGTTTAATGAATAATTATTTTTAAATAGAATACCAAATCTACATAATTTTCCAACGAAACATACTATATGCCATCGGTATGCATAATGTATCAAATGAGCACAAGAAATAAGAATTAACCTCTAGACACTTGCTTGCAGTTTGTCCCAAGTACCTTGTATCTCAGTGAATGTAACCATAAAAATATCCATTTTCCTACACACTAGCCACTAGATGGGATCATGACCATATCCTAGTGGTCCCACAACATCATCATCTTCATCATCATATTTTACTCAGTCTTGTCATCATCAAATACGTTACATGAAACTAGGGCCAAAACCCACAAGATCACTATCATATTAGTACACGTCCACCCACCTAGATACCTGGGTATTCTTTCTTGTTCTCAAATAGGTTCCAGAATCCATGAACAAAAATTTTCACATTTAGAAACTGTTAAAAATCCCACACACATACCTACAACCCACACACATTTTAGATAATACTCCTTTCAAAAACAAAATTAATTTCCACATCATACTCTCCCAAAAAAATCCCACAAACATGTTTTGTACCTTTCATACAATTGGATAAATCTTTCCAATAGTTTATAAAATGTTCTAAAAATGATTAACATATTAAAAAACATTATTAATTTCAAACAACTGTCTTAAGGGAACACACTAACAAGTATAGTACAATTACATCCTTTTCCCACTTTGTTAATCTCTATAAGTCATTTACAATTTTCAGAAAACCATCCCCTATGGTATAACCATGTTTTGTACACAATACCCATTTAAAGACCCTCATTAAAGGAGAAATTCACCAGAATACAAATACAATATAGAGTAATAACCCCTAGAAAAATTTGGTAAACCACATTCAAAGCATATCTAAATTATCCAAAATGATTCAATAAATGTTACTCATGGAAAACACACATTAAAAAAAATGTGAAACTAAACTCTTAATAAATACTACCAAAAATGTTTCTAACACCGAACATAATGTATGAGTAGAATGCTAGAAATATACATGAATCAATGCTACCTCATCATAGGACACTTACACATGAAACCGTCTAACATTTGTTCCAAAACTCCAAATTGTGGTGAAAACATATTCTGAACCACTACTGCACCACCAAGAATGGAAATCAACCCCAAGACCACAACATTTTACCACAAATACAACAAATAAATCCCTAGTTATGATCCTCAACTTATGGAAATGAGGAACTTCATGAAAAAAGAAAAAAAAAACAAATGGAAGACAGAATTAATAAAGGAGGAATCACTTACCTTGAAGAATATTGATGTTTACCCCAAAAAAACAACATCGAATATGGGTTCCATCAGAGATTTTGGGAGTGTGAAGGGCACCCATGAATACTAGGGTCGAATTGGGGATTAATGTGGTAGATTAGGTTTATTTCTAGAGGGTAAACATGTAATTTCAAAATCATTTTTATGAGATGGACAGCTGTGCATAGTTTGTAGGAATAGTTTTGTTAACCATGCGACATGTTATCCCCACAAACAAAGTTATTTTTATCCTCCAATTTAATGAGTCTCCATGGGGGAAACCTATTTTAAATGTTTGGACAATGAGAGGGTAGAAACTTTCCCAAAATAAATCACTCATATCACTTGAAAAACTCAACCAAATAAACTGTACAAACCACCAAAACTACATAACCCAAAATTGATTCCAATAGGAATTTCAGAAATCAAACTCCAACCCAAATGATCTTCATATCATCTATCTGAAAAAGTGGATTCCACGAACCAAACAAGACCCCCAAGATGTTGTTTATAGATTGAGAACACAAGAGAAAACAATCCTTTAAACTTGGAAGACTTGGAATCCAATGGAATACTAATAACCTAAAATAAATTCATAAAAAATAACAGAATAAAAAATATTGGTGTGAAGATTATACCCAAAAAAGTCATACTACTATATAAAATCCACAAAATGTCCAAAAGAAAAAACAAACCAAACTGATCAACCAAAACGGACACCCTTTCCATGTTTCATCTTCCCTCAAAAGGGTAGGATATCTCCAATTAATCAATCAATAAGAAATACTTTCCCCGTCCAAAATATACACCACTTTACTAGAATGATAAAACAAATTAAATCTCCATCCCAAAACAAAACAACTCCTACAATATCTTAACAAGGCCCAAGATATTTACCCAAATTTACATCAACATCGAATAAGGATACACATGAATTACATTATATAAACAGTTGGGTACTCTCCAATCCCAATGTTTCCCCAAGGAAGATATTGGTATTTAGAATTTTCTGAATAATAATACCTACTATGAATCCAAGACCAACGAAAAATTTTAGATACTAGTACAGGGAGAGACGAACAGTCCCCTAACTATAATATACAACATAAATTTTCCCAATAGATAATCCGGACACTAACAGGGGAGGCCCGAATGGACTCCCCGGTACAATGGGTAGACCTCCATTAGAACATTAAAAAATAACATACATTAGACTCATAGTTGGTCTTAACAAAATAATAACCAACTATCTTAATTGACAAGCATGGGCTGTAATTGAATGACCCCAAAATTTAAAGAGTTAGGATGGTCGCACGGTTAGTCCGCATGGTTTGGGAAACCATGTGCTAACTCTGGGTATCCATCTATATGCATAGTTTTATAGGGCATGATTACTAATAAATGAGCGATGAACATGTCTAGCCATTTTGAGAACCATTCTCCAAAAACTCAAAGAAAACTTATGTTGGGAATCATGAACATAGGCTATAACAAGGAAATGAGGGCCTCCCACATCTTTCCACTAAATGGGAACAATTGAAGCAATATAATGTCACTATAAGTTTAAAATATTACAATCATTAATATTGAGGGAAAGACATTGTCCAATGGTTGAAATGACCTTGGGAATTCCCCTAACAACGTGCTAGCTTCACTCGAGGACCAACGACTAAACCTCAAATGATTGAAGCATCTTTGACTTCATAGTTAGGCATTGGAAATCCACCAAACAGAACATCTCCATTTGGTGTTGTGAATAATATACCCTAATCTCATATGTGTACACCAAGGTATAACAAATTCCAAACATACTTTTCTGAAACCAAAAATTTCACAGAAATAAGTTCTTAGAATATGCGAACACATCACTCCATGTTTTATCAGATTAGAAACAGAAAGAGGGAATGAAATATTGAAACACCTGCCTTTAATCAAAGGATGCCAAGTCTTCTCGATTGGAGAAAAACATATGAAAAAAAACAACAAAGGGAGATTTTACTACATCCCATTTAATTTAAAACGAGAACACTACATCACAAGTCATCGCCGAACAGTACCATTGTGACTGATAGAGACATTACAACGAGATGGACCTTATGTAACATCACCGAACATCCCAGAATTCCACAAATTGGTCATAATAACCTCTCATGACTAGATTTACACATAGGATTTGTAATGTGAACCAATGCTTCGAAGAGACTATGATGGACCTAGATGCCCTCTTAGACACCATTCATACTAACAACCCCAAACTACTTTCACCTTTGATGAATATGGTATCATTAGAAACTAAGTTCTCTATAAACCTTCCATGAGAACTATAACCCAACCAGTGGATCCGAAAAAAATGGAAGTGGTGTAGACTAAATCTATAATGCTTACAAAAAATTCCATATGGTGATCAACTGGAGGATCTTCCAATGCAAAGACAATCTAGGCTTCACTATAGTCTGGAATTAACACTTAAGGGGGCGTACCATATCAAATGAGTGAACCCAAGAACCCAACTAAGCTATTCTATTAGTCATAACGTGATACAAATAAGAACTAAACTGATGAGGGGAACCAAAATAAAGGCTTTCCCAATCTCTCCTCAGACAATACCACTAACCATCTTTTCAACCCATCTTACCCACCAATCACAAAATGAAAATATTGTTCAATCAAGTGGGATTCTATGACTCAAAAAATCACCCAAAAATATCCTTTCAAAAAACACATAAGAAATATCATCCCAAAGAAGTCAATAAGGAATCATGTTTTCCTTTAAATTTATATTTTTTAAAATTAAATGTTCCACAGTTAGTGCCTCCGAAAATGGCAACCCATGGGACTCATATATTCATGATTTTATGCCTTACCGGGAACCCGACTCTTATCCATCCCTACACTCATCTAGTTATGCTAGTAGCCATCCATAATTCCATGTAACCTCATTCATGTGTTCTCCTATAAAAATACCAATTGTTAAAAAAAAAATTCATTCCACTTATCAAAACAAAAATAGTCAACCAATATATAGTTTTTTCTCAAGACCAATATCCATGAAATAAAAATACAATTTACATCATAAAAAACATATCCAAATATCACGAACCATTAAAAAAAAAAATATTCAATTCATTCACATTATTTTCAAAATAAAATCTCATTTCAAAACACTTTTAATTTAATAATAAACTCCATTTCTTAAATCCCTATTTCATTGGGATCATAAATATTATAATTTTGAAATGTGATTCTAAAATTTAATAAAAATTACGAAATGATCTCCTGTTACTAAATAAAAATCCAATTTCAATCACAAAACCTGACCTCCAAAAAATTCCACCCCATTAAAACAACTTTCAATTTTTTAGAATACTCTATTGGAAACACATTTTCAAAACCAACTTTAATATAGATTCTTCTTGAAAGGAGGTGTAAAATCATGGATTTAAATTTCAAAACCATTATGAAAAATCAGTTCTACCATTTCAAAAATCATTTCACTTCCACTTTACATAAAAAATAATTCATAAATGTCTACATTTATTAAATTAGGTAAAAAAAATTCATTAAAACCATATTTTAAAATTCCAACATGAATAGAAAAAAGACAACGGGAGAAGAAACTAGTTTCAGTGGGTGAAATATACATATAGATGGCATCTATATTCCAATCCCTTCCCTATCTAAAAGTTTGTTCTGATAAATATCCTTGGCTTCACATGGTTTTCTAGGCACTGTGATCTCAAAGAGACAATTAGCCCAACTATAATTTCATTTTCTCAAATCATTATCAATCTATGTAAACCAATGGACTCAAATAAATGATGTATACCCATGGACACTGGAATCACACCATGAGGTGAGTTTTCGAGGTACCAAACTTGTAATTTGGATATAAATCCATAAAAATCTAAAATCATGCCTATCCCGACTCTTCCCCAAATAACATGGCCCAAAGAGTGAACCAAACCTCCTCTGAAATTTTTTTGTTACGAAATGATTCTGGTTTCCATTAAATGTAACATCCCAAGTATGTAATGAATAATAGATATTATTATATACGTATATTAATGAATTAGATAGTGTTTTAGAGGCTTAAAATGAAAAAAAATCCAATCTTAAGCATGGAATACACTAATATTTTTAAAAGATTGTTTTACTGCCTTTTGATGGAAAAATTTTCTTGAAACTATCTTTTGACAATTTTATAAGCTATGTTTGTCAAAATAAACTTATTATTTATGATTGGGACATCAAAATTTACTTTGTGTGAATTTTGGTATTTTTCTGACAATGTTCATTTTTTAATGAATAGTGAAAAATACTGCATTTTACATCAAAACTACTTTTTAATCTAATTTATTTATATGATTAGATTATGTTTTGAATTGGTTTTTAAGTGAAATTAGAATATATTTTTACCATTTAATCCAATGGTGGTCATTGGAATCAATTTCACATTGAAATTGGACTTAAACTGGTGTCAATCTTTTGATACTTATTGTTTCCTAAAAACACGCTATTTGCTCTGACAGCGGGAATTAATTATTAAATTAATTAATGTGACTTATATGTTTTGAATTATGTAAAATAGACTTCATTTTTGAATTCAGAATATCAAATATAGCTTAGGGTGAAGTTTTGGTATTTTTCTGAAAAACTCCAATTTTTTATGAATAGTGAAACCACTAAGTGGTAATCAAGCAAACTGATTTTTCGGTTAAATGAATGTTTACCACAAATGTGTATTGAATTTTGAAAATCCTACATACATGGTTGTCATTAGTATGTAAAATTTGGTTCAATGGAATGAAAATAATTTTTTGGTGAATAGTAACTTTTTTTTCATTAATCGCGATTAGAGGTAATTAGTGTAGTTTAAGGTAAAAATAATGCTTTAATAAAATGAGATGAGATTTACACATGTCCTAACCCTATTGGTTGTGTCATGGCCGTCCAAGACATCCCATGGGTCGATTTAGGGGACCCCATGGAGCCACTTGGTTTAGATAATGACTTTAATGACTTTTTTTAAATAAAGGTGAAAATGACAATAACATCATTTTTTTACAAAAACAACTTTTAGAAGGGGTTATACTATTCATATTTTTGTCTATAAATATTCATTAGAAATATAAAAATATTTCCTACATCATATTAGTTTTTTTATAATTTTTAGACATTATATAAATTAAATTAATTATGACATCATGATGATGCAACGATGACCTCATTATTTAACGATTAAAGTAAAATGGAAAGATTATGTAATATCTAAGACCTAAACTTGTCCAAAAACTATTGGATGGGAATATTGCGAAGACTTACCATCTTATCTTCGAAATATATCAATTTGGGACCTTATAAATTTGAAAAACGTTTGAAAATAAAATAATAGTTTCATGATTTCCAAAAGTGCCCCTCCTCTCCTCTTATAAAAGGCCCTCACCTCTACCTCATTTCACACACTCCTCAAGCCCTTGGCTCGGCCAACCCCTGCCCATTTAGTCTCTACACATCCCTCTCCTCATCCCAGAGGATTCCCTTTGGGCAGAATCCTTTCAAATTAAGCCTTTTGGATCAAATCAAAAGGAGTTACCCTTTTAAATGTAATTCATTCTCTCATGTTCATTTGTTTTATTTTGAATCTACAACCCCCTAAACTCTTTTTATTTACTTCTTTTGTAACCACAAAAGTATCTTCAATATACTAGGATGTTGTTATAAGATTTATTCAATCTAAACTCTAACAAAACTACATCAAATGGTTAAAGAACATACAGTTTCCGTGGATGGCGAAATTCTGCCTCCCGAAACGATGATTGTTCAATACTCATTTAACACCTTCAATGGTGGCCATTAAGATGTCACTATTTTTATATATGATATATAATATGTTTATTCTTTCCTTAATCTTCTGTATTTTTAATTTATGGCATACCATTATTGTTTCTATTATGGGTAAACACGATATCTTCATTTTAGGAAGTGCGGACTACCGCCCCCTGAAAGTGATTTGATTCGTTAATACCATATGTGGGATGTGTAAAGGATAAAGTTAATGATATTATATATTTTATTATACTGGAATTATAATATACTCTTATATCATTATGATTCCATTCCAGAAAATACGAAATAGAAATGGATGTAGCGTTCATGCGTACGTACGTCTTACCGTCTCCATGAACGGTGCATTCCATTTCTTACCTCTAAATTTGATTTAATATTATAAATACATGTATATGATGAATATATATGATATATATGTTATCCAAATCATTAATATAATTCTGGATATAACGAACCCTTGACCAAATTGACAACATGTAAGTGTAAGAAGTCTGTTTTTGACTTAAGAACCAAATACCGACAAAATGAACATTATCAACTTAAATGATTACATATAGTTCATAACATGGTATAAAAAGAATAATGAACATTAAAAAGGTTCTTAAGCAAGAAGAGATTAACTCAAGTTTATTATTCAGGAGATTAAAGAACGATTGAGTCAAGTCGGACCTGAGGTATGGGACTTCGTCTCAATCTCATTTCATTGAGGCATAGTTTATTTAATACACAACTTTCTTTTATACGGTGTATAAACCCCTTTGAATTTTACGTTTATTTAAAAGGAATATTTTTTATACGAATCATTTTACTAAATGACAAAATTGAATGTTTTGGTCGTACGTATGCGGAAACAACGACTTCTCTACCGTCGTGACCGTTATTTGTGGTTCGGCTTCCTCTACAAGCCATACCTTCTTTTTAAAAGAAAAATAAATACCATGTTTTACTTTTCTTTTATTTTTGTATTGAAAATGGTTTTCATAATGATTTTATATCTATGTCTTGTATTGATATCTTGTGATTGATAGGTGTAAATGTTATGTTTCCTTTATGCATGTTTTATGTGATACGATTATGTTGAGGTTATTAGAAATTATTATGAAGACGGGTGTTTCCGTGATAAACTAAGGGCGGGTGAGCCCGATATATCTCTCAAATGCATTGGGTAACGCGAAGGAGTGAAATGTTAAGGTTTCTCTGAAGAGATTTAGGGAATATACTGTGATGGGTATTCCAAATGTAACCAAGAGGGTTACTCCGTACGTAAGAATGTTATGAATGCCTCAAGTTACCTTTATGTCTTATTATTTCAATGATTTACTCATGATTTGATGAGGTATGTTAAAGTGCTTATGTCTTATGGGTAAATTATTATTTCATTCTTATGTATATATGTAACCATGTTTCCTTTCCATGTTTTTATAACCCACACTGACCTTTTTATTCTCATCCCATGTTTTTTTGAAATTTTTTTCACAGGTCAAGGGAAAGGTACATGATATGATGATAGTGTCAAGGAAGTGTCAAGAAATAATCCATATTTTATTTTAAATATGTTTCCATTGATGGGAATGAAGAATTCTATCTTTATGTAATCACTTTGTTTATATGTGGAATGTAATGCAAGTTTTATGATCTAATTCTCTAAAACTCTAAACCCGAAAAGATCCTCAACGTGTAATCTTGTGATAAATCAAGATTATGTATGGTTTAAGGCTGGGGCCGTATAGTTGGTATCAGTGGTCAGTTTAGATAACTTTAGGAGTTATAATTATATTAAATTATTATCCAAAAATATTTTTTTTGGTCAAATTGAAGTGAAATAGCATTTGAAGATTACCATGTTGCTTCATCTAAGACATGTTTGTTCAGAATGGTTTTCCGCAGAGGAAACAGGGAAGCAGTGCTAGAAAGGAATACAGAATGAAATAACCTTCCGAATCAGCATCCTGAGATGGTCGGAATTGGAACTCAACAGTTTTTTGCAGTAATGGCGCAGTTGACTCAAGCGATAAATGGTGGTGGTATCCATAAACGAGATCAGCCAGATCAACCGCAGAGGAACGTGTCAGTGGTGGAACATTTCATTAGGCAACATCCCCCATCATTTGGAGGATCGTATGACCCTGTGCTAACTGAAGGGTGGATTAAATCACTGGAGAAGATTTTCGATGTCATGGGGTGTTCAGACAATCAAAAGGTTAGTCTTGCTATTTACTATTTGGAGGGTGAAGCAGATCAGTGGTGGTCGATGGTTAAAAATAACAGGGACGCCGATGAGATTGATGCTCTTGACTGGGATGAATTCAAAGGTATGTTTCTTGAGAAGTATTTTCCTAAGGCTGTTCAACATAGGATAGAAAAGTAATTCTTGGAATTGAGGAAAGAGGAAGACTCAGTGGCTACCTATGAAGAAAGGTTCACTCGATTGGAAAGGTATGCACCAAATTTTATCTGAGACCTTGATAGTAAAATCAATCATTTTTACTCAGGATTAAAGCCAAAATATCGAAGGGAATTAGCTTCTCGTGAGATTAAAAGTTATGAAAATCTTGTTCGATGTGCTGAGAAGGTGGAAATGGAGTTTTACAATGATCAAGTGTTTTATGAAAACCAACAGAAGAAGAGACCGAGATGGTAGGAGAAAGGTTATAATTCTTCAAAAAAGTCTGATGGTAAGAAAACTAAGTTTCCAGTTTGTGATAAATGTGAAAAAATGCATGCTGGGGAATGTCTTCTGAATTCTGGAAACTGCTACCGATGTGGTAAGATGGGACATAAGGCTCATGATTTCACTGAAAAGGATCAAGGTGAAGGTAAGACCAAATTTGATTCACAGTTAGTGAAATGTTATAAGTGCAATGAGATGGGATAACTGTTGATCCTACAAAAACAAAGGTTGTGGAAGAGTGGCCAAGACCCACAAATGTAACCGAGATTCGTAGCTTCCTTGGTTTGGCGGGCTATTACCGAAGGTTTGTTAGAAATTTTTCACGGTTATCTATCCAATGACTAAGCTAACTCGTAAGGGTGTTAAGTTTATCTGGACAATAGAATGTGATGATTGTTTTCAGGAATTGAAAAGAAGATTGGTGAATGCTCCAGTTTTGGCACTACCTTCCAGGAATCTCGAGTTTCTTATATACAGTGATACTTCATTGAAAGGACTTGGTTGTGTCCTAATGCAGAATGATCAGGTAATTGCTTATGCATCACGACAGTTGAAAACTCATGAGGTAAATTACCCTACACATGATTTGGGATTAGCTGCTGTTTTTTTTCATTAAAAATTCGGAGGCATGATTTGTATGGAGTAAAGTGTGAAATATATACTGATCACAAAGGTTAAATGTATATATTCACTTAGAAAGAGTTGAACATGAGATAAAGGAGGTGGCTATAATTAATCAAGGATTATGATTGTACAATTCATTACCATCCGGGAAAAGAAAATAAAGTGGCTGATGCTTTGAGTCGAAAAAGTAATTCTTCATTAGCAATGTTGCGTTTGGAACGTG
This sequence comes from Viscum album, assembly GCA_963277665.1. Classification (NCBI taxonomy): domain Eukaryota; kingdom Viridiplantae; phylum Streptophyta; class Magnoliopsida; order Santalales; family Viscaceae; genus Viscum; species Viscum album. The sequence continues at coordinate 655,684,768 of OY728140.1, forward strand.
ATCCTTTGGTTAAGGATTTGATGAAATTTGGAATAGAAGTTGTTGGTGCAGGATGTTCTTTTTTTGGTTTCAGGTATCAGTGAGATCATCACTATTAGATAGAATCAAGAAAGCACAGATGCAAGACAGTGAGTTGCAGAAAAAGGTAGAGCTGGTTCAGAATGGTAAGTTTCCTGAATTCAACATCGATAATGATTGCGTTTTGAGATTTGGGAAGAGATTGTGTGTGCCTTGTGATTCACAGTTGAAGAGATAGTTGTTATGTGAAGCTCATAGTTCTCCGTATTCAGTTCATCTTATCAGTACTAGGATGTATAGAGATCTGCGGGAGTATTACTGGTGGGATGGAATGAAAAGAGATATTGCTGATTTTACTGTGAAGTGTTTGACTTGTCATCAGGTTAAAGAAGAGTGGCAGTTACCGAAAGGGTTGCTTCAGCCTTTACCATTGCCAGAGTGGAAATGGGAGAATATATCCTTGGACTTTTTTGTGGGATTACCGAAGTCATGTCGAGGTAATAATGCAATCTGGGTTATTGTTGATCTCTTGACTAAATCTGCTCATTTCCTTACTATACGAGATACTTGTTCCCTAGATCAACTTTCTCGTTTGTATCTTAAAGAGATAGTCAGGTTACATTGAGTTCCTCTCTCCATTGTATCTGATCATGTTCCCAGGTTCACTTCTAACTTTTAGAAAGGCCTTCAGAAGTTGTTTGGTACTGAATTAAATTTTAGTACATCTTATCATCCTCAATCAGATGGGCAGTCTGAACGAACAATTTAGACATTGGAGGATATGCTACGAGCTTGTTCTATGGTTTATTAGGGTAGTTGGGACCAACATCTTTCTTTGGTTGAATTTTCATATAATAACAGTTTTCATTCCAGTATACAGATGGCACCATTTCAGGAATTATATGGGAAGCGGTGTCGAACTCCAGCTTTCTGGGATGAAGTGGGTGAAAGGAAGTTGATGGGACAAGAATTGGTAGAAGAGATGGCATAAAATGTTCAACTGATTCAGAAACATATGAGAACAGCTCAGAGCAGGAAGAAGAGTTATGCGGACAACAGGAGGAAGGATCTCTCTTTTGAGGTAGGTGATAATGTTTTTCTCAAAGTATCACCATGGAAAAGTGTGATGCAATTTGGTAAGAAAGGAAAGATGAGTCCAAGGGTTATGGGACCATATGAAATTCTAGAGAGAGTTGTATCAGTTGATTATCGAGTGTCTTTACCTCCGAGTTTATCTCAGGTACACAATGTTTTTCACATTTCGATGTTGAGAAAGTATATGTTAGATCCATCTCATGTTTTGAGTCCAGAGGTAGTTCAGCTGAAAGAGAACCGATCTTATGAGGAACAACCGATCCAGATTCTTGACCATAGGGAGCAAGTGTTACAGAATAAGGTGATTCACCAGGTAATGGTTTTGTGAAAAAACTACATGATTGAAGAGGCAACATGAGAATCTGAAAATGTAATGAGGGATAAGTACCCCCATTTATTCGATAAGTAAATAAATTGCGGGGATGCATTTTTATAAATGGGGGAAGGAGGTAACATCCCAAGTAATTAATGAATAATAGATATTTATATATATATCTATTAATGAATTAGATAGTGTTTTAGAGTCTTAAAATGAAAATAAATCCAATCTTAAGCATGGAATACACTAATATTTTTAAAAGATTGTTTTAATGCCTTTTGATGGCAAACCATTTTTGAATCTATCTTTTGACAATTTTATAAGCAATGTTTGTCAAAATAATATTATTCTTTATGATTGGGACATCAAAATTTATTTTTGTGATTTTTTGGTTTTTTTCTGACAATGTTCATTTTTTAATGAATACTGAAAAATACTGCATTTTACATCAAAACTGCTTTTTAATCTAATTTATTTATACAATTATATTATGTTTTGAATTGGTTTTCAAGTGAAATTAGAATATAGTTTTACCATTTAATCCAATGGTGTCATTGGAATCAATTTCACTTGGAAAATTGGACTTAAACAGGTGTCAATCTTTTAATACTTATTGTTTCATAAAAACACGCTATTTGCTCTGACAGCGGGAATTAATTATTAAATTAATTAATGTGACTTATATGTTTTGAAATTTTTAAAATATACATCATTTTTGAAATCAGAATATCAAATATAGCTTAGGGTGAAGTTTTGGTATTTTTTTGAAAAACTCCAATTTTTGATGAATAGTGAAACCACTAAGTTGTAATCAAGCAAACTGATTTTTCAGTTAAATGAAAGTTTACCACTAATGTGTATTGAATATTGAAAATCCGAAATACATGGTTTTCATTAGTATATAAAATGTGGTTCAATGGGATGAAAATAATTTTTTGGTGAATAGTAACTTTTTTTTCATTAATCACGATTAGAGGTAATTAGTGTAGTTTAAGGTAAAAAAAATATTTAATAAAAGGAGATGAGCTTGAGACATGTCCAAACCCTATTGGTTGTGTCATGGACGACCAAGAAAACCCATGTGTCGATTTAGGGGACCCCATGGAGCCACTTGGGTGAGATAATGACTTTAATGCCTTTTTTTTAAATAAAGGTGAAAATGACACTAACATAAATTTTTTTACTAAAATAATTTTTAGAAGGGTTTATACTAATCATATTTTTGTCTATAAATATTCATTATAAAGATAAAAAGATTTCCTACATCATATTTTTTTCTTATAATTTTTAGACATTAAATAAATTAAATTAATTATGACATCATGATGATGCAGCGATGACCTCATTATTTAACGATTAAAATAAAATGGAAAGATAATGTAATATCTAAGACCTAAACTTGTCCAAAAACTATTGTATGGGAATATTGAGAATACATATCACCTTAATTCAAAATATATCAATGTTGGACCTTATAAATTTGAAACAATTTTGAAAATAAAATAATAGTTTCATGATTTCCAAAAGTGCCCCTCCTCTCCTCTTATAAAAGGCCCACACCTCTACCTCATTTCAGACACTCCTCATGCCTTTGGCTCGGCAAACCCCTACCCATTTACTCTCTCCAAATCCCTCTCCTCATCCTAGAGGATTCCCTTTGGGCAGAATCCTTTCAAAAAAATCCTTTAGGCTCAAATCAAAAGGAGTTACACTTTTAAAGGTAATTCATTTTCTCATGTTCATTTGTTTTATTTTCATTCTCCAACCCACTAAACTCTTTTAATTTAATTATTTTGTAACAAAACCAGTATATTCAATATACTAGGATGTTTTATAAGATTTATTAGAGCTACACTCTCACACAACTACATCAAATGGTTAAAGAACATACGGTTTCCGTGGATGGCGAAATTTTGCCTCCCGAAACGATGATTGTTCAATACTCATTTAACAACTTCAAAGGTGGACATTATGATGTCACTATTTTTATATATGATATATAATAAGTTTATTCTTTCATTAAGCTTCTTTATTTTTCATTTATGGTATACCATTAATGTTTCCATTATGGGTAAACACGATATCTTTATTTTAGGAAGTGCGGACTACCGCCCCCTGAAAGTGATTTGATTCGTTAATACCATATGTGGGATGTGTAAAGGATAAAGTTAATGATATTATATATTTTATTATAATGGAATTATAATATACTCTTATATCATTATGATTCCATTCCAGAAAATACAAAATAGAAATGGAAGTATCGTTCATGCGTACGTACGGCTTACCGTCTCCATGAACTGTGCATTTCATTTCTTACCTCTAAATGTGATGTAATATTATAAATACATGTATACGATGAATATATATGATATATATGTTATCCAAATCATTAATATCATTATGGATATAATGAACCTTTGAACAAATTAACAACATGTAAGTGTAAGAAGTCTATTTTTTTACTTGAGAACCAAATACCGACAAAATGAACATTATTAACTTAAATGATTACATGATGTTCATAACATGGTATAAAATGAATAATGAACATTAAAAAGGTTCTTAAGCAATAATAGATTAACTCAAGTTTATTATTCAGGAGATTAAAGAACGATCGAGTCATGTTGGACCCGAGGTATGGGACTTCATCTCAATCTCCTTTCATTGAGACATATTTTATTTTATACACAACTTTCTTTTATACGGTGTATAAACCCTGTTGACTTTTATGTTTATTCAAAAGGAATATTTTTTATACGAAGCATTTTACTAAATGACAAAAGGGAATGTTTTTGTCATACGTATGGGGCATCAACAACTTCTCTACCGCCGTGACCGTTATTTGAGTTTTAGCTTCCTCTACAAGCCATACCTTCTTTTTAAAAGAAAAATAAATACCATGTTTTACTTTTCTTTTATTTTTGTATTGAAAATGGTTTTCATAATGATTTTCTATCAATTTGTTGTATTGATATCTTGTGATTGATATGTGGAAATGTTATGTTTCCTTTATGCATGTTTTATGTGATACGATTATGTTGAGGTTCTTGGGAATTATTATGAAGACGGGTGGTTTCGTGATAAACTAAGGGTGGGTGAGCCCGATATTGCTCTCCAATGCATTGGGTCGTGCGAAGGAGTGATACGTTAAGGTTTCTCCGAAGAGATTTAGGGAATATACTATGATGGGTATTCCAAACGTAACCAAGAGGGTTACTCCATACGTAAGAATGTTATGACTGCCTTAAGTTAACTTTATGTCTTATGATTTCAATGATTTACCCGTGATTTTATGAGGTATGGTAAAGTGCATATGTTTTATGGGTAAAGTATTATTTCATTCTTATGTATATATGTACCCATGATTCCTTTCCATGTTTTTATAACCCATACTGAGCTTTTTATGATCATCCCATGTTTTTTTGAATTGTTTTTCAAAGGTCAAGGGAAAGGTACATGATATGATGATAGTGTCAAGGAAGTGTCAAAAAAGAATCCACGTTTTATTTTAAATATGTTTCCATTGATGGGAATGATGAATACTATCTTTATGTAACCACTTTGTTTATATGTGGAATGTAATGAATGTTTTATGATCTAATTATCTAAAACTCTAAACCCGAAAAGATCGTCAACGTGTAATCTTGTGATAACTCAAGATTATGTAAGGTTTAAGGCTGGGGCCTTATATTAAAACTAACACCAAACCTAGACCGTGGAAAAAGGAAAAGTACATTCACAATCCCCATGGGTTGGAATATGTTCCTATGTATCATAAAATATTATTCTCGAATTATTTACTATAGTTTTTAAACATAAAAAAAAATACAATATAACAAATTAGTATTTTTCAAAACAAACATTCTTTTAAAAAAAATTAGAATTTGATTACTTAATTTAAAACAATGATAAATGACTATAAATATTTAGAAAATAAGAAAACATTCCATAAACTGCTTCATGGAATGAGTCATCGCCCCAAAACCATCTACACATCCTAGAAACATGAATTACTGCTACAAAATCCTGGCATTGGAAATAAATGATTTACACAAACCTATGAAAAAATAACTAAGTCCACTTACAAAAAAGGGGTAATTAATATGTCATCCAAATACCAGAAACATTCCCACACTAAAATATTTTATTTTAGAAACATATAATGATGAAATTAATTTATGTTTTCATAAGCAAGAAATCAAAATAGAATGTTTAAAGAGATGAAACATTAAAGAAAAAAAGTTATCTAGTGAGAAACATTAAAGGATAAATAACATAAAATAAAATACCAAATCCAATGGATATTCCAGCCAAATATGCCATACACTGATGATAAGCATAATGTATCTAATGAGAACATGTAATAGGAAATAACCCCTAGGCACTAAGACGTTGTTGGTCCCAGGTACCTCGTATCTCAGTGAATGTAACCATCACAATATCCATTCTATTGCACACGAGCCACTAGTAGGGATCATACTCATAACCTATTGATACACATCATAATAATTATAGTCATCATATATTAGTTATTGTTTTTATCATTATACATGCTATGTGAAATTGGGATAAAAACCCATGGGATCTCTAGCGTATTATACACGTCTACCCACCACGATACTCTGATTTTCCCTCTTGTGCTCATACATGTTATACAAAAATGAAATACCAATTTCCAATTAAAACTCTATTTCCAAATCACCCACAAAACCCAAATCCCACACACATGTCACGTAATACCCCTTATACAAACAAAATTCATTTACACAACATACACACACAAAACATCCCACAAACGTGTTTCATGACTTTTATGCAATTTGATAAATCTTTTCCACAATTTATAAAGTGTTAGAAAAATGTTTGACATCATTAATTAACTATTTAATTTTCAAAAACAATTTTAATATAACACACTCCCCAAAACAATACATGTACATCGTTTTTATACATTGTTTAACTCCATAAATCATTTACAATTTTTTTAGAACAATACCAATGCGTATAAGCATGTTTTATTCAAAAAACCCCATTTCAATACCCTATTTCAAAGATAGAACCACCCAAAACCAATCAATAAAATAGTTTAGATCCTTAAAAAAAATTTACTAAACCACATTCAAATGTTATCAAATTACCTAAAATGGAACAACAAATGATACTGATGGAAAACACATATTTTCAAACAAATATGAAACATTAAAACTAAAGTATTTCTCAATACTACAAAAAATTATTCCCTAAGAAAAAAAAAATTTAATATGAGCTTGTTAAAAATATATATGATAAAAATATAACACATATTAAGATTCTTATACACCTAATGCCCTACCATTTGAATGAAAGACTCAAAATCATGGTGCAAAATATTAACCACACCACATCTGCACCACAAGGATGATAAATCAACTAGTAGACTACAATATTTGACCGAAAAGACATCCTGTAAAACCATAGGAACAAACACAAGATTCTGGATAAGAATAAATTCATGAAAAGTGGAAATAAAACCAAAATAAGATTGAAGAAACTAATGAAAAATCACCTACCTTGAAGAATCAAAATGTTTCTCCACCAAAACCCCATAAAAATATTGGGTCCATGGGAGCATGAGGGAGATTAGAAGACTCCCATGATTTCTAGGTTAGAATATGGGAGGAATGGGTTGGATTAGGTTTATTTATTTAATTCCAAATGTGAGATTTTAGAAAAAAACATTAGAAGCACACATGTGCATGATTTGGCTGCATGGTTTTGTAAACCCTGCGGCCAAATTGTGTAGCCTATTATAGCCACCAAAAAAGTGATTCCTTGTCTCCAATTTCATGTGTCTCATAGGGAGTAACCTAGGGAAAATATAGGCTAATGGTATAGGAGAACATTTCCTGAAATAAATCACACTTTTCACCCCCAAACTCATCTAACACAAGTGTATAAACCACCTCAAAAACATACCCCATAAGTGGTGCCACTGAGAATATCACACATCCATCTACAGACAACCTTAAAGTCATACAATACCTTTCGAAAAATAGGTGTCCATGTACTATACAAGACACCCATGATTTAGGTCATAGATCAAGAATCAAAGATGCATCATAACATTAAACTCAAGACACTTGAAATACATGGGAAAACTATTAACCAAAAATAAAATTAAAAAAAATTAATAGAATTGAAAGCTCGAATATGAAATTTACGATTCTAGAATGGATCATTGAAGTTGTATCAATAATATTAATATTTACATATTATGTTGGTTTTCTTAATCATCAATATATTTTTATCTTACCAACTTCCATGTGTGAGTTTATTATAAGATACTCTCACACCACTGTTTGTGGAAATTTTCATAGGGATGACAATTATATTGAATTTTATTATGAAATCATTTCAATTTCCAAGAATGATTAATTAACTCATAATATTTATATATTGTTTTATTAATTTCTAGATGTTAAAGGCATGGATCCATAAATTAGGTTGGTTATTTTAACACCATCCAACACAATTATGAATGAATGATGATGTTGTCGTGGACATAGTCAATAGGATACCCATTATAATATTATTCTATAATGAAATGTTAGTATCATTGGATCAATATATAAAGTTTTAAATTTTATATATATAGAATAGAATTAGTCAGTAGATGATCTTGGAATGTAGTATGTGTGAATGAATGTGTTATTTCAGGGGTTTCCGATGAGCATTATCTCATCTTGATATACATTTTGAACCTATAATTGTTTGTACATAATTTTGATTTATTTGGTATAGCAGGGGAATCTTTTTATAACATATCATTCATACAAAAAATTATGGTCTTGAAAAATATTGATATATTTATGATATACACACTAAATATTGATTGAGCATGGGATGAATATCTAGTCAGATATTTTTTTCATATTGAAATATATAATTTTTTATTGATATGTTGCCATATAATTCTATAGATGGATGACCATAAAACTCAACCATACATTAGTTAGAGTCTAATATGTTAATCCTTCTACATAGTTCATGGTGTGTAAGACCACTGAGTGAATGTTGTACATTTTTATGTGGATGTTCATCACTCTGATTGGTTGATGCCTATATGATAATTAAGGGAGGTGACACCATGAGTTACACATTGATGGCCATGTAGGTTTTTAATAACATCATCAATGGAATCAATATTTTAAGAACCAAGGGATGTTATGAACATGATTTATTAGACTTTTCATGAATGTAAAGCATATTTTCTTATCACTATATTGGTCGGAACACCTCGTGACATAATGTCATGACTGATATATTTAACATGTCTCATATCAAAATATATTATATATAGTACGTGAACATGATTGTTATTGATGATATAATTTTGGAGGCAAGTACATCATTTATTGAGTTCTTGGTTCATAAAATGGTGTATTGTTGAATGTAGTAGAGAGAAATGAAATGACACATTTCGTAGTGTTTTTTTATTAGAATATCAGGATTGATCTATGGGAGCTAGAGAAAGAAATATAATCCCATATTATAGAATATCTCAAGGTACATCCTCAAAAACAATCTCAAGTATAAGAGTATTTCATAGGCATATTTCTAATAACTAAAAACATTAACTGGATATTATTTAAATGTTTTAAATAATATTACATTAATTTTTTTATTTTTTAGGAGTATTATTGATTCACCATTTTGAGTAATTGGGGAGTTGAGTGTTTTTTAGCGATCAAAAATTTTAACATGAAAGATTATATATTTCCTTGAAGGGAATTATATAGATAAAATAATGTGTTGGGAAGGGTATGCTGAAACTACATTGGGTTACAAAATGAGGTAATAACGGTGTAATCAATTAGAGAATGAGGCTAAATGAAATAATACAGTTGGGTGTTTTTTGGTTTCATAACCCTCTGATATAAATATTCTTATAGCAGTAATCAATTATTCATGCAATAATATTGTTTTAAATGGTGTTCATTGGGTTGTGATTGGCATGATCAACTCGTAATCACACACATTATAGTTTTTTTATAATTATTTATAAAAATAAATTAATATTATGGGACATGTTTGACCACATGTACTCCTATACTAATAGAACTCATGCCATCCAACCAATTTATGTATCTCATTGATTCATCAATCATTGAAAACTACTTTTCCTTATAAATTAGATTTTCATCTATTATGGTCATCCATATGTGGTTAGTCTATCAACATCAATGATCTTGAAAAATATTTAAAATATTATATATATTTCCCCATTTTAATTCTATATTTATTGTATTTTTACTAGATTTATTGATTCTTGTTGATTGATCAATATCTAGGGGGAATAAATTCAATGTTTTTTCCCATTGAGCATTTAGAATAAGTTTCTTATAATTTTATAAAAAATTTACACTATTGAAGGGGGTTTTCAAAATTTGAGTTCATTTTTAACATATATTATTTTTTGGGAAGTAATGGGATCAAATAAGTTTAGATTTATTGAATAAAAAAATAATATAGGCATGATAGAATTTTTTTTATAAATGAAAAAAATAATCTTGTGATTCTGGTGTATGGTTCTACCTAAATAATTTTCATTAGGTGATGTTTTTATGGTCATATGTGATCCTCAGTTAGCATGTAGTATGAAATAGCTGAACAGAGTTTGAAAACCTTCAAATTTCATAGTGTTAATGAGTGATCATAGCAAGTATGAGAGGATTCCAAATGGATGGAAGTATAGATAAATAAATCACTGTTATCATTACGACTGAAACATTGGTTGAAATGTTAGGGAATCAATTTGACCATAGTAGATTGGGGTTTTCAATTTTTACTATAACATATAGGTGACTAGTTTATAAACGAATCCATGGTAACATACCTTTGAGGTGTCTTTTTATTCCATTTTTTGAACATTTTAAATGCATTTCCCCCATAAAATAGTTTTTTTTATTACAAACTAATGTGTGACTTAACAGTTAAAAATTTTCATTAGGGATTTGTTTGAATATTATTCTAGGATATTATTATTATTATTCCATCCTTATACATATTCTTATAGGTTCTAATGATATGGGACATATCCCAAAAAAAAATCCTTTATTATTGATTGACATGTAAACGAATTTGGAAATGAATTAACATCCTCAAAATGAATATAACTAAATTATTTAAATTTTTAGGACAAGAATACATCTTTATTACTATAATGAAATTATTTATATTGTCTATGATTTTAGTGTCCTCATATAATGCCTGAGCCATCTCTTTGGGACTGAGTGTTAAAAATGATGTTTTTTTATTAAAATAATCATGAAAACTACACAACACATTAAACGAACGAGTACGTTTTACTACTCTAGGTTATAAAGGATTTTAAAGAACCTTATGATTATTAGTGTTGAGAAACAAATAAAACATTGTCCACTATGCATCAATGTGTGCTAACTCTAAAAGAAATGACATCTATAAATAATATTCAAAGATACATGTGAAAAATATAATATTAAAATATAGGGTGATAATTATATTTCCATGTAATGAGTTTTAAAAACATTTGATAAATACCATTAAAAATATACCTTTGATAATAAATTCAAAAATTATAATTTGAAATAAATTTATAAAAAATATTTTACTTGAAACTACAATGATGTTAAAAAAATTATACATAAAAAATTATTTTAAACTAATCCTATGATTTGGGTGAAAATATTAAGAAATCTCTTAAAAACCAAAAAATTGAGGACACTTGAAACATTGAAGGCTGTCTTCAACCTATCCACTTGATTATTGTATTCACTCTCCAACACCCTATTATATTTACAATGTTCATGTACTGGTATTGTTAAAAATTATTTCTATTATTTCATTACAAATGTATTCATTTTAACTATATTTTTATTTTTAATTGAATAAAATCATAAATTTAATAAAAATGATCAATATTATTTATATATAATTACATAAATGATAATCATCATTAAAAATTAGATGTTCATCTTGTTATGACCAATTATTATGTTAAATAAACATTTCATAACAACATGGAAAAGTAATCATCTTTCATATACATAAATTATCAATGAAATACTTGTTTAATTACTTTTTTCGAAGAAATAATACAAGAAATTATATATGAAAAATAGTCAACATAAAAATTTGTCATCATAAATTAATAATTAGAAATATATAATTATGTGTCACACACAAAATAATCAAATTAGTATTCCTTTACATAATAAAATCTTCCTTTCATTGATGTATATATATATATGCACTTAAGTATTAAGGAACATGATTTTAAGAACTATATATATATATATAAATGTATAAATTCCATGATAACAAAATCATTTATGTATGTCCATAACCATATTTTTTATATGACATGAATATTACATGAAATAAATTATAATATATATTACTTATACCATACTTTTTTATAAGAAAATCTTCTAATGTTAAAATTAAATAAGTAAATAAATAAGTGTCTCATAATAATTGATTAAATTAATGTTCAAATAATGGATCAATAAATAGAATAAACCCTTAGAAAGAATAACAGGAATTAAAATTAAAGAATAACCTTTGAGACTTATATTGATACGTCCCTCTCATGTAATTAAAATGATTTTAAAATTAATAATTCCAGAAAAAAACTAAATAATAAAAAAAATCCGAAATAATATTCCCTTGCCTAAAATTTTTCTTGAACGTATATAAATAAAAAATATAAAAAATTCAATAATTAAGGAATGTAATTCAGAAAAGAGGAATAGAAATATATTTATTACAGAAAACCAAAATATTAAGATCATAATTTTGAAATAATTAAACTATTTGTAACTAATAATTTTGAAATTGATAAATATGAAAATAAAATAAAATTATCCCTTAAATAATTTTTTATAGACATTGAACATAAATTTTTTAAATAATATTATCCCTTACTAAAACACATTCATAAATTAAGAAGTAAAATTTTAAACAATCACTCTCTTCGATTTCATTTATACATCTTAAATATAAATGAATAATAAATTTTAAAAGGAATAGATTGATGTTTACTTTTGAAAAATAATAAAATGGGAATTTAAAATTTTAATAAATAAAAAACTCCCTTTCCAATTATTTTTCAAAAATACATTCTTATTTATTAAATAACAACTCCTTCAAGAAACATGCTCTGTCAATAATGGGAATGAAATAATTTCTCTAATAAAACACCTAGAGTGAAATAATGTTATATTATTTCAAATTCATTCTTGATACTTGTTTCATGATATTAAGTATGGTGATTTATATATAAATTAATGTCTTCATTTAGTGTTTTATTTAATTTGATGAAGTTAAGAAAATTAATTTATACATTTATTTATTTTGAAAATTCTTGATAGATAGGTTGCCTAAAAGTATAATTAGTTATAATAAATGCATATTTAAACATTAAATTTGAAACAAATATGTCAGAGATGAATTTAGATTGGATCTAAATTTAAAAAATCAACAGAATAGATGAAGTAGTCCATCAAATCAAATCAATAAATTTAATTCAAAATTATATTTCCATAGAACATATTACTAATTCACAAAAGAACATTTATAGAATGATATCCTAGAATCAAGATAAAAATAAAAAAATGAATGAAGATATTCGGATCAAATTTTTGACAATATCGGCAATAAATATAATCCCAATAAGAAAAACATGTATATTTAAAAACAATTTAGAAGAAAATTGACAAACATGGTCATTGATTAGATGATTACTATAAGATTCAGATAAAAAAACATATAAAAAATGAACCTACATGCATTATTGACAACATATCCAAAACTGATGTAGATATTGGTTAAGAAGAAAAATGAAGAAAATGACGATTATGAATTTATTACCGTGAAAGAAAATCCAAGGATGACATCTGTATAACAGAAGAAGGATAACATACCAATATGAAGATTAAAATCCTAAATCCATCTAGAAACATAAATGAATTAAAAAATAGTTTTTAAACCATAATTGTGACTCAAATTAGCACCTCTATAAAACAAACATCATCACTTAAAAAAGACCAATGCCAAAAAACCAATCTCCTTCAATCTACCTCGACATCTCACAATCTTCTTGACTCTTACAAAGAAATTTGGCAGGGAGTTAACCCTAAATCTCACATCCTTCATTTGGATTTCTCTTCGGCCATACATAACCCCAATAAACCCTCCATTGTGTTGGACTCATTTTTAAAACAAAATCCTCACATACAAGATTCCTAATTTCTTATTTCATCTTATTTTTTTATCGCTTCTATCATTTTTTTCTTCCATTAAAATAATCTAACATTTTAGTATCATTTTATAAAACAACAATCATATTTCAAATATACATATAGATCATTTGATTCATAAATATAAATTGAATTTTTATTAATAATATGTTCAACATTTATTAATATTGATTTTTTTAAAAATAATATATATTTTAGTAAAATTAAATTGAATTCATCATAAAAAAATTTATTAATACATAATATTAAGTCTATTATTCAATGAAATATTTTTATATTAATTATTATTATTATTATTATTATTATTATTATTTCAATTCATTAATTTTAATAAATATAATGTAGCGTATTTTAATTTAAAACATGAAAATAAAATATAACTTTATTTATTATATTTAAATGTATTTGTTTTGATTTTTTTATTTATTAAAAAAACATTTTTGAAAATGTATTTAAATATATAGTTAATTTATATTATTTCAATATATAATGACCTGCGGAAAATAATATAAATTAAATTAACAAATTTCATTTTGATAAAACTAATTCACATAAAATATAACATTAATTTATTTATTAATAAATATTTTCTAAGATGGTACATTCTCCCCAATTAAATGAATTTCCCCCTCAAAATTATTACATCGGACTTACCAAAATTTTGAATTTTCTTCTATTATATTAATGAATTTCTATTGGGACTTATCTATCTAAAGAAAAATCTACCTTGTAGATTTTAAATTACTCAAAGGACTACAACTAATATCCAATGTTTTTTATATTGTTCCTTTGATACCAATTATAATTCTTCTTCATGCGCTAACATCAAAAGTTATGACATCTATAAATATAGATTTCTGATACCTGTGAAAATTCATTTTAAAATAAAGCATGAGATTTCAATTTCCCAATAAATAGTTGTAAAATCCTTTGATAAATCCCAATAAAAAATCCCTTAGATAATACATTAAAATATTACATTAGATATACATTTGTAAAAAAATATATAAGATACTAAAATTCAATAAAACAATTAGTCTTTTAAAATTATATTAAATGAATCGAATGATTACATTGATAATATTAATCAAGATCATAAAAAAACAATTGAGGAAAATTGAAACTTTTATGTTTATCATCGGACTACACACTAGAGTTGTGGATTCACTCTATAATTCGGTATTTTATTTACAATGTTCAAGTATCAATTTTTATAAAAATAATTTTTAGCTTGATTCACATATGTGTAGATATTCACATGAGTTTTAGTTTTAATTAAATATAATAACACATGTAATAAACATTTTCACTTTAATTTAAATATATTTATATAAATGATAGTGTTCATTGAAATCTACATGTGTGACTTGGTAAAATCAAATATTTTGATACATAAACATTGATTAACTAAATGGAAAATTACTCATCATTCACATATATAAAATTTAAATGAAATATATGATAAATTCTTTTTATGAATTAAATAATGACCCAAAATTATAAACTAATGACAATAAGGAACATATAATTTTGTCTTCATAAATTAATCATTAGAAATATATTATTATGTGTCACACACAAAATTTTAAATATTGCATTTCTTTACAAAATACAATCACAAATTCATAGATTTATATTTATATTCACCTGTGTATTAAGGAACATGAAATATATATATTATGTACAAATTTAATGATTACAATATCATTGATATATGGACATATCCCATTTTATATGATACATGCATGACTAGAAATAAATTATAATATTCAAAACTTATATCATAATTTATTTAAAATATATATTAATGTAAAAATTATACAAGTAAATTTATATGGGTCTCATACTAATAGATTAAATTATTGTTTGAATTATGCTTCAATAAATATAAAAATAAATTTGCAAGGCTAAAATGAAATAATATTATATTATAAACATTGATACAGAAATAGATATATCCCTCTTATGTAATTAAAATGATTCAAATAATAATAATTTATAACCAAAGATAAATAATAATAAAAACATTTGAAAAAATAATTTTCCCTTATTTCAAATATTTCTTGTATATAGTTAACTAACTAATCTAACTAATTCAAGAATTAATTAACATAATTAAGAAATTATAATTCAAAATATATTCTATACAAAAACCATTAAAATAAAATAAAATTTTTGAAACAAATAAATTATCTATTAGTAATAATTTTGATATAGATATATTTGAGAATAAAATAAAACTATAACTCTAATCATATATAATAATCACATAACATAAATGTTTTATTAAAATTCACCCTTACTAAATCCCATTCATAAATTAAGAATTAAATATTGGAAACATCATTCCCTTTAGTTTTATTTATACATATTATATTTATTTTAAAATTAAATAATAATATAAATAGATTGAAGTTTCCCTCAGAAAAAACATAAAATATATGTTTAAAATTTTAAGTAAACAAAAAACCTCTTTACAATTATTTGGCACAAATATATTCTTCTTGTTTGAAGAATCACTCCTCCCAGAAACATGCAATGTTTTAAAATGTGAATGTAGTACCCTCTCAATTAAAACACATAAAAACAAATAATATTATATTATTTGAAATTGTTTATTGATTTTTTAGCATGATGTGAATGCTGTTAATTGGTATAAATATATATATATATATATATATAAACAAATATATCAACGTCTTCATTCAGTGTATTCATTAAATTGAAGACGTCAAGAAAATGAATTTATATATTTGTTTATTTCCAACTTTCATGATATATGGGTTGGATTGTAATAAAATAAATGATATAAAATCCCTATTGAAATAATAAATTTTTCTAGAATATGTCACTAATGAATCTGCATAGGATCCAAATTGAAAACAACCACAGATTATATGATAGACTGAATCAAATATGATCAATAAATTTAAATCAAATTAAGATTTTCATAGAAAAAATAACATATTTGAATAATACACTGAACATAATGAGTTATTAAAATAATTATTAAGATAAAAAATTTGAAGTTATTCAGTTCAAATTTTTTGCAATCTCTACCATAAATATGTGCCATAAAATGAGAAAATATCAAATTGAAACATGTAAAATTAAAATCAATAAACACGAGAATTAGTTAAAATATTACAATATGATTTAGATTAAGAAATAGATTAAAAAATAACCAACTTGCATTGTCGGGAAGATTTAAATTCCAGATGTAGATATTAGATATGATGAAAAATGAAGAAAATGGTGATTATGAATATATTACACTGAATGAAAATCCTAGAATGAGATCTAGATAATAAAAGAATTATAATATACCATTACGAATATTGAATCCCTTAATCTTTTCATAACCATAAATACATCACAAAATCAGTGTCGTTGAACCGTAATCGTGATTGGAACCATAGACGCTAGAAACTAAACATCATCACCTAAATCAGACCCATGCCGTCATCTGATATCCTTCGGTCAACCTTGATGGATCATTTTCTTCATGAATCATACCAATATAATTTGTATGGAGTGAACATTATTCCTGAGGAACCTCATTCGTCTAACTCTTTATCTAGAAAATCCCTCAATGAACTCTCCAATATGTCTAACATGATTCTAAAACATGAACCCCACCTATGGGATTCCTGATTTAACATTTCATCTTCTATATTGTTCTTTCTCTCAATTTTTTCATAAATTTAAATCATTTATAATTTTATTATCATTTAATAAAACAATTATCATATTTCATATATATATATAACACATATAATTCAAAAATATAAATATAAATTTATATTATTCATAAGTTGCACTTTTTTTGTGTACATTTTAAATAATATAATATATATTTTAGTTAAATAAAAATACAATCATCAAAAAATAAACCTATAAATACGTATTATTATTTATGTTCATAATCCAAAAGTATTTATTTTAGTTATTTTTGTTGTTATTATTTCCTTTATTTCAATTATTTATTTTTGCAAAAATATAATGTAGGTTATTTTAATTTAAAACTTTATAATTATATATTAATTTTATTATTAACATTAATTATATTTTTTTGTTTTATTTATTTAAACAACATGTTATAATACATATATACACGTATAATTAATTTATATTATTTCAATATATTGTGACATGATGAAGAATAATATAAATTAAAGGAAAAGAAATTTAATTCTCATTAAAATAATTTTACATTAAATATATGTTTATTTATTTAAATTATACATATTTTTTTAATAACTTAATATTGTATGGGATGTTACCCCTAGTCAGTACATGATTTCTTAATAGGGGTGGATTATGTCATATT
Organism: Viscum album; assembly: GCA_963277665.1. Taxonomy (NCBI): domain Eukaryota; kingdom Viridiplantae; phylum Streptophyta; class Magnoliopsida; order Santalales; family Viscaceae; genus Viscum; species Viscum album. Next base: position 655,702,814 of record OY728140.1, read on the forward strand.
ATTAATTTTACTAACAACTGTAATTTAACTACTCGAATATATGTATTTTACATATTCTGAGGACGCATTATGGAAATTTCTTAGACCATTCCTCAGTAGTATTATTTTTTAGTTATCATATTTATTCTATTATTCATTCAAATATAGCTTGTCTTGTCCAACCACTAATTTGTATCCAATTAAAATGGGATATGTGATAAATATTTCTCTTTTATTATATCCTATTATATTACTAATATGTTAGGATGACATTTTTAATTAATTATGTTTTTTTCATTTTTATGTTATCATAGATTATATTATTGATCATTATTTGATATTGTTTTCATAGGCTCCGTAATATATCAATCAATACCTAATTTTAATTTTGTCACGACCCGCCTTCACCAAAAGGAGGGAAGGGTCAGCAGATTGCCAGGCCCTTCCTTCTTTAAGTTGAAGGAGAGATAATGACCCCCGAGTCCCACCTCCAGTAGGCCCCGGGTTGGCGACTAGCACCAAGGGTATGAGTTTTCACAAATATGGGAGGCATTACCCCTTTTTTTATTTTGGATCGGGAAAAAGGACAAGTCAACCACCAAAAAGGGAAAAGAATAAGTGTATATAAATAAACCCAAATCAAGCCCACGTGCATGTTTAAACAATTTTTATAACAAGGTACAAGTACAAGGAAGCTCAAAAGTACAATGCCCAAGAAAACAAGAGAACAACAACTGCAACAACTCCAACTGCCCGACTAGTAGGGTCCCGCACGGCCCTGGTAGTCCTCCTGGAAACCTGAAAGTAAACGTAGGGTGAGCATACAAGTATACTCAGTAGGTAAAACCAAGACTCTCGTGCACAAGTGGGGGAACGTACTAAATTCTCGTGAGAAAAGAGTAAACCAAACAACTAACAAGGAAAACTATCCATCCCAGGCCTCACCAAGGCTCACTCCCCAAATAACGCAAGTCAAGTAATATATATATAAGAGCACATCGATGTTTGGGTACCCCGCGCCACTTTCCCACTGGTTATTGAGACATCCTACGCATCGGACCAATACCGCCATTCTCACCACAGTCCCACTGCCACACCCGCCCGCACACACCTGGGCCACAACCACATGCAGTCCCACTGCCGAATCCCGCCCGCACACACCCTGGCCACTACCACACACAGTCCCACTGCCGAATCCTGCCCGCACACACCTGGGCCTCAACTGTCACAGGTAACCATGCCTGCAAACACCTAGGCCAGAGCAACCACCGCCACACCCGAAGACACCTGGGCCTCATCCCGAAGACACTTGGGAAACCACCTGCCACACACACCTGGCCAACCACCACAACACCCCGCCCGGAGGTTCTTGGGATAATAATGGACTTCAGGCCATCACAGCCTGCCCGAAGATACTTGGGCTATCCGAGAAATGGAGCAGAAAAGGAGCTAATAACCATCCACTAAGGATAGTGTTGGGAAAAACACCCTTCCCCATAAATGGGGGTGTTCGGCACTGAGTGCTCAACTTGGGTGGGGCGCGAATAAGAAACACAAAGCTACAAGTATAGATATAGGTAACAAACACTCACCCAAAGCTTAGGTTTTCCTAGCCAACCTACAGAACACAACACCACTGCACCCAAGTCACAGTTCACGACCCTTTCCCACAAAACCATTTGTCCCATTCTTGTTTCACGTTCAGTCAAAATATTCAATTAATTTTAAGCACTACTGGGAAACTATCATAAGCATAACCAAGGAAAGCGTCAAAGCAAGGATCAACCAAAACACTCACACCCGGTTCTGTTAACAGAGGATCTCTCCCCAATTTGTGATATTTTAAGTAACCACCCGGATTTAAAACTCACATCCACCGAATCCATAACAATAGGAGATCCCATCCCCCCAAATCCACACAGCCACCGAGAGTATAAAAGAACAGGGGATCCCATCCCCTCCAACATTTCCAGTAATCAGCCTGAAGGGAAAACAACCAACTACCACTACCAACACAAGTCAGGGATTTTCAGATTTAAACGACTTAACACACTCCATGATTTCAAATTCCGTGTGTTCTAACCGAGAGTTATCACAGAAGGGTTGATCCTGGTGCTTTTAACTTATTCAGCCGGATATACGTGATTAACCAATTTCACAGCAGGAGTTCACAATTTCAGCAACCCATTTAAAACATCACGAGGGGATTCAAGTGCACACACACGACCACCAACGGCCTCAATTTTCATAAAACATAAACCAGTACAACAAAAGGGATGATCACAAGATAAAGCATAAACAACGATCACAACCCCTTCCCCTTCTTTCTTTAGAACTTTGTTTATTATCTTCATTAGGGTTCGGTTCAACCAGTTCCATAAGAACAAAAATAACGCCCACCCCACATGATACACAAAAGTGAGAGACGAAGGAAATTCCCTACTTGCTGATAGATGATCGACGTTTAGGATGGGGACGCGGAACTTTATGGATAACGACGCGGCTATCCCGATGCACCAGAAGAGTCACGATCGAAGAAGGGGGAAACCACGGCCGATCCCTTAATTTATAAGAGCCGGGGACGGTTGAGATAAAAACGCTGAACCGCGTAGGGCGTAGAAGTCGTGGGTTGACCACGTGGCTTGACTCATCATTAAAGGTGCTGAGTGGTTTAAACCGACTCATGAGCCGATTCAGTATTTAATTAAACTTTTGTGCGCGTTACTGGAACAACTTGGCAAGGTCGGGTGACGTCGGCCGGTTCCACCGATTAGTCACACCGATCGGTCGCACCGATCGTTCTCACCAATCGGTCTCACCGATCGGTCTCACCGATCCGTCTCACCGATCCGTCTCACCGATCGGTCTCACCGATCGGTCTCACCGATCCGTCTCACCGATCGGTCTCACCGATCGGTCTCACCGATCGGTCTCACCGATCCGTCTCACCGATCGGTCTCACCGATCGGTCTCACCGATCGGTCTCACCGATCGGTCTCACCGATCGGTCTCACCGATCGGTCTCACCGATCCGTCTCACCGATCCGTCTCCCCGATCCGTCACACCGATCGGTCTCACCGATCGGTCCCACCGATCGGTCTCACCGATCCGTCTCACCGATCGGTCTCACCGATCCGTCCCACCGATCGGTCTCACCGATCGGTCCCACCGATCGGTCTCACCGATCCGTCTCACCGATCGGTCTCACCGATCCGTCTCACCGATCGGTCTCACCGATCCGTCTCACCGATCGGTCTCACCGATCGGTCTCACCGATCCGTCTCACCGATCGGTCCCACCGATCCGTCTCACCGATCCGTCTCACCGATCGGTACCCCTTAAGGATCTGTATTTTGCCAAGGAAGGGACCAAGGGGGGTCTTGGTCATCACATCAGATACCTCTTAAACGATTCTCGTCCTCGAGAATCAAAACAAACCAGAAGGAAAGAGAGGGTCCGAACAACCATCTTCGAAAGATACCTCTTAGGAGTGAACCCCCGCTAACTGAAAACACTCCCCTGCCAAGAACCAAGCAAAATACCACGCCAAACCGCCCGATCATGTGGGTTTGGGGAGTTCCCCTCCCCCATGTCACGATATTATCCGCTTTGGGCTGCACTGACTCGCCCGCACGGGTTTAATCTCATCCACCTTAATGCGTCTTGATTAGGGGTCGGGTTCCCTCTTCCCTTTAGCCGGGGCTTTTCACACATAACAGAGGAAAGGGTCTACTACATTTCATAGCCAAAAGTCAAACGTTCTATCACAATAGGCACAAAAGGTACAAAGCTCAAAACAACTCGGGGTATTGGGCACGCATCTGTGCTTACCTCTCCCACGTACTCTCTTCGAGGCCGCCATGCCTCCACAACACACGAACCAAACCGATGGTTCGTCCACGGAGCACTTTCTCCTTGCGATCCTCGATCCTGACTGGCCGTTCCTTGAAGGTCGCGTCTTCTCCCACATCTAGCTCTCCCCAGTTGATGACATGAGATTCATCATGTAAGTACTGACGAAGCTGGGAGACATGGAAGATGTCATGGACCCTCTCCAACTGAGGTGGTAGGGCCAGCTGATATGCCACCCCGCCAACTTGCCTCAGCACCTCGAAAGGTCCGATGAACCTAGGGGAGAGCCTACTCCCCTTTCCGAACCTTCGTTGCCCCCGTCGAGGGGAAACCTTCAAGAACACATGATCTCCCACCTCGAACTCCAAGGGCCTCCTCCGACGATCAACATAAGATTTCTGCCGATCCTGAGCTGCTTTCATCCTCTCCCGCACTAGCTGGACTTTCTCCGTGGTGCTCTGCACTACTTCTGGTCCAAGAGTACCAGTCTCACCAACCTCTACCCAGCATAAGGGTGAACAACATGGTCTTCCATACAAATCCTCAAAAGGATCCATGCCGATAGTAGAGTGGAAGCTGTTGTTGTAGGAAAACTCTACTAATGGCAAGTGTCGTACCCATGATCCTCTGAAATCCAGAACACATGCTCGCAGCATGTCCTCCAATGTCTGGATAGTCTGCTCTGTCTGTCCATCAGTCTGAGGGTGAAAAGCAGTGCTAAGGCGTAGCTGGGTGCCAAAAGCATGTTGTAACCCCTTCCAGACTCGTGAGGTGAACCGAGTGTCCCGATCTGAGACGACAGTCTTCCGAACTCCATGAAAACGCACCACCTCATCCACGTACCTCTGTGCTAAGGTACTCATAGGTCCCGACTCCTTGATAGCCAAGAAGTGATCAGATTTTGTCAATCGATCCACCACTACCCAGATAGCATCATGCCCGCCCTGAGCTCTGGGTAGTCCTGTGACGAAGTCCATCGAGACGTCATACCACTTCCACTCGGGAACATCTAGAGGATGCAACAAACCACCAGGAACACGGTGTTCAGCCTTCACCTGCTGACACACCAGGCATTTAGCCACAAACTCTGCCCCTGCCCGTTTCACCCCGAGCCACCAAAACTGTCCCCTCAGGCCTTGGTACATTTTCGAAACACCTGGATGTACTGCCAAGGCTGAGCTATGGAACTCACGAAGGACTTCATCACACATCACATCTGGAACAAACAACCTCCCATGAAAGAGCATCCGATGTCGGCTGTCCTCCGACCATCCTTCCGGAGCGTTCCCCTGATCGACACGATCCCGCAACACTTCCACCTCAGGATCTCCCCACTGAGACTCTTCCGCTTGCTGCAACAAAGAGGACTGTACCGTCATCTGAAACAAGCAGCCTCTAGCACCTTCCACCCTTTCATCCAAGTGCAAGGCAGCCAACTCCCCCATCGCCTTCCAAGCATCAGCAGATTCCTGAACCACTTCCTGATGCGGCTTCCTGCTTAGGGCATCAGCCACAACGTTTCCCTTGCCCTCAGTATAAGAGATTTCAAATTCGTAGTCCTAGAGGAACTCTATCCATCACCGTTGTTGCAAGTTCAAGTCCTGCTGGGAGAAGATGTACTTTAAGCTTTTGTGATCTGTGAAGACCACAAAGCATTCCCCGATGAGGTAGTGCCGCCATAACTTTAGCGCAAAAACGACCGCTGCAAGCTCCAGGTCATGGGTGGCGTAGTTACGCTCATGGGGGCGTAGCAGCCTGGACCCGTAAGAGATCACCCCTTGTTGTTGCATCAACACGCATCCCAGGCCCTGTCCTGAAGCATCAAAAAATACCTCATAGTCCATCCCTTCTTCTGGTAATCTCAACACTGGGGCACTAACCGGCTTTTCTTTTAGGTAGCTGAAGGACGACTCGCATTGCTCGCTCCACACGAAAACCTGGTCTTTCTTGGTCAAAGCCGTCAAAGGGGCTGCTACCCGGGAGAAGTTGGGCACAAATCTCTGGTAGTAGCCTGCCAGTCCGAGGAAACTCCGAACTTCCGCCACATTCGTGGGTGCTGCCCAAGAAACAATTGCCTCAACCTTTGATGGGTCGACTGCTACTCCCTGCTCCGACACTACGTGTCCGAGGAAGTTCACTTCTCGTGCCTAGAACTTGCACTTTGACAACTTCCCATAGAGCTGGTGATATCGGAGGACCTCCAAAACTGTCCTCAGGTGCTCTGCATGGTCCTCTTCTGACCTTGAATAGATCAGGATATCGTCGATGAATACCACCACAAACTGATCCAGGTACTCCCGAAAGATGGAGTTCATAAGCCCCATGAACACGGCCGAGGCGTTCGTAACACCAAAGGGCATGACCACGAACTCGAAGTGTCCATACCTACACCTGAACGCCGTCTTCGGGACGTCGCTATCCTTCACCCTCAGCTGGTGGTACCCGGATCGCAGGTCGATCTTCGAGAACCATCCTGCCCCCTTCAGCTGGTCGAAAAGATCATCTGTCCTCGGAAGAGGGTAGCGATTCTTGATCGTTACCTGATTCAGCCTCCTGTAATCGATGCACAACCTGAGGACACCATCTTCCTTTCTTTCAAACAAGACTGGAGCGCCCCATGGTGACACACTCGGACGGACATAACCCCTCTTTATCAGATCGTTAATCTGTATCCGCAACTCCCGTAGCTCCGAAGGTGCCATCCGGTAAGGAGCCATTGAGATTGGTCGAGAGCTGGGCTGCAGGTCTATCCCGAACTCGATATCACGCCGAGGGGGTAGAGTCATCACCTCCTCAGGAAATACGTCCATAAATTCACGAACGATATCTGGTACTTCCACCATTTCTGCATCTGCTGATTCTATCGTCAGTTCGGTCAACAAGGAGAGGAGAGGTTCCTCCCTCCTGTTTCCCTTCGGATAGCTCCGCTCGCCGGTGAAAGTACCACGCTGGCCGTCCAAACCAAAGAACACCACCCTTCTTTGGAAACAGTCGATGACGGCGCACACAGAATATAGCCAGTCGATGCCTAGGATGACATCGTACGGCTGAATCTGTAGCAGAAGGAGATCCCTAACCGACTGATGTGGCCCTAACATCACTCTACATCCCCGACAAATGAACAGCAAGTTGGTCTGACCTCCAACTGGTGTGCTCAACACTAGGGGAACTGGAAGTCTCTCGGCATCTAGACCCAAGGCGCGGGCTAGACTGGGTGCAACAAAGGAGTGCGAAGCTCCGGTATCGAACAAAGCATAAGCAAGAGTGCTAAACACAATGATCGTACCTCGAACAACCTCTAACCCTGCTGGAACCGTTGCCTCTGCGGCGTGTAGCTGTCCACGCCCAGCTCCCCTGCCCCTCGGCTGTCGGCCACCTCCACGACCACGCCCTGGTCGAGGTCCCTGGGGAGCGCCCTGAGGTCGGCATCCTCCTCCTATGTCCGCCTGCGGAGGAACGGGAGCTCGCTGTCCCTGCTGCTGCTGCCGGAAGGGTCTGGCTGGATACTGCTGCTGCGGCGGATGCTGGGGATGACTGCCACTGCTGTACTGCACCCGATCGGGGCACTGACTCCGGAGATGTCCAGGGCTCCCGCAGATGAAGCACCATGGTCCCGAGCCTGAAGGAAAAGAACGTGGGCCAGGGGATCGAAACTGAAACTGCTGCGGTCTGCTCCCTGCGGGTCGGAACCTGGAGGGTCCCGATGCTGGAGGCCTGGTGCTGACGGCCTTCCCCTTCGATGGACCCAGCTGGATCCCTTCTCGTGACACTCCGCCCAGAGCATGCCTCCTTTCCACTACTTCGGCCTTCTTCTGGACCTCTAAGTATGTCGGAAGGGTAAAGGGGGTAACAGAATACTGGAGGGAGGGTCGGAGCGCCTCCTCCAAACGTCTTGCCCGAGACTCCTCATCGGGAAGGAGGTCCGGAGAAAAATGCATGAGGTCCTTGAACTTGATTCCAAGTTCCCTCACGGACATGCTCCCCTGCTGGAGGGAGAGTAGCTCCTGCCTCTTCTCCGCCTTCATTGTCGAGGAGAGGAACTCCGCCCGGAACTCCTTTTCGAAGTCCGCCCAAGCAACCTCAGACTCTTTCCTACTCCCCAGGTGAAGCATCCACCACTGGCGTGCCGCTCCTCGCATCTGGCTAACAGCCATAGGAACCCAGTATTCGGTCGGGGCCCGAATCAAGCCGAAGGCTATGACTAACTCCTCTAGCCAGCCTTCCATCTTCATATCGGAGGTGCTGCCCTCATACTTCTCGAGGGCCTGTCGCTGGAAGGCTCGAAGAGTCTTCTGCCACTGGTCGTCCTCTTCCTCTCGATCAGATCTCTGCCGATTGGTCAAGGCAGTCTCGGGGGCCTCGATCACCTGTACCACACGTGGTCGCCTTCCAGGTGTCATAGCTGCAAGGTAACAAGGAAAGCCTAAGACCAAGTAGTACAAAGAAAATAGTTCTTATAACTTATTAAGATTTAATTTATTCTTAATTCCCAAGACATCCCAGAAACACAAGAACACAAGTCATTTATGATGCATGTACCTTTCCTAGGGTCTCTACCCTGCAATCAGTGTGGTCTCACTTGGTCGTTCGGTAGGTCCAGAGTCCTTGCATCGGATCACGGGGGGCCCTAAAATCCCGTGTCCTAGCCGGTCCTCCCTAGCCTAATTCACACACCAAGGTCACCAAACATCGTTGCCTTACCATCCCATGCAATCCTCACTGTTCCTAACTCCAGACTCTGTCCTATCTCTCAACCTCCGCCTCTGATTCCATTCTGTCATGACCTGCCTTCACCAAAAGGAGGGAAGGGTCAGCAGATTGCCAGACCCTTCCTTCTTTAAGTTGAAGGAGAGATAATGACCCCTGAGTCCCGCCTCCAGTAGGCCCCGGGTTGGCCACTAGCACCAAGGGTATGAGTTTTCACAAATATGGGAGGCATTACCCCTTTTTTTATTTTGGATCGGGAAAAAGGACAAGTCAACCACCAAAAAGGGAAAAGAATAAGTGTATATAAATAAACCCAAATCATGCCCACATGCATGTTTAAACAATTTTTATAACAAGGTACAAGTACAAGGAAGCTCAAAAGTACAATGACAAAGAAAACAAGAGAACAAAAACTGCAACAACTCCAACTGCCCGACCAGTAGGGTCCCGCACGGCCCTGGTAGTCCTCCTGGAAACCTGAAAGTAAACGTAGGGTGAGAATACAAGTATACTCAGTAGGGAAAACCAAGACTCTCATGCACAAGTGGGGGAACGTACTAAAGTCCCGTGAGAAAAGAGTAAACCAAACAACTAACAAGGCAAACTATCCATCCCAGGCCTCACCAAGGATCACTCCCCAAATAACGCAAGTCAAGTAATATATATATAAGAGCACATCGATGTTTGGGTACCCCACACCACTTTCCCACTGGTTATTGAGACATCCTACGCATCGGACCAATCCCGCCATTCTCACCGCAGTCCCACTGCCACACCCGCCCGCACACACCTGGGCCACAACCACACGCAGTCCCACTGCCGAATCCCGCCCGCACACACCTGGGCCACTACCACACGCAGTCCCACTGCCGAATCCTGCCCGCACACACCTGGGCCTCAACTGTCACAGGTAACCATGCCTACAAACACCTAGGCCAGAGTAACCACCGCCACGCCCGAAGACACCTGGGCCTCATCCTGAAGACACTTGGGAAACCACCTGCCGCACACACCTGGCCAACCACCACAACACCCTGCCCGGAGGTTCATGGGCTAATAATGGACTTCAGGCCATCACAGCCTGCCCGAAGATATTGGGCTATCCGGGAAAGGGAGCAGAAAAGGAGCTAATAACCATCCAAAAAGGATATTGATGGGAAAAACACCCTTCCCCCATAAATGGGGGTGTTCGGCACTGAGTGCTCAACATGGATGGGGCGCGAATAAGAAACACAAAGCTACAAGTATAGATATAGGTAACAAACACTCACCCAAAGCTTAGGTTTTCTTTGCCAACCTACAGAACACAACACCACTGCACCCAAGTCACAGTTCACGACCCTTTTCCACAAAACCATTTGTCCCATTCTTGTTTCACGTTCAGTCAAAATATTCAATTAATTTTAAGCACTACTGGGAAACTATCATAAGAATAACCAAGGAAAGCGTCAAAGAAAGGATCAACCAAAACACTCACACCCGGTTCTGTTAACAGAGGATCTCTCCCCAATTTGTGATATTTTAAGTAACCACCCGGATTTAAAACTCACAACCATCGAATCCATACCAACAGTAGATCCCATCCCCCCAAATCCACACAGCCACCGAGAGTATAAAAGACCAGGGGATCCCATCCCCTCCCACATTTCCAGCAATCAGCCTGAAGGGAAAACAACCAACTACCACTACCAACACAAGTCAGGGATTTTCAGATTTAAACGACTTAACACACTCCATGATTTCAAATTCCGTGTGTTCTAACCGGGAGTTATCACAGAAGGGTTGATCCTGGTGCTTTCAACTTATTCAGCCGTATATACGTGATTAACCAATTTCACAGCAGGAGTTCACAATTTCAGAAACCCATTTAAAACATCATGAGGGGATTCAAGTGCACACACACGACCACCAACGACCTCAATTTTCAAAAAACATAAACCAGTACAACAAAAGGGATGATCACAAGATAAAGCATAAACAACGATCACAACCCCTTCCCCTTCTTTCTTTAGAACTTCGTTTATTATCTTCATTAGGGTTCGGTTCAACCAGTTCCATAAGAACAAAAATAACGCCCACCCCGCATGATACACAAAAGTGAGAGACGAAGGAAATTCCCTACATGCTGATAGATGATCGACGTTTAGGCCGGGGGCGCGGAACATTACGGATAACGACGCGGCGGTCCCGATGCACCATAAGAGTCACGATCGAAGAAGGGGGAAACCACGGCCTAACCCTTAATTTATAAGAGCCGGGGACGGTTGAGATAAAAACGCTGAACCGCGTAAGGCGTGGAAGTCGTGGGTTGACCACGCGGCTTGACTCATCATTAAAGGTGCTGAGTGGTTTAAACCGACTCATGAGCCGATTCAGTATTTAATTAAACTTTTGTGCGCGTTACTGGAACAACCTGGAAAGGCCGGGTGACGTCGGCCGGTCCCGCCTATCGGTCTCACCGATCGGTCGAACCGATCGGTCTCACCGATCGGTCTCACTGATCGGTCTCACCGATCCGTCTCACCGATCGGTGCCACCCATCGGTCTCACCGAGCCGTCTCACCGATCAGTCTCACCGATCGGTCGCACCGATCCGTCTCACCGATCGGTCGCACCGATCGGTCTCACCGATCGGTCCCACCGATCGGTCTCACCGATCCGTCTCACCGATCGGTCTCACCGATCCGTCTCACCGATCGGTCTCACCGATCCGTCTCACCGATCGGTCTCACCGATAGGTCTCACCGATCGGTCCCACGGATCGGTCTCACCGATCCGTCTCACCGATCCGTCTCACCGATCCGTCGCACCGATCGGTCTCACCGATCGGTCCCACCGATCGGTCTGACCGATCCGTCTCACCGATCGGTCTCACCGATCCGTCTCACCGATCGGTCTCACCGATCCGTCTCACCGATCGGTCTCACCGATCGGTCTCACCGATCGGTCTCACCGATCCGTCTCACCGATCCGTCGCACCGATCGGTCTCACCGATCGGTCGCACCGATCGGTCGCACAGACCTGTCTCACCGATCCGTCTCACCGATCGGTACCCCTTAAGGATCCGGATTTTGGCAAAGGAAGGGACCAAGGGGGGTCTGGGTCATCACAAATTTTAATCCCTATTGAGTATATATTAGTGATTATAGTGTCATGTTTTATAGTAGATTAGTCCAAATAAATTAGTTTGGGGATTAATATTATTCTTACATGGATGTAGGGAAAAGGGAATATTATTATGGTTTTAGTTCATCTAATGGATATTTTGGATATTCATATTTAATTCATCTAAAATTATAAATTTTCTAATCTGAAACAAGTCATGTAATAAAATACATTGAACAAAATTTTAGAAGAGAAAATATTTTTCCAATAATAAATGGATTATCTAGAACAAAATATAAAAATATTAAAAAAAATAGGGAAAAAATTAATAATTATTGTATTTGTAAAAAAATATATTGAAATTACATTCAATAAGAAATAAAAATTACATGTAATAAAAATATTTTCATAATAATATTATTAATATTCATAAAATATAAAATTATAAAATTTTATTAAAAAATAGATGCATACATTATAAAAAACCGAAATCTCACTGTGTATTATTCTCCAAGAATTATAATAGCTATAAATAACACTATAAAATAAAAAATAAATAAATAATGTAATAAAAAATTTATAAATTAAATAAATTAGTAAATTTATTTTATATTTTAAGGAATTATTAATGAATAAATAATCAAGTAACTATTTTAAGCATAAGTATCAAATGGTCATTGGAAATATTAATTTTTTCCCAATAACGTAGATGATTAAGAAAAATCCAATCAATAGAATATTCAATTATCATTAGATAATTCCAAATATTTTAGAAATCTTATTTACCATGAATAAGATAACTATATATTATTACAATTATATCATAAAATACTTTCATAATGTGAATAAATAAATTAATGTGAAAATATAAATTTTTTATTAAGTAATTTTAAATTTATGGTCAAAAATATTTATTATATAAAAATACTAGAATTAATTAATATAAAAAATTTATTTCATTAAATAGTTGTAAATTTTAGAATTAGCACATTTATATTATATAAAGTATATTATCTTATTTTACTAGAAGGAAAAAAATTTGTACTCAATAAAAAATATTTTTTTCTATATAACATATGATTAATGAAATTATAATGTCATTGAAATGACTTATCAATTTATAAAAAAAACATTTTTTTAAAATTAAATAAATTTTAAAAATAAATTTATTGACAATTGAAAACATATATCTGAAAACCATAAAATTATTTTCATATTATAAATAATATTTTAGGCTAATTAAAATATTTTTACTTCTTTTCTATTTATGTATAATAAATTCAAAACAATTTTTTATTGTAAATGTTAATATATGAAAAGAAAATTTTTATTATCCAATAAAATTAATATGAAAAATAATAAAATCAATTTATTTTCATGATTAAAAATTATAAATTAATAAATACGTTCTTCAGAACACTATTCACTTACATATATAAATATTCTCCATATTCCACCAATTCCTTTTTATCTAAAACATTATTAAAAATAATATGACCTATCATCTAATATCTAGACAACATTATTTACATGTTTTGAGGGACCGTTGAAAAAGTAAATCCAGCCATATAATCCATAAGGTCAGTATCAATAGAAGTGCATCAATGAGAAAGGTATGACTTTAAACCTCAAAATATTTCATTTTATTTCATATATTATCACATATCAATAACTATGTATCATCATAAAAAAACAATGTAATTTTATAATAAATCATTGAAGGGTGATTGAAACCCATGTATTCATTGGATTTTCATTTTTCATAAAACACATTAAAAAACAATGTGCAGACCAAATTTTTTTAGTGAAACTATTTAAATGATAATTTTCTTCATTAAGAATATATATTTATATTTTAAATTTTTTTTGTTATGTGTATTTATATTATTATGAATAATTTTATAATATTTATGATTATTTTAATTTATTATTAATAAAAAATTCTTTTTATAAAAAAAATCCATCATTGTTTATTTAATCTCTTTAGAAAAGTATAATAATATATTTTAGATAAAAAGTAATTATTTTTCATATCTATATCCAATAGAAGCAACATACTAAAACAATTAAATTAAATTAAATTAAATGTAATATTTTATTTTCATATAGTCTCATTTTGAGACACTATCCGTAATTACAATTATACCTATGTGATATCAATGCCATGAATTAAACATCTCCAATACAATAATCTATGGAATAAAATATAATAACTATTTGACCAATAGTACTAAATATATGTAATATATAAAAGAATAATTAATAAGACTTGTAATTTTACTTTTAATATACTTAATTCATTTATTCATGATGATGTTGGAGGTTCTATGAGAGTCAAGACTATTGGTAATTATTCTTAATCCTAAAAATATTTTTGTAAAGATTTTATAAAAAATGAATGAAAAAAAATTATTTCATTCACCCATGATTATAATTACACAATATTCTAATAATATGTATCTTATATTAATTATATATTACACAGTACTTTTCATTAAACTAATTTTATTAGTTGTTTCAATATCAATGTAATGGTTTCATATTCATCCCAACATGAAATGCATGTATTATTTCAATATTGTAAGAAATATATTATTTATATTATGAATAATTTATAAATTTATTCTCTTTAAATGTACATATTTTTTTTAATTTTTATCAATCTTGTTACTTCTCTTATTGAATAAAATTGTCTTCATCTCAAGTTTCCATTTTTTGGATCATTTGTTATATTATTGTTTATCTTATTATATATACTTTATCATTTTATTCTTAATTCATATTTTTATATAAGGTGTGTGTTTTATATCATTATAATCATTTCTATTCAAAATAAATCATATCTATGAATTATATATGGTGTTGAGATCTATATTTAATAGTTTAGTTATAGGATTTATTTTACTAAGAATATTAAAGAAATCATTTCACTCAGAATTTATTTACAATCAATACTTCAATTATATGAATATATAATTTGTGATTACATATCCATATATACATAATTTGTTCCTTAGTTTTTGTTCATTGATAATTTATTATAGATTATTTCACTGAATATTGTTTGTTACAGGTGGAGAATATATTTATGTAGTAATAGGACACAATGGTACATACCATGACCCAAACTATCTTGAGTATTTTGTTTTTGAAATATTATTAAATTCTATTTTCATAGATATGGCCTATATGAAATATATAAGAGGAATGGAATTATTTATTTGAGTATTATGTGATTATTTTATTTCCATGTGATTATATATATCATTTGTGTTTTCATGAAATGCTATTTAATGCTCAAGATATCATTTATATCTATATTCATTATAAAATAACCCATCCATATTTGGTATATATTTTCAGTGACATAATTGCATGAGTTAGAAGATACCCATTATCGTGTGTCTTTGCTCACCAATTTTTATTCATTGACTCTTTTCCTAGGAAAAAAAGAATATTTCAATGTATGATATGACATTATGAAATAGAGGAATAATTTTTTTATGTAATATATATATATATATATATATTATAAGTATCTTAAAACTTCTAAAATTTTAATTCTCTATGTAGCCAATGTAATGAATTGATACTAGCTCCCTGAATATAGATTTTGGCTAATTAAAGTATTCCCATAGAATGGGTAAAATATTTTATTTATATGGTTAATAATATATATAATACTATACTAATTAAAATAATATTTGAAAATTAATAGTGTAACTATAAAAATTATTTTTGGTAATGATATAATGATCATTATTATATATTTTTATATATATTTATTAATTATTTTTATATCATGAAGGAAAAAATGTATGATCTGTTACAACGGTAGACCCTAGAATTAAATGACACTTTAGTAAAACCTTTTGTCTCATGAGTCACCAATATGTGAATATTATTATATTGTTACCCTCTTAAATACTATGTTTTTTAGATTATTTCTATGACTAATGTAGAGATTAATTATAAAGATCCAATTTGTTCTAATACGCTTAATTATAAAATTAATATATGGTAATTGGGTTTTATATACCATTTTATTTAAGTTGTATAAGAATATTAATGTGACCTAGACATTATAATCTATATTATTATGAATTATCATCAATATGGTATTCAATAAATATCAATTATGGTATATTATATATTTAAATTTAATTAATTTATTGATATATTTTTATATTTGATGATTATTGTTTGAGTGAATGTTTTCTTTAGTTTGGTGTGTTAGATCAATGAATATTTTTTAAACCATTTTGTTTTAATAGTAATTATCTATTCATATTACAGTGTTGCATTAGATTGAAATTATATTTATTTTTGTTTTCTAATTATTATTTGATACATATAAGAGTTTGGATTTTATTATAGAGGATATATATTTTCATCAATAGAAAGAAAAACAATTATAATATAACTACATTTGTTACATTATGATGTTGTTCCATATAGAAATAAGCTCATGTAGTTTGATGGTTTCACACAACATTTTTATTTAAATATTTAATAAATGTATGGATATTATTACAATTGAATATTAAAAGGATGATTAATATTAGTGGTAGTTATATATTTATAATATTCCATGAGGAGAGAGATGTTGGTATTCCATTTTTCTAGATTCACTCTTGTTCCATATCTTTCCAACATCCATTTATCTTAGTTTTTTTTCATTTTAACAAATATTATAATAATGATGTTTACAAATATAAATTAATAATTTTATTTATGATAATGTTATAATTCAAATATTTCTTCAATTCTTTTTATGGTTTAATTCATCTTTTATTTTTGTTTTAATAAAAATGATTTATTTTTATGTGTGTCATCCTTTATATTATAAAATTATCATTTTATATATCCGAGTAGGATTAAAATGTTTTTAGTAAATATATTAGGAAAGTAATTCCAATGGATTCATATTTAATTTAAATAAAACTATTTTTCATCTGGTGTCAATTTTTAATGCACATTAGGATTTGACATTATTCAACATAGTATAAATGACTTCATGACACAAGTTTGATTGTTATAACATATAATCTACAATTTATCCTTTAGTTATTCCTTAGTCTATAAAATATTAAATTCCACAATTATATTTCAATTCAGTTTATTATTTTTTTATATGTAAATTTGAAAAATTATTTTATTTGTCAATCCATTTTGAGACCAAGATCCATCAGTTTTTTCAAGAGTGAATAAGTAATTTTACTATAAATGACCCCTCTATGGGTGAGTTGGAATGTGGTGGGGTGACATGTGGTGTAATTGTTACAAGGTTCGCAATAAGTGTCTATTAATTTTATATTATCATCATATAGAATAATTTCAGAGATAATGATACTATGTAATTTAATTTTTGAATCTCCCAAATAAAAAAATAGACGATATTACTCCAATTGGATTCTGTATTCAATATGTAGATAGGAATAATATATATAATTCGAAAAATATTTATTAATGAGGTTTCTATGAATGATTTCGGTAAAGTGATTCTGAATAATAACATAAAATAGAAAAATAATTATTTAAATAAAAATTTAAATAAAACTTATAAAATGGAAATTAGATATTCACTAACAAATAATATTATTTAAATAAATAAAAAAATTAAATGAAGAGGAAAATTTTATTATAGAGGTAATAATATATATATATATATTAATAAATTTTGTCACGTGAATGGGATATCCAAATAAAACAACGTTGGTTTCTACAAAATTCTCAATAATAATATTTGAGCTATTGATGGATGCAAAAATGATATAGAGGATATTGAAATCATAAATAACATTCCTTAGATGATTAAAAGTGTTTCTAATAGATTGGTTTCATCCCTTGATAATGGAAAAATATCAAGATGATATACTCATGATATTAATATAATGTTCATTTCATATAAAATGTTGGATATTTATGTAGGTATATACAATTTTTTTCATATGAAATGATATATAAATACATTTGTATTATTTATAATCAAGTGGTTTATGATGTGAAAAAATATAGTGAATACATTTTATATCATTCTATAATAAATTACAATCATTCAAAAGAGGTATTCAATTGTAACCCACCCTGTATATGATTCCATTGTGGAAATGTTTTTTATATTACTATATGGTGTCTTATAAAATATAATGATGATTATGATGGGGAATTCATAAGAAAATTGTATATAAATACTTAGTTAATAAGTTATATTGATTTTTTAAATATATCTATAATTAAATTTTAATAAAATATCTGCGTCAGAATGAAAGATGTAAAATTTTAGAATTATCTTAAATGGTGAGATTTTATTTTACATGATATAGATGAAATGAAAGTATTTATAGTGAAATTTATTTTTAAAACTATGAAATAAAACAAGCTGGATGGTTTTGAAGGAAAAACATATAATATTTTGTACAATTTTGGGATTTTAATGATCTATATAATTAAAAATGGTTCTCTAGAAGTAAATTTTTTAATTATTGTAAGAATAATGATCTACATGATGCCCATATTAGGGAATCCCACGTTAGAATTAAATATAATTAAAATTATTATCAAATTTTCATAATTACATTAAAAAAATTTATAATAGTTAATGAAAAAATGATTTATAGACTTTATAGAAATGATATATAAAATCTTATTATTTCTTATTTCTTAACTATCTACCCTAAAAATTAACTACATAACACTTATTTCAAAAAAGTATTTTAAAATATAATTTCCTTTATAAAAGGAATATATATGTTGGAAATATATCAAAATGATAAAAAAGGAAATATTATAATTGATTTAAAAAATGATTAGATCATACGAATGTAAGAAAAAAGAAACATATGGCCATTATTTGGTTTAAAGGATAGTGAAATAATACACCATTTGAAATTTATCATAAAACCACGATAATATATCATAGTCAATATAGAATATGTCTATAGGACACATATAAAAACATTCCATCCAATTACTATTGATACATGTATCCCTAGATCTATGAAAATAAACTACAAGTGATGGAGGGTATCCCATTTAACCATAACAAAGAAAATCATATAGGAATTTTATGGGAATCATAAATATTCATGGGATAGGGCTCAACCATGTCCATATGTGGACTTATATTAATGGTAAGATACGATCATGGATATAGAGTTCTTGGGAATGTACCTTCATCCATTATTATGACCTTATCATTCATATATATCCCATTTAATGGGAATATTTCCAAGGGACACATTGGCCATAATTATAGGGTTAGTAGGTAGGGCCTATCAGCATGGGTAGGTCATCTTGTGGATATAAGAAGGGACATAATTAGTATTATTATTAAAAATAAATTTATATTTATTATCACATATATATTTATATGTAAAAATTTGATATATATTTATAGTTGATTTTTGAGTTAAGTTGAACGATGTGTTGGATTATCGACGGATGTTATGGGGTTAAAATGAAACCAAAATATTTTCTATCCATCCCATTTCCATAGTAAATTCACAAATGGTAATAGATTATTAATTTGGAATTCATGAACAATGTGTGATATCCTAGCTCAATAGGTGAATCCTTTTGTGTTTCTAAAACCATGTTCTTCGTGAAAAAGTTGGTGCCTCTATCTATAATAACACAAATAGTTACCACAAGTATCTTGATCATGGGTATATCCTATAGCCAGTATCATAGACTCTTCTATAATTTTTTTCCCAAAACAGATACTATATTATAATAATATATTTATATATCATTAATGTCCATGTTAGGAGTTATTTTGTCAATATTGAATCATTAAGGAAGTAAAAAATATATAAAAACTTTGGAAATATGTGAAAAAATTCAGTAATAATGTGAAATTTTATATAAAAACATATATAACATTTAAATCTGTTCATAATAAATGGTTATCAAAACATAGTGGAAAAATTAAACTATTAAACTACATTAACATAATAACAAACCAAATAATTTCATTTCATAGTGATGGGGTAAAACAAAACATTCCAATGGTCAACATTTATAACTGAAACGATAAATCACAATTACTAATCAATTGGGGTGGATATTAGACCCCAACAATAAGAAATTGATATAACATAAATTTTTGTTCTACGTAAATTTAAATATTCATCATATCATGTCAAACCATTGGATGAAAATGGGTTTGAAATGCTGCAGCACATAATGATATCAATAGGGGACCAGTAGATATTGAATAATGAATATAGAAAAAGAGAACATATTAAAAGACAAAAAATGATATGAATGAATAAATCATATTAATATTTGTTACTATTCTAACAGTATTCATTTTATATTATTATAAATATATTAATTAATTCTTAAAATAAAAAATGATATGGGTTTATTAAATATGTTTAATATATTATATTATTGAAAATGTTAAATTAAATATTATTGTATTTCAATTTTAGAAAATAAATTTAATTTTTAAATTAATTTTATTAGAATAACATTATAATGAATTTTTCAGAATTTTATGAAAATATTAATTTACAATGATTATTGAAAATACTGAATTTTTTAAGTAATGTGTTTTGATTATAATTATTTCTAAGTTAAACTTATTTTTTAGGAACCATTTTCAATTTTAAATATATTATTTTCAATATAAATAAAACATTTTTTGTTTTTAAATAGTTTTTATACATGAAATTAGTATAATTAATTATATTTAAAAAGAGAATTATTCCAAAAAGTTTTCATTCTTTGTGTTCTTCCACTGTAACTTTAAATTGTATTTTAAACCATCTGTGTTTTAAATTTTTTAAAATGGATGTAATATTTCTAATAAGTTGTTTCATTTTTTATTAGTTACGTATTAATATTTATCAATATGAATTAAACACATAAATCTTTTTATTACCATGATAAATGTAATGTAATGTAATTTCGGTAAAAAATAAAATTATAGGAATTAGATAATGAAAAATAAAATACTAAATATTTT
This sequence comes from Viscum album, assembly GCA_963277665.1. Lineage (NCBI taxonomy): Eukaryota > Viridiplantae > Streptophyta > Magnoliopsida > Santalales > Viscaceae > Viscum > Viscum album. The sequence goes on from OY728140.1 coordinate 655,723,433, forward strand.
TTTATTATTAAAAGTCTACAATTGTAATCCAAAAAATTAATTTATCATCATTTTAGGCCACTTGGATTATATTAGGATTTATATAATATTCCATTAAGTGAGGTGTCAAACATTTCACACACTTAATTTTAATAAGATTAATATTATTAGTATGGTTAAATCAAGAGGATATGTTCAATTATGTTATTAATTTAAACTCTAAAAAATTTATGTTAATCCTAGTAGATTATTTTTATTTTATAGAGAGAAAATAATTACATTAAATTCATTAAGAAGACTGACATAGTAATTTTTTCAATAAATTTAATTAAAAAGAAATGATATTAAAAATATTAAAATATATTTAATTTCATATAAATAATCTTATCAAATGATTTTATCGATGACCATGAAATTTTATGCATATAACTGTTTTTTAATTTTTTTTATTTTCTGGATATTATTAATATTAAATTAATGAATATTTATAAAATTGACATTATTGATATTTTAAAAAAAATATTTAATTTAATTATTTAAAAATCATTACAAAAGTTTTTTCCTATAATAGTATTTGGAATATTCTAAAAATATCATTAATGGTATATATATGTGTCCCTCTTAATTTAATATTATATTTTTTTTAAAAAAAATTATTACATTAATTGGTCTCCCAATTCATGCCCCAGAAAAGTTTATTAGATTCTAAATCTAATAAAATCTTGAGGTGTAGTGATCTTACACATGCCTGGATTGAGTAGAAAACAAACACATATTTTTGTGAAAAAACTAGGCAGTTAACACACCATAAGTAAAAAATCCATCAAGAAGTTTGTAGACATACCCAAACATCCTTGAAAATACACATATTTACATATAAATAACAATATTTTGATGCATTTCATATTGAAAATAAATTTATATTAATTAATTATTTTTCAAAAAATCAAAGAGTTCCCACCCCTCAATGATAAAAGGGAAAATATATTTATCCTTTCTCCACACATACAACACCATTTTGACCAAAAATATTATTAATAAACACCTTCCTATAAATTTGAAATATATTGTTATGTATAATTCAATATTTATACGTATTATGGATTTTAAAAAATGAGGATATCCAAATAAGAGATATAGTTATCAAATTTTTGTTTCTTTTTTTTCATCATCCAGTTGATTTTGATATTCCTCAATCATTACAAAGTTATAACATTACATTCATGAAAATACATATATTTTATTAATTTAATATTACAATCATTATTTGTTTCCTCTTCCATTAAATGGGAAACAAAACCGATATTCTTGTATATGGAAGACTACCGCCTCATGAACTGGTATAATTTGTTTTCCATCATCATCCCTCAAGACTAGTTATAATGAAAAAATAAACATTATATGTGATATTATTGAAATATTTTTCATTATTAACAGATAATATATAATATAGCTTCTAGACATTCTATGAACAGAAAGATGATTACATTGTTAATGTGTTTGTGTGGACAACCACCTTCACGAAGTGATGTGACTCATTTTTGGATCCCTACTACACTTTAATGAGATATATAAGTATTATTTAATAATTATTATTATAATTATCATATTATTATCATTCATTTTAGGAAAAACAAAATATTATATCTTTACAAAATCATTGTTTAAAAATTGAAAGGCTACTCATGTGTACATAAAATCAATCATCTTCATTTTTGTAGCAGACATTATTTTTCTTAAACATATCTAATGGATGAATTTAAAATAATAAATTTTCTATAATAATTGTTATTTTTTAATTAAATTTATTTTTGATATGATGTAATATTGACCACTTTGACCACATTCAATAAAATAAAGTCATTTTCGACTATCGAACCGAATCTTGTCCAAATATATGAAATAAATAAATAAATAAATAATCTAGAAATAGTAAACAGTGATATAAATAAAATAATAACGATTTAAAAGTTAATAAAAATTAAAAAATCCAAAAGCAAATAGTATATTTGGGCACTCAAAAGACCTGCATTAAGAATTTGACATAATGTTTTTGACATTATATTAAATATGATCATATAAATGTTTCCCGTATATAGTTTTTTTACTCCATGTCCATAATTTCCAATAACATATCCATATATCATATTACATTTCAATTATAAATTATTTAAATAATTTATACAGATGATTTAATTTTTAAAAAATAATTTTTAAAAAGATCATTTTCAATTAACAGAGATGAGACTTGGTGAATTTATAGTAAAAATTATTAAATAATTTTTTTAATCATATATGATCTGATAATATTTTCTCTACATAATGACTCATTAATTATATAATTTATCTTTTTTTAGTTTCAATGGTTGTATTGAAAAAATTGAATTTCATTATAATTTTCACTATTAGAAAAATTTAAAAATGATATTCAAGGAGAAGGGTTATTTTGATATTCAAACTATTTTTCACATAGGGAAAAAAGAGTTTCAATTTTTTATTGATGGCACAATACATTGATATTATTTTATACGAGATGATCCCTATTATATTTCACGGGTGAGCATTTTATATATTATATAATGGGTGAATCCATATAGTGCTCCAATGTATTAGGTAGTGACTATGTTATATATATAATGTGTTTGGAAATCAACTACATGTTTACTCTAATTGTAAGGGGTTAAAATGGTTAATTGAATATTATTATATATGTTTCCAAAAATATGAATTTTATATTTTAGTTGGTTTTAAAGGTTTATTTTAGAAATAATATTTTTTTCATATGGGAGTCTTATAATTAATACACACATATAACATTGAATGAAAATTTAAACATTACATATGATTTAATGCTCATATAGTACTAATATTTTTCATTATTTTATTTCACATAAAATATATTTTTTGATGATAATTTTTTATAATAATTATCATAGTTTATAAGTAACAATAGGAAAACATTTTGGACATGATTAATATTATATGGATTAATCCTAAAAATATATCTTATTTTGTTATCTGTTTTTTCATTTTACGGGGAAAATGGATATTTTGTGTATGTCTCTACTTGAAATGTATGTTTATAATATATTAGATTGTATTTAAAATATCTAAACCCCACGTCCTAATAAATAAATATGATTCAATGAATGTGACTTATATGTAAAATAAAATATAATATAAAAATAATAATACTTGGTTAATACGGAAGGTATTATCAGAGGGTCCAGACGAAATTTTATATTATATTGTTTTCATAAGAGGTTATGTTAAGATTGATATATTCAAATCACAGGTTTTTTTATTTTAATGTTGAATATATGTTCAATTTCATGGAAATCTTTTTTGAGGGTTTATGTTATGAAATTTAAATGATACTAAAGATATTTTTAGAGGAATGTTTTATTTTATTATGGGTTATTATATTCTGGGTTGGAAAATAAATTGTATCATATAACTGTTGTATTTGAAAAATATTTTAAAAATAAATATTTAATGGTTATATTTTTGGAAGTTTATATCATTTCTAGGAATGATATAATATTTGTTGGTTTAGAAAAATTACAACATGTTGGTTGGGAGACAACCTATTATATCCAATTAAGCAGCAAGGTCTGAACCAGCAATCGAAGGACAATAAGGGTTCATCGACATCCATTAGACTATGTCAAGTCCCATTGTAATGACCCTAACTTTTGAATAATTTTTTTTTCAATAAAATTTATGTTTTAAAAATTCACATTCATTAAAATAATATATGTATAAAATGAAAGGTAAAAATTATTTTCCAACTATTTTGTTACTATCGGATAATTATGACAAATAATCAATATGAAAATTGGAAACAGAAATAAATTTTACATTATATTATCTGTTTATAAATAGAAATGAATATATAAAATAAATTTTGAAATAATAATTCATGGATTCCACCTATTGAATTGTTCCATTCAAAGCCCATTTTTCATAGTTCGATAACGAGGTAGAGTCATTAGGCTTCACTCAGTACCAAGACATATTCGATCATCAATATGTAATGATTGAACAAAACTGCTAACAGGATAAGATCATGTTGGTGGAAATCCCCACTCAGATGATGTTATCAGAGCCACCCCAAGAGTCTATAACCATCACACACCATACCCTTAAGAAACAAGTAGGTGTTATAAGGTTTTGTGTAACATGTTATTAGTTACATATTGTTTAATATATATTTTTAAATAAAGTTATTATTCCATAAATTACCTTTTAATAATAAACATTCTTAAAAATATGATGAATTTCATTTATTATTTTAGTAAAATTAATATTTAATGAAATATATAAAACTATGTTTTTATTGAAAATGGTACTATAATTAAATAGTGTTAAAAATATAATATTTTTATTTATAAATTTTTGTAAATATATTTATTATTATTTTTACTATATAAATTATTAAATAATATATTTAATAAAAAATATATTTTTATAAGATATTATTATTAATTATAAATGATCATATAATTTTTAAGAATTCAAAAGTAATTTCTTTAATTCTTAAAAACTGTTTCTATATATACCCATAAATTATTAATAAATGTTGGTTTTTATTTTAAAATTGAAAATTTCTATATTGAGAAAATTATTTATATAAAAACAATAATTTTTTTGGAGTCATAATGTCATAATTTTCCAATGGTGAATTATTCATAATATTTTAAGATAGTCGAATGATTAGGTAAAAATAAAATACCATATAAATAAATGGTGTGTTTTCTGACATCGTAATGGCCCAATAATGTTTTAATTAATATTATAAAAGAGTTATTCTTAAAATATTGTTTTTCTACTAAAATAAATTAATTTCAACGTTTATTTTATTTATTTTACAAGGTCTTTCTGAATCATCCAAAGCATTGAATCCTCCAAAACATATAATATAATTTACGATTTTAAAATCATTTACCTGAATATATGACTCACCTCCACATAAGAAAAAAAATATTTTATTACATTAGGACCATGAAATTATAAAATAATGCATTCCACTATGTGTTTTCCAAAAAACATGGGAAACATCATTGGTATGTTTTTTGGTTTTTATTGATTTATTGTTTAGTGTCCAAAACCGAAATAATAATGAAATCCACCTTGTTTAGTATATAAATCAACCCATACTACCATTTAACTACACTCAGGATCATTGATCCTAGAATAAACTCTTACCAATTCCACCTACGGTCCTCCCAAGGCACCCCCAATATTCCAATAAGCCTCTCCCAATCCATTGTGATCACACATCCAAGTGAGGGATCTCCCTCAATTCTTTTTCATCAAGAATCTCTTTTATTTCATTCCTTTTAATTCCCATTTCCATGTTTTGGTATATGTTATTCAATACCTACATATAGTCTATTTTAGGTATACCTGTTGATATATTCATTTCACTAACATCAATCCTCCCTATGATCCCTTTATCTAACCATTTAATGTGCAAAAATTCCCCAAGGGTTACTTTCTTTCTCAATTTTGGTCAATGATTCCTTATATTGTTATATAATTTTATTTTCAATTATAAATAATGGGGTATTTACTCACTCCTACCATTTACATAACTTATTATGTTTTAATAATTATATATCCCTTCTCTCTCAATAATCACTCTCTTGTACACTTGTTGCCATTCCGAAATTTCAAAAGTGATTTCACTATTCTAATTTCAATTCATGAATTTATTTTATATTTTGTTACAAAATTACATTTAATATGTTTGGATATTATGTTCTGAGATCCCCTTTCTATAACTTTCATGTATAAATTATGGGATACCCCATTATCACTAATCAACCCATTTTATGAATTTCTATTTAATTTCATTATGCTATTGAAATTGTGACAGAGTTTTCAATGAAAAAATCATCACATTTTGAATAACATACCCAATTCTCTATCAAGGGTATTCACTAAAATGCTTATATACTTATTTATTGGGGACATAAATTTATTGATTCTTCATTACATTTTCATGAAATAACTAATATTATTAATGAATCTATGTTTTTTGATCAATGTGGAACACTTATACATGAAAATGAAAGGATTGTGAAGGGTGTTCCATAATAGAATTCGAATGAATTGGGTAATATTTACAATCATGATACACCATGTACAATTAGGTATTACTCATGCTAATTCAACTTTAATGAGTGTTTACACATGATAATTAGTGCTAAATAAGGGATTACTCATGATAATCAATTTGAAAAGATCCTTGGTTCATGAAAATATCATGTTTTCTATTGTTTCCAAATTTCCTTGTCTAGACCTTCATGATATATCTTTAAATTATATTCATGTATCTCTTATTCTCTATTGGAATTCCTATTGACTGAAATTTATTTTCATCATCCTGTTATGCCATGATTATTCCAATACTTGTTTGTATATATCATCCTTTTCGTATGAAGGATCTCAGGCTATCCCATGCAGTGTTAGGTATGTAGGAATTATATGGTCAGGTGAACAAAGTTTTCAATAATTATATTGAATTTCATTTTTTATATTGTTATGTAATGTTTCTATCTTCTCATGAAAGTAGACATGTATACATTATGGGCTGTATTATGTTCATTTTTATGTAATAAATAATGAATAAATATAATTAATGAGAAGGGTTGTTATAGTTTTTATTAGATGATATGTTTTGTTATTTTTGGGATTAGTATTACAAAATAGTAGTGAAAACCCTTATGAATAAGAGTAAGTATAAGAATATAATAATAAAATTCTGTTCAGTATATAGTAATTAATTTATAATTAAAATACATCCCTATCTCAAAATGAATAATTAATGGTCACATTGTCATATATGTAACTTGTGGCAAATTCCAAAAAAATCACCTTGAGATATACTTGAATAAAAACTATTTCATGGAAAAGGGCCTTTCATAACACTATATTCAAACTCCTAGGGATTATGATATTTTATGTTCGTAAAACTTTTATGAACCATTATTAATGGATAAAAATGTCCCTATTAGAATATATGTAATGTAACAGATAATGGATCACGTAGATTGAATCATTGGGTACCACAAGAATGGATATGTTATTCATATAAAAGATTACCCTTCTATTTTCAATGTTTTATTACATTCATATTACCTATATATTTATTCCCCATAAATCTATAGTATTTTTTATAGTGAATATATAGAATGAGTTAGATCACATACCACTGTTTTATAACTTCATAAATAACTACAATGAATTATTATAATAATGTCATGAACTGAAATCATTAAATAATTTTCAAATAAAAATGTTACATGGAAAAAAACATTATCAGGCATCCAATACCTCTATCATTGAATGATTATTTCAAGTATCATGAACAAACTATTGAAGAATCATGTGATATCGACATTATTACCATCCATAATGGTATTTTCAAATTCTTCTCATTATGTCAAAATGATCAAGAAATAAAACATTTTCTAGATGATGAAAAAGGGGTGCCATAGAGAAACCAATATGTATCAAATTATAGATTTTTTCATTTGGAAAATTCATAAATTGATATAACAATACCCAATTTTGAAATATTTGAATTGGAATCAGTAATAATTTTTTTATAAAAAACATGTTAAAGAATATATTCCAAAATTATATATAATAATACCATTTTACTGACTTATCAGTGTTTCTATCAATATAATAAATGAATCATGATGTTTTTTTGGTAAAAGAAGTATATGATTTTGAAAATATCCTAATCTACCCTTTTGATGCATGATCTCATTCTATATTAATGAAATTATAATAGGAATAACTAAATAAACCATTGAAAATATGAAGGAGATGTATTGTCACCTATTTCCACCTTAGCAGGTAAAATAAAATATCGGGAAACAAACTTATTAAGGGTAAAAGAATGTAACGAACAGATAATTTAAATAATATTTGGTGTCATAAATTTTTTTAAATTGTCATATTTATTAATAATATACAAGTATAAATTTAAATGTAACTATCAATTCTTCACTATTATGTGACAATTTATCAATTATATCCAATAATCAATATGACCATTGGAAACAACAATAAATTTATCTTTACAATTATTTTTTTATAAATATAAAATAAAATTGAAAAATAATTCATAATGAAGAGTCAATAGACTCTAATATTATAAGTGTGACGTTGAAATCCTTTTATTATGGTCTCGTGAATGAGGTTCTATAATTAGGCTTCACTCAAGACTAGGCCTAAGCTGGGCATAAATAGGTAAAGCTTAAATGAAATTGCATACTAGAGATGATCCAATTTGTAGAATGCACCACTCAAGCGATGTTATCAAAGCCTCTCCATGTGGTTACCATAATCTCATACCTTAACCTTAGGTCATAAGTTACTGTAATAAGGGGATATTTAATTAGGTCTTTGTTACTTATTGTGGAATATTTTGTTTATAAATAAAATTCATATTCTTTCAATTCCGTTGTTAGAATATTATTTCTCAAAAATCTAATGAATTTGAAAAATTGATTTTTTGAGTAAGATGGTACTTTTCAAATATATATAATACAATGATTTTATTAATAATGTTTTTATAATTAATATTATTATAAAAGAAATCATATTAATTTTAAATTATGATAATATTTGTTCTTTATTATGTCTAATCTATAAGTTATTAAGTAATCAATTAAATATGAATTGTTTTTTTATAATATAATGTAGAAATAGTATTATTAATTTTAATTAAATAATTTATTATGATAAATTAATGGATTTTAGAAATATTTATTATTATAATAAAAAATTATTCTTAAATATCTTTTATTAATTATGAATTATAATATTTTTTAAAGAAGTCAAAAGTATTTTTTTTACGTTTAAAATCGATTTTTGTCAAAAATTGTCAATTTTGAATAAATGTCAATTTTTGGTTTAAAAATTTAAAATTCAAATATTTAGAAAATTATTTAGACAAAATAAATGTTATTTTTTGATGTAGTTTATTGACATTATCAAATGGTGATTGTATCATAATATTTTAACGCAGTCAATGTTTTGGGTATACAAATAAATACCATATTATTATATAGAGTTTTTTAGGACATCATAATAGACTAATAATTATTTAATAAAAAATATAAATGGGATATTCATCCAAATGTATTTTTTTATATTAAAATAAATTAAATTTATTTTTAGTTTATTTTTATATAATTACTTAGTGAATCCTCTAAAACGTATATTATATTCTAATATTTTAAAATCATTTCCTTGAATGTATGACTCACCATTACATAAACAAGGGAAATATTATAGTCTTTTTGGAACATGGATTTATAAAATAATTCATACCACTCCCCTTTATCAATAAAACATTGTAAAACCCAATGGTATGGTTTTTGGTTTTGAATATTTTATTTGGTAGAGACCAATTCAAAAATAATAATGAAATCAACGTCACTTCCTATGTAAACCCTCCCATACACCAATTTATCTTAACTCAAGAAATTTTAGACTCGACCACTATATACACCCTAATTTTTATATTATAACATGTAATACTCAGGAAACCATGAATCCTCTCCCATTCCTTTGGAATCACACATCCATGTAAGGCATCTCCCTCTCTCCTTTGGTTTCTGGCACCCCTATTATTTCATGCCTTCTAATATATATTATTATGATTTGGGAAATGTTATTAAATACCATAATAATTTAAAATTTATGTATAAATTATGGTATATTCTATTCACTATAATTAAGCCCAATTCCCCCTATAATCCTTTAATCCCGCCTATTACAATGCCAAAATTTCATAAGAGTTCCTTCCTTTCCCAAATTTGTTTCTATGTTATGTTATATTGTGAAAACATTTTATTTTCAATTAAAATAAATTGGTTATACTTTAAAACATCAACCATTATTCCATCATTATTTTTAAACGATGATATACCCCTTATCACCCATTAATACCTCCCACAAACATCTATTACGAAGATGATTTTTCATAATAAATTTCTCTCTTCCCATTAAATTGATGAATTATATTTATATTTTGTATATAAATTCTATATATTACGATGTGATATTATATTTCACAGTCCCATTAAGTTATATTTTGTTTATAAATGACGATATAACCCTTTCACAGTCATTAAATGTTTTTATGAATTTCTATTTCAAGTCATTATACTACTGAAATTGCACCGCGATTTTGCATGCCAAGATCATCATATAGTTAATACCATACCCATTTATCTATCCAATGTATTCAATAATAGAATCATGATACGACTTGTTAAATGAGGGTTTAATACTGTTAATTTTTGTGAAATGATTATTTATTAATTCTAATTCATGTTCAATTAGGGTTTAATCATGCTAATCCTAGTGCAATGAGCCTTGTATTAGGAAAATATAATACAGTATGTTGTAGACACATTTCAATGATATGATAATTATGATATATTATGAATATATGTTCATGAGCCTTGTCTCCATTTATAGCTTACCATTTTCTTATGTATGCCCTCAGGTTATCCCCTAATGTGTTATGTACGATGGAATGTTGGGGTAATGTAAAATTATTTTTAATTAATTATGTTGTATTTCATGAATTAATTTGTTATGTAATGTTCCAAATTTACCACGATAGTATACCTATCAATCTCGTGGGTTGTATTATCTGTAATTTTAGGTAATAAATCATGTTTAAATATAAAATAAACAATATAGATTTTATACCTTGTTAGAATGAGTTTGGTTTTTAATTAAATTGTTTGATGGATGAATAATAATTTTTGTATTGGAACCTATATAATAACAAATTGAAAACCTGGGGATGTAAAACTTGTTTGATGACTAAGTTGTTAAGGTTATTCGAGTAGAGTATCACTGTAAAATTTTAATAAAAATTGTGATATTGTTAAATAAAATATCATGGTATATTATTTGAGGATTCATTGTTGAATTATGTTTTGGAATAAAAATTATCATCAATTGGATTTATGTTGAATTATTTAAATGGTTAAAAAATTATTTAAATTTTGTGATTTGATAAATTTTATTTTTTGTAAGAGATAGTAAGTGTGATTGATGTTATTTACATATATAAATACTAAAATAATTTTGGATGACATTGTGGTAAAATACTTATTAATTTTGTGTTTATGTATTATTAATGAATATTTATGATGAATTTTCTATATATTTATTTTTTAAATTATCTATGTATAAAATTGGAAATTACTTTTTAGTTTTTGATATTAAATAATATTTCAGTCAATTAATCATTTACTATTTTTTTTAATTATATTATCATGTCCAAAATAATATTTTAGTTCCTTGAGACTGCTGGAATATGTATTTATTCATTTTGAAACCAAATTAGTTGATTCTGATACTTTATTAAATAAATAATCATTCTAGGAAGTCATTGTATGATGAAAAATATGAGTTTGTTAGGGATATTGATTAAATAATGAACTTAATCTTTCCATGTCTTTATATTTATATTTTCTATTATAATTGTCTAAAAACTCAATATGCTATAAATAAATTTAAAAACACTAGGAAACGTTTTTTGAAACAAAAGAGTTATTTTTTTATGTTTTTATGAAAAAATCCCTGGCCGTTTAACCCATCAATGACTTATAGTTCTGTTATAGTTAACTTTCGCATTTCCATTTCTATATCAATCCCAACAAGTACTTACGAGTTATATTTTTTCATCCATGTCCATGTTTTTTGTAGAGACCCAAATCCTGATGTACATAGACATTACATTACTTTTTCAGAATAAATAATACATAACGAAAACAGACACACAAAGACCATAATAGTTTAGTGTCTTTGGAAACTCGAAAAATATTCTTCTAATCGTGGAGAAAGATCTTCAACATCTCCAATAAAGAACTTACACTTTTGTTTTATTACTTAATACCTTTCTTTAAATCTTGTGGAAAAGAAAAAATATAAAGGGTGTGCTCAAATGCTCAATAAGGGTAAGTATAGAGAACATAAAACAATCCATAAACATTTGAATGTAAAAACTTGAACATAAAATCTAAACATCAAAATCATGAGCAACGACATAAATTTTGGAAGTACACAAGGCATATATCATAATGGAACATTATTCATTATAAAATAGCAGAATAATAAAACATTTAATTGTGGAATCCATTAAGAACATGTTTTGATTTCCATTGTTGCCAAGGCATTGCTCCCAAGACCATCTTAGTGGTCAAAGTCTTATTGTGAATCAAGCTCACTCCTCGTTCCAGTCCTATAACACTGAACTGGATTAACTTACCATTCCAGCCATGTCTATATCATTAGATATAAAACATTACCCAATGCATTGAAAGGAGATATATGTTCCACCCATCTCATAATGAAACCATTCTTATGTTTTCCACAAAATCATAAATCATACGTCATAGCATAACCCATGTAATAAAAGTGTGATTCTTAAAAATCATACAATCATAACACAATACATATAGGATAAAAGGACATCATAAAAATAATCCCATATTAACATAATAAAAACAATATAAAAATAGGGATATAAACAGAACCCTATATTATCTTAGATGGAAAATAATTTTGATAAAACACTTGAACTCCATTCTTGAGGAAAATATCCTTTCTACTTCAAAAACAATTTCCTTTCTTAACATGTCATATAATTTTAAAATAAAAGAAGTTGAATAAAAATAATCTTGAAAACTTGTAAATGAATCCTCATGGAAATAGTGTTCTAAAATTCCATTCATACCATATAATTAAAATAACATTCTTCCCGTACTTTGGCCGGAAAAGTCAAAAAGTACCTCATACGAAAAATGACAAAAGATTCCATTAATATATTTTACTAAAAACTCACTGAAGGGAAAAATTATATTTAAAAATTTGTATGAGGATAGAAATAATATTGCATATTGAAAAAAATGGAAGTGGATGATAAATATTCCCCATTAAATTATGATGTAAAAACAATCTTGGATAAAAATTGAGATTGCGAGATTTTCCCTTACCTTAGGTCTGATTTTCATCGTAAGGGTCTGAACCTCCTATATAATGATTTAAATAATGTCATTGACTTATTAAAAAAACATAATTATTGTTATGATATCATATATGGTCATATTCATAGCTTCTTATTAGTAATATATCATTGCTACTTGTTATTCGGGTGTTTAATACTTTTTGTTCTTATGCATGTTTTGTCGAATAAATTTTTATTCTTCATTTTTTGTTATATAAACCTCATTTCCAGAATGGTATTAGTGTAATTTATATCATATTTATTCATTCAATTCGTTTATATAATCCTTATGCAATGAAGATCATGTAGAACGAGTCGCATCACATCGTGGAGACTGTATTCCGTACGTACGCTCGAGCGATGAATATCGTTCCCATGATCGTGGAATTGTATTGGAGTGTATGTATACTATTTAAGAATCAATATCAATTTATAATAATCATATATAGTTATTATTTACACCATTATACCCATCCAAGTAAGGTGGAGGTGAAAATAGATTACTCCACGACGTGGAGGCGGTATTCCGTACGTACGCAGGCACGGTGATTTCGTTTCCCGTAGGATGAATAGATGGTTAAATATGGTTGTTTCATAAATATAATAACATATTAGTATATTAGTGATACTGACGTTATTAATTTATAATGAAACAACTAAAGAAGAATAAGTATAAGAAAAAATAAAGGTGAGAGAATCGGTATCGGGCATTACCTCTCCATTGAGGCGCCTATTCTTCACCTCCTTTTTGAGAACTAAATATGGTCTTTGAAGAAGCCTAGAACCTCTAGGATGTTCCTAGGGAAGTGGATAAGAGAAATATGAAGGGTTTGGCCCAGCTTTAATGCTCAATGTGGTGTAAGGAGGTGAGGTAGGAGGTTCCCATTTATAATGGAGGAGAGGGGCACCTTTGGAAAAATGAAAAATATTATTTTATTATAAAGTCATATTCAGTTTTTAATAGCTCCAAATTGATTTATTTAGAAGCTAAGGTGGGTATGGGTAGAAATACTCTCATCCAATAGAATTTTACTAGTTTAGGTTTCTATTTTAACCTCATCATTTAGATTTAACTTTAAGTTCAATAAGTTTACTTTTACCGTGTCTTCTTGTTTTCTTAATATATAAGGTTAATAAACTTACTATAAAACCCATAAAAACCCCAAGTTATTTATTATTAATATATATAACCACATCTAAGTCATTTTTCTGAACCTTATATTTTTATGAATAAAATAACAATTAATAATATAATATTTATTTTCAAACTATTTTATGCCAATTTTGACACTATTTGGTGATTGATTTTTGGGAAAATCATAACAGAATGATTATTTCCAAAAAAGTTGATTATTTCAATACTAACATGTAATATTAACATATAAAATTAGTGTAATGCATAAAACGTCTCAAATTACAATTATTTGAGTATTTATAACATCAATAATGTTAATATTTCATTAATAAGATAATTACTACATCGTCATTGTGAAATAAATAAATTAAAATATTTAATGTCTAAAAATTATTTAAAAAATACCATTATGTAGGAAATCGTTTTAGCGTTCTAATTAAAATTTATAGTCAAATTTATCATATTGATAACCCTATATTAAAAATGTTTTAGTTATTAAACATAGATTTTAAATATTTTAACAATTATTTAAATAAAATAATATTAAATTTCCTAATCGAATACAAGTGGTCCTAAATTGTCATTTTTAATTCCTAAGGTTGTTTTTGGTCGAATTACACTTATCCAATAGAATTAGTTCATGTTTTAGGATAATAATAATATCAATTTTACCGTTAATTACCCTATTTACTTTTAACTGTGGTAAAAAAATAAAAAGGTACTATTTACCAAAAATTATATTCATCTCATTGAACCACATTTTATCCCTTGATGTTAAATGTTTCTCTTGGATTTTTGAAATTTTACTCACAGAAGCGGTAAAATTATGTTTTATGTGAATTTGCAAATTCTCCTAGGAGGTGGGTAAAAGAAGGTAAAAAATTCAATAAAATTTTTATATATCTAAATTTTTTATAAAATTACTCCAATGATTTACATTGAACTTATATAGTAATTATGCATCAATTTTGACCTAAAATAAATTTAAATAAAATAAAAAATTATTTAAATAAAAAGTCGGTTTTTAAATAGTAACATAGTGTTTTCACTATTCATCAAAAAATTGAATGTTTTCAGAAAAATACAAAAAAAAACACCCAAGGCTAATTTCGATATTCTGAATCCAAAAATGAAATCCATTTTTAAAGGAAAAATTTATAAAATTTTAAAATGTGGGTATTACTATTAATAATGGCTAGTTTATATAACATATCGTTGTTTAGTGAAACTCGGTATTGCGTACAACACATGCTATCGTGGAAGGTCGTGATTGCATGTAATGCAATACAAGTTAGGGATACATGTAGTGCAAGATCATTTTGGTGTAGCGTACAACAGAAGACATCAATAAAATTAAAAAGAATATATTTCATAAAATCTCGGGGTGTTACATTCTACCCCCCCTCCCCTTAAAATGAATTTCTCCCTCAAAATTAGTCGGGGTTTTAAATGGTTTACTACTCGAAAGTTTATTTAATAGAAACCTACATCGTAAAAATAAATTCCAAAACCAATCTTTAAAAACTAAAGTATGAAACGTAATAGTTAACCAAATTAACTAATCAGTGGGTTTCCACATAGGAGAACATATGTGAAAATATGGATAGGAAAGATAAATATAACCATCATGTTCTGATGGAGAATGGTAGAAAACATGGCTATGAAAAAGACAACAATCACAAATCCATACATTTTTGATGATCTAAGGTACCATATGATTCATCAGATATAAGAGAACTAGGAAAACATTTTTGGATTTCAAGATCATTGCCCTAATGTTGAAGAAATTGGAATTAGAAGAAATAATTTCTTGATTTGGGTACAGTCTCAATGTTGGTCATTCCATGGACAATTTCCACTTCATCTCTTAATGAAATGAAGTTGAATTTTTCATTCATGAAGTGTTAGAAGATCATGTGATAGAATGATGGGTCATAACATCTGTCTCAAACAAAAGGTTAGAAAAATTTATCAAAAATACATAAGTCCATCTATAGTGAGATTAATCATATATGGTTCCTAAAATGGACTTATACTTCATATATCATAATGATTAATATAATAAAACTGGTTTTTAGTAAACAAAGATATCCTGTAGGCTAGTGGTAGGTGATAAAGGCATGTCGCACTTCAGTTATGAATTTGATTCCCACAGCCTTGTCTGACGCGATGGGTTGTCACCCATCCTGCAGGTTATCCTTTTTCTAAAAATACATTATTATAACATTCCATAAGTAATATCGAAAAAAAATCTAGCCTTAAACAATTCTATCTGATGTCCAACATAATCCATTCTAAACTTTAAGCTTATCTAAAATACTTCTGTCCAATCTCATAGTGTAATTAAAATGATTACATGAGAGGTCACATAACAAGTACGTGAATACCATCATTTATCCCCCATATATCATACGATGTATCTTTTTGGTCACATTCCAATCATTCAAAGGCCTTAATCTTGTATTCTCTTGAAAAATTAATACCCATTGAACCTTAGTGAAAACATGAATTCAATTAAAAGTTAACACTTTCCACATACCAAAATCACCAAAATTCTATATACTCAAACCATGATAACACTTAGTCCTTATATCAATAATGAGCTCATAAATACTATCAAGAAATTTATTTTATCCTTATCCCTTCATTATGCGCATATCATCTGCTTTCCAAAATTTTTGAATCACTTTTCATGGTTACCGGTACCGTATTCTTATAGAAAACCACAATGGACAAATACACATATATTTCAAAATTCCACGATACTATATATGAGATTCCATGATACTATTTTGAAATACCATTACATACACACTTAATCATTACACAACATCATTGTTATTGTCAACTTCACAAATAGTGATCGCATGTTACTTCCCTTTATCCTTTGCCTTAAGAGGTTTCTCACATTGATCATCATTATCCATTGGATTAGGGAATCGATTATCATAATGCCCCATTTCCTTGCACTTGAACCATTGAAGTTTTGGTGGTGCGTTCTCAACATTATTTTCTTTATTCACATCATTAACAACCGTTTTTCCATTTCTTCGACACTCAGCTGCTGGATGACCTTCTTTTCCACACTTAGAACATTTTCTAGTCACCTTAAGATAATCTCCACCATACATCTCTCCACACTTTGAGCATAAAGAAACATTTATCTTTTTTCACCCTTATTCTGAGATTTCTCCATGAACTCCATCTTTCATTTCTTGTCAAAACCATGAGATGGATATGTTACACCAACTTCCATTTCTACCTTGATAGCACAACGCACAATTTCTTCATAGCTACTGAAGTCTCTTATAGATAATGCCCTTTGAAGATTTGGTTTTAAGCCACTGAAAAAATTGATCAACTTAACTTTCAGGTTGGATGATAAAGCCAGATGCATACCTTGCAAGTCTTGTAAAATTTGCATCGTATATACCAACAGATTCATCATACTTTTTCTTAAGTTCAAGAAACTCCTTTTCCATCATTGTTTGAAGAATACGATGGAAGTACTTACGAAAAAACATGTTCTTGAACTCATCCCATTCCATCGATTCAATTTCCTCTTGGGGCCTTGTATTCTTAATTGGATTCCACCACTGGTCTGCTTCACCTTCTAAACAGTAAACAACTAAAATGTCTTTTTCATGTTCTAAAGAGAGAACTATGGAAAATATCATTTCAATGGTACTGATCCATTGTTTAGCAACAAGTGGATCAGAAGACCCAATGAAAGATGGTGGATGTTGCGTCATGAAGGATACAATAGAATACTTTTCCCTTCTTTGATAATTTGGAAATCCAAAATTATTCATAGCTTGTGTATGTATAGAAATTAGATTTTTCACTCCATCTCCTATCACATTTGGTTTCTCGGGAGGATAATCATTGAATTTTCCATTACATTGATCAACACGGTTCCTTCGGGTTCCAGCCATCGTCTAATACCCAAAAAGAAAAGTTTGAGAGGCAAAAATCATGCTAGGAAAACAACATAATAAGGGGAAAGTACCTTCAATATCTAACATCTTAGGTTTAATTATAATATCATTAGCATAATTCTTGGACTGTAACCTGTACGTATACTTAACCTTAGGAACATCCCTATACATACCTTAGAAATATCTCTAGGGATGTCACTAATGTTTTCGCATCTTGGTTTCTAAAGGTTAACTAAACCATTCTTCTAATAAAAACTATAGAGACCCAAATAATGATATACAAGGACATTACATTAATTTTGTGGAATACTTAATACATAATGAAAGAGACACACAAAGACCATAATAGTTCAGTGTCTTTCAAAAATCTGAAAATAATATTCTAATCATGGTGAAAGTTCTTAAACATCTCCCATAAAGATATTCCTCTTTTGTTTTATTACCTAAAACCTTTCTTAAAATCCTAGGTAAAAGAAAACATTAAAATTGTGAGCTCAAATGCTCAATAAGGGTAAGCATAGTGAACCTAAAACAATCCATAAACATTTGAATGCAAAAACTTGAACATAAAATCTAAACATCAAAATCATGATTAACGACATAAATCATGGAAGTAAACAAGGAATAGATCATAAAGGAACATTAGTCATGATAAACTAGATTGGTAAGAAAACATGTAATTGTGGCTTCCATTAAGAACATGTTATGATTTCCATAGTAGCCAAGGCATTGCTGCCAAGACCATTTTAATGGTCAAAGTCTCATTCTAAATCAAGTTCACTCCTCGTTCAAGACCTGTAACACGGAAACTGATTAACTTTCCGTTCCAGCCACGTCTATCTCATGGTATATAAATCATTACCCAATGACGTGGATGGAGATACAGGTCCTACCCATCTCATAATGAAACCATTGTTATGTGTGCCACAAAATCATAAATCATACATCATAGCATAACCCATGTAATAAAAATTGGATTATTAATCATCATGCCATTGTAACAAAATCCATATAAGATTAAAGGACATCATAAAACTAATTCCATCATATCATAATCAAAACAATTTAAAAATAGGGATAGAAACAGAACCATATATTATCTTAGATGGAAAATAATTTTGATAAATCCCTTGAAATCCATTCTTTAGGAAAATATCTTTTCTACTTCAAAAACATTTTCCATTCTTAACATGTCATATAATTTTAAACTAAAAGAAGTTGATTAAAAATAAACATGAAAACGAGTAAAGGATTCTTCATGGAAATAATGTTCTAAAAATCCATTCATTCCATATAAGTTAAAAAACATTCTTCTCATAATTTGGCCAGAAAAGTCAAAAAGTTCCTCACACGAAAAACGACAAAAGATTACTTTCATATCATTTTCTAAAAACTCACCGAAGGGTAAAATTGATTTACAAAATTGTAGTAGGACAGAAATAATATTACATATTGACGAAACATGGATGTGGATGATAAATATTCCCCAGTAAATTCTGAAGTAAAAACAATCTCGAATAAAAATTGAGATTGCATGATTTTCCCTTACAATAGGTCCGATTTGCTTCATAAGTGTCTGAACCTCCTGTATAATGATTTAAATAATGTCATTTACTTATTCTAGAATCAAAAATTTTGTTATGATATCATATATGATCATATTCACAACTTTTTATTAGTAATATTTCATTTCTACTTTTTATTTAGATGTTTATTACTTTTTGGTCTTATTCATGTTTTGTCGAATAAATTCGTATTCATCTTTTTATGTTATAGATACCTAATTTCTAGAATGGTATTAATGTAATATATATGATATTAATTCATTCAATTCATTTATATACTAATTATTCGTTGAAGATCATGTAGAACGAGTCGCATCACATCGTGGAGACTGTATTCCGTACGTACGCACGAGCGATGATATCATTCCCATGATCGTGGAATTTTATTGGAGTGTATGTATATTATTTCAGAGTCAATATCACTTTACAATAATGATATATAGTTATTTATTACTTTATTATACCCATCCAAGTATGGTGGTGGTGGAAAATACATTACACCACGGCGTGGAGATGATATTTCGTACGTACGCACGGGCGATGATTTCGTTTTCTATAGGATGGATATATTGTGAAATAGGGTTGTTTCATACTTATAATAACATACCAATATATGAGTTATACTGATGTTATTACATTATATTGTAACAACTAACGAAGAAGAAGTAGAAGAATAAATAAAGTTGAAAGAATCGGTAACGAACATTACCTCTTCTTTGAAGCGCCTTTTCTTAACCTCCTCTTTGGGAACTAAAGATGGTCTTTGAAGAAGACCAGAACATATAGGATGTTTCTAGGGAAGTGTAAAAGAGAAATGTTATGGGGTTGGCCGATCATGAAGGCTCAAAGTGGTGTGAGGAGGAGATGGAGGAGGTTCCCTTTTATAAGGGAGGAGAGTGGCACCTTTAGAAAAACTAAAAATATTATTTTATTATAAAGTCATATTCGGTTTTTAATAGCTCAAAATTGATTTATTTCGAAGATAAGGTGGGGATGGGTCTAAATAATCACATCTAATATAATTTAGACATGTTTAGGTTTTTATTTTAACCATATAATTTAGATTTAACTTGAAGTTAAATAATTTTATTTTTATAGTGTCTTCTTGTTTTCATACACTATAAGGTTAATAAACATACTATATCAAGAAAAACGAACCACAAGGTGTTTATTATTAATATATATAACCTTATCTAAGTCATTTGGACGAATATTATATTTTTAGGAATAAAATAGAAATTAATAATATAATATTTTTATTAAAAACTATTTTATGTCAATTTTGACACTATTTGGTGATTGATTTTTGTGAAAATCATAACAGAATGATTAGTCAGAACAAAGTTAATTAAATCAATACTAACATGTCATATTGCCCTATAAATTATTGGAATTCATAAAAAGCCAAAAATTACATTTATTTGAGTATTTATAACATCAATTATTATAATATTTCATTAATAAGATAATTACTTCATCATCATTGTGTCATAAAAATTTTAAATTTTTTAATGTCTAAAAATCATAAATAAAATAAAATTATATAGTAAATCATTTTAGTTTTCTAATGAATATTTATAGTCCAATTTATCTTATGTATAACTCTATATTAAAAGACTTTAGTTATTAAACATTGATTTTAACTATTTTAACTATTCTTTAAATAAAATAATATTAAATGTCCTAAACTAATCCAAGTTGGCCTAAATGGTCACATATTTTCCTAAGGTTTTTTTGGTAAAATTACACTTATACAATAGAATTAGGACATTTTTTAGGGTAATAATAATATCATTTTTACCCTTAATTACCCTATTTACTTTTAACTGTGGTAAATAATGGTTAAAAGTTACTATTCACCAAAAATTATTTTCATCTCATTGAACCAAATTTTACTGCTTCATATGAACTATGTCTTTCAGATTTTTTAAATTCAACTCACAAAAGTGGTAAAATTAGGTTTTCTGAAAATTTGAAAATTCTCCTATGAGGTGGGTAAAAGAAGGTAAAAAGTTAAATAAAATTTTTATATATCTAAAATTATTGTAAAATTACTCAAATTAATTAAATTGATCTTAAATAGGTATTATGTATCTATTTTCACCAAAAATAAATTTAAATAAAATAAATAATTATATAAATAAAAAGTCAGATTTTAAATAGTAACCTAGTGTTTTCACTATTCATCATAAATTGAATGTTCTTAGAAAAATACCAAAAAATTCACCCTAGGATAATTTTGATATTCCAAATCCAAAAATGAAGTCCATTTTGAATGATAAAGTTTATAAAATTTTAAAAAGTGCGTATTACTCTTCATAATGGCTAGTTTATATAATATATCATTGTTTAGTGTAACTCGGTATTGCGTACAACACACGCTATCGTGGAAGGTAGTGATTTCGCGTAATGAAAGTCAAGTCAGGGATACGTGTAGTGCATGCTCCTTTTGGTGTAGCATACAACACAAGACATCAATAAAATTAAAAATAATATTTTTCATAAAATATCGGGGTTTTACATTTTTATTCTTATATACGTATTATGTGTTAATCCAGTTGAGCATCATACGCTCATTTCATCCTTTTTATGTAGATTCTTTTATCCATATTATGAGATGATATTTAAAAAAAAATTGAAATATCAAACCCTCTTTACCGAGCTAGAGTTTGAAATTAAATGAATGATATTTTTAAGATGTTGGGATAATTCAACAACTCGGGTGACTACAAAATAAATAATTTTAATATTTATTTTTTATGGTGATTGATTTACATATTTACCTTGTAAACATATTATTTATCATTAAAAAAAAATGGTTTTATTAAACCCGTTTATTATATGATATTATGTAGAAATACAATTTTCAAACTATATAACAATAATGTTAAAGAAAATATTTTTTAAATTTATAAATTTAAAACTATTTTTGGATTAAAACATGTGATTTTTTAATAAATAATGGTTTTTCAAAAAATACTAAAAATAGTTATTTTAATTTAAATGTATTTTTTATGGTTGAGTAATTATATGTATAATTATTTATTTAATTATTTTCAAATGAAAAATATTTTATTTATATTTATTATAATCCATATATTATTTTTCAGATAGATTTATATAGGAATTCTTTATAAACTAATTTTTTATTTCAAATGCGAATTCTTATGAAAAAACTATTTTTCAATATTTATTTACGAGTAATTTATAATTATATTATGAATATTATATTTTAAGAATTTTGATAAATTAATTCCCAAATTTGGAATCATGTCATTGATAATTATTAAATAGGTACATTAGTTTTTATGAAATTGAATAAGATTGTTATTAATTTTTATTACATTGGTAATAGATCAATTAGGTAATTTGGGTTAAAAATAAAATGATATGAAATAATAAATTCCCTAAACATAAAACTAAATAATATTTTATTAATATATGTCTTCCATAATCATCTATGTGTATAATTTATTACTATTTTTGTCCATTAGAAGATATTATGATAGTTATACTATTTTATTTAATGAAATGTCAAATATGTCACATTTTAATTTTTAACAAGTATAACAATATTTATA
Organism: Viscum album; assembly: GCA_963277665.1. Taxonomy (NCBI): domain Eukaryota; kingdom Viridiplantae; phylum Streptophyta; class Magnoliopsida; order Santalales; family Viscaceae; genus Viscum; species Viscum album. The sequence continues at coordinate 655,746,685 of OY728140.1, forward strand.
TAGAGTTATCTAGAAGATTTTTTAAAATAAATGAATAATTTTTAGAAATACCTATATTTATCATATTAATTTATTTTTAAATTTTCTGGATGAAATAATTAGATTCAAATCTTGAACAATTCTCATTGTCTAATTATTTAATTTTTTGAAAAATAAAATAAATGATATTAATCATACTAAAAAAATTTTAATTAGAGATAAATAATATGATAAAATTATTTTATATATTACAATTAAATGATGGGGATATAATAATTTTTTTCAAATTCTATATATTTTCATGATATTATTGATGACAAATTAATGAATAGTTATAAAAATTAACAGTTTTGGATATTTTATGATAAATAATAATTAATTAAATCATATAAAATTTAAAAAAATATTATAATATGTAAATATAATTTGATAAGGTAAAAATATCATAAATTTACCATATGTGGGTCTTCTTGAAATTTTTATAACTATATTTAATATTAATGTCTAAATATCATAATTCTCATTATAAGAGTTAAGGTGGTCAAACAGGGGTAAAAAAGAGAAGGGAAGAATCATTTTAAAATATTTTATAATTTTTACCATTAAATGTGTAGATCTACCCACAATAATCCTCCATTCTAAATGACATACCATGAATCCACATGTAATTTAATATTATTTTAAAATAATTTTATATTTTGTGAAATTCCGAGAGTGTACCTCCCCTTTGATTATATAGGGAACCACATATTATCATTTCATAATGCTCAAAAACCCATATTATTATATCATTAAATATCCATATCTTATCATAGAGTTAGTTCCCTCATTTTAGAAGTCTTATTTTGGATGATATCAATGTTAATGTAATTTAGTTGTCAAGAAAAAGCAATTTTCCAAAGAAGAGATATATTTTCGAAATTGTTGTTCTACATTTGATTCTTATTCTACAACTATATTATAATATTAAAATATAATATAATAACATTACCATGAGAAAATATATTTTAATATTATATTATGTTAATATCATATCTTATATCCATCTACACATCCATAAATTGGATATCAAAACCAAAATTCTTGTGTATGGTGGACCATGACCTCATTTACAAATGTAATTAATTTTCCATCACAATCTCTCCGAAATAATTTTAATTATTAAATATATATATATATATATATATGAAATTTATAACATATTTATTAATTATAATATATAATATATCATTTATCATCATTCCTTTTGATGTAATGAAAATCGATAACATCATTCATGTTTATGTGTTGACTACCACATACAGGATGTAATGTGATTCATTTATCATCACCCCATATAATTTAAGATATATATATCATTTATTAGTTTGAAATTATGAAACTATTATAATATTGTAAATATAAAATAATTCTTACCTTATTTTCATAACGATCTCTGAAAAAATTAAATGTTACTCCGGCATACGTTGGGTCTACGGTCTCCGTGATTACAACATAGTGCATTTCTAAAAAAACATTGTAGATATTTTAATTTTATTGTATAATTTATGTGTATGATTTTTATTTATTTCATCAATACATTTACGGAGATATTGGAGTGATAATAACATTAAAAATAGTAAAAATACATTAGAAATTTTGGTTTTATAAACCAAAAAACCATTAACACAACAAACATAAAAATAAATAAATAAGTAATTATAATAACATGGTAATAAGTGGTATTAAATGAATAATTATTTTGAAAACAATGTAAATAAAATATTAAAGTTATAATTTTTTTATTATTGTTGATGAAAAATTACATACATGATGTGTTTGACTCTAGGTAAAGGAATTTAATTTAAAATTTATCTTTTTAATGTATACATTATATAATTATTTTTTCCATGTACATGTTTTCTAAAAATGTTTTAAATTTGTTTACTATTATTTTATGATTGTTTAATTTTTTTCAATGGGTTTTAATTTTTACAAAACATTTGGAAATTAATATTTTTTTCAATTTCGAAATATATTATTTTATGAATATTATAGATATTCATGGGTAAAATGTTTTTTATCTTATAAAACATTAGTATATTTACAAAACTATTGGAAACCAGTAATATTAAATGTTTCCATTAAATTTTTCTATTGTAAATTTCAATGAATACTATCTCTTTATTATGTGTATTTTATTTATATTTGAAATGTTATTTTTAGGTATAAATTAATAATTAACACTTAACTGACTTATTGAAGTTGGTTTAAGATATTTTTCAATGGTTTTATACAATATATAGATCAAGATATTATTTAAAAATTTTAGGGCCCAATTATAGATCTTTAATGGGCCCATTAAAGCATTAATGGGGGATCCCAGATAGTACTCTTATTCATTCGATAATGATTATGTTATATTGAGAAGTATTATGTGAATTCTTCAATATGGTTACTCTAAAAACATTTTTTGGGGTTTTATGAATATGATTTTCTAACTAGACAAAAAGTTTATTTATTTAATTTTTATGGGTTTTTTTATTTTTTCAAAAAAAAATCATTGAGTGTTTATTTCATTTCAATTTTTTTTATTTCATTTGCTCAAGGAACATTGAAGATAATGGTAAAAATCACATGGTCTTTCATATTTTTTACTATACTAAAATTTACCTTCTTTTTATATCACTTAATGAAATATTTTTACTCATCCTAGGCTTATAAAATATATCTCACATTGTATAACAAATTTTAATGACAAGTATTTTTTATAAACTAATATGGTAAGGATTCATAATCAAGAGAAACAATGTTTCATTTTAACATTTTTATGTGTGAAAATTTATACATAGTTATGTTTCCACATTTAATTTATGATTTTAGTATATTAATGATTTTACTGAATTATCTAAAACTCTAAACTGAAAATAAAATATTGACTACCGGAATATGAATTCTCGGTCAAAGACCCTAAAATATGTAATGTTAAAGGCTGGGTTCAGATGAAATTCATATAACGAATAATAATAATCATTACCTCATAAAAGATATATCGTTGTGAGATAGATATGAAAAATTATGTAAATTTATAAATATAGAGTATAAAATCATTTTAATGATTATCATTAAATTTTAAGGTTACAATATAATTAAAAAACAATTTAATAATGAAAAAGGGTTTAATTTAAAAACATCAGCATAATTAATACTTGCTAATAATTCATTGAAATGAATTAAATATTATGCAAATAAATGTTGTGAAAAATAAAATGTTATGTTAATATGACTAAAATGTGTTTTAATCATTATATATATTTTAAAAATAATGCACAAATCGATAAAGGATATAAAAATTAATATTTGAAAATATATTTTCAGGACTTTCTACATCCAAATATACCCTTATCATAATGTTATTAAATTTTAGAAGTTAATAACCCTGGAAACCTTCCACCACTAGCTCGTGGTTCTGTGAGTATCACCAATTGTAAAGAAAACAAATAAATAGAAAAAAAAACTCCCCAAATATATTGTTTATATAATATGAGATTGTTTGAGAATAAACCAAAAAACATTGTCCATTGAAATTGAATCAATATAAATACAGAATGTAATTCAATAAAATATGGAAACAAGTGATATGGATAATACTCTTGTATCATACTAAATTTATTGCATATCACTATAAATATCTAACATCTTTTAAAAACACTAGATGCTAGTAATTCTCTTTTCTATCACCAAACAATATATATATATATATATGAATAATGTTTTGTATATATATCTACAGTGAGAATTAAATGTATCTTTACTTGTATCATCCCTAAAATATATTGAAAAATATAATAACATATACCAAATACTATTTAATACAAATGTGACTCTAACTCACCACATAAATAGGTATTTCAATTTCTCTAAAACACTACATGGTTCAATCATTTTGTAATGAAATTATTTGATTCATTATATTTATAAATATATTATGTATATATATATATTGTGACCCTGAAATCTATATCAGAGTTTATTGTCTCCCCCCCTAATGACACTTGTCTGATACATTACCCACAGATACGTTATACTACATGTGGTGAAATCATATAACTACTAATATAAATCCTATAATATAGAAAAACTCTTCATTATTATCTCCAGTTGTAACCATGTGTATGGCTATATTCCACTATAGAACTTTTAATTTCATTATACCCTAATGAAATATAATCTATAAAGGTATTTATGAAAGAATTCATAGTCTATTTATATATGTTATATAACAAAATTAATTACTCTCTAAAAATTAATATGAGAAAAATTGAGATATTTAAAATCCTTGGTTTGGATTCTCCCAATACTGTAAAATACTATTGCTTCTGATACCCCTTCACAAGAACATTAGTTAAATGGAGAGTGGTGTAGAGGAATAAATCGTACATATATTCATTCCCCATACTGGGGGTTGACTAAATAAACTGAAATAAATTTGTATATTGGATACTATACTTCTTTAGGTGGTGAATTTGAAGAAATAAAAAATACAGAATATATCTCCCAGATCCACACCATGGGAAATTACATATCATTTGACTCGTTTTTTAATTTCATCAATACATAGCCCCAATTAGTTATAGTTTGACAGGGACGAAGGCTGATTATTTGGTACATAGTTTATTTATAAAATTTGTTAGAATGAATTCATAATTAATGTTTTGTGTATCAATTCATTCATTTGTAAATCTTCATCAACCATAATTAAATAGAAAAATCATTTACCACACAATGATTCATATTACATTGTCCAACCTCAGTTTTAGAGCATAATCCATGTCTTGTTATAATTTATTTTTTATAAATTTATTTTAATATATCTATAAAAATATAGTAGTCACAAATGACTGAAATTTGAAACTAATGATGGGTTAGGTATTATAAACATTTTAGTATATTAATGGTTGATGTTTTAAAGATAAGAAATACATTTTAATCAAAGTGTTTAACTTTTCAATGGAATGAATCAGATATTTATTGTGAATCCAGATTCATTTATATCAAATATAACATAATATTATATACTGTCATCATCTACAATAAATATTTCTGTGAATATGTATCCAGCCATCATACTTAGTATCAGTTTTAACATGGAATCTCATGAATTATAACATTTATTAAAATACAAATTTCCATCCTCCTATGTCTCATGTGAATGTAACATTATATTATGATAGGAATTTACATCACATATATAGAAATAATAATATAAAAATGGTAGTCATATTTTCAAATCCAGTATGTTATGAAATCTTTTAAATAGCCTTACTAAAAAATCATGACTCAAATTACCATATATATTTCATCCATTTAATTCCTCAGACAAAATAAAAGAAATTCAATATATTGTTTTTAAAAATAACATTAATATATGATTTATATGATAATATGTTTAAAAAAATTCATTCAACCCTATTGATGTAGTCAATTAATGATATTAAATAATTTTTTATAATTATTATTAATTCATTGGTGTGATTCATCCATCACACATTAAGTACCTTAATATAATCTTCTAAAAAATATATCCTACAATTAATTTGAAAAACACATTGTGTTCATGAGACTACAACACTTATAGCTTGTTCTAGTTCTTGAGACAAGAAACTATTTACACTTAAAACAACACTACTATAATGATTAAAAATTCTTATCAAGGATAACATTAATATTGTGATTAATGCACAATTATGTATAGAAGTTGAAAACTCATCTGCATCTACATATTAATGAAATTAATTTTTATGAAATATTTTTTCACTATGAAAATTTTATGTATTTTTTTATTACTTAGAGGGAAGAATTTCACTATGTAAAAAAATAATGATCATGTCTAATAATAATGATTATGCCCTATGATCATGCACATATTGTTTTTATCTAGTCCAATTTATGGTGATGATGATTTATGATGAAGAAATATATATTTTCTTGAACTTAGAATCCAGGAGACAATTCAATATTTTAATACATTATCATGATTACAAGGAATCTAATTCTGAAGGTCTGATTAGTTTAATAGTTTTGGAAAATAGATAACATACATAAACTATATATTAAAATTTCTAACAAATAAATCAACCATGACAATCCATTGAAATTGAAATTAATTCCAAAAATTTCACCCTACTTATAATTCATAAAACCCTTTACAGAATCCTGGGAAAATAAAACATAAGAAGTTGGTGAGGTCAGATGCTCAGTAACGAGAATCTAATATAGTAGAAGCTATCAAAAATAAGCATTAGATTTTATGGAATGGTTCGAAACTAGAACATAATTATTTTAATACATTATCTTCAACATAATATTGAAATTTTAAATAAAATATTTACATTTAGACATTTACATGGATATTCTAGAAGCCCAATAGTCAAATTCATTATCAATAATTAATATCATAATGAGGAAATACATAATTACGAGCAAAATAACCACTATGTCATAGCCTCATCCCAAGAACATAGACTAATATTCTTTCAAGTACAAGCACCATGACACTAGATTGTATCATGAGACCTAATTATGTATCAAGAGGCTATATCGTACCACACTAATTACTTAATAAGTCCAATACATTACTCATAAGAAAATGATAAAACTTAATAAATAAATTAGTCTTAAAACTAGCACGTGAAATGTTAATACTTTAACTAATCACCATTAGTGGTATTAAAATATAACATCCCATGTTAATCATATCATAACCCCTTAAATACAATATAAATGATATTATCATAATTAATCCTTCTTAATTAATCATAAAATCCAACAAAGGATGTTGACATAGATAAAAATTATCTAAGGCCTACGGGCCATGTAATACATTCACCTAGGGGCCTTGTAAGGGTTCCAACTCACCCCTTGAAAGGTGGGTTATCAAAATCAATAAAAACTAAAGGCCTTCAGGAGATTGGAGTGGAGTCCCATTGTTTATCGTACATGTTTTGAATTGTTATTCTTGATCATATTAAATAAATCATAAAAATTTACTTCTATAATGTATTATATTATTATTATATCATATATTTTCATAATATATATATATATATAATAGATATATATATATATATAATGGAATTCACCATTCATAGTGATTTTTGGTCGTATGTATACCAGAATGTTGATTCTGTTTTCTTATTTTATTGAATGGAAATAAGTGAATTAAATATATATATATATATATTATTCAAGTTACATTATTATTTAATATATTTAAATATTATTTATAATATATATTATTTATAATCATTCTTTGATGGATACGGTGGAAGATGAGTCTCATCGCTTCATGAAGTCGATAAATAAAAAATACACAAGAGTGAAGGAATCGTGTTCTAAAGGGTTAAATGGTAATAATAGGATGGAATATTAATTTCAAATAAATAAAAAAAAGAGATATTTATTTTTTATTTTATTTATATTCATCATCATAAAAATAAAAATAATGTATAGAAGAAAAAACAGTTTACAATATGACATATAGACGGTAAGTTGTACATACAAATCCCCGATGATATTGTTTTTAATAGAATGGTTATAAGTAGAAATATGGTTATCCCATAATCATAAAAAAATTAATAATATATTATATTCAGCAGGTATTAATTATGTACGATAACAACTTATGAGAAGAGGTATAAGAATAAATGAGCATTGAAATGAGGGATAAAATAATTACCTCTTCTTCAAGTGTCTCATTTGTATTTTCACAAAAGTAATATGTAAGACATTTTTCAACCCAATGGATGGCCTCAAAGATGAGGTGAAAGATGTTTGGAGGAGGGTTGGTCTAGTTTTGGCATAGCCAAAGGGATTTTGATGTTTTAATAATAGAGAAATATAAGTTACCTTTTATAGGAGAAGATATGGATACATTGGGAAATACTTGAAATATAATTTATTTATAAAATTATTTTAAATATATAATGTCTGAAAAGTGATTTATTTATAAGGATAATATGATTATGGATCAAAATATTCTTAACCAATAGCTTTTAGACATGTTTATTTCATGAATTAAACATTAGTTTTTGTCTTTATCCCTTAATAAAATAAGTCATCTCTTTCCATGTCTTCGTTTATTTGTATACTATATGGTTAATATAGTTACAAAATATGACAAGATAACCTCAAGACAATCAATAATGTCCTTTATTACACTATATTAGTCATTTTACCGAATCACATATTTTTCTACTATTATATCATTTAATAAAATACTGATTGTTTTAATAATTAATTTCTTTCAATTATGACCCTATTTGGAAATTAAATTAATTGTTAATGTAATAGAAAAATTATTCAATAAAAAAAATATCTCATAACTATCATGTAAATTTTATCCAAAAAAATCTCTTAAGGAATCTATTGGTTAGAGTGGATACTCATGAGGGGGTGAATTTAGTTCCAATTAGATTTTTTGTTAAAAAAAAATTATGATACAAATCCCCCAATTCAAAACTGCCCAGTCAATTAAGGTAGTAGGGATATTAATTTTTAATAGCTCAACAAGTTTATTTGTTTTATTAGACCTCAGTTTAATCAATGTAATCACTATTTAATCTCTTGAAATAGGTTTACAGAATTAATCATATATACACACAAACCAGAACTAACTATCAGAGTGAATTTAAAAACAGATTTCTGTCTTTGAGAAAATATAATCAGCGGATAAAACAAAACAGGGTAATTGATGACTGGAATAATAGTGTAAATAAGTAGTTCAGTCTCATGTCGAGACCTAATACTTTCTATTAGGTGATCACCTACCAAATTTTTTTATATAAATAATCTTTTAATCCACACCATGGATCGAGGTTCAAATAATCACACCCAGTAGTCCAAATCACAATGACCTCTATCACAATTATTCATAGGAAACAAATGTAAACGATATTGAGTATGAGGATCATTGGATATCCACAAATTATTCTCAGGAGATAGTGTTTGTGATACAATAAAATATACACAGTACTCAATTAGTGATGATAAAATACAACATAGTTAAGTAAGAGAATAGATTTGTGAATTCTCTGTGTGTTGTGAAGTAATGCTATAGGCTCGATGGATGTTGAGAAAATGGTATTTGGGTCTTATTCTAGAAGATGTCTTTAGAACATAGTATCATAGATTCTATAATCCATCTATGAGGAGTGAAAAGGATCACATCTTTAATGTCTCTATGTATACTGAGCATTTTTTAGAATGTTTCATGTTTTGATAATATTGTCATCTCAAGATCTTAGTTCTTCTCTCTTAGTATTTGCAATGTCTGTGACTCATCATGTCTTAGCATGAATAGCTGCTTATACTATTTCTCATTTATCGTTAATTAGGAGGTCCTTATATACGTCAGGAACCTCTATGAATGATGATCTTCAAAAATTCATGTACCTCGTACTGTATAAGGATAGTTCTACAGAAAACATTAAATAATGTCAGAAACATTAAATTGTCAAAAATTGACCGTTATAAATGAATTTGATATAATGAAATAGAAATAGTTATTTATGACCACTGGTAAGTTATGTTTAGTCTATTGTCTTCAGTTTGGTAACACCGGTCTGTCATATTTTGTCTGTCAACTTTAGTTTTTAATTCTTTAGTCTGTTGAACTTTTTTCTTTGAACATCGGTTTGTCATATTTCTGTCTTTTGAACTTCGGTCTGTCGAGCATTGGTCTGTTGAACTTCGGTGTGTCAGGGAATCTTAAATGGTTATGAAGATTATGTCTTGCATATAGCATAACAAGATGAAATTTTAATCAAAATTACACATAAAAATACCCTTGTAAACATATTTATTCATGAATATCGGTTATTGACTTATTCCAGTATATGTTGTTGTATGAAAAAATTGATTCACATAAAGATATTTAAATTTCATGAAAATTTTTAATCTATATGTTGATATTATTTGTCATTATGAAAACTAAAATATCATGGACGGTCAAACAATCTCCCACTTTTGGATAATCACAATTTATGGCATTCACAAAAATATATAGAGTTATGATAGCTTTGACATAAGGGAATGTAATTTTCCAATATGAATAATGATTGGCATTTCTATAATTTAGTTAGAACAAATCTCCCCCATCAATAAATTGATTAAGGTGATTATATTTCCTATCTCCTAAAATGGAGAAACTACCCCTTATATAAAGAATCTATTCTTAAATATAAAGACTACCTCCTCACATTTTTCTCCCCCTTTTGGGATTATCAAAAATGGAAAATTAGTTAGGATAATTATTATAAATGAAATAAACCATATGAATTTTCATTGAAAACAATAATAGTACAAGAAAAAAAAAAGACCAAATTTTTTTTCAAAAGAAACAATCCATCATTATGGCTTTGGATGTAGAGGAGCTTTTCGTTTGTCAGAAGGATCCAATGGAGAAGGAGAAGTTTTGGGAGTGGGTGAGGAGGGAGGTGATCTGATTACAACAACATGCAGAGAAACACCTATATGATTATTAGCTTCAAGGGTAGTCCTTCCCTATGACAACACACGACATGGAGACTGCCCAGTAATGATCGGTCGAATCTGAGAAAGTGCGTGAGAGATAGTCATTTGAGCAGAAGGATGAGAGGCAGTACCAATTGAAATAGCTGGAGGGACCAAAATAGCCTTGTAATGAACATAGAGATAAGGTTTAAGCATGTTGATGTAGTCATTAATGATTTTAACCCCATATTGTCTGGATTTCTCAAATACATCCCTTTTTCGATAAATTTACTTAGCAAAGTGGTAAACTCTTTCAACTGGAGAATGTGATTTATGAATGCTTCTGTGACAGGAGGAATTCAATGATTTTCTCCTATAATCTTTTACTATTGATGAGGTCATTCTTGGTATATATCTTAGTTAAATACTTATCCACCTTTTCCCAAATTTCTTTCTGAGCTGTAGAGGATTCATCTATGCACTATCTGACCATACTGTATAAAAGTTCTTCATTTTAATGAACTTTTTCAGGAGTTAATCTCTTTGAAGAACTATGATGTTTTTGAAATTCATCTATCATGATAACCTTGGGAGATTCCAAATCGGCAACAAAACATATCCCACTCAAGGAGCTGGATGGGATAGTCAACATTTTTCAATTAGCTTCTTTCAACTTTTTCAGATATACACTGAGTAGATGAGTTACCAAGTTCCTAAGAACTTCCAGAACACCACTAAAAGAGATATTGAAATCAAAGGATAAGGAATTCAACTACTTTCTCATCATTTTCACGTCTTATCTTAGCACAATGTTGTTTCTAATAATGGTTTCTGCTGTACTAATGAGATTCTGTTGAATCTCTTGAATGAAAATTCTTGTAATCTTTGTTACATAAGCATCCAAGATTCTTATGGATGTGGAGGATTCATTTCTGGATCCCAATAAAGCTATTACAGACTCAGAAATCTCATTCATAAATTTTTCCAAATCATCCTTAGTTTCATAGTCACTAGGCACTGACAGAGAAATAGGTTATATATGTATAGGTTTAGCTAGTGGAACAAGTGTAAAAGTTTCTAGGATAGCCTGGACTTGCGGAATAGTAGGAGGAGGTACCCTTTCCTCATCTGAGTCAAATTAAAAACTGAAAAGAATGTGTCCAGGATTATTATGCCACTCTCTTGTACAAGTCCAATCTCTTGTCTAAATGGTATCATTTCCTAGACTTCTTCCTTGAGGCTCAGAAATAACATAAATATCATCAACATATTCATCTGGGTCTCTGGCCATAACAACTTGTCTAGGGATAGGAACCAACTGATCTTCATGTTCATCCTGAGCTCTAGCTTCTTCAACTTCACCAGGTACATCATCATTGTGAGGCACTAGAACTATATCATCTTCTTCATGGCCATCATACATAAGATCATTCAATTCCAAAATGATCTATTTGTTTTTAGTATTTGGATCGAGTGGTCTGTCCGCCTGTTGATCAACGTGCTCTACACCATCACCAACTCCATGTACAGATTCCTCACTAGATCTATCAGCCACATGTTTTCCCACTTTTATAGTGTCAGTCACATGCTCAACACTTCCTCTTGTATCACCATAAAAACAATTATCTCCATCATCATCACCATTATCATCATCATTAGATTCTTCATATGATTCGCTAACATAACCTTCAATTATAGTAACATCAGTTTCTTCCTCATCTCCAAAGCCTAATAAATATTCTGTTGATGTAAATTCCATAGGTGGACTAGTAGGACCATAAGTCAAATACTTGGGACTTTCAAAAATATCAGCATCTATCCTATCGTCAAAAGGAGATCTTTCTTCCCTAGGCACTTCAGCCTCAGCTTCTTCATCAGAATAAATAGGAACTTCTCCTGGTTTGAGACCTAGATCATCTTGGTACTTTGGTATAGAAGGATAGTAAACCATATTTAAATCCTCATATAGCCTTTCCTCATCTATTACAAAACATTTCTTCCACGGGTTCCATATGATCATCATCTTCTTACAAATGTCTTTATGAAGACAAAATACACTACATGCACTTATCACTTCATCTTCATCTTCTACATAATATAATTTTTTCAACATGGTAGAAATCATCCTCAGATAATATAAAAATGTTTCCTTCTTGGATGGATTAATCAAATCAGTGATATACACCCAAAGATATCAGCACAGATTTACTTTTATTCCTTGTTTCAATAAAAATATCAAGAAAACATATGGATATTTCACAGTAGATAAATCTTCCTTCCTTTGGAAGATTTGATGTTGTATGAACATAAAAAAAATGTCTTTCTTCTCCTTTAAATTCATTGGCAACATTCCACCACGATTCTTCATGTCCAGTCAACTCCATTAGAGAATCTTCCTAGGAAATAAAATTTGAAGATGGTTGAATATTAAAAGTATAATTAGCATATACACCTTCATGAGGAACCTCTAGGTATTCATCCCATTCATGAGACGAAAAATCCACTTCCTTTCCCTTTACTATAGATTTCATCATTTCTTTTTAAGCTTCATAGAGAGATATACTCAAATGCTGATAGAATTCGTGCACTAGCAGAGGATAATAGGCCATTCATTGTTTGTAAACCAACCGAGCCATCCATGTTATTCCAATACATTTAACAGAAAATATTTTCTTGAAAGAATCCACTCAGTAGACACTTCTTTTTCATCAGTAACTACTCGGCTTTATAAGCGTTGCTTTGTAGTCCCACTGGACTCACCTTTCTCACACTTATCATAAGGAGATTTTTTAGGTTATTCCATTATGTGCTTAGTCCTTGACATGAAGATGCTTTAGATTCTAATTATGTGGTTGGTCAAGAGTTGAGAGAGAGTGTGAAAAAATGTTGAAGGCTTTGCAGCAGTGGATAAGGTGAAAGGTAGGGTTGGATTGTACAAAATATATCATTTAGGGATTTGAACGCAGCATGTTTAAAAGGTATAAAACTAAGTCATTTCATTTAAAATAGACATAAATTAAAAAATTGTCCTTAAATATATCTGTGACAATGAATCAGTTTCAAGAAGATCTGTTTGATGGGATCAGTTTCAAGATTATCATTCTGAAAAAGATCAGTTTTGGAAATATCGGTTTCAAGAATGATTGGTTTTAGAATGATCAGTTTTATAATGATATGTTTCAAGAATGGTCAATTTTAGATAGCTCCATTTTAGAAAGATCGATTTCATGAATGATCAGTTTTAGAAAGATTGGATTGACAAGATCGTTTTTAGAATGATCGGTTTTAAGAAAATAAGTTTTAGAAATATAAAATTTAGAACTATCGGTTTCATGAAATTTCAGTTTTAGAAAGATTAGTTTTAGAAAGATCGGTATCAAGAAAGAACTTTTTTACAAAAGATTAGTTGGACAAGATCGATTTTAGAAAGGTTAGTTTTATAAAAATCGCTTAATGATTTATCATTCCAAATTCATGTCTGATGTAATTCATTCTCTCAAAATTTAAGTTTTTAGTGAATATATCAGCAAGCTGATAATCATCCAAATAAACTCAAGATTTATATCACCTTTTTTATAATGGTCTGTCAAAAAGTTATTTCTTACATCAATATGCTTTGTTCTAGAATGGTATATTGGATTTCTAGAAATGTTAATTGAACTTGTGTTCTCACAGTTAATGGAGACGTGTTTGGAATGATATCCATAGTCTAGTAATGAGTGTTTCGTCCCCAAAAATATTGCACAAGAACTACCTATAGAAATGTATTTTGCTTCGGTAGTAGATAATGCAAATGAATTCTATTTATTACTACATCATGATACTAGTGACTTGCCTAACTTGTGACATGTCCCAGAGGTGCTTTTTTTATCTATCATACAAGCAAAAAATTCAGCATCTGAATAACTTATTAAATCCAGCGGTTGTACTCTTGGATAAAATAGTCCTATGATGGGAGTATATTTGAGATATTTGAAAATATTTTTAACAGCTTTTAAATGAGATTATTTGTGATTAGCTTGAACATGAGCACAAATTCATACACTGAATATAATATCATGTCTGTTAGAACTAATGAAGAGAAGACTCCCTGCCATACCTTTGTAGTTGGTTTGATCCAAATCTACTCCTGCTTCATCAACATCTAACATACAAGGGGTACTCATAGATGTATCACTACCTTTACTACAATCTAAAAAAATGTTTTAAAATATGTTTAGTATATTTACTTTTATTTATAATAATACCATATTTATTTTGAAAATTCCAAAATCCAAGGAATAATATATATTCTCACATTATACTCATTTCAAATTCATTTTTCATTATAATTGAAAAATCATTACATAAAGAAGTTTTGGAAAATCTAAAATTTATATCATCTATAAGAACACAGACATAGCTCATCCCATTTAATCGTGAAACCCTTGATGGTCCAAACAAATCCATGGGAACCAATTATAGCTATTGAGATGTAGAAACTTATTTCTTTGGATTGAAAGAAAGTTTGTGTTGATTTCCATTTTGAGAGGTACTGAACACATTGTTAAGTGGGAATTACAGTTTAGGAAAGTCTCTAACTATACCTTTCCTAGCCAGTATCCTAATTGTGTGCACATTGCAGTGTCATATTCTTCTATTCCACAACAAGGATTACTTATGAAAACCATTTATGTAATAAACATATTTCATAGATAAAGAATCTAAATCAATAGCATATACATTCTCATTTCTAAGAGAATATAATATTAAATAATTTTAGGAATTAAAAACATTACATGGGTCATTTTAAAATTTTAAATTGAAACCATCAACAATGAACTGATTTATGCTAATTATATATTATATTAATCCATCAACTAAATATACTTTAGAAATTAATACTGTATTAGGGTTACCAATCTAGCCTAAGCCGACGATTTTTCCCATTGTATTGTTACCAAAAGTTACATTTCCACGATCAACGTTTATTAGGCTATTGAAGAATGATGAATCTCCTATCATATGTCTTGAACATCCACTATCCTAGTACCACAGAGTCTTACAAGAACTATTTAGGCAACATCCCTGCAAAAACAGATTAGACAAGGGGTATCTTTGCTACTATGATTTTATTTGGTCCTGAGAGGTTAGAAAATAAAACATTGGGATCCTATACTTTTCTCATAGATTTACTATAATCAGAAGATATATTTTGAGACATAAATACTTATATTGGACCTTTAGAGAAACGTTTTTCATGAAATGGTCTAAAACATGAAATAGATATGAATTGTCCAGATTTTGGAAAAAATTTAGTTTTAATGATCCTTCTATGTCCTAGTTTATATCCTAGAGCAGTTGTATATTTCTAGGGAATCTATTTTCCTAGAAAATGATTCAAGGTATCTCCACGAATAGTAAACATCTCAAGATCTATTCTTAATTATTCATTGGATAATTTAAGTTTAGTGTTTTATTTTAATATCTAAGAGAATATTTCTTTTTCAATATCTTGACTGGACTGATAATTATCATTTAAAGCATGCTAACTCTTTAGTGATTTATATTTTTCCTTGATCTCATTAAAGGTATCCCCAAGCATTTCGAATAATTCAAATTCATCCTTAGTCATATTTTCCTCATCATGTGACTCACTCTTTTTACCAGAATAAAAGGCATTATATATAAGAGAGTTAAGTGTTACCTCAGATGTCTCTGTCATGAAACATAAGTTGGAATGGTCGTTCTGTTCACTATTGGAAGCATCAGATCCACTAAAGAATTCTTATGAATCATTCTAGGTAAAATTCATATCCTTTTTATATTCTTTTCCATTGTCTTCATATTTTATCTTAAATTTCAGCATGGGACAGTTTTCGTTCGCATGACCTTTTTATTTTCACTCATAGCAGATTATTTCACTTGAGTGGTCATTCTATTTTCCATTTTTCTTCCATTGTCCTTTACAATCATCAATTCCCTTTTAGTTTTACTTCCTGATGAATTTATTCTTTGGGTAGAACGTTTTCAATCTCCTTGAAAGATTCTCTATCTCCTCATCACTCTCAAAATCCAACTCTTCAATAGTGGAATTGTCGACAGGAACTTAAATTTTTTCTTTTTGTTTTCTCTTTGAGGATAATGTCTTGAATGCTTATGACATCTTCTTTGGTTCTTCATCGACTTCTTGACTCACCTTAAGCTATTATTCAAACATAATAAGTTTTCTAATTAGTTCTTTCACTGGTAATTTTCCTATGTCACAAGATTCTTAGATTGAAACATAAGTTCCCCACCATTTGACAGGTAGGCAATGATGTGGTATCATGATTTGGTCCTTGGTGTCCACTAGTTTTACAAGAAAACTCACATTGTTCACTATTTTTATTGAATCTGAGATACATTTCAAAGATAGGTTCATTAGGAATTATTTTAAAAGTATCATATTTAATAGTGCATGAATTTAGTCTCATTTCAATAACATTAGTTGGTCCCTCAGGAGAAACATCTAAAGTATCCCATATTTAATATAAATTTTTAAAACAAGATACATTATTGAATTAATCATCACCTAGATAATAGTACAAGGAATTATTTTCTTTATAGTTACTATTATATGTATCTTTAGTCAACTAAGACCATGTATCCCTAGTAGTAGTAGGTAATACATGTTTTTCTTCAACTGTATCCCAGATTTCAGGTCACATGCTCTCTAGATACATTTTCATTTTTAATTTTCACTGAGCGTCATTATTACCATTAAAGAAATGTGTCATGTTAGTAGCCTCAACCATAACTCTAGTTTACATAGTTACTTAGAATATAAAGAATTGAAAATTTAGATATGACAGAAATTTTATAATCTTTAAGATACAACTAAAGTAACAGTCAAAAATAATTTGAAACAAATGAAAAAAAACAATCCTCGTATACCATATGTTGGTTAGAGTTGCTACTCAATAGGGGTGAATGGAGTTCAAATTAAAATTTTTGTTAAAAACAATATGATAAAAATCCCCAAATTCAAAACATCCCATTCAATCAAGTCAGTAGAGATATAAATGAATAATTTTTTAACATGTCTCTACACGGATTATTAGTCTTTAGATGAATCTATGTAATCACTAATTCAACTTTTGAAATAGGATTACTGAATTAAGCATATATACACACTAAAAAACTAACTATCAGACTAAAAATAAAATATTTTGTTTCTTTGATAAAATATAATAAGAGGATAATATAAAATAGAGTAATTGAATATTGTCACAAAAATGTAAAAAAGTGGTTCAGTCTCAAATTGAAACCTAATCCTCTCTACTTGGTGATCACCTACCACCAAGCTGTTTATATAAATAATCTTTTGATTCACACACTGGATCGAGGTTCATAATAGCACACCCGGCTATCCAGGTCACACTTGACCTCTACCCCAGTTATTCATGGGAAACAAATGTAAGAAGAGATTGACTATGATGATGGTTTGATATCCTCCTATTATGCTCATGAGATAGTGTGTGTGATACAAAAAAATATACACACTGCTCAATTTTTGAAGATAAAACAAAATAGATTTATGAAAGAGAAGACATTTGTTATTTCTCTGTGTGTTGTGAAGCAATTCTCTAGTCTCGATGGAAGTTGAGAAAATGGTATTTCAGTCTTCTTCTGGAAGATGTCTTCAAAATAGAGTGTCACATTTTCTATAATCCATCTTAGAGTAGTGAAAAGGTTCATCTCTTTAATGTCTCGATGTACACTGAGATTTATTGAGAAAGTATCTTGTAACAACCTTCCTATAATCTCAATCACTTAGTTATTATTTTTTAGTATTCTCTCAGTTTGTGTCTCAGTGTGTCTCAATGTGTACTACTGCTTATACTACTTCTATTTTAACGTGAATGATGATTTCCTTTTATAGTCCACAATCCTCTAAGCAAGAATACATTTTCACGTGGATGTACCTCGTAGTGTCAATGGATTGTACTACAGACAAAATTAAATAATGTCAGAAACATTAATTTGTTTAAATATCACCGTTATAAATAAATTTGAACTAATATAATAGAAACCATTATTTATGACTATCGGTGAGTCATCTTTATTCTATTGTATTTGATTTGGTAACATCGTTATATCATCTTTAGTGTGACAAACTTCAGTGTGTCATTCATCGGTCATTCGAACATCAGTCTCTCGACTTCGGTCTGTCGAACATCGATCTATTGAATATCAGTCTGTTGAACATCGGTGTGTCATGGAATCCAAAAAGGTTATGAAGAGTCTGTCTAGAATATACCATTACAATATGATGTGTTAATCAAAATTACATGTAAAAATACACTTGTAAACATATTTATTCATGAATACAGTTTATTGACTTATTTCAGTATATGTTGGTGTATGACAAAATTGGTTCACATAAAGATATTAAAATTTCATGAAAGAGTTGAATATGTATGTTGAAATTATTTGTGATTATGAAAACTACTATATCATTTATGTTCCAAGAGAATAAAAAATAAAAAATTTATTTTATTTTAAAATTATAATATGATTTAATTTAATCAATTATTAATTATGTAATCACTACATCATCATTTAGTCATTAATAAATTTATTTCATAAATGTCTAAAATTTATAAATAAAATGCCATGTTATATGAATTTTTTTCGATTTATAATGAATATTTATAGTTTAATATATCATTTATATGAACTAAATTTATTTTTTTTAGTTACGAGATACATGTTTATGTTATATTTCCCTTTTCTTTAAATTGATAATTATAAAAATTCATTATAAAAACAAAGTGGCTCTTCTAGGTCGTAAAGTCTACCTATGGATTCTCATGGTATGATTTATAAATTCAAATTGTATTATAACATATTTTAGTGTAGTTTAATATTATTATATTATTATTTTTTTCATTATTTAACTAATTTACCCTTTTTTATAGTAATGAATATTAATCAAAAAAAGATACTATTCATATTGTCTATAAATAAAAGGCACCTATTTAAACAATTTGGATTTTTTTGATTCATCATATGGAATCATTTTTTACAAATTCAAAAAACTAAAAAGGTTGAAATTAATTTGAAATTAATTCATGTTGTCAAAACTAGAAATTGTGATTTTAAGAAGTAAAAACTATCATGATATTGACATGGGTTTCTATTGAATATCATGGTTAAATTTAGTACAAAGAACACAATTTTCTTAAATGATAAAAAATATAATCCAACTAAACATTAAAACCATTTAAATGGAAAATCTAAATATATTGATAAATTAGAAGAAAAGGCAGTTTTGAATTTAAAAAAAGTACTTTCAACTATTCTTTAATATATAACTTTTATCAGAATAATAAAAAAATTTATCCAAACAATTTTTGATGTACCGCTTCTAAAAAACAATTTCATATTGTAAATTTGAATATGTAAAAGTGTCAATTATTTTATTTACAAATAGTTCTCCATTAAAATGGAGAAAACTACAATTTTTTTAAACAAATTTAATTATATGAAAAATGGTATTTGTCCTTATATTACGTCTAAGAAGAAGAAACAATAAATTTTAAAAATATATGGTATATATATAATTCAAAATTTGGTTAATACTGTAGATGTTGAAAAGTTATGAAGTGAGAAAGAATGTTGTGAAATGAAAAAGAGAAGTCATATTCGGATCCAGATGCCTAGTCTGGTGGGCCCGAAAGTGGTGCGCCAAAAAAATTGATGAAGTGCGCGAAAAAAATATACACAGCGCAGAAAGTTCCTAGATTCTCGAAGAGTCCCGACACCGGTGCGAAATAATTTCGCACCCCCACTCCGTGCAGTTGACATTTCACACAGCTACCTCCGTTTAGAAAATATTTCGTGAATCCCTAGATTCCACACCACCAGAAGACTATAAATTGAAGGCAACCCCCTTCATTTTCAAGGATGAATAATTCGAACCACCTCTCATGCATGAAATTCAACTTCTGTGTGTGTGCAATATGGATTTCAGTTAAGGTACATTTTTATGCCAAGTCACCATGGGATCCTCCTTCGCGTGAGATCCCAATGGCTTAGACTAAACTCCATCCCCCTTCGGGGTCTTCCATTTGCACTTCATCTCTTTTATTTCCTGCAATCCTCAAGAATTGTGTGCAAACCTCTGGGGGCATTTTCCTCGGTGCTCCATGGGTGTCCTCTTGTGTGAATGCCTGATGTCCACCTTCCGGGTGGCATTCTCATGTGTCTTGTGCACCTCGGGCATCCTTATCATGCACGGTTTTCCCGTACGACCTTCTAGGCTTGTACGAAGTAACTTCAGAGTCCCATGGAAAATCCCTCCCATGGCATTACTTTGCCTCATGCTTCTTAACATAGGTAGACTAATGGATATTAATTCATCACATAGCCACACTAACGTGGACCCCTCGATGGTTTTACCCATGACACCCCTCACTACGGCTTTGTAGATGCCTTCCCTTCCACAAGGGGTAGAGTGAATCAGTTATGTAAGTCCAATGGATGAGGAGTAAACCCACCTCCTCTGAGATGCAGGACGTTAATTTTCCAAGAACCATCTTCCTCAACACGCGACGTTAAATTGTGACTTGGCCACACGCCTCACAGATAGTGTCCCCCCACCTTAGACATTATCCACTCCCACTCGTATCCACGGGGATGGGATCACCCCTCACTAGGGATGATATCCTCTTTATCGGAGTGGAATTTTTCCACGGGGAAGGGAAGCTGCCTTAGTGTAAGACCTTATATTTCCTTCCAGAAGGAAGCATCCCTGATCATCATTCCTTCTATCCGAAATACAGCGGAGGGTGTGATAGGGAATGAGGACCCTCTTGTCTTACTGGGTTCCAAATCCTTCTCCCACATGGCATTGTCACCATCGGGCCTCCATCCTTGAGTAAGGCTCGACACCATGGGCTGCTCAATGCGTAATCCCCTCTTCATTTCCCACGAACACACCATTCACGACGTGATAGTCAGGTCTCTTCCAACTCTTCTTTCTTGCTCCAAGCATGATTCACATAGGCTTAGAGGAAACATCGACCATGAAAAACCTAGGTCCACCTCAGAGTGTAAGCCCCAAAGGCCCTCATCTTTCATTACGTTATACTGCATACCCGAACTAAGGGGACATTGATCCATGCTAAGGCATGGTACGTAGGAATCATCCAAGAGGTACAAGCCCAACCACCATGGGCCATCTCAGATCGTAAGCCCCATTCCATCCCAAAATACGTGGACTTTGATCCTTTCTAAGCCATGGAACGTAGGAAGCCTCCAAGAGGTTAAAGCCCCACCACCATGGGCCGTCTCAGAGTGTAAGCCCCAGTCCAACCCGAACTATGGGGAAATTGATCTGTGCTAAGGCATGGAATGCAAGAAGCTTCCACGAGGATCAATCCCCACCACCATGGGCCGTATAAGTGAGTAAGCCCCATTCCATCTCAAACTATGATGAATTCGATCTGTGCTAAGGCATGGTAGGTAGGAACCCTCCATGAGGTTCATGCCCCTCCACCATGGGCCGTCTCAGAGCAGAAGCCTAATTCCAAACCAAACTATGGGGAATTTTATTCGAGCTAGGCCATGGTACATAGGAAGCCTCCACGAGGTTCAAGCCCCACCACCATGGGCCGTCTCAATGAGTAAGCCCCATTCCAACCCGAACTACGGTGAATTTGATCCCTGCTAAATCATGGTATGTAGGAAGCCTCCACAAGGTTCAAGCCCCACCACCATGGGTCATCTCAGAGCGTAAGCACCATTCCATCCCGAACTATAGGGACATTGATCCGTGCTAAGGCCTAGTATGTAGGAGGACTCCACAAGGATCAAGCCCCACCACCATGGGTCATCTCAGAGGGTAAGCTCCATTCCAAACCGAACTATGGGGGCTTTGATCCGTGATAAGGCAAGGTACATAGGAACCCTCCTAGAGGTTCAAGCCCCACCACCATGGGCCGTCTCATAGAATAAGCTCCATTCCAACCCGAACTACCATGACATTGATCCCTGCTAAGGCATGGTACGTTGGAAGCCTCCAAAATGTTCAAGCCCCGCCACTATGGGCCATCTTAGAGTGGAAGCCCCATTCCAACCTGAACTATAGGGACTTTGATCCATGATAAGGCATGGTATGTAGGAAGCCTCCATGATGTTCAAACCCCACCACCATGGGACATCTCAGAGCATAATCCCCCTTCCAACCCAAACTACGTAGACATTGATCTGTGCTATGTCTTGGTATATAGGAATATTGCACGAGGTTCAAGACCCACCACCATGGGTCATCGTAGTGCGTAAGCCCCTTTCCAACCTGACCCCTGGGGACTTTGATCCGTGCTAAGGCATGGTATGTAGGAAGCCTCCAAGAGGTTCAAGACCCACCACCATAGGCCATCATAGAGCATAAGCCCAATTCCATCCCTAAATACGGGGATTTTGATCCCTGCAAAGGCATGGTACGTGGTAAGCATCCACGAGGTTCAAGCCCCACCAACATGGTCCGTATTAGAGCATAAGACCCATTAGATACACGAACTATGGGGACATTGATCCGTGCTAAGGCATGGTACATAGGAAGCCTCCATGAGATTCAAGACCACAAACCATTATACCCGACCGTCGCCATTTCGGTGTGCCCGACCCCATTCCCACCTTTGGCTACCTTAGAGCATAAGCCCCAATCCATGGTGACCCAGAGTCCCTCTTCACGTTGGTTCACAGACCTCATATCCTTGTGCCTCCTCAGAGCATAAGCCCCAAATTCCCCCATCTCGTGTGACGTTAAACATCATTCCATCGAACTATGCGGCCTTTTATTCCCTTCCACAGGGATACGTAGGATGCCTCCATGAGCTCAAGCCCAGCACTCTGGTCTCATCCTGATCTATCCCTCATGCCTGCGTGTCTAGGGAAGCTCATGCCCTAACCCAGAGGTTCTAAATCCACTTGGTCCTATCCATGCGTCCATTCTCACGGGTCGACTCTTTATGTGTTCCATCGCTTCATCGAACTACACAAAGTTTGATTCACTACAACGGGGATATGTAGGAAGTCTCTTCAAGGCTCAAGCCCAAAATCATCATTCATCAAGATTCTTACCCAGGACACCACATCCTAGTGGGAACTTTCCACTTCATTCCCCATTCCAATCAACAACATTCATGAAGCCAGCCACGTGCTAGCCCCAACATAGGTTTTCCCTCTAGGGCGTTCTTCAATGTGGTCCACTTTTATCAGTGTTCTAACCAGTATGATTCATCCCCGCTAGATGATAAACTTTCATAAAACCTTGTGTTACACATGGTATGTTGAGGTAAACCTCTGATACATGCATATGGAATACAATTCCCCACGTTTGATGTGGGATGACTCAGACTTCCACACCCTCGAGAAGACCTATAATAAGGGAAAGAAGACAGACATGTCAATCCCTAGCATCAAGACATGCCAAATATGACCAACGTGACTACTCTCCTAACAGAAGGGTGTTTCCCGGACCGGACCCCTTGGAAGGTCCTGATAGAAGTGGTGTAATTAACCAGTGTCCATGATGATATGGCACCAGGAATAGCTTCATGAACTACGTCTTAAATCTATGAGTGAGACCTATACTGTGTGACGAGCTCCCTGGAGGAATCCATGGAAGGAAGAACCAACATCTCAGCATCTTGTTTTGATCAAGGAGAAGACATCCCTAGATAAGGAACAGATGCCACCTACCTTTGGAAGGCAGGATTGTGTAGTAACAACAGCGCGTCCTCAGCGTGACGGATGACCGCACCCCGGTGAATGCATCAGAAATAGAAAAATGGTGAACCCAACGTGAAGCCCCTCTCCTCAACATGGAGGTTAAAAATGATCGGGGGCATCAGTGGTTTAGAATGTCATCTGACCCCGTCATCTGGTACCCGGTCTCACCAAACAGTCCTAACGTGAAACTCACCAGATGTTGGGATAGTTGGGACATAGGGCATTCTGTTCTGTGATGATGTCAGTGCAAATCCCTTTTGCCGACCACTGAATTTAGAACAATGAAGGGGGTTCTGGTTGTTGATTCCAAGTCCTAGTAGTATTAATGAGTTCATTTCCATCTGTAGGAATAAAGTCGTTCCTTCCAGAGCTCGATCACCTTCCCCCCCCCCCATCCCAAGGGCAGGGGCAATACCGATGTGGTTACCCTGCGCGTTTCTACCTCTTCCATGAAGACCTCGACTGCCACGCCTGATGGGTACTGACGCCCACTCACCCCATCAGAAATTATCCAGTGAAGGGTCATAAATTAACATGTATGTTGGTACGAGGAAGAGACGGTCATCCCCAACATGGATATGGCCCTCTTGGTTCTTAAGGAAGCTGCACCTTGCCGTCTACGCCACCCTCGTGGGCTGCATAGGGAGCCACTACTCCCCACCCCAACATTCAATCGCTTCAGGAGCCACTACTCCCCACCCCAACATTCAACCGCTTCAGGAGCTTGTCCGCGGAGCACCATGACAGCTCTCTCCCCTCTTGCAATGAAGTAGAGGATGTACGGGTCGGACCGATCGGAGTCCCTCATCAAGACCTCTCGGCAAGGCCCCCCATCAAGTCGCATCAGTGGCACTGCCCAGTTTCCTAAGCCAATGAGCTGAAAAGCCACGTGCCTGCACCACCAGCTCCAGTCCACCTGACCCGGTTCCAGCGTCGGGAATGAGCAGAAGGAGATGCTCACTATGGGATTTCAACATCAGAAACTAGCATGGCCTGAGCCACCGCAGATTCATATCCTCAAATCCCTCCATACGATGGGAAGGGAAAACTATACGCCCGACCTGGATTGAGGCCCCAAACTCTCCATGGGGAGGTTTGGTCGACTCTCTCGGTCACCAGCACTGTCCAAGGCCAATGTAGACCGATTCGCAGCAACACCACCCAGCACGAAGGCTCACCCCGCACCTCCACTATAGAAGGTGTAGGCCCTCCATGCTTACATCCTTGGAGTGGATGTCTTCCGCTTTCCACATTCAAACCAGATGAGGGTCTTCCCCATGACTGCAACACTCGGTATGGGGGCCTCTCTTGTGCCCACTACACTAGGCATAGGGTCACCCCCCCTTCTGCGGACTGTGAGCATGAAGATATTGCATTTCTAGTCACTCGCAAACATGGAGGTCCTCCCCATGTCACCATACCGATCAACGAAGGTCCTCCTATCCCCAGCAATCGGAGAGGTGGAATCCAACCCCACATCACAAATGCCCAACATAGAGGTCCTCCCCATGTTTCTTTCGACATTTGTCTTATTTCTCCTCACACGTTAGCTTCCTCGGGTGGGAATCATCTCCACCGCAACACTAGTACGGTTGGAGGACTCCAGGCGTGAAATCAGCATTGCCATGAAGAACCACCCAGGGGTAGGAAGGTGGGTCGCCGCCACCGCAAGAGAAATTCTGGGAATGGTCGGATGGGAATTAACCCAGTCCTCTTCTCAGACTCCGAGGTGGAGTATGATTCACTATAGGATCCCTCCCCTCAGCCCTTCGAGTCAAGGGCTGGGGAAGGAACGAGGTGCATCATCCTTGAGCTCCCAGAATCCGGGAACTTTTGGATCCATGTCTCCATTAGACGGTATATTTAAGAGGATGATACACTAGAATGTTCCCTGGGGCTGATCGCACAGTCATCGCCATCATCGCTGGAAGTTCCCTCTCCCTCAGGGCTATTTTTGGGGTCAATGACGGAAGATTCAGAGGGTAACCCACCCCCAATAGACACTGATGCTACGTCATGAGCCTTGGTTTCTGGTTCATCCTATCATGATTTGAAAGCAAGGTCAGTTAAAAATTTATAGGATATCTCATGGTTCGGTGGCCAATCGGCCCGCTCGTCGTATTCTCCACCGGCCAGCCTGCCACCACAGTGGTCTGCCTCGGTGCTTCCACCAGTCTCTCCACCACCCCCAGTTTCGGAGTGGGGAAATCAAGGGCCAGACACTGGATCCGAGCCGAGAATCTTCTGGACCATCCTCGCAGCAGGCCACTTCCCTAAGAAGTTTTGGCCAGTCGTAGGATTGTATTTTTTTACACCAGAATCTCTCACCTCGAAGGTGTTTTAATTTTTCTGCTGAACCATCTAGGTGACTCACTTCCCTCTTCTCCACTGATGAGTGACCTATCTCGAGAGCCAAGGGCCCCTTGAAGACATTGCCGAACAATGCCGTCTGGTTGACCAGGCCACACTCTCTGTGGTCCGGTAACCTGAGTCACCTGGCCACCACAGGATCCTCCAGTAGTAATGTGTTCATAGTATTCAAGTATTCCACAATTTTATTGATGAGGATACCCCCCACGCGCAAGTCTGTTTCTTGGGGAAGTATGCTTCCCTCCTCTTTAGTGAGATACCCTGGTTGCCCGACTCACTAGGCGATGTTGAGAACATGCCCTCGAGAAGAGTGGCTGTCAACATGACAGATCTGTTGGGAGCAGAAAATGAGTTGGGACTTTTTGAAGGGAATGTCCCCCCTGAGGATGTGCCACCAGTAGACCCATCATGAAGGGTTACCCATTAATAGAGGAACATCCTAGGTCTCCCTCCACCCGCTGAGGCATTGGTACATAGTCGGAACTTCATTAAGGGAAAGGAGAATGTTGAAGCTTCCAAACACTCTGAATCGTCTACCTTGGTGCTAATTACAGAAGATGACCCTGAGAAGGTCGCGCTACGCCGACATCTTGTTGAGAAGAGGAAGTTAGTCGATGATCTTCTGGCTAAACGCATTGCAGAGCGACAACCCTACTATGGTGATCCTAGGTCGGGGCATCAGGGGCAAGAACAACTACCCCTCAGCGAGATTCCCCCAGCCAACCCTGATCATGCCTTATTCACTAACAGGGCGGAAGCAGGAGCCCATGATAAGAGGGCATGTTATGTCTCTCTAAACCCTCCTGAATGGTGCAAACACCCAGGGTACCCCTTCCGTGTTCCTCCTATTGTCCCAAGGGCCACTCCACCAGTCGCTCCATGAGTCGCTGAGCCTGCCTATCACATTGAAGAGTCCGACAAAACAATCATGATTCAGGATCCCCGTCAGAACCCGAACCCCCCTACAGATGATCCAATGGCGGGACTAATTTCCTGACAAGAATCATTAGAGACAAGGCAGGTTGTCGTCCCACCTGATGGCAAGCCATACCGAGTGTGGGTGGATGACATGCCCGCTCCACCAGGATTTGGAAATCCAACCATCTCTCCATTCAATGGGATGGGGGACCCGCCACAGCGCCAGACCCACTTCAACTCGAGGTGTGGGCCTATGATAGGGATACAAGCGTATCATTAGGCCTCCAATATCCTTTTCTTTGTTCAAACACTAGAGGGAAAGGTATTTGTATGTTACAGCTATCTCCTCATTGGATCTGTAATAAGAAGGGAAGACATTGTAGGCAGTACCTTTACCAATTCAGTTCTAACACCAGGAAGAATAACACGGCATACCTCTTCGAGTGAAAGAAAAGGCCCGATGAGAGAGTCATGGACTTCATCACTCGGTGGAAGGGACCCGCGTTCTACCTTAACATGACGCTGACTTAGGACTAGTTACTCATTATGTGCATTGGAAATCTCAAGATGGAACTAGTTCCCTCCCTGATCACTCATAATCATTTCGGAGGGTTCTGAGACTTCTCAAATAAGTTCCAACTCCTTGATGAATCCCTACAACAGGCCAACCAGTAATGGTCGTTGCCTCCTGTAATCCCAGCAGGGAGGGCTTCCGGAGCTGATCCCACCATCGTGGCCAAGAAAGAGGCCCCCATGCAGCTGGAATTACTACCAATGGCACTAGCCCTGCAACCCTGCCGAGGCCCTCCACCTTTGGCACATATTCTAGACCAACAGTATCCTCATATTTTTCAGGAACCCCCACATAATGTGTCGTCGCTGCCTAGGTGAGATAATCATGTTTTTCCTCCTCTACAGGCTCCTCTGCCCCTTCATCAAGTCCAGGATCCCAGAGCCCCTTTCCGAACAGAAGGCATTAGGCCTACTAATTCGATGAGGCTCAGGTTCCTGGATACTTTTTCAGTGCCTTAGAGTAGAGATTTGTGCGACTTCCTGAGTGCTGGATTCCATAACAGGCGCACCTCACTTATCACCGCGACTACTTTTCTTATCACAAGATCCTGGAGCACACCATCACACAATTCTATGTTTTCAATAACTGGCTCTAAGACCAAATTGACAACAACATAGTCAGGTTCAGGCCACCCCTAGCACAAGTATCTAGTTTCTTTGTGAGACCAGATAGCAGTAGTAACATCAAGGGTGAGTGGAAGCAGGTTTCTGACCACGAGTATGATAAGTACAACAACTGTATGGCCCGCAAAATGTTTGCACATTCCCATGGAATCATTCGGGAATGCGTAAATTAGCTAGAGCCACCAGAAGTTGTGGCTACCACTTCTGCCTCATCATCTCAGCTGACCTCATCCTAGAATGGAAATCACTGGCGGTGCAAGAAGAAGAAACAACCCTACCAATTCCATCGTAGTCCCAAACACTCAGTGACATCATGCACCTGGAGATGGGAAACCCTCCCAGAATCCTCATAGTGGAGGATAATTTGTCATGTGAGGGTTAGGGGTATGCTTCGGTTAACACCATTGAGTTGGTAAATACCTATACGACTCCTGACGAGGGGGTGCACCAGAAAAACCTCCCCAATGTCTCCAGCTAAAGTCAACGTCTATGGATCCATGGCTATTTGAGTCGCCATTGCATGTTAGTTGGAACCTCCAGCCTGGCTATGCATCCCGCAGAGTTTGGACAACATGCCCATCGCATAACTCCGCATACGTAGCTTCTTATCCAGTGTCGACATGCCCACCTCCACCACTGTTTCTATTACTGGATTAGGCGGAACCACCTCATTCGTGCCGCGACTAGCTTCGACCAGCCATAGGCTGATCCCAGTCGCCCGGTCCTCACCCTACAGCTAATCTCCGAGCTTCGATTAGTGAGCAGCGGGATGTCCCCTGTACCAGCCATTCATCGGTCCAGCTGGCAGGGTCCACCATGCCTCCAGTCCCAGAGCAGCCTCCTGGAAGAAGAATTTCTGGCCTGGCACAAAAGTAAGATGTTATCAAGAATTTCACCATATTCAAAACAGGGATATCCATCTTTGTATCTATTCGCCTATTACTAGATATCGGCGAAGCACTCGCTTAAGCTTTAAGGAGCCCCCTCTAGTTGGAGATGAAGGTAGAAGCTGGTGAAGCTTTTCCTACTAAAGTAGTTGAGAATGCCAAATTCCAGGATGTCATTTCCTTCTCGAGAGAAGAGGATGGTTCTCCAATACATGGGAACATCCACCCGCTGTACATCACTATCCAGTTAAATGGTGTCGAGGATTGTCGTTGTCTCGTTGACACCAGCTCTAGGATCAACCTTATCCTGAAACAGACGTTGAAGAATCTAGGGTTATCCAATGATGACTGGACTCCCTCTGATTTGAGGATCCAGTTATATGAAAGGATAGAGCAGACCCCGACTGGCAAGATCTGCCTGAAGACGTAGTTCGGTGGCCTAGTTGCTATCACCGAATTCATGGTTGTCTCCCAGGACACCACATACAACGCATTGATGGGTAGGTCATGGCTCCATCTACCCGCATTTTTTCCCTTGTCATATCACCAATACCTCAAGTACATCCTTAATGGTCGAGTAGGCGTACTCCAGGGCATGCCTCTCCTTTTTCCTCTTGTGAAGCCCGATTCTTGGATGCTTACTGTTACAAGAGAAAGGATAAACAAGTCTAGGAAAGCGATGTTTAGCCCATCGCCACTACGATCGACACATGGATAGGCTTGAATGATTCCCATGTCTTCTCGATCCATCGGCTGGAGGCCACGAACCCCGATATGGGGCAGTGTTTTGTCATTTCCAGGACAAGAGGAAACCATACTCCCAGATCTTGACAGCATTGGAATATCACTATGTATTCTTATAAAAACTAGGATCCATTGATCTTGGAGCCTCCCACTCCCATTAGGTATTGAGATGTCCGGCTCATTGAAACAACAGTGAATAATAAATGTCTATTTTTCTGGGCTGTAATAAGTCAGCTCTGGCCAACGCACCACTACTTCTTTGTTATTTTCAAGTGTGGTCCCTTAGGGAAGAGACTGGATGGGATCGAGTTGACAGCCTTCAGATCCGTGGTCTCGGCAGCTCTAGAGTTCTCTGATACAATGACCACTACCACTCATGATGGTAACATCCTTTATTCAGGATATGGAAGCATAGAACCATCTTACCCATAGTGGATCCCTCTATAAGTGGAGAAGATGATATAGAGGATGCTCCCCCTGCGTTTGAGGAAGGCGTCTCTGCCATGGTCGATGAACTGGTACAGGTGAAACATGGTAGAGAGGCGGATCCAAGACCTACATTGATCAGTGCTATTATGTCCCTAGAGGAGAAGCAGTGGTATGTAGGATTTCTCAAAATGCACCATGGTGTATTGTCCTGGAGTTAGGATGAGTTTCTGAGACTAGATCCTCTGGCAGCCGTCCACCGCCTCAGTCTCCCAAAAAATCATCGCAGGTTCAAGCGACCTCCCAAGAAGATGGACCCTTCTCATAGTTCCATGGTCAAGGATGAAGTTGACAAGCTAATCAGATCCAACTACGATAAGGAGGTCCAATACCTCAAGTGGCTACCCAATAAAAATCCAGTCATAAAGAAGATCGGGCAGATCAATGTCTGCATTGACTTATGTGATCTCAATCATCACTATCCAAAGGATGTTTTCCCCCTTCCATTGAATTAATTGTTTATTAACGCCACAACAGGGTTGAAATACCTCTCCTTTATAGATGATTAATCTGGATATAATCATATCTGAATGGACACTGAGGATGAGGAGTCCACCGCATTCAGAGCACCCAATGGTAATTTTTTCTACCAGTTTATGCAATTCGGCCTGATGAATGCAGGTGCAACCTATCAGAGGGCCATGTACCACATATTCAAGCCAATTCTGGGAAGATTGGTGGAATTCTATGGTGAAAAACTGGTGGTCAAATCTCATGAGATCTAGTACCATCTCAAGGACATTGAGAAAGTGTTCGGTTTCCTCTGTTCCAACCACCTGAAGATGAACCCGTTGAAGTGTGCCTTCGAGGTCACCTCTGGGAAGCCGTCAACCATTCCCCCCCTGATCAATATTCGGGAGCTTCAAGGCCTCCATAGACACATAGCCAACATACATTGATTCATTACGAATCTTTCCAGCAAGTGTAAGCCCTTTTCTCGACTCATGAAGAAAGGCTCCACTTATGAGTGGGACGAAGTGTGCCAGACCTTCATTGAGGATATCAAGCAATATCTTTTCCAGAATCTGGTCTAGATGCCACCCATTTCTATGAATCCATTAATCCTATATGCAACCACATTGGAATGGTCCCTCAACGCCCTTCTTTCCCAGAAGAACAATGAGGGGACGGAGAACAACCTCTACTACCTCAGCTGTACGCTCCTCGGTATGGAGACCAGATACACCTCTATCAAGAAATGTTTCCTTGCACTCATGTTTTCCATGAATAAGTTGCATCATTACATGCAGCACCACGAGGTGTAGTTGTTTTCTCGGGTGGACCCACTGATGTACATTATCAACAACCCCATGTTGACTGGCAGACTCGCACGGTGGGCCGTAATCCTCTAGAAGTTCAACCTAAGGTTCATGCCTCATAAGGCTATCAAGGGTAAGGATTTTTTGGACTTCCTAGCTGCCCATCCAACCCTCGTGGACTAGTCCCTAGACTTTGATTTTCCCTTATGATGCAATCCACTCGGTCGATCAAGCTGCCCCACATTGGAAGATGCACTTCAATGGAGCCTCCCTTATCCCCACCAGTTGGATGCTCAATGATCCTAGGCTCAACAGAGTAGGCATAGGTATCGTCCTTATCTATCCAGTGCAATCCACCCTTCCTTACCCATTCCTATTATCGGTGGGTTGCACTAAAAATGAGGTAGAGTTTCAAGCCCTCATTAGTGGTCTCGAGATGGCCCTTGAGATCAACATGCCTCAATTTCATGTGAAAAGGGATTCTAAGCTAGTACTCAAGAAGGTAAATGTAGACTATGTTTTCAGTAATCCAAAGCTCCTACCATTGTTGGAACGCACTCTCTATCTTATGGCACATTTTTCTTCTCGGCTAGAGGTTATCCATATCCCTCGGTCATAGAATGGTCGAGAAGACACTTTGGTCAGCCTGGCTGCATCACTTGTAGAGCCTAATCAAAATGATCTGATTATAAACAAAGCCTACAAGAGTCATTGATCCCATCACCCCATGTGATGATGATGACCCATGGGTACGCCATCTTACCTTAGAGCTTCCACTTCAAGAACCCCAGGTTCTTTAGATTTAGTGGTCGAAGAAACTCTTGACCGGAGATCCCCTTTTGTTGATTAGCACTGAAGTGGTTTCCTCCTGGCAGACAGGGTCGAGCATGAGCGAATCTGACATCAGGCCCTGCAGTTTACTTTGCATAGTGGTCCCAGCCTTGAGTGGATCCTCTATAAACGTCGGTTTTATGGTTTTCTTCTCTGTTGCATCCAAGGAGTCGAGATTACACAAGTCATTCAAGAGTTTAACACAGGTTCCTCTGGTGCCCATGAGGGTGGGCCAAACCTGTCTCACCAGGTTCAGAGAATAGGGTCTTTTTGGACCTCAATGATCCCTGAATTCATCGAGTTCTCCAAGAGGTGTCATGCACACCATGTTCATGCTAACATTGTGCATCGGCCACTGATTCCTCTCAATACTACCAAGTACTCTTGGCCCTTTGCAGTCTAGTGATTAGATGTCATGGGACCATAACTGCTAGCAACGACTCACCAATGCCGATAACGACACCAATATCATCCATCGATTTGGGGTTCCTCACGTTATCCTCACCGATAACGACACCAACATTTGAGCAGCCAAACTGATGAAAATGTACACCTTTTACAACATTCGCTCCCACCATACCTCCCACTATCATGTGTAGGAAAATGGATAGATAGAGGTATTCAACAAAACCCTCTCTAACATTATGCATAAAATTGTTTGTATGAACATGAATAGTTGGCTGGATAAGCTCCCCAATGCCCTCTTGGATTATCGGATGATGACTCTTGATTCATCCCAGGTGACCACATATTCCCTAGTGTACGGAAGAGAGGCCGGCATGCCCCTCGAGATTCAATTTCCCCCGTTGTGCACAATAGTCTATGACCAGCATGCTCTGGGTAGAGTGGTGGAGATCCATCTAGATTATTTGGAAACACTGGATGATAATATGCTTTGATCATTACGCAACCTAGAAAGGCATCAGAGCAGGATGGATCGAGCTTTCAACAAGAAGGCTCGCCTCCACTCATTCTTGGAAGGCGGTTTGGTATTAGCTCTCAGGGAAGAAATGATCCTTGGAAGGAAACCACCCATGTTGGGGCCCAAGTGAGAAGGGCCTTTCATTGTTCATAAGTTTTATCCCAATGGAGCATAATTCTTGGTGACTATGGATGTTGAGCGTATGAATCCTCCCACCAATGCCAAGTTCCTCAATCAATACAATTCCTAATGGAATGGTCATGCACGGACTTAAACAACATTGTTCCCGCAAAACCTTAAACCGCATTTGGTCATGCATGACCTTAAACTTCATTTCCTCCTACATGAACTTAAACCGCATTTGGTCCTGCATGACCTTAAACATCATTTTGTCATGCCTGACCTAAAACTCCATTTGGTCCTGCACAACCTTAAACTGCATTGGGTCATGCACGACCTTAAACTGCATTGGGTCCTACAAGAACATAATGCGAATTGGGTACTGGACAACCTTTAACATAATTTGGACCTACATCTGTCCCCATATGGTCCCTCATGACCTTAAATTGGAGTACAGTCTCGCACGACCTTAAACTGCATTCTTGTCCTCACCGCAAGATGTTAAACTACAAACTGGTCAGGCCATCCAGACTGTGGCCCAGACATAGGCCCCTTCACCATTTTGGGCCCCTGGCTCAGGTTCTCTCTTGTGGGATTGAATGGTGTGGTGTGGGATTATGTCCTCATTCATGTTGGGTTACATACAATGTCGTACACATCTATAGATGAGATGCCTCTCATCATCCTACATAATGTTAAACTATATCTTCGAGAAATATATGTGGCTTGATACCCATCCTTATTAGATACGAAGGATTGCCTGAGCACATAGATTTACAGTCTAGCCCTATCACATAGAGATCCCACGATCTCCCATTCACCTAGGCCCCTTGGCCCGTCCCTCCCCACGAGGGGGATATATAAGCATGGTACATGGTTTTTGGCACCATCTCCCCCCGCCCCTTTTCTCCCGGGAATCCTCCATCTCTTGGTCTCTCTCAAATTGAACCCATAAACCCTTTGCAGTGGTCTACCAATGTGTTCAGTGTACTCTGGTATAGGAAGTGGAGTGTCAGATTTAACTTAGGCAAGTTCATTCCTCTTTTCAAGCTTCGTGTTCCCCTTCATTTGGGCCCCCGTTATCGTTCACACCGGAAGGGACCCCAAAACATGGAAGGGATACCATGTCTAAGGGCACTCCTACCATTACAGGCCAATGACCCAAAGCGTCTCAGAAAAAAATTGATAAAAATCCCATGTTGAGAACATGGTCAGCGATCGATTCTCAGTTGTTTCTCCCTATTTCAAGCTAACGCGACAGGATGATCTGTTATGAACATGGTCAATAGTAATCCACCATTATCATGCTAGACCATTATGTGCATGAATTTTGGTTTCATGATACACATTATGTTCCACCCTCATCATGTCTAGGTGGAATCCCGACACTCCTTGCACACACACTCAGTGCACTTCCGCAAGTCAGGTAGACAAAGCTGCAAAACAGCATCTCTCGGGGCTCCTGCGATCTATGCACTAAGACTATCAGATGGGATCACTTTTAAGAGCCATACCCAGCTTGAACCTCATCCTCATGGGATACGTGGGGTCACCCATACATTTCATTTTGGTTCTAGCTCAACTGGATGCTAACGTCTCCCGCCCCTTATCCTCTGACCTTCACTGGCCTCATGCCCCGAGGCTCATCTCTAGGTATCGCACATGGTGATTTTGTGGACCTCCTCCACATTCATGTCAGGTGTGGTTTATCGCGTTGTACACATTCCCCCAGTTCCAATCCATATGACCTTAAACTGTGCTATTTGGTCCCACCACACGACCCTAAACTGTGGAAATATCGTCCCCGCAGCACGACGAAAAACAACACTGCTTTGTGATGACCTCTTCATAGAGGACATCACATTGGGTTTCAGTCATTTATAATACCATTTGTCAACTCCTATATACGTATTGATTATTGTGGTGATGCCATGAATTTCTAACCGAGGTTTGTCGCTCCACAAAAGAAAAACCATTCACCATAATGGAAAAACATGATAAATTAAATGCAGCTTCTTTTAGTGCGAGGGTTAGACCCGCACGCCCCTTTCATCCTTTGCATTGGTTCCTTACCGTGTCGTTCCACCCACCGAGAACTACATGCGTATTTATTCTCATCCTCATGTGATATGTAAGAATTTTCAAGCACTTCCCTGTGGGCCCAGCATAACATTCGAGTTCTATCCCTTGCCCAGAACACTTCCACAGGGAACACATGGTAAGCCAGTCCTCATCCACATTCACATTAGGTTTCGTAATAACCTTACCATGTGTGTCTGATGCCCTCTTTTACAACAATCAGTTTGAGTTCTAAGACCATAATCTACGAACCATTCCAGAACAATGTGCATCTTGATTCCCATCCTTATGGGATACATTGGAATTCCCAGACATTTCTTCTCGGGTAGAGCCCTAGGGGTCCTCAATTCCAATCCTTCCTCATTGCGGCCCCTTGGACTTATTTCTTAGGGAGTTGTGTAACTACAGCATTTTCCCCGAATATGTTCGGGATGCCACATAATGACATTGGGAAGGGACAGTTCCCTCACTAGAGAGGTCATGTCTAAAATAAGGGATGATCCATGACTAGATTAATGTGTCCAACTAATGTGCCTCCACCACGATGGTGTAATATTGGTAGAGTTGGAATCAGATTAAAAAATACACCACTTCACATTCCACTCTTTGTGTGCCCCTTTAATTAGATTATCATCCCTTTTCACGTATGAAGGGACCACCTAACAGTATGGATGCTCGAACTATAGTCCGCTTGCTATCTTGGCCCAACATTCTGGAAGACAAATCAAATTTAGAGGGACCCCCTAACAGTATGTATGTTCGACCTATGGTACTCTTTCTTTCTAGGACAACATTCATGTAAACTGATCGACGATATTTGATTTAGGCCCCTTGTTGCGAACATGGTCAGTGGTCGGCCCTTATCTGTTGTCCCCATTCTAGGCTAGGGCAATGGGGATTTTGTGTTTCGAACATGGTAAAAAATCATCCTTTATTACCACACCCCCCACATTTTGCTCTGAATTTGTGTAATGTGATTCACATTTTACATCTCCCTATGTTTGAACTAATTCAAATTCCCCTAGCGTTGCCCCGATCGTGTGCTAGAGCACGTTGAGCACACGATACATCGATGGGCCTCCCTATTCTCCTCAGTTATCCGGGTTCGAATTTCAAATTCCCGATGGTTGGTTGATGCTCTCATGATCGAACAGAGTGATAATACAAGCCTCCTTTTTTTTTCACA
Organism: Viscum album; assembly: GCA_963277665.1. Lineage (NCBI taxonomy): Eukaryota > Viridiplantae > Streptophyta > Magnoliopsida > Santalales > Viscaceae > Viscum > Viscum album. The sequence continues at coordinate 655,783,915 of OY728140.1, forward strand.
CCCCATGTGAGAATAGGGATGGATGTCCATTTACATCAGGATTATGGTTGAGCATGTTAATACAAAGGGACATGTACGTTATTTAAATGGGAATGTAAGTAAATTTTTACATACATACATTTCAGGAAAACAATAGAAAGTAGTAAAGTGGGATAAGAGGGATTTGGACAAATAGGGCCCTAAGGGTTGGCTTCATGGATTGATCTCTCCAATGACACCAGCTTTTTGCTGGTGGCATCCAAGACTGCCTCCTGTCCCAAGAGGACCCTTTCTTTATCAGCGGCCGCAAAGCGCATCCCGTTCAACATGGCTCATGCTTGCACCTGTTCAGCCTAGGGCTCGGTTATATGAAGACTCTCTTCTATGAGTTGATCATAAGCATCCGCTAGTAGGGCCCTAAGCTGCTCCACGAGCTCAGAGCAGTTTGCGATGAACACATCTTTCTCTTTCCACTGTTCCTCGAGGCGTTGGACCTCCGGCTCTGCCCTTAGAAATGCTCGGGTACTCCATGACTCCGCGTGGCACCAGATGATGTTGGTGTGTCAGCCTCTCTCATGCATCTTCTCGGCCATGTAGTCCCAGACCGTCAGGTGATGGCATTGAAAATCTGCCCCTCCAGCACACTGGAAGCGCATCCAGGTGTGGAGTGACCCCATCCACTTCAGTCATTCTGCATGGGGCTATTTGAGAAAACACAAGATGCACTTCCATCCCTAGCGTCATGTCATCTGATTCCCCTTGGCCGCTTCCGAATCAGGGTCATCAAATTCTTCTGGATCAGAGGGTCGATAGACAAAGAATACATCCAATAGGGTGGAAGCAGGGTCTTACTCAGAGATTCCTCCCATGGAAATGGGATCCTCGCCATCTGGGTGACCTTCTTCTCTCCCCTCAATCCTTGTAGCAGCCTCGTCGACCTTCAATCCCGCCCCGATAACAGCGCCACTTATGTCCGCAGCTTCTTGTTCACAAAATGGTGTGTCCCACACAGTTTGGGAGGAATGTACTAGATGAGGTGGCACATTTGTAATCGACACGCTCGTAGATGGTCCGGGCTCAGCAGCCTGACGAGACTCCAGCACCGTTATCACTGTACAGACAAGGACCACCCTGATCAGTTGGGTCCCCGGACAGTGTGTACCGGTATTGAAGCAAGGGACTTATAGGAAACCAAGGCATAGACAACTAGTGCTCTGGCCTCTATCTGAGCTATTGGAATGGGGGATCCCATGGAACTTGTCATCTCGATAATGGGCGTCAGTGCCCCAGCTTATTCCATTGGAGATCTTCCTCCTCCGATTGGGGACCCCTGATCAGTCCCAACACCATTATGATCCTCTGAAATAGAGAGAAAGTTTTTTAAGGGATTTCAAGGAAATACAACAAATAGAGAAATGATAGACAAGGGTCAAAACATACCTCGAGTAGCCCTGTCACATCAATATCGGAGTCGACGATCTCCCCGCTCTCCCGTAGACTCGCTTTGTGGGATGCCCCCTGCGACCCTTCACTATCCGGCTCCCCTTATCCTTCTACCTCTCCTTCACCTTCACCTTCTCATTCTGCCTACTCTCCTTTTTGGCTTCCCTCTGACTCCTCATCGCTGTCATCCTCCCACAATGACATCCTTTTCGGATCATTCTCCTTGCTGAGCATCAATTTCACCAAGAAAGGTGGCTTTGTACGATGACCCCGTTGGTGCGCGTATGTGTAATTGGACTTTAGGTATGCATGCCGTCAGTGGATGTTTACTCTATAGACTACCTGTACAAGCCCGACTTCTGGAAACCAGATCTCGTGTCACACTATATTCTACCAAAAGAATTCAGTACTCAGTGACTCCACAGTGTTATCCAAGCTGACCATATGGTGGGGAAGACAACATCCTAGGAAGGTTGAAGAAAGTATTTCATTTACATCCCAGAACGATATATGGCCGCTTAATGGGGCCCTCCTCCATCGGGGGACGAGGGCATGACCACGCTACGTGACACCCCTGCTGTTGAGGTTCCAGCCTAGGCGGGCCCCATTTCCTAAGGCACATCTGATCCTCCCCCTATAGAGGCACCATGAATGCCCTCTTTCCACCGAGGTTCTGCACTGGCGACATTGAGCTACCAAAATCATTTTCGCAGAATCCCCTCGGGGTATGCTATGGTCCAATGTTCAACATACTCAGTTGAGAGGCCGGCGTCGACTCTGGTGGGAGGGAATGTGATGATGTTGCCCAAACCATCGGTTGTGAACTTCAGCCATAGATGATGGAGAATAAAAAGATGAATATCATCCCAGAGGTCTATGAACATGTTCATTGGCATTCAATGGCGGCATCCGAACATCCTGGTGATCCTGGATGTCACATAAGGATCGCAGATGACCTTCCCATTGATTCGGGCCATAAGCACCCTGCATATGATGCTGTAGAAGTACTCCTTATACTCCAATGTTCCTTGACCATCGTCTACCAACATTCCATTTGGGGTGGGGAATGTGAATAAGTAGAAGTTGTCATGGTTACCGATCCTGATCTTTACACCCTCCTCATTGAGCGTCCTTGGAATGACCCTGGAAATATTCAGCATGATGGTAGTAGGCTGTTTCCTAGGGGAAAAATGGAATTTGGGAAGGTGTAGTCGCTGTAGTGAGCCGCTACCCATCCATGTAAGATATGTAAGGGGAAAAATACTCACCTTGGAAATCCCCCTCTCAAGATACGTCCTAAGATGGCGTACAACCGAGCCAGCACAAGGACCCCAAGGTTGATCCTCTTGTTGGAAGCCATGATGCCAGAAATCACCAGAGTCACTGGACGGACACCCATCCTTGCAACCTGCACTGGCAGGATCCATCCACTCAGGAATATGGAAATGAATCTGGCATACCAGAAATTCAGGTCTCATGCCTCATTGATGTTATAGTCCCATGATTGGTATTTCCCCGCCTACAGGATCCTCTAGTAGGATCCACTCTTGATGCTCTGAGGCATAGTTGGAAAACGTGTTCCCCACCCTGGAATCTTGACTTTCGGGTCCCTCTACAAGAACAGGTTTAAATAGTACTTATAAGAAATATCCAACAAGAAGTCCTTGACCCTCAGCTTCTCCTTTTCCAGCTCCAGTAAGTACCACTTTAATATGGATTTTTGAGACTTGTCACTCCAGATGATCATCGGCGGGAGGAAATCATCATATTGATGGCCTTCCATATGGATTCCCCTAATACAGTGGATTTCTGAGAGGATGATGTCGACATCCCCATGGTGTAGATGGAATGTGTTGGTATTAGTGGAGCATCGGGTGATGATCTCTAGTCCAAGCTCAGGCTGCCGGTAGAAGTGGAACTGTGATATCCACACCGCTTCGAATAGACCAATGTGCTGATGCTCAGCCCCAAATCGTTCTCATGTTTGGCTAACCTAGTACCCCAGGCCAACCCGCATATGATGTTGCCACTAGATTGCATGTACTATTCCTACAGCCAACCATTTGTCTCATCAGGGATACTCTGATGGAAAGTGCTCGCGTAGAGGGTCGACGAGCTCTCCACAACAGGGTCACCCCCAATGATGGTCCTGGTCCTGGGGTTGAGTACATAGACATAAAAATGCCTGGTTTCTCTGGTAGGATGACCATTTTTGGTGATGTTTTATTGAATAAGGTCATCTTCATGGGTCACCGATGAACGCAGGGTGTCAAGCTCAAAAACCGGCAGGGGAACCTCCTCCAGAATGCCGAAGTCCCACAATGGAAGATTCTCAGACAGGGAAAACTATTTCTGGGAAAGGTTTAGCGTGTTGAAGAGGGTGTGTTTATTGGAGAAAACCCTCTTTGGGCCATAAACCTCTGGGTTCACAACCATATAGGCTCTGTGTGTAGCGACTTCCCCTTCATCAACCCAGTTTACAGCCATCTTCTTCCGACCAGGTGTATCTGGATTTGGCGCAAAAACTGGATGGTTGGCGCATAATCTGGGAGTTAGGAGCATAAAATTAGTGGGATGTGCAAACTTTTAGAGCGTGGAATGAAAATTCATGGGTGTGTGTGTAAACACTCGCCAAATATCGGAGGAATTATGCTCTACCAAGTGGTTTTTTGTGCCATAGTGGATGAAATTTCTTGCACGAGAGCTCAATGCTTATCACGCGAGAAAAGTCGTACAGAGCATCGGACCCTTGGAATCTTTTAGAGGGTGATCCTGGGTTCCACAACCTCATGAAAAGTGGATTCCGCGTGTGGCCGGTTTTTACGCACCGCTTGAAATTTTTTCTTACAGGGGGGCCTATGAAGACATGAATTTTTGCGTTTCCTGCGGAATCTAATCGTTGTGACTCCTCACTGATCCTATTCTAAGGGGGGGAATTTTTAGATGCCGAAAATTTATTAAGTGAGGAAGAAAGTTTCTAAATGACATAGAGAAGTCATATTCGGACCTGGAGGCCCAGTCCGGAGGGCCCGGAAGTGGTGTACGAAAAAATTCGTGAAGTGCGCGAAAAAAATGTATCCCACGTGGACAAAATGAGGATTCAAGAATAGCCCGGGAACCGGTGCGAAATAATTTCACACCCCTGCCCATCTCGGTTGGTATTTCACATCGTCACCTCCATCGTGAAAATATTTCACACAACCCTAAATTCTGTGTCATCAGATGCCTATAAATAGAAGGTAACCCCTTTATTTTTTGGGGCTGAAGAATTCGAACCGCCTCTCGTGCACAAAATTCACTTTCTACACATGCACAATATGGATTTATGGTAATTTTTTTTTCATGCCCAGTCACCCTGGGATCCGCCTTCGTGCAAGATTCCCATGTCTTAGACTAAACTACCACCCCCTTCGGGGTATTCCCTTTGCATGCCATCTCTTCCTTTGCGCGGAATCCCTTCCTTTTTGCGCAACAGCTCAGCCCCCATATTTCACACCAGAAGAACTAATTTCACGCCAACCCAACCCTTTTCGCACCAGAACAATTTATTTATCACAATAATCAAAGGTTGAATGCTAACCTCTGAGGGCCTTCACCTCGGTTCTCCTCGGGAATCCAATTGTGCGAATGCCCGATTTCCTTCTTCCGGGTGTCATTCATAGGTGTCTTGTGCATCCCGGGCATCTGAATCATGAACGGTTTTCCCGTACGTCCTTATAAGCCCATACGAAGTAACATAAGAGTTCCTTGGACAATCCTTCCATGTAATTGCTTTTCCTCGTGCTTCTTCGCATAGGCACGCTAATGGCTATTGATTCTTCGTATAGCCACGCTAACGTGGACACCTGGATGGTTCGCCCCGCGACACCCCCTCGCTTCGGCTTTGCCAATGAATTCACTTCCACAAGGGGCATAGGGAGCTAGTTATGTTTGTCCTAGGGGTGCAGAGTGAACTCACCTCGTCCGAGCAACATGATTTTAAACATCCAACACCATCGTCCTCAACACAAGACGTTAAACTATGACCAGGCCTCGTGCCTCGCATGTAGGGTCCCCCAAACATTGAAATTATCCATTCCCAGTCGTCTCCACGAGGATGGGATAAGCCCTCATAGGGGATGAATCCTTCTTATCGGAGTGGTTTTTGTCCGTGGGGAAGGGCAACCTCCTTGGTGTAAACCCACATCTTTCTTTCCAGGAGGAAGCATCCCTCCTTCTCCTTTCTTCTATCCCAAACCTAGTGGAGGGCGTGATAGGGAATTAGGCTCCTCCTCTCTTCTAGGGTGCCAAATACCTCTACCACTGTGCTTTGTCACCTCCGATCCTCCATCCTGGATTATGTCCCGACACTATAGGCTACTCATTGCGTAAGCCCCTCTTCATTTCCCACAGACGTACCCTTCCCGATGTGATCTTTAGGTCTCTTCCAACACTTGTTTCTCAAACGGAGCATGACTCACATGGGCTTAAAGAAAACATCGAACATGACCCACCTTGGGCCGCCTCAGAGTGTAAGCCCCAAACACCCACGTCCGATGTGACGTTAAACTGCATACCTGAACTATGGGGACATAGATCTGTGCTATGGCATGGTACGTAGGAATCCTCCCTGAGGTTCAAGCCCCACCACCATGGGTCGTCTCAGAGCGTAATCCCCAATCCATCCCGAACTATGAGGACATTGATCCGTGCTAAGGCATGGTATGTAGGAAGCCACCACGGGGTTCAAGCCCCACCACCATGGGCCGTCTCAGAGAAAAAGCCCCATTCGAACCTGAACTATGAGGTCATTGATCCATGCTAAGGCATAGTATATAGGAAGCCTCTATGAGGTTCAAGCCCCGCCACCATGGGCCGTCTCAGAGCATAATCCCCATTCCCTCCCGATCTAAGAGGAATTTGATCTGTGCTAAGGCATGGTACGTAGGAAGCCTCTACAAGGTTCAAGCCCCACCACCATGGGTCGTCTCAGAGTATATGCCCCATTCCAAACCGAACTAGGAGGACATTGATATGTGCTATGCAATGGTACATAGGAAGCGTCCATGAGGTTCCAGCCCCATCACCATGGGTCATCTCAGAGCGTAAGACCCATTCCAACTAGAACTACGAGGACTTTAATCCATGCTAAGGCATAGTACGTAGGAAGCATCCACGAGGTTCAAGCCCCACCACCATGGGCCGTCTCATAGCGTAATACCCATTCCATCCCAAACTATGAGGACTTTGATCCATTCTAAGGCATGGTATATATGAAACCTCCAGGAGATTCAAGCCCCACCACCATGGGCCATCTCAGATCATAAGCCCCATTCCAACCCAAACTACGGGGACATTGATCCGTGCTAAGGCATGGTACGTAGGAAGCCTCCACGAGGTTCAAGCCCCACCACCATGAGCTGTCACAGAGTGTAATCAAAATTCCAACCCGAACTATGGGTACTTTGATCGGTGCTAAGGTGTGGTACGTAGGAAGCCTCCATGAGGTTCAAGAGCCACCACCATGGGCCGTCTAAGAGTGTAAGCCCCATTTCATCCGAAACAACAGTCACTTTGATCCCTGCTAATTAATGATACGTAGGAAGCCTCCGCAAGGTTCAAGCCCCACCACGGTGGGTTGTCATAGAGGGTAAGCCCCATTCCATCCTGAACTAAGGGGACATTGATCTTTGCAAAAGCATGGTATGTAGAAAGCCTCCATGAGGTTCAAGACCCACCACCATAGGTCTTCTCAGATCGGATACACCATTCCATCCCAAACAATGGGGACCATGATCCGTGCAAAGGGATGGTACGTAGGAATCCTCCACGTGGTTCAAGCCCCACCACAATGGGCCGTATCTGAGCGTAAGCCCCATTCCATCCTGAACTACGGGGACTTTGATCCGTGCTAAGGCATGGTACGTAGGAAGACTCCACGAGGTTCAAGACCCACCATCATGGGTCGTCTCAGAGCATAAGCCCCATTCCATACCCGAACTACAGGGACGTTGATCCATACTAAGGCATGGTACTTAGGAATCCTCCACGAGGTTCAAGTCCACAATCAATTGGCCCTGACCGTCTCCGTGTCGGTGTGATAGTCCCCATTACCACCTTGGCCCATCTCGAATCATAAGCCCCAATCCATCAGGACACTAGGTCCCTCTTCACATTGGTTCACCAACCCCATATCCTTGGGCCACCTCAGAATGTAAGCCACAAATTCCCCCATCTTGCATGATGTTAAACTGCATTGCATCGAACTAGGCAGACATGGATTCCCTACCACGAGGATATATAGGAAGCCTCCAGGAGGTTCAAGCCAATCACTCAAGTCTCATCCTGATCTTTCCCTCAAGAACACATGTCTCGGAACACTCATTCCCTAACCTGGAGGTTTCACCTCATCTGGGTCCTATCCATGCATCCATTCTCATGGGTTGCCTCTTCAGGTGTCCTTTCTCTTAATTGAACTACGTGGACTTTGATTCCTTGCCATGGGGAATCATAGGAAGTCTCATTGAGGATCATGCCCAAAATCATCTTTCATCCTGATTCATAACTGGGCCACCACATCGCGGTGGGATCATGCCACTTCATTTCAATTCCCCTTAATAGCATTCGAGAAGCCTCCCAAATTCTGGCCCTAACATCGGTGTTCCCTCTAGGGGGTTCTTCAAACTGGTCCACTTCTATTAGTGGTATGACCAGTCTGATATGTCCCTGATGGATGTTAAACATGCGTCATACCTTGTGTTACATAAGGGAAGCTGAGGAAAACTGCAGATACATGCCTATGGCATACAATTCCCCACATTCGATGTGGGATGCCTCATCCATTCGCGCCCTAGAGAATCCCTATAATGAGGGAAAAAAGACAGACATGTCAATCCCCATTATCAAGACAATCCGGAGATTCCCAACCTGACTACTCTCCTAACCTAAGGTTGTTGCCCTGACCGGACCCCTTGTAAGGTCCTGACATAAGTGGGGTAATTAATCGGTGTCCATGAAGATATGGAACCGAGAAGAGATTCATGAACTACGTCTTAAATCTATGAGGGACACTTGAACGAGATGACAAGTTTTGAGGAGGAATCCACGGAAAGAAGAACATGATTAGGAAAATTTCAACAACCATAAAGTTAGAACATTAATCGAGATAACCTATTCTAGGATTCTATATAGGAAAATAAAGACTTAAAAAAACTAATGATCTTATTCTGATGGAGAGTGATAGAGAAAATGATTAAGAAAATGTTAGCAATCATAACGATAAAAATATATAATGATCCTTCGGTATATCCGATTCATCAGAAATGAATTTAATTGAAAAAAAAATTATTTCAAGCTATTTTACATAAAGATGTAGAAAATTAGAAGCAATACTTACTTGAATTCAATAAAACATCACCATGGATCATTCCTTGAAGAATTTCCACTTCACTGATTATTTATATAAATGTAGTTGAATTTTTCATTCCTTATGCATTGGAATATATTATGATCCATAAATAGAATGATATGTCAGTCCATATAACTATTTAAATGTTATCACGTGTTACCACATATTGAAAAGTCCACCTATAGAGAGTTAATACATTAATCAAAAAAAAATCAACCAAAGTAAAACATATACTATCCATAAATGGATAACCATAAAATCCCTCCAAATTCATAAAATATAAAAATTTTGAAAGAGGTGAACCAAATCAACATAGATTTTATCTTCCATTTATTATAAGGTAGTTTTTGGGTGTCACATTCCAAACATATGAACACCTTCATCATGTATTTTGTTGAGTCACGAAAACAACCTAAATTATAAGATATTCTTATTGGGAACATGCATGTTTCCTTTTTCTAAAAAATAGTTGAAAATTCCTTATGTCCCAAAAATTTATATACATCATCCATGATATTACAACCCTATTGTAGAGAACTCCATAATTTTATATCAAGAAAACAGAATCATCCAATTTACATATTTAAATCCAAAAAACCATTATCCAAATATCATTATCATAACATAAGGAAAATATTATGTTTTATCATTACCAAAACCAAATGTTCATTATATATAACATTACCCCTAAATCAATTTCCATTTCCTTTATAACTATGCAACAAATTCTTGAAAATCCTTAGAGGTAAATATAAATTGAATACTCGTTGTTTATATCAATATTCATTATTCAAGGATCCAAATACATAAATAATTTAGTGGTACGAATTTAATAGATGGAATGGTAGATGTACATCATTGGTTTAGAAGTATATTATTTCTTCATGGAATTGAGTTAGGTAATTACCATTATTTACATATATAAAGCATCAAACACTACAACAATGGGTCACTCTATGTATATTTTTCCCATATAGTTAACATCATAAACTCCATATTTTTTAATTTTCAAGCTTCTTCTTCATCTCTTCTTCACAGGTTTGAAGCCAAATCTTCTTTACTCTATGCTTCAAAAAATATTACAATTTATAAATGTTTATCATCCTACTTTTTAATGTGATATGAAACTCATCAAATATGAAAATGTTAATAAAATAAAATGATAACTAATTCCTCATAATCACAATAACATTCTCTCTCGTCATTATCCAATTCTGTTTCTTAAATTCACCATATTTTCCATCAACCTAAAGGTTAATCCAATTTCTTCATGTTTAATGAGTTAACTAAGACAAGAAATAACATGTTGAGAAACACATCTCATTGAAGACAATCTCATAATCAAGGGAATGTGCATTCAATAGATAACATCTTTGGTTTAATCATATGATTTCCATGATCATTACCAAAATTCTGGTGGTTTATTCAACACATATCCTCAATGTCAATATCAGGGTTATGATCCATAATATAATTTTTCTAAATCTATTTATATGGTAGTTTCTATACGTCTGTAGATACCAATTGTATCACCCAGACCATAGACGCTTGGCATCAGTTTTTTATTTTAATACATTGGCATGATTACAAGGAATCTATTCCCGATGGACATATTAGTTTATTATACTTTGGAAAATAGATTACATATATAAAATTTCCATTACAAATTTTAACATAAAACAAGGCATACAAAATCCTTTAGAAACTACATTATAAACCTATCATAACATTTCATATCAATGATAAACTAAATTATTGACATCAAGGGAATATAAATCATAATAAAGGGGTGAGCTAAAATGCTCAGTTAGGATAAATAATATAGCTGAAGCTGTCACATATGAGCATAAATGATGAAGGAAAGGTGAAAAACTATAAAACAACCCTTTTAAAAAGTTATATACAGCACAATATGGAAAGTATTAATTAAATAATTACATTTAAAAATCCACATGGATATTCTAATAATGGAATAATAACACTAATTATCAATAGCTAATATAAGAATGAGAAAATTCACAATGTCAGAAATCATAACCACTACCTCTAGACCTTGTGGCTATACCATACACAATTTTTTTTAAATACCTTGTTCCAAGGAACTATTTTTTCTCATGAAAGAAACCGCTAAATTGAAAGGTATAGTGGGCCACACCCATTACATACTAATTCTAATACATTCCTTATGTAAAATAGTTGAAACATAACAAAAACCCTTGTTTTAAAAATAGAATATGAAATGTTAATACTGTAACCAAACAATACATGGTATTAAAATATCACTTCTACTATCAAACATATCATAAAACCTTCAATATAATATGGAATAGTATCTCATAATAAATCAATCTTAATTAAGAATAAAATCTTAGAATTGATGTTGACATAGAGGAAAATAATCTAATAAAATTGTTAATATGTTTCAAATGAAATATCCCTTTTTTACATTGAAAAAAATTAAATGATGCGAAATTATAAAATAAAAAATTTATTTTCAAAATAACAATGTAATCCTAGATGGAAAGCATAGAAATAAAAGGGTTACAAAATAGAGGAAAAAATATTTTCACTCCGTATATGTTAAAAAACATTAATTCCATAATTTTTCAAAATGGTCATAATGTATCTATTTTTTAAAATGATTGAAGATTCAATTCAAAACACTTAATAAAATTCAAACAAGGTAAATATGACATTAAACATCCATAGGATAATAATAAATCATTTAATGAAATAATTTTTAGGATCCTGTACTTGGATGATATATATGTCCCAGTAGATATTTACACATCAACAACCTCAAATTATATTGAGATTGTAAAATTAACCCTTACCTTAGGTATGATATTCTCATGACATGTTTGAAACACTTGAATATTATTTTTAAACATATTACTAACTTATATTAGAATAAAAAAATATTTATGATATCATATATGAGTTTTATGACTTTATATTAACAATTACATGTTAATGCATCATTTCAAGTAATAATGGCTTTATTTATCGTAAAAGTTTTGACATGTTATTCTTGATATTATTAAATAGATAACTATTTAATTACTTAAATAATGATTAATATGATTTATATATCATATATATTTATAATATAAATATAAATAATATATAGATATATGAAATAGAATAATCAGTTAATGCAGATTGTAGGCTGTACATACGCATAAACATTGTTTCTGTTTTCCTAGCATATTGAATGGATGTAATTGAAGGAAATATATGTACTCACACACAAAAAAAAATATTATTTAAATATAGTCATTATTTAATATATTAATTAATTATTCAAAATATATATTTTTATAATAATTTATAGATGGTGAACTTGGATGATTAGTCACATCATGTCGTGGAGATGGTAAACCGTACACATGGACGAGCGATAGTATAATTTCCATAATGGATAAATTGTATGTAATAGGATGGAATGATAATTGATCAGAAATAATATCATATTATTTTTATTAAAAAATTCATGTTAATTTATATTTATACCCATCTAAATAATGTCTATATGAAAAATATATTATGCTATAGTGTGGAGATGGTAAGCCGTAAGTACACAAAAAAGTATATTGTTTGTCATATGAGGGGTAAAAGTAGAAATATGGTTGTTCCATAATCATAAAAACATATCGGAATATAGTAGATTATGGATTTATTATTTTATTATTGTAGAAACATTGTAAAAGTATGTATAAGAAAGAAATAACATTGAAAGAAGAGTTGAAACTATTACCTCTTCTTCAGGAGTATCCTTTTGATTTGCACAAAAGGACTCTTTAATATGGTTGTATGAACAAATGGTGGCCTCTAAAATTATTTAAGGTAATTTGGGAAGATTTTTGGTTAGGTTTATTATGATCTGAAGGGAATCAGATGTGTGAATAATAATAAGGGGATGTTCCCTTTCATTTCAAAGGTGAGAGACACTTTTAGAACATCTTGAGATATCAATTTATTAAAAATATATTCTCGTTTTTTAATGGCTAAAAATGATATATTTCTTTGATAATATGATTTTATGTCATAAAGATTTTATCTAATAGTATTTATGAAATTTTAGGTCATGAATTTAACCTTATCTTTTGACATCAACACATTGTTAATTATGCTAACTCATACCATATCTTCTAGTATCTGTATACTATATACTTATTATAGTATCTATAAATTTCCAAGAGAACCTCAAGTGGATCATTATTTAAATATTTAAATCTATCATTATTATTTTCAAGAATAAAAGGTTTTTATGACTATAATATAATTTTAATAAATAGTTTTTTTTAATTCCATTATGACAATTTTGACCCTATTTAGTAATTAATTTTTTCATGTTAAAAAAACTAGTTTACATTGATAAAAGTTAGTTGCTTAATCCATAACAAGTCAATGTAATACAAAAATATCATGTATAGAATAAATAACTCAAATTACAGTTATTTTAATAATTATAATATCATTTATTTCAATCATGGTTCAATTAGGTAATCACAACATCATCATTATATAAAAAATAATATTTTATATATTTTTAAAAAATTATAAATAAAATACATTGATGTAAGAAATATTTATATAAATTAAAATTAAAATTAATAGTGTAATACAACATTTCTATATACCATATTAATAAATTTTATTTAATAGATGCATGTTTATGAAAAATTTCCCATTTAATTAAATTATAAATTATAAAAGGCCATTATCAGACCCATGTAGATTCACGTGGTCCAAAAAACTACCTATTAATTCACAAGGTCTTCAATATATCATCCAATTGGATTAATACATGTGTTTATGTAGTTTTTTTGTATTATACATTTTATTTCTACCCTTATTTACATGATTTAAAATTTATACAAGATAAATAAATGTAATTATTAAATTTACATTTCATAATGTCCAAAACAAAATGTTGCCTATTTACAAAATTTGGAACCTCTCAATCCAAATATGTAATCAAATTTTATTAATCAAAAACATATAATTGGAAAAATAAAATTAATTTTAAATTAATTCACTTTGTTAAAACTAGAAATCATGTTTTTATGATTTAAAAACATACAAAGGATTGAGATGTATATATATCAAATTTTAATGTAAAATTTCTTCCACTGAAAAAAATTGGGTTAAATGATAAAATATAATCCCATTACACTTTAAAACTAATTAAAAAATAAATCTAAATATATATATAAATTATTTGAAAAGAAGAGATTTGAATAAAAATATAGAATTTTCAACTATTCAATAATCTATATATTTTATCAAAACAATAAAAAAAATAATCCAAACATAATTTTTATGACTCTCTTATAAAGAAGAAATTATTTTGGTAAAATTTAATATAAAAAAGTGTATATATTTTATTTAAAAATTGATATCCATTAAAATACAGAACATAAGCAATTTTTTTTTAAAAATATGTCTTTTATCTGAAAAAATGACTTTTTCTATTATTATATATATGAAAGACATTATATAATGGTGAATGTGATATAGGATATATATTAAAATCAGAATTTGGTTAATAATATTCATAACAACTTTTTTTAGGGCTATTTTGTTAGGTTATGGTTCCCTCGAACACAGTGTTGTGTGTAGAACAAGCTATAATAGTGTTGTGTGTATTGAAAGATTATTTTGGTGTATGGTATAATAGTATCTATTTTATTTTAAAAAAATATATCATGGTATGTTGGGGTTTTACGAATTAAATTTTAGGAAGATATATATGTTCAGAAAAAATTATTTTAATCTTCTCAGTGACATATAATTAATTCATACAACCATTTTTTCTAAAAAAATATTAATCTTCAAAAAAGGACTACACATAGAATAACTATGTTCAGGTCATCAATTAATTATTATAGAATGAAAATATTAAAACATAATTACTATTAATTTTTTATCTCTATTACCAAAAATAATACTTCTTCCATTAAGACACCATGGAATGTGTTCCATGGACTTCTCCCTAAAATGTACTCAATTGGACTGAAAAACTTCATGGTGTGACAATGCATTTTTCATGTGGTATGTGACCATAGCGAACGCACCAGATGGAAGGGCAGGAACCATAGGTCGACAATGATCCCAATAAGTGGTGTGAGGGCATATCCCCCGTTATATGAATAAATTATTAGCCAATGTCCCTAAAGAGGTGTGGAAACACTTTCTCCCTACCGTGCTAGAAAAGAATAGAACTATTATTTTGGATTATTTCTTAAGGATTCGCCTTAGTCTATCAAAAGAACCATTTGTGAAAAACCTAATTTCATGCCCCATGTGTGAAAGAGACTAATTAAGCGCCCTAATCTGTTGCACAACCTACTAGCAGGCCCAAACTCCTTTCCCCCAAGCTCTTATTTTTTCCTATAAATAGACCATTGGGTCCTCATTTGCATGGAAGAATTTCTCCGAACCAAATTGATGCTCTGGTCACCCAAGAACTTCATCCCAGTCTTATTAAACATTGAAGGTAGTTCTTCAACACAATTAGACGAGGATTTAAGGGAGGATCATTTGACTAATGTCCTTTTAAACATTGAAACCCACAAACAATGCACACCTAATGTTCCTAACCTCCCCAAACCAGAAATACTTGATCACCACCTATTCCATTCATAGGATCTTTAGAACCATACTTGAGGGATCATTTGTGAATACACTTGATGGATTGGTAAATGTCTTACTAAAGTATTACTATACAGGTTTTTCATCGCTTAAGTGAACACCAGGTTTCCCAATCCAACATGTGTGCCAATACATGATTGCCCATCTCTACTTCGGTGCCCCTCTTTGATTCACTTACTATATTCTCTCCCTTCATTTTACAAGACATTGTTCAACCTTCAAATCCATTATTTTCAAGGGTTTTACTTTCTTCTCTACCTTGTATGAATGATATTCTATTGAGACCTCAACAAAAACATACTCACTTATCAAACCTTTGGGAATGGCACATTAGTGTCTCTCCTATTTTGATTTGTATTTCCATAATTATAGGTTTCCCAAATTCATTTTATAAGGGATTTATGATACATGGAATAACTATGTATTTGTATATCCACAATCACATGGGACTTTCTCCTAGAAAAAAATGTAGGGAAGTTCCCAGTTTGGAGGAGTATTGGGTTCGGGCCTCTCTCTTCTCAAAGAGAAGAACCATAACCTCCGGTATCTAATAGGGGAAGTTACAGTAAATACATACATTTCCTTTTAAGAATAAAGGATAAGTGTCCCTCCAATACCATGATCAATTTTAGGTTAACCATCCTAGCCTAAGTGCCTAGATTTTCCTACAAGACACAACCTCATTGATTCTCCTCTCTTCAGCAGTCCCAAAGACAATAGGGGATATGAACACATGGATTTGTGTTACTCATTCCTTCTCCTATTGGGATTTGTCACTATGGGAAAAAATCCTGGTATAAGCTTCTACCCTTCACATGTTACTTCTTTCATTGGACCCACATCCAATGTAATGTGAATAGAAGGAAGGATTGTCTCCTTTCCCTCTTTGAAGGTCGATGCACCCTCTTTCACCAGTGGAGGTGGAAAATTTTGAAAGTGCCTTTGATAAATCATTCACTTCCTCTTGTTTCACACACCGAGCCTGACCCACAAGTTCTTAGAGATTTGTATTGATTACAAAATGTGCACAATCACCCATGGTGAAGTAACTGTGATAATTCTAATTCATATTAAAATCCTAATTCATATGAATCCCTTTCACAGCCCGAGCTCATTTTATATCCTCTTTAGTAATATAACATTAAGTCCCTTAATATGGGAATCCACTATATAAATAAGCCCCAAATTAAGTGACCAAAATCAATAAGGAATCATTTTCATTAAGTAAGCCCAAATTCATTTCTCTCAATGTACTATACTCTATTATGAGACTAATTGAATTATATTTTCATTGATTCCCATTTATATGGGATACTTAGGAATCTTTCTTTAGGATCAAACCCAAAACCATAAATCATCCTTACTCTCCTTCCGCCACATTCTCAGTAGGGTATGATCCTACATGGATACCCATATCCTTTCCATGTTCAATGGAATAATAAAATATAATTCTCACATTATGATTTGAATAAGCTTCTTCCATTTAGATGTCCATACCACTTGACATTTAACGGTAAAACTATGGTCCTTATCACATGACAATAAAAGGTATGATGTTTCACATTCAATAGAACTGAACTATGAGGATTATGATTACTTTCACAAAGATACGTAGTTATCTCATTTTATGGGCTCAATCCCATGATGAAACACATCCTTTGTCTCCCTCGAGGATAATAAATTTCAGAGTGCCCCACTAGGAGGCTTTAAAAATATTATCATCACGTTGATTAATATAAAAATATTGAAATACTATATTAGAGGATATCAATTATGGAGAACCATTAATATATATGAATATATCTATTAACGATGATCCTTAAATTCATGCTAATGATTATAAATTTTATATATGTTAATGTGGGTTTGTAAATTCCTAGGAAAACTTATAATATACTTGGTGAGTTAATAAAAATTTATTAAAATATCATAAATTACAATGATGATCCATAAGTATGAAATAATTCCTCCCAAAAGGGTGTGATTTTTCCAACCTCTCATCATATCAACAAATGTACGTTCCTATGTATCATAATGTTTAGACATAACAAACACCATAATTTGGAAAGCTGGTCCCCTTTGGATAACAAACTATTGGATGTTTCCGGTTCCCTGAATACATCCAATAGAAACTGCCTGGAAGAAGTGATTCTAAAAACTAGAATACACATTTCAAGGAATAATGAAACATTCCAACAGACATAGAATCATCAGAAAAATAGCGTTCATACTCTTCCATAATTTAAAAAAACACTAAAATCTAAAAAATATAATTATATAAGGTTGAAATCAATGAAATAATGTCAGAAAATTAGTACAAATTCCAATATCCTATTATAATTATTTTTTCAACCCATGTAAATAATTTTCAATGGTATCAAAAAACATATATTATTCATTAAGAGACAAAAAATAAAAATTACTTTCAATAGAAAAAAATTGACACAAATAAAATGATATAATAGGATATTAGAAAAAAATATCTCTCATTAACATGGAAAAAATTATACGTAAATTTTTGAACTCGAGAATAATGAATCAATCCAATTATACATAAAACTCATCATTTTCAGAATATATATGGTAACTCAATAATAATAGATTAAGAATTAATTTATAGGAGTTTGTGATGTTGATTACCCCTTCGGTATCATATTATATAGAATATTTATTTCCTCAAAAATAATCGTAATGATGTTGTAGGTATCTAATAACCATTATCAACTAAAAAAGGGGATTTTTTCATATGGATATTAATGGTGAATATATCAACTAAATAGTCTTGGGTGGGAACAAATTCAACTTTGATGTCTCAGAAAGCAACATTATCTTTAATGAAATTAGTTCTAGTATCAATATTCTTAACCGATAGGGTTTAATAGGATCATTAATATTGTTTATAAAAAATAATTATCATAATTAATATTAATAGTTTTTGTAATCATCACAATTAAATAATCTAGATAATCAATACTCTAAATTATTTGTGTGTATGAACTAATATTATAAATTTATTCCATGTCAACATAACTCAATATGAATCAATTATATTAAATAAGGTTCCAACTCTTCTAACTATATATATAGTGGAAAATTAATGATAATGTGGATATTTATTCCTTACAATCAACTTCCTAATTATAATATATAAACCCAAAAAAACAATTATTTCTTCCATCCCTATAATGAATCCCAATGCTTGTCATCCCTTGGACATACCTCAGAACACTTTTAGAAGCTATAAGATTTCAATCTTTTGTATCCCTATAATACCATCTTCAAATATTGTTATTATAAACTATATATCATAGGGGTTGTGAGGTAAATATAGATGAAAATCCACCTTAGAATGTGTTAGATTAGTGAAGTCACACAATATTAATTTTTTGTAGTTTTAACACAAATTTATTTGGTGGATATAATATCTATGATTCCACCATTTCAAACATCATAAAAATTGATGAAGAATAGGATTATATGTATATGTGATTTTTTTTTCTAATTTTGTTACTTATAATCCCACAAAAAATATCTAATACCATGCGATGGACTTCTTAAAACCTTTATTCATTTTTTATGAAAACTCTGGAAATGTATTCTATTGATCACATTGAAAAATTATATCATAAATATGTAAACATGAAATAAGTGTTATTTTCTACATTGTATTGATATAAATGATATTCTAACACATTTCAACTGATTAATATTGATATCTTCAATAAATATTTAGATCTCTATATGCCTAGAAATTATATTTTAGTATAATCTATGTTAATCTTTCTTACATTTTCATTTCCTTTTAACGTAATTTTTTAATACAAAAAAATCATGCATATCTATGTATATATCCCCTTCATGGTTTCCTTTAAAAAAGTATATTCCAATTCTATTTAATAAATTTTAAATTTTCTAAATTATTCCTTAAAAAATTATTATTTCCTTAAATATTTCAACTTTATTAACATTCTCTATGAACTTTATCCCATAAACCTAATAATACCCTTTCATCATAAGTATATATATATTTCTAACAACTCTTCCATTAAAAATTAATATATTTATAAATACTTACATTAAACAATATTTTCATCAATATGTATTTGATATAATTACCATATGTAATTTTTCTGAATATATATTTACCCTCATCCGTATATTCAATAAAATAAGTTATACTAAATGGATTAAGCCATTGAATATGTCTCATCACAAGAAATTAAAGTAATTTTATTTTCAATATATTGACTTCTTCTTCTTGATAATTGTAATAATTGATATCAAATGAAATTATTTATCTATAATTTATTATTTAGATTCTGACATACATATCAAGAACCTCTTCTTTATCACCTATCAAATAATATTTCACAACTGATGGATTTTTTAGGATTATTGTTTTTCTAACATAGTCCATCTATTAATCATTAAATTTTTTCTATAATCATATTCAAAAATGGATAAAACATAATTAAAATTCATTGGTTGGTTTTCAATAATTCTAACATCCAATCTCTCAAACAGTTATTACGTGTTTTATATTCCCACATATAATGCTTTTTATATTCAATAGGGATCCAATGATGATATGTTAAACATATCATTAATAAAATTTTCAATTATTATAAAATTATAATTTTTTTGTTGAAATGTATTTTAGGGACCGTAATATAATTCAACATTAGATTAATATTATACCACATCTTATATAATACTATATGATAAATTTTATTTAGAAAAATATAATTTATTATTATTTTTATAAAATAATATTTCACCCAAAGGAAAATTTATATTTAAAATTCATAACAATATTTTGATCCATATTTTTAGAATAGGGATGTTTATTCTCTCAGTAATCCCGTTTTATTATGCTGTGTAGGTTGTGTTGTATTAGTGTTAAATCCAATGGATGAAATCATATGATTGAAATTCAATACTAGTTTTCTCTTTTACATTATCAATTCTCATATTCTTATTTTAAATGTCAAGATTTATTTCAACAATTATTCTATATATTTTGATCATTTTCACTACATGTGACTTATGATTCATGAATAACAATATTTTAATTATTTTTAGTTCATCGATGATTGTCAAAAAATACAACACCCCACTTGATTATTTGTTCTCATATGTATGAACCCAGACCTTATTTTCAGGATTGTTTTCCTTTTATGTTCGTTTTTAAGAAAAAGACCAAATTCAAGAAATTATAATAGTAAACATTGTGTACTTTATGAGTACACACCGTGTACATGGTTACCACAGGTAGTCAGGTGCTGGCCATATAGCGGCCATGCACACTATCGTGTGGGGTGATCTGGATGCCAACTAAAGCAAAGTATGGGAACGACGAGTACATGTCGTGTACCTAAAAATTATAGGCCTTTTACTTCCTTTTTATTTATTAAATGCATCAGGGTCGTGTCTAATCACCAGAACTCTACCCTTCAATGTCTCGTTCGACAAAGAGCTCAATACATCTAGAGATCATTGATGAATCCCCGAATGAGCATTTGTCCTCCGAATATAACACCATCAGTTGCGTTAGAATCGCATCGATGATTTTTCCTTTCCCATAGAGCCACATATTCTGTTGTATCCTCTCTCGTGAGATATCACGGGTTTAACTTTTTAGATATTTTTTTTAATCATTGGTGTTATAAGGTGATTCAATCATCGAGGTTCACGTACAACGATATTCAATCATCGATATAGGTGGTTTGTTCCTTTACATTGAAATACTTTGAGTATTATGGGAAATTTTTATCTATACCCATGAACATGGTACTGTGAGTTTACCTTTTTACACCTGTTAATTGCCTTCTATGCCGGTACTTGTAATAGAGGCTAATCAGATGTGAATAGGGTTGTTTTCTATGCCTTGTATTTGTTTTCCCATGCATGTTCTATTATGGCCGTTTGGTCCTGTTTAGCCATTTGGCTTCCTTGATGTTTCGATTCCTATTAAAATACGATGGAGTGATTATTTTATTAGAAATTCTTGAGATTTTGTAGATGGTTTATCTAGGTAGTCCTTGAGGTATAATTTGGCCATATTGCATTTATATTCGTGTTGAAATACAGAGGTCAGTGAGAACCTGGTGTAAGAGACCATAAGAGGAATGACCACGTGAGCTTCCACAGAGAGTTTTTGAGCACATTAGACTATATGGGAATTGACGGTGTGTGAAACCTCAGATAACCTTTTAGAACCTTAGACTATAAAAGGAATTGACCTGTGATCTTCCCAGAGAGTCTTTGAACCACTAGGGGCTACAAAGGGAATTGACTGAGTGAGATTCCTCAGATAGTTCTTGACCTTGGGGATATAAGTGGAATTGACTGTGTGAGCTTCATCATAGATTCCTTTACTAAACTTAGGATATAAGGGGAATTGACCATGTGAGATTTCTTAGAGAGTCTTTATTTTCCATTGACTATAAGGGAATTGACTTTGAGTGCTTCCCCAGATAGTCTTTATATATTTTTATAACCGAACCATATGAGATAAGTTGTGTGCACTTCCTAGAGGGTAATTGTGCTTGATTAGTTTTTGATATGTTTAATTATTTATGCTGAGTATTTTCTTGTTCACAGCTTCTGTACATCTTCCTGCCATATATTCACTGACTATTAGGACTAAATTGTTTGGTGGTTTCCTATTGGGATTTAGTATCACACCCTGTTTGGGGATTTAGTTTGGGAAAAAGTAGATTATATTTTTGTTGGTATAGACAAAGAAAATATCCCTTCTACTTCAGGTACTTGGCTTCCTATAAAGATGAAGAGAATGGAACCATGATTATTCTTGTGATGCTGAGGTGTTGTTCATTTGTTACATTGGTAATTTGGTTTAGTGCTATAGTGTTCCTATTTCACTTCTTTGGGAACGAAAAGGGAATCCCATGTATCGAAAAGAGAAGAAGCTAAAACTAAGGCCACTAAAATCATAACATGAAATTTAGAGGTTCCAGGATCCTTCTCCTACTGGGTATGATCCACTACAAAAGTTTGACCTGTACCGCGGGCCTGGGACCCTGTATGACCAATCTGAGCTGATCGACCCTGATGTCGTTGAAAAATAATAAACTGACTACCACATCCATAACCTCCACCTCAGCCTGAATGGCCGGATGAACTATAGTTCCCAGAATGGTGAGAAATTGGGGGTTCTCTTCTTGAATGAGGAGTCATAGAAGAACCCATGTCACCAGGTGCTGGTGAGAAGAATTGACAGAAGCACATTAAGTGACACATATTTCCACAATATCGGCTCTCCCGTAGGTCCATTGGGAAATGTGGCATTGTATTCCTACTCTTCCCACACTTGGAGCACACCACCTGGATATCAGAAGATGCATCATGCATACTCTGATCTCCTCATGCAGTCTCCCTGTGGCGCTTCCTATTATTAGTATGAGAAATACTAAATTTGGATGCCAATCTTCCTTGGTTCACAGCTCTAGAATCCCTCAAATTATGCTATGTGATCATCATCTAGTTGACAATAGATTATATCGAAGTTAACCTGATGATGTTCACCTATGATAAGATGTCATTCCTTATACTCTCATCAAACATTCGTGCATGAAAAAAATCATCACCTCCTATAATAGGTGTGAAATTCTGCAGATCATTAAGCGATAGGAATACTCCATAACATCAAAAATAAGAGCACATATCATATGAATCATTCTTGGTGAACCAGTTGACAGATGGTACCCTAAAACATTGTGTGGACTATTAGATGTTGAACTAGTTGACAGTCACGAACCGATATCCCTTACCTAGGATTGATGATCTCTTTGATCAGTTTCAAGGAGCATGTGTGTTCTCAATGACTGACTTGATATCTAGTAACCATCATTTGTGCGTGATTCCATCTTATATACCTCTCATAGCCTTCTGGAGCAGGTATGGTCTATACGAGTATATGGATATGTTGTTTGATCTTACAAACACACCTGTAGTTTCCATTGCACTGATGAACCTAGTGTTCAATCCCTACTTGGATTCCTTCATGGTTGTTTTCCTGGATGATATCTTGGTGTATTCTCACAATCTACATGACCATGTCACCCATATTGTGATATTTCTTAGTACAATGAGAGAGAATCAGTTATATGTTAAGATCTAGAAATTCCACTTTAGGATGGATTAGATTCACATCATGGTTCATGTTATCATAGAGACTAGTGTATCATTACACCTAGAGAAAGTGCGAGCAACAGTTTCTTATGATTATCTGAAGAACATCTTTGAGTTTCGGTGTTTTGAAGGGCTGTCTGGATACTACAAATGTTTAATAAAAGACTTTTAATGCTTAGAAACACCACTTAAGGGTTTGAATAAGAAGTGTACAATGTTCTTTTGGTCAGATTGTTGTGATTCATCCCTTTATGAGATGAATGGGAGGTCGACATCTGCCCGGATACTAGTCTTTCCAGAGTCGGGAATGATATGTACTGTTTACTGTGATGCATCAGGTATTATGCTAGGAGTTGTGATTATACACGAGGATTTAGTCTTTTCTAACGAGTCTCAGCAGTTGAGGCCACATGAGAAGAATTACCCAAAACATGATCTTGAGTTGGTTGTAGTTTTTTGTGCCTTACAATGATGGATAAATTATCATCGTGGAGAGAAATTTGTGGTTTTCACCAACCAAAAGAGTGTCAAGTACATCTGCACTCAACATGATCTGAATTTGAGACAGTGAAGGTGGGTTGAGTACCTTCAACCCTTTGACATTCGTCTCGCCGATACACCTAGGAAAGGCAACGTACTGGCAGATGCGTTTAGCATAAGCACTCAGATACAGCCAGTTCAGAAGGCTAGTAGTGAGTGGATGCTTATAGATTTTTTCTCTGAGATGCATTTGGAAGTGCATGACTGTTAATTATAGATGTTTCTTTCTTCTGTGGCTATTACCTCTACTATTCTTGATTGATTGCGAATGAGGAAGCTATCAGATTCTAAAGGCCTAGTCCTACAAGAGAGAGTTTTAGGAGGAGAAATTATTCCGTGATGGACCGTAGACGAGGATGAGATCTTCCGTTTCTAGGGACATGTATGGGTGCCAGCAGATATATATGAGGAGGTGATGTGGGATTTCCATTCCTCAGTTTGGGTTGTTCATCCTGGTGTTACCATGATGTATCATGATCTACACCATCAGTATTGGTGGCCTGGTATGAAGAGGGAAGTTGATGGTTTCTTAATGAGGAGTTCCACTTGTCAGCAGTTGAAGGCGGACCATCAACAACCAGTAGGGATTTTACAGCAGTTACCCATTCCCGAGTGGAAGTGTAATGACATCATGATGTATTTCATAATAGTGTTGTCGAGAATGCCTTGATGGAATAATGCAGTTGAGGTTTTCATTGATAGTCTCACGAAGGTTACCCACTTCTTGCTGATCTAGGAGACCTTCAGTGTTGATGAGCAGGGACGGTTGTACATTCGTGTGATTATACGCCTTCATGAGGTTCCAAACCCCATTACATCAGACAGGGATTATCGTTTTATATCTCAAATTTGGTAGGGGGTTCAAAAGGCTTTGGGTACATAGGTACTTTTGAGTACGACATTCCACACCCAGACAGATGGCCAGTCCAAGGGTATGATTTAGGTTCTTGAGGACATGCTCCGAGCATGCATCCTAGATTTTCAGAGCCTCTTGGGAGAATCATATACCTCTTGTGTAGTTTTCCTATGATAATAGATTACATGAAACTATTCAAATGGAACCTTATGATAATTTGTACGGAAGTCCATGGTGATCACCCTTATGTTTTCAGGATGTAGGAGAGGTAGCATTACTGGGACCTCATCATGTCCAGGAGAGCAAAGAGTAGATAGAGTTGATTTAGAAGAGTATGGATATTGCAAAGTCTTGACAGAATTCTTATTCCAATAATCGGAGATAACCTTTTAGAGTTCAAGGTTGGTGATCAGGTTTTCCGGCATGTCACACCATGGTTGGAACACAAGAGGATTAGGAGAAAGTGTATGCCTTCACCGAGGTACGTCAGGACTTTTGAGGTTGTGGATAGAGTTGGTCCGGTTTCCAATCTTTTACAGTTACCCCATAGGTACCAAGCTATGCATGATTTTTTTCACGTTTCTCAGCACCAATGTTACTTTTCAGAAACATCACTTGTGTTTCAACCTGAGGTTGTTGAGCTCGAATATTTTATGTCCTTTATAGAGCATCCTATCTTTATTGTTGATTGCAGTAGAAAGGATGTTTTGTGGCCAGTATGTTCCTCTGGTATGGGTGCTATGCCAGCACGAGCAGGTGCAGGCCAAGACATTATAGAGGGAGGCTGATGTATTAGCATAATGGTTTAAACTATTCGATGTTTCATCTTCTACACTTCTCTAGGGAAATTTGGGGACAAATTTTTTAAGGGGGGAAGTTTGAAATATCCCTGACCTTTTTTTCAGGTATGTTTTCCTTTTCTGGTCGTTTTTTAGAGAAAGAGGAAATTCTGCATATTATCGAAGTAAATGCTATGTACTTAATGAGTACATGTCGTGTACTTGGTTACTGCTAGTAGATAGGTGTTGGCCGTGTTGCAGCTATAGAAACAGCCGTGTGGGGTGACCTGGAGGCCGCCTAATGTAGAGTACAGAAACATCAAGTACATATCGTGTACTTCAAAAATACACGTTGTTTACTTTCTTTTTTTCATTAAATGGATTGGGGGTAGCGTCTAATCGCTAGAACACTCTCCATATATGTCTCATATGAACGAGAGCTCCGTACGACTACAGAACTTCAACAAACCACTGACCTATCATCCATCCTCTGAATCGAACACCATTAGTTGCGTTAGAATCACATTAGTGAGTTCTCTTTTCTCCTAGTGCCACATCTTCTGATTTCTCATCTCTCTTGACAAATTTTGGGTTGAATGTTTGAGACTTATTTGTAGATCTTCTGCATTCCATGTGGATTCAAGCCTCAAGGTTAACATATAGTGATCTTCCAACACCGAGGTAAGTGGTTTGTGCCTTTCAATTTAATATCTTTGAGTATTATGTGCAATTTTTCCCAATCCCCTAGAACGGGGTTTTATGTGTTGAACCTTTTACACCTATTAATTTCCTGCTATGCCGGTACCTTTAAAAGTGGATAATTGGATTTGAATAGGGTTCTTTTCTATGCCTTGGATGTGTTTTTCCATGAATGTTATGTTATTTTTATTTGGTCCTATTTATCCATTAGTCTTCCTTGATGTTTTCATGCATAGTACTGTAGGATGTAGTGATTATTTTATCTGACATGCTTGAGATACTATAGAATGTTTATCCAAGTAGTTCTTGAGGATTACTTTGGCCATATTTCATTTCTATGATCGTTGACTTACACAGGGTGGTGAGAACCTCGTGTATGTTACTATAATGGGAATTAACCGATTGAGCTTCCTCAGAGAGTGTTTGAGAACAATAGACAATATGGGGATTGACTGTGTGAGAATCCTCCGAGAGTCTTTGATCACCTTAGACTATAAGGGGAACTAATGTCTGAGCTTACTTAGAGAGTCCTTGAATCACTTGGTGATATAAGGGGAATTGACTGAGTGAGCTTCTTTATAGAGTCCTTGAACATGGCGCTATAAGGGGAATTGACCATGGGAGATTCCTCCTAGAGTATTTGAATTACCATAGACTATAATGGGAATTAACCCTATGAGGTTCCTCAGAGAGTCCTGATTTACCTTTGACTAAAAGTGGAATTGAATTTGAGTTCTTCTTTAGAGAGTCTTTATATATTATTATAACTGAATCAGAGGGTATATGATGTTTTCACATCGTAGAGGGTTATTGTGCTTGATTAGTTTTTGATATGTGGAATTTTTTCTACTGAGTATATTTTGTTTACTGCTTCTGTACATTTACCTGCCATATATTCACTGACTATTAGGCAAAGATCTTTGGGCGGATTCTTATTGAGATTCAGTATCTCACCCTGTTAGGGCCATGCTTTTGGGAACAAATAGATTATATTGCTTCAGGTATAGACAATGGAAATCACCCTTCTACTTTATGTACTTGACTTGCAGTGGAGCTGGAGAGCATGGGACCATGCTTAGTCTTGCGATGCTGAGGAGATTTTCATCTATTAATTTTGTACATTGGTTTGGGGCTTCTTGTATTCCATCATTGTGATTTGTTTGGCCTCTTTCCAAGACACGTGTTATTATTCATTATTTATATATGTGCTTTAGTTGTTTGTTATTCCAGTCTTCTTCTATTACTGTTGTTGGTATATTTATTTCTTCAGCTATTTTTTATTTTTTTACCTTCCACTATGTTACTCATCGAATGAGGTAATAATTTCCCCACTATCACACCCATGGCCCTCGCTTCTAGTTAGAAGCCTCTGGCATTTGGCGAAATGTTCTTGAGGCTATGTGACCAACCAAGTAAGGGGCACCTCTGGGTGGCTTTCGGAACTGGGATGATACATCATAGTTATAGAAAAATCATAATTAATTAATCTAATAATACATTTTTATTTTTTGTCCTCTCTTTTTAGCCTCCCAGAATCATTTTTCACTTTTCATATAAAAATATTACGATATCTATTTGGCTATGACTGGGGAACATCCCTCACCACACCCTATTTATAAATAATAAGGATTTTTTTCAATTAATTTAATATGAATTATATGTAATAGATTATTATATTATTGATCAATAAGATATCAATAATTGTTGGTATCCATAATCTATAACAAATTCTTACTAGTTCATTACCATAAAATGATTTTCATTGTATTTTAACATCTATAGATTTTAATTGTTATAATAAAAATTAACTAATCTCCCAAATTAGATAAATACATCATTTATTGAATAATTTGTTTAATTAAACCAGAAAATTAAATCTTCTGTGAACTAATCTAGTTAAGATGAATTACTCTAGAGCCAACTCATTTAGTTTTTGGAATTTTTAATTTAATATTGTAGCTACACCACCATCAATATATCAAATAATTTTAATTATATTGGTAGCAGTTTTCATTTTTCAATAGTATTAATTTTTAATAATATCAATTATTCCTCTATTTATTTTTAATGGATATAATAATAATTAATTAATTTTCTACCTTACTTGTTTATTGAATATGAAAATAGTTATAATTTATTTTAACATATAATATAGGTAAAAAATTTCAAACAATTATGGACGTACTGGTCACACCATCAACAAAACTCCTTATAAACTTCAAAGATGATCTTAACATTAATTAAATAATAATTCTCCAATTAAATATTCCTTTTTATAGGTATATTAATTATATTATATGAGTGTCCTTCTATAAAATGTAGTCATATTTAAATTTATTTTAGATATATGGAATCAATAAATATATATGATTTGTGTACAAATTATATAGAAAACAAATAGTATACTTTAAATTTAATTATTGAATGAAATTAATGGTTATTACCTATAAAATATGACTATAATTATATTATTAAAAAATTAGAACTGTTAATATATTTGTTAGAACCATTATTTATATGGTTTCTCTCTATTTTGTTAACATTAATTTATTTTTATGAATAATTAATTATAAATAAGGTTTCATTTTAATCTCTCATAGAACATTCTTTACAAATTTAATTTTTTAAATATATTTTAAATTTTAATATTGTCAAAATCAATTAATAATCAATTAAAAAATAATTTCAAGATGAATCATTAGTTCCATTAATATCATTGTTATCATCAGTCATTAATATTCTATAGACCTTATAATCCATAAGATATATTTATTCCATTCATATTATGATATTATTTGTTAGATGAAAACTTCTTCTAAAATTCATTTATGAAATTTCCATGATCATTCATCATTACCTTCAGCACCAAGATATCTTCTAGATACAGAATATCATTATCAATAAAATCATATTCAAATTTTTTTGACTATGAAATTTTATATTGGATCCATCTTCTTCACTCATGAGCGAAATGTTTTTTAAAGATATTAATGACATGTGAATCATAAAAGAACCATATACCTCCTATTATCTTCACATAATTTTATATTAACAAATAAAATGTACCATAATGTTATTGTTTTTACATTCACACTTATCTTTTTAATCACCACTTGCGAAGTAATTATATTTCTCTTATTTGTTCAAAATGACTTTCTTCATGAAACATGAAAAATTATTATATGTTTTAGAATTTCTATTTTGTGTTTATTTTTATTCTTAAACTTATAATTATATTTATTTATTATTATTATGGAAATATATAGTAATATATCTAATTAATACAAACATAATGTATATATATATAATATTTCATTTGCGAGATCATGTCCCAAATACAAAGTATATACCAGTTTATAGTTTTGGACGGTGGAATTTTTTTCCAGTATTTATATCTATTTAAGGGTTATCATATGGGTTTCAAACATCTAAAACATTTTAAAGCAATCAATATATGGTGGACACTTTTTTACATTAATTTTAGTAATTTTGATTCATAATTTTGCACTATAAAAAAAGTTTTACAATTCTAGGGAAAACATATTGATTCCTCTTGATGAATAGGTGTCCAATTATCCTTGGATTATAGTGAGTTTAGAAAAATGGAATTTTTGTTAAAACCACGTGGGTGGATAGAAAAAACAAGTGGTTCAGTTTCCAATTGGAAACAGGAAGCCCATGGTTGGAAGAAGTTTTAAAAAATAGTTCATCAAAACTATTCAATTAATTAATTGATGAATTTTATGGTATTTACCTCTTGATAATAATTCATTCTCCAGAAATTATCTATATAACTTATATAAATATAGTAATGGTGATAAAATAATTGATCCTATAACTTTTTTGGATAATAATCCCTCATTTCATTGGTATTTAGAGTTCAATTTAGTGCGAATCAAACATCTCTGTATTTACTAGTATATATTTCCATATATTTATTGGTATAATATTTTTTATTGTGTCAAATACTTCAGAAGAACTAAATACTTTTTTTAAAATGGGTTATTCATATTATTTTCTGTGGCCTTTAAATTATAAATCAAAATAATTTTTAGAATATTATCATATATGAGCATGTGGTAGGTGGTCTATACGATTTCCCATAGACTTGATATTTTAATGTGTGTGTAGTTGTTCTCATTTATTACCGAGTTACATGTATTATGTTTGTATAAGTAATGAAAATTCATCATTAATTATTTCTATGAAACCCTTCACTAACCCCAATTCATTAATTAATGATTTGAAACAATACCTATTGCTACCTAGGTGGTATTCCAAACCATAGGAAATGGATAAGTAAGTTGTTAAATATCAATATTGAGAAATTATAAAAGTAAATGAGTTGTAATAATTAATTCTATTATGGGAATGATTAATATTATAATTCAAATGATTAAGTGATAACAATTATGAGATCGATATGGGTATTTTGAAATTTTTTATATGATGTGTATTTTGTTATTTTTTGGACATGGTTTTTGATGAAGGAAAGTGATTTATTGAAATCGGATAACATTTTAAACATTTGTATCACATTCAAAGTGTTTGGAAAAAGTGGTTCACTATTATATATCAAATGATAAAATGATTTTTTTGTAATGTTTTTAATTCTTGATTCAATGAAAATAAACCTTGTTCAATGGTTGTATTGAAATGTTTTAAGGATAACTA
The DNA here is from genome assembly GCA_963277665.1 of Viscum album. Taxonomy (NCBI): domain Eukaryota; kingdom Viridiplantae; phylum Streptophyta; class Magnoliopsida; order Santalales; family Viscaceae; genus Viscum; species Viscum album. The sequence goes on from OY728140.1 coordinate 655,815,083, forward strand.
TAGTTTTTTGGTTCCTATCAATGTGTATTAAGATTTCTTTTTATGAAAAGATAGTATGGATTATGTTAATGAGTTAATTGGATGAATTATATATAATATGTGTGTTATATGAATAAAATTTAAAATTGTTGATAAGGAAATTAAGGGAAAGTGGATGAACCGTGTTATGATGTGTTTAGATTAGAGGTCTATTATAATCATATTAAATAATGAATGATTTTTGGAAATTTAAATTTAAATATTGATTTTTGTAATAATATATTTATTTTCAATATAGTGGTTGGGTATTGTTTTACATTACAATTATAATCCTTGTTAGTTTCAGTGATATAATATCCTTGTTTCTCAAACTATGATTAATCGCTTGTGGTGTTTTATTTATGCTCCCCTATCAAATTTTGGGAAGGATTGTTTGATTCTCCAAGGTCCCCAGTACACTATTGTTTTCTAAGTAGAAAGATAACATTCTAGACTCTATGGTTATCTAAAGGGTATTACATATCATGTTTAGTATGATTTTTTATGGGATTCAATAACCTGGTTGGATTCTTTGGCATATTCTCTATTGTATCCCAACATGTGACCTAGTGCTTATGATGGTTTGATGTGGATTACCATATCCTAGTTTTATTCATGGATTGATTCTCCATGTTTTCTTACTCCTGACCTATATTATTTATGGTATGTTAAGCTAGGATAATAATTTGGGGAAAAGTAAATTAATGTATCTAATAAATTAATTCAATGTGAAGTTAAATGGTAAAAACATATAGTTCAAATATAATGATCTAAAAATATACCTTATTGGATTGGGGGTTGGATGATATGCTGTAAGATACATATTTAAATGGATAAAAAATAAATTTTCAAATATAAATCATGTTCCCCATGATTATTATTTATTTATTACACATTATTTTTCCAAAATGAACAGTTTTATAGAATAACTATAATATTAAACACAACAATTTGAGGCCGTATTATTTTTACTCACACCCTTTTTCGTACTATGTGGATCATGGGTTACAATGTATATACTACATGTTTTCTAGTCCTTGATAAGTATGGGGACCTAGTGTATGATTAATTCTTGGGCAGTTGGGCTATAGTAATAGATACGACGACCGAGTAGGGACTCGAGACAACATTTGGGAGATTTCATTGTCTTGGTATTGGATATAATATTTTTTTACCCTTGAAAATATACTCTATTACTAAAATAATTATAACATATGTTAGTTATGACCTTGATAAATAATTCGAGATGTTATCCAATTAATATTCATGTTTGTTAGTAAAACTATTGATATTAGTTATTTTTTGGATTTAATTAGAAAATCAGTTAGTTTCTTCCCATGTTTCTCTTTAGACATGATCTTTTAATCAACATCCTCTACTGTATAGGTAGGCACACCTAAGGTGATGTGCTGCTATGGAATGTGGAAATAGCATTAGTTTCACCAGGGGTGGGATGTTACAATGTGTTATGAGATTATGTCTCTATTTCACTATATTGGAATTGAATACAGAATCCATAGATCCTTTTGGAGTTGGTAATGTGCTTGTTCTAGGTTTCATGTAACCCCATATATGAAAGAAAAAACTATGTAGTCAAGGGTGGTAATTTATTTTTTGTTTGGCCTTTTGTAGTGATTGATATTTTGAAATTAATTTTTGTGATATTATGTTATTTTAATGATATATGTCATTTTATATATATTATTGGAAAAAAATAGAATGTGTGTGCATTAATTCATCAATATACGAAAAAATACTGATAATTCATTTAGATAAATCTTGTGATTAATTAGTAACAATGAACTAAAGATGTAAATTATTGAAAAAATATTTTCAAATAAATGTTTTTAAATTTTATGCAATGGGTCTCAAAATAGTAAATATTAATTAAAATTATAATTATGAATTTATAGAACTCTAAGGAATTAGAATTGAGTGTCCATTTTTTTGTATCTATCCCTTTGTATGGGTGATTATTGCTTGAGAGTTCCCTATATGGAGTACATTTATATTGTTCCTATGGCTTGGTGGGTTATTATGTTCATTATAGTATAATTTCTCTTTTTTGTTTATTAGATATTTTTAACTGAAGTTATTAGATACATCCATCTAGCATGGATGTGGTAAACCTTGTGTGTGGTATTGTGAGATTTTTAACTTTGGAACCTAAAATGGTTGCCTTGATTTGTAGTGAAATCAAGTAGTGGACATGTTGATATGGCTATGTAACCAATAATAAATTATTTATTAGGTGTGTTGTACATAGTTTTTATTTTTGGAATAGGTGTAAAGAAAAATTACCATTAGCTATCATTTGTGTGCTATTTAGTATGTATGGAGTATGTTTTTTTTTGGGTTTTCAAATCTATTTAATGGAGATGCTTCAAAGGTGGGATTTATGTATGGAGGGTGTGATCTATTTTTTGAAAAGGGCATGGTTATGATGTGTATTCCATCAATAAAGATCAATTGAGCACTTATGGATGGTTTTATGGTTACTTTTGAAGGGAATGATCGTTATGTTTCCCATCAAGGATACATTGACTCATCCCAAAGACTAAATTGATGTTGAAAATTAATGGAAAAGACAAGGGTATCTAGAGACTGCCTACAATATCTTGGAACAAAAGATTTAAATAGGGGATGAGTGGTTAGATAAATGGGCCTAAGGTGGGCGTTGAGTTATGTTGTCACATGGAAATATATAGGACTATTCCATCCAAATTAGGCTTTGGGGCTTGGAGGATTGACTAGTTTTTGTGGGTTTTTCATCCTATATATATTTCTGTTATAGCTCTTGGTATTTTCTTTCGGTTTTATTGAATGGTTATTGGAAATAAGGTGAAATTCATGTTTCAGGTGTGATTATGATGGTTGAATTATTCTAAGTATGTGTAATATATTTGACATAGGTGGAGAAGGTATCTTAAGAGATATCACCTATCCTTTGGGTGAATCCAAGGTGATGCCCACCATCAAATCATAATAAAGGATTTTTTTTGTGATCCATGAGATGGATCATGTAACTTTTGGTGAATGTTTTAACATAGTAAATGTTTATTCATGGATACATGGCATAGTTCCATGGAAAGTTAGTGAGTTTTGGTTCGAAAACCCCACAATATTAGTGGATGTTGAATTTTGATAGGATTCATGTAGATAGATAATCCTAACACATTCAACCGTATAATATGCCCCCATAGTGGGAGTTTCCATCAAGAGGAATCGATTGTTATTGAATTCTTAGATGACATCACATTCTAGTTTATATTAAATATGATCATTTTAAATATCATGTCCTCTTCAATGTAAACTAGGATGGAGTAAAATATTCCCCAAGCTACCTTGATGAACATCCATGATAATAACGTGTGAATTCTTATACTGTTTAACTCATGGATAAGTGCATGTGAATCCTTGTGATTAGAAGTGATCCATTAACTGTTTCTAAGTGTGGACATTATGAAGTACCTAATTTTTAAAAACTCAATGGGTATTTTCTATGTAGATAGGAATGGTTGATGGTTACTATTTTATTTGGTTTCTAAAGAGATATCATGATGGGAACATCCAACTCATAGTCCCTACATTGATGATAGTGTGTTATGTGGAGGTTGGGGTGCCTATGGTTTCTATTGGAAATGAAATTCCTTTGATGGGGTGTAACGTGTGGGTTAGGGTATTATTACCTGGTTTATGGTATGTTTTCGAGTGTGTGGGCCATATAATGAGTTACATATACTGTAATGAATCATGTGAATTACATGTTTTTATTAATTTAGATGAAAAACATGGCCATGTTCATATTGGATACAAGATTTGAAAATTTAGTTTAACATCATTGATGTTTTACAATTGAACCATAGAGTTTTCATCAGATATTTGTTAGTTGGTGTCATAGATCATGAATAATGTTTGTGGAGAAATGGATTATTTGACACAATAGATTCACTAGATTTGAAGGATAAAATCATGAATGATTTATAAGATGGTGGGTATATTCTGTAATTAGGATGACATGATTCCCATGTAAAGTTGTAAGGTACATATAGTGGGAGTTTGGAATTTTATCAAAAAGTCATATAGGGATTTTCTGACCCAATTTACCAAAGATGGTGGTAATGGTATGTTAAAAAACACATTGGGGTTGATGATTTTGATATGTAACATATAATTCATTTTGTAAATATTATCTTATGGGATATCTAGTATAATCATATATTAAGGATATATTGTGGATATTCTTCCATTTATTTGTCATTCAATGGTTAATAAGGATCCTAGTGTTGGTTGGATATCTTGTAGATGTTTCAGTTCTGAGAATTAAGAATCATGTCATGAAAGCCATGAAGGTTGAGTTTAATTTATCGTGTTCTTTTTTAAATGATTTAGTATCCAAATATTATAATATTTTTGTTATATTCCCAGTCCAATGTTGAGCTTCTCCCTATCTAGAAACTAGATTGTTGATTTCATTACTATTTTTTTTGGATGACAATAATTTCATTAATAGCCATATTTGTATTTGTTTTGGAATTTTTTTTTGGATCAGGTCTTGAATTTTTGAGTTCCAAAGTAAGTGACTGGGCCTTGGTTTTGTTTTGGGTGTCTTGTTTTGGGATGGGTTCATATGGATTTAAATAGTGGATAGATTTAGGTTGGAGAATGTGGTTAGATGACAATGTGTTATTTCAGGCAACAAAGGTATTGTAACACCAAGTCAGTTTTGAAAATATGGTATATTGACAGTAATTATTTTAAAACATGTGTTATGGAGAAGATCAGACTAGTAGAGTGATGATTGTATCTTCCATAATGGCATGATACATTTTATGATTTCTTTTCTTTTTTTACTACATAGGATGTATTACCTTAGATACTTTATCAGGTTTGATTGTCAATTTTGAGTGTAACACACCCGTTATTTTACTATAAGTCACTTAAAATTTTATCATCTTCTGTAGTTTATGTAGAATTAAACAATGAACTTAAATGAAACTTGATATACTATCATATGTTGACATAATTCATGATTTTCTGGTGTCACACAATATGAGATATGTGATAAATCTCCTTTAAATAATAGATACTTGGATAAAATATATCTGTAAAATTCTATATAATATTTTTGAGCATATTTGAATCATAAAAAATGTCCTTGAGGAATGTGATATTACTACAGGCCTCATTCACACTATTAAAATCTTCATCATTATTATCATCTCCATCAACATTTTTTATCTTTATATTTTTCCATTCTGATTGTAAATTATTCTGTATTTATCATTGTCTTCATATCATAAAATGTATAATGCATATCACATACATACTTATCATGAAAATAAACCAGACTGTTATTTTAAAATTTTTAAAATTATGATTATATTATTTATTTTCATTCATTCTAATTTATATCAAAATTCATCTTGCCTGCAAATATCATAGAACCATCACTTATAATTTATGGATAGACATCTTTTAGGACATCACTCACATGAAATACATATCAATGCAGAAGTTGTTGCATTTTATTCTTATACAAATTAAATATCATTCTATAGAAAAATGGAAAACCTATGATATTAATTGAAATTATGTTCTATATAAAACGATTAATAATTTCATAATTATAGAGTGTAAATTATTTAAACCACTTTTAAAGAATATATTTGTTAGAGTACTATAGAAAGTGGTTTAAAATAGTAATTCATGTTCTAATTTAAAAAATTATTCATTTAGAATCAATTCCATGTGATCTTTTAGAGTCTAAATTCAATATTTATAATCTTTTCCAACACCATATGAAATCTATCAAAACATATCGCAGATGATATTTTAACTAGTATTTTCCCCGGTAATATTGACGACTAATATAGTGTTCGACAATAATCGAGTACATGGATTTTTTAATAACATTGATATTTTAGTTATTATGAATTACCAAAAATATTAACTCAAGTCTTGAGAATATATTATCTAATTCTTATTTATGGAAATATTGATTTTTTTTACATAAGAACTACGTGTTATTATGTTCTTTTAACATCAATATATAATATATTATGTTTTGAAACAATGTCATGATATTCCTACATAAAATATATATCTTCTTATATAAGCTCAATGAATTATAAATTTATTTGAGTAAGTATGTGTTAGATCATATTTTATCGCATAGTTTCACATGTATAAACCCATACATGAATTCATCATTGTGGAGACTATTCATCATCATAATCAACAAATATTTCATTGATCAATTTTTTTGAGAATAAAAATCTATGAATACTTCAAAATCAATGATTCTACATAATTTTATGTTTATTGAGTTCTGTCACAGTTATACACCAATAGACTAGGCTCGAAAAATAATAAATACTGAAATTCTATTCATTATGACTTCCTTAATTTTTTTCAGAGAAAACATCAAAGAAAAGTTTTGCTAATTTTTTATAGAATCATTAATAAATATTATTTCCATATATTATCCAGTAAATAGATTGATTACAATCATCCATTATGAATCAGCCAAAGAAAAATATCAAATAATTGGTATTAATTACCTAATACAGATATCATAAATTATTTATTCTAAATATTGAAAAATTGTGATCATATTTATAACCTATAAATTCTATAATATAGATTCAAAAAACCTCCACAAGTGAATTAGATGGAAGCACATTAACAAGGATACAATTATTGGGATAATAAGACATTACTTTTCTTTATATTAGTTTCTCATCAATGAAATGATTATCAACATGACTCATAATCAAATTTTGATAAGTGATCATTAAACAATAATAAAAGACACATTATGTAACATTAATTATTAATATAATTACATTTCAATAAAATGATATTTTCACCATGAACAATATAGTATTTTTTTCTAATTGTTTAAGTCAGATGATGGAGCCTTGAAATCATTTATATACTAATGTTTTATTAATATGGTGATATAAAAATCATTTGGTCCAACAATAAATATCATTAAACACTCTAGAAACTCATGATAATGCCTTATCATGAATACAAACATTCTACATAAATTAATACATTCCATATAAACTATCATGATCTACATCAGGACTGAAAATATATTTATTCAATCATTCCATAAAAAAAATATGTTGTTGGGTATTCATAATGTTTGATACATAGAAGACTCACAATCAAAACATCAATTTCATACCCATATATCCAAAAACATGAACTCAAGTAAAATACACATTTTAGTTGTTGCATAAAAATAATAATTCATCAATGTATAATGAAACTATAAAAAATAAATCCACATTAAATGGTCAAAATAACAACACTCTATGATCTAAAAAATTAAAGCATATATGGAGGAAAACTATGAAAGAAATCAATAATTATATGAAATAATCAGTTACACATAACTCATGTATTCCACTACTATATATTATATATGAAATTAGAATAAATGAATTATTGGTTCATACTTATTATAAATTTATAATTAAATAAATTACATTATTCTCTCTTCATATACAAGATTAAAAATTTATTCATTTATGAAAAGGGAAATCAATACCATAATTTTTTCTACAAGTCATATAATGTATTTAATCCTTATATATGGATATACAAAACCATCCTTATTAATTTTACAATTCATAATGTATCATATAATTCTAAGACACACCACAGGCTAAAAAAATATACATTATTAATACATAGATTAATATATCATCATGTTATTTGAAAACAAATATAATAAATATTTGGATATAAAAAAGGATGGTAGATTGTTTTTTGTTGCGAAATTCCCGCCCTAAACTAGTCCTTACAACCCTGGTGTAATTTCCACAACATGTAACGTAACATAATTTATCATTCTACCAATATATTCAACCATAACCACATCTCAATCCTTCCCCCAATCATACATAAATTTTATCCAATGATTAAATGTTATATTTAATCACATCAACTCAAAAAATGATTGAAATAATACAAGAGAATAAATACCTGTATAGTGTATTTACAACATAATTGATAAAGGAATACATGGAAAACTATTTTAGGTATTGAATACTCAAAAAAAAGTAGTATTAATCCAAAAAATTAATATTTAGAAGAAAACCATGTTAATCAATATATTTAATTAACAAGATTATTATGCAAGAGAAATCATTATCATGAATCAGATTCCAAATATCTAACAATATTTTGAAATAAACTAGAATAAATTTTATGAATTACTCCAAAAAATATCTTGATTTCCAGGAACAATGTTAAATATATTAACATGAATAACCAATTATTCAAATAATATTATGATATTAAAATTTTTCATTCATTTCATAAAATTAACCAATGGTAAACATCAATAAGAACAACATATAAGAATGTATGACACTATCAAATATATATCAAGAGACAATATAATGATTAATGAAGGACTCGTGTGATCATATGAAAAAAATCATTTACAAAAACTCCATATCATGAAATATTAATTGTAGGTAACATTAAATAATTATCGAATTAATTTATCCAATATTCATAATTTTATAAAATAATTACACATAAAATTAATGAATAGAATTTCACTAAAACATGATACTATTATTTTTATATTTCCAATATAATTTCGAATATGAAAAATTATCGATTAATAAACATTAATTCCTAAACTTAATTCAAATAGAACCGTTCAATAAATATATTCTTTTGTTCAGTTAAATTTCTATACAAAAAATGGAAATTATTCTCTATTATTTATATATATTTTAAGGATAATGATAATTCTTTATGTAAATAAATATTTTGTTCTATATCTTCCTTAAAATTATATATTTTATTAAACAATAATTATACTACTAATTTATCAATTATTTTATTTATTGATGAAAAGTGTTCCCATTAAATTATGTTATTACATTAATTCCTAAATAACCACATGAAAAATAAAATTGAAATAATCAAATACCTTAATATATGGGAATCTTTCACAATTTCACAACACCAAAAATAATGGATGCAATAGATGTTTTAAAAGGATGGGAGACTCTCATGATGAAAATGAATAGTTGAAAATTGGTTTGAAAATCCCATAGGGAATGATTTAAAATCTCACCATTAGATAAATTAACATGATTAAATAGAGAATGAAACTACAATTATTACGAAAAAATATATATTTCTTCAAATATATCTATGAAAACTGGCTAAATATTCAAATTTTAATCTAAAATAACTATAGATATATTGAATCCCAATTTCATCATTATAAACAAATCATTTAAGACCCCTGCTGTGAAATTATATATTTATATATCTTATTATAATAGATTTGGGTATGAAGTCAATTAATTTTTCTATTATTTGATTATTTTCATTAACTGTGTATTTTACATCATTTTGGAAGATACTAGCAGGTTTATGATTGTATAAATAATTATCCCGGAAGATATACCATGTGAAGAGACCACATTGATCGCCCACATGATGTATCCAATAGCCTATAAAAAATCCATCATTTCCATTTTCTATCCAGTGATCTAGATGAGTGAGCAGAAGGATTGAACAGAACATATTGACCAACTACATGATGAAAATGTTGGATTGAACACATAGAGAAAGGATATAAATCATGTTGACACGGATATGTCATACAATAAAACCAGTGACCATTTTATGTTTTTTATCAAATGAATTATTACTTGATTGTATAACTAACCAAGGGACATGATAGTCTATTATGATACTATAAGAACAAAAATATTCCACATAGATTGTCAACAGACCGCATAAAGAAGATTATATGTCATTGTTAGTCAAGGGGGTACATGAAAAAAAATTAAAAATTTAAAAGAATATAAGAGTCATTTTGAATCTTCTATGACTAAAATTACTCAATGTAAGGGTTTAAAAACAGTTTGATTGTACATAATATTCCACCAAATAAATTTTTTTCGGTGTGTATTTGAGAAAAAATCATAACAATATAATGTTTTCCAAACAAAAACCCATTTATATAACTCCCAATGGTATTATTATGGAAAAAACATAATAATTCATTTTGTGAACAAATTAAATATTAATGAAACTCCATTAAATATCATAAGAACAAAATCCTAGTTGAGGCGCATTTCATAGTCGATAATTTAAAATATCAATAATGATGGAGAATAGATTACACTATATTAGGTCTAACTAAAAATTTAAAAATGGAATACAAATAGATAATATTGAGAAGTGTGATCACTTATCTATAAACTAGATATATGGAAATATATTCTAAAATATACACTCTCAGTTTCTCTCCTCGAATAATCTATACCTCCACAAGACATGTGATTAGGGAATAAAATGATCATGGAAAACCATCTCCCAATTTCACATAAACACAACCAGTTGTTCTTATAAGAATACACCATATTCAACATCCATCATATGACAATCTATTATATGAGATTCATCAGGATGATTACAGTGATTCAACGATACATTGATGAAAGCATGAATCAATATTATCTATGGAGGTAGTACTCATTTTTATTAGAAAATAATCTTTTCAATAATAACATGAATGTTTCATCTAACTTATAAGAAATATTTCCACAATAAATGAAAAATAATAATCCTAAATTAGAATAATTCTACCATAATAATTTACGCATAATTTTAAACTCATAAACCTCATATTATTATATTTATATGACTAGTAGTGATTATACAATACGTTTAATCACTCTCAAATTACTTATAAACAGTTCTCCGTTAAATGTACTACGTTGTTTAAGAACTGTTGAATATGTAACCCAATAATAATATGAAATAGACCAATAAGGTTACCCACATTGTTCATCACATGATGTAAATAAAAAAGTAGAGTTATAACTATGTTCTTCATAAAACCCTACAGATGGTAGGGATGTAATCCAAGAACCCTATAAATATAGAATACACATAAAGAATATATTTTCTAATGTATACAATTTAAACATTGTCTACCTATATATATATATATAAAAAGGGGTGTTAGTTAACAACTTATATCCAAACAGATTACATATTTCTCTCCAAAACCTATAGATTATTCATGAATCACAATAAAATATTATCATCTTTAGACACCCTGAAAACATCAAAATTACTTATAAGAACTACCATGAAATAAAATTATTTTTCTTAAAACCATAATCTCAAGGAAATAGGAATACATAATCTATTATTCCAAAACTCATAATTTAAAAACCTACCGATTATGATAGTTGGGTAAACTGTTGATGAATTCCATAGAGACATCCTCACACATCCATTGGGAAATATCATGTGACTGAATCAACCCACCATGAGAATAATTTAAAGCCTTAACTATTTGTAAAAATGAAAATGGAAAAAATTCATTAACTAATATCTTCATGTTATATAACCAAAGAAAACTCCTTAGATAATGGTTCATTAATTTGGAAATAAGATAATTAATTTGGAGTAAATAGTAGATCTCAATGAAAATGAACTCATGAATCACTAATGAAATGAATGATTCCCTTATTATAAATCAAAATGAAATTTATCCTCAAACCACCCCACACGATTTTACATAAAATTATAATCACACAAATCATATATAGTGGGGCTGTTGAAATGGACTCCTACTAGTTAATCCCAATGAATGATTTCACACAAATAAAATAATTACAACCTCCTCCATCAACAACCCCCTTCCTAGTTTCATTGAATTTAACACTTTAGTCACTCTCCAAGAGTCAATTTATTCAAAAAACTAGAATATTACTTCATTCACATAGATTAATCTATAATATAACATCCAATAGGAATAATGTATATTCATAATTATTTTACATTTAACGAAACAATCCACCATCACTTCTACATATTCATATTTCATTTGGATAATAATTAAGTTAGAATCCCATAATCATTGAGGACCAAGAAGTTATCATAATTGGTTTAGTTTCACCACACCATCCAAGAATAAAACAAATTAATTTGTAGGATCATCAGTGTTGAAAATAAATTCTTGAGACTATAACAATTAAGAATCATATGATATACCATCCCTCTTATGAATTAGTGTGTGGCATAATCCAATAATAGGGGAATGAAAATAAAGATCAAATTCAACAACATCCACAATATGATCAAGAACATATAAATTTCCTATCTTATCCATTAAATACTAGAATATAGACTAACCCAAGTCATATGATAAGTATTGTGGATCCTATTTTATCAATTTAAACAATTAAATTTTAATAAAATAGAAATATTAGAAGACCACCTATAATTGTTGGAATGACAAAGAAAAATCTATATCAGTGCATAATTATTAAGATCTTTCTAATATCCAACTCCATAGATATTCAATTCATCTATGGTTAATCCAAGTATTTGCATGACCTACCTTATAAAATGAACCTAACTCTCCATCAAATCAAACATCAGTATATTCTCGAATATAAATTGAAACCAATGCAATGAAATCATGTCATGTATGTCCATTTGTTGCTCATCCAATAACCTATATAACATAATTATTTCATTTATAAATACCAACATGATATGGTCTATAAACTCAAAAAAACAATTCATTCCCCAACCACAAGAACATGATGTGAGTGTTCCTATCATCGATAGAAATAATAATGAACTCATTAATCCATTAATGATATAATAAATAATTATTTGGGTATCCTCATATATATGTCACATATAATAATTTAAAATTATATTTTATTCATTTATTGGAAAATATTTCACAACATGAGATATAAAAAATTTTAAACCATGGGTAGAGGAAGTTATTATTCTCTATCATATGAGTAAAATATTGGTAACTAATACACCTACATGGAATGAAATCATTTTACATTGTAAACAAAAATTAGGATCCTAAAGACAATAATCAATAATATATTAATCCATTGTATAATAGATCTTATATTTCAATCTTAAATTGTAAAAAATTAAATTGTAGACTATATATGGCTACATTACTGTTTTTGAATCATTAGTTGATGATATTTTTCAAACATGATCACTCATTGAGGGGTCGTGTTGCTTCCTCTTCAAGAAAAATAACAAATCATATTCATACACCATTGGAAACACAATTGGTTGATTAAATACATTTCCCGATATTATTATCTACATAAATTTATATAGAGACTCATTACACTTCTAGATCATCTTATAGTCTAGGACAACAAGAATAACTTCCTGGTATCTATCATTATCTTAGAATGTGATGCATATGATGAATAATTTTTTTTCATGTAAAAAATCAATCATATAAAAGTTGGGGATTATTAAATATGTTTATATATGAAAGAATATTAAATATTAAAAATATAATTTCTTCTGTTTCCCCATCTCACAGTCTCAATGGAAATCATGAAATCTATATTTATAAATATATCACATAGTAAATTCCTTGAGAACATGAATCCAAAAAACCTAAATACATAATTCATTGAGTATTTTATGTCAAATAATCTATTTCCCATATCTTGGATAAAAAATACATTTCCTAGGTAGAAAAATAACAGATAGTATCTCACATGATGTTTTTCACATGACAGATTAGTAACACTAAAGAATTTCTCGGAGTGAGACCCAGATTGGGGAAAATTATTCTATTATGATATCATAATGTGATATCTATAAAAATATAAAATCAACAGTATATCTTATATTCCCCATCAACAACTCTCAATCATTGAACTCCTAAAAAAATAGGGTTTAACCTCTAATTTAAATAGTCAACTCTATTGGAACAAAAAGATTCTCCACCTAAATACACAATTAATGGATTTTAGTTTGAGAAAATGTGTGTTTATATATATAGTAAAACAATGAATTATAATAAGTATAATGTAGGAATATAGTACCTCATATGATTCCCTAGATCACATCGCACCAAAAACAATAATTCTTGAATCTGAAAACATCCTATTATAGGCTATTTATTTCAATGATGGCTACCATCTATATAGACGCACTCTACATTCTGTCTTGGTGGAATATAGATATCATGGGTCTGCCAACATTTTACAAAATCCCTATTCTAATATTAAAAATATTAAATTCCATGTTTCTTCTATTGTCTCTAATATAAGTAAAATAATGATAGATACTATAATGGGCCACAATCCATAGAATTACTATTGGGGAATGTCAAACACTATCACCTTGGATGTCAATGATATCAATATGAAAAATAAAACTACTCCTAGAAAATTAAAATGGTATAGGGAACATCCACTGCTAAGAGATGAATTACAGAAGTTTAAATCATGTTCTATAATAACTGTATATTCTTATGTTTATTTTAGAACTCAAAACTATAAATAGATCAAAATTGGGGGGAGATATGGTGACACAAATCTCAGGATGATATATTTGTATGCAATTCCCTCACAGTAACTAATAGATTGTCGAAATCATCCCGATTTGATATTAACAATAACTGGATGAGTTAATGATAGACCATGTATCTGAATGCATCTTCATAAAGCATCTACCTGCCAGGATTATAAGTAATTTACCCTAGAGTAAAACTTATGTTCTTGTTGTATTTAAAAATGAGATTCTTTACTTTATAGGTCTCGTCTAAAAGTCTAATGATATAATTAAAACCTCCCACTATTGTAGTCAAATAAGAGACTCATCCAAAAATTGGTTATGGAATCTATCCAACCACTTAGCCGACTCCTCATGATATTTGGGGAATAAGATCTAAAACTATAAATCTCAACCATGTAGAGATTAAAACATAAATAAAAATATATTCTGACAACATGAATGATTCAAACTAAGGTATATCTATACATCATCTATCAAATCAAATTTCATGTGATATAAAATCAATCCCTCATTAATATAGTGAATGTACTCATGGATCTATCATATTTACCTATTATATATTTCATTTTTATCAACATTCATTACGTGCTGATCTAGTATAACATTCTATGGATAGTATTTTCTATAAACATGTTGCATTAATCAAACTAGAGCCATATTATTTAAAAAACAATATTTATTTAATATTATACAATGAAAATAAAAAATTATTGTCATGTAATTAATTTACTTTTACCAAATTTTCAGTTCTTATCCTATTGAAATACAATCATAGACTATCACGATATATGATTCATATATAGGTCTCTACATAATAATATTCACAATATCCCATAATATTCTAATAAATGATAAAGGTTATTTCACGAGTTCATAGAGGGACAAAAAATTACTTTGTAATAGATATTATACCTGGTTTAAAGTATGTAATAATACAAGTAAACCTAGTTTCCCTACAAACCCATCCATAATCAACAAAACCTATTTCCAAAATCAATAATATATCTCAAACATCATCTTTGATACCACTCTTTCAGGACCCCTAAAAACAAAATGAACCCCTTCTAGGCCTGAAATAATGAATGATATAAAATGGACCTCTATGCCTACATCTAATAGGATATGGTCTTAAAAAATCCTCCAATGGTAAAAAATCCATAAAATAGGAACCATACCACTATTATTTTTTTAATGAATAAATGAAACATTGGGAAGGAACTTTCCATTATTATACATATATATAGAATAAATACCAACAAATAATTTTGTTTTATATAAATTTTAAAAAATACAAATGATAAAACATAATATAACCAAATAAAATCATCCATAACATTAATGAAGCACCTAAAGCTCCACAACAATACCTGAACAATGTAATTCCTAGATAATCACTAAAATACTCCTATGAAAATGAAAAATATTTTATATATATATGTGTGTGTGTGTGTGTTTTGTGCATAAAATTTGTACAAATAAGGTTCCTCCTTTATTTTTTTAAAAAATGGAAAACAAGAATACTAAAGTGAATAAAATAAAAAAAATAAAACCAACACATCACATAAACTGTAAATCAATTTTTCCAATATTTATAATGGCTCGTATACCAGATCATTTTATTTTATGTGCCTCTCTTTTTAAAAGGGTCACATAAAAAATGAATGTGTTCCCCCTCAACTTCCCCAATAGACTATCTCTCTAACACCTGAATGACTAATCCCATGGTGTCCACCCTTCACAAAGTCATCCAGAACCATTTGAAATTTTATCCCAATATTTTTTAAAATCTTTTTGAAGAAGAACACAAAATCATCATCACATGTTTTAACTATTTTTTTATGGTAATCCAATAAACCCCACAAAAATTTATTATAAATCAATCCATGACAACCCTTCCATTTACACCCATGAGATTCTATAAAAACCATACCCATAATATTGTATGTATTATACCTCAATTTATTTCTTCCACACATAACATTAAGTAAATATTTTGATATATCATATCCATGTTAAGAACACTCAATTTACAGTAATCTTTTATATGTTGAGTAGAACATGCATAAAATAATTTTCCAAAGGAATTGTAGGGGAGTGGATGAAGTCAACCATTCATTTTATCATCATGTTGGACATTGAAGATGACTTGAAACCAAATATTTGGGCATCATTTTCCATACTGATATGGGTGGTGATGTATATCAAATCATGAAAAAATAACATATAATGTGGAAAAAATTAATAATGGAAACCATCATGCCGTAGAATCATCATCCTTTAAAATTTAATTCAACAACCTGCTTCCACCACTAATGAAGAGATATAAAACTATGTTATAATCATTATAGTTTAATATAAATAATTATTATTCCACTAATAAAACAATATTTCTTTTTTATAACTTTTCATTATTATTACGTTATACATCTAAGACATGTTCAACCAGTATATTAAATAGTCATTCGTATATTATCATTAATTTATTATTTATCTAATAATACAATGATACATTCAAATTCATTTCTTATTTCATTGATCATTTCATATTTTAAAAGATTATGAATGGATTAACCCTAGAAAACTAAAACAATAATTCCTAGTTCAGGAACATATTCAAACTATATAAATTATATTTAAACAAAAAACAAAAAAAAATTATATATCCTAGAATAAAAATGAAATTTAGAAAAAATATATGTTGATGATCAATCCCTACATTAAACTCATCTTATCCACCCTAGTGCCATTCCAATACCAATATTCATACTGTTATACATCCCTCTATCTTCAATATTTATTAAAAATAATGAAAAGTCTTACCACCCATTCCTCGTCATATATTTACAACTGTATCTTGATATCAACAATTACAACAATTCACAAAAAAATAATTAATCATCGATTATCATACATAAATTTCTTATCAATTTTTCTTCACATAGTTCTTCTACAACTGGTGTCAATCTTCGAGGAAATCTTTCCAATGACATAAATGATGGGTTCTATAAACACAAGATAATGTTCTATAGAAAACAAACTTTTTAATTCATATCTTGATCTATAAAATTTATTATGAATATGATTTCCCAATAAATAAACATATATATAGTATGTAATGATAGTTTTATATGAATATGAACATATTCTAATAATTATTCCCATAATGAAATGACTTCAATGAAGAATCGGAAAAAAATTACCATGCCTCTTCAATTATTTACAACATTTTATTAATTTTAAAATACATCATCATTCAAAAAATTTAAAAAATAATATAAACAGTAAAAAATATGGGAAATCATAAATCACATGATCTAATAAATATCAACAAGAAATATAATTAACAACAAAAATAATAATTAAATCATCATAAAAATATTATTTATAAAAAACCCATATCATGAAATAAATTATACCCTTAGTATGATATAATTCCATATTTCAATTATATAATATAAAAAATTATAAAAACTATATTTTATCATAAAATAATTAATATAATATCACTGTAATAATTGAATTAAATTTCTCTATTTCTAAAACAATTTCTAGAATAACAATATTTAACTGAAAAATATTTTGATTCCAAAATATTAATATAACATCAACATTAGATTAGTATATTTGTCCAATATATTAAATTTACTATTTTATATAATTTTAATCTTAATGTGATTTAAGGTTCTTATTTATATTTATATTTATTTATTAAAAGTTATATTTCATTTTTATATTCCTTATAATGTTTTTGATTAAAATATTTTTTCCTATTTTCATTTGTAATTCATTATCTTTCAGAACATTAATCTAACTATTTTACTATGATAAAATAAATATATATATAATCAATTATTTCACAAAATTAATGAAATAATTATATCTCTATATTCATTGAAATAAATAATGATTTCACACCACCATGAATTGTGGATGAATGTACACTATACAATTGAATGTAAAATTAAAGGATGATCTCATGAAAATATGAGAAGTTCGTATAGTCCAATTGGGATGTTTGGATTTTAGAGACATGAGATAAATGTTGTATATCAAAGAAATATTGAAACTATACTTTTTAGGAATGAATATATATTTCTATATAATAAAGAAATAGAGTGAGATTATAATATTTGAATCCTCATTGATTAGGTATATATTTAACATCATTGAATTCTATCTAAATGAATAACATATGAGTAGAAATATTCTGAAACACACTACTATTATTCAAACTAATTATTTCAGCTTTTAAATCCTATGATATAATCTATTATCTCATCGGTTTTTTAAAGTATTATTTTTACATCATTCAAGACTAAACATTATTTTTTTCTTCATATGATGATGATTCACCATAACGATCTACCATGTGTAGTGACAAGATTGATGAACTAGATGATGTATCCAAGAGATGATTTGGATCAACCACATGGACAGGAATAAACTATAACATGAAAATTATAATTTCATTGACCAACTACATCACACCAATCAATTAAAAAATGAAGATGAATGATTGCCCCCATGGACAACAGATCAAATACATGAAGAAATGTAGGGAATTAAATCATGGACACAAGATAAAAAGCATGAATAAATGAATTAATTGTATGATATAATTAAAAACAATCTGACCACGATATGGGAACAACCACACAATGGATGCATCAACCGCATGAACAAGCATATAAATACAGAATCAGTAATGAAACCATATTAAAATCATATGTTTCGTTGTTAGTCATGATACATCATGAACAAACATAGGATACCCATTAATTCATGAGACCATTTGACCAAAAATATATATTGAAATGGAAAATGACTCAATGTATTCTATCAACACATCTAATAAATAGAAAAAAAATAAAAACAAGGGTTCAAAAATTTATTTACCTTATATTGATAAAGAGAAATATGAAAAATATAGAAGGAATACAATATTTTTATTTCATCATATTAAATTAGAACATTTTGGAATGAAATAAGTTGGACATGGTGAAATAGATATATAATAAAAATATTTTAATTTTCCTTAGTAAATAATTATTTAAAAAAGAAATAAATACACCGTAGAATTTGATTTAAATTTAATGATTTAATATACCTAAAATAATAAGATAACAACATTATAATTTATTAAAATTTCAAATATAAGAATATAACATATTCATTATAATAGAAGAATATTTATGACTGTTGAAACAGAAATTGAGATGAAAAAATACATAGCTCAAGTCATGAATCACATGGTGAGAGCGTAAAATATCAAAGATAACAAAATTAATTTTTTTGAAGAAATTATTTAAATCACATTCATATATATATATATAAAATGTTAAGGTCCATTAAATTTATATATTTTTTATTTATTATATAGTTCTCCACAATCCACCACATGTGAATATTTGAACAATTTATCAAATACATCATTGGATTATTGATCTTGTTAAAAATTGATACAAAATAGTTTCATTATCACCACATTTTTTAGGGATATGTATTATTTTTTCAATGAAAATTATATTTATACATTTCAATAGGTTGAGAATAACATATTCAAATTAAATAATTTTCTTGGTAGACTAATTTTTTGTTATTAAATTTCAATAACCATATTTTATTAATTTTTTCAAAATTTATTTATAATTTAGGAAGAATTTTTTTAAAATGTTCATAAATATTATATTTACAATTAAAAAAATTTCTATAACCATCCATGAAAGGTAGTGATGGAAAATGAAATAAGTTGATTATGGAGACAACGAACTGACCACCACCCAATTGACATTTTCATTTTCTAATCAATGTATGGAAGATGGAACACAATTATTTGATCATTAAACTAAATGAAAATATAATAATTAATTTATTATCATTATATTATTATGTTATTAAATATTTAATAAGATGTGGAAAATGAAAAAGGAATAGTATCAGTAAAAATAATTACCTCTTCCTTTAATATCACAATTTAAAACACTATGTAAGCATTTTTATATAAATATTTTGGTGGGACCATAACCAATTTGTAATTATAAATATGAATTTTGATGTTTTTTTGTTTCAATTTTATAATTATAATTATAATTTTTTGATGAGATTTGAGGTCGTGAAAGGGTCATTATTGAGATGGACAGGGTGAAATTTTTATAAATATTAACACCATCAAGTTATAAGAGAAGAATTATTTTGGAATGTGTTTTAAAAATTTGTATTTAGAGAGAGAAATATAACCAATTTTATATAAATCAGTAATAATCCCATTTATAATATAGTTTTTATGATATTTTGAGTCCATATATACAGATTTTTCACTTTAACCATATTTAAACATTTACTACGGTGAGAAATTTTAAATCCATATCATTTTTAGAAAAAAAATGACATTTACCGTAGTACCTAACATAGTAATGATGATATAAAATATTATTTGAATTTTACTACATTTAATTTAAAAAAATTATTAAAATTATGTTTAAACTAATAATTAAATAATGTAGAAAAATAATTTTTGTTGTAAATTAATTTATGATATAAATTGTCAATCATAGTTTTCTAAATTAATAAAAATATTCTTAATGTTATAATATAACTTCACTAATACATATTTGGTTTAAAAATGGTTTAAATCAATTTTAATTCATAATTGTATACCAATATTTTCTTAATTATTCGTGTGTTTCTTCAACTATATTATGTAAATTATGATCTTGAATTTTTTTCGATGCATCCCACATAGAGTATTTCATTTTATCTGAAGATGTTGAGTCATATTCAAAGACATAGAGCCTATATTTGTGTTAATAAATTAATTTTGAATGATATAGGTTTATTTGAATTAATTGGGTAAAGTTATAAACATGTTAAATGGGTTTACAAGGGCTCTCCATTCTTGTGACAACAATGTAGGAGATTAAAAACCTTATTCAATAAAATGTGATTAAAACTGTCTTTAGAATATTCACATTACCCATAAATTTGTTATCAGATGTGAAAATTTCATCAGACACATAAAATTAACAATTATTTTTTTGAACTATCTTCTGAAATTAAAATAGTATATGATATGTTAATAAATTACACATCCTATAATAGTAGAATGGGGATAAAAAATAATCTGAGGTGACATGTTTGTTAATGTTCCCCTATAAAAATAAAGACATGATGGGTAAATGTATTTCACACCGCGTAATTTTTGATGAATATATTTAATGCGTTTTTTGTGCTATATAGTTCACATTTTCATATACTATGTTTCTACCTCTTATTCTACATGAACTTTATAATATATTTTAGAGAACCTTTTGTTATTAATGATTTTTTGATCATGTATCCAAGTCATGGAATGATATTTCGTTTAGGTTTTCCATTATAAACATTTGATATCTATTTATTTGGTAGAAAAATATTAATTATTTTTGATATTTTTATATTGATTAGTTATTCTCTTGGATCGTTATTATGATTATCTGTTACTTTGCATTATTTGTGATTCTGGCGCAAAGAATTAGTTGATCATCAGATAATGTTTGGGGGTCCAATCCATAAACATATGAACAGTTTTTTATAAATGAATATGTAATATTTAAATTTAATTAACATGATGTTCACTGAAACAGATTCAATGACGAATTTAATTCTATCATGGAATCGATAGTGAACCTAGTTTTCTTACAGGACTATTATATCAATACAATGATAGAAAATATAATTGAATTAAAAATTAAAATCAAAGTCTTAAAGGTCTTGTAATTTTTTTAATGTATATAACATATACATAATAAAAAATAAAAATTATTTTTTTAGTCTTATATATCTTAATAGGGGCCCTTAGTTAATCCTTAGTATATGTAATCAACATAGGATACACATCAATGAATTGGTTGATCTAAAAGCTGAGTAAGTGGATAGAAAAGATAATGAATCAATTTAATAGTGTTTCGAGTAATAATTATCATAAATTTGTATTGAAACATCTTCATAATCATTATAGGAATCATTAAAAGAATAAATGAAATGTTTAAATGAATAAAAATTATTAATAATTTCATAGTGGGCATCTTCTATATATAATGGTCCACAATGCTAAAATTATGATCACACCTAGCATATGTGCATAACCGTAACATCATTATAGTTGTGAAAATAATATATCATAATATTGACAAATATTTAACATTATCTCATTATATATATTGAATTAACCCATTTATATGAGAACTATATCACTCTGATTTCACATTTCACATCGTTACCTCAATATATTAATTAATTCCATAATGAACGTAAATTAAGCATGGATATAAAATAACCCATCGAAAAAAACTTTTTCATGATAACGTCATTCATAATGAATTCATGAATAATATTATGTGTTCCTAAATTAAATTGGGAAGTAAAAACCTGTTATAAAGATCATCAATATAGAGTGAAAATGAAATAGTCTATAAAACATTAAATGTTGAGTTTTATTATAAAAAATATTTCTTTGGAAAAAAATATGCATTTGTCAAAAAATTAGATTGGAAACATATATATAATAAAAACTAATATCCATGAAAATTGAAATTATATTCAAATACTATTAGAAGAAAATCCTCAATTTAATTTGGCATCAAATTGGAATAACCCAAAGAATAGAATACGGATTGAGCATCCACTCACCTTATATTTTAATGATATCATCACTTTAATATCCCTGAAAATAAATTTATATTCATTTTTTACTAAATAAAAAACACAAATACATTTATTTGATATATAATAATTTTAGGATATTTTTATGGCCATTATGACGACCTATAGAGTTGATTTTTTTTATTGAGTAATGTTTGTTTTCTTGGTTTTCATGATTGGTTCTCTTGTATTTATATGTGGAAGACCATGTAAAATGAGAAAATTTACCCATAATATAAATTAAATGGTATTAATGAAAATAATTATTTTTAAATGTTTGTATTTATTATTTTTTTCTCATTTAATGATTTTTCATTCGATAAATCATTAATGATTATTGTCATGATTATTTTTCCTATTTTTCAATCATCACGAAGCAGTTTTGTTTTATTATGTAGTATTATGTATATATCTTATTATAAAAACATAAAGATGTTTTTTTAAAAAATAAAAATTCTCTTTCAACCATTATAATTCTTTTATGACCATTCTGGAAGTCCGTAAAGGAAAATAAAAATCTTTTCTTCCAATAATGGGATAAATTAAAACCACACCAAAGCTGTTTTCCATTGTTTTAGAATAAATTTGACTAGAGATGATGTTTGATGATAGATTATTCTTCTTAAATAAAAAAATTTTAAGTATATATATTATTATATAATTATAATGATACTTGAATATGGGGATGTTTAGAGTGAATAAGAAAATAATAGAAATTGAAAATAAATTAAATGTGATAAAGATGGTTTTACCTATTGAATTATTTCCCTTGAGACCCGTGGAAGGAAATTGTAGTTGTTAATATTTTATAAAGAATAGTATCATGAATCTGGGAGAGAGGCTTGGTAAGTGAATTTTTTATAATTTTAACATATAACATTGATTTGGAGGTGTTATTGTAAGTGGTGGGGAGAGGTTGTATTTTTAGAGGATGGGAGGGGTGTTTTTTTGATAATGTTATTCATATTATTTTTTAATTTTGAACAACCATGTCAATATTTTAAACATTATCACTAATGTTATTATCTAAATAATTTTATTATGATTTTATGGTTCTTACATAATCAATTAAACAATAAATATATATAACATAAAATGTTATATACAGAAAATTACTATATTTTACTATTCACAAAAAAAATCAACTATTTTTAGAGAAATATAAGAAATAAACCCAAAATATTATATTCCATGTTTAAAAAAATAAAATCGATTTAATGAAAATAATTTTTTATATATGATAATTTGTTTTTAATTGAAATCATTTTTTCTTCTAAAATACATCTTTTAAAATAATTTCTGATTTTATTAAAATTTGATAAAATTGTTACGGTGTCATAAAATAATATTATTATAATTTGACTGAAAATTATAAGTTGATGATTTCTTAATGAAAATATATTTTTTTAAATCATTATTTTAATTTTAAAATTCAAAATATATATTTACGAATTGTAAAAACAAACTATTTTATTTAGAAAATTTAAGAAATTTATTTTATCATACATTTATATAATTATATCATATTATCATTTATAATATGATGATATTTTGTTTATAATATCTTATGTGAGATTTATATTGTATTGGTTCGATTATTATTCATAATGGTTACATAAATATTCCAAAGGTCTTCTTATTATTCAATCAAAACATGTTCCTTAATTTCTAATATTATTCATTATTTCATTCTTCATTTATGATAATTATTTTTTTAATGAGATCACCATGATATGTATGTGTCTTATACCATATACCATAACTATAAAAATTTAAAAAATATTGATAAAATGTTGGATTTTTACTTTCATCCCCTATTTAAATTTTCTCACATGAAAATTTGTTTTCATTAATAGGTGAGAGTATTTCCCCATCCTTACTTCCACTAGATCCCATGTTTCCCCTTCATACTTGTGGTTCCACCGTAGTAGTTTAATATAGTGATTAGTCTAGTTTTTTAGAAATTTATCTCTACAGTCCCTGATCTTTATCATCTACTCCATGTAAGAGAGTTCATTTTCCAATAATACCATATATGAATTCCATAAATGGGAGGGATATGGTTCGTACATTCTAAATATGGATACATGGAACACACTTGAGACATTGTTGGTGTTTTTGCTAATAGATTGGCCATATCTACAACATGATCAAGATTCTCACATGGGATAATGTACTAGGGACTTGGATTTCCATACTTCCAAAATCTCATGATTCACATCTATTTATATATGCGGATGAATACCATGTCTCCAAATATAAAATCCGGGACATATCTAAAATTTTATATAAAAATTTATAATTGACATTGGTCTGACTGGAATTTGGTTTTATTCATTTCACAATCTTTACCATTTTATTGATAATTTTAGGTCCATGAAACTAACATTCACCTAATTCATCCAACCGTATAGGTGTTCTGTGTCTTTTCACATTGAAGGAGTCATGCAGATCAATTTTAAGGCTCGATTGAAATGTTTTATTACAAGAGAACCCAATAACAATTGTATATTGGAACCATCCTCCATTATAATCTATATTATATATCCCAATATGTATTCTATTGTCTAAATAGTCCTCACATATTTTCCATTAGTTTGATGATGAAAATACATAATGTAGTTTTTCTCTATAGTTAGATCATATTTATAAATTTTCCCAAACATGTAAGTTAATCTCACTTACTGATCCAATAAAATAAATAATGGTAGTTCATATAACATTGAGAATTCTCTACTGTATATCATTTATTGTTGATCCAGTGAAAATTATTCTCAAATTGTGATAAAGTGAACAATCCTTGTATGATGATCCATACAAACCAATACAACATTATTTCCTATACATGTCATTGGATGTCCGGTGATGATGTCCATAGTGATGTTTTCCCTTTTTAATGATGGTATGAGAAATGGTTTCATCATCCCATATGAAATTGTCAAATTAGTCTTCACTTGCTAACATTCATAAAATATTGATGTATATTCAACGATCTCTTTCTACATATTTTCTAACCAATATTGCTCATGGAGATCTTAATACATATTTGAGATTCCTGAGTGGATATAAAATTTTGAATTTTGTGAATCATTCAAAATCTATGTATTTATCTATATATTGGATTGTAGACATAGTCATGACTCAAATCTTATTCTTCCTTCCACACCAATTTGGAACTCTAATGATTTCTCATTTATGACAGAATTGACCATTTCCATTTTTATTGAATTCATTTAATTTTGAAACCATTATTTTCCATATGAGGGATAATTGAAAAATAATTTGAGAATTAATTTATTATGTTTCTTCATTAATTATTCCCATGTACATACTTTGAAAATATAAGATGATTGTTTTCTTCTCAATTCTCTTAATTTATAATACTAAAGATCATTTCTACTAAGTGTATCTACCACATTAGTTTTGATACCTGGATGGTAGTGGTGATAGAATCCATAATTCATTATGAAATCTGACCATCATCAATGGAACATAGTAGGATCCTTCTATGTGAATAAATATTTTAGTCTCTTATGATTATTATATATTTAACACTTATCCCCATTAAGATAATGTCACCCAATTCTCAACGTGATGCCCCCAACCTCCATCTCCATATCATGTGTGGGATAGTTTTTATAATGTATTTTCATCGTTATTAATGAATATGATATAACATTATCATTTTCATATAAACAAATACAAAGACCTTGTATGGGGCCTTGTTGTATACCACAAATAGTACCCCACTGGTAGTAAGTGTATGTTATCATGTAGTGATAAACTTATATTTCAACTATTTGAACTAGTCCTCAAATAAATTTCTCTAGAAAAGAATTTATACAATTCTTTTTATATTTGATAGTGTGTTTGAAAATCAAGATATGTTCTTCAAAAATTCCTAAAATAACCATCTAGTCAAAGGAATCTAGATATCACCATTACTGATGTTTTCTTCCCCCACTCTTTCATTGGCTTTTTCTTGGAAGGGTCCAAAGATATTACATTGGTGGTGATAACATAAACAATGATTGATCCATCATCAATCTTGAAATCACATTTAGTGTAAAAAACATATTTCTTCTCCATTCTCAATGTCTTTATCATAGTATTCAAATTCAAGTCATGTTCATCCATGTTCCAATAGTATAATTAAATATCATCAATAAAGTCTAACTCCAAATTTTCATGTTAATATCTAATTTCCCAATTCATTATGTTCATGATTATTTATAGATCTTTAGTGAGTCTTAATGGCATAAATATGAACTCATAATGTTCATAACTCATTTAAATGTAAGTCATGGGAATTTCTTTATTCCATACCTTTAATTAGGGATATCTAAATCGATGGTCCACATTATAGAAATTCATTGCCCGACATTCCTAATTGAAAAAATCATGTATCTATGGTATGATTTTAATTTTCATTATCTTTATTTTGTTGAGATAATGATAATTTATTGTAAGGCAAATAGATACATAATTCTTTTTGATGAACAAAACTAGTTCACCACATGGTGAAGAACACTAATGTATAAAGTAATTTTTAGATTCCCTTTTAACATCTTATTCAGTTCATAAAACACAGTGGTGGTAAATATTTATTTTTTAATTTATATAATAATAGATATAATAGTATTTTAATTTGAGAACATGACCTCTAGGTCAGGATGAAAACCATGAAATCCGTTAGGTAAAACTTCAGTGTAGTACTTTATAGTGAGAATGTATTAAATCATTATTCTATTCATTGTATAATAAATATAGGTAGGTATTTTTCTCATAAGGAAATAATATTCTCAATTAAAATATTAATATGAAGAAGATTGATCCTACTCATTACAATTTTACTGAATTAGAGGGTGTCTCCAAATGTGACGATTAATATCACCTCCTTGACATTTAATTATATATTTATTTAAATATGGTCAATCCATACCCAATATATAGTCAATCTCCACCCAATGAAATGTGTAAATATTTTCTTAGATGTCCATTCCATAGATGTTAACAGAGAAGGAGTTATACTCATTAGATGAAATAATTTCCCCACTTTCAAATCTCATAGATAGCTCAACCTCTATATTATTTAGGTGGTGTTTGATTAGCTCTTCAATAAATGAAATGTAATGTCTCAAATCTCTATGGGTTCTATTTTTAAATATTATATGGAATTATTATGAGACTAGGCGCAATGAAGGTACATCATTCCAAGGACAGGTGACCCTGAAATAGATGTTTGAACTTTGTTAAGTTATGTGAGTCGGAAAATGTGGGAGTTTATGAGAGTTTCCAAATGGAATTTTGGATTTAAAAAAATGGGGGCACCGTTGCATCCAGGTCGAAAAATATACCTAATAATGAATCTAACATCGACCGACACGGGTCGATGGAAAAGGGAAATTTTCAGACGATTTTTGTAAAATAAAATAAAAAAAATTCCCCGAGTTTATTTAATTTTATTTAGAATCATATAATGCAGAAGAGCGAATGGGAAGCTATTTTATTAATTAATGTTTTTCCATTATAACTCTAAAATAGAAATTCTGAATAATTAATATGACAACACAATGGAATTCCAAAACATTTTTCCTCTTTTTAATAGGTTCATCAAATGTTGCTTGATGTAAATGGTGTAGAAAATAACATGAGAATCTGTGAGTCTTTGTAGTTAACTCTTAGTGATGAAATAAGATGGGTCATAGCAGTGAATCACTACACCAATGAAGTTGAAGGATCCCAAAAATGATGAATGCATTAACCCTTCATCAGTGACTGATACCTTCTTATGGTAGGGTATGTTATTTCAATTTTTTTCCATGTTCATGGATAAAACAACGAACGCGGACCAACACATGAACATGTTGATCTGAGGGTCTTTCATTCTTGCGGGAGGGTTTTTTTGCGATATTTTTTTGGATTAATCCCTGATTATTTTTTATTGTTTTGATCATTATCGATTTGATCCTACTAACTTGATTAGATCAATGATGTGACCAATGATGGTGGTGGTTCGTTCTTCAATTTGTTTTGATTTCCTACCCCATTATTTTCATGCGTTCTTTGAGTTCCCCAAGGGGTGATGAACAACCAATCGTTGGAAATTTATTTTTCAATGCAAAAATACCAAATTAAAGATCTAACATTAGGATGACCAAGTAGAGGTGTGATGAAAATAGTTGACGATGAATCAGATCGGACATGAAACACTGTTCTTTGAGCGTTCATTGTGTGGGTGGATCATTACGTATTTTCTGGACCGATTAGAATCCCAAAAACAATGGAATCAGATTTTTGGTGCCAGGGATACCAATACCCGTGAGTTTCATGGAGGTCGGAAAACATGATCGATGAACGAGGAAGCATGAAAGGCAACATGGTAGAAGTTAGTGATTTAGGAAAATTCTGAAATATATGACGTTTAGTTTTAAAGAACAATCCGTGTAGTACTAGTGGTGATAGCTTGGGTCTCAAGGGTTAGATTGGTATCAAAATGAGTATGAATTCGGTCACATGGTGGGTTAGAACTTTCCTGAAGCTCAGTGCGTATTCTGGTAGGTATAGAGATACGAGAAGGACTACATGGCTTCGAGTCATGGCATGTAGACCCTATGCGTCCTGGAAGAGGAAACTACAGAGGACACAGGGTCTATCCAAGTGATACACGAACACGGTATGGATTATAAGTCCTTCTACTGCACCACATGGCCAGGTGAGGCCAGTAATGCAAGTCACCCCATGTTCTGATTACACGGGTTAGCACACATGGGTTGAGGCCATGTATGAGCACATGGCCAGCATACACAGAGCCGACCCCAGTAACTCAGACCTGGTGTGTGACTTTTGTTCATTCCTTGTACTTTATGGAAAATGGATTGGTCCTTTTTTCCATCATATCTAGGACATGTTTCGTTTGGGTTAGTTCCCCTTATTCTCATTCCCTTGACGATCATGAATCGTTTCCTTCAACATGAGTATGATCCCTTCAGCATGAATTTCTGTGATAATGTTAGGAATCCCTACAAGAGGCCCGGAGTGAGATCCTTAATCTATTCAGGTCCCTAGGTAGATTTAGGCATCAACGTGACCAAATCCACCAAGTGGTGATCTTCTACTTCGCAGGTGAATTCAGATAAGTCATGGTATCCGTCCGGGCCCTAGAAGCCATCCTCATCTGTGTATCATGATCTTTCCCACTCAAGAATGTGTTCTCCCATAATGAGTGTTTTAATCTCTCATGACTTTTCCCAATGAAAAGTGATTCTCAGACAGATGTCATTAGAATATCCGACTCATGGAGTGGGTACTTACAGAATGAGTGATTTGTGGAATCTTTGAATTGAATCCATAGAGGGGGTGTGCGGTGTGGGACTTCTCTCTAGACCATAGGTCTGGGTTTTGGGTATATCTAGATTTTGTTCTCCCATTATATGCTCATTAGACATATATTGTGCATAGGTGACTATTTCATCCCTTTGTGTATTGCTTTTTGTATTCAGGGTCCTCTACTAAATATTGTTATACTCACCCATGCATAGGCTTTGCCCGCATGTGTCATGTCTTGTGCAAATGAGTAGCCTTTTGACAGAGTCTAGGGTGGACCGGGACAATACTGACCTTTCTGAGTTCCCTACAGGCTTAGGCATTCCTATTACAATGAGCATCAGTCTGAGTACCTCTTTGTTTTTACATGTTGGACTTTGTTGTTTTTTGATGATTGTTTTTGGTGGGCTTATATTTTGGCCCATTTTACATTCCGCAAATTAAATTCCATCATACTATGTTGGTTAGGTTTAGTTGTATTCATGCATTTTTTTCCATGGGATGTTTTTACATTTCAGCTTTTGTGGGCTTGGAGGTGTGTGTGTGAGTACATGTTCTAAGGTAATGCCTCACATATTTGTAATATGCTTAATCGATTCTAGTCACAAGCCCCAATCCTATTGAAGGTAGTATTGGAGATTCACGGTGCCGGCCCCACTTGGACGGGTCGTGACATAGTGGTATCAGAGGTGGTAGAAACTATATTTGGACCAAGAGTCTATGAGAATGGTTTGTGTAAATAGTGTGAAGTGATTCTATTTATGCATTAAGGAAGAGACATCAGTGTTGGTGCTGGTGGCTGATGTATCCATACACCAGGAATCAAAAAAAATTATTTTTGACTCGGTACATGAAAACACTGGTTGCAGGGAAATAATAGAATGGTACATGAATCATATTGGAATGGGTTGTTATTTCCATATCCTTTCTGTCATCTATTCAGATATACTCATTAACCAAGGAACATATTGTTTCCTTACATGATGCCTCTACAATGCATACCCTCTAGTGTTCAGAAGAATGATTACGATGATGACCCCCTCGGTGACTAGGATTTGATACAAGGACATGTTCACTAGGTGTTTCCACCAGGTGGTTCATCTATTGTACCACCACCAGTGGAGCAACATGTGGTTCTTACAGTACCGAATGATGAGGAGCTCAGGCTGAGCACACTCCATTTGTTCCATTGATAGAGACCACTCATGTTCAAAGGCGAGCCTGACCCTCAAGTGACTGAGGGCTTGCTTGAGGTG
The DNA here is from genome assembly GCA_963277665.1 of Viscum album. Lineage (NCBI taxonomy): Eukaryota > Viridiplantae > Streptophyta > Magnoliopsida > Santalales > Viscaceae > Viscum > Viscum album. The sequence continues at coordinate 655,846,732 of OY728140.1, forward strand.
GTGACTAGAGTTTTCCATCTCCTGAGGACACCAGCAGGCCAGATGGTGATCCTGGGAGTGCACCTTCTTCAGGGATTGGCCGAATGATGGTGGAGTCATGCCCCACAGACTCATGATGTGGAGACACTTTCGTTGACCCAAATTGAGAGACTCTTCATGAAGTTGTTCTATCCAGTTATGCAAAGTGCAGTACGCATCCGGGATCATCTTAAAATTCAGCAGGACAGTATGACGGTTTTCGACTATTCAACGTGGCTCACCATCCTCACCAGCTACTCTATGAATATGGCTAGGGATCAATAATTCAGATCTCGGACAATTGAGTGAGGTCTACGATGGGACATCATAACTAGTTTCGTACCTATATACATTTCGACTTATGTAGGAGTGCTCGAGCGGGCCGTGGTGATCGAGTGCTTCTTGGAAGAGAAGAGATAGCCGAAGACAGTCAGCAATAGGAAGACACATCAAGAGACCTCAACAGCAGGGATCCAACATCGGACACAAGGATCAAGATGTGGGAGATGACAGAGGAGGACCCAAGATAGGGAGTCATCATTACATGGATCTCATAGTGGACCACTAATCCTAGGGAGAAGTGGTGCTACTCATCGGAAGAAATAGGATATATCACTAGGTATTATCCGACCCATCGAGATTCTGATAGGGAAGCGGTGGATGGACCACTAAGACAGAGGTAGAGAGTGGATCTGGTAGACCCGCCAGGCAGTAGACATGGTAGAGAAGTAGGGCGAGCTACCGTTTGTGGAAGACGCTTCAACTTACATCCACCACCACCCCTATGAGGTCCGCACCAGACTCATGGACCAGGGGAAAGGGGTGGGGACAACTTCATGCGGTCAATGCATATGACCCAGGGGATCCAGTGATGATTCCAGGTACAATATGTGTCTTATATACCATCGTTGTCAAACTTATAGACACATGTTCCAGTCATTCCTTCATCGTCACATGTCTTGTGCGAAAGCTTGAGATTCAGGTAGATTCGTTGACTCGGTCGTAATGCTTGGTGACAACTACGGGAAGTGACTCGAGGATCAAACACATTTTTAGATTTTGTGATCTCACCCTTGGAGGTGAGAGTTTCGGTTGGAAACTCATAGTGGTAGCATCAAGGCCTTACGACACCATTCTCGGTATGGATAAGTTATGATCTGTCCATGCTCAGGTTGATTATTTTAGGCCAAGAGTGCAGCGTGTCCGCAATTATGGGATGAGGTTTTCCATTATCAGAGAAAAGGAGACACATGAAGCATAGAATGAGATCATGAATTGGAGTGTGCTACCAGTCACTCATGAGTTTTCTAGTCTTTCCCTTAGAATAGTCTATGTGATGAGCTCCCAGTTCCCATAAGTAGTGGTAGAGTACAAGGAATTATTTCCCAAATATGTTCCAGGACTACCTCCCCACTAGGAAATCGACTTCTGCATCATATTACACACCGAGAGGACACTGATTTCTTCATCATAATATCGTAATTCTCCTGTAGTGCTTCGCGATCCATGGGTGTAGTTGGAGTATTTGCAGAACAAGGGTTTCATGAGACCCAACATTTCACCCTCGACATCCCTAGTCTTGTTTACGAAGACGATAGATAGGAGTTTTAGGCTGTTCATGGATTACCAGCGCCTAAATCAGGTATCAATGAAGAACAAGTACCCACTACAGAGAATCTACAACCTCTTAGGTCATCTATGACGGGTATAATGGTTCTCGAAGGTTGAAATTGGATTGGGATATCACTAGTTATGATTACGGGATGAGGATATACTGAAGCCAGCATTTATATGCCGCTATGTTCACTATGAGTATTTGGTGATGACTATTTGTGTGATGAATACCCTTATAGTGTTCATGGGACTGATGAACCAGATCATCCAGTCATACATGGATCAGTTCATAGTAGTCTTCATCAATGACATTCTTGTGTACTCGGTGTCCGAGGATGATCACATGATACACATGCGGATGGTTCTAGATGTACACCAAATGAACCAGCATTATGAGTAGCTCTCAATGTCCATTTATAGATTTAAGATGTCCAATTTTTGGGAAATTTCATCTTAGAAGATGGATTACTTGTGTACAAAGCCCTAGTGGATGCAGTGTTAGCATGTAAGACACCTCAGAGCGTGACAGAGGTGTGAAGCATCCTTGGGCTGGCTGGATATTACAAAAGATTCATTCCTGATTTCTCCTAGATATGGGCACTGATGACAGCCTCAACCAGGAAGAGGAAAATCATATAATGGAAAATGAAGCACCAACAGTATTTTGATCAGTTTATACAAAGTTTAACATGTTCCCTAAATTTGAGATTGCCAGAGGTGGGTGTCTATTATGTAGATTTTAGTGATGCATCAGGGATTGGGCTTGGTTGTGTCCTCGTGAAGAGACAGAATGTGATTTCTTATGGTTTTTGACATCTTAGTCCACATAAGTAGAACTATGTGACCCATGATCTCATGTTGGCAGTGATATATTTTTCATTGAAGATGTGTTGACACTACCTTATGGGTGAGCGGTTCATTGTCTACTTTGACCACAAGATCCTCATGTACATCATTTCAACAAAGGATCTAAATCTGAGGCAGAATCAGTGGCTGGAGTTCCTCCAGGATAAATATTTTTAGATCATATATACTTCTAGGAAGGGAAACAAGGTGGTAGATTCTCTTAGTAGATGGTTGAGATATCAACTATTGAGTGAGGCGACAGAGCAGTTAGCCATGCTGCAGTTATACTTCATGGATGGAGAGGATACATGATAGATGTAGTCGATGGTTGTCACCCCTCTACTCTTACAACAAGGTAGGGTTTATCGGCTTGGTGATGTCAACTGTGAGGCTTTACGTGCTAGGTTATACATAGGACATATGCCAGATTCATATTCTCATGGTGGGGAGCACATACTTCATTTTAAAGGATACACTATTGTACTGTTTGCGTTGCGAGAAGAGGTCTGGAGGGTGATTCATACATCCCCCTAGGCTGTACATCCAAGAGTGGTAATGATGTACCGGGATATCAGATAAGAGATTTGGTTGTCAAGCATGAAGAATTCAGTAGTAGAGTTTATTTCTCGATGCCTTATATGCAAGCAGGTGAAGGTTTAGCACTAGGTTCTAGTGGAATTAGCTCAGACCCTAGAGTTATAAGAGTAGAAGGGGGATGGAATATTGATGGAATTCATGGTAGGATTACCAACGATGTACAAGGAGAATGATTCCATCTGGGTGATCATTGACTGACTCACCTAGTCAGCCCAGTTCCTATATATTATAGAGAAGTGTTCTATTGACAACATGGGATGCATCTACATGCCGGAGATAGTTCGGTTTAATGGTGTCCATTGGACACTAGTCTCGGATCGAGACGCCTTCTTCACATCTCGGTTGTGGAAGGGATTGCAGGAGGCTTTTGAGACTCATCTACGCTTGAGAACTGTGTTCCATCCTTAGACCAATGGTCAGACGGAGAGGACCATTCAGGTTTTGGAGGACATGATGTGGGCCTGTAACATGGACATTTTTCACAGTGTGGTGTACCACCTACCACTGGTGGAGTTTTTTTGTAATAATAGCTATTACTCCACCATTGGTATGGCACCGTTCGAGGCCTTATACGTGAGACCCTTACGGTCACTGCTTTGCTTGACCAACACTAGAGAGTTAGCACTCATGGGACCAGAGTTGGTGAGAGCTACCACCAAGAAGGTGAAGGTCATCATTTAGAAGATGAAGATTGTACAGAGCCGACATAGGTCTTATGCTGATTGACGATGGATACCTCTGGAGTTCGAGTAGGGAGACCACCACATTTTTTGGGTCTCACCTCATTGGGGATTATAGTGATTTTTCTGGGGCGGCAAGTTATCCCTGAGGTTCCTCGGGCCTTTTCAGATACTATGAAATGTTGGAACGGTTGTGTATCGTCTAGCTCTACAACTGTAGTTTCATGGGTTCATGACGTATTTCACATGTCGCAGTTAAGGAGGTACATGTATGACCCCTCACATATCATCGACAGGGGAGATATGAACATTGAGGATGGCGCAACCATTGTTGAGTACCCAGTGTAGATTGAGGATTGGTAGGAGAGTCTCCTTCATGGGTGATCCATTTCTTTGTTTGATGTTCGGTGGTAGGACAAGAATCATCAGGAGAGCATGTGGGAGTTGGAGGCTCTGATCTGTGCTGAATAAACACATCTTTTTAGAAGTTTTTTTATTTTTTCTATTTGGGGACACAAATCCCCATGGTGGGGAGAATTTAATTTATTGGATGTTTTCGTTTTTATTTATATTTTATATGGAGTTATTACAAGGCAATGTGTAGAGATAGTCCATCATTTCGAGGCTTGGTGATCCTGAAAATGTGGTTTGAACTTTTTTGATGTTATGTGAGTCGATATATGTGCATCATTGTTGAATATTCCAAACGGATGCCCAAATTAAAAATCTGAGGGCACTATTGCATTCAAGATGAAAATTTATCTAATAATGGGTCTATCCTCAACTGGCATGGGTCGATGAAAAAATTTAATTTTCATATGATTTTTGTAAAATAAAATATAATAAAATTTCCAAGATTATTTTATTTTATATTGATACATCTACTATAGCACAATTAAGGGGTATGTGTTTCATCAATTAATGTCATCCAATAATCACTCTAAAATAGAGACACTAATACATTAATACCACCACGTGATGGAATTCTGAAATTTGTTTCCACTTTTTAATTGGATAACCGAAAGTAGCTCATTGGCAAAGGTGGAGATAATCTCTTGAGAATATGTGAGGCTTTGGAGAGAACTCTCAGCAAAAAATGGAAATGGAATAAAGTATTGAATCATTGTTCCAATGAAGTTGAAGGATCCCATAAATGACCGAAGCATGACCCCTTCATCAGCGAATTATCCCTTATTGAGGTAGGGGTTTTTATTTCAATTTCTTTCCTCATACATGGATTAAACGTCGAACGCAAACCAACCCATAAACAGGTTGATCCATGGGTTGTGTTTTCTAAGAGGAGGGTTTTTGCAGAAAAGTTTTTGGGGATTAATCCATGATTATTTTTTGTTGTTTTGATCCCACTTTGCTTGATCCTAAAAATTGGAGAGGATCAATGTCGTGACGAACGACGATGAAGGTTTGTTCCTAAATTTCTTTTATTTGTATTTCCTCCTCCTTTCTTTTCGTTCGTTCTTCACGTTCTTCATGAGAAGAGGAACACTAGGTCATTGTACATTCATTTTTCTATTCAAGGATCCAAAATAGAAGATCCAACATCACGATGACCTAGAAGAGGTGCGACGATGATAGTAGATGACGAATCAGACTAGATCGATAAAGACCTTTCTTCGTGTGCACTTCGCGCAGGTGGATTGTTACGTGTTTTTGAAACCAATCAAAGGCCCAAAAACAACTGAATTAGCTGAGAGGTGTCATGATGGCAACAACCTGTGAGATTCATAGTGATTGGATGATTGGATCGATGAATGGGGTAGCACAGAAAGCACGACTACAGAAGTTAGCGATTCTAGAAAATTTCAGAATTCATGGTGTGTACTTCTAATGAACACGTCGTGTAGTACTGGTGGCGGCAGGTAGGGATTTTGGGGTCAGATATGTATCACATGGCGTCTGACCCCAGTAACCCTGTGTGTTGGTCATTTCCCAATGCTCGATGTTTATTTTAGGAAATACAGAGACATGAGATGGACTACACAACATTGTGACATGGCGTGTAGATCCTATGCGGCATGGAAGAGGTAATTACGCTGGGCATGGTGTGTATCCAGGGGATTCAAAGACACGGTATGGAGTACATGACCAAGTACTACACCACATGGCCAGGTGAGGCCAGTAACACGGGTCACCCCAAGTACCGATTACACGGGTTGGCACACATGGGATGAGGCTGTGTATGGGCACATTGCCAGCATACACAGAGCCAACCTCAGTTACTCAGAGCAGGTTTATACTCCTTACCACATGTCATGTACTGAAGTTTTCGACACAACCCGACTTATGACATCAGCCATTGTACACGGGAAATATCCGGGGTCAGAAGACAAAGTGTGTGGCTTTTCTACATGCCGTGTAATTTTTAGAAAATGGCTTGGTATCTTGTATACCATATCATTGAAAAGATTTATTTGGGTTAGTTCACATTATACTCATTCCACTAAAGGTCATGCATCATTTCCTTCTATAGAAGTATGATCCCTTCAGTAGGACTTTCTATTATAGAGAAATGAATCCCTCCAAGAGGCCTAGAGAGAGATCCTCTATCCATTAATTACCCCATGTTGTTTTAGGCATCGATGTGAACAAGTCCACCGGGAGTTGATCATCTGGCTGGTTGGTGATTCTGGATGAGTCTCAGTATCTTCCATGGCCCTAGAAGTGATCCTCATCAATGAATATTGATCTTTCCCACTCAGGAGTGTGTTCTCCTGTAATGATTATTTTTATCTCTTGTGACATTTCCCGACAAACATTGCTTCTCAGACGGATGTCATCATACTATCAGTCTCTTGGAGTGTGTTATCCTAGATCGATATCTTCATGGATTCTTCAAATTGAATCCCTAAAAGGGTTGTATGGTGTTGGACTTATTTCTAGACTATGGGTCTAGGTTTTGGGTATATCAGGATTGAGTTCTCCAATTATATGTTCAGTAGACATATACTGTGTAGAGATGACTGTGCCATTATTTTATGTATTGATTTGTGTTTTCGGGGTCCTCTATTGAGTAGTGTAATACTCACCCTTTCACGGGCTTTGCATGCATGTGTCGTGTCTTGTGTTCAAGGGAATCCTTTTGACAAAGTCCATGGAGGACCTGGATACGACCACACTTTCTGAGTTCGCCACATTTTGAGGCATTCCTACAACTATGAGAAGTAGTCCTAGTACAACTTTGTGTTTATAGGTTGAACATTACAGATATTATACTCTTGTTTTTGGTGGGTTTGTGTTCTAGAAAATTTACTTTCAGCACTTTACATTTTATCTTACACTATTGGTTTGGTTTAGTTGAATGCATGGATTTTGTTCCATTGGACTTTTTATATTTAATCTTTTGTGGGCATGGGGATGTGTGCGAGTGTACAGTTTTATAGTCAATGCCTCCATATGCCTACTCGGTGCTAGTCAATAACCCCTGGCATATTTGTGGTGATCATTGGGAGTCATGGTGCAGGCCCAACTGGGATGTGTTGTGACATGAACTATATGAATGAATGTGTAGAACAAGAATCAATTAGTACGTTCTGTATCCATACATGAATGACTGAAATACCTATCATCATATCATTTTCATTCTCCAACTCAATAATAGAGATGGATAAGCTTTATATTTCTAATTTTTCTTTGATGGGTTTTTATGCTGATTAACATTGAAGAGTTTAGGTTTAGTGTATTTGAAATCAGAGGGATATTGCAACATACAAAAAAGCATAAGAAAATTAATGGTGGTCTACTTTTCTCCATCGCGTTTGCTAGAATCATCAAGTCCTTCCAACATTCATGAACATGGAGTCCTTCAATCCTAATTTCAAAGCATTTTCCAATAATTTTTAGGAATTTCCCAAGATGCTTCTTCCCACGTTTTTGACAAGTGGGTAGTTTAGTTTTCATTCCACTGTTTTCATTTGATCGACTGATGTGAAACTCCATATTTTATTTATTAAATACATATCCATATGACAATTATTCAAACTCCATATAAAATTTTAGCGAACATATAATAACTTAGTCATAACTCCAATGGTCAAGAATTTTGTGATCATTACAGAGGTGTGGTTTTAAAAAAACTATTGAACATATCAATTATTTATCATTTTTATAAAAAAACATTTAGGGTACTATGAAAGTATAGTTAAAATATCCTTGTAAGTAGTGTCATATTAAAATTTCTTTTTTTATTCTCTCTATGAGATTACACACTATATATATAATAATTTTACATTGTAAATATAGACTATGAAATATTTTCATCAATTATTCCTACGCTATCACTTAAATTTAATAATTCTGTATGGTGTTTTTAATCAGCACCCACCATTTATTAGCATCTACATATAAATGAATAATGTGAAGAGTCACCATCTCAATCTCAAAACGAAGATACCAATAAAGGATATTCTAGATTATATTTACCCAATAATCTAGGACTACTCGAATGGAAGATCAACTATGAATTAGTAGTTGTTTCCACATAAAAGGCTAAATATACAGTTTCATTCATTTAGGTTAATGAAGATGTTCCACATTATTTATGTAATAGTTAATATCATGAGATATAAGGGTATTATTTTCCATGAAAATTTCTTATCTAACTCTTCAAGAATTAGGTATTCTATTTTGTAAATATATACATTATCCCTCCTATGGATTTTTGAGAAATTTTATCTTTATTCCAACTATTTTCAATAATAATATCATTTTTATCAAAAAGAATTCAAAATATAAGGAACAAATAATCTATTACTTTGTGTAATTAAATTTAATGGCATATCATTTAGGAACCATTTGTGTTGAATTTCTAGAAATCAAAGCTTCTTGGGTGCTTACATATATATATATATTCTAATATCATAGGATTTCCAAAAATTTCAATAATACTATTTCCCAAATTTACTAAGCATGGCTATAATATAAATTTTATTGGCCCTACATTACTTACATGATTATTATATCAATTTAAATATAAATAACAAAAAACAATTACAAAACCAATATCTAACAGATTTGTGCCTTTGAAAAATTATGTCAATACCATTCACGTACATAATAAAATATTATAATTATTTTATTCCATAATCTAAAGATTATTAGTGGCCCTCATATTGTATATTTTATATGTAATCACATGAAGATATACATCCAATAAAGGGATGAGATAAATGACATGTAAGATGATAGATAATAAAATTAATAAATAAAACATGTCTAAGAAAAATTAACATCATTATATATAAATTGGATCATACTCATATAGAAAACGAAAATAATATATTAATTAATGAAAAGTAGAAATTCCTAAAAGTGAAACATCATGTCTATGTGGTCAACTATGCCACATAGTAATGAATAATTCTAGTAACATGGTGACACATGAAATAAGTGGATAATCATAGAAAAATTATAATTATGAACAAAGATAGGATAATTTTAGTACATGTTGAAAATTATATCATGATATATATCATATTACAAAATTTAGTGTAGTAATATATAATTTGTTGTACACCTATCACATAATAAAATTTCATAATCATGCAAGCCACATAGATCATATTTTAGTCTGGGACATAAAATAACTAATGGATTGTAATGGTTTTCAAGATATTTTCATAAAGAATACTATAATGAATAATCATTAGGGTTATCAATATAAAAATTTCACAACATACTTGGTAAATATATTTTATATTTTGATTTTAGAGGAATCAATATAAAGATAAGAAAAATAAGTGTTTATTAGAACATATATTTATTTTGTAAAACTATTTCCATTTCTTATAAAATTTAGTTGGAAACATGTATTTCAAATAAAATAAAAATATAAAACAATGAAATTATATTTGTGAAACATGAAAATAAAATCGATAGTTAAATTTCTACTGAAAGTGGAATTACAAAATGAATGGAAATTGGGTTTGAGAATCAACACACCTTCTATCCAAATAATGTATTCAATTTAATGTAAAAAATATGAAAATAAAATTCATTAAATAATAAATCCATTGAAAATTTTACTTTTATTTCATTCATTATAATTTTATGAAGTATGTTTAGATCCATTATGGGGAGTTATGGGGTTCAAATTCACCATTATGGAGTTCTTGTTTTTTAGTTATCATGATTGGTAAACTTTTGTATATATATATACATGAAATATCACGTAAAATGTGAATAAATATCATGAATTTAAATTAATTTTTAATAATGATAATATATAAATTTACAAGTACTTATATATTATTTTTTTCTAGATACGTGAATTGTTCGTTACATAAATTTTTATTGATAATCGGTGAATTACATTGTTATTTTTTCGATTATCACGAACATGTATTGATTTATTATTTAGTATTACAAATATATGTTTGATCCAGAACATTATAACGTTATAAAATAAATGTTACAATCTATTTCAACAATTATAATTTATTTATGAATGGAATTGATGGTGGTATATGAAAATTAAACTTTTAATTCTCGAATTCCAAAAATAAATTATCAGAGAAGATGTATTCATTTTTAGATTTAATGTGAAGAAGAAGAGGTTTGAAGATATATTATTCCATAAGCATATTAATATTTTGTATATATTAGATAATTGATTAATTATGAATGACGAATATGGGGATGGGATGTGAGAATAATAAATTTAAAAAAATAGTTATTATAAACAATAGTTATTTTTATTTATAATGATTAAAGTGTAAATTATGTAAACCAGAGTAGAAAATAATATTATAATAATAATATAAAACTAACCTTACATGTGTCTCTAACCAATTGAATGATATGTGTCCAACCGTTATAATAGTTAAGTATATTTTAGTACCCCATGGAGCCACTAGTTTGTGATAACGTCCTTTTATAATGATTCATTTAACAAAAAGGGAAATATAAAATAAACATACATCTCTTATGGATGAGATAATTCTCATTTTTAGCGGTTATAAATTTCGTTTGACTTTAACAAAAAATAAATTACTAAATAGTGTCAAAATTGTCATAAGTGAATTTTTAAAAGAAAAAAATATTTTATTAAATGATATTTCAGTCACAAAAATAATAAATTCTACAAAATTACATATACAGTGTTAAAAATATCATTAATTATATACTTGATCTTGATTATTCTTTTTTTTGTTACAATAATAACTATATAGTATACAAATAAAATAATATGAGGTAAGAGTAAAATAATTTAACTAAGGGTCAAAGAAAATAGATATTGTTATATTCCAGAATTACACTAAGAAAAAACCTATTGGTTTATATTATTTCTACCCATACTTATATTATTCTATATATAAGTAACATTTTATCCATTATGAAAAGAAAATCTATTTATAATAAATTAAAATTTCATGACATTCCTAAAGTGTCACTCACCTCTCTTATAAAAGGGACCCCCCATCTATATTATTCCAATACCTAGAGCCCTTTGGGATAGAAAAACCCTAAAAAACTCCACAAAAATCGCCTCACATAATCATTGTGTCCACCCTTTTTGTAGTTAACCAACATTAGGTGTCCTTTTAAACAAATAAAAAGGATACACCTGATGAAAAAGGTAATATTTTTATCCATTATATTAATGTTTTTGTCTTCTTGTACTTCTTCTTACTATTTTTTTTCTATAATAAAATAATCTCCTAACCACCTATTATATTCATTGATTTTGTTATGATTATGTAAAAATAATATTTCTCCTTTTACCCATCCTATGAAAAACAATATAACTATCTGTGCATACCTACGACATACCGTTTCCATGCCATGGTGTAAACTGGTTTTCATATATAAATTATTTTGTTGGATATTATAATGAATATAAATTACATAAATAAAAAATAAAAAATAATATTATTTCTATTCAAATAAAATTTCATCCAATTACTTTCCATTTAACCCATAATGAATTGATACTATCGCATGTGCGTACGTAGAACTTACTGTCTCCCTGGCGCGATGAGACTCATCTACCACGTTCACACTCTAAGAATGATTATAAGAAAATATTATGAATAATTATGAAATATTTGAAATAATAAGGATACATTATTAATATATATATATATATATATATATATATAATTCACTTACAACCATTAAATACGATATGAAAATGGATACAACATTCATGTGTACATATGGACCACTGTAATCATGAACAGTTTATTCCATTTCATATATTAATCAATTATATAAATTTATATTATGAATATTTATGAAATATAAATAATATTATACATTACCTAAGTATTTAATTTATGATATATGTTATATAATGAGGAATAACAATCCAAAACATGTATGGTAAATAGAGCGGTTTTTACGTGAAATATTACATTTACATGGAATTGTTAATATAAAGCCATAAAAGAATTATATATGATGTAATAAAAATATATAATATTTTGATATCAGTTAATAATATTTTCTAAAACATTATACAAAATTTCTAAACATGTTTGGAAAATATCTGACATGTGGTTATGGTTAATTTCACAATCTCATTCTTATTCAAGGTTTTTGAGGCATATGTATATACTCGGACATCATTATCATCAATTTTCATGTTTCTAAACCTGATTTCATAAAATGTTTTTCAATTTTACAATGTATTTTTAATATCATTTTTAGTTATGATTGACTTTTTTTAAAATGTGTTGGAAGGAATCATTCATTCATTTTCTAAAATGGCACTTTATGACTATTTTGATAAATTAAGGAAGAAATGTTTTTTTAAATATATAGCATGAGCGGAAATTATTTTCCACTATGCCACCTTATCATTTTGAATCTTTATTAAAATCATACAATGTAATTTTCAAAATAAATATTCTACATTAAAATTTCATAGATTTTGTATAATTTCAATGTAAAAAGGGATATTTCATTGAAAAAGATTTAATGATTTTATTATATTGTATTCACCTATGTCAACATAAATTATTAGATTTTATTCTTAATAAGTATTGATTTATATTAATACACATTTCAATATTTTATTTAATGGTTTATCATATTTTTTACTATGGAACTTCTATTTTAATAACCTTCAGGGATTATGGTTAATCTATTTACATTTTGTATGATAATTTTAATTCAATTGTTTATGTTATGCATCAGAATTTTCAAATGAGGAATGTTTTGGACATAGTAAATGATAGTCGGGGCCATAGATATCCCCTTGATGCATTGATAGATCTCAAGAGAAAAAACTAGTGTTAGGGAAAAAGACGATGACATAATTTTAATGTATGGTCTTGGCACGAGGCCTTTACATAGTGGTTATTATGTACGATATTATGCATTTCATAATTATAATATTTGTAATTGATAATGAATGTAACTACTAGACTAGTAGAATATAAAATTGAATTATTAAATGGAATTATTTGATTTATTATTATCATATTATAACGAAGATAATGTTTTAAAAGTCTTGTGTTTTATTTTTTAACCATACATTAAATGTTTATCGTTATTCGTGATAGCTTCTGCTATATTGTTTATCCTTACTGAGCATTTTATCTCCACATTTTAATATATTTTATTTTCCCAGGATGCCAAGAAATTTTTTTATGATTGATATGCTAGGTTTTAAAAGGTTAATAACGGAGTTATGAAAAAAATTATCTATTTTTTGTTTTATGTTATAAATTATGATGTTAACTTCATATATGTAATCAATTTTCAATTATTGAAAATCTAATATATACTTTGGGATTTGATTCCATGTAATCATGGTGGTGTATTAAAATAATACACCGGCTCTAGGCTTCTGGGGTCGGATCATTACAGTTGGTATCAAATGAGGTTTAGAAATATCAATGGAAATTGATATAGAAAACCTAGAATAGGGATCATAACCCTATGAATTACTATTAAGATAATTATCGAAGAACACCCTCTAATTTTGGAACTAGTCATTGATAACATATGATTAAACCTAGTGTGCTATAGATAAAAAGTAACTTCACTTGATTATGTGGTGTTCATAAATTATGTGTGATTGTCACCTTGTTCTTCCCAGTCTTAGTTAATGTAGTAATCCCAATGGAATTTGATTAACATTGTGTATGATTGGAAATATCACCATTTTGAGCAACAAATTTGGATAATGATGGGAGAGAATGATATTGTGATTTGGTAGAATAAGTTATCACGGTATATGATTAACAATGATATCGTTGATGAAATTCTTAGGACATTACATAAGAGGATGATGAATGTTTATAAATTTTCATCTTTAAAAAAGAATAGATGAAAATAAGATTCATTTTACAACATGTCAAGAGGATGAGATGAAGAACCTAGAATAATACCCTATATATTGGTGGAGATGTTATATATATGGGAAAAATGGTCATAGAGTGACCGAATGTTATGATGCTAAATGTGTCCTTTATTGAAATAATGTTCATTACCTAACTCAATGCCCAGATACAAGATTATACTACTAAAGAAAAGAATAACATATTCCATAACAACCATTAAATAGGATGAATTGAAGTATTTATATATTTGGATGCAAAAATTCTGAACTATTAATTATATAATGGGTATTTAGTTTATATTTTATTCTATGGATTTTCATTAATATATTGAATAGTTATAACAGACATGAGAATTTATTTAAGGATATGATTATATTTGGATAACATTTTATTATGGTAATGATAACCCCTAATATGTTTCTTTTGATAGGATAATGATGTTTGGATAAAGATATGATGTATTTGAATAAGTAAACATTGATGATGCTAGATCCTTGAGAACTAATTATTGTATTTTTACAATATGGTTATGCAATCTTAGATGATGTTTACAACATTTTGGGACATAAGGAATAATCCACAATGTTTTCGATCTGGTAGGCATAAATGTTTTCAATACGGATATCTATTAATTCATGTTGTTACCATGACTCAAGTGAATACCTGATGAAGCTGTTCCCATGTCTGGAATGTGAAAACCATTAACCACCTTATGGATATGGGAGATAAATGTTAAAATGATTTGGTTCACCTCTTTCAAAATATTTATATTTTTTGTCTTTAGATGAATTGTAATGTTATTCATTTATGTATTGTATATGTTATACTACAGTTGATGTTTGTTAGATTTATGTACTATCTCCCTATTAGTGGACTTATTAATTAGTTAAAATATGTGATAATTGTTTTTGAGACAAATATAATGACCTATAATTCTATTTATGGATCACATGATCTTCCAACACATGAGGAATGAGAATTTAAAAAAGTCATTTATTTTATTACGAGATGTAATTCTCCTACCCTATTTACCCAGAGTAGTTGCATTATTACATAACATCAAAATGCTAACAGGAGATCAATTCTCAAAAAAATGATTAGTTTTGTATCCTTGGATGTACTAGATGCATACATATATTTTACATTACATTATGAAATAAATAAAAAATCAAATTTTCCCCCTTTGAACACAGACATATCCATTGGGCTATCCATAAGGTTAAACATTGGAAACATATTCACATATTGGGATAAGAAAACTAAATAATAGAGAGAGATCATATGCTTAGTAGGGATAAAAATATTTCAGGAACTATCATAAATAATCATAAACATTTAATGCAATTTATTAGACCAAAACACAAGCATTTTAGACCTAAAATTCAGCATAATATTGCAATGATGAATTGAATAAATACATTTATTAACGAATAAAGATATTCTACTACTCAAATAATCAAATTCATTATCAATATCCAATTTCATATTGATTGAATGAATAATTTCGGACATCATAACCCCATATTCAAGGCCTCATTCCAAATCTACAAATAAGATTCCGTCATGGCATTGTTCTAAGACACTAGTTTGTCTTATTAGACCTACCGATGCATCAAGGAGCTATATCAGGCTCCACCGATCACATTCTATGTCCAATGATTTCCTCATATGATATTTTTTAAACATTATATAAAAATTTGAATTAAAACTAGCATAAAAATGTCAATATTATTACCAAAAACCATGAATGATATAAAAATAGCACATCCACCTTAAAAGAAAACTGATTCAAAACAATAATGAAGATCGTATTATACTATATTAATCTTAATTGAGAATAGTGAAGTATATTTACATAGAAGAAAAAAATAATCAATACTATTTCAGATAAATATCCCCCCTTTTCTTTAATATCGTAGAAGTATCACTATTTATCAAGTAACGGTTTGAAATATATTTTTGAATCAATGATTTCCAAACAACTTTGAAAACATAAAAATGAATTTAAATTTTAAAACATTAATGTCAATATAAATAAATGCAATAAAACATTTCTAATACATGGATATAAATGAGAAATATTTAGAAAAATAAATCATTAAATCCTTTAAAATGATATTTTTGTTAGAGTTCATAACCAAATGAGTGACGATTGAATACGAATAATTGAAGAAATCATAACATTATATTATCATCAGAATAAAGGGATTCATGATATACTATGTCAACATATAATATATACACCATCTAAAATTCAATTGACACATAACAATCATGAAGTATCAAAGGAATCTAATTTGAGATGAAATGTCATATAAATACCTTATCTTTAGGTTAAGGAAAATCAATGACATAATTATGTTTAAAAATTATAAATACCCTAAATATGATTTTATATTCAGTTTAAATAAATCATATTACATTCACCCATATTCTTGTTAAAACAACACAAATGACTAGGATTTTTAACTCAATGAATAAAAATTGAGTTAAAATTTCTCTTTTTAAGAGAATATAGAAGACCAAGGAATTTATCAAAAAACAATTATCTGAATAAAATGTATATCCACACAATGGGGAGAGTAAATAACTACATAAATGAAAAAATAGTGATTTCACACATAATCATTGAGTAATTTAATCAATGAAGTTTTTGTAAAACTGAATGAGTGAAAATTGAAATTTTAAATCCAATTACTGATTTGGTAACTTACGAAACATACACCCCATGAAATAAGGATCATAAAATGATGATGTAAATAACCATAAATTAAATTCTATTACCCAAATAATACAATCTTTGGAATTACATACACCACACAAAATATAATAGGGTCAAATATAGCATGAGTCTCACAGGAATAAAAGTGAGATGAAAACCCCTTATGTAGTACTCTTTTGTAGTATAGGGTAGGTTAAAATTTTGTATAATGGTAAAATAATTGTTGTTAAATTCTAAAATAAACAAATACAAAAATATGATATCATATATTATCTTCTAATATTGGTTGGTTAATGATATTTCAGTAGTATGATTTTTTTGTGTTAACTAGTTCATTTTCATTAATATGTTTTGTTTCATAATTCATGTTTGTTATGTATAAGATTTATTTTATTAATTTCAAAAATTAAATTATGTTCATAAAAATTTATTTTAAATCATAAAATGACAATTAATCTTGACTTGTTATGATAGTGAATGAATCATATCGCATTACCGGAGACAGTAATCCGTACGTATGCATGAGAGACAATATCATTCAATTGATGGTAAATTAGAATGTAATTGGATGGTATATAATATATATATATATAGAATCATTAACAAGTTTTATTTATTATTGACATAAATTATACTAATTTTTATACACATCCAAATAATGATGTGTTTAAAAACACACTACACCATGATGTGAAGACAGTAAGTCATATGTATGCACATATGGTGACTTTGTCATTCATAGGATGGATAGAATAATAAATATGGTTTTAAAATGTATAAAATAACATAATAGTATGTATAATGTAATTTAGTTTTTGTTCATGTATGGAATCAAAAATAAAGAGGTAGTGGAAGAAGAAAAATTCTTTGAAAGAGGTGGTTAAATTATTAACTCTTCTTCTGGGGCTTCATTTTGATTAGATCAAAAGGGTTTAATAGGAAATAATTATAATCAATGAAATTCCACTATGTTGAATTGATGGTAGTTTGGAGGATATTTTTGAGGGTATGGCTGAACCAAATGGATTTGGATTTGTTAAATTAAGAGAAGGGGAAGTACCCTTTTATAAAACAGGGGAGGGTCACTTTAGGAAAAAGCTTGAAATATTATTTTATTATATAATAATTTTATGTTTTTGATGGCACAAAATAGATTTCTTTTAAGGATAATGTTGGGATGGGATGAAATACATTCCAATAATAGGTTTTAGAAAATTTTATGTCACCCTATTAACCATACCTACGAGATTTAACACTTAGTTAATTAGTTTATGTTTTACCATGTCTTCCTGTATTCTAACTCTATATAGTAAATAAACATGCTATAAATGGCCAAAAGATCCTTTATTAGTTAATTAATGATATATATCACTATATAGGTCCTTTGTCAGAACCATTGATTTTTAATAACATTATATCATTTAATAAAATAATATATGTTATAAATACACATTTATGTCAATTTTGACACTATTTAATATTATGTTTTTTTGAAAGTGATAATAGGATGATTAAATCTATAAAAATTCATAGAATCAACCCTAACATGTCATATTAATCTATAAAATATTCCTAATTAATTAGAAGTATCAATTTACATTTATTTTGATATTTATATTATCAATTATTTTAATCATTCGTTAATAATGTATTTACTGCATCATCATTGTGTTGAATATAAATTTTCTGATTTAATATATATAAATTATAAAAAAATACCATGATGTAGGAAGTCATTTTAGATTTCTAATGAATATTTATACTTGAATTTATCTTCCTTAAATATCTATATAAAAAATGATATATTTATGAACTATTTAATTTAAAACATTTAACACTTCATTAAAAAAATGTATTAGTCTAATCCAAATGGTCCAAATAGGATAATATTTTATTTATAATGTTTATTTTGGTCGAAAAAACACTTATAAAATAGATTTAAAACATTTATTACTGTAATTATAGTACCATTTGTATCTTTAATTACCATATTTACTTTTAACCATGGTAAATAAAAGTCAAAAGATAACATGAAAAAGAAATTATTTTTATAATATTGAACCAAATTATAATTACTGATTTCAACTATGTCTCTCATATTTTTTAAATTCAATTCATAGAAGTGGTAAAATTACTTTTAATTCATAATTTCTAATGTGCCTTCAAGGTGGGTAAAACACGATAAAAAAATCAATAAAATTTTATAAATCTAATTTTATTATAAAATTATTCCAATAAAGTAAATTTAACTAATTTATATATTATTTATCTATTTTGACTTAAATATAATTTAAATAAAATAAATATCTATTAAAATAATAAGTTTTTTAAAACAATAACACAGTGTTTTTCATTATTCATCAAAAATTGAATTTTTTCATAAAAATACCAAAAATTCACCATAAGATAATTTCGATATTCTGATTCCAAAAATGGTGTAATAGTTTTTCAAATTCATGACATAGAAGGTTAATTATTTATTTTAAAATTAATTCTTGTTGTCAAATCTAGTAAAAAGGTATTTGTGATGTAAAAACTATCAAAAGACTGAAATGTGTTTAGGACCAATTTAAAAGGGAAATACCATCCAATGACCCAAGTAGGATTAAATGGTAAAAATATAAAATAATTATACTAAAAAACATTTTTATGTATAAATTAACACTATGAATTTTTTTTTAAAAAAATGTTTTTTTAAAAAGAATTTATTATCTTTAACTGTTCCTCAAAATGTGATATTTATTAGAAAAACATAGAAACAATTATCCAAACTATATTTTTATATCTGGATTCTAGAAAATAATTTAATTTCATAATTTTGAATATATAAAAATTTAAAATATTTGATTACAATGTTTTCACCATTAAAAGGAAAAAAATGAATTTTTTTAAAAAATACATCTTTTATCTAAAAAATTGAATTTGTCTTAATATTATGTCTAATAAACATAGAAGATGAATGTGAAAATTATATGGTATATATGTAAAATTAAAATGTTGGTATTACTATTCATAACTTCTTTTTAAATGGCCAGATTTATAGGTCATGGTGCACTTGAACAAGTTGTTGTGTATATAATGCAGTATAGTATTATTCAAAGAGAATCATATCATGGAAGTTTATCGTGTTATATTCTTCCATCCTTAAATATATTTCATCCTCACAATTTTATATTGTTCATTGCAAATAAATGGTACATAAAATATAAATATTCTTCATGGAAAACACACATAAATAATATGGTTAATAAATTTTAGTCTTAATAAGAGTGAAATTGAAATGAAAAAGTCACCTAAAAATTTGGATTTCGAATATGAGAACATTGGTGGAAATTATAATTGTATGAAAAACATAAATATTTATATGGAGTGATTGAGGTAATCAATCACAAACAATTGAATTTAAAATTAAGGGCTTAAATACTATAAATCTTTGATTAATATCAAAATGTATTAGGATAACAAATTTTTGGGTTTAAGATCTGCTCCCTTATGAATAATAGTTAATTTTTTATACAATTAGGAAAAAAATTATAGGCAGACTTCCATCCTTTAACTATTATCTACTACAAACTCATCATTAACTCTTGAGGATGAGTATTCCAGATGACTTGGTTAAACCTGAAGTTCTAGAATCAACATATAGATAATCACATAATCAAAAAATGGTGAACTATATATTTCCCCTATATTTAATGATTACAAAAAACCAAAATGTTCAGCAAAAGATCAGATGATCCCCCAAAAGGAAAATCCTTTAGTGAATGAAATAAAAATCATAATTTCATAAATTAATACAAAATACCCAATGATCAATAAATACCATTCAATAAAAAATCTTACTAAAAATACTCTTATATAAACCAAACTACGATTGAAACCCAAAACACAAAAGAATTTGATTACGCAGTCTTCCACGTTAAATTATATCTCAATATAACATCGACTACTAAAAATTTAACATAAATAAAATTATTTAACCTTATAACATATTCACTTTGATAGATTATTAAATTTCATAAATGAACAAAATCTTTACAAGTACACAATAATAAAATAGATAAAAACCCACCATTACCCCTTAATTACCCCCATAGAATTCTCTTTCCCTTAGCTATAAAGTGTTCCAAACAAGGTAAAAATCTTCCAAAATAATTTTTATCACTTCACCAAAAAATTGTTTTTATAATAATAATATCCATTTGATAAACAAAAGATCCCAAATCAAATCATTTTTTATAAATAAAATTATTAAACTAAAAATAATTAGACACACTAACCAGGGACTTCTCATAGTCCAGTGGTATGTGATAAATACTAGTCACACATTGGTTGTGGGTTTGATTCTCACTACATTATCTAATGTGAGGGGTATCCACATGTTTTGAGTGTTTTCCTCTATCAAAAAAAATATTTTATAACATTCCCAAAATGAGGAAAATTCCTTAAAATAATCATATCATAATTTATCCAAAAATGATATCCCATACCTTACATTACCAGCTCAAAAATTAATAATTTGTAATTACCTCAAATTAAAGGTTCATATAAATCTAAATTGTTATTTATAACTATATCCACAATAGGAATGATTATTCCTTGTCAAATATCATTTTCATAAAACAAACTACAGGGTTACACATATATGAAAAAATTCATACAACGCAATCACTTCAATTTGTATCACTAACACTTTTATATACTTATCGATCCATTTATTTCCACATAGGTTTTCCTTAAATAAGAGGATATCCTACATAATATCTAATTCAATAATGTAATTCATCGGTCCCCTATATTTATGAAAAATGACTATAAATGGATTCTTTGGATCATTTTAATTTTCTTACATATTACTCTTCATTTTTCCTTGGAAATTATTTACATTATGTCCATTTTTCCTACACATAATGAATTTCATTGTTCTATTAAGACACATTTCTAGGTGTCTCCTTCAACATTTCCAATATGATGGATATTGATCTTTCGTTAATCAATGGTTTCAAATTCTTAACTTCTTATCATTCACTTCCTCTTTCATCTTTGTTGAGACTAGGTGTTTGTTAATATATTTAATGATAATCATATTTTCAAAATATTGATTTTTCCTAAATATTATATATTTTATGCCTATCAGCATTACATTTTTTTCTCATTTCCTCCATTGTTTCCACATTGTACATCATTTACTATGACTTTTTTTGGAATCGATTCACTGAAGAAAAATAGAAAAAATTGTGGGAGTAACAATAGTCATAAAATCATTTAGAGAATATAATGAAACTATATTTTCAATCTAAAACACCTTATTATTAATCAAGGATATTTATTCACATCATATATTAAAATCCATAAATAATTTTGTAAATAAAATGTGAATTATCCTAAGTATATCACCTGGGAATGTCATAATCAAGATTGCAGAAAGGCACATTGTCGTACACTAGCTCTCGTTCGAGTCAATCTCAAAACGGTGTTTTCTGCTTTTATGTCTAGGTACATTTATTCCTAATCCACCTCTACATAAATGAATATATACAAGGATTTATTGCTTGTAAAGGCCATATAATATTTACATTACCACAATTTTTTAATGTTCTTCAATAATAATCTAAAATGTCTATCATAGAGAAATGTTCTATAGGAAAAACATTTCATAATCTAGTTTCCAAGGTTCGTATTAAACTTCATTTGATACCAACTATAACACCTCGACCCATGTTAATGAGAGTCAATAAATTATTATATAACATTTTCATGAACTCAATATATCATGTCATGAAAGTCGGATTTGTTTAGTATCCTTGGAAGTACTAGATATATACATAAATTTTATATTATATATAGAAATAAATATAAACAAAATTGTTCTCCATATGAACACAATCATATCCATTGGGTTGTCCATATAGGGTAAAAATAA
This sequence comes from Viscum album, assembly GCA_963277665.1. Classification (NCBI taxonomy): domain Eukaryota; kingdom Viridiplantae; phylum Streptophyta; class Magnoliopsida; order Santalales; family Viscaceae; genus Viscum; species Viscum album. The sequence goes on from OY728140.1 coordinate 655,869,436, forward strand.
TATACTTCTTAAAATCTTGGGAAAAGAAAACATAAGAAATAGGTGATCTCAGATGCTTAGTAGGGATAACAATATAGCAAAAACTATCATAAATAATCATAATCATTTTTGGAAATGTATAAGACAAAAACACAAGCCTTTTAGACATAACATTCAACAAAATATGGCAATTATATGTCAAATAAATCAATTTAAACGATCAAATGGATATTCTACATGCAATATCAATATACAATTTCAAAATAATGGAATAAATAATACCACACGTGATAACCACATAGTCAAGGTCTCATGCCAATAATACAAATAATATTTTCTAAAGGCCTTATACCAAGACCCTGCTATGTTTCAAGAGACCTACCAATGCATCAAGGAACTATATTAGGCTCCACCATCACTTACTAAGTCCAATTAATTCCTTATAAGAAATGTTTAAAACATAATATAATCATTAATATAAAAACTAGTATAAAAATGTCAATATTTTAACCACAAACCACGAATGGTAAAAAATAGAACATACATAGTAAAGCATAACTCATTAAATTCAATATATAAGATTTTATTATAATAAAATAACCTCAATAGAGAATAATGAAGGATATTAGAATAGATGAAAATAACCATCAAACCTATTTGAGAAAAATATCCCCATTTTCTTGAAAACAATAAAAAGTATCATAATTTATCAAGAACCCATTTAAAATAGATTTTTTAATCAATGTTTCCCATACCACTGAAAAATATAAAATTAATTTTAATTTTAAAACATTAATTTCCAAAAAAATAAATTATTAAAATCATTTTTAAAACATGGATATTAACAAGAAATATTTAGAAGGATAAATCTTCAAAAGAATTAAAATTATATTTTAGTTAGATTTAAAAACCCAATGAGAGATGCTTGAATATGAATAATTGAGGTATTAAAAACATTATAATATCATTATAATAAAGGTATTCATGATATATACTATCAAATCATAGTATATACACCAAATAAAATTGAATAGGTTCATAACAACAAAGAAGTCTCAATGGAATTTAAGTTGAGATGAAATCCCTTATTACGACTATATCCTTAGGTTTAGGATAAATCAATCAAATAATTATGTGCGAAAAATATTAATAAACTCAATATTGTTGGATATTTGGTGTAAATAAATCATAGTACAGCCACATATATGTTTTGTAAAAACAACACCAATGATCTTGATATTTAACTCAATGAATAGAAATTGTTTTGAAATTACTCTAATAAAGTTCATATAGATGACTTGAGAATTTGTAAATGGAGTGATTATGTGTATCCAAATAATATCTACACAACGGGGAGTGGAAATTAATATATAAGTAATAAATAGTTATTTCACACATAATCATAGAGTAAAATAATCAATGAAGTTTTGCATAAAAATGAATGAGTGGAAATTGAAATTAAAAATTCCCTTACCTATTTGGAAAATTATGAAACATACAACCCATGAAACAATGATCATACAATGATCATGTAAATAAACATAAATTAATGTATATTTTAGAAATAATACAATCATCAGCAGTATATACACCACAGAAAAGGAAATAGCGGCATCTATAGCATGAATCTCATGAGAATTAAATTGAGTTGACAACCCCATAACTTGTACTTTTCCTTAGTATTATGTATTTTAACATCCTTTATAATGGTGATATAATGGTAGTTAAGTTTTATAAGAAAAAAATACATAAATATGATATCATATATGATCTTCTAATATTTCATTATTAATGATATTTCAATAGTGTCCTTGTTTTTGGTGTTAAATGATTTGTTTTCTTCTATTGGTTTTGTTATGAAAGTTATTTTTTTTATGTATAGTATGTATTTGATTCATATCCAGAATTTTATTATGTTCTTAAAAATTAATTTTAAATCATCAACTGAATATTAATATTGAATTGTTATGACGGGGAATGAATCTGATTGTGGTTGCATAGACTGTAATCTGAACGTATCCACGTGCGACAATGTCATTCTATTGATGGTAAAATAGTATGTAATTTTATGGAATATCATATATATAGAATCATAAACATGTTTTTTTATTTACAAACATTGTACACATTATTATACCCATCCAAATAATGAAGTGTTGAATAACAGACTACACCACCACGTGGAGACTGTAAGTCGTACGTAAGCACCAATGTTGACTTTGCATTCATATGATGGATAAAATAATGAATATAGTTCTACCATATTTATAATAAAATAAAAATATATAGAAGGTATTGTATTTAGTATTTTTGTATGGAAACAATAGTGAATGAGGAATTGGAATAATAAAATAACGTTGAAAGAGGTGATGAAATTAGTACCTCTTCTTCAGGTTCTTCTTATGATTTGATAAATAGGACATCAAAAGATGGATTTTTGATCAAATTAAGCCCTCAGGGATGAATTGAGGGTATATGGTAGGTTATTTTTTCGTGGTTATCCCATGTAAAATTTCACTGGAGAAGTGAAATTAAGAGAAGGTGAAGTACCATTTTATAATAGTGTTTAATGTTAATTTTGGAAAATCATGAAATAATATTTTTTATATAATCATTTTCCTATTATAATGGGTATAAATGGATTTAGTTTGAGGATATAGTGGGGAAGTGTTGAAATATCTTAATCCAATATGCCTTAGACAAGATTAGGTAACTGTATTAACCTTATCATTTATATTTTACTCTTATTTAATTAGTTTATCTTTTATCGTGTCTTCTTATATTATTAAACTATAAGGTAAATGAATATACTATAAACTACAAAGTGAACCTCAAGTGGTTCATTAATGATATATATATCGTTATATATGTCTTTTATCCAAACCATATTTTTTTTAAAATATTATATCATTTAATAATATAATATTTGTTTTAAAAACTCATTTATTTCAATTTTGATACTATTTAGTATTTGTTTTTTGTGAAAGCCATAACAACAAGATTACATGGAAACAATTCATTGGATCAACAATAAAATTTTATATTAATGTTTACAATTCTCAGAATGCATCAAAAGTATCAATTTACATTTATATTGATATTTATATTGTCGATTATTATAATCATTCATTAATAAGGTAATTACTTCATCATCATTGTGTCATAATTAAATTTATTGTTTTAATGTCTAAAAATTATAAATAAAATACCATGATGTAGAAAAAATTTAAATATTTTTAATTATTCTTTTTAGTCTAATTTATATTTTGTATAACCCAATATTAGAAATGATTTAATTATAAAACTTTTAATTTAACACTTTTAACTCTTCTTTAAATAAAATAATAATAAATCTCCTAATCTAATCTATGTGGAAAAAAGAGGATATTATTTTATTCATAAGGATGATTTTGGTCGATAAAAACATATCCAATAGAATTTGGATTTCTGTTAAGGAAATTATAATATTACTTTTACCTTTATTTACCCAATTTATATTTAACTATGGTAAATTAAAGTCAAATGTTACTATTTTTCAAAAATTATATTTATCTTATTGAACAAAATTTTACTTAATTAAGTCAACCATGTGTCTCAGATTTTTTAAATTAAATTAACAGAAGTGATAAAATTATGTTTTATGCAAATTTGCCGACGCGTGTATAAGGTGGGTAAAAATGATAAAAGAAATTCAATAAAATTTTATACATCTAATTTTACTATTAAATGATACCAATTAATTACATTGAATGAATACATGAATTTTGTAACTATTTTTAATTATAATTTAATTTAAATTAATATTTAAATAAAATTTAGGTTTTTAAACAATAACGCAATATACATCACTATTCAACAAAAAATTAATGTTTTCTGAAACATTCACCTTAATAAAATTTTTATATTCCAATTCCCAAAATAATGTCTATATTACCAAATAGAAAACATAAAAACATTATTAATTAATTTAAAATTAATTCTTATTGTCAAAACTAGAAATCAGGTTTTTGAAAATTAAAAACTATAATAATATTGATATTGGTTTTTGTCACATTTAAAAGTGAAATTACTTCCAATGACCAAAATTGGATTAAATGAATAATCTATATTTTAATTATACTTAAAACCCATTAAAATGTAAAAATCTACACTATAAATTATTTTCATTAAAAAAGTTGTTTTCAATTAAAATTTAGTATCTTTTACTATTCATTAAAATATGAAATTAGTAGAAAACACCAAAAATTAATCCAAACTAAATTTTCATGTCTGGATTCTTAAGAAAAATTTAATTCCATAAAATTTAATAAATAATATTTTCAGATATTGGATTATAAAGGGTTCTCTATTAAAAGGTGGAAAACCTACATTTTATTAAATAATTTTTACTTAAAAAATTGAATTTATCCTTATATTATGTCGAAGAAGCACAAAATATAAATGTTAAAAATATATGGAATATATATAAATTTCAAAATTTGGTTATTAATATTCATAGAAACTTTTTAAAGGGCATGTTTAATAGTTTGTGGTGCGCTTGTACTCAGTATAACGTACATCACATGCTATTTTATTATTTAAAGAGAAGCGTACCATAGAATCTTGGGGTGTTACAATTTTCCCTCTATCAATAAATTTTTTCTCCGTAATTAAAAATTTTTATTTACATATAAAAGTTAAAAACTTAGAAATTACCATTGGGGAAAACCCACCTCAGAAATAGGGTAAACAAATTTTAGTCATAATAAGAGGGAAAGGGAAGTGAAAAAGTCACCACAAAATTATGATTTCATATTAGAGAACATTGGTGGAAAATAATAATTTAAGAAAAATGTAAATATTTATAAATTGTGATTGAGTTTATCAATCAAAATCATGTGAATGGAAAATTGAGTGCCTCAAAGCCATAAATCTATGATGAATAAGGTAAGGTATTAGGAGAACACATTTTTTGGTTTTTAGATCCTTTCCATAAATATTAAGAATTAATTTATTAAAATAATTAGAAAAAAAACTTGATAAGTAGATTTCAATCCTTTAACTAATTTCTACCACAAATTCATCTTTCACTCCCAACAATGAGTATTCCGGATGACTAGGTTTCACTGGATATTCTAGAATCATCTTACATAGAATCACATTATCAACAAAGGATTAACTATAAATTTCCTTAATCATTATAGACTAACCAAATCTAAAATGATTAGTAGAAGATCAGATGATCCACAAAAAGGATAATCCGTTAGAAAATGAAATACTAATATTATTATCTAAAATTAAACCAACAATACCCAATATGGAATAAATACCATTCAATAATCAATTATCTTTAAAATCCTTCAATGTGATCCAAACTAATATTGAAACAAAAATCTCATAAGAATTTGATAACATAGTCATCCACATTAAATCGTATCTCCAAATAACTTCGACTACTATTAAAGTCACATATATAAAAGTAATATACCTAATCATGTATTCTCTATGATAGGTTAATAATTTCGATAAATAACCAAAATCTTTATAATTCCATAATAGAAACAGAGATAAAAATCCAAAATTAAAGCTAAAATTAAATCCCAAATTATTATATTTTCCCTTTCTATATAGTGTTTCTAACAGGGTGAACATCTTAAAAAATAAAATTTATCAGTTAATCACCAAATAATTTCCCTATACTAAAGATATCCATTTGATAATCAAATGATCCCAAATCAACTTATTATTGGTCAATAAAATTATTTAACTAAATAGAATTAGTAACACTAACCATGTACTTCACTTAGACCCATGGTAGACGATTAATCCTAGTCGCACTTTGGTTGTGTGTTCGATTCCCATTTCATTCTCCAATGTGACGTGTGGTCACATGGTTTGGATGTTATTTTTTAAAAAAACTATATTTTATCTCATTCCCAAATTGAGATAAATTCCTAATGATAACCAAACATATTTGTACCACAAATGGTATCCCATACCTTACATTTTCATCCTATAAATTTAATAACTCTTAATTTCCTCAAATGCAATGATCATATTATCCAAAATTGTTATTTATAAAAATGTCCAAAAGAAAAAATAAAATTATTCCTAAAATTGAATTTACAAATAGAAAACTATAGGGTTACACATTATAGACAATAATCATCCAATGTAATCCCAACAACATTGAGCACAAATAATTTTAAACATTTTCCCATTCATTTCATTTCCATATAGGTTCTTCTTTGACCAAGAGGTTATCCTATAAAATAGGGCATTCACTCATGGAAGGAATATGTCACCTATATTTACATAAAATGACTATAAAATGATTTTTGGGAACAATTTTAATTTTTCCATTTTACTCATCAATTTTCCTTGACAATTTATTACATTGTGTCATTCTTTCCCACAAATTAATTATTTTGTTTTTTTCCATTGACACACATTCATTTCTGTCTCCTTCCACATTTCCTACATGATGGAAATTGAGATTTAATTTATCCATGGTCTCCACTGCTGGAGCTCTTATTATTCACGGCCTTTCTCTTTATTGTTTAGTTTGAGAGTTTGTTAATTTATATTTTTATAATCATATTTTTGGATAACTGGTTCAACATGAAGTTGATATCTTTCAAACCTATCAACATTCAACTTCATTGATCATTTCCACCACCATTCCCACCTTTTAGATAATTTACTATGACTTCCTTGGAATCCATCCATTGGCTAAAACCAAAAATCAATGTGAGTGTAGCAATATTCATAAAATCATTTAGAGAATATCTTGACACAATATTTTCAATCAAAAATACCTTAGTATTTACCAAAGTAATTTATTCTCATGTTATATTAATATTATTAAAATTGTTTTGTAAATAAAATGTGATTTATTTTAAAAATATCCAAAGGGAGTGTCTTACCAAGAGTGCAGCATTCCCCATTTCTGTGCAACAGTTCACATTCGTGTCTATCTCAAAGCAGGGTTTTTGAGTTTTACACCAAGGTACATATGTGACAAAGCCACCTCATTCTTCTTGTATCCAAACATGGATGTATTTCTTGTAAAACCTAAATAATATTTAAATTATCAAAAAAATCGATGTTCTTCAATTCAAATACCCAAAGACTATCTTAGGGTTATTTTCTCTAATCAGAGGATTAATAAATATAGTTTCAAAGCATTGCATTAAACTTCCTCTGATACCAAATGTAACCCCCCAACTGTAGTTACCCAAAGTTAGTGCGTTATTACATAATGTTGTAATGATCTCAAGAGATCACGTCTTGATAGATATATTAGTTTAGTAGCCTATGAAGTACTAGATACATACATAAATATTACATTACATCATGAAATAAATAAATATAAATTATGGCCCATTTGAATAGACTTATATCTATTGGCTAATCCCTACAGGTTAAACATTATATACTTCTTCACATCCTGGGTAATGAAAACATAAGAAATGGGTGATCTTAGATACTTAGTTGGGAAAATAATATAGCGGTAACTATCATAAATAATCATAAACGTTAATGGTAATGTATATGACTAAAACATAAAACATTTAAAAATAAATATCAACATAATATGGAAAAGATAAATCAAATAAATCCATTTACTTATTCACATGGATATTCTACTAGTTGAATAACCACATGCAATTTCAATATGAAATTTCATAATGAGATAATGCATAATGTTGGACATCATAACAACATAGTCATGACCTCGTGATAAGACAACAAATATGATCTTTCCATGGACTTGTGGAAAGAAACTAGTTTGTCTCAGGAGACATACCGATGCATCGAGAGGATATTGTAGGCTCCAACAGTAACTTACTATGTCCAGTGTTTTTCTCATATGAAAAAGTTCAAACATAATCTAAACATTAGTTTTAAAACTAGCACAGAAAATGTAAATATTTAAACAATGAAACATGAATGGTATAAAAATTACACAATAATAGTAAAAAGTAACCCATTTAATATAGTATGGATGATTGTAATATAATAAAAAAAACCTCAATCGAGAACAATTATAAAAATTTACATAGATTTATATAATCATCAAAACTATTTGAGAGAAATATCCCCCTTTTTATAACATTTTAAAGTATTACTATTTATCATGAATAAATTTAAAATAGATTTTTTATTTAAAGTGTCCCATACCACTTTGATACATTTAAAAGAAATTTTAATTTTATAAACTTATTTCCCATATAAATAAATCCTTAAAATAATTTTCAAAACATGGATATTAATGAGAATGATTTAGAAGAATAAATCTTTAAAACATTTAAGATGATATTTTAGTTAGAGTTTTTATTTAAATGAGAGACACTAGAATATGAAAAATTAATGTAATAAAAACATTATAATATCATTAGAATAAAGTTATTGATTATGTACTTGGTCAATGTACAGTATATACACCATATATAAGTGAATTGGCACCAAACAACACAGAAGTTTCAATAGAATGTATTTTGAGATGAAATCCACTAAAAGATTGTATCCTTAGGTTAATGATAAATCAATTACATAATAATGTGTGAAAAAAATAAATACACTCAATATAATTGGAAATTTTTTTAAAAAATCAGACGTCATTCAAACATATTTTTTAAAAACAACACTAATGAATTGGATATTTAACTCAATGAAAAGAAATTGAAATTATATTACAGTTATCAAGTTCATATCAAAGACTTCATAATTTATAAATGGATAGATTATGTGTATCAAAATTATATACACACATATTGTGGTGGAAATTACTACATCAGTAAAAAAGATAGTGATTTCACACATAATCTTGGAGTAAAATAATCAATGAAGTTCGTGTAAAACCAAATGAGTGGAAATCAAAATTTGAAATTGCCTTATCAATTTGGTAACATAACAAACATACAAACCATGAAAGAAGGTTCATACTATGAAGACGAAAATACCCCAAAATTAAATTATATTACACAAATAATACAATTATTGGCAGTACATACACCTCACAAAAGGAAATAATATAAAAATATAGAATGAATCTCTCGGGAATAAAAGTGAGATGAAAACTTTTTACTTTTTACTATTCCATAGTATAGGTTATTTTAAAAACATGAATATTGGTAAAATGATTGTTATTAAATAATAAAATAACCAAATACATAAATATTATTTCATATATAATCTTCTACTATTTCATTGTTAGTGATATTTTCGTAGTATCATTGTTTATGGTGTTAACCGACTCGTTTTTCATTGTACGTTTTGTTAAATAAATCATGTTTTTTATGTATAGGATTTATTTGATTCATATAAAGAAATATATCCTGTTTTTAAAAATTATTTTTAAATAATAAAATTAAAATTAAAATTGAATGGTTGGGAGGGGGAATGAATCTTATCATGTTTGAGGAGACGATAATCCGTACGTACGCATGAGGGTAAATATCATTCAAATTGATGGAAATATGATATGTAATTGGATGTTATATAATTTATATAGAATAATTAACATGATTTATTTATTATTTACATCAATTGTACTAATTATTATACCTAACCAAATATTGAATTGTTGAATAACAAACAACACCACAACGTGGAGACGATATGCCATAAATACACATGTATGGTGACATTGTCATTAATAAGATGGTTAGAATATTTAATATTGTAGTACCATATTTATAATAACATAAAAGTTTGTATAAGTTACTGGTTTTATTATTATGGTAAGGAAAAAATAGAGAAATAAGAAGTGTAAGATGAAAAGAAATTTGAAATAGGTTGGGAAATTGTTACATCTTATTCGATTGATTCCTTATGATTTGACCAAAAGGGATTCATAGGATGTATTTATGATCAATGTAAGGCCTCTAAGAAAATGTAACGGTATTTGGAAGGAAATTTTTATTTGGGATGGCTGAGTCAAAGGGAATCAAAGATTTGAAATTAAGCGAAGGGGAAATATCTTTTTATAAGAGATGTGAGAGTCAATTTACAAAAATAATGATATAATATTTTATTATTTAATAATTTTTGGTTTATAATTTTCGGTTTATAATTTTTCATAATGGATTTAGTAAAAGGATATGGTGGGGAAGGGTCTAAATCATTTCAACCTATTGGTTTTAGACATTTTTATGTCACCATATTGATGTTATCTTTTAGATTTAATTCTTGGATAATTAGTTTATCTTTTACCATGTCTTCTGGTATTTTTACACTATATGGTTAAATAAAATAATATAAACTACCACATGAACATAAAGTGGTACTTCAAAGAAATATTTATCATTATATAAGTCCATTGGCTGAACTTTTTATTTTTATAAATATTATATAATTTAATAATATAATATTAAAAAAACACTTTTAAGATAATTTGGACACTATTAAGTACTTGGTTTTCGTGAAAGTCACAAAATAACAATTACATCGAAAAAAATTTATTTATTCAACCCTAAAAAGTCATATTATATTGTGAAAATTCTTGGAATGTAACAAAATTATCAATTTACATTTATTTTGATGATAATATTATCAATTATTTTATTCATTCATTAATAAGGTAATTACTACATCAACATTGTATCATAAATATATTTAATTAATTAAGGTCTAAAATTTATAAATAAAATACCTTGATATAGTAAATATTTTTATAGTTCTAATGAATTTTTATAGTCGAATTTATCTTATGTATAACCGTATTTAAAAAAAATTAGTTATCAAAAATTTTAATTTAACGCTTTTAACTCTTTTTTAAATAAATTAATAATAAATGTCCAAATCAAATCCATTTGGACAATATTGGAAAATATTTTATTCCTGAGGTATATTTTGGTCAAAAAAAACTTATCCAATAGAATTAGAAAATGTGTTATGGTAATTATAATTTCATTATTACCTTTAATTACCCTATTTACATTTATTCTTGGTAAATAAAAGTCCAAATTTACTATTCACCATAATTTTTTTTAATCTTATTGAACCACATTTAAATTAATATGTTAAACCATTTCTCTTAGATTTATGAAATTAAATTCCCAGAAGTAGAAAATATATATTTTATGTATATTTTCTCACGTTCCTAGATGTTGGGTAAAATAGACATTAAAAATTTCAATAAAATTTTATACATCTAATTTAATTATAAATATACTACAATTAATTAAATTTAATTTATATAGGTATTATTTATCTATTTTGACATTAAATTATTTTAAATAAAATAGGTAATTATTTAAATAAAATATTGGTTTTTAAATAATAACGCATTTTATTTCACTATTAGTCAAAAATTGAATGTTTTCTGAAAAATACCAAAAATTAACTCTTAGAGAATTTAGATATTCCAAATAAAAAATGATTTATATTTTAGAAAACTAAAAATATAGAAGTTGAATAAATTAATTGAAAATTAATTCCTATATCCCTAACCAGAAAACGAGTTTTTGATAAGTAAAAAATATCAAAAGATTGATATGTGTTTCTGTCTTATTTAAAAGTGAATTTACATTAACTGGCCAACATTGGATTAAATGGTAAAAATATAATCTAATTATACATAAAAACCATTCGAATTTATAATTTATAACTATAAATTATTTTGATTAAAATTGATGTTTTCAATTAAAATTTTGTATCTTTTATTATTCATCAAAATATAAAAGTTTTCAGAAAAACATAAAAAATTTATCCAAACTAATTTTTTATGCCCCACTTCTAAACAAATAATTTAATTTCCTAAAATTGAATATATTATAGTGTGAAATAATGGATTAGAAAGGGTTCTCCATTAAAAGGTGGAAAAACTACATTTTTTAAAAATACTTTTCTCTTGGAAAAATTAAATTTGTCCATATATAATGTCTAAAAAACACAAATGATTAATGTCAAAATTATTTGGGATATATATAAAATTCAAAATGTGGTTATTACTATTAATAAATTCTTTTTAAATGGCTAGTTTGATCTGTAGTAGTGCATTTGAACTCAGCGGTGTGTACATCGCATGCAATTATCTTATTCAAAGAGATGTGTACTATGGAGGCTTGAGTTGTTATAAGAGATGAAGTGGTAATTTTTCAAGGCCCAACCAATTGTGTGATTATACTAAAATCAAGTAATTATTTCTTCTCATATACATAAAATTTAAGGAAAGGATCCTGAAAAAAAAAGTTTTCCTAGTAATTTCTTTTATTATTAATCTATTAGACCCCAAGATCATCACATATTTATGCATTTATGGTTTTTATCATTTTAATAATCATTCTCTCCATCACTCTCCATCATAACATAATTGTTAGTTATTTCTTCCATATCCATATTTTTCAACATGGATTAATGGTTTATGTTATCATTTAAAACATTATTTCTTTACTTTATCTATTTTAATGTGGATTTTTTATCTACCAAATTTTTTGACGTGGGATTGAAATAAATGGATTTTAAATAATCAACCAATAGTTACTGAACCCAAATTTGAAAAATGAGATGATTAAATTTATTGAATGATAGGATAATGTACACCATAAAATTAAATTTTTTTTGAAATAAATTTAATAGTTTTTTTGGTATTTTACAATAAGATAAGATTTCACTACAGACAGCACCATCTTTTCTTGCGTTACCCACAACACAACGTTCGAGCACCCCCTAACCTACTAAACTAGCCGTTAAAAACAATTTATAAATAGTATTAAAAACATTTTTAAGTATATATATATATATCATATATAATTTTAACAATCAATTTATGTGTTTCTTATATATAATATAAGGACGAATTCAATATTATAGAAAAAAGATGTATTTTTCAAAAAATATATTTTTCCTCTTTTTAATGTAGAAGTATTTTTAAATAGAATATTTAAAAATTTTATATATTAAATATTAATAAAAATGAAATTATTATTTATAAGAATCATATAAAAAATTAGTTGGTTTTTTTTTCTGATAAAATCCATATATTAATTAATAGTGGGAAATACTACATTTTAATAAACAACTAAATGTTCATTTAATTTATCTATATAGTATGATTTTTATTTTTAAATGGTTTTAATGTGTAATTTTGATATTTTTTATCATTAAATACAATTTTTTCATTCTATGTAATTTTATATTGAAATTGGTCATAAACACCTGTCAAACATTTAAATGTTTATACATCTTGAAATACCACATTATGATTTTGACTCTAGAATTACATTTAAAATAATTTATTCCAATAGTGTATTTTGATTTTGGGAAATGTGATTCTATATTTGGAATCATATGGTCATAATATTCTAAATAGGTACTATTTATTTTTTGAGATTATGAATAATAATGTAATTAATTATGTTGTTTTACCATTGTTAAAGGGTTAATCACATAAATATAGGTAAAACAATAATATTATAGAAATATAAAACTACATTACCGTTATTTTGAATCTTATATTTTGATATATGGTTGATAATTATCAACCACATGTAGATTTTATGGGCCCATGGAGCAACATGGGGGTGATAATGACCATTCATAATGTTTACTTCAAATAAAAGAGAAATACGACGTACAAAAGTATTTACTCAGTAAAAAAGATTATTTTTTATATAAATTATCTCATCGAATAAAAAGAATAATTATTAACATAAAAAACATTCCTACATTATATTATTTTTCTATAATTTGTAGACATTAAAGAAATAAATTTATTTTATACATAATGATGTTGTATTGATTACCTTATTAATGAATGAGTGAAATAAATGATATCATAATTAATAAAAAATGAAATTTTATATTTTGGATACCATAAACGATTTTTTTGAATAAAATTGACATGTTCATAATGATTAAATGGTTTTTTACCTATGTAATCAGGTTTTTGGGACATTAATAAAATTGAACTACTAAATATTAACAAAATTGATATAATAGAAATTTTCAAACCAACTATATTTTATTAAATGATATTATAGTAATAAAAATATATGATTCATAAAAATAACATATATAGTGTTAAAAATTATATTAATTATCCTATTGAGGTTCTCTAGGCATTTTTTATTTCCAATATTGAACATATAGTATAAAAATACTATAATACATGGTAAGATGTAACTAATTTAACTAGGGGTTAAAGCCAGATGATAATGTTAAATTCATGCCCTAAAATTTTCTAAAACCTACTGGGTGAGATTATTTAGACCCATTAACATAATAGACGTGAAATAAATCACTTTTGAGCAACTAGAAAATGTAAATATATTAATAATAAATTAAAATTTCAAGACTTTCTTAAAGGGTCCGTTACATCTCTGATAAAAGAGAGCTTCCCCTTCTCTTTTAGTCAAACGTTAAATATCATTTGTCTTAGAAAATCCCTGATCACAACCCCTCAAAACAGCCTTCACATCATCATATTGTCCAGCCATTAGGAATAATAAAAACATATCGAGTCCTTTATTTCAAATCAAAAGGAGACACCCGAAAAGGAGGTAATCGTATTATCCCCTTCTTCCTATGTTCTTTTATTTTTCTACTTCATCTTAATATGTTTTTCCATAAAAAATTAATAATTATAGAAAATAAAATATTATAATATGTTTTTGTGATTATGGGACAATAATAATCCACCTTTTAGCCATAATATGATAAACAATTTCACCATCTGTGCGTATGTATGGCATATCATTTTTACACAGTGGACTAAACTATATATCATCAATAATTTGTTTATATAGGTATAATTATGTACATAAATTAGTTAAATAATAAATATAACATGATATTATTTCTCTAAAATTAATATTCCATCCAATTCCATATCATTAAATCCTTATGAAAATTATATTGTGGCTCATGCGTTTGTATGACATAATGTCTCCACGACACGATGAAAATCATCTTCCACATTCACCATCCAAGAATTATTATAAAAATATATATTATGAATAATTATGAAAAATATGACAAAATAATTCTATTTGATTATTATAAATATATATATATATATATATATATATATATATATATCATTAACATACTTTCATTTAATTCAATAACAAAATTGCATCAGTGATCATGTATACATATGGCCAACCAACTCGATGAACTATGTATTCCATTTAATATATCTATATATTACATATATTTATATTAATAAAATATATGATATATATATAATATTATAAATTACATATTTAATTAAATCATGATCTAGGTAATATGATCAAAAATAACAAGTCAAAACACATATGATAAACAAAGTGTTTATTTTCCACAATGATTCATAGACAAGAAATTTTTAATATAATGTAATAAAATAATCATATATGATATCATAAATATTATTTTGATTATGATATAAGTTCATAATATGTTTAAAAAAATTATACATGCGTTTCAAACACTTATGGATAATGTCATGCCTATGGTTGGGGTTGATATCACAATATCATTATTATTTGAGGGTCTTCATGTGTATGTATCTAGTGGGACATCATTATCATCATCGTCCAAGTGTAACGACAATAGAATTCATTAATAAAAATTTCTCTTGATCTATTATAATGTCTTATTATGTAAAAATGTTATGTAAAAATTAATCACTTCCATGTATTTGTGTTTTTCTATTTTAAAATTATGATACGAGATTTGACCATTGATAATATAGTCATTGAAGAGTGATCACATGATTAGTATAAATATATGGCTTTATCAAATCCAATTTACTCAGAAAAAGGATTTGATGAACTCATCATGTAAACTATCCTCATATGATGCACATTTGTTGGAGCTTAGAAAGGAAGTGGCATAATTGTGATTCACTCTTGACCAAGCCCAATTAGAGCATTAAAATGTTAGGCTTGAGCGGAACTGCCGATGAGAGAAGTGGAAGTTCATAGAGATTTCCACTCGAACGATGTTATCTGAGCCACCACTAGAGTCTGTCACCATTGTTCACCTTTCCCTAAGGTCTTATGTAGGTGTTTTAAGGGTTTATGTAATAAGACATTAGAACTATGACTATGTATATAAGTTCTGTAAATGGTTTCTAAAATAATTTTATTATTATTACATTGTAAATAGTTTTTAAAGAGAAAATTTTATTTTTAGTTAATAATCAATGATGCAATCTATTGGGATTAATTAATATATTTTCATATTAAATAGTATTTTAATATAATATTATTATTTAATTGATTTTTATTATATATAAATGTCCGTATAATTTTATGAATGCAATTATAATTTTCATTAAGGATTGAAATATGTTTTTGTCAAAACGCATGAATTTTAAATTAATGTCATTTAAAAAAAGTTAGAATTAAAATATTTAGTAAAAAAATTAGATAAAATGAATATTATTTTTGTAATCAATACATAAAAATTATCCAACTATGAATTTTTCAATATTTTCTAAGACAGATCAATTTTTGGGTAAAAATTAAAAACAATTAAAATATATAATGTGTTTTATGAATTAAAAATGACCTAATAGTGATGTTATAAAAATAATAAACATGATGTTCAGCTATTTTATAATTTAACATTAATATAATGTTATTTTAGGTATACTTGAATTATTTTACAATTATTTTTTGGACCCACCAAGACATATAAAACATTTTATCTTTTTAAGTAGATTTCATTGGGAGTGTAACTCACCTCCATAAAATTATCCCAATTATTTTCAGAATTTAGGCCATTGGCCTTATAAAATATTGTTTTCTACTCCCATTTGGAAGAAACTATTTTCAAAAACCATTCGCTGGTTTGTGGTTAATCTTAATTTAATGTATGATGTCCCAAACCTAAATAATAATGATTTCCACCTCATTTCCTATATAATACCACCCAATCTCACACATACTCTCCAATAAAATCCATTTGAGATCATCAAACCTCTGACCTCATCTCACTAGAATCCTCCCAAGTCACCCCAAGATCTCAAGATTCTTCTATCAAGCCCCTCCCACGCCTTTGTGATCACACATCCAAGTAATGGATCCTCATTTTCCTCTCCTTTCAAATTGAATCATATTTTTTAATGTATTTATTTTAATTTCAAATGGATATAATTTCATTCATTTATAATCATTATAATTCTATTAGTGTAATGTTATTTTAATGAGGAATTATTTTTTCATTCAAATTTTGACCCTTACATAAGCCGTTACTATGCCGAATTTCCATAAGGGATTCGATCATTTTTCATTTTATCCTTGTTTCATAATATGGCTATGCCATTTTATAATCAATTATAAATGTTGGGGTAAAATTTTCACCTCTAATATATTTTACTCTTTATGTTTGAATGATGTGATAACCCTTTATCTCTCATCTTTTCCTCCAATGTACACCTATTGCCATGCCGAAATTATGTTAGGAATCTCTCCCTCTTCATTAACATTCAATCAATTATTGTTCATTGTTAATCCTAATTCCATTACCAATGTTTGGAAATTTATCTATATAAACCCTTACTATAAATTTCATGTACATATGATGAGACACCGTTTTCTCTCTCATCAACCATTTTTTTGAAGTTTTATGTAATGTCATTATGATGCAGAAATAGCACCACAATTACCCAAACCAAAATCAATGTGTAGGGATTACCATGAACATTTCCCTATCAAGGGTAATCACAATTATTAAAATTTACTTTTTTATAGAAGATTATCATGTATTAATTCCACATTACTTAATAATGGAATAAATTATGATATTTTATGAATCAATGATGTATGATATTATGGCTCAATTATGCATGAAATGAAATGTTTAAGAAGGTTGCACCTAGACCACGATCCAATACATTGGATAATGTATAGTATCAGGATAATTCATGTGAAATGAGTGTTGACTATTGCTAATTCAAGTAAAATTGTGGTTTTCTTGTGCCCCATTTTCAATGAGGGTTTAATAGTGCTCAATGTGAAATGAGGCTTGGATCCTGTTAATTCCATGTTAGGTGTTGTTGCCACATATCAATGATATTATGATCCTGGTATATCATGCCATTATGATCATGTTCTTTTATTCTCTAATGATATTACTATTTCGAAACATTTATTTTATACTTCATGTTATTCCTTTTGAACTCCTTTACTGGGCTTTGTTGCCCACCCTTTTCATATATGTGCTTTGGTTATCCCATGAAATGGTATGTACAAGAGAATGCATTTTTCATGTAAAAGATGTTTTCAATAAAGATTTTGTGTTTTCATATTTTAAGTGATTATGTAATGTTACTAAAACCAAAATACGTTATACTACTCGATCTTTTATTTTTTATCAAGTGAAGATTTTATGTAATAAATCATGATTAACTGTGAAATAAAAAGCAGGGTTGGTGTAGTTTGTATCTTATATTGGTTTAGTTATTTTTGGGATTAAGAATAGAAAACCCTAGTGAATCCTTAGACCCATGACTTTTTATAATAAAATAATCCCTAAATATTGGGGAGTATAGAGTATGCGGTTTATCATCAAAAATCATCCCTAAATGTATATGAGCATGGTAGAGTTGGATCAGGAATATATGTACCTTGGGGACAAAATGCTGACAATGAATTTTGGGCTTTACCCAAGAAATCCTATTATATGACAATGGGTCATGTTGTACTCTTTCTTATGACACTCTCGGGGGATATTCATATGTAAATACACAAGAATAGTATAAACCAGTGTTAAAATAAAAAAACAATTCCCTAAAGAATAAATGTTGGGATGTAGATCATGGATAACATCGATTGAAGACTATATATTTATATATTAGGGATGTAAAAGATATCTATTAGTCATCCATTTTGTCAATGGATTACCCTTTTTGTGTTACCCGTATATTTCAATTTATTCCAGCCAAATTATGGAAATATTATGAATATGACTAACAACCAATCCAAAGGGAAACATGATGAATGTCCTAGTGACATTTCTAATCATGTGGGAGCACAAGATAAAAAAATCGTGATTATGAAAAACCTGTTATCAAAAATCAAGATTAAAAATTAGTAATTTTTGGAATTCCCAAGTAAATATAGGAAGAGGAAAATGACATTCCATGAATGTCTATCTGATGAAGGTGATAAGAGAAAAAGTAACAAATTTTCTTCATGTAACAAATGTGGTAAGATGCCTCATGGGAAATTTATCAAAGGGACAAGAAAATTTTTTATGTGTGGAAAGGAAGGGAACAATGTATTCAATTTCCCTAAAATGATGGATTATATGATGGATGGAAACAAAGTTCCGTCTGAGGAATCATACAAGATTCTATGTCATTAATGTGTGGAAGTTGGCCATTAACCAAGACGATGATCTATTTCATGTGTTGAGAAGCATGATGAGCATAAAAAATATCCTTGATCAAGGAAGCACAAGAAGCCCTATTCTAATATGGATAATGATGAATTAAATACATGTAACCACTACTTCAATGTATTTTATTTCATAATGTATTTCAATTCATCTATTATTAGTATATCTTTTATATTTTTTATGAAAATTGAGTCCTAAATTGAAATGATAATAAATCATTGGGAAATATTCTATAAATATTACATAACATGTTGATGTTTGTGGGAACGTTCTTCATGAATTTTTTTTAAATCTCTCTTTGATGGAATTTGAGGTAAATATGAATAAGTCATTGCCAATTACTCACACCAGTCACACACATGATCTGGGGTTGTCTGTAGTAATCATCGCTTTAGAAATTTGGCGGCATTACCTCTCAGGGGAGAAGTGTGAAATTTACATGGGTCACTAAGGCCTCAATTATATATTAACACATAAAATGTTAAAAATGTACCAACAAAGATGGTTAGATATAATCAATGAATATTAATACTGAATCCATTAGAACATTGGGAAGGAGAACTTAGTGGCAGATTCTCTATATAGAAAAGATCGAATAATCCTATCACGGATAAAAATTTAATTGTATACAATATTCTTATACATGATGATAATGGACATGAGAATCATAAATAAGGTAACATCACCAATCCTTTCACCAATTATTTGTCAACCATATATTTTGTAAATGTAAAAGTATGCTCAAAAGGATGATGTGGGAATTCAGATGAAAGGGGAAACTATTTTGAAAGGTAAATACTCAGAGATTAATATTAATGAAGAGGGAATTTAGTGATTTAGGAATGACTATGTGCTCATTGAAGTACGATGTAGAAGAAGGATATTTTGGACGATGATCATTGTTAAAAATACATCATCCACCCATGAAAAACAAAGATGTATCAAGATCTCTAAGAAAATTATTACTGGGATAATATGAAGAATAAGATTGTTGAATATATATCAAAGTTCCAAGTATGTCAGTAAGATAATGTAGAGAGGTATACGTCTAATTTTATGATGCAACCATTACCCATACCAGCATGGAAATGGGGTAAAATAAACACATAATTATTCACCATACTCTTGAAGACATCCAAAGGAAATAAATAAAATACGGTTTTGGTTGATCGACTTACAATGTCTTCAAACATCATTTAAATTCATGAGTATTTATCATTGGGTAAACTGGTACATATATACATCAGATATGTGGTATGTATGAATGAATTACCACTATTGATTATATCTGATCAAGATCAAATATTCACCTCTATGTTTTGGTAGAGTATTCAACTTTCTCTTGATACTGATCTGAATATAAGTACAACATATCATCCTCAAACATATGTCTAATATGAGTGAACTATTCAAAAACTATACGAAATGTTCAGATCTTGTTAAATGGCCTTAAAAGGATGAAGGGATCAACATCATTATCTGATTGGGTTCCATTATAACAATTGATTCTAATAAAGAATATAAATGGCACCATATAAAGCCCTATATAAGAAGAGGCACACTAAAACGACATGTTGGGATGAAGTTGTAGAGAGAAAACTCTTATGTCGACAAATGGTCAATGAAATTGTGGAGATGGTTAAGACCATCCACCTACACATTAATGGTTCTCATAGTCGATAATGGATCAATGTGGATAATCGTCTACGAGAAATACAGATTGATTTTAGAGACATGGTATTCCTCGATATATCACTATGGAAGAATTTTATATGATTTGGATAAAATGGATATCTTAGAGAAAAGTACATTGGCCCTTTTGAGATGCTTGATCGCATTGTAGATGTGGCCTATTGAGTAAAACACCCACCAAACATATCTTAAGTACATTATGTGTTCCAGGTATCACTCTTGAGGATGTACATACTTGACCCATCACATGTCCATAATATTGAGGTCGTACCATTGGAAAATGACCTATCGTATGAAGAGAAGTCGGTGATGATATTATATCATAGGGGGAATGTTCTATGAAATAACACAACTCCCCTTGTCAGTGTGTTTTGGTGAAACCAAAAGTTTAAAGTAGAAACATGGGAGTCAGAGTAAGTTATAAAGATGAGTTTCCCACATATTTTTTTTGGAAAAATGTTATTTTGAGGAAAATGTTTCTTAAAGGGGGAGATTGTAATGACCCAAACATTCAATAATGAAAATTCATCATGATCTATTTAAATGTCTTATCATATAAAATTGTTTTGTAAAAATTATGAACATCCTTGATTTTATGTTTTTAGATATTAAAATACATTTATAAATTTATAACCTTGATAATATTGTCATTTAATAGTGATGACATGATTAGTATAAATATAGGGCATTAACTAATCCAATTTCCCCAGACAAAGGAAGTGATGGACTCATCTAGTAGACTCACCCCTTTTGAATCCTATTGGTTGGAGATCAAAAAATTGGTGGTGTTATTGGACATCCCTCTTGAACAAGCCCATTCTGAGCTTGAATATGTTAAGCTTTAGAGGAACCACCTATGTGAGAAGGGGATGTTGATAGAGATTACCACTCAAGTGATGTTATCTAAGAAACCCCAAGATTATGTCCTCATCATGAACCTTACCCTATGTTCTTATGCATATTTTTAAGGGTTCGGGTAATAATATCCTTGAACTATGACTATGTATAATATTTTTGTATAAGGATTATACATTCATTATATTATTGTTACTTTGTAAATATTTATTAAAACCCAATTAGTAATTTTAGTTAATATTCATCAAAGAAATCTATTTTCAATAATTAGTGGTTTCTTGAATTAAATAATTATTAAATAATGTATTATTATTGATTTAATTTTAATTAAATATAAATGATCTCATAATTTAATGAATGCAATTGTAAATTTTACTATGGATTGAATGTTGTTTTTGTCAAACCCCATGAATTTTGATAAATGTCGGTTTTTATTTTAAAAGTAAAAATTCACATATTTAGGAAATTATTTAGATAAAATGTATATTATTTTTGGAATTAGGTCCTCAAAATTATTCAACAGTGAATGTTTCATAATTTTCTAAGCCAGTCGATGTTTTGTGTAAAAATTAATACCGTTAAAATATATAATGTGTTTGGTGATATCATAATGACCCAATAGTGGTGTAATAAAATACAATAAACACTATGTTCTTACATTATATGTATTTCCATTAAAATTATTTGATTTTGTGTTTATTTTATTTATTTTACAAAGAACTACTAGACCCACCAAGACTAATACAACAATTTTATCTTTTTAAATCGATTTTATTGAGAGTGGGACTCTCTTCCACATAAGAAACCCTTTTATTTTAAGAGGTTTGGAAAATAGCTTTATAAAATATTTTTTTCAACTCCCCTATTTAAATAAACAATGGGAAAATATCATTTGTGGGTTTTTGGTTTTGATTAGTTTATTGTGTGGTGTCCCAAATCTAAATAAAAAACAACTTCCGCTCCTTTCGAATATAAACCCACACATGCCCACACTTCCTCTTCCCACAATTCCTTTGGATTTATTCCAAACACTAACATCATCTCTCTAGAATCCTCCATAGTCACCCTAAGCTCTCAATAATCCTCTCTCAAGCCCCTCCCAATCCTTTGGGATCACACTTCTATGTAGGGGATCCTCAAATTCATCTCCTTTCAAATTCATGCATCTTATTTGAATATAGTTCTTTTAATTTCAAATGGTCATAAAATAATTATTTTATAATCATTATATTAACATCTTTATTATTTTATTTGAATGATTATTTATTTTTCCTTCCTCATTTTGACCCTTACTTATGACAGTACTATGCTGAATTTTCGTATGGGATTTATTCCTTTCTCATTTTATAAAGGTTTTTTAATATTGTTTTGGATTTTAATTTTCAATTATAAATTTTATTTATGATTTATCACCTCTTATATACTTTCCTATTTATTTTTTAATGATTAGATACCACAATATATCTCATTGGTGCCTCCTATGTACACCGATTTCCATGCTGAAATTCTTTAAGGAGTCCCCCTCTTCTCATTTACATTCAAGCAATTATTTCGTTTTATGAATCCAAATTCCAATAACATTGTTGGGAAATGTATATGTGTGAACCCTTAATATTTATTTCATGTACATATGATGAGACACCTCTTTCTTTCTCATCAACAATTTTTATGAGGTTTTATGTCAAGCCGTTATTTTTATGAAATTGCGCCATAATTTTCTTGTCCAAAATAATTGTGTTGGGAATACCATGCCCATAACTCTATCAAGGGTAATATCCTTTATGCATATTTTCTTATTTATGGAAGAGTTTAATGTATGATTTACACATTCCTTAATAGTGGAATAAATTTTCATGTTTTATGAATCTATGTTGTATGATCTTATGGAACACTTATGCATGATATGAAATGTTTAAGAACGACGGACTATGATAGCTCTACAATGCATTGGACAATTTATAGTATCATGATAAGTCATGTTCAAGGATTTTTGAAACATTATAATTTAATTTAAACTAATTTTTTATCCTTATTCAGGGGAAATTAGGGTTTACTCAAGCTCCATGAATAATGAGCCTTGGTTCATGCTAATTATATATTAAGTGGTGTTTCCACATTTCGATGTTATGTTAGTCATGATATGTCATGCCTTTATGTTCACTTTCTTTTATGATCCAATGATATTTATATTTCCAAAAATGTATTGTATTTTTCATTTTATACTTTTTTAACTCTAGTACTGAACTATATAGACCACCCTTCTTTTATACATGTCCTCAGGTTATCATAAGCTGCTAAGTACGAGGGAATGTATTGGTCATGTAAATGATGTTTTAAATAAAGTTGTTGTGTTTTCATTTTTTAAGTCATTTTGTAATGATCCTAATCTCAAATAACACTAGGCATCTTGATCTTGTATGTTGTCTCAAGTGAATATATCATGTAAAAAATAATTTTATGTGTTTAATAAATGTAGTGTTGTTATAGTTGGTATCAGAGTATTGGTTTAGTTATTTATTGGAATACGATTACAAAACCATAGTGAATTCTTAGAAATAAGACTATGAATATTAAAAAAATCCCGAAATATTGGTAAGTATTGAGTTTGTGGTTTATCATGAAAATCATCCATGTTTGGATACGAGAAGGTAGAGGTTTCTCTAACACATATGTACTTAGGATTGAAAACCATGACAAGGAGTTTTAGGCATGACCTGAGGTATCTACGAACCTGACAATTTTCCTTGCTGCACTCATAGGTATGAAACTCATAGGTGATATGGTTTGGTAAATTCACATTCTTAGTATGAAACGTTTTTAAGGGAATAAAAAATGCTTCTATGAATAAATGTTGGGAAGTAGATCACGGATGATAGGGATTGAAACCTATAGATTCATAATTATAAGATGTAAACATTATTTATTAGTCATCCTTTTTTTCTATGGTTTAGTCTTTATGTGTTACCCCTAACATTCCAATTATTACATAAAATGGATTCAAATATAAGGAATATGGCTAACATCTGATGTGAAGGGAAACATGAGTAATGTCCTAGTGACATTCCAAATCAAATGTGAGCCCAAGTAGGAAAAATCGTGATTATGCCAAACCAGCTATCAAAAATAACAATTGTTACAATTTGGAATGACCAATTACATCTATGTAGAAGATTATGAAATCACATGAAAGTCCATCAAATAAATTTGAAAAGTTAAAGAAGACCAAAATTTCTTCATGAAACAAATGTGGAAATAGACACAAAGGGAAATGTCAAAAATTTGCTAGGAGATGATTTAATAGTTGAAAGGAACAACACAATTTACCCAATTTACATGAAATAAGGGATAATTTTATTGATGGAAACAATGTTCCATATATTCCACCTTATAAGATTCTCTATCATAATTGTGGATAAATTTTCCATTATCCAAAGCGATACTCTATTGCATGTTTTGAGAAGAATGATGAGTATTAACAATATCCATGAACAAGAGAGCATGAGATGTCCTATATTATGAAGTATAATGATGAATGAATTACTTGTAATGAGTACTTCAAACTAGTGTACTTCAAAATTAATTTCAATTCTTGTCCTATTTGTATAACTTTTATGTTTCCTAAGAACAATGAGTCCCCACCATAAATGATATTAAATCATTATAGAACACATCTATAATTTTTGAATCACATGTTTATGTTTTTGGTAATTTTATTCCAAGTATTTAATTGATGGAATTTGATGAAAAAATGGAAAATTCATAGTCTATGCCTCAAGAAAGTCACACACATGATCTGGAGTTTTTTATAGTAATAATCCAATTAAAAATATTGCATTATTATCTCATTGGAGTGAATTTTTAAATATACAAGGATCACCAAAGACTAAAGTTTATATTCACATAGAATGAGTTGAACATTCACCAATGAAGATGGTTAGAGCTTCTCATAGACTATGTCTACTCATTCCATTACCACCCTGGGAAAGAGAACATGATGGAAGACTGTCAATGTAGAAAGGACCCAACAATTCTATTATTGATAATAATTGGGAAGGATCCAATATTCATAGAAATGATGATTATGGACATGTGAATCATAAAAAAGGAACATAATAAATCCATTAAAATATGATTACTCAACAGTCTCATATAAAAATGTTAAAGGATGGCCAAAAGGATGATGTTGAAATTCAGAAGATCATGGAAACTATCATAAAAGAGAAATCCTAAAAAACTAATATTAATGAAGAAGGAATTGTGATATTTTTAAACAGCTATGTTTTCTATCTAGTCCATATTTGAAGAATGATCTTCTGGATGATTCAGATTGTTCAAAATTCACCATGAACCCTATAAATGACATGATGTATATAGATCACTGAGAACATTGTTGGTGGGATAACATGAAGAAAGAGATTGATAAATATACATCAAAGTACTTGGTATTCCTGCAAGTGAATTCAGACTGGTATAAGTCTAAGGGGATGATGCAACTATTACCCATACCAGCTTGGAAATGGGAAAAATCACCACCGACATTATCAACGGACATACAAATACATCCAATGTCAATATTGCAATCTGGTATGTTCTTGATCTTCTTATAAAGTCAACACACCTCATGGAAATTCAGGACAATTTCTAATTGGATTAGAGTTATGGTAAAGCTATAGGGAGTACCACTATCGATTATATCCAATCAAGATTGAAGATTCACCCCTATTATTTGGTTGAATATTCAACATGCACTGGATATTGCGATAAACTTCATTATGAATTATCATCCTCAAATTGATGGTCAATCTAAGCAGATTATCCAAACACTTGGGGACATGGTGAGAACTTGCTAAATTTTCTTCAAAGGATGATGGGTTCAATACCTTCCTATATTTGAGTTCTCTTATAACAATAGTTTCCACCCACGTATATGAATGGAACCATATGAAGCCATGTATGAAAAGAGGTGCAGAACAACAGCATGATTGGATGATGTTGGAGAGTGAAAAATCCTCGGTCAAGAAATGGTTGATGAACTAGTGGAGCTTGTTAAGACCATCAAGATGTACATTAATGGTTCTAAGATATGTCAAAAGAGATATGAAAATAATAGTCTATGACACATGTATTTTTATGTCATAGACATTTTATCCCTCAACAAATTTACATGGAAGAGAGTAATGAGAATTTGGGAAAAGGGAAATCTTATTCCAAGGTACATCAACCATTTTTAGACCCTTGACCATTTTAGACCCATTTCCCATCGACTAAAACTCGCACAAAAGTTATCTCAAGTAAATGGTGTGTTCCATGTATCACTCTTTAAGAAGTACATAGCAGATCCATCACATGTACATTTTCTCAAGTTGGAACCATAAGATAATTACCTCCCATATAAAGAGAAGTAAGTGAATATATTAGATCATTGGTGAAAAGTTCTACAAAAAAATATTTTTCCCCTTGTCAATGTGTATTGGAGAAACAAAATGTTTGACCAAGAAACATGGGAGTTGGAGGAAGTGATGATGTTGAGTTACTCACAACATTTTAGTGTGTACAAATGAAATTTTGAGTGCAAAATTTCTTAAGGGGGAGAGATTGTACTGACCCAAACATTCATTAATAAAAATTTATATTGATCTATTTAAATGTCTTATTATTCAAAAATGTTGGGTTGAAATTCATAACATCCTTGGTTTTATGAATTTTTATTTTAAAATACTATAATTAATTGTTACCGTTGATGATATAGTCATTGAAAATTGATCCCATAGTTAGTATACATATAAGGCTATAATATATCAAATTTATGTAGAAAAAGGAAGTGATGGCCTTGTCCAGTAGACATTCCCCACATGATGCCCATTTTTCTGTGCTCAGAATGGATGTGTAGTCATTGGGCTTCTCACTTGACGAATTTCTATCCAATCTTGAATTTGGTAAGCTTGAGAGGAACCAACTACAAGAGAAGTGTATGTTTATAATGATTACCACTCGAGAGATGTTATCTGAGCCACACCAATATTCTGTCACCATCGCACTTTATATTGTAACGTATTATGCAGGTTTTTAAGGGGTTAGGTAATAATATCGTAACACTACGACTATTTAAAATTTTTTATAATTATTATACATACATTTCATTAGTTTTAGTTTTTAAAGAGAATTTAACACATAAATAGTATTTTTATTTAATATTCTCCTAAGTAATCTATTTTATGGATTAATATATTTTTAATTAAAAAAATATATAAATATAAAATTACTTTTATTAAATATTTATTGTTATATAATTTTAAGAATGTAATTGTGATATTTATTATGGATTGAAAGCTATTTTTATCAAAACCAATGAATTTTTGATAAATGACATTTTTTTAAATGTAAAAATTCACATATTTAAATATTTATATAGTAAAATAATTTTTTTATTCGGGAAATCAAAATTATCTAATTTTGAATTTTTCATAAGTTTTTTAGATAATCGAATTTTTGCGTAAAAATTAATACCATTTCAATATATAATGTGTTTTATGACATCATAATGACCCAATAGTGATGTAAAAATATTATATATAAACTATGATCATCCATTATATGTTTCACCATTAAATTAATGTGATTTTAGGGTTGTTTGATTTATTTTACCAAGCATTAGTGGACCCTCCAATACATATAAAACAAATTATCTTTTTAAATTTATTTCCTTTAGGGTGTGACTCTACTCCACATTAGAAACCCATTTATTTTAATAAGTTCGGCCTTCTAAGATATAAAATATTTTTTTCCACTTCCCATGGGTAAAAACCATTGGAAAACCATTTTCTGGTTTGCGGTTTTCATTAGTTTAATGTGTGGTTTCACAATCCTAAATAATATATAATTCTCTCTCTATTCCTATATAATCCCACAGAAGCTCCCACTTCCTCTTCACTAAAATCCTTGGGAGTTCATCCAACATCTTCACTACTCTCTCTATAATCCTAATAAGGAACCCCACACTCTAAAGAAGCCTCTCAAACCCCTACCATGATATTGGGTTCACACTTCCAACTATGTGATCCCTAATATCTTCTCCTTTCAAATTAAAGGCTCTTATTTTAATGTAGTTATATTAATTATGAATTTTTTAATTACATTATTTTATAATCATTATATTACTATTCATTTGAATTTATTTTGATGAGGATTTGTTTCCATCCTCATCTTGAACCTTACCTATGTTGTTACTATGCCGACTTTCCGTAATGGATTCCATCCCATCTCATTTTATCTAGGTTTGATAATATATTTCTTACCTTTTATTATCATTTATAAATCATGGGGTATGATTTAAAACCTCCCATATACATTCATATTTATTTTTTTAATGATTATAGTCCCAATTCTCTGTCATCAGTGCCACCCATGTACACGTGTTACCATGTCGAAATTCCGTAAGGAATCAATCTTCCTCCTCATTTACATTGACGTAATAATTTTTATTATGAATCCAAATTCCAATACCAATTTATGGAAATATATATATGAAAACATACTTTCCATTTCGTGTACATATGATGAGATACCCATTTCTATCTCATCAAACCATTTTTATGATGTCTCATGTCACGCTGTCATGCTATAGAAATTTCACCTCAATTTTCCAATCCAAAATCCTTGTATAGTGAATAACATTCCCATTTCTCTATCAAAGGTAATCACATAAATTAACATATACTTATTGATGGATTATTTTCAAATATTAATTCCACATTCCTTATTCAGGTAAAAAATTATGTTGTTTTATGAATCAAGGTTGTATGATCTTGTGGCACACTTATGCATAAAATGAAATGTTTAAGAAGGGTGCTCCCTAATAGAGATCCAATGCATCTGGTAATTTATTGTATCATGATAAGTCATGTGAAATGTGTTTTTACTCTTTCTAATTCAATTGAAACATGTTTTTTACTTGAGATTCTTGTGGAATGATGGTTTACTCATGCTTCATGTGGAATGTGCCTTGGCTGATGCTAATTACATGTTAAGTGTTGTTTCCACAGTTCCATGTTATGATAATCAGGCTATATCATGCATTTATTTTCAAGGTCATTTAATCTCCAATGATATTCATGTTTCCAAACATGTATTAAATTTTTTATGTTATTCCTAGTTAACTCCCTTATTGGGCATTATTGGTCACCATTTTTTTAGGCATATCACTAGGTTTTCCCATACAATGTTAAGTATGAGGGAATGTATAGTTCATGTAAAATAATTTCTCAATACAAATGTTGGGTTTTCATGTTTTATGTCATTATGTAATGTTTCAAAGCCTCAAATACACTTGAACTCTCTATCTTCTATGTTGTGTCATGTGATTATTTTATTTAACAAATCATGTTTATACGAGTAATAAATAGAAGGGTTGTTATATCATGTTTCTAAAAATGATTTGATAAAATATATAAAAATTATCCTACATATGTATAATGTCAATGATACCCATTTTTGACTTTTTATTAAATGTTTTCAATGGAATATTTTAATTGTTTTCTGAATGAGTTAGTTATGAAAATTTTGAAAAATTAAAGAAATTATTATTGATTAACAAATATGTAGCGAGTGGCAGTTTTCTATTGTCATGTCACCATAACATTTTACGGATTTCAAAACAAGAATGAAAATTTATTTTCAATAGAAATGTTTTATATTAAAATTTTATAGCTTTTAAAATTTTTCATGAAAATATTGATATTACATTGATAATGTTTCAATGATTTTATTAGATTGTTTTCATATATAACAACATAATTGGTGGAATTTTATACTTTATTATTATTGATTTATTATGATACACACATAATTATAGTATAGATAGGTATTAGATATGTTTGACACGGGATGTACTATTTTAATACAATTTATAGTTTTTGGTTAATGTATTTGGATTTCATATGATCGTTTTAATATGAGTATTTTATGTTATTTTTTACCCTATTCATATGACTAATATAATAGACTTATTAAGTGATGGGAATGGCCTTAAATAGCACCCTCATGCATCGATAAGCTTCAAAAGATACACAATTCCCTTGGAACAACTCCTTGATAAAATATTTTTGTATAGTTTTGGCACGAGGCCTCGATATAGTGGTTATGTTGTATGAAATTTTTTATTTACTCATTATGAGATTTTTAATGATAATTAATGTGAATATTTGATAAGTAGAATATCTATTTTAATGTTTAAATTGAATTATTTTATTCTTTTCCTGGCATATACTGATAAAAATAATATTCCCCAATGCTTGTTTTTTTTAATTTTTTAAATTTCCTTAAATGTTTATGCTTAGTTTTGATAGATTTCCCTATATTTATTAACATTACAGAGCATCTGAGATCACCCCATACTTAGGTATTATTTTACCAAGTTGATAATAATTGTTTTATGATTGATATGTAGGGTTAATATATTGTATTAATGGTATTCTCAATGGAATATATATGTTTTCTTTTATTTATAAAATATATTGTAATGCTGATGTTTATAATTTATTTTCCAAGATAGGTAAATTGATCATTGATTTGTGATTTTATTCCTTTTAATCATGCCATTTTATTAAAATAATGAACTTCCTCATGGCTTCTGAGGTCAGGGAATTAAAAATTACTTTTTCAATGGTTTATTTAATGTATCATTATATATTGTGTAAATTAAAGAATTTACGAATTCATCATAAATTAAAATATTTTAGAAACATATCAAAAATTCCCCTAAACCATTATTATCATATAGAATTCAAAACTATACCATGTTTTTTGAAAATAATTTTTTTAATTTGATAAATTTTATTTATAAGTAAAATTACCATCTTTTCAAAAAAATTGATCATTTAAAAATGTATCTGATTTTATGAAAATTAGATATATTAATTAACATGTGAAAAATTTATTTTATAATAAGAAGACAAAAAAATTAATTTATGATTCAAATTTTTTAAAATATATTCTATTATAATTCATTATATCAATTATACAATTAAAAATAAATATTTACAACATGCAAAAATACCAGTACATATTTATCAGTTTAAAAAAATTTATTTACTCATAAAATTATAATATTATATTATATTATAATATCTAAGAATCCTAAACATTATTTATAATTTTATAACTGTGGTTACGATTCTATTGGGAGGATTATTATTCCTAATGATCTCATTACAATTTCATAGTTCATGTTACTATTATATTAGTATATGTTCCTTAATTTATTTGAATAATATTTGTTTCATTATTAATTTATGATAATGGTTTTATATTGGATTCTCTATTATATTTATCAATATTTTACCATATAAAATAATAAAAAAAGTGAATATTTTCATTGATAATAGATTGGGATATTACATAATATCTTTAATAACAATAGGTTATTGACTTGTCTTCTCACTACCATTCAATTGGGTAAAAACTTGATTTTAAATGAATTAACTAATAAATTAATGTGTGCATAGCATGACATGAGAACCCGGTGTTTAGATTATATATTTTGATTTTATTAGGGATTTATTATTTAAATGATTAGGTACTTGTTGGCTTATGAGCAGAGAATAAATTAACTGTATAATTTAATGATAATTGGTAAAATAAACAATTTACCATTGAGCCTAATCATGTGATACTTTATTATCCATTTTTTTGAAATGTTTTGTGATTTTTATGATGTAATTCTAATATGGTGTATTATTTTAGTTTACATGAATGAGTAATTATATACATGGCTATTCAATGAGACATAATGATATGATCATATGAATGGATACTCATGGTGACAAGTTTAACTTATTATATACCATGTTGTTCCCAGAGACAAGAAGAAATGATTATAAATCCACCCTTGTATAATGAATCATGATGAAATTCCTTATAATGTTCTTGGACCAGATAAATGTTGAAATTATCATATACTAGCATCAACCATAATTGATTTCGAAAATATATATATAATGTTTTTTAAATAGAAATGTGTGATTTATTCTATGGTTATGTGGTTATGTCTATAATGGAATGGTTTTGATACATGCTGAATTAAATTCTGGCATGGTGTTTAGGTAGGTCATTCCATTCCATGGTAATATAGATATGGTTGTCATAGTTTTGAGACAATCTACGAGATATTCTAGCATGGTGTTGAATAATAATGATTTGGTATTAATTTAAATGCATAATTAAATATTAAAACTATTCTTTTTTTAATTTATACACATAATATCCTAATTATTATGTTTTTAAATGGTGGCTTAAACCTACTGGGTTGTTATCACACCCTCACCAAGCTTCTATTTTGTACCTGAGAGTCTTACATAGATGCAATATTGGAAATGGGAAATGAATTTTATTTTTGGTTGTTGCATGCTAACTAGGTTGGATTTTAGATATGAGACTGACATTGGGTTTAGGATGGCTGTCTGTATATTACTCTAGTATTTTATTTATATTAATTATAACATGATGATTTCTTACATTACTCTAAGTCATTAAATTACACCCTTTTTATTTATTTATATATCTATTAACATTTATTTGTTTCTTCCACATTATGTCATTCTTTCAATTTTTTATTCTACACTCTGATCATTATTTTTTTTTATTTTCTTATGATTACATAATTTTTCAGTAACACTCTAATAAGGGGTTATCATATCCCCACTATTGGTATCAAACCACCAATTATAGTCGGCTTCATCTATCACATGGTGTGTCTCAATTGAGGTCTCGTAACTAACCTATTTCAAACACATGAGAGAGTGTCAGATCAAGGGTTGATACAAGTGGTATTAGAAGAACATTATTTATATTCTATATATTTAATATTTTGGAATGGAATAAATGAGACTATGATTATTTTTACATGTTAATGATATGGTACATGGGAGTATTTAACCCTTTTATGAATTAATTCCAACATTGTTGGGGTGGATTGCATTTTATATTGCTTTCATGTAATATTTGATTTTATCTGAAGCTAAGTTATCCAGATGTTGTTTGAGGTTAATATTTTATGATATTAATTGTTAATTAAATTTATACTCACGGCCTGGTAGGACATGGGATGTGTATGCATGCATCATGATAAGAAAAAAGGGATATATATTGGAATGCATTTGTTCATGTTAAGATTTTTTGATATATACATTCCTTTTTTCGAATTTAATAAAAGAAGTATTTTATTTCTGCAAAATGGATTGAATGAACTGCTATTCCATGAAAAAAAATAATGAAATGTTTAATGTGACCAAATTTAGTGGTTCTCTATTTTTGGTTGCTCTTGATGATTAAATAATTATAGGTGGATTTTGAAGATGTGAGTATAAATTTATTTGAGAAGTAATCCTCTACATTTTGAGTTTAGAATCAGGAGAGTAGAAATTAAAATGAGCCAAAATTAACGGATCTGGAACATTCTATATCTCTTGAGGTTAATATGGATGATTAGATTCTCCATTGATTTATGAGGGTCATGGAATCTATGAAGAGGGAGACATTTACATTGTACTTTGGATGTCTAAATTGGAGATAGGGTCATGTCTATAATAATCATAAAATTTTACTAGGGAGTGAGTCCCCTAGTTCGTTGGGTTCGGGATCCAATCTGTACAGATGATTTTTAAGCATCATAACACACCCACATATAGGAAGGTGACACTTTCAACATATATTACTCGGGGGACATCCAATGATTTGTTTGACAATTTGGATTAGTATGAAGAGAATTTTATATTAATTTATTATAGAGATTATCTTTTCGGTTTAATTCAATCACAATACCTTGAATAATGATAATGATCATGATTTCAACCACTAGGAACAAGAGGGAATGTCTCTGATAGACTATGCTATAATTTTTACTATCCTATAGCTATATAGGAAATATTCATAGGTAATGGGATCTCCAATGATTATTGAATTTAAAATTATTTTCTATATAATATGATGTCGTATAAGGACATATTTAATATCAATATTTTTTTTCAGATATATTAATTTATAAACTCATCATTGATGAAAATATAAGAGTCCCACAGAGATATTTCCTTGATGGTTCACCAAGGTAAAAATTGAATTTTTTTTCTAACATAAGAGTCATTGTAATAAAATTATTTATTATGGAAGAATTTTTTAGTGCAGTCAGGGTTGTGGTAGTCAATTTTAGTAACGTGTTCCTTTATATTTTTGTCAGTGTTCCCAAATAGACTATAAACATTCGCAATGTGCATTATTGTATTTGGAGTGATGTGTGTGTAGAATATCAATACTTTTATAGTGGAACTATATGGGAATCAGACATCATTTTATTGATAGGGGATTATGGTAGCCACCAGTGTAATGGCCCAACCCCAATTACCTAGAGTCGGTGCATTATTTTAATACATCGGCATGATTACAAGCAATCAAGTACAGAAAGAGCGATCAGTTTAGCAGTCTTGGAAAATAGATTACATAAATGAACGTTACATTACACCTTATAATGAAAAACATCAACAACATTTTCTCCATTGAACATAATCATAACCCTTATATTATCCCTGCAGGTCAGTCATAATATACTTCTTCACATCCTGGTAAAAATAAAACATAGAAAGTGGTGATCTCAGATGCTATTTATGGATAACAATATAGACATAACATTTATAAAAAACCATAGACATTTATGTAAATGTATAAAACTAAAACAAAATCCTTTTAAACATAATCTTCAGAAAAATATTTCAATGATAAATCCAATAATACCATTTACTTACTCACATGGATAATCTATTAGTCGAATAATCACATGTAATAACAATATCCAATTTCATAATTATAGAATACATAATACCAAACTTTATAATAATATAGTCAAGGAATTGATCCATGACTTCAAATAAAAAAAATTCAAGGCCCTGTGAAAAGACACTAGTTTGTCTCATTAGACATACCAATGCATCAAAGAGCAATAGTAAGCTCCACCCATCACTTACTATGTCAAATGCATTCCTCAAATGAAACAGTTTAATCATAACAATTGCATTCGTATTAAAACTAGAAAACAAAATATCAATACATTATCATTAAACCAAAAAAAAATAAAAATTAAAACATTCACAGTCAAACATATTACAAAACCTTCAATACAATAAGGATGATTTGTATCATAATAAATCAACTTTGATTATGTTTAACATCCATTAAAGGATTTTGACATCGATGAAAATGATTTGTAAAACTATTTGAGAGAAATATCCCCTTTTCATGAATACATTTAAAAGTAAAAGAATTTTTAAAGGAAAAAATTTAATGAAATTTTTGAATCACAGGGTCTCATACCATGTTATAAATTTTGAATAGAGCTAACATTTTAAGAAAATTCATGATCATATAAATAAATCCTTAAAAACATTTTGAAAACATAGAAATTTATGGGAATAGTTAAGAAGAATAAATATTTAAAACATTTAAAATGACTTGTTTGTAAAAATTCCTTTAAAAAGAAACCCATTTAAAACTATTTTATAAACATGGACATGGATAATAAATATATTATAGTATATACATTTCTAAAAATGACCTCGGATAATAAATAGATTGTGAAATTAACCTTTACCATCAACATTCCTTTGGTCAAGGGTATGTTTATCCTCATGTATAATGACCATAGTAAGTTATTAAATTATAAAAGAACCATATTAATATTTATTATATCATAAAAGATTTATTTATGACTTAATACTATTCTTTTAATAATGATTTTCATTTTAAATTACTATTATGGGTAATAATTTCTTTTTAATTGTACTTGTTTTAACTTGTTATTCATGATTGTATCATTTAGATCGTGATTTAAATACATCTAGAATATAAAAAATAATTTATATATAATATATATTTAGAATATAAATATTTATTAAATATAGATATATATAATGTAAGGCATCGTTTAGGGAGACTGTAGGCCGTACGTATGCATAAATGTTGTATCTGTTTTTATATAGTATTGAATGGAAGTAATTGAATAAGATAAATGTAAGAATATATATAAAACATCATTATTATGTCATATATTAAATACATATAAATAATATTTATTTTTATAATAAATGTTGAATTGTGAATGTGGGAATGATTCTAATCGTGTTGTGGATAAAGTTATCCGTATGTATGAACTGGTGACAATATCATTAATTGATAGTGAAATAGTTTTTAATTGAATTGTATATCATATATAAAGAATCATTATAATGTTATATTTATTATTTATATCTATTATACTCATTATTATTCTCATCCAAATAATTAATTGTTTGAATAACAAACTATACCACAATGTGGAGACGGTAAGCCGTACGTTCGCATGTATGGTGGCATTGTCATTTATAGTATGGATAGAATAACAAATATGGTTTTACCAGATTTATAATAACATTAACGTATGTAGGATGTATTGGAGATTTAATTTTTTTTATGGAAACTAAATTAAAGTGGTAGTGGAAAAAGAAAAGAACATGAAAGGGGGTAGTAAAATTATTACTTCTTCTTTGGGTGTTTCCCATTGAATTGATCAAAATGGATCCATTGGATGGCTTTATGATCGATACATAGACCCCAAGTTGATGTGAATGATGTTGGGAGGATATTTGGGAAGGTGTTGGGATAACCAAATGGCTTTGGAGGTGTTATTTTGAGAGAAGGGGAAGTACTCATCAATAAAAGAGATGAGGGTCAATTCAGGAAAAGATTGAAATATTATTTTATAATAAAATCATTTTCTGTTTATAATTTCTAAAAATTGTTTTCTTCTAAGATGTGGTAATAATGGGTTGAAAAACACTAACCCAATAGATTTTAGATAGGTTTAGATCACCATATTAACCTTATCTTTATGATTTAACTCTTAGTTAAATAATTTAACTTTTACCGTGTCTTATTTTATTCTTACACTATATGGTTAATAAACATACTCTAAATTTCCAAAAAAACCTAAAGTGGTTCATTAATGGCATATATAATATTATTTAAGCCTTTTGTCAGATCATTATATTTTAATAAATATTATATCAACCAATAATATAGTATTTGTTTTAGAAATTAATTTATGTCAATTTTGACACTATTAGGTATTTTGTTTTTTGTGAAAGTCATAAAAAATTTATCACTTAGAAAAAAAATTAATTCAATACTAACATGTCATATTATGAAATGGAATTAGTGGAATTCATTTTAATTATCAATTTACATTTTCTTGGATATTTATAATATCAATTATTTTAATTTTTCATTAATATGGTAATTACTTAATCATCATTGTTCCATAATAAAATTATAATATCTAATATCTAAAAATTATAAATAAAATAACATTATGTAGGAAATCATTTTATCTTTATAATTAATATTTATAGTCTAATTTATATTGGTTTTATCCCTATATAAAAGATGGTTTAGTTATTAAACATTGAATATAAAACTTTTAACTATTCTTTAAATAAAATAATAATAAATGACCTAATCTAATCCTAGTGGGTCAAAGTGGATCATATTTTATTCTTAAGGTTTTTTATTGTCAAATTAAATTTATCTAATAGAATTAGGACATGTGTTAGGCTAATTATAATATTATTTTTACCCATAATTACACTATTTACTTTTAATTGTGGTAAAAAAAGACAACTGTTACAATTCAACAACAATTATTTTCATCATATTGAACAAAATTTTAATTATAGATTTTAACTGTGTCTATATTATTTTTTTAATTCAACTCACAGAAGTAGTAAAATTTTTTTTTATGCACAATTTCAAATGCTCTTAGAGGGTTGGTAAAAAATTTTAAAAAGTTCAATAAATGTTTATACATCCATTTTTATTATAAAATGACTAAAATGAATTATATTTAACTTCTATAGGTCTTACATATCTATTTTTAATTAATAAAATTTAAATAAATTAAATAATGATTTAAATAAAAATTCTCTTTTAAATAATAACGGCATGTTTTTCACTATTCATAAAAAATAGAATGTTTTCAGAAAAATACCAAAAACATACCATAAGATAATTTTGATATTTCCAATTCAAAAATAAATCCCATTTTTCAAAATTCAAATCCTAGATTTTTAATTTATTAATTTAAAATTCATTCCCATTGTCAATACCAAATAGATGGTTTTTAAAAGTATAAAAACATTCAAAATATTGACATGTGTATATGTAAAATTTAAATGTAAAATTACATATAATGACCTAAATTTTATAAAATAATAAAAATATAATCTAATTATAATTAAAACCCATTCAAATTCTTAATTTATGACTATAAATTATTTCAATTAAAAAAGTTGTTTTCAATTAAAACATAATATTTTTCACTTTAAATCAAAATAAGAATGTTATCAGAAAAGTCCCAAAAATTTTGTCCAAACTAAATTTTTAAATCCCTATTCTAAATATGAATTTAATTTTGTCAAATTTAATATAAAAGTGTTAGATCTTTCATTTAAATTAAATTCACCACTAGTAGGCGGTAAAATTGAATTTTTGAAAGATACTTCGTTTATCTGAAAAATTAAATTTGTTCTTATATTATTTTTTAGAAACACAATATATGTTTGTTAATATTATATAGAGTATATAAGAATCAAAATTCAGTTAATACTATTCATAACAGCTTTTCAACAACAAGATTGGTATGTTGTGGTGTGTTCGAACTCGGTGTTTCTTGTATACAAGCAATTGAATTACTATATTAAGATAATGTACTATAAAATCTTGGGGTGATACAACCAGTGTCTAGAAAGGTCTCGTCAAATACTTAACATGAACATATCTATAGGTCTATATGGCATTCTGGTTGAGGTAGGGAATATGGTAACCCAGTACATGAATGAATTTACGAGGAAGAGGTTATATCTCATGTGAATCATGATGGTTCCTATGGAAGCAGAGAAGATCATATGTATTTTATATAGTGTACTCATGATTATATTGATATATGATCATCTGCAATCAGCATTATGATTCTGGTATCATCAACCCTTTCTTTTTTTATAATATGGATTCAAATTCCTTTTTAATTTAAATATTATATAAATTTTTTCGTGTTGAATTAGGAAATATTAGATGGTGTTTATATTGTTAACACACTATTAGAATTAATATCCTATAATACCAATCTAGACATGGAATGTTCCCTAGATATTGGTGGTTAACGATTCTTTTGGTAACCATTAATGCTTGAAATGAAAGACATTATTTTCATTCTAATTAGAGATTAATAATTTCTATAAAAGGATCATATTGATCATTTCTATAAGGTAGATATCTTTATATAAATTTAATATGCTTTATATTCTCACCATGTTGAGTGGAAACTTTCGGATGTCCATGTAGGGGTAATTCAGTGGATATTTTGTTATATAATGGTTCAAATGGTAAGGGTTTCTCAAGATTAAGGATGAATTAATCACATTTATTTTCCTACAATGGTATAATTTTTTCCAGGTATCATTCCCGATAAATTCTAATGATTATCAATAAATCGAGAAATAGATTTTACGATCAAGTTGGTTCTAGGATTATAGTTAATTTCAATCCCTCTTATATAATGATACCTACATATATACAAGAGTTGAAATTTCAGTTGGAATATGTAAAAACATTTTGTTTCCTATAGACTAGTACATATATTTATAGTCCTCCAATTCTTTTCTCAGTGAATGTTGATGGGAAATGGATCTTGTGTGTGTAATATCAAAGATTGTAAAAGATGACGGTCAGGAAATGGCATCCCAGTCAGTTCATAAATGATCAATTTCGTTAGCTAAGAGGTGGTAATATCTTCTCTGTGATTTATTTGAGTTCTGGATACAACCAGTTGTGGGCTAGACCATCATCCATACCTTCTATTGCAATTATGGTAATGTATGGATTCTACGAGTTTGTGGTGATGTGATTTTTTTGACCAGCGCAATAAAAGTATTCATGGAGTTGATTAATATGATCTATATATTTCTTTATATTGGTTTCGGGGGGTTGAAGAAATCATGATTTACTCCTCATTAGTAGAGGATCATGCCCAAAAATTTTTAATTTTATACTGTACATTGAGGGTCCTTTGGATTTATTCCCAGATAAAAAATGTAGTTTCTGGTTTGAAAATGTTTTATTTTGTAAAATTTCATCTTAGAGGAAATTTTTATAGTGGACCAAGAGAATGATTCATCCAAAATATCTTAATAGAATATCAGGAATGTCATTGATATTTAAATCATTCATTTACTGGAATTTTAGTATTGGCACATCATTTAGAACATTACGGATTTGGAATCATTGATTTATAGGGCAACAAAGAATGGGTTGATGTTTGTTTGGTCAGATGATTGAAATAGAGAATTTCAATTGCTGAAAGGATGGATTCCCTTAATAAATTTCCTCAATTTAGCTGTATGAGTAATTTTATATACTATGTAGCCTGAAACATTTATATTTGTAATTACATTGGTTCTATGGAATGGGGATTGAGTTTTTGGATATGGATGTAGACATGTGAGACAACATGAGATAAATTATCATAGTCCAATTTGGGAGTTAGCTACAGTAGTACATGACTTGTGATTCTAGAGAAATTATCTCATGGGCGATAGGTTTGTGGTATACATGGACGACTAGATCCCCAGGTACATCTTTCCTCAGTTGGACCTGAACCTTGAGAAGAAGAGGTGTTACATGTATCTATAGTCCTTTAACATTTAGTTAGCTTATACACATGGCATGGGAAAAATTATTTATTATTTAATAAGGATGAATACATAGATAGAAGTAGTGTTGGAGTCATGAGATGAGTTTTGGTTTATGTCCCTCTTTATAGGCATGCATCCTATGATTCAAAAGTATTAGGGATGATTAGACCTAAATCCAGCAACTATTATACCCATGTTTTTGAAGTGGATAAAGACCATGAAGTAATCTAGTATAGGGATACTAGTTCTAAGGAGAAAAAATATAGTTGGGATACACCATCATGATAGCCTATTTTCAATTACAATTATATTTTTTTCTTTAACCATTTATATGTTCTTAAGGGATTTCATAAGGATCTATGATGAGTTTTTTCATGCATCAAGATGGGCCATACATTAGGGATTGAAAAATATTTATCATGAATTCCATATATAGTTCTGGTGTCAAGGAATTCAAAATAAGGTTGTAGGAATTGTTAAATGATTTTTCATGTATCAGTAATTGGAATACAATCATTAATGTCTAGCTATGATTTTAAAGAATCTTACCATTTATGAGAAGAAATGGGACAATAAACATATAGATTTAGTGATGGAATTACCAAATAAAATCAATAATAGTGATTATTTATGGGTTATATTGGATCAATTGATGAAGGTTTCCCATGTCTATATATATGAGAGACCATAACCATTGATTATTTTTGTAGTCATTATGTACATGATATAATTAAATTCCATGAAGTTCTGGGGGCTATTATTTTTGATAGAGATACCAATTTATCATTATATTTGGTAGGGTTGTCCAATGGCACTAATATTGTTGGTTCATTTATGTATGACATATCATCCATAGATTAATGGTAATTCTATGTATAATATCTTGGTTGTCGACGATATTTAATGTTTTATGTTTTGGTTTTCAACAGGTCATAATCATGGATTGTATTTATAAGAAAATCCTCATTGAATCCATATAGATGGAACCTTTCAGGACCATGTAAGGATGGCCTTTTTATTATCCTCCTTGTTTATCTGTGATTCATCTCTTGATAGGCATAATCCCAAGTAAGAGACATATGAGCAGGTTTATCTAATCAGGTAGTTTTTAGTGACTATACAAAGTAGGTAGAAATCATATGATTACCATCCTATACAACCTATGGAGTCTGAGGTTGTCATCACACTTTCAGTCAGTTTTCACCAAGGAAAGCAAACGTCATATCAAGAAATAAGGGAATCCTTCCACAAGGATTTTCTATCCATTTGTGATAGTGGATAGGGTCATCCTAGAGAAATAATAATTTACTCTTCACCATTTTTTTAATTTCATGTACTATTTGTTTCACGTGTATCATATTTTGTGAAATTTTTCAGACCCTATCATGTGAGATAATTACTATACATCATGAATAGTACTACTATTCCAATTGTGTATAATCTGAAATAGATTCTGGATTTTAGTGAGAAGTATCTTCTAGGTAGGTTGATATCATTGGTATAAGTTAAATGGAAACAAGGGGAGTTCCGGAGAAGGAATTGGAGGGGGAGTCTGATATTCATGCACAATGGAAATACATGCTTTCCAAGACACCTTAATGATGCTTGGAGTAGCTTTGAGAGGAGAACATATATGATGGGGAGGTTGTAAGAACACATTTTTTTCCAGATACACCACAATTTGAGTTTTTAATTTATTTTTTATTAGTTATTTATTAGTCGAATATGGAGATCCTTTGATGGTAAAATGACCTATTTATTGTTGATTTATGTTTATATGAAATAATAGTGGATTTGTATAAATTAGTTAACTAATTTTAGGATGGTATTCAATAAATTGGATGTATATAGAGGTTAAACTATGCTAAAAATGAATAAATAACAGTTTCACACAGTACAAACATATTTAATGATGTTTAAATGATGAAAAAAGAATTTGGGCGATGTTTACATGACATGAAATGATTCCAAACATGATAAGAGTACAGACATTGCTAATAAATTTTACACTATACTATAGTCTAGTACGGTTAAATAATAATCTGAGGTGGTTGATATTTTTTCATAACCCTATAAAAAAATACATTTCATGGAGATAGATTATGGGTCATCTAATTTCCCAAGAAAATTTTTAATGGACATCATGTATGATAACTTTCACATTCCATCATGTAATGAATCCCACCACATGACGATATGGTAGCT
The DNA here is from genome assembly GCA_963277665.1 of Viscum album. NCBI lineage: Eukaryota > Viridiplantae > Streptophyta > Magnoliopsida > Santalales > Viscaceae > Viscum > Viscum album. The sequence goes on from OY728140.1 coordinate 655,913,247, forward strand.
TTCTGAAATTTTTGGAGATACTCTCTCGATTTTAGATGTCTCAAGCACACATCTTATCCCTAGTAATTGATTTTTATGTTTTCTCATTGCTCCCATTGATCATAAACCATTGTAGTAAAATATTAGGAGTTTGACCAACATTGGTTTTTATCATGAGATGTTATGGAGTATGGAACTTTATTATATCATATACACAATTATAATGTTGTCAATTAAAACTAGAATCATTATATAATCATCAAATAAAGGTAGGGGTATAAACAATAACCCTATAGTCTATTTTATTCCAATGTATGTTCTCTATTTTAGTTGCCACTGTATAACATGCTCTTGAATAAAATATATGATGAATCAGAATATAACAATGTTTTCCTTTGGAGGAAATTTGTTATTGACATTTCTTATAGATACCATTTTGGTGAGTGATACCTTAATTATGAATTAACTAACTAATATAAGAATGTGTGTTTTGAATGACCTGGGATTTGGGTGTTTTCTTGACATAGATTGGCCATTGTATGGTCTAATTTTTGAAATGACTGGTTAGTTGATGTTTATGACCAATGGCAACATTAATTGTTTAATTGAATGAAAAATGATAATTTAGTAATTAACTATCAATCCATATGAAGTAATATTTTGATATCCTTGTTTCTATGACATGAGTTGTGATTTCAATTACAAAAGTATTATGTAGGATGTTGTCATTGTTTACATGATGTAATTATTATATACTTTCCTTTGTCCAGTGACATAAATAAATTCTTATATATTAGGATATACCCTGAGACATACTATAATTGTTATATAATGTTATATTCCCTAAGATATGATGAAATACTTATATAGTGGTTCATTCAGAGTGACACATGACAAAATGATTACATATACATCATTACACTAATAAATGATGAAATATATATATACCAGGATCATCCTTTGGTGAATACTAAAATGATTTTTTAGAAAGTTTGACCTAGGATTATGTGATTTATTCCAGGTTTATATGGATGTGGTTCTATGTAATAGATCTTAGCTATGCTCAGGGAAATTTCATCATTGAACCGTGGAAGAATATTTTATAAATTTATTATATGGTATTAGTTTGAATGTTTTTAGAGAATATCAGATATATTCTATAATGGTTTCAATTATATTTGATTTTGAATTAATTTAATGATTAAATTTATAATAAAAATTTGATTTCATTATTTCATGTAATTATTATAAGAATTATTATGTTTAGAATTTTTTTTTTAATTCTACAGATTTATTATCAAACCATACATTTTCTATTATTTGGCACTCAAGAAGATTACATGGATGAATGATTTGGAAATGGAAAGGATTTTCCTATAGGTCATTTTTTGATGGATGTAATGGATATTGGAGATGGGGCCAACATAGGGTCCAAGATCATGGGACTATGATTTTTTCTGTTTTTTTGTATTACATATAGCATGAAATTTAATTAAATTTTAGAAATATTTTAAATAGTCCCCTTTATTAAATATTGGATTATGAGTTTCCATTTTTATATGCTATATTTTTTTATTTACATTATTTTTCCATTATCCAAAATTTATTTATAATTGTTATTTGGTTACTAATATGTGTTTTAACTCTATAACAACGGTGTAGACTCTCCCCACTATCCATATCACTCTCTTACTTCTAGTAATCATCCTAAGTTTTATTGGGAGGCACACCTAAGGCCTCGTAACTAACCCTTTTCAGCCATGTTGGTGAGTGTTAGATTGGAAAAGATATATGTACTATTAAGCTACAAGCAACAATTTCTACAAAATACCAAAAAATTAACCCTATTTTAAATTCTATATGAATATTCCAAAAATGGTATATATTTTATTATATAACTATTATATAATTTATAATTTTCACTTTTAAAAATTGGTATATAATACTTATTAAAATAAATTTAATAGAATAAAAATGATTTATTTATTTATATACGATATAATGAATATTTCATCACAAATTTACTATATTTTAGATAATTGAATATTTATTCATATGGAAAATGTTTTCTTTTTATAAAATTATTCTTCTATATATTCAAATTTATCATTTAAATAAATAATTGTTAAGAAATGTTCAATATGCAGAATTTATTAAAATAAAAATATGATTCACTATTCAAAAATATTCTTGTTCATTTAAATACATTTTATCATAAATTTTTAACATTTTTTTATAATAATAGAATACAATATATTATATTAAATACATTTTCAAATAGAATCCTTAAATATTTCATAATGTTGTTTTATTTTAATCTATGTTAGAGAAACTTTTAAATACATGTTTCTAGAGTAATGAAACCTATACCCAAGATATGTTATCCACAAATTATGAAACAAATACACTATAATGTAATGTATAAATATATTTTAATTTATTATTTTAATATAAAAATTATATTTTACTATTTGTTTTTTTGTATATATCAAATAAAATGACAAGCATAAATACCTTTAGTAATTAAATGTCACAATTTTATCACTACCAAAAAAGCCATCATATTATGTTTACATTTATATATTAACTAAATAATTTAAAATTAAAAAATCATACGTTCTGATAAATTAAGATATTTTAGTTCCAATATAAAACAATTTGTGTATAAATAATCAATAATTATTAAATTTACAATTTATTATTGAATTATTATAACTAAAACCCCATTGTACAAGAGTTCTAACAAAAATTAGAAGCATGTAAATTTAAAAAACAAAATTGATAAATATATATATATATATAATCATTTTAAAATATAATTTAAAGTAATTTTAACATTTAAAAATTTATTTTGATAAACAACGTAATAACAATTTTATAGAAATATATGACGATGAATTCACCCCCTAAAAAATTGTGTCGGTTATATTTAACGTGATTATATACATATAATTGTGTAATCATATTTCCATCTATTTCAAAAATATAAAATGGTGGGGAATAGAATACATAAAATAACATGAATATGAAATTTTATCTATAAGCATAGAAAGAATAACATTTATAATATATATATACCAGTGATTATAAATTTATGGTATTCAAACAATGATATTTATTTTCCATTTCAATACCATTACAATGTATTCAAATATATTATAAAATTATATACATATATTTTTAATTATATAACTTATACAACAATGTATTTTCAAACTAGGTGTGAATGTATCACTATTAAAGGGTTCTATGATAATCATGAGTAAATAACTAAATAATGTTTTTTTTATTACATCAAGGTGAATTTGAGCTTGAAATTTCATCAACATGTTTATATATTGACTAGGAGATAACTATAGTGAAATGAAATACAATCCACTTCATCAAAAATTTAGGTGTTTTTATTCATTTATACATATCCCTAGATCAAACATTAATGGTTTATAATCTTAGCCTCTAAATATATCTAAACAAATCTAGGATAGAATTCGAGGTGACTTGAGGTAAAAATTCTTATATTTCAAATTATTATATTTATTTATTTATTTGAAACCCTATTAACTATCACAATCACCTTACTTAAATTTTTAGTTACATATTAGATTGACAACAATAACAACTTACGATTTATTTTTAAAACATCACACACAAATATTACTACATAACACTTTATACTACATATACGTTGTATAAAATTTATTGGGTATGTAGAAAAAAAATGAAAATGTATCAAATGATTAGTGAGGGAAAAATTATAATGGATTTAAAAAAGTGTTAGTTCATATATATATATATATATATTATAGAAAATTATCATTAGAGTAATATATAATTAAATGTATCATTTAATCATATTAAATAATCCTATGAAATCATCAAACATCATATATAATGGTTAGATATCATAAAATCCAAAAGGATCATTATAAAATCATTAAACATATTCTATAGCATGTAGAAATGTTAAAATAATCATAATCTATTGAAAAATATAATAATATTGGGTAATAATTAGGATTATACTATTATGAATAATTAATCAAAACATTTTGTGAAAATCGGATCTTGGTCAAACATTAATTTATGAGAAATCAAAATTATGTCTTCATATTGTGATGTGAGAGTACTAAATCATTACCGTTATATATATTATTATATCATGATACATAAAATAGTAAATAATTAATTTGATGGATATATAAGACCCCAATTATCCCATAATGAAATACTATACTCATGGGTTCCACATTAAGTAAATCAATCATATATTATGAAAAAACCCCATGGTATGAAATTGTGAATTTTTAGGTCACATAAATTGATAATAGAATAGATGTAACCACTCGATAATGAAATCCTAAAATTATAGTAACCATGTCATGAAAAAAATTATTATCTTATTTTATAATTGTTTATAAAACAATAAAATATGAATGATATATGTATCAAGGGAAATATAATCACTATTAAATGTAAATTGATACATAATGCAACAACCAATCTTATCTCTATCATATATCAATGAAATATCTAATCAATTATAATGATGGAAATGGGTTAAAAATATCCATACCAAAAAAAATTATCAAAAAAATGTATCTGAAGGAAAAAAGGATAAGAATATATAGATTATGTATATCTAAAAAAATTTAAATAATGAATATATAGAATATTTTTAGGAAAGTGGATGGTATAATAAAAAATAAGATCATCCACCACCTATTTCTAATAGTCAATATACACTACATTTAGTTATCCATAAATGTGTGAGATAAAAATCATTAAATTTCAATTATTCATCACTAATTACATTGATTCATGATAAACATCACTTGCTATATTCGATTATAAAGGTCTAGGGAGAGAATCCATATTCATTGATATCATTTAGTAAAATTAAATATTGGTGAGCACAATGTTACCTAGTTAGACTCACATAAACATGGATATTGAAATGTTGAATCCCCCATTTTACAAAATAATTAGAATTTCCCTAAAAATGAGGACAAGAACACTAATCCTCAAAGACTATATTGGACAGGGTTGTCATGTGGACAAGCTATCCTGGGTAAATTAAAATAAATCTATGAAGTACGTTCAGGGGATCAAACCCATTGTTATATATACTGAATAGAATCACCAATTCCACAAGAATGGGATTTTTCTATAAAAATAGTAAATAATAAATATATATACACAATGAAATATAAAAAATAAATTAAAAAACTAATTAATATATAGATAAAATTAATAAAATTATATAACTAAATTCATTTCCTTATATAATGTTAACAAATATTATCATCATATAAAAATTATATAGACAACACTACCATAATACCATTGAATAATCTGAATCATATTTAGTTAATTTTGATATCAATAAAATTATACATATCATATGAATTTATATGTTTCACCTTGTATTCAATTGTTATATCATACCCAAAATACCCTTCCACTGTCTTCATCTTTCTTCCATGATTATCGATTGTGGCATCCATGATTTGGATGCCACATAATTGGTTCCCCAAAATAGGTTGTCCACATCGCCTCAAACACATATACTAACATTCTAGAGGTTGCTGACTATAGTGACGGCCTAGGGTGTGACCATGGGGAGACTATGCCCCCATAAATATTGTATAGATGATATGATAATTATAAATAGAGGTAAATATAGGAAGCAATATGATAAAAACAAGGAATAATGATAAATATAGGGAAAAGAATTAACCAAAATAAATATAATTTCTAAAAATCATAAATCAACTGATGATGATATGTCATGTCACTAGAATGATATAAAACATAGATACAAGACAACATGAATAACACATTCCACCTATGGATATAAGAAATAATATAATATCCTTTAAATCATGAACATTGTCTCAGTAATTTTGTATCATGCATAATCCTAAACACAAGTTATGAAGTGTTATAAGTAGTATGCTACATTTTATCAACATATTTGTTCGTGTAATCTTTCTTAGGTTCCAAACAATTCCTAGAGATGGTGTGAGAGAGATTTCAGTGGGCCATGACCAGTGGTGTCTATAACATTTGGTATATACAATAGAAATTTAACTGTGTGAATGCATTCATATATAATTTATTACAATACACTACAACAAAATACCCAATACCTGCATCATCCCATGACTGGTGAATGAACATATAAGAAGTATATTATTATATTGTCAGCAGTATATAATTTTTTCACATGTTAACAATAGTTAAAGTTCCATGATGTGACAAGGCATCCTGAAATGATATTTTGTAATGAAGTCCCAAGATAATAACCAAGATAACATAGAAATCATCATTTTCTGACTCAGTAATAACCATATCCTAGTTAATGGTATGAATATAATCTAAGGATCACATTCCCAGTCATTTAACAATCAGAAACTAACTGGTTCTAATAAGACCAACCAATGGAAAATAGGGTTAAGCGATGACTGGACCCCACAAGATTTAATCCTGGAAACTACATGTCGATTATGGATCCAAGGTGTTTATCAAAGGAATAATGTAATAATATTTATTGGAACCAACAAGGTCATGTCAAGAATCCAATAATAGACATGTATCAGGTTCCTTGTGATTTTTATCCAAGGAAAGTGGAGTCTTTGAATAAAAATGGGGTTCTTGAGTGCTTGGGGATTTCCCTATGGAATCCGAGTAGATCTTGAGTTTTTCCACTAAAATTTTGACAACAATGTAATATATAATTCCCGTTGATTCAATTCATTTCTTTAATCAGTGTGAGAAGGTTATGTTTCTTTCATCCCTTTGGAATACACTTATTTTATTGATGAATCCACTTGGTTCAAGTCATTACTTTTATTTATGTCACAAGGTAATGTAGTAGACAACCAATTTTAAATACATTTAAGATATTTTCAATAATTACGGTTCTCTATTTCTCCATCCATCAACACCGACGGGGTGCAACAACGATGAATCTAAACATTATATTATATCAACTAAGGAAATATCATATAATTAGTATGTTTTACAACATCCGTTTGTCATTAGTTTTTAAGATAATCAATTACATTAGAGAGTTTATGTGGTGATAATATCTATTAAATTTCATTATGTGACCAACAATATAAAATAATTCGATTTAATGTATAAAATCATACCCTTTGGATGGTCATGCCAAGGAACACATGATTAGTGGCTCAAACATGTCAAAACACATAAATGACAATTATGTCATTACATCTATCATATGATTTATAGAGTTATGGGTGTAACCAGTAACAACAACTAACAAATTTTTAAAGAGAATGAGCATAAATTTATTTATGATTATTATAATGGATTATAAATACAAAAATCACACCGGATGAAATCAGTGTGACAAAAACGTAATTTCCTAAATCGAAGTACATGAGGAAAAGTATATAAACCACCCACCTTAGGCATGTATGCCTCCACATCACTATAATTATCATCTTATTTGGATTTGATTGGTGTAGGTATGAGAAAAATGTAAATCACTCACACCTCATGAACTAGGATGAGTGGAAGAGAGACAAATAATGCCCCAATAAAACTCATGTACATTTCATTTCACATTCACCATGATTAATAAAAGATCCATCCGATCCTGAATGAAGAATAATCCTTGATCTATACCAAATTACATAAAAATTATCTTAAATTTGATGAAAGGATTCTATTACTTTTGGATGCCAGATTAGGGGTGGAAGGAAGAGCTTTATTAGATCCAAAATGGGAAAAATAAAAAATTACACAAAATTTACCGTTCTCATGGTTTGTCCACTTGTAGAAAAATAACTTATAACCTCTGATCTATATCCGTGGTTTAAATGATCCAAGTCTATAAGGTAAAATATGGCTACAAGTTTTATGGTGGGCATGGTAATAGGTCTTCATAAATTTTATATCCCTCGTGACTTTCCTCTCCAACCAGAAAACCCTTATCCATCCCTAAGATATTAATCCAACTTCATTCATCTTCACTTGCCATTCCTACTCCCCCCTCCCCATCCTCCCCTCACAATTCCTCCTCCCCCTTCAGCTCGGATGCAGTCTGCACACCTCCCCGACGACGTGGCTCCAACGTGGTTCTGATGCCTTCCTACAGAGGTGGATCTGACGCCCACCTCTCTGTGGACACTACCTCCCCACCTCCATGATGATGTGTCTCCGATTCCCCTATCCCACTACAACCCTCCTCCTCTGATGAAGCTCGTCGCCACTCAGACTTGGCCACACCATCATTGGTCGTCCTCCTATGATGTAGTTACACCACTACCACGATATTGTCCTCCTCCAACGTGGCCACCCCACTTCCCAGGATTCTTACCCAAAGCCAACCCTACCCTCGAGATCCACTTCTTCTGGAAAATTCTCACTAAACTAGACACTAGGTAAATCCTCCCTTCAAGGGTTTTTCACGAAAAACTCCTACCTCATACACTCTATTAAATTGCATCTTCATAACAATCTAGGGTTCCCATCACAGTTCGTTTTTACAAGATTATAGCTAACAATGTGGTTATTTTTTATTTGTCCCCTAATCTTCCACTGAAAATGAATTATATTTATGCATTTATCTTTTACAAATCCCTTATCCCATATAAAATAATTTTTATTTTTTTTGGAATTTGTGATTAGTTGGAGAGTCAAAAATATTTCTTTCATGAACATACAATTTTATGAATTTATCCTTGCAATAATTACTTATTGGATCTCATTGTATTTTTGTTGCAAAATATGAAGGTAATACATGGAATATTTTCTTTGACATTGATGTTGAAATTGTTAAAATGGGTTAGCAATGTTACCATGGTGCTACCTTTTATCCTTAGGTGATCGAGAACATGATTTGAGCTATGTTGTGAGATCACTTATGTGACCTAGAAGACTGACTAGGGTTGTTTTCTGACCAAATATTATCTGAGACCATCTAGTTAACAGGGGTAGTTTGGTAGTTTGGATTACGAATTTCAGGACTCTAGTGATGGTGAGGGGGAGTTTCAGGCCAATTGTTATTTTTTCCAGACCCTTAGTTACTAGGACGGATGAGATATTGTGTTGTTGACTTTGGAAATGAGTAATTCTAAGAAATTTGATATTATTTATTTCTATTATATTGTTTTTGGGATGATTCCATTGCATATATTTATTAGATTCCATTTTAAATAAATTATTTATTTATTAGATTCTTTTTTTATATATTTAGATCATGCCTTATGCAAGGAAGAATAAGAACTAGAGGGAGGAAGCTATAGAGAACACTCCACCAAATGATCCACCTATAGACCCTTATCTCATTAAATTAATGATCATAACCATTTAGTCTCTTATGAAAATTTTTTAATCAAGGAATGTCTAGTTGATAGATTTGTCCCTTGAGTTCACAAAGAAAACTTTTCATGTGTTTAAGGGTGATCTAGGGCCTCAATAATCAAATGTATGGATGTAAAGTATTTGAAAAAACACTTAATTTCTCAAGACCCCTATGGTGTCAATGGTGTTATTTGAAACTTATATATTAAGGGATGTGGAGAAGATAGTGGGACTTGGTAGTGGTGGCTAAGATTCATGAATAACATACATGAATTGGGTTAAAAAATGTCTGAATAGAAATTTTACCTCGAGATATAAAGAGTGGTGAACGCCAAAGAGAACATGATTTTAGAGAAGGGTGATGGACCCATCATAAAGTATCCCAATCAATTTTACAGAGTAGTAATTTTGTATCCCATGTTCCTTTCAAATTATTAAATGAAAGAACATAGTTTTAAAATGGGTTTGATGTTAGCAATTTGGACTAGCATTATTCTATTGTTTTTTCCCACCTTGACAAAGTGGAAAAAAGGTGGTTATTGGAATGGTATATATTGTAGGGATTATCAATTTGAGACATTATCTAGAGTTTAACTTTTTTTCAAAATTGTATGTGAAAGTAATTGAATCAAAAAAGTAGTGGGAGTGTATAATGTCCTGCAAATCATGTTGTAGTAGCTTCCTTAAGAAAAATGAAAGTCATGTGTTATTAGTGTGGGAGGGCCATACATACCAAATAATATTTCTAATAAACTATGAGGTCCTTACACCAATGTATATTATTGGTACATCATCAGTGATATTTCAAGTACTTTCCGTAGGATAGTAAATTTGGTTCAACTAATGATAAGTGTTCCCTTGTACAGTCAAATGCATCAAAGGGGGCATGATCACATTTTTAAGTGCAAGGGACTGTAAATTTTTAAATAAATATTAGATTGGGCCTAAGTCTAGGCACTTGTATGTGGGAAGGAATAATCTATATGGTTTAGATGTTGGGCCCTAAAATTTGAGAGGGGTTATTTTCTATGGTTTATATATATCTTTATATTTATTTGACATATGTATATCCAATTGGTTTATCTCATCTAATTTGATTGATGCCTTGGGAATGTGATCTATGTTGAGGACTTATGTGATGGACCTATATACTTCAATGGGATGGTGAAAATAGAAAGGTTTTATGTGCTAAAAGTTCTATGTGATCATTTATGATGATGAAGTCAATTGGGATTTATTGGTTTTGGATTTAGAAATATTGGAACCCATCTGATGTTCACCAAAAACTGGGATTCCTGTGGAATCTTCATCTTATCAGCATCTTTTACAAGTCAAAGAACCTATGGTAATATTTTTACACATCCCTTTTTCTGCACCACATAGGGTAAGTGTTGAAATTTTTCAAGTGGTTGGGATGGTGGGATTTGGGATAGGTATAATATCATGATAACAAAGCAAAAAAGAAACACATGATGATGACAAATTCCTTAATCTATCCTTTCTATGAACATACTTGTGACCGATAAAATCTTTCGCAGGCATTAATGTTTTCTTGTAAAACACACATGAGTATTACCTGGAGGCCCTGAAACAAGATTGGATACATTTTTATGTTTCCCTTTTCCATGTCCATGTTGCTGGTGCTCAAGATCTACTGTCTTTATCTAGCCAAGCGATAACGTTTCCAATATCAAAACAGCACACTAATTATGTGTCATATGTGTTAATTTTTAATAAATTATTATCCCTTTCATTAAAAGATAGTTTATAGGCCTACTATTATAATTGGAAGTCACAATTATCATGCATGGTGATTTATAGTAACCCTGTTAATCATTTCCTTTTAAATAAAATGGAATAATGACGAATTTGACAGCTGATATTTTCCATCAGACTTGTACATAGTAAATATCTATCTTCTACTAGCCTTCAACACAAAGAAAGAGGGTAATGTTAACGAGACTAACACATTTAATTAGTATGGATATAAACAATACTACATACTATATAGGAATAGTAATTCATCAGAAGAAGTAATCAAATCCACCCTCTGTGATACTTGAACAGTTTTCAGAACCTGAAATTTCATTCACTGACATGTCTTGAACTAGAATCTATAGAGCATGAGGATTAAAGGGAGATCAATTCCCAGATGCTAAATATTGGGTTGGAAAAGTGAACTCAGAGTTGGTTGATGAGTTGTCAGAGCTAGCATAACCAGCATCAACTTTATGGTCATTATGAGTAGATGCAGAAGTGGATGATGAGGCACATAAAATCATTTTTACCTCTTGTAATTTCCTAGACATAGAGTATATCATCATAAAGCATGTTGCTGAGAGAATCTTGATGTTTATGGACTCTCCTTACAGATTCTTCTAATTTCAATTTTCTATCTTCAATTGATTTCAAATTTTCTTTGTATTTCCATTAAAAATCATATGTTCTCTAATTCTCTGAGAGTGAAAATTTTTGAATCGACATCAGCTTATAAAATATTGTTGAAAGTGTTTCCATTATGATGGTGTTGTGTGCAATCGAATTATCTATAAAAACATGGATTGGTTTTACAGCTGAAGGTTGTGTTTTGTCATGTTTTCTGAAAAATATTTCATATGTTTCATCCACTTTTTTCAGATAAATTTTCTACGCATGCTAAAGTTTTGTAATCCACTTATCTTATGCTTCTTCCAAATCACTCTTCAGCCGTTTCTCTAATTCCAATTTCCTAGAATGCTCCTCCAAATATTTTTATGTACGTTCTATCTCCTCTATCAATAAAAATATATACTTATTTAATGTCTATTTTATTTGTCTCTTAACATGTTTTTTATACATGAATGTTGTGTTGTATATAATAGATTACTCAAAGATGGGCAAGAAAATTATATCGAAATTTAGAAGAACAAGTATTATAAGATATAATATTATTAACTTTGAACTAGAATCTTGTGATTGTGTGAATTCACTGATTTTATAGCATCCAAAAACTCAGTGTCAATGTCTTATGTTCTAAATCTAGAAGTATAAAACAACTAAAATCCACAAAATCCAGTGTCATTTTAAATTTTCTGAAAATAAACCCCCTTATTGGTTTAAAATCACAAATTTATTCAATATAAAAATGATTAGAACCACAAATTTCAAATGGATAGTGAACAAAAAAATGCTAATTTTTCTTTAATAATTTTTCCAAATTAGGTAGGAATCATAACAAATACTAGTTTCTACTCTATCAAAATGAATACATGGTTTTAATTATAGATACTGAATAAAATTTCACTTTCTCGATGCTTTGAAACACTTAAAAATCACCCATGTTTGTCTAGATATAATTACAGTCCCAACCGATTTTAACCACAGTTGATGGCCATGGAAAACCTAAGCAGCGGATCCCCTAAGAAAAATTAACAATAAAATTTAATCAATTTCAATTATATGGTGCCAAGAAAATCCAAAAAAAATGTTCTCAATATTAAGAGTTTTACACTTTTTATGTTATTATACATATGTTTTGTATATATTTATTATATATATAAATTTAGTATACACATTGGTTCTAAACATTATGAGTGTTCCACTTTTCATATTCTATATAAATTTCTGGTATGCATATTCTATATGCACTTTCATTTTCTCTACATTTATAATGCACTTTCAGTTTATAAAAAATTCAATGTCTTCTAATTTTTTTTAATCTACATGATAAAATTGTATAACCTTTATTCATCATTATAATATGTTTCTGCTCAATTTTAATATCAATTTCAATGACATGAAATCTATGTTATTAACAATATTTCCAATATTTTCATTCATATCATCAGTCTTATAATTCTGGGAAAATGAAACAAATTATATTATACCATATTTTACTCTTATTCACATTTATTATATGACTCTTCTATTGGTCATTAATGGTGAATAACCATGATGGATTTTTTTGAGGTGTTTTCTTATAAATTATGATTGCTAATAAGTCTTGCATATGTTCCTCAATATTATGTTTTTTTGGGTGTTAATTTATATGGACTGAGAATTTTTTAAACATGAGTTTTTTTCTTATGGGATGTGATAAAATATGGCACAATGAATAATATGTGATCATTAAATAAAATGTATTTAATTTTTTAATTATTTTTTTCTTTCCATTTGTTATAGTCGTTTGTTGGAGCTATTAATTTTTTGTGGAACCTCCCGTTCCTGGCCAAATAAGGTAAGCATTCTCCCACCAATGTGATACTCAGAAATTTGGATACTCAGGTGAGTTTACAATAATGATGTTCTGAATTTTTGTATACATTTTCATACATTGTTTTGAGTATCAAAACATTTTTTTTCATGCATTGGGACTGCTAGGTTTTTTCTCTACTTCATCACTAGTATCTCTTCCATGATAAGGTCACCCAGCCACACTCGTATGTGTTCATATGAAATCGATATCATCGACCTACAAATCATAATAGTAATACATACAGCTAACCAAACCATGGGATCCTTGAGCTTCATGTTTTATCCCCACAACTACCATATGTTCTCATCTAGTATTTTATAAAACGAGTTCTCCTTTCCATATTAAATATCCTTTACATAATGACACAACTTCCCTTTATGAATGTCAGTTGATTCATTCTGAAAATACCCAAAACATTGCATGAAATGGATTTCTATCATCCTTATTTTTTTTGTCACTCTCCTCTAGGACAAGCATTGTGACTCCCATGTGATCGTTGTCTTCTCCTCTTTTTCATTGCATACATCCTTATCTGGTTGGAGCTCATCATACATCTCTCCATATATATATATTATCATTAAATAGAAGAGCTCCCATCTACCATTTCTGACCTCCCAATGATGTAGGATAAATTTGTTGGCCACTGGTGCCCAATTTTGCAACATCTCCGGAATGAAGTCTTAATTATTGTAGATGTGGAATTTTGATCACTATGTTGGCTTATAGATCCCATCACACTATATATCCAACTAAAATTAATGATTGGACAAACATACCCAGTATACCCTAGCCACTCTCTTTAAGAAGTTTCTATAATGAAGCGGGTCCTAGTAATATATCAATAATACTTGAATTTATAAGTGGAAATAGATTAGATTACAAATGAGGGGGGTGGTGTAGGGTGGGGGTGCCAATCAAGGAAGGAGGGGAGTGGGGGTTCTAGGGTGTCTATCCAGAAAGGGAGGGGTGGGGGTGTCCAGGAGTGGGGGTGTAAGGGGGTTGTATTATTTTATGTTATCTAATGAGGAATATTGTTATTGGAATTTGATGTTTATTTTATTTATTTTTAGTTACATCAATGATAACATCCTGGTTGAGTGAAAAATATACAAGGATGGCTGTCAGATTAAAAAGAAGAAAACTGCATCATATCATCGCAAGGCAGTATATAATTTGGTTTTTACTTGTTTAGAACAATTCATCCATGATTCCATTTATTGGAAATCTTGCATGTGTGTGATGGTGCGTATACACAGTGGGGGAGCAACAACTTTTAGTAGAATGATCCAAGAGCTGAAGTGGACGGTTTGGTTCCACATTGAGGTAGGATCCCTCTTCTAGCCTCTTCAGTTCATGAGTTCTTTAATCTGAATTTAGCTTCTTTATTAATTCCACTTAATTATATTTAATGGCATATCTCGAATAAGTGTTCTTTAATATATATGTTTTATTTGTTAAATAACGTCATGTTTTTATAATGAAACCCCTCCAATGGAGAGGCGATGTCTGCAAAAACTAATACAGATAGTTATGTTGATCTAGTTTCTTAAGTTATTGCATTTGATTTGTGCTCAATTTGTTTTAGAATAAATGTTAAATATAATTATGTGAATTTTTTGATAAATAAATGCCATGATTTTATAATAAAACCTCTCCAACGGAGGTGCACTGCCTTCTAAACAAAATATTAGGGATAGTTATTTGC
The DNA here is from genome assembly GCA_963277665.1 of Viscum album. Lineage (NCBI taxonomy): Eukaryota > Viridiplantae > Streptophyta > Magnoliopsida > Santalales > Viscaceae > Viscum > Viscum album. The sequence continues at coordinate 655,928,498 of OY728140.1, forward strand.
ATCATGTTTAAATTTTTTTGAGTCTTTCATATGCCTCTTGTTAGTGTTTGTTTTGTGGCTAGTTATTTTTTGTTTTCTATGAATAATATAAATTGGCTTATTATACATGTTTAACTTAAATGACATTGCCTGAGTAGGCTTATTCCTTGACCATGAAACTTTCCTTTTCATTCTTTGAATATTATAAATAATATTTCCATGTTTAGGAAAAGTGAATGAATTTGTTAATGGTTTGTGTATGGTGTATGATTATTTTCCATCATTTTGTTTCCCATTAGACGTTGCATAATTGTGCCACTCCCTTAAAACTTCTCTGGAGATCCCTTATTATAGCATATTAAATCGTTGATATGTTCTATAATATGTCAGTAAGGCGACGACCAGAATGTTTTCCCACCTCCTCCCGCTCCCTTCCCTCTTGGCCAGAAGATGTTGCCTTGTGGATGTCGCTCGACCGGGCCAACACACTGCGGTCATTCCATGATCACGACACAGTCACACAGTGATTTGGACCTTCTCCAGGACGACACCTCATGGCGGTTCCCAGTGATAGTATTCCATGAGTCTTTTGATCAATGTTGAGACTGAATAATAACCATTTCAGCTAGCAGGGCGACGACCAGTTTGTTTCCCCACCCCCTATCGCTCCCTTCACTCCTGGCCAGATGATGCTGCCCTACGGATGTCACTGTACCGAGCCAACCACGGTCACGCTGCGATAATTCCGTGTTTTTTCCCTATTCCAGGATGACTCCCCGCGGAGGTTGACAATGATATTATTCCATTAGTCTTTTGATCAATTTTGAGACTGACTAATCACAATTTTTTCCATCGGGGTGATGACCGGAATGTTTCCACACCTCCCCTCTCTCCCTTCACTCCTGAATGGAAGATGCTACCTCGTGGATGTCACTAGATCGGGCCAAAACATTGTGGTCACGCCGCGCTCACGCTGCGGTCATGCCGCAGTCAGGCCGTAGTCTTGCCGTGATTTTTCCATGCTCCAGGTTGACCCCCAACAACGTTTCAGAGTGATAATATTTCATGTGTATTGCGATCAATTTATACAATGATTAATCAAAATTTCTGTCGGTGGGGTGATGATCGGAATGTTTCCCTACCACCTCCCACTCCCATCTATCTTGGCTGGGAGATGCATCCCCGTAGATGTCACTGGACCAGGCCAACACACCACAGTCACGCCGCGGGAATTCTGTGATTTGGCCCTACTCCAGTCACATCCATCCCACACGACCCCCCTTCCACATTCAATTCCAAACACTACCACTAGCATTCCATCCCACAATAGCCCCCTTCCACCTTTGAATCAGTTCACACGATACCCCCATCACCTACAACCATCCCCCTTCCACCAGCATTCTAGCCCCCATCCACCTAAATTTGTGCCCACACCAGTCCCCAGCCACCTAAAATCCAGCTCGCACCAGCCACCTCACCAACCACCACCCCCCATCCTCCTACAAAACACTCATTCCAGCTCTCTTCAACCTGCAAATAGACCCAACCCTCACCAACCCGCATCCTCCTACATCCCAAGGGGGTTGGGGTTGCTGTCTAGGGGAGTCTAGTAGAGGGAAGGGGGGGGGGAGAAAAATCTAGTTGTAAACACAACAAAAAATCTAAGATATATCAATACTCATGGGTAAAAATTTGAAATTACTTACCTTAGGATCATTGATGGATCCTCATCTCATGGTTTCCTCATTTTTGAATTATGATAGAAGATATCGATGAAACTCTCCAAATCCATGAATATAGGGAAAAGTGTTGACACCTAAAAGAATTTATATTAAAAAACTAACAAAATGATCCTCTAGGAAATGGTGGTTAATTACAACATCCCATCAATTAGAATCATCCTCGAGTTGATCTTATGAAGGTAAAAAGGAATTTTTAGTGAATATTTCAATCTTTTAAACTCATATACCATCTTCCCTTTCCTAGTTCTTTTCCTGTACTCGACAATGTTGTATAGAACCTGAACCAGGGGAACTGATTTAACATGGAGTGGCTTCACACTCTGATCAACAATATGAATGAGATACTCCTATAATGAAGCATCTACATCCTAATAATCATCATCATGAAAAAATACATGTGTTGTGTCTATAGATTATTAGTGCATCCAAGACACTTCAAGAACATCATGTTTTGACTGGTACTTTTGAGGGAGTGCTAACTTGTATTCCACTAGTTTGATATATTTCAGAACATCAAAGGGTCCAAATAACTTCAGTAAGATCTTATCCTACATCTGAATATGTCTATTGACCAACCTGGGTGAGTCTCTAAAGAAAACAAGATCTCCAACTTATAACTTGAGAGTTCATCAACGTTGGTTGGAATATGACTAATGCCTAGATATTTCATTCCTTATGATCTTTCTAAACATCTTGACCTACTCTATAGTATCCTAAACAATATTTGATCAATTAATAGACACCTACCTTGCCTCTAGCCAACACAGATTTGAGTAGAAAGGCCTTCCATAGACAAGAACACAAGCACAGATCATGCCACCTAGAAACAAAAAACACAGGCTCCCTCTTTCCATTATAATTTGGGTGAAACTATGTGCACATAATTAAATATATACCCAAGGCCTCCGTAACCATTTCCATAACTGTGATCTAAAAATGGGTGTCTCTATTGTAAATAATATATGGTGGAGCTCCATGAAGTGATATAACCTCCCTGAGGTACATGCTTCATATCTCATCTACTAATAAGTTCTCTTTTATATGTAAATAGTGTATGAACATCATCAAATGATCAATGAAAACCCACAAGTTATCATTCCCATGAGTAGATCTGGAAAAACTAGTCATGAAATCCATCAAAACATCATCCCATTTCCACTCACGAATGGGAATTAGCTACAAAAGACATTCTAAGAATGTAATCTCAAAACATCAACAGATGAATAGTGTATCAATTAGTGGTGATACAATTAATATTTCATTTCATACTAATCATCAAATGATTTCATCATTGATCTCAATACACTTTGGAGACACTTGGGAGAACTTCCCCTTCCTAAGCATGGAATTCTGACATCATCTCCTACCTAATTTCATTTCGGACACAATAATTCCCATGGAATACTAAATTATTAAACATATATGTTGTCCAACATAAATATGTATCATCATTGGAGAAACATTCACTTAAAAAAATCTCATCATGATTAGATAGTTTCCTCATTCTTACCAATTCCAAAAGAGTAGATGTCACTACTATGGTTGAGAGGATAGTATAACAATGTTCCTCCTAAACCACAACAATAATCTCTGAGAATAACCAATGATTTTTTAGTCACTAGTATCCTCATTATCCACCAGAGTCTAAATATTTCTTCATAGAAAATCAGTTATAGAATTTACTTTACTTGGGTTTAATGCAAGATCAAAATCAAATGACTGTTGGTATTCCACCTAGTTGAACTTCTTGAGATTCATATCACACTATGTAAAGATATAATTGAGGCTTTTCAGTCAATATATAAAAAAACCACCTCCAAGTAGATAGTGTCTCCCACAACATAGATAATGAACTAAAAAAGCTAGCATGAGATCGTGGGTTCGAGACTTATGTTCATGTGCCCTCAATTTCTGAAACCCGTAAGTGACAACTCAATCATCCTACATTAGAACCATTCCAATCCCAATACATGATGTGTCATATTATGAAGTATAAATCCTCCCTAGATATTAATGAATAAATATCAGTGATGAATGGAATTAACACATCAACTCTGGATATGCTACTTCACAAGATTATATTCATATGAATTTCACAACTTTCTTTTTTAATCTAGTATGTGGAACTATAGGACGTGAGAAAAACTGGATGAGGCTTCACTAATAACCAAATTTCCCAAAGAATCAAATTATTTCAAATACAATGTTGGAATACTCCCATGATACTACAACCAATAATTTTCCTAAGCCTAATAAGACTCCAAACTCAGTGATGATATTACCATGGATGTGTACATTGTTGATCCAAAATTGTCATTCTCTGATCATATCTTATGAGACAATGCTCTCTTGGTGTATTCAGAATGATATCAAGATGGGTTTCATGGTCATTTATAAAGTCTGAATAAAATAATATTTCATCAATAAATACTACCATTAAAGAATCTATATATGGGTGTAAAAACCATTTCATAAGATTAATAAAGACTATAGGTTCATTTTTCAGTCCAAACTGTAAGAAAAGGCACTTATGCAGACCAAAAACGATCTCAAAAAATGTGTGAGGTATCTATGAAGTCTTGAAACAAACATGATGATAGCCTAACCTTAAATATATCATTGAAAACACTCTAGATCATCATAGTTGATCAAATATCTAATCAAATCTATTGAGTGGAAACCAATTATTTTATGTGAGTTGGTTCAATAGGTAGTAATCCATGGAAAGTCTGAGGGTGCCATCTGTATTCTTGTAAAGAAAGAACTAGTGAAACCCCATGGTATGTACTGGGGAATATGAATCCATTAGCCTCTAGGTCCTCGAATATCTTCATCAGATATAGAAGCTCCATAAGTGCCATCTTATAAGGATTAATGGTTATTGATACAGTTCCTCAAACAATTTCATCAATGTATTCTACCTAACATACTATTGGTAGACCATAGATGATGTTAGGATAGTCTCCACTGGATTTTACCAATAGCAGTGGAAAATAATGGTTTGTAACCCCTGGTACTAAAGGAAAATCTAGTGATCTGATCAATCACATGACCCATCCTCTATAGCTCATACCTGCCTTCAGTCACATAGAAATCCCATTATAACTTATTCACATACCTACTTCCCTATGGGGATTTAATCATCACCCTCTAATAACAATAGTTAATATGGAATCAATAGGGAAATAGTAAATCAATCTTGTTGATTTCATCAGAAACCATCATATCAAGGATTAAATGATTCCAAATAGAATGTAATCCACCTATCACAAGAGAAAAACCCTTAAAACAGAAAACACCCCCTATGATAGGTATGAGATGTCCTGGGTTTGGGGGGATTGTCCAGGGGGTGTCCAGGGTCTGGGGGGCTATCCTGGGGGGTCTGTACAGGGTCTGTCTGGGGGGGTCTGTACAGGGGGTCTGGGGGAGTCTAGGTTTGGGGGGGGGGGTTGCAAGACTGGAAAGTTGAGGGGGGAACATTCAAGGGGAGGGGGTGGGGAACTAGAAGGGGTAGGGGACTGGTAGTGGGGGATATAGGATTTGGCAGGGGATGGGGGAACTGGTCGGGGGAGGGGAAAAACTAGTAGGGGTAGGACTGGTAGGGGGAGGGGGAATTGTTCGGGGGAGGGTGGGATACTAGAAGTGAGAGGGGACTGGTAGGGGGAGGGTAATCTATCTAGGGTTTGGGGAGAATCATTACATGGGGAGGGGGAACTGTCCTGGGTCTGGGCGGTGTCTAGTTTATGGGGGGGATCTGTCCAGTGTCTGGGGGGAAGGACTGGAAGGGGGAGGGGAATCTATCTAGGGTCTGGGGGGAATCTTTCTAGTGCTAGGGGACTCTTTCCAGGGTTTGGGGTGCGTCTTGGTTCTGGTGGGTTGTCCAGGGTTCTGTGGGGTGGTCAAGGGTATGTCTAGGAGGGTGGGAGGGGGGTATGGGGGTGTCCATGTTATGGGGGGGGGGCGTCCAGGGTCCGTCTAGGAGGGTGGGCGTGGCTGCCCAGGGGAGTGGTGTACTGGGCTGTCCAGGGGGATCTCTCTAGGGTCTTGGGGTCTCCAGGGTCTTGGGGTGTGGGGTGTCCAGGGTCTGTCTAAGGGGGTATCCAGGGTCCAGGGGGAGGGGGGTTCTGTCTTTTGTCTACCAGGGGGTGTCTATGGTATGGATATGGGGTGTCCAGGGCCTTTCCAGGTGGTGTCCAGAGTCTGTTTGGGGGGTGTCCAGGGTTGGGTGGAGGTGTTTAGAGTATGTCTAGGGGAGTGGGGGGGGGGGGGGGTCAAGGGGGTGTCAAGGTTCTAGGGGGGAGGGTGGTCCAGGGTCTATCTAGGAGGGTAGGGGTGGCTATCTAGAGGAGTGGATGTCTGGGATGTCTAGGGGGTCTTGTGTAAGTCATGGAGGGGGGCTTTGCACTGGGGCACTATCCGAGGGGGCATTGGAGAGGGGGAGGGTGTTGTCCAGGGGAGGAGGTCTTTATGTAGGGTGGGGGTGTCCAAGAGGGAGGGGGCTGCAGGGTGTGGGCTGCTGTATGGAGGGCTGTGTAGGGGGTGGTGGTATTTTTTATGGGGTTTTTAGACCATATAGCCACAGTTTATAACCGTGTCTATAAGTCTATTTCCCCAGTTTTTTACCATGGCTATAGGTCTAATGCCACGGTTTCTAACCATGGAAATAATTTGTGACCCTCTTCTTGTATATCCATGGTTCTAAACCATGTATATAGTGATATTACCATGGTTTGAACCGTGGATATATACCTAATTCCAAGGTTTGAACCATGGCTCTATGCCTATAGCCACAGTTCAAAATCGTGGCTATACGTTTAGGCCCATAGCCACGCCAAACTTAGCCCCAATTTCTCAAACCGTGGCTATAGACCTAATTCCTAGTCCAATGTGTAAATTATGCAGGGGTAGCTATAGAAGAGAGGTACCAAAATGGTTATTTATACCATGTTCAACCCAATCTAGATATATCATAAAAAAATGTTGGCTATTTTCACTATTAGATCATACTTATAGGCATACACACACAATTTTTCTTATCAATGGGACATGCCCTATTTTCCCCAAAATATGGGATCTGGGCATTGAAAAAACCATGAACACACTCAAAACGATTTATAACTCAATAGTATTCCATATTAGGTAAAAAATAATTAATTATATCAATATTTAATGAATCCAATCCTGAGTGAATAACTAGGTACATATAATTTCCCCTATATAAAATATTTCATTCCATGTTCACATTCCTGGGGCGTGGAATACTATATGAGAAAAATGTAGGACCCTGAGACACCCTTAGATGAGAGGGGTAAATCAAGGAGTAATTTTTTTATTTCATTATGAAGGATATTGTTCCCACATTTGATGTAACCGATCAAACATGTATGATGGATATGATTAATAATCAAAAAATTATTTGCAAATATACAACACACAATTATTTTAGTGAGTTCACCACTATGGGACACATTCAAGGATTATACACCGATAGTGATTCGGTCAGGACAAAACAAAATAATTTCACTAGTTGTGGAATACACATTTTTAAATATAGTGACTATGTTAGAGGTACATTGCATTTAATATAATTCACAGATATCACACTTTACCCCTTAGATAATACCCATTGACACCCCCTATCTCACTACCATAGGTGAAACCACATTTAGTTTTTCAACTTGATCATCAATTCAATATATTATAATTGATGTCTTTTTCTCATTCCATCAAAATTATCTTCTTTCATCGATGATCATAATTGAGGTACTTGGATGCACTGATCAAACAAATCAGATGTTCAAATCATAGTAGAGTCACACAATGACACTTGCGCACAACACAATCTATTGCATGAAATATTTAGGATTTCATCACCTATGATGGATTTTAAACAACCGTTATATTTCCCTCACCATTTTTTTCCCATACCAATAGCACAAGGTTCACGGGGTCTTTTTAGACTAATGGAACTCATTTCAGGTAAGATATTATCTAAACTTCACTACTATTCGTAAGTATTTTGAATGGAATAGTAAACCGACTTCATTGAAAAGATATTAACTTCTATGTAGGTGTAGCATCAAATTTAATGTTCTTAATGAAACCATGAAATGTATTTTTATGCATCTTCATTGGAGCATGTAAGATTATTTCTAATAAATCAATACACCCTTTGACATCTCATGGGGCACATAAGATTCTTCAGTGTAACCTCAACTTTCATGCATATTTAAATGGTCTATTAAATTTTTCAATTAGAAAATTTTGATAAAAAAATCCCAAAACAAAAATTCCATTCATGTTTCATAACCACTTTAAAACATTCAAAAACTTCACTTTTTCCAAAAAAATAACCATTTTTCAATTCTGGACCCAAAAATTTGGAAAACACTAGGTAATGATGCCACCATCAATATATTTGTCTACATGAACTGTAGGATTCATTTTCATGAAGAATTATGCACTATAAAATGAGGATTGAAATAACAAAAAACATAATCCATTTATATTAATGAACATCATTGGTTTCTACAAGGAACTCTAACCAATGGGCATATACATCAACCTCCTACTCTTATGTATCATCCTCTATGTGGTCGTTCTACCAAATAACCGATACAAGAGGGATATTCATGCATCATATAGATTCCATGTTTTGGACAATGATGTGTACCATATAATAGTCAACTGTATAATTGTCATCAAAGTCAAATTATTTGAGATCAATGGAATGAGATGGGTCAGCATTATAATGGCGATGTTTCGAAACACAGATGATGTTGTGCATGGCATAGTACCTTTGACATACTAGAAACTGATAGGTTACAAGCATTAATCTCTATAAAATTGAAAATATCTCTATGTAATGAGGCAACAACATCCCCTATTTCCGTACACATTTATGCCCAAAATTATGTGACACCCAAAGGTAACCATGATCACTAACCTCAAACTATAGTTGTCGGTGACAATGACTAACATAATATTTCATCTCAGATTGAGTATCAGTAATTCACTTTCTGAATAGATAATCCTTCCCTGATGTCTTTTGAAAAAGACGATGACCTAGTATTATATCCTCACATTCCTCTAGCCTCTATCATTGTGAATGACATGACCTATCATACAAGGTCTCTAAAGGGTATATATGATCTTTTTACCCGAATATATTTTTATAGTTTAACTCAAAAAGAGGATATTTTTCCCCCATGAAACTCAATAATCAATGAAATACTCTCAGATCATATCCTCTATAAATGTATCTTATGTTCCTATTTTCCATTTGATTGAGGGTGAAAAGATGTGATTATTAGTACTTGCATTCCCATAGGTTCCTTCAATCTCTACAGAAATCATGACATTAATGCAGCATCCCTATCATGAATGATTATGTGTGGGACCCCATGTTGTCGTATGATGTCCTAGAAATACAATATTCCCTGCTCATCAAATGATAATGTATATAGAATATGAAATTGATAGGAATTTTTAGTTAGTTAGACATTAAAAACCCACATAGTATCTCTAAAATTTGGAAACCTATTTATGCTTGCTATGAAATATATAGAAATAAATTATTATTTCCATTATGGGACAGGATGTGGCTGTAAAAATCTTACAAGTATCTAGTATTCTGCCTTCCTTAGCTGGCAAGTGGAACACTTATGGAAAATCCTTCAATTAGATGTTTCACCCCAGGAAAAATATATTGGCCTCACATATCTCGATATATCCTAGAGGTTCCTTAATAAAATTCACATATAGAATCAGTGTATATTCACATAAACTACTCTCCCATATATATTGTATCCCATTAATTCCCATGAATACATATAATTTCATCTTTTCCCACAGACCAATCCAATGGTATATTATTTTTTGATCTAATCTATTAGGGAGTCAAACCACCAGGATCTAAAAATTATCTACCCATCACCATTCCTGGACAGAAGAGATAATGATCACACTTGATAGTTAATACTACTCGTAAATATCAATAGACTCTATATGAATCATAAAAATTAGGGATATTAACATACATTAATTACTGACATCCCATATAGTGTGTGTTTCATTTTTTTTTGCTCAATTCATTTGCAACAACATTTCCCTTTCTAGGCATATAGGTAATCTCAAAATAATAGTATTTCAGATATTTGACCCACCATCCCTATCTGAGGATACTTTCATAATATGAAAAGTTATATTTGAGTCACCTTTTTTTTTCTATAACCCAAAATGTGCTCTCCCAAAATATAATGTATCCATCAACATAAGGTATGAACAACTGATGTTAGGTCAAGGTTGTGAATTATGTGTTTTCCCTCTTGATCCCTCATCTTCTGAGAACAATATACAATGACCCTGAACTCTAATATCATCACTACTCTGTGTTTGATTCATGATTCATCCAATATGATGGTGTAACCTATTCTGGCCTCTAGAAATGTCATAATAGATATCAGGACAATCCTCTATTTCAGATCCTTATAGTATTTCTAACCATCTTATTACCATAATAACATGGAACACTTCATTGTATTTCATTTGAGAGGTGAATAATGGTGTGAGGAGCCATGCAGGGATTGCCTCTAAAATATTTCCATCCAAAAAAACTCTATATTTCGAACATGATATTGGGATTCTCTTAGAAAACTGTGGAACTATCCTTCTATCAGTCTATAGATACTCATTTTTACAATATTATATGACCAAATAACTGATCTTTGTAAATCCAAATGTGGCACATAAAAACATGTTTTAAAACTATTTATATATATGTGTATTATGAATTATCTCTATAAGTTTGGAATGTTTGTTAATCGTGTGAGAATACATAAAGATTAATTCCAAAATGACTATGATGAAAGATTCCAAATAGGGATAGAAACCCTAATCATTAGAGCCATAAAATGGTGGGCACGTTCTGAAGACTGAATTTCATAACAACGTACTAAAAAAGACCATAATGGATAATAATATTAATATGTCATACGTCTGATTGCCTAAATAATAATATGTGATATCATGAACATAGTTCAATCATAGAGAAAACCATAGCTCAATGTAAATTTTTTATTATATCATATATTTGGGTTAGTTGATAATGGTTGGTGAAATTAATCTGGTTCAAAATTATTTATTCCACACATGGATGTTTCTTTTCATCCACCTCCTTAGCAATAATAACAGACGAAACCCAAGTGGATATATTGGGACATATAAAGACATTGGACTCAAGATCCTCAAACTACCACTTTATTTCATGGATCTCAGTATGTTCCATTATATAATAATGAATGGAAACTAGAGATACTCATGATATAAGATCAATCATAAATTATACCTATCTATGAGGAGGTATTCCAAAACAATAAAAAAAATACATCAAAAAAATGATCCAATACTGGTGGAAAATACGCTTTATGTAATCCATGATCCTCCCTGAAGAAATTTTTTGTCAAAGATGTCACTCCACTTAGAACTTCTTCCTCTGGTTCTGCTCTAGAATCCAGGACATCCCACTCATCCTTATATAGATAACCCCTACCCTATACTAATGGAAATGATTAATTGCAGTGATATCCATCTGAAAAAGAATTGATTTTCACTGACCAATACATCATAAATTCTTCCCACCATCTTGACAAAACATTTGGTACATAAGAAAGGGTAACTTCTTACTTAAAGGGGGATGTTCGTAAAATGGTGTATTCCCTCTTAATGTATTCCCAACAAACTATATAATGACATTACATCACAATAATGTGGTACCTCTAGTCCAATAAATTCAATATTAAAAAAAGCTAATTTTTTTGAAACACCAATAACAAATAATAACGATTCTCTAGTAGATTCCACAAGAATAATTATTCATAATATAGATGGTCCTCTAGCCTGACCCTCGAGTATCAGTTTTAGTGCGTGTAACTGGCCTGATCAAAGGATTTTTTGTAATAGCCGGACTACCATGATCTAGGTTTCCCTATTAATGCAGCTGGTGATCGGAGGTCTTGATATAATATCCACAACCTCTCTCTCAGGCATTCCTACTAGTGATAATCCAACTCAGCACCTATTGTGGTATAAAAGAACCCGATCATGAAGGTGGAGCTGGTGTTGATCTCATTACACTCGATTCAGGTGGAATGGTCATATAGTTAATCTAATGAATCCCTATATAGATGTAAGACCATTACTCTAGTAGGTCTCTATCACAATGGAGTGTGATGTGCCCAGTCATCGACAATGATGAAACACTATAGAGCTATTAGAATGTCAACTCCGGTTGTCACTTCCTTGATGAGAAACCTTGATGGAATGCTTCTTATCACCAGGGGAACTACTATCCCAACACAACAATAATCTTATATTACTAGTAAAATTTAGATCCCTTAGTATTCATTCAATGATAAGAGAATAATTAACAATTTCATCAACATTTGGTTCGAAAAATACATTCACCTATATATGGATGGTGTAATGAATCCCATCCTGAAAATGAATAGCATGTGAATTCTCATCAGTGGCTAGAAGCAGTGAGAAGTGATACAACTCTATTAAGATATCTAAATATTACATTAATTAAATATAACCATCTTTGATATTCAGGAACTATATGGATCTGTTAGATATCACGATTTTAAGAAGGAACTGATCATATATGGAATTCTTCAAATCAATCCACGATATTCCCTGATGATGACTAGCCATGTAATACGATCTCACCACACCCCAGAGGCAGCCAGATAGTACTGATGGCCTAGGGTGTGCCGATAGAGATACATGAACTCATTACCAATGTTAGGGGCATTGAATATATATAAATATAAGTAAATAGATGAGTCTATATAACTACCAGAAGACACAAACAAAAATAGAAACAACATCAACTATAAATAATATATCTAGAATAATGTACAAGCATACTAAAAATGATAATGACATGTCATGTAACTATAAAATTAGATATCATGGATATATGAAAATATGAATAACATGTTCTATCAATGTATAACATAATCAAAGTCCAACCAAAGCATCCCATACTCTAGATTGATCATCGATTATCAGGATCTTTACAAAATAGCATGCAATAATCTCTTCGAAGATATATACATCCATTTATGAACACCATCATTAATGTAAAAATCATCATGTATGAAATGGAATCTAAAAGGTTTGTGAGGTAAATTTCATTGGGACACCACTAATATTGTTTATAACATCCAAAATGGGAACTGGAATTGTCTTAGTGTGCAAGCATGCAAATATAATTCATAGTTGTACATTGTAACTAAATACCGCAATACGAAATTCATCTCATGACTTTTTTCATAAAATGTAACTAATTTATTTTCTGAATTTCACCAATAAATATTTATTTCACATGTTAAAAATAGTTAATATTCTTAGTTGTACCTAGAAAACCTATATTGGAATTAAGTAATAATATTTAATGGTAATAATCAAGGCAACGTAGATATGAAGTGTCACGAGTTTAGTAATAACAATAGCCTAGATAAAGGTAAGAGTGTAAGCCATGAAGAATAGTCAATGTCATTCAACAATGTGATTCATACCTATTCCACGATGTTCATCTATGGTTAAACAGAGCTATGCAATGAATTGGCCATATGGAATTTTACCATGCACCTACTCGTCAATGCTGGGTCAAAGGAGTGAATCCACGGAATACTATTATAATATTTAAGGTATCCCATTGTGTCATATTAAGAATCCATTAATAGAAAATTAATGAGATCCATGTGGTTTTAAACCAATTAAAATTTCATCCTTGAATATAATGGGGTTCCCTGGTGCTCATGGAATTCCCCATGGAATCCAAGGTTACCCTGAGTCAACACACTCATTTTTATATTTTGATATCATATATTATTGTAATTTCATCAATCCTTTCATTTAAATAATTTGACATGTCTATGTATCATGAAACCATTTACTCATGCCATAATTAATTGATGAATCCACTTTGTTCCTTCATTTCCTCTCATTTGGGTGACAAGGTCATGTAGCAGTAAAACATTATGAAATCTAATTAGGAAAAAATTAATAAATAAGATTCACTCAGTAATCTTCCCTTAACAAAGGATGGGGTACAATAAACATTCAATAAAACATTATATTCTATCTACTAAGGAAAATGAATTTACGTAGTATACATTCCAACTTCCATTTTACATTATTTTATCAAAAGATACACTTAACATTGGAGGTACACGTGATAGAATTCATGGTACATTACATTATGAGCATTTCAATATTAAATCATTCCATTTAATATTTAAAATAATACCCTTATTCTGGTAAATCCAATTAATAGTCAAAATGATCCTCAAACATGTCAATACAGTAAGGCAACAATAAGGTCATAACATCTTACATAGGATGGAAATAGTTGTTGGTTTAAAAACAAACAACTAAAAAATATTTGGATCTGTCATAATAATATGGTTCTAATTAGTATAATAAATGAAAAAAATTTCATTAATAAACCTGATGAAATTAGTGGGACCTGCATTGCAATTTTCCAAAATTGGCTAACAAGGAGGATGAGTTATAGAAAACCCATCATTGGATCATATAACTATAAAAAATAGTATTAGAATCTAGTTTGACATTGATTAGATAATATACATGAAAAGTGGAAAAATAATCACAACATGATAACCTAGTTGAGAGCATGATAGATGAAGAATGGCTCAAATAGACACAGGTACTTACCATTGCACATCGAACCAGATGAACATATGCTCGATCAGATCCAAGATGAATGAGATATCTTAATCTATACTATAAGAATAAAAAATGATCCAAAATTATATTAAATTAGGGTAATCCAATTATATAAATGAATAGAGGGGATGTAGAAGCATATTAGTACATTAATATCCAAAGGGTCAGATTATAATGAATTGAGAATGTGCATTGTCTTTCCACAGGACCAGACAGTCTAAGCACAAAAAATAAATATATACCTAGTGATGGGTAGAACCATCATAGTTAGGCCAAATGTTTAGGGAATCCATGCTCCAACAATGTGTCAACGATCTACCAAACAATTTAGATAAATACCAATGTTAGATATAACCATGTGTCCTACCCACAATATTTCTCTAAACATGAGATAGACCCAATTTCCACAATAGATTGGTTCGGGGCTTCATACAATCCCTGAAAACCCTCATAACCTTTTCTAACCCATTAAGAATCCATATTAAGTAAAAAATACGTAATTAGAATGTTGTTTAAATGATCATTACTAGAGGGAATAACTTTTTTCTTACACCAATATATAATAACATGAGATGAAACATTTGTTCATTGTGTCACATGTAATGACCATGGATTTTTGAATGTTATTTTTTCTGAATCTATTTGTTAAATTATATTATACACAAATACCCATATATCACGAATAATGATGAGGTATTTATAGAGAGTAATGTGAAATGTGTCCTTGAGGATTTGAAAATTATATGATCTTTGGACAAATTGACCTTCAGAAACTACACTCTTTAAATAAAAATACTTTTATAATTTATATTTGTAAGAAGAAATGAAAAAAGATAATTACTGTTGAAAGGAGAAGTGATGACCTCCACCAGTAGAGCCATGTTGTATGAATCTCATTTTTCAAAACATTTGATGGAGATATATTTACTAGGATTCACTTCTTAACTATGTCAAATCCATTATTAAACAGGTTAATCTTAAATAAAATTACCTACAATAAAAGTTCATGTTAGTGGTTTTATTGATTATTCCATAGAAAAAAATTCCTTTAGCATAATGATAATGTTGTATTAATGGTTATGAATATTAATAAACCACTTATCACAACCTGAGTGTTCTAATGTATATCATTATAATTGATGATATTCTTAGTGTGGCTAACACAATAAATATTCATAGCAGTTCCACACTATGATGTGAATTCAGAAGTGTTACAAAAATATTATTGACTATATGTTCTATAGAAAGATGATATCATTTGAGGGACACAAATGATATAGGCTATCAAGGGAGGAGACTCATTGGACATTGGGTAACTTTCCCATTGTGTACACCCTTGGTAACATCTAGTATGGATATTATGAGAAAATTTATGGCCCGTAAGAAATCCACATTTCCATTTGTCATATGATTTTAATATATGAAGACCTTTGGATTGGTCCTTAGACATTATGTATATAATTAATGTTTATTATGAGTCTCACAATTATATGTATTTATCAAAAGTATGATTACATATATTCGCTATGAAGTATGAAATGTTGGGTGCTTCAAGAGTAATATTAGATTAATGAATAACGATTTAAAGGATTAATCCCTTTGGTTCTTTAATAAAAGTTAATATCTCAGCCCATTTGAAATAATTCATATGACCAATATAAATCCACGCCCATTGTGATCAATAGGCATATTCTATTTTCAAAACGTCAATGAATGAGATTTCGAGCATATAACCATATGACACTTGCATGGAACTAATTCAATTTGATATATTGTGATAAATGTATTAGAGTTCTTAATATTCATCTATACGAGGAGACATATCATTGTGGAATTAACTTATTTCCATATGGGTGACATAGTGTCTTTCTAGATGTATACCCTGAACATTAGGCTATTTCACCTAATGCCACTGAGATAGAGACCTAGAGGGCTGCACACTATGATTATCCAAGAATCATTGTTAAATAATATATTATTTTAAAAGTTGAATAAATATTTTTCTTGTGTGTGTTTTAATAATTAATAATTTTTAATCATATTTATTTCCTCACTAGTTATTTTATAGAATAAATTGTGAGGGTAATATGTAATTAAAATGTATTTTCTAGTTAGTGAATATAATTAAAATATAATTAAATACTCAACAATGAAATGACATGTATTGAATAAATAATTATACTTTATTAAATGTTTTATAAATATTATGGACGGATGAAAGATCGGGCATAAGGGACCAGTAATAAGTAATAATATTGAATATTATTTGATATATTAATATTTAAATATAATTCAAAAGTTAAATGCATAGTAATATATAATAATATTAGTACTATTATTATACAAGGTAATTTAAAAGGAATAAATTATTAATAATGGTAACATTCAAAATTGCATTATTCTAACATTATAAATATAAATTCCTAGTTATTTTATTTTCTCAAAATGACCAATTAATTTTCTTTTGATCGCAAAATCTATCTCGAATAATCCCTTCAATAGTAGATATCTATTTTTCCCCAAGAACACATTAATGAATGGAGACCAATCCTCCTCTATATGATGACAGATAATGCTTGGAAGAGATTCATGAGGCGATCAATGCAGACAATTGATGTGAAAGGATCTTCTGTGCTTTCCATTAAAGACTCTTTCACCAACATATTGACATTCTTGGAACACATGTGGATCACTGATAGTAAAAATCTACACTTGGATTCTAAAAAACAACGAAAATTATATGTATATCAATTTCTGAGCCCATCAATGCCAGACAAATTCCATAGAGTCAATTCATTATTTAATTAAATTATTTAAAAATAATATGTATTCATCTCATATAAATTTTTTCTAATTCAATTTTTCTATATTTAATTATTTTAATCAATTCACTGGATCCGGACAATCATTATGGAATATGTCTTGGATTGGTAATTGACTGTGAAAAAAAATTAAAGCTGAGAAAGTCTCACTGCATGCTTATGTTGTGCCTAGAACATACATGTTGTATTAGACTGTTAATATAATTATTAAAAATTATTTACAAATCATTGGTGATTTCAAAATTAATAATTTTGTTTATCAATTATTGTCTAATAATTATTTTAATTTGAATCATGATATATATTTCTCCGTCATTAATTTCTAAAAAATAAAATTGACATGTTTAACTATATGATTAAAAACATCGAATAATTATTCGATAGGTGACAATGATTCTTCCAAGATAACATAAGAGTAAAAACCTTGTAATTATAATTACAAGTTATGTACTAGTGGTAAATCCACCATGACATTATTAAATAATTACAAAACCTATTGGCATTGATGAAACATAGAGTAGTTAATTCATTCACCGCATATTTACTTGGACAGACCGGGGCTTGATCAAATAGAGTAAATGTGGTGTAGCCCATATACACATTGTCTAGTCCCATTGATTCATTATTGGGCTGTGTATTCAATAAAATACATACATGACTAGTAACCATGTAACACATACTCTACCCAGTATGTGTCCCATTGGACATGACATGTACTTCAAATTTTCTGAGGTTTGTTTTACATAATAGGTCCTTTGGTGTGTACCTCATATAGATGGTGAAGGGTGTACACAATGTGTAGATTAGATATATATGGAGTTTAATATTAGTATTTCCATGGATTTAAAATTTTATTTATATACAATGTAATTTTTGAAAAATATATACTTGTTCAGTTGAAAGGATGTGCCTTTCCATATGATAGGTTTTATAATATATATATATGTGTGTGTGTGTGTGTGTTTAATTAACATCTGCATAATTTTAATATCTATAAATCATGAATGATTAATATTATAATTGTTTACCCAATGTTCATTAAATAACAACATTTGACTGAAGATCATTTAATTCATGTAATCATCTTTGAAGTGCATTCCCAAGAATTACGTGATAACTCAGGTATTCCATATCACATAAGAGTAAAATAGTAAATGAGTATAATACATGTTGTGTAGATTATGATCGGTATTCACCATGTTAACTCTAAGGTCAATTTATGTACAAGTTAAATTTTAATTGATTTTATTAAATTTTTTAAAATTATAATCGATGAGAATCTCATGGAATATAAGATAACAATTAAGATAAAAAGATTGATTAATTATAAATAACAATAAATATATTATTTCATGATTTATATTAAATAAAAAAAGTATGAATTTAATGATAGTTTTATTAATTATATAATTATTTTCTTGCATGTGGGTGATCCTGAATTAGACTAAACCTATTTTAGGAGATTGGATACTTTTATTAAATTTTTATATTAAATTGTGGCGAGTGTGCCTTTTCTTCCCAGTATTTTGTTGGGCTTGCTCACCCGTGGATTATTTTATGTAAAAACATTTTCTTCTCAATTGGGTATAAGTAAAAGTCATTAGATATGGATATATCTTCCAATATAGTAGACCCATTTCATGTTCATAGTTAAGCCGAATCCAAAATAAGGAGATACAATGGTGGACATGTAGAAAGGTGTAAACACAATCCCCAATTATTTTATATTGTTTCTCCCCAAGTTCAGCAATTATTTTAACTACTGCTATAAAATATAACCACTTTTATAATCTCATTTTCATACACGTTATTTTATTTATGTCATTTTAATGGTTATTTCATTGTGGATGTATTTTCAAGATCATATAATTAATTAACAAACAACCATGGAAGATGGAAATAAATTCTATTGGATTACACATAAATATTATATAATACTTGGTTAATTAATTAACATATACCACATAATATTAACTAAAATGTGATAAATATAATAATTGGAAATTTATGAATAATTTGAATAAATTCCTTAGTAAAATATTATGTTTCAATATCCATCTGTTCATTCTGATAGAATTAAAACATAGTTCAGAATGCATGAAAATACAATGTTGAGGAGAATTCCATTTTCAGGTAATTCTATGATGAGGTTTTGGGATGACTTATGTTGGTTCAAAACAATGGTGAAATAATAATGTGGGACTTAGTGTAACTAATAAAAAAGGTTGACAAAATTTAAATTAATGATTTCATGATTATGGAGTCCACTGATCAGATCAAGGAACTTTGAGTTAATCTAGTTGGAATTTGTAATTCCTACATAATTGCATTTCAGTTTCTTTACCAAACCATGTTGATTTAATGAGAAAGGGAATAAGTATATTTCCCATGATAATAGACATGGAATAAGATATTTTAAATCCATTGGTGTGGGCTATTGGTTTTTTATAACATTTTCAGAGACAAAATATTGAAAATATATTTATTTGTCTAAAATTTATCTAAAAATGTAACTAAATTAGGAATATATAATTTTTTATAAATAGAAATATATTAACATCAAAACATATCCTTATGATCCACACATTATAAGGAAAACATTTTCACTCATACTAAATTACAGGAGAATATGAGGGACCTAATGTTCATCCTTCATCATGAAATGAACTAGTATGTGTTAGAATAAACATTACAAGTTGCATCTAGAAATGAGGATAATGATAAAGATTTACATCTCTCTGTGTAAAATATGAAACATGATACATATGTTAATATATTCAAGCTATCATCCACGTGTAATGATATTTTAAAGATACATGACAATATACATACCTATATTATGATGTTTCACCTTTATAATCTTTATTATGAGAATGTATGACATGTATGTTTTGCAAGTGAAAAACCAGGGCACTAGAAGAGGAACAGAACCTAAAAGCAAGGGTAAGGTAGAGGCACACTCATTATCAAGTGAAATATTTCAATTTCATACACATTAGGTAATAGATTTATCTTGTAATACTCACATCGATATCCAAAATCAGTATCCCAGTAGATTTTGAAAAATTTATAGATGTGTGGTGAAACTACTATCTACCAATGGTGTGATGATGTCTGCTCTAGCAATTGGTGAAATCCAAATTTCATTTACAATTAGAATGAATTTGGTTTTAATATATTATTATTATGTATCTATAGTTACCAAAAACATATTTTCTATTTCCGGTTTACACACTGATGATTTTATTTTCATATTTAGAAATAATGGTTTTATATTATACAATGAAATCATATAAATCATTAAAATAACGGTCTTTATGTTTTAATTTAAGGATAAAAAGTGTTGGAAATTAATAAAAAGTTCTAAATAAAGAGGAAAATGGAATTCCCTTTGAGCCATGGAGTACAATGAAACCCACTTTATAAAATAAATGTGTATGTGGTTGTGAGGGGTTTGTTAAGGAAAGATGAGTAAAGAAACTGGAACCCCATGGAATGAAGAGTATCATTATAGGGAATCCAAAGGACACAAAGGGATTATACCTATTAAAACCCTCCAAAAAGAATGTGATTGTCGAAGGAATATCCATTTTTCATGAGAGGGAGTTCATCCAACAAAAGTAAAGTTCGGATAAAATTGTAATTTATGAAGTTGATGCTCATGATACAGAAGAGTTGGTATAAGACCCGATTCAACATTTCCCCATAGAATAAGTACATCATGAAACAAAATTACTACATAGGAGTATAAAAGTGGTAAGGGAATTGGTGATATATGATTTTTTGGTCACGAAGTATAATGAATAATTATCAGTTAACAATGATGAAACTATACCCTATAATGAGGAATCTTGGATCATAAGAAAATTATGATTGTTAGAATAAATGAAATCATAAATGTATTCCATGTATCTAAACCATTTGAGGGTTCAGGTCAATAAACCACTTGATATGATGCATGTCAGTTATAAATGGCTATTCAAGAGAAAATTGGACATGGAATGTAAAATAAGTACCAATAATGAATGGATATAGATAATTTGATTAAAAATAGTCAAGAATATGACAATGATGAAATTTTTTCTCATGTTACCATGATTAAATCCATCCAAATAATACTTACTATAAAAAAAAATTCATTAATATAATATTTTCTATATTGAAGTCAAACATTTATTCCATAATAGGGAAAAATTAGTATGATGTCTATATGACACACCCAGAATAGGTTGGGTCCCTTAGTGAATCCATAATGATTTTCAAGTTAAATAGATATATAATTGGATGGAAGAAAGGTTCTTGGTCATGGAAAATTTGATTTGATGAATCAATAAATGAATTTTTTTTTATTAGAAATTAATGTGATCCATGATATTAAAAATATTTAATTGGAATGTGGACTTTATATTAGTAGATTAAGTTGATGAAATATTACTTATTTTAAAATACATAATTGTCTTAAAAGATGTTAAGGAATTTCTAAACAAGAGATATTTTATGAAGGAAATTAGTGAAGCAGCCTATATTCAAAGGATTTTGATCATTCATTATAGATCAAATAGTTTATATGGACTATGTCAATGTACATATATAGACATGATAATAATAGATTTAGTATGGAACAATATAATTGGTGATTCGTTCTAGTTTAAAATTCGTTAAATAATTATATGAAAATCAGTCCCCATACAACATGAGAAAGAGATAATGAGTAAGATCATATATTCATAAATGATATGATCAATCATGTATTCTATGTTATGTAATATACCTGATATAGACTATTCACTGAGCATGGTAAGAAGTTATCATGAAGATCAATGAGAATTGTATTAGAATGATATTAATGATATACTTAATTATCTAAGAAGAACTAATGATATGTTCCTTTTACATGGACAAGAAAAGGATGTGGTATGCATAGGATATAATGATGCTAGATTTCAGACACATCAGAATGATCAGAACCCATAATCAGGATATGTTTTCTATCCTAGTAGAGATGTATTGAGATAGAAGATTTCAATGAACCTCGTTTTGACGGATTCTATAAAAGAGTATGAATATATAGTATATTTTAGTTTATCCAAGGAACCCATTTGGATTAAATATATTTTATATGATCTAAATGTGCTACCCAGAATTAAAGGTCGTATTATTGTGTATTGTGATAGTAATGAAATGTCAAGTCTTGAAAAATAGAGATGGTCACACACAGTAACATGGGAGACCCCATGATTAATTTCATAACTCATTAGAAACATTTGTATCAAGTGAGAACTAACAGACTGAAGGTTGTTATTATTTAAATCTAGTACAATTGGGATTCGTTTAGAGTTGGTTCCCATGAACCAAATTCTTTGTTCATTAAGATAATATAGTATTCATTGTTTTTTATATTAATAATATTCTAATCACATTATGAGTGTTCCTATACATATCATTGTAATTGATAATTTCCAAAGAGTAATTATAGTACTAAAAGTCCATCGAACATCCTAATAATTATGAGATTCTGGAAGTGCTACAAATCTATTCAATACTATATGATATATAGCTAGATGATATTATATTGGGGACACAAATGATACTAGTAATAATGGGTGGAGAATTGTAGGATTATGAGGTAAATAATCGTGGTGTGTTCAATTGATAATATCTAGTTTGGATATTATTAGAATTTGAACCTCGTATAGGAAATGCATTGTTCTATGTTTCATAGGATGTTTTTATAAGCAGACATCTGTAGTGGTCCATAGACATTATGATTATTATTAATGCATATTATGACTCATACATTTATATGTATCGGCCTAAACTACGATAAAAGATATTCTTGGAAAGGTAGGATATGTTGTGCGCATCATGATTATTATTTCATTAATGAATAATGAGATAAATGATTTAATCAATATGTTCTTTAACATTATTTATTATCATATTTCCATTTATTTAAATGTTATAGGCTAAATAAATCCAATTCCATGGTGATATGAATGTTCTATTTATTTAATTTCAAGGAAAGAGATATCGATCATATATGTTAATGACAATAGAAGAAAACTTGATTGATTTGATTGATTTTTAAAAATGGGTTATATTACATACTAAGTGTATGTTTGAGGTGACATTTAACTAAAACATTAAACTATTTGAATATTTGTTCCATTGTATTTTTTTAGAAGTTAACATTGGATGTTATGCATATTTTCCTAATTTCTAATGAAATAGTGTCATAGAGTGTCAAAAACTATACCAATCTGAGAATCATAGTTATATAATATATTATTTAAAATTTCAATAAGTATTATTCCCATATTGGGTTTAATAATTAATCATATATTCTTGATCACATTTATTACATCACTATAATTTTGAGGGAATATATTATGGGCATAATATTTAATAACTGTTTATTTTCAATTTAGTGGATATAAAAAATTTTAATATATTGGTGAATAATAGAGTGATATTTATTTAATAAATAAATTATAATTATTTATGGTCTGATAAATACTATGGAGGAATGATGGACAATGTTTAATGTCCAATTAAGAAATAATAATAAAGAATATTGTTTTATTAAATAATATTTTATTATAGTACAATTGATTAGAACATGTCCAATATTTTATATGGGTATTTGTTGGACTAAATAAATAATTCAGGAACATGTGAGGTTATTTTATTTTAACCCTAGAAATATAAATACATAGTTATGATATTTCCTCGAGATTGCCAATTTATATTGTGTATTGTCCACAATAAACTAGGATAATCCTATCAAACCTAATGATATCCCATTATCCAATAACACTCCCAGGAACTGTGACCAATACTCCTCCAATGTATCAAGGAAAATTATTTTCAAGTGATTCTCTAGGTTATCATGGAGGTTGATGCAAGACCAATGATCATTCGTGATAACAACCAGAGACTACTTCAGTGATGTCTGGATATTCATAGAACATGTGCTAATCCCCACTAGATGTCATATAGAATTTATTTTATTTTATTCAATGAAGGTGCACATTATATAAGTTCCATAACTCATCAATTATAAAATAATTCATTTGAGATAATTCATTATCCAATTAAATTAATTATAAACATTATATATTGATCTTCTCTCCCTCATGTTTAGTGAAATTTTTATTTTTCTTATTGGATAAGTAAATTAAATAGATCAAAACATTCATAATCTTATAGATCTCATAATTATCATTGATTATGGGAAAAAAAAATTTGGAACCACCCATCCCATTATTCTGCTGCACTCAAAACATACATGTTGAAATTTCCACTCGGTTAATGTTATCCAAGCCACCACATGAACCATTCTTCATCTCACACCTTACAATTTGATCATACATTATTTATATAAATGGTTTCTTATATAGGTATTATTTACATAAAGTGAATTTATATTGTATAAATAAATTTTTCATTCATCTACTTCCTTTTTTGAGGATAATTTTCATTTATAAACTATTGCTTTAATTTATATGGTGTTTCATCAATTTCTTTTTCAAAAACATATTACCATTTACATTAATGTTAAAAGTTTCAATTATAAACTAATCTATTATAATTAACATTTAATTTAATGAAATTTTATATTAAAAATTTATAATTAAAAAAAATGTTAAATTAATTTTTCTATGTCCTTCATATTTTTGAAAGGTCAAAAATTTCAATATGCAGTATCAACCCACTATATCTAAATAAATAAGTATTTTAATATCTAAATTTTATAATAATAATACATAGATGTATATTATGATAATATAATAATTATTTTTTAAATCATCACATCGAAAAAAAATTGGTGATTTTAAAAGTTGTTTTTAAAATATATTATATTTTTGTGAATATAATTTTTTTTTTGGATATTGGGTATTTTTAGCAACACCCTAATTTTTTATAATTATTTAATAATTTATTAAACTCTATACACATCATAACATGTATTATTTTATTAATATCATATTTTTTAATATATTTTTGTAATATTTCAATACTATAAATTATGTTCAAATGTCTAAAATATAAACTGTGTCTTTAAAATCATTATTATATAGAATTGTTATCTTCTAATGAAAAAAGAAGTATTAAAAAATATTTTAATTTCATCTAAATTGAAATTTCATAAAATATGTCCCATATTTAAATCTTAATGGTAAAAAACCATTGTAATTTCAATGGGTTTTAATTTTCCACAATCTATATTTCCATGGAAAATATTTGGAAATTAAAAAACAATTCAAACAAATTTTCAATAATTAAACACCCATTTCTCCATTTACTTTCAATAATGATTCAACCTCAATGAAGCTATGTATTTATTCTCCCAAGTATTCCCCCATAGTCACCCTATGTTTTTTCAATTTACCAAGATCCAAATCCTCATGTTTTAGTTGTAAAAGTTTATAGTAAAGGAATTATTAATCTTTTCAATTTAATTCAAGTTCCTCTTTTTGTATATGTCTTCTAAATGATTTGGTATTTATAGTATTATAATTATTTTATCATAACCTCACTTCCTAATCATTATTTATCAATGGGATACCCATTTCCCCACTCATTTTCTTCTATTATAAAACATTAATTTTTACATATTATACTGTAAAATTTTCTACTCAAAATTTCTCTAATCTTTGGAAAAAATTCTATTCTTTTATGAATATGAAAACAATTTATTTTCTATGTGTATTAACCTATATTCATTGATGATTTATAATTTTTTTTATAAATAATAAACTCCCAAACCAAATTTTTGTGGTAAATATTACAATGTGATCGGGTCTATTATCACTTTTGAAACACCATGATTTTGTTATGATATCAGCTCGTCATTCTTCTGGGGTTATTTTTGAATTTTTTTATTATTATCTATGTGGATCAAATAAATTAATAAATATTATGTGTGAACTTAGATTAACCTCTAATTCATTGTTTATATAATTTATTCTATTGAGAGTGGACGTTTTAAGACACCATGGTGTATATCTTTGGTAATTTTCATTTATGAATCCATAGTGATAAACCTTGGTAATATTCTTATGAATGGTCATATTTAATGTTGTAGACACATATACTTGTTATTATTGATGTTAATTTTGTATTTATATTCTACATTTTCCATTTATCATTCCATATTTATATTACTCGTTTTATAATTGATATTCCCCATTATAACATGTAAACTATATCTATAACACCCTGTGATTTTCTGAAAAATATTCTTTTAATTTAACTGATGTCTTCTAGTTTATGCTACAAAAATTTATCTTATGCTATATGCAACATTGTATTATCTTGCAGTATACGCAACACTATTCTTGGATCGTGTTACACACAATTTCATGTTTGTTTTGTAGAAATTATTCTACGCAACATTAAGTATAGATTTTGTTTAACTTATAAATTTAATAAGTTTTTATTATTTTATACTCAACACCTATGGGATATTTCACTACACGCATCCCCGACATGGCTTGCATTACATGCAATCACGACCTTGCTCAATATAGTGTGTAGTACGCAATACCATATTTCACTAATGAACTATATATTATTATAATTTTATTATGAACTAGCCATTATGAATAGTATTAACTATATATTTAATTTTACAACATTATTATTCGTCATACACCTTTTCTAGAACATGGTATAAGAACAAAATAAAAGTTTCAGGAAAAATATGTATTTTTTAAAAAATGCAGTTTTGCCACCTTTTGATGGTACACCCACATTAAATATAGATTTTGACATGTTTATAAGTTCAATTAGAGAAAATAAAATTATTATTTGGGATTAGGATATAAAACATTACATTGGATAAAAGTTTCATATTATTCTGGTAACTTTCATATTTTAATGAACTGTAAAAAGACAGTTTATTTTAATTAAAAACAACTTTTTTCATCGTAATAATTTATATTTCTAAATTATAATATTGAATGGATTTAAAATTATAAATCGAATATATTTTTACCATGTAATATAATTTATGTCCTTGTCATTGATTTTAAATTGAATTCATAGGTAAAATCATTTCAATCTTTTGCAATGTTCTAACTATTAAAACACATTTTCTTAACAAAGGGATTAATTTTAAAATTATTTCAGTAACTCCTGTGATATGAATTTGGAAATATTTATTCTATATTTTGAATCAGTAGGTGAAAATTATGTTAATAGGCTAATTGTTTTGGGGCACTATGAATAGTTACTATGGTAAATTTAATTTACAATAATTAAAGGTAAATTAGGTAATTAAGGGTAAATATAATATTTTAAAATTACCCTAACACATTTCATAATATAATTGGATGATTATATTTTGTCCTAATTAATATTTGGGTAAAAATGGAATCAATTGGAACCCACATGGATGTGATTAAGACCCTTAATTTATTTTATTTTAAAGAAAGTGAAATATGTCTCAATCAATCTTTAATAATTAAAGTATTTTTAATTTAATGGTATACATGATAAAAATTCAATTATAAATACTAATTTGATATCTAATTTTTTTTATTTTTTATGGTAGTTTTTTCGTAATTTTTAAGAGATGTTTAATTATATTAATAGCTTATACATTAATGATGCAAAAATTATTTATTTAGTGAAAAATTAGTAATATATTATTTATTAAAATAATAATACCCATTAAAAGGAACAATAACCAGACAAAAACTTATTGGTCGAATATATATATACCATAACAATATAATCGTCGAATATTTGACCATTTGGAGCTTTATAAAAGTGATTATGACACTTATTATATTTTGTTTTAGATGATGTAAAAGTTGTCACCTTCATAATTTAATAAAATCTACAATTTTAATTTTGTCATTTTAAGATGATAAATTTGAGTAAATTCATTATTTTGAAATATATTAGATTTATAATCATCATAATAATTTATTTTTAATTTTTATGAAACTAATATGTATATTAAATGAATATACATAAATGATCTAGTAATTGTTTTATTAAGAGAAATGGTTGTATAAATATTAAAATAAATATTATATGAACTAATTAATGGTCTCCAAAAATTTTCAAGATGAATATGACATGTTTTTAATCTATTAAGAATTCTGGTTCGAATATATCATGTGTCTGGATTTTATTTAAATTCAAATAAATGAATAGTCTCAAAATTAACACTATTGTTATTTTATAAAAATAAAATATTATTAAATTTTTTAAAAATCACAAAAATATTTAAAAATAATAAATATATTTTTATATGGTCTAAAATTTCAAACAGTATCCAATTATGGATAATTCACAAGACGTATATAATTATTTAAATTAATTTAATATTTAGAATATTATTACCACAAATAAAATTAAATATATTAAATAAGGATAAATCATGTTGATAAGGTTTAAAATAAATTTCCAACATGTATAAATTTTATTGGATTAGGATATTACAATCTTGTCTCATCAAATCATCATATTTGAGTCATTTTTGATGTTTTTATGTGGGGTATGAATTTATTTTAAATTAATATTCATGAGGTTTCTGAAGGTGCCCCTATCCACCCTTATAAAAGGGCACCTCCTCCCTCTCCTCTTCACAGAAATTCGAGATTTCATACTCTGAAAAACCATAACCATTTCACTTCTCCAAATTTATATAAACCTACTAGAGGTCCTGGTGTTCATCAAAGACCAACTTTAGTTCCCTAAGACGAGGTTAAGAGGAGGTGCGTCGAAGAAGAGGTAATCTCTTCTACCGATTCTTTCATGTTTCATTATTCATCTACTTCCTCTTATATAGATGATTAATTAACAATTAACAATATAAGTATAAATAATGTAAATGTATGTTATTATAAATATAAAACAACCCCATTTCACCTTCAATCCATCCTATGGAAAATTAAATCACCGCGTGTGCGTACGTACGAAATATCATCTCCACTCTGTGGTGTAATATGTCTTTCCAACACCACCTTACTTGGATGGGTATAATGGTGTTATGAATAAATATATATGGTTATTATAACATCATACAGATTCTGATATATTATATCATCCACTCCAATTCCATTCAAAAATTATTGTAATGATATCATCACTCGTGTGTACGTACGGATTACAGTCTCCACGACGCGATGAGATGCATTCTCCATGTTAACCATTCAAAAATCTTTATAAATTATATATAATGAATATTAATGATATATATGACATAATAATGCTACTTTATTTATGTATATATATATATATATTTTATCTAGAAACTTCCATTCAAATCAAAATGGAAAGGAAAACAATGTTCATGCGTATGTACAGTCTACAGTCTCCATAAATGGTGTGTTTCGTTTCATTTATATATCTATTATATATATATATATATATACTGAATACATAATTATTATTATGGTTCTATTAAATGTTAATAATATGTCTATACCAACTATACTGGAGTTCTGGACATGTACCGAAGATAATGGACCAAAGGATAGGGATAATTTTCAATCTCATTTTTATCTGAGATTGCTTATACGTAAGTATTTACTGTTGTAATATATATCATCCATGTCCATGTTTTATAAAAATGTATTCATAAAGTGTTTAATATTCTTCCATGAATGTTTAAAGTCATGTTTACCCCTTTTTGACTTTTACTATGTAGTATGGAAGGAATATTTCTTTTGTTTACCATATGAGGTACCGTTTGACTTTTCCGGTAATAAGTACATGGAGAATTATTTGTTATACGGTGTGAATTGATATTTATGGTTTCATAAAATATTTTTCCCATGAATCATATTCTATAAGAATACATGATTATTTTCAACAAAATTCTTTTCTTATAAAATTTCACTGCATTTGGATAGAATAAAATTATTTTGAAGAAGAAAGGATATTTTCCTCAAAATTTAATTTCAATTGTTCATTCAAAACTATTTTCTATCTAAGATTACATTATTTAATATGGTTATGTTTCAAGTAAAATTTTATGATTATTTAAATGGTTTTATTTTGTTTATGATGAAATTATATCCATTTTTTTATATGGATTATGTTAAGATGGGATGATGTTTATGAAACCCATTTTATTCTTTGGGTTATGATGAATGACTTATGACTGTTTTGTTGCACACGTAAGAATGATTTCAATATGAGATGGGTGGGACCTATATCTCCCTCTAATGCATTTGGTAAATATTTATATCTCATGAGATAGACATGGAGGGAATGAGAAGTGAATCTGGTTTAGTAATATAGGGCTAGAACGGCAAGTAAACCTAGTTCTGTAATGGACTTTGTCCACTATGATGGTCTTGGAAGCAATGCCTTGGCTACTATGGAAATCATATCATGTGATTAATGGATGCCACTATTACATTTTTAATTCCCATTATATTATATCATGATTAATGTTCCTTTATGATCTATGCCTTACATACTGCAAAGATTTATTTCACAACTCATGATTTTGATGTTTAAACATTATGTTCAATTTTTCAATTTTAAATTTATATGATTTGTTTTATTTTCTCCATGCATTCCATTACTCATCATTTAGGCTCACCCTTTATATTTTTTCTTTTCCCCATGATTTAAATAATGGTTTCTATTATAGAAAACAAAAGGGGATAATCATTATTGGACATGTCGAAGAGCTTTCACCATGATTAGAAGATTATGTTCCATGTTTCCGAAAACACGAAACTAATATGGTCCTCATGCATTTTTTTTGTTACGTATTAAGTATTCCACAAGAGTATTCTAATGTCCATGTATGTAAATCTTTGGGTCTCTATAGTTGGTATCAAAGGAAAGGATTAGTTATCATTTGGAAACTAAGATATGAAAACATTCGTGAAATCCATAGAGATATTTATAAGGTATGTCTAGGAATGTCCCTAAGGTTAAGTATAACTATAGGTTATATTCCTTGAATTACAGAAACGATCATAGAATTAATCTTACGATGTTAGATATCGAAGGTAATCCCCCTTTATTATGTCGTTTTCCTAGCCTGATTTTTTCCTCTCACACTATTCTTTTTGTTTATTAGAAAAATGGTGGAAAGCATGAAGATTCATGATAATAGAGAATATGATGGACAATGGAATGATATTATTCATGAGAAAAAATGAAATTGGATCTGTAAGTCCACATATCGTTATTATTCCTAATCAGAAATATCATAATATGATCAATAATCTCAACTTTGGTAATTTTCTTGACTCAGCTAGTGAGAGAAAGATGGAGTTTCAAGATGATCATAGAGGAAAGAAAGTTCAATTTCCATTATGTAAATCATGTGGGAAGATGCATCAGGGATAATGTCTCAATGGAATAGGAAGATGCTTTGGGTGTGGAAAAGAAGGACACAAACCCAGTAATTGTAAAGCAAAAGGTTCAATTAACATCACGGACAAGGATAATGGTATTGTTATGACATCAAAAATGGTTAAATGTTTTAAATGTGTAATGTACGGGAATTATGCAAACCAATTCCCTAAGGTAAGGTCTCATGAAGAGAATCATCATGGTCATATGTGTAGTATTTATATTGATGATGATGAAGAGAGTAAAAATTATATGTGAGATGAGAGAATTGTCGAAGCTCAATAAATGGTTTATGAAGGTAGTGGAATGATTTATGTTTATCAAGAGTTATGTTGTATAGGTAATGGTACTATCGAATAAAGACACATATAAGGATTGTTACATTATTATTTTTCCTAAAGTATTTGAAAGTATATGTTGAATGGTACCATTTACCATGAAATATTATTAATATGTTTTTGAAAGGTAGATGATATGCGCATAATAAAGAGATAAAGAGATAATTAGATTTTTGATAGTGTTAATGAGCTCATGACTAATATAACAACAATGTTATATCATGGTTTGAGTATATATAAATTTTTTGATTTTGGTATGTGGAAAGGGTTATCTTTTTTCAGTATTCATGTTTTCACTTAGGTTCAAGTGGTATTCAATTTTCGAGAGAATAAATTATTAAGGTATTAAAATGTTTGGAATGTGAAAAAAAAACAAGATATATCTTATAATATATGGGGGATAAATGAAGATATTCATAGGATCGGTAGCTGATATTTCTAGTAATCGGACAGAAGTATTTTCGATCAACCTTAAGGTTGGAATGGATTAATTTAGACATCATATAGAATTTCTTAAGGCTATAAGATTTTATTTATGAAATGTTATAAATGTATAGTTTTAGAAAAAGGTAAACTCGTAGGATGGGAGACAGCTCGTTGCATCATACAAGGTTACGGGAATCGAACACACAACTGAAGTGCAACATGAAATTATATCCTACCACTGGCATACAAGAAGTCCCTGGTTAGTAGATATTAGTTTCATATTATTAAGTGGAATGATATATGAATTATAACTCCCTTTTAGGAACCATATACGATTAATCTCACCATAGATGGACTTATGTATATTAAATAACTTATGGTAACCTTTTTCTGATAGAAAAAGATGGGATGACTTATCATTCTATTGCATGATCTGTTAACACTTCTTGAATTACAAATTCAACATTATTTCATTATACATAGATGAAGTGTAAATTGTTCATGGTATGACCAACTATGATTTTACACTAAAATTATTTATGTATTTTTGATTATAGAAAAAATTCATCAACTTTAGGGAAATGATCTTGAAGACAAAAAATGATGTCCTAGTACCCTCATATGCGATGAATTCGATGGTACCTTAGATAATTAAAAATTTACGGCTGTGTGAATGTTGGATTTTTCATAGCCATTTTCTCTACTACTCTCCATTAGATATTGATGGAGGGATTTCTCTTCCATATAAATATTTTCACTTATGTTCTTCTATGTGGAAACCCAGTGATTAATTAATTTGGGAAACCGTTACGTTTTATATATTAGTTTTTAATGTTAATTTTTGGTATTCTTTTTTATGATGTGGGTTTCTATTAATGAAACATTCAAGTAGGCAACCATTTATAACCCCGACAAATTTTGAGGGTGAAATTCATTTTAAAAGAGGTAGAATGTAACACCCTGTGATTTGATGAAAAATATTCTGTTAATTTCATTGATGTATTGTGCTTTATTCAACACCAAAATTAGCTTGTTTTATATGCAACATCGTATTATCTTGTAGTATACACAACACTATTCTTGGCTCATGTTATATACAATTTAAAGTTCGATTTGTAGAAATTATTCAACACAAAATTAAGTATTGATTTTTTTAATGTATAAATGAAATATGAATTGATTATTTTATATTAAACACCAAAGGGAGCTTTCACTACACACAACCCCGACTTGGCTTACATTATACGCAATCACGACCTTCCTCGATAGCCTGTATAGTACGCAATACCGAGTTTCACTAAACAACGATATATTGTATTAATATTATTTTGAACTAGATGTTATGAATAGTACTAACTAAAATTTTAATTTTATAACATATTATTCATCTTACACATTTTCTAGAAAATAATATGAAAACAAAATATTTTTTTTTGGTAAACTAAGTATTTTTTTTAAGATGCAGTTTTGTCGCGTTTTGATTGCACAACCACATTAAATCTAGTTTTCTACATGTATATAAGTTCAATTTGACAAAATAAATTATTCTTTGGAATCAGGATATAATAATTTACAATTGACAAATTTTCATATTATTCTGATAACTATGTTATTGTAATGCATAGTAAAAACACACTATATTTTAATTAAATTTTTTTTTCATCATAAAAATTTATACTGTTAAATCATAATATTGAATGGTTATAATGTATAAATATAATATTATTTTACCATTTAATATAATTTATATCATTATCATTTATTTTACATTGAATTCATAGGTAATATCATTTCAATCTTTTGCAATGTTCTAACATTTAAAACTCGTTTTCTTAACAACGGGTTTAATTTTTAATTAATTTCATAAACTTATTAGATTAGAATTTGGAAAAATTGATTCCATATTTGGAAATAGTAGGTACAAATTATGTTAATAGGATAATTTTTATATTTGGGCACTATGAATAGTAACATTGATAAATTTTATTTCTAATAGTTTAAGGTAAATCAGGTGATTAAGGGTAAATAAAATATTATAAAATTACCCTAACACTTGTATTATTAAAATTGAATGATTATCTTTTTTCCTAAGGAATATTTGGGTCGAAATTGAACCCATTGGAACCCACATGGATGTGATTAAAACATTTAATTTATTTTATTTTAAAGAAAATGAAATATGTCTCACTCAAACTATTATAATTAAAGTATTTTTAATATAATTTTATATAGAATATAAATTCGATTATAAATACTAATTTTAATGATAAAATGTCTTCTTTGTTATGGTAATCTATTTGTAATTTTTAAGTGATATTTAATTGCCCTAACAGCGTATACATTAATGATGAGGAAATTATTTATTTAGTGAAAAATTAGTAATATCGTTATTATTAAAATAATAATACCCATTAAAAGAACCTAAAACGGGACCAAAACTTATTGGTCGTATATTTAAATACCATATCCATCCATTGGTCATATGTATAACCATTTGGTGCTTTATAAAATCTATTATGACACTTATATTATTTTATTTTAAATGATGTCAACGTTGTGACGTTCATAATTTAATAAAAATAACAATTTACATGTTGTGATTATAAGATGATAAATTATATTAAATAAATTATTTTGAAATATATTATATTTATCATCATCATAGTAATTTATTTTTAATTATTAAGGAATTAATAAATATATTAAATGATTATAAAAAAATGATGTTGTAATTGTTTTATTAAGATAAATGGTTTTATAAATATTAAAATAAATATTAAATGAAGTAATTAATGTTTTACACAAATTTTTTAGATGAATATGACATGTTAGGAATCTATTAAACTTTTTTGTTTGAATCTATCCTCTATTTGGATTTTATTTAAATTCAAATAAATGAATAGTGTCAGAATTAACACTATTGTTATTTTATAAAAATAACATAATATTAAATTGTTTAAAAATCACAAAAAAATATTTAAAAATTATTAATTTAAATATATATGGTTTAAAATGTCATAATGTATCCAATTATTGTTAATTCACAACACATATGTAACTATTTATAACAATTTAAAATTTAGAATATTATTACCACAAATAAACTTAATTAGATTAAATAAGGATAAATCATGTTGATAAGGATTAAAATAAAAATACAACATGTATAAATTTTGTGGTCAGATTATATTACAATCCTATCTCATATATTATTTTTATTCTAGTCATTTAGGAAGTTTTTATGTGGGTTTTGAATTTATTTTAAATTAATATTTTTGAGGTTTCCAAAGGAGCCCCTATCCTCCCTTATAAAAGGGAACCTCCTCCCTCTCCTCTCCACAAATATTTGTGCCTTAATACTCATCAAAATCCTGCCCATTTAACTTCTACACTTCCATATAAACTTAATAGAGGTCCTGGTCTTCTTCAAATACCAACTGTAGTTTCCTACGAGGAGGTTAAGCGGAGGTGCGTTGAAGAAGAGGTAATCTCTTCTACCGATTCATTAATGTTTCTTTATTCTACTACTTACTCTTCTTTAGTTGTTTCATTATAAAGTAAAAACCCCATTATAACTAAAATAATTATATGATATTATATATATGAAACAACCCCATTTCACCTTTTATCCATCCTACGGAAAATGAAATCACTGTGTGTGCGTACGTACGGAATACCATCTCCACATCGTGCTGTAATATGCTTTTTCCACCACCATTGTACTTGGATGGGTATAACGGTGTAAAGAATAAATATATATGGTTATTATAACATCACACTGATTCTGAGATATTATATCATCCACTCCAATTCCATTCAATAATTATTGAATGATATCATCGCTCGTGCGTATGTACAGATTATCATCTCCACGACATGATGAGATTCATTTTCCATGTTAACCATTCAAGAATGATTATAAAGTATATATAATGAATAATAATGATATATATGACATAATAAATGTACAGTATTTATGTATATGTATATATATATATATATGTCATCTACTTACATCAATTCAAGTTAATAAGGAATGAAAAATAGTGTTCATGCGTACGTACGACCTACTGTCTCCATGAACGTTGTGTTTCATTTCATTTATCTATATATTATATATATATATATATAATGAATATATACGATATATAAATAATTTATTACAATCTGGAAGTAATTAAATCATGATATAAGTAATAATAATATCAAGAACAACAAGTCCAAACACATATGATAAATGGAACGATTTTAATAAAAACGTTTCTTTAACTTTGAATTGACAAAAGAACATGTAAAATAAAGTCATATGTGAATCATATATGATATCATAAACAATATTATGGTTCTTTTACAAGTTAATTATATGTTTAAACCCACTATACAGGAGTTTTAGACACGTATGGATGAAATTGGACCGAAGGTAAGTGATAATTTTTCAATATCATTTTTATTCGAGATTTCTTATACATAAGTATTTAATGGGGTTATATTTATCATACATGTTATGTTTTATGTAAATGTTTTAATAAAGTGTTTAATATTCTTCCATATATTTTTAATGTCATGTTTACCCTTTTTGACTTTTACTACTTAGTATGGGAGGAATAATTTTTTTTGTTTACTATATGAGGTACCTTTTGACTTTTCCCGAAAAAAGTACGAGGATAATGTTTTTTATACGAAGTGAATGGATTTTTATGGTTTCATAACACATTATTTCCTTGAATATTATTCTTCATGATTTCATGAATATTTTCAACAAAATTATTTTCTTTTAAAATTTCTTGGCATTTGAGAAATGAAAATGATTTTGTATAAGAAATGATATTTTCCTGAAGAATTCATTTCAATTTTTATTATAAACTATTTTCTATCTAAGATTAAATTATTTAATATGGTTATGATTCATTTATAATATTCTGATTGTTTACAAGGTTTTATTTTGTATATGATGAAATGGTATCCATTGTTTTATATTGATTATGTTAGGATGGGATGATGTTTATGAAACACATTTTATTCATTGGGTTATGATGAATGATTTATGATTATTTGGAGCACACATAAGAATGATTTCAATATGAGATGGGTTGGACCTATTTATCATTACAATACATTTGTTAAATATTTATATATCATGACATATATTTGGCTTGAACGGAAAGTGAGTCTTGTTCATTAATACAGTGAAACAATGAAAAGTAAACCTGGTTCAGTAATGGACTTTGTCCACTATGATGGTCTTGGATGCAATGACTTGGATACGATGGAAATAATATCATGCGCTTAATGGATTCCAATATTACATGCTTTGTTAACAAGAGATTTTTACATGATTAATTTTCCATTATCATCTATACCTTATGTACTGCTAATATTTATTTCACAACACAAGAGTTTGATGTTTAATCTTTATGTTCTTGTATTTGAAGTTCAAATGTATATGTTTTTTTTATTTTTTCCATTCATACCCTTACTGAGCATTTGATCATATACTTTATATGTTTACTTTTCCCTAGGATTTAAAGAGAGGTTTTTAGGTAAGAAAAAAAGGGGAAGATATTTATGGGAGATGTTGAAGATCTTTCACCATGATTATAATATTATTTTCCATGATTCTGAAGACACTAAACTAATACGGTCCTCAGGTGTTTTGTTGTTATGTATTGAGTATTCCACAAAAGTAATGTAATGTCCGTGTACGTCAAGCTTTGGGTCTCTACAGTTTATCTTACTAGGCCTCATGATACATTTAACATTGAAATATTTACATATGATAAGAGATGTTGTAAATTGAAATAAGATGATTCTATGACTAATCTAGTCATGAGGATAAGATTAGTGTTTTTATTTTTCATCTATTACATAAATTATTTCCATGAAAATAAAAATTTAACGATCGTCTGTGTGTCCCATGGAATGAAAATTTATGTAAAATAATGTGGGATGACATAGTTCAAATTAATGGAAAATTTAGTTAATTGTGGATATTTGTATTTTCAATCATTGGGAAGAACCCCAGATAATTTTTTAACTATATGATATCATATATGATTCACATATGACTTTAGATAATGATAAAGTCAATATTAGTTTAAAACAACTAGGGGATATATTTTTTTAATTACATTTTTCTTAAGACCCAGTATGAAAGATATATAGAATATTTTATTACATTAAAGTATATCAAATTAATTAATAGTGTTTGAAGACGTAGAATTCCATTATAATTTAAATAGTCATAAAACAGAAATTTTTCTATTATCTCTGTGTTCTTTTATAAATTTTTGTGAAATAGGACGAACAATATAAAAAATGGGTGTAGTCAACAATGAAATGAAAAACCTCTAATGGAAGCAATAATTGAATACTTATTAAAAATTATTTGTCAATATCTCGATATGTAAATTATAACATTAATATTGTTAAAATACCATATTGACCATGATGGGATTATAATTACATTTAGTTATTCATTTGGAAAGAAAAACCTTCATTCAATGGATATATCGATAAATTGATTAATGAATAAGGGATAAGATCTATATAAATGAATATTAACATAATTTCTTGTTTATATAATGATAAAGTCACCATTTATATTTAATTCATAGAGATAGATTATGATCATCATAGGACACTAATTAAAAACTCAAATCCTAGAAGTTATATCGATGTAATGGGGTGGAAAGGGTATAGGGTGTTCATTGAGAATGAAAATAGATAAGCAGTTCATTGAGCTGAAGTATAATGAAAATGAATCTATGTGATGCTATGTGATGAACTTTATAAGGCTATCTCATTAGGAAAATTACATAGTTTTGGATCCTAAGGTAATGGTTGATAGATTATTTACATTACAAAGACTCTATCAAAAATCGAATTTATACAATCAATACATTGATAGATTAGATGAGATAAAATAGTGTTCTATGATTTTTAAAAATATTCTGTAAGAGACCCAATGGTGACATATATTTAATAAAAATAATAGATAGACTTCTACAAACATAGATAGAAACATTGATTACATAATTGGGGGAACAATAATGAAACATACCTCATGAATGAAATTATGGGATGAAGAATTCAGTGACCAATTTGCATGATGTGGAAAATGATATAAAGTGTGAAATTGATGGCCATATTTATCATAAATATCATAGTGCTATGAAGCCTCAAGATCATAAAACAATGGCCAATGCAAAAATTATGAAATCACATCTTGATGTTCAATGCTTCAGGTGTGGATAACAAGTGCTATATTCCAATCACATTCCATACCATAAGATAATAGAGGTAAATCACCATTTACCCTATCATAGGCCAAGGGTTTATGTTCAGTCATTTTCTACCAGCATGGATGATGAAGAAGATTCAAATTATGTGGTGGTTGGTACTCCCATTTTTCTCTCAATTAAATCAAGTAATTTATTTTAGTACGGTTTTATTATTTTTATTATTTATTCTAATTTTTAAATGAACATTGAATCATCCCTTGGAAATCTGGGAGTAGAGTTATCATTAATGACTCAGATAAATATTATCCATGGAACAAAAATTTATATAAACTAGAGCATTGATTATGGGATGAAAAATCATATCACAATTATTTTAGTCATTCCAATGGTGGAAATCATCCCTTTACTATGGATTAACTATATTTCATTATATAATTCAATTATTAACTATAGTATAATATAATTATCGGTATTATTTAATAAAAACAATATTCACTTTTTAAGGAGAGATATCCCAACTATATATTTTTCTACAACCCCATCTGGTAGCCATCATTTTGAAGATGATTAGTGATGAGGATGAATCAAAAAAAATTTACAATTTGAAAATGTCCACATATTTATGAAAACAATTGATATATTTCATGAATAAATACATTTAATTCCTCCCAAAATAGAGTTATATTTTTCCATTGAAATCATACCTTTATCCTAGACAATATCAAAGACCCCGTATGGGATAATAAATTAAGACGTAGAATAATTAAAGAAATACTTCCATGTCATTTGGAAATAGTGTTTATCGGATGAAGTGGGTATCCTTAGAGATCACAGGTTCTATGTATGAAGGACTATGATGGACCAATAATGTTATGAAATTAGTATAAAGATCAGGAATACATTATATTGAATAAAAAAGTACCCTCACCAATGGTTTGATGATTTTTTTGACTAGCATAATATGGATCAATTCTTCTCCATTAATTATTTTGGATTTTTTATCAGGAATTGAGGGTAAAAAAATTTGGTATTTCAAAGAATTCATTCTAATCAATATATGGACATTATGATTTCATTTTCATGTGCTTCATATTGACTAATTGTCCATTTACATTTATAAATGTGATGAATTGTGTCATGAAGGACTACATAGATAATTTTTTTGTATTATTAATTGAGAATATTTTGATATATTCCAAAATTCACAAAAATAAAGAGGATGATCTAGGGGTTATATTTAATAGTACATTGATGCAGAGGTTGTTTGAAAAATTTACAATATTTTAATTTTTCTTACACCAAATTTCCTTCATGGGGAACATTGTAAAAATCGAATGAATCTGAGTTTACTCTAATAGAAAAAGGTTTTTGAGGAGTGTCCATATCCTATAATAGTAATTTATATTCTTAGTATCATTTTTTTATAAATAAATTATAGGTTTTTTCATGAATTAAATATCATGTCTTTCAAATCCACTATCTATGTTATCTCAAGAAGGTGATATTTTCATTAAGATTGAGGAATGTGAATACGCTTTCCAAGATATGAAGAAGGGACATGTAATCACATCTATGAAATCACTACCCAATATATGATTAGTATTAATTATATTTTTTAATTTAACTTTGAATGTTATTGGGGGAATCCTCAAAAAAATACAAGGGTATTACTTATGCATCCCAACTGTTAATGCCTCATGAGAAATATTATTCAATGCATAACAAGGATCTAGATTATATTTTTTTCTATAAATATATATATTCAATATGATTATATAGAATAATTTGATATATTCATTGACCAAAAATGGATAAAAATATATTTTCATGAAAAATGAAATGATCATGAGATAAAGGAGATGGTTGGAAATTATTAAATACTACTACTATTAAATTTATCATTAACCCAGAATTGAAAACTGATCTCTAATTCATTACATATAAAATACCATGTTTTTATTGAAATGATGAGTACTTAAGGAGATCCATATATGAAGGGCATATTAATTTTTTGAAATAATAATCATGAAGGAAGGGACATCACCAATCTTATCCAAAATGATTTCACAACCATACTTACTTGAGAATATCATTATATATCAATGAAAAAAATTCATTTTTACAAAAGAAGACGGAGGATGAAAAGAATGTGAATTTTCCATAGATCAATATTGATCAAGAACATGTAAAAAAATTCTATATGGATATGTGTCCCATTTATTGTGAAACTAAGGAAGGATATCATGGTTGATGCTAAATTATATACATTATCTATAAATATTTAATTCAATAATATTTATTGGTACATTCATGATAATTATTGTTGGAATAAAAAAATAAAGAGATTTTCGACTACACTACATTGTTCTTGGTGTATCTGAATGTCCAGGAAATGTGGAAATTATTAACGGGGTGTTGAAACCACTACGCATATAGACAATGAAATGTGAAAATATCACTATGAAAATTATCACTAGCCTCCAATGAAAATATAGAGGAAAAAATTAGATATGGGTTATTGTTGATCGACTCAAAAAGACAACCCATGTTATAGCTATTCAAGAAGATTTATTTTTTGGCCAACATTCCAGGATATATGTAAATTTATTTTGATAAAGGGGGTTTCAGATTCTATAATTTATGATCATGATCAAATGTTCACATATATATATATATTCATGAGAAGAATTCGATATAAAGTAATTACTAAATTAAATTTTAGTCCATCCTATCACCCCCACAACAATGAACAATATAAATGGACTATTAAGACAAACATGGAGACGTAGAAAATATGCTCAATGGAATTGAATGGTGGATGAGGTCAACATCACCCATTAGTTGAGTTATAATAAAACAGTACCTTTCAATTAAAAATTTAAATGTAAATGTATGAAGCTCAATAATGGAAGTGACGTAGAACTCATACATGTTGGGATGATTTTGCTGAGAAAAAGCTACATGGATATGTACTTGTATAAGAGATGATATAAAAGTTTTTTCCCTTCAATCTACAAATTAAGATTTCTCGGAGTAATTAGAAGACCTATGCTATGATCCATTGAACGGACATGGAGTTTGATATTAGAAATAATGTTTTCTTTTGAATATAACCATGAAATAAAGTCATGTGGTTTTTTTATGAAAATTTATCATAGACCCATGAACATTGGAAACTATGAAATCCTTGATCGTATAAGGTTGGTCACCTATCTACATGATCATACAGAAAATATTCCTCAATATCTATATTTATTTCACATTTATTTCTTGAGGAAGTATGCATGTGACCCTTCGCAAGAACTGAATTTAGTGGTGAAACAAATGCAACATGAACTCTAATATTAAGAGAATCTAGTGGTTATATTATACTATAGAGACGTGAATCTATGAAAAAATTTGATACACCTCTACAATGTTTTTTGGGGGAATAAAATATTAAGAATCTATGAGGGATCCAGAGGAAATAGTGAGATAGAAGTACCCTTACATTTTCATAGATGAGTGAAAACATTGAAATTCATGGAATGAGATTTCATACTGGGTAAAAATGTAATGAACAAGAATTATTAAACAATTATTTTTCTGAAAATTTTGTACTATATTATATTATACCCAACAAAACAACATTTCATTAATAATTGATATTTATTTATAATGAATAATGGGAAAATGACCATCAGCATTCAACAGTTAAATGATATTTTGTTGAAT
Organism: Viscum album; assembly: GCA_963277665.1. Classification (NCBI taxonomy): domain Eukaryota; kingdom Viridiplantae; phylum Streptophyta; class Magnoliopsida; order Santalales; family Viscaceae; genus Viscum; species Viscum album. Next base: position 655,971,853 of record OY728140.1, read on the forward strand.
ATTAACATTGGTCAATATGACCATTAGGGACTATAATATTCGTAATAATTTCAAAATTATTATTTTTCTTCATAAGTCGAAATGAAAAGGGATATTTAACAATGAAAGTATAAGTAATGACCTCAAATAGAAGTTTCATGTTGTATGATACTCATTTTTCAACACATGGGATGGAGGAAGGGTCCCTGGGGTTTTCCATTGATCATTTTAATGACTTTATCATCCATTTATAAAATTCCATTTCTTTATTTAATTAAATATCTTATAGGTATAGAAAACAAATGCACATTTATATATTTTTTATAAAATTTGTTTTAATTGACTGTTACATATCATTACCATTGAATTTGTATATAATGAATATTGGACACACGACTGATATAAAATTATGGTTTTTATAATAATCCTTTCAACATAGATAATGGAAATGATGGCCTCTCCCAAAATACATGTGTCGTAAAAAGTTCATTTTTACAAGCATTGAAAGAAGGTGGCATTACATGGAATCTCTCTTGATCATGACCATTCTGAACTTCAACACGTTAAGCATGAAAGGAATCACATATGCGAGAAGATGACGTTAATAGAGATAAGCTCCCTAGTGATGTTATTCGAGCAACAACAAGAGTCTTTCATCATCGATCTTCTTACCCATATATATTATGCAGGTGTTATAAGGGGTTATTTAATAAAGTATTAGTTAGTTTTTGGTGTAATACCTATTATAAATAATATTCTTATTCCATCAATTCATTTATCAGATTAGATTTTATAAAAAATATAATGAATTAGATAAATTTATTTTTAGGTAAAATGGTACATTTCAGATATATAAAAATTACTATATTAAACTAATGTTTTCTTAATATTTTTATAATAGTATTATAATACCACTAATTTTAATTATATGGGATGATTTAATTTATAAATTATTGTTTGTACTCTATAAATGATTAAGTATTCAATTTTATAATAACTATATTTTCATACGATAAAACAGAAATTGTATTTTTAATTAATGGATATATTTTTTAGAATTAATGAAATTTTGGAAAAAAAATATATTAATAAAATATTTTTATTATATATTTTTTATAAACTATAGAAGACCATATAAATTTTATGAATTCCTAAGAAACATTTATTATAGTTTGGAATCTCTTTCTGTCAAATCCTTTCAATTTTCCATCAATGACGGGTTTGATTTTAAAAACGAAAATTCACATATTTAAAAAATTATTTATAAAAAATCAATATTATTTTTGAAATCAAAACATAAATATTATCCAATGGTAATTATTTCTTAATTTTTTGAGACAATCGATATTTTTGGGAAATAATTAAATACTTCGTAAATATATAATGTGTTTTAAGACATCATAATGACCCAATAGTGATGTAATAAAAAATTATAAAAGAATTACCCTTCCAATATATGTTTAAACATTGAAAAAATGATATTTATTATTACATTATAAATTTTACAATTCCATAGTGGACCCTTAATATATTATAAAATATTATAATATTTTAAATTTATTTCCTTGAATGTGTGACCCACCTCCCCATAAGAAGGTCTAATATTTTAAAATGTCCCCACATTGGCCATAAAAAATATTGTATTCCACTCCCTTTTAAAAAAATCCATTGGTAATAACCATTGAATGGTTTCATGTTTTGAATATTTAATTACACAGATTCCAAAACCGTCGTTTCTGAAATATTAATGAATTTCCCTCTCTTTTCCAATATAAACCCACCCAAGCTCCCACTTCTCTTAACTAAAAATATTCGGATCACATCCATACACTTTCCCCATCTATGTATATTCCTATAAAGGTTCCCTTAGATCATAATAAGCCTCTCCAAAGCCATTGGGATCACACATCCTCGTAAGAGATCCCCATGTTCATATCCTCTTTTACATTGATGCATCTTATTTGAATGTTGTTCTTGTTAGTTCAAATTGTTATATTTTAATTATTTTATAATAATTAAATCATTTTACATTTGAGGTTATTTTACGGATTTATTATTTATCATCCATCATTTTTAACCTTACATAAGTCGTTGCAATGCAGAATTTTTTTAATGGATTTCTTTATTTCCCATTTTTTTCATTATTTTATTATGTTGATATAACCTTTTATTTTATATTTAAAATGTTGGGGTATGATTTCATACCACCCCCATAATTAACTCATTTTTTTAATGATGATATTCATCTTTCTCTCCCATTAATCCCTCCCACATAGACTAGTTAACATGTTGAACATTCTTAAGAGTTATTCCATTTCTCCACTTTCATCATGTTTCCATATTATATTATTCCTTCTATTTCAAATTACAGGTGTTGTGACACATATCAATATGGACCCTTATGATCCATTTCATGTACATATGATGATATACACATTTATACCTAATCATTATTTTTATGAATTTTTTTATGTCATGTCGTTATATAGCCAAAATTACACCCTGATTTTCCAAGCTAAAATCCATGTGTCATGAATACCATACCCATGTCTATATCATATGTATTCAAGAATATAAACATAAAAATATTTAAGGTTAATTACATATTTTTATTTCACATTCCATTATCATGGTATAAAAGAAAATATTGAATGATTCGATGTTATATGATTCACGTGGCATAGTAATGCATGAAATGAAATTTTTATGAAGGGTGCACCCTAATAACACTCCAATTCATTGAGTAATGATTACTTTCATGATACACCATGTTCAATAAGGGTTTAATCAATATAATTATAGTACATTTATTGTTACTTCATTCTAATCAATGTGCAATGATCTTTCTCTCATTCTAATATCATGTTTTATATTGTTTCCACATTTCCATGTTATGATAATAATGCTATATCATGAAATTATGATCATTTTATTTTATGCTCCATTGATATTCATATTACCTAACATTTATTTTATTGTTCATTTTATTTCATTTTTATCCTTTAATGGGATTTCTATATCTCCTTTTCTAAGGTATTTCCTTAGGTTACCACATTCAATGTTATGCACGAAGGAATGTCGTTGTCTTGTAAAAGAAGATTTCAATAATAATGTTATAATTTATGTTTAACATTTTAATGTAATTTTTCTAATTACCATGACAATAGACCCATTATTCTTCGATGTTGTCTTATGTTCAGGCTTATGTCAAAATTCATAATTATATATGTAATAAAGAGCATGCATGTTATAGTTGACATCAAAGATATGATTAGTTTTTTTTTGGATTAGGATTAGTAAACCCTAGTAGGAGCCTTAGAGACAATACAATGTATAATAAAAACATCACTAGATTTTGGGGAGTATATAGTAAGTGGTTTATCATTTCGTTATATCCCTATCTGGATAAAAACATGTAGAGGTGGCTCTGGAACATATTTTTCTAGGGGTAATACCCAAAAGCAACGCTTTGAGATAGATTCAAATATGAAGTGATACATAGAAATGAGAATTTCTACACTCTTGGTTCAACACTCAATGAGGATATTATATAGTAAATTCATACAAAGAGTGTGAAATGTTATTAAGGGAATTAAAAAATGTCCCTCAAAATATAATTTTCGATGTATTTAATAGATTTCATAGATTGAAGCCAATAATTTCATAAGTTAAGGAAAAAAGGTATTCTATAAGATATTTATTTTTTCATTGGATTCCCCATTATCTGTTAAACCTATAAATATTTTTTTTTCAGCTAATGGTCAGTAATATGATGACTCAGGATAACAATCAATGCGATGATCAAAGGGATGATTGTTTAAATGAGATTCCCAATCCAATGAGAGTGGGAATCAAAAAACATTTTGTGATACTATCTCATTTTTTTCATGTTATGAATAAAAACATGGGTTAATAGGAATGTTCACCCCCAACCTACTTAATAACATGCTACAATCGATATCTTTCTAAGACAAATGCCTCCAACTATTAATGAATCATACAATCCATCAATCATCAAAAAATGGACCCACTCCACAAATAAAATCTTTTAAATCCTTCAATTTGCGAAATTCGATAACGTTCTTCTGTATGATTATCCTAAGGATGGTGATGCTGATAAATTGTGGGCATTGATCAATAATATGAATCATGAGGAAGAGATCGAGGGGTTTGAATTATAGAATTTCTGGAAAATGTTTTTGATAAATATTTTCCTCACAGACTCCGATATAAAATGGAATGGGAATTTCCTTACTTAAAGAAAAAAGATGAAAAATACATCAGAGCGTATGAGGAAAGCATCAAAAGGCTAGCACCATTCAACTCAATCTTTGTTGTTACCCTTGAATTGAATGTTAGATGTTTCTTTGTTGGTCTAAAACATAGCCTGAAGAAAGTCATAGTGATCCATGTATTCGATAACTATTATAAAATTGTCCAATGTGCCCTCAAATTATAAATAGGGAACATGGAATTTCCAGGGAATCAAAGGGATACGATGCAGAATGTGATATTTAATTCTTGAAATCTGATGGATAAATGCAATGATGATAAGAAATTCCAGCACCCCACATGCCAATGGTGCAAAACAAAGCACCCCAAAAAGTTCCTGATGTGGAATAGTAAATGCTTTAGCTGTAGAAGAAAAGGGAACCTAGACATTATTCATTGATAACATATATAAAAGTAAACATTATAAGGGTAATATTAAATAATTAGTTAGGGTAAACAAGAGAATTTACAATTATTCATCAACAGTGATAAGAAGATGAGTGTAATGGTATGATAAAATAATCAATATACATGAGTATAACATAACAGAACTCATAACGTTCAAAAATGAATCATAAAACATGAAAAATTTTCTTCACAATTTAATAAATGATAAATTAATCATAATGAAGAAAAATAAACCACATGATATCAATATTGATCAAAGGAAACACTTATAGCACATAACTAGCACAATTGAATTGTGTTGGTATCGTGGGAAATATTATTCATGGAACAGATTTAGAACCATAAAAGAAACTTAACATAGAATGACCATAAAATATACATTAAATAAAATTTATATAGAGGATAATCATTAACTAATGAATTAGATAACTTTATAGATCAATAAATTGAAAATCAATATTGGGATCACCATACGCTACCTATAAGACCCCATCAGCGTCAATAATTAATTAATACCATTAGTGACAAGTTTAATGATTATAAAAATTCCTAAAATAAAATTATTTATTTTACAATGAATATTATGTAATCGAAAATAAAAATATTCCACAATGGTCTCTTTGAATCATGACTAACTTGTGTCAATGAAATGGGTTTTATAACACAATCTTATCAAAATGATTAACCCATGGAAAAAAATGTTCTAAATAACTATAACATTTAAAAAATATTTAAAGGTGGAAAAAAAATATTTTTTATACCAATACACATGATTAATTATTAACCCATCAAAATTAAATGGGTACCATATTAATATCTTCTAAATATAGTTACCCCATAGAAATGAAATTGGTTTCATAAAAATATATTTGAAAATATATTAATCCATCAAAAGAATTTATAATGATAATATCATTCAAAATTATCCCCATTGAATAATATAAATATATAATATGTTTTTTTATGTTTATGAGTATAAATACCATTAAATGAAAAATACAACAATTTTTAGGAAAATTTCAAATTCATTTTGAAAAAATTTTTCCAAAACTAATAATTGGAAATATATTGTGTTAATAATGTTCAATTACAAACATGGAGAAATATAAGTCATACTTATGTGAAAAAATATAAATTAATGTGGTAATATATTTTCTTGTAATAATTGAAATAAATAATCATTTTTTTATTTTATTGGAAATGGTCGTCAATGGTGAACCTTTTTGACGATGTCAGTAAGATAATGATAAAAAATATAAAATAACGTAACATATAATTTTAATTTGATTCAGGTACTAATTTAATTTCCAAAATTAGAATTCTTTATTTTATTTATAAAATATGATTATGGAAGAAAATCATAAGTGATCATAAAGAAAATAAAAAATTTTATAACATAGAAAAATAGTTTCTTTATATTTATTCAATCTTTAATAGTGTAAATGAAAATTGTTTTTAAAATAATTCCTAAAATATTTAACAAGAATATATATGTTTCTTGAAACTAGGAGCCTATTATTTAAACTAATGTAACCATTAATATAATATTTCTATAATGTATGGATATTGTAGCATAATGCCTCTTCTAATTATGTAACACTTCAATAGTAATCCCAATCAAAGATTAACATCAAATGATACATAAAATATCGTCAAAATAATGAGTTTTATGATATAATATTTCAATTAGTAGTATATACACCATAAAAATTTGTATAGTTTCATACCATAAATATATTTATTAAATAAAACAATATAAGATTAATATTCCTTATTAGAATCATATCATTGAATTTGATAAAAAAATCAATGAATAGACTATTTGTATATAATATAACCCTAAATAAACCAATTATAAATAATCCTTTGATAATAAATTCACAAAGGAACATAATTAAAGAATATCGAATATGTTTAATAAATAATAAAACCTAATAAAAATAATTGATATATGAAATTCCTTATCACTTGGTAACGTTTAGATTATATAATGTTGGCTGAAATAATTTATATTAGCAAATAAAATAACATGATTTATAAAGGATTCATGATAATAAAACTAAAAGGGGAAGTATACAAACCATGTAATACAAATCAGTTGATAGTACAATACATGTCTCATAGAAGTAAAGAGTGAGGAATGAAACCCATTGGATTGAGTTAAATCTTTATTTGTATATCCATTAATTAAATTATAGTAAAATTAAAAAAATTATTCTATTTCATAATAACCATTTCATGGTTTAAAATATATAATGAAAATATATTTTTTCTTTTTTATTATACATTTAAATATTTATTTAGTTCAGTTGACGTGAGGTGTTTTTAAGATATTGGATTCATTATTTCAAAATAGTAATACTATTTTGATTATGGTTAAATATGCCAATTTTTTAAACATCCTCAGAATAATAATTATGACATAATAATCATATTTTTTAATCTATATTTTAAAATAGTAATTAAAAAATAATATAAAAAATATATTTTGTTGTAATCATAAATACTGTAGGTGGTATGTACTCTAGAGTAATGAAACCTTCATTAAATTATCATTGTTAAAATAAGGTATATAATTTTTTTTATATTTATATAACTATAATAATATATATAAGTATCTTTTTATTTCATTTAATATATGTTTGTATATTATTATTATTTTTTCTGGTTATGATAAAATAATCACATCAATTTGTGGAGGTGGTAAACCAGAAGTACCCAATGAGTGTAACTATTTTTCTGGGTTATATTGAAAAATATATAATATAATTTTTGAAACATGAATATTTCATTAATAAAATTATTAACAAAATTATCATATATATTTATTAACATTTTCCTTATTACCATTCATGTAAATATTAGGTGAAAATGAATAATATCTCTTCACAATGATGCAGTATACCGTACACAAGTGTGACTTTATCATGTCATCCATATAATTGAAACAAAAATATAATTACTAAAATGATTACTAAATAATAAAAAATTTGTTACAAATATATTTTATATTCATTATTTCCATCATTACAGAATGCTCTAAGAGGTGATGATTTAAAACGAATGACATCGGTTCACAAGGTGATAGTCCATCAAACACAAAAATAAAGATTTTGTATCCCATTTTGTGGAAGAGGATTATGATTTATGTTATTATTATAATATAATAAAAAAATCCATATATATATTATTGTTGTTATATAATATGATATCATTTGAAGAATATTTAAAGAAGGTGGATGAAGAAATAAAAAAAATATGCAGTTACATTTTGACCTCTTCTCTTACAACCTTTTTAGTATTATTCATGATCTATTTCAATATGTGTTTGTTATAGAAAACATTCTATGATGATTTTATGGAATTGTATATTCTATACTATTGGTACATGGATGAACCAAACTAATTTAAAGGCCTAATTAAGAGATAATATCAGGAGGCCTTTTAAAAGTGAGGTCAGTTGACCACTTTTACTATTTGAAAAAAGGTGTAACCATGTTTTAAATGTAAAAAAATAGTCCAAAATTAATTATTCTGAATCAACAAAAATTCAATATAAGTTTTATTTACATACAATGGTTTATATAATAGTTTCAATGTTATTTTTTTCAATATAATTTTAGATTAACCCCTGATAGTCTTATTTGAACCTTATCCATGATAATTTATTTTCAATTATTTTACTATTAAATATTGTATTATATTATGTTGAACATTGTATATAATATTAATTAATATTATTAAAAATATAAAATTTAATTTATCAAATTTTATTCACAGATGATAAAATTTAAATTTAAAATTAAACCATAAATTGGATGAAAATGAAGGTTTTCATAAAGTATATTTTTTAAGAAAATATGATTTTATATTTCTCTATGATTGATAGTGATTATTATATAAATATAGGTAAATAATTATTGATATATAATCAACAAATGTCTTTTAAATCATTCATCATTATGGGTGTCCTTTATTAATCCAATAATTTGTAAGATTTTTTACTTTTAAATTATTTTATAATCAAAACCTATATTATAACATAAAAAATTATATGGTAATATTCAATTCCAAGGTGATAGAAAAAAAATTAATTATGAGGAATATAAATAAATAATATTTATGTTTCTTTATATCATATTAAAATCATAATGAGGCATTTTGGGTTCTTATTTTTTTAAGGAATTATATTTTTATAAAAAAACTATTCATTCAATAATCCTTGAAAAATAAATATTTTTGGGAAAAATAACAAAATAACACTGTAATTAATTTTTTATATAATTATTTTAAAATTTCAGTTCATTTTATAAAATATTATTTCATATAGATATAATAATTAATCGTAATATTTTTTTCATTAAAATAAATAAAAATAGTTTTTATGAAATTGGATTTTGTATTAATAATACCATATTACTATAAATTGATTATATATTTTAAAAAATTAATAAATAATATATATTGGGAAGTAAATATATAAATTAAAAAATAATTTTTATTATTTATTTACTACTATTTATATTATCCTATTTAATAGTTTTGTTATAATAGTTATATATTACATGGGTTTATTAAACTCGAGGTTTTCTGTCAAATATTCTATCAATCATTGTATTGGTTTCTAATTTCTATCAGCGATACCGTTGTTATATTCCCCTCCAGTATAATTTTTAATAGAAAATATAATAATTATTCCACATATAAGTTCCCTAATTATGATAAGTCCTCATTCCCATGAATATAACATGAAATCATTCCAATAAAACATGGTTCCAACTTGAATTAAATATTATTCATTGAATCCTATTCCAAAATTTATTGGAAAATTTATAGTTTGTAATGAACCTACTCGATATTGGAATATATAAAATTACATATTGTCTCATCTAATGAAACAATTATTCAAAACATTATTACTATTAATAATAGTATTTAAAAAACATCAAATATGGCTAAAAATATCCACATTATATATGAATCAAAAATAATATTATCATTTATTTTTTAACAAATATATATCAATATAATTTTGAATTTATAGTTTTCATTTTTATCACTAATAAAACCTTACTAGGATTTTATGTTTTATAAAATCATATGAAATACCTTCAATGAAAAATGAAACTATTTTAAATAAAATTATCATTTATTAAATTTAATTCTTTCAATTCCAGACCGATAATTAATTATATGAGGGTTTATTATAATTTTAAATATTCATGAGTAATATTTTTTCATATAAATATTATAAATAAATATCTTTTATTTAATTTATTTACCAAAATAACCATACTGTTGAATTATTTTGTAATATTATCAATGAATGAGGTTATTTACCAAAATAACCTTCATTATAAATAGTGATGAAATTTTTTCCATAATTGAAAATCAAAATCAATATAAGTTCAATTAAATTAAAATTAATAATATTAATATTTCACCAATCCCAATTCCTTGTTGATTCGAAATCATAAATCAGCATTATTATTTTATCAATTCTCATTCCCAATCCACAATTTTTATGTTAAATATTTAAATATTATTAATTTATAGTTTCTTAAAATGGTTTTGGTGACCTATATAATGATTTTGATAATGATTACTTTCCATCACAATGACCTTGATTTTTCACCTGTTATATTATAATTTTTTATTTTATAAATTTTTATATTTTTTTATTCGTATTTTTTCCAAAATTTAATTAATTTTACATGTACATATACATATTTTCAATTTGATAATTAGTTGAAACAACCTCTAAGGAACCAATGATTTCATCCCCGATGGATGTATTAGGAATTATAGTGTGTGATTATATGTGATAGACATGGATATAACCTGAAATATTTCATGAGGGTACCTATTTCTAAAATATCTTATTTCACGGTTTTCTGTGTTTATATCTTGTAGGACACAACAGATGATAGATTTGGTGGCAAACATGCATTTATATAATGATGAGGACACTAAAATGTGATTAAAGTTTAGTGTAATGTTGGGGTTTTTTTATCTATGTGATGATGATAAAGATAAAAAATAGGATCCCAACTAAATAGTTAAAATATATATTTCATTTATTTTTACTTTCCCCAATAACATTTATTTTCATTGGCCCTCAATATAGTATAAAAAGGCAGTGACAGTGAAAATAAATGACACACATGATATTCGGTGTGTGATTTTTCATAATTATATGATATCTCAATTTGATTCGGATGAAAATATATTAAAATCATGATCATGTAATACATGATATGTTGGAATAAATATTTTAATAAATAATATGTAATTATTTGTGTTTGATCGAATTTTTCATTTAAAATTCACATTGTTATAAAGTGACTAATCTCTTAAATGGGATTAAAATTGTAAAACAAAATTTAGAAAGGTATGAAAGTTTAACAAAAAGGCTATCTATAATTTTTTATTTATATATTACAATTACACAACCAATAGATTAATTAATTTAATAGCATGATATACAATAAAATATAACATATATAGTTTTATGAAAATAAAATATCCACCACATGTTGTCACGAACCAACCCGGGTCGACCCTGAACCGGTCACCCGAATCGGTCCGCGACATGGCCCGAGATGCGTTCCCGATCCCCACGGGCTGGCAACTAGTGCCGGGCATCAAAAGTAAACAGGTGGGAATGATTTGGACCAAATGAAAAATAAACTAAATAGCGGAAAATAAAACAGAACAATAAAATGAATAAAGACAGAGCAAGCAACACCACTACTAACCTGACCACGATCCAAACTCCAGGTGACCCCATGGGTCACTCCCCAATACCACAACCAACATTGCTCCAGGTGACCCCGTGAGTATTAAAACTCAGTAGGTAGGCCCGACTAATTCTAATCCCAATGCACATACCAAAAAATAAAGAATTTATCAATTCCAGGTTTGAACTAAATTATATAAAATATGGTTTCCACACACATTCATTTCTAAAACAAGTAACAGTCCATTGTACTTTTTAATTTAGAACAAGTTTAATGTTGAAAGAAACAGGTGCATTGCATTTTTAAAACATTTTGCGAACAATTTAGAAATCCAAACATTAGTTATTAGTCAAAAGGAGAATCACACACAACACACACTAAGGGAAATGGTAAAAGTGGAACACATGGGTCTGCAACCGAACTCGACCTCTCAATCATCCGCCACACAAATAAACACTAAAAGAAACATGGGTCGAACCTAGGAGATCGTGAACAATCCAGAACGTACTATACATGTGACTCATCATGGAGGCATGCCATAACTCGATGACGTCATAACACCCATAATACTACCCGGCATAGCCCTGCATGACCTAACCGAGGGGCCCAATCCCCATAGCAGCAATAACTCAGTATTCCCCTACAATGGGGCCACTAGACAGTGCGTGGTCTAAACTAGTGCAGTAATCGTTCTCAGAAAATTCACTCAATATGCCAGGTTCCCATGTCAACACAAGCAATAAAAAAAGGGGTGCGTCTACAATGTAAATAAATCAATCACGATGCACAAACGTCACATACAGCTCATGCAAACAACACACACCAAAGATCACCCCCCGAGTAGGATTTCCAAGATAATCCATTTCATTAAAGTTCCAAATGGGCCATCACCAATTTTAAAGTAAAACCTCTTTTCTCAAAAAAACTCAAAACAATTGTTCAGAAGAAATTATTTATCTATAAAACTAGAAGCACATTTGAAGTTCCGTGAATTATGTTTAAAGGACAAACTAGAATTCTTTCAAAACTGGGTGTCCGCCTGTCAAGAAAATGTCACAAGTGTTCGGTATAAAATAAACAGCTCCTTTCACACGAAATAATAATTTAAAGTTTTATTATCTAATATTATTTCTAATTCATTAAAAATTAATAAAACAACAAGAAATTAATAAATTCTTAATCTAAAGGTAAGTTCAATGGGGGAGACTACCTCAACTTGTCGCTCGATCGCGACCACACAACTCGCTTCGCAGTTGTGCATAATCACATGGAACCTGATAATCGCAGTGTCGCAGACTTTCGCTGAAGACGCACTGCAACAACCACATGACATTTAAAACCGGAAACCTTTACCCAAATCAAACAAGATAAATTTCCATCCATAATAATTATTTAATAAAACAAAAAAAACTTTCACAAATAAATTTTTTTAAAGACAAAATACTGCTTCACACCCTAGCCCAACCCAAATGCTTCTACATGACCATATGCACACCTTGCCATCTTAGGAACACAAAATTCACTTCGCATGCAATAAAAGAAAACCACTCGCACAGTTAAAAACGCCATTGCTATAAAAAAACCACCAGCAAAATTCTTCAAACCATTTCAAAATAGGTCGCACGACTTTAAATGCCAAAGACTTATTAAAAGTTCATTCTTCCTAAACACAACCATACACAATGTCAAAACACCAATTGCAACCTTTTTGCACATCAAAACACACTAAACCTCAGGTAAAATTCAACTCACCAAACTAACAAATTAATAAGTTAACCGCACAACTAAAAAGAATCACTAGTAGTTAACTAGAAATAAGACTTCAACAAAAAGCAGATAGATAGTATGAACAGGCTACTAAAAAAAATCAACTACAAATCAACCCTCAAAGAAAACCAATTTCGCACGACACAAATTAATTAAATAAAACTCTAAATTAATTAAACATTCAAATTAATTAATCAATTTATAATTAAACATGGAACCACCTACCTCGGTGTAGACCAACATCACGATTTGGCACGAAACTCCCGCAGCACGACAATCGCACTACGAGCAACCTCAATTTGACTCTAATTAAAACATTTTAACCAGAAACATCAATATTGAACCCAAAAAAAACAAGAAATTGCATAATTTCATCAATAATTATAACAAAAACAACATAAATTCTAATCGCACAAAACCGAAAATATATGAGATTACCCTATCGGAGTGAAAAGCACTTGCACCGATGTTGCGGATAGCCAACCGAGCAAATGAAAGACCACCAGGGGTGCGCGACGCTGGAAAAAGTGGTGTTGCAGGAACTTCGGCTGGACTAACAAGGGTATGCGGCTGTAGGAGGGGGTTGTTGGGCCTTCGACCGAATCAAGGAGGAGTTCATGCCAGAGTGAAGACCGAGGGGTTTTGAAGGGGGCGTCGGTGAAGCTAGGGGGGTGGCGCTGCCGGGATAGGAGGGAAGGTCGCCGGAAGAGGCCCGTCCGGGGCAAGGCGGTGGCCAAAGTCGGCTGGCCGGAGGAGGTCGCGCGGAAGGAACCAGGGCCGCACAGGCGGCGGTCAGTGGCGGTGCGACGAAGGAGAAAAGGGAGGTTGGGGGACGCGGGATGCGGGGAAATGGGACGGGGAGATCGGGACAGCCGTGACGAGGCCAGGACGCCGGCAAGTACGGCGGCGGGCATAGTGAAGGGGGAGAACAGGGAAGGAAAGGGGAGGAGCCGGATAGGAGGTGAGGACGGCGGTGCGGGCCGACAGCCGGGGTGGCCGGTGCGGCGAGGCGACGGGGCAGCGGTCGGGAAGACGGACGTCGGAGAGGCGGAGGGAGCCGGAAAGGGGTCGGCGCTGAAGGAGAGGGCCGCCAGGGGGGTGTTCGCCGGAGCCGGGATCGCCAAGGGAGAGGGGTTGGGTTCACGCGGGCAGCGCTGCCTGGCGAGGGGGAACAAGAGAGTCACCAGAGGGGGGCCGCCGGGGTGCTGCGCGAGGGAGTGGTGGGACAGTGAACGGGGCGCGGCGGTCGGGAGGGCCTAAGGCCGGTGGTGAGGGAAGAGGAAGTCAGGGGTCGGGCTGCGCGAGGGGGAAGGGTAGTAGGAAGGGGGTGTTCGGCGCAAGAGGGGAAAGAGGGGGGAGGGGGCTCGGCGCTAGGGTTAGGTTAGAATATTATTTTTTTTCCTTTAAATAAATTAACAATAATAAAACTATAAATAATAATGATAATATAAACAATAATAACAAAAAAAGATAGAGCTATAAAATAATGCTAATAAAAAATACAATAAAAAAAATGAATAGCGATAAAATAATAACACCGTAGACATGTTAATATTATTATTTAAATAATATTATTATTCTTATTACAAAAGGAACATTCAACCCGCTTTTATTACAAAAAAAATTATTTATTTTAGTCATTAAACCTTTGCACGGCACCCGGGCTAACGACGCGGCTACCGCCAACTGTGCGGTGACTACGCACGGGTCAGAAACCCACTGAACTTAGTAAATGTTGAAAAAAAATAAACTGGGACCCAACTCGGACATTGGCACGGGGACCCAGAGCCAAGAAATAGTAAAATATAATAAATTTAAGATGTCCGAGTGTGACAATTCTCCCCACCACAGACACTTTATTCCCCCAGAAAGTCACCCAGCTAAACGATAGGCAAAACAAGATTCCTTGCCGAAATAAAACTAGTAGAAACCACATCATAAGATAATGGGAGAACAAGAGAGGGTTCTCCCACCACAAGGACTCAACTAGAGTGGAAGTTTTAACACTCAAATATACCACCTAGGGAAGGGGGCGACACGGGAACTCCCAACCGATCTAGGCTAACCTCTATAGTACGAGCGAACAGCACCTCCGTTAAAACTTGGAACTCTCAACATAGACCAAAAATCTTGAACACATGAAAGAAACCTCTGAGATAAACATAACCCATGAAGTAAACTCGAGCATTACCAGAAACGTCGATCCTTCCATAGGCACTTATATCCCCAAACGAACACAGTCGGACTAAGACTAACCCGTACAAGGTTCAAACACACTTTTAAGAAAAACACATGATCCAGAACACCATAAACAGACAAACGAGACTGTCTGGATACAAACGAACACGTTCATCCCAACCGCACGACAACTCAAAGAACCTATAATAACGCCAACACATTAACAGTGGAAAGATGAGAACCAAAGGGCTTTAAATGTTCTGTTGCTAACACGGATCACGAAACCCAAACTGAGGCGTCACACCCACGACGACTCCTGACTGCGCGCGAGCTTCACCCCAAGACCATTGGCTGGGTCTCTGATGGCTGAAGCATCTCCTGCCTCACATTCAGGCACCAGAAATCTTCATGTCACAGTGCCTCCCTCATGCGACACTCCTGACAAAGCTTATCTAGGTGATCTAGACACCTGCAATGATGGCATGTCTTCGGAGGGGTGTGACATGACGACTTGCATGCCCCAAATGTCCATACTGACGGTAAACCATTAGAAGGTCCGAAAAACTAGAAGTTAGAGCCACTGAAGAGAATGTTTTAGGAATATGTCCCTCTGGCACACACTACTCGCCAGATGGGGAACCTTGACGAGCATGTGGATACGCTGGATTGTCAACCATCTCCACTCCAACGACCAACTCAACTAAGAATGCCTCATCCACCAGCTTCTCAAAGGTGATGCTCCAAAAAGGGAGGACTCACTCCTTGATCTCTGGAAGAAGACCCCTGATGAAGGGATGAGTCTTCACCCAGTCCTTCAACACTACCCCTGGAAAAAGAGACCCAAGATCCTTGAAATGGTCGACATACGCTTTCACCATCTGCTGGCCATGTTGAGCATGCATGAGCTCTTCTGTTTCCTTCATCCTCTCCCCCCACAAGTATAAACCATTGAATGAAGACGACATTAATGAAATGCCACATCATCCCAAATTGTAGAAACGATGGGCGTACAACTCCTACTCATCCAGAGCTGGACCTTCAAACAGACCCAAAACAATACGCACTCAGATCGCTTCGGGAGTTCCCAATACCCTGAAGACACGCTCGACCTCTTCAAGCCACTACACTGTCCCCAACAGACTTCAATCACAATGAAGGACAGACAACATCCAAGAAAGACCAAAAACTGGGCATGACTCATCAAAACACTGGGGATCTTTCTGGGCAGCATTTCTATATAAGATATATAACACCAAGACGAAACCAGTATCAATCGAAGCAACATCAAAGAAAGTGGCTTCATCCAAAACAACCAGCTCAAAAGAAACAAACAACCGCAAACATAACCCAAAATTACCTGTCCAAAATTCTCGTTTCATTTTTGATTCCAAAACCACCTCTTTTTAAATTCTCATTTCAAAACCAGTTTCCAAATACCAAATCCCTTTCAAACCAAAATCACTTTCCAAAACCATTTTCCTCTTTAAAATCCAATTTAGTAAAACATGGTCAAGCCTTTAATTTCAAATAAACACCCAGGTAATCTCATGACCCATTGCACATGTCATTATCCACATTCCATTCATACACGCACCAGCACGCAATTGTATGCATTCTCTCACTTGTGCAAACGTTCATAAGGGGTACCTGCGGTTTCACCCCAAACCATTCTCGACCAATTTCAAAGCAAACATCAGTTTTCCAAACCAAATGCTTTTAGTTTTTTTAAAACCCATTTCATAAATTTAAAGTCCTTTAAAAGAAATCAGTCTCATTTTCAAAACCCCCATTTTTTTAATTTTTAAAAATGCACTAACACCAACCAGAACAAAAACGAAACTTAAATTGCATCAAACACCGCAGTGAGGGACTAGTAGTCACGCATAACCTGGTGACATGGTAGTGGTCCATGTCCCAAGTAGGCGTCGACCACTAGGAGGAATTCAAACCATGTACCCAGAATCCACATGGGTCACTACTCCATGTGAAATCATGATGTAACATCGGCTTACCTCTGTTGTCATCCCTTAATCCAAAACAATCGAAAACGAAACAAAGACTCGATTCCCGGACTATCCCTGGTGACTCTAGGTGCAGAACGGGCGAGGGTTCATGACGTCCTTCCCGTACCTACCTCTCAAGTCCCAACAATCCTAATCTCCATTAAATTTATTATATTTTACTATTTCTTGGCTCTGGGTCCCCGTGCCAATGTCTGAGTTGGGTCCCAGTTTTTTTTCAACATTTACTAAGTTCAGTGGGTTTCTGACCCGGGTGTAGTCACCGCACAGTTGGCGGTAGCCGCGTCGTTAGCCCGGGTGTCGTGCAAAGGTTTAATGACTAAAATAAATAATTTTTTTTAATTAAAGCGGGATGAATGTTCCTTTTGTAATAAGAATAATATTATTATTTAAATAATAATATTAACATGTCTAAGGTGTTATTATTTTATCGCTATTCATTTTTTTTATTGTAATTTTTATTAGCATTATTTTATAGCTCTATCTTTTTTTGGTATTATTGTTTATATTATCATTATTATTTATAGTTTCATTATTGTTAATTTATTTAAAGGAAAAAATAATAATAATCTATCCTAACCCTAGCGACGAGCCCCCTCCCCCCTCTTTCCCCTCTTGCGCCGCACACCCCCTTCCTACTACCCTTCCCCCTCGCGCAGCCCGACCCCCGACTTCCTCTTCCCTCACCACCGGCCTTAGGCCCTCCCGACCACCGCGCCCTGTTCACCGTCCCACCACTCCCTCGCGCAGCACCCCGGCGGCCCCCCTCCGGTGACTCTCTTATTCCCCCTCGCCAGGTAGCGCTGCCCGCGTGAACCCAACCCCTATCCCTCGGCGATCCCAGCTCCGGCGAACACCCCCTGGTGGCCCTCTCCTTCAGCGCCGACCCCTTTCCGACTCCCTCCGCCTCTCTGACGTCCGGAGTCCTGACCCCTGCCCCGTCGCCTCGCCGCACCGGCCACCCCGGCTGTCGGCCCGCACCACCGTCCTCACCTCATGTCCGGATCCTCCCCTTTCCTTCCCTATTCTCCCCCTTCGCTGTGCCCGCCGCCGTACTTGCCGGCGTCCCAGCCTCGTCACGGCTGTCCCGATCTCCCTGTCCCGTTTCCCCGCATTCCGCGTCCCCCAACCTATCTTTTCCCCTTCGTCGCACCGCCGCTGACCACCGCCTGTGCGGCCCTGGTTCCTTCCGCGCGACCTCCTCCGGCCAGCCGCCTTTAGCCACCGCCTTTCCCCGGCCGGGCCTCTTCCGGCGAACATCCCTCCTATCCCGGCAGCGCCACCCCCCTAGCATCACCAGCGCCCCCTTCAAAACCCCTCGGTCTTCACTCTGGAATGAACTCCTCCTTGGTTCGGTCGAAGGCCCAACAACCCCCTCCTTCAGCTGCATACCCTTGTTTGTCCGGCCGAAGTTCCGGCGACACCACTTTTTCCAGTGCCGCGCACCCCTGGTGGTCTTTCCTTTGCTCGGTTGGCTATCTGCAACATCGGTGCAAGTGCATTTCACTCCGATTGGGTAATCTCATATATTTTCGGTTTTGTGCGATTAGAATTTATGTTGTTTTTGTTATAATTATTGATGAAATTATGCAATGTCTTGTTTTTTTTGGGGTCAATTATGATGTTTCTGGTTAAAATGTTTTAAATAGAGTCAAATTGAGGTTGCTCGTAGTGTGATTGTCGTGCTGCGGGAGTTTCGTGCCAAATCGTGATGTTGGTCTACACTGAGGTAGGTGGTTCCATGTTTAATTATAAATTGATTAATTAATTTGCAAGTTTAATTAATTTAGAGTTTTATTTAATTAATTTGTGTCGTGAGAAATTGGTTTTCTTTGAGGGTTGATTTGTAGTTGATTTTTTTTAGTAGCATGTTCATAGTATGTGTCTGATTTTTGTTGAAGTCTTATTTCTAGTTAACTACTAGTGATTATTTTTAGTTGCGCGGTTAACTTATTAATTCGTTAGTTTGGTGAGTTGAATTTTGCCTGAGGTTTAGTGTGTTTTGATGTGCAAAAAGGGTGAAATTGGTGTTTTGACTTTGTGTATTGTTGTGTTTAGGAAGAATGAACTTTTAATAAGTCTTTGGAACTTAAAGTCGTGCGACCTATTTTGAAATGGTTTGAAGAATTTTTCTGGTAGTTTTTTTATAGCAATGGTGTTTTTAACTGTGCGGGTGGTTTTCTTTTATTGCATGCGAAGTGAATTTTGTGTTCCTAAGATGGCAAGGTGTGCGTAAGGTCATGTAGAAGCATTTGGGTTGGTCTAGGGTGTGAAGCAGTATTTTGTCTTTAAAAAAATTTATTTGTGAAACATTGTTTTGTTTTATTAAATAATTATTAAGGATGGAAATTTATCTTGTTTGATTTGGGTAAAGGTTTCCGTTTTTAAATGTCCTGTGGTTGTTGCAGTGCATCGTGAGCGAAAGTCTGCGACACTGCAATTATCAAGTTGGGTGTGATTATGCACAAGTGTGAAGCGAGTTGTGTCGTCGCGATCGAGCGGCAAGTTGAGGTAGGCTCCCCCATTTCACTTACCTTTAGATTTAGAATTTATTAATTGCTTGTTGTTTTATTTATTTTTAATGAATTAGAAATAATATTAGATAATAAAACTTTAAATTATTATTTCGTGTGAAAGGAGCTGTTTATTTTATACCGAACACTTGTGACATTTTCTTGACGGGCGGACACCCAGTTTTGAAAGAATGCCAGTTTGTCCTTTAAACATAATTCACGGAACTTCAAATGTGCTTCTAGTTTTATAGATAAATAATTTCTTCTGAACAATTGTTTTGAGTTTTTTTGAGAAAAGAGGTTTTACTTTAAAATTGTTGAAGGCCCATTTGGCACTTTAATGAAATGGATTATCTTGGAAATCCTACTCAGGGGTGACCTTTGGTGTGCGTTGTTTGCGTGAGCTATATGTGACGTTTGTGCATCGTGACTGATTTATTTACATTTTAGACGCACACCTTTTTTTATTGCTTGTGTTGACATGGGAACCTGGTATATTGAGTGAATTTTCTGAGAACGATTGCTGCAATAGTTTAGACCACGCACTGGCTAGTGGCCCCATAGTAGGGGAATACTGAGTTATTGCTGCTATGGGGATTGGGCCCCTCGGTTAGGCCATGCAGGGCTATGTCGGGTAGTATTATGGGCGTTATGACGTCATCGAGTTATGGCATGCCTCCAGGATGAGTCACATGTATAGTACGTTCTGGATTGTTCACGATCTCCTAGGTTTGACCCATGTTTCTTTTAGTGTTTATTTGTGTGGTGGATGATTGAGTGTTCGAGTTCGGTTGCGGACCCTTGTGTGCCACTTTTACCATTGCCCTTAGTGTGTGTTGTGTGTGATTATCCTTTTGACTAATAACTAATGTTTGGATTTCTAAATTGTTCACAAAATGTTTTAAAAATACAATGCACCTGTTTCTTTCAACATTAAACTTGTTCTAAATTAAAAAGGGTAATGGACTGTTACTTGTTTTAGAAATGAATGTGTTTGGAAACCATATTTTATATAATTTAGTTCAAACCTGGAATTTATAAATTCTTTATTTATTGGTATGTGCATTAGGAATAGAATTAGTCGGGCCTACCTACTGAGTTTTAATACTCACGCCTATAGTGTTTTCTTGTTTTTAGTTCTGTTGCAGGTTCCAGATACAGTTGTTCGCCTTGAGCGATGTTGGTTGTGGTATTGGGGAGTGACCCATGGGGTCACCTAGAGTTTGGATCGTGGTCAGGTTAGTAGTGGTGTTGCTTCCTCTGTCTTTATTCATTTTGTTGTTCTGTTTTATTTTCCGCTGTTTAGTTTATTTTTTATTTGGGCCAAATCGTTCCCACCTGTTTACTTTTGATGCCCGACACTAGTTGCCAGCCCGTGGGGATCAGGAACGCCTCTCGGGCCATGTCGCGGACTGATTCGGGTGACCGGTTCGGGGTCGACCTGGGTTGGTTCGTGACACATGTAATCAAAATGTGTAAAAGATTTATGATTGGCATGTTATTTTTTTAGAAAATTAATCGATCCATTTATTTATATTTTGAATAAAAGATTCATCAATTTGATTATCGGATATATATGTATGATCGAAAGTACAATTTTATGTATATCATTATATTAAAATGAAATATCTACTATAAATAGATCAAGACCAATCAAACAAGATCATATTGAAATGAAAATATTGGAAAATTATCATCAAATATTCATTAATATATAAAAGAAAATACCATATTTATATATGATTCTAAAAATTCATTTAATTAAAAAATGATTTACTTTATCGTGTTATTATTTTTAAATATATTTATAATATACTATATCGGTGTCACAAATAATAAAAGAAACTCTAATTTGAATTAATACAAGGAAAAATGAACATTACACCATTTCTGAATTATATTAGTCAACCTCATATACATTTCATTATATAATTAATGCTTATGATAATAATTTTAAGATAATAGTCACAATGTTATTAATTTGACCATTTTACTAAAAAGGCTCAAAAAAGGAAAATCTTAAACAATATAAAAACATAGATGAATGATTGCAGATAAATATACAATATAAAATAATGTACAATGAATTATCTAAATACTAGTGTTTTTCTATTTAATTTATTGTACCAATGAACCTTTATATTTTTTTAATGTTATATATCTCTCATTAATGAGTCAAAAAATATGTTTCTAATTATGTGAATATATTGTATAATGACAATTCAACCATTTTTTATTATTTAATTCCAATATTCTCTCAATATTATGTTCAAATTACTTGGTATGATGTAAATTTTAAAATTATTAATTTTAACATTTATTTCTATGTTCCATATATATCTGGTAGGAGGTTAATACTGGTAAAACATTGTCACGATTGAATGATATCATAATCCGATGTTATTAGAGTCATTTATAGACTATTGAGATACACTATAAAATAATATAATATGATCAAATATGTTCTTCAACCTTCAGAATATTATTTAAGAAACTATCCTTTTAAAATCGTCCAAAGACAAAAAAAAAAAATATAATGAAATAGAATTAAAATTTGGATAGTCAAATTTATGATCTATAAGAATAAAAGTTTTATCCAATTGGTCCATAGATATTTCATTATAATCGAAATAAATTTATTATATTATAAATTTTATTAAAATTAAATATCCCCCAACAAGTGGTCAATATTTAGAAAATGATATTGGATTGGAATTAATGCCTACGATAATAGACATTGAATGCATTTTGGTCTGTAAAAATCAACGAAAATCACAATATGATTACCACTAGTATCATAAAAAGTATAATTTCACATATCAAATTTTATTGATATGATATATCACCCTTAAAAGTATTATAACTGAAAAATATATTTTTAATAACCTGAAAATATAGAAAATATTTAGGAACCCACTGAATATTTTTAGAATGAAATCACACATAAATTTGGTTTTTATGTTTCTCAATATTATGGAATCTTTAATTTCGTATTATTAACACATGCTATATATAAACCCATCAAACGACATTTAAATAGCTAGAAAAAATTGACCCTTACCTATTGTGCGATATTTTTTTACCAAAATCAAGATATTTATTATGATCATTTAAATGATAAAATCATATTGACCCGGTAACTTAAATAAACAGTCATCACATCATTTAATTCTTCAAGGATGAAATTTGAATCATATTATTTTATAAATTTATTTATATAATCTTGTATATCATTTCACTGAATTATTATTTTTTAAATGACATGTCACTATCAATAAGTAAAACCATGATAATGAGATTATACTGAAATAAAAACATATCAAAATGATACTTGGATTATTATTATTTATTATGAATCAAATGAATTATAATTTATGTTCGATATTTATATGTATGATTTATTGAACAACCTCATAATTTTAACACATTGTTTATTTAAATAACACCTAGTTGGGGGTCAAAATTTGCATTAACACATATGAATTTGAATGAAAAAATCATCAAATTATATTTATATAACTTTTTTGTTCTATATGAATCTACAACATGTTAATATGATACCTGATTTGATCTATATAATCAAAATTAAAATTTTTACTAAACATTTTTTTTAAACTAACCAATACAAAAACATTGGTAAAAACATATTTATGTTTGAATGAAAAACTTTTAGAATGGTTAATGAGTTGTGTATGACCAGTATGAATCCCCCATGATACGATCTAATACAATAATTTCTATGAATGATAAAAATTATAATTTAAACTTTATATATTAACTAAAAGGATATATCTTCAATCCTAGTTCAATGTACAAACAATTATCTAATGTTAATTAGATAATATTGGAAAGTGATCTGAGATCCATTTTTTATGTATAAGAATAAAATTGGGAACAATAAGATACTCTTATTATTCTATGATACTAAAATAATGATTTCATATTTTTTACACATAATAATTAAATTAATATTACATGTGTAGGCCTAAAACCCAAGTGATGAGGTCATATTTTATTGAAAACATAATAAATTGATATTTTATTGATATTTTATCTTTTTGAATAAAACATTTGTTACACCCCAAGATTTTATGAAAAATATTATTTTTAATTTCATTAATGACTTGTGTTGTACGCTACACAAAAAGGATCTTTCACAACATGCATCCTTGACTTGCCTTGCATTGCACGCAATCACGACCTTCCTCGATAGCGTGTGTAGTACGCAATAACGAGTTTCACTAAACAACGATATGCAATTAAAATATTATTAAAACTAGCCGTTATGAATAGTAATAACCACTTTTTGAAATTTTGTAAATTTTAGTTTTCAAAATGGACTTCATTTTTGGATTCGGAATATCGAAATTAGGTTAGGGTGAAATTTTTGTACTTTTCGGATAACTTTCATTTTCTGATGAATAGTGAAAATTTCTAAATTTTAATTAAAAATAACCTTTTTAATAGAAATAATTTATGGTGATAAATTATTAATTTGAGTGGTTTTAAAGTATATTTAGAATATATTTTTACAATTTAATACAATGTTGTTCATTGGATGTAATTTCACATTTAAACCAGACGTAAACAAGTGTCAATCTTTTAATAATTATTATCTCTTAAGAACACGCTATTTGTTTTAATGACAGAAATTATTTTTTAAATTAATTAATGAAACTAATATGTTTTGAATTTGTTAAAATAGACATCATTTTTTAGTTCATAATATCAAATATATCTTAGGCCTAATTTTTGGTATTTTTGTGGAAACTTACATTTTTTGATGAATAGTGAAACCACAAAGTGGCAGTTATGAAAAATGAATTTTTCATAAAACATAATTTTACAGCTTTTGTGAGTGGGATTTCAAAAATCCGAGAGACACGGTTGATGTTAGTATGTAAAAAGTGATTCAATGAGATGAAAATAATTTTTGGTGAATAGTAACTTTTTACTTTTTTTACCACGGTTAAAAGTAAATAGGGTAATTACAGGTAAAAATGATATTATTATTACCCTAACAAATGTCATAATTCAATTTAATAAGTGTAATTATACCACAAACAACCTTATGAATAAAATATGACTATTTAGGCCCACTGGGATTAGATTAGGACGTTTATTATCGATTTATTTAAAGAAGTGTTAAAATAGTTAAAATCAATGTTTAATAACTAAATCATTTTTAATATAGGGTTATACATAAGATAAATTTGACTACATATTTTCATTAGAAAGATAAAATTATTTCCAACATAATGGTATTTTATTTATAATTTTTATACTTAAAATAATTTGATTTATTTATGACACAATGATGATGCAGTAATTATCTTATTAATGAAATATTGACATAATTGATGTTATATATACCCAAATAAATGTAATTTCAGACGTTTTATGAATTCAACTACTTTTCTAGGTTAATATGACATGTTATTATTGATTTAATTAAAAAATTTCGAACTAATCATTCTGTTATGATTTTTACAAAAATCAATTCCAAAATAGTGTCAAAATTGACATAAAATAGTTTATAAAACAAATATTATATTATTAATTGTTATTTTAATCCTAAAAATATAAGGATAGGTCAAGTAACTAGATACAGTTATATATATTATTAATAAATAACTTGGGTTTCGTTTGGATTGTTATAGTAAGTTTATTAACCTTATAGTATAGGAACACAAGAAGACATGGTAAAAGTAAAATTATTTAACTTAAAGTAAAATCTAAATGATAAGGATAATATAGGAACCTAAACATGTCTAAATTCTATTGAATGAGAGTATTTAGACCCATCCCCAAATTAGCTACGAAATAAATAAATTTGGAGCTATTTAAAACTGAACATGACTTTATAATAAAATAATATTTTTAGTGTTTCCAAAGGATCCCCTCTCCTACCTTATAAAAGGGCACCTCCACCCACTCTTCCTCACACCACTTTGAGCCTTCAAGCTCGGAAAAACCTTGACAAATTCTCTTATCCACTTCCATAGCAACATCTTAGAGGTTCGGGTCTTCCTCAAAGACCAATTTTAGTTCCCTAAAAGGAGATCTCAAAGAGGCGCTTCAAAGAAGAGGTAAAGTCTGTTACTGATTCTTTCAACTTTATTTATTCTTCCACTTCTTCTTATTAGGTTGTTTTATTTTGAAGTAATAACATCATTATCACTTATATACTTATATGTTATTATATGTATGAAACAACCCTATTTCAGCATCTATCCATCCTATGGGAAATGAAATCACCGCGCGTGCGTACATATGGAATACCGTCTCCACGCCGTGGTGTAATCTATTTTCCACCACCACCATACATGGATGGGTATAATGGTGCAAATAAAAAACTATATATAATTATTGTAAAGTGGTATTAATTCTGAAATAGTATTAATACACTCCAATACAATTCCATGATCATGAGAATGATATCATCGTTCGTGCGTACGTATGGACTACCGTCTCCACGACGCGATGAGATTCATTCTCCACGTTAACCATTCATGAATGATTATAAAGTATATATAATAAGTAATCATGAAATATATGAAATAAAATGATAGTGTATTTATGTGTATATATATGTATGTCATCTAATTAATTCCATTCAACTCAATAAGGAAATGGAAACAACGTTCATGCATACGTACGACCTACCGTCTCCATGAACGATGTATTTCTTTCCATTTATTGATCTATTATATATATGTATATTATGAATATATATTTAATATAAATCATTTTTTATATTCTCTAATTATGTAATCATGATCTAAGTAATCATATGAATAATTACAAGTCAAAACACAAACGACAAATATAACGATTTTACCCAAAACGCACTTTAACATGGAATTTACTAAAGAACGGATAAAATAAAGTCATAAGTGAACCATATATGATATCATAACAGTTAGTATGATTCTGGAATAAGTCAATGACATTATTTAAATCATTATACAGGAGGTTCGAACACTTTCGAAGCAAATCAGACCTATGGTAAGGGAAATATCACAATCTCATTTTTATCCGAGATTGTTTATACTTTGGTATTTACTGGGGTGTATTTTATCATCCACATCCATGTTTTCTCAATATATAATATTTATATCATTGTACAATAGTTTATATCCAATTTTACCCTTCGGTGAGTTTTAGTAAAAGATTTGAATGAAATCTATTGTCATTTTTCGTATGATGTACTTTTTGACTTTTCCAACAAAATTACGAGAAAAATGTTTATTTTAACTTATACGGAATGAATGGATTTTTGAAAAAATATTTCCAAGAATATTCCTTTAAATTTTTTCATGTTTATTTTTAATCAAATTCTTGTAGTTTAAAATTGTATGACATGTTCAGAAAGGAAAAATGTATTTGAGGTGGAAAGGATATTTTCCTCAAGAATGGAGTTCAAGAGTTTTATCGAAATTATTTTCCTTATAAGATAATATAGGGTTCTATTTTTATCACTATTATTACATTGATTTGATTATGTTGTGATAGAATTATTTTTATGAATTATTTTATCTTATATGAATTGTTTTATGATGTCACAATGTTTAAGATTCCCATTTTTTTACATGGGTTATGATATGATATATGGTTTATGATTTTGTGGCACACATAAGAATGGTATCATTATGAGATGGGTGGGACCTATATCTCCTTCCAATTCATTGGGTAAATGTTTTATATCTCATGAGATAGACATGGCTAGCACGGCAGGTTAAACCGGTTCATTGAAACAGGACTGAAATGAGGAGTGAACTTGGTTCAGAAATGGACTTTGTCCACTAAGGTAGTCTTGGCAATGAGTCTTCAATAATAAGAAATGATTCTCTCTGATTATGTGTGTAGGCCACAATGTTTCATGTTTTATGTTATGATTATTGGGATTACATTTCACTACTATGATTTATCAGATGTTATGATATTATGATCTCTTTTGCAGGTTACGATTTCCAAAATGTTATGTTCTTATGAATATGATGTGATAGATATTTCTTTTGATTACCCTTACTGAGCATTTGAGCTCACCCTTTTATGTTTTCTTTTCCCCAGGATATAAGAAAGGTTTGAGGTTAAATAATGTAGATATGTATGGGAGATGTTGAAGATCTTTCACCACGATTAGAATATTAAATTCCGAGTTTCCAAAGACACTAAACTATTACGGTCCTTGTGTGTGTGTTTTTGTTATGTACTAAGTATTCCGCAAATGTAATGTAATGTCCATGTACGTCAAACTTAGGGTCTCTACAGTTGGTATCAGAGGGAAGGCTTATTCAACCATTGGAAACTAGGATGCGAGAACTTTAGTAAGATCCCTATCGATATTTCTAAGGTATGTATAGGGATGTCCCTAAGGTTAAGTATAAGTATAGGTTATAGTACTAGAATTAAGGTAACCTAAGATGATAGATATTGAAGGTACTCCCCCTTTATTATGTTGTTTTCCCTAGAATTATTTTTGCCTCTCACACTATTCTTTTTGGGTTTTAGACAGTGGCTGGAACCCGAAGGAACCGTGTTGATCAATGCAATGGAAAATGAAATGACTGTTCTTCTAAACAAACAAATGTTATGGGAGATGGAGTGAAAAATCTTATTGTTATACATAAACAAGCTATGAATCATTCTACACTTCCAAATGAGAAGAGAAGGGAACAATATTCTATTGAGTACTTCATGAGGAAACATCCACCATCGTTCAGTGGGTCTTCTGATCCACTTGTTGCTGAACAATGGATCAGTACCACTGAAAAGATATTTTCAGTTCTTTAATGTTATGAACATGATAAAGTCATCTTAGAAGAATATCGTTTGGAAGGTGTAGCTGATCAATGGTGGAATCTTATAAAAAATACGAGTCCAAGAGATGAAATTGAGTCCATGGAATGAGATGAGTTCAAGAACTTATTTTTCAATAAGTACTTCCCTCGTATTCTTCGAACAAAGATGGATAAGGAGTTTCTTGAACTAAAGAAAAAGGATGATGAATCTGTGGGTGTATATGAAAAGAATTTTACAAGGGTTGCGAGGTATGCATCTGGCTTTATCATCCAACCTGAAAGTAAAGTTGATCGATTCTTTAGTGGCTTAAAACCAAATCATCGAAGGAAATTAGCTATAAGAGACTTCAGTAACTATGAAGTAATTGTGCGTTGTGCTATCAAGGTAGAAATGGAAGTTGGTGATACTTATTCATCTCATATTTTTGACAAGAAACAAAATATAGAGTTCAAGGAGAAATCTTAGAATAATGGTGAAAAGAAGATGATTCTTTCCTTATGCTCAATGTGTGGAAAGAAGCATGGTGGGGATTGTCTTAAAGGGACTAGAAAATGATTTATGTGTGGTAAATAAGGTCATCGAGCAGCTGAGTGAAAAATTAATGGAAAAAGGGTTTCTAATGACATGATTAATGAAAATACTGCAGAGAATGAACCACCAACACATCAATTCTTCAAGTGCACGTAAATGGGGAATTATGCTAATAAATTCCCTAATCCAAGGGTTAGTGATGATCGACATGAGCAACCACTTAATGAAAAGGACAAAGGGAAGTCACATGCAATCACTATTGGCGATGATGGATATGACAACGATGTGGTGGAATGATTAAGTGTTTATATAATGGGATTCCAAAATAATGTTGTATATAGTATCGTGGAATATTGGAATATTTATGTATTGATATATTGCGGTTTTCAATAATTTTATGGTATCGATAACCATGGAAAGTGATTGGGATATTTTTGGTAAGCAGATTATATGCACATAATGAAGGGATAAGAAGATAATGAGATTTTTGATTGTATTCATGAGCTCATAATTGATATAAGGACTAAGTGATATCATGGTTTGAGTGTATAGAATTTTGAGGATTTTGGTATGTGGAAATAGTTTACTTTTAACAGCATTCATGTTTTCAATAAGGTTCAATGGGTATTCCTTTTTTCAAGAGAATAAATGATTAAGGCCTTTGAATGTTTGGAATGTGACCAACAAGACATATCTCATGATATATGGGGATAAACAATGGTATTAACATGTTAGTTGTACGAACTCTTTGGTAATTGTTTTCACTATAATATGAGATTAGACAACATTATTTTGGATAATCCTAAATATTGGGATGGATTATGTTGGACATAAGTGAGTATTGTTTAAGGATATAAGTTTTTTCGATATTATTTATGGGAAGTTATAGTAATTTAGTTTTGGAAAAAGGACAACCTGCAGGATGAGCGACAACCCATCGCGTCGGACAAGGCTGTGGGAATTGAACCCACAACCAAAGTGCGACTGGCCTTTATCGCCTACCACTGGCCTACAGGAAGTCCCTATTTAGTAGAAACTAGTTTTATTACATTAAGCTGTATGATATATGAAGTATAAGTCCATTTTAGGAACCATATATGATTAATCTCACTATAGATGGACTTATGAATTTTTTGAAAACTTTTATAACCTTTTGTTTGAAACTGATGGAATGACCCATCATTCAGTCACATGATATGCTAACACATCACGAATGACAAATTCAACTTCATTTCATTAAGATATGAAGTGGAAATTGTCCAAAGAACGACCAATGGTGAGATTATACCAAAATCGCAAAAGTATTTCTTCTAATTCCAATTTCAACAACTTTAGGGAAATGATCTTGAAAACCAAAAATGTTGTCCTAGTCCTCTTATATCTGATGAATTAGATGGTACCTCAGATGATAAAAAATTTATGGCTTTGTGATTTCTGGCTTTTCCATAGCCATGTTCTCTACCTCTCTCCATCAGGAACATGATGATTAGATTTATCTTCCATATCCATATTTTTACCTAGGTTGAAACCCAATGATTAGTTTATTTGTGTAACCATTACGTTTCATACTTTTTTTAATGATTGGTTTTGGTATTCCTTTTTACGATGTGGGTTTCTATTAAAGAAACTTTCGAGTAGTAAACCATTTATAACCCTGACGAATTTTGAGGGCGAAATTCATTTAAAGGGGGGTAGAATGTAACACCCTGAGATTTATGAAAAATATTCTTTTTAATTTCATTAATGACTTCTGTTTTATGCTACACCAAAAGGATCTTTCACAACATGCATCCTTGACTTCCCTTACATTGCACGCAATAACGACCTTCCTCGATAGCGTGCGTAGTACGCAATAATGAGTTTCACTAAACAAAGATATGCTATTAAAATATTATTAAAAATAAACGTTATGAATAGTAACAACCACTTTTTGAAATTTTTTTACTTTTAGTTTCCAAAATGGACTTCATTTTTTAATTCGGAATATCGAAATTATATTAAGGTGAAATTTTGGTACATTTCGGATAACTTTCATTTTCTGATGAACAGTGAAAATTACTAAATTTTAATTAAAAACAACCATTTTAATCGAAATAATTAATAGTGATAAATTATTAATTTGAGTGGTTTTAAAGTATATTTAGAATATATTTTTACAATTTAATACAATGTTGTTCATTGGATGTAATTTCACATTTAAACCAGACATAAACAAGTATCAATCTTTTAATAGTTATTATATCTTAGAACATGCTATTTGTTTTGACGAAAGGAATTTATTTTTAAATTAATTAATGGAACTAATATGTTTTGAATTTTGTAAAATAGTCATCATTTTTCAGTTCATAATATCAAATATATCTTAGGCCTAATTATTGGTATTTTTCTGGAAACATTCGTTTTTTGCTGAATAGTGAAACCACTAAGTGGTAGTTTAGAAAAATGAATTTTTCAGAAAACATAATTTTACCGCTTCTGTGAGTGGAATTTCAAAAATACGAGAGACATAGTTTATGTCAGTAAGTAAAATGTGATTCAATGAGATGAAAATATTTTTTGGTGAATAGTAACTTTTTACTTTTTTTACCACGGTTAAAAATAAATAGGGTAATTAGGGGTAAAAATGATATTATTATTACCATAACACATGTCCTAATTCTATTATATAAGTTTAATTCGACCAAAAGCAACCTTAGTAATAAAATATGACCATTTAGGGCCACATGGATTAGATTAGGACATTTATTATCAATTTATTTAAAGAAGGGTTAAAATAGTTAAAATCAATGTTTAATAACTAAATTATTTTTAATATAGGGTTATACATAAGATAAATTCGACTATAAATATTAATTAGAAATATAAAAAGATTTCCAACATAATGGTATTTTATTTGTAATTTTTATATTTAAAATAATTTAATTTATTTATGACACAATGATGATGCATTAATTATCTTATTAATGAAATATTGACATAATTGATGTTATAAATACCCAAATAAATGTAATTTGGGACTTTATATGGATTCAACTAATTTTATAGTTTAATATGACATGTTATTATTGTTTTAATTAACTTTTTTCGAACTAATCATTCTGTTATTATATTTAGAAAAATCAATTACAAAATAGTTTAAAAATTTACATAAAATAGTTTATAAAACAAATATTATATTATTAATTGTATTTTATTCCTAAAAATATAAGGTTCATCAAAATAACTTAGATATGGTTATATATATTAATAATAAACAACTTGGGGTTTGTTTTTCTTCTTATAATAAATTTATTAACCTTATAGTATAAGAACACAAGAAGACATGGTAAAAGAAAAATTATTTAACTTAATGTTAAATCTAAATGATAAGGTTAAAATAGGAACCTTAACTTGTCTAAATTATATTGGATGAGAGTATTTAGACCCATCCCCACCGTAGCTTTGAAATAAATCAATTTGGAGCTATTTCAAACTGAACGTGACTTTATAATAAAATAATATTTTTAGTTTTTCAAAAGGAGCCCCTCTCCTCCCTTATAAAAGGACACCTCCTCCATCTCTTCCTCGCACCACTTTGTGCCTTCAATCTCGGCCAAAACCAGCCAAATTCTCTTCTCCACATCCATAGAAACATCCTAGAGGTTCTGGTCTTCCTCAAAGACCAATTTTAGTTCCCTAAAAGGAGATCTCAAAGAGGCGCTTCAAAGAAGAGGTAATGTCCATTACCGATTCTTTAAACTTTATTTCTTCTTCCACTTCTTCTTCATAGGTTGTTTAATTTTGAAGTAATAACATCAGTATCACTCATATACTTATATGTTATTATATGTATGATACATCCATATTTCACCATCTATCCATCCTACGGAAAATGAAATCATCGCGCGGGCGTACGTAAGGAATACAGTCTCCACGCCATGGTGTAATCTATTTTCCACCACCACCTTACATGGATGGGTATAATAGTGAAAATAAACAACTATATATGATTAATATAAAGTGGTATTAATTCTTAAATAGTATTCATACACTCCAATACAATTCCATGATCATGAGAATGATATCATCGCTCCTGCGTACGTATGGACTACCATCTCCACGGCGCGATGAGATTCATTCTCCACGTTAACCTTTAATGAATTATTATAAAGTATATATAATAAGTAATCATGAAATATATGAAATAATAATGATACTGGATTTATGTTTATATATATGTATGTCATCTACTTAATTCCATTCAAATCAATAAGGAAACGAAAACAGCGTTCATGCGTATGTACGACCTACCATCTCCATGAACGGTGTACTTCTTTCCATTTACTGATCTATTATATATATGTATATTCTGAATATATAATATATATAAATCATGTTTTATATTCTGGAATTAAGTTATCATGATCTAAGTAATCATATTAATAATTACAAGTCAAAACACGGACGACAAATAAAACGATTTTACCCAAAACGCTCTTTAACATGGAATTTACAAAAGAACGGATAAAATCAAGTCATAAGTGAACCATATATTATATCATAACAATGGGTATGATTCTGGAATAAGTAAATGACATTATTTAAATCATTATACAGGAGGTTCAGACACATACGAAGCAAATCGGACCTAATGTAAAGGAAATATCACAATCTCATTTTTATCCAAGATTGTTTATACTTTGGTATTTACTGGGGTGTATTGTATCATCCACTTCCATTTTTCCTCCATATGTAACATTTATATCCTTATACAATATTTTATATCCAATTTTACCCTTCGGTGAGTTTTTAGTAAAAGATATGAAATAAATCTTTTGTCATTTTTTGTACGAGGTACTTTTTGACTTTTCTGACAAAAGTAAGAGAAGAATTTTTTTTTTAACTTATACAGCATGAATGGATTTTTGAAACATTATATCCAAGAAACTTCCTTTACATGTTTTCATGTTTATTTTTAATCAACTTCTTTTTGTTTAAAATTTCCTGACATGTTCAGAAAGGAAAAATGTTTTTGAGGTAGAAATGATATTTTACTCAAGAATGGAGTTCAAGAGTTTTATCAAAATTATTTTCTATATAAGATAATATAGGGTTATGTTTTTATCCCTATTATTAAATTGCTTTGATTATGTTTTTATGGAATTATTTTTATGAATTACATTATCTTATATGAATTGTTTTATGATGTCATGATGTTTAAGATTCCCATTTTTATTACATGGGTTATGCTATGATGTATGGTTTATGATTTTGTGGCACACATAAGAGTGGTATCATTATGAGATGGGTGGGACCTATATCTCCCTCCAATGCATTGGGTAAATATTTTATATCTCATTAGATAGACATGTCTAGAACAGCAGGTTAAACCGGTTCTGTGAAACAGGACTGAAATGAGGAGTGAACTTGGTTCAGAAATGGACTTTGTCCACTAAGATAGTCTTGGAAATGAGTCTTGACTAATAAGAAATGATTATCTATGATTATGTGTGTATGCCAAAAAGTTTCATATTTTAAGTTATGATTATTTGGATTACATTTCACTACTATGATTTATCCCATGTTATGATATTATGATCTCTTCTACAGGTTATGATTTCCAAAATGTTATGTTCTTATGAATATGATGTGGTAGATATTTCTTTTGTTTACCCTTACAGAGCATTTGAGATCACCCTATTATGTTTTCATTTCCCTAGGATATAAAGAAAGGTTTTAGGTTTAAAAAAAGGGAGATCTTTATGGGATATTTTCAAGATCTTTCACCATGATTAGAAGATTATGTTCCGAGTTTCCAAAGACACTAAACTATTACGGTCTTTGTGTTTGTGTTTTTGTTATGTACTAGTATTCCGCAAAAGTAATGCAATGTCCATGTACGTCAAGCATAGGGTCTCTACAACATTCCTATATTTTATATTCAAATTTGAGAGTATGATAAAAAAGAGTGGTTTTAGATTCACATTACCGTTAAATAGAAATATCACCTAAAAGGGATCATTAAATAAAACAAAATTCATATCTCTTGTAATACACAAAATAATAATAATTTTGGTAATATATAATTTATATAAATTCAAAACTCATATATGTTAAACATTTATTTCTTTATAATGACCAATGTTTATTTTCATCAAAAAATTTTCAATTTATTTGATATATCACCAATCAAGCAGTAAAAACCAATGATATAATAAGATGTTTTCATAAAAAACACATAGGAATAATACCTGAATTAATTTTTATCATTAAAAATCAACCATGGAAAAATATAACTATTAAATTTCTCTAGAAAATTGAAATAACTATTTTAATAATAAATTTTTATTAAAATTATATATCACCCAACAAGGAGTCAACAAATAGAAATAAATTTTGTATTT
Organism: Viscum album; assembly: GCA_963277665.1. Classification (NCBI taxonomy): domain Eukaryota; kingdom Viridiplantae; phylum Streptophyta; class Magnoliopsida; order Santalales; family Viscaceae; genus Viscum; species Viscum album. The sequence continues at coordinate 656,007,450 of OY728140.1, forward strand.
CCATGTAAAACATTGAAACACCCATGATTAAATTGATAAATTTATGAGTAACCCTCACATTACATTTAAAACACGATTTCAAAAAATTATGGATAATGTGTTTTTTTATTATAAAAAATCATAAATTTCGAAAAAACACTCATAGAGGGATTAAAAATAATTAAACGATCATTGATTGGAATAAAAACATAATTATTTTTACCAGAGCCATTTTGGATGTGTAAAATTCATGAAATTATTAATATAATTTGTAGAATTATCATTATGATTGAATCATTTATTTTACCTTCATATTATAATTAATGAGGTTAAATAACCAAAAGGTGTAAAACAGAAACCATATAGTGCATATAGTATTAAATGTTTTATAAAATGATTATTGAGTAATTTGTGTTATGTCGGAATGAGTTATTCTTCAATATAATTATTATATTTATTAGATTTATTAAATTTTTCAATTCACTTATGTTTTTTAAATTGGAATATGAAATTTACTGGATTCAAAATTCTGTTAATCAAATTATATTTACCTAAAAAACAATTAAATGCTTATTATTTCATTTTTTATTTGTAGGAATCAACCATGATAAAGTATGATACCTAGGTAACTTTGTATTGATAAATATTTGAATAAAAACATTTAAAAATATTATTTTTAAATGATAAATCATCAAAAATGGGATCAAAACTAAAAAATGACTTCATATTTGAATGAAAAATACCATATAATGATGTTAAATTCATTAATGATATGTAGGAATAAACTTCATATAAATCCAATTATATAAATTATTAATACGATTGAATGAGTATTCTGAAATTAATATTATAAATAATGTCACCAATCAACAATAACAATAAAACAAAAGTAATAAATTTGTTTGGGTGAAAATAATGGGAATTAATCATTGAGTCATTTATTTTATATCGGAATTAAACTTTAAACAATATGATGCTCATATTTCCAAGTATGATAAAAAATGTTACATAAAGTTAAATATAACAAAAATGATATATCAACCATTAAGTATTCAAAATAGAACAATGGAGTTCGTATTTTTTTTAAATCATAGGAATAAATACTAGAATCAATTTTAATTTTTAACTATCATTTTTGTGTTAACATGATTTTTGGATTTCTTGGTTTGATGTGTTGTATATTTATATTTTATTAACAATTATTTCTAAATTTAAAATCACCTATTGATAAGTCAAAATGAAGAAATGAGAATGTATTTTCATGGAAATCTTTGAATATTATCATTGAGTCATTTTTTATCAATATGTAATGATATCACATCAATATGATACACAAATTCTAATCATAATCAACATTTTTGTTTACAGTCTAATATTAATTTTTATTGTCATAATTACAATGATAATTTATTCTTTGTATTAAAATTTAGAACTACATTGTTATAAAATTCATTATTTATGATTATTTATGTCTGAAAAAAATGAAAAATAGTTATTCATATTTTATATATTTTGAAAAATTATTTTTATTATTAATTACAAGATTAAAAAATACCTATTTGTTTCATAATATTTTTTTATTTTATGTGAGGATTGATAGTGGAAGAAGAGGTGATGTGACATAATTCAGATCAGTAATCCATTATGGTAGTTTTTTATTTTCATGGTTTCTTAAATTTTTTAAATATATATACATAGATGAAAATGTATAGTAGAAATAAAGAACATTTGTGGATGAATCTATTGGTATTTTTTAACTAAAAAATCTACATTATAATATATTTATATATTATTAAACTTGGTGTGTAATTGAAATTCAAAAAACAAATCATTATAGACCATCAACAACCGGCCTACTCCTGCACATAAATTACAATTAAGATAACTTTTAGCCATCAAAAATAAAAAATAATTCTCTTAGTTCACCAGTTTCATGGTATCTATAACATGTCATGTGAATAACATCACATTATATAAACCATTAACTAATTCTGAATGATGTAAGAGTATTTTATAAAATTAACAATTACTATATCACTTCATATCAATAAGACTACTCCTAAATCGATAATAATTCTGAAAAAAATAATAAATGGGAAGAAAAAAAAATTATTAATAATGAATGTTCTTTTAGATTATGATTATATGATCTTAATTTAGTCATCTTACCAAATATGTATAAGTACTCTGCCTTAAAACATTACATAATCTGTAATTAAATGAATAATTCACATTTAGGACCATTTTAGGTTTAGAGTATTAAGGATTTAGGCTATAACTATTAAATTTCATCACAAAAACTACAAAGTATACACTTTTACTCAGTTTCCATTTTTTCATAAAATAAAAACTCTTTGAAAAAAAGTATAATGTCTAGTACTATGATCTAGACAACATGAATAGAAATTCGGCCGACTTCCACACATATCCCCAAATGGAATAGAAATACATGTAACTTACAATCCCAATTAATTTGAGGTTATAATGTATCCACCCATCCTGTTTTATCACATCCCCACTCGTCTAATGGTTTATCACAGAACAACCCATAAAATATCCAAGTGCCATTATAAAAATCAAAACACATAAAACAAATATAAAGGAAAGACAAAATTTCAATATCATAATCAAAATATATCATTTAAATATATATAAATACAAATACTCAATATCAAAACCATTTTAAATACCAAAATTCATAAAATAATATATGTTATTTATTTTTCTATTAAAAACATTATGACTTGTTAAGGAAGCCCAATATCAAATAATACTCATGGCGGTAGAAAATTTCTTTGTCATCGCTTACATTAAAACATTTTTTTTTCATTTAGTAAAAAAAATCAAAGAAAAAAATCCCAATTAATAAAATCAAATGTAAATGTAGTAAATATACCATATAAATTAAACTCATGTATAAAACAAAATATTCCACAAAAAAGGAGATTGAGATGAAGTCCCTTACAAAGATCATTTTGAAAATAAAGTAGATCGATTATGTGTATTAAATATAAGAACACATAATGAATGATTAAACACATAATAAGTTATAAAAATTCATTAATCAAATTATCAAAGAACAACATAAACAAAAAATAGAATACCAAACCAATGAATTGAAAATTGGTTAAGAAGTTGTCTTACCTCATGTACAACATGACCCCTTCATTCATTAATTTTCATACAAATTAAATTAAGTTAATTTCTACTTTCTAAAAAAATTATCATTTTAATTTTTCCATTTATATGACTTATTTCCATTCTATAAAAATTTGAATATTATTTGAGTTCTTATCGGACATTTTTTGGATGCTTGGAACTTGAGTTAAAAAGAAATTTGTTATAATTAGAAATTTTTCATGTGGTTAAAATTCCATTATCTATATAATGATATTACTGATTTAGATATCATATATATCTTCTATATCCAGTATATATATGTATTTATAAATGTATATAACATTTGGAGTTAAAATATGAAATGCACCATTAATGAGGACGGGAAGTCGTACGTACTCATGAGTGCTACTTTCGTTTCTATTTCTAATTTTAGTGGAATTAAATCATAATGATACATAGGTGTATTATAATTCCTGTATAAATTCTTATATCATATAATTAAATTCATACATTATACATCCTATATAATGCATTAATTAGTCATATCATATTGATGGGGAGGTATTCTGCACTTTCTCAAATGAAATTATCATGTTTACCAATAATAGAAACCATAAGGGTATTCTATAAATTAAAAATACATAAGCATAATGAAAACATAAAAAAATATTACATATAAAAATACAGTTCCATCATACTGTGTAACATCCCATCTAAGTAAAGAATAATATATTTTTGTATCTATGACTATTTATGAATTAGATAGTGTTTTAGGGGATTAAAATGAGAATAAATCCAATCTTAATCATAGATTACTGTAATGTTTTTAAAAGATTGTTTTACCATATTTTGATGGAAAACCATTTTTAAATCTTTATTTTGACAATTTTTACTCTATATTTGTAAAAATAAACTTATTATTTAGAATTGGGACATTGAAATTTACTTTGGATAAATTTTTGGTATTTTTCTAACAATGTTCATTTTTTTAATAAATCGTTAAAAATAATGCACTTTACATCAAAACAGATTTTTAATCTAATTTAATTATATGGTTATATTATCTTTTTAATTTGTTTTAAAGTGTTATTAAAATATAATTTTACCATTTAATCCAATGGTGGTCATTAGAATTAATTTCACATTGAAATTGGACATAAAAAATTATCAAACTCTTGATAGATATTGTTTCTTTAAAACATGCTATTTGTTTTGACAATGGAAATTATGATTAAATTAATTAGTTCAGTTTATGTGCTTGTAATTTGGTAAAATATATTCCATATTTGGAATCAGAATTTCCAAATTATTTAATTAATAACTTTTTTTGTCATTATGAATATTAACAGAGGTAATTATCTTTAATTATCGTGATTAATTAGTAATTGGGTTGTTAAGGGTAATAAAATTATATCATAATAATATAAAATGACCCCAAAATATGTCCACATCCTCTTGGTAGTGTCATGGCCGACCATGGACAGCCTTAGGCCAACATAGGGACCCCATTGAATAACTTTTGTGTGATAGTGACGTTTTATCGTATTATTTTTAAAGAAAGGGAAATATAATAAATGTTTGTAATACCTAAGTAAAACAATTTTAATATATTTTATATAAATGATCTCTTTCACTATAAATTGTAATTTTAAATCTAAAAATATTTCCAAAATCATGGTATTTTATTTAGAATTTTTAGAAATTAAATAAATTTATTTATTTAGGACACAATGATGATGCAGTTATTACCTCGTTATTGAAAGATTTAAATATATGATATTATAAGTGTTAAAATAATTTTTTTTGGAAACTTATGAGACTATAAACGAATTTTATTGATTATTATGACATGTTAAATTTATGGTAATGCTTTTATTTTTAAGGAATAATGCATTTATTCCTTTATCAAAAGTCAACTACCAAATAGTGTCAAAATTAGCATAAATGAGTTTTTCAAACAAATGTTATTTTATTAAATGTTATAATTGATAAAAAATAAATTATTCTTAAAAAATAAATATACTATACTAATAATATCACTATTGATTCAATTATGTGACTATTTGAATTTTAATGTAATTATTATGATATTATAGTTTGAAAAAAAAAGACTTTGTAAGAATTATTAATTTTAACTAAGGGTTAAAATTAAAAGATAAGGCCAATTATATGACCTTAACTTGTATAAATACTATTGTTTTGAGTGTATTTATACCCCTTATACTCTTATCCTCGAAATATATCATTTTGTAACCATTCGAATTTGAAAATCATGTTATAATAAGTTAATTTTGCATGACTTTCCAAGAGTGCCCTTCCTCCCTCTTATAAAAATACCTCACCTCTATCCCCTTACTCACGCCTCACAAGACCCTTGTCTCAGCCACAATATGCTCAAATAATCTCTCCACATCCCTATATTCCACCTAGAAGCCTCACTTTTGTTAAAAGTTTGTTAATAGAGCCTTTTCCTCAAAATCAAAAGAAGTTATCAGATTTAGAGGTAACACCTTCTCTCAAAATCCTTTGCGGAAATTTACATCTTCACTCACCATTACATTCTTATTATGTGATTCCATAACAACAAAAGTATTATCAATATACTAGGATGTTTTTATGATAAGTATTTTATTTACACTTACACACACCACCATTTAATGGTTAAAGAACATACTATTATTGTGGTGGCGAATTACTGTCTCACGAAACAATGATTCTTCAATATTATTTTAACACCATTCATGGTGGCCATTATGATGTTAATATATTTATATATTATATTTATTATATTTATTTCTTCTCTATGCTCTTGTATTTTATATTTAAAACATAAATTTATGCTTTTAATGTTGTGGAAATGTGATAATTTCATATGAGGAAGTGTGGACTTCCACCCTGTCAAGTGATATGACTCATTCATGACAAACATGGAATTTATAAATAATTTAATTAATAAACATATGTAACATATATAACATATGTATTATACTGGAATTATAATATATATATGTCTCAATTAGTTTTAATTCCTTTAATATGACAACGAAATGAAAGTAGCATTCATGCGTACGTACGACCTACCATCTCCATGAACGGTTCTTTTCATTTTTATCACCACATGTTAAGGATTACTATAAAATTAATATATACTGGATATATATGTTATATAAATAATTAATACCATTATGGAGATGATATAATTATTACTACATGGGAAATTATTTTTAAAAAAATTCATTTTTTGACTGATGTACCGAACATCGACAAATCGTATGATATGAACTCACATAATTAACTACATATTATAACATGATAATATGTGACATAAATTGAATAATAAACATTAAATGACTTCCTTAAGAAATTATAAATTGACCAATGTTAATTATTCTGGAATATAAATAAATGAGAATGACAAGTCGTACATGAGATAAGGGACTTCATGTCAATCTCCTTTCGTTGAGGCATACTTCAATTTATGTATAACCTTCTTTTATTAATTGAATAATAAACCCTTTTTCCTTTTAATTTCTTTCCAAATTAATCATTTTACATGATGTGTTTTACTAAATTAAAATTGGAATGTTTATGTATTACGCATGCGACCACAACGACTTCTCTACCGCCGTGACCATTATTTGAGTTTCGGCTTCCTCTACATGCCATAACGTTTTTTAAATGTAAAATAAATACCATGTTTTAGTTTTCTTTTATTTTGGAATTACAAATGGTTTTGATAATTTTTTGATTATATCAATGTGTTGTATTGATATCATTTGATTGAAATGTGGAAAAGTTATGTCTCCTTTATGCATGTTTTATGTGATATGATTATGTTATGGATATTGGGAATTATTAATGAAGATGGGTGGTTCCATGATAAAATAAGGATAGGTGATTCCGAGATTGCTCTCCAATTCATTGGGTAACGCCAAGGAGTTAAACACTATGGTTTCTCCGAAGAGATTTACTGAATATACTGTGATGGGTATTCCAAACGTAACCATGAGGGTTCCTCCTTATGTAAGAATGATATGAATACCTCAAGTTACCTTTATGTATTACGATTTCTATGAGTTATTCATAAATCATATGATTTCATGAGGTATGTTTATGTTCTTATGTTTTATGAGTAATGTATGATTTCAATGATTCATATGTATTCAAGGACTAATGACTTCCTTTACAATTTTTATATCCCTTACTAGGCTTTTTATGCTCATCCCATGTTATAGAAATGTTTTTCATAGGTAAGGGGAAAATTACATGATGTGATGCTTGTGTGGAGGAAGTGTCAACAATGAAACCATGTTTTATTTTAAATATGTTTCCTCTGTTGGAAAAAATGAATATTGTCTTTGATGTAACCGCCATGTTTAAATGTGGAATGTAATGCATGATTTATGATCTAATTATCTAAAACTCTAAACCTAAAAATATCATCAATGTGAATTCATGAAATAAACGATTATTAAGTAATGTATAAGGATGAGGCCTTGTAGTTGGTATCAAAAGTCTGTTTAGATAACTATAAGAATTAGAATTATATTAAATGATTATCCAAAAATATTTTTTTTACATTATGGTCAAATTGAAATGATATACAATTTTTTGATTACCATGTTGCTTCATATAATACATGTTTGTTCAGAACGGTTTTCCTCAGAGGAAATAGGGAAGCAGTTCTAGGAAGGCATACAAAAACAAATGACCTTCCAAATCTGCATCATGAGATGGTAGGAATTGGAACTGAACAGGTTGTAGCAGTAATGGTGCAGTTGACTCAAGTGATAAATGGTGGAGGTATCCATGCACGAGCTCAGACAGATCAAATGTAGAGGAACATGTTAGTGGTGGAACATTTCATGAGGAAACATCCCCCATCAATCATAGGATCATCAGACCCTGTGATAGATTAAGGGTTGATTAAATAATTGGTGATGATTTTTGATGTCATGGGGTGTTCAAACAATCAAAAGGTTAGTCTTGTTGTTTACCATTTTGAGGGTGAATCATATCAGTGGTGGTCGATGGTTAAAAATATCAGGGACACTGATGAGATTTCTACTCTTGACTGTGATGAATTTAAAGGTATGTATCTTGAGAAATATTTTCCTAAGGATGTTCACCATAGGATGGAAAAAAAATTCATGGAATTGAGGAAAGCAGATGACTCAGTGGCATCTTATGAAGAAATGTCCACTCGATTGGCAAGGTATGCCCCAAATTTTATCAGACACCATGATTGTAAAATCAATCAATTTTACATAGGATTAAATCCAAAATTTAGAAGGGAATTAGCTTCTTATTTGTTAAAAAGTTATGAAAAGCGTTTTCAATGTGATGAGAAGTTGGAAATGGAGTTTTCCAATGATCAAGTGTTCTATTAAAACCAACAGAAGAAGAGACCAAGGTGTCAGGAGAAAAGGAAGAATCCTTAAAAAAGGTTTGATGGTAAGAAAATAAAGATTTCAGTTAGTGCCAAATGTGGTAAAAATCATATTGGTGAATGCCTTTTAAATTATAGAAAGTGCTTATGATTTAGTAAGATGGGACATAGGGCTCGTGACTGCACTGAAAAAGATCAGGGTAATGGTAATACAAAATTTGATTTACAGTGAGTGAAATGTTTTAAGTGCAATGAGATGTGTCATTACGAAAACGAGTGTTCAACAAAGTTTTTGAATGATTGGAAGCAGTCAGAATACAAGTAGAAAGGTGTGCATAAATCCATTGCAATTACTGCAGCCGATGTCAGGCCATCAAATTAAGTAGTATTATGTACTTTTTATGTTTTTTCAGATTATGCCAATGTGTTTTTTGATTGAGGGTCTAAAAATTATTTCGTATCTTAAAAATTTTATAGTAAATTTGGAATTCCATCTCAAGAAATGACTCATGAACTTGTTGTAAAAACACCTGAGAAAAATGTGGTGGGAAAAAGAATTTATAACAATATTGCTATACTTATCTGTGGAAAGAACATACTTTCAAGCCCTATTGTTATACCAATAGTAGAGTTTGATGTTATCATGGGTAAGTATTGACTCTCTATTTAATATACTAAGATTTACTGTAGATCTAAAGAAGTTTCTTTTCTGAAAGTCTTTCAATTTGTGTACAATAATAAACCCTTACTATTGATTATATATCAATAGGCTGAGAAACATGTAAAATATGGAAATCAATGTTACCTTTCACATATTGTTGAAAATAAAGGAACCATTCATATTAATGATGTGCTAGTGGTAAAAGACTATCCCGATGTTTTTTATGAGAAGATTCCTTTAATAATACCAGATCAGGAAGTTTAATTTACTGTTGACTTAGTTCTTGATTCTAAGACAATTTCAAAACCCCCTTATCGAATGGATCAAATTGATCTTTTAGAGTTGAAGGGGAAATTGAATGATTTATTACATAAAGGTTTCATTCAACCTAGAAAATCGCCATGGGGTGCTCTTATCATATTTCTAAAATAGAAATATGGTTCAATGATACTTTTCCTTGATTATAGATCCTTGAATAACATCACTTTTAAGAACAAATATCCTTTTTTCCATATCGATGATTTGTTAGATCAGCTCCAGGGAGCTCAGTATTTTCCAATGATTGACTTGAGATCAGGGTACCATCCATTGAGGGTAAAGGAAGTAGATATTATGACAACCACATTCCTTACATGATATGGCTATTATGAATTTGTAGTTATGCCTTTTGATTTAACCAATGCAACTGCTGTATTCATGGAACTTTTGAATATAATTTTCTAGGAGTTCTTGGATAATTTAGTTGTTGTTTTCTATGATGATATTTAAGTGTTTTCTAAAAGTGAATAGGATAATGAAAGTAATTTAAGGTTTATTTTTAAAAACATAAAAAAATAAATTATACGGGAAATTAACCAAGTGTGAGTTTTGGTTTCATCAAATTTCATTCCTTGGTCTCATTGTTTCTAAAGATGGAATAACTGTTGATCCTGCAAAAACAAGGGTTGTTGAAGAATGGAAAATACCCACAAATGTAACCTAGATTCCTAGTTTTCTTGGTTTGGTAGGTTATTACAGACGGTTTGTTAAAAACTTTTTAGGGTTGTCCATCCCATTGACTATGCTATCTCGGAAGGGTTTTATGTTTATCTAGACAAAATAATGTGATGACTGTTTTCAGGAATTGAAAAAATGATTAGTGAATGCTCCATTATTGTCACTACCTTCCAGGAATGGAGAGCTTGTTATTTACAATGATACATAAATTAAATGACTTGGTTGCATCCTATTGAAAAATGATCAGGTAATTGATTATGCATCACGTCAGTTGAAAATTGATGAGAAAAATTACCCAACACATGATTTGGAATTAGCTGCTATTATTTTCCCTTAAAAATTTTGGAGGCATCATTTTTATGGTGTAAAGTATGAAATATATAATTATCATAAAATCATAAGGTATATATTCAATCAGAAATAATTGAACATGAGAGAGAGGAGATGGATAGAATTAATGAATGATTAAGATTGCATGATTCACTACCACCCAGGAAAAGAAAATAATATGGTGGATGCTTTAAGTCGAAAACGTAATGCTTAATTAACCATCTTACATATGGAACGTGATTATTTGGTAAAGGATTTGATGAATTTCGGTTTGGAAGATGTTGGTGCTATAAATGATTCGGTTATGTTTCAGGTATCGGTGAAATCTTCTCTATCATGAAGAATTAAGCAAGCACAGAAGCAAGACAGTGAGTTGCAGAAAAAGATAGAGATGGTTTAGATGGGTATGTAACCTGAATTCAATATTGATAATGATTATTTTTTGTGATTTGGGAAGTTATTGTGTGTGCCTTGTGATTCACAGTTGAAGAGAGTTGTTATTTGAAGCTCATAGTTCTCCATTTTATGTTCATCATGGCAGTACTAAGATGTATAGAGATATGCAAGAGTATTACTATTGGGATGGAATGAAAATAGATGTTGTTTATTTTACTATGAAGTGTTTTACTTGTCAACAGGTTAACGGAGACCAGTAGTTAACGAAAGGGATGCTTCATCCTTTACCAGTGCAAGAGTGGAAATGGAAGAATATATCCATGGAATTAATTGTGGGATTACCGAAGACACCTCAAGGTAATAATGAAATCTGGGTTACTGTTAATCTCTTGACTAAATATGATAATTTCCTTGCTACACGAGATACTTTTTTCCTAGATCAACTTTCTCGATTGTATCTAAAATAGTTAGTCGAGTTACATAGAGTTCCCCTCTCTATTGTAAATGATCATGATCAAGGGTTCACTTCTAACTTTTGTAAAGGCCTTGTAAGGTTGTTGGGTACTGAATTAAATTTCAGTACATATTTTCATCCTCAATCAGATGGGTAGTTAGAATGAACAATTCATACATTGGAGGATATTCTATGTTCTTGTTCAATAGATTATCAGGGACGTTGGAACCAACATCCTTCATTGGTTTAGTATTCTTATAATAACAGTTTTCATTCCAGTATATAGATGGATCCATTTGAGGAATTATCTGGGAAGCGGTGTTGAACTATAGCTTTTTGGGATGATGTGGGTGAAAGGATGTTGATGGGACCATAATTGATAGAAGAGATTATAGAAAAAGTTCAGCTGATAAAGAAACACATGAGAACAGCTCAGAGTATCTAGAAATGTTATGCAGACAAAATGAGGAAGGATATCTCTTTTGAGGTAGGTGATCATGTCTTCCTTAATGTTTTACCATGGAAATGTGTGATGTGATTTGGTAAGAAAGGAAACATGAGTCCAAGGATCATTGGACCATATGATATTCTATAGAGTGTTGGATAAGTTGCATATTGAGTGGCTTTACCTCCATGTTATCTCAGGTACATAATGTTTTTCATGTTTTCATGTTAAGGAAGTACATGCCAGATTCATCTCATGTTTTGAGTCCAGAGGTAGTTCTGCTAGAAGAGAATCTATCTTATGAGGAAAAAACGGTCCAGATTCTTGACCATAAGGAGAAAGTGTTGTCGAATAAGGTGATTCATCAAGTATAGGTTTTATGTAGAACCACATGATGGAAGTGAAAACATGGAAATCTGAAAATGCAATGAGGGATAAATACCCCCACCTATTCGATAAGTAAATAAATTGTGGGGATGAAATTTGCTAAATGGGGGAATGATGACACATTCTAAGTATGTACAGAATAATATATTTTGATACTTATTTCTATTTATGAATGAGATATTGTTTTAGAGGCTTAAAATGAGAATAAATCAAATCTTAATCATTGAATACTCTAATGTTTTTAAAATATTATTTTACCACCTTTTGATGGAAAACCATTTCTAAATATAACTATTGAAAATATTATAAGTTCAAATTTTCAAAATAAACATATTATTTAGAATTCGTACATCAAAATTTACTTTGGAAATTTTTTTGTATTTTTCTGACAATGTTCGATTTTTTAATGAATAGTGAAAAATACTGCATTTTACAGCAAAACTAATTTTTCATCTAATTTAATTTTATGGTTAGATTATCTTTTTAATTGGTTTTAAATTTTAATTACAATATATTTTTACCATTTAATCTAATTTTGGTCATTAGAATTAATCTCACTTTGAATGATTACATAAACAATTGGCAATATTTTGAAATATATTATTTTTCAAAAACATGCTATTTGTTTTGAAAAAAAAAATATTTTTTAATTAATTACAAATATTTATGTGTTTGTAATTTGGTAAAATGGATTAGATATTTGGAATAAAAAGGTCCAAATTATGTAATTAAGACCTTTTTTGTTTTTTTAAATTATGAATAGTAATGATAGTAATTATCTTCAATTATCGTGATTAATTAGTAATAGGGTAGTTAAGAGTAACAAAATAATATCATAATAATATAACCAAAAGGTTTCCACATTCTCTTGGTTGTGTCATGGTAGACCATGTACATCCTTGGGCCAACTACGGGACCCCATGGAATCACTTTTGAGTGATAGTGACCATTTATCATATTATTTTTTAAAGAAAGGGAAATATAATAAAAGTATGTAATACCTAAGTAAAAAAGTTTTAATTTTGATTATATAAAAGATATCATTGAATATAAATAGTAATTTTAAATATAAAAATATTTCCTACATCATAGTATTTTATTTATAATTTTTATACTTTAAATAAATAAATTTACTTCTTACACAATGATGATGGTGTTATTTCCTCATTAATGAAAGATATAAAAATATGAAATTATTAATGTTATAATAAATTTGTTTTGAAAATTTGGATTCTATACACGAATTTTATAGATGATTATGACATGTGAATTTTATGTTAATGCTTTTATTTTTAAGGAATAAAACATTTATGCCTTTATCAAAAGTCAACTACCCAATAGTGTCGAAATTGGCATAAATGGGTTTTAAAAACAAATGTTTCTTAATTAAATGGTATAATAGTAAAAAAATCTAATATTCTTCCAAATTACATATAATATATTAATAATATCATTATTGATACAATTATAGGAAAATTGGCATTTTAATGTAATTATTTTGACATTATAGTTTGAAAATAAATAAATAGACGTGGTATGAATTATTTATTTTAACTAGGGGTTAAAATGAAAATATAAGATGAATTATATTACCTCCACTTGTCTAAATCTTATTGTATGAGTGTACTTCTACACCATATGCACTTATACTATAAATATTTCATTTTGGAACCATTGTAATTTGAAAAATATTTTATAATAAATTAATATTTCATGACTTTCCAAGAGTTACCTTCCTCCCTCTTATAAAAATCCTTCACCTCTAACCCATACTCACACCTCTCAATAGTCTTGGCTTGTCCAAACTCTCCCCAAACAATATATACACATCCTTCTATTCCTCTTATAATTCTCACTTTGGGTATAATTCTTTTCAAGGGAGCCTTTGCCTCAAATCAAAAGAAGTTGCCCGATTTAGAGGTAACACCATCTCTCAAAATCCTTTGCTATATTTTCACTATTCACTCCTCCTATATAATGGCCTAGACCTCTCCGGCCCATTCCATTGTCAAAAAATGGTCATGAAGTGTTCTGGAGGCTAAAATGTTCTTTTCCCACACTTTTCATAATTTTGTAACCACACGCCGTGTATTGTGAGTACACGCCATGTACCACCTTGTCGGGTATACCCCGTGTTGAATCTGTGTCCCTTCCGTGTGAAATAAATGAGTACACTCCATGCAGTCCCTCCCCACATACACTTTACCCTCAAACCGTGTGTTGACTAGTCAATGGTCATGTGCCGCATTGATGATGTGTCCTTGTCGTGTGAAATTAATGAATACATGCTGTGTAGACCATACTACAGGCCGTGTATTCCCTCCCCACATACATGTTACCCTCAAACCATGTGTTGTCCAGTCAACAGTCTTGTGCTGTGTGGATGTTGTGTCCTTTCTATGTGAAATAAATGAGTACATGCAGTGTAGCTCATACTATACACCGTGTAGTCCCTCCCCGTGTACGTGTTACCCTCAAACCGTGTGTTGACCAGTCAACGGCTGTGTTCCGTGTTGAAGGCCGTGTTGGAAGCCACGTGGTGACCATGTGAATTGTCAGAGTACATGCCATGTACTAGAAAGTACATGCATTCTACTTTAGTTTTTTTCGCATTTATAATGAGGGGTCCTCTCATCCTTTTTGAATCACTCATCTCCTCCCCATTCCTTTGAGCAGAGCTCTCCCAAGAGACTTGAAGGCTCCTTTTTCCATAAATTCATTGTCTGAGCTCCGATTTACGATCCATCAATGGCCAAAGATACTAACGAGGAGGAGGAAATTCTGACTTGGATCTATTGTCTTCCCTTCGGTCATTCTTTCTCATATTACACCCAAGGATGTTTTTCCGGGTTTTGACAGAAGTGACAGACACCGAAGAATGTCTTCTAATGTTGTTATGGGGGAGCTTAGTGATCAGAACCTGTGGAGGTAGGGATCTTACCTTCATCTCTCAAAATTTTTCATCATGCGGGGTTGGATTCATTTTGATTACATGAATCACATTTGAACCGGTTTAATAAAGATAATAACTGGCTTAAAGAATGGGGATGGGGAAGTTATTTTTTTTATCTTTATTTATCCTATTGTTATGTTGTGAATTGAATAGGCTTATGCTTACTGAAAATCACGGTCGTTGGGGGACTTTCCTTGTGAAATTAAATGCGTCCCAATCTTTCTAGACTGTTTATATATAGAAACCATGTGGAATGTGGGAATTTTTTAATCATGTAAAGTTGGCTATTTAAAAGGAAAACCGGAACCCTTGTGTGATCACCCCTGTTGAACAAAAATGAAATAATAGACATGTGGACGCTGGTTATGGTTTATTTATTTGAAGGGCATGTTTTGTGGGTTGTTATAGATCATGTGAGTAGCGGGGTTGGGGTTGGCTTGGTTGTGGGTTGGTGTGAATGCTATGTTGGTGATGGGCAGCGGGGCTGCAATAAATGGTGTCAAGAGATGATGATGTATGGGTTTCGGTGTGTTTGTTGTTACAGTGGTTGGCAACGGGGATGTAGGGATGGGTTTGAATGTAAATGAAATATGGTTTGGGAATAATATATAAAAGAGGAAGAGTTAATGAATTGTGGGGCATGGTAATGGAACGAGATTAATAATCAATGGGGTTGGTTGGTTAAGAAGAAGGGACCTTCTTGACTTTATTTTGTTTTCGAAACATTATTTGTAGATGGCAGGGATATGTTTTATGAACAATTGATATGGTTGGTTGTGGATATTTTCCCAGTAGTTAATGAACTAATAAACAAATTCTGTTGATACATGAAAACCTAAATGGTGTCGGGATTGGTTGTTGTATGCATACATTGATATAGTAGTGTCGAGGCACGTGCTATGTTTCTCTATTTAGAATCCATAGGAAGGGGTTTGTTTTTTGTATATATATATATATATCTGTTTCGTTGTGTTTTGTCACACCCCACCCATGTTGAGCACTTAGTGCCGAACACTCCCATTTCATGGGATTGGGTGTTTTCCCCTTAGTTACTAGCTCTTTTATGCAGCTTCCATAGGTTTTGATGGCTTTAGGTGACCTTACACCTAAGACTCTTCATATAGGTTTCAGTTGGGGTGGTTTTAGCCGAAGAATCATCGGGTAGGTTTACTTTTTCCCAAGAATCCTCAGGATGAGGCCCAGGTGTGTGCGGGTAGGATATGTGGTTGTGAGGCCCAGGTGTGTATGGGTGGGAAGAGTGTGGTAGTGTCAGGACGTTCACCGTTAGGGAGATAAGATTACTAGTGGTAAAATGGTGCGGGGTACCCAATAATATTGTTCTTATATACTACTACATGTTGTTTTGTATTTTGGTGAGCGTGGCTGGTGAGGTTGGGTGGATAGAATTCCTTGATAGGTTTTGGTTTCTTTTGTTGTTCTCACGGGACATTAGAATGTCTCCCCACTTGTGCACAAGAGCTTTAGGTTTCCATGCTAAGTATACTTGTATGCTCACACTACGTTTATTTTCATGTTTTCAGGATGACTACCAGGGTCATACGGGACCCTACCAGTCGGGACAGTTGGAGTTGTAACAGTTTTCTGTACTCTTGTTTCTTTTTGTTTTGTACTTTTGAGCTTTCTTATAATTGTTCATTTTTTCAGAACCATTTAAACATGCATGTGGGATTGGTCTAGGATTACTTGTCATTCCATTCTTTTTTATTTTGGTGTTTGACTTATCATATTTCTGATAATAAATAAATAAAAAGGGTACTTCCTCACATATTGTGAAAAACACATACCATAGGTTCTAGTCGCCACCCCGGGGCCTGCTAGAGGCAGGACTCGGGGTCATTATCTCCCTTTCACCATTTCCAGCTCATAAGGGGAATCTTCGATGGGAGGGGGTCATGACAGAATGGTATCTGAGTTTATGGTTGAGAGATAGAATGGAGTCTAGAGATAGGCCCAGTGAGGATTGCATGGATTCGTAGGGCGATAGTGTTGGCTGATCTTGGTTCATGGCATAGGTCATGGAATACCGGCTAGGACATGGGATTTTAGGTCCCACCGTGATCCGATGCAAGGACTATGATCCTACCGAACGACCATGTGAAACTACATTAATTGAAGGGTAGAGACCCTAGGGAAGGTAAATGCATCATTATGATTGTCTTTACATGATTTGGGTATTCTGGGAAATAAATTCAAATAAAAATTATAAAATAAAACCTTGAGAAATTTCCTTACTTCTTGGGCTTAGGCGATCATTGTTTATCATATAGCTATGACACATGGACGACAACCCCGGGTGGCTCAGATAGTCAAGGCCCAACAGGTTCAGGTGATCGATCAGTTCTGGATTGACCAAGAGGAGTAAGATAACCAGTGGTAGAAGAATATCCATTCATTCCAGCGAAAAACACTCAATAATTACAGGGGTAGTACTTCGAATATGGAGACGGAGGTGTGGCTTGACGAGTTAGGGATCGTTTTTACATTGATCTGTGCTCCGAGGGAGTACTGGGTTCCCTTAGAAGTCCGTCAGCTGAGAGGTGCGGCACTCCAAGGGTTGACGCTCTACCTCGGAGAGGGGACGGAGACATAAGTTCCATGGGATGACATTGAGAAGGAATTCCATGAGGAATTCCTTTCTTCCATGATCAAGGTGGTGAAGCGGCAGGAGTTGCTCTCCCTCCAGCAGGAGAGTATGTCAGTATGAGAGTTGGGGATCAAGTTCAAGGATCTCCTACGCTTTGCACTGGATCTCTTTCCAGATGAGGAGTATCGAGCAGGACGTTTAGAGGAGGCGCTTCATCCTTCGATCTAGTATGTTGTCACCCCCTTCAATATTATGATGTACTTAGAAGTACAGAAGAAGGCATCGGTTGTAGAGAGGATGCACTCGCAGGGAGGTGCACCACGAGAGGGGATCCAGCCAGGTTCGTCGAAAGGGAAGACAGTCAGCATCTGGTCTCCTACGATAGGACCTTCCAGGTTCATTCTAGTAGGGAGCAGGCCCAAGTAGATCCAGTTCAGATCATCGGGTTTTCGCCCCTTTTTCACGATCCCAGGACCAAAGTGTTTCTCTTGTGGAGAATTCAGGAACATTCAGTGTTGGTGCCCGTCCCATGCTCAGTACGGTGGAGGTGTGCATGTTCAGCGCCCGCCTCAGCAACACCAGTTTCCAGTGAGTCACTTCCTGCAGCAGCAAGACCCTACTCCTCTGAGGGCAGACATTGCAGGAGGAGGATGTCCTCAAGGTGCTCCCCAGGGACCTCGACCAGGACGTGGTCGGGGAGATTGTCGACATCATAGTGGAAGATGAGTTGGGTGTGGACAGTTTCACGCAGTAGAGTTGACAGATCCGGTAGGACCAGAGGTGGTGCGATGTACGATTTGTTTGTTCAGCACTCTCGTTCCTGCCTTGTTCGATTCAGGAGCTTCGCACTACTTCGTTGTGCCCGTTCTAGCCCATGCTTTGGGGCTAGACATAGAGATACTTTTCATACCCTTGGTGCTGAGTACACCAGTTGGAGGCCAGACTAGTGTATCGTGTGTTTTTCGGGGATGTTGGCAGACATTGGGACCACATCGATCTAATGTGAACCTTCTTCTGCTACAGATGTAGCCATACGATGTCATCCTAGGCATCGACTGGTTGTTTTTTGTTAGTGCCATTATGGACTGCTTCTGAAGAAGGTTCGTGTTCTCCGACGTGGATGGTTATCCTGTATCATTTGTTGGTGAGAGGAGCTATAAGGTGGGACATCGGCATATGAAGCCTCTTCTTTCCTCGTTAGATGGGTTATTAGTGTTTTCCATTGATATAGAGATGATGGATGTCCCAGAGGTTTTTGGGGAGTTCCTCGATGTTTTTCCCATGGAGGTTGTGACTTTACACCCCCCTAATGTGACGTTGAGTTTGGGATAGACTTAAAGTTAGATGCCTATCCAATTTCAATGGACCCTTATCTGATGGAACCTTCAGAGTTGCAGGAGTTGTGGATTCAGATTGAAGATCTGATGAAGAAGGGTTTTGTTCAACCCAGCATGATACCATGGGGTTCTCTAGTTTTGTTCATGAACAAGGCATATGGTGGTTTCAGGTTATGCATAGACTACTGAAGGTTGAATCAGGTAACAATCAAGAACCATTACCCCCATCCAAAGATATATGATCTATTCGACCAACTGAGGGGAGAAGGTTGGTTTTCTAAGATTGATCTACGACTTGGATTTCATCATTTGAGGGTAAAGGACAGTGACATCTCGAAGATGGCTTTCAGGTGCAGGTATGTGTACATCGAGTTTGTATTGATGCTGTTTTGCGTTATAAATGTACCAGCTGTTTTCATGGGACTTATGAACCTTGTCCTCTGAGAGTTTCTGGACCAGTTCATCGTTGTGTTTATCGATGAAATCAATATCTACTCAAGATCAAAGGAAGATCACATTGAGCATCTCATGGAAGTCCTAGAAGTCCTTCGACACCACCAGTTTTTTGGGAAATTATCGAAGTGTAAGTTCATGACACAAGAAGTACACTTCCTTGGGCACGTAGTGTCTTAGCATGGAGTATCAGTGCACCCGTCGAAGGTGGAGGTAGTTGTTTCTTGGGTGGAACCCAAGATCATGGAAGAAGATCATAGTTTCCTGATGTTGGTAGGTTATTGTCAGGGGTTCGTTTGGGACTTCTCTCGAGTTTCTTCTTCATTGATGGATTTGACTAGGAAGAACCAGGTCTTCCTATAGAAAGACCAGTGCTAGAAAGCTTTCGACTACCTGAAGGACAAGTTGGTCAGAGCTCCCATACTCAGGTTACCGGAGGAAGGGTTGTTGTATGAGGTTTTTTGTGATGGTTCTGGCCTTGGTTTGGGGTGTGTACTGATGCAGAAGAAGGGTGTGATCTGTTATGGGTCTAGGCAGCTGTTCCCTCTCATGCGTAACTATGCCACCCATGACCTAGAGCTTGCATCAGTAGTGTTTGCACTGAAATTGTGGAAACATTACCTCTTTGGGGAGCACATTGTGGTCTTCTCATATCACAAGAGCTTACGTTATATCTTCTCCCAGTGTGACCTGAACATACGGCAGTGAAGATGGGTCGAGTTTCTCTAAGACTATTACTTCGAGATCTCTTAAACTGAAGGTATGGGAAATGTTGTGGCTAATGCCCTGAGCAGGATGTTATATAAATAAGTGATTCGGGAATCCTCTTTTGCTTGGAGAGTGATGGGAGAGTAGTATACCTTGCACTTGGATTCAAGGGTAGAGGGTGTTAGAGGTTGTTTCTTTCAGATGACGGTGTAGTACCCCTTTTTGCAGCAGGTGGAAGAGTCTCAGGGGGGAGTCCCTGAGGAAGAACTAATGCAGAATCGTATCGATCTAGGAAACACTCTAGAAGGATGGTCAGAGGACAGCCGACATTGGATTCTTTTTCATGGAAGATTGTTTTTTCCAGAGGAAAAGCATGAAGGAGTTCTCTGTGAGTTCCATAGATCAAGCTTGGTGGTACATCTAGGGATTTAAAAAATGTAAAGAGGCCTGAGGGAATATTTTTGGGGGCCGGGGATGAAACAGGCAATGGCGGAGTTTGTGGATAAGTGCCTTGTCTGTTAGCAATTGAAGGATGAACACTGAGTAATCAGTGGTTAGTTGTATCCTTTAGATGTCCTCGAGTTGAAATGGGATGACATATCAATGGTCTTCCTCACAGGACTACCCAGAGCTCAGGGTGGTTATGATGCTATCTAGGTAGTGGTGGATCGACTGACGAAATCAGCTCACTTCTTAGTAATTAAGGAGTCAGGCCCGGTGAGTACAATATCACAGAGGTACATATATGAGGTGGTATGTTTTAATGGAGTTATGAAGACTATCCTCTCAGATTAGGATACTCGGTTTACCTCAGGAGTAAGGAGAGGGTTACAGAATGCTTCTGGCACCCAGCTATGCCTTAACACTACTTTCCACCCCCAGACCGATCGACAGAAAAAGCGGACTATCCAAAGGTTGGAGGACATGCTACGAGCATGCGTTCTGGATTTCGGAGGATCATGGGTGTAACACTTCCATTTAGTAGAATTTTCTTACAACAACAGCTTCTACTCTACTATATTCATGGCACCGTTTGAGTCTTTGTATGGAAGACCACGTCGTTCACCAATTTGCTGGGAAGAGGATGGTGAGACAGGTTCTCTTGGGCCAGAGGTAGTATAGAGAACCACATAGAATGTCTAACTTGTGCGTGAGAGAATGAAAGCGGTACTAGATCGACAGAAGTCTTATAATGATCTTCGGAGGAGGCCCTTGGAGTTTGAGGTGGGGGATCATGTGCACTTGAATTTTTCCCCCTGACGAGGGAAACAGTGGTTTGGGAAAGGGAGTATGCACTCCCATAGGTTCATTGGACCTTTCGAGGTGCTGAGGTGAGTCAGCGAGGTGGCATATCAACTATACCTTACAACTCAGTTGGAGAAGGTTCTTGACGTCTTCCAGGTCTCCTAGCTTCGTTTGTACTTACACGACGACTCTCACGTTATCGACTGGGGAGAGTTAGATATGGGAGACGAAATGACCTTCATGAAACAACCAATCTAAATCAAGGATCGTAAAATAGAGGTTCTCCTTGGGCAAACCATGGCCTTGGTTCGTGTGTTGTGGAGGCATGGAGGCCTCGAGGAGAGCACTTGGGAGTGGTATGCTCAGATGCACATTCAGTACCCAATGTTTTTTTGACATGTGTTTTGCTTTGTTATTTTGAGCTTTGTTTTGATGTTATACTATATACCTTTGACTAATGGAATTATTGGATTTCCAGTTGTGAGACTTTTGTTTCCTTGTTCCCTGGAAGTGTGTAACATGTCCGGATGTGTGGGGAAATGGAAAAACCTGATCCTCAATCGAGACGCATTAATGCGGATGCGATTGAACCCATGCGGGAAAGTCAGTGCCGCCTCAAGTGGATAATATCTCGACGTAAGAGAAGGAATTTCCCCAAACCACGTTTTCGGGTAGTGTGTTGGATGTACGATGATGGGGGCAGTGCATGTTGAAAAATCCTAATGTATAGAAGTGGGAAGACCCAATTTTTAATCAAGACGCATTAATCAGGACGTGATTAAACCCATGCAGGTGAGTTAGTGCCACCTAAAGCAGATAATATCTCAACATAGGAGAAGGAATTCCTAATACATATGATAAGGGCTTTTAGATGGGTTACTGTTTTAACAAGATCCCTAAGAGGTATCTTTTTGGGTTCCTCTGGTTTGGGTTTTGAATTCTCGGGGACAATAATGTTTTAAGAGGAATCTTATGTAATGGCCCAGACCTCTCCGGCCCATTCCTTTGCCAAAAATAAGGTCATGAAGTGTTCTGGGGGGTAAAATGGACTTTTCATACACTTTAAAGAATTTTTTAACTACACACCGTGTAGTGTGGGTACACATTGTGTACCACCACGCCGGGTATACCCCGTGTTGTAGCTGTCTCCTTGCTGGGTAAAATATATTAGTACACGCCGTGTAGCCCATACTACATGTTGTGTAGTCCCTCCCCGCGTACGTAATCACCAAAAACTATGGCTTGACCAGTCAACAGCAGTGTGCCTTGTTGATGTCGTGTCCTTGCCATGTGAAATAAACGAGTACACGCCGTGTAGACCATACTACACACTGTGTAGTCCCTCCCCGCGTACGTGTTACCCTCAAACAATATATAGACCATTCAATGTCCATGTGCCATGTTAATGTCATGTCCTTGTCATGTGAAATAAATGTGTACACGCCGTGTAGTCCCTCCCCACGTACATGTTACCCTCAAACCTTGTGTTGACCAGTCAACATCAACATTCCGCGTTGAAGGCCGTTTTGGAAGCCGCATGGTGACCATGTGAAATGGCTGAGTACACGCCAATTACTAGAAAGTGCATGCCATGAACATATTTTTTGTCTCCTATAAAAATATGGGGCCTCTCCTCGTTTTCATATCACTCTCTCATCCCCATTCCTTTGAGCAAAGCTCTCCCAAGAGACTCGAAGGCTCTTTTCTTCCATAACTTCATTTTTCGAGCTCCGATTTATGATCCGTCAGCGGCCACGAGATCGTAATGATAAGGCAGAACTTCTAATCTTGTATCTATTGTCTTCAAATTGTCATTTACGTCCTAGCTTCCACCTGAGGAAGTTTTTATGGGTTTTGACTGAAGTGACGGACGCCGACGAACGTCTTCTAAAGTTGATCTGGGGGATCATTGTGATCAGAACCTATGGAGGTAAGGATATTTCCATCGTCTCTCTAAATTGTGAATAATGAGGGGTGGGGTTTCCTCTTGTTTACCTGAAACACATTTGAACCTGTTTAATAAATTTTATAACTAGCTTAAAGAATGAGGATGGGGAAGTTATTATGTTTATTTTTATTTATCCTATTGTTATGTTGTGAATTGAATAGGATTATTCCTACTAAAATCCCAGTCATTGGGGTTCTTTTCTTGCACAATAAAATGCTTCCCTATATTTATAGACCATTTGTGGATGGAATCCTTGTGGAATCTAGGAATTTTTTAGTCACATAAAGTTGGATTATTAAATGGATAACTGGAACCCTTGTGTGATCACCCCGTTTGAACAAAACTAAAATAATAAACATGTGGGTGTTGGTTAGGGTTTATTTATGTAAAGGTAGTGTTTTGTGGGTTGTTGTGGATCAAGTGAGAAACGGGGCTGTGGTTGGCCTGGTTGTGGGTTAGTGTGAATTCTATGTTGGTGATGGGCAACGACGATGCAATAAATGGTATCAAGAGATTTATGATGTACGGGTTTCGGTGTGTTTGTGGTTATGGTGGTTTGCAGCGGGGCTGTAGGGATGGGTTTGAATGTAAACGAACTATGGGTTGTGAATAATAAATTAAAGTGGAAGAGTTAAGGAATGGTGGGGCATGGTAATAGAACATGATCAATAATCAATGGGTTTGGTTGGTTAATAAGAAGGGGATTTCTTGTGTTGCTTGTGTTTTCCTAACTTGATTTGTGGATGGGAGGGACATGTTTTACGAAATATTGATATGGTTAGTTTTGGATATTTTTCCAGTAGTTAAGGAACTAATAAACAAATTCTGTTGAAACATGAAAACCTAAATGGGGTTGAGATTGTCTGTTGTATGCATACTTCGATATAGTAGTGTCGAGGCACATGCTCCGTTTCTCCGTTTAGAAGCCATAGGTTGGGCTATGTGTTTGGTATACATATATATATATATGTATCTTTGTGTTTTGTCGCTCCCCACCCATGTTGAGCACATAGTTCCGAACACTCCCATTTCATGGGAGAGGGTGCTTTCCCCATAGTTACTAGCTCATTCATGATCCTTCTTAAATAGGATGTGATGGCTTGAGGAGACCATTCACCTAAGACTCTTCAGGTAGATTTCGATTAGGGTGGTTTTAGCCCAAGACTCTTTGAACTGGTTTACATTTTCCCAAGAATATTCGGAATGAGGCCAAGGTGTTTTCTGGCGGGATATGTGGTTGTGAGGCCCAGGTGTGTGCGGGCGAGATATGTGGTTGTGAGGCCTAGGTTTTTACAGGTGGGAAGAGTGTGGTAGTGTATGTTCATTAATTGTTAGGAAGAGTAGCTAACTTGTAGGAAAATGGTGTGGGGTACCCAATACTCTTGTTCTTATATACTACGACATGTTGATTTGTGTTTTGGTGAGCGTTGCTAGTGTGGTTGGGTGGAGAGAATTCCTTGATAGGTTTTGGTTTCTTCTGTTGTTCTCACAGGACATTAGGATATCTCCCCACTTTTGCACGAGAGCTTTAGGTTTCCCTACTAAGTATACTTATATGCTCACCCTACATTTACTTTCAGGTTTCCAGGAGGACTAATAGGGTCGTGCGGGACACGACTAGTCAGGACAGTTGGAGTTGTTGTATTTTGTTGGACTCTTGTTTCTTTTGATATTGTACTTTTGAGCACACATGTACTTATACCTCATTTCAAAATCATTTTAACATGCATGTGGGATTGGATTGGGTTTACTTGTCTTTCCTTTCTTTTTTTGGTGTTTCACTCACCTATTTCCCGATCATAAATAAATAAAAAGGGTAATGCCTACCATATTGTGAAAAACACATACCCTTGGTGCTAGTCACCACCCAGGGGCCTACTGGAGGCAGGACTCGGGGGGTCATTATCTCCCTTTCACCATTGCCAGCTCAGGAGGGGCATCTTTGGGGGGAGGGGGTCACGACACCCTAACATTATTATTCATTGATTCCATAACAACACCAGTATCATCAATATACTAGGATTTGTTTATGAGAAGTATTTTATTTCCACTTACACACAACTCCATCTAATGTTTAATGAACATTATGTTTCTATGGGTGTCGAATTACTGCCTCACGAAACGATAATTGTTCAATATTCTTTTAACACCTTTCATGGTGGCCATTATGATGGAACTATATTTATATATTATATTTATTATATTTATGTCCTCTCTATGATTCTTCATTTTATATTAAAAACATAAATTTATGCTTTGCATGTTGTGAAAATGTGATAATTTCATATGAGGAAGTGCGGACTACCGCCCCCTCAAGTGATGTGACTCATTCATGACAAACATGGAATTTATAAAAAATATAATTAATAAACTTATTTTTCCTATATAACATATGTATTATACTAGAATTATAATATATATATATGTCTCGTTTAGTTTTAATTCCTTTAATATGATAATGAAATGAAAGTATCATTCATGTGTACATATGACCTACTGTCTCCATGAACGGTGCATTTCATTTTTTATCTCCAAATGTTATGGAATAGTATAAAATGAATATATAGTAGATATATATGTTATTTAAATCATTAATACCTTTCCGGAGATGATTTAATTTTAACTACATCGTAAATTCTTTTTAAACAAGTTTTTTTTGACTCATGTACCAAACATCGACAAAACATATGATATGAACTCGCATAATTAACTAATTATTATAACATGATAATATGTTTTATGAGTTTAATAATAATCTATAAATGATTCCCTTAATCAATTATAAATTGACCAAAGATTATTATTCACGAATATAAATAAATGAATAAGACAAGTTGGACTTGGGGTAAGGGACTTCGTCTCAATCTTCTTTTATTGAGGCATACTTCAATTTATACATGACCTTATTTAATTAGATTTATAATAAAGCCTTTTGACTTTTAAATTCATTCAAATGGAATATTTTTACAGAAATAGTTTCACTAAACGACAAAAGGAATGTTTTTGTCTTACGTATGCGGTGACAATGACTTCTCCACTGTCGTGACCATTATTTGAGTTCCGGCTTCCTCTACCAGCCGTAATTTTCATTAAATGAAAAATAAATACCATGTTTTACTTTTCTTTTATTTTGGTATCAAAATGGTTTTGATAATTCATTGATTATATTAATGTGTTGTATTTATATCTTGTGATTGAAATGTGGAAATGTTATGTTTCATTTATGCATGTTTTATGTGATACGATTATGTTATGGTTCTTGGGATTTTTTTAAGAAGACAGGTGTTTCCATGAAAAACTAAGCGCGGGTGAGCCCGAGATAGCTCTCCAATGCATTGGGTAACGTGATGGCGTTAAACGCTACGGTTTCTCTGAAGAGATTTAGGAAATATACTGCGATGGGTATTCCAAACATAACCATGAGGGTTACTCCCTATGTAAGAATGATTTGAATGCCTCAAGATACCTTTATGTCTTGTGATTTATATGAGTTATTCATAAATCTAATTATTTCATGAGGTATGTTAAAGTGCTTATGTTTTATGAGTAAATTATGATTTTATTGATTATTATGTATTTATGGACTAATGTTTTCCTTCCGTATTTTTATATCCCTTACTAACCATTTTATGCTCAACCCAACTTATTGGAATTTATTTCACAGATCAATGGAAAATTACATGATGTGATGATAGTGTTGATGATGTTTCAAGAAATAAACCATGTTTTATTTTAAATATGTTTCCTTTGGTGTAAAAATAATGAATATTGTCATTGATGTAACCACATTATTTAAATGTGGAATGTAATGCATGATTTATGATCTAATTCTCTAAAACTATAAACCTAAAAATATCCTCAATGTTAATTTTTGAAATAACCCAATATTAATTTAAGTTTAAGGCTAGGGCCTTATATAATTTCTACCATAAGAGGCAGTGAGAGATATTTGAACAATCATCGATTCGTGAGACAAATCTTCGCCATCCACAGAAACAATATGATCCTTACAAATTAGATGGAGGTGTGTGTAAATTTAGATCTAATAATTACCATGACAACAACCTGGTATATTTAGGATACAGGTATCATTATAAAATAAAGGAATAAAAAGAGTTTACGAGGGTGGAGATGTAAAATAAAAGAAAAGAACTTAAAAATGGAATTACCTTTAAATCAGGTAACACTCTTTTGTTTGAATCATAAGGGTTAATTGAATTTCCTTCTACCTATGTTATGGATTATAAGAGCAAGATATACATCCTGATAGCTTATTTGGGCAGGGTGTGGATGATAAAAATGTCTTGAGATGTGTGAGTAATGGGTTAGAGGTTTTAGATTTTTATAAGGGGTGGGATAGGCACTTTAGGGAAGTGTGAAAATATTATTTTATTATATATTGATTTTATGTTTCTAAAGGTCCAAAACATATTAAATTCGAAGATAAGATGACTCATGGTCGAAATAAAATCATCCAAAAAATTTTGGAAAGGTTTTTGATATTATTTTAATCATTATAATCTAATTTATTTAGATCATTTATTAAAGAGGTAAACACTGCATCATTACTGTGTCATTAATTATTATATATATATGATGTCTAAAATTATAATAAAAATTACAATGATTTATGAAACAAAAATTTATTTTCAAATAATATTTATATTTGAAAGGATAACTTATAAAATAATTTGTGAAAATTAATTTACTAAAAGATATTTTTTATGTCATTTTTCTATACATTATGTTAATTAAAATATACTTTCATTATGACATAATAGTGGCTCCATTGGTTCACCAAATTTACCCAAGGATGACAACAGTCTTCCATTAATCACCCAATAATGTTAATACAAGTGTTAATATAATTTGTTAATATTATGATATTCTTCTTACCTTAAAATGGCCTATTTTACATTAACCGCGGTAAATATAAGTCAAAAGATACAATTCACTAAAAATTATTTTTATATTATTGAACAATATTTTACATAATAATAACAACCAATTCTGTCATATTTTTGAAATTCAATTCACAGAATATGTATAATTTCAGTTAAATTAAAAGGTCAATTTTTGACTACTACTTAGTGGTTTCACTACGTAGTCAAAAAATGTTGTTTTTTGGAAAAATACCAAAAACTCATCCAATGATATATTTGATATTACAAATTCTAAAATTATGTCTATTTTACCAAATAAAAAACATATATGTTGGACTAATTAATTTAATATTAATTCCATGACTGAAAACAAAATACACGTTTTTAAGAAATTTTGACTATCAAAAGATTGACACATGTCTACGTCCAATTTCAATGTGAAATTGATTCAAATGACCAAAATTAGATTAAAAGGTAAAAATATAATCTAATTACAGATTAAAACCAGGTAAAAAATATAATATATCTATTATAATAAATTAGATAAAATGGAATTTTTGAATTAAAATAAAATACTTTCAACTATTAATAAAAAATTGTATTTTATCAGAAAAATAGAAAACATTTACCCAATGTAAATATTGATGTCCTAATTATAAAGAAGTATTTTATTTGGTCAAATAAAAAATATAAAGGTGAGAACAATTATATTTAAGGAGGGTTCACTATCTAAAAGCGGTAAATCAACCTTTAAGGAATATTATGCTTAAAATTAGATTAATTAACATTTTAATCCTCTATGTTTTATTTCATAAATGAAAAAACATTTAAATAACATGTATAATAATATTTTTGTTTATTTTGTTCATTACCTCCTTTAGAAAAACTAGGCATTAACTACCATTTAAATATTAATATTATATTATTATTATTTTAGTATGACTCAACCTTGTAAGTAACATACGATTTCAATGAAACACATTGTTTCTTATCAGGTACGCCATCAAACATAAATACCCATTTAAAGTAAAATTAATATTTAATTAAAAAATATTAATAAATATGAAAAATGTATTCTTCTTTATTTACCTAGTATGTTACATCCTTCCTCAATTGTGGGATTTGCATCCTCGCGATTTTTATTCACTTATTGAATAATTGGGGGTATTTATACCTCATAGAATTTTCATATTCCCATGTTTCTTCTCCAACCATATGGGATTTCCAGAAAACCATTAAATAATAAATTACCTTATTCCACAATTCTTTCTCTATTTTCTCTTGAATATGAACTAGTTGTTCCTCATAAGAGGGATTCTCTTCGAATAGAACTACCTATGGGATCAAAATAAGAGATGAATATGGACTATAATTTCTCATTATTGAAAAATGAAAAAAATTGTGTACCTAGGATAAACATGGATGTAAAGAATGTCAATAGGCTTCTGATCCAACCTTCTCAGGGATTTCAATGGTATAATGAACCTTGGACTACACTCTCCATTATTTCCATAACGCATCAATCATTTTCATGGAGAAACTGTAAAAAATACATGATCAATAAACTCAAAAGAAAGATACTTCATCTAATTATCCACATAAATTTTTGGCCATCTCTGAGTTGTTCTCATGTTCTTCTAAATAAAGAGAATATTTTCTTCCATATCTTCTATCACTTCTAGTCCCATCTATTTCCTTTCACTTGTTTTATACTAAGAATTTGGAGTATGACATTGCTTCCAATATAATACCTCAAATGGAGCCGTCTGTATACTCGAATGAAAACTGTTATTATATTAAAATTCAACGAAAGGAAGATGTTTTTCCCAACTTCCTTGGTAATCTATTGAACAAGAGATTAACATATCATCCAAGGTATAAATTTTTTTTTCTGACTGCATGTCTGATTGAGGATGAAAATTTGTTCTAAAATATAATTCAGCACCCAATGACTTCTGAAGGCCATTACAAAAGATAAAAGTAACCCTGGGATGATGATCAAATACAAGAGAAAATAGAAATCTGAGAAACCTGATTATCACATTAACATACAACCGACAAAGTTGATCTATAAAGAAATTGTCCCAAAAAGGAAGGAAATGAGAATATTTAGTAAATCGATCAACAAAAACACATATTGTATTATTACCTCATGATGTCTTCAGTAATACCACAATGAAGTCCATGGATATTTTTTCCCATTTCCACTCTGGCACCGGTAAAGACTGATACATCCCTTTCGGTAACTACCACTCTCCATTATCCAACTGACAATTCAAACACTTCACTGTATGAATTGAAATATATCTTATCATTCCATGCCACCATTAATACTCTCTATGATCTCTGTACATCTTTGTACTTCCAGGATGAACTGAAAACGGAGAACAATGTGCTTCACATAACATCTCATTTGTCAACTGTGAATATCAGGGCATGAATAATCTTTTCCCAACCCTCCAAATACAGTAATTATCAATGTTATATTCATGAAACATACCCTTCGGAACAAACTATACCTTTTTCCGCAACTTATTTTCTTCTTTCTGTGCATGCTTTATTCTTTCTGATTGAGATTATTTCACTATCTCCTAAAACAAAACATATAAACTTCCTTCGCAAACAACTTCTATGAAAATAATAATCAAATAAAAAAAATTGACCTCTTTAAAAATATAGCATAGTTAATATAGAATTAATATTTTATACTAAAAGCATTATCCACTTTATATGCCTTTCCTAGAAGGTAATGGATCATCCAATCGTAATCCTAGATTAATTCCAAGCTTCTCCTCTATTTTATGTTATATTTTTTCTGAGTGAATATATACTTCAAAACATTTATGGTCATCATATATTTCATATTCAACTCCATATATATGATACCTCCAAATATTTAATGCAAAATAAACTGCATCTAATTCAAAATCAAGTTTAGGGTAATTTAACTCATGTGGTTTTAACTGACGTAAAGCAAAAACAATTACCATATCTTTCGTTATATGCAGATAGCCAAGTACTTTTAACAATGAATCAATGTACATATGAAATTTACCATATCTAGAAGGCAGTGAAAAAATTGGAGCATTCACCGATCATCATTTAAATTTCTAAAAACAATCATCACATTATTTTGTCCAAATGAACTAAGATACTTTTCAAGATATGTTAGGTATTGTACTAGATAACCGTGAAACAATTTCAACAAATCACATGTAATAACCCAATAATCCTTGAAAACTATGATTATAAGTTATATTTTAGGTTCATATCCATTCTTAAACAACTTTTATTTCAGCATGATCACTAGTTATGCCATTTTTTGAAACAATGTGACTATAGAAAGAATTTTTTTGCAACCAAACATCACACTTGGGGAATTTTCCATACAGATTAGTTTCTTTTAAGGTTTTTAATACAAACCATTAATTACTTTCATATTCATATTTTCTTTTGGAATAAACCAAAATATCATTAATAAACACAACCACAAAAATATCAAAAAACTCAACGTAAATTCTATTCATAAGATCTAGTAATACAACATGGGAATTTGTTAGCCCAAAAGGCTTAACTTCAGTTACATAATGGCCATATCTAGTTCAAAATGCAGTTTTTATAATTTCTTCTTCCTTTTAAAATTTACTGATGGTACCTCGGTCTCAAGTCAATATTACAAAAATACTGAGATCCTAGGAGTTGATCAAACAAATCACCAATATCAGGGAAATGTTACTTGTTGATAATAGTGACGTTATTCAATTCTTTATAATCAATTCAATGTCTTGTTTAACATTTATTATTCTAAACAAACAAGATAGTATCACCCCATGGTGATCTACTAGGTCAAATGAAACCTTTATATAATATCACTGGCAATTGCTTCATTAACTCATAATGTTCAATTTTACCCATTTGATAAGGTGGTTTTAAAATTGGCTTAGAATCACGAACAAAGTCAAAAGTAAATTCAACTTCTATATTATGTATAATTCCTAGAAACTCATCAGGAAAAAGATCGAGATACTCATTTAATACAGACACATCATTAATCTTGATTGTTAAATTATTTTCAATGACATGTTATAGGTAACATAAATTTCTATCATTTACTAGTTTCTTAGCTTCCTGATATGTTTTAAAATGTAAGGGTTCATTATTGAAAAAAAATGAATATATTTCTAAAAAGAATACTATTTAGCTCTACATTCATTCTTAGCATGATCAATAGAAATCCAATACATACCCAAAATGACATCAAACTCAACTATAGGAAATAAATAATTAATGTTGGTAGATTTTTTCTACACACAAGGAAAACATGGTTCTTATGTTTTCTTTTTTTTCTCCAAATTTCATCTAGGTGTTTTTACCTTAAATTAAAGATTCATGTCTTGAGATGGAATTCCCAATTTAAAAGAAATATTCTCAAAAATGAATGAATGTGTAGACCCTGAATCAAACAACACATTGTCATAATCTGAACTAACAAATAGTGTACCTGATACTACTTCATTCGATGGCCCAACATCTGATGAAGTAGTTACAAGGGATTTAACCACCCCATTCTTTATGTAATATAGATTATTTCCCTCAGTTGATTTCTTCATTGGAAACTAATTTGCATAATGACCCATTTCATTGCACTTGAAACATCTTACCATTGGTGTTTCTTTTCCTTCTTGATCATATTATTTATATTTAAGGGAAATATTACTAGACATACCACACCAGAAGCACATTACATATTTTGAAAAACATTCTACTAAATGATTTTTACAACACTTCTCACTAGATGGATATTAAATTTTATTACCTCTAGGATTATTTGATGAATTCAATCCCTTTGCCTACCAGCTAGACCTCTTCTTTTGTTTTCTCTCTTGGAA
This sequence comes from Viscum album, assembly GCA_963277665.1. Lineage (NCBI taxonomy): Eukaryota > Viridiplantae > Streptophyta > Magnoliopsida > Santalales > Viscaceae > Viscum > Viscum album. Next base: position 656,040,628 of record OY728140.1, read on the forward strand.
CACCTGATCATCAGATAACTCCATTTCAACCATCTTGGCACATATGAAAATTTTTTCATATATTTTTAATTCACGAGATGCAAATGCTATTTGATATTGAGGCTTCAGTCTTGAGTTAAATTTATTTATCATACTACCAAGATCCCGGATGAAATTTGTAGCATAACATTACAGTCAAGTGAATTTTTCTTCATAAGCAGACACTTAGTCATCCTCCTGCCTCAATTCAAATAATTGTTTTTCCATCCTAATATGAACCACCATAGGAAAATATTTCTCATAATGCATACCTTTGAATTCATACCAATCCAGAAAATAAATCTCCTCACTATCGTTGATATTTTTCTTCATCAACAACCACTGATCTGCATCACCTTCAAAATAGAAAACAGTGTGACTAATATTTTGATATGCTGAAAGCCCCATGACATAGAAAAAATTCTCCAGTGCTATAATCCACCCTTCAGCTAGCACATGGTCAGACGATCCTTTGAATGTCGGGGGTTTTTGTCTCTGGAAATGTTTCACTATAAACACGTTCTTTTGTGGTTGTTCTGGATGATATTGTGGATGGATACCATAATAATATATTTCCTGAGACAATTGTGCCATCTCTAAAACTAACTGTTCAGTTCCAATTCCGACCATCTCAGGTTTCTAATTTGGAAGGTTATTCACCACTATATGACATTCCAAAATTGTTCCCCTATTTCATCTATGGAAAACCATTATGAACATAGTAATATCTTTGGCAAAGAAATATGGTAATATTTAAATTCTTTATCATTTTAATCTTACCATAAATTAATTTATTAATATTCTAAAACATAAAGTTGTCTAAACTGACCTTTGATACTAACTATAAGGACTCGAAATTAAAAAATCATGTAATCATATATTTAATTAATAATTAACATTGGGGATCATTTTAGGTTTAGAGATTTAGAGAGTTAGGCAATAAATAATTCATTTCATCTCAAAAATTACAATGTATACACTTTTACTCAGTTTCCATTTCATTCATAAAATATAAACTCTTTGAAAAAAAGTGCCTTGTCTAGTTTCATGTTTTAGGCAACATGAGTTTTCCATGATCCCATCCTTGACCCTATTCCGCATTATGTCCTGTGAAAAACATTTAAAAACATCGGATGAGCATAAAAAGCTGAGTAAGGGATAAAAAAGAAGGAAAACTATTAGATTTTCAAAACAACAATTAAACCATGAATACCTTATCATAATTAATACATTTAACCTATATGATGTATTAAATAGTCATCAATAAATAAAAGATCATTTCTCAATATATTTTAGCCAAAATATTACCATAAATCCTATATAAAGAACAATTAGCATGTAAAGGATTATATGAAAAGAAACATACATAAATGGAATAATCATACGGTCGAATTCCACATGTATCACTAAATAGAATAGCCATATGGCCGGTATCCATACCATTTTCATTGGAGGTTATAACATAACCACCCATCTTGTATTATCATGTCACCACCCATCATATGGTTTATCACATAACCACCTGTCAAATGTCTAAGTATCATTATAAAATAATAACACATAAAACCAATATAATAGAAAGTCATCAATTCCTCACTTCAATCAAAATATATCATTTAAATATATTATCATAAAAAATAAATTATCAAACATATTTTCAATACGAAAATATGTTAAAGAGTATATGTAATTCAATTTCTTTTTAAAAACATTATGGCTTGTTAAGGAAGATAATGATAAAATAATACATCTGGCGGCTGAAAAACACATTATAACCATTTATGTTAATACATTTTTTTTGTTTAGTAAAATTCCTCTGAGAAAAATATTCCAATTGAATGAAATAAAAAATCAATGGTTTTTATATACCATATAAATGAAATTTGTGTATAAAACAAAATATGCATCAATGAATGGAGATCAAGACGAAGTCTTTACATAGATCATTTTATAAATAAAATAGATTGATTATGTGAATTAAATATAATAAAAATAAAGAAATTATTAATACCTGATAAGATATAAAAATTAATTTCTCACATAGTCAAAGAATGACATAAAAAAAAGGGAAGATCAACCCATAGAATAGAAATTGGGTTATGATGTTCCTTTATATCATATCCGAATTGACCCCTTCATTGTTCAGTTTTCTAAATTATAAACATAAGTTAATATATAATTTCATAAGAAAATTTTTCAATTTTATTATTCCTTTAATATCAGTTATTACCTTTCTATACCAACTAGTATATTAATTGAGGTTATATTAGAAATTTTGTCGCTGTTCGAAACTTCAGTTAAAAATGAATTTGTTATAATTATAAAATATTCCTGTTGTAAAAATTACATTATCTACATAATCATATTAATGATTTAGAGATCACATATTTCTTATATATCATGTGTCTATTTTTATTTATAATAGTATATAATATTTTGAGGTGAGAAATGAAATGCACCATTCAGGGAGACAGTAAGCCGTACATATGATGAATGCTACATTCATTACTATTTATTAAATTAATGGAATTAATACATAATAATACATAGGTATACTATAATTATAGTATAATATCATATATAATTTTATTAAATCCATCCTTTATACATCTCATAGAAGGAATTAACATGTCATATCACAATGAGTGGGCGGTAGTCCCCACATCCTCAAATAAAATTATCGTGTTAACCCATAATGGAAACCAGAAAGGTGTAATATAAATTAAAAATACATAATCATAATTAAAAAATATACATAATATATATCATATATAAATATAGTTCCATAATAATGGCCACCATATGAGGTGGATGGAGATACTAAAACAATTATCATTTTTTTGAGGCAGTAGTTCACCGTCAATTGAAACATTATATTATTTACCCATTAGATGAAGGTGAGTGTATGTATAGTTCTAATACTTCTAATAACAACAACCTTGTATATTGAGAGTACTTATGTTGTTATAAAATAAATAAATAAAAAGATTTTATGAGGTTGTAGAAGTGAAATTAAAGAAAAATAATTAAAAGAAGATGTTGCCTTTAAATTGGATAACTCTATTTGGTTTTAACCAATATGTTTACTTGAAGGGACTTTTGCCTATGTTAATGATTCTTGGTGGAAGTTAGGGATCTTAAGAGCTTACTTTTTAATGTCTTGGATGATCCAAGGGACTTGAGATGTGTGAGTAATGTGTTATAGGTGAGGGATTTTTATAAGGGGTGGGAGGGTCTCTTTATGAAAGTGTGAAGATATTATTTTATTATATAATGGCTTTCAGTTTTAAAGGTCCAAAACATATTAAAGTAAAATGTAAGATGATTCAAGGATGATATAAAATCATCCAATAATAATTTTATAGTTTTTGGATATTATTTTAATCTTTATTATCTTATTTATTTAAATCATTTATTAATGAGGTAAACACTGCATCATTATTATATCATAAATAATATTATTTATATTATGTATAAAAATTATTTAAAAATTAAAATTATGTAGGAAATATTTTTATATTTCCAATGAATATTTATAGTCTAATATATAAAATTTATATAAACATAATTAATAAATTAATATTCTAGAATATATTTGTTTATGTAATTTTTATCTTTACTTTAAGTAAATTAATATAATGTGTCATTATCACTCTAAAGTGGCTTCATGGAGTCCAAAAATAGAACCATGTATAACCACAGTCTTTCATTACTCATCTAATAAGGTTGTTACATGTTTTATGGTAATTTTGTATTTTTATAATATTCTTTTTACGTTGATTTTCCCAATTTATATTTAACTGCTGTAAATAATAATCAAAATATAATATTCAGAAAAAATTATTTTAATATTATTGAATCACATTTTACTTATCAATAACAACCATATATGTTGTATTTTTAAAATTCAATTCACAAAATCTGTAAAATTTCATTTAAAATAAAATGTAAGTTTTTAACAACTACATAGTGGTTTAACTATTCATCGAAAATTGATGTTTTTTTCAAAAATACCAAAAATTAAGTATAAGCTATATTGATACTCCAAATTAAAAACATTTATCTATTTTACAATATTCAAAAAAATATATGTCGGTTTAACTCAATTAATATTAATTCTCGTTGTCAAAACAATAAGTGTGTTTTAAAGAAATAAAAACTATCAAAAGATTGACACTTGTTTATTTCCTATTTCAATGTGATATTAATTACAATAACCATAATTATATTAAAAGGAAAATATACAATCAAATTACACTTTAAAAACAATAAAACAGATTTTACAACCATATGAATACATTAGATACAAATGCAGTTTGGAATTAAAATACAATATTTTTTACAATTAAAAAAAAATTGAATTTGATCAGAAAAATAAAAAAAACTTACACAAAGTGAATTTTAAGGTCCCAATTCTAATGAAGAAATTTATTTGGTCAAATAAAACATATAAAGGTGAAAAAAATTATATTTAAAGAGGGTTCACCATCTAATGGCGGTAAATCAACATATAAGGTAAATTATGCTTAAAATTAGATTAATTCATATTTTAAGACAATAACATTTATTAGATAAATGTAAAGACATTTAACAAACATTTATAATCATATTGTGGTTTGTTATGTTCATTCCCTCCTTTACAACTACTAGTCATTAACTACCATTTATAATAATAATATTATATATATTTTTTAGTATTACTTAGCCTTGTGTGCAATGTAAGATTTCAAAGAAACCCATTGTTACTTATCGGGTACGACATCAAATATAGAAACCCCGTTAATGTAAAATTGATATTTAATTCCAAAATAATAATGATTATGAAATATGTATTATTCTTTATTTATCATGGATGTTACAATATGGACAGGTTTGGATAGTATTTTTATCATTATATTTTTTAATGAACCCACAAATAACAAAACTGAACCATACTTATGGTAATTAAATAGTTAAATTTTTAAGGATTATAATTTAACGTAAAAATTAAAATTTTTCTTATAGATAGAAAATGGATTCCATTGTAAACCATTTATTATCCCACCATTATTTTACAATAAGTTTTTATTATTTATATATAAATAAATAAAATTAATTTCATATAAAGTACTCTTTATATCATTTTAGTAACTACTTATATAATTATCTATTGAAATTTTCATGGAAGCAACAAAATTAAAATCCAATAATTTATAATATGTCTAATATTTCATATTTACCTTCAAAATTCATGGGATGCATAACATACCAAAAAATATTAATTTTACAGTTTTTTAAAATAACATAAGTTATTTTACTTCTTGTAGTACAACCATTTTATTGGTTTTTATAACAATTTATGTTAATTATTTAGCAACTAAAAATTTTAGAAAAAATTATTACTAAGAAATGATTAATATCTTATATGAACATTTAGCACAAAGAATGTTTTTTTATCTCGATCAAAAAATATTGTCGATATTTTTTTTGAGAATACCCACATGTACCTTCTATACTATGGTATGTTCTGAGTGAAATCCTCAAAAACCCCTCCAATAGGTTTGAGATGGGAATGAAGCTCTGAGAAGGAATATTAGAAATTATAGGCCTCTGTATAATTTACATGTTTTCATGATCCCTACCATGTCCGTGAAAATATGCATAGAAATAATAAATAGAATGAAACATATTAAATATAATCATTCACTAAAAATTCTATGAAATACATAAAATATACAAATTTCAAATCAATAATATAAAGAAAATACATGCCCCACTGGGAATGGATCCCTAGAATGATAAAAACTAGAATAATAAAAAAATATGTCTAGACTAATGGTAAACTAGTCTTAACACTATATATAGTCAACTAACCCATGTATCCCTCAAATACACTGGTGTCTCCATCGATCTACCAATCATTTGAATATCACATAACTTGTGAGGGAAAATACAATGTTGGCTTGAGTATATACTTACCCCCTGATATATTTTAGGTTCCCAAAAGGGGAGAAATATACAAATAAAATTGTGTTCATATTAACCGAGGGAAAGAGGGAAATCAACCCCCAAAAATATTTTCACATAAATAAACTATGGTGACATAGAGTGGGGCTGTCCATTTTTCCTAACCATCTAGGGATGTTGATTTTTTTTGGGAGATCCAACATTCTATTAATAATTCCACTCATATAACATGTTTTTACATGGAATACATTTCAAAGAACTATAAATTTCCATTATTATCCACATTTGAGGAGGCATCATCACCAATAGTGGAATTGTTCCCTAGTATGATAGGGGTATCAACCAATAAATAAAGACACCACTTCCTATTGTGAAAGGGTTTACCACTCAATGTAGATATTAATCATACCATATTGCCTCAGGGGGGTTCCACTCACTAAATAGTATATCGATTCCTAGTGTTTAAATGGTTACCACTCATTTGACTGAGGTCATAAATCCTATTTATTTTAGAGTGAAAAACAATATAGATAGAATGATATGGTGTGACACGAACATCATCTCAAGATGGGTTTTCACACAGTTTATGTGGATAGAATGTGGATCCTACAACAAATTATGGCTATGAGTTCTAATTTATATGATTAGAGATCATGATGGACAAATGAAATTTTAGGAGAGGGATTTCTAACCGAATGAAAATTATGATGATCCTTTTATATCACTGTTTAAAAAAATAAATTTTCCAAAAAATAAATATTTTTAGAGTAAATTGAGTTTAATATCAAAATCCAAAATGTTTGATATGATCATGACTGACACTGAATGATACTCAAGATTGTAAGATCAAGGGCCAAATATTGAATCATTGATAAGGATATACAGAATCTTGAAGAGCCAATTAGAGGTAAATGGAATGTAACTAGGGTTACATTACATATATCCTCAGATTGACACTTTTCAATGTTATTTTCATCACTGAAAGTTGGTATCTAGGTGGGAATATGTTTCACGAACACAATTTACATTACATGTCTTAATCATCTAAGGCCCTTTCTATGCACCTCAACAATGTCCCATATAAATTTTTTCATGTCCATTTATGTTGTAACATTCATATGTGCTTGACCATTTTTTTCTCATGTAATCTGAGATTAGACATCGATTTTGATAATACTATTTTCCATGGAATGTTTGGTATATACGTGACATGTGATACCTATCAACCTATAATTCATAGTAACAAAAACCAGGGGAATACAATGTGTGTGTTCTTTAGAGTATAATCCTTGTTGTCGTGTTTTCTATAGATATTCATTTAAGATTCACATGTTTTCCAATCCACAATGTTTTCAACCAAAAGGTATTATAATCACCTGAAATTGAATTTGGTCATCTCTAGATGTTGATATATGATCTTCGATGATTGATAATCAGAATTCTTTTCTTAGATAAATGTTCCATCACACCTCCAATCACCTATCCAAATACAAATATCGGAGAGTAATCACTATGTATTAGTAATCCATCTGAATGCATCTATGAGTCACCATATCATATATTATTTTTTAATTCACCATGAATCTTAAAGGATGATTTCCTTCGAACATGCACTTCCAATATCCAACCATGACACCAGAGGGCAATGTTTAAGAACATGAAGATCCTTTTGGATAAATTGACATAATAAAAATGAAAATTTTCATTGGCTAATTAGATCTCCATCAGTCACCATAAATATGTGGTTACAATGGGTGGAATCTGGAAAAAAATCATAAAAAATAGGGTAATGATTTTATGTAAAAATGTTGGGGTCATTAAATAATGTAGACCACTATTAATAAATATTGATGAATAATAAATTATTTATCAAATAAAATCCATTTAAATCAATAAATAACATTCCATAACATGATTATGGATTGATCATTAGTGAATCACTCATTTTCTATTGATGCAAATGATATAATTTTTTTCATTTCGATCCTATTAATTTACATATATTAGATCCCTGATCCATTTCTATAAGCATTCCAACAAAAAAATTGATTCTATGCTCTAAAAATACCATATTAATATCCTTAACACTTGTAAAACATACTTTTTATGTACTTATTGAGGAATATGAAAGGAATGATCATTCATATGAAATAATTAAATTATTTATTAATGTCATTAAAATCCCTGACCAACTGTCTCCCCCAAAGGAAAATATGTTATAAGAAATACTTATGTTGTGGTTAGAGGAAAACCTATGTTCTTGAATAAACCATGGTATTAGATTTCCAATCAGAAGACTCTTATAATTTAAAAAAAAAATTAAACTAAAAATATAAGTGATTTGGAATTCAAATATGTTAATATTTTTTATAAATTATTTCAAGGGTCAAAAGAAATAAAAAAACATTCCAACATTTTATATTTATGAATATGAATATATATATATATAATTTAAAGTGATAATCCAAAATAACTAGTGTACTAATATTCTCCCCTCTATCAAGTATTTTCTCCCTAAAAACATGTGGAAAAAAATGTTGTTAAAAAGGGTGTGTATCATTTTATCACACTCACATTAGATCACCTATATGATTTAAAATAAAATGAAGCAATGGGATGTACGTTATATATAGTTTCCCTTCATGTCGATCCCCAATCGCCATAAGGTACTATATGAAGGTGGACATATCCTGGATGTCCAAATCACTCTATCCAACAACATGTGTAGGGACATGAATGTATCTCATCAAAATAATACATATTAAAAATTCATTAGTGTTAGTAAATGTCATTTTTTAGTGCTAGTTACATCTGTAGGGACATGCATGTATCTCCTCAGATGTCAAAATATTGAAATACTAATAGTTAAAGTCAAAACTGATTTATCAGCAATACAAGAGGACTGATAATTTAATAATTTATTAAGTTTTTTTTAATATAACTCATTAATAGAGATGATAAATACATCATTAAATACTTATAAAAAATAACTTATAAGTAGATCCTTTATCAAAAATTAATTTTTAATTATAAAAGGGGCCTATATCTATTAAATTTTACCACCTTTAAAGGCCACCTTTATCATTTATTTTTTAGTGTTTTCAAACACCAACTTTATCAATGCTAAAAACCCTCACAAAAGAGAATAAATTATTTTCTATGAAACAATTCCTACAATATAAAATTATCATATCATTCCTCCCCCCTTTTAAAAAATATTGTAACCACATTCATGAGTTATATTTGTATCAACTTTTTATAAAATATTAGCCTCATGTGTGGGCCACTGCCTCAAGCAAAATTTGAACAAGAGACATACCCCTCAAATTCAAATGACTTTTCCAATATACAATATTGTTTTTTATATATTTTGTGATAAGCCTATATAATTTTATATATTTAATTATTTTTATCTATATATATATATATACATAAATACTTTAATGAAATAAAGTTTTCCTGTGTATATATGTCTATGTGTTCTAACAAAAAATTATATACATACATATATACATGTAAATATATATATATATGCATATATTTTCATATGTAAATATAATTTCACATATTATATATATTATGCATATTATATATATTATATATATTACATATTAAAGTTTATATACATATATTAGACTATATAGATTAATATATATTAGTTTGTCAAAACACACACATAAATAACAGGAACATTAATTAAATAGGTATATATATTTATATATTATTATTTTAAATAAAATAGATATCAATTTTTATTTAAATTGTCTTTATATAGTTTGATATATATAAGATATGTAAATATGTTTATATAATTATAAATAAGATTATTAAATTTTAATTCTAAACATAATATGGATATATATTTTTATATTTGATAATATAGAACCTTAAAATATGAAATAAATGAAACCCATAATAAAAATATGAATGTAAGACGTTTTAATAAATTTAGTATCCACAATAGAAGACAATATGTTCACATTAAATAATAATTAAATTTGATCTAATGATAAAAAATTCATATACCCCAAATAATAACACATTCATTAATTGATTGTAGTACATTGTATCCCTTAGAAATGTTAGTACATTCATCCCTAATTACTAGTGAATTGTAACACCCCGAGCTTCCACGATACGTCTCTCATTCAATAATGCAATAGCTTGCATTGTACGCAACTTCGAGTTCTAAAACATCGCGACTAATCAAAGTAACCGTTATGAATAGTAATAACCACTTTTTAAAATTATAGAATTTTTATATTTCAAAATGGACTTCATTTTTGAATTCGTAATATCGAAATTATCCTAAGTTGAATTTTTTGTAATTTTCTGAGAACTTCCAATTTTTTATGAATAGTGAAAAATACTTAAAACATATTTTTTAAACAAAATAATTTATAGTGATAAATTATACTATTTATTGGTTTTAAAGTATAATTAGAATATATTTTTACCATTTTTTCCAATGGTGGTCGTTAGAATTAATTTAACATTGAAATTGGACATAAACAATTGCCAATCTTTTGATATAAATTGTTTCTTAAAAACACGCTATTTGTTGTGACAGCGGGAATTAATTATAAAATTAATTAATGCAACTTATATGTTTGGAATTTTTTAAAATAGACATCATTTTTGAATTCGAAATATCAATTATCGCTTAGAGTGAAATTTTGGCCTTGTTATGAAAAACTTCAATTTTGATGAATAGTGAAACCACTAAGTGGTAGTTAAATAACTAATTTTTCGTTTAAATGAAATATTACCACTTCTGTGATTTGATTTTCAAAAATCCGACATACATGGTTTTCATTAAGAAGTAAAATGTGGTTCAATGAGATTAAAATAATTTTTTGGAGAATAGTAACTTTTAAGTTCTTAATCGCGATTAGAGGTAATTAGTGTAGTTTAAGGTACAAATAATGTTTAAATAATATGAGATGAGAATGAAACTTGTCCTACTCCTATTGGATGAGTCATGGCCGACCAAGACAACCCATGGGTCAACTTGGGGACCCCATGGAGCCACTTTAGTTGGAAAATGACATTAATATATATTTATTTAATGTTAAATTTGAATTGACACAAACATGAGTTATTTTACTAAAACAGTTTTTAAATGGGGTTACACAAGTCCAAATTTTGACTATAAATATTCATTAGAAAGCTAAAAATATTTCCTACATCATAGTAGTTTTTTTATAATTTTTAGACATTAAATAAATTAAATTATTTATGACATCATTATGATGCAGTGATGACCTCATTATTTAACGATTTAAATAAAATGGGAAGATAATGCAAAATCCAAGGCTTAAACTTGTCCAAAGCCTATTGGATGAGGGGATTTCGAAACATTATCACCTTATCCTCGAATTATATAGGTGTGGGACCTTTATAATTCTAAAATCATTGTGAAATAATGTAACATTTCAATCTTTCCAAAAGTGCCCCTCCTCTCCACTTATAAAAGGCCCCCACCTCTCCCACCTCATTTACACTTTCAAGCCATTTGGCTCGGCAAACTTCTGCCCAAATACTCTCCAAACTTCCCCCTATTACTCCTAGAAGCCTCACTTTGGGCATAACTCTTCTCAAGGAAGCCTTTGGCTCAATTCAAAAAGAGTTACCCGATTTTGAGGTAATGTCTTCTCTAATGTTGTTTTGTTTTATTTTTCTTCTCCAACCCCTTAAACTCTTTTTATTCATTTATTTTGTAACAACACCATTATCCTCAATATACTAGGATGTTGTTATAAGAATTATTAGAGCTACACTTACACACAACTACATCTAATGGTTAAAGAACATACGGTTTCTGTGGATGGCGAATTTCTGCCTCACAAAATGATGATTGTTCAACACTCATATAACACCATCAAAGGTGGCCATTAAGATGTAACTATTTTTATATGTGATATATAATATGTTTATGTTTTACTTATGCTTCTGTATTTCTCATTTATGGCATACTTAATGATTTCCATTATGGGTAAAACACGATAATTGCATTTTAGGAAGTGCGGACTACCGCCCTCTCAAAATGATTTGAATCATTAAAGCCATATGTGAGATGTAAAAAGGATGGAGAAAATGGTATTATACACTATATTATACTGGAATTATATTATACATTTATATCATTATGATTTTGTTCCATTAAATATGAAATTGAAATGAAAGTAGCGTTCATGCGTACGTACGGCTTACCGTCTCCATGAACGGTGCATTTCATTTCTTACCTCTAAAATGTTACGTAGTATTATGAATGAATGTATATACTAGATATATATGATATATATGATATCTATATCATGAATATAATTCTGGATATAATGGATATATATCACCACATAAACAACTTGTAATTATAAGAAGTTTATTGTTGACTCAAGTACCAAAGATCGACAAAACGACCGTTATTAACTTAAATAATTACATAATGTTCATAACATGGTAATAAGTGATATAAAAGGAATAATGAACATGAAAAAGGTTATTAAGTAAATAGAAATTAACTCTAGCTTATTATTCAGGAGGTTAAAGAACGGTCGAGTTAGGACAAGACGCAAGGTAAGGGAATTTCATAACCCAACTTCCATTCTTTGGGTTAATCTCCTACTTTCAAATTATGTCATGATATTATTATGTCTTATTTTGTATTTTTACTTTCTTTATGTGTACCTGTATTGAATACACATAATATATCTATTTTATTTTAAAAATGATCTTTGTAAGGACTTCGTCTCAATCTCCTTTCATTGAGGCATATTTGGTTTTATACACAAATTTCTTTTCTACGGTGTATAATCCACATTGACTTTTACGTTTATTCAAAAGGAATCTTTTTTATACGAAGCGTTCACTAAACGACAAAAGGCAATGTTTTTGTCGTACGTATGCGGCGACAATGACTTATCTGTCGCCGTGACTATTATTTGAGTTTCGGCTTCCTCTACAAGCCATACCCTTTTTTTAATGAAAAATAAATACCATGTTATACTTTTCTTTTATTTTGGTTTTGAAAATGGTTTTGAAAGCTTTTTTATTATATTAATGTGTTGTATTGATATCTTGTGATTGAAATGTGTAAATGTTATGTTTCCTTTATGCATGTTTTATGTGATACGATTATGTTATGGTTTATGAGATGTTTAAACCTTTTCATATGAAGAATGTATTGGACTTAATAAGTGACAGGTGGAGCCCGCTATAGCTCGTCGATGCATCGGTAGGTCTCATGAGACAACTAGACGTGGAATTGGCCGAGGCCCTTTCCCAATTTGATTTATGGTTTTGGCCGAGGCCTTAATCATTTTAGACGTCTTGGCCAAGGCCTTGAAAAAATGTTTCAGAATGTCCGGCATTATACATTCCCTCATTATGAAAGTGGTTATTGATATTGCATGTGATTATTCGACCAGTAGAATATCCATGTGAAGAAGTAAATGGCATTATATAATTTTACTTTTTCCTTATTATGTTGATGTTCATGTTTAAAAGGCTTTTGTTTTAGTTATACATTGCCTTAAATGTTTATGTTTATTTATGAAAGTTTCCGCAATATTGTTATCCTTACTGAGCATTTGAGCTCACCCCTTTTAATGTTTTAATATTTTCCAGGATGTGAAGAAGTATTTTATGAATGACCTACAGGGATAGTCAGAAGAGGATATGAGTGTGGACTATGAAGACTATGTTATTATTTTTTCACTTTATGATGTAATGTAACATTTATGAATGTATCTAGTGTTTCCAAGGCTACTAAACTAATCGGTCTTTCGAGAGTTGATCTTTTGTGATCATGCCAATGTTACGAAGTAATGCACCAACTCTGGGTAGCTGGGGTCGGGGCGTTACATTTGGTAACATAGGAAGTTTAGTACTAACCTTGGAAGCTAGATTTAGATAAACACTGATTAGAGCACATAGCCCGAAGATAGACTTTGAGGATTAGTATAGAAGAACTTCCTAGAATTTTGTTATTGTGGAGATTTTGTGAGTTTTCTGAGCAATACATCCCTGTATGGATACGAGCAGGTAGAGGCGGCTCTGGAACAGATGTACCTAGGGGTAAAACCTGAAAACACCTATTTGAGCTAGACTCGAACGGGAACTGGTGCACGACAACGAGCCTTGCTGCACTCTTGGTTACGACACTCTCGGGGGATATGCTTAGGATAATTCTCATTTTATTTACAAACCACTATGAAGGGTTATGAGTATACACTTCCTCAAAGAAAACATTTCTTTTTATGATTATGGATTATATCCATAAATAGTTCTATTTATGTAAAGTATTTTACAAGTATGGAATTATGTATTTTAATTCATAAACTAATCTAGTTTATGCCATTGTTTAGAAATGGCGCCTAGTGGAAGGAATGGAAATTGTATCAATGCACGAACTCCGTGTAGGGATTGCCCTCCTGCTCAAGATAATTATTGTGGATCTGGAGATACAAGTGGTGCTGATCAACTTATTACCATACTGGGACAACTCACTCAGGTTATGAATAATAACCTTACTCGTATGGAGCACCCTGATCCGCAACGTGGAGGATCAATGCTAGACCGTTTCATGAGGCAACAACCACCAACCTTAAATGGGAGTACAAATCCTACAGTAGCAGAGCAATGGATAAATTCCTTAGAGAAAATATTCCATGCCTTGGGGTGTAGTGAAAGGGAGAAGGTTGTCAGGGCAGTTTACCGCCTCACTGGAGATGCCGATCAGTGGGGGTCGCTGATTCAAAACACAAAGGAAGATGATGACGTATCGAATATGGAATGGAGGGAGTTCAAAGAGCTTTTCTTAGAAAAATACTTTCCTAGTGACCATCGAGCAGATATGGAAAGGCAATTTCTAAGTTTGAGGCAGAAGGAGGATGAGAATGTCGGAAAGTATGAGGCTAACATTACAAGGTTAGCAAGGCATGTTGCAGATTATATACGTAACCCAAGGAGTAAGATTGATCGTTTCTTTGATGGGTTAAAACCATTTCTCCATCGAGCTTTAGTATCACAATCCTTCTCATCATACGAAGATATTGTCTCGTGTGCTATCAAGACAGAAAAGGAATTATCTAAGTCTTAAGACAACAAAGTAAAGAAAGAGATGAAGAGAACGGTGGAACAAGAGACAAATAAAGGGAAAAAGGGAAAGAAGGATTTTCCATTATGTGATAATTGTGGGAAGAATCACCCTGGTACTTTCCTAAAAGGAATGGGAGTTTGTTATAAATGTGGAGAAAAGGGTCACCAGGCTCGTGATTGCAAGGGAATGAAAGAGGATGTCAAAGTTGAATGCTACAATTGTAGGGAAACATGGCATTATGCAAATGAATGTCCTAAGAGTCAAGGAAACTTACCTCGGAAAATGCCAAGGGATCAAGGCCAATCTTATGTTGTGACTACAGTTGAAGCAGAATAATTAATGTATTGGTGCTTTTGGACTCAAGGATTATATTCTGGTTATATAAATAATGTGATATATATATATGGATGGTACTGCAGTACTTGTTGATTTCAGTAAGGTTTTAATATGATTATATTTTTAGTATGTGACAATAAGAGAAACATTACATTGTGCGGGGAATCTGATAAATTGATTTTGGAATTAAGAGACCTTTTAGAGAAAGTCTGGACAGAGGTATTTTGGATAACTATAATGGTTGGAGTGGATTAAGTTGATCTTTGGATAGTATTGTTTAAGGTTAAAAAATTCATGAAGATTATTTTTGGAATATTATGATACTATAGTTTTACGAAAAGGACAACCTGCAGGGTGGGGAATAACCCGTCGCGTCGGACAAAGCTGCAGGAATCGAACCCACAACCATAGTGCGACAAGCCTTTATTTCCTACCACTAGCCTACAGGAAGTCCCTGGTTATTACAAAATAGTTTTACTAATCTAAATGGTATGTGTTAACATTTGGAACCTTATACAATTAGGATAAATAGAATATTTTTGAGTTCTGTTACCATTTGGAGTAAAAGTTGGGTTTGTGGTAAAAATTTATTAACGAATGAAAGTATACATAACAAGTATGTATATTCCCTTACGTTCTTAGTAAATCTCCTAAATAAATTCTTCACCATTATAAAAGGTAACTTAAAACAAAAATGTTGTCGGTTAACTTTTCCAACTGGGGATTCAATGACCGTTTAACCAATCACAAGTTTTGATTTTCTTGTTGTTAAACTTTCTCCTAATCCTGTTTTCTATAACTCTCCATCAGACCTTGATGGTTTGTTTCTCCTCCATATCCATATTTTCATATAATCCTATAATGGGCTATATTGGGTGACCTTTGTACATATCCTGCTTTATTTTAATCTTATATATTTATTAACCTTATTTCCGATGTGGGTTTTCCTCAAAGGTATTTTCTCTTTTCAACCTTTTATTTTCATAGAAAAATTACAAATTGCGAGGACGCAATTTATTGAAGGAGTGGAGAATGTAACACCCAGAGCTTCCACGATACGCCTCCCATTCAATAATGCAATAGCTTGCATTGTACGCAACTTCTAGTTCTAAAACACCGCGACTAATCAAAGTAGCCGTTATGAATAGTAATAACCACTTTTTAAAATTATAGAAATTTTATATTTCAAAATGGACTTCATTTTTGAATTCGTAATATCGAAATTATCCTAAGTTGAATTTTTTGTAATTTTCTGAGAACTTCCAATTTTTTATGAATAGTGAAAAATACTTAAAACAACTTTTTTAAACAAAATAATTTATAGTGATAAATTATAATATTTATTGGTTTTAATGTATAATTAGAATATATTTTTACCATTTTGTCCAATGGTGGTCAATATAATTAATTTAACATTGAAATTGGACATAAACAATTGCCAATCTTTTGATATAAATTGTTTCTTAAAAACACGCTATTTGTTGTGACAGCGGGAATTAATTATAAAATTAATTAATGCAACTTATATGTTTGGAATTTTTTAAAATATACATCATTTTTGAATTCGGAATATCAATTATAGCTTAGAGTGAAATTTTGGCCTTGTTATGAAAAACATCAATTTTGATGAATAGTGAAACCACTAAGTGGTAGTTAAATAACTGATTTTTTCATTTAAATGAAATATTTCCACTTCTGTGATTTGATTTTCAAAAATCCGACATACATGGTTGTCATTAAGAAGTAAAATGTGGTTCAATGATATTAAAATAATTTTTTGGTGAATAGTAACTTTTAAGTTCTTAATCGCGATTAGAGGTAATTAGTGTAGTTTAACGTACAAATAATGTTTAAATAATATGAGATGAGCATGACACTTGTCCTAATCCTATTGGATGAGTCATGGCAGACCACGAAAACCCATGGGTCAACTTGGGTACCCCATGGAGCCACTTTAGTTGGAAAATGACATTAATATATATTTATTTAATGTTAAAATTAAATTGACACAAACATGAGTTATTTTACTAAAACAGTTTTTAAGTGGGGTTACACAAGTCCCAATTTTGACTATAAATATTCATTAGAAAGCTAAAAAGATTTCATACATCATAGTATTTTTTTTATAATTTTTAGACATTAAATAAATTAAATTATCTATGACATCATTATGATGCAGTGATGACCTCATTATTTAACGATTTAAATAAAATGGGAAGATAATGCAAAATTCAAGGCATACACTTGTCCAAAGCCTATTGGATGAGGAGATTTCGAACCATTATCACCTTATCCTCGAATTATATAGGCGTGGGACCTTTAGAATCCTAAAATCATTGTGAAATAATGTAACATTTCAATCTTTCCAAAAGTGCCCCTCCTCTCCACTTATAAAAGGCCCCCACCTCTCCCACCTCATTTACACTTTCAAGCCATTTGGCTCGGCCAACCTCTGCCCAAATACTCTCCCAACTTCCCCCTCTTACTCCTAGAAGCCTCACCTTGGGCAGAACTCTTATCAAGGAAGCCTTTGGATCAAATAAAAAAGAGTTACCCGATTTTGAGGTAATGTCTTCTCTAATGTTGTTTTGTTTTATTTTTCTTCTCCAACCCCCTAAACTCTTTTTATTAATTTTTTTTAACAACACCAGTATCCTCAATATACTAGGATGTTTTTATAAGAAGGATTCGATCTACACTTACACACAACTACATGTAATGGTTAAAGAACATAAGGTTTCTGTTGATGGCGAATTTCTGCCTCACGAAACGATGATTATTCAACACTCATATAACACCTTCAAAGGTGGCCATTAAGATGTAAATATTTTTATATGTGATATATAATATGTTTATGTTTTAATTATGCTTCTTTATTTCTCATTTATGGCATACTTTATGATTTCCATTATGGGTAAAACTAGATAATTTCATTTTAGGAAGTGCGGACTACCGCCCCCTCAAAGTGATTTGAATCGTTAATGCCATATGTGGGATGTATAAAGGATGGAGAAAATGGTATTATACACTATATTATACTGGAATTATATTATACATTTATATCATTATGATTTAGTTCCATTAAATATGAAATTGAAATGAAAGTAGCGTTCATGCGTACGTACGGCTTACCGTCTCCATGAACGGGGCATTTCATTTCATACCTCTAAAATGTTATGTAGTATTATGAATGAATGTATATACTGGATATATATGATATATATGATATCTATATCAAGAATATAATTCTGGATATAATGGATATATATCACCACATAAACAACTTGTAATTATAAGAAGTTTATTGTTGACTCAAGTACCAAAGATCAACAAAACGACCGTTATTAACATAAATAATTACATAATGTTCATAACATGGTAAAAAGTGATATAAAAGGAATAATGAACATGAAAAAGGTTCTTAAGTAAATAGAAATTAACTCTAGTTTATTATTCAGGAGGTTAAAGAACGGTCGAGTCAGGACAAGACGCAAGGTAAGGGAATTTCATAACCCAACTTCCATTCTTCGGGTTAATCTCATACTTTCAAATTATGTCATGATATTATTATGTCTTATTTTGTATTTTTACTTTCTTTATGTGTACCTATTGTGAATACACATAATATATCTATTTTATTTTAAAAATGATCTTTGTAAGGACTTCGTCTCAATCTCCTTGCATTGAGGCATATTTGGTTTTATACACAAATTTCTTTTATACGGTGTATAAACCACTTTGAATTTTTAGTTTATTCAAAAGGAATCTTTTTTATACGAAGCGTTTACTAAACGACAAAAGGGAATGTTTTTGTCGTACGTATGTGGCGACAATGACTTCTCCGTCGCCGTGACCACTATTTGAGTTTCGGCTTCCTCTACAAGCCATACCCTTTTTTTAATGACAAATAAATACCATGTTATACTTTTCTTTTATTTTGGTATTGAAAATGGTTTTGAAAGATTTTTTATTATATCAATGTGTTGTATTGATATCTTGTGATTGAAATGTGGAAATGTTATGTTTCCTTTATGCATGTTTTATGTGATACGATTATGTTATGGTTTATGAGATGTTTAAACCTGTTCATATGAGGAATGTATTGGACTTAATAAGTGACGGGTGGAGCCCGCTATAGCTTCTCGATGCATCAGTATGTCTCATGAGACAACTAGACGTGGAATTGGCCGAGGCCCTTTCCCAATTTGATTTGTGGTTTTGGCCGAGGCCTTAATCATTTTAGACGTCTTGGTCGAGGCCTTGACAAAATGTTTCAGAATGTCTGGCATTATACATTCCCTCATTATGAAAGTGGTTATTGATATTGCATGTGATTATTCGACCAATAGAATATCCATGTGAATAAGTAAATGGAATTATATCATTTTACTTTTTCCATATTATGTTGATGTTCATGTTTAAAATGCTTTTGTTTTAGTTATACATTTCCTTAAATGTTTATGTTTATTTATGAAAGCTTCTGCAATATTTTTATCCTTACTGAGCATTTGAGCTCACCCCTTTCAATGTTTTAATATTTTCCAGGATGTGAAGAAGTATTTTATGAATGACCTGCAGGGATAGTCATAAGAGGATATGAGTGTGGACTATGAAGACTTTGTTATTAGTTTTTTACTTTATGATGTAATGTAACATTTATGAATGTATTTAGTGTTTCCATGGCTACTAAACTAATCGGTCTTTTGAGACTTGATCTTTTGTGATCATGCCAATGTTACGAAGTAATGCACCGACTCTGGGTAGCTGGGGTCGGGGCGTTACATGAATAGAGCTCGTCATAATAATTGATTGGATATGTGGTAGAGCTAACACAAACCCCCCAATCAAAACTTATGCATGTATGAAGTTTATGTCTTGTTCTCAACATATCTTATAGTGTTTATAAATTATTTTAATTATCCACCTTTAATATATAATTAAATGACAATTAATCAATTACAATTAGAAGATTATGATGTAGTATTATTTTTTTTAAAATTTATATTTTATTATTCACCATATATCGTATATATTTTTTGTAAATTAATATTTAGCCTTATAAAAATCATACTTCATAAAATATACTATATATATAAATATCAATATAGTAAATTTCTTTTTATAAAATATTTTTTAAAATTTTTTGAAATTTTTTATGAAATTTATAATTGTTAATCTCTTTTTAAATAGAACTCATAAACACCATTTTATTAGAAATTTTGAAATATCTATGTTAAAAATACCCTATATAAGTTCTTTTTTTGAAACACTAATAAAAGGTTGTATTTATCAATGCTTTTTAATAGTGTTAACCAAGGAAACCCTTTATTAAAACATTTTTCCAGCACTGATAAATAAATATCACATATCAATGTTTTTTTATCTTTGATATAGGTTCCCCTTTATTTGTGTTGTTTAGAACTTATTAAGACACCATTTATCAACAGTTTTTTATCATCTGTACTGGATTCCTTTGTCATTTATATATATATCAATGATAAAAGGCTAAATTATAATATCATTTACCTAGAACGCATAATTACAAGAAATAATAATAGTTAGTTTGATTTAGTAGTGTCATATTAATCACATGTAGGATTCCATGAACTTGGTCTAATTGTGGGGAATTAACAGGAAGTAATCCATCTTCCCAAACCAATACATTATCCCAAAACATCTCATTGTTCATTAGTGATTCCTTTCCTCCAAAGACAAAACATGTTAATCCAAATCATATGGATAGTCTTAGGAAATAAATTATCCATGTTTAATCTCAATGAACATTGAATTTCAATATTCATAACATTTATATCTACTTTTGGATTTCCTCATGTGATCATGGATCTACACAACCATCTCCATCACTGCCTACACAATTTCTCAAAAAACAAGTTATTTCTCATGAAAATATATTGAGTATAAGGGTGACATGTTGGGTCTCTAATTGAGGGAATAAAAATGAATCACTCAATTAGTAGAGTGATAGAAATGGTTATTTGGATATTTTTCCAATGGAAAGTGATAATCTACTATTTGGTAGATTTTAAACACATAGGCCCTCAATTTAACCTATCCCCCAAGGATAATCACCATATTTTCACCATATTTGTTGTTATAAATAAGATTAATTAATCCTCCAATGGGTCCCAAATGCCTCCTATAAACCTCTCAACAATAATGATATGGACCAAACATCATGGTATATGAAAATCATCGAGGGTACACACTGAAGTTGTAAGAAATCTCATAAGTATACCTACCCAAAACTCTCAAATGTTCTCTTTTGTTAGATTGAAATACATTGTTTTGACTTGTTCAATTAGTCTAAAATCACATTCATGGGATATTGGACACTCAATTTCAACAATTTTCCTTAACAATGTTCATGGATATGACAACTAATTTCAAATCATAGATATCAGGATAATGTCTCAAACCTATCAGAACATTATTTCAGTATTCACCTAATGACATGTGACACACCATATGACTATCATGGAATTTTTCTATAACAATCCACACCAATTAAAATATTTCTATATATTATTTGATATATTCACTACATTATGATTTATCTCAAATGGGGGTGTGTGATACTCACTCATCACCTCCTCATACAATGTGTCTAGAACCACCATTCATCCACAAAGTAATATCGGCTACCCTCCCTCAAAAAATAAATCTCATCAACCTAATAATGATATATATATGTACATAACATCACATTTGATATCTTTTAATGGGTCTTCTATCACAAAATCAAAAAGTGGATGATTCATCCCATTAGTTGTAGAATAATTTTCATTACTTTACTCGTCTAAGAGAAGTGTCAATGTAGCCTTACTCTGATACAGCCTCCAATGTTACAGAATAATACTTATTAGAATGGTTATTGACCACTATATTACACTTAATATCTGTATATATAATAATTAATTTTATGTCTTGTAGGGACTCTAGCAAATTCATCCATCTCGGGTTCATGTCTCCCTCTGTGAAGATATTACAATGACTCTAGTGGAATTAGTAAAAATATAATTCTCTCCTAAATGATAGCTCCACTACATTTTAACATTTAATAATATCATTGTGAATAATGGATCATGGGTTAGGTTTATATATTTATTGGGTCTCAACATCTGGGACACATATGAAATTATTTCCTACTTATAGATCATCACATATCCATGAATAGCATTAGAGGAATCAAAAAAAATATAAACTTAGTGACTTTCATCATTATCTCAACAATTGATAACATATAAACCTCAACCTCTACTGATTGAACGGTCTAAAACATTCAATTTTCAATGTAAACAACAACCATTTCTATTTTAGAGTATTCAAAAATTATATGATCCGAGATAATTCATCCATAATCTTCTTGTATCACCCAACAAAACCAAGATAAATCCTCACCTATAACATTACATTTGGTGGAACTAATTCCATTATAATATAAATATTTACTAGGTGCATGTGGAAATAATTATCAAAGAGGATGTTCCCATAAATGGGAACCTTATGGACCCAAAAAATTAACTTCAAGAGAATATAATAAATCTGGAATTCCAATGGAATTTCTAGAACCATCCACAAGTTATTAACATTGTCCCTCTCATTAGTAGAGAATGTGAGTATGTGATCAATTATGAAAACCAAAAATAGTTCAATTCATGGTTATAAAACATTCCTTACTAATATAGATAAATTGAACTGGTGAATTTATCGCATCGAAATGCGTCACAAAATAACACGCCATTTAAATACTGACATAACATTTTCACATCAGAATATCATCCCCATGAACCCTTAATTGGTGGTAGGAATACCTGATATCAATCTTTAAGAACCAAATCACACCTATTAATTGTTTTATGAGGACATTGATAATGTGAAATATGTACTTTTTCAATATCATTACTGTTTTTAGTCAATTACTAGATAAATAATCCATTAACTCATGTAAAACAATTTCACGAAATGTTTTTGAGCTATATAGGATTACACAATGGATATATTTAAAACCTTTGTTATAAGGTCTTTTAAATAATCAATCAAATCCCTAGAAAAATTATGTAATAGTTGATATGATTTTGAATATATTGGTGTGGTCTTGGTGTGTAATCCAATGCCAAATTCTATCTCGCACAAAAAAATATATTATATAGAACTATTCGAGGGAGAAATCCATGTAGTCATCCATTATTAAGGGATCCTAGATTCATAAATATTCCTATACACCTTGGGTTAGTATTATATCACAATGTGTGATGGGTCTTAAAATCACGCTAATAATATCTACACACTTTTCAATGAGATATCACTCCACTATGAGGGAGAATCTCGTCTCATTTACGTATATGAATCATACACATCTAAGATGAAATATAACATATTAATGATCTATGGGAATACATTATTGGTCAAAAATTATATGGAATGGTTTCATTATGATTGAACAAAACATCCCAAGGAAAACCCTCTAAATCTTTCACTAGGTCACACATCTATAATATAAGTGATACCGATGAATCAATCCATAATGAAACCTGTAGGAATTTCTTTTGTTATAAATTCATCACTTCAAGATACAAATATTTTACAGGGGATAAGTTGAAAAAGGAATAACCAAGATATATTTCTAATAGTAATTATTCTACTGTATAAAATACACAGATCATTCCATGAATCATCCCATTTTAATCCTAGTCATATTTATACATATCATGCATCTTTCATGGCCCTAACCAACAATTCCATGAGACTACATTTGGTCACCTATTGGTGGTGTTGAACATAGCACCTCGATTTACCCTCCACCAGTTTCCCTAACCTATGTAGATCAATATTATCCATTGATAAATACTCCTCTGAATGGTACACCATGTTCATGATTGGGTGATCTAGGAGCAAAAATATTTCTCTACTATGGTAGTCTATGTATGACATGTCAATCCTATTTGACACATCCGGTTATAGATTCATCTTCTATGTGGCCATTAAAACCAATATCATATAAATGCTACTATCACGGTTTAATGAATCCTCAACAGAGACCCCACATCACATGTCAAAATTCATGATTCATTCCAAATAGTGGCCACTAATGTCGTGTCCATCATTTTTGGAACCTACTAGCATCTATAGATGATTCCTCTCCATGGATATTATTTCCATCTACATCCACTCATAACACCTCATCCATGAAGCTCTCTATTAAATGACCACAGTCTTGATATCCATCATATTTGTTAGGAAAAAATATACTATTATAATAATGTCGTCCCTATAGAGATACCTCTCTATTATTCACATCCAGAAGAACCCATCTAGAATCTTGTTGAGGTATTAACACAAGTTTCCAGTGAACATCATGAAATGATTAGTATTTATCTTACCACTTTAATTCTCCCAATATGATCCAAACATTCAAGGACTAGAATCATGAAGGGTTGTATAGATCATGAAATATCATCATAAAATACGAATGTAAGATCATCATGTAATGATATGTATTCAACAACAGGGTCCAAAATGACACAATAGATATAATAACCCACTACATTTCAAATTTTATTTACATTATTTTAATAAAAAAAATCTATAATAGAAAATAAAAATCAATAATCATAGTGTCTTTGGAATTCTGGGTACAAAATTATAAAATAATAAAATAAAATAAAACATGTTTTTTAATCACCATAATGATCTTATATCTCCCTATGATCTCAAAAAATCATAGTATAAGTTGTGGAAAACGTATATAAAAGGGATTAGCTGAGTATCCTAGTTAGAGAAAAATATGTGAAAGGCAAATCAAATGTGACTAAAGACATAACATGAAGAAATAGGGCCTTTGAATAAACATATAGTGTTATGATATTTATAAAATGTCCTCATATGATCATGGAAATATTGGATTGTAGGAGAAACATATACCATGATATTATCATAATTCCATGTTAACAACCAAGTAAATTTCACTTGGTCGATAAATTTTGATAATTGATAAGGATTAAACCCAACTCTCTGAAAAAACATCAACTAAAAGAAAAAATATCCAATGAATTAGAGAACTATCTATAAGATCCCATAATAACATGTACATGCATATATGTTCTACTAAATTAAATCAAAAATAATGAATAAATATAATGGTTATCTGAGGAATGTAATTGGTATAATTATCATGTCATAAGGCATGATAATGGTATCCCTGAATGTGGGGATATAAAAGTTATTGGATATTTATAAGGAAATATAAGAAAAAATCATGAATAATATATCGACTGAATCATAAAAGATAAAAAAGGTGGAAATGTAACTCCAGACATGTGCCATCTAAGCACAGTTTTAGGGACAAGAATAGTGGGTCATTATTGTGGATAAATGCATAATTATTTACATAAAACCTAAAATAAAATTTTAATTTTATTACTTAATTAAATTATTTATTTTATAATAATTATTGTTTCTTATTCAAATTTATATAATTTTCTTGAAAATGGGTTTAAAGAATAGAAGTATCCTTTAGTCATATTTTCATATCAAGAGAAATTCAAAAGGTAACCTTTTTAAAACTTGTATTATTTTAGAAATGAAATATGAATTGATGTAGATACGTGTTTCTGGTGAATACAAAACAAATATGGGAGAATTATAAAATAATTATTAAGATATAAATGGTTTATTGGATAGGGAATTCATTACGGAAGGGAAATATGGAGTTTCAAAGAGACTCCTTATCTTATGTCTGAACTTGTTCTTTAATAGAAATTATTGTCTGAATTATAAAATTATATTAATTAATTACTAAAATAATATCCAATTAAACATTTATTTGGTTTATTATAATTCAAATAATTATTTTATAAACATTTTTTTGAGTAATATTATTCAATTTTAATATTCCAAGATCATTCGTTTCATTTTATTATTGTAGGTTCAACATTGCATAATTATGGATGTTCATTTATAATGGGAATACTACACAAAAAGTCAAATAAATTGGTATTAATTAACATTTATAATAATATATGTTCTCAAATATCATATTTTTTTTCCTTAAATGGGTATGGTACTTGGATACAAAATGTTATTAGTATGTCATTAATTAAAATAATTGATATTACCGACCATCATGAAATAGTTTCATTTAAGGGAATATTATGCCTATATATTGGATAAAAAAACATGAAATATGTGATGATATATTATTTAAAATAAAATTTAATAATAATAATTTCTAATAAGTCAAATAGATGGTAATAGAAAAAAAAACTCATTATCTATGCAGATGGTTAACGGCGATAATTTCGAAAGTGGTTTCATTTCATTGAATATGATGATATGAGATGAGGACTGGATAGAATAAATTCCATTATAAATATAATAGTCATGTATATTAGTTATACATGAATTATTATTCCTTAATGGAAGAATGAGGTGAGTATAATAATAAAAATGAATGGAAATTTAAATGGTATTTTGAGAATGGAACACCATAACTATAGCCTCATTGATGGAGGACATAAAGAATATCGAATTATACATTTGGTGAGACCAACTGTACTATGAAATTATGAGTGTATGGAGGTTACATTTTTTATATGTTCTTAAATATTCAATACATAGAATTTGTGAGGAGAAGTGGATGTGAGGGGTCGTATTTATTAGGAGGACAGCACTGCTTTGATTATTAAATTTGATTATTTATTATTACGTTAAAGGTAGTAAATAATATTGATTATTGTTGCTATATATCGAAAATCAATAATGTGAGTGTGAACTAATGAGTTCTTACATCATCCATGACTCAAAAAATGACGTATTTGACTTCAAATATTATACACCGTAAATTCCCATACTTCACTATTCACCAAAAATCAATCTAATTTTTTACAAACATCATTAACAGACCATATCATATATTTTGGTACAATTTTGAAAATTGTAAAATTTTATGGAAATTTTTTTTAATAGAATAAATTGAATTTTAAAATAAAAATATTATTTATTCAAAAAATATTAATATTATAATGGATTCTATAACCCATTGGAAAAGTACATATAGTTTTCTAAAATATCTAATTATTATAATAAAATTCAAAATTGTTTTTTAATCCATTTTATGTAAAAAATGATTATTTTAATTCTTTATGATAATTATAAAATTAAAATTAAAATAATTATATTTTATAGTAATATCAAAACATGATTTAACATGTTTAAAACATTTACATATACCCTAAAAAAATATATCATATTATAATAATAATATAAATAAATATAATCATAGATTAAATATATATGTTTACAATTCTAATTGATAGATTACTATTCGTAATAGTTTGATAACAAATCCATTGGTTAGGTTACAATTCCAACGATCAGATTAATATTCTGATAGTCAAATATATAGTGGTAACTTGTGTTCACTACATCATATAAATAAATCATTCCCCATTTTTTATTCCTTAACATCTATTTACCCTCAAATATATATATATATATTAATATTGAAAAAGAATATAATATCATTATCATGATTTTTTATTTCAACAACATTGTTCATGAGTGTGGATATTCTAGTGGACCAAGAAGATCTATATTATCCTTTAGTTATTCTTTGGTTTTCAATTTCTTTTTCCACTATAATATTTAGTATTATTATTTGCTTATTTACTCACTAATATATCATTCTCTATTTATGTGAATGTATTTTTCTCTCTATTTAATATATGTGATATATAATACATGGAATCATTATAATAAGAAAAAATACATTGATAGAAATATGTTTCTATTAAAATAAATCCATTATAAAGATTGGATTATTATGAAACTATATGATTTATTGGGGCACAAAATAGCCTAATGACTTATATAATTGACTAAAGAGAAGCCTTGACTTCATGAGGAATACGAATACTGTAAAATATCAAGATTCACTAATATTGGATCTCACATAGCATTATTATCTTGTGTTATTCATAAAATCACGTTATTGGTACTATATACATCTATGAATGGTGGGGGTGCTACCCTTTCCCACCTAGAGAATGCACCTCATGCTACGGAAACTAAAATGTGGCCATACACTATAATAGATCATTTTCATGATCTAATATCCAAATCATGGGAATATATCTCTACAGTGGAATCAAATAATGGAACAAGAAGTACAATAGTAAAATATTAAAATGTTTATGGGGAGATAAATCTTTAGTAATTTTTTATAGATTCAGTCTTGTATGAAACATATTATAATGGTTTCTGCTAAATTATATTTTATTATATCATTTCAAATAGTAATAATTAATAGCCTTTTGAATGGATTTTTCTTCTTCCACACTGATACCAAATAATATATCCTAGAATAAATACATAAGGAAATCTAGCACTATTTTCCAAGGTTCCTTAAAAGTTCTCATCATGGTTCCCACTCCAACATTAATAGGAAGAAAAACCCCTCTAATGTAATTTTTTCATGAACTGACCCATTGGGGTCAAACGGGATGGTGGCTTTTTAGTTGTGGAAACCCTATGCCAACCTCCAATATTCAATGTTCTAGAGACAATAATAAATATTGAATAATTTAATTATGTTTACTTTCTATAATGTTACTACATTCTTTTAACCAACTATATCCATCAAAAGTGTAGAGGAATAATAAATTTCAATTACATTTATATTATAAACATGCACTAAATAAAAACTATGACATTAGAAAATGCACGAGTTTATAAACCAATGAATGGGAAAAAAATAAATTTACAAAAAAAACATGATTTCCAACAATAGAAAAACCAGAATGATGTTAAACAGGATAGATCCCATATCCTAAAATCATAGTCCAGTGACTTTACAAGGTCAATGTACACAATAACAGCTAAGCTCCATTGATATCTCTGATTATCTGCAAGTCATATACCCAAGACATGTAATGCGTGAGAAAATATCCAACATGGGAGAGTATATACCAACCCATTAACACACCATGGAAACTAAAAAGGTATAAATAAAAAAAATACAAAATATTTTATCTAAACAGATCAAATGAGTGAAAATACCCATGACATATTCTTATAAGGAAACACTGAAAACATAAAAAGGGGACATTTATCTATAAATTACATTTAAAGATTATGATTCATTCTTGAAATCAATATTCAAACTCTAATGCCCATAATCTCAAAGGATAGTACAAGGAATCCATGTGGAATATATAAATCTCACTACTACGCTCCAATGAATTTGGGGAACCATCTCTAATAAAGACCTAGATACATTGTATGATAGTGGTTACACAAAATATATAGATAACCTTTATACTTATGTGATAGGTGTCCCACAATGTTGATAGATGACCTAATACATTGAGTTTGCGGGGTAACATTATGTAGATAAAATAAATAAAACAATGTTCTTCTGGGGGATGTAACTTTTTAGATAAAGGAATATTGGGGGCACTCACCCTAGTGTGAATTGGGGTTCCACTTGATCTGAGTAGATATAATATGGTACATGGGACCTATTATGATAAGGTGTTCAACTTAGTATTATTATAGGGAAATAGGTAATAGGGCCATACAATGTCAGTCAGATTTATATACTCTTAATCTCTTTGATGGTCCTTCCTAGTCACAACTACATGTCAAATATCACATGATGAATAATCGTGATCAAGACTCCTCGTGTTGAAATAAAAATCTAGAATGTGGGATACAATAATATTATAAATGAAAAAAACATAAGATATTATACTTAGTGGGAAATAAATACAATTCTGATGGAAGAGATATGGATCGTTTTAATGTGAGGTGCACATCATGTTATATGGGTTACACCAAGTGTACCTCTACATGGACATCTTGTTGTGTCCTTATATTTATTCATATTCTATAGTCATGTGTCCCTATATAGAATGTAAATGTGGTGTGAATCATGTCTTGGAAACATGTGGGATTTCATATTCTCCCTACCACATTTCCATGTACATCTAGTTGTTTCAGTGTTTTTTGCGATGTGTCTACTTGAGTTGAGATGTTCATACCCATTTACTCCAAGAGTATATGCTGACTCTCTATCACCAAGTAATTTTTTTCTGGACCATACAAGGAATGTTAAAATAATTTTTCCTGAATCCATTTCCTCTGGGTATATGGAATTACATAGTGTGTGCTCTTCATAGTACATTACATGTTTTCTATTTTTTACGAAATCAAGGAATGAATCATCCATCGCATGATCCACTAATTTCACTAAAAAAATTGCATCTAAGAATATGAACTCAAAGTAGTTTATCTCAATCCAACGAAACCCTTCCTAAAATGGAAATGAATTAAAATTATGATCACATAAAAAACATCTGTAAAACCACTCATCGCTACCTGAGTTCATAAAACAACAATGGAATCACACTCTATATACAATCTATATAGATAATTTTCCAAATCACAACCCCTTATTTCCTTATCCAAAATAATATATATTAGGGGGTTTTATCATTTTATAATCATCTATGAAATTTCAAAAAATTACAATGTGGGATTATGATGAATAACATGAAGAATTGTGAGGTGTAATTCATAAAACAAAGGGAAAATATTAATTCTATCATGAGATATAATGAAACCACCTTGATTATGTTGTAATAATTTGTTTAATCTCATGAAATAATACCAAATCACTATATCATGAATTATTTATCTAATTTTAGGGCCCATGAAATAATTGATAATACCAAAAATTAACGATCATTAATAATACATGATTGATCAAATAAAAAAATGAAATTCTATAAATAGAATTCCCTTCATTGAATATGGATTGATCATTGGTGATGACAATGTTCTACAATCATGAAGATGAGCTTCTCCATCAGATAAAGGCCTCTTAATTCACATTAATCTTTTCACCAACCCACATTATCATGTATTCAAAACAAAACAATGAACGCTCCATTCAAATCACACAAACATTTGTGGATAACCATAACTAATCATCATTTTGTTGTATATATAAGGGATTGGGAAAGGTTATGTGACATAATCGATTTAAAAAAAAATCTAATTTATTAATCACATTCTGCAATGGAAAACATAAACCGATTATCTAATGAAATTAATCCTTCTGTTATTCATTTGGTAAACCAAGTGTAAAATAATTAATTGTGCCCTCATATTTCTCGAATGTGTTCTCTAACAAAGGGATACCCATTTAATCAAAAATGATTTGAGTAAAGGTAGTTATAATTATTAATATTTTCAATATATTAATTCTATTATCTTGAGACATCCAAAAACCATTTCATCTTAGCGGATTACTCAAATATATTTAAATACATATTGAAAATGATTTTTCAAACAAAACCAAAGAGGTTAATAATTATAAAACAATTAATATAAATATATTTCCCTTATATTATATATATAAATATTATAAGGGTTAGAAATTAAATTTAAATTGAAAAAAATCCTATTTAAAATGATTGGATAATATTGGTTGAAATTAAATAAACAAATAAATTAATTCATGTGTAAGATTTAATTTAAATCCTTATAGATTTATTTGTATCCAATTCAACCATTATTATAGGAATAAAAAATACAGTGGTTATAATTAATTTTGAATATAAATGAAAATGTTTATATTACAAATATTAAATCTACATATTCAATATATATAATACAATTCTCAGGATTAATTTTTTATAAGATGGTGAATTTAATTTACAATGAAACTATTAAACATAATGAAAAGAAATTATCAAAAAAAAAATTTAATGTATGAAAAAGATTTTATAGAATAATAAAGAATAAAATAGATTCTAATGAATGTAACCTGATTATTAATAATGTAATACAATGAAATTTTATATAAAAATATTTTTATAATAAAGTGAAACATAGTGAAATCATAAAACAAAAAAAATTCCAACAAAAACAATATATTCAATATTAGTAGGAAAATCAATTTTATAAAAAAATATAAAAACAATCATAGATAATTTTGAAATAGTAATTTAATAAATTGTACACATTTTATGAAATAAACATAATAAAAAATTATGTAATTAAAAATAATATTCTCTCTTAAAAATAAATAAACCAAATTTTTTATGATAAAATATTTTTAGAAAAATATTATGAAAATATTAATAATTTAGTGATAAATTATTATGAATTATTCAATATATTCATATTCGTATTCATTTAAATAAATTTCATAATGTAGATAATCATTTTATTACCTTCAAAATGTATTGTTTGGCTAAAACAATTACATTTAAATTGTAATATTTCCTGGTTTTTTCATTATTGTTATGCATTTTCATTATATCAAATATAGGAATTATATTAAAATATTTATTTATTATTTGGAATCATAAACATGTAAATATGATGCACGATAATTTTTGTGATATCAAAATTTTATTTTTACCACCATAATATTACTAATTAGAATAATTAACTACAGGGTTTGAAAATGAGACAAATTTATTTATTATTTATATAATAAAATACACTAATCACCATCAATTAATTTATAATATATATGAATGAAACAGTAATTGGCCATATAATTCAAATTCAATGAATTATAAAATATATAATATCACCTTTAAATTTTTCTAAATGGAATATCACTCTTAAATGGATCAATATAAAACAAACATGTCTCTTAAGTAATTAAAACTAATTAGAATGAGAAATATGGAATTTTTTTCATAAAACTATTATATTTAAATACGATGAATATTTTTATTATTATAGATGTTTTTTTGATTATTTTTGCATAAATATTATCACTATATCAAAAATCACACGTTTGATGTCAAAACCTTGAAGACAATTTCGAATGAGAATTAAAACATGGGAAAATGATATTTAGATTCATTTTTAATCTATATAGACTAACTATACATCAATAAAATATGATCAAATATATCGTTTGACCATTAAATTTTTATTAAAATCACCATACAATGATAATTTTTTAAAACAATATAATAAAATTTAGAATTTAATTCAATCATAGAAAAATATTTATTTGTATATTTATGATCTGTAGTAATAAATAATATATCAATACATAGATCTGGTTTTTTTGAATGATAAAAACTACCATATAAAAAATTTATTTTCATTTTAATGATTTATGAATCATCAAGGGATCAAGAATATGAAATAATGTGTGATTTTTCATAAAAACAAATGTCAATTATCATTGAATCAATTTAAAATTATTGAAATCAATCATGTATCATTCAATTTAATTAATTTCATAGTAATATTCACAGTATTATTTTAAATTTATGTTTTTATTGAAAACATATACCACCCATAAATGGATTAAAACCATGAAAATTATTTTTTATTCAAATTTAATCATCAGAATACTTTCCTTGAGCCATTTATAATTTGTAGAAATAAAATGTGTCTTAGTCTTGTGATTTTATATTTTAGTATTGTGTAATGCGTACTTTCATATTATTAATACTTAATAATTATTTATAGATAACGTAAGTATGGATTGAAACTGATCAAATGATTTATAATTTTCTTATGTATTCAAAAATGATTTCTAAATTCATTTTTATTTATTAGGAATAACCTGCACAACATTATGATTCCCTTATTTATTCTTAATTCTAGTCGTGTCATATAAAATTCCCATAGAGTGTAATGTGACTAATCTAGTTTATGAGGATAAAATAAAAATAATGCATTTAGTTTGATTTGAATTCTTATTGGAATATTCTTCATTCTATTTATGATCGAGTAGATTTCACTATGAAACCTTCTGATTATTTAATTTTGTGATATGATCCATATTACTTTTTCAATTATATAATTTTATTTCAATAACATATCATTCTTAAGGGAAAATACATGATAAATTGAAATTATATTTAAATTAATGGAGTAGATAATGTACATTGAGATATTTGTGATATTTATGAATAAACTATTCATTAATCTATGGCATAGATTTCCATATATGCTTTAAAGTGTGATTTCTAATTTTAACAATTTCATAACTACGAAATATTTTATGGCGGATCAAAACTAATAAATTAATAATATATTATAATGAATACATTGGAAAATAATCTTCAATAAATTTTTAATCTTTTAGAATTTATCATATATTAATATAATAAGTAAATTCATGATATGATCAATCGTATTATTTAATCATGAAATTTTAATTAAACAATCCAATCATCTATAAATGTTTATAAAAAACAAATGAATTGTTATTGGAATAAAAATCATTGGTAATGATTATTGAGATGATGATGACACATAAAAATAAACCATGATTCAATTCGTGCTTGTATTACTCAGTATGATAATATTTATATATATTCACTAAATATATATATCAGGATCATCCATTATGAGGAAAATGTTAACAAAATTGATAATATTAAAATGAAAAAATAATGTTAATTTTATCTTTTTATCATTATGAATTAACCATGCTTCAATATAATATTCTAACATCACAATGTGGATGAAAAATGATTACATACTATTAACACTTATCAATAAAAAAATTCATGAGATGGTCAAATCCAAGAATATGAGATCTAATTTTCCTGAAAATATAAAAAATTATCTTTAATTCATTTATGATTTGTATGGGTTAGCTATACCACAATTATATAATCGAATTTCTCGGTATGACATAAACTTTCATTTGAAATTCACATTTTTTTTACAATCATAAGCTGATAAATAAGTTATATACTATAAAAATTAATTTATAATAACATGGAGATATATAAGAGATGAAATCTTTTACTTATTTATATATAGGATTGAACCACTCATCAATTTAATTCTTGGATTTCTATGTATGATAAAATTTATAATTTAAATATTATATTTTTATTAAAATGTCATATCACACATAAATCCATCAATACAATGTAATTATGAAAATGGATCTCAAATATTTCATTATCTTCAAAAATCATCGATGCATTATTATTACACATGAATCAAATAGGCTATTAGATAAAATATTCTGAAATGTATTTTCATTAAAATGACATATCACTGATTAATGGGTGAATGCAATGAAATTGATTTTATATTTAAATGGATTTTTATTAAAACAATCCTTCTGTGAATTTTGATTTGTATTTATCATCCACAGTTAATTATATATTTCTTACATTACTAGAAAAATGTAATTTCACGGTGGGTTTTTAGAAACAATTTAAGGAACAAAAACTAATTATTCGATGATACAAATTCATAGTGGGTTTTTAAACTACTACTAAAATGTTTATTTATTTAATGTTTTTACAATTTATTATTTTGGGTTTCTTATTGAAACCATAAAAAAAATATAACTGTTTTTTGTAAAATACATCTATATTAATGGAAAAAATATTAGACAATACACATTTAACAATAATATATTATTAGTAATTATTTAAAAAAATTTATTTACTATTTATAATGATTTAATTTTTATTATTATAAATTTTAATTACTTATACTTGAAGTACCCCCAGTTTCATGTATTTTACCCTTTATTTTTTTGGGTATATAATGTTTAATAGGGAATGTTTGAGAGTGTTGTGTGATCTTTTACTTTGTTTTGGGGGAAAACGGAGAGGTGCATGGGCTACACATGGTTTTCTCAAACCATAAAATAATTATAGTAGAAAGAATTTTCTAGAGAAGATAAAGGTTTATTGATTAATCACATTGTTCATATGGTTAGAGAGATCATGTGAGGAGGTCATGAAAGGGCCTTCTTAGATAATAGAAAATACACTATTAGCACATGGGTTTTCAAACTATGCAAACTAACCATGTGAATGGATTAAATGAGAACCTAAAAAAGTGGATCTCACACGTTATTGACTCTAAGTTGATTTTTTCTCAATAGAGGCCATAACATGTGATCTTTCTTAATTAAAGGTATAAGAACATCTCCCATGAAATTTTGTATTCAATCTAAAGGATTCCCTTGGAATTTCTAACCCATCATCTTGAGTTATGTGATAGTTCACCATCGTTATTCATTAATTTCATATATATACATAGATCTATTTCTAGTGTCCTCATAGTTTCTCAAATATACACCTATTAGGGGTTGATTAATGAGTTTGGTTTCTATATAAGTTAATATTCCCTATTGATATTTCATTGAGAAGAGATCTAAGGATGTTCCTTGAAGAATTGATCTGGTTTTCTTATAAGATCTTTGTGAGTGACCTATTTTGTTAAAACCATTTACGTAGGTGGCTTCTATCTTGATTCAAAATAGTATAAATGATTTTTGTGCAATCAAATTGAACATATTTTTTTGAATTGGTTTTGATTTTTCTATTTTGTAACCATTTCAAACCCTTTTTAATGATGATTTGGAATATTGGGGAATATGGGAAATTATTTGTATTTTAATAAAATGTTTGTTCTATTTATTTTAAAATAGAGATTTTAAAATGGGTAATTTATAATATTATAGAACATAGCTTGGATTATATTTTTTTAATAAAATGTAATGTTTTATTTAAATGAAATTGGATCTTTGAAATTTTCAGTTCAATTTTTTCATTTAATTTTATTGTTTTATTGGAGAAATTTTATGGAGATTTGAAATGTTTTGGAATACATGGTGTTGTGTGAGTTATTGATCAGAGTTCCCCTGAATAAGGGGCATGTAACATTTGGGTATGATGGTTGTGACATTGGATTTGTGTCTTGTGTCACTAGAATACAAGGTAATTAAATAAGATATCGTCTAACATTATGGAATTGTCGAATAAAACATGCATGTGTGGGTGTGTTGTGAACTATGGAATGGGAATGAAACAATAATATAGCTGAATTTGTTTATAAGACCTACTTAGGAAATTTCTGTAAAAAAATTTACTCCAAAATAATTTCATTTAATTTTGTTTTCACATGATTATTATTGGTTTTCTAACTTTTTATATTTGGTCACGATTTTTTTTTGGTTAATTGTTTAATAGATAATATTATATACAATGTGTTAAATATTATATCCTAGTGGTGTTAGTAGGGTAGTCATTAGAAAAACATAATGATTTATATACTCACCTCTGTATTGGAACCATTGTGATTTGTAGATTCTATATTCTGAGACATAGGAAACGGTAACGTATCACACTTATTTTGCAGCATGTAATAATTTTTTGTACTACATGGTTATGTTGGAGAATGGATCTTCTGAAGAATGGAGTCTTATTTCCATCATGGAGTTTATTAGTTTCCATTCAACTATTTAATTTGACATCAGTTTGTGTTATGATATTTCATACCTTAGTTTTATTTTTTAAGAGAATGATTTAAAAATTACTTTGATCATATCATTCATCATATAGTGATATTTTTTATATTGTTTCATGGGATATTTTTTTAGTCATAAATGTTTAAATCAACCCCCACTTACATTTAAAAACTTGTACAATTATTTATAGCTACTAGATAGTTGGGAACGTTTCTTAAGGCCCTTTAATGACTTGTTTTAATCGTAAGACAAAGGGAATTTTCATGTCATTTACAATGGTATCATCTTTTTCAATCCTGGCCAAACTTGTAGTCATCAATGTTATTAGTGTTAGAGTTGGAATTATCTCTTGTCAACCCTTTGGGTTGGAATCTTAGAAATGAATATGATTGTTAAGACATTAAATGTGTAGAATACAAGGAAATAAATAACATATTTATGTTGAAATTCATATTACTGTGATGTTTTTTACATATGTTATTTGATACATTTATAGTATTTTGAAACCTCATTTCCACATGATTAGTCTACGAGATGACCATGAATTACATTTGTGAGGAATGAGTTCCCACCAGGAGTGTATACATTATTTCATTTAATGATTCATGTTGTGATATAACGGTTGATTTTTTAAGAAGTATGATATTTTTTGTCAAATGAATAATTTTTAAATAAGAAACACATATGGTATTTCGAAAATGGATTAATTTTTGAAAAAAATTGATATTATTCAAAAATGGTTGAACATAGAAAAAGATTATTTTTGGAAAATAATGTTGATATAGTTAATGTGATTGAATTTGATATATGAAACCCTCAATTACTAGTGATTGAGACATGTATAGTTTTGCTCTTATTTCTAAAAAGACACATGGTAGGATTCAAAGGAACCCACTTAATAAAGTTGTGGAGAATGTGTTAGCACCTGAGACCCAAGTGCACCATGAGCTGGTCCAAATCATGTCCCATGTATTCCAAATTGTGGAAACTAAGAACCTATCGGATGAGGTTAAAAATGTTTAAAACCTTAAGTAGATAATTATGAATAATCCAACAAACATCAGGGGTGACTATGAATATGAAAAGGTGGAGGCGTATCTTAGCAGCATGAATCACATCATTGATATTCTTCGGCTCATTGAAATTGTTATATGCCAAATGGTCCACATACATGCTCAATTATCTTTCATGTCCATGGTTGGGAGAAGTACTACATGATAAAGGTAATGAAGGCGGTACATAAGAGGATTATGAATAATTGTTTAATAACTAATAAAATCCACATATGTTCAAAATTCCGAAAATGACCAAATTTATTAACCTAAAGTAGGATAATCTCTCTATCATAGAATGTTTGATTAAATTTAATAAATTTGTGTGATTTTTTCCATAATTGGCAGTAACTACATCCTTGTAGGTACAAATCTTCGATTCAGGGCTAAGAAAGGAGATTTGATTGATGATTGCAGTGATCTGTATTAACAAATATACAGATATGTTGAATAGAGTGACTATGGAAAAACATGATATCTCAGGATCTATAGTAGTAGGTATGATGATACATATAGAAAATGGTGTGAACTCAAGCATTAGGAGAACTCAAATTAGGGACACATATTTCAAGGTGGAAGTCACAATTAGAATCAGACCACTGGATCATTAAACCTTCCTCCATGACCCATGATAAAATCTTGTTGTTTTCAATGTGGTTCATTTCACCACATAAAGACAAAGTGTATGGCATAATGCAGAGTGTTCCATAACTATGTTAATATGCGGCTTCTTCATCACTATTTTCCTAGAGCACCGAGGTATGGATCTCGAGACACTTCTCAGGCATTGCAAGAATCATTTTCTTTGACAGGGTGAGGATAGTAGAATCAGTCTCTTTAGTAGAGAAGATATAGCAACATTTATTCTAGAAATACCTTGACTTATCAACAAGGGAAATCATAACAAAGAAACAATAAGAATAATGTAGAATCTAAGAAATTATATAGAGTTGAGAAGATGATTATTGATGATTATGGTGGACCATCTAAGGTGAGAGGTATGATTATTTTTATTTCTACCTTGTCAAAGTTATCATCAATACTGGGGCATCAAATTTCGTTATTTCCTCTCATTATGTTGTTTCCAAATTTATAAATTTGGAAATTATTTCTCCTATTTTAAATCATCAAACTCCTCTCAGAGAAAGAGAATGTCTTGCCTTTATGTGCAGATCATGTTCTATACCATTGGAAGTGTTTGAGTTGAAATTGTCTTCATGGTGTTGTACATGGATGTAAAATATGTAATCTCTTATATGGATTGGTTGAAAAGTTTTTCCCTCACATTGATAGATATGGAATGACTATTAGTTTCATCACGGATGATTGAAGTGGGCATCACTTCCGAGGAGAATTGGATTGAATGTAATGCGAAATGAGATTGTTGTCTCCATGAATGAGAATGATATCTTATTAGTTAGTGGATATGAATTTGGCAACAATGGAAGTGATCTAGGAAGATTTTTTTCCTACATTTATTGATCAACTTCCATCTGTGATTCCCATTATCTTCTTAGGGTTACCAACTCTATGGGATGTAGATATTATGATTGATCTCCTTTCGGGGAAGAGTATGTTTACCCTTCCATCATATATTATGGAACCATAATTTTAATGGGAATTTAATGTGATGTTTGAGGAGTTGGAATTCAAGGGTTTCATTCATCTATGTGCATCTTAGTGGGAAGCAGTGGTCTTGTTCATGAAAAAATCAAATATAACCCTTAAACTATGTGTCGATTGTCATAAGATAATCCCAGTAACATTAAATAACAATTACCCACTTCCACTCATTTAGTATCTATTCTATCAATTATTGGTAGATTAGTGGTTCTCTAAAATTGACATGCAATCAGGATGTCACCAATTGCGAGTTCAGAATGTTGATATTCCAATGAAAACATTTACAACAATATATTCCCGTCAAGGATATATGGTAATAAATTTTAGTCTGAATAATGTACATGTGGTTATTATGGGTTTTATGA
Organism: Viscum album; assembly: GCA_963277665.1. Classification (NCBI taxonomy): domain Eukaryota; kingdom Viridiplantae; phylum Streptophyta; class Magnoliopsida; order Santalales; family Viscaceae; genus Viscum; species Viscum album. The sequence continues at coordinate 656,081,356 of OY728140.1, forward strand.
ACCATAAATTCTAGGGATATCTGGATTATTTTTTTTGGTTTTTGTGGAAAACATTTTATTGTATTAAATTTCAATAGATTACCACGAGGAAAACCTAGAAATAACATTATATATATTTCAAGGTAACTGTTTTTTTCATAATTATTAATGTGTGTTTTTTGGGTACATGAAATATTTTTTCATGTTAATTTAATATATGATAAAGGAATTTTTTTTATTAAAAAAAGATAAAATCTTTTATATTATGGAAACCAATGATGATTGTTTTCAAAATATAAAGTTCTCATAGTCATGAAGGTTACTTATAATGAAATATCCATAATTTATCGAGAATATCTTCAACAATGATAGATCTGACAAAGTAGAATGATATATTTCAATGGAAATATAAATTCAAGACGTTTTCCCTAGATGTAAAATTACGTATTAAATTAGCACCAACATTGATTTTTCCAGAATTTGGACAATGGTATGTGGTGTATTGTGATGATTTTGGATCCGGGTTCGGACACATTCTCATGAAATGATACCATGTGTTCGCTTATTGTTCAAGTAAGTTGATGGTTCATGAGAATAATTACAGAATACAAGATTTGGAGTTAGCAACTGTCATCCATAATTTAAAAACATAGAGAAAAAATCTCTAAGTTGATAAAATTACTATGTTTACATATCATAAAATCTCAAAACCTATTTTCTCAAAGAAAATTTTCAAACTATGAAAATTGAGGTGGATGGTGTATCCCTAGATTATTGAGATTGACATGATGTATACACTAGGAGAGGGAAATTCAGTTACGAATTTCTTGAGTAGAAATTATTATGCTCAGTTGGTGTGAGAAGCCTCATATGAATGATAGTTGATGTCAGTCCTAAACGACATGCATGTGGAGTGTGAATACAAAGGTGATGATGAATTTTTTATCATAATAATAATGCTCCAGATTTGGTAAATATAAAAAATATGCACAAACATCTGAAGCTGAATATCTGGTGATGAGATCAAATGTCAATGATGGGGAGTCCATCGGGGCAAGAAAAAAAGTTTTGGCCTTCATTTTTGAGTTTTTGAGATTGGATGATTGTAAACATGACTTGTTCTTAACAAATCCGTCAGGATTACCACCATTTTGGATGGTATGTGCATCCAGTAAATTAGAATACATATAAGGTGTTGAAGGCATTGTGTTTGCGGTGATGCATGAATAGGAAAGAGGTCTAGTTCGTTTCAATGTGATTGACTTATCTGTATGTTATGGAAGTGCATTACAAACTAGAGGGAATTTTGTAGTCTTTAGTTATCCTATTGTGGAAATGGGAGGAGATAGTGTTAGTTTTTGTTATTAGTTTCCCAATAATAGTTCATAAACATGATACCATATTGTTTTCAGTGGACCAACATACAATTTCATCCCATTTCATTTATATTTTGAAAACACTTATAGTAGAAGATCTGTCCAATATCTATATCCATGTAATTGTAAAGAGACATGGTGTACCTATATCAATTATGTCAAATTTGGAACCACGATTCACATATCATTTCAATAAATCAATTTAGTAATACCATTGTACTCATTTGACCATGATAATCAAATATCAAACAAAGACTTACAACCAATCTAAGCGGATGATACAAATTTTGGAAGACATTATCAAAGCATGTGTGGTGGATTTTAGAGGATTATGGGATGAGAACATACCCTTAGTGGAGTTCTCATATAATATTAACAATCAAGACTTGATACATATAGATCTGTTTGAATCAATGTATGGGTGTCCTTGTCATTCTCCACTATGTTGGTTGAAAATAGGTGAGACTTCACAAGTTAGGCCAAGCCTGGTCCAAGGAACAATGAATAAGACCATGTTGATCAATAAAAGAATGGAGGTGGCTCGAAGTTATCAGAAATATTATGTGGATCATCATGGATGACCATTTTCCTTTGTAGTAATAGATCATTTGTTCTTGTCGAGTTCTTCAAGGATTAGACATCATCATTTGGGGAAGAATGAAAGTTATCTCCAAGATACATTGGCCCTTTCTAGATATTAGAACTGGTCCAGCAGGTGGAATATCAGTTGGCATTAACACAACTATTTAGTTCAGTACTTAATTGTTTCTATATATCTCAATTCAAAAAGTATCAAATTAATCCTTACTATGTGATTAGATGGGATCATGTTGACCGAGAAATGGATGCTTCATTGATACATATCTAGGTACATATTGTGAATAGGTATGAGAAGTAATTTCCTGTAAAAGGAATTCATCGGGTTTGGACATTAATGCAACATGATCAGATTTAGTAATAGACATGGGAATGCGAGAATGAAATCAAATAATAATGGCCAAAATTATTTCATATTATTAATGGTTTTCAAATTAATAGTGATGGAATGATAGATTGTTGGGGGAATGTGTTACAGCCAGTTTCTGGTACATATCCTTTTTTGTTTTCATGGATATACATTATATGATGTAATGTTGGGGGAGTTTTGTGATCATTCACTATGTTTTGGGGTAAAATGGAGAGTTTCACAGGTTGCACATTGTTTGTCCAAAATGTGAGGAAATCATACTAGAAATAATGAAAAATATCAGATTTTAGGTAGGGAGATATGTTGATGTGTACACACGGTTAGGGAAATCATGTGAGGAGGTTGAGAAATGGTATACCTATACAGTAGCTAACACACAATTATCACATTGTATGTCTAACCGTGTGAACTTACCATGTGCATGGTTTGAATAATATCTTGAAAAGTGGATCTCATATATTTTTTACTCTAACTATTTATTTTATTTTTTTAAGAACCCAAAACCATATTTTCATCTACCTTGATGGTACAATAAACAGACACATGAATATTAGAGTCAATATGATGGATTTACATGGAGTCTTGAAACAAAATTCATGATGTATGTGGTCATTTTTAATCGTTATTAATTGGTTTCATAGATCTACATAGATCTATTTCTTCTCCCTTCATGGTTACTCAAATGAACACACATTATGGGTAGATTGATGAGTTTTTATACTATATGATTTTATATTTGGTCTTGATCTCGCAATGATAACATATGTAAGTAGGTTTATTGATGAAGCGTCCTGGTTTTCATAAGCATTCTTCATATTTTTCATGTTTTGTCAACACCTATGAGGTATGTGGCTTCCCATTCAACTACATATAGTATAACTGATGAAAAGTATTTCAAATGGAATATCATGTGATAATTTTTTAGTAATATGGTTATTTAAAAATCATTGGAAACACTTATATTAAATGGTATGGAAAATTGGGGAAATATAGAAAAATTGGTATTTGAATAAAATGATTGTGATCTTAATTAAAAAATATATATTTTAAAATGGGTATTTTTTTGAGTTTTTGTAAATTATTTAGATTAAGTATCTTCCATAAAAGGGAATGTTTTATTGAAATTAAATAGCTACATTGAAATTGTTTTTTTATTTGATTTTAAAAAATGATTTAGTTTTATTAATAAATTTCGTTTCGGTTATTTGATATGGTTTGTCATACCTGGTGTTGTGTGAGTTCATGTTCAATGTTACCTTAAATAATAGACATGTACTGTTGGGGTATGAGGTGTGTGACTGTATACTAGAGGTATGTGTCATTGGAACACAAGGTAATTTACAAGAGACCACTCATATGTATGGATCTATCGAATGTAGCATACATGTATGGGTGTGTTGTGTACTATATAACGGGTATGAAAATAAAATAAATCATAATTTATTTACATGCCTTGATTAGTTATTTTATAGAAAATAACTGGGTGAAAATGTTTTTCATTTAATTATGTTTACACATGGTTATGATTTTCTTTTGAACATATTTATATATTTATAAAATATTTTGGTTATTTTTTTAATAAAGTATTTTATTTAATATGTTAATTATTTTACCCTATTGGTGTGAGTATAGAAGCCATTGGGAAGTCAAACTGAGTTATATACTCAACCCTTCTTTGGAACAATTGTGATTTTGTAGATGTTATCTTCTATAACAAGGTAAAAGTTAACGTATCACTCTTCTTTACCAACAATTCAAGATACATTGGACTACATGGTGATGAAGAGGCATGGAGATTAAGGTGCATGGAGTCTTTTTTATCATCATGTAATTTATTCTTTTCTTTCCCTCATTTTTCTTTGATGTTTTTCATCCGTTGTAGCATCCCCTGATAGGTTGTTTTAAACTAAATGATTTAAAAATAACATTGTTTTTTCATTTATAATATAGTGAGTTTTTTTATTTGTTTTATGGGTTATTGGTTTTATTTATTAAAGGGAAAATCTACCCCCCCCCCAATACGTTGAATCCCTTCAGCATATTTTCCATCATTGGGAACCTTGGGGACATCGGTTAAGGCCCAGCAATGACTCATTTTACTCTCAATCCAATGAGAATTTTCGAGTCATTACAATAATTTAGTAATTACTAATTATTCTTAAATATTAAGTATACTGTTTTGGAAACATAAATTAATTCCATGATAAGATAACGCCCAGTTGTGAAATTAAAGTACATAATATTTGATTCAGGTGTTCGTTTTAGTTCCATAGCAAGTCATATTAAATTTTTTTAACTAAGTTATAAATAAAATAGACAATAAATATTTAATTATTTGTAGAATTAAAAGTATTATATATTACGATAAAGTAGAAAATAAAATTTCATCATCAAATAAAAATAACTTTTTATACATGTGCCAATATGGGCTCCTCCACATATCAAAATCAAATCATGTTATGGTATATAAATATTTCTAAATAAAAGGGTCACTTATAACTATTTTTTGGTGCCAAAAGAACCTCAGTGACTCTAAAACATTGTTTACTATTTGGATACAATTATTTTTAAACATTTAGGGCGATTTAATCTTTGTTTGACTGTATTTATGTTGTTTTTATGTTGTATGAAATTTTATTTAATGGATTTAAATTCATATTGATTTTAGGGTGTTGAAATAATTATTTCCCCCTCTTTTGGTGATTGAAAATATTATATATATATATATTTAAAATTTATGAAACATTTTTATATATTAAAAAATATTTATTTAAAATCATTTATAATTTTAATTACGCATTGAAATTTTTATATATTTAGAAATAATTGTCTAAATTTATATACATTTTTCAATATTTAGACATAATTCTATTTTAATAGTACATTGGTGAATACATTTAGAGATATTTATATTTTTTTCTTTTATATATATAAATCTATATATATATTTATGGGAATTTAAATATATAAATGAGGCAAAAATATGTGTTTATAAATATTTAGCTAATATTTGTTATAGGTATATATATATTTGAACTTATAATATATTATATTATTTTATGTATTTATTTTTTATTTTTTACTCTTTATTGATTAGTTATTTGATGTAAAATTAATAGTAAATTTCTATTAGATATTAATTATTTATACTTATATGTTATTTCTATTTTATTAAAAAACATTATTTTTAAATATTTATGATTTATGATTATTTTATTAATAATGTTCTTTTTATTTTTTTTAACATAAATATTTTATAATTTAATAATTTATTTACATTATGTATATGAAATTTTTATTTTAAATTTTATTTTAATTTATTAGTAATTTTCTACCAATATATTTTATATTTATTTTTTAATATTTATTTTTTAATTAATATTTTACTATATTTTTTTGTAGTTCATTAATATATTTTTATTATTAATTTCATATTTATTTATTATTTATATTTATTATTTATTATCCAATAATATTTAATTTATTATTTATTCATAATTTAATTTGAAATTTTTTATGAGTGAATCATTTACTCATTATAGATTTTTGATTTCATTGAGAATTTTTTAAAAATTAAAGAATAGAATTTAATTTATTATTACTTGTAAATTATTAATGTTTCGTAACATTTATTATTTTTTATTTTTACCATATTATTTTTGTATTTACCTTTTTTTTATTTTTTTTATACTTATTTTGTATTTATTTTGTATTTTTAATTTTTTTTATTTCTAGTAACTATTCTATGATTATATTGTTAATTTTTACATTTTTTATATATATATATAATGATATATTTTCTCACAATATAAATATATTATTGAAGTGGCATTATATTTTTAGAATATCCAAGATGAAAGGGGTTCAAATATAACCCAACACACATATATATGCTAAATTTATTGAATGAATTCATAAAATATAGAAGTTACTAATTAAAATATACTAAATAAAAATAAAATTTAATAATTCTACACATAATAAACTAAAAAATAAATTCAAAAAGAAATTTAAAAAAATAATGATGTTTCACTGTTTAATGGAAGTATTAACCATCATGAAATCATTTAATAGTGGATTAATTACCTACTAAATTGTCTTTATAGTATTTTATTACCGCCTCTAAATCGTATCACATGAGCCTTGAAAACTACCATAAAATTATTAATAAGACAGTTTTTAGATGAAGATTAAACAATAACTAAACCCTTATTCTTGAGTAGTGTGTCTGCGATATAAACTATTATTTCATATAATTTACACTGTTTAATAAATTATAAATCACACATAGAGGGGTAAAAGTTTAGAAACCTTTCATGGAAGGGAATGAAAACATTGCAGAACAATTGATGAGTAATTTATGAATTGCAAATATAAACCACACATCAATTTGATAATCTGATTTCTCCTTTTGAACCAAAATATCGTTTCACCTTTATATTTTTATTTAAATAAAATATCACTAATTATGAGGTCATAACATAAAATATAAGTTTATTTTTTATGTAATTTTATAAAAATGATACTCAAATCATTTTTGATCTGTACACATCAATTTTTCATTAATTTGAGAACTTGATTTCATGGTATTATTTAATTTATGATTTCATAATATAAACAACTATTTATAAATTATTAATGGAGTATATTGTTTCATAGACAGTGTAAATGAACATGTATTGGGATAGAAACATAATTAAATGATCTTTGTGTCATTCATGAAATATTTAAATTGATCAAAATATAATCTCATACATTATTTTTGTTATAATGAAATGTTAGTTTTGAAATATAATATTATTTTAAAGAATTTAGTTTTAGGGTTTATTTATCCAATAGTTATAAATTGGGAACTATATTTTTCAATTAATTTTTATTTTTTAGGGTATATAAATTAATTAATTGATAAAATTCATTTACTATCATATATAATTAATATATTTTAACATTACTAATATTTAGATTATATAATTATTTTTTGTTTCATTTTTTTATTAATGATTTAATGTGTGTTTTTATAATTAAAGATGATTTGATGTGAATTAATTTGGATTAGTTTGGATTTGTAGTAGTTTTTTTTGTATTCATTTATTAGAGTTATATATATATAAAATAATTCCAATAGAGAGTACTTTTGAAGAACATAATTTATATTTTTTAGAGATAATACTTATATATGGGATGCTATAGGTATCCCCCTTAATGGTCAATAAAATCACCAAAACATTAGTCGTTATTGACCATCAGTAACATGGATAATGTTATAGGTAATATACAATTGAAATGGATTTTTTATACATGAAATGCATAATATTTAATTACTCCACCGGTGTTATGGTATCACCATCACATCATCTAGATAGTGTGATTTGACATTAAAAGTTACACAATATATTGGAAGGGATAGATAGATTTATGACCACAAATAAAATATATTTCCCTGTACATGACTTAAATTTTCATGAAATTATATAAGTCTAATGTACTATAAAAAACAAGAAAAAAGTGTTAAATCATTCAATGATCTTATAAACTTATAAGTTGATTAATTATTTATTAAAATACCAAATCATTGATTCCTGTCATATGGATAAGACTTCATAAAAATAAATAATAATTCATAATAAATATAATTAAGAGGACGAAAAAAACTTATTAATATGTTATAGTTTTAATTTTTAATTTGACCTCATGCTTTTCCATCCACTAAACATACGTTCAACAAAAAGTATACACATCCCTGAAATTGTTTCTGAACTCCCTAATAGTGAAAGTCCTTGAATCGAATCTTTACTATCACCGCTATTAATAGTAATCCAATTGCATATTATGTTCCTTTGTATCCCAATTGAGACACAATTTCATGTATCTGGGTGTTTTAAAAAACCCACAATAATATCTAAAAACAAATATATGTTTAGAAGTTTTACCCAAATGTAAAAAATTTATAATAATAATTAAAAACCTGGATAAATCAGTAACCTAATACAAAAAACAATAATTTAAATTTAATCAAACATTTTATTGATTTAATGTAATCATTAATATTATTTCTTTCTATCAATAAATAAATTATATTTTTATCATCAATACATCTATGACTAATAAAAACATATTTTCAGTGCTGTTTTACTTCAATTTCAACAATCTTCAAAAAAATTGCAGTTAAAAATAAATTTTCTAATTACATTTATTTATAATTAAAATAAAAATATAATTTTATGTTATTTACATTAACAAAATTTTGTTTCATTTTAGTTAAATTGTTTTTTATAATTTATTATATACATTCCATTTTTCGTTAATTTGTAAAATAACATAGTGTCACTATATTTTGTTGTCTTTTGGACCACCACTAGAAATATAAATGTAGTTTCCTGTTTTTTGAGGACACTACCATATATCAAACAAAATAATAATATACCAATAATAAAATTTATTTCTTATCTATGTAATATAATAAATAAATTAATGAATCAAACATATTCATAAATTAAACATTAGTAAAATTTCACTATTAAACTGAAAACATAAAAAGAATTCATATTATTGTGCTATTAATTTTGAACATAATCAAAATAATTTAAGGATTATTTTTTAATTCATCCAGGCCATCTGATATCAATTATTAGGATTTTGATTATGTGACTGGTACATTGAACTAAAATGATACTATAAATAAAATTAGGCAATTTCAGTTATACCATAAAAAACTCGAGATCAATTGTTGTGTATTTTGTTATTACACATGAAAAATGGCATTTCAATAAATATCTTATATTAGCATGAGAATATAATTAGATTTATCTTTTTTAGTGAGTTAATAATTATTTAAATAAAATGTTAATTTTTAGCTAAAATCTCATACATTTGGTTATACTATGAACACCATTTTTCATATTGAAATGAAATAATTTTTTTATTTGTCTAATTTAACATATGTAATATTTTACAATATATTCACATTTTTTTGATTTCTTGTTTTTTTAAGTGTTATTCATGTCTTAAATTGAGATTTCAATGTGAATCTAATAATATGAAGATTTAATTATACTAGAAAAATTATTTGTGAGATTGATGCTTGGTTAATAAATATACATCAACAATTATATTTAGTGTTTTTATAAAGTATCATGGAAATAAATAAATGTTCTTATATTTTCAGTGAATGTTATTTTTAATTAAATTTCTCTAAAAAAACAATAATATGACCATTGAATCTTTCTGGTAACACACTGTGTCAGATTGACAAGTAGTTAGTTACTTAACATAAAAATTTATTTATGGATCATTGTTCTATAATACAATGATAATGTAATATTGTATCATATATTTTGATCATTTTTCGCATGTTTCAAACTAAGGGCACCATTTCAAATGAAACCATTCTATTTGAATCATTTTAGAAAAATGTGTTTCATTTATACACATGGTTAATTCATTGTCATAGAATATGACTTGGGGATCATTTTACTAATGCATTAAGTTAATCTAAATTTTTTACCATAGTTACTAGTCTATTACAAGTGTTTTGAAATGAAAATTCACTTTTAAACTCAAAACATATACTTTGAGTCCTATTGGGAACACTATGTGATTGATTAAAGTGAGGTTTGTTACAACATTTCATAATTTTTTATTGTAGTTTTAATATATTTTTTTAAAAAAAAGAAATGTTTTTTTGAAGTTTTGATTATGTGACATGTGTTCTAAGAAAATCATTATATTTTTTTAAAACATGTATATTGCATTATATAGACCAAAATGGGAGTCATATATTAATGTAGAAAATAAGTACCCATCACAAATTACATCATTGTTAGTTATAAAATTCTAAAAACTGTATAAGGGTTTTTTTTATTTTTAGATAGTGAGTAAAATTTTAAAAAAAATTACACATTTAAAATTCTAAAATTCATTTTGATACATTTTTTGTACACAATGTGTAAAATAAGTAATAATTTCATATAAAAAATTCATAAATTATTTTTAGATAAATACAAAAAAAATTAAGATAATATGAATTTGTTTAAAATTTTTGTAGTATGTAGTATTTATTTTGAAGAAAAATGTTACTCTTAGATAATTAAATAAAAATTCATTAATAGAGACCATGTTATATCTAACTTTTGGGCACTTTTTTCCAAAACATCTGAACTGAAATATTGAAAATTTTGTTAATGTATCATGTAAATTTTTTTTTTCTATTTTTTTGTGTTTCACATATGATTTAAAGAAAAATAAAATTATTAAACTAAAAACATATACATTGAGTTATATTAGACACACAATGTGTTAGATTGATATTTGATTGATTTATACATATAACAAATGATTTATTGATATATTTTAAAAAGTAAAAAAAGATGTTAATAAATGAGAAATTTCATCAATTTTATTTGTGATGCATTTTTTGATATAAATTGTCAATTTCAAATAACACACCCAATCACTCAAAACATGGACATAATTTGAATTATTCATGTGAAAATAATTCCTATAGAAAACGTGAAAATGGAATCTCCATACAATAGTAATGGAAAATATGCTTATTTTCCCCTTATTTTAATGAGAGATGTATAAATTACATTATTCTATCTATTTTAAATAGAAAAAATACAAATGTCATCATACTAGGAAAACCATGTGTCATATTTATATGGTGTTGGTTTATAATCATTAAAAATTAGTTATTTATGAGATAAATTCTATATCAATAACAATCATGATTATTTTTTGTGTATTTGATTTGTGTTTTGAAAAATAATAATAATTTAGAATAAAATAAAATGAATTTAGTCATTCTGTTAAAACCCAAGGTTAGAATGGATTGTGGTTTAATTTTTTAATTACATATTGTGGAATGTATTATTTTACAAAATTATAAATACAAACCATGTTTTTTAGGGTACATTATGGGAGTGAATCATGTTTTTAACTAAATAATAACATTTAAAATAGAGAAACACTCATTAAGTTATATTAGAAGCATTATGTTTTTTATTTAGTTGATATTTATTGATACATGGGTAAATTGATTTAAGGATATTTTTACATGTGTAGAATAACGAATTTGAGAAATTTTTCTAACATTTCTGTTTTTTTAAGTCGGAATTTCCATTTTAAATAAAAAAACACATTCATTTATATCCCCATTCTATAAGTCATATTTAACATGTAGATGGTTTATATATGTCATGGAATATTATGTTTCATGTTCATAATGTATGATAAAAATTTATGTTTTTAATATTTGTTTTGTGATTTAATCAAATGTTCTTCTATAAGGACACATTTAAAAAGAAAACATGAAAACTGATTCATACTGGCCAGAATGATTATTTTCTTGACATGGGGTTAATTCATTCGATAAAAAATATTTTGTAGATATTTTTCATATTTTAGCTAGATAATCATATTGTTTTATCTTATTTTTTTGTATGTTAGGAATTTTTGAACTGAATGTTCAATTTTAAATACAAATAAGAACACTTATTAAAACTAACAACACAGTTTTTCAGATTGAGATTTGGTTGATTCATACATATGAAAAATGTCTTACAGATCTTTGTTTGATGAGTTATGAGAAAAATTAAAGTGTTTATTCAAATTAAAACACAAATTTTTTCCAATGATGTTATTAAAATTGTATAGGCCATAATAATAATTCATTAAATCTCCATCTACCTTAAAAAACAAAGGTAATGAAAAAATATCTCCCTCATGTGAGAAGACAATACCTAAGAGAGTTATCCTTGTTGATTTCTTCATCAATAATTTATTTTCTATGGGATTTTTTGACTATTAATATCATAAAATGGTCTCATGAAATTTTTTTAGACTTTATGGGTGACATAAATGATCCTCCCTTTAGAATATGAATTCATAAAATCTCAACTTCATTTGTATTTATCAATGTTAGGATTCTCTACTAGTGAATTACAAACAAAATCTTTTATATTATGTTTGATACTAATGTGGTCATTATGTTATCCTTAACATAAGGCGTTGAAATCTATTTGGATATATTATTTTCTATTCATCCTATTATAGTCCAATGAGATGGATCCTGTATATTGTATTATGTACACTTATACATTTCACACATCAATTAGTGGTTATTATCATAATTTGATATTATATAAAGATAAAGTGTATGTTTCCTTTTAAAAAATAACAAATTTTATGTTAAATGAAATCATTACGATGTATGAAAACATTTTGAATCAATTTCTTCTATTGGAACATTTAGAAAACAATATTTAATGAACATTAAAACAAAAAAAAATTAAAGTTGTAATGATAGTATAGTATAATAATGTTAAATAAATGATAAATAAATACTATAATTGATATTATAATTATCATATGAAAAACTATTTCTAGATGTAATTATTTTTACTTATTATTATCTGATACATAAATTTAGAATGGTAATAACAAAAATTTCATCTATTATAATATTATAATAACAACAGAAACTTTGAGAAAAAAATTTAATTTTTTTGAAATATATTTTAAAATAATTTGATTTTATAAAACCACATACATATTTATTTTTTTTAAATCCATATAGTTCTATATATGATAATTCATCATCATACCATGATTTTGCTTTTATATAAACATAACCCTGTCATAAAAAATATTCATCCTAATATAATATTAAACATATAATATGATGTTTATTGGAATAATGTTGAATGTAGTGTATTGAAAATCATTAATTGACCTATTTTTTCATTATATTTGTTAGATATACATGAAAGAAAATAAAAAAATAAACATTTAGTCTATTATAATTTATTAGAATGGGTAATAAATCTTTAATTAAAAATAAAATATGTAATTAATATTAAATCAAAAGAAAAAATATATTATATGATAATATTATAATGTTTAAATGAAATATTTTTGTTATTATGTATTATTTCTCCATATTTTTATTTTAAAATCAAAATTACAATCGTTTTATAATAATTATAATCTAAACTCCTTATAATTTCTCATTTTTTATAGAATTCATTAGAGTACTAATAAGTCAAAATATTATTCACAAGATTATAATTTCATATATTTCTAATATATACCGCCTTATACGATTAATTTGTAATTTAAAATAATTAATATATTATTTCTATTAGTAGAAAAATATTTTTTTAATATGCATTTCATAGAAACATTCAAAACTGAGGCTCACTGCTATCTACTCTTGAGAATTTAATTTAAACTCAACTGAACAATATGTATTGAATGAAAATATCCATATATTTTAGAAAATATTTATCAAAATTAATTCAATTTCCTTCCATCATTGGATACAAATGAAATTGTGTTGTTAGAAAATATGTTATATGAGTGTTTGTTATAAATGATACACTATGATGGTGTCTTTGAATTATCAGTTTATCCAATAGATTGTATTGATTTTATATATTTTTTATTTAATTTCTCTATCTGCAATAATATTCTTATACCTATAACATTTTAAAATTAATTATTTATGACTTTTATATCATCCATGAACCCACACGCCTAGACCCATGTATAAAATGATATACATTACATTTTTTTCATTGATTAAAATAAATGTGTCATCATTTATTCCACCTAAAATATAATAAATCCATGCAAAATATCCAATCAATTAAATTCAAAAATTCCATTTAGGTTTATAATTTTATTTAATTAAGGAAATACCTTAATAACATGGGTATATAAAGAACTGGCTCCTAAATATCATCATCATATCCAATTATAACAATCTTTTCATATTCCTTTTCATGTACTCAACGCCACTCATAAAATTACTCTCTTATGAATAAATTTTAATCATAAATAATTTTGAATCACCCGTCACAACCTGCAGAGATGAAAATATAATAATGGAGAACTCAAATTATCTTTATTGGTAAACATAATAATTAACAACAGAATGCCATTAGTGAGAGTAATGTGATATTTTCGGTATAAAAAATATGAATTTTTAGTGAGGAAAAAGAATTGAATTTATAAATATCAATCCTTGGATGATAAATCATGGTACAAACAATCAAAAAAGTCAAGAGTCATTTGAATCACTAATAACGAGACAAGAATTGTCAATCTAGATCAAATGTATAATTACAAACCCATTGACTTTTCACACATTGGATGTAGTCAATAATTTTACTCAAATGTAAAATCCTTTTATTAAATAATGAATTAATAATTTTTTAATGAAACCCCATAGATTAGATGGATAAAACAAATATTTATCATGGGGTATAATTTTCATATCACACTAATATATATAATAACCATCATGGTTATACATGGTGTAACCATCACAGTTACACTAGGAATAACAATCACAGTAATTCTTTTAGTTACTATCAAAGTTACAATTAATGTCAACATCATATATATACATTGAATAACAATTATTTTGTATTTTAATAATATAATTTATTAAACCTAATCATTTTACACTATCTTTTATTTGGAATAACCGTGATAGTAAAACTCTCAATATCTTATAAGGGAAACCTAATTATCTAACTATTTAATCATACCAAATGAATTGTAGAGACATAACAAGCTCAATAATCAATTTATTATTATATAAGTACTTATAAATTTTAAAAAAAACCCATCAACCAGACCAAAATAATGTAAATAGATCTTGAATATCATTATTAAATTCAATGAAACATCGATAATTCCTTTAATAAATTGATTAACCTGTGGAAAATAAAAGGTTTCAATGAAAATAACTTATAAATAATTAAAATTCATCCAAAACAGATACTTTTTTAAAAAATACATAATTATACCAATGATGAAAAAGAAATTCAATGGGAATTTATTGATGATGAATGGATATACATTTAATGAATAATTAAAAACATTTTTGAGGAAAATAACCTTTTCACATTAAATATCAATTTTATAAACTAAAAAATCATAAAATTATTTGGTAATAATTTCCATTAATAATAAACAGGGAAATTTATAAAGGCTTAATCAATTTAAATTGTAGACATGATGGAAGGATTATCTATTATGATGTAAATGTTAACGATAAATATTATTTTCAAAAAAATTACATTAAAATTATTATGTGACCAACATTGAAAATCCTAATATTTATTGTATTTATAAATGATTAAAAGAAATAAAAATATTAGGTAAACTATAATTAAAAAATATTTATATTTATAAATGGAAATTTATTAAAAAAAATCCTAGAATGTTTGTATATAAAAGGGAATTATTCCTGATATAAAAAAGACAAAAAAAGATAAACCTTAAAAAACAAATTCATGTTTTTCCATTAATAAATAAAATATGTAATGAATATTAAATAAATATTCCATATAAGATATTAGATTAAAATAAATTATATATGTATTTATTAAATAATATCATATAATATCTCTAAAATGATTCTTTTACATAAAAATTCAAGAAAATAAAAAATATCATGTCATTGAGCATTTTTTAGTTTTCTGAACATCCAATAATATGATCTATAAATGAATAAATTTGAATAAAACATTAAATATCATAAATATTATTAGATTAATTTTACGTCATATAAAAATTTATTGTATATACAAATCATTAATTAATATAGTTTCGTATTCTGTATCCCATAAAAAATTAATTGGAGAAAAATAACCCTTTAGAATATTTTATCAATGAATTCATAATTAATATATGGAGTGATATTTTGTAACAAAGGTAAATATACTAATACACTATAATTGAAAAATAAAATAATAAATTGATCAATTAAAAAATATTCATGGACATAAAAAGGGATTTAATGAGAGTTATAACCAAATAAAAAGAAATTAATTTAAAAAATATTTACCACTTTGTATCATTTAATTGAAATCCTCTTTGGAGATGTTATAAGAATTAAAACATAAATACAATGAATTAATAAATATTTATGATATTAAATGTAAACATATAATTTTATACACCTTATTAACTATATTTGGATAATTAAAATAAAATATGCCTTAATGGATGTAAATTGGGGTGAAATCATTTACCTCAGGCCCAAACATTCAAATTATGTCCTTTAAAAAATATATAATAAACTCATATCAATTATTATATTTCTTATGAATAAATTCCCAGTTTAATCCTTTATTTTGAAATAATTTATTTTATCTATCTCATCTACCAATTATATTAATTAATCACTTAATCCCACCTCAAGTATTTTGAAATCGTTCTGCTCATAAATTTAAAAAACATACGTGTATATACTGTAGTAAAATGGGTCATTGTTCAATAAACAATTGATATAAAAAAATATTATTTTTTTACATCTATTATAATATTAAATCCTAGTATTATTTTATATTATGATTTCTGAACTATGTTACAATCATAGAAACAATTTTCTATACATATGCATAACTTTCATTCCCAATTTCAAAATTAATTATAGAAAAAATATAATAATTAAATAGCCTTTTAAAAAATGATAATTATATTATCAATATTAAAGTATTTTGTTAAATATATTTCTATGTAATACATGTGATGTTTCAATGATTATCAAATCGCATCACATAATGGTGCTTGTAGTCCACTAATACGGACAAATGACATTATCATTTTTATTGAATGAATGGTACAAAATTAAAATAAATATTTTCATTATTAAATAATAAATATTAGATGATTATTATATAAAAATAGATTCCATAAATATAGTAATACATGAATGGGGGTGTTTGAAAATCAATTACATTGGTGTTTTATGAACTAATATTCCATACACATGATTGATGTATCTCATTACCATTTAATTAAAGATGGTAGTGGATATATTTTATTTAATTAATAAAATTGAATACAATGATGTGGAATATAATTATTTTTTATATAATAATGGTCTATGTGGATTATATGTAGGTGTTAGATGAAATAAACAACTGTGTCTTGGTTAAAAATTATGCAACTTCTTCAAATAACCTCATTTTCATTACAAATTATGACAACTAAGGTTGGTAACATTCCCTAAATAACAAATGATTAACATCTATAGGTATTTTTACAAGGTATTATGGAATTTATTGTGCAAAAACCATTTATAATCAAGTGTGAAATAATGACAAGAAGATACACCTTTTTTAAACTATGGAGGTACACACTTGTAATTCCTTATGATATTAAATCAATATAAATTTGTTGTGATTTATAAATGGATCCAAATTTAATATTTTAGACAAAATATGATTATGTGTTAGAATAATATGACCCTTTTAAATATGAAAAATATGTATATTTGGTAATATATTTATCATTCTATTTTGACCAACCATAATTCATTTTCAAAAATAACACGATAACAATATTTTTTTCTAATTGATGGTCATTAGAGTTAAAATAAACATATAAAATGAACCAAACTAGACCATGGTAGATATTATAAGCCAAATCCAAACCACTTGGCCAAATATATGGTATTTATGATATTTATATCATTTAATAAAATATTATTTATTGAAAATTATTATTAATATCAATTATAATACATGTTCATTACAATGACATTAATTACATCATGGAAGAAATAAATTAAAATAATATATATCATCACATACCTATAATGACATATAAATTTATAATATTAATATATCATTGTAATTATCCCAAAATATATTTATATTATTTTTAAATATCATTTATTTATATTATCGATATTAGAATAAAAATTATATCAGCTTTAATTAAGAATTTAATCTTATTATTTCGTCACTCCAATTCAAAAATAAATAATCAAGATAAAGATAAATAACTTAAACTCAAAAATAATACTTATAGTACTATATATATTTTGATTTTAAACATATAAAAAATATTATTTTTACAAAAAATAAGAGTGTGTCATTATTAAATTATCTTTACCTAAATAATTATAATAGTCACCATATCCAGAAAATGGAATTAAATTCAATATAACTGAATATTGGATGAGAATATAAAGGGTGAAATCATTCAATAAAACTTAGTAATGGGTTGGGGCTATTTTGTAGAACATATTATATAATATTTAACCCCTAATTTACTCATATACCCATTACTATGGTAATAATAATTATTATGGTACTATTAATTTTTATTATTATTAAAATGGTACTATTTACATAAATTATTATTAAATAATGAAAATATTGAATTTAGTTTTTATATTTACATGCAATGAATTTGAAGGTGAAATTTTAATATCAATTAGAAATATTTGAGGAAAAACTATTTTTCCAGAAAAAATGGTTTTTTAATTATATATTGTTCTTATAACAGATTTAGAAATGTAATTCATTAATAAAACATATTTTTTAAAATAATAAAGAAATAATAAAATTTAAATATAATAAATTATTTAATTCTACTATGTGTATGATTTAAACGTAATATTGCTTTCAATAAAAAACAAAAACTATCACTATTTTCTAAAAAAATTCATATTATCAAAAAAATACACCAATTTCCCAAAAATATTATTTTTATAAGATGATTTTGAAAAAGATATTTATATTAAAAAATATTATAGAAACAAAAAAATCCAAAAACAAAAATTAAATCAAAATCATTTCCACAGAAGTAATATTTCTTTGGAAAAAAAGACATTACTAAAAGGTATATTATTTCATAAGAATTAGTCAATAAATTTATATTGATTGTAATTATATATATATATATATTTAATAAATAATATATTCATATTAATACTCAATAATATAATTATTATATTATAAAATTCATATTTGAATTATAATATTTCACAGTTCTATTAGCCTTAATGTTGCATATTTTGTACACCATCAAATGTAGTTTTTTTTCAAACCAATGTATATAACATTATTTCCCCTTAAATAGTTTCATCCCCAAAATTTGTAAAATGTCGTGATAAATAGGGATTTTAATATTCGAAATACCTTTATTGAAATCCAACATCATAAAAAATGATAATAAAAATTCTACACTAAAAGAAAGTGAAGTATGAAGGTAGAATAAAATAAATTAATACCATGTTTCCAAATAGGATGAAATTATTGTGAAGTGAATACATAAGCATAGAAGAGTAAAGGATATCATAATGATTAATTTATTTTTATATATTTATAAGGACCCACTCTTAAAACCATACATAAACTTGAATTAAATTAATAATTCACAATAAGGATCTTTTCAGGTGTAGAGTTTTAATGAATTGGCCCATAACTATTACATTACATCTCAAAAATTAAAAAGTAGACACTTCTACTCAGTTTTCATTTTTTCATAAAATAAAAACTCTTAAAAAAAATTTCTTTTATAGTTCCATGTTTTAGACATCATGACTTTTCCTTGATCCCATACTTGACCATATTCATATTTATCTCATATGAAAAACATATCAAAACATGGGATGAGAATAAACATATATGTAAGTGTTATAAAATAATTAATGGACAAATTAACCCATCATTTAATACAAATCAATGAAAACATTTTTTTTCAATAATAACATACCTCCTAAAATCTTAATATTTATGAATATAACAAAAAAAACATAAATCTAAAAGGTAACTTATGGCATTAATAACATACATACATTGTAACATTCACAACTACATAGGGAGTTCCATTTGTAATAACCATCAATGTATATTCATTAAATAATTTATGAAAAATATTAACATTTACCCCTATTACCTTACCCAATTAATTGGAGGGCTATCTCTGTCTCACACGCCCACGATTTATCATAGAATAACCCATATACGTAAACAATGCACTATAACCATAACATATTCATAAAAAATAAAACTAGCTTAAATTAAGTATAAAATTTCCACATTTCAATTGAAATATATCATTTCACGAAATTGACATAATCAATGCTTTATCAAACCATTTTTCAAATCCATTTAAAACATTTAATAATTGGATTTTTGATTTAAAGTGTCCAATTCCACAATAAAGATTTTGAAAGTAAATTTAATTTCCAAAATTCATGTCTATATAAATAATACATAATCCACATTTTAAAAAATTGACATTAATGATATATATTTTAGAGAAAAAATCATTAAAATATTTAAAATCATATTTTTGTAAAAATTTCATAACCAAATAAGAGGCGCATGAATCAATTAATTAAAGAATAACAGTAACCAAAGCTTATAATATCATGAAGAAAAAATATTCATGATGTAATATATAGAAGGGTAATATATACACCATATAATAGTGAATTGATGTATAAAAGGAAATAGGATTCAATAGATTGTAATATGAGACACAGTCCCTTGCAAATATTATATCCTTAGATTAAGGAAAATTAATGTCATAATTATGTGGGAAAAAATGAATACAACAAATATATGTGGATATTAAGTGTGAAACTATCATATTTGATTCACATATATTCATATAATGACAATAATCAATAATTTAAAGATTAAACCCAAAATGGAAGATGGATTAATATGATCCTTTATAGAAATTCAACAGCCCAACGACGTCGCATTAAAATTTAGAAAATGAATTGATGAGATGGAGAAGGGTCTCTCATCAAATGGATGTAAATTTTTAATCTATAGGGATATAAAAGAACACATACCAATATAATAAAATGTAAATTAATAAACATGTCTTAAAATAAGTATTTCACTAAAATAGCACTGTGAAATAATCCCATACCAATTTGGTATCATACGAAAAAAACACCACATGGAGGAAAATTCATAAAATGATTATTTAAATATCCATTAAATAAATTATTTTACAAAATGAATACAATAATGGGGTATACATATACCACACAAATTTAAATTGTGCTAAATATAACATGAATCTCACGGGGATAAAAAGTATGATGAAAACCATTTACCTCAAGTCTGACTTTTCTTGTATTTTTATTGTTCTTCTTAAATATAAATCAGAAGTTAATTTCTAATTTATTATGATATTTTTTCAATTTTTTATGATTTTTATATCACATATCACCTTTCTATAACAATTATTTAATTAATTGAGTATATACCAGACCTTTTGTCAATTTTTGAAATAGGAGTTAAAAATGAACTTGTTATTATTATAAATTGTCCACGTTATTGAAATTACATTATCTATAAAATTATATTCATGATTTATATATCATATATATCATATATATCTATAATATTTGTATTTATAATATTACATAATATTTTTATGTATGAAATTAAAATGCACCGTTCATGGAGATGGTAAGTCATACGTACTCATGAATAATACAACCATTTCATTTATATCATTTAAAAATTAATGACCCCAAATGATGCTTATGTATATTATTATTCCATTATAATATTATATTTTATATAAGTAATTTATGTTTATTAATGAAATCTTTTATATGATACATGTATGGTATGGATGATTCATATCACTTTGAGGGGGAGGTAGCCTACATTTTCTCAAATGATATTTTCATATTTACCCCATATAGAAACCATAAAAGTATGCTATAAATTAAAAATAAAGAATAATAGAAAAAAATAAACCCAAAATATATCATATATATAAATAAATTTATATCAAAATGTCCACAATGAGAGGCGGTTGTATATATATCAATAATCATTGTTTCGTGAGACAGTAGTTCACCATCCACAAAAACAGTATGTTCTTATCCATTAGATGGAGGTATGTGGAAGTCTAGATTGAATAGTTCTCCTAAAAACCCTTTTATAATTAGAATTCTGGTGTAGTAATAAAACAAATGAATAAAATGTTCATAGGGTTTGGAGAAGTAAAATAAAAGAAAATTACTTAAGAGAAGGTGTTACCTTTAAATCGGGTAACTCTCGTTGGATTGAACCAAAATTCTTCATTGAAGTGACTTATGATGATGGTGACGATTCTAGAAGGAAGAGAGGGATGTATAGAGCATAATTGTGTACAGTTTGGGTGATCCAAGGGGCTTTAGTAGAGTGAGTAATGGGATAGAGTTTTTGGATTTTTATAAGGGGGAGGATGGGCTCTTTAAGAATTTTTGAAAGCATTATTTTATTAAAAACAATATTTTGGATTCAATTGGTTCAAAACTCATTAAATTCTATGATAAGATGTCTCTAGTATGAAATAATATTATCCAATAAAAACAGGATAGGGTTTGGATAATTATTAAATTTTAGAATCTCATTTATTTAAATCATATATTAATAAGTTAATCACTGCATCCTCATTACATCAAAAATAATTTTATTTATATGATGATTAAAAATTATTATTAAAATTCCATGAATTAGTAAATCATTTAATCATTTAAATTAAATTTTATAGTCAAAAATTTATCTTATATATCCTCTTGTAAAAATTGATTTACTAAAAGATATATGTTTCTGTATTTTTTTCATTTACATAAAATTAATTATTATCATGTGTCATTATCAATCTTATGTGGCTCACTGGGGTCCCAAAATTTACCAATGGATGCACATTTCCAGCCATGTATTATCATAGAGTATTAGGCGATGCGTTAGTTTAATTTAATATTATTATAATATTATTTTTTACCTTTATGTAAAAAATTTACCTTTTAACCATTATAAATAAAATAATTATTGAAATAAATATTCATGATGTATAAAAATAATAGTTACTTATTAAAATTTTTTTGATATCTTTATTCCAAATATGGAATTGATTTTTCCAAATTCAAAACACATAATTGTTAGAATTAATTTAAGATTAATTACTGTTGTCCAAAAAAGCATGTTTTTATGAAATAATATCAATCAAAAGATTAACAATTGTTTATGTTCAATTTAATAGTGAAATTTCATTCAACGACCAAAATTGGAAAAAATGGTAAAAATATAATCCAATTACACATTTAAAACAATTATATTATTTTTCTAAATAAATTAATAAATCAGATTAAAAAAAGTTTTGAAATAAAATTCTGTATTTTTTACTACTCATTAAAAAATGAACATTATCAGAAAAATACTAAAACATCATCCAAATTAAATTTGTATGTCCCGATTATAAAGAATAATATTATTTTTTCATATATATCATATAAAAGTGAAAAAAATTATTCTTAAAAAAGGGTTCCCCATCAAATGTTTGTAAATCGATCTTTTAAAGAATATTAGAGGGTGTATGCTTTAAGCTGGATTAAATAAAATTTTAAGCTTCTAAAATTTATCAGACAAATTTAAAAACATTTAACAAAATTGTATAATAATATTTTAATTATTCATGTTTGTTCAAACAAATATAATGTCTATGCGTTAACTACTATTTAAAAATATAATATTATTATATTATTTTCAGTATAACATAACGTTGTGTGTAATGTAAGATTTCGAAGAAACCAGTTGTTGTGTATCAGGTATTCCATTGATCATGGAATCACTTTTAATGTAAAATTAATATTTAATTAACAAATATAAATAAATATGAATATTATATATTCTTTATTCACCTATAATGTTACATCCTTCCCCCCTTTTGGGAATTGTGTCCTCACAATTTTAATATTGTGCTCAGAAACATCATTAAATTTCTAACATCGGAAACTATGTAAATGAAAATATCACATTATAAGTAAAAAATAAGTAATATGGTCACCCTAAATAACCCATACTCAAATTCCATGTTGGAAAATATGAATATAGAGGAGAAACTAATTTCCATGTTCAGATAGAGAGTGATGGAAAAAATGATCAGGAGAATGTTAACAACCAGAAAACCACATATAAGTGATTATTTATATGGCCTTTGGATTCCCTATGGGAAAATTAAACGAACAATGTTTTTTTTAATGTTTAATTTAATAAATTTGGAGAATTTTTTATGATATTGAATAAGTACATAAAGAAATATACTTACATTTCAAGAAGAGTTTCATCATTTAATAAGTTTATACCAAAAACTCATCTATTATTCAAATGAAGAGTATTCAAGATGACATTGTCACACTTGAAGTACTAGAATTATCCTCTATAGAATCAAATAATCCACTAAAAACAAAAAATATATTTACCTTATCTTTAGTCATTATCCAAAACCAAAATGGTTAGTACAGGATTAGATAACCACAAAAGGATAATCTTTTAAAAATAGAATACTACTCTTAATATCAAAAATTGAATAAAAAGTACCCAAATCTCAACAAAGACCATTCAAAAAATAAATTTCCTTTGAATTCATTAACATAATCCAAACTATGTCTGAAACCCAAAATTTAGAAGGATTTGATCACATAGTCTTATATAGAAAATCTTAACATTTATCTCTAAATAACATGGAATACACTTAATATATCATATAAAAGTGTAATTTGCAAAATCACATATTATCTATTAATGGTTAATCATATCAATAAATAACCCAAATTTCCATAGTGTTAGATCGAGATTATATCAAATATATACAAGAGGGAGGTAAATTGTGTCTTTTCAAAAATCGTCACGAGATCATGTTCTGCCCATTACCTTTAATTAGATTGATTAATGTAGCAGAAATATGAAATTAAGGGACACATGATATATAGTGGTTAGAGGAAAAGAAGGCCCCGAGTCCACTCCACCAATACTCAACTCCACGAGCTTGGCAATTTTCAATATCTGGTCCTCATCTCAACAAACTATTCCACAAATGAGTATAGGGAGTTCACACCATTACAATATAAGGCAAAACATAGACGTTGGTTCAATAAAAGTACCTTAATAGCATATAATGAGAAGCTGGGAACTCAAGATAAAATGTATTTGTTCATTGAAAAATACTCTCCCAATTTATCTTCACAGTTGTAACAGAATTCAATTGATAATAAATGGATCACCGACTTCAGAAAAAATGATCTACAAGAAAGATTATTTCTGAGTCGATCCTATTGCAACAGGTATAGAAATATAAATCGCAACTTTAGCAGCATTAGATTCACAATAGATCTTCATTGTAGAATAAGTGAATCTTCTGTCATGTATCTTCTTCATTAACAAACTTATATTTTATCGCTCTTCATAATCAATAAATATGTAGATCATGATTGAATCTGTTTTTTGTCATCTAAAATGTCATACAAAAAATATCTTATTTTTATATATATATCTACTCTTGTGTTCTTGATCACAATTTGTTGTTCGTACTTACACACACCTTAATAAAAATAACGAATACTTCCTCTTCCAAAATCAGATCTACAATCATCACCTTTTTAATCACATAATACAAAATTTTTAATTTACATTGTAGTTTTAACTCTCATTGTAATTCACCATGAAAATTTCCTTTTAATTTGATCCTGAAAGGGCTTTGAACTCGTCAAAGATGCGCTTTAAAATCCGATTTTAATCGGGCTTAAAATCAACCTGATAATTTGCTTGGAGATCATTGAATAATAATTTCAACTTTAAACACTCTGACGTTAAATGTAAGGTTGAGTTATACAATATGCATCCTCTGAACATACGTTAGATCATAAATGTAATGTTTATGATGTATCCTTCAAACATAAGGTTGTCAACGTATGGTTGATCATAGACATAGGGTTATCCATCCATGCATTTTATTCATCTTTCAAATGTATGATAAATGGTCAATACTTTTATAATAATCCAAAAAAAAGGTACTCGATCCATAATTTTCAATGAAATGTAAGGTTTTTTAAAAAAGTAAGGTTGATGAACCATACTTTTGAGAAACAAACGTAATGTTTAACATTACATAAGGTTCCCCTTCCATACTTTTCTAATATCCCAAACATAGTGTTATTTCCTAACGCATGGTTCTTTTTTATACATTACATATAACATCAGGTTGAAGAACCATACTTTTCTAATAACATGTAATTTAAATAGTGGGTTCCTTTCTTTAAGCTATGTTTCAACACATAGGTTGTGAACAGTGTTTCCAAAATCCTTTGAATTGAATTCCCGAACACTTTATCCCTTGTTCCACATTGTACAAAAAATAGTCTATACTCTTCCAAAAATAAAAGTATATAAAATATAAAATTCAAGAAATATACTTAATATAAAATCATTAAAAAATAATTAAGGGTATTTATGACCATCAAAATCATCCTAGAGAGAGATTATTTTTCTAAAAAATTGTCTCCTTTAAATATAAATTTATGAAATTTTCAAAACAATAGTTTCCCAAAAATATCACCATTTTTGAAGATAAAAAAACCCATAAAATAATAAATGAAATTAATTTTCAAAATTAATTACATATAGTTTATAATTTTGATTAGATAAAGAAATTTTTTATTTTAACATGATTACTTCCAAAATAAATAAACAAGTGTCATCTATAATAATAAAAATATATTTCTCCCCCCTTTTCAAAAGTCAAAAATAAATGTAAAGAAACATATATACCCATAAATAAAAATAAAAATAAATTTTTTTTTGTAAATATATAAATATGTATCCAAACCTCTCCAACATAAATGATTTTAAAATAAATATTTGTATTTCTCCTTCAATAAAAAAATTCTGTTTTTAAAGAAAATTTTTCATCAAATTTATCCCAAAAAATAACATTAAAAAATGTAAATGACAAAAAAATGTTGTGTTTATCCAAATTTCTCCCCATTTTGTGATATAAAAAAATGAAAAAAAGTTAGAATATAACTCATATTAATGTAGCAATAAACATAACTAAATCCTATATCTTATGGGTTATCAATTAGGGAATCTATATTACTGGCATATCTAATCAAAGATAGTAAATCAAACAAACACAAAAATAAATAATGAAATAGATTTTCATTGAAAGTATTTAATCGTACAAAATTGATAAATACAACAATCAATGGTTGGTCAGGGATTAGATCGGGTCTATCTTTTTTGAACTACATCCTTGATTTCTGATAGGTGCTCCCTTAGTCTCTTCAACATTCCATCACCAAGAATACCATTAATATCCTTATTATTTGGGGTCATATGAATGTCTTCCATTAATAAGACACTAAAAAACTTATGTAGTCTTTCTTCCATCTCCAAATACAAATACAACATCTATGTTAACTAATCCAATAACGATATGATTTCTAGTCATTTTAGGTTAGTCGTTCAACTAAAAAATTTTGATTGTCCATCAGCACTGAAAGAGGAGCACTATTGCATTGCAAATCATGAAACATGTCATTCATATCAACTATGACAGTGGTTATTGCCTTAAATATTTTGATCAAATCATGTGAGGTAACTAAACCACTAGCCTCATCGATCCTGAAAGATGCCAACTTTGTCTCCGTAAATGATTCGAGATCTGAAAAATCTAAATTCATAACCATTTCATGCATTAATTTTCCAAAAACATTCAACATATCCTTCTTAAAAATTTCAACTTCTTTCTTTGAAACGGTACTATTTTGTATCCTCTGGAAGTAGTATTTTTCTTCTTCCAATGCTCTCGTCAAAGGATCACTCTTGCTTCACTCTGTACAACTCCCTGTATATTTCTTCTTCCTCCTCAATTTCTGATTCAAAGGTATAGTGTCCTTGATTCTCCATTTCAGCATGAAATTGATGTACTAACACAAGGGGTAATGATTCATATTCTTCTTTATGATTATCATTTATAAATGGTTGGTCCACAGATTTTTCCTCTAAGTCTTTTCCAGACTCTTCCACAAGAAAAATCCTCTTAAAGAACTTCTATTTGTACATATGATGGGTTTTCATCTTGTATAGAAGCAATAAATTCTTTTATATGATTCTCATGAATATTTTCATCTTTACCTATTTGAGGATTGGCCACATCTACTCCAAGCACTACCTCATTTTCAATTTCAATTTCAGGTTCTAATTATAATCTTTAAACCTTAATTTTTTCAGGCTCAACTTCTATAACAACCAGATCCTGTTCTTAAGTCTCTCCACCAGCATCTACATGAATTCCATATTGAATATAAGGTTCTTTCACTGGTTTTGACCTCTCAATAACAACTTCTATTTATTTTTAAACAACAAATTCTCTTACAAATATGTAACTTAATAAATATTCTTAGGTTAAAACATTTGAAACATTCCCTTCATGAGAAGTATCATC
Organism: Viscum album; assembly: GCA_963277665.1. Classification (NCBI taxonomy): domain Eukaryota; kingdom Viridiplantae; phylum Streptophyta; class Magnoliopsida; order Santalales; family Viscaceae; genus Viscum; species Viscum album. The sequence continues at coordinate 656,109,733 of OY728140.1, forward strand.
ACATCATATTTTTTTACAAGAATTCTATCTTGACACGATTTCTCTGGAAAAGTATCAACATAAAAACATATTCTTCTAGAAACAGATATAAATCATGGTGTTGCTTGATTTCCATTTTCATTTCAAGATGAGCCTGAGCTCTCCCTTCTTCTCCTTCTTCATCAGCTCCTACTGGAAGGATTTTTATTTTTACTGTACTCTAGAATGAATCAATTATTCATAATGTACCAAAATTAATAACATTACTATTGTGAAAATGAATTCTTGCATCATCTAGTCCCACCATGTCTTTCTTGAACAATAGTTTTGAGATTAATCTATGAAAAGGATATAAATTCACTCAAACTTCACATTTATTGAAGTAAATTAGGTACCTCACCATGTACCTCAGAAAATTTTATTTTATATCACTGAGAAGAAGATACATTATGTACATGTCTTCATACAATATTTTCTCCAACTCAGACATCCTCGGTGCAATCCCTATTTGCACAAATTTCACAAGGATATTCTGATACGGTTCCAAATCCTTAACTAATATTTTCATTATATTAGTAGAGAGAAACAGAAATGACATAATGTCTTCAGATTTGTGCACAAAATCTCTTATTCTTTTCGAATAAATATGAAACACTCCCTCAAGATGGAATTTGTGTATCTAACTAATTTCAACTGATGATATTGAAAAATCTTTATCCCTTATCTTAGCCATCATTGTGTCATAATAATCTCCGAAACTAAATTGAAAAGATTTATAGAAAAATGAAGCTCTACTTCATACAAAAATTCTTTTTTCTCACTATTTAAGGTATGTTCGAGATTCTGAAATGATAGGGATTGTTTTAATAACAAGATCGTCTAAAATAGCCATTCTAAATCAGTCACTTTTACCTGTAGAAATTTCCTTCTTACCATGTGTTGTTTCTTGGCATTACTGGTCTCAGCCTCATAAACTCTCTTATTTGTTTCCATTTCTACAAAAATATCTGAAGGTTTGAAGGATAGGGATTCTAAGGTTCGATGATTAGTGTTGAAAATAGGTAGTGCGGTGTTACTGGTTTCAAAGGGTTTGGTGGAAATGGAACTATTCAATATTCGACTGTTTCTAACCACCTTGATTCTCGTGTTATTAATAATAATTACATATATTTATAAACAGATAAAAATTTTCTGCGGCATATATAAAAATATATTATAATTAAAAAAATCATTTCTTTGAAAAATAAATAAAAAATTACATATAAATAGAAAAAGAATAATTAAACGAATAAAATAAGAATTTTATTTAAAATTGAATAAACCTAGCTCTCCATAATAAAATCAAACCTGGTTGTGGGAACTGGTATAGTAAAAATATCTAATAATTGAATTTTAGTACTTGAAAATTTCAAAGATATATCCTTTTTCGGAACATGATCTCTTAGAAAATTATTAATGATATCAATATGCATAGTCCTATAATGATTAATTATATTTTTTTATATATTTATTGCATTATTTTATAACATAAAATAGGGCTATTGTTAAAATTTAATCAAAAATCAATAATTGTGTTTTTCATCCACAATACTTGTGCACAACAACTAACAGCAAGAGAATATTCTTCCTCAACTATTGACAGGGTAACAGAATGTTGTTTCATACATGACCATGACACTGAGGATTTCCGAAAAAAGTGACAAGTACCCGAAGTTATTTTCATATATAATATAAAACTCTCAATGTATGCATATAAATAAAAAATTAAATTAAAATCAGAAGTTTTTGGATAATGTAGAGATTAAAAACACTTCCTTTTAAATATCTAAAAATTATTTTAATATTAGTTATTTGGATTATTTTGGATTTGATTGAAATCTACCACATAGACATACTGAATAAATTATATCTAGCCTACTAGTAGTAAGATATAATAAACTACCAATCATACCTCTATATAACTTTTTGTCAACTAATTTTCCATTTTCATCCAAATAATGTTTTATATTAGTACACATAGGATTTGTATATGACTTGCTATTTTCATGTCCACATTTCATTAGTAAATCAGTAATGTATTTGCTCATATATAAAAAAATTCCAAAGTCTTTTTGAAAATTTTGAAGTCCTAAAATGAAATTTAATTCCCCCATCATACTCATTTCAAAATCTTTTTGCATTAGATTTGAAAACTCATGAGAAATGAAATAATTAGTTGATCCAAAAATTGCATCATCAACATATATTTGACCCAATTAAATATTAGAATTTATAGTTTTCATATATAGTGTTGGACCTGCCATTCCAACATTAAAATCATTATTCAAAAGAAAATAGCTTAATATTTCATCCCAAGCTCTAGGTTCTTGTTTATGACCATAGAGATATTTAGTATGTTTAAAAATAGAATATGGTTTCTGTGAATTTTCAAAAAAAGGAGGTTTCTCAACATAAAATTACTCCATTAAATAACCATTTAATAATGAAGACTTAATATTCATCTAAAATAATTTAAAATTCAAATGTGATGTATTGGATAAAATGATTCTAATATCGTCTAACATAGCTATAGGTGCAATGGTTTCATTATAATTTATACCTTCTTCCGAATTATATCCTTTTATAGAAAGTCTTTATTTATTTCTTATAATTATTGATTGTTCATCTTGTTTATTCCAAAATAACCATTTGTTCATATCAATGGATAATTCATTGGTTTTCAAATAATTCATAGACATCATTTCTCTTGAACTGTTTTAATTATTCTTTCATTGCTATCATCCATCTTTCATTATCTAAAGCTTCTTCTATAGTCTAAAGTTTATGTTTGGATTGAAATTCAGAGAATTATACATGATTTATAATATTTAATATAGTTTTTAATCCGAATTCTAAGTCACCTATTATAGTTTCTAAAGGCTGCTTGTTTAGGGTTATAGTCTGTCTAGGTAGTACACTTATCGGTTCTTCAGAATCATATTATTCTGAACTAGACTGAATTTCATTTATATCTTTTTTGAAATTATTTTTCATGTTCTCAAGTCTCATGTTATCATTTGATTCAGATTCATCCTTTTGATCTATCCTTTTTTCAATGAAATCATATTCATAAAATTTCACATGAACTGATTCTTCAATAATCCTGAAATTCATATTATATACACTATAAGATTTGGATGTAGGTTAATATCCTACGAAAATGCCTTCATTCGATTTTGGATAGAACTTACCAAGACTGTCCTTGGTGTTGAAGGTGAAAGCCTTGCATCCAAAAACATTAATGTAATTTAAATTTGGTTTTCTGTTATTCCAAAGTTCATAGGGTGTATTTTTCAGAAAAGGTCTAATTAAAACAATATTAATTATATAGAAGGATGTGCTTACAACTTCTTCCCAAATATAGGTAGAATTACTATATTCATTTACCATAGTCTTAGCCATTTCGTGAATCGTCCTATTTCTTCTTTCCACAATTACATTCTGTTGAGGTGTTCTTGTGGTAGAGAAAGTATGTTTAACACCTATGTTCGGGAAAAAGGAATTACATTCCTAATTCTCATATTCTCCACCATGATTACTTCTTAATGAAATTATATTAATACATTTTTCATTTTGAGTGGATTTACAAAAACATTTAAATAATGTAAATTCTTCATTTTTAAATTGCAAAATGAAAATCCATGTCAATGTAGAATAATCATAAACTAAAACATATACATATAATTTACCTACCAATCTTTCTTCCCTTGATGGTCCAAACAAATCCATATGAATAACTTCTATAGGTTTAGTTGTAGCAACATTGTTAACATATTTGAAGTATGATTTGTGTTTCCTTCCAAGTTATCATGTATCAAAGAATCTGTCACATCCAAATATAAGACTAGGAAAATCAGAAACTAATCATTAATAAGATAATTTATGTAAAACATATACATTAAAATGCCCATGTCTCCTATGCCAGATCCAAGATTCATTCACTTTTGTAGATAAGAAATTTACTTGATGTTTACACAAGGAATTTAAATCTAGGGTGTATACATTATCAGTTCTTGGTGCTCTAAATTTAAGAAGATTATTTTCAAAAACAGTACAATTGTTATTAGAAAAATCAAGAGTATAAACATCATAACATAGTTGAGAGATTATTATCATATTTTGTTTCAATCCTTCTACAAAAAGAAATTTTTTAATTGAGACAGCTTCTCGATCTCAAACTGTTCCAATATCAATGAATTTCCCTTTGGCATTGTCACCAAAAGTGAAAAATTCTCCATATTTTTGAGTAAGCATATAGAAATTAGATGAGTTTCCACTCATATGCCTAGAGTAGCCACTATCCATATACCATATGGTCTTTTCCCTTCTCTGACCTGCTTTCTCATCTATTTCATCCATAAAACACATGTTGGCTTTCAGATTTAAAACATCCTTCTCTGATTCTGATTCGGAAGTGCTACTAGAGTCTTTAGATACACTCTATATATCTTTCAGTGCATTCTTGTCCTTATGCTCATAATATTTCCTTTCGAAGAACATCTTCTTATTGTATTCTTTTAACTGTGTACAGTCAAGTATGATGCGCCCCATTTTCATGCACTCATAACATATGACTTCCTTGTCATCCATTATGAAGGATTTTCTGAATCCCTTATTCTTTCTGTAGAATTTAGTAATTTTTTTCTAGTTGATACATTTCGACATCAAAATTTGATAAATCAGAACTTTATGATCTCACTTTTACACATTTCATCATCATTATGTTTTAGCAATGTGATGACACTATCAAGGTAGTGTCAACTCTCTGGATAAGCACTTATACTCATTTGATTCATCTTTTATCTCACCTTCATACATCATTAGTGTTCTAATATGTTCTTTCATGGTTATGTCTTGGACAGGTGTCCACTGTCTAATTGTAGAAGAGATTCCATTCCATCTTGTACAAAGTACTCATAGTACTTTTAAAGCATGATCAGCTTATTTAATGGGATCTCCCAAGGCAGTCATATTATTGACAATCTCTATAAGGCCCCATCCTTAAACATTACATAAAATTGAATTAAATAAATAATTCACATTAAGGATCATTTCAGGTTTATATTTTTAGAGAATTAGGACATAACTATTACATCTAAAAAGATTACAAAGTAGTCACTTCAACTAAATTTCCGTAAAATAAAAAACTCTTAAAAAGAAACATGCCTAGTTCCATGATTTAGGTAGCATGACTTTCCCTTTATCACATCCTTGACCCTATTCCACATTAAGTCATGTGAAAAACATGTCAAAATCTTGGCATGAGCATAAAAATCCTATTAAGGGATACATAAAGAATGAAAACTGTTAGTTTTTTAACACAACAAGTAAACCATGTATACTTTATCAAAGTGATACTTTTCACCTTTTCGAAGTAGTAAAAACTCTTCACTGAATAAATGTTCATTACTTACCCTTCTGTAACCAAAATATTACCATAAAACCCATATAATGATCACATAACATATAAAGGTAACTTGGGATATAAACATACTAAGTGGAATAATCATCAAGTTGACTTCTACACATATCACTTAATGGAATATCCATTCGGCCAACTTCCATATATACTTAATGGAATATCCATACTGCCAACTTCCATACCCAATACATTGGAGGTTATAACGTAACCACTTGTCCTGGTATTCACGACACCAACTTTCATATGGTTTATCACGTAACCACCCGTAAAATGTCCAAGTACCATTATAAAATTATAACACATAAAACTAATATAAAGGAATGATAACATTTCCACATTTCAATCACAATATATCATTTAAATATATTGCGAAAATAGAATCCTTTATCAAAACCATTTTCAATACCGAAATACATCAAAGAGTATATGGTATTTATTTTATTTTATAAACATTAGGGCTTGTTGAGGAAGCCAAAGATAAAATAATACTCGCGGCGGCGGAAAAGGTTGTTCTCACCGCATACGATAAAAGAAACATTCCTTTTTGTCATTTAGTAAAATGCTTCGTAGAAAAAGATTCCTTTTGTATAAAAGTATAATTCAAAGGTGTTTATACACCTTATAAAAGAGATTTGTGTATAAAAAGAAATATGCCTCAATGAATGGAGATTTAGACGAAGTCCCTTACAAAGATGGTATCCTTGGTTTAAGGATAAATCAATTACATAATTATGTGTGACAAACGAATACACCAAATATAAGTGGATATTAAGTTTAAAACAATTAGAGGTTATTCACACGTATTCATAGAATGACGTATTCAAGGAGTATAATTTTGTCCCAAAGAATCAAATTTGGGTTAAGAAGTTCCCTTGCAAAAATTTGACAGCCTAATGGCGTCACTACAAAATTCAGAAAATGAGTTGATGAGAGATAAAAAGGGTATCTCAGCACATGGAAATAAAATTTAAATCAATAAGGATATAAAAGAACATATCCCAACATAATATTATGTGAATTAAAAGACATAACAAAAGAAGTCTTTTAAAAATAAGAGTGTGAAAGGTTCCCTTACCGACTTGGGTAACATTCGAAACATACACCCCGTGGAAGAAGGACAATACAACATTGATGTAAAAACTCATAAATGAAAGTATATTACACAATGAGTAAAATAATGGGCAGTTCATACACCACTCAAATGAAATTGTGGAAAATGTAGCATAAATCCCACGAGAATAAAAGTGAGATGAAAAATACCTTACGAAAACTCGGCAGCCTAACGACGCAACATAAAACTTACAAAAATAGATTGATGAGATAAAATAAAGTGTCTAATCATATTAACATAACGTTTATAGAAAGTGGAATATAAAATAACATCCCCCAACATAACAAAGAGGAGATTAAAAGACTTGACACAAAGGAGAGTACTTAAAAAGAAAGAGAGAGGTTAGATCTCTTACCAAAATTCGGCAGCCTCACGGCACCACTCAAAACTTCCAAAATAGATTGATGAGAGAGAATAGGGTCTCTCATAATATGAAAATAAATATTACAGTAATAGTAATATAAAATAAAATCCCATTAACAAGAATGATGTTCTTTAAAAGTAATGACATAAAAGAGCATACTTAAAATGAAAGAGAGGAGTAGGATCTTGTACCCCGGGTCCGACTTGACTCGATTGTTCTTTAATCTCCTGAATAATAAACTTGAGTTAATTTCTACTTCCTTAAGAACCTTTTTCAAGTTCATTATTCCTTTTATATCACTTATTACCATGTCATGAACATTATGTAATCATTTATGTTAATAATGGTTGTTTTGTCGTTATTTGGTCCTTAAGTCAAAAGTGAACTTCTTATATTTACAAGTTGGTCACGTAGTCAAATATGCATTATCTCAATAATGATATTCATGATTTGGATATCATATATATCATATATATCCAGAATATACATGTATTTATAATATTACATAATCATTTATAGGTAAGAAATGAAATGCATCGTTCATGGAGATGGTAAGCCGTACGTACGCATGAACGCTACTTTAATTTCAATGTCATATTAATGGAATTAATAATAAATTAGAGATATGTATATTTTTAATTCCAGAATTATATTCGTCCATTAGATGTATCATACATCATATATATCCATTATATGTACTTATAATAGTACATTACATTTGAGGATAAGAAATGAAATGCACCGTTCATGGAGACCATAAGCCGTACGTATGCATGAATTGTACTTTCATTTCTATCTCATACATTAATGGAAACAAAAGAATAATTATATAAAGTTATATTATAATTCCAGTATAACATCATATATAATAACTTTAAATCCAACTTTTATACGTCTCACATATGGAATTAACGAGTCAAATCACTTTGAGGGGGCGGTAGTCCGCAATTAAAAAAATGAAGATATCGCATATACCCATAATGGAATCCATAAAGGTATGCCAAAAATTAAAAATACAGAAGCTTAATTAAATACTTAAAAATATTATATATCATATATAAACATAGTGACATCTTAATGGCCACCTTTGAAGGTGTTATATGAGTGTTGAACAATCATTGTTTCGTGAGGCAGAAATTCACCATCCACAGAAACAGTATGTTCTATAACCATTAGATGAAAGAGTGTGTTAGTGTAGTTCGAAACCATAATATAAAAACATCATAGTATATTTAAGATACTTGATTTGTTACAAAATAAATGAATAAAAAGTGTTTAGGGGGTTGGAGAGGCAAAATAAAACAAAAGAGCACAAGTGAAGACGTTACCTTAAAATAGGGTAACTCCCTTTGGTTTGAACCAAAAGGGTTTCTTGAAGAGCTTACTACCTATGTTAAGGCTTCTAGGATGAGGATAGGTATGTGGAGAGACAAAATGATCATATCCTAGCCGATCCAAAGTCTTGAGAGGTGTGGGTAAGGTGGTAGTGGTGGGGGCCTTTTATAAGAGGAGAGGAGAGGCACTCATGGAAAATTATAAAATGTTACTTTATTTTTAAATGGTTTTCGGATTTTAATGGTCCTAAATTGATGTGTTTCTAGGATAAGGTGATACTGGTTCGAAATACAACCATACAATAGGTTTTTGACATTGTAGGTCCAATACTTTTCATTATCATTCCATTTTATTTAAATCGTTAAATAATGAGGCCATCGTTGCATCATCATGATGTCATAATGAATTTAATTTATTTAATGTCTAAAAATTATAAAAACAAATACTATGATGTAGGAAATCTTTTTAGTTTTCCAATGACTATTTATAGTCAAAATTCTTACTTGTATAACCACATGTAAAAATTGCATTAGTAAAACAACTCATGTTTGTAAAATTTTTATTTTAACGTTAAATAAAAGGCATAAATATCATTATCATACCCAAGTGGCTCCATGGGGTACCAAAAATTGACACATGGGTTTTCTTGGTCGGCCATAACTCATCAAATAGGGTTAGGACATGTGTCACAATATTTCCGTTTTATTATAATATCATTTTTACCTTAAATCACACTAATTACCTTTAATCGTGATTAATAAAACTTAAAAGTAACTTTTCTTCAAAAATTATTTTCATCCCATTGAACCACTTTTTACTTAACAATTAAAATCATTTAAATTGGATTTTTTAAATTCAAATCACAGAAGTGGTAAAGTCCAATTTAAACGAAAAATCAAATTTTTTAACCACCACTTTGTGGTTTCACTATTCATCAAAAATTAATGTTTTCCAGAAAAAATACCAAAAATTCACCATAAGATATATTTGATATTCTAAATTCAAAAATGATTTCTATTTTACCAAATTCATAACATAGAAGTTTAATTAATTAATTTTATAACTAAACCCTTCTTTTAAAACAAATAGCGTGTTTTTAAGAAACAATATCTTTCAAATGATTGACACTCGTTTATGTCCAATCTTAAAGTGGTATTAATTACAATGACCACCATTGGATTAAATGGTAAAAATATATTCTATTTAAACTTTAAAACCAATTATAATGATAATATAGTCATATAAATAAATTAGATTAAAAGGAGGTTTTGAATTTAAATATAACATTTTTCACTATTCATTAAAAATGAACTTTATCAGAAAAATACCAAAAATTTACACAATGTAAATTTTGATGTGCCATATCTAAAGAAGAATTTTATTTGGTCCAATAGAATGTATAAGAGTGACCAAAACTATATTTAATGAGGTTTCTCCAACAAAAGGCTGTTAATCGACCGTTTAAAGAAGATTTATGCTTAAAATTGGATTCATTTGCATTTTATGCATCTAACTTTTGTTGGATAAAAGTAAAAACATTTAACAAATATATATAATCATATTTTAGTTATTTCTATTCATTTCCCAACAACACAATGGCTACGTGTTAACTAACATTTAAAATAATATTATTTTATTACTAGTGTGTAGCGTATGATTTCAAAGAAACTCTTTGTTGCGTATTGGGTAAGCCATAGAGTATAGAGTTCCATTTAAATTAATGTTAATATTTTATTCACAAATATGGATAAATATAAAAATTTCATTTTCTTTATTTACCTGGGGTGTTACATCCTCCCCCCCGCCCTTTTGGGAATTGCATCCTCGCAATTTTAAAATTGGGCTCGAAAACGTCATTGAAAGCCCCACATCAGAAAAGGAGTAAATTAAACTATCACTTTAAAAGAAAGAAAGTAAAGTACAAAGGTCACCCGAGTTAACCCATACTAGGATTCCAAATATGAAAATATGGACATGGAGGAAAAAAACAAAGGGTCATGTTTTGATGGAGAGTGATAGTAAACATGTCTAGGAGAAAGTTAACCATAAGAAAATCACAAACTTGTGATGGGTTAAACAGTATTCAATTCCCCAGTATGAGAATTTAACAGACAAAATTTTTGTTTTAAGTTACATTTCATGGTGGAATTTATTTTTGAGCTTAACTAAATCATAATGAAACATTCTTATTTGTCAGGTAGACTTTCAACTTTTACTATATTCCTTATTGAAACTCATATTTTCTCCAAAAGACGGGTATTTAGGAAGACTTGTTTGCATTAAGAGTACTATAATCAATTTATAGAGAATCACCTAATCCACAAAAGAGAACTATATACGTCCCATGTCATTAGACACTAACCAAAACCAAAACCAAAAATGTTAGTACAAGATCAGATAATCCAGAAAAGGATAACCCTTTATAAAAAGAAAATCTATTCATAATCTCCAAATTTTGTCCAACAAACCCAAAGATCAACGAGGACCATTCAATAAACAATTTGTCCATAAAATTCTTCAAAGTAAACCAAACTAATATTGAATCCCAAATATTTTAAGGATTTAGTCACATAGTCTTCCAAGTAAAATCGTAACATTTATCTCCAAACAACATCAGTTGCTCCTAAAGTCTTGTATTGAAAATAAATTAACCTAATCACATATCTTCCATGATAGGTTAATAAATTTCCATAGATATCCCAATATCAACATACTCTTAATTCATAAAATCATTTAACTAAAAATAATTAGCCAAACAAACCAGGGACTTCACGTAGTCCAGTGGTTGGTGATAAATACTCATTGAACTTTGGTTGTGGGTTTGATTCCCACAGCTTTGTCTGACGCGACGGGTTGTCACACAGTCTGCGTGTTGTCCTTTTTCCAAAACTACATAATTCTTAAAACATTCCTCAATAGCAAGATAAAATCTTCAAAAATAACCATAATGTATTTTAACCTCACCTTTTTCTCATGACTTTCACTTTCTACCATTACATATAGTAACCCATAATTACATCAAAAGTAAGGATTATATAAACCCAAATGGTTCTTTATAACTATGTCCACAAAAGAACAGATTACTATTATTTGAATAAAATTTTCATATATCAATCATCACTGTTACACATACTATAAAAAGTCTTTTAATGTACCACGTCATAAAAAAGACTTAATACTCTTAAGAATTCACCATAACTCTTGAATCCATTATTTGTTGATTTCTTACTCATTCAATATTCTTCATGATCCATTAACCATTGCTTTCCAACTTATTCTGAAATACTTCGTTCCTACAAACAAAATCATGAATCATATCATAAGATTCCAAAATAGAAAACAAAATTTAAGAAATAATCAATACCGTTGATTGGCCATTGTCAGTTTCTTCATCCTCAATCGGAATGGCATTAGGTATTGGTAAACGAGTATTTGTACGATCTTGGTGATCCCATTCACGAAACATCTTCATAGGACATGTGTTTTCATAATGACCATGCACAACACATTTAAAACATTCAATTGATCCCTCAGAAAGAACTTCTTTCCCTTTCCTTGAGTCAACTAGATACTTCCTTTTTTCCATGGCAGGTTCTTGATTTATGACCATCATTTCCACATCTATAGTATATAACTGTCCCTTTGAAACATTTTCCTAGGTGTTTCTTTCCACATCTTTGAAACATAGGTTTTTGAACACACTTACCTTTATGATTATTACATGCAGCTCCGTAAGGATTTATTACTCGCATATATGATTCCTTATAGAAATTAACAAGGATTAGGTGGTCAATCATGACTCCAGATAGTTGGTTTAGGATATATGCAAGATTTCTCATTGCAGCTACCATATCATTCAGTTTCTCACTCAGAAAACTGTCACAGTTTCCTTCGCATCCACTGTTACTTTGGGGCCTACTAGATCCATCCATTTATTAAAACCAAAAAGGTCAATGTGAGTATACCATCATGTACTAATGAGGAAGATAAACACTAATATATACTTACTCATTCACTTTATCTAAAAATAGGTCTGTTTATGAAATCCTAACCATTATGGTCATGTCACATATGCTTAAATAATACCATAACCTTTAAAGTTATTTAAACCGACCTTTGATACCAACTATAAGGCCCTATCCTTAAACCTTACTTAAAATTGAATTAAATGAATAATTCACATTGATGATCTTTTCAGTTTTAGAGTTTTAGAGAATTAGGACATAACTATTACATCTCAAAAGATTACAAAGTAGTCACTTCTACTAAATTTCCATAAAATAAAAAACTCTTAAAAAGAAACATGTCTACTTCCATGCTTTAGGTAGCATTAATTTCCCTTGATCCCATCATTGACCCTATTCCACGTTAAGTCATGTGAAAAACATTTCAAAAACATGGGATGAGCATAAAAAGCTCAGTAAGGGATACAGAAAGAATGAAAACTATTAGCTTTTCAACACAACAAGTAAACCATGTATACTGTATCAAAGTAATACTTTTCACCTTTTCGAAGTAGTAAAAACTCTTCACTAAATAAAAGTTCATTACTTACCATTCTGTAACAAAATGATTACCATAAAACCCATATAATGATCACATAACATATAAAGGTAACTTCAGACATAGACATACTTAAGTGGAATAACCATACGGTCGACTTCCACACATATCACTTAATGGAATATCCATTCGAACAACTTCCATATGTACATAATGGAATAGCCATACGGCCAAATTCCATACCCAATGCATTGGAGGTTATAACGTAACCACCCATCCTGGTATTCACGACACCACTCGTCATATGGTTTATCACGTAACCACCCGTAAAATGTCCAAGTACCATTATAAAATTATAACACATAAAACCAATATAAATGAATGATAACATTTCCTCCTTTCAATCACAATATATCATTTAAATATATTCACAAAATAGAATCTTTTATCAAAACCATTTTCAACACCAAAATACATAAAAGAGTATATGGTATTTATTTTATTTTAAAAACATTACGACTTGTTGAGATATCCAAATATCAAATAAAACTTACGGCGGTGGAAAAGGTCGTTGTCACCGCGTACGTGAAAAGAAACATTCCTTTTTGTCATTTAGTAAAACGCTTCGAAGAAAAAGTGTCCATTTGTATAAAAGTAAAAGTCAAAGGGGTTTATACCCCGTATAAAATAAAGTTGTGTATAAAACGAAATATGCCTCAATGAAAGGAGATTGAGACAAAGTCCCTTACAAAGACGATATCCTTGGTTTAAGGATAAATCAATTACATAATTATATGTGACAAACGAATTCACCAAATATATGTGGATATTAAGTGTAAAAAAATCAGAGGTTATTCACACATATTCATAGAATGACGTATTCAATGAGTATAAGTTTATCCCAAAGAATAAAATTTGGGTTAAGAAGTTCCCTTGCAAATATTTGACAGCCTAATGGCATCACTATAAAATTCAGAAAATGAGTTGATGAGAGATAAAAAGGGTATCTCATCACACGGAAATAAAATTTAAATCAATAAGGATATATAAGAACATATCCCAACATAACATTATGTGAATTAAAAGACATAACAAAAGAAGTCTTTTAAAAAGAGGAGGGTGAAAGGTTCCCCTAACGACTTGGGTAACTTTTGAAACATACACCCCGTGAAAGAAGGACAATACAACATTGATGTAAATAATCAAAAATGAATGTATATTACACAATGAGTAAAATAATGGTCAGAACATACACCATCCAAAGGAAATTATGGAAAATGTAGAATAAATCCCATGGGAATAAAAGTGAGATTAAAAATCCTTTACGAGAACTCGGCAGCCTAACGGCTCCACATAAAACTTACAAAAATGGATTGATGAGATCAAATAGGGTATCTCATCATATTAACATAAAGTTTATAGAAAAAGGAATATAAAAGAACATACCCCAACATAACAGAGAGGAGCTTACAAGAAGTGACATAAAAGAGTGTACTTAAAAAGAAAGATAGAGGTTAGATCTCATACGAAAATTCGGTAGCCTAAAGGCGCCACTCAAAACTTCCAAAATGGTTTGATGAGAGAGAATAGGGTCTCTCATCATATTAAAATAAATATTATACTAATATTAATATAAAATAACATCCCACTAACAAAAAATATGATCTTTAAAATGAATGGCAAAAAAGAGCGTACTTAAAAAGAAAGAGAGGAGTAGGATCCCATACCTCGGGTCCGACATGACTCGATCATTCATTAATCTCATGAATAATAAACTTGAGTTAATTTATAATTCCTTAAGAAACTTTTTCAGCTTCATTATTCCTTTTATATAACTTTTTACCATGTCATGAACATTATGTAGTTATTTAAGTTAATAACGGTTGTTTTGTCGTTATTTGGTACTTAAGTCAAAAGTGAACTTCTTATATTTACATGTTGTTCACGTAGTCAAATATCCATTATCTCAATAATGATATTACTGATTTGGATATCATATATATCATATATATCCAGAATATAAATGTATTTATAATATTACATAATCATTTATAGGTAAGAAATGAAATGCACCGTTCATGGAGACGGTAAGCCGTACGTACACATGAATGCTACTTTCATTTTTATGTCATATTAATGGAATTAAAACTATATGAGAGATATGTATATTTTTAATTCCATAATTATATTCATCCTTTAGATTTATCCTACATCATATATATCCATTATATATACTTATAATAGTACATTACATTTTAGGATAAGAAATGAAATGCACCGTTCATGGAGACGGTAAGCTGTACATACGCATGAACGCTACTTTCATTTCTATCTCATAATTTAATGAAAAAAAAACCATAATTATATAATGGTATATTATAATTCCATTATAAAATCATATATAATAACTTTAAATACATCTTTTATACATCCCACATATGGCATTAACGAATCAAATAACTTTGAGGGGGCGGTAGTCTGCACTTCCTATAATGAAGATATCGCGTATAACCATAATTGAAGCCATAAAGGTATGCCACAAATGAAGAATAAAAATGCTTAAGTATAAAATAAAAATATTATATATCATATATAAACACTGTGACATCTTAATGGCCAACTTTGAAGGTGTTATATGAGTGTTGAACAATCATCGTTTCGTGTGGCAGAAATTCGCCATCCACAGAAATAGTATGTTCTTTAACCATTATATGATGGTGTGTGTAAGTGTAGCTCAAATCCATATTATAAAAACATACTAGTATATTGAAGATACTGGAGGTTTTACAAAAGAAATGAATAAAAAGTGTTTAGGGTGTTGGGGAAGCAAAATAAAACCAAAGAGCACAAGTGAAGTCGTTACCTTAAAATTTGGTAACTCCTTATGGTTTGAACCAAAAGGGTTTCATGAAGAGCTTCCTGCCTAAGTTAAGGCTTCTAGGATGAGTAGAGGGATGTGGAGGGACAAAATGATCAGTGATTGGCCGATCCAAAGGCTTGAGAGGTGTGGGTAAGGTGGTAGAGGTGGGAGCCTTTTATAAGAGGAGAGGAGGTGCACTCTTGGAAATGTATAAAAGGTTACTTTATTTTCAAATGGTTTTTGGATTTTAATGGTCCCACATTGATTTGTTTCGAGGATAAGGTTATAAGGGTTCTAAATACAGACATACAATAGGTTTTTGACATGTGTAGGTCCTATATTTTGAATTATCTTTCCATTTTATTTAATTCGTTAAATAATGAGGTCATCGTTGCATCATCATGATGTCATTAAGTATTTAATTTATTTAATGTCTAAAAATTATAGAAAAAATACTATTATGTAGGAAATATTTTTAGGTTTTCAATGACTATTTATATTAAAAATTATGACTTTTATTACCACATGTAAAAATTTCTTTAGTAAATTAAATCATGTTTGTGACATTTTTATTTTAAATTTAAATAAAAGGAATAAATGTCATTATCAAACCCAAGTGGCTCCATGGGGTACCACAAATAGACCCAGGGGTTGTATTGGTCGTACATAACTCATCAAATAGGGTTAGGACATGTTTCAAGATATTTTCATTTTATTATAATATCATTTTTACCTTAAATCATAGTAATTACCTTTAATCGTGATTAATAAAACATAAAAGTTACTTTTCATCAAAAATTATTTTCATCCCATTGAACCACATTTTACTTAACAATTAAAATAATTTAAATAGTAATTTTTAAATTCAAATCATAGAATTGGTAATGTCCCATTTAAACGAAAAATCAAATTTTGTAACCACCACTTTGTGGTATCACTATTCATCAAAAATTAATGTTTTTTCAGAAGAATACCAAAAATTCACCCTAAGCTATATTTGATATTATGAAATCAAAAATTATGTCTATTTTTTCAAATTCATAACATTGATGATCCATTATTTAATTTTATAATTAAACCCCGCTGTTAAAACAAATAGCGTGTTTTTAAGAAACAATATCTTTAAAAAGATTGACACTCATTTATATCCAATCTTAAAGTGGTATTAATTACAATGACCACCATTGGATTAAATGGTAAAAATATAATCTATTTAAACTTTAAAACCAATTAGCAAGATAATCTATTCATATAAATAAATTAGATTAAAAAGAGGTTTTGAATTAAAATACAACATTTTTCACTATTCATTAAAAAATGACCTTTATCAGAAAAATACAAAAATTTACACAAATTAAATTTTGATGTGCCGATTCTAAAGAAGAATATTATTTGGTCCAATAGAATGTATAAGAGTGACAAAAACTATATTTAAAGAGGGTTCGCCATCAAAAGGTGGTTAATCGACCGTTTAAAGAAGATTTATGCTTAAAATTGGATTCATTTGCATTTTAAACCTCTAACATTTATTGGATAAAAGTAAAAACATTTAACAAAAATATATAATAATATTTTAGTTATTTCTATTCATTCCGAACAACACAACGGCTACATGTTAACTAACATTTAAAATAATATTATTTTATTACTATTGTTTAGCGTATGATTTCAAAGAAACTCTTTGTTGCGTATTGGGTAAGCCATCGAGTATAGCGTTCCCTTTAAATTAATGTTAATATTTTATTCACAAATATGGATAAATAAATAAAATTCATATTCTTTATTTACCTGGGCTGTAAAATATCTGTCAACCTTCCATTCATTTGAGTAATGATTTCACCTTTAACCATTATAATTGTATCAAATTTATTATTAGCAGTAGCATATCGTATTTCCCCAATATTGTTAGTTCCTTCATAAGAAACGGAAATAGTATCCCACATCACTTATGCTATCGAGAATTGAGATACTCTGTTAAATTCATCAGGCCTTAGACCATCTATAAGTGCATTCATTTCTTTAGGGTTCATATCATATTTTTCTTCTGTATCTGCACTCCCTATCTCAGGTTTTTCATGTATTTCATATGGATTCAATATAGTAGAATATACTCTATATCCAAGGTTCCTCAGATATATAATATGTTGTGACTTCCAGCATCCCTAGTTTTCTCCACTGATGTATGGCGCTCTAACCATAGACATTCGATCTCTTTTATCAGTCATCTTTCTCTGTATATAATCCATAATCACTTTTAGCTTGGTAGAGCTTTATCAAAATCCCAACATCTGATACAAATTTGTGGATTGAGATTATATCAAATATACGCAAGAGGGGGGTGAATTTTGTCTTTTCAAAAATCATCACAAGATCATGGTCTATCCTTTATCATTAATCTTATATATTAATGCTGCAAAAATATGAAATGCAGGGACACACGATATATAGTGGTTTGGGGAACAAAAAGGACCTAGTCCACTCCACCAACTCTCTACTCCAAGAGCGTGGTGATTTACAATAATCAGTCCTCATCTCAATAGACCTTTTAACAACTAAGTGTAGGCAGTTGACACCATTACAATCTAAGGCAAAACACATCATTCTAGTTCAATCACATAACCTACACAACTATGAATGAGAAGCTGGTCACTCAAGATAAAAATTATTTGTTATTTGAAAATACTCTCCTGATTGTTCGTCACAATTTCAAAAGAATGAAATTCACAGTAATTGGATTGTCATCTTAAAAAAATGATCTTCAAGAAAGAGTTATTCCAATTAGATCTCGTTAAAGTAGATATTGAAATATAAATAAAAATTTCAGCAATAGTAGATTCAAAATTGATATTCAATGTCAAAAAAGTGAATATTCTGTCTTGTATCTTCTTCTTTAACAAATAGAGTAGCTATTACTCTTCACAATCAATAAAAATATAGATCGTGATTCATCGTGATTGACTCTGTTTTTTCTCTTCTAAAATGTCATACAATTGATCTCATATTTTGATAGATATGTCTTATCTTGTGTTCTTTATCCCAATTTATAGTTCGTACTTACACACAACTTAAAAAATTATAACAAATACTTCCTCTACAAAAATCTGATCCAAAATATTTTCCTTTTTAATCGCATAATTCAATCATTTGAATCTACAGATTAGTCGTAACACTCCTTGTAATTTTCCATGAAAAGTTCCTTTTAATTTGATCCATAAACGAATATAAACATGTCAACGATGTGCATTAAAATCATATTTTAATCCAAATTAAAATCAGCCTGATAATTCTCTTTCATATCATTGAATAATTATACCAACATTAAACTCCCTGACCCCAAACATAAGGTTGATTTGTACAATATGCATCTTCTAAATGTTATGTAGATCATAAATGTATGGTTGATGATGTAGCCTTCAAACGTATGGTTTACAATGTATGGTTGATCACAAATGTAGGGTTGTCTATCCATACATTTCAAATCAATATTCATACGTATGATAAATGATCCATACTTATAAATGCGTCCAAGATTAAGGAAAATGATCCATACTTTTCTATGAAATGTAAAGTTGTTTACAAAAGTAAGGTTCATGAACAATACTTTTGAGAAACAAATGTAATGTTTAACACTTACATACGGTTCTCCTTCCAAAATCTTCTAATATCCCGAACATAGTGTTATTTCTTATCATAGGGTTATTTATCATAATTTTCCGAACACATATGGTTGATTAAGAAAACATTTCAGATAACATGTTTTTTAAACAGCGGGTTCCTTTCTATACGCTACATTTCCACACATAGGGTATGAAAAATTTTCCAGCATACTTTGAATAAAATTAAATAACTCTTTAACATTAGTTCCACACTGTAAAAAAATCTTGAATAACCTTCCCAATATAAGAATATATAAAATATATAAATCCTGAAATTACTTATTTTGAAATCATTATAAAATAATTAAGGGTATTTGCAAGCATCAAAATCATCATAGATATAGAGTATTGTTCTAAACAATCTACCCAGTTAAATAAAAACATTATGTATTGTTTAAAAAAATACTTTCTAAACAAATATTTCTATAATAAGAACATATATTCTTCCAAAATAACATTCCACCATTACTCATTAATTGAAATCCCAAAGTATTCTATTTTCTATAGGCATATAGTTTCCAAAAAATGGAAAAGGTCTTCTAAAATAACCTTTATCACTTAATCCCCATATAATTTTTTTATACTAAGGATACCCATTTGATAATATATAACATCCCAAATCAAATTATTCTTGATCAATAAAATCATTTAACTAAAAACAAAAATCCATACTAAAAATGGAATTCTCTTTGTCCAGTGGTATGGAATAAATCTCAATCAAATGTTGGTTGTGGGTTCAATTCCCGCAACATTTTCCGATGGGACAGGTTGGCACAC
The DNA here is from genome assembly GCA_963277665.1 of Viscum album. Taxonomy (NCBI): domain Eukaryota; kingdom Viridiplantae; phylum Streptophyta; class Magnoliopsida; order Santalales; family Viscaceae; genus Viscum; species Viscum album. The sequence continues at coordinate 656,129,779 of OY728140.1, forward strand.
GACCTTTGTGTTATCATTTTTCCAAAACTATATAATTTTATAACATTACCAAAAAAGAGATAAACTCCTAAAAATAACCATAACTTGATTTTACCTCAATGGTTGTCTCGCGCCTTTTATTTTCATTCCAACTCATAATGACCTAAATATAATAATTTATAAAGGCTTATATATATTGATTTTTTTACCTATATAAAATAACATTATTCTAAAATAACGAACATCATACCTTGATCCTTATGTCAACATGGAATCATTGTTATATTGTCCATGTAGATAGATTTTCCCTGGATTTCAATAATTATTTAATAATGATATAAAAAAATTTGATTCCATTATTCAAATACACCTCATACACCTTGGGTTATGTGGGTGATTATAGAAATGAAGTTTCTGAAAATAATCATGTATGAGATAATATTTCCAAACATCTGATAAAACATGCTTTCTATAAAATAGTCTGATCATGTTTGAGTTGAAACATTCAATCAATGCTCCTTTTGAAGTAACATATGGTTCTGTAAAAAAAATAATTTAAAAATAAAACATAAATAGGTTGTGAAATGGTCTCCTTATTCAGAACCTTTTTAAAAATCAAAATATACTTCAAAATCATATAATAAGGTAAAATATTTAAATATTCCTTGATAATATTTACCATTATAGAAAATATGAGAATATTGAGAGAATATGATTTGATTAAATATAACCCATGATCCAAAATGGTATCAAGTTACTGTGGGGGTGTTTGATAACTCAAATAATTTCTTGTAAGTGAGATATATGTTAGAAAATGATTAAGATTCATCTGGACATGACATTGCAATAAATATTGCAAGAAACAAATCTAGAAATGTTAAAAATCTCGTTTGAGATCTTCCTCCTTCAACTTGTAACAGACTATCCTAGATCTGTAAAAGTTTAATAAATATGTATTTGACCTAATGAATTGACATAGAGACTAGCCCTGAATATAACAAAAAATAGTAATCCCTAATGTTTTCTAAACCAACCTATGAAATGAACATTAAGGACCCAACCATAAAACCTTACATAATCATGAATTAAATTAACATTTAAAATTCTAAATCTTTTCAGGATTACAGTTTTAGGGAAATAGGCTATAACTATTACATTACATCTCAAACAAAATACAAAGTAGACATTTGTAATCAATTTCAATTTTATTAATAAATAAACACTCATAATAAAAGAGTCATGTCTAGTTCCATGTTTTAGATAGAATGAATTCTACATTATCCCATTCTAGACCCTATTCATCATTGTGTCCTGTGAAAAACATTTCAAAACATAGGATAATCATAAAAAGAACAGTAAGTGTTATAAAATATAGAATGGAAACAATAACACATATATATATTCACATCAATGAAAAAATACTTTTCAATCATCACATTCCTCATGAAATCATATAATTTATGAATAACCCATAGAAATCATAAATCATAAAATTAATTTATGGAATTCATAACATACATACATTGTAGATTTCAAAGAAACATAGAGAGTTAAATTTGCAATACCCATCACAGTATATCCCCTTAATATCATAAAAGAAATATTAATGCTTACCTCTGTTATGTTACCCGATGCATTGGAGACATATCTCAGGCTCACAAACCATAGGTTTACCACATAACTACCCATATAATTAAAAAATTCCCAAAAAATATAACATATTAATAACATAGAAAATAAGAAAATTGTAAAGATAACACTTTATCATTGCAATCACAATATATCAATTCTAGATATTCACAAAATCAATTATATATCAAACCATTATTCAAAAAAATTTAAAATATTTTATAAGGAGATATTTGAATCAATGTGTCTCAAACCACATTGAAGATTTTCAAAAAAAAATTAATTTAAAAAAATTAATGTTCATTTAATTAAATCATAAAAAAAAATTTAAATCATTTACATTAATTAAAAATATTTATATGTATAAATCCGTAGAACATTTAAAATGATATTTCAGTTAATGAGTTCAGAACCAAATGAGAGATACGTGAATAAAATTAACTCAGGAATAACATTTATCAAATATTATAATATCATGAGAATAAATAAATTCATAATATAATATGTCAAAGAATATTATATCACTATATAAAAGTGAATTGGTGTATAAGAACAAATACGGTTTAATTGAATGTAAATTGAGACAAATTCCCTTGAAATGATTTTATCCATAGATTAAAGACTATTCAATGACATAATTAAGTGTTAAAATAAGAATAAACCCAATATATGTGGATAATAATTGTAATAAGAATCAACGGTCATTCACACATATTCATTTCATGATAATAATAATGAATTATAAGATTAACTTAAAAAAATAAAAATATGGTTGAAATGTTCCTTTACAGAAATTTGGAATCCTAATGACATCACATTAAAATTCAGAAAATGAATTGATGAGAGAGAAAAGGTTCTATAATGACATGGTCATAAAATTTATATCAATAAGGGTAAATAAGAACAAATACCATCATAATAAAATGTTACATAAAATAAATGACATAAAAGAACTCATTGACTAAAAGAATGCGGTGAATGGTTCCCTTACCGATCTGGTAAATAATGAAACATATACCCCTTTAATGAAGGATTTTAAAATAATGACTTAAATTCCCACAAATTAATGTATATTAAACAAAAAATACAATCATAGGAACTACCTACACCACACAAAATGAAATAGTGGAAATATAGCAAGAATATCATTGAAATAAAAAGTGATATAAAAACCCCTTACCTTAAGTCCGACTTGTCTGGTATGTTTATTATTCTTCCTGAATAATAATATTAAGTTAATTTATAACTGATTAATATCCTTTTTAAAGTTTATTATTTTTTTTATCACTTATAGAATTTCAATAACAATTAGATAATTATTTGGGAAAATTTTGGTCATTTAGTCTGTATTCGAAACTTGAGTTAAAAATACATATGTTATAATTAAAAATAGTCCATGTGGTCAAAATTACATAATCTATAGAATGATATTGTTGATTTAAATATGATAAATATCATATATATCTCGTATACATGTATTTATAATATTCTATATCATTTGGAAATATGAAAATGAAATTCATTGTTTATAGAGACTGTATGTCGTACGTATGCATGAATGTTACATAAATTTCATTTTTTTCATTTTAAAATAAATGGAAAAAAATTATATATAGGTATATTATCATTCCACTATAATATGATATTTTATATATTTTGTGTATGTTCTTTAATAAAATACTTTTTAGATGATTTGTATTTTATGGACGAGTCATGTCACTTTGAGGGGGCGGTAGTCTGCACTTCCTCATATGAAATTATCATATTTAAATATTATGGAAACCATATTGGTATGATATAAATTAAAAATATAGAATCATACACTACTACAAAAATTGGCTTCTGCGCCTCTGGGTACGGGCGACCGCCATTGGCGGTCGCTATTGAAAGTATTAGTGACCGCCAAAGGCGGTCGCAAATACGGAAATAAATGGGCGGGATTTTTCCCGCCCCATCGTTGCTCTCTTCCTCAAAATCACTATTGCCGCCATGGTGCCCTGCCGTCGTGCCCCGCCATCACGGCCCGCCGTCGCGCCCCGCCGTCGCGCTACCTCCCTCGGTCACCACCATCCAGTCACCCCTCCCTCACATGCCATCTCCCTACCACCCTCCGGCCACCCCTCCTTCACATGCCGTCACACCCGCCCCTCCCTCCGCCACCGTAGATCCGCCATGGCCGACCACTCGAGGTGTCTAGTTCCGCCTCGTGCCCCCACGTGTCCGGTGTCGCACCCACACTATCCCGCGGACATGAAACCTGATTTTTTTAAAAGGACCTTTAGCGGCCGCCATTGGCGGTCGCTATTGGTTTTTACCGATGGAGCAATTGCGACCGCCAAAAGCGGTCGCAAGGCGGTCGCTAAAAACATTTAGCGACCGCTTTTGGCGGTCGCTATTGGTGTTTATTCTAGTAGTGATAGATAAAATATAAACATAATTTATACAATATATATAAATATAGTTCAATCATGATGGAAACCAAGAGAGTTGGTTGGATATATTTGAACAATCATCATTTCGTGAGGCAATAGTTCGTCGTCCATAGAAACAGTATGTACTTATACATTAGGTTATTGTGTGTAAATGATTAGATTGAATAAATCTCATAAAAAATCCTAGTATATTATGGATATAGGTTTTTTAAAAAAATAAAAAATAAAAAGAGTTTAGGGGAATGGTGAGTAAAAAAACATAAGAGAATACATTAAATTTAAATCAGGTAACTCCATTAAAATTGAACCAAAAGGCTTCATTGAAGTACCTTCCATCTATAGTTATGCTCATAGAAGGAATAGAGGGATTTAAAGAGCCTAATTTGGTAGAGTATTTATTATCCAAGGGGAATTAGAGATGTGATTAATGTGTTAGATGTGATGTCTTTTTATAAGGGTCAGGAGGGGCTCTATAATAATGTTTGAAAACATTATTATATTATAAAATAATTTTTGGATAAAAAGGTAAAAAATAAATAAATTTGAATATGAGAAGGATTTTTATTGAAATACAATCATCCAATAAGAATTTTTCAGCGCTTGGATAGCTTTTTTTATTTTATAATCTCATTTATTGAAATCATTTATTAATAAGGTAATCACTGCATCATCAGAGTTTGATAGATAATTTTATTTATATGATTTCTAAAATTTATAAATAAAATAAAATCATTTAGTAAATATTTTTATATTTCAAATAAAAATTTATAGTAGAAGAGATAACTTATAAAACCCCATGTAAAAATTATTTATTATATTATATATTTTTATGTATGTTTTGTATTTACATTAAATTAATTAATATAATGTGTCATTATCCCTCCTATGTGGCTCCTTAGGGTCATAAAATCTACCCAATGATTCCAATGGTCGGTATGGTATCAAAAAAATGTATTATAACACGTTTTATGTTAATTACATATTATTATAATATTATTTGTTTACCCTTTTTTACTAGATTTACCTATTATCCATGGTAAATAAAATATTTACAGAAGTAAATATTAATAATGTATAAAAATGAATGTAACCAATTCATCCAACATGGACATTGTAATTCTAAATATAGGGTTTTTTCAAATTTGGAATATAGAGGTTGCAAAAATTAATTTCAAATTAATTACATATTATCAAATAAAAAATCATGTTTTTATGAAATAATATTTATCAAAAGATTGACACTTGTTTATGTTCATTTTAAGAGTAAAATTACATTTATTGAATAAAATTGGATTAAATGGTAATAAATAATCTAATTAAAGTATAAAAAATTTAAAAAATACATAAATATATAAATTTGTTATATTAAAATGAAGTTTTGAATTTAAATGCTATATTTTTTACTATTTATTAAAAATAGAACATTATCAGAAAAATACCATAATTTCAACTAATGTAAATTTTGATGTACCGATTCAAAAGAAGAATATTATTTTTTCAAATGGAATATATAAAAGTGTCAAAATTTTGATTTCAAAAAGGGTTCTCAATCCATGGCATTAAATTGACCTTTTAAATAATATTATAGTATTTATGCTTCAAATTGGATTCATTAACGTTTTATTAATATAAATTTTATTGGATAAATGTAAAAACATTTAACATACATGTATAAACAAATTTTAGTTAGTCATGTTCATTCCCACCAACATAATTTATTTTTTATAAATTCCATTCAAAATAATAATAATATTATATTAATTTTCAGAACAACACAATGTTGTGTGTAACGTAAGATTTCAAGAATCTACCCATTTCATTTCAAGTACGCCATCAAACATAGAATCTCCATTGAAGTAAAATTAATATATAATGCACAAATATTAATAGATATGAAGATTCCATAGACTTTATTCACCTGGGATGTTATAATATATATGTTCCTGATAAAGTCGACCTTCACAAAACTGAAAATATGTGATGGGTTAAAAGGTTCTGATTTCATTGTATGATAATTAGACTAAAAAATATTTTATTTTTAGTACTCATTTCACTGATATTTTGGAACTAAATAATCATATATCCTATAAACGTAATTAACTATACTTATATAAAATGTTTAATTTCATCCTTTAGTAAATATCCACTAAAATAGACTCTTTTTCTATAATTTATGAGTACTTTAAATGAGTTTTATCTCTCTAATGATCATCAATCAGACCATGTTTTTAAATAATATTATAATAGTTCATTTCCATTTGTCTCTATATATACTAAATCCAAAATGGTCAGAAAAATTATGATAATTCATAATATAAAAAAAATTACATGAATAAATAATACATTAGGAATTAATATGAAAATGTGTTACTAAAATTTTAAAATAAATCAATTGAAAAATATGACCATTATATTTTTTTAAAAGTTTCCAAAAAATGAAACCCTCAGATTATAATTATATTTTTGTCTTAAAATATAACATTTAAATTTCTGTCAAAATTACATTAGTGATTTATAAAGGAATATATGCAAAATTTGTATTCAATAATAATATAATCTCTAAAGAACACTGAAAATACACATTAAGATTATATATGAATATAATATATATATTTTTGAAAATAACCCCTATAATAAATATTAATTTTAAAACAAAGGGTTTCATTTAACTCAACCAAATATAATGCCATCAAAAATATCTATAGTCACCTTAAAATTCATAAAATAAAATACATGTTTATACAACTATGAAATTATGATCATCTATAAAATAATATACCCATGATACTATCCAAAGAACATATGATATCCTCACATTGAAACATCTTAATCTCTTTGGTTTTCTAGGACATGATTTAAAACCCACATTAATATCCTTGAAAGTACACTCCCATATCTAGTGACAATATCAGAAATATAAAATTTATGGAATTGATTCTAATAAATGATACCCATTTTTTCCCATCCACATAGAAAAATGATAAAATCAAATTGTACAACACAGAATGATCTTCAGATAATTTAGTTTTAGTGCCTTTGGGAATTATGATACAACTATATACTATATGGGTTCATAATAAATGGTTTATAAATATCATCATCATTTACCACTATACACATATTTTCAAATTTTGGGATTATTATTAAATATCTCACATAACATTATCATCATATATAACTGTTATGAAAACAAATCATTTACGATCATTATATATAACCTGGGGAAAATTAAAAAAAATAGGTGAGAGTTTATATTCACAATACGGGTAAATAAGAGCATTATCAATTGAATTTCATCAATGAGAGTAATATGAGAATAAAAATATGATCAGATAATCACAGTGCATGAGAATAACATAAATGAATTAAAACACATCAATATCCAGATGATAAATCGTGAAAAATAAATAAAAAAGGATGTATTCATTGAAAGCGGTAATCATGAGCCATGTTTATTTAATTTTTATTAAATAAATCATTAAAATTCAATGGAAAATAACCCATAGATAGTAGAAAATACACTATTAAAACATAAAATCAATAGATTACCTAGGGAAATCATAAAATTTGTAAACATTTTAAACGAATGTATAGTTACAAGCAAAAAATATGAGGGAAAATGGTATCTCTTTCCTTGAATCATTGATGGGTACCGAGTATTCCTAGACAACATCAATGATTTCAATAAGGATTACGAAAATGGATGATTGTGGTTTTTGTGTGGAAGCATATCTATCCACAATATAACAAAGATAACAACTCTGTACGTTCTCCATTATTGGCCTGGTTGTGTATCTTAAAGGTGATAAACCTTGGTCCTTATCTAATTTAAAATCTTGAATCACCTCATATTGTGGTTTTTCTATCTAGAAATTGGTACCAATTGGTAAAGGCTATTTCCATATCCTTTTATCTTTTCAATCTGACAATCATCATACCTAGAATATTGGTAATCTAAACTTAAAGCCAGGTTTTCTTCGCTTCTCTGAGTGGGACATTTCCTTTAATCCCAACAGTCATAGGAATAATACCACTAAATTATGGGTTAGGATTTTTATTCTAAACTGGTTTTTTGGAACACACAAATTCTGAATGATCTTGCTGTTTGTATTGGTATATACATTAATGTTGATCATTTAAATCTAAATGTGGACCTAAGGCATTTATTCTTGGGTGATGATTGAAGTAAACATAGTAACTAAGCCCCCATAGCTGATTAACTTCACTCAATGGTTGTGAACATGAAGTATGAAAGCCCCCCCCCCCTAATTTTGAGCTTTGCAAAATAGTAGGTCACATAGTTCATAATTGTAGGAAAGTACATAAGCAACCTCCCCAACCTAACCTTACATGTTGGACATAAATTAAAAATAATAAGATGGTGAAGGAAAATGATATATATAAACCTACATCATAAATGAAAAATAAGGGAAATAGGTTGTTAAGAGCAATCCCTTTGGACAATTGGAATCTGAAAAAGAAAAATCATGGGCTAACCTGGCTAAAGAACAAGAAATTAATCTGTGGAGTAGAGAAATATAAATGAAATTGAAGAGGATTTCCAAGGAATTATTTCACTGCCCAAATCTAACATGGATCTATCAGGTACCCCTTCGAAGTATTGTGCTCCTTTGAACCCACTTTAGAAAGAATCCAGCACAAATCCATCTGATCACTGTAATATGATTCATTACCACTCAAATTTTCCCAATAAAGCGATTAATACCCCCTCTGAAAACCAAGTATTTTCCTCTGAAAAAACTTTTCTAGATGCAGATCCCTCATCTAAATAATGAGGACAATAATAGGCATGTTGAACCGGATTATAGGGTTGCTCTTTTGTCCTCCTCGAGTATCAAATACAATATGAAGGACTACAGGGAGATCCCCCCAGAACAGCCTAAGAGGATGAGCAATTCTCCTCCTACTTTAAAATGTCCTACTCACCTTGACTTGAAAACTCCCTCTTTGTAGGATTTCATGAGCACCAAACAACTGCTCCTTTTTATTCTTCAAACAAGCATACTATCTCGGACTCCTACACCCAAACTGAGAAACATAAAAATTGTATGGGCAGTGTGGATGCTTCTAACCTCCCTCTGGCTCCTGAATCATTACATCTTTCAAGGGATACTCCTTCTAGAATATCAACATGGTCAAGGACCTCAGGTTCCAAAAATGAAGGGGACAACCCCACCAAAAAAGGAATAAATGAATATGTTTTCTAGAATTGTCACGGTATTGTCAACCATGATACCTTTAATGTTTTAAAAAGGTTTATTAATACTCACTTCTCTAATATTTTTTCTACTGTTGATCCTAAAGTCAATTACACATCTAGATTCAAACATTCATCCCCCTTTAGATACTCTTTCCTTGTGGATTTCAATAATGGTATGTAAACTGAATCATTATAGTTATTTTCTCAGTCTTCATTGCTGAATGTTAGTATGTACAATACCTTTAACCAAGATATTACATGTGATTACATATTTTTTCATTCTCATACATACACTAAATTTGTTTATGCTTGCAATAAATATCAATATAGAAGATATCTTTGGAATAATCTCACCAAAATTAGTAACAATATACATAATCCTTAGATTATAATAGGAGACATTAATGCTATTATATATCCTAGTGAAAATAGGTTCCCTTTACATGCCTCCATCTCCCATAGGGAATTTAAAAAATTCATTTTACGTAATCAATTTATTGAGGTAAATCTAATGGGTTCTAAATTCATCTAGAATAGAAAACATTTTAATAGGATGGTGTCTTGTAAACCTAAAAGGGAATTCACAAATGACCATGCCTTGAATAAATTGGACAACATCTCTAGTATCACACTTACAAATAATTATTCTAATCATAATCCCTTATTAGTTAGCTTTTCCCATATCACTTTAAAACCTAAGACCCCTTATAGATATAACACTGCTTGGTTCTCTGACCCAGACTATATGAATATCATCAATAACACCTGGGATGATATTCATAGTCATTATGATGCATTTAATTGTACTATGAAATTGAAAATGATTATTAATATCCTCAATTAATAGTGAAAAACTATAGAAAATGAAATAGACAATAATATCACTCTTCTGGAAATGGAACTAACTAAAATTCCAAAGGATAAAACGTCCTCTAACTTTTATCATGACTACCAACATGAATGCAAAACTTCCTATAAACTAATCACTCTGTTAAACATTAAGGATAACATCAACATGTAGAAATTTATATCCAAATGTATTAATGATGGGGATAAGAATAATAAATTCTACAATGAATTCCATAGAGTTAGAAAATATTATAGGACTTTTCCCCATCTTAGAGAGGGGGACAGATTCTTGACTCTCAAGAAAGAATTACCAATAATGTGATATCTTACTTTCATAATATCTTCAATGGATCTAGTATTGATAAAGATCATATATATAATTTCATTCTAATGATGGTTACTGATGATGACAACTCTGTGATTAATAGTATTTTTTGGACCATGAAATTAAAGACACGATCTTTAGCCTGAACTTTGACGGTGCTCCTGGCCCAGATGGTTTTAATAATGGGTTTTATCAAAAACACTGGGATGTGATTCAGGATGATGTATGTGGAATGGTGAAAAATTTATTTCCTAGAGGAAATATCCCTCATGGATTAAATTCTCAATTCCTATTCTTCATCCCAAAAACTATGATTGCGGATGAATTATTCCTTTTTAGGCCCATTTCTCTCATGAACTATCACTTCATGATTATCTCCAATTAGATTTCCCATAGAATGAATGCTATTAGAAATAAAATTGTCCCTTGGAATCAATTTGGCTTCATAAACAGAAGATTTATTCATTACTGTATTTTCCTCACCTTTGAATTTAAAATCTCCTAAATAGGAAAAATCGAGGTTGGGATATTTCCATTAAACATGAAAGTGTAAAGGATTTTCATACCAACGAGTGGAATTTCATGTATAAAGTCCTTTAGAAGTTTGGATTCAATGCAAAAATTATAAACAGAATCAAAACCCATTTTAATTCAGCCAATATTTCCATCCTCATTCATAGAACCCCCTAAAATGTTTTTAATTGGTTCAAAGTAGTTAGACATTGTGACCCTCCCTCGGCTATACTTTTCTCAATTTCAAAAGACTACTTAACTAGACTGCTTAATCAATCTATAAAAGGTAATATCAATCCTATCTCTTCTACTAGAAGCATGAATTAACCCTCGACCTTTTATATAACAATGACATTATTCAATTTTTTCGGGGGACAAAGGAATTATTAATACTATTAAATCTATCCTTCTTCGCTACCAAGAAGAGTCTGGTCAACACATCAACTGGCACAAATCATACAATTAAAGTTGTAAATACTATCCCTTATGTAGGAAACTCAAAATCAACAAAACCCCTGGTGTTAATGAGGGATTATTACCCTATATTTATAATTGTATTCCCATATTTTGCGATAAACCCAATGTGGCTTTCTTCTCCACTATCATTGTCCAATCACTTCGACATATCTCTTCCTGGAAGGGTAAAAATCTCTCGATGACAAAGAGAATTTTTCTAGTTAAATCCCCAATTTCCTCCAAATTGGATTACTCTATGATGATATATAAATGGCCTAAGAGTATCCTTAAGTGCATGAATGTTGTTATTAAAAACTTTTTTTGTATTTTGAGTACTCTGGATATAAAACCGGTCATAGTTACCTAGGCCACTTGTAGAAAAATAATTGATAAAGGGGGTATTGGTATTAAAAACCCCTCTAATTTTAATGAAGCTCTCTAAACCAATCTCACACGGAACCACATTCATAATAACTACCCTTGCACAGATTTTATCAATGAATGTTTCCTTAACAAACATTGAAATAATCATTACCACTTTCTCACATCCTCTGTAAAACATTCCATCAAAAAAACCTTCACTTCCATTATGGAAAATTCCAGATGGATGGCTAGAAAATATTCAAATTTAAATTCTTGGCTGGATAACTAGACTAGCACTCCTCCAATATCATTAATTCCCGATAACCATCCTCCTCTCCATGCCAATGACACCATTCATAATGTAATGCATTGGAAAAACCCTTGTTTACCAAAGGATATGAAACACATTGCTGACAACTATCCCATCACTAATACATATGATTTTCTTATTTGGGAGGTTGATCCCAATGGGATCCTTGACTCTAAAAATCACTACACTCACATGTTCAATAATGATGATATCAATTTATCCTGTTTAAAAAAAATCAATAAATCCTAGTTAAAACCCTTGAGATTCACATTAGTTTAGAGTGTTACCCATAGTAGAATCCCCATTGACACCTGCTTAAAAAAAATTCAAGACTAATATTTGTTCATAATTATGTATGTGTGACAAGAATTGAGAATATATTAATCATATCTTTCTCTCTTGTGATACGAAAACTACTCTCCAGCTTTAAATTTTTGACATGGTTGATTGTAGATGGTTGGTTTGTAGTTCTATAAAGTCACAACAAGAGTGGTGTATGGACCTGCTTGACTCCCAAAAAATCAAGAATCTTTTATTCCCATATGTAGGAATGATTCTTCATGTGACCTTGTTTGGTAGAAATGATTTTACATTTTGTTTCAATTCATTCAATATTAATGCATGTCAAATGCGAATCCTCATGGAAATTAGGGAGGAGACTTCAATTCAAAAGGATCATCACAACAACTCAGTTCGTGACCTTGGGATTCTTAGATGTATTGGGGTTGAAGGGAATTACCCTCTCCAAAAATCTACCATTGATATCTTTTGGCAGCCTCCTCCCCAGGCTGGATGAATATCAATGTGTATGGTTCCCTTAAAGGTAACCCTAGAACAACATGTTGTCGATCCGTCTTCAAAAATAACCTTGAACAGACACTCGAATGCTTCTATGGATCTTGCAGTCATGCTTTATATGTGTAAGATGATATGATGAGAGTTATCTATGCTATATCGTTTTCCAAGAGATACAACGAGAACAACATCTATATTGAGAGTGACTCTACTACTATTGTCCATGCCATTTGGAATGGTACCATTCATCTTGCTTGGACGCTCACTGCTCGATAGATGGACTGCCTGAACTCTCATTTATATATCAATTTCATCGACAGTCATACGTATTGTGAAGAAAATAGGAACACTGATGGTCTTTCTAATATGGGTGTTTCTCATGAAATTCATTATTTTTATGATCTACCTCCAGAGTTACTCCCACATTATGTTAGGGCTGTAAAAAATTTATTATTTCATACATATGAAACTATTTGTTTTTTTAATAAAATATGTGTTTTGATCATTAACAATAAAACTACCATCTAAAGATCATAAAGTTAACCTGAATCATCATTTTATAATATATCAAATATATGGTATTATAATAACGAGTATATATATAGTCACCAATATATTTACCGATGAATTAATTATCACCAATATATTATTACTAACCACTATAGTTAATGTACAATTTACCATCACAGTTATAAAATGATTAAACAACATATTATATTAATATTAAATCATTTGAGAAACATAATTGGTTAACTCCATCCCATAATTGTAATAATAATCAAATTATATTCCTATAATATCATTGGAGAATCCTAATTTGATAACTTCATCTGATTACCCCAACGTTGGAGGGTTATATCATGGTAAAACAATATTTTTTTTTAAAAAAAAAACCAATATTTATCATAATAAAAGAGAATGATAAATATAATAATACTCTACATATTAAATATAAATAATTATAATAATCTTGTAATATGTTAATTTCCATTTATAAATTGATTCCATGAAAGAAAATAAATGTTTTACATGATAATATACCATAAAAATCATAATTAATCTAGAAAAATAATGATATTGGTAACATAAAAAAATATATCTAAAGGAACCTAAGAAAAAACATAGTTTTTAGGGTTTTGAATGCTAATAACACATAATATTCATTAAAAATATCATTATGAAGATATCATTTTCATATCGAAAATCTCATTTGAAAACAAAAAAAAAGTATATTATATTGTATAAATAATTTTCATTATAAATAATATTATAATAATATATTGGATGTTTCAACGAATATAATGTATATTATATGGTTAATTTTTATTACAGTTTTAAATATTAAAAATATTTATATTTTTCAAACATTTTGTAAAACGATTTTTAATATACCAATTTGGAAAAATCAATGAAAACACTTTTTTAAACACATTTTATATTATTTAATTGATATCATAAAATATAAATAAGGAAAATTAGTTTTTATAAATAATAATATTTTTAAAAATAAAAAAGTATGATATGGAAGATAAATATTCACTATATAAAAAATACACAAAATTTGTATCAGGGAGAAATGAAATTCTTGATTTTTATTTAATCAAAAAAAAATTGAAAATTTAACATGTAATGAAAATTAATAATAATATTAGATTCAAAAGGACTTGGTTCAAGGAATTATAATCCTAAATTTCCTACAAATGTTACTTTTATGATAAGTAATCCCGAATCCATGAATATTATATCATAAATCATTTACCAATTTTGTAAATTTTCTATTATAATCCTCAAAAAAATAAAACTAAACATATAATATCATGAAAATAATGATATTAAACGTATGAAATAAAAAATAGGAAGTATATACATCTTATAGAATATGATAGGTTCATATCATATGTCCCTTGAAAAAACAATTTTAAATAATTAATAATGATAAGGATAATAAAATTTAATTAAGAATTAATGGATGGCGGGATTAAGTGAAAAAAAGTAAATCCAAAAAAATATTAAATACATAATAAACTAGTATGTATATAAATTAAAAAAAATCGTTGCATAAAATAGTCAATAAAGATGTTTTATAACCCTACAATAAGTAATTGAGTTAATAAACCATGCAGAACATGGTAACATTTATGTCAATTACAATTGTGTGAAATAATTAAAATTGATACTTAAAATAAAATTATTAAAGAATGATTAATGATATACCATGTTAAATATATTTAATATATACTATATAAATGAAATAAGGTTCATAAAAATAAAATATTCAATAATCAAGGTTAATTGTGTTGAAATCCCTTATACAGAGGTCAAACATTCCATGTATATCATTTAAATCATGTATAATAAAATCATATCAACTAGTTTATTTGAGATATATATATATATATATAATTAGTTATAATAGACAATGTTTTCCATTTATCTTAATTACTTATATATATTTAAATAATTAAATATGTATAAGTCTCAAATATTGTGAAATTTTGGCCAATAATTTCAAAATTGGTTTGTTTTTTTGCCCATTATCCAAAGTGGACTTCATTACATCATCTATAAAATAATAAAAATGAAATAATTATCATTTTTGAATAGAAATTTAACTTGTATATCCAACTATAAAATATTTTTTAAAAAAACTATATCGCTTATGTGTAGTAGATATATTACTCTATACATATGCAAGATTAACAGTTTTATTTTTCATTGATCCTAATGGAATGAATGATGGAAAAATTTCATCATTAAATAATTATAATTATATAGTAAATGTCATTTTAATTAATTATATATAAATATATATAAATATATATATAACAGAAATGTGATATGGTGATGAAATATGAATAAGATGGCATTGTGGAGGTGGAAGTCCACATATACACACCAACAATGTCCTTGTATACATTGAATATAATGGAAAAATAAAATTACATGTTTCAATTAATGAAAGAAAATTATTATTTTTATCATAAATATAATGTAATTTCATCATTTTAACCATAAATGATAGGTAGTGAAAGAAAATGAATAATATTTTTTATCGAGGCAGTAGTCTTCCATGCAAATAAATGACGAATTCATGTTCAATGTAATGAAGGATGAAGATGATTATATGTTATGAAATTAACATATAAAAATATAAAAATATGGACTGTTATTATTAAATAATATTATATTTGATAAGTAATTTTTTAATTTTATTAAATATTAAATTATAATAGAAAAACATAGTAAAAAACATATTCACTTCATCAGACAACATTATGTTTATAACACCTTAATGAAATTAGGGTCCTCAATCATACATGAATAAGAAATCTTGAAAATTTTTAGCGATGTTATGAAGGAAAATAATTATATATAAATATAAAAAAAAATTTCTATGTAATGTAAATAGAACATCATATTTCCTTTTATAAGAGAGGGGGTGTGGCTGCAGACTTGGTATTTAATAAAATATTAAATTAATATAAATAAATTCTGATGTGTAGAAGTAACCATATTGGGAATATAATAATATAATATGATGTTTTCTATAAATCCCCTCATAAATTTAACTTTGTGAATATTTTTTAATATATTTATACAATTATAATTTCATTCCAATTCCCCTTTATCTATTTCCACATACACACTACAACAAAATAGTTTTTTACATTTTGAGGTTAGCATAGTTACTATAAATCAAAAAAATTACCCTTAATGGACCATGTTAGATATTATAAACCATATTAAATTATACAATATGAAACTATGAATTTTTTAATATTATACTATTTAATGAAATATTATTTATTATAAAATATTAATAATATGATTTTGTATAACTATTCGTTATAGTGAATTTAGTAACATAAATACAATAGATAAAAATTGAATTTTTTTATTATAACTCCAAAATAATATATATGTTTAAAATTTTTATGTATCATTGTAATTAACTCAAAATATATTTCATTTCATATTTTTAATGACATTTATTTTATTTTTTATTTTATTTAACAATTAATATGGTATCATTGTGTATCCATTTATGGTAATTATTTTTTCACATAATACATAAATTTTCATGGTAAATAAAAAAAATATTTGTAATAATTATTTTATGTAGAGCATATATTATCATTATACGTGTTTTCGAAATATTATATATATTAAAAACATGAGTTTGGAAATTTCAAATTTTCATTTCATAAAATATAATGAAACAAATAATTTCATCCAAATTGAAAAAAAAACAAGATTATAATATAATTGAATAATTCAATTTATTTCTAATTAAGTTTCACACCTTGTAAACATATTTTAATATATCTATAATTTGTTTCATAATATTTATAATCCCATTTCTTATCTTATGATAATATCAAATTTCCCTTCTCATCTTTTGAAAACGAATTTACCTTTCTTTTTTTTAAATGTGGTATTTTTACAATGGGTTTTATAAATTGTAAAAAATATATAAATTTATAAAAAAATTGAATAATTTAAATTCAATATTAAATTTCTTTTCATACACCTTATATCATTTCACTAAACTATTCTTTATTTTCATTTCAAAATGAACTTTATTCCAATTTATTAATGTAACCTTTTTAAAATATTTATTCTTTTTGAATGAACTATTATTAATGATTTGTTTCAAATGAAATGTTTCTAAATGTTTGCACGTCCCAATTTGGAAACCATTTTGTATTTTCGAGGATTCATTATTGGAACATAATTCTATATATTTATTTTTATAATATACTATTTTGAATTTATCAAACATTATAATTCCAAAAAAAATTCAATGTCACTAAAAATAATTTTTCTACAAAATATATAATAATTTTATAAAAAAATTTATAATATATCTATTATTTCGAATTTATATTTAATTTATTTATTTATTTATAAATCAATTTTCCAGAATCACCCATTAATTGAATTATAATTATTTGTTTTCAGGTTGTCTAATATTTTTTTTATAATTTATATTTCTTAAGTCCATTTTCATATTAATATATTGTAATTAATTTAAACAAAAATTCATTCCATGGGTTCATTATTTTATTATAGTTTATTTATTTTTTATATGGAGATGTTTTTATAAATTATAATTTATGATATATTTTATGTTTGATAAATCCTTAAGATTGTTTGGATCTAATAAATCCATTAGATTGTTTGTGCCTAATATATTGCAGAGAAGGTTTTTTCCCTATAAAAAATGATATTTTTGGTAAAATATTTCCTTTCTATTGTTTGGTTTTGATAAAACATATGAAATTTTGGCATTGATTAATCCCTAAGGAAATTTTTGACCAATAAATCATTGATAATGTTCTGGAATCTTAAATACCTTTAATTTATTAGCTGATGTTATATATATCATATGAAAATGATTCATGGACATTATTGGATTTTCTCACAAACACAATGTATGGACATAATTAAATGTCTTTCAACATACTTTTCGTACACACATGTATTTTGTAAAAACATATTTACTCTATATACCATAATATTTTCTCAAAATATTGGCTAAATATACATGTATTTGTTCAAGACATACATTGTGGGCATTCATTTGTTTTTTTATACATTAAATTGTGGGGATTCAAAGATTATCTATAAAACATAAATTGTTGAAATACATTTATTTTATCATCAATAAAATGGTAGGAATGATTGGATATAATTAAAATAAAATATTTTCAAGTACTAATGTTATAATACATTTTTGTAATTCATGGATAACTATTATTTTCCCATTTTTCAACATAGTCAGATAAATGTATATGATTCCTCTTCTAAGACTACATTCCATTCTATAATTATTAATGGATAAAAATTACTTTTTACTGTTATATTTATATGATATTTCTCTTTTATCACATATTATAATATTGTTATGATCTATCCCATTATTGTATTTTGATGATTTTTTATGATCGTCTAAGGTCACTAAATAACTATGTTTTTATTCTCTGAGATCTTAATATTATTATTAATTATGTAGAGTCTACAAAGAAGTCTATATTGATTTAATTATAGAGAAATGTTGGACTATTTTGTGAAATAATATTCTTATGTAACTGTTCTTCATGGACACTAATGCTTTGGTTCATGGGGATGTGATTTTAATGAAACTATTCAATTAAAGGTATTCTAGAAATACACATTTAAGTAAGGGTATAAATCACAACAGTTTGTATAATATTTATCCTTAATTACTTATTTTTATCTGTTTTCTAGGTTTTCAATATTGATAGAATATTAAAATAGTGAAACCTTAAGGATAAGATTATGTATAAGTTAACTTTCTTTTTTTATGTAAAGAAAATATTATATAGATTCATTGACATTACATAATTTATTTGTATAATTGAAAAATAATTTTTTTGTTGAATTTATAAACTAGGGAAAATCATCCTTAAAAAGTATCGTCATCCAAAAACTCAATCTTTACATCAGTGGACGATGAGTGGACAAAGATAATACACCTAACTAGAAAAACTCTTTTCAGATAAATTTTTTAATCATGTTATCATTACATGATATTAATGAGTGTTTATTTCTTTAATAAATTATAATATTTTAAATAGATCATGTGAAAAAAATAATTATGTAATGTAGGATTAACCGTGGGAGTTATATGATGATAAAAGTTAGACATATTGGAAATGAATTTGTTATACTTTGAATTAATGTTATCATTGTAAAAAAAATCTTATTATTTATCATTTATATATAAATGATCATTTACTCAAATTTAATAAGATATAATCAAAATTATTTTTGTTTTAATATTTTTAATATGAATAATCATGAAAAAGAATATATGTTTCGTATGTCTCAGAATATTTGCATATATAGATGTTGAAGAATATTTAGAATAAATTGTTGAGAAGTGAAAAATGAATTTAATATTAAGGGAATGGAAACTTTTCATATGTTTTTTGATATCACTATATAATTTCATGGGTTTTGTCTATATTTTTTTATAACTATAACTAGTTTATCCAATAATGGTTAATCAAAATAGAAAGGATGCAATTTATTTAATGGGGGAGAATTTAACACCCCCAGATATTTGAATACATCTTTCCTAAACTAATACACACATACTCATTTTGAAGGCCATAATAATGTAATAATCTCAATATATTGACTGATGTTTTGAATATTGTGATGGTTAAATCCTTGGTATGGTTCGTGTTTGTGGTTATTTGGCTCATTAGTTTTGTTATTGGATAATTTTAAATAAAACATAGCATACATAATTTCCATAGTGCATGCTTTGATGGATCAAGGAAGGCCTCAGTGAAAATCATGAATGGAAAACATGTTGGGTAATGATATAGAAATTCTCTATTACTTGTTGATGGGTATCATTTTCTATTGATTAGGTAACATTACCCCCCCCCCCCTAGAAATTTGTGATATTATAGTGATGGAAAACATATTAAAAAAATGAGACTTCACCATTGTACAAACTATTATGTTTTCTAACAAAAAAAAATGGATATATCAATGCCATCTTGGAGAGTGTAGTAATATACATGTGATTTATATATCAAATAAATTTACATTTCTCAATATACCTCTATTAATGATCCATTTCTAGTATTCCAACCATATTCTATAATAATAAATTTTTTATTAATTCCATCCTCACTCATTTAAAATTGATTAAATCCCTTGAATCATTTCCGATCCTAGAGATTACTGATATTGGGAGATTAAATATTTTTGGATGATTATTATTTTGTACATCATCTAACATTATATATGTTCTATTTTCACTCAATTAGTCGATTTATTTGTTTTGATCAAAGGATTATGTGTATCGTCGATTACTTGTGTTTCTTGTTTCAGTGATTTTACTGGAGAACATCATTGAGTGTTTTTAGGTTGTAAATTTTATTTTTTCTAGAATGATCAAGGAATGATGATAAATTATTGTTTTATATTTTTACAATTATAGTGTTTCATGGTTTTCATATGTCTTTTGTGTATCAATTCCCATTCTATAAGATCATTTAAATTCTTAGAAACCATAATGGGGAATACTTTTGGGAGTCTTTTTTGGTGGGTCTTTTAATTTATATCCTATACATTCCAATTTTGGAATAGTATTAAATGTATATTTTGTGATATTGGATTTGGTTTTTAATGTATGTGGAAATTACCATATTTTGGGTGACTACCACAATGTAAATCCTTGAGGTTTACATCTATGATATTTTTGTACGACGTTACATACAATATTGTTCCATTTATATGACATTTTTTATATGATTTTTATTCTTTATACCAATGCATGATATTTGTTTCATGTGATTGAGTGGGTGGACCTTGTGACCCATTCATAGTTTGTGCCCATATGATTTGTGTGTATCATGTTGAAAAATATTAATTATATAAAATTTTATTCCATTATATTATGATTATTTATTTTGGTGTTCTATAGACATCATATCAGAACAACAAGTATAATTATATCATGTTCCTTAGTATTGGTTTGATAATTCATTTTTCAGGATTTCAGTAAATATGAAAAGAATTGTGGACTATGTCTCATATGATGAAATGAGTTGTATCATAGGAATGTCTGATAACATGGGAGAATTCCATTTATGGATATTGTAAAGACTCCGAATATATAATTACATTTCAAAATTACATGGTGGGGTTATGTGAAAATCCATATATTTTAAGAAACTATAATATGGGTCTTAATATCATCAAAGTATTACAACCATCATTGTGTTGGGGAGTACACCATTCCTTTTAATGACTACTATTGGGGGGGCTTGTTGCATTTTCCTAAAGATGAACATAAGATATAATTTAAAGGGGGAAGGTTTTAGAAAATACTAGTAGTTATCACATGTCTTGGAGTGTTTAGTGATAGTTAGTTACAATGATATTATTATTGGTCCATATAAGGTGGGTTTTGGGTTACTAGAGTACAAATATATGAATAATGACCATGCCCATGTGTGGTTGTATGTTTACATTCATGTTTACATTTTATATACATACAATGTTATATATTCATGTTCACTTGTCATTTGGAAATATTGGTGGATTCCTAATGGAATTATAGTCACAATATGTAAAGGTATCTCAATGTGGGTGTTTACATCAAGATTAAGGACACTTAAAATAAAAAATTCCTAATGGAAAGAAAATAATTATTGAGTATGGTTTTATGATGATGTACTAGTAAAACATATAGATTGATTAAATAATTATTTATTTACTTTTTAATCATTCTCATACTCTAGTTTGAATTGTGAATTTGGGTTTTTGGGTTATTACCAATTATCTACATGAGAAAATTCCATATCATATGATATAAGATTCTATAATTATTATGTCATGTTTTTTGGTGATATTATTTAATCTTGTTTTTATTGAAACTATGTTTATAGTGTCCTCACAGAAATAATTTAGTACCTCTCTACTATTTGATTATATCATTCATATGGGGAAATTTTCATGATGTCACCAAACTCTCTAGCTCAGATACGATGATTTGGGATGTGAGATTACTAAATGATATCAATGCAGGATTTCCATTGTTCCTTCTTCTTGATTTCATTTTTATGTTTGGTAGAAATGAGATCAGATTTATGGGGTCATGTAGGGGAAATCCAAGTGTTCTTTGTACCACATGTGTAATAGAACTCCAAGTTACCATTATTGGGAATGCTGTTATAGTTTTGGTTTTTACAATTCGATGATGAAAAAGAGTATATTTGTTTAGTTTTTGTTTATGGGATTGATTTATGCTTATGCATCAGGACTATGCAGTTATGATTCTGTGTTATATATATATATATATATATATATATATTCTAGTTGTGTGATATATAATACTTCATTAATTAAATTCATTTATTGGTGAAAATATTACAACCTAACCCTATAGTAAGATATTGTCTAATATATCCATATTTCCTATAATTATGATACACCATTTTTGAAATTAATATATTTAACATGATTCTACCCTGATTTTTTTATATTTTTTATAATTGCATTAATATGGGTACATAGATCATGGATTTAAGGTCAACTGGTGGTAGGATGGATATTCCATGTTTTATGGGTAGCCTCCAAGGAGAAAGTTTCTATGATCAAGCATATTTACTATGATCTATGATGATTTAATGGATTACAAAATCATAAATTTTCCTTTGGAATTTCATAAGATACAATGCATAAATGTTTTGTTAGACTATAATATTATGCACCTAAATATTCTTACATTTGGAAGGATATACCAGAACAACCAATAGTGGATCCTAAATATATATACCATATTTCTTCTATACTAGATCTGATGATCTAAGCTATAAATAAAATATACCCAAACTACATTAAATTATGTCGGTTCATGATAGAAAATTTTTGAAGACCATGACCGATCATGATTATGACTTCCAACTCCATCATCAGAAAATATTTAATGGTATTAGAATGTTTCAGGATGAGGATTAAAAGACAAATATCATGGAATATAATTTACAATATACTTATTTATCCCATGGATTGGTGTGTGATTCTAGGTACCATCATGTTTGGGTGTTGTATGATGAGATAGTGGTAATCAATGAACTATTATAGAATATTATCAGTTCATAACTCGTTTAACTACATTGGGTTATTCCTTAAGTAACAATATCTTAAATAGATTATAATCGACCATAAGCATAATTTTATTGGATTCCAATAGGTATATATTTTATTATTATCTTATTATATATATTTTAAAAATATTACATAATTCACTCTATTTCTATTTTTATTTAAAGAAAAAATGGTCAGAAATTTTGAGATTGACAATAATCCTTGGAATAAATTGCTGGTATAGACTATTGATCTCACAACAAACATGGATTATTTGTGAATTACACTACACATAGATAATTTATAATTGAGGATATTATAATACAATTATTTCTATTCCTATGTGGGAAAATGTGTGAGCATTGTCTCATCCCCTTAGGTTCCAATTCTAGTAGTATATATAATGAGATTGATCAGGAGTATCATAGAGTAGAAATATGTGTCAATGAGAGATATCCTCAGTTTCTTCTATAATAAATAATTGTATGATGTCCCAAATTGGAGTGAAAATAAAGAATCTATGTATTTAATTTATGGAGTCAATTATAATGTTCTAAAAATGCGCCCAGAGAGTAATATTTGGTGATTTTTCACTATGGTTTTCTCAAAATTATAATTATACGTTATGGATTGATAGTGGTTTAAGAAAAAGGTATAGGATGAAAAATCCATAGACATTGAAAAAATAGGTGTAAGGACATCAAGTTGAGGTAGGTCATTATTTTCACATGGATCATTCCCTAGTCGGTGGTAGTGAGGTACTATCTATGTTTTGTTATGTAATATTGATTTTCACTATTCTGTCAACAAAATTTAGTTATACATGTTCTCCCATTTTAATTATATGTGGTACAAGTTTGATAATTTCAAGATTTAATAACCTCATATAATCATTATCCCAAAGAACTTGTATGTAATAAGAATTCCATCATCAACAGGGTTAATGATGACCTGTAATTATTAAAGGATATACGATTTTTTTAATATATAAGATCCATGAAATGAGTATCATAAATTTGATATTTCGTATGTTATGAAACATTTCCTATCATGCACACATAAAATACTATATGATATGTATATCTTATAACACTCTTAATAGTGAGAGGTTTCTGTAAAATAGTTGGTGGGATTTAGTATTGGGATGAGGTAGAAACAATTTGTGTTAGATTTCCATTATTAAATAATACATTTCAGACACAGAATTTTCTATAGGTTCAGAGATAATACCATAATCTACAATTCCATTAATCAATCATTACCACCATGTTTTTATAGATTACATATATTGTCCTCCACCAAATACGAAAATCTAATTCAATATATAACTAATTCAGGAGGAATAACCTTGATTAATATAACCATATCGTATGATGATATAAAATTTTACGAAACTATAATTTCCAATTGATGACATACAATAATATGAATTTATCAAACCAACAATATATCCATGGTGTGGTAAAAAATATACATATAAAATTCATATTGTATTATATCGATTTATATGGAATTTAAACCATTGAACTAATTGATGATGAATAAAATGTAACCATTTCCAGAGTTCTATAATTTTTTTGTTATTTTTTGTTGATCTCATTGGTGTTATATGATAGATTTTTTATCATGAAAACAATTTATTATGTGGGATGGAATACTGAATATGGTAATAATATGTGGGCATGATATTTATTAGTTCATTTTAATGTCTTCAATTTCTGATGGATTCTCTATTAGTGTTTACATATATCATGAACAACATATTTCTTGTATATCATGACCACTTAATCATTGTTATTATTGATTAAATCAACATCTAATAATATAAATATGATATGAATGTAAAATATATATAGATAATATTTCGTAAAATTTGAGAAATTCATCATTATAAAATTTTATTAGATTTTAACCTCTCTATCTAGGAGGTTCATTATCTAGGGAATTAATTATACACAGATGGGGTTTTTTTTGTTCCTCGAGAAAGTGTACGAAGTAAAGTTGTAGAATCTCTCATGAAATGTATTTGGGGTTAGTATATATTTTATTTGTAGAAGGGTGATACTATAATTTAATTTAATATTTATTAATGTTTACATCCCTCATCAAATCGCAAAAAATTAAAGTGGTGAGGTTCAATATCCAAGGTCATTGTGAGGTATCATTTCATGAGCAGGATAAGAGGGAGATGAAGTTTTTAATGAAATTAGTATAACCTAGGAATGTTTTTGAAGTGTAAATTAATTCTTTAGGTTTTAGTTTGTGATTATTGTTTATGCATATGGTGAATGTAATAACATTGGAGTCACTTTATAAGAGACCCCATGAGTTGATCATCCCAATACATGACATGGAGTAAAATGTTTTTTGTACATATCCAACGATTTTGGAAAAATTCTCACTATTTTTTTAGATTTATTATCTGTATTTACCATTATTTCATATTATATTTATACACCCAATGATATCGAAATTTAATTCAACTATGATGCATTGAGTATCAAATAACATTCAACATCAATATGGACATTGCTCTAAGAAATAGTGGTTTTTTGAAAGTTAACAATGTAAGATATAGGATTTTGGGTATATTGAAGAAATTAATTCAATATAAGGGTGGAACCTGATGTGTTTTTTTATTGAATAGAGTTAAGAAGGGATAGTGTAAATAATTTTTTTAATGAAATGAATTTCTAATATTGCCTTGTTTTGATTAGTATATGAAGGATATTTTAGAGATTGATTTTGAGAGTGCGCTAATGAGAGAATTATTATCAAGAGATGATCCAAAACAACATTGGTTCATTGTTTATGAGTGCATGTTTTCTATCAATTAGAGTTATATATAACCTACATACATATGGGAAGATATAATGAGAAACACACATGCCTCATGGTTTCTAATGCTTCCAATGTAAATGAAGGTGAATCAGTACATTAGAAAGTAGTTTTGGTATGCAGGTATGGAGATTGATATTGATTTTTTTAATAATGTCTTACCTACCTAAAAATTAAGGCTATGTATCAACATCGTGGAAACATACGCAAACCATTAACTCTATAAATTTTTAATTATATGATGTGATTATATTATTTATAATGTGGTTTGGGGTATTATAATATGTTATGATGATATTTTTGAGATGGTGTATCAACTGATTATGGTGGCTTATTTCAAAATGGTCTGGATGAATCACTATGATGATGAGTTAGGAATTGTTTAGGTATGAAATATCAGATCATTTTAGGGTGTACCCTCAAGATTCTTACATGGAAATTATACATGATTTAATATGATGTTTTAGAATGCTTTGCTGAAGGCCTTAGAGTATGAAATAATGTTGAGTGTGACATATCACCCATAGATAGATGGAGACACCAATATGGATACTAGAACCATGAGGATGTTCTTCATGATTATGTCCAGGACATTGTAATATCATTGGATGATTATGTTTTCATGGTAGAGTTTCTATATATTAAAAATTTTATTTTATAAAATGGTGAAACCCAATTCATCTCTACATGAATGGGAATGTTTCCCAATGATATGCTATCTTGAAGTTGGTGTGTTGTTGGTTCTTAGACTAATCCTGGTTTAAGATACATTGTATAGAATGAAGTTGATATGAAATAGGATGGCTACAACGAAAGGTAGAACAACTTCATATTATTACTATAGAAATATATCATTGTATGTTTCATAGGGAGAGTTTGTTTCCACATTGGTATATCCTTCATTAGGTAGTCAATATCATTTAAATCATGGAAAAAATTATTTATATTTTTTTGGCTAGTATAGATCTTCGAGTATATAGGGATAATGTCCTACCATTTTTTTCTTCCTCGGATATACTTGTTAAACTAGTTTTGTTCGTGGTATAATTGATTTGGATTTATAAGTCCAATATTTGTTATGATATAATAATCTTGGGAGTTATATTATAGTAAGACGCATTTTTTTACTGCTTGCTGCAAATTTTATATTGGAGTGTTTTTTGGGCTTATATAGTGCCACATGTATTGGTTTTATGGTGACATAGATCAACCCAATTAGAGAGAGTGGAGTGGGAGTAAGATGTTTTGATGAAATAAATATTGTTATTACTAGTTGAATCAATAGATAATTCAGTTGGATAATAAGTCACTAGGGAGGGAAAATTATAAAAACCCCATTTCAAACAGTTATGATAATGTATTATCTAACTTATCTTAAGGGATATTTTGATCATTGTAATGGTTGAATATTGATTCATGTTTTTATTATAGTATTTTTATTCTTGAATTATTATTTTGGAATATATTTTATCATAATGGGGAATATTGTGGCTATATTGCGAGTAGGGATGGTCCTTAGTATGCCTTCGATTAAAATTGACACTGGGGATATTGGTTTCCAAGATGTGAATACACTATGGTTCTTCATGATGGATATTTTTTCCCATGACCTAGTTATCCCCCATGGATTTCTTGTATGTCATTTTGTGTAAAAAATATTATATTATGTGATCATTACAAATAATCTACTTTATCAGGTACCGTGATGATGAAAACCAAATCCCAATCTATGCCATATTGGAGGGCAGAGCCATTGTTTTTATTTTTAGTGGAGATAACTCCCACTATTATCCATTTATCGTAATAAATGATCAATTTTAGGACAATAAATCAGGTTAGAACATACTTTTTCTATTATTATAACCTTACTGACATGTTTCCTTTTAATAAAGCCTCTTAATTATTCTCCCATATTGGATATTAGTCATTTCAATAGCACCCTCTAAAAAATTGTCTTTTATCTATCCTCCAAACACAATTTTTTTTTGGGAATTTTAAATCCATTGTTTTTTTATCTAGGGACTTGTTTTATACTCTATTATCATAGATTACAGTTTTGAGACTTTCAATGGAGAATAGACGTGAGTATTTCATGCTCAGTATGATTTCATCTTTTATTTATAAGTTATTATAGTATGCGGGAATAATATTATAGACTATTCGGGTTCATGTTTTTTAGAAATGGTTTTTCATAGATTTTTTCTTACAATATCCCTTCATGAAGATAATTTTTATTCTACATATCTCTCTGATGACTCTTATTTGTCTTTTATTATTCATTATAGCCTTGTTGATACTTTTTTGAAATCTCTATTCATGAAAATGTCTTGAAATTTGATATAGTTCTATGGTTTTTTATATGATATTATTTTTGGTGATTACCTCAATAGATAAGAATTATTATTATTTATTTGATATAATTAAACATGTTACAAACAATTTAAGGACTTGTATATGGTATCTTCATAATATGATTTTTATTAGTAATACCCATGATTGATATATATTGTATGTTTGTGGGTTACTGGACCTTAATTCCCATTCTTGAAATTTAATCCTATTAATTTTGTGCATCATCTAGTGTACAAATACTGATATGAAATATTATGCCTTATTATTAAAGGTCTTTCCTATGTTATTTCACATAGTACATAACCTTTTTACAAGTATCAACATGAATTGGGTTCTTAGTATTTTTATGATGGCACCATGGAGTGGGTATTGATGATATAAAAGTTGTTATGTACTATGGCATGATTGATGGTATGATTTAGGAAATAGAATTGTATACTAGTTTGGATGTAGACCATTAATGGAAGATTCAAACTATCATCTAGAGGCTGGTATGAGATTATTACTTGGAAGTGTGAAATGTGTATCAATATATGTAAAACATGTTAATTGGGACATACTATCGACTATGGATTCAAACATACACAATTATATTTTCTATGGGGGTTCTAGTTAATGAACATCATTTTGGAGGTGCGTTCATACATTCCATAAAGGGGCAAGATGTGATGAGATTGAATGGAATGGGGTTACAACCAAATATTGTACATGGGGACATCTTGAGAGGTGTATTGATAGAATTTTACATCCATAGTACCATTCGGTACATGTAATTGGGTCCTTGGTTTATGAAAACATACTTGTTATACGACGACTAAGGGTATGTGTTGCTATTTTTCTACTGGTGAATTTCGTATATCCTCATAAAAACTATCATATATACCTTTGAAATTTTGTTATACACATGTTGTTAGTGAAATAACATGATAAAAATTACTCCATTCACATCCACCAAAATAGTTTTATATAATTAATTTGTAGGGACTTAGGGAAAAGAAGTGGCCTAACTATAGGGAGTCTAGAGCTAGATCATGATTTTTGGAAATAGTACATTGACGACCTTAGTGGGATGCCACCATGTTTTTTTGAATTCTAATATTTCTCATACTATTTACTAACCTTCTACATTGGGTTTTTAATATTATAATTTTCTATTAAAATTGATATACCTTTTCATATGTTAATGAAATGGTTAGTTGTTCTAATAACATTATTTTTTATATTTATTATCATTGTATTTATTAAAATTGTGTTTTTACACCACCCATTAATATAAATCATTCCCCCGTGATTGTTAGATAGTCTCACGCACGTGGGAAGGTATAGAAGAGGCAATGTGACACTATATCATACTCGAACAATCAAGATGAGGCATTATAAAAACTATGATCGATAACATTAGACACATAAAACATATACATATATGAGATGTGATATTTTTATTATTAAAAATACTTAAACTAATAAAACCCATATTAAATAAAAAATTTCAAGCGGTTATAAATTTCATCCAAAATATGATTTAGAACACTCAATATTGTAAAATTTCATTTTTTCGTATTAGTAGTTCTTATTTTAATATATTAAATTTTCATTTTAAAATTATATTATTTATTTTCAAAATTCAATTAAATAAAATTTATCTTATTTTTTAATTCGATACCATAAAATAATTATATGGTTAACATAAATGATTTCATTAAAATATAGTATTTTTATGTGAAAAATTAAAAATATCAAATTTTCTAATACCATAATGTTTATGATGTTATGATAGTAATTTTCATAATTAATAGTCATATAAACCAATTTTAAATAAAAATATAGAATTATAATTAAAAATTAATGAAATAGATATACTATGTCTTATTTATAAAATTTATATCCAATGTTTGGGATACATTGATAATACTTTACTCAAAATTTTTTATTATTTGATTATATCTTAAATTAAAATTCATCACTTATTGAAGAAATTTTATAGAAAATAGTTTATATAGTTTTATAATACTTTTCTTATAGTTTTATAAGTTCAATTTCATTTTTGATATAATATAATGAGTTACAATACTAATATTGTAGATACAAGAGTGTTAAAAGTAATATTATCAATGAATGTATTTATTAAACCGATCTAAATTTATATCTAGTAAAGTATACAAATAAAATTTTTACAGTCTCTAACATAATGTATTTGTTTCTAAATAACTATATTATCAGTCACCTAATTTTTATTCAATAGTTTAAGATATTAATAAAATCAATTACTAAGAATAATAATTTTCTACAAAATAATTTCCATAATGTTGAATTTAATATTATAAATCGTATTTTTATATTATTTGAAAATTAATATATAAAAATTTTACAAAAAAAATAAGACTATAACAACAAACTGTGGTATAATGGTTTACATTAATTTTTTTGTAAATTATAAACTACATCAATAAAAAATAGTAATCAAGGTAAAAAATAGAATTGTAAAATGTAAAAATCAGGTGCTAAAAATATTACAACAAGGGTAATAAAAGTGTAAAATTTAGTTATGGATGATTTTTCATCACCAAAACTCCCTATATTCTATTATTTCTTAGTATTTCATCTATTTACCATTTAATTGTCTATGGAATCTTCTAAAAAACTATTGGTCTTCACAAATTTTCAATTTGTCACTTATAAATGGGGAACAATTACACAACTTCATGATAAAAAGTCCATTTTAATTTAATCTATAACACATTTATATTTCTAAATTGGGAAAAATATCTCACTTTTATATTAATCATTACTCACTTTGATAACTATTATCCACTTTCCAGATTTACATTTTAAGTGAAATCTCATATTCACAATGAGGTTAGAGAATGTTCAAATAGAAAACAATAAATGGTATGTGGTTCAATGGCATGAAAATAATTCCATGATTCCTAATTAATTAAATTAACCATGATATCTTTGATGTTGTGTAATTGTTTCCAAATGTATTTGTTTTTACATATTCATTAAGTTTAATAGTTTTGAAGAGCAATATTGTGTTTTTCATTAAATTATATTGGTTTCAAAAGATGAATTTTTTTAATTTTTTTATAAACACTTATATTTTTGTGTGTTATAACATATATTCAGGAACTTCGTTGCTATATTAAATGTTTATTTCATAAAAATATTTTATTTCATAATGATAACTTTTTTTATATGTGGAAATAAAAGTTTTTAGTTAACACGTCTTCCATTATAAATTTCAACCTTATAAAAGGTTTAATATTTTTTAATGTAATTCCTCGGAATTATAATGATGGATTTTTCTCTATTTCTATATTTTACTAAGTCAAACATGTTATCATTTATATTTAGAAACTAATTTTTTATATACCTTAATTAGGATGTTATATTTCCTTTCTTCTAATTTTACAAAAAAAAATATTATTAATTAATTATATGGATTTTCATGAAATATATTATAAAATATTTAACCTGTAATCACATTTTAAAAATAAAATTTTTTTCAATTTTTTTTTAAAAATGTTTTAACATCCACTATGTATTTCTTTTTATAAAAATTATTTTATTCCATGTATCATTTGTTAATGATTCTATATAAAAATTAATTTGATTCCTTTGTTTTCTCTTCATAGTATATTATATGTAGCAAAGAATTCTTAGGATGAATTCATAATTATTGCTCAATGTTATTTCCCATGTCAGAGTCCATTGTCGTTTCACAGTGAGAAAGATCATTTGGAAAATGTGTATTGGTTAGAGTCGATCGTCCATATCATAAGGCTTTTTCAGATCCTAATGGACCATGTTGTTTCACCTGTTTATGGAAACTTTCATGTAGTATATGGGTGTTAGTGAGCCTAGTTACTCAGATTTTTGATGATTCAACACCTGTACAGACTTTTATACAATATTTTTTTCATGTGGTATACTACCCTTCCTTCTTGCAATCTGTAAATATCCATTGGCTTCAAGAGATACAGTAAGAATGAATGATAATGGATGATTACGTTGAGAGGTTTATAGGACATACACAATAATCCATTAACATGATCATTAATTGATACATCATAGCATTGTAGAATGAGCAGTGAATCTGTATAAGGATTTGATCTACTATCGTTCTATTGTGAATCCCAAAAAGTATCATGGTAATTAAGATGAAATTGGTTATAGAGATATTGTTTTATAGGGATTCTAGATAGATGGAGCGAGGATTGGGTTCCATTGATCTGAGACATCTGCAACACTTAGCAGATGCCAAGAAATAGGATCTCAGCACAGGATTCCACCCCATGATTAGACATAAACAAGTGACCATATGTAGTACACTATTCCTATGAATCCAAGAGAGTGGTGGCATGTTGATTGTGACATGTGAGGTCACATCTGATGAGACTACCTAGTAATATATTCTTTGTATCATGAGAAGATATCTGATAGACATTCATTGTAAACACAACACCATGATAAATAATATCCTAGGAAGGTACCCAATGGCCCTTTTGGAGATGAAGAAACAGTAGGAGTAGGATGTGCTATAGATGTAGGATTGCATTATCTGACCGTTAGACCACCTGCAGGCATTCCATGTCAGGATCATGGAGCATGTGGATGGTCTCCTATATTATTCCTCTCTATATAGTTTTATTATCCCATAACACCTGATATTAATATAGTTACATTATATGTGTATTTTTATCGTAATTCAATTCAATTATACATATGTATCAATGATTCTGTTATCACTGTAATCCTACTATGATAGATAGATCTCCTAGTTGAATCCCTTGAACAACAACTTTATCTTAATGTTCTTATTGGGAATTCTTATTCTGTATCATTCATCTATCAGTATAGTGAGCTATTTCTTAGTGGATAATGGTTAATGTGGAACCTCTCGGTCATCATAATGAAGCCTCATGATGATATATTTTGGAATGTATTAGATATCCATTGTCTAATCCTTGATATATTATATCTTCTGAAAATATAGATAATTATGATCTTATGGGACACAATTTTTCTTTTACTAGTGAGAGATATCTCATCACATAGATAGTGGGATTTATGATAAGGAGGATGTAGACCATCACCCATCAGAAAGAGAGGATATCCCATAGTGTTGTTGGATCTTAATTAATTGGGGTTCCATCCATTAATGATGATTAACAGGACGTCTTCCCTAATGGTGATTTGAGACTACCTTAGATGTGGGAAGTGGGGTTTTGATTAAAATTAAATCATAAATCTGGTCTAATATATTCTACATAATATTGGAAATATCTAGCTGAGACCCTTGGTTTGTTATTGAATTTATAGGATCATTGGGATATGGTTTCCTCATTCCCATTGTTTCCCATTGGGCATCTCTAGTGTTGTTTTTGATGAAGGTGGACATGAGATTATGACATTTCATAAATTATCATCAGCTTAACAAGTCTTATGTATAGAAAATTAATACCTTATCAAGGACTCGAAACCTCCTTGATAATTTTTGAGTAATTACATGTTTATCTATGATCATTCATAGGTCTGTTAATTACTTGGTGAAATTTCAATAGGCTAATCTTTCAATGGGTTCATTTTGATGTTGCTACAAACACTAATAGTTCCTAATGATTCAATTCAGCGTGATGAATCCCCCACCATATTTATGATAGTGATTAACTATGTATTTTATTTTTTTGTGGATGAATTAGTAATTTTTTCAGTGATGACATTCTTGTTTAATCTGTTTCATAGGAGGATCATGAACAGTAGTTCAGGGTGACCATATATTTACTATGAGATCACAAGCATTATGAGAAACTCTTGATGTTCAAGTTCAATATTAAAGAGGATCACTATAAAGGGCATTTAATTTTTTAGAATTGTTCATACATGGGAATATAAAATATTGACCCTGTGATTTATTTGGATCCACCGAAAAATGTGTTTGATGTGCGAAGCATTCATGGACTAGTAGGTCACTATATGAGGATTGTTGTAGACTTATCTAGAATTACTACCACACAGACCACCCTGATGCTAAATGGGTGTCCATTTACCTTGTATATTTAGTGATAGAGGTCCTCTTAGTATTCAATGCTAATTTTGAAGAGAGATCAATGTTTGAACGTACCATAGGAAGGTGTTGAGTCCGTATAGTATTATGATGACTTAAGTGATGATCTTAGATATGTTTTTAGGATGTTGTGGGTATTTTGTACATACTTGTGAAGAATAAAGAGACCTCATTAGTAGAAATACATAATTCATGACATAGAGTCGTTAGTGGTAGCATTCTACATGGGTATGTTGAGGGTATTACTATCTAAGAGTGTGCTTTGTGGTTTACTCATACCATTAAATTATAATGTACATATTCACTTAGAGATACATCAACTAGGGACAATGAATCTGGTTAACAATCATATTGTACAATGACATTGATATAGTAACTAATCGTAGGAAGGGAAACATTGTAATATATTCCTTTATTAGGAAGTCCTAGGATCACTTGGAGCAGGATTCATAGAGGAAATCTTCTACTATATAGCCTTCTCAGGTCGAGCATGTGGTATAAGGTGTTTTCAGTCAATGGTATTGACTCATTTTATTCTATATCATGTGACAGAGTCATAGATTGGATACAATGACTTGGAGGTATTACAAGAATAGATATCTATAGTTCATTCCATATATGGATATTCAGATTATTGGAATCACCTTATCTAATTTTTTGTGTGGATAATGGTTTTAGTCACATTACAAGCGGAGATGTTGTTAGAGTTCTACATATTACACCTATATGTACATCCATGTTGGGATAATATTTATAGTTACCTATACATGTATTTTTTGGGTCCATCATGAGGTAAATAATTATTGTGTTCATATATCATTTCCAAACATATCAACGGATGGAGGATGAGCAAAACATTTTTGTGATATTTGTTTCTGTCCCTACATGTCTTTGTATGAAAATGTAATGACAAATCCATGGATGTTTTGATAGGGAAACCATATATAGAGATGGCATAAGATTCCATATGGGTGATATTATACCAATTCATGAATTCAATGTAGGTCCATTTTATTAGGCAACAACATTCAATTGATAATTGGGGGAGTTATATGTAAGGGAGATCATTCTCCTTCACGGGGATCCCTTGAAGACTGTTTCTGATCATGACGTGTGGGGTATAATATAATTGGGTAGAGGCCCATAAGAGGTATTATGGAACCAAATGAGGATGAGTATAGTTGACCATCCCACAACAATGGGAGTACAGATAACATAATCTTGGTGTTCGAAGATAGGTTGTGGGATTGAGTGGTATACATTTAATAGAGGTGGTAGTATCACAAACATTTGTATATTTCTTATACACTAATAGCTACCGATATATTATAAGCATATAAAATTTTGTGGCCCTATATGATTGATCATCTTGGTCGCCCTTATATTAGACAAAGAGTGGTGATACATATCTTTTGGTAACATAATTGGAACATGTGAATATTGATATATTCCATGTCATCATGAGTGGATGAGGAAGGCCTAGGGTGGACATAAATCATATTCATACCAAAGTTGTAGGTCCTTGTATTTTAATCATTGAGAACATGTTTTATATATATTATCAACACAACCTGGATTATGATGGTTCAACCAGGGAGTTAATTCGTCATATAGGTTCATTGGGCCATTCAAGACCATCAAAATGTTGGAAGAGAATTCTTATCGAATATACATGCACCCACAACAGAATCAGGTGAAAAATTTCTTCCAAGTGTCATATATAAGGGTATATATGCAAACCCCAAATACGTTATCAACATGGTTGATCTTGAAATTTTGGAGGGAGACACATTTGTAAAGAACATTGCTGGAAAAAATGATATACATGATATATCCCTCATTATATGAAAAATAAATTAGTTTTACATACTTTGGTGGCATTGAAACATATCATACATTTCATAGGAGAGGTTGCGACAAGTGTGGGCTAAGTATCCTGAGAGATATTTTTAGTTTCTACTTTTTCTGGGGAAAAATTACTGATGTAGGGAATGATTTAGAGTCCTATTTTTTTCTTTTAAGAGATTTAAATATTTTTTATACACATATTTTTTAAGGATATGAGACAATTTGAAATTGTAAAAACCGGGTACATAGAATTAATTTTATAAAAATATCAAATAAGTTCTATATAATGAACACAAAAATTAATAATGAAAATTTGATAAAATTGAAATGAATTATTTTGTAAGAAATATAAACCCACGGAAATGTATATAATGTAGTGTGTACCAATGAAAAAATCTATAATGGGTAGTCTTTGGGTGTTCTGACTACTCAGCCATTTTTTGTATATTTAGTGGATTATTTTATTATTGAATTAATTAATTAATTTTCATAGAAAAATGTTATAAATATATCATCATGGAAAAGTTTCCTGGGATAGCCTTATAATCATGTATTTTCCAATGATTCTCTCCATCCTCATTCATTGTCGTATCTCAACGGATGATGAAGAAACACTAGATCGGGTCAGATCATGATGTAATGAACACAATAAATTCTCTCAATCATTGGATGAATCTATCCAAATCAAACCAAAAAAAATTAATCACGTATGGACTCATAAATTTAGTAATTTATAACATTTTAAATAAATTATTTCATTGGATCAATCAATTATATTGATATGTGAAAAATATGGAATAATAATCCTCCTATACACTGGTTAAATTGATTAAATTAAATTTTTCTCATGCCATGATTTCCCATTCATGATCATTAGAGAATAGAGCATGAAAAACTATGATAAAAACTATTTCTATGTTTATTTTCCCTAATTTTCATGGAATTAAACTATCATTGGACTTATCATTCCCAGAGTGACATGTTCATGATGTAATACACCCAATAAGACCCCTCAAACCAGGATGAAATCCGAATTGAGGAATAAATAAATGAACTGATCATAGATTTGTAATTTGTTTGAGGAGTGGATAATCATTGGATGATTTTATATTGAAAAATTAATGACATAAGACCTCATTATGTGTACTGTCATATGGGTTTACACAAACTCAATTCGAGGCCAATTTCCAACCAACAAAAGCCGAAACCCCTAGATCTTCTCTATATCCCACAGATTCATTTAGCCATGAGGATATATATAAGAAAAAATGAAGTGAAATTTCATGATCTACCATGGAGACCGAGGATCATAAATTATATGAAAATACTTAAAACACTCTTTGTTTACGGATGAACACATGGAGGGAAACCCCCTCATCGGTCGCCTCTATGGTTTGAGATAACAAAAGGTTGAAATATCATGAATCCTTCAAAATCATAGTTCACTACATTACATGATATAAATACCAAGTGATATATCACATCTATGGGATACTGTGTAGCATTAAAGGACTAGGTACACATCTGTCTACCCAATTAAATGGACAAGCATTACAGGAAACAAATTGGTCCCTGTTAATCTATAGACACTAGGTATTCTAGCTTCATGTAATATACTATAACAAAGG
The DNA here is from genome assembly GCA_963277665.1 of Viscum album. Classification (NCBI taxonomy): domain Eukaryota; kingdom Viridiplantae; phylum Streptophyta; class Magnoliopsida; order Santalales; family Viscaceae; genus Viscum; species Viscum album. The sequence goes on from OY728140.1 coordinate 656,168,022, forward strand.
ATAGAAGTTGTGTTCCAGTAATGGAAATGACTAGGTGACCGAATAGTTACTCATTTCGTGTGGGTATGTGCACATGTAATGTTCCACTTGACCACTTTTGATGAAACATATATGGTATCTATCTTATTCTTTTGAAAATATATTATAGACTGGAAGTATCTTATCTATAGTTTTTTCCATGTAGAGTGACATAGTTCTAATAGTTATGGCCTCTGAGATCTAGAGTCAAATATTAAAGGAATGTTTCTCAAGGAGGTGATTAATAAAATACAATAACGATCTAGATGATTTACCAATGACTACAAAGTTGTATCAAATATTTTTGCTAGAAAAATAATGTCTGAATTCATTAGAGTGGGATCCCATAGTTGAATGGCCATGGGTCCTATACAACTACCATATTATGAAACCCAATACCATATAGGGAATGGGACCTTGATGACTAGAGGTGAATACTATAGATTTTCTATGGTATGTGCCATCTACCTTCATAGTAGAACCCCAATTGTCATGGGTGTGGGTATTATACCTTATTTAGTAGAACCCTCTATTAGAGAGTTTGTGGGTCCCCAGGAACTATAGTGGCCCCCACTATCATAATGACGTGTGGATCACCAACATTAGAGTTTAACTATGCATTGAAATTGGAACGAGTACTCCACGATACTAAGTGGAACCCCATCTCTAACAACATATGTTGCGGTCCTAATGAAACTATAGTGGAACTCCCGATTGTCATGGTCGAGTGACCTATATGGAAAATTTTATTGTGGAACCATCCATAGGAATGGTTGTGGTTCCTCTCTATTTAGTGTTAGATTGGAATACCCTAATGTACTATGGAGTTGTTCATTTACATAGAGTTTGTACCCCCTCGAATTTATGGCATTGTGATGATGCTTTTTTTAATATGGACATATTTTTTTAGTAGACGCGTGAGATGCTACGAAACATTGATGGACTATTCAAACTATTTGATACACATATAATTGCGATGAGTTGTGAGATGGAAATACTATTACTCTATCAATATGGATTCATTGGATGATACTATATATATATATATATATCCTTCTATATCGACCATATGATTTTGGTTACTCTCTTTCCAGGATTGGAAACAATCCAACATGTATCCCATGTGAAACTTATGATTGGATTTTAGGGTTGAATGATTACACTATACTTATAGAGGTGTTGAAGGAAGGATAAGTAGTTAATCTACTCATAGTGTATAGTACATTGTGTTTGGATGAGGTTACATTCACTATTATATATGGTTGGGATATTCTTTTGCAATGTATCATGTATGTACTTAATTTTTACTCTTACTATATCTCTTAATACTCCCTCATCAGCTATTAGGGTGTCCCACATGGTATGTATATACACTCCCAGTCATGGGATTTACCCGCACATATCATTTTTATTTAGATAATGAATATGTCAACAATGACTATAATGGATGATTGGGTTACTAGCTTCCCAGACCGTATATAGTGGTTGTTGATTGGAATTCATGAGCCTGGGTCTTTCAATTATTTTCATTTATTGTTTCTATTATTTTGGGACATATTATTTATTGGATGTGTATTTTAACCCTTTAATATTCAGTTACACTACTATATATTCTTATTCTCTGGAGGTTCATGCATTATTTATTTACACTATTGTAGTGTTGCATCATTCACTCTTTACCTCTATATTTTCCATCAAGTTGGTTTTCAGTGTTCATAACATTACTTAGGAAAAATAATCCTTGAGTTACATATGCCTTTGACACTTGTTGCTGGCCCTGTAACTTTGAAGGTGGGATTTTGGTTATTGAGGTTTCATCCTCGTTATGGGTCAGGTCCTGAAAATCAACATCTGATACAATTCAACATAGAACATATTTATTACCGAATTTATTAGAGCACTATTTGGGTGAACCCATCACATATTCATTATCTATATTACCCAATGATATCAGGGTAAATACATCATATAATCTACAATGGGCTCACCAGATTCTATCTAGGAACACCCCTGATCAAAAATAATATCCAATAATAATTATTAAATAGATAATTTATTTAAAAAAAATATTATAGAAATATAATTTTTTAATAACATAAATACCACAAGAAATGAAAATGATTCCATGATAATCTATTTGAAACAACGAAAACTCCTGGAAAATAGAGAGGTTTTCTAACAAAATCATTGTAACATGATTAAACTAGGGATATGAAATAGGTTCTATAACAATTTTCCTTGAATATTGATTTAAAAATGAAAATAAAATATTTTCTTTAAAAATCTATTTGAAACAATAACATCTCCCCAAAAATAAATCAGTTTCATAACAATATATTTTAAATATGACTAACCGGTACAAAAAAACTGGTTCTATAAAAATATCCTTATAACAATAAGTATAAATATTGACAAGGAATTTCTATGTGATCATTAAAAAAATATCCCCATTGAAGAATATTTTACAAAAAGGTTTCTAATGTTGGTGATTTTAAATAAAATTGAAATATAATTAGAATTTTTTTTCAAGAAAATATGATTCTAATTTTAAAATTTGCTCTCAAAAACATAAAATTCATAAAATAACGAGAAAATAATTTTCATTGATAATAAACATGGAATAAAAGAATTGATAATTGGAATAAAATAATAAAAATGATGGCGTTAAAATACATCCATGTATTAACTATTAAACATAAACCTTTTTTTCAAAAAAAATTTAAAAATTGTTGTTAAAAGTGCCCCATTTTGAAAATGAAAGGATGTGTCCATTTAAACAAATATATGCAGGAAAAATATCATGAAAATATAATTACAAAAATAGTTATAATTATAAAGAATATCTTTAAAATATATTTTATAAAATTATAATTGCATGATAAATATACTAGATTAAAAATAAAGAAAAATATTAGTATCACTTATTAATGACATTCATCATATTTCATTAATAAATAATGAAGAAAATAAAAATACCAGATGAAAACACCTCTAAAAATCATTAGATTACAAGGATGTGTGTTTCAATAAAATAAGATCGCATTATTTATTCCAAAAAATACTTTCAAATAGAAAAACTCTAAATGAGGTAGATTTTATCATAAAATCTTTACAACATAGGTTAAAAACAAACCTTACGGCACATGAAATAAAAAATTCAAACAATTATTTAAATATCATTAACATATGGAGTTTTATGAAATCACATATAAAATACAAGTATATTCAAATAAAAAATAAATATAAGACATTATTTTTAATCTAGGTCTCAATGATTGATAATTTGAGATGATTAACCAATCAAAAAATAGTACCATTGAATTTTTGGATTAATCAATGAATGGATTATGATTATTAAACTTAAATAAACATAAAATATTCCAGAATAAATAATATTATAATTCATATTCTTGATTCATATAATAATATTATATAAAATATAATGAATAAATAATATAAATCAATTATGATAAATTTAGTTATAGAATTCATTATCGATCCATAAAAAAATTGTCAAATCCATTTGGATAAAACCAAAAAAATGAAAAATAAAATTATACGATGTATTATGGATTCATGATATTACATGTAAATGTGGTGTTTTATACACCACAAAATATAAATTAATGGCGAATATAGTACATGTATCTGAAAAATAAAAAGTATGATGAGAAACCCCTTTCGTTCAAGTCCAGTCATTACTTGTATGTACATTAAATCAAATATAATATGATTTGACTTATTTTATTTACTATAATCCTTTCAAAATTTTATAAAATTACTATTAAATCATTTATATATTTATTTAAATTAAATATTTAATTAGTTATTTAGGTTAGTCCATGTTGAGTGTTTGATATCTTCTAGTTCATTGTTTCAAAACATATATGGTATGTTGTCCATGATCAAAATGGATATTATTTATACATATCTAGAATTATAATAATGAAATAATTATCATATATTTTAAATAATTATAGTTTTAATAATTATAATTTAAATGGATTAGAAAATTGATTATGTTATTATCATGGAATCAGTAAGTTGTATGTAAACATGAGTTACATTTCAACCATTAAATGATAATTATGTAAAGAATGTATATATTATCTTATATTTAATTAAATATAGTAATACCATTAATAATATATTATTTATTTAAATATACTTATGAATATCAAAAATGTGATGTCGTGATGAAAGATTAATCATATCTCTTTGTAGAAGTTACTGTCCATAAATACATAAATATTTTTCATTTTTTAGTGTTTTAAATTAAAAGAAAATGACATATTATATTTTAATAATTATAAATATTAACATAATATAACAATTATTCCATTTATATCATATATTTTCTTAATATTATACATGTTTTGTTCCATGTAATGCAATAATAAAAAATAAATCTCGTCACATTAAAAGGTAGTATTCCTCCGTAAAAATGAGTCATGTTATCCTATCCACCATGGAATGGAAATTTAAAATTCATATATGTGATATAATAACTAAATATATATAATTTAATTTGAAATATCACACGCACACACACACATATATATATATTAAAATTATCATTAAACAAAACATTAGAGTGATAATGGAAAATGAATAACAATGGTCTGTGATGTGGTAGTCAACCGTACAAACGTATGCCGACTTCATATCCCATTAGATTGAAGGGGATATGGATTTAGGTTTTGAAATTAATATAATACCACATCAGTATATAGTTGATATCATTTTTATAACATCATAATATTTTAAGAATATCTTAATGTGGTGGATGATGAAATAATATGGAAATGCATTGTTGTGAATTTTATCTCTTGATGGACCACCAATTTATAATGATATCTATTGTTTTCCTATAATTTCTTTTTGACCAAAATAAGTCTAGTTTGATTAGATAAATGAAATTTTAATTCATTTTATCATTTATTTTATGATGACAATGTTTTCTATGGTATTTCCAATAGAGGAAACTGTGTGTCCTTTTATAAGTGGGTTCCTTGACAATAAGTATATTTTTTAAAAGAAAAAGTGGTACCCTTCTTATTCACATAACAAAAAAGTTCGTAATGATGTGTATGAGAAATCACATTTTTAAAACCAACTAAAATAAAATTTAAAAAACAACAATAAATAATTTTAAAAATACATATTAAATGTATTAAATATAAATTCATAATAATTATGTCAATTAAAATTATATTCAAAACTTATTGGGACTTTTAAATTATATAACTTATTGAAATGAAATGTTATTTTTACAAATGTATGCATTTTTTATTTTTTAATGAAATATAATTATTTTATGAAAAATTAAGAGATATAAACCAAATTTAATTTTGATATTCCAATTTCAAATTTTATTTTATTTTAACAGTTATTTTTTCTAAAATTCCCTAATATTAATTAGATATGTTTTCATGATAATAAATTGAAATCAATTTTGAGGATTATATATTTTGAAAATTAAAATTTCATTATTATTATGTGATTGATTATTTTAGAAACAATTATCAATACATTATATTAATTCCAACTTATATATATAAATTAAATTATTTAATAATATTCATCAATGTAGATATAGTGGATTGGTTATTGCAGTTATATATATGATGGGTCGTATAAACATGTCTTTTTATGTAAAATAAACTATCAAACATAGTTTAATATTCTAAAATATCGAGGTGTTACAACCTCCCAACCTATCCAATTTCTTTCTTAAATTTTATCTCTATCTCATTAATTAATGATTTGATAGATGAAAAATAGTTAATTTGGCTACCCATATCATAAAATGGGTTAATAATACATCATAATGATTAGTTGGAAAAGGATATAATATATTCTTATTGAATTACATGTATTATATCTGAAAATAGAAGAATATAGGTGGGTGGTGAATATTGATACATGGAAAAATGTTTTAATCTGAGAATAATTTAATAGTGTGACTGTTATGATCAATTATAATTTTGTGAATGGTCCAGAAAAAAATAAAAACTACAAAACCATACACCTAGTAGGTGTGGTATATGTAAGTGATATTATCTGAAATGATGGTAATAATAAATAATTTGATATCCAAATATTTTTCATATAGATAAAGAATTATTTTACCATAAACAGAAAAATAATAGGTATATATTATTACATGATATGTTAAATTTCCCCCTTTATAAAATGTCCTAAAAATGACTTAATTTTTACAAAACAATGTGTATCAATGATTATTTTGTTCATATATAATGTAAAAAATATATTTACTGGACCACATAAACATAAGAACAAATGAAACCAATTACATATCTCTCTAACAATTAACTGAAAAAAAATATTGTAAGAAAATTGCAAGACAACTCCTAAAATACATAAACCACAATATGATTAAATAATTAATTTATCTCCAAAATGGAAAAAATAATATGAAACAATCGAACTAAATGATTCATAAATAACATAAACAAAAAATATGTTTTACACATAAATGGTATTTCACTCCTTTCATCTTTCAATTTTAAAATTATGATGACCATATATTATTGTACATTTAAAGACATAGTCACCAAATAAATTTTCAATATCTTGATTAGATATATGATAAAACATATCATCTCAATATCCAAACATCACATTAAATAAATAATTATATATACATCATCCTGTGAAAAATTGACCTATATTTTCTTTAATCACTTTTAGATCACTTTTCATAAAACATAAAATTGGTTTCTAAGACAATGAAATTAGGATCATACATCCTGTTATAAATATATGATGGTATCTATAACACTCAATGTATGCTCCTATGAAAAAAATCTTTAAATTTTCTAAAACCATTAAATTTATTCAAATTATAATAGACCTTAACGAACACTCTTCAAATCATTGTTGAAAACAAAAAACATTACATTTCTGACATTGAAAATGTTGAAATGATCCAATTATCAATACTAAATATGTAAAATAAGAATAAGGATATTATTTGATCAGATAAAATATAAATGACTTTTTTTAATAGTGTTTTATATTATTTTTCATGATATTAAAAAAACAATAAACATGTTTTTAAAACTGTATTTCTCCACCATAAGTAGGGATTTCTTACTTCTGATTATGTCATTATCATCACACTTATGAAACCCTTTTAGACATAATTAATTTTACATAATTATTGATAACATGGAGATAATAATATATAGAAACTTTGATCTCAAATTTAATGTATATGTAAATATAATCATTAAAAATTTAGAATCGTTAATAAGGATAAATTTATCATAATAGTATAATGACATAATAAAAGTGAATGTTTATTTGATATGGGAAATCATATCAATACTTAGTTAATGAAACATTAAAATGGGTAAATATTTATTAAGAAATGGAAGATTCATAAAAAATAATTATCTTGAGTCATGTGGTATGATTCTTAATCAATTTAAAAATTCATTAATCTTTTCAGGAAAACAAATGTATTTGTATCTTTGGAAAACACCTTTATTGAACATTTACAGAACCCTTATTTATAAAATACAATTAGAATAACCACATTTTCATGTTCTAATATAATTATTTGTATAAATAAATAATTAAACATTGCATTTGAGAGATATATGAGTGCAACCTTCATTAAATCATTATCAAGATCAAACAATGGTATCTAGAAACACCAATTTTATAATATTTTTGGGTCCAAGTCCATACTATATTGGATGAAACATGATAATAAAAAATAAAATGGTACCATTCATGAATTGAATATTCACCTCAATATAAACTCATGTAAACAGTCATTAGTCATTACCCAACATGATTAACAAATAAAAAATTAGCAGATTCCATGAAAGTCACACTGAAACATGATTTAATTTTGGAAAAGACACATTATTTATAAAAAAATTAATAATTATTAACCTGTGTATATATAATTTGTTTAAAAAAATTGCATTGAAATAATATTAACTCATGTAAAATAAACTAGTTTCATATAAATATTTTTAAAACCTGGATAAACCATTTAAAAATATTTTACATGAAAATCAAACTGAAATATGACTAAAAATTGGAATGAAAAAGGTTTCATAACAATATATTTTAATCAACAATAATTTATTTGGATAATAAATTAGTAATTTATCACTAAAATAATTTTCATGTTGAATGCCCTTTTTATATTAAAAACAACTTATATAAAATAAAAAATCACCAAATATTATGCTAACAAATTTACTTGATAAGATAATTTCAATGATATAGTGGACTAATCAAAGGAAATAATTGAAATTATGGTCAAGAAATCCATTAATCTTGTAAATTTAGAAAACAAACAATTATTTCAAAAAATTATTTCAATGTGAGTCAAAAGTGACCAATTAAAAAACTATTAGTATTTTCTCCTCTAAAACAATAATAAAATGATACCATCCATGTAAAATGGATATTGGAAATAAATTTCTTAAAATTAAATTTTAATTTTTTCATAACATTTATATGATATAAAAATTTACAATATCATAATGAAAATAAAATATTTCTATCACATGAAAACATAATTATTATTTTTTCATCAATCCATGTGGAAGGAAATTTCAAACAATTCTATTTTCCATCATAATAGAAATTTTCCAATAATTATATGTGGTTCAAGATTATAAAATCAAAATATTTTAACAATATTACCATTCATCATAAAAATTATCCAAATTAATGAGATTACAATATAAATATTACTCCACATTGTTGAAACATCAATATACCAAGAATAAAAAAATATCATTAAATGATACATTAAATATCATTAATATTAGATATTTCATGATATAACATATGAATGGGTCATATATAAACATCCTAAATGAATATACCTTCATATTTACGAATAAAATAAAGATAATTTTTTATTAATAAAACCTTAAATAATAAAACCATTGATTTTGAGAATTAATAAATTAATATATATTTATTACAAATGTAATTCCATATAATAATATTTATGTAAAAATCGAGTTATAAAAATTAATCACACATATTATAATAAAATATCACGGATAATGGATAATTACTATTTCCCTAATATATGAAATTTTTTTATGAACTTCATTATCACTAGGTACCATTAATTAATATACAATTTGGATGAAATAATTCAACATGATACATAAAATAATATAAATTATGATTTATTGAATATATTACTTGTAATATGGGAGTTTTATACACCAAAAAATAAATTACATTTATTGATATTTAATACATCTAATGAAAATAAAATTTACTGTCAAACCCACAAACCACAACAAAAGTATTTACTGACATATCATTTCACTCCATTATAATATGCTTAAATAAATTGATTGCCTTTATAATACAATTTCAATGATTTAATACCATAAACATAAATCTTTTATTTTATATCTTTTTAGTGACATATTTCAGTATTTAATCAGGTAATTCCACTTCTTGTGTTTGAAAGATGTTTGGTTAGTTCTTTAAAAATGTGTTTTGTGAATATTCCCATGATAATAGAGGTCATTATTTAATAATATAATGAAAAATAATATTGTAATAATTATTTCATTACTTTATCATTTATAAATTATAAATGAATCTTCATAAATGTCATTTAAAAATTAGATACATTATGCTCAGGAGAATGTTTGGTCATAAATTTGTGTGGGTAGCTTTTTAATTTTTAAATGTTAATTTTTAAAATAAGGTTTGTATTATTTAATCATCAAATATTGATAATAATATCCTAAAAATTATATTATTTATGTAAATATAAATATGTGTATCATTCATGTTATTTATTGATGAAAAAACAATCACATTGCTTCATGGAGGTGTTAGTCCACATTTATATGAAAAACATTATCATTTTTAGTGAAAAAATAAAATAGAATATTATACATTCATAATGAAAATTATTTCATTAATATAATTATTATTCAATTTACATCACTTAAATTCCATAACATTATTCTTATTAGCTAACATGAAAATAAATGATAAAAATAATTAAATTTGCTACATATGCCAATTTTCTGTTGTTCACATGAGTGACATTATCGAATCCCACAAAAAATAAATAATGATTTTATTTGTGATATAATTACTAAATTGGAATAAAAAAGTAAAAAACATATATATACTGTTTAAACATAAAAAAAATGAACAATGATTGGTGATGATATACAACGAATGAAATCGTTTCATCTGTTTAAATTCTATCATACATAGGATTTGTGATTTCATATCCCATCTGATTGAAGATGATATAAATATAGGTCATTACATTATTTTTATAATATCTATGTATATATAATATATACATTATATAATATAATAAAATTTTGAAAATATTTTAATGGTTTGGAAGAATAAATAAAATTAATATTCATAGTTAGGAATTTTACCTCTTCTCAAACCACTTCTTAGTGATTATACCTATTGTATTCCAAGAATATATTTATGAAAAAGAAGGATTTTAATATGTGGTATTGGATGATGAAATTTTTTTCCTAGGGTTTTTTTATCCAAAATGGATTGAATGAATTAATAATATATGTTAGAAGGTTCCCTTTTATAAGTGAGGTGGGTGACAAACAGGTAATGATTGAAAATGAAAAATGTGTAACCATTATTTTTAAAATAATAAAATGGTAGAAAATGAATTATTATCTTCTAATAAAAACCATAAAATCAAATTGTTTCCATAAAATTTTTATTTTTAACAATTTTTCATTTTCTTCATAATCATTGTTAGATTAACAATTGGTAATGTTATATTACACTTAATGGTGGTTGTTTATTTTTCCTTTTTTTCAATTAATTAATGTAAAAAACCAGAAAAAAGTATTTTAATATATAAATTTTTCTTATTATATATATGGAACATATTTTTCCACGTAACATTCAAATATGTGGAGAAGTATAATTTTATATTTATCCCTCGAAGGTGTCAAAAAAGATGGTTTTCATAATGTGTATTGTTCAGGGAATATATGTTTTTTAATCAAAAATATAAATAATATTGAATATTATGTAAATCCACATTAATATTTTTTATATAATATATAAGTTTCAATTATATCATCCCTCATTATGATTTTTTATTAATTATATAGTGGAATCATTAGTCAATTTAAAATCGTATTCTGAAAAAAAAAGTATTCTTAATCCTGAAGACAATATTCTTCCAAAATACTATATAAATATTATTTCAAAGAAATTAATTTTATTAAAAATTTTAATATAACACTTAAATTACATTAAACCATATTCATAACATAATGGTATATTTAAATTTCTCTATTTATTGATTACAAATGACATTTAATAATCTGTATTTTTCACTATTATATTAAAAAATATTGTATTTTCTAAAAATTCCAAAAATTTCACCAAAATTTAATTAGTATATAATTATATCAAGATATAATTTCATTTAATAAAATAAATTTTCTAATATCCCAAATATTAATTATTATATATATTCATGAATATATAAAAAGATAAATTTTAAACGAAAATATATTTTTGAAGAATAACATTACATTACTATAAATTGACATATTATTTAGTAAATTTTTTTAAATAATTATGTTTTATTATGATATATATTTCATAATTTATTTAATATTATTTATACCATACTATTAATTGGATATGTTATAACATTGATATATATCACTGGTCATTTATTCTTAGTGTTTTGTTTTGAATATGTCACGACCCCCTCCCACCAAAGATGCCCCTCCTGAGCTGGCAATGGTGAAAGGGAGATAATGACCCCCGAGTCCCGCCTCCAGTAGGCCCGGGGTTGGCGACTAGCACCAAGGGTATGAGTTTCACAAATATGGGAGGCATTACCCTATTTATTTTTTAGGATCGAGAAATATTACAAGTCAACCAACAAAAGGAAAAAAGAACAAGTGTATAGAAATAAACCAAAACCATTCCCACATGCATGTTTAAACAATTTTATAACAAGGTAAAAGTACAAGAAAGCTCAATGTACAATACCAAAATAAAACAAAAGGTACAACAACAGCAAAAACTCCAACTGTCCGACTAGTAGGGTCCCGCACGACCCTAGTAGTCCTCCTAGAAACCTGAAAGTAAACGTAGGATGAGCATACAAGTATACTCAGTAGGGAAACCTAAAGCTCTTGTTCACAAGTGGGGGGACATCCTTATGTCCCGTGAGAACAACAAAAATAACATAACAAGGGAATCTATCCACGCAAACACACTAGACAGACTCACCAAAACACAATCACAACAGGTAGTAGTAGTATAATAACAAGAGTATTGGGTACCCCGCAACATTTCACAATAGTTAGCTGAACATCCTGACACTATCACACTCTCCCCGCCCGCACACACATGTGCCTCACAACCACAACCACATCCCCCCTTAAGACACTTGGGCCTCATCTCTATGATTCTTGGGAATAATAATAGTAATAGAACTCTCACCGAAAGACACCTGGGCCTGAAATCGAAACCTACTTGAAGAGTCTTAGGTGTAAGGCCGCCTCAATCCATTATAGCCTATAATCCTGCATGAAGAGTCTCGGGCCTAATCGCCCCAATCGAAACCTACCTGAAGAGTTTTGTCTAACAACCCAAAGTTTCATTAATGTAAAATCCCTCTTGATCCAATATAATTTGTCTTTATAAAAAAATGTTTTTATAAGATGTCAACTTCTTTGTTTTTATGTTATGAATTGTGACCGTTGTTAATATAGATGTTGAAGAGTGATCACATGACTTGTATAAATATAAGGCTTTAACGAACCCAATTTTACTCAGACAAAGGAAGCGATGACCTCATCCAGTAGAATTTCCCCATACGAAGCCCATTTGTCAGAGCTCAGAAAAAGGGTGGCATCCTTGGGCTTCGCCCTTGAACAATCCCAAGCCGAGCTTCATTATGTCAATCTCGAACGTGACCGTCTACGGTAAAAGTGGAAGTTGATTGAAATTACCACTCGAGCGATGCTATCCGAGCCACCCCAAGAGTCTGTCACCATCGCACACCTTACCCTAAGGTCTTATACAGCTGTTTTAAGGGGTTATGTAACAAATAAGTAGTAATATGTTCATGTACATTATTTTTTGTATATAGTAATGAATATAATTTCTAGTCATTTTTGATAAATTGTAAATAGTTTTTAAAGTACACATGGTGTTTTTAGTTATTATTTAATTAAGAATTCAATTTTATTAAATTATGGAATTTTTTAATTAAATAATATATTAATAAAATAATAATATTATTATTATTATTAAATTTATTTTTATTAAATATATTTCTTCTTATAATTTTATGCATGCAATTAAATTTTTTATTAATGTTTGAAATCCATTTCTGTCAAAACCTGTGAATTTTCGATAAATGTCAGTTTTTATTTTAAAATTTAAAATTCACATATTTAGAAATTTTTCAAATAAAATAAATGTCATTTCTTTAATCAACATTTCGAAATTATCCAATGGTGAATTTTCCATAATTTTCTGAGACAGTCGAATTTTTGGGAAAAAATTAAATGTCGTTTAAATATATAATGTGTATTATGACATCATAATGACCTAATGGTGATGTAATAAAATACCCAAATCCTTATCTTCGGTCAATATATGTTTTATCATTAAATTAATGAGGTTTTGGGTTTGTTTGACTTACTTTTCAAAGCATTGATGAACCCCTCAAGACTTATTCAACACTTTGCCCTTTTAAATTAAATTCCATGGGAGTGTGACTCACCTCCACATAAGAATCCTTATTATTTTAATATTTTCGGACCATGCCCATGTAAAATATTGTTTTCTTCTTTCCTTTTCCAGAATCCATGGGAAAAAACCATGGGATGGTTTGTGGTTTGGATTAGTTTAATATAAGGGATCCCAAACCGAAATAATAAAGAATTCTCTCACCTTTCCTATATAAACCCACCCAAGCTCCCCCTTCCTCCTCACTTAAAATCCTTTGGAGTTCGTCCAAACTCTGCCCTACTCTATATAGAATCCTCCCAAGGTGCCCCAATCTCCCATGAATCCTCTCACAAGCCTCTCTCTAGCCTTCGGAAGCACACTTCCACGTAAGGGTTTTTTCTTCCATTCTCGTTTTTTTCAATTTTCTTTAAGTTATATTGCCCTTTTAGTTTAAATTATGAATATTAGGGTATGGTTTCACACATACCTCATACATCCTTCTTTATGTTTGAATGATGGGATACCCCTTTCTCTCTCATTTAATGCCTCCCATGTACACCCGTTACTATGCCGAAATTCCGAAAGGAACTTCTCTCTCTTCTTTTACATTCAAGCAATACTTTTTTATCGTGAATATAAATTTCATTTAAATTGTTGGGACATGTATCTATATGACCTCCTTAATGTCCATTACATGTTAATATGATGAGGAACCCCTTTCTCTCTCATCAACCCTTTTTTATGAATTCTTATGTCACGCCGTTACGCTGCCGAAATCGCACCAATTTTCTATGCCAATGCCATTGTGTAGTGAATACCATGCCCATTTCTCCATAAAGGGTATTCACATTTATGAACATTTACTTCTTTATTGTAATGTTTCATGTATTAATTCCACATTCCTTTATCGTGGAATAAATGATTATGTTTGATGAATCCATGTTTTATGATCCATGTGGCACACTTATTCATGAAATGAAATGTTTAAGAAGGGTGCGCCCTTATAGCGCTCCAATGCATTTGGTAAAGTATAGTATCCTGATACGTCATGTGAAATGAGTGTTGAATCATGCTAAATCAAGTTCAATGAGGGTTTACTCGTGCTTCATGTGCAATGAGGGTTTAGTCATGCTCCATGTGCAATGAGCCTTGGCTCATGCTAATTCAATGTTAAGTGTTGTTGCCACATTTCCATGTTATGATTATCATGCTTTATAATGGATTTATGTTCATGTTTCTTTTATGCTCTATTGATATTCCTATTGTCTAACATGTATTGTACTCCTCATGTTATTCCATGTGTACCCCCTTAATGAGCTTTATAGATCACCCTTTTCTTATGCATGTCCTCAGGTTATCCCATGCAATGAAATGTATGAGGGAATGTAGTGGTCATGTAAAGTATTTTTCAATAAAGATGTTGTATTTCATGTTTTAAGTTTTTATGTAATTATCCTAGGCCCCCAAGACACTAAACCTCTCGATCTTATTTGTTGTATCAAGTGAAGTTTTATGTAATAAATCACGTTTAGGTTGTAATAATAAGCAGGGTTTTCATAGTTGGTATCAAAGGATAGGTTTAGTTATTTTTGAGATTAGGAAACCCTAGTAAAGCCTTAGATACAAGACAAAATATAATAAAAAAATCCCTAAGTTTTGGTAAATACTAAATAAGAGGTTTATCAAACAAATACAGCCCTGTCTGGACACGAGCAGGTAGAGGTGGCACTGGCACAGATGTATCCTAGGGGTAAAACCCAAAAACACCGCTTTGAGAAAGACTCGAACAGGAACTGGTGCATTACAATGGTCTTTGCTGCACTCTTGGTTACAACAATCCCGGGGGATATGTTTTGATAAATTCACAATATTAGTATGAACCCTTATTAAGGGAAAAATGCCCCTAAGAATATATGTTAGAAAGTAGATCATGAAAAGCCTAGATTGAATCCTACAGACTCATGATTTAATGAAATTAATGTTTATTTATAAGTCATCAACTTTTGTCTTTGGATTACCCTTTATTTGTTACCCCTATCATTCCATTTATTCCAGCCAATGGCCGGTAATAGGAGGACTCGGGCTAATAACCATTGTGAAGATTAGTGTGATGACTGTACTAATGAGTTTCCTAATCCAATGGGAGCGGGAATCAAAAACGTTGTCACGCTTCTCTCTTAGCTAACTCAAGATTTGAATAGAAACACAGTTCAATAGGAACGTTCAACCCCCCTAAAAAATAACAAGTTGCTATCGAGAGCTTCATGAGACAAAGGCCTCCTGCTTTTAGTGGATCATCTGATCTCACGATCGCTGAACAATGGATCAACTCCATTGAAGAGATATTCTCCATACTTAAATGTTCTGAATAAGAGAAGGTTATCCTGGCTGCATATCGTATGGAGGTTGAAGCTTATCAATGGTGTACATTGATCAAAAATACGAAGCTTGATGAGGAGATCGAGGCTTTGGAATGGAAGGAATTTCGAAAGAGGTTTTCGATAAATATTTTCTGCGCACCCTCCTTCTTAAGATTGAAAGGGACTTCCTTTCCCTCAAGAAAAAAGGATGAAGAATCTATGGGAGCGTACGAGGAAAACATCATAAGGCTTGCACGATACGCTTTCGGCTTCGTCATGACCCATGAATGCAAGGTTGACTGCTTCTTTTGTGGGCTGAAGTCTAGCTTTTGGAAATCATTAGTGATCCGTGACTTCAACAGCTATGAGGAAATTGTCAGATGTTCCCTAAATGTTGAAATGGAGATCGGGGAATCACTGGGGTATCATGGGGCCAAGAAGAGTAAGGTGGACTTCAATGATGGTGGTCCGATGGATAAATCTAATGGTGCTTAGAAGTTCCAGCACCCCACTTGCCAAAAGTGTGGGAAGAAGGACCCTGAAAATTGCCTTAAGGGGACGAGAAATGCTTCAGGTGTGGAAGAGAAGGGAACCTAGCTATTAACTGTCGACAAGAAGGACATGTGGCTGCGACATAGGATAGGAATGCTCCGTTCAAAACTTAACGCATTGTACAATATTAGAAATGCCATGAGCCGGGTCATTTTGCAAATCAGTGCCCTAATCCAAGGGTTATCAGAGGCAACCAACAACCTCCAAGACAGAAACGAAGAGATTTTTCCATCACTTCTGCAGAAGTGAACCCCGAAAAAGAAGTGGTGATAGGTACGCCAGTTATTCATTCATGAATAGTGAACGTACTTTTTTATTCAGGTTCTACGCATTCTTGTATATTGTGAAATTTTAGTAGAACAATCCCAGAACCACCAAAAATCATGGATGTAAAGATGTCAGTGAGTATATCAAATGGGACAATCATTGCATCCCAAAAATTTAAGTCCTCCCCTGTTATAATCTGTTGATTGAATTTCCCAGCGAACCACGTCATAATCCCTCTGGTGGAATTTGATGCAATTCTTGGCATGGATTGGCTTTCCTTATATAGATCCAACATAAATTGTCAGGAGAGGGAAATCACACTCTATAGGGAGAATCGACCCCCGATTATTTACAAGTGTTAGGAGGAAGATGAATCTCCTTTAGCTCCATCATCTCAAGCATGGATAGTACTGCCCTATGAGCACGTGTATCTGGCTCAAATGACTGAGTCCAAAGAAGAAACCATCCTTGAAGAAATTCCTATTGTGAGGGAATTTGCTGAAGTGTTTCCCGAGGAACTGCCTGGTCTTCCTCCTAGAATAGATGTTGAGTTATCAATTGAACTTATACCTGGGGCATTACCAATATCCAAGACTCCATATAGAATGGTTGTTGTTGAGCTTGAAGAGCTGAAGAAATAACTACATGAGAATCTGGATAAAGGGATTATACGCCCAAGTGCTTCACCATGGGGTGCACCAGTCCTCTTCGTCAGGAAGAAGGATGGGCCAATGCGGCTTTGCATCGATTATCATGAACATAACAAAATCACGATAAAGAACAAGTATCAATACCCACGAATTAATTACTTGTTTGATCAGTTGTGTGAAGCACAATACATCTCCAAGGTGGACTTGCGGTCAGGATATTATCAAGTAAGGGTGAAGAAGGAAGATGTCCCCAAGACTGCTTTTCGTACAAGATACGGGCACTATGAATTCATAGTAATGCCTTTTGGACTCACCAATGCTCCAGTAATCTTCATGGACTTAATGAATAGAGTCTTTAGAGATTTCCTTGACAAATTTGTGGTTGTATTTATAGATGATATTCTAATATACTCCAAATCCAAGGAGGACCATGAGGAGCATTTAGGAACTGTACTGGAGACTTTGCGCAAGGAGAAGCTCTATACAAAGTACAACAAGTGTGAGTTCTGGTTGAATGAGGTCCCATTCTTGGGCCATAGCATCACAAGCTATGGGATATCTGTGGACCCCTCCAAAACATATGCAATTGAGGGATGGCCGAGGCCAACATCGGTAATCGATATCTGTAGCTTCTTGGGGTTAGATGGATATTATCGACGATTTGTGTGAAATTTCTCATGGTTGTCCAACCCTCTTACCAAGCTAACTTGAAAGGGAGTAAAGTTCTCTTGGAGTGATGAATGTGAAAAAAGTTTCAAGGAGTTGAAAAGGAGGCTTATCACTGCACCCGTGCTCACATTACCCACAAGTGGGGAGGTTTTTGTGGTATTCAGTGATGCTTTGAAGAAGGGCTTAGGATGTGTGCTGATTCAAAATGATAAAGTGATATCCTATGCCGCAAGGCAGTTGACAATCCATGAGCTAAACTATCCAACGCATGATCTAGAGTTGGTGGATGTGATCTTTTCTTTGCAAATCTGGAGGCATTATCTCTATGGAGAGAAATGTGTGATATATACTGACCACAAGAGTCAAAAATATATATTCACACAGAATGATCATAATATGTGCTAGAGAAGATTGATAGAGGTCATCATGGATTATGACTGTTCAATACATTACCACCCTGGGAAAGCGAACAAGGTGGCGGATGCCGTAAGTATAAAGGATCCAGCGATTCTATCAATGATGAGAATTGAGAAGGATCCAATATTCTTAGACTTGATGAAGATGGATGTGGGAATCATAATGAATGGAACATCATCAATCCTTTCACAATTGATTGCTCAACCATCTCTTTTGGAATGATTAAAGGATTCTCAAAAGGATGATGTGGGAATTCAAGAAAAAGTGGAAGCTATCAGAAAGTGGAAATCCTAGGAGTTTAATGTTAATGAAGAAGGAATTGTGTGGTTTGGGAAAAGACTATGTGTTCCATAAAGTCTGGAGCTGAAGAAGGAACTTTTGGATGATGCACATAGTTCAAATTTCTCTATTCACCCAGGTAGCACAAAGATGTATCGAGATCTCCGATAAAACTTTTGGTGAGATAATATAAACAAGGAGATCACCGAATATACATCAATGTTCATGGTGTGTCAGCAAGTGAAGGCAGATAGGCAGAAGTATAAGGGGATGATGCAACCATTTCCAATTCCAGAATGGAAATGGGAAAACATCACCATGGACTCTGTCACCGGACTTCCAAGGACATCCAAAGGCAACAATGCAATCTTGGTTGTTGTGTATCTTCTTACAAAGACTGCACACTTCATTGCTATTCGGGATGATTCCTATTTGGATCAAATGGAACGGATATATATCAGGGAAGTGGTAAGGTTTCATGGAGTAGCACTATCTATTGTGTCTGACCAAGATCCAAGATTCACCTCTATGTTTTGGAAGAGTCTTCAACATGCTCTGAATACTGAACTGAACTTCAGTATGGCCTATCATCCTCAAACTGATGGCCAATCCGAGCGGACTATCCAAACACTTGAGGATATGTTGAGAGCATGCTCAATGGACTTTAAGGAGGATGGGATCCACATATTCCTCTAGTTGAGTTCTCTTATAATAATAGTTTCCACTCTAGCATCCAAATGGCACCATATGAAGCCCTGTACAGGAAAAGGTGCAGAACACCGGCATGTTGGGATGACGTCGGTGAACGTAAGCTTCTTGGACAAAAAATGGTCGAAGAAATGGTAGAGAAGGTGAAAACTATTCAGCAGCATATCAAGGAAGCCCAGAGTCGACAGAAGAGTTATGAAGATAAATGTCGATGAGACCTTGAATTTAATGTTGGATACATAGTGTTTTTACGCTTATCTCCGTGGAAGAAGGTCATGAGGATTGGAAAGAAAGGGAAGTTATGTCCATGGTACATCGGCCCCTTCGAGATACATGATCGTGTTGGGTCTGTGGCCTATCGACTATCACTTCCACCTACTATGGCCAAGGTGCATGATTTCTTTCATGTATCCCTCTTAAAAAGGTACATACCGGACCCTTCACATGTACTCTCTTATAAAGTGGTAGAATTGGAAGATGATCTTTCTTATGGGGAGCAACCAGTGAAGATCTTAGATCATAGAGAAAAAGTTCTACGAAATAAAACAATGCCCCTCGTGAAAGTGTTGTGGAGAAACCACAAGTTTGAAGATGAAACTTGGGAGTCAGAGGGTATGATGAAGCTGAGTTACCCACATTTGTTTTAGTGTGGGAAAAGGAAAACTTCTAGTGCGAAATTTCTTAAGGGGGGAATATTGTAACGACCCAATGTTTCATTAATGGAAAATCCCTCTTGATCCAGTTAAATGTCTCTTTATAAAAAAATGTTTTTATAATATGTCAACTTAATTGGTTTTATGTTAAGAATTGTGACCGTTGTTAATATAGTTGTTTAACAGTGATCAAATGATTAGTATAAATATAAGGCTTTAACGAACCCAATTTTACTCAGACAAAGGAAGCGATTTCCTCATCTAGTAGAATTTCCCCATACGAAGCCCATTTGTCGGAGCTCAGAAAAGAGGTGGAATCCTTGGGCTACTACCTTGACCAAGCCCAAGCCGAGCTTCATTATTTCAAGCAAGAACATGACCGTCTATGGGAAAAGTGGATGTTGATGGAAATTACCACTCGAGCGATGCTATCCGAGCCACCTCAAGAGTCTGTCACCATCGCACACCTTACCCTTAGGTCTTATGCAGCTGTTTTAAGGGGATATGTAACTAATAAGTAGTACTATGTTCATGTACATTATTTTTTTGTATATAATAATGAAAATAATTTCTAGTCATTTTTGATACATTGTAAATAGTTTTTAATGTACAAATGGTGTTTTTAGTTATTATTTGTTTAAGAATTCAATTATATTAAAATAAGGGATATTTGAAATAAATAATATTTTAATAAAATATTATTATTTTTATTAAATTAATTTTTATTAAATATAAGTGATATTATAATTTTATGAATGCAATTAATGTTTTTATTATGGTTTGAAATCCATTTCTGTCAAAACCCGTGATTTTTCGATAAATGTATGTTTTTATTTTAAAAGTGAAAATTCACATATTTAGAATTTTTTTTAGATAAAATAAATTTTATTTCTGGAATAAGGACGTCGAAATTATCCAACGGTGAATTTTTTTTAATTTTCTGAGACAGTCGAATTTTTGGGTAAAAATTAAATACCGTTTAAATATATAATGTGTTTTATGACATCGTATTGACCCAATGGTGATGTAATAAAATACCATAATCCTTATGTTCGGCCAATATATGTTTTATCATTAACATAATGAGGTTTTGGGTTTGTTTGACTATCTTTTCAAAGCATTAATGAACCCCTCAAGACTTATTCAACACTTTGCGCTTTTAAATTAATTTCCATGGGAGTGTGACTCAACTCCACATAAGAATCCTTATTATTTTAATAAGTTCGGACCATGGCCTTGTAAAATATTTTTTTCCTCATTCCTTTTCCGGAAACCATGGTCAAAAACCATATGATGGTTTGTGGTTTGGATTAGTTTAATATAAGGGGTCCCAAACCTAAATAATAAAGAATTCTCTCACATTTCCTATATAAACCCAACCATGCTCCCCCTTCCTCCTCACTAAAATCTTTCGTAGATCATCCAACCTCTGCCCTACTCTCTCTAGAATCCTCCCAAGGTGCCCCATGCTCCCAAGAAGCCTCTCACAAGCCTCTTTCTAGCCTTTGGAAGCACACTTCCAAGTAAGGGTTTTTTCTTCCATTCTCGTTTTTGTCAATTTTCTTTAAGTAGTATTTCCCTTTTAATTTCAATTATGAATATTGGGGTATGGTTTTGCACCTCCCTCATACTGTCCTCTTTATGTTTTAATGATGGGATACCCCTTTTTCTCTCATTTAATTCCTCCCATATACACCCGTTACTATGCCGAAATTCTGAAAGGAACTTCTCTCTCTTATTTTACATTCAAGCCATACTTTTATATCGTGAATCTAAATTCCATTTCAATTGTTGGGACATGTATCTATATGACCTCCTTACTTTCCATTACATGTAAATATGATGAGGAACCCCTTTCCCTCTCATCAACCTTTTTTATGAATTCATATGTCACACCGTTACACTGCTGAAATCGCACCAATTTTCTAAGCCAATGTCATTGTGTAGTGAATACCATGCCCATTTCTCCATCAAGGGTATTCACCTTTATGCACATTTACTTATTGATTGTAATTTTTCATGTATTAATTACACATTCTTTTTTCATGGAATAAATGATTATGTTTTATGAATCCATGTTTTATGATCCATGTGGCACACTTATGCATGAAATGAAATGTTTAAGAAGGGTGCGCCATTATAGCACTCCAATGAATTGGGTAAAGTATAGTATCATGATACTTCATGTGCAATGAGTTTTGACTCATGATAAATCATGTACAACGAGGGTTTACTCGTGATTCATGTGCAATGAGGGTTTACTCATGCTCCATGTGCAATGGACCTTGGTTCATGCTAATTCAATATTAATTGTTGTTGCCACATTTCCATGTTATTATTATCATGCATTATCATGCCTTTATGTTAATGTTTCTTTTATGCTCTATTGATATTCCTATTGTTTAACATGTATTGTACTCCTCATGTTATTCCATGTGTACTCCCTTACTGGGCTTTATAGATCACCCTTTTCTTATGCATGTCCTCAGGTTATCCCATGCAATGTTAAGTACGAGGGAATGTAGTGGTCATGTAAGGGAAGTTCTCAATAAAGATGTTGTATTTCATGTTTTACGTTTTTATGTAATGATCCTAAGCCCCAAATACACTAAACCTCTCGATATTATTTGTTGTATCATGTGAAGTTTTATGTAATAAATCATGTTTAAGTTGTAATAAAAAGAAGGGTTGTCATAGTTGGTATACGAGGATAGGTTTAGTTATTTTTGGATTAGGAAACTGTTGTAAAGCCTTAAATACAAGACTAAGTATAATAAAAACATCCCTATGTTTTGGTAAATACTATTTAATTGGTTTATCAAACAAATTCATCCCTGTCTGGATACGATCATGTAGAGGAGACTCTGGCACATATGTATCCTAGGAGTAAAACCTGAAAACACCGCTATGAGCTAGACTCAAACGACAACGGGTGCACGACAATGGGCCTTTCTTCACTCTTGGTTACGACACTCCCGGGGGATATGTTTTGATAAATTCACAATCTTAGTATGAACCCTTATTAATAGAAAAACGCCCCTAAGAATATATGATAGAAAGTAGATCATGAAAATCCTAGATTGAATCAGATAGACTCGTGAGTTAATGAAATTAAATTTTATTTATAAGTCATAAACTTTTTTCTTTGGATTACCCTTTATGTGTTACCCATAACTTTACTTTTATTCCATCCAATGGCCGGTAATAGGAGGAATCGGGCTTACAACCATTGTGAAGATCAGTGTGATGACTGTACTAATGAGATGCCCAACCCAATGGGGGCAGGAATCGTGATCATTATCATGCTTCTCTCCCAGCTAACTCAAGTTTTGAATAGAAACATGGGTCAAGAAGAATTTTCAACCCCCCTACGAAAGAACAGGTCACTATCGAGAGGTTCATGAGGCAACATCCTCCTACTTTTAGTGGATCATCTGATCCCACAATCGCTGAAAAATGGATCAACTCCATTGAAAAGATATTCTCCATCCTTCATTTTTCTGAACAAGAGAAGGTTCTCATGGCTGCTTATCATATGGAGGGTGAAGCTGATCAATGGTGGACGTTGATCAAAAATATGAATCCTGAGGAGGAGACCGAGGCTTTGGAATGGAAGGAATTTTGGAAGATGTTTTTCGATAAATATTTTCTGTGCACCCTCCATCTTAAGATGGAAAGGGACTTTTTTTCCCTCAAGCAAAAAGTTGAAGAATATTTGGGAGTGTACGAGGAAAACATCACAAGGCTTGCACGATACGCTTCTAGCTTCTTCGTGAACCCCGAATGCAAGGTTGACCGATTATTTGTTGGGATGAATCCAAGCTTGCAGAAAGCATTAGTGATCCGTGACTTCGATAGCTATGAGGAAATTGTCTGATGTGCCCTCAAGGTGGAAATGGAGAATAGGGAACCATAGGGGTATCATGGGGACAAGAAGAGTAAGGTGGACTTCAATGCTGGTGGTCCGATGGATAAATCCAACGGGTGCTAAAGACGTTCCAGCACCCCACTTGCCAAAAGTGTGGGAAGACACACCCTGGAAATTGCCTTAAGGGGATGAGAAAATGCTTCACGTGTGGAAAAAAAGGGCACCTAGCTATTAACTGTTGGCAAGAAGGACCCACCGCTACGACCGAGGATCGGAACGCTCTGTTCAAACCTCAACGCAGTGTTCAATGTTATAAATGCAAAGAACCGGGTCATTTTGCAAAGAAGTGCCCTAATCCAAGGGTTATCAGAGGCAACCAACAACCTCCAAGACAGCAAGGAAGATCTTTTGGCATCACTCCTACCGAAGTGAACCCCGACAATGAAGTGGTGACAGGTACGCTAGTTATTCATTCAATAATAGCGAACATACTTTTTGATTCAGGTTCAACGCATTATTTTAAATCTCAAAATTTTAGTAGAACAATCCCAGCACCACCACAAATCATGGATGTAAAGATGTCGTTGAGTACGACAAATGGGACAATCATTGCATCCCATGAATATAAGTCCTCCCCTTTTATAATATGTGGATTGAATTTCCCGGCAAACCTCGTCATACTCCCTCTGGTGGAATTTTATGCAATTCTTGGCATGGATTGGCTTTCCTTATATAGAGCTACATAAATTGTCGAGAGATGGAAATCACACTCCATATGGAGAATCGACCCCCGATTCGTTACAAGTGTTAGGAGGAAGATGAATCTCCTTTAGCTCCATCATCTCAAGAGTGGATATTACTGCCCTTTGAGCACGCGTATCTAGCTCAAATGATTGAGTCCAAAGAAGAAACCATCCTTGAAAAATGCCTATTGTGAGGGAATTCCCTGAAGTGTTTCCCGAGGAACTGTCTAGTCTTCCTCGTAGAAGAGATGTTGAGTTCTCAATTAAACATATACTTGGGGCATTACCAATATCCAAGCCTCTATATAGAATGGCTGTTGTTGAGCTTGAAGAGCTGAAGAAACAACTACAGGAGAATCTGGATAAAGGGTTTATACGCCTGAGTGCTTCACCATGGGGTGCACCAGTCCTCTTCATCAAAAAGAAGGATGGGTCAATGCGGCTCTGAATAAATTATCGTGAACATAACAAAATCACGATAAAAAACAAGTATCCACTACCACGAATTGATGAATTGTTCGATTAGTTGTGTGGAGCACAATACTTCTCCACAGTGGACTTGTGGTCGGGATATTATCAAGTAAGGGTGAAGAAGGAAGATGTCCCCAAGACTGCTTTTTGTACAAGATACGGGCACTATGAATTCATAGTAATGCCTTTTGGACTCAACAATGATCCAGTAATCTTCATGGATGTAATGAATAGAGTCTTTAGAGATTACCTTGACAAATTTTTGGTAGTCTTTATAGATGATATTCTTATATACTCCAAAACCATGGAGGACCATGAGGAGCATTTAAGAACTCTAATGGAGACATTGCGCAAGGAGAAGCTCTATGCAAAGTACAACATGTGTGAGTTCTGGTTGAAGGAGGTCTCATTCTTCGGCCATATCATCACATGCAATGGGATATCTATGGACCCCTCCAAAGAAGATGCAATTGAGGGATGGATGAGGCCATCATTGGTAATCGATATCCGTAGCTTCTTGGGGTTAGATGGATAATATCGACGATTTGTGAGAAATTTCTCACGATTTTCCAACCCTCTTACCAAGCTACCTCGAAAGGGAGTACAGTTTGCTTAGAGTGAGGAATGAGAAGAATGTTTCAAGGAGTTGAAAAGGAGGCTTATCACTGCTCCTGTGCTCACTTTACCCACAATTGGGGATCTATTTCTGGTATTCAGTGATGCTTTGAAGAAGGGATTAGGATGTGTGCTGATTCATAATGATAAATTGATATCCTATTCCTCAAGGAAGTTGAAAATACATGAGCAAAACTATCCAACGCATGATCTGAAGTTTGCGGCTGTGATCTTTGCCTTGAAAATCTGGCGGCATTATCTCTATGGAGAGAAATGTGAGATATATACTGACCACAAGAGTCTTAAATATATATTCACACAGAAAGAGCTTAATAAGCGCCAGAGAAGATGGATAGAGCTCATCAAGGATTATGACTGTTCAATACATTACCACCCTGGGAAAGCGAACAAGGTGGTGGATGCCCTATGTAGAAAGGATCCAGTGATTCTATCAATGATGAGAATTGAGAAGGATCAATTCTTCTTATACATGATGATGATGGATGTGGGAATCATAAATAAGGTAACATCATCAATCCTTTCACAATTTATTGCTCAAACATCTCTTTTGGAATGGTTAAAGGATGCTCAGAAGGATGATGTGGGAATTCATGAAAAAGTGGAAGCTATCAAAAAGGGGGAATCCTCAGAGATTAATGCTAATGAAGATGGAATTGTGCGGTTTTGGAAAATTCTGTGTGTTCCATCAAGTCCGAGCTGAATAAAGAACTTTTGGATGATGCACATAGTTCAAATTTCTCTATTCACATAGGGAGCACAAAGATGTATGGAGATCTCTGAGAAAACTTTTGGTGGGATAATATGAAGAAGGAGATCACCGAATATACATCAAAGTGCCTGGTGTGTCAGAAAGTGAAGGCAGAGAGGCATAAGTCTAATGGGATTATGAAACCATTGACCATACCAGAATGGAAATGGGAAAACATCACCATGGACTTTGTCACCAGACTTCCAAGCACATCCAAGGCAACAATGCAATCTAGGTAGTTTTGGATCGTCTTACAAAGACTACACACTTCATTGCTATTTTGGAGGATTTCTCTTTGGATCAACTGGAACATATATATATCAGGTAAGTGGTATAGTTGCATGGAGTACCACTATCTATTGTGTTTGACCGAGATCAAAGATTCACATCTAAGTTTTGGAAGAGTCTTCAACATGCTCTGAATACTGAACTGAACTTCAGTACGGCCTATCATCCTCAAACTGATGGCCAATCTGAGTGGACTATCTAGATAGTTGAGGATATGTTGAGAGCGTGCTCAATGGACTTTAATGGGGGATGGGATCAACATCTTCCTCTAGTTGAGTTCTCTTATAATAATAGTTTCCACTCGAGCATCCAAATGGTGCCATATGATGCCCTGTATGGGAAAAGGGGCAGAACACCGACATGTTGGGATGAGGTCGGTGAATGTAAGCTGCTTGGACCAGAAATGGTCGAAGAAATGGTAGAGAAGGTGAAAACCATTCAGCAGCATATCAAGGTAGCCCAGAGTCGACAGAAGAGTTATGCAAATAATCATCGATGAGACCTTGAATTTAATGTTGGAGATATGGTGTTTTTACGGATATCTCCATGGTAGAAGGTCATGAGGTTTTGAAAGAAAGGGAAGTTAAGTCCATGGTACATCGGCCCCTTCGAGATTCTTGATCATGTTAGGGTTGTGGCCAATCGACTAGCACTTCCACCTACTATGGCCAAGGTGCATGATTTCTTTCATGTATCCCTCTTAAGGAAGTACATACCGGACCCATCACATGTACTCTCTTCCGAGGTGGTACAATTGGAAGATGATCTTTCTTATGAGGAGAAACCAGTGAAGATCTTAGATCATAGAGATAAAGTTCTACGAAATAAGACAATGACCCTCGTCAATGTGTTGTGGGGAAACCTCAAGTTTGAAGAAGTAACTTGCGAGTCGGAGGGTATGATGAAGCTGAGTTACCCACATTTGTTTTAGTGTGGGAAAAGGAAAATTTCGAGGTCGAAATTTCTTAAGGGGGGAATATTGTAACGACCCAAAGTTTCATTAATGGAAAATCCCTTTTGATCCAGTTAAATGTCTCTGTATAATAAAATGTTTTAATAAGATGTCAACTTCTTTGGTTTTATGTTTAGAATTGTGAACGTTGTTAATATAGTCGTTGACCAATGATCACATGGTTAGTATAAATATAAGGCTTTAACGAACACAATTTTACTCAGACAAAGGAAGCGATGGCCTCATCTAGTAGAATTGCCACATACGAAGCCCATTTGTCAAAGCTCGGAAAAGAGGTGGCATCCTTGGGCATCGCCCTTGACCTAGCCCAATCTGAGCTTCATTATTTCAATCTCGAATGTGACTGTCTACAGGAAAAGTTGAACTTGTTTGAAATTACCACTCGAGCGATGCTATCCGAGCAACCCAAAGATTCTGTCACCATCGCACACCTTACCCATAGGTCTTATACAACTATTTTAAGGGGTTATGTAACAAATAAGTAGTACTATGTTCAAGTACATTGTTTTTTTGTATATAATAATGAATATAATTTATAGTCATTTTTGATACATTGTAAATAGTTTTTAATGTACAAATAGTGTTTTTAGTTATTATTTAATTAGGAAATAATTTTTATTAAATTAAGGGATTTTTGAATTAAATAATATTCTTAATAAAATATTATTATTTTTATTTAATTAATTTTTATTAAATATAAGTGATCTTATAATTTTATGAATGCAATTAATATTTTTATTAAGGCTTAAAATCCATTTCTGTCAAAACCCGTGAATTTCTGATAATTGTCGGTTTTTATTTTAAAAGTGAAAATTCACAAATTTTGAAATTTTTTTAGATAAAATAAATGTCATTTCTGGAATCAGGACGACGAAATTATCCTACGGTGAATTTTTCATAATTTTCTGAGACAGTCGAATTTTTGGGTAAAAAATAAATACCGTTTGAATATATAATGTGTTTTATGACATCATAATGACCCAATGGTGATGTAATAAAAATACCATAATCCTTATGTTCGGCCAATATATGTTTTATAATTAAAATAATGAGGTTTTGGGTTTGTTTGACTTGCTTTTAAAAGCATTAATGAACCGCTCAAGACTTATTCAATACTCTGCCCTTTTAAATTAATTTCCATGGGAGTGTGACTCACCTCCACATAAGCATCCTTATTATTTTAATAAGTTCGGACCATGGCCCTGTAAAATATTGTTTTCCTCATTCCTTTTCCAGAAACCATGGGCAATAACCATGGGATGTTTTGTGGTTTGTATTAGTTTAATATAAAGGGTCCCAAACCTAAATAATAACGAATTATCTCACCTTTCCTATATAAACCCACCCAAGCTCCCCCTTCCTCCTCACTAAAATCCTTTGGAGTTCCTCCAAACTCTGACCTACTCTCTCTAGAATCCTCCCAAGGTTCCCCAATCTCCCAAGAAGCATCTCATAAGCCACTCTCTAGCCTTCGGAAGCACACTTCAATGTAAGGGCTTTTTCTTCCTTTCCCGTTTTTGTCAATTTTCTTTAAGTTGTATTGCCCTTTTAATTTCAATTATGAAAATTGTGGTATGGTTTCGCCCCTCCCTCATACTGCCCTCTTTATGTTTGAATTATGGGATACCCCTTTCTCTCTCCTTTAATTCCTCCCATGTAAACCCGTTACTATGCCGAAATTCCGAAAGGAACTTCTCTCTCTTCTTTTACATTCAAGCAATACATTTGTACCGTGAATCTAAATTCCATTTCAATTGTTGGGACATGTATCCATATGACCTCCATACTGTCCATTACATGTAAATATGATGATGAACCCATTTCTCTCTCATCAACCTTTTTTATGAATTCTTATGTCACGCCGTTACGCTGCCGAAATCGCACCAATTTTCTATGCCAATGCCATTGTGTAGTGAATACCATGCCCATTTCTCCATCAAGGGTATTCTCCTTTATGCGCATTTACTTATTTATTTTTAAGTTTCATGTATTAATTCCACATTCTTTTATCGTTGAATAAATGATTATGTTTTATGAATCCATGTTTTATGATCCACGTGGCACACTTATGCATGAAATGAAATGTTTAAGAAGGGTGCCCCCTTATAGCACTCCAATGCATTGGGTAAAGTATAGTATCATGATACATCATGTGAAATGAGTGTTGACTCATGCTAAATAAAGTGAAACGAGGGTTTTATCGTGATTCATGTGCAATGAGGGTTTACTCATGCTCCATGTGCAATGTTCCTTGGCTCATGCTAATTCAATGTTAAGTGTTGTTGCCACATTTCCATGTTATGATTATCATGATTTATCATGCCTTTCTGTTCATGTTTCTTTTATGCTCTACTGATATGCATATTTTCTAACATGTATTGTACTACTCATGTTATTCCATGTGTACTCCCTTACTAGTCTTTATATCTCACCCTTTTCTTATGCATGTCCTCAGGTTATCCCATGAAATGCAAAGTACGAGGGAATGTAGTGGTCATGTAAAGGAAGTTTTCAATAAATATGTTATATTTCATGTTTTATGTTTTTATATAATGATCCTAAGCCCCAAAGACACTAAACCACTCGATATTATTTGTTGTATCAAGTGATGTTTTAAATAATAAATCATGTTTAAGTTGTAATAAAAAGCAGGGTTGTCATATCTTGGGTGTAAGGTCACTTCAAGCTACCAAAGCCTAGGGGAGAAGGAGTAGGAAGGAGCTAGTAACTATGGGAAAACACCCTCTCCCATGAAATGGGAGTGTTCGACACTATGTTCTCAACATGGGTGCGGTGTGATAAAACACAAAAGATACAGATATATATATGTATACCAAACACACAGCCCAACCTATGGCTTCTAAAAAGGGAAACTGAGCATGTGTATCGACACTGCTACTAGGAAGCATGAATACAAAAAACAACCCAACCCCCTTTAGGTTTTCACATTTCAGTAGAAATAGTTATTTAGTTCCTTAACTACTGGGATACTATCCCCAACTAACAACACCAAACGTTAGTAAAACCTATCCCTGTCATCCACAAAACAAGTTATGAAAAGCACAACAAAGTCCCTCTTATCAACCAACCAACCCCATTTATTATTATTTCTGTTCCATTACGACGCCCCACCATCTATTAATTCTTCCACTTTTATTTATTAATCACAACCCGTAACCCATTCACATTAAAACCCAACCATGCAGCCCCACTGCCAACCACCATAAGCACAACCACACCTAAACCACACATCATCATCCCTTTAATACCATTTATCACAGCCCCGCTGCCCATCACCATCACAACATTCACACCAACCCATAACCAAGTCAGCCACATCCCCGCTGCTCACCCAATCCACAAAAACCCAAAAAAACACCCCCAACACATGCCACGTAACTAAGCCAACACCGACATGTTCATTATTCCATTTTTGTTTAACCGGGGTGATCACACAAGGGTTCTAGATTTTATCAGCCAACTTTACGTGATTATCCAATTTACACATTCCACAAGCTTCCATCCATAAGAAAATACATAAGGATAGGGTAATATTTAATTGCATATGAAAAGGCCCCCAACGACCGTGATTTTTAGTAGGTATAATATCATTCAATTCACAACATAATATCACAGGATATAAAGTAACAGAAATAAAAAACTTCTCATCATCGTTCTTTAACCAGTTATTATCTTTATTTAAAGGTTCAACCATTTATCATGAAAAAAAGGATACCCACCCCTCATGGTGCAAAAATAAGAAAGACGAAGGTAAATCCCCTACCTCAACAGGTTCTAGTCACAACGCTCCCCCATATCAACTTTAGAAGACGTTCATCGATGTCCTGGAAAAACCACCTCGGGTGGCAGTCGGAGAGGAAAAGCCGAATCAAAGACAACATATCCAAGCTCGGAAGTTCCACCTCGTCATTACAATCCCGTGGTCACTGAAGGATCGTAAATCGGATCTCGGACAAAAAATTTATGGAAGAAATATCCTTTGAGTCTCTTGAAAGAGCTCTGCTCAGAGGAGAGGGGAGGAGAGGTGTGAGTTGAAAGGAGGAGGGGACCCCTCCTTTTATACGCGTGAAAAGAAAAAGTACACGGCGTGTACTCGGCCGTTTTCGCACGGTCTCCACATGGCCTCCAACACGGTTCTGCAGCCGTTAACTGGTCAACACATGGTTTGAAGGTAATTCATACGCGGGGAAAGACTACACGGAGTGTAGATTGGACACACAGCATGTACCCATTTATGGCACTCGGTAGGGACACAGCTCCAACGCGGTTCCGCGGCCGAGGACTGGACAACACACGGTAATGCGTACGTGGGGAGGGACTACATGGCGTTTAGTACAAGACACACGGCGTGTACCCATTATCTCCACACTACAAAGACGCGACCATCCAAATGGGTTATAACCGGAAAGGGGGTACACGACGTGTAATAAAACTACACGGCGTGTAGTTTCAAAGTTCTGGAAAGTGTGGGAAAAGTCCATTTTACCCTCCAAAACACTTCGTGGCCTTCTGTTTGACAAATGAATTGGCCGGAGAGGTCCGGACCATTACATCAGATAACTCTTAAAACATTCTCATCCCTGAGAATTTAAAAACCAACCCAGGGGAACCCAACAAGATACCTCTTAGGGTCATCGTTATAATTGGAACCCAACCAACAATCCTAATTATAGGTGTTAGGAATTTCTTCTCCAATGTCGAGATATTATCCGCTTTAGGTGGGACTAACTCGCCTGCATGGGTTTAATCAAATCCTCATTAATGCGTCTCGATTAAGGGTTAGGTTTCCCCCCCCCCACATATCCGGACATGTTACACATTACCAGGGAACAAGGAAACAAAAGGTCACACAACTGATAATCCAATCATTCCATATATCAATGGTATAGAGTACAACATCAACATAATGCTTAGAAGAACAAGGGAAAACACAAGTCAAAACAACTCCGGGTACTGAGTGTGCATCTAGGTCTCCCACTCCCAGGTGCTCTCCTCGAGACCGTCATGCCTCCACAACACATGAACCAAGGGAATGGTTAGTCCAGGAAGAACCTTCTCTTTACGATCCTCAATTCTATCTGGTTGTTCCTCGAAGGTCATGTAGTCTCCCATATCTAACTCTCCCCAGTCGATAACATGGGAGACGTCGTGTAAGTACCGACGAAGCTAGGAGACGTGGAAGACATCATGGACTTTCTCAATCTGAGGTGGCAGGGCCAGCTGATATGACACCTCGCCGACTCACATTAGCACCTCAAATTTTCCGATGAACCTTGGTGAGAGCTTTCTCCCTTTCCAAAACTTCCACTTCCCCCGTCGAGGGGAAACCTTCAAGAACAAATGATTTCCCACCTCGAACTCCAAGGGACTCCTCCGATGATTAGCATCAGACTTCTGTCGGTCCTGAGCCTCCTTTAACCTCTCACGTACAAGATGGACTTTCTCCGTGGTGCTCTGCACTACCTCTAGCCCAAGAGCACCTATATCACCAACCTCTGCCCATCAATTGGGTGGACGACATAACCTTCCATACAAGGCCTCAAACGGTTCCATGCCAATAGTAGAGTGGAAGCTGTAGTTGTAGGAAAACTCTACTAAAGGCAAGTGTCGTACCCAAGATCCTCTGAAATCCAGAACGCATGCTTGTTGCATGTCCTCCATCGTCTGGATAGTCCGCTCTGTCTGCCCGTCAGTCTGGGGGTGGAAAGCAGTGCTAAGGTGTAGCTGGGTGCAAAAAGCATGTTGTAACCCCCTCCAGACTTGTGAGGTAAACAGAGTATCCCAGTCTGAGATGATGGTCCCTCGAACTCCATGCAAATGCACCACCTCATCTACGTACCTCTGTGCTAAGGTACTCACCGGGACCAACTCCTTGATTGCTAAGAAATGAGCTGATTTCGTCAGACGATCCACCACTACCCAGATAGAATCATAACCACCCTGTGCTCTTGGTAGTCCTGTGATGAAGTCCATTAAGATTTCATCCCACTTCCACTCGGGGACATCAAAATATTTCAACAAACCACCAAAAACACGGTGTTCAGCCTTCACTTGCTAACACACTAGGCACTTAGCCACAAACTCCGCCACTTCCCATTTCACCCTAGCCACCACAACTGATCGCTCAGGCCTCGATACGTTTTTGAAACTCCTGGATGTACCGCCAAGGCTGAGCTATGGAACTCACGGAGAACTCCCTCACGCATCGCCTCTGGGACAAACAACCTTCCACGAAAAAGCTTCTGATGTCGGTTGTCCTCTGACCATCCCTCTGGAGCATTCCCCAGATCGACACAATCCCGCATCACCTCTACCTCGGAGTCCCCCCATTGAGACTCCTCCACCTGCTGCGACAAGGAGGATTTCACCATCATTTGGAACAAACAGCCTGTAACACCTTCTTCCCTTGCATCTAAGTGCAGGGTAGCCAACTCTCCAATCGCCTTCCTAGCATCAGTGGATTCCCGAACCACTTCTTTATGTGACTTCCTGCTAAGGGATCAGCCACAATGTTGCCCTTACCTTCAGTGTTAGAGATATCGAAGTCATAGTCTTGGAGAAACTCGACCCATCTCCGCTGTGGTAAGTTTAGGTCACACTGGAAGAAGATATAACGCATGCTCTTGTGATCTGAGAGGACAAAAAAGTGTTCCCCAAAGAGGTAATGTCGCCACAACTTCAGTGCGAACACTACTTCTGCAAGCTCTAGGTCATCGGTGGAATCGTTACGCTCGTGAGGGTGCAACTGCCTAGACCCATAATAAATCACACCCTTCTTCTGCATCAGCGCGCATCCCAGACCAAGACCAGAAGCATCACAAAACACTTCATAAAACAACCCTTCCTTTGGAAACCTATGCCCGGGAGAACTAAACAACTTCTCCTTCAGGTAGTCAAAAGCTTTCTGGCACTGATCGCTCCATAGGAAGACCTGATTTTTCCTAGTCAAAGATATCAATGGAGTAGCAACTCGAGGGAAGTCTGAAGCGAACCTTCGATAGTAACCTGCTAACCCTAGGAAACTACGAACTTCTGCCATGCTCTTGGGTGCTGCCCAAGAAGCAACTTCCTCCACCTTCGACAGGTCCACCGATACTCCATGCTGAGATAACACGTGCCCAAGGGAGTGTGCATCTTGTGTCAAGAACTTACACTTCGACAATTTCCCGTAAAGCTGGTGGTGTCGAAGGACTTCCAAGACTGCCCTGAGATGCTCAACGTGCTCCTCCTCTGATCATGAGTAGATCAGGATGTCATCGATAAACACAACGACGAACCGGTCCAGAAACTCTTAGAAGACAAAGTTCATAAGTCCCATGAACCTAGATGGTGAATTCGTAACTCCAAACGACATCACTACAAACTAGAAGTGCCTATACCTGCACCTGAAAGCTTTCTTCGAGATGTCACTATCCTTCACCCTCAGCTGATGATATCCCGATCATAGATCAATCATGGAAAACCAACCTTCTCCCCTCAGATGGTCTAAGAGATCATCTATCCTTGGAAGGGGTAACGGTTCATGACCATTACCTGGTTCAGCCTTCAGTAGTCTATGCATAGCCTGAGACCACCATCTGATTTCTTCACAAACAAAACTGGAGCACCCCATTGCGACACGCTGGGTCGAACAAAACCTTTCTCCATCAGATCTTCAATCTGAATCCGCAACTCCCGCAACTCCGAAGGTGCCATCTGATAAGGGGCCATAGAAATCGGACTAGCACTAGGGTATAAGTCTATCCCGAACTCAAAGTCACGTCGGGGGGGGGGGGGGGGTAGAGTAACAACCTCCTGAAGAAAAACATAGAGGAACTCCCCAACAACCTCTGGGACATCCATCATTTCTGTATCAGCTGGAACCACTGATAACCCGCCTAACAAGGAAAGGAGAGGCTCCACACGCCAGATTCCCGCCTGATATCTCCTCTTGCCAACAAAAGATACGCGATGCCCATCTACGTCGGAGAACACGACTCTTATCTGGAAGCCGTCGATAACGACACTAACAGAAAACAACCAGTCAATGCCTAGGATGACATCATATGGCTACATCTGTAACAGAAGAAGGTCTCCACTTGATCGATCGGGTCCCAACGTCAAGCCACATCCCCGGAAAACACAAGATACGCTGGTCTGGCCCCCAACCGGTGTACTCATTACCAGTGCTACAAAAATTCTCTCTACATCTAATCCAAAAGCATGGGCTAGACCAGGTGCAACGAAAGAGTGTGATGCTCCCGAATTGAACAAAGCTGAAAAAGGGTGTTGAACAAACAAATCGTACCTCGCACCACCTCTGGTCCTTCTGGAGCCGCCAACTCTACTGCGTGCAATTTTCCACGCCCAGCACCTCTACCACTCTGATGTCATCCACTTCCCCAACCATGACCTGGTCAAAGCCCCTGAGGAGAACCCTGAGGTCGGCCTCCTCCAGCAAAGTCTTCCCTTAGAGGAGCATGGTCCTGCTGCTGCTGGAAGGGCCTCACCGGCAATTGGTGATGCTGCGGTGGGCGCTGAACTAGCCCACCTCCACCGTACGGAGCTCGTGTCGGGAACCGAATTTGAACGTGTCCGAAACCTTCACAAGAAAAAAACCTTGGTCCTGGGCTCATGGAAAAGGGATGAGGACCCGAAGATCTGAACTAGATCTATTGGGGCCTGCTCCCCACTGGGCTGAACCTGGGAGGTCCTGTCGCAGGAGACCTGCTGCTGACTACCTTCCCCATGGACGAAACTGGCTGAAACACCTAACGCGGTGCACCTCCTAGTGAGTGCATCCTCTCTACGACCTCTGCCTTCTTCTGCACTGCCAAGTACGTCGGAAGGGTGAAGGGGGTGACAACATACTGGAGTGAAGGATGGAGCGCCTCCTCCAAACATTTTTCCCGAGACTCCTCATCTAGAAAGAGATCTGGAACAAAGCGTAGGAGATCCTTGAACTTGATCCCCAGCTCTCGTACTGACATACTCCCCTGCTGAAGGGAGAGTTACTCCTACCGTTTCTCCACCTTGATCATGGAATAAAGGAATTACTCTCATAATTCCTTCTCAAAGTCAACCCATGGAACCTATGCCTCTATCCTCTCTCTAAGGTAGAGCGTCCACCACTGTCGCGCCGCACCTCTCATCTGACTGACTGTTAGGGGAACCCTGTACTCCATCGGAGCACGGATCAAGGTGAAAGCGATCCATAGCTCCTCAAGCCACCCCTCGGTCTCCGTATCCAATGTACTACCCTTGTACTTCTTGAGGGTCTTCCACTGGAAGGAACGGAGAGTCTTCTACCACTGGCTATCTTCCTCCTCTCGGTAAATCCTCAACTGATTGAATGCATGGATCTGCTGGGCCACGGCCATCTGAGCCACCCGGGGACGACGTCCAGGTGCCAAAGATGTACGGTAAACAAGGATCGCCTAAGCCCAAGTTGTAAAGAAAACTAACTGTTTTAATTATCATTTTATATCAATTTCTTTCCCAGAACACCAAAATCGAGTAAAACACAATCATGATGATGCATGTACCTTAATTTGGGTTTCTACAATGCAATCAATGTATTCTCACTTGGTCGTTCGGTAGGATCAGAGTCCTTGCATCGGATCACGGGGGGCCCTAAAATCTCATGTCCTAGCCAATCTTCCCTGGCCTATGTCAAGCACCAATATTAACTAATGTGGTTGCCCTACCATCCCATGCAATCCTCACTGTGCCTAACTCCAGACTACATCCTATCTCTCAACCATCACCTATGATACCATTCTATCATGACCCCCTCCCACCAAAAAACCCCTCCTGGGCTGGCAATGGTGAAAGGAAGATAATGACCCCCGAGTCCCGCCTCCAGTAGGCCCCGGGTTGGTGACTAGCACCAAGGGTATGAGTTTTCACAAATATGGGAGGCATTACCAATTTTATTATTTAGGATCGGGAAATAAGAGAAGTCAACCACCAAAAGGAAAAAAGAATATGTGTATAGAAATAAACCCAAACCATTCCCACATGCATGTTTAAACAATTTTATAACAAGGTACAAGTATGAGAAAGATCAAAGTAAAATACCAAAAGAAAACAAAGGTACAACAACAACAACAACTCTAACTGTCCGACTAGTAGGGTCCCACACGACCCTGATAGTTCTCCTGGAAACATGAAAGTAAACATAGGGTGAGAATACAAGTATACTTAGTAGGGAAACCTAAAAATCTCATGCACAAGTGGGGAGACATCCTAATGTCCCATGAGAACAACAGAAGAAACCTAACAAGGGAATCTATCCACGCACCCTCACCAGCCACACTCACCAAACCACAATCAAAACAGGTAGTAGTAGTATAAGAACAAGAGTATTTGGTACCCTTCACCATTTACCAATAGTTATCTGAACATCTTGACATTGTCACACTCTCCCCGCCCGCACACACCTGGGCCTCACAACCACACATCCCGCCCGCACACACTTGGGCCTCACCACCACATATCCCGCCCGCACACACCTGGGCCTCACAACCACAACCACATCCCCGCCCGAAGACACCTGGGCCTCATCCTGATCATTATTGGGAATAGTAATAGTAATTTAACTCTCGCCCGAAGACACCTAGGCCAGAAATCGAGACCTACCTGAAGAGTCAAAGGTGTAACGTCGCCACAAGCCATTATAGCCTATAAGCCTGCCCGAAGAGTCTTGGGCCTAATCACCCCAATCGAAACCTACACGAAGAGTCTTGGGTGTAAGGTCGCCTCAAGCCATCATAGCCTAGGCCGGAAGGAGCAGGAAGGAGATTGTAACTATGGGAAAACACCCTCTCCGATGAAATGGGAGTGTTCGGCACTAAGTTCTCAACATGGGTGTAGTGCGATAAAACAAAAAGATATAGATATATATATGTATACCAAACACACAGCCCAACCTATGGATTCTAAAAAGAGAAACTGAGCACGAGCCTCGGCACTACTACAACGAAGCATGCATACAACAACTAACTACACCAAACGTTCGTAAAACATATCCCTATCATCCACAAAACAAGTTAAGAAAAGCACAAAAAAGTCCCTCTTCTCAACAAACAAACCCCATTGATTATTATTTTCATTTAATTACCACGCCCCACCATCCATTAATTATTACACTTTTATTTATTAATCACAACCCATAACCCGTTCACATTACAACCAAACCCTGCAGCCCCGCTCCAACCGCCATAAACACAACCGCACCGAAACCATTCATCATCATCCCTTTAATACCATTTATCGCAGCCCCGCTGCCCATCACCATCACAACATTCACACCAACCCATAACCAAGTCAACCGCAGCCCCACTGCTCACCCTATCCACAACAACCCACAAAACACCCCCAACACAAGCCATGTAACCAAGCCAACACCCACATGTTCATTATTCCATTTTTGTTTAACCGGGGTGATCACACAAGGGTTCCAGATTTTATCAGCCAAATTTACGTGATTATCCAATTTCCACATTCCATAAGTTTCCATCCATAAGAAAATACAAAAGGAGAGGGAAACATTTAATTGCGTAAGCAAAGGCCCCCAACGACCGTGATTTTCAGTAGGTAGAATCTCATTCAATTCACAACATAATATCACATGATATAAAGTATCATCAATCACAAACTTCTCATCCCCGTTCTTTAACAAGTTTTTATCTTTATTTAAAGGTTCAATCATTTCTCATGAAAACAAAAAGGATAACCACCCTGCATGATGCACAAATTAGAGAGACGAATGTAAAACCCCTACCTCAACAGGTTCTGGTCACAACACTCCCCCGGATCAACTTTAGAAGATGTTCATCGACGTCCCGACAAAACCTCCTCGGGTGGAAGTCGGAGAGGAAAAGCCGAAGGAAAGACAACAGATCCAAGCTCGGAAGTTCCGCCTCGTCATTACGATCCCGTGGCTACTGACGGAACGTAAATCAGAGCTCGGACAAAAAAGTTATGGACAAAAGAGCTTTCGAGTCCCTTGAGAGAGCTCTTCTCAAAGGAGAGGGGAGAAGAGGTGTGAGTTGAAAGAAGGAGGGGACCCCACCATTTATAGGCGTGAAAAGAAAAAGTACACAGCTTGTACTTATGGTACACGGCGTGTACTCGACTGTTTTCACACGGTCTCCATGCGGCCTCCAACACGGTTCTGCAGCCGTTGACTGGTCAACACACAGTTTGAAGGTAACACATACGCGTGGAAGGACTACACGGCGTGCAGATTGGGCACACGGCGTGTACCCATTTATGGCACTCGACAGGGACACGACTCCAACGCGGTTCCGCGGCCGACGACTGGACAATACACGGTAATGCGTACGCGGGGAGGGACTACATGGCGTGTAGTACTAGACACACGGCGAGTACCCATTTTCACCACATGGAAATGACACGGCCATCCACATGGGGTAGACCCGGCAAGGGGGTACACGACATGTACTAAAACTACATGGCGTGTAGTTTCAAAATTCTGGAAAGTGTGGGAAAACCCCATTTTACCCTCCAGAACACTTCATGGCCTTCTTTTTGACAAAGTAATGGGCCGGAGTGGTCCGGGCCATTACAGAATGCACCATCAAACTTAGTTTAGCTTTATAAAATCACATTGTGTTACACACATATATTTTTTTATATAGCCTTATAAAATATTTATATATCATATAATATGTTAAATCTATATATATTGTATAATTTTACATATTCACATCTCTTCATCCATGTGAACAATCATGTGAACCATTTTGTTAAATTATTATAGTTGAAAAATATATAAAATTCACATAATATGATAGATATTTCATTTTCCCAATTTTAAAATTTTTCCATGTTTATAAAATTACTATATATATATATATATTAAAATAAATAATCATGGATAATTTTTGTTAAAAAATTTCAATAATAATGATAACTTTGTCAATTTTATCTTTCATCAAAACACTTTCATATTGTAAATTTTTTCCATTTAAAATAATATATGTCAGAGATTATTTTCATTTTATATGATGAAAAATATTATTGTTAATTTATGTTATTTAGAATAAATTAAAATGTGTATATTTTGTTCTTTTAAATATTATATACTATATGAGAAAGAATAGTTGACCATTGACAATTTACTTATTCCAACTATCCCCCTATCTCCTCTTAAATCACGTAGAAGAAACTAATAATATAATTTGGTGTTATTATGTGAATTAAAAATCTATGAATGATACTATAAAACAATATATTTTTGAATATATAGTGTTTTGAAATTTATAATGAATATGAATTTCAATTTTTTTAAATTAAAAAAACTAATCTATTTTTCCGATATTTCATTTATGGTTTATCAATAATGGGTAACAAAAAACGATTAAAATTTACATTACATAAAAAACTAAGTGATCATTTTTTAGTGAATAAATTATTGTACCTCCCATTAAATTAATATCTATAAAGTTCATCTACAAGCTTTATTTATGTAGTTAGTGTAAAAAATCGTATTTCCTAAAATCACTATCATTAATGAATGTTTTGTCCAAACTGAGTGTGTAACATTATTAAAAAATAAGTTCTAAATAAATTCCATCACTGAATTATCATGAAGATATTTATGATCATGAATGTAACTTATCATCTCAAAATACATGTACTTAATTTTTGAAATACTCATTTCTATATGAATAATAAAATTTAAGATTTTAATCCCCTATTATTTTGTGGTATTGGATCAATGGATCCAAATAAAACTCAATATCACTACCATGTTTTTATGTCCTTCTATAAGAAGAAAAAACCTAATATATTTTGTATTTATGCACATTCATAGTGAAATGTTATTTTTTACAAACATAACAAGGCATGATCTATTGGAGCTACTTTGTAATCTATGTAGTTTCATTCTATTTGTATATATTTAAAAATAGTGGTTTCTTGGATCATTTCAAAATTCTGGTCAATGATTGTCAAATTTGTTAAATTATGGAGAGTCATCTAGGTGATTAATTTTTCAAACATGAATTATTGTGTTTACATGAAAAAAAATTTCCAAGTGTTTTATTGATTTCGATATAGGAAACTAATCAATGAAATGATTAAATTTGGCCACAAAACATTAAATGAAACAATTTCATCAATATTTTAACGCGACAGAACAAAATTTAAAAAATTATTGCGTGAATTATGGTTCCCAAGAAAAAATAATTTCATTTGGACCTGATCTTCTCCTTTTATGGATCACACTCATTGAATATATAATTCAGTAGTGTCCGTATTTTATGCATGGTATATACTTAGTTTCTATTATCATATCATTCAAGAAAAAAATTAGTTTATTAAATATGATGCCACTCTCTAGGTGTCCATATTACCAATTATTTATAATCATTGTACCTTAAAATTTTGACTATTTTGTTCAATTTCCATAGTGTGGAAACATCCCTGATCTATTTATCTTCTTGAATATCATTAGATAATAAAAAATATCATCATTAATAATCGTATTTATTTCCCCAATACAATGTTCATACTTATTTTCACTAATAATTATATCCTTAAAATGATCACCATCACTTACAAAAGAAATAATTTTATATGATCCATAAATCATTGTCAAATATTAGTCACTAGATAAATTAATTTCATCCAAATTTTTAGGATATAAATTAAAACATTGATCAATTATAAAATGTGTCAAGTATTCTTCCATCCCTTATGAAGGAATTCATCATAAATATCAACCATGTAATCATAGAACATATTGATTTTAATATTGAAATATATAAGATAATTTTCATACATTATATTTCATTTAGCCCAGTTATTATAAAATATTTTAATTTGATGTGTATCTATGCATTTTAGATTAAATTCTAACCTATTTGATTCAATAATTTTTATATTTAACAAAAACATAAATATATGTTGATGTTGTGATCATAGAACCATAACATGATATTATTTATATATACCATAATTATTTATCAATATATTATTAAAATTATCATTTCACCAATATAATTTTTCAAAATATAATGAAATATAATTATATTAATATAATTATTATAAAAAATAATTTTTTCATTACATGTAGTATCATATTTAAAATAATTTAATATTTTGTAGTGGATTTGTAAAGAGAGATAATTCACACCCGATAACTGTAAATGATAAAAATCTACCTATGGATTTAGGAAACTATTTTTTTATTTGTGTGTATGTTATAATTATTCTTTATAAAAACAAAAATGAAATCAAATTATATATTTTCTCAGTGTTTCTGTATTATACAAAAAAACTTAATCACATAAATAATGATCATTAAAATTGTATCAGTATGAAACTTATAACATTACAAACAAAAAAGAATTCATCCCTAAAGTGGTATTTAATAAATTTCAAATTTTATCTTATCCATGGAATTTTTGAACTATTTTTCATCTATTTGTTTGAATATTTTTAATTTATGAATTTTTTATTTGTTGACTATTTTAAAATTTATAAATATTCATTACAAGGATATTATAATGTGTGATAACATATTTAGGGATACAATTTTGTTTTAAATACTCATAGATGTATTAAAATCAAATATATAATAAATAGGAATGTTTTAAATAAAAAATCAACATTCATTATTAAAAACTACACACTTTTGATTACATTTCCATTTAATTTAATTCTAGAAAGTGTTGAGCCACTTTAATTTAAAATAAAAATAAATTTACCCATAACAACAGATTTTTTTCCCAAATTTCTAGTTTATAGTACAAGTGAACTAACCATTCATTGTACACTATATATATATATATTATAAAATAAAATTACATTAACATAAATTTTAATTGTTCCCACATATAGGATCTTCATACCATATTATTTCTTAAACTATAACAGCATGCCTCCTTCCAACCGATTTTTTAAAACCTAGACATAAGAAAATATAATATTTCATTAAATATATAATAAATTAAAATATTAAATGAAACTCCCTAATTGTGACGTCAGATGCACCAAATATTTATTTACATACATTAATTCCTATAAAAACTTCTCAAAATAATACTTATTAATTATAAAATGTGTTTTTTCAAAAATCAATGCTATGTAGTTTAAAAACATGATAAAATTACTAGTATAATACATTGATACATAATTGAAATTTCAATAAATATTTATTACCAATCTATGAAATTTTTTAATTTTTTTAATAACCCATTCAGAAACTAAAATGATACATTAAATTTTTATCAAAAAATTTCATTTCATATTATCTCTCTATATAATTTAAATTAACATCAACACATAATTGAATCCAAATAATGACTTTTTATTAAAATATTTAATATTTTTATATAAATAAATATTTCTAATAGACCACAATGGTTGTACATTATAGATATGAAAGGGAAGGGAATAAGAAAAAGAATCTCAACTACCACAATGTGAAAATTAGAATACTATATAGTGGAAAATATTTTTTGATAATAGAAGTTTAAAAAAATTATTTTAGGTGAACTACATTTTTGGAATAAAAAATGAATCCACATCCTACAATAATTAATAAATAATTAAGTAGAAAAATCATATATTTAGGTTTGAGAGATTGGAATCATTAATAATGTTCAATTGGGGTTCAAAAGAGTTATGCTTCTATGAAAATATTGAATAATGAATTAGGATGAGACCCTACTAGGTTTCAAAAACAAAAATCAAATCTAATCATTAAT
This sequence comes from Viscum album, assembly GCA_963277665.1. NCBI lineage: Eukaryota > Viridiplantae > Streptophyta > Magnoliopsida > Santalales > Viscaceae > Viscum > Viscum album. The sequence goes on from OY728140.1 coordinate 656,212,798, forward strand.
ATTGTCACTAATAAAGGTCTTCAAAATTTTTTATTTACAATAAGCAAATATTAATTATAAGGTTTAAATAAAATAAATAATCAACCAATCACGAATTATAAATCTATTAATAGTAATTATGTAAACATTTTAATAACAAAAATTAAATTTAAATGATTACATTTATAATGTGAATAAATTTTAATGTTATAAATTTATTTCATATATTTAATTAAGAGTTAAATATTAAAAAATGAAAAAAATGATAGATATATAAATAATAATTGAATTGTAATGGAGAAAATAATATTATAAAAATTAAAAAGTAAAAATATTTTATAAATATATATATAATATAAAATATATATATAATAATTGGAAATGAATTGAATTATAATTAATGGATATTAAATTATAAGATTTAAAAGTTAAATATTTATAATAAAATACTAATTACTAAGACTAGATGTATTATGGTTTATATCCTTTGGCCTTGAAATTTTTATTAAATAAATAAAATCGAAAATGGAATGTATAAGGATTATATAGAAATAATAGAATATTATTATTCTATTGTAATGAGTTATTCCACTGTTAATACATCTAATTTATAGCCCCAACTCTAGGTTTTTTTCTTTTTCTATATATTTTAATTATCCAAATTATGATAAATGTTGTCATACTGTGGGTTGGAATCCTCAAGAGGTCAGGGATCCTGTTCTACCTTTTGGTGTGAACCCTTCAATAATATTTACATAAAAAATCTCTTTACATAGATAGTCTCAGAGAATGAGGATTTTAGTTATACTAATATAATAACATATGTATTTCCACATTTAGTATGGAAAACATCTTTTCTATTGCTACTATATAAAACATCTTGATGTTTAAAAATATTTTTCCCTATAATTAATTTATATCATACCATTGGATTGCTATAATGAATTGAGAGTTATTGGAATGAGAAAAATGACTACACTTCATAGATGAATCATAAATTTAACCCATATCTATATTAGTTTTATAGATCATGAATGATGGAAATTTTTAAATCTCCTTTTTAGATACCCCATCATATATGTTATCATTGGGAATCACAAAACCTATACATGATACATCCTTATAAGAAATATCACACACTACATTATGAGGTTTTTAGTTACCCCAAGAGAATTCTTATGACCATACATTCATTTTTTAAAAGAATAATTCTTGGTAAAATGTTCTCAATCCTATTTTTATGCATTAACATATTACTTAATATATTCAGAAATACATTCCAATTTCTAGAGCAGTAAAAATACTTAACTCTACAAAGAATTAAAATTAGTAATAGTGATTTCATGAGTATCTAGCAACAAAGAGTTCGCTTTTTAAGTACTGTAATTATATCCTTTATAAAAATAAGATAGTGTAGGCCCATCCCAACACGAATTAGGTCTCAACCATGATTTTGATAAAAAGAAAAATCCTTCAAGAATATATTTTTTACCTTTCCAAACACAAGAGAAAGTGATTTTTTCTCCGGTCTCTAATGTTAATCAATATCATATGAACAACAACTCTCTCTATTATTTTCTTATGAATCCTCATTAGAAACCATTATTCCTATGATTAATTTAGGAGTGTCCTTAATATAATGACCATCATTATTATGTGGATGGTCCATAGTAACAGTTTTCATGAAAAAATGAGTTCATTATTTCCCCTGATACCTCTCTATCTCAATTTGGGTCTACGATCTTCAAGAAATATGGAAAAACCACGGTGGTATTTCCTAGCATCACTTTCTTGAGTTGTGACATATTTTGAATCAACATTTGGTTACATCAGAGTTATGATCCTACCTTAATAATTCTCACTAAAGGTATGGGACACTATAACTTCATTGGTATTGCTGATATACTATTTTGTAGAAACATTTATTAGGTCCTCATTATCATACATGTTGTTGATGTCAATATGGGAGTCCTCAAAAGATATAATATTATTTTTTATAATAGAAATAATTCCCCCTTTCATATTATTATATATTTGATAAACCATTATTGCATTTATACAACTTCTAATGGAATATCCCTAAAACATTGAGTAATTGTCATATGAATAATGAGAATCATATTCAATTTTACATTGAATTTTTCCCCAATAAAAGAAGTGTAACAATTTGTGGTTTTGTTTAATTATGGTTTTCATTAACCTAGATTTTGAACTAATACAAATGATTCCAATCCAGGGTGTTCTCTTCAGTATTCAATGAAATACCTTTAAAGACCAGAAAATCCTGTGGAAATTTTACTTAAATACACAATAATTTTATGAGTCTTCTGTTCCTGAAGGCACTTGGTTCCGATGCCTGGTGTTCCCGGAATCATGTTCTGAATTTTTATTCAGGTACGTTCCGTAAATGTATGTGCGGGATTTTATATCATTTGCATTAGTGCTCATAATTTAAAACCAAGGGCACCGTTGAACATGCAGAACCAATATTTTCTTAAGGAGACCTTTACCGCAGTTGTGTTTCAATGTGAGTGGATGTTATTAATTGGGGTTTCTAAATAAATTAGATAAAAATATGTGTGACATATTTTTATTTTAAAGGTATTTAAAACCTCCAAAGTGAGGTTGGAGGTGGGAAAAATCACACCATAACAACCCTTAGAAGTATATTTTATGGTGGGGCCACCCAAACCCTTTAACTCCTCTAATACCCCATTAAACCCTTCAGCTCTGCATTAATAAGGGAAAATCTTGGACTTCCCATTAATGTGCCAACACACCATCGTAATTATTTAATTTAATCCAATGGAATTATTGCCAACTCCATACATTTAATTAAATGAACCAACTTAATTAATTGGAATTATTTTGACTCATTCCAACCATTAAAATAATGTATAAGATTAATTTTTTTTGGGTTTGTATAATCATGGGAGAGTTGGGTTGGAATAACATCATCCTCTCGATGAAGAACGCTCCTCGTCTTTGAAGAATGATGATACCCTCTATGATATTTGACAAAGACACAAGAGAAAGAGCCGTCGGCGAGGAACATCGACGACGTTTCTTAATCAGACATTTTCCGATATCAACGAATCGAAATCCGCCCTCCGTCCATGACTTCAACAATGTGATTCGAATTGCAGTAGTTGTTGTTGTTTTTTATTAAGTTATATCCTTGTTCTTTGATGTTATCATTGGTTCCACGGTGGCCAATTTATATCACCTAACATGGAGGGTGCATGCTGATCAAATAGGGCCTGACATCCCTCCATTGAATCCTATTTTGTTGACGTCGAAGGCAGAGCCAGAAGTGTATGGTTCCATCGCACCGTACTGGAGAAAAACCATGGTAGATGAAAGAGGAACCGCGGCCGAGAGTGTCGCGGTAGATGAAGAAGGGTGACATCGTCACGCAACGTGGTGGAGCCGAAGGCTATGTACAGGTTGGGCCATAGCAGTGGAGGCGTGGCACTGTCGCGCCACGCGGAGGGATAGAGTACCGCAACACCGTCGCGCCTGGTGGAGGTGCGGAGGCGGCCACCTGAGTCGGCCTCCATGCAGCTGAAACACGGGATGACCGACTAGCCCACTGGATGACCAAGGTGCCCGCAGGAGCCGCGTGGAAGAGGACACGGCACACATCCCCAGGTTTCTCAGATGGATAAACCTGATGGACGTGTGTCGGCCTGGCTGGAGAACTACACAGCTCACATGGGCTACGTTGGAAGAACAACTTCCCGTAGAGCGGGCCGCGTGCACCGGGTCGAAATGGCCGGCTACGGACGGCCGGGAAAATGAGGATGCAGCATTGTTTCGCGCTGCCAGGAGAACCAGGCCTGCCCAAAGCACGAGCTGGGTCTAGAAGTGGGCCATGCCCCACTGGGCCGAGCCGACCCGCCATCCCAATGGGCTTGATGGGAGGGAACATCTTCGCTTAAATGTGAATATCTACTAGACAGCACATCTTCATTGATGCTTCGTCTATGGTACTGGGACACTTGTGAAGAGGCGGTCCTTTTGGGAAACTCTAAGTGTGTTTTGAACAATTTTGGAAATGTCTGGGTTTGGATTGTGTGTAAATTCAACCGGGCCCCTGGAACGGAAATACCAATAACTCTCAGACCGGGCGTCTGATTGACACACCGTCTGTCACATTGAGTTTCTTATGATGTGACGAAACTACATGATACATCAACGAGGTACTGAGTTGATGTAACAGAACATGACTCAAGGCGTGGACAATCCAGTAGTCGAGCGTACTATGTGCGGGAATCCTAGGGCTGGCTGTGACTCTACTGTACCAGAATCCTATGTAGGTTCGACATCCATGAATACTGTACCAGAATCCTCTATGGGCTCGACAATGATGTCTACTATACTGGGATCATCTGTGGGTCCGATAGTTCTGACTTCTGTTGCTATATCCTATCTGGGTCTGACAGAATTGTCGGTCATGTATCATGTGTGGGTCCGACAGCTTAGTTGGTCCTGTATCTTGTGTGGGTCCGACAGCATAGATGAATCAGTGACTACATCTGATCATCTATGTCACTCTATAAAATATGTATACCTGTGTGAGATGAGTCTTGACTTTCAATCATTATCATCGATGTGATTGTATTTACTTTTTTGTGGAATGGGTTGTGTTTGGGATTGAGGGTTGGAGCCGGACTCTAACTGGTAACTTAGGTATATATATGGGAATATACCTAGGTATGGTTAGTTGGTACTTCATGATTATATCTTTCTACTGCGGTTTATCCATAGTATAATTTAGGATACCGTAGGGGGTATCAGGGTCCCCTACCGAGTATTGCTATAATCACCCCTGCACGAGCTTCGCACGCACCTTGTTGTGTTCTGTGCAGATGACGAACGACCGTGATCAAGGCTGAGGATGACGGATGAGAGACTACTCGAAGCTGGACTAGATAGGACATACCAAAGAGATGAGTTGTTCAAGTTGTATACCTACCCTTCTGGTAGGATTCCCAGGCAGACGATCCAGGAGTTGTTTCCATTTTTACTTCTACTTGTACTTGTTGTTCAGTTGGGTTTGAATTTTGGCCCACTTACTATCATCACAACTTACTTTTCTATTTTAGTACTTGTTTCCCGTACTGCTTGTGTTCAGACAGTGTGTGTGTGTTACAAGTTAAAAGGCATAGCCTTCCCTTTTTATTGGGATTATGCCTTAGGTTCTAGTCACTATCCCCTGGCCTATGGAATGCAGGCATGTGATAGTCACAACACTTTCCCCGAGGATGGGTCTTAACAAATTGGTTTTAGAGGAGTCGGTTCTACTACAAAATATAGACTCTAATTCCTTTAACAGAAATAGTTTAAATGTTTTGGATGTCGTTATATGTTTCGGGAAACCGGTGTCGGTGTGGTGGGCGACGTATCCATATACTAGGACTCTGACTTCTTATCTCGGATTCAGTGCACAAAAACACTGATTGTGTGCGTGTTTCCTTTGAAAAAGATTTCTTCATGATTACTTTGTGTCATTTCACCAGGTATACTGTTTAAATGATGGAACATTTGTTTCATTTCATGATGGACCCACGAAGGCAGCTAGTTAGGGATCCGTGTTTCATACAAGATGGTAGCCCACCGAGCGACAAGGCCTCAGTGGAGGGCCCCATCAAAGCGGAGGTACCAGCTATACCAATACATACTGGGTCACCGATACCACCAGCTCTATCAGAGGAGAGTGCATGTCACCTGAGTGTGTTGCACGAGTTCCAGCACCAGTGGCTACCCTGGTTCCAGGGACAGACGGACTCACAGGCAGCTGGGGATTAGTTGGAGGTTGTTGTGACAGTTTTCATATTGGTAGGGACACCATCCGAACTTATGGTGATCCTTGCCGCGAGTCTCCTACATGCAGGAGCAGGAAGATGGTGGAGCCTGATGATCCAGGTTCATGACGAGGAAACACTACTCTAGATAGTCATCGAGAGTCTCTTTCAATCAGAGATTGTTCCAGCCACCCTTCGTGCGGTGAGGATTCAAGAGTTGCTTCCTCTGCTGCAGGGTAGCATGACAGTAGCTCATTACTCAGTGAGGTTCACCGACCTCTCATGCTACTCCATGGATATGGTACGAGACACGTACTTTAGGGCCCAGACCTTTGAGTTGGGACTCAGGCATGAGATCAGGGCTTTGATGATTCCAATCAGTATTCTGACATAGGCGGGGGTGCTGTAGTGAGCCCTTCTAGTGGAGAGTTTCCTTGCTGAGAGGTAACTAGCAGCGTGACCCACCACTGGTGGCATGTAGCAGAATCTTCTGTAGCCGGCAGTAGACAGATGTTTCAGAGGTCCAAGCAGACAAGGCCATCAGGTGGGAGACCCCAGGATATTGGTTCGATTATGCGGGGCACACGAGATAGAGCCAGCTATACGAGGATCAGGCATTTCTATGCATGCGGAGGGTAGGGCCACATGGCTAGTAACTTCCTGACCCGCCAAGAAGATGAGTAGAAGACAGTAGAGGGACCTCCCATGAATTGTTAGAGGTTCAACCATAGTGGTCCGCCGGGAAAAGGCGAACGTGGGAGAGGAGTTAGCCGAGCAGTGGGTGGTGGACGACGTTTCGAGGCTCTATCACCACCACCACCAGGATGTCCACCCCGACCACAGGGATCTAGTGGACAGAGGCAGTCTCAGCTCCAGGCTGTCAAGGTCTACAACTATGGAACACCTGAGATGATTCGAGATACTATTTGTGTCTACTCCACCCTTTCAGTAGTAATTATAGACATAGGTGTGAGTCATTATTTTATTGTCACTGCCCTCATTCGAAGAATGGAGATATAGATGGAGTGGTTAGCTCAATCGTTACGGTTGGAGACTCATACGGGAGTAGGCTCAACGATTACGCACTGCTGATGGTAGTGTGATCTTACTCTAGGAGGCGAGACCTTCAGCTGGGATCTTCTTTTAGCGGCGTCGAGGCATTTTGACTTCATATTGTGCATGGAAACATTATCCACGGTTCATGCACAGATGGACTATATTAGGCACAAAGTACGGTGTATCAGCATGGATGGGACCAGGTTTACCTTCAATGGCAAGAACAGATCCCTTATATTGTAGGATGAACTTACACTGAGGAAGGGGTAGCCGATCACACATCAGTTGGCTAGTGTCATCCTCAGAGTGGTTGATATATAGAGTCTGAGTTATCCTGTTGTGGTGAATCAGTACATGGATATTTTCCCTGAAGACGTTTCAGGACTACCTCCCCGTAGAGAGGTAGAATTCTACATTTACCTCTACCCCAGGACGACACCAATATCTACTCTAGCATATCAGATGGCTCCTGCTGAGCTTTGTGACCAGCGGGTATAACTGGAGTACCTGTAAAAGAATGGATTTATCCTACCCAGTATTTCAGACTGGGAATCTCCGATTTTGTACACCAAGAAGGTGGATGGGATCTTGCAACTATGTTTTGACTACCGTCACCAAAATCAGGTGACCGTAAAGAACAGGCAACCTCTCCCAAGGATTGATGACCTCTTTTATTAGCTCAACGCAGCACGATGGTTCTCGAAGATAGACCTTTGTTTAGGCTATCACCAGCTCAAAGATCGATATGAGGATGTGTATAAGATAACCATCAGATGTCAGTATGGCCACTAAGAGTTATTGGTTATACCCTTTAGCATAACCAATTCACCAGATGTGTTCATGAGTCTCGTGAAGATGATCTTCCAGCCCTACCTCTATCGCTTTATCTTAGTCTTCATCGACAACATACTTATCTACTCAAATACAGAGGAGGAGCACACCTACCATTTGTGGGTAGTACTGGATACACTCTGAGAGCTCCAACTATATGGTAAGCTCTTGAAGTGACAGTTTTGGATTCGAGAGGTTCACATCTTGAGACATGTTATCTCGGAGGCTAGAGTTGCAGTGGATCCAGTGAAGATCGAGGAAATAATTTCTTGGTAGCCTCCTAAGAGTGTGACGGAGGTATGGAGTTTTCGGGGAATAGCTGGGTACTATGGGAGATTTGTGATAGACTTCTGCAGAGATGCAGTGCCACATTCAGTAATGACAAAGATGGGGCAACCCTTCGTGTGGTTAGAGAGATGCTAGGAGAGATTTCAGGAGTTGAGGCAGAGGTTGACCAGTGCGCCCATGTTGAGGCTACTGGAGGGGGGCATTGGGTATGTATTTTACTGTGATGCATCAGGGACCACACATGGGTGTGTCCTGATGTAGGAGTGAGAATTGATCGCTTATGGTTCACGATAGTTGAGACAACATGAGAAGATCTACACTTCTCATGACCTAGAGTTAGCAGTAGTGGTCTCCACCTTGAAGATGTGGAGACACTATCAGATGGGATAGAGTTTTTCAGTCTACTCTGGCACTAGAGTCTCCGCTACATATTCTTGCAGAAGGACTTGAACCATAGACATCAACGATGGCTAGAGTTACTCCAAGACTATGACATTGAGATAGTCCATACTCGTGGGAAGGGGAACGTTGTAACAGATTCTCTCAGTAGGAGATCAGGCATTCAGCTGATAGGAGAGGCCATAGAGCATCTAGTTACATTGCATATATCCTTTGTGGATACAGATGGAGTAGATTTCTTGCAGCCTCTCACTGTCAATCCTCCACTTATATAGTGAGTTAGAGAGGCACAGTATGGGGACATTGACTGTGATACGCGACATACTTAGATATCCACAGGGAAGGCACCTAATCGATTTTTTGAAGGTGGGGTGCATGACATCCTCTTTAGAGGACATACCATGCTACCAGTTTCACATCAAGAGGACGTGTTGATGGAGTTTCACACATCTAATTTAGCAGTACATCAAGGAGCTGAGAAGATGTATCGAGACCTTCGATGTCAGCACTGGTGTCCAGGTTTGAAGAAGGCAGTAGCAGAGTTTGTATCATGATGCCTCACTTGTCAGCAAGTGAAGGTGGAGCACCAGGTTCTATCAGGTTTGGTTTCTGCCCTTAGAGATCCTACAGTGGATGTGGGAGGGTATATCCATGTATTTTGTGACTGGAATTCCACGTACAACCAGAGGAAACGACTCTATTTGGGTGATTGTTGACTGAAAAACCATGTCGGCCAAATTCCTACCGATCAAAGAGAAAGTATCAATAGAGAGCATGAGATGCCTCTACAAACAAGAGATTGTATGGCATCATGTTGTTCCATCGATGATCATCTCTGATCGAGATTCATATTTCACATCTCGTCTATTGAAAGGGTTCTAGGAGGCTTTCAGGGCATAGCTTCGCTTGAGCACCACCTTCCATCCTCATATGGATGGTCAAACTTATATGACCATTCAGACCCTCGAGGGCATGATCCATGCATGTGTTCTCGACCTTGGTCGGAGCTATGAAGATCACATACCCTTCGTAGAGTTTTCCTACAATAAAAACTACCACTCCATCATTAGGATGGCACCTTACGAGGAACAGTACGGTCGACCATGCAGATCACCTCTCTACTAGAATGATCCAGGGGAGTCACCACTTGTAGCACTATAGATGGTGCAGGCTATGACGGGGAAGGTGCAGATCATCCAGGATCGGAAGAAGACTGCACAGATTAGGCAGAAGTTTTATGCTGATAAGAGACAGACACCACCGGAGTTCGAGGATAGCGACCACGACTTCCTATGGGTCTCACCATGACGAGGTATGTGAAAATTTGTAAGAGGTGGCAAGTTGTCTCCACGATTCATTTCACCATTCAATTTCATCAGTAGAGTTGGCGAGGTGGCTTACCGTCTGGCCCTTCCACCTCAGTTGTAGTGGGTGCACGATGTGTTGCAAGTATCCCAGCTGAAGAGATACATGCACGAACCTTCCCAAATCATCGACGATGGGGAGATGGACATTGATTGCAGGGAGACATTCATAGAGGTTCTAGTGGAGATTGATGATCGACAATAGGGGGTCCAATGTGGATTGTTAATTCCTCTAGTACGCATTCGTTGGTATCATGGAAACCTCCATGAGAGCACATTAGAGCGGGAGGCTCATATTTGTGCTCAGTACCACCATTTGTTCCCATAGTGTGTGTTGTAGCTTACGGGGATGTAAATCCCAATAGTGGGGAGACTGTAATGTCCTAGAAATTATGAGGATTTTTCTTAAATGCACGGGAATTTTACGAGTCCGTAGTTTCTGACAGCGCTTGATTCTGAGGCCCGCTGTGCCAGGAATCAAGTTCTGAAGTTTTGTTCGGGTACCTTCAGTAAATGTATGTGTTGGATTTTATATATTTTGATCTGGTGATGTGAATTTAAATCCAAGTGCATCGTTGAACTCCAAACTCCAGTATTTACTTAAGGATACCTTTATCGCAGTTGTGTTTCAACTTGAATGGAAGTTATTAATTTCCGTTCCAAAATAAATTTGATAAAAATATGTGTGACATATTTTAATTTGAAATGTAGTTAAAACCTACAAAGGGTGGTTGGAGGTGGGGCCCATAACACCCTAAACACCCTTGGGAGGATGTTTCAGGGTGGGGCCCACCCAAACCCTTTAACTCATCTAAACCCCCTATAAACCCTTGAGCTCCCCATTAATAGGGGAAACTCCTCGACATCCCATTAATGTACAAACACACCATTATAATTAATTAATTGAATCCATTGGAATTATTACTAACTACAAACATTTAATTATGTTAACCAACATAATTATTTTGAATTATTTTGAACTCATGACAACCATTAAAATAAGGGATAAACTTATTTTATTTTGGGATGGCATAATCATGGGAGAGTTGTGTTGACTGGAAATCATCATCTCGAGGAAGAACACTCCTCGTCTCCATAGAATGATGATACAATCTATTATCTTCGACTAAGACGTAAGAGAAGGAGCAGCCCGTGAGGAATGTTGATGACGTTTCATACTCGGATGATTTACTACGTCAACGTATCGACGTCCGCCCTATTTTCATGACTTAGACAACGTGCTTCCAATTGAGGTAGGGGATTTTCATGATTAAGTTATATCCTCATTATTTGATGTTTACTTTTGTTCAACACTAGCAAATTGATATCACCTAGAACGAAGGGCACGGGCCGAACAAATACAACCCGATGTCCCACTGTTGAATTTTATATCATTGATTTGAATGAGATGATTGATGGCTCATCAAAATGAATGATAATCAATGGTGGATGTTAAATAATTTAAAAAGGATGATGAGAAGGTTGAAGGCTCATCAAAATGAATTATTATCAATGGTGTATGTAAAATAATTAAAATAGGAAACATATGATGAAATTTGGAAAAAGGCATTGAATTAAATACTTGTAGAAAAAGAGATGAATGATACAATAGATTTTCATCAATGGGAATTTGAGATGATAGCCATTAACACTAAATGGTGTTTCAATAATATAATTATAGAATATGAAAATAATATTCAAAAGAAGAATTCATTTTTGAATGGTCTATTCCAAAAATTGATATAATATATATTGATGAAGATTCTTAAATCATAGTATGACGTTAATCCATTCATTTAGACCTTTATATGGAAATTTAAATGGGTTTTATCATATTTTTAAAGGATATAAAATATGTCCTCTTAAATGGAAATAAAGAAGCGTGATGTTATATTACTTTATGGGATGACATGAAGATATAAGTAAACTGTATCTATTAAAGAAGGGTTTTTATAACATTATTATAATGACCCGTACTAGTGGGGATCGTGCCGCGATTCCCCATGCCCGCCTCCAATTGGCTAGGGGCTGGTGACTAGAACTGACTAAGAATATTATTAACATGTGAGGCATTTCTTACGTACATACACACACACACACACACACACACACATCTCCATGCCCAGAAAATGCTAAAATGTAAAAACCAATAAGAAACAAAATTTATGCATACAACTAAACCAAAAAAACTGAGTATGATGGAAAGTAATGTGATGACAATAAACTGGGCCAGAATACAAGCGCACCAAAACAAGAGTCTAAAATCTATAAAGTCCAACCATTAACAACAAGTTGTACTGGGATAGCTGATCGTAGTTGGAGGAATACCTCAGACTCTGAAGAAATGAGAAATCCTGGTCATTTCCTTCTCTGCCCTGGACTCTATCAAAACGGTTCTTGTCAACACAAGACACGAAAAGTGCAGGAAAACCTGTGCAGGGGTGAGTATAACAATACTCTATAGGGGCCCACGAAAACCACAAAGAAAATAAACACAATAAATGAATTGTCAGCTCTACATTGTATATGTATACTGAACATATAATAGGAGAACAAAATCCAAATATTCTCATAACCCAGACACATAGTCTAGTGACAAGTCACAGAACCGCAAACCCCTACTTGGAATTCAGTCTGAAGATCCCATGAAGCACTAGTTCTAGGAGAACTAAGTCCATGAGCCTTGTAGCTTTGATGGCGTTCGACTGAGAAGTATTGTTTATCGAGAAAATTCATTAGAGGTAGATACACTCATTATGGGATAAAACACTCTTGAGTGGAAAGATCATGATAGATAGATACAATCAATACAGGAGAACACACTCCTCAGTGGAAAGATCATGATACGCGGATGAAAATCACTACCAGGGCCTTGGCGGATACCAAAACACATCTTGATTCACCTTATTGGTAGAGTGTCAATGCCAGGTGGAGTAGGTCACATTGATGCATGACTCTACCTAGGGTCAAATATTGATAGAGGATCTCGCTCCAGGCCTCTCTGAGGGATGCCTGACTCTATCACAGAAAGTGCTGCTAAAGGGATCATACTCCTGTAGTAGGAAACAATACCAAACCATTAGGTGAACATGAAAAAGGGTCACTAAAGAAAATGAAACATGTCCAATATATGATGGAAAAAAGATCAAACCATGTACAGATATGTACACAGCGTGTAAAAAGGTCACATGTTGTGTCCTATGACCCTGGGTAGAGCCCATGTACAACGGCTCATGTCACAATGCTGGTCCGGAAAAATGAAACTACAAAGCCTGCAAAAGATAACATGTTATGTCAAATTATCTAGATTCAGCCCCGTGTATGATGTCCATGTGATCGTACACAGTAACAAACCATGTATGCCAACCTATGTAACTGGTACACCGGGTGACATATGCCACTAGCCTCACCTGTCCATGTGGTGGAGTACATGGCCATGTACCATATCTCATGTCCATGTATTTCCTAAGATACAGGTTGAGTCCCATGTAGCCGCCTCTACCATGCTTCATAGAGAGTACACGTTAGGTCACGAATCAGTGCATTTTTCCTCATATTTGTGTATCGCTCCAGATACATACCAAGCTTCAGGGAAGGTCCAACACAACATGTGATACCTTTCTGACCCCCAAAATCTTATCTGAAGCTGTTGGTACTACATGGTGGGTTCTTCGGATGCACACACCGTGTATTTCAAAATTTTCCAAAATTGACGCTTCTTGCCGGTGTGCCTCCTGTGATGCTTTGATATTCATTCTGATTGACTAATAGCCATGAAATGCCATATTCTTGGTCTCCCCGATGTCCCGAAGTCATCTACATTGTTTTTGGCCCTCCGATTGGCCCTAAAAATTTGTTTCAATCCTCCCAAGCAAAGAATGCTCAAAGAACGACCTCCTCTTATCTGGAATGATTCATTATCTTCCATGGACACTTCACTTCTGTGAGGTCGTTACGATGTCAGAACTATAGTTTGGTATCATTGTGTTAAAATATGGGTGTGAAATGATCTGTTGTTCATTGCTCCATGAAGAACTCAAAGAACGCGCGAGAAAAGAAATTGTAAAGAAACCAAATAGATAAATTGAGGAACAAAACCCCAACTTCATTCATTATAGAGTTGATCTGCTCCCATTAATAGGATCAAACATAGTAGAATCAAACAATAATTTAACATGGATTAATTCCCCGAGAACAACCCGATGAAACCCTCCCACAAAAATGTTCAAATCTGCTAATCAACTTGTATGTGGTTGATATGAATTCGTTATTTAAATTAAAAAATAGGGGAAAGGAGAATCTAAATAACAACACATAACTCAATGAGGGATCGATCGCTGAAAAATGGGCCATGTTGTAGTAAATGTTGAGATCCATCAACATTTTTGGGGGAATTATTCACGGCTTTGAATCGGTATTGATCGTCACCGATAGTTCACTTCATGGTTCCATGATTCCACAAAAGTTTTCTTTAAACCTTTTGTAAGGGGAAACATATGAGTAACCCATGAAAAGGGAAAAAACATTTAATAATTCCATCATGATGTGGCATTAATGAGTCAGAATTGCTGTTCCAGGGTGATTTGGCTCGACATTCATTTATGAAATAGTCGCCATGTCGACGCACTGTAGGAGATGTTTCCAAATAAAATAAAATTAACTTCGCAAATATATTATATTTTATTTTTTTTAAAATGTCAAAAAATTATATTTTTTCCTCAACCCACGCCAACTGAGGATAGACACATTACTAGGTAAAGTCGTCGTCCCAGACGCAATGGTGACCTCATATATTTAATACTAAAATCCATTTGGAAATTTCCACAACTGCGCACATATGACGACTCTCATAACATAAAAAAATTACAACCACCATTTCGGGATCACCGGGCCTCGGAATGATGGGTCGTCCATACTCCTGGTCTCATAATAAATCCATATAATATTTAAAAATAAAACACGAAAATTTTAAAAAATTAAATTTTCCCCACCTTAGGGCTTTGCATCCTCAAAAATCCAAAACAAATACTAAACAAAAAGATGTTGGTATTGGGCATTTATCAGAGCATCCCACTGACTCTTGATATCATGATAATTCCCATGCTTCCACTGAATGCGCACCAAGGGAATTAATCACCCATGAAGGATCTTCTCCTACAGATCCTCGATCTCCACTGGGTACTCAGCAATGGTCACCCCATCCTCGATGTCTAGCTCTCCCCAGAAGTTTATGTGTGATTGTTCATGCACGTACCTCCTCAACTACAACACGTGGAAGACATCATGTACCCGATGCAACTGTAGTGGTAGAGCATGGTGGTACACCATCTCACTGACTATACCCAGTATCTAAAAAGGTTCGATGAACCACAAAGATACTTTTCTGCCTCAGCCAAACCATTTTAACCCTCATCAAGGTGTGACCTGATGAAAGACTTGTTCTCCCTCCTCAAACTCTAGGGATCTCAGTCGTTTGTTAGCATAAGACATTTTCCGGCTCTGTGCAGTCTTCAACTGCTCCCGAATGACCTGCACCTTCACAGTGGTAGCTTGCACCAACTTTAGACCCATGAGTGATGACCCTATGGGGTCTGTCTAGAAAAGTGGTAACTAGCAGGGTATCTCATACTAGGACTTTAATGGAGCCATACTAATGGTGGAGTGGTATCTATTATTATACACAAACTCCACCAGTGGTAGGTGGTCCTCCCAACTACTATTGATATCCATGATATAGGCACCCAACATATCCTCCAAAACCTGAATGGTTCATTCCATCTGACCGTCAGTCTAGGGATGGAACGTCGTTCTCAATCTTAGCTGAGTCCCAAAAGCCTCTTGCGATCCCTTCAACAAATGGGATGTGAAGCCGGAATCTCGATCTGGGTGTATTTTCAAATGGACACCATGAAGTTCAACTATCTCCTATAGGTAGAGTCATCTCAATCTCTCTACAGAACTATGTTCCCTAATATATAGGATCTGGGACGACCTGGTGAGTCGATCAATGAGCACCTAGATGAAATCAAAACCCTTGGAAATATGTGGAAAGATTATCACGAAGTCCATTGATATTCCATCCAACTTACACTATGGAACCTCCAGGGGAGAACTAATCCCACTGGAACCTAGTGCTCAGCCTTCACCTGCTGGCATGTAAGGCATTGAGAAACAAACTCTAATACTACCTTAATCATTATTGACAACTAGAGTTTCCATTAGAGATCTTGGAACACCTTTGCCACTCAAGGATGTACCGCCAAAGGGGATGTACGAAACTTCCCTAGGACCTCCTCTCACAACACCACTAGTACAATAGTACATCATCTAAAAATGAGTACATGCTCCACACCTTGAGAATATCAATTGGGTGAATATCCTATCGATAACTGAGAAATTAAATCCTGACAATCGACATCCCCAAGTTGTGCCTCCCTAACTCGTTGTAAGAGTGTAGTGGTGGCAACCATTGAATAAAAATAAGTAGTATCCTCTCCATCCATAAAGGATAACTACAGCCCGGAAAACTGCTCTATCTCCACCCTAAGCAGCTGCAAGCATGACCTTCTACTAACAGCAACTGCCACCTTGTCTCCGTTCGAGGGAGTATAGATGGTATTGAAATCATAAACCTAGAGGAACTATTTTCAACACCTCTATCTAAGATTCAAATACTTCTGTGAGAAGAAGTACTTGAGGCCCTTATGGTCAGAGTAGATGATGAAATGCTCTCCCCTATGGTAGTGTTGCCACTTCATCAATGTGAAGAAACACACTTCCATATTGAAATCAGGGGTCGTATAGTTTTGCTAATGTGGCCTAAGCTAGCGCTAACCAGAAGTAATCCCTACCTATCTCTGTATTAGGACATATCCATGCCCAGTCCCTAATGCGTCACATAAAACTAATTACTTGACACCCTACTCCAGTAATATCAAGATTGGGGCACTATTCAAACTCAATCTCTACTTCTAAAAAGTATGCCGGAACATCTCCATCCATATAAAGGATTTCCCTTTACTGGTTAAGGCTTCTATCTTTGATGATATTTAAGAGAAATCAAGAAAGAATCTCCAGTGATATCCGGCCAACCCAAGGATGATTCGCACCTCCTTTACGTTTCGAGGTGGCTCCCATGATAACACTACCTCCACCATGGATGGGTCTACAACTACTCCATCTTCTGAGATGAAATGTCTCAGAAATTTGACATCCTAAATCCAGAACCGACACATCAAGAGCTTCCCATAAATATGGTTCTATTAGAGTACATCTAGAACAATCCGTAGGAGTCACACTTTCTCCTCCTCTGACGACTAGTACACAAGGATGTCGTTGATGAAGTCCACTACGAACCAGTCCAAGTAATGATGGAATATCCGGTTCATTAGTTACATGAACACTGCAGGGGAATTTTCCATGCTGAAAGGCATCACTAAGTACTCATAATGAACATAGTGGAATATGAAATCCATCTTCATTATACCCTCTCCCCATAAACGTTACTGGAAATAAACTGATCAAAATTCAACCTCTGAGAACCAATGTTCCCCTCTTATCTGATCGAAGAGGTAGGCGATTCTCAGTAGTGGATACTTGTTCTTCACCATTACCTTCTTCAGGCACCGGTAATCCACACAAAACCACAAACTCACATCTTCCCTCTTGGAATACAAGGCTGGGGATTCTCAGGTTGAAACACTAGAAATCATGAAAAACACGCTCTCCCAATCCTCCAACTGCACCCTCAACTCGCAAAGCTCTACGGGAGGCATCTGATATGCTGATGAAAAAATCAGTGTCGTCCTGGGTGGTAAGTCGATGAATAAGTTGAATATCCTTTAGGTAGGTAGTCCCATGGCATCTTTAGGAAAGACGTCCTCATAATATGTGACTACTGCATGGAACTGGAAGCTCATCGCATCAACTTCCCCTGAGGGAAAGGCTATCCAACTCATAAGTGACCGACTGCAACCTCCTATGCATGAGCTCATTTTGTGCTTCCTGGGTCTCCTTTTCTCTGAATAAATAAAACCTAGTCCCATCACTACGGACACACCACACTGCTCACCTAAAATAGTCAAGATGGGCATGGACCAAAGATAACCAATCCATACTGATATCACTTCCAAGGGTATGATTAGACTACCTAAAAATGTTTGTGATCATCGAGTCTCCTTATTTTGTTGTCTCCAAGCATAAGGATCGAATCAATGGATCTGCCATACTCTCATGGTTTCACAGAAGACATGTGGCGAAGGAGGAATGACTGAAACCTCTGTATATAAGTAAGGAAGCTAGGGAAGAAAAGACACAGATCATCACTCAGATCATCCCTGGATCCCCTGGGTCATACGCCTTGACTGCATGCAGTTGTACCAGCCCCTATACCCCATCTCTATGATCCTAGGGAGGACTTTATGGGGGTGGTGGTGGAAGTAAGACGAAGAATCTTCCACCAGCTAAAACTCTCCCTTCTCCTCACCAATGTCTGCCACATGGATGGTTCTATCTTATCCACTCTTTATCTCTTCCTTGGTGGTCCATCCACTTCTTCCCTGTCAGCAGCATGATGGTTCGGACAATCCCTAGGGAGATGTCCTCTTCCAAATCCTGAATAGAACCGCTAATCCCTAGGATAACTGGATCCATCCTGAGAGTCTTGGACTACCGAATCCCTATCCTTTGTCTTCCTTTGATGTCTCACATGTCCTAATCCTTGTGTCCAACGTCGGATACCCGCTGCCATGGTCTCCGGAACTCTCTACCTACTGCTGACTGTCATTGGCTATCTCAGCTCTGCCAAAAATCTCTCTATCACCAAGGCTCGCTTGAGCACTCCAACATAATTCAAAATTCCTTGAGTCATTACACTAGCTCAGATGCCACATCAAATACCTCACTTGAATATCTGAGATATGCAGTATTGAACCCTGGCCTATCAATTGAGTACCATGTGATGTTAGTGAACCTCAATGAACAGTCATCTACCGTCATACTACCCCACTGGAGCTGAAGTATCACTTAGATGTGTTAGTCTCATAGTGTAACCAAAGATAACTCCTCCATGAATAGTTTCTCAAACTTCTTCCATGAAAGCGTCTCCTCATCTGAAGTCTGTGTAGTTATACATCACCATCATCCTGCCAAACCATTAAGAAGGCTGGCTCCTAGGATCACCATCTCGTCTGCTGGTGTCCTACCAAGATGGAAAACTCTAGTCACCACCTCAACCCAGTACCCAATTGTCTGAGGGTTGGGAACACCTCGGAACCTGAGGGGTCTCTGTATACGGAACACATTGAGTTCACTATGCATGTGCCCTTCATAGGTCGGTACAACATTTACCATTGGATGCTCCACTAGTGGTGGTATAACAGGTGCACCACATGGAGGTAATGCCTAGGGAACTAGACTTTGTATCAAAGCCTCATCACAGGGGGGTCATCCTCGTGATCATGTCGTTGAATCTTAGTGGGTATGCATCGTGGAGGCATCCTGTAGGGAAATAAGATTTATCATGGTTAATGAGTATATCTGGATAGCTGAAAAAATGGATATAGAAAAAACCACACATTCATATATGATGCATGTACTATTCATTTATTTCCCCACAACTATTGTTTTCATGTACCGAGTCAAAAAGCAGGTTATCAGAGTAATGGTTTATGGATACGTCTGCCGCCCACACTAACACTAGAGTCTCCGGACTGAATACTGATCTCGAAACACTTAACATTGTTTCTCTAAACCAATCTCACAGACACTTGGTCCTAAGGTAGAACCAACCACCTCTGATACCACTCGTTCATGACCCGTCATAGTGGGGCCCACGCCACAATTCTCCAACCCTGTCTTCAATAGGCAAAGGGATGGTTACTAGCACCAGCTAGGAATATTACTAAAATGGGAGGCATTTCCTTTGAACCTGCACACAAAAACAAATCTACATTCCCACAAATGATGAAATGTAAAAACCACTATGTAACAAAATCCAAGTAAACAACTAAACCAAACCAATAGAGTATAATGAAAACTAAACAGCTGAATTTAAACTTGTCTAGATTACATGCCCACCAAAACAAGTGTATGAAAACTAAAAATTCCAACCTACAACACAAAGAAGTACTGGGACTGCTGCTCATAGATATAAGAACACCTCGTCCTATGGGGAACTCATAAAGCTTGGTCCAGTCCTGCTCCACCATGGACTCTGTCAAAAGTTTGCTCGTCTGCACAAGACCAGACACGTCCAGGAAAAGCCCGTGTAGGGCATAATATAACAATACTCATTATAGGACCACGAAAACCAAAAAAAATACACAATATAAAGGGACAATCATCTCTACATAGTATAGGTCTACTAAACATATAATAGGAGAACACAATACAGATATAATAAAAATGTTGACCCATAGTCTAGATACAAGTCACACAACTGCATTCCCACACTTGGAATTCAGTCTGAAGATCCCACAATGCACTCGTTCTGGGAGAACTCCCTCCATGAGTCTGGTAGCTCTGATGACATTCGTCTGAGATGTAATGTTCATTGGGAAAGTCATGAAAGATATACACACTCATTATGGGAGAAAAAACTTGTTAGTTAAAAGATCATGATAGATAGATACACTCATTGTGGGAGAACACACTCATGTGTGGAAAGATCAAGCTACATGGATGACGATCACTGCCAGGGCCTTGGCCGATACTGCAACTCATCTAGATTAACCATGTAGGTAGAGGGTCAGTGCCCAGTGGAGTTGGTCATGTCGATGACTGACTCTACCTATTGAGAAGAATAGATAGAGGATCTCGCTTCGTGCCCCTCAGAGGGATTACTAACTCTATCACTGAAAGTACTGCTGAAGGAATCATACTCATGTAGAAAAAAATGATACCTTCCCTTTAAGAGAACGAGAAAACGGGGCACTATCCCAAATGAATCATGTCCAAGATATGGTGAAAAAAAAAGATAAATCCATGTACAGAAAAGTACACAACGTATAGAAAGGTCACACATCATGTCCTCTGACCCAGAGTACATCCCTTGTACAATAGACTGTGTCGTAATTCTATTCATTAAAAACAAAACTACCCAGTGTGTAAAAGATAACAAGCCATGTATATATATCTAGGTTCTACGGCGTGTACGCTGGCAATGTGCCCATATACAATCACAACCCATGTATGCCAACCCATATAATACGTACAAGAGTTAAATCATGCCACTAGCCTCACATTTCCGTGTGGTGGAGGTCACGGTTGTCTTCCATATCATGTGTCCAAGTATTGACTGAGATACACACCGATCCCCACATAGCTGCCTCTTCCATGATGCATAGATAGTACACATCATTTCGTGAAGCCATGTCGTTCTCCACGTGTCCGTGTATCACCCGAGATACATGTTGTGATTCGGGGAAGGTCCAACACACCGTGTGACCAGCATCACATGCCCTGTGATGCCTATATTAACACCAACACCCTATCCACATCCGTCGGTACTACACGACATGTTCTTCAGAAGTACAAGACATGTATTCTGGAATTTTCCAGAATCGACTCTTCTCATCGGCACACATCCTATAATGCGTTGATATTCGTTTTGACGGTCTGATGGCTATGATACTCTAGATTCATGGTCTCCTTGATGTCTCGAAGTCATCTATGTTGTTTTTGGTCCTTACATAGGCCAGAAAAATGTGTTTCGGTCCTCTCAAGTGAAGAACGCTTGAAGAATGACCTTTTATGAGCAGAGCCTATTCATTATTCACCTTGGCCATACCACCTCCATAGGGTCATTTATATGTTAGATCTTCAGATTGGAATCATTTCATTTCAAGACGCGTGCATAACAATCTGTTGTTCGTTGCCCCTTGATGAACGTGGTGAATGTGCGAGAAAAAAGGGGGAAAACCCCAATAGTAAAATCAAGGAACGAACCTCTGTCGTTGTTCATCACGGAGTTGATCTTCTCCTATTAGTTGGATCAAATGGATCAGAATCAAATAAAAACTTAACATGGATTAGTTCCCCAAGATCAACCTGATGAAACCCTCCTGTAAGAACACGCGAATATGTGGATCTACATATTCGTGGTTAATCTGCGTTCATTGTTTAAATTATGAAATAGGGAAAGGAGAATAGAAATAACAACCCCAACCTCAAAGAGGGATCGATCATTAACAATGGGGTCGTGCTGCCATCATCGTCGAGATCCGTAATCATCGATGGTGTAGCAATTCACAACTTTGATTCATCATCGATCGTCACTGAGTGTTATCTCCAAGGATCCAAGATTCCACTGTGTTTTCTCTCCACCATTGCCAATGTGCAACATATGATTTACCCAATAAAAAGGGAAAACACATTTTGGAATTCCATCATTATATGGTATTAATGAGTCAGCATTGCTATTTCATGGTTATTGTGGCATGGAATTAATTAATGAAATAGTACCCCATCATTACACTACAGTGGAAGTTTCCAAATAAAATAAAATAAACTTTGCGATTTTATTTTATTTTATTTTTATAAAAACTTTTCAAAATTAACTTCTACCCTCGTCCCGCTCCAGTCGAGGTTCGACTCATTCTTAAGTAAAGTTGTCGTCTCAGACGGAAAATTGACATCATATTTTTAAACCGGGAATCTTTTTTGAAACTACTACAACTGCACACATATGCAGACTCACTTAACTTAAAAAAAGATCAAACCACCATTTTGAGATCATCCGGCCTCAAAATGATGTCCCATCTCTGCTTCTAGTCTCTTAATAATTTCATATAATATTTAAAAATATGACATGGAAAATCTATGATATTACACTTATATAAGGGAAATTACTTTAGATTTTATATCATATCAATAAATAAAAAAGATAAGTTTTTAAATTTAATGATTTTATCATAACCTCTACATCAATTAGGATAATGACTAGTGATTGATAGTTGTTAAATAGATTTTTGGCTGAATTTTTGGAGGTTCATACGACAAACAGTGAAAGATGAATTTATATCTAATTAATTGTGAATAATAGATGTCTCAAATAGGATATTTTTATCATCATCAACCCCACACTGATTGATCCCTTTCCAAAAACATAAATATTATATTTATAGCTTTGATATAGATCAATGTGACCTTTTTTGCCACCCCAAATATATAACATCAATCTAAATTATTGGATAACGAATATACCCAATGAAATTTAAGGCTTATATATTCTGAAAATGTCTAAAAAATATCACAGAATAGATCCCATTCAATTTTAAAATTTTTCGTACACCAAAAAAATTTATTCTTCATTAATAATAATACACAATCAAAAAAATTATCCATAAATTAATTGTTTCTGGGAAAAAATCCCATAAAATTAATCATAATAACATAGTGAATTAAAAAAACTAAAAAAGAGATAAATTTAACTGTATGGTTAAACATAAGAATTTAAAATTAAATTTCATTATTATGGTTATGATTAGGTAAGGGTATAATGGGATATTCATATAAAAATTTATTTTAATAATATAATTAATACATATGAATATCTGAAACACAAAACATGTTACATAGAATAAATCGTTATCAATATATGAATATTGCTAACCCATAATCATAAAATATATTAGTATCACTTGCAATCATAAAAAATGCACCTGAATAGTATCATAATTCCAACGAAGAATCATTAAAAAATTTTAACATAATAATAAATATTTTCATTTCATTATTCGATTTAATCTTGTAATGGAATTGGGTTCTCTGAAAATACATTAAAGCAATAATAATCCATATATAATAAAATATGGATGGTATAATTAAAAAATATCTCCAACGTTTTAATTTAAAATCAAGGGTTGTGGTTACAAATGAATTTATATAAAATTATAAAAAATCATAATGAAAATACAATTTTCACATTGAAAATAACATTAAATGAATTTTTTTTATTGTAAAATTTTTATTTAAAAGTATGCATGGAATATTTTAATGAATATTTCAGTGAAATTACTATCTATGATAACATGAAACTATATTCATATCATGATTAATTAAAAATTTTGACAAATAATTAGTAGAAATTATATTGTTAAAAAGAATAGGAAAATTCATTTTAGACCATTTTTTTAAAAGTAAAACATGTGTACATATGATTTTTTATAATCATTTTAGAATATTAATATACATTATTGAAGACATGGATATAGAATAAACGTATTTCTAAATGAAATGGGATAAATATTATATGATTTATCATAAACCTTTTCTTGAGATATTTTCAGTAGTATATAATGGAAAACATTATTAAAGATAATATTTTTTTGAAATAAAAATAAAAGAAAAATAATATAAATGGTTTATAAATAATGTATCATTTAATTTCTCAATGGATATTCAATCATAAACCAAACTGATTAAAAATTTAATTGATATATATCCCCCTTACAACATTGTTGACTTTTGAAATTTAATCCCCATGAAAAAACATCAAATTAAAATTTAAATATCATTGAAATGATAAGATTGAGGATAGAATCTATTAAAGGGTATTTACATACACCTAATAAAAAAATAAGAACATACAATAAATGTATGTTCTAAATAAGAATTTGAGGTGAATTATCCTAATAGTATTCACAGTATTTGATTTTGAATTTATCAAAAGAATGATGATGTGTAAAAATTTTAAATACACAAAAAAATGATGTAAAAAAGAATTTCATACATATTCTTTCTATAATTTAATCAATGAATATAACATATAACCAAATAAAAGGAAATTGTGTAACAAAATCTATTACCACATGGTAAAATTCATGTCAAATAGTTATATAAAAATAACATTATATATAAATAGAAATAATATAATTCATGTAGGATTGATTTTAAAGTAGTAAAAAGGTTGTTATATAAATCATATGAATTAAAATTGGTGTATAATATTAATCTATGTCAAAATGGTTTTAAATTGAGATGATATCCCTTAGATAATGTCTATATTTTCTCTTTAATTACATTAATAATTATATAATAATGTAATATAATTTTTTTAATTTATTAATAAAAACTTCATGATATAATCCTACAATAATAACAATTTTAATTTATCTAAATTTTTAGCATATGTAATTACTAAACAAGTTAATTCCATGTTGGATTTTTATGATATTAGGTTCATAATCCTAAAATAGATTCTCTGTGGTGATCATTTTGAAAGAGGTCACTAGCCCTTCATCTCTATAATAATAGTAATAATATAATTAAAATTATTATATATTAATTACATTTTAAAACAGACAATTAATTGTTTTAATTAAATATGATTCAATTTATAGTTATAGAGATGGTAAGGAATTTATACGTTTAAGCAAAATATATGTTTTCCTAAAAATGTGAAAGAAATATGGTCATTATAATGTTATCCTTTAATAACATGGATAATGTACTAAATATACAACTATATAATTTTATATAATTATAAATATAATCTAGGTGATGAGGAAATGAAAAAAATAATCACATCACTTCATGGAGGTGTTTATCAACACGTAAAAACAAACTACTTTATCAATTTCCAATGCAGAAAAAGGAAATGATTTTAATGAAAACATATATTTATATTATGAAAAATAATAAATTAATATAACAAATATACATTAAATCCATAATTAATCCAATCCTAGTGATGTTGGTAATTAAGAAAAATTACATCAGGTCCTAAGGCAGTAGTATGGCATAAAATATTAATTGTATTTTTATCCATTTGATTAAAATTGTTGATGGTTATATTTTATAATAAATAAATAATAACATATAAATATATTAGAGATATTTATGTAATTATTTCATTAATTTTTAGTGGTATTTAATGGTTTCTAAATAATAAATACAACTAAACCAATCATTTACAAGCTATACATTTTGATTGGATAACCACTATCCCTATACACATTAATACATATATGGTTATATTTCAACTCCAAATAATTATTATAGAATATGGGGAGGGATGTTTAAATATTATAATGGACGTTACATTATTAAACAAATGGGTCATTTTGTGGGGATATAATAACTGGGGTTCACTTTTAAATTTGAATAAGGGGCAATATTTGATATTTTTTATAAAATAAATTAGTAGAAAAAAACATCGTTTCTAAATATGATAAAAATAATTAAATTAGTTTATAGGATGGTAATGTGTCAAAATAGTCACATAAAGAAGTTGGAAATTTGTATATTATGTTTTTACCGTTATATATTTCCATTATACCCATGTTTCCACTTCTAACAATTATGATGATATCAATATTTTGACGCTTTAAAAGTCATGAAAAATAAAATAAATTTTAAAATTACATTGAAATATACCATTGTTGATATTTTAATGAATATACCAATCAAATGGATTTTTATTGTATTTTTATAAGTTTTTAATATTTTTTAGAAAATAGTTTGTCACAAAATTTTATTAATGACATATTGGGGAGTACAAGAACATTTATATTATAAAATGTTCATAATTAATATGTATTAGTTCAATAATGATATTTATTTTATTAAAATAGTATTATGTTCTTAATATAAATACTTAAAAAAATATATCAGTTTATATAAAATTTTAAAAAATTTCTTTCGGTATAACACCTTATTAAATTATTTTAACCATAAACATGGAAATGTCTTTTTAATTATAAATGTATAATTCTTTTAATTATTGTTGTTATGCAGTCAAAAAATAGAAAATGGAACATATTTCAGACATTTCTTCATCAAAACTTACTGATTTAATATTTTTATTATTATTAAATAACATAATAAGATATTATTCAACATAAAATACAATTATTGTCAATTTATGAACTATTCAAATAATTTTTCATTGTATAACATGACACCAATATATTAAAAATTTAATCTATATGGACATCTTGAATATATTATATTTATTTCTAATTTTATTTTGACATAATAAATCAATAAAAATAATATTACTTTAACTGTATTTAAAATAATTTACATGAATTTTCAACAAGATGGATGAACAATATGTTAGTATTATGTAAACATTTATGGTGAATATTTTATCAGTAAATAAAAAAATATTTCAATATTAGAAATTTAAATCTATTTTAAATTAAACAATTATAAGTAAAATTATTCTATAATGAAAATTATATAAAACTATTATTCATATTAAGGTCAATATATTGATATATTTTGTTCATATTTACTAGCAATAATATTTAAGACAATTTCAATAAAAAATGTCACCCAATTTACATAAATTTGTATATTATAAATTTACAGTAAAAAAGAATTAAATTGAATAAATACATGACTTAATGTTATTTTTTATCATTATTATACTATTTCAATCCTTAAATACCTAATTTACAATTATTGGGGTAACAAATAATCATTATGGTTACTATTCATACTATAAAATACAATTGGTTCTAATTTCCAAAATTTGGATCTAATGATTCCAAATATTGAAAAAATTTAACTGCTTAAATTTTTTTATATTTATGAAACTAATATATATTTGAAGCCAAAATCTTAATGATGAAGTGTATTTAAAAAATGAGTTAATAACAACAAAATTGTACTTATACTAAAATTTGGTTGACTGATGACTGAATGAAATTAATTATATTATTAATAATTCATTTAAAATTAACATAATATTTGATTAAATTAATCTATTAAATATGTGTATTTAATGAAAATAAATGGTACGATTTTAATAACTAGTATTTTCCACAATTCACAGAAAAATTATCCTTTTTAGAAAAAAAAAATTACAACACAAGTTAATTTTTATATACAGATAAAAAATGTTATCATTTTAATAAATATAATTTATATATTTTTAAAATATTAACTATAATCATTATTATTGTTAAGGTTTTGTTTATTCATGTGTTTTATATCTTGTACACTATCTGACATAGAAATTATTTTAAAATATGCAAATATTGTACCCTCCCCCTTAATAAATTCATTCGTAGAAATGAAAAAAATGGCTTGATATTCAAATTTTTTAACTTTTTAAATCAAATTATTCAAACCCTATATCTTTAAAAGGGATAATATGATTTTTTTTAAAAAAAGGGGAATAAAACAAATTAATGTTATGTAGACTAACACACAAGTATATATTTAAATGTTATAAAATTAGTTGAATGTAAAAATATGGACATGGAGGAATGTTCTATTGTCTAAAAAATGATATATACTATTAGAGAAAATAGATCAACCTAATTTTAATATTCATGAAAAATATAATGACTTTAACACCATAAACTAATGTGATGTAAAAAAAAGACATCAATTAATAGAATAATAAGGTAACAAGATATCCTTTATTTGAAGATCATTTTCTTAGAGTTGCGGAATAATACAACCATCTAAAATATGTACATAAAGAAATATAATAACTAGAAAAGTATATTTTCATCCTCTAATAAATTTCCACCAAAATCATATTTTTTATCAAAATTTAGAGTATTTAATATTAATTCTTCATGATTATAAAAGTTATATATAATTTTAATAGAGAACATTCTCGAAAAAATAACTAAAATATATTTATCTTATATAAAAAAAATTGAACAAAACAAATAACGTTTTTACAAGTTATGATAGTAACCGAAATATATAAACCTTATTAAGATTATATATAACATTTAATTTCAAAACATAATAATAAAATAATGGTTCAAAACATATGATTCCAAAAGAAATAAATCAATAAACTAAACAACCTCAATAAACTCAATATTAATTAATATTTTAAACTAATTGGTTTTATAATACAACCCAGCTTACATCTCTAAAAATTTAATAAATGTTTTTCATAAAAATCCTCAATGATAATCCACAAGGTTATATAAATTTAATCAGAATAAAAAAACACCCATAATATCATTAATAAACTCATAATACCATCACATACACCCACAAAATTGTATTTTAATAATTTTAGTGTATGATTAATCATAAACTTATAAAACCATGATTGTACCAATATTTCTTTGGATAACCTCACAAGAAAATGTTACAATCTATAATGTTACATAAACATTTCTTCTAATTCAAACTACATCATTCTTCAACTAACACTTCGAGATCATGTTCTAAAAGAATAAATATATGACTCATTGAATTGATAAAAATCATCATTACCCAGTTTTTAAATTAATTTTATATCAAATTAAACTGAAATATTTTATCACTAATACATCCATGTTATATTAAGGGGTTTATTTTTGAGTTTTTTGAAAAACTATTACATATCAGTACATTTTTTCTCAATTTTCCATTTTTCAACTTTAATCAACTACTTTAATTCAATATTATGTCAAAAATAACTCCTGCAAAATTCATCACCCATTATTCCCCTATAGTTATAATTCATATAACTAGGAAATTCATAACCATGGGAAATATAAATCACAAAAATGAGTCTGTTAATATTTATATTAAAGAAAAACATAAGAATGAAAAATTAAATATCATCCCTATGGCTGAGAGAAGTATAAAAGCATGATGATATAATCAATATAAAATGGAAAAACAAAAAATAATTCAAAATCATAATCATACGGTTCGTAAATCAACTTACATGGTATAATTATTTTGAAAATGTGGGACTCATGGAATATATAATAATTATCCATGTGGTGTAAATAATGGTTAAATGACCGATTATATGTAATATAAATATAAAAAATTTGTGTTTTTATCAAGTAGTGTCATCAGATTAACACTATTTTAATTCTATTATATGTTGTATAACCAATTAACATAAATTACATCATTCTTCATAGAACATAATCATTAAAAATTAATTAGAGATCTATATCGAGCTCATAAAATTCTATGAGATATATGAGGATCACCTTTCATCTTGAGCTATATCAGGCTCACGCATCATCATAAAAATTTAATATGAACAACAGAATGATCATATAAGATCAATTATATCAATATTAAAAAAAATTACTATATTTATTTTATTAGTTTATTTACACATGGTAATGATAGGTTTTACACAAAAAATAGACTGAAATAATAATAATCCATCTATAAAAATATTAATAGTGGTATAATTGCCACATATTCCTATAGGAGCATAATTAAAATCAAATGCAGTGTTTTTTATGAATATATTAAACATTCTACTGATTCTTGAGTTAAATACACCTGCAACATTAAAAATCAATTTTCAAAACATAAAAATATAAAACAATATTTGTAAAATTATTTTATTTAATGTTAAATTTTAATAATTTCAATTAATGATTTAAATATTGAGTGCTTATTTCTAATAATAAATTGTTTTCATGTCATAATAGTTAAAAATTATTTTATATTCACCTATAGTAAAATGTAACAGGCATATAAAATGATAATAATGTTATTTTTAATAAATTTGTATAAATTAAAAAATAATTAACATGTTATTTTAATAATTATTGAACAATAATAAAAAAATATTATGGAAAAAAAGGATATGGATTATGAGGACTACAAAAAATATGATAAATAATATTTTATTTTAAAAAAATCATTTCGATTTATTTTGAATCACAAAAATAGTAAAATAGTATAAAAATTTAAAACATACAAAAAATTACAATTGGAAATGAATATTTTTTTTTCAAATAAGAATCATATAATTAAAAAAACAATATTAAAATATAAAAACCTCAATTAAACATAATCCCCTTACCACATTATTTACATTATAATCCTAATCCCCAAAAATTAATTACTAAAAATAAATCATTAAATTATATGAAAAAATTTGGTTCATGATATATCATGTCAATGTGTATGTACAAACATATCATAAAATAATATATTTTAATAACATAAATTTGTGACATAATGTAGTAAAATATATGATGAATAACAATAATGAAGATCATATAATTAAATTTAGAATTATACAATATATATATATATTGTAAAATCCTAAATCCACAAAAATAAAATAATAAATATAAAATAAATTACATTTAATAAAATTGAATATAATTATAAAACAAACATATAAGTGATATAACCCAATAAAATAAAATTTAACTAAGGCGTATCTTAGCATATTGTACCTATCATAAAAAATATACATGGATGAAATAATTTTATTATATTAAAAAAACATTAATGCATGATTGTTTTCAGATATAAAATATATTAAGGTATTATATACAGCTTATAAATAAATATAGGTGAATAATATTAAAATATTCCTCAATGATGAAAAATTCAGATCAAATCTCTTACCTATTTCCCAGACATTCTATTTTTTCATTTAACACCTACTTAATGAACTTATATCAGATAGATAACCACATTAAAATATTACCATTTTAATAACCAATGATTATATATAACATCTCATTTAAATTTGGTCAATATTTATTTCAATAATCTGATAATTCATTGTTGGGTATTTGAGGATTTTCTATTAATAATCCAAATTTATATTCTGTGGAAAAAACATTTAACAATAAAGCATTAACTAATCTAATATAGAATAATAATGAGGAAATATTTTCTATTTTTCTATATTAATAAAACATTTAAAATAAATAAATAATTATTCTTATGAAAAATAAATAACATTATAATCACTGAGACTGAAGTCATACATATGAAAAAGTATCATTATCGTTTTATTAAAAATTAAAGAAGAAGGTAAGATACATTTTTACTCTGTTTAATTATTATTTATCACACATACCATATTATTTTCATAAATACAATATCATATAGTATCCATGTTACACAGTTATGAAAAATGAATAGCATTGATTCATGGATGTTGTAATCCACATGTATACATGTACTCCATTATAATTTTTTAATGGAATGAATGATATGAAATTTTTGAAAAATTATATTTAAATAATGGAAAATATTTCAAGGAATATATATATTAAATGTATCATTGAATCCCTTCAATGGAGGTTGTGATGGAAAAAGAATTATATTAGTTCAGATGATGGTAGTGTACAGTACTCACAAATGATAAATTCATTTCGTATTTGATAGAGGATGTACATAGAGTCCCACTCTTTACAAAAATTGACATTACATAACTATTTCGTAATTCATAAACATTATAAAAAAAACAAGATGACCTAGTAGATATAGTGTCTTTGGAAACATGGAATCATAAACACTAGTAAATTTGCAAGCTATATTATCTATCATTAGGTTCTTCTTGACTGGATCCATCCTTGGACCTATCAAACATAGTACATATAATCATCACCTTGGTGAAAGGAAACATAAAATGGGGGTCTCAATTGCCCACAATGTGTAAACATTGGAGACATGTATGAATAATCATGATCATAAGTGTATGAGAATTAAATAATGAATGTACAAAATCATACCCTATATATCAATGATCATAACTAAAATCATGGAATAATGATTTGATGTTCCTAATAAATGAATCATAATAAAATATGGAGAATTATACATGAAAGAATAATGTAGGAATAAAACATTGAGTTTTTTAAAACACATAATTATATTATGATTTCCCTAGAAATTCAGGTATCACTTCTAAGATCATCATAAAGGGAAATGTCTTTTACTGAATCTAGAAATACCTATTACAGCCCTCTATTACTGAACTATATAATCATCACTCTATCTGTATGTTAATTAATTGATTAAATCCAATTCTATCCTTTTATTACTGTATTGTTAAACCCTTATTTCAACCCTAAATAACATAGAAGAGAAACCCTCATTTAAGCAATATATTACTGAATCGAATAACATTCATTCTAGAACTGTTTTATTGAACTGAGTAATCGCCATTCCATCTATGTATCACTGAATTAATTAAATCGCTTTCCATCCCTTTATTCCTATATGGTGTAACCCTCGTTCCAACCCAGTATTAATGAACTGAGTAACCAAAAATGGAGCCCTGTATTACTGAATAGATTAATCCTCTTTTCAGTCTTATTTAATCATATGATATATAAATCATTAACCAATGAATTTAGAGGGAGATATAGGCACCAACCATCACATAAAGAAATCATACATAAATGATCCACTAAGAAAATTTACATATCATAACCCATGAAATGAAATGGATATCATAAACCTGCAAACATATCATAACCAGTGGGAAGAGATAGGATTCATAATCTTTTTAACATAAATTTATTTTATGAAAAGAAGCAGGTTTAATAGAAAAATCACATGTGATATTGTAACTATTTTCATAAAGTCCATGCGATGAAGCATAAACTAGTCATATAATGTATATTAATCTAATTATAATATAATATCCTATATTTTAATGAGTAACACAAATACATTGAATCAAATATTAAAAAAAATATATGCCTTTTAAAAATCATTTATTTAGGAAAATAGCCTTTCGGGTTTAAAAAATTATTTTAAATACATAAAACCATTTTAGTATAATTTTCATAGAAAATAACATGAATCATTATACAGAGGACATAAAATCATTTTTAAAATCATTTTAATTTTAATCATTTAAAATAAGTTTGAAAACAGTTTAAAATTCTTTTTCATTGAAAAAAACAATACATTTTAATGAAATACTGAAAATGTATTTCTTACCATTTCATATAAAACACTTTGAAAACATATAATAATATAATGAAAACGTTTTGAAAATAATTTATAATTAAAACTTTAAAAATAAACGTGAAAATGTTTTGAAATCAATTTCATGGAATTCACATGGAATATATGAAAATAAGTCTTCAAAAAAATGAATATGTTTTCCATCAAAACATATAATTGAATATTAAAACCATTTTTTAAAAAAAATTCTTTAAAATTTCTATTAATATCATTTTCATAAAGATTAATCTATTTAACAATTAAAATATAGTTTTGTAGAAATGATGGTGGGTAAATCATTACATGTCATATGAGGTTATAATAATATTCCTTCTGTATGGAACAAAGGATTGAAAAGTGCCTTGTTTAGAAAACCAAAAGAATATTCAATTTAATATATTGGAAATATATAAAAAGGGAAAAAATTATTTTACATATAATTGAGGAATGCCATAATATTTTGGGAATGACTTTTAAGAAAACATATATTTTTGACTGAATAGAGGGTAAAGTCAGGAATTCAAAAAATACACTTTCTTAACAATATTATGATACAAATAATATAAAATGGTAACAATGTAGGAGTATATCATCATATATCATCATATATGGGAAATAAATAACATTATTGAAATATGGATCATAATATTTCATCAATGGATGCATAAACAAATATAACCTCGAAAAGAAATGGGATTGTATTAATACACTCATATAACATGGTATCATGGGATCATGCTCTCCATTTAAGGAATGTAAATTGCAGAAAGAATTAAATATCTTAAATGTAGTCAGATTCATTAAATATAATATAAAATTAAAGTATATGGATACCGAAAAGAAGGGCTTGGGGCATAACAAAACATGAGTATTAATGAAGCCAAATTGCGGAAAAACATTATAACCTCTATGGTAATTTTGAAACATAAATCCCATTAAAGAAGGATCATCATATTGTAATTTGAATACACATAAATTTACTTAATATATATATATATAATTAAATCACATGGAGTACATACACAATAAAAAATAATGAGTGGAGAAAATAGAATATATCTTAGAGAACATAAAAGTGAGATGAAATCCTTTACCTTGTGTAATGGCTCGGGTTTTGGGGATCCATTACTTTGTGAAAATCTCGTTTTGGGTTGTCGGGTATGGGAATCACGGTGGTGTAGGCCTACCGGTTGCCTTAGACTACCGGTAGCAGGCCTACCGGTAGCTCGGTCTACCGGTGGCCGCAGCCTACCGGTAGCTCGGTCTACCGGTAGCTATGGCCTACCAGTAGCTGCAGTCTACCGGTAGCTCAGTCTACAGGTAGCTCGTCCTATCGGTAGCTGCAGCCTACCGGTAGCTCGGCCTACCGGTAGCGGCATCCTACGGGTAGCTCGTCCTACCGGTAGCTGCAGCCTACCGGTCGCTCGGCCTACCAGTAGCTGTTACCCACCGGTAGCTCTCATCTACCGCTGGATCTGGCCTACCTCGCGGGTTATTTCTTGTAGCGCTCCTTTTTGTGCAAATATGGTTTTAAACCATATTTTGACCTATTTGAGCATGTTTTAAAGACCCGTAATGCGCATAAGAGTTTTAATTAAATACTTAATCAATTAATGAGTTGGTTTAAACCACCTAAACCCCCTTAATGATGAGTGGAGCTGCGTGATCAACCCACGACCCCCGTGCCTTATGTGGTTTCGCGTTCTCACCTCAACCGTCTGCGGCACTTATAAACTAAGGGTTAGCCATGGTTTCTCCTTTCCTCGATCTCAGATTTTCACAAATAGCTTCTAGTGCATCGGGAGCGCTGCATCGTTATTCGTAATGTTCTACGCCCGGCCTAAACGTCGATCATCAATCAACAGGTAGGGAATTTCTCCTTCGGCTCTCTCTTTTGTGTATCATGTGGGGTGGTCGTGCTTTGGTTCTATAGAATTGGACAAACCAGACCTAAATGAAGATAATGAACGAGATTCTATAAATAAATAGGGGGGGCTGTGATCGTTGATTTTATTTATATTATGACCATCGTGTTCAGTCGTGCTGGCTTATGCCTTCTGAAAATCAAGGCTGTTGGTGGTCGTTGTTTGTGCACTAATGAACCCCTGATGATGTTTTAAATGGCATGTTGTGGTTGTAAACTCCTACTATGAAAGTAAATCGGTTAATCACGATACCGGACAAATAAACTGAGGCACCAGGATCAATCCTCTGGTGATAACCCCGGTTAAAACCCACCAAAATTGAAATCATGGAGTGTGTTAAGTCGTTTAAATCAGAAAATACCAGCATAACCCAGCCTTGTGTTGATGGTGGTAGTTGGTTGTTTTCTTTTTCGGGTCAATTGATGGAAATGTTGGAGGAGATGGGATCCCCCATCTTTATACTCTCGGTGGTTGTGTGAATTTGGGGATGGGATCCCATGTTGGTATGGATTCAGTGTTTGTGAGTTTTAAGGCCGGGTGGGTACTTGTTTATATGATGAATTGGGGTGTGATCCTCTGTTGTTGAGAACCGGGTATGGGCGTTATGGTTGATGCTTGACTGTTTGACTTGTGCCTATTCTTACTAGTTGCCTAGTAGTGCTTAAACTTAATTAATCATTATCACTTAACATGAAACAAGAATGGGAAAAATTGGTTTTGTTGGCAAAAGTCATGACTTGGTAATTGGATGCGGTGGTGGTGTGTTCTGTAGGCTGGTTAGAAAAACTTAAGATTTGGGTGAGTGCTTGTTTCCTATATCTATACTTGTAGTTTCGTGTTTCTTATTCGCGCCCCACCCAAGATGAGCACTTAGTGCCGAACACCCCCATTTCATGGGGAGGGTGTTTTCCCAACACTATTCTTAGTGACTGGTTATTAGCTCCTTTTCTTCTCCCTTTCCCGGATAGCCCAAGTATCATCGGGCAGGCTTTGATAGCCTTAGGTCCATTATTAGCCCAAGAACCTTCGGGCGGGGTAGTGTGGTGGTTGGCCAGGTGTGTGCGACAGGTGGTTTCCCAAGTGCATTCAGGATGAGGCCCAGGTGTCTTCGGGCGTGGTAGTAGATTTTTCTAGCCCAGGTGTCTTCGGGCATGGTGGTGGTTGTTCTGGCCTAGGTGTTTGCAGTAGTGGTTACATGTGAGAGTTGTGGCCCAGGTGTTTGCTGGTGGGATTCGGTAGTGGGACTGCGTGTGGTAGTTGTGGCCCAGGTGTTTGCGGGCGGGATTTGGCAGTGGGACTGCGTTTGGTAGTTGTGGCCCAGGTGTGTGCGGGCGGGTGTGGAAGTGGGACTATGGTGAGAATGGCGAGATTGGTTTGATGCGTAGGATGTCTCAATAACCAGTGGGAAAGTGGCGTGGGGTACCCAAACATCAATGTGCTATTATTATATATATTACTTGACTTGCGTTATTTGAGGAGTGTGCCTTGGTGGGGCTTGGTGTGGATAGTTTACCTTGATAGGTGTTTGTTTTACTACTTCATCTCACGGGACTTTAGTACGTTCCCCCACTTGTGCAAGAGATTCATTGGATTTCCCTTCTGAGTGTACTTGTATGCTCACCCTACGTATATAAAACTGCTTTCAGGTTTCTAGGAGGACTTCGGGGATCACACATGATCATACTAGCTAGGACCTTTGGGGAAGTTGCAGTTGTTTC
Source organism: Viscum album (assembly GCA_963277665.1). Lineage (NCBI taxonomy): Eukaryota > Viridiplantae > Streptophyta > Magnoliopsida > Santalales > Viscaceae > Viscum > Viscum album. Next base: position 656,249,811 of record OY728140.1, read on the forward strand.
TTTTCCACTTTGGTACTTACCTTTGTAGTCACCTTTTGTACTTTGTGGTTTTACTTTTGGAACATGCATGTGGGAATTGTTTACTTTTGGCTTTACTTTTCTTTTACCTTGGTGTTGGCGAGTTTCATCATCTTATCTCTCAATCTCATAAAACAAAAAGGGTTAATGCCTTCCATTTGTGAGAAATTTCTATACCCTTGGTTCTAGTCTTTACTCCAGGACCTATTGAAGGCGGGTCTCGGGGGTCATTATCTCTCCTTCAACTTAAAGAAGGAAGGGCTTGGCAATCTGCTGACCTTTCCCTCCTTTTGGTGATGGCAAGTCGTGACAGAATGGTATCAGAGATGATGGTTAAGAGATAGGATGGAGTCTAGAGTTATGCACAGTGAGGATTGCATGGGATGGTATGGAAATAGTGTTGGGTGACCTTAGCGCATGAATTAGGCCAGGGAAGACCGGCTAGGACACGGGGTTTTAGGGCCCCCCGTGATCCGATTCAAGGACTCTGGACCTATCGAATGACCAAGTGAGACCACAATGATTGCAGGGTAGAGACCCTAGGAAAGGTACATGCATCATAAATGACTTGTGTTCTTGTGTTTCTGGGATGTCTTGGGAAATAAGAATAAATTAAAATTTTAAGATGTTTTAAGAATGATATTCTGCACTACTTGGGATTAGTAATTCCTTGATTACCTTGCTTCTATGGCACCTGGAAGGCGACCACGTGTGGTTCGGGAGATCGAAGCCCCATATACTACTTTGGCCGATCGACAGAGAGCTGATCGAGAGGAAGAAGATGATCAGTGGCAGAAGACTCTTCGGGCCTTCCAGTGATAGGCCCTCGAGAAGTATGAGGGCAGCACCTCCGACTTGAAGACGGAAGGCTGGCTAGAGGAGCTAGTCATAGCTTTCGGCCTGATTCGGGCCCCAGACGAGTACTGGGTTCCTCTGGCCGTATGCCAGATGTAGGGAGCAGCGCGTCAGTGGTGGATGCTTTACCTGGGGGAGAGGAGAGAGTCTGAGGTGGCTTGGGCAGATTTCGAGAGGGAGTTCCGGGCAGAATTCCTCTCCTCGACGATGAAGGAAAAAATAGGCATGAGCTACTCTCCGTCTAGCAGGGGATTATGTCTGTGATGGATCTAGGGATCAAGTTCAAAGACCTCCAATGTTTTTCTCCAGACCTCTTTCCCGACGAGGAGTATCGGGCAAGACGTTTAGAGGATGTGCTCTGACCCTCCCTCCAGTATGATGTTACCCCCTTTACCCTACCGTCGTACATGGATGTCCAGAAGAAGGCCGAAGTGGTGGAGAGGATGCATGTTCTAGGAAGAGTTTCACGAGAGGGGATCCAGCTAGGACCATCAAAGGTAAAGGCCTTCAGCACCAGGCCTCCAGCGTCAGGACCCTCCAGGTTCCGACTAGCAAGGAGCAGACCGCAGCAGTTTCAGTTTTGATCTCCCAGACCTCGCCATTTTCCTTCGGGCCCAGGACCGCGTTGCTTCATCTGTGGGATCCCTGGACACCTCTGGAGTTAGTACCCGGACCAGGTGTTGTACGGTGGTGGTGGACAGCCCCACCACCCGCCCCAGCAGCAGCTTCCAACTAGACCTTTCCTGCAGCAGTAGCAGGGACAGCGAGCTCCCGCTCCTCCGAGGGAAGACGTATGAGGAGGAGGCTGAACTCAGGGCACTCCTTAGGGACTTCGACGGGCCATGGTCGGGGAGGTGGCCAGCAGCCGAGGGGTAGGGGAGCTGGGCATGGACAGTTACACGCTGCAGAGGCCGCAGTTCCGGCAGGGCCAGAGGTTGTTCGAGGTATGATCAGTCTATTTAGCACTCTTTCTTATGCCTTGTCCAATACTGGTGCTTCGCACACCTTTGTTGCACCATGTCTAGCCCGTGCCTTGGGTTTAGATGCAGAGGGACTTCCAGATCCCCTGGTGTTGAGCAGAACAGTCGGAGGTCAGACCAAATTGTATTTTGTTTGTCGGGGATGTAGACTAACGATAGGGCCACATCAGTTGGTTAGGGATCTTCTTCTACTAAAGATACAACCATACGATGTCAGCCTAGGCATCTACTGTCTATTTTTTGTGTGTGCCGTCATCGACTGTTTCCAAAGAAGGGTGGTGTTCTCAGACTTGGATGGCCGGCATGTTACCTTCACCGGCGAGCGGAGCAGTCCGAAGGGAAACAGGCGAGAGGAACCTCTCCTCTCCTTGTTGACCGAGCAGACAGTGGAATCAGTAGATGCTGAAATGATTGAAGTACCAGAGATCGTCCATGAGTTTATGGACGTCCTCACAGATGAGGTGATGACTCTACCCCCTTGGCGTGATATAGAGTTTGGGATAAACCTACATCCCGGTGCCCGACCAATCTCGATGGCTCCCTACCGGATGGTGCCTTCAGAGCTATGGGAGTTGCGGATCCAGATTGATGATCTGATGAAGAGGGGTTATGTTCGACCAAGTGCGTCACCGTGGGGTGCCCCAGTCTTGTTTTCAAATATGTAAGATGGTGGTCTCAGGTTGTGCATCGACTACAAGAGGCTGAATCAGGTGACGATCAAGAATCACTACCCTCTTCCGAGGATAGACGATCTCTTCGACCAGCTGAAAGGGGAAGGGTGGTTCTCAAAGATCGACTTGTGGTCTGGGTATCACCAGATGTGAGTGAAGGAGTGCAACATCCCGAAGACAACGTTCAGATGCAGGTATGGACACTTCGAGTTCTTATTCATGCCCTTCGGTGTTATGAACGCCCCGACTGTGTTCATGGGTCTTATGAACTCCATCTTCTGGGAGTACCTGGATCGGTTCGTGGTCGTATTCATCGACGATATCCTGATCTATTCGAGGTCAGAAGAGGACCATGCAGAGCACCTGAGGACAGTTTTGGAGGTCCTCTGATATCACCAACTCTATGGGAAGTTGTCGAAATGCAAGTTTTGGACAGGAGAAGTGCACTTCCTCGGGCACGTGGTGTCCGAGCTGGGGGTAGCAGTGGAACCATGAAAAGTTGAGGCGGTTGTTTCTTGGGCATCACCCAAGAACGTGGTAGAGGTCCATAGTTTCCATGGGGTTGCGGGTTACTATCGGAGGTTCGTACCCAACTTCCCCTGAGGTGTGGCCACTTTGACTGCCCTGACCAAGAAAGACCAGGTTTTCATGTGGAGCGAGCAGTGCGAGTCAGCCTTCAGCTATCTAAAAGTGAAGTTGGTTAGTGCCCCAGTGCTGAGATTAACAAAAGAAGGGGTGGCCTATGAGGTGTTCTGTGATTCTTTAGGACAGGGCCTGGGATGCGTGTTGATGCAGCGACAAGGGGTGAACTCTTATGGGTCCAGGCACCTATTCTCCCATGAGCATAATTACACCACCCACGACCTGGAGCTTACAGTGGTCATTTTTGCGCTAAAGTTATGGCGGAACTACCTCATCGAGGAACGCTTTGTGGTCTTCATGGATCAAAAAAGCTTGAGGTATATCTTCTCCTAGTGGGACTTAAACTTGCGACATGAGATATGGGTGGAGTTCCTCCAGGATTACGGCTTTTAGATCTCTTATACTGAGGGCAAGGGCAATGTGGTGGCTGATGCATTGAGTAGGAGGACACAGAAGGATGCGGTTCGAGCATTAGTGGACGCCTGGAAGGCAATAGAGGAGTTGGCTGCCTTACACCTGGATGCGAAGATGGATAGTGGTAGAGGCTGCCTATATCAGATGATAGTGTAGTAATCTCTGTTTCGACAGGTGGAAGAGTCTCAGTGGGGTGACCAGGTGTGCGAAGTGATGCATGACAGAGTTGACCAGGGAAATGCACTAGAAGTATGGATAGTGGAATATTCAACCCCCCACCCCCTAAGAAAGAACAGGTCGCTATCGAGAGGTTCATGAGGCAACGACCTCCTACTTTTAGTTGGTCATCTGATCCCACGATCGCTGAAAAATGGATCAACTCCATTGAAACGATATTCTTCATCCTTCATTGTTCTGATCAAGAGAAGGTACTCACGGCTGCTTATAATATGGAGGGTGAAGCTGATCAATGGTGGACGTTGATCAAAAATACGAATCCAGAGGAGGAGATCGAGGCTTTAGAATGGAAGGAATTTTGGAAGATGTTTTTTGATAAATATTTTCCATGCACCCTCCATCTTAATATGGAAAGGGACTTTTTTTCCCTCAAGAAAAAAGATGAAGAATATTTGGGAGTGTACGAGGCAAACTTCACAAGGCTTGCACGATACGCTTATAGCTTCGTCATGACCCCCGAATGCAAGGTTGACCGCTTATTTGGTTGGATGAATCCTAGCTTGTGGAAAGCATTAGTGATCGGTGACTTCGATAGCTATGAGGAAATTGTCCAATGAGCCCTCAAGGTGGAAATGGAGATCAGGGAATCATAGGGGTATCATGGGGACAAGATGAGTAAGGTGGACTTCAATGCTGGTGGTCCGATGGATAAATCCAACGGTGCTATGACGTTCCAGCACCCCACTTGCCAAAAGTATGGGAAGACGCACCCTGGAAATTGCCTTAAGGGGACGAGAAAATGCTTCACGTGTGGAAAAGAAGGGCACCTAGCTATTAACTGTTGGGAAGAAGGACCCACGGCTGCGACAGAGGATAGGAACGCTCTGTTCGAACTTCAACGCATTGTTCAATGTTATAAATGCAAAGAACCGGGTCATTTTTCAAATCAGTTCCCTAATCCAAGGGTTATCAGAGGCAACCAACAACCTCCAAGATAGAAAGGAAGAGCTTTTGACATCACTCCTACCGAAGTGAACCCCGAAAACAAAGTGGTGACAGGTACGCTAGTTATTCATTCAATAATTGAGAACATACTTTTTGATTCCGGTTCTACGCATTCTTTTATATCTCAAAAGATTAGTTGAACAATCCCAGCACCACCACAAATCATGGATGTAAAGGTGTCGTTGAGTACAAAAAATGGGACAATCATTTCATCCCATGAATATAAGTCCTCCCCTGTTATAATATGTGGATTGAATTTCCCGGTGAACCTCGTCATACTCCCTCTGGTGGAATTTGATACAATTCTTGGAATGGATTGGCTTTCCTTATATGGAGCCAACATAAATTGTCGAGAGATGGAAATCACACTCCATATAGAGAATCGACCCCCGATTCGTTACAAGTGTCATGAGGATGATGAATCTCCTTTAGCTCCATCATCTCAAGCGTGGATATTACTGCCCTATGAGCATGAGTTTTTATCTCAAATGATTGAGTCCAAAGAAGAAACCATCCTTGAAAAATGCCTATTGTGAGGGAATTCCCTGAAGTGTTTCCTGAGGAACTGTCTGTTCTTCCTCCTAGAAGAGATGTTGAGTTCTTAATTGAACATATACTTGGGGCATTACCAATATCCAAGCCACTATATAGAATGGATGTTTTTGAGCTTGAAGAGTTGAAGAAACAACTACAGGAGAATCTGGATATAGGGTTTATACGCCCAAGTGCTTTACCATGGGGTGCACCAGTCCTCTTCATCAAGAAGAAGGATGGGTCAATGCGGCTCTTAAGAGATTATCGTGAACATAACAAAATCATGATAAAGAACAAGTATCCACTCCCATGAATTGATGAATTGTTCTATTAGTTGTGTGGAGCACAATACTTCTCCAAGGTGGACTTGTGGTTGGGATATTATCAAGTAAGGGTAAAGAAGGAAGATGTCCCCAAGACTGCTTTTTGTACAAGATACGGGCACTATGAATTCATAGTAATGCCTTTTGGACTCACCAATGATCCAGCAATCTTCATGGATGTAATGAATAGAATCTTTAGATATTACCTTGACAAATTTGTGGTAGTCTTTATAGATGATATTCTAATATACTCCAAAACCATGGAGGACCATGAGGAGCATTTAAGAACTCTACTGGAGACATTGCGCAAGGAGAATCACTCTGCAAAGTACAGCAAGTGTGAGTTCTGGTTGAAGGAGGTCTCATTCTTGGGCCATATCATCACAAGCAATGGGATATCTATGGACCCCTCCAAAACAGATGAAATTGAGGGATGGCCGAGGCCATCATCGGCAACCGATATCCGTAGCTTCTTGGTGTTAGCTGGATAATATCGACGATTTGTGAGAAATTTCTCACGTTTTTCCAACCCTCTTACCAAGCTAAATCGAAAGGGAGTAAAGTTTCCTTGAAGTGATGAATGCGAAGAATGTTTCAAGGAGTTGAAAAGGAGGCTTATCACTGCTCCTGTACTCACTTTACCCTCAAGTGGGGAGCTTTTTCTGGTATTCATTGATGCTTTGAAGAAGGGATTAGGATGTGTGCTGATGAAGAATGATAAAGTGATATCCTATGCCACAAGGCAGTTGAAAATCCATGAGTGAAACTATCCATCGCATGATCTGGAGTTTGCGGCTGTGATCTTTGCCATGAAAATCTGGCGGCATTATCTCAATGGAGAGAAATGCGAGATATATACTGACCACAAGAGTCATAAATATATATTCACACAGAAAGAGCTTAATATGCACCAGATAAGATGGATAGAGTTCATCAAGGATTATGACTGTTCAATACATTACCACCATGGGAAATCGAACAAGGTGGTGGATGCCCTAAGTAGAAACGATCCAGTGATTCTATCAATGATGAGAATTGAGAAGGATCAATTCTTCTTTGACATGATGAAGATGGATGTGGGGATCATAAAGAAGGGAACATCATCAATCCTTTCACAAATTATTGCTCAACCATCTCTTTTGGAAAGGTTAAAGGATGCTTAGAAGGATGATGTGGGAATTCATGAAAAAGTGGAAGCTATCAAAAAGGGGGAATCCTCGGAGATTAATTTTAATGAAGATGGAATTGTGCGGTTTTGGAAAAGTCTGTGTGTTCCATCAAGTCCGGAAATGAGGAAAGAACTTTTGGATGATGCACATGGTTCAAATTTCTCTATTCACATAGGGAGCACAAAGATGTATCGAGATCTCCGAGAAAACTTTTGGTGGAATAATATGAAGAAGGAGATCGCCGAATATACATCAAAGTGCCTGGTGTGTCAGAAAGTGAAGGCATAGAGGCATAAGTCTAAGGGGATTATGTAACCATTGCCCATACCAGAATGGAAATGGGAAAAGATCACCATGGACTTTGTCACCGGACTTCCAAGGACATCCAAAGGCAACAATGCAATCTGGGTAGTTTTGGATCATCTTAAAAAGACTACACACTTCATTGCTATTTTGGAGGATTTCTCTTTGGATCAACTGGAATGGATATATATCAGGGAAGTGGTAAGGTTGCATGGAGTACCACTATCTATTGTGTCTGACCGAGATCCAAGATTCACATATAAGTTTTGGAAGAGTCTTCAACATTCTCTGAATACTGAACTGAACTTCAGTACGGCCTATCATCCTCTAACTGATGGCCAATCTGAGTGGACTATCCAAACAGTTGAGGATATGTTGAGAGTGTTCTCAATGGACTTTAATGGGGGATGGGATCAACATCTTCCTCTAGTTGAGTTCTCTTATAATAACAGTTTCCAATCGAGCATCCAAATGGCACCATATGAATCCCTGTATGGGAAAATGTGCAGAACACCAGCATGTTGGGATGAGGTCGGTGAATGTAAGCTGCTTGGACCAGAAATGGTCGAAGAAATGGTAGAGAAGTTGAAAACCATTCAGCAGCATATCAAGGTAGCCCAGAGTCGACAGAAGAGTTATGCAGATAATCATCGATGAGACCTTGAATTTAATGTTGGAGATATGGTGTTTTTACGCATATCTCCATGGAAGAAGGTCATGAGGTTTGGAAAGAAAGGGAATTTAAGTCTATGGTACATTGGCCCCTTCGAGATTCTTAATCATGTTAGGGATGTGGCCAATCGACTAGAACATCCACCTACTATGGCCAAGGTGCATGATGTCTTTCATGTATCCCTCTTAAGGAAGTACATACTGGACCCTTCACATGTACTCTCTTCCGAGGTGGTACAATTGGAAGATGATCTTTCTTATGAGGAGCGACAAGTAAAGATCTTAGATCATAGAGATAAAGTTCTATGAAATAAGACAATGACCCTCGTCAAAGTGTTGTGGGGAAACCACAAGTTCGAAGAAGAAACTTGGGAGTCGGAGTGTATGATAATGCTGAGTTACCCGGATTTGTTTTAGTGTGGTAATAGGAAAATTTCGAGGGCGAAATTTCTTAAGGGGGGAATATTGTAACGACCCAAAGTTTCATTAATGGAAAATCCCTATTGATCCAGTTAAATGTCTCTTTATAAAAACATGTTTTAATAAGATGTCAACTTCTTTGGTTTTATGTTAAGAATTGTGACCGTTGTTAATATAGTCATTGAACAGTGATCACATGATTAGTATAAATATAAGGCTTTAACGAACCCAATTTTACTCAGACAAAGGAAGCGATGGCCTCATCTAGTTGAATTGCCCCATACGAGCCCATTTGTCAAATCTCGGAAAAGAGGTGGCATCCTTGGGCTTCTCCTTTGACCAAGCCCAATCTGAGCTTCATTATTTCAAGCTCGAACGTGACCGTCTACATGAAAAGTTGAAGTTGTTTGAAATTACTACTCGAGTGATGCTATCCGAGCAACCCCAAGATTCTGTCACCATCGCACACCTTACCCATAGGTCTTATGCAGCTATTTTAATGGGTTATGTAACAAATAAGTAGTACTATGTTCATGTACATTATTTTCTTGTATATAATAATGAATATAATTTCTAGCCATTTTTTGATACATTGTAAATAGTTTTTAATGTACAAATAGCGTTTTTAGTTATTATTTAATTAGGAATTAAATTTTATTAAATTAACGGATTTTTGAATTAAATAATATTTTAATAAAATATTATTATTATTATTAAATTAATTTTTATTAACTATAAGTGATCTTATAATTTTATCAATGCAATTAAATTTTTTATTAAGCCTTGAAATCCATTTCTGTCAAAACCCGTGAATTTCCGATAAATGTCGGTTTTTATTTTAAAAGTGAAAGTTCACTTATTTAGAAATTTTTTTAGATAAAATAAATGTCATTTCTGGAATCAGGATGATGAAATTATCCAACGGTGAATTTTTCATAATTTTCTGAGACAGTCGAATTTTTGGGTAAAAATTAAATTCCATTTGAATATATAATGTGTTTTATGACATCATAATGACCCAATGGTGATGTAATTAAATACCATAATCCTTATGTTCGGACAATATATGTTTTATCATTAAAATAATGAGTTTTTGGGTTTGTTTTACTTGCTTTTCAAAGCATTAATGAACCCCTATAGACTTATTCAACACTCTGCCCTTTTAAATTAATTTCCATGGGAGTGTGACTCACCTCCACATAAGCATCCTTATTAGTTTAATAAGTTCGGACCATGGCCTTGTAAAATATTGTTTTCCTCTTTCCTTTTCTAGAAACCATGGGTAATAACCATGTGATGGTTTGTGTTTTGGATTAGTTTAATATAAGGGGTCCCAAACCTAAATAATAATGAAATCTCTCACCTTTCCTATATAAACCCACCCAAGCTCCCCCTTCCTCCTCACTAAAATCCTTTGGAGTTCCTCCAAACTCTGACCTACTCATTATAGAATCCTCCCAAGGTTCCCCAAGCTCCCAAGAAGCGTCTCATAAGCCTCTCTCTAGCCTTTGGAAGCACACTTCCACGTAAGGGTTTTTTCTTCCTTTCCCGTTTTTGTCAATTTTCTTTAAGTTGTATTGCCCTTTTAATTTCAATTATGAAAATTGGGGTATGGTTTCGCCCCTCCCTCATACTGCCCTCTTTATGTTTGAATGATGGTGTACCCCTTTTTCTCTCCTTTAATTCCTCCCATGTAAACCCGTTACAATGCCGAAATTCCGAAAGGAACTTCTCTCTCTTCTTTTACATTCAAGCAATACTTTTGTACCGTGAATCTAAATTCCATTTCAATTGTTGAGAAATGTGTCCATATGACCTCCTTACTGTCCATTACATGTAAATATGATGATGAACCCCTTTATCATTCATCAACCTTTTTTATGAATTCTTATTTCACTCTGTTATGCTGCCAAAATCGCACCAATTTTTTAAGCCAATGCCATTGTGTAGTGAATACCATGCCCATTTCTCCATCAAGGGTAATCCCCAATATGTACATTTACATATTTATTTTAAAGTTTCATTTATTAATTCCACATTATTTTATCGTTGAATAAATGATTATGTTTTATGAATCCATGTTTTATGATCCATGTGGCACACATATGCATGAAATGAAATGTTTAAGAAGGGTGTGCCCTTATAGCACTCCAATGCATTGGGTAAAGTATAGTATCATGATAAGTCATGTGCAATGAGTGTTGGCCCATGCTAAATAAAGTGCAACGAGGGTTTTCTCATGATTCATGTGCAATGAGGGTTTACTCATGCTTCATGTGCAATGTGCATTGGATCATGCTAATTCAATGTTAAGTGTTGTTGCCACATTTCCATGTTATGATTATCATGATTTATCATGCCTTTCTGTTCATGTTTCTTTTATGATCTACTGATATGCCTATGTTATAACATGTATTGTACTCCTCATGTTATTCCATGTGTACTCCCTTACAGGTCTTTATATCTCACCCTTTTCTTATGCATGTCCTCAGGTTATCACATGCAATGCTAAGTACGAGGGAATGTAGTGGTCATGTAAAGGAAGATTTCAATAAATATGTTATATTTCATGTTTTAAGTTATTATGTAATGATCCTAATCCCCAAATACACTAATCCTCTCGATATTATTTGTTGTATCAAGTGATGTTTTAAATAATAAATCATGCTTAAGTTGTAATAAAAAGCAGGGTTGTCATATCTTGGGTGTAAGGTCACTTCAAGCTATCACATCCTAGGGTAGAAGGAGCAGGAAGGAGCTAGTAACTATGGGAAAACACCCTCTCCCATGAAATGGGAGTGTTCGACACTATTTTCTCAACATGGGTACGGTGTGATAAAACTCAAAAGATACATATATATATATATGTATACCAAACACACATCCCGACCTATGGCTTCTAAAAAGGGAAACTGAGCACGTGCATCGGCACTGCTACTATGAAGCATGCATACAACAAACAACCCAACCCCCTTTAGGTTTTCATATTTCAGTAGAAATAGTTATTTAGTTCCTTAACTACTGGGCAACTATCCACAACTAACAACATCAAACATTCGTAAAACCATTCCCTATCATCCACAAAACAAGTTAGGAAAAGCACAACAAAGTCCCTCTTATCAACCATCCAACCCCATTGATTATTATTTCCGTTCCATTATGACGCCCCACCATCCATTAATTCTTCCACTTTTATTTATTAATCACAACCTGTAACCCGTTCACATTAAAACCCAACCCTGCAGCCCCGCTGCCAACCACCATAACCACAACCACACCTAAACCACACATCATCAACCCTTTAATACCATTTATCACAGCCCCGCTTCCCATCCCCATCACAACATTCACACCAACCGATAACCAAGTCAACCACAGCCCCGCTGCTCACCCTATCCACAACAACAAACAAAACACCCCCAACACATGCCACGTAACCAATCCAACACCCACATGTTCGTTATTCCATTTTTGTTTAACCGGGGTGATCACACAAGGGTTCTAGATTTTATCAGCCAACATTACGTGATTATCCAATTTACACATTCCACAAGCTTCCATCCATAAGAAAATACATAAGGAGAGGGTAATATTTAATTTCATAAGAAAAGGCCCCCAACGACCGTGATTTTTAGTAGGTAGAAGCTCATTAAATTCACAACATAATATCGCAGGATATAAAGTAACAGAAATAAAAAACTTCTCATCACCGCTCTTTAACCAGTTATTATCTTTATTTAAAGGTTCAACCATTTCTCATGAAAACAAAAAGGATACCCACCCCGCATGATGCAAAAATAAGATAGAAGAAGGTAAATCCCCTACCTCAATAGGTTCTAGTCACAACGCTCCCCCAGATAAACTTTAGAAGACGTTCGTCTATGTCCGGGCAAAACCACCTCGGGTGGCAGTCGGAGAGGAAAAGCCAAAAGAAAGACAACAGATCCAAGCTCAGAAGTTCCACCTCGTCGTTACGATCCCGTGGTCGCTGATGGATCGTAAATCAGAGATTGGACAAAAAATTTATGGAAGAAATAGCCTTCGAGTCTCTTGAGAGAGCTCTGCTCAGAGGAGAGGGGAGGAGAGGTGTGAGTTGAAAGGAGGAGGGGACCCCTCCTTTTATATGCGTGAAAAGCAAAAGTACACGGCGTGTACTCGTCTGTTTTCACACGGTCTCCACGTGGCCTCCAACATGGTTCCGCAGCCGTTGACTGGTCAAAACACGGTTTGAAGGTAATTTATATGCGGGGAAGGACTACACGGAGTGCAGATTGGACACACAGCGTTTACCCATTTATGGCACTCGGTAGGGACACGGCTCCAACGCGGTTCCGCGGCCGATGACTGGTCAACACATGGTAATGCGTACACGGGGAGGGACTACATGGCATGTAGCACTGGACACACGGAGTGTACCCATTATCTCCACACTACAAAGACGCGGCCATCCAAACGGGTTATACCTGGCAAGGGGGTACACGACGTGTACTAAAACTACACGGCGTGTAGTTTCAAAATTCTGTAAAGTGTGGGAAAAGTCCATTTTACCCTCCAGAACACTTCGTGGCCTTCTTTTTGACAAAGGAACGGGCCAGAGAGGTCCGGATCATTACATCAGATAACTCTTAAAACATTCTCGTCCCCGAGAATTCAAAAACCAACCCAGGGGAACCCAACAAGATACCTCTTAGGGTCCTCGTTATAATAGGAACCCAACCAACAATCCTAATTATAGGTGTTAGGAATTCCTTCTCCTATGTCGTGATATTACCCGCTTTAGGCGGGACTGACTCGCCTTCATGGGCTTAATCGCATCCTCATTAATGTGTCTCAATTAAGGGTCAGGTTTTCCCCCCTTCCCACATATCCGTACATGTTACACATTACCAGGGAACAAGGAAACAAAAGGTCTCACAAATGACAAGCCAAGCATTCCATATCTCAAAGGTATAGAGTAAAACATCAACATATATCTTAGAAGAAAAAGGGAAAACACAAGTCAAAACAACTCCGAGTACTGAGCGTCATCTGGGTCTCCCACTCCCAAGTGCTCTCCTCGTGACCACCATTCCTCCACAACACACGAACCAAGGGAATGGTTTGTCCACGGAGGACCTTCTCTTTACGATCCTCAATTCTGTCTGGTCATTCCTCGAAGGTCGTGTAGTCTCCCATATCTAACACTCCCCAGTCGATAACATGGGAGACGTCGTGTAAGTACCAACGAAGCTGGGAGACGTGGAAGACATCATGAACTTTCTCCATCTGAGGTGGCAGGGCCAGCTGATATGCCTCCTCACCGACTCACCTCAGAACCTCAAAATGTCCGATGAACCTTGGTTAGAGCTTGCTCCCTTTCCCAAACCTCCACTTCCCCCGTCGATGGGAAACCTTCAAGAACACATGATTTCCCACCTCGAACTCCAAGGGCCTCCTCCGACGATCAGCATCAGACTTCTGTCGGTCCTGAGCTGCCTTCATCCTCTAACGTACAAGTTGGACTTTCTCCATGGTGCTCTGCACTACCCCTGTCCCAAGACCACCTGTCTCACCAACCTCTACACAGTAAATGGGTGAACGACATAACATTCCATACAAGGCCTCAAACGGTGCCATGCCAATAGTATAGTGGAAGCTGTTGTTGTAGGAAAACTCTACTAAAGGAAAGTGTCGTACCCAAGATTCTCCGAAATCCAGAACGCATGCTCGTTGCATGTCCTCCATCGTCTGGATAGTCCGCTCTGTCTGCCCGTCAGTCTGGGGGTGGAAAGCAGTGCTAAGGCGTAGCTGGGTGAAAAAATCATGTTGTAACCCCCTCCAGACTCGTGAGGTAAATAGTGTATCCCAGTCTGAGAGGATGGTCCCTCGAACTCCATGCAAACTCACCACCTCGTCTACGTACCTCTGTGCTAAGGTACACACCGGGCCCGACTCCTTGATTTCTTAGAAGTGAGCTGATATCGTCAGACGATCCACCACTACCCAGATAGCATCATAACCACCCTAAGCTCTTGGTAATCCTGTGACGAAGTCCATTAAGATTTCATCCCACTTCTACTCGGGGACATCAAAAGATTTCATCAAACCACCGAAAACACGGTGTTCAGCCTTGACTTGCTAGAACACTAGGCACTTAGCCACAAACTCTGCCACTTCCCGTTTCACCCTAGGCCACCACAACTGATCACTCAGGCCTTGATACATTTTTGAAACTCCTGGATGTACCGCCAAGGCTGAGCTATGGAACTCATGGAGAACTCCCTCACACATCCCCTCTGGGACAAACAACCTTCCACGGAAAATCTTCTGATGTCGGATGTCCTCTGACCATCCCTTTGGAGTATTCCCCTGATCGACAAAATCCCGCATCACCTCTGCCTCGGAGTCCCCCCACTGAGACTCCTCCACCTACTGCGACAATGATGATTTCAACATCATTTGGAACAAACAGCCTCTAACACCTTCTTCCCTTTCATCTAATTGCAGGGTAGCCAACTCTCCCATCGCCTTCCTAGCATCAGCGGATTCCCAAACCACTTCTTTATGTGACTTCCTGCTCAGGGCATCAGCCACAATGTTTCCCTTACCTTCAGTGTAAGAGATATCGAATTCATAGTCTTGGAGAAACTCGACCCATCTCCGCTGCCATAAGTTTAGGTCACGCTGGGAGAAGATATAACGCAGGCTCTTGTGATCTGAGAGGACCACAAAGCATTCCCCAAAGAGGTAATGTCGCCAGAACTTCAGTGCGAACACTACTTATCCACGTTCTAGGTCATGGGTGGCATAGTTACACTCGTGAGGGTGAAACCGCCTAGACCCATAACAAATCACACCCTTCTTCTGCATCAGCGCGCACCCCAGACCAAGACCAGAAGCATCACAAAAAACATCATAAAACAACCCTTCCTCTGGAAACATGTGCCAGGGAGAACTAACCAACTTCTCCTTCAGGTATTCAAAATCTTTCTAGCACTGGTCGCTCCATAGGAAGACCTAATTTTTCCTAGTCAAAGCTATCAATGGAGTAGCAACTCAAGAGAAGTCCGAAGTGAACCTCCGATAGTAACCTACTAACCCTAGGAAACTACGAACTTCTGCCACGCTCTGGGGTGCTGCCCAAGAAGAAACTGCCTCCACCTTCGATGGTTCCACCGATACTCCATGCTGAGATAACACGTGCCCAAGGGAGTGTACTTCTTGTGTAAAGAACTTACACATTGCCAATTTCCCGTAATGATGGTGGTGTCGAAGGACTTCCAAGACTGCCCTGAGATGCTCAACATGCTCCTCCTCTGATCATGAGTAGATCAGGATGTCATCGATAAACACAACGATGAACCAGTCCAGAAACTCTCAGAAGACAATGTTCATAAGTCCCATGAACATATATGGTGCATTCGTAACTCCAAATGACATCACTACAACCTAGAAGTTCCTATACCTGCACCTGAAAGATTTCTTCGAGATGTCACTGTCCTTCATCCTCAGCTGATGATATACCGATCATAGATCAATCTTGGAAAACCAACATTCTCCCCTCAGCTGTTTGAAGAGATCATCTATCCTTGGAAGGGGTAACAGTTCTTGACCGTTACCTGGTTCAGCCTTCAGTAGTCGATGCATAGCCTGAGACCACCATCTGACTTCTTCACAAACAAAACTGGAGCACCCCATAGAGACACGCTGGGTTGAACAAAAACCTTCTCCATCAGATCTTCAATCTGAATCTGCAACTCCCGCAACTCCGAAGGTACCATCCGATAAGGGGCCATAGAAATCGGACGGGCACCATGGTGTAAGTCTATCCCGAACTCGAAGTCACGTCAGGGGGGGGGGGGGGGTAGAGTCACAACCTCCTCAGGAAAAACATCGAGGAACTCCCCAACAACCTCTGGTACATCCATCATTTATGTATCAGCTGGAACCACTGATAACCCGCCTAACATGGAAAGGAGAGGCTGCACACGCCAGCTTCCTGCCTGATAGCTCCTCTTTCCAACAAAAGATACGTGTTGCCCATCTATGTCGGAGAACACAAATCTTATCTGGAAGCCATCGATAACGGCACTAATAGAAAACAACCAGTTTATGCCTAGGATGACATCATATGGCTGCATCTGTAACAGAAGAAGGTCTCCACTTGATCGATCTGGTCCCAACGTCAACCCACATCCCCGGAAAACAGAAGATACGCCGGTCTGGCCCCCAACTGGTGTACTCATTACCAGCGGTACAAAAATTATCTCTACATCTAATCCTAAAGCATGGTATAGACCAAGTGCAACGAAAGAGTGTGAGGCTCCCGAATTGAACAAAGACGAAAAAAGGGTGCTGAACAAAAAAAATCGTACCTCGCACCACCTCTGGTCCTGCTAGAGCCGCCAACTCTACTACGTGCAATTTTCCACGCCCATCTCCTCTGCCACTCTGATGTCATCCACTTCCCCGACCATGACCTGGTCAAAGTCCTTGAGGAGCACCCTGAGGTCGGCCTCCTCCCGCAAAGTCTGCCCTCAGAGGAGTATGGTCCTGCTGCTGTTGGAAGGGCATCACCGGCAATTGGTGATTCTATGGTGGGCGCTGAACCTGCCCACCTCCACCGTACGTAGCTCGGGTCGGGCACCGACTTTGAACGTGCCCGAAACCTCCACAAGAAAAACACCTCGGTCCTGGGCTCATGGAAAAGGGATGAGGACCCAAAGATCTGAACTAGAACTATTGGGGCCTGCTCCACACTGGCCTGAACCTGGGAGGTCCTCTCGCACGAGACATGATGTTGACTACCTTCCCCTTGGACGAAACTGGCTGAAACACCTAACACGGTGCACCTCCCAGTGAGTGCATCCTCTCTACGACCTCTGCCTTCTTCTGCACAACCAAGTGCATCGGAAGGGTGAAGGGGGTGACAACATATTGGAGTGAAGGATAGAGCGCCTCCTCCAAACGTGTTTCCCGAGACTCCTCATCCAGAAAGAGATCTGTAGCAAAGCGTAGGAGATCCTTGAACTTGATCCCCAACTCTCGTACTGACATACTCCCCAGCTGAAAGGAGAGTTACTCCTACCGTTTCTCCGCCTTGATCATGGAATAAAGGAATTACTCTCATAATTCCTTCTCAAAATCAGCCCATGGAACCTCTGCCTCTATCCTCTCTCTAAGGCAGAGCGTCCACAACTGTCGCGCCGCACCTCTCAGCTGACTGACTGTTAGGGGAACCCAGTACTCCATCAGAGCACAGATCAAGGTGAAAGCGATCCCTAACTCCTCAAGCCACCACTCGGTCTCCGTATCCGAAGTACTACCCTAATACTTCTTGAGGGTCTTCCACTGGAATGAATGGAGTGTCTTCTACCACTGGTTATCTTCCTCCTCTCGGTCAATCCTCAACTGATTGAATGCCTGGATCTGCTGGGCCTCGGCCATCTGAGCCACCCGGGGACGAAGTCTAGGTGCCATAGATGTACGGTAAACAAGGATCGCATAAGCCCAAGTAGTAAAGAAAACTATCAGTTTTAATTATCATTTTATTTGAATTTCTTTCCCAGAACACCAAAATAGAGTAAAACACAATCATGATGATGCATGTACCTTAATTAGGGTCTCTACCCTGCAATCAATGAAGTCTCACATGGTCGTTTGGTAGGCTCAGAGTCATTGCATCGGATCATGGGGGGCCCTAAAATCCCGTGTCCTAGCCGGTCTTCCCTGGCCAATGTCACGCACCAATATTAACTAACACGGTTGCCCTACCGTCCCATGCAATCCTCACTGTGCCAAACTCCAGACTACATCCTATCTCTCGACCATCACCTATGATAACATTCTATCACGACCCCCTCCCACCAAAGATTCCCCTCCTGGGCTGGCAATGGTGAAAGGAAGAAAATGATCCCCGAGTCCCGCCTCTAGTAGGCCCCGGGTTGGCGACTAGCACCAAGGGTATGAGTTTTCACAAATATGGGAGGCATTACCATTTGTATTATTTAGGATCGGAATGTAAGACAGGTCAACCACCAAAAGGAAAAAAGAATAAGTGTACATAAATAAACCCAAACCATTCACACAAGCATGTTTAAACAATTTTATAACAAGGTACAAGTACAAGAAATCTCAAAGTACAATAACAAAAGAAAAAAAAGGTACAACAATAGCAAAAACTCTAACTGTCCGACTTGTAGGGTCCCACACGGCCCTGATAGTCCTCCTGGAAACCTGAAAGTAAACGTCGGGTGAGCATACAATTATACTCAGTAGGGAAACCTAGAACTCTCATGCACAAGTGGGGAGACATCCTAATGTCCCATGAGAAAAACAGAAGAAACCTAAAAAGGGAATCTATCCATGCAACCTCTCCAGCCACACTCACCAAAACACAATCACAACTGGTAGTAGTAGTAAAAGAACAAGAGTATTTGGTAAACTTCACCATTTCCCAATAGTTATCTAAACATCCTGACACTGTCACACTCTCCCCGCCCGCACACACCTGAGCCTCACAACCACACATCCCTCCCGCACACACTTGGGCCTCACCACCACGTATCCCGCCCGCACACTCCTGGGCCTCACAACCACATCCCCGCCCGAAGACACCTGGGCCTCATCCTGAAGATTCTTGGGAAAAGTAATAGTAATTTAACTCTCACCTGAAGACACCTGGGCCAGAAATCGAGACCTACCTGAAGAGTCTTAGGTGTAAGGTCGCCACAAGCCATTATAGCCTATAAGCCTGCCCGAAGAGTCTTGGGCCTAATCACCCCAATCAAAATCTACACGAAGAGTCTTGGGTGTAAGGTCGCCTCAAGCCATCATAGCCTAGGGGGGAAGGAGCAGGAAGGATAAAGTAACTATGGGAAAACACCCTCTCCCATGAAATGGGAGTGTTCGACACTAAGTTCGCAACATGGGTGTAGTGCGACAAAACAAAAAAGATATAGATATATATATGTATACCAAACACACAGCCCAACCTATAGCTTCTAAAAAGGGAAAATGAGCACGAGCCTTGGCACTGCTACTACGAAGCATGCATACAACACTCAACCCAACAACCTTTAGGTTTTCACATTTCAGTAGAAATAGTTATTTAGTTCCTTAACTACGGGGAAACTATCCACAACTAACCACACCAAACATTCGTAAAACATATCCATATCATCCACAAAACAAATTAAGAAAAGCGCAACAAAGTCCCTTTTATCAACAAACAAACCCCATTGATTATTATTTCTGTTTAATTACCACGCCCCACCATCCATTAATTACTACACTTTTAATTATTAATCACAACCCATAACTCGTTCACATTACAACCCAACCCTGCAGCCCCGCGCCAACCGCCATAAACAGAACCGCACCGAAACCATTCATCATCATCCCTTTAATAACATTTATCACATCCCCTCTGCCCATCACCATCACAACATTCACACTAACACATAACCAAGTCAACCGCAGCCCCACTACTCACCCTATCCACAACAACCCACAAAACACCCCCAACACAAGCCATGTAACCAAGCCAACACCCACATGTTCATTATTCCTTTTTTTTAATCGGGGTGATCACACAATTGTTCTAGATTTTATCATCCAACTTTACGTGATTATCCTATTTCCACATTCCATATGTTTCCATCCATAAGAAAATACAGAAGGAGAGGGAAACATTTAATTGCGTAAGCAAAGGCCCCCAACGACCGTCATTTTCAGTAGGTAGAATCTCATTCAATTCACAACATAATATCACATGATATAAAGTAACATCATTCACAAACTTCTCATCCCCGTTCTTTAACAAGTTATTATCTTTATTTAAAGGTTCAACCATTTCTCATGAAAACAAAAATGATAACCACCATGCATGATGCACAAATTAGAGAGACGAAGGTAAAACCCCTACCTCAACAGGTTCTGGTCACAACACTCACCCAGATCAACATTAGAAGATGTTCATCAACGTCCCATCAAAACCTCCTCGGGTGGAAGTCGGAGAGGAAAAGCCGAAGGAAAGACAACATATCCAAGCTCCGATGTTCCACCTCGTCGTTACGATCTCGTGGCTACTGACGGAACGTAAATCGGAGCTCGGACAAAAAAGTTATGGAAGAAAGAGGCTTCGAGTCTCCTGAGAGAGCTCTGCTCAGAGGAGAGGGGAGAAGTGGTGTGAGTTGAAAGGAGGGGACCCCTCCTTTTATAGGCGCGAAAAGAAAACGTACACGACATGTACTTTTGGTACACGGCGTGTACTTGGCTGTTTTCACACGGTCTCCATGCGGCCTCCAACACGGTTCCGAGGCCGTTGACTGGTCAACACACGGTTTGAAGGTAACACATACGCGGGGAAGGACTAAACGGCTTGCAGATTGGGCACACGGCGTGTACCCATTTATGGCACTCGGTAGGGACACGTCTCCAATGTGGTTCCGCGGCTGACGACTGGACAATACACGGTAATGTGTACGCGGGGAGGGACTACACGGCGTGTAGTACTGGACACACGTCGAGTACCCATTATCCCCACATGGAAAAGACACAGCCATCCATATGGGGTATACCCAGCAAGGGGGTACACGACATGTACTAAAACTACACAGCGTGTAGTTTCAAAATTCTGGAAAGTGTGGGAAAACTCCATTTTCCCTCCAGAACACTTCATGGCCTTCTTTTTGACAAAGTAATGGGCCGGAGAGGTCCGGTCCATTACAGAATACACCATCAAACTTAGTTTAGCTTTATAAAATCACATTGTGTTACACACACATATTTTTTTATATAGCCTTATAAAATATTTATATATCATATAATATGTTAAATCTATATATATTGTATAAAATTACATATTCACATCTCTTCATCCATGTGAACAATCATGTGAACCATTTTGTTAAATTATTATAGTTGAAAAATATATAAAATTCACATAATATGATAGAAATTTCATTTTCCCAATTTTAAAATTTTTCCATGTTTATAAAATTACTATATATATATATATATATTAAAATAAATAATCATGGAAAATTTTTGTTAAAAAATTTCAATAATAATGATAACTTTTTCAATTTTATCTTTCATCAAAACACTTTCATATTGTAAATTTTTTCCATTTAAAATAATATATGTCAGACATTATTTTCATATTATATGATGAAAAATATTATTGTTAATTTATGTTATTTAGAATAAATTAAAATGTGTATATTCCTTTCTTTTAAATATTATATACTATATGAGAAAGAATAGTTGACCATGGACAATTTACTTCTTCCAACAATCCCCTATCTCCTCTTAAATCACGTAGAAGAAACTAATAATATAATTTAGTGTTATTATGTGAATTAAAAATATATGAATGATACTATAAAACAATATATTTTTGAATATATAGTGTTTTGAAATTTATAATGAATATGCATTTCAATTTTTTTAAATTAAAAAAACTAATCTCTTTTTCTGACATTTCATTTATGGTTTATCAATAATGGGTAACAAAAACGATTAAAATTTACATTAAATAAAAAACTAAGTGATCATTTTTTAGTGAATAAATTATTGTACCTCCAATTAAATTAATATCAATAAAGTTCATCTACAAGCTTTATTTATGTAGTTAGTGTAAAAAATCTGATTTCCTAAAATCACTATCATTAATGAATGTTGTGTCCAAACTGAACATGTAACATTATTAAAAAATAAGTTCTAAATAAATTCCATCACTGAAATATCATGAAGATATTTATGATCATGAATGTCACTTATCATATCAAAATACATGATCTTAATTTTTGAAATAATCATTTATATATGAATAATAAAATTTAACAGTTTGATCCCCTTTTATTATTTGATATTGGATCAATGGATCAAAATAAAACTCAATATCACTACCATGTTTTTATGTCCTTATATAAGAAGAAAAAACCTAATATATTTTGTATTTATGCACATTCATAGTGTAATGTTATTTTTTACAAGCATAAAAAGGCATGATCTATTGGAGCTACTTTGTAATCTATGTAGTTTCATTCTATTTGTATGTATTTAAAAATAGTGGTTTCTTGGATAATTTAAAAATTCTGGTCAATGATTGTCAAATTTTTTAAATTATGGAGAGTCATCTAGGTGAATAAGTTTTCAAACATGAATTATTGTGTTTACATGAAAACAAATTTCCAAGTGTTTTAATAAATTCGATATAGGAAACTAATCAAGGAAATGATTAAATTTGGCCACAAAACATTTAATGAAACAATTTCATCAATATTTTAACGAGACGGAACAAAATTTAAAAAATCATTGCGTGAATTATGGTTCCCAAGAAAAAATAATTTCATTTGGACCTGATCTTCTCCTTTTATAGATCACACTCATTGAATATATAATTCAGTAGTGTCTGTATTTTATGCGTGGTATATAATTAGTTTCTATTATAATATCATTCAGGAGAGAAATTAGTTTATTAAATATGATGTCACTCTCTAGGTGTCCATATTACCAATTCTTTATAATCATTGTACCTTAAAATTCTTACTATTTTGTTCAATTACCATAGTGTGGAAACATCCCTGATCTATTTATCTTCCTGAATATCATTAGATAATCAAAAATATCATAATTAATAATCATATTTATTTCCCCAATACAATGTTCATAATTATTTTTACTCATAATTATATCCTTAAAATGATCACCATCACTTACAAAAGAAATCATTTTATATGATCCATAAATCATTGTCAAATATTAGTCACTAGATAAATTAATTTCATCCAAATTTTTAGGATATAAATTAAAACATTGATCATTTATAAAATATGTCAAGTATTCTTCCCACCCTTATGAAGGAATTCATCATAAATATCAAACATGTAATCATAGAACATATTGATTTTTATATTGAATTATATAAGATAATTTTCATACATTATATTTCATTGAGCCCAATTATTATAAAATATTTTAATTTGATGTGTATCTATGCATTTTAGATTAAATTCTAACCTATTTGATTCAATAATTTTTATATTTAACAAAAACATAAATATATGTTGATGTTGTGATCATAGAACCATAACATGATATTATTTATATATACACTAATAATTTATCTATATATTATTAAAATTATCATTTCACCAATATAATTTTTCAAAATATAATGAAATATAATTATATTAATAATATTATTATTAAAAATAATTTTTTCATTACATGTAGTATCATATTTAATATAATTTAATATTTTGTAGTGGATTTGTAATGAGAGTTAATTCACACTCGATAACTGTAAATGATAAAAATCTACCTATGGATTTAGGAAACTGTTTTTTTATTTGTGTGTAAGTTATAATTATTCTTTATAAAAACAAAAATGAAATCAAATTATATATTTTCTCAGTGTTTCTGTATTATACAAAACAACTTAATCACATAAATAATGATCATTAAAATTGTATCATTATGAAACATATAACATTACAAACAAAAAGAATTCATCCCTAAAGTGGTATTTAATAAATTTCAAATTTTATCTTATCCAAAGAACTTTTGAATTATTTTTCATCTATTTTTTTGAATATTTTTAATTTATTAATTTTTTATGGTTGACTATTTTAAAATTTATAAATACTCATTACAATGATATTATAATGTGTGATAACATATTTCAGGATACAATTTTGTTTTAAATACTCATAGATGTTGTAAAATCAAATATATAATGAATAGGAATGTTTTAAATAAAAAATAAACATTCATTATTAAAAACTTCACACTTTTGATTACATTACCATTTAATTTAATTCTAGAAAGTGTTGAGCCACTTTAATTTAAAATAAAAATAAATTTACCCATAACAACAGATTTTTTCCCAAATTTCTAGTTTATAGTACAAGTGAACTAACCATTCATTGTACACTATATATATATATATATATATTATAAAATAAAATTACATTAACAGAAAATTTAATTTTTCCCACATATTGGATCTTCATACCATATTCTTTCTTGAACTATAACAGCATGCCTCCTTCCAAGCCATTTTTTAAAACCTAGACATAAGAAAATATAATATTTCATTAAATATAGAATAAATTAAAATATTAAATGAAACTCTCTAATTGTGACATCAGATGCACCAAATATTTATTTACATACATTAATTCCAAAAAAAACTTCTCAAAATAATACTTATGAATTATAAAATGTGTTTTTTCAAAAATCAATGCTATGTAGTTTAAAAACACGATAAAATTACTACTATAATACATTGATACATAATTTAAATTTCAATAAATATTTATTACCAATCTATGAAATTTTTTAATTTTTTTAATAACCCATTCAGAAACTAAACTGATACTTTAAATTTTTATCAAAAAATTTCATTTGATATTATCTCCCTATATAATTTAAATTAACATCAATACATAATTGTATCCAAATAATGACTTTTTATTAAAATAGTTAATATTTTTATATAAATAAATATTTCTAATAGACCACAATGGTTATACATTATAGATACGAAAGGTACGGGATTAAAAAAATAATTTCAACTACCACAATGTGAAAATTAGAATACAATATAGTGGAAAATATTTTTTGATAATATAAGTTTAAATATATTATTTTAGGTGAACTACATTTTTGGAATAAAAAATGAATCCACATCCCACAATAATTAATAAATAATTAAGTAGAAAAATCATATATTTAGGTTTGAGAGATTGGAATCATTAATAATGTTCAATTGGGGTTCAAAAGAGTTCTGCTTCTACGAAAATATTGAATAATAAATTTGGATGAGACCCTACCAGGTTTCAAAAACAAAAATTAGATTTCATTATCATCACTTTAAAAATATAAATTTTAATTAAATTTTTTTATAACGAATACAATATTTTTTTAAGTTTTAAATTATAGATTAATGATTACTTTTATCATGGCAAAATAGACCACATGAAATGAAATCAAATCTAATCGTTAATATTTTCACTAATAAAGGTCTTCAAAAAATTTTATTTACAATAAATAAATATTAATTATAAGGTTTAAATAAAATAAATAATCAACCAATCACGAATTATAAATCAATTAATAGTAATTATGAAATATTTTTAATAACAAAATTTAAATTTAAATTATTAGATTTATAATGTAAATAAATTTTAATTTTATAAATTTATTTCATATATTTAATTAAGAGATAAATATTAAAAAATGAAATAAATGATTGATATATAAATAATAATTAAATTGTAATGGAGAAAATAATATTATAAAAATTAAAAAGTAAAAATATTTTTTAAATATATATATATTATAAAATATATATATAATAAATGGAAATGAATTGAATTATAATTAATGGATATTAAAATATAAGATTTAAAAGTTAAATATTTATAATAAAATACTAATTACTAAGACTAGATGTAATATGGTTTACATCCTTTGGCCTTGAAATTTTTATGAAATAAATAAAATCGAAAATGGAAAGTATAAGGATTATATAGAAATAATAGAATATTATTAATCTATTGTAATGAGTTTTTCCACTGCTAATACATCAAATTTATAGCCCCAACTCTATATTTTTTCTTTTTCTATATATTTTAATTATCCAAATTATGATAAATGTTGTCATACTGTGGGTTGGAATCCTCAAGAGGTCAGGGATCCTGTTCTACTTTTTAGTGTGAACCCTTCAATAATATTTACATAAAAAAATCTCTTTACATAGATAGTCTCAGAGCATGAGGATTTTAGTTATACTAATATAATAACATGTGTATTTCCACATTTAGTATGGAAAACATCTTTGTTATTGCTACTATATAAAACATCTTGAAGTTTAAAAACATTTTCCCTTATAATTAATTTATATCATACCATTGTATTACTATGATGAATTGAGAGTTATTGGAATGAGAAAAATGACTACACTTCATAGATGAATCATAAATTTAACCCATATCTATATTAGTTTTATAGATCAAGAATGATGGAAATTTTTAAATCACCTTTTTAGATACCCAATCATACATGTTATCATTGGGAATCACAAAACCTATATATGATACATCCTTATAAGAAATATCACACACTACATTATGAGGTTTTTAGGTACCCCAAGAGAATTCTTATGACCATACATTCATTTTTTAATAGAAAAATTCTTTGTAAAATGTTCTCAATCCTATTTTTATGCATTAACATTTTACTGAATATATTCAGAAATACATTCCAATTTCTAGACCACTAAAAATACTGAACTCTACAAAGAATTAAAATTAGTAATAGTGATTTCATGAGTATCTAGCAACAAAGAGTTCTCTTTTTAAGTACTATAATTATATCCTATATAAACATAAGATAGTGTAGGCCCATCCCAACACGAAATAGGTCTCAACCACGATTTTGATAAAAAGAAAAATCCATCAAGAATATATTTTTTACCTTTCCAAACACAAGAGAAAGTGATTTTTTCTCTGGTCTCAAATGTTAATAAATATCATATGAACAACATCTCTCTCTATTATTTTCTAATAAATCCTCATTAGAAACCATTATTCCTATGATTAATTTAAGAGTGTCCTTAATATAATGACCATAATTTTTATGTGGATGTTCCACAGTAATAGTTTTCATGCAAAAATGATTTCATTCTTTCCCCTGATACCTCTCTATCTCAATTTGGGTCTACGATCTTCAAGAACTATGGAAAAACCACAGTGGGATTTCCTAGCATCACTTTCTTGAGTTGTGACATATTTTGAATCAACATTTGGTTACATCCGAGTTATTATCCTACCTTAATAATTCTCACTAAAGGTATGGGACACTCTAACTTCATTGGTATTACTAATATACTATTTTGTAGAAACATTTATTAGGTCATCATTATCATACACGACGTTGATGTCAATATGGGAGTCCTCAAAAGATATAATATTAGTTTTCATAATATAAATAATTCCCCCTTTCATAGTATTATATATTTGATAAACCATTATTACATTTATACAAATTCTAATGGAATATCCCTAAAACATTGAGTAATTGTCATATGAATAATGAGAATCATATTCAATTTTACATTGATTTTTTCCCCAATAAAAGAAGTGTAACAATTTGTGGTTTTGTTTAATTATGGTTTTCATCAACCTAGATTTTGAACTAATACCAAAGATTCCAATATAGGGTGTTCTCTTCCATATTCAATGAAATACCTTTAAATACCAGAAAATTCTGTTGAAATTTTACTTAAATACATGATAATTTTATGAGTCTGCTGTTTTTGAAGGCGCTTGATTCCGATTCCTGGTGTTCCCGGATTCATGTTCTGAAGTTTTTTTCTGGTACGTTTAGTAAATGTATGTGTGGGATTTTATATCATTTGCATTGGTGCTCATAATTTAAAACCAATGGCACCGTTGAACATGCAGTGCCAATATTTTCTTAAGGAGACCTTTACCGCAGGTGTGTTTCAACATGAGTGGATGTTATTAATTGAGGTTTCTAAATAAATTAGATAAAAATATGTGTGACATGTTTTTATTTAAAAGGTATTTAAAACCTCCAAAGTGAGGTTGGAGGTGGGAAAAATCACACCCTAACAACCCTTAGAAGGATATTTTAGGGTGGGGCCCACCCAAACCCTTTAACTCCTCTAATACCCCATTAAACCC
Organism: Viscum album; assembly: GCA_963277665.1. Taxonomy (NCBI): domain Eukaryota; kingdom Viridiplantae; phylum Streptophyta; class Magnoliopsida; order Santalales; family Viscaceae; genus Viscum; species Viscum album. The sequence continues at coordinate 656,277,694 of OY728140.1, forward strand.
TTGAGCTCTGCATTAATAAGGGAAACTCTTGGACTTCCCATTAATGTGCCAACACACCATCGTAATTATTTAATTTAATCCAATTGAATTATTGACAACTCCATAAATTTAATTAAATGAACCAACATAATTAATTGGAATTATTTTTAACTCATTCCAACCATTAAAATAATGGATAAGATTAATTTTTTTGGGTTTGTATAATCATGGGAGAGTTGGGTTGGAATAACATCATCCTCTCGATGAAGAACGCTCCTCGTCTCTAATGAATGATGATACCATCTATGATATTCGACAAAGCCCCAAGAGAAGGAGCCGTCAGCGAGGAACATCGACAACATTTCTTAATCAGACATTTTATGATATCAACGAATCGAAATCCGCCCTCTGTCCACGACATCAACAATGTGATTTGAATTGAGGTAGTGGTTTTTTTATTAAGTTATATCCTCATTCTGTGATGTTTACATTGGTTCCACGGTGGCCAATTTATATCACCTAACATGGAGGGCGCATGCCGATCAAATAGGGTCTGACTCCCCTCCATTGAATCCTATTTTGTTGCGCCGGAGGCGGAGCCAAAAGGATATGGTTCCATCGCACCGTGCTGGAGAAAAACCATGGTAGAAGAAAGAGGAATTGCGGCCGAGAGTGCCGTAGTAGATGAAGAAGGGTGACATCGTCACGCAGCGTGGTGGAGCCGAAGGCTGCGGACAGGGTGGGCCACAGAAGTGGAGGCGCAGCACTGTCGCGCTATGCGGAGGGATAGAGGACCGCAGCACCGTCGCGCCTAGTGGAGGTGCGGAGGCGGCCGCCTGAGCCGGCCACCATGCAGCTGAAACACGGGACGACCGACTAGCCCGCTGGATGACCAAGGTGACCGCAGGAGCCGCGTGGAGGAGGACATGACACGAATCCCTAGGTTTCTCAGATGGAAAAACCTTATGGATGTGTGCCGACCTGGCTGGAGAACTACACCGCTCGCAGGGGCCACGTTGGAAGAACTACTGCCCGTAGAGCGGGCCGCGTGCACCGGGTCGAAACGGCCGACTACAGACGGCCGGGCAAATGAGGATGCGACATAGTTTCGCGCTGTCGGGCGAACCGGACATGCCCAAAGCATGAGCTGGGTCTACAAGTGGGCCACGCCCCACTAGGCCGAGCCGACCCGCCACCCCAAGGGGTTTGACGGGAGGGCACATCTTTGCTTAAATGCGAATATCTACTAGACCGCACGTCTGATTGATGCTCCGTCTGTGGTACTGGGACACATGTGAAGAATTGGTCCTTTTGGGAAACTCTAAGTGAGTTTTGAGCAATTTTTGAAAATGTCTGGGTTTGGATTGTGTGTAAATTCAACCGGGCCCCTGGAACGGAAATGCCAATAACTCTCAAACCGGGCGTCCGATTGACGCACCGTTTGTCGCATTGAGTTTCTTGTGATGAGAAGAAACTACATGATACATCAACAAAGTACTGAGTTGATGTATCAGAACATGACTCAAGGAGTGGACAATCGAGTAGTTGAGCGTACTATGTGCGGGAATCCTAGGGCTGGCTGTGACTCTACTGTACCAGAATCCTATGTGGATTCAACAGCCATGACTACTATACCAGAATACTCTGTGGGTTCGACAATGATGTCTACTATACTGGGATCATCTGTGGGTCCGATATTTCTGACTTCTGTTGCTATATCCTATCTAGGTCTGACAGAATTGTCGGTCATGTATCCTGTGTGGGTCCGACAGCTTAGTTGGTCCTGTATCATGTGTGGGTCCGATAGGTTAGATGAATCAGTGACTACATCTGATCATCTCTATCACTCTATAAAATATGTATACTTGTGTGAGCTAAGTCTTGACTTTCAATCATTATCATCGATGTGAGTGTGTTTAATTCTTTTGTGGAATGGGTTGTGTTTGGGATTGAGGGTTGGAGCCGGACTCTAACTGGTAACATAGGTATATTTATGGGAATATACCTAGGTATGGTTGGTTGGTACATCATGATTATATCTTTCTACTATGGCTTATTCATAGTATAATCTAGGATACCGTAGGGGGTATCAGGGTCCCCTACCGAGTATTGTTATAATCACCCCTACACGGGTTTCACATGCACCTTGTTGTGTTCTGTGCAGACGAAGAACGACAGTGATCAAGGCTGAGGATGACGGACGAGAGACTACTCGGATCTGGACTAGATAGGACGTACCAAAGAGATGAGTTGTTCAAGTTGTATACCTACCCTGCTGGTAGGATTCCTAGGTAGAAGATCCAGGAGTTTTTTCCCTTTTTACTTTTACTTGTACTTGTTGTTCAGTTGGGTTTGTATTTTGTCCCACTTACTATCATCACAACTTACTTTTCTATTTTAGTACTTGTTTCTCATACTGCTTGTGTTCAGACAGTGTGTGTGTGTTACAGGTTAAAAGGCAATGCCTTCCCTTTTTATTGGGATTATGCCTTAGGATCTAGTCACTAGCCCCTGGCCTATGGAATGCAGGCATGTGATAGTCACAACACTTTCCCCGAGGATGGGTCTTGACAAATTGGTTTCAGAGGAGTCAGTTCTACTACAGAATAAAGACTCTAATTCCTTTAACGGAAATAGTTTTAAGTGTTTTGGATGTGGTTATATGTTTCGGGGAACCGGTGTCGGTGTGGAGGCCGACGTATCCATATACTAGGACTCTGACTTCTTATCTCTGACTCAGTGCAAAAAAACACTGATTGCGTGCGTGTTTCCTTTGAAAAAGATTTCTTCATGATTACTTTGTGTCATTTCACCAGGTATACTATTTAAATGGTGGCACATTTGTTTCATTTCATGATGGCCCCATGAAGGCATCTAGTTAGGGATCAGTGTTTCGTCCAAGATGGTAGCCCACTAAGCGACAAGGCCTCAGTGGAGGGCCCCATCAAAGCGGTGGTACCAGCTATACCAATACCTGCTGGGCCACCGATACCACCAGCTCTAGCAGAGGAGAGTGCATGTCACCTGAGTGTGTTGCACGATTTCCAACACCAGTGGCTGCCCTAGTTCCAGGGAGAGACGGAGTCACAGGTAGCTGGGGATTAGTTGGAGGTTGTTGTGAAAGTTTTCATATTGGTAGGGACACCATCCGACCTCATGGTGATCCTTGCCGCGAGTCTCCTACATGTAGGAGCAGGCAATTGATGGTGCCTGATGCTCCAATTTCATAACGAGGAAACACTACTCTGGATAGTCATCGAGAGTCTCTATAAATCAGAGATTGTTCCATCCACCCTTCATGCGGTGAGGATTCAAGATTTGCTTCCTCTGCTGCAGGGTAGCATGACAGTAGCTCAGTACTCAATGAGGTTCACCGACCTCTCATGATACTACATGGATATGGTGCGAGACACGTACTTCAGGGCCCAGACCTTTGAGTTTGGACTCAGGCATGAGATCAGGGCTTTGATGATTCCAATCTGTATTCTGACGTAGGCGGGGGTGCTGTAGCGAGCCCTTCTAATGGGTAGTTTCATTGCTGAGAGGAAACCAGCAGCGTGACCCACCACAGGGTGACACATAGCAGAATCTTCTGTATCCAGAAGTAGACAGATGTTTTAGAGGTCCAAGCAGACAAGGACATCAGGTGGGAGACCCCAGGATATAGGTTCGATTATGCGGGGAACACGAGATAGAGCCAGCTATACGATGAGCAGGAATTTCTATGCATGCGGCGGGTAGGGCCGCATGGCTAGTAACTTCCCGACCCACCAAGCAGATGAGCAGAAGACAATAGAGGTACCTCCCATGCATAGTTAGAGGTTCGACCATGGTGGTCTGCCGGGAGAAGGAGGACGTGGGAGAGGAGTTAGCTGAGCAGTGGGTGGTGGACGACGTTTCGAGGCTCTATCACCACCACCACCAGGATGTCCACCCCGACCATAGGGATCTAGTGGACATAGGCAGTCTCAGCTCCAGGCTGTCAAGGTCTACAACTATGGCACACCTGAGATGATTCGAGGTACTATTTGTGTCTACTCCACCCTTGCAGTAGTAATTATAGACACAGGTGTGAGTCATTATTTTATTGTCACTACCCTCATTCGAAGCATGAATATTTAGATGGAGTCGTTGGCTCAATCCTTACGGTTGGAGACTCATACAGGAGTAGGCTCGACGATTACGCACTGGTGATGGTAGTGTGATCTTACTCTAGGAGGCGAGACCTTTATCTGGGATCTTCTTTTAGTGGCGTCGAGGCATTTTGACTTCATATTGGGCATAGAGTCGTTATCCACAGTTCATGCACAGAAAGACTATATTAGGCACAAAGTGCGGTGTATCCGCACGGATGGGACGAGGTTTACCTTCACTGGCAATAAGGGAACCCTTATAGTGTAGGATGGACTTACACATTGGAGGGGGCATCTGATCACACATCAGTTTTCTAGTTTCATCCTCAAAGTGGTTGATGTATAGAGTCCGAGTTATCCTGTTGTGGTGAATCAGTACATGGATAGTTTCCCTGAAGACGTTTCAGGACTACCTCCCCGTAGAGAGGTATAATTCTACATTTACCTCTACCCCAGGACGACACCAATATCTACTCTGGCATATCAGATGGCTCCAACTGAGCTTTGTGAGCTGCGGGTATAACTGGAGTACTTGTAGAAGAATGGATTTATCCTACCCAGTTTTTCAGACTGGGAATCTCCGATTTTGTACACCAAGAAGGTGTATGGGATCTTGTGACTGTGTTTTGACTACCGTCACCTAAATCAGGTGACCGTAAAGAACAGGTAACATCTCCCAAGGATTGATGACCTCTTTTATCAGCTCAACGCAGCACGATGTTTCTCGAAGATAGACCTATGGTTAGGCTATCACCAGCTCAAAGTTCGAGATGAGGATGTGCATAAGATGACCATCAGATGTTAGTATGGCCACTACGAGTTATTGGTTATACCCTTTAGCATAACCAATGCACTAGATGTGTTCACGAGTCTCATGAAGATGATCTTCCAGCCCTACCTCTATCGCTTAATGGTAGTCTTCGTTGACAGCATACTTATCTACTCAAATACAGAGGAGGAGCACACCTACCATTTGTCGGTAGTACTGGATACACTTTGAGAGCTCCAACAATATGGTAAGCTCTTGAAGTGCCAGTTTTGGATTCGAGAGTTTCACATCTTGAGACATGTCATCTCGGAGGCTAGAGTTGCAGTGGATCCAGCGAAGATCGAGGAAATAATTTCTTGGTAGCCTCATAGGAGTGTGACGGAGGTATGGTGTTTTCGGGGAATAGCTGGGTACTATTGGAGATTTTTGATAGACTTCTGCAGAGATGCAGCGCCACTTTCAGCAATGACAAAGATGGGGAAACCCTTCGTGTGTTCAGAGAGATGCTAGCAGATATATCAGGAGTTGAGGCAGAGGATGACCAGTGCGCCCATGTTGAGGCTACCGAAGGGGGGAATTTAGTATGTATTTTACTGTGATGCATCAGGGACCATATATGGGTGTGTCCTGATGTAGGAGTGAGAATTGATCGCTTATGGTTCACGATAGTTGAGTCAATGTGAGAAGAACTATACTTCTCATGACCTGGAGTTAGCAGTAGTGGTCTTCACCTTGAAGATGTGGAGACACTATCAGATGGGAGGGCATTTTTCAGTCTACTCTGGCCACTAGAGTCTCCGATACATCTTCTTGCAGAAGGACTTGAACCACAGACATCAATGATGGATAGAGTTACTCCAGGACTATGACTTTGAAAGAGTCCATACTCGTGGGAAGGGGAACGTTGTAACAGATTCTCTCAGTAGGAGATCAGGCATTCAGCTGATAGGAGAGGCCATAGAGCAGCTAGTTACATTGCATATATCCTTTGTGGATAGAGATGGAGTAGATTTTTTGCAGCCTCGCACAGTCACTCCTCCACTTCTATAGTGAGTTAGATAGGCACGGTATGGGGACATTGACTGTGATACGCGACATGCTTAGATCTCCACAGGGCAGGCACCTAATCAATTTTTTGAAGGTGGGGTGCATGTCATCCTATTTAGAAGACATACCATGCTACCAGTTTCACATCAAGATGATGTGTTGATGGAGTTTCACACATCTAATTTAGCATTACATCAAGGAGATGAGAAGATGTATCAAGACCTTCGATGTCAGCACTGGTGTCCAGGTTTGAAGAAGGCATTAGCAGAGTTTGTATCACGATGCCTCACTTGTCAGCAAGTGAAGGTGGATCACCAAGTTATAGCAGGTTTGTTTCTGACCTTAGAGATCCTACAGTGGATGTGGGAGGGGATATCCATGGACTTTGTGACCGAAATTCCATGTACAACTAGAGGACATGACTCTATTTGGGTGATTGTTGACTGACAAACCATGTCAGCCCACTTCCTACCAATCAAAGAGCAAGGATCAATAGAGAGCATGAGATGCCTCTACAAACAAGAGATTGTATGTCTTCATGGTGTGCCATCGATGAACATCTCCGACCGAGATGCCTATTTCACATCTCGTATTTTGAAGGGGTTCCAGGAGGCTTTCGGGGCACAGCTTCGCTTGAGCACCACCTTCCATCCTCATATGGATGGTCAAACATAGATGACCATTCAGACCCTCGAGGGCATGCTCCATGCATGTGTTCTCGACCATGGTCAGAGCTATGAAGATCACATACCCTTGGTAGAGTTTTTGTACAATAACAACTACCACTCCACCATTAGGATGCCACCTTACGAGGAACAGTACGGTCGACCGTGCAGATCACCTCTCTACTAGAATGGTCCAGGGGAGTCAGCACTTGTAGCACTATAGATGGTGCAGGCTATGACGGGGAAGGTGCAGATCATCCATGAGCGGAAGAAGACTGTACAGAGTAGGCAGAAGTTTTATGCTGATAAGAGACAGACACCACTGGAGTTCGAGGATGGCGACCACGACTTCCTACGGGTCTCACCACGATGAGGTCTGTGAAAATATGTATGAGGTGGCAAGTTGTCTCCATGATTCATTTCACCATTCAAGTTCATCAGTAGAGTTGGTGAGGTGGCTTACCATCTGGCCTTTCCTCCCCAGTTGCAGTGGGTGCACGATGTGTTGCACGTATCCCAGCTGAGGAGATACGTGCATGACCCGTCCCAAATCATCGACGATAGGGAGCTGGACATTGATGGCAGGGAGACATTCACAGAGGTTCCAGAGGAGATTGATGATCGACAGGAGGGGGTGCAATGTGGATTGTTAATTCCTCTAGTACGAATTCGTTGGTATCATGGAAACCTCTATGAGAGCACATTGGAGTGGGAGGCTCATATTTGTGCTTAGTACCCCCATTTGTTCCCATAGTGTGTGTTTTAGCTTACGGGGATGTAAATCCCAATAGTGGGGAGACTGTAATATCCTAGAAATTATGCGGAATTTTTTTTAAATGCACGGGAATTTTACGAGTCCGCAGTTTCTGACAGCGCTTGATTCTAAGGCCCAGTGTGCCAGGAATCAAGTTCTGATGTTTTGTTCAGGTACCTTCAGTAAACGGATGTGTTGGATTTTATATATTTTGAACCGGTGCTATGAATTTAAATCCAAGTGCATCGTTGAACTCCAAACTCCAGTATTCACTTAAGGATACCTTTATCGCAGTTGTGTTTCAACTTGAATGGAAGTTATTAATTTCAGTTCCTAAATAAATTTGATAAAAATATGTGTGACATATTTTAATTTGAAATGTAGTTGAAACCTACAAAGGGTGGATGGATGTGGGACCCATCACACCCTAAACACCCTTGGGAGGATGTTTTAGGGTGGGGCCCACCCAAACCCTTTAACTCATCTAAACCCCCTATAAACCCTTGAGCTCCCCATTAAAAGGGAAAACTCATGTACATCCCATTAATGTACCAACACACCATTATAATTAATTAATTGAATCCATTGGAATTATTACCAACTACAAACATTTAATTATGTTAACCAACATAATTAATTTGAATTATTTTGAACTCATGACAACCATTAAAATAAGGGATAAAATTATTTTATTTTGGGTTGGCATAATCATGGGAGAGTTGTGTTGAATGGAAATCATCATCTCGAGGAAGAACACTCCTCCTATCCAAAGAAAGATGATACCATCTACGATCTTTGACTAATACGTAAGAGAAGGAGCAGCCCGCGAGGAACGTCGATGACGTTTCATACTCGGACAATTTCCTACATCAATGTATTGACGTCCGCCCTATTTTCTGGACTTAGACAACGTGCTTCCAATTGAGGTAGGTTATTTTCATGATTAAGTTATATCCTCGTTCTTTGATGTTTACTTTGGTTCGACGCTAGCCAATTGATATCACCTAGAACGGAGGGCATGGGCCGAAAAAACACAGCCTGATGTCCCACCGTTGAATTTTATATCATTGATTTGAATGAGATGTTTGAAGGCTCATCAAAATGAATGATTATCAATGGTGGATGTTAAATAATTTAACAAGGATGATGAGATGGTTGAAGGCTCATCAAAATGAATGATTATCAATGGTGTATGTAAAATAATTAAAACAGGAAACATATGATAAAATTTGGAAAAAGGCTTTGAATTAAATACTTGTAGAAAAAGAGATGAATGATACAATAGATTTTCATCAATGGGAATTTGAGATGATTGCCATTAACACTAAATGAGGTTTCAATAATAAAATTATAGAATATGAAAATATTATTAAAAAGAAGAATTCATTTTTGAATGGTGTATTCCAAAAATTGACATAATATATATTGATGAAGATTCTCCAGTCATAGTATGACGTTAATCCATTCATTTAGAAATTTATATGGAAATTTAAATGGGTTTTATCATATTTTTAATGGATATAAAATATTTCCTCTTAAATGGAAATAATGAAGCGTGATGTTATATTACTTTATTTGATGACATGAAGATATAAGTAAACTGTATATATTAAAGAAGGGTTTTTATAGCATTATTATAATGACCCGTACTAGTGGGGCCCGTGCCGCGATTCCCCATGCCCGCCTCCAATTGGTTAGGGGCTGGTGACTAGCACCGACTAAGAATATTATTAACATGTGAGGCATTTCCTATGAACAGACACACACACACACACACACACACACACACATCTCCATGCCCAAAAAATGCTAAAATGTAAAAACCATTAAGAAACAAAATTTGTGCATAAAACTAAACCAAACCAACTGAGTATGATGGAAAGTAATGTGATGAAAATAAACTGGGCCAGAATACAAGCGCACCAAAACAAGAGTCTAAAATCTGAAAAGTCCAACCTTTAACACCAAGTGGTACTGGGATAGCTGATCGTAGTTGTAGGAACACCTCATACTGTGAAGAAATGAGAAATCATGGTCATGTCCTTTTCTGTCCTGGACTCTATCAAAATGGTTCCTATCAACACAAGACACGAAAAGTGCAGGAAAACCTGTGAAGGGGTGAGTATAACAATACTCTATAGGGGCCCACGAAAACCACAAAGAAAATAAACACAATAAATGCATTTTCAGATCTACATTTTATATGTATACTGAACATATAATAGGAGAAAAAAATCCAAATATTCTCATAACCCAGACACATAGTCTAGTGACAAGTCACAGAACCACAAACCCCTACTTGGAATTCAGTCCGAAGAACCCATGAAGCAGTAGTTCTAGGAGAACTAACTCCATGAGCCTTGTAGCTTTGATGGCGTTCGGCTGAGAAGTATTGTTTATCGAGAAAAGTCATTAGAGGTATATACACTCATTATGTGATAACACACTCTTGAGTGGAGATATCATGATAGATAGATACAATCTATATAGGAGAACACAATCCTCAGTGGAAAGATCATGATACGCGGATGAAAATCACTACCAGGGCCTTGGCGGATACCAAAACACATCTTGATTCACCTTATTTGTAGAGTATCAATACCAGGTGGAGTTGGTCACATTGATGCATGACTCTACCTAGGGTCAAATATTGATATAGGATCACACTCCAGGCCTCTCTGAGGGATGCCTGACTCTATCACAGAAAGTGCTGCTAAAGGGATCATACTCCTGTAGTAGGAAACAATACCAGAACATTAGGTGAACATGAAAAAGGGTCTCTAAAGAAAACGAAACATGTCCAATATATGATGGAAAAAAGATCAAACCATGTACAAATATGTACACAGCATGTAAAAAGGTCACATGTTGTGTCCTATGACCCCGGGTAGAGCCCATGTACAATGGATCATGTCACATTGCTGGTCAGGAAAAATGAAACTACAAAGCCTGCAAAAGATAACATGTTGTGTCAAATTATCTAGATTCAGCACCGTGTATGATGTCCATGTGCTTGTACACAGTAACAAACCAAGTATGCCAACCTATGTAACTGGTACACAGGGTGATGCATGCCACTAGCCTCTCCTGGCCACGTGGTGGAGTACATGGCCATGTACCATATCTCATGTCCATGTATTTCTTAAGATACAGGTCGAGTCCCATGTAGCCGCCTCCACCATGCTTCATACAGAGTGCACGTTAGGTCACGAATCGGTGTATTTTTCCTCATGTTCATGTATCGCTCCAGATACATATCGAGCTTCAGGGAAGGTCCAACACAACAGGTGATACCTATCTGACCCCCAAAATCCTATCTGACGATGCTGGTACTACATGGCGGGTTCTTCGGATGTACACACCATGTACTTCTAAATTTTCCAAAATTGACGCTTCTTGCTGGTGTTCCTCCTGTGATGCTTTGATATTCATTCTGATTGACTAATAGCCATGAAATTCCATATTCTGGGTCTCCCCGATGTCCCGAAGTCATATATATTGTTTTTGGCCCTCCGATTGGCCCTAAAAATTTGTTTCAATCCTCCCACGCAAAGAATTCTAAAATAAAGACCTCCTCTGATCTGGCATGATTCATTATCTTCCATGGACACTGCACTTCTGTGAGGTCGTTGCAATGTCAGAACTATAGTTTGGTACCATTGTGTTAAAATATGGGTGTGCAACGATCTGTTGTTCATTGCTCCATGAAGAACGCGCGAGAAAAGAAATTGTAGAGAAACCCAATAGATAAATTGAGGAACAATACCCCATTTTCATTCATCATAGAGTTGATCTGCTCCCATTAATAGGATCAAACATAGTAGAACCAAACAATAATTTAACATGGATTAATTCCCCGAGAACAACCCGATGAAACCCTCCCACAAAAATGTTCAAATCCGCTAATCAACATGTATGTGGTTGATATGAATTCGTTGTTTAAATTCAAAAATAGGGGAAAGGAGAATCGAAATAACAACACATAACTCAATGAGTGATCGATCGCTGAAAAATGGGTCGTGTTGTAGTAATAGTTGAGATCCATCAACATTGTTGGGGGAATTATTCACAGCTTTGAATCGTTATCGATCATCACCGATTGTTCACTTCAACGTTCCATGATTCCACCAAAGTTTTCATTGACCCTTTTGTAATGGGAAACATATGAGTAACTCATGAAAAGGGAAAAAACATTTAATAATTCCATCATGTTGTGGTATTAATGAGTCAGCATTGCTGTTTCAGGGTGATTTGGCTCGACAATCATTTATGAAATAGTTTCCATGTCGCTGTACTGTAGGAGATGTTTTCAAATAAAATAAAATTAACTTCGCAAATTTATTATATTTTATTTTTTTTAAACGTCAAAAAATTATATTTTTTCATCAACCCACGCCAACCGAGGATGGACACATTATTAGGTAAAGTCTCCATCCCAGACTCAATGGTGACGTCATATATTTAATACTAAAATCCATTTGGAAATTTCCACAACTGCACACATATGATGACTCTCATAGCATAAAAAAATTTCAACCACCATTTCGGGATCACCGGGCCTCGGAATGATGGGTCGTCCCTATGCCTGGTCTCGTAATAAATCCATATAATATTTAAAAATAAAACACGAAAATTTTAAAAAATTAAATTCTCCCCACCATAGGGCTTTGCATCCTCAAAAATCCAAAACAAATACTACACAAAAATATGTTGGTATTGGGCATTGATCAGAGCCTCCCACTCACTCTTGATATCATGAATATTCCCAGGCTACCACTGAATGCGCACCAAGGGAATTAATCACCCATGAAGGATCTTCTCCTACAGATCCTTGATCTCCACTGGGTACTCAGCAATGGTCACCCCATCCTCAATGTCTAGCTCTCCCCAGAAGATTATGTGTGATGGTTCATGCACGTACCTCCTCAGCTACAACACGTGGAAGACATCATGTACCCGATGCAACTGCAGTGGTAGAGCATGGTGGTACACCATCTCACTGACTCTACCCAGTATCTAAAAAGGTCTGATGAACCACAAAGATACTTTTCTGCCTCAGCCAAACCTCTTTAACCCTCATCAAGGTTTTACCAGATGAATGACTTGTTCTCCCTCATAAAAATCTAGGGATCTCAGTCGTTTGTTAACATAAGACATTTTTCGGCTCTGTGCAGTCTTCAACTGCTCCCGAATGACCTGCACCTTCACAGTGGTAGCTTGCACCAACTTTAGACCCATGAGTGATGACCCTATGTGGTCTGTCTAGAAAAGTGGTAACTAGTAGGGTATCTCATACCAGGACATTAATGGAGCCATAGTAATGGTGGAGTGGTATCTATTATTATACGCAAACTCCACCGGTGGTGGGTGTTCCTCCCAACTACTACTGATATCCATGATATAGGCACCCAACATATCCTCCAAAACCTGAATGGTTCATTCCATCTGACCGTCGTTCTGGGGATGGAACATCGTTCTCAATATTAGCTGAGTCCCTAAATCCTCCTGCGATCCCTTCAACAAATGGGATGTGAAGCAGACATCTGGATTTGGGAGTATTTTCAAATGGACACCATGAAGTTCAACTATCTCCTGTAGGTAGAGTCATCTCAATATCTCTACAGAACTATGTTCCCTAATAAATAAGAAGTGGGACGACCTGGTGAGTCGGTCAATGAGCACCTAGATGGAATCAAAACCCGTGGAAATCTATGGAAATATTATCACGGAGTCCATTGATATTCCATCCAACATCCACTATGGAACCTCCTGGGGAGAACTAATCCCACTAGAACCTAGTGATTATCCTTCACCTACTGGCATGTAAGGCATTTAGAAACAAACTCTAATACTACCTTAATCATTCCTGACAACTAGAGTTGCCATTAGAGATCTTGGAACACCTTTGCCACTAAAGGATGTACCACCAAAGGGGATGTACGATACTTTCCTAGGACCTCCTCTCACAACACCACTAGTACAATAGTACATCCTCTAAAAATGAGTACATGATCCACACCTTGAGAATATCAATTGGGTGAATATCCTATCGATAACTGAGAAATTAAAGCCTATCAATCAACATCCCCAAGTTGTGCCTCCCTAACTCGTTGTAAGAGTGTAGTGGTGACAACCATTGACTAAAAATAAGTAGTATCCTCTCCATCCATGAAAAATAACTACAGCTAGGAAAACTGCTCTATCTCCACCCTAAATAGCTGCAAGCATGACCTTCTACTAACAGAAACTGCCACCTTGACTCCATTCAAGGGAGTATAGATGGTATTGAAATCATAATCCTAGAGGAAATTTTTCCAACACCTCTATCTAAGATTCAGATACTTATGTGAGAAGAAGTACTTGAGGATCTTATGGTCAGAGTAGATGATGAACGGCTCTCCCCTATGGTAGTGTTTCCACTTCATCAATGTGAAGAAACCCACTTCCATCTCAAGATCACGGGTCGCATAGTTTTGCTAATGTGGCCTAAGTTAGCGCTATCCAGAAGTAATCCCTACCTATCTCTGTATCAGGACATATCCATGCCCAGTCCCTAATGCGTCACATAAAACTAATTACTTGACACCCTCCTCCAGTAATCTCATGATTGGGGCACTATTCAAACTCAATCTCTACTTCTTAAAAGTATGCAGGAACATCTCCATCCATATAAAGGATTTACCTTTACTGGTTAAGGCTTCCATCTTTGATGATATTCAGGAGAAATAAGGAAATAATCTCCAGTGATATCCAGCTGACCCAAGGATGCTTCACACCTCGTTTATGTTTCGAGGTGGCTCCCATGCTAACACTACCTCCACCATGGAAGGGTCCAAAAGTACTCCATCTTCTGAGATGAAATGTCTCAGAAAGTTGACATCCTGAATCCAAAACTGACACATCAAGAGCTTCCCATAAATATGGTTCTATTAGAGTACATCTAGAACCATCCTTATGAGTCACACTTTCTCCTCCTCTGACGACTAGTACACAAGGATGTCGTTGATAAAGTCCACTACGAACCAGTCCAAGTATGGATGGAATATCTGGTTCATTAGTTCCATGAACACTGTAGGGGAATTTTCCATGCTGAAAGGCATCACTAAGTACTCATAATGAACGTAGTGGAATATGAAATCCATCTTCATTATACCCTCTCCCCATACACCTTACTGGAAATAAACTGATCAAAAGTCAACCTCTGAGAACCAATGTTCCCCTCTTATCTGATCGAAGAGGTTGGCGATTCTCAGTAGTGGATACTTGTTCTTCACCATTACCTTCTTCAGGAACCGGTAATCCACACAAAACATCAAACTCACATCTTCCCTCTTGGAATACAAGACCAGGGCTGCTCAGGTTGAAACACTAGAAATCACGAAAAACATGCTCTCCCAATACTCCAACTGCACCCTCAACTCGCAAAGCTCTACGGGAGGCATCTGATATGCTGATGAAAAAATCAGTGTCGTCCTGGGTGGTAAGTCCAACCATAAGTTGAATATACTTCAGGTAGGTAGTCCCATTACATCTTTGGGAAATACGTCCTCATAATCTGTGACTACGACATGGAACTGGAAGCTCATCGCATCAACTTCCCCTAAGGGAAAGGCTATCCAACTCATAAGTGACCGGCTGCAACCTCCTATGCATGAGCTCATTTTGTGCTTCTTGGGTATCCTTTTCTCCGAATAAAGAAAACCTATTCCCATTACTACAGACACACCACACTCTTCACCTAAAACAGTCTAGATGGGCATGGACCAAAGATAACCATTCCATACTGATATTGATGTCGTACGGCCTCGATCCTATCACCATGTGGTTACAAACAAATATATCACATCCAAGGGTATGATCAGAATACCTAAAAAGGTTTGTGATCATCGAGTCTCCTTCTATTTTTGTATCCAAGTGTAAGGATTGGATCAACGTCCTTATCATACTGTCAAGGTTTCACACAAGACATGTGGCGATGGAGGAATGACTGGAACCTGTGTATATAAGTAAGGAAGCTAGGGAAGAAAAGACACAGATCATCCCTCAGATCATCCCTGGAGCCCCTGGGTCGTACGCCTTGACTGCATGCAGTTGTACTCGCCCCTATACCCCAGCTCTATGATCCTAGGGCAGACCTCATGGGGGTGGTGGTGAAAGTAAGTCGAAGCATCTTCCACCAGCTAAAATTCTCCCAGCTACTCTACAACCTCTGCCACCTGGATGGTTCTATCTTATCCACTCTTTATCTCTTCCTCGGTGGACCATCCACCACTTCCCTGTTAGCAGCATGACGGGTCAGACAATCCCTAGGGAGATGGCCCCTTCCAAATCCTGAATAGAACCGCTAATCCCTAGGATAACTGGATCCATCCTGAGAGTCTTGGACTACTGACTCCCTATCCTTTGTCTTCCTTTGATGTATCCCATGTCCTAATCCCTGTGTCTGATGTCAGATACCCACTGCCATGGTCTCCGGAACTCTCTACCTACTGCTGACTGTCATTGGCTATCTCAGCTCTTCCAAGAATC
Organism: Viscum album; assembly: GCA_963277665.1. NCBI lineage: Eukaryota > Viridiplantae > Streptophyta > Magnoliopsida > Santalales > Viscaceae > Viscum > Viscum album. The sequence continues at coordinate 656,293,570 of OY728140.1, forward strand.
TCTCTATCAGCAAGGCTCGCTTGAGCACTCCAACATAATTCAAAATTCCTAGAGTCATTACACTAGCCCAGATGCCACATCATATACCTCACTTGAATATTTGAGATATGAAGTATTGAACCCTGGCCATATCAATTGAGTACCATGTGATGTTGGTGAACCTCAATGAACAGTCATATACCGTCATACTACCCCGCTGGAGCTGAAGTATCACTTATATGTGTTAGTCTCATAGTGTAACCAAAGATAACTCCTCCCTGAATAGTTTCTCAAACTTCTTCCTTGAAAGCGTCTCCTCATCTGAAGTCTGTGTGGTTATACATCACCATCATACTTCCAAACCATTAAGAAGGTTGGCTCTTAGGATCACCATCTCGTCTGCTGGTGTCCTACCAAGATGGAAAACTCTAGTCACCACCTCAACCCAGTCCCCAATTTTCTGAGGGTTGGGATCACCTTGGAACCTGAGGGGTCTCTGTATACGGAACACATGGAGTTCACTCTGCATGTGCCCTTCATAGGTCGGTACAACATGTACCATTGGCTGCTCCACTAGTGGTGGTATAACAGGTGCACCACATAGAGGTAATGCTTGGGGAACTGGCCTTTGTATCAAAGCCTCATCACAGGGGGGTCATCCTCGTGATCATGTCGTTGAATCTTAGTGGGTATGCATCGTGGAGGCATCCTGTAGGGAAATAATATTTATCATGGTTCATGAGTATATCTGGATAGCTGAAAAAATTGATATAGGAAAAACCACACATTCATATATGATGCATGTACTATTCATTCATTTCCCCACAACTATTGTCTTCATGTACCGAGTCAAAAAGCAGGTTATCAGAGTATTGGTGTATGGATACGTCGGCCGCCCACACTAACACAAGAGTCTCTGGACTGAATACCGATCTCGAAACACTTAACATTGTTTCTCTAAACCAATCTCACAGACACTTGGTCCTAAGGTAGAACCAAGCACCTCTGATACCACTCGTTCATGACCCGTCATAGTGGGGCCCACACCACAATTCTCCAACCCTGTCTCCAATAGGAAAAGGGATGGTTACTAGCACCAGCTGGGAATATTACTAACATGGGAGGCATTTCCTTTGAACCTGCACATAACAAAAAATCAACATACCCACAAATGCTGAAATGTAAAAACCACTATGGAACAAAATCCAAGCAAACAATTAAACCAAACCTATAGAGTATGATGAAAACTAAACAGCTAAATTTAAACTTGGCTAGATTACATGCCCACCAAAACAAGTGTATCAAAACAAAAAATTCCAGCCTACAACACAAAGAAGTACTGGGACGACTGCTCATAGATATAAGAACACCTCGTCCTATGGGGAACTCATAATTCTTGGTCCAGTCCTGCTCCACCATGGACTCTGTCAAAAGGCTGCTCGTCTTCACAATACCAGACACGTCCAGGAAAAGCCTGTGTAGGGCATAGTATACCAATACTCATTATAGGACCATGAAAACCAAAAAAATACACAATATAAAGGGACAATCATCTCTACATAGTATAGTTCTACTAAACATATAATAGGAGAACACAATACAGATTTAATAAAAATTTAGACCCATAGTCTAGAGACAAGTCACACAACTGCATTCCCACATTTGGAATTCAGTCTGAAGATCCCACAAGGCACTCGTTCTGGGATAACTCCCTCCATGAGTCTGGTAGCTCTGATGACATTCGTCTAAGATGTAATGTTCATTGGGAAAGTCATGAAAGATATACACACTCATTATGGGAGAAAAAACTTGTGAGTTAAAAGATCGTGATAGATAGATACAATCATTATGGGAGAACACACTCATGTGTGGAAAGATCAAGATACATGGATGACGATCACTGCCAAGGCCATGGCCGATACTGCAACTCATCTAGATTAACCATGTAGGTAGAGGGTCAGTGCCCAGTGGTGTTGATCATGTCGATGACTGACTCTACCTATTGAAAATAATAGATAGAGGATCTCGCTTTGTGCCCCTCAGCGGGATGCCTAACTCTATCACTGAAAGTACTGATGAAGGAATCATAATCATGTAGAATAAAATGATCCCTTCCCTTTAAGAGAACAAGAAAAAAGGGCACTATCCCAAATTAATCATGTCCAAGATATGGTGTAAAAAAAGATAAATCCATGTATAGAAAAGTACACAACGTATAGAAAGGTCACACATCATGTCCTCTGACCCAGAGTACATCCCGTGTACAACAGACTGTATCACAATGCTATTCATTAAAAATGAAACTACCCAGTATGTAAAAGATCACAAGCCATGTTTATATATCTAGGTTCTACGCCGTGTATGCTGGAAATGTGCCCATATATAGTCACAACCCATGTATGCCAACCCATATAACATGTACACAGGTTAAATCATGCCACTAGCCTCACATTGCTGTGTGGTGGAGGTCACTGTTGTCTTCCATATCATGTTTCCATGTATTGACTAAGATACACACCAATCCCCACATAGATTCCTCTTCCATGTTGCATAGATAGTACACATCATTTCGTGAAGCCATGTCGTTCTCCCTGTGTCCGTGTATCACCCGAGATACATGTTGTGATTCGGGGAAGGTCCAACACGCCGTGTGACTAGCATCAAATGACCTGTGATGCCTATATTAACACCAACACCCTAGCTACATCCGTCGGTACTACACGACGTGTTCTTCAGAAGTACAAGCCTTGTATTCTAGAATTTTCCAGAATCGACTCTTCTCATCGGCACACATCCTATAATGCGTTGATATTCATTTTGACGGTCTGATGACTATGATACTCAAGATTCAAGGTCTCCTTGATGTCTCAAAGTCATATATGTTGTTTTTGGTCCTTACATAGGCCACAAAAACGTTTTTCAGTCCTCTCGAGCGAAGAACGCTTAAAGAATGGCCTTTTATGAGCCTAGCCTATTCATTATTCACCTTGGCCGTACCACCTCTGTAGGGTCATTTCGATGTCAGATCTTCAGATTGTAATCATTTCATTTCAAGACGCGTTCATAACAATCTGTTGTTCGTTGCCCCATGATGAACACGAAGAATGTGCGAGAAAAAAAGGGGAAACCCCAATAGTAAAATCAAGGAACGAACCTCTGTCGTTGTTCATCACGGAGTTGATCTGCTCCTATTAGTAGGATCAAATGGATCAGAATCAAATAAAAACATAACATGGATTAGTTCCGCAAGATCAACATGATGAAACCCTCCTGTAAGAACACGCGAATATGTGGATCTACATATTCGTGGTTAATCTGCGTTCGTTGTTTAAATTATGAAATAGGGAAAGGAGAATTGAAATAACAACCCCTACCTCAAAGAGGGATCGATCATTGACAATGGGGTCGTGATGCCATCATCATCGAGATCCGTAATCATTGATGGTGTAGCAATTCACGACTTTGATTCATCGTCGATCGTCACTGAGTGTTATCTCCAAGGATCCAAGATTCCACTAGTGTTTTCTCTCCACCATTGCCAATGTGAAACATATGATTTACCCATTAAAAAGGGAAAAAACATTTTGGAATTCCATCATTATATGGTATTAATGAGTCAGCATTGCTATTTCATGGTTATTGTGGCATGGTATTAATTAATGAAATAGATCCCCATCATTACACTACAGTGGAAGTTTCCAAATAAAATAAAATAAACTTTGCGATTTTATTTTATTTTATTTTTCTAAAAGCTTTTAAAAATTAACTTCTACCCTCGACCCGCGCCGGTCGAGGTTCGACTCATTCTTAGGTAATGTTGTCGTCTCCGACAGAAAATTGACCTCAGATTTTTATACAGGGAATCTGTTTGGAAACTACTACAACTGCACACATACGCAGACTCACTTAACATAAAAAAAGATCAAACCACCATTTCGAGATCATCGGGCCTCAAAATGATGTCCCATCTCTACTTCTAGTCTCTTAATAATTTCATATAATATTTAAAAATATGACATGGAAAATCTATGATATTGCACTTATATAAGGAAAATTACTTTAGATTTTATATCATATCAATAAATAAAAAAGATAAGTTTTTAAATTTAATGATTTTATCATAACCTCTACATCATGTAGGATAATGACTAGTGATTGATAGTTGTTAAATAGATTTTTGGCAGAATTTTTGGAGCTTCATACGAAAAAAATGAAAGATGAATTTATATCTAATTAATTGTGAATAATATATGTCTCAAATAGGATAATTTTATCATCATCAACCCCACACTGATGGATCCCTTTCCAAAAACATAAATATTATATTTATAGCTTTGATATAGATCAATGTGACCTTTTTTAGCCACCCCAAAAATATAACATCAATCTAAATTATTGGATAACAAATATACCCAATGAAATTTAAGGTTTAGATATTCTTAAAATGTGTAAACAATATCACACAATCGTTCCCATTCACTTTTAAAATTTTTCTTACACCAAAAATATTTATTCTTCATTAATAATAATTCACAATCAATAAAATTATCCATAAATTAATTGTTTCTGGGAACAAATCACATAAAATTAATCATGATAACATAGTGAATTAAAAAAACTAAAAAAGAGATAAATTTATCTGTATGGTTAAACATATGAATTTAAAATAAAATGTCATTATTATGGTTATGATTAGGTAAGGGTATAATGGGATATTCAAATAAAAATTGATTTTAATAATGTAATTAATACATATGAATATCTTAACCACAAAACATGTTACATAGAATAAATCATTATCAATATATGAATATGGCTAACCCATAATCATAATCTATATTAGTATCACATGCAATCATAAAAAATGCACCTGAATAGTATCATAATTCCAACGAAGAATCCTTAAAAAATTTTATCATAATAATCAATATTTTCTTTTCATTATTCGATTTAATCTTGTAAAGGAATTGGGCTCTCTGAAAATCCACTAAAGAAATAATAATCCATATATAATAAAATATGGATGGTATAATTAAAACATATCCCCAACGTTTTAATTTAAAATCAAGGGTTGTGGTTACAAATGAATTTAAATAAAATTATAAAAAATCATAATTAAAATACAATTTTCACATTGAAAATAACATTAAATGAATTGTTTTTTATTATTGCAAAAAAATTATTTAAAAGTATAAATGGAATATTTTAATGAATATTTCAGTGAAATTACTGTTTATGATAACATGAAAATATATTCATGTCCGGATTCATTATAAATTTTGTTAAATAATTAGTAGAAATTATATTGTTAAAATGAATAGTAAAATTCATTTTAGACCATTTTCTAAAAAGTAAAACATGTGTACAGATGATTTTTTATAATCATTTTAGAATATTAATATACCTTATTGAAGACATGGATATAGAATAAACGTATTTCTAAACGAAATGGGATAAATATTATATGATTTCTCATAAACCATTTCTTGAGATATTTTTAGTTGTATATAATGGAAAACATTATTAAAGATAATAGTTTTTTCAAATAAAAATAGAAGAAAAATAATATAAATGGTTTATAAATAATGGATCATTTAATTTCTCAATGGATATTCAATCATAAACCAAACTAATTAAAAATGTAATTGAAATATATCCCCCTTACAACATTGTTGACTTTTGAATTTTAATCCGGATGAAAAAACATTAAATGAAAATTTAAATATAATTGAAATGATAATATTGAGGATATAATCTATCAAAGGGTATTTACATACACCTAATAAAAAAATATCTTCATATAATAAATGTATGTTCTAAATAAGAATTTGAGATGAATTATCCTAATAGTATTCATAGTATTTGATTTTGAATTTATCAAAAGAATGATGATGGGTAAAAATTTTAAATACACAAAAAAATGATGTAAAAAATAATTTCATACATATTATTTCTATAGTTTAATCAATGTATATAAAATATAACCAAATAAAAGGAAATTGTGTAACAGATTTTATTACCACATGGTAAAATTTAGGTCAAATAGTTATATAAAAATAACATTATATATAAATAGAAATAATATAATGCATGTAGGATTCATTTTAATGTAGTAAAAAGGTGGTTATATAAGTCATATGAATAAAAATTGGTGTATAATATTAATCTTTGTTAAAATGGTTTTAAATTGAGATGATATCCCTTAGATAATGTCTATATTCTCTCTTTAATTACATTAATAATTATATAATAATGTAATATAATTTGTTTAATTTATTAATAAAAACTTCATGATATAATCCTACAACAATAACAATTTTAATTTATCTAAATTGTTAGCATATGTAATTACTTAACCAGTTAATTCCATGTTGAATTTTTATGATATTAGGTTCATAATCCTAAAATAGATTCTCTGTGGTGATCATTGTGAAAGTAGTCACTAGCCCTTCATCTCTATAATAAGAGTAATAATATAATTAATATTATTATATATTAATTACATTTTAAAACCGACCATTAATTGTTTTAATTAAATATGATTAACATTATAGTTATAGAGATGGTAAGGAATTTATACGTTTAAGAAAAATATATGTTTTCCTAAAAAAGTGAAAGAAATATGTTCATTATAATTTTATCCTTTAATAACATGGATAATGTACTAAATATACAACTATATAATTGTATATAATTATAAATATAATCTAGGTGATGTGGAAATGAATGAAGTAATCGCATCACTTCATGGAGGTGTTTATCAACACGTAAAAACAAACTACTTTATCAATTTCCAATGCAGAAAAAGGAAATGATGTCAATGAAAACATATATTTATATTATGAGAAATAATAAATTAATATAATAAATATACATTAAATCCATAATTATTCCAATCCTAGAGATGTTGGTAATTAAGAAAAATTACATCAGGTCCTAAGGCAGTAGTATGGCATATAAAAATTAATTGTATTTTTATCCATTTGATTAAAATAGTTGATTTGTATATTTTATAATAAATTAATAAGAACATATACATATATTAGTGATATGTATGTAATTATTTCAATATTTTTTCGGGGTATTTAATGGTTTCTAAATAATAAATACAACTAATCCAATCATTTAGAAGCTATACATTTTCATTGGATAACAACTATCCCTATACACATTAATACATATATGGTTATATTTCAACTCAAAATAATTACTATAGAATATGGGGATGGATGTTTAGATATTATATTGGATGTTACATTTTTAATCAAATGGGTCATTTTGTGGGGATATAATAACTGAGGTTCACTTTTAAATTTGAATAAGGGAAATATTTGATATTTTTTATAAAATAATTTAGTAGAAAAAAATTTCAAAGTTAAATATGATAAAAATAATTAAATTAGTTTATAGGATGGTAATGTGTCAAAATAGTCACATAAAGAAGTTGGAAATTTTTATATTATGTTTTTACCATTATATATTTCCATTATACCCATGTTTCCACTTCTAACAATTATGATGATATCAATATTTTGACGCTTTAAAAGTCATGAAAAATAAAATAAATTGTAATATTACATTGAAATATACCATTATTGATATTTTAATGAATATACCAATCAAATGGATTTTTATTGGATTTTTATAAGTTTTTATTATTTTTTAGAAAATAGTTTGTCACAAAATATCATTAATGACATATTGGGAAGTACAAGAACATTTATATTATAAAATGTTCATAATTAATATGTATTAGTTCAATAATGATATTTATTTTAATAAAATAGTATTATGTTCTTAATATAAATACTTAAAAAATATATCAGTTTATATAAAATTTTAAAAAAAATCTTTTTGTTTAACACCTTATTAGATTATTTTAACCATAAACATGGTAATGTCTTTTTAATTATAAATGTATAATTATATTAATTATAGTTGTTATGCAGCCAAAAAATAGAAAATGGAACATATTTCAGACATTTCTTCATCAAAACTTACTGAGTTAATATTTTTTTATTAAATAACATAATAATATATTATTCAACATAAAATACCATTAATGCCAATTTATGAACTATTCAAATAATTTCTCCTTAAATAACATGACACCAATATATTAAAAAAATAATCTATATGGACATCTTGAATATATTATATTTATTTTTAATTTTATTTTTACATAATAAATCAATTAAAATAATATTACTTTTACTATTTTTAAAATAATTTACATGAATTTTCAACAAGATGTATGAACAATATGTTAGTATTATTTAAACTTTTATGGTGAATATTTTGTCAGTAAATAAAAAATATTTCAATATTAGGATTTTAAATCTATTTTAAATTAAACATTTATAAGTAAAATTATTCTATAATCATAATTATATAAAACAATTATTCATATTAAGGTCAATATTTTGATATATTTTGTTTATATTTACTAGCAATAATATATAAGACAATTTCAATAAAAAATGTCACCCAATTTTCATAAATTAGTATATTATAAATTTACAGTAAAAAAAGAATTCAATTGAATAAATACACGTCTTCATGTTATTTTTTATCATTATTATACTATTTCAATCCTTAAATACCTAATTTACCATTACTGGGGTAACAAATAATCATTATGGTTAATATTCATACTAAAAAATATAATTGGTTCTAATTTCCAAAATTTGGATCTAATGATTCCAAATATTGAATAAATTTAACTGCTTAAATTTTTTTATATTTATGAAACTAATATATATTTGAAACAAAAATCTTAATGATGAAGTGTATTTAAAAAAATGAGTTAATAACAACAAAATTGTACTTATACTAACATTTGGTAGAATGATGATTGATATGAAATTAATTATATTATAAATAATTCATTTAGAAATAACATAATATTTGATTAAATTAATCTATTAAAAATGTGTATTTAATGAAAATAAATGGTAGGATTTTAATAACTAGTATTTTCCACAATTCACAAAAAAATTATCCTTTTTAGAAAAAAACAAAATTACAACACATGTTAATTTTTATATACAGATAAAAATTGTTATCATTTTAATAAATATAATTTATATATTTTTAAAATACAAACTATAATCATTATTATTGTTATGTTTTTGTTTATTCATGTGTTTTATATTTGTACACTATCTGAAGTAGAAATTATTTTAAAATATGCAAATATTGTACCCTCCCCCTTAATAAATTCATTCGTAGAAATGAAAACAATGGCTTGATATTCAAGTTTTTTAACTTTTTTAATCAAATTATTGAAACCCAATATCTTTAAAAGGGATAATATGAATTTTAAAAAAAAGGGGGAATAAAACATAGTAATGTAATGTAGACTAACACACAAGTAGATATTTAAATGTTATAAAATTAGTTGAACATAAAAATATGGACATGGAGGAATGTTCTATTGTCTTAAATTTGATATATACTATTAGAGAACATAGATCAACCTAATTTTAATATTCATGAAAAATATATTGACTTTAACACCATAAACTAAAGTGATGTAAAAAAAGACCTCAATTAATAGAATAATAAGGTCACAAGATATCCTTTATTTGAAGATCATTTTCTTAGAGTTGCGGAATAATACAACCATCTAAAATATGAACATAAAGAAATATAATAACTAGAAAAGTATATTTTCATCCTCTAATAAATTTCCACCAAAATCATATTTTTTAACAAAATTTAGAGTATTTAATATTAATTCTTCATGATTATAAAATTTATATATAATTTTAATAGAGAACATTCTCGAAAAAAGAACTAAAATATATTTATCCTATATAAAAAAATTGACCAACACTAACAACGTTTTTAAAAGTTATGATAGTATCTGAAATTTATAAACCGTATTAGGATTATATATAACATTTCATTTCAAAACATAATAATAAAATAATGGTTCAAAACATATGATTCCAAAAGAAATAAATCAATAAACTAAACAACCTCAATAAACTCAATATTAATTAATATTTTAAACTAATTGGTTTTATAATACAACGCAGCTTACATCTCTAAAAATTTAATAAATGTTTTTCATAAAAATCCTCAATGATAATCCACAAGGTTATATAAATTTAATCAGAATAAAAAAACACCCATAATATCATTAATAAACTCATAATACCATCACATACACCCACAAAATTGTATTTTAATAATTTTAGTGTATGATTAATCATAAACTTATAAAACCATGATTGTACCAATATTTCTTTGGATAACCTCACAAGAAAATGTTACAATCTATAATGTTACATAAACATTTCTTCTAATTCAAACTACAACATTCTTCAACTAACACTTCGAGATCTTGTTCTAAAAGAATAAACATATGACTCATTGAATTGATAAAAATCATCATTACCCAATTTTTAAATTAATTTTATATCAAATTAAACTGAAATATTTTATCTCTAATACATACATGTTATATTAAGGGTTTTATTTTTGAGTTTTTGGAAAAACTTTTACCTATCAGTACATTTTTCCTCAATTTTCCATTTTCCAACTTTAATCAACTTCTTTAATTCAATATTATGTCTAAAATAACTCCTACAAAATTCATCACCCATTATTCCCCTATAGTTATAATTCATATAACTAGGACATTCATTACCATGGGAAATATAAATCACATAAATGAGTCTGTTAATCTTTAAATTAAAGAAAAACATAAGAATTAAAAATTAAATATCATCCCTAGGGCTGAGAGAAGTATAAAAGCATGATGATATAATCAATATAAAATGGAAAAACAGAAAAGAATTCAAAATCATAATAATAAGGTTCATAAATCAACTTACATGGTATAATTATTTTGAAAATGTGGGACTCATGGAATATATAATAATTATCCATGTGGTGTAAAAAATGGTTAAATGACCGATTAAATGTAATATAAATAATAAAAAATTTTTGTTTTTATCAAGTAGTGTCATCAGATTAACACTATTTTAATTCTATTATATGTTGAATAACCAATTAACATAAATTACATCATTCTTCGTAGAACATAATCATTACAAATGAATTAGAGATCTATATCGAGCTCATAAAATTTCATGAGATATATGAGGATCACATATCATCTTGAGCTATATCAGGCTCACACATCATCAAAAAAATTTAATATGAACAAGATAATGATCATATAAGATCAATTATATCAATATTAAAAAAAATAACTACATTTATTTTATTATTTTATTTACAAATGGAAATGATAGGTTTTACTGAAAAAATAGACTAAAATAATAATAATCCATCTATAAAAATATTAATAGTGGTATAATTGCCACATATTCCTATAGGAGCATAATTAAAATCATATGTATTGTTTTTTATGAATATATTAATCATTCTACTGATTCTTGAGTTAAATACACCTGCAACATTAAAAATCAATTTTCAAATCATAAAAACATAAAACAATATTTGTAAAATTATTTTATTTAATGTTAACTTTTAATAATTTCAATTAAAGATTTAAATATTTAGTGCTTATGTCTAATATTAAATTGTTTTCATGTCATAATAGTTAAAAATTATTTTATATACACCTATTATAAAATGTAACATGCATATAAAATTATAATAATGTTATTTTTAATAAATTGTTATAAATTAAAAAATAATTAACATGTTATTTTAATAATTATTGAACAATAATAAAAAATATTACTAAAAAAAGGATATGGATTATGAGTACTTCAAAAAATATGATAAATAATATATTATTTCAAAAAAATCATTACGATTTATTTTGAGTCACAAAAATAGTGAAATAGTAAAAAAATTTAAACATACAAAAAATTACAATTGGAAATGAATATTTTTTTTTCAAATATGAATCATATAATTAAATAAACAATATTAAAATATAAAAACCTCAATTAAACATTAACCCCTTACCAAATTATTTACATTATAATCCTAATCCCCGTAAATTAATTACTAAAAATGAATCATTAAATGATATAAATAAATTTGGTTCATGATATAACTTGTTAATGTGTATGTACACACATATCATAAAATATTATATTTTAATAACATAAATTCGTGACATAATGTATTAAAATATATGATGAATAACAATAATGAAGATCATATAATTAAATTTAGAATTATACAATATATATATATATATATATTTTAAAACAATAAATCCACAAAAATAAAAGAATAAATATATAATAAATAAAATAAATTTCATTTCATAAAATCGAATATAATTATAAAACAAATATACAAGTGATATAACACAATAAAAGAAAATTTAACTAAGGTATAACTTAGCATATTTTATCTATCATAAAAAATATACATGGATGAAATAATTTTATTATATTAAAAAAACATTAATGCATGATTTTTTTCGGATATAAATTATTTTAAGGTATTATATACAGCTTATAAATAAATATAATTGAATAATATGAAAATATTCCTCAATGATGAAAAATTGAGATCAAATCTCTTACCTATTTCCCAGACATTCTATTTTTTCATTTAACACCTACTTAATGAACTTATATCAGATAGATAACCACATTAAAATAGTACCATTTTAATAACCGATGATTATATATAACAACTCATTTAAATTTTGTAAATATTTATTTCAATAATCTGATAATTAATTGTTGGGTATTTGAAGATTTTCTATTAATAATCCCAATTTATATTCTGTGGAAAAAACATTTAACAATAAAGCATTAACTAATCTTATATAGAATAATAATGAGGAAATATTTTCTATTTTTCTAAATTAATAAAACATTTAAAACAAATAAATAACTATTCTTATGAAAAATAAGTAACATTATTATCTCTGAGACTGAAGTCATACATATGAAAAAGTATCATTAACGTTTTATTAAAAATTAAAGAAGAAGGTAAGATACATTTTTACTCTGTTTAATTATTATTTATCATACATAACATATTATTTTCATAAATACAATATCATTTAGTATCCATGTTACACAATTATGAAAAATTAATATCATTGATTCATGGATGTTGTAATCCACATGTATACATGTACTCCATTATCATTTTTTAATGGAATGAATGATATGAAATTTTTGAAAAATTATATTTAAATAATGTAAAATATTTCAAGGAATATATATATATATTAAATATATCATTGATTCCCTTCAATGGAGGTTGTGATGGAAAAAGAATTACATTAGTTCAGATGATGGTAGTGTACAGTACTCACAAATGATAAATTCATTTCGTATTTAATAGAGGATGTACATAGAGACCCACTCTTTACAAAAATTGACATTACATAACTTTTTCGTAATTCATAAACATTATACAAAAAAACACAAGATGACCTAGTAGATATAGTGTCTTTGGAAACATGGAAACATAAAAACTAGTAAATTTTTGAGCTATATTACTTGTCATTAGGTTCTTCTTGACTCGATCCCTCCTTAGACTTATCAAACATAGTTCATATAATCATCACCTTGGTGAAATGAAACATAAAATGGGGGATCGCAATTGCCCACAATATGTAAACATTGGAGACATGTATGAATAATCATGATCATAAGTATATGAGAATTGAATAATGAAAATACAAAATCATACCCTATTTATCAACGATCATAACTAAAATCATGGAATAATGATTTGATGTTCATAAGAAATGAATCATAATAAAATATGAAGAATTATACATGAAAGAATAATGTAGGAATAAAACATTTGAGTTTTTTAAAACACATAATTATATTATGATTTCCCTAGAAATTCAGGTATCACTTCTAAGAGCATCATAAAGGGAAATGTCCTTTACTGAATCTAGAAATCCCTATTACAGCCCTCTATTACAGAACTATATAATCATCACTCTATCTATATTTAAATTAATTGATTAATCCCAACTCTATCCTTTTATTACTAAATCGTTAAACCCTTATTCCAACCCTAAATAACATAGCAGAGAAACCCTCATTTAAGAACTATATTACTGAATCGAATAACATTCATTCTCGAAATTTTTTGTTGAACTGAGTAATCGTCATTCCATCTATGTATCAATGAATTAATTAAATCGCTTTCCATCCCTTTATTACTGAATGGAGTAACCCCCGTTCCAACCCAGTATTAATGAACTGAGTAACCAAAAATGGATCCCTGTATTACTGAATAGATTAATCCTCTTTTCAGTCTTATTTAATCATGTGATATATAAATCATTAAAAAATGAATTTAGAGGGAGATATAGGCACCAACCATCACATAATAAAATCATATATAAATGTTCTACTATGCAAATTAACATATCATAACCCATGAAACGAAATGGCTATTATAAACCTGCAAACATATCATAACCAGTGGGAAGAGATAGGATTCATAATCTTTTTAACATAAATTTATCTTATGAAAAGAAGCAGGTTTAAAAGAAAAATCACATGTGATATTGTAACTATTTTCATAATGTTCATGCGATGAAGCATAAACTAGTCATAGAAAGTATATTAATGTAATTATAATATAATATCCTATTTTGTAATGAGTAACACAAATACATTGAATCAAATATAAAAAAATTATATGCCTTTTAAAAATCATTTATTTAAGAAAATAGCCTTTCGGGTTTAAAAAATTATTTTCAATACATAAAACCATTTTAGAATAATTTTCATACAAAATACCATGAATCATTATACAGAGGACATAAAATCATTTTTTAAATCATTTTAATTTTAATCATCTAAAATTAGTTTGAAAACATTTTAAAATCCTTTTTCATTGAAAAAGACAATACATTTTAATGAAATATTGAATATGTATTTCATACCATTTCTTATAAAACACTTTGAAAACATATAATAATATAATGAAAACGTTTTTAAAATAATTGATAATTAAAACATTAAAAATAAAAGTGAAAATGTTTTGAAATCAATTTCATGGAATTCACATTGAATATATGAAAACAAGTCTTCAAAAAAAATTGAATATGTTTTCCATCAAAACATATAATTGAATATTAAAACCATTTTTCAAAAAAAATAATTTAATATTTATATTAATATAATTTTCATAAAGATTAATCTATTTAACAATTAAAATATACTTTTTTAGAAATGATGGTGGGTAAATCATTACATGTCATACGAGGTTATAATAATATTCCTTCTGTATTGAACAAAGGATTGAAAAGTGCCTTGTTTAGTAAACCACAAGAATATTCAATTTAATATATTGGAAATATATAAAAAGGGAAAAAATTATATTACATATAATTGAAGAATGCCATAATATTTTGGGAATGACTTTTAAGAAAACATAGATTTTTGACTGAATAGAGGGTAAAGTCAGGCATTCAAAAAATACACTTTCTTAACTATATTATGATACAAATAGTATAAAATGGTAACAATGTAGGAGTATATCATCATATATCATCAGATACGGGAAATAAATAACATTATTGAAATATGGATCATAATATTTCATCAATGGATGCACAAAAAAAATAATCTCGAAAATAAATGGGATTGTATTAATACACTCATATAACATGGTATCATGGGATCATGCTCTCCATTTAAGGAATGTAAATTGCATAAAGAATTAAATATCTTAAATATAGTTAGAATCATTAAATATAATATAAAATTGAAGTATATGGATACCGAAAAGAAGGGTTTGGGGCATAACCAAACATGAGTCTTAAAGAAGCCAAATTGCGGAAAAACATTATTACCTATATGGTAATTTTGAAACATAAATCCCATTAAAGAAGGATCATAATATTGTAATTTTAATACACATAATTTTAATTTAAATATATATATATAATTAAATCACATGGATTTCATACACAATAAAAAATAATGAGTGGACAAAATAGCATATATCTTAGAGAACATAAAAGTGAGATGAAATCCTTTACCATGTGTAATGGATCGGGTTTTTGGGATCCATTACTTTGTGAAAATCACGTTTTTGGTTGTCGGCAATGGGAATCACGGTGGTGTAGGCCTACCAGTAGCTCGGTCTACCGGTGGCCGCAGCCTACCGGTAGCTCGGTCTACGGGTAGCTACGGCCTACCGGTAGCTGCAATCTACCGGTAGCTCAGTCTACAGGTAGCTCGGCCTACCAGTAGCTGCAGCCTACCGGTAGCTCGGCCTACCGGTAGCGGCAGCCTACGGGTAGCTCGTCCTACCGGTAGCTGCAGCCTACTGGTAGCTCGGCGTACCGGTAGTTGGAGCCTACCTGTAGCTCGGCCTACCGGTAGCTGCAGCCTACCGGTAGCTCAGCCTACTGGTAGCTGTTACACACCGGTAGCTCTCAGCTACCACTGGCTCTGGCCTACCCCGCGGGTTATTTCAAGTAGCGCTCCTTTTTGCGAAAATAGTGTTTTAAACCATATTTTGACCTGTTTGAGCATGTTTTAAAGACCCGTAACGCGCATAAGAGTTTTAATTAAATACTTAATCAATTCATGAGTTAGTTTAAACCACCGGAATCCCCTTAATGATGAGTGGAACCGCGTGATCAACCCACGACGCATGTGCCTTACGTGGTTTCACGTTCTCACCTCAACCGTCCACGACACTTATAAACTAAGGGTTAGCCGTGGTTTCTCCTTTACTCAATCGCGGATTTTCACAAACATCTTCTAGTGCATCGGGTGCGCTGCATCGTTATCTGTAATGTTCTGCACCCGGCCTAAACGTCGATCATCAATCAACCGGTAGGGAATTTCTCCTCCGTCTCTCTCTTTTGTGTATCATGCGGGGTGGGCGTGCTTCGGTTCTATAGAATTGGACAAAACATACCTAAATGAAGATAATGAACGAGATTCTATAAAGAAAGAGGGGGGGGGCTGTGATCGTTGATTTTATTTATATTATGACTATCGTGTTCAGTCGTGTTGGCTTATGCCTTCTGAAAATCAAGGTCTTTGGTGGTCGTTGTTTGTGCACTAATGAACCCCTGATGATGTTTTAAATGGCTTGTTGTGGTTGTAAAATCCTACTATGAAAGTAAATCGGTTAATCACGTATATCCATCCAAATAAACTGAGGCCCCAGGATCAATCCTCTGGTGATAACCCCGGTTAAAACCCACCAAAATTGAAATCATGGAGTGTGTTAAGTTTTTTAAATCTGAAAATAATGGCATGACCCTAACTTGTGTTGATGGTGGTAGTTGGTTGTTTTCTTTTTCGGGCCGATTGATGGAAATGTGGGAGGAGATGGGATCCCCCATCTTTATACTCTCGGTGGTTGTGTGAATTTGGGGATGGGATCCCCTATTGGTATGGATTCAGTGGTTGTGAGTTTTAAGACCGGGTGGGTACTTGTTTATATCACGAATTGGGGTGGGATCCTCTGTTTTTGAGAACCGGGTATGGGAATTATGTTTGATGCTTGACTGTTTGACTTGTGCCTATGATTACTAGTTGCCTATTAGTGCTTAAACATAATTAAACATTATCACTGAACATGAAACAAGAATGGGACAAATGGGTTTTGTTGGCGAAAGTCATGACTTGGGACTTGGACGCAGTGGTGTTGTGTTCTGTAGGCTGGTTAGAAAAACCTAGGCTTTTGTTGAGTGCTTGTTACCTATATCTATACTTGTAGTTTAGTGTTTCTTATACCCGCCCCACCCAAGATGAGCACTTAGTGCTGAACACCCCCATTTCATGGGGGAGGGTGTTTTCCCAACACTATTCTTAGTGGCTGGTTATTAGCTCCTTTTTCTGCTCCCTTTCCTAGATAGCCCAAGTATCATTGGGAAGGCTGTGATAGCCTTAGGTACATTATTATCCCAAGAACCTTCGGGCGGTGTAGTGTGGTGGTTGGCCATGTGTGTGCGGCAGGTGGTTTCCCACGTGCCTTCCGGATGAGGCACAGGTGTCTTCGGGCGTGGCAGTGGATTTTTCTAGCCCAAGTGTCTTCGGGCATGGTGGTGGTTGTTCTGGCCTAGGTGTTTGCAGGAGTGGTTACATGTGATAGTTGTGGCCCATGTGTTTGCGGGCGGGATTTAGTAGTGGACTGCGTGTGGTAGTTGTGGCCCAGGTGTTTGCAGGCGGGATTTGGCAGTGGGACTACATTTGGTAGTTGTGGCCCAGGTGTGTGCGGGCGGGTGTAGCAGTGGGACTGTGGTGAGAATGGCGAGATTGGTTCGATGTGTAGGATGTCTCAATAACCAGTGGGAAAGTGGTGTTGGGTACCCAAACATCAATGTGCTATTATTATATATATTACTTGACTTGCATTATTTGAGGAGTGTGCCTTAGTGAGGCCTCGGGTGGATAGTTTACCTTGATAGGTGTTGGGTTTACTACTTCTTCTCATGGGACATTAGTATGTTCCCCCACTTGTGCAAGAGATTCTTTAGTTTTCCCTTCTGAGTGTACTTGTATGCTCAGCCTATGTATATAATACTGCTTTCAGGTTTCCAGGAAGACTTCGGGGATCACACAGGATCATAATAGCTAGGACCTTTGGGGCAGTTGCAGTTGTTTCTTTTCCTCTTTGGTACTTACTTTTGTAGTCACCTTTTGTAATTTGTGGTTTTAATTTTGGAACATGCGTGTGGGAATGGTTTACTTTTGGATTTACTTTTCTTTTACCTTGGTGTTGGCGAGTTTCATCATCTTATCTCTCAATCTTATAAAACAAAAAGGGGTAATGCCTTCCATTTGTGAGAAATTTTTATACCCTTGGTGCTAGTCTTCACTCCGGGACATATTGAAGGCGGGTCACAAGGGTCATTATCTCTCCTTCAACTTAAAGAAGGAAGGGCCTGGCAATCTGCTGACCCTTCCCTCCTTTTGGTGATGGAAGGTCATGACAAAATGGTATCAGAGCTGATGGTTGAGAGATAGGATGGAGTCTGGAGTTAGGCACAGTGAGGATTTCATGGGATGGTATGGAAATAGTGTTGGGTGACCTTGGCGCGTGAATTAGGCCAGGGAAGACCGGCTAGGACATGGGATTTTAGGGCCCCCCGTGATCTGATTCAAGGACTCTGGACCTATCGAACGACCAAGTGAGACCACAATGATTACAGGGTAGAGACCCTAGGAAAGGTATATGCATCATAAATGACTTGTGTTCTTGTGTTTCTGGGATGTCTTGGGAATTAAGAATAAATTAAAATTTTAAGACGTTTTAAGAATGATATTTTGCACAACTTGGGATTAGGCATTCCTTGATTACTTGTAGCTATGGCACCAGGAAGGAGACCACGTGTGGTACGGGAGATCGAAGACCCAGAGACTACATTGGCCGATCGGCAGAGAGCTGATCGAGAGGAAGAGGATGACCAGTGGCAGAAGACTCTTCGGGCCTTCCAGCGACAGGCCCTCGAGAAGTATTATGGCAGCACCTCCGACTTGAAGACGGAAGGCTGGCTAAAGGAGCTAGTCATAGCTTTCGGCCTGATTCTGGCCCCAGCCGAGTACTGGGTTCCTCTGGCCGTAAGCCAGATGCAGGGAGCAGCGCGTCAGTGGTGGATGCTTTACCTGGGGGAGAGGAGAGAGTCTGAGGTGGCTTGGGCGGATTTCGAGAGGGAGTTCTGGGCGGAATTCCTCTCTTCGACGATGAAGGCAAAAAATAGGCCGGAGATACTCTCCCTCCATCAGGGGAGTATGTCCGTAATGGATCTAGGGATCAAGTTCAAGGACCTCCTATGTTTTGCTCCGGACCTCTTTCCCGACGAGGAGTATCGGTCAAGACGTTTAGAGGAGGCGCTCTGACCCTCCCTCCAGTATGTTGTTACCCCCTTTACCCTGCCGTCGTACATGGAGGTCCAGAAGAAGGCCGAAGTGGTGGAGAGGATGCATGTTCTAGGAAGAGTGTCACGAGAGGGGATCCAGCTAGGACCATCGAAGGGAAAGGCCTTCAACACCAGGCCTCCAGCGTAAGGACCCTCCAGGTTCCAACTAGCAGGGAGCAGACCGCAGTAGTTTCAGTTTTGATCCCCCGTCCCTCGCCCTTTTCCTTCGGGACCAGGACCGTGTTGCTTCATCGGTGGGATCCCTGGACACCTCCGGAGTCAGTACCCGGACCGGGTGCAGTATGGTGGTGGTGGACAGCGCCACCACCCACCCCAGCAGCAGCTTCTAGCTAGACCTTTCCTGCAGCAGCAGCAGCAGGGACAGCGAGCTCCCGCTCCTCTGAGGGCAGACGTAGGAGGAGGAGGCCGACCTCAGGGCGCTCCTTAGGGACTTCAACCAGGGCATGGTCGGGGAGGTGGCCGGCAGCCGAGGGGCAGGGGAGCTGGGCTCGGATAGTTACACACTGCAGAGGCAGCAGTTCCAGCAGGTCCAGAGGTTGTTCGAGGTATGATCAGTCGGTTTAGCACTCTTCCTTATGCCTTGTTCAATACCAGAGCTTCGCACTCCTTTGTTGCACCATGTCTAGCCCATGCCTTGGGTTTAGATGCAGAGAGACTTCCAGTGCCCCTGGTGTTGAGAAGACCAGTATGAGGTTAGACCAACTTTTTGTTCGTTTGTCGGGGATGTAGACTGACGATAGAGCCACATCAGTCGGTTAGAGATCTTCTTCTGCTAAAGATACAACCATACGATGTCAGCCTAGGCATCGACTGAATATTTTTTGTGTGTGCCGTCATCGACAGTTTCCAAAGAAGGGTGGTGTTCTTAGACTTGGACGGCCGGCGTGTTACCTTCACCAGCGAGCGGAGCAGTCTGAAGGGAAACAGGAAAGAGGAACCTCTCCTCTCCTTGTTGACCGAGCTGACTGTGGAATCAGTAGATGCTGAAATGGTGGAAGTACCAGAGATCGCCCGTGAGTTTATGGACGTCTTCCCCGAGGAGGTGACGAATCTACCCCCATGGAGTGAAATAGAGTTTGGGATAAACCTACAGCTCGACGCTCGACCAATCTCGATGGATCCTTACCGGATGGTGCCTTCAGAGCTATGGGAGTTGCAGATCCAGATTGACGATCTGATGAAGAGGGGTTATGTTCGACCAAGTGTGTCACCATGGGGTGCCCCAGTATTGTTTTCAAAGAAGGCAGATGGTGGTATCAGGTTGTGCATCGACTGAAGGAGGCTGAATCAGGTGATGATCAAGAATCACTACCCTCTTCCGAGGATAGATGATCTCTTTGACCAGCTGAAAGGGACATGGTGGTTCTCAAAGATCGACATGTGGTATGGGTATCACCAGCTATGAGTGATGGAGTGCAACATCCCGAAGACAACATTTAGATGTAGGTATGTACACTTCGAGTTCGTAGTCATGCCCTTCGGTGTTACGAACGCCGCGACTTTGTTCATGGGGCTTATGAACTCCATCTTCCGGGAGTACCTGGATCGGTTCGTGGTCGTATTCATCGACGATATCCTGATCTATTTGAGGTTAGAAGAGGACCATGCAGAGCACCTGAGGACAATTTCGGAGGTCCTCCAACTGCACCATCTCTATGGGAAGTTGTCTAAATGCAAGTTCTGGACATGAGAAGTGCACTTCCTCGGGCACGTGGTGTCCGAGCAGGGGGTAGCGGTGTACCCATCAAAAGTTTAGGCGGTTGTTTCTTGGGCATCACCCAAGAATGTGGTAGAGGTCCATAGTTTCCTTGGGTTTGCGGGTTACTATCGGAGGTTCGTACCCAACTTCTCCTGTGTTGTGGCCACTTTGACAGCCCTGACCAAGAAAGACCAGGTTTTCATGTGGAGTGAGAAGTGTGAGTCATCCTTCAGCTATCTAAAAGAGAATTTGGTTAGTGCCCCAGTGCTGAGATTAACAGAAGAATGGGTGGCCTATGTGGTGTTCTGTGATGCTTTAGGACATGGCATGGGATGTGTGTTGATGCAGTGACAAGGGGTGATCTCTTATGGGTCCAGTCAGCTATGCCCCCATGAGCGTAATTACGCCACCCATAACCTGGAGCTTACAGTGGTCGTTTTTGCGCTAAAGTTATGGCGGAACTACCTCATCGAGGAACGCTTTGTGGTCTTCACGGATCACAAAATATTGAGGTATATCTTCTCCCAGTGGGACATAAACTTGTGACAGCAGAGATGGGTGGAGTTCCTCCAGGATTACGACTATTAGATCTCTTATACTGAGGGCAAGGGCAATGTGGTGGCTGATGCCTTGAGCAGGAGGACACAGAAGGATGTGGTCCGAGTGTCGGCGGATGCCTGGAAGGCAATGGAGAAGTTGGCTGCCTTACACCTGGATGCAAAGATGGATAGCGGCAGAGGCTGCCTATATCAGATGATAGTGTAGTAATCTCTGTTTTGATAGGTGGAGGAGTCTCAGTGGGGAGACCCGTTGTGCGAAGTGATGCATGACAGAGTTGACCAGGGAAATGCTCCAGAAGGATGGATAGAGGATGGTCAGAACCAGATGATTTTCTAGAAATGGTTGTTTGTTCCAGGAGTGATGCGCGACAAGGTTCTCAGTGAGTTCCACAACTCACCCCTGGCGGTACACCCAGGAGTTTCCAAGATGTACCAGGGACTGATGAGGCAGTTCTGGTGGCCCGGAGTTAAGCGAGCGGTGGCAGAGATTGTGGCCAAGTGCTTAGTTTGTCAGCAACTGAAGGCTGAAAAACGAGTTCCAGGCGGCCTACTGCAGCCCCAAGATGTCCCTGAGTGCAGGTGGGATGGCATCTCGATGGATTTTTTCATGGGACTATCCAAGGCCCAAGGGGGATACAACGCCATCTGGGTGGTAGTAGACAGGTTGATGAAATCAGCTCACTCTCTGGCGATCACGGATTCACGTACTTTGGACACTTTGGCACGAAAGTATGTGTATGAAGTGGTGCGGTTACATGGAGTTCCGAGGTCTATAGTCTCGGATAGGGATTCAAGGTTTACCTCGCGAGTCTGGAGAGGATTGCAGCATGCGTTTGGCACCCAGTTACACCTTATTACTGCTTTCCATCCCAAGAAAGATGGACAAACAGAGCGCACCATCCAGACCTTGGAGGATATGCTACAGGCAAGTGTTCTGGACTCCGGAGTAGCATGGGTACGCCACTTACCCCCGGTAGAGTTCGCATACAATAATAGCTATCACTCTACCATCGGTATGGCCATGTTTGAAGCCTTGTATAGGAGGTCATTCCGTTCACCTATGTGTTGGGCCGAAGTAGGAGAGACAAGCATCCTTGGCCCGGAGGTGGTGTAGAAAACAACCGAGAAGGTTCATCTCATACGGGAAAGGATGAAGGTGGCCCAAGACTGACAGAAGTCGTATGTTGATACCAGGAGGAGGCCCTTGGAGTTTGATGTTAGGGAACACGTGTTCTTGAAGGTCTCCCCTCGGCGTGGGCAACAGAGGATTGGCAAGGGGTGTAAGCTTTTCCCCAGGTTCATCAGACCCTTCGAAGTGTTGCGGTAGGTCGGCGAGGTGTCTTATCATCTAGCGTTGCGACCGCCGCTACTGTGGATACATGGTGTCTTCCATGTGTCCTAGCTCCATCGGTATCTGCACGACGATTCACACGTCCTTGATTGGGGTGAGCTGGACATCGAGGACGACATGACATTTGTGGAGAGACCAGTGATGATCGAGTACCGCAAGGAGAAGGTGCTTCGTGGGCGAACCATCCCCTTGGTTCATGTGTTGTGGAAACATGTTGGGCTTGAAGAGATTACGTGGGAGATGGAATCACAGATGCGTACCCAGTACACAGAGTTGCTTTGTGTTTTTTCCTTGTTGTACCTGTTGTGGTAGAACATTTTGTCTTTTCGCTATGAAATGTACTGGTTTTCTTTCCTCTGTTTGTGTGTGAAAAGCCCTGGCTATGGGGAGGAGAGAACCCGACCCCTAATCAAAATGCATTAATGTGGATGCGATCAAACCCGTGCGGGTGAGTCAGTGCCGCCCAAAGAGGATAATATATTGACATGGGGGAGGAGACTCCCCAACCCACATGCCCAGGACAGTTTGGCATGGTATGTTGCTTGGTTCATGGTGGGGAAATGTTTTAGTTATCATGGGTTCGCTCCTAAGAGGTATCTTTCGAGGTGGTTGTTTGGACCCTCTCTTCAATTCTGGTTTTGTTTTGATTCGCGAGGATGAGACTCGTTTAAGTGGTATCTGATGTAATGGATCGGGTTTTTGGGATCCATTACGTTGTGAAAATATCATTTTGGGTTGTCGGGTATGGGAATCACAGTGGTGTAGACCTACCGATAGCCTTAGCCTACCGGTAGTAGGCCTACCCGTAGCTCGGTCTATCGGTGGCCGTAGCCTACCGATAGCTCGGTCTACCGGTAGCTGCGGCCTACCGGTAGATGCAGTCTACCGGTAGCTCGGCCTACCGGAAGCTCAGCCTACCATTAGCGGCGGCCTACTGGTAGCTCGGCCTACCGGTAGCGTCTGCCTACCGGTAGCTCAGCCTACCGGTAGCTGCAGCATACCAGTAGCTCGGCATACCGATAGCTGCAGCCTACCGGTAGCTTGGCCTATCAGTAGCTATCACCCACCAGTAGCTCTCAGCTACTGGTGGCTCTGGCCTACCCCGTGGGTTATTTCCAGTAGCACTCATTTTTTCGCAAATAGGGATTTAAACCTTATTTTGACATGTTTGAGCGTGTTTTAATGACCCGTAACGCACATAAGAGTTTTAATTAAATACTTAATCAATTAATGAGTCAGTATAAACCACCCAAACCCCCTTAATGACAAGTAGAGGTGCGTGATCAACCCACGACCCCCGCGCCTTACGCAGTTTCTGTTCTCACCTCAACCATCCACAGCTCTTATAAACTATGGGTTAGCCATGATTTCTCCTTTCCCCGATCACGGATTTTCCCAAACAGCTTCTGGTGTATCGAGCGCGCCGCATCGTTATCTGTAAAGTTCCGTGCCCAGCCTAAACGTCGATCATCTATCAACAGGTAGGGAATTTCTCCTTCGTCTCTCTCTTTTGTGTATCATGCCGTGTGGGCGTGCTTCTATTCTGTAGAATTGGACAAACCAGACCTAAATGAAGATAATGAATGGGATACTACAAAGAAATAGGGGGGATATGATCGTTGATGTTGTTTATATAATGACCACCTCGTTGAGTTGTGATGGATTATGCCTTTTGAAAATCGAGGTCCCTGGTGGTAATTGTTTGTGCACTAATGAACCCCTGGTGATGTTTAAAATGGCTTGTTGTTGTTGTAAACTCCTGCTGTGAAAGTAAATTTGTTAATCACGTATATCCCACCAAATAAATTGAGGCACCAGGATCAATCCACATGTGATCACCCCGGTTAAAACCCCCAAAAATTGAAATCCTGGAGTGTGTTAAGTCCTTTAAATATGAAAATAATGGCATGACCCTGACTTGTGTTGATGGTGGTAGTTGGTTGTTTTCTTTTTCGAGACGATTGCTGGAAATGTGGGAGGGGATGGGATCCCCTGTCTTTATACTCTCGGTGGTTGTGTGAATTTGGGGATGGGATCCCCTGTTGGCATGGATTCGGTCGTTTTGAGTTTTAAGACCGGGTGTGTACTTGTTTATATAATGAATTGGGGTGGGATCCTCTGTTGTTGAGAATCGGGTATGGGTGTTATGGTTGATGCTTGACTGTTTGACTTGTGCCTATGCTTACCAGTTGCCTAGTAGTGCTTAAACATAATTAAACATTATCCCTGAACTTTAAACAAGAATGGGACAAATGGGTTTTATTGGCGAAAGTCGTGACTTGGGACTTGGACACATTGGTGTTGTGTTCTGTAGGCTGGTTAGAAAAACCTAGGCTTTGGGTGAGTTCTTTTTTACATATATCTATACATGTAGTTTTGTGTTTCTTATTTACACCCACCCAAGTTGATAACATAGTGCCGAACACCCCCATTTCATGGGGGAGGGTGTTTTTTCCAACACTATTCTTAGTGGTTGGTTATTAGATCCTTTTCTGCTCCATTTCCCGGATATCCCAAGTATCTTCGGGCAGTCTGTGATGGCCTGGGGTCAATTATTAGCCCATGAACATTGGGGCGTGGTATTGTGGTGGTTGGCCAGGTGTGTGTGGCAGGCGGTTTCCCAAGTGCCTTCGGGATGAGGCCCAGGTGTCTTCGGGCGTGGCAATGGATTTTTCTATCCCAGGTGTCTTCGGGAGTGGTGGTGGTTGTTCGGGACTAGGTGTTTGCAGGCATGGTTACATGTGATAGTTGTGGCCCAGGTCTCTTCAGGCGGTATTCGGCAGTGGGACTGCATGTGGTAGTTGTGGACCAGGTGTTTGCGGGCGGGATTCGGCAGTGGGACTGCGTGTGGTAGTTGTGGCCCAGGTGTGTGTGGGCGGGTGTGGCAGTGGGACTGCGGTGAGAATGGCGGGATTGGTTCGATGTGTAGGATGTCTCAATAACCAGTGGGAAAGTGCCGCAGGGTACCCAAACATCGATGTGCTATTTTTATATATATTACATGACTTGTGTTATATGGGGTGCGTGCCTTGGTGAGGCCTGGGGTGGACAGTTTACCTTGATAGGTTATTGGTTTACTCCTTCTTCTCTCGAGACTTTAGTACGTTCCCCCACTTGTGCACGAGAGTCTTTGGTTTTCCCTACAGAGTGTACTTGTATACTCACCCTACGTATATAAAACTGCTTTCAAGTTTCCAGGAGGACTTCGAGGGTCACGCAGGACCATACTAGCTCGGACCTTTGGGGTAGTTGCAATTTTTGCTTTTCCTCTTTGGTACTTACCTTTGTAGTCACCTTTTGTACTTTTTGGTTTTACTTTTGGAAAATGCATGTAGGAATGGTTTACTTTTGGATATAATTTTCTTTTACCATGGTGTTGGTGAGTGTCATCAACTTATCTTTCGATCTTATAAAACAAAAAGGGGTAATGCCTTCCATTTGTGAGAACTTTCTATACCCTTGGTGCTAGTCACCACTCTGGGACCTATTGAAGGCGGGTCTCGGGGGTCATTATCCCTCTTTCAACTTAAAGAATGATGGGCCTGACAATCTGCTGACCCTTCCCTCCTTTTAGTGAAGGCGGGTCGTGACACCTTGGGTCTTGAATCTCTCCATACTTATATAAGATTCATGTATAATAAATGTATGTTTATTATAATTATTTTATAGAAGAATAATATTATACATAATACGATATTTGGTTTTACTAGGACCAAGCAATAACCTCTTGTTAACAATCTTTTGTTAATATTTCACTTCAAGTGAAATTCACCATGTTCTTCACAGGTGTCTTAATTTGTTACATATTTGGTCCTTCTTCATATAAAATGATTCATGAATATAAACCATTATAAAAACTAGAAGTTATATATGTTATAATTTTAATATAATAATCTATTTTATTTATGATTTTTAAATTGAATACAACTTTCATAGAGATGGTAAGTCGTACATACACTTGAATATTGTTTCAATTTTTATTATCATATTCAAAGAATATATTTAAATTAAATATGTTTATATATGTATGTATATTTATATATCATTGTTCTAGTAGACTTTCTATATCATATATATTATATAATTTCATTAAATACATTATTAATAAATTAAAAATGGTGTTGGAATGAATCCCATCACATTAATGGGCTGATAGTCCACACAAACTCGAACGCGATTATCATATTAACAAGAAATGAAAATTATCACGATGTCTATTGTAAAATTAATAAAAAAATTAATTAGATATAAGATAAAATATATGATATATATATAAAAAAATTCCATCATAATGGACACCATGATTTTTGGAAAAATAAAAAATGAACAATCATCATTTCATGAGACATTAGATCGCTATACAGAGGAACTATATGTTCAACATCCATTAGATTAAGGTGTTTATATGTGTATGAAAGAAAAAATTCATTAAAAAGTTACTATTATATAGAGGGTGATATTTTTTCACACTATAAGGTGATCAATAGAGTTGAGGGGTGGATAAATAAAATAAATGGATGGTTCTTGAGAAAAGGTGATACCTTTAAATCTAGTAACCCTGTTTGGATAATGTGGAAAGTATTCCTTGAGAAGTTGTCTTTCCCAAAGGGAAACATCAATGTATAAGGGGGGGATTTTTGATAGTCTACATTAGACAATATTGAATGACCATGAAATGTTTAAGATGTGAGAAGAATGGGTAGATTTGGTGTCCATTGATAGGGAATGGAAATGACTCACTTGGAATTTTTATAAACAAGTTATGAGTGAAATTGTTGTAAACTATAAAAGTCATAAATACATAAAAATTAAATAATAGAAGATTTATTGAAGAAATAAAAATAACCATAAAGTATTACAAATGTGTATAGGTCATTTGGGCCCCTAATTATATGGTATAGTGCCAAATTATTATTAATTTTCCTTATCTTTTGTGATTAATGTTAATCACTTTTACTAATAATATTTGTCAAAAATTAACATGGTATTTTTAGATATATAAAATTATAATTAATTAAATGTTTTATTTTTATTTTTTAAAATATAAATCACAGAACATGAAAAATTAAGATTCATGCTAATCCTGCAAACAAGACGAAATAATGGGATTTAAATATAGGAAATGGTCAAAAGTTTGTTATGATTTTATATTCAGTGTCCAAGTTAAATTGATAATAATGAATTAAATTGTATTAGTATATTTAAATCATATATAATGTGACCTTAAAATATATCTATAATATAATTAATAATTAATAATTAATTATACAAGAACATAGTTTTTAACAAAAAATGAGTATTTCAATCTATTCATCAAAAAATAAATATTCTATGAAAACTCACAAAAAATCACTCAAGAATAATTTTGATTCTATAAATTCAAAATCATTGTTTATTTTTTCCAATGAAATTTTTAAATGTGTCTAATTTATTTATTATTAAAAATTAGTTCATTAATGAGAAGGTATCTTTAACATTAATATACATTACCTAAAGCCTCATCATTCATCATTCGTTTTGTATTATTTATATAAAATAATAATAAAAATAATTAGAAATTATTTATTTATATTCCTATAAACATTTTTAATGGTGAGGTAATAATTATCTCGTTTATATATATGTATATATATAATATATATTCAGTGTTGTGTTCATAGTATACTAAATTGGTTTCACATGGAGTGCAAGCCATGATGGTACTGTGTATACCATAAAACAAGTCGATATTACATGTGAAAAGAGTTTTTGTAGTTGTGTTTTAATTTATACACATATATAAATAACTATTTATATTTTCATGTGAAATTATAAATATTGAAAATAAAAAATTAATTCAAAAAATAATAATTCATAAAATCATGGGTTCTTACATTCTACCCCCCTTAAAATGAATGTTTCACTTGAAATTCTTTTGGGTTATCAATTGGTAAATACATGATTTTTTTATTCGAAGAAAACCAACACATTAAAATGGATTGTAAAACATCCCTTAAAAAGGTAAATTTGGAACCACAATTTTTACCCAAAGTAACGTATAGCTTGGTTTCAATGTAAGAGAACATAGGTTGGATGTAAAAATTCGGCATAGAGGTACTTCAAAAATATTTATAGGGAATCATTGATGTCATCAATAATAATCATGTGAATGATAAAATTAATGTTTAGGTCCTCAATGTCATAAAACTATGATGATTAAAAAAATCCATAAAATTAACAAAAATTATAGTATTGGGAAAAATATTTAACTTTTTACTCGTTCATAACATTGAGTTATTCATGATATGTTTAATAAACCAAATTTCATTCATGGGAGGTACTTTTATTAATTTTTAGTATAAACAATTATCTCTTATATTGAATTTTTAGAAATAGAATTTTATGGATAAATCACTATAATAAGATTTTAATGGATATTAATTCCTGTAATAGAATAAATAGACTAAATATTTATCAATTATTAAAACAAAATGAATTAATATATGAAAATAAAATGGAAAAAATAGTTCAACATAAATATTTATTTATTACAAATAATTATACATCAGTTTGGACATCGTGTAGGTGAGTGGTTGGTGTGAAACATGTATCATTCTTAGATTATGGGTTCAAGACCTGCAGCCTTTCTAGACATGATTGTAAGTCACCCAACATCACATTGTTATTTTTTAAACCACTCTAATATAACATATACGATTGAAAATTGGAATTAATGTTAATCAATGATAATCATTTTATCAATTTTTTTCAACAAAAACACAAAGCACAAAATACTTCTGGAAAATATTTACATAACCACTCTATGAATGGTAACCCTTATAACCCTTATCATGGAAGAAAAATAAATAACATTATAATGATATTCATGAAATTATATTAACAATGATTCCATGTATACCACAATGTATCTCTTGGATATCACATTCCAAGCATGTGAATACCATTATTTTTTATTCCGTTGAATTTGTTAACAACTTGAATTACCATAAATCATTATAGAAAACATGCATGCTTCCCTATTCCAATGTATATTGGATTTAATAAATAAATCCAAAAAATAATATAAGATTTTTTAATGATATCATAAAACACTCTTCAAATGTTATTTAATTAATACCAAGGTAATCAATACTATCTAATTTTCTTATTCATATCACGCATATATTTATCCATACAAATTTACCTTTACATAAATAATAATTTAAGGATTACATTCACTTAGTCGAAATGTAATCTTTCATGAGATAAAATTTATATTCCAACATGATAATTTTATATATTCTTACAAATCCATAAAAGAATCATAAACTCAAAAATCTATAAATAATTCAATATTCATAATTCTATAATACAAAAACATAAATACATCAATTACATCATCCTTAATCAATTAATGTTAATACCTATTTCCATTCAAATTTCATATGTAGTCTCGTAATCATCCACAATGTAACTATTACTCACATCGTTGAGGTAATTCTCTTTAGGAACATTCATAAAGGTACATTGGCTAGTATAATTACCATTTTTTCTACATTAAAACACATAACCATTGATGATGACATAGAGAGGTCAAAATTATTATCCATTTTATTAATTGAACTCCTAATTTTCCCTTATTTTCCGTTTAATTGTGTCATTATTTTCCAAATTCATTCCACTAATACATTATTGTATGTCATTCATTCCATATTGTAGTCATTAATAAAACCAAATATTATTTCCTTACTCTTCTCTATTACGTAATATCTCAGTAAACTCTTTCATTCCCTTCGTTGTTGAGTATGAGAGTAGGTTTTGGTAAATATTGGTAATCAATTTCAATTAAAACTGATTACACATGAACTTGAAATCATTCACTCCAGTGATCATTCCACTTTACTACTCATTATAAAATCATCCATCACAATCAACATTAATCCAGTTTCTTATAGTCATCGCCATTGACTAAAACTATAAG
This sequence comes from Viscum album, assembly GCA_963277665.1. Lineage (NCBI taxonomy): Eukaryota > Viridiplantae > Streptophyta > Magnoliopsida > Santalales > Viscaceae > Viscum > Viscum album. Next base: position 656,324,953 of record OY728140.1, read on the forward strand.
CATAGTGGGATAATTACAAATCATATTATAAATCTATATATCAATTAAAACAATTAAAAATAGTATATCTAAATCATTTCACATTCCTAAATGAAGGATACTCTAGGTTAAACCTAGATTATTCATAGAAAACATATATTTAATTACATCATAATATTTCATGATGTATTTGTGAATTCCCATGGCACATCCCCTGGGAGTATCAAACCAGGTGTGTAGGATGGACAATTTTCATGTATCAGGTTACCCTAAATCAAGCCTGAATCATTTTGTTCGAGCTATTACCCCAAGGTACATTTCGTCAAGATCAATACCCCAGTATATGATATAGAAAATAAATTTTTTCATGGGAACATAAAACTCTATCATTAACCAAAATTCTTGGAAATTATCCAAATTGACCACTCATCCTTATACATTTCCAGGTAAAATTCACTTGAAATATACATAGAAGTATTCATAGGGATTCCTCAAATATATTCTCATCTTTTTTCCAAGTGTGAACTATACATTTTCACTAATATCAAAAATAGTGACCATAAAATTACAAACATTGACATTACATAATTTTGGATAAATACATAAACAATATACAAACAAATGCCCAAATATCATAGTTGGTATTGTTCCATTAGAAACCTGGATACATAAAGAATGGTACATATTTGAGATACATTATAACCCTGTATGGTTTTTTTTGTATAGAACCATTCATAGAAATATCATTCATAGTACATATCATCATAACCTGGGGGAAAGGAAATATAGAATGGGTGAGCTCAATTTCACAATAAGGGTAATAAAGGGATACATGTAAACATCAACATGATCATAAGGGTATGTGAATTTGATCATGAAAAAAATTATCATTCCATTTACATCAAATATCAAAATTTACATCATGGAATAATTATTTGTAGTTCATAGGAAATTAATCATAATAAAATAGAAAGCATAGTCCATGACTCGGAAATTTAGGAATAAAACATGTAATTTGGTCAAAATACGAAGAGTTTAAGGATATCAATAGAAGTCAAGGAATTATGACCAAATCATCATAGTAGGTAACAAATTTTTCTGAACTGGAAGACCCCCAATTGATCCCTATATTTTAGATCAAATTGACCCTGATTCCAACATTGAATTACTGAACTGAGTGATCCTCATTAAATCCCTATATTATAGAACCAAGTAACACTCATTCCAACCAAATATTACTTAAACAATTAACCTTTATTATATATTTGTATTACATAATGTGGTCACCCTTGTTCCAACAGGGTATTACTAAATAGAGTAACCCTCATTCTATTCCTTTATTACTGAATCAAATACACCTCATTCTAGCCCTATATTACATCATACCCAATATTATTGAAATGACTAACCCTAATTCTATCACTATATTACTTAACAGAGTAACCCTCATTCTATACTAGTTTAATCTCATGAGATATAAATATTTACCAGGGCATTGGAGGGAGACATTGGTCCAACCCATCAAATAATGAAATCATACATATATGTTCCACAAGATTATGAACATATCATAATTCATGTAATGAAATAGGTATCATAAAAATGTAATAATATTATAACCTGTGTAAGGAGACATGTTTCACAATAATTTCATCATGAGCATAATCTTTCAAAAGAAATAGGTTTCATAATCAAATAACCCATGAAGTTGAAATGATTTCATAAAGAACATGACATTAAGAATAACCCATTAATATAAAGGATATGACTGAAACAATTAGTTCATTTAATATAAATCATGAGTAACATATATAGTTTTCATATTATATACAAAACAAATTTGAAATATCTTTTAATAATTTACCATGTGGATCGTTTCCTTTAATTTTGAAAATGAATTTTTAATATATAAATCCATCTAAAAAACCTAAATATAAAATAAATATGAAACATATAAATTAGTTATGAAATCATTTCGAAATGTTATTTCCATGAAAACTTTTATAATAAGATGAAAACCAATTAAAAATATTTTCCTTTTGAACAAAAAATTAAAAATAAAGATAATGATTAAAAAACCATTTCATTGAAAATACATTTAAAAATATAATAAAATCATGGAAATGTTTGGAAAATAATTTTTTTTGAAATAATAAAATATATTATTGTAAATTTTTTGAAAATAATTTCATTGAATTCAATTTGATAAATTGTATATAATGCAAGAAAAAATTTCAAAAATAGTTTTCCCCGAAAACAATTTATAGGTGGTTAAAACAGTTTTGAAAAAAAAAATCCATGATAATTTTTCTTAAGTAAATTTTCTTAAATATTAAACTTATGAACAATTAAAATTGTGAATCAAATAAATGAAAGTGGATATGGCTCTACATGTTGTACATGTTCAAAATAACATTTCATTTTCACTGTGAAAAATATTAAAAAAAAATTTGTTTAGAAAGAGATAATAAAATTCCCTTGAAGATATTGGAAAATACATAAATGGTAACAATTTATTTTATATATTATAGGGGAATTATTATAATATTAATGGAAACTCTTTTTAGACAACATTGATTTATGATGGAAGAGAGGGTAATATCAGACTTTTATAGAGATATATTTTTAATAGTATTTTCTAACAAAGAGTAGAAAATTGTACCAATACATAACTATATCATTAAATATAATAGTATATGGAAAATAATGAATATTAATGAGATATTTATTATAATATTTCATCAATCAATGAAGAAATATATATAATCTCAAAATTTAATGAGATTTTCTCTATAAACTCCTAAAACATGGTTTCTTAGGATCATTCTTTCTGGGTAAGGAATGAAAATTACATGAAGCATATAATATCATTAAAAATATTAATATTCAGGATATGTAATGTAACATAGAATTAAATTCACCCAGAAAATATTTTCTGTGAATAAGAAAACATGAGTCTCAAAGAAGGAAAACTGAGATAAAACATTTTTGCCAAATTTTGTAAATTATTATACATAAATCCCATGAAATAATGGGTAATAAAAATTAAATTTTAATACCTATAAATTAAATTAAATTATATCTATAATAAAACATGTTATATACATTAACCAAAATAAAGGAAATAGTTGTGAAAATACCATGTGTCTCATTGAAATTAAAAGTGAGATGAAATCCCTTTACCTTTTATCTGGACTTTCTATGTACTCATACACTCTTACAATATATTAATTGTTATATTATATTTCATATTTTATATAAAAATATTAACAAGAAATAATAAAATATATGGATGTATAATGAAATTTTATTACATACATTTTTATTATCCTATGTTAATGTTTCACAACAGGTAAAATTCAATTTGTTCTTCACATGTGTCTTAATTTGTTATATATATCATCCTGAAACTAAAATCATGTGTATTTAAGGTAATCCAAGAAATAAATAAAAATTTTATAAATTATATTTTATTATAATAATCAATATAATATAGGATTATGAAATAGAATACACCGTTCATAAAGATTTTATTTCATACGTACTTATGATTATTGTTACCGTTTTTATTAACATATAGAAAGAAAGTATATAAATGACATATGCATATATATGTATGTATATATATAATTATTATAGTATAATTACCATATAATATATATCATATATTTTTAATAAACCTATCGTTAATAAATTGCATGTGGTGTATGAATGTTCCCATCAATTTTAGTGGGTGGTAGTCCACACTTCCTCAAACGAGATAATCATATTAACACTAAATAACAAGTAATGAGTTGTTTGTTGTAAAAGGGATAATGAAGGTTAAATACATATAATATATAATAATATATATAAATTTATATTTCTATTTATATTCCATCATAATTTCCATCTAATTTATTGTAATGGTAAAATTATCCATCATCATTTCATGAGGAGGTAGTTCAACGCAAAGAAAAATAGTTTTTTCAACAACCATTAGATGGATGTGTGTGTATGTGTAGGTCAGAACCATTTCATAAATCTATCCCATAATATGTCAGAATCAATTTTTTTCACACATGAAAGAAATAATGTAAGGTTATGGGTTGTGGAAGAAAATAAATGGATGAGGCTTTAGAGAAGATGTTACCTCTAAATTTTGTAACATATTTTTTATGTTCCAAAAGGATTGAATGAGAATATTTCTACCAAATGGTAAGATTCAATATTTAAGGGGGTATTTGTGATTATAATTGTGAATATATTTATTGATCATGTGATGTTTGATAGGTGTGAAGAATGGGTAGAGGTGGGGGCCTTTTATTGTGAAAAAATTAAACATTGATGTTTTAGAAACAAGTTTTGTGTGTACATGTTAATACATAATAAAAGTCAAAAAAACCAAAATAACACTATAATGAATCTTTTATTAACAAACTTTTAACATAAAATGGGTTTTTGGAAAGGTTATAGGTCAATTATTTCCGTAATATTATGGTTTAGTACCAAATTAAGATAATTTTGTACTTAACTACAATAATTATTTTTAATCAATTGTATTAAACATTTAGGTCAAAAATTAACATTGAATTATTAGATTATAAATATTGGACTGCAAAATATGGTGTATTTAATATATATTAAACACAATTAACATTAGTAGAAAAAATAATATTATTGTTAAACCCAAATATGATACAAAATAATGTGGTTTTAATGTAGGAAATGTTCAAACTTTTTTATGAATATATATTCAGTTTCAAATTGCAATTTACTCTAATGAATTATATATTATTAATTTATATTATAATTATCTAATGTTACCTTAAAAAATAATTATAAAATCATTTTTCAAAAAAAATTAATAGACCAAAAATGCAGTTTGTAACTAAAACGAAATAATGTTCACTATTCATAAAAATGTTGTTTCTATGAAAAATATCAAAAATTCACCCCAATTTTTTTTAATTATAAAATAAAAAATTAACTTTATTTTATCCAAATCATTTTTATTATTTATAAAAGTAATTTCTTTAATAAAAATTTATTCATTTAAGAAAACAATATTCATAAAATAAAAGGTCTTTACAAAAATTTCATCTTTTGTTATCAATATTTTTTATTTATATATTTTTTTTGGAATTTAATTTTTTTCATATTACTATAACTATTTTTAATATCGAGGCTTAAATTATATCATTTAATAAATAATATATATAATGATTTTTCATAATAATTCAATGTTTCATGCACCATATGCCATGTCTGCATTGCTTATAGCACCAAACTAGTTGGTTTTCATGTTACACCAGACACGTTAGTATTAATTATGAATGGAATGTTTGAATTAGGTTTTTAATATATATATATATATATATATTTACTATCATGTGAAATATAATATTTGGATAATATATATTAACATGAAAAAACTAAAATCTAAAAATTTTCTGGTTGTTTCAATGAATGTTGATAAATATCATAAAATTTATGTAATAACAGATTAATATAAGAAATGTTTTAATTTAATTTTTTAGAATATTTTGAAATCATTTTATAGACATAGAATAATAATTATAATTAAATAATTTAGTTAAAAAATATACCAATTCATCGGATAAGTTCCTTTTTTACCACATAATTCATCAAAGGTCAGTACTATTTATAAAACAGGACATATGAATCATGACGATTTAAGTTCATAATTTGTTTTGGTAGGTATTTGATAAAAATGGATCTTTAAGAGAGGAGAAAAAATCACCCCTTTATAGTCAATGGACAAGGTATTCTTTGAATAGGTTAACATAACAAATTATTATAAAATATATTTGATATTAAAATTGAACCCATCCTTACCAATCATTTTTTATTTTTATATAAGAAGGTTCAAGGGAGACCGGTGCCCAACACACAACTTAAAACATGATCAAGATATCCAAAAAACAACATGAAAAACAAAACATGTCAACATTAAACATCATAATAACCATAGTTATCCCTGCATCCCATGCAGGATTCTTCTTCTCCGGTGGCCGATTCCCACAATGGATGTCTCTAGAAACATTCTCTTTGAACCCAATTCCTTTGTTGATCTACATCAGCCGTATTTGGAGAAGGATTCTTAGATTATTGTATTATGTTTTTTCCTTATCTCTTTATTTTGATCCCCTATTGACCCCATTGAAATGTATCATGAAATTACTATTTTATAATCTAAAGGGGTTATGATATTTACAATAATGAAAGACACAGAAATGGAACATGTTTTATTTTATAAACCATATATAATTGACTAGTATTTTGATTGTATATATTTAATTTTTTAATCATTTATTAAAATATTGTTTATTATAATATATCCTTATTTTCAATTTTGAAATATATAAAATATTATAATATAAAATGTGTCTAACTCGTGTGAAATGGATCCAAGATGAAATGTATTAAATAATAAGAATTATACAATTTTAATATAATCACCCAATAATAACAATATATGTTCTAATAAAATATTAATCATTATCATTCCTCATACCACCAAGTATAATGATTTTTAACCCTAAACTATGGATGCTATTTTTTCAATATTAATGGGTTGTTATATTTCATATAAGGTTAAAACAACATCATAAATGTGAAATTGATAAATTTTTATGACATTTATCTGATTTATTTAACTATTTAATTATTTTTTTTGTTTTTATATAATATAACAATATAATATTTAACATAAAATTCCATTATAGTAATTTTAAGAACTACTTGCAGAATATTCCTTGAAAATAAAAGAAATAGAATTCAAAATTTATCCACTAAAACATCACTAAATTTATATATTAATCTATAAAATTCATTAGAAATAATAAATCGTCAAAAAAATCATTGGATTAGTTGTTTTTGAAATAAATATATGTAAATTTCTAATACATGATAAAACTCCACATCAACATTATGTAAACATTAGAATAATTATGCCAACACTAAAAAGAAAAAATTATATTAAAATTTTAAATTATTACTGAAATAAATATATAGAAGTAAAATAATCCTCAATTAATCTTAATGAAATAATTTTGAGAGATTAATGTCAAGAGAGTAATATGTTTTAAAATATATTTACATATAATAATATATAAAAAACATTCAATGAAATATCAGACAAATTTCAAGAAATAAAAATAATGGATATGAACAGAATAAATAAAATCTGTTAATAGACTAAAAGAAATAATGATGGTTATTTTTTTATATTGTTATTTTAATCATTAATTACATGATCTACCCTTTCCCAAGTGACCAATATTTACAATGGTTATTATTCATATTGTACAAAAATAGATTGAACCTATTGAAATTTTTAGACCACGTGATTCTTAATATTGGATCAATTTTTAATGATTCAAATTATTTATGTGTTAGAATATAATTTATATTTTAAATGGAAATGGAAATGAAAAAGAGTTTGTTGAAAAAAAATTTTGAAGGGTATATTGTACATATAACAAACAATAAATAATCATGAGTCTTATTAAATTGATTTTAATGTTAAAAATTAAATTATTCTATTGATACTTTAATATCAAATAATAATTTAATGATACATAATTTAGTGAAAATATTTTTTAGTTTAAAAAACTACTATTGTCGTTATTCATAATGAAATCAATTTTTTAGAAAAAAACCAAAATATCACACATATATAATAATTTATGCATATTGAAAAATTTATGATATTTTTTTAAAAAATTGTTTCTATATTATATTAATGTTAAATATAAAATAAATTAAAAAAAATTAAAATCTATATTTGAATAAACCGTATTATAGATTTATAAAATAAATTTACTATAACATTTGAAAATATTTTTTAATAATAAATCAATATTTTAGTTTTAAGTACGTTATTTATATAAAATTCATAATAATAGTAAAATTATTAAATCCTCTAATATAATTACTATGTTATAATTAGAATACGTAAGAAATAATATTTTTTGGTTCATGTAAAATTGGTATGTCTTGTCATGTCTACTATTGAACATAGACATTCATTTAAAATATTGAAAAATTTTGCGACTAGTTATATTTCTTTATCCAGCATTTAATTTCATTAATGGATGAGATATTTATAAAAAAAAATTAAAATTACAAGTTGATTGGAATAAAATTTAATAAAACGGTTTTTGGGCCAATGGAATCTTGGAAGAAGATAATACTGATATTATCATAATTTATCAATGGAAAAATGATGATGTGACTTTATATTGAAAAATATTTGTTAGGATATAATATTTTAAAACAACATGATATATTACCCCCAGTTTCTGGTATGTAACTCTTAATTAATGCTTTTCTATGTTTTAAATGATTAGGGCAACGTATGGGAGAGTCGGGAGATCTTGGACTGAAGTTTGAAGCAAAGGTAAAGGTTCACGGGCGGCATACGGTTTGTCTAAACCATGCATCCAAACCGTGTGTGGCTGACTGAGGATGCAGTGGCCTCTGCACAGTCGGTGCATGCTTAAGGGAAACCATGCGATGAGGCCATGTGAGAAGGGTGAGTGAGGTAGTAGCTAAAGCACGGTTAGCGCACTGTTTGTCAAACCATGTGGACTAACTGTGCAGTCACTTAAAATTAGATCCTTAAATTGTGGATCTAACTCTATTTTCCTCTAATTGCCTCATTAAATCCCTTAAGCGGCCCTAACTAGGGACTTTTGTTTTCCTGATGTCAAACAGGGTTCTCTCATCCTTCCGGAGGCGATCCTATGACTTCTCTTTGCGAATCGAAGATATATTATTGAGGTTTCTGATTTTTCTCCTTGCTTATTGAATGATTTCATAGATCTACTTCTCCATTTCTCTCATTTTCTAAGATCTATGGATGTTATGGGTAGATATACGTGTGTGGATCCCATATATGATGAGATTTGGTCTAGGTTGTGTTAGGAGAAGAGATCTAAGGTGGGGTTTTGGTGATTTTACCTAGTGTTCTTGAACGTTCATCGTCCGTTTCTTGGTTTCGCCTTTTGTTGAGGTAGGTGGCTTCACTATTGACTCCTATTGTTAGAATTTATTGGCATAGTTTCAAATTGGGTTATTTGAATGGAACTGATTGCAAAAAGAATGGAATAAATATTCTTTAATGATGATTTATGGTTTTGATGGAATTGTAAAATCTTGGTGAATTGTTGTGTAAAGTGGTTTGGCTTTTTGAACATAAAATGACGATTTAAAATTATGGATTAGTTGGAATAAGAAATGGTTTGATAAAATATGGATTTTCAAAAAAAGGATGTTTTATTGAAATGGTTTGAATTGGGTGAACACACATGGTTTTGATGTAAATGGTCTTCAATAAATAGTGTTTCATTGAAACGATGGTTTGGCATGATTGTTGTGAATGTGTGGGGTGTGTTCATTTTTCATATATGAGGATTGGTTGAAATAGAACATTGTGCTCAGTGCCAAACATTTAATGGAACATGAGACTTTTAAGTACGAGTCTTGGTTGAAATATGACCTTGTTCTCGGTGCCAAAGTTGTAATGGCACATCGGGAAACAACTACCTGGTGATGACTTGGTAGATCGATGAGAAATCGCTCATGAGTATGGAATTTTCATAACGAAGCACGCATGGTTGATTTCTTGGGTTTGCGAAATGGTTTGGTTACCAGAAGGGATATTATGAAATGGTTTGAAAGCTTGTTTGGTTATTTTTCTGGGAAAAAATAACTTGATGGAAATTGGATTCAAATGCACTTTGATGTTTATGGATATGATTGGTTGGGGAAGCTAGTTTACACCTTGTTATAAAATGTTTTAAGAAATTATTTTATTTAAAATGTTTTATATAAATGTTGGCTAAATCTTCTATCCTAGTGCCCTGAGTAGGGAAGACATTGGGAAAAACCTATTGAGTTTTATACTCACCCCTTGTTTGGAACATTGGTTCTTTTGCAGATGTCATCTTCTGGAACACAAGTAAAGGAAAATAATCTTTTGGATTGTGGTTCATGGTGATTCTTAGGAGATGTGGTGGTGCATGGTGCATGGAGCTCGTTGTGGTGTTGTAGAGAGTGTATCGACTTGTTCTGGTTCTTTTGTTTAGTCTTCTGCTTGGTACTCTAAATTTGTGTTTGTTTATATTTGTGGTGGAACAATGTAGTTCTCTTTTGTTAATGCATGAGTTGGTTGTTGGATTAACGTGAATCATATAGTGGTTGTTAGTGATGGTTTGGTTGGTTTATTTCTCAAAGGGTAAATTATCCCCCACATGCATTGAAACCCTTCGGAATTTATTGCCATCCTTTGGTATCTTGGGGATGTCGCTTGGGGCCAAGTAATGACTTGTTGTATTCTCAAGCCAATAAGGATAATTGGGTCATTACACATGACCTCAAATTATATTTTATACTTGTAAAGAATCTCAATTGTTGATCAATCTGAAATAAATATACATGAATTTTGTGAATGTAATACTTTTATATAAGAAACAAATTATATACTACAGGTTGTTATATCACAATAAAACATAGAAGAATATATTCTCATTGACGTATTCATATTAGGATGGTTCACACCATGGTAAAAATATATATTTTGTTTTCTATATTATTTTCAGATTTCATGTATAATATTGAAATGTAAGATGTAATATTGAATATATCTTATCACCACTTAGGGTAACTACATTATTAACACCTAATAACAAACACATTTAATTTTTATGAAACAATACCCTGATAATATGTATATTTAATAGAATTATCCAAAACCAATATAGTGTTAAAACCCAAGGGTTCAATCATATATAAAATTAATACACACAATTTGATGAAAAACAACATCAATATGAAATACCATTTCATAATTTAGAATGAGGATAGTGGAATTTTTATTTTTCTATTTGTGTTAACTCAGGATAATGTTAAATATATCTTGATAATAATAAGTATCTATAGTGGTGTTTTATAATAATAAATTTCCTCTTAGAGTCCCATTAAATCCATTTAAAATGATAGGTCAGGATGGGACACACACTCCCTATGGTTTCTCTATAGATAAAGTAATGTTTTCATACCGATATTTTTGGTATTTCAATCCATATCATTTAAATATTATAAATATGTTTCATCTATGATATTATTTCCAACGTGAGATATATGACCATTTTTTGAAAGGTTAGTATCTTAAGTGGAATTCAAATTAGGTGAGTATATAAAATCATATACATGGGGTCATATGAATTTTTCATTTATTTAATGGTTTTTATAAAACCAAAAACATGAAATAATTGTTCCTTAACCTATGGGTGGATCACGTGACCATATATTTTTTTATTAGTTGATCACTGATATACATCACGAATGTCGGTTTTTTCAATTTAAGGGGAATCAAATCGTGCTAAATTTGATGTATACCAAATAAACCCAATAATGAATATAATATGAAAAACATCCATAAAATTTATGTTTTGGGGAGGTTTTGATGAAATTTTTGATGAAAGATGATTATTAAGATATCGAATGATGGTGGTTCCCTTTTTTTGTGAAGGTCAACTTCACCAATATAATGAAAAGTGATGTATAATTGGAATAGTGAAGTTGCACGTCTTCCCTAGATGAGTTGTCAAATCAAATGGGTGTGATGTTAATGGAGAATCCAAAAAATAAAAACCTGGAGGGACTACTTATGTGGTGGTCCCAATCATTGCATCTAAATATACCTATCCAAAAAACTATACAAGAAAACATGATAATTTTTAGAGGTGACTATGATCAATAAGTGGTCTTGATGTAAAAAACATTAAATCATTTTTTAGCAACACCATTTATAAAGGAATTTTGATATTATTATATACCATTGAGAAAGGAGCTTCTATACTATGGCCTTTTTAGTGGTCATGGTGGTGATGAACAGATCCTTTGAAAATTGACTTCAATTAGATGTTTTTCTTCTGGTGATGATTGTGTTAAAGAAAATTATAAAAATGTTTTCAACAATTAAATATTATTATGTATTTTAACATAGGTAAAAATATTCTAAAAAAGGATGTGGTGTTAATGACTAAGATATTTTTTTATTGTAACCCCCATTTTGATTATTTTTTATGGTTGATCGTTCATCGTATTTTATTAGGTATCCATGTGGATGCGGAGAACATAATAATAAAAATGATTATTGAGACGAAGGATTCACCCAATGACAAGGAATGGGGTAGAAGATATTTTCTATAGATTTATTTTGTTTATTAGGAATGGATGTTGAATTGGGTATTATTCTAGTTATCTTCTTGATGTTTTAGGGTAAAATAATGTTGTTTAATATATTACCATTCTCATTGTATGTAGGACATTTATATTATTAAGATAATAAACATTTTATTTAAAATTTTATTTTATTTTTATGAAGAATAAATATTTCAATAAAAAGACTAGTGAGTTATGTTTTTAAGGGGAGCATCGATTTCATCAATTGTTCGTGGTAATGAACTGGGAGATTCAATGAGACTACTCCAAAATCATATTTCCAACGAAGTTTTATTATAGTGAACACAATTCATATGCATATTAATATTAAATGCATATAGATGTATCTGATTATTGGTGATCCATGTAAAATACCTCTGGTAATTTACTACATTCTATTCTCATTAATAGAAAAATGAGATATAAATCGAAGTACTCATCAATTTTAGAGAACTATAACCTCAATCATGAAATATGTTTTTGAAACATATATAGCATTATTCCCCCTCACACATATCAAGGTGTAATATTTTCATATAATCTAACATTAAAGCCCTTTGTTGATGAAAATAATAACCATTCTATCACACCACTAAAATATTTATTGATATCCTTCCACATAAATAATTATGGTATCCCACACCATAATAACCCCTTGCAAAAATGGAATATCCGGCATGATAACCTCAAATATATTACATGTAATATTTTAAAATTAATAAAAAACCTTGTGAATATATACCCAAATAAAAAATACACCTCATATATATACATCTCTAAATTCTATCATCTCCAATACTTGGTTATTATAGGGGGACGTCAATGAAATTTTGAATCCAGATGAAAAAATGGCAGCTCAAAACACCTCAATCTCCTCTAGGGTGTTCTGATTATGTATTGACTAGAATGACCTGAATGAGGTTAATTTGTTGGGGTCCAAATACACTTGGTTTAGGAAGCACCTGAATAGATTTTTGGCCAGTAAGATTGATATGGACTTTGTTAATGAGGCCTCTCTGGATACATGGGGTACCATATCATGCACAACTATCTCCAGACCCAATTCTGATCATCATCCAATATTTATGGATCTTTGTGAGAAGGAACAAAAACCCCCCAATCTCTCAAGTTCAACAAGGATTAGATCTCTCATCCTGAATGCAAGGACATTGTTCAGAGAACATGGAGCTCTGTGAATTGTAGGGATGATTCCTCTTCCTGAATTACCAAACTCAAAATTTATAAGTGGAATTTAAGAATGTGGAGAAAGGATCATTTCAGTTCCCTTGATTCTGATATTTCTACCCATCAATATTCTCTTCATAAGGCTTAGGTGCTTAATACAAATAGTGAATTCTTTGATGGGATTTCAGTGGAATTAGAGTTATCCCTTAAACTAAAAAATATTCTTAACTTGAAAGATGACTTGAAAAGGGATTCCATTAAATCCAAATGGTTCATATAAGGTGATAGCAATTCAGAGTTATTCAAATCTCTTCAAAAAATAAGAAATGTCTATAAGATGATTTCTTTGATTATTAATGTGGATTTCCTCATTGGCAATATAATAGATCCTTCAGAGCATGACATATCCTACATTATGGATATTTTTAATGGATCCCACTCCACAATTGATTTTCTGGTTGGGGTGATCCCAAAATTGGTAAATCAAGAGGATAATTTCATTCGTTCTGCTGAGCCTCTTTATATAGAGATCAATGCGGCTTTATTTAGCCTCAAATCGTAGATCTTACCTAGTCCTGATGGATTTGGAATTTTTTTCTTTCAATCTTTCTAGGACATCATTCATGAATATGTTTTCACATTAGTAATACATTTTTTTAGAGGTGGATCTCTCCCTAAAGGATTGAATTCACAGTTTCACTCCTTTATTATAAAAGTGGATAATGCCAAATAAATTCATCTCTTTAGGCCAGTGGTGTTGGTTAATACCATTTATAAATTCATCTGCAAAATTCTTGTGAATAGGCTATCATGTATTGATTGAATTTTTTTTTCTTAAAATAAATTTGGCTTCATCAATGGGAGATCAATTCATGATTTTCTTATCAATTCTTCAGAGTGTGTTAATCTCCTCAATAAATCTACCAGAGGTGGCAATATTTCCCTCAAATTGGATGTAAAGAAAGCATTTGATATAATGGATTGGGGTTTCATCTGCAAGATCTTTTCTATGTATTGTTTTGATGGTGTCTTCATTAACTAGATCAAAGTCATTTTAATCTCTACTCTTATTTTAGTCCATATAAATGGTTCTCTTGAAGGATATTTTTATTGTTTGAGAGGTGTTAGGAAGGGTGATACTTTATCATCCATCCTTTTCTCCATTGTTGAGGACTATCTCAGTAGGGTTCTTTCTTTCATGGCCGACAATGGAAAATTGTAGTCTATTCATGATGGATGGGGGATTATTTCTCCTTCCCATCTTCTATATGCTCATGACATAATCCTCTTCACTCAAGGGGATAAAGGTAATGTCAATAATGTAAAGAGTTCCATTTTTCACAATGAAATTGTATCTGGATAAGAGATTAGTTGGACCTAGTATTTTGTATTCTTTTGAAGGAGCTTCTCTCCTCATAGAAAAAATGATATCATTAATGAATTGGGAATCCGTGAGGGACATCTTACCTTCACTTATTTTGGGGTTCCCATGTTTTAGAGGAGGTAAAAGGGATGTCATTTTTTAATCATTGTTGGCATGATTGGAAGATAACACTCCACATGGAAAGGAAAATCTCTCTCAATGGCAGGTAGGGTTTGATTAGTGAAGTCAATAATCACTTCCAAATTTTTATACTCTTTTATGTTGTATAAATGGTCAATTTATTTGATCAATATCATTATCAATTCTATCAAAAATTTCTTCTAGAGTGGTATCATTTTGGAAATGCGGCTAGAAACTGTCCCAGGGAATGTTATTTGCAAGTCATATAATGGTGGTGGTATGGGAATCATAAATCATGTGCGATTTAATGATTCTTTGCATCCTACAGTTATTTGGAGGCATATAAATATGCAATCTGAGGTTCTAAGTATTATTCGAGCAATATTTACTCATAGGCTCAAGACTGGGAACTTTAATTATTTCAACTCCTCTGTGTGGTCTTCCTTCAATGGTATTTTCACTAAAATTGATGATGAATCTCAGTGGTTGGTTTCCAGGGACTCATCTCTTCGATTTTGGAAATTTAATTAGACCAGGAATCATCTGATTGACTTGGTTCTGGAAGAGCAGTTGAATATTGATTTTGAATTTCCAATTAAAGTTCTGCTTGAGAGTATGGATAACCTTCCGGATCACATCACCTTTTTAGTGGATAAATATTGCTGGTCTTCTAGTGGTGATTTTTGGGCATTGGAACCTAATGTTAATGGTATTGTCACATCTAAAGGATTTTACAATCACTCTTTTGGCAGTTCATCAGAATTGAAATGGGTTAGAAATCTTCAAAAAAAGTTATTAAGTCCATCCGGATCCATTCTAACATAGAGGTTGGATCATAAAAAATTACCAACTGATGACTTTTTGTATGACTTTGTAATACATTTTTTCTCTTATTGTACTTTATACTCTTAGCATATGGAAGACGTGGATCATCTCTTCCTAAGTTGTGCAGCATCTTTGGCGATGTGGAGGGCAGTTTCGGATATTTTTGATATTTTTATGCCTCAAACCAACTCAATATGTGAATTTTTTAAGAGATGGAATATTCTAAAACTGTCACCTCAAATATGGAATTTTTCAATGTCGTAGTAGAGGAAACTATTCATTTCATCTGGTCATCAAGGAATAAATTTAGATATGAGTCACAACCTTTTCGGGTTACTTCTCATCTTACTAGTATCATTCATACTGTGCATGAGGTGGAAACACCTAAAGATGTGTTTTTCTATAATTCAAATCATGATTTAGCTATTCTATGTTGGATCAAGATTACAGGAAATTTTTGGCCTCCTCTTGGGAAAACGGAATTCATATGGAAGGCACCTTTTGTGGGTGGATTAATGTTAACTCTGATGGTGCTTCAAGGGGAAATCTGGGCCTCTTTGGTTTTGGTGCTGTCATTAGGGATTATAAGTGGAATTCTCTTAGAATTATTCATGGATCATGTGGTATTGCCTCCGTTCTTGAAGCAGAGAGGCTTGGTATTATTGTGGATTTGGAGCATGCGGAAGAACAATGTTGGGAAAAGATTTGGATTGATTGTGATTCTATTGCTATTGTATTTTCTTTACGAACTGGATCCATTAACCTTTCATTGAATCTCACTAATCATTGGATTAGATTCCTTGATTCTCTTTACTCAAAGGATCACTTTGTTACTCCTGTTTATATATAGGAAAATGCATTGGAAGATGGGCTTGCTAATAAGGGTGTGAATGATAATTATTATCATTGGATGTATCGTGTGCCAGGTGATCTCCTTCCATTCTATTAGAAGGATCATTGTAAAATATTTTTCTTTTAGACTTGTGTAAGTTCTCCTTTCTACTAATATAGGGGTCTTGCTTTTCATAGCAGGATCTCAATTTGTTTAAAAAAAGAATACTTGAAGATGGTAAAAGGAAATTTTAATGGCCCACACCATGTAGAAACCCATCCAAGACCATCATTAATTATTATATTTACACATATAGATTTCATATAATAGGCCTTGGGTTTTGGAGTACTATTAAGGGTATATATTGTATTAAAAATTTGTGCCACTAACCCTATAAATTGATTAAAATTTAGTAAAAAACAACACCATAACATTATATAAATAAAAAACAATACACATGATCATGTATTTATTTATAAATACAAATTCCATGATAAAATACAATATAAAAGTCATATGTGAAATGTTTATATCCAATCTAAGATCTCTATTAATACATAAAACTCAGTCAGTAATTCTCCAATGGAAACCTATAAATTAATATATATTTGTATATGGGGTTGATAATAACCATGATATTCAAAATTAAAATACACTAAACAACATGTAAAAAATATTTATGGAGCTAGTAATTACCATGTTAACAAAAAATAAAACTAAAAATCACCTACCATGTATACTATCACACACTCACACTAATGTGTAGTGACCAAATTTCACATTCATGTAAAATAAAATAATATACAACAATATATCAAATGTTACACCACAAACAATTCCTAGTTATTTATGTGTCTCCCCTGACCCAATATAAAATTTTATGTGCTACCAATAAATTAATTAGTCTTTTCATAACATAATAGATCTCATTTCACAATAGAGATACATTACATATTCATATAATCATTATAATTTGATATCAATTGTAATATCTAATCTATTATCAACAGATGACACAACAAGTGCAGTAGCGTCTCATGAATAAAAAGTATATCAACCCATTTCACTCTCATCCCATGCACAACCTTGATCATTTCATAGAAATCATATACACCTCAGAGACTACAAGTGCATCACAAAATCTATACATGTGGATATAACTATTAACAATCCAATACATAGTACTTTATACTGGTACAACACATTACAAGATAATATTCTTCTACCTATCTTGATCCATCAATGATCACACAACTCTCATAATGAAATATCCGGAAGAAGTTAGTGTTGAGTCATATGTTCCCTCTCCAACAATGACATTTGAGGAAAAACATAAAACCAATTATATTTGGATTTAAAAATTATCAAACATGGATGGGATTTGTAATGAAATACCAAAAGATACAAAATATAATATATTCACATAAACTTCCATCCAAGTGTTTTCAATCCCTAAAAATCATTGCATAATTTATGATATTCATTACATTACATTCACCACATAGTAGTACTAAAACAAAATACATAATTGAAATCGACCCCAAGTTATTGATTTTTCAATACCAACAATAATATATTATATTTTGGATAGTTATATATCTAATGACACACCCTTCATTCAATATCACACATTTTATTTTTTCAATTAACCATTCATTTTGGCATCATTATTTAATTATAATATATGACTTAATTCTATTTTATAAATTTAAAATTCAATGATTTTTAATCCCATTAATATTTTATTACTATTAGAAAGATAGAAAACAATTAGACATCAAACAAGAATTAAATAATTCGAAAAAAAATAATCAATTTTCATGTTTCTATTCATGAAAAAGATATCATAATCATTTTCACATTCCACATCTATAACCACAACATATTATTACACTCATTGAATCATCAATAACACGCGATACCTATAATATGTATTCAATGAAACCCATTTCGTTCCCACTACCAAGGCTATATAACTAGAAAATATTAATAGTTGGGTTTATTATATATAGTCATTTGAATTTGAGAAATCAAATATGCTTTGGAATTGAAATAGTTTGGTTGATTCTATGAATATGAAAACTCATACTCAATTTTTTATAGATTCTAGTTCTAAGTTGAAGATGATGACTTAACTAGTTTCGATTCATGTTATTATTCCAGTGATTCAATAAAATATTACACTCATATCAATTACAGTGGAGTAAGAACTTTTGATATAGATCGGGGATATATTGTATGATGATTCATAATATTTTTCATAGAGGTAAATCTATTAATGTGGGCATTCATCTTCAGAATAGTCTATAGAAAAGGATGATAAAACCTAAGTCAAGGACCATATTTTTGCTCTTTCATGTATGTGGGTGGATCTGAGGTATCAATTTTATTCTTTCAAGTGGGTGGTACATCCTGGTGTGACCAAAATGTATCATAATCTACATTGGTAATTTTTGGGACTAGGAATTATTAATAAGATATTAGGAATAGTCACATGATTATAAAACTATCAACATGTGATGGTCGAGTATTGAATATATATTTATTTACTACATCAATTTATAATCCCTTAATAGAACTAAGATATTGTTATAGTAGACATTATAGTGGGTATCCTTAGGAAAACTCAAAATAATGATTCTGTTTGGGGGGTTTTTGGATCATTTGAGAAAGGTAGAGCATTAATTTCATATACAAAAGACCTTCATAGTTTTTTAGTAAGAAGAATTAAATATTTGGGTGATTTAAAATATTCTTGGGGTCCCACTAACAATAGTTTTAGATAGTTAATATTTATTTACTTTTATCTTTTGGTAGATATTAAAATGTCATTATAATAAAAATGTTTTACTGACTAAGAAAATACACCCATAGATAGAAGGGATGCTAGACCATACTATTTAGATTATTAAACACATTCTATGAGAATTTTTATTTGACAATGGTGGATCTTGGTAGAAGAACCATGAATTAGCAGAGTTCACATATAACAACATTTTTCTGGGAAAATATTCTGAAGGAACCATATGACGAAATTTATATTAGGCCATGTCGACCACCTCTTTGAAGGATGGAAGATGGTGAGTAAAAACTATTGGGAATTAGTCTAATGTATGAGATATTGGAAAATTTATAGTATATTTGAACGTATATTTATATTACATAGGGTAAATTAATATTGCATGTTGATCGAATTTGAAAACCCCTACTATTTGTTGTGGGCGTCGATTTATTACATAGGTTGTTTACATGATTGGTTCAGGATATAATAGGGATACAATGAATTTTGGAGCCCTATTTTATTGTAAAATTAGAAGTTTTGGAGTTAATTGGGTTTGTGTCATACTAATTGGCTATTTTATTGTGGTACAACGTTATGCCTGATTTTTTTTCATCTATCATAACATCATCTATATGATCCTTACCCTTATCATTTGATCATATAGAGATGGTGTAATATGGAAACACTATGTCATTAGTTCATGTAATGTAGAAAAATTCCTATTTAGACAGATTCATTGGAGATACACTATGATATGTGGGCTCAATGGACTAATCTTTTTGACTGAAAATCTTATACATTCATGGTAGTACATCTCAAGAATGAGTTTTCATAATCCGATGAGATTTTAAAAACATGAAATTTTATATAGACCTCCCTTGTTAATTTATAGGAACTATAATGATAAATTGTTTAGAATTTGTATATTTTGAACTATAGTGTGTGTTTGAGTGAATAATTGATAATTGTTTAAGGAAAAGGGAAAGAGCACGGTTTGGGCATGGTTTTCGCAAATCGTGCTCCCTAACCCAGAAACCTATGTGATCCCAAACATAGAGGATTCACATGGATAGATAGTGGGTTTTCAATCCTTTTTCCCCCTTAGGATAACCATTCCCCCATAAAATATATGAATAGTTAAGGCTCATTGTTTGGAAAACCATGTACCTCTTCATAGAAAACAATTCTCAAGTTTTTAATAAACATTAATTTTTTCATAAAAAAGTATATTAACCCCATATTAACCAAATATCATCCCCATATCAGTCATAACATAATCATCTCATTCATGGAGGATCCAAGATGGATTTATAGGGATTACGACCTCCATTCATGGAGATTCAATGTCTGTATTGGAGATCTACAACTCTCTTGAAATGTGTTTCTCATATCGGTTGGTATCCTGTCTCATTTCGATATATATCCCATCATTTATGCGATTATTTTCCTATATTATTAATGGATATACATATTAATTTTATTAGATATAATCTATTTAAATCTATGATATTTTAATATAATAAAGATAGTTTTCTTCCTCACGATTTGGTTTATACCAACAAAATTGATGACATTTGGTGTCATGAATTCATCAAAAAATATTTACAGGTGGCCTATTTTTCAAATCACAAAAATTGAATTCAATGATGTGTATGTAATTTAATAATTTTTTTGGGTGATTAGAATATCAGTTTTATAATATATCTTTAATTTATTTGGTAAATTAATTTACTAAGGATTTATGAAATTGGGGGATTGATATAGTTTAAACTTAAATGATTTTTTATTTAATAAATTATCAGATTTTGGGATTTTCAAATGAATAATTAATTATTAAATTAATTATGGGATAATGGGACTGAAAATGTGTATAATTTAATTGCTAAATTGATAAATGGTTGTTGTTGTAATTTTGAAAATGAATGAAAATGATTAATTAATTTTTGAATTCATTAATTTAATTTATGTGATTAATTAATATTTCAACTGTTCAATGGAATAACTATGACTTTTTATTTGTTTAATTAATTAATTGAATGATGATAATATAATAATATTATATTTGATTAATTAATTTGTGAATAGTTTAATGGTTTCTTGTGTTACATTTGATATTGTGATATTTGTGATATTGTAATATTGTGGTATATGTGAATTGAGATCAGAAATGTAAAAAATGGAACTCAATTTTGAATTTAGATAATTATTGGTAACAATGGAATTCATATTTAAATTGAAATCATGAATGGTAACAATGGGATACAGTTGTCAATTTATAACCTTAATTGTTATAATGAAATTAATAATTGAATTGAGATCATGAATGGTATTAATGGCATTCCCATGTGAATTCAGATAATGAATGGTATCAATGGAATTCATATATTAATTAAGATGATTAATACTAAATGTGTAATTAAAATATGAATTGATATGGTGAATTATATCTATGGAATTTAAATATATGATATTATTTTAAGATTTTTTATATTATATCATGGGATGAAGCATATATTGAGAGTTAGGTGTCATCAGAAACCCAATGTTTATGTTGAATATTAATGTGTAATTGAATAAATGTAAACATTTTTACATTATTTATGTTATTACTTTATTATAACACTGAACATAATGTTTTAACATTTTATTTTTGTCGACATCAATGGTGGTGACTACTACGTTGTACTCACACCCTACATAGGAATATTGATCGATACCAAAATAGATTTCATTTTTTCAGCTCATGGTAAGGGATATGCACCTATTATAGATTGATGAGCTGGGATGAATAATGTATGTGGGAACTAGACATGGATTCAAGCTCCTATTGGGATTTTCCATACGGTTTTATGTTTTGGGATTTCCATAATGACACTCTATATGTATTGGCATGACATATCTCAAATTTATTTGTGAATATATTTAATTATTTCATTCATCATATTATTCTCATATTATCTTAGTCAAGGTTATATCCTTGGGTTTATGTTAATCTATTTTCCCAATTTATTATAGTTGGTAAAGAAGGTACAGTATTCTCATTATCAATATCAAACTTCACTACTACTCAGAACTATCTGGTATATGACGATATGTGTAGTAGGTCACATAGTGAACCATCCCTTGGCACCAATGTGTGAGACACATGTCTAAACATTTTAAAAAATCAGGTTCTTGAAATATGTACCCAAATTATGAATGAAATTACATAAAAATATGAATTTCAACTCCCTCAATATTCTGGGTCATATATAGTCATTATATTATGATGAACCATTAACCACATTATAGTAATAACCATTAACAAAATGGCTACTTATAAGCTCTAGAAATGTAAATTACCAAAAATTTGTAATTTTATTTTTTAGTTTGACATGAAAGATATCTAAGGAAATATTGTTCCAAAATCTGATGATTGTATCCTTACATTATATTCTGACACATGTGTAGCCAAACATGGGTTTAATATGTATTTTGAGACCATTTAAGAGTCAATTCGCATCACATATGATGATTATTTACCCAAAAAACATAATATAGTTGATTATTTTGAAATTTACCTTGATAATTTAATTGAAATTGACACTCAACATCCAAATAAAATTGATATGGAGAATGAATATATCCCTTTATCCAGGGAATTCATTAAATATAATGTTATTCCTCTAGAAGAAGGGTTTTTAATTTTTTTTCTCTTACTATTATGTATATATTAAATAATATAGACAATCAAGTGTTTATGACACACCTAGATTCCCAAAACAATGATGATTCTATTTATAATGAAAATATGGTTCTATCCAGGAATGAATAATAAAATATATTTACATGAAATTTTCATAGACTCTTTTCCAATGACCTAATTATCATCTCATTATTAGAACAAAATGGGTCATAGAAATAAAATGGTTATAATTAAAGGATGGCTCTGAAGCATCATTTATTTTTAAATCAATGTAACTACCACTTTTAACTATTTAGAGGAAGACCCATTAGATGGCCAGAAGGGACAGAGGGAAATTAGCCCATTACATGTCCTGTAGGCCCATTTTTTCACCCAAGGAACATTATGTGAATAGTACTGCTACAGTAACCATACTGCAACAGTAGCACACAATACTGACCATTGCTATAGTACATTGCCTCCTCTACAATGACCTTCCACTGCTACAGTCCTATCTGTTACTACAGTGTTGCCGCTGCTACAGTACTACTACAGTAGCCTCCGCGCAATGGGTTTTGACCCCTCATTTTCCATGTCAGATTAAGGGGTTATTACCACTAAACCAAACACGAAATAATAAAAATAAATTGGTTTAACAATGTAATTTCATGGTTAATAAAGAAAAACATGTTGTTAATACCTACAAGCTAGTGTCAAAAAATTATTAAGTTGAGCACTTAACCCGTATATATAGGTTAGAAAATATTATAATATTTTCTATATTTTAAATCATTTTAATATTTATATTGATCAAATATATTTAAAAAATGAGTTTTAATATTTTATTATTTTTAAAAAATAATATTATTAATGAGAAACCAACTACGAGGATTCAAAATTTCAAAAAATTTTTTTTCAATATTCAAAATATATTATTTATGAAAATAATATATTGGGAATTGTATAGGAGGTTAATAAATTTTTAAATAAAATTGTTTTTAAAATAAGAGATGAATATTTGAACATATATCTAAAAATTATTTCAATGGTTCTTTTAATTTACCATGTATATATGGAAAATATAATTTTTGTTTCATAATAGAGCCTATCATTAAAAAATTAGTATCTAATGTGTAAATATTTATATTTTTGGTTTGTTGGAGAACACCTAGATTTCATTTATTTACAATTTTTTATAAAGTTTGATGTATCTTTTCTCATACAAATAATATTAACT
Organism: Viscum album; assembly: GCA_963277665.1. NCBI lineage: Eukaryota > Viridiplantae > Streptophyta > Magnoliopsida > Santalales > Viscaceae > Viscum > Viscum album. Next base: position 656,349,195 of record OY728140.1, read on the forward strand.
AATATTAAATTTAAAAAAATATGTTATAGATAAAAAAAATATTTGTAATCTATTAAGAAAATATTTTATTATTTCATTGGATAAAACATGTATTCTAGAGGATAATAATATTTTTAGGGAAATAATTTGGATTATTCTCTTCATGACTATAACTATAACGACCCATACTTTACATACATTGTTATTACTTCAGAATTGAAGAAAAATTATTAAAACATATAACAAAACCAAGAAAGGACAGTATAGGTATAGTGTCTTTAGAAACTGGGAAACATAAACAACTGGTTCATAAAGCATCTACTTTTCCTCCCATTTATTTCATCATATCTAGAGTCCCTCTTTGTCATATTCTACTTAATAACCTTCTTCCTGACCTGGGGAAATAAAACATACAAAAGGGTGAGCTCAAATGCTCAGTAAGGATAAACACACGAAATATCAATCACATCATATTCATAAGAACTAACGTTTTGGAAATCTTAACCAGCAAAAGGGTGCATAATTTCATAACATGGGATAAATAATAGTAGTGAAATATAATCCCAATAATCATAACTTAAAACATGAAACTTTTTTTCATACACACATAATCATGGAGAATCATTTCTTATTAGTCAAGACTCATTGCCAAGACTATCTTCGTGGACAAAGTCCATTTCTGAACTGAGTCACCCTCGTTTCAGTCCTGTTTCACTGAACCGGTATAACCTACCGTTCCATCCATGTCTATCTCATGAGATATAAAATCTTTACCCAATTAATTGGATGGAGATATAGGTCCCACCCATCTCATAATGATACCATTCTTATGTGTGCCACAAAATCATAAACCATACATCACATCATAACTCATGTAATAAAAATGGGAATATTAAACATCGTGAAATCATAAAATAATTCATATAAAATAAAGGATTTCATAAAAATAATTCCATCACAACATAATAAAATCAATTTAATAATAGGGATTGAAACAAAATCCTATATTATCTTAGATGGAAAATAATTTTGATAAAACATTTGAACTCCATTCTTGAGGAAAATATCCTTTCTACTTCAAAAACTTTTTTTCTTTCTTAACATGACATACAATTTTAAACTAAAATATGTTGACTAAAAATAAACATAAAAACTTGTAAGGGATGCTTCTTCGAAATAATGTTTTAAAAATCCATTCATGTCGTATAAGTTAAAAAACACATTCTTCGTACTTTGGTCGGAAAAGTCAAAAAGTACCTCGTACGAAAAATGACAAAAGTTTCCATTCATATCCTTTACTAAAAACTCACCGAAGGGTAAAATTGGATTTAAACAATTGTAGGTGGATGGAAATAATATTACATATTGAGGAAACATGGATGTGGATGATAAAATACACCCCAGTAAATACCAAAGTATAATCATTCTCGGATAAAAATGAGATTGTGATATTTCCCTTACTTAGGCCCGATATGCTTTGTAGGTGTTCTAACCTCCTGTATAATGATTTAAATAATGTTATTGACTTATTATAGAATCATAATTATTGTTATGATATCATATATGGTCATATTCTTAGCTTCTTAGTAGTAATATTTCATTGCTACTTGTTATTCGGGTGTTTATAACTTTTAAATTCTTATTATTCTCTATAGGTTATAGATACCTCATTTCCAGAATGGTATTAGTGTAATATATATCATATTCATTCATTAAATTCATTTATATAATCATTATGAAATGAAGATCATGTAGAACGAGTCGCATCACATCGTGGAGACGGTATTCCGTACGTACGCACGAGTGATGATATCGTTCCTATGATCATGGAATTGTATTGGAATGTATGTATCCTATTTCAGAATTAGTATCACTTTATAATGGTATTATATATTCTGTTATTTACACCATTATATGCATCAAGTAAGGTGGTGGTGGAAAATAGATTACAGCACGACGTGGAGACGGTATTCCGAACGTACGCACGCGCGGTGATTTCTTTTTCTGTAGGATGGATAGATGGTGAAATTGGGTTGTTTCATACTTATAATAACATATCAGTATATGAGTGATACTGATGTTATTACTTCATAATGAAACAACTAAAGAAGAAGATGTTGAAGAAGAAATAAAGATGAAAGAATCGGTAACTGACATTACCTCTTCTTTGAAGTGCTTCTTTGAGACCTCCTTTTAGGGCACTAAAATAGGTACTTGAAGAAGACCAGAAACTCTAGGATGTATCTAGGAAAGTGGAGAGGATAAAGTGGTAGGGTTTGGCCGAGCTTGAAGTCTCAAACTGGTGTGAGGAAGAGAGGGAGGAGGTTCCCTTTTATAAGGGAGGAGAGGGGCACCTTTGGAATAACTAAAAATAATATTTTATTATAAAGTCATGTTAGGTTTTAAATAGCTCCAAATTGATTTATTTCAAGTCTTAGGTGGGTATGGGTCTAAATCCTCTCATCCAATATAATTTAGACAAGTTTGGGTTCCAATTTTAACCTTATCATGTAGATTTAACATTATGTTAAATAATTTTACTTTTACCTTGTCTTCTTGTGTTCTTATTCTATAAGGTTAATAAGCTTAATATAAGCAGCCAAACGAATCCCAAGTTGTTTATTATTAATATATAAAACTTTATCTATGTTATTTGGCTGAACCTTAGATTTTTAGGAATAAAATAACAATTACTAATATAATATTTGTTTTAAAAACTATTTTATGTCAATTTTGACACTATTTAGTAATTAATTATTGTGAAAATAATAACAGAATGATTAGATAGATAAAAGTTAATTAAATAAATACTAACATGTCATATTAATCTATAAAATTAGTGGAATTCATAAAAAGTGTCAAATTACATTTATTTTGGTGTTTATAACATCAATTATGTCAATATTTCATTAATAAGATAATTACTGCATCATCTTTCTATCATACATAAATTAAATTATCTAATGTCTAAAAATTAAAAATAAAATACCATTATGTAGGAAATCGTTTTATAATTCTAATGAATATTTATAGTTGAATTTATCTTATGTATAACCCCATATTAAAAATGATTTACTTATTAAACTTTGATTTTAACTATTTTAACCCTTCTTTAAATAAATTAATAATAAATGTCCTAATCTAATCCATGTGGGCCTAAATGGTCATATTTTATTCCTACGGTTGTTTTTGGTCGAATTGCACTTGTCCAATAGAATTAGGGCATGTGTTAGGGTAATAATAATATCATTTTACCCTTAACTACCGTATTTACTTTTAACTGTGGTATAAAAAAGTAAAAAATTGCTATTCACCAAAAAATTATTTTCATCTCATTGAACCAAATTTTACTTACTGACATCAACCGTGTCTCTCGGATTTTTGAAATTCTACTCACAGAAGCGGTAAAATAAAGTTTTATGAAAAACTCAGTTTTTTAACTACCACTTAGTGGTTTCACTATTCATCAAAAATTGAAAGTTTTCAGAAAAATACCAAAATTTCACCCTAGCCTAATTTCTATATTCCGAATCCAAAAATGAAGTCCATTTTAAAAAAAATAAAATTTATAAAATTTCAAAAATTGGTTATTACTATTCATAACGGCTAGTTTTAATAATATTTTAATAGCATATCATTGTTTAGTGAAACTCGGTATTGCGTACGACGCAAGCTATCGAGGAAGGTTGCAATTTCGTGTAAAGCAAGACAAGAAAGTGTTGTGTGTAGAAAAATATTTCTTTGATGATTTATATGACATAAAAGTCTCGGGTGTTATATTCTACCCCCCTTAAAATGAATCTCGCCCTCGAAATTCGTCACTTTATAACAAACAGATGAGGATACCTCTCCCTCATCATATCCTCAAGCTCCCATGTAGCTTCTTCTAATAGGTGGTTCCTCCATAAAACTTTCACCAATCGAGTGGTCTTGTTTCGCAGGACTTTTTCGCTACGATTCAGAATCTCTATTGGGTTTTCTTCATAAGAAAGATCTTGCTCCAGCGGTACTACTTCTGAGTTGAGTACATGTGAAGGATCAGGTATGTACATTCTCAGGAGAGATACATGGAACACATCGTGAACCTGAGAGAGATTCGGTGGAAGCGCCAATCGGTAAGATACCCTCCCAACATGATCCAGTATATCGAAAGGACCGATATATCTATTTCTCAACTTCCCCTTCTTTCCAAATCTTATAACCCTCTTCCAGGGAGATATTTGTAAGAACACTTTATCACCCACTTCAATCTCTAGGTCTTTTCTTCGGTTGTCGGCATAACTTTTCTGTCGACTCTGAGCTGCCCTTATGTGTTGTTGAATAGATCTAACCTTTTCTGCCATTTCATCAATGAGATCAGGTCCTAATAGCTTTCTTTCCACAACTTCATCCCAGCAAGTTGGAGTCCTGCATTTCTTTCCATAGAGAGCTTCATAATGAGCCATATGAATACTGGAGTGAAAGATATTATTATAAGAAAATTCGACCAAAGGTAGGTGTTGATCCCAACCACCATTGAAATCCTTAGAGAAAGCTCTCAACATATCTTCTAGAGTTTGAATTGTTCTCTCAGACCGACCATCAGTCTGAGGATGATAGCCAGTGCTAAAACTCAACTCTGTATCTAGAGTATGCTAATGACTTCTCCAGAACATCGAGGTAAATCTCAAATCCCGATCAGAAATAATAGAAAGTGGTATTCCATGAAATCTTACCACTTCCTTTACATATATCCTGGCAAGCTGATCCAGAGAGAAATCCTCTCTAATAGCAATGTAGTGTGCAGACTTTGTAAGATGATCAACTATGACCCAGATAGCATTATTGCCTTTGGATGTTTTAGAAAGTCCTGTGACAAATACAATAGTTATGTTTTCCCATTTCCATTCAGGTATGGGTAATGGTTGTAACATCCCCTTAGACTTCTGTCTATCAGCTTTAACTTTTTGACAAACCAAGCATCGAGAGACATATTCAGCAACATCTCTTTTCATGCCATCCCACCAGAAGTATTCTTTTAGATCCCTATACATCTTCGTGCTTCCAAGATGAATAGAGAATGAAGAACTATGAGCCTCATCCTGCAGCTCCATCATTAATTCGGGGATGGGAGGAACACAAACCCGATTCCTGATCTTTATTATCACATCACAATCTAGGATGAATTCAGGAACATTTCTCACCTTCTTTTGTAACTCGACATCTTCTTTATGTGCCTCTTTAATCTTCACATGTATAGATGGTTGAACATTAATTTGATAAAGATATGATTTTCCCCTTTCATTATAATTCCGAGATCCATCCTTTGTAAATCCATAAATAAGGGATCTTTTTTGATCCTCATCATGGATAAACTAGCATGGTCATTTCTACTTAATGCATCTTCCACCTTGTTTGCTTTCCCCAGGTGGTAATGGATTGATCAGTCGTAATCCTTAATCAGCTCCAACCATCTTCTTTGGCGCATATTCAGCTCTTTTTGTGTGAAAATATACTTTAAACTTTTATGATCAGTATAAATGTCACACCTTTCTCCATAAAGATAATGCCTCCAAATCGTTAATGCAAAGATTACCGTAGCTAACTCCAAATAATGAGTTGGGTAATTTTGCTCATGTATTTTCAACTGTCGTGAGGAATAAGCTATCACCATATCATTTTGCATAAGAACACACCCCAATCCCTTCTTTGATGCATCACTGTAGATCACAAACCATTCTGCACTACAAGGCAGTGTGAGCACAGGTGCACTGGATAACCTACTTTTTAACTCCTTGAAATTCACTTCACATTCCTCCGTCCAAACAATCTTAACTCCATTCCGAGTCAACTTGGTGAGTGGATTAGAAAATCATGAAAAATCATTCACAAAACGTCGATAATATCCAGCCAAAAGAAGAAAACATCGGATCTCGATAACTGTTGTTGGTCTTGACCATCTTTCGATAACCTCTGTTTTTGCGGGATCCACAGATATCCCCTCCTTTGAGATTATGTGAACCAAAAATGCAACATTTTGAAGCCGAAATTCACACTTGGTAAATTTGGCATAAAGCTTCTCCTTTCTCAGGGTATTCAATATAATTCTCAAGTTATCTTCATGTTCTTCCTTGCTCTTTGAATATACAGGAATATCATCTATAAAGACTACCATAAACTGATGAAGATAGTCTCTAAAGACTCTATTAATTAGATCCATGAAGATAGCAGGGGAATTAGTATGACCAATTGGCATCACTATAAATTCATTGTGTCCATACCTTGTACAGAAAGCCGTCATTGGTATATCCTCCCTTTTGACCCTTAATTGATGATGCCCTGATTGAAGATCAATATTGGAAAAGTATTGAGCTCCGCGTAGTCGGTCAAATAGGTCATCAATGTGCGGTGGAGGATATTTGTTCTTGATATTAATCCTGTTAAGTTCTCGATAATCAATACAGAGTCTAATTGATCCATATTAATTCTTAACCAACAGAACAGGTGCTCCCCAAGGTGACGCACTAGGGCGTATGAACCCCTTTTCAAGATTCTCTTGGAGTTGCTTCTTCAATTCCTGCAACTCAATTGGGGCCATTCTATAAGGTGTCTTTGAAATAGGCAAAGAACCCAGTACAAGTTCTATTGAAAACTCAACTTCATGAATCGGTGGAAGACCCGGTAATTCCTCCAGAAAGACATCATCAAACCCCCGTACAATGGGCATATTCTTAATCATGAGTTTCTCACCAACCATTTGAGATAAATAACATTCATTTAGTGGAATCAATACCCATAAAATGGAAGAAATTTCCACTGGAAGGTTATGTTCATCCTTGCATCGATAGACAATCATAGATTGATTTGGAATATTAAATGTGACTTCCCTTCTTTGGAAATTGATATGAGCTCCATGTAGAGAATGCCAATCCATGCCAAGAATCACATCAAATTCCACTATAGGAAGGATCACAAGATTTGCAGGAAGCACTTTCCCACAAACATCAATCGGAGAAGAATTATAAACTTTTGATGCGACTATTGTGCCATTAGGTGTTGTCAGAGCTAACTCAACATCTAATTGCTGAGGTAATACGGTGATACCCTTAGAAAATTCTTCATAAATAATGGACTGTGTGGATCTATAATCAAATAAAACATTTTATACTTTAGAGTGGATGGTAAGTGTACCTTTCACCACATCGTTATCGTACTCCACATCGCTGATAGAAATTGCATGTGAATTTCCTTTGTCTTTAGCTTTACGATTTTGTTGACGTCGACCATCATCATCAACCCTTGGATTAGGGCATTTATTGGCATAATGTCCCATCTCCTTGCACTTGAAGCATTGATGTATAGTAGGTTCATTTTGTGTATCCCTTCCTTTGTTTGCATCATTAGACATCTTCTTCCCATCATCACGGTATTCAAATGCCCGATGACCTTCCTTTCCACATTTGAAACATTTACTTGTCCCTTTAAGACAACTCCCTCCATGATTCTTTCCACACAATGAGCATAAGGTAAAGTTCATCTTTTTTTTTTCAGTGTGCTATTTAGACTTTCCTTTGAATTCCATTTTCCTCTTCTTATCAAGCCCATATGACTGATGGGTTACTCCAATCTCCATATCAACTTTGAGAGCACATCGAACGATTTCCTCGTAGCTATTGATGTCCCTTATGGATTAGGCCCTTCGAAGACTTGGTTTTAAGCCACTAAAGAATCGATCGATCTTACTCTCATGTTGGATAATAATACAAGAAGTGTACCTTGCAAGTCTTGTAAAATTTTCTTCATAGGTTCCAACAGATTCATCATCCTTTTTCTTCAGTTCAAGAAAATATTTATCCATATTTGTTTGGAGAATACTAAGGAAGTACTTATTGAAAAATAAGTTCTTGAACTCGTCCCATTCCATGGACTCAATTTCATCCCTTTGCCTCGTATTCTTAATAAGATTCCACCATTGATCAGCATCACCTTCCAAATGATACACTACTAAGATGAATTTGTCATGCTAAGAACATTGAAGAACTGAAAATATATTTTCAGTAGTACTAATCCATTGTTCAGTGACTAATGGATCAGTAGACCCACTGAATGAATGTGGACATTGTCTCATGAAGGATTCAACAGAATGTTTCTCCTTCCTTTGCTCGTTTGGTGGTCATGCATGATTCATAGCTTGAGAAAGTTGTGTGAGCATGGCTACAAGATTTTGCATTCCAGCTCCCATAACGTTTGGTTTCTCAGGGGTACAATCATTGCATTGCCCGTTGCATTCCGCATTAACACGATTCCTTCAGGTTCCAGCCATTGACTAAAACAAAGAAGAATAGTGTGAGCAACAATAATTATAATAGGAAAACCACATAATCAAGAATAAAATTTCACACATAAGGTCTTATCCTATGTTATTCATGGCCATTTCTAAAACACTAATATTGTGTTCTATGATTAGACTTATCCTTAGGGTTCTTACTAAGGCTTTCACATCCTAGTTTCTAAAGGTTGACTATACCTTTCCTCTAATATCAACTATAATGACCCATACTTCACATAAATTGTTATTACATCAGAATTGAAGCAAACTTATTACAACATATAACAAAACCAAGAAAGGACTGTATAGGTATAGTGTCTTTAGAAACTGGGAAACATAAACAACTGGTTCATAAAGCATCTACTTTGATTCCCATTTATTTCATCATATCTAGAGTCCCTATTTGGCATATTCTACTTAATAACCTTCTTCCTGACCTGGGGAAATAAAACATACAAAAGAGTGAGCTCAAATTCTCAATAAGTATAATCAAAAGAAATATCAATCACATAATTTTCATAAGAACATAACATTTTGGAAATATTAACCTACAAAAGGGAGCGTATTTTCATAACATGGGATAAATCATAGCAGTGAAATGTAATCCCAATAATCATAACATAAAACATGAATCTTTGTGGCATACACACATAATCATAGAGAATCATTTTTTATTATTCAAGACTCATTGCCAAGACTATCTTAGTGGACAAAGTCCATTTCTGAATTGAGTCACCCTCGTTTCAGTCCTGTTTCACTAAACCGGTATAACCTACCTTTCTAGACATGTCTATCGCAGGAGATATAAAATCTTTACCCAACTCATTGGAGGGAGATATAGATCCCACCCATCTCATAATGATACCATTCTTATGTGTGCCACAAAATCATAAACCATACATCACAACATAACTCAAGTAATAAAAATGGGAATATTAATCATCGTGACATCATAAAACAATTCATATAAAATAAACGATTTCATAAAAGTAATTCCATCACAACATAATCAAATCAATGTAATAATAGGGATAAAAACAGAATCCTATATTATCTTAGATGGAAAATAATTTTGATAAAACGACTTGAACTCCATTCTTGAGGAAAATATCATTTCTACTTCAAAAACATTTTTCCTTTCTTAACATGTCATGAAATTTTAAACTAAAATATGTTGATTAAAAATAAACATCAAAACTTGTAAGGTAAGCTTCTTTGAAATAATTTTTTATAAATCAATTCATGCCGTAAAAGTTAAAAAAAACATTCTTCGTACTTTTGTCGGAAAAGTCAAAAAGTACCTCGTACGAAAAACGACAAAAGTTTCCTTTCATATCCTTTACTAAAAACTCACCGAAGGGTAAAATTGGATTTAAACAATTGTAGGTGGATGGAAATAATATTACATATTGAGGAAACATGGATGTGGATGATAAAATACACCCCAATAAATACCAAAGTATAAACAATCTCGGAAAAAAATGAAATTGTGATATTTCCCTAACCTTAGGTCTAATATGCTTTATACATGTCCGAACCTCCGGTATAATGATTTAAATATGGTTATTGTCTTATTACAGAATCATAATTATTGTTATGATATCATATATAGTCATATTTTTAACTTCTTAGTAGTAATATTTCATTGCTACTTGTTATTCCGGTGTTTATAACTTTTTGTTCTTATACGTGTTTTGTCGAATAAATTCTTATTATTATCTTTAGGATATAGATACCTCATTTATACAATGGTATTAGTGTAATATATATCATATTAATTCATTCAATTCATTTATATAATCATTATGAAATGAAGATCATTTTGAACGAGTCGTATCACATCGTGGAGACGGTATTCCGTACGTACGCACGAGTGACGATATCGTTCCTATGATCATGGAATTGTATTGGAGTGTTTGTATACTATTTAAGAATTAGTATCACTTTATAATAGTCATATATAGTCATTATTTACACCATTATACCCATAAACTAAGGTGGTGGTGGAAAATAGATTACACCACGGCGTTGAGACGGTATTCCGTACGTACGCATGCACGGTGATTTATTTTTCCGTAGGATGGATAGATGGGGAAATATGGTTGTTTAATACTTATAATAACATATCAGTATATGAGTGATACTGATTTTATTACATCATAATGAAACAACTAAATAAGAAGAAGTGGAAGAAGAAATAATGATGAAAGAATCGGTAACAGACATTACCTCTTCTTTGAAGTGCTTCTTTGAGACCTCCTTTTAGGGCACTAAAATAGGCCTCTGAAGAAGACAAGAACCTCTAGAATTTCTCTAGGGAATTGGAGAGGAGAACGTGGCAGGGTTTGGCCGTGCATGAATGCTCAAAGTGGTGCGAGGAAGAGAGGGAGGTGGTTCCCTTTTATAAGGGAGGAGAGGGGCACCTTTGGAATAACAAAAAATATTATTTTATTATAAAGTCAAGTTCGGTTTTAAATAGATCCAAATTGATTTATTTAGAGGATAAGGTGGGGATGGGTCGAAATCCTCTCATCCAATAGAATTTAGACAAGTTTAGGTTCCTATTTTAACCTTATCATGTAGATTTAACATTATGTTAAATAATTTTACTTTTACCGTGTCTTCATGTGTTCTTATACTATAAGGTTAATAAACTTAATATAAGCAGCCAAACGAACCCCAAGATGTTTATTATTAATATTTATAACCTTATCTAAGTTGTTTTTCCGAACCATAGATTTTTAGGAATAAAATAACAATTACTAATATAATATGTTTTTTAATAACTATTTTATGTCAATTTTGACACTATTTAGTAATTAATTTTGTTGAAAATCATAAGAGAATTATTAGTTCGAAAAAAGTAAATAAAATCAATTATAACATGTCATATTAATCTAGAAAATTATCTGAATTCATAAAAAGTGTCAAATTACATTTATTTTGGTGTTTATAACATCAATTATGTCAATATTTCATTAATAAGATAATTACTGCATCATCTTTGTGTCATAAATAAATTAAATTATTTAATGTCTAAAAATTAAAAATAAAATACCATTATGTAGGAAATCGTTTTATCTTTCTAATTAATATTTACAGTCGAATATATATTATGTATAACCCCATATTAAAAATGATTTACTTATTAAACTTTGATTTTAACTATTTTAACCCTTCTTTAAATAAATTAATAATAAATGTCCTAATCTAATCCATGTGGGCCGAAATGGTCATATTTTATTCCTAAGGTTGTTTTTGGTCGAATTAAACGTGTCCAAAAGAATTAGTACATGTGTTAGGGTAATAATAATATCATTTTTACTCTTAATTACCGTATTTACTTTTAACCGTGGTAAAAAAAGTAAAAAGTTACTATTCACTAAAAAATTATTTTCATCTCATTGAACCACATTTTACTTACTGACATCAACCGTGTCTCTCGGATTTTTGAAATTCCACTCATAGAAGCGGTAAAATTATGTTTTATGAAAAAATCAGTTTTTTAACTACCACTTAGTGGTTTCACTATACATCAAAAATTGAAAGTTTTCAGTAAAATACCAAAATTTCACCCTAGGCTAATTTCGATATTCCAAATCCAAAAATGAAGTCCATTTTGAAAAATAAAATTTATAAAATTTCATAAAGTGGTTATTTCTATTCATAACGGCTAGTTTTAATAATATTTTAATAGCATATCATTGTTTAGTGAAACTCGGTATTGCATACGACACAAGCTATTGAGGAAGGTCGCGATTTCGTGTAAAGCAAGCCAAGCAAGTGTTGTGTGTATAAAAATATTCCTTTGATGATTTATATAACATAAAAGTATCAGGTGTTACATTCTACCCCCCTTAAAATGAATTTCGCCCTCGAAATTCATCACTTTGTAACAAAAAGATGAGGATACCTCTCCCTCATCATATCCTCAAGCTCCCATGTAGCTTCATCTAATTGGTAGTTCCTCCATAAAACTATCACCAATCGAGTGGTCTTGTTTCGCAAGACTTTTGTGTTACGATCCAGAATCTCTATTGGTTGTTATTCATAAGAAAGATCTTGCTCTAGTGGTACAACTTCTGAGCTGAGTACATGTGAAGGATCAAGTATGTACTTTCTCAGGAGAGATACATGGAACACATCATGAACCTGAGAGAGATTTGGTGGAATCGCCAATCGGTAAGCTACCTTCCCAACACGATCCAGTATTTTGAAAGTACCGATATATCTAGGGCTCAACTTCCACTTCTTTCCAAATCTCATAACCATCTTCCAGGGAGATATTCATAAGAACACTTTATCACCCACTTCAAACTCTAGGCCTTTTCATATATTTTCGGCATAAGTTTTCTGTCGACTCTGAGCTGATCTTATGTGTTGTTGAAAAGATCAGACCTTTTCTGCCATTTCATCAACGAGATCGGGTCCTAATAGCTTTCTTTCCCCAACTTCATCCCAACAAGTTGGAGTCCTACATTTCTTTCCATAGAGAGCTTCATAAGGAGCCATCTGAATACTAAAGTGAAAGTTATTATTATATGAATATTCTACCAAAGGTAGGTGTTGATCCCAACCACCTTTGAAATCCATAGAGAAAGCTCTCAACATATCTTCTAGAGTTTGAATTGTTCTCTCAGACTGATCGTCAATCAGAGGATGATAAGCAGTACTAAAACTCAACTCTGTATCCAGAGTATGATGAAGACTTCGCCAGAACTTCGAGGTAAATCTCGGATCCCGATAAGATATAATAGAATGTGGTACTCTATGAAATCTTACCACTTCTATTACATATATCCTGGAAAGCTGATCCAGAGAGAAATCCTATCTAATATCAATGAAGTGTGAAGACTTTGTAAGACGATCAACTATGACCCAGATAGCATTATTTCCTTTGGATGTTTTAGGAAGACCTGTGACAAAGTCCATAGTGATGTTTTTCCATTTCCATTCGGGTATGGGTAATGGTTGTAACATCCCCTTTGACTTATATCTCTCAGCATAAACTTGTTGACAAACCAAGAATCGAGATACATATTCAGCAACATCTCTTTTCATGCCATCCCACCAGAAGTATTGTTTCAGATCCATATACATCTTCGTGCTTCCAGGATGAATAGAGAATGAAGAATTATGAGCCTCATCCAGTAGCTCCTTCTTTAATTCGGGGATGGGAGGAACACAAACCCGATTCCTGAACTTTATTATCCCATCACAATCAAGGATGAATTCAGGAACATTTCCCACCTTCTTTTGTAACTCGACATCTTCTTTCTGTGCCTCTTTAATCTTCACTTGAATAGATGGTTGAACATTCATTTGAGAAAGATACGATTTTTCCCCTTTCATTATAATTCCAAGATCCATCCTTTGTAAATCCATAAATATTGGATCTTTTGTGATCCTCGCCATGGATAAACTATCATGGTCTTGTCCACTTAATGCATCTACCACCTTGTTTGCTTTCCCAGGGTGGTAATGGATTGAGCAGTCGTATTCCTTAATCAGCTCCAACCATCTTCTTTTCCGCATATTCAGCTCCATTTGTGTTAAAATATACTTTAAACTTTTATGATCAGTATAAATGTCACACCTTTTTCTATAAAGATAATGCCTCCAAATCATTAATGCAAAGATTACCGCAGCTAACTCCAAATCATGAGTTGGGTAATTTTTCTCATGTATTTTCAACTGTTGTGAGGCATAAGCTATCACCATATCATTTTGCATAAGGACACACCCCAATCCCTTCTTTGATGCATCACTATAGATCACAAACCTTTCTCCACTACAAGGCAGTGTGAGCACAGGTGCACTGGATAACCTTATTTTTAACTCCTTGAAATTCTCTTCACATTCCTCCGTCCAAACAAACATAACTCCTTTCCCAGTCAACTTGGTGAGTGGATTAGATAATCATGAAAAAAATTTCACAAAACATCAATAATATCCATTCAAACCAAGAAAATTTGGATCTCGGTTACTGTTGTTGGTCTCGACCATCTTTCGATAACCTCTGTTTTTGCTGGATCCACAGATATCCCCTCCTTTGAGATTATGTGACCCAAAAATGCATCTTTTTGAAGCCAAAATTCACACTTGGTAAATTTGACATAAATCTTCTCCTTTCTCCGGGTCTTCAATATAATTCTCAAGTTATCTTCATGTTCTTCCATTCTCTTTGAATAGACAAGAATATCATCTATTAAGACTACCACAAACTGATCAAGATAGTCTCTAAAGACTCTATTCCTTAGATCCATGAAGATAGTAGGGGCATTAGTAAGACCAAATGGCATCACTATAAATTCATAGTGATCATACCTTATACGGAAAGCAGTCTTTAATATATCCTCTCTTTTGACCCTTAATTGATGATACCCTGATCGAAGATCAATCTTGGAAAAGTATTGAGCTCCACGTAGTTGGTCAAATAGGCCATCAATGCGCTGGAGAGGATATTTTTTCTTGATAGTAATCTTGTTAAGTTCTCGATAATCAATTCAGAGTCTCATTGATCCATCTTTATTCTTATCAAACAGAACAGGAGCTCCCCAAGGTGACACACTAGGGCATATGAACCCCATATCAAGATTCTCTTGGAGTTTCTTCTTCAATTCCTACAACTCAATTGGGGCCATTCTATAAGGTGTCTTTGAAATAGGCAACGAACCCGGTACGAGTTCTATTAAAAACTCAACTTCACGATTCGGTGGAAGACCCGGTAATTCCTCCAGAAAGACATCATCAAACTCCCGTAAAATGGTAATATTCTTAATCGTGAGTTTCTCACCAACCATTTGAGAT
Organism: Viscum album; assembly: GCA_963277665.1. NCBI lineage: Eukaryota > Viridiplantae > Streptophyta > Magnoliopsida > Santalales > Viscaceae > Viscum > Viscum album. The sequence continues at coordinate 656,364,292 of OY728140.1, forward strand.
AAATAACCTTAATTTAGTGGAATCAATACCCATAAAATGGAAGAAATTTCCACTGGAAGGTTATGTTCATCCTTGCATCGATAGAAGATCAAAGATTGATCTAGAATATGAAATGTGACTTCCATTCATTGGCAATTGATATGAGCTCCATGTAGAGAAAGCCAATGCATGCCTAGAATCACATAAAATTCCACTATAGGAAGGATCACAAGATTTGTAGGAAGCACTTTCCCACAAACTTCAATCAGAGAAGAATTATAAACTTTTGATGCGACTGTTGTGCCATTAGGTGTTGTCACAGCTAACTCAACATCTAATTGATGAGGTAATATGGTGATACCCTTAAAAAATTCTTCAGAAATAAATGAGTGGTTGGATCCAGAATCAAATAAAACATTTGCAACTTTAGAGTGTATGGTATGTGTACCTTTCACCACATCGTTATTGTACTCCACATCGCTGATTGAAATTTCATGTGACTTTCCTTTTCCTTTAGCTTTAAGAGTTTGTTGACGTCGACCATTATCATCAACCCTTGTATTAGGGAATATATTTGCATAATGTCCCATCTCCTTGCACTTGATGCATTGAAGTGTAGTAGGTTCATTCTGTGTATCCCTTCCTTTGTTTGAATCATTAGACAACTTCTTCCCACCATCGCGGCATTCAAATTCCCGATGACCTTCCTTTCCACATTTGAAACATTTACTTGTCCGTTTAAGACAACTCCCTCCATGTTTCTTTCCACATTTTGAGCATAAGGGAAAGCTCATCTTCTTTTCAGTGTGCTCTTTAGACTTTCCTTTGAAATACATTTTCCTTTTCTTATCAAGCCCATATGACTGATGGGTTAATCCAATATCCATCTCAACTTTGAGAGCACATCGAACGATTTCCTTGTAGCTATTGAAGTCCCTTATGGATAAGGCCCTTCGAAGACTTGGTTTTAAGCCACTAAGAATCGATCGATCTTACTCTCAGGTTGGATAATAATACCAGAAGCGTACCATGCAAGTCTTGTAAAATTTTCTTCATAGGTACCAACCGATTCATCATCCTTTTTCTTCAGTTCAAGAAACTCTTTCTCCATCTTTGTTCGGAGAATACGAGGGAAGTACTTAATGAAAAATAAGTTCTTGAACTCGCCCCATTCCATGGACTCAATTTCATCCCTTTGCCTCATATTCTTAATAAGATTCCACCATTGATCAGAATCACCTTCCAAACGATACACTACTAAGATGACTTTATCATGCTCAGAACATTGAAGAACTGAAAATATCTTTTCTATAGTACTAATCCATTGTTCAGCAACTAATGGATCAGTAGACCCGCTGAATGAAGGTGGACGCTGTCTCATGAAGGATTCAATAGAATGTTGCTCCTTCCTTTGCTCATTTGTAGGTCCTGCATGATTCATAGCTTGATAAAGTTGTGTGATAATGGCTACAAGATTTTGCATTCCAGCTCCCATAACATTTGGTTGCTCAGGGGGAAAATCATTGCATTTACTGTCGCATCCCGCATTAACATGATTCCTTCAGGTTCTAGACATTGACTAAAACCAAGAAGAATAGTGTGAGAAACACTAATTATAATAGGGAAACCACATAATCAAGAATAAAATTTCACACTTAAGGTCGTATCCTCAGTTATTCATGGCCATTTCTAAAACACTAAGATTGTGTTCTATTCTTAGACTTATCCTTAGGGTTCTTACTAAGGCTTTCACATCCTAGTTTCCAAAGGTTGACTATACCTTTCCTCTGATACCAACTATAACGACCAATACATTACATACATTGTTATTAATTCAGAATTGATGCACACTTAATATAACATATAACAAAACCAAGAAAGCACCGTATAGGTATAGTGTCTTTAGAAACTGGGAAACATAAACAACTGGTTCATAAAGCATCTAATTTACCTCTGATTTATTTCATCATATCTAGAGTCCCTTTTTGGCATATTCTACATAATAACCTTCTTCCTGACCTGGGGAAATAAAACATTCAAAAGGGTGAGCTCAAATGCTCAGTAAGGATAATCAAAGGAAATATCAATCACATCATATTCATAAGAACATAACATTTTGGAAATCTTAACCTGCAAAAGGGAGCATAATTTCATAACATGAGATAAATCATAGTAGTGAAATGTAATCCCAATAATCATAACATCAAACATGAAACTTTTTTGCATACACACATAATCATAGAGAATCATTTCTTATTAGTCAAGACTCATTTCCAAGACTATCTTAGTGGAGAAAGTCCATTTTTGAACCGAGTCACCCTTGTTTCAGTCCAGTTTCACTGAACCGATATAACCTACCATTCCATCCATGTCAATCTCATGAGATATAAAATCTTTACCCAATGCATTGGAGGGAGATATAGGTCCCACCCATCTCATATTGATACCATTCTTATGTGTGCCACAAAATCATAAACCATACATCATAGCATAACTCATGTAATAAAAATTGGAATATTAAACATCGTGACATCATAAAACAATTCATATAAAATAAAGGATTTCATAAAAATAATTCCATCACAACATAATAAAATCAATGTAATAATAGGGATAGAAACAGAATCCTATATTATCTTAGATGGAAAATAATTTTGATAAAACACTTGAACTCAATTCTTGAAGAAAATATACTTTCTACTTCAAAAACATTTTTCCTTTCTTAACATGTCATACAATTTTTAACTAAATGGTGTTGAGTAAAAATAAACATCAAAACTTGTAAGGTATGCTTCTTGTAAATAATGTTTTAAATATCCATTCATGCCGTATAAGTTAAAAAAACATTCTTCGTACTTTTGTCAGAAAAGTCAAAAAGTACCTCGTACGAAAAACGAAAAAAGTTTCTTTTAATATCCTTTAATAAAAACACACCGAAGGGTAAAATTGGAATTAAACAATTGTATGTGGATGGAAATAATATTATATATTGAGGAAACATGGATTTTGATGATAAAATAAACCCCAATAAATACCAAAGTATAAACAATCTCGGATAAAAATGAGATTGTGATATTTCCCTTACCTTAGGTCTGATATGCTTTGTACGTGTCCGAACCTCCTGTATAATGATTTAAATAATGTTATTGACTTATTACAGATTCATAATTATTGTTATTATATCATATATGGTCATATTCTTTGCTTCTTAGTTTTAATATTTCATTGCTACTTGTAATTTGGGTGTTTATAACTTTTTGTTCTTATGCGTGTTTTGTCGAATAAATTATTATTCTTCTCTTTAGGTTATAAATACCTCATTTACAGAATTTTATTAGTGTAATATATATCATATTCATTCATTAAATTCATTTATATAATCATTATGAAATGAAGATCAAGTAGAACGAGTCGCATCACATCGTGGAGACGGTATTCCGTACGTACGCACGAGTGATGATATCAGTTCTATGATCATGGAATTTTATTGGAGTGTATGTATACTATTTCAGAATTAGTATCACTTTATAATAGTCATATATAGTCATTATTTACACCATTATACCCATCATTAAGGTGGTGGTGGAAAATAGATTACACCACAGCGTGGAGACGGTATTCCTTACGTACGCACGCGCGGTGATTTCTTTTTCTGTAGGATGGATAGATGGTGAAATAGGGTTGTTTCATACTTATAATAACATATCAGTATATGAGTGATACTGATGTTATTACTTAATAATGAAACAACTAAATAAGAAGATGTGGAAGAAGAAATAAAGATGAAATAATCGGTAACAGACATTACCTCTTCTTTGAAGTGCTTCTTTGAGGCCTCCTTTTAGGGCACTAATATAGGTCTTTGAAGAAGACCAGAACCTCTAGGATGTCTCTAGGGAAGTGGAGAGGAGAAAGTGGCAGGGTTTGTCCGAGCATGAAGGCTCAAAGTGGTGTGAGGAAGAGTGGGAGGAGGTGCCCTTTTATAAGGGAGGAGAGTGGCACCTTTGGAATAACTAAAAATATTATTTTATTATAGATTCATGTTCTGTTTTAAATAGCTCCAAATTGATTTATTTAGAGGCTAAGGTGGGTATGGGTCGAAAGCCTCTAATCCAATAGAATTTAGACAAGTTTATGTTTCTATTTTAACCTTATCATATAGATTTAACATTAAGTTAAATAATTTTACTTTTAACGTGTCTTCTTGTGTTCTTATACTATAAGGTTAATAAATTTACTATAAGCAGCCAAACGAACCCCAAGTTGTTTAATACTAATATATATAAACATATCTATGTCATTTGGCCGAACCTTAGATTTTTAGCAATAAAATAACAATTACTAATATAATATTTGTTTTAAAAACTATTTTATGCCATTTTTGACACTATTTAGTAATTAATTTTTGTGAAACACATAAAAGAATTATTGGATCGAAAAAAGTTAATTAAATAAATAATAACATGTCATGTTAATCTATAAAATTAGTGGAATTCATAAGAAGTGTCAAATTACATTTATTTTGGTTTTTATAACATCAATTATGTCATTATTTTATTAATATGATAATTACTGCATCATCATTGTGTCATAAATAAATTAAATTATATAATGTCTAAAAATTACAAATAAAATACCATTATGTAGGAAATATTTCTATATTTCTAATGAATATTTATAGTCTAATTTATCTAATGTATATCCCCATATTAAAAATCATTTTTTTATTAAACATTGATTTTAACTATTTTAACCCTTCTTTAAATAAATTAATAATAAATATCCTAATCTAATCCAAGTGGGCCTAAATGGTCATATTTTATTTCTAAGGTTGTTTTTGGTCGAATTACACTTGTCCAATAGAATTAGGACATGTTTTAGGGTAATAATAATATCATTTGTACCCTTAACTACCCTATTTACTTTTAACTGTGGTAAAAAAAGTAAAAAGTTACTATTCACCAAAAAATTATTTTCATCTCATTGAACCACATTTTACTTACTGACATCAACCGTGTCTCTCGGATTTTCAAAATTCCACTTACAGAAGCGGTAAAATTATGTTTTATGAAAAATTCAGTTTTGTAACTACAACTTAGTTGTTTCACTATTCATCAAAAATTGAAAGTTTTCAGAAAAATAACAAAATTTTACCCTAGGATAATTTCGATATTCCGAATCCAAAATTGAAGTCCATTTTGAAAAATAAAATTTATAAAATTTTAAAAAGTGGTAATTACTATTCATAATGGCTAGTTTTAATAATATTCTAATAGCATATCATTGTTTAGTGAAACTCGGTATTGCGTACGACGCAAGCTATCGATGAAGGTCGCGATTTTGTGTAAAGCAAGCCAAGCAAGTGTTGTGTGTAGAAAAAGATTCCTTTGATGATTTATATAACATAAAAGTCTCGGGTGTTACATTCTACCCCCCTTAAAATGAATTTCGCCGTTGAAATTCGTCACTTTGTAACAAACAGATGAGGATACCTCTCCCTCATCATATCCTCAAGCTCCCATGTAGCTTCTTCTAATTGGTGGTTCCTCCATAAAACTTTCACCAATCGAGTGGTCTTGTTTCACATGACTTTTTTGCTATGATCCATAATCTCTATCGGTTGTTCTTCATAAGATGGATCTTGCTCCAACGGTACAACTTCTGAGCTGAGTACATGTGAAGGATTAGGTATGTACTTTCTCAGGAGAGATACATGGAACACATCGTGAACCTGAGAGAGATTCGGTGGAAGCACCAATCTGTAAGATACCTTCCCAACACGATCCAGTATTTCGAAAGGACCGATATATCTAGGGCTCAACTTCCCCTTCTTTCCAAATCTCATAACCCTCTTCCAGGGAGATATTCGTAAGAACACTTTATCACCCACTTCAAACTCTAGGTCTTTTCTTTGGTTGTTGGAATACCGTTTCTGTCGACTTTGAGCTGCTCTTATGTGTTGTTGAATAGATCTGACCTTTTCTGCCATTTCATCAACGAGATCGGGTCCTAATAGCTTTCTTTCCCCAACTTCATCCCAGCAAGTTGGAGTCCTGCATTTCTTTCCATAGAGAGCTTCATAAGAAGACATATGAATACTGGAGTGAAAGATATTATTATAAGAAAATTCAACCAAAGGTAGGTGTTGATCCCAACCACCTTTGAAATCCATAGAGCAAGCTCTCAACATATCTTCTAGAGTTTGAATTGTTCTCTCAGACTGACCGTCTGTCTGAGGATGATAAGAAGTGCTAAAACTCAACTCTGTATCCAGAGTATGCTGAAGACTTCACCAAAACATCGAGGTAAATCTCAGATCCCGATCAGAAATAATTGAAAGTGGTACTCCATGCAATCTTACCAATTCCTTTAAATATATCTTGGCAAGCTGATCCAGAGAGAAATCCTCTCTAATAGCAATGAAGTGTGTAGACTTTGTAAGACGATCAACTATGACCCAGATAGCATTATTTCCTTTGAATGTTTTAGGAAGTCCTGTGACAAAGTCTATAGTGATATTTTCCCATTTCCATTCGGGTATGGGTAATGTTTGTAACATCCCCTTAGACTTCTGTCACTCAGCTTTAACTTGTTGACAAACCAAGCATCGAGAGACATATTCAGCAACATCTCTTTTCATTCCATCCCACCAGAAGTATTCTTTCAGATCCCTATACATCTTCGTGCTTCCCGGATGAATAGAGAATGAAGAACTATGAGCCTCATCCAGTAGCTCCTTCTTTAATTCGGGGATGGGAGGAACACAAACCCGATTCCTGAAATTTATTATCCCATCACAATCAAGGATGAATTCAGGAACCTTTCTCACCTTCCTTTGTAACTCAACATCTTCTTTCTGTGCCTCTTTAATATTCACAGGTATAGATGGTTGAACATTCATTTAAGAAAGATACGATTTTCCCCTTTCATTATAATTCCAAGATCCATCCTTTGTAAATCCATAAATATTAGATCTTTTGTGATCCACATCATGGATAAACTAGCATGGTCATGATGACTTAATTCATCTTCCACCTTGTTTGCTATCCCAGGGTGGTAATGGAATGAGCAGTCGTAATCCTTAATCAGCTCCAACCATCTTCTTTGGCACATATTCAGCTCCTTTTGTGTGAAAATATACTTTAAAATTTTATGATTAGTATAAATGTGACACCTTTCTCCATAAAGATAATGCCTCCAAATCTTTAATGCAAAGATTACCGCAACTAACTCCAAATCATGAGTTGGGTAATTTTGCTCATGTATTTTCAACTGTCGTGAGGCATAAGCTATCACCATATCATTTTGCATAAGAACACACCCCAATCCCTTCATTGATGTATCACTGTATATCACAAACCGTTCTCCACTACAAGGCAGTGTGAGCACATGTGCACTGGATAACCTTCTTTTTAACTCCTTGAAATTCTCTTCACATTCCTCCATCCAAAAAAACTTAACTCCTTTCTGAGTCAACTTGGTGAGTGGATTAGATAATCGTGAAAAATCATTCACAAAACGTCGATAATATCCATCCAAACCAAGAAAAATTCAGATCTCGGTTATTGTTGTTGGTCTCGACCATCTTTCGCTAACCTCTGTTTTTGCTGGATCTACAAATATCCCCTCGTTTGAGATTATGTGACCCAAAAATTCAACTTTTCGAAGCCAAAATTCACACTTGGTAAATTTGGCATAAAGCTTCTCCTTTCTCAGGGTCTTCAATATAATTCTCATGTTATCTTCATGTTCTTCCATGCTCTTTGAGTAGACAAGAATATCATCTATAAAGACTACCACAAACTGATCAAGATAGTCTCTAAAGACTCTATTCATTAGATCCATGAAGATAGCAGGGGCATTAGTAAGACCAAAATGCATCACTATAAATTCATAGTGTCCATACCTTGTACGGAAAGCCGTCTTTGGTATATCCTTTCTTTTGACCCTTAATTGATGATACCCTGATCGAAGATCAATCTTGGAAAATTATTGAGCTCCGTGTAGTTGGTCAAATAGGTCATCAATGCGTGGGAGAGTATATTTGTTCATGATAGCAATCTTGTTATGTTCTTGATAATCAATGCAGAGTCTCATTGATCCATATTTCTTCTTAACCAATAGAACAGGTTCTCCCCAAGGTGACGCACTAGGGCGTATGAACCCCTTATCAATATTCTCTTGGAGTTTCTTCTTCAATTCCTACTACTCAATTGGGTCCATTCCATAAGGTGTCTTTGAAATAGGCAAGGCACCCGGTACGAGTTCTATTGAAAACTCAACTTCACGATTCGGTGGAAGACCCGGTAATTCCTCTGGAAAGACATCATCAAACTCTCGTACAATGGGCATATTCTTAAACGTGAGTTTCTCACCAACCATTCGAGATAAAAAACCTTCATTTAGTGGAATCAATACCCATAAAATGGAAGAAATTTCCACTGGAAGGTTATGTTCATCATTGCATCGATAGACGATCAAAGATTGATCTAGAATATGAAATGTGACTTCTCTTCATTGGCAATTGATATGAGCTCCATGTAGAGAATGAAAATCCATGTCAAGAATCACATCAAATTCCACTATAGGAAGGATCACAAGATTTGCAGGAAGCAATTTCCTATAAACTTCAATCGGAGAAGAATTATAAACTTTTGATGCGACTGTTGTGCCATTAGGTGTTGTCACAGCTAACTCAACATCTAATTGTTGAGGTAATACGGTGACACCCTTAGAAAATTTTTCAGAAATTAAGGAGTGTGTGGATCCAAAATCAAATAAAAAATTTGCTACTTTAGAGTGGATGGTAAGTGTACCTTTCACCACCTCGTTATCGTACTCCACATCACTGATAGAAATTTCATGTGACTTTCCTTTTTATTTAGCTTTATGAGTTTGTTGACGTCGACCATCATCATCAACCCTTGGAATAGGGCATTTATTGGCATAATTTCCCATCTCATTGCACTTGAATCATTGAAGTGTATTAGGTTCATTCTGTGTATCCCTCCCTTTGTTTTCATCATTAGACATCTTCTTCCCATCATCGCGGCATTCAAATGCCCGATGACCTTCCTTTCCACATTTGAAACATTTACTTGTCCCTTTAAGACAACTCCCTCCATGTTTCTTTCCACACTTTGAGCATAAGGGAAAACTCATCTTCTTTTTAATGTGCTCATTAGACTTTCCTTTGAATTCCATTTTCCTCTTCTTATCAAGCCCATATGACTGATGGGTTACTCCAATCTCCATCTCAACTTTGAGAGCACATCGAACGATTTCCTCATAGCTATTGATGTCCCTTATGGCTAAGACCCTTCGAAGACTTGGTTTTAAGCCACTAATGTATCGCTCTATCTTACTCTCAGGTTGGATAATAATACCAGAAGCGTACCTTGCAAGTCTTGAAAAATTTTATTCATAGGTACCAACAGATTCATCATCCTTTTTCTTTAGTTCAAGAAACTCTTTCTCCATCTTTGTTCGGAGAATACGAGGGAAGTACTTATTGAAAAATAAATTCTTGAACTCGTCCCATTCCATGGACTCAATTTCATCCCTTTTCCTTGTATTCTTAATAATATTCCACCATTGATCAGCATCACCTTCCAAACGATACACTACTAAGATGACTTTATCATGCTCAGAACATTGAAGAACTGAAAATATCTTTTCAGTAGTACTAATCCATTGTTCAGCAACTAATGGATTTGTAGACCCGCTGAATGAAGGTGGACGCTATCTCATGAAGGATTATACAGAATGTTGCTCCTTCCTTTGCTCGTTTGGAGGTCCTGCATGATTCATAGCTTGAGAAAGTTGTGTGAGCATGGCTACAAGATTTTGAATTCTATCTCCCATAACATTTGGTTTCTCAGGGGGACAATCATTTCATTGCCCGTCGCATTCCACATTAACAAAATTCCTTCGTGTTCGAGCCATTGACTAATACCAAGAACAATAGTGTGAGCAACAATAATTATAATAGGAAAACCACATAATCAAGAATAAAATTTCACACTTAAGGTCTTATCCTAGGTTATTCATGTCCATTTCTAAAACACTAAGATTCTGTTCTATGCTTAGACTTATCCTTAGGGTTCTTACTAAGGCTTTCACATCCTAGTTTCCAAAGGTTGACTATACCTTTCCTCTGATACCAACTATAACGACCCATACTTTACATACATTGTTATTACTTCATAATTGAAGCACACTTATTACAACATATAACAAAACCAAGAAAGGACCGTATAGGTATAGTGTCTTTAGAAACTGGGAAACATAAACAACTGGTTCATAAAGCATCTACTTTGCCTCCCATTTATTTCATCATATCTAGAGTCCCTTTTTGGAATATTCTACTTAATAACCTTCTTCCTAACTTAGGGAAATAAAACATACAAAAGGGTGAGCTCAAATGCTCAGTAAAGATAAACAAACGAAATATCAATCACATCATATTCATAAGAACATAACATTTTGGAAATCTTAACCTGCAAAAGGGAGTATAATTTCATAACATGGGATAAATCATATTAGCAAAATGTAATCCCAATAATCATAACATAAAAAATGAAACTTTGTGGCATACACAAATAATCATAGAGAATCATTTCTTATTAGTCACGACTCATCACCAAGTCTATCTTTGTGGACAAAGTCCACTTCTGAACCGAGTCACCCTCGTTTCAGTCCTGTTTCACTGAACCGGTATAACCTACCGTTCCATCCATGTCTATATCATGAGATATAAAATCATTACCCAATGAATTGGAGGGAGATATAGGTCCCACTCATCTCATAAGGATACCATTCTTATGTGTGCCACAAAATCATAAACCATACATCACAGCATAACTCATGTAATAAAAATGGGAATATTAAACATAGTGACATCATAAAACAATTAACATAAAATAAAGGATTTCATAAAAATAATTCCATCACAACATAATCAAACCAATGTATTAATTGGTATAGAAACAGAATCCAATATTATCTTAGATGGAAAATAATTTTGATAAAACACTTGAACTCCATTCTTGAGGAAAATATCATTTCTACTTCAAAAACATTTTTCATTTTTTAACATGTCATAAAATTTTAAAATAAAAGATGTTGATTAAAAATAAACATCAAAACATGTAAGGTAATCTTCTTGGATATAATGTTTTAAAAATCCATTCATGCCATATAAGTTAAAAAAACATTCTTCGTACTTTTGTCGGAAAAGACAAAAAGTACCTCGTACGAAAAACGACAAAAGTTTCCTTTCATATCCTTAACTAAAAACTCACCGGAGGGTAAAATTGGATTTAAACAATTGTAGGTGGATGGAAATAATATTACATATTGAGGAAACATGGATGTGGATGATAAAATACACCCCAGTAAATACCAAAGTATAAACAATCTCGGATAAAACTGAGATTGTGATATTTCCCTTACCTTAGGTCCGATATGCTTTGTACGTGTCTGAACCTCCTGTATAATGATTTAAATAATGTTATTGACTTATTACAGAATCATAATTATTGTTATGATATCATATATGGTCATATTACTAGCTTCTTAGTAGTAATATTTCATTGCTACTTGTTATTCGGGTGTTTATAACTTGTTGTTCTTATGCGTGTTTTGTTGAATAAATTCTTATTCTTCTATATGGGTTATAGATACCTCATTTACAGAATGGTATTAGTGTAATATACATCATATTCATTAATTCAATTCATTTATATAAGCATTATGAAATGAAGATCATGTAGAACGAGTCGCATCACATCGTGGAGACGGTATTCCGTACGTACGCACGAGTGATGATATCGTTCCTATGATCGTGGAATTGTATTGGAGTGTATTTATACTATTTCAGAATTATTATCACTTTATAATAGTCATATATAGTCATTATTTACACCATTATACCCAACAAGTAAGGTGGTGGTGGAAAATAGATTACACCACGGCGTGGAGACGTAATTCCGTACGTACGCACGCGCGGTGATTTCTTTTTCCGTAGGATGGATAGATGGTGTAATAGGGATGTTTTATACTTATAATAAAATATCAGTATATGATTTATACTGATGTTATTACTTCATAATGAAACAACTAAAGAAGAAGAAGAAGTGGAAGAAGAAATAAAGATGAAAGAATCGGTAACAGACATTACCTCTTCTTTGAAGTGCTTCTTTGAGACATCCTTTTAGGGCACTAAAATAGGTCTTTCAAGAATACCAGATCCTCTAGGATGTCTCTAGGGAAGTGGAGAGGAGAAAGTGGCAGGGTTTGGCCGAGCTTGAAGGCTCAAAGTGGTGTGAGGAAGAGAGGGAGGAGGTGCCCTTTTATAAGGGAGGAGAGAGCCACCTTTGGAATAACTAAAAATATTGTTTTATTATAAAGACAAGTTCAATTTAAATAGCTCCAAATTGATTTATTTCTAGGATAAGGTGGGATGGGTCTAAATTATCTCATCTAATAGAATTTAGACAAGTTTAGGTTCCAATTTTAACCTTATCATGTAGATTTAACATTAAGTTAAATAATTTTACTTTTGCGGTGTTTTCTTGTGTTCTTATACTATAAGGTTAATAAACTTACTATAAGCAGCCAAACGAACCCAAAATTGTTTATTATTAATATATATAACCTTATCTAATTCATTTGGCCGATCCTTATATTTTTTGGAATAAAATAACAATTACTAATATAATATTTGTTTTAAAAACTATTTTATGTCATTTTTGACACTATTTAGTAATTAATTTTTGTGAAAACCATAACATAATGATTAGTTAGAAAAACGTTAATTAAATCAATAATAACATGTCATATTAATCTAGAAAATTAGTTTAATTCATAAGAAGTGTCAAATTACATTTATTTTGGTGTTTATAACATCAATTATGTCAATATTTCATTAATAAGATAATTACTGCATCATTATTATGTCATAAATAAATTAAATTATATAATGTCTAAAAATTAAAAATAAAATACCATTATGTATTAAATCTTTTTATATTTCTAATGAATCTTTATAGTCGAATTTATCTAATGTATAACCCCATATTAAAAATGATTTACTTATTAAACATTGATTTTATCTATTTTAACCCTTCTTTAAATAAATTAATAATAAATGTCCTAATCTAATCCAAGTGGGCCTTAATGGTTATATTTTATTCCTAAGGTTGTTTTTGGTCGAATTACATTTTATCAATTGAATTAGGACACGTGTTAGGGTAATAATAATATCATTTTTACCCTTAACTACCCAATTCACTTTTAACCGTGGTAAAAAAAGTAAAAAGTTACTATTCACCAAAAAATTATTTTCATCTCATTGAACAACATTTTACATACTGACATCAACCATGTCTCTCGGATTTTCGACATTCCACTCACAGAAGCGGTAAAATTATGTTTTATGAAAAATTCAGTTTTTTAACTACCACTTAGTGGTTTCACTATTCATCAAAAATTGAAAGTTTTTAGAAAAATACCAAAATTTTACATTAGGCTAATTTCGATATTCCGAATCCAAAAATGAAGTCCATTTTGAAAAATAAAATTTATAAAATTTGAAAAGGTGGTTATTACTATTCATAACGGCTAGTTTTAATAATATTTTAATAGCATATCATTGTTTAGTGAAACTCGGTATTGCGTACGACGCAAGCTATCGAGGAAGGTCGTGATTTCGTGTAAAGCAAGCCAAGAAAGTGTTGTGTGTAGAAAAAGATTCCTTTGATGATTTATATGACATAAAAGTCTCAGGTGTTACAATAACACTTTCATACCTCGTGTCTTTTATATAAATCTATTCCCTTTTTGTTTTTTGAATCCATGTGAACCCCATTATAATGTGTTCAAAATAAATTATATTTATTTGAAATAATCTTAAAATACTAAATTATTTATCTAAAAAACAAATCCCTTTAACATTAATGTTATCCTGACGTATTTTTTTGGTTTTCAAATATATTGGAAAACAATAATTGTAAAATTCCAATGAAATTTAATATTCATAGTCTCTATGAGTTGTAAAAATCAAACTTTTGTCTCCCTTTATATTATGGATGTACAATTCATTGTTATGGATAGAGTTTGTACCAATGTCATTAAGATAAAAAATAATTTTCTAGATAATGGAAAAAATTGTACCCTTATACCAATTTACAGTGGTAATATATGTTTTATTTATATTTGATAAAATCAAATTAACCAATCTCTCAATAAATAAACTGAACTTAAGAAAAATTATATAGTAATCCATTTCAAAATATTTATATTTTTGTTGATGTTGTTTTTAATAATCATAGATTCACCGACATCATCACAATCCACTTTTAGATATTTATTAATTATTTTTGGGGGGCTTTAAAATTGAATAATTATAATTATATAAATAAATTTTTGAATAAATAATATTTTTTTATTTATTTACACACTCTACATTTATTATATTTTTTTATTTCTAATAAATTTTGAATTAACTTTTATATTTTTTTACTATATTAAGATATATATTTTTATTTAAATTTTTATTATATTTTTAATTACATTTTTTATGGATCCTAGTATTTTACAATGTATGTATGAACTAATAGTGATAAAAAATTTAAATATGAAATTATCTATTTGAGAGACTTTTTTAAATTTAGATTTTATAATTTCCAATTTCAACGGTCTATCATCAATCACAATCATATGTAGTCTGAGGTTTTTTATTTTTAAATTTCCATTTTAAAAATTTTTACCATTAAATGTCTTAATTTATGTTTCCAAAATATAATTTTATAGAAATCATAGATTTATAATTGAAAGGACTATGATTTATATCAATCATGATAAAATAATATTTTAGCTCTTAATAAAATTCAAATGATGTATTTCATTAATTCATGTATCTATATTTACCTTGAATGTGTTCATTACATGTCATTATAAGAATGGAAATTGAATTTTTCTTATACCAAAGTGTGAGAATACCATAGGTGCATAATTAAAGGGATATTTTGTTGATTTATGAATAACATTCTACAGAAAAAATCAAATTGGGGAAAATTTTCATATTGTTTTAAACATAAATAATTAATCGTTTAGGAATATATTTTTTTAAAAAAAATACTATACTTCTATTATAAAATATTGATACTATAATAATTATATTCATGATAAATGCATCATTACTATTTTAATCGTCAATTTATCATTTGGTTTTCTCCATAAAAAATGAATTGAATGTTATATATCATAATATCTTAATTGGGATGGAGATCACAAATATAGAATTGTGTTTATAATATATTAATCTGATTAATATTTTTTTCATTTCATAAAATTCATTATGATGTTTCGAGAACTAACAAAGTGACCATATGGAATTTATAGTAATATTTTGAACTAACATAGATATGATATCTATTGAATTGGAACATGTGTCGAACCAACCCCTAAATTCAATAATACGTTCTTTATAATTATTCGAAATGTTTGAAGGAGAAAAATCCCAAATGATTGAAAAGATTAGTAGTATAGGAAATATAAATACACACACGAGGCCTATTTTACATTTTGAATAAAAAATTAATTTTAATACATAATAAATACAACTAATATTCTTCATGTAAAAATAATTTAATGATATATTCTTTATAACCAATGGAATTATAATAAAATAAGATTAAGCTCAAATGCTAAGTGAGGGTTATGTTAAATGAATGCTACCATTATTCAAAAAATAATAATCCTCTTGGACATGTAAATTAGCTAATAAACACACCATTAAAAAACTAAATAGAGTGTAATAATATGTTAAGAATAAAAGTAGGCTCATTAATTCAATATGAATAATCACAAGATCTTGAAACCTTACCATGTATATTCTACTTATTTAAACAATAAAAGGAAATAAAAAAATGGTGAAATAAATAATTTTGGATCTATGTGCTATCAATACATGTCGTTATTATTATTAATTTCATGACATATTCTCATGTTATTTTTTATATTTCGGTAGAAACTCATTTGATTTGTGCAATGTTATATCCCCCATATATTTTTTTATCTTCATAGAAATAAACATTAAGTGAATACTCCCAATTAATTTAATCCCACGAGGCATGTGAATCACATATGGTTTTTAATGAGCTTCTCTTCTACTTGTGTACATAATGTCCAATTCATTCTTCATATAATGAAAAATAAAATTAAATAAAAATCAATGTTTGTAATCTAATAACTATACTGAATAATGGATAAGGGATTATCAATATTTCATTAATAAATCATATAAAATTCAATGTAAACACAATATATAAAATGGAATACATTTTAAAAAATAATCACATATATTATACAAGAATGTTTATAACAATAATGAATTTAATTTATAATTAAGAATAATTACAATAATGTGACTGTTCCAAGAGAATTTTAATAATCAAAAAAATTACGAGATTATAAAGATAAGTATTACCACATGTAATTTTTCATGTAAAACCCCCATTAAATGAATAATACAAATTAAAATGTAAAACTATATGATTTATGGGAGAATAATGAAATTAAATTTCAATGGGACTATATATACACAATAATTAAGTAAATTTTTTCAAAATAACAAATAAGTCTCAATAGAAAGTAAATTTGGATGAAATCCATTAATATGCCCTTAAAATAAGTCGAACACTAGTTATTATTCGATAAAATGGTATTATAAAATTTTTTATATAATAAAAAAATTATAAAAATTATTAATATAATATATGGTATACATATATTTAATAATAAATTTTTGTTAGTAATCTGTCATTATTTTCACTGTTTGATGTTAATGGGCATGTTTTTTCTAGACTGATTTGAATTTTTGTTTTTAAAATATTACAAATATTAGGATCTAACAGTACCTATAATTTAGAACATTATTTAAAATTATATGTGTTATTTATTTATTTATTTAAAGTATTTCAAAATGTTTGGAGATATGAAATGAAATACAATGTTAATGGATACTACAGAACGTACCTATTCCTGAATGATGTTTTCACTTTACTATTGTAATAAAAGAATCAAAAGTAAATGATATGTTTTTATATTATAATTCCATTATCATATTAAATTCATATTTTAATTAAAACAATACATAATTAAATTAATTTAAATGGTGAACGATTCACATCACATTGAGGAGGAGGCAGTCCACATGTTCACAAACAATGTTATTATATTCTAAAAAAAATGGATTGAAAATGGTATGATTTATTTAAAAAAATTACAGAAGATAAAATTGGAAATATATATATCATATATAAAAAAATTCCATCATTACTCACAACATTGAAATGTATAAATGTATTGACAAACTACTTTTGTCTGCGAGGAGATAGTCCGCCAGAAACACAAAAAATGATTGTGTATCCCATTTTATAAATGTGTGTGATCATGTTTTTTTTAAATTAACATAATATATTCTTATAATATTTGATATAATGATGTTATTATATATTAGTGCTATATAATTAATGGAATAGGTTTAATAAAAAACACAAAATTGCCCACGGAATAACATTACCTCTTCTTCAGGATACTCCTATTGGTTTATAAAAAAATATTTCATTGGATTTATTTACTAAAAAACTATGTAATATAATATTATGGGTGTGACTTTTGGAGATTACATATAAATGGTTTTGATAACCCCAAAATCATTAGTGTTTTTAATAAGGGAGATGGTGGGAACCTTTTGGAGTTGAGGAGTTTTGACAGTCTTAAACATAAAAATGGTAAACACTATTTGGATTTCTCTATTACCTATGGCGTATAGAAAATGACAAATAATTTATATTAGGGAATATTTGTTCCAAAAAAACCTCTAATCCATAAAAATAATTAAATTATAATTTTTTTGTAATATCAATGATTCCCCACATTTAATATTCAGTTATTTATAAAGGATACTAGTTTTATAACCTATGTATTTTTCCCATTACGAGTTAAATATAATAACCCCTTATAATTAAATTTGATGTAATTATTTTAAATAATATAAATAATTTATAAATTCAAAATGTTACGTGTTTTGTAAAATTGTTCTAAATAAGTGAATGAAACATGAAAAACACATCTTACATAGAAACCTAGGTAGCATTATTTTTTAATGATTTAATGGTTAATTTAGTAATTAAAATAAAATAATAGGTCAAACAAAGAAAAATATATAATATTTATTAACATTTAGAAATCATTATAAAGAGGACCTTTTTAAAAAATTGAATGTTAATTAATAAAATATCACTTATTATAAATTGTATTGAAGTCAATTTGGAAAAAAATTATTTAATTTGAATTCAAAAATATAAATACAATTATAAAATTATGATTTATACTATAAAAATATATATATAATGATATATTCATCAAAAAATTATCGGATCACAATAATTAAATAAATATTATTGAATTTTAATATTTTTACTGTCTTTTATCATAAATAATTAATATCTGAAGATTTTCTATGTTGGTATTTCATTTGGATTAATAATAATAATAAAATATATAAATATGAATGAATAATTATTATGCTAAAATTAAAAATTTATCATTATCAATAAAATGTATAACCTATCATTGCATATATTTTCAATATCTCAAGGAATCATAAATGTTAAAAGTAATAACGGTTAATTTTCCACCATTTTTGAAAAATAATGTTTTAAAAATGTCAAATTCATATAATTATTTCTTAATAAAATATAATATAACATCCAATAGGTTATATGGTCTATAAATTGACATAATATAGGGTTTATGTATGTTTCCAGTTCTTTTGGCACTTTAAAATTAATGATTAGTGCCATTGTAAACTAATTTTAGCTTAATCGTTGTAATTACATTAATTTATTTCACATATATTTTTATTAAATAACTATGCATACCATTATATATATTAAAAATTATTAATATTTCAAATATTTAATACAATTTTCCCAATTTATATCATTGATGTGGTATAAATTAAATTAAACCCAATCCTTCAACGGAGAAATGATGGTTTGTGCTTTATTGTGAAAATTGTCATATTATCACTGTGTTTTCACACTAAATTCAATATAAAAATGATTCCAATTAACATAATTGAAATTATAGATGTAAAATTTATCTATTTATAATATAAATGCAATAATAATATAATATAAAACTATATATTATTAATATTAAAGGTTTGTATTCAATTAATATTCAATGTATTTCATTATTATTAAAAACATAATTGAAAATTAAATCAACATAAGATAACTCTAAGCGTCCTATTTAAGAAATTAATTTATTTATTTTATATAATGTTTATTAATGTGTTAAAAAATATATTCAAAATTTTTTCACCACTATAAGGTGGGAAAACTACCATCATAAAAATAAATCTTTTAAGGTGAAAGATTGGATTTTTTTCTTATCATATGCCTATGAAATCATTTTAATGAATTTGAATAATATTAATAGAAAATATAATATAAATATATAATAAAATATTATTTAATTTTATCATATATTTTAACAAATAGTGGAATTTCATGCGTTGTATATTTTATAGACCTTAAATAAATGATTTCCATGTAATTTAAACATGAACCCTTTAATTAGTGGTTTAGAGATTGAGAATGTATTTGTCAAAAAGCACACATCATTGATTGGCTAAATTACACCACTTTCTGATAACGGGGAAATTTAAATGAAAATTGTACAACAAAATATGGATTCCAAATTAGAGATCATTGGTTAAAAAATTAACTATAATGATAAATCTAACAATAATGTTTTGATGGAGTGTGACAGAGAACATTGATCATAAGAAATTTGATGATCCAATGACTTTTTTAGACGATATGGTCTTTAAAAAATTATGTGTAATTAAAATTTACATTGATATCATAAAAAATTATTACAATAGGAAACAATTTTATTTGAAAACATTTTTTTAGTTTTGAGGAATTATTTAACTCTCTATGAATATATCTAAATATGATTACATGATACATTTTTAAATGGAAATCACAATCTTATCCATTAGTTGTTCATTGAACTATTTCAATAAAAAATATATTATAACATGTTTTATCACATATTTAGTTTATACATTAACATTTAAAAACTCATCCTAATATCAAATTAATGTATTTCCAAAATGGAAATTTTTCCAAAAGGTTATGATCAAACTCATTAATATGGAGGTTACTGAATATCCAAAAGAACGTTATCAAATAAAATGATGTTTCTTATAATTATCACATACCAAACATATGGATTCCTTATTCATGTATAATCTTGAAATATGGTAATAAGATTAATATCTATAAAAACTTGTTAAAAAATGAATTCACCAATTTTAAAAATATTAAAACATGAACTGCTGAATATATTCCTGAAATAAAACAAACATTTGTAAAATACATCAATGATGGAATAAAGATAATTTTCATTAAAAAATTAAACAATTACATGGTTTTTGGCGCAATAAAATTTTCTTTATTCATATCTACAATATATTTGTCCAACAATAATTATCCAAATATCAAGAACATTTTAAGGGTTATCATTCCCTCAATAATATTTTTTCAATGATTAACATCATGTCACTGAATCAGTTATATTTTCTATTCATACAATTAAATAAAGGATTTTTAATACTTGATGAAAATATAATATTGTACAATTCATATGTATTTAATTATTATGATAATAATTAAATCATTGATAAAATACTAAAAAAAATTTTAGGTATCCATACACAAGAAAAGTTATCATTCTTCTTAGGTAATCTAAATATAATAACAATGGAATTGATTACATAGATTTCAATCAAGTGTATTTTTTAGACACACGGGGAGTTAATTTTAATAGGGACCCATATTCTTACAGTTGAAAAATCAGTACTTGTTTAATTCATCCTTTCCCATGAAATAATGAGAATGGTGTCCTCTTTCTCTACCATAGTTATCCTCATATGAATATAATGTAAGGTTTCCTTAACAAATTAGTAAATTCGGTGAAATTATTCTTTCAAATCATTCCATTATTTAAATATTCTCATAGTACGCCTTTTATTCTCATGCATCCCTGTAAATCCAAAATACATAGAACATTAAATAAATGTCTTTTTAGGGAACCATACTCTATCATCATTGGATGACAATAAATAAGAGACTATTTCTCTTTTAAATATTTGTAAATGTCTGTAAATTATATGATCTTCTTTCTCTTAGGATGACATACATTTTTTAGGGTCACATTCCTTAAACTCAAATCTCTTTTTAAATGAATAAATATATTAAATTATATCATATTATTATTCAAATTTATTTATAATACTAAAAAATGGAATGCATATCATAAATCTTATGTATTATATATATCTAATATTATTATCATAAATATTGATTCTTTGGGATTTTCTGTTATACATATAATCAAATTCTATCTTAGTGATGTGTTCAATATTATATATTTTATTACATCTAATTTCCACAGATTCTTCTAAATTTACATAAATACAAAGTCTAATTCCCCATCAAAGAATCCTAGATACAATTCCATGACTTATTACAAAATCATTATTACATGTAAATATATATCGAAGGAAAAAAATGATTAGAAGTTTTGTAGAAATAGATATATACATGAAACAAATTTTATATTTCTAATAATACATCAAACCTAATGCATAAAAAGTATAATAGATAGAATCCTTGAATACTCAATGAATGATCTCTTCATCATAACCTAGGTAATGAAAACAATTAAGGGTGATATCAAATGCTCATTAATAGTTATGTAAAATTGAATCTGTCATATATCAATATAAAATAAAAATCATGTAAATGTAAATTGATAAACATAGAAGACATAATATAACATTATTGACCATAATAAATATGGAAATAATAAAATATCATTATATAATTCTACATAAATTATCACATGAGTTTAAAAGATGACCATGGGTATTATAAATAATAGAAAAAGTAAATTAAGTAATTTTAATGATGGAATTAATAATTTTTTTATTTGAACAATCTAGTCCTATACTCAAGAATGATACAATTAAGATCTATCGTCATGAGAATTTAAGTAGGTAGGTAGAAACCCACCATATAATTGTTAAGATATATCTCATAGATAATTTTAAAACATCTTGTAAGTAACAAACATGGTTTCTAACAAATTGATTCATCTCATTTTCCTATAGATTCATCAATTGCCTTGTACCGACCTGTCCCAAACTTATGTACTGCATGTCCAAAAACAATACTCATATACTCAATAATCAATTTAAATAAAAAATTGTCCATTATCAAATATCTATATTCAGTAAAGTATATATATATTTTCATATATATTATATAATAACATCTATGATCATATTAAAATATCTTAATACATATATTTTAAAAATCGTTCACCATTTTCACTATTTTGAGTTATAATCACCTAGTTCTTTTGAGTATATTTTACTTGTTATTTTTGTTCTTATTTCATAGATCACGATTTCATCATCTATATAATGTAAAATATTATTTAATTATTATATATATATTAATTATATATATTTAGATTAATCCATGTTTTATGGAGATATGAAATGAAATTCAACATTCATGGAGATGGTAGGTATTGTGAATATCTGAATGATGTATCCATTTTTTGGTCATATTAAATGAATAAAAAGTAATTTATAAATATATCTATGTGTGTATTATAATTTCTGATTCATGTTACTGTCATATCTCTCACATATTTAAATTAGAATCATCCTTAATAAAATCCATTTGAATTGTGAATGAATCACATCGTATTGAGGAGGTGGTAGTCCATATGTCCACACATGATGTTATTATATAAAAAAATGTAAAGAGTAATATAATGTTTTATATAAAAAATTTTATAAGAATAATGAAATTATAAATTTAAGATATGTCAATTATAAAATAAAACATTATAATTATTCCCAACATTTATATTTGGCAATGGTAAAATGTACTACATTGGTTTGTGAGGCGGTAGTCAGCACGTACACACAAACAATGATTTCATATCCTGTTTGATAGATGTTTTTATTAGTTTAAGTCATATAAAACATAATAACATCTCTTTATATTGAATATACTAAAGATGTTATACAATAACGATATGTAAATCACTGAATGGGTTTACTGAATAACTCAAAAAATTACTCGTTGAATATTTTTTATCTATTCTTCGGGAAACTCCATTTGGTTTATTATAAAATAATTCCATGGTTATAATTTTCCTAAAATAAGTGATTCTATGATTCAGGGGATTTTTGGGCGGTTAATATGGAATGGTTTGAATGGACAAAAATTCATAATATATGTGAATAATTGAGGGGGCCTTTTTATAGGAGAGGATGGGTGGAATTCTTGTAAATGTGATAATGTAAACACAATTATAAGGTATCCCTTACTTCACATGCACCAAAAAATGAAAAATAATTGATTTTAATGAATATACATTGGATAAATACCTCAAACACTCAAAAATAATTAAATATATACTAGTTTGTTGATTGAGTTCTATTTTTCACCAAATTAACCATCATATTATTTTATTAAGGTAATTAATTTTATAATCTATGTATTAGATCAATTATTACTAGAATAAAATTATACATGATATATAACTTTGAAATAAACATTATGACTAATATATATATTCTATAAAATGAAAACACATGTTATTTTTGTAGTTAATTAATATATAAACACAATTAACGTTCAAAATCACAACATAGACCATTATCATACTAACCGAGTTTTTTAATATTTAATTTTTTATATAGTTATTATTATAGAATAATTCTTCCATTAATGTAAAATAATTCATATTTATTAAAATTTGCTAATAACCTTATATAATTTATTATTTTATATAAATTTGAGTCAATTAATAAATAATAATTTACCATAAGATAACATTAATATCAATTCTGACCTTCTTAATTTAATATGAATTTAAAAATATAAATAAAATGTTGGAATTATAATATATTATTTTTGATTTAATGTACCATTATATATTAATCTAAAAAACTATTGGTTCATAATAAATCACTAAATTTTATTCATTTTTATTATTTTTAGTATCATTTATAATAGTTAATTATTAACTAAATATGTACACCATTGGAATGTTTCTTAAATTATATATATATATATATATCATTTATAAAAATTATTGAAAAGTTATTTTGAATAAAATATCAAATTTGTCATTCAAAATTATATTTATAAATGAAAATATTATGTATTTCTATATCAAAAGATATTAGAAATGTTAATGGTTTGGAATGTTCCTTTTTGTCTTTTCCCATATATAACATATAATATAGATCACATTCATGGAATAATATACCAATAAAAATTAAAATTAGTCAAATTATGGAATAAGAGATATATATTTATTGAAAATTGTTTCCTGAATAGTTTTTTGGTCAATTGGTACATTTAATTTTATGTTTATTCATATTGGAAGCATAATTTTACCCTAATCACAAAAATTAATATTAATTTAATTCACTAATCATTTGGTATAAAAATTTTATAGTCATAAAAGATATTATAATCAATTAATATTATAAATATGATATCTATTTTTCAAAATACCAATTATAGATGTGTTAAAAATTAATTTAAAAATAATTTTTCATACTAGACCTGTCATGTTTTTAATGTGAAATTTTTTAAAAGATAACTATGTTTTCATATTTATAATGAACATTAAATGGAATTAGATTTCCATAAATTTATTAATTTATTTAATATAATTTTAAAAATACTCTAAATACAATTAAAAGTTTTATTTAACACAAAAAATTATTTAGATGCAATTTCACTTTTCAAATTAAATTCTATATTTGTCACAATTAATTAAAAAATGGAACATCACTGAAAATAAAAAATATTCACCCTAATGTAATTTTAAAAGTCTAAATTAAAAAATTAATTTTATTTTTTAATTTAGAAGTTATAAATGATTCCAAACAAATTAATACACGTGTAATAGTAAAAACAATTATAAAATCCATTAAATTAATAATGATTTTCTTGGGTAAAATTGGATTTATTATTATATTATTTATACCGAATATATAAAATGAAAGAATAATATATAAAATTTAATATATAGTATTAATATCATTAAATTTTATTAATTTATTAAAATATATTATAAAATATATATATTGAAATGTCTTGAGGTGTTACTCATGTTGGACACCCCAGCCAGATGTAGACTCCCATGTGATAGACGGTGGTGTCAAGAATAGCTTAATATGACAATATTTTTTAAGATACCTACATGCCTCAATTCAAATCCCAACATCTATTTAATAACACTAGATGATAACAAAATTTCTAATATCATTGGTGTCTATCAACACACCATTTAATACCATTATAGTGTATAGATTACTTTTTAGATCATTTTGTTGTAGTAATGTGCTATATTGATTCATTAAATTTGAACCATTTTTTATAATATCATATTAGAAAACAATAAATTAGTCTAACATTTATAGGTTTATTTTTTGGGTAAATAAAAGGTAATATATTAAATAATATCCTTTTCTATTTTCATAGGTTCTCCCTACAATTGGGTGTGAGTGGGATAAATTTTCACTACCATAAAATTGACATGATTTGGATTTCTAGACACAGATTCTAAAATGATAGATATTTAATTGAGTGTATTTATACATAAAATAAAATAAATAGTTATTATATTTTTGAAATTGTTTTCATGGACACTAAAAATGTACAATGTTAAATTAAGTCTCATATTATTTATAAGAGATGTTGGTATCCCATAGTGGATTTTTTATAAACAACATTATCCAAGAATAATTCATTATATTTTATTATATATTATTATTTCAATTATATATTTTAATATTCATATCATTTTAATATAATAGAGGTATTTTTTAATTTAAAAAAAACATACAAAATTCATGTTGAACCTTATTCGAATCATTACTATGAATTATTTTTTTTTGGAAAAAATGATACTCTTATTTCTAGAACTTAGTAATATTTTTTATATGTAAATTGATAGAAACCATATTCCATTTGAAATAGATAATAAATTATAGAGATTAATTTAATAAATTAATAAATTTTCGAATAATGTAATTTCCTTTCCCTCACCATATGTTGTATATGTGCACCACTTTATTCCACTTGTTGTATCACCACAATTAGATAATTCTTGATGAAGTTTTCAACACAATTTCATTTACAATGATAATTTTATAAATTCAATGTGAGTAGTGATATTACTTGACTACAGTTATAAATAATGTGTAAAAAATAATTTTATAAATTTTTATATCACATTGGATTGATGTTTCCTAGTAATTTTTATTATAATAAAAGCGAGTAATGAAAATAAAAATATATCCATCAAGTCATATGACATTTTTTTTATAATTATGATAAGGCCTAAAATTATTTTTATGGGATATTTTGGAAAAAATTAAAATAATGTAATGAAAATCAAATTGATTAATTTATTGGAGAAAAAAAATGAAATATTACAAATGGTGATTGAATATTGAAAAGGATAAATTATATGTTTGTCTTAACATTAATTATTGATTTAATTACGAGTTGATGTCAAAATATTGGATGGATATTTAGCTATATTATTCTTGTTATTAGATATATACATGGACTTCAATATGATATAATATATTAATATATATTATATAATAATATATATAACTTTCCTCCAATATTCCATGTATCAAATCATACATTTTTGACCTGACACATCACCCATGATATACCATGAAAAGGGCTAATAATTATTCATGATCACCACAAGCTGGAAAATACATAATGGATAAAAAAAATATCCATTTAGAATAATATATCATTCAAAAATAATAAAAAAATATATGGAATTCCAATTATAAATAATTTATCAGCATTCCAGGCATTATTTTTCAACCCCTAATAAATTAATAGTAATAATAAATAAAAAGACTAAATTTTACATTGCATGTAGAAAATAATAAATATATATAAGGATAATTTACAAATAAAATACATCCTTTTGTTGTCTTAAAATGAAAAATTAATTACAATCGTAAATAATATATAAAATAATGATTGAAAAAAATGATAAAAATACATGATACATATATATAATATAAAAAAAGCCACATCACTGCATATACTTGTAACAAATGAATAGTCAAAACATAATACCTCAATTATTCTAGAATCCTAAAAAATCACTAAATTCCATATCTAATCTAAACCTATAATGAACAAGAATATGATATGGCTTAGAGAAAATTCTAAGTATGTATCCTCCACACAACATATGAATGACCTATAAAATTATATCCATTACATGATACCATTTAATACACATAATAATGTATTTATTTTAATATTATTAATATCTAATAATATTCTATCCTAATTCAGAAATATTTTATTTAAAACACGGAAATAAATCCTTTCAATAACCTCATAATATATGAAGTGGGAATAACTAAAGAAATATTCTATAGAGATCTATATACATCATGAGTATTCATTGTGTTCAAACATGGATTGTTGTTCAAACCAGTATCATAATACACGAATTCAGCTATATAAAACTATATACCATCCATATAATAAAACGAAATAAAGACTATTTTATATCCTAAAAAAGTAATGATATATATCCACTAGCTAGAAAACTATATAAATACTGGAATTACTGATTTTCAACTTCTATATAGATCCATATATTTCTCATGATATAACTAATCAAATGTTAGATATAAATATGTAATCAGCATTAAAAAATCCAATCTAAAAAAACATGATATGTAAACATCATCAATAATACAAAAAAAAAATCCAAAATTTATATTATAATAATCAATAATGTAAAGTGGAATTCAAGTGGATTATAAAAATTGATCTACTACATCATGAAAGCAAATTTAATAATTTTCAAACAAGGAAAAAATATAATTTACTAAAATATTAAATGATATCAAATATGAAAATAGAATCATATAATAATCATTAAGGACCTATTATTATAAATGAAATAGAAAATAATTTTTAGTTAAAACAACGCTATATTATATTAAAAAACAACCCTTAATTATTGGATACATTATTTAAAAACAAACAAGAATTAAATAACCATCTTCCACTTTTTAAATATCATTGAATATCACAGTACATTATTTTAAATCATTTATTATACTTATAGTATTAATGAAAATGATTTTTGAGATTTGAATCATGGGTAATATGCCTCATAGAAAATATAAACCAATGGTTGTGTAAAATTACATTGAATGAATACTTCAAAAAACATAATACAAATTTAAAATATCTTATACCTAGAGGTAAACAATTTAAAAATTTTCTGCGTAAATTTTAAAATATCTTGTATATAAATACCCAACATAAATATATTTAATTCATGGGTAATGTTATTGATCACCATAAAGTAGATAAATGGAGCCCCAATACAACTAAATAGTAATTTTATTTCTATAACAATACAATCAGAAGAATATATTGACCATTTTATTATATGAACGATTGAGGGGGGAAATGAAGGGTTGGATGAAATGTTTGGAAATATATTCCAAAATAATCTCTATAAAATAATTACTATAGCCATGGATTATATCTTGTAAGAGAAGGGAACATAACTAGAAAACAATACATGGTAATATAGAGAAAATGAGAGGAATAAAGGAACCCTAATAGATTTATATTGAGTATTAAAAAATAATTCATTCTAAAATTTAAATTGTAGGGATATTGTAAATGGATTATCTCATGGTTTTTTGAATCATGAAGAAATTTTTTTGACGGAAATGAATGAATATGATGTTAACCACATGGTTTAGAATCATGTGTTTTCAAAAAATCTTCATTATATATTAATCTAATAAAATATACAATATGAATAAAATTGTCTACAGTTATCACAAATTGTTCAAAGACCATGTGAAATTTTGACACACATATATTCATTAAAACCTATATGTTTTTGAATTTATTTTTCTATATACTTGATTTATTATTTATTAAATGTTGAGTGTCAAGAACTAGGTTTAAAAAAAAGTCCCAAGTGCACTATCAGTGCATGGTTTTTCAAATAGTGCCGCATAACAAGGGAGGGGATATGGGAATTTCATAGTATAAATTTTCATAGTGTAAAAATGTCTTTAAAAACATTCAAGAACATATAGTAACCAAATATAATTATTTATTGTTGTAGTAGAACCCAAAAGGTTAGAAAACATTTTATCTAATCATTTTTCAATGATATGTGACTTACACATAATCTACAAAAGGGTATTTTTAATAAAATTAAAGAATCATGTTTATATATTTTGGGGATCATTTGTTCTTCCGCATCCATCCACAAACCTTATACACTATCTTCTATGCTTATACCATCTTTTTTGGTGGTTCCCATAGATACAGATTTCTTCGTTTTGAGTTAGGTTCCTTTCATCATGGTTTCATCTTCCCGTCCCCCATCCCTCCATTTTTCTTCTTCTATTTGGATGGGTCAATCCCACGTTAGTGGGGTGTTCATATATAATTTCATTATTAATGATATTTTAGTTGCTTATTTTTTATGTATTATATTCATTCTTCTTCTTAAATGTGGTGGTTTTTATCAAATGGAATGATATTAGATAAATATCAATGTTTGGTGTATCTATTTAAAGAATTTTTCTGTGGATTAATATAAACTTTATCACTAAATGTGGTTTCATGATTGTGAAATTACAATTTAATTATATTTTATTGATGTTCAAAAAATTTGTAACTTATTCATAGTTTGAATTGGAAATTTAGTAATTAAAGTAAGTATTCTAAATGGGGTGTATTGTGTGAAGTCCAATTAAATATATAAATATTATTAAATTGTTCCATTTGTTTAAATAGATTTCATAATATATTTTATAAATGTATATTCCATGTGAATTTTGTTTATGAGTATGGAATTACTTAATGATTATTTTGTTAAAGTTATTTTTCTTTATGACCCATGTGATTTGAGTATGATCCCAATTAAGCAGTAAATGGGATAACAAGAGAGGGTGTGCCTATTTCCCAAGGGATTATGAGAGACATTTTTATGGGCATAAAAAAATCTTTTTTTCCAAGGGATCATGTGAGATTTGTGTTGTAAGGAAAAGAGATCATTAATGAGATAATTAAGAGGCTCATATAGATTTTAGACTAAGTCCCATGAATGACCATTAGAGCTTCTAGATTGTTTAATTTAAGAGAAAACAATGTTTGGACACACTCAAACATTATCACATTGTTTTAACCACTAAATTTGAATACACATTTTGAGTTTTTTCTTATTGATTTACGCATTATTAAAGTTATTTTTTTGACATGATATCAGGTGATTTTAAAATTTATAATTAGTTGGTTATATGATGTCAATTATAATGTTAACCCTTAGTTTTTATTGTTTATGAGTTTTTATAATGTTGAGTAATATTGACTTATTAAATTATTTATGGCATATTAATAATTATTTTTGAAAAAAGATAAAGATAATGGAATAAAAAGGATTATTTAAAAGTGGAATGTTTTCAAGTGATTTAGTTTTGAGAAAGGCCTATTAAAATATGGATATTTGTTTTAACAGTTTAAACATATCAAATATGTTTATGGTGATACCAAACTAGGATTGTTCCTTATATCCTATATAATATATTGAAATTATTAATATTTTCTTTTGGATGGAAATGGTAATGGGGAAAACATTATGTCTATTGGTCTTCATTCATAATTTCCATAATCTATCATTTTGAAGCATGTCTTATGGTCTCAAAATGATTTCATGTTTAGGGTCGTGTAGGGGAGTTGTAACCATTGGATTTATATATAAGAATCATTTTCTCATATTCCCATTTTGGCCTTTGATCAATTTAAATTAGATACAATTTATATTTATTATAATGGCATGTTAATTATTTGATGTGGTTTATGGTATCTGATTAATAATTTTCAATGCCACTCATGATAATTAGGTAAAAATTTCAACATTATGATGTAATGGAAATTACTTTTTATGGAAGGGTAAAAACCTTTTTCTATTGAAGAATCCATTCCCAAGTGGTTCATTTTTATTCCATAAACCTATAGATGTCTCATGGATAGGGGATTCAAGATTCAAATATATGTGATGTGAACCTGTGTACATTTATTAAACATTAGGTTATTGGGCTCTTTTGTAGGATTCAATGTTATACTACAGCTAGGTTGTTAGGTCCACTATGTTGAATACATTAAGAGGCCGTGAATTTGGGTTTAAAAGATAAAAACATTCTCCCATTCGGAGCACGTTAAATTGTTATAAAAAACTCAATTATCAAATCATCACATAGAAATATACAAATAGATATAAAATCATTAATTGGACACAAAAATTATAAATTATTTCTCCCTCACTTGGCTATGTCCAAGGAGTATACAACGACGACATGATGATGTACCAAATTCTCTAAGGCTAAATCCAATAATGAGTAAATGTTTCGATATTGATATTTTATGCCTAGGATAATATCCTTTATAAGTCATTGGTTCTTCACAATTCATTCCCACAGGTCACTACCTATGCCACACTTATGGTTTACTGCCAGTGGAAAATGTTATTATTTTTTCTTCTTCCACTAACCTCTCTTGATTTGAAATCTTCCCATAATTAATGGACTTATAATTCAATCAAATTTTATATACATTTAGGTCCCATACTTTTTTATGAATTCATGCATCCTCAACTATAGGTAAGTGCTATGTTTATGTTCCTTTTTCACCCGCAGATGAATTCTACCTTCTCGAGAAATTCTAGTTACTGGAAAATCTTTTCGCAAACTAATTTGATGCCTTTTCAAGATTCCATTTGAAAATCACGATCTTTTTTCCTCTCTGGCATACTCAGTATCGGGTTTGTTTTATAGTAGCCTCTTTTTTGGACTTTTTCTATTGTGAAAACCGCCCTTGTCTTGGCTGACTGCCTCTTCATTTACAATTGTTTAACACTACCACATACTGATTATGTGAACAACCTCTATGAAACCCCTCATGTCTGTGAACTATTCTCTATTTGCGGATTATTTTCTCTTCCACATACCAATTGTCCCCCACCCTTTTTACTACTTGTAGAATTCTCTCATTTTCTTACTAGAGATCCCACCCACATATCGAGTCAACTCATTCTTCATACCACATATTATTTTTTAGGTTAAGAACCCCCCGAACACCTTTGAAGAAATTTCATCCACGCAAACCCCCTTCGGCATTCGTGGAATTATCCTTCGGAAAAGGCCTTCATATATTACTAAAATTTTGGAGAAAACTTTTTTATCTAATGATATTAAATATCCACAATAATTGGTGGGATTAAGGATTAATATATAGGAAAAGATATATGATTTATCTGTTAAATCAATATTTACTGAATCTTCGACCCACCACATACCAATAATCATTCCACTGTAAAACACAAGATAACCACGTACCATTTTCCCTATCCACTCCATGTAGCTAATTTTCTCTTATGTGGTTTAACCCTTTCCGCCGATGACTCTCTATTCATGTACCACAATGCCATCAACCGCGAACAAGTTTTTGTTTCTATTACCACATCGGTGTAACATTCATGTCACTCTATGTACCATTCCCAAAACACGCTACACAACATATAAATTATGGTATCTGGTTCTCATCATTTAGCTCATTCACGATCATCTTGATATGTTAATAAACAAAATCACACTCCAAACTCTCTGAGAGGACACCTTGGGTGTTTTTACACAATAATCTGAACCATTGTGTTGGTGAAAACTCATATCACAATAATGTTACACATTTTGATACCTCATTAATACTCTTTCCAACATCAACCAAAATTCACTTCATGTGGTTAAAATAGAGGTCAATGATTTACTCAACAAATACTCTAAGCCCACATAAACCATGCTTGGTGTGAGAAACAATAGTAGAACAAAATTATCATCTATGAACCACATCATTTCTAATCCCCAATTTCTAATACCATACCGATACAAATGAATGTCTTTCAACATGAACCTCAACTGTTGTGATATGTAATCATTGATCAATCACTTATAGAATCATCAAATTTAATGATCCCCAATTTTTATAAATCTTCCAATAGCTTTAACTCTGCTTCAACTCCCCCTATCTCGTTGCACGTCTTAAAAGATTCTCCCCATGTCTTTTCTCCCCTAGAATAAACGCACTTTCTCTCCATTTTTCAATGAACTAGAAGGGAACTTCAATGATTACTTCAATAGGGTAAAGAACACATATAATTATATTATGAAAAAACACATCATACCTATTGGAGAGAGGTACCCGCATCCATACTTTTTCGAGTGCAAGAAGTTCACTGGACACTCAGAGCCAGTCGACGCCTTTTAAATGAATCTTTAGGTATTGCCTATGTCAGAATGTATGTATTATATTGTTCTATAGGCACATACTCAAACTTTATAATCCCATACTCTACATTCTCCTTGATAAAATAATATTTTATCTCAATGGACTTTCTCTTTAGGTGATGGACTGCATTTTTTACTGATTTATTGAACATGAATTGTCACAATGGATTTCGATCAGATATTACACTTCCATTTTCCTATCTGTGAGTTGATGCTTCATCCTTAATAGATGTGTGAAAGAATTAGTAGCTAAAATTCATTTATCATCTATGGTGTTCAATGAAATTCAATCTTGTTTCTTACCAAAACATGAAATACTCAACCATAAATGATAAATAATGCATTGTGATGTTGATTTTCTATCACCTGCCTAACCGGCCCAATCAACATCTGTATATCCCAATAACTCTGGTTAAGATGTTTCACTACAAATTTGGCCAAAATCCAATATTCCCTTGATATATTGTATAATTATTTTTTCTATAATCAGATAAACCAACCATTCTCATTCACGATCATATGACTTGGTCAAAAAACACAATCACACCCAAAAATTACTAAGAAGACACCTTGAGTGATTTTTACCCAACATAAGATCATTGAGTCACTATAATTAATAGTATATAATTTATTTCATATCCCTTTATTTATGTCAAAGGTATATTTTCAACGGGTTTCCACGATTTTTTTACATTTTTGAATGATTATTTTTTTATTGACAAGGATTAATTAGATTTCCCTATATGTATTGAATCATTTGAAATACAAATTGGCCATTTTTTAGGGTAAATTTTGGGAACCTACATATGGTCCATGGTCAAATAACACAATTACATGTAACCATGTTAAATCAATGTGGCCTTGCATATCATGTTCTAGTGACACCCTCATGGTCGGGAAATTGTTTTCCTAACTGAGATACAACCCATCCACAATGGAAAATAAATATTTTTGTGATGTTTTATACATATATTGAATTATGAAAACATAAATTATTATTAATTTTATAGAAAGGTTTGATAATGGTTTCATTATATTCATTTTATGATGGTTTAGATTTAATTGTGGATTGATTGGCCATATTCGTTATGTCTTATAGACGATCCTTCCCAAAATAATATAATAAAATATTATAGTGGTTTATTTAGGGACTACAATATAGATAAAAAAATTCATTGATCTATATCTAGGGGATCTTTTGATATCTTCTTTCCATTTACTAACTTCAGTGAGTTGGAAATACTGAACACAATTAGTGAACCATTTTGAGATGATTAATAGTTAAAATCACTCTTTATATGTTGGTGAAAAAATGAATAATGAAATCAATGTGTTAATGGATCATATTGTGTCAATTTATAAGATCCTTATCACCCTTGAGAAATAAAAGGTCTTATTTTACTCCCATGTGATGGATATACTAGGTTTAAAATGTTAGGATCAGATGGTGTTGGAAATCAAACAAGGGGATCTCCTATTGTACACATTTAATGTTGATTTCAATCAAAAAATCCTCTCAGAAATATAGAGGATTATGAAGGCCTGGGAGTTTAAATAATTTTAGAAATATTATCATTAACTAGAAGATTATAATACATTGTTCACCATTTATTTCATGTTTCTCCAAATCTCCTTGTGAATGATTACATCACCAATCATCATTTTAAAATATGCATAAAGACAAAAACATATCCCAGATTTTTCTTCCTTGACTACCAACGTATTATTTCATAAATTATAGGTTATATATGTTATTGGAAGATATAATAAATATTATATGACTTGTTTTGTTCCATATATGTTTTGTATCTAGATCCCCTACTATTGTAAAGTGATAAAGTATAAATACTATCATTATTGTATTGGAAGGATTTCCCAAAAGACATAGTATAGATATATTGGGTTATATATGGTATAAGTAATATGTTTTTAATAATTATACTCAAGGTGGTCACAGAAAACGTAATTTATTAGTGACTTCATGAAATTTCTACCAATGTGAGTTTATTTGGGATATTAATATATTTTGTCAACTTTCGTCAAGGGGGTGTTATAGGATCCAAATTCATAATGGGTTCAGTAATGTAGTATAATTATTCTATGTATGTATAACATGTAACTCTTGGTAAGTGGTTTTATATAAAATCAAGGAAGGCTCTGTGTGGGCCTAGTTGTTTACATCTTAATGTAGAATTGTGCATTCTAGAGGAGTTGGATTCGAGTTTGACCACATTGATAAGCATAATTATATTTTATAGTCTAAATAATAATTTTATATTGATTTTGTAACCTCCAATTACATTTTATTTATTAAACACTTTTACACTGTGGGTATTTTAGAATATTTTATTATATTTGGAATGGATTTTTGTACCTCATTAGGTAGGATAATGGAGAATGGTTTCGTATGACTATAATTCAGTGATTTATATACCAATGAGGTGTTTTTTAGTGTATACACAACTTATAATAAGATATATTTGTCCATATAACTAGTATGTATTGGTTTATTAGATTATTATCTCATATTGAGAGTAATAATAATAGATTATACTTCATTACCACTGAAGATTGCATTAAATCATTTAGGGTGAGTGAGAAAATGGCCAGAGATGTTAGGATAATTTTCTCTATAATTGAGTTTCATTTAATTCATGTTTTCTAGGTTTTCCATTATAGCCAATGATATGTGATCATATGGTGGGAATATAGTGGAAATATATGGGTATACTTATTTTCTTAAATATGATTTTTTAGGTTTTCAAACATGCTGGATAGAAATTTTATCCTCGATAATATCGCAAATAGAATCCAAATTTATTTTCCATTTTACTCGATGGACCTTGATGATATGAAAGAGATGAATGTGGGCCAAAAGGAGACCAAGGAAAAGTGATATATCCATCCCATCATGTCTATGTGGGAATTTCTAGTTCTATTTACAATGAAGGTTGATGGAAACTTCCAAATTATCCGATAAAATCATAGAATTAAGTATGTGATGGTAATGAATAAATACATGTTAGAACCAGTTGACTATATCTTTGATATTTTTACGGGATCTTATTGGTTTTAAATGATCTGCATGAGATCCAAGTAGGACTACCTAAATGTGTGGGTAGAAGATGTTTTAAAGATAATGATTCGTAGTCATTATGTAAATTTTTTATATTTGTTTTCTCCATTTTGGATTAAAAATTATTTTTTCATTATTTTTTCAATGATGAACAAGATAATCCACTATTTATTGCACACAATATGTTCAGGATTTTTTATGAAATCATTGTGTGTTGAATGATATTGCAGGATTATGTTTACAATATAGTGGCTTTTGGGGTTATTAATGATATTTTTTTTCTATATTATGTGACATCCAACATTATATTTAGATCTTAGATGTGATATTATGTGTTCGTGTAATTTTTAAGGGAGGTCCTTTCGCAGATCCCAAAAAGTTTTGATCTTCCCAGTCTTGGTAATATTCTAATAATGTTATTGAGGTCAGAATCATTTTGCGATTGTTTGAATATTTTCAAAAAAAATTAGGGACTACACTAAAATATATTATTACAGGATTGGTTAGACTATAATGACGCTAAAACATAATTGGTATTAGTAGTGTCTATTCCTTTTTGAGTTGTTCTAGGATTTTTACATTTCTTTAATAATTTTGATTCTTCTGGAGCCTTGTAGAACTTATTCTATATAATATGATGATTTTGTAATAGGATTGGATTTTTTGAATATGTAATATTTATATGTGGTATATTATATCACTTGGAATCTATTCCCAAATGAGAAAAATTACGCACTAATTCCAAATAATTAAAATATGTTATTCATGCAATGAATATGAATGATCATTTACCCTTTTGTGATCATTTTATTTTCCAGGTGGATAATAAAATCCTTAAATATATCTTTTAAAATTTTGACTTAATTATAATTTTGATATGATGGGTATAATATCATGATTTTTTTTATATTATAATTATAATATTTAAAAGAAACATAGTCACTGACACGTTGTCAATTTTTTTCTTGTATTCTATTCCAGGACTAATATATAAGTTGAATCGAATGTGATTAATTACTAATATAATATTGAATGTAGAAGAGGAAAAAGGTTAGGTGTTATTGGAATGTTTATAGGTGAAAAAATATATTATAGATTATCTTATTGGTTAGAATGTATCTGACAATTATTAGTAGATGATTATCATAGATCTCAATTATAGAGATACGTCAATTGATTTATATCCCTCTCATGATAGTTCTTCCCTTATCAAGAAGAATCCAAATATTTCATTTATCTTGAGGTAGGAGGTGATGTAGGATGGTCCACATTCTAGATGGTTCATGAAACCTGGGGAAGCATAGGTATTATATACCTAAATAGGTTATTATAGGTGACATGGGATAAGGGATTCAATTGCATTAATTGTTTCGTGATATTTGGCATGGTATAGAATTTATGTATAGCATCACAGGACATCCAAGTTCTTACAGCCAGTTAACATATTAGTGTTGATTTGGGATATGATCTTGATGGATTTTATAATTAGGAAATACAATAATCGAGAGTAAATGGTTATGTATGGGTGATTTTCGATTCCATGAAAAAATTGTATTGTTTTCATCCTATTAGAGAGTCGGTGAAGGTGGAATAACAATACTATATGTATGGATGATAGGGTTTTCATATTTATAGAGTGAACGAAGTGATATTTGTAGATGGGGATACCAATTTAACTTCTTGGTTAGGGGAGTGTCACGTAGAGGCATTGGGAATTGATTTTGTATTAAGGTATATATATCATTTTTAGATAGATGGTCAATATGATGGGACTATACTGGATCCCA
The DNA here is from genome assembly GCA_963277665.1 of Viscum album. Taxonomy (NCBI): domain Eukaryota; kingdom Viridiplantae; phylum Streptophyta; class Magnoliopsida; order Santalales; family Viscaceae; genus Viscum; species Viscum album. The sequence continues at coordinate 656,402,693 of OY728140.1, forward strand.
TTGATTCTTTAAGATCATGCATGCTTGATTTCGGATGTTCCTAGGAATGGAAACTATCATTTCATAAATTTCAATGTATTAATATTAATTAAAGCACAATCAGGCTAGAACCATTTGTGTATTTGTACGAGCTTACATCCTTATACAAGTTGTGTTGGTATGAGTTGGGCGAGTGATTGATATTGGGGAATATATTCATATAAGATAAACTAATATATTAAAAATTATTAAGAAAATGATAATTAATGTTTATAATATACATAATTCATATGCCGATCAATATAATCCTATGTTAATGTTTGAGGTTGGAGATCATCTAATTTATTGTGAATCTGTTTAATTGGGACACTACCATATGGGAAAGCAGGGAATAATAGAATCATTATATGTCATACCGTTTCAAGAGGTTAAACATCATAGGTAGTGATCTAATTTTTTTGATTTTACCATATTCATGACCTCGATTAAGGATGTATTCCTTATCTCCAAGTAGAAACAATACCTTTTATACCAATCTCATGGGTTATAATGTGATGATTTGATCAAGATTCCTCTACTATGGGCCATCTGGTTCATTCAATGGATTAGTAGGATATGTTGATAAATTGTAAGTCTATAACGTAATGATTTTTTATTTGGTATCCTATTTGTGATTTCCACAAGACATGGGTGTTGGAATGTTTTAAGATGGATTAGTTTCCCCACTAAATTTCTTTTAAGAATGAATGATAAATTTTTTGGGGGTTGGAATTTGAATGATGGATTGTTTTTTCAACCCTATTGGTCATAAGTACAATAATTAATTCTTTTATTGTTATATTTTTTTGTTTTAAATTTCATCGGTGTAGGGGATAGAATAGTGGGTTTTTTGGGAAAAATTACATAGGAGTAGAACATGAGAATCATTTTTCTAACTATGAATGGTGGGATATGTTTCAGATAATGGATATTTTCATGATTTGAGAATGTTTTTTCAATAAAAAATTATTATATGGAGTAATATTGTTTCTTATATAATAGATGAATTATAATCTTCATTTTTAGCACATAGTATGTCAAACGATGTGGCTTTTCCATGCAAGTTTCCTATAATCAATAAAATATTTGTTTTGAATAAAATTATTTTTTTGTGTTTTTATTTTTTAGGGAACATTACTTTTCTCTCCTACATGTATTCCAAGAATCCCATTCCTTTGATGATTTTTCCAAATAATTTGTGGGACTCTCCAATGATTCAGCATAATTAGTCTTTATATAAGACACTTTCATCTCATTTTAATCCTATATCCCTCCTTCTTATATTTGTGTTTCCATTAATTTTTATGTGTGGATCCCTAATGTGTAGTTTTAATTACATTAATTTTTTTTAAAACAATTTAGGGTTTTTTGTTTCCTAATATGATTCCTTCATCTTCATAAATATTTTTGTTTTTGTCAGAGATTACAATGATGAGGCCATTTTTATCATTGGAGTCTATATTTAAGGGTGTTTTCCATGGTGTGACATTAAATTTATAAGCACAATTTTTTTATCAATTTTCTATTTAATTTCAATTTTTTGATATGTATTTCTCATTTTGATGTGATTAAGCTATTTATTTATTCATTTATATTATTAAGGATATTTTTTATACTTAGTGGACAAATTTATCTCATAGTTTTATACTAAATAGATAATAATGGAATTTTAGTTCACAATCGATTTCAAAAAAGGATTTAAAAGTCATCTATTTTGGAAATGTATTAATGGGGATGGGGGTTTTTTTAAACTGAGTATGGATTGCTATTTTATGTACAAATATTGTGGTTTTATTATTAATAGAGTTGAATATCATAAAGTATATATAGTGAGTGAGATTCTATTAAACATGGTAACATTAGATCCCTTGGGGGAATGACTATGGGGGCTTACAATTTCTTTCCAAGAGACTTTGAGTGAACAAATCATCCTTCAGTTTCTCTATGCTATTGTCTGAATTATGATGATGTTTTAAAAGATGCGTACTCTCATCCTGAAGTACCAATAAATGTAGTAGTATTAAATAAGATAATTAATGAATGATTCTTATATTTCGTAGAAAAATATATAAATTAACTAGAATTAAATATTTATTTTATCCCATATATTATTCATAATGTACATAAATATTCCTTGGTGAAATGGGATAAATAAATTTTGAGTATATATGTTTCGTAAGGAATTCATACAGAATAATCTATCATGATTAAATAAGTAATAATTAATATGGAATTATAAGTAACCATAACACATTACAATTATTCCTAAACTAGATCATGAGACATATCCATAGATAATATTAATTTTACAATCTCAGTGATAATAACAACTAAATTATCAATGAAGGAAATACTAAATATTGGATCTCATGATCTCAAACAAAATGATATATTTACCCATAAATCATTGTGATATGACAATTTAATTTATGGTAGGTTATACAAATAAAACCCATTTAATATAGTTAGAAACCGTGTTTTATTATGTGTCCTGATTACGCATTGAGAGGAAGTAAATAAATTATCTCCACATATAACTACATGTAAAATTCATTACACATATATTGAATGATTAATATAACTCATAATATACATAACATATCATTTGATTCACATATTGGAAAAATAAATCATAATTTTAATATTTCTCTAGATAATTAAATTAAATTCAACTTTAAATAGAGTGTGAATAAATGGTATATAGAATAAGAAATAAGAAATTTTATGAAACATGTAATATATTTATTTAAGATAAATTTACAATTACATGATAATAATAAAGTAAAAATTTAAGGAAAATTATAATAACTGATAAATTGAAATGAGATAATATATAAAAACAATTCAAAATAAAAATATATTTTGATGAAAAAATCTATAGACCATAAAAGGGTTATTATGTTTCAATTATCAATTAATGATTTATATTTTAAAAATAGTACAATTATAATTGTTATAATTATATTTGTATAATGATGTTTTATAAAATATTAAAAATACTCACTTGAAAATTTCAAAAAATTCAATAATAACCTAAAATCTTCATAATATATTATTTCAGAAAAAAGTACTTCTGTAAAATAATTTTTAAAAATATAGATATATAAATAAATTATATTGAATAAAAAGAAAAAAATATTTAGTTATTATTTTAAATATTTTTTAGAATAAACCAAGTGGAAAATAGATGAAAAATAAGGTTAAAAGAACATTACTCCTTAAATGTTTCAGTTATAAATAAAAAATGTTCTTCAAAAAATATGATTTTAAAATTAATTCTTACCTCAATAGTACAATTAAAAATTTAACCCCTTGAAAGGGTAAAAATGAAATGAAACAATAATATATATATATATATATATATATATTATATAGATCAATGGTAACTTATAATCACCATAAAAAATTTGTGCATAATACCAAATATATATCAATGGTGTGGAATTTGTGATAAAAATTAACACAACATGTTTAAAATGAATCATAAGTTATTTTAACCACCAATATAATAAATTTTTAATTTTTTATATATAAAAAATACCATATAAAGGACTATATTATCATACATAATATATTTATAACATCTTATCACACTATGTTTTACTATCTTTTTTTATTCATTGTTTTGATTGATTACTAATTTGTTTCTCATTTGTATTTTGAATTGATAGTTCAATTTTAGATATGTTATTAATAATTTCATCAAATACAAAATGTTAATAATTATATAAATTAAATATATATTTATTATATATATACATTTATGGTCATATAGTAAGATTATGTATTGAAAAATTAATTACATCAATCATGGAGACGATATTCCTTACATACACATGAAAATTGTTTTCACATTTTAATGAATAGAATGAATGAAATAAATATAATAAATCTAAATTATAAAATCATTAATATATCATATATATTATATATAGCAGTTCAATATATCTTTATTACCATCCACATAAATAATAAATGAAATATGAATTGTATATCATTATGGGGTGGTAGTAAACACGTATGCACAAGTTACAAAATAATTTTACTAAGTATCAGAAAATAATTTTTAACATAATATTTTATAATTATAGAAGAATAATAATTTAATAAATATCATTTATATATATTAAATCCATATTTATAAAACCATACGTGATAATGAAACTGTAAACAAATTACATTAGTGTGTGAGATTGTTGTTCACCATACACACAGTTGTTGGTTTTTCCCCATTTGATGGAGAATGAGAATGATGAAAATTTAGCAGATAAATTTTTTAAAAATTATTATTTGGAATATATTTTTTTAGTTATAATTTAAAGGATATAGAATATGTAGTGTTCGTTAAAGATGTTTAAATTTGAAAGTACTCATTGATTTTGATTTATTATTCTTTGAAATAGTTCCTGTAGATATACATTTATGGGAGGAAGATTTATTTTATGAAAGACCAACTACTAAAAAACAAGGATAACGATTTATATAATATAATATGATATTTTTGGGTTGGACTATATTTGTCATGTTGGTTAAATAAAATGTGATAATGGGTGTCCATTTATAAGTGATAGATGGTACACTTTTTGAATTTTTTGAAATATACATATATATTTTGTGTCTAAATCATGAATAATTTTTAAAAAAAAGGTATATATATGATAAATATAGGAGATAATATTAATGTAATCATACATTATAATTTTTTATTTTCTAAATATCATCTTAAATATTATTATTTGGATTTTCACCTTAGTTTATAAATTTTAGTAGTAATATTAGAGATAGGTTTTTAAATATCATATAGTAAGAAGATGGCCAATAAATTAAATATTGGTGAATAAATAGAAATGGTAAAACATTTTAGATAGTAATATATCAAAATTTTAAACTTTTATTAATTTTACATTTCTAAAATAGTTTTATGACATTTAAGTTTAATAAAATATCAAATTTATCGACATAATTCATTTCATTTGACATTAAATAAATAAAAAAATATTTTTATTTAAAAAATAATCCATTATAACGTATTCAATATTTTATAGATTTTTATAATATTAATAGATCTGAATTTTCATTCAAAATTTAATTACTATGAACATTTTCAAATTAATTATTTTGTATGTCCTTTTAAATGGATAAATATTTTACTAATATAGTTTATTAACTTAAAGAAATTATTATAATAGTAAAAATTTAAATTAAAGGATAATGATAAAAAATTTACACATATATTTTAAATTTACATTTAAAATTGAATATTACCGCTCTTCATCTATAAGTAAAAATATTGAACAATTAAAATTCAAGAGTGTTACATTTTTATTCAAATAAAAAAATTTATATAAATGGAAAATATAACAAGGATTCCATAATATCAGGAAATGGAAGGGTGTATTATATATATACTCATAAAATAATATTTATTAATGATTTTTAAAATATTTTGGCCCTCTTCCAATTACATAGAAACATTAATTACCTAATTTACCATTTACCAATGTGATAACTTTTTCAACTATTAATATTAATAATGAAAAAAAATAAAAACAATAAAATTAAAAATTTTGACCACATGATTGAAAATGTGGAATTAATTTTGTAAAATTCAATTCCATTGGGAGGTATAAATTAACTTCTGATGAAAATATATAATGAAATGATTTTTTTTGAAAACATATTCTGTAAAACAATGAATATATATTAATTAAGGATTAATGAAAATTAAATTGTATTAAATTGTATTAGTTTTGAGAAATGTGGATTATTTTTAGTTAATTTAGATATTTTTTAATTATTATAATTTAAAATTTAGGACAATTTTATAAAAATCAATATTTTTAACTATTAATTTAAATATAAATCTTTTTTGAAAAAACCTAGAACAACATCCTCAGACAAAAATGTCATGATGAATTAAAAATGATATAATTATCACTTAATTATATTCAAATATTATTTCAATGTTTTTTGAAATATGTATTTAATGTAATTGATTCTATCATATCAATTAAGGCCAACATTAATATTTAATAAAATCTCTAGATATTATATTCGACGTCATTCTATCCATGTTTCCCTCAATATTTAATCAATTTGATACTATGAAAATATGATACTTTTACCTGATCAAATCCAAAGTCTCCACATGTCATACCATATTTTACTATTTGAACGATAATCATTGACCAAATTTGTTCTCTTATTTCATAAAACATTTTATTTATAACACTTATATGAAGACATCTATTCCTCATAAGATATATATTTATCATGTGGTATGACCTTTTTATTCATTAAATGAGATGGATTGGGTCTGTACATTCATAGATGATATAAATGGATCACCTTATGTAATTGTTGTATATTAGGTAGAGGATCTAACTGATCAGCTACCATCCCAACATAGTCAATAATTTCATATGGGTGGATATATATAGGGATAATAATTACATTTTTTAAAATCACGTAAATATCTTAGAAAGTGATATTGATATGAAAATCATATCCCTAATTTACAAATATATGTCCCTATAATTATTGTTACCATATGTTTTTGTTATATTTTATTTTTTATGGGTTATTGAATAGATCAAACCTTTTATCACATTTTCCTAGTTAGATAATGTCCCATTATTATTATTTTTTCAACTACATCACGACATATTAGAGTTATTCACTTTGTTTCACATAGGAAATATTAAGGAGCCGTATGAATGATCGAATGATATCTATTTTTTATAAAACAATTAAACAAAATAACAATAAAGATCCCATCCAACAAAAAAATCATAGAGAATTATATTAAAATGTATTGTATATATTTAATGTAACTCTCAAAATAAACACCACTATAGTGAACATATATAGTAGTAAACTAAACTATATATCTATAAAAACATGAATACCTCTAAAAATTATTGAGCATAACTTCAGATCTTGATCGCATACAATATATATATGAATTCCATGAAATGTTGTTAATTTAATTATGTATTACATAATATGATGGAAAATTTGAAATATTAAGGAATAATGAAGAAATTTTCTCATTTCAAAAGGTGATCATCTACAATTAGAATTATATTGTAACCTTTATATGTTTTTGGAGTTTGATGATGAATTATATGTTAATTATTTTCCACTTCCATTTTTGTTTGGGTAAAGGTTGTAATATCCCCATAGACGCATCCTTTTGTTGAATACACATTTTTCCTCAAGATACATACTCTCTAAAATCCATTTTCATGTTATCCCACAAAAATTAAATTTCTAGAACTATATAAATATATGTACTTCAAGGATGTATAGGGAGGGATAAATTGTGAACTTCATCCAACAATTCTTTCCTCTACTATGGTAATTTTTGGAAGCATACTTGGTTTTTAATCCATATTATTTATAAGTTACCATGTATTATTTCATGAACATTCCTCACTCACTTATATAATTAATCACAATTTTTAAATTAATTAAAACTTATCAAGTGGATTTTTGATAGAAAATTAATTTGTAAATAATATGGTATTTTCCCAATACATAAAATTTAACAATTTAAGTTATGTATATCTGAAAATTCTTATCCCATTTTATCCTTATTATTGAAAAACTTTCATGATCATCCAAGCATTGATGATTAACTAGCATGTTTACATTCCCATATTTGAAATGAATTTAATAATAAAAATCATTTGTCTTCTTAGAACATAATATCTAGATAATATTGAATTTTTTCGATGAAAATATATATTTCAATCATTTATGGTCCATATATAAACCACACCATTAACTGTATAGATAATACCATTATATAATTAAATAACATTTTGCAACTTTCAACTCTATATCATGATTAGATTATTTATTCTCTTTAATTTTCAATTTTTTGGGAGGAATATAATATCACCATATAATTTGAATATGGTTTCATACTGATAAATTAATTTATTTATAATTATAGATCATAAATTCTTCCACGATGTGGTTATTTTCAAAATAATCACATTGACCAAAATTAACATTTTTTCTTTTAAATTATCATTAAAATATTTTTACATATAAAAATATGCACATATTATTATTAAATAACAAGTGGATTAATTTTGTTGGAGAATTTTCTCAATAATTAACAGTATTATTTTACATTCGCAAGAAATATTGTATCTTATTTATCATGGTTTTTCTAGGATATTTTTGAGAAAATTATTTTTATGAAGGATGCCACAATATATTATCACCTAATATTATCTGACCATGGAATGAATAATATAGAATAGAAAAATAAAACTTATAAATTTACCATACAACATTTCCTTCTTCAAGATAACTGATAATATTGTTAAATGGTTTTCACAGACATTGAATATATATGAATTTCATCTATACAGACTATTAAAAACTGATTGAGGTTATATATAATTAGTAAAAAAATTAAATCTATTAATAATATAGAATCATTGGTAATTCCAAATGAAATTCCAATAAATTTAAAATGAACATAAGTTATACGTAATTTATTCATGGGAATATACTTTTTCTTGACAGTTATTTGATAATATTATTTTCGAAGATCAATCAAATAAACATATTATGATACATTAATTTCATTAAAAATCACATCGATATATGGTAGAGGATACATATTATTAATATATTTGTTGTTAGGTTATTCTTAATTTATGAAATTAAACTAAAAACCATTATTTTTAAATTAAAATTAAAATTTTCACATCATATAGAAGAACTAGGATAAAAGAATCACTTATCAAGATTCTTCTAGAGGTTCATCCTCAAAAAATATAAATCAATCAAGTAAATTCATTATGGTTTTTTTAAATATGTTTAGATTAAGGCAAGAGTTATTTAGGAAACTCAACATCATGGTTTTGGGGAATAATTTTAATCAATTATATAAATACATCCATAAAATCCCATACAATAAGAAAATAATTATTATATAATTTATCCTAAACACTCTAATTAATAAATCCATCATTAATTTGTCACAATACCAATATGATAGAATAGATTTCCCTTTCTAATTTATATTAGTCACAAACTAATAGATTATTACATGTTTATTTGGAATATCAAATATAACATCCCATCCAATAAAATTGATATTGGATATATATCATGAAAGACAATCAATTCAATGAAATACATCAAAATTTACATAAAATTAAATAAAAACAAATCTGAGACATATTTTGAAAAAATATATATTGGTTGGAGAAATACACATGAAATGTGATCATTAAACCATTGAATTTTTTCACAGCTTACTGAAGATCTTCTAACTGAAGAAAATATCTGATTTCTTTAAAAATAATATTAAAATAAACTAGTTTGATGAACAGGAATAATAATTATATTTTCACTTATATAGTGGATTGTAAATTTTTCTGTCATTACAAAAATATGATATTATACATCAACTATAGTCATTCCATATTCTATGACATTTCCCTTATTAATATTCAATGGTATAGTACTGTAATGTTTGGGGAATTTTTTTGAATTATTCCCAAAAACTTTATAGTTGTATCAGTAGATATTTTAAATTTCATTATTTTTCTTAAACTCCTTAGCTAGAAGACAATTCAATATACACAAGAAAATAATTCCCATTTGAAACTGGTGTTTATTGTGGTGCTTTATTCCATTATTTTAACATGGTGGAAATTATAATCATTATTACGTACGTCATCAATGTGTTAACGCTTTCATTGATTCCAATCGATCTTCTAATTTAGTTTTTTTTGTAAAATATATTGGATTCAAAAAAATTATTCTTTATCTTAATAAAAAATGTTAAAATAAAACCATATAATGATGAGTTGTAAAAAAATGTTCCCTTTAATTAATCTTCTTATGAACATCAATGAAACATTCTATCATTATTTCTAAATTACATATATATTCTGAATAATAACTAACAATATTGTAATGTTATTCTTATACTCAACAATATACAAATTATCATTTTTCATTAGTATAAGGAACATCCTCTCAATTTCAGCTAACATTTCACGGGGATAGTTTATATGTAATAGTATCAAATAACAATATCTCTGTAAAATGAATAATATTTATTTATCATATTTTGTGTTTTGGATAAAAAATAAATTCATCTAAATTTCTTTTCAAATATAACAATTCATGAATAACCACTTCACATTAGTTACATTCCAAATCCAGTAATATATTTTCAAGGGACACAATACATTTCTCATATACCAATGGAGTAGTAATAACACTGAAAAAATAGGATTATTCCACATGAATATAAATAACATAGGTGAATACTAATGTGGAACGACAGGTTTACCTAGAATTATAACATTATACAAATTATATTATCTCTATTTTACTCAGTAATAAATTTAATTATTTTTTATAATTTAATGAAATATAAATTTTATTAAATTTCATTTATGTCATTTTGAATGAATTTATTTAATTTCACTTTAAATTAATCGTGGAAATGATGTTATTCTATAATAATAATTTTAGACCTTAATAAATTTTCATGTTTATTAATAACAGTCTTGGGACACACTTATTTATACATTTTGTATTACTTTTGTTATTTTTTATATAATTTACAAATTTTATAAATTAATTTATTAATTTTTTTTAATATAATAATAATGTAAGATAATTTTTAAATTAATAAAATTGAAAATATCATAAAATTATAAAAATTAATTCATATTTAAATTTCATATTTAAAGTTTATCAAAATATTTTTTTTACTTATTGAAAAATTAGAGAGATATTAAATTCATAACTATAACATCATGATTTTCATTTTTTCATAACATATTATAATGTTATATATCAATGAGAAATAGATAAATGTAGCCATATTTTCAATAATGGGATGATAATTGTTGACCTAAACATATACAATATGATAAATTCATGTATTTCATTATTTTTAAATGCTTATCAAATTACATTTTAACCATAATTACAAGATTTATCCTTTATTGGATTGATTTATTTTTCCACAATTTCAATTATTAAGAATTAAAAATAAAACGGTACTATTTAAAAAAATTTAACATATTTATATAATATTTTTAATCAACTTTTTTATATTTAATTTATATAGTTTAATATAATTAATTTAAGAAAAGAAAGAAAAATATATCAATTAATATTTTTGAAGAAAATATATTTTAAAATAAACGATGAACATGTATTAAAATAAAATATAATAATAATTAAAATGTATTTATTTAGGCGTTTTTACAAAATTATGATTATTTTATTTTATTTTGAATGAGTTATTTTGATTTTTAATTTATATATAATGGCTGTTAGAAAAATATTTTATTCTCACTATCAAATGAAAAATCAATCTTTAAAAAAAAATCCTATGATAAAATTCGATAGATGATCTAAAAATGGTATAATTTACACATAATATTGTTTTAATGGGTTATGTGAGAATAATAAACCACTTTGGGGTGTGAAAAAATTTGTTATCAAAAAGATTATTTAAATAGGAATGTATTTTCAATAATTTTACTTGTACTGTGAGCACCTTTAATAGGATGACTAAGAGAGAATAATCATATTTAATGAGTGATTTACATAGATATTGGATATTTTATTGAGGGAGATAGTTACATCTTAAATTTTATTTATTTATCTACAAAACAAATTTTTGAATAACTCATAGTCGACACTTTTTGATAGCCTTAAGAGAAGATAACAAAAGGCTCGATGACTCATATGTCTTAATTCATTTATTTAGTTCCTTGTCGTTTGTGATATTATTTTTTAAAAAAATCTTAATTACTTCGTAACATTTTAATGATTCTCATGCAAGAATCATATTTTTCCACTTTTTTTGTCTCGATCATAGAGTTTTTTATGGTCTTATTCCATTTCCATTTCCATAAGAAATGTATTTTTTTCAAAACATGAATATTTAAAAGATAAAATAAAAATATATCATATTTTATTTTAAATGAAAAATATTTTCATGTTTTTTAGTTTTAAAATATATAGTTTCAATATTGTTAATTTTTATCAGGGCTAAAAAGTCCCCAAATAAATTCATGGTGGTACTTTACTATGATTCAATCCCCACACCCTTCATATATTTTTCTGTGTATGTATATATTTTGGGCATTAGTATGGAGATTATACAATGTAGTTTGGTGGCTCATCATGATTACTGTCACTCTATTTTTTTGGATAAGAAGTGATCTCTTATGGTTGGCATGTGTGCAATTATTTGTAAGAGATAAACCCATGGAATATATATATATATAGATATATATATATAGATGAAATTTTTGGTATTGCACCCATTTTTGGGTATTGAAATTTTTACTTGAGATACTAAGTATATGTCAAATTTTTTCATGTTAGGTATTAAATGGTTTTATTAGAATATGGTGTAGTCGTTATTTTGCATTGGGGTATATATAATTAAATAGTTTGACTCTGACGATGTTGGTGTGTCCACGACATTTAATGGATAGTTCATTACAATTTTACATTGAATAAATTATCCCCAAGTGGATCATTATTATAATACATTCCTCTCTCTATAAAATGGTTATTTTGAATGAACATCACATCTTTTTTTGTTCCAACATTGGGGAGATGTAGGTTGAACCCTAGTCAGTTTGATATATATACACATTTCACCCAGTTCTCATTAATTTTAATTGGAAATGGATAAATGGTAATAATATGAATAAAAATACTAAATCAATATAATATTTAAGATGAAATAAATAACTTCTTCGATATAAAACTTGAATGTGTTACAAAATAAAAAATTATAAATTTGGGAATTATCTCATAAATATTTGTATAACATTTTTTCGAATATGACATATGATTGAAGAATAAATTTCCATTATATAATGAATAACTAGGATGTGTATTTAATAGTTTGGATAATCAGTATAACCATGTGGGCAAAAATATTTTATATGATATATGTGATGAGTTATTCTCATTTTTTGGATAATATTTTGGAGAGTTTTGTTAATATTAATAGTAATATATCACTTGTACTATTTTCACTATAGAAATTTATGACATATCACACCATGGTGTCATAAAGTATGTTTTGGTGAGGTAAATTGTGGTAAAACTCAATCAAAATCCATGAAATATGTTTCCCCATAAAAATAACATTAAATATGAAAAATCATGTGAAACTATGCGTTATAAAAATTTTATCATACGTCAAAAAGAAGGTGGTATTGAATTATAACCTCTATAATATGATGAAAAATTATTTATATTAGTCTTTAAAAGCATTTTATACAATAAATATGTGTAACTAAGAATCATAGGTAGTATAGGATGAATGTTTGAATATATTTTATAGATTCAATGTGTAATTAAGAGGAACCAATTGGGAATACCATCTTCATAAAAACCCCAAATTATTATAGTTTATATGAATAAATTATCAGGTTATATTGATTATATTATAGTAGATATTTATTTTGTGTATAATTTAATTGGGGATGAAATAAATAATTAACTAAATTATTATGAGTGAATGAATTTCAAAAATGAAATTAAAAAATGTGATGATAATAATTTTTCTTTTGTTGGGACAATCAATAACATTTAAGAACTCAATGAGGATGTAGTATCATTAATGATGTGTTATGAATGTCATGTATTTCTAAAATCTATAATAAATTAAAATTGAGACTCTTTACTGATGTAGAACAGAATGAAATAACAAATATAGGAACAAAATGTGTTAAAATAATGTTGTATTCTTTAGGACCCAATTTTAGGGGTAATAGTGAACATGGATTCATTAATGATACATCATAAACATATTAATAAAAACTAATGCTAAAAAAATAAGATGATTTGGGTGTTATATTAATAATATTTATTTACTCTAAAATCCAGTGGTTATTTAATTGTTGGAAATAAGGGGATATTTGAAACAATAAAAAAATTACTTTATGATGAAATAATTTTTTTTATTTTTCTAGTCTTCAAAATCACATGGTTTGATGAATATACAGTGCACGTTTAAGGAAATTAAGTTTATATTTAACAAATTAAAAAAATAATACATTACATCTCAAAAAAAGAATTCATTTTATAATATATTTCTATTAGTCTTAAAATTTATATTATACTATCATTGAATTTTGGAAATAATAAATATGTAATAATTTAATTTAATTTTTGATAAGAATTATATTGAAATTGTGAGTCATATTACCTTTGGAATATAGTTCGCCCCCTTTGGAAATAAAATAGTATGACTAGTTTTCATTTAATAAATTTAATATGAATATATAATCTTGTTTCTATACATATACTATGATTTCTGGAATGAATAAAATATTTTATTATATATAATGATATAATTTTGAAAATTTAGTTAATGTAATTGAATAATAATTTTTTTGATTAATCATATTCAATTTCCAATCCATTTTCATAAAATATAATTCCTCTAAAAATGTGAATTGAAGGGTTGATAAAACTATTTTCTGTATATAATGTAGCAATAAATACAGTTTTATTTGGTAAAATTTATTTTTTATGAGAGAAAAGTAGAAAAATACTATTTTTTTGATATATATGATATAATGTACAACATTAGGAGTTCGAATAGCTTATGTTACTTTAGATTAGATGTCATGGTCTATTAGAAAGGATTTTATATCAAGTACAATATTCAAATTTTATATTATATAAAGGGAAATGTGATGATATTTTTTAATTAGAGGAAAATAAAAAATAAAACATGACTTTTTTATTATGGGTGTTATAGGAAATCAATTACATTATAATCTTGGTTATCTATATAAAAAATATTGAAATTTTTCAAAAATAATATCAATCCGTGGATATAAAAATATATTTATCTTTATATAGAAAAGTTTGGTTATATGAGATTATGTAGATTTAGAGTGAAGAACATGTATCATTTAATGAATAAGGGAGGGTGAAATCATCATGATTTTGTCCAAACTAAGTTATTTCATCCAATGGATCTATAAAAATATCTTGGATAATAAAAATCAATTTATTAGTCGATGTCTACAATGAAATGGTTTATTCTATATTTATATGTTCTAATAGTTATATTATTTGTATGTAAAATTTATTTTGAGAATTGTAGATAATGAAACGAGAATATGTAAATAATTTATTCTTATATATTTTATATAAATATAAATAAAATTATATATATAATTATTTTGATAAAAACTAAATAAATTATAACATGTATTTACTAATTGCGTGACAGAATATTGTAGGTTTGGAATGATAGAATCAAATTTCTCAGAACTATGATATATCATTAGTAATAAACAATGGTATTTGTCAATATAATATTATATAATATGTCTAATTTTTCATTATACGACAAATTAGCCACTTTGTTACCTTTGGAGAGAAGATGATTCCACCTAAAATGTTGCATATAATAAATACATAATTGATTTATCAATTAGATATAAGTTGTAATTATTTTTTCTCAGACAATAAAAAAATTAGGGTATATATATATATATATTCCAATGATGATGGAAAATTTCATTTTTATTTATCAATGAGTCAATCCTATAATTGATTTATTAATAGATGATGTAAAATTGAAAATTGTATTGATGTCTAGTTTACAAAAGATAAATCTAAGAAAAATATAATCATCCCATAATTGAATAATCATATGATGAAGAATAATGTTACGACGATAATGTCAAATATTTTAATTTTTTAACAAATAGTGATGATTTTTACATTGAATTATATTGTGGGAATGGGTTTGTAGTATGTTTATACATGGATCAGATAAAAACTGGATGATTTTTTGTTGAACCAAACAAAATTCATGGTAAAAACTACACTCCAATGATGATATTGAGAATGATTAATATATATAATACTAATCAATAATCACCTTCTCAACCAAATATATTTGACTAGGAGTAAAAGTAAGAATCAAGGGTGAAATCCAAGAATGAATAAATTAGCTAGATTGAGAAGACCATGACAAGGGAACTTGGGAAAATACTTATTCATCACAATTTCGTTGGTATTAATGGATTTTTTTAAAAAATGAAAATATTGAATTTTATGTAACGTGGAAATAATGTTATATAAATTGAATAGTCATATATAACTAATTATTGTTGATTAGATTTTTAAAGTGGCTGTAAAGACAGAATCAATTATATTTTTATTCCTGATTATAATATCATGGATATTTAAGGTTTATATAATTTATTTCATGACTATATGCTTCATTAGGGTGATAAAAAAGGAGGATAATATCAAATAACCATTATGACGTCTCATTTGAAATATTTATGAAATAACTTGATTATTTTGAATCTCGTTAAATGATCTAATATAAGAACACAATTCCAGGTATGAATAAATGTGCCGAAATATAAGATAGATTTTGTTGAAAAGGGTTTTGGGGATCAAAACATTTATATTAAAATCTACTATGAGTAGATATTAATGGTGATGGAGTATTTATTTGATACCATATTTGGATAATAAAGACTATTTTAATTGAAAAAAATACAATATATATATATATATATTGATATAATGATGTTTAGAGACCAAACCTACATACATTAAATATATATAGAACTAAAATATGGAATCATATATATTACATCGATTATGTGTGCATGTTATTTGATAAAAAATGTATTCATTGTTAAGCTAAAAATTAGAATCGACTAAAATATTAGTAATGTCCTAGATTCTGGTTCCACCAAAGGGTGCCCCGAAACAGGTTAGTCACATAACCTCCAGAACATTTACCCAAATTCCATATCATTATGACTAGAAGTGAGGGGCATAGTTTGATAATGGGTAATGTATTCCCTCATTGGTATAGTATACATAGTAGAAAAAAATAGTAAATAATAGATGTAGTAGTTTTACCATACAACAAAAGTAAACCGTGGATGATTGATAGTAATTAAACAACATGAGAACATGTATAAATGATGCATGTCACATGTGTCTATGAAATAATCCAAACAAGTCAAAATTTTGTAAATACAATATAGATACAAATGTACAAAACAAATATGTAAATTACAACAGCATCCTAAGCCCCAGATTGGTCTTAGGCTCTCCAACACTAACAAATTTCAATTACCTGATGAATATGGGTGATTTCCCCTATCTATACCTGCAATCATATAACCTATTTGGGTCAAAATCATGATCCCAATTTAGTGGGAAATGAATCTCAGTAGGCCACCACCAAATGATGTACGCCTAACTATCAGTGAGTATATATAATAGGTAATAGGTAGAAATAAAGAATTAAACAAGAAAGTACTCAGAATTAAAAAATAATATATTTTTCCATTACATTCATTTAAATTTAATAATCATCATTTAAATTAATTAATTTTGGGATATAGACTTTTCTCTATATCCCAATTTTCATGGTAACTAAACTGATATCATAGAAGACCATCTAAACAATAATGTACGACCGAGTCCAAGCAAGTGCTTTGTCTTGGCAGACTCACCACAATCATTTAATCAAGGATAAAAAACCCAAAGAGAAATCTCTCATGGTCAACCACTTTGATTTAATGAAGTATAATTCAATTAAAATTGAACACTTAGGTAGCTCTCATGGTCAATACCTATTGTTCAACATATCAATAATAAAATTACAAATTACCACCAAAGAGTCTCCCATGATTAATAACTCTAGGATAACATAAAATAAATTATTTCATTAAATAATGACCCACCAGTACGATATCATGGTCTAATACCTTCTGTTCAATCATATAAACCAAGTATCTCATGGTCCAATGTATATAATCTTGAAGTCTCATTATTCTTCTTAGTATAATTCACTCACAATCTATGGGAAAACATGCAGGCATACTATATCAAAGAAACACATTAATTAATAAAATACTAAATGGATAAAAATTCTTAATGCATATCACATGCCTTCCCTATAATCAACTACTCAATCCTAACAATAGAAGGCTTGAAAACAAGAAAGACCTAAATGGATTCCTATAAAAAACGGGCATAATTAATCAAACAAGGGAATCACAGTCTTATGGTGTCCCATAATATGGTATCCCACCTTACATATAATAAACTACCAATTATCTATTAAATAAACAATTTCAAGTGATAAAGATGGTTAAATTAAAAATAAATTAATTCCCTAAATGTGGGTATGCATCACTTAAGCATGTATAATCCATGACAACAAAAAAGTCCCAAACCACATACCTTGATGTCGTATGATCAATATATATGAACATCATCTATTAAATCAATATAGATCAGCATTGATCAATAAAACAATGAAAAATGACATGCATTAAATAACAAAAGATATATGATGAATCGAGAATAAAACCTCCAGTGGATTTGAGAACTCACTAGTGAAATTCCAAAGTGCCTAAAGGTGTCTCAATCGGAGCACTAATGGAGAATCCGGAGGGGTTAAAAGTCCGTCACCTATTATGTCTCCTCTCTTTTATGTAACATTTGGAGAATAAGACATATCGAGTCATAAAACGAAACCACCCTTTGATATATCAAATAAATAGAAAATTAAATGATGTTTTCATTAAATGTACACGTCTTATAGTAGAATTAACTAGCCCCCAACATAAGTGGTATTCTTGGTCACTAGACATCATTATACTCGTCTGTTGCATGACAATCACAAGGATGTACGCAGAATGCTAGCTACATGGCCTGCAATCAAAAATGAACTGCATGTAGTTAGAAAACCCCATTTTAAACATTTTCCTCCCTAACAACTCAAAAAAAATATCCATAGAAAAAATGAAATTTTTTGTTCTTACTAACTTCCCCCTTAATGAAATTAATCCATGAATTTCTCTAAAAATGGTGGTAAAGACGAATATATGAACTACTCCACCGACTACGATCGCACATCGGCCTCCCTCTCCCAAATCTCGTCCTCCACTCTCATGTTCCTCCATAGCACATGTACTATAGGAACATAGAATTAAAGTAGAACCATCAGGATGTGATCAAAAATAAGAATAGGGTGCTACATGATGTCTTGTTCTGCCACAAAATAATCCCCCTCAGGATAAAAAACCTGAGACTGGTCTGAAATGTAATGACGCATCAAAGAAAAATAAATAATTTCAAGCAAATAATGGTACCTATAAGGTAAAATAAACTGATAGGGAACTAGACCGAATCTCTCTAAAAACCCAAATGGACCATCATATCTTAGTGAAATTTTCCTTTGTTTGATAATTCTAAAGTTTCCCAACCTTGGTGTGACATGTAGAAAATGATCTCCGACCATGAAATCTATAAGTCATCTCTATCGATCAACACTAGATCCTTTGAAGAGTGTGCAGTATCCAACCTTTACGGAATCAAACCCACTTTCTCAGTGGTCTCTTGGACAAGACAAGGTTTAATCATAGCTTCCTCTCCTACCTCTATCCAACATAGGGGTGATCGACATAGCCTACCATACAAATCATCATAAGGCTCCATCTTAATCATTTTATGAAAAATGTTATTGTATGAAAATTACACTGGTTGAATGTTTCTCTCCCATGAGACCCATAATCCAATACACATGATCGATAACGTCCTCTAAGAAGGGAATCATGTACTCTAATTGGTAATCTATCTGGGGAAGGAATGTAGCCCCCAAAAGGAAATGTGTACCCAAATCCCTCTATAGTCCCAGCTAGAGTGTAGAAGTTAAACTGGAATCCCTCTCTAAAACAATAGAGTTATAAAACCCTCTCTAATTTAAAATATGTCATATGTATAATATTCTAATCTCATCAACACTGGATGATTCCCTGATTTACATGAAATATCTAACCTTCATGATAATTTCGATAACAACCCAAACCACATCACCCCCTCATGGAGAACTCTGTAAAACTATTACAAAATCTAGTGCGAAATTAGTCAACATACACTCGTGAATGGGTAACTATTGTAACACCGTGAAAGTACATGATGCTCTACCATTTCTGCAAATAGGTGGAACATCACCTAATAAATATAGCTACATCCCTCATCATTATTGTACACTAACATTGACGATTTATACATCGATCTATCTTGGTGAAACATGGATGAACATCCCATACTGAGGCATGACAATCTTGTATGAACTTTTTAAATATGTCTGATTACACCCATTTGAACACTTTTAAATGTAGAAGATCATCTTTTCCTATGGCCCACCTAGATATAGGGTCCTCTCCTAACACACTCTCATGTTGTACTAGGAATTCAGAATTTGATAGCTTCCTCATTCTCAATCTTTAAAATAGATAAGATGTAATAGATCTAGAATAAATAAACATATACCCCTATTTTTTGAGAGCATTGAAATTATTCTTAGATAATAGTGCCATAAGCTTCACCTCATTGTTTTCCTCTTGAACCACGTGTTTCCGTGTTCTCCATCTCAACACAGTAGCCACTTTAATGCCTTTACCAGACATGTAGACAAGCTCAAAGCAAAATTACTTAAGGTGCTCACCCCACCTTCCCTGTATCATATTTAGATCACCCTGAGTAATGATATTCTTGAGGTTTTGTGGTCTTTGTACATAATAATATTATCTCCCAAAATATAATTTCACCAATAGTGAAAAAAACATGCACAACAGCAAGCAATTCAAGATCACGCATCAGGAAATTTCTCTCAGGTGGCCCAACAATCGAGGCACATACACAACAACTCCTTCCCTTGAGCAATAAATTCCCCAATCCCAATACTCGTTGCATCACAGTACACAATGTAACTCATTTACGGATATGGAAAAATTAGTATCAGTGAAAAATTCAATCTCTCTTTCTTATACTAAAATAATGAATTTCGGGAATTTGTACACAAGAAAATTTCACCCTTCTTTGGAAGGCTCGTATGTAGCCCTTCTAATAATAAAATGTTCTCAAAATAATGCCTTCTATAACCAACCAGCCCCTTAATTCTTTTTACCTCAATGAAATCATTCACCTGCACCCAGGAAACTGTCACTTTCACCATCTCTAGGTGACCAAATAATTTATTCTCTGAGATGACTAAACCCAAATAGTGAACCATATCCATCCTAAAGTGGCACTTATAGATTATAGAATATAACTAATGCTCCCATAGTATACTTATTTCGATATGAAGACGGATAGAATGGACATGTTTAATGTTTGAGTACACCTTGATATCAAACATGAAGACTACCAAAATGAATAATTATTATCATATATCACTTAGTTTATCTGTTCCATGAAACCTTCCAGAATGTTCATGAGACTGACCCACATAACGAAATACTCATATAGAAAATACCTAATTTGAAATGTTGTAACAGGAATATTTGACGGTAAAGCATTAAAATGATGATTACTGAAACTCTATTAAAAATTAAAGAACAATCAGGATCCTCGAATATGATCAGTGAAACCATCAATCCTTGGTAAGAGATATGGGTTCTTAACTGTCAACTACTTCAGTATCCGATAATCCACAAAAAGGAAGAGGGATTTGTCTGCCTTCTTCAAATAAAGGACTAGAAAACCATAATGATATGTAATGGGTCAGATGAAACCCTTTCCTAAGACTCCTCTAAATTCATCATTATCTCATGTAACTTTGTTGTATCCATCTTATAAGGTGTAATGGACACCAGTGCCTCTCTTGACACAGTCCCAATAATGAAATCTATCACTCGCCCTGGAGGAGAACCTGAAAATTAATCTATAAAGACATCTCTGAAATGATCCACCACTATAGTAAATCCATCAATGAAGTTTCCTGGATATCTAGATATAATATATAAATAAGGATAATAATTCCTCTCAACCCATGACGCGCAGTTCTAGATTTTTTTCCCTAAACATCCCATTCAACCTTGTGAAGAAAATTTCATCCCTCTGGTCAGGTGAAAAACACCATCAAGGGATAGTAGTAAAAAAATCCTGAAAGAAGACAAACCAGTCCATTTCATGAATGATATTAAAACATTTCATTTATAAGATAAACATAAACCGTATAATGTGACACCTATAAACCTGAAATGGGATAACCTTTTACTAAATCACACTAGCCTACCTAATTCCCAAGGAATAGTCTACCATCTTAACTTCTGTAACACCCCGACCCTAGATACTGATATTCAAAACATTATTACATAACATTAGCATTATAAAAAAAACAACATGTCTCTGAAGAACAATTAGTTTTGTATCCTTGGAAGTACTAGATACATTGATAAGGTTTCCATTACCTCATAAAATGTAAAAATACTACAACATTGTTAAAAATGAAAACACTGAGATCCCATATATTATCCATGTAGGTCAGTCATAACAGACTTCTTTCAATCCTAGGAAAAATAATACATAGAAATGGGGAGCTCAGATTCTCAGTAAAGATAACAATATAGAAGAAAAATTAATAAATAAGAATAAACATTTAAGGTAATGTATAAAACTAAAACAAAATCCTTTTAAAAATAAACTTCTACCTAATATGGAAAAGATAAAAAAAACAAATAATTCCATTTACTTATTCACATGGATATTCTACTCGTCGAATAATCACCTGCAATATCAATAGCCACTTTTATAATGATGGAATGCATAATGCCAGAAATTTATAACCACATAGTCAAGGACTTGTTCCTAGACTACAAATAAGAATTTTTCAAGGATTAGTGCCAAGAAACTAGTTTTTCTCATGATACATATTGAAGTATCATGGAGCTATAGAAAGCTCCACTCGTCACTTACTAAGTCCAATACATTACTCATATGAAGATGTTTAAACATAACACAAACATTTGTATTAAAAATAGAATACTAAATGTAAATACTATATCCATAAACAATGAATAGTGTAAAAATAACACATCCACAGTCATAAAAATCACAAAATCCTTCAACATAATATGCAAGATTTTTATCAAAATAAATAAACTTCAAACAAGTTTAAAATCCATCAATGGATGTTGATATAGGTGAAAATGATTTGTAAAACTATTTGAAATAAATATCCCTTTTTCGAGAGAAAATTACAATTTAGAAAGGAAGAAATTTAAAGAATTTTTTTTATCAAAGTGTCCCATTACAATTAGAATCTTTTGAAAGGAATTAAAATTTTAAAAACATTCATGTCCGTATAAATAAATCTTTCAAAACTATTTTGAAAACATGGAAATTAATGATAATGATATAGAAGAATAATTATTTAAAACATTTGAAATGAAGTTTTAGTAAAAAAACCCTTCAAAGAATCCCTTTGAAAAAACTTTAATCAAACATGGACATGGATAATAAATATATCCCAGTAGATACTTATGTAAAAACAACCTCATATAATTAAGAGATTCTGAAATTAACCCTTACCTTGCAGTTTCCATTAGTCAAGGGTACGTTTAACCTCCTGTATAATAACCATTGTATGTTATTAGATTATACCAGAACCATATTCATATTTAATATATCATTAATAATTAATTTATGACTTTATACTATCCATTTAAATATAATTTTAATGTTAAATTAACATTTTTTGTAATAATCTCTTTCTTTATCAGACATATTTTAACTTGTTATTCTTGATCGTGTCATTTAGATCAAGATTTAAATACATAAAAAATATAAAACATGATTTATATATCATATATAATTATATTTTAAATATATATAATAGATAGATATATGAAATGGAAAACACCATTTATGGAGATGGTAGGCTATACGTAAGCATAAACGATGTTTCTGTTTTAATATCATATTGAAAAGAAGTATGTGAACAAGATATATGTTAGGAAACAAATACACACACACACATATATATATATATATCTAGTATAATTATAATGTCATATATTACATAATTAATAGTAATAAATATTTTTATAATCATCGATGAATGGTTGTCGTGAAAATTAATCTTATTGCGTCATGGAGATGGTAATCTGTACGTAGGCATGAGCGAGAATACCGTTTCTTTAATGATGTGTAATTGGATGTTATATTAATTTTACAGAGACATTATCATGAAATTGTCATTATTTATATTCATATTAATCATCGTTATATCCTTACAAATAACATTGTGTTGAATAACAAATTACCCCACCGCTTGGAGACGGTAAGTCATACGTACGCACGCATGGTATCATTATCATTCATAAGATGGATAGAATAATTAATATTGTTATTCCAAATTTATAATAACATCAATTTATATATAAGGTACTAGATTTTTTATAATCTAATAGTAATAAAAAAGAATGAGTAAGTGTATGAATAAAAGAACTTGAAAGATTGTGGTGAAATCATTATCTCTTCATCAGGTTCTTCCTTTTGATTTGATCAAAAAGGCTACATAGGTTGGCTTTCTAACCAATGGAATGCCTCTAAGATGAATGTAGGATAGTTGGGAAGATTTTTGGGTAGGGGTTGGAAGAGGCAAATGGCATTGGAGGGGTTTATATGAGAGAAGGGCTAGTGCCCTTTTATAAGAGGGGTGAGGGAAACCTTAGACAAAACTAAAAATATTATTTTATAATAAAATTATTTTTGGTTTATAATGGAACCAAAATATATTATTTAATTAATATGGTGGTTATGGGTATAAAACCACTCATCCAATAGTATTTAAGAGGTTTGGTTCAATATATTAACCTTATCTTTTATATTCAACTCTTAATAAAATAGTTTTACATTTTCCATCTCTCTTTGTATTTTAATATTATATATTTAATTAACATAATATAGACATCCAAGAGAACCCCAAGTGGTTTATTAATGACTTGTTTAATTGTATTTAAGAACTTAGTCAGATCCTTATATTTTTAGGAATGTAATAAAAATTAATAATATACTATTTTTTGAAAACTATTTTCTGTTAATTTTGACACTATTTAGTATTTTGTTTATGCTAAATTCTTAATAGCATTTTTACATTGAAAAAAATCCATCTGACCAACCCTCACATTTAATATTAATCGAGAAAGTAATTCGAATTAATAAAAACTGTAAAATTACATTTATTTGGATATTAATAATATAAAATATTTTAATATTTCATTAATTAAGAAATTTTTACATCATCATTGTGTCATAAATAAATTTAAATATTTAAATGTCTAAAAATTATAAATAAAATACCATTTTATAGGAAATATTATTAGCCTTATAATGAATATTTATAGTCAAATTTATCTTATGTATATCCTTATATTATATTTTTTAATTATTAAACATTGATTTTAACTCTTTTAACACTTCTTCAAATAAAATAAGATTAAAAGTCCAAATCTAATCCAATTGGACCAAGTGGATAATATTTTATTCATAAGGTTTATTTAGTCTAATTCAACTTATCCAATAGAATTAGGACATGTGTTATGGTAATAATATTATCATTTTTACCATTAATTGCCCTATTTACTTTGAATCGTGGTAAATAAAAGTTAAAAAGGTACTGTTAACCAAAAATTATTTTTTATATTATTGAACCTCATTTTACTTTCTGATATAAACTGTGTCTCTCAGATTTTTGAAATTCAATTCAAAGAAGAGGTGAAATTGTGTTTTATGCAATTTTGCAAATTCTCTTATGTGGTGGGTAAAAGACGGTAAAAAGCTCAATAAAATTTATATATATATAAACTTATTAAAAATGACTACAAATAATTAAATTGAACATATATAGGTATTAAATATCTAATTTAACCTAATATAAATTTAAATAAAATAAATAATTATTTAAATAAATAGTATATTTTAAACAATAAATCATTGTTTTTCACTATTTATAAAAAATTGAACATTATCAGAAA
Organism: Viscum album; assembly: GCA_963277665.1. Lineage (NCBI taxonomy): Eukaryota > Viridiplantae > Streptophyta > Magnoliopsida > Santalales > Viscaceae > Viscum > Viscum album. Next base: position 656,428,564 of record OY728140.1, read on the forward strand.
AATACCAAAAAATAAAAATAAGATAATTTTTATATTCAGAATTCAGAAACGAATTCTATTTTACCAAATTGAAAACATAGAAGTTGAATTTATTAATTTAAAATTAACTATCGTTGTCAAATCCAAAAGGCGTATTTTTTATTTAAAAATAATTATCAAAATATTGACACTTGTTTCTGTCCAATTTCAAAGTGAAATTACATACATTGTCAAGAATTGTATTAAATGGTAAAAATATAATCTATTTATACTTTCAAAACATTTTAGTGTACAATCTATCACTATAAATTATAATTATTTAAAAAAATTCAGGTAAAATATAGTAATTTTCACTATTCACCCAAATTTGAAAGTTATCAGAAAAACACAAAAAAATTGAAACTAAATTCTTATGTACCGACTCTAAACAAAAAGTTTATTTTGAAAAAATTAAATATATAAAGTTTCAAATATTGGATTTAACAAGGGTTCACCCATAAAAGGTGGTAAAAGATATTTTCTGAAAAATAAATCTTTTATCTGAAGAAAATGATTTAGTTCTAACATTATATCTGAGAGACTCATAATATGGGTTAGAAAATTATAAGAATTATATAATATTTAGAATTCAGTTAATACTATACATAACCGATTTTCAATGGCTTGTTTGGTAAGTCCTGGTGCGCTTGAACAGAGTATTGCGTGTACTGCATGTTATTGAATTACTTTTAAGAAATAACGTGTTATGAAATCATGGGGTGTTACATGATTCCCTATTCTAATAAATTTCGACCATGATATTTGAACTTTTTCTTCAAAAATAATAGGTTGAAAATAGAATATACATTTCATGGAAAACCCACATCGAAAATTGGGTTAATAAAATTAAGTCTTAATTAGAGGAAAATGGGATAGAATAAGTCACCACCAAATTATGATCACTATTAGTAGAACATTGGTGGAAATTAGAGACACATAATTAGATGAAAAACATAAATATTTATATGGAGTGATTGAATTCATCATTCACATACAATTTTAGACTTGAGGGACTCAAATCCATCAATCTATGATGATTTAAAATATAATTGGTTCAAAAAAACATAAGGTATTTGGATATCACATTTTTAGTTTTATGATCCCTTACCAAATGTTTTATAATTAATTTATTTATAGAATAAGAGTAGAAATAAATATATACTTGACATGTTGAGTTCTATAATTTAAATAATTTCAACCACAAACTCATTATTCACTCTAAAAGATAATAGAACATAAAAAATATTCAATTTATCATATTCATGTAAAGTTCCAAAAAAATGAATATATAATCCCTATACCAGACCTTTTAAAAAAGAAACTACATTATACAATCTAGTACAACATGTAGGCCAGTGGTAGGTGATGCACCCTTGTTGCCTTTCGGTTGCGGGATCAAGTCTCACAGCCTTGACGGACGTGATAGGTTGTCACCTGACCTCTAGATTTTCCTTTTTATGGCATTCCAAAAATAATCTCAAACTATACGTATCCAAAACACATCTGTGAAAACTCACAGTCCATTATTTATAAGGAAGGTAAACATAATAAAGATATGTTTTTATATATATTAACATGTGAACACCTCTATCTTGTATTTTTTTAAAATACTACATCATCCTTAATTAACATGAATCTTTATTGATTACATTAATTATTCTTTATTCCATATATAATACTGGATATACTCCCTCTATCCAAGTTTATTTAATCTCCAACAATGATGGAATATAAAAATCGTTAATCAGTTTCATGGTATTCATGAATATCCAATATAATTTATCCAAATCAATCATGTATTATTCCAAAATCACTACCTCAGTATTAGAACCATATTATGGTTTATCATTATCTCAACCATATATTTTCCAAAAATTTAACCTTATATTGAGTCACTTTTCCAGGTTCTACACAATATAAAGTCCTTAATGAAATAGTACTACAATATAATCATTATATACTCTATAATTCTTATACCATGTTCATCAGTAATACAATACTCAAATGAAACAATACTTTAATAACATCGTAAAAAATATAATCATTCCTCTTCATCTTCAGTTGTATCATAACATTATTATTATCCAATAGTAGCAATTGGGGTATACTCTGATGATTTGGACATTGATTAATGTAGTGTCCCAACTCCTTATAGATGAAGCATTGTACATTTGAAATTTTTTTCATACACTATAAATCATGTAATAAGTATCCATTTTCTCCATACATAAAACAAACTCCAATTTCATTCAATCATTTACCAAGGTGATTCTTTTCACAGTTATCAGATATAGGGAAATATTTAATTTCCCTCTCCCCTTTATCAATATTTATATATTCTATCCTTTTCTTCTCTTGCTTCCCTTCAAATCCATATGACTCAGATAATTGTTTACTTATCTTATTAACACATTATATTATTTCTTTATATGTTGAGAATACATGGGAGACTATTTAACTTCTAATTGTGGTCTTAAAACAGTGAAAGATATGATCCTTCTTACTCATTGGATAATATGTATTGTTGGAGTTCACATTTCTTGTACTATGAACCATTTCAAAATAATGGACTATAGTAGGTCAGTTTATGAATTGAAATGAATAATTCCATACTTGAAAATTACCTAACGGAAATTGAACAGTTTATGTTTATAAAACATAATCTTAATATGTTTTCTTTGAGAATGTATTGACGCCTAAATCCATCGTAATGGATTGTAATGAAAATGTAAATTATACTAATCATATCCCCTGGGAGTGTCATAACCAAGAGAGAAGCAAGGCCCATTGTTGTGCACTAGTTCCCGTTCAACTCTAGCTCAAAGAAATGTTTTTGGTTTTTACCCCTACGTACATATGTTCCCGAGTTGCATCTACCTGATCGTATCTAGACAGGGATGTATTGCTTGGAAAACACACAAAATCTATACAATACCAAAATTCTTGGAAGTTCTTCCATACTAATCCTCATAGTCTATCTTTAGGCTATGTGCTCTAATCAGATTTTATCTAAATCTAGTTTCTATGGGTTGTACTAAACTTTCATTGATACCAAATGTAATTCCACGACCCAAGTTACCTAGAGTGGGTGCATTATTATATAACATTGGCATGATCCCAAAAGATCATGTCTCAGAAGACCGATTGGTTTTATATCCATGAAAGTACTACATATATTCATAAGGTTTACATTTAATCATAAAATGAAAAACTACAACAACATTGTTTCCATAGACAACACTGAGACCCATAGACTATCCCTGCAGGGCAGTCATAATATATTATTCGCATCCTGGGAAAAACAAAACATAGAAAGAGGTGAGATCAGATGCTTAGTAAGGATAACAGTATAGAGGAATCATTCATAAATAAGCATTAACATTTAAGTTAATGTATAAGTCAAAAAAAAAATCCTTTTAAACATGATAGCCAGAATAATATGGAAAAGATAAAAACCAAATAATTTCATTTACTTATTCACATAGATATTCTACTTGTCAAATAATCATATGCAATATCAATAGCCATATTCATAATGATGGAATGCATAATTCCAGAATTTCATAACCACATAGTCAAGGCCTTGTGCCAAGACTACAAATAAGATTTTGTCAAGGCCTTATTCCAAGACACTAGTTTGTCTCATGAGACCTACAAATGCATCGAGGAGATATAGAGGGCTCCACCAGTCACTAAAGAAGTCCAATGCATTTCTCATATGAAATTGTTTAAACATAACATAAACATTCGTATTAAAACTAGAATACAAATTCTGAATACATTATCCATAAACAATGAATGCTAAAAAAACACATCCATAGTCAAATGTATCAAAAAACCTTCAATACAATCTGGAATATTTGAATCATAACAAATCATCTTCAAACAAGTTTAAAATCCATTAATATTTGTTAACATAGGTGAAATGTATTTTTAAAACTCTTTGAGGGAAATATCCCTTTTTCAGGAAAACATTACAATTTAGAAAGGAAGACATTTTAGGAAATCATTATTGAATAAAAGTGTCCCATAAAACTTAGGAACATTTTAAAAGAATTATCATTCTAAAAACATTAATGTCCTTATAAATAAATCATTAAAACCCATTTTCAAAACATTGACATTAATGAGAATGATTTAGAAGATTAAATATTTAAAACATTTGAAATGATGTTTAATTAAAATAAAAAGTCTCTTAAAATAATCCCTTTTAAATAACATTCATTAAACATGGACATGGATAATAAATATATCCCAGTAGTTTCTTACGTAATAACAACCTCAGATAGTAAAGAGATTGTGAAATTAACCCTTAACTTGCACTTTACTTTGGTCGAGGGTATGTTTAACTTCTTGTATGATGACCATTACATGTTATTATATTATTAAATAACAATATTAATATTTATGATATCATAAATTATCCATTAATGACTTTATACTACACATTTAAAAATGATTTTCATGTTAAATTAACATTTTAGTTAATAATATCTTTCTTTATCGGTCATATTTTAACTTATTATTCTTCATCATATAATTTAGATCATGATTTAAATACTTCCAGAATATTGAACCTTATTTATAAATCATACATATTTAGAATATAAATATTTATAATAGATTGATATATGAAATAGAAAACACCGTTTATGGTGACAGTAGACCGTACATACGCATAAACGTTGTTTCTATTATCATATCGTATTGAACGAATGTATGTGAATAATATATATATATATATATATATATATATATATATATATCCATTAGCATTATTATGTCATATATTAAATAATTATTAAATATTTTTTTAAATTGTCGATGAATGTTGAACGTGGAAATGAATCTCATCGCTTCGTGGAGGCGGTAATCCTTACGTACGCACGAGCAACAATATCATTTCCATAAAGGTGTGGAATTAGACGGTATATTAATTTTATAGATACATTATCTTGTTATTTGAATTATTTATATACATATTACTCATCATTATATCCATAGAAATAACATAGTGTTGAATAAAAAATTAAACCATAGTGTGGAGATGGTAAGTCGTATGTACGCACTCATGCTGACATTATCATTCATATGATGGATATAATAATGAATATGGTTATTCCATATTTATAATAACATCAAAGTATATATAAGGTACTGTATTTATTATATTTGTATTGTAATAACAATGAAATAGTAAGTGTAAGAATAAATGAACTTGAAAAAGGGTGTTGAAATCATTATCTCTTTTCAGGTTCTTCCATTGTATTTGACCAAAAGGGCTCTATAGGTTGTATTTATGACCAATGGAAAGACTATATAATTATGTTATAATATTTGGGAGGACATTTTGGGAGGTTTAGGCTAAGAAAAATGGCATTGGAGGTGTTAATTAGAGAGAAGGCGAAGTGCCCATTTATAAGAAGGGTGGGGGCACCTTAGGAAAAACATAAAATGATATTTTATAATAAAATAATTGCAGATTATAACTGCTCCAAAATGTATTATATAATTGATATAGTGGGGATGGGTCAACAAAAAATCAACCAATAGGTTTTAGATAGGTTTGGGTCACTATATTAACGTTATCTTTTATATTTAACTCTTAGTTAAATAGTTTGATATTTACCATGTATCTTTGTATTTATATATTGTATGGCCCATAAATTTACAATAAACATCCAAAAAAACCCCATGTGTTTCATTAATGACATATATATTAGTATTTATTCGCCCGGCCCAAACCATAGTATTTTAGGAATGGAATACAAATTAATAATAAATTGTTTGTTTTAAAAACCCTTTTATGTCAATTTTGTCAACCTTTGGTATTATTTTTTTGCTAAATTCATAAAAGCATTATTAAATTGAAAAAAATTCATATAACCAACCCTAACATGTCATATTAACCTTTAAATTTAGTTGAATTCATAAAAAGTCTAAAATTACAATTATTTGGTTATTTATGATATAAAATATTTTAATATTTCATTAATTAAGTAATTACTCCGTCATCATTGGGTCATAAATAAATTTAATTATTTAATGTCTAAAAATTATAAGTAAATTTATATCATTTAGTAAATATTTTTTTATCTTTCTAATTAATATATATAGTTGAATTTATCTTATATATAACTATAAAATAAAAATATTATTGTTATTAAACTTTGATTGAAACTCCTTTAACTATTATTAAAATAAAATCAAAATAAATGTCCTAATCTAATCCAAGTGGAACTAAAGAATCATATTTTCTTCCTAAGGTTGTTTTTGGTCTAATTATACTTATAAAATAGAATTATAACATGTATTAGGGTAAAAATAATATCATTTTACCCTTAATTACACTATTTACTTTTAACTGTGGTAAATAAAAGTAAAACGTTACTATTCAGAAAAAAATAATTTATGATTGAACCAAATTTCACATATTGATACCAATTGTATCTCTCATAGTTTTCCAATTCAGTTAACAGAAGTAGTATAATTATGTTTTATGGATATTAGCAAACACTCCCAGGAGGTGGTTAAAAGACAGTAAAAAGTCCAATAAAAAATTTATATATCTGAACATATTATAAAATGACCCCAATGACATACATTGAAAATATATAAGTATTATGTATATATTTCTACCTAAAATAAATTTAAATAATGAAAATAATTATTTAAATAAAATGTCAGTTTTAAACAATAACTCAGTTTTTTCACTATTCATCAAAAATTGAAAGTTTTCAAAAATTACCAAAAATTCACCCTAAGATAATATTAACATTTAGAATTAAAAAATAATTTCTATTTACCCAATTTAAAAAAATATAAGTTTAATTTATTAAATTATTATTAATTACCATTTTCAAAACCATAAAGCCTATTTTTTTAGAAATCATAACTATCAAAAGATTGACACTTGTTTATGTCCAATTTCAAAGTGAAATTACATTAAATGACCATAATTGAATTAAATAGTAAAAATATAATATATTTATTCTTCCAAACCATTAAAATTTATAATTTAACACTATTAATTATTATTATTAAAAAATTTGTTTTCAGTTAAAATATTGTATTTTTCACTATTCACCATAATATAAAAGTTATCAGAAAAACCCAAAATTTTATTTAAAATAAATTCTTGTGTACCAATTCCATATAATAAAATTATTTTTCCAAATTGAATATATAAAATATTCAAATATTAGATTTAATAAGGGATTACCATTAAAAGGCGTTAAAAGTGTATTTTTTTTTGAAAAATGCTTCTTTTATCATAAAAATGAATTAGTTCTTAAGATATGTCTAGGAAACTCATAATATGGATTAAAAAATTATATTGATTATATATTTTTCAAAATTAAGTTAATACAATTCATATATGCTTTTGAATGACATGTTGGGTATGTCGTAGTGTTCTTGAACTCTGTGTTGTGTGTAGTGGACGTTATTTAATTACTATTATGAAAAAACATATGATGAAATCATGGGTTGTTACAACATTATCATACATAATGATACTGAGCCTGATGCTCTACACAATAGAAACATATATAAATCAATGGGGAGACCCTATATAAAATAGAGTTGAAGCTAAATATGATGTAACTATAATTATACCTCTGTCCATAGAGTGGCCGAGATCTTTATACATATAGATCGGGTCCATCATAAATGTATGTCCATAATTAGGCCTTAAAAACCTTCCTAGATACCCTATGACAATCAACCCTAATGTCGCAATAAACCTTATGCCTTGCTACGATGGCCTTGACCACCTCCTCAGCTTGAACAACCTAACGAATTACAGTTCCTTGACTGATGAGAAACTAGAGGTTCTTCTACTGAATATAGAGTCACAAAAGATCCCTTCCCACATTCTGTGGGTGATAAAATCCAACATAAATGCTGAATGTGGCACATCTTGCTGAAATATCATCACTCATCTGGATCCCAAGAGAAATGTGGTCATCTATTCCCACTCCACACACCCTGGTAGAATACTATATGGCTACTTGAATAAATATTTAATGAATTCTCCCTGTGGCACATCCTGAAATTAGTCAATGATGTACCAACCCATGATGTTGAACCTCCAAGTCTCACTGCTTTTAATGCCCCCATATTATTCTTAGTAATCAGCACGGGTTTTACTATAGTGGTCACTAATGTCATCCTGAAACAAATAACTTACGATTAAATGTCGTAACTAAGACAATACTCAAATATTGAGGAATGTGATAACATGTCACCTCCCAAAATAGGTGAAATTAACTGAATCATTGTAATTCAAGAATAATAATCAATAATTGAAAGTGTTACATACTCCAATTGCATGAACACCTAGCCCCAATCATCCCTCAATGTATCTGGGTATATATAATCACTGAAGGTCCTCTGAAACTATTCACATGTCGTATCCTAATGAAGTCCCACATATGACAAAACAAGTAACAAACTAACTCTGTTTTCCCTAAAACTCGACAATTGACCAGCACGACCACATACACGAAGGGTGTTCTTGATACCCCTGTGGTACAGACAAGCACTCGAACATTGAAAAAGAAAATTTAGAGAACTAATTTTTCCAACCTGAACAACCAGACAAAATGTATATATAGAGACAGAAGGAACATTGAAAGACTAAAAAATATTTATTCCATAATTGTAGAAAAAATATTTGTAATATAACAACTGTAATAGTAGCTAAAACCTAAAGGACATGTATGAAATCAAAGAACCCAAAACCATATAGTTACTCTAACAATGGCATGGATGAACTCCAACCATCATTATAGAATCAGTTTGATTTTGAGTCCATTGTAGTCGGACGTAACAATTGGGTTTTAGCTTCTATTAAATTTGTTTTTTTATACTATTTTATCTACTATTTTTGAATATATATATATGTTATTATTAAGATGTTCCTTCTTTCTCTATATATATTTATGTTTTGTTGTTGTTCCGATTGGGCTAAATCATTAAATTAGTTTTGTTATTCGATTCTCAGGTACTTGTCACAAGCTCATGGGGATCCGAAATTCCCTTTGGGTCTGTGATATATCAGGGTGGGTTTCAGGATTCAGGGAAACCCTAGTCGGTTCATTACACTTTGGTATCAGATGGTGGTATGTCATTAAGAATCAATTTGTAGGTAATATTTATACACTGGTGATATGATTTTATAGACTTGGGATATATGTTGTGATATGTTCTTGGCCTTATCTTTTCGTATAGAGACTCATGTTTCCACAATTTTTAGAGATATGTGTCTCTAGTGTTAGATTTTTATATTAAAATATCTTATTTTTTTACGGGTTTTCTATCTTGAGGTGTGATTTGATCAGTTTCTCAAAATTATTATGTTTCAGTGTGTAGTTGTATGCCTCTTAGACGTTTTCCCATGGTTCCTCTAGAGGGTTTCATTGATTCTATATGGGGAAATCACTTTATGAAACCGAATTCTATCATGGGTACTATATGAGAATTTTTTATTTCTAATTAGGTTGTTCTACGAATTTAGAACACAATTGTCTAGTTACAGTAAGGAGCTGGAGAAGAAACAGATTGATCCCGAGAGTTCTTGTGTGAGAATCCACCATCATTTAAATCGTCGACTTAACCTCAGTAAAAGGGGGATTGATTGGGAAATATTGATCAAATAATTTACATATTATAGACATATGATAATATTTTAGTGAATTATTCAGTGTTCAAACTCATGGGTTCTAGCAAGAGTTGGTTGGACTCTCTGGTCTAGGAAGACAGACTTGTGGGCTTGGATTAGAATTATTTCCAAACCTTGTTCTTTCAGAATTTTTTTTCCAGAGTATATGATGTTGGAATAAAATCTAGAGTTTTATTCATTTCACAAGGTTTGGATTTCGGTGTTGGCTTACACCATCCATTTTTCTTATCTTATCAGTATTTCTTCGGACATGGTAAAGAATGATGAGCTAAAGGCGCACAAGTTTTTGTAAGGTTTGTGACCAGACATTCAATCGCCTGTGTTTATGTCAGATACTTCTACCTATGAAGATACGTTAGACATCGAAATTATGGTATAGATAATCAGAGAAATAAAACTCATCTTTACCACCTCTTCTTTTCCAATAGGAGACATCTTCATTGACATGCATGTGAAAAAGATAATGTGGCAGAACCGTAAAAAAAGTTGATGAGGTGAGTTTTAGTATCGATTCTCTATTAAGCCAACTTTTGAAATAGGAAGTGGGCCTCTAAATTTCTATTAGTGTGGAAAGGGAGAAAAGACTATACATTCTTGTCCTATGACTGAAAAGACATGTAATGGCTATGGATGTGTTGGTCATCTACCATGTTTTTTTTTCAGAAGATGAAGATGCCTTATTATGATCAGGGTTCGTCCTCTTCAAAGGCTATTATGGTGTAGTTAGAATCACCAATGATTGTATGACCCTAGACACATGACTCTTTTTTAATGTATTTACACTCGTTAGATGATAATCCAATGGAATTTAATTCATGTGTGACAATAGTGAGCCGTGTGATCTTTTTTATACCTTCAATAGAAATTTATTTGTTTGATACTGGTGCCACCACTCATTTATATCTGCATGTGTTGTTGATATTCCTAAACAATCAATAGAAAATATAATCTTTCAATGGATTTAGTGACACCTCTTGTCACGAGGAGAGAGAAGGGGTTTCACTGTCCTAGTTTGTTGATGATCGATGATACAATGTTAGTTTGGGGTTTTCTCCTTATTGATCTAGATCTATTTGACATCATCATCAGTATTTATTGGCTTCATTCTCATTGAAATTTGGATTATTTTTATCATTGACTTGTTTCATTTTTTATTTCTGATGTGAGAAAGAAACTATTTTAGGTAGTGTGGGACCCAAGGTCACGTCGTAAAAGAACATCCCACCTAATCTTCAGATTAGGTTGTTCACTACTTCCAATGATATTGATAACATTTTTTATTATTGGAGAACTTCCTATTTTCATTTAATATTTCTTGAAGTTTTCCTAGGTGACTTACCCAGGCTTCCACAAATTAGGGAGGTAGAGTTTACGATTGACATATTTCCATGTGTGCAGCCGATATCGATTCCTTCTTATCAAATGGCACCAGAAAAGTTAAAATAGATAAAAATCCAGTTGGGAGAACTATTAGAGAAAGGATTCACCCACCCTATTTTTTCACCTTCAGTAGAACCAATGATCATTTCCATGAAAAAGGATGGTTCACTTCGGTTGTGTGTGGACTATCGGAACTTAAACAAGGTAACTGTTTAGAACAAATACCCATTTTTTTCATGTAGATGATTTCATTGATCATTTAATGGTGGAAAATTGTTTCTCGGAGATTGATATTTATTTGGGTTGTCATAAACTTATATTTCAAGAGTCTGATATACCAATGACGGCCATCAAATGATTACATTTACAATATGAAAACATTGTGATAACTTTTGGTATGAATTATGCTCCGACTGTTTTTTTTATTTGATAAATAAGATATTCCATCAGTATCTAGACTGTTTTTGGTTGTTTTCATTGATTATATTCTAGTATATTCAAAATTTGATCATGAGAAAAAAGTCCCATATGAGTTTGTTTTTGATTCTCTGAGAAATCACTATTTTTATGGAATGCTTTGGAAGTGCAGTTTCTGGATTCAAGAAGTGTAAATATTAGGGCATAGAATTTCTGGCCATGGATTTTCAGTTTATCTAGATATGTTGAAATATATTTTTTCTTAGACGGAACCACAGAATGTCTTAGAGATATGATGCTTCCTTGGACATTCTAGATACTACTGATGGTTCATCAAGAATTTCTCTAATCAGGAATCACCATTATCATCCCTTACCAACAAAGAGGTGAAATTATTATGGTATTAAATGTTTCAGTCTTATTTAGATGAAATGAAACAACTTTTAACATCGATACATATTCTAATCCTACCTGATCCCGACATGGGTTATGTGGTGTTTTGTAATGCATTACACGCTGGTTTGGGATGCATACTGATGCATGATGATTATATATTACTTTATAGATCTTGTCATATCTGACGGCTTGAGAAGAACTACCCCAAACATGATTTAGAGCTCTGTATAATTATGAATGCACTTATGTGATGGTGGAACACTCTCTTTTAGGATATGTTCATGGTGTTCTCTGATCATAATTTCTTAAACTATATAGTTTTATAGAACGACATGAATCTAAGATAGAGATTGTTGATATAATACATTTATACATTTGACATTGACCTATCCTAAACCCTGGGGAAAGGGAATTTTGTTATGGATTCATTATGTAGGATGATAACATCACAAGATACTATAGAATCGAATGAGGAGATGAATCCTATATGGATATTTGCTCAGTTCTACTTGGATTCTCAGATGTATGCTTTGGGTACAGTTTTAACCAGTGTTCAGTTATCATCATCTCTCCCGGAGTCTATATTGCAATTTAATCATTAGGATGATTATTATCAATAAGCCCGGGAAAGACATTATGGTTCGGAGACCATTCATGTTGGGGAACTTTATTCAATTGGAATAATTCGCCATATAAAGTGAGTTTTCATCCCGTCACATTTGATGAGTTTAGTAATTTATTGTCATTTCTCTTCAAGGGTCATTCATCCAACTTCTATGATGATGTATTATCACATAATTGGTAGATTATGGTGTCTATTTATGAAGCATAAAAATATATATTATGTGTCACAATGTTAATTCTCCCAAGTGATAAAGGAAGAGCACTTGAAACACTCAGATTTTCTTCAGCCTCTTCTAATTATAGTTAGAAAAACCGATAAGGTTTCCATGGTTTTTTATATTGGTTTGACATGGATTCCATAAGGAAAAAATCTATATGGATTGTTTTTTATTTATTGAAAAATTATTCAAATTTAATTCTGATAAAAGACACCACTTATGTTGAATATATAGGTATGTTGTTAGTTCAAGAGATTAAGAGGTTTCATGGGAGTCCTTATGTCATTGTTTCTAATATAGATCCTCGGTTTACCTCCAGGATCTGTAGGATTCTTCCAGAGGAAATGGAGACTCAGGTCAAGTTGATCACATCATACAATCCACAAATAGTGGGCCAGATAGAGCGTGTGAGTCAGATCCAGGATGATATGCATTGTGTTTGGATCTTGGATTTTAGTAGATTGTGGGATTTCTATCTAGGGGTTTGTTGAAATTGCTTACCAAAACATTTATCAGCTGTCAATCATAATGGCTAATTTAGATGTGTTGTACGATCACCCATGTCGATCAAATAATTGTTGGGATGATGTGGGTTATGTATTTTTGGTTAGACCAATTATTGTTCAAGAGACATTAGCAATGATTCAAGTGGTATGAAGGCATCTGGTTATAGCCCATAGTCGAATGAAATCCTATCAAAATCGGCAATTTCGTCCTATAGAGTTTTCAATTTGTGAATAGAATTTCATGAAAGTTTCTCTTATGATAGGCCTCTATTGTCTTGGAAAATAGGGAATGTTGGATCCAATTTATATTGAAACGTTTGATATCACTGAACAGATTTGGATGGTTTCTTATCGGTAAGCATTTCTAATTTTGTTTATGGAAATTCATGATGTTTTCCATATATTCCATCTCAGAAGTATCACCCTGATCCCTCTCAAATTTTTTTTGTTGGGATAAAATTTAGTTAAATACAAATGCTTCTATTCTAGAGAAACTAATTGAGATTTTTGAACATCAAGGAAAATATTTGTGTGAGAATTTCATTCTATTTTTTATAGTTCTATGGAAATAAGTATCCAATTCTCAGGAGACCTGGGAAAGTGAGTCATTGATGTGGGAGAAGTGGTATCATATTTGTTTACAGAATATATCTTCCACATGACATCCCTTGTACCGAAAGTCATTATGGTAGGGAATTTTGTAATATCCTGATACCTTGGTTAGGTAAGATTATTTTTCTATGTTCCCTTTTGGTTTTAGAAATCCATTTATGTGAATTTTCTAGGTTAACTGCATACTGCTGAATAGGTACACACCATGTACTTCAATTAAACGATGTATATATGGTACTGGAAGAATGTTTAAGACTGGGAGATCATGTTGTGAACTGGGGAATAATTTCGTGAGATGGTACATGTTTTGTACCAGAGGTACACATCATATAGTTGATAAATATCATTTCTTCCACTAGAGGTGATAGGTTTTTCAAAAAAAAAATACATTTCCACCATGGAATACACATCAGGACCAAGGGGTAAACATTGTGACCCAATCCGTTACTAGGTTTATGTCACACTTTATTTTGTTTCTCTCTACATTTTTCTTTTAAAACTATTATATCTCAACCCTAAACTAATTTTAGGTGATTTTCGGAGGTGTATCAACTTTCGGATCAATGAAATCATCATTCTTTCACCATTATATCTATGGTGCGACTCTTTTGTTAAGTGTTCATTCTAGTTCTTCAATGTGGTTGATGATGGTTGTTCCAATTAATTGCATTAATAGTTTATTTGAACTGTGTTTGTTGTTGTTCATCACCTTCATCTAGATCAGTTGCGAGATCATGTTTTGGAGGCCTTTTCCCATTATTAGTTTTGGTGTGGTGGGTGCTATTATTTGATGAATGAGGGGTTCCCCTATTACACAAAACTTTTTATTTATGGGTTTGAATAAATATTATCATCGATTATGTTCTATGGTCTCCATTGGTGTTGTTTGGGTTCATTCATAATTTTGGATCCCATTGTGGGTGTACGCGACCTAGACATTGAGGTGGGTGGTTCTATATCTATACAATGATAGTGAGCCTAATTACAACTACATTAATAATTGATTTATGAATTTGGAATGGTGGTTTTTACTGTAAAAATAGATTTTCAAATAAAAATTAGTTTTCCATAGTTTTGGAAATATATTTTGAAATGGGTTTGAATGGTTTTCAAAGGAATTGTTATTTGTTTGTGAAAAAGAGCACATGACTTACCTTTAGTACATAGGTTGATGTTTATCTATAGGTCATCTTCCATTGCATTATTATTATCAATGAATTTTATATTGGGGGATTTTACCTTTTATAGGCACGTTTTCCTAGAGGTTTGATAGTGACTTTTGGGGAGGTTTACTCATGGGTTATTCCTATGCTTCTTTGGCCCTTTTTCCTAGGATCAGTTATTGGGACCTTGTTTATTTTGGTATGAGTATTCATCTAACTAGACCTATAGAATTCCTTGGTGTTGTGATACATATGATTTTTTATAGTAATTCATGTTATGAATATCCGTGATATCCAAGTTGATGTCTGTGATAGATTTTATGGAATATTTTCATCACACTATTTTAGCTGGTTTTGTTTATAATAGAGGAAAAAGTGAAATTTACCATGTTTTCTATAAAAAAAACATTACATAATATCATGAAATGTTCTATTTTGAAATGATAAAACATGATTTTTATGAAGAGAATTTTTATGGAATACATACGGGGAATCCTACAGATCCTGTTATCTCACACCCTATGCACTTCTATGGTGGTGTGTAGACCTTGGTTTGTCTTCCACTATAGGGAATGTCTATGAGCGACAGTGAGGTGGAAAGGATTGTTTTAGCATTGATGGGTAGCTTGTGGAAATATGTTCGGAGTTCCTCCATTCCATTGTTGGAGTAGCTATTTGGTTTTGATTCCTTTATAGGTGGACTTGCCTTTGGGGTTTTAGATACTATGATAGTTATTCTATTTCGGCTATTTTTCTTACAGTTTTGGCATATATATTTTTAAGTCTTCTATTGTACCATAAGTATACATATACATATATATTGTGGGTATTATAGTTGGAAGAAATCATTCACCCAATTTTGTTGTTAGATAGATGGTTGCTTCTTTCTAGACTGTGGGGATTAGGAACACACATCTGTTTATGTGGTGTAACAGGTTGGGTGCCGAGTTTTAGGGAAACCTGGTTTTGTTTGTAATAGTTGGGTAATAGCCTAGTCTAGGCCAAGGTCATGATATTGTTTAGTTTGGGCCTATCCCATAATATTTTGTTTCCCCTCGGATCTAATCCTCATCAATCACACAAGAAAAGGCCTCAACATGGGAGAGGTATCCACACCACCTTATGGAGGGGTTCTTCATGATCCTCCTATGTTGATGTGGGATATAAATAATCCAACCCCATATATGGGCCCATCTTTATTTACAAAAAATCTAATGGTCACTAGCTCTGATAACAAACCCTAATGATCCGACACAGGTTTCCCTAAAATGTGCCACCTAAACAGAATAGCCACATACACGAAGGGAAATCCCGATCCCCATGGACTAGAGACAAGCACCCGTGCATTCAATAAAAAAACTGAGGGAACAATTTATCCCAACCTAAACAACCACAAAACACACACAAACACATATATATATCATGATAGAAGTGATAAATACTTAAATATATATATACAAAAACTATAAATAATTAGCCAAAATAGAACAACTATAGTAGTAGTTAAAACCCAAAAGTTAAGTAAGGCTATAAAGGATTAATAACCTAATAGAAACTACAATGATGGAATGGATGAACACCTACCACCACGCCACCAGCATCCCATTAAAGCTAAAACAAACTCTGCAACCCCATTGCAGAATCATTCCTTTCCCATCATTGGAAGGAAGAAAAAGGTCAACGCACCACCGTAGTAGTGCGTAGGGTTTTAAAAATCATTCTCAGTAGGATCCCACCTAAGAGATACATAAAATCAATGTATAGAAATCATGTATGATCATTTTAAAAAAACATGCCATTATAAGTAGTATTTTAGTTTAAAATAAAACATTTTAAATATCCTTTTTTCATAGATCTAAAAAAAAGATGTTATAATTGTTTCATGCAATGTTTCAATATAAACTTTCACAATCATCAAAATACATATCATGGTTGACTCAGAAATCCATGAAGTATAAAACAAAAGCTTATGTATCACAACACCAAGGAACAATAATGGTCTCGGTAGTAGACTACTCACACCAAAATAATCATCGACACAAAAAATGATTATATAACAATGGTTCAAGGAAGAATAGGAGTACCCCATAAATAAACCCAATAGATGTCATTATCAGTACCCTAGAATAACAGGCCAACTAAATAGAGGAAATACCATATACAAACCTCATTGATATTCATAATATAATGGATGATGTACTCATGCTATCATTCCACTTAAGTATCCTAGGTATCCTGTGTTCTTCTTTTTCACAAACCAAATTAAATGCCTTTGAAATCCATTAAAAACCAAGTCACAATCCATTTTAAATGGTATAGAATAACCCATTTTTCTTTTAAATTACCTTTTTAAAAAAAACATAAACAACTATAAAATTTTCCTAATTTTTTTTAAAGAAGTATCAATGAGGATCGTTATTATATTCTAGGGATGGAATGACCTCCCTCATATCCTAGGTCACACACACACGCAACAGGATCCAAAATCATGAAAGAACCCAAACATCACCAATGAAGACCCTAAAATAAATTACATGACATGATGTATTCATCTCCACTTTTAAAAGGTCAGATGGAGATGGGAAACCCATATAACTCTTAGTAGAACTCCCACAACATCAAAACCAATGATGGGAATAGTCCATCATTACAATATATCATAATGAATCTCGAAGAAGACGGTAAGGATAAACCATCATAGACCAAGGATCTGTAAAAGAAAGGAAAGGGCACTACCGTGATCAACCGCAACAAAGAACCGTAAAGAACACTTACCTAGAGAGACAGACTATATGTACTGTGATGAAACATAGATAATCATATCGATACAGAAGGTGATATGCCTCAAAAAATAGCCTCAGAAAAGTTTAGGGTTGAAATAAAATAGTTTCAGGAGAAAATTATTGAGGGAAACTGAAAAATGTGTTACATAAACTTGGGGGCGAGCTAGGATATGACATGAACCCATTGGTGATGATGTGTATTCTTCACTAGATATGTTATTCCAAAAACCCATCACATCGCATTTAAAAACCAATATTGATCCCCTAAATGAAATGTACCTCAGGTAAACGATTTGTACTAGATCATTGAATGATCCCCTAGTTCACGAAGTGATCTCACATTCTTTGATATGCAATAAAGAACATGTACACAAAATTTACATCAAGTACACCATGTGTACATGGTTCAAAGTCTGCTGTAAACCCAAAAATATCACATAAAAGATTTGTAAAAGTAGGAGGAAACATAGAAAAAGGAAAAATACCCAAACAATGTAACATGATGCTATATAACCCACTCCCATCTCATGGAATATTCACATATCATGTAGGTTGAATACTTCACCCTACTCCTAAGAGGTGTTTCTAGATGCTTCAATAAATAATTCATGGATTTCAACCATGAATCTCCAGCCTATGGTCCTCCTTCCCCTGAAAAAGTGAGAGGATGCTGCTGTAGGAACACATGTCTCAACTATTCCATAGTCAGGGATGGGGTGTGGTTCCCTATGAAAGATTTGTACTGGCTTACTATAAATGTTCATCACCTCTTATGAACATTGTAATAGTTTGTACAAATATTTGAAAAGTTGGAGGATCGACCGGTAGTCCAAAACCTTCCATTTCTATTGTCTGATCATCGCTATGTACATGTCATACAACCGAAAGATGTCTTTGTGGATTGATACTATAAAGTTAAGTGCACTCCTTAATTCAATATAACCATGGAATTTCATTTTCAAGTGATAGATGAAACAATTAAAGAAAACATTCATGTTTTATAAAAGAGTGTTAAATGGTGTGTAGAAACACTACACAGTTTGTTAAATTAAGCATTAACATTATCGTGCACACCTTCCAACTAGGTTGTGCAACACCCCATACACACAACCTATTACTACTGATACATGATGTGTACTTGAATATTATCTCCTTATTAGGTCATTTTAAATTGAAATAACTACACATTTCTTCCAATGTAAACCTACTAGTCAGGTTCAACCTAGACACAGTTTATACTACTTATGTTCTATCCACCCGTATTGTCAGTCACATAACCATATACAAGGAACATTTCAGCATGAAATGTACATTGATTACATCATGTGTTCTATTATGTGTTAATAAACCCCATGTATCAGCTCAAATAGTCAATCACATAGTCAACAAAACATGGAATGTATATATGGTACATGACATGTACTTAAGAAATTTTATTTCATAACGAAAAAAAGAACACATGGTGTGTGTTCATTACATCAAGCTCCATGTTTTCTAGGCTTTCTAGATACTAAGTTTCTAAAACATTTAAAAGAACCCCAAATTACAAAACATGGGTCATGTGAGGCCATGTTCCAATATATGATAGCATATACTCCCCGGAATCAATGTTTCTATCCTTATTCATATAATAACTTGAAATAATTGGATTAAAGTTTAACCACGATCCACCATATTCTGATTCATGAGGTACTATAACACCTCAGAGACAGATTATTTGTGTCCATAAAAATGAAATATTATATATATCTATAACCTATCATAATAGCAGGTATTTCTATCATGTCATCTATGAAAACAACATACATCTCTATCACAAGGTCTATCTCAACAACATGTAATTAGTAATACACCCTAAATGGTATGAAAAGACTGAATGAAAGGCGATCATTAGTATGACATGATATTATGTATGAGATAGCATACCATCATTTCAATGGATTTCAAAATAAATAAAATCATTATTATATAAATCATAAAATCAAAAAACATGTAAATCCCCCAATGGTGAAATCAAATCAACTCTAACTATTGAAAAACTGGCAAATTGAAATATTCAAGGAAAAATGGATTTTCCTGCTAAAAAGATAAGCTATTACCAAATAAAATATTATTAAAAACTACCTATTTCTTCTGATCACAGTCTATTGGATCCAACATTAAAGAAAAAATAGACAATAACTTCTCTTCTACCACATTGTAACATCCCTGATCCGGGTTCCATCCAAATGAGCACTGATCCTTGTTGGTCACATAACCTCAAGCACTTTTCCCAAAAGGCCAAAGGATATATAATAGTAAAAAGGAATAAGAGGGATAATTGGGAAACTATTCCCTCATTGGAATAATATACACAACAAAAAAAATGATTAACAATTGCATAAGCATTAATAACATAAAACAGAAGTATAAGGTGGACGACTAATAGTAATAAAAAATGAGGGAACCTATATAAATGATACACATAAAATGTTTCTAGGAAAGAAGAAAAAAATCACTGTTCTAGAAATAAAATATAGAAATAAAAGTACCAAACAATGATGTAAACTCCCATTGCATCCCAAGTCTCAACATGGCTGCATTCTCTCTAAATTTAATAAAATCAGGTACCTTAAGAAGAAATATGATTTCCCTTATCTATTCCATGAATCATATATTCTGTTTGGGTCTATAACATTACCCAAACAAATTTGAGAATATTACCAATAAGAAACCACAAACAAATGTTCTTAATGATCATTTAATATATATAGAAAGTAATTTTCCTAACTAAAGCAATATATTAGTATGTACTCAAAAGAAGATAATCTAACATTTTTTAATTACAATCATTTACATTTTTTATTCATCTTCTAAATCATGTAATCGGGAGATCTTGCCTAAAATCTATATCCCAATCTGTATGGTAACAAAATAGATGTATCAAAAGACCATCTAAATTATAATGTATGACGGAGTCCATGCATGTTCTTTGTCTTCATAGAATCATCACAATCATTCAGTAATGCATATACAAACCTCTAGAAAATCACTCTTGATCAACTAACATTGGTTTTACATTACATAAATCAATTATAAATTACCACCTAGGTAGCCCTCATTGTCAATAACCCTTTTTCAATATATCATCAATAAAATTAAAAATGACCTCCTGGGCAGCACTCATTTTCAATACAACTCTGTAAACCTAAAATAAATAATTTTATTAAATGAAAACCTTGTGGGTATCTCTCAATGTCTATTCCCTTTAGGTAAATCATTTACACCAAGGTTCTCATGGTCCTTTTAAAATAATCAGTATGTCTCTTCAGTCTTCCAAATCAATGGCACTTAAGGTCCATGACATAACGTACACGCCTGTTATATAAAAGTATCCCATGTTATCTAAAAATACTACATCGATAAACATTTATAATATATATTAGAAAAATTTCATATAATAAACTATTCTATATTAATAATAAAATTAATGAAATACAAGGAATCCCAAAGAGGAATCCAAGGAAAATCAACTATAATTTATCAAACAAGCGAAATACACCCATGGGGTGTCCCATAAACAAGGATTCAATATTATATATATGAAACTATCCATTATAAATTAAATACACTATATAAGGTGATAATAATGGTTAAATAAAAAACCAAGAAATATCCCAAACATGCATATGCAGAACATAAACATAAATAATTTGATGCATCATAATAAAAGGAAAAAACCACTTACCTTGACGTTATTTGGTCAATGTACATGATTTCCGACACTTGAATCTTCTTAAAACAACCTACATATACAAAACAATGAAAAATTCCAAACCTTGAATAACTCACAAGAGAAAATGATTTATGAATAAAGTCACTATAGTATTTTATAACTCACTCATAAGATTATAAATCACCCAACAAAGTCCCAATTGGAGCTCAGATAGAGAATTGGGATGGGTTAAGAGTTCATTGGTCATTTTGTCACTCTCGTGTATGATCCACAGTGAGAGGAAGATAAATCTGGGCCGAAGAAATTACAATACTATTATTTATAAAATAAAAAAGAAAACTACATTGGGTGTTCATCAAATTTCCACACCGTGAAGTATCCTTAACCAGCCCCCGGCATAAGTAGTCTATCTGGTCACCACACGACCATGTACTTATCCATTACACGACCAACACATTGTTGTATGTTGCAATATAATTTCACTGCATTTACTCAGATGTACATGGAGTGTACAACGAAAATACAATTTACTTCATTTTCTAAAAAAATTGCAAATATGAACCATACCTATAATGATGATTCAATTTCTTACACTAGTGACTTGAAATATATTTACAAATCATAAGGAAAATAACATGGTGAACTCAAAATTAATTAATAGAAACATTATGGTTCTATTTAATCTCATAATAACTTGGGTTAATTTATTTTATACCTATTTTATTGTTATACACATTCTGAGTTGTATACATAAAGTGATTATCATAGTTGTAATGAGAGTAGTGATGAATTTTTTTGGGAATATTGAATTACTATTTATTTTTTAAATATGATCATATAAATAATATTTATATTCATAAGATATGGTCCATTATGGAAACATTATGGATCAATAAACTATATACAAAAGGTTAATATTTCTCAAAATAAAATATGTTTGTTAAATATTAAATATGTATCAAATTACATCTATGATCACAATAATTTTAGAGTTTATTTCAGTTAGTAAATCCAATATAGAATTTCTCTTAAAAAACAATAGTTAATATAATTTGGTTAATTCATGAGAAAATCATTGTTGATTCAACGGAAAAACAATTATTTATTCGTTTTAGAAATGTATGTTTATAATATTCATGTAAAAAAGAAAAATTCATTAAAAATATATATAAAAAAATTGATTTGGGAATTTTAATATTGAATTAGTTTGTAAGTAAGAATAATACATTATTTGTCCAATAAAATTCAATGGGTACATACGTGTTAATGAAAAATAATTAAACCCCATAGTTCAATATTTTTTCTAAATCCTTGGAGGCTCATAATTTTCCATATTTTATATCCACATTAATTTTATTGATATTTTTTAGGTATTTATGTTATGATGAATTAATTAATAAATATGAAAAAGGATCAACATGAATCCAAATATAGTAGAGAATATATATTTTGTTTTTCAGAAAATATAAACGAATAAGATGTGAGACATAGGATAAAAGGTTACTAATAATGTAGATGTACAAAATTCATGACAACATTATTTTAATTTAAATCATCACTTTCTACATTTTTCATTATTTGTCTCTTGGTAGTATAAATAATTTTTTCATGAAAGTTTTATATGTTTTAGAAATCCTTGACTGAATATTTCTATAATATATTAATAAGTAAATTTTACATATCAAAATTACGAATCAAATGGGGGGTTCTTATAATTAATGGATAATAAACGATCCAAAAATGTAATACCATTTAAATTCATATTTCAATTTGATATTAGGTGTATTATAAAAATATATAATTTTCAATAATTTTTACTGGAATAAATCATGGTCATAGGAAAGTTATTTGTCCTGGATCTAAATATTTTATTGAAAATATATTTATAGATTTATGTATGAATTCACTATAATATGTAAAGTGTGATAAGGGAAAATCCAATAGTTTAAATGTTTTAATATCTTTTCAATCACATTTTATTATAGTGATTAATTCAATTCGGGAATGTTTTAGAGGATTGGTGGAGGTTAATTATTGTTTTTTACAAATATCGTAACATGATGCATAGATGGATGTTTCTCATAATAGATTTGTAATGAATAATACAAGTTATTGGGTTAGGAATTTCATGCCACTATGTCCATTTTCATCCTTCTATGTTGGATTAAAAAAATGGACGACCATATGAGTGGTAATGGGAAACCCATCTAAATTACCAGTTTCACTATTTTCGGAGGACAATGATATAATTTCATGATATGTTTTATCATACTGAAACATATATTAAATCATTATAAAACTGAGTATTAAGAGTAGTTAAAATAAAAAATAAATAAACTCTATGAATTTGTATATTTTTTTAGAAAAATGGACATCACATCCTACATGGGATCTCTACACCATAATTTTATTAAATATTTTAAAAAATGATCTAACAAACATGTATTATTATACACACTGGGTATTTTCTCTAGGTTTTAAAGAAATTTATAATTAAATAATAATTGATGAATTAGACTCCTTATTATTTTTCTGCAGTTTTTAATAGATCTTTATTTTTAGTAATTTTGTTAACTATGATGATATACCCAGAGATTATCCAAATGATAAGTTTGATATAAAAGAATTTTTACATACTTTTATTATTGAATTTTAATAAAAAATTTAAAATCCTGTTGAAATTAGATGGTGGAGGTGATTAGGTAGCGATATATATATTTATTAATATAACTGATAAAGAAAATAATATGACACCACATGATGTATTTTATTGGAATATATTTTACTGAATGAGTGAGTTGTTTTTCAATTAAATGTCTCCTATTATTAGGCATGAAATAATAAATTACATTAGAAACATGTGATAATATGGAAGTTAATGTTGTGTAAATTTTGGGAAAACCCACTATATGTGTTGAAATTTACTTAACTAGTATACTTTTTTATTTTGGTATATGTGATGATAAAATCCTTATTTAAACAACTCTTTGATGTTACTGATTGAAATAGTGGAATGAATCACAGATAAATTATAATTATTTAATTTATTGTAAACAATATAATTACCATCTATGGATATAGTTATCTTGTATATATAAATAAATAATTGCGTTTTTATCATTGGATAGTGTTTCATGGGTGTAAAAAAAGTAAAATTATGGTTTTTTTATTTTTTATTCTATGCATTTTGGATGTGTAATTTTTAAAATACATGTCATAGGTATCCAGGGTATTTGTTACTATAAAGGAATGATTATACTGAATTTAATAAAATATTGATTTTTTTCATGGTTATTCACATCTACTATGGTTTTATATATGGAAGTGGAGTTGAAATGCAAGACAAAATGAGCAAAAAAACAATGAAATTCAATAGATCTCAAGTTACTTATTAATGAAAATTGAATCACTGAATTATAAATTTATTACACTATAATCATTATGTGGGGTTACAATGTGTATGGTATTGAAAATGGATCGGTTGTTATAAAATTACTATTTTATATTCATCATTCAACATAGATTTTAATGATATCTTGTGTTTGGAAGCACATATTTAGTTGTATATATAGAAGTTTATTTTTTAATGTTTTTAAAAATAATAGAATGTACAATATTTATAGTAAATATTATTACTTAAATAAATTGAAATTTTGGAAAACATGTTTCTTCTATGATAAATAAATGAAGAACATTATCATGAAAATGTATTCCCCACATTATAAAATGAAATTTATTTATCAATATATATTTTATTTAATATATTTTATTAAACCGATGTTTGAGATGAATATATTACAATTAACAAATATAATTTAATTATACATCATTTACCTACCTATTTTATGGTGGTGAGGAATAGGGATGTTATAGAAAAATAATATATGATGGATTATAATGTAAAAATATATTTTCTTTATTGTCTTATGGATGGAAATCAATTTTGGACTAGTATAATTGGATTTAGGAAGAATATATTTGGTTGGTAATAAAAATAAATTTATCATCATTATTTCATCTCCACGTATAAGCTATATTTTGTGGCAGAATGTTTTTAGCATTGTACACATAAATAAAAACTATCCAAATTAACCAAGTCCTTGATAACAATAAATTGAACAAGGGCATGTTAATAATGTTTTTAGTTATTTCTCTCAATGTTATATAATTTATGGTTTTATGTATTATTTAAAATAAATCAAATTATTTTATAATTAAATTACATATAATTAATGGTGATATTCATTTGGAGGGACATGATATAAAGAATAATAGAAAATTATTCATTGCATTACTTGAAAAAATCATTACTATAGAATGAAATATGAAATAGAAGGAAAAAATTAATTATTTTTAAATGGTTTAGGCCATTATTAGTATTTAAGGTTATGTATTATTTAGTTCTACAAGAGTATTAGACTCTCTAAATTTTTATGTTGTGTATATGTACTCTTCTTGAACATGATACAATACTTGGAGAGAGGGTATAAAATGGTTGTAATTATCCATTTTATTTCTTGTGAATAGTGATAAACACCCCTCATAGGACAAAAATATTCTTGAAATTAATGAATAAGACCTCATATCCTGACTAGATTATATATTTTTCTTTAGTGATTATTTTCCTTTCCATATAAATAAACATTACAATATGAATCCATAGGTGAGTTCTATAAAATTTCATGGAGACTTTAACATTCATTCGATTCAAGATGTATACATTTTAAATTACTTGAATTGTTTTATATATTATATTGAATATTTTGTTTATTGAAATGTATTGTCAAGTAATTAAAATTTTATTCATGTGGAAGGGGAAATTTTCATTGATATATTTCCAAAATAAATATCTTGGCATCCCAAAAACAGTGACTTGGATTTACCAATTCATTTAATAACCAAAATTTTAATATCAAATTTCTATATTATTATATTTTTCTTACTGATAATTGTGTGTTAATAATATTAAAATATTATGATTGTGTTGAACTGTTTATTCTTTACTACGATTTACTTTTAGTTCACACACAGCTATATGATGGTTATTGAGCTAAACTATTCATTAATAGCTTTTTGGAGTGGTTATGTATATTTAGAGTTATTCATAGATGTATTTTGGGTATTTAATGCTCTTATTTTATTCATTTATTTGATGTTTTGTATAATATGTAGATACAATGACTTTGTTTTCTTGGATTCTTTATTTGAATTCATGTTTTCCAATTAACATTTGAGGATCTATGAATAAATTTCTTGTTTTTACTAATTATGTTATCGATCAATATGTAATAGTTAATTTTTTCAATACTAGAATGATACAAAATACACTATCATTGATAGTTTTTAATATTAGAATTGATTACATAAATTTTAATTGTAATGGTGTAATATATTGGGGAGTCAAAATAAGAGGGATAATTTGATGGGTGATTTGGTAGTTGACTTCTATTGATCTATTTTTTGAATGATAATATAATTTTTCACATAACATACCAAGTAAATGATTGAAGTAAATTGGGAGTGTCTTAAAACTCTAGGGACATTTAATGTTAGTTACAAAATATAAAGATCTATTATGAACATTAAATATCAATATATATTTTATATTTTTAATTCAATATAATTAATCCTAAAATTTTATAAATTACTATTTAGTATCACGAGAATATAAATTCATCAATTTTATAAGTGGATATCTTGTTTCTAAGTGTCATTAAAACATTATAATGTAAAATTAGAAAATGTATGAAAAATAAATGATAGGCATTTTTATTTAAAATGATCGTTGATATTTTCAAGGATCTATATAAAATTATCATAATTGTTTTTGTGATTTTGAATGGAAAATATAGATTTATTCTAAGGTTCATTGAGTTTGGGAAAAAACTAATAAACTATTGTAGATTGGATTATGGGGGAGTTATAGTTTTGTAACGGTAAATAAGAGAAATCATAAGTGAAATTCTCTATTCACATATGGTTTTTAATTTATAATGATCGTCATGGAAAATAATATTTGATTAAACATATTATTTTTATTAGTTCATAAAATATCATAGATTTATTATTAATCATTTATTAAAGGTTTTGAGTTTAATGATTTATAATATAATGATTTCATGACATGAAAAAAAGGACGTTTTGAAGCTATTTTAAGATAAAATTTATTTCAATATAACTCAAGTTATTTAAAAGTTATAATATAATGAGGATATAATCATTTTAAAATGATTTATGGGGTTATTTTCGTGGGATTCATTAATTCCCAAATTCATGATGTGAAACAACAAATATAAAATCATATATAAATGGATGGATTACTATATTCTATGATGTGTGGGGTTGAACCATAAAATTCCATGAATGATATTTTTTTTTGTAGTGGCGACAGAATAAACGATTAAAAATTTTCAACTATATTATATGATTAAAAAAATCCCATGATTCAATATATTTTATCCCATGTATTTGAATTGGATTTATTTTTAATTTTGGATGAGTTCGTGTCATCATTTCTCAAGGAAGTTTTCTATATTCACATATGTGATGATATTCAAATGGATTGTTATATAAGTGGTGAGAAATTTTTCAGAGGTTGATAAATATTGTTAAAACTATATTAATTTAATATTGGGAATACTTTTGATAATGAAAATATAGTATTATGCTATTAAAATGTAGTGTATTATTGATTATAAATGACAACACACCAAAGACATGAGATTTATTTCAAGTGATGAAACTCTCTATTAAATAGGATGGTTTTATTTTTCAGACAAACCACTATATGTTTGGTGAGAACAATATTGATTATTGTTGATATAAATTAGGTGAGTAAAATATTATATAATCCCTGATTCTGTACTATCCTTCTTTATTGATTATCGCCCATCATGTAACATAATGAATTATTATTAGATCCATGGTTTCAATTTATTCGTCTCTCATGTATTTCATTGATCCATATAATATTTTAAAAATTTATTTCTATCTTTAATATAAAATCGGCCCAAATTTTTAAATACAGAATGAGACTCTACAATATATCTTTTGGAATAAATGTCCAATATTTATCTCAATGTTGATTAATAGTGCTTGGTGAAATTTCTATGTCATCTCTTGTGTAAAAAAAGAATGTTTAATGTGATGGAAAATAATAAAACATAATTTAAAAAACATTTAAAAAATGAAAACAAAAATTTCACAGTCGATAAATTACTAAATATCATTTAAAAATTATTTGTTAAATTTATAAAGGAAACAAGAAATAAAAATAATTCAAATATCATTTTAGTATACTATGGTTTTTATGAAATTAAAAAAAATATTATGAAATAGTTTTTGGATTATTAACCAATGATTAGATAATATTAATTTTTATTACATGATTTATGGAAATTCATGATAATTCTATTTCGGTAAAGAATTTTTGGAGAATATTAATGCGTAATTAAGATAACAATATCATTTTATATTATGATATAAATCATAATTATTTATGTAATTCTGAACATTATATTTTTTTGATAGTTTACCATACTAGAAGATGAGTGACACTAAAATGAAGGGAATGAATGAAAATTTTATTTTTTTCAATTCATTCATTGATTTTAATATGGAAAATAATGAATTTTTTTATATGATGTATATGGTATATAAGAAAATTCTAGGAATCTCTCGTTAATGTTGAGGAATATCACTAAAAGTGGAATATGGTATAATGGAAATGTATATTTTTAGTTCTTTTCATATGATAATGTTGAACACATCTCATGCAAAAATAAATTGTAAATAAAAAGTGAACATCTGCATTAATAGTAAACTAATTTGTAGAAAAATATGATTATTTATAGGAAGAAAATTATGGACAAGGAAAAGAATAAAAAAACATTTGAATAATGATTTTAAAATTGAACAGAATTTGGTAATGATATAGAATATCTATGAGAATAATTTAATAGCCTTCTAATGGATTATTTGGATGTATAATGTGTCACATCATATGATGACGAAAAAATCATTATTGATTATGATATTGAATAAGGATAAAAAAGTGAATATAATTTTATAATAAATATTAAATTATGATTTAATGATATTTAATGGAATAAAGTAGGAAATTTAAATTAACAAAAACAAAGGAAAAACACAGTAAAATAAAGAAATAGATCTTAGTACCATAAAAATGAAAAATTAATGCTTGAAAATGTAAGGAATAAAAAATTATTATATGACATTAATTTTTTTTTGAAGATATGGGAAGTCAGATATAAAAAATCAAAATTGGAGTAAGTTAGAATCAAAAATATATATTTGGAATATTCTTTCATATTTTGGGTAATATAAAAGTGAGTATTTCATGAATCTTGAACCAAGTTAAACTATTATGGGAAATATGGAGAATAATTCCACATAAACCATTTTTAATATAAATGTACATATATAGAAGAATATATTACTATTAAGGAATTCAAAATAAATAATTGGGATAAATATTTACCAATATTATATGAAATTTAAAATAAATTATAAATTCATGATTCAATATATTTCTAAAATTTCCTAAAAAAAATAATCCCAAAAAATGGTTGGTTTGTTAGAATCAATTGATAATAGAAATAATATTGAAAATTTAATCCATTCATGCATTTAAAATTTAAAATAGTAGTGTTTTTCTGGGTTATTATTAGTTTTGTGGTGAATTCTTCAACAAATAATATAATATCTTGGTAAACAAGTCACTATTTTGGGTATAATGTTTTCAATATTCAAGGAGGTGATAGAAATTTATGTTCCAACTTGTCAAAATAATAAATAAAAAATATAAATCTATTGAATAGATTAATAGTTTTGTTAGTTTACATTATGTTTTTGGATGGTGTCAACAATATGGACACCCCTTAGATTAATGTGATACACTTATTCTCACATAGATAAATACTTTTTATATATTCAGAAATGGTGATAATAAAATTTTGAAAAATTAATTGGAAAAATATATTGATTTTTTATTTAAATTATTTATATATGGGAGGCTTTAGATAATGGATATATATTATTCTTCTTATAGAACATGTTAATTTTAAATTATTTTAAATATTTAATGATATGAAGGAATATTTTTCACCTTTTACACTTACAGATAACTTATAACTAATGTGGTTATAACTACAAAAATACATTAAAATCAGATTAACTCTATTATGGTCATGTTTCTTGATAGATCGAATACTTATAATATTATTGTAACAAAATAATGAGTTGAAATAATTTAATTTTTTATTATAATTTTTATTCATTATATTAATAAATTTTTATGTTTTATGGATAGTTTTGTGATCCCAAGGTAACCAACTACATATTATATAATCCATGATATATTATTTCATGGGATTACATGAAAAAAATAATTTATGTCATAGACTATTTGGCCATGTTTTTCAAAATAAAATATATAAAAAATCATTTAATTGGCTTAGAAAAATATATATATACAAAAATAATGCATTTCCATTTTTATATAACTTGTTATAAAGAAAACATGGGTTTCAAATATCAAAAGTGAATTTAAATTATAGCTATAATACCTCTACGGTTGGTGAACTATAATCTTCATTGACCTATATATGTGAATCCTGTTGAAATATATCTAATATTGAATTGAAATGTAGAATAGATCATAGTGTTTTCAATCCCATGTTGGAAAAATTTATAAGAATTAAGTGGTGGAAAATATGATGTTAATTATTATGTAGGAACATTCCCCGATTATTCTCTAATTGGATTCTCTAAATGATGCTAAAATAATAGATATTATACAATAATAGACAGTTATGATATTATAGTGTGTATAAATGAAAAATTCACCAGGAAATCAAAAAATTTATATGATAAGGACGATATATAATGTTTTAAATAAATTGATGAAACTATAGATTATTTTAAAATTCACATTTATGCTTAAAAATTTTCTAACACTACTAGTGATATTAATGATATAAATTCAACAGGAATATATTATTTACTGAGACCATATCTTGATATTCATAACATTATTTGATATTATAATCATGTAGTTCAAACCAATATATGAAATATATGGACATGTTACACATGTTTTATTTTATATGGTTTTCCTTAAAATTTTAGTGATATATTTGAGAATAAAACATGAATTCAAGAATTAAATTTTTATCTATATCATATATTAAATAATAAAAATTGATGTTTTTTCAATTTCGAAGGATAATTTTTTTGATAGCTAAAAAATATTTTTGGAATACAAAATATAAATAAAGGAAAATATTACTATAACAAATAATGTCTAATTTGAATAGCGAAATCATATATAAATGTAATATAGTAATTAATTAACCTTTATTGAAATTGCATGATTCACAATTGTTATATTTGAAACATCCAAATGATTTTCTTCCCATAGCCACTTTTGATTTTGTTGGGGAATAAGATCCTCTAACATTAAATTTAGGATCCCCCTAACTACTCTTTCCACTAAAAAAGTTTTGGATCCATTTCTAGAGTGGAGTCATGGAATCTAATTATAATATAATAATTCATGGAATCATTCCTCTATTATTAAATTCTCAAATACAATTATTATATCAAAATAATTGTTTCCATTAAAGATACATATGAAGATCCTGTCAAATTTTATTATTTCACTTGTTCTTGTGGTGGTAGAGTACATGCTTTCTTCAAAATTCTAGTGAAAGAGTTTGAGTCAGTGGACAACTAGCACTATTAAAACATATCTACTATTGATCCCATTAGTTCATAAATATTTTATCTATTGTTTCTTGTTTTTAAAAGATAATTATTTTGTTGTCAATAATATCCCTTTATGATTTTATTAATTTTTTTATAGGATTCCATCAAATCATGGGTTATTAAAGATTAATTTTTTTGGATATATCATTTTCTATATTTATGATGGATGTTGTACTACAACCTCAATTGATACCACAATTATTTTCATCTATTGGTTTATTTAGTTATTATCTTATTTTCCAAATTCATTTTCTATTAAAAGTAATTAGTGATTCTCTAGGTCGCATCATATTCCTAGATAAAGGCATACATTACATAGATGAATCAATGAAAACCTTATTTTTTATAGAAGTGAATTTATTATAGAATATTCCGCCCACATTTATCTTATATGTTGGTATGTCATTTTTCATGAGATATATGATTCTTTTTTTAAAAGGATGGATCTTTTGATGATTTTAATATTATGAGTCTTTCATCTTACAACTAAAAAGTTAATTGTTATTTCTTCAAGGAACCAACTCTATTTGATCTTCCTTAATTGGATTACTTAATTATACCATATAGAGGCTCATAAATGGCCCTGTATTTATATCTTATCACTAAATCATTATAGGACGTAAATTATTCATGTCCTTTTAGGTATATTTCATTAAGGTATCACTTAAATTGCTTCATATATAAGGGTTTATTTAATCTATTTGGCATAGGGTGTATTGATTAATATTCTCATTTATCCCTAATAATGGTGAAAAATAAATAATTAGTGGTTCCATTGAAGATTGGTTCTCTTTATATTATTATTTTTTGGTTTGATGGTCTGATCAAAATACAATAGACTAATAAAAAAATTTCATAGTTTGGTTTTTTTATTTTTTAACATATTTCAAGAAGATAGTTGAAATGGTCTTTGTTTGTAGTATAATATATGGTAACATCATATTTATGAAAATGTAATTTAATTTTTAGGAATATACATAAATTTATAGAGGTATTAGGTATGGATGTTTATAACTATGATTTAGGTCATGTTAACCATGTATGATGTATTAAATAGATAACCAATCCCGTAGTGGAAGAGTGAGATTTGGGAGGTCTAGTTATACCCCTTAACACATTTTGAGATTTATTTTATGAATATGATGAAATCATAATGTATTATTTTTCTGTAAATTGGTCATATAGTATAAGGAATTTAGGTTTTCTACATAGTATATTCAACAGAAGATCAAAATTGAAACAATATGTCAACAATAAATATGGAAATCTGAGGAATAAGATGTAATTTGAAATTAATTATAGACCATATGTACTCAAATAAGATATTTCATTATATATAATTATGTATTATAATACATATTTTCAAATGTGAAATTAAAAACAATAATATTCAAACTAATCAATTTCTCTTTATTGTGATCATCGTGATAAAATATAAGTTAAATCACATTTAAATGTTCATAAATAATTTACGAACACGAATTATCATAAAATACATCCCTAATAAAATTAATTTATATTAATTCATGAAATATTTATTACTCTTAGTGAAAATAGAATAATAATCTAGAAAATTCATTATTAATGATAATTATAAAAGTATTAATGAATACCACAAAACATCAATTCAAAATGCGATTTGAGAGAATGGAGGGTCAATGAGAATTTGTAACTTTTTTTAATAGTAATTAGTTTCAATTTTGGATTGATTTAAACACTATGACGGTTTCATATAATAATAGGTGGATGATATAATCACATAATATATTGTATAGAGGATTTAAGATAGATAATTTTACATCATATAATTAGACTATGATAAATTATTACATTTATAATCCCATGGATAATTTCCTCATTAACATGTAGGGGAATAAAACCATAACATTGGCTACTATGTATAACATTCAATGGAAAAATTATAATCATTACCTTTCATTCATTCATTAGAATTACACATCAAAAAATAATGGGAGAATATTTTTTTCATCACATAAAAATTGGAAGGAAATACCATAGAGGAAGTAAATGGTCGTAGAACTTATCTATGTAGGTGAATTTGTTTTTGATACATTATTACAATTTGAGATGATTAAAATTTATCATGTGAAATTTGAAACAAGTCTTACATATATAAATGAAACCCTATTTGATCTCATTCATGAAATTAAATAGTATAAAACAATGTTAATTTATATGTGGATTGTTGAGACATTTTTACCCTAATTATATAATATTCAAGAAAAAAATATAATTGAGTTTGAATAGAATAAAAGGGAGATATACAGATAGTAGTTATTGAATTGGGTGTAGGGGTTAAAAGAAAACATTTTTCATTCATGTAATTTGGATTAAAAATATATTCGGTATTTAAGCCTTCTAATGAAATGTTAATTCTAGACATGAGATATACCAAAACTATAAAATATTAAAACCACACTCATGATAAATATTTTAAATAAATTGATGTGCGATATGAAATAAATATATCATAATAATGATTATGTGGAACCTGTCATTAGAAAAAAAACCAGGATAGTGGATGACATATAATAAGGGAAAAGGAAAAGGATATCATAGTAGGTATAGATTAATTATGTAGTGTAATTACTCAATCATGAAATTGAACCTGAGTTTATTTTCTTCCATAATTTCTTCATAACTGCATCAGGGTGGATCCTAAATTAAACATTAATTGATGATTTACATGACATCATTAGAGATGTATTTATAATAACATGTTCCACGGATTCATCCATTTTTTCAAAATCCAATGGTAAGGGACCCAATCCTAATTAATTAATAAATTTATATAATCCAATGTATGATATCCTAATAGATATTAAAAATTAATACTTATTATATTTTCAATAATTTAACCCGATTTTGATAATCAAATAATAAAATAGAATATCACTAGGTGAATTATGTATGGGATTATTTGTTTGGCTTCTAAAGTGATTGATGATCTCAATAGGAATCATTAGGTCATTATATTAGAGAAAATGTTGATATTAAAAAATAATGTAACATATAAAATTTGAATTATATAATTATGATCATTATCATGTAATTATTCCCTAAATGGGGGTATTGAATTATATTTATATGATGTTCACCACCATTTTTAATCTCTCTTAGGGGAAAGTGTTTTTGGATTTTCTTTTGTAAGATGGGACATAAAAAAGTAATACCCTCTTTCTCATAGCATATTCATCATGGTTTCATATTTTACTAAAAAATAATCAATTTCATTATTTGAAAATAGTGCTTTATGTTTTTGTTACATTTATTCTTTTTTACAAGAAATTTTTTTTTCATCATTTCAGATGAAATGACCATTCATGTGCTGTAACACCCTGAGCTTCCACGATACGCTTCTCATTAAATAATGCAATAGCTTGCATTGTACGCAACTTCGAGTTCTAAAAAACCGCGACTAATCAAAGTAGCCATTATGAATAGTAATAACCACTTTCTAAAATTATAGAAATTTTATATTTCAAAATTGACTTCATTTTTGAATTCGTAATATCGAAATTATCCTAAGTTGAATTTTTTTGTAACAATTTGAGAACTTCCAATTTTTTTTTGAATAGTGAAAAATACTTAAAACAACTTTTTTAATAAAAATAATTTATTGTGATAAATTATACTATTTAGTGGTTTTAAAGTATAATTAGAATATATTTTATCATTTTATCCAATGGTGGTCATTAGAATTAATTTAACATTCAAATTGGACATAAACAATTGCCAATCTTTTGATATAAATTGTTTCATAAAAACACGCTATTTGCTGTGACAGCGGGAATTAATTATAAAATTAATTAATACAACTTATATGTTTGGAATTTTGTAAAATAGACATCATTTTTGAATCTGGATTATCAATTATAGCTTAGGGTGAAATTTTGGCATTGTTCTGAAAAACTTCAATTTTTGAATAATAGTGAAACCACTAAGTGGTAGTTAAATAACTGATTTTTCGTTTAAATGAAATATTACCAATTCTGTGATTTGATTTTCAAAAATCCAACATACATGGTTGTCATTAAGAAGTAAAATGTGGTTCAATGAGAGTAAAATAATTTTTTGGTGAATAGCAACTTTTAAGTTCTTAATCGCGATTAGAGGTAATTAGTGTAGTTTAAGGTAAAAATAATGTTTTAATAATATGAGATGAGCTTGACACTTGTCCTACTCCTCTTTTATGAGTCATGGCCGTCCAAGAAAACCCATGGGTCAACTTGGGGACCCCATGGAGCCACTTTGGTTGGAAAATGACATTAATATATATTTATTTAATGTTAAAATTAAATTGACACAAACATGAGTTATTTTACTAAAACAGACGTTAAGTGGGGATACACAAGTCAAAATTCTGACTATAAATATTAATTAGAAATATAAAAAGATTTCCTAAATCATAGTATTTTTTTTATAATTTTTTTACATTAAATAAATTAAATTATTTATGACATCATGATGATGCAGCGATGACCTCATTATTTAATGATTTAAATAAAATGAGAAGATAATGTAACATCCAAAGCTTACAATTGTCCAAAGCCTATTGGATGAGGATATTTAGTACCCTTATCACCTTATCCTCGAATTATACAAGTGTGGGACCTTTAGAACCCGAAAAGCATTGTATAATAGAATAACATTTCATTACATTCCAAAAGTGCCCCTCTTCTCCACTTATAAAAGGCCCCCACCACTCCCACCTTATTCACACCTTCAAGTCATTTGGCTCGGCCAACCTCTGCCCAAATACTCTCCCAACATCCCTCCCTTACTCCTAGAAGCCTCACTTTGGGCAGAATTCTTCCCAAGGAAGCCTTTGGCTCAAATCAAAAAGATCTACCCTATTTTTAAGGTAATGTCTTCTCTAATGTTGTTTTGTTTCATTTTGCTTCTCCAACCCATTAAAATCTTTTCATTACATTCTTTTGTAAAAACACCAGTATCTACAATATACTAGGATGTTGTTATGATAAGTATTTGGTTTACACTTACACACACATTCGTCTAATGGTTAAAGAACATACTATTTCTGTGGGTGGCGAAATACTGCCTCACGAAACGATGATTGTTCAAATTCTTTTAACACCTATAATGGTGGCCATTTTTAGGACAATATTTTCATATATGATATATATATTATGTTAATGTTTTCCTTATGCTTCGGTATTTATCATTTATGGCATACTTTATGATTTCCATTATGGGTAAATGCGATAATTTCATTTTAGGAAGTGCGGACTACCGCCCCCTCAAAGTGATGTGAATCGTTAATGCCATATGTGGGATGTATAAAGGATAGAGTAAATGATATTATATATGATATTATACTGGAAATATATTATACCTTTATATCATTATGATTTCATTCCATTAAATACGAAATAGAAAAGAAAGTAGCATTCATGCGTACGTACGGCTTATCGTCTCCATGAACGGTGCATTTCATTTCTTACCTCTAAATGTTACGTAATTTTATAAATGAATGTATATAATGGATATATATGATATATATGACATCTAAATCATGAATATAATTCTAGAGATAATGGATATTCTACCACATGAACAACTTGTAATTATAATAAGTTTATTGTTGACTCAAGTACCAAAGATCGACAAAACGACCGTTATTAACTTAAATAATTACATAATGTTCATATCATTGTAATAAGTGATATAAAAAGGATAATGAAATTGAAAATTGTTCTTAATAAGTTATATATTAACTCTAGATTATTATTCATGAGGTTAATGAACGGTTGAGTCAAGTCAGACACGAGGTAAGGGAACTTCTTAACCCAATTTCTATTCTTTGGGTTAATCTCCTACTTTCAAATTATGTCATGATGTTATTATGTCCTATTTTTTATTTTTTACGTTCTTCATGTGTAACTATAGTGAATACACATAATAGATCTATTTTATTTTAAAAATGATCTTTTTAAGTACTTCGTCTCAATCTCCTTTCATTGAGGTATATTTGGTTTTATACACAACTTTCATTTATATTGTGTATAAACCCCTTTGACTTTTATGTTTATTCAAAAGGAATATTTTTTATACGAAGCGTTTTACTAAACGAAAAAAAGGAATGTTTTCTTGCTGCACGTATGCAGCGACGATGACTTCTCCGCCACTGTGACTATTATTTGATTTTCGGCTTCCTCTACAAGCCGTAACTTTTTTTTATTGAAAAATAAATACAAAGTTTTAACTTTCTTGTATTTTGGTATTGAAAATGGTTTTGAAAGTGTTTTTATTATATCAATGTGTTGTATTGATATCTTGTGATTGATATGTGGAAATTTTATGTTTCCTTTATGCATGTTTTATGTGATACGATTATGTTATGGTTTATGATATGTTTAAACCTGTTCATATGAGGAATGCATTGGACTTAATAAGTGACGAGTGGAGCCCTCTATATCTCCTCGATGAATCAGTAGGTCTCATGAGACAATCTAGTGTCTTGGCACAAGGCCTTGAAAAAATCTTATTTGTAGTCCTGGCACGAGGCCTTGGATATGTGGTTATGATAGTCTGGCATTATGCATTCCAACATTATGAAAGTGGTTAGTGATTTTACATGTGATTATTCGATTAGTAGAATATCCATGTGAATGAGTAAATGGCATTATTTCATTTTATTTATGACATACAATGTTGAAAGATAAAGTTTGAAAGGCTTTTGTTTTAGTTATACATTGCCTTAAATGTTTATTCTTTTTTATGAATGTTTCTGCTATATTGTTATCCTTACTGGGCATTTGAGCTCACCCCTTTTCTATGTTTTATTTTTTCCAGGAAGTGAAGAAGTAAATTATGAATGACCTGCAGGGATATTATGAGGGGATAATAGTGTGGACTGTGGAGACATTATGTTGTTGTAGTAGTTTTTCATTTTATGATGTAATGTAAAACTTATGAATATATCTAGTGTTTCCAAGGGTAATAAACCAATAGGTCTTTCGAGATTTGATCCTTCTTGTGATCATGCCAATGTTACGAAGTAATGCACCGACTCTGGGTAGCTGGGGTCGGGGCGTTACAGTTGGTATCAGAGGGAGGTTAGTACAATCCTTGGAAGCTAGATTTAGATAAACTCTGATTAGAGCAAGTAGACCTAAGATGAACGTTGAGGATTAGTATAGAAGAACTTCCTAGAATTTTTGTATTGTAGAGGTTTTGTGAGTTTTCCGAGCAATACATCCCTGTCTGGATACGAGCAAGTAGAGGCGGCTCCGGCACAGATGTTCCTAGGGGTAAAACCTGAAAACACCGCTTTGAGCTAGACTTGAACGGGAACTGGTGCATGACAACAGGCCTTGATGCACTCTTGGTTACGACACTCTCGGGGGATATGCTTAGGATAATTCCCATTTTCTTTACAAACCACTATGAACGGTTATGAGTATATACTTCCGAAAATAAAACCTTTTTATGATTATGGATTATATCCATAAATAGTTCAATTTATGTTAAGTATTTTACAAGTATGGAATTATGTATTTTGATTCATAAACTGATCTAGTTTATGAAATTGTTTAGAAATGGCGCCTAGTGGAAGAAATGGAAACTGTATCAATGCACGAACTCCGTGTAGGGATTTCCGTCCTGCTCAAGATAATTATTGTGGATCTAGAGATACAACTGGTGCTGATCAACTTAATACCATACTGGGACAACTCACTCAGGTTATGAATAATAACCTTACTCGTATGGAGCACCCTGATCCGAAACGTGGAGGATCAATGTTAGATCGATTCATGAGGCAACAACCACCAACTTTCAATTGGATTACAAATCCCTTAGTAGCCGAGCAATGGATAAATTCCATAGAAAAAATATTTCAGGCTTTGGGGAGCAGCGAAAGGGAAAAAGTTATCATGGCAGTTTACCGCCTCACTGGAGATGCTGATCAATGGTGGTCATTGATTCAAAACACAATGGAAGATGGTGACGTATCGAATATGGAATGGAGGGAGTTCAAAGATCTTTTCCTGTAAAAATACTTTCCTCGTGACCATCGAGCAGATATGGAAAGGAAATTTATGAGTTTGAGGCAGAAGGAGGATGAGAATGTCGCAAAGTATTAGGCTAACTTTACAAGGTTAGCGAGGCATGCTGCCGATTATATACGTAACCCAAGGATTAAGATTGATCATTTCTTTGATGGATTAAAACCATTTCTCCGTCACTCTTTAGTATCACAATCCTTCTCATCATACGAATATATTGACTCGTGTGCTATCAAGACAGAAAAGAAATTCTCTAAGTCTTATGACAACAAAGTAAAGCAAGAGAAGAAGAGAACGGTGGAACAAGAGATAAATAAAGGGAAAAATGGAAAGAAGGATTTTCCATTATGTGATAATTGTGGGAAGAATCACCCTGGTACTTGCTTAAAAGGAATGGGAGTTTGTTATAAATGTGGAGAAAAGGGTCACCAGGCTC
This sequence comes from Viscum album, assembly GCA_963277665.1. Lineage (NCBI taxonomy): Eukaryota > Viridiplantae > Streptophyta > Magnoliopsida > Santalales > Viscaceae > Viscum > Viscum album. The sequence goes on from OY728140.1 coordinate 656,469,356, forward strand.
GTGATTGCAAGGGAAAGAAAGAGGCTATCAACGTTGAATGCTACAATTGTAGGGAAATGGGGCATTATGCAAATGAATGTCCTAAGAGTCAAGGAAACATACCTCAGAAAAGGCCAAGGTATCAAGGAAAATCTTATGCTGTTACTATAGTTGAAGCAGAATAACTAAGTTAATGGTGCTTTTGGACTCATGGATTATATTCTGGTTATTATTATAATGAGATATATATATATAACGATTGTACTGTAGTACTTGTTGATTTCAGTAAGGTTTTTATATTTTTAGTATGTGACAATAATAGAAACTTTACTTTGTTTGGGGAATCTGATAAATTGATTTTGGAATTAAGAGACCTTTTAGAGAAAGTCTGGACAGAGGTATTTAGGAAAAGGACAACCTGCAGGGTGGGGCATAACCCGTCACGTCGGACAAAGCTGCAGGAATCGAACCAACAATCATAGTGCGACAAGCCGTTATTTCCTACCACTAGCCTACAGGATGTCCCTTGTTAATACAAAATAATTTTACTAATCTAAATGGTATGTGTGAACATTTGGAACCTTATACAATTAGTTTAAGTATAATATTTTTGAGTTCTATTATCTTTTTGAGTGAAAGATGAGTTGAAGGTTGAAACTCTAATTGTCAACCATAAATATATATATACCTATCTATTATTCAATGAATAAATTAATTCTTAAAATTTAGTAAAGGGATATTAAAACAAAAAAATGTGTTATCCTAATACCTTATGTCTTGTTGAACTGATGATATTTTAAATCAACATAGATTGAAGGCTTTGAGGCCCTCAATTTGACAGTTGATTGTGATTGATGACCTCAATCACTCCCTACAAATATTTACGTTTTTCCTCCAATTATATGTTGTTAATTTCCACCAATGTTCTCCTAATCGAGATCATAATTGGGTGGTGACTTTTTCATTTCCCCTTCCCTCTTATTAAAGCTAAATTTTATTAATCATATTTCCGATGTGGGTTTTCCTCAAAGGTATATTCTCTTTTCAAACTTTTATTTTCAAAGAAAAATTTCAAATTGCGAGGACGCAATTTATTGAAAGAGGGGAGAATGTAACACCCCGAGCTTCCACGATACGCTTCTCATTCAATAATGCAATAGCTTGCATTGTACGAAACTTCGAGTTCTAAAACACCGCGACTAATCAAAGTAGCCGTTATGAATAGTAATAACCACTTTTTAAAATTATAGAAATTTTATATTTCAAAATGGACTTCATTTTTGAATTCGTAATATCAAAATTATCCTAAGTTGATTTTTTTTGTAACTTTCTGAGAACTTCAAATTTTTTTATGAATAGTGAAAAATACTTAAAACAACTTTTTTAATCAAAATAATTTATTGTGATAAATTATACTATTTAGTGGTTTTAAATTATAATTAGAATATATTTTTACCATTTTATCCAATGGTGGTCATTAGAATTAATTTAACATTGAAATTGGACATAAACAATTGCCAATTTTTTGATATAAATTGTTTCTTAAAAACACACTATTTGTTGTGACAGCGGGAATTAATTATAAAATTAATTAATGAAACTTATATTTTTTAAATTTTGTAAAATAGACATCATTTTTGAATTCGGAATATCAATTATAGCTTAGGGTGAAATTTTGGCATTGTTCTGAAAAACTTCAATTTTTGATGAATAGTGAAACCACTAAGTGGTAGTTAAATAACTGATTTTTCGTTTAAATGAAATATTACCACTTCTGTGATTTGATTTTCAAAAATCCGACATACATGGTTGTCATTAAGAAGTAAAATTTGGTTCAATGAGATTAAAATAATTTTTTGGTGAATAGTAACTTTTAAGTTCTTAATCGCGATTAGAGGTAATTAGTGTAGTTTAAGGTAAAAATAATGTTTTAATAATATGAGAAGAGCTTGAAACTTGTCCTACTCATATTGTATGAGTCATGGCCGACCAATACAACCCATGGGTCAACTTGGGGACCCCATGGAGCCACTTTGGTTGGAAAATGACATTAATATATATTTATTTAATGTTAAAATTTAATTGACACAAACATGAGTTGTTTTACAACAACAGACTTTATGTGGGGTTACACAAGTCCAAATTTTGACTATAAATATTAATTAGAAAGCTAAAAAGATTTCCTAAATTATAGTAGTTTTTTATAATTTTTATACATTAAATAAATTAAATAATTTATGACATCATGATGATGCTCCGATGACCTCATTATTTAACGATTTAAATAAAATGAGAAGATAATGTAACATCCAAGGATTACACTTGTACAAAGCCTATTTGATGAGGATATTTAGAACCCTTATCACCTTATCCTAGAATTATACAAGCTTGGGACCTTTATAATCCGAAAAGCATTGTATAATAGAATAACATTTCATTACATTCCAAAAGTGCCCCTCCTCTCCACTTATAAAAGGCCCCCACCACTCCCACCTTATTCAAACATTCACGCCATTTGTCTCGGCCAACCTCTGCCAAAATACTCCCCCAACATCCCTCCCTTACTCCTAGAAGCCTCACTCTAGGCATAATTCTTCCCAAGGAAGCCTTTGTCTCAAATCAAAAAGATCTACCCTATTTTTAAGGTAATGTCTTCTCTAATGTTGTTTTGTTTCATTTTGCTTCTCCAACCCCATAAAATCTTTTAATTACTTTATTTTGTAACAACAACAGTATCTAAGATATACTAGGCTGTTTTTATGATAAGGATTTGGTTTACACTTACACACACATTCGTCTAATGGTTAAAGAACATACTGTTTCTGTGGGTGGTGAAATACTGCCTCACGAAACGATGATTGTTCAAATTCTTTTAACACCTATAATGGTGGCCATTTTGATGACACTATTTTCATATATGATATATATATTATGTTTATGTTTTCCTTATGCTCCTTTATTTCTCATTTATGGCATGCTTTATGATTTCCATTATGGGTAAACGCGATAATTTCATTTTAGGAAGTGCGTACTACCGCCCCCTCAAAGTGATGTGAATCGTTAATGCCATATGTGGGATGTATAATGGATGGAGTAAATGATATTATATATGATATTATACTGGAACTATATTATAACTTTATATCATTATTATTTCATTCCATTAAATACGAAATAGAAGTGAAAGTAGCGTTCATGCGTACGTACGACTTACTGTCTCCATGAACGGTGCATTTCATTTCTTACATCTAAATGTTACGTAATATTATAAATGAATGTATATACTGGATATATATGATATATATGACATCTAAATGATGAATATAATTCTGGAGATAATGGATATTCTACCACATGAACAACTTGTAATTATAAGAAGTTTATTGTTGACTCAAGTACCAAAGATCGACAAAACGACCGTTATTAACTTAAATAATTACATAACGTTCATATCATTGTATAAGTGATATAAAAAGGATAATGAAATTGAAAATGGTTCTTAATACGGTATATATTAACACTGGTTTATTATTCAGGAGGTTAAAGAACGGTTGAGTCAAGTCAGACACGAGGTAAGGGAATTTCTTAACCCAATTTCTATTCTTTGGGTTAATCTCCTACTTTCAAATTATGTCATGATATTATTATGTCCTATTTTGTATTTTTACTTTCTTCAAGTGTACCTATAGTGAATACACATAATATATCTATTTTATTTAAAAATGATCTTTTTATGTACTTCGTCTCAATCTCCTTTCATTGAGGTATATTTGGTTTTATACACAACTTTCATTTATATAGTGTATAAACCCCTTTGACTTTTATGTTTATCCAAAAGGAATCTTTTTTATATGAAGCGTTTTACTAAACAACAAAAAGGGATGTTTTCTTGCCGTACGTATGCGGCGAAAACGACTTCTCCGCCGCCATGACTATTATTTGATTTTCGGCTTCCTCTACAAGCCGTAACTTTTTCTTAATGAAAAATAAATACAAAGTTTTAACATTCTTGTATTTTGGTATTGAAAATGGTTTTGAAAGTGTTTTTATTATATCAATGTGTTGTATTGATATCTTGTGATTGAAATGTGGAAATTTTATGTTTTATTTATGCATGTTTTATGTGATACGATTATGTTATGGTTTATGATATGTTTAAACCTGTTCATATTAGGAATGCATTGGACTTAATAAGTGACGGGTGGAGCCCGCTATAGCTCCTCGATGAATCGGTAGGTCTCATGAGACAAACTAGTGTCTTGGCACAAGGCCTTGACAAAATCTTATTTGTAGTCTTGGCATGAGGCCTTGGCTATGTGGTTATGATAGTCTGGCATTATGCATTCCAACATTATGAAAGTGGTTAGTGATTTTGCATGTGATTATTAGATTAGTAGAATATCTATGTGAATGAGTAAATGGGATTATTTCATTTTATTTATTCCATACAATGTTGAATGTTAAAGTTTTAAAGCCTTTTGTTTTAGTTATACATTGCCTTAAATGTTTATTCTTATTTATGATAGTTTCTGCTATATTGTTATCCTTACTGGGCATTTGAGCTCACCCCTTTTCTATGTTTTATTTTTCCCAAGAAGTGAAGAAGTAAATTATGAATGACCTGCAGGGATATTATGAGGGGATAATAGTGTGGACTGTGGAGACATTCTGTTGTAGTAGTAGTTTTTCATTTTATAATGTAATGTAAAACTTATGAATATATCTAGTGTTTCTAAGGCTACTGAACCAATCGGTCTTTCAAGATTTGATCCTTCTTGTGATCATTCCAATGTTACAAAGTAATGCACCGACTCTGGGTAGCTGGGGTCGGGGCGTTACATGGGCTCGTCAATATAAGGCCCTAGCATTAAAAAGTACATAATGTTGAGTATGTAAAGAATTCACATTGAGGATCTTTTCATTTTTATAGTTTTAGTGAATTAGGTTGTTGTTATTACATTAAATTTCATAAAATAAAAAGTAGACACTTCTACACTATCTAATTTTTTCACAATAATAAAACCTATTATATAAAAAATAGTTTTTTAATGATATAAATCATCTTGAATACGTTGTTTCTCTTACTATTCCTTATGCCCTGTGATAAAAATTTATAAAACATGGGATGAGATTAAAAATATTTGAATGTGTTATAAAATATTAAAATAAAACATTAATCCATTAATACACACAAATAAATCAAATAATACTTCTCAATCATAAAACATAATCTATTTAACAGACCACTAGAAATTATATGATTTATGAAAAACACATTGAGATCATAAATCATAATGCTCACTTTGTGGCTTCCATAATATAATTACATTGTAGTTTTCACAGCGACATAGTGAGTAATGTTCGGAATACTCATCATGTTATATTCTCTAAATCTCTTAGGAGATATAATAACATCTACCTTTTTCATGTAACCTAATGCATTGAAGAGCTTTCTCGGGCTCACATTCCATCAGTTTGTCATGTAACCACCTATTTACGTAAACAATTCCCAATAAGCATAACATGTTTATAACACATAAAACAACCATAAAAAACGATAATATTTCAAAATTTCAATAACAATATATCATTAAATTATATTGAAATAATCAATGGTTTCTCAAAACCATTATCAATACCAAAATACATAAAAAGGGTATATGGTATTTATTATCTTTTAAAACCATTACGTCTTATTATGGAAGAAAAAATAAAATAATGCTCATTTTGGCGGAAAGGTCACCATCACCACATACATTAAAACCCATTATTTTCTTAGTTTATTATAATTATTTGTAGAAAATTGTTCCATTTTAAAATCATTGAATTAAATTTAAATAAATAGGGTATAATTATACACAGTTTATAATATGGTAATGTATAATTAAAACATGCCGCATTTAATGGAGATTAAGACAAAGTCCCTAAACTTGAATCTAACATGTCACAAATATTCCTTGTTCATACTGAATAATAAACATATGTTAATTTCTACTCTCTTTAGAACTTAATTCGTGATTATTATTCCTTAAATATCACTTATAGCCATGTTATAATCATTAAATTATTATATACGTTAATATAAATCATTTTGTCGATATTAGCTAATCGAGTCCAAAATGAAATTGTTATAAATAGAAGTTGTCAACGTGGTCAAAATTCCACTATCTTCATAATGAAATTCATGATTTAAATATCACATATATCCTGTATATATATGTACTTATAATATTACATATCTTTTTTCTAAAATAGATGAAATGCACCGTTCGTGGAGACGGTAAGTCGTACGTATGAATGAACTCTACTTTCATTTTCTCATTAATAAAGTAATGAAAACAGAATGGTAAATTGGTATATTATAATTACAGTGTAATATCATATATATGTTAATTAACTCTATTCTTTAAACATTCCATATATGGAAGTAATGTGTCATATCACATTGAGGGGGCGGTAGTCTGCACATCCTCAAATAAAATTATATTATTTAACCATTATGGAAACCATAAAGGTATTATATAAATTAAAAATTATGAATCACATAGTCAATATAAACAAATCATATATCACATATAAATTCAATTACATCACATTGGCCACAATGATAAATGGTAGTGGAAAATCACACATTCTTCATTTTGTGAGGTAGTAGTTCTCCTTACACAGGGAAAATATGTTCATATCAATTAGATGGGGTTTTTTTTGGATATGTAGATATAGTTATTCTCATAAAAACATCCCTGTATATTAATGATACAATTTTTTATAAATGAATCGAATAAAAAGTGTTGTGGGGGTTGGAGAGGGAAAATAAATGAAATATTGTTGAGAAAAGATATTACCCCAAATCGGTTGAGTCCTTTTTATTTAAGATGAAAATAATTATCTGATTCAATTAATAAGAATATGATTCTAATAGGATGAATATAGATATTTTTTATCATATTTGGGCAGTGTTTGGATGAGATAATGGTGCATGAGAGGTGTGAGAAAGTGTTAGAGGCGTTGGTCTTTAATAAGATGGATTAGGGATATGTTAGGAATATTTGAATGGTTATATTTTGTTAAATAAAATTTAGATTTTAAAATGGTACAAAACTCATTTAATTTGATTATAATATGAAAATATTTCAATATAATCTCAAAAAATAGTGTTCAGTCATGTTTTGCTATCAAATTTAACCTTATCATTAATTTTTAACATTTTGGTAACTTATTTGACACTAACCATGTCTTATTTAATATTCAAACTATATGGTTAATATATTTACTATAAAATGACAATAAAACCTAACAATGTTAATTAATGACATTTTAGACATTATTTAATTCATTTGGTCGAATAATATATTTTTAGGACTATAAAATCATTTAATAATATTTTATTTTCTATAAAAACTTATTAATGTCAATTTATATATTAATCATTTCATTACTTTTATAAATCCATAAAAACTTGATTATTTCAAAAAAACGTCTTTAATTCAAATAAAAAAGCAATATTTTTCCTTAAAATTCATGAATGGAATAAAAAATTTCAAAATAAATTTACCTTATTTTTTTAATCTCATCTTTTAAATATTTAATTACCATGTTAATCACTATATCATCATTGTTTCATAAATATATTAATATATTCAATGTCTAAATTTTTTAAATTAAATACCATGATGTAGAAAATATTTTTATCTTTCTAATGAATATTTATAGTTGAAGATATCAATTATATAACCCAATATAAAATTATTTTAGTAAAGGATATATGTTTATTTTATATTTTCATTAACATTAAATTAAAAGTAATTAAATTTCATTTTCACACACATGTGGCTATATGGGGTCCTAAAATCGATCCATGGATGCCCATGATTAGAAATATCTCATCTAATATTATTAGGAAATATGTTAGGATAATTAATTTTTATTATAATATAATTTATTTAGAACTAGTTACCAGATTTATCCTTTAATGATTGTAAATAAAATATTTAATGATGTTATTGTTCCCAATGTCTAAAAATAAGAGGCCCATATTTTAAAAAAAATTATCTCTTGATTCCATATATGGATTCCATTTTTCTAAATTCAAATAAAATCAATCGCATATATTAATTTAAAATTGATTCCCATTATCAAAACCAAAAGCCTTTTTTATGGAGAAAAATATAACAAATGATTGACAAGTGTTTATGTTCAATTAAAAATTTAAATCAATTCCAATGACCAAAATTGGATTAAATTATAAAAATAAAACCAAATTACACTTTAAAACCAATTAAATGTACAATCTAACTATATTCAAAAATTATATGAAAAGGTTGTTTTGACATAAAATGAAATATTATCTACCATTCATTTAAAAATGAAATTTAAACAAAAAAACAAAAAATTGACCTAATGTAAATTTTGATATCTTATTTCTAAAGAAGATGTTTATTTTTTATGTGGAACATTTATAAGTTCCAAAAAATAGATTTAAAAAGGGATCATTATCAAAATATGGAAAAATTACCTTTTAAAAATATTAGAGTATTTATGATTAAAATTGGATTCATTCTCACTATAAGCCGCTAAATTTTACATGAAAATTTTAAAAACATTTAAAAAACATGATTAATCATAATATAGATAGTTCAGTTCAATCATGTTGGTACAACATCTTGGAAATAGCTACCTTTTAAAATAATAATAATAATATTTTAGTATAACTCAGCATTGTGTGCAACAAAAATATTCTTGAAAAACCCCATTATTGCATATCGGGAACACCATCCAACATCACATCACATTTAAAGTATAATTAATATTTAATTAAAAAATATTAATATATATGAAAATTCTTTATTATTTATTTACCTTGGATGTTTTATCCTTCCCCATTTTGAAAATTTTGTCCTAGCAATTTTATTCACTAATCAATCAAGTGTACAAATTTATACCTCATAGAATTTTAATGTTCCCAAGGTTCATCATAATCCACATTGTTTTTCCAAAAATACATTACCTAATGAATTACCTTATTCTCTAACACATTCTCTCTTCATTCAAAATTCATGACTAGTTGTTTCTCATAAGAATGTTTATCTTCCAACTAAACTAACTCTAGACTCAAAACCTGAGATTGGTCTTGCATATACTTTCTCATCATAAAAAAATTAAAAAACATTACATAGGATAAAAATGTGGTAAATCACTTATTTTGGATACTAATCAATATTTCTCCAAGATTTTATTGGTCCCAATGAACTATGGACTCTACTTACCCTTTTTACCAAAACGCATCACATATTTCCTTGGAGAAACATTGAAAAAGAAATGGTCACCTACCTTGAATTAAAATTATCCTTCTTCCAGTTATTCACATAATATTTTATCCTACATTGAGCTATTTTCATGTTCTTATAAATAAATTGTTGTTTTACTATCATATCTTACTCCAATTTTTGTCCCATTAACTTCCTTTCACCAACATCATCCTTAAAAGTTAGTGTTTGGTGCTATTTTCCATATGAATCATAAAATGGTTCTATATGTATACTAGAATGAAAAAATTTCATTAATGAAAACACTAAAAAAGAATTATGATGTTCCAGTCATCCCTGGTAATACACTGAATAGGAAACTGTCATGTCATCTGATATCTAAATTTCTCATTCTGACTACCCATCTGATTACCAATGAAATGTTGTACTAAAATTTAATTAATTACCCAATGACTTCTGTAGGCCCTTCCAAAAGATACAAAAGAAACTGGGATCACAATTGGATACAATGAAGAGGGGAACCCCATCTAACCTGAATTTATCATTAATATAAAATATAGAAAGTTGTTCTAGAGATAAAGTATATTGAATATGATGGAAATGATAAGATTTTTTCAATATATCCACAATAACCCATATTGCATTGTTACCTCAAGAGGTCTTTGGTAACATGAAAATGAAATCCGAGGAAACATTTTCCCTCATTCACTCTGCCACTGGAAATGGAAAACTCATACCTTTCAGCATCTATCATTCTTCTTTAACCTGTTAAAAATTTAAACAAATCAAATTAAATTAAAAAATATCTCTTTTCATTACATCCCACCAATAATAGTTTTGAAGATCTCTGTACTTCTATATACTACCTAAATGAACTGAAAATGTAGAATTATGAGCTTCAAATAATAACTCTTTCTGCAATAGGTAATCACAAGTCCCACATTACCTCTTTCCAAAGGTGACAAAATCCTTTATCAATGTAAAATTTAGGTGACTTACGCTTCTGATCCAAATCTACATTTTACAATAACTCATTGTCAAATTTCTACACTTGCATTATTCTATTTACTAGGGACTATTGTATAGAAACGTGAAACAAAATAGAGGAATTCACAATACTATCAACATCCAATCCAAAATTCATGAAATCAAAAACAAAATGATATCGTTCCAATTTTTTCATATTTAATGTGGCATTAGATTTTTTATCAAAATGGAATCGAATATATTTTCTTTTCCTAGATGTTATTGGATTGTACAATCAATATCCATGATTAATTCTTTCTATATACTTTGTCTCATGTATAATAAATTCTGAGTTATTATATATTTCAATATTTTTTGGTCAATTTATATTTCACACTATATGAAATAGGAATTATGAATCCAAAATTTTAATTCAAAAACAATTGTATCTAATTCCAAATCATTTGTAGGGTAATATAACTCATGATCTTTAAAATAACATGAAGTATAATTAATTACCTGATCATTATTCATTAGAAAAAATTCATGTCCTTTTAACGAATCCTTACACTAGATAACAATCCCACCTTTAAGTAAGGTAATGCCAATACTGGAGCACTAATTTTTTTTTTTATTCTTTAAAACAATCATCACATTCTTTTTTACTGATACATTTAACACCATTTAGAGTTATCTATGTTATTGGGATAGATAATCATTAAAATATTTCAATAAACCTCTTATAATGACGTGCTGAACACGGAAAACTGTGAAATAATGTTATATTAGTGGGTCTTGGAGATTACTTAAAAACTATTGTTTTAGTAGGATCAACAATTCTGCCATATTTAGAAATAATGTGATAAAGGAATGAAACTTTTTGTAGCAAAAACTCACACTTGGTTAATTTCCCATAAAATTATTTTCCTTTCATTGTATGAATTAAAACCCTTAAATGACTTTAATTCTCCTTCTTACATTTATAAAATACCAAAATATCATCATTCAACACGGCAAATAACTTATCCAAGATCACACTGAAAATAATATCCACAAGATCCATGTATATAGAAGTTGCATTGGTAAAACCATAACATAACTACAAAATCCTAATGTCCATATATACTTTGAAACCCAGTCTTCAGAATGTATGGTACCTTTACATTCAACTGATGTTACACCAAACTCATGTCAATCTTCCAAAAATACTGATCTCCCTAGAGATGATCAAACTAATCTTAGATAAGATAAAAATTATACATGTTATTAAGAATTATTTTATTCAAGGCATTATAATCAATGAAAATTCTAATTTTACCATCTTTCATTTTAACAAACAAGACAAACAAAACCCATGGTGATGTTCCTGGTCAAAAGAATCATTTGCCTAACAACTCTTGAAATTTTTTCTTTAACTATAAAAGTTCAATTTGAGCCATTTGATATGGGGTTCTGAAATTTTCTGAACATTAAAACAATTTCAACTGTAAATTTAACTTCCCATTCATATATTATTCTAGGAAACTCATCATGAAAAACATCAAGATACTAATTTATAATTGGAACATCATTAATCTGAATAGTTAATTTTTTACAACAATTTGTGAATGATTACATATATTTCCATATTTTTATATTTTTTTATGCTTCATGAAATGTTATAAATATTAAGGGTTTATTCCTGTACCAAAACTAAATTTCATTTTATTAAGAAACATCATTATCTCTCTAGTAATTCTTATCATGATAAATAGAAAGCCAATCCATACCAAAAATAACATCAAACACAAACAAAAAAAACAATATGTTTTTTAGGTACATTTTTTCCATAGACAAGGACTAAAAGGTTCTTAAAATTTCTTGTTATCTAAACATTTCCTACATGCTTTTTTACCAAATGATCAGGATTCTTGTTTTGAAATGGAATTCACAATATTGATGTAAATTTATCAGAAATATATGTATGTGTATAGCCTGAATAAAAAAAACCACATTGGAAAAAAATGAATAAATAGAAAATGTACAAGATATTACATCATTTGATGGACCAAAAACTTTTTATATTTTAAAAAGTATTTCACCACCCCATATTGCTTGATGCCTAGATGATTTCCCTCAGTTGAGTTCTTCATTTGAAAATCATTTTCCGAATGACCAATTTCATTTCACTTAAAACATTTTACTCACTATAAATCATATTTTTTCTTACCACTACCATGATCTATTTAGTGAAATTACAAGCCTTATGTCCATTTTCCATATCGGTAGTGCATAATATAATTAAAAAGGAATTCACTGATATTCTTTTCACAATAAAATTCACAAAATAAAAACTTATTATTCTTACCACATTACATTTTTGAATAGTTTTTCCCTTTTATACGGCACCTCAACATTTTATTCTTTTGATTTTAATGAACAAATGATCACCATAAAACAACATTTCATCCTTGTCCAAACATCGAACATGTTCTTCTTAAATTTTGAACTCACAAGAAGCTAATTCTCTTCTAAATATTGGCATTTATCCTGAGATTAAATGAATTATTTTACTATTAAGATATCATATAAACTTTTTATCATACCGTGACGGTCAAATAATTTTTTCTTCATATGCATCCTCTACATTATCCTCATTCCTCAATTTCTATAATTGTTTTCTATCCTAAGTTAAAAAACCTTCAGAAAATACTTTATATGAAACATACCTTTGAATTCATACCAAACTAGATCATCAATATCATCATTATCCTTCATATTTTTAAACATCGACCACTATTTGTCAACATCACCTTAAATTTGTTAGACAACCAGACTAACCTTTTGATGTTCTGAACACCCCCTGACATCAAAAATAATTTCTAGTATATTAAACCACCATTTTGATAGCATGGTTTTAGATGATCCTCTAAACGATGGGATATATATTGCCTCATGAAATAATCCACTAAGGACATGTTCTTTTATTTTTGATCTGTCTGATCTCATTCATGGATACCACCACCATTTATAGCCTGATTCAACTATTACATCACTGCAAAAACACTTTAGTTTCGTTTTTGACCATCTCAGGTTGCTGAATTGGAATGTTTTATCTTCTTGATGTCATCCCATCTTAGCTACCCTATTTCCTCTGAAACAAACAATTATAAACATAGAAATATATTAGTCTAAACAACATGTTAGTCTCCAAATGCTATATTATTTCTATCTTACCATAATTTCAAAATAATTTTTGTATATTAGTTTAAAAATATCTTAACTATTAATGTTTTCTAAAATGACCTCTGAAAGCAACAATAAGGACCCAGACATAATCATTACATAATATTGAGTTATGTAAAGAATTCACATTGAGGATCCATTAGGATTTTGAATTATAAATATTTATGCTATAACTATTACCTTACATATCGATAATTACAAAGTAGGCACTTCTACTCATTCAATTTTATTTACAATAATAAAACTCATTAAATAAGAACATATTTTTTTAGTATAAATCTTCTTGAATACATAATTTCTCTTACCCTTAATTAAATTCTATGAATAAAAATTGAAAATATAGGATGAACAATAAAAATATCAGTAAGGATTATAAAATAAGGAAGGATAACATTATACCATCAATACACACAAATAAATGAAATCAAAATTCTCAATCATAAAACATAATCACTTTAACACACATCATGAAATCATATGAGTTATTATTAACACATAGAAATAATAAATCATAATGGAAAAATGTGTCATCCCTAATATACATAAATTCTAGATTTCATAACAACATTGGGAGTTAAGTTTCGAATACCCTTAAGTGTATATATCGTGAATATCATCGATGAAACATTAATGTTTACCTTCGTCACATTACATAATGAATTACAGAGCTATCTCAAACATACCCTCCACCAGTTTATCATGAAACAACACATATATATAAATAATAACCTAGAACCATAAAATATTCATAACACAAAAACAATCATAAAGAAAAGATATCATTTCTATATTTCAATCAAAATATATAATGTCACTATATCGAAATAATAAATCATTTATCAAAACCATTTCTAATACCTAAATACCTAAAAATGGTATATTATATTTTATTTATTTCTAGAATCATCACAACTTGTTATGGAATACATATATAAAATAATACTTGCTGTGGTGGAATAGTTATTTTCACCACATGTGTTAAAAAGAAACATGCCATTTTTTCATTTAGTAAAATGTTTCATAAAAAATATTCCTTTTAAAATTATTCAAATTAATGATAAAGAAAAATATTATAATTATTCTCTATAAAAAATAAGGTCATGTATGAATGAAAATATTCCTCAATTGAAAGGATATGGAGATGAAGCCCCTTACCTTGAATCCAACACATTATGTATGTTCCTTGTTATTAATGAATAATAAGAATAATTTAATTTTGACATTCTTAATAACCTTTTTCATGTTTACTATTACTTTTATATCACTTATTACCAATTTATAAGACTTAAATAATTATTTTAGATAATATTAGTCATTTTTTCAATATTGGGTACTTGTATCAAAAATGAACATGTTATAATTAAAAATTGTCCATGTGGTCTATATTGCCTTATCTCTAGATTGATATTCCTGATTTAAATATAATATATATCTAGTAGATATTTGGGTTTTAATAGTAAAATAAAATTATAGAAAAGAAATGAAATGCATCATTCATGGAGATGGTAAGCCGTACGTACGCATTAACGCTACATTCATTACATTTTCATATTTAAACGAATTAACACTAAAATATACATAGGTATATTAAAATTACAGTTTAAAATAATATATATTTTCATTAATTCTATCCTTTTATACATTCCATGTATCTAATGAATTTTTCATATAACTTTGAGGGGAGGTAGTCCACACATCCTCTAAAGAACTTATCATATTTAACTATTTTGGAAACCATAATTGTATGATATAAATAAAAAATAAAGAATATAATAGACAGTATAAATATAATATATATCACATATAACTTTAGTTAATTCATTATCTCCACTATGAGAGGTGTTAGGGAAAAATTGAACAATCATCATTTCGGGAGGCAATAGTTTGTCGCACACAGAAACAGTATGTCTGTATCCATTAGATAGAGTTGTATTGATGTGTAGTTCAAATAATTCTCATAAAAACATCCATGAATATTGTAGATACAATATTTTTATAAAAAAATATAATTAAAAGAGGATAAGAGGTTATAGAAGGAAAATGAATGAATGAATTTTGAGATAAGACATTACATCAAATCAGGTAACACATTTTCATTAATGCTAAATGACTTCCTTGAATTGCCTTCTACCTAAGATGAGGATTCTAGGATGAATATAGGGATGTCAGGAGCTTATTTGGGAAGAGTTAGGACATGAAAAGGGGTATTTA
This sequence comes from Viscum album, assembly GCA_963277665.1. NCBI lineage: Eukaryota > Viridiplantae > Streptophyta > Magnoliopsida > Santalales > Viscaceae > Viscum > Viscum album. The sequence continues at coordinate 656,485,003 of OY728140.1, forward strand.
TAGGTGTGTTTAAGGGTTCGAGTTAGTGTCCTTTTATAAGAGGGACGAGGGGAACATTATTAATGATTGAATGATTATTTTGTTATAAACTGATTATAGTATTTAAAATGGTAAAAAACAAATTTAATTCATGTTTAAGATGATTATTTTTCGAAATCCTCCCAACCAATATTATTTCATCATGTTTTTATTTCAAATTTAACCTGATAATTTAGATTTAACCAATCATTAACATATTTGACTCTTACCATGTCTTCTTGTATATTCATACTATATGGTTAATATAGTTACTATAAAATTTCAATAGAACCTCATGTTGTTCATTTATTAAATTTTAAACATGGTATAATTAATTTTATTGTATCATATATTTATCTAGAAAATTATATCATATAATAAAATATCATTTGATTTGAAAACTAAGTTATGTCAATTTATATACTTTTCATATCATGACATTGAAAAAATCATAAACAACTATATTATATAGAAAACAAGTCATTAAATATAATAACACAATTAATATGTACCCCTAAAATTTATGGATGGCATAAAAATTTTCAAAATTAATTTATTTATTTTATTATAATCTTATTTATTTAAAGAAATCATTAATAAGGTAATCGGTACATCATCATTGTGTCATAAATAAATTTATTTAATGGATGTCTAAAATGTAAAAAAATACCATGATATAATAATTAATTTTATCTTTATAATTAATATTTATGTTATAAGATATTACATATATAACCTAATATAATTGTTTTAGTAATATATATATGTTTATGTTATGTTTTCTTTAATTATAATTTGAAAGTAATTGAATGTCATTTTCACACAAAAGTAGCTCTATCGGATCCTAAACTAGTCCCAAGGATTACCATAGTCAGAAATATATCATCTAATATGATTAGGACACGTGTTAGTGTAATTTAATATTATTAAAATATTATTTTTTTACCCATATTTTTTATATTTACCCTCTAATAGTGGTAAATGAAATATTTGGTGAAGTTATTATTTACAATGTATAAAAAGGAACAATTTAACACAATTTGAACCTCCTAAATAAAAATATGGAATCCATTTTTTGAAATTCAAATAAAGGAAATTTCAGAAATTATTTTAAAATTAATTCTCATTTTCGAAACCAAATTATTATTTCTAAGATGTAAAAATACAAATAGATTGACTTATGAATATGTTCAATTACAATGTGAAGTCACTTCTAATGTCCAACAATGGACTAAATGATAAAAATATAATTCAATTCTACATTAAAAAAAATTAAATATACTATCCAACTATATAAATAAATTAAATGAAAAGGTAGTTTTGACTTAATCTTTTGTATTTCTCACTATTCATTAAAAATGATCTTTTTTTGGAAAATATCAAAAGTTGACCCGAATGGAATTTTGATTTCATTATTCTTAATAAGAACCTTATATTTTGAAATGGAAAATATAAAAGTTAGAAAAACCGGATTTAATAAGGTTTTTATATCCAAATGTGTTAAAACAACCTCTTAAAAATATTTGAGTATTTATGAATAAAATTTCATAGAATGTCATTTTATGCCTCTAAAATTTATTGGATAAAAGTAAAAACATATTATAACTAGGTTTAATAAAAAAATTAATTCATTTTCATTTCCTCTGGTATAACGACAATGTCTTATATACAATTTAAAATAATAATTTATAATTTTTATTATTATTTTAGTATGACTTGACATTGTGTACAACATAAGATTTCAGAGAAACCTATTGTTGCTTTTCAGGTACGCATTCAAACATAGAATCCCCTTTAAATTAGAATTAATATTTTATTCACAAATATTCATAAATATGAAAATGACATATTAGTTTTTAACCAGGGATGTTACAATCAATATTGTAAAGAGTACAATAAGTGTTTTTTCTAATGTATCTATCAAGAAATAAATATTATCTATTTCTATTAGGCATGAAGTATAGATAGAACTATAAGTATCAAAATTATTATGAGCATTAAGATAAAAAATTCTTATATTTTACATGGTTTAACCATTACCATTGAAATTATTCTTAATTCTCCACTTCAATTGGATAACTTTCTACATCAATATAAGGGCTATGAATTAGAGAATATTATTTCTCTCTCTTGGCGGTAGAATAATTCTAGAAAATTTTGTGATTTAAAATATTCACATTCGGGTATGGTCTATGATTCATTATCACATATTGGAAATATAATAAATATAATGGATATAAATAGTTCTATCTATGATTTTTATTTAGTTGTAAGTTACCATTATGTTTTCTGGAATCATTTGGAAAATGACATTCAAAAGAAATCATTAATATAAGAAATTTAAAATAGAAAATGAATTATTTTTTGGGAAAATTAAAATGGAAAATTATTTATGTAAATAACCTTTTGAATAATTCATACAACATAATTATTAAAAATGGATTGAACATATACTTTGGTGAATTATATAACATATTTTTTTGTATACTAACATAAAAGGGTCAATAAATTTTATAAATTAATTATTGACCAAGAAAATTGATTATTATAATTAGTATATTAATAATAAAAATAATAATATTAAAGAACTCCATGAGGATATATTATCATTATTGATTAATCATTAGTATGATGAATTTCTAAAATTGATAAAAAATTCCAATTAACACTAAATTAAAATGTAGAACTAATTGAAAAAATATATTATGGAATAATTTGTTTTAAATTAGTGTGGTGTTCTCAATGGAACAATTTCATGGGTAATAATCATTATGGATTAACCAATGAAACTTCATAAATTTATTCATACTAATTATTAATAAGAGGGTTGAAATGATTAGGGTGCTCTATAAATCATAGTTCTATACTCAATAATCCAATAGTTATTTAAATATGGGAGTTAAGTAAATATATGAATATAAAAAATATTAGAACACCCTAAAAATAGAATCATTTTCTTATATATTGGTAATAATATTAACATTTCAAGAATTCTTTCATTAAATTTATGAAATCATACTGGGGTAACAATTTCATTAAATTTCACCAAAGAACAACGAGAAGACAGTGACCCAAATTACCAATATAATATAGTTCTTCCCCATAGTAATGTGAAAATTATGAATACTTTTCTTTCTCTAAATTTAATATAAATATAGAATACCATGTCTTAATATATAATGTGATATTTTGGAATAAATATAAACTTTTAATAATATTAATGTTTTATTTTTCAAAATATCAACAATAGTAATGAATAATAAAAAACCATATATTCATCACAATTATTTTCCTTCCCAATTGATCAATAAAATAAATATTCTCAATATTTTGAAAGGAAATTTTGATAGAAATTTTTGTCAAAATTATGCTTCCCTAAATATTGAAATATGTAGTAGAACATATTTTTTATATAAAATAGAAATATACTAATTTTTTAAATTTATATTATATATGTTAAAAATGATTTTGATTATGATATATAACATGATATTTTATTTTATGATCAATCCTAAAGTATTTTATATCATGGGAAAGAATTATAATTGTATATTATAGAAATAGATACATAATGATAATTTTTATTTGGAAGAAAATAGAAATAGAAATTGTTATTATATAATATAATTAAAAAATATAACATTAGAGGACTGGATATTTTCATCAACAATATTTTGAAATCTAAAAACATTATAGGTATACTTACATATCCAAATATTGTTATAAAATAGAACAAATGTGTGATATTTGAGATTTTGTGGATTGAGAGTTATGAAAATGTATCATTGAATGAATAATTGAGCCTCAAACTAAGTTGATTTTGTCTAAACTAAGTATCTTTTCTGATATGTCAATATAAATATCAAGGTATATAATATTTAAATTTATTTGTTGATGTCTACAATGTTTTGGGATATTCTCAATTAATATGTTATAAAAGACATTTTATGTGATACATGAATGTGTTATATATTATAATAGTGATTGGAACAAGTAACAAATGAAGGTTCAATTTTTATATAGTAGATATAAATACAAATCAATTTATGAAATAAAGTATTTAGGAAATCTCTAAATAATGTATGAGGTGTATTTAGTAATAAAATGAAATAAATGAATGAAATAGTGTAGTGTTAGAATAACATTTTTTATAGCCTAGAAATATATTCATTAGTCACATTTTTAATATCTCGAAAAAATATAAAATGAGTACAAGTTGTAAATATGCCCCAAACTGGACATTTTTTACCATTGGAGTGAATATGATACTACATCAAATTTATCCTAGAAGAAATCCTTCATTGATTCATTTTTGAGTCATTAGGATTAATTTCTTATTATGGGATTTAAATGGAAATCAGTGTCAAAATATATATTTCAATAATGATGGAATATTTCAATGTTATCGATCTAATATAAAACCATAAAAATATTATATTATGTGACTCATTAATATTTAAAATTTTATGGATTCTTATTTTATTGAAGATATATATAAAAAAATTATACTTCATATAATTTATGAATCATATAATGATGAATAATATTTTTATGATAATCATGAATTGGTGAATATTATATTACATAATGATGATTTGGAATTTTAATTTTTTTTTAGTATGGTTTTTGAGTAAGTTATTGTATAGTTCAATAAATAAGTGGATAATTTTATGTTCAATGAAATAACATTACTACAATCAAATATAATACATAATTGATATGGAGAATAATAATTATGAACAATATTAATCTATAATAAAAAGTGGAACCCGTAATAATTTAATAGGAGACAATGGATTAATCGTAGGTGAAATATATGAATGAATAAATAATCTATATTGAGAAAAACATGACAAGGTAAATCGGGGAAATATATTTTCATCATAATATGGATATTATAATATTCGTTTTTGAAAAAATAAATGTTAAAAAATATTTTTTTTCACATGGATGTGATGGTATGTAAGTTAATAATCACAAAAAATTAATTGATGTTAAAGCAACTTCCATAGTGGTAATAAAATATAATAAATAAGTTTTTTTTTAAAATATAAGTACAATAAATATTTACGTTTCATAACATTTATTTTAAGACTACATCCATAAATTTGTTTCTAAATGATGTGGATGATATCAAATGAACTTTATGAAATCTTATAATTAATATTAATGAAATTTCTTGAATGTTTTAAATGGAAGTAAATATTCTGATGTAAGCACCCCATACCGTGTATTATTAAATTTGTAGATATATAAGTATGATTAATTTAAAAGGGGAGAGGTGGATTTGAACCATTATATATAATTATCATATGAGTTTATTTTTATAATATTGGTGTATGTATATGAAATCATATTGGTAGAATGAATGTGTATTTTTTTAAAATGATTTAGAATTTAATATATTTTGATATTGATATGATGATGTTTAGATATTAAGATACATATATAAGTCATATATACAAAAAAAGGTATCACATATATCTCATAGATGATGTATGCAACTGAGTTTTTAAAAATAATTTTTTATGGATGAATACAAATTGGATTCCACTGCATTAGAGTTTTGAAAAATATTTTGAAACAAAGAGGAACATAACATACTGAACACTACATTACGAAGAAGAAACATTAGAAGTATATTATAACTCATAATAATGTTTCTAATGTAAATTATTCTAATGATTTTTTTATACACATTTTGACTTGTGTAAATAAAGCACATTTCATAGTATTAATGAGAGGTGTGGGGATTTTTTAATGAAACTTTGTTACATTTTTTTTAAAATAATGAGTATTTATATATTTTATTTCTTAATTTAAAATGCGATTTGATGGTGAAATTAATGTTCAATGATACTATTATTTTTAAACAGTCTTGCTAAAATAATTATTGTTGTTTAGCTGAGAAAAATGCTAGAAATAACATCCAAGAGCATGCTAATAAGAATATTTTAAGTTAGTTACCAAATCATACACATAATTGATCTTAACGAACCAATTGATAATATGTCATTGATAATTTATCTGAAAATCATTATAGATTTAGTGTGAAAAGATTTTTTAAAAATGTTAGAAAAGTACCATATAAAATATTCTTTATAAAATAATATACAATTCTATATAATTTAATAAAAATTGAGTTGATAATTTTAAAATTAATTTTTTTAGTAATAATTATGTTTTATATGTACTCCATAATATATTAGTTACACATGTGTTTAAAAAAATAAAATAATCTTTTAGTTCAATGTTTTATATAAAAGTCATGAGGATCAATCATTTTCAATATTTTATATCTTTATTTTTTCTATTAATTTTTTTATATGTATTTATAGGAAGAGGAATGTATTAAGAAATGTGAAAAATTATCAACATGCTCATGTAAATAATAGTGAATATATTTGGTACATTATAAAATATGTATCAATAATTTTTGTGACATAGAATAAAGATATACTATGAATAAAGTGGTATAAAGGTCATGATAACACTATACAAATATAAATAATCTCTTTCATCATACAACATGACTTGGATCAAAATAGAATAAATAATTTATACATTATTGTTATATATTTTATATAATATAGTTAGTGTATATGTTTATTTGATTTCATTAAATATATTTGAGTTATCAAAATTATTGAACAAAGGGTGTGTTTCCGATATCAATAGATATTATAAGATAATATGGTCAATACAAATGAAAATAATATCCCAAAGGGAATATTATAAGAACTATAAATATATGAAATGATTTAATTATTATAATAATAAAAAAATTTCATAGAAAAAATATATGTTCTTGTACATTTAATAGAATTTACAATATAATGGCTTATTTCTATACAAATTCACAATAAAATGGAATAGGTTTGTATAGTATAAAAAATGTTCTATTTTTTAATAACATTGTACATAAAATTCAATTTCTATTTTTAATTAATGTAATGTAATGTTATAGATGTTTGGTGAGAGTTTATTGGTGTTTTTTCTGAAAAATATCCCAACATGATGCATAGATGAAAGTTAAACTTGCGTGAAATGTAATGAAGAAAACTAGTAAATGTGTTAGGAATGTCATGAAAAAATGTACATTTTTTCCTTCAATGATAGATCTCAAAGAACATAGGACCTTATTAGTGGTAATTAGAACCCTACGTAAATATCTATTATTACTATTTTTGGTCGATAATGGGAAAATTTCATGATTTGTTTTTTTATATTCAATCATATAATGAATTAGTATAAAATTGATTATCATGATGGAATAAACTAACATAATGTATATACATTAGGTATTAGTGTATATTTAGGTTGTAGATAAATGTAAATCATATTTTACATGGGATTTCTACAAAATAGTATGACTCACTATTAAGAAAACAAATGGTCTAATCAACATATCTTAATATATAATAGGTTTTATTACTCTATGGTTTGATGAAATGTACAATTCAAGGATAAATGATTTATTATATTTCTTATTATTTTTTAGTGGTTCTGGATTTATCATTATAGTTATAATTTATCCAAATTATGAAGATAGACTAAAAGTTTATCAAAATTATATGTTTATAGAACATGAATTTTTAGTTGTATAGAATTTTGAATGTGTATCTAATAATTAAAATGTTTTTTAAATTAGATGGTGATGGTGTATGGTTGATAGAGATATATATATATATTATAATAGATATAAACTAGTAGAAGGTAATATAAGGACACTTTATGGATTTTATTAGAATATAATATCATGACATATTATGATTATTCACATAATATATTCTATGATCAGCAATAAAATATGGGTCATTCTATAACACTTTATATAATGTGGGGGATAATATCATAGAAAATTATTTAAAAATTCCAATATCTGTTTTCATTTCCTTAATTTGTATAGATATTAATTTTCCATATGTGTTGATAAAATACTTGTTTAAACCTCACTATGATATTACTGAGTCTAATTGATGAATAATTCATGGACCAATTATAATTATTTATTTTATAGAAAATATTTTTGGACCAAACAATTGATATATTGATCATGTATAATATTAAAAATATGTTTGATCATTATTATTAGATAGAGTTCTTTAAGTATGAAAAAAAATTAAAATATTGTTATTCTATATTCTCCAATTTATGTAATTGAGAAGTGAAATTTAAGAATTACTTGTGATATGAGCCCACTGTATTTTTAACTTAGCAGGAAAGATCATATTGTCTTTCATACAAGAATAAATATTTTGAAATGAAAAATCACATAACCTATGTGTTTATTTCTTGACATTGAGTTTAATTACATGACCCAATGTTAAAAAAATTAAATATAATAGATTTATAGTGACATATAAATGTTGATATATTCATTTAATTATAAATTTATAATTTTATTAACATTGAGGGTTATTATTAATAGTATGATATTGAAAATTGGTTGAGATAATAAAATAAATTTTTTGGAATCTTCATTCATTTTATAAATTTAAATTTTTTTATTCCACTAATATACATGAGGGGGAAGCATATAATTAGTTTTATATATCGAAGTGATGTATTCAAATGTATTTGAAAATAATTTTAAAAGTTTTTTGGAATATTTATATGCAAATACATTGATTTGTTTTTTGAAATTATGTTGTTCTATAAAAAAATAGTTTGAAAAATTGATCATGCATATGTATTCTAGAAATTATACACAGATAATTTATTTATCAATATATTTTTTATATTAAAATTTTAAATACAAAAAAATTTGTGATTAATATATTACTCAAAAAAATTCAATGTTATTTATATATTATTTACCAACCACCAATGGGATGGTGAGGAATACAGAAGCAATAAAAAATGTATGATGGATACAAAATTGATTTTGTTTCTCCAATGACCTAAGGGAATAAAATAATAAACAAATTAATTTTATAAAGGGAACCATTTATTGTGGAGGTAATCAATATAAATTCACCATAATTATTATATCTCTTTTTAGAATATATATTTTTATTTATATTGGTTTTACCATTGAACGACTATATATCAACTATCCAAATTAAATTAGTATATGAAATACATTAATTCATATTGGCCTTATGAATAAATTATGTAGTTTTATCGCAATGATATATAATTAAGTCTATAAATATTTAATTAATTAATGTGTTCTTATAAATAAATCAAATGATTCTAAAGGTAAATCAGATGTGACTAATGGTGAAATTCCATAGAATGAACTAAATCTAATGATTAATGGAAAATTATATATCATATTACATTAATAGTTATATAACATTTTTAAGACACGTAATAGCGGTAGGAATCACGTATAATGAATTTTAAATGGTCTATTCTATTTATAATATTGGAACATATCTATTATTCAGATCTAATAGAGTATTAGAGTCCTTAAAATTTCATATTGAGTGTGTTATTGTTAAACATTATACACTACATAATGAAATATTATAACATCAATATTGTTTTCTATATAATTTCATTTGGAATAGTAATTAGGTGATGTCATACAACCTAAATATTATATAAATAAATAAATATGAACTCATAGGGGTATTTGATTATATATTGTTTTATATATATTTTTTTCATTCTATATATGTAGTCTATCGATTAATTTTCCATATGGGAAAAATCATACATTTCTAGGATAGTTTAATATTAATTTTTGGCGAAATGTATTCATTTTTAATTACATGGGTGATTTAATATTTTATATGGATGAGTTTGTTCATGGAAAGGTATAACCATTTAATTAACATAAGTTACATGTTTCAGTGGAAATTTTCATTGATATATTTATGAAATTAATTTTTAGAATTCATAAAATAGTGATAATGATTGGCCAATTAACATACAAAACAAAATGTTTCATATATAATTTCGATATTATTACATGTTTCATAATGATAATTGTGTTTTAATAATATTACTATATGATTTTAGTGTTATGCTATATTTTCGGTATATTATTTCACCATTGACATTGCTGAAATTATTAATAAGAAGTGAAATTTTACCCTAATGTAATTCATTGATTACTGATTATAGAACCTTCTATTATATTAAAATAAATACACTGTATATTAGATGAAAGATCAATTTAATTTAATAATGAAGTCAGTTTTCTTTAATAATATTGACTATGGGTTTATACATTGTCAAATAAAGCTGAATTATGTAGACCATAAATAATTGCTTTTATGAGTCGGAATCTATATTGTGAGTTGTTGGAACATCCATGGATGGATTGTTGTTTACATATATTATTTTAATGATCAAAAACAATGATTCATTTATTACTATTGTTTAAAAATGGTGTATTTTATAGTTTTATATGAACATATTACTTTTATATTATTTCTTATAAGAGTTATGGAAAGACACTATAGGCGATGAGTCACCATTACCAATCGGATGATCTACCACCAGACTTGATTCACTATTATGGCCTGGATGAACTACCACCAGACTCATGTTTCAAATACTAATAGAATTATCTACAACCATAACCAAGTAACCATTACCACCAAATATGTTTTTTCCAATGATTCATCACATGATTTTGAGTCACCACCATCACTCTTATTTTCATTGTTGTCTGTGATCTTCAACATAAATTGTTCAATAGAACAATATATTACTAGATGGTCTGACCAAGTCATTAATACACAGTAAAATATTACCTTATAGATGTTTATATCCTTCAACAATATGTTCTATGTATTTTTCAAGGATTTATCTATTCAAACAATGATACATTACTAATACAATGATTTTTAATGACAACAAAAACAATGTGATCCAATATGTGAACTCACTTATCCTTTCTAATTAAAATTAATTTTAAATTAAAATTATTAATGAACTAAACCCAATACATATATTTATCAAGACAAAAAATAAAGATCATCTGAAGCATTCCTACAGACTTCATTCATCCTTTTATCTATATCAAATATACAGAACAAAGAACAAACTCATCACCATTATTGATCGGTAGATTACAAACATATAGAAAAAATCAGGCTAAGCTATTTATATTTGGTATGACTATGTTACTTTTGAGTAGTGTATTTTTTTCTTGTTATCCAACAGACACGGTCCCCTACACATTCCAATAGAATACATGTTATTATTATTTTTCATCTATATGTTTTCTACTATGTTTAAAGAAGAGGTCCCAATGTAGCATGTAATGTTATTTCACCCCATAAATAAATTTTGAATATGATTTTTATCTTGGAAATCAATTTTTTTACTATATACCTAATCATGATTTTTTATTTGTTTGATTATATTTATTATTTTCTTGGCAGCAGGTGATTACCATGTGAAGGGGATTAGGTCTCACTTAGAAACTAAAAAACTAGTTTATTCCAATTTGTCACTATGTTGTTTGTTTGGGTTCTATATTATTTTCAAGATAACATTTCATTATAAAACAAAAAAAATATTTGATAATTAATCTTAACTATTTTATCTTTATGATTCATTCTATGTAAATTGATCCAAAATATAAGGTTTTTGAAAACCATATTTTTACTAAGATATTATCAATATTTAAGTAATATTTTAAAATAATATATCATATAAAGATATACTATATATTAATTAGACAATTTATATACAATAATTTATATTGTAAAATCAGTTCCCTACCTCTTCAGTAACACTCTCAGACATACATTTAGTATCAAAGGGAGGTTTATATTTACCTTTTTAACTATGATATTAGTTTTATTATAAATATATCAAATTTCGTTCATTTCTAAATTAAACTTATTTATAGATAATAGAAAATAATGTTCTTATAACAATAGAACTCATTATTTTAATAGAAACAACAATTCTCAATGGTAAATAAAAATGAGAATGTATTTGGGATGTACAGCTTTTGAAATATGGACTACAATAAATGATCAATATGAAATGACAAAAACAACAAAAAGTAATTGGAGTAGTGCTGCAAATATTAATATAAGAATAATATTATATATACGATCGACTTTTTCTATGACTTGGGAGATTTTTAATTAAATATAACGTCTATATGGAAATATACATTTGAAATATGGGTTACCATATGTGTCTCGCAAGAAGAAATATAAAATGTCAAGGAAATATGACAAAATAAATATATAAACAAGTATGATACTTTTATGTTGAAATATGATGATCAAATTTCATATATGTAGCATAGGATGAATATAATAGTGAATACAATGCACTCTAATGGAAATAATGTGATAGGAAATGATCAATTGATATGACTACATAGTTGCTTACCAAACAGATGTAGAGGATCAACTGTGTCAATGTGGGAGTTATGTGATGTATGTAATCTACTTGTTATGGAATTAATATGAAATATGGTGATGTATGAAGGGAAAATAAAGTCAAAAAAATATATTAATAAGGATGAACCCTTAATAATATTAGTATATTTGAAATATACTACCTACAGACAAGAATAAATAGTTTATGTCAAATATTTTAGTGAATAATGATATCGTAATGATAGTGAGGAAGAAATGGAACACATGGAAAGAAGATAAAATAAATTCTATTGGGAAACGAAGTTTATAAGAAATTAAAATTTCAAAGAATATTATGATATAAATGAATGAGGAAAAATGATTGGATAAACGATGATACTCAAAATGATGTTACTTATTATGAATGTAAGACAAAAGATAAAATTAATACTAACTTGAGAAAAAAATATAAAATGAAGTATGAGGATAAAGACTATAGATACAAAAATTCCATGAATTAAACATGGAGTTCCTACAAATAATTTTCATGGAACTAAAAAAATTAAAAAGATGGTATGTCTAATAGATAAAATATTTTCATTATAAAAATAACATTATAGGTACAATTTGATCTTCTTGTATATCCAAATAATACTTCCTACATTTCTAAAATGAATTAACTAATGATAATGAGGAAAAAATGAATATAAATGATCGTTAACATTATAGTAACATGCTGGAAGGAAAATTTCATATAATTAAAGATAAATATATGTCTGTCAAGAAACATCATGCTTTAATGGTAAATTATAAAAATAATATTACTATTTAAAAATAAAAAAATTGTTGAACACATGAATGAAAACAATGAATATAAATTTTCAAATAAATTATTAATGAATTGCATAATTTTTTTTACCAATTTTAAAAGACTATTATCTTACATAGAGAGAAAACAAGTTTCTCCCTAGTATACATGTGGCATTGGCAACTAGTTAGGAAAAAGAAAAATTACAAAATCAGAAAATTTAACAAGTTTTTATATGGAATATTAATATACAAAAAACACCTATTCAATAAAACGTAAAAATATTTTTTATATCTATGAGTATTTAATCTAATTAATAGAAACCTACTAGAAAAATATAGATTCCAATATCTGTTTTTACTAACATATCTAGATGAAAAAAATTTGGGTACAAAAATCATTTTTTTCATAAACAATGTGTTTTTGGAAACCGGTTTGAAAACCTCAAGCAAAAGCATATGGTGTCTAGATAGTAGATATTCTGGGAACATGAATGGTGATAATTCAAACTTGAATAATTTTATTTAAGTTGATAGTGGAAATTTCAATTTTGAAGAAAATGAAAAATGTAATATATTCGGCCTTTGCAAATTTTGTAAAACTAATTCAGTATTAATTTCAAATGTTTTATATGTATATATTTTAAAATATTATATTAATAACATATCCCAATTGTGTGATTATAGAATTTTTTTTGCAAATTGAAAATAATTACCTTCATGTTTTTAATAATAAAAAAGATTTAATTATTATAGCCTTGATAAATGATAATATTTATTTTATTATTTTAAATTCCTTAAATATTTACAATATATCTTTCTTAAGTTTCTATCATAATGAATCTCATTATTGGAATGAGAAACTAGTAAATTATAATATCTACTCACATAGAGAGATATCCATGAAAGTGTTATTTAGAGACCTACAAAATCATGAATTCACAATTTATAGAGTTTGAAATCCCTTCCAAAAAGGGAAACATAATAAGATTTATTTTAAATATAAAAAAGAAGAAAGAACCTCTCAACCACAAGAGTTAATTCATATGGACCACTATAGACCATCTTAAGTCTCCGGTATAAATTTAAAACATTATGCATATGTTCTTGTAGATGAATTCTCTATATACACTTTGGTATTCTTTCTAGATCACAAAATTGAATCTAGATCTAAATTTATTATGTACAACCTATCTGTAAAAAATTATAGAGGACATAGGATTAAAGACATAATGATAGATCATGGTTTAGAATTTGATAATCAAGATATTGAGTCATTCTGTTATAAAAATGGCTTTAATCACATATTTTATTCTCTTAGGACACTATAAAAAAATGGTGTAGTATAAAGATGAAATATTACACTTCAATAGATAACATGAACAATGTTAAATGAGTGTGACATACCTATCTACATTTTGGATGAAGTAGTAAATATTGATTAATATATTATTAATAGATTTATTATTATTCATATCTTAAATTAGCAACCTTATAATTTATAGAATAATATAAATCCATATGTTAAATAATTTAGAGTGTATCATTACAAAGTATTTGTTCTAAATAAAAAAAAAAATTTGAAAAAAATTCATTTAATATAAAAGAATGAATTTTCCTTTGGTATTAATAATCCCTAAAATCCTATATATTTTTTATAAAAACAACTGAATAATGAAAAAATAAGTTTATATAATGTGTAATGGAACTGATCTCAATAAATCTAAGACTATCTTAGACTATGATGATAACAATCATTCATAATTTAATCTCAATTCAAAATTATATAAATGTTTTGGTAAAAATTAATACACTACTGCCAGTGTTCCACCAGAACCTAAACTGGTTTAAAACACAGAGAATACCAACCCTCTATTCAAAAACTCATTTGGACGCATAGACACAACCCATTAGAAGTGTTAATAAGAAACATAGATAGTGATTCACAAACCAAAACAACCAAGAGAAATCAAATTTAACATAAATCCTTCTTTTAAAAATTTGAACATAATAACATCAATGATGCCATCAATGGTAAATTCCAGATAATAGATGTTCTAGAAGAACTTTATCATTTTGAAATAAACAATTTTTTAGATCTTTTTGGCCAACCAAATGATACCATAACTTTTCACACTAACTATGTGTTTGAAAATGTGGTTGATGAATCTATCATTTTAGTAACTAGTAAATCTAGATTAGTTACATAATATTATAATAAATAAGATGGTATTTATTATGAATAAATCTTTTTCATGTGTTGAAATACTTGAATTGATTTGGATGAAAAAAATTTATGTGGCACATTTTTACACCAAAAATTATCAAACATATGTTTAAAGAGCATTCTTAAATGGATTTATATTGTGAGTTTTCTTTGTTGAAAAACCCACAGGACATCAAATTAATCATTTTCAAAATTGTTTTTCTAAATTTATTTAAAATTTTAATGCTTAAAAAACTCATTGAGAGATTTCTATGATAGGATCACCTCATTCCATATTTAATTTTTTTAAATATCTAATCCAACACTCTTTTTAAAAATAATTTCTAAATATGTTTTAATATTTGAAATTTATGTGGATTTTATTATTTTTATATGTATTAAATATTCCTAATGAAATGAATTTTCAAATTATTCTAATGTGAATTTGAAATGAGTTTAATGTGTGAACTCAAATTCATTCTTTGGCTTTAGAATGTTCTAAATAATAATTGAATTATCTTAAATAAATGAAAATAAAATAACATAATTTAAAAAAAATGACGTGGAAAGTACAAAATACAATGATACTCCCACATGTACTACATATAATATTAACCTTACTGAAACTGTGAAATCATTATATAAAATTATTTATAGATGTATGATAGGAAATATACTCTATTTCAATACTAGTCCACATGATATTACGTTTAGTGTATGTATGTGTGCTCTCATTAATGAAAATACAAAAGGGTCACATATGTTAGTATTTAAAATAATTCTTTTAAGTAACACATCAAGAATAATAATTTATGATTATTCTAAAGAATATGACATGATTTTTATTTAGTTAGTTATTTAGATGATGATTTCGGTGGCTGTAAGTTAGATATAAAAAAACACATCATTAAAATGTCAAATTTTAAGAAAATATAATGTATCATGTTGTAGTATGTAGAAAAAATTATATTCCAATATCTAATACTGAATATGAATACATAGTTGCATGAAGTATCTATTCCCAAATCATGTTTATTAATCAAACATTACTATAATTTGGATTCCAATATTGAAATTTACCTATTAATTTTGATAACACAAGTGAAAAAAAAATTTCAAAAAATCCAGTATAACACTCTAGAGAAAACAATATTTATGTAAGAAATCACATTTTGAGAAATCAATATAAAAAGGATTATATAACATTAGTATTTTTTAGAACTGAACACCATCTAGCTGATAAATCCATGAATCTTTTGAATTATAAAATATTAAACTACAAGAAACATGAAATCTGAATGATAAACATTGGTTGATGGAGTCATAATTTATGGAGTCACTATTAATGAATCATCATTTATAGATTCATTGTTGATGGAGTCACTATTGATAAGTCATCATTGATGAGTCACTATGGATGGAGTAATTGATTATGGAGTAATCATTGATAAGTCTGCATTTATGATTCAATGTAGATGGAGTCACTATTGATGTGCCACCATTAATGGAGTCAATATTGGTGACTCGCAATTGATGAGACACCATTGAGTAGTCACCACTAATGATTAACCATTTATGAGTCACCATTGAGGAGCCGTTGTTGGGGAGTCACCTTATATGGGTCACATTAGAACTATTCGATGTTCCTTTTATGTAACAGTTACTTTTATGACCATGGTGATTTTTCCTGTACCGATCAAATATTTATTATCATAATTGTATTATTGTTATTTTATAATCCCTAAATGAAAACAACATTAGGATTAATCAAAATAGATTCACTTACAGAAACCCTTGATATATTGATCCCTTACATTCCTTACAAACCAATCTTCTCAATTATATACTCCATCAGAAGCTTTCATCCAACTCGAATGGCCTCTGTGAAGAGTGTTACCGAATAAAATGCTGAATATATGAGGCCTTCCAAGAGATGAGGAGTATCTATATGTATATATCAAGTCATATAAGTACACTTGTATCTGAATAATGATATATATGAAGCATAAAAAGAGATTTATGGACAATTTCTTCAAACTAGTAACACGGTACTATTAATGGTAATAGAACAACAGAAGTGGATGAACTAGATTAACTCAACTCATAGAGTTCATTATCTGAAAATTTATTATGAATTTTATAAGAATGTTTGATTTATTTTTTTTTGAAAAATAATAATATAAATCATTGTAGTATAGATGGGGAAGAGTTTTCATTCTCTTATAGAGAATGAAAAAAATATAGATTATTCCATAAGGTTTATATGAATATTTCCAAGAGAGTATACCTATTGATAAGTTATTGTAGTGTATCTTAGAACAAATTAGAGATCAAAACACAATGATAAAAACTAATATAGAGCATGATGGTGTGTTCCATATTCATTTTTATTTTTTATTGCATGTTTAATGTTCCCAAAAGGGGACCTTAATACATTTTGGTTTCAATGTTTATTAATGATTTATATGATGATGAAAGTTAAAATAAGAAATCCATGTAGATTATTATTGCTTCACATGCATGATAGGGGGAAGAAAAGCTCAAGAAAACAATCCCTCACATATTCCAAAATCATAACATCCATTTTATATGCCAATGGATCTATTAAACCTAGAGAAGAATATGAGGATTAACTAGGTGGTTTTTTTCATTCTAAGTAAATATTTAAAATATTGAAATATTGTTAGAATCCTGAGAAAGGATGTTGGGTAATGGAAAATTTAAAAATATTACTATTTAACCCTATTGATCACCCAACTGGACCAAAGGATCTGGTGGATATCATTTTTGAATGTGATTAAATTCTTGAGTATTCTCTTCTAGTTGTTATTAGTGAATGATATGAATAATAAGATGTGACTGAGACATTTAAATAAAGATGTTATCTAGATATCATAAAATATCCACCTATACTGTCCAATGACCATGTCAATTCGATTATATCACTACCTTTTAGATAAACACTCTTACCTGAGCAAGATATTGATGAAGATAATTTTTTATCAATAATCTCAATATAAATAATCTTCCAATGAGACCTTGAGTGAAGAGAGTAATGATGGAAGAAATAATTTGGTATATAAAAGTGTACATAAATAGATTATCAATCATAAGAAACCATATGAATCTTACAATGAGGTTGATAAGGATTAAGAAGATGAAGATCATGATGAGAATCCTTATGTATGATATAATCAATGTAGTTCTAATCATAAAGTTGATCAACAAAATGATGGTGGCCCTGCTCATTAAGGGAATGAATAGAATGGTGATAATTCAGTTCATCCTATTAAAGAGTTAGTTCAACATCCAACCTCTGCACAAGTTTTATCAAGAAATATCAAATAAGTTTATAATATGGACACATTGATGCCTTATATACAATATTTTATTTCAAATTATATGGAAGCAACATGTGAGGGCAAGAAAATGAGCAATCTTGGTGAGATATTAGCTGAACTGGCTTAGTTGGAATCAATAGAGGCCTTGTAAACTGATTAGAATACAGTTCTACTAGTTGAAATGAGTGGGAGTTGGAAACATTTATAGTTACTTAGTTAGTGGATCAGACTACCAAGACATCCAATTTGAAACTACAAGGGATATTTCATGTGTCCACAAGAACAAATGTCTTTAAAATCTCTCCAAAACCTAGCGACTCAGTAATTACAGCCTATTTAATATCTTTAGTTAATGCCTATAAAAATGGGAGAGAAATCTTGATTTTTTAAGACTTTGGCTGACATACAATGATTCATATGATGACTCCTAATTCAGAAGAGAATGTTTACTAGTGAATCAGATAGATGAAGCTGGTGAGTTATATACTTTCACTCCATTGGAAACCTAAAGACTAGATGATGTTGTTGTAACACATGAAGGCCATGATATTCCCAATCCGTCAATAGTGTTACATCATAATTTTATAACTTGATCCAATTGATTATCTTTATAAAATTATATTCATTTTTATATGGAATCCTTGAAAAGGAAAATCATCATAGACATTTTTCAGGTCTAAAACAATCAATTGTATCTTATTTATCGACATAATAAAGACAATTGTGGATATTTGAAGGATCTGGTCCACTATCATATTCAACCAATAGAATGATTTCATATTTATGAAATTGAAGTTGAAATAGAATATTGACATCTAAGGTATAAAATTCAAAATCCTCAGAATAGTTTCTTCCAACATCCTTTTCATATTTTATGAGTTCCACTTATTAGAATATAGATACATTGGCTTCCATGTCATCCACATAATCTGCATATCAACTTCCTCTAGTACAACTTGATTGGGAATTTTTTAAATTACTTTTCAATGACGAAATATGATATTTCTTGGGTGATTTTAGTAATCATGATGACCAAATTAAGCAGATACATATTTATGGAGAACATATTATTCAATTCATCAAATAGTATTCTAGTGATCTCTAAAAAGATAAGGATGTGATAAAAAATTCAATGCAATATTATTTTTCATGGATCTACTCTCGGAATGATTTGTCTAATAATTTCAGGTTTTTTCTTGGAACATGAAGATCCCAAAAGTGAAAATATACTATAATTAATAGGTGTGTTAAATAAATTTTCTTACACAAACTCACTAGAAGATTATGGTTGAAAAGACTGATTTATTTAATGTAATGGAAATGGGAGGCTCTATTTTAATATACATCATAAATATTTTGAAACATTACCTCTATTTCCATCTAACGAATGTTATTACTCATGTGGCCATTCCTGTTTCATTGGTACCTTCATGCATCACCATAGGGAGACTTTAGAACCATCATACTCTAATATCTCAGTCAACCAGTCTTACGCCTCCACATATTCAACCATTAAGATTGTCTCCCATTGAATCTATCAGTAATGAAACTATTATTATCATTGGATTGAGAATAAAATGAACCCTTAGTAGGTTCCCAGTGACATCCCCAATATTCCAAATTATGGAAATAGATGGATTCAGTTTCAAATTCTAGTGGGAGATGATTTACCCTTTAAGAAAAAAACACTATCTCACATCCATAATCAAATAACCACTAAATTATTCTTGAATTAAAGCATGAAAACTCAAATAAACTATTCATATCAAAACTAATTCGATTTATGAAATAGATTACAAGAAAACAAGTTTCAAATTAAATAGTGTAAGGTAACTAAATACTACAAGAAGACCACAAAAATCTATGATCTTAAATCATGATGCTCCCTATCCAAAAAACTGGTCAATTATCATGTGGTGGTGCTATAAACATGTGACACAATTCCTTTTTCCAAGTGCTAGATGATAGCATATGAAAAATACACATATTTTCTAAACAGGGGTGGGTATAATACTCAATATGTTTCCCCCCAATGACTACTCTACCCATGCCACAAGGATTAAAAAGTTAGAGACATTTATTTAAATTTATTTATATAAAACTATTTCACAAAGCAATTGGTAACAAAAATTAAACATGTTTGAAAACCATTTGTAACTAATTGAAAATAGGTTCAATTACAACAACATTTCAAGAATGTTATTTTTCTATAAAAATAACTAAAAAAACATTAATCCAATTTTTTAATAATCCTTTGTAATAGTTATACCAATCAACATAATTATGATACTGCCTATGAGTTCTTCATTATGATTGTTCCATACTCATGTGGGGTTTCTAATTGTTCTACCAAGACATTACAAATTAATTATATCTATTTTTCCATTTTAGCATTGTTATTTAACATAATCCCATAATTAACAAAATATATAGAAAGGCAATATGAACTCACAAAAAAACATTCCAAAGGATCATGAAAAAAACCTTTTCAATAAAATCCACTTTTAATTAAAATCTACTTCCCATCAAAAAAAATTAAATGCCCAAAAATTTCAATAAAATTACATTTTTTACTGAAAACCCATTCTCTATAACTAATTTAGTATCTGCAAAAAATCCAAAATTTTAAATTCCTATTTCAATTTCAATATACCAAAACAATTTTCACAACAATTCACTAAAATTACATAATATCACCAAAAAGATAAATCATCACTAAAGACAATTTATTACATAAATTGAACCACAATATAATGATCTATTTAGTTAAATATTATTAATTTGTTTCTAATAAAATCAATTATATAATGATGACATGAGATTTAATTCACCTACCCTAACATCTTTGAAGAAAACTAACTACATATGAAGAACTCTCTTGCATCCTGGTAGATTCTCCACAAAAAGCACCACAGTTAATTTACCCTATAATGATCACGACCATATCTCAACTTATTTTGAATACATAACAGTATCTCTACCCAATACCTGAATTGGTTTGGGAATCCATGAATAATGGAAAAGTAGATCTATGTATATATATTAAAATGTTACAAGGACGTTGAATAACGTAGCATACCACATAAATCAGGCTTGAAAACACCAATAGGGTGATCCATATTGGATCAAAACTGCCTGGGAGGGGTTATCATAGCTTTAATGGAGAAGAATATATAATAACAAGTGCATTGGATAAAGAACAAGAAATTTATGTCTAAAATAATGTATATCATATTTTTAACGATCTAGTGTTGACCTGTCGCATGGTAAGACTGCATAGTTAGACACAATGGGTGCTATCCTTGATTTAGCTAATGGCTTTTGGATCACAACACACAGTCTCATTGACCGACCTATAAAAATATGAATAAACTGTAATAAAGATACTATCCAGAATAAGCAACTTCTCACATTTTATACTAGGCTTCCATCAAGGTTTAGACAAACTATGCGCCTCTCCATTTTCCCCAAAAACATACTGGAGGTTCTCACAATGCTCCCATCTCGAACCCTTACTTATTATAAAACATAAAATCATTAATAAAGGGTTAAATAACATAAACTATGTGTACTAATTTCCCCAACCAATGGTTATTCTATCCACATAATGTAGAATACCCTCACTTTCCTAAAATAGTTCGGACCATTTCTCTTTCATTTCCTTCTAATGTTCCCTAGTCTCTTCTTTAATCATTCCAAGAAACCATAAAACCCACACTAGACGGATTCCCTTTCAATAAAATAATTTAACATTCCTATCAACAATCCACAATGGGATATGAACTATTTAAGCATTCCACTCTAGGTCAATTTGATCGCATCTGATCACATTGGTCAGGATTTGGATGACAACTGAGATATGTGTAACACATTATACTCTAATCTATACTATGGTGGAAATGCCATTTAATATGCCACGTCTAAAAAACATTCCATTTTCTAAAAGGGACATTTTATGTAGGAGATATATTTTCCTTCTTCCCAAAATGAAAATGTCCACGAATTCTGGTGATCCTTAGGAACACATGATCACTCACTGCAAACAAAAATGATCTCTTACGATGATTTACCTATGATTTTTGATTAATCTGAGCTATCTACATAATATTTCTGATCAACATTTCTTCCCCATAGTTTCATGTACAATGATCCTCCTAAAACGTTATGTCATTCAGGATTCGACCTGACATAGTTGAGAATGAGAACGAAGGAAATACAATGATTCAAAAGGTTCCATATGAATCAAATAAAAAATTTTTTAAAATGAGAACACCATTAAAGGTATATAATCATCACATGACTGACCAAAATCCATTGAAAAATATAGAAACATGTATTATAATGTCTTTATCATACTTTTGGATTAACCATCCTTATGGGGATGATACATTGTACTCATAGTTAGCTGAGTGCCAAGGAATTTCTTTAAGGATTTCCAGAAATGAGATGTGAACCTTAGTTCTCTATCTAAGATGATAAAAACTAAAATTTCTTGTCTCTTTACCGGTTCATGTATATAGACTTTAGACCAATCTTCCACTATATTTTTTTTAAATATGAATAAAATGGGATGAATTTATGAGCTGATCCTCTATCAAAAGTATGGAATCATGATTCTGGTCCACTATTAGGAGACATATAATTAATTCAATAGCTATCTACACCCATTTCCAAACTAGAATAGGTAAATACTGAAACATACATACTATTATTTGGTTCCCTTCTTTAACCTGATGATATGTTAAGCACTGCAGTATGAACATGGAAAGCATCTTCTTCATTCTGCTCCACCAAAACTATACTTTCAGCACCCTAAACATCTTTTCTATTCCTAGATGTAAAATCCATCTCAAATAGGGGTAAGAATAAATATTTTTTCCCTAAAATCATACAAGTACTATCTTCTGATCTCTATAACACAACCATAAACTACCTACATGTTTCTATCACCCAATGGTCTGCCCAATAATGGTAATTAAAATCATCAATAAGAAATTCAACAAAGGTTGTTTGTTTCCCATTAACTATATATACCAAATTTGGATCCCTAAAAATTGAAAACAAAATAATAATACCAAATCATTCTACACATACCACATGCATGTTGTCTTGGACTAAAATTAACATCCATTCATCTGATGATTATTTTTCCAACTGGGCATATGACTTTCAATATAATTCATCTTCCACTTTATTTCCTTTACCTAGTGTACACATATATTAAAATTCAATCATCAAGATATACTCAATCTCCCTATATTTCATCATTTTTATATATTGATATGAGAAAATGATTTTGAAGATTTATTTCTACATGAACATATAAAATTTTCCACCAGACAGATTATGATGTCAATAATTTAATTTATGGATGACCGCAACTAACTCCAAATAATGTTTTGTGTAATGTTTCTTCTGCACTCTCAAATTACACGAGAAATACAAAAATACATGGTCTTTATGCATGATGAAAAATCCCAACATAGATCATGATGCATCAGATTATTGCATATACCCCTATCATCATTCCAGAAAAATCAAGATAGGTGATAATATAAGATGATCATTAATCTATTGGATGAACTTATAGAATTATTCAGCCCATTTGAATACTGGATTATTCTTTTTCATTACATTAATTGATAAGGATATTCTTGAGAAGTCACAAAAACATTGGATGTAGTAGTCATCTAGACCAAGAAATATTTGTATCGCAATGTTATTATTCACAGGTTTCCAAGAGATAACAACTTCCATCATTTTAGGATCCACATGAACTAAATATTAAGAAATTACATTCCAATGAAATAATACCAATTGTATCCAATAATCACACATAGATAGTTATGAATATAAACAATGGTCTTTCTAGACTCTCCACACTACAACCAAGTATTTATCATTATCAACCATTGTCCTTGAATACAACAATATATCATCTACATGCACTGCAAGAAAATAATCCTAGTATTTATGAAATATCTGATTCTTCAATTCAATGAAGACCACTAGATCATTCTTGAGACCATAGGGCATTACAATTTATTCATAGAATTCATATCGGCTTACAAAATATGCCTTCTGTATATCTTACTTCTGAACTAACAATTGGTGATATCATGAATGCATGTTAATTATTGAAAACCACTTTTCTCCCCCCAGTTGGATGATCATGTCATTAATTCATTTTTATGTATACATATTCTTTATCATATCATGGTTAATATTATTATAATAAATGTACATCCTAATAGTTCATTCTGATTTTTTTCAGAGAAAAACATGTGTTTCTCACAGAGATGTGGTCGGCCAATTGAAACCATATATATCCATCTATTACAACTACACATTTAGTTCCCTCATCTCTATTGGTGCCAACCTATAACATGGAAAGAATATTGGTCTTGTCCCTAGAAATATATAAATCATAAAACTTACTTCCCTTATTAGTGGTAACCCTAATAACCTTTTTTGAAATACATTTTTAAATTGATCCATGATAGTAGGAAAATAGATATCTTAAATATATTTATCAATTTGAAGGACAATACTTCCATCTAATGAGTGAATTTTCAAACAGCTTGTGCCAATAATCTTATTGAACCTACATTCACAGTTCGTTATAATTTAAATAGATGAATAACTCCATCCATAGTTTCAAAACTAACATAACTTTTATAATAGCTGATGTGAGTCTTGAACGTTTTCTACCAACCCATATCTAGGATTACATCATTTAGAACAATTTCCAACACCTATAAGTCCCACTTCAGTTCATCTCCATCAATAGTTATAGAAAAATCTTTACACAAGAAGGATCCAAATTCTCTTTCATCGAGATGCGTTTGATGATATATAACAGAAGGAATCATCCCATTTTTTAAAAATATGGTGTAAACAACAGGAGAAGAAATTAAGGAATGCATCACAATAGTATCAAAAAGCTCATTCATAATTGTGTAATTCCAAATAATCATATCGTTCACTATATATAGTACAACCAGATCATCATAATTCATCTGCTCAGATCAATACAATTTCTTTTCCACTACTCTCTGTTGTTTATTCTACAACTGTAATTTCCCTAGATGTGGAGTCAAGGTATTCCAAGAATCACCACGGATAGATCATTTCTATTGACCATTCCCTAAATTATCAATGCATACGACGTTTGTGACACATGAGTGGTGATTTGAGAAACCTAACTCCAAGAACTATGAAAAAAGCGCATAAGGTGACCCCTGTAATTGCAATTATTCCATGAT
The DNA here is from genome assembly GCA_963277665.1 of Viscum album. Taxonomy (NCBI): domain Eukaryota; kingdom Viridiplantae; phylum Streptophyta; class Magnoliopsida; order Santalales; family Viscaceae; genus Viscum; species Viscum album. The sequence continues at coordinate 656,510,924 of OY728140.1, forward strand.
CTTTGTGGTTTTGTACCCTCCTGCATCATGTGGCCAAAGGAACCAAATTAGTTGCATCCCACTTGACTCTTTGGTCATGGAGGAAGATTTTCTATTCCATCAATCTGATTCTGATTCCCACTCCCAACCATGAAATAGGTTTCCTTATTTATATTTCGTTCAACTTTGGAGTTTACACCATTTTAGTTCGTGATCATTATAATTGTTCCCCCAATATCTCTTGATATTTCTTTATCATCGACCCATGCTCTGTTCACTTACTGTGTATAATCTGTAATATAGAGAACTGAAATCTATGATCAAATTTCTTTCAATGTCCTTTATTTGAATATGAATGCCTTCAAGTATTCAAATTCCACAACATCTGGTGTATAGTACACTAAAATAGTTAATTTAATATAAAATTCCGTGATAGAGAGAATCTATTTCATTTGGATAAAGATGTATGTCGTCCTATTGCTTGAGAATGTTTGATGATAAATTTTTTTATTAAACTATTCCTCTAAATCACCCAACTAAGACCCTGATAATGTTTATCATATTTCACCAAATCCCACAACTATAATACGTGATCCTGGGGCATAAATCATTATATCATGACTTTTTGCTTCAAATATGTGCTGATGCAGTTGAAGATTTGATTTATATTATTCAGTCACACATATTCCTTTTCATCTTCAAAATAACAGCGTAAGATATGTAGATTCATCATTAAGAAATGAATTGAATGATCCACATTTATTAGATCATCCCTTGAGTTCCCCATATCCATATCATGAAATTCTTGGATCATACTATGAACCCCCTCTTTGTTCACATTTGGTCAAGGTGAAACCACATTCTCCATAGCTTCTTCCAGTTTGTTTCTAAGACTACTTCTGGGTTCCAATTTCGAAATGAAAACAAACATAGTTTCTCTCACTCCATAGTAAATAATTTCATTATAATGAAAAATTATATCACACTGACTATTAAAACATTTCTTTCAAAAAACAATATTTTCCATGTTATACCATTTTTTTGAAAATCCCCCTGTTCACTTTATAAAATAAAATGATTTTCAAAAAACAACAATCATGCCATTTTAAAAATAATTCTTATGAAATTTTCTTGAATCATTTAAAAAGTTACGCATTGCACAAAATCATAAAAAAATTTATCCATATAATTTATGCAATACTAATGAGAAGTTATTCTTCTATAATGCATGTAATTCTCATCTCATTGGATAAAACATTGACAATGAGAATCAAAATTCTTATATTTTTATTTAAAAAACATATCTACCCAACTCCCAGGTATTATGAAATTTAACATAATAATGTTATCTTTTAATTTTGGTGGTTGAAATTTAATATCTTGGTGGTCATATTACTTTATAAGATTATAACCCATGGAATAGAAAAGAAAAAACTCAACTCCATTTTCATGAAATAAAAAATACTTTTTTTTCAAGGGCCAATCATGTAGATATTATTTTTAACGACCCTCTAATTCTCAATAATTTAAGAATACAGAGAATTATTACAATGTCTGATGTAACATTCCCTAGATATAAAATGATATCAATAAATACAGAAGGGATTCAAATATGAGTGGGTGAAGTTTTAAACTATAAGAATAAACCCACAATCTCACCATAATAACCGCACATCCTCAAAATGATTCCAGAATGAAAGAAAGACAACTCAACTACATTATTAATATCAAAACCACTCCAAAGTGAGGAAAATGGAATAAAAAACAAGTATCAAAGTAAATAGTATAAGGTTAATAATTAATCAATGAGAATCACATGACTCCATGTTCTAAATGTTCCAGGTTCCATAATCCTTGATCATCTCAAGTATCATGAGGTGGTGCTGAAAACATGTGATACACTACCTTTCCCAATGTCCTATAAGATAACATATGAAAACTAACCATAATAATAAAGAATGTATGAGTATAAAACATAATAGATTTTTCATAATTACTTTCCTAATAATGCCACAATGATAGAATATTTGGTAACATTTATATATAATATTTTATATAAAACAATTTCCAAAAAGTGTTTATAATTAAATATAAACTTGTTACAAAACTATTTGTAACCAAAAGTAAATAGTTACAATTAATACAAATTTTCTAGAAATTTATATTTCCAAGGAAAATAACTAAAAACACTTGAAAAAAAATTCTCAATATTCCTTTGGATTACCCAAACCATTCAACATATCCTTGATACAGACAATGCATGCTTTGTAATGAGAGTTCTATATCATGGATGCATTCTCCTTGATCAACCATGTCATTATAAGGTATTTTTATCCCATTTCCATTTGACTATTAGCACAGAGTTCAATGTATATTTCCACCAAACACTACAAATGAAATGTGATCTCACCCACCAATTTTCTAATGGATAATTCCAAAACACATTTCTGAAAAACCCCCCTTTTATTAAAAATCACAATTCCATCAAATCAATTTCTATGAGAAAAAATATAATTAAAATACCATTTTTATTTAAAACATCATTCCCAAAAAAACATTAAAATATAAAAAAATCAATATAATAAAATGGCAATTTTGTATTCGGGAAACTAAAACAATTTTTTCAATAATTCCCCGAAATTAAAAAATATAAAAAAATGATAATTAGTTAGAAAAAAAGATTACTTCCAGGAATTGAAAAATGATTTCACTCTAAATTTAATTAAATATAATAAATTTAAAACTAATACAATAAATTAAAATAACAATATATGAGTGTGAAGTCACTACCTAGAAGGATTTGATTAAAATGGAAATCTAATGAAGAACTATCTAGCAATGGGGTTTTCCCTATACAAAAACCACCTTATATGTCATCTCCTATAATGATCAAGACCAAATATATAAAAATATGGAATCAAAACTCATTTATCTACCCATAAAAGGTGTATATATGAGAAACCAGGAATATATTAGAATTATATGTTGGATCAAGTTATCCCAAATATACACAGGAGTGGGGGAATTGTGTCTTTTACAATTTCTTCACGAGATCTCAATTTTTCCTTTAAACATTTTCAGAATGATTAAGTAGCGGAAAATAAAAAAAATAACAAAAAATGTATAGTGGTTCGGGGAATAGAAGGCCAGTAGTCCACTCCCCCAATTCTCTCCTCCACGAGCTTGGGGATTTTCACAATCTATATATCTTATCAACAGAACGTTCCACAAATGAGTGCAGGAAATTGACACGTTTATAAGTTTAATGCTAAAAAGTGCCATGTGGTTCATTAAAAGTATAAAATAAAAATATTGTAATGTGAAGCTGGTTACTCAATGTAAATGTGTATTTGTTCTATTCAACACATTCTAGTTTATTTTCACAATTGTAACAAAACCCAATTTACAATAGAATAATAGTAGTCTTCAGAAAAGATCTACATCTTTTATATGTATTTCTTAGATAATCCAGTTGTAATATATATTTAAATATAATATAAAACATTAATCAATAGTAAATTTAGAAAATACATTCGATGTAGAATCATAAAATCATCAATCGTGTTTCTTCTTCATTAGAAAACAGAACATTGTTGTTCTTTTTAACATCAGATCTGTAAGTATCGATTGTCTCTGAAAATTGAAGTAGTGAAAAACACAATATCGTGATATATATTTTTGAAATTTTTTCCTCTATATCTATAATAAAAAATAATACTGGTATATATATAATAATGACGAGCATTTTCCTTTAAATATTTAGATCAAAAATAGTTTCTTTTAGAATCTCCATATTCAAATGTTTTCAAAATAGAGCAGTCATAAATCCAATGAAAATTTCTCATAAAAATCTCCTCTTAACATGTTCTTATGAATAATAAATAAATGGGTTTGAAATATTCAAAGATACATTTATGATTTGGGCTTTTAATCTGTCTTGAAATCAGCCAAATAATATGCATAAATACCATTGCTTTATTAAAGTCGTAATTTAAATATCCAACACCAAATGAAAGGTTTAACTAAATAATATAATATCTAGGAAAGTAAGGTTCATGCCATAAGGTACAACTCAAATTTAAGTTTCATGATCCATTATTTTCTCAGCTTATGAACGTGAGGTTGACCATAAATAAAATTTAGGTTGACGAACCAAACATTTCTCTTCATCTCTCAAATGAATGGTTGTTCACAAAAGCTAGGTTTATAAACAATGCTTTTAAGAAACAAAAATAACGTTCCATACTCACATAATGATCTTCTTCTATACTAGTCTGAATTCCCAAACACAATGTTCCTTATAAACGTAGGGTTCTTCTTCTAAATGTAAGGTTCCTTCCAAAAGTATGGTTACTTCCAAAAGTAATGTTCATTCTTTCATACATTTCTGATAACGTATGGTTTTTAACCATAAATTTTTTATAACCTATAAAGAAAATAACATATTCCATCCTTAATCTACGCTCTTAAACATAGGGAATGAATAGTGTTTCTGAAACATTCTCAAGTATTTTACGAAAATGTAAAGAATGAATAGATTTTCCGGAACATGATAATAACTATTTTCGAATACTTTTCCAAATATTCTAGAAGAACTATATGATTTAATATTATCTCAAAATAGAGTAATAAATAATATTAATTTCTTGAAATATACTCAATGTTAAATTATTAGAATAACAAATAAGGATATTTGTGAGCATCAAAATAATCATAAAGAGATAGAGTATTAATCTAAAAAATATACCCCATATAAAATAATGTATTGTTGAAAACAATACTTGCTCAACAATAATCCATTTTTTGATGATCACATATCCCATAAAATAAATAATGTAATTAACAAAAAAAATTAGTTACATATAGTTTATAATTTTTCGATGATAAAAAATAAATCACTCCCCATAAAAGATTAAAACATTTAAGGTAATAAAATGTGTTTTTAATTTCCCCCCAAAATAACATCTTAAAATTTTAATTAAGTTCTCCCCCTGAGATAAAATTTTTAAATGATAAAAATACATTTTTCATTTTGCATTTTATTTATTTAAAATAAACTTAATTTTAAATAAATTAAAAATAAAATGTTGTGTTTATCGAAATTTCTCCCCCTTTTGTGGTACCAAAATTAATGATTAAATAAGATATAACACATTCAATATAGCACTGAATTGTGTTAATTTTATTATTAGTTTTTTATCAATATTTGAATATGGATTATGAGAATTTCTAACATAGAGGGTAAAAAAATAACACACAAATATTAAATAAAAATCATCATTGAAAATATTGTAAAAATATAGCAAATAACACAGCAGGAATCAAGGTTGGGTTTAGGGTAGGTTTCATCTCCTCTAAACTGTAACCAGGATCTCTTCCAACTGTGTTCTTAATCTTCTCATCAATCCATCTCTCAACTGGATTTTGAGATCTCTATTTTCTTGATTAAGATGAAGATCTTCAATCCGATTGACTCTGATAATGTCATGAACCCTATCTTACTTTTCCACAAAAAGAGATAACTTGTCTGTGAATTGATTCAGATAAATTATAATACTTTGGATCACTGGAAGTCAATTAATCTACCAGAAAATTCTGATTATCCAATAACAATGTCAAAGGAACACTGTTGCACTGTAGGTCTTGCAACCAATCATTCCTAATGCTCATTCATTAGGTAATTGCCTGGAATATCCTTATCAGTTCTTGTGATGTACATGATGTACTAGCTTCACTAGTCCTAAAAAATATATATTTTTTCTCCAGGAATGATTTAAATTCAATTAAATAAGACATTATTACCATTTTAGACATCAAATTAAAGACATCAATTAATATTTCTTTCTTGAAAATTTCAAATTCTTTATTTGAAACATTACTTTATTTTAGTATTTAAAATATTAGATTTTCCATTTCCAATGTTCTCATGAGAGCAGCATTCTCATATTCAACTCTGCTCTACTTTCTATGTATTTCATCCACTTCTCCATTGAATGAATATAAGGCACCCTGTGCCTAATTCTTTGTTTAATCTTCATTATTATTTAACAATACCTAGGGCAAGTGATCATCATCTGATATCTCATAATCCCTTCCCTATACGTGTTTTTCAACATATTTTTCCTCATAGTCCTTTCTGGTCTCATCCATAGAAAATTCATCATTTAATACATTAGTATGACCTTCATGTAAATTTCCTTTTTGAATTTCAACAACTTCTCGAGGTTTCTCCTTACGAGTAGCATCATGATTAACTTCCTCCATGACTAGAATCTCTAAAATTGTTTCTTCTAGATCGACTATAGTTTTAGCCACTACCATTTTTCTAGGCAATTCCCCAGCCTCAATCTCTATTTCTTCTTCTTTATATTCTTGAGAAACAATTTCTTGTTCCACACGAGGAGTCACCTCAATCATAGAAATTTGTTTGTGCAATGTCTTGTGCTCAAGATTATTTAAGAAATATATATCTCAAAAGAAGTTCAGTTTCATTTTCATTTGTATGAGTAGGTTCTTCTCCATCATTAGACACTCTATGATTTTTTCATCGAAGTCCTTTTGAATTTCCTCATCTTAAGATTTATTAGTAGTTTTTAAACATATTCTCATTAAAAATTCACTGACTCTTTATCCATCTTCTCCTTCTTTTGACATTGCAGGTTGTGCTTGAGCACTATCTTCATCTTCCTCATCTCCTTTAGGAATAATAATCCATTAATTGTGCTCCACAAATAACCATTCGTTAGCAATGTTCCAGAATTGAACATGTTGTTGTGGTGGAATCTCACTTGAGAATCCACCTACCTTATCATATATTTCATAAACATAATCATTGAAATGAATCTTCCAAAGGGATAAAATATCATTCTCACATCTTCTTGACATCAATAACTGATATTTCTCACCATATATCTTGTAAATATTTACTTGATATCACTAATGAAGAGAAACATGATATATATGTAAATGTGCCAAATTTTCTCCATCTCTAACATATGAGGTGAAATCCTGGTTTGTAGAAACTTCTCTAAAATATTTTGATCACGCTCTAGATCATTCACTAGAATCTTCATTACACTCATTGATCCATCCAAAAAAGTCATAATAACCTATGACTTACTCACAATTTGACCTATATTTTTTAAATCAAAGTGAAATAGTCTTTCAGAAGGGTAGTTAAGAATTGAGGCAATTTCAACAGAGGAAATCAAAAAGTCTATATCCTAAATATTTTTTATCATGGTATCTTCCTTCTTTCCCAGGATAAACTAAACAGATTTATAGAAATCATGAATTTCTAACTCATATAGAAACTCTATATTCTCTTCATTAAATGTTTGTTCCATGATCTGAAAATCAAGGTGTTATCGTACCATCAGATCTGTCTGATATAGCCATTCTAAATCAATTAGCATTCCTTACAGATGTTTCCTTCGTGCTTTGGGATGATGCTTGGTAGTACTGGTCTCTTGCTCACCGGTCCTCTTGGTTATTTCCATTTCTGATTTAGAACATTGATGTTTCGAAAGGTTAGTGCATTGATGTTTTGGGTTAAGGTAGAGAAGATTAGTAAAAGGGTTTTGAGAAAATGAATGGGTATTGAATCGGAAAATTTTTCTAACATCCTTGATTCCTGTGTACATGGTAATTATTACCATTTTTTTATATAAACATACCCGAAAAAATTTAAAAATAGTACAAATGTGAATTTTAAATTAGTCTTAAAACATGTAATAAAAAAATATAAAATGAATTAAAAAATTATTTAAACATAAATATACTTACCCCCCTAATAAAATCAAACCATTCTATGGGAAGTGGTTTTCTAAAAATATCATCTAATTAAATTTCATTATATAAAAATTATATTATTATATCTTTTTTAAGAAAATGGTCTCTTAAAATGTGATATCTGATATCAATATTCTTTTACCTAGAATGATTAGTTGGATTTTTTGAATTATTTATTGCACTTTTATTATCACATAAAATAGGTGTAGTATTAAAATTTATTCCAAATTCCATAAGAGTTTCTTTCATCCAAAAAACATGTTCACCTCAACTTCTTGCAAATACATATTCCGCATCGGCTGTTGACAGGGCAACTAAGTGTTGTTTCTTACTAGACCATGAAACTATGGATTTTCCTAAAAATATAAATGTCCCTAAGGTATTATATCTATCTAATCTACCATTTCCAATATCTATATCTGAATATGAAATAAAATTAAAATTAAATGTTTCTGGATAGATAATAGATTGAAAAAACATTCCTTTTAAATATATACATTACTTATGTGAGATACTTTTGGATCAAATTAAAATCTCTCACATATACATAATAAATACATTATATTGGGAAATATAAAATTTAGATATAATAAACTACCAATCTTACCTCTATATAACTTGTTGTCAACTGATTTTCTTGTTTCATTCAAATCATGTTTTATATTAGTACACATTGGAGTTGAATATGTCTAGATGTTTTCATGTCCAAATATCTTCAGTAAATAAGTATTTTTTGGATTTCATTTATAACATTTTAAAAATATTTATAATAAAAATTTAATGTTCTAAAAATAAATTTAATTCTCCTATAATGTTCATTTCAAATTCCTTTTGCATTAAATTTGAGAAATCATGTTTTTTTTTGAATTTTTTGCTCCAAAAACTATATCATAAATATAAATATGAACCAATAAAACATTAGAATCTTCAGTTGTCCTATAAAGAGTACAATTTTCCTTTCCAACATTAAAATTAGTTTTTTAAAAGAAAACAAATTAATCATTCATAAAAAACTCTAAATGCTTGTGTAAATCAATCAAGAGATTTAGTATGTTTAAAAATAGAATATGGTTTTTGAGAATTTTCAAAACAAGGAGGTTGATAAACATAAAATCCTTCCAATAAATAACAATTAGAAAATGAAAGACTTAACATCCATCCAAAATAATTTAAATTTTATATGACAATCATAGGCTAATAGGTTCTTAATGGATTCTAATATAGCTGTAGGTGCAATGGTATCATCATAGAATATACCGTCTTTATGATGTATCCTTTATCTAATAGTCTTATATTATTTATAGTTACTATTCTTTGACCATCATGTTTATTTCTAAAGACACATTTAGTTCCTATAACTGAATGGTTCTGATTTCATTCAACTAATTTCCAAACATCATTCCATTTGAATTGGTTTAGTTCATCTTGCATCGCTATCATCCATATTTCATTAACTAAGGATTCTTCTAATGTCTTAGGTTTTAATTGGGATAGAATGGTATAGAATTAAAAAAGTTTTCCTATATTTTTTCTAGTGATTATTCCTATGTCTAGGTCTCCTATAACATTTTCTAAAGGGTGAGTTTTTAGGGTTCTAGAATGTCTAGGTTGTACGATATTAGGTTAATCAATTTCTTGTACTTCAAAAATATACTAAATTTTATTTATATCTCATTAAAAGTCATCATTAATGTTTTCAAGTCTCATGTAATCATTAGAGTCAAATTCATTAATTTGGTCATTCATTTTCTCAATGAAATCAGATTCATCAAATTTGACATGAACTGAGTCTTCAAAAAACCATGAATTTTTATTAAAAACTCTATAATAATTGGAAGTAGTATAATTTACAAAGAAAATTCCTTCAATAAATTTTGTATCAAACTTACCAAGACTTTCATTATTGTTTAAGATGTAAACATTGAATCAAAAAACATTAATGTAATTAAGTTTCAGTTTTTTGTTTTTCCAATGTTCATAGGGTGTCTTTTTGAAAATATGCCCTATTAAAACTCTATTCATTATATGACATGTTTTGGTTACAGCATTTGCGGAAAAATAAGTAGGAAGACTATATTCATTTTGCATAGTCCTTTCCATTTCCTGAATAGTCGTATTTTTTCATTCAATAATTCTATTTTGTTGAGGTGTTCTTGATGCAATGAATGTGTGTTTAATAACCATATTTGTAAAAACAGTAATTAAACTCCAAATTTTCAAATTCTCCAGCATGACCAATTCATAATGAAAATATTAATAATATTGAACAGCTTTGTAAAATCAATTAAATATAGAAAAATATTCAATTTTTTTTATTTTTTATATTAATTTCAAGTAAATATAGAACCCCAATCATCTAAAACATAAACATATAATTTACAATCCAATCTTGCTGCCCTTGAAATCCCAAACATATCCCTATGGATTTGTTTTAGATGTTTAGATGTTGTAATTTTTTTAATAGACTTGAAGGATTATTTGTGATTATTTCCAAGTTGACATGCATCCCAAAATCTATCATTTTCAAATTTGAGACAAGGCAAATCCAAAATTAATTGTTTCCCATAGAACTTATGTAAATCCTATCTATTGAAATCTACAGATCTTCTATTACAGACCCAATATTCAATTGTATTAGCAGTTATACCTTTTACTTATTTTTACATAAGGAAATAAAGTCCATAGTATAAACATTATCAGTTCATGGTGCTCTAAATTCCTGAAATTTAACTTTGAAAACAGAACATCAATTTTTAGAAAATTCAACAACATAACAACCAACAAAGAGTTGAGATATATTTATAAGGTTGTGTTTCAATCATTGTTTTTAGAGTACTTTATTTATTGATATTGCTTCTAGATCTCAAAAAGTTCCAATACCAATAATCATTACTTTGTCATTTTCACCTAATGTGACTAGACCACAATTATTTTGAGTAAGTGTTCTGAATGTTTATTAGTTTCCACTCATGTTCCTGGAGCAGCCATTGTCTATATACAATATTTTAGTTGGTATCTTGTGACCTTCTTCCTCATAATTTTATATCATATATCACATATTGAATTTTAGGTTCAATTCATCCTTTTTCTAAATCAGACTCAAATGAGCTGTGGGAGACTTCAAATAAACACCATGTTGCTTTCATTGCCTTCTTCTGTTTTTGTGAATAATCATTTCTCTTAATGAATTTCTACTTCTTTTATTCAATTAATTGTGGATAGTCTGGTATGATATGACCATGTTTCTTTCACTCATAACATCTGACTGCCTTTTCATCCATTTTAAAAGACATTCTGATACCATTTTTATTTCTATAAAACTAACAGAATTTTCTGGCAATCTAGGCTCATTCCACATCTATATTGGATGAATCAAAACTTTCTGATTTCAACATTGTTTCCTTTTTTCTTTGCATTCTCATTTTTCTTTGAGATTTAACATTTAAGGTAGTGTGTTCTCTCTTGATCAGAACCTGACGCTCATTTGCTTCATCCAGTATCCCAGCCTCAAACATCATTAGAGTTCCAATTAACTCTCTCATTGTTAAATCAGTTATCGGTGTAGATTTTCTAATAAGAGCAGAAAATTCATTCCATCTTGGTGGTAGTACTCATAGTAAATTTATATCTTGATCAACTTGTTTAATCGTATATCCCAAACCAGCGATGTTGATGAGAATTTCTGTCAAGCATCCATTCATCAGGTTGATGATTTATCCATCAATCATCCTGAATGTATCAAATTTGAATTTATAAGTTGCATACATCATCTGTCTAAAATCTTCAGTTCCATCGTAATTGACTATAATAGTATGCCACATGTCATGCACATTCAGGAACTAATAAAATATACCGAATTCACCTGGTCCAAGACCACATATGATAGTATTCATGGCTTTAAAGTTTGTTTCATACTCATCTTTGTTATTTACATTCCATGTTTCAGGTTTCTTTGGAAAACCTAGGGAGATTGAATTTTTGAGTAGACTCTGTATCCATGGTTATATAATTAAATGATCATACTTTATTTCCAGGATACATAATTTTCACCACTGAATTTGGGAGCTCAAACTATTGACATACCCTCTCATGTATCAGCCATTGTGCTTTGTATAATCTAAAGACTTACAATGTGTAATAGCGTAGAAAAAATCACCACGTTTTATACAAATTCCTGGATCGAGTTTTACCAAATATACATAAGAGGGGGTGAAATGTGCCTTTTAAAATTTCATCACAAGATCGTGATCTTTCCTTTTATATTTATCATAATGATTATGTAGTATAAAATAAATAGTAAAGAACACGCTATGTATTGTAGTTCGGGGAACAGAAGTCCCCTAGTCCACGCCCCAAACACTTTATTCTATGAGAATGGTGATTTTCTCAATCTGGATATGTTATCAACTAACTATTCCACAAATGAGTGACGGTAGATGACACCATGACATGTTTAAGGATAAACAGAGACTTCTTATACACACACAAAACCAAATACACATCATAGTACGAGAATATGGTTACTCAAAGTAAAATAGTATTTTTCTTTGAAATACTTTCCAAGAGATCTTCAAAATTGCAACAACACACAATTGATATTAGAATTATCGTCGTCTATAGAAAAGAGGTTCTTTAGTTAGAATTAGTTCTGAGCTTATCCAATAGTAGTAGATCTATAAATATAATTCACAAAATTAATTAATATTCAATTCATAAAATATATTCAATATAGAATATGTGAACCGTCAATCATGTTTCATTTCATCAAAAAATAGAACATTGTCTTTATTCGTAACAGCAGATCTGTAAGTCATGATTATCTCTATAAACTGTAGTAGTGAATAACTCCATATCATGATATATATATTTTATGATTCACCCATATATTTGTAATAAAAAATAATAAAGGTCTATATAAAATAATGATTATTTTTCTCCTTGTAAAATTTAGATCCACAAAAGTCGCATTTAGAATCGCAATTTTCAAAAGTTTGAATAACAGAGCAGTCGTAACTCACCTAAAAATTCTGCATAAAAAGATCGTCTTAAATTGATCTTCTGAATCATAAATAAATAGCTTTGAATTAGTCAAAGACACGTTTTAGACTCGGGATTTTAATCTGGCATTAAATCAGCATAACAATCTTCATTAATACATTTTCATTATTAATGTCGTAAAATTAAATATCTGATGCCATAAATAGGGTTGAACTTCATAACATACAATCTCTGAATGCATGGTTCACAACATATGGTTGATCTGGAATGTAAGGTTAGTGATCTATACCTTTCACATCATGAAATCATATGGTTGATCATTCACTAAAGTAAGGTTGGTGAACCATTTTTTTCACTTCAACTCTCAATCATAAGTTTGTTCACAAAAATAATTTTTATGATCATTATTTTTAAGTAACTAACTTAACATTTCATACTCACATAATGATTTTATTCTATAATTTTCTGATATCCCTAACATAAGGTTCTTTCATAATGTTGGATTCTTCTTCCAAAATTATTGTTCCTTCCAAATGTATGGTTCCATACAAAAGTATTGTTCCATCCAAAAGTAATGTTCCCTCTATCATAATTTTCTGATAACATGTGGTTCATTAACCATTCCTTTATATTAAGCTATATTGTAAATGATAGACTGCATCCATACTGTATACTCTTCAACCTATGATATAAACAGTGTTCCCAGAACATGATCATGTAATTTCAAAACATTTAGAGCATGAATGGTGTTTCAAGAATACTCTAACAAATATTTCCGAATACATTTCCAAATATTTCATTTGAATTAATCACTTTAATATTACATCAATAAAGAGAAATAAATAACATTAATTTCATTAAATATAATCAATTTAAAATTATTAGAATATCAAATAAGAATATTTATGAGCTTCATAATCATCATAAAGAGATAGAGTATTGTTCACAACAATCTCTCCCATATAAATTTGTGTTTTTTTGAAAACAACACTTGCTCACCAGACTATCTATGTAAATCAAAGATAACATGAGATGAATGATTAAAAATTCTACTTACTATATAAATAAATCATTATAACATCAAGGGAGGCCTCATGATTGTTTCCAAATTGAATGGGAGAGATTCTAATTACTTCAATACAGATGAATCTTGACTTTGGAGTGAATAAGAGAAACTTTGATCTTGTTATGTCAAATATGAGTGTGATCCTTTTTTAATGGATATATATTTGACTCCATTCCTGGTTAAACCACTCGAATAAAGAAACCATGAACTAACTGTATGTTAGATAATAACTTCCAAATATCCCTCACAGCTACATTGTATGGTCTCTCTATCCGGGTGCATACTATGCGTAATTTAATATGCATAATCTACAACATCGCATAGTTTCTACTAGGATTTCCGCACGACTTGGACAAATAGTGTGTCACACGTGCACCTCTCCTTTGTCCCCAAAAACATTCTAAAATATCTCCCAACTCTCCTATCAATCACCCTTACACATTTTAAATAAAAAACATAAAATAAGGGTTACCTAATAGAAATCAAGGCATCCTACACTACCAGAAAACTATGAAAACTAGTTTTAGAGAACCAAATCCTCCGACTACCACTTTTCCATCTATAACAACATTTTTGTAACATATACCATGACATATTATTCATAGAATAATGAAAAAGGCTTCAAAAAAGATAAAGGAATGGTTAAAGCGATAATCCACCAACTTCTAAAGATTGCATCCTTTTTTAGTGGTAACTTTTTGATAAGGATCTTATACATTCTTCCACTCAACATTATCTTGTTAATTTTTGTCACTAGTTTAATTGAAAACATTTTTTTTTGTTTATTTATGCAATTTTTTAAATATTTGGTTAATATCAATGGGATAGATAATAATTTTGAATTTTGATATAAGAATATTTATTTCTTGGATATTTTAATTATGTATTTATTTTATGAATAATAAAAATCCATGTTTTTTTATCATAAAAGAGGTGGAGAATGTTGGTTCCTCCTTGGATAGACAGTGTTTTACTTATGTTATTTTAAAGATAAAAACCCATGATTTATTTTTACTAATGTTTCACATGTCATATGATAAAATTTTATTAGAACATATCACTTTTATGAAATGTTTGTTAAGGGTTATGGCATGACATTGTTTGCTATGAGTGACCATTTCCACCAATATTACTAACTGACAGGCTTGAGAAACTGATATTCTAGGATGATCTAAATGCATAATGACATAATCATTTCCACCAAGATAATATTCTAATTGATTTTATTCACTACTAAATCCAAAAACGTTATTATCTACAAAGTCACCTATAGTTCTTGAGTCACCACTTTCAATATTGTTACTATTACCGTTAGATATCATTGGATTAAATTGATCAAAGACAAAATCTATTCCAAGATAGTTTGAGAAAGACATTAATACATAGTGAAAGGTAATATGTGGTTTTGGATATCTATAAACACAGTCATCTATATAATCAACAATGAACTATCTAACTCTTGGGATGATGATACATTACTAATACAACGATTACTGATGACCATGAAAAGTGTGCAACAAAAATTGTGAACACTATTGAACTTGTTGATTCACATTATGTGAATATTAACGATACATAATAACTAAATCCATTACCAATATGGATTAGGAAAATAGATTGAGATCATCTGAATCATTCCTTTTGATTTATCTGATCATCTATTAAGATGCAATCTTTTAGAACACAACATACACTCCTCTTCATTGCTAATCTGAGGATTAAAAACACACATAACACATAAAACCAAGGATTTTCTTTTAGTTATGTCTATTTTAACTATATATAGTGTCTTGTTTTCTTGTTATCCAACACACTATATCTTACATATTTTATAAGAATACATGTAATTCTATTCATCACTTATCTATTTACCACTGTGTTTGTTGAAGAGGACCGTATGTGACATATGCTTTTATTTCATCCGACATATAACTATGTATTATGCCTTATATTTGAGATATCTTGTTCCTATTCCCTATATACCTAATCCTAGTAGTGTATTTTAATATTATATTTATAATCAGCTTGGATGCAGGTGATTACCAAGTGTGGGGGATTAGATATCACATTGACACTGAACATATTATTTATTTCTTTGTGTTGTTTTGTAGTTTGTTTTTTTTTCTGTCATTTTCATGACAAATTTTCATAAATAAATAAAAAAAAATATTTAATATTTACTAGTGTTTATATATGTTGTTATCTATGTAAATAGATCTGTAAAGATAAGTTATTCCTTAAATATAATTTGACTGAAACATAATCACTCCTTACAAAATATTTTAAAGTTATATATCTTATATCAATATACTATTTTGATTAATTCAACATTTTATTTATATAATTTTTTAATGGGATCTTAATTCACCCTTGCTCGAGTTACTCTACCAACCAACATGAGGTTATTCATAATATTATTTGGGGTAACTAATTTTCTTATTTTTTTAAAATTTTTTTGAGGATATGTATCTTATATAGACACCATGACTAATTTTTCAAGGAAATTCTAAAGAAAATTATAGTCTACCCATTATTATTGGATGATATGGGAATAAATATCCTTATTTTATTTAATACTTTATAGAACATACGTAATAATTAATTTTTTTTTCAAAATATGGGTTTTCATTTAAAATATAAGCATTATAGGAATTTTTTTTCATTAAAATATGTTGAATTTCAATTATGATTGTTAATGTGGTTCATTATAAGGAGTATACAAAGAATATATTTTGGTTTAGACATACAAAAATTTGTATGATAGTAAATACAATATACATGATATATAATAATAATAGAAATGTGATAGATAAATTTGAATTTGGAAAGGTGTAATGTTTGGGATATGGGTGAAATGAGATATATAATTTTATTAGATGAATATGTAGTTGACTTCTATTAACTAAATTTAAAGATGATATTATATTTTTTTAGAAAACTATTGAGAAAATTATTGAAGTGAATTGGGATTTTCTAAACATTCTTTTTATTTTTATGATTCTTTCACAATATTTAACTCAATTATTAAGTTAATATATCAGTCGATATTTCATATGTATAAATATATTATATTAATCCAAAAATTTTCTAATTATAAATTTCAGAATAATGGGAATAATGTTTCATCAAAGTTATAAGGACTTAAGTTGGTTATGTCAGTCACTGAAACTATACAATGTAGACTCAGAAATGTTATGACTAAACCATGGAATACATTTTTTATAATGTTAAATTGGGAATTACTAGGATCAATCTATAATTACATAATGGATTTTCAGAATATGAATGAGAAATAATTATTATTTATATGGTTAAATTTGACTATAAAATAATCAAATCTATTTTAAAATATATTATTCATTGGATTATGTGTGAGGAATGATTTTGAAAGGTTTAGATGTGTAAAAAATAAGGGTAATTATCTATCTTCATAAGGGGACCTATTTTGCAAGATCATCATTGATATTCAAATATAATTATGAATTTTATATTTATTATGTATTCAAATATCATAGGCTAATGAAATTTTAATGATTCTAGATGAGAGGGTTGATGATATAGTATATTCTGATTCCATGACATGAAGAAAAAATTGATTTTTTCAATATAGTTCAAGAGAACAAACATTTAAATCTAACTCAAGTGATTGAAATGTTATCCCATCATGAGTAGAGAATAATTAAAAAATATCTAATTGTGTGATTTATGTGCGAGAGATTTATTCCCCAATTCATGATGTTACAATGATATTATCAAAACAAATATAATTATCTGGCATTCCCCATTCTAAGATTTGTTTAGTTAAACCATGAATCTAATAGAAATAAAATTTATTTTCTGTTTTGATAAAATATTTTTTTATAAATATTTAACATGATTTTAAAATTAATAAATCATGATTTTCAAGAATATTTAATTAGGAAATTTTAACATTATTTATTTATCTTTTTCTAGGAGTTACTGTCATCATTTTCCAATGAATATATCAATATTCTTATATGACATGATTTCCAAATGAATAGTAATATAATGGGTGATAAAAACATGTATAGAGGGTTCTAATATTAAGACAACTATTTTAATATTATTTTGGAATCCTTTTGAAAATAATTATAGATGATGATATTATGACAAAAATTAAGATGTTGAATACTAATATCATTTTTCATATAACGAGATTAGGGAAATGATAAATTTAATTTATTATAGAAAATAAATATATGTTTAATGTTGATTTAAATTATTTAAAATCATACATTATAATTTATTAATGATCATTCCCATACTTTAGGTTGATTATTGATAAAAAACAACACACTAGTGGTAAGGAAATTCTTTAAGAGACCAAATCCCACTATAAAATTGGTTAGTTTTTTTTTTCAAAAACCACTATGTGTTTTATAGGCACTATATTAAACATTCATGATATCCATTAGGAGGGTAAAATATTATATAGACACTAATTCACCACACTCCCCTTCTCTGTTTATCCATGAGTAAATAATATTTGGAATAGTAATTAAAGCCTTTGATTCTCTCTATGTCTCTCTCATGTATTTCATCGATCCTTATAATATTAGAAAAAATAGAATATATACATTCAATAGAGATGAAATACACAATTTTTAAATATGTAATTTTTCATTATAATATCTATCTTAGGTTAAGTTTGAATAATCATCCTAAAAGGGGTTTAAAGTGCTAGGTGATACTTCTCTGTGATCTCTTATGCAATAATGATTATTGAATGAGATTGAAAATAATGAATCTTAATTTTATAAATTATTAGAGAATTAATTTATAAAAAACATGGTTTATAAAATATTTAATGTCATTTTGAAAATTTTACATGGTATTTATAATGGAAAAATGAATGAGAACGAATCCAAATTGTATTTTAGGATATTGTGATTTGAATATATTAGAATGAAGAAAGATGAAATTGTTTTTTGATACTTAAATGATGATAAAATAATATAAATTAACATTATATTATCTTGAGAGAACACATGATAATTCTATGTTGGTGATGAATATTATGGGAATTCTGATTGATTATTATGAAAATAATATCATGGTATATGAAAATATAAATCTTAATTATCTATCAATTTTTAACTCAACAAAATTTAAATAATTTATTATATTAGATGAGTAGTGACCCCATAATGATAGTAAATATTATAAAATTATTTATTTTTAATTCATTCAATGGTTATAATATTGTGATAATAAATTTTTCATAGATGAGAAAGATGGTATATAATAAAATAACTGGACTCTGCCACTAATGTTGATGAATTTCACTAAAGGAATAAAGGGTATAACATGGATATAGTGGTCTATATGAATTCATGGGTAATAGTGATAAGAAGCCCTCATTAAACTACATTATTCTAGAAATTAATGAATATGACCACATACTAGGTCTTGATTATATATTGTGGTTTATGGATTATTTTATATTGAATATGTTTTAAACATCGATTATTATTTCATATGGGAGGGCTCAAACATTTATTGGATAGTATAAAATTCATCCCTGATAAAAAAAACTATTCATTTTTATTTATTTGGGAGGTATTATATATTACATGGATGAATTGGTTCTTGTCTATATGATTTCATTGGGAATATTGATAACTAGATCTCATATAACCTCAATATTCTATGAATAAATGAATATTCCAGAAACATCCTAGGTAAATGAAGAATAAGACAAATTTCATATTTATTAATATTTGTGAATTAAATATTAATTTTACTTTAATGGAGTTGCTATGTACAATAGCATACCTGATACGCAGCAACGGGTTTCTTTGGAATCATATGTTGCAGACTAATAATATAATATTATTATTTTAAATGGTAGTTAACTCCTATACATTGTATTTGTGGTAATGAACAAAACTAACTACAATATGACTGTACATGTTTGTTAAATGTATTTACAGTTATCCAATAAAAAGGTAGAGGCTTAGAATATGAATGAATCTAATTTTAAGCATAATTTAGATCAAAGGCCCGATTTACAGCCTTTTAATGGTGAACCGTCATTAAATATAGTTTTGGTCACATTAATAAATTCTATATGATGAAATAAAATTCTTCTTTAAAATGGGGACATCAAAATTTACTTTGTGTAAATTTTTGTAATTTTTCCGAAAATGATCATTTTCAAATGAATAGTGAAGAATATTCTATTTAATTTCAAAAGTTCCTTTTAATATAATATATTTATATGGTAATATTATCTATTTAATTGTTTTTAATGTGAAATTAAAATATATTTTTACTATTTTATCCATTTTTGGTTATTGGAATTAATTTCACTTTGAAATTGGGCAAAAATAAGTATATATCTTTTGATAGTTATTGTTTCTTTATAACAAATACTTGTTTTAACAACTAGAATTAATTTTAAAATTAATTAATTAAGCTTATATGTTTTGAATTTGGAAAAAATATACATCAATTTTGAATTTAGAATATCAAATAATGCTTAGGCTGAATTTTTTGTATTATACTAAAAAACTTCAATTTTTGATGGATAGTGATAACACTTAGTGGTAGTAAAAAAACTAAACTTTTCATTTAAATAAAATTTTACTGCTTCAGTGAATTGAATTTCGAAAATCCAACATACATGGTTTTTACCAAGAAGTAAAATTTGGTTCAATAAGATGAAAATAAGTTTGGTGAATAGTAACTTTTGACTTTTATTTACCGCGGTTAAAGGTAAATAGGGAAATTCGAAGTTAAAAGAATATTATAATAATTAATAATTACCTTAACACTTGTACAAGACTTCTTGGTTGAGTCATTTATGACTATGGACATCTTTTGGTCGATTTTGGGACCCCATTTAGCCACTTGGGAGTGATAATGGCAATTTAGATTAATTAATTTAATGTGAAGACAAAATTGACATTAACTAAACTCTTTTAGTATTTAATTTTTTATGGTGTTATATATGTTTTATTTTCAACTATAAATATTCTTTGTAAATATAAAAAGATCTCCTACATAATATCATTTTTTATAATTTTAATACATTGAATAAATTAAATTATTTTTGACACAACAATGATGCAGTATTTACCTCATTAATAAATGATTTAAATAAATATGATTATAATGATTAAAATATTTTCCAAAACAAGTCCAATTATGATTGGATGATTTTAATTCGAATATGAGTCATCTTATCTTCTACCTTAATGATTTTTGGACCATTAGAAATCGAATATAATTATATAAAAAAAATAATTTTTTCACACTTTCCTAAAGAGCCTCTCCTCTCCCTTATAAAAGGAGACCATATCTATTCAATTCCTAACATCTCTCAATCCCATTGGCTCATCCAAACTCTACCCAATTAATCTATATACATCCATCTCCTCCTCCTAGAATCCTTACCTTGGGCATAAGGCATTTTAAGAAGTCCTTTGGTTCAAACTAAAGAGAGTTACCAAAATTAAAGGTAACCGTTTCTCTTAAGTTGTATTATTTTATTTTACTTCTCCAACCCCTAAAATCATTTTATTTCTTTTATTTTCTAACAACACCAGTATCCTAAATAAACTATGATGTTATTATGAGAATAATTCTATGTAAACTGACACACACCTCCATCTAATGGATGATAAACATAATGTTTATGTGGATGGAAAACTAACGCCTCACGAAACTATGATTGTTCAATAACATCTTACCACCTATCATGGTGGGCATTATGATGACACTATATTTATATATGATATATATTATTTTTATTATTTTATTACACTTCTATACTTCCCAATTATATCAAGCCTTTTTTGTTTCTAGAGTGGATAAATATGATAATCTCATTTGAGAAAGTGTGGACTACCGCCCCCTAAAAGTGATGCGACTCATTAATTCCTTATGTGGGAAGTATGAAGGATAGATTTAATGATATTATATATGATATTATACTTAAATTATAATATAACTATGTATCATTATGTTTTAATTCCATTAAAATAAGAAATATAAATGAAAGTAGCGTTCAAGCGTACGCACGGCTTACCGTCTCCATGAACGGTGCATTTCATTTTTTACCTCCAAATGATATGTACTATTATAAATAAATTTATATACTAGATATATATGATATATATGATATCTAAATCCTGAATATCATTCTGGATATGATGTACTATTGACCACAAGGACAACTTGTAGATATAAGTTGTTCATTTTTGACACAAGTACCAAATATCTACAAAATGAATTTTATTAACTTAAATGATTACATAATGTTTATAACATGGTTATTAGTGATATAAAAGGAAATATATACTTAAAAAGGTTCTTAAGAAAGTTTAAATTAACTTTAGTTTATTATTCATGATATTAATGAACGATCGAGTCAGGTCAGACACGATGTTAAGGACTTCGTCTGAATATCCGTTCATTGAGTCATATTTAGATTTATACATGACATTATTTTATATGGTGTATCAAAACCTTTGGCTTTTCATTTCATGCAAAAGGAATCTTTTTATATGAATCGTTTTACTAAATAACAAAAAGCAATGTTTTTTTATATAAGCGGTGACAACGACCTTTCCACTACCACGAGTATTATTTGATCTTTGGCTTCCTTAACAAGACAGAATGTTTTTAAAAGGAAAAATAAATACCATATACTCCTTTATGTATTTTGGTATTGAAAATTATTTTGAGAATGGATTTATTATTTTAATATATTGAAATGATTTTTTTTATTGCAATGTTGAAATGTTATATATCCTTTATGCTTATGTTATGTGTTATGATATTGTTATAGTTCTTGGGTACTATTTATGTATATGGGTGGCTCCCTTAAAAACCTAGGGAAGGTGAGCCAGAGATAGCTCTCAAATGCATTGGGTAACATAAATGAGGTAAACGAGAATGTTTCTCCTATGAGATTTATGGAATATACTGTGATGGGTTTTCCAAAGTAACACCCTATCTAGCTTTGATATCTACAACATAAGTATGATATGGATTCTACAAGTTACCTTTGTGTTTTATGATTTCTATGTGTCGTTTATAAATCATATGATTTCACGTGGTAATTAAAAGATTTCATGATTTTTATGTATTTAGGAAAAAATGTTTTCATTCTTTGTTTTATAACCCTAACTGATCTATTTATGCTCATCAAATGTTTTGAAATGTATTCACAGGACATAAAGATGAATAGGGTCAAGGATAGGATCAAGGAAAAGTTATGCAGTCTAAAACAATAAACTAGACATGAATCTTTTTTTTCAAGAGATTTTATTTTATGAAAAAATTGAAACTGTGTAAAAGTGTCTACTTTGTAATCTTTTGAGATGTAATATATATGTCCTAATTTCCTAAAACTCTAAACCTGAAAAGATCCTCAATGTAAATTATTCATTTAATTCAGTATTATGTAATATTAAAGGCCAGGTCCATATAGTTGGTATAAAATGTCGGTTGAGATAACATTAGGAATTAGGTTTTTGTTAAATTAATATATGAAACATAATTTATGTTAATATTGATATCATATAGGATTTACAGATTACTATGTTGCTTCTCATATGATATTTCTTTGTTTAGAATGGTTTTCCATAGAGGAAATAGGGCATCTATGTTGGGACAACATTAGGAGGAAGAAAAACTTCCAAATTAGCAACCTGAGATGGTCGAAATCAGAACTGAACTTTTTTTTCAGTGATGGCATAGTTGACTCAGGCTATAAATGGTGGTGGTATCCATGTTTGGGATCAGCAAGATCAACCACAGAGTAACATGTCAGTAGTGGAGCATTTCATGAAGCAACATCACCCATAATTCAGAGGATCATCTGACCATGTGCTAGATGTAGGGTGGATTAATGCACTAAAGATGATTTTTGATGTCATGGGTTGTTCAAAAAATCAAAAGGTTAGTCTTGATATTTACCGTTTTGAAGGTGAAGCTGATCAGTGGTGGTCAACGGTGAAAAATATCAGGGATAGTGAGGATATTGATTCTCCTGATTGGGATAAATTCAACTAATGTTTCATGATAAATATTTTTCTAAGTAGGATCGTCTTAGGTTGGGAAAAACATCCTTGAATTGAGGCAAGAAGATGACTCAGTGGCTGCTTATGAAGAAATATTCACTCGACTGGTAAGGTATTCTCTAAATTTCATACGAGATATTGATAGTAAAATCTACCTTTTTTACTCAGGATTAAAGCTAATGTATTGAAAGGATTTTTCTTATCCTGAGTTAAAAAGTTATGTAAAACTTGTTTGTTGTGCAGAGAAGGTGGATGTGGAGTCTTCTAATGATCAGGTATTCTTTGACAAAAATCAAAATAAGAGGTTGTTGTGGCGGGAGAAAGGGAAGAACTCTTCAGAAAAGTATGATGGAAAGAAACATAAGTTTACAGTTAGTGAAAATTGTGGTAAAAATCATGCTAGAGAATGTCATTTGAATTCTGGTAAGTGCTACCAATGTGGTAATATGGGACATAAGGCTCGTAATTGCACTGAAATAGATCAGGATAATGGTAATGAAAAATCTAACTTATAGTTAGTGAAATGTTTTATGTTTAATGGAATGGGTCATTTTACAAATGAGTGTCCAAAATAGAACTCAACCGAAAGAAAGCTACCAGACTACAAGAAAAAAGGGGTGGTGAAATCCTTTGCAACTACTTCAATAGATATTGGGACATCAAATGAAGTTGTGTCAGGTACATTGTTTATTTGTTCAGATTATGCCAATGTGTTGTTTGATTCAGGGTCTACACACTCTTTCATTTCTGAGAAGTTTTATAGTAAATTGGGAATTCCATCTCATGATATGAATACTGATCTTATGGTAAAAACACATGGAGGAAATTTTGAGACAAAAAAACATAAGAAAATTCTTTTCCTTGTGTGCGGAATGAATCTACCTGAAAACCTTATGGTTTTGCCTCTAGTAGGGTTGGATGATATATTGGGCACGTATTGGCTTTCTGTTTATCATGCTAAGATTGACTATAAAGCTGAAGAGGTTTCTTTTCAAAAATATTTTCAATTGGGGTACAGGAATGAACACTTGGTTTTGATAACATATCAGGAAGCATAGAATCTAGTAAAATATGGAAATGAATGTTACCATGCACATATTGTTGAAAAAAAAGGAACTATTCAAATTAATGATGTGCCCGTGGTAAACGAGTACCTTGATGTTTTTCATGATGAGTTGCCTGGTATTAAACATAATCAGGATGTTGAATTTACTATTGACTTGGTTCCTGATGTTAAGCCAATTTCAAAACCCCCTTATCAAATGGCTTTAATTGAACTTTTAGAGTTAAAGAAGCAATTGAAAGAGTTATTAGATAAAGGTTTCACTCAACCTAGAACCTCACCATGGGGTTCTCTTGTCTTGTTTGTTAAAAAGAAAAATAGTTCAATGAGACTTTTCATTGATTATAGAGCATTAAATAACATCACTGTTAAGAATAATTTTCCTTTGCCTCATATCGATTATTTGTTTGATCAGCTCCAGGGAGCTCAGTATTATTTGAAGATTGAACTGAGTTTGGGGTACCATCTGTTGAAAGTAAAAGAAGTAGACGTTCTGAAGACTATGTTTCTTACTAGATATGTCCATTATGAATTTGTAGTTATACATTTTTGGTTAACCAATTCACCTGTTGTATTCATGGATCTTATGAATAGAATTTTCCTTGAGTTCTTGGATATGTTTGTTGTTATGTTTATATATGATATTTGGTTATATTCCAAATGTAAGGAGGAATATGAAAGTCATTTAAGGGTTTTCTTGAAAACCATAAAATAAATCTTTTTTTTGGAAATTCAGCAAGTGTGAGTTTTGGTTACAACAAATTTATTTCCTAGGTCACATTGTTTCAAAAAATTGTATAACTATTGATCCTGCTAAAACGAATGTTGTTGAAGAATGGCCAAGACCCACAAATATAACCGAGATCCGTAGTTTTCATGGATTTTAATGTTATTACCGGAGGATTATTGAAAGGTTTGCATGGTTATCCAGTACAATGACTAAGTTAACTTGAAAAGGTGTTATGTTCATCTGGACAAAAGAATGTGATGATTGTTTTTAGGAATTGAAAATAAGATTGGTGAATCCTCCAGGTTTTGCATTACCTTCCATAAATGGGAAGTTTTTTTCTACAGTGATGCTTCGTTGAAAGGACTGGGATGTGTCCTAATGTAGAATAATCAGTTAATTGTTTATGCTTCACGTCAGTTGAAACCACATGAGTTAAATTACCCTAAACATGATTTGGAATTAGCAATTATTGTTTTTTGCTTTAAAAATATGGAGCCATCATTTTTATGGAGTGAAGTGTTTAATATATACTACTCACAAAAGTTTAAAGTATATATTCACTCAAAAAGAATTGAACCTGAGACAGAGTAGATGGTTGGAATTAATCATGAATTATGATTGCACGGTCCTTTATCATCCGCGAAATTCAAATAAAGTGGCTGATGCTTTGTGTCTAAAAATTAACGCATCCTTAACCATGCTACGTTTAGAAATAGATCCTTCAGTTTTTGATTTAATGAATTATGGAATAGAAGTTTTTATTGCAGGAAATTTTTCTATTTTGTATCAGGTGTCAGCGAGATCATCTCTATCAGAAAAAATTAAGCAAGTGCAGAAGGAAGACTGTGAGTTGTAGAAAAAGGTAGAGTTGGTTCAGAAGTGTAATTTTCCGGATTTTAATGTTGATAATGATTGTATTTTGAAATTTGGATAGATTTTATATTTTCCTTGAGATTCATAGTTGAAGAATGAGTTGTTATGTGATGTTCATAGTTCTACGTTTTCAGTTCATCCTAAAAGTACTAAGATGTACATAGATCTTAGTGAGTATTACTGGTCAAATGGAATAAAAAAAGATATTGTTGATTTTACTATGAAGTGATTTAATTTACAGCATGTTAAAGAAGAGAGATAGTTATCTAAAGGAATGTGTCAGCCTCTACCAGTTCCAGAGTGGGAATGGGAAAATATATCAATAGACTTTGTTGTGGGATTACCGAAGACATCTCAAGGTAATTTTTCAATCTAGGTTATAGTTGACTGATTGACTAAATCTCCTCATTTCCTTCCTATTAGAGAAACATTGTCTCTAGATCAACTTCCTCGGTAGAATGTTAAAGAGATAGTCAGGTTGCATGGAGTTCCCCTGTCCATTGTATATGATCGTGATCCCAGGTTCACTTCTGTCATATGGAATGGCCTTCAGAAGTCATTGGACATTGAATTAAATTTTAGAACAACTTTTCATCCTCAATCTAATGGGATGTCAGAAAAAAAATTCAGACATTATATGATATTTTACCTTCTATTTTATAGACTATTAGGAAATATGGGACAAACATATTTCTTTGGTTGAATTTTCATATAATAACAGTTTTCATTCCCGTATACATATGGCACCATTTGAGGCATTATATGGAAAGAATTGTCGAACTACTGCTTTTTGGGATGAAGTTGGTGAATGGAAGCTGATGGGACCAGAATTGGTAGAAGAGATGGCAGAGAAAGTTCAGTTGATTCAGAAGCACATGTGAACAGCTCAGAGAAGACAGAAAAGTTATGCAGATAACCGGATTAAGTGTCCTTCTTTTGAGCTAGGTGATCATGTCTTTTTTCAAAGTTTCTTCATGGAAAAGTGTGATGCGTTTTGGTAAGAAGGGAAAGTTGAGTCTGAAGTTCATGGGACATTATGAAATTCTGGATAAAGTTGGATCACTTTTGTACATAGTGGATTTACCTCTAAGTTTATCCTATGTACACAATTTTTTTCATGTTTTGATGTTGAGAGCGTATATGCCAGATCCATCTCATGTTTTGAGCCCAGTGGAAGTTCAGTTGGAAGTGAATCTCTCTTATGAAGAACAAAAAGTTCGTATTCATTACCGTAGAGAGAATGTGATGCAAAATTAGGTGATTTATTAGGTAAATGTTTTGTGCAATAACCATATTGTGGAAGAGGAAACATGGGAATCTGAAAATGCTATGAGGGATAAATACGCCCACTTATTTTGATAAGTGAATAAAAATTATGAGGAAGCAATTCCCAAAAGGGAGGTAGGATGTAACATCCTAGGTAAATGAACAATAAGAAATATTTCATATTTATTAATATTTGTGAATTAAATATTAATTTTACATTAAAGGGGTTTCTATGTTCGATTGTGTACCCGATACACAACAATGAGTTTCTTTGGAATCTTACGTTGCAGACTAATAATATAATAATATTATTTTAATGGATAGTTAACTCCTAGCCATTGTATTGAATGGAATGAAACAATCTAACTACAATATGATTATACATGTTTGTTAAATGTATTTACTTTTTTAACAGTGAAACCACATAGTGGTAGTAAAAAAACTGACCTTTTCATTTAAATGAAATTTTACCACTTCTGTGAATTGAATTTTAAAAATCTGACATACAGGTTGTTATCAATAAGTCAAATGTGGTTCAATAAGATGAATATAATTTTTTTAATAGTAACTTTTGACTTTTTTACCATAGTTAAAGGTATATAGGGTAATCCAAGGTTAAAAGAATATTATAATAATTCAAAATTACATTAACACTTGTCCAAAAATTATTGGCTGAGTCATTTACGACCATGGTCTTCTTTATTATGATTTTGGGACTCCATTGAGACACTTGGTAGTGATAATGACAATTTAGATTTATTAATTTAATGTAAAGACAAAATTTACATTAACAAAACACTTTTTTATACTTAATTTTTATATGGTGTTATATAATTCATATTTTAGACTATGAATATTCTTTGTAAATCTAAAAATCTTTCATACATGATAGTATTCTTTTTAATTTTTATACATCGAATAATGTAAATTATTTATGACACCACAATGATGCAGTATTTTCGTCATTAATAAATGATTTAAATAAATATGATTATAAAGATTAAAATATTATCCAAAACATGTATAATTCTAATTGGATGATTTTATTTAGAATATGAGTCATCTTATCGTAGACCTTAATGATTTTCAGACCATTAGAAACAGAATTTCATTATATAATAAAAGAATGTTTTCAGACTTTCCAAAAGAGACCCTCCTCTACCTTATAAAAGGAGATCATTTCGATCAAATTCATCAAAAATCTCAAGCCATTTTTCTCATCCAAAACCTGCCCAATTAATCTCCCTACATACCTATCCTCCTACTAGAAGACTTACCTTAGGCATAAGGCACTTCAAGAAGTCCTTTGGTTCAAGCCAAAGAGAGTTACCCAAATTAAAGGTAATAATTTCTGTTAAATTGTTTTCTTTTATTTTACATATCCAAC
Organism: Viscum album; assembly: GCA_963277665.1. Taxonomy (NCBI): domain Eukaryota; kingdom Viridiplantae; phylum Streptophyta; class Magnoliopsida; order Santalales; family Viscaceae; genus Viscum; species Viscum album. The sequence continues at coordinate 656,540,129 of OY728140.1, forward strand.
ACCTAAAATCCTTTTCCTTCATTTATCTTGTAGCAACACTAGTATCCTCAATATAATAGGATGTTTTTATGAGAAATATTTGAAATATACTTACACAGACCTTCATCTAATTAATGATGAACATAATTTTCCTGTGGATGGAAAACTAACACCTCACGAAACAATGATCCTTCAATTACATCTTACCGCCTCTCATGGTGGCCATTATGATGGAACTGTATTTATATATGATATATATTATGTTTATGACTTTCTTATGCTTCTGTAATGCCCAATTATATCAATCCTTTATTGTTTCCATAGTGGGTAAATACTATAATCTCATTTGAGGAATTGCGGACTTCCACCCCCTCAAAGTGATGTGACTCGTTAATGCCTTATGTGGGAAGTATGAAGGATAGAGTTAATGATATTATATTTGATATTATACTGGAATAATAATAAACCTTTTTATCATTATCTATTAATTCCATTAAAATAAGAAATAGAAATGAAAGTAGTGTTCATGCGTACGTAAAGCTTACTGTCTCCATGAACAGTGCATTTCATTCCTTACCTCCAAATGTTATGTACTATTATAAATACATGTATATACTATATATATATGATATATATGATATATAATTCATGAATATTATTCTGGATATAATTTAATATATACCACATGGACAACAAGTAAATATAAGTTGTTCATTTTTGACTCAAGTACCAAATATCGTAAAAATGAATGTTATTAACTTAAATGATTACATAATGTTTATAACATGGTAATAAGTGATATAAAAGGAATAATAAACATTAAAAAGGTTCTTAATCAAGTAGAAATTAACTTTAGTTTATTATTTAGGATATTAAAGAACGATCGAGTCCAGTCAGACATGAGGTAAGGGACTTCATCAAAATCTCCTTTCATTGAGGAAAATTTAGTTTTATACATGACCTTATTTTATACGGTGTATAAACCCCATTGTCATTTCATTTCATTCAAAGGGAATATTTTTATATGAAGCATTTTACTAAATGAAAAAAATGGATTGTTTTTTTAACTAATTTGTGACAAAGACCTTTCCGCCGCCACAAGTATTATTTGATATTTTCCTTTTTCACGACCAGTCCTCTGGGCCCGTGCCGTGACTTCACCCAGCCCGCCTTCCATAGCCCAAGGGCTGGAGACTAGCACCAAAGGCGTAAATACTCATAATTGGAAGGCATTTACTTTATAAAGTACACAACACACAACATATTACGCATGTTAAGTAAGCACTAAGTAAAATTGGGTACACAATTAATTGATGAAAAGTAAATGGTCACGTATACAAACCCAACTGAAAGTACAATACAACTGATATGAAAGTACAGTAGCTGAAAAATAAATTAGAAACACTGATTCGTCCTATTGAAATCCCACCTGAAGGGTGGGTACAAATAGTCTCCTCAGCTCCTCGGGTTCGGCCGTCCACTTCGTGTATGTCCCATCCAGTGGTCCACCTCTGGGTACCATACAACACCACAAGGCTACACCTCGATCTGCATTATCCGTCGTCTGCATCAAACTCAACGTAGTGGAGACATATCCCGTGCAGGGGCGAGTATACAACACATAATAGGGACCTCGAGACCCCCGACGGTCTTCCAAAATCCATGAAGGATAAACCAAAAACGAAAGATACAATCAAGAAGTATCTACCGACCGTGCTTAGTTATATTCTCATACATATACCTAAGTTTTCTATCTAAGTTCGGCTCCATCTCTTGAGCCCAAGCACAACCGGTCCACACAAGAAATAAAAACCCGATCCACAAATAAAAACACAACCCGGTCCACATAGGATGGCACAACCCAGTCCACATAGGAAAGGATAATCCCGTTCAAAAAGGAATACACAACCCCGTCCACTCTGGATAGCCCAACCCAGTCCACACAAGAAAGCACAATCCAGTCCACAGAGGAAAACACAACCCGGTCCACACAGGATAGCACAACCCAGTCCACACTGGAAAACATAATCTAGTCCACAAAGGAAAACACAACCCAGTCAACACAGGAAAGCACAACCCTATCCACACAGGAAAGAAAAACCCATTCCACACTGGAATGTAGTTCAACCATATCGATCTTAAAGATAGAAAAGTCATGACTCAGCTCACACTTGTATACTGCTTTCAAAGAGCGGTGGAGATGATTATATGAAGACTCTGAATCATCTCCTCTACCGAACCCAAGTAGGATCCCAGTACAGAAGTCATCACTATCGAACCCACGTAGGATCCAAGTATAGTAATCATCGATGTCGAACCCACAGAGAATCCAATTACAATCGCCATCACTGCCGAAACCATGGAGGATCCATGTACAGTCGTCGTCACTGCCAAACCCACATAGTATCCAAGTATAGATGTCATCGCTATTGAACCCACGTATGATCCAAGTACAGTCATCATCGTCGTCGATCCCACAGAGGATCCCATCATGGTAGTCGTCGTAGTCGCAACTAGCTCTAGGGTTCCCACACACAGCACGCTCAATTCACGTAGGGTCTACTCCATGAGCCAAGGGGGAGATACACCAACTGTCATGAAATACAAAGTTCATATATCCCAAAGTTTTGTCTCATCAATAGGAACATAACACGACAGATGGGGTGTCAATCAGACGCCCAATCGGAGAGATAATGGCTTTTCCATTCTAGGGGCCCGGTTAGAAATACACTCATTTCTAACCCAACCTATATCAAAAGTTGTCCAAAACTCACTTAGAGTATCACAAAAAGACCATCTAGTCGTAAGGGTCATTGTGCTGCAGACAGCGCGTCGATCGGACGTACGGTCTTTAAGTTATAAGTGTTTACGCTCTAAGGGCCCAGTTGGTTTCTTGTTTGAACCAACCCGGTAATACTTAAAATGACACTAGTTAACCAAACCATTCATACCATTTTGATCCATACTAGAAAATATAGGATATGGACTATGAATTGGTCCAAAATGGATAGCTGGTGAAAAAGATTCATTTCACTGCAACACACATGAACCGGGCCTCGTGGGGCCTACTCCTCGACCTCAACATAACTATACAAAATTTTCTTGAAACATCCGTGTTAATTCTTGTGTCACAACATTGCAGACGGTTCGTCATTCCGACACCGTATGAGAGAGATATGTCATATACAAGTTCCCATAATAATAATAATATTATTATCATTGGGTATTTCGTGGACCTGATCCACGAACCAGAATTTAGTATCGAACATTATACTTGAATCGACCATCTTAAAGACTGGATTACATTGCCACTGACGGTAAGCCAATCAGACGTCGTGCACATGAGTTATAGCAGGTCAAAGATTTAATAATAATATTAAATTTATTATTTTCTAAGAGCTTCGGGTACCCGATCCAAAAAACCCGAAAAAGATATTCAATAATTGACTCATAAATTCCTTCTCAAAGTCATGGTCTCACTTCCACTGACACTTCATGAAAGATAGATCTCATTAAGAAGTTGCAGACAAAAAGGTTTTTTATCATCAAAATTAATAATAAAAATATTTTATTATTATTATTAATTTCTTATTTATTTATTTTTCTAAATCCAAATTCAATCACGTTGGAGCCTTCTCTTGCGTGCTAGAATTCATCACCAAATGAAATGCGCCTCATTTTCTTTACTACATACAAACCACGCCCACCTTGATTGGATTTTTTCTTCTTCTTTTTTTTATTTTCTCATTTCATTTTAACATTCTCTCTCTAATCTTCACTCCCCATCATGATTCTGTTCTCCCAATCAGCTGGACTTCTTCCACACGGCCAGAACAACACCACATTTGGCTGTCTGCGCCGCTGCGCCTCCAGCATACCATGTCGCTGTCACGCAACCCAGCCGCACCGTCGGATGCAGCCTCGGCCTGCCCTGCCTGAACAGCGCACCACCAGGCCGATAATCACACTACCACATCACCTCGTCGGCAGTTTGTCGCATCTCCGATATAGGTCTGAAAATTTTGACGAGCGTAGATTCACGATCCTTGGGTCGAGATATACATGTTCGTATATCGTTTTCAACGAAACAATGATGTTTTAAAGTGCTTAATTATTTTGTGGGATAGAACGTGTAGAGAACGTGTGAAGAATGAAATATAAATGGGTCATGGACTATGTGCGGATTGACGGCCATGTCTTTTTGGCTATCATCTTTGAGAATCAATAACACAAGTAATTGGTAAATAGATATTTATAACACTTCAGGATATTCAATCTCAAGATAAATGAGATGAACTAATTTATTCGACCCTTTTCTTTTCAATCCGCAAATTAATTCATTTAATTTTTCTTTGCCCTGAAAATTCAACCGGGTAAGGAATTCACAAAGATAAATCCTAAAAATATACGCTCAAGCAAGATGGAATAAACCATATAAATGAGTAATATACAATATTCCCCTATCTCAAAAAGATGTCGCATGTCTTCGATTCGTGGAAGACAAACGTCATGGTAGATGGCATTGTGAAGAATGGCATCGCAGAGAAGAGAAAGGAAGGTGCATCATTCTTCATTGGAGGTATTCTTCATCGATGGAGAAATTCCTTCTTCAGAGGCATTCTTCATCGAAGAGGTTGGTGTTCATTCATTGAGAAATAAACACCCTTCTCTATTCCTCTAGAGCTCTCACCAAAATCTCAACCCAGCAAATGCCTAAAATAAAATAATAGCTAAGATATTATTTTATTCTCACAAGTATTTCAAAATTCAACCAACTTAATTTAATTAATTTAAGAGTTAGAATTCATTGATTAACTTGTGCTGGAAAACATTTATGAGGGGGATAGGAAGAGGAAGAGTTTTCATAAATAAGAGGGGTGTTTAAGGAGGGTTATGGGAGATGAGAGGTTGGGGCTCGTGAGGGCCCCACCTCTCATTTATCCACACATGGAAGTTGGGTGGTTGTGGGACCCACCAGCAACTTCCCATGGGAGAGTTTAACTTCAAATATATAAAAATAAAATTGTTCAACAATTTTATTTATTTTAAACTAAATCCTGAAATAATAATTCTCATCCCACATAAAACGAAACAGTGGTAAAGGTCCCCTTAAGAAATTACCGGTGTTGCGAGTTCATCGGTGCCCTCAGATTTCAATTCCGATAACCGGTTTCAAAGATAGAAAAAAACCCTCTCATGTGTTCACTGAACGGACCTGAGCTAAACTTTAGAACTTGATTCTGGGCACACCTGGCCTCGGAATAATGTCCTTCAGAAGCCACAGACTCGTAAAATTAAAAATAATTAAGAAAAAAAATTTCATTAAATTTCCGGGTCTTTACATTACTCTCATCTCAGTGATTTAATTCCCCATAAAGCTTCATCAAACACTAGTGAAAACAATGGAGGTACAGAACACACATCTGAGCCTCCCACTTCAATGTTCTATCCTGGTGGTTCCCGTTCTGGCAGGGAAAGTGCACTTGAGGAATCGACTGTCCTCGTAGGACCCACTCATGTCGATCCTCGATCTCCATAAGAACATCTGTGAATGTCACCCCGTAAATGATGTCCAGGTCCCTGTGGTCGATGTTATGTAAAGGATCAGGCACGTATCTCCACAGGTGAGATATGTTGAAGAAGTCGTGAACCCAGTGAAACTATGGTGGATAGGTCAAGTGGTAAACCACCTCGCCTACCCTACAACAGACCTAGAAGGATTTGATGAACATCAGAGATAACATCTCTCTTCGGCCACATCTCCACATACCTCGTCAAGGTGAGACCCGTATAAAGACATGGTCGACATTCTCGAACTCTAGAGCCCTCTGTTCCTTGTTTAGAACTGAAAACTGAATACTCTTGCTGCCACGAGGGTAAGGTTGGATGACTCATGTGTGATTGGCCACACCCTCCTATGCATGAGATTGTCTTATGCTGCCTGGGTTTTCCTTTTCTCATACAAAGTAAAACCCCTTCCCAACATTGTAGATAAACCACAACCCATTTTCCTAATACCTTCAATCTGTGTAGGAGATGTGGTTTCCCAGTCCATACTCAAACTAACGTCATAATGCCTCGTCGCTTCCACCAAGATGTTCCAACCGAAACACTCACCTCCAGGGTCATATGAAACTGTCTGTGTAAGTGTGATTATCGAGTCTCCTCCCAAATGTATATTCAGACGTGAGGGTCAAGTCAACGGCTTAACCGCAAACTCTTGGTATGGTACATGATTCTTGGAAGGTAGGAATGATTGGTACCTACACCTATTGATACGGAAGCTATTAGTAGACATAGACCGTACCTCAAATCATTCTTAGAGCCCTTGGGTCACACTCCTTGACCGCATGTAGTTATTCTATTCCCCTGCCCTCCAGCTCCCTAAGCCTAGTGGGGACTACAAGTGTGGGTGGTTGTAACATGTTAAAATATACACCACCTGATGTTGCACTCCTATCTCAGCTTCCACGTCAGTTTCTCTACAGATTCATCTATCCTTAACACTTCATCTTCTTGATATATTTTACATGCCCAAGTATCTAAGAATGGAGCCAGATCCATGCTCTTCAACTATTGACATTCTCTAGCTATATCTGTTCAGCCAAAGAACATTCAACCACAATGGTTTTCTCTATCATCCTAACATAGGTATGAATACATAGAGGATACAGTGCTGGCTCGGATATCCTTAAACACACCATGCTCAGAAGTCCAAGAACTATAGAACTAATCGAATCGTATTTATCGAGTACCCGGAAGGATCGGTACGCCTCGATGAATACTCATCTACCGAAACTTCATTCTTTCGTAGCTGTATGAGATCTATAAAAACTCTCAGCCACCTCCTCAAGACAGTCCTCAGCCGCCTAAGTGTTAGGCTCTCCTCGGAACCTGAGGGGTATCTGATGCTGAAACACATGTAAGGCAGTAAGCCTACATCTGTCACCTACCGGTACCGCCGGTTGTAACTTCTGACCAACAGGTAGTGATGTATAGCTGACACACTACCTCAAGGTACTATCTCAGGCACCGGTTCACGTACCAAAGCCTCATCACTACGCGGACCAACCTCGTGGTCATTCACTAGGAAAACACTAGTAGCTAAGTCCACCATCCAGTCCTCTACTGCCTGTGAATCTGTCTCATCTCGTATCCTCAGAGGCATGTGCTTCTTTAACCCATGCAATGGGGTCTGGAGGCGTGCACTCTCTGTTGCTGGGGCCAGAAGTAGTAGTGCCCTAGCGGGTAGTGGTACCGCAGGTGCCTCTGCTGTAATGGGGCCCTTCACCAAGGCCTCGTCGCTCAGTGGGCTACCATTTCAAACATAACTCAGAACCTTAGCTGGCTACCTTCGTGGGGCCATCCTGAAAATAAATAGGTGTTCAATGGTTAAAAATTATACCTAGTGAGCTGACACAAATAAATCACAAAGAAAACTTTTTAAACACACATGAAATCAGTTTTTTCGAGCACTTTATCGGATATCAGAAGTCGGGGTCCTGGTGTATGGATACGTCGGCCGCCTCACCAATACTGGACTGCCTGGACTGATAACCACACTCAATACTCTAAACACTATTGACAGAAATAATGATCAAATTCATGAGTTCTGCGCTAGAACTATAACGCCCCAACCCCAGTTACCCAGAGTTGGTGCATTATTGCATAACATTGGCATGATCACAAAAGATCAAGTCTCTAAAGACCAATTAGTTTAGTAGTCATGGAAACACTAGATACATTCACAAGTCATACATTACATCTTAAAGAAAAACAAAACTAAAAAAACATCATGACTTCATATCCCCTCATACTATCCCTACAGGTCATTCATAATATACTTCATCCCATCCCAGAAAAATTAAAACATTGAAAGGGGTGAGCTCAGATGCTCAGTAAGGATTACAATATAGCAGAAGCTTTAATAAATAAACAAAAACATTTAAGGCAATGTATAACTAAAAAAAATCATTTAAACTTTAACTTCAACATAATATGACAAAATTAAAATGAGATAATTCCATTTACATATTCACATGGATATTCTACTGGTCTAATAATCACATGAAATAATAATAAACACTTTCATACTGATGGAATGTATAATGCCATACTATCATAACCACATAGCCAAGGCATTGTGCCAAAACTAAAAATAATATTTTGTCAAGGCCTCATGCCAAGACACTAGTTTTTCTCACGAGACGTACTGATGCATCGAGGAGCTATAGCAGGCTCCACCCATCACTTATTAAGTTAAATGCATTCCTCATATGAACAGTATTAAAACTATCATAAACCATAGCATAATCGTATCACATAAAACATGCATAAAGGAAACATAAAATTTCCACATTACAATCACAAGATATCAATACAACACATTGATATAAAAATAAAACACTTTTAAAACCATTTTCAATACCAAAATATACTAAAATTAAAACATTGTATTTATTTTTCATTTAAAAATGTTATGGCTTGTAGAGGAATCCAAAACTCAAATAATGGTCACGGCGGCAGAGAAGTCATTGTCGCTGCATACGTACGACAAAAAAACATTCCCTTTTTTCGTTTAGTAAAATTCTTCGTATAAAAAAAATTCTTTTTGAATAAACGTAATTGTCAAAGGGTTTATACACCGTATAAAAGAAAGTTGTGTATAAAATAAAATATGCCTCAATGAAAGGATAATGAGATGAAGTCCCTTACAAAGATCATTTTTTAAATAAAATATATCTATTATGTATATTCACTATAAGTACACATAAAGAAAGTAAAAATACAAGATATAACAAAATAATAGCATGGAACAATTTTAAAGTAGGAGATTAACCCAAAGAACGGAAATTGGGTTAAGGAGTTACCTTAAAAATATCAATTTTTAAATAAAATAGATCTATTATGTGTATTCACTATAAGTAAACATAAATAAAGTACAAATAAAAGATAGTACATAATAATATAATGATAATTTGAAAGTAGGAGATTAACCCATAGAACCGAAATTGGGTTAAGAAGTTCCCTTACCTCGTGTCCGACTTGACTCGATCGTTCTTTAATCTCCTGGATAATAAACTAGAGTTAATTTATACATTCTTAAGAACCTTTTTCAAGTTCATTATTCCTCTTATATCACTTATTACCATGTTGTGAACATTATTTAATTATTTAAGTTAATAACGGTCATTTTATCGATCTTTGGTACTGGAGTAAAAAAGAAACTTCTTATAATTACAAGTTGTTCATGTGGTAAAATATGAATTACATCCAGAATTATATTCATGATCTAGATATCATTTATATCATATATATCCAGTATATACATGCCTTTATAATATTACATAACATTTAGAGGTAAGAAATGAAATGAACCGTTCATGGAGACGGTAAGTCGTACGTACGCATGAACGCTAATTTCATTTCTCTTTCGTATTTTAATGGAACAAAACATAATGATATAAAGTTATATTATAATTCCAGTATAATATAATATATAATATTACTTACTCCATCCTTTATACCTCCCACACATGGCATTAACGATTCAAATCACTTTGAGGGGGCGATAGTCCGCACTTCCTCAAATGAAATTATCGCATTTCAACAATGTGAAAAGCATAAAGATAATATTTCAAGGTAAAATACAGAAGCATAGAGAGAAAATAAATATAATATATATCATAAATTAATATAGTTCCATCATAATGGCCACCATGATAGGTTGTAGGAGAAGATAGAACAATCATTGTTTTGTGAGGCAGTAATTCGCTATCCACAAAAACATAATGTTCTTTAACCATTAGACGGAGGTGTGTGTAAGTGTAGCTTGAATACATATCATAAAAACATCCTAGTATATTTATGATACTGTTTTTGTTACAATTTAATGGAATAAAAAGAGTTATGGGGATGGAGAACAAAAATAAAACAAAAGAACATAAAAGAAGACATTACCGTAAAATCGGGTAACTCTTTTTTATTTGAGCCAAAGGTTTCCTTGGGAAGACATCTTACCAAAGTGAGACTTCCTGGAGTAATAGAGGGAAGTTGAGAGAGTATTTGGGTAGAGGTTGGCCGAGCCAAATGGCTTGGATGGTTAGAATAAGGTGATAGTGGTGGGGGCCTTTTATAAGAGGAGAGGAGGGGCACTCTTGAAAGTCATGAAATGTTACTTTATTATAAAATAAGTTTCAGATTTTAATGGTCCAACAAATATGTATTTCTAGGATAAGGTGATAAGGTTTCGAAATATACTCATACAATAAGATTTTTACAAGATTAATTCTTATATTTTACATTATCATTTCATTTTATTTAAATTGTTAATTAATGAGGTAATCGCTGCATTATCATGGTGTCATTAAAACATTTAATTTATTTAATGTCTAAAAATTATAAAAAAATATCATGTTGTATGAAATATTTTTAGCATTCCATGTAATATTTATAGATGAAATTTTAACTTAAATAACCCCATGTAATAATTGTTTTAGTAAAACAACACATGTTTGTGACAATTTTTTTTACTTTAAATAAAAGTTATTAATGTCTTTTTCTTACCCAAGTGGCCCCATGGGGTCCCCATGTTGACCCATGGAATTTATTTGTCGGCCATGACTCATCCAATAAAGGTAGGACAAGTGTATGGGTATTATCATATTTTTATAATATCATTTTTACCTTAAATTTCACTACTAACCATTAATCACGATTAATTAAACAAAAAGGTTACTATTCACAAAAAATTTATTTTAATCCCATTGAAAAAAATTCTAATTCCTAAGGAAAACCATGTATGTCAGATTTTTGAAAATCAAATCATAGAAGTGGTAATGTTTCATTTAAACGAAGAATCAGTTTTTTAACAACCACTTAGTGGTTTCACTATTCATCAAAAATTGAAGTTTTTCAGAACAATGCCAAAATTTCACCCTAAGATATAATTTATATTTTGAATTAAAAAATTATATCTATTTTAAAAAATTCAAAACATATAATTTTCATTAATTAATTTTATAATTAATTCTCGCTGTCACAACAGATAGCATGCTTTTAAGAAATAATATATATTAAAAGATTGGCAATTATTTATGACCAATTTCATAGTGAAATTAATTATAATGACCACCATTGGATAAAATGGAAAAAAATATTATAATTAGACATTAAAACCACTCAATAGTATATATTATCAAAATAAATTATTTTTATTAAAAAGATGTTTTTAAGTATTTTTCACTATTCATAAAAAATTGTGAGTTCTCAGAAAAATACCAAAATTTCAATATAGGCTAATTTCGATATTTTGAATACAAAAATGAAGTCCATTATTAAATATAAAATATATATAATTTCAAAAAGTGGGTATTACAATTCATAATGGCTATTTTGATTGGTTGTGGTGTGTTAGAATCTTGAACTTGCGTACAATGCAAGCTATTGCATTATTGAAAGAGAAGCGTATCGTGGAAGCTCGGGGTGTTACATTCTCTCCTCTTTCAATAAATTTCGTCCTCACAAATTGTAATTTTTCTTCGAAAATAAATGGTTTAATATAGAAAATACTTTTGTGGAAAACCCACATCAGAAATAAGGATAATAAAATTTAGCCTTAATAAGAGGGAAAAGGGAAATGATAAAGTCACCACCAAATTATGATCTCGATAAGGAGAACAGTGGTGGAAATTAGAGAAATATAATTGGAGGGAAAATGTATATATTTTTAGGGAGTTATTGAGGTCATCAATCACAAACAAGTGTAAAATTGAGGGCCTCTAAGACTTCAATCTATGTTGATTTAAAATATTATCAGTTCAACAAGACATAAGGTATTAGGATAACAAATTTTTTGTTTTAATTTCCCCTTACTAAAGTTTATGAATTAATTTATTCATAGTATAAGAGATAGGTATATATATATATTTATGCTGGACTATTAGAGTTTCAACCTTCACCTAATTTCTACCACAAACTCATCTTTCACTCAAAAAGATAATAGAACTCAAAAATATTATATTTATACTAATCGTACAAGTTTCAAAATATTAACACATACCATTTAGATTATGAAAACTATTTTTTAATAACCAGGGAATTCCTTAATGCTAATGGTAGGTAATAAAGGCCTGTCTCACTATGGTTGTAGGATCGATTACTAAAGCTTTTTCCAACACGACGGGTTATCCCCCGACCTACAGGTTGTCCTTTTCCTAAAACTATAGTACTATATTATTACAAAAATAATATTCAGAAATGTTATAACCTTAAACAATACTATCCAAGGTTAAACATAATCCATTCCGACCTTTATAGTTATCCAAAATACTTTTGTCCAACTCACAGTCCAAATTTTATAAGGAAGGTAAACATAATGATGATCTTTTTTTTGCATAACAACATGTGAACACCTTCATCATGTATTCTTTTAAAACACTGAAACATCCTAAATTAGCATAAATCCTTATTGATTACATTCATGATCACTTATTTCTTATATAATAGTAGATATACTCCTTCTATACAAAAATGTTTTCAAATCATTAATCAGTTTCAAGGAAGTTAAGAATATCCAATATAATTTATCCAAATAAATCATGTATTATTCCAAAATCACTATATCGGTATCAGAACCATATTATGGTTTATCTTTCTCTCATACATATATTTTCCAAAAATTTAACCTGCTATGGAGTCACTTTTACTAGTTCCATAAAATCTCATGTCTTTCATGAAATAGTACTACAGTACAATCCTTATATACTCCATAATTATTATAACCAGTACATCATTGATTCAACACTCAAGTGACAAAATTCTTTAATAACAACATAAGAACTCTAATCATTCCTCCTCATATGTGGTAGTATCATAACTTCATTATTATCCAATAATATCATTTGGGGCATACACAAATGATTTGGAAATTGGTCTGCGTAGTGTTCCCACTCCTTGCAGATGAAGCATTGTACATTTGAAACCTTTTTCTTACCCTTAGAGTCACGCACTTGGTGTCCTTTTTCTCCACACTTATAACAAACTCCCATTTCCTTCATGAATGTTCTAATGTGTTTCTTCCAACAATTATAACATATAGGAAAATTCTTCTTTTCCCTCGTCCCTTTTTCCATCATTCTCTCTTCCATCCTTTTCTTCTCTTTCATCCCTTTAAAGACATAAGACTCCTATAATTATGTACTTGTCTTATTAACACATGATACTATTTCTTCATATGTTCAGAACACATGGGAGACTGTTTCCCTTATAAATGATGGCTTAATACCATGAAATATATGATTCTTCTTAGTCTTTGGATCATACGTAATAATGGAGTTCACAATCCTTCTACTGGGCGCCATTTCAATACAATGGCATAAACTAGGTTAGTTTATGAATTGCAATGAATAATTCCAAATTTGTCAAGTACTTAATGTAAATTGAATAGTTTATGGATATAATCCACAATGATAAAAACAATTTCTTTGAGGAAGTATATACTCATAAACCCTTCGTAATGGTTAGTAAAAAATGAGAATTATCCTATGCATATCCCCCAGGAGTGTCGTAACCAAGAGTGCAGCAAGGCCCATTATCGTTCACCAGTTCACGTTTGAGTCTAGCTCAAAGCAGTGTTTTTGGGTATTACCCCTAGGTATATTTGTGCCCGATCTTCCTCTACCTGCTAGTATCCATATAGGTATATATTTCTCAGAAAACTCAAAAAATCACTATAATACCAAAATTCTAGGAAGTTCTTCTATACTAATCTTCAAAGTCTATCATTGGGCATTGTTCTATAATCAGAGATTATCTCAATCTAGCTTCTAAGGTTAGTACTAAACTGCCTCTAATACCAACTGTAACGCCCCGACCTTAGTTACACAGAGTCGGTGCATTATTGTGTAACATTGCCATGATCACAAAAGATCACATCTCGAAAGACCAATTAGTTTAGTAGTCTTGGAAACAATAGATACATTTATAAGTCTTACATTACATCATAAAGTAAACAAAATCTAAACAAACATCATTTCTTCATATCACCTCATACTATCCATGTTGGTCATTCATAATATACTTAATCACATCCTGGAAAAATTAAAACATTGAAAGGGGTGAGCTCAGATGCTTAGTAAAAATAAAAATATAGCAGAAGCTTTCATAAATAAACAAAAACATTTAAGGCAATGTATAACTAAAACAAATGACTTTTAAACTTGAACTTCAACATAATATGGAAAAATTAAAATGAGGAAATTCCATTTACTAATTCACATGGATATTCTGTTGGTCCAATAATCACATGAAATATCAATACCCACTTTATAATGATGGAATGCATAATGCCAGACTATCATGACCACGTAACCAAGGCCTCGTCCCAAGACTAAAAATAAGATTTTGTCAAGGCCTCATTCCAAGACACTAGTTTGTCTCATGAGACCTACCGATGCATCAAGGAGCTATAGCGGGATCCACCCATCACTTATTATGTCCAATGCATTCTTCATATGAACAGGTTTAAACATATCATAAACCCTAACATAATTGTATCACGTAAAACATGCATAAAGGAAACATAACATTTCAACATTTCAATCACAAGATATCAATACAACACATTGATATAATTAAAAAAACACTTTCAAAACCAATTTCAATAACAAAAAAAGATAAAATTAAAACATTGTATTTATTTTTCATTTAAAAAATTTATGGCTTGTAGAGGAAGCCGAAACTCAAATAATGGTCACAGTGGAAGAGAAGTCACTGTCGCCGCATACGTATGACAAAAAAACATTCCATTTTGTTTTTTAGTAAAATTATTCGTATAAAAAAAGATTCCTTTTGAATAAACGTAAAAGTCAAAGGGGTTTATACACCGTATAAAAGACAGTTGTGTATAAAATAAAATATGTCTCAATGAAAGGAGATTGAGACAAAGTCTCTTACAAAGATAATTTTTTAAATAAAATAGATCTATTAGGTATATTCTCTATAAGTACACTTAAATAATGTAAAAATACAAGATAGAACATAATAATATCATGACATAATTTGAATGTAGGAGATTAACCCAAAGAACGAAAATCGTGTTAAGAAGTTCCCTTACAAAGATCATTTTTTAAATAAAATAGATCTATTATGTGTATTCACTATAAGTACACATAAATAAAGTACAAATACAATATGGGACATAATAATATCATTACATAATTTTAAAGTATGAGATTAACCCAATGAACGGAAATTAGGTTAAGAAGTTCCCTTACATAGTGTCTGACTTGACTCGATTGTTCATTAACCTCCTGGATAATAAAATAGAGTTAATTTATACATGCATAAGAACCATTTTCATGTTCATTATTACTCCTATATCACTTATTAACATGTTATGAACATTATGTAATTATTTAGGTTAATAACGGTTGTTTTGTCGATCTTTGGTACTTGAGTCAAAAATAATCTTCTTATAATTAAAAGTTGTTCATGTGGTAAAATATCCATTACATCCAGAATTATATTCATCATATAGATATCATATATATCATATATATCCAGTATATAGTTTCCTTTATAATTTTACATTACATTTAGAGGTACGAAATGAAATGCACCGTTCATGGATACGGTAAGCCATACGTACGCATGAACGCTACTTTCATTTCTATTTAGTATTTTAATGGAATGAAACATAATGATATAAAGTTATATTATAATTCTAGTATAATATCATATATAATATCACTTACTCCATCCTTTATATGTCCCACATATAGCATTAATGATTCAAATCACATTGAGGGGGCGGTATTCTGCACTTCCTCAAATGAAATTATCGCATTTGCACAATATGAAAAGCATAAAGATATGTTTAAAATGTAAAATACAGAAGCAGAGAGAGGAAATAAATATAATTTGTCATAAGTTAATATAGTTCCATCATAATGGCCACCATGAGAGGTGGTCGGAGAAGATAGAACAATCACTGTTTCGTGAGGCAGTAATTCGCCATCCACAAAAACAGAATGTTATTTAACCATTAGACGGATGTGTGTGTAAGTGTAGCTCAGATAATTATCATAAAAACATCCTAGTATATTTAAGATACTGTTGTTGTTACAAATTAAAGGAATAAAAAGATTTTTTGGGGTTGGAAAATAAAAATAAAACAAAAAAACATAAAGAAGACATTACCTTAAAATCGGGTAACTCTTTTTTGTTTGAGCCAAAGGATTCGTTGGGAAGAATTATTCCCTTATTGAGGCTTCTAGGAGTAATAGAGGGATGTTTTTAGAGTATTTGGGAATAGTTTGGTCGAGCCAAATGGCTTGGAAGGTGTGAACAAGGTGGTATTGGTGAGGGGCTTTTATAAGAGGAGAGGAGGGGCACTCTTGGAAAGTCATGAAATGATACATTATTATTTAATGATTTTTGGATTTTAAAGGTCCCACACTTATATATTTCTAGTATAAGGTGATATGGGTTCTAAATATACTCATACAATAGATTTTTGACAAGTTTATGTCTTATATTTTACATTATCTTTTCATTTTATTTAAATCGGTAAATAATGAAGTAATCGTTGCATCATCATGGTGTCATAAAAAAATTTAAATTATTTAATGTCTAAAAAATAATAAAAAAATATCATGATGTAGGAAATATTTTTATATTTATAATGAATATTTATAGTCTAAATTTTAACTTATATAACCAAATGTAATAATTGTTTTTGTAAAACAACACATGTTTGTGAGAATTTTATTTTTACTTTAAATAAAAAGTTATTAATGTATTTTTCTTACCCACGTTGCTCCATGGGGTCCCCATGTTGACCCATGGATTGTCTTGGTCAGCCATGACTCATAAAATAAGGGTAGGAAAAGTGTAAGGGTATTTTCATATTTTTATAATATCAATTTTACCTTAAATTTCGCTAGTTACCTTTAATCGCGATTAATTAAACTTAAAAGTTGCTATTCAACAAAAAATTATTTTAATCCCATTGAACCACATTTTAATTCCTAATGACAACCATGTATGTTGGATTTTTTAAAATCAAATCACAATTGTGGTAATGTTTCATTTAAATGAAGAATCATTTTTTTAACTACCACTTAGTTGTTTCACTATTCATCAAAAAATGAAGTTTTTCAGATCAATGCCAAAATTTCACCCTAAGCTATAATTGATATTTCAAATTCAAAAATGATGTCTATTTTAAAAAACTCCAAACATATACATTGCATTAATTAATTTTATAATTAATTCCAATAATCACAACAAATAGCGTGTTTTTATGAAACAATATATATCAAAAGATTGACAATTGTTTATATGAAATTTCAAAGTGAAATTAATTCTATTGACCAAAATTGGATAAAATTGTGAAAATATATTATAATTATACTTTTAAACCACTCAATAGTATAATTTATCACTATAAATTATTTTGATTAAAAATGTTTTTTTAAGTATTTTAAACTATTCATAAAAAATTTGAAGTTCACAGAAAAATACCAAAAATTCAACATAGGCTAATTTCGATATTCCAAATCCAAAAATGAATTCCATTTTAAAATATAAAATATATATAATTTAAAAAATTGGGTATTACTATTCATAATGGATATTTTTATTTGTTGTGGTGTGTTAGAATATCGAACTTGCATACAATGCAAATTAATGCATTATTGAAAGAGAAGTGTATCGTGGAAGCTCGGGGTGTTACAAGAACCGAATCCTATGATACCAATTTGTCACAACCTGTCCTCGAGGCCCGTGTCATGACTACCCCAAGAACACCATCTATAGGCTAGGTCCTGGTGACTAACACCAAAGGAATAAATCCCTATAAATGGAAGGCATTGAATTTATAAAGTAAACAACACAAAACAGAGTACGCAATTGAAGAAAGTATTAAGTAAAACTGAGTACAAAAGTAAGTGCTAAAAAGTAAATGGGCAAGTATACAAACCCAACTGAAAGTACAATACAACTGAAAAGAAAGTACAACAGCTGAAAAGTAAAGCAGCAACACCGAGTCATCCTCTAGAAATCCCATCTAATGTGTTGGTACAGATAGTCTCCTCAGCTCCTCGGGTCCGGCCGTCCGCTTCATGCACGTCATGTCCAGTGGTCCACCTCCGGGTACCATCTTGCACCACAAGACTCCACCTCGATCAACGCTGTCCGTCGTCTCCATCCAACACAACGTAGTGGGGGCATAGCCCATGTAGGGGTGAGTATACGATACTCAGTAGGGACCCCAAGACCCCTGAAGGTCTCCCAGAATCCACCAAGGATAAACCAAAAAGGAACAATACAATAAATAAGTATCAACCAACCTTACTTATGAATATTCCCATACATATACCTAAGTTGTCTATCTCAGTCCGGATCCAACTCTTAAGCCCAAGCACAACCAGTCCACACAGAAAAGCACAACTCGATCATCAAAGGAAATCACAACCCGTTCCTCATAGGATAGCACAACCCATTCCACACCGGAAACTCAATCTAGTCCACAATGGAAAACAAAACCTGATCCACACATGATAGAACAACCAAGTCGACACAGGAAAGCATAATCCAATCCCCAATGGAAAACACAACCTGGTCCACACAGGATAAAACAACCTAGTCCACACAGGGATGCATAATCCAGTCCACAAAGGAAAACACATACTAGTCCACATAGGAAAGCAATTCCCTATCTACACCGGAAAGCATAACCCAGTCCACACAGGAGAGTAGGTCAACGACATTGATGTTCGAGAATGAAAAGTCAAGACTCATCTCACATAGGTATACTGCTTTCGAAGAGGGGTGGAGATGATTAGATGTATCCTCTGAATAATCTCCTCTACCAAACCCACATAGGATACCAGTACAGAAGTCATCATTGCCGAACCCACATAGGATCCATGTACAGTAACCATCGAGCCGAACCCACGGAGGATCCAAGTATAGTCGTCATCGTTGCCGAACCCATAGAGGATCCAAGTACAGTCATCATTGCTTCCAAACGCACGTAGGATCCAAGTACAGTCTTCATCGCTGTCAAACCCACGTAGGATCCAAGTACAGTTGTCAACGTCATCGAACCGACTGAGGATCCCAGCACGGTAGTTGTCGTAGTCGTAGCCAGCTCTAGGGTTCCCCCACAAAGCACGCTCGATTCCGGGAGGGTCTGCTCCAACAGCCAAGGGGTGATACATCGACTATCACGAAGTCCAATGTTGATGTATCCTAATGTTCTGTCTTGTCAATAAGAACATAACGCGACAGACGGCGCATCATTCGGATGCCCGGTCTGAGAGATATTGGCTTTTCCGTTTTAGGGGCCCAGTTAGAAATACACTCGTCTCTTACCCGTCCGATATCCAAAGTCATCCAAAACTAACTTAGAGTATCACAAAAGAATTGTCTCGTCGTAAGGGTCATAGTTTCATAGACAGCGCATCGATCAGACGTGTGGTCTTTATGTTACAAGTGTTTCCGCTCCAAGGGCCCGGTTTGTTTCGTGTTCGATCCAACCCGGTAGTACTTCAAATGACCGCAGTTAACCAAAGTGGTCACACCATTGTGATCCATACTGAAAAACACACGAGATGGACTATAAATTGGTCCAAAATGGATAGCCACTGAAAAAGATGCATTTCACCACAACATGCACGAACCGGGCCTCGTGGGGCCCACCCTTTGACCTCGACATAAATATCCAAAATTGGTCTTGAAACATCTGTCTTAATTCTAGGGTCACAAAAAACGCAGACGATTCGTCATTCTGACACCGTATGAGAGCGATATGTCAGATACATGATCTCGTAACAAAAATAATATTATTATCATTGGGTGTTTCGTGGACCCGAGCCACGAACCAGAATTCAGTATCGAACATTATACTTGAATCAACCATCTTAAATACTGGATTACATCACTACTGATGGAAAGCCAATCGGTCGTCGCACGCATGAGTTATAGTTGGTTGAAGATTTAATAATAATATTAATTCTATTATTTTCCGAGCGCTTCGGGTACCCGATCCAAAAACCCAAAAAAGATATTCAGTATTGGATTCATAAATTCCTTCTCAAAGTCAAGGTCACATTGCCACAGACAGTTCGTGAAACCGAGATCGCACGAAGAAGTTCCAGACAGAAAGTTGTTTTATCATTAAAATTAATAATTATAATATTTTATTACTATTATTATTAATTACTTATTTATTTATTTATCTAAATCCAAATTCAACCATGTTGGAGCTTCCTCTTGCCCGCTATAATTAATCACCAAATGAAAAGAGCGTTTTTTGCTTTACTCTATTCCAACCATGCCCCACCTTGATTGGATTTTTTATTCTTTTTTTCTTTTTAATATTTTCCCATTTCATTTTAACATTCTCTCTCCAATCATCATTATCCATCACGATTCTGTTCTCCCAATTAACCAGCCTTCTTCTGCACGGCCATAAAAGCACCACCTTTGGCTGCCCGCACCGCTGCGCCTCCAGTATACCATGCCACTGCCACGCAACCCAGCTGCACCGTCGAATGCAGCCTCGGCCATCCATGCCTGAATAGCGCACCGCCGGGCCGATAATCACACTTCCACATCGCCCCTTCTGCGGGTTGTCTCATCTCCGATCTATTTCTGAAAATTTGGCGAGTGTAGATTCACGATCCTCATTTTGAGATCTCCACGTTCGTATATCATGCTCAACGAAACATCAATGTTTTGATGCGCTTAATTATTTGGTGTGAAAGAACACGCGGATAATGTGTGAAGAATGAGATGTAAAAGGGTCATGGACTATGTGCATATTGATGGCCATGTTAGTTCGGTCACCATCTTTGAGAATCAATAACAAAAGTAATTGGTAAATAGATATTTATTACACTTCAATATTTTCAATCTCAAGATAAACAAATAATAATAATTTATTCGACCCATTGCATTTTGATCGTAAAATTTATTCATTAAATTTGTGTTCGTCATGAAAATTCAACTGTGTAAGGAATTCAAAAAGATAAATCCTACAAATATATGCTCAAGATCGAGGGAATAATCCACATAAATGAGTAATATACAATATTCCCCTAACTCAGAATGTCGTCGGATTTCATCGATCCGCGGAAGATGAACGTCGCGGTAGATGGCATTGCGAAGAGCGACGTCTCGGAGAAGAGAAAGTAAGGTCCATCATTCTTCAATGGAGGCATTCTTCATCAAGGGAGAAAGTCCTTCGTCGGAGGCGTTCTTCATCAAAGATGGTGGTGTTAATTCTTTGAGAGATAAACACCCATCTCTATTCCATCAGAGCTCTCACCGTAATCTCAACCCAAAAAATGCCCAAAATAATATAATAGATAAGATATTATTTTTTTCTCCCTTTTATTTCAAAATTCAACCAACTTAATTTAATTAAGTGAAGAGTTAGAATTCATTGATTAACTTGTGTTGGAAAACATTTATGAGGGGGAGAAGAAGAGGAAGAGTTTTCATAAATAATAGGGGTGTTTAAGGAGGGTTATGGGAGATGAGAGGCTGGGGCTCCGGTGGGCCCCACCTCTTATTTATCCACACATGGATGTTGGGTGGTTGTGGGCCCCACCAATTTCTTCCCATGGGTGAATTTAACTTCAAAGATATAAAAATAAAATTTTTCAACATTTTTATTTATTTTAAACTTAATCCCCAAATAATAATTCTCAACCCGCATAAAACGCAACTGTTGTAAAGGCCCCCTTATGTAATTGTCGATGCTGCGAGTTCATCGGTGCCCTCAGATTTCAATTCCGAGCACCGGTTTCAAAGATAGAAAAAATCCCGCTCATTTGTTCAATGAACATACCTGATCTAAACATTTGAAATTGATTCTGGGTACACCGGGTCTCAGAATCAGGTGCCGTCAGAAGCCACAGACTCGTAAAATTCCAATGAATTAAGAAAAAAAATTCCATGAAATTTCCGAGTCTTTACATTACTCTCACCTCAGGGCTTTACTTCCTCGTAAAGCTTCAAAACACACTACTAAAAACAAAGGAGGTACCATGTATACATCTGAGCCTCCCAATCCCATGTGCTCTTTTGGTGGTTTCCGTGCTGCCAGTGAAATCACACATGAGGAATCGAATGTCCTCGTCGGACCCACTCATGTCGATCCTCGATCTCCACTGGAACCTCTATGAATGTCTCCCCATCAATGATGTCCAGCTCCCTATGGTCGATGATGTGTGAAGGGTTGTGCACGTATCTCCACAGCCGAGATATGTGGAAGACTTCGTGCACCCAGTGAAACTATGGTGGATAGATCAAAAGGTAAACCACATCGCCTACCCTACTGAGGGCCTAGAAGGATCTGATGAACCTCAGAGATAACTTGCTCGTTCAGCCACATCTCTGCAGACCTCGTCGAGGTGAGACCATTATTAAGACGTGGTCGCCATCCTCGAAATCTAGAGGCCTTTGTTCCCTATTTAGAACTCAAAACTCAAAACTCTTGCTGCCACGAGGGTAAGGTTGGCTGAGTCAAGTGTGATCAGCCTTACCCTCCTACGCATGAGTTTATCTTATGCTGCCTAGGATTTCTTACTCACCCACCAAGGAAAACCCCTTACCAACGTTGTAGATAAACCACAACCCTTTTTCCCAATATTGTCAATTTGTGTATAAACTGTGGTTGCCCAGTCCATACTAAAAATGATGTCATAATGCCTCGATGCTTCCACCAAGAGTTTCCAACCGAAACTCTCACCTCAAGGGTCATATCACACCATCGAAATAAGTGTGATTATCGAGTCTCCTCCAAAAGGTATCTCCATATGTGGGGGTCAATTAACCAGATTAACCGCAAACTATAGGTCTGGGAAAAGATTCGTGGAAGGTAGGAATGATTGGTACCTATCTCTATTGATACGGAAGATAGTAGTAGAGACAGATCATACCTTGAATCATTCTTAGAGACCTTGGTCCACACTCCTTGACCGCATGCAGTTATTCTCCTCCCTTTCCTTCCAGCTCCCTGAGCCTGGCGGGGACTACAAATGTGGGTGGTTATAACATGTTGAAATGTACACCACGTCTTGGTGCACTCCTAGATTAGCTTGCACATCTGTTTCTCTGCAGATTCATCTATCCTTAACACTTCCTCTTCTCGAAACATTTTACATGCCCAAGTATTTAAGACTGGAACCAGTTCCATGCTCTTCCACTGCTGACATTCTCTAGCTATATCTATTCAACCAAAAAACATTCAACCATAAAGTTTTTCTCTATCATCCTAACATATTTATGAATACATAGAGGATAAGGTGTTGGATTGGATATCCTTAAACACACCACACTCAGAATTCTGAGCACTATAACACTGATCGAATTGTATTCCTCGAGTACCCGGAATGATCGGGACACCTCGATGAATACTCAGCTACTGACACGCCATTCTTCCATAGTTATATGAGCTCTAGAAGAACTATCAGCCACCTCCTCAAGCTTGTCCTCAGTGGCCTGAGAGTCGGGATCGCTTCGGAACCTGAGGGGTATCTGATGCTGAAACATGTGTAAGGAGGTAAGCCTACATGTGTCACCTACTGGTACCGCCGGTTGTAAATGATGACCAATAGGTAGTGATGTATAGCTGACACACTACCCAAAGGTACTATCTCAGGCATCGGTTCACGTACCGAAGCCTCATCACTATGTGGACCAACCTCATGGTCAATCACTCGGAAAACACGAGCAGCTATGTCCACCATCCTGTCCTCTCCTGCCTGGGAATCTGTCTCATCTTGTTTCCTTAGAGGCCTCTACTTCTTGAACCTTTGAAACGCGCTACGGAGGCGTGCACTTTTCGATGATGGGGCCATTGGTATCAGTGGACTAGCAGGTAATGGTGCCGCAGGTACCTCCGCTGTAATGGGGCCCCGCACCGATGCCTCATCGTTCAGTGGGCTTCCATCTCGCACATAACTCAAAACCCTAGCTTGCTACCTTCGTGGGGCTATCCTGAAAAAAAAAACAAGTGTGCCTCTGTTAAAAAGTATACCTGGTGAGCTGAAACAAAGTAATCACAAATAAAAATTTTTAAACACACATGACATCATTGTTTTCGAGCACTGAGTTGGATATTAGAAGTCTGGGTCCTGGTGTATGGATATGTCAACCACCGCACCAACACTGGACTCCCTGGACTGATAACCACACTCAATACTCTAAACACTATTACGTCATATAAATAATGATCAGAGTCCTGAGTTCTGCACTAGAACCGACGTCTCTGATACCAATTTTTCACGACACTTCCTCGGGGCCCGTGCCGTGACTACCCCAAGCCCGCCTTCTAATGGCCAGGGTCTAGCGACTAGCACCAAAGGCATAAATCATGATAATGGGAAGGCATTGACTTTATAAAGTAAACAAAACACAACAGAGAATGCAAGTGAAGTAAGCACTAAGTAAAAATGAGTACAAAAGTAAGTGCTGAAAAGTAAATGGGCAAGTATACAAACCCACCTGAAAGTATAGTACAACTGAAAAGAAAGTACAGTAGCTGAAAAGTACAGCAGCAACACCAAGTCGTCCTCTGGAAATCCAACCTGAAGTGTGGGTACAGATAGTCTCCTTAGCTCCTCGTGTCTGGCCGTCCGCTCCGTGTATGTCTCGTCCAGTGGTCCACCTCCTGGTACCATCCAGAACCACAAGACTCCACCACGATCAGTGATGTCCATCGTCTGCATCCAACACAACGTAGTGCGGGCATATCCCGTGTAGGGGTGTGTATAATATACAATATAGGGACCCCAAGACCCCCGAAGGTCTCCTAGAATCCACGAAGAATAAACCCAAATGGAACGATAAAATCATGAAGTATCAACCAATACTACATATGTATATTCCCATACATATACCTAAGTTGTCTATCTTAATCCGACTCCAACTCACAAGCCCAAGAACAACCAGTCCACATAGGAAAACACAACCCGATTCACAAAGGAAAGAACAACCCATTCCACACAGGATATCAGAACCCAGTCCACATAGGAAAGCACAATCCACTCCACAAATGACAACACAACTCGGTCCACATAGGATAGCACAACCCAGCCCACACAAGATAGAAAAATCCATTCCACAAAGGAAAACACAACCCGGTCCACACAGGATAACACAACCCAGTCCACACAGGAAAGCACATTCCAGTCCATAAAGGAAAACACAACCCAGTCCACACATGAAAGAAAAACCATGTCCACAAATGAGAGCACAACCCAGTCCCCACAAGAAAGTAGGTCATCCACATTGATGTTAATGATTGAAAAGTCAATACTCAGCTCACACAAGTATACTACATTCGAAGAGGGGTGGAGATGATTAGATATATCCTCTGAATTGTCTACACTTTTAAACCAACATAAGATCCCAGTAAAGAAGTCATCGCTGCAGAACCCACATAAGATTCATGTACAGTAACCATCGCTGCCGAACCCATGGAGGATCCAGGTACAGTCGTCATCGCTGCCGTACCCACAGAGGATCCAAGTACAGTCGTCATCGCTGCCGAACACACGCAGGATCCATGTACAGTCGTCATCACTATCGAACCCACATAGAATCCATGTACAGTCGTCATCATCATCGAACCGACAAAGGATCTGAGTACGGTAGTCGTAGTAGTCATAGCCAGCTCTAGGGTTCCCGCACACAGCACGCTCGATTCCGTGAGGGTTCTCCTCACGAGCCAAGGGGGTGATACTTTGACTGTCATGAAGTACAAAGTTGATGTATCCCAATGTTCTGTCCTGTAAATAGGAACTTAACGCGACAGACAGCGCGTCAAGAAGACGCTGGGTCTGAGAGATATTGGCTTTTCCAATTCAGGGGCCCAGTTATAAATACGCTCGTTTCTAACCCGGTCAATATCCAAAGTCATCCAAAACTCACTTAGAGTATCAAAAAATATCTCTATAGTCGTAAGGGTCATAGTTTTGTAGACGGCACGTCGATTGGATGTGCATTCTTTATGTTATAATTATTTCCGCTCTGAGGGCCTGGTTGGTTTCGTGTTCGAACCAACCCAGTCGTACTTCAAATGACTCTGGTTAACCAAACTGGTCACACCATTGCGACCCATACCAAAAAACAAACGAGATGAACTCTACATTGGTCCAAAACAGATATCCGGTGAAAAAGTTTCATTACACTGCAACACGTGAGAACCGGGCCTCGTGGGTCCCATGCTTTGACCTCGACATAAATATCCAAAATTTCCCTTGAAACATCTGTCTTAATTCTAGGGTCACAACTTCATAAGAGGTTCATCATTATGACACCGTATGAGAGAGATATGTGAGATACATGATCCCGTAATATTAATAATATTATTATCATTGGGTGTTTCATGGACCTGAGCCACGAACCAAAATTTAGTATCGAACATTAGACATGAATCAACCGTCATAAAGACTGGATTACATCACCACTGACAGTAAGCCAACCAGATGTCGCATTCATGAGTTATTGCAGGTCGAAGATTCAATAATAATATTAAATCTATTATTTTCCGAGCCCTTTGGGTACCCAATCCAAAAACCCAAAAAAAGATATTCAAAATTGGACTCATAAATTCCATCTCGATATCAGGTTCGCCCTGCCACTGATAGTTCATGAAATAGAGATCGCACGAAGAAGTTACATAAAGAATGTTGTTTTATCATCAAAACTAATAATAACAATATTTTATTATTATTACTAATTACTTATTTATTACATAACTCTAAATTCAACCATGTTGGAGCCTTCTCTTGCATGCTAGAATTCATCACCAAATTAAAAGCGCCTCCTTTGCTTTGACTCCATGCCAACCACGCCCATCCTTTATTGGATTTCTTCTTCTTTTTTTCTTTTTTTATTTTCCCATTTCATTTTAACATTCTCTCTCCAATCATCATTCTCCTTCATGATTCTATTCTCCAAATCAATCGGCCTTCTTCAGCATGGACAGAACTGCACCAACTTTGGCTGCCCATGCCGCTGCACCTTTAGCCTACCATGCCGCTACAACATAACCCAGCCCCACCGTCGGATGCCGCCACGGCCTGCCCTGCTTTAACTGTGCACCGTCGGGCCGATAATCACACCTCCACATAGCCCCTTCCATGGGATATCACATCTCTGATCTAAGTCCAAAAATTTTGACGAGTGTAGATTCATGATCCTCGAGTTGAGATCTCCACATTCGTATATCACCCTCAATGAAACATCGATGTTTTGACGCTCTTAATTATTTTGTGTGAAGTAATGCGCAGAAAACGTGCGAAAAATGAAATATAAAATGGTCATGGACTATATGAAAATTGATGGCCATGTTTGTTTGGCCATTGTCTTTGAGAATCAAGAACAGAAGTAATTAGTAAATAGATATTTATAACACTTCAAGATTTTCAATCTCACGATAAATGAGAAGAAATAATTTATTCGATACATTTCTTTTTGATCAGGAAATTAATTCATTTAGTTCATGTTCGTCATAAAAATTCAACCAGGTGAGGAATTCACAAAGAAAAATCCTACAAATATATGCTCAAGCTCAAGGTCATAAACCACATAAATGAGTAATATACAATATTCCCATTCCTTGAAAAGATGTCGCACGTGGTCGATCTGCGGATGACGAATGTCGCGGTAGAGGGCATTGTGAAGAACGACGTCGCAGAGAAGAGAAAGGAAGGTGAGTCGTTCTTCATTGGAGGCGTTCTTCGTCAAGGGAGAAA
This sequence comes from Viscum album, assembly GCA_963277665.1. NCBI lineage: Eukaryota > Viridiplantae > Streptophyta > Magnoliopsida > Santalales > Viscaceae > Viscum > Viscum album. The sequence goes on from OY728140.1 coordinate 656,567,887, forward strand.
GTCCTTTGTTGGAGGTGTTCTTCGTCAAAGAGGGTGGTGTTCTTTCTTTGGGAGAAGAACACCCTTCTCTATTCCACCAGTGCTCTCACCAAAATCTCAACCCAACAAATTCCCAAAATAAAATAATAGCTAAGCTATTATTTTATACTCACATGTATTACAAAATTAAAACAACTTAATTTAGTTAAATGAAGAGTTATAATTCATTGATTGACTTGTGTTGGAAAAAATTTAAGGGGGTAGAGGAAGAAGAAAAGTCCTCATAATTAAGAGGGGGGTTTAAGGAGGGTTATGGAAGATGAGAGGTTGGGGCCCGTGTGGGCCCCCCCTCTCATTTATCCACACATGGAAGTTGGGTGGTTGTGGGCCCCACCAATAACTTCCCGTTGGAGTGTTTAACTTCCAAGATATAAAAATAAAATTTCTCAAATTTTTTTTTATTTTAAACTAAATCCCCAAATAATAATTCTCAACCTGCTTAAAACGCAATTGCGGTAAAGGTCCCCTTAAAAATTATCGGCACTTCGAGTTCATCGGTGCCATCAGATTTCAATTATGAGCATTGGTTTCGAAGATAAAAAAAAAATCACACTCATTTGTTCACGGATCGTACCTGAGGTAAAATTCATAAATTGATTCCTGGCACACTAGGCCTCAGAATCAGGTGCCATTATAAGCCACATACTCGTAATATTTCAAAGAATTAAGAAAAAAATTTCCTTTAAATATCTGGCTCTTTACAAGCTTTCTTAACAAGCTGGAATGTTTTTAAATGGAAAAATAAATACCATATACTCTTTTCCGTATTTTGGTGTTGAAAATGATTTTGATAATGGATTTATTATTTCAATATATTGAAATGATATTTTTTTAATTGCAATATGGAAATGTTATATTTACTTTATGCTTGTGTTATGTGTTATGATCATGTTATTGTTATTGGGAATTATTTATGTATACGGGTGGTTCCGTGATAAACCTAGTGCTGGTGAGATCGAGATAGCTCCCCAATGCATTGGGTAATGTGACAGAGAGAAACTGGAATGTTTCTCATAAGAGGTTTAGGGAATATACTGTGATGGGTATTCCAAAGTAACTCCCTATGTAGGTGTGATAGTTACAATGTAAGTATGATATGGATGTCACAAGTTACATTTATGTTTTATGATTTCTATGTGTCTTTCATAAATCTTATGATTTCACATGGTATGTAAAATATTTAATGATTTGTATGTATTTATGAACATATGTTTTCATTCTTTGTATATATCCCTTTCTGAGATTTTTATGCTCATCCCATGTTTTAAAATTCTTTCACAGGTCCCAAAGATGAATAGGGTCAAGGATTGGATAAAGGAAAAGGCATGCCGTCTAAAACAAGGAACTAGATAAAACGCTTTTTTTGAAAAGTTTTTATTTTATGAAAAAAATGGAATCTATGTAAAAGTGTCTACTTTGTAATCTTTTGAGATGTAATAGTTATGTCCTAATTCCCTATTACTCTATACCTGAAAATATCCTCAATGTAAATTATTTATTTAATTCAATATTATGTAATATTAAAGGCCGGGTCCTTATAATTCCCCCATAACTAGAGTCGACTGTATATTTTGGATTATTTATTACATTCCTTACCCAATATATAGACCTTCATTTATTTTTTATATGGGTGTGCTCAAACGATTCTGGAAAAGTTGAACATTCAAATGTGTCGAAACAAATTCATTTTTAATGGAATGGTTGGTTAAATATATTAAATAGACTATTGGTTATTATAATGGAATAAAATTGAAAATAACATTAAATATATTTGGTAGGTGAAATTTTCTTTGTTTCATTTCCAAATGAAATTTCAAGTCATTTTTATTATATTGAAAAGTATTAATCAGTTAAATTACTAACCAAGTTGTTTCATATCTAATTTCTATATTACTATATATTTCATAATTATACATGATTATTAATAACATTACCATATAATGTTAGGTTTAATCTATTTATTTATTCAATAATTACACCAATGATAGAAGAACTTTTTCTAATAATATGTCCAATTGTACCATATAGATATTCATTGATTAATGAATATAGAACCCAATGTAATATTAAAATATATAACTTATATATTATATCAATTATCAATTTCATATTTTAATGGAATCAATTTTCATTACTAAATTTACTATAAGATCAAACATATCTATATGATGATGAATGAGAATGTCCTGATATATTTATATTTTAGGAGTTGGTATGTTTTTTTTGTGATATTAATATTTTATTTTTGGAAACTAATTCTCGTATTTAAAAACATTATTTGAATATTTTTATCATATATAGATACCTTTATTCATTTTATGTGGATTTTTTATATTAAATTCTAATTTACACAGTATTGATGTATAGTATGCAAATAAATATTATGATTATTCTAAATTTGTTACTGAACCAAATATGATATGTAATATTTCCCAAATTTTAGTTATTGATTCTAATAATTAATAGGATAGAAATTTTTTTCAATAAATGTTTTTTATGTTGAAATTTTTATTGTTAATTAGCCTGATTCATGGGAGTACACGAATAATATATTTGGTATTTATAGGTACACAAATTTGAATCAAACTACAAGAACTACAATTGATACTTTTAAATAATATAAATTTAAAAAGGAATTTTAATTTGGAATGGTTTAATGTTTTGATGTGTACATTTTATATGGATTATTTGTTCAAAGATAATGTAGTTGACTTATATTAGGCCAATTGGAGGATGATATTATATTTTTTCACAAACAATATTGAGGAAATGGTTGAATTAATTTGGGATTATCTAAATATTCTTGATATTTTTTTTGTTTTAAAATGATTAGATCAATTATAAATGTTATAAATCAATTGATATTTAATATTTCCAATTCTACATGATTATTTTAAAAAATATCTAACCTTTATTTTGACAATAATGATAAAAAAATCATCAATGTTATAAAGACCTAACTAGGTTGTAAAAGTAATTATTACTCTAAAATGTTGAATAAGAAAAGTTTTTAGTAAACCATAGAATAACCTTTTCCAAAAATGATCATTGAAATATTATAAAATCCATCTATATCATTGAAAATGGATTTTGGTCTTCAAAAAGGGAAATATAGATTTTTTATAAGGGATGTTGAGATTGGAAAACAACCGAATATAATTGAAAAAAAAATTATTAATTGTATACTGGGTGAGGGATGATTTGTTTAGGGTAAATTAGGAAAATGATAAAGGTAATTACCTATTATCAAATGCATTAATATTAAGAATGATCTACATATATATTCAAATTTCACTATGCATGGTATTTTTATTTTTTCATATAATATAATAAGATAATTATTAATCCATGATTCAAGATGAGATAGTTGGAGATTTATTATTTAATGATTCCTTGACTTAAAGAATAAATCAATGTATTAGTGTTATTGCAAAAGAAATATCATTTATATCTAACTAATTTAATTGAAAGGTAGTCACAACATTATAAGAGTATAATTATAAAATGTGTGATGGGGTAATTGTTGTCTGAGAGATTAATTCCCAAATTCATGATATCACATTAAAATTATTAAAATTAATATAAATTTCAGTTATATATATTTCTATGAAGTGTGGGCTGGATCAATGATATTATTTTAATTCAAACAATAGTTATAGTGGTGATTTAATAAATTTTTAAAATATATAGACTGGATTTTATGATTAATAAATCAAGATTTTCAAGATGTCTGTGTTAGGATATTTGAAAGTGATTTATTATAAATATTGGAGGAGTTCATGTCATATTTTTTCATATAACATTGTCATATTACCATATGACACAACATTGAAATAAATCATCATATACGGGGTGATAAAAAATTTATAGAGGTATTTAAATATTAATACAATAATGTTAATATAATCTTGAGAATCTCTTTGAGAATAAAATTATAAGATGATGCAATAAAAAATAATATGATGGTGAATACCAATATTGTTATTTTTATATAGAGGTCATGGAATTGATGAGTATTCATTTTACAAATAAATCACTGTATTTGTGATGTAGATTTATATTTTTTCATGTATTTTTTTATAATTGGATAATTATTAATCCCCTACTCATAGTTTCTTATTTATAAAAACAACAACACACCAAGGATGTGAAAATTCATTTTGGTTTCTAATCTCATTGTTAAATGGATTACTATTATTTATTGTCCCAACGTTGGGTTTTCTAAGAACAACATTTAATATGAATTATATCCATTGGGTGAGTAAAATATTATATAAACGTGGATTCACCACCCACCCTATTCATTGTTAATCAACCAAAATGTAATATATATAATTATTATTATATCCCTTTGATAATATCTTTTCCTCACTCAACTATTTTGGGGACCCTTATAATATTATAAAAATTGAAATTTATACCATTGATAGAAAAGGATTTACCATTTGAAAATAGTTAATGGGATCCTAAAATATCTTTATGTGAATAAATGTCAGATATTCATTCCAGTATGGGTTCACAGTAGCATGTGAGAATTATGTGTGGTCCCTTGTGTAAAAAATTAATATAAAATTTGATGGAAAACAATTTCACTCAATTTTCCTCGTTATTAAAGAGGAAAATTATATATTTTGTTGTTTATAAAAAAAATCATTTTAAAAATACCTCATGATTTTTATAATGATATAAGAATAATAAGGATTCCAAATTTCATTTCAATATACTATGGTTTGGATAATTTATAATTTATGAAGATGAAACTGGTTTTTTTTATTTTTAACCAATGAAAACATTATATTCTCTAATATTATTATATTTAGGGAAATAATGACAATTATATTTTGGTGAATTATATTAGTATAATATGAATGGTTAATTATGATAACAATGTCACAATATACAAAAATATAAATCTTAATTATTTATCTATTTGTGAACTGTGAAAAATATTAATTATTTATGTCATTAGAGGAAGAGTGATAGTAAAATTAATGGAATCAATAAAAATTAAATTGTGTTTAAATAATTAAACAGTTAAAATATGGGAAATAATGACTGTTTCGTAATAGATGAAGGTGTCATATAAGAGAATATTGGTTCTATGTCGCTAATGACATTGAATATCACCTAAGAAAGAGGAATTTATAATAGAATTATATATTTTAATTGATTTTACTATGTTAATTTTGAAAATGTCTCATCCAAATATATCATGGAAATCAAATTAAAGGTGAAAATAATGAATTAGTTAAGAAAGTGAAAAATAATGCAGTTTCATAGAATAAAATTGTGGATAAGCAATAGAATAATAAACATTCATCTGAAAAAGGACTTTTTGATAAGGTATAATTTGTTAATAGTTAAGAAGATATAACAAGAACATTTAATATATTTCTCAATTAATTTTAAGATGAATATTTTTTCCTTTATACAATGAATTCAAAATCATTTTTTTGTCTAATATTGATGAATGTGAAATAAAAAAAGAATATAAAATTTCAATCATAATTAAATTTTGAATAAAGGGTAATAAAATAATACAGAATGAATTTTACATAAAAATCCTATAGAAAACTATAAAATTTAGAAAGATGTCATTGTAAGAATAATTTTAAATTAAATAATAATAACATTACAAATCGAAAAAATAATTGATTATATGATATTCATTATTATGATTGGATATAAAGAAGTTGAAAGATTATAACAAAAAATTATTCTAAGGAATAATCCCAAATATATATTTTTAATTGACTTCAACAAGGTAGATTCTACGAAATAAGTATTTAAAGAATCTGAAACGAAGTTCCACTAAATTGGGAAATAGTGAGAATAATTATATAAAATCCTTTCTTTAGTATAATGGTGTATATATATAAGAATAACGTCCTAAAAGGTAATTGAGAATAACTAAATTAGAATATGAAAAAAATATACATAGATATAAATTTAAAATAAATTTTCAAAACATGACATCAGATTTCTCTCAAATTTTAGAAAAATAATCCCATAAAATGATGATTTGGGTCAATTAAACATACGACTGGAAAAAAGATAATAATGTGACCCATTATTCTATATAATGTTTATCAAATTTACGATATTTTGGGTTATTTATTGTTTTTTGGTAAATTTTCATCAATTCATATAAATGTATGTATAAAAATCTCTTATATTTGAGAATAAGTGAGCATAATTCATGGAGGATATTTAGCCAGAAATTATAACATATCCAGATCCATAATAACCTATAAAAATTATGAATTGATGAATTAGATTGTGAGTTTTCAATTTTTTTGTAGTTGTGATAAATAATGACAGTCCACTGAATAATGAGTCACACATATTCCAAATTAGAAAAATAATTTTTTGATATTTTTATATGTTTGATAATCAAATTTAGAAAAATTAATGTTGAATTTTTCTTGATGATTCATTTAAATCCATTAAATAATATAGGATTTGGATCATGGATATAATATTATATACTAACCTAAAAATTAGTTTTAAAATTATCTAAAACAAATAATGATATGAAGGTAGATTTGTCACATTTTACAGTGACAAAACACTAATAATTTAATGAGTTATAATAACAAAAAAAGCAAAAAATATATATTATTCCTAATATGGTCATTCTTTTTTATGGACTAAATAATTATATAACAATTTTATAAAATCAATGGGTTGCAAAAAATTAATTAGTATTTATATATAATATTTTTTCGATGTATTAATATATATCGATTATGTTGTGACAGTGTTGATAGCCATAGGTAACATGTTTAATGTTTTAGAAGACAATAAATATTATTAAATAGGGCTAAATTAAAAAATAATATATTTCATAGATTTTTGAGCCATATTTTCATAAAAATGAATAAATAATTATATAATAGTCTATAATAAATTTCAAAAATATTAAATAAAATAATTTATATTAATAATGAAAACTTTATAAAGGCGACATGTAAATAAAAAGACACAAGTGAGTTTATATTAATTAAATAAGACCTATAGATTTGGTACACTATGATCACCATGACCTATATAAAAATAATTAATAAGTGATGAGAGACACTTCCACACATTCATTTATAAAAATCCAAAAAATAACGTCAACCATGTTCAAGTCTCAAAAATCATAAACGTCAAAATAATTCAGTTGTTTAATATTTTTTAGATATATATATATATATATGTATTATAATTGTATTGAGTATTATAAATAAATAAATATATTTATATATATATATATGAATAATTTGATTCACATGGCATCTATTCTATGTTATGTGTTCTAAATACAACTCAATATAATAGGGTGAATTTATGTAAGAGCATATTTTTAGTAGATATAGGTTATGAAATATCAGTTGAATATTACACATCAATATTTATTACCAAATAGAAATTAAAAGTTTTAGAATCATTAAAAAAATTGTTATTTAGAATAAAATCATAGATCTAAATCATGTTGATGTTTTAAATAAATTTAATTGAAATGGGATAAACATAAATGTGTTTGGAAGCACATGTTTTATAAATTTAAAATAACAATTTTCATAAATTTTATGATAATGATTAAGTAGGAAAATTCCTAGACTATTCCCTAAATTAAAGAACATTTAGATTCTCCAATAATAACTAATGCAATGTTATGTATTGTAATGATATTATAGTTTTTATAATTTTACAAATTACTATGGACTAAAAAATTGATGATTATTCGGATGATATTTGTAATTCTAAATGATTTGATGAATCTATATATATCATATAAAGTCACACAAAAGCTAGTAAATTTTCTTACTATAGTAGAGATACTATGGATAAAAAATCATGAGGGGTATATTTTTGACCAACACCACCTCTTTATATAGAATATATTATTAGATTTTTTAATCATGTATTGAAAATTATAAGATGAACAATAGTGACTAGTCACAAATATTTTCTTTTAGTTTTTATAATAAAAATTGTGATGAGTCATTTCAGAATAATGAGTATATTATAGAATTAACTTATGATCAATATCATATATAATATAATAAATAATGGGTGATTTATTCAATGGATGAGGAGAAATTGTTTTGTGATAAATGTATTTTACTGAATACACTATATAAGAAAAGAGAATAATATAAAAACAAATAAAGTATAATATGAATAGGGTAATCACATATTAAAGAAACCAAGGTACTAATGACCCTATATAGAATGATCATAATTCACAATTGTGATATTTGGAATACTGAAATTCTGTTCTTCCCATAACCTTCTCTAATTTGGTTATTGAATTGGATCCTTAACCATTAAATACATGTGTATCCACATAACATCTCTCTCAAAAAAAATTGTTTGGATACCATTCTATGAATCATTATAAAAAACCAATCAGAAAAACAGTTAGTTGATCATTATTTTAGAAACAAATTCTAGTATACTATTACTTGAAAAAATCATATTTTACATTGAGTCACTTTTTATGGTTCTAACATTTTTTATAAATTCAATTGATCATATTCCGGTAGACAAGATGGATTTATTCAAAATCCCATTGATGGAGATTGAGTCTGCATTCTCATATCACTATTATAACTTATCCACTATTTATTCCATTATTTAATAAAACATTATACTCTTTGGGACTCTATTACATATATCATGTTTTGGTTTCCAATTATACGAAGTTCTAAATTTATTAATTTTATTGGCTTGATTTCATAAAATCCGAAATTAGTGAATCTTTTTCTCGATGTATTATGTTCTCAATTTATGGGGGATTATGTACTAACACATCTATTGATAATGCGAAACAATTTTATTTGGGTCATATTATTTTGTTTTTCTCTTCATTTCCATAACCCTTTTATAAAAAATGTATTTAGTGATTCTCTTGGTAATTTAACTCTCCAAGATAAATGATTATATTCCATGGAAGACACAATGGCGATGTAATTTTTTTTTAAATAAATCATTTATACAATATTCCATCACGAATTGACTTTGGTGTTAGTAATATATTTTTATAGAGATAATAGATTATTTTTTGTAACAAGTATTTATCTTGTGATGTTTTTTATCTTATATTCCATTCATATTCCTACTATAAAATAATTTTTTTTTGTCTTCTACATACCAAATATATTAGAAATTACTTAGTGGGTAGTGGGTGGATAGATTCATGTTCTCCTCTAGACATAATAGTGGTGGAGTCGTAAAAATTTCGGGTACCATGAAAGATTGGTTCTCATGATGGAGTCATAGATTTGTTTGAGGAAATGATCCTTATAGTAGAGACTACATCAAATGTTTTTTATTTTGATTTATTTTATTTTTTATATATTTCATAGGAATTGTTGACATGGAATTTTTTTAATACAGTAGACTGTGAAATAATATTTAAGCTAGTGGAAAATAAATTTGAGGACCATCTAATAAAGGATAGATGATTGAGGGGTTCATGTTTATTTCTATTCTATAGGAAATGATTTCTATGTTGGTTTTATTTCATTGAGAACCAAACCTCTAGTAGTGAGTATAATTTGGTAGGTCTGGTTCTATCCCATGAAACATTCATAGTTTTATTTGATGAATATGATGACCTCCTAATGTGTTCTTCGTCTTTTGAATTTTCTTATAAGTGAGGGTCTCTATGATCTCTACAAAGTAGTTTTAACACCAAATCAAAATTAAATCCATATATCGGCACTAAACAAGGATAACCCAAGAACATGATTAATTTGGGAATGAATTCCATATCATATATCCTATATTAAGATCTAACATTACATGGAATTTATTTGTTATAGTATATCATTTAAATTGTGACTTTTTATAAAAAATAATTATACCGATCATTATTTATTTATTTCAATCCTTTAGATAAAGCATAAGGATAATTACCTTTATAAGTTCATGAAATATATGAGATTAATAAATTTAATAAAATATTTCCCTAAAAATATTAATATTTTCTAATTCTAGAAAAAAGCCATTTATTATTAGAGAAAAAAATAATCTTCACTAAATTTTATTATTAATGATCGATATAACAAATTTTCAAATAACATCATGAAGATTTAATGTAAATGTAAGGTAAAAAATGGGTGACCAATGGGAAACAATATATTTTTTACTAAAAGAAGCATAGGTATTAAAATAGGGGTGACTTAAACACCATCATGTATTTATCTATAAAATATGGGATGATATACAATTGGATGTAAAATGTATACTTTTAAGAATTGGAAACATAAAATAATTTATTATATAAGGTATTAAATATATATTAGCTAACATCATGATGTAAGATGGATGGAAATAGTCACCTTTTGAATAACTTGTATAGTATATTTGATAACCTATATGGGAATAAAACCTCCCAATAGGTGTTGTTTCTCACACTCAATAGATACTTTTGGATCATTACCATTCATTCATACTTTTTAAAAAGACTTTTAAAAAAAGCGTATATGTTTCTATATGATATGGAAATTGGATTGAACTACCATAGAAGAAGTAAATGCTACCTAGAACTTATACATTAAAGGGAAATAATGGGTAATATGTTATAAAAAATATGAATAAAATTGTAAAAATATTATTTTAATGAATTCATACTTATTTCAATGGAAGGAAAAAATTATTAAATTATGGAAAGGGTAAAACTACATCATATTTCGATTTATGTATTGATGATTAAAAATATAAAGTAAATTTAAACCATTATATGAATGATAAAGTATAAAATTGAGATATATGAAAACCTATAAATATGGATACCTCCAATTTTATGGGCCTTTTTTATGACTCATAAAATGATATAAAATCTAAATATCCAAATTATTAATGTGTAAAGACATTTTTTATAATAACCACTAGGTCAGTGGATGAAATATATGATGGGAAAAGGAAATGGAGTTCACAAAATGTATAGATTAACTGGGTAGTGGACGAAAAAAATAATGATAGTGAAATCAGACTCAATGAGTTCCTTGATCCCCTCAACACAACAATATGGTGTATCCAAAATGATTCACCAATTTTTTTTTTGGAAATCATTATATGGGTTTCTATAATCATTTGTTCTAATTATTCAGTATATTTTCTCAATCAAATGCCAATAGACTCAATCTGAATTACTTATTAGTTTTCTGTAATTTTATATATATTACGTATAGGATATTATATGTTATTTTTAATATTATTCTCTCATATTTTAACCCTATATTGATTATCATTAAAAATTAACGTATTCAATGGAAGAATAATGTATGGTATCATTTGGTTGGCTCCTGAAATGATTGAAGATTTCAATAGAATAAATTTTGTTGTTATATTAGAGATAAGGTAGATATTTAAAAATCTCGAAACATCTTAAATAAGAATTATATCATAAATAACTTAAAATACTAAAGACGTTATAAATATAGTTATGAATTTATTTTTTGATGATATTAACCACTATGTTATTCAAGTCTATATTATAGGAAGTGGTTTGGGTTTTTCAAATTTACACATGGACATGAACATTAATAGCCTCTTTCTCTTAGATTATTCATCATGGAGTATGAATCAATTAAAAAAATATCAATATCAGGATACAAGTGAGAGTGTGTTAACTAGTGTGCTACATTTATTACTTTCACATTACATGTTGTTAATCATCAATGAAAAATAATGGAACATTATAGGGGTCAAAAATATCTTAATAAATACAATAAATAGTGTGTCTAACACATCGATCATGCAAATGAAAAATATCTATTTATCCACATATTGATCAATATAGAGAACTCATATGATTAAAATTATGAAATGCATGGGAAACAATATCATATGGATTACATGGTGGAACCATTTCCCTTAGGATAATTAATAATATCTACTACGTTCTCACAGTTAGAAACATAAATTAAAGGATCAGGAATCACGAAATAAGATTTCACTCTTATGGTGGTAGGATAACATTTATAAATATTCTATTATTTTCTATACCCATTCAGGTTATATCAACGATTCGTGCTATAAAATTTGATATGTAATATATAAGAATATTTATAAATTATTTATTGTGTGATTCTCATTTAGGGGGTTGGTACCATTAGGTTATGTGGAATCATAATGAAAATGACATTAAAAATTAAGCATTAATATAAGTAATTTAAAACAGAATAATAATTTCATTCATGGAAAATTATCTTGGAAAATGTTTTATATACATAATATTTGAGATGAATTCATATAGTGTAAATATATGTAATGGTTTAATCATATATTTAGTTTAATCATATAAAATCAATTAAATTTACATTCACGAAAGGGTATATCTATTTTTTAAATAAAATAATCACTATAGTTATCAAAAATTTGATATTAATTTATAGAGGGACATATATTTAAGGTAATCTATTTCCTCCAATGGAAACCAGTACCTGGTTATATATTTGAGTAATATATTCATCACATGAGGTTTATTAATACGGTTCTCAATAAATAAAATCATACATTATTTGATGAAATTCAAATCGGAGGAGTTTATAGGGACAATGGCTTTTCATATATGTATATTATAACCATTTATAATAATTATAATTAAATTACTCAAAAAATGATTGAGTGTTATAATAGTTTTGTACTACATAAAAAATCAGTCAAAATTGGCTAAAATGTTGAAATATCATCAATGTCTCCCATGTAGGTTTCCCATTTAGCTCTCATCATATACATACCCAATACAAAACCGTTATTCCCCACCTAGGTAAAAAACATAATAAATTGTTTTCTTAAATGCTATGTAATGGTAAAAAAGGGATATATATATATATATAACCATAACATGTGTATAAGGTTATGATAACATGAACATAGCATATAAAAACCATACTCTAAATGACAAAGAATATAAACACGATTAATGAAATAAATATATTTATGACTATAAATCATTGATCATAATTAGATAAAATAACATGGGTCGGGATGGCATAACATTGGCATAAAAATATATTTATGGAATACTAACAAGCATATAAAATCATCTATCAATATTACCCACTACGAAACATAGGACATGTAAGGCTTGGGATGAACACATATGAACCTTATTCGGTCATGGGATGACAACCTTCTATACTCATAATTATGGTCATGGGATGATCACCCATATACCCCCATCTTTGTGATTGATCTAACTGCACATGTAACTTTTTCTTTGGACTTGGGGCTAACCACATATATACCCTAATCATTGGGAATTGGATAATCAATTGTGTACCCTCATAATTGGGCATGTTATAATCACTGAAATACCCTCCATGGTAATAGAATATGTATCATTACATAATTCATTTTAGGGATTTATTGGACAGAACATTTATAAAATGATGTCATTATTATTTTTTACACAAGATCATAATGTTTTATCGTATCATAAACAGTAAAATGATATATGTATCATAGATAGTAATCATATAAAAAATAATGAAAAATAAAATGGTTTTATAATCATTTAAATATTGCATTACTTGTGAAAGTTTTTTGGTTTAATATGTGTTATATCATTATATAAACAGTTCAGGAGAAACATATTTCATCAAAAATACATCAATAAAAACATTAAATATTCAAATTGATATTTATAATGTTTTCCTTGGATCATGTCCCATGTAAAGAATTAACAATATCAATAGATTTCATCATATTTTGGTAATGTTTTGGAAATATCACTAGGATCAATTTATAAAAAATAACATTTCATTGCAAATACATTATTAAATTAAAAAAATTATCCAATCCATTTTTATTGAAATACACATTAAAAAATATAAATTATCTAATAAATAACATTTAAAACATTTATTAAGTAAAATATAATTTACTCTTTGTAAAAGTTATTTTAAAACAAGAAACATTTTAAAACCCATTTCCATTTAAATTGGAATTGAAAAATATAAATAATTATTTGAAAACAAAATAAATTCTATTATTAAAACTAAAAAAAATTAAAATATTTTTCATGAAAAGTTTATTGAAAATTCACTAATTTTATTTGGGAAACATGGTTTTCGGTTAAATATATGTTCTATTGGAGAGTAAAATGGGGTTATATTTCACTAAAAAAACATCCTTATTTATAATAATTACCAAAATGTGATAAAAATATTCAATTACCTAATGATATCATGAATGAACATAGGATATGGAAACCCATATATCTTTTGGGGAGATGTATACCTTTAATTTATCATTGGAAGAATAAAAAAATAGTCTTCTTAAATTTTTAAAATTGTATCATTATGTTTTTACCACTATGGTATCCTTTAAATTTAAGCCTCGTTAATGATTAATATAAAATACAATGATAATAGATATATACATGATATTATATTTCATATAGTATATATGTATTTCTCATGAAAAAACATAGGTGAATATCATAACTTACATCTCGAAGAATGAAAAATAATATAAAATCACATCATTATTTAGTAACTTTTGAATCATAAGCCCCAAGAAAGGGAGATACTAAAAAAAGATATCTAAAGTGAAATAAAATTATTTTTAGAGTTATAAAATATATTAATGATAGGTATTTACACCACATATAAGAAATATCTGGTGAATATTATATATTTTCCTCAAAAGAAAAAAGTGATGCATAAATACCATAGCTTCTGTATTGATTTCCAAAATACATGTTCACACCATATATATAATAAATATAATTTTACAAAAAATATTTTAAAATTTCATTTTAATGTATATATTATCATATTTTATTTTATTATGACACATTCATAACCTATTACTTGTATTTCTATAATAATGTTGCGATTCATTTAAAACCCACTTTATTTTTTGTATAAGTATTGATTTGGATATTATTGGGAAAAATAATTTGATTGTGGTTCAATAATAATCTTGAAAAAAAATGACATAGTTATAATATTTATTATATATATAGATTAACTCTACATTGTTATTGATTGTAAAGGAGGAAAATTTCCCATGTATATGGAAGACCATGTGTATATATGAATGTTTTATCCATTTTTGTGGTAGGTTGTAAGAAGTAATATAAAATAAAATATATTATCATTATAGATTAATAGTTATGTAATATAAATAAAAAATTATTATTAATCACATCTTTAATATGTTGCATGTATAAAATTAACTATTCACATTGCTTTATGTGGTTGTTGTCGGTCGTACACACGAACGATGTCAGCATATTCACACAAAACTGAAATCATTAAGGTATATGTGATATCATTATATAATAATAATAATAGATAATAAATATATTATATATTATAGATTAATAGTATTTCAATAAGTATTCCCAACCATTAATTTTGGTATGTTAAAAATATATGACATCATTCTACGAGGTGGTAGTCCATCATACACAGGAACAATGATTTGATAACCCCTTTGATTGATGTTTCTATGGTTTTAGTACTAAAATATATCATACAAAATATATCATCTTATTTAATATACTGAATTTATTATATAAGAAGGAAATTAAAATAAATAATAGGCTTTATTGAAGAAAAAAAATATATTCGTTGATGAATCTTACCTCTTCTTAGAGTATGATTTTTTTATATGCATCAAAGGCTTAAGTATGATTCCATTATTCTCATTATTTTTCATATTAGATGAGTAAAGTTTTTTCATGTATTGAATTTTTTTTATATTGGCCGATTTTAATTTATTGAGAGGTGTGAACAATGAGGGTGATTGTGTGTCCTTTAATAGTTGCGTGGGAGTCTAATTCTTCCTAATACAATAAATTATTCACTATATGGAGGTTTACATAACAAACATGTATTTTAAATTGAATAATAATTTAGTTTAGGGTTTTTTTAGAAAAAACACATACACACAATAATATATTCATTTTATAAAATTTTATTCATTACCTTATATGATTCTATAATTTAAACGTTTTAGTGTTTATTTTTGTAACATATTTTCACACCTAGGTATTTTCACCACTAAGACTAAATTAGAGTAAAAATTATTAGATAATTAATGACAAATTATTTTAATATGTGATAAATAATTTAAAAAATAAAAATATCTTTTGTTTTTTAAATTATGATTATTATAAATGTATGTAACTCGAAAAAAATTGATTTAACGACAATTGTTCTAATAATGTTTTTTAATATTTATGTGTAAATATATTGATTATAAAACATATATCAGTACATGAATGTATAAGATTTAATTTTTATTGACATTTAATAGTCACTTGGAATAATATATAATTTATATAAATTTTAAATTATTAAGTTTAATATCATTACCATACAAATAACATTAATGTAAATTTTAAAATTAATAATTTAATTTTTTACTTAAAAGAATATCAATGAAGTAATTGAATTTATATATATTGATTTAACTCCTAGGGAAAATTATATATTTATCATAAAAAATATTTTAATCCAATAATTCATCCAGTTTACATCATTTATAAGATTTTTGATATAATTTATTTAATTTAATAATTATCAAAATAATTCTTTCATATGAGTTTCATAATAATTTTAGGTAATTATAATATTTCTAAAAATATATAAATATAATCATAAAAAAACAATTAATGTAAAAATAATATTAATAACTAAACATATTACAATTTTCCCTATCCCATAAAATTATAAATATTAATGAAATCGATAGTTACTATTTTTTCATTTACATTACGTGGATTATTGTATAGTTCACAATAATGGATTAGTATCACACTAATTTCTAAAGATAAAGCCTATTATATTAAGGGTATATATAGGTTCATTTATTATAAATTATATATGTTTTGATTTTATTTTATGTTATATTTTATACGTTTAACCACTATATAATCACATTTTTACCCTACTCACATTCAATAATTTTAATTTTTTTCACTAAAAGTTTTCTTCAAAATTTATGTTGGCCTTTTTATAGATAATAAAATTTTGTTGTTTAAAAATATTTAATCCATTTTTTCTAATTAAATCCATATTAGTGGAATAAATTGATTTCACATTAATATCACATATTTTTCATCAATGTTGATTTTTAATGTTACAAATATCCTAAGTTAACAACAAATATTATCCAACATATATATAAAATTTTCAAAAATAGTCTAAATTGTATTAATTTAAACTAAATAATGATATAAAAAAAATTTAAATATAATTTAATAATATAAATTATTTAAACTAGATGGAATTTTTCTATTGAAAGTCCGTATTTTACCAGATACAAAAAATTAAACTTTTCAGAAAAAATCAAAATATTCCTCCTTAAGATAAATTTAAAATTATAATTTAAGAAAATAAACTTATTTAATAAAAAATATTATATTAATGTGTGGATAAATTATGTTATTATATTTCAATGATATAGTTAAAAAATATTTATTTTATAGAATAGTATTTCTAAATCATATAAATACTATACCTAGAATTTTGTAGATTCTTATCAATATGATCTATTTATTAAATGAAAATAAATTAATTATAATAAGATCAATTCAGTAATTTTCAAAACACTAAATTTTATGGAATGGTTATAATGTATGATTGTATGTTACTATATTATTAATATATCAAGGTTATATTTAAACTGACTATTGCATGTTACATATTCTATGTCAATATTCTATATAGAAAAAGTGTATCATGGGGTTGGGTATAAAGAAATATCATATTGGAATTTCTTGAAATGAAATCCAAACATACTATTTCATGAAATTCAATATATAAGAACTATTAAATTTCGTTGAAAAAATCTCAAAAAACATGGGGTGTAACTTTATACCCCCTTAAAAAAGTCACCACCAAAATTCATCTATGGAATTGATGTTTAAACATTTTGAAATATATATTAATAGCAACAAATATCATAAATACGAATAATAAATCTTTTATTATAATTGAATGTTGAAAAAATTACGATTTCTGAAATATATCTCATAACTAGGTTTCCACATAGAAGAATATAATTGGGAGTCAAAGATCAATTTATGGAATAAATAAATAAATAATTATGGAGACTGAGAGAGATCACTCATCAAAATAAATATGATTATCTAGATAATTTTAGAAACCACAAAACCATTTCCCAAATATTTGTGAAAAGGTTATTGTTATCATTCAAATGATGATAACAGTAAACCATTTAATTTAAAAATCCATTTCATAAAAATAAATAGTTTTGAAATGGAGATACCCTTACTGGATTTCATTATACTTCATATAAACAATATCACCCTTCGGTTGTGCCCCAATCATTTTACATATCATATCATACTCCAATAAATGAAGGTAATTTTTTTCAATGCATTAATGGATTAAATGATACATAAATATTTTAATAAGTTATTATTTCTATATTATTTATCACCAAAACAATATTGTTATCATAGTTTTTCCAATATGAACAAATATTCATATAGATAAATAATACATTAATCTCTGAAACCGAAATTAATGTTTTTAAAAAATAAAATGGTTGACCATTTTGACCCTTCTTAAAAATGACACAATAATATTTTATAAATATGGTCACAAAATTTATAAAATATATATTATCATTGATCCACCAAATATCATAAATCATCATGCTATTTTCAAAATTCCAGTCATTTGAGAACCATCTCTGTGTATTTTAATTTTTCATGGTAATAAAAATAAATACCCTAAAATGATGTTTAAAACATAAAAGTTTCATCATTCCATATAGATAACATAGAATGTTGGATATTTTCATTAACTAAAAATTGATATAAACAAAATACAACTTAAAATAATTCAATTCTCCCATAAATCATTAATTTATTCCATCAATGCTAGTAATATCAAAAATACCTTACTCTTATACAGCTTATCTTTATCAAAATTGAACCTTATTTTGCCAACATCATAGACATATTATGGGTTTCCTTACCTTATTTAAATTTTTTAAATAAAATATTTGCACTCCATTAAATCAATTTTTTGGTCATCAACATTATATAACATATTATTTTAAATCTATAATGAGAATATTTTACTGAACAATATTAGTATATTCTATAAAACATGAAACCATAATATTTCAACCATTAGTCTTCCATATCAAACAATTATGTAGTATTTGTTTTCATATTCCATAATTATTATTTCCCATTATATGTTATCAGTGGTATTTTCATCATCAACTACAAACCTATTAATCATACAACCATGATGATTCACTTCACGAACATTCCCACTTTGAAATTTATCTACATAATGCAGAAACTCATCACACATGAACAACTAGAGTATTCATGGTACATTATTGGGGTCATATTCCACAAACGTGAAATAAATATTCAATTAATAACATTTATATATTATGAGGATATAATCCCCCCTACCCCCCACATCAATTAATAAACCTCCTAATTCCATTAATAAAATTTCCATGATGTTTTTTACACATTTCATGTATATAAGAAATCGAATGTTCTTTTATCCATAGAATCCATTACCCAAATTCTTAATATAATCTATTTTTATCTTATTTTGAGAGTAAAAAAGTTGATTATGTTTCATGAAATCAATCAGGTTTCGTTAATACTAATTGACATATTAACATTTCTGTTATTCATCATCCCATTTAGTGGATCATAATCATATTATTCGTCACATTCAACAATAATGTAGTATCAGTTGGATACCAATATAAAAAACCCAAAATTATAGTGGGGAAAACCCTAATAATATTTGAACACCACATAATTAGAAAAAATTACATTAACAATGCCTAAATCATAACCCATAATTTTTAATATATAACAACTTAGGTTCATCCTTGGTTTTTCAAAGTAATTATCTATTTAAATGCTTTGTGTTTTTATTCATAATGAGTTTGGGAATGTCTAAATTTTATATCCTTGGATTTTCAATCCTAGTTTACCAAATGGAAAGGTGACGTTTACTATTTACATCATTTTAGATCAATAAAGTAAGTCCAATGTTATTACCCGTATTTTAAATTATTCTATAGAAACATCCAATTCTAGAATACATACATGGATAAAATTTTATATAAAAAACCCACTCAATCAGTAAACCAAATTCTATTGAATGTTCTTAATCAATTTCATATCCTTAGACTTAACCTTACTGGGATCCTTATCTATATAATTATAAATATCAACTGGGGTCTCAATAATGTTTTATCATCCAAGTTTCCTTTATATTACAATATCTTTTCTTTGATACCAACTATAGAAATCTAATGTTCTCATAAAAAGATATTACATCTTATTAAATGAATATTCAGTACACTACACAAACCTAAACATGGGAACCATAATAGTTTAGTCCCTCTAGATTTATCTCTAATACTGGGAATTGTCATCAATTTTTTTCCAAAAAGTCTATCCCATTTAGTAATCATATTATACATACCCTACATAAAACCATTATTCATAACCAATGGAAATAAACATAAGAAATGAATATATACCAAGCTTAGTAATGGTAAACAAAGAAGATACAAATGAATAACAAGAAAATAAGGATATGAAAACATGAACAAAATATAAAAAATACCATTCACATCAAATAGCATACACAAGAGTTATGAAATCATGATTGGATGGACATAAGATATTATTCATAAGATAATCAAAATAACATGAGAAATAAGTTCATGAAATTGGCATGAAACATATATTAATGGAATAGAAAAACATTGAAAATCATATATGAAGGATACCCACCATTAAATTAATAACATGCAAGGCTTGGACTGAACACCAAGGTGGAAATTTTTAGATTGGTATGATCATTTTTCATACCCCCATTTATTGTAATTCTCTAAAAACTCATATACCCATTACATTGGTATTTAACACAACACCCTTGTGAGTGTTTCATTGGGATTGGGATAGTTACTCATATACCCTTATATTTGTTCTTGTGGAAATCAACTATTTCCCCTAACGAATTTTATTTTGATAAGAATAAATGTAACATCTAATAAAATGGAACATTTATTATTACCCAATGCATTTAACGGAGATACAGTTCATACACATCTTGTAATGAAATTTCTTATATGTTTACCAGAAGATCATAATATTTCATCATATTATAACTCCTGAAATAATATCGATATCATAAAATGGGCATCATATAATAAAAATTATAAAAGATAGTATTTTCATAATCATTTCAACATAACATAACCCATGAAATGAAGTTTGTTTTATCAGTGTTTTATTACTATGTATCCCATTAAGGATAAAACATTTTAATAAAAAGAAAATTTCATTTTGAAAACAACAAATTCTATGAAAGAATAACAATGATAAACATGATCATTTACCTAGTAATGAAGAAACTACATGACAATATTTTAAATTATATGTGTAATATTATAATGATCACATGGTGACTATTTTTATAAAAAAATTACAATTCATTGAAAAATACCTTTCAAAATAGTAAGTGTTATAAAAATGATTTTAATTTTAAAAAAATTGAAAAATATAACTGAAGAATTAAAAAATCATTTAACAATAACCTTGGGGAAAAAATGTATTCCACTTTTAGGAACCATTTTTAAAAAATAAAACAATTTGAAAAAGATTTGTTGAATATATCCATGAAAACATATAATTGAAGTGTTTAAACCAAATTTAGAGACTTTTAAAAATAGGAGAAAAAAATTCAAATTATCTTTCATAAATATGAGTTGAAATATCATTCAAATAACTTTTATATTTTTTTATAAAATGATGTTTTTGAGTAAATATATTTCTAGATAAAGAGAAATATAAGATCTGATTTTCTTAAAAATTGTTCCTTATTTATCATAAGAACCAAGAGAATAAAAATGATATAATTACTTTAATATATTACTAATAATTGGAGGATAATAAATTTAATGAAAATTATTGTGATATAGATTGTTAGATTTTATCATTGGTAATATAATCATAAAAAATGTAAATAAAAGTATATATTATGATATTAATTTAATACACATTTTTTGACATTGATTAAAATAACACTTGAATGAATAAAATAAAATTGAAATTAAAATATCATGAGGGTAGATAAATTCACTATATTACATGTAAAATGGGATTTATATATATCTTATGGGAAAATATAGGTTTGCATAAAAAGATATGTCTCAATGATGGGAAAATGAGACAATAATGATTTACCTATTTGATAACTTTTAAACCTTAGGCCACATGATTGTGAGATCATAAATTGGATATCTAAATATAAAAAAATTTAAAATTACTAATAATAAAATATATTCATCAAAATATTATACACCATTTGGATGAAATAGGTTTTTAATATAGAATGTGTCTCACAAAAGAAAAATGTGAGATAGAAATCACTTACCTTAAGTATTAACAATTTTTTTACAAAATCAAAACTCAGGTATAAAAAATATATGTTTACTATAAATCAATTAAAAAACCATATATATATATTGTTTCATATATTATGTAATTTTTACCTTTTATTACAATTTTATCAAAAATTCAGAGTTAATGTTTTATTTCCTGTCATAACCGCTTTGTTTTATTATATGTTTTGATTTTTATTTTTTCGGTTCCATTAAATTCATCATGGTTCCTTAATATCCATAATTTCCATCATATAAATAATATATATATATATATATATATATTTACAAACAGAGACATTAATAGTTCACCCAATTCATTCCCAAAAAAGATTTCATATGTCAAAATTATTATGATGCATGATAGCAGATTAATGTGTTTACACCAACAAAAAAGTGAGACCAGTACATGATGATATATAAAACATCACATATAAAAAATAACTCAAAATTTTTGTTACCTCACTCTTTCATGTATGCAATCACATCAAGCCAAAAGTGCACCAATCCTAAGCAGCCTCCAATGCCTCAAGATCTGAAGTCATCAAGGGGAATGAACAATATTTATCATTTTCTTGTTTGTATGAATGAGATAAAATTAAATGAAATATATTATCATTAAATATTCATATGTATTACACATATGTATATATAAGGACTATTAAAACTCTTTTTAATAATTTTATTATATTAAGTAAGTGTCACATTCCATTTTGAGACATTAGAATGCCATACACAAAAATGATGTAATCATATTCCATCAAAAATGATACCATAATATTTTGTGTGATATTTCAATTCCAAAATTATCATAAAAAATGTCACATAAATCACATATAAAAATTATTTTCATAATCATTCAACACATTGAAATGTGATAATGCAAAAAAATTAAAATCAGTTCGTGAGTTAGTATTAGGTCAAACACTTGAATGATGATTTCATAAATAATTTTGTTGAAGTGTGTGTGGTTGTGAGTATTATCTATATCAAAAACCTGATAATTATATACATTACAAATAATTTATTATATAATCATAATATAAATATAATTTATGTACTTTTAGGAATAAATAATAGAAAAACAATTTTTGATTAATGTTACCTATTCTATATTAATCTCTTTTTAGTATTCACTGAATACTTTCATTTGATAGATTTATATAAATTATATAAATTATATAACTAAAATAGGAAATGTTTATATTGATTTAATCATGACTTATCAAAAAAAAGGCCTAAGTGGTGTAATGAATGGGGGAGAGTGAGTACCCTTTTATTCTTGAGGGGAATTTGCATTCATAAAAATATATAAAAATACCAAGTATTGGGAGGTCTCCCATACCTATCGTGGATAAAAAATTTCATGATAATGGGGAGAGGTTATATTTGGTTGATAAAAACCTCCAAAAATAATATTTAATTTTAATAAATTTTATCTTTGGATTATTTTTTCCTTATTTTGAACATTTTATTTATTATTAAGGTATATAATTTTATAACCTAGGTAATTTAAACAATAAGTAAAAATTAACCTAGAAATTATTTTATAATTTAGACACAAAGATTAGAAAATGTGATATGTAATTCATAATATAAAAAAAAATATATATATATTTTTAAATTAATTTTAACAGAAGAGCATCTAACTCTAAAAACGCATATAACTCCAATAGTGATAAATTGGGTTTTACTTTTTTAGGAAAATATTTACATTATAAAATATAATCAGTTCCATGAATGGGAGATATATTAAATTTTTTTAAAATAATATTCACATATAAGTTGATAGTCTTAATGTGAATTTTTTATAAGTAAATATAATATCATTGATTTTAAAGAAACAGTAATGTTGTGTTCAATATTATTTATTTGAATTACATTCAAAAAATATCAATATAATATTGGAAATTTAAGATAGCAATTTCAAACCTATGAAACCTGGTATATTAAACTAAATACCAAATGGATGGTAATAATTAATTCAATTTACCTAAAATTTACTATTTCATGTATCAATTATATAGGTTAACTTTTAACAAAATACTTCTTCCATTGGTGTTTCTTAAGAATTTAATGTCTTTATTTAATCTCTAAAAATTTTGAAATATTTATCATGAATATAACCACACATTTACCAATAATAATAATTATTATTCCAAAAATATGATAGTATTCCCTTATACCAAATCTTCAAAAATATTAATGTAATCAATGGTTTTTTGGACTTTTTTTACCAATTTATATAGGTAAATTTCATAGAATTGAGAATTAATAATACATAAAAATATTGAATTTTTTAAAGGGTAAAATATGTATATAAATGGTTTTTTACAAGATTTTAGGTTATTTGACACCATATACACTAATTTTAACAATATATAAACTCATTTAAACCTTAATAAAACTAAATAATTTAAAAAAATTTCACTGTTCATTTTAGTCAAATATAAATTTTCTCTTAACATATATTATAAATTTTTTTTATTCCAAATATGTGAACCATTTTTTCAATATAAATTTATATAATTTAAAATTATTTATTTCAATTCAGATAATAGGAAAATGTTTCTTTCCAATCAAGAACACTTGAGAATCCAGAAATAAGGGTTTTAATGAAAAATAATTCAATTATTTACAAATTTTTTAAAACAAATTCAATGTGAAATTTATTCCAATCACATAAATTTTATTAATTTATATATAATTTAACTAATTTAAAATAAGAACTATTTTGAAATGTTATCACTTATAATAAATTATTTAAATTAATATTTATTATTCAAATAAAATATTGTATGGTTCATTATTCTTCAAAAAGATTAAATGTTTCAAAAAAAACAAATCACTATAATATAATTTTAAAACAATACTTTAAATAGATAAAAATATTATCAAGTTGAATATATAATAATGGAAAAAATATGTATATTATTTAAAAAAAATAAAATGAAAATCATAATAAATGGTATGTTCAAAACATATAAATAATTTATTAAAATTCTGTACTTTTTCATTAATATGATTTCTTTTTCAAAAGAAAATTCATTTAATATTTAAATTTTATTCCTTTATATTCATATAGATATGTTGGTGGAAATGTTATAATGGTCATGATTAAATTATTATATTAATTTAATGTATCATATTTTTAAAAAACATAGTATTGTGTGTAATACAATAAAATCATGTGTTGTATGTCATATAAAAAAACAAATTGTTATGTACAATTAAATAAAAACATGTAATTTTGGGTAATGTAATCCAAACATAACATTGTTTGAAAATAAATATATCCAAAATATATGTTTTTTGGAATGAATTACAAAAACATATATTGTTATAGACTCCACAGTTTTATATTTAATGCATCTACATTAGGGATTTTCGAGTTGTTAAATTTATAAGATATAGTACATGATAATCATGATGAATATTAATAAGTATGAAGGATAAATATTTTTTGAATCCTTTTTAATTAAAATGATCATCATTTGTAACATTTATAACCATTATAACCTTATTTATACTGAGTTTTAATTGGAAATCGAATTAAATTTACAATAAATATTGCTTCTAAGAATCCCCAAAATGTTTTTTTCATTAAATCATTCATTAAAATGAAAATAGATATCTATATTTGGAATATGTGTTAGTGGATATTATAGTCCATGGTAGAGTAGATAAAATTCATTTTTTATTAACATGATTAATAAGATCATTTTCATGACTATGGAGAAAATGAATTTTAGAATGATAATTTCAGCATGTCAGTATGTCATCTTTGATTCCCAATGTAAGAAAGAATGCATAAAATATATTTGTCTCACAATTTACATGATATTTATTACAGGGAAAGAAATTTTATATCTCAAAGAATGTGTCTATAATATAGTGATGTAATCTACCCTTAAAAACATCCACCTAGATGATTTCTAGTGGTTAGATAGCTAAAGAACATATGGTTAGAGCCATTGGATTTCATGGGAATATTAACATAATGGTTTGATACCAAATAATAATATATATTTCAATAAAGAGTCCATTATATTTTGTGGAAATTTATTTGTAATAGGTTGGATCGCTGCTGTTGGGTTAAGAGTGTAATACTTGTTAAATAAAGATGAGCAGACGAATACTCAAGAGGATATGAATTGATTCATTTAAAATACTATCAGATTTAAATACCACTCAGGGTTTATTAAATAATTCATCATCAATAATTATTATATTATGTGTAAATATAATGAAATTAAATCACATCACCCAATTATCTGTTTTGGTTTGTGGCACAAATATCCCTTATTCTTATCTACCACATTTTTCCTTTTGTGTTTAGTAATTCAACAAGAACCAACGAATATTTTGGAGACTACCTTACGTTTTTTCAAGTATACATCACATATATTAATTATTTTACAGAGTAATCATTTCCATTTACATGAAACCATGAAAATTAAATTAAATATAAAACACTATTGGGAAAACATACATGGAATATATACTCCTTAAAAAAGGATATGATATGTCATTGTGGTTTGAATATAGAATATAGTTTTTGAATAAATTTTATATATATCCAAATAATATTCATGAATCATAAAGCGGATCAAGATTCTTCTTTATCCATAATTATGAGAAGATATAAAATAAATCATAACATCTATGACATGTTTCTACTAAACCATGTCCCTATGTTGGATCCCCACAAGAAGTTATGTGTGCCTCCTCGTACGCTAGAAGATAGTGAATTCAATGATGGAATTAAATTGTACTACAAGGAGACTATAACCATATATTAGAGTAAAAAACAAAATAAAGTAACACAATACCATACAAATTATAATATGATAAATGAATAAATAAACTAGAACTTGATATATTAAAATAATGCACAATAAATTTTCAAAAAAGTATGCAATAGATACAATGTTCCACCGAATTGGACAGTTTCATAACACTACCAAAATAAAATAAATAATATGATTTCACCATGGAAGAAATGACCAAACCCTACCTGTCACTTAATAACACTAGTGAAATATCACTAAAACCAGTACTCGATGGAGGCATCAAAACAACCATATGCCTATAAATACATAATAGAACCACTCAGTTTCACATGCGCAATGGAGGGACAATATTTTTTTTCAGAAAATATTATAAGGTAAAAAAATTGATTTCTAAAGAAAATACCATTCAATGCAATAGATTATATAAGAAAATGAATTACTGTAGAAATTATATGAAATAAAACATGATTCATTATTTAATAATGATAAATTAACGAATAATACTATTAGTTACAAATGTATTTTATTTACAACCAACCACCTCATCTAATTCAATTAATTTATGCCATATATCATATCCATCACTATTTGGATGTGATGGTTCCTCAATCCCGGAATATCATCAGGATCTTGTATGTCATGCATGACCATCTCAATCACGAGCTCACAAGTCGAACAACATAGATAATCAATCCATGGATCCAACTGGGGCTTTGAAATTCCATATACAACAATACAAATGTTTAGGTAATGTGACAAAAGGCATGTAGTATCATTAAATGAATCAAACATGAACTATAAATGTCTGGTCTTAGAATCCTTTCCATGATATGGAACACCATGTCATTATCCATGCGTTCTGGAGTAACGGTCATTCTATTAAAAACATTAGTGCATGATAAAATGTTGAGAATCAGTATGGGAAATCAAGAATTTATGAGTGGATCACGAGTCCTATATCCCAAGACTATTATTAAATATTGGAAAAAATAAAGCATCATTAAATGAATCCAACTTGGGTTCAACACATCATGTACGCCCATACCAAATCAATGTCATCATTAATGATTACTATTTTAATTAAAATATCCATAATCTATTTATTTAATCACATAAAACAGAATACAATATTTAACATAAAAATTATTGGTCAGAATAGTGACCATGGTCTCAATGGATTCATTAAATAAAAAATGGATCCAACAAAACGACACCCCTTTTAGGAATTCAGAAAACATAAAAATAAAACATTATTTTTAAACAATTCAAAACTGTAACATAAAAATATGTCTTTCTCTTCGAATATTCATCCATGTCACAAGACCATAATTTTCAATAAAATTATTTAAGTCCCTAATGACCCATTTTAAATTTAATTTTAAAATCTATTTTAATCCCCATTAAAATAACCATATATTCGTGTACCTCATTTCAAAACAGAAATCATTTATAATTTTTTTTTACCATTTTGACATCCAAAATCAGTTGAAAAAAACTCTAACACATTTATAATTATTTAAAAATACTCATATACATTTGAAAAAACATATATCATAAAAATATTCCTTCTACAGTTCAGCACACCCCATTGGTGGAAATAAGTCATATCCACACCACCATGGATGCAATATGATTTTGGAAGGTCCAACATTCAATCTAAAGACAAAACATATTTAAAAAATAATAGTGAAATAAAAACATAATGGGGATGTATGTAATTTAACCCAACACAAATATAACACTATTTTTTGAACTATGCACAAATCCATTTGACCATTTACCTCATTAAGGATTATTTTGGTTATGTTTCTATAAAATTGTGAATTTTTCTATTTTCACCCAATCACTGTTAAAACTATAAGGAACCAGCCTTAAACCATAATTAATCTTGAGTTCATACAAGATTTCACATTGAGGATCTTTTCAGGTTTATAGTGTTATAGAATTAGATCATAAAGTTGCATTATATTCCACATTTAAACAAAGTGGTGACATAAAAGATAGTATTCATTTTTTTCCATCAACGGAAACATATTTAAAATAAAACATGTATTCTTTCTTGCCACTTCCTTGAAACTATCATCATATCATGTACCATTCCCTTGAACTGTGAAAAACATTTCAAAAACATGGGATGAGCATAAAAAGCTCAGTAAGGGATATAAAAATATATGGAAAGGAGACATGAGTACTTGTACACATAATAATCAATGAAATCATACTTTACTCATAATACATAAGCACTTTAAAATACCTCATCAAATCAGGAATAAACCATAGAAATAATAAGACATAAAAGGTAACTTGATGAATTCATGACATTATTACATAGGGAGTAACCCCCTTGGTTATGTTTGGAATACCCACCACAGTATATTCCCTAAATCTCTTCGGAGAAAACATTAACGTTTCACTCCTTCGCGTTACCCAATGCATTGGAGAGCTATATCGGGCTCACCTGCCCTTAGTTTATCATGGAACCACCCTTCTTCATAACAATTCCCATGACCCATAACATAATCATAGAACATAACTTAATCATAAATGAAACATAACATTCCAACATTGCGAAGACAATATAACATTTTAAGATATTGAAATAATGAATCCATTCTAAAAACCATTTTCAAAACCATTTAAAACATTTAATAAATAGATTTTTGAATCAAAGTGTCACATTCCACCTTGATGCTTTTAACATTTTAAACCATTAATATCCATATAAATAAATTCTTAAAACCATTTAGAAAACATGTATATTAATAAGAACAAATCATTAAAACATTTAAAGCGATATTTTGGATAAAGGGTTTTTAAAAAAATTAGAGACACTTGAATACAATAATTAAGGAATAACATTTAATCAGTAGTTTATAATATCATGAGAATAAATTTATTCATGATATAATATTCCAAAGGACAGTATATACACCATATAAGAGTTAATTTGTGAATAACAACAATGTAGTCTCAATAGAAATTTAAAATGCGATGAAATCCCTTATAAAGAAGGTATCCTTAAATTAAGGATAAATCAATCTCAAAATTATGTGTGAAAAATATAAATACACCCAATATAAGTGGATATTAATTTTAAAAAAATTAATGGTCATTCACACATATTCAAAGGATGACATATTCAATAAGTACAGGTTGAACCCAAAGAAATCGAAATTGGGTTAAAAAGTTCCCTCAGTAAAATTCGACAGCCTAACGGCATCACTTCAAAATTCAGAAAATTAGTTGATGAGAGATAAAAAGGGTATCTCATCACTTGGAAATAAAATTTACATCAATAAGGATATATAATAACATATCCCATCATAATAGTATGTGAATTAAAATACATAACAAAAGAAGTCTTTTAAAAGAGGAGGGTGAAAGGTTCCCTTACCGGCATGGGTACCTTCCGAAACATACACCCCTTGAAAGAAGGACAATAAAAAATTGATGTAAATATTCATAAATGAAATTATATTACACAATGAGTAAAATAATGGGCATTACATACACCACTCAAAGGAATTTTTTGCAAATGTAGCATAAATCTCACAGGAATAAAAGTGAGGTGAAAAATCCCTTACGAAAACTCGGCAGCCTAACGACGCCACTTAAAACATACAAAAATGGATTGATGAGATCAAATAGGGTCTCTCATCATATTGAAATAAATTTTACAGAAATAGGAATATAAAATAACATCCCCCAACATAAGAAAGAGGAGATTAAAAGAAGAGACATAAAGGAGAGTACTTAAAAAGAAAGAGAGAGGTTAGATATCTTACGAAAATTTGGCAGCCAAACAGCGCCACTCAAATCTTCCAAAATGGATTGATGAGAGATATTTGGGTCTCTCATAATATGAAAATAAAAATTATAGTATGTGAAATATAAATGAACATCCCAATCACAAGAAAGATGAGCTTAAAAGGAATGACATAAAAAAGTGTACTTAAAAAAGAAAGAGAGGAGTATGATCCCTTACCTCATGTCCGATTTGTCTTGATCGTTTCTTTATATTCCTGAATAATAAACTTTGTTCACCTTATAATTTTCTATGTACCACCTTTAGATATTATTATTCAGTTCATATCACATATTATAATGTTATAATAATTCTTTAATAATGTTAGTTCATATCAGATATTTTTGCCGATGTTTGGTACATGAGTCAAAAATGAACTTGTTTGAAAAATGATTTCCCATGTAGTTATAATGAAATAACTTCCATAATAGTATTAATGATTAAAATATCATATGTATCCATTAAATATTAATTTTATACTATTCCATATCATTTGGAGATAAAAAACGAAAAGCAACGTTCATGGAAACGGTAGGCCGTACGTACTCATGAATGCTACTTTCATTTTTTTTCATTGTCATATTAATGAAATTAAAAAAATGATATATATATATATATATATTATAATTCCAGTATAATATATATTTTATATAGGTCACATTTGTTCATTAATTTCATTCTTTACACATTCCATGTATTGCATGTACGAGTCACATCACTTGAGGGGGCGATAGTCCACACTTCCTCATACGAAATTATCGCATTTACACAACATGAAATGAATAAAGGTATGGTTTAAATATAAAATCCAGAAGAATATAATAAACATAAATACCATATATATCATATATAAAATACAGTGACATCATAATTGCCACCTTTAAAGGTGTTAAAAAAATATTGAACAATCATCGTTTCGTGAGGCAGAAAATCGCCAATCACAGAAATAGTATGTTCTTTAACCATTAGATGAAGGTGTGTGTAAATATAGATCTAATAATTTTTATAACAACATACTAGTATATGTAAGATACTGGAGTTGTTACAAAAGAAATGAATAAAAAGAATTTAGGGGGTTGGAGAAGAAAAATAAATCAAAGGACTCAAGAGAAGACATTACCTTAAAATCGGGTAACTCCTTTTGGTTTGAGCTCAAAGGCTTCCTTCGGAAGACTTCTGCCCAAAGTGAGGCTTCAAAGAGTTATAGAGGGATGTGGAGAGACACAATGGGCAGGTTTTGGCCGGGCCAAAGTCTTTGGATGTGTGGGTAAAGAGGTAGATGTGGGGGCGTTTTATAAGAGGAGAGGAGGGGCACTCTTGGAAAGTAAAGAAATGTTACTCTATTTTAGAATGAGTTTCAGATTTTAATGGTCCCACATTTATGTGTTTCAAGGATAAAGTGATAAGGGTTCAAAATTCACCCATCCAATAGGTTTTGGACATGTGTAGGTCTTATATTTTACATTATCATTCAATTTTATTTAAATCGTTAAATAATGAGGTCATCACTGCATCATTATGATGTCATAAATAATTTAATTTATTTAATGCATAAAAATTATAAAAAAAAATAGGATGTAGTAAATCTATTTATATTTCCAATAAATATTTATAGTAAAAAATTTGACTTGTATAACCCCATGTAAAAATTGTTTTAGTAAAACATTTCATGTTTGTGTCATTTTTACTTTAACATTAAATAAAAAGTTATTTATGTCATTTCCAAACCAAATTGGCTCCATGGGGTCCCCAAGTTGACCCGTGGATTTTATTGGTTGGACATGACACATCCAATGAGGGTATTACATGTTTCATGCTCATATCATATTATTAAAACATTATTTTTACCTTAAACTACACTAATTACCACTAATCGCGATTAAAAACTTAATAAGTTACTATTCACCAAAAAAATTATTTTAATCCCATTGAACCACATTTTACATCTTAATGAAAACCATTTATGTCGGATTTTTGAAATTAAAAACACAAATATGGAAATATTTCTTTTAAACGGAAAATCAGTTTTTATAAGTTCCACTTAGTGGTTTCATTATTCATCAAAATTGAAGGTTTTCAGTAAAATTACCAAAAATTCACCCTAAGATATATTTGATATTCCGAATTCAAAAATGATGTCTATTTTACAAAATTCAAAAAATATAATTTTCATTAATTAATTTAATAATTAATTTCTGCTGTCAAAACAAATAGCATGTTTTTATGAAACAAAATGTATCAAAAGATTGACACTTGTTTAAGTCCGATTTCAAGGTGAAATTAAATCCAACGACCAGTACTGGATTAAATGGTAAAAATATATTCTAATTTCACATTAAAACCAATTAAAATTATAATCAAATCATATAAATTAATTAGATTAAAAATAGGGTTTGAATTAAAATACAACATTTTTACTATTCATTAAAAATTGAACTTTTTCGGAAAAATACAAAAAATTTACACAAAGTAAATTTTGTTGTCCCGATTCTAAAGAAGAATTTTATTTAGTCAAATATAACATATAAAATTGTCAAAAAGTGGATTTAAAAGAGGTTCGCCATCAAAAGGTGGTTAATCGACCCTTTTAAAGAATATTAGAATGTTTAAGCTTAAAATTGGATTCATTCGCATTTTTAATCCTCCAACATTTATTGTAAAGAGTAAAAATATTTGACAAACATATATAATCATTTTTTAGTTAGTTCTGTTCATTCCTGCAATTACAATGGCTAGGAATTAACTACCATTTAAAATAATATTATTTTATTATTAGAGTGCAACGCAAGATTCCAAAGAAACTCGTTGTTGCGTATTGGGTACACCATCAAGCATATCATCCCCTTTAAAGTAATATTAATATTTTACTCACAAATATGGATAAATGTGAAAATGTCATATCCTTTATTTACCTGGGGTGTCACATACTTCCCCCCTTTTGGGAATTGCGTCCTCGCAATTTTAAAACTGGCCTTGGAAACATCCTTGAAAGTCCCACATTGGAACAAGAGTCGGTAAAACAGTCACTTTAAAATAAAGAAAGAGAAGTACAAAGGTCACCCAAGTTAACCCACACTAGTATTCCATGTAGAAAAATATGGATATGGTGGAAAAAACAAAGGGTCATGTTCTGATGGAGAGTGATAGAAAACATGTTTAGGAGAAAGTTAACCACAAGAAAATCACAAACTTGTGATGAGTTAAACAGTATTCGATTCCCTAGTAGGAAAAGTTAATAGACAACATTTTTTTTAAGTTACTTTTTTTTGAGGAATTAATTCATAAGTAATCATAATAACTTATCATTTTGACTTTCAACTTTTATTAGATTTCTTACACAAACACATATTTTCTACAAAAGACGAGTATTTAGGAAGACTTGTTCACTTTAAGAGTACTATAATCAACTTCTAGAGAATCACCTAATCCATAAAAGAGAACTATATACTTCCCATGTCTTTAGACATTATCCAAAACCAAATCCAAAAAGGTTAGTATGAGGTCAGATAATCCAAAAAAGTATAATCCTTTACAAAAAGAAAATCTATTCTTAATCTCCAAAATTTCTCCAAAAAACCCAAAGTTCAACGAAGACCATTCGATAAACAATTGTCCATAAAATTATTCAATGTAAACCAAACTAAGATTGAAACCCAAATATTTGAATGATTTAATCACATTGTCTTCCAAGGTACAAATTTAATTTTATCTCCAAATAACATCAGGTGCTCTTAAATTCTCATATTGAAAAGTAATTAACCTAATCACATATCCTCCATGTTTGGTTAATCATTTCCATAGATAACCCAAAATAAACCTACTCATGATTCCTCAAATCATATAACTAAAAAGAATTAGTCAAAATAACCAGGGACTTCACGTAGTCTAGTGGTAGGTGATAAATACCAGTCACACTTTGGTTGTGGGATCGATTCCCACAGCTTTGTCTGACGCGACGAGTTGTTACACGGTATGCGTGTTGTCCTTTTTCCAAAACTATATAATTCATAAAACATTCCCCAAAACGAGATAAAATCTTCAAAAATAATCATAAAATATTTTAACCACAATTTTATCTCATGCATTTCATTTTCCATCATAACATATAATAACCCATAATTACCTCAAAAGTAAGGATCATATAAACCATAATGGTTACCTTTATAATTATTACCTGAACTTCCACATCGATTGGTCATCTCGTACATGATGCGTTACAGAACATACCAAGGTTCAAGTGGTTGATCATGACTCCTTGATATTTGTTTTAGAACAACTGCGAGTTTCATCATCGAATCCCCCATTTCATCCAGTCTCTTAATCAGAGTACCACCACAGTTTCCTTCAAACCTATTGCCAATTTGGTTCCTGCTAGATCCATCCATTCACTAAAAACTAAAATGTCAGTGTGAGTATATAAACAAAACCATCATGTACTAATGATGAAGATAAACACTAAGATATACTTACTCATTCACTTTATCTAAAACTAGGACTCTTTCTGAAATCCTATCCATTTTGGTAATGTCACTTATGCATAAAGAGTACACTAACCTCTAAAGTTATCTAAACCGACCTTTGATACCAAATATAAGGCCCCAGCCTTAATCCTTACTTAATCTTGAGTTAATACAAGATTAAACATTGAGGATCTTTTCAGGTTTAGAGTTTTAGACAATTAGATCATAAAATTGCATTACATTTCACATTTAAACAAAGTGGTTACATAAAAGATAGTATTCATTTTTTTCCATCAACGGAAACATATTTAAAATAAAACATGGATTCTTTCTTGACACTTCCTTGAAACTATCATCATATCATGTACCTTCCCCTTGACCTGTGAATAACATTTCCAAAACTTGGGATGAGCATAAAAAGCTCAGTAAGGGATATAAAAATACATGGAAAGGAAACATGAGTACTTGTACACATAAGAATCATTGAAATCATAATTTTCTCATAAAACATAAGCACTTTAACATACCTCATCAAATCATGAATAAATCATAGAAATCATAAGACATAAAAGGTAACAGAAGGAATTCATGACATTCTTACGTAGGGA
This sequence comes from Viscum album, assembly GCA_963277665.1. Lineage (NCBI taxonomy): Eukaryota > Viridiplantae > Streptophyta > Magnoliopsida > Santalales > Viscaceae > Viscum > Viscum album. Next base: position 656,604,014 of record OY728140.1, read on the forward strand.
GTAACCCTCTTGGTTACGTTTGGAATACCCACCATAGTATATTCCCTAAATCTGTTCGGAGAAACCTTAATGTTTCACTCCTTCGCGTTACCCAATGCATTGGAGAGCTATATCGGGCTCACCCGCCCTTAGTTTATCACGGAACCACCGTTCTTCATAAAAATGCCCAAAAACCATAACATAATCATAACACATAACATAAGCCTAAAGGAAAGATAACATTCCCACATTTCAATGACAATATAACATTTTATGATATTGAAATAAAGAATCAATTCTAAAAACCATTTTCAAAACCATTTAAAACATTTAATAACGAGATTTTCGAATCAAGTGTCCCATACCACCTTGAATATTTTAACATTTTAAACCATTAATATCCATATAAATAAATTATTAAAACCATTTTGAAAACATGGATATTAATAAGAACAAATCATTAAAACATTTAAAGCGATATTTTGGTTAAAGTGTTCTTACCAAAATTAGAGACACTTGAATATAATAATTGAGGAATAGCATTTAATCAGAACATTATAATATAATGAGAATAAATGGATTCATGAAATAATATTCCAAAGGACAGTATATACACCATATAAGAGTCAATTGGTGCATAATAACATTGAAGTCTCATTAGAAATGTAAAATGTGATGAAATCCATTATAAAGAAGGTATCCTTAAATTAAGGATAAATCAATCTGAAAATTATGTGTGACAAATATAAATACACCCAATATAAGTGGATATTACATGTAAAACAATAAAAGGCCATTCACACATATTCAAATGATGACATATTCAATAACTACATGTTGAACCCAAAGAAATTGAAATTGGGTTCAAAAGTTCCCTTGGTAAAATTCGATAGCCTAACGGCGTCACTTCTAAATTCAGAAAATGAGTTGATGAGAGATAAAAATGGTATATCATAACATGGAAATAAAATTTACATCAATAAGGATATATAATAACATATCCCAACATAATATTATGTGATTTAAAAGACATAACAAAAGAAGTCTTAAAAGAGGAGGGTAAATGGTTCCCTTACTGACATGGGTACCTTTCGAAACATACACCCTGTGAAAGAAGTACAATACAACAATGATATAAATATTCATAAATGAAATTATATTACACAATTAGTAATATAATGGGCAGTACATACACCACTCAAAGTAATTTTTGGAAAATGTAGCATAAATCTCACGGGAATAAAAGTGAGATGAAAAATCCCTTACGAAAACTCGGCAGCCTAACAGCGCAACTTAAAACATACAAAAATGGATTGATGAGATCAAATAGGGTATCTTATCATATTAACATAAAGTTTACAGAAATAGGAATATAAAAGAACATCCCCCAACAGAAGAAATTGGAGATTAAAAGAAGTGACATAAAGGAGATTACTTAAAAAGAAAGAGAGAGGTTAGATATCTTACGAAAATTCGGCACCCTTACGACGCCACTCAATACTTCCAAAATGGATTGATGAGAGAGAATTGGGTCTCTCATCATATGAAAATAAAAATTTTAGTAAGTGTAATATAAAATAACATCCCATTAACAAGAAAGATGAGCTTAAAAGGAATGACATAAAAGAGTGTACTTTAAAAAGAAAGAGAGGAGTATGATCCCTTACCTGAAGTCCGACTTGTCTTGTTCGTTTCTTTATATTCCAGAATAATAAACTTTGGTCAAATTATAATTGCATGAGGACCAACTTTAGAGATTATTATTCAGGTCATATCACATATTATAATGTTATAATTATTGTTTAATAATGTTAGTTCATATCATACGTTTTTCCGATGTTTGGTACATGAGTCAAAAATGAACTTGTTTGAAAAATGATTGCCCATGTAGTTATAAGTAAATAATTTCCAGAATAGTATTAATGATTAAAATATCATATATATCCATTAAATATTAATTTTATACTATTCCATATCATTTGGAGATAAAAAACAAAAAGCACCGTTCATGGAGACGGTTGGCCGTATGTACGCATGAACACTACTTTCATTTTTTTCTTTGTCATATTAATGGAATTAAAAATAAATGATATATATATATTATAATTACAGTATAATATATATGTTATATAGGTCGCAATGTTCATTAATTTCATTCTTTATACATTCCATGTATTGCATGTACGAGTCACATCACTTGAGGGGCGGTAGTCCACACTTCCTCATATGAAATTATCGCATTTACACAACATGAAGAGAATAAAGGTATGGTTTAAATATATAATACATAAGAATATAATAAACATAAATACCATATATATCATATATAAAATACAGTGACATCATAATGGCCACCTTTAAAGGTGTTAAAATAATATTGAACAATCATCGTTTCGTGAGGCAGAAAATCGCCAACCACAGAAACAGTATGTTCTTTAACCATTAGACGAAGGTGTGTGTAAGTGTAGCTCGAATAATTATTATACCAACATCCTAGTATATGGAAGATACTAGAGATGTTACAAAATAAATTAACAAAAAGATTTTAGGGGGTTGGAGAATCAAAATAAAACAAAAGGACTCAAGTGAAGACATTACCTTAAAATCGGGTAACTCTCTTTGGTTTGATCTCAAAGGCTTCCTTGGGAAGAATTCTGCCCAAAGTGTGGCTTCAAGGAGTTATAGAGGGATGTGGAGAGACAAAATGGGCAGGGTTATGCCGATCCAAAGGCTTTGTATGTGTGGGTAAAGAGGTAGAGGTGGGGGCCTTTTATAAGAGGATAGGAGGGGCACTCTTGGAAAGTAAAGAAGTGTTACTTTATTTTAGAATGAGTTTCAGATTTTAATGGTTCCAAATTTATGTGTTTCGAGGATAAAGTGATAAGGGTTCTAACTACACCCATAAAATTGGTTTTGGACATGTGTAGGTCTATGATTTTACATTATCTTTCCATTTTATTTAAATTGAAATATAATGAGTTCATCGCTGCATCATCATGGTGTCATAAATAATTTAATTTATTTAATGTCTAAAAATTATCAAAAAAAATACTCGTATGTAGTAAATCTTTTTAGATTTCCAATGAATATTTATAGTAAAAAAATCTGACTTTTATAACCCCATGTAAAAATTGTTTTAGTAAAACATTTCATGTTTGGGTCATTTTTACTTTAACATTAAATAAAATTGTATTTATGTCATTTCCCAACCAAAGTGGCTCCATGGGGTCCCCAGGTTGACCCATGGATTTTATTTGTCGGCCCTGACACATCCAATGTGGGTAGGACATGTTTCATTCTCATATCATATTATTAAAACGTTATTTTTACCTTAAACTACAGTAATTACCTCTAATCGCGATTAAAAACTTAATAAGTTACTATTCACCAAAAAATTATTTTAATCCCATTGAACAACATTTTACTTCTTAATGAAAACCATGTTTTTCAGATTTTTTGAATTCAAAACACAAAGATGTCAATATTTCATTTAAACAGAAAATCAATTTTTATAAGTACCACTTAGTGGTTTCACTATTCATCAAAAATTGATGTTTTTCGAAAAATTACCAAAAAATCACCCTCAGCTATATTTGATATTCCGAATTCAAAATTGATGTCTATTTTAAAAAATTCAAAACATATAAGTTGAATTAATTATTTTAATAATTAATTCGCGCTGTCAAAATAAATAGTGTCTTTTTATGAAACAAAATGTATCAAAAGATTAACACTAGTTTAAGTCCGATTTTAAAGTGAAATTAATTCCAATGACCACTATTGGATTAAATGGTAAAAGTATATTATAATTTCACATTAAAAACAATTCAACATATAATCTAATAATATAAATAAATTAGATTAAAAATGTTTTTTGAATTAAAATACAACATTTTTCACTATTCATTAAAAAATTGAACTTTTTCAGAAAAATACCAAAAATTTACACAAAGTAAATTTTGATGTCCCAATTCTAATGAAGAATTTTATTTAGTCAAATATAACATATAAAATGGTCAAAAGGTGGATTTAAAAGTGGTTCTCCATTAAAAGGCGGTTAATCGACCATTTTAAAGAATATTAGAATGTTTACGCTTAAAATTGGATTCATTTACATTTTTAATCCTCCAACATTTATTGTAAAGAGTAAAAATATTTGACAAACATATATAATAATTTTGTAGTTAGTTTTGTTCATTCCTGCCATTACAATGGCTAGGCGTTAACTACCATTTAAAATAATATTATTTTACTATTAGAGTGCAACGTAAGATTCTCAACAAACTCGTTGTTGCATATTGGGTACGCCATCGAGCATAGCATCCCCTTTAAAGTAATATTAATATTTTATTCACAAATATGGATAAATGTAAAAATGACATATCCTTTATTTACCTGGGGTGATACAAAAACCCATTAGCATCCAAATGAGATCTTTATGATCAGTAATGATTATTATCGCATTAAAGAAAACAAGTAATTAATTATAATAATTATAATAAATCTATTAACTATGAAAAAACATTATATTATGATATAAAACACCTCGATGCATCATGCCACACCAAAAGTAATGTCAACCACTTTTTGAGGAAAAATTGAATAACCTTAAAAACATTCTAAGACAAATCCCAAATAGATGATAAGAAATAAGCAACCAATTTAACTATACCATTTAGAGAAACCTAAGAAAAATAATTCTAAGGACATACCTTAATGAAATATCATGAAACAACTTATGGAATCATTAACGAGATCTACATTACCAAATATTACCAAAATCCCAATAACAAATTGTTGATTCAATAATTATCTAATGTATTAATTCGAATAATAAATATGAGATATGAAACGATATTTATAAATAGGAATACTGAATGACAGAAGTCACCATTGGTTGAGAACCAACCTCAAATGCCATGAAATCACATGGAAAATGCCAAATATAGGCAGAGAAGTGGGTGAATATGATCATGGAACCCATAAATCATATAATTGGTATTATATTCCTTTTTAATGAAATATATAAAATCACTTGGTTTAGACACAGCGTTTTCCAAAATATACACATACCTTACATTTGGACTTATCAAAACCCACCACTCCTTGAATTTGTCCATATAGATGACCAAACTATGATCCAACCATGTGAACCCCTACCATCCAATAAACACATTTTCATAATTTTTGAAGAACTAATATCCAACCCTGATCCAAACTACATCTACTCTATAGCGCGGAACATTTTTTTCTAAAGATATTAATATCCCATGCACCATGACATAGAATCTATATATATATGAAAGGTTACTCATTTTACCTCATTCAATTTATACCAAATCATGATCTATCCATGAAACCCAAATGTTCCATGTCCATAATGAACTAAAATCCCCCATAATAACCTTGTTATCACATGGTTTCTCTGAAACCATTGACACAAACTCATGAACCCCTTTTATAACACCACAAAAATAATAAAAAAAATTACCTGAAGCCTATGAAGTTCATATGATCGCCTGAGGTATCCCCTGATCACCATTAGTCATCTCAAAACACCACACAATGGAATTCCAACACTCAAAATCACATTATGAGTTTTTATAGAATATTTTTCATGTAGGTAATGAAATTTCAAATTTGATTATAAACTTTCGATTCATGTGGATAGATGAATATATATAAATGTATATGTAGAAAATATACCTTTATATTTAAATATATCTACCATTATATATAATAAGTCCCATGATATAATATGTTTATATATTTTTTTTAAAAAAAACACATCGGTACGTTTCCTTCATTGGTATTTATTATTATTCATATTTATTAAAATAAATAAATATATAGGAATAATATTTTTCTTCCCATTTAGGATTTAATATCTATTTTATATATTTAAATAATTAAGGTCCCAGATACTTCACAAATTTTAACTAAAAAAATAGTATCTTTTATTTTTAATGAACCTTAGGAATACTAACATAATGACATAACAATTTATCTAAGAATACATCTTTAAAAATATTCAATGAGATGAATAATCTATTATATATATTTAACAATGACATAGTTCTTCTTCCCCAGACCAAAAAACCACAATCATGAATTCCATTTCTCTATTTTAGTAAATCAAGTCCTAATATAGATAAATAATCTTCAATGAAACATTTAAAATAAATTTTAGAAACATTGAAAATATATAAAATTCATATATATCACAATGATAGAAATTTATGGTTAATCTCACTTCATAGTCATACAAATGTTAGGATTAATATTTATTTGATATATCCAATAAAATTATCCATATATATTCCTTGTAATTATAATTATAATAATTAAATTATAAAATTTCAACACAATAAAAATTGGTTTTCAAAAAAAACAACATCTGTTAAAATTATTATTAAGATTCATCATTCCCTCAGTCAAAATCGGAATTATATTAAAATTACTCATAAAATGTAGTGATTTTTACTAAATGTATATTTAATGTGAGTTTTCATGTCATTGAGTCCACATGCAACATTGGTTTCAATAATATTACAACATACATGACAACATTGATGTAAATAAATTCAAACTACAGTGTACTTCAAATCAAAACTATGATTTTACCCTAGATTGCATTTTCAATATTGAATTTCCTTCAGGAATTTCATTTCCATCATGAAACTAAAAATTATGTTATATAATTATATAAAAATGATATTGTAATTTTTTATAATATCATATTGTATGAGGTTATAAATTCATAACTAGATTAAGAGACTGGTCATGTATCATTTTAGTTGGAGAGATTCATGTTCACTAAATTTGGGTTTATAAAGTATAAACCACAAAATATCCCATAATCAAATTCAATGTTAATGAATCCATAATACTTCCAATTCAACATAACCAAAAATAATATGATACAAGATCCATGAATGATGTTATTAAATTTATTATAGAACACATATAAAAACACATCATGTAATAAAATAATTTTTATAGTAAATTTCCTAGATGGATTTAACCACTATCCAAAGTTTCACACAATATAATCAACATGGTATTTAAAAATATTATAAAAATTTTACCACATATAAAATATAAAATCCAATATTTTATTGATATCAAAGGTTTCAGTTAGTTTTTAGATCATCAAAATTTCATACTATTTAATTAGTAATGTTTTATAATATAACGATAATTCTATGATATTTTAGATATAATAATAAATACAAAATATTCAACTATGTAGTAGGATGCAACACATAAAACCTTTATCTAACATATTCATGAAGGATAAAAATCTAATAAAAAATTATTAGTGACATTAGCAATTTTTTATTATGACAATACCTATCTCTTCATTCCTTTTTGTTGAATGATATGTATAAAATATTATTAACATTATAATGTAATAAAAGATATTAAATTCAAAGGTCTTCATTCTGATTTTTCTTCAAACAAAATAACTACATCTAAATATAAAATTTATTCTATATGATAACACATATACCAACTTTAGTAAATAACATGCCAATATAAAGTGATTATTAAGCAATTATCATAGTTTAATAAATCATATATAATGTTCGTATATATTAACTAAAAAATTATTTTCAAAATTATGACTACAATACATCCAGATATATTAAATAAATAGAAGAAACTGAAATATTATATATTTATTGTGTTATTGAATACTTATAGTATCATTATAAATCATATTCAACCACTAAAAGTCTAAATATTTCATTTTCAAAAATAAGTAAAATATGGATATTATTTGTAACATTTTAATAATAAAAAATATATATATATATCATTAAAAGAACTATAACTGAACTCATAGTCAAAATACAGAGACATATTAAATCTAAAAATACCTAATGACATCCAACTCAAAAATAAATTAATAAAATATCTAAATTAATAAATAAAATGTTAAAATTAAACCCATTTAATACCATCACATATTTTACAATATAGAAAAATGTATGTGGAATTAGTGAATAAAATATTGAATAATGCATAATAAAATATTATGAATATAAAAAAATAAACTACAACACATAAAACATATGTAAATATCATGATAGATATTTGTAATTGTCAAAACATAACAGTAAGAGTGGGAGGGAACGACTCAAATATATAGGCTAGGAAATACTATTATATATGAATGTATATCAATTATTAGTATACTATCCTTGTACAAAAATTATAGTATAATTTTAGATGTGGTGTAAAATATTATAATTATATGAAAATTTTTCCTTTTATCCATATAATTATTCACTAATCCAGATAAATACCACCCCTCATAGCTTGTAACAACCTCCTAAATAAACAAATGGAGATATCTCTACCATGGAAGGAGGGAAATAGTTTAAAAAATTGTATAGTATTCTAATGATTATATTACTATCATATTTTAATTTAATAATGTAAAATAACTATATCCTTGAATATAATAATATTATTATAATGGATTCATTGGATATGAAACAACTCTGACCGACCTTCTCTTTATTTTGGTGAATTTTAACCATCATAAAATATTTCATTTTTATCAAATGAAATATTGACGATATAAATTTTAATGACACTTTTTCTTTATTATCCAAATAACATATTATAATGATTATTCTTCCATAATTTTTCAATAGATTCTTCTAAATATGTTTTATATAAATATAAAATCATTTTTCCAAAATACTGGGAAGTATTAAGAAGTATTGATGGAGAAATCATAGGGTTTGAGGTCAAATTCTGATTGAATCAATATGTATAAAATGAATTAGACCATTTAATGATGGATAATTTATATAATATATAGATACATCAATAGAAATGAATATATGGTGAATATATAATTCATAAAAAGTAATACGGATAAAAAAATTATGTTAAAAAAGAACAATTATAAATAACTCTTTATAATAATTTATTTTGAAGATATAATATTTGTATATAAATAATTATAGTATTTTGAATGTTGTTTTGAATTATTTGGAAATGATGTTTGAGATTTATTACATGGTGAAATGAGGGCCTATCATGTAATATAAACAACCCAAAATTTTAGTAACATCATTATATCACTGAAAAATATGTCTACCCGATGTTATAATAATTTTCATATGGAGAACTATAGAGGGCTTCCCACACTAATTCATGTAGTAAATAATCTAATAAACTGTTGGGATGTAAAAATATCTAATAAAAAGAAATTAATACACCTACTTGTGACTATCTAACAAATTTTTAATCATAAAAAAATATTTTCTATTATTCACTACGGTTGGTAACAATAAAAATAAAAATCCATCAAATCTAATTGAATTAAAGAGTGATATAAGGAACATTTTAAATACTTATAAATATCAATTGACAGATAACATGATTCATGTAATAAATATGTTTTGGATTAAAATGAATATTGTGAAGGATGGAATAATTCCATGAATCACACATTGGGTGGGTAAATTTTTGTTTTAGACGAATTTGTTTCATTGATCAAAATAAAAACATAAATTTTCTATAGATATATGTAATCTAAATATATTGTTGCATCACATGTATCTACTCTAGAGATCCATAAAAATATAGAACATTATGATTTGATCATTTAAGCTAAAAAGTCATTAGGGATTGGATATGATAAGAAGAGTTATACGCTTCATTCCTAGAATCATTTGATGATTTATTGATCAAATTTAATTGATATTTATTATCAATTTATATGTAATGTTTTTTAAAAATGTATCTTAAAGGTGTATTAATTTTAATTCATAAAAGAAATTGTTGATATTCCCATGTAGACACTCAAAATATTGTATCCTAATATATTGATTATTCATATTGTAATTTGATCCCTATTACATCATATTGGTATGTTGGTTAATTATTTTCCACTTCTTGTGCATAATTTTTAAATACATGGAAAATTAGGATGTGTTATATTTTGGGGAAGATACATTACCTTTGAGTTTATTATTTTTTTAATGTTATCCATGAGTGAGTCCCAGAAAGTTCATAGATGAATTGGGATTATATTCTCTTTAGATGAAAATTTAATAACTTTTCCCTTGTTTATTTTCAGAATGATGACATTCATATCTATTTTAATTACCAATTTTTTATACCAAATACATTCCCTAAGTAAATTTTTAGTTGGTCTGGATAACGGCCCATGAATTTTAATAATTTCTTAGTGTTTTTATTTATATTCAATTTTTATTTATTTATACTAAGTGTGAGAAGTATATTTTTACCCTCCAATTGAATTGATATTGTTCGATAATATTTCATATGTGGATTGAATCTAACATTTATGTTCATTAGTTGTGAATTTTGAGGTCATGTTCAGGTTTTAACATTAGATCATTCAAAATAGATATTAAATCCACCACTAGAAGTCATTTAATGATGTTTTTATAAAAACTAATGTCAAAACCATATCAAGAAAGATTTCTACATATGTTTTCAATGAATTTATGTTAAAAGAAAACAGATCACTTTGGTATATATGGATATCATATATAAATTCATCTATAGATATATATTAGTTGATAAATTACTTTAAATGTTATTTTTTAATAATAGTTCATTGAGATCCATCATTATTTCCATTATTAAAAATTAAATATCTCATGTAATCTCTCATGTTCTCATTATTTGAAAAATTATATTTTCTATAATCATAGGTTGGGTGACCAATTCCCACACACTATAATTGATTCTTGACATATTTTCTTCTAATGTTTTCAGAATTTGCCTATTTTCCTGTATATTTCACACCATTTTCATCTTGTTACAACTATTGAATCCATCCCAGGCCTATAAATATCTCCAAACCATGATATTTTTTTTCTACCATCAATTTATTGCACTTTATATATTTAATTTCACTAAATAATAATTTTTTTCAGCAAATATATCTTCAATCATTAAATTCGATCACTTTCGTGCATTCCATCTCATAGAATAATCTTATATTAAAAGTTAATATTTTATTTTAATTTCTAATATATTAATTAATTCATTATTAATTATATGTTGTATTCATTGAGTAATTTTTATGTATATCATATTCGATTCTAGTTTTTTTGGTCATAACTATTTTATCATTATAATTTACATTTTATAAAAAATAATTTCAGTTTATGAATTTTAGTGAGAATTTGATTTTGGTTAATGTTGTTTTTATAATAAATTTATTATATTTATAAATTAATTATTTTAGAAAAATTGTTGTAAAATTTTGTTATTTATAATTAAAACTCAATTTGTAAATTTTTAGAATATTTATATATGATTAAAACAATATATACCTTTTCGTGATATTGTTTTTAGCAACACGCTTGAAAATTAAAATTTTCTATGTGATTATTTTAAAATTTCCATGTTCTTTATAATATTTTAATGAATTTTATAAAAGATATCTTAAAAAATATAATTTATTCATTTAATGTGTAAAATTAATCAATCTGAAAACGTTATAATTAATAGAAATAATTTAAGAAATAAATTTAAATTATTTTAATCAAAATTATACACACTAAATCTAGAATCATGAAATAAAAAATAAACAGATATTTATTGATGATGAAAATGCATATCATGAGACAAAGAATTTTCTTGAATAAATATTCTAGGGCAAAGTTGTTAAAAAATTTAGAAAAACATGTTTTGACTGAATATATAGTGATAATGAGGAACAATGATTCACAATATTTTTTAAATTTAAATTTTTATCAATTGTTTTGTTTTTATTCATGTCGAATGAAATAAATGGTTCCAATGATAAATGGTTCAAAAAAATTATAGATCTTTTAAAAGAGATACTACCAAAAGTAATCATGCTTCTAAATTCTCGTTACGAGGAAAAAATTATTTTGTTGTTTTTATTGTAGATTAAAACGGTTCTTGATTTCTCAATGGACCATTTTTTCTATGGGATTGAATATGAATTTTTAAGAAAATTTACAAAATATTGGACATCATGGCCTAAAATTAATAATGAGGAAAAAAATGACCCATTTTAAAAACACATGGGAGTATCCAACTACTACAGAAATATGGTATATTCTAATATTTTATCATTTAATGAATATATTTACAAATTCGAATGATGAAAATAAAATAAAATTGATTATATATGTCTACATATCTGATAGAAACTAACATCATTTTTGATGAATCACCATAAATTCATAAATTTTATGAAAAATCTATTTTCTTAGTATGTAAATTAGGAATATCATATTGACACATCTCAGAAAATTAATTTATTATTATAAAAGGTTCAGTATCCTAAAGTGTTCTTCGTAGATTTTTGTGATTTTTAAAACAATGTCCCATATATAAAAATAAATAAAAATGTGTTATGTTGATCTACATGATTTCTAAGAATAATGATATAAAATATATTGATGTTTATGTATCACATATTATTGTTGATATAAATTTTATTTGAAATGAATGTGTTATATTTTTTAATGAAATAAATAATTTTTTTTATTTTCTTTACAATAATAAAGAACAGTGTAAATACATTCCTCAATAACGAATCATATCTAAATATATTGTTTAGACACCTAAAACATTTCTAATTTTTGAAGGATTTTTATATAATTAATTTCATACTTCTTAATGATATTAATAATTTGACATTTTTTATTTTTAATAATGTTTAGAACATATCAATGATTAATAAATTCATTTATTTATTTAAAATAGTTTGATTTTCCCCAAAACAAATTTTAGGTGTAGAGTACTATGATAAAAAGAAAAATATTTAGATCTTATTTCTAAATGAGGTATATTCTAGTCCTCAAAATAATATAAATATCTTTAATGTTATATCGTATTATAGATTAATTAATGTGTATTTTCTAGATAAAAATTGACATTGATATTATATTTTTTTAATGAAAAATGTAAATTCTTTATCAGAATATTGTTTGACATAATAGGTAATATAAATTATTTATTACATGTATAATTATAATTACAATAATAGAAAATATGATTGTAGATCTCTCATGCAAAAAAAAGTAAACATAAAATATTTAAAAATTCCTCGTCTTAAATTATGAATGAGTGAAAAGTGAATATTATGTTCATTCGTACAGGGTTTTAAAGCATCTAGTTTGTTTCTTGAAAAATTGAATAATTATTTTTTATTGTAGGAATTAAATTTTATATGTACATAATCTCAAAAATGTATATTGTTGAAGTATAATAATTTATCTCTTGAAACAAATTTCATATTGATGATACGTGTAATAAATTCTCTGATCATGTTTTTGTACATTTTCAATTCCATTTTTAGAAATGTCATAAATATTCGTTTGATTGATGATTTAGATAATAAGTCCACCCTTACACATCCTCAACTTGAAATATATATTCCATAATTTTTTTTGACATAATGGTTCATTATATAAGTTATTTAGAGTGAGTGATATGAAAATTTTGTAGATTTTGTTTTTGACACATAAATAGTTTTGCAAAAATATATGATAATTTTGAATGGATATGTTAATATTTTTCCTTGACTTGAGGTTTATATAATTTAAAAATATATATTATAAGGTATGACTAAGTTTTTTTGATTATTGATATATATTGTATAATTTTCATCTACTTATATCATTGAAATTTTATTGTTGATGGGGACTGTAATGGAAATCCATTCCAAATGGAAAAATAAAATCCCCATCCTGAATACATATTAAAATATTTATATACTTATAAAATTAAATGTCACAATAATAAATATTTAATTCCACACAAATCTTTATTTCTGTGATACTACTTGAAAGGAAGTAAACAACTTTTAATGAATTAATATATAAATAATATAGTTATTGGTTTAAATGGAATGTCACCATTTATATATCATTTGATGATATTAAAATTTAATATTGGGAAATTTGTGTTGATTTGATCACATGATCCATTATTGATATTATTTTTTACAAATTATAAACAAAGTTATAATGAAAAAAGTAATTTTTGATGTAATAGTGTATTGGTCATTCTTGAAACATTAAAATTTTCAATTCATAAAGATAAAAATGTAGTTTTTTATTCATAAATAACATATTTTTGTGTTATTGGAGATATATGGGAATCTAATCATTCTAAATTTCATGAAATAAATTTTAATTCTAAATTGGTGATTGAAATAGTGTTTTAAAAATTTATGATTATATATTTACACACATATATTTTAGAATAGTTATTTTCAAATAGGAAGCATTTATCATGGAAATGTATGGATGTGGGTGTTTTTTATTTAATGATTATCGAATAAATATTTTTTTACCATTTAAAAATGAAGAATAAATAATTTTGGGGATATGGATATTAATGTTATTCGGTCTTCTATCATATTTGTTTATAATATTATACATTACTTGATTATAATAAATTATGCCTAATTTACGTAGTTAATGTTATAAGAAAGGATCATGTTGAGTGACAATTGGAAAATATATTATTTATATAATTATAAAAAAATTATATTTTCGTTATTATAGAATATGAAAAATGAAAAAAATAACATATATTTCCAAATCTCAAGATGATTATAAATTTTATTATTTTAAATTTTAAATTTATATTAGTTAGTTATAGTGAATCAATTTTTTATTGTCCATGCTCTTCATTATTACATAATGTTGTGAAAATTAGTCCAATAAAAAGAATTTTAAAATGAATATTAACATCTATTTATGTTTTTAATTTATTTAATTTTGAATAAATTATTTATTTATTAGTTTAACTATCACAATTTTTGGTTATCAACAAAGAAGTCACTATTTGTTTGTGAAAAATAAGAAATTATTATATACATTATATTAATTTCCTATTTCCGTATTGGTCTTGTATATGTATTTAGATTTAAAAATTGTTTTAGTTTAAATATTTAATATAATTGTATCATTATTTTATGAAAATCAAATTTTTCATCAAATAATAAATTTATTTTAATAATATATGGGATTAGAAAATTTTATTACATTTATATTTTATATTTACATAGATTTATAGAAAAATTATAAAGGAATGTTTATATTTTAATATTAATATATCATTAATAAATATTTATTTATTTATATTAATATTTTTTGAAAATAATTTTCCAAATATAAAATAGAGCTTATTAATATAGTGTTATATTCTTCCCCTTCTCTAGAGAAGATGATACCTATGACCTTCGGGCCACCATATGGCTTTCAGGCCACCTAAAATTTTTTTTAATAGACTAGGAATGCTATAAAAAGAGTAAACTAAAGATGATGATTTATAGTAGGTGTATTCATAAGAGAAGAAGCTAACAGATGTGGAATAATTATAGGGTATGGAATTGCTATCAGGCCCTCCCTATGCATGAATGAGAAGGATATACAAACAACCATGTGAAGGTCGAGAGATTAAATCTTGCTGCAGATGATGGGTAGGAGCAGTACCATGTAGTTACAGTCTTGATATTACCTCTATTACATAGTAGTCATGTAATAATTAAGATGTGGGCCTTTTAAGGGTACCCCTTCATCCCTTAAATTGGGACTTATCAGAAAAACAAAAAAGATGGCCATCGGGTCATTCAAAAAAATACACGGTGGTTAATATTAAATGTAGTCTAGAAGATAAATATTCACGAGGAACCATTTATAGATTAAAATTTTATGTCCTAATTGTAAGAATGTCAAAATAATGAAAAAAATGTCAAATATGGAAGACAACAATAAGAAAATATTTCACATGATTTATTATTTTTCCAAATATATAGATATTATAATTTTCACAAGAGTAATATTATAAAAATTTAAATACAGATAAAATTTTATATTAAATAAAATAATGAAATTATGAATAATAGGATATATATTTCTTCAGTTAGACTGTGATATTTTCTTAATCAAAATTAAAAAATATCATTATTCGGGGGATTATATTAAAAATTAATCATTTATGTTTGTGATATTAGATGTATTGATATGTGTGAAATTTCCTTTGGGATTTATGGATGGGTCTTTCCAGTTATAATAATTATTCTATATAAAATATAAAAAAATTATATATGTATTACCTGAAAAATTGTCAATTTATATATACCGAACATGCCACTTGAAAAGATGACCAAGATATCCAATGGATGAATATATACCTAATTGATTTATCATGTTCAGGGTATCATTTAAAGGAGTCTAAAATGGATTCCTTAGTGTTTGATTCTTATTGAGACAAATATAGTAGTGGCTCCAAAGAGGTTCATTTTGACAATTCAACTCCACCCACACACCTTGAAATTAGAAAATATAAGATGAAAAATGGGAATATTTCTTATTCATCCATCAATAGATTTAGATGATAAATTTGTAAGAAAATCATTATAATTTTCCTATAATACTATTATTTCTTTAATTACTCACTAACTTAACATTTAAATATATTTTTCAAGGATTCACACAAGGGGAAAGAAACATGTCAAATTTTTACCACTGAGTCTAGGATGGAAATTAAGGATACATATTTAAGATATTATCAATACTCTATCAATATAAGAGGAAATGATGTCAGTTATGGTTTTGAGATGTTTTTTATCAATTATTATGGACACAATGGTCACAAAATATAACACAATAATGGGAACCTTGAAAGAGGCATTGAAATAAGTTAAAAATGAATAGATAATATAATAAAATCACTTGTACATGCTATAATTCAATATTTTATGATATTTATACTTCCATCCAATAAAGAATATCTAAATCTTCCACATCCCCATTCGACCAAACATGCATAGTGATCTTCATGTTAATGATCCCCATGTATAAGTGGCAACATACATAATCATCCATAATTTAGAGAATTATATATGTCATCAACATACGTTGATGTGTAAGGTTGGAGTACCGATACACAATACTATTTATTTCACTTATCTTGTTTTATTTCTATATAAGAGTGTGGATATATTATTTGATATATGTTTAAATTTTTCACCTTGTCCACCTAGCATTCATTTTTCTACAAACAAATGAAATATATATTGTATTTAAATTAGTATTTACTTTTTATTTCCAAATACCAATGTTATTTTAGTTTATTTACATCATATTTAAGTATATAATGTTATAGGAATTATTAACGATGAAAGAAAGTGTTCAAAAATTTTCACCTTCAAATACTGTTGAGACGATATTTAGGGTAAAAAATTATCTCAACCGTCTAGTTTTTTAGATTAAAATTACGATTTTTTTAAATTTAATGATATATTTGGTAGATATTATATATTATAAACAATGCAAAGAAAATATCATATATCATATTAATATAGAAGATATTTCTATATATACATTGTATTTTTTCCCTTGTATTAAATTTAAATTTTTTTATAATTTATTAGTTAAATATAAATTATATTTGCTAAAATTTTTTAATATAAATTTTTGAATTTCAATTATAACTAAATAATGTATCCTTAATTTATTTATTAATAGATATATATTTAGTTACCATGAATTTTCAAAATCTATGTGATTATTTAAAGTTAATTAATCTTTCTAAATATTATGAAATATAAATATTGTGTGTCAATTTATTTCATTATTTGACCAGTAATATATTATAATCTATCAATGTATTGTTACTCATTTTACTTTAATTAGTGTTTACCATTTTTAATTTTAGTGATGATTATATTTTATGTATATTTTTTCCACATTAATGAATGATATGTTAGCAATTCTCTCCACTGGGTTGGCTTTTATATATATTTGTAATTATAAATTAATTTATTTTAATCTATTAAATTCATTATTAAGATACAATTTTTTATTTTCATTCATTTTCTTGGAATTCTTATATTTAATTAATGATCATCTAAAATGATTTAAAATTTACACTAATCTATAATGAAATATATATATATATATATATATTATTAAAGGTAAAAAAAATTTATATTAGTTAATCATTATTTTTTTACATATATAATGAATCTGGTTAAAATAATATTAAAATTTGTTTCATATTTATAATACAGGATATTATTTTTTTGTTATGTTTTAATATTCATTTATATTACAATTATTACTAGAATTTTGGATGATATTCATAATGATATTACCACTTTAACTATTATTATGTACACCATATTTTCTATTATAGTCATAAAACATTCACTATCATTAATGGGTTTTTATGTCAATATATCATAAATGAAAAAAAAACTAACAAGCCTTGAATTCTTTTAAAAAATTATTTTTTAGGTATGTTTAATATTTGTATGAAAATTTATATGCGACATGTATATTTATTTTTCTTATGGTTAGTATTTGAACCAAAATAATTTTTTAAAAATTTTTATTATAATGCGCTGGGGTTATATATATTTTTTGTATTATCATAAACATTAATCATCATGAAATATTTTGGTTTATAAACTAATAATAATTTTAATGGAAATAATAATGTTTATATTCTATGTTATTAAAAAAATTTTAAAGTGTTTAAAATATATTTTTATCATCATCAACATATGATTATACAGAAATTTAATTTTCAATGTACGTTTAATAGTTATATTATATGAAAAAATACAATGAAACATTAATATCAAAGTTTATTAAACACAACAGTGACAAACCTCAAAAATAAAAAAATTCAAATATTTTCAATATTGTCATTAAATAACCGAGGATAGAAATATTCGTATTAAAATGATATTAATTAGTTTTATAGATGAACTATCATTAAAAAATAGACATTAGAACAATTATTTCAACTTGTGGGTATAGGTATTAATAATGGATTTAGGAGCTCGATATTTTTCTACTACATCTATTCCTACATCCCCATCACCTCACTCTATATATATATATATATATTTCATCTGGTTCCATTCGGTTTGATCCCTCTATAATTGATAATGATGGATCTATTCTTTAGTGTGACTCATTATCAGTCTTATGCTTTATTGAGTTTTACACTTAATGGAAGTTGTGAATGTAATATCTCGAGAGGTGGATGTGAAGGGTGATTACTTGTGTCACGGTTATTAGAACACGAAAATTATTAGTTGTATTATTGTTAAATCATGTAGTGTGAAATTTTATGTAATGAAACATTGATTTTGACATTTCCATATTTAGATTTCACTCGAAAGAGGATCAGATTAATGTGATAGTAAAATGATCACTCAATGTGTGATGATAGCAACCCCATATTCCGATTTGTCATGAAGGCTTTCTAATAGGTATTCTCACCAATGTCGGTAGCTTGATATGTGATTATAATGTTATAAGGATCATCATAGACTCTATATATATTTTTCAGTACTGGGATTGTGTAAGAAGATATTAGGAGTGAATTATGGAGGATAATGGGATTCATTACTTCCTATTAGTGGGAGATTTTTTTAGAGTTGATTTTGAAGAGTTATAATGTTGATGATTGGATATATAATTTTTCTTATATTACTTCCATGTGTGGTTCATCCAAATGATAACATTGTTTGATTGTATATGGGTGACGTTTTTACAATCTCTTATTTTATACATGTGTTTTGGGCTTGAATGTGGGTTTTTAGTAGATCAATTTTGTTATTATCCAATGGAATTGATGGTGTATGGTTTCCCACTAGTTGTATGGTTTATATTATGGTTTTATTATAATGGTTGTGGTTGTTTTGTTACCTCAATAGTAGAAACGTTTATATTAATAGTTTTTAGTTGTTCTACATATTGTCTGGTTTTCGGTGTAGATTTTGGTCTTATAAAATATATATACAATTGAGTATTTTATTTTCATATTACAATATTTCTTTGGGAGTCTCTATTTTAGAGTCCTGTATTTTTTACTTATTTGTGTTTAATTGTGTTTTCTAACTATATTATCTTGTATGATCTCATTGTACTCATAAAAATTATTTTTCATTCAAATTATACTTTTCAAATTGGAATAATTTTTTTATGATAATTTATTTTGTATAAACATTTTTGAGATATGTAAATTCAGTTAGATAATATTTTAACCATTTCTATAATATAAATATTATTGGAAATTACTAATGTCTTATTTGTTTAGATTCATCCATCCTTTTTCATTACCAAATTCATTAAACTATTGAGTAGAATAATTGAAAATTGAAGAAATACTAGTGTGGATCATTAAATTAATTTACATATCCCTTCTATTGAATTAAAATTATGAATTAAAATTCATAATAATAATGAAAAACAATTGTAATATTCATTGGGTAAATATTTAATGTCATTGAAAACGAGATTCCAGTATAAATAATTTCTTGAATTGACATTTATATTTTATAATATTCATCCTAAAATTTCATTAGTGACAATATGATTATGTATGAATCATAAATTTGTTTGAAAATGTTTTACACTTGATTTTGGAAATGTTATTTTTTGGTATGGATATATTCTTATAATCATATAGGTCATTCCTATATGAAATAGGGTTTACTAGATATAAAAATATCTTCTAATATTCCTCATAGATGATTTATGGTCTGTTCTGTGGACCATAATATATAATGGAACAATGATGATGAAATGAAACCTGATTATATTTGTATTCAATAATTAATAATTTAAACCACCTTATGATGAAGAAAATTATGGAATAAATTTGTTATAATTAAAAAACAAAAAATATATATATACATTATATTGGGTGGTACTCACTATTTATAGAGGGAACCATTTCAAAAAAAATTAAGTGGTTATTTTAAAGGGAGAGCTTTAAAATCCAACAATTGTTTCCATATAATGACTATTCTGATTTTGATGAAATAAACACTATACATGTGAAATTATCTAAATGGTTACACAATGAGGTTATTTTTTTATGAAAATTTATATATTATTGCACATATTAAACATCAATTATTTCATGGAATATTTAAATAAAAATAATTTCCTTGTTTCATGAATATTTGAATGGTTATATATTAATGGGAATTAAATAATAATTAATAAGTACATCAAGTGATATCATTTCATGGATCATTTCTATTTGAAAATATATAATGATATTCATGTGACATAAAAAAGAAATGGAGAAAATAAAAAAAATACCGATGTTGATTTATATTTTTCCACTATTATAATGGAATTATATGTATCCTTTTTAAAAAAAAATTCTAACATATATGAACGTGTATGAGGAAGAATATCAATATTTATTGAATGTATTATAATTTTTCTCATATATTAATGATTTCACATCAAATAAATAACCTTTATTGAAATTCAGTGGTGTATAATGATTAAATTGAAAATTTTAATAGGCTCATGCTAAACTAGTTTCTTTTAGATGTGTCATTTTAATAAGTGAATATTAATTTCTTTTTCTGATAAAAACCAAAACACACGGGGGATATTGTAATCATTTCTATGGGATAAAATAATTAAGAAACATGTAGTGAATATTTTAGTTATTTTACCATTATAATTTTTTATTGAAGTATATTATACAAGAATAAAAGATTTTTTATGATTTTATATAAAGAGTAATTCCCCACTACCCTACAATCATATTTTATCACCCCGTGAGTGACCTTGAAAACTTATACAGTTTTGATTCAATAAACTATATCTGATGTGGGTAACTCATTGAATTTAAATTTTTCAAGATATATAACAGATATGTTCTGTTTATTATGAATTAAATGGTTTTATATATGTATCATGTTATTTATAAACATGTGAATTGTACAATAAAATTCCAGATAAAAAAATTTTGATTGTTATTTTCACATAATGTTTGTAGAGATATTATCTCTACATTGAGAGTATCATATTTTATTATGAGAATAAAAAATATTATGTTATTTGTCAATAATATTTGAAAAATAGGTAACGAATATGAGTATAATACCTTTAGAGTTATAAAATCATGATATCATATAAACTGGTTAAATGAAATTATATAGTAGATAACATGACTTGATAATTTAGGTAGTAATCATATAATAGGGTATGTGTTAGAATTTGATCATTAGGTTGAATTCTCAAGTAATTTTTTAGGAAGGGAGTATTATTGAATTATAGTAGACTAGAATCACATCTACATATATAGAAACATTAAATGAGGGATAAGCGATAGATTCAAATTAGAATGAAATTGAAATGAATTATTTTATAGTGTTGCCATGGATGAGTGGATGTCTGTAAATAACCTAGATTTTTTTATGGTATAGTAGTTTTCTCCAATATTTTATAAGGAATATATAATGAATTGTATTTGAAAAAATAGATAAAAATTCATTTTTGGTGTTACAATGATTTATTTTATTATCTTATCTAATTTGTTAAGTTGGGGAATAAATAGATAAATAAGTGATAATGTTACTTATTTTTTACTTTTTAATATGTAAAATTGGATAATTATGAACCAATATTTATTGTAAACAAATTTAATAAATGAAACTATAATCAAATCATATAATAAAAAATTAAATTTATTGTTTTCCAACATAATTATGGAACGACGATTATTGTGTTGTAGTGGTGGATTAATTAAAAAATTAATATCATAACCAAAACCATTAATTTATGTTCTTAGTGAAATACAATAGTAATATATATGAAAATAAATATATTATTCATTATGTTAATTCATTTATAATGTAAGACTTAAGGCACATTGTACAAATTAATGTTTTAGAGGGAAATATAGAACACATTGGGTGCCTTCCAAAAAATAACTATATCTAATTTCTCCAAATACAAATGAAATTTAAATAACCCATTGATACATCATAGGAAATGAATAAATATTAATAGGATATTAAATATTATTTAAATAATAGGTCACTTTAATGGATTTGGTCTACAAAAATATCATTCAGTCATCAATTATGAAGGTTTATTTTGAAACATTGTATGGATGATTGTGTCAGTAATAATTGGGTTAGAAATAATTTAATGATTTATGTCAAATTAGACAATATTTTAGAAATGATATGATGTTTAATATTTAAATAATCTTTAATAAGTCGATAAAAAACTAAAACTCTATGGAATTCTTATGCATGCTGATGATGACAACAATTAGAGTGCACAATTATATTGATTAATAATTTCATTGTCACTATATATGAGAAAATAATGTGTTCTATAAATTTGAAATTTTATCATACTATATGGGTCCTCTCAAGGCTAATTAGTTCCATATATAAGGTTATTTTAATTTTCAGATGAGACAATTATTTTATACAGACACTGATTTATGTTTTTGATCTAAAAAAATTATGAAATGGAACCATCAAATGTATTTTTCTTAAAAATGTTAGATAGGGAACCAAATATACTATTTTATGAAATTAAATTCATAATTGTTAAAAATTGGGGATGATCTTGACAATGAATTACCTTTTATTACGCACAAAAATGGTGAAACAATGTTCTATTTAAAAATATATATGAGTGACAAGAACACATATATAGAAATAAATTTCTGAGTTATTAATAGGTAATAGATCACAATGAATTAATTGTGAATAATAATCTTATCTATGAGAGGTTTATATACCCCTTAATGTGAGGGTATATTACATTTTTAGTTGTAGTGGTTTTTGAGATAAATCATTAGATTTGGTAAGAGGTAGTGAAATATGCATGTTCAGGTTAACAATTAGATTTAATGTATTATCTCACTAAATGAATATTGGTTGGGTGGTCTAGTAAATGTATATTGGTGGGAAAATAGTAAATGGTACAACGTTTTGTCGCAATATATTTTAGGTATTCTAGTTATAAAGGCCCATAATATTTGGTTTGTGATACCCCATATCATGTGTCAAAATAGTTTAGTAACGTATAAGTTGAATAAATTTATTTTTAAATCCAATTTTAGCAATAAAAAGATCCCCATTATTCCCATATTAATAATTCAATTAAATATAGGTTTTATTGGATGTGATACTAGGGAATATCATTCATGGAATTTCGGGATTTGTCATATTATCAAATGGATTATTTATGAATTTATGGTTTCAAATAATATATAACTTCAGTTCTATATTTTTTATTCTTATGTATCTTCATCTATTACTCACTCAATATAAATTAGTCATGTATGATTATATTTAGATTGATGTAATTATATAGCTTGAATCATGAATATATGATTCATGAACACATGTTCTTATTAATTTTCTTTGATACACCAAACCATTATGTTTTTCTTCAACAATATGTTTCACTTGATTTTCTAAATTTTATGGAAATGTAGGGTTTTTCCATCTAATACATAATAGAATTTTACTCCTTATTTTATTATAAATTTTTTATTTAAATAGTTACCTGAAGTGAATATTTATTAAATATTATTATAGAAATTTATTTGTACAAAATAGATTGGAATATTTTGAGGATTTAGATCATATATTTTTATTTTGGGGGTAAATCCTTGGAATTCATTTTAAATTATTTGTGTTTCTAAAATGTGTTTTCTGTATCATATATTTTACTACATTTAATTTAAATTAATTTTATTGATTATAAATATTGAATGATGTTTTGTATACATAATAACTTGAATGTGTTAAAAGCCATTATGTTTGAGTGGACAAGGAGGTAATTTATCTAGATAAAAACAATGGAGGGTGATAATCCATAGTCAGTGATTGATATTATTATATGTTGTTATTTTTTTACTTACGATTCATATTTTATATCATATAATATTTTTAGAGAAATATATATTTTTTATTATCATGTTAAGTTATATAAGGTGACTCTTATTTGAGAAAATAATAGAATTAGTATTTTCATATATGTTTTTTGGATTTATCTATAATTTCATCATAAACTATTTTCTACTATTATGTAGTATTTTCAATGGAATTACTATTTTCGTTAGGAATATATGTTTCATTCGAATGCATTTGTTTCAAAATTGGAAATCTAACTCAGTATTCACATTGGCACACCAACCCACACATCTCAGTTTATGTGATGTTTTATGTTACATTTATAATAAAAATGTAATTTATATGATATTAATTAGTGATGGACTATCATAACATGAAATTATATATTTCCATAGGAATCAATCATATTTTATTTTTAGTATATTTTTTTACATGGAGCAGAAAAATAAATGAGCACATATATATTTTCATGTATACTTATCTTAATTTTGGATACAGATTAGTTTATTATAATAAATAAATATGATTTCTCATTAAAGAAATTATAAGAGGGATAAAACCAATTCTAAATAATGAGTCCATATATAATAAATAATTATACTAATAGTTTTCATTGATGATCATACATCTTGTAATAAATATTGTCAGAACCTATCCTCGGTGCCCGTGTCGTGACTACCCCAAGACTGCCTTCCACAGGCTAGGGATGGCGACTAGAACCAAAGGCGTAAATCCCTAAGCTGAGAAGGAATTGCCTTTATGAAAGTAAAAAAACACAACAGATTACGCAATAGTGGTAAGAACTATGTAAACATTGTATACAAAAGTAAGTGCTTAAAGGAAAGGGGGTCGGAAATACAATCCCAATAGTAAGTAAATTACGACTGAAAATTTAGTACAACTGTTGAAAAGTAAAACAACAACTTCTGAATCATCCACCGGGAATCCCACCACAAGGGTGGGTACAGATGGCCACCACAACACCTCAGGTTCGTCCGTCTGCTCTGTGTACATCTCGCCATGTGAGACACCTCTGGGTACAGTCAAACACTACCAATCTCTACCACGATTAATGATATCAGTCATATGCATCCATCACAACGTAGTACGAGCATAGCCCAAGCAGGGGTGAGTATACATACTTAGCAGGGACACTGAGACCCTCGAAGGTCTCCCAGAATTAGAAAGGATAAAACAATAGAAGAAAGATACAACCATGAAGTATCAACGAATCCTAATTAGGTATATGCCCATACATATACCTATGTTATCAATCTCTGTTCATCTCAAACTCTCAAGCATAAGCACAACCCAGACCACACAGGAAAAAGGTCAATCACATCATTGATAATGATTGAAAGTAAAGACTCATATCACATAGGAATAAATAATTTATATAGGGATATAGATGATCAGATGTAGTGACTGATTCATCTAAGTAGTCAGACCCACGTAAGATACTAGACCAGCTAAGCTGTCGGACCCACGTATGATACATGTACAGAAGTCTTCACTGTCAAACCCACGGAGGATTCCAGTACAGTTATCCTCACTGCCGAACCCACAAGGGATTCTAGTACAGTTTTCATCACTACCAAACCCATGGAGGATTCCAATACAATTGTCGTTACTATGGAACCCTTAGAGGATTCCGGTACAGTTGTCGTCGCTGCTGAACCCATGGAGGATTCGATTACAGTAGTTGTTTCAGTCGCAGCCAGCTCTAGGGTTCCCGCACACAACATTCTTGATTCTCTTAGGGTCCGCTCATCAAGAAAATGGGTCGATACATCAACTATCACAATGTCCAGATTTGATGTATCCTGGTGTTCTGTCTCGTCAAAAGAAACCCTATGCGATAGACGGCACGTCAATCGGACGCTCGGTATGAGAGTTATTAGCATTTTCATTCCAGGGGCCTAGTTGGAAATACGCTCGTTCCATATCCGGCCATTTTCCAAATTCTTCCAAGAATCACGTAGATTATCGAAAATGCACCACTTCATTTTGAGGGTTCCACTGCCACAGACGGCGCGTCTATCGGACGTACGGTCGTGAAGTAATTCGCAATTAAGAGAAATGGGCCAAGACCGTCAATCCCTGTGGACTGGCTGGTCGGCCCATCCTAGCTTGGTGGGTCCAACCCAGCTATGGGATTGGACCAGCCCGATAATACGTCTCCCAACCCAGTAGGGAACGGTTCGGTCATTGGCAGGCTGCCCGGACCGCGCAACAGCGCGGCCCGGCGGGGCGCAGCCTGACTAGCTGTTGGTTGCAGCTCGGCCAGCTGGCCCGGAGACGTGGAGTAGGGGGGGAACTTCTTGAACGGGGGGCACTGCCCTCCTGTACAGCCGGACGATCTTCTCGACACGAGGGGCCTGCATGGGCGGGCCGCTGTCCTCCAGCGCGGCACCTACGGGTTTCACTGAATCCTCTAACCGGTCTGGCCAATGAGCCGGCCGGTTCGCCTGCCGAAACAGCCCGCGTAGCATGGGTCATGGTCCTCCGCAGTGCAGCACCATGGGGCATTGCGGCTCCACCATCACGCCATGCTACGTTAGGCCGGTTCTTCTTCGGACGAGTGGCCCGAGGTTGTGGTCCGCATTTCTTCCACATACAACCAGCGCGTGGCCACCATTATCTCCGGTCGCTGTCACTTCTAGTCACTGACGCCTCCCCCGACACCCCTTCCATCGCCAAAAAAATGTGGATCAAAGGAGGGTCATTAAGCCGTGGTTGTTCACCCATCTACCTCCGCGTTAGTCAATATAATGAGGCCAAGACGATCACATACATTTAACAATGAAAAGATTATAATTTTATCAAACTAAAATTATACAAACCACGTACATTGATTCTGATGCTCATTTGACCATGTTGCGGAAAGAGGATTCGAAAACGACGTCAATTCATTGACGTCGAGATGCATCCGAGGAGGATTCATAGTCAAAGATCCTCACGGGTGGAGTCTCATTCCTTGATGCAGAGGATGAGGATTGAAGAAGATGATGGTCATAGGCCTTGAGTTCTTCGTCGGTGAGAAATCATGTTCTTTGTTGGAAGAGAGTTCTCTCTATTATCCAAAGCCACTCCAAAGTATAATGGCCAACCAAACTAATATAAAAAAAACCACCTATATAAAATAATTACTTAAGGCTTTCAAAATTCAAACACTTAAATTAATTAATTAGTTATGGATCAATCAATTAATTAAAAGGTGATGGAAAAATTTAATAAAGAGATAGGGAGGTGAAGAGATCATATTAAAATTAATGTTGTCAAATTAATTAAACGTGGTGTTAATGGCGAGTTTAAGGGAGAAGAGGGGAGGTGAAAGGGTTTGAGTTTGTATGGGCCCCACCAAACTAAATCCTATCATGGGATATTATGTGGGTGTGGGCCCCACCTATAGCTTCCCAGTTTAAGAAAC
This sequence comes from Viscum album, assembly GCA_963277665.1. Lineage (NCBI taxonomy): Eukaryota > Viridiplantae > Streptophyta > Magnoliopsida > Santalales > Viscaceae > Viscum > Viscum album. Next base: position 656,632,123 of record OY728140.1, read on the forward strand.
AACCAACTCTTAAACAATAATATTGCATACCACAAATTTTTTTTATTTTAAGATAAATCCCAAAATTATAACTTTCAACCCGGATAAAACGCAACTGTAGTAAAGGTCCTCATAAGAGAATACCGGTGATGTCAGTTCATCAGTTTCCTCATATTTCAATTTTGAGCACCAGTTCAAAATATTGAAAACCACGCTCGTACCTTTACTAAACGTACAAGAACAAAACTTCAAAAATTGATTTCAGGAACACCGGACCTCAGAATCAGGCGCCGTCAGAAATTGTGGACTCGTAAAATTCCTATGAAAAAAGAAAATCAATTTCCCTGAAATTTAGGGGTCTGTACATTATTCCAACCTCAAGGCATTACATCCCCATAAAGATATAACACACACTAGGGATACAAATGGGGTAGTGAACAAGCATCTGAACCTCCCGCTCCCATGTGCTCTCCTGGAGGTTCCCGTGCTACAAGAAAATGTGCACTAGAGGAATCAAGCATCCACATAGGACCCGCTCTTATCGATCCTCGATCTCTACTGGGACCTCCATGAATGTTGCCTCATCATCAATGTCCAGCACCTCGTGGTAGATGATGTGGGATGGTTCGTACACATATCTCCTCAGCTGAGATACGTGCAAGATGTCATACACCCAGTGCAACTGAGGTGGAAGGGTCAGACGGTATGCCACCTCGCCTACTCTGAGGAGGACCTTGAAGGGTCTGATGAAGCGCAAAGATAACTTCCAGCCCTTGCCAAATATCCTTAGACCTCATCGAGGTGGGAAACGTAGGAAAACGTTGTTGTCATCCTGGAACTCCAGTGGTCTATGTCCCCTATTAGCATAGAACTTATGTCTCCTCTGTGTAGTCTTTATATGCTCCAGGATTATCTGCACCTTATCTATCGTAGCCTGAACCATCTCTGGACCTATAAATTCTGACTCACCTGGTTCAGTACAGCACAAAGGTGATCTACAGGGTCGGTTGTACAGTGACTCATATGGTTCCATCCCGATGGTGGAATGGTAGATGTTGTTGTACGAAAACACTACCAAGGGTAGGTGATCCTCTTACCTGTGACCAATGTCAAGGACATATGCACGGGGAATATCCTCGAGAGTCCGAATGGTCCTCTCAGTCTAACTGTCCGTCTGAGGAAGGAAGGTGGTGCTCAAGCGAAGCTATATCCCAAAAGCCTCATGTAACCCCTTCCATAGTCGGGAAGTGAAATGATCATCTAGATCAGAGACGATAGTTGATGGTACACCATGAAGCCGTATGATCTACCAAATTTAGAGGCATCCAATGATCTCTATTGAGGCCGACTCTCTAGTCAGTAGGATGTGGGCTGACTTGGTGAGTCGGTCGACGATCACTCAAATAGAGTTGTGTCCCCTGGACGTACGTGGAAGCCCCATCACGAAATCCATATATATCCTGTCCCACTACCACAATGGGACCTCTAAGGGTTGTACCAAGCTTACTGGTACCTGGTGCTCTGCCTTCACTTGCTTACAAGTGAGGCAGCGTGAAATGAACTATGATACATCCTTCTTCATACACGGCCACCAGTGCTGTCGTATAAGGTCCTCATACATCATTTACACTCCTAGATTTACCACTATAGGGGATGTGTGGAACTCCCTCCGCACCTCCTCCTGTAGTGAAACTGGTACCATGGTACATCCCCTGAGAGTATGGTGCACTCTCCTTCTTCAGAAAATTCATCAGGTGCCGTTCTTGAGGATATCTGAGCATGTCACGTCTCGCAGTCAACGTCCCCAAGCTATGCCTCTCTGACTTGCTGCATAAGTGGTGGAGTGACTGTAAGGGATGGAAGAAAGGATACTCCATTTATATCCACAAAGGATATTTGCAACGCAACTAACAGCTCGGTCGCCACTCCAAGCTGCTGAATGACTTATCTCTTGTTGAGAGCATCAGTGACAATGTTCCCCTTCCCAGGTGTATAGACTATCTCAAAGTCATTGTCCTAGATGAACTTGATCCATCACTACAATCTCAGGTTTATGTCCTTCTGTGAGAAGATTTTCCCGAGACTCTGGTTGTTAGAGTGGACTGTAAAGCGCTCACCCATCAGATAATGTTGCCACATCATCAAGGAAAAAACCAATTCTACTAACTCCAAGTCATGGGTAGAGTAGTTATACTCATGCTTCCTCAACTTTTGTGAACCATTGGCGATCACTACTTTCTCCTGAATTAGGACAAACCCGAGTATGGTCCCTGATGTGTCACAGTAAATTACGTACACAACTCCATCCTCCGGTAACCTCAAGATGGGTGCACTGGTCAACCTCTGCCTCAGCACTTGAAAGATCTACTTACATCTATCTGACCACACAAAATGTTTCCCCTTCTTCCTCAAAGCAGAAAGCTTCGCTGAAACTCTAAAGAAGTCTGTCACAAATCTCCAATAGTACGCAGCCAGACCCATGAAACTCTGCACCATCATTATACGCCTAAGTGGATCCCAAGAAATTACTGCCTCAATCTTTACTGGATCCACTACAACTCCAAACTCCTAGATGACGTGTCCTAATAAGAGATCCTCTCAAATACATCACTGTCACTTCAAGAGATTACCATAAATCTGGTTCTCTCGGAGTGTATCCTGTACAACTCGTAGGTGGTAGGCGTGCTCCTCCTCAGCAGTCGAAAAAATCAGTATGTTGTCGATGAAGACTATGATAAATCAAACTAGTTAAGGATGGAAGATCTTGTTCATTAGACTCATGAACATTTTTGGTGTGTTGGTTATGCCGAAGGTCATAACCAAGAACTAGATGTGGCCATACCAACACTTGAAGGTCATCTTCTGCACATCCTCATCTCATGCTCTGAGCTGGTGATAGCCTAACATGAGTTCTATCTTTGAAAACCAATGTGCTCCCTTGAGCAGATCAAACAGGTCGTCAATTCTAGGGAGTGGGTACTTGTTCCTCACGGTCACCTAATTCAGGAGACGGTAGTCAACACACAGTCTCAAGATCCCATCCGCCTTCTTGGCTAACCAAATCGGAGAATCCCAGGGTAAAGCACTACGTCAGATTAATCCCATCCCCTACAAGACCTCCAGCTGTACACACACCTCACGAAGCTCAGTGGGAGTAATCTGATATGCTGGAGTAGATATCAGTGTTGTTCCAGGGTACATGTTTTTGTAGAAGTCTACCTCTCTTCAAGGAGGTAGTCCTGGAATGTCGTTAGGAAAAACGTCTGCACACTGATCTACCACAACAGGAAACCTTGGACTTCGCACATAAACTGCTCCAATGATGAGACCAGCCAACTGATTTGTGACCAGCTACACTCTCCTCTGTGTATGTCCATCATCCACTGCAAAGGCCCCCTTCTCACTAGCGAAGGTGAACATGCTCCCATCTGTGCGGACACACCACACTTTGCGCCTAATACAGTCGATCTGAGCATGGAATGTAGATAACCAGTAAATATCCAAGAAGACGTCGTAAGGCCTCGATGCCACTATATGAAGATCCTAGCCGATGCTCTCTCCTCCTAGAGTAAGCTCACTCTTCTGAAATCAGTGGGTAACTGTCAAGTCTGCTTCCGTAGGAGTCTCTTGCCATAAGGATCGAGCCAACGGCTCCATCGGAATCTCCGAGCTCCAAAAAAGGGAGATGGAAATAAAATAATGACTCACATCTATGTCTATATGTATTGCAACAATGGTGGAGTATTCCCATATAGTACCTCAAATCATCTCAGGTGCACTGTGGTCATAAGCCTTGACTGCCTAGAGCTGAGCCTACCCCTATCTGCCAGCTCCCTGTGGTTGGGGTGGTCCTTCTAGTGGTGGTGGTGGTAAAGCCTCATTACGTCCTACACTACCCACTACTCGGTCACTTCCTCTCCCACATCCACCTGCCCCCTACGGACTACCACGGTTGAACCTATGCCTCTGAATGGTAGGTCCCTCTACTTCCTTCTACACATCTTCATGATGCGTCGGGCAATCTTGAGCCATGTGGCCCTGCCCGCCACATGCATAGCACTACATGCTCCTCGTATAGCTGGCTCTGTTGTGTGTGCCCCGTAAAACCGAACCAATATTTTGAGGTAACCCACCGGATGGCCTGGTCCCCTGGGACCTCTATGGAATTTTTCTACTTCTAGCTATAGATGACTCTGCTACCTGTCTTCCTATGGTGGGTTTCGCTACTAGAGACTGCTCCGAGAGAAAGCTCTCCACTAGAAGGGCTCTCTTCAACACCACCGCCTGTGTTGGGATGATGATGGGAATCATCAGAGCCATGATCTCATGGATCAGTCCCTGATCGAATGTCCGAGATCTGAAGAATGGGTCTCTGACCATATCCTTGGAGTAGCATGAGAGGTGTGTGAACCTCACTGAGTACTGAGCTACTGTCATATTTTCTTGCGACAGATGAAGTAACTCCTAATACCACACTGCACGAAGGGTGGCTGGAAAAAACTCCGAGCGGAAGAGACTCTTGATGTCATTCCAAAGTAAAGATGAATCAAAATTCACCTCGAGAATTAGGATCCACCATCTACCTATTGCTGCATACAGGAGACACGCAGCAAGGATCACAATAAGATCAGCTGGTGTCCCTACTAATTGGAAAACTCTGACCACAACCTCTAGCAAATCCTCAGCTGCCTGTGGGTCCGTCTCTCTCCAGAACATGGGTGGCCTCTATCTCTGAAACTCATGCAATGCACTCAAGCGACATTCACTCTATACTACTAGAGCTAGTGGTATTGGTGTCTCAGCGGGTAGTGGTACCGTTGGTCCCTCCGCTATAATGGGCCCCTACACCGAGACCTCGTCGCTCAGTGGGATACCATCTTGTACATAACTTGGAACACTAGCTGGATACCTCCATGGGGCCATCCGAAATAGAAATCGGTGCACCATGGTTGAGCAGTATACCTGATGACCTGAAATAAAGTAATCACACAGAAAACCTTTCAAAGGAAACACACACGCAATAAGTGTTTTCATTCACTAAATTGGAAATCAGAGGTCAGGATCCTCATGTATGGATACGTCGGCCGCCGCACCAACACTGGACTCCCTAGACTGAAAACCACGATCAATACTTTTAAAACTATTTCTTCATAGAAACGAATGATCAGTGTTCTGAGTTATATGTTAGAACTGACTCCTTTGGTACCAATTTGTCACAACCCGTCCTCGGGGCCCGTGTCGTGACTACCCCAAGCCTGAATTCCATGGGCCAGGGGCTGGCGACTAGCACAAACGACATTAATATATAAGCTAAGAAGGAATTTGATTTATTAATGTAAAAAAACACAACAGAGTATGCAATAGTAGTAAACACTATGTAAATACTATATACAAAAGAATGTTCTAAAAGGAAAGGTGGCTGGAAATACACGCCCAACAGTAAGTACAGTACAACTAAAATGATAGTACAACTACAGAAAAGTAAAAAAGCCACTAATGAATCATCCTCCGGGAATCCCACCTTATGTATGGGTATAGATGCCCACCACAGCACCTCGAGTTCGTCCATCAGCTTCGTGTACGTCTCACCAAGTGATACACCTCTGGGTACCGTCCAGCTCTACCAGTCTCTACCTCGATTTATGATGTTCGTTGTCTGCATCCAACACAATGTAGTGCAGGCGTAGCCCGTGTAGCGGTGAGTCTATGATACTCAGTAGGGATCTGGAGACCCTCTAAGGTCTCTTTGAATCTAAAAAGGATAATCAAAAAGAATAAAGATACAACCACAAAGTATCAACAAACCCTACTTAGGTATATGCCCATACATATACCTAAGTTATCAATCTCAGTTCGGATCCAACTCTCGAAAAAAAGCACAACCCAGTCAACACAGGGAAGAAGTCAATCACATCGATTATAATAATTGAAATTCAAGACTCAGCTCACATGAGTATACATATTTCGTATAGTGATAGAGATGATCAAATGTAGTCACTGATTCATCTAAGTTGTCGTACCCACGAAGGATAATAGATCAGCTAAGCTATCAGACCCACGTAGGATATAAGTACAGAAGTCTTCATTGTCTAAACCACAGAGGATTCCAGTATAGTTTTAGTTGATGCCGAACCCACATAGGATTCTAGTAGAGTTGTAGTCGCTACCAAACCCATGGAGGAATCTAGTACAATTTTCGTACGGCCGAAACCACAGAGGATTCCAGTATAGTTGTCTTCACTACCGAACCCATAGAGGATTCCAGTACAGCAGTCGTTGTAGTCACAGAAAGCTCTAGGGTTCTCGCACAAAGCAGGTTCTATTCAGGCTCTACCATTTCATATATTTCCATTACCAAATTAACAAGGATATATTTTAGTTACACCTAGTAAATGGTAATATACTTACAAGAAACATTTAAAATAATTCACCATGATCGAATATTATTTTCCCAATATCTAAATACAAAAAAACTATTATTGCCCATTGAAATATTATTTTGTAATTTTTCGAATATTTATAAAAATTATGTAATTTCTATCAATGTTAATTCCTATTCTCTAAAAGAAAAATAACCAATTTGATCAAAATGGATTCCAAGGAATATTCTAATTCACCATTAAATTTATTCATAACATTAAATGTTTCCACAATTTTAATATTTCCCGTAAATGACAAAAATAAAATAGTATTATTGTTTATACACCATACCTTAATCAGAAAATCATCTAATGCATCCAACATGATTTTCAAAGGACACTGATGGAAAAGATGATTGAAATAAGGATCCTAGATCAGAAATGATAATGTTCAAAACCATAAATAACCAAATTAATTAAATTACATAGAATCATTTTGATAAAAAATTAATAGAATGGAAAAACTAACAAAAAACACTTACTAGGTATTATATTCCTGATAAGGATTTCCAAAATTATTATAGGTGCTCCAAAATCACATAGACGCATCCGTAGAGTTAAGTAGAGGAAACTAAATTTGTGGTAATTGGAGGACCCAAAGGTTCCCTTATAGGTGAGGGTGAATCCTTGGGTAAATTGTGTTATTTTTAAATGAAATGCTCTTGTACCCATGTTGGTAAGAACATGTGAAACCTATCTAATAGAATAGTGTTATTTTTGAATAGTCAAATGCAGAGATACAAAATATCAATTTTATGCGATTCCCCACTATGGTCCAACACATGGATCATATGACTATAATGTGTTAGAAATTATTAAATCCAATTTGATTCATTAGTTTTTGTGGAGTATCGAATATTTCACAAAATAACTATTTTCCCAGAACAATTCTTCTAACGTAATTTTATGGATACCACACTACCTATCTTAGATCACTAACATATACTAACTAAAAATAATTAAGTTTTTAAATACCTTATCTACATAATAAATTGGAGGTAAATTCATTAGATTGAATTTTAGCCTCTGTCTAGGAGTAGTAGGAGACACAACGAGCATCAATGTGTCATGCAGATGAAATTGAATGAATTGCTTATAAAATTGAAATGTTCAAAGATACTGTTCAAGAAACTCTTAACATTTTTGAAACAAAATTTAGGTTTTAGAGAAATTACATCCCTAAATATGCTACACACCATTTATATCACCCTCAAATTCTCAATTCATAAAACCATTGGAGAAACAAACAACCTTCACGATTCATACATCCTTCACAAAAACACAATGGCTTCATAAAAACGCTCTGTTCACAAAAATCCCATAAGTAATAATAATCGAAATCAAATAAGAACTAACAATTATCATAATCTTTATCAATATCATATAGAAATCAAGATTCATGAATCTCCTAGACTTCACAGAATCAGAATGATCTATACTTTTCTCTAATTCTCGTTGTATGAAATATAGTGGGTCTAGCTACCTATTTATAGCTATATCTATTCATGAAGATCATATGACTTCGAAGGCCTTTTTTTGATACAACATAATCATATTCATGAAGAAAATATATATGTGAAGCTCTAGTAAAAATTAACTTTTCCGTGAATATATTCATTTCCATGAATAATCATCATCAATCCATCACGCACTAAAAATTCATATTATAGACTCTAAGAGAAAAATCGTTCCCTAACATGATTGTGGATCAACAAACATTTGTAAAGATCATATTTTTATGAAACCAAATCATCATGAAAATAATTTCATTATACTATTTGAAAAGTTTCAATCTCAAAAAACCACCTTCCATGATGTTTTTTCTTTTCTCCTGATTTTTTGCCATGAAATCTGGCACACATTGGGAAATGATACCAGCCTACACATTATTGCATTCTTGTACTATTAGATCATATAACATGAACACATAGTGATTAATATAGCATGCATGGACCAAAAAACTATAATATTTTTAGAATTATGTAAGGCCTTGCATCTAAAAATATTCCCTTTATGGGTTTTTTGGCTATCTATAGAAAAATTAAATATAGCACCATCCACAAACAAAAACATAAATGTCGAGAAACTACTAATCCAACACACTATATCTATGTGATATATTTTTGGTGAAGAAAAAATCATGTGAAATATTAATTAAAATGTGATATTTTGGAAAACATAAATTTTCAATGGTATTTTCTAATAATTAGTACTTTTTTCCTCATAACACATAATTCTCTTCGATTAAAATAATAATTTCATGGTTTTTAAAAATAAAAAAACCAATAATACCTTTTAACATTTAAATTATCCATCCCACCCCCATTGAAAAGAGATCTAACTAACACGTATGTGTACATGTTGATATCCAAAAAAAATTTCCCCTAGATTGTATCTCAACCATAAAACTACATCACATTGAAAAATATATTAAAACAATTAAAACCAATGGGGTGAAGGGAACAACCATCACCTACTCATTAACTACGAGGTTGATGAACACGAAGGTTCTACTATTGTTTCTCCAACACATGTGTTGCCAATGACTTAGTCTGAATTTCACCTAGTTGGTCATCATTTCCAACTTGTTCCACTTTAATAAAACCTAATTAAATGTTTTCCATGATGATGTTATATATAATATCAATATTTTTTATATGTAATTGTTATAGTGGATTATTCCTAAGATCGATCACATTCATATTTTCATAGTGAACCAACATTGGTTGTTTCAACTCAACACCAATTTTAGTTAGTTGTTTCTTAATCAACAATATTGTACTGAAAATCTATGTGTTAGTTATATAATCTTCTTCAAACTTACTAAAATAATCACATTCAATTTCTTTTTCAATTATCCCTCACATTTTTTACAAATGATGAAATCAACCCCAATTGTGTAATTTGATCTACTACATTTATATTCCTATTAGAATTAAAAAATTACAAAAATTATATATGTATCCCAAAAAAATTTAATAAGACAAAATTTAGTGTACCCTGAATATAACTCATTATTGTTTTAATAGATAACGAATTCACTTCCTTATGTTTAAATTAAATGTAGACCATTAACCCTGTTGAAAAAAATGATATCTTCCCATGATTTTTTCATGTATAATAAGTTTCCAATGATTCTCATATATAGGGTGGGATAAATTGTTTTCCAATCCTTGTGATTTCCATATTTTTTCCAAACTGAAATCATGGTTGACATTAGTTTGGCGTTATTCATGTTGAATTTATTTACAAATACTCTTGAATTTTTCTTCTATGAAAAGAAAGTATAATCCTTATTTTTAGCATCATGAAACCAAAAAATGTATATGAGTTAACCATTCATTGAAATTATATATTTTTATTTCATGTCCTTAGAATATTATTCCACTGATACATTACTTATTCTACAAATTAAAATATCATCCACCTACATAATAACCATTAATTGATCTTCTTTTGATTTATTCAAATAGATATTATGAAAAATAATTCCTCTATTGAATTAAACTTTATTTATATAAGCATATATTTTATAATACCATGATTTCTATTCATACTTTAGGCCATAGGGATATTTCTTTAATCTACATAACAATGCTTCATCATTTTCATTTCAAAATTGTATTTATTTCTTAATTTAGACCTATAATCCAAGAATTAAATATATGAATTTCGTTTTTTGAAACATCTGATAAATTTTTTATCATCATTGGTTTTGTATAGAAATTAAGATACCGATCGATGTGATTCTATCTTCTCGGGAAAAGTTTTCTTCAAAATTTATTCCTTCAATCTGTGCATAACAATTGCACACCAAGTGTCCCTTATTTATAATTACATTTCCATGATCGGAAAATATTTTTTACTGATAAATACTAACACAATTAATTTTTTTTTACAATTCAGTTAGTAGTATCCCATGTCGAATTCTTGTCATCTTAATGTAGTTCATCAGTCATGGCGTTAAACTAGGATTTATCCATCATAGATTCTGCAACTGAGGTTGGATGGAATTAATTTTATTAAATAAATTATGAAAACATAGTATAGCCAAGTTTATAAATTTAATTCATCGTTTACTAATTAATTAAAATTATAAATCAAAACTAATGAAACCAAAAAAATATATTTTTTTAATAAAAATAATTTTCCACCCATAATAAAATTTTACAGTAAAATATTAAAGTAATGTTTATTAAAGAATGACCTCAATGAAAATTATATGTAATGTATAAATTTTTTCAGAAATTTAGTCATCATTATTTATAATATTTGGTTAGAATAAACAATATTTTAAATAATAAAAGATAATTTTTTTCTAAAATTTTTTTTCTCTCTTTTTATGGGAATGTTATTTTAACACAAGGGTGATTTTTTTTAAAAATTTTAATCTGATTTATTTTATGAAGAATATTGGCAAATATTGAATTTAAATAAAAACATAATTTTATTCTAATTTATTTATATTGGTAAATTAAATTTAAAATTGGGTTAGAGTTTATTTTTATAATTAGTGAATAAATATATCTTATTATTTTTTATTTTAAAAAATTTTACAGTGAAATTGGATTTTTAAAAACAGTTAAAACTTTCTATTTTGTAACTATTAAAACTCATATTGTCATTGCATCTACAATATTAATATTAAATAAAAATAATCTAATACTATAAATTGATGTTTGTAATACTAATTCTATATTTAAAATCATAAGGTGATAATTAGGTAGATTGTTCATTTTTATTTTCTTGTAATAATTATGTACCTTGTTAAAAAAATTATTGACCACTTTATATTTAATAATTTAATGACCCACCAACTCTCATTGGATTAAGAGTACCACGAGTCATTATTAGTCCTTAGGTGACATCCCCAAGGCACCTAAGGCTGGAAATAAATGACGAAGGGTTTCAAGTAAAAGTGGGGGAAGATTTACCCTTTTAGAAATAAACCCATAAACCAACCATAACAAAACATTCAATATATTATGCATGAACAAATGAAACACCAATAAACACATAATTTATATCAAACTATATCAAAGTACACAACAAAAGAAGACCAAACTAAGCATCAATGAACACATTGGATGAACAACTCAAGAATATAAAAAGACACTGCAAATCCATGATTCACAAGCTCCATGCTCCCCAACATCTCTCAGTCAACACCACAAGCCACTAGAGATAAGATTCTTTACCTTTACCTGGGTCTCAGAATATGTCATCTACAAAAGCACCAATGTGCCAAAGAAGGGGTGAGTATAAAACTCAGTAGATTTTCCCCAATGACTTTCCTACTCATACAACTAGGATAGATGTGTTAGCCACATTTATAAATAAAACATATTATATAAAACAATTTCTCAAAAGTTGTTTATAACTAAATGTAAACTTTTTTCCAAAACCCTTCATAACCAAAGGCATTCCACGAGAAATTGAATCCAATTTCAAGAAATTTATTTTTGCAGAACAATAATCAATCAAGCTTTAGAAACATTTCAAAAACATTCCTTTTTGGAATACCCAACATTTTCTAAACCGATGATACCAACCATGAAATTTTTATTATGACAGTTCCATACACATGAGTGGTCTCTCATCGATCTACCAAGTCGTCACAAGGTAATTGTTTCCCATGTGCCATCAATCCTTTGGCATCGAGCATAAGGTCATAATTCAACCAAGCCCCATATATGTAATTACCATGTGTCATTAAACCTTGGGCATAGAGCAGAAGGTCATATTTCATCCAAGACCCATATATCCATTATGAACACACAACATATTTGTCCAAAGATCAGTCCAAAATAAACCATTCTATAAAAACACCTTTTTATTGAAAACTATTTCTGTCAAAACAATTTCAATGACAAATAATTTCATCTACAAACCATTTTAATAAATATCCATTCTTGTTGAAAACCATTTCTATTGAAAACCACTTTTTCATCAACTATTTAGAAATTCCAGAAAATCCATAATTTAAAATATTCTTTTTAAATTAAATCCCCTTTTTCACAACTGTTCAACCAGATCAAGCAAATTCTTAAAAACCATAAACCATAAAAAATGAATATTTTCCATGAATTTAACAACAAATAAAAAAATTTGAATCTATATCAATCAATTATATAAAGGGAAATTTAGAGAGAAGCTGCCAATGTAGAAGGTCATGATGAAAACTTTAGCAACAGACAAAGAACACACACGAAAGTGTGTCTATTCTCCAAGAGAGGCCTTAGATCTCTTATCCTTGCAAGATCCCGACTCAACATTGAAATTTTTCACATCCAAAAACATAGATATACATTATATAGGTTAATATATGGGAAAGAATGTAGATTAGAGGAGTAGAACTAAGAAGATCAACAAAATCATGACAAATCTGTAAAGAAGGGTTACTTACCTCAAGAATCTCACATGAAATCACCAAGGGAAGGCTCTGGAATGTCTTCAACTCGTGTGGGAAGTGTTATACAGCCTTATAGGGAGATTAATATCGATCAAGGGAAATTTTGATTCCAAAACGAAATAAATAGAGCAAAAATGATCAAGCTACTAGAAAATAGGATCTAGATTTGACCTCTGTGCAAAATTTGAACACACGGTTTGTGCCAACCATGTCTGGATCGTGCAAAATTATTTATTGTCCCAAAACTCTTTATAGAACCCCAAATATCTCCCATCATTCACCTTTACACTTTTTATGGTAACATAGTTTTTATAGAAACATCACACTTTATAAAAACACCCCAATTTATGGAAACAACCAACATTATGGAAATATCCAAATGTATGGAAAAAACCACCATTATGGAAATTTCCAAATTTATTAAAAAAACTAAAAATATGGAAATATCCAAATTTATGGAGTCATCCAACATTATGGAAACATCCAAATTAAGGAAAACACTCTATAACATTGAAACTCTCTATTTTAATACACACCAAATTAAAAAAAACACGAGGAAAGGGGTTATATACCTAAAACCGAGGGTACTAAATTCTCACCACAATTAGTCTTTCTGTCCTTGGAAAGTAGACAACCCCTGATAGCCAAAACGTGTTTCATCCACAACTCTTTCATTTCCTTCTCACATTCCTAAGTATATTCCTGAATCTGGCCATGTTTCCATAAAACCCACACTAGGATGATGCTTTTCGCACGCAATACTTTATATTATCTATCCACGATCCGCAGTAGAATATGTACTAGGGATGCATCCAGTTATTTCTCAATGTTATCCCATATTATCACATGGTTAGGATCAGGGTGATAATTTTTTAATTTGGATACATGGAACACATTAGGCACCGAACAAAACCATGGTGGTAATTCCAACCGATATGCCCCCTCTCCAACCTGTTCTAGTATCTAAAAAGGGCCAATGTATCTACGAGATTACTTTCCATGCTTCCCAAATCGACGATGTCCAAGACTTAGAGAGATCCCCAAGAAGACATGATCACACACAACGAACAACAATGGTCTTCGACAGTGACCTGCATAATATTTATGACGACTTTGAGCTATCTCCATCCACTTTATAATCAACTGCATATTCTGGGTTGTTTCTTGGTCATGGAATGGCCGAACAATTTATGTTTCACCTTTTTCCACCCAACATAGTGGAGAATGACAAGAAAGCCCATACAATTCGTCAAATGGATCCATGCGTATTGATACTTGATAGTTGTTATTGAATGAGAACTCTACTAAGGGTATATTCTCCTCCCATGAGCCACCAAAATCTATTAAACAAGACCACAACATGTATTCCAATGTTTTTATTGTTCACTCGGATTGACCATCTATTTGAAGATGATACACGATGATCATTATCATATGAGTTCCAAGGGCTTGCTGTAACGATTTCCAAAATTGAGATGTGAACCTCAGATCTCAATATGAGACTATTAAAATTGGTACACCATGCCTCTTTACCACTTCTCGAAAATAGATTGTCAAAAAACCCATCCACTGTATGAGTTAATGAATCGGGATGAAATGGGTCGGCTTGGTTAGATGATCCACTATCACACAAATGGAATCATATTTATAGACGGCTCATGGAAGACCTATAAAAAAATCCATTGCTATTTGATCCCTTTTCCACACTGGGATGGGAAAATATTGTAAAATACCAGATAGTCTCTAATGCTCTACTTTATCCTACTGACATGTTATGCACTGTGAGATGAACTCAGCCACCTTACTATTCATGCCGCTCTAGAAAAATTTCACCTTAAATTCCTTACACATCTTCTATGTAACTAGATGTACCACCCATCTTGAATGGTGGTAATCATGAAGTAGTTTTTCCAAACAAACCATAGTTACAACCATCTGATCTCTTAAAAATAAAACTGAACCACAGTCATGTTTCCGGCCTTCAATGTCCTCCCCACCATTGAGTATTGAACTTACAACTATACATTATTTATTAGACGTTTGTTCCTCATTGATCATTTTTACAAAATCATGAACAAGCATAGATAAAATGAAAATGGATACATCACCACAGTCTTTATATTCCACATGCATGTCAGCTAAATCAACCTTCAACTACCATTCATCTGAAGCTTCTTTTGCCAACTGAGCATATGACTTTTTACTAAATGCATCCACCCCTAAATTTCCATTCCCTTTTGTGTACATCATGTAAAAGTCAATAATTTGGAGACAATCCATCCACCTCATTTTCCTCAGATTCAAATCTCTCTTTGAGAAAAAATTTTTCATGCTTTTTTGATCCTCAAACACAGTAAATTTTTCACCAAAGAGACAATGTCTCCATTTTTTCAAATTATGGATGACTGAAGCTAACTCTAAATAATGTTTTTGGTAATTCTTCTCAAGAACCATCGACTGTCTTGAACCATATGAAACCACATGATCTCTTTTAATGAGAACTAAACCCATCCAGGATCTGGAAGCATCACAATACACCTCATATCCCAGTCCTGATTCTGGCAAGATCATGATAGGTGCCGATGTAATCCAAAATTTTAGTTCCAGGAAAGAATTATGAAATCCCACTGTCCATTGTAATGGATCATTATTCTTTGTCACAGATGTCATTGGTGAAGCTAGTTGTGAGAAATCATGCACAGAGCATCAGTAGTAACCTGCTAGATGAAGAAAACATTGTATCTTGAACACATTCTTCGATGGTTTCCAAGAGATAACGGCTTCTATCTTATCAGGATCAAAAGAAATTCCTTTCAAATAAATGACATGGCCAAGGAAACATACTTACTATATCCAACATTCACACTTTGATAATTTGGAATGACAATGATGATATCTCATGATTCGTAACACTCTTTCTAGGTGCACATCATCATCATGCCTTGTCTTTGAATAGACAAATATTTTGTCCACAAACACCACAAAAAAAGAATCCAAATATTGTTAAAATACATGATTCATCAATTCCATGAAGACTATTGGTGCATTCATTAGACCGAAAGGCATGAGAACATATTTATAGTGGCCATTTCCACTTTTGAAAGCTGTCTTTGGAATATCCTCTTTCCGAAACTCAATTGATGATATCATAATCGTAGGTCATTCTTGGAGAACAATTGAGCTCCCCAAAATTTATCGAATAGATCATTAAATTGTGTAAGTGGATATCTATTCATTATCGTAACATGGTTAAGATTACGATAATCAACACAGGTCCGAAGAGATCCATCTGCCTTCTTTATGATAAAAACTGGTGCTACCTATGGAGGCGTACATGGTCGAATGAAACCCCTAATCTCCAGCTCCCCTATCATCACTTTCAATTCCTATAACTCTGTTGGTTCCATCTTATAAGATTGAAGGGAAATTGTACTGGTCCCCAGAAGGAGATCGATCGTAAACTCCACATCCCTTAGAGGTAGTAGCCCTGAGAAGTTTTTGGGAATAAAATCAAGAAATTGATCCACAACTGTTGGAAAACCATTTTCGTCGATCTCTTCTATTGATTCCAAAGTCAATGATTCTAATTGGTAATATATCATTCCAACTATTGGTTCCAACAAGCTATTTGCACATTTCATTACAATCCCCTCTTCTCTAAAGAGAAACTTGATACCGTTCTGAGTCATGAAATTAGCTATTCACCAATAACAGTAGATTTGAAACATGAACGTTGTCACCCAATCCATACCTTGGATTACATCATAGACATCCATATAAAACATAGAGAAGCCTAATTTTAACTCTGCTGAATCAAATATTATTGCACAAGCCCCACACAAAAAGTTTTGACATTCTCTTTCTCCAAGAGGAGTTTCCAGTTTCAAAAGTGAAGGCATCATTTCCAGTTTTAAACCTAGAAAGTCAACAAAATGAGAAGAAATTAAGGAATGGGATGCACCTGTATCAAACAACACTTGATGAAAGGTAGAATTCAAAAGAATCGAACCCTTCACTGTATATTTGTCCAACATGATCATCGAAAATCATCTTCACAACTCCATACATTTACTTCTTCACTATATTTTTCTCATTATTTCCGTGTTGATGTTGGCCTGGTTGAGGATTCATGGTGTTTCTAGAATCACCATCTGTTGCTCTGCTTTACTAATGAGACTGATTCTGAAGTCCTCGTCCAGTCAAAGAAAATGATGATTGCAATAACAGAGAAGTGTCTCGAGCACCTGAGCATGGAGCACTGCGAAAATAGTGCTTAAGATGTCCAATCATCTTACAATTACGAAATGATCTAGGTTGTGCCTTAAAATATCACTTTATATGGTCAATATAACCACATTCAAAACAACCTGCTTTGCTCTGGGATCGTGGGGGAAGGTTTATTGAACCAGCTGTCGGGTTATGATTTCCACTTGCACTATGGAAATAGGTGTCCCTTTTCCCCTTGTTATTAGTGGTGGAGTTCCCACTGTTTCATGTAGGTATTATCATACCTTCTCCCAGAGATCCTATGATATCACGTTCAGCCACAGTCACTCCATTCACCATCTCTGTATAGTCTGTAATACAAAGCACCGCAATCATTGATCGAATCTCTTGTCGTAGTCCAGATTCAAAGATGTGTTCCTTCAAAGAGGAACGTGCCGCAACTTCTAGTGAAAAGCTTACTAAGTTCATGAACGTAGCTTCATACTCTATGATAGAGAGACTAGCTTGTTTTAGGTTGAAGAAGTCTGTCATTTTTGGGATATTAATCGTGTGAGGATAGAATTGTTTGTTAAAAAATTCATCAAAATATTCCCATGAATATTCTTTGTCCAATTTAGTATGCACCGCTAATTCCCACCACTGACATGAAAGATCCTCAAGAATATACATTTCTAGTTTCATCGTTATCTCTACTAGTGTTCTGATGAAGTCGAAGATATGATTCATCCAACATAGCCACACCTCCGCCTTATTGGGTTTGGAATCAACCCGAAAATTAGGTGGATTCTTCTTCATAAACTGCATGATATGATCCACGTGTTGTGGGTCATTCCTCCTGTTCCCTCTGTCCACAGCTTGAAAATCTTGTACAATAATCTAAACCAGCTCTTGGTTCACACGTGGATCAGGTGCAACCACATTCTCCCCAACTTCTTCAGGTTAGTTTCAACGACGCCTACGAGCTGCCATTTTTTATACCAACAACAACCTCCGTCAATCTCACTCTCTATAATTAATGGCTTAGAATTTAAAATTATATCACATTAACTATCACAACATTGTTTTCAAAACTAACTTTTTACCATGTTCAAGTATTTTTGAAAACATTTCTCATGCCCTTTGAAAATCAACCAATTTTCAAAATAAACCAAATATTCAGTTTTCAATATATTTTACCTGAAAACAATTTCTACATTTTTTAAAAATTAACACCTTGCATAAAATATTTACTCATTCCTCACAATGAGGTATGAAATCCTAGTAGGAAGTCATTCCTCTACAATGAATTTCATTCTAATCTCATTGTCTAAACACATGACAATGAAATTTCCTAACATTTAATAAGTATATTCAAAACACTTATGCACCCTTAGCATCAACGGGTTATCTGTTTCCTTTTATGCTATACATTTAGAGTTCTAACAATCATACTCCTCTCTATTATTTCGACCGAAGGAATATACAAGAATGAATTTCAACTGTAAGACAAAGAACATCGATGAAAATTTATTAGGCAAGGACAGAACCAGCTGATACCATTTGTAATAACTCGCCAATTGTCATCGGCTTGAGAGTACCGCGAGTCATTACTAGGCCTTAAGCAACATCCCCAAGGTGGAAAAGGCAGGAAATAAATGCCAAAGGGTTTTAGGTACAAGTGGGAGATTATTTACCCTTCAGGAAATAAACATTCACTATATGATGCATGAAAAAATAAAAGACCAATAAACAATTCATTTATATCAAACTACATCAATGTACACAACAAAGGAAGACCAATATAAGCATCAAAGTACACGACGTATGAACAAATAAATACTCTCAAAAGACACAAAAACTCTATGCTCCACAAGCTCTAAGATCCACAACATCGCCAAAGAAACACTACAAGACACTAGAAATAAGATGGTTTACCTATACCTGTGCCCCATAATACGACAACTATGAAAGAACCAACGTGCCAAAGTAGGGGTGAGTATAAAACTCAATATTTTTCCCCAATGACTTCCCTACTCATGTCACTAGTATAGATGAGTTAGCCACATTTATATAAAAACAGTTTGTGTAAAAAAAATTCTCAAATGCTGTTTAAAACTAAATATAAAGAAGTTTCCAAAACCATTCATAACCAGAGGTCTTACAAGAGAAATTGAGTCCAATTTCCCACAAGTTATTTATCAAAAAAAATTACCAATCATGATTAAGAACCATTTCACAAAAATTCATTTTTGGTATACCCAACCATTTCCCAACCAATGCTCACAACCATGCATGATTCATTATGACTGTTCCATATTCATGAGAGATATCTCATCTATCTACCAAGTCATCACAAGGTAATTGTTTCCCATGTTCCATCAAACCTTTGGCACCGAGCACATGGTCATATTTCAACCAATCCCCATATATGTAATTCCCATGTGCTTTTAAACCTTTTTCACTGAGCACAAGTTCATATTTCAACCAATCCCCGTATAAGAAATATGAACACACAAAACATATTCCCAATGGTCAATCCAAAATAATCCTTTCAATAAAAACACCTTTTTATTGAAAACTATTTCCATCAAAACCATTTAAATGCCAAAACATTTCAACTCCAAACCATTTCAATAAATATACACTATTATTTAAACCCATTTCATTTTAAAACCGCTTTTTCATGAAACAATTATTGATTCCATAAAATCCATAATTTTAAATCATCATTTTAATTTAAACTCCCTTTTGCACAACTATTCATCAAGATCACACAATTTCACAAAAACCACAAACCATCGCAAATGAATATTTTTCCTTGAATTTCACAATCAATAAACAAATTTTATTCTAATCCAATCAATTATATCAAGAGGAGTTGAGAGAGAATCCACCTACCTCAAAGTTATTGATTAAACTTTTTCAACAGACAAATAATACACAAGAAAGCAGGTTGAATATCCAAGAGAGGCCTTAGATATCTTATCCTATAAAGATCACAACTCAACATTGAAATATTTGGCATCCAAAATCGTATATCTACCCATTATATGTTCATATCTGAGAAATAATGGGAATTATAGGAGTATAACTAAGTAGATCTAAGAAATCATGACAAATCAGTAAATAATGGTGACCTGCCTCAAGAATCGAACACAAAATCAGTAAGGGGAGGCTTTGGAATGGATAAAAATCTTGTAATAATGTTTCTCTAGCCTTTAGAGATAATAATATTAAACTAGGGGAATTTTTAAGACAAAAATAAATAAATAGAGTAAAAACGAGCAACATCCAAGAAAATAGGATCTGGATTTCACCTTTGCGCAAGATTTGACCAAACGGTTTGTGCCAACTGTGTATGGATAATGTGACCTTAATTATTGTCCCAATACTCATAATAAAACAATAAAACTCTCCATTCCCTCACCTTTACCAATTTTATGGAAACTCGTTTTTTCTGGAAACATCACACTTTATGGAAACACCCCAATTTATGGAAATAGAAAACATTATGGAAACTTCCAAATTTATGGAAACAACCATCATTATGGAAATATCTGGATTTATGGAAACAACCAAAATTATAGAAATATCCCAATTTATAGAAATAACCAACATTATGGAAACATCCAAATTAATGGAAACACCCTATAATATGGAAAATCTCTATTTTAATATGCACCAATTAAACAAATATGAGGAAAGGGGTTATGTACCCGAAATCGGGGGTACTACAAGTAATGTGAAAATGGTTAATGATAAAATAAAATGTTTAAAAAATATAAAAAATAGAAATTTAATGGTTTGATAAGGTATATATTGACACAATCCTATCATTATAACATTAATTATCATCTAAATTCATGGAAATTAGATCTACCATAATGTGGATAACTTTAATTGTTAAAAAATCTATATTTAGTAACATAATCCCACTACTCCCTAAGTATAAATACTACACCCACAACTCCATTTCTACCCATTAGAATTTAGTTTCCTCAAATAGTATACAAACCCAATCCTATCCACTCACCCCACATACATGTTATGTTGTATCAATGATTGATTAATTCCATGGAATTTAAAGGATCTTTCAAAGAGAGGATAGTGAATGTATAATTTTCTCAAAGCAACTCACTTAATTTTTATCCTCATTTTATCTTATTATAAAATCCTTTCATCCATTAATGAATGATAACAATAAAATCATATATAAAAATATAATTTGTTAGGACAATGATATAATATATTATATCCATCATAATTACATCCACTTATTCAATGAAACAAAACTATTGTCCAAATTGTGTTTCGATAATCACCTTCATGAAAAATGATTCTGTTTTTTGAATTACCACCTTCATGGATGGTCATAATACTATCATACTGGAGAAAGTAGATATTAATCAGTATATTAAAATCTATTTCATATTCTAGAACTGATATATTCACATAATTATTAATAAAATAGAAACTTGTTCATGGTGGTCATAAAAACCACTCAATTTAACTAAATTTCTATCCTAACATTTTATAAAATGAATCCTCCTTGTGTATGAATAAAAAATGATATATGGGACCATTTAAACATATAAATATGCATTAATAAAACCTCGTTTCTCATTTATAGATTTATTCCCATTGATTATGATTTGTTAAAATGTTTATGAAACCTATTTCTTTTTATGAGTTTTGGTATGATGAATGATATATGTTCTTGGGGCACACGTATGTATAGTTTTAAATATATGATGTATAGTACCTATATATCCTTCAAATGCATTGGGTAATTATATTATTTCTCATGGGTATAAGGGTCTTGAATGGGATTGTAATCAGATTCAGTAAAGTACTTTTTACCTCTTATAGTCTTGGGAGTGAACCAAGACTACAATAATAATGTGGGGAGTGAACCCGTTCATATATGATAGAATTGGAAATGTTCCTTGGATAATAATGAAATGGTCTTCTACTACTATTTGTCTTCTATAATTAAATTTTAAATTATAATTTTATTATATTATGATTCATGTCTTATGAATTTTTATGATATATTCTATGACCCATGAAAATTATCTCTGATATACAGGGTATGATTTTGAAATGTTTTGATCACACTCTTATTACTTTATGATGATTTTTAGAACTATATCTCAGTTTTCAACCCTTAATGATCATATGAGCTCACATATTTCATATGTTTCTCTTGTCCAATATATGATCAAATGTATTATGTATTAAAAGTCAAAATGTCTCTATTTACCATCAAATATGTAGTAGAAGATGCGAACATTTAATGAACATATTTTTTTTGTTTCTATGTTTCTAAAAAACCCATAGGATAATGGAGCTGTTTCGATATGTTATATAATGAATATTCGTCTATTTAGGTGTAATATTAAGGTATGGAAATTATAGGTCGTTATAATTATCCTTTACGATGATCGTGTTTTTTGAAACCAAGTATTTTTGAAACCTAATCATTACAGAACAAAATATATTACTACATTTGATATAGGTCAATCTCGAAAACAAAATTTCATGAAAAATTCTCATACCACCATGTTTTGAGAAAAAACATTTTCAATACAAGGGTATTTGATTGCACCTTCAACACTATATCCATCTTATTCTATGAGATCATTTGATTGGGAATATCCCAAAATATCCTAAACTAGATTGATAATAAACAAAAAATAGAATTTTTTCAAAACATTTAATATCCATAGTTATAATAAGAATTGGAAAAATATTATTCAAAACACGCTATATAAATATTAATTGTAATGTACATGTGGTTTAATTAATACAAAGAAAATAAATTCATTTTAGAGAGTAATGCATAAAACCCCTTCCCCTCATATTTTAATTAAATTAGCATAAAATATATTATATGTCTATTTGTTTGATGAAGTGTAACTAGTCTACACCATGTATTTTTTTCATGAAATTATTATTTATAAAATAAACATCATGTAACACCTTTACAGGGTGTGTAATTTCCCTCTAAAAGACTTACATTTCCCTTTTCCATGTATACAATTTCAAACACCTCCAAAAAATTCCATATGAAAAACCCCTCCATAATACATTTAAAAAAATTATTCCAAGAGTTCATTAATTCAAAAAAAATTATATAACAAGACATTATGTCATTTTCCTCAATAATGGTTATGCATATCTAAACAAGATTCGTCTGCAAATACTAATGTGAAAACTCAAAGAAAGATATACCTGAAAAAAATGTGATCTTAAAACCTCTCTACCATATAATAGATCATCCCTAAACCACTCAAATAATCATTCTGGGGTCATGGTGAACTTATCTATCCATTACCCTATCCATTTATACTACCTTTAGTGGGTCTCCTCATAAAATTTCCCATTCTACTATTACACTAGAAACAATTGAATTTTATTACATTTGAGATACGTATTACTATAGTGAATAATCTATATCAGATGTTCCTCAAAGGGATCAACAGTTATTCAATCGTCCCCTTCTACATATATAACATGAAAATGGAATGAATAACATCTAAAAATATACGACACATCAAACATGTCATGAATTGATTTGTAGTGTTTTTAAAGGTATTATCCATACACCACTAGACCAACATTATCCACTATCTAGCATGGATTGTAAAATAGAGGATCATGCTTTCACTATGTCCTGATACGTTATTTCCCTAACATGGGAGGAATGAAAATTTTAAAAAATTACAATCCTACAACACTAATTTAAACCTTTTATGGGTAGAAAATGATTTAATCCTAATCTATGGGGTCAACAATAGAATCTAATCAACTGAACCTGTTAAAATGTAAACTATATGAGTGTACTTCCAACATGTCAATATTCTACCTTCCTATGAATTGATAGGATGGTAATAGAATGGTCTACCATACAGAGACTCAAAATATGGTATCAAGAATAATTCCTATAAGCTTTAAATATATTAAACCTCTATTATTTACGTTTGTATCTCCATTAATAAACTGATATAAAAAATCTATGAACATTAAATATCCTACAAAACTATAATAGTCTATTTAGAGTGATTGTATGTATAATACTTTTCAGCCAATATCAAAGGATTTAATGATCACTAGTGCTTTCTAAATCCTTAATAAGAACAAGATTGTAATTGAGGATATTTATCTAAAATGATGCTACTCAGAATATGATACAACCAAACCACCTCAGGCATTTGAATACTTTTGAGATCATCTATAATGGTTTGTACCTTCTTGGTTTGTCAAATTGTTGTTTCTGGATATTGGAGTTTCTTAGTGGTGACTTAGAGTGGTCATATTGATTTTGTATATTAACAATGTATACATAGAGGGAATAAATTCAATTATATGTTTATAAGATGTGTAATAAAATTTCATGGAATTTACATGGAATATTAATGGCGTTTATATATTAGAGATCAAATAATAAAAAAGATAATATTTTTTATAAAAATACAAACCCAAGGTTTACACAATATGAAGGATATTAGAAGTTGTTTAATTGCCATGTACAACGATTCCTTAATGGTTGACCCACCAATGGTTATTCCATAAACCCGAACTTCGATATATCGTTCTAGGTGGAAATGGTTCTCCATTGAGGCATCATATGACTCTATTGATGAAAATTGATTCATGGCATCCCATATTCGATCTATGGAATCCATTCATCAATATATGATGAATTATTGACTCATTATCATTCATTTAATTTTAATTATTTTTATCTTTCCTCTATGGTGATTTGGTTGTGTTTGGGTTACGCATTTGGCATGTACTCTGATTATCATTAGTGGTGTGTTAGGATGATCTGTAGTATATCATCATAGAGTTGTGGTTTGTGGGGGGGTTTTTCTTCTCCATTTTGTGGACAACATGATTAGAAGGATAATTTGAGTTAGGGTATCCTAGTTATTACACATTAACAAGAAGTTTATGGGACATATATGTTTCTCATAACTTTTTGTAGAATCTAAGGGTCAGCATTATAATATTATAAATTATACATTCCAAAAAAATGTAGGGAAGTTATCTCTAGTTTTTCTATTTTCTTATATTATCTTTATGGATTTATTCATTTAAATTCCAATTATGAAAATAAATGTTGTGAAATACTTTCTTTATATATATTTTATTCATATTATTTCCCTTGATGTCTTGTTGTGTAATTTTAACCCAAATATATGGTTAAAGAAATTTCATATTGTTAATAATTTTCCCCCTAAAAATATTATTTGTGTATGAATACCATCTCTAATATAATGAAGTAGTGTTACTATTACCTTGAATAAATTTGAAGTTATGATGTGTAGACATTGTGTGATTATGTACATTTTTTAATGATTTTTTTGTATTATAGTTGTTGTGTGGTGATGTTATTGGATACCTAGTTTTTTTTATCAGTGATGTGTTGGTTGTATTGTATGCATATGATGTGGGTCATTTTACAATGTGGCATAGTTTATATTTTGTAGTGTTTATGGTGCAGTTGTAGTGGTATATAGGTGTTTTGGATATGTTGTGGGAAATATGTGTTCATGTTGGGTTTTGGGATGGATTGGATGATGTGATGCGATGAATATGGTAGATGTTTGGTTTTTAGAGACAATGGGTTAGTGTGGTTGTTTTAGATTCCTAGAAAGTAGTGGAAAATTTTATGATGATGAAAGAAATGAATTAATGAATGTTTTATAAATTTAATATATTAGGGTAAATATTTACAACTGTTTAATTGAATAATTTTAATTTAATTAATTGAATGATAGGTGCAACCTGACATGAAATGTTAAAATAAGAAATATAGTGGAACATCTAAGCTGAATGTCGAATATGTTTTATCGAAGTTTTGTTGAATGGTTTGTTTATTTATTATAGAGTATTAATATTTTATGATATTATGAATATGTTATTTTTTTGTTATGTGATATGAAAATGTTTTGTTTATGTGAACCCTTAGGTGTAGTGATGTGAGAAATCTCAATATAATGTGTGTTTATTTCATTTCTTATGTTACCACCCATGATATATAACTATAAAAATGATTAGAGTTTAGGGGTTCTGTGTATTTTCCCTAAAATATTGGATAGTTATAAAACATATAGTGAGAAACCCCTTTGTCCCCCAATCATCCTTTTTTATTGAAAAGGTTACCCTATATTCTATATGTTAGATGTGATATATGGAATAGATGTTTTAAGATAGATATGACATGTGGTCCCAATGGACATAGGGATGAGATCGGTTGTGTGGTCCTGAGGTTTTTTTAGGTTGATCAATGATGTATGGTCCCATGAGTCTTCAGGAATATATATGATGTGTTTTCCTAGATTTCATTGGGATGTGATTTGATGGTATACGGTGTGACATATGTCCCATGTGTTTCTAGGTTGGTTGTGATGTGTGGTGTGTCCCATATGTTTCTGGGAATGATTCGATGAGATATATGTTGAAGGAATGGGAATATAGGATGTTTGAAATTTTGGAATTGGAAAGGAAAGTAATTGGGTAACATGTTGGGTTTCCGTTATTTTTAGTAAACATGAAATTATATTATTATATTTGATATTATATTTTGTGATTGGTAAAAGGTCATGAAAGTTACATTTAGTTGACCAATTTATGTGTTGTTGGTTCTACTGTTTGTTCACTGGACCATTAGCATTCTCTTTTACATATTAAAATTAGGCCTTGGTTATACTCGAGTAGTGTAAACCTATTATTCACACGATACGTATTTAAAATATTTTTAGGTTTCTAGGTGGATGGTTGGATTCTAGATGGAAATTACCTGGAGTGATTGTGTTTTAGTTGAGCCAAAGACATTAATTTATTTATTTTTAATTTAAATTGGAGATATAATTATGTATCAATTTTATTTATTCACTCATTTTGGGATGGTTTTTGGTTTAAAAAATATTGTTTGTAGGAGTTTTTTTTGTTATTGCATAACACATTTTCCAATATTATTATATTTATTGACGTAATGGCCTCCCATAATATGATTTTTTTATACCATTGGTTCATGTGATGAACTCGGGGCCCACATGAGGGGAGACATGGGAGGTCATTATTTCTCTCCCAGTATTGTGGCATCATTGCTGCAAGTGTTTGAGAAAGAGTGGTATCAATAGTTATGGTTGATGGATAGGATAATTTTTGGAATTAGGCATGGTGATAATTTAATATATTGATATTTATTTTGTTGTATATGAAATTATAGTGTGACATTTTCTAGTGGGACCAACTAGTATACAAGATTTATGGGCTCCTCATGAACTAGAGAAAAGTATCTTATCTTAATGAATGACCATGTGAGCTGGAAATGTTTCCATGGTAGAAACCAAGGTGAGGTTTTTTGAATCATGATTAATTGTGTTGGTGTTTCAATTTGGTATTTTAGAAAAATATAATAAATAAAATTTAAATAATACATGATAAAATTTAATTTTATCAGTTTTAGGTTGTTCTCATTATTTTTACGAATGGAAAATGTTTATCATCCATGAGTTTCCTAAGAAGATGGTGTTCAGACATCTAATATAGTAGATAAATTTAGGGATAAATTAAAATATGATGATGAGGGATGCTGGTAATATTTTAATTCATTTTGGGGGATTATTTTTAACATGTGTGAGGGAAGTTTCTAGAATCTAGGTATAGAGAGTATGAATGTTGATCTTGACATCGCTTTGAGATTGATCAAATAAAGTGTCGATATTTCTGTTCTATTAGAACATATTCAAAAATAGAGAGATGTTCATCAGTGGAGGAAGTTGTTTCTTTGTGACCTAAAGGAAGAGTATGTGTTGTGTCCCGATATTTAGAGGGTGTTTCAGGTAGAGTGGTTATCATTGATAATGAGGGAATCCAAGAGGCGGGATAATACATCTTTTTATCAGGGGTGTTTGACTATATGGGAATATGTGATATAGTTCATTGATCTCCTAAAATTTTTTATATATTTTTTCCCAGATGGGGATTCTAGAGGGTGATTTATGGAAGAGTCTTTCCATTCAATATTATGGTACTCAGTCACACTGCGTAATATCACTTAGTATCTAAAAGTGTTAAAAATGAATAGGTTGTCTAGTGATTTCATTACATGCTAGTTGATCCCATTATATTGTATAGTTGTGTGTTTCAAGGAAAAAATATTCTGGAATTAGACCATATATGTTCAGATAATTAGGGATCCAATTAGTGGGGGAACTGGCCCGGGATTTTTTTTAACCAACCATCGTGAATAGATGTGTTTCAATCACCTTTTAGGGATTTTTTCCATTTTCCAAAAATATTTTGATTATATATGGGTACCATTAGGGTCAGTCGTGGACAACTTAAGGGGGATATTTTATGATGGGAATTTATATCCCTTTTCATTAGCAATAGTTTCCACTGAGAAATTTACATAAATAAGAACCAAATTTTTTTCTCAACATCTAAGGGTAGGCAACATGGGTAGAGGGAATCCATTATTCAATCCCCATTGATTGTGGCATAGTTAATATCTTGACATTGGTGTCTGGAAATATAGAGTTAATGGTTATGGTGGTTTCAGATTCATATATTACATGCTACAATGCTAGTAGATCTAGGAAATATTAAAGGTACTATTATTTTGTATAGTTCACTTATATGTTCTTTATTGATTCAATATCATCAAACTCATATTGTACCCTTCATTAGATCCTTTTCTTTTACTAGATATGGATAGGATTCTAGTTCCCTTAGTGTTATATTTTCCAGTTGGTGACTAGAGATATTTGTTTTTTGTGTGCTGATAATGTAGGCGGATGATGGGGAGGCACCTATCAGTGGGGTACATCTTCTTCTTCTTGAAGATAAAACCGCGTGATATTATCCATGTTATGGATTTGATGTATTCGGTGTGTGAAATCGGTAAGTACATATTGGGGAAATAATTTCTATTTGATATGGAGGGCCAATTAGTGGTGTTCACTAGCGAGTGAGGTTACCAGTTGGGTGGTAGAAAAGTAGAGCCACATTACTCACATTTGGAAGATTTCTCTATTGAATATAATTTTGGGAGTGTTCCCATGATTGTGGAGAAGTAATGGGTAGTTATCCCATAAGATTTTATGGTACCACATTCTTAGCATGACGTCATGTACTGGATATAGGTTTATCTGTGTCTACCCTGAATTAAATAGATACCTATTGGATGTCGCCCATAGAGTTGTGTGAGTTTAGAATGTAGGTGGATTACATGATGTTGATCAATTTCATCAGTTCCAGATTATCACCATGGAGGGCATCAGTGGTGTACAAGAACAAGTCAAATGGTAACATGACGTTATATATAGACATCCATAGGATGACTTAGGAAATAATGTTGAATCATTGGCCTATTATGAGGATTAATGATATGTTTTAAATGATTACTATAGCTAGTTGGATAGTGAAGATCAATTTATATACAATATTTCACCAGTTAATGGTTAAAAATGAGGATATTTATAATACCAATATCAAATTAAGGTATATGAATATTGTGTTTGGGGTTATGTTATTAAGTGTTTTGAAGTTACCAACTTGATCATGGTACATTTGACCTCATTATTTAATTATTTTAGAGACCACTTCATTTTCTTATTCATTGATAATATATTAATCGACATGATATCATAGATGGATCATGTTAATAAAATTATATTTGTTTGTCAATTCTATTGACACCACCTACTTAATGGGAATTCATCAATGTGTGGGTTCGATATGTGAAGGGGTGCTTCCATGGGAATGTGTATCTCAAAAGAGTTCGGTGTTAGATATTTCAAATATAAATGATATTTTGTATTCTTAAGAAACAAATAATAATGAATAGTTTTACATTTTCCTTTTGTCTTGGAATTTATTATCAAAGGGTTGTGATTGATTTTTATTTAGTCAAAGCCCAATTTACAGTTTTTATCAAAAAGGATCATGAATTTTTGTGGATTGATCTATTATAATATATGATAAAAAACATGAAATAAAATTTTGTTAGGTTTTATGTCAATAAGTTTCCTAATGAGGGTTTATAGTTTTTTTTTCTATGATCCTTCCAAACTATTCTTAGGATGAGTTTTAGTGTAGTCAAGGGTAGTAATATATTATGTGTAATGGATGTTACTTCCAAAAAATAATAACTATGAAACCCATGATTTGGATTTGGTGATATTTTTACATGCTAATGTAGTGTAAGCATTACTACATCAGCAATACCTTTATAGTTTCCATAGACCAATAAAATAATATTGTTGGTTAGAGTAGAGTACTCAAGAGGGGGGAGGGTGAATTAAGTATATATTCAAAATTTCTATTAAATTAGTATTTTTAAAAATTTCCACCAATAATTATAAATAAATGCCAGATAATCAATGTTTTATGGTTATAAATGTTTAACTATTTATTGAACTTCCTTGGAGATTGATTAATTATCAAAAAAAATTAATATTAGTTATTAACATTACTGTTGAAGTTACTATAATAAATAAAACACAATTATAACTTCTTTACAAGATTAACTATCAAATTATATTTAGTGAGTTCTAAATAAAAAAAATAAAATATAGAAAACTAAACTACACAGTGGATATAAAATAAGTGGTTCATTCTCAAGATGTGACCTAATCCACTCCACTTTCTGATCACCTTCCATTCAGTAGTTTAAATTAATTTATTTGATCCACACCCGGGATCAGGGTTAAAAATAATACTCAAGATTGTCCAGGTATCGGGACCTCATCCATAGTTCTTCGTGGGTATGAACTAATAGGTCACATAGGGACTTCATCGACCCGTATATTTGTGAATACACAAATGTAAAAAGATGTAATAGAGAATATATCGTGTATCATTCAGTTTTATGTAGGATAAAAAACATGTTTAACAAAGACACAAACAATTCTTGAAAGATAATAATAATCAACATCAGAGCTAAGATAATGAGATATTGCTAGAAGTTCTCTGATTGTTAGTCTATGCACTTATGGACTTCTGGGATGAAGCAGATGCATAAATCGTGTCCTCTCAGAGAAAACATAGTATTGTAAGTAAACATCTAACTCATGTTCTTCGCCGAGTTGATAATGTAGAAATTTTATTGTCTTTAGGATTCGAGTATTATTCATATATTCCTCCATAGTGTTTGTTTTCATTAAAGCATATGATTATTCTTTATCATGCATACACTTTTCTTTCTGTTACACTATTGTCACATCATTCACCACAATCACATGATTTTGTTCTAGCCATGTTATTCTTTCTATTCTTGGAATGCATGTGTTGGAGCCAACATCATGCAAGTATTCTTCTCCTTGTACATCGTACTATCTGGTAACATGTCTACAATGAAACCTTAATTATGGCAGCACAATTATAAGCTTCAAATATGAACGTTTGAAATTAAATTGAAAAACAACAAAATAGTTTAATAAATGGAGAGATAGTCTATCTAAAAATATTGTCTCCCTAAAACTGTGTCTCCTTAAAATGATGTCTCCTTCTTTTTCTTTGAGCAGTGAGAGTGCTACGATGGCATAGTTGTACAAAGATCAGAAACCAGTAACACAGATATAGTGTTAGGAGCATGGTGTCTGGTCATAGTGACTGGATGGTCACAATTCGTGGTTTATTATAGTGTCTAGATGGTTACGCTGTCTATATGGTTACGCTATCTAGATGGTTTCAGTGTCTGGATGGTTACAGTGTCTGAATAGTTATTGTATATGGATGGTTATGGTGTCTGGATGGTTATGGTGTATGGATAGTTACTGTTTCTAGATGGTTATGGTGTCTGGGTCCTTTTCTAGAAATACACAACCAGTGGTAGGCTCACATTTTCTCAGACATAGTCAAATCTATGTACACAGACTTAAAAAATGATATTCATAGAATAAATTAAACATAATCCTTCATAAGAGAATTTCATTAGAAACAAAATCGTTTACAATAATTAATGAATACATAAAGAAACTATTCATCTCAACACATGATTCTATATTGATTAAACTAGATTAATAGAAATTAGGGAATGTATATGATTAGTGATCATTAAAAAAATATTAATACATGTGGAGTCCAACAATATATGATTTTTTATGATCTAAAATCATCTGAGTGAGAGATTTATTCATAAGTAATGTGTCGTTTCATTAATGTGCATTTAGTGAATATAGAATACATTTTTCTCTACGATTTTGGATTATGAATAAGAGTATATAAGTAGTAGAAAATAAAGGTGCACAACACATTATATTGATAAAAAGATACATTATAAGAGGTAAGGAACAATTATATATAAGACATCCCCATCAAAAGATAGTAATCACTGTTATTCAGCACTATAATGTCTTCTCTATTCCCATATTAGTAGAATCAGAAGAAGAAGACATAGTAGTAGTGGTAGAAATGGAAGAAGGGAGTAAATCTATCGGCAGATATGGTAATGGGAGTCTTAAAAAAATAGAAAGGGCCATGGTAGGTGTAATATAATACAAATGACACTATTGATCAAGGATTACTATCCTGATCTGACATAGATCATGAGAGCCAGACATTGATGTGGGGGATTGGGAAGATGATGAAAAGGTAGAAAAACCAGATTTCAGGGGTGCAACTACTTGAGTGACAACATATGTACTCTTAACATGAAGATAAGGCTGCAAATATTTTATGAAGTTGGCAATGAACTCACCACCATACTACATTTCATTCTAAATGTCATCATAGTTCTCTTTATCATATCCATCAAAGGAGTGAAATAATTGAACATTTGGGCTTGATTTTGTAAAGCTTCAGATACAGGGGGGATCCTCATATTTTCCACAAGGTACATGAAGTTATTTTTCATGTCATTCATATAAAAGAACTGATTGAAGTAGAAGTCCACATTCATAGAAATTTATTGCTGAGATTCATTAGAAATCATGGAATAAATTCTATTAAAATCAACAACTATGTCTCATTCATTGATATCATTATATTTGGATTCCTTGTCAAAGCCTCTAATCAAAGATTGAAGTTCTACATTGAAAACTTTTCAAATCATATCATTGTATACAAAAACTTGAGATGATTTTATAGATGTATGGTATAAAGTGATAGTCGAGTCATAGGATTTGAGTTGATTTAGAAATTTTTTAGTGAATTCCCTTATACTCATCAGTAAACTTATTAAAACCAATATCCTGATCACTCGTCTCTTGACCAATTTTCTTGTTTTATTCAGCTACACTTTCTGATAATATTGTTAGATGTGGTTGAATCAATGAGGATACTTCTTTTGGATTCTAACTAAACATATCCTCAGTATGATAAAAAATAGCTTTTAGTCATTAGGTTATCGCTCTCTGTATTTCTACAACCATACCTTTTAGAGTTTATAATTCATCACTGGGAAGTTTGTTCTCAAATATGACTTTTGAATCTCCTGATGCATCTTTGCTTGAACCTTCCATATGACTTTTTCCAAAAAACAGTGAAGCATATCTTTCCCTCAGATTGGTTATAGGATTTGGTTGGGTTTTCATGAGTTTCTTAACTCTATCCTATTGGGTAGCTCCAAATTCTTTTAGATCGTCCTTATTCACCATGATTACAGATTTTTGAAAGGAATTTGGAGTAGAAGTTTATATAGGATCAGGTTCCATGGTAGAGATAACATTATAAGAAAATTCAAGTTTCAAATCAAACATAGTAGGCAGATCAATTCATTTAACTGAGAATTCATGGGAATCAATCACATAAAAAAACTAGGGAATTTATACATGTATCCACTTATCTTGGATCAATCAGATTAGAAACTTCAACAGATTTTAGATTGTGGGATGCACCCCCTGAATAGGTACATCGTTTATAAAACTGATATATTTAGATCCTTAATCTATTTCCATGAAATCACCCCTAATTTCCTCATCCATTTCTATTCTATCCAACTAAAATTCATGATCCGTTATCTATTTAGCATAAGGAATAACATCCGGAACAATTTTGTCCTTGCAGTGTTCTACAAGGGAATATTCTTAAAAAACCAAAATATATTCTTCTATATGATCTTCTAAAACATTATTTACAAATAACATAGCAACAGATTTTTCTTTTAAAGATTGTTGTTCTTCTCGATCAACAACATTTTCATGAACATGCACATACATTTAAAATAATACTTGAGGAGAAGATTCATTATCTTCATAAAAAATAATAGATTCTCTTGCAGGTAAAACATCATAATCATCTTCTTCCTCATCAGAATATTCATCAAGTTCATTTGGCTCTAATCCTAGATCAAATAAATCCTTAAGTCTTGAAGGGTTTTATACCATATTAAAATTTTCATAAACTCTATCATTATCTTCTACCCATGTATTCATCTACGGATTTCAATTGATTTTAATTTTCATTTTAGTGAATCATTAAATTGACAGAACAAATAATCCTTTAAAACATATTCAACTTGTCCTAGCAATCCATTGGCCTAAAGCGTAGATGAGATAAGCCATGAATAAAAAAGGTAGGTTGACATGGAGGTTGTTTGGATAAACTCACACATTGGTTGTATAACATACTTGCATATGTTGATCTTATGTCCATTTATTATTAGATGTATCAAAAATATAGCCTGATATATGAGTAAAACAAAATCAACATTTTCATGGGAAGATAAATTTCTGAACAAACATAAACCAGAGTCTATATTAATTATCTATCCTGACAGGTATGGCACTCCTGGGTTTCATTTCTACTTAAATATCTCAAACATCATTCAAAACAAATAACTCACTCGGAGCTGTAGGACTTCTCTACTAGTCCTCACAAATACCCGGATTAGGTATCCTAAGTAATGAATCCCATATACTCGAATAAAATGTGCACATATAACCATTCATACTACTTATAATAGTATACCATCATTTGAATAAAATTTGATTTGAACATATTTTTAAAACTGGGAAACTTTATTTGGATAAATATTCCTTTAATCCTTTGTAAACCAATCTAGCCAGCCTTACTCTGTTGTCATTTTCAATAGAAAACACATACATTATTGGAACCACATAGGGTATATCTTCATTTTAGTTACCACTAATTTGTTCACTAGATTCGGATTTAGATGGCCTTTAGGCGAAATCGTTGGCGTGATTTTCAACATCTTCTTTGAAATGTGCATCTATGGAGTCGATGACGAATGGAGTTTCATCATAGGCATTCTCTAAATGATCGAGAGGGAGAAGGGTTAAAATTGGGGTTTCATTTTGAGATTAGAAGTCTCGAGGGAATAATGAGACAAACTTATTTTATTTTATCATTTAGGGATATCATGCATTGTGGGATACAAAGCGTGGAAATGTAAAATAAATAAAACAATGAATTACCAAGGTATGGGTTGTAATATAAAAATAAAACAATAAAGCTCCTTTATAGTGATACCTTAATTGTCTTTCACAGTTAGACCCTAATCATCCCTTCATTGTGAGCCTATAATGGTGTGATTTCGAAAATATGAAACTATATTGTTTGAGACAGTATGTGCCAGATAGTGGCCATGAAATAGTAATTTTGAGACTGTAATCTTGGAACAGTTACACTTAAGACTATAAAACTATAGAACCATTAGAGTTAAATAGTAATATTAAGATAGTGACATGTGAAATCATAAACTGTGAAACAGTATAATTACTACTTATGATTTATCATTCCCAATCCATGTATTATGTAATCTATTATTTCAAAATTTAGTGGTTTGGTGAATATATCTGTAGGATGATATTCAGTTCCAATGAATTCCAAAGTGATGTCACCTCTCTAATATTGATCTCTCAAAAAGTGATGTCTTACATCAATATGTTTTTTTCAAGAGTGCAAAACATGATTTTTTGAGATGTTAATAAAACATGTATTGTCACATTTTATAGGT
Organism: Viscum album; assembly: GCA_963277665.1. Taxonomy (NCBI): domain Eukaryota; kingdom Viridiplantae; phylum Streptophyta; class Magnoliopsida; order Santalales; family Viscaceae; genus Viscum; species Viscum album. Next base: position 656,668,076 of record OY728140.1, read on the forward strand.
ACAATCCTGAATTGATATCCAAAATCTAGTAATTTATATTTCATCCACAAAATTAACGCACCAAAATAGTTAGTAGATATATATTAATATTCTGTAGTAGATAATGCAATGGTGTTTTTTTTACACCATGATACTACTGACTTTCCTAAAAAGTGACATGTTCTAGAGGTTATTTTTCTATCTAACATACCACCACCGAATTCAGCATCGGAATAATTCACCAACTCAACGATTCTCCTCTATGATAGAATAGTCCATGATTGGGTGTATGTTTGAGGAAATTGAAAATTCTATTAACATCATTTAAATGAGATTCCTTAGTATTTTCATGAAATCGAGCACACACACACACACTAATCATAATTTTAGGTTGTATAGCAGTTACGTAGAGTAATCTTCCAATAATTCCTCAAAAGTGATATGGTTAATATATTTTTCATCTTCATCAAGATCCAACTTACAAGTAGAACTCATTGTAGTCCCACTATATTTAGTGATATCCAATCCAAAATGTATTTAAGATCTCTAATATATATTTATTGATTTAAAATAACCCCATTATTTCTATTGAATGATTTTAAATCCAAGATCGAATTTGAGTTCACCCGTTAAACTCATTTCAAATTGGTTTTGGATCGTTTTATAGAATTCAATACATAAATAAATTTTTGAATATCAAAATATAATGTCATCTAGATTGATTTTAACTACTAAAAAATAATTGGAAATTATTTATATAGAAAGGGTACGATCATATATTCAATTTGTAAAAGCTTTGAAAATATGAAAAGTTCTTAATATATTTTACCAAGCTCTTAGATCTTGTTTTAAAACATATAAATATTTTTATAATTTAAAAATACAGTTTGGAAAATGAGGGTTTGTAAAACCAGGGGTTGCTCAACAATGTCATCCTCAGTTTTATACCCATTTAAAAATGCACTTTTGATATCCATTTGATATAATTTGAAATTTAGTGGTGCTGCATAAGCAAAATAATCTGATGGCTACATGTATAGGTTCTAGTGCAAAGGTCTCATTATAGTCAGTTCATTTTTATTGACTATAGCCTTGTGCAACCAATCTAGCCTTATTTCTAACTATATTACCAGCTTCATCTACCTTATTTCAGGTAACCCATTTTGTCCATAAGGTGAATGTGTCTTTTGTTCTTTCAACATGTTTTCAAACTTTTTTCCATTCAAACTGATTATGTTGTTCTTGCATAGCCAGCACCCAAAATTCATCATTGATAGAATCATTATTCTTTTCAGGTTCTTGTTCAGACAAGAAGACTTTATGTTCAACATGATTTATAAGATAATCTCTAGTTCTATATCCTTTTTCTATGTCTCCAACAATAGCATCTAAAGGATGGTTTTTAAGAGTTCTAACTACTCCAGAAAAATAAGGACATGTGATTTCAAGATCATCAATAAGATCATGTTTATTGGGACCAGAATCTAATAAATTTATATAACTATAAGTTTTCACAATTTCATTTACAATATAGTTAGAAGATTTTGAATTAATTTTTAGATTTGATACATCATTCTTCAGGATTTTTAGGGTGTTCTTAGGCTCATGTGGATTTGATTCATCAAAACTGACATGGTGTTATTCTTCCACACAATTAGAAATTTTATTAAACACTCAATAGGATTTACTTGAAATTGAATATCCTATAAATATTTCTTCAAAATTCATGGATAAAAAGTTTTCTAGATTCCCGTAGTATTGGGGTTATATACATTTCATCAAAATACTATGAATTAGCTAACTTTGTGTTTCTATTGTTCCACAACTCATATGGAGGTATTTTAAGCATAATATGAATCAAAACTCTATTGATTATATAGAATGTTGTATTTACAACTTCCTACCAAAAGTAAATAGGTATGTCATATTCACTATGCATAGTTCTGGCAATCTCATGCATGTTTATAGTTCCTTTTTCTACATATCCATTCTATTGAGGTGTTCTAGGGGTAGTGAAATAATAACTATATCTTTTTTGTGAGAAGAAGGATTCAAACTCTTTATTTCAAAACTCACATCCATGATCACTACATAAGGATTTAATTTTATATCAACTAATATTTTTCTATTATTTTGGATTATTTGGAAAAATGAGATTGGGATTCACATTTATGATCCCAAAATAAAATCCATGCATATCTTGAAAATTCACCTACATTAACATAAACTTATTTCTTCCCATTTAAACTAGAAACATTAGATGATCTAAACAAATCCATGTGAAACAATTCAAGGGGATTAGAAGTGACACTTATTTCTTTTCTTTGAAGGAAATTTTTTTGTTTCATTCCTTTTGGGAAAGCATTACATAGATTATCATTTGGAATATCATGTTTGGGTAGGTATTTGAATAATATTTTTCTACTTATCATTCTAACGGAGTGAGAGTTACATTGTCATATTCTCCTCTTCCAAAACTAAGACTCTTTTTAAAACACTCTTAAACATGAATCATTTTGAGAATAAAAAGAATGTATATTAACAAAATAAACATATTATTTTTTAATTTATTAATTACAAATTATTTTTTATAATTAATGTAGTACCCTTGGTTTTGGGTACATAACCCCTTTCCTCCGGTTTTTAAAATTTGCGTGTAAAAAATAGAAAGTATAAATAATATAAAGTGTTTCTATAAAATAGAGAGTTTCCATAAAATATTGAGTTTCTATAAAATAAATAGTTTCCATAAAATGGATAGTTTCAATAAAATATATAGTTTCTATAAAATAAACAGTTTCCATAAAATAGAATGTTTCTATAAAATAGAGAGTTTCCATAATATAGAGAGTTTCCATTATGTTGGGTGTTTCCTTAATGTTGGTTGTTTCTATAAAGTGGGAAGATTTCATAATGTGGGGTGTTTCCATAAATTTTTTATTTCAATGTTGAGTTTTTCTTCAATAAAGTGGGTTGTCTCTATAAAGTGGGGGTTTCCATAAAGTGGATGTTTCCATAAAGTGGGTGGTTTCCATAAAGTGGGGTGTTTCCTTAAAGTGGGATGTTTCCATAAAAAAATGTGTTTCCATTAAAATGGTAAAGGTTAAGGATGAGAGGGTTTGGGGGGTTTATAAGGAGTGTTGGGACCAAAAATAAGGTCGCACGATCCTTATATGGTTGGCCCAAACTGTGTGGTCAAACCTTGCGTAGAGGTCAAATCTAGATCCTATTTTCTAGGAGCTTACTTGTATTTGCTCTATATTTTTAGGTTTGGCTGTAAAACGCCCCTATATTGAGATTATATTCCCTACAGGTCTTTATAAACCTCCCCACATGAGTTTGAGCCATCCCAGATCCCTCTCTTGGTGATTTTGAGTTGATTCGTGAGGTATGTCACCATTCATTCTGGATTTGTCATGTTTTCTTAGATCATCTTAAATATACATCACCAATCTCCATTCATTCTCATATATGAACCTATCGTGGGTAGATCTACATTTTTTTATGCCAAAAAATTCAATTTTTAATTTTGATCTTTCTAGGATAAGATACCTATGGTTGTTCTTGGAGAATCGACCCGCTTTTTTGTGCATTTTCATATGTTTTTAATGTATCATCAAAACCTTCATGGTAGGTGGTTTATCTCTCAACTCTTCTTGATAGAATTTTTTTCATAGATTCAAATTGTATTATTGATTGTGAAATTTAGGGAAAAATCTTCATTTGTGATGATTTATGGTTCTTTTGAAATTGCGTGATCTTGGTGAATAATTGTTCAAAATGCAGTTTAGTTTCATGTATTTAAATTGATGATTTTGAGTTATGGACATTATGGAATTGATAAATGGTTTATGGAAAAGATATTTTCTATATAAATGGGTTTAAAAAATGGATTTTTATATAAATGGTTTGGAATTGAAATTTTTTGGCATTGAAATGGTTTTGACGGAAATGGATTTCAACAGAAATGTGTTTTTAATGAAAGGGTTGTTTTGGCATGATTGTTTGGAATATGTGGTGAGTGTTCATGTTTCATATATGTGTCTTGGATGAAATATGAGCTTGTGTATGGTGACAAAGTTTTAATGGCACATGGGAATTTCATACACGGGGCTTGGTTGAAATTTGAACTTGTGTTTAGTGCAAAAGGGTTAATGGCACATTGGAAGCAATTACCTTGGGATGAAATGGTAGGCTAATGAGAAACCGCTCATGTGTATGGAACTTTCATAACGTAGCATGCATGGTTGGTTGCATGGGTTTGAGAAGTGGTTGGGTATGCTGATAAAGGGATATTGTGAAATGGTTGTTAAGATTGTTTAGTTGTTTTTCTGAAAAAATAACTTACTCGTAAAATTGGTTTCAAATGCATTTGTATGCTTTAGGTAATGTTTGGTTTTTGAAACTTGTTTAAATTTATATATAAACTATTTTTGAGAAGATTTTTTATATAAAACATTTAATATAATTGTTTCTAACTCTTCTATACTCGTGGTGTGAGTAGTGAAGTCATTGGCGAAAACCTACTGAGTTTTACACTCACCCCTGATTTGTCACTTTGGTGATTTTGCGGATTCAATATTCTGGGACAAGGGAAAAGGTAATGTTTCACACGTGTTTACCACTACCTCATGATTTATGGGATGTTCAATGATATGGGAGCTTGGAAATTGTGGATAATGGAGTCTTGAGGTCTTTGGAGATTTATGTGTTGTTTAACTATTGTGTAGTATGATTCATGGTTATTCTTCTGTTGTTTCTTACTTTGATGTGGTTGTGAGATACATGATGTTGTTGAGTTGTCTTCCATTTTTTCATGAATCAAATTTTGAATGGTTGGTTATGGTTGGTAGGTTTATTGGTATATTTCTTATAGGGTAAATTTTCCGCCACTTGGATTTGAAAACCATTGGCATTCATTGTTTTCCTTTTGTGTCTTAGTGATGCTGCTTAAGCCCTAGTAATTACTTGTTGTACTATCAAGCCTATGAGAATTGATAGGTCATAAAAAAGGGTATCATCTTTTTAGGTCCTTTCCTAACATGTATTCATCAATGATCCTAGTTTTGGTGATGAAATCCCTTCATGTCTATTCCTAGGGTGGGAATCATAGATTGGAGTAGAATTGTAATAACATGAAATGTATCACACAAAAGTACATAGCTAACCCTTTTATGCTAAACATTATGTTACCCTGGAATTGGGTAAATATGTTTTTAGAGACACTTCTGGGATTTTGAAATCTCATTATCATGGGTTTAGCCAATGAAACTAGCATTACATGAATTATAGAGAAATGAAATCCCACTAGGAGTGAAAACATAATTTTGATTAATGAATCATGATGTCAAAACAGTGTTAATTTTTTAGAAATTATTGAATTGGTTTTCAAATTACAGATTTTGAAAAAGGGAATTCATTTCTTATTTTGAAAATGGATAAATTTTTAAAAGCATGTGAAGTGGTTTACAAAATAGTTGAACATTGGAAAAATGTTATTTTGGAAAACAATATTGTGATAGTTGATGAGATAGAATTAGAAATTCTATGCCAACATTAACTATAGAGTGAGATTAACAGAGTCTGTTTTCATTTTTCAAAATGGAAAGAGGTAGGCGTCATCGAAACCAACTAGAAGAAGTTGTGAAGTATGTGGTTGCACTTGAACCACGTGTGAGCAAAGAGCTGGTTCAGAGTATTGTCCAACCATTTCTAGCTATGTACATAGGGAACCATAGGAATGAACCCTGTCATGTGGATCATACCATATAACTCATGAATAATAATCCACCTAATTTTCAGGGTGATTCAGAACCCGAGAAGGTGGAAGTTTGGCTATGTAGGGTGAATAGTATCTTTGACTTCATCAGCACTCCAGTAGAGATAATGGTCAAACTGGTGACGTATATACTCAATGATCTTGCACATTGGTGATGGGATTTAGAATTTTAGGATAAATTATATGAAGTACTTACATTGGTGGATTTTGAAGTATTATTCAACAAACAATTATATCCTCACACTTTCAAGATCTAGTAAACGAAGAACATCTTCACCCAGAAACAAGGGAGTCTCTCTGTAACAGCGTATGCGGCTATGTTCATGACCATAGTACGCTTTGCACCAGTAGTTATGACAAGTGCCTCTTTTATGGTACGCATCTTTGAATCAGGGCAACGATATGCGATTCGATTAAAGATAGCAGTACATTATATTACAGATTATAAATAGATTGTTAACATAGAGACTGTGGCTGAATGTGATATCTCGAGATCTAGGGGAGGAGGTATGATGATACCTACAGGAAACGGTGGGAACTCAACCACTGGGAACAAGTATCAAAGGGAATATTATTTCCATGGTGGAAGTGGAAATCATAACTAGACATCTAGATTAGTAAACATTCCTCTAAGACCCCAGAGAAAAGCATGTTGTTTTCAATGTGGTTCTCTTCACCACATAAAGCAAGATTGTATAACACAACTTATAGCATGTCATAATTTCCACTGGATTGGACATCATCAGCGCTATTGTCGCACTGCTCCAAGGTAGGGTGCTCGATACCCTTCTCAGGTGTCGCACGCATCGTATGCTTCGACTGGATGAGGACAACAGAAATAATCTCATCAGCAAAGCAGAGCTACCCATGGTGATTCTAAAAATTCCATGACTCCTCAACTAAGGAATCCTTAGTAAGGAAACAAGGAGAACAATGTAGTGAAGAAACAACTTTATGGAGCTTAGAACGTGATTTTTTATGGTCAGGCTAGACCATCTATAGTGAGAGGTACTATTCTTTTGAATTCTACAATTGTTCGAGTCTTTTTTGATACAAGTGCATCATATTCCTTCATTTCATCTCATGTTGTTGACTTGTTATGTTTAAAACTGGAAATGATGCCTTCTTTTTTGAAACTGAAAACTCCTCTCGGTGAAAGAAAATGTCCTGCCTTTTTGTGTAGATCAAGTGTGATACTTGTTGATGGAGCTGAGCAAAAATGGTACTTCTCGATGTTTGATATGGATTTCTATGATGTAATCTAGGGAATGGATTGGCTGAAAATGTTCAAGGCATGAATATACTATTATAGGAGAACGGTTAGTTTCATGACTAATGATGTCGTCGACCATATCTTTAGAGGATACAAGATTTTAACGAAGGGTGAAAAGAGAATGTTGAAACCTATAGTGGGAACAATCTCATAGATATTGGTAGCATTGACTTTGGCATCAATAAAAATTGTCGAGGAAATTAGTTTTCCATATCTTGTGGATCAATTTCTAGATTTCATTCGCAAGAAATTCTCAGAGTTACCACCTATAAGGGATTTAGAGTTTACCATTGATCTCCTTCTCGAGAGCTGTCACATTCCCATTCCTTCTTATCGGATAGAAGCAAAAGAGTTATTGGAATAGAATGTTTAGTTAGAGGAGCTGGAAAGAAAGTTTTTCATTCGAACAAGTATGTGTCCAATGTCTGTACCTATATGGTTCGTGAATAAGGAAAATGTAAATCTTTGGTTGTGTGTTGATTATCGTAAGATTAAACAACTTAAGATAATGATCAAATATCCACTTCCACGTGTTAATGATCTATTCGATCAATTAAAATGTGCTCAGTTGTTCTCCAAAATTGATTTGTGATCAAGATATCACCAATTCAGCGTTAAAAAAGAAGATATTCCAGAGACAGCTTTTAGATGTAGATATGGACACTATGAATATATAATATTGCCTCTTAGTCAAACAAATGAACCAGTTGTCTTCAGGGAATTGTTGAATTAGATATTTCTACAATATCATGATTCGTTATTGGTGTTTTTTGAGGATGAAATTTTGGTTTATTCAAAGAAAAGGGTTGAAAATGAGGTCCACCTGAAAATAGTGTTACAAATATTGAGATATCATTTTTTTATTCCAAATTATCAACGTGTAATTACTTGATACAAGACATAAGTTTTCATGGTCATGAAATTTCTGAGAAATGTTGATACTGAAAATAGAGAATCCTTTATCTCATGGAAACCACAAAAAAATGTTTTCGAGAGACGGAGTTTTCATTGTCTAACTAGTTACTACCAATTTCTTGTCCATTATTTATAATGACCATATTCACCAATGACATCTCTGAAAAAGAATAATGTTGTATAAAAATTGACAGATAAATGTCCAAAGTCATTCTAGGAAGATAATGTTCAGCTTTCACCAACACCAATCATGATCTTTCTAGAAGAATCATATGGGTATGTTGTGTATTGTGTTTCTTAGGGATTTGGGTTGGGTTTCTTTCTCATGAAATGATATCGTGTTGTTTCTTATGGTTCAATGTAGTTGAGGGAGCATCAGAAGAATTACCCAACACATGATTTGGTGTTATACGTAGTCGTCCATGCTTTGATATCATGGTGTCATTATCTCTTTGGTGAGAAATTAAATGTGATTACAGATAATAAAAGCTTGAAACACATTTTCTCATAGCAAGATTTGAATCTAAGGCAATGAAGAAGGATGGAGTATCTCCAAATTTTTTACTTTGACATGTTTTACACACCGGGGAAAAGAAAATCGGTGGCAGATTCATTGAGTAGAATTTCATATTCTCTGTTGGTGAATGAATCTTCAGATGAATGGATGTTGATGATGATATTATCAGACATACATATGGAATGTGAAGACCATATTAATGATGCAATTTTCTTTTCTGATACACTAGTTACTGATTTAGTAAAAATGATCAAAGAGGCCCAAACATTTGATGTAGAGTGTATTATTGTATGATCAGAACAAAAGGGTGGGAATACCGTTGATGGATAGAAACTTGATGGGGGTTCAATTTTCTATTTGAGAGACCAGATGGTTGTACCTATGGGTTTTAGTAACAACTCCTTCAGTATTACCATCATTTGAGATGTGCTATACATCCAGGTACAAAGAAGATGTATAAGGTGTTGAAGGTGCAGTTTTAGTGGTGTGAAATGAAAAAGAAGTTGGCTGAGATCATCACATGGTTCTTAACATGTCTGCTGGTTATTTTAGAGCATCTGAGACTAGCTGGTATGTTACAATATTTTCTCATCCTTGTGTTGAAATTGGATCAAATAACAATGTATTTTGTTACAGGTCTACCAAGGACAATCCAGAAACATGATTCCATTTGGTTCATTGTAGATCATTTAAACAAGTCAGACCAATTCCTCTATATTCGTGAAACACATACGGTATAGGATCATTCAATAATCTATATTTGAGAATTGGTAATGAGGCATGATGTACCAGTGTCAATTGTCTAAAATAGTGATCTGAGGTTCTCGTCTCATTTCTGGAAATTCTTACTGCAAGCCCTTGGGACACAGTATACTATAAGCACGACGTATCATCCTCAGATGGATGGGAAATCTGAGTAGATGATAAAATAATTGGAAAACATGATGCATGACTGTGTAATATTATTTGGTGTCTAATGGGAGGACATATACCCTTAGTGGAGTTCTCATACAATAACATCTATCATTCCATGATATGCATGGCCACATTGGATGCATTTTATGGGATTCCTTCTCATTACCCACTATGCTGGGTGGAAATAGGTGAAACACCACTAGTCAGGCCATGCCTTCTACAAGAAACAATAGAAAATATCCAGTTGATAAGAAATTGTATAGATACGGCTCAAAGTTGTAAGAAATTTTATGTAGTTTATCATTGAAGACTGTTGTCATTATTTTTAGGTTATCATGTCTTCTTGAAGATCCCTCAATGTATTGGGCATCATTGCATCGGGAAGAAGGGAAATTTATCCCCTGGACACATTGGCCTTTTTGACATGTAGGAATGGTTTGGAGAGGTGGCATATCGGTTGGCATTACCACCATAGTTTATTTCAGTTCATAATGTTTTCCATGTACCCATTCAAAAATGTATCACCCTAATCCTGATAATGTGATTAGATGGGATCACATTGGGCTTGAACCGGATGCATCACTGATACATATGCTACTGTGGATCACAGATAGAAAATCTAAAGCCTTGTGTGGGAAAAGCATCAGCATAGTTTGGGTTTTATGGACACTTGGCCAGATTCAATAATAGACATGGGAATGTGAGAATGAAATGAAAGATAAGTGGTAGGAACACATTTTGGCTAGTTAGAGTTTTCTACATTCTAGGGACGTAATGACGAATGGTTGGGAGAATGTAGTACCCCGGGTATAAGGTACATAACGTGTTTCCTCACATTTTTTCTAAAATTGGTGTGTATAAAATTGAGTGTTTTCATAAAATATATAGTTTCTATAAAATATGTAGTGTCCATAAAATATAGTGATTCTATAAAATAGAATTTTTCCTGAAAATAGAGTTATTCTATAAAATAGTGTGTTTCCATAAAAAACTAAGTTTCCATAAAATATGGAGTTTCCATAAAATAGAGTCTTCCATAATTTGGGGAGTTTCCGTTAAGTAGGTTGTTTCCATAATGTTGGGTGTTTCAATAAAGTGGTGTGTTTCCATAAAGAGGGTGTTTCCATAATGTTGGTTGTTTCCATTAAGTTGGGTGTTTCCATAAATTGGGGTGTTTCCATAATTTGGGTGTTTCCATAAATTGGGGTGTTTCCATAATTTGGGTGTTTCCATAAAGTGGGTTGTTTCCATAAAGTGACGTCTTTCTATAAAGTGGGAAGTTTCTATAAAATAATGTGTTTCCTTAAAAAGGATAAATGTGAAGGATGGGAGAGTTTAAGTGTTTTATAAGGTGTGTTGTGACCAAAAGTAAGGTCGCAAGATCCATACATGGTTGGCCCAAACCGTTTGGTCAAACCTGACACAGAGGTAAAATCTTTATCTAATTTTCTAGGAGATTACTCATTTTTTCTATATATATTTCGGTTTGGCAGCAAATTCCCCTTTGATGAGATTACTCTCCCTAAAATTCTGTGTAACCCTCCTAACATGAGTCGAACCCAACCCAGATCCTTCCCTTGGTGATTTTGAGTCTGATTCTTTTGGTATGTCACCATTCTTTATGTATTTGTAATGTTATCTTAGACATTCTTAGATCTACTTCTCTGATCTCTTTTCATTCATATATCCTAACCAATAGTTTGTATATAAACGTTTTTTATGCCCAATAATTCAATGTTGAATTGTGATCATTCTAGGATATGATAAATGAGGTCGTTCCTAGGAGAATGCCCAGCTTTCTTTTGCGTTATTTCATCTACTTCCAATTTTTTGTCAAAACCTTTGAGGTATGTGTCTTCTCTATCAACTTCTATTGATATAATTTTAGGGCATAGATTCAAATTGGTATATTGATTGTGAAATTCATGGAAAATATTCATTTGAGATTATTTATGGTTTTTGTGAAATTGCATGATCTTGGTGAATAGTTGTGCAAAAGAGGGTTTAGTTTCATGAATTTAAAATGAATATTTTAAATTATGAATTTTCTAGAATATATAAATGGTTAATTGAAAATATTTTTTCATTAGAATTGATTTTCAAAAAAATGGAGTTTTATTGAAATGGTTTGGAATTGAAATGGTTTAGCATTGAAATGGTTCTAACAAAAATTGTTTTGAATAAAAAGGTGTTTTTATTAAAAGGTTTGTGTTGGCATGATTGTTGGGAATATCTGGTGTGAGTTTATGTTTCATATACTAGGCTTGGTTGAATTATGACCTTATTATCAGTGCCAAATGTTGAATGGAACATGGAAATTTCATACATGTTTCTTGTTTGTAACATGACCATCTACTCTGTTCCAAAGGGTTAATGTCATATTGAAACCCATTACCTTGTCAAAACATGGTTGATTGATGAGAAATATCTCATGAAAATGAAACTGTCATATTGTAGCATGCATGGTTGGTTTCATGTGTTTGAGGAATGGTTGGGTATGTTGATAAAGGGATTTTGTGAAATGGCTGTAAAGATTGTTATTTTTTTTCTTATAGAAAAATAACATGTTGGGAAAATTGGTTTCAATTTCACTTGTATTCTTTTTGTAATGAATGGTTTTGGAAACTTGTTTATATTTAGTTATAATTTTTTTGGATAATTATTTTTATATAAACTATTTTTTTATAATTGTTTCTAACTCTTCTATCCTAATGGTGGGAGTAGGGATGTCATTTGGGAGAACCTATTGAGTTTTATACTCACACAGTCATTGGCACATTGGTGCTTTTGCAGACGTTATCTTCTGGGATAAGAGAAAAGGTAATGTTTCTGATGTGTTTAGAACTACCTCATGATGTATGGGCTGTTCAAGGATTTTGGAGGTTGGAGATTGTGGACTTTGGAGTCTTGAGGTCTTTGTAGAGTCCTGTGTGGGTTATTTTCTGTTTATATTGTTTCATGGTTATTCTTCTAAAATTTATTCCTTTGATGTGGTGGTGAGATTAATGATGTTGTTGAGTTGTATTCTATTTTTTCATGGATCATATAGTGAATGTTTATTTATGGTTGGTAGATTTATTATTTTATTACTTAAAGGTTAAATCATCCCAAATTCTGTTTGAAACCCTTCTACATTAATTTCCTGCCTTTGGCATCTTGGGATGTTGCTTAAGTCATATTAATGACTCGTACGTACTCTCAAGCCAATGATAATTGGTGGGTCCATACAATTAAAAACATTTCAGGCATCATTTTTAAATTTTACATGAAATCCATCATCACATTATTTTTTAAATACTAATAAAATTAAATTTCAATCCATCAAAATAGTACTTTGGAATTCATAACTGAGTTAGATTTTTGGTTTTGGACAAGGCCAACAATTTTTCCTTCGGCATTATCCCTAAATGCGAAATGTCCTCTATTATTTTTTATTAAGCTCTTGATTCCTGGCATGTCTCATGTCATGTGTCTCAAACACCCACGATCTAAGTACCATATGAATCTATAGGAACACATTATGAATCTTTCTTACTAAATAGTCAAATAAATAATTATTTTGTTACCCATAATTGTTTGGGGCTAGTAATATTTGTGATTAATTCCTTAAGAACCCATATATCTATAATTGGGTTCCTATATAAATTATGTAACGAATTTGAAAAAAAAAATATTAGGTCCAGAAAATTTTTAAAAATTAGAGAGTGTGTCATAACTTGAACTAGCTGAAGGTTTCCAAAAACTATGAGTAATGTTGTATGTCCTATATTTAGAAACAAAATTAGTTCTTCCTAAATTTCTTTTACCAGGTTGATAGCCAATGCCAGTAGTATATATTGGATAAATCTTTTTACCTAGAATTTGTACCAAGGTATCATTACCATTATTAAACATTTCAAGATCCTTTTTCAATTGTTCATTATATTATTTAAGTTAACTATTCTATTTGAGTAATTGATCATTTTTACCTATTTCTTACATGAATTTAGTTCTAATAGTTGATGTAAAAGCATGCTGTTTCATAAGGCTTCTATTTATCTTTTAGTTTGTTTTATGTCTCTTAAAACATATAAATAAACTCAAAAATTTCATCATTATACATATTTTCAAACTCACTGTCTTTTCTAGAATAATAGGAATTTTGTTCATGAGATTCCGGTGTTACCTCAGATGTGTTTGCATTAAAACACATTTTGTCTTTGTAATCCAGATCATCATATAAATATTCTAAGTCACTAGAACTGTCTTCAGAAGAACTCCATGTTTCTTTCATGTCCTTTTTTATAAATTCTATTTTTTACTTTTATTTCATTTTGTACATAATTTTGGGACAGTTATTATTGTCATGTCCTTTTCACTTAATTTCATAACAGACAATCTCATCAGGATGGTCACTTCTTTTCCAATATTTCTTCCATCTTCCATTGTGATCATTCCACTCTTTGATGTTATGATTTCTAAAAATGTTATGATTTTTTAAAAATATATTAAACCATTTTTTTAATTGATCCATCTCCTCATCAACATATGTGATGATTTTTAACTATTGGAAAATTCTACAGAAATATCCAATTTCCCTTTCTCTTTTTGTTTATAGGTGGTGGTCTTGAATGAAACATATTTTCTTTTGGGTTCATCGTTTTATTCCTTGTTTACATTCAACTCCACATCATTCATCATCAATTTTTAAATGAGTTACATTATAGTTATATTGATAATGTCGTATGAATCTCTTATAGAGATAGAGGTTCCTCTCTATCTGTCAGGTAGACATATGAGAGTCCTTATTATCTGTTCATTGGTAGTGACATCTATTCCAAAAGAAGACATGGTGTTGAAAATTTCAATGAACCAACGATACATGTCAAAAATAGGCTCATCGGGGTTCATTTTAAATTATTCATATTTAATAGTATATGTATTAAGTCTCATTTATATCACAATATATGTTCCTTCATTGGAAATAGACAAGGTATACCAAATTCCATGGGATGTTGTACATGGAATGATTCAATTAAATTCCTCATCTCCTAATGAGATGTATAATGCATTCAAACCTTGAAATTGTTTTTATAGACCATTTTGTAAGGTTCATACCAAGTGATTATATTAGTAGTATAAATCAAATATTTATATATAATTGAAGTATATATTTCAAAGATCAAACTTTCTAAATGAATATTTATTTTAATTTTCCATTAAGCATAATTGGTTTCATTAATGAGTGGTGGTTTTTTTCGTTGAACCTTTGATTATACTATCCATATTAAAAAAATAATTTAAAAGAGATATAAATTTATAATTACAAGAAATTTTACAGATCTTTAATGTACAAGTACAATCACAGTTGAATAGGTTCAAAAACAGAGTTTTAATAAACACCCTATGATACCAAATGTTTGTCAGAGTAGATTACTCAAGAGGGGGGTAAAATGAATATCTATCCAAAATTTCTGTGTAAATATTATTCATAAAATGGTTCCCCAATAAATTCAAATAAATCCCATTTAATCTAGGTTATACAGTTACAAATGTTTTACTATTTAAATAACTTCTTAGAAGATTGATTAATTGTTAGTAATTTTAATATTAGTTATTAAAATTACTTTAGAACCTATTATAATAATGAAATAAAGTTATAAATTCTTTTCATGATTAACAATCAATTTAAATTTAACAATTTCAGAATTAAACAGAAAAACATAGAAAACCAAAGTAAAAAAACACAGAAGATATAAAAACGAGTTGTCCAATATCATGATGAGACCTAATCCACTCCACTTGGTGATCACCTACCACATAGTAGTTTATATAAATAATCATGATTCCCACACTAGATCAGGGTTAATAACAGTACATAAGACTATCCATGTATCAAAACCTCATCCACAGTTCTTCATGGGTATGAGCTAATAGGTCACATTAGGACTTTTTCCACTCTTATATGTGGGAATACAAAAGGGTAAAATTGATGTTAGAGAAAGGATATCTTGTATCGATCAGTTTGATCCATGAGAATGTACATTTTTAATACCGACACACACACACTGCTCGAAATAAAAATAATAATAGACAATTGCGAAGAGATGATGAGATAATGTTAGAAGTTCTCTGAGTGAAAGTGTATACATCTCTGGAGATATGGGGTGAACAAAAATGCAGAAATCAAATGTTCTTGTGGAAAACATTGTATCATAATACATCTAGATCTAGATCGTGTTTTACATTGAGTTGATAATGCAGAATGTTCTTGACTCTAGGATTCGAGTGTGATTTGTGTGTTCCCCAATAGTGTCGGGTTGCATGAAATCGTGTTCTTATTCATTATCATGCATACACATTTTTAAACTGTTGTCACTAAAGACTTCACGATCACATGCCTTTCTTCTGGAAATTTTTTTCTTTTTTTATTCTTAAAATTTATGTGTTGGATCCGACATGATGCTTGTATTATGCACCTCTTACGTCATACTTTTAGGTAACATGTCTACATCAAAGCATTAAATATATCAGTGCATTTAAAATCCTCAAATATGGTCGTTAGAAATTAAATTGTAAATGACAAAAAAATTATAAAGTGGTGTCACAATATATCTATAAATGGTGTCTCCATGAGATGGTGTTTCCTTGAAATTGTGCCTCCTTGTTTTTCATTGAGCAGTGAGACACCTATGATGGGATAGTTGTATAGAGATCTGGAATTGGTAGCACAAATGTGGTGTTAGGATCACAGTGTTAGGTAACGATGTTTGGATGGTAACTATTTCAAGATTGTTATATTGTCTCGATAGTTACATTGCCCATATGGTTACTGTGACTGGATGGTTACGATTTCTGGGTCCTTTTGCAAGCAAAACAGTGCAGACTCACTGTTTCCAAGACATAGTCAAATCATTGAAGACATTCTTAAATAGTGTTATTCAATGAATGGATTAAAATTAATCATTCATAATATAATTTCTTTATAATTTATATAGTTTAAAATAATTATTTAATTCATAACGAAACTAATTGTATTTGAACATGATTCAAGATAGATTAAATATGATTGACATGATTTATAGATTGTATATGATTTTTCATTAATTAAGCATGATTAATACATGAGGATTCCGAATCCTACGATGTTTTTTCTCTCAAAGGGATCTAAATATTCACTTGAAATGGTGTATGATGTTTATTTTGGATTATGTTTTTAAAATCTATTAAACCCTATATAATGGTAATTTATTTATTGATGTATAGATC
The DNA here is from genome assembly GCA_963277665.1 of Viscum album. Classification (NCBI taxonomy): domain Eukaryota; kingdom Viridiplantae; phylum Streptophyta; class Magnoliopsida; order Santalales; family Viscaceae; genus Viscum; species Viscum album. The sequence continues at coordinate 656,684,702 of OY728140.1, forward strand.
AACATTCTTAAAAGGATGAAGATATATCATCTTCTGATCATTATAGTTGAATAGAGGATCTTTTGGAAATACATCGTGATGTTTGAGTGAGAATTGGGAATGATTTTAATTATCAGAAGACTATTGAGTCATATTTTTGGTAGACATTGTAGAAGTCTCATTGGCGTGACTCACTTGTATATTTGATAGGTGATTCTGTTAGCCATGAAAATTCTCAAGATGGGCGGTCATAAGAAAATAAGAACTTGATGTTGTTCCATGGGTGTTCATTTATACCATATGAGATCAATTAGGTGGTTGTAAAGGATATTAATAGATCACATTTATAATTACATGATGGGTAAAAAATTATTTTATTTGTTTAAGGAGAAATATTTTGTGGTCAGGGATGAAATGATTTGTAGTAGATTTTTTTAGAATGAGGTTTAGATTTTCAGTCGGTGAATGATGTACACCATGTTCTTAGAGGTTTGATGCAGTCCAGGGATTTTCCAAATTGGTAATGGTAGTTAATATAACAAGATTTAATCAAAGGATTATACAAATCACATTGATAATGGGGTTCAGTTTGGGGGATTGTGGATCAGATGATGAAATTCCCTCATATTATGTCAATTATTGAGACGAGTGCCACAGATTTTTTTTCATGACGGTATATTGATGATGTGGTTAGTAATCATGGGGTACGTAGGACCAAAATCACATATCAGGATCCTTGTTTTACCTAAATATTACAAAGGGCATTCAACATGAATTTGGCTCCTTGTGTCACCATAGAACATCATTCCCAAGTTAGATATGTGAGAGGATGGAACATCAAATTTAAAAAATATAGGACATGGCGCAACAATCTATCATATAAATTTTTGGGTCTTGAAAATGGAACAATCAATTGTTTATTTTTTCATAAAAAACTTCTATGACTCATCTATTTCTGTTTCTATCGTAGAGGTGTTTTACGGGTATCCATTTCATTCTATTTCATGTTGTACAGAGGTAAGATTATCTATTGAACTTTTTCCTGATGTTGTGTAGTGTATGAAAGAGATGATCTATTTAGTTAAATAGTAGGTAAGGCAGTGAATGAATATCATAATTCCAATTTGTAATTCAAGTGGAGGCCACGAGAGCTTGATATTATAGTCCATGTGTTCTTGAAAATATCCACCCTGTGTGCAATATGAGGATTCCTAGAGCGTGTATGATTTGACATTGGATATTTGGACATTTTATGTGTTAGGGAATGTCACCGAGGTGGAATATTAACATTAGAAATTCCAAAAATTATGCACTAGTTCCATGTTGTATTCATCATCTACCAACTTCAACTGTATCTTCATGAGGACTCACCTTAATTAAATATGAAGAAATTGATATCGAGGACAAATTAATGTTCCTGGAGTAACCAATAGATATCTAAGATCATCATAAAAAGTTACAACAGTAATGTGACATACCATTGGTTTGTGTGCATTGGAATCATGATGGACATGAAGACTGTACTTGGGAGAAAGAGACAGAATTGTGAGTTGAGTATGTGTAGCAGTTTTGAGTTTTTATTGTTCTTCTTTTTTTGTGATGTGATTATCATATCTTTCTATATTATTACATGTGTATCTTTAATTTATGTTGGGCTTCATGATAAAATACACACATAAGGAATGTTTTGGGACTAAATCCAAATCATTACACCTTAAATGTGTCGTTATTATACCCTTTGGGGTGAGACAATGTCTCCTATATTAGATATAATCTTGATATGGAGAATGAAATTCCATGATTCATATGTTCTACGAATTTTGCAATGTTTTCCTAAGAAACGCAAAGTGTATTCTAGTTTCTAGTGGTTCTGTGTAAATTTAATTATTATTGAAGTTTGAGTTAGGAGTTTTTCCAAGGATGTGGGTGAGTACCTGGAAAGTGTCCCAAATAAGTTTAGTGTATTACATCTTCAGAATGACATGAAATTTGAAATATATTGATACCAAGAAGAGTCACTGATTTCAATGTCCCCATTTCCGATGGAGTCTATGTAGTTGTGTTAGTTTAGTATGTATGTGCAAGAGATGATGCAGCCGTGTTTCATCTGACTAGGTGTGTAATAATGGGGTGATCCAATGTCATTTTCCTAGAAGGTGGATGGTTGAATTATATAGTGTATAGACTACCATAGGTAGAGTTGGGTAGTGTTTATGAATCATTATCATGTTCTATGGATCAATGTTTGGATCAGCTTGTCTTAAGAAGAATTTTTGTTCTTAAATATCGATATATAGATTTGATATTATTATTAGATTATGGAAGATAATGATATTAGAAAAACTAAATTTTAAAATTTTTATTTTCACAATGACTTTACGGTTTGGTTATTATGGTGTTACGAATGCACCAATAGTGTTCATGGTACTTATGAACTCTTTGATCGATGAGTTATTGCACTGGTTTGTTTTTTATTAATAAATGAAATATTCCTCTAGAAATGGTTTATTGGGATTTAATACAATCATATTTGACTTTTTTTATGACCATAGAAATCAGTATAATTATTTGTATGTTTTCTATGTGTTATTTTTGGATGTTATAAGTATGTTTCTTTGGAAATGTGGGTTCTTCGTATAGTGTTGCAGTGAACTCATCAGAGTTTAATGAATTTTTTTAATTGGAGACCGCCAGGAATGTGTAAACCTTTCATTATTTCCGTGGTGTTGCATTATTTTAAGAACGTTTTCTACAAGTCTTTACTCTATTTGTATCCTTTTGGATAGTTTTGATAAGAATAGGTTAGGCATATATCTATACCGATCAATTTTAGAAAGTATATTGTTACCAGAAGATGAATATGGTGAGTAATGACATGGTTCAGTTTCCCTATAGACGTGTTTTGCCTAATGTTTTTTGATTCATGTCCAATATATGGCAATAATGCATTTTAATGAATAATGGTATTTTAATCTAATACGACTCTATGAAATTATTTCCCAATCATTGTATCTATTCCACCCATGATCTAGAGTTTATCCCATCTATATTTCCCGAATGTTTTTTTGTGAAATTACCTCATAATGGTATGGTTTCGAGTTTCCAAAAACTGTAAAATAATGTGATATGTTTTCACTCAATGTGATATAAATCAATAATAAATATGTTGGGTGTAATATTATATGGATTATGATACTTATATCTCTTAAAACCATGTGTTGGGTAATGTAATTCTTGATGCATTGATTCATATCTCTTGAGATGATGTGGATCTATAGTCTATGGATATTTGGAATGAAATGGATGATCTTGTAGTAATGAATCTTAATTTTGGAGAGTTGTTAGTTATTAGTTTTTATGTTTTGAAGAGAATTACCAAGAATATATAGTTTATTCGATAGTTAATAAGGCAAACACATGAAAATAATAAGGCCTATATTGATCACGGGAGGTGGCAATTTGTGTTCTAGTATAAAGAAAATGTCGTCATGAAATTAACTCAATAGAATGTGACACAACTATTTTCCAGATGGGGTAATATTTTTCCCATGTTTTCTATTCCCTTCATGGTTTTTGAGTTTTTTTGGTGAGGTGGAATAACCATTTTATTTTCCATCGTGTTTGAACAAAAACTTGAAATTATCCATATCTCATAGAATCATCAATATCATCATGATGAATCCTATTTCATTGTCTGTGGGGAGTTGGATATCATATATTATGTGATATTACTGGAATGGTTAGTAGAGATCATGGGTCCTCGAGATAATCTATTGTGTGGATTAAACATTCCTCTTGATTTCATGTTGTGGGGGCATGGTAGCTCAGAATATAGTACTTATGAGTGAGATACCTAGTGTGAGTTATGTACTCAGAGTTATTTTGAGTTTTTTATGTTTTCTCATTGATTAGATATATAGATCATTTTATTTTATAAGATGTGATTTTTTTAAGACTTTGTGATTCATGATAATGCTCCAACTTATGGAAAGGGTATGACATGAATCATAATAAAAATACATGAACTGAAACGTGATGAAACCAATGTGGGTGAGTAAGTACAACACAGAGTGGATATTATCTTGATATAATGAATGATATTCCTTGATTTTTATCTTCAGGATAGTGTGTCTTATTTATTTGGGTTGTCATGAAGTTAGATGGTTGTGTAGATGTTTTGTGGAAATTTCATTTTTGTGTCTATTATTAGTTAAAGCAATTTTGTGCTCATTGAGAGGTGGTATTGTGGTTGTAAAGTATTTAATGGGTATTTGTTTGGGAATTTATTGATTGTGGTATAATTTTAGGTGTAATGTGATCATGGAGGGTTATCTCATTGGGAAATTGTTCAGACAATTTATATAATAGGTTTTATTTTGGTTCTCTAGGGTAAAAATAATTTTACATACATCTAATGTAATAGATTGTGCCTTTATTGTCTATCAAATTTCCCATTAGACTATTGGGGTTTCTTGGAGGAGGCCTTAAGAGGGACTGGAGGTGTTGGTCATTAAAATGTTTTATAGAGAGATAATAATTCAATATATTATTTACATGACTTTTAAATGTGTTTTCATCTTTTATACTTACGGTTAGAAATATGTAGATTTTAAGGGGTAATTAAGTAAAATGTGGCATGTTTTTTGGTGAAACCGAACCATGAGTAGTAAAAAATGTGAAATGGAATAAGAATTCATGTAATTAACCTATGGTTTGTTTCCTTAATGGTTTAAATACATTGGTTTTTTTCTAAAACCATTAAGCTATCTCAATAGTTCCATGTGGCCACTATTGATCTATTGAGGCATCATGGGATTCCTTTGAAAAGGATTTGTTTTTGGCTTCCCTTATTCAACCCTATTTATACAGTCATCAATTTTTGATGTGTTATCTATTAATTATCATATGTATCCTTCCTATTCATCCTCATCATTTTATGTGGTTGTGTGGTTTGGTATGGATTATGTGTTTTTGATGAGTTTTGATGACCTTCAGGTGTGGTGTAGGTTGATCTGTGGTTTTCATGGTGTGGATGTGGTTCATGGGTGGATTCTTTTTCTCTCTTATTAGTATTGCATCATCAAAAACGTTCCTTGAATTAGGGGATCCTCATTAAAACAATTTTACATTCTATGTGTTGGATCTTCATTTTTATTTAACTTTTTGTGTATTATAATTGTCGTTATAATTATATAAAATATCTATATGAATAAAATTTAGAGGTATGGGTAGTTATCAATTGTTTTACTATTTTTTATATAATTATTATATTTTAATTCCTTCTTATTTCCAATTCAAAAAATATTGGTTGATGCAATCATTTCTTGCACTACAATTGATTTATGTGATGACCCATGTTTTTGTTTTTCTAATTACACCAAGAATCAAAAACTAATTAATTTATATTTTTCTAATAAATTGTTTCCATGATTTATCTTCTTTTTGTGATAATAACCATTATAATATAAATATAAAATTTTATTAATACCTTTAACAAATGTGATGTTAGAATTTTATAATATTGTGTGTGGTTTTTATTTTTGTGATTATTTTTGTTGGTATGTAATTGAAATTCTAGATTATGTGTACATGGGAGATTGATTTGATTGTTGTTAGAATATATGTAATGTGGGATGTAGTATGTTTTGGAGTATGTATTCTATCACTGTGGCTTTGAAACAATGGTTGTCGTTGGTGCAGTTTTTTATTGTGTCATAGATGGTTTGTGAGGTAGTTGTGTTGTGAGAAGGCTTGGGTGATTTGATACGATGATGGTGGTTTGTGTGTGGATTACTATTGATATTTATGAAGTATGTTAGGTCTAGTTTATTGGGTAGAACTAGAATTAATTATTATTCTCAATGTAATGAATAAATTAATGAGCAACAAATTGAATACTATGGTGTTAAAATTGAAATGTGAGTATTGGTTCATATTTAATAGAATTTGTCAAATGAATAGTGTAATATAAAATGTAAATGATATTGAATAAAAAATGGTAAAGAATATAATATGGATGTGGAAAATGATTTGTAGATTGTGTGGTAGTTGGGTAGTGTTTTACATATAATGATGGAATAAGTTATTACTATTAACATGTTTTCGATAGTGGTTATTTGGTATGTACTAGTGTTGATGAATCGAATCATTTGTTATGGTATTGTTTTCTATATCTGTAGAATGTATGTTTATGTGATTTTATATGTTCCCCACTCGAGTTGGTTAACCTTAAATATTCTCCACAAGTAAGGGTTTTGGGTTCTTTTCCATCATCCAAATGGTAGTAACATAGATTTTTGGATACCCACTTCTACCGCACTTCTCTATTAGTAGTGAAGTACATGAGTAGGATCCTTCGAGTAAAATGTTATATATGGCCTTGTTTTTATCATGAGAGATGTGATGTGGGGTACCAACTTTTTTCAGGTAGATATATGACGTGTTTCACATATTTTATCAAGATGAGATGGTTTGTTTAGTCACATGAGTCATTATGATGATATTTGATTTGTAATCAAATGTTTCTTTTTTGATGTGATTTGATGTGGTGTGGTGTGATGTTTTTCCCAGGGGTGAGTTTGTGGGATGTGATTGGATGTGTGGGTGAGGTTTGTGAATATTGGATGTGTCGTGATTTTTTTGGAATAGATGGAAGAATAGGAAATTCAACATAGTGGAATGATAATGGAAAATCATTAAAGAAGAGGTACCCGGGATTCTCTATTGGTTATGGTCATTATATGTTATTATTATATTAGATTCATGTTTTTCTGAGTGACCCAGGGGGGAGGTTTTGATTGTTTTCATATTTTGGTGTGTTTGGTTCAATTAATTTTTTAGTAGATATTTATCATTCCATTCTGACATATACACTTGGGGTATTGGTTATATCACTACTAAACAAACATGTAATGATTCCCCAATGTGTATAATGTTTTTTCATATTTCTTATCTGACTATTTTGACTGATCTAAAATTAGTATTTGGGTGGGAATTTTTGTGGAGTCAATTCAATTGACTAAAATTTTTTGTATTCCAATTTGGAGACTTTTATATGTATCAAATTTATTTATTAATTCACTTTTTAGGGTATTGGTTCTAACATTATATAGTCAATCAGAGTTTTTTTGGTGATTTTTTAGATTATATCATGGTCGTGTTTTATTAATATAGGTTAATTATTCACCTACATTGAGATTTCTATACCATTATTTCTTGTAACCAATCAAAGTTCTATAAAAGGTGCGACATGATGGGTTCATTTTCAATCTCCCTTAATTGAAACACTATTTATGGGAGGGTTTTGGAGTTATAAATATCTATGGAAACCATAAGAGGAAATAATTTGGCAACCTAAATCTGTTTATCCACAATAAACCATATAGAATCATATATTTTTTATGTCTTGGGTAACGATATCACAAAATATTTATTGGAATCATCTCATCACCACACATGAATTAGAAATGTTTGAAATAAATAAGTATCTGTCGAATCCTATCTTTCACTGTTATCAAGTCAAACATCTAGCCATTAATATTTCAACAACATTCTTCATTCATGACCACTCCTAAAATCTTTTTGATATAATAATATATATATTTTGTTACATAGATGTACCGAACATATAGAAGCATGATGCTCCTAATTAACTCCTAACATGGTCATTTAGAAACCATAATTAGCAATGGAGGGTAGAGAATTTTCACTTCCATGAGAGCATTCTAATGGTGTCTCCCCGCCATATAAGAATTCTATCAAAACTAAGCCCTCTTGAAAATGTAACTTCTCATTCTGGATTTAATACAAAATCATTGTAATTACAGATGTTGAATTCATAGATACTCATCCAAGATACACTTAAACATCTTGAGAAATTTTTACAATAATTTTTTTCACCCACAACTCATTTAAAGACTCACATACAACCACATCCTCTATATTTAATCCAAAATAATCCGAAAATATGTTCCATTTCCTACTGCACAATTCATATTGATGTTGAAAGAAAATAGATACTCAACCCAAATCATCTTATTAAGGTTAAGGTCATGCTGATAAAAGATTTACCAGAGGATCTAGTGACCCATTTATATGAAAAACCACTCACCCATGAGATAATACCTCTATAATATAATGGAATTTACCACAATTTCTAACTCTAAATCGTTTCGTGCTGAATCATCTATCTAGAGCCATAATCAACCATTCAAAAATACTACATCATAAAATCATTGGTTCAAGATCTAGATGTGTCATAGTGCGTAATAAATGTTTTAAAAAACATGTAATGTTAGGATAGGTTATGAGGCCAAACTACATTTCATCTCTTAAAATTATCAAACCAACAATACATCACCACCTTCTTGGTTATTCCTGACATAAGTGCTTACATATCACAGAACTATTGAATAATGTACCTATAATAGCTTTTTAACCCGAAAAACATCCAATCCACAAATAAAATATTGTTATATTTAAATTATATCATGGATGGGACATTCTATAGGTCCATAAAAACTCCTACCTCAGAGATGAAAAGGATCAAGAATAGAAATATATTACAATGAAAAATGAACATGTATTTTACATTGAACGACATGTATTACAACATAAAAAGTAATTAAAGAATAATATATTTAATATCTATGTATATTTATGAATTATATAGTGTTTTATATTCTTAAAATGAGAATAAATCCAATCTTAAGCATAGAATACACTAATGTTTTTAAAAGATTATTTATCACATTTTCATGGAAAACCATTTTTAAATATAAATTTTTCCAATTTTATAAGCTATATTTGTCAAAATAGTATAATTATATAGAATAGGGACATTTAAATTTACATTGGATAAATTTTTGGAATTTTTCTGACAATGTTCATTTTTAATGAATAGTGAAAAATGCTTCATTTTACTTCAAAACTACTTTTCATCTAATTAAATAATATTTTTATATTATCATTTTAATTGGTTTTAAAGGGTAATTAGAATATATATTTTCCATTTAATCCAATGGTGGACATTAAAATTAATTTCCCTTTGAAACTGGACTTAAACAATTGTCAATCTTTTGATAGGTATTGTTTCTTAAAAACACTCTATTTGTTTTGATAACAGGAATTATTTTTTAATTAATTACTGCAATTAATGTGTTTGGGATTTTTTAAAATGGATTCCTTATTTTTAATCATAGGTTCCAAGTTATTTAATTAAGACCTTTTTGTTTTTGGTCATTATTAATTGTAACGACGGTAATTATCTTTAATTAGCGTGATTAATTAGTAATTGGGTAGTTAAGGGTAATAAAATAATATCATAATAATATAAAATGACCTCAAAATGTGTCTATATTCACTTGTTTATTTCATTACTAACGATGTAAATACCTGGGCCAACTTGGGGACCCCATGGAATCACTTTTGTGTGATAGTGAGCAGTTATCATATTATTTTTTTAAGAAAGGGAAATATAAAAAAATATGTAATACCTAAGTAAAAAAAATTTAATTTTGTTTATATAAATTATATCATTGACTATAAATAGTAATTTTAAATCTAAATATATTTCCTATATCATGGTATTTTATTTAGAATTTTTATACATTATATAAATAAATTTACTTATGATACAATGATAATGCAGTTATTTCCTCATTAATGAATGATTTAAATATATGATATTATAAGTGTTAAAATAATTTTTTTAGAAACATTGGGTGATATCCACGAATTTTAAAGATTGTTATAAAATTTTAATGTTATGTTAATGCTTTTATATCGAAGGAATAAATATTTTATGCCTTTATCAAAAGTTAACTACAAAATAGTGCCGAAATTGAAAAACACGGGTTTTTAAAACAAATGGTATTTTATTAAATGGTATAATAGTAAACAAAACCTAATATTCTGCCAACTGACATATAATATATTAAAAATATCATTATTGATAAAATTATGGGACTATTGGAATTTTAAAATAATTATTATGACCATATCGATTGAAAATATAAGAAGACGTGGTAAGAATTATTAATTTGAACAAAGGGTTAAAAAAAGCTAAGATGAATTATATGACCTCCAATTGTCTAAATCATATTTTAAAATTGTATTTCTACCCCTTATCCTCTTATACTCTAAATATATCATTTTGGAACCATTATAATAAGAAAAAATTTTATAATAAATTAATATTTAATGACTTTCCAAGAGTGCCCCTCCTCTCTCTTATTAAAATCCATCACCTCTACCCTATTAATAACACCCCTCAAGCCCCTTGAATCATCCATACGATTCTCCAATAATCTTTCCACGTCCCTATATTCCTCCTAGAATTATCGATTTGGTCAGAATTATTTTCAGGAGAGCCTTTGCCTCAAATCAAAAGAATTTACCCGATTTAGTGGTAACACCTTCTCTCCAAATCCATTGTTGTATTTTCCCTCTTTACTCCACCTAAAAATTTTATTCATTGATTAAATAGAATCAACAGTATCCTCAATATACTAGGATGTTTTTATTTGAAGTATTTTATTTACTCTTACACAGACCTTCATCAGATGGTTAATGAACATATTGTTTCTGTGGGTGACGAATTATTTCCTCACGAAACAATGATTGTTCAATATTCTATTAAAACCATTCATGGTGGCCATTATGATGTCACTTTATTTATATATGATATATATTAAATTAATTCCATCTCTATAATTTTGTATTTTATATTTACAACATACATTTATGCTTTTCATATTATGCAAATGCGATAATTTCATCCAAGGAAGTGTGGACTATCTCCCCCTCAAGTGATGTGACTCTTTCATACCAAACATGTAATTTATAAAGAATCAAATATATGAAATTATTTTACCCACATATAATATATATTATAATTGAATTATAATATATATATGTCTCATTTATTTTTAATTCATTTAATATGACAAAGAAATGAAAGTTTCCTTCATGCGTATGTACGACCTACCGTCTCCATGAACATTGCATTTCATTTTTTATTTCCAAATGATATGGAATAGTATAAAATGAATATATACTAGATATATATGATATTTAAATCACTAATACCATTCTGTATATGATTTAATTATAACTACATGGGAAATTCTTTTCAAACAAGTTCATTTTTGACTCATGTACTGAACACCGGCAAAACGTGTGATATGAACTCACATAAATAAATAATTATTATAACATGCAAATATGTAATATTAATTGAATAATAATATTTAAAGGAATTATTTAATAAATTATAAATTGAACAAATTTTATTATTCAGGAATATAATGAAATGAACAAGACAAGTCGGACTTGAGGTAAGGGTCTTCGTCTCAATCTATGTTCATTGAGGCATAATTTAATTTATATACGACCTTATTTAATTAGTTGTATAATAAACCCTTTTGAATTTTAATTCCATTCAAAATGAATATTTTTACATGAAGTGTTTTATTAAACAACAAAAGGAATTTTTTTGTCTTACGTATGCGGTGAAAGCGACTTCTCCACCGCCGTGACCATTATTTGACTTTCAGCTTCCTATATACTAGCCATAAAATTTTTTTTAATGAAAAATAAATACCATGTTTACTTTTCTTTTATTTTGGATTTAAAAATGGTTTTTATAATGTTTTGATTATATTAATGTGTTGTATTGCTATCTTATGATTGAAATGTGGAAATGTTATGTTTCCTTTATGCAGGTTTTATGTGATAAGATTATATTATGGTTCGTGGGAATTGACTATGAAGACAGGTGGTTCCGTGATAAAATAAGGGTGGGTGAGCCCGAGATAGCTCTCCCATGCATTGGGTAATGTGAAAGAGTTAAACGCTAAGTTTTCTCTGAAGATATTTAGGGAATATACTGTGATGGGTATTCCAAACGTAACCATGAGGGTTACTCCATACGTTAGAATGATATGAATACATCAAGTTGCCTTTATGTGTTATGATTTCTATGAGTTAATCATAAATCATATGATTTCATGAGGAATGTTTAAATCATTATGTTTTATGAGTAAAGTATTATTTCATTGATTCTTATGTATACATGGACTAATGTTTTATTTCTCTATTTTTATATCCCTTACTGAGCATTTTATGATCATCCCATGTTTTTGAAATGTTTTTCACAGGTCAATGGAATGATACATGATGTGATGATAGTGTCGAGTATGTGTTTTGAAAGAAACCATGATTTATTTTAAATATGTTTCATTTGGTGGAAGAAAATGAATAATATCTTTGATGTAACCACCTTGATTAAATGTGGAATGTAAAGCATGATTTATGATATAATTATCTAAAACCATAAGCCTGAAAGGATACTAAATGTGAATTCTTGATATAACCCAAGATTAAGTTATGTTTAAGGCCCATGCCTTATAGTTGGTAGTAAAGGTCAGTTTATATAACTTTAGGTGTTTGAATTAAATTAAATGATTATCCAAATTTTTTTTCAATATGGTCAAATTGAAATGATATATTATTTGATTACTACCATGTTTCTTTATCAATGACATGTTTCTTCAGAATGGTTTTCCATAGAAGAAATAGGAAAGTGGTGCTATGAAGGCATATAAAAGTAAATGACCTTCCAAATCAGCATATCGAGGTTGTCGGAATTGTAACTGAATAGATTGTTGCAGTAATGGAGTAGTTGAATCAAGCGATAAATGTTGATGGTATCCATGCAAGAGATCAGCCAGATCAACCGTAGAGGATCATGTCAGTGCTGGAACATTTCATGAGGAAAATCCCCCATTATTCAGAGGATCATATGAACATGTGCTAGTTGAAGGTGGGATTAAAGAACTTGAGATGATTTTTTATTTCATGGGGTGTTTACACTATCAAATGGTTAGTCTTTATATGTACCATATGGAGGGTGAAGCAGATCAGTGCTTGTCGACAGTTAAAAATATCATGGACACTATTGAGATTGATGCTCTTGACAGGGATGATTTCAAAGGTATGTTTCTTGAGAAATATTTTCCTACAGCTGTTTGATGTAGGATGGAAAAACATTATTGGAATTGAGGAAAGAGAATTACTCTGTGGCTACTTATGAAGAAAGGATCACTCCATTGTCAAGGTATGCTCCAAATTTTATCAGAGTCCCAGAAAGTAAAATCAATTGTTTGTACTCAAGAATAAAGCTGAAATATCGAATGGCATTAGATTCTCATGAGTTCAATAGATATAAAAAGAGTTTTCGATCTGATGAGAAGGAGGAAATGGAGTTTTCTAATGATCAGGTGTTCTATGAAAACCAATAGAAGAGGATACTGGGTTGGCAGGAGAAAGGTAAGAATCCTTCAAAAAGTGTTCATGGTAAGAAAACTAAGTTTGCAGTTTGTGATAAATGTGGTAAAAAGCATGCTGGGGAATGTCTTTTGAATTCTGTAAAGTGCTTCTTATGTGGTAAGATGGGACATATGGATCATGATTTCACTAGAAAAGATCTGGGTAATGGTAAGACCAAATTTCATTTATAGTTTTTGAAATGTTTCAAGTGCAATGAGATGGTTCATTATGAAAATGAGTGTTCCACAAAGAGCTCGAATGATAGAAAGTAGTCAGACTACCAACAGAAATTTGTGTTGAAATCATTTGAAACTACATGAGCAGATGTTGAGCCATCAAATGAAGTGGTATCAGGTACATTGTTTGTTTTTTCAGATTATGAAAATGTGTTTTTTGTTTCAGGGTCTACACATTCTTGCATCACTAAATAATTGTCAAGTAAATTGGGTATTCTATCTCAAGAAATGACAAGTAACATGTAGTAAAAACACCTGGGGTAAATTTTGAGGAAAGAATAATGTATAAGAATATTCCAATCCATATCCATGGAAAGAACCTACATTAAAATGTTATTGTTTTACCTCTAGTAGCGTTTGATGTTATCTTGGGTACGGATTGGCTCTCTATTTACCAAGCTAAGATTAACTATATAGATAAAAAGGTTTATATTCAGAAAGACTTTTAATTTTTGTACAATAATGAAACCTTACTATTGATAACATATCAAGAGGCTAAGATACTTGTAAAATATTGAATTTAATGTTACCTTGAACATATTGATGAAAAAAAGAACCATTCAGATTAATGATGTGCCAGTGATAAATGAGTATCTATAGGTTTTTCCTGATGAGTTTCCTATAATAATACCAGATCAGGAAGTTTAATTTACTGTTGACTTAGTCCTTGAAACTAATCCAATTTCGAAACCCCCTTATTAAATGGCTCAAATTGAACATTTAGAGTTGAAGGAGATATTGCATGATTTATTAGAGAAAGGTTTCATTCGACCTAAAACATCACCAAGGGGAGCCCATGTCTTATTTATTAAAAGGAAATATAGTTCAATGAGACTTTTCATTGATTATGGAGTCTTTAATAACATCACTATTAAGAACAAATATCTTTTACCTCATATCTATGCTTTGTTTGATTAGATCCAAGGAGCTCAATATTTTTCAAATATTGACTTGAGATCAGGGTACCATCATTTTAAGGTAAAAGAAGAAGATATTTTGAAGACAGCGTTTTGTACAAGATATGGCCATTATGAATTTCTATTTATGACTTTTGGGTTAACCAATGAAATTACTATATTCACGGACCTTATGAATATAATTATCCATGAGTTCGTGGATTAGTTTTTGGTTGTTTTCATTGATGATATTTTTGTGTTTTCTATAAGTAAAGTGGAGCATGAAAGTCATTTAATTGTTACTTTCCAAACCTTAAAAGAAAATAAATTTCATGGGAAATTCAGAATGTGTGAGTTTTGGTTGAAAAAATTTCTTTCCTTGGTCATATTATTTCTAAAGATGGAATAACTATTGATCCTACAAAAACTAAGTTTGTTAACGAATGGCCAAGACCCACAAATGTAACTGAGATTCGTAGTTTTCTTGGTTTGGCATGCTATTATTGAAGGTTTGTTAAAAAAATTTCATGGTTTCCAGACCATTGACTAAGCTAACTCGGAAGGGTGTTATGTTTATTTTGATAAAAGAATGTGATGATCGTTTTTAGGAATTCAAAAGAACATTGGTGAATGCTCAAGTACTGGCACTACCTTATAGGAATGGTGAGTTTATTATCTATAATGATGCTTCATTGAAAGGACATTGTTGAGTCCTAATACAGAATGATCAGGTAATTTCTTATGATTCACGTCAGTTGAAAACACACGAGATAAATTACCCTACACATGATTTGGAATTAGCTGTTGTGGTTTTCACATTAAAAAATTTGATGCATCATTTATAAGGTGTAAATTGTTAAATATATACTGATCAGAGAAGTTTAAAGTATATATTCACTCAGAATGAATTTACATGAGAAAAAGGAGATGGATAGAATAAATCAAGGACTAATATTTCACTATTCAATATCATCCTGGAAATGAAAATAAAGTGGCAGATTATTAGAGTCAAATTTTTAATGCTTCATTAACCATGATACATTTGGAATGTGATCCTTTGGATAATAATTTGATTAATTTTGGCTTGGAAGTTATTTTTGTAAGAAATTATACTA
This sequence comes from Viscum album, assembly GCA_963277665.1. NCBI lineage: Eukaryota > Viridiplantae > Streptophyta > Magnoliopsida > Santalales > Viscaceae > Viscum > Viscum album. Next base: position 656,700,257 of record OY728140.1, read on the forward strand.
TTTTGGGTCTGTTATTAGTGAAATATTCTCTATCAGATAGAATTAAGTAGGCACAGAACCAGGATAGTGAGTTGCATAAAAAGGTACAGCTGGTTTCAGAAGGGTATGTTACCTGATTTCAACAGTGATAATGATTGTGTTTTGAGAATTGGGACGAGATTGTGTGTGATTTGTGATTAACAGTTGAAGAGAGAGTTGTTATGTGAAGCTCATAGTTCTCTATTTTCAGTTCATCCAAGCAGTATTAAGAAGTATATAGATCTTCAGGAGTATTACTGGTGGGATGGAATGAAAAAAGATATTTCTGATTTTACTGTGATGTGTTTGACTTGTCAACATGTTAAAGTGGAGCAGCAGTTATCGAAAGAGATGCTTCAGCCTTTACCAGTGCTAGAGTGGAAATGGGAGAATATATCCATGGACTTCATTGTGGTATTACCGATGAAACATCAAGGTAATAATGCAATCTGGGTTATTGTTGATCACTTGACTAAATCTGCTCATTTCCTTTCTATACGAGATACTTTTTCAATAGATCAACATTCAGGATTGTATCTTAAAGAGATAATCATGTTATAAGGAGTTTTCATCTCTATTTTATTTGATCATGATCCTAGGTTCACTTGTATCTTTTGGAATGTCCTTTAGAAGTTTTTGGGTACTGAATTAAATTTTAGTACAACTTTTCAACCTCAATCAGATGGACAGTCAGAATGAACAATTCAGACATTGGATGATATACTACGTGATTGTTCGATTGATTTTCTGGGAAGTTGGAACAAACAACTTTCATTGGTTGAGTTTTCTTATAATAACAGTTTTTATTCCAGTATACATATGGCACCATTTGAGGAAATATATGGTAAGTAGTGTCGAACTCCATCTTTTTGGTATGAAGTGGGTGAAAGGAAGATGATGGGACTATAATTGGTAGAAGAGTTGGCAAAAAAGTTCAGCTGATAACGAAACATATGAGAGTGGCTCAGAGCAGGCAAAAAAGTAATGCGGACAACATGAGGAAGGATCTATCTTTTGAGGTAGGTAGTCTTGTCTTTCACAATAATTCACCATGGAAAAGTGTGATGCGATTTGTTAAGAAAGGAAAGCTCAGTCCATGGTTCATTTGACCATATGAAATTCTAGAGAGAGTTGGATCAGTTGCATAACGAGTGGCTTTACATCCATGTTTATCTCAGGTACATAATGTTTTTCATGTTTCAATGTTAAGGAAGTATATTCTAGATATATCTCATGTTTTGAGTCCAGATTTAGTTCAGTTGGAAGAGAATCTATCTTATAAGGAACAACCGGTCCAGATTCTCGACCACAGGTAGAAAGTGTTACAGAATAATGTGATTCATCAAGTAATGTTTTTTGGAAAAAACCACATTATTGAAGAGGAAAGATGGGAATCTAAAAATGCAATGAGGGATAAGTACCCCCAGTTATTTTATATGTAAATAAAATGCGGGGATGCAATTTCCTAAATGGGGTAAGGCTGTAACATCCCAAGTATGTAAAGAAAAATTGATCTTCATATCTATGTCTATTTTTGGAAAACAATTTTTAAATATTACTTTTGACAATTTTATAATCTATATTTGTGAAAATAAACATATTCATTAGAATTGGGATATTTAAATTTACTTTAGATAAAATTTTGGTATTTTTCTGAAAATATTCATTTTTAATGAATAGTGAGAAATACTGCATTTTACATCAAAACTGCTTTTTCATCTAATTAAATTATATGTTTAGATTATCTTTTAATTTATTATAAAGTTTAATTAGAATATATTTTACCTTTTAATCCTATAGTGTCCATTATAATTAATTTCACTTTGAAATGGGGCATAATCCATTGTCAATCTTTTGATAGATATTGTTTCAAAAAAACATTCTATCTATTTTGACAATGTGAATTATTTTTTAATTAATTACATCAATTTATGTGTTTTGAATTTGGTAAAATGGATTCCATATTTGGAATCAGAAGGTCTAAATTATGTAATAAAGAAATTTTTGTTTTTGGACATTATGAATAGTTACGACGGTAATTATATTTAATTTTCGTGATTAATTAGTTATTGGGCAGTTAAGGGTAATAAAATAATATCATAATAATATAAAATGACCCCAAAATGTGTCTGAATCATCTTGGTTGTGTCATGGACAACCGTGGTCATCCTTGGGCCAACTTAGGGACCGCATGGAATCACTTTTCTCTGTTGGTGACATGTTATCATATTATATTTTTAAGAAAGGGAAATATAATAAAAGTGTGTAATACCTAAGTAAAACAATTTTAATTTTGTTTATATAAATGATAATTTTGACTATAACTAGTCCTTTGAAATATAAACATATTTGCTACATCATGGTATTTTATTTAGAATTTTTAAACATTAAAAAATAAATTTATTTATGACACAATGATGATGCAGTTATAAAATCATTAATGAAAGATTTAAATATATGATATTATAAATGTTAAAATAATATTGTTTTGAAACATTGGATTCTATCCACGAATTTTATTGATTATTATGACATGTGAATTTTATGGTTATGATTTTTCAAACGAAAAAACATTTATGCCTTTATCATAAGTCAGGTACCAAATAGTGTCGAAATTGGCATAAATGAGTTTTTAAAACAAATGTTATTTTATTAAATGGTATAATAGTCCAAAATATATAATATTCTTCCAAATGAAATATAATATATTACTGATATCATTATTGAAACAATTATGGGACTATTGTATTTTTAAAGTTATTATTATGACCATATAGTTTGAAAATAAAAAAATACGTGGTAAGAATTATTAATTTTCACTAATGGTTAAATTGAAACGATAAGGTGAATTATATGACCTAAACTTGTCTAAATCGTATTAGATGAGTGGATTTGTACACTTATCTTCTTATCCTAGAAATATATCATTTTTCAAACATTCTAATTTGAAAAATAGTTTTTAATAAATTAATATTTCATGACTTTCCAAGAGTGCCCCTCCTCCCTCTTATAAAAATCCCTCACCTATAACCCTTTACTCACACCTCTCAAGCCCCTTGGTTCCTCCAAACTCTGCTCAAATCAGATATCCACATCCATCTATTCCTTCTAGAAGCCTTATGTTGGGAATAATTGTTTTCAAGAGTGCCTTTGCCTCAAATCAAAAGAAGTTACCTGATTTAGAGGTAAATCCTTCTCTCAAAATCCTTTTTTGTATTTTCCCTCTTCACTCCCCCTAACATTATTATTATTTTATTCCATAAAAAAATAGTATCCTCAATATACTAGGATTTTTTTAGGAGATGTATTATACTTATTCTTACAAACACCTCCGTCTAATTGTTAATGAACATACTATTTCTGTGGGTGGCGAATTACTGCCTCACGAAAAAAATGATTGTTTAATCTACTTTTAACACCATTATTGGTGTCCAGTATGATGTAAATATATTAATATATGATATATATTATATTTATGTCCAATCTATGATTCTTTATTTTATATTTAAAAAATACCTTTATGCTTTGTTGTGAAAATGTTATAATTTCATCTGAGGAAGTGTGGACTACCGCCCCCTCATGTGATGTGACTCATTCATGCCAAACATGGAATTTATAAAGAATTAAATTAATGAACTTATGTTAACTATACAACATATATATTATACTGGAATGGTAATATATATGTCTCATTTAGTTTTAATTCCTTTAATATGAAAATTAAATGAAAGTAGCGTTCATGTGTACGTACGTCCTACCGTCTCCATGAACGATGCATTTAAATTTTAATCTCCAAATACAATGGAATAGTATAAAATGAGTATATACTGGATATATATGACATTTAAATAATTAATACCACTCTGGAGATGGCTTAATTTTAACTACATGGGCAATTATTTTCAAACATGTTCATTTTTTACCCATGTACCGACCATCAACAAAATGTATGATATGAACTCACATAATTAACTAAATATTATAAAATGATAATATGTGATAATTATTGAATAAAAAACTTCAAAGGAATTCCTTAAGAAATTAAAAATTTATAAATGATTATTATTCAAAAATATAAAGAAACAAACAAGACAATTCAGACTTGAGGTAAGGCACTACATCTTAATCTCCTTTTGTTGAGGCATTATTCAATTTAAATATGACCTTCTTTTTTTAGTTTTATTATAAAACCTCTGGGATTTTAATTTAATTCAATATTAATCTTTTTAAATGAATTGTACTAGTAAATGTAAAAATAAATGTTTTTGTCTTACTTATGCGGTGACAACAACTTCTCCGCCGCCAAGACCATTATTTGAGTTTCGACTTCCTCTAATAGCCACAAAATTTTTAAAAATTAAAAATAAATTCCATGTTTTACTTTTATTTTATTTTGGTATAAATTTTTTTTTGATAATGTATTTTTTATATCAATGTGTTGAATTGATATCTTGTGGTTGAAATGTGGAAATGTTATGTTTCCTTTTTTGTATGTTTTATGTGATATGATTATGTAATGGTTCTTGGGTGTTGTTTATGATGTCGGGTCGTTCCATGAAAAACTATGGGCGAGTGAGCCCGAGATATATCTCTAATTCATTGGGTAATGTGAAGTAGTTAAACTCTAAGGATTCTCCGAAGATATTTATGGAATATACTGTGATGGGTAATCCAAATGTAACCATGAGGGTTACTCCCTATGTATGACTGATATGAATGCCTCAAGATACATATATGTATTATGATTTCTATGAGTTATTCATAAATCATATTATTTCATGAGGTATCTTAATGTTCGTATATCGTATAAATAAAATATGATTTCATTGATTCTTATGTATACATGGACTAATGTTTTCTTTCCAAATTTTTATATCCCTTAGAGAGATTTTTGTGCTCATCCCAAGTTTTTGAAATGTTTTTCATAGGTCAAGGGAAAAGTACATGATATGATGATAGTGTCGAGGTTGTTTTAATAAAAATCAATGTTTTATTTTAAATATGATTCCTTTGGTAGAAAAAATGAATACTGTCTTTGATGTAACCACCTTGTTTAAATGTGGAATGTATTGCATGATTTATGATCTAATTCTGTAAAACTCTAATCATGAAAAGATACTCAATGGGAATTATTTAAATAACCAAAGAATAAATAATTTTTTATGATGGGGCCTTATATGTATTGTATTATAAGAAAACATTTCATAGAAGATTCCAATGAAAATATTCAAATGTCAGCATTGTAATTTTTTTAATGTGATAAAAAAATTTATAGGCCTTTTAAAATGTTTTCCATATTTAAAAGGAAATTTTCCTATGGAATTTTTTTAATACAGATTCAGAATATATCGATTAATAAAAAACAAAAACCTCTTATCCTAACCCCACATGGGATTCATTGTATTGATAACATAGTCATTCAACCTATAGGTAGTTTATTATTTAGTTGTACAAAGATAGTAATGGATATAACTCCCTTAATTCCATTAAATTCAACTTGAAATATTCAAATAATGATGATCATTAGAAATTAAATATACCCTAAATATAAAAATCCTTTATAATGTAAATTATTTTTTCATAGAACACATACAATTTTTTATATAGCATTTAATTTTATAGTTATTTTATTATTAGGGTAAATATTGATAAATATTATTCCATTATTCAATATAAATATACGATATGAAATAAAATTTATGAATTGAATATATTATTAAATATATGTGTAATTTATTAGACATATAATACATGGTATGAGGATCGGTTAATGCTCGCCCCAAAAATTTGTATTCTCCGGAGATTTAATCAGTTTGAGAAAACCCCTTCTCAATTGATTCTAGGAACTTTTAAATGGTCTATAGGGTTAATCATGAGGGTACTATCTTCTTAAATATATTGTTATTCATTATATGGGTTTTTATATTATATGAATTAAAATATATTTAGGATGCATTATATCTATAATGTTAACATTTTCATTGAAATAATTACATCAATTAATTAATAATTTCCATAACTTATTATTTATTTATAATTATTATCCACGATATTTTGACTATAGAAAATTCTATAGATGAATTTAATTCTCAGTTTATTGATTAAATAAAATTCCCATTCAATTATTTTATATTCCATAATGTTTACTCACTCCCTATGTTTTTTATTAGATTTAGTGTTTGTTGAATTATTTATCATTTCATATTTTTTTATGAAATCCCCCTAATTTTATTTATTGGTTTTATAAGTGTTCAATTATTAAACATTAAATATTCATTATTCTCATAGAATAATTATTGATTTCACTATATTAAACACTTATTGGGAATTTGATATCAGCCTTATTTAGTATCCTTTCACCAAGATACCACGAAGTTTACTAAGAAATGTAAAAATGGATATTATGTATTTTATAACGTATTCCTACAAAAGTTGTGTTTTAATATATTTATTCCAAATTTAATGTATGAATCATGTATGTATCTAGTTTACTAATACAACTAAACTAATATGTCCTTAGAAATATGATTCCTTGTAATCATAACAATTCCATGGTAGTAGAAACTAGATTTATACACACAAGTGTATGGGACATATATTTGTTAACAAAGGATGTTTAATATAAACTATGTGAACTAGATTGGGGAATACATAGATTATAGAATAGAACCCTAAGAGTGTCATTGAGGATTATCATATAAGAAAATATATCCTCATAAATATAATATTTTTAGGTACAATCATTGAATTATGAGATAAACATATATCAGAAGGTCCAATACATAAAAAATATTTTTTGGTTTTCTGTGATGGAGGTCTACCAATAATAGGGGCATTCTATAGAAATAGAAGGGAAGTATATGTTTGGTTGGAAAATATTTGGTTGAATAATTTCATTAAATTTTGTGGAAATAATTATAATGTTATTGAGTACCATTGGGGTAAATATGATAACTAATGACATTTTAATAATACTATTATAATATTATTATACGTAGTAAAAAATTATGTTGTATAAAAAACCATTGAGAAAAATATTTTTAATAATTAAATTTCCATAATATAAATCATATTCTTGAACAGTTATATGAATTCTATGAATATTTTTTAGAAAACGTAAATCCTTAATGTAGGGTGACAACCCATTACATCTAGATAGGTAGTGTGGCATGAACCACTATTGAAGAGTGATAAGGGTTTCACTGCTACCATTGTCCCACACAATGTTTTGTTTAGTGATTCATTGGTTGTAGTTAAATAAATTCATAAATAAAAATTAATTATGAACTGTTGGTATTATTTAATTTTGATGGCTTATTAATTAATTAATTATTCTGTATTTGGAAAATACTTATAGACAAGTGTAATTTTTTTGTATCTTATAGGCCCTAATGTTTTGTACTTTAAGTATAAAATTACACATTTAAATGTTCAATTTGTTTAGTAATGAAGGAATTGGAGATTGATTTAAGAAGATCCAAAAAGTGAAATTGGGGTTTTATAAATATATCATGTATTTATATTTCCTTATATATTTTGGTAGTAAAATAATTACAGACCAACAAAAGAATGACATTGAAATAAAATGATACCCTAATAACTATTTTTTTAATCAATGGTAATTTAACTAATCACAACTTAATTTCATTGAGGGAAACCAAATTTAGTTTAACATTCAATTTATTTTGATTAAGGACCTCAATAACCCTATGTATTTATTTATGTTTTTTTATTATGTAATGTTTTAACATTCCAATAAGGTTCTCCTATGTAGAAACCTAGTTATATGTTATTCCATATGACCAATATACTTCTCTATCTTTCTCTGTAAGAGGATATTTTATGATCCAATTTACAATTTTGTTCTTTAAACAAATTAATTTCAACATATCAATATTTTTAAAATAATGATCTAGTTTAAATTTTGAGGACACAATTTATTTTTGGTGGGAATAATGTAACACCTAGAAAATTATAAAAGAATAACTTTTATTGAATATCATGTATAACAAGAATCACCAAGCATAGATAGAAATATAAAATTCTTATAATTTATGATATATTTAATAATTAAAATAAATATAATCAATTCTATATCTTCCAATTCAACGAATAATGAGATTTGTTTTTTCGTTTATAAATAATATTTTCTTTGATAGTTAATGTTACACATATGACCCAGTTTTACAAAACAAAAATATTTTATTAACATATTATTATTTAATATAATAATATATAGCCTAGAAATGATAATTTTCATTACATATAGTATTAAACGAATTATGAATAAATATTATATACATTAAATTAAAAATATATCTATAGTTACCAATTAAATAAAAATTTATATAAAAACAAATTTAATATTAATTAAATGTTATCATACTCATAAAAATATTTTATCAAATTTAATTAAATCAAAAAAATTTATTGATTGATAATAATTAAATATATATATACTATATTTACTAAAATACATTTTTCATTCATATAATATATTTTCTAGGAATTAGATAAGAACAAATTCAATTTTACTCATAAAAAAATATATTTTTATAAACGCATTATTTCTGTCTTTTAATCGTTATCCAAAATTAAAAATAAATTTTGACACATTTATAAAATTTATATGAAAAAATAAGAATAATTTTTAATTTTTAACATGAAAAATTTATTATTGTGGTTTTTTTAAATTTTTTATAGAAGCGTCATTTTTATTAATTGTAAACAAATAAAAAATTCTAATTGTGAACATCTTTTTTATTTCAAACATTTGTATGTTTTGATTATATATTACTTTGTTATTAAATTTAAGTTAGATCAATTATAAATTTTTAAATATAATTAATTTGTTTGAATTAATTTAACATTTAAATTGTATACAAAAACATTTAAATAAATAGAAGACTTTCACATTAAAATACTGGTTTTTCATCCCTTCTAAATTTCTAATTTTATATTAGTTTATACAAATTATATGATTGGAAATTGGAAAATATGGATTAAATATTTGGAGTCAGAATAATATTTAATTTAATGTAATGTAAACATATATTTCCCCATAAGATATTAGTTGAATTAATTAAAATTAATTACAAATATTAAGAGAAAAACATGCTTAATTGGGTACTAAACATTAAATTTATGGGCCTAAATATTATAGAAACATGGCCAAAAAGTATTTTATGGAAATATTTTGACCATATCCTCTATTTTATTTAATTGTTTTATTATTTTTCTCACTTCAGCTGGAAATACCTTAGTAGAAATACCACTTTGAAAAATTTACATGAATTCCACACCTCCACTACTATAAAATGGACCTCCCCCCTCTAACTCATTCACCCGTGTAAATACAATTATCTTATTGATTCACTAAATACCAAATTCCCAAAATCCATACCATCATCATATAAAACTCACATTGGTTAGAAATCTAATGTTGTAAATATGTAGGTATAAATAGAAAGGGGTTAACCGAACAGATGTAATGTTCTTCAACGAGAATTTATGATTAATTTCATTATACATCCCATAAATTATTATTAAATATTTATTATATAATTACATAAGTATGATAAATATACTGGAATATTTTTACGTTAATGTTATGAAATAAAATCATAGACACATCCCTCAAATGGATTACAGGATCATTGTCCATGTGTACGGCAGACTACCACCTCACGAACCAATGTCCCCCATTCATACAGTAAAAAAAATCCGGGTTGGAAATATTGATTGATTTATATTTTTTATATGATATATATGTTATTTATAAATTTATTTGTTTTATATTAATATTTTATAACCTAGATTTTCACACTTCTAATTTTTTGGAATATGATGACATCGATTGTGGACGTGTGGACCACCACCTTATGAAAGAAATTTGATTTATTCATAATATAAATGAAATTTTTTAAGTATTGTTTTAATAAACATATGTCACATAAATTCCATAATTATAGTCTATTAATAATAATATAAATATACACTATTATTTTTTCTTTATTTTAATATTATAAGAATATGACTACAATATTCAACTATACATATGACCTATTATATCCCTACCAATCACATTTATTTTAGATCTTAAAATGTTATGATTTAATATAAATACATATAAAATGAATGTAAATAATGTTTATATTATCATTTAAATTTTTAATATGAATAAATTGTTATCTAATTATAATAAATAGAATGAAATGTCAGAGTATACTCGAAAAAACAGCCAATTAAAATATGAAAATAGTGAAAATAATGAATGAATATTAATAAAAGGGAAATAAGATATTATTAAAAGATTATATATTATATTAAAAATATGATTATCATTTTTAAATTATTTATTAACATTCCTAAAATAATTATAATGGAGGTTAAAGGACATTCACCAAAATAGAAATGCAATGTAAGGGACATCATCTAAATATATATTCCATTAAGACATAATTATTATTTTTAACATAATTTGTTTTTTCAGTCACATAAAATCATATGAAATGTGATATTAATAATAATTAACTCTTCCTCAAAAATTTAGTTTCCATTTTAATTATTTAATTTAATAGGATTTTAATTAAAATGAACCATATTGAAATTAATTTCAGAATCTGATTCCTATCCATTAGGTTCAATTACTTATCTATTGTAATTAATATTCTATGATAATGTGTGTAAAAACATTCTAAAATATATTTTCTATTTTAGATTAGTTTATTTGCACATATATTTGATACAAATAACCAATTCATTGATTTATTATCACTTCAATATAATTTACTTTTTAAGAGATAATTTCACAATCTGATACAAATACATATTAGTTACTCTTGAAATTAGAATAAATTAATTTATAGGAAAATTTATCATTAAAAAATTTAATTTTATTCTCATATTGTTATTCATGATTTTTTTCATGTAACGGTAACATGTTTTTTACACTTCTTTACTAATAATGATTTAAATTTTTTTTAAAAAAAATACCGAAATCATTTCTCCCTTCGAATAGAATTATATTTTCTCTGAAAATAATTTTTGTTAAAAATGATCACAAATATATTTTAAATTTATTGAAATTAATTTATTTAAGGAAATTTTAACCATAATTTTCTTTAACAAATATATCAATGTATACCTCTCATCTATTTTTGAACAAGTAATAGTAATAACCATTTTAATAAGGAAAAGTAATGTCATTTTAATATTAAACTACATATATGAATTTACCTAATGATATTTAATTGATGCATCCTTTTATATTTTTAATAGATATTCTTTGAAAATTATTTTATAATAACTTCTAATATAAAATTTATTTGAAAATTAATCAAAATCAAAAGTATATTTTCATCAATTATCTGTTAAAGATCATTTCATGGTATTTCTATTCGTCATCAATAAAATCCCTTCATCATTATAAATTATGGGATATATTTTATGGAAACTATATTCATTCTTACTCTGTATGGGTTAATATTTTTTGACCATGGATAATATTTAAATTAAATACCTTAATTATATTTTAGTTACCATGAAATATTTAATTTCTTATGATCATTAGAAATTAAATTTCATATAAATATCCATATCATTTATCATATAATCTATTAATGATTAACTCTATACCATTTTTATTTTCAATTTTTACTTTTATAGTTATTTAATTATTTATAGATTTATTGATAAATCCAATTCCTTAATTTAAAATGTATATTTTATGATTCACATTATTTATTATTTAAATATATTAATCTATATAGGAGTAATTCTTTGGATATTCACTACATGAGATGGGTACCTATTAATGAAATCCACAGGAGGAATCAATATTTTCATTAAATGAAATATGTTGGATAAAAACCCATCAAGTTTTCCATGTCTTTTTATTCTATATAGTGGAGTGTTCATGATAGTAGTTCCATGTAAAAGTTAATGACATGAATCAAAGGGGGTTTTCACCCTAAACCACTTATATTTTCATAAGGTCAGATCTTGACCGCAGTTTTATCATGTACCAAGAAAACAGTATGTGTGATAATTAATTCATTTGTTCATTTAGTATTCATTAATAATAAATTTCAATTATGTTTTCACAATGAAAATATCTATGTATTCATTTCATTCTCATTTTATTTATTCAATGTAAAAAATTTCATTTATTTACATTTTGATATTTTTTTCACACTCCCTCACATTTTATTGATTTTTGGGAATATATGTTTAGTTGTTTACCATTACATATATTTTATAAAATCTCTCTTAGTTATTTTGATTTTATAGAATGTGAATTTAATTTTTTAACTTTCCATATCAATTATTCTCATTTATTTATCATTATATCAATTTTATTTATCCCTCACTAATAATTTGATATCAACATTCTTTTTTCCATTAAAAATTATTCAATTGAGTTTATTAAAAAAATATAATGATATTGTAGATGTTACCACAATAACCTCAAAAACTATTTATTTATTATTTTTTATTAAAAAATGTAGTTTAAGACTCTTTTTTTCTAGTTTGTGAAGCCTAATAAATTGATAATCCCTTTGTTATTTGATTCATTGTAATAACATAAATTTACATCAATTACATAAAAGATTAGTGAAATCCTGAGTCAGGGTGATACATTAGACTCCTTTCAAAAATTCCCTAATATTAGTGTAATATAATGAAATCATGTGACTCTGATATATCATTATAAATTCCCTAATTTGGAAGTCTACAACGTGGCTAAAACAAGTTGTTTATGATAACACGTGTATGTCTCATCATATTCTATGGGTCGCATATTAATAGTTGTAGGGTGATATGTATATTGGGGAGACTACACCCTATGGTTACAGAGTTACAACACAACAGAATAAACAAATTAAAAAAAAAATATAAGACTAAATAAATAGTGAAAATAATATAATACAGTTAAAAAAAACAATAAAAGAAGAATAAACACCCAATAAAATAATAATTAAAGAATGTGATTTGAAGCTAGAATGTAACTATATTTCATGATATATGATAAAACAATGTATACACTATAATAATCTATACTAACTCAAAATTTTATAGTCCCGAGTCACATAGTGTCCTATCTCTAAAATCCATCACATCCAGTAATAAAATATTCAACCACTTGGTCATTTTCCATTTTCTAATCCTATATCCATTAAATCTAATCAAATACCGAATAGAAGCCTGAATAAGGTGTTATTATAACTTAATAGTTCAACACCAAATTTGTAAACATAACTATTCTAATAAGAAGTGCATGATATATTTCCCAAAATATGTGTATTAATTAATTTAACATTTACATTAATTCTATATCAACTTGCTTCAACTAAATTATGAAATATCTCCATAAATATAAAACAAAAATACATAATAAAACTTAATAAGCCCGGAAAATAAATAACATATATCAGTACCAAACCAAAATGTATCAAAACCATTCCAACCATAACTATATAATCAATTTATACATTTTAAAAATATTATTAAACCCCCACATTAATTGAATAACATAAAACAATCTTGGGCAAGCCATGTATATAAACATTTTATCAAGTGTAAGGGTTATAATGTACTGGGTCTGAGTCCTACCAAAAGGTGACATGACGTAGTTGGTCACATGACCTCAAGTTCATATCCCCAAATTTAAGAGGCTTCCGACTAGATGTGGTGGACAATGTGTCATATTGAGTAAATAATGACCCCATTTTAAGAGTATACACAGTGGAAAATATATCTTAAAAAATAGAGGAAGCAATAATACCTTGTAAGATTAACAATTGAAAACTGAAACTAAATACAATAAAAACCATAATATATATATGATTTATGGAATATGTATATAAGAAGATATCAAACACGTCACAAATCTAGAAATAAATACAGAAACCAAGTTATAGAAGAAACATGAAAACTCCAATAGTATCGCAAGCCTCGACATCGTCTCAAGCTCTCCATCACCAACATCAGTCAAGTGCCTGCTGAAGAAGATCAATTTTCTTTATCCCTACCAAGAATCATATAACATATTTGGGTCCAAAATCATGGCTTAAAATGGTGTAAGACAAATCCCAGAAGAAAACCAATGCAAGATCTATTCATATCTATCAGTAAATATATATAGAAGGTAATATTCAAGAAGTGGAGAAATAAACTATGAAGTACTCAAAGGTAACCAATTTTATAGTTTAAAATAAAATTCAATTATAATTTATTATTCATCTGTTGAATCACATAACATTGCGATCCAGCCTAAACTGTATATCCCCCATACAAGGTAACCAACACATACTTCTCATATGACCTTAAATAATCAAGTATGACTGAATCCTTGCTTCTTCTATGGAATGGAAGTTGAGTCCCAATCATTATTTTAGTCATACCAAACCCTTTGGGATGTTCCCATAGCCTATACCCCTAGTCTATCCAATCATTAGATAATTAAATAATAACCCTCTAATAATCCATCATTGTTTATCCCCTTGGGTCCAACATGAAATCAAATCTATAAAATAATGACACTCAGGAAAAAATCTCACGATATGACACATTTTTTTGAACAAATTAATACTCAATTATTAATGAAATCCTGGAAATCTCTCACAGACTAGAACCCCTAGGTCGAACATTCATTTAATAAAATATAAATTACCACCTATGCATCTCTCATGGTCTATCCCTTTTGGGATGATCTCATAGTCAAATCCCCTTGGTCAAACATTCAAAATTCATATCATTGGAATTTCATGAAAATAATAACTCTATCATAACAAAACAATGCATATAAATCAAGGAAAACCTCATAGGAATTCTAGAACAAATTACCATAAACAATCAAATAAGGGAAACACATCTATGTGGTTTCCCATAGACATGGTATCTAACCATATTCATAGAAACTACCATTTTTCAATTAAATAAACAATATCCAGCGATAAACATGATTAAATAAAAATCATGAAATACCCCATACATGGGTAAGCTACACATATAGAATA
Source organism: Viscum album (assembly GCA_963277665.1). Taxonomy (NCBI): domain Eukaryota; kingdom Viridiplantae; phylum Streptophyta; class Magnoliopsida; order Santalales; family Viscaceae; genus Viscum; species Viscum album. Next base: position 656,715,295 of record OY728140.1, read on the forward strand.
TATAATATAAGACCAAAAAATTAAAGACATAAAAACCATAGATAATTTTGTAAGATCGACATACATGAGAAATATCCATTCAATCGACCTAGATTGGTTTATATCTGCAAAACGGTGGAAAAATACAAAACATGAATATCCCACAAGAGATGAGGAATCATGAATAAAGGCCCTGTAGATTCTGAGAACTCATCCTTGGGAATCCAATGCACCCATTGATGTCTCAACCTAATATCAGATAGAGAATTGGGAGGGGTTTAGAGATTGTTTGAAATTTTTTCACACTCATTTATGAATCGTGGGAAGAAGAAGGAATTTTAGGATATAAGACGTGACCATGTTATGATATATCCAATAAAAATATTTTTATAGTACATGTTCATTAAAAAAATGTCATGTATTATCTTTAAAAGGACCCAATATAAGTGGTCTACCAGGTCACCACATAACGAAGATAAATATATGAACAAATCCATCCACTGAGATCACACATCGGTCTCCCTCTCCCATGCATTGTCATGCACTCACCCATGCAGGCATAAAACCCATACCAGAACAACAAAACATCCAAATAATAACTTTTTATTAAAATACACAATCTTAATAGGGTTCTACTCAAATGATGAATGCCACTCTGTCTCTACCTTTTCGGGTTGAAAAACATGAGTTTCGTCTGAAATGTAATGATGTATCATGGAAACATTAATGAAATCATGCATAGCCTGGTACCATTGAGGTAACTACAACTAATAGAAAACCAACCTGACATTCTCCAAAATATCAAACAACCCGATGAATCTTTTTGAAATCATCCCCTGTCTCCTAATCATTCTGTTTCCTAACCTCGATGTGACACAAAAGTAAACCATATCTATGACTTTGAAATCTAGAGTTTGAACCTGTCAATCAACATAATATTTTTACCAAAACTATTCAATATCCACCCTCATTTGAATCAACTCCACTTACACAGTGGTCTCCTGGGAAAGTTGAAGTCCCAGTTATCTGCCTCTCCAAGATCCAACAAATATAGGGGTGATTGGCATGGCCTACTATACAATGCCTCATAAGTCTCCATTGAAATCATTGATTGAAAACTATTATTGTAGAAAAAATTTCTAGGGGTATGTGTCTCTCCAAAAGGCCACAAAAATCCTAGACGCATGCTCAATGAATGTTCTTAAAAACATAAGTCATGTACTCAGACATTCCTCCTATCTTGGGATGGTAAGTTGTACTCATAAGCACCTATTTACAAAAAGACCTCTAGATTATCTTCCAGAAATAAGATTTAAATCATGAATCCCAGTATAAAACTATAGATTTTAGAACCCCTTCGAAATTTACTATCTATCATATGTACATCCTTACATTCTCATCAACAATGAAGGTTTCATTTATCAGAAAAAATTGCAACTTCGTTGGTCTGTCGATAATAAACCAAACCATATTATTCCCTAAAGAAAACCTCAGTAAACCAACCATGAAATTTATCACAAAATCAATAGAAATCCTCTAATTAATGGGTAAATGGTGCTATCGGCCTTCTTTTCTTTAATTCTCTACATTAACCAATTGACATGTGGTAAATCTCATAAAAAACAGCTACATTCATCGTCATACCTATCCACCAATAATAACAAAGTAAATCATGATACATCATGGAAAAAATTGGATGTAATACACATACTATGGCATGAAAAATATCTCAATATCTCCTTATGCATGTCTGAAGACACCCATACGCATCTATGAAAATGAAAAACATCATCCTTGACTATGTTCCACCCATGAGTAGGGTCCTCCCTTGAAACATTGTCTCGTTGGAATAGGCCTTCTGAATATGAGAGCTACGTAATTCACGTTTGGTCTACTAGAGTACATATAATATATAGAGAAGAAAAAAATGTCTTCCCATTTTATTCGTGAATTTCTAAATACATTTCAGAGAAAAAAGGCACAAGCTTGCACTCACTACTCACCTCAAGAACTGTCTATTTCTACATTCTCCTACTCAATCCATTAGCCATTGTATTTCCTTTCCAAGGTGTGTAGTCAAGCTCAATTTCAAATGACTGAAGGTACTCAACCCACCATCACTCAATCAATTTTGATCATGTTGAGTTGATATATACTTCAGACGTTTTTTTCAGTGTACCACACAAAATTTCATCCCAATAAGTAATGTCTCAAACATTATAAATCAAGAACCACTGCAGCTAACTTGATATCATTATCGGGTAATTCCTATATTGTGTCCTCAACATCCTATAACCATATTAACTGACACCTTAACATTTTATAAACATTTACCATAGCCAAATAACTTATGTGTCATAGTAAATGGTGTTACTCAGACCTGGATCCAGTAAAATTAGGATCGGTGATGAAGTCAATATTCGTTTCAACTCCTAAAATGATGAATCATAGGAATCTGTCCACAAGTAATTCACACCCTACTAATTCAGGTCTATTATTAGTGTGGTGATGCATAAAAATTCTTGAATAAAGCGTCTGTAATAACATTTAATCCCCAGAAAACCCTATTACTCAAATATGTTCTTTAGATTATTCTATGAAATTATCGATGTCCCCTTCTCTGGGTATACTAATACTCCACAATATATGATGACATGACCCAATAAGTGAATATTATAAATCCAAAAGTGTCCATTTAAGAGGTTAGAATATAATAGATTCTCAATCATTGTACTCAATATGTTCTCAATATGGAATGCATGGTCGTGTCTAGTGTGAGAGTACACCATGTTATCTTCCACGATGAATACAGAAAATGAATCCAAGGATAGAACACATGGTTCATTAGTGCCATGAAAACTACCGATGAAATTTTGAGAATGAACAACATAACCAAATAATTATATAGAACATACCACCTCCAAATGGTTGTAAGATGTATTTTTAATGGTCTAACATGATACTGATGAAAACTAAATCACCCATAAATATTTATGAAGACCAAAGGACCTTGATGTAGGTCATAAATATCATCAATAATCATTATGGAATATTGTTTCTTAACCGTAAATTGGTTACAATTTTAATAATTTAAACAATGTCTAAGTGTACCATCCCACTTCTTCCCGAAAAGGACCGAAAAACCTTAAGGGGGAGTACTATGTTGGATGAAACCTATTTCATTAAACTCTTCTAACTTCTTCTTGATCTATTTTAATTCTAGTGTACCGATCCTATAAGGAGGAATGGACAATATAGACATTCTTGGAATAAGTTCAATAGTGAAATCTACATCATGATCTGGAGTTAACAATATAAAGTCATCTAGAAAGACATCTCTGAAATGATCCACCAATGTAGGAAAGTCCATCTATGAAGTCCCCTGGTCATCCAGTTATAAAAATGAGATTTATACTATACTTACTCTCAACTCCTCATCCATGGGCCTATATCTACTTGCATGGGAATCTCATTACCTCTTTTGATGAAATGTTATGCCCCTAGTGATATGAAATTAACTACGAGGATATAGAAGGCAACAAAGCCCCGAAAAGATACCAACCAATCCATTATGAGACTGACATCCAAACCTTTCATCTCTATGATCTAGAGGTCCCACAATAAGGGAAACACCCCAAAAAAAGTGGTAACTCCATTCACTAACATACACTAGCATACCTATCCCTAATAGAGTGTCTTGCATCATAACATCATTAGAGGTAAAGATAACGATCCCAATTCACATCAAAACTACATATGATATAAAATTATCAGATTCCCCTGTATCGAAAGGAGAAAAAGATAAAAATGAGTCAACTTTAATTAGATATCTAACCATATATGGTTATGGATCTATCTCATTTTGGGTCTATTGAATCGAAAAAGTCTAACATGTACACTGGCCATACGTCATAGCCTGAATACCATGATCTAATCCACCCTAATACCATTGAAAACATGTAATCTAGATTCCATGGTCCTGACCACCTACTCATCCTAAATAACCTAAAAATCTATTGTTCCATGACTTATTAGAAACTAGTGGTTCTTCTCCTGAATGTGGAGTCATAACAGATCCCTTCTTAATCACTTTTGGTGATAACATACTGTAAAAAATGTGTCCAATCAATCCACACATTCGGTGCTAAACTAGTTCCTTAAGGAAAATTTATTATTGTTTTCCCACTCTACCCGGACATGTATCACACCACATGTCTACCTAAATAATCATTCCTTCCTCTAGAAGAATTTCAACAAGAAATCCCTCTATGGTACTTCCGGCGTTTGGCCGAATAAGTACCATTCATGGATGCTGAAGAACCCTAGATCATTGCTCCAAAATCCCCAATATTATGCTCATAAATCAATGCCTGTTTTAATATAATAGTCACTGATGTTGTCTTAGAAACATTCACCTGATATCAAATGCCACTCCTTAGACCATCCTCAAATCGCCCAGCCAATGATAACTCATCACCCTCAGAACTAGTGCGAAGTGTTAAACCTCTGTAAAGTGTGAAGAATAGTTATTCACTGAAAGAGTTCCATACTCTAAATGAATGAACTCACAATATAATTTGGTCTTTAAATTAGATGAGTATGGATAAACCTATAATGTCCTCTTGAACACATGCCTTGTCATATCCAGATAATGTCCCACCTTTGAGATAACATCTAACCATCTATTGATATAATAACATAGGATGTATGTTACATTCCTCACCATCCTCTCAGAAGACAAATCCATTTTCTCAATGATAAAAATCATAGCCTCAAAAAATGTATCTACAACCTATGGTCCACCATACAATGAAACAGTTTGAATCTGCTGTTGTTGGAATACCCTCATCTAATCTTCCATATTCGGGGCAAGAAGAGGTTTTCCTTGGAATGTCTTCCTCATCCCCATAATATCCTCACGGAACAGTGAATCATCATATGTATTCTATATAAAAAATATGTGATGATGGGAATGATGGGAGGATCTACCAGTATACCATGATCTACCGTTTCCACTGTCTTATCATCACCCTGTTCCTGGCGTACACCCATATGATGTCTTAGTGTCATGACTCTTCATAGACATGCAAACACCTCAATACAATATTGAACAAAACTAAAACTCAGAAGTGTTGGATCAGAACATGTGATGAAAATAAGTCATGTTTTAAAAAAATCAGTTTACACGGCATGTAGAACAACTACACTGTGTGTTCCCTTGAACCTTTTCATGGGAGTATATGCATCCAAACCATGATGTGTAACACCCCATACACACGACAGGTTCCTGGTGAGACATGACATGTTCTTGAATATTTATTCTTACCCTGGTACTTCTACATTTTATAATCTACATGGTTCTATGGTTGTAACACTACACGATGTCTCCATCCTAGACACAACATGTACTCAATAGTTCTATCAACCCATGTATTTAGTCACAACACAACATATACAGTCGACTATAACATGGTGTGTACTCCCAGAATGTCATGACCCGACCCTACCCAGGCTCGAGTCCCAACTACCCCAGGCCCGCCTCCATAGGCCAGGGGCTGGCGACCAGCGCCGAAGGAACAATAACTCGGGGAGTCCTTTGCCTAAGTACCTGTACACACACACGCAGCACAGTCAATGCAAAAGTGCAGAGTAAAACAAAAAAGCAATGGGAAACTACTATAAATAAACCTCAATGTGCATCGACCTCTAACATTAAAAATAAAGTGATGAAAAGGAGAAAGGGGTAAAACACATGCCCAACCAGAAAAGTTCCACAACCTAGAAACACGTAAACAAAAAGACAGCTGACGGGTCTCCCACCTAGAACCCGGCTACAACCACCACACGCGGTCCAAGCTCCAAAGATCCTATGATCCTCTGAAGTCACGCTCCACCTATCCGTCGTCTGCAAGGGCACACCAAGTGCGGGAAAATCCCAATAAGGGGTGAGTATAATAATACTCAGTAGGATACCCCGAAGGCTCGAGGGAGAAACAAAGGAGGTACTGAAGGGGTGAGCAGTAGAGAGAACAGAGAAATGTGGAGAAGTGTGACCAAGAGTGCAGTAAAGAGAACATTAAGAGTCCATCTCAAACCAACAAGAGAAATAAAGTAGACTCGTCCAGGCACAAGGAGCTGTAAATGGTGAGTAGATGAACTTCTCGTCGAGTCATCGCTACATACAGTAGGAGAGTATACTTGTCCATCCATGAGAAGCTAGACACGGAAAGCACGTGGCATACCCCGTGCGTCTTCGCCCCTCCTGGAAAGAGAGTAACCAATCCCAAGAGGTGGGTCATGAAGACAAGGTATATACATATACATATGCTCAGCAAGAAGCCCGAACAATGTCGTAAGGGGATCTCCGTCCCATAGCTCAGCCCAAGAAAATGAGTCGCCAACAGTCCCAAATGTAAAATCCATCGATGCCCAGCATCCCGTACGTCTGCCCCGAACTGCAAGCCAAGGGGAACAATCACCACACCACGACACTATCCGCTTTGGGCGACACTGACTCGCCCGCTCAGTTTTAGATCGCATCACAAGAACGCATCTCGGTGGGGAAATTGCCCATTATACTTGAGAGTTCTAGGGAATGTCAAACCACACCTCATCACTGCTCTGTAGTCGAGAGGTCGCCTAAAAGTCAAAAATGTCACAACATTGACCCGTATAACCATGGGTCCTAGTCCAGTAATCATAGAGGAAAGCCACAGGCTAGCCTAGTAGAAAGGATTGAGCCTGGAATGCCAACAGGTGTCCAACTTCCCAGCCCTGCAGGAGGGTAATTCATAAGTAGATATCAGGTGACCCACTGCCCAACACTGCTGGAGGGTAAACCCTAATACATCTTCAGGCAAACCACTGCCCAGCCATGATGGAGGGTAAACCATAATATATCATCAGGAGACCCAATTCCTAGTCCCGCTGGAGGGTAGACCTGGAATAAGTTGACGGGCAACCCACTGCCCAACCATGCTGGATGGCAGACCTAGAACAAGACGATAGGCGACCCACTGCCCAGCCCTGCTAGAGGGTAGGCCCTAAGAATTCATTGGGTGACCCACTGCCCAGTCTCTACTGGAGGGTAGACCCTAAGTGCGTCGGGTGACCCACTGCCCAATCTATGTTGGAGGGTAGACCCTAAGAGCGTCGGGTGACCCACTGCCCAGTCTCTGCTGGAGGGTAGACCCAAAAAGTCAGTGAGCAACCCACAACCCAGCCCTACTGGAGGGTAAACCCGAAGAAGTCGATGAGTAACCCACTGCCCATCCCTGCTAGAGGGTAAAACTCAGAAATACACTGGCCATCTCTACAGGAGGGCACAACACTGGCCAACCGAACACGGAGTGGGTGTCGCGCAACCACCCAACTCCAGAACAACTCTCCCAAAAGAGGTTCAGTGCATATTCCATCACCGGGTGTCACTGGCCCTGCTACCGGACAATCCATCATGAACGAAACCAGGGGGAGACCACTCAATCCTGTTGGTCAAACAAACGCACAAAGGGACCCACTACGTCACGAGAGGTCAAAGTATGCAATGCAGAACCTGGCACGCACGTGGGGCCCACACAACGTGTGTCCCCATCTAAACCCCAACTTAATGCACCAACGTTCTCAGGTACGAACAACCACATGTACCTCCAAGAATTTTCGTATACTCCCAGAGTATACACAGTCTCAGCCCAAGGGCCATCGTGCACACAACACCCAATGTCAACGCGAAGGCGTGACGTAACATCTCCAACTCAAAGGCCTAGGCACGACCAACCACATCTTGTTAACCATTTATGTAACTCTCCCAAGAGTGCACGATCACACACCAAGGGTCCTCTACAAACATGGTAGGACGAACCGCCACCAGAGCACCTTTCATGCTTCCACATTTAATAAGATCATGTATAAGGCTCCACACCACCAAACGGATCACACCGTTGTAATACTCACGGAAAAACACGTGAGATAGACTACTTACTCGCCTGAAATGGTCAACCGGTTAAAAACATACAATTCACCGTAGCCAAACCCATGTGGGGCCCACCCCAAGATCTCGAACTGAACCAACGGATCAAGCCACTGCGATCCCCTCGGAAAAACAAACGGGATTGAGTACTCAATCACCCAAAATGTACACCCGGTGAAAAGGGTATTATTCACCATAGCCGGTTCGGGTGGGACCCACACCACGTCCCCGAAAAAGGTCGGGCGAACTGCACCATCGCAATGCTCTTGAAAAAGCACGTCAAATTGACTGCTTACTTGTGTGGAATGGATATCCGGAGAAAAAGGTATATTCTGGCGCACCGCACACGAGCGGTGCCACGTGGGACCCGCATCCCGGTCCCGAAACTCAACGACCGGATCACACTGTTGCAATCCTCTCGAAAAAGCACACAATATGGACTATTCACTTGTCCAAAACGGTCGCCCGGTGATAAAGATGGAAAATCACCGTCAACTCCCAAAACGGCCTTCGCGGGGCCCTCACCATCGTGCAGAATTACATCGGGAAGACTATGCCAACGCGATGCCCTAGAAAAAAACACCCAACATCTACTGCTTGCATGCCCCGAACGGACGTCCGAAGAAAAAGTCATGAAACGCTGCACGCAGCTCAAAAGACGGGTCGTGGGGCCTATGCCTCAACTCCAGCATCAATGCCCGAAACTACCCTGGAAACCTTCGCTTCGGTGCTAGGGTCTCAATGCCGCTGACGGCGCTCAGAACGGACATCGGATGTGTCCGCACCGTCCAAAACAAGAATCTCGGGAAAAACACTCGTCCACCTAAAGACGTGTCGCGCCTCCGAGGCCCCTCGTTTTGGGAATTAAAAAATTCCCAAAACCATCTCAAAACGTTCCCCTCGGCGCAAGGTCTGTGCTGTCGCTAACAGCATGCAAAATGGATGCCTGAAGCCCGAAATACGGACGTCCGAAGATTTAAAAAAAGGAAAACCCTCTTGGGCCGGACTGGCCTGGACCGGCTTGTCCGCCCACTGTCGGCCCGTGGCCTGGCCGCAGGTCCGGTTAGCTCCGCCGCGACCAGCTGACCGCGACCTGTTTCAACCGACCGACCATCACGGCCAGTCGCTTTCCCCATAGAGACCAGCGATATGCGGGTCGCAGTCGCACCGCACGCGGGGTCGCGCACCCCGCGGCCCCTCCTCCTTCGTGCTATGTCGGCGCTGCCGTGCGGAAACCCGGCCCCCGCCGTCTCAGCCAGGGAGCTCTGCCACCCCCCGACCTACCATCCGTAGTCGCCCGCTGCCGCACACCGCCAGCGCCGGAAAGCGCCGCCGCCAGCCGACCGCCGCCGAAGCCCCTGCCACCATCTCGGATCCACCGTCCGCCGCCACTGGAAACCGCCGGACCACTGTGCCGGCCGGAGAACCTGAAAAACCCGCGAATCTTCTCCGGACCGCTGTGGAGGTCTCAGAGGTCATATTTTGAATCCGAAATAAGCATTGGAAAGCTCTGAGATCGTACTACGGAATCATGGGCATCGATCGACAATCAGATAACAATTTGATGCTATAAACTATGCTCAAAGATTTTGGGAAATTAAAAACAAAACAAAAATGACTCCTACCTCTTGGGGGATGCCCGGAGCTTCATGGGGAGTCCATCGCCGTTCTGCTGCCTTGACAGAATTGGCTCACCGGAGGTTCCTTGCCGGAGTACTTCTCCGGAGCTGGAGGAGAGGGGGAGAGGCCCAAATATCCCGCACCGACAACTTTTATGTCATTCCTATGGGAAACACCTCATTCCGGACCCATCCGTACACTTGGATGTCTGATCCAGAACTCCCTTTAGGAGTTATCCCATTTATTTGGAATTTCTAGTGTGAACGCACTGAAAATTTAATTCCGGCCACTCCGGGGCTCGGAATCGCACGTCGTCTGAAGGCGCTGCTCTGGAATATCATCAAGAATATTCCAAAGGCTTTCACAGCAAAAACTGGGTTCTTACACAGAACAGGGAATGTTCGGAAAAAAAATTACCTACCCTGTGTTTCTACCCACACAATCAGTCACATGGTCATCAACTACACGGAATGTACATTCAGTACAATAAATGCACATATGAAAAGACATTTCTTCTATAATATAAGAACACATGGTGTGTATTCATAACATCACACGATGTGTTTTTTAGGTTTTCAAGATAGCAAGCCTCTGAATAATCACTAGAACCCCAAACTCATAAAATATAGAAAAGTAATTCAATGTTACAATCCGTGAGGCCCTATAATCTCCACAAATATCTGTTTGGAATCTTTATAGAAATCTTATTCTGACATAATTTTTTTTATTTTCATTCATGACACACAAAAGTTCGATCAAAGAGGGCCTTTAAAACATAAGGGACCAAATGGCATCCATCCAATGAAATATTACATATACCAATACCCTATAAAAATAGTAAGTACTTATTTCTTGAAATATATCAAAACAATATATGTATCTTGGAAAAAATATATCACAACAGCATGAAATCGGTAATGCTCTCTATGTGGCATGGAATGAATCAATGGAATGTGATTTCTAACAAGTCCCTAAATGATTCATGAGATGGAATGCCCTCAAATCATTGTGTGGATACAGAAAAAGAACTACAATGATATATCTCATAACATCACAAAATAAGTGAATCACCTAATGGTGAAATAAAATGAACTATAAAAATTGAAAAACTAGAAAAATTTCAATAATCAAGGTAACATTGATTTTCCATGTACAGAGGTTTTCCACTCATGAGGAAAACTTATTAACAACTACATATTCCTTCCAATCTTAATATATTATCTCCAAACGGTTGGGAAAATTAGGAATGAAAAATCCTCTAATACAAAATTGTAACATCTCATGTCCGGGAGCCTCCCAATGGTCCCCCAACCTAGTAAGTCACATGACCACAATCAACTTTTTTTAAATTCCAGAGGATTCCAAATAGCAGTGTGGGACATGTTGTGATATTTGGGATATAATTCCCTAAATAGAAGAGTATACATAGTAGAAAATATATTGTATCCAAAAGCAGAATAGATAATACCATGTACGAATAATAGTGGAAGACTAAAAGTAAATTCATCAAAAGATAGTATATATATATATATATGATGCATGAAATATGCATATAAGAAAACAGCCAAACAAATCACGATCTTTGAAAGTAATACAGAAACCAATGTAACAATGAAACATGTAAAGTCTAGTATCATTACAATCATCAACATAGTCAAATGCTCCTCATCTCCCACAACAATAAAGTACCTAATGAATAAGTTTGTTTTCCATTATCTCTACCAGCTATTATATAATCTGTTTGGTCCAAAACCCTGACCCAAATAGGGTGTGAGATGAATCCTTGTAGGAAACTAACAAAAGATCTATTCCCACCTATCAGTGAATGTATATAGTATGTAATATGAATGAAATTAATCAACAAACTAGGAATTACTCAAATGTATCCAATAATACAATTTTCAATTGCATTTATTTAAAATTTATTATTTAGTTGTTGAATCATATAACCCATTGAACTAGACTAATCTGTGTATCCCCTATGAAAGGTAACCCAAATAGACTTCTGATAATACCATTAACAATAATGTTAGACTGAATCCATTCTTTTGAATTGGCTTAGCATACACTTCACAATCATTCATTTATTTATGATCAATCCTTTTGAATGTTCTTATAGTCTATCACCACAGATCTAACATATCATCATAATATTAAATAATGAATCTCTCATAATCTCCCGGGGTATATCCTCGTTAGTCCTACATGCCAACAATTCATTAAAATAACAACGCTATAGTAACAATCTTATGGTCTATCACCTTTGGTCTAACATAGCAACAATAAATTATAAACAAACTCCTAGGAAGCTGTCACAGTCTAAGCACCCTGTGTCCAAAATTCATTTAATAAAATATAAACAAAAACTTCGTTAGCTCTTATGGTCTATCCTCTTTGAGAAGCTATCACAGTCCAATCAGCCTTGGTGAGACATTCACAATGAATATCGTAGTTATTTTATGTAAAGAATAACTACATAATAACAAAATTAAGAATGTAAAATAAGGCAAGAATCACATGCATTCTAGATAAGATGACTATAAATATTTAATCAAGGAAAAATCACCCATGGGGTGTACCTTAGAAAAGGTGTCCAACCATAACCATAAGAAACTACCCTTTATAAATTATGTAAACCATATTTTGTGATAAATAGAGAAAAATTCAATATCAAGAAATTCCCGAAACAAGAGTATGAAGCACTTCATAAACATATAATCCAAGACAACACAAAAAAGGTCATAAACAATGTACCTCGATGTCGTATGATTGATATACTAGAAACTCATCCCATGAATCATACTATATTATCATAGATCTATAAAATGGTGAACAATTATCCACCATTAATGAATTATAATAGAGGAGTAATCTACATGAAAGGGTATATGGATTTTGATAACTCATTTGTGGGATTCAAACCCACCTGATGGTGTCTTAATTAGAGGTTGAACAGAGAATGAAAAGGGGTTAATAGTTCATCAACTATTCCCTCAAAGTCCTGTATGTACCATGGGATGATGAAGATGTTTCTAGATATTAGACACGACCATTATCTGATATATCAATTAAAAAGAAACGTATAGAAAGTGTTCATTTATACAATATGGTGTGTAGTATCCTTAATCGGACCTAACATATGGGATCTTCCAAGTCACAACATGGTTCTATAGTCTGCCTTTATATGGCCATTTTGTGGATGTATGCAGAAACTGGGTACATGGCATGTACATGGATGTACAAGGAATGTACTAAGAAATCACCTATATTTACCTTTTTCCTAAACAAATAACAAAAATAAAGATCTATACCTGAAAATACGATCTGAGTTCTTACAAGGTCCAAGCCTAGTATATAACAATTTCAACGTGTCTCATGGTAAATATTGGTATATTATATTTTCTTCTTGTATCAATACGAATAACTTGTTATATAATCATTTCAATATGTTTTATGACATACCACATTATAAAAGAAAATAAATTATGTAAAATGGGCCAAGTCCCCATATAAGTATTACATTAATCAAACTCGGATATTTCCATAGAATTATTACAACATATAAAACACAACCCATATAATAATGACAACGATATCACAATATCATGTCATACGGCTCATTGTTTAAATATTAAAATAATAATTTATCATTCAATTACACATTAATTTGATGATCAATATAAAAAATCCAACAATATCAATGATAAATGATCAATATCAAAACCAATAACAACAACTATAAAATGATTACACAAAAATAATTTAAGGATTAATATAGGGAAGGAGAAACCTAAAAAATACTTACTATTGATCAGATGCATTATTGGGATGCACAGAATTAAGATAGTAGCTCAATAATACAACAGTTCTTCCCTAGGTCTGAGAGGAGGAAGAAACACAAGAAGGAAGGAGAACAATAACAAGAATGAAAAACATTAAAAAACCATGAAATTACAGAGTGTTCATTTCCTTAACATGTAATGAAATTATTTATAGGGTTTTATGATGATAAAACCATCTCCTCATATTCATATTTAATTATCTTGAACACAACATGACATTTGATTTGTATAAGATATATAAGAATCTCCATATTGTTTAAGAAATGTGTTTGTAATATATTAAACATCTTCTATTTCTAATACACAAAAACATCATCACAAATTTCCATATATATGGATCCAAATAATTTTATAGCCTTCTAGTCATGGAAATATATCTTTAACCTATTAAACAAGTTTATACCAGGACACCATTAATTAAAAAAGCATACATCACCAGAAAATAATTAATTTTCACAAAAATCAGGACTCTGTATATAAATAGGAATTTTCTTTATTGTTTAAAATAAAAAACTTGAAGAAATGATTACTATAAAAACATAGGATCTTATATGATTAATAATCTGGTCAAATAACAAAATCAAAATATAGTACATAATGAATGAATTTTATAAATGGTCTTATAAAATGTATTACCCCATGTATGGATGGTATAATAAACTATTTTATATTTTTATTAATAATATATAAATATGTTTTAATCAAACATTATCATTAAGGAGATAGATATTGTGAGTCAAAAAGATTGTATCGAAAACATATAGAAAAGGGAATTGTAGAAGGATTTCTTACCTCAATCGCGATTTTTCAAGTGTGTTATTTATAATTATATGTACGAAACTATAATAATTGTATTACTTTATAATTTAAATTCTTCATAATTTTTATTATTATACTCAATAGTAATTCATATAATATAAAAAAAATTTGGGTTCATGTTGGACGCTTCATTAGTTTTGGCTCATATGCCCACAATAACTCTTTATGTTGAATTGAGTCAGATATATTATTTTTTCATCATCACAAGATTATAATTTGGATATGATTATCATTTTACTAAATAAATAAAATATTAAAAATCAATGAAGAATAATTGTTATGAAAAAAGGAACTATGTTATAATCATGGAGATTGTTGGTCGTACATACACATGAGTAACATTAAAATTATTCAAATATCATGGTAAAATTAATTTTTGAATTATTTTATCATTATATACATATTAGTATATCATCAATGTCATATTACATCATTAAATATACCTATATATACCAACCATGTAATTTGGTAATAAAATAAATGTATTGCATCGCTGCATGAGGTGGTAGTCCTCCGTACACAAGAATGTGTTATCATTTAAATTGATGGTAACAGAAGAAATTGGAAGATATTTTACATTTTCAGAATTTTTAATATGTAATTATTATAAAAATATAATCATTTGGTACATTATTTTGAATATCTATGAGATAGAATAATTAAAAATGAGTTACATCATTTCGTGAGGTTATATTCTTCTGTAAACATTATTGACAATGTTGTTTCCCATGTATGGAAGAGTATATATATTGAAGTTATGAAATAAATAAAATGAAATATTATTATAAGTTATATCCATATGATATTATATATTAAATATGTAGTAATATTTTAATGTGGTAGTGGAATAATTAAATAAATAATTCTCAGGTATGAATGTTAGATCTTTTTTAGACCAACTCTATAGTATTTTTTATTATGCCTCACAAAATTTCCATTCTGATAAAACAATGGATTATAGGATACGATGAGAGATGTAATAAAGTTATTTTGGTTGGTTTTCGATGAACCAATGGGTTACTTAGTTAAATTTAGAGGGGTTTGGGTTATCTTTTATAAGGTGGGTGGAGTGTAATTCATGTAAATACCCAAACTATTCATTAATTGAAGGAAACTCTTAGTCAATTTTCCATAAAAATTTACAAAAAAATTAGTTTATTAATTATAAGGAAATAAAATAATATAAAATTTATAGGATAATTGTTTTAAAAAATTTATCCTCAATACCTCAATTGAAACTCAGATTTACACTTTTTATTTTTAGCATATAACTATTTGTACATGGTTTTACTACTCATTATGATTCAAATTGAGCTGAAATTATAATATAATATAAATTTTTATAATTTCAAATAATAAAATGAGTTCTATCAAATTCAATTCATTGATTTGGTAGAATTAAATTTTATATAAAACTAGAAGACATGTTGAATAATGATTTTTTGAGATATGTATTTCTCAAGAATAAAAATATCATAAAATAATAATTACAAATTTTAAATGAATTTAATTTAAAAATTATATAATATATTAATTTTAATAAAATAATTAACCCTTGTGTATAATTATAATTATCTAAAATGGATAATCCTTATGCACATTAAAAATTAAATTATAAAAAAAGTGTTCTATAGCACTAAAATAAAATTAATTACAATCCAAAATGATTATTATTTATATTTAATAAATTCTTAAAAATAACTACATTCTAATTATTTTATGTTTAATAATAACTAAATAATAATGGGACATTTATGTTGAATTTGTTTCTTAAAAAATGTGAATATTAAAAAAAATGAAAAATTTCCTAAAATTATTTATAATATTTCCACAAAAAATCAATAAAAACATTTATTTAATATCATTCTTACAATAACGGTATTTCATAAAATTTGGGCCATTAGTTCATATGCCGTTATAAACTGAGTAGACAGTAATATCCATTTTATGATGTATCGAATCATATTCATGAATCCTAATTTAAATGATGTGTTATAATAGTTATATTTAAATAATTATAGTTTTTCTGGTTTAAGTGTTTTGTGTTTCATAGGCTATCGAACATAGTTTTCTCCATTAAAATGAATTGTTTATAACATTATTCGACCATTAAGTAAATTTTTAATGAAATTTTATACTAAAATATACGGTAAAAAATAGGTCTGGGTACTTATGAATCATGAGATATTCCCGTTTCAATGATAATTTTGTAATCATTGGTTTGTTACTAAGTGCCTTGTGTTTGTTCGTAGAAAATTTTATCTACGATCTATGATTATCATTATATGATAATCATATGAATTATCATTATCCAATTCTACCACATTTGGATTAGGTAACATTGAGTGGTATGATATTTACTTATTTAATATGGATACATACAAATCATCATGTAATGGATATATGTTATGAGGTAGCATTAGTCAATAAGCCACCACCCTTATACAAGTGTAGATATAAAAGGGGAAAATGTATCAGGGTATAATATTTACCTTAATCATAAACCTCATGACTATCTTCTATAGTGAATGATAGGGAAACACCTTAATTATAAACTCAAAATCCTAGAATATTCATTGATTTTATTCATTGATTTTCTAAAAAATTTATGTGGATTTCATGAGATACTGAATAGATTGAACTTTTTTTATAATATCTTCAAGGAGATAAATATAAATGAGCATATACTATATACCATTATAATATGATTTTGGAGTCCAATACCACTTTCTATATAGAGCATCATAATGTTTCATTTGAATTCAATGATAAAAGTTGTTGATATACGATTACTCTTATATGGGAAACAATTGATCCCAACTTCATTTGAAATCCAGTTAATAATATCTCAACATTTATTCTAGTGTTTGGATGGTTTTCCGATAAAATTAATCAATGTGATGTTCATAAAGACTAAAAAAACAAGGATACATATCCAACACTTGCTGAATTCTTCTCCAAAACAATTATTTAGACCTATCATCTCGATAAAAAACAATGGAGAGTGGATCACCATAAAATATTATTACTCATGTTATGTATATCATAATGATATGGCCAATAGAGAGATATTCCATGATAGTAAGGAAATTTGGGTACATTTTATGGATATTAACTACCACATATATGGTGTAATTTCCATTAGCTGTCCTTAAGATTCTGATTATAAAATACATGGTTATGGTTTGAAACTCTAATAATGGAACTCTATCTAGTTGTATTATACCTTAATAATTCAATAATGCATCCATGACATGTTGACATACCATTTATTAGGACAAAATTATGCAATATCTCACCTTATATTATCAAAGGGATAATTTTCTTTAAATACATGTATATATGAGTGATTAGATGATGAATATATAAAGATGAGGGAAGATCACAGTCCAGAAGAAACCTATTGAGATATTGGTTTTAAGGGACTCATAACATTATTACAAAATTTATAACTCCATCTTCAGGAAGGTTGAACTCTGAAATGATCATTGCTATTTTTTGCAACTCATAGTCTTTCCAAGACTCCATGCACCTCTTATGAAAGAATTGTTGAGTAGTAATTTGAAAAATGTAATAATAATATTATTTTAATTTTCCCATATCTATTATTTTAAGGTATATTAATATTGGATCCTTCTCAATTCGAATAACTGTTTGAATTTCTATATCCATTCTACATAGATCATCTATAACATTTTTTATTTCCCCATATTGTAATTGATTTAACAGTCACATTCCATGATAAAATCTATCAATATTATAGTTTCTATGATATGAACCTTCTATGTGAAGGTATGTTTTAGTATATAGTTATATTTATATATATCACACTTATTCCTTAGAGATATATTCACCTGATCTTCAGCATTAAGAGAACTACACCCTCTTTTTATTAAGTGATTCATAGTTCTTATAATGAACATTCAAAAACACATTGGTGTATTCTATAACATAATCATTTTATATTTTAATAAAACATATACCCTTATTTTTTGAATAAATATATTACATTATATAATCCACATATGAGGGATGTTTCAGTGATGTTGTTGTGGTAATTCTCTTTTAACCCCCTTTAATCTCCCTTCGCATTCACTAGTCTTGATATACATTACACTATTCATTGTTTTTTAAGGTGGTTTTCAAAAAATGATAATTTCTTATAAAATCATTTGAATCCCCAAGCTTGTCTATAGAATCAAAATATCTTTATTACAAATTCATTTATAGACTTTTCCTCAATTGGTTTTTTAATAAAATGTTTATGAATACCTCATTTTTGTGATCATATTTAGACATAACAATATATATTTCATCAATAACTCAAATTTATTTTACATTTCATATTGTAAATCCTGTAATAAACCCTTTATATGAGCATAAAAATTATACTCAAGATCATCCATTCATTTTAAATGAATGAGAAAATCATGTACATATTATTCAACAAATATGTTGAGGTAATCTCAAAATTCACTATTATTTAAATAAATAAAAATAAATTGGTAGTTAGTGAGTATAAAATTAATTAATATGAACTCATAATGTCTATACATTGTTAAAAAAGAAATTTTTGTAATATCCTCCTTGTTCACACGTAATTAGTGGTATCTCAGTTGAAAGTCCACCTTGGGGAAATATTGGGATCCACATAGTTGATTAAATAGTTCTTAAATACATGGAATGATAAACATATTCTTAATAAGTTTTTTTGAGCTCCTGCTTATGAAATTATAAATACATTGACCAATCATTATTCATTACAATGAATAATGGTTCACTCCACAGTTAATAACCATTCCATATAAACACGTTATACAGATTCTCATATATAAAATTCTTCATAACATCATGTTTAACTATTTACAGTATATAACCAGTCTTCAATATTAGAAAAAATCAGGGTATATGTTTGATTAAGACCATGTTTGCTGTTGGGATCATTCTCGTGTACCATGTAATACTCGAGTCAAGACCAACCCAACTTCTTTTTATGTTCTTATCCTAATGTACATCTGTTCCTAAAACACATCCAATTGTGGTATCCATAAATGTATGTAATTTATCAGATGCCACCAATATATAGATTCCTATAATTCCAAAATATTTTTCTACATATAGTCTTGGTCTTCATCTTATCCAAACACTTATCATTAGAGTTATCAACCTGGTATTTTCAACATAGATTCTATTGTATAAATAATGATTCATTGATTACAACAATACAAACCGAATCTTTTCCCAAATTGTTTCATGATTTTTTATTATAAATATTTAACACGTATAACCTCAATGATCATGAGGCATAGTGACATTAGAAGACAATGTTAAAATTACATCAAATCATACATAGACAAGTTTATCCTTATTTAATTATCTATATATATCTCTTAAAATATTCAACCTCTTAGGAATTCAAGTGATAACATAATGAATAAATGGGATAATGTGGTGAGATGAAAGTTCTAGTAAGGTATTAAAAATTTTATGGTTGAAAAAATGTTATTAAAATGTCTAAAATGGCTTTATATAATTTTTTTACATGAGTAATCAAATGGAATAACGATATAAATAAAATGTTTTCATAAGATCATAGAATCATATTAAATATAGAAGTAAAAATAAACCCGAAATAAAAATTATTAAAGGTTTTATTCCATCAAAACCTCACAAGGTGGATATTGTATTATAATGTATTAGGTTCACTCTCTTATCCCAAAGATAACAACAGCTGGGATTAAAAAATTACCCAATATATTGCAGGGTATTATATTTCTAATACCACATATAACATTCATTTCATGTAAATTAAAATGTGTGAAACATAAAAAAATCATATTACATAAATCGAATAGGTACTTATTTAATGAATTGGGTTGAAAAACAATTTCTTATTTCATAAACAAAAGAGATTTCATGATGATTTAATTTTAGAAATGTTCATATTGAATTTACTACACATTAAATTGAATATAAAATTATATAGGTATATATGTAAGAGACATGTATACATAATTTATAATAATTACACAACATTAAATCGAGAGATAATGTTATTATGTTAGAGAATGGATATATCCCAATGAAAATGGTTTAATATAGAGATCCCTCACCTAGAGACCAATTAATCAAATTCATTCTTTGTAATCTTGAATAATAAACATAGGTAAAATATTTAATTGACTAATTATAATTTTAAATATTAGGGTTAATTTTATTTTATTCATATTCATGTCATATTAATTTGTATAATAATTTAGGTTCATGTTAAAAGTTTTGAATATGTTTGGCTCATTTTTCCAAAATCACATTCATTAGATTATTATTTTTTATGATATTAATAATAAATCATATCCATTATAATAATTATAAAATAATATTTCCTTTTATACAGGAAAAGTAATTTTATAATAAATAATTATAGATTGCTATGTAGAAAATAATAGTGTTATATTCATTGAGAGAAGTTTTCATATTTATGTTTGCAAAACATTTAAAATTTTCAATGATAGTGATGGAAATAAGTTAAGAGCTGGTTTATATTTAATTCATTATTAAAACATAAAAATTATAATATTATTTAATTAAATACACTTCCATATACATCCTAGTGATGTGCTAATAAAATAAATAAATAACATCACCTCTCGAGGTTGTAGACTACTGTACAGATGAATGATGTGATCACTTCCAATGGATGGTAATTTTCAAAAATATTTGATATAAAAAATTTGTATATTGGATAATATTTAATAATTATTATATATGAACATTATATTCATTATCATCAAAATCCATGATAAGAGAATATGGAAAATTAATTATGTTGTATTATGAGGAGGTAGTTCCCAAACAAATAATTGACGATTTGGAAACCAATTTGATGTTTGTGTAGATGTTATTATGAATTGAAATTAACATAATAGAATATTGGAATAAAATATATAATTTTTATTTTATATAATCATTATTTATAAATATTTTATGGATATTTAAGAATAAATAAAACTATGATTATTAGATATGAACAGTAAATCTCTTCAAAAAAACTAATTATGAAACCTAAATCATTCTTTTATTATATTCATAAAAAACCAATGATTCTATGATAATGGTACAGAAATTAGGATATGATTTTGCAATTTTAAGGAAGATCCAATGTGTTTTGGAAATTTTGAATAGAGAGGAGAAGTAATTCTCTTTTATCAGCGTGGATGGCTGCAATTCATTTAATTACCATTCACTATTTAATAATAATAAATTTCTCTCAAGAAACATTCACACGATTTGAAAAATAAATTAGTTGAGATTATAAATAAGGTCTACAAACTACTCTAATATTATATGAAATATATTTGAATTTTTTTTCAATCATTTCCTTTATATATACCCATTATAAACATTTTATTTATTACAAAAGACCAGATTTTTGACTAATTTACTATTATTTATAAAAAAATTAAGCTTATAGGGTAATATAACCTTTATTATGTTGATTAAAAATAAAAAATCTATTATTCCAATTTTAATTCACAAAATGGTGAACATTAATTTATTATAAAACCCACATACATGTTGAAAAAATAGGAATTTATGAAATGCAGTTATCGACTATAACTTCATCTTATAAAAAATATGTGACATGAAATCATAAATAAATGAATTTAATTTTAATTTTATAAATATATAATAAAAAAATTCGATATAAATCATACCACATTTGGATTTATTTTAATCATTTAACTTGGAAGAATAATATGCAATTTAAAATATACATCAGAAATAAGTGGTTTAATGCCTAAAAACTAAGTTATATTAAAATACAGTATAAATATAATTAAAATTTAAATTACTAGATAAATTATCAAGAAATGGTAAATCTGTAATTTTTAAATCATATTAAAAAAAATTGGACTTGTAATTATTTTAATTATATAATTTAAAATGATAGTTTTTCAAAAAAAAACGTTTTTCATTATTCAATAAAAAAATTGTTTACTGAAAAATCAAAAAACGTAACCATTAATAAATATGTCTATTTTATGATTTTATAAATAATTATCGGTTGTAATAATAAAATATATAGAATTTTAAAATTTTAGTTATAATATTTTCTCATTAATATTAATAAACATCGTTTTTAATATATGTATTTATTAGAAGAACAAATGTATTTATTAAAAAATAACCTCATATTTACTAGGAATTTATATGTTTATTAAATAACATATATATATTTCATAAATAATTTAACCTTATTCGTACCCAGTAATCACATTTGTAGGTTACTTTTGTGATTAGAATTGATTGTTAAAAACACTATCAAAAATAGATTCACAATATTAGAAACATAGTTTATTAACTAAATCTTTGTATAAAAATTTATTCAGAGACATTTTATATATTATGATTCCATGAAAGAATTAAAAATCCATTATTCATAAAGAACATGTTTAGAAAAGTAGTGATTCCACCAAAGTATATAAATTCATCTAAAAAAATCATCTAATATCCTGTAAAAAATAATCCTAAATATCATTATCCACTAAAAATATATGAATCTAATATAATTTTTATAATATTAAAATCATTACACAATTATATAATTATACAAACTTATTCATTATTATAGAATATTCATACATTATTTAGTTAAACCACCTATATAAACGATGTTATACCAACATAATTATTTTATTTATAAATATATTAAGAGACATTGTAATGTGTAATATATGGTTTTAACGTGTATCTTATTATATGAATTTAGTTTTGGAATGGAGACATACATTGTAATTTTCATTATAGTTTTACATATTCTTATTAGTAAATCATCATGAAAATACATTTCTTTGCTTTCTTTCTCAAATAAAAAACCCATGCCTTCTAAAAATTTAGTATTTTGATAAATAAAAATAAAAAAATTGTTATTAAACTACCTTGACTAATCATGTAATTAGAAAAAATTAAATGAATTGGTATCTATATGATCATTAGAAAACATGAACAAATTAATAAAAAATGTTATTAATAGATCATGTAAATAACAAATAAATAAAAATATATGTGTATGAAATATATTAATTTCAATAGTATTAATGGTTAAATATATGGATATGGTTTTCAAATAATTTATTTTTGTAGTTATATTTATTATACATTTTATTTAACTACCATTGTGGATTTTATAAGTAAATATTTGAATTTCATCTTCAATATCAAAACAAAAAAAAATAATTAATAAATTTCAATCAATTAATATTTTATGTTACATATCCAGGAAAATTCATTAAATTTATCCTAATGTTATTATTTTTATCAGTACAAATTCATTCCCTTAATTTAACCTCTTTATAGTTCATAATTTTAGTTAATATTTTCCTCTTAGTGAGGTGGACCTTATATCATAGTTTAGTTCTGGAATCATTATCATGAATATTCATATTATTTAATTTTTTATAATTATATAATTATATAATTATATGTTATTATAGCGTAATTGTCAATTACTTGCTACATTATTTACAATATAATATACAAAATCAATGATTACGAGATTTTGGATATATCATTTTCAAATTATATTGACATTCAAAACTAAAGTTTTACATGAATCCTTTTTCCATTCCCTGTGTATTAAAAATTTCCTAAAATCTTATTTAATTCACATTAATATAGAAACATTTCATATTTTAGGTATATAAAAAATTTATAATCTATTTTTTCAAAAATTATTTTCTTATAAAATAATTATACTGATGAGTAAAATATGGTTTTCCATTTAAAAAATTATATTTCAAATTATTCATTAATATGTTTTTGATCTATGTTGAGGTATATAAATGTTACATATGCTTCATTTGGGATATTCATTATGAGACCATCAACCCATTTATAAAGATATATTAGGAACATGTATTGTAAAAATATTCCTCTTACTCATTTATTTATCAATATTTAATTGTACAATGTATGAGTATGATTTCTTAATCTTAATGTGTGATATATATATATATATGTATTTTCCTTATGTGAAATTTGGTAACATAAGTATATATATATATATAATTCATTGTGGAAGGCTTTATATCCCTTGATATTACGTGTAAGTGTTCTATGGGTGAACTCTGTCCACATTTTTATTCGATCCAAAATTTCTATAAGAATAGAGACTAAACCCAATGAACCCCAGGAAATTATCAACATTTTGATGATGGTATTAATGTTGATCAATGACAGAATTATTTAATTTCTATTATTATTAACATTACACTCTTATTTCATAATTCGATGTTTTGGAATATTACTGTACTATGTTTTCATCGTTTAAGGGTTTTGTAAAATTATATTTCTTATAAAATATACGTAAGAATATTTATAGATTATATGTAACCAAGAAAAATTAAATATAGATGTTATATCATGTAAATGTCTCACTTGAATTCCTATTGGGTCATCTAATTTAATACATACAACGGGATATGAAATAATTTCTTAATGAAATAAATTATAACTGAAATTTTAAGGTATATAATACCACGAGATTTCCTAATCTTTAAACCACATTCATCAATGAAGCTATTTCCCCAACCAATTCCTTCAAAAAAGAATATATAACTACCATCATTGACTCAGTCGCCATTAAAAGAACAATCATTGTTCAAAAAAATGAATGGTAAAATATCTTCACGTATGAGAAGAATTAGAAATATTTCTAAAAAAACTACTCAAGAAATTTTTTTAACATGTTACACTATACTTGTTTTCTATACCATTATCTCAATTACCACCAATACTTTCACAAGAAGACAAATAAAAAATTAAAAACAATAGAAACATAAAAAAATAAATACTAAATAATAATCACACTAGAACATACTCTATGATACCAATAACAAAAAAGAATGTAAATATATAATCATAACAGCCATTTAAACACAGTGATAAGAATAAATATCATTATTGAAATTACTAACAAGAACACTATAGTTGTGACAAAAATACTATCCACCATGAGAAAGTATCTCTTATGGGATGAAATTGGAATGTGTGGGGATCGAATGGGATGTACCTCTATTAACATGAATGACCACTTAAAAATAATTTACTAAACCCTCTTAGAGAACTAAGTAGATTATCAGATGTGAATTTTAGAGGATAAAGAAGACCCCAGGGTAGTGGTGAAGTAACTTAGAATATCAATATAGATATTAAACCAATTACAATATAGTGATGTATTTGGGGATTCATATTTATATGTAAATTATTAAAATAACATACCCAATAAAAACTTTATTAAAAAAAGAATAATCCATGAACATGAGACAATCTATAATACATTCAACTAAACAACTAGAAATGAGAAAACAAAAAAACCAGAAAACTCTAATTAAACTATTAATAAATACTATGAGGGGTTGGAACAACAATATTATAATATAATGAGTAGATTAATATTATTCAATGGAAGAAATATAGATCCATTTATTTAGACAGAGTATCATAACACTGATGGAAAATGGGGAACATGGAAGAAACATAGATTATTATTTAATTAAAAAGGATAATGAATTGTAAGAGAGATGTGAGAGGAAGAGATAATTGTAATTATAGAAGGGGTATATTATATTAGAGAAGCAGTTCATACGACTCTATCCTTTGAAATTCCCCCATAATGAATACCTATACTAGGATAGAGAGGAAGCCAACTTCACTATGATACATGAAAATGATTATCATTAATGACTCACTATTCTAAAAAAAATTAATAATTACATATGTTATGTCACAAGACATATGTCATGATTCATGATATTTAATATTTCTTATTAGGTATAATTTTATTGGTTTACATTTATTCCCTTCAAATATTTTTTTATACCCACATGTTTGTCTTATCATAAATTATGATATTAGACAATTTTATTTTATTGTTCACATACCGACTGTTTGATATCACCATATTCATATAATTGTATTCCATATAAATTAAATATCATTATTAACTAAAAACTGTCCCAAAAAATCATTTTTTCAGAATTTAAAGCATATATTGAAGAATTATTTTAAAATAATATGGTCATGTATAAAATATACAATGAAACAACACCTATCAGTTCTACATGGGTGATTATATGTAATATATAATTATTATTCTTCTAAAATTACAATATATATATGTATGTATGTTATTTTTGGGTAATCTTAGTGTGTATTATAGATTGGTTTATTTTTTTGTGGTGTATGTGATAATGAATAATATAATAACCCACAAAATTTAACATTTTGTACTAAAATTAATATAAACAAAGCAAAAATTTTATAAGATGAAATAAATCTGTTCTAATACCATATATAATTGGAAAAATATCATATAACATATGTTTTATAACATTATTTCATATTTACTCGTACTCATACATCCCATTTGGGTTTTAGTCATTGACTAGAACCATGAGGCAATATGTAAACAATTAGTGTAAGTAGAAATATAATGACTGTCCCTGAGGAAAAATAAAATATTATGTGTGCTATATTATAAAATATCATGGTGAATATCAAAAAAATTAGTTAATATATGAATGATAAAGAACACTATGAAAATCTCTGAAACATTCCATGTTGAAAAAATACTAAATTGAGTTCTTCCTAGAGTAACACAATGCATCATTTTGTAGATAATCCTACAACAAATTATTGAGAAGGGTAATTTCATAACAGAAAATATATTTTTCAACCTCAGTTTCTTAGATAATGAAATGTTCATTTAGGTATTTATTATATTGATATAGAATATGTATATTTTTATATGTTATTATAGTATATAATGATATATAGAGAAATTGAATGCATGGAATGGGATGATTTTGTGAAAATATTGATTGATTTTTATTTCACAGAAACTCTATTCATTAAAAATGAAATAAAATCCTAATAGATTAAATATAATGAAGAATATATTGGGTAATATGATGAGAATATGAAAAAAAAATTAATAGCAGGCTACATTTATTATTATTGACCATGAATGAAAAATATATTATCTATTTTGTTGCATGAAACCATGAATTTGAATGGAATTTTATATACAGGGAATTGGTCACTATGAAGGAATTGTTCAATTCTCTTTCTTGGTGGAAATTTGATTTTATGTTTCCCAATATTCTCATGGTTTTGAGGATAAGAATTATAAAATGTTGATTAAGGAAAATAGAAATGATAAAAACTATGGTGGATATAAGATTAAACATTTTGTATATTGGAAATACAAGATGAATCATTAGAGAAATTACGCAAACTGAATAGGTGGATTCTTCATGTGTGAAAGATAAGTACACGAATCATATAAATGTATATAGGAAAATTTTAATGGAAATAAATATATACATAATTCCCCAAACACCCTCAAATACATTAATTTCTATAGTTAAATCTATGAAACCACCACATACACAAATTGGATTATAATTTTTTATAACCTGTATATGTGTCCAGAAAATTAAATAGAGAATGGGAATGATTGTGAAATATGAAATTCTAAATATTATCACGAAATCAGTTTTGTTAAATTTACAATTACCAAACACTCATGAAATATAAATATCTTATTTTATTCTGGATATACCAAATCCTTTGTCTCAGGAATGTTTTATAAAAGCATGACTTGACCAACCCAAAAATTAGATGTTAAATTACTAGGTAAACATTCCAATTATGCAATGATTACATCATAAGTTTATTACACATTTTAGCTAGATTTCTTGGTGAATTTTATTGATGAAAATATTTTTATTCTACCATTACTATAATTATATTTTTTGGGGGGAATGGAATATCTAACTTTATATTATTAAAACCTTATTTATTATTATATGGAGTTCACTTTTAATTTTGACAATAATGGTTTGAAATTCAATTATCAAAAGTAAAATGATAGATTCCCAAAGGAAATTACATCCCCTATATGGGTCTTAATAATAAAACATGAGTTGTTTATTAACAAATATATTATGGATATATTCAATGTTGAGGAAATAATGATTTTGAAATTACATATTTAGGCTTTGTTAAAGTGTTTTTGGGTTACACCCAAATAAAAACGTTATGTTTTCCATGTAAAAAATTCATTCTATTATACATATATCTTTTTCTCTATAGCAAGTTGACCTAAATAAATTTGTTTCATTATTGACAAAATTATAAGAGAACCTGGATATTTATTTTACACACAGAAATATTTCCCCATTGGAGTGAATGTGTTCTATTTTTTAATAATAATAAATTATCAATGTGTCAATACAATGATATTCAAGAATCTATCAAGGTCACATGAAACAAAAATTATACCAATCTTTATATAAATGTCTTTTTTGATAAAAATTGAGAGGATTAATAGTTCCTAGATATTGACCATCAATATGAAAATAATTAATTTGGATTGAATGGAGTGGATGTACATATTATTTTATTTTATGAAATATATTAACCCTAAGATTTCAATGTGATTCCATTCAGGCATAAAAAATCACAGGATATTTTATAGGCATATAGATAAATAATTTTGAGATAGATCTAGTAAAATTTATATTATATTTATAGTGTATTTTTATAAATTAAAAAGGAATGGATCAAAAAAATGATATTATAGAATTTATCTTATAAAATGCATAAAAATGAAATTGTATGTAATTTTTTAATAATTAAAATTTATCAATGAAATGAATCATATTTCAAAAATGTAATCAAAACTGTGGTTATATTTATGGATCCTTATATCATAGAGGTGAATATTAATGTAAAAGACTAAAAAAATATAATATTTATATTTTATTATTTTCAATTATCAATATACTAAGACAATAGATTTGAATATTTATTATTAATTATAAATATTAAAATAAAATTTACTCATAAGGGATTAATTTCCAACAAATAAATGAATTCCATGGAAATTTCTAGGACCAGAATATAATATTTTCCAATGATCCTATACTCAAAAAACCCTATAGTGCATAGGTGTATCTAATATTCCATAATGAATAAATAAGGGATTTTTATTTTTCCTTACAGAAAATTATATTGTTTAATCTTAGGTATCATGTAAATTATTTATACATTTGAAAAAATATTCAACCAATTACATACATCTAGAGTTGGTAATATATTTTCTAAACACATGAATCCATTATCATGAGGGATAATAGTGTAAATATATAATAATGAAAGGAAAATAATTTATATATTTACACTAATGAAATTTAACATAATTCAAATGATATTTTTGGAAATTATTACATGCTCTAATAGGTTATCATTTTACTAATATGGGAAGGAAAATGTGGTGACAAATTATTTTAGTATGTCTAATCATTTAACATTATCTATGATGAGGAATGAATGATATCCAATATACACATATTTTTCAATGATGGACATTGAAATTATTATTTAATGGTAGAAATCATATCATTCCTATGAGTATATTAATTTTTCCAATGATAATAAAATCATTTTGGATGAAGAAAAAGGATATAGATATATATATGAATTGTATAGAATATTCCAGTGATCAACTATGAAAATGTAGGAATTTTATGATTTGGGAAGAAATTGTATTCCATTAATACTAGAATTTTATATTGACTAGTTGTGTGATTCAGATATCTCATCATTTATATCATTCATATAATTATAAATAAGTAAAAATATCTAAAGAATAACTTCATGTTGGAAAATATTAAAAGATATATTTTATATTACATATCACAATAAAAGGGGTTTATATAGGTAAAGGAATAATGTAATAAGTTTATTATGATGATGGAACTATTTCTCGTATCTTTGTAGAAATGGGAGAACATTTACATGTATTTCATTGAAAGTATACTTATGAATTATAAATGCTATAATTATTGTTAGTTTACTATTTATTTCTATATAAGTATTGAGGATTACATTATAATAAGATAATAATTATCATTCTATCAATATTTAATAACTCTAATAATGGAATTAGAATGGATGTATAAATTAATGTGTTGAATTATATTATATCTGGATAAATGGGTTTCCACAATATTATAACAGAATTTTCAATAAGAATATGATATATAACTAAGATTAAAAACTAATATTCTTCAAGATAATGGTGGAAAAACTAAAAGGAAATAGAAAAAGATGTAACATATTTTTAGAAACTGTTTAATGGATTTGAATGAATATTGATATCAATACATTCCCCATGATATTTATTGAAAAACAAGAATATCCAATATAAAATTCTCATTGAACCATATAAGGCACTATATTAAA
Source organism: Viscum album (assembly GCA_963277665.1). Classification (NCBI taxonomy): domain Eukaryota; kingdom Viridiplantae; phylum Streptophyta; class Magnoliopsida; order Santalales; family Viscaceae; genus Viscum; species Viscum album. The sequence goes on from OY728140.1 coordinate 656,745,832, forward strand.
ATAGATATCAAAATCTAACTTATTGGGTTGAATAGGGAAATAATAAATATTTGTTATCAGATTATATTGAAAAATGATTATAGAGGTTAAAAACATTTAATTTCTACAACAAAACATAATTTCTTTAAAAAATTACTTTGGTGAAATTTATCATTGATAATTGTAATTTGATTTCTAAGAACCTATATTTAATTATAAATTAAAATTGTATATAATAATAAATACATACCCAATTATTCAAATTAAATTAAATGTAACCATTTTATGAGAAAATGGTATATATGTTTGGTAATGAAAATATTCATAATAAATTATAAAGATAGATATAAGAAATTCAATGGTCAATGATCATATGAAAATGAATATTTTAAGGGGACTATCTATGGAATCAAGGAAGGTAATTTTGATAAATTCATTAGTAAAATTAATAAAAAACATTAAGAGTAACTTTAAAGAATGAATTATTACAACATATAGTAGGTGGATTAAAATAAAGGGTTGTTGTTTTGAATTATATAATATATCATTTACAAATATTCATATAGAAAATATTGTTTTGTTTTTATACCCCTTTTCATTGAAAATAACTTTGGAGAATATTTTCTATAAAATTTATTTTTTCAAACCTGAACAGTAATATTTTATGAATTTTAGTCATGTATATATGTATATTTAATATAAGGTAAAAGAAAATTACTATTGTATGGTAAAAATCTTGAACAATTACTTGTTTAGAATGTGACAAAAAGATTTCACATAAAACATTGGTAAAATAGAAAAGTGGAAATTTTAATTTACTAATGAATTTTGAAAAGGATAAAATTATTTTTAATTATTTTAATAAATAATGGTTTTAAAAAGATAATATGATATTTGACTAAATAGTTAAATAATGTCAATTTTTCTCCAAAACACATTCAAGTAAATTTTATGTACCAATTAGTGGAAACGAGAAATAATGATTGAAAATTTCAAGAATAAATAAATCAGAAGAAAATTATAGGTTTTATTGAAAAATGGTTATATAATTTCCTCAAATATAAATACAATTCATATATATTAAAAAATATTCATGTGGAAATTAATATTTACACATTCCAAAGTGTCTTATACCAATTTAATAAAATTTAATTCATCATAAATATGAAAAAATAATATTACATAATTGTTTGAAATACTATGAATATAATTTATTTATTTATATTGTATAAAAATTGGTATTATATACACCACAAATTGAATTATATGGTGAACAATACATTTATATCACAGAAGTAAAATGTGAAATAATAATAACATTCCTTGAATTTCCTTTCCGGTGAGAATCCTTTAACCTCATATATAAGGGGAATAGGATTTTTACTCACATATAAAAAATCATAATAATATTAATAATATCATATATAATTATATTATAATATTTTGTTACACATTTTTTAATATTGTTTCATTATTTTAACTATTTTAGATGTTAAGGACCTAGTATCTTGAGTTAGTTTTGACTTGTAATTATTTTCTATAATATAAAACATTTTTTAATCATATGAATAATGTAAACCTTGAATTTATTGTCATATATATTCCCAACATATTTATGTAGAATCATATATATTGTTTTGAGATAATAAATGAAATGCACTTTTATTGGAGAATTTAAGCCACACTTTCCCATTACCACTACTTTAATTTTTTCATATTAAATAATGAAATGTAAATGATACATATTTATATACTATTTCAGTATAATATATATGTGATATATTTTATGTAGGATTATGAAAACCATTATTTCAATATTTCATGTATAGTGTGAATGAATCACATCTCATTGAGGTGGTAGTAGTCCACATTTTCCACAAATGATGATATCATATTCCCATATATTTGAGTGCATAAATGTATGTGTTATAAAATAAGTAAATAATCATAATAACATTATATATATCACAAAAAATATATAAATTGATTATTTATCATAATTGCCACCCTGATTGGTTGTAAATTAATACTGAACAATCACCATTTTTTGAGATGTTAGTTCACTGTTTGCATAAAGAGAATATTTGTTACTCATTAGATAGAAGTGTGTGTTAATTTAAGTGAAAAAAATAACATAAAAACATCATATATTATATAGGATACTATTTCTTCATGTATTCAAGGAATAATTATATTTATTGGGTGTATAATGAAAATATAACATAAAATCTTGTGGAAGTTTGTTGCCACTTTTTCGAGTAAATCATTCTCAAATGCACAGTAGGGATTATGGGCATTGATTTCAAACAAATGATATGATTATAGGATAATGGGAGGTATGTTGATGAGATTTTGGGTCAGATCTTACTGGATCCAATGGGGCATGAGATTTGTAGTGAGGTTGGAGGATTATCAGACTTTTTATAGCTGCTGAGGATTGGCTCTCTTGTAAATTTTGGAAAATGGAATTCCATCAATATTTTTAGTACTGAGTGTGGATCCGAAAATAATATAAAATAAATACATGGAATTATAGTGTCCAAATACAAATATAAAATTTATTATGGAAAATATTATATGTCATTTTTTCGATTATGTTCATGGTTTAGTATCTTGTTAAATTAAATTTCTCCATAATCATTATAATTAATGATAATTACTTTGACAAATATTTTTGGAAAAAAATTGACATTTTTAAAATATTATAAATTATTATAATTCTATATATGGAATCAATTTTTCCAAATTTCAGTCCTATAATTTTCAATAATTAATTTATATTTAATCCCATAGATAAAATAACAATGCTTGTTATTAATGTAAAATCATCCGAAATATTTGTATTTTTTATAGAAAATATAAAATTGAAATTAATAACAATGAAATAAATTTGATTATTTTATAAAAAAATAATTTTAATTAATTTATAAAACCAATAAATTTTTTAAATTTTTCATATATATAAATAATATTAAAATGTGTTTTTTAATAAAATTCATTATTTTTATTATTAATTAAAAAAATAAAATTAATGAAAAAAATACCTAAAACTCAATATAACATAATTTTAATATTTTTTTTCAAATAATAATTTCTATTGTTACATATAATTAACATAAAATAGAAAAAAATTGGAATTAAAATTGGTTCTTAAATAGAATCCAGTGAAAATGCCTTGTGGGCATAAAAATTGTTTTCCTTAAAAACATTCCCTTTATATTAATTTTGAAATTATATTTATATAAAATTACATTTTAACCAAAGAATTAAATTTATATTTATATCATCCATAGATTTTCAAAAGTTAAATAAAAGAATTCATACATTCTAGTTTATATCTCATTATATAAAATAATAATTTTATAATAATATATTATTGTTTTTTTAAACTCTTTAGCTCATTTAACACAAGCCATCGAAGAAACTCATGATGCCGTATTTCACACACTAACTCTATATCACGTGCATTTAATGAAATACAATTTATTAAATTTTTTAAAATTAGTAAATAAATTATAAATTATTGGGATATTAAATTCCATTACGCACTCTCTTTTTTGTGTCTCACATGATATAAAATATAATGTTCCATATTTTGATTATTAAGTAGTTACATTCACCCCAGCAAAATTAATTTATGTATGACCATTTAAAAAAAATTTGATTATATTTTTTCTAATAATTCTTAATTGTAAATTCCCAATTCATGAGAAGGGTTTGTAAAACATCCTATGAAAAATAGACACTATAAATTACAAAGTGAACATGGAATAACTTGTATCTTGGTCCCAAGATATGAGAACAATAATGGAATGTGGTGATATGTATTTTGATGAATAGTTTAAATATTTTTAATGAGTGAATGAGGTAATAAATCAAATACATTTAAAAGAAAAATACAAGTTTTATGTCCTTAAATCATTATGTTTTTTATGATAAAAAAGACATCGGTTCAACAAAAATTAAAATATTATAGAAATATAATCTTCTCAACAAACATTTCAAAATTGGATGAATTATATTAATTTCTATATATATACAATATATATTTATAAAAATGTAATTTCAAAAATTTTCATTGGTTAATTTTACAAATCATTCAAAAATTAATTTTGTTATCGGAAGCGCTAAAATACATATCAAAATGAACATAAATGCCATAAAAGTGTGAATAATACAACTACTTATCCCTAATTATTATCTAAATCTACTATGGTAAGGAAATTATTATCAAAAAATAAAAAGTAACAATACTTGATTATCATTATTATAAATCAATAACATGTTTCATGTAAAAATATTAATATATTCTCCTAATCATTTCCAATGTAACTGGTTATTGGAAAACCCTTATTTTCCATCGGTCATGGGTTCATGTTCTTCATTTTTTCCAGATTACATGGTTTTTCACCAATATAATTTTTTTCCTTTTATAAATAGATTTTATGATAATTTAAAAATATAAATTTTATCAACATCCTTGAATAATAGTTATTCACACAATATAAATTCATTAGTGGTTTTCAATACAACTCTAATACATAAATATTACATCCACAAAATCTCTCATAGATCATTCCTTGGTATAGGGTATGTAAATAATATAATTTATAATATTTCTAAATCATTACACCTAAGATTAAATATAAAATATATTAGGTTTAAACTTAGTTAATTTCTTTAATATTTCTTCATACTGGTTTGTAATGAAAATATTAAATATCCATAGTTTATTCCCTTGTCGTGTCAAATCCAGTGTATAGTCAGGTCCATTTTCATTTACAAGGTTACGTCTAGTCAGGCCAGCACACCTTGTTCGAGTTGTTACTCTTATCTACATATATTCCAATAACAAATGCCTATGATTGATACATGAATTAATTCATTTCTATAAAAACACAAACAATAACTACTTTACCAAAATTTTAGTTCATTCTTCTATAATTATTTTCAAAGTCTACCATAGGGTTAAATTATCAAATCTATGTTTTCAGAAGTATATTATCCAATGTTACTACAAAAATTACTCCCATATCATGTATATTGACCTAATCATAGAGAGCTCGTAGCATGTATATTCTATCAATTACATTAGCATGGTTAGAAGGAATCAAATTCCTAGAGGACAATTAGTATAGTAGTATCTGTAATCCATATACATACATATGTATTCTATTAAAAATGAATTCAATAATAAAACCATAGTTTTTTTAAATATCTTCAACAATATGTCACATCCATCTAGTAAACCCAGATATATAATTAATATTATACATCATGGAGTGCTAGAGAAAGGATACATAATAAGGGTGAGCTCAACTACTCTAAAAGGGAAAAAATTAAAATGGAAACAATAATGATTCAGTTAGAATACTAAAATGAACTGGTATGTAACTAAACACACATTAAAAATAATCAATATAATGAAAAAGTAAATAAACTATAATGATAGGAAAATGAAATCACATTCCATTGCAATAAGTATACAAGGAATAATAAATATGGCTAGGTATGATGTTGAAACCCATGCCATAAAATCATTTTATTATAAACAAAATTCAACCTTTGATACTTTGACCTAGAATCTCATGGATAAGCAATTAACAATTCTAATTGAGGGAAATTCTTAAATATAAAATTTCATGTTTCTTAGGTACTTAGAACCAGTATATCCAAGAACATTAAAAATCCAGTTTAGTATAATTTATCTAAAATGATCAAATATACTTATAAAAAATTAGAATTCTTTATTTCTAATTAATTTCATCTCTTGAGAAAACCAACGCATCAATGGGATTTCATTAACTGATCCCCAACCTATATGGAATATCTTAAATAGTCCCAAACCCATGTCTTAACATTCTAAAACATTCATTATATCAAATAATCAATATGCTTTATCAAATATATATACTGAATAAGAGATATGTATATATCAATATTTTCACAAATAATTAAATGACATTAAATTATTACACCATATGAATAAGGGTATATAATTATGGACATGAACATAACCATGAAAAATGATATGGATAATTGGGGTAAATTAAATGTTCAATGATCCCAAGAAATTGAATATCTCTATTGGATTCTTAATAAAACAATTAAGTGAATTTCTATAATATCATTATCCAAAAAAATAAAAAACCATATAGAGGAATAATTAATATGGTACCAATACAACATAACCCATGTGGAGTAAAATAGAGGGTTTTTAATGTTTGATGAATTAAGAGATCTCTTAAAAAACATATTTTAGGAAAATGTCATTTTATTTTGAATTTCTTTTAATAATATTCATTAAGAATCACTTTTGAAAATAAAATTCATAAAAAAGTATCATTTTAATCATTCAAATGATGTTTTAAAAAAATTAATATGGGTAAATCAATATATTTTTTATGAGGAAATGAACATTCTTTTTTCATAGTAGCTTTTTTTAAAATTGACTTGTTTAAAAATAAACAAGGACATAACATTGAAATATTTGGTTAAAAAAAGATGGGTAAAAATGTATTGATAAAATAATTTTTGTATGAATAAAAACATTTTTGAATTTTCTTTAATAAAATAATGTTTTTGAGAAAAACAATTTCTCTGACTAAAGAGATAAATGAAGTAGGGTTTTCAAAAAAATATCTAATTCATTTTCAGTACCAATTAATCAAAAAATGGTAATAAAAAATTAATATTTATGTTAATAAACATATAATAATAAAATTCAATGTTTTATTTAAATATGGTAAATAATTAACTCAAATTTAAATTCCATTTAATGTTCATTAAATTTATTATGGAAGAAACTCATCTTTAAACATTCCAAATGGTCCAATATCGATTGAAATATTTTAAATGATAAGAATAATGAAGAAGTAATATAAACAAATTGTTTTTAAATACCATAAAGAAACATTAATTCATAATATATAAAATTGGGTAGTACACAAAACACCAAAAAAATAATTATGTGTTGAACTTTTCATTTATCTCATAGAAGTAAAAAAATGTTAAATGACAAACACTTACCTTGTGTGTCCTTTCAGGTGAACATCTTTTATCCACGTGTATAAGGCGGTTAATAATTATTATGAAATTTAACAGAAACAAATTCATATTAATAATATTATATATAGTAATATTTTAATATAATATTACATTTTTGTTAATACTCTTTAATTATATTTTCAATACTGTGTGTTAATGACCTAGTTTCTCATGTAAGTTTGGACATATTTTTTTTGTTCATATTACGTATTACATTATTACATAATCTAAACAATTTGAACAACGAATTGATTATTATATATATTGAATAAATTTTTATTTATAATAACCAATAATGATCTGGGATAAGAACATAAATGCACCATTTACAAAGATAGTAAGCTGTACGTATACATGAATGCTATATTCTTTTATTTCTCGTATTAAATGAATTAAAAATAAATTATAAAAATATATATAAAAATTAATGTATAACATATATTTCATATATTTTATATTGTTTTACAATAACCATCCATTTTTCATTCCATGTTTAGTGTAAATGAAACACATCGCTTTGAGGGTGTGGTAGTCCGCACTTCCAACAAAGAAGATGTCATATTCCAAAAAAAGGAGTGCATAAATGTAAGGGTTATAAAATAAATAAATAAGTATAAAGAGATTATATATATCTTTTAAAACATATGTAAATATAAAATCCCCCAAAATTACAACCATAAGAGGTGATAAAGAACAATTAACAATCATCCTTCTGTTAGGCGGTAGTTTTCTATTCCCATAAATATTATGTTTGTTTACCATTACATAGTCACGAACGTGATTATAGGACAAAACCATAACATTAATAAATGCCTACTATATTTAGTATAACGATTTTATATAATCACAGAATTTAGAGGTTGTTGGGGTGGATAATTATTTTAAAACTAAAAAACCTAAGAAATATTGTTACCCATTAATCAAGTTACCCCTTGTTGTTTTCACCAAATGGCTCCCTTCGATTTCCTTCATCCCTAGATTATTATTACAGTTTTAGTAGATGTATGTTTAGGAGATATTCAGGATGATATTTTTTTATCCAAAGTGTCTTGAGATATGTGAGGTAGTGGGAGGATAAAATTCCATTTATAGTTGAAGAGGAGTGGAAATTTTATAAATTTTGAAAAGGGGAATTGCACTGATTTTTTTACAGATGAAATTGGATTAAATACTATTCACATATAAATCCATGTGATTATATAGGTGAAATATGTCCATAATAAATATCTTGGACAACATTATTAGTCATTTTTTCCCTTAGTATTACAGTTTAGGGTCTTACTATGCTTAATTTCACCTTCATTTCTTATTTAATATAATTACATTCAAAAATAATTTTCTTTCCAAAACTATGTTGATACAATTATTAAATATAATTTAATATTATTACAAATATGAAATCCATTTTTTTAAAATTTTAATCATGGAAGTGGTAATAATTAATTTTAATTTAATCCCATAGACATGATGACAATGTATGTTTCTAAACTAAAAACGTCAAAATCATTAATATGTTTTTTTTTCAAAAAGAAATAGATTCCATTGAACTATTTTTGGATTAATATATAAAATTATCATTTAATTAATTATTAATATCAATTAAATATATAATATAAAACTATAAAAAAAATTATATGAAAAACCAGTTTTTTATAAAAATTTAGTATTTTTCATTATTTATTTAAAAATGAAACTCATAAAAAAAAACACCACACTATAACATTGTTTTTATGTTTAAATTTCAAATATTAAATTTATATTTACATATAATATTTACAAATTTTTAAGCATTGAATTTATATTTGGGTCTCTATTAAAAAGTGTTAAAAATTCATTAATAAGAATATAGTAATTTAGGGGTAATATTTTATTTGTTCTAATATTGGATCTATGGAATGAATTTTATGAATATAAAAAAATTTATTGAATATATATAATATATATATATATATATAATTTCAATCACTCAATAATTAGAAGTAATTTTATTTATTATGGTATAATAACATTGTGTGCGTGAAAATTGTTTTCTATAAAAACATTCCCTATATATTCAATTTCTTCCTTATTTCATTTCAAATTAAATTGTAAAAATAAATTAGATATATATTTCCATAAATAATATATTTTGATATATTATTTAATTATTTTGAAAATATATATTTTATATCTTATCATATTATATAATTATATTATTATATTATATTTTTTCAGAAAAAATTTGTTCTTGCATACAATAAAAGACATACATGAAACTCATTGTTGTTTATGTCAGATGACAAGTCAGTTTCACATTCTGTGAATGATATTGAATTTATTAAATTTATTAAGAATAGTAAATATATTATCAATTCTTGATATCTGATATTCCCTTACTGAAATTGTATTGTGTATAACCCACACTAACAGATTCATTTTCCCGACATTTATATTTGTAGTGTTAAAAAATGTCTTATGAAAATTCAGATTGAACAATGAAATTCCATTTAGTGTATATGATACAAATAAACATTATTCTATATATAAATTATATAATTAGTGTTATTTGGGGTAGAGTCTCATATAGGATATGTTAGAGATAGTTTAGTTGATCCGAAAAATATAGATATAGATTAGATTTCAAATCAGACATATTATAATAAAATTCACAAACCTATTGATTTTTGTTGGGGTTACCATGTATTATTTTCAATGTCACATTGATTAGGTCACCACCTAATTTGGATATAGGGAGTGGTGGTACCTAGATATGTTAGGCCCTTGGATATTGTGGACTGGATCTGTCGAAAAGATTTTAAATTTCATATTCAGTAATGGTGTAATTCAAGTCATGATGTTTTTAGTGTTTCATGAATTTGGAAATATCAACCAATCCCTTAACTATTATTGATATTAGTGATATCAGTATTGAGTCTGACTATTCGTGTAATGAGCATATGATTCATATTTTGGATCATATTCAGAATATTCTTCATGGTGAGACTATTACATTAGCTAGAGAGATATGTCAATAAATCCATGTTATAGTTGAAACATGGGATATAGAGCTAATGTGTTGGCCTGATGGCCTAAACATTTTACCATAGTGTCCTAAATATACTATAGTGTATATCTTTGGGATTAATTATTATATGATCTGTATATTGAATGATCTTTACACATTAATAATGTTAATTTCTCTCTTAATTTTGGGTGAACTATTTTAAAATGGAATATAAAATTCATCCTGGGACTAGAGAAATTTTATAGATTATATCTGGGGTGCTGGACATGAAAATGATGTAATATTGATTTTATAGTGAATTAAAAATAATTTCTGAAATGTTGTTTCTAACCATTCACCATAACCATGTAACAATTTCCCGGGGTAATAATGGTTTTGAAATCAATTTTTTGTGTCAGAAACCATCAAACATTAGTCTAGGCCATATTAAAGGATTCACTATTGTTGAAATCTATATTATATTCCATGAATACCATGTAAGGTATGGGATTCCATGATGTGTGGGAACTATGTTTTATTTCATATATTGGAAAACAATAGGAGAAAACCATAAACCTAATTAAATATAGAGAATATTTAATTTTCCATTATGATTTTATTTATTTTTCAACCTATTTTCCCCTCAATTCACTCGTTGTAGGCTAATGTGTGATCAAATGTCTCCACACTCTCTCATTGAGGGTATTCTTTCTTTCTATATCATTTTTTTATTCAATTTTTATTGCTATGAGTAAATTTATTTTTAATTTCAATAGGATTCACTAGTTTATATCATCCCCTCTATTATTTCTCATAAGCCCCATTTTCAATGAGATATTCACCTTTATGGTTGTTTTTGTTTTTATATTAATAAAATTTCATGGATTGTATGTGTTTATACCAATAAGTATAATGTTGGAGGTATATAACTAACATCATTTTTTTTATTTTTTACTTATGTATGCAGTATGTATAATCATTCCCATATTACATGAGGTATTTTCTCAAATTCCAAATGATATATTTTTTTCCTCAAATGATATATTAAAACTATCACAAATACCATTGAGATTTTCAATGACTATAATACTATCCATATAACCACTCATGAAATGTTACAATATATTGAAAAGGAAATCTGTTTTTAAAATGATGGAATTTATTTTTATCGATTATAATATATTAAAAAATATTCATTCCTTTTTATCATGGCATATGCAGTTTTTAGATTTTTTAGGATTTAAATGTTTTCTGAAATAAATATAATATATATTATAAATTGTAAAAAATAAATAATATTATGTTTTTAGATGATTTTAATTACATTTGATCACCATATTATAAGAATATTCGAGAAATAGTTTAAATGTGAAACATGGTTATTATTTATGTGTATTATATACCATGGTGGATACTAAGGGGGTACTTTTTTTTAAATGTTAATATGTCAATAATGTTGGATATCATGAAATCAACATTGATGAGAAGTTAATATATATTGTAAATGGAGACCCAGATTGTTGATTTGGATCTTTTGGTGTGACTTTCTATACTCCTTTAGTAAGAATATTGGACCTCGTGGTCCATATTGTTGATTGGGATTTTCATACACAAAACTCATTAAATATGTGACAAATTTATTATATAGTTTATATTTATGGAATATGGTATAATATGATTCATGTGTTAGGTGTTATGATGGAACACGAGATCCAAAAATTCTTATTGACAATTAATGAATTTAAAAAACTACAATATATTTATTTTATTGTCTTTTATTCATTGAACAAATACTTACACCATTTTTAAGATAAGATATTACTATAAAAATACTTAGTGGTGTCCGAATTAGAAATTCTCACATCCTTCATTGGTGACCATTGCTTCCCGAGCATATTTCATAATATTTGGTCATTATTATGGCCAATTCCATGTGGTAGATATGCTAGTTGGTACATGGGATGGTGCATGTTAGATGGGATATGACATAGTATTAGGACCCAGTTTGGATAAATTATTTTCAACATTATCATGGGATTATATTGATACATGGCATGACAAATAAATGGTACATTTTATATGTTGATTGTGCTATGAACTAATTTTTTTGATTTTGTTGTGGGATTTTCATTTATTGATGGATATTGTTCCTCAATACATCGTATTTTCTAATTTTTTATTTTTATTACGATAAATCGTGTATATTATCCCCATGTTCTTCATAGACTGTCCTATTTATTTTGTATCATTTGGTGAATGTGGAGTCAATTATAACATCTTGTATAATAGAGGATTGGGTACTAGTGATATTGAAATGACGTGAAACTTTTCAAACTCAATAATTCTAATAATATAGTTTATATCATTATTCCTATAATTATTCAATAATAATAATTTATATATTATATTTATATACTAATTAAATGGATATAAAATATCATTGAAAGAAATATATTTTTCATTTTCAACATAAATTTCTTTCACTTTACATCACACATCATCAGTCTTCGCTACCATAATAAGACACTAATACATTTTGTTGAATTATTAGTATTTGACAATATTTTATGTTATTTCATATATTAAATTATGGAATTAAATAATTTTCATCATTTAATGAAATTTTATTTATCACTAAACAGTGAAAACTTGAATCATCTGATATTGAGCATCATTTTAATTTATGGTATTCAAAAAGAAAAACAATAAATAAAATCTAATACACCATCCTAGAATTTACACTCTACCCACTTAATTAAATTCACAATGTTATCAATTTTAATTACTTTAATATATATAATTTATGATATAATTTTATTAATCACAACTTTATTTGAAGGAAATGAATAGTTCTGATAATTTTGTATGTATTATGAAATAAATCTCATTTATTAAAGATAATTAATTAATATTTGATTATTTTTATTTCCTTGATATATTAAATATAAAAAATATTCATCATTCATTATCATAATTATGTGAAGCACACTATGTAATTAATTCAATCACATAATAATTATACCATTTTATTAATTAGAAGTCAAATTTTAAGATAATAAAAAATATATAATTAATAAAATTAATTATTTAAAGATTTTATTAAAATAATATACTAATAATATTGTCTATTTATATAATATTATAATATTTTACTTATTTTATGTATAATAAAACCATTGTATCTAATTTTTAAAAACCCAGATCTTTGTTTCAGTTACGCTTTTCCTTTTTCTGGAGTTTTTAAGAAAAATGGAGTTTCTGGAAAATTTCAAAGTACACACCGTGTACTCTTCTCTGGCTAGAAGCCGTGTACTGGCCATGGCTGGGCCACACACACGGTGTGTAGGGGTGACATGGAGGCTGATTTTGGCAGGGTACGGAAAAACCCTCAACACGCTGTGTACTTTAGAAATGTACGCCATGTACTTTTTTTCACTAAACGGACCGGGGTCGGGCCTAATTTCCATAATCACCTTCTTTTAGGTCTTGCTAATTTGAGAGAAACTCGTATGGACGGATCTTCCCCAAACTCCTGCCTCTCCACCTGTTCTACGATTCGAGCACGGTCGATTGCGTTAGAAGCACATCAGTGAGTTCTCCTTTCTTCTCAAGCCTTGTTTTCCAATTCTTCCTCCTTCTCATGATATCTATGTGTGAACGTTTTGTGCATTTTATTAGATCTATGACATTCTAGGGAGAATTATCCATCGTGGTTCAAGTATATTGATCTCCTAGGATTGAGGTAGGGGGCTTGTGCCTTACCATTCAATGTCTCTGAGATGTATGTGCGAATTTCCACCGATACCCGTGAACGTGGTATTGCGTGTTTAACTTTTTTACCTTGTTGTTTTATTTCCTTTCATATATGCTTGTTTAGAGTTAATTTGACCATGTTAGAGGATAATTTTTTGTGCTTTGATGTTTTTCCCTTTCTTTGTCCTGATTACGACCTTTGGGTCTCATTTCCCTTTGGTTGTTACACCTGTTTTCATGCCTCGCAGTTATAGGTTGAAGTTAAACTCATGACATGCTTGATTCATTGTAGACTATTTAGATAAGTAGCTCTATAGGTGTACTTTGGAAATCCAGTTAGCTCTATAGGTGTACTTTGGCCTTATTACATTATTATGCTCTGACTGGCACGAGGCTGAGAGAACCCTGTGCTATAGACTATATGAGGTAGACCGAGTGAGCATCCCAGAGAGTCTTATATATTACAGACTATAGAGGGGATGGACAGAGTGAGCTCCCAGAGAGTCTTGGATTTTATAGAATACAGGAGGGTAGACCGAGTGAGCTTCTTCAGAGATTCTTACCTTGTTTGAATATCTGAAAGAACCTTCCCATGCTAGAGGAGGAATTGACCGAGTGAGCGTTCTCAGAGAGAATTAGGTATACCTGAGGATATTGTAGGAATAGACTGAAATAGCTTCCTCAAATAATCTATAGACCTTGGGGCTAAGAGGGTTAGACCTTGTGATCTTCCACAAGAGAGTCCCTAACTACCCTAGACTATAAAGGGAATTGACCGAATAATCTTCCACAGTGAGTCTCATAAATTCATATAACCAAGCCAGATGGGTTATCCTGAGTGCACTACCCATACAGTTGTGGTACTTCTTGGATAGGACCACTGGGGATGGATGCGAGTACTTCACAATGTCTTTCTGGATTCTTAGCTATTTGTTTAACTATTGTTGTTTTGTTGTGGATTGATTTCTGCTATGTATCATCCTGTTTACTGCTTACTGTTTACTGCATACTGCTTGTTGTTGATGTTTACTGCTTATTGTATTTTTACATGCATATACTCACTGACTGTTAGGAATAGATCTTCAGGTAAATTAATACTGGGATTTTAACTCACACCCTATTTAGGCCATGATTTTGGGCCCAAGAACACTGTGTTGTTGCAGTTATAGACAAGGGAATATGCCCTTCGACTTCTGGAACTTGATTTCTTGGAGTAGGATAGAATGGGACCAATCATTGTCATGCAATGATGAGAAGTTGTTTACTTTTCTTTTATACTTGTTTTGGTACTGTAGTGTTTTCACGCATTGTGAGTTGTTTGGATGCTTCCCTAGTTATGTATCATGTATTATTTCATACATACATATGTGCTCCAGTTTTTTGATTTAGTCTTGCGCTGTTATATTGTTGGTTATTACTTCTTCCACTATTGTATGTTTATTTTTCCTCTGCATTGTACTCTACCAATGAGGGCTTAGTTTTCCCACTACCACACCCAAGGCCCTCGCTGCTAGTCGGTAGCCTCTAGCGTTTGGGAAAATGCACTTGAGGTCATGTGACCAACATGGTACGGGGCGCCTCTGGGTGGCTTCCGGAACCAGGATGTTACAAGGAAACCATTCAGATGACACCATACGAGGGTTTGTACGGTATGCCCTGATAATCACCCTTATGCTGGCTAGAGGCAGGAGTGGCAGCTTTTCTAGGACTTCGTTTTGTTCAGGAAAGCTCAGAGCAGATAGAGTTGATTTGGAAGAGGATGGCACATGCATAGTCTTGACAGAAGTCTTAGGCTGATCAGCGAAGGCGAACACTCGAGTTTGAGGTCAAAGATCAGGTATTCCAGTGTGCCGCTACGAAGTTGGGACACAAGGGGATTTAGAGATAGGGTATGCTTTCACCGTGGTATGTAGGGCCATTTGAGGTGTTAGAGAGAGTTAGTTCGGTTGCCTATCGGTTGCATCTACCTCATAGGTACTCGACTATGCATGATGTCTTCCATGTCTCTCAGCTCTGATGTTACCTTTTTGACCCATCTCATGTCTTTCAGCCCGAGAAGGTGGAGCTCGAAGCGGATGCATCGTTTGAAGAGTATACTATCTGGATTGTCGATCGTAGTACAAAGGTTCTCTGAGGCCAGTCTGTTCCTCTGGTACGAGTTCTATGGCAGCACAGGCGAGTATAGAACGAGACTTAGGAGAGGGAGACTGAGGTTCGATCGCAGTGGTCAGAGAAATTCGAGGATCCTTCTTATCCACCAACATAGGGAAATTCAAGGATTAATATCTCTAAAGGGGGAAGTTTGTAAGAACCCAGATCATCGTTTCATGTACGCATTTCCTTTTTCTGGAGTTTTTAAGAAAAATGGAGTTTCTAGAAACTTTCAAAGTACACACTGTGTACTTTCTGAGTACACGTCGTGTACTCTTCTCCAGCTCCAAGCCATTTACTAGCCATGCCCGTGCCACAGACACGGGGTTTAGGGAAGACATGGAGGCCGATTTTGACGGATTACGGAAAAACCCAATACACGCAGTGTATATTAAAAATACATGTCATGTAATTTTCTTTTATTCACTAAATGGACATGGGTTCCGCCCAATATCCATAATCACCTTATTGTTGGTCTGGTTCATCCGAGAGCGACCTGTACGGCTAGATCTTCCCCGAACTCTTGGTTCTATGTCCGTTCTCCGATTCGAGCATGGTTGATTACGTTGGGAGCGCAGCAGTGAGTTCTCCTTTCTACTTGAGCCTTGTTTTCCAATTCTTCATCCTTCTCAAGTTATCTATGGTTGAATTTTTTTTGCGTTTTCTCAGATCTACGACGTTCTAGAGAGCATTAGCCATCCTGGTTCAAGTATATCGATATCTTAGGTTCTAGGTAGGTGGTTTGTGCCTTACCATTCAATGTCTCTGAGTTTTATGTTCGAATTTCCATGTATACCCAGGAACGGGGTATTGTGTGTTTTCCTTTTTTCCCTTGTTGTTTTCATTCATTGAATGTATGCTTGTGTAGAGGTAATTTGAACATGTTAGAGGATAATCTTTTGTTCTTGGATGTTGTTGCCCTTGCTTTTTTCTGATTACCACCTTTGGGCCTTTTGTGCTTGGATGTCGTTGTCCTTGCTTTGTTCTGATTACAACCTTTTGGTCTCATTTTCCTTTGGTTGTTACACCTGTTTTCATGCCTCACTGTTATAGGTTGAAGTGAAACTCATGACATTCTTGTTGCCTTGTAGACTGTTTAGCTAAGTATCTCTATATGTGTACTTTGGTTAGCCAAGTAGCTCTATAGGTGTATTTTGGACTTATAGCATTTTTATGCACTGACTGGCATGGGGATGAGAGAACGTGGTGCTATAGACTATATGGGATAGACCGAGTGAGCTTCCTAGAGAGTCTTAGATATTACAGACTACAGAGGGGATGTACCGAGTGAGCTCCTAGAGAGTCTTGGATTTTATAGACTATTGGAGGGTAGACCAAGTGAGCTTCCTCAGAGAGTTTTACCTTGTTTTAATCTCTTAAATAACCTTTCTAGGATAGAGGATTAATTGATCGAGTGAGCTTCCTCAGAGATTCTGTGGTATACCTGAGGATATAAGAGGAATTGACCAAGATAGCTTCCTCAGAGAGTCTCTAGAACTTGGGGCTAAGAGGTTTGGACCGTGTGATCTTCCTCAAGAGAGTCCCTGACTACCCTAGTCTATAATGGGAATTGACCGAGTGAGCTTCCCCTGAGAGTTTCATAAATTCGTATAACAAAGACAGAGGGGTTAGGCCGAGTGCACTGCCCAGAGGGTTGTGGTACTTCTTGGATAGGACAGGAGGGGATGGTTGTGAGTACTTCCTAGAGGGTTTCTAGTTTCTTAGCTATTTGTTTCACTGCTATTGTTATGTTGTGGATTGATTGCTGCTATGTATCATCCTGTTTACTGCTTACTATTTACTACCCACAGCTTGTTGTTGGTCTTTACTGCTTAATATACTTTTACCTACCATATACTCACTGACTTTCAGGAACAGATCTTCGGGTGAATGCCTACTGGGATTTTATCTCACACCCTATTTGGGCCATGCTTTTCGGCACAAGCAAACTATTTTTTTGCAGGTATAGACAAGGGAAAGCGCTCTTCGACTTCTGGAACTTGATTTGTTGGAGCAGGAGAGCATGGGACCAAAATTTGTCTTGTGATGCTGAGGGGAAGATTACTATTATTTTGTACTTGTTTGGGTACTGCAGTGTTTTCCAGAATTGTGACTTGTTTGGCTACTTCCCTAGTTATGTATCATGAATCATTTCATACATACATATGTGCTTCAGTTTGTGGATTTAGTCTCCTGCTATTATTTTGTTGGATATTATTTCTTCTACTATTGTATGTTTATTTTTCCTCCACTATGTACTCTTTCAATGAAGGAATAGTTTCCCCACTATCAAACCCAAGGCCCTCACTACTAGTCGGCTACCTCTGGTGTTTGGGGTAATGCGCTTGAGGTCATGTGAACAACCGGGTACGGGGTGCCTCTGGGTGGCTTCCGGAACGAGGACGTTACAAATTTTCCACAATTTGAAGGTTGAGTTTTTTAAATTAACAAAAATTGTTGTATAAACAATCAAAAATGTATTTGAAAATTTTTCTCCTCACAATTTTAATGGTCAACTATGTAAAACGATTTATTAATTTGACTAGTGTTTAAAAAAGAATAATAATAAATATTATTTGACCAGTTGTATGTATGTGCATAAATATATATTAGAAACATAAATGGGTAAGACTCAAAGGTGGACCCAATGACAAACACAAAAAGAAATGCACAAGAGTTGTTTTACAAATTTCATTTAGTGATAAATAAAATATCTATACGAATATAATATAAGGAAACAAAATAGGATCAATCCAAACCTATATCTATAAAAGAGTCACCAAAACATTATCTATCAAAAAAAATATTAGTATGAATATATTTAATACTAGTTAAAAATATATTTACTCTAAAAATTATAGGACAAACCTCTCTGATAATGAAAAAATATTATTATTAAAAATAAAAGTTATATGTTTTCATATTATATTTTTTCCACAGTTATTACAATTAATTTTTCATTGAAATTATAAAATAAGTTATTATAGTTTCTATTTCATATTCAAAAAGATCACCCGGTGACTCGCAAATGTAGTAAACCCTATCCCATTTGAGTTCCCTAAGACCCAAACATATCCATATAGTATAGATATCCAATTATATTGTTCAAGATTATTCAACAAGATCCTGTTAGCTATAGGTTCATTGAAATACATTTAACGGTACCACTAAAATGTTCAAATTTACCTATAATTTATAATATAATTAGAAATAATATACTACCAAAGTGTTTTAAAATTTATTAAATATTTAAATTAATTGGCCTCTTTTTATTTATTAAATATGTGGGTGTATGTTATAGTTATCAAATCTAAAAAATTACTAATAATGTTAGATATATGTTTCTCCAAAATAATGTGACACATATGAATACCATTAGTATTAATGATTTTAAATAATAGACCAGTAATAGTTTATTTCAATAATTCATTATATGGATCTATTGAATTATTATTAGAGAGAAATCATAATACATACAGGAGAAAAAATAATCGATATGAATCATTAGAAAAAAACATTTTAAGAAGGAATGATCAATACACACTTCCTAAGACATAAAAAAAAAATACATAAGATTAAAACATAATCAAATTACATTGAATCATGATTTATTATCATACATTTTTTATTTAAGAGATGGAATCCCATGTTAAAGGAAAACATAATCCATCCTATAAAATCATACTATGTTTTCTTAGTAAACATCTAAAAACAAGAAAATACAGTGTTTTTTGGTATACGTTTCACAAATATTTATATCATAAAATATTAAATAATAGATTCATAACAATAAATAATATATGGTGATATATCAGTGATGGTACTTGAAATATTATCAAATAATAGTATTTCAGAATCTTTAATACCTTAATCAATATACACTATCTATAAATGGGGTGCTCCAATCTGATTAATTTCTTGAACTCAATATTAAAATTAATTTCATAAATTCATCTACAATTTAATATAATGAATGGTTATGGATTCTATATGATTAGATAAAAAAGAAGAGTTAAGATAATTAAAACCTATATTTTATGTATCTTTATAAATTGTCCTCTAGAAAATAATTATTATTTTAATTCTACATTATAATATATTATATGAATTCTTCCTAAAAAACTCATTGAAATAACTTATTATTTTCTTATATATTCCAATAATGTTAGTACTATATCAATAATAAACAAATGGATTTATAATGAAATTATGTCCAAATATTTATCCAGTTCAAATAACAATCATAAATAAAATAAGAATTTTTTTATTTAATTAAATGGGATATATATAGAAATAATATTTTCTCTAGATTATAAGTGATTATGAAATTAATAATATATTCCAACATAAAATGGAGAGACATTGTCACATTAGTTAATCAACATAATTGAGAACAAAAAAAAGATAAAAAATTTATCAATTATATATAATCAGAGTGTTCATACTTAAATATTAAATTTTCATAAATGAATATTAAATACATAGAATTATATTCCATTATAAAACCATAATTTTTTTTATTTAAATAATATATAAATAATCATCTTATTTTATCATCAACTATCATAATGTACATATTACATTGTAACACTCTTGGAATTCCATATATAAATCCCTTCTACAGTAACCATGGAATGGAATAATAAGAAACGGTGATATTAAATTATCATAAATAGTAAACATTGGATATATCTAAACCACCCTAGGACACCCTGAGGGGAGGGGTGAATCAAGGTGTCAAATTTTACTACCTTTTATTGGATATTTCTCCTATAATGGCCGGAACATAATTAATCCAATATGATGGATATGTTTAGAAATTAAAACATTCACCTGCAGAAGGAAAACAAATCAGTTTTGTGGCAACACCACTATGGTATACGTCTATGAAGCATACACTGATAGGTTTCTAGTCATACCTAATTCCACTAGTCTTCACAAGTTGTGGATTTCAGGGTTTGGGTACAGTCATTTTGTCCTAGGAACACAACATTTAAAAGAGTTCAGGGAAAGCTCAAAGCTTCCCTTGGGTCACTTCCATTGACTCCCCCTGGCTCGCTACCTTGGGTGAAATTAATATCAGATTATGGAAGTGAAATTCCCATCCACAAATAAGAAAGAATGTCTTTTTCCCCTGTTTAGCATTTCACTTTTCCTGCATTGAGGTCCATCATTGATGTTCTTTAGTGTTCATTCTTCTCCTCCAGTGCAACAACAAAATGTATTAAGGGTCCTTATTATTCATGGCCTGAATCATAAATTCTATTGTGATTGATCAAACACTAAAAAATAGTTGACTAGGAATCATTAGAATTAACTCTTCTTATTCCATGTATGCATGTAACCATGAGTGTAACAATTTAGATATTCTCTTCATGTCCACATTTATTCTCACTTTCACCCATGATTTCTATCTCTTTGTTTAAATGTATTCACATGTTCATGAAAGCATATAATTTCACTCCACCATTAAATTCTTATTTCATCACAAATACACCCTCGTGCTAACATTAATTTCGTCAAATGAAAAGTGCATGCACGTACGTTCTTTTTTTTCTTTTTATCAAGGAAACCATAAATCCTTGTGTAGATCATTCAATTTTAATCATTATGTCTATATTTATTCAATTATCTTCTTCATAAACTAGAATGGGTTAGTCCATATTTGGACTTTTTTTAGACATGGGTGTCTGAATCATGCATATGATTTGCATCTCCATTATACATGTTCACTCATCTTGTTCTTTAAACACTCACACTACCTAGAGTTTGTTATAGTGTTTATGTTTTCACCTTGGTCTTTGACACTAAGGTTATGGAGTCATAGAATGTGTGATCCTCCTCTGTTAACTAGGATGGTTCTTATATCCTCCTCACACATGAGATCTGTGGAACTCTTATGCATAGATGGTGCATACCTCTTTCACGTACCGAGTGGTATGTAGTTCTGTTAGTTCATGCGAGCCCTTCATCGTAGAACAAAAATGGTATGTGATAGGGTTTCTTCACAAACCTATAATGGTTTTTGGGGAGTCTCATCGCGATCCAAGAATGGTTTGTGGCTCTCCTTCCTCGCGTACCGAATTGGTACATAGTTTATTTTATTATGAACCTAAGCAGTATGCATAACTCCTTATCTTCGAAAGACCTGAGGGGTTCATGCTTTCATCCTCAAGAAACCAAAATAGTTTTTAGTCTATTCATTCCCCTTCAAAAACCGGATGGGTGGAGAGACCCTATTTCTCAAAACAGGATCCCTCTAAACCATATTAGAAGCAACCTCTTCTCGAATCGAAAGGTCTTTTTTTATAAGTAGCGATCAGATCATTCTACATCATAAATCATTGAGATGTATCATAAAGATCACAATTTTGAAATCTTATAATATATTTCATGATATTCATCAAGCTAATTTTTTGTTTCAGATTTCATGTTGAAATCATCCTCATGTGTATGCAAAGAGGTATGCATGCAGATCTCGTTTACATGAGTGCTCGACATGGAAAGACCTCTGGAAAATTTTGTTTCTCTCGGCCAATGATTTTTCTCCATTAATTCAATGCATGCATGCTATCTTACTTTCATTAATGGTATCTTGTTGGTAAGATGACGATCATACATTTTGTTTTCTATTCTATAATGGAGAGAGACTTGATCATGGAGATTCTGTTGATCGTTGATGCACTAGTTCAGCTCGAGTGTACAGAGGATAAAGACAACCTCAATGATTAGATATCTGAGAGCCCTATTTTAATTGTGAACCATAGAGATCAAATGGATGACATTAATGAACAGGATAAAACTCATGATTGATCAGATGGTAGAATGTGTGTCGCTGAGGGATCAAAGACTGAGATTAGTTCATAGATATTAAAACTGTTTCCCGCATCAAAACATCATGCTTCTTTCTTATGGTTAATCAATCATGCCGTAATAAAAATTGCTCAAATTATTCCTCTTCCCTCCATGGTACCTCTCCATACCACATTCACCCTGTTGTATTTCTCTTAGCACCCACTCTGCTACACTCGGGCGTAAACCTTGTGCCCACACTTCTTGGGTTCACCATAATATGTCACCTGCATGCTTATACATGGTCTTTGCACACCCTTCCTCCTATTGGCTGGCCTTTGGGCATCCCTCTATTTTATTTGACCCCTCGGGTATGTATGTACATGTTGTGAGTACCTCGAATGGATTCCATGGATGGAACCTATTTTTTATAAAGGAATAAAATAATTACATAGTGTAAAACTATGTGTTTACAAATGTAAAATGCCAAACCTCCTCCTCAACTTCTTCTTCTCCTTTTTTTAATCCTTCCAAAAATCACTTCATCCTTCATAAATTGTTATAGCTAATGCATCATAAATAATACATATATATGAAACAAAAGATCAATCTCGACCAACTTCTAATTTTCATTATCCATTAACATAAAAGAGTTACTTCGTTTTTATGATCATCATTGACATACATTGACACTCATTGACAACAAGGACAATATTTATATAGAATGTGGTCCCAACAGTCACCCCCTTTGGGTTTGTTGTGAATATATATATGTACTTTATAATCATCTTATTAAAGTAAAAAAATTTGATTCTTCTATCTTATCATTCCCTTTAACATTCACTGCCCCTTATTGACAATAAATACAATGTTTATGGATGTAAGTGTATCCCTCCATAAATAAGAAACATTTCCATCAATAATTTACTCTGAGACTAAATTAGAAATGATCTATATAGAAAACAAGAGGATTTGATGTAGACAACAGAGTTGTCCATTATCCCCTAATCATGATACATTATGTAACGAGAACTCATGTAATTGACTTCATGATCCTTTCCACATTCATTATAGGATGAGGATAATTAATGTGATATGAGATTATCATCTTGATAATCCTATTCTCATTTCCATAGACAGATTAAAACAATTCATGTTAAATGGGAATGATAAGTGTCATTCGGGAATATCTATTCTTTTTATGTCATTGTTTTACATTGGAACCCCCCCCCCCTTTATAAAATAATTTTATCTGGAGTAACCAAGTTTGATAGATGACATACCATTGAAAATGGAAAGATCGTCATACATTCGTCAGAGTAATTGAAATAGATTCAAAATAAAGTTGATACTAATTGAAATAATAACTCAGAAAACTTCTTGATATGTCTCCCCCTCAAGAAAAAACATATTAGGTTCTCCCCCCTGAGTTCATTCATCACCTTCAAATCCTTTTATGATTATTGAAATACACAAAATGTCAATAGAATATGGTGGATCCTCCTTGCTTATTTAATATGAGATGTATGGTTGAGAATATTTTCTCATCCCAGATGCTTAGTTGTATCCACTCCTCACACATAAACTTTTGATTTCAGTTCTGATTTGGTTGTTTGTATCATAATATTTCTTAAATTTATTAGTGTGTGAGTATTATTTCTTTAATATCTTTATATGAACTAGAATATCCAAGTGAAACATTTATATTCTTGAGGAATTCTTCTTGGGCTGGAATAAATGCACTACAATTCTTAACTGTGTGACCAGCCTTGTTGCACCCAACACACCGGAATTTTCTATCATCATGTGAAATGTTCTTATTTCATGTTTCACTACACATAGAATGTGCATATCCTTTCATTATGATAATTTCATGTCATGAATCCATAATAAAAATATGTCTATGGGAATAATGAAATTGTGTTTGGTTTTTCTACATGGACTCTTCAACGGGTCATCATTTTTAAATATTATTTAGATGCACCACTATTCAATTAATTGGATTTTGAATCGAGGTACTTGTCACCATTCCTTCTTGTTGTCTTCTTGGGAGAATTTTCTTCTTTATTATTCTTTTTATTTCGTCACAAGGTATATTATTCTCTCTTACCTAGATTCTATGGTCATTTGATCTTATCAGCTTTGGTCATGTGTTGATATAAGAATGTTCTTTTTTTGTGACCACTCCTATTTCATACATCACAGATGTGGTCTAGTATTCCAAATCTATTTGAAGCATACAGATGCTTTTAGATATGTTTTTGTTGAATCTTTTTCTCTTTCTTTCTCCCTTATGACATAGAATTTCTCTATGATTTTTCGTTTAATGAATTTTCGAAAAATCCAGTTCAAAGTGTCCAAATCTGTTGCAGCACCAACCTTGTCCCACAAATCGTGTCTTCCTGATGTTATCAGTATAATGTTGTTGGGCCTTTTTCATAATGTGATGTGCTCTATAGAGGCAACCATCATCCATCCACTTCTTCCTTTACTAGCCTATAAATGTTGGTAGGTGTCTTCTCTTAACCATTCCTTATCAATATTTTTTCTATTTTTTCTTCCAATGCGCACTTTTAAAAGAAATATATTTCTAAACTATAATACAAGTTGGTAAGGAGGGTACCTTCACTTTCTCAGCTGCTTGTAATAGATCTCTTAGCTTTGTAATGATCTTATTATTAGTTGTTGGAGGACTTCTGGCTTTAGAATCAATCTGTTAGCATTGAATACCATCACAAAATGTCTTATTCTTTTGTGATGTTTTAATATGTGTCTCCCCAAGATTGATCAATCGGGCATCCAATTATATACATTCCATGTTTAGGATGCTCTCTTGATCTTCAATCATTATCATCATCTCATCACAATCCATTTTTAGTCATTCAATCCCATATTCATGCAACTAGACATTGGATTATAACAATGAGTCAAGTTCCATAAATTTCATGGATGTTTCTTCCAAATCTATAACCTTGAATTTAGTGCCTATTTACATCTCATATTTAAATGCATAAATCTTTTCTTATAGAGGACTATTAACTCCATCTTTATCTTCAAGGGCTTCAATCCATCTAGAGATCTTATAACATTCTGAAATTATCTTTAGTATTCCTTCCACCAAATCATCATCTTCTCTTTCCTATCGGGTGTCTTTAACCTACATACATTTAAATATTCTACAAATATTAGAAACTATTTATTCAAGAATATAATTGAGATAGATTCTTAATTTCTTGTGATTACTTGAAATGAGATTGAAGTGTCTCCCTTTTCTTTTAATAAAACATGAGACACTAACTCTTTACATCCCAAAACTTATATTTTACTATTTTTAGAATTTCATTGAGAATAAAACACTGAATCTACTTTGTAAATGATAAACTTCTTCAAATGCTTCTTCCATTTCTTTTTCTTTTTCATTGTGGTTATGTTCAGTGTAAAATCCTACTCCAAGATAACTGATATTTCATTAGGACTCTTCTGCATTGTGGACTCAAAAATGAAAATTAAAATCTTATTTTGAATAGAACAACTAATGTGTATCATACATAAGTAATGAAATTCCCTCTCATACCAATTGAAGGACCCTTGGTCACCTTCAGAGTGTAGGTCAATCAGTAAGTCAAATTTTTTTGCAATTAATTAGATAGTTTTCCCAGGTTGTTAGGATCATAATTAAACCTGTATAATGGATATGATATGTATTTTAAACAATCCCATGTAGATGTACAACAGAACACATTTTTTTGATTCACCACTAAGGGATACATTCAAGAAGCATATGCTTATATGTTTCCGGTTGTAGTTAATTCCATTAATATTCACAGGTTGTGGATTACACGGTACGATTATATTCACTCTGTCCCAGGAACACTGTCTTTACAAAAGTTCAGGGATATCCCTCTTCATTCCTTCTATCACTTCCATTAGCTCTCCCTAGCCCACTGCCCTATGGGAAATCACACTCAGTTTATTGATGTAAAGGACCCTTTAACGGATAGGAATGAAAGTATTTGTTTCCTATTTATAATGAGACTTTTCTTGCATCATGGTCTAGAGTTGATTCTCTTAGATGTTTAATATTCTTCTCCAGTACTACAACCAGCTGTATTAAGAATTATTATTCTTATTGGACAAGATCACAAATTCTGTTGTGATTGATCAATCACTGAAAATTAATTCACGAGGCATCATCAGAATTAACTCTTCTTTTTTTCAGGTATGAATGTGACCATGCATGTGAGAATTTATATATTCTCTTCCTCTATACTTTTTTTCACGTGAACCCTCAATTTTGGATCCTTCTTTAAATTTATTCACATAAATATGCAAGTATACAACATCTCCCCACCATTAAATTTTTTTTTCTAACAAATACACCCTCAAGATGACATGAATTTATTCAAATTAAGAGTGCATCCACATATGATCTTTTGTTTGTCTTCTTCTCAATGGAATCCCCAAAACCTTATTTATATCATCAAATTTTATTCATTATGTATATATTTATCCAAAAATAATCTTAATATACCCATATGGGGGTAGTTTGTTTTTATTCTACTCATTCACACTTGGGTGTCTAAAATCATTCATATGATTTTCATGCACATTATACATGTGAAGTCCTCTTGTTCTGTAAATAGTCTCACTACCTCATGTTTGTTATAGTGTTTATATTTTCCTATTTTCCATTCAAACTGAGATTATGGAGTTTGAGTGTGTAAGAGCCTCCTCCACAAAATAGGATTTTTCACTACATCACATCATATATGGGATGCATGGAACTCCTACGAAAATAATATGCGGGCCTCCTTCATGTACTGAGTGGTACACAGTTTTGTTGGTTCAAGAGAGACTTTCTTCACATATCCAAAATGGTACATGATATCGTTCTCACAAGAACCTATAATTGTGTGTGGGAACTCTCTTAGTGAACCAATAATGGTTTGAGGCTCTCCATCATTGCATACTAAAGACATATACAGTTCATTTTTTTTCAAACCCAAGTAGTATGCAGAACTCCTTTTCTTCGCAGGACTAGAGTGTTTTGTAGTATGATCATCACAAACCTAGAATGTTTCGCCACAATTGCATTCCCCTTGAAAACCTAGATGAGTATAGAGACATGGTTTCTCAAAATAGGGTACCTTGATACTTTAGAAGCATCATCCTCTTCTTGAATCAGATGGTCTATTTTTATAAGTAGAGATCAGATCATTCCACATCTAAAATCCTCAAGATTTTGTACAAAGATCACTATTTTGAAATCTTCAAATCTCAGTCATGAGATACGCCTTGTATCTAAATTTTTTAAGATTTCACACTGTAATCATCCTTATGAATATGTTAAGTGATATGCATGTAGATCTCCTTTCCTTGATCACTCAACATGACACGAAATCTGGAAACATCATTTTCTATGGCCAATGCATGTTCTCCGTTATTTTTATGCAAGAATGTAAACATATTTGTATGCATCGTATCATGGTTATCATACAATGCTCATGTAGTAGTTTTTCTATTCTATAATGGACAGAGACTTGTTCATGGAGGTTCGGTGATTCACGGATGCACTGGTTCGTGTCGGGTGGCCAGTGGTTGAAGAAAAACATTATGGATAGATATTAGACAACCAAGATTAAATAGAAAAACACAGAGATCTGATTGACGATATGGTTGTGTGGGATCAATCATGTGATTGATCTGATGGTAGACAGTGTGTTGTCGAGGGATCAACAGTTGATATTAGTTCCTTGTTTATAAAATGTTGTCCCACATAAAAACATCGCAATGCTTTCTCACGGATTATCAATCATAATGAGGCTTCAGTGGCTCAGACTAATCCTCCTCCCTCCCTGATACCACCCTGTACCATGTCCATCCATTGGGTTCACTCTTAGCGCCCACTATTCTCTTGTTGGGTTATCTCTTAGTTACCACACTACATGGGTTCACCACAGTGGAGCACCTACGGGTTTATACACGGAACCCACACACCCAGCCTCCTACGGGATGGCCTTGAGGGCTTCCCCCGAGTGCGGTTGACCCCTCGATTCCCGCATGGGAATTAGTTGAGGACATCAAAAGGCCTCCATGGACAAAAAATATTTATTTGGTAGTGGAATAATATAATTATATAGTGTAAAAGTATGTGTTTACATTTGAAAAATACCAATCCTCTCCAACATCTTCTTCTCTTTTTTTTACTCGTTAAAAAATCACTTCAACCATCCTTAACTATTGGCACCAATGCATCATCACTAATACTCATATATGAAACTCTAGATCAAGGTCAACCAACACCTAATTTCTATTCTACATTTAATTAGGTGAGTTACTTTTTCATGTTGAACATCATTGACATCCATTGACAGTCATTGACAACTAATACAATCTTTATATACAAAGGGGTCCAGAAAATATCAATTATTTATCACATAAAATCACAAAGTAAGAAAAGGGATTGGATATCATTAAAAAAACTCAAAATATTTATACTAAATTAATAAAATATCATTAAAATGATTCTTTGTTTAAAATAATTTCATTTCAAAATCCCAATATTTATAAGATCGAATAATCATAATATATAAATCATGTTATATATGTTCATATTGTAATCATAAAAATATGTCTTAAAATGTTTGGAACCATTATATAGATGGAAACCATTTCATATGTCATGATTTTCTACCTCATCCTTAAATTCATTGTTCATATAGCATCAACACCAGTTTCCTATATCATACTGGATCTAGAATCACCACATGTTTTACATAATGGATAAATTATCCCAACATCATTATTTTATAGGAATGATAATTTTAACTCATTTAAAATCATAATCTCAGGATATATAATTCTTTATATAATAATTTTTTTTGAATTTGAGGACCCACCAGTCACATAATGAAAACTATACCATTAGGTGCCACAATATCATATAACATTCATCATTTGTCAATGAACATGAAATAAAAATAAAATATATTTCAGAATCATATCATTATAAGTATAATAATAGTACTATTAAAGGAATATTTAAGTGGTAATTGGGTCATATCCCTATTTAATAATAATGACATAACATGATGTCGTAATAGGAAAAAATTTCTTTAATGGACCATTGTAATATTTTTTAATTAAAACACCTATTTCATTTTGAATCCATAAATTTAAAAACAAGATACTTCTGAAATAAGAGGGAACCCAATTTCCATATAAATAATCATGGAGGATTGTAAAACATGCTTCTAGGAATTGAGAAATAATGTTATTGTTAAATTTAATTCCTGTAGTTGTTTTTAAAAAAATCTATAATTCGGGTCACACCCACTATAAAATTTAACACATTCAAGATATGAAAAGAAAATAATTTTAAAAAATTTATGTAAAATTTTAGTATTTTTTAAAAAATGAATTAAATAAATATATTAATAATAAATAACCTGATTAAAAATATTTAATTAAATATGGATAAAAATATTGGTTTTTTTATAACAAAAGATAATAAATAAGATTAGTTTTTCATAAAACATTATCTATAAAATATTAAGTACAATCTAAAATAATATGGAATAAGAAATCATAATAAACGAAATAAAAGGATGGAATTAAATTCATTAGTTTATTTTTCTATATGGGTAGTATATTTTTTTATTTGGAAATTCATTTATAAAGAATCCCAATAAAAATTGGATTGAAAATAAAATCCAGTACCTCATGTTAGTATTTAATTATATGTCGGTGATCCTCAAATATTATAAATATTAATTATATATATATAAATATATATATAATAGAACCATTTAAATTTCATATATTTTTTAAAAATAAATCTTATTTCCCATTTATTAACAATTCAATTTTAGAGAAAATGATTCTGGTGATAATATCATTATTTCTCATACATGTACTAGTTTTGTTGTACGGGTCCTTTTACATTAATCCTAGTTAGGTCAACCCCATAATGTTAACCAAGATACTTTTTTTAAATATATTAATTATATATAAATACATCCATACGTTTTTGAGATTGGAAAATGAAGTACATCATTCATCGAGACATTAGTCCACAGGTACACATGAATGTTGTTTTCTCTTGTTGGTGGATGGAATGAAAAATGGTTAAAAATAATACACATTAATAAGATAAATATTATATTATATATATCATATGGATTAATTTTTTATATCCTTATTAATATTAAAATAAAACACAAATAAAAAAATTACACTGCTTCATGGTGGTGCTAGTCCACCTATACGCATGAGCGTCATTATAATTTTATAAGTGTTAAAAATGTAACATGTTTTACGATGTATTATAATTTAAGAAGAATTTTTTATTCATGCATTTAAATTTTAAACAATAATACCATAATTATACCAATCTATTATTAATGGTGATGGAAAATAATTTTTATATCTATGCGGAGGTGGTAGTACACTCATACTTCTGGGTGATACATACACTTACTATTTGATATATAGGATAATGGATAATGGTGGTAACATATTCATGTAACATTTATATATATATATTTAATTTTTGTATATTTTAATTTTTTGATGAATAATAATGATATAGAGGTGTTAGAAGAAATAAAAATTTGAAATTGGTCAGGTTTGATCATTACCTTTTAATTAGAAGTCGACATTTGGTCCCTTATCAGGGGCTAATGAAATTTTATATTCAAAAAATAAACACTAATTTAGATATAATTGTGTAAAAAGAGGAATTTTAAATGATTTTATGATATATTATTCTAAATGAGGTAAAAAAAGAGATAACTAGTGTCCTTTTATTATATATATAAAGGTCACACTAGGAATTTCCATATAATAATAAATATAATTAATTTATTTATCGATCATATTGATTTTGAATATGCATTAATTCAATTTCATATTATATGGTTAAAATATCATTAAATTTAAAAAAATGACATGGAATAATTTAAACAATATATTTTGGTTTATCTGTATTGTTTAGAAAAATTAACTTTAGCCAAAACAACTTCTTCAGTCATAGAGGGTTGTACTTTTTCTTATAAGGAAATAATTGCCTCATTATCGGAAATCTGAAGACATTTAAGTCCATTTATCATTATTATTTTTCACTTTTAATATTTTTATTAATTCTAAATAATTTAAAAAATATATCATTTTTTTTTAATTTCATTAAATTCGTTTTTCAAACAATTATTTTATTTTACTTTGAGGCCATTTATATAGTAATTTATTTTTTATATAAAATTGTTTAAAATCCCTAATATGTATAATTCATCTGTAATTTTTTTGTTAAACTACTAACAAATTAAAAAATATTATTTTTAGATTTATTATATTCATTGATATAAATTTTCTACTACTTTCAAAAGCACTCTATTGTTATTGTGATAGAATTTAAGGTAAATATATTAAAAAGTAAAAATCAAAAAAAAAAATTTTTAAAATAAAAAAAAAATATTAAAATAAACCTTAATAATATTATTTATCCTATTTTTATGGATATGAAATATTTACAGTGATATTAGAATCTAGATATTGGTATTATGATATTTTCATCACAAAATAATAATTAAAATGACATTATCAATTTAAAGTCCATCCATAAATCATTTAAGCATAATTTTATATTGATATGGTTGAATTTCTCCAAAAATTCTAATAATGGAAGGATTTTGGATGATTTTTTGATAATATTTTATTTTTTTAACACTGTTTCCCCGATTTACCCTTATAGAAGAGAAAAATATTGATCACGTTTAAAATTTATAATTATAAAACAATAAGAGATATATATATATATATATATAATTAATAAATTTTTATTCCTAATATGGTATCCACATTGCAATATTAAATTTATATATGTTGTAAATAAATATTATATACCCATATTAAAATATATGAAAACCCAATTTTTCCAGAATGATCCATTTTCTAAAGTATGAAATTTTATATACCAATATCATTGATAAATACAATTAAAATATATATAATTGGAAAATTAATAATAATATATAACTAATATTACATTTAAAACCATTTGAGAATAATTATTTTCATTGAATATTCTTCAAAAAAAATTAATGTTTTCAATAGAAATCCCAATCTTTCATTCTCCATTGAAAAATACATCATTTCTGAAAATTCTCAAAACTATTGTCTTATATAAATTATACATGGTGATTTCAAAAATCCAGTTCATTTTTAAATATAAATTTTTTAAAATATTTAGTATATTATTATCTTATTTTTTCTCAATAAACAACCATAATCATATTTGAGAAAAAATCAATTTTAAACATATAATAACATTGAAACAAATATATTTTATTATTTAAATTGATTATTCAATAACTTTATCAAAAAACATTATTCACATTAATTATACAATTTTAACCTCATCATTAAAATGGTATACCATTTGGGGTTTTGAACATCATAAGCAATTAAGGATATTGAAATTAATTAATGCTAAATTTATCAAAAAATCATGGAGTGTTAAATTCTTCAGTTTTATTATAATTTTCCATAGTAATTTCATCACTCGCACACAAAGAAAACTGTTGATATATATTCCTCATCAAATCATATGGTTCCCATGCAGCTTTTTATAATTTATACTCTCAACATAAAACTGTTACCACATATGTAGTCATTTTTCATACTAAATTATCCCTATGATCAATAATCTCCTCCTATTGTAACACATAAAATATATCTTTTTCTAATGTTATGAAATATAATTTGAGTACATATGAAGGTTCAAATATTTAATTATATTGAAGAGAAAGTTCTAACACTTCTTGAAAAATATAGAGATTCATTGGAATTTCCAATCATTCAACTACCATCTCAATGTGATAACGAATATCAAAAAGATCAATATATCTATGGATCCACATTCAGTTAATTCTAAATATCATGAACTTATAACAAGTTGATATTAAAAGGAATATTTTTTCTCCAAATATGAACTCCATATCAAATTTAGGATGATAATCACAAGTCATCTATCATATCTGAGCTGCACATATGTGCTACCACATTGCCAAGACCTTCACATCAATTTTTTCAGCTAGATTCGGTCCTATTAGATTTATTTCTAAACATTCATAACATAATTAATGTGTTCTGTAGTATCTAAAATATATGTATTCATATGGATCCATATCAATTCCGGAGTGAAAACTATTTTTTATGAAAATAACACCACATGAAAGAGTTCATCACAACCACCATCAAAATATTTATGGCATGATATCAGGATTACTTCTAAAGTGTCAAAAGTGATATACGAATGACCATCAATATGTGGATAATATGTAGTACTATAACTCAAATTGATTAATAATTATTTCCATATAAATATATATAATAAAATTTTATTCTTAAAATATGTATCTAATATATTATAATTTTTTACTCAATAAAAACATACTTATTCCATAATATATATTCTTGAGTTAAAATTAAAATATAAATCTTCTTTGATAGAAATAAAGATTTCCAATATAATAATGTATTCAAAAACCACAAAAATATAATTGTTCACTTTATAGGTTTTGGAGTGCCTAACTAGAAAATCAATGGAATTGTTTTTTCCATTAACATTATGTTATGGATAATGATTATAACATCCCATTAATCTTATATCACATATCCTTAATCTACTAAAACCAAAGGAATAAGATACATACGTTGAAATATCTATTATCTTGATTCACCATTATATGTACACTTTCATATCTTTACACTCTATCATAATGAAAAAATTAATAACGAGTGATAAACATTGAGAATCATCCCACATTAGAAGACTGTTATTAAAAATAAATAGTATAACCAAATAATCATATGTTTAGTAAATATTCCAGACAGATATCATAAGAATATCCACCTCTCATACCCTCAACAGGTGGTACCATAGTAATGATTAACAATATAAATTGACCAGGAATATCCAAGTTGACCAAGTATTTCATTAATGTAGTTCAAATGATACTTTTCTTAAATATTCGCCTGAAGAAACCTTTGGAAATCAACATAAATTTAGAGAAATTCCTATGAGTTTTTTGAAAATTATAATAATTAATACAAATGTCATGCACTTGGATGAATAATTCTGTTAGAATCTAGATCATCTAGTTGAAAATTAATATCTTCAAACTCAACTAGTAAAAATAAACCATATGTAATGGGGATAACACTTTTTCCCATAATAAATTCAACATGAAACTAAACATCTATAAAATATGGTAGAATAGAAAAATCAGTATAAATTTACTTATTTTATTAAACCTCCATGGTATGAATCAAACAATTAAATCATTTTCTAAAGAAAATTGGGAAATTACAATGATAGTTAGGAAGATATCATTTCACTCCTAGAAACTACATTCCCCAGCCTCTTGGATCTAAGATCAGCATCTTCCAAAAAAAGTGTGTATCGCACATATATTATGGAAATTGAAAATAGTGATGATAAAAATTGATCTTGGATTCAAACAATACCATCTATTCAAATGATATGGAAAATTCTTTTATGAACAAGAACTAAAAAATATCACAATACCTCATTGTCGACATACATTACATATAACAAAAAACATTTAAAACCCTATTATATCCTCTTTTCACTTTCCTAAGGGAGTGTAAATATCCAAATGAAGGGAATAATATATAATCTCAAGTATAAAACATCAATAAAAATATATTATATAAATGAATTAGATTCCACAAAATAATACATAGTGTTCATTTTAGAGTGATAAATAATCATCACACCGTTTATAGTATTTTAAATTTTTTACTATCTTCTGATTTATAATCCACTATATAATGACATAAGGACTCCCCAGAAAATGGTAATTAATTTTTTATTAGTATAACACATTTCATGATAATGATATATAGAAAACAATTTATTCAATAAAATGAGAATGGTATTATTTGGTAAGAGTGTATCTGTCTCTACTACCTATTATCATTATTTGGCAACAAATCATAAGATGAATGGATTGTCCAAAATGGAATAACATCATTGTTAATACCGTATAGCTTGGATTCATATCTCCAAGTGTCCCTAATTGATGGAAAACCCACTATTTTTCACATATGGATGCCCCTAAATCTACTCCTAACACAAAATGATCAACCATATAATATTTCCATTTCTAGCAAGACGATTCCCTCTAGATACCCCATGTTGCAGCGAATGATCCACCTAAACCTATCATCATAGGTAAGTATAATCATCCAAAATTTCCTTATCAACCACCTCATTGTTGATTGAAATTCATAGAAGGGTCTACTTTGACATAATATCCACCCTAAAACCCATCTTGAGCGTCTTTGTCTTATGGTAGGAATTAGAAAAAATATCAGTGGAATGTGAAATTAGTAGAGTACTCCCTATGAGAATATTTACATTTTCTTAAGATAAAAAAATATTTATTCATCACTATGTGTAATTATTGAATATTCAAATGTTGATTAAAATCCACTCCCATAAAATCATACATAATATATTTGTGGAACAATGAATTTATATCCGCATGAAACATAGATTATATTGTATAATTTAACCATTTAATTCATCTTTGATCATTAATATAAGTGGAAAACCAACATTTATGTATTGTATAGTATTTATGTTGATGAAAATAATATTAATGAATTGAAAACACACTTTCGTTCTTTTGGGTTCAATATCATTGTTAACAATATGTCTAATATTCTTGGTAATTTATGAATAATTCATTTCAATATATTTCTAATTTCCAGCACCCCACTGACCTAGAGTTGGGAATGTATATTTGAAATATTCCAATATATAATATTATACTACTTTATTCTCATATAGAATACGTTTAACGACAACATATTCTATATTGAAAAAATACTTTTGAAGGAGGACGTTTTTATTAGTCACTCGAGATAACACATGGTAAGATTTAGAACAAATTTTTGAACAATAAGAAAAATAATAAAATATACACTAAAGACAAGAAAAAAATAGAAAAATAAGAAAATATTTATCTAAACAAAACCCCAAATTAGTGATGTATGAATATCACTATATCAAAGCTCAAACTGGTTGAAATTCCCCTAACTGCCAATAATATCTGGGAGTAAGATATGAAAGATAACTCTCTTGGAACTCTTTCTTATATAATAAAAGAGTTATGATGATCCTAAATACTGTTTACCATAAAACCCAAACTAAGCCTATAAAGTTTCCTCAAACATCAGAATTGGTATTCCCTGTGATATATTTTTGTAATAATCCAAATAGGATATGAATGAAACATCACCCAAATTGCTCACCATATAAGGAAGATCAATATAGAAACCAAAATATGAGTCATTCATGATGTAAAATAGAATGATAATATGATAACAACATCAAAAATGTGTCACACAACCTTTATCAATAAATAACATGGAAAAATTATAATGATGAAAACAAAGAAAATCAATGTCCAAAACCAAACCTCTATATGATCATTTGTCCCCACTATCTCACCCACATTAGAGGAAACATTTATATTGATATTTCTTTAGGGGAGAAGAGTCTCTACTATATTTTTATATAATAAACCACCAAATAATTATATTCAAAAAGTCATATATATGGTGGGATTAAAACTCCCAATAGGATACAACTATGAATCTACAAGACTACTATGATTATGATACCATTAGTAATAAAATTAAAACAAATTCAAGTTTCATAATGATATTTAAATTTAAAAGCTATTTTCACAAAACATCCCTTTCATTTATTTAATAAACGAAAAATTAAAATATTCGAAGATTATGAAAATTAATGTATAAGAAAATGTTGGATATGAATGATACCAGCCATGGTAATACAATAAAATAAATTTTTTAAAAAATAATTTCCATGAATAGACATAATTATAAACCATAATACAATTATAATGAAAATATTTCCTTCATTCCTGGGAAATACATAGATTGAAAATGAAAGGAACACTATAGAATTATAATTTGATTAATAATTTTGTATTTTATTTACGTATTGTGTCAGTATTATGCTACTAAATTGATTAGAAAGAATAATTAGCACCAATACATAGTCACTAGTGTTCCACACACCCTGTAGTTTTCAAATTTCTATAAACCAGTGATCCTAATTTTTCTAAAGGGATGTGTTTTAAAAAAAATTATGTGGAGAATTATCATAATGATATAAAATGTTTTCAAAGGAATGTGTCCCCAACATAGTGAATAAAATCACATAATTTAGTCAAAAAAGAATTTAGTAATACCATAAAATATTTATTTAAATAAAAATATTTTAAAATGAAAACATATATAATATCATTTTCATTCCTCCATGATTTAATATCGTAAAACAATTCATATTTGATATTAATTAAATATTTTACATAAACCAAAAAAAAATTTGGTAAAGAAACATAATATAAAATAATTGTATCGATTTACTTAAGTCACCATCATAGGAAACAATGTGGCCTTTTAAAAAAGGATGTAAGTGAACAGAATGATCCATGTTTATCCTATGTTCAATCAGAGATCATTTATTATCTATAAAAATCTCTATTCTCATCCATAACATCACATTAGTTATTAAAACTTTAATGGTGGGGAGATACAAATGAGATATCTATAAAAGAAAAATTAGAAATATGTGTAAATTAGAATATACCTCATTCAAATCAACCAATAATAACATAGAAATTGAAATTGAAAATTATAA
This sequence comes from Viscum album, assembly GCA_963277665.1. Taxonomy (NCBI): domain Eukaryota; kingdom Viridiplantae; phylum Streptophyta; class Magnoliopsida; order Santalales; family Viscaceae; genus Viscum; species Viscum album. The sequence continues at coordinate 656,784,297 of OY728140.1, forward strand.
CTCTACGAAGGGATCAAATAGAGGTTGTATCAATCTAATGTGGAGTTAAGAGGTTATCATTGGGAAAAATTATTAACTGAATCAAGTTAATTTTTCTAAAATTGATAATTTCGTACTAGATGATGGGTTTGACAATCATTGAGATTACCACGTAGAAACTACTTCCCCCTGTTATTTGATGTGAACCATTACTCGAATAAATTAACATCTCTAAAAAAACCCTACCAATGTTGTATTGCAACCTCTAGACAAAAACACATTCATATATATGATTTTTCTAGTGACATGAATGGTTAGAAAAACAATGATGAAAACATCTAAAAAATTATTAGAGTTAAAAAATCTATTCTATAAGTTTATCACATGGTTACTAGTGACAATAGAAAAATGAATCTGCCTTCATATGTATTCCAAAATGATTAATTCTTGTCGGATGAAACCATGAAATCTCTAGAATCATTATATTGATAAAATAAAACTAAAATAAAATATATTGATGACATTGATGGTATCAAAATTATTAATTAATAAAAGTATTTTACTCGACTACCATGGTCTCTAGAAAATTTAATGGATTCATCCACTATGACTTATAAAATATTTGTGTTTTACTGTTAATTAATTTATAACATCCTAGTAAATAAAAAATGTACCTTACTCTATAATCTAATATAAAATTCAACCTCCAATCTTTCAATTCCAAATATACTATTTTTTAAAATAAAAAACACCACCTAATATAGATTGTAAGTTAGTGACTATATCTAATATATTATCTCTACTTATAAGAAAACATGCCTTTTTGTAAAACCTGTTACCATCTATCATGAATAAAACCATAATAATATAACTGACTATTTAAAAAATACACTTTATATTATAAGAAAAATCAGTATGACACAGTCTAATTAAATAATTTAAGTCAATATTTCTAAATTGAAAATATTTAACTAATTTAATAATTCATAATCCAGAATATATATGATAGGAATGTATCATTTTAATAATGACTACATTTCATTAAAACCATATCCAACATCTGTCTCAGGTCTCTAATAATTCCCACTAACTACATCATCATTTATATATTTTCATCTTAATTGAAAACACTAACTAAATATTCCTGAATGAGATATAATACATTCTATTATCATATAATGTAGTAATATAACTCCAACGATACATGTTGTTTAATAAATATCTACTAAATAATTATATAGATAACTAACATCAATGACTTCCATTATCAATAATTGAATTATTTTAAACAAATTAAATTTTCTAATATGAAAATTTAACTTTTATTATGATCACAAAATAATCCAATTAATATATATATATATATATTTCCATGGATAATTATATAAATGTTTAAATAATATCCCTGAAAAATCTATATACTACTATAGAACAACCAGGTACTCAAAAAGAATTCTACCACTCCTAATGTTAGTAAAATTGGATATAACGCCATAGTGATATGATCACACTATATCTTCTCTATTGGGACACATCCACCTCATATGTAGAAAATTATAATGAAATATAAAAACATATTGGAAATAATATAAAAACTCACTCCACAATATATTTTACTATACAAATTATTCACCCTAAGCAAAATATAAAATTCCCCTCAAGGATATGTCATTAAATGTTTGAATACCTATCCATTACAATAACTCAAAATCTAAAACATTGGATGAAATAGAATATATGATATTCCTTATACCTATATCTATAATTTCAGATGGAATTCTTTTTCATTATATTAATTTTCTTAAATCCAATATTTATACGATAGATTGATATTACAAACCTGTAGGAAACATCCTAAATATCAATCAAAGATTAGTTGGTGAGACAAATATAAATACCCTTTTATATCATTTATCACATCAATTCTAGAATGGTGTGTGATTTTATATATTCATTACAATATATTCAATATCATCCATTAAAACATATTATAGGGAATAATTGAATTGTATCATTGTAGTTTCCATCTCCACCAAAATCCATCTAGCACAAAATAACACCAACTGTCAATATTTGATGTGTTTCCAATCAGTCATACTACTCAATCAATGAGGTATCTATCAGTGATATGAAAATAACAAACAAATAATCCACAATTAATACGTATCATTCCATATAAACATCATCACTTGTATATTTTTATATTCTATATAAATTAAATATTGTGTTGTGATTATTATCCCATTATTTTGAAACTAATATCATCCTTAAATTCATGTAATCATATCCATATAAATATATTGGTTCAAATTAATTTTCAAAAAATGGTATCTTCATTTATATATATATATATATTAATGTCTATATATCATTCCCATTATAAGCATTGACCATATCATCAATTATGATTCATGTCCCCATGTCTCCATATCTTTAAAACACAAAATGATTTTTTATTTTCTATTAGACATAAAATGATGTAAAATATAATAAGAAAATATATTTTACATCTTCAACAAAAATAAAATTTATTTTATGACACACATCAATAGTTTTTATTATCTGACAAAAAGTATATAATTTAGTGTAATTCTCATCAATTGTAATTATCACTACTGATTTCACATATAAAATTGGATTATTATTTATTCAATATGACAAATTGTATATCTATTTAACTTTGAGGATTAGAAACTATTATATTCATATATTGACTGTAATGTTATACATTATTTCTAACATTAAATCATTTAACATTAATTTAAAACCCAAATATTGAATAATCACATTAATCAGGGAGATTAATTTTCATTTTTTTGTTAATTATTTCAATAATGTTAGAAATTTACTTTCATAGATTATTAATGAATTCCATCAATGTATAAAATTCGTTACCTAGATTAATAATTTCAATTTTATTATTTTAATAATTATATTATCATTATATAAATATAATTAAATATATGATAATTTGTTTATTTATGTCTATAATTTACCGTAGGCTTTAATAATAAGAATATTGATGATCATAATTAAGTCAATCCATTAAATAAATAAATGTTGTATTATGAGGGTTGAAATATTTTGTTATATAATTTCTATTATAATACCAAAAGTTTATATATAAATATTCACTTTAAAATTTTAATTATTATATAAAATTTAATTAGTAATAATTTAACATCAACTATTTTAAACTAATTTAATTCATTTAGGAGTATGTTTGTTCTATGAACATGGTTTGATCTATTTTTTCATATATTGAAAATACCAAAAAATTAATTTATATTATTTGAAATTGATTCATAGCTATACAGATCCTGATTTAAATTAAGAGAAATAGTGTAACATACCTTATTCATTTATCCAAAACATATAGGGGCACACAATCATGTATTTTTTGAAATATATATATGAACATATGTATATAAAATAAATATTATTTAAAACATGGTTGGAAATGAATTTTTTCTAAAATTTCATATGGTTATAGTAGATAATTTCATGAGGAATATCATGTGGCCATCAGAAGAGTGCATAGAAATGAGTAGTAAAAGGATTGTTGGTTGGATAGTTTTGATTATTTTGGATTTTTATCTAGGTGTCCTAAAATATTCATACATTAAGGCACTGAGAAGGGGGGAATATGTAGATATATACCAAATATGGTCCCATTAACCTAGGGTATATCAATAATTAGGCCAATACAGTTTAATAAAATATAGTCCTAAGGGTTATTCCATTATTATGAAATGGAATATTTTAAATATGATACAATCTTATTGTAGATAGACAAACATAATAAACTATGAAATTACGTACACATATTTTTGTTTCATTACATTTTAACCCATTATAAGAACTTATATTTATTCCTAAAAATAATTATTTTCCCAAAATTTATATTATTTATTCACATGCATATGTATATTTAGAAAAAATAATGTTAATCAAGGGGAAAAATAATGTAAATATAAATTTATTTAATGACTATTTAGAAACATTCATTTCCATTTCCATAATTTTTTATAATTTGTTTGAAAATATATTCTTTTCTTCATTATTGTTGAATCCAACCATAATCAATCATACGTATGTTTCCGAACATGAGGATCACAATTAAAAATATTAATATTATTATTATTATTATTATTATTATTATATGTGGTTCATAATTTAACCAACATACTAAATTACAAAATTTTTTGTGTATATTTGTCATTTCCCCAAATGAATATTATATTTTATGTAAATCTAAAATGAAAATAAATTTAACTATATATTATTATAATAATTATTATCTTGGACATTAATAGTAATCCTAGGATGGATCATAATTTTGAGCAGTGAAGTCCAATTTTTAATGAAGTTACCTTGTCAAGAATATTATTTTCACCAAATAGTTATTTAATATTTATAACTATAAAAAAATTTATTTGAACCTATAAGATATTAATAACAACTCTATTATAATATGTATTATTGGAATAAATATCAAGGAATAAAATGTCAAAATTTTGTTTTTTAAATGATTCTGTGATAATTTATTTTAAACGCATGGATTCAATATTGGTATTTTTATAGTGGTGTACTTTTTTAAATTCATTGATATTTTAATAGGATCATTATATTTTATTAATATTTACCTTTATAAAAAAATTATTCAATTATTGTATGTTAATAATATAAATAAAATGGGGATTATCTTTCAAATTTGAACAACTTAATAAATAATTCAATAGGTAAATATACCTAATGAAATGGAAGTTGAATCATCATTTAAATTTGTTAAACCCCAAGATTTTACAATGTATATTCCCCTACGTAAATATTTTACTTGATATAATTTTACATACAAAATACATAACCCAAAATACCATAACCTATTATTTAAATAAGACCATTAAAACATTGGTTATAGATTAAAGGGTTTGAATATGTGTTACCAAATTTTGGAATATTTTCTAATAAATTCCTAGAATTTATATACAAACACACACACACCCACATATATATATATATATATTAGTTATTAATAATTAATTATAAGCATTCAAATGTTGATTGTTAAATTATATATTCCTATGAATATTAAAAAAACAAATGGCTCATTTTTCTATTTGATTATTTCTTCTTTATATTTTATATATTTAATTTTTTAGGTAAATTTAATATTTTATGAGTTTTCAATTAATTTAAAAGTATTAAATTATACTTGAAAAATATTTAATAATCCTTAATTAATTATATATTAATTTTACTGAAATGTATACAAAAACATTTTATGGTCAATGGATATATTTTATGGAAACATTTTTATGTTAACAATGTAACTTATAAAAATAATGAATATTTCACTACTAATAAATTAATTTAATGAAATGAATTGATATTTTATTAAATTTAATAAATTAAGAATAATATAATTTTTAATATATATAAAAAATTTCATTTAAATTATTTTATATTTTAAAAATAGTTATTTATAAAAAAATTAATTCATTTAATATAAAGGTATTAGAATTATTTTATTAAATTTTTTGAAATTTATTTATATAAAATAATATTTATTTTATTATTTATCATATTAAATTTATTTTTAGGGGGAATGTATTATATTTTTTAAAAAATTTAACAACTTGTCCCGCCCATAAGTTGCCCCGCAGACACGTAGTCCCCATCCTGGGGTCCACCCACTTGCCCAAAAAGGTCATATGACTAATGATTGACCCCATAGGAAAACACATGTCCTTTTCAGTGTGCTTTTTACTCACTCACACACACCCAGAAAACCTTTCCAGAAGGCCACCCATCCTGAACATTAGTCCAGGCCAAACATGCTTAACTGTGGATTTGTAATCAAATATGCTTCAGAAGAAGAAGGTTCACCTTGTTGACATGAGTCATATCATTTACAATTTGTCTATTTATCATTTGGGGGCGTTATAACCATCCCCCATTTAGATCACAACGTCCTCGTTGTGGGCTCTACATCTCATCCAAAGTTGTACATCACACATAAGGCTGGGTATCGCCTCTAATACCAAACGCGGAGGGTGCAGGCAAACCTGACGTGGCCCAACATACCCAGTCAATCTCTCTCTTCTTGTGACATTCTATGGCAAGGAGACATATCAATGACGTGGCGACGAAGGCGGTGATGACAAAGTCTGCGCTACCCGCGGCCTCCACGAATCGTGACACAGGCCCACATCGGCAAGAGATTCTTTGAACCGGTCTGCCCGGGACCCCCCTAGAGCCCTACCCACCACCCAGCAGACTGCCCGCGACCCTCCTGGCGCACTACCCAAAGCTGATATGCCTACTTGCGGCCCTCCCGGTGCACTGCTCGGCGCCCAGCCGACATCCCGCGACCTGCCGGGCCCCCAGCTGACACTCCCTCGGCTGCTGGACGCCTCCGGGTTCTTCCCAGCGCCCTGCCGACGCCCAAGCGGCATGCCCGACCCATGCTGCGGCCTTCCCAGTTCCCACGTGGCCTGCCCAGGGCCCTGTCACGGCCTTCCCTGCTGCCCCTAAGCTGGCCACCTCGCGCACCACCACGAACCGTCCACCCCCGAGCCGGCATCCACACGACCTGTGCACTCCCAGCCGAGCCAGCTTCCCGGCACCCTCATTCCCTCTAGGCCAAGCTGCTCCAGGTCACGCGAATAGGGCCAAACATAGAAGGTTGACCCACCCAATGGGCCGCGTCAAACCCAGTGAGTCGGACCGGGTTGACACAGACCTGGTTGGCCCAGTCTTGTTTGGGTCGAGTCGGTCCGACTGGGTCACACAGGACTCCGACCCATTACTGACCCCATACCTTATTGGAAAATATCATTGGGACCAGACATCCGTTTGATGAACCTTCACCGACGTTGGTATTCCTGGAGTGAATACGCCCCTTTGATAATACCCCACTGGAGTTTGGGGTTATTTGAGATACAATCAGGTTGGATCGTGAATGAATCCAATTGGGACCTCAGGAAAAAAATGCTAATAACGAACAGACTAGGTGTCCACTTTACGCGTTGTCTATTGCGTTAAGACACCTATGAAGTGGTGGAACTTTGAGATACTTTTTTTGTTACTTTTTGATAGTTTTAGTATCGACCAGTAGGTCATGGAGAGAATCTTTGAAATGGTGAGTGGAAAGAGTATGGATAACTAGTAGTTGGCTGAGACTTGACGAATGCTTGACCGATTCGACTCGAAGTGACTCGACTAGCCTAGTGGGGAGTACCTTTGTGTGAGCCAGTAGAACCACAGTGGGGAGCGCCTCTATGTGAGCGCGGTAGACCCACAGTACTCGATAGGAGGAGTACCTCAGTAGGCTATGATGGGGAGCACCTCTGTGTGAGAACTGCAGACTTGTGGTGTGTAGCACCTCTTTGTGATGCAGCAGACCCACGGTACTCGATAGGAGGAGTACCTCAGTAGTCCAAGGATAGTGGGAAGCACATATTTGTGATGTGGTAGGCCCACTATACTTGATAGAGGAGGAGTACTCCACCAGCCATGGTTTCTATAATAAAATTCCTGGTCTGAGCTGAGTAAATTACTTTTGTGTTTTCCTCATGATTGAGATGGGTTAAAAGATAATTTAGGTGTATGTATGGTCATATACCTAAGTAATGGTTATCCGTTGATTTCAAACATTGTGGATTATCCATGTTTGATTTTGTGAGACATTGGGGGTCTCGGGGTCCCTATTGTGTAACATTATACTCACCCCTACATAGGCTATGATCGCACCTCATTGTTCTGGTTACAAACAACGGAAAGTGCTGACTGAGGATCAGATTAGTAGGAATAGATAGTACACAGAGGTGGACCTTACGACATGTCAGTACACAGAGGAGACTGACAGATGTTGAGTGCTGAGGAGGCTATCTATACCTACACATCATGTAGGAATCCCCTTGAGGGTGACCCAGTAGATGCTCTACCCTTTTCTTTAGTTGTACGTTTTTTAAGTTGTACTTGTACTTTCCTATTGGGAATGTATTTCCGGACACTTTTTGTTTTCATCATTCCTTTGTATATAGTTTTTCATAGAGTTTTACTTCCAACACAGTCTCTGTTGTGTGCATCTACACTTTATAACGTCAATGCCTTCCCAGATTTAGGGATTTACACCTTTGTTGCTACTCTCCATCCCCTGGCCTATGGAAGGTGGGCTTGGGTTAGATAGTAAATGGCCCCCAAGGATGGGTCATGACTAATTGGTATTAGAGGAGTTGGTTCTACCGTAGAACATAGAACTCCGATATTTATTTTTTGTGAAGAAATAGTATTAAGGGTACTAATTGTGGTTTTCAATTCATTGAGTCTCGTGTTGGTGCGAGCAGCCGACATATCCATACACCATGACCCTCACTTCTGATTTCCAAATTAGTGCATAAAAACACTGATTGTGTGCATGTTTCAAAAATTATTCTTTAAGTTAGCTCTACAAGGTCAAATCAGAGGGTATACTATTTTGATCATGTCACATCTGTTTCTTTTAGGATGCTTCCCTATAGATGACCAGTTAGAGTCCCAGAGTCATATGTACTGACAACCAATTGAGTGATTAGGCGTCGGTCTAGGGATGTTTACCAGCAGAAGCACCAACGGTGCTACTTCTCGTTTGGCCACCGATGCCACCAGCCCCAGCAGAAGACGATGCATGTTTCTTGAGCGCATTGCATGAGTTCCAGCGCCATTGGCCAACCAGGATCTAGGGAGAGACGAACCCACAGGCGGCTAAGGACTGTCTAGATGATGTGGAGAGATTCTTCAGGCTATTAGGGACACCAGCAGACTTCATGGTGATCATTACCATGAGTCTCTTTCAGGCAGCAGTAGGAAGATGGTGGAGCCTGATGCTCTAGGTTCATGATGAGGCGATGCTACTCTAGGAATGCTTTGAGAGCTTGTTTAATGCAGAGTTTTCCCCAGACACTTTTCACATAGTACGGATATAGGAGCTATTGCATCCACAACATGGTAGCATGGCGGTTGAGCAGTACTCAGCGATGTTCAATGAACTCTTGCGCTACTCCATAGATATGGTGTGGGACCCATTCTTAAGGGTCCAGAACTCCGAGAAGGGTCTCAATAGAGAGATCAGAGCATCAATGATCTCCCTTAGCATCGAGACACAGGTGGAGGTGTTAGAGAGAGCCCTCCCAGTGGAGAGTTTTCTTACTGAGCAATCACCTGTAGCAAGACCCACTACTTGTCGATGCGTAGTGAAGTCTTCTACCGCTGGCAGTAGAAAGATTTAATAGAGGTCCAAGATGACCATACCTACAGGTGGTCGACCACCTGATTCTAGTTCAGTCACATGGAGCCGAGACACACATTCTATAGCAGGCAGTGTTACTCATGCTGCGGGCAGGGTCACATGGCTCGTGACTGTCTAACCCACCATTCAGATGATAACCAGATAGTTGAGGGACCTCCCAGGCAGAGGTATAGGTTCAAACGAGGCGGTCCGTAGGGACGAGGCGGACATGGCAGAAGATCTGAACGTGTAGCTAGCGGTGGGAGACTTTACAAGTTGTCACCGCCACCACCACCATGAGGTCCACCCAGACCACAGGGAGCAGGTGGACAGGGGAGAGTTCAACTCTGGGCAGTTGAGGCCTATGATCACGGCACTCCAAATTGGATTTGTGGAACGATATTTGTCTACTCCACCATAACTTCAGTTCTTATAGACACAGGTTCTAGTCACTCTTTCATTGCCACTACCCTCGTTCGGAACTAAGGGATTCTGATGGAGCCATTGGCTCGATCCTTATGTATAGATACCCCTATGGGATTAGACTCGATGATTACGCACTGGTGACGGCAGTGTGAGCTTACTCTAGGAGGCGAGAGATTGGATTGGGGTCTCCACATAGATGGGTCGAGGCCTTAATACGATATCTTTGGTATAGTCTGGTTATCTATAGTCCATGCTCAGATTTAATATATTTGTCACAAAGTGTTGTGTGTCCACACAAATGGGACTGGGTTCATCTCCATTGGCTAGAATGTAGCCTTCTTCGCACAATACGGACTTACTCAGAGGAGGGTGCAGCCAATAACTCATCAGTTGGACTGCATTACCCTCAGAGCAGTAGATATGGAGAGTTTGAGCTATCCTTTAGTAGTGGACCAGTATGCAGATGTTTTCCATTACGATGTTCCAGGACTACCTCCTCATAGAGAGGTTGACTTCTACATTGAAATGTACACTGGGATGACACCATTATCTACTCTGTCATGTCAAATGGCTCTCGGTGAGATTCATGAGTTGCAGGTACTGCTGGAGGACTTGCAGGGGAAGGGATTCATCTGGACCAGTGTTTCTCTCTAGGTAGCCCCGATTCTATTCTCCAAGAAGGCGTATAAGAGCATTGGGATTTGTGTTGATTACCGTCACCAGAACCTAGTGACCATGAAGAAATAGTATCCACTCACATGTATTAAATACCTCTTTCATCATTTTAAGGATTCATGATGGTTCTCAGTGATTGAACATAGATCAAGAAATCACCAGCACTGAGTTCAATATGAGGATGTGAAGAAGACGAACTTTAGGTGTTGGTACAACCACTATTAGTTCTTGGTTATTCCCATAGGTGTAACAAACACTCTAGTAGTGTTCATGGGACTCATGAACATGATATTCCAGCCATACCTCAATCGCTTTGTTTTAGTCTTCATTGACGACATTCTGATCTACTTGACTACTGAGGAGGAGCATGCCTAACATTTTTGAGTACTACTGGACACACTGTGAGAGAACCATCATTATGGTATGATTTCGAAGTTCCAGTTTTGGATTCGAGAGGTTCACATTCTTGAACATGTTATCTCATAGGATGGAGTTGCAGTGGATCCAGCGAAGATCAAGGCGATACTAACTTGGGAGCCAAACATGATTGTAAAAGATGTGTGATGTTTACTGGGTTTGGCTGGGTATTACTGGGGGTTGGTGCCAACCTTCTCTAGAGTTGTAGAACCACTATTAGATTTGGCGAAGAAGGGGAAACTCTTCATGTGGTTGGAGAGATGTTAGTAGAGCATTCAGGAACTGAGGCAGAGGCTAACTAGTGCCCCCATCTTGAGGCATCTAGAGGAAGGCGTAGGGAATGTAGTCTACTGCAACGCATCAGTGACTGGACTTGGGTGTGTCTTGATATAGGATTGATCAGTGATCGCATATGGTTCTTGGTAGTTGAGACAACATGAGTAGAAAAAAACTACCCATGACCTCGAATTAGCAGCAGTGGTGTTTGCCTAGAAGATGTGGAGACACTATCTGATAGGAGAGCGATTTACCATGTACTCTGATCACTAGAGTCTCAGGAATATATTCTCCCATAAGGACCTGAATATGAGACAGCGTCGATGACTTGAGTTCCTCATGGACTAAAATTTCGAGATAGTATATACTCTTGGGAAGGGGAATGTTATTGCAGATGCACTCAGCAGAAGGTCTGGTATACAGCTTCTAGGAGAGGTGATGGAGAAGCTAGCTTCTTTATAGATATCCATTGTGGACAGAGACAAATTATCCATTCTACAGTCTCTTATGGTCACTTCCCCACTCCTTCATCGATTTAAGGAATCACTACATAGGGACACTGAATACGAGACACGATGTGCTCATATATCCATAGGGAAGGCACCTGATGGATTTCCTGATGGTGGGGAGCACGTCATCCTCATCTAAGGACGTACCTTTTTACCAGTGGCACTTCAGGATGAAGCGTTGTGGGAGTTCAACACATCCCCTTTAGCGGTACATACAGGGGTGGAGAAGATGTACCAGGACCTTCGAAAATAGCACTGGTGGCCATGTATGATGAATGAAGTATCGAAGTTTGTCTCTCGATGCCTCACTTGTCAGCAAGTGAAGGCGGAGCACTAGTTACCAGGAGGATTGGTTCATCCTTTAGAGGTCCTAGATTGTAAGTGGGATGGTATAACTGTGGACTTCGTGATAGGACATCAATGTAAATCCATGGAACACGACTCGAATTGGTTTATCATTGACTGACTCACTATGTCGGGCCACTTCCTACCTATAAGAGATCAGGGTTCAGTAGAGTGTGTGGGATTCCTCTACATGCTGGATATTCTGTGCAAAGTTATCTCTGAGGATCATCGACATTTTTAGGCCCTCAACAGGGTTTGGGTAGTGGTTTTTTGCTTAGCTCCTCCACCTCAGTAGCACCCGGTGCATGACGTTTTCCATGTATCTCAACCGAGGAGATACTTTCATGACCCTTCCCACATCATCAACCATGGTGAGTTTGACATTGATGATGGGGAAACATTCACAGAGGTTCCAGTGGAGATTGAGGATCGATAGGAGCGCGTCCTATGTGGATGGTCGATACCTCTGAGGCACGTTAGATGGAAACACGAGAACCTCCAGGAGAGCACACAGGAGCGGCAGGCTCAGATTCTTGCTCAGTACCCCCACTTATTCTCTTAGTCCGACTTATAGATTATGAGGACATAAATCCCTGAGGTGGGGAGAATTTAAAGACCCAAAAAATGCATGGAATTGTTTTATGTACATTGAAATTTTACGAGTTTGAGAAAACTGATGACGCGTCATTCCGAGGCCCGGTGTGCCTGTAATCAAATTTTTATGTTTTGTTCATGTAAGTTCAGTAAACATACGTGTGGGGTATTATATCTTTTGAACCAGTGATCAGAATTGAAATATGAGGAAACCATTTAACTAGAATCACCACTATTCTCTTAATAAGACTTCCACCATGACGGCAGATGGTTGAGAAAAAAAGATAGTTTTTGGATTTTTATAAAAAAATTAATAAAATTAATTTTACAACACTTTATTTTATTTTTAAGCTGCCATGTGTGTGACCACCACACCCTAACCTCCCCTGAGAGGTTAGGGTGGTGGGGCCCACACAAATTTAACCTCCCATGAAATGATACGATGTGAGGACCACCCGATACCATAACCACTCATTTAAATAATATGGGTGGGGACCACCCAACCTCTATTAATGGGAAAAGATCTTAACCTCTCACCTCTCCCTCATTAATGAGGGGGATCCTCTCAAATATTCCCTTTAATTAAATTGATCCAACCACCATTAATTAATGTTCCATTCTCTTGAATTAAATTGGAGGAGTCTTTTTAATTTAATTGTTCCTTTTTGAATCACGTGCCAATATTGAAATAATAGACAATCAATATTTTTGTGGGCATATTTCATTTTGTTGGAAGATGAGGATTAATGGATTTTTTGAGGAATCGCCCAATGAAGAAGCCTTATTCCATCGAAGAACGAAGAATGCATTCTTCCAATGAAGAACGCCGATAATGGTTCTTCTTCGACAACTACCTCGAACACCTTTCAACCTACCCTCCACAATGTCAACGAGCCGACAAAGCACATGATTTGAGACGTGTGGCAGATGCAACGAACAACGACAAGGGAATCAAAGGTTAGTGTTTATTAGTTTTTGAAGTTGTACCTTTTTCTTACCTTCTTCAAAAGAAAATAATGGATTGTTGCGGATGTATTATTGGTCATCTTCTTTTAATGATGTGTCAAATGATACTCCCCTAAACACGGAGAGTGTGTGCCAACTAATCATGGCCCGAAATCCTCCGTCGATCTCTCTGTTATTGTGAAATTCTATGACATGGTGACATATCAATGTCAAGGCCACATAGGCAGAAACGAAAAAGGTTTCACTACTTGGAGCCTCCTCGAATCACGCCGCTGGCCTGAGCTCTGCCAAATCGGCCTGCCAGCGACTCCACGTGTAATGCCCCGACCCCAGCTACCCAGAGCCGGTGCATTACTTCGTAACATTAGAATGATCACAAGAAGGATCAAATCTCGAAATACCGATTGGTTTAGTAGCCTTGGAAACAGTAGATACATTCGTAAACATTACATTACATCATAAAGTGAAAAACTACAATAACAAAGTCTAGATAGTCCACACTCATATCCTCTTCTGACTATCCCTGCAGGTCATTCATAAAATACATCTTCACATCCTGGAAAATATTAAAACATTGAAAGGGGTGATCTCAGATGCTCAGTAAGGATAACAATAATGTGGAACCTTTCATAAATAAACATTAACATTTATGGAAATGTATAACTAAAACAAAAGCCTTTTAAACATGAACTTCAACCTAATATGGCAAAAGTAAAATGAGATAATGCAATTTACTTATTCACATGGATATTCTACTGGTCGAATAATCACATGCAATATCAATAACCACTTTCATAATGATGGAATGCATAATGCCAGACTATCATAACCACGTAGTCAAGGCCTCGTGCCAAGTCCACAAATTAGATTTTTTCAAGGCCTCGTGCCAAGACACTAGTTTGTCTCATGAGACCTGCCGATGCATCGAGGAGCTATAGCGGGCTCCACCATTCACTTATTAAGTCCAATGCATTCCTCATATGAATAGGTTTAAACATATCATAAACCATACCATAATCGTATCACATAAAACATGCATAAAGGAAACATAACATTTCCACATTACAACACATTGATATAATAAAAACGCTTTCCAAACCATTTTCAATACCAAAATAAAAGAAAGTTAAAACTTTGTATTTATTTTTTAATTAAAAAAAATGATGGCTTGTAGAGGAAGCCGAAACTCAAATAATGGTCACGGCGGCGGAGAAGTCGTTGTCGCCGCATAAGTACGGAAAGAAAAACATTCCCTTTTTGTCGTTTAGTAAAACGCTTCGTATAAAAAAGATTACTTTTGAATAAACATAAAAGTCAAAGGGGTTTATACACCGTATAAAAGAAAGTTGTGTATAAAGCCAAATATGCCTCAATGAAAGGAGATTGAGACGAAGTCCATAAAAAGATAATTTTTAAAATAAAATAGATCTATTATTTGTATTCACTATAGGTACACATAAATAAATTAAAAATACAAAATAATACATAATAATATCATGACATAATTTGAAAGTAGGAGATTAATCCAACGAATGGTAATTGGGTTAAGAAGTTCCCTTACCTCGTGTCTGACTTGACTCAACCATTATTTAACCTCCTGACTAATAAACTAGAGTTAATATATACCTTATTAAGAACCATTTACAATTTCATTATCCATATTATATCACTTATTACAATGATATGAACATTATGTAATTATTTAAGTTAATAACGGTCGTTTTGTCGATCTTTGGTATTTGAGTCAACAATAAACTTCTTATAATTACAATTTGTTTGTGTGGTAGAATATCCATTATCTCCAGAATTATATTCATGATTTAGATGTCATATATATCTTATATATCCAGTATATACGTTCATTTATAATATTAAGTAACATTTAGAGGTAAGAAATGAAATGCACTGTTCATGGAGACGGTAAGTCGTACGTACACATGAACGCTACTTTCATTTCAATTTCATATTTAAGGGAACGAAATCATAATGATATAAATGTATAATATAATTCCAGTATAATATAGTGTGTAATACCATTTACTCCATCCTTTATACATCCCACATATTGAATTAACGATTCAAATCACTTTGAGGGGGCGGTAGTCCGCACTTCCTAAAATGAAATTATCGCGTTTTACCAATAATGGAAATCATAAAGTATGCTATAAATGAGAAATACAGAAGTATAAGTAAAACATAAACATATTATATATCATATATAAAAATAGTGACATCTTAATGGCCACCTTTGAAGGTGTTATATGAGTGTTGAACAATCATCGTTTCATGAGGCAGAAATTCGCCATCCACAGAAACAGTATGTTCTTTAACCATTAGATGTAGGTGTGTGTAAGTGTAGCTCGAATCCTTATTATAAAAAAATCCTAGTATATTGAGGATACTGGTTTTGTTACAAAAGAAATAAATAAAAAGATTTTAGGGGGTTGGAGAAGAAAAATAAAACAAAACAACATTAGATAAGACATTACCTCAAAATCGGGTAACTCTTTTTGATTTGAGCCAAAGGCTACCTTGGGAAGAGTTCTGCCCAATGTGAGGCTTCTAGGAGTAAGACGGAGAAGTTGGGAGAGTATTTGGGTAGAGGTTGGACGAGCCAAATGGCCTGAAGGTGTGAATAAGGTGGGAGAGGTGGGGGCCTTTTATAAGTGGAGAGGAGGGGCACTTTTGGAAAGTAATGAAATGTTATTCTATTATACAATGCTTTTTGGATTATAAAGGTCCCATACTTATATAATTCGAGGCTAAGGTGATAAGGGTTCGAAATCGCCTCATCCAATAGGACTTGGACAAGTGTATGCCTTTGATTTTACATTATCTTCTCATTTTATTTAAATCGTTAAATAATGAGGTCATCGCTGCATCATAATGATGTCATAACTAATTTAATTTATTTAATGTCTAAAAATTATAAAAAAAATATGATGTAGAAAATCTATTTAGATTTATAATGAATATTTATAGTCAAAATTTGGGCTTTTTTAACCCCACTTAAAAACTATTTTAGTAAAACAACTCATGTTTGTGTCAATTTAATTTTAACATTAAATAAATATATATTAATGTCATTTTCCAACCAAAGTGGCTCCATGGGGTCCCCAAGTTGACCCATGGGTTGTCTTGGTCGGCCATGACTCATCCAATAGGTGTTGGACAAGTTTCAAGCTCATATTATATTATTAAAACATTGTTTTTACCTTAAACTACACTAATTACCTCTAATCGCGATTAAGAACTTAAAAGTTACTATTCACCAAAAAATTATTTTAATCTCATTGAACCACATTTTACTTCTTAATGACAACCATGTATGTCGGATTTTTGAAAATCAAATCACAGAAGTGGTAATGTTTCATTTAAACGAAAAATCAGTTATTTAACTACCACTTAGTGGTTTCACTATTCATCAAAAATTGAAGTTTTTCAGAACAATGCCAAAATTTCACCCTAAGCTATAATTGATATTCCGAATTCAAAATTGATGTATATTTTACAAAATTCCAAACATATAAGTTTCATTAATTAATTTTATAAATAATTCCTGCTATCACAAAAAATAGTGTGTTTTTAAGAAACAATTTATATCAAAAGATTGGCAATTGTTTATGTCCAATTTCAATGTTAAATTAATTCTAATGACCACCATTGGATAAAATGGTAAAAATATATTCTAATTATACTTTAAAACCACTAAATATTATAATTTATCAGTATAAATTATTTTGATTAAAAAAGTTGTTTTTAAGTATTTTTCACTATTCATAAAAAAGTAGAAGTTCTCAGAAAATACCAAAAATTCAACATAGGCTAATTTCGATATTCTGAATCCAAAAATGAAGTCCATTTTGAAATATAAAATTTCTATAATTTTAAAAAGTGGTTATTACTATTCATAACGGCTACTATGATTAGTCGCGGTGTTTTAGAACTCGAAGTTGCGTACAATGCAAGCTATTGCATTATTGAAAGAGAGGCGTATCGTGAAAGCTCGGGGTGTTACATTCTCCCCTCCTTCAATAAATTGAGTCCTCACAAATTAAAATTGATCTTTGAAAATAAATGGTTAAAAATAGATAATACTTTTGTGGAAAACCCACATCGGAAATAAGGTTAATAA
The DNA here is from genome assembly GCA_963277665.1 of Viscum album. Taxonomy (NCBI): domain Eukaryota; kingdom Viridiplantae; phylum Streptophyta; class Magnoliopsida; order Santalales; family Viscaceae; genus Viscum; species Viscum album. The sequence goes on from OY728140.1 coordinate 656,801,890, forward strand.
ATATATAACATTAAAAGAAATCAAGATAAGTACAAAGGTCACCCGATATATCCCATTCTAGGATTCTATGAAAATATGGATATGGAGGAGAAACAAACCATCAAGGTCTGATGGAGAGTTATAGAAAACAGGATTAGGAGAACGTTTAAAAACAAGAAAATCACAAACTTGTGATTGGTTAAACGGTCATTGAATCCCCAGTTGGAAAAGTTAACCGACAACATTTTTGTTTTAAGTTAATTTTTATAATGTTGAGGAATTTATTTAGGAGATTTACTAAGAACGTAAGGGAATATACATACTTGTTATGTAAACTTTCATTCGTTAATAAATTTTTACCACAAACTCAACATTTACTCCAAATGGTAACGGAACTCAAAAATATTCTATTTATCCTAATTGTATAAGGTTACAAATGTTAACACATACCATTTAGATTAGTAAAATTATATTGTAATAACCAGGGACTTCTTGTAGGCTAGTGGTAGGAAATAAAGGCATGTCGCACTATGATTGTGGGTTCGATTCCTGCAGCTTTGTCCGACGCGACGGGTTATGCCCCACCCTGCAGGTTGTCCTTTTCCTAAAACTATAGTATCATAATATTCAAAAAATAATATTCATAAATTTTTTAACCTTAAACAATACTATCCAAAGATCAACTTAATCCACTCCAACCTTAATAGTTATCCAAAATACCTCTGTCCAGACTTTCTCTAAAAGGTCTCTTAATTCCAAAATCAATTTATCAGATTCCCCAAACAATGTAAAGTTTCTCTTATTATCACATACTCAAAATATTATTACCTTAATCATATTACCTTAATCAAAAAGTACTGCAATACAATCTTTATATATATCACATTATTCTTATAACCAGAATATAATCCTGGAGTCCAAAATCACCAATACATTAATTATTCTGCTTCAACTGTAGGCATATCATAAGATTGGCCTTGATCCCATGGCCTTTTCTGAGGTAAGTTTCCTTGAAGCTTAGGACATTCATTTGCATAATGCCCCATTTCCCTACAATTTTAGCATTCAACTTTGACATCCTCTTTCTTTCCCTTGCAATCACGTGCCAGGTGACCCTTTTCTCCACATTTATAACAAACTCCCATTCCTTTTAGGCACGTACCAGGGTGATTCTTCCCACAATTATCACATAATGGAAAATCCTTCTTTCCCTTTTTCCCTTTATCTGTCTCTTGTTCCCCCGTTCTCTTCTTCTCTTTCTTTACTTTGTTGTCATAAGACTTATAGAATTCCTTTTCTATCTCGATAGCACACGAGACAATATCTTCGTATGATGAGATGGATTGTGATACTAAAGCTCGACAGAGAAATGGTTTTAACCCATCAAAGAAACGATCAATCTTACTCCTTGGGTTACGTATATAATCGGTAGCATGCCTCGCTATCCTTGTAAAGTTAGCCTCATACTTTGTGACATTCTCATCCTCCTTCTTCCTCAAACTCAGAAATTGTCTTTCCATATTTGCTCGATGGTCACGATGAAAGTATTTTTCTAAGACAAGCTCTTTGAACTCCCTCCATTCAATATTCGATACGTCATCATATTCCTTTGTGTTTTGAATTAGCGACCACCACTGATCGGCATCTCCAGTGAGGCGGTAAACTGCCCTAATAACCTTCTCCCTTTCGCTACTCCCCAAGGCATGGAATATTTTCTCTAAGGAGTTTATCCATTGCTCAGCTACTAATGGATTTGTACCCCCATTAAATTTTGGTGGTTGTTTCCTCATGATGCGGTCTAACATTGATCATCCACGTTGCGGATCAGGGTGCTCCATATGAGTAAGGTTATTATTCATAACCGGAGTGAGTTGTCCCAGTATAGTAATAAGTTGATCAGCACCAGTTGTATCTCCAGATCCACAATAATTATCTTGAGCAGGAGGGAAATCCCTACATGGAGTTCGTGCATTCATACAGTTTCCATTCCTTCCACTAGGCGCCATTTCTATACAATGGCATAAACTAGATTAGTTTATGAATCAAAATACATAATTCCATACTTATAAAATACTTAACATAAATTGAACTATTTATGGATATAATCCATAATCATAAAAAGGTTTTCATTGGGGAAGTATATACTCATAACCGTTCATAGTGGTTTGTAATGAAAATGAGAATTATCCTAAGCATATCCCCTGGGAGTGTCGTAACCAAGAGTGCAGCAAGGCCCGTTGTCGTGCACCAGTTCCCATTCGAGTCTAGCTCAAAGCGGTGTTTTCGGGTTTTACCCCTAGGTACATCTGTGCCAGAGCCGCCTCTACCTGCTCGTATCCAGACATGGATGTATTGCTCGGAAAACTCACAAAATCTCTACAATACCAAAATTTTAGGAAGTTCTTCTATACTAAACCTCAAAGTTCATCTTAGTTCTACGTGCTCTAATCAGAGTTTTTCTAAATCTAGCTTCCAAGGTTAGTACTAAACTGCCTCTAATACCAACTGTAACGCCCCGACCCCAGCTACCTAGAGCTGGTGCGTTACTTCGTAACATTGGCATGATCACAAGAAGGATCAAATCTCGAAAGACCGATTGGTTTAGTAGCCTTGGAAACACTAGATACATTCGTAAACATTACATTACATCATAAAGATAAAAACTACAATAACAAAGTCTCCATAGTCCACACTCATATCCTCTTCTGACTATCCCTGCAGGTCATTCATAAAATACTTCTTCACATCCTCGAATATATTAAAACATTGAAAGGGGTGAGCTCAGATGCTCAGTAAGGATAACAATAAGGCGGAAGCTTTCATAAATAAACATTAACATTTAAGGCAATGTATAACAAAAACAAAAGCCTTTTAAACATGAACTTCAACAAAATATAGCAAAAGTAAAATGAGATAATTCCATTTACTTATTCACATGGATATTCTACTGGTCGAATAATCACATGCAATATCAATAACCACTTTCATAATGATGGAATGCATAATGACAGAGTATCATAACCACGTAGCCAAGGCCTCGTGCCAAGTCCACAAATTAGATTTTGTCAAGGCCTTGTGCCAAGACACTAGTTTGTCTCATGAGACCTGCCGATGCATCGAGAAGATATAGCGGGCTCCACCCGTCACTTATTAAGTCCGATGCATTCCTCATATGAATAGGTTTAAACATATCATAAACCATAACATAATCGTATCACATAAAACATGCATAAAGGAAAGATGACATTTCCACATTACAACACATTGATATAATAAAAATGCTTTCAAAACCATTTTCAATACAAAAATAAAAAAAAAGTTAAAACTTTGAATTTATTTTTCATTAAAAAAAATGATGGCTTGTAGAGGAAGCTGAAACTCAAATAATGGTCACGGTGGCAGAGAAGTCGTTGTCTCCGCATAAGTACGGAAAGAAAAACATTCCATTTTTGTCATTTAGTAAAACGCTTCGTATAAAAAAGATTCATTTTGAATAAACATAAAAGTCAAAGGGGTTTATACACCGTATAAAAGAAAGTTGTGTATAAAGAAAAATATGCCTCAATGAAAGGAGATTGAGACGAAGTCCTTAAAAAGATCATTTTTAAAATAAAATAGATCTATTATGTGGAATCACTATAGGTACACATAAATAAAGTAAAAATACAAAATAATACATAATAATATCATGACATAATTTGAAAGTAGGAGATTATCCCAAAGAATGGTAATTGGGTTAAGAAGTTCCCTAACCTCGTGTCTGACTTGACTCAACCGTTCTTTAACCTCCTGAATAATAAACTAGAGTTAATATATACCTTATTAAGAACCATATTCTATTTCATTATCCTTGTTATATCACTTATTACAATGATATGAACATTATGTAATTATTTAAGATAATAACGGTCGTTTTGTCGATCTTTGGTATTTGAGTCAACAATAAACTTCTTATAATTACAAGTTTTTTATGTGGTAGAATATCCATTATCTCCAGAATTATATTCATGATTTAGATGTCATATATATCTTATATATCCAGTATATACATTCATTTATAATATTACGTAACATTTAGAGGTAAAAAATGAAATGTACCGTTCATGGAGACGGTAAGTCGTACGTACGCATGAACTCTACTTTCATTCCAATTTCATATTTAATGGAAAAAAAACATAATGATATAAATGTATAATATAATTCCAGTATAATATAGTGTATAATAACATTTACTCCATCCATTATACATCCCACATATGGCATTAACGATTCAAATCACTTTGAGGGGGCGGTAGTCCGCACTTCCTAAAATGAAATTATCGCGTTTTACCCATAATGGAAATCATAAAGTATGCCATAAATGAGAAATACAGAAGCATAAGTAAACCATAAACATATTATATATCATATATTAAAATATTGACATCTTAATGGCCACCTTTGAAGGTGTTATATGAGTGTTGCACAATCATCGTTTCGTGAGGCAGAAATTCGCCATCCACAGAAACCGTATGTTCTTTAACCATTAGATGTAGGTGTGTGTAAGTGTAGCTCGAATCATTCTTATAACAACATTATAATATATTTAGGATACTGGTGTTGTTACAAAAGAAATGAATAAAAAGAGTTTATGGGGTTGGAGAAGAAAAATAAAACAAAACAACACTAGAGAAGACATTACCTCAAAATCGGGTAACTCTTTTTGATTTGAGGCAAAGGCTTCCTTGGGAAGAGTTCTGCCCAAAGTGAGGCTTCTAGGAGTAATAGTGGGATGTTGGGAGAGTATTTGGGCAGAGGTTGGCCGAGCCAAATGTATTGATGGTGTGAATAAGGTGGGAGAGGTGGGGGCCTTTTATAAGTGTAGAGGAGGGGCACTTTTGGAAAGTAATGAAATGTTATTCTATTATACAATTGTTTTCGGATTCTAAAGGTCCCGCACTTATATAATTCGAGGATAAGGTGATAAGGGTTCGAAATATCCTCATCCAATAGGTTTTGGACAAGTGTAAGCCTTGGATTTTACATTATCTTCTCATTTTATTTAAATCGTTAAATACTGAGGTCATCGCTGCATCATAATGATGTCATAAGTAATTTAATTTATTTAATGTCTAAAAATTAAAACAAAATACTATGACGTAAGAAATCTTTTTAGATTTCTAATGAATATTTATAGTCAAAATTTGGACTTGTTTAACCCCACTTAAAAACTGTTTTAGTTAAACAACTCATGTTTGTGTCAATTTAATTTTAACATTAAATAAATATATATTAATGTAATTTTCCAACCAAAGTGTCTCAATGGGGTCCCCAAGTTGACCCATGGGTTGTCTTGGTCGGCCATGACTCATCCAATAGGAGTAGGACAAGTTTAAAGCTCATATCATATTATTAAAACATTGTTTTTACCTTAAACTACACTAATTACCTCTAATCACGATTAAGAACTTAAAAGATACTATTCACTAAAAAATTATTTTAATCTCATTGAACAACATTTTAGTTATTAATGACAACAATGTATATCTGATTTTTGAAAATCAAATCACAGAAGTGGTAATATTTCATTTAAACAAAAAATCAGTTATTTAACTACCACTTAGTGGTTTCACTATTCATCAAAAATTGATGTTTTTCAGAACAATGCCAAAATTTCACCCTAAGCTATAATTGATATTCCAAATTCAAAAATGATGTCTATTTTAAAAAATTACAAACATATAAGTTGCATTAATTAATTTTATAATTAATTCCCGATGTCACAACAAATAGCGTGTTTTTAAGAAACAATTTATATCAAAAGAATGTCAATTGTTTATGTCCAATTTCAATGTTAAATTAATTCTAATGACCACCATTGCATAAAATGGTAAAAATATATTCTAATTATACTTTAAAACCACTAAATATTATAATTTATCACTATAAATTATTTTGAATAAAAAAGTTGTTTTTAAGTATTTTTCACCATTCATAAAAAAGTAGAAGTTCTCAGAAAATACCAAAAATTCAACATAGGATAATTTCGATATTCCGAATCCAAAAATGAAGTCCATTTTGAAATATAAAATTTCTATAATTTTAAAAAGTGGTTATTACTATTCATAACGGCTACTAGGATTAGTCGTGGTGTTTTAGAACTCGAAGTTGCGTACAATGCAAGCTATTGCATTATTGAAAGAGAGGCGTATCGTGAAAGCTCGGGGTGTTACACCACGACACCCCGTCTCCTGCCCGAGGCCCTCCCAGCGTGCTGCCCATCACCTAGCCTCCTACCCGCGGCCCTCCTAGCGCACTGCCCGGATCCCAGCCGCCTGCCCGCGGCCTTCCCGGCACCCTATCGGTACCACCGAGGCCTTCCTGGCCCCTATGGCGCCCTGCCCGGTGCCCTCGCGGCCTACATGGTGCCCTTGCAGCTTGCCCGGTGCCCCCATGTCCTACCCCACAACCTTCACACTTCCCAACATCCTGCCCGGCCCACTGCCACGACATGCCATGTCGCGCCCGAGACGGCCTCCGTACATGCCACTCCAAACCGACTGCCCCCAATCCGGCCTCTGAGTGACCCACGTGCTCCCGGTCGAGCCAGAGGCCTGGTTCCCTCACGTCCTCTAGGTCAAGCCGTGCTGGGCCATTCCCTCGAAACTCTTTGGGTCGAGCTGGCCCGAGCTCGGGCCGAACCGCCCCCGCAGTCTGTTGGGTCGGGCCCAGTGAACCAGGCCAAACATAGCAGGCTAACCCACCCAACGGGCTGGGTCAGACCCAGCATGTCTGACCAGGTTGATCCAGACCAGGATGGCCTAGTCTGGGTTGGGCCGAGTCGATCAAACTGGGTTAGACTAGACCTGGGTACACTACTGACACCATAAATTCTTGGGTCATATCTTTGGCACCTGACATTCGTTTGACAAACCATCCGCGTCGACAATTTTTTTTGAGAGAATTCGTCCCACTGAGAATAACCCACTTGTGTTCGGGGTATAGTTGCGATACAGCTAGGTTGGATTGTGCACAAATCCAATGGGGCCCCCAAGGACAGAAAGGGTAATTACTAACAGATCGGGCATCCAATTGACACGCTTTCTGTTGTGTTAAGGCCCCTTTGACATGGAGGACGTTTGAGACACTTCTTCGTGGAACTCACTACCACAAAAACACTTTTTCCTAACACCCCCCCCCCTTTATCAGCGTTAATGAAAAAGCGCTGATAAAGGTGGGGTCCTTTATCAATGATTAAAAAAGCACTCATAATGGGTGCCTTTATCAATGCTAAAAAAGTGCTGATAAAATTACCCCTTTATCTGCTCTTTTTTTAGCACTGATAAATGCCCCCCCTTTATCAGCGCTTTTTTTAGTAGCGCTGATAAAAGGGGGGCTTTATCAATGATTTTTTTAAAAGGGAAGATAAGGGGTCGAATTTAAAATATATATATATATATATATATTAATATATTAATATATAAATATATTTATATTGATATAGTTATAATATATAATTTTTAAATATATTTTAGATAACTATAAGTGTACATTAAAAATTAATATACTTAATATATAAGATATTTACTGAAAATGGCTTCTTAAAAAATTAAAAAATATTTTTAATTAATAATTTTCAAATTATTATGGAGTAGTAGTCATTTAATAACAATTTGAAGACTAAAAAAATTAAAAAATTTAAAAAAAGATCAAAAATTAGTTGAAAATGAAACTCAAACTTCAAACGGACATAACATTTGATCTGGGTGTCCGTTTGAGATCTGCCGCATATCAAATCGAATCTTGCGACGCGATCTATGCCACAATGACCTGGGTTACCCCGGTCAAGTGTTATTCGAGGCCAAAAGAGGCCCAGATGGCCTCTAAAACTGAGTTTTTAGTCGGCGTACGCATATTATTTAACATTTTTTGGGTTTTCAGCCTCGTTTGAGATGGTATTATTGGATTTTTTGGTGGGGACTAAATTTATTCTAAGGTATTACATTCATATTGATATTATGTCTTTGAAATTTTATCATTTTTTATACTGCATTGCTTTTTATAATCAAATATATAACTATATGTACATATTTTTTATATATTCACACCTAAAAATTAAAATTTTAAAATAAATAATTAAACATATTTACATATAAAATATATTATCTCTATCTAAAAAATTACTAATATCCATTTTATTTAAAATTCCAATATATGAATATTTATATAACTACTATATATTAATATAACTATATATATATATATATTAATCTAGCTATATATATATTAATATAACTACAAATATATTAATATTAATATATATATATATATTAATATCACTATAAATATATATATTAATATCACTAAAAATATATATATTCATATAATTATATATATATATATATATTAATATAAATATATATTACTATACGAATAAATATAACTAAATATATATATATAAATAGAGATATATATTAATATAACTGTATAGTGATATATTAATACAACTATATATATTAATATAAATATATATTACTATACGAATAAATATAACTTTATATATATATAAATAGAGATATATATTAATATAACTATATATTTATATTAATATCACATTATATATTAATATAACTATATATATCTATTAATATAACTATATATATATTAATATAACTATATATATATATTAATATAAGTATATATATATTAATATAACTATATATATATTTATTAATATAAATATATATTACTATAAGAATAAATATAACTATATATATGTATAGAGATATCATGAAATAGCAAACAAATCAAAATAGAGTAGTGATAAGGGCTTAGGCGTGCAGGGGGGAGGTCTCGAGTTCAAAACCAGCTGGAGTCAGAGGTGCATGCATGAGGGTGGATGTTGGGGGCTAGTGGTGATAAAGGGTGGAGGGGGTGCGTGCGGGCGTTGGAGGGGCTAAAAAGCACTGTTAAAAGGGGGATCAAGAGCTATAAAAGCCCCCCCGATTGGCATGATTTTTTTAATTATTTTGAAATTTTATTAATTTATTTAAGTTTTAATAAATTTTTTAAAACTTTTATCAGCTATTTTTGAAAGTGATGATAAATGTGTAGTTTATCAGCGCTAAAACGAAAGCACTGATAAAGGAAGCACTGCTGAAAGACCCCTTTTGTCAGCGCTTTTTTAGTGCTGATAAAAGGGGTCTTTATCAGCGCTTTTTTTGAGCGCTGATAATGGGGACCCCCCATTATCTTTGCCTGTTTTAACAGCGCTTTTCCTAGCGCTCTTAAAGACCCTTTTTAGCGTTGATAAAGGGAGTATTTTTAGTAGTGACACTGTGACAGTTGGAGTATTGACTAGTAGCTCATGGAGTAGATCATTCCAGAGGCAAGCAGATAGAGTATGGAGACCATGATGATGGCTGAGAACTGATGACTACATGAGTGATTCGACTCGGAGTGACTCGACTAGCCTAGTAGGGAGTGCCTCTGTGTGACGCGGCTGACCCACGGTGGGGAGCACCTCTGTGTGAGTGCGGCAGACCCACGGTACTCAACAGGAAGAGTACCTCAGCAGGCTACGAGGGTAAGCGCCTTTGTGTGAGCACGACAGACCCGTGGTAGGGAGCGCCTCTGTGTGACATGGAATAACCACGATACATGACAAGAGGAGTACCACATCAGTCCCAGTATAGTGGGATACACCACTATGTGACGTGATAGGCCCACTGTAATCAATAGAAGAGGAGTATGCCATCAGTTGTGGTTTTGAAAATAAAAATAATTATTTTAGCTGAGTCAATGACTTTTTTGTTTTTCTCTTGATTGAGATGAGTTACTAGATAACATAGGTTTATGTATGGACATATACCTAAGTAATGGTTATCTGTAGATTTTATACTTTGTGGTTTATCCTTGTTGGATTTTGTGAGACCCTTAAGGCCTCGGGGTTCCTATTAAGTATTATTATACTCACCCATGCATGGGCTATACCCGCACCTCGTTGAATTGGTTGCAGAGGACGGACATCGCTGACTAAGGATCAGAGTTGCAGGACTAGACGGTACCTAGAGATAGACTATATCACGAGTCTGTACATGGAGGAGACTAATGGAAGTGGAGTGCTAAGGAGGCTATCTATACCTACCATTCATGTAGGAATCCCCGGAGGACGACCCAGTAGCTGCTTTACCCTTTTCATCAGCTATACTTTTTTCAGTTGTACAGGTACATTCCTGTTAGGATTTTATTTCCAACCCCTTTTACTTTTCACCACTCTTTTGTATATAGTTGTGCTTAGTGTTTTACATCCATCTTGTACTCTATTTTGTGTTTTTACACATTATAAAGGCAATTCCGTCCCAATTTTAGGGATTTATGCTTTAGGTGCTAGTCGTCAGCCACTGGCCTATGAAATGTGGGCTTGGGGTAGTCACGACATAGGCCTCGGGGGACGGGTCATGACAATCATGACAAAAAATATTAATTTTATGTGAATATCAAAACATTCTAGATTTTCTTAAAAACAATGATTTATTTATATATTTAGGAAGTCTCATTCAATATTAGATTTTATTTAAATTAATAATTATTACATATATATAATTTTAATCCGATTAAGACCATATAAAAAATATTTAACTTTATTTTCATATAAATTAATTTTATGTCTAAAAATTAAATTTTTTCAAAAAAGATGGTTATTTTTACATTTTTTATTTATATATATAAATAAATTTATACCACTTAAAAAAATGATTTTATAAATATGTAATTAATATTTTTTCAATAATATAAATTTTTTTATGATATCAATGTCATTTTCCTTTAATGAATAGTCATATTTGTAGAAATTAGTTACCATAGTAGAGTACAAAAAATGTTAATTATAATAACAAATAATTAATAATGTCAAAACATTATAACTGAATTATTATTATTAGGGATAAATTCAGCTATCGACACCTTTTTCTATTAATTTTATTTATTTATTTTTAATTCTCATTGATAATGATATTTTTTATATTTCATAGTATAAAATAATTACAAAAGTCTTGGTCCCCTTTATTTTATAAGGTAACCACTTATTTCAAATTATTTTCAAAAATTAGGCACTCTAGTTTGGAATATAAATTAAAAAATACCCAATGATCAAACATAAACACGTCCTATAAATTTTGGGTTCAAACAAATACCATCCAAATATGGATTAATGTTCAATAGAAATGGATATTTCCATAATATATGTATAACACATAACCGTGATATTTCATATTTATTTATTCGTATAAATCTATTGAACAAATAAATACCATTATTAATTTATAATGTAATTATTTCAAAAATTAATAAATTTTATTATATTATTTTTACAACAATTTTAACTAAACTTTTCCCTCAAATGGGAAATGAACCCACCTCTCTGGTGTACATGTAAACAATCACCACCACAAACTAATGTGTTTTTTTTCATCACCACCTCACACGTATGGTTATTATGATTCTTTTAATGAATATATAATAAATTTATGAATTATTTATAATAATTTGATAATGATATTTTCTATAGCTTCCTACCCTTTCATCCACTAATAAATGAAAACATTGTTCATGTTTACGGGTTAACTACATCCTCAGTGTAGCAATGTTATTCTTTGTTCACTTTTATCAATCTTGAATGGTTATACAATTTTAATTACTTCATAAGAATAATAATTATTTAGTGGTTTGTATTATGTATAAAAATGAAAATTGAATACTGTCATGACCCACCTTCACCAAAAGAAGGGAAGGGTCAGTAGATTGCCAGGCCCTTCCTTCTTTAAGTTGAAGGAGAGATAATGACCCCCGAGACCCGCCTTCAATAGGTCCCGGAGTGGCGACCAGCACCAAGGGTATAGAAATTTCTCACAAATGGAAGGCATTACCCTTTTTTGTTTAATAAGATCGAGAGATGATATGATGAAACTCAACAACACCCAGGTAAAAGAAAAGTAAAGCAAAAAATAAACCATTCCCACATGCATGTGTCAAAAGTAAGGCCACAAGGTACAAAAGCTGACTACAAATGTAAGTACCAAAGAGGAAAAGAAAAAACAACAACTGTAACTGCTCCAAAGGTCCGTGATAGTAAGGTCCTGCGTGATCCCCGAAGTCCTCCTAGAAACCTGAATGCAGTTTTATATACATAGGGTGAGCACACAAGTACACTCAGCATGGATAACCAAAGACTCTTGTGCACAAGTGGGGAAACATACTAAAGCCTAATGAGAAAAGAGTAAAACAAACACCTATCAAGGTAAACTATCCACCCTAGGCCTCACCAAGGCACACTCCCCAAATACCGCAAGTCAAGTAATATATATAATCAGATCACATCGAAGTTTCGGTACCCCGTGCCACTTTCCCACTGGTTATTGAGACATCCTACACATCGGACCAATCCCTCCATTCTCACCGCAGTCCCACTGCCACACCTGCCCGCACACACCAGGGCCACAACCACATGTAGTCCCACTACCGAAATCCCGCCCGCACACACCTGGGCCTCAATCGCATGCAGTCCCACTGCTGAATCCTTCCCGCACACACATGGGCCACAACTGTCACACGTAACCATGCCTGCAAACACCTAGGCCAGAACAACCACCACCACACCCGAAGACACTTGGGCTAGAAAATCCACTGCCATCCCCGAAGGCACCTGGGCCTCATCCCAAAGACACTTGGGAAACCACCTGCCGCACACAACTGGCCAACCACCACCCCACCCCGCCCGAAGGTTCTTGAGATAATAATGGACCTCATGCCATCACAGCCTACATGAAGATACATGAGCTATCCAGGAAAGGGAGCAGAAAAGGAGCTAATAACCATCCACCAAAAATAATGTTGGGAAAAACACCCTCCCCCATGAAATGGGGGTGTTTGGCACTAAGTGATCAACTTGGGTGGGGCGCGAATAAGAAACACAAAACTACAAGTATAGATATAGGTAACAAGCACTCACACAAGGTCTAGGTTTTTTTAACCATCCTACAGAGCACAACACCACTACATCCAAGTCCCAAGTCATGACTTTCGCCAACAAAACCCATTTGTCCCTTTCTTGCTTCATGTTCAGTAATAATGTTTAATTTTAAGCACTACTGGGCAACTAGTAAGCATAGGAACAAGTCGAGGAAAGTAAAAAGTCAAACATCAACCATAACGCCCACACCCGGTTCTCAACAATAGAGGATTCCACCCCAAATTCACACAACCACCAAGAGTACAACATAGGGGATCCCATCCCCTCCCACATTTCCAACAATTGGCCGGAAAAGAAAACAACCAACGACCACCATCAACAAAAGTCAGGGTCATGCCAGTATTTTCATATTTAAACGACTCAACACACTCCATGATTTCAATTTTTGTGTGTTTTAACCGGGGGTTATCATAGAAGGAATGATCCTGGTGCCATAATTTATTTGGCCGGATATACGTGATTAACCAATTACTTTTTCACAGCAGGAGTTCACAACCACAAAAAGCCATTTAAAACATCAGTAGGGGTTCATTAGTGCACCAACAACGACCACCAACGGCCTCAATTTTCAGGAGGCATAAGCCAACACAACTCAACAAGATGGTCATAGATGAAACAACATAAAAAATATAAGACAACATCAACGATCACATCCCCATCTTTCTTTATAGAAATCGTTCATTAACTTTAATAAGTTCTGGTTTATCCAATCCTACAGAATCAAAAGCATGCCCACCCTGCATGATACACAATAGAGAAAGGCAAAGGAGAAATTCCCTACTTGTTTGATCGAAGATCGACACTTAGGCCGGGTGCAGAACTTTATGGATAACGATGCAGCATGCCCGATACACCAGAAGCTGTTTGTGAAAAGCCACGATCGAGGAATGCGAAACCACGGCTAACCCTTGGTTTATAAAAGCCGGGGACGGTTGGGGTGAAAATGTGAAACCGCGTAAGGCACGGGGGTCGTGGGTTCACCACACGGCTCCACTCGCCATTAAAGGGGGTCAGGTGGTTTAAACCAACTAATGAATTGATTAAGTATATAATTAAAAATATTATGCGCGTTACAGGTCTTTAAAACATGCTTAAACGAGTTAGAATCGGGTTTAAAACCCTATTTTCGCAAAAAGAGCACCACTGGAAACAACTCAACAAGTCCAGGCGACACCGATCGGTCTCAACGATCGGTCGCGCCGATCGGTCACACCCATCGGTCTCACCGATCGGTCACGTCGATCGGTCTCACCGATCGCTCTCACCGATCAGTCTCACAGATCGGTCTTACCGATCTGTCTCACCGATCAGTCTCACTGATCGGTCGCGCCGATCAGTCTCACTGATTGGTCTCACCGATCGGTCTCACCCAGACGCCACTCCATTAGGACCCAGATTTTGGCAAAGGGAAGGACCAAGAGAGTCTGGGTCATCACAAATACTTTTATTGTGGCCATCCTATCAATGTTTTTTGATGTTATAAATTCAATGTCCTATAAAAGCATGGCATGAGAAGAAATGAATATTAAATGTATAAGACATATTATTAAATGAAGTAAAATTTATTATAATACTTTAATAAAACATAAATATTTTCTTAAATAAAGAGATAATTAATATATTGTATTTTATAAGGGATTTATATAAAATATTTGTTCAGTCATAGTAAAGGTATAATATTTATCATCATAATTTATTTTTGTTGAGAGTTATATAATTTTTACTCTTGATTTTATATTATTGGGTTTATATACATTTTTAGAAATGTTTTAATTCATTAATTCAGTAAAATTTATCTTTAATACAAATTATTTTATGTTACACAAATTTAATTATCTTTTGATTCAGATAATACTAATGTGGTAAGCTATTTGTCTTTAAAACCTTATTTTAAAGCACTCCTTCCAAATATTATTCATCCAAATTAATGATGTTTTTAATATGGAAAGAATATTCCTAATCATACATAAATTATTGTCCAATTTTATACTAAACTATATAATAATTCCTTTTATTGTATTTAAATTTTAATATGTTAATTTTTTAAAAGGTGAGTTTAGACTCATTATAAACAAGTTAAATATTAGTCAAATATGTACTAATTTACTGGATATGATGATATTTATAAGTGATTTTCATTATCATGATTACAATATAAGGATTCGTAGTTTTTTAATGAAAATTTTATTACATATCTTCATTTAATATTTAATATTTAGTATTTTCCTACATAAAATGATATTTATCCATCAGTTTAAGTAGATATATAAAGAGAACATCTTATCGAAAAAATCAGTTTATCTAATTTTTTATGATGAGAAATTAAATTTATATAATTTATTTCCACTATTATATAAAAAATTAAAATTATATATTGTGTTTGGTGGACCTGATATTGCCCAAATAATGGGTTATATAAATATCACACTCTAATGCACTGGGAAATGATTCAATCTACATAAAAATAATAATGGTAAAAACAATGTTGGTTATTCCTATAAAATTAACTAGTATATGGTTATATTGGGATTAACATGAGTGAAAATGAGCAATTAAAAGCACTATCCAATGTATCTATGTTATGACTTATTTTTTATAATATTTTTTTATTTAATTAATGGTATGAATTATTTTGGGCTTTTAATAGTGAAATGTTTATTTTTAAAATAATTTTGTTTCTTGAGTTATCATATCGATGATGATACGTTCATGGTTTACTTATAAATAATATTATTATTCAAAGGGACTATTTATATAATGTATTATTTTATCATGCATATATGTATTATTTTTGTACTCCTTGATTTAATATTACTAGAAAGCTTAGTCATAGGCAGATCCCCTAACTATTTATCAAAATAAGAGAAGTTATTAAAACAAGTTCCAGAGAACCAAAAAAACCTACATACCATAAAATTCCAACCCAACTCCCCCTCCATGAAAAAAAAGCATCATCCACAGTTATAGATTCCAATTCCATGATTTTTCATTTCTTGAGGACCGTGACATACTTTGGGCTAAGATTCAACCATTCCAAAGAAATTAGTTCATTAGTAGTTTGCTTACCATTATTAAAAGAGCTAGTGGGAATCAGATTTTGTATGTAAGAGTAATCCTTCCTCGGCTATCTTCATGGTGAGGCAAGGGCATCCTCTTGGATCTTAATCAGCAACTTCTTACCTTCTTGAAAAACATCACAATATGATGGTCAGATCTTACCACTCTCATTTTTTTTGTTAGAATCAGATAAATTCACTCATTTGCTGAGAATATTCTTATCCTAATAAGGTTCAATTCTGGTCTGATGGAGCTAAAAATTAGTGTCTATCACACATAAACATTGTGGATTTTACAAAATTTATTGCCTTCACAGGTCCCTTTTTCTCCTCCCTCATTCACTTCTATATCCTCCAGAAAATTTCTCTTGGTATGCCAATTGGCACTATCCTTCATGACCTCTTTTTCATCCTCCTGCTCCAACCCTTTAAACTGATTCCCAGTGGAAACATTGGCCAGAAAATAGTCCATACCCTCGGCCCTACCCTGAATCCCAGCAGTACAGTCCTATAAAATCCCATCAGACGACTGATCCTTACATCCAACAGACTTCAAGATTCCCACTTCCCCAAGCCTCTTCTCTTCAACCCGCACAACACCCTTATTGTTACCAATCCCCTGCCCATCAAAACTAGGAACACCCTCACCTTCACACCTGTCAATAGCCTTCTTCGCACTATCCCCCACCCTCAGATCATATTTGATCCAATCAAAGACTATGTTGACCAGCATATTCAAAGAGGCCACTTCCTTTTTTCCCAGTGCCACCGTACCACACTTTTCAGAAACAAAATCCCTTCCGTTATACACATTGGGAATCTGACTCTACCCCTCACATATCCTCACATTCGAATAAAACCTCCCATTTCTCCCGTCACCATTGCACTACGACACCGGGGTCCTCGGACGATGACATTTCGAGCAGTAGCTCACCTAGGACCCAAACACCATGACCTGCTTCCATCTAAACACTTTTCCAACCACAATCCAAAACCATTCTAACGTGGGATTCAACACGTCCACCTCAACACAGATGCACATCTTGATGGGGTGACATACAATAGAGGTGAAGACATCTGATCATAAGAAACTACCCACCATATTCCCAATCATACCGATAATTGTGGAGTTTCGAATGGGTAAAGGAATGCGAGGAAATCATACCCATGTTGAGATGGAGGGTGGGTTGTGATTCATGCATAGATCAAACAACCATCGAAGGAGGAAGAACTTGCAACCGCAGAAATGACAAGGAGTGCTGGACTAGTCCTGGAATAGACTATCCTGGGAAGAAAACTTAATCATAAGATGTCGCGTATCAAGAGAACCATCAATCATGCATTCCTGCAAGTCACATTAGTTGAACTCAAATCGATAAAATTTGGCGACCGAAGTCATTCATTGGTTGAAGAGGGCTACCAATATCAGATCCACAAGACATGATTCTTCATAAAACTCTAACTATGAAATCACAAGCTAGGAATCACCAAGATGCAGGTCAAGGACTTTAAGTCATATCGATATCATAAAAATGTCTGGGATGAATCTAGTGTTAGAAAATGGGGTGAAAGGTTTCCTTTTTCACGGAGGCGTTCGAACAGATTTATCCTCCCCCCTCCCGCCATTGGGAAGGGGGGGGACTCCGCAAGGAGTATCTAGGGTTTCAACATGGTTCTCCTCTCCTTCGAGAATCCTCTTCCTTGATTTATTATTACAATTTTATGTAATCATGTGTTTTCATGTTTTTCAGTGGATTGACCTATTTCCATTAATTTACCTCCAATACTAACATATTATTACCCCCCTACATTTTCCAATTTTTTTCATAGTTTATTGGGTTGATTAATAGCATTGTTAATGTTATTTATTTTACTTTCGATTCATATTAAATTTTGAATGTGACTTTAATGAAACACTGTTATATAAATAATTCCCTCTTTTTTTGGAAAAATATGTACACGATGTGAACGTGACTTATTTATTATATATCATTTTCATTATTATCTAAATCACTTCAATTAATTGGTCTAGGTAATGTGAAAATTTTAAATTATTGATATTGACCTCATCTTTATATGTTTTCGTAGTTATGGGTTGTCATGATTGATATCAGAGAAAATGATTAGATAACAACAGAAATTAAGATTTAATTAGATTTGAATATTTTAAATTAATTACATACCATTGTGGGTTAGTTATTATCTGGTTCATTGTATGTTATAAATGTTATATAACATTTTAGTACCTATAATAGGAATATTTTTAGTTATTTTTCATTTAATATAAATTATTGAATATAATAATACAGGCTTAAAGATATATTAGTATTTATACTCCACGTAAGAAGAGTTATTAAGAATTTATTTTATATATAGACACCAAAAATAATTAGTTTTTTAATGGATGATTCCAACAAGATCAGAGTTACTAATAAATATGAAAAACTCTATAATGGTTTTTTGAGAGAAAACCCAAGATGAATAAGATTTTGAGTGTAGATTGTTCACGTTTTTTGAATTTGAAAAATCAAGTTATGAATTATGATGTGAATGTTGGTGGGAAACATAACACACCCAAAAAGGGATAAATGGAGTTTCATGGGAGTTCTAGTTATAAAGAACAAGGAAAACTGAAATATCATCTTCTTATATTTCATTAATGTTGAGAGAAACACCATAGGTAACCTCTCAATGAAATATAAAAATGTCTTTTTGAAAGGCGGTCATAGCAATATTAATTACCAATGAAAATAAGTAGTTCGTATAAAATTGGGGATGGTAACAAATTTAATCATAAAGTATAAATTGAATTTTTCTTAACAAAAGGTGTTTATGTATTAAAATACCAATGAATTAGAAAAAATAACACAAAGTGGACCATGAAAATATTATTAATAATTAATTTCAAACATATGATGATGAATATAAGAATAAAATATTACATTTATTAGATATTTTACTAGTATGAAAATATTTTAATATATGAAGAATGATTATTTTGATATTGATGAAATATTTGTACACGGTTTGTGTTCTTAATTATATAAAAGAAATATTATGTAATATGATGAAAAGGCATGGTTAATGGTTAATTGTTGAATTTGAATGAATATATAGTCTACGTATATAGATTCTAGTTTCATGATGTAAGGATTTTTTATTAAGGGATTTTTTTTGTTTTAATATACCCCATTAGAATTATATTTTTTTGGGATATTTAGATAATTAATTATACTTGTGGATACGTTTATTTACTTTTAATTGAAAATTAATGTATATGTAACCCTTATGGTTAATATATATTCACATAAAATGATATTTGATTACAAATGTAATTATATTATGTTGATGTAAATTAATAAGTAGGATTAAGAATCCGAGTTAATATTGTTTTTGATGGTTTAACAATTGTGGTTAAATTAAAGAAAATGTTTATTAATTTTTATGAATCTTTTCTTTATCATATATATAACCAGGAGATTGAAATGGTATGTTGTGATTATGTGAATAATGTTAATTTTTTGTTCCTTCTCTATATAAGAAAAATTATATATTTAATGTAAATAGAATACATTTAGATTATATTATATTTAGTTTCATAAATAAAGGGTTCATTAAGATTTAAGAATAATTTATGAAATTGTAGTGTTTTTGTGTAGTTTTTTTTTTATTTTTATGTGGTTATATTTTTGGAAAATAAATGTTTTGTAAATATAAATTCTTTATGAATCTTTAAGAGTGGTTATTATTGCAAGGACATACATATTATGATGATTTAAGAATAATACTTGATAAAATCATTCTAATATTTGGGTTTCCACGTTTCTCTAAAAATTAATAAATAATTTTTTATTTAGTTATTTTTGGATATATATATATATATAGAAATATGTATAATATTGATGATATATTGGAGAATAATTAGTTATCCGCTATAATAATCCTTATTCAAATTACCATGTGGTATGAATATTTTAGTTTGTTAATGGATAACTATAGGTGAAATAATAACTCATAATTATATATATATTTTTTGTAGAAAGGTAATTTTATTTCATGAGGATAAAAAATATTATCATTATTATCTATAGTTTATAATATAATAAATGGAATTGGAATAAAATGAAAAACAACAGAGGGATAAAATTATGGAAACAATTAATGTTAATATATTTTTTAATATTATCAATATTATAGGTAAATAATTTCATCATGAATGATAATGAACAATATATGGATTATTATGTGAAAATTATCACTCATAAATCATGTTTCATATTTCAAAACTCTTTCTCTTATACATATTTCATTATTGAAACTAGTTTCATTAAATATATAAAAAATTACATGTTTCATATTCTAAAAATAGAAATCTGTGTTACTATAAAAATGAAATATAATTGATACATCTTTCTACATATATACTTTTTTCTTCTACTCACTCAAATTGATTCTAAATTTTTAATCCTTTCTATTATACAATAGAAAAAATGTGTTGATTAAATTTCATTATTAGGGTATAATGTGACCCCCATATATTTTAGAAATTATATAACATTAAATAAATACTATGTTCGATCACTTTTAACACATGAAACACTTATCTATGAAATGTTTTGACATTATAATAATGATATTACCTTCATAATATAGTCATTGTATTAGTGGATAATAAAAATAGACACAAAATTATAAAATATATTTCAAAAAGATGATATAAAAAATATCAATATATCTAATTCATAAATAAGTATAAAAAATAAAGGATTATAATTAAAAAATATATGAATTAGAAAAGTGAAGTTTTATAAGTCTCATTTTTCTATAAAAATGAGTTTCCATTTGATATTAGATGTTCTATATTAATTATCCATTTATCAAATTTATTATATTAAATAGATTGAAAAATTATTTTTATACATAGAAAGTAATTAAAAATCATTTATACAATGATTATCTATTTGTTGAAAATGTAAATAAAATCATTGGATGATAAAACATTATACATTTCGAGAAACTATTTTGTAAACAATAATGTATTTTGATTTTATTATATTTAATCAATCAATTTTGATGAATTATTTTATTTTAATTCATTTTTAATATATAACATAAAATAATGTAGATGTATTTTAATATTTGTTGATAAGATAAGAATGATAATAACATCATTTTTTTCTTCAATAATATAATTCTTTTAAAACCAATCTTACACATGTTTTCATAGGTATTATAATACCAATATTAAAATAAATAAACGAAATTATTTAATAATTTTTTTTTTTATTTTCTCACTGAAAATATTGAATTTATATTTGGTTCCATAATTAGTATTTCCCAAAAATTGATAACATTTTTTTAATAGTGAAGAATGTAATTTTTTTTTAAAAAAACTATCAATTGTCTTTATAATTTGTAAATTTATATTATTTTTTATTTCTATTAAATAATGATATTTCTCAACTAAATGAAAACTATAATATTATTTCCATATGAATTAGATATAATCTTTTTTGAATAAAATAACTTTTACTGTTAAAAATATATATTATTAAAACCCTATGGTTCATTGCATTCTGAATTCTGGTGTCCAAATTAACTTCTTCCAATTATATAAAATATATCAATAAAATATATTTTTTATTTATTGAATGATGATGTTAATATTAATTAATGTGTTAAATTTCATTTATGGTCATAATAAATAATTTTAATGGTAAAAATATTTACCTAAAAAATGGGGATGTCGAGTAATTAAAGTAAAAACTAAGTGATAAATTCATAAGATAATATGAAAATTTTTTACAAATAAGATTAATGGGGACCCTTATGATATGATGAATTTTTTTAATACCATATTTTCAAGAGGAAATTATTTTTAATATTTAATCCTTATAAATAATTACAATATTATCAATCTCCTCACATATAAAAGGGAACATAATGTATTCAATTATTAAAAAACTACTTTCTATCTAGGTTGAGGAAGACCAGAAAAATTCCCTTTTACAAAAAAAATCATATATAGCATTTTATAATGAAAATAATAACAAAATATGGATTTATTTTTAAGATAAAGTATTCAAAAGGATATTTACAACACTAAAATGAGTTCTCGAGTTTTTATTTCATCTTATGACTCATTCTAACTTATCATTTCCACTATTAAATTATATATAAGTATTATAAATAAAATAAAATTTTATAATTTATTTATTACAATAGTGTTTGACCACCTTTATATGTAGTTATAAATGAAATCATTGCACATGTGTACGTGTGGACCACCGCCTTTGTGAAGGGATGTGTGTTTTTCCAGACTACATCACATGGATAGTTATTATTATTTTTTAAAAAATATATATATAGGGTAATTATAACATATTTAATACAAAAATAATATCTTATTTCCATTTTTAACCCTCAATTTATTTAAAATTGATAACATCACTCCTTATTACATGTGGTCTTCCACATCCACAGAGTGATGTTATTTATTTTCCAATTTCTTATATAATGTAGGGATAAAATCATATATATTATTTAAATTTAATAATAGTGTATTGATTAATATATTTTAGATTCTGTAATAGATTCCTCTTTTACCATTGTAAAACAAACATTGAAATTTTGGTGTTATGAATAGAATATCCTCATGACATCTCTTATGATTTTAATTAATTAAAACACTATATAACATATAGAAATATAGGAAATTAAATGAATTTTGAAATGTAAGTAAACATGAAAATTGTAATTTAATAATAGAATATTGTTATATATGATTGAAATAACATATTTGGAAAGAAATAGTCAAGGTAAGGGATTCCACATCTCAATTTATTCTCATTGAGAATTGTATTATATTCACAACATGTTTTCATTAGTGGTTTGTATATACAAAAATTATATTTATTTGATGTTTTATTTACTAAAATTCAATTGTTTTTGAGAAAAAAACTAGGGTTATATATTTCAATGTTTTTTATTCAAAAAATAATAATGTCAGAATGGATTTGTCATAAGAACCTTTTTATAGTTTGTAATTCATATATTTTTCAACATAATACATATTTTTTTCAATTATTCAAGAATGATATTTTCTGAATATAAAATATTTTTAAAAGGGATATTCATATATATTTTTATTTTTTTATAATGTTTTATAAAGGAATCATTTCAATGGAATCCTTTCAACCCTCTTTTAAATGTTTTTTACAATAGTGAAAATTGAATTATTTTATATATATATATATATTGGACATCATTCCCCTCCACCATATACATTACTAGTTGAAAATAATTTTATAAAAAATTGTAATGGTTTTCAGTATAATTCAAAAAATTTATATATTAGCATTTTTTTCGATAACTATTCAAATGATTTGGATATTTCACCTTATCTAGTGTAAAAATTGATGTTCTTTACATATTTTTTCAAAACTGTTTTTGAAGTTGTTAGGACAAAAAAGTGAATGATTGTAAATATTTCCACAATGAATAATTATAATGAACTATTTTATGATAATATGTAACCCTTATATAACTCATCTTGATTGGATATAGCAATATAAATCTATAATGCGTTGGTGAATGCTTTTTTATTCGAATGGGAAAATGAGTTTGGTAACCATGGTGGATACTTATTTGGAATTAACATATATTGATGACACCAATATTGGTTAAGAATACTGTATATATGAAATGAATGTGATAATCCATGATTAAAATTTTATTCTTTATAAATGTTTTAACATAAATCTTTTCATTTCATGATCTATTGAAAAATTATGAATATTTTATGGTTACTGATTTATTATAAAATGAAATGTTTTAATGAGTTATCAAGTGACTCATGATTCCAACATGGTTTCCCAATGCATAGTAATGGGTTTCATATATTTTATTTTAAAAATTATATTTATTAATAATGTGGATATGTTTATCATAATCTAAGAAGTTTAATTGTGAAAAATGTAATCACATCCTAGAATATTAATGTTTTCACTGAGAATATTTGTTTTCATTATTTTGTAGTCCATCACTGAAATTTTTTTCTTTATCCAACATTTTATATATTTATCACATATTGTAATGGTGATTGGAGGCTATATAAATTTCAACCATTCAAATTATTCACATAATAATTGAATAAAAATTTATTTAATATAACATATATGAAAACATAAAATCCAAATATTTTTTGTAAAAAAAATTACAATTCCTGGATGGATTTACTTTAATATGTCATTTTATTATAAATTCCCAAATACAATTAATCATTATTTTCAAGGGTGTGTAATAATGTAAAATCATTGATATTAAACACAATTTTGAACGTTTTTAAAGTATCCTGTAATTATAAAAATATACCTCAATGTATTATATAAATGAAGAGAGTAAAAATTATTATTGGCCATTTTTATAATATTAAATTACATGAAATATATTATCTTATTATTTGATCTCCTCCTCCTATATTATACTTCTATTCAACAAATTGATTTTTTCTTAAGAAATATTTAAATGAAATGGATTCCATAAAATGATATAAAAATATATATTATTCATTTTTGACTATGCTAAATGGATTATTTAAATAAAAAACAAAATATACTTAATTAGTCTCAAGCTTTAAATATAAATGATGTTAAATCATGTAAATAATTTTACCATAAATTAATGATAATGTTAATGATATAATATAATTTTTTTAAATCTTCTACACCATTAATATGAGTTTAATATTTAACTTGACATATAAAATATAACATTTCCTTATAATTACTTTTTAAATGTTTAATTATACTGTAAATGTTTCCCATTCAATTAAAATAAGTTCTAATAAATTTAATGAAACTAAAATTGGAGAAACATTTCATAAACAATGAAATAAATTTTCAAAGAATCATGTTTTAGTAAAATTTATTTCGATTAACTAGTTAGACAAATTGATTAATTCTTTTATGATTAAAATAATAAAAAATTATCAGTGTCTTCATACATTTAATTATCTATCTATGGGAAAAATAAAAACCTATATAATATATCTGCCACATTTTTAGAAGAGTGATTCTATAAATAATAATCCATAAATCTATGAATAATGTTTTCCCCAATATGTGGTTAGATGAAGTAATATCATTATCTAGTAACACATAAAATATGTTTAAGAATAATTAAATAATAAAAAAATGAGCACCACCACATATATTATATGTTGTAATATTGTGGAAATGTTTATATAATATATCTATTTTATAGTAAAAAATTTATATTATTGCAACAGATTATAATTAAATAATATGAAGATCAATAGATACAATATCAACGTAAAAATAATATTGCATAACAATATAATGATAACAATATATAATAACATATATCACTAATTAAAAAAAATATAAACCAATAGATTTAATTGATTTTGAATTTAACAGATTGGATAATGGGTTATTATATACATTATATATATATAAGGAATAAAATAATTATATAAGAATATTTTGGATATACTAATGGATCACCTTGATATTATCTCTATGTTTTCTTATCAGGATTGAACTACCTCAATAAACTGTATTAGTTTTGTTTCCTTAAAATTTATATATGAGAATTTTTCTATGCATCCATTACAGATCGTATGTATAGTGTTTTTATAAAATATTGTATGATATAAATATCATCACCATAATATAAACTACTGTATTTTTTCATAAAAATATACTATTAATTAGTGGTGGAAATAACAACATGAATCACACAAATGGTTTAATAGAGTACTCATATAGCCACCGAGATGAATAATAATAAATACATCATTGAAATCTAGAATAATAGATATTCACCAACAATATATTATCATCTAGATAACTACATTATCCCGTTGTATAGGGAAATCCCATGGAGTTAAAAATCATTAAAATTATAGATTACATCGAAATGGTATATTCATAAAAGAAATCAAAAATAAAATAGTCTAAGGTATAGCCTCATTCAACCTATGGTTTAATGAAAAAAATTTGAATTTAAAGGAATAATAAAAATATAATTTTATAATATTTAGGAAAATGATATATAATAAATTGTTCATTGAATTATATATCACCTAAAAGTTATAAATATTTTCAACAAAAAAAGAATCATGTGACCCTTTATGTTATCCTGTTGATAAAAACCACATCACAAATCAAATATCACATATCCAAACATAACGATCAATTAATCCTTGGATTAGTAATATAACTAATCCTAAGTATTGACTATACTAATACCCATATTATCCAGATAAAATATGATATGTAAATCAGAAAAAACAATTAAATTATTTCTCATATGATCTATATTATTCCATGACTCTTTATTCAATTTTTGGGTCATAAAAATTTACAAAAATAGATGGTCACCTAAAAACACAATTTTTTTCTTCCCTCATTATCAAAAAGGAAATAATAATTGATACACCAATCATGGATCCATTACATAAGACAACATTCTAGGAAACATGGACTATAAATATCATAAATAGATACTCTCATACTTTGAAATTCAGTTAATTTTTTTTGGATGACTAATCAAATAATATATTCATATTATAATCCTGATGAAATTGTATTATTCCATTCCAAAAAACTCAAGATATTCATCATCCATACTCATAAAATATATCATTTGGGGCCTCAATTCTTATTAACAATAAAATGTACATTATTATATTAGTCTTAGGTTGCAATACACACTTAGTAGAGATTCATACATATTCGTAATGTAACACTCTAAATTACTCTATATAAACCTAAATGTTATATATCATCCATGTAGTCCTACCATAACTCTAATTAATTGTTAATAAATTAAAAAAACATCTAGGAACCCCAAAAAATAGAAAATATTTTCATATAATCCCCCCTATTAAAAATGAATTCCTATGACTTTTCTAATTGTGGGTTCAAATGATGGGGTTAAATTTTGATAGATCCATTTTTTTCTAAAAAGGAGGATAAAATTTAATATAGGTAATTGGGTCATGTTATAAATTATTTATGTTTTTTAATTAATCCATGCATTAAAAGATGGTTAATTTAGAAGTTTATTAAAATGAAAAAAATTTAGTTTTGTTTTGCAACATAGCTAATTTTGGCACATTTTAAATACATTAACATTGAATATATATATATATATATATATTAATTTATAAATAGTTATATATATATAAATTTTCATATATATCTATCAATGTGAAAATAAGTATATATTTATTAAATAATTTATATACACAAAAATAAAATGACCTAAAATATATATATCTCTTTAATAAGATATATATAAATATAATTTTTTAAATATAATAAAATTAATATATATATGTATATATATTTATATCAAATAATATATATATATCTATGTGTGTGTGTGTAAATAAATATTATAATGTATCAATAAAAATATATTATTACAAATATAAATATATTATTTATTATATAAATATAAAAATAAATTAAATTATATATACAGATATGTTAATTTAAATATAAAAATTTAATGAAATATGAATTTATCTATGAATATAAAAAAATTACATTGTATAATATTACATATACACAATTTTTTGTAACACGCTTTCATGAGCACAAACATATATAATAATATTATATAATTGTAAAAATATCATTTGAAAATAATATATGTAAATTTATTATTAATATATGTTATCTTTAAAATTATATATTATTTTTATATAATATTAAAATCAAAAAAAATCATGCTGATATATATAAACACACATAGAGAGAGAAACACACACATAAATACATATAGGAAGAGATGTTGATTTTACACATATAATGCATCAAATTATAATTACATATTAATCTAACGAACAAAATATAATGAATAAATTTTTAATAAACATGAAGGCCTAAATAAAATACCCAATGACCTTCTCCTCACCCCTAAACCATATTACCCCACTTCCAAGGGGATATGTAAATATATTTATATAATTAAAACTACTATTCTTCATTATGATTTGAAATATAATCATATCTAATTTGATCATAAAACATAACTAAATTATATTTAATTAAAACAAATTAATAATAAGTACATAAATTAAAAAATAGTATAAATCATATATTGATAATAAAATATTTAAATTATATTACTTGAATAGGATAATATATTAATATATGTCAATTTATAAATCAATATAATGTATTTTCATTGAAATTTATCATTATATGTATATTGAAATTTAAAAATATAAAACTATAAAGATTATTTTAATTGAAATTATTTGTTGGAATTTAGTTCATATTTGATTTTAATTCCTCACATCCAGGATAGGAAAAAGTGGAGTGATTTGGCATTCACCCTAGTTAGAAAATCAGGTGTATCGAATTGTTTTTGTAAACACTGAGGTAAATGTTGTATTGGGGGATTTACATGTAGAATGTGGTAAGTAATACACATTTTTTACAAAAAAATTCAATATTAATACATCATTAATAATTTTGGAAAAGTGTGTGGTAAATTTATCCACGTTTAAAAGCACAAGTAATTTAGAAACCATTAAAAATTAGGCTAAATTTTTGTTGCTAAAACATAGGTTTTAATTAATCACGCACATTTTGATTTGTTTTTATGAAATATTACTATATATAATATTCAAGATTATAAATTTTTGTAATGTAAAAAACATGTAAATTGTTCTATTATAGTGATTTATTTCATAAATAGGCCATTCAAATTTCAAAATTTATATTATACAACAATGTTATCTCATTTATAATAGACGCACCCACTTATCCCTATTTCTGATAGACTCTATATAGGTATGTGAATAAAAATTATTAGAAAAATAACAAGAGAATCTAACAAAATATGATTTTTCTTAATTTGTCTCAGCCTATTCATCCCTCTATGGTTCTAAGGATCCAAATATCATCAAGAATGATAATTTATAATTTTCCAGTATCAATGATTTTTTGACTTTATTAGTTTATTATATTGTTATGAATATATATGTGATTGAGTAATACCAATATTATAAAATTTTAAGCTTAAATTTTTATATGTCCCCATAAAAATCATTTTGATACCCTATATGAAAAATACTATAGTTATGATATAATAATTCTTGATAATTTAATTATAATTAAATTAAAATCTATGAAATTATAATTTTCTGTGTTATATATTTTTTAGAAAATGATAAACCATGTGTGATCTTGCCCTATTAGAACCCTAAATCTACTTCCTTCAAAACTACAATCATCTCACAGGGACCAAAAAATGATATGTCAAAATTTCATGTTAAATCCAAAGAAAAATCAATTAATAATTAAAACAAGATAAATAATGAAGAAATATAGGAGAAGGGGTATATAAATTTCCTTCCTCATTAATAATAATACAATTTAATTATACGAATTAAAGATGATGTAGAAATGAGAAATTTAAGAGAATTGTGAAAACTCCACTCTCTATACATAATCCAAAACAAATGATTCCTGGGGGAAATTTATATTTTCCTGAAATTAATAACAATAATTTTTTGTATTTCATTTAATAAAAATGTGGTATACACTACACCAAGTACACAATTTTTATCAATTGAAAAACCATTGAAAACTGGTAAGACGTCCCTAATGGTTACTGTATATGGTACCTAGGAGACTAGTACTGGCTAATAGTTATTTTTATAACCAATTTAATAATTAATAAAAATTTTAAACTATTTAATTATTAATGAAAATATTATCTATAAATCTCAAAATATCATAAAACATGATTTTATCTATATTCATTATTAAAATTATCCTCTAAAATCATATAATTAATAAATATTAATTTTTTTACATTATAGAGTATTAAAATATGATGACTCATAGTATCAATGACTCAAATCCATTTAGTTCATCATAAAGTCCCCCATTATATGCATTGAAATATCTAAAATGTATTATCACATATCTCTGGTTTACTATTCCAGTCACAGATATTTGATTCTCAGTTTGTATCACCCATATAGTTTCAAACATAAGTTTTACATATATTTAGTTGAATATGTAATACATTAAAAAAATTCCAAATGATTGTAATACTATAGTTTATTTGGGTTCTAGGTATATAATATTCTGATTTGGTGAAATATATTCAATATCAAACATTATGATCTCTCCATTTAGTACTATTCAATGAAATACCATACAAAATATTTATTAATATCCTGGGGAACGAAAACCAAAGAAATGGTTATCTCAGATGCTCAATATGGGTAAACAAGTTTGATACATAATTATAACATGAAAATAAGTGTTTGAGAACATTATAATAAATTTTTACAATAGTACCATGCATATCAATGATCATAATCATGTGTCATGTAATAAATATTGTTAGTTCCTATGACATTGTACATAATCTGATCAATGAACATGATCAATACGATATAAAAAAATTATAAGACATTTTTTTGTGCAATACACTATAGTTAAAATATTTTTGATTATATATTAATAAATTTGTTTTACTCATTAATCTATTTAAATGAAATTAAACAATCTCATAAACTTATATATATGTAACTATGTCCACGTAAAATGTTATAAACCTGATGTATAGGTAAATTCATTGCATGGTAAATATATAATCGGTTTCACTCGTATCATTGTGTTTATGTATTCAGGTTCACGCATAACACTATGAAAATGTAATAATGTTTAGACTTATCACATTGAATTTGTAGTCATATTCCTGAATAAAAAATTTCTAACACCATAGTGTTTTTTGTAATGTATCATTCAAAATTTAATCACATTGATATCATATGTTTCTTGCACCATGGAGATTAAAATATCCATGAAAATCTATTAATTCTACTAGTTAAAATGAAATTAACTTATAGAAGATAAATTGGTTGTTATAAATAAGATTAGATAACTTTTGAAAATATATTACTTAATTAATTTATAAATAAATAATTATAAATAAATTTAAAAATATGTTTAAAAATAATGATTCTTTTATAAAAAATATTTAAATTATCACAACAATGTTTTATAGAAAAAAATATAAAAAATAACACCTTTCATATTATAATTAAATTTAAATATATTTGATATACTATATAAATTTTTTAAAACTCTTCCTATTTTTTCTTTATATGATAAAAAAAATATTTTTTTATGCATAATATATGTATTATAGGGAAATACAATTTTAATGCCTTTTGTTGGATCAATTCTATTAATTCTATTTTCAAAAACTGTTATAAATTATATTTTAAAATTTAACATATTTTTTGAAATATAAATTTAAAAACTTACATAGGTTTAATTTTTCACTTTTTTATATGTTTTAATGTATTTACGAATAATAATAAATTATTCCATTTATAATGAAAAAAAATTCAATATACAATAATGTTTTCAATTATATTTTTATTTGTTTCTAAAGTATAAATAGATAAATATTTTTCATTTAATTTTATTTATGTCATTTTAATCCATATTAAATTTACTTTGGATATAAAAACATTTCAATGATTTGAATATTTTTACTTTAGAGACATGTTTTCTAATTCTATCAACAAATTTAGTTTTATATTAATGTTCTCTAATTTTTTGTTATTAAATTTCATAAATTAGATAAATTTTTTAAATCATTTGATTCATATTATTTAAATAGTTACCTTTAATGTATGGATAGTTTATTTAAAAATTTTAGTACATTTTTAGTTTCGATGACTAAGGGTAAATTGGTTAATTAAAGGTAAAAATAATATTAAAGGTGTGATAAGATTACCCTAAAACATTTCAAAATTTTATTAAAAGTTTAAATTTCGATCAATATATTCATTTTTCATAAATTTATATCCTCTTAGAACAACTTGTATGACTTCAATACTTTTTTAGTATTTTATTCTATGGGATGTCAAAATTGGCACACTCAGGTTTTTAATTAGTATTACAGTTTTATATGTTGTTATTTAAAAGATACCATTGAATATAAATAATAATATAAAATACATATTTTCTTACCTTTATCATGTATTTTTCCAATTTTTAGAAATAAGTAGAATCCATCATGGATTAAATAATCATGATGCTGTATTTTTTTAATTAAAAGAAACATCAAATAAATTATATTAAAAATATTAAAATAATTATATCTTGTGAAAATTAATATTATACATATATTTTATAAATGACCGAGACATATTAAGGATGTATTAATTTTTTTCAATGTTATATTGTTTAATGGTATTTTTAGTAATTTCATTTAATAAATAGTGTAAAATTGACCTTCATTATATTTTAGAATGCATAATATTTTTTTAAAAGTTATAAAATTAATAAAAATACAAAAATCATCCAATTGATTTGAATATTCTTTAAAATACTATCCATGAACCATTTATGGTTATTTTAATTTTTTTAGTAATTATTATTCATTAAACAATAAAAAATCTATGTTTCCATGGAGAGATTTAATGACATTGTGTAAGGGTTAAAAACCAAAGATTAGGGTAAGAATATGAAAAAAAATTGAATAAATATTATTTTCTTACTATATTTTGATCCATCCATAGATTATCTTCAAAATGAAATAATTTGTAGAAAAGTTTAATTAAATACCGATTTATATTAATATAATATTTTTGCGAGTTTGCAAAAGTCCCCCTCACCGTAATTATAAAAGGCCACATACTGCCTCACCTATTTACAAAACATTGAGCCATATATCTCAATTTGAAACTTACTATTTAACCTCAATACATTCCTCCACCCATTCAATAATCCTAACATTTGGTTGAAAACAAACAATAGTAGTTATTTTTTTCAAATAAAAATGATATTCCCAAAGAAGAGTTAGCATTCTTCCATGAATGACTTTCATTTATTTATTTATTAACCACTTAAAATGTTTTTATTTAATTTTTATATAATAAAATATGTGTGTTGAATATACTAATAGGTTGAATATTATGTTTTCCACCTACAATCACACACACATCCTTCTAATGGAAAACATAATCATCATTCATGTGTACGGTGAAGTACGACCTTGTGAATGTATGCCATTCATTATTCAATTTCCACGATAAATTGGTGTGAATAATGAGAAAAATTAGTTTTTTATATGATATATATGATATTTTTAAGTATTTAGGAATTTTTTAATTAATATATAACAAATAAATTCATTATTTACAGATTGATTTATTATGATAACTTTGTTTATGGATGTGTGCACTATCACATCCTCGAATTGATGTGATTCATTCCCAATTTACACAGAATGTATTAAAGATGAATTTATTGAAATTTTATGATATATATGAAATAATATTTCTTCTACAATTACATTATTAAATTTTTTCCTTCAATACAATAAAAAATAGAAATGACGTTCATGCTATATATGACCTTCTGTATCCACAAATATTGTATTTAATTTTTTATTTCTATCTATTATATTTTATAATAAATACATATATGTCAAATATATATGATAATTATTTCAAATTTATTATTATGGGGATGATTATATCATGATATAAGTATGATGATAAAAAATAAAACATATCTAAAAAAATGCGAAAACAAAATAATTATTACCCATTACATAACTTTATCAAAGAATTATTAATAATTGGTTAATATAAATTCCAAATTAAATAATATATGGTATTATATAAATTAATATGGTTATGTGATAGATGTATAATAATATTTTTTATATATATAAATTTTTAATGAGTACAATGATTGTTAATACATAATGTATGAGATTTTAGTCTCAATTTAATTAATGTGGGACACATGCCTTATTCCATAGTTGTTTCTATTTTGTAGTGTTTATAATACCTATGAATTTTTCATTACTAATGATATGAACAATAAACTTACCCATATTGAGGATACAATTCCAAAATGTTGATGAACAATGTTAGACCACTTAATGAGACCAAAACAAACATCATTAAATGTAGATTGCAAATCCATTTCTTGTTAATAAATTAATAATTTCATTATAAATTATATTAAATTCATTAAAAGTAATATAAGTGATAAGGGTTTCATGGATTTTATAATATATTGAGATATTTCAATCAATGGATGTTATTTATTCAAAACAAGAGGGAGGAAAGAAATATCAGACCTTGAATGGAATTATTTTAATGAAGTTTTCTTTTTAAAAACATTCCCATGTAAACAACACCAGAATATAGAGATGATGATTTTGAGTTTGAGAAAAATGGAATATGAATTTATTTTATTGTATGAAGTAAACATTACACATATAGAAAATAATACACTATATGTAACCAAATGAGTAATATTGATAATTTATTTGATGGGTAATGTCATTACTATAAAAGTAATTGGTCTCCAAAACATTTTTATCATATGAATTTATAGTCGCAAGTCCTATCAAGTCATAGAAGTAATTATCATGTTCTTGTGACATCATTGTGAATCATGACAATATGGGAATATCATACATAGATTAATATTAAGGGAAGAAGGAAAATATGGATTTATAAACATGTGATAATTTATAGAAGGAAACAACAATAAACAAACATAAAATGAAATGTATTGGGATTCAGTTGTGGCGAGAGAGTCCATCTTGCTAATTATTTAATAAGAAATATAGAAGATATCAATGTTAACATCCATCGTTGTAATGATATGGGACACTATGGAAATGAATTCACCAAGAATCATGTTTATATACCTCCGAAGAAACATTGTAATTAATGTCAATCTTATGATTTTACTACAATTGATATTGTATAATTAATGTATTATTATTGAATATTTTTGAAATTGATTCACCTTCTATAATTTTTAACTGTGTATATGGGAAAAAATATTTTGTACAAGTAATAAGGATATAAAGGATTATGTTGAAAATTGTATATTATTTTATTAGGTTCATGTATTTTTCTAGGTACATTATTAAAACCATATGGGTTTCCATATTAATTTAGAGGATGAAGGAAATACATGAAGACCATAGGATTCATCATAATCAATACATGAATAAAAATTCATCTTGAATATCCTTCTCCAGATGTAATAAATGAATTTATAATCGACCAAATAACAACAAAAGGATGAATGTATAACATGGAATGAAATTAAGTATCCTTTAATGAGTTCATTAACAATATTGTAAAATATTTTTTCCACTTTAGGAAAAATGTATTAAAAAAACAATTTTTATTAGGTTACTTATAAAGAAATAATTGTATCTTGATTGGTAACAGGATTCGTAGTTTTGTGATTGATAATATTCTAATGAACACATTCTATATTACTATCAAGAAGAATTTTATTGTTATTTTTGTCTTTATTTTCCTTGTTTCCACATTCATATTATTATTTCTTATTTAAAATATTAATTCAGTGCCATCCTTTTCATTTCCCTTCATCATTATTATGTGGTTGTTTTATTATCAATATTGACAATATGAGGTTCCAAAATAGGAATTTTGAATTATCAAACAACTAAATTGAAGTGGAATTTCCAATTATGATAATTTAATTTTTTTATAGAATATAGAATTTAAAACCACAAGAATTTATGGTATGTTGCTTTTAATATTTAATCTCTTTGATATCTTTTGTTTCATGAAACAACGAGCTTAAACAACCCTTGATAAACTCTGAATATTATTTTTTATAATTAAATTAACACCTTGCCATTAAATTTAGGGTTATTAATTGGCATAATGAACATATAAAAATATATTGTTCAATTCATTAATAACCAATTAATTAGAAATAAATATTAAAACCAATTTAATTTAAATTATATATTTTATAGAAACTATTTTATTGAGGAGAAATGAGGTTTAATCCAATAAAATAAAAAAATAACATCTTTTTCCTCATGTTATTGAGAAATATATTACATATTATATATAATGTATAAGAAAAATTCTACTAGTTTTCTTGACATGATATTAGAAGGAATCTAATTTTATGCAAAAAGATGTATAATTATTCAAAAGAAAATTTCACCACCTTTTTAATATATAATTGTTTTAAATCTATTATTTTATATATCTAAGAATTAGATTTTTTAAAATGAAATTCTTAATATAGATTATAATATAACAATTTACTTTGGATTCACTTTTCAGATAAGTTTCACGTTTTTGTTGAATATTGATAAAATATTTTATTTCAATTGAAAACGCCATTTTCATGAAAATAACTTATTATGATAATCATATTATTAAAAGATTATAATATTTATTTAAGTTAATTTTTTATAAATTTGTTTCATTTAGGTCATTTTTTTGAATTTCAGATTGATTTTGTACAAAAAAACATCTCAATATTTTGATTGTTTTCTAATGAAAAAATAGTTTTTATATTTACATCTAGGGGAATTATTTTATGATAAATTTATCCAATTCACTACTTTATTTTTTGAAAATTGTATACTATTTTTTAAATTATATGTTCCAAATTCAGAAAATAGTTCCCTTTTTATTGGAAAATATGAATCGAAATATTTTTTTTCATTTAGAATTAAAATTGTTAAAGGGAAATATAGTAATTAATGAAAACAATAATTATTTAAATATTATAATATTATTCTAAAACATGAATAAATTTTATAGTATGAGTAAATTTTTACCAAAATAATCATCGAGATGATTTTATGGCTCATTGTAAACACGTGGAAGAGTTTACAACTTTTTTCTATTTTATTCTATATATAGTCCAATATGTCACAATCATGAATTAAATAATTATTACACTTTTTATAAGTTGTAATTGAAAATAAATATTCAAATATAAAGGTAATAATAAATATAAAATTTTTATATGAATAATGTTTGTTTAGTATTTTATGAAATAAATAATTACCATGATGTCCTACACAAAGATGATGTAATAAATATTTAATTAGTAGAATAATCAAATAAATTATATTATAAGTTATATAATTAATATAAATTTATATAATTAAATTCATTAAAAAATATTCTAGTTTGCCTAGATATATTCACGATTTATTAGTGGGTTTTTAACGTTGTTTTATTAATTCATATTTTTAAAAGAGTTATGTAATAAAAATTGTCAAAATAATCATTCATGAAATATTAAAAGAAATAATATTACATTAAATGATATAACAGTCATAAAAATGTAAAAACTTTTCTATGGATTAGGATGAGGTTTAAAATATCATCTGTGACCCTTTTGTCCATTATATGGTATAATAATTATATTAATGCTTAAAGAGTAAGAAGTCAAATTGTACTGGTAAGAGTTAAATGGATAATGTAATGGTTAAAGAAAAACGAATAAAAAAATTTGTGACTACAAAATGTCTAAAAAATATTTTTTAGAATATAGGGAACTATAGTCATCTTATCATCCAGATAACTCTCTTTGGTGATATTTTTAATTTAATATTAACTTATATTAATTTAATATTTTTAGAGTTTCCAAATGTTCCCCTCATTTAAATTATTAAAGGGAACCTCCTATATAACATCTTTACACCACATCAAGACATCTATCTTGAACAAAAACCACCCATTTATCCTCTAAAATTTCCTCCATTTGTCCTATAATCCTTACATTTCAATTAATACCAAATTAAGAGTTGCTTATTTGAAAATAAAAATGTGATACAAAAAGAAGAGGTTACGTTTGTGAGCAAACATTTTTTTTCATTCTTTATTAAAGCCATTAATTTATTTTTTATGTAATTTTTATATAATAACATTAACAAAATAGCTATATTAAGTTGATTTTATATTAATTTTTTTACCTACACTCTTACACACTTCCATCAAATGGGATACACAATCATCATTCATCCGAACAATAGACAACCACATCCCGAAAAGATATCATTTGTTCTTCCTTTAAAAAAATTAACAGTTGTGAATACTGATAAATATTGTGTCTCTATATGATATATATATATATATGTATATGTTATTTCTGATTTATTTATTATTCATTAATTATCATATAAAAAATACCTTTAGGCTTTATATTTTTTTGAAAATACTATAAATTTGTTGGTGGATGTATTGATTACCACTTACTCAAACTGATGACATTTATTCACGCATTAAATTAGAATATAAAAATAATTATTTTAGTGAATATATTGTATATATTAACTAATTTCACTAATATAATTATATTATTTAACATTATATTCTAATACGATATGAAAATGGAATCAATGTTCACCTAAACATATGACCTATTGTCTTCACTAACAGTGAATTTATGTTCCTATTAATTCATTTTATTGATTTCTAAAAAAAAAATTATCAAATATATCTGATATTAAGGAAAACTCTAGACATCATGAAAAGATGAAATAATTAAATATAAAATAGGATAACGAATTTAACAAATTGAAAAACAAAAAAAATAAGCGGTTTTACCCAAAACGTAACTTTTACATGGAATTCTGAATAAACGGGAAATGTAATATACTACGTAAATAAAATATGATAATATATAATTTAATATTTTTTAATATATTTATGATAAACATATATTTAATAAATAGGCAGTTTCATTGTGTATGATGAGTGTCAAGGCATAAGGTAATATATTTTTGTGTCAGATTTCATTTTATGGGACATATGCCTTACACACTATTTATTTAATTTATGTGATGTATATACTACACATGAATTTATTTCATAAACATTAATATGGAGATGTTGGTATCATAAATTTAATATATTTTTATTTCATTCATGAGGAATTTAATTCAACTAATTTTAATGTGGTAAGGGTTATTTCACAATATGGTTATTATTCAAAATTGTTTATGCCTATGTCACCAAGGGGGAACATTTTTCTTCAAATACAATATTTAAAAAAAATTAAAAAAGGATTCCACTATTATACAACAAATATTTAAATTATTTTTTGTCTTATTCTAGTTCTTATAAAATCATTTTAAATGAGTATTTTTAATTTTTACCAAGTGATGTAATTTAATACATTATCAAAAATATATAGTATGTATTTTTTTTATATTTACCGAATGTTATTATTTTCCTCCATAATGACACCAGAATTTCTGGAAACATCATTTATAATTTTTCCTAATTCATAAGGATGATAAAATTTTCATTTAACATATCACAACATTTTAAAAAAATGATTTCAATGTAAAAAATTGGTATTTATCTCAAAAAAAATTCAATGATTTTATGATCATACATTAATCTATTAAAAAATTATTTTTATTATACTATGATTAATTATATATGAGTTATTATAATATCATATACCATATTTAATGAAATGTTGTATTATTATCTTGAATATAGATCTTTTTTTGTTCAATTGACTATATTAAACAAAATATTTTATTATTATGTTACATTATTATGAAATATTTTTTACATTTCATTTAAATATTTATTTAAAGTTTCACCCCAATAATATTGGAATGTGTTGAAATTATTTAGTGATTAAAATGTCTTGATATATCACCTTGATTAATCGATATGCCTCATGAGAGAAACAAGAATATGATTTGGCTAAGGCCTTTCCCATTTATTTTGATATGTCATGGGTGACACCTGGATGGTATATTTCTAATGTCATACATTCTGAATTCCATAATTATGAAATTATTTTTTCATATTAAATTTGATAATTAAAATGGTGTAATATCCAATGAAATTTTTTCTAACTCAAGTGATTAATTAAATTGAATTGGTTTCAGTTATTTACCAAGAAATATTGTTTATGTAATATTTACTCATAAGGTTTGTTGTTTGTTTAATATTTTTGATTATTTGATCTAAAAATTTTCATATGATTTAATTTGATCCCCATGTTTTAATATTTATATTCTGACTAATATGCATGGTTAAAAGGGGGGAATAATGTAATAGTAAATGAATTTTTTTATGTTATAAAATATAATGTGGATTTAAAGAATATATGTAGTTTATGAAGAAAACTATACTATTCAGTCCATTTCGATGTGAATACTTGTTTGTTATGATAATGTAATAAATTTATAGAGAAATTATATAAAAAAGGGGTTCAGGTCATTTTAATATTAAATCACGAGTTATCCATCTTTACCTGGTGAATTGGTGGTAAATATAGGCCCCATATATCACATAATGAAAGTAATATCTATTTTCCCCATAATCATTGATATTTCATCATATATTTAATAATGAATTTTTTTTCACATTACATAATATGATATGATAAATAATATAGATAAGTTTCACAATCATTTCAACATATATACATAGTATTTCTTGAGGATAAAGTAATATGATTTTTAAGAATATTTGCCTATAATTACCCATAATAGATGAAAATTATTCATAAATATATTAAAATTATAACCCATTCATAGAAATAAAATTAATTTAATCCTTGGTTCAAATTCCATGAAAATAAAAATTAATATCAAAGGATTTCAAATTATAAGGAGAAGAAATTTGAAATATCACAATTATTATTAATTGAGGAAGTTAAAATTTGTTTAACGATAACATTTTGAAAATAAAAATTTATTTTGAATATTGAAGAACCATTTCATTAAAAAATTGTCTGATTTGAATAGAACTATGAATAAAAATAATGGCCATTATAGTGGAAAACTATGTTCACATTTTATAAATTTACACAATGGTTCTATTCACACTCATAGTAAAAGGAAATCAAGCGTTGTTTGAAAAAAAAGAATAGTCTTTTCCAAAAAAATTATAAATGTCAAAAAATTTGTAAAATTTTAATTAATTATTCATTTAACTAATATTAAAAATATATTTGAAAATATATTTAGAAATCATGGCTCTAGAAGGGAAGGTTTTTATATAAATACATAAATAATCGTAGGTTTTCAAAAAAAAATTGAGATATCGAGTTCATAAATATTTTATGGGTGACATTAATTCCCATGAAATTTATATATTATATTAAATTTCATTAGTTTTTTGGAAAAGGTACAAAAATATTTCACCATCCAAATTATAATCATTAACAGTCTTGATAAATGATGATATTTTATACTAAAATCACCAACACTATGGTAAAATTTGAAATATAGTACCACTGAAAGAGATATAAAAAATGTATAAGTATTACCCATAACAATGGGAGTATAATCACAAGATACATTCCTCAAAATTGTCTACACCACATGAAATACTTTTGGGTATAATTTGGAATGTGTCTCGCAGAACTCAAATGTGAGATGATAATCCGTTATTAATATAATAATATTATTCTAATTAAGCCATAATACATCATAAAATTGAATAAATCATTTAATTTCATTAAAATATGGTAAGTAATTATATAACATGTCAAGTATGTAATAAATATACAATATACAATAATAAAGCGATGAATTTTAATGTCTCTGGAAAATAAAATTGAGACAATAAATCTCTAACCTTATATTTTGAATCCCTTGATATATGTTCTATCATCCTATATAAATACAACTTTACCAATATAAATCTTTAATTAAACCATTTTTACATAAATTATACCATTTATTATTTACATATTACAATTTATTCGTTGTTTATTTCTAATTACCAGATAAATCACTTTTCCTCTAATAATAACTTTATTTTTCATATATGTTAGGATTGTTTATTTTTTTTTAAATTAACTAGGTCTATTACCATTAAATTAATTATATTAATTAAGACATAATTGTCATATATATTTATCATTTATACATTTGGAAACAATTATTAATGTTTTTTGAGGATATGATGTATGTTAAAATAATGGATTTTGTAGGTCGTGTGTACAAATTATTAATATTCCCATTTTTTAATAATAATTATAAAAAGATTATATATAATATTTTATCTTTTAGTAATGATAATAATCTTAAATTATTTCAATAGATATTTGTGTTAAAATTATCTATGTGTTGTGGTGATGAAAGTACAGAGTCACATTCTATTATGAATTCGATTTTCCACACTTTAATGAAAAACATTATAATCATTTAGTGAGTTAAATGTTAAAAAATAAATTGATATTTTATCTTTTAAAATGATATATATATCAATAAAAAAAATATGTTGTTTTTATAACATTTTTTTGTTAAAATTACACTTATTTTATTTAATGTGATGATCTATTGGAAAATGAATCACATCACTTCGCAAGGTGGTAGTCCACTATACACAAGATAAATGTTATTGTATCCCCTATATAATGGATTATAAAAAATCATAAAGTATATAAATAATATACAAGAAATCATTCTTTTTACATATTAATATATATATATATATATAGTATAAATAAATCATCATACCCAACCGTTATGGGTTGTAGTGGAAAATGAATGACATGTGTTCACATTGCATTTGTCCTTATACATAAAAATGATGATATTATAACCCATTTCATGGAAGTGGAGATGTGTTTAGGTTATTCCCATAAAAACATCTATTTATATAAATGATTTTAGGTTATAATATCATCATGTTAAAATAATTATTAAGGAAGGTGGTGTAAGAAATAAATGTGAAACATTTAATGATGAATGTTACAAATTCATATTTTATACCCCTTAGATTTTCACTGTTTGAATTACAAGATTGTATTTATAACTAATATTTGGCTTCAAGTATGATAGGGGAAGGATATTAAGTTATTTTTCTATGGAATTTATTATCCAATGTTCTTTTATGGAGTTAATAGGAGGGTATTGGTGGTGGAGTTTTATAAGTGCGGTTAGCTGTACAATTGAAATTTTATTAAAATGTAATATAAATTTTTTTCCTTAAAAATATGGAATCCATTATTCTAATTAAATTCATAGAAGGTGAAAATATAATTTAAAATCTATA
Organism: Viscum album; assembly: GCA_963277665.1. Classification (NCBI taxonomy): domain Eukaryota; kingdom Viridiplantae; phylum Streptophyta; class Magnoliopsida; order Santalales; family Viscaceae; genus Viscum; species Viscum album. The sequence continues at coordinate 656,844,806 of OY728140.1, forward strand.
TCACTGACATGATGAGAATGCGGGTTTTAAATGAAAAATGGTTTACAAGTTTTCAATTAATATATCAATAGGCAATAAAAAACAAATATAATGAACAAAATTAAATGAATATATATATATATATATAAGGAACCAGTCTTAAAACATTACATAATATTGAATTAAATGAATAATTCACATTGAGGATATTTTTAGGTTTGGAGTTTTAGAGTATTAGGCTGTAACTATTTTTAAGGCCCCATCCTTAAACATTACTTAATATTGAATTAAATGAATAATTTACATTGAGGAACTTGTCAGGTTTACAGTTTTAAAGAATTAGGAAATAACTATTACATCTCAAAAGATTACAAATTAGACAATTCTACTGAGTTTAGAGAGAATAATAAAAACTCTTAAAAAGAAACATGTCTAGTTCCATGTTTTATATACCATGACTTTCCCTTGATCCCATCCTTGACCATATTCCACATTAAGTCCTGTGATAAAAATTTCAACAAAACTTGGGGTGAGCATAAAAAGCACAGTAAGGGATACACAAAGAATGAAAACTATTAGTTTTTCAAACATCAAGTAAACTATGTATACTTTATCAAAGTAATACCTTCACCTTCATGAAGTTGTAAAAACTCTTCACTGAATAAAATATCATTATTTACCCTTTTGTAACCAAAGGATTACCATAAAACCCATATAAAGAACACATAACATATAACGGTAACTTGGGACATAAACATACTTAATTAGAATAACCATACGGTCGACTTCCACACATATCACTTAATGGAATAGCCATACGGCCAACTTCCATACATACTTAATGGAATAGCCATACGGAAAACTTCCATTCCCAGTGCATTGGAGGTTATAACGTAACCACCCATCCTGGTATTCACGGCACCACCCGTCATATGGTTTATCACGTAACCACCCGTCAAATTTCCAAGTACCATTATAAAATCATAAGACATAAAATAAACACAATGGAACGAAAACATTCCGAAATTCCGATCACAATATATCACATAAAAATTTCATTATAAAAACCATTTTAAATATAAAAAATACATAAAATAGTATATGGTATTTATTTCATTTAAAAAACATTACGGCTTGTTGAGGACGCCAAAGACCAAGTAATACTCGCGGCGGTGGAAAATGTCGTTGTCACTGCGTAAGTTAAAAACTACATTGTTTTTTGTCATTTAGTAAAATGCTTCATAGAAAAATATTCCTTTTGTATTAAATTAAAAGTCAATGGGGTTTAATACCTTATAATAGAAAGTTGTGTACAAAACGAAATATGCCTCAATGAAATGAGATTGAGACGAAGTCCCTTACCTCGGGTCCGACTTGACTCGATCGTTCTTTAACGTCCTGAATAATAAACTTGGGTTAATTTCTATTTTCCTAAGAACCTTTTTCAAGTTCATTATTCATTTTAGATCAATTAATTAAATGTTATAAAAATTGTGTAATCGTTTAAGTTAATAATGTTTGTTTTGTCTATATTTGGTTCTTAAGTCGAAAGTGGACTTCTTACAATTACATGTTGTTCGTGTGGTCAAAGGTTCATTATATCCAAAATGACATTCCTGATTTGTATATCATATATATCATATATATCCATAATATAAATGTATTTATAATATTACATAATCATTTAGAGGTAAAAAATGAAATGCATCGTTCATGGAGACGGTAAGTCATACGTACACATGAACGCTACTTTCATTTCTTTGTCATATTAATGGAATTAAAACTAAATGAGAGGTATGTATATTTTAATTCCAGAATTATATTCATCATTTATATGTATCATTCATCATATATATCCATTATATATATGAACTTACAATATTACATTATATTTGGGGATATGAAATGAAATGCACCGTTCCTAGAGACGGTAAGCCGTACGTACGCATGAACGCTACTTTCATTTCTATTTCATATTTTTATGGAATGGAATCAAAATGATATAAAGGTATATTATAATTCAAGTATAATATCATATATAATACCATTAATTAAATCCTTTATACATCCCACATATGTCATTAATGAAATCAAATCACTCTGAGGGGGCGGTAGTCCGCACTTCCATAAATGAAGATATCGCGTTTATCCATAATGGAAACCATAAATATATTCCCAAAATGAAAAATACATAATACTAAGGAAAAAATAAAAATATTATATATCATATATAAGTATAGTGTCATCTTAATTGTCACCTTTGAAGGTGTTAAAAGAATTTTGAACAATCATCGTTTCGGGAGGCTGAAATTCGCCATCCACAGAAACAGTATGTTCTTTAACCATTAGATGTTGGTGTGTGTAAGTTTATCTTGAATACTTATAATAACAACATCCTGGTATATTGATGATACGAGAGTTGTTACAAAATAAATGAATAAAAAGAGTTTAGGGGGTTGGAGAAGCAAAATAAAACAAAAGGACTCAAGTGAAGACATTACCTTAAAATCGAGCAGCTCCATTTGGTTTGAGCTCAATGGCTTCCGTGGGAATACTTCTGCCCAATATGACGCTTCAAGGAGTAAGTGAGGGAAGTGGAGAGACAAAATGGTTAGCGGTTGGCCGGGCCAAAGGCTTTTTAAGTGTGGGTAAGGTGGTAGAGGTGGGGGCCTTTTATAAGAGTAGAGGAGGGGCACTCTTGGAATGTAAGGAAATGTTACTTTATATTAGACTGAGTTTAGGATTTTAATGGTCCCACATTGATGTGTTTCGAGGATACGGTGATAAGGGTTCGAAATCCACCCATCCAATAGGTTTTGGACATTATAGGTCTTAGAATTTACATTATCTTTCCATTTTATTTAAATCCTTTATTAATGAGGTAATCACTGCATCATCATGATGTCATAATTAATTTAATAAATTTAATGTCTAAAAATTATAAAAAAATATAATGATGTAGTAAATCTATTTATATTTATAATTAATATTTATAGTCTAAAATATAATTTCTGTAGACAAAATTAAAAATATTTTACTTAGGTGATAAATTCTTTGTTACATTTAACATTCTTTAAAAATAAAAAGATAAAAAGTCACTTTCTCACAAAAGTGATTCCATGGGGCCCCCAAGTTTGGAACAAGGGATCCCATGGTCGGTCATGAGCCAACCAGTAGCCTTTGGAAACATTTTGTGGTCATTTTCTATTATTATGATATTATCTTATTATCTTTAACTACACGATTACTCATTAATCATGATAATTAAAGATAATAACTGTCGTTACTGTTCATAATGTCCAAAAATAAAAGTGTCCTAAATACATAATTTTTACCTTCTAATTCCAAATATTTATTCCATTTTACCATGTTCTAAACACATAAATTGCAAAAATTAATTTAAAAATAATTCCCGTTGTCAAAACAAATAGCGGGGTTTTTAGAAACAATTATTATTAAAAGTTTGGCATTAGTTTATGCCCAATTCCAAAGTGAAATTATTCCCAATGACCATCATTGGATTACATGGTACAAATATATTCTAATTACACTTTAAAACAAATTTAAAATATAATATAACCATATAATTAAATTATATGAAAAAAGTAGTTTTGATGTAAAATGCAGTATTTTTCACTATTCATTGAAAAATGAACATTGTCAGAAAAATACCAAAAATTAACCCAAGGTAAATTTCAATGTCCCAATAATAAATAATATGTTTATATTAAAAAATAGAGCCAATAAAATTGTCAAAAAGTAGATTTAAAAAGGGTTCTCCATCAAAAGGCGGTTAATCGACCTTTTAAAGAATATTAGAATGTTTACGCTTAAAACTGGATTCATTTTAATTTTTACTCCTCTAACATTTGTTGAAAAAAAGTATAAATATTTGACAAACATATATAATCATATTTTAGTTAGTTCTGTTCATTCCCTCCATTACAATGGCTAGGCGTTAACTACCATTTAAAAATAATATTAGTTTATTACTAGTCTGCAATGAAAGATTTCAATGAAACTCTTTGTTGTGTATCTGGTACGCTATCGAACATAGAAACCCTTTTAAAGTAAATTTAATATTTAATTCATAAATATTAATAAAAATGAAAATGTGTTATTCATTATTTACCTGGGATGTTACATCCTTCCCCCCTTTTGGTAATTGCGTCCTCACAATTTTATTCACTTATCAAAATAAGTGGGGGTATTTATCCCTCATAGCATTTTCAGATTCCCACGTTGCCTCTTCAACAATATGGTTTTTCCATAAAACCTTTACCTAGTGAATTACCTTATTTCGCAACACTATCTCTCTTCGGTCAAGAATCTGGACTATTTGTTCTTCATAAGATAGGTTCTCCTCCAGCTGAACTACCTCTGGACTCAAAACATGAGATGGATCTGGCATATACTTCCTCAACATCGAAACATGAAAAACATTGTGTACATGAGATAAACTCGGAGGTAAAGCCACTCAGTAAGCAACTGATCCAACTTTCTCTAGAATTTTATAAGGTCCAATAAACCTTGGACTCAACTTTCCTTTCTTACCAAATCTCATCACACTTTTCCATGGAGAAACCTTGAGAAAAACATGATCACCTACCTTGAAAGATAGAACCTTCCTCCGGTTATCCGAATAACTCTTCTAACCTCTCTGAGATGCTCTCATGTGTTTCTGAATCAACTGAACTATTTCTGCCATCTCTTCTACCAATTCTAGTCCCATTAGCTTCCTTTCACCCACCTCATCCCAAAATTCTGGAGTTCGACACCGCTTCCCATATAATGCCACAAATAGTTCCATCTGTATACTGGAATGAAAACTGTTATTATATGAAAACTCAACCAAAGAACGATGTTGGTCCCAACTTTCCTGATAATCCATAGAGTAAGAATGTAGCATATGTTCCAATGTCTAAATTGTTCATTCTGACTGCCCATTTGATTGAGGATGAAAATCTATACTAAAATTTAATTCAGTAACCAACGACTTCTGAAGGCCTTTCCAAAAGATAGAAGTGAACCTGGGATCACGGTCAGATACAACGGAGAGAGGAACTCTATGTAACCTGACTATCTCTTGAAGATACAAATGGGAAAGTTGATCTAGGGAAATAATATCTCGTATCGCAAGGAAATGAGCAGATTTGGTCAAGCGATCGACAATAACCCAGATTGCATTATTACCTCGAGATGTCTTCGGTAATCCCACAACAAAGTCCATGGATATATTCTCCCATTTCCACTATGGCACTGGTAAAGGCTGAAGCATCCCTTTTAGTAACTGTCGCTCTACTTTAACCTACTGACAAGTCAAACACTTCACAGTAAAATCAGCAATATCCCTTTTCATTCCATCCCACTGGTAATACTCCCACAGATCTATGTACATCTTAGTACTACCAGGATGAACTGAAAACGGGGAACTATGAGCCTCACATAACAACTCATTCTTCAACTGTGAATCACCAGGGACACATAATCTCTTCCTAAACCTCAAAACACAATAATTATCAATGTTGAATTTAGGCAACTTACCCTTCTGAACCAGCTCTACCTTTTTCTACAACTCACTGTCTGGCTTCTGTGCTTGCTTGATTCTGTCTAATAGGGATGATCTCACTGATACCTGAAACAAAACAGAAGAACATCCTTCACCAACAACATCTATGCCAAAGTTCATCAAATCAAAAACCAAAGGATCTCGTTCCAAACATAGCATGGTTAATGAAGCATTACTTTTTCAACTCAAAGCATCGGCCACTTTATTTTCTTTTCCCGGATTGCAGTGAATTGTACAATCATAATCCTTGATTAATTCTAGCCATATTCTCTGTCTCAAGTTCAATTCTTTCTGAGTGTATATATACTTTAAACTTTTGTGATCAGTATATATTTCACACTTTACTCCATACACATGATGCCTCCAAATTTTTAAAGCAAAAACAACAGCAGCTAATTCCAAATCATGTGTAGAGTAATTTACCTCATGAGTTTTCAACTGACGTGAAGCATAAGCAATTACCTGATCATTATGCATAAGGACACAACTAATTCCCTTCAACGAAGCATCAATGTATATAACAAACTCACCATTCCTGTAAGGAAGTGCCAAAACTGGAGCATTCACCAATATTTTTTTCAACTCCTGAAAATAATCATCACATTATTTTGCCTAGATGAACTTAACACCCTTACGAGTTAGCTTAGTCATTGGACTAGATAACAGTGAAAAATTTTCAACAAAACATCGGTAGTAACCTTCCAAACCAAGAAAACTACGGATCTCGGTTACATTTGTGAGTCTTGTCCTTTCTTCATAAACTTTTGTTTTAGCTGGATCAACAGTTATGCCGTCTTTTAAAATAATGTGACCCATGAAAGAAATTTGTTGTAACCAAAACTCACACTTGCTGAATTTTCCATACAGTTTATTTTATTTTAAGGTTTGCAAGATAACCCTTAAATGACTTTCATGCTCCTCTTTACTTTTAGAAAACACCAAAATATCATCGATGAAAAAAACCACAAACTTATCCACGAACTGATGGAAAATTATATTCATAAGGTCTCTAAATACAGCAAGTGCATTGGTTAACCCAAAAGGCATAACTACAAATTCATAATGGCCATATCTAGTATGGAACGGAGTCTTCGGAACATATGCTTATTTTAATTTCAACTGATGGTACCCTGACCTCAAGTCAATCTTCGAAAAATACTGAGCTCCCTGGAGCTGATCAAACAAATCATCGATATGAGGCGAAGGATACTTGTTCTTAACAGTAATATTATTCAAGGATCTATAATCAATGAAAAGTCTCATTGAGCCATCTTTCATTTTAACAAACAGGACAGGGTCAACCCATGGTGATGTACTAGATCGAATGAAACCTTTATCTAATAACTTCTGAAATTGCTTCTTTAACTCAAAAAGTTAAACTTGAGCCATTTGATAATGGGGGTTTGAAATTAGCTTAGAATCAGGAACTAAATCAACAGTAAATTCAACTTCCCGATCATGAATAATACTAGGAAACTCATCAGAAAAAACATCAAGATACTCATTTACCACTGGCACATCATTAATCTGAACAGTTCCTTTATTTTCAACAATATGTTCAAGGTAACATTCATTTCCATCTTTTACTAGTTTCTCAACTTCCTGATATGTTATCAAAATCAAGGGTTCATTCTTGTACACAAACTGAAAATCTTTTGGAAAAGAAATCATTTTAGCTCTACAGTCGATCATAGCATGATAAACAGAAAGCCAATCCATGACCAAAATAACATCAAACTCTACTGGAGGCAAAACAATAATGTTTGCTGGTAGATTCTTTCCAGACACAAGGATAGGAAGGTTCTTATAATTCCTTTTTGTCTCAACGTTCCCTCCAGGTGTTTTTACCATAAGTTCAGGATTGATTTCTTGAGATGGAATTTCAAATTTACTAGAAAACTTCTTAGAAATGAAAGTGTGTGTTGACCCTTAATCGAACAACACATTGCCATTATCTGAACAAACAAACAGTGTACCTGATACAACTTCATTCGATGGCCCAACATCTGCTGAAGTTGTTGCAAAGGATTTCACCACCCTGTTATGCTTGTAGTCTAGATGCTTTCCCCTAGTTGAGTTCTTAATTTGACACTCATTTGAATAATGACCCATTTCATTAAACTTAAAACATCTTACTGCTGGCTTTTCATTGCCTGCTTGATCATCTTCCTTACAGTTATGAGAAATATGACCATACTTACCACACCGAAAGCACTTACCAGACTTGGATAAACATTTTCCAGGATGAATTTTACCACACTTCTCATAGGATGGATATTTGGTTTTCTTACATATTTTCTTCTTTGATGAATTCTTCCCATTTTCTTGCCAACTGGACCTCTTATTCTGTTGTTTGTCATAGAACACCTGATCATCGGCAAACTCCATTTCCACCTTCTCCGCACATCGAACAAGTTTTTCATAACTTTTGAACTCATGAGAAGCTAAAGCCCTTTGATACTTTGGCTTTAACCCTGAGTAAAAATGGTTTATTTTACTATCAAGATCTCCTATGAAGTTTGAAGCATACCATGCCAAATGAGTGAACTTTGTTTCATAAACAGCCACTGAATCATCCTCCTGCCTCAATTCTAGGAACTGTTTTTCCATCCTAAGACAAACCACCATAGGAAAATATTTTTCAAGAAACATACCATTGAATTCGTCCCAGTGAAGATCCTCAATATCATCACTATCCTAGATATTTTTCACTATCGACCACCACTGATCAACTTCACCTTCAAAATGGTAAACGGCAAGACTAACCTTTTGATGTTCTAAACACCCCATGACATAAAAAATCTTCTCTAGTGCTTTAATCCACCCTTCAGCTTGCACGGGGTCAGACGATCCTCTAAATGATATGGGATGTTGCCTCATGAAATGTTTCACCACTGACATGTTCCTCTGCGTTTGATCTGGATGATCTCGTGCATGGATACCACCACCATTTATAGCCTGAGTCAACTGTGCCATCACTGCAACAAACTGTTCAGTTCTGATTCTGACCATCTCAGGTTGCTGATTTGGAAGGTTGTCTTCCTCCTGATGTCGTCCCAACATAGCTGCTTTGTTTCCTCTACGGAAAACCCTTCTGAACACAGAAATATCTTAGGCGAAGAAACATAGTAATCGTTAAATGCAATATCATTTCATTCATACCATAAATTAACTTATAATTTAACATTTTTCTAACTCCTAAAGTTGTCTAAACCAACCTTTGATACCAATTATAAATCCCAAGCCTTAAATATTACTTAATATTGAATTAAATGAATAATTCACATTGAGGATCTTTTCGGGCTTAGAGTTTTAGAGAATTAGGACATAACTGTTACATCTCAAAAGATTACAATGTAGACAATTCTTCTGAGTTTCTATAGAATAAAAAAATCTTAAAAAGAAACATCTTTAGTTCCATGTTTTATATAACATGACTTTCCCTTGATCCCATCCTTGACCATATTCCACATTAAGTCCTGTGAATAAAATTTCAAAAAAACTTGGGGTGAGCATAAAAAGCTCAGTAAGGGATACACAAAGAATGAAAACTGTTAGTTTTTCAAACATCAAGTAAACCATATACACTTTATCAAAGTAATACCTTCACCTTTCTGATGTAGTAAAAACTCTTCACTGAATAAAATATCATTACTTACCCTTTTGTAACCAAAGGATTACCATAAAACCCATATAAAGAACACATAACATATAAAGGTAACTTGGGACATAAACATACTTAAGTGGAATAACCATACGATTGACTTCCACACATATCACTTAATGGAATTTCCATACGGCCAACTTCCATACACTACTGGAAATAATGGGATTTGCGACGGGTTATTTGCGTCGGGATCCCGTCGCTAATAGGCTTTTGCGACGGAGTACCATCACAAATAGCATGTCGCGAAAAACGGCATCGCAACAACAATTATTTGAGACCGGCCCATCGCTAAAGGTATTATTTGTGACGGAGATTCTTCCCATCGAAAATATTAGTCTGTATATTTGTGAAAACTTCTAAAAAAACTAATTGCGACTGGCCCGTCACAACAACTAATTGCGACGGGCCCGTCGCAACTACTAAATGCGACTTATAAAAAATTAAAAAATTATTTTAATTAATATTATAATAATACTATTTGCGACGGGCATAGTATCCTGTCGCAAATACTAAAAAAATTAAAAAAAATATTAATAAATTATTTTAATTAATATAATAATAATCCAAATATAATTCAAAAATAAAAAAAATATTAATAAATTATTTTAATTAATATAATAATAAAAGAATTATAATTCGGAAATAAAAAATAATAGAATATTAATAAATGATTTTAATTAATATTATAATATTATAATTATAATTATAAATAAAAAAAATTAATAAGTTATTTTAATTAATATAAAAATAATAGAATTATTTTACATTAAAATATTAAAATAATTCTAATATTACAAAAAATATAATTAAATTATAATATTATAAAATTTTGATATATATATAAAATTTAATATTATAAAATATAAATAATATTATTATTAATATTAATATTGTTATTTCAAAATATAATATTATTAATATTTTATAATGAGATAGAAACTATGAATAGAAAAAAAAATTCATATTTTGATTTAACAAATTTGATAACATAAAAACAAACTCTAATCTGAAGGAGGGGGGGTCTGCAGATGCTGGTGGAGGAAACTCCATCCCTAAAGCATGAGTGAGTCGGCGCATGTACTCCATCTGCTCCTGATGCTGCTGCTGCCACCGACTCATCTGCTCCTTGTACAGCTGCTGCTGTCATCGACGCTCCTCCTCAAGCTGCTGCTGCTGCTGACGCATCTGCTCCTGCTCCTGTCAGAGACTCTCTATCAGTGTAGTCTGAGATCGCAACTGATCCTCATATGGTGTAGCAGAAGAAGATTCATGATCTCCTCTCGTGCTGGATGCTGACATCGCAACACTGCCATAATAATCGTCGGGAGTCAGTCGAGAGCTGATACCAACTACCCGACCTTTCTCGAAGTCATACTGGGTGGCCTGCATCCATGCCGCCTCATTAAACTTACGGCCAGTGGTCTGATCTGATGACTCAGCCTGACTCTCAGGCAGGTTCTGTGACGCTGTGGCCTCATATGACTCCTGTAGTTGCAATTTAAAATTAAAATTGTGAATATATTATATGCAGTTAGTATTTAAACTTGAAAACAAATAATACTGCCCATGATTTGACGCTGACGATCACCTCTGATCTCCCCAGTAGCAGGATCACTATACATCCTCTGATATACGTCGTACTTCGTAATATCGGGGTGCTCGACAGCCTATAAGAAAAAAAAATAAACTGTTAATATTTATAGTTATATAAAATATTTATAAATAATGTACGTACACGATGTTGTCTATGAGTACTGAAAGTACGACTCCTAGCTCAATGATTCACGTCCTGTCTCCCCCGATTTTTCCTCCCCACCGATGATCTCCTCTAAAAGGAATCACTCAACCAGTGGGAACATAATCCATCCCATACATGGGATGAAATGTACTCTGGTCGGTGTACTCTACATGACTGATCAAAAACTGACACTCATGCTTTCTTTGTGGCAGCTTTTCTTAAATTGTGCAAAAACTGGAAAAAGCGATCACGCATGGCCACCTCCCATGCCTCATGGATTGCGTCATGCATGGTATCCTCAATCGGATACCATAAACCCTACAAATAAATCAAAATATCATGTTATAAATGAAATAATTTTCAAAATAAAAATTATTTATTTATGTACGTACAAACCAATGGTCGAACATGGCCTGCTGCACATCAATGGGAATCTGCTCCCATGTGGTCCAAGGCTGAGAGAAATAGTTGCGCAAAATAGCGATGCCCTGTCAGACTGCTATATGTGGAAAACTATAAAAATAATAAACATTTATTATTTGAATAGATTAATGAAATCTTAGTCAAATCCACAGGTTATCACATAGGTTATTACACCTCTGTGTGCGTGGATCAAACCCACGACGTGGACGTCGCTCGGGGATTGGGTCAGGAATCATCAATTGTGCAAGATCGTGCCCCCTCCGCATATTCCTTGGAGCGCCTGTAGGCTGAGGGTCATCTTCCAGCACCTCATCCGCATCGAAAGGCAGGTCAGCATCCGCCAACTCACAAAATGTGTCGTCGTCCATATGAAATAGAAAATGTTAATGTTGTTAGCAAATAATTGATAATTACTATTATATATACATATATATTAGTTATAATTGTATATAACTACCATGAAATTCTATCAGTGTTCATCTTCATCATCATCTTCATATATTTCAATGTCATCTTCATATTTCTCCTCAACATCATCGATATTCATTCGAGATCCAGTTGCTTCATCCCTTACCATTTCAAATTCATATGTGACATCATTAACATCATCGTCATCACCGACTCTTAAATGTGGGGTGTCGTCATTGATACTCATGTCTCCTTGTAAAAAATATTGATTTTGAGTACTCTCTTGAAAAACTTCAATTCCTTGCACATCAGTGAAAGCACATTCACTTTGACTAAACTGATTGTCCCGAATTGTGATTTTTATTATACTCCACCAATCAGTCAACTCTTTTGATGTAGCACAGTACTTTGCGTAATAAACTTGATGTGCCTGTTGAGCCAATAAGAATGGTTCATTTACTACTGAACACTTTTACATTTAATATCGATGATTCAATGAGTCGGATGAACACTCATGCCTCTCTCTGTATCCAACCACCGACATCTGAACATGGTTATGTAATGTTGTCCAAGATAACAGAGTTCAATGATTTCATCAATTATGCCATAAAAGCCAACTTCATTTTCTCGATGATGAGATTCTATCAAGCTAACTCCACTATTCATTGTTTTCTTTATTCCCCATATGCATGTGTGTGAAATCGAAATCCATTCACCACATATGCATTATATGTTTTAACATGTTTGGAAGGTGGGTTACTCAATATACATAGTCGTTTGTCAATTTTATCAGCATGTCGAGACACCTGAAAATTTGTGAAATAATTATCAATATAGTAAACTGTAAATTGAATGAGTTTCTTAATGATAAAGAAATTATGTTACCAGTTTTTGAAACCACTGAGGGAAATTTTTCTGTCGGCGTTCTTCGAGAGCAGCTGCTGTAATTTGTGGAATTTGTTTCTTGATATGATTATCATACAACCTATAAAAACAAAGTTATTTACTATAACATAAATGATAGAATAACTAATATAAACACTTACAGTACAACTGATGTCATCTCTTCAGAGTTGAGCAGAACATACGTATGAGCTATGTGATGTTCATCATCCGAAAGCCAGCGTTCATAAACCCTACCAAAATGAAGCTCTGGCTGGTTGAAAAAAGATAATTGATTATCAATTTCATCAATATTCCTCTCGTTCTGTCCCATTCAGTTGTGTTTTGAAGGATACTCAGATTCAAAACAATGGGAGCAGAAAAAATATATTTCCTCTTGCAAATAAGCTTCTGCAATAGATCCTTCAACAGATGCTTTGTTATGTACTTTTGTTTTCAATTTTTGCATGCATCTTTCAAATGGGTACATCCATCGAAACTGTACTAGACCTCCACATTTGTCTTCATAAGGAAAATGTTACATCAAATGTTCCATTGAGTCATAGAAAGAGGGCGGAAATATTTTTTCTAGTTTACATATAATTACAACAACATCTTCATCAAGTTCACATAGAGCATCATAATCTGCTGTAGCTGCACAAATTTCCTGAAAAAAATGAGACATGTCTGTTATGGAATCCCAAATCACAGAATTCAACAGACCTCTTAATCCAATGGGTTGAAGTCCTTCCATTATAACATGAAAATCATGACTTTTTGATCTAGTAATATGACCATTATTTACACATCTACCCAAATTGGAAGCACAACCATCTGAAAGTCTCAAATCTGCAATCCACTGACAAAATAATAAACAGTTTTCTTTAGACAGTGTATAAGCTACTTTTGGTTTCAGTAACCTTTCTGTTATGACATTCTCAAACAGTTTGAGTTCTGAACGCCTGTAAATTTGGGAAAGTCTAAATATGAATTTACATTGTCTTTGCTCTTTCTTGGCATATCCAAAACTGTATGAAACAAATTATCAAAACAGTTCTTTTCAATATGCAAGAAATCCAACATGTTGCGGACCAACATATCAAACGAATATCGCAAATCCCAAAATATGCTACTTTTAATCCAAATGTGTTCTTTCCCAAAACCGGAAATTTTTTATTGGTTTATTGTTGACCAAAAGTGATGTGAGGTAATGAAAATACAACTGAATTTAACTCCGAACCTGATAGCATTTTTGGAGGTCTATCCCTTTCAATTGTTCCTTTTCTGAAATGAGATCTGTTTCTGCGAAAAGGATGATCATCTGGTAGAAATCTGTGATGACAGTCAAAATAACAAGGATTCTTTCCATGAATGAGCATAAATGCTTTCTTCTCTATCATATATTAAGGACATGATTTCTGACCATGTGTACTCTATCCAGAGAACATCCCATAAGTCGAGAAGTCACTCATTGTCCACATCAATGCTGCTCAAAGTATGAAATTCTGTTTCGTAGAAACATCATATGTACTGACACCAGTACTCTACAATAAACTTAATTCATCAATCAATGGTTTCAAATAAACATCAATATTTTTCTTCGGATGTCCTGGAATTAGTAAAGTCAAAAATATATATGGTTCCTTCATCAACATCCATGGAGTTAAATTGTACGGAGTTAAAAAAACAGGCCAACATAAATATTGACTACCATAAGATCCGAACGGACAGAAACCATCAGTAGAAAGGCCCATTTGAACATTTCTAGCTTCTAAAGCAAAGAATGGATGCACTCTATCAAAATTTTTCCATAAATCCCCATTGGATGGATGATTCAAACTTTTATCGGTTGAAATATTCACTTTATTCCATGACATCATTGTCGTTGTATTCTTAGACATGAATAAACGCTGAAGTCTGGATGTAAGCGGAAAATATCTCAACTGTTTTACAGGAATCAAACCATACTTCCCATGTTGCTCTCCTTTATATCTCAGTTTCCCACATGTGGGACAACTATCCAATGACTCATTTTCCCCAGAATATAAAATGCAGTCATTTGAACAAGCATGAATCTTTTGACAAGTAAGTCCCAAATTTCAAACCAGCCTCTTACTCTCATAGTAATTTTCAGGGAAAACATTTCCTTTGGGTAAAAGTGTTTTAAGAAAAGAAAATATCTGGTCAAAACAGGTGTTTGACATTCCGTTATCTAATTTGATAGCCATAACTTTTGCAACCGCTTCTAATTTTCTCATCTTGCAGCTAGGATATAATGCATCCTCAGAAGACCTCAACAACTCATAAAATTCAGACGGTGCCAACTCCGGATTTGAATCTATATCAACTAGAGTTTCTGTATGTTGAACAGATGAACCTGCAACATCATGTACTAAATCTTGAAACTGGGATGGATCCAGAATCAAGTTGGTATCACCTACTCTGGAACTGCATTCACTGTGTTGATACCAAAAAACATAATCTGGTTGAAAACCAAAACGCCAGAGATGTCCCTCCACTTTGTCAAACGTGTCAAACGTTCTCAATGCACATTTTCTACAAGGGGATTTTATTTTTCCTTCTGAAACAAATTCTGGATTTGATGTCGCAAATGATAAAAAATTCTCCACACCCTCTATATATACTGGATTTAAACCAAAACCGTTTGGATTTCTACGTTGATTTATCTATATGCGGTCATCTAATAATGACTGTTGACGACCTCGTTGTTCCATATTTTTCTATAAAATATAAAAGCAGTACTGGTTTTGAATAATTTGTTAGAAAAAACACTCAAGAAAAGATTGAATATGTTGAGAATAATGCAAAACATGTTACAAATATTGATAATTTTATTATAATATTGATTTTTTATTATTTTAATAATACTAATATAATTTTTTTCATAAATATTAATTATATAATAACATCATTATTACATTATTAGTATATTTTATTATTAATATTAAAATAATATAATTTTCTATATTATATACAATTCTCCTTTCATCTGTGAGTTTAACACCCTGTCTCCACATGTAATATTTGCATTCACTTTCACCTCTCCATTGGTGATTAGGTTGATAATTTTGAAAAAGAATGCAAATATTACATGTGGAGACAGAAAACACACAGATGAAAAGAGAATTGTATATAATATAGAAAATTATATTATTTTGATATTAATAATAAATTATACTAATAATGTAATAATGTTATTATTTTATAATTGATATTTATGAAAAAAAATATATTGGTAATTATTACTAATTATTGGTAATTATTGGTAATTATTGGTAATTATTTGTAATTATTGCTAATTATTGGTAATTATTGCTAATTATTGGTAATTATCGCTAATTATTGGTAATTATTCCTAATTATTGGTAAATATTGGTAAATATTGGTAAATATTGGTAATTATTGGTAATTATTGGTAATTATTGGTAATTATTGGTAATTAATGGTAATTATTGGTAATTATTGGTAATTATTCGTAATTATTCGTAATTATTGGTAAATATAGATAATTATTGGTAATTATTGGAAATTGTTGGTAATTATTGGTAATTATTAGTAATTATATGTAATTATAACTAATTAGTGGTAATTATTGGTAATTATTGGTAATTATTGGTAATTGTCGGTAATTATTGGTAATTATTGTTAATTATTTCTAATTATTGGTAATTATTATTAATTATTGGTAATTATAACTAATTATTGATAATTATTACTAATTATAGGTAATTATTACTAATTATTGGTTATTATTGGTAATTATATCTAAATATTGGTAATTATTACTAATTATTGGTAATTATTACAAATTATTTGTAATTATTTCTAATTATTACTAATTATTACTAATTATTTCTGATTTTTAATAATTTTTACTAATTATTACTAATTATTCCTAATTATTACTCATTATTACTAATTATTTCTAATTATTACTAATTATTAATAATTATTACTAATTATTTGTAATTATTACTAATTATTGGTAATTATTACTAATTATTGGTAATTATTACTAATTATTGGTAATTATTACTAATTATTGGTAATTATTACTAAATATTGGTAATTATTACTAATTATTGGTAATTATTACTAATTATTGGTAATTATTACTAATTATTACTAATTATTACTAATTATTACTAATTATTGGTAATTATTATTAATTATTACAAAGTATTGGTAATTATTATTAATTATTGGTAATTAGTTGTAATTATTGGTAATTATTTCGAATTATTACCAATTATTACTAATTATTGGTAATTATTGGTTATTATTACTAATTATTGGTAATTATTCGTTATTATTACTAATTATGGATAATTATTGGTAATTATTACTAATTATTGGTATTTATTGGTAACTATTTCTAATTATTGGTAATTATTCCTATTTATTGTTAATTATGACTCATTATTAGTAATTGTTTTTAATTATTGGTAATTATTACTATTTATGGATAATTATTGGTAATTATTACTAATTATGGATATTTATTGGTAATTATTACTAATTATGGATAATTATTGGTAATTATTACTAATTATTGGTAATTATTTGTAATTATTACTAATTATTGGTAATTATTAATAATTATTTCTAATTATTGGTAATTATTACTAATTATTGCTAATTATTTGTAATTATTAATAATTATTTGTAATTATTACTCATTATTACTATTTAGTACTAAATATTGGTAATTATTACTAATTATTAAGAATTATTGCTAATTATTAGTAATTATTACTAATTATTAGAAATTATTGGTAATTATTGGAAATTATTACTAATTATTGGTAATTATTGATAATTATTACTAATTATTAGTAATTATTACTAATTATTACTAATTATTGGTAATTGTTACTAATTATTCCTAATTACCATTAACTATGAACAATGAATACTAATAATTTAAATTTATTAAGTAACAAAACAATCTAAACATAATTAAATTAAAACTAATTAAGAATAATTGAAACTAATAAAAAATTTAAAATAAATATTACATTAAAATGAACATAAATACCTTTAAAATGGATCTGAGGTGGATCTCTGATCGTTGTTGAAAACTTCAATATCAACTCCGGGAAAAAAATTAAACTTAAGAAATAGTGAACTGTAAAAATAGAGTTTTGAGAGAACTAGAAGATGG
Organism: Viscum album; assembly: GCA_963277665.1. Classification (NCBI taxonomy): domain Eukaryota; kingdom Viridiplantae; phylum Streptophyta; class Magnoliopsida; order Santalales; family Viscaceae; genus Viscum; species Viscum album. Next base: position 656,862,657 of record OY728140.1, read on the forward strand.
AGTTTGAGAATGAATGAAAAAAACTGATGGGGGGTATTTATAGGTTAGATTATTTGCGACGGGTGTATTTGCGACGGGTATCCCATCACAAATAGTATTATTTACGATGGTACCCGTCGCAAATACCATAGCCCGCATTTATTACGGTCAACGTGTAAATAGGCATTTGTGACGGGACTCGTCGCAAATAACAACCTGCCGACATACTATTTGCGATGGGGGGTATATTCCCGTCACAAATATCTTTTACCGCCGCCGGTTATTTGCGACGAGCGGTTTCCGCCCGTCGCAAATAACTCACGCCAGTCCTTTTGCGATGAGGGGTATATTCCCGTCGCAAATATCTTTTACCGCCTCCGGTTATTTGCGACGGGCCGTAACCGCCCGTCGCAAAAAACTTCTCGCGATTTGACCCGCAAAGCGCGCCAATCCTTTTGCGACGAGGAAAGCTATCCCGTCGCAAATAAGTTTCTAACATGGCTATTTGCGACGGGATAAATCCCGTCTCAAATAACCCGTCGCAAATACCAATTTTTTCCGTAGTAATACATACTTAATGGAATAGCCATACGGCCGACTTCCATACCCAATGCATTGTAGGTTATAACGTAACCACCAGTCATGGTATTCACGGCACCACCCGTCATATGGTTTATCACGTAACCACCCATCAAATATCCAAGTACCATTATAAAATCATAAGACATAAAATAAACACAATGGAAAGAAAACATTTCCACATTCCGATCACAATATATCACATAACAGATCCATTATAAAAACCATTTTCAATATAAAAATACATAAGAGTATATGGTATTTATTTCATTTAAAAAAACATTACAGCTTGTTGAGGAAGCCAAAGACCAAAAAATACTCGCCGCGGTGGAAAAGGTCATTGTCACCGCGTACGTTAAAAACATTTCTTTTTTTCATTTAGTAAAATGCTTCGTAGAAAAATATTCCTTTTGTATAAAAGTAAAATTTAAAGAGGTTTATACACCGTATAAAAGAAAGTTGTGTATAAAATGAAATATGTCTTAATGAAAGGAGATTGAAATGATGTCCCTTACCTTAGGTCTGACTTGACTCGATCATTCTTTAACATCCTGTATAATAAACGTGAGTTAATTTATATTTTCTTAAGAACCTTTTTCAAGTTCATTATTCCTTTTATATCACTTATTTCCATGTTATAAACATTATGTAATCATTTAAGTTAATAATTTGTGTTTTGTCGATATTTGGTTCTTAAGTCGAAAGTGGACTTCTTAAAATACATGTTGTTCATGTGGTCAAAGGTTCTTTATATCCAGAATGACATTCCTGATTTGGATATCATATATATCATATATATCCAGCATATACATGTATTTATAATATTACATAATCATTTAGAGGTAAGAAATGAAATGCACCGTTCATGGAGACGGTAAGCCGTACGTACGCATGAACACTACTTTCATTTCTTTGTCATATTAATGGAATTAAAACTAAATGAGAGGTCTGTATATTTTAATTCAAAAATTATATTCATCATTTAGATGTATCATTCATCATATATATCCATTACATACATGTACTTATAATAGTACATTACATTTGGGGATAAGAAATGAAATGCACCGTTCATGGAGACAGTAAGCCGTACGTACGCATGAACACTACTTTCATTTCTATTTCAACTTTTTTTGGAATGTAATAAAAATGATATAAAGGTATATTATAATTCCAGTATATTTTCATATATAATACCATTAATTAAATCCTTTATAAATCCCACATATGGCATTAACGAAATCAAATCACTTTGTGGGGGCGGTAGTCCGCACTTCCTTAAATGAAGATATCATGTTTACCCATAATGGAAACCATAAAGTTATTCCCAAAATGAAAAATACAGAAGCTTAAGGAAAACATAAAAATATTATATATCATATATAAGTAGAGTGTTATCTTAATGGCCACCTTTTAAGGTGTTAAAATAATGTTGAACAACGATCGTTTAGGGAGGCTGAAATTCACCATCCACGGAAACTGTATGATCTTTAACCATTAGATGTAGGTGTGTGTAAGTGTAGCTTGAATCCTTCTTATAACAACATACTAGTATATTGATGATACTGGATTTTTTACAAATGAAATTAATAAAAAGAGTTTAGGGGGTTGGAGAAGCAAAATAAAAAAAAGGACTCAAGTGAAGACATTACCTTAAATTCGGGTAACTCCCTTTGGTTTGTGCTCAAAGGCTTACTTGGGAAGACTTCTGCCCAAAGTGAGGCTTCAAGGAGTAATATAGGGAAGTGGAGAGACAAAATGGGCAGGGTGTGGCCGAGCCAAAGGATTTTGAAATTTTGGTAAGGTGGTAGAGGTGGGGGCCTTTTATAAGAGAAGAGGAGGGGCACTCTTGGAATGTAAGGAAATGTTACTTTATTTTACAATGCGTTTTGGATTTTAATGGTCCCACATTGATGTGTTTCGAGTATAATGTGATAAGGGTTTTAAATCCACCAATCCAATAGGTTTTTGACATGTTTAGGGCTTAGAATTTACATTATCGTTCCATTTTATTTAAATCCTTTATTAATGAGGTAATCGCTCCATCATCATGATGACATAAATAATTTAATAAATTTAATGTCTAAAAATTATAAAAAAACTATCATGATGTTGTAAATCCTTTTATCTTTCTAATGAATATTTATAGTCCAAAATATAATTTATGTAGACAAAATTAAAAATATTTTACTTAGGTGATACATTATTTGTTAAATTTAACATTCTTTAAAAATAAAAAGTTAAAAAGTCACTTTCTCTCAAAATTTATTCCATGGGGCCCCCATGTTTGGAACAAGGCATCCCATGGTCGGTCATGAGACATCCAGTAGCCTTAAGACACATTTTGTGGAAATTTTTTATTATTATGATATTATCATATTATCTTTACCTACCCGATTACTCATTAATCAAGATAATTAAAGATAATAACCGTCGTTACTATTCATAATGTCCAAAAATAAAAGAATCTTAAATACATAATTTTGACTTTATGATTTCAAATATTTAATCCTTTTTACCAAATTCCAAACACATAAATTACAAAAATTAATTTAAAAATAATTCCCGTTGTCAAAACAAATAGCGGGTTTTTTAGAAACAATATTTATAAAAAGTTTGGCATTAGTTTATGCCCAATTCCAAAGTGAAATTAATACCAATGACCATAATTGGATTACATGGTAAAAATATATTATAATTACACTTTAAAACAAATTAAAAAGTTAATATAACCATATAATTAAATTATATGAAAAAATCAGTTTTGATGTAAAATGAAGTATTTTTCACTATTCATTGAAAAATGAACATTGTCAGAAAAATCCAATAAATAACCCAAGGTAAATTTAAATGTCCTAATCATAAATAAAATTTTTATATTGAAAAAATAGATCCTATAAAATTGTCAAAAAGTGGATTTAAAAGGGGTTCGCCATCAAAAGGCAGTTAATCGACCTTTTAAAGAATATTAGAATATTTACGCTTAAAAACTAGACTCATTTTCATTTTTACTCTTCTAAAATTAGTTGAAAAAAGTAAAAATATTTGAAAAACATATATAATAATTTTTTAGTTAGTTCTGTCATTCCCGCCATTACAACGGCCAGGTGTTAACTACCATTTAAAAATAATATTATTTTATTACTAGTGTGCAACGAAAGATTTAAATGAAACACTTTGTTGTGTATCTAGTATTCTATCAAACATAGCAACCATTTTAAAGTAAAATTAATATTTAATTCGTAAATATTAATAAATATGAAAATGTTTTATTCATTATTTACCAGGGATGTTACACTATTACATAACAAATTTAATATTACATGTAGAGACTACAACTTAGTATCTATTTTTCATAAAAACACTTAAAAAGAAACATGTCTAATTCCATGTTTTAGACAGAATGACTTCTCCATGATCCCATCCATGACCCAATTTATCATTATGTCACATGGAAAACATTTCAAAAATATGGTATGAGCATAAAATACTGGGTCACAGTTATAAAATAATGAAGGAAAACATTATCCCATCAATACATACAAATCAATGAAACCATACTTTTCAGTCATAACATACCTTACGAAATCATATGATTTACGAATAACACACAAAAATCATACATCAAAAGGGTTACTTATGGACTCCATATCAATCATACATTATAGCTATCATAGATACATAAGGAGTTACACATGGAATACACATCACAATATAGTTCCTAAATCTCGTAGTAGAAACATCACGTTTGCCTTCGTCACATTACCAAATGCATTGGAGAGATATTTCGGGCTCATCTGCCCTTTGGTTTATCACGGAACTACCCATATACATAAACAATGCACAATAACTATAAATTAATCATAACATATAACACAATAATAAAGGAAATATATCATTTCTACATTCCAATATATTCTATTATGATATTGAAATAACCAATTCTTTAACAAATCCTTTTCAAAACCATTTAAAAAGAGATTTTTGAATCAAAGTGTCCCATACCACTTTGATGATTTTAAATGAATTATTATTTTTAAACATTAATTTCCATATAAATAAATCCTAAAACCCATTTTGAATACATGTAAAATAATTAGAAATATTTTGAAGAATAAATCATTAAAATATTTAAAACGATATTTTATTTAAAGAGGTGTTTAACAAAAAGATAGATGCATGAATACAAATAATTGAGGAATAACCTTTAATCAGAACATGAAAATATCATTAGAATAAATTGATTCATGATATAATATGTCAAAGGACAGTATATACACCATATAAGAGTGAATTGGTGCATAAAAAAATAATGTCTCAGTAGTAATGAAAATTTATATGAAATCCCTTATAATGATTTTGTCCTTAAATTAATGATAAATGAATCACATAATTATGTGTGACAAATATAAATAAACCCAATATAAGTGGATATAAATTGTAAAATATTCATATGACATTCACACATATTCATATTATGAAATATTCAAGAAGTACATGTTGAACCCAAGGATATGAAATGGGGTTAAGAAGTTCCCTTGTAAAAATTCGGCAGCCTAACGGCCTCACATTAAAATTCAGAAAATGAGTTGATGAGATAAAAAGTGTATATCATCACAAGTAAATATATTTTACATCAATATTGATATAAAAGAATATATCCCAACATTATAACATGTACATTAAAAGACATATCAAAAAGAAGTCTTTTAAAAAGTGGAGGGTGAATGGTTCCGTTACCGATTTGGTAACGTACAAAACATATGCAACATGAAAGAAGGATCATACAATGAAGATGTAAATACTCAGAAATAAAAGTATATTACACAAATATTACAATCATTGTAAGTACATACACCACACAAATGGAAATAGTGGAAAATATAGCATGAATCTCAAAGGATTAAAAAGTGAGATGAAACCATTTACCACGTTGGAATCAACTGAATCATATGACTGAAAGTTAACAAAAACAAAATGAATCATAGAATACCCATAATATAATGTGAATCATGATAATATATATCAAATTGAAGTACAAGACACACCACATGTAGTGAATATGTGGCGTACAATGGAAATATCACTGAATTAAAAGTTAGATAAGAAAATACCAAACCTTGGATACGATTTGACTTGTTTGTTCCTTATTCATCCTGAATAATAAACATAAGTTAATTTTATACATGATTAAGAAACCTTTTTAAAGATTAGTATTCCTTTTATATCACTTATTAAAAAAATTTAATCATTTTTATCGTTTATGTTAATAAGGTTCGTTTTGTCGATATTTGGTACTCGAGTAAAAAAATTGAACACCATATTGTTGAGTCAATAAGGTTCTACTTATGACATTCTCATTACTTATTGTTTTGAAAATCAAAATCACCTTATACTTAAGAAAATCAATATTTTACTTCCATAAGGAAAATTTTCTTCTTCAAGGAAATTTACCCTAACCTAGATTTTCTTATACATATCAATATTTTTCTTATGTACAAAAACTGAATTCATACCCAAAACCCTGGAATCATTTAATGTCATGAATTGGAGTATTCTGTTTTTAGGATCCAAATTCTAGATGTGAACTTTAATGATGTTCCACTCTGAATTTTGGGTGTGAACTGTAATGAAGTTCCACTCCAAATTCTGGATGTGAACTATAATGAAGTTCCACTACGAATTTTTGGATACTAATTCTTATGATGTTCGAATCCAACCTTTCATGAGTTCGACTCCGAACATTCATGAGTTTGACTCCGAACATTCATGAGTTTGACTCTGAACTCTTATGAATATCGATGCAGAACTTTCATGAGTTTGACTCTGAACTCTTATGAAGATCAACTCTGAACATTTAGGAGTTCAACTCCGAACTCTTATGAAGTTCGACGTAGAACATTCATGAGTTCGACTCCGAACTCTTATGAAGTTCGACTCTAAACTTTCATGAGTTCGACTACGAACACTTATGATGTTCATCTCCGAACATTTACTAGTTTGACTTTGAAATCTGTAAGTTTATATTCAGAACTATGGTGGAACTAGACTCTTAATTTCAATAGAAATTCAGACATCGGACTTCTACAAAATTCAGGTTCCAAATTCCTTTAAAACAGAATCTGAATATTTTTTTATTATAGACTCTGAATTCCATTTTGGTTAGACTCTGAACATTTATTTACTTACATTTTGAATTCTTGGTTTTCTTATGATTGCACTTATTTCATTGTAAAACGATGTCATGCTTTCAGTTAAACATGTTTTGTTATAAAGAGATGTCATCCATTCAATTTCTAATTAACCGTTGGTTTAGTGACACGTGTACAGGTCCGTCTGAAATTCAAGGAAAATATGACAGTTGGAGGAGGGAGCCAAATGTTCCAACTGAACATATAAATATGAGATCATTTGAAAGAGCTCAACAAAAAGTTTATCACTCTAGAGACCACACGCTGTTAAGGTGATTTATAGAGAGAGAACCTTTTCATTCTTCGTGCATCCTGAACTTCTTGTTCTGATTGATTTGTGTGACTCCGAATGTTAGTGATTACATTCGAGGGCTTCTGGGGATAAGAAGACTGAGGTGCCGGCTATTTTGAAGTTCGAGGGCTTCCTTGCTGTGGAAGATAGAGGTTCCAACTACCTTGAAGTTGAGAGATTGCGGGGATAGCAAGACAGAGACACCGATCTTTATATCGAGGGCTTACCCTTGTGTGGGTAAGATAGACTTGCATGAAAGTATAAATCAAAGGACCTTTATCCAAGGTTGTTGGATACCATTCCCTTTGGGTAAAAATATTTTTATCTTGTTACTTGTAGTTTTACTACTTGCTTTTCCGCTCCATTTTGTATTGTAAGGAAATTATAATCTTCTAATATTTCCTTACACTTGTACTCTGATTAGTTTAGATTCTATATGATTTAAGGTAGAATCTCATATTTTAAACTTTTGTTACGATTAAATTTCCGGATCCATATTTCTGGAACCACTTTTTTGGAACCACTTTACAGATTTAAGCAAGTTCATAGAACTAGAATGTTTGTAACTTCATATTCTATACTAATAATATAATTTGTGTTTGAGGTGTTGTGAATTTACTTAGTTTAACTTTTTTAATCTTATATCATTCCTTATTTAAGGAATTTTGTTTAAAGTATACAATTCACCCCCTATTGAAAATTGAGCATCTACATAAATATTTCGATCCTACAATTGGTATCAGAGAAGGTTAACTCAAACCATAATGGTTTGGTACAATATGAAGTAATCTCACGATTATTTTCAGAAGAAAATTTTCGAATTCTTACTTTTTGGATTCATACTTTTCGGAATCTAGTTGGGATTATTTTTTTTTGCTTAGAGATAGAATTTTTCTTGCGTAGAATATTTTCTCTCATTTACAGACTTATAACTCTAATAAGTTTGTGTGCTAAAGTTTTTCTTAGAGATGGCAAGTTTAAATGGTGGTTTTATTGACAACCTTAATCCTACAAGACCACTGATTTTTTATGGAAATGACTATGAATACTGGAGAGATCGAATGAAGAATTTTGTTATCAATAATGGACTAGATAACATTGTTATGCTTACTGAAGGTTATAAAATTCCTGATAAGGAAGTGACTGATTTCACAAACCCAGAGAAGCATGATTATCTATTAAACTATACGGTATGCAATAATCTACTATGTTCAATGACTAGGAACATATGTAGCCAAATTTCTTCATGGGAAACATCTAACTATATATGGAAGAAACACGAGGTTACACATTTTGTTACATCTAAAGTGATCGAGACAAGAACAGCCATGCTAAGAGAATAGTATCATGGTTTCAACTTTCCTTATGGAGAACCCATTTGTAAAGTTCAATAGAGGATTATGACAATTGTAAACAGTCTATAATCTATGGGAGAGAAAGGTCTGCATGATCAAGCTCTTGTGGATAAGATTATTGATATTATGCCCAATGAGTGGGAATTAAAGAGAACTGCTATTGATGAGAACATGAATGTTACTCAAATTTCCAGAGATGAACTATTTGGAACTCTTCTTCAACATGAAAGAATAATGAAGAGAGATGTTGAAAACTTAAAAAAGAAGAATGGAAATCGTACTATTGCTTTTACCACAACATCAAATCACATGAAAACTATGTTTCCTGAGAGAGTAACAAGATCCATGACTAAGAAGGTTGTTATCCAATAAAAATCTAGTGAGAGTGGTGTCTCAGAGAATGAGTTAGAAAATTATTGTCAAAGGATGAACAAGATAGATGGATATAGTTATTTCTAAAACAAGTATAAGAAAAAGGATAGGGAAGATAGGAAAGATGGAGAAGTTACTTGTTATGAATGCAAGAGAGATGGACATATTAAACTAGATTTCCCTTTGCTCAAAAAGAATGAAAAAAAACACAAGCATTCTAAAAGTAACAGAAAGAAGTATTACAAAACCAAATCTATGAAAGTTATTAGAGATGGGTAGTCGATCAATTGTTTTCATTTTTTTCTTATCCAATTTTCATTAAAGGTGAGATGTAATGTAGAAAGGTGGTGTCCATTTGTATATGATGTGAGTGGTATATTTACGATTTTTTAAAATTAAAAAGGTTTACCCATGTTTTTCACATAGAAAAGGCCCCATAATGGTTTATTATATATAATTATACACATAAATTTTCTAAATATTGATATATAATTAATTAATTCATTATTTTATTAATTTTAATAATTATAATTTTAGATTATCCAATAATAAAAATATTTTGAATTTAATCATGGTAATTTATTTTTCCGTCCTCACTGTTCATTTTGGTAGAACATTTTTTCGGACTTATCATGAAATATTATGTATAATTATTCCAAATAAAGAATATATTTTTCCAAATTCAAATCCAATATGGGGGAAATATTGTTTAAAATTAATCTTGTTTTTGTGATGAAAAATAGGTGTTTCAAATAGAAAAACATGAAATCAACACATGGTTTTTATATCAATATTCAATATTTCAAAGATTAAAATGAATCAATTGCATAGATATATATATAAGATATATAACATTATTAAATTAAATTTCTAAATATTATTCAACATTATAAATTATTTAGTGTAAAATCTAGTTTTCTGTTAAAATTCTATATTTCAACCATTTAAAAAATCCTTTTTTGAAAAAAAATATCACAAAATCAATCGAATATAATTTTTACGTAATTTTATCATAAATGAAAAAAAAAATCCAGAAATATTTTAACAAATTTTCAAATATTATTTTTAAAATATATATGCAAAATATGAAAATTTATTTTTTAGAAAAATACATTTTTATTCTAAAAATTATATTTATTAATTTCTCCTGAATATGAAACACATAATATGAATGATATATAAATGATTTGATATATACTATATAAAATAAATTAAAATAATTTACAATATGTTGTTTTTTATTATGGTATTATTTTCATAAAAATAGTTTATATGAAAAATATATTATTTATTTTTAAATAGTTTTTTATTTTCATTTTTAATTGATTTTTCAGTAAAAATATAATTGTATATAAATATTTAAACTGTAAATTTTTATTATTTAATTAATAATATTCATATTGACTCTTCCAACATCTATGGGATAACTAAAAATTTGGATAATTATATTTTAAAATAATATGACATTTCAGTTAAACTCAATGTTGTGTGTAACTCACAAAAAACCCAATTTAATGTGTAACGAGAAATATAAAAAAAGGTTAATTTTATTTGAATTAATTAGTTATAAAAATTTGGTACAGGTTTAACATATCATTGCTTCCAAATTTATATAATTATACAAATATCATTATTATTCAAAAATAAATACATTTTATCATATGGTCTCATGCACTGATATGTCATTCACAAATGTATATCAATAAATCCCATTTCCTACTAAAATATTAGATTTAATAACATAGTCACAGATAAAATTATTTAGGTAATACTCTTTTGTAATGATTTCTTACGAATCCTTTATTGCATATGAAATATGGATCAATAAAATTCCACCTCTAAAATGAACATATCTAAATATATGAGGCACATATAAAATCTAATATAACAAAATTAAGACACCTATTATGGACATTGTTGGTATTTATTTGAGATTCATCACCAAATAGTTTCATTTTAAAAAATATTGATAAATCATACAAAAATACATATTATCTTGTTTATAAATAACAAAATGATAAAATTATAATTAATCCTTTATTCCTATAGATTTGATGATAAAAAATATTCTCAAGTTCTTTTTTATACTTTATTAGATTCATGTAATTATATATATACCTTAAATGAAAAATAAAAACCAATCATGAAAGTAGAAAATAACTACCTTCATGTGTACATTTTATTAGAAAATAATATCATAACCACAATCATATGATAATAAACTAAATCCATTAAAATAAATTATACAGATTAGTCACTCATGTTATTTCTATCATTAAACGTAACACTCCAAATTCAATGGTTGTACCATATAGAATTTTATGATATGGTTAATATAAATTTATTTATCTTATATTTTTTCATGAATACTTGAAATACCATAAATAATTCTCTAGAAATAAAATTTTAAATTCATCATCTTTGTATAACTCAATTAGATATGTTCTATAATCCTTTCTTAAGGGTCAAATAAAATAATACAGCACAGTGCCACAAATAATAGATATAATTTAAGATTTTTCACCTTAGTAGAGGTGATATAATTGACATATTAAAAAAAACTACCTTAATTACACATTATATACCTATATTACAAAGATAATTAAAAAAAACATGGAACGAGTGTATTTTAAGTATTTGTAATATAAGAAATACAAATAAATGAACTATATAATATTTTATTTCCATATTCAAAAAATTCCCCCAAATCTATTCAATCCCCATATCACTAAATTGGATATCCAATGAAATATAAAATAAGATGTGTGGGACATAAATCCTTTTAGGGGTATTAAATAGAGTTATCAAAATATGAGATATCAAAATTTTCAAGGATTATTACGTTGAAACAAAAATTAAAAGTATCATAAATCCATCTTTTGGTTGAATTTCATAAGAAACATTATACAATTTGAATAATAAAAAATAGCATACAAATTATAATTTTTTCATAAACATATGTCATTGATTTCATAATATTATAACATTATGAACTAGGCAAACAACCCCTAACAAAATAATAAAATTTCTGAGAAGACTACCCAAAATTTTCACATTCATAATGATCTTATAAAGTGATAAGCATATTAAATTTTTTTTGGGGTCTATAAAATTCCAATCCAGACCATTTCATCTCTATACAAAATGAGAATTTGTTCTATATATAACTTAGATACCATAAATAATAACATGACCCATGAGGGGAATATGATCACATAATTAATATATAAATAATTATTTATGAATGAATAATTTATGATTCCATAAAAATAACGTATTAAGAATTCATGGATATTAATTATTAAAAAATTATATTTGGTAAGGAAAATAGATCTCAATGTTCATTAATTTTGATAAGAATATGCAATGAATTAATCATTAAATCTGTCACTTTTTAATAAAGTGTTATTAATGTTGAAATTCAAAAATTAATGTAGATTAGGGTATAGATTATTTAATGAACCTTAAATAGTAAATTTTTCAACATGGAAACAAGTATTTTATAAAAAATAGAATTAAATTATTTTTTATAAGTGTAAAATTAAGAGGAAGATGGAAGTGAAATGTTTCCATTATTGGGGTTTTAATAATGTATTCATTAGATTAAAAACTATACAAACATTATGGTTCAATGAAACTAATGGGATAATGTGATTATATATATGCATGAATTAGGTATACTAAAATATTAAAGGACATAAATGCTATGAAGAAATAGAAAGAGTGGCATAGATAACATATCCTCATCAATAAGAACGGTATAGAAACCCCACACCAAGAGTATTAACATAATTAAATTCTTATCTAAACAAAAAAAATTTATTTATAACAAATATTAAATTATTTTACATATATTATATTTATAACATATATATTATTCCTTTATTTTATTTTTTCATCATGTAATAAATAAATATTATATATATCATCTCAATTGATGTTGTTCGATTCAGCATTTCCAATATGATAATGTTGAATTGTACTAGTAAAAATCAATGTCAAATAGTTACCAATTCAACCAAAGTTTCATGATAAATAGTTAATAACTTTATAGATGTGATGTTATTTAATAGATCCACATGTAGTTACAAATTAAGATATATCTCCTCATAGACAATTTTTTTATTGTTAATAATTTAAATGATTAATTACATTTCATATTATTTTTACCAAACACAATAAAAATAGTTTTCATCCACAAGATTAACAAATATCATTACTGACATGAAAATTTCAACATTCCATAAACATTTAAATGATATGATTAAATTGTTATACCATTTTAGAAAATATTTTTAGTATATACATCAATTTTATATGTGAAAACATTCATGTAATAATTCCATTATATAGTGAAAAACTACAACATGTGAAGTAATATATTTAATAGTGATTTAAAAACTATACCTAGACTAAAAATTATTGGTGTTTTATAAAAATATGTATTATAAATAATTTTACATTAAATTTTCTTTTTAGTTTGGGAAAATTTACATATTTTGTAAGAATATAATTGAAATAGATAACAATGATTTTATAAATATACCTTTTAATATGTGTCACTTTTATATTATTGAGAAATAATTCATCAAAAGAAGATCTTTTATACCCACAAATGGAACGATGATGCATTTAAGAGAGTTTAATCAGAAACAGGACCAGATTGTTTTAGTTTAAAGGGGTTTGGTTGTTAGGGGAGTGGTGTCATGGGGTGTATATGTTTCTATAGATGATGGTATTTTATTATAATGTTTTTAATATTATATTATTTAGACCACATAATATGAATAATTATTATCCTATAAATATAAGTACAATATTATTTAAAAATTGACATTACATTTAAATTTCAACTCAAACAAAAACCAAAATCCTACATAGAAATATTTTTATTCAATGTAAAAAATTCAAAAAAATATAATAACAAAATGTAATATATCCATCGATAATCATGTATTTTTTGAGAAATTTAAAAATTATTTTTAAATGAGTAATTTAAATTATTAAATATATGTTAATTAAATAAAAATAATTTCGAATTCATGAGGCATATTTATTTATATATAATATTCTTAAACATTTGACTTTTGTAAAAATTTTATTGATTAAAATAAAAAAGTGAATTATTTGTGAAAAAATACATAAACATTAAACTAAATATTATATTAATTTCATTATCTGAATTTTTTTTATACAAAACTATTTTGTAAATATAAAATTTTAGTATCTAAATAATATAAAATATTTAATTAAACATATTTCTACATGAAATATATAATATATAATATTTCATTGGTTTTTACATTCTTATTATTCAATAATTCTTAAAAATAATGTGAATTTATGTTAATTATTATTAATATGTTTCCAAAAATAATTTTAAATTAAACAATAATGTTTAAAATAAAAAGTAATATTTTACATAAAAAGTTGAAACATAGGTAATTAGTTTTTATACCAATTTCTCTTTTAATTTGTATGATTTGAGAAATAATTTTATCATTTTTTTATATTCACAATTATGATCATTATAAATACTAATGTATATTAATTTAAATATTCTCATTTTTAGTATTTATATGAGAGCGGTAGTTTATATAAGGACATGGCATAAAATATTACATAATCTTGAATTATGTCAAGAATTAAAATAAAGGATCATTTCAGGATTAGAGTTTTAGAGAATTAAGCCACAAATATTACATAACAACATTAATATTAAATGTAGTCACTAATATTCAGTTTCTATTTTTCTCATAAAATAAGAAAATCTTAAAAAAACATGTCTAGTTCCATGTTTTAGACAGCATGACTTTTCCTTGATCCCATCCTTGATACTATTCATCTATATGTCCTTTAAAAAACATTTCAAAAACATGGGATGAGCATAAAAAGCTTAGTAAGGGTTATAAAATGAGGAAGGAAAACATTAGCCCATCAATAAATACAAATCAATGTAACCATATTTTTCAATCATATTGTATCTCATGAAATTATATGATTTATGAATAATATGCTAAAATCATAAATCATAAATGTGCCTTATGAAATTCAGAAAATACTAAAATTTTAGCTATCAAAACTGCATAGGCAGCCACATTCGGAATACCCATCACAGTATATTCCATAAATATCTTCAGATAAATATTATCGTTTACCTCTGTCACATTACCCGATGCATTGGAGAGCTATCTCAGGCTCACCCACCCTAGGTTTATCACGGAACCACCCATATAATTAATCAATGCCCAATAACCATTACATAATAATAACACATGACAAACATATAAAGGAAATATAACATTTCTACATTCCAATATATCAAATCATGATATTTAAATAAACAATTCTTTATCAAACCATTTTCAAAACCATTTAAAACATTTAATAAAGATATTTTTTAATCAAAGTGAACCATATGAATTTGATACTTTTAATTAAATTATAATTTGAAAACATTAATTTCTATATAGATAAATCCTTAAAACCATTTTCAAAACAGGGACATTAATGACAATGATTTAGAAGAATAAATCTTTAAAACATTTAAAACTATATTTTAGTTAAAGTGTTTTTAACAAATTGTCAGACTCTTGAATACAAATAACTGATGAATAACATTAAATCAGAACATTTTAATATCATGAGAATAATGGGATTCATGATATAATATTCCAAATGATAATATATACATCGATTATAATATAATATGTTCATAATGACAATGAAGTTTCAATATAATTTATATTAAGATAAAATCCCTTATAAAAAAGGTATCTTAGATTTAGGATAATTCAATTACATAGTAATGTGTGAAAAATATAAATACACTCAATATGATTGGATATTCAGTGTCGATCAATCAAAGAAAATTCCGACATGTTCTTTTTAAGACAAAAATAATGACTTGATGTTTAACTCAATGAATGGAAATGAGTTAAAATTAATCTTATCATGTTCATATCATGACTCGAGAATTTATAAATTCAGTGATTATGTGAATAAAAATTATATCTACATAAAAGGTATTGGAAATTAAATCATAAATAAATAAATATTTATTCCATACATAATCATAGTATGAAATAGTAAAGAATTAGAAGATTAACCCAAGGAATGGAAATTGGGATAAAAGGATCCCTTACCAATTTGGTAACCTACGAAACATACAACAATGAATGAAAGATTATATAATGAAGATATAAATACCCATAAATTGAAGTATACTGCATAATGAATACAATCATGGGAAGTATATACACCACAAAAAAGGAAATAGTGTCAAATATTGCATGAATCTCACGGGAATAAAAAGATTGTAGAAAACGTCATACCACATTGTAATCAATCAAGTCATATGAACAAAAGTTAAAAACGACCAAATTATTCCTAGAATAACATGAATATAAATAGGATCAAGATAATATATATGAAATGGCAGAACACAATACACTGCATTCAATAAATTAGTGGCGAACAATGGAAATCTCATGAAATTAAATGTGAGATTAGAAACCCCTTACCTTATGTCTGACTTGACTCCTTTGTCCCTTGTTATTCCTGAATAATAAAAATAAGATAATTCATAAATTTTTAAGAACAAATTTCATGTTTATTAGTCCTTTTATATCACTTTTTCGTGTTATAGAAATTATGTAATCATTTCAGTTAATAATAGAAATTTTTTCGATATTTCGTACTTTAGTAAAAAAAAGAGCAACTTCTAATTACAAGTTGTCCATGTGGTCAAGAGTCCATTATCTCTAGAATTATGTTCTTGATTTAGATAATATATATATCATATATATCCAGTATATATATATATATATTAATATTATATAACATTTGGAGATATGAAATGAAATTCACCGTTCATGGAGACGATACATCACACGTACGCATGAACACTACATTCATTTATCATTCATCTTTTAAATGATTTAAAATATAAATATAACTAGTTATATTATAATTCTTGTATTATATCATATATAATTTCAAAAAATTCATCATTTTTATGTCTCACATATTGTATTAACGATTCATATCACTTTGAGGGGGCAGTAGTCCGCACATCCTCAAATGAAATTGTCACATTTACACATAATGGAAACCATAATGGCAACATATAAGTTAAAAATATGGAGGAAAAAAATAATACATAAAAATAATATATATCAAATATAAATACAGTTCCATTATAATTTCCATCATAAGAGGTGGTAGAAAATAATTGAACAATCATCGTTTCGTGAGGTGTTAGTTTTCCACTCATAGAAACAATATGTTATTTACCCATTAGATGGAGGTGTGTGAAATTTTAGTTTTAATCATTCCCATAATAACAATAAAGTGTATTTAGAATATTGGTGTTGTTATAAAATAAATTAATTAGAAGAATTTCAGTGTTGGAGAAGTAAAATAAAAGAAAATAAATTAAAAGAAATCGTTACCTTTGATTAGGGTAACTCTCTTTAGTAAGAACCAAAACGACCTCTTGAGGTGAATTATTCCTATGATAAGGAATATATGTTGAAGAGATAGATATTGAGATCTTATTTGGGAAGGGTTCGGATGAGCCATGGGGCTTGAGAAGTGTGAAGAATGAGTTATAAGTGAGGGGTTTTTATAAGGGGGAGGTGTTCTTTAGTGAAGTGTGAAACTATTATTTTATTATATAATTATTTTCGGTTTCTAAATGTCCAAAACTCATTATGATGGAAGCTAATATGACTCCTGGTCAAAATAAATTCATCCAATTTGAATTGGACAATTTTTGGATGTTATTTTAATATTTACAATCTTATATATTTAAATAATTTACTAATGAGGTAAATACTATATCTTTTTAGTGTCATAAATAATTTCATTTATAGGATGTCTTAAAATTATAAATTAAATAACATGATCTAGAAAAATTTCTAGATTTCAAATGAATATTTATAGTATAAATGATAAATTATATAACCCCATTTAAATATTAATTTACTAAAATATGTTTTTTTGTCATTTTTGTTTTTACATTGAATTAATTAATCTAAATTGTCATTTTCCGTCTCATGTGGCTCTTAGGGGTCCCAAAATCAACCCTAGGATGCCCATGGTCGACCATGACTCATCATATAAGGTTAAGAAAAGTGCTAAAGTTATTTATTATTATTATAATATTATTTTTAAATTGAATTATCCTATTTACCTTCAACTACTGTAAATATAAGTCAAAAGTTACTATTGATCATAAATTATCTTTATCTTATTGAAAAATATTTTGTTACTAATAACAACCATTTATTTTGGATTTTTGAAATTCAATTTATAGAAGCAGTAAATTTTCATTTAAATGAAAAATTCGGTTTTTTAACTATGACTTAGTGGTTTCACTATTCATTAAAAATTGATTTTTTTCTGAAAAATACCAAGAATTCAGCCTAAGATATATTTTATATTCCAAACACAAAAATTATTTCGATTTTACAAAATTAAATACAAAATAGTTTCATTAATTAATTTAAAATTAATTCATGTTTTCAAAAAATAGCGTATTTTTAAGAAAAAATATCTATCAAATGATTGACTGTTGTTTATGCCCAATTTCAAAGTCAAATATCATCCAATGACCATAATTGGATTAAATGGTAAATGTATAAGCTAATTACACTTTAAAGACATTTAAAAATATTATCTAACAATATATATAAGTTAGAGTAAAGGTTTATTTTGAATTAAAAGTCATTATTTTTTCAATATTCATTTAAAAATGAAATTTATCTGAAAAATAACATAAATTTACCCAAATAAATTTTGATGCACCGATTCTAAAGAATAATTTTATTTCATTCAAAGTAGAATATATAAAAGTGACCAAAACAATATTTAATGATTGTTCACTATCAAAAGGATGTGAATCGACCTTTTAATGAATATTAGAGTATTTATGTTTAAAAATTATATTCTTCCTTATTTTAAGCCACTAAAATTTATTGGAAAAATTTAAAAACATTTTTAAAACATGTATAATAATTTTTTAGTTAGTTGTATTCATTCCCGCCATTATAATGTCTTGGAGTTAAAAACCATTTAAAATAATATAATTTTATTATTTTTTAGTATGACCAATTGTTTTGTTCAACGTAAGATTTCAAAGAATATAATTGTATTGTATTGGGTATACAATAGAACATAGTATCCCATTTAATTAAAAATTAATATTTAATTCACAAATATTAATAAATATGAAAACATCATACTCTTTATTTACCTGGGACGCTACAGTTTATTACATTCCTTGTCGACTTATTATTTCAATTGTCATATAATTACATTAATTCATATAAATAAACTATATATAAATTTTTATTCATTAACATTTTTTTTGTAAATGTTAATAAAAATAACATATTATTTATTGTTTTGTACATTTGAAACTAATTTTCATGTATGTGATAATACATGCCGAATTTAAGGTGAAAAATGTTAACATTCTAGTGATGGTATTTGTATTTATGTGCCCCAATAAGAAATATTTTAATTATATGAAGTATTTTTATACATAATAATTAATATTTATGTCAATGTAATATAAGGATAATTTTTCAAATTTTTTTGATTTTTATTATAAAATATAATACTATTTGATGAGAACATATATAGATAAGTCTATTAATTATATTTTTTAATTATGAGTCCTGAAATTATAAAAACTGAAATCACCATCACTACCACTTACCTCTCATGTTATTTACTATACTGATGTCTCCAAAAATCAATTAAATTTCCAATAATTTAATAAATAACCCCTGCATCATCAACATGGATGAATATTTTTGTAAATTCTACAAACTTTCATTAAGTTCTTTCCATACACCCACATATAATGTCCAAGAAAAATTCTATTATCATGAAGAATAACATTATATGTTTTTCATCACCACCCATATGAGTGGACTATTATAGATTAACTAAATACACAATAACCACCATGGTAATTTTATAATATCATTATATATATATAAAGTCTCAAAATAGACATGTAAGTCTTGACTAGTACTCATAGATTAATTGGAAATTAGATAAACCTAGACCTCCATCATTATGGACACATGAATTACATATTATTGTAATGTATAATTATAAAATCAATTAATATATTATCAAAATGTCTTGAACACTTCAGGTTTGATCACCTATAGATCATTTTGAATCCATATCACTAATCTTCATCATATCAAAAAATAACGATTATGAAAATATACTGTAATAATAATCACAAATCGTAGTGAGATATAAATAATAATGTTTCATAAGTCCTAATAGTCATCCCAACCCAACCTAATCCATTTAGTACGAAAAGATTCATATGTAGTTAATATTAATTTCCCTATATAATAAATACATATACATTGATGTTTTTTAAATACACACTCTCTCTCTATCATGGAATGTGAATGTTTGGGGAACGACTATCATAATGTGGTTTAATAATTTTCATATATTTTAGAATCAAATTTTAATTAGAAATTAGATAATATAAAGATATATTATAAAACTAAAATACTATCTTCATATATCACATTATATGAGAAAATAGATCAATGGATACATTATCTGATCACTCATCTCATTTATATCAAATTATATTATAGAAAATAGTTATTGATTTTTTATTCCCATGTACAACTGAGGATATATAAATTCAAATACCTTTACTCAACTAAATGTGTTCTATGTGTCTTTTTATCACAAAATTCACTTCACTTTCTCTAGTAATTTTGAGTCATAAAATTTCTTTGACAATCCCTTATTATAAAAAATCCCCAATCATATCCACAAACCACAATACTATCCCAATACTTGAAATTTTATCACATCTCAATATAATTCATATTATAAATAGTTATACCACCAATACAATCACCAATCCTTCAATCAATTTTGGTATCCCTATACCCATATTACCTAGGCTATATTCATTGTCAAACCAATAACACCCTATAGATAATGATACATTTAATTTTATATTAGGTTGTTTTAAATGAATCAATAATTGAAAATTAACAAGGATATAATGAAAAATAATCATTTTAAAATCAACAATGAAATATTTTGTATTAAAATAAGTAATAATATTATGTCACTAATATATAAATAATAATTATTGAAATTCATTAGTCGATATATTCCGTATAAATATAAATATTTTTATGCCAGTATGGTGGTAACTTGTTTATGATTTTTCAAGACCAAATATTTTTTTTACTCTAACAAGTGAAAGATGATTGAAATATTTTCAGGAGATGTTAATTCATTGATAAATCACTATTAAATAAATTATAGCTAAATATACAGTCACAAAGACTCGTACTATTTATCTCATCTTTTAAAATTGCACTATTATTCTTGAGGGATTATGATAGTAGATGATAAAATTATATAAATATATAATTAACTGTGTAACGAATTATATTTTTATATCATATGTGTTTTATAAATATCACTATATGAATATTAATGGAAAATATTTCAATATTAATACTAAATCATTAATAAAATTTAATCAATTTATCTGGGTAACGAAAATGATCATTATATTTTTAAAATGAATTTTTACAAAACAAATTACCATTTTATATTAATTGAATCATCATTTTAAAAGAATAAAACATATTTTTTGGGGGATATGATATATTATCAATATTAATTTGAAATTTAAACTAATATAATTAGTAAATGAAATAAATCTAGACTATGTACATTTAACAATTAAAAATCATTTTTTCAGAAAATAGATTACTAAGGAATTACAGTGATTTAAATTAAATTTTATGAATCTTGTTTTTGAAATTTAATTATAATAATTCGAGATTAAATTCAATTTTGGGGAAAAAATTATTTTGGAGGGTTTATATTGTACTGTCATACTCACATATCTCAATAACTTTTCTTCATGAAAAATTAATCCATAAAAAGTATTATAGACCATTTCCCATTTTTGATCCCTTTGATCAAAATTCCTTGTTTTAAGCCAATGGTTAAAGTAATGTTCTATAAGTACCAATTTTCAAATATGTTTTTGAATAGAACATTCACATATTTAACATGAGAACTATATACATCTTACCTAAAATCTCTATATTTATCCTAAACCCCTATTAAACTGTATCTACTATAATGAAGTAAATTTAATTTTTATACCTAATAATATTATTATATAAATGGATGATCAATTTTTTTACCTCTTATATAACCATTGGGAAAGTTATATATTAATCATATTATGTTAGGACTACCAAATCCAAGAGTGAAAAAATTTTAATTTTAATACCAAAAAAATGGATGCATATAAGAATATATATAATGAATATATATAGTTTTTCAAAAACCATCAATTATTACCATATAAACAAATATTTATTTAGATTAATTACTATCTTAAAGAGAATCAGTAATACCCTGATACTAGTGAGAAGCACCTGAGATACCCAAAAAATCCTTTAAGAATTATTCCACATGGAATAATGTATATCATAAATCAATGTACACTATGAAAATAAGAACAGGTCAATAAGTAAATATAACACCCTTATTTTCAAGGAGGTCCTACAATTAAGGAATTAATAACCAAACAATATAATTGACCACCTCATTGTACAGGACCACCCACCATGAGCCAAATTACCATCCCTTATCCAACAAGGAAGAAACCCAAAAAGGAAGATAGTGAGTGCCCAAGCACCTAAATTAATTGAATATATAATAAAGTGTAAAATACTACCAAGAGGGTGTGAGATATATATCCTTGTTGTATTTCACTAATGAATGTATTTATTTACATAATATGTTATTACAATTATAACGAGTCACTAGGATGGCATATTGTCTCAAGGTTCATAGTAAAATTATACACACACACAACCGTATTCCAAGGTTCACATTTGTTTACAGAAACAATAATATAACCCATGTACCCACTTAATTGAGAGTGAGTATATTGTTAAAGTATAAATATAGATCCCTACATATGTCTACCAAATATCCATGACTAATCAAAATAGATGAGTGATATAATCAATATTTTTTTTTTACAAAGGATATCCACATCAGTATCAATACGGTTTCAAGACAATCATATCTCTATATTTCATAGATCTTTTTGACTTTGAAACATTGAACTCATATAAAAGAATAATAAATTTTTCATCACCCATAAATTGGATGTAAAATAATAACAAAATTATAATCAATGTATTACTATAAGAGAGTATCATAACAAATTGATAACATCAACATCATGGATCATCAAATTCTATTCAAACAAATTTATTAAAATAAATATTTAAAATTTGTAATCATACTCGATTCCTTTCACATAGGTTTATATGATTTCTATATGTTAAAAAATCACTCATTATAACTCACCCATGGAAAACCATTTTTAAAAACATGTGGTAATACATTAAATATGGTTATTGGTAATTTAAAAAATTAATTCATTCTAAAACACTATATGAAACATTAAATATAATATAAAATTTCCTAAAAGTTAGTAAATTTACCTTAAAAAGAAAAAGTGGACATATTTATTTATATTCATCAAATCTAACATAAAATTATCTTTTATAGTAAATCATATTCAATATAGAATCATAAAATATGTAAATTTATTTTTTGGAGTATATATAAAAATATAATACATTTTTTCTATTTCTAATCATAGATAAGAGGATAAAATAATCATTATTTAGGAAATTTAGGATTAACATTGATAGAAAATTTATTAGAAAATTTGAAAAACATGAATATAAATTTTCATGAAATAAATATTTTTTGAATAATAAAAACTAATAAGAAACCTGAAATCTAATATATAATATCCAATGTTTAAAAAAACTAAATTTAAGGCTTTATATTGTTATCAATTTGTAAATGATGTGGGATATCGAGTGATGTGGATTAGGATTTACATATAAAATCTCTCAACAATTATCCATGGAGTGATTGGTTGGAATGACACAAAAATCTATCGCATGGAAGAATCATGATTAGAGGATATATTTAATACCAAGGGGATAATAACATACCCCACAATGATCATCTCTTCAATCAAAACATTTATCTAGAAATAGAATAGTATACAATTTTGAAAATTCATCCCGAGAGCTCACACACCCCAAACGGTCAAATTAATTTTGAATGGGAGTTTATTAGGGTAAATGGATGTGGGTATATAGGAATTAATTATTATATTTAATTCATTTATTTCTTATCTCATGGTTTACTAGGGTTTTCCACAATGTTACTAAAAATTATCCTACTCGTGTGAACAATACAAAAAAATTAGATGAATTTTGAGTTTCACTATATGATTTAAAAAATTATGAGACCCCCTCTAAAAATAATATTTATGGTGTCGTGTAATGGTAACATATTTTGAGAAAGTGTTTACTTACCATGATGTCTCTTCTAGATGTTAAATAAATGGTTCACGTTTTTCGAGACATGGAATCAATATTTTCAAAAATATGTTTGAACTGCAATAAATTATAAAATACAATAATAATAAATAAATTTCTATAATAAATCATAAAATAATAACAAAAAAGTTTTAATTCAATAAAAGGAAAAATTAAACTAAAATATAATTATTTCAATTACAAAATACCCACTATAGCAAATTATGTCCCCAAAAAGATTCCAATTCAAATGATCAAAATAGAAAAGTCAAAAATTACATCGCTGTAATATTGTGAGGTAGATGGTCCACAATCGAATTTAATTTATCATAAAATATCTCAATAACAAATAAATACATGATTTTTACTCTTAAAAGCTTAAAATAATCAGTTATAGAAACAGGAAATTGAAAAAAATGAAATATAACATGAGATATAGGATATGTCTACCAACCATGGTTCGTATAAATACCCTTCCTCAAAAAACCATTATGGTATTGATTACCATCATGAATAGGTTAGAAAGATATAAAAATATAAGAATTAGATGGAATAATCTATATATGAATTTGTATATTAAAAAAACAAAGATCATAAGAAATTTATCCTAAATCACATCCATAGGGTACTTCCATTGAAAGTAAAATAACCGGTTGAATTCCCAATATTTTAATACATGTATGCAAGAGGTAATCGAAGCATCCATAAAAATATATTCTAGGTCTCTTAAAATTATTTTAATATATATAAACCTTATACCATATATAGTATCTAAATAAAAAAACTTCTTCAAATTCATTAATATAATTCACTAATTAAAGGAATCCCCAATCACTGATTTTTTTGGTGGATTAAAATCTATGAAGACATTGGTTGGTATAAAGGAATAAAAAAGAACCATCTACATCACATAATTTATATTTTATGTAAAGTGATTGAATA
The DNA here is from genome assembly GCA_963277665.1 of Viscum album. NCBI lineage: Eukaryota > Viridiplantae > Streptophyta > Magnoliopsida > Santalales > Viscaceae > Viscum > Viscum album. Next base: position 656,887,816 of record OY728140.1, read on the forward strand.
TAAATTACATTTACAGGAATGGAAAATGACAAATTTGTAGACTAGAGCAATGAATAGGCATTCTATCAATCATTGGTCACATTTATTGAGACATTTATATAAAACATGAAACATATACTCATCCAAAAATTCTTAATTTAACACTCAAATAGGGAATAAATAAAATTAAATAGTATTTAAAATGTTTTATAAACCCACATTTATCCAAAAATAAATATATTTACTAACACATGAATTACACATCTGTTAAACAATTCACATTTCATTTGTAATTATAAAAAGTGATATAAATACATCGCATTGTCAAAACTCCTTCACCAATGTCATGATAATATTCTTTTGTTTCAGTAACATTAGTCTTGTCTTATAATTTTTCAATCCATTTTTATTTTTAATCCACAAAAAACTAAATTTTATTTTTTAAAAATTTCATTATATTATCAAAAAATATTGGTTTAAAATTATTTTTATAAGACCTAAATTTCCTAACAAAATTTTTTTAGTAATTGATATAATTTATCCAATAATATAACAAAAATAGTTTAAATACATAATTTTATTTTTTATAACATATTTACATTTATAAATACTGGGGTTTATGATATAAATTTTTAACAATTGAGTCAAACTATATAAATCTATAACCCTCAATATATACCTTATCAAGGAGATATGACACATATGTTATCGGAAATGGGTCATATTTTGAAATTAAATTTGAAATATGCATAGATTTGTATCATTGTATGATAAACCACCACCAAATCTCAAAAATAGTTCATAGACTTAATTACATATTAGTCACATCAATTCAACAGTATTTGCCAGATCATGAATGCACTTTGCATCTCTGGTCAAATTTCCATTTCAATTACAACACTTAGAAGGGATTCCACAAATTATATACAATCACATTCGGTATATATATATCATTACCATCAGGATAACAATACCCAATAGGATTTCTATAGTCACAACATTCCATAGTAACTCATTTCTAATCTTGAGGAGGTAGTGATCAAACACCCACACACAAACTACCTCTCGAGTCCTGAAACATTAAAAATCTCATTTCTATAATTAATTATACCAAATAAAATAAGTCAATCATGGTATATGTTATTAATTTAATGTAAATGCTTCATTTTATACCAATTTTAAGGAAAAACCCAAAATTACCATATAAATTTGTATTTAAGATGATTCTCTACGAACTTGAATAGTGTTACCCATCCCCATGGGATGGTAAAAACAACCTAAGAATATTGATACAACAATTAGAATAAATAAATAAATAAATAATATATATAAATAATAAATACAATCTACAGAAACAATATGTTGAAAATAAATAAGGATAGCCACATCAATTGTTTGACATAATAAAAATTTCAAAAAATAAAAAATAATATCTACAACCCCACCTATTAGTAGTCCAAAACCACTTACAATGTTCCAGTTCATATTCCATTGACTAACTAAGAATGAACACATATATGAACATATATATAACCTTATCACCTTCTATAATAGAATATATTCTATAAACAACAAATTTTACATGTTGTGTGTGAGCTATAGAGCCAATTAAGATTTCACTACATAGGAGATGAATTTACTTTATAAGGTAAACCTCGTATATTAAAAGGTATTAAAATTTTGTCTATATAGTGTTAAATATATATATAAGAATATAATTTCATCAATATCATATTATGTTTTAAAATAATTTCTCTAAATTTATCAAAATTATTTTTTAATCCAAAGTGGGAAATGTAAATTTGATGGTATAAAAACTCAAACCATTTCTTAAAAACCATTAAAAATCATTTCTCATGGTAATAGTTGTTATAAAAAAGAAATTTAGAATCTAAACCCAACATAATAATGTCTACAGGATTCTATTTAAGATATCCAAGAAACATAATATAAATAATCTAATAAAAAAATAATTTAAACCAAATAAATACGGAAACTCTGATGTCATTTATTGATAATGAACGCTTCCATGTATTGAGTATCAAATATTTTTATGTCAAGGAAAGAACCTCGATATAATAATGAGTCCATCGTATTCCAGGATGTAAATAAATCATGACCAATAACCTATCATACTTCTTGTCACATGGGTCTCAGGAAAGCCTATTCCTTGGAAAATCACATTCTTGGATGCACATCCATAGCCATAACCTATCATTTTCAAAAAAGGTCCACTAGAAACAGTGTGTCTCCACCAGAAAATCATTATTTTCGGTCATCATATCTCACTAAACATGATACCATTACTATCCAAAAAGTATATATTTCGATAATCAAGACACATGGATTCCAATGAAAATATAAAATAGTGTCATCATATGTCCTAGGACTAAAAATTTAATTCACTTTCTATTTATATATCACTATCACCCCCAACCACCCAAAACACGTTCAAGAAGAATAATACCTTTTTTATGAACAATAATTGGGATTTAAATTAATAATATAGGTCCTATAAATTGATTAACATGGGAGAGGATCGGTGCAAAGTTCTATCCTGGCCATAAAGAATCATCAATTTCAATTAAAATTCATTTCATCAAATCAACATTTAATATAGTAAATATTTATCGATTCATTTGTTAAATCATAATTAAATTCCAAAATAAAAATTAATTAATTTAATATCAGTAAATAATATATAAGTAATTGAAAATGAATATTCAAAATTCAAAGGATCAATTTAATTTTAAAATATTAGATTATTCTATTTTTCCATGAGAACAAATCAGTCATTACAATTTTCTAAAAGAAACCTACTATTAAATATAAAGAAACTTTAATTAAAATTTTCTATATTTCATTTCAAAAATTCATTTTTTCAAAACCCTTAGGTGATAAATATCATATAGAAACCAATTTCATTCAAATCGACCCATTTAACATTAAATAATATGCATAATATATCACATTCAGAAAAAAACCACAAAAAATCTTTTCTAATTGAAATAAAAATAAAACTAAAATTTGAATTCATAAATTTATAAAAGTACATTTGGAATCAAGATCATGATCAAATTTATCCAATATATTTTAAATTATTGTATAATAGAATTCTTGATTTTTTCACGTTAAATTTATATTTAACATTAATTAGATGAATTTAAGAATATAAACAAACCATATATATGAATACTAAAGATGAAAATAATTAAAATATTAATTAAAATCACTGAAACACCAATTATCAATTATCCAAAATCTATGCACAATGAATCTGTTATCTATTTCCTTATATGGTTATATATTGGTCATGGAAGTGTGATCCTGAGATAAGTGGATAGGGACCTAAATATATAATCCCACATCAACTGTCTATAATCAATTGATTCATAAGGAAAACATAGTCTACATGAATTACTAATAATGATATTGTTGTAGATAAGAGGATAAAGAGATAATAAATTTCATAAAGATGATCACTACTTCGATCGAATCATCAATCAACCAAGATAATTTGTTGGGATAGAAAAAATGTGTTGAGAGAGCTCCCTGAATCTATTGGGAAGAATTCTATTTGAATGGGAGGAATATCAAGTATAACAGGGGATCTTGATATATTAATATTTAAATTTGGAAATTATATATTCATCAGTAATTTTATATGGTATGAAATATTTTTTTAATAACTATATGAAAAACAATGAACCTATAACATACCTTTTGGTGTATCTACAAGTGTTTTCTCCATCATTTGACAAACCATTCATGAACCATACACCCTGACATGGGATACTGTAATTGGATTTACATTTTAGTCAGATAGTATGATAAATCAGAATCTACCATTGTTATGTCATTTATAATTCAATAAATGAATTCATGATTTACTTTTAATGGATGGCTAGTTTTCATAATAATGTTCCAACCATGATCATTCATAGAACCCATCAAAAATCACCAATTTTTCCAACAATAACCCAAATAATGATCTATACGATTGAGAATACTGTGGGTCAAAAATAATATGAAATATGGTAATTTTATGTTACATGATTATTGTGACATGATTATGATTTGGGAATATTAATTAGGTATTATTTTAAAAGATTACCTCTTACTAACATTCGAATATTACATCATAAAAAATTTATAAAATTATCTCATCACTAATTTCAACATCATTAAACATAATAATGATTATCAATTAATGAAGTTATAACATTATAAGTCATTTTAAAATATCTATTATAGTACATAATATAATCTAGAAAAGATGAACTAGGTATAAAACAATTGGGATCAAAAAAATTATTTCACAAATTTATAAAATCAAAAAACCAATGACAAACAATATATATAACATAAAATATCATTAATATCATGGAATGTCACTTAAAATACCAAAAGTGGTCATATTATTTAAAAATACTCAAATCATCCCCAAAAAATCATTGATAGGAAATCAGATTCAAAATAGAATTCTAAAATTTGTAACAATATCATACGAAACAATATAATGACATAATCTAGCCCTTATATTTTTTGTTCATAGATAACATGATCAAAGGTACATTAATGATGCAATTTAGGATTACATTATAATGGGTGGGTTTTTGAAATAATAAAAAACATGACTCTGAATTATCAGGAAATAATGATTTACAAAATGATAAATTTAATAAAAACACATAACTATAATATATAAAATCCAACCATGAAAAAAAAATTATTGCCATGGATTGTGATCAATTGTTAATGGAATTGGGAGTTCATGTTATATAGAATTGGTCCTAGATCTAAATTCCCAAACTATCCATCCATTATCTAATGAATCGCACAACCACTAATGTATCTTGGCTGATATAATCTAGATAAAAGTAGATATTTAATACTAAGTGGAGAATGTCATACCTAGTGATGATATGCACTTCAATCAGTACTTTGGTACATGAATATAATAGTATAAGTCATCTAAAATTCATCTAGACTTCTTATAAACACCAAAGGGTCACTTTATTTTTGAATGGGAAGAGTTTGGAGTAAATGTAGGAGAAAGATGGGATTTAATTATGAAATTTATGAAATGTAATTCCAATCATTTGGTTAAAAGGGTTGTTTCACATAGTTACTGAAAGTATGTTCCAATTCGTGTTCCCCGAATAAAACATCTGTTAGAGCTGGGTGATTTTTCTACAAAGTTTGACAAACTATGTGACCCAATACAAGGCTAATGTTTTTGGTTTCATGTAATGGACACATGGATTCCGAAACAATGTACTAACCAAGATTCATTTTCTTTATAATAAGTAAAATCTTCATGGTTTCTTAGATGGATTCACTATTTAAAAAAAATTCTAACTTTGATCAATCCTAAAAAACACTAATAATTTCCAAATGCCTCTAAAAATGACCAAAAACATGAACCAAAATCTAATATATCAAAAAATCGATAAATGAAAATATAATATCATACATAGATATTATAATCTACCCACTATGTAAAATTATTTCCCTAAAAAGATTCAAATTCAAATGAAATAAATAAACATGTTAAAAATAACCCTCAGTAATCTTGTGTGGTGGAATGTCCAATACTAAAAGAAAGACCTATAAAATACCTCAAAAAATTACCTCCGTTATTATTAATCTAATAAACTAATAATAATCAGCAACACCTCAAGGAACATGAAAACATTGAGTTAAAATGAAATCATGTCATAGGACTCCAAACAATGCTAACAATCACGAAAATAGTGTATCATCATAAAAACATGAATCCTCAATCTGAATTATATAGTTCACAATATGCATAAAGGAAAATCTCTGTTATGATACCAAAAAACATAATTCGATGAAACATTCAACCCTCTCATTGATTCTAGAAGATAAAATTCTCTTAAAATCCAACTATGATCAAAATTACAGAATCATGGAATAGAACTGAAAATGATTTCTTCCCAGATAAATTACATTAAAGTATCATTAGGATTTAAAAAAAAAGTTTTATCCATATATGATAACAAAAATTCATCTACCTATAACTTTAGGTTCCTATTTAATCATGAATATTCATTTTCCCAGATTCAGAGTACAACCCCAATGTTTGTCAAATTCCAACTCAAAAGTGTTAAAAATAACTAGATCAATGCACAAAAGGGAAGTAAAATATCATAAAGAATGTCATCACATACATCTTGATCATGATCTATCTATAAATTAAAAACCACTATTTCATCAAGAATAGAAAAAAAATCATAATGATCAAAAATATATTTCATAATAATTAAGTAACACATATCCCAAAATAGTCCGCCAAGATCTATAAAATAAATAGTTTTCAAAAATAGAAAAACATAATCATGAAAAAAATCAATTGGACTCCACTCAAATTTCAAATCAACCTATGTTGGATTACTATCCCCCATTACTAGTAGCTCATCATCTTTATTTTAATATTTACTATGAGGCATATATCAGGATCCCAATTATCTAAATGAATCTTTTTTAATATAATAATATTCTACTAAACCATAACTGAAAAAACCATTTCACATTTCCTAACATATAGTCCCTCTTATAATGAATTCATTATCTATTCCATTAAAAAACATTCATAGGTTAAAAACATTACTACATATAAGTAACTGGTACACCAAACATGAATCACATGAGATACATATTATTTACAAAATAAAACTATCCCTTCATAAACAAATTAGACAAATCAACAGATCAATCGGATTTCCCTAAAATCACTAAGATATAGGCATTTTCTACTTCAATATATTAAATGGATCCATCTTATCATCCAAGTCAGTTTAAAGAAATGTTTGAAAAGTGATATAACATATTGTTGAGAAGATAATTTCATGGTCTATGTGAAGACCTACCAAAAATATATAACCATAAGGGATTAATTAACATGTCTCTTAAATTTGAAACATACAAAAAATTATACTTTCAAGGAATACTATGAAACAGAATGATTTTCTTAACTAAACCAAGATCACAAGTAATTTCTCCAAATTCAAATCCTTAGTGTAATTCCAATTAATTAAAACAAACTTTATAAATTACCAATATATTATTTCATTCATATATGAGAGATTCAAAACATCCCTCAATGATTTTAAATGCCTATAAACCTATTATTTGATTTTCATGAACCTTATTCCATCTACAGTCTTGAGAGGAACAAAATTACATTTAAATTATTTAATATACATCACTGATTCATAAAAATCATGATCACTAATATTAAATGGTGGATGAAAATCCAAGAAGACAAGTGTTGGTTGAAATGAATGAAAAAAATCCATCCCCATCAAACAATATAGATTTTATGTAGTGTGATTGACTAGAAATTTTTGTTATGGAAAATGAAAGTGACTAATCAGAATATTGGATTGATGAATATGATTTATATCAATTAGTGTAAACGTTCTTTGGGACATTTCCAGAAAACATGAAACATAGAATCAAAAACTGATGGGTAATGATACATTCAATGAGAGGATAAATAAAATTCCATATAATTTTAAATAATATTGGAAACAACATTCATTCAAACATCACAACATTGAAAACAGACAACTTACACATTTATTAAACACATTAATTTTTATCCAACATAATAAAACATGAAATAAATCCATCACCATTTTAAAACTCTTTTACCAACTCATGGAACATATTCCTTGGTTTCAATAATATTACTATCATCTTTTAATTTTCCTAACCAATTCTATTTTAAGCCAAATTCAAACAAAAAATTATTTTTAAAAAAATTCATTATATTATAACTAAATAATTTTTGAACATAATTTTTAAAAACCATAAATTTCCCAATATACAATTATCAGTATTTGTAATAATTTGTCCAAGAAAATAATAAAATTTGATTTTAATCCATAATATGATTTATCAAGAGAAATTTCATTTATAAATATATGGATTATGGATAAATAACAAAACAATTGAATTAAAAAATATATATCCATAACACTCAAAACCGAAATCACATAGGTGATATCACATGGAATCAATAGAAAAGGGGTCAAATATTAAAATTAAAATATAAAACATCATTCATTAGTAGAATGGGCTGGTAAAACACCAAGAAACATAGAAATAGATCATGGAATTAATTCTATATTATTCACATCAATTAATAAATATATATTTGATCATGAACACACGGTGTTGCTCCAGTCATATATCATTTCCAATTCAAAAACATGATGTTGTTTCCAAAAATTAAACATAATCATATTGGGAACATATATCACTTGTATCATCTGGAACCAAATAACCCAAATAAATTTATAATGTTACCATATTATATAGTAATTCAAGTCTCATCATGAAGAGGTGATGATAAAACACACACACACAAACACAAACATCATCTTGAGTCTCGACACTTTAAAAATATATTTTCTATAAATACTTTTTCTTAATAACATATTCATTTTAGGAATAATTTATTTATTTAATGTATGTACCTCATTTTATAGCAATTTTAATGACACCACTGAAATTACCATCTAAAAAAATAGCTGAGATGATTCTCCACTAACATGAATTGTGTACCTTGTACCCATTGGTAGTGAAAACAACCTAGGAAACATAATAGAACCTTCAGAAAAAATTTAACCAAAAATAATTATTAATAATTATTAATATAATTTATTTAAAGATAAACTATAAAATAAATCATGAAATCCATATCAAATATTAAGAAACAATAAAAAAGTCTATATAAAAATATAGACAATAGCCCATACTAGTCGTCCATGACAAAATAATATGTTCCATGTCACATGACGTCAACTAACCAATAATGATAACACAATGGATAAAGATGACAACCTAATCACCTTCAATAATATAATATCATCTGCAATAAATAAAAAATAAAAGACTTGTGTGACCAATAATATCCAATAGAATTTCTCTAAATAGGCTATGAATATATTTCATAATGTACTACAAAATAGTTAATTGGTGTAAAAAATATGGGGACATGGTTTTATAATTTTATATTAGAAACTAATCTCTTCAAATTCTTATTGAATTTTTAAAATATCACACTAAAAATTTGAATATAATTTTGTAAACTAAATTTGGTATCAACGACTTCATCCTAAAAAAACAAAAACTTGTTCCTAAAAACCTATGAAGATATTTTACAAAGATATTTTTAGTTAAAAAGAATTATGTTTAGAACATGTAATTGTTATGTCAATTTATACAAGAGTCTATATAAAATAACCAAGTATCATCATTTCAAAAATCAAATAAAACAATAAAATTAATCTAATAAATATGGAATCTTTGATTTCATGTATTGAAAATGAAAACAGTCATATATAGAGTATCAAAGATATATATTTCGTGGATAAAAAAATGATATAATATAGAGTCCACCATGTTGAACTAAATTAATAAATAAATTATAATAACCTATCCTATAATCAATCACATGGGACATAAAAAAACTAGTTTTTTCGATAACTGCTTTCATGGCCGCACATCCCTACATAGACCTATCATTTTCTATATTGATCCACTAGATAGTGTGTGTGTCCGCTAAAAACATCCTAAATCAATATTATTTGGTGTTAATACCCATGATCCCCTTACAAGACAAACATGTTATCTTATATTATCATGACACTTGGATTCTAATATAAATCCAAAATCGGGTCATGAAATGCTGAAGGACTAAACATTTAGTTATTTCTCTATTTATATCTATCCATCACACTCTAACTAATTCTCATTAATAAATGATTTTTTAATAAATTATTATGATTTAAAAGAATCATGTATAAGTTATAAATTGATTATTATAAGATAGGATCATAAAAAGCTTCTAACTAGGCCATAATGGATCATCAATTACAATTAAAAATTACTTCATAAATGCAATATTTAATATCGAATAATATAAACCATAATTTATAAAATCATAAATAAATTCCAAATGGTGAATTAATTAATTTATTATTTTCATATCAGACGTTGGTAATTCAAAAAGAATATTCAAAAATCAAATCCTCAATGTCATTTCAAAATATTTTTTATATACTTTTTATATGATAATAAATCAATCATATCTAATCACCAACATCCACTTATTTTTAAAAACAAATATAAACTAATAAAATAGTCCTCTATTTCATTTCAATAAATCATTTGTTTCTAAAAACATATGTAAAACCATTCATATATCAACCAATTTCACTTAAATAAAACCAATTAACTTTAAAAAACAAAATTGTGCCTAATCCTATGAATTTCATCAAAAATACCATGAAAATATCTTTTAATGGAAATAAAAATATAATTATGAATTGAATTCATTAATTTACGAAAGTATGTTATTAATAAAGGTCATCATAAAATTTATCCACTCTATTAAAATTTTAATGAGATAAATATTAGGAGAATTTTCATTAGAAAATTCATAATTTAATTACATTAGATATGTATTGGAAAATAAAAAACGCATGTATATGAATATTAATGAAAAAATGAATTAAAATATACATTATAAGAACAAAAACCACTATGTCAATTATATTAAATATAGCCATACTAAATCTATGACTTTTTTCCTCCAATTGTGATCAATATGTGCAGAAAGAAGGGTCTGGAGATAATTGGATGTGGACATAAATCTATAATCCCATATCAACCATCCATGTTCAAATCAATCATAAATCAATTATAGAATATAATAATAAATAATAATATATTTGGGTAGATCAGAGTTTAAGAGTACAAGAAATAATATCATGTTGTACATAATACATGTTGAAAGAAGTCTATAGGTTTCTTTTTTAGTTTGTTTATATGTTTGGTATGACTCCTGAAATCATAACTTCTGCGGATAAGTGTTCATATTGAACTGTGACATTTCTACTAAACAAGGGTCTATTATAGCATTGTTTTTAAAGATAATTCTATTTTCTACGATAAAGCCGGTTATTTTTTGTCCAATTCTTGATTTCTTAGAAACAATGCATATTCAAAGGATTCTATTCATCTGGGGTGCTATAAAAGTTGATGATAACTCTAAACAGGAGGGAACCTGTTTGTATATTTCTTCTCTTGATCTATTGAGAAAGGAAAAAATTATTTCTAGTGCAGATTTAGGTCGTCCTTCAATGGGGTTGGAGCTTCTCATGGAATATTTCGATGTATAATTTGATGATTAACGGATTTGTATTAGATATAATGATCATTAAACACCGAATGGTTAAATGGTAGAATATTGAGGTCTAGTTGATCAATGTTTGGTTTTTTTCTTATTTGTTGATATTGAATTTGTCTGATATTTTAGGATATCAGTTCTGTTTTTGGGCTCTTTGTGTCTTGTAATCCTTAACTTTGGGGATGTATGTGTTTATTTTTTCTTTTTTTTTGGTTCCTCGATTAGGTTTTTCCCAATCCAAGGGTTATATTATTCAAAAAAAGGACTCAAAAAATATGAATATTATCACTAATTTGATCGAACAATCAATCCACCAAGATAAGAATGTGGGAGATCCAAAATATCACTCTAAAGATCAAAAAATACATTGGTATTCGTGATGTTTATGTAAGTTAAATTAAATGATTAAGAGTAGGTCTTGAGATATTAATTATGAAATTTTGAAAATTAAATTTATAGGACACGATTTTCTAATGTTGGATATGAGTCTTATACCAACTATGGTCCAAATTGTGTGCACTTAACAGACCCTTTAGAATTTATCTATGGTGTTTAACCACAGTTTGATAGACCATTCATGATCTTTGTACCCCCTATTTGGATATTGTAAGTGGTTACATATTTTGGTCAATTAGTTTGATAAATCACATTACAACCATGTTACATCATCTATAAGTCAACCAATTAGTTTTTAATTTCCTTATAATGTATTCAAAGATTTCAAAAATCTTTTTCCAACCATTCTCAGGCATAAAACCATTCAGAAATCATCAACTGTTTTAAATAATAACCTAAAAAATGATAAATAATAAATTAAATAAAAAGGTTTATAAAAAATGAAATCTATAAAAATATATTACATGAATTTTTTGACATGATTGAGTTTTTGGGTATATTAATTAGGTATTATATTTAAATTTAACCTTTTATTAGTATACAAATTGTTTTGTTAAAAATTTATAAAATTATCTCATAACAAATTTAAAATTCATAAAACAAAATGATGAATATAATTGAATGGAATTATAACATTATAAATGATTTTGTAAAATCCATTATTGGAGCATAGATACTCTTATAATGATTAACTAGGTACAATCCAGTGGGTATCAACACTGAAATTTCACATATTATGTGATTTAATTAAAATCACTAACATTTTATGATGAAAATTTCCAACAAATAACAAAAAAATATAAAATTAATTATTATAATTAATATTTATATCAATTTATCAGTATTAATAAGTTTCGTAAATAAGCTATTTAGATTATTCTTTTTTTCATATATAGATTTATAATATATTTATCCATATAAAAATCCAAGTCATGGGTTATGTTGAATCACCCTCCATTTGATTTAGTTTTAGTTTCGCATCCCTGATTAAGCTCTTAAAAGTTTCTTATATTTTTCAATTTTCATATTTTATATGGTAATTTTTATTTTTTGTGGAATTATTCATTTTAATAAGAAATGTCATCTTCATTTATAGGTTAATTATTTTATAAAAATAAAACAATTATATGAATAATTTTTTCCTTCTTCTATGTTTGTTTCCCATTGATGTCAATATTATTTCATTTCAATAAAAAATTATATAATATTTTGGAAAAAATATGTAATTGTTTCACAACATTTCACAATACATCTAAATAGTTTAAATCATTATTACCCATTTAGATCATGTGGATTTAAAAAATGTAATATTGAAAATGAATTTATTTTTATAATTAATTAATTTGTTATAAATTATAAAATTAATGATTAATAATTATTTCTTTTAAATTATCCATTAATACTATTTCATTTATTGTGGGGTTTTGAGAATGTTTTCAAAATACCATCGAAACAATTTACTTTATAATGTAACTTGTTACATCAAATTCTCATAGAATGGTGTGAAAATAATTTATGGAATCTCTTTTAATAATTATAATTCGATTTTTATCCTTATCTCTAATAGAGTTGTATTTTTATTTAATGTGAAATTTTTTCAATATTATCATTATTTTAAAAACATTATATGATAACAATGATTAAATAAATTTATTTTCTTCACCAAATCTTGGAGAGCGGGTTTGGGGAATCGTATTTGGTGTCATATCGTTGGTTTATTATTATTTTAGATATTATTACTAGATAATAATAGTTAAAATATTATAGATAAGATTATGTAGATAAAATAATATTGAGACCTTAGTAAATCAATTATTATAGTGATTTTTAGAAATGAAATCATTTTTTAGATTAAATGATATGTATATAGTCTCTAGAATAGATTTACCTAGATAATTATTCTTTAAAATGGTTCATTGGGTATGAAATATATTTTTTACTAAATGTAAAAAATGATAAAAACTGTACACGTATTTTGATACTCTCAAGGGATATTCATTTTGGATTCAAATTATAATTATAATCCACTATAAATGTTTTTAATGGAATGTAATGATACACTATAATTATATATTCATTAAAAAAAAATAATTATCTAAACAGACAAACCCTATGTTGGAAAAAATAGATTTTCATGTAAGATTACGAACATTTTTATGATTTATTTCTTACATAACAATATTTTTTCATTTTATAATTTATTAATTATATCCATAAAATATTATTTACACGCGTAAAGGATAAATAATTGAGAGGCATATTTTATAATGTATATTTAAAAAATATGTGGATTTTTACATTTATATACTATATATTGAAATTTTAATGAATCCCAAAAGGAATATTCTAATTATATTATTAATAAGGAATTATGAACGCCCAAATATGATCCCATAAGGATGTACTTTTAGAACACCACAATTTTATATCAACTATTTCATTAAAAAATATAATATATAAAATGAGTGATAACATATTATGTGGTGGGGGGTTATGATAAATTTTATATAAAGAAAAATAAATTGAAACATATAAAATAATTCAAAAGATAAAAGCTTTTTTCTTGGGAAAATAAATGTTTTTTCATATGAATACATAGTGAAATAATCAAAATCTATTAAAATATTATATGTATTCAATTAACTATGTTTATCATGACCATTCATTGTACACCAACCAATTCCTATTGTGGTAATCCAACTCAAAGAGCTCTACATATAGGGAATTATCTGTTTTTAATATGGATATAATAACTCATATTATTACATAAACCCCTCAATACCACTGATCTATATTTAATATTAAATCTTTTTTGGAGATAATAAATTTTAAATGAGTTGATGTGTTAGTATTAGTGAAATTTGGATACTCCAGAAGATAATAATATTAACTGAAATATAAATTTTATATTAAGATAAGTTAAATCACCATTGCACATGAAACTCCTGAGAAAGTACCCCCTCCCTGAAACAACCAAGTTGTCAGCTATCGATTTTCCAAATGATTAGAATCAATAAGAGGGAAAAAAAGAAAATGATATAGAATAATTAAATAAAATTGAGAAATAATATAATTTAATATATAGAAGAGTATTATTGAAAATCACTTTTTTAAAAAATAAAATTTACTAACTTATATTCAAATAAAAAGGAGGTTTGGATTTATATTTTTGATAGTGGTTGATAATCACTCTATATTATCTAGTCAATGGTTTATATTTAGTTAAACCATTATATTTCCAAATCACATGATGTGTTATTTTGAAATCTTTTTCATCTATGTCACTATTATACCCCCTCAAAATATCATCTTTATTGGATAAATGTATATATTGGTATCATATAATTAGTAAATAAATAATTTTTTTCTCGAAGAATGATCGAATTCTAATGCACTTGTTTTCCATTAATTAATGGACTTGATATTTTTTTAATCCCATGTATGAAAAATACAATAATTTTATTATTGAAATATTATATACCCAGTATAGAAATTATTATTGTTTAGGTTTGGTGCATGTTATGAAATTAGATGTCTTTATAATTTATCCTAAATTCCACAATGTGTGATCTTTTATTTGTTTCATACATATAATAATAATATTGGATGATTCATTATTTTATATATGTTGATGTAATGTATCACAAAATTTATTAAAATCTATAGAAACGTAATTTCAAATTTTTTAATAAGGTGACAATTATTGTGATCAAAATACTAAAATAAATATAAACTGTTAATGATAGAAAATATATCCATTTTCATAATTGAAATTAAATTATCTCAAATTCATAAAAAGGGGGAAATTAAGCCCAAAATTATAAATTAATAATATTATAAAATTATTATAAAATTGAATATATGAATATATGATCTTCATCAATAATCATATATAAACACCACACTCCATGAAAATAAACTAATATCCATATGAAAATCCCATACAAAATCAAAAGTGATAAAATATCCCATTTTAGTTAAAAAACAACATCTTGTATCATATTCAAAAATATATTACCTATCATTTTCATCCTTAAAATTTTAAATTTTAAAACATAAAAAATATATCCATTATTTATTAACAACATACATCATTTGTAAATTCATATCACTCTTAAATGATGGAAAAATTAATATATAGTTATCCTTATTCCAGGAAAATTATTTGTTCACCTAGGCATAAAAAATTATCATCTTTATAGATATATAAAAAATATCAATTTTTAATCATAAATAATTTCTCAATTTTTTTGGTGGATAATAGTGGGTGATTTAATAAAATTGAAAAAAAGAGTGGTTTATATGTGTTGGTTAAACACTTCAGTATAATAACTTGTATATTTGAGTAAAATCTTGTTATAATCCCCACACCATTCCTTATAATATATATAAACTAAAACAACTTTTTATAACATGGTCCATGAGTCCAATGTGAATTCAGTGGTTGTTCTCTATTTAATTTTCCTAGTTTAATTTTCAATTTTTTCTATTTTTGATTAGTTTTTTTTATTAATTATTTATGGGGTATTAGATAATAAATTAATTTATTAGTTTAATAAAAAAATCTTTCAAATAATAATGACGATGATATAAATATTATTTGTATTTTTGAATTAATGAAATATTTTTTATTTCTAAAGAAAATTATGATTAAAATGAAGCAAAAATGGTGGTAATGAGTCATTATAATGCTCTAGTTTTTTATATAATAACAACCACACACTCCCCACAATAAGAAACATCAAAAGGATTACACACAGAAAGTTTGTTATCCCCAACATAAAGAATCAATATCCAAGACAAAAATGTTAAAAGTGAAACTATGTATGGAAAAAATAAATTTCCCTACATCTTAATTCTTTGAGGAAATATATTGTTTCTAAGAGATAAATAAGGGTTATTTTAAATGAATATATTATGTTAAAATAAATATTGCAATAAAACCCAAATCATATTAAAAATATTTTTAATCATGAATAATATGATAGATAATAACTATATGTACATATAAGGCCCCAGCCTTAAACCTTACTTAATCTTGAGTTATTATAAGATTGCAGATTGAGGATCTTTTCATGTTTAGAGTTTCGGAGAATTAAATCATGAAACTTGCATTACATTCCACATTTAAACAAAGTGGTTATATAAAAGACAGTATTCATTTTCCCCATCAACGGAGACATATTTAAAATAAATCATGGATTCATTATTGACACATCCTTGACACTATCATCACATCATGTAACTTTCCCTTGACCTGTGAAAAACATTTCAAAAACGTGGGATGAGCATAAAAAGCTCAGTAAGGGTTAAAAAAATATGGAAAAGAAACATGAGTTCATATATACATAATAATGAAATCAATCATTACTGATAAAACAAAGGCACTTTAACATTCCTCATCAAATCATGAATAAATAATATAAATCATAAGATATAAAATGTAACTTGAGGCATTCATAACATTCTTATGTAGGGAGTAACCCTCTTGGTTACGTTTCGAATACCAACCATAGTATATTCCCTAAATCTCTTTGGAGAAACCTTAACTTTTCACTACTTCACGTTTCCTAATGCATTGGAGAGCTATATCGGGCTCACCCGCCCTTAGTTTATCACGGAACCACCCGTCGTAATAATAATTCCAAAGAACCATAACATAATCTTATCACATAAAACATGCATAAAGGAAACATAACATTTCCACCTTTCAATAACAAGATATCAATACAGCACATTGATATAAAAAAATTATGGAAACCATTTTAAATAACAATATAAAAGAAAAGTAAAACATGGTTTTTATTTTTCTTTTAAAAAAGGGTATGTCTTGTAGAGGAAGCTGAAACTCAAATAATGGCCACGGCGGCGGAGAATTTGTTGTCGCCGCATACGTACGACAAAAAAATTCCCTTTTTTCATTTAGTAAAACGCTTCGTATAAAAAAGATTACTTTTTGGATAAATGTAAAAGTCAAAGGGGTTTATACACTGTATAAAAGAAGGTTTTATATAAAACAAAATATGCATCAATGAATGTCGATTGAGAAGAAGTCACTTATAAAGATGGTATCCTTGGTTTAAGGATAAATCAATTACATAATTATGTGTGACAAACGAATACACCAAATATAAGTGGATATTAACTGTAAAACAATCATAGGTTATTCACACATATTCATAGAACTACATATTCAAGGAGTACAAGGTTATCCCAAAGAATCAAATTTGGGTTAAGAAGTTCCCTTGCAAAAATTTTACAGCCTGACGGTGTCACTACAAAATTCAGAAAATGATTTCATGAGAGATAAAAAGGGTATCTCAACACATGGGAAAAAAATTAAATCAATAAGGATATAGAATAACATATCCCAACATAATAGTATCTGAATTAAAAGACATAACAAAATAAGTCTTTTAAAAATAGGAGGGTGAAAGGTTCCTTTACCGACTTGGGTAACTTTCGAAACGTACACCCCATTGAAAAAGGGTCATAATATGAATATGTAAATACCCATAAATGAAATTATATTAAACAAAGAGTATAATAATGGGAATTACATACACCACTCAAAGGAAATGGTGGAAAATGTAGCATAAATCTCACGGGACTAAAAGTGAGATGAAAAATCCCTTACGAAAACTCGGCAGCCTAACGACACCACTTAAAACAACCAAAAATGGATTGATGAGATCAAATAGGGTATCTCATCATATTAAAATAAAATTTATAGAAATATTAATATAAAATCACATCCCCCATCATAACAAAGAGGATCTTAAAATAAGTGACATAAAGGAGAGTACTTAAAAAGAAAGAGAGAGGTTAGATCTCTTATGAAAATTCGGGAACCTAACTGCGCCACTCAAAACATCCAAAATGGATTAACGGGAGAAAATAGGGTCTCTCATAATATGAACATAAAAATTAAATTAGGATTAGTATAAAATAACATCCCAATAATATGAAATATGATCTTAAAAGGAATGACATAAAAGAGTGTACTTAAAAAGAAAGAGAGGAGTAGGATCCCTTACCTCAGGTCCGACTTGACTCGATCGTTCTTTAATCTCCTGAACAATAAACATGAGTTAATCTATAATTCCTAAAGAACCTTTTTAATGTTCATTATTACTTTTATATCACTTATTCCCATGTCATGAACTCTATGTTATTATTTAAGCTAATAACAGTCGTTTTAACGATCATTGGTACTTGAGTCAAAAATAAACTCTTTATAATTACAAGTAGTTCATGTGATAAAATATAAACTAGATCCAGAATTGTATTCATGATGTAGATATCATATATATCATATATATCTAGTATATTCATGCATTTATAATATTACATAACATTTAGAGTTACGAAATGAAATGCACCATTCATGTAGACGGTAAGTCGTATGTACGCAGGAACGCTACTTCCATTTCTATTTCATATTTAATGGAATTAAAACATAATGATACAAAATAGTATTTTAATTCCATTATGGTGTCATATATAATATCATTAAATATATCCTTTATATGTACCACATTTTTTATTAACGAAATCAAATCACTTTGAGGGGGCGGTAGTCCGCACTTCCTAAAATGAAGATATCGCGTATACCCATAGGGGAAGCCATAAAGGTATACCATAAATGAAAAATATAGAAGCTTAAGGAAAACATAAACATATTATATATCATATATAAATATAGTGAAATCATAATGTCCACCATGAAAGGAGTTAAGAGAATATTGAACAATCATCATTTCGTGAGGCAGTAATTCGCCATCCACAGAAAGAGTATGATATTTAACAATTAGACGAAGGTGTGTGTAAGTGTCGCTCGAATACGTAACATAACAACATCCTAGTATATTGAAGATACTGGTGTTGTTACAAAATAGATGTATAAAAAGAGTTTATGGGGGTGGAGAAGCAAAATAAATCAAAAGGACTCAAGAGAAGTCATTACCATAATATCAGGTAACTCCCTTTGGTTTGAGCTCAAAGGCTTCCTTTGGAAGAGTTATGACCAAAGTGAGTCTTCTAAGAGTTATAGAGGGATGTGTAGAGACAAAATGGTCTGGTTTTCGCCAAGCCAAAGGCTTTGGAAGTGTGGGTAAGGAGGTAGAGGTGGAGGCCTTTTATAAGAGGAGAGGAGGGGCACTCTTGGAATGTAAAGAAATTTTACTTTATTTTAGAATGAGTTTTGGATTTTAATAGTCCCAAATTGAAGTGTTTCTAGGATAAGGTGATATGGATTCTAAATCCACCCATACAATAGTTTTTGGACATTTTTAGGTCTTATATTTTACCTTATCTTTCTATTTTATTTAAATCGTTAAATAATGGGGTCATCGCTGCATCATCATGATGTCATAAATAATATAATTTATTTATTGTCTAAAAATTATAAAAAAATACTATGATATAGGAAATATTTTTATCTTTCCAATTACTATTTAATTTAAAAAATCTGACTTGTATAAATCCATGTAAAAAAAAGTTTAGTTAAATAACTCATGTTTGTGACATTTTAATTTTAACATTAAATAAAAAGGTATTTATGTCATTTTCCATCAAAAGTGGCTCCATGGGGTCCCCAAGATAACCCATGGATTTTCTTGGTCGACCATGACTCATCCAATTAGGGTAGGACATGTGTCTAGGTCATTTCATATTATTAAAACATTATTTTTACCTTAAACTACACTAATTACCTCTAATCGCGATTAAAAACTTAATAAGTTACTATTCACCAAAAAATTATTTTAATCTCATTGAACCATATTTTACTTCTTAAGGATAAACATTTATGTTAGATATTTGAAATTAACAACACAAAGGTGGAAAAAGTTCATTTAAACAGAAAATTGGTTTTTATGCGTTCCACTTAGTGCTTTCAATATTCATCAAAAATTGATATTTTTCAGATAATTACCAAAAATTCAACCTGAGATATATTTGATATTCCAAATTAAAAAATGATGTCTATTTTACAAAATTCATAAAATATAAGTTACATTAATTAATTTATTAATTAATTCCCACTGTCAGAACAAATAGCGTGTTTTTATGAAACAATATATATCAAAAGATTGACACTAGTTTAAGTCAAATTTCAAAGTGAAATTAATTACAATGACCACTATTTGATTAAATGGTAAAAATATATTATAATTTCACCATAATACCAATTCAAAATATAATCTAATAATACAAATAAATTAGATTAAAAAGTGGTTTTGAATTAAAATACAACATTTTTCACTAATCATTAAAAATTGAACATTTTCGGAAAAATAACAAAAATTGATGCAAAGTAAATTTTGATGTCCCGATTCTAAAGAAGAATTTTATTTTGTCAAATATAAAAAATAAAATTTTCAAAAAGTGGATTTAAAAGAGGTTCGCCATCAAAAGGCGGTTAATCGACCTTTTAAAGAATATTAGAATGTTTACGCTTAAAATTGGATTCATTCACACTTTTAATCCTCTAACATTTTTTGCAAAAAGTAAAAATATATAACAAACATATATAATCATTTTGTAGTTAGTTCTATTCATTCCCGCCATATCAACATCTAGGCGTTAACTAACATTTAAAATAATATTATTTTATTATTAGAGTGCAATGTGAGATTCCCAAGAAACTCGTTCCGTGTTGGGTACACCATCGAGCCGAAAATCCACTTTAAAGTTATATAAATATTTTATTCACAAATATTGATAAATGTGAAAATGTCATACTCTTTATTTAACTGGGGTGTTACATCCTTCCCCCCTTTTGGTAATTGCGTCCTCACAATTTTAAAATTGTGCTTGGAAACATCATTGAAAATCCCACATCGTAAAAAGAGTCAGTAAAACAATCACTTTAAAATAAATAAATATAAGTACAAAGGTCACCCGAGTTAACCCATATTAGGATTCCATGTATGAAAATATGGACATGGAGGAAATAAAAAAAGGTCATTTCTGATGGAGAGTGATAGTAAACATATCTAGGAGAAATTTAACCATAAGAAAATCACAAACTTGTGATGGGTTAAACAGTATTCGATTCCCCAGTAGGAAAAGTTAGTAGACAACATTTTTTGGTTTTATGTTACTCTTAATTGAGGAATTTATTTTTTTAGATTAACTAAATCATAATGAAATATACTTACTTGTCATGTAGACTTTCAAATTTTACTAGATTAATTAATCAAAATCATATTTTCTCTAAAAGACGAGTATTTAGGAAGACTTGATCGCATTAAGAGTACTATAATCAATTTCTAGAGAATCACCAAATACACAAAGAGAACTATATATTTCCCAAGTATTTAGACTCTAACCAAAAACAAAACCAAAAAGGTTAGTACAAGATCAGATAATCCAGAAAAGGATAACCCTTTATAAAAAGAAAATATATTCTTAATCTCCAAAATTTGTCCAACAAAACCAAAGTTCAACGAAGATCATTAGATAAACAATTTGTCCATAAAATTCTTCCAAGTAAACCAAAATAATATTGAAACCCAAATATTTGAAGGATTTAATGACATAGTCCTCAAAGGTACAAATTAACTTTTATCTCCAAATAACATCAGTTGCTCTAAAATTCTCATATTGAAAAGCAATTAACCTAATCACATATCCTCGATGATAGGTTAATCATTTCCATAGATAACCCAAAATAAACTTACTCTTGATTCCTAAAATCATCTAACTAAAATAATTAGTCAAACTAACCAGGGACTTGACGTAGTCCAGTGGTAGGCAATAAATACCAGTCATACATTGGTTGTGGGTTCGATTCCCACAACTTTGTCTGACCCGACGGGTTGTCAAACGGTGTGCGTGTTGTCCTTTTTTCAAACTATATAATTCTCAAATCATTCCCCAAAAGAGATAAAATCATCAAAAATAACCATAACATAATTTAACCTCAGATTTATCTCATGCCTTTTACTTCCATCATAACATATAGTAACCCATAATTACCTCAAAAGTAAGGATCATATAAACCCATGTGGTTCTTTATAACTATGTCAAAAAAAGAACAGATATCTATTCCTTGAATAAAATTTTCATATATTAAACATTAGGGTTACAGATACCATAAAAAGTCTTCTAATGTAACCCCATCACCAAGAGAGACTTAATACTCTTAATAATTTCACCATAACTCTTGAAGCCCTTATATGTTGACTTCTTGCTCATTCAACATTCTTCATGATACATTAACCATTACTTTCCAACTTATTCTGAAATACTTTTTTCCAAAAAACAAAATCATGAATCATATCCTAAGATTCCAAAAATAGGAAAACAAAAGTTATGAAATATTCCATACCTTTTATTGGTCATTGTCAGTTTCTTCATCCTCAATCTAAATAGCATTAGGTAATGGTAAATGAGTATTTTTACGATCTTGGTGATCCCATTCACGAAACTTCTTCATAGGACATGTGTTTGCATAATGACCATGCACACCACATTTAAAACATTCAATTGATCCCTAAGAAAGAACTTCTTTCCCTTTCATCGAGTCAACTGGATGCTTCCTTTTTCCATGGTAGGTTCTTTCTTTATGACCTTCATTTCCACATCTATAGCATATTTATATACCTTTGAAACATTTTCCTAGGTGTTTCTTTCCACTTGATTGACACATAGGTTTTTGAACACACTTACCTTTATGTTTATTACCTGTAGTTCCATAGGGATTTGGTTATCGTATATATGATGCCTTATAGAAATCACCAAGGTTTGGGTGGTCAATAATGACTCCAGATAGTTGGTTGAGTATAAACACAAGAGTTTTCATTGTAGCTCCCATATCATTCAGTTGCTCGCTCAGAAAACTGTCACAGTTTCCTTCACATCCACTATTACTTTGGTGCCTGCTAGATCCAGCCATTTACTAAAACCAAAAAGGTTAGTGTGAGTATATCACCAAAATCATCATGTACTAATGAGGAATATAAATACTAAGATATACTTACTCATTCACTTTATCTAAAACTAGGACTCTTTCTGAAATCCTAACCATTATGGTAATTCCACTTATGCTTAAAGAATACCCTAACCTCTAAAGTTATCTAAACCGACCTCTGATACCAACTATAAGGCCCCAACCATAAACCTTACTTAATCTTGAGTTATTACAACATTATACATTGAGGATCTTTTTAGGTTTAGATTTTTAGATAATTAGATCATGAAACTTGCATTACATTCCACATTTAAACAAAGTGGTTACATAAAAGACAGTATTCAGTTTTCCCATCAACGGAAACATATTTAAAATAAAACATGGATTCTTTCTTGACACATCCTTGACTATATTATAACATCATGTACCTTTCCCTTGACCTGTGAAAAACATTTCAAAAACATGGGATGAGCATAAAAAGCTCTGTAATCGTTAAAGAAATTATGGAAAAGAAACATGAGTTCATATATACATAAGAATGAAATCATACTTTACCCATAAAACAAAGGCACTTTATCATTCCTCATCAAATCATGAATGAATCATAGAAATCATAAGACATAAAAGGTAAATTTAGGCATTCATAACATTCTTACCTAGGGAGTAACCCTCTTGGTTACGTTTGGAATACCCACCACAGTATATTCCCTAAATATCTTCAGAGAAACCTTAACGTTTCACTCCTTCGCGTTACCCAATGAATTGGAGAGCTATATCAGGCTCACCCGCCCTTAGTTTATCACATAACCACCCGTCTTCATAACAATTCCCATGAACCATAACATAATCTTATCACATAAAACATGAATAAAGGAAACATAACATTTACACCATTCAATAACAAGATATCTATACAACACATTGATATAAAAACATTATGAAAACCATTTTCAATACCAAAATAAAAGAAAAGTAAAACATGGTATTTATTTTTCTTTTAAAAAAAGGTATGTCTTGTAGAGGAATCCGAAACTGAAATAATGGTCACGGTGGTGGAGAAGTCGTTTTCACCACATACATACGACAAAAACATTACCTTTTGTCGTTTAGTAAAATGCTTCATATAAAAAAGATTATTTTTTGGATAAACATAAAAGTCATAGGGGTTTATACACCGTATAAAAGAAGGTTGTGTATAAAACAAAATATGCCTCAATGAATGGATATTGAGACGAAGTCCCTTACAAAGACGATATCCTTGGTTTAAGGATAAATCAATTACATAATTATGTGTGACAAACGAATAAACCAAATATAAGTGGATATTAATTGTAAAAAAATCACTGGTTATTCACACATATTCACAGAACGAAATAATCAAGGAGTACATGTTTATCCCAAATAATCAAATTTGGGTTAAGAAGTTTCCTTGCAAAAATTTGACAGCCTAACGGCGTCACTAGAATATTCAAAAAATGAGTTGATGATAGATAAAAAGGGTATCTCATCACATGGACATAAAATTAAAATCAATAAGGATAGAGAAGAACATATCCCAACATAATAGTATGTGAATTAAAATACATAACAAAAGAAGTCATTTAGAAAGAGGAGGGTGAAAGGTTCCCTTACTGACTTGGGTAACTTTCGAAACATACACCCCATTGAAGAATGGTCATACATTGAATATGTAAATAACCATAAATGAAATTATATTACACAAAGAGTATAATAATGGGAAGTACATACACCAATCAAAGGAAATGGTGGTAAATGTAGCATAAATCTCACGAGACTAAATGTGAGATGAAAAATCCGTTATGAAAACTCGGCAGCCTAACAACACCACTTAAAACATCCAAAAATGGATTGATGAGATCAAATAGGGTATCTCATCATATTACAATAAAATGTATAGAAAGAGTAATATAAAATAACATCCCCCATAATAACAAAGAGGAGCTTAAAATAAGTGACATAAAGGAGAGTACTTAAAAAGATAGAGAGAGGTTAGATCTCTTACGAAAATTCAGTAGCCTAACGGCGCCACTCAAAACATCCAAAACAGATTGATGAGAGAAAATAGGGTCTCCCATCATATGAACATAAAAATTAAATTAGGTTTAATATAAAAGAACATCACAATCATAAGAAAGATGAGCTTAAAAGGAATGACATAAAAGTGTGTACTTAAAAAAAAAGAGAGGAGTAGGATCCCTAAACTCAGGTCCGACTTGACTCGATCATTCTTTAATCTCCTGAATAATAATCATGAGTCAATTTATACTTCCTTAAGAACGTTTTTCAAGTTCATTATTCCTTTTATATCACATATTATCATGTCAGGAACACTATGTTATTATTTAAGCTAATAACGGTCATTTTAATGATCATTGGTACTTGAGTCAAAAATAAACTCTTTATAATTACAAGTAGTTCATGTTGTAAAATATACATTATATAAAGAATTGTATTCATGATGTAGATATTATATATATCATATATATACATTATATTCATTAATTTATAATATTACATAACATTTAAAGTTAAGAAATGAAATACACCGTTCATGGAGACGGTAAGCCGTATGTACGCATGAACGCTACTTCCATTTCTATTTCATATTTAATGGAATTAAAACATAATGATACATAATATTATTTAAATTACAGTATGGTATCATATATAATATCATTAAATATATCCTTTATACGTACCACATATGGTATTAACAAATCAAATCACTTTGAGGGGGTGGTAGTCCGCACTTCCTAAAATGAAGATATCGCATATACCCATAATGGAAGCTCTAAAGGTATGAAATAAATGAAAAACACATAATATTAAGTAAAACATAAACATATTATATATCATATATAAATATAGTGACATCTTAATTTCCACCATGAAAGGTGTTAAGAGACGATTGAACAATCATCGTTTCGTGAGGCAGTAATTCGCCATCCATAGAAACAGTATGTTATTTAACCATTAGATGAAGGTGTGTGTAAGTGTATCTTGAATCCTTAAAATAACAACATCATAGTATATTGAAGATACTGTTGTTGTTAAAAAATAAAGTAATAAAAAGAGTTTAGGGGGTGGAGAAGAAAAATAAAACAAAAGGACTCAAGTGAAGACATTACCTTAAAATCGGGTAACTCCCTTTGGTTTGAGCTCAAAGGCTTCCTTGGGAAGACTTTTGACCAAAGTGAGTCTTCAAAAGTTATAGAGGGATGTGGAGAGACAAAATGTCCAGGGTTTGGACGAGCCAAAGGCTTTGGAAGTGTGGGTAAGGAGGTAGAGGTGGGGGCCTTTTATAAGAGGAGAGGAGGGGCACTACTGGAAAGTAAAGAAATGTTACTTTATTTTAGAATGAGTTTCTGGTTTTAATAGTCCCACATTGATGTGTTTCGAGGATAAGGTGATACGGGTTTGAAATCCACACATCTAATAGGTTTTGGACATGATTAGGTCTTAGATTTTACATTATCTTTCCATTTTATTTAAATTGTTAAATAATAAGGTCATCGCTGCATCATCATGATGTCATCAATAATTTATTTTATTTAATGTCTAAATATTATAAAAAAAATACTATTATGTAGGAAATCATTTAGCATTCCAATTACTATTTATAGTAAAAAATCTGACTCGTATAACTTCATGTAAATATTGTTTTTGTTAAAAAACTCATGTTTGTGACATTTTAATTTTAACACTAAATAAAAAGGTATTTATGTCATTTTCCAACCAAAGTGGCTCCACAGGGTCCCCAAGTTGACCCATGGATTTTCATGGTCTCCCATGACTCATCCAATGAGGGTAGACCATGTTTCTATGTCATTTAATATTATTAAAACATTATTTTTACCTTAAACTTCACTAATTACCTCTAATCGCGATTAAAAACATAATAAGTTATTATTCGGAAAAAAATTATTTTAATCCTATTATACCACATTTTACTTATTAATGAAAACCATTTATGTTGGAATTTTGAAATTCAAAACACAAAGGGTGCAAAATTTCATTTAAACGGAAAATCAGTTTTTATAAGTACCACTTAGTGGTTTCACTATTCATCAAAAATTGAAGTTTTTCAGAAAATTACAAAAAATTCACCCTAAGATATATTTGATATTACGAATTCAAAAATGATGTCTATTTTATAAAATTCATAAAATATATGTTACATTAATTAATTTAATAATTAATTCCCGCTGTCAGAACAAATAGCGTGTTTTTATGAAACAATATATATCAAAAGATTGACCCTAGTTTAAGTCAAATTTCAAAGTGAAATTAATTACAATGACCACTATTTGATTAAATGGTAAAAATATATTATAATTTCACTTTAAAACCAATTCAAAAGATAATCTAATCATAAAAATAAATTAGATTAAAAAGAGGTTTTCAATTAAAATACAACAATTTTCACTATTCATTAAAAATTGAACTTTTTCAGAAAAATACAAAAAATTTACACAAAGTAAATTTTAATGTCCTGATTCTAAAGAAGAATTTTTTTTTGTCAAATATAACACATAAAAGTTTCCAAAGTGGATTTGAAAGAGGTTCTCCATCAAATGGTGGTTAATCGACCATTTAAAGATTGTTGAATGTTTACACTTAAAATTGGATTCATTCGCATTTTTAATCCTCTAACATTTATTGTAAAAAGTAAAAATATTTCACAAACATATATAATCATTTTGTAGTTAGTTCTATTCATTCCCTCCATCACAACATCTAGGCATTAACTACCATTTAAAATAATATTATTTTTTTGTTAGAATGCAACATAAGATTCCCAAGAAACTCGTTGTTGTGTGTTCGGTACACCATCGAGCATAGTGTCCCCTTTAAAGTTATATAAATATTTTATTCACAGATATCAATAAATTTTAAAATGTCATACTCTTTATTTACCTGGGGTGTTTCAGTACTAGTGCAGAATTTAAATCCATGTGTCTTTAAACACTGTAATTATAATAGTAAAAATATATCAATTATCTCAAAATAACTCAAATTATGTGAAAGTAAAATTTATTCATTATTTCATGGTATATAATTTTAAAACATCATACTCAATAATTTATTGAAAAACATATTATGGGGAACATATCCCAATCAATAATCATTAAAAACTTCTTTTTTTAAATCATTAAATCCTATCAATATCAATTCATGAGTGAAAATTATTAATTGAAATTTAGTGAATTTATGTTACCCAAAAAAATCACAAATAATAAATCCTAGTAGGTTGGTAGTCTCCCAACAACAAATTTACCTACCTTTAATTTTAGGATAATTGAATAAAAAGATAAGCTTATAAAAAACATATATAATTAGATGCTCAATAATAATATTCCACATACAAATAATAATAAAACCAAAAAATAAATTGCAATAATTTATATTAGGAATATAAAATAAAAAAATAAAAATGGAGAAGATATGAAATAATCCTTGGTTGAACCCCTATGTGGGTACTGATGTTTTATTTTCATTGGTTGGATATTATAAATTTTTTCTCTAATAGAATTGTGACAGAAATTTCATGTCCTGAACAACCATATGTTATTTTTCCCAATACCCATTATTAGATTAATGGAGTTTAAAACAAAAAATTAATAAAAAACATCCCTACCTCCCTGAGAGAATAAATAGTGAAATTAAAGCTCAAAGTGTTATGTAAAAGAATTAAGTGGGTGTACTAGTTAACAATCATGGTTTACTAATTTTTTTATTTAAATATTTATATATTGGTGGTAGTTTCATCCTTGTCAGCTCTATATATAGTTATTTTCCATGAATTACCATGCCTTTTTTTGGTTACATCATGGATATCCGACAAAATATCTTCCACAATGGTGTTTTCATTATTATATACAACACACATGAAGTATTACACAGATGATTAATGTAAAAAATAATATTATGATAATTTAGTTTCTAATTCAATATCTGTGTCCACAAAATCAAATTAGTGCTCAAAACATGAAAAAACCTTGTCAATTATAGCTTCATGATCATTTTTATTAGTCATAATCATTGTGAATTTTTTCAGAAATAGAATGGGTCTTTTATGTATTACATATTATCCACCCAATTTTATTCAATATGAAATTTTTATAAAACAATATCAATTTATTAGTAAGAATATTATTTTTTTCTTGTCAATCAATATATCATTAATATCATAGACTATAGTGGAAAAAATCTATTTTATAAAAACATCTTTCAAACACATTGACTTTCTATTAAATATAAATTATCTATAAGACATCATACTAAATTTTCCATACTTTATAAAAATTTCATGAAATTAAAGAAATAACTGTGTTTTTTATTTAAGAGACATAATAAAACGATATGAAATGCAGTAAATTTTATTTAACTTATTATGTTTATATTCTTTATTAAAAAATAGAGTCTATAATCTTGATGCCTCCCTAGAAAGATATAAACAATTTTCAATTGAATTTTTCATAAATTCCTTCATTATATTTTTATTGAAATAGTAATATATTATAGTTCCCTCAAATGTGTTATCTAATAACGAGTTTATTTAAAAAACAATGAATTTTTATTATCACTATTACATTCTAGAAAATGATACCAAAATTTAATATGAATAAAATTGGGGATCATAAGGATCAATGTGATATAAGTATTAAAATATATAAATATGTATAAATTTTATGGAATATAGAAAAGGTATAGAATGATAGAAATATTTTTTTAATGTTCATAGTGAAGTAGAAATTATTCATGAAAATAAACTCCATAATCATTTCAATGGGCTAATCCACCCCACACCATCCAAAAAGAAATTATATTTAAAAACCAAGATGAGCTATACATTTATTATAATATATTTTAATATTTTTAATTAATCATCATCACCAAACCTAAATACCAAAAAACATTTAAAAAAACTATATTTCACATCGGGGTTTTTAAAAACATTTTTCATGGTGTGGTTTGGAATGTTTAGATCCGCCCATTTAAATGATTATTGAGGGTATTTTAAATAAAAAATACCACATTACTGTGAACATTAAAATCATCATTTTCATCTTACTATCCATATTTTATGTTTCATACTGTTTATATATATTTATATATTTTAATTTTTATATCACATTGATCTTTATAATCCCGTATTATAATCATATTACTTGTTTATAGCATATTATAGAATGTAATAGTGATTATAAAAATTCATTGTTTGGTAACTAGAATCCGTATTAGATAAAACATATGAGGGAACTAAAATATATTCCTATTTTAATAATAATATTGAGAATGTGTTTATTAAAAATTCAACAGAAAAGTGATTATATCTTTCTAGGGAGGCATCAATATATTAGACTCTATTTTTTAATAAACAATATAAGCATAAGAAATTAAATAAAATATACCACATTTCATATCTTTCATTTCGTATCTCTTAAATGGGGAACATCGTTATTTTTTATATTCAAGAAATTTTTTGAAAATAGAGAATATTGAATTGGATGTGTTATATATAATTCTATTATAATAGAAACCGAGAGTGTTTTGAATATGTTTTAAAAAAATAGTGAGAGTGATTTTATTTTTTAAAGGGGGAACATGTATTTTTGTTATATTAATTTTTCATCAAGTATTAGATAATAAATAAATTTTTTTGTTTAAATAAAAATCAAGCAACTAATAATGACGGTGATATAAATATTATTTTAATTTTTTAATTAATTATATATTTTTTAATTCTAACGAAAATGATGATTAAAATGAAACAAAATTGTGATAATGACTCATTATCATGATCTAGTTTTATATATAATGAAATCAACACAAACCCCAATATAAGATACATCCCAAATAATAAACACCATAATGTCCCTTATCAACCACATAAAGAATCAATATCCATGAAAAAAATGTAAAAAGTGAAACTATGTAAGAAAAAAATATTTCACTATAGCATAAAAAATAAGGAAAGACATGGTTTTTAAGGGATAAATAATGGTTATTGTAAATGAATATATAATTTTAAAACAAATATATCCAAAAAATCCCAGTCATATTATAAATACTCTTTAATCTTTATTTATTTGATAAATAATAACTATAAGTACTAGTAAAGAAATTAAAGACATGTTTCTCTAAAATCCATATTTTTAAGAGGATGAATATATCAATTATCTCAAAATAACTAAAATTATGTGAAAATATTTTTTAGTCATTATTTCATGGTAAATAATTTAAAAAAGTCGAACTGAATAAATTCTTGAAAATCATATTATAAGGAAAATCTCCCAATCTACAATATTTAAAAAATCCTTTTATTAATTTATGAAATCCAATCAATCTCAATTCTTGGTTGAAAATTATTAATTGAGATTATGTGAATTTAAATTATCTAAAGAAGAAAACACACACTAATTATAAATATTTACTGGTTGTTAGTCACTTAACAAAACATTTATCTTCCTTTAATGTTAGAATAATTTATTAAAAAGATAAGATTATTAAAACCTTAAATAATTAGATACCCAAAAATATTATTCCACATAAAAATAATAATAAAACTAAAATATAAACTGAAATAATTTATATTAGGAAATTAAAATAGAATATGATAATTTAGGAAGAAATGAAATAAACCTTGGTTTAACCCCAATGTGTGTACTGATGTTTGATTTTTATTGGACAAATATTATAAAATTTTATATGAAATCCAATTGTGAAATCATTATTCATGTGCTGATCAATCACATGTTACTTCTCCCAATATCCATTGTTGGATTCATAGTGTTTAAACCCAAAAAGAAACGGAAAAACCTTCCACCCCCATGAGAGATGAAATAGTGAAATGGAAGCTCAAAAGTACATGTAAAAGAATCAAGTGGGGGTACCAATGAACAATAATTTTTTCTATATATTTTTATTTGAATATTTATATATTATATTTCATCCTTGAAGGCTCCCAATATAATTATTTTTAATGAATTTCCGCGTCTCTTTAGTTACTTATTGGATATCCAACAATATCTCCTCCTCAATGGTGTTTTCATTATCATATACTCCACACATCATGTATTACATATATTATTAATGTAAAAAATAAAAACATGATAAGTTAGTTTCCAATTCAATCTCAATGTCCATAAAATGAAATTAATGCTCAAAACATGAAACCGCCTTCTCAATTCTAGCTTCAAGATCATTTTCATTAATCAAAATCATTGGGATTTTTTTACGAAAGATAATTAGATAGTTTATATAATACTATTTATCCTCCAAATGTTAATAAATGTGAATTTTGGCTGAAATAGGATAATATTATTTGTTAGAATATAATTTTTTTCATATCATTTGATAGATCTTAAATACTATTGGCTATAATGGACAACGATTCTATTTTTGGAAAACATCTCCAAAACACTCATAATTTCTATTAATATTGAATTATCTATAACACATCCTAATAAAATTTCTCTATTTTTTAAAAATTTCTTGAATATAAAAAATTACTATGTTCACCATTTTAGAGACATGAAAAAATATATGCAATAAATAACATTATATTTAATTTCTTATGCTTATAATCATAATTAAAAAACATAGTATATAATCTTGTTTCTACCCTAGAAAAAGTGAATAATTATTCAATTTAATTTTTCATAAATACCATCTCTATGAATATATAGTAGATATCTCATAAGTTTTATCTAGTAATAAATCTAGTTATAAAACAATGAACTTTTATTATCACTATTTAATTCTATAATATGCTATAAAAAAGTAATATTAATGCAAATGGGGATTATAAGAATTAGTGTGATATAAAATAAAATATATATATAAATATATATAAATGGTATGTAATAATGAATATGTATATTAAGATGAAAATTATGTTTTTAATAATCACTGTGAAGTGAAAATTTTTCTTGACATTACTCTGGATAAACATTTCAATGGGATGATCTACACCCTCCACACCACACCATCCTAATAAAAAATGTTTTTATAAATCTTGATGAGATATAATTTTATTATAAGGTTGAATTAAAACCATAATAATTATAACTACTTAAAAATAATAGAGTAAAATACTAAAAACAATTTATAGAAATGAAATATATTCAAAATATCTCCCCCATCATAGAAAATTTTGGTTAGTTAGTGATTTTCATTGAGATGGGAATCATGTTGGGAGACACAAAAATAAACTATACTGAATTATAATGTATAATGGAATAATATAATATATAATAAATTGGAAATTTACTGAAAAATACCATCAAAAGTTATTGAAAATTCATAACTCCTTTTTAATGAAATGTAGGTGAATATTTATTGGGAAGAGGGTAAATCATTTTCTATACAATATTTGTCCTTCTATATAGCATGAGAGGAAACCATTAAATTAGTGAATAATTTAATTTTGACATAGAAAATTTTTACCCTATATGTCATGAATATTATAAATAAATATGTAATATTTATTTCCTAGTTCTAAATACTTTTATGAATGAATTTGTTAAGAACACATTTCATGAATAAAGAGTATACAAATTCCATTACTCTAATTTTGCAGACAATAATTTACATTAAATTAGTAGAATATCAAGTTTCCATTTATAATAAATATCAACCATGTAATATTATATAATATTATGAAATATTTTATCTCATAGTGTTTAATACATTTTTAGATATGGCACCAGATTTAAAATCTACCAACTGTCACATAGATTTTAGAAGAAAAAATGTTATATTCTTATAGGGCTCATATTTTTTATTCCAGATTAGGTCTATTTAAATTAAATATTTACCATTTAAATTTAATATTATAATAATATAATTTTTTATTATTTATTAGTTTCTAAAATAATATTAATATAAATAAAAATCTTAACATTCAAAATTTCAGCTATTTTAAAATTTGTTTTCAAATTACTCCTCAAATGATAAATTGTAAAAATTACCATCAAAATATATGTTTTGTAGTAAACCAAAAATATTAATATATTAAATTAATGATAATATAATTTTCATTAAAACATATAATTTTAGTGGTTGGAGTGAAATATCATGCCTTACACCTCACGTGACACTCCTGATATTTTTACAATAATTGTCAACAATTTATTCTCCCAAATAAACCGTGTAAGAAGAAAATAGCAATTGTTTACATCATGAGGTAATGTAAATCCACTATTAATGTGTATTATAAAACATTAATTTTTCATAAATGTTTCTATTAAATATATAAGACATTTTCCATATATAAATTTGTGAAGCATGAGAGACATTTTAAAATTTTATCATATGAAATGTAACCCCAATAAAAGGTCATTATCAATAAGAATATAAAGAAAAAAAAATATGATGGTAAAGAATTATATTAGTTACTTTATTTATGTTTATGAATATATTTTATGGAAACACTTCATATCAAAATATACTATGAATTCATTCAACTGAATGAAAATGGAGGTAAATCAAAAGAAACTTATGAATAATGATTCATGATAAAAATGAACAAAAAAATTATTACATATTCTCAGGTAATATAAAATGATTCATTATTGTCTTGAATTTATTTATTTTAAAATAATTAACTATAAGATTCATTTTTATATAAAAATAAATTTTTTGTTGTACATATATGGTGGAAATGGAAAAAGAGACACTGATTATGCTGGAGAGAAGAAAATGAAATTGTGGTTGTTAAGAAATAAAAATGAAAAATCTATAGAAATCACTAAATGAGATCACAATATTTTCTAAAATTGTGTTGGGGGTCATCATGGTGGTTTATTCAAATGATCATGAATATTGTGGAAAAACATTCATTCATGCATAAAATACACGAATGGATGAAATGATGTTAGATAATATAAGGGGGAAAAATAATGTGCCCACTATTGAAAAATTCACAATTAAATGATATAAATATGTTTGGTTTTATAATTAAGTAAATTGGTACTCTAAACTATGTATAATGAAGAAATCAACCCCAGTAACATCCATGAAAAAGAGAACAAGGAAGTTTCAATGAAATAAATGCTAGATGATTGGATCTTTGTAATTAATTCGATAATGATACAAAAATTATCCAATTTAGAAATAGACAAATATTATTTCATTTGTATTAAACTCATTCTTTCATATCATGACCAATGTATATGAATTTTGATTCCCTAAAAAAAATTTGAATGATTGATTATCAGTAGAATCATCAAGTTGTATAATGACTATAATTAAGATAAATAAATCATATATAATAAATTATTATAGGAATATAATTCTTGAAAATCTTTTTCAACATAATTTGGTATAAATATAGGTGATACCAATAATTCATTAAATTTTTCTACAATGATCTCCTTTGAACTATTAGAGAATATAAATATATTTTTATATTCTTAATCATATTGTTTCCATCTATCAGTGAATCAATGATTATGAATTCCATGTGGAAGGAAAATCCTTAATTCATGTCTTGAATCCCTAAAACTGAGGACACATGGATAAAAATGTTATAGAATAACAAAATATTTAATTAATTCTAATTATATATGATTATGTTGATATTTTTCTTGATGAGTTAACTAATCTTCAAATGAAATGTGTAGTTGTGTTTCTAATTGAAAACATGCATAGATCTATTCCAATATAAAAGAGTCCTTAAATAATTACCTAATGGAATTGTAATATTTAGTGGAGAAACATTAAAAGAATTTGGAAATTGATTGTAGAACCTATACTAATTCTCCATGGGGTTCACCCATCTACATTATCAAAAATAATAATAGGTAAATGTGATTTTTTATATATATCATCAACTAAAAAATTACAATCCAGAAAATGTATCCTCTACCATATATGGAATATTTTTTGATCAACTTATTTGGGATTTATATTTTTTGATGTTTTATTGTCAATATAGATACCATAAATTTAGTTTAAAGGCAACATATATACCTAATATAACATTCCCCAAGAGTTATATGAGAAATGAAATTATAAAGATACAATTTACAACTAAAATAACCCTTCAATATTTATGTTTTTTATGAGAATAAAAATTAGAAACTGATGTGAAATCATTTGTGTGGTATTTATTGAATATATTATAATATATTATAGGACTATTTAAGAATATCAAGGTATTTGGAATTTTTGTGCTAAATATCTTATGAAGGATAATTTATATTGCCTATTTTAGAAGTGTTTATTTAGAAAATAAAATGTATATTTTTGGGCTCATGTTATCATATAAAAGGGTTTGTGTGTGGATTAATACATGAATTATATTACTAAATATTGGTTTTCACTAATTATTGTTTCCAAAATATGTAGTTTTCCTAGATTTTATGGACACTATTTGTGTTTTTTTAGAAATTACCTATCATTTCGGAATACTGAAATCATGTTAAATATAAGTACATTAAATTATTGTAGATAAAAATATATGAGAAAATAGTCAAGAATATTAATAAGTGATTGGTCACTGTAGTTTTTTATACATTCCCCTCTTATAAGGAAAGGTTTATAATATATAACAATACTTCATTAAAATGTTATAGATTTATTCTTATTCAATGTTAAAATAAAATGAAGTATTATTCACATAAATTTAACACTAAAGTTAAAAATTAACTAAATCATGATTTAGAGCATGAAAATTTGGTATTTATATTGTATATTTTGAGGAGAAATAAATATAGGGAAAATTGTGATATCTATAGTAATTATAGGAGAAAAACCTATATATTAGCAAATAAGTGTATAAACCAGCATGTATTGAGAATCATGGAACTGATCATACACATTAAATCCTTAATAAATTAGTAATTTATGAAGTTGAAAATGATTTGAATTCTCTAAATAAGATCATATATTCAAATTATTTATGATAATTATTAGGGGTCATTCATTATCAAAAATAAAATACTGGATGTAGATGTCATAATGTATTACTGGAAACCCTATCATTACCAAATTATTTATCCATAATCCTTCTATGTAAGTATAAAGGATTATTTGAATGAGAAAGGTTATATATGAAAGAATATGGTAAATATTATAGATCCCATTCATGATGGAGTGGCAACCAATAGATATGAATCATGGATATGTGTCCCATTGAGACCAAAACAGAAATAAGATATTTTGAATGATGCACATAGGTAAACCATACCTATTAATCATTGAAACAACATTATATATATATATATGACATTAAAATATCTACTTTTATGATAATATTAATAATAGGATTGATGATAATGTATCTAAATACATATTAGAAAAATCTAAAATATTTAATTATATATATAATTTGATGGAGAATTTTATATTAATATTCATATATAAAATCATTCAAATATCCATGGATTACTTCACCATTCATCCAAACACATATAATGGTTTCAATTTCATCTTTGATATAATAGATAAGAATATATAGCCTATAAAAAACTTTTTTATTTTTTGAAACTATTTACTCTATCAACCAAACCTGTTATATATAAAGTATGTCATAATACATCATGAAATACTTCATTCAATCATATTTTACTATGACTGAGGGTTCTTCTGAAAATATTAGCATATTATTCATCTTGAATTTTGAACAAATATATATTTTATCAAGTATTATCATCATTAACCATAGGGGAAATATAAAATAACCATCCAAACATTAATAGATATTAAAAGATCTTTCTCAATATATTTTTAGGAATTTGGGATAACAATCTTCCATTAGTTGTGTTCCAAAATTATAATAGTTTAAACTTCTGTATCCAGCAAGTTCAAAATGTGTTTATATATGGGGGAATGTTCAAACTATAACATGTTATGATAATATGGGTAATGCACTATTTTAGGACAATAACGTAATCCCCAAAATAACAGAAAAGGATCAAACAACTCCAATTTATATAAAATTGGAAAAAAGGAAATGTAAGATATATGTTGATAATAGATGAAAATATATGGTTCTTGATATTGGTGAAAATTTATTCCTTTATATGTGTCACATGTAGTTGGTTAGGATTTTTTGGAGTAAAGTCATGATGATCTACCAATAAACTAGTCCCTATGAGATTCATGATAGTACCAAAACTATAGAATATGTCATAAAACATTCTCCAATCCACTTATAGGTAAATGATGTGTGCATTATATTATCATTGAAGAAGGAAATATCATATACATCACATGTACTAAACATGGATGTTTCTCAAGTCAAAACCAATCCCTCTTACTTTGAAAAAATTGTTGATATTTTGTATCAAATAATAACGATTTATTTTACATGGAACCCTTACTATAAATGATAAATGTTATTATAAAAATGATTATTGTAAAATGCCAGCTAAAATAATATTTCTAAATTAATCAAACAATATTTAAATATATCTATATATAATATATATAAAATAAATAAAATGATATCATTTATAAATATCTTCCATTTTATTCAAATTTTTTTATTCAAGGAAGGCAGGGAGCTTATTTAGGTGTCACTATAGACATGGAACAATCTAAAATTCAACAAGTGTTTCTTTAGAGAAATCTTTTATGCGAGAAGTTCTTGATTTTTTAAATTACACTAAGACAAATACAAGTTATGTATCAAATCTCAATCTACATCTTTTCTGGTGTTATCCATATGTTTTACAAATAGATCATCAGGTTTTATGTTATTTGGTGTTATGGTTACATAAATAGGGAATCATAAATGCAAAAACTTTTTAAAAATCACATTTAATTTTATAAATATCACATTTTAGTTCATAAAAAATAACATTATCAATAATATTTTATTAATAAAATTAATTTAGTGTAACTAGATAAAAAATATGATTATTTGGTGGTAAATAATGACTGCCACTCAAAAATTTATTTTTTGTTAATTTTTCATTAATATAAAAATACAAAAAATATTATAGATTAATTGGGATAAAATATATTATTGATATTTGTAATATATTAACACTATGGTAACATGTAATTTCAAGAATTAATAATAATTACATATAATATTTGAATTTCCATTTTTCTGCAATAATATTTTTTCAATATATAATGAATTATAAATTATAAGATAATTTTGAAATATATTGATATTGAAATAAAATAAATATACTGTAAAGTTTTATTCATTTCAATAAAATTTTGCACTCGCTTTGATATTAATTTTGTTCTTAAAATTTATGACTATAAAATATTAATATTTAATCAAGCTTATTAATGGAAAAATGTGTAATTTATAGGTACTTGAATTATAAAAGTAAAATGAATCGATTATCTTCTATAAAAAATAATTTTGAAATTCATACAAAAATATTTATAGACCATCCATCACGTAACTCACCTAACTCTTATGTGATTCCATATTCTCCCCCAACTAATCTGTATTTTCAAAGGAAATGTCCTTATTTTTCATATATGCAAGGATCTCACTTCCTCTTATTTTAATCCATAAGTTTAAATTTAATTTTCCATAAAAATATAATCAATATTAAAACAATAGTTACAAAATAATAATTTATAAGAACTTTTTCTGTATATTTTCACAATTCATTCATTTCCATAATGATTTTAAAGTAAAGATTAATGTCCCTAATGTGATTATTATCCAATCAATTACTATATCATCAAATGAAATATCCTAAAAATATATTATAGAATTACTCGTATAATTAACATAATATAATTAGTTTACTTATGATTATTATTATTAATTAAATTACCATTTATACAAATTTTCATTCCACTATAAATTTGAAACAACACTCTTGTTATGTGTGGAAAACCACCACCAAAAAGTACATATTTTATTTTCCGTCACTTCCATACATGGATGGTTTGGATGAATTAATTAATGAATACAAATTATATTTATTACATGATTGAAACTCTATAATGGAAAATTACTCATTGATTTAAATTCTCAGTAATTATCAATATATCACCATTTGTTTATCAAAACATTTAGGACAACCCATTAACTAATTTCTTCTTCAAGAACTATAAATATGAATATAATTTAGTGAAATTGGATCATTATAAATAATTATAGATCAAATATTCCAACACCCAATATAATCATTGAATGGTGAACTTGGTTAAAAAGTATTATGATAGACATCAATATTGTAAAATAACATGTGATTCAATTAAAATCCAAAACATCTAATGATAGATAAAAAATCAAACATTAAAAAGTATAATGATAGATTATATATACTGATTATAAAATTTTATATTAAATAATAATGTTATAAAATAGATTATTATTAATGGTATGTTTATTATACAAGGGTTTATAGAACATCTATATAGGCATGAATCCATAGTAAGTGATCCATTAACTGAACCATATTTTAATTGAGTTTTAATTTTTTCCTACTAGATTAGAGCTTATATATTTCATAAAAAATTTATTTCTATATATAACATGGTTATTTTCCATTTCTCCATTGGTAATTTTTATTCATAGATTCTAATGATCCACTTATATAGATTCCCTTATTTATAAAAATTACTTATTAATAATATTAATTCTTATAATAATTGATAATTATTTCCCTTTAATACCAATATTAATTCATTCCGATGAAATATTTTAATTTATAATTCCTAAAGAAATAATTATATTATATCATGTTATCATAGTATTTATTTTTAACGTTTCCAAAATTTAAATTTCTTACCCTTTTAAATAATGATGGTTTTAATGAAGATATTTTATATCGATGTGGGGGAGACGGGGTAATGTTAAATGGAAGGAACTCAACACAAAAATGATAAAATGTACTTTGAGATAATTGAACTTATGAATTGATAGAGATTCATTATGGAAGATATAACTTAGATGCACCTAGAGGTAAGAATGATGTATTACTATATGAGGTATAAGTGGGTGCAACACTATAACTGTCCAAGCCTGAACCCACTCATGTGTGTCCCTTATCCATTGATAATACCATGGGTGGCAGGACATGATCCATTACCAATT
Source organism: Viscum album (assembly GCA_963277665.1). NCBI lineage: Eukaryota > Viridiplantae > Streptophyta > Magnoliopsida > Santalales > Viscaceae > Viscum > Viscum album. The sequence goes on from OY728140.1 coordinate 656,929,381, forward strand.
CCATTTCGATGCAGTGTCTTCCAGAATAAATTCCATGTAACTGAAATCATGTAAAAAATTATGTAATGGTTGTTGTCGTATCTGATTCCATTATACAATGAATGTCTATACCCATCCCATCGCGTGTGTGCTGCTCATCCATATGAATATTCAGGTTTTTTGAACTCAAAACTATTACAGTTCAATTAGGAGGGAGTTTACAAATAAAATAGTTCCAATTAACAGACCTCATGTTGTAAAAAGAGTTATTGGATGATCAGGAATTGGTTAGAAGCATAACACACATGTACATGAACCAACCCACCACCATTATACTTCTCACCCCTAGAAACACTTAACTATATAATGACATGAATCTATACCATTTATATTTTTAAGGATTTTCTTCTAAACATGGTGTAAAATTATGGATCCCTAGTTACAAGAAAGAGATATTTGATAATGAGGAATATATGGGTACCAAAATAAACATTTCTAAGGCCATACCTGCAACCTACATGATACTCATTCCTAGATAAATTTGAGTGTCTCATGACTCAAACATATTTTAGTTACATTGCTTATATATATCATTCTGATAATTTACCACATAACAAACTCTCGTTCAGGGAGGAGGTATTAGTTTATGAGGTATGAGTGGGTACTATAACACAATTTTTTAGCTGGAAACCCATTATATGAATACCAACAATCCCCATATAAATATGAGTTTTGGCATGACCCTAAACAACCTTAATTTTATTATTGGGGTGGACCCCAAACAATGTACATCTTATCTGCCCACATTCAAAAAAATGAAGTAGTGGTCGATGAGGAATAGTTGGTTTCCATACAACACATGACCATGGATAATCCAACCACCTGTGTTCCACTCATCCCTAGAAATATTAAAGTTCGGTAGGACTCCAAAAAATACCATTTTCATAATTACAAAATGTCTTCCTAAGATAATACTACTTAACTTACCCATGATAAATAATAATAATGATATTTAAAAATATTTAAAATTAATTTCTTTTTATGATTTTCTATATTATTCTCCTCTACATTTTATAAAAAAATTATCATTCCCATTCAAGGATAATTTTTTAGGTTCTATTTTATATTGTTGTTTTGAAAAGGATTTCATGCCACCATCATAAAAATTTACTATAAATTTGAATCATTTCTTCATATTTTTTATAAATAAGGTTTATTTTTTATTAAATATCCCCTAATGATTCATATTTAATTATATTATATATATTTAAATTTTATCACTCTTATTATGTTTTTTTGATGAATCACTCCAAATTATTTCATAAAATAATCCTTTTGGGGGATTGATATATGGGTATCAAAATATCATATTCCAGATGTTATTTTTCCTAATTAATTATATAGTTATTAGGAAACCAATCTTATTTAGATGGGGGTTTTCATAATATTATCAATAATTTATTCTATATAGAAGACATATGTATTTATGTAAATGGATATCCTCTTATATATCCCTATAAATCATGATTTATGGTTTTATATCTATTGATATAATTAAATTGTATATAGATTAAGATACTCAGTCAAAAATGAGAGTCAAGATCTTGATTCATAATCCACAATGTTCTAGGAGGATGTAACATTACTCATTATCAAATATGTTATGCGAGGTAGGGTTTTTATTCATTTTTCACAATGAAATATTTTTTTAGTTATAATTATTGTGAAAAATACATATAAAACATTCAAATGATTATTATTCTTTTTCACACTAAATTATTATCTAATACATATGTGTTAAGAATTATTATCTCATGGATATTATCACAGAATTCATTTTAGATTATCATTCACTAGAGATTTTGTTTCCTTATATATTGACTTCAAGAGTACACTAAGGGTTCCATGTTCATTTAATCATATATTTATCTCATGACCATATTTTATTATATATTTATAATCTAACCCATTTATGAATCAATAATAACTCATTGCATTATTGATCAATTGCGAAGAAATTTTATATACCTTTAAATTCCCTAGTTCAAAAATATTTGAAGAAATATTGTATGATTATTAGGAGGGATTGGATGATATAATGTTGAAGAAATGTTCAAATTTATGCTAGATAATATTTATATTTAGTTAATCTCCAACAAAAACCCATAGTTTTGGGTATGATGATATTCTTTTTAGTTTCAATATTTTACTAATGTGATGTATATGCATATTTATAATGGGTCTTTCCAGATGGAATCAAAGAAATTTTGTTATGTTTTTTATAGTTAATAAGCTCTTTCTATGGTTCTATTTAATTTGAAGACTCGTGTAAAAATGTTATCAAACTCACGAAGAGGAAATAATCATTTTATAAGTTGTTATATTTGAGTCTAAATGATAAATACTAAAGGAAATATTAAAGATGATTCCCCAAAAAATCATAAATTATTCAGAAAAACACATGTATGGTTAAAAGAAAATGATATCAATATTCATAGTAGACATTGGAAATGAAATGGTTTTTATTAGTATCCTGGCCAATTTAGAAAGAATATTATTGATAATTATGTCATCATTCAGGAAAAATATGATACATTTAAATTAATTTTTAATATCTCTAATTATATAATCCTTTCATCACTATATATCCAATTTTTTGGCTATATAACACCATTATGGGCCATATAATGTTTACACGGCTCAATGATCATTCACCTTGTTCTTTTCTCCTTCATAGTGTGTTTCATATTTCGCTACATGGAATTGATATTTTCCCAACTGTATAACCAAATAAAAATAACAAATTGTTTTTTGGTCTATAGCTATAATTTTGGCCTAAAAACAGTCATTTATTGGGATATCAATATTAATAGCTCGAAGGAAGCCTCAAATTTTTTACTAAGACACTAATTCTATGAATGCAGTTATTTATGATATCCTATACATATTATATACCACCAACAGAATAGAACCAGATTTATATATTATGGAATTGAATAAGATATGTACCCTGAAGTATTATACAAATATTATATGTATATATTCTTTTGATATCCAGAAATTTTGGATTTGAAAGTGTAACAAGATATATAAATATATATTTTATGTCTATCATTTGTTGGTTATAATAGAAAATGGTCAATTATTCTCCATAGAAAAAATAAAATATATGTTTCATAAGATGAAACATAAGAGAGTAAAATGAATCAATTCATAGGTTTCTTGAATTACATAGTCAATTAGTATATTCACAATAAAAATATTAGTGAATCTGGATACCATCAAATAGAATTATAGGGTTATATAAAACTAATAGAGTAATATAATGGTAGCAATGTGAATATTCTTCTAATTATTTCAAGATATCAATGCCCTCATTTCCTTCTTCCATTTCATACATAGATTCATGAACATAGTGGATTTTGGATGAATCCCACTTATGAGGTGAGTGATTAACATTATCATATGGATACACCAAATTGGTGGGATGGTTTTCCCAATCCATCATATTTATAAAATTTATTTTCAGATGATGATATAAATTAATAATTTAAGATAAAATGTATTCTATTTACTATATTTTTTCAATTATATTTTTAGACAATACATGTTATATTTGTTTTAGATCCTTACATTTTTGTTTAATTACATAGAATGGTTATGATAGTTGTTGTTATAGAATAAAAAATAATAAAAAAGTTTTAGAGTGATGTATTATTTATGTATTTAGATACATATTATGAAATGAATAAGATAATTTAAAAAATAAAAATATTATCATTTCATAATATTTACATCATAATGGAATAACTATAACATAGACGATTTATACAATGGAAACAATCATCTCACTATTATGCATATGAGATGCATTTGGGTTACCAATGAAATTCCACAGTTTTGAGTGGTCTATTAAAGGGTCACCGCAACATTCGACTATGTCCATTAAGAATTGTAGTAAATTCATTATTTATTTAAATGGTTTACATAATGGTATATAATAAATTCTTAATGTTAAGAAAAAATTTGATGCATAAATATTATACATTGGTTATAATGATTGTGTATATTTTTTTGAATGATACCTATTTCTAGTGATGGATTTATTTTACATAAATGAAATACCATTAAATGAAACTATAATGTTAAGTTAATAATATTAGAAAACATTTTCTGACAGAATCACAAGGTTCAAAGATGATGTATCCTTAAACAATTTTTTGTTTCATATGGATATGATATTATTTATTGTTATTTTAAATAATGATATGTAAGGGAAAACCTGATTATCTTAAAGGCATGAAAAGTTTTGACCTAATGTACACATGGACAATGTCTTCTATATAAGTTTCGTGGATATCTACAATTAAATAGATATTCTAGGTAAGGGTAGAATATAGTTACCCTTATAAAAAATAGGGATGATTTAAAAGGGTAATCAAATAATATTTAAGTACATATCAATTGTTTTTCAACATATTAATATATATATATATATATATATTATAAATTTTTTGGAAATTAGTATAAATGATATTTTTGGACTTTTAAATTTTTAATAGGATTATGAATTAATTAATGATAAATAATATATAATTAAAAAATATTATGATTCATTTTATTCCAAAATTTTAAATCATAACATTTAAATTAACATTTATAACATTAATTGAATTTTATCTTGTATATAAATAAACATTATTGTTTAGAAATAAATGTAAATAATTAATAAATGGTTTCAAATTATCAAATGTATCAAAAATATGAATTTTTATATTTAAATAGGGAATTATTCATAATTAATTTTTTATTATTGGTTAAAATTAATATGATATTTATTTGAAAAATATCTAATTCGCAATAATTACTATTTTGATAACTTTTATGATCAATGGTTTAATTCATATTATGTGTATAATATTTAGATTATGTGAAATGATTGCATTATTAAGATTGAGATATAGATTTTTTTTATTCAAATGTTATCAAAAAAATTATATGGAAAATCCATATATTGAAAAACATAAATGAATTCAAATTGGAATGAATATAATGTATTCATATTCAAATTAATATATCTTCAATAGTGTTAAAGATGAAAATAATAAATGTTATTATAATTATCTTTTATGTATTATTATTTCATAAATGGTTATCTCGTGTTTATATATTGGTATAGTAAACATCAGAAATGGTAAATCCCTTCTAAATTAATGATTCATACTTTATATAATAATTCTTAATATTTTTTTATTATTTAGTTTATAAAATTAAAATTGTATATATGTTAGAGTATTCTATTACATGATATGATTGTCTCTATAAAATTGTTTGTATTTAATCTACCTTGTCCTTAGTTTTTAATTTGTTATATTATCATGAATTTAGTTTTTCAACATAGCTTCTTCATATCATGTTTTAATGCTATTAAAAAATAGATTATATATGATTATTGTACCCTAGTGATGTAGGAGTTGGGAGCAGACTACATAGTTACCTGGAGTCATATGCCTTCTCTAGGATTGTGAATGATGTTGGATATCTATTGCTATGAGCATACCTTTATAGAGAACATCAATTACATATAAATAATTTCCTTTACATGGTGTGTTCATGAACCTTATATATGAAATTAATTTAATAAAGAGAATATAAATGTTATATGTTATATTGACTTGTATCTTAAAAAATATCTTATTTAGGAAAATGGATATACTAAATTTTCACACAGAAAAATAATATTATTGAAAAACTTCATTCCTCAATAACTATATACTAAAATATTTAAAAAATATAATCTAGTTGTATATGAAATAATAGTTTCATTAAACTCTCCTATCAATGGATTATTCGAGTTATGAATTTTATTCTGTTTTTAGCTTTGAAAATTTTTCAAAAATTTAACTAATTCATGAAAAGTTTACTAAATATTCTCTACGTGTGGATAATGGATGAAATGGGTATATGAAGTTTGTATTGTGTAAATATATGATAAATTGATTTAATTACAATTTTAAATTAGAATAAAAAAAGTTGTTAAAAATTTTAATATTGTTTATTTAGGAATCTAAAAATTTTAAATGAAATATATGATTTACCAGAACGAGGAATAATAATTATTTATGATGGGATTATCCAGAATATATGTAGAAGATAATATGACTTCAAGGAACTATCCATGTCATTTATGAATGTTATTGAAAATAATTCATTGATTATGACAGGAATATGATAACAAATATATATCATACATGGTGTTTTTAATAAAAATGATTAAAAAATCAATGGATGTGTTTATTGAGCTTGTAGTTTAGATACATGAGGTAAAGATAATTTTTTCTATTTATATATGTATTATATTTTTTCAATATGAATGGTGTCAGAGTAAAGCATGGGTATATTCATATCATTTATCTTATAATATAAGATAATTTATTTTCTAACCAATACCTGGTCTGAAAATGTAATTTGATATTCATTTTATTCAAATTTGGAATGATTACATAATTTATATGACAATTGTTTTCTAGAAACTATGGAAAAATTTGTTTTATCCATGTTAAAATATGTTTTTTTTTGTTTTTTATAAATATTTTGTAATGTATTCTTGGAATTAATTGGCATTATATTTTATAAAAATTTTCATTTAATATAAATATGTTTCAGATTGAAAATATACCATAAATGATATAAGAATAGTTAATTATTTTTTATATAAATAATCCAAAAATAAATAAACAAATTTTTCAAATAAAATATGTTTTATGCATGATATAATTTATTAAGATAGGAATATAGTGTATAATAGGATATTGGAACTATGTATTAAATTAATGGAGTTCAAAATAAAACCATTAATATATTATACCAATAATATCTTATGGTATTATCAACTTAATATCCTAATATTTTTAAGAATATTAGTGGTAATTATAAATGTTATGTATAACATTTAGTTTCCATTTAGAAAGTGGATATCACTATTATACCTTTTTAAAATTAGTTTTTTTCTCAAAATCTCTTAAATTTTTTTGGTACATATGGTGATAAAAATAAATTTAAGGAGTTTATTTATTTTAATTAACTACATGACTTTAACATTAAGATAAAATAGATAATGATTATTGGTAAACAATAATATTTATTATTACATTATATTATTTGTAAATGATGATGTAATTTGGTTTTGTTGATCTAGATAAATGAAATATACACTATTGTATGGTTATAATAGAATTTAACATTATAATGTTTAATCTTGTGAAAATAATGTTTAAATATGTTAAAAAATGATCTATTTGGAATATTGCTCAAAAATCTTTACATTTCTCAAAATAGATTATTTCATAAATTTTTCCCATTAAATATTTTGTCTTGGTTTTGTCCGATTGTCACATAGATATGTTATTTGAATAATGTACCATGAAACATGTTAACAAAAACAATAATGTGTAGAAAACATTACTCTATTCACGTTTTCTATAATATATTAAATGATATGAAAAATTAGAGCATATATTGCTTTTAATCAATATTATTATGCAATTTCATAAAATAATTATATATTCTATTTAATTAAAACCATATTTTATCATTCATCTACACTGGAAATGTAAATGTATATATAGATATACTATTCTCAAAGTGTAATGAAATTTTACCTCTACAATTATATAATTGAGTTTACACATAACAATTTCACATCATGGAGTATCATATATTATGATAAAATTTAATGGTTATAACAAGTAAGATTCATATATTGAGATTATAAATTAGTTTATCTGTCCAATGATAATGAATATAATTCTTTTTGTTTACTATATTACTTACTCTCTTTACCACACGGTGTGTTAAAATGATGTATTTCGTTTACTATTGGTGTATAGATTATATTTATCTCCATATTAACTAAGGTTAGTTGTTTACCTAGAATGAGAAAATTCATAATTAAACAACATCCTTATGTAATTATATATATTTTATTTTAAAGAATATGTATTTTTAGTAATTTTTTGATCATGTAACCCATTAGAGCATAACAAATACATTATTTGTTCTATTAAATAATGATTATGACATTAGGGGCCTCAATTGAGATAGATTGTGGGACTGTGTGGGAAAAACTAAATAAGATATATCTCTCTATATATGGTAAATATCACGTGTTTATCCCTATGGATGAATAATATGTGATGTATTCATCAATATGAATATTCTATACTCTCAGAATCAATATTAAAAGATTTTCATATATGTGGTATACATAATAAATATCATGTGGTCAGCTGATGTATTAAAAAAAGGGAAAATATAACAATTCACATTAACATATGACGTGGACTTGTAGGTATAGGTATATAGTTTCACATATTTTTATGGATATCAAGTGATATCCATTTATTGCTTGAGAAGAAGTAATTATTTTCAAAGGGTATCCATTTTATTTCATATATAGATCTACATATTTGTATTTTTTTGGAAATCCTATAAATTCCCATTAGTGTACAATATTGTAATCTATTTTATTTGGATTTTTTCCTAATAGTGTGACTCTAAAATTGTTTCAGAGTTAATATAATGTAATTTTTTGGGTTATTTGAAAGGATTATCATATGATTTAATACAAGGCAAAATTAATGATATAAATAAGATATTTTTTTAATATATCTATAATACTTTTTGAATATGGTTTCCCATGTCATTCTATATCATAAATTTTATGTAAAAAAATTATTACCTACAGGAATTACTGAATATTGGTTATTGATGGATATATATTCCCTGTATATATATATATGATATCTGCATATTATGGATTTCATGAAATATTTTGTATTCTTCCATAATATAATATATATTTTTTATTAAACTGCCTATTTTGGAAGTATTGGATAGAAAGATGATCAGTCATTCACTATGGTTATCATTAAAATGTACATTTCATGATATAAAACAAATTGTAGTTAAATGTATTCCTGAATATGATAAATGAATTGCATAATATGTAATTCATAAATTATAAATTCAACTATTAATGAAGACACTGCATAAGAGAATCCTCATATTTTATATAAACTCTTTGTCAAGTGATATAATATGTGTGTATATCAAACTACTAACCCCTATATCATGATTATTAATTCTCATTCTTCCCCTATATATGGATATTCCATCACATTATAGATGAATGATGGATCCATCTCACTTGATATTGGATTCATATTAGCTTGTGGATACACTACATATGGGGGAATTATTGGCCATTTTAGTGATCTCTATCAAACACATATGAAGAAGAATATTTAGTACAATTAATTTGGATATAATGTTCACTATTTATTTTTTTCGTCAAATATAAATTTTAATATAGTCATGAATATATTTCAAATATTCCCTATGGTTTTGTTTTAATAACATCTATTTGATCAAATTATCATAGTAACAAGAATATCAGGAAACTCAAAATGAACACTCACTTGAGCTATAGAGATAGATTGAAAGATATAATGGGGATAACTCTCAATAATTCATTATATTATTCTATCATGTTATTGATTTTTGGAAATCATTTGTAGATAAACTAAATGATGATCCCAAGTATCATAGAGGTAATGGTTTCATGAATTACCACATCAATTAATCTCCTATATGAAAAAATCCTTTAAAATTTGCCTCTATAACACCCCATAATGTAGATTGATTATGGAATACCACTGAATGTGAATTATGGATGAGAATCCAAGCATTCCCTATGAAATCCATCTTTAATAATAAAATATTGAGTTTGAAACATTTTTCTACTCAATTATCTATGTTTTATTGGACATCATTATTTGTCATAATCAATTATGATTTTCCTGTTAATTATTTGATAAATATTAATAATAAATTACAAAATTACTGATAAATGTATTTGGTAATCACCAATTCATTAAATTTTGTTTCCTAATTAGGTAATCCCATTCGTATTCCCCTATTTATCCTCAAGAGTCATTATCCTCCATGAATGGTGTGTCAAGGTTCTATATTTCCTAATAACCATTTCATTGGAGGTCTATACATCCAATTAAATCCACATATGTGAATAAAAATACATAATTTATATTGAAATGTTGTTTTTACATCATCTATAATGAATATTATCTTATCATATGAAAAAATACTCCCAATAATATTTTATCGACATGATTCTAATTGGGATTTTAAAATACTACCTCACTACATATTACTGTGAAACCAGAGCTATATGAACTTTAATTCATGTCAACCCGGATATTAATGAAACATATCCTATAATAACTGCCAACATCCATAGTAATTGATACATGATAGTAAATGGAACCAGAATGGAACATTATAAACAACCATAAATTGTATGATTTTCCATATATGCGGAATTGAACATCAAATGTTTTTCATCAGTTCATATGCATGCATTTGAAACCTTTTTTCATAGGCATAATCCCTGAACTAAAATTCCTACAACATCCTATGATTTTGATAAATGGATATGTTCCCCATTATTTATCTTTACAACACGAAACCAATAAATTATAAGAGAACAATGGGGATCCCCAGATATATATTGAGGTTTACACCACTATTTTCATTTAATTTAATAATAAGCATGACATTTTTAGTCAATTACTAGGATTTTGGAAAGAATCGTCAAAACATCATAAAGATATTATAGATTTTCAGATTATGAAAAAATTCTCCCATAACTGGTGTCATATGAGATGCCTCACATCATCCTGAATGACACAAATTAAAAAGACTTACTTGAAAAAAAAATTCACACAACTTTATTTGATAAAAAATATCTGCAATTATGTGAGAAATAATTATTTTCAAAGACATCGGATATTACATAATAAATAATCAGCTGATCATTGATGATAATAAATTACATATTAATGTGATTTATCATCAATACTCTTACCTATGATCCTATGATGATGGTATTTCTAATTTATGGTTTTTTATTATTATTTCAGAACCAAATTTCACAAATTCTCTTATGTATGATGAAATAGAATAATCAAGTATGATATCTCATGTACAGACTAGTATAAATCCTGGATCTTCTATAAAAATTAATAATAATAATACAATTGATAAACATATTCATTATCTACAACAAAGGTTGTTTCCATTCTAAGAAAAAAAATTTATCTCCAGCCCAACAGAGGCCATGCTTAGAATTCAACACAGTTGTGTAGCAGTATTACATCAAAGATAAATTCCTATAAAATATGATAAATATTAGATCCCTATATTATTAATAGTCACTAGTCACACTAAAATAATATATATATATATATATATATATTATAGTAGGTTATATAACACCAAATAAACCATTTTTATATTTCATCCTTGAAATGTGATCAAATAAACCTCCCATATCTTTTAGTGATTGAAAAGGAGTAATACTATATGCTCAAGTCACTAGAGGATCCCAATAAGAGGTCTCCCAGCAACCATTAATTTTATTAATTACATGTGGATCCCACTCAAAAAGACAATTATAGTGATGTTTCCTAGTAACCCTTAATCTCAATAAAAAACCGAAGAACCTAAGATGTTGTCCCACCCTGAAAAATGGATATCAAAGCTAGTGAGTGGGATTATTTCACTAATCCAAATAAAGGATCTAGTTATATTACATTTATTATAACCAAAGTGAAGTCCTATATTCCTTCTCATGCCCAACTAACCTTCATGCATTTGGTAGCACCATCCAAGTAAGAACAATGATAGATTCTTATGAAACACACAGAGCAATCCTTAATTCAATCCCCCACTGATAAAGCCCGTTATTATTTTCATGTTTTAATCAAATGACATCAATGGGATCATTTCATCAATATAAAATATATAATGTTTGTATATCTCTATTCCCATTGAAGAAGATCATTTGTATGTGTTATAAGAAATCAGGAGGTAGGATTACATCCCTACTTATTTCTGGAAATTAAGTCAACATATAATTATTGTGGAAGTAAAGGAATATCATCACTATATTTTGATGAAGAAAACGGTTTCATTACCACATTCTATCTACCACAATTATTATAAATCATCATTACTTTCATGTTTCGACTCAGGAATGGTCTTATACTCATTCTCACCTTCAAGAGGATTATAGGTATATAAAATTGAGCAATGAAGAAGTTTTTCAGATACATATTTTATAATTACTTAATTTTAGAATGTTATAGAATAAATATTATTCAAAATATATAATTAAGTGTAAAACCTCATGTAAAAAATGACTTATAAAATGATTTGTTTTACATATAGTTATTATTATTATAATTTTAATTAATAATGAGATGTATTATGTTAATAATTAATTGAATAAATTTAATTATTATAATATATTTAAATAAATAATTTTAATAATATAATTTAATTCCAAAAATCCATGTTTTTCAGAGGATAGTGTTTTTGACTATAATATAAATGTTTATCCCAATAAACTAAACTGAAAAACATAAAAGTGTTTTTCAGAGAAATTTTTTCAATATTGAATAAATTTATTGATAGAAAATTAATTAATATTTTTTAGGAAATAAAAATAGGAATACATATATTTTTAAAAAGTGTTTTCCCTTTAAATAAATTCATTATACATTATATTATAGTTTAAATGATTAATTCATAAATCATAGAATATTTATTTTAAAAAATGAACATAATTGTTACATTAAACACAAGAATACTATGTTTTTGGGATTTATGTTATTTTTATAAAACCATTATTGTTCATTAATATAAATAATTCATCTTCTACAAATATAGTAATCTTTTAGAAATTATAATTATATAATCATGAATTAGTTTTTTCAAAGTAACATTTTCAACCCAATTATCATCACACCCTGAATATGATATCCAAGACAAATTCTACCAAACCCCCTCCCCAAGTGTCCATCCCATATTATAATATTTTTCCCTATAGAATATACAAGTATAATAATTCATAATTAGTTGTCTATATGAGGATATTCATTGAATAAGTAAATTTTATAAAACTTCATTTGTCACTAGGTATTTTTAGACACTCCCAAATCACCCAATAGATGTTTTGTTCCTTACATAAAACCAATAAGAAAACATTAATGAGGTTTTCTATATTCATGATAATATTATATGTATGTTTATAAAAAAACAAGATGTGAATTGGACTCTACTATATAAAACTATTGATATGAATGATTTTCAATAAATTATTAGAATTCCAAGGGTACTAAAAAGATGTAATTTTTTCCGAATGTTCCTAAAAAGGTTTAATGTTTCCAAATATCAGCATATCATCCATGTATTTTAGGGAAAGGATTCATGGTATATGTTAATATGGTGAAACACCATCTTAATAAAAATGAGTTTCCTCCTATGAATGACCAGATTCAAGGATATTTTTACTGACCATTGTATCATATAGAGAAGTGTTATTATACCTCTAAAATGTTATTTAATTTAAAAGGTTTGTATAAAATATGAAAATAAAATCATCATTGTACATTATAGGGGTCACTTTTTAAAGAACCTCCTTGGTAACTACAAAGTAATTTTAATGCATCTATGATCATTTGATCAATTTCTTGTGCCATGTGTTAACAATGTGGATATCCTCTCATAAGAAGGGTAGATAAATTTTTTGTTATTCAAAACAATATATTCTTTATTATGAGATGATTAGAATAAATAATAGAATCTATAAATTAATTCCATCATGAATCACATGAATACTATTGTAATTATTATAATTAATGAGCTAATCAAGTCATTTTATAGGTTACACTATTCATGATACCAATCCATGTGGCTAGTTAACCGACAACTAGGTTATATTGTTCCATATCATGGATATCAGGTGGTGTATAAGAAGCCTAAATAAGGCCTAAATATCAACATTATTGGATTATATTCTAATGGATTTGTGTTTTTATGAGGGATCAATATGGATGGTAATATTTTAGTGGATAATTATTTTAGTTCATTATAGAGAAAATTTGATTCTCGTAATGAAAAATAAAACTGTATTATATCATTTCTCTTCATTTGATGGGGTTTTGTTTTCATTTTTTTTAAATATGTTTCGTCACATAAAGTCATATTACTATTCAGTTTTGACCTGCTTAACCGGACATTCACATAATGGATAGGTGGATGAAATTGGTTGATTGAGAGATATGTTCATATAATCTAAACCACGTGGTTGGGAGATAATGTTTCATATATAATTTATTAAAAAAATATTCTATTAATGTTTATAATTTTTCAAATGATTTTAATTCCCCCCATAAGTACTACAATAATATATCACAATTTATTTCCCATGAACATCATTATAATAAACCCTCTTGATACGAGAATAAATGTATTGACCATTCAATAAAAAAATTAATAAACATTCATAAAATTTAACAAGTCAATTTATGATGAATGTAGTATCATTATTAAACTAAAATGTTATTATTTGGATCAAATATCCATTATATACATTCTCTAAATCTAAAAGAAAATCTAACTAACATTATTTTAAGGTTGGGCCTTAGGCATCCATCCAACTTATGATGGTAATCGATGAAATTAGATACATCATAGTTGAATTAGTCAAGGAATACCCAATAGAATTTCAATTATAGGTAGGAAATATCATATTATTCTATTGTTCGAGGCTTACAACCAATGGTTTCCCTTATTAGAGGGACATATCGCATTATGAAACTTGTTAGGGATTACAAAATAATGTTTCACTATAGGGGTTGGAAAATGTTATCATGTCCTCGGATACCCATTTTACTAGGAGTACATTTATTCCTAACATGTTAGAATTATCTAATTAACACTCATGGATTTTCTAGTTGACCTGTCAGAGGATATCATCCTAGAATGTCCAAAGACAATCACATTATCCAATTTGCATATACAAATGACATTGCATAACCCATATGGAATGTCTATATGTTATTATATGAAGAAGGATTACATTTATAAAGGACATAGAAAGACATAATATTTGACCATAGATTCAATCACATGATCTCGAATGATACTCATAGGTGACGGTACATGATCCAGCTATCATTCCTTCGAGACGTCATAAATCCTAGCTCACAAGAATGAAGTTTGTTTCAAAAATATAGTTGACCTATCTTAGAGGGTGCCTCATATCCGAACTAAACTATGTGGGTGTCATCGAAAAATAAATATGATATGTCTGGGTGATATCACAAGAGCTATCCAACTTACCCAGAGGGTGTCACAAAGTCTTTCTAGCTTTTGGGGAGGAAGTGGTGAGATCCATTTTACATGCTATGGTGCTATCACATGACATAGATTACATATAATGTTGTTTTAATAATATATCGGTGAAATGTTGAGTGGACAGTGTGATGAATGTATGGATATCCAGTACTTTAGGGTGAGAATTTGGTATCATTATTGAGTTTTACCATGTGACATTCTATGGCATGTTCGGAGGAATTCCCATTATCCCAATTGAATACGAAAGGATAATCACATGACCTTGGAGACATGTGGTGGTGTTTTTATATAACATGAGGGGTTCATGGGAGGAATTTGAGGGTTATTGAATATCTTTTTCACATAAACCTCCATTCAAAAAATATTTTTCCCTTCCTTTCATTTCATATGCATTATATTTATAGATTGGTATCTTGTTTTTTTTCTCGGGTGTTTTGAAAAATCTCTGTGATATCATTTTCATAACTCAACAGATATACACTAGGCAATTTAAGAGTGATCATGAGAGGATTATATTCATTATTCATGATTTCTCTAGCTTCCATAGATTTTATTAGACATAAAATATTCATTTTCTCAAGATCTAATGAAATGAGAAAACTTCTCTAATGTCAGGGTGTTCCGGTGTGAGGTTTCAACAAACATACTTTTGTATCTGAATGGATCTTTTTTCATCATGGGGCGGTGATTTTATAAGCCTCTCCTCCCATGTTATTTTTTCAATTTTAGTGGTATGTATCATTAAAATATACGTTATAATCAGTGGTTGGATTTGGAATCACATACTATCTTGTGTATTTTGTGTAGGTCATTCTGGGGACATTGCCTGTTTTTCATCCACCATGAAATAACTACAAAAATTCCACATATGTTTGGTTGTGTGGAATTAATGGGGTCAGTATGAATCCTGGAGACATCAAAGTGGACATACCTAATTTCAGGACCACATTTTTTATATTTTTTGTTAGATCAAGATGCTTTTTGAGTATCCATCACATGATCGTTGATGCTTTTTCTCGGATTTAATATGAGATGTTGATGGTTTCCCAAAATTTTATTAATGATTAAATTGGTTTTCCAAGGGGTATTGTGAGGTCGTGCAGGTGTGTGAGAATAGTTCTAAGACAATAAATAGCTCCCACATAGTGCCTTTTATTCCTTATGTTATTTGTAAAATTATTGATGTTTTTGAGAGCTTTCATGAGTTTTGTCAAAGAGAATAACATTACCACATGTGATTCCACTCATGACATAAAAATTTCCTTATTGTGAGACTCATACAATTTATGGGATAACCATCATACTTATTTTTTGACTAAAAGGGTTAGTGTGAGACTCCCTACATATGATTGAATCCTTTCATGTGATTGTGTTACATGTCTTCAGGCTCCTGTGAAAGCCGACAAACATTTCACCAATGATTACTTAGTCAATCATGGGATGCATGGGTTCATCACCTGAGTCTCATTTTAGTGAGAGGCTACCAACATTTCCCTTTTTTATTCCATATATTATCTCACCATGTGTGGGGATCTTATAAGGTTTTATTAGTATTATAAAATAAAATCACACAATTTATAAGTGATGAATCAAGTGATATTTTAAACCACAAAAGGCTCCTCAATTTTAGATGTTTTCCTCATATGTTCCGTGGATTTTTGATGGATTGAAAGGTGCCTGACACCTGAAAATTCATGTAACCATCTGGTTCTCATATGTATGTTGTTTAACATTTGATGACATCTTTGGAAACCATCGTATGGGGATAAGGACATGTCCAAAGGGAAACATGTTATCTTCTATGGAAAATTCAGTAGGAATGAACATATGAATGATTGTCCATTAGTCATGTGATCACATGTCTCATGGAGGTTAAGAAGATCCTCTTGATCATGTACACCTTCCACTTCCACTACTTTGTAGGTAAATCCAAACCCATATTTGGGTTTTTTTTAAAATTTTCAGGTACTCATATGGTGACCACCAAAATATATATTGAAGTATTTTTTAAATATGGATTTAAAATTCAAATTTTAAAATCAAGAATTTTTTTAATGTAAATTAGAATGCAATTTTTATATCCATGTTTCACATGGTAAATGAAATGTTTTTTTTAATTTCAATTCCATTTTCATCATAAACTCTTTATTTTATACCACTAATGGGGTTATGATTAATTAATTAGTTTCTATATTCTAAAATGAATATAACGTCCATGCCTCAAATTTTTTCTAAAGGTTATATTATCTATCAATCTTCATCTCTCTCTTGATATTATTTCTATCCATCATGTTCATATTATTTAATTTAATTTTTTTTTGATAAATATCATCAAAATTTTTATGAAATATTATTATAAAAACATAAACATATTCTAAATAATTTATATTGTTTTATTTTGAATTATTATTAACCATATAGAAATTATATTTATTGATTGGATATCTAGTGTTTATTCTTATATTTGAACATAAATAGGTAATTTTATTTATTATTAAAGATATTTAGGTATATTGTTTAGTATTTATTATTTCGATGATAATATAAATTCAATGGAAATAATTATTTATGGTATGGGAGTAGAATTATATTACTCATCCTTCTGTTAGTAGGCTCCATAAGACAATGAAAATTGGTTATTTATTTTAATACTTATAGGTTATTGTATAATTTATTTTCATAATTTTTTGGTAACATTATTTATGATTGAAATTATGAATTCGTTCACCAATAAACCATGTATTATCGTCCATGATATTATTTAAATTTTTATTTTATCCATTAATATATAATTATATTATGTAATATATTATTGATAATTATTTGATAATTTTTATTTTATTCCTTATTTGTTCATGCCATATTTATTATCTGATAAATTATATTTTATCCTTCCCCTTACTGATAATATTTTATTACCATTATTATTTTACCATTTACCCTCTAGTTATGAGAAAAACGATTAAAAATGATAATTTTAAATTTTTTTCTTATGTGGAGAAATTTTTGATAGAGACTAAATAATTATTAAAATATATTGAATCCATATAGTACATAAAAATATTAAAATTGTATAGTAGCAAAATTTATATTATTATTTAATGGTTTTTTCTTGATCTTTTAATGTAATAATTTAAAAAGTGATTTAGTATATTTTTTTATAAGGTTGGGGCCACAATATAATTTATTATTAAAACAAAGAAAACACCTCTTTTAACTGGGTAGAGGAGGACCCATTACATTGTATATTTGTGGATCAATTATATTAAATGATATTTTAATTATAGATAGTTGTGTTTACGTTTGTTCAGTGGTATCCATAACAGTATTTAAATTATATTTCATTCAAACTATAATTGAGAGTGCATGTATGGAGAATCTACGTTTGTATTAAAAAAGGGTTTGGATTAATGTAGTTTTTTGGATATTATATGATAAAAATATTTAAATAGTAGTGTAGTATATAATGGGAAAATAATTTTAAGGATTATCATAAGTTTAAAAGTATAAATACCCTATATAAATGACTTATGTGATTATATTTTATGATAATTAATGATATTTTGTAAAATATAATTGGGTATAGAAAATAAATGATTTAGGTATACATAACCATTTTGCATGATATGTGATTTTAAATTGAGATAATTATTTTTTATTAACTAAATAGGTAAACTGATTTTAAAAAATATATTATGAGTGGTATATAAATCCACTAGGGATGTAATTTAATTTTATATAAAAGAAATTCATGTAATTATTTCAAAGTAGTAATAGGTTTTTTGTATTATATATTATTAATTTTATATATTGAATAATTTTTGAATAATTTTTTATTTTTCATAAATGATAAGTTAATCTCTAAAAGAAATTATTTCCTTGAATTTTCCATTTTTAATGTAGATAAACTGCATTTTTTATTTATTAGTGGATATTAAAACAATGAATGATTAAAGGAATCCCTATGAACAAATCATGGTTTTGAAAAGAATCCTAGACATTGGATGAATTATATTGTATGGTTTATTGAAATGACATCCATGACTTCTTAAAAACTAATTAATGAGGGCTCTGACTTATATGAATCTTTTGGTAATAACCCTTGAAAATGTTGTTTTAGTATTACAACTAAATTAAATTGATTTACAAAAAAATGGAAAAAATGAACAACTAGTTTAAAAATACCTTGGGATATTCATTGGATTATTTAAAATTTTATTATAAACCTTAATGGAAGTGATGAATAAATTAATGTATCATGAGTCATAAATACTTTATGACCATCCTATTATATTTTCTTCGAGGATAGATTTTAAATTTCTGATAAATAATTTATTTAATATAGTAGAATATAACATCTTATTTTTTTTAATACATGATTAAATAAATACTATATTGAATAAAATACATCATACAAAATAGTGAACTAAAATGAAATGTCATATATTTTATGATGTAGTGTAAAAACTATTACATCATAGGATTATAATGTGGAATATTATTAAATAATGAAAAGATCTGTAAAACCAAAATGAAATAAAAGTTTTTTTACAATGTAATATTTCAAATTATATTTTTTATTTTTTAGAATAATTTGATGAGTTCCAATACTAATGAATTCATGAAACATAATTTTGATAAGATGCATATTTAATGAATGAAAATAAATTATTCGTTAATAAAATGATTATTTATTCAAAAAATAAATTTATTGTGTATATTAATAATAAATTATTCAATTGAAAAATATAAAATAATTATTTTAATAAAAAATTTCATATTTAATTTTTATTAATAAAAATTTTATCCATAGTTAATATGAAATAATATTAAAAAATTTTAAAAAGATCATTTTACATTAAATACAGTGAATAATTATATTTTATGTTATTGTTTAAAAGTAAAATTACCAAATGTAAAATTATTACATTTTTAAAATGATTTAAATTTTTTTATTTTTCATTTTAATATAATATTAGTTTTAATTATTTAATCTTTAGTGACAATGTTTATTTTTGTAAATAGAAATTGAAATATGTTTTTATAAATTTCATAACATTCATAGAATAATAATTATTTTTTAATTTTATTAAAAAATATAAAAATTAAAATTAAAATAATTGTATCTAGTTAGTAAAATAAATAATTTTAAAATAAAATAATGAAATTATAAACAATTTATTAATTTTTTCAAATAGTTTTTTTATTTTTTTCTAAAAAAACTATTTTAAGTCATTTTACATTAATTTAATTTTCCCAAGATAAAATTAAATTTTATCTATATTTTGAAATAAAATAATAATTATTTTTTTTCATAAACAAATAAATTTGTTTTTCTCATAATATTTGGATAAATAATATTTTTTACATTATTATGCTTGAAAATACATTTCTCCTAAAAAATTCATCATAAATTGTGTTTTATATAATAATTTTAATTTAAAACAAATTTATAAATTTAGTCAAATATAATGGCATTCATAATTTTAAAAAATAATTCTATATTATTAAATAATTTCCAATTCATATTTGGCTATAAAAATAATTTTCAATCAAAAAAATTATTTACCACAATAAATGGTAAAATGAGATTAAAATGTTATGTAATGGGATTAAATAATAAAATATCTAAAAAAATAAAATCTCAATTTTTGCATGAGGGATTGATGGACCATTAAATTTTTTATCCTCATTAAATTCAAATTTTTTAAGAACTATACTCGTTTGTGATGACACATTTTATATTAAGGAAATATTTTGAACAAAAAATTCCATTAAAACAAAGAAAAGGACCCCAATCACGACCGCACATCACCCAACAAAACATGAATCATATCTCAACTAAATTCATCCAAAATCCAACCAATAATATCATTACCAAAACAAAGAGGATATGTTCTAACCATAATAAAAATTAATAATGTCATAATGTGTTTCCTAATGAAGAAAATATGTGGACTACTAAATTATTTTAACATTGTTATTTCATTATTATTTTATCTTTTACCTCCTACAAATTTATTATACCAATTACAATATAATTACATGATTTTCATAATTATATAAAATATTAATTATTAACTGTTAATAATATTTTTATCCCTTCAACCCATCCATTTTATAAGGAAATTGTCATCATACTATGATCTATTCACAACATTAATGGATGACTTACATCATTTTTCATCAGTAAATTACATGGTTTGTTATGAAAAATTATATTTACAGAATAAATATGATATTTATGAAATAAAAAAAATTATCAGGAAATATTGAAAGGTTGTTTATAATAAATGAACGTATAGATTTTAACACACAAAAATGGGAATATTATGACATCAATAATTATTTAAATGTATGATGGAAAATATATTGTTTTATCTAAATATTATGTTACTAGAACAATCAATACTCCAAAATCATAAACTATTGATATGAGCAAAAAAATATGAAGAGATTACAAATTAATATTTCACAAAAATAGAAATGTGTGGATTACATTTTCAAAACTAGTGATAAAATATTAACTAATAATAAATAATCATTATATAGAAATGGATATAAAATATTAATATAAAAATGTATAAATATTTAAAAATGTATTAAATAAATGATTAATGATAATTATGTACCCACATATAAGGATAAATGATAGCAAACTAATTGGGAATTCATGTACAGGTTTTATATCAATTTTAATTATTTATAAAATTTTTATTACTATGCTCTAATTTTTTTTACATGGTCTAAATAGAACAGTATTATGTAATTATATTATACAAAAAAAATATTATTGGGGTTAAAAATTTATTTGATCTCTATCTCTTTTATTTCCTATTATTTATACAATACCTATATAATTAGGGTTATTTTATCTAAATTAACATTCATTAACATAAACCATTATTCAATAACATAGTTATACATTTATTAGATTCATCTAAGTAATGATTATATAATATTTTATTACATCTTTATTATATGTTTTTATAATATTTATATAAATTTCACATCCCTAGGATTTATAATTCATATAATAGTTTTGTTGTAGATGGACTTAGCCAAAGTGATTCTTTAAAATCAGGAATCATTCTCATCTATGTCCATTTTACTCACAATTCTCAATGTGTGCTATTATCTATATAGTAATTATTATTTAAGGACATTTTCATTTATATTTAAAATTATTTAAATTGGTTAAAATAATTCATTTAATCATTTATTTCATAGTATGTGCTTTAATTACTATAATAAACAAGGAAAATAAACTTCTATTTAAATGTTTCATGCATGAATATTTGTTCCCACTATAATATCAGTTAATAATTATCATTCATCATTTACATGGGTCCATGATTTTTCAGACCAATTAATATTCCTACTTTTTGGAAAATTTTATTTTAAAATACAAATTAAAATTTGTTAAGAGAATGTGTAAGGGGATTTTATTCCACTCATGTTTATTTTTATCTACCACACAACATTTTCTATTTTTTTTAATTTTTTTGTTTCCAATTATTAAATATATATAATATTTTCAATTAATTTTAAAAATTCCAAATTTTTTACAAGTGTAATAAATTTTAAATTTGAATTTTATGTTTCTCTAAAATCATTGTTAAAAAATATTTATTAAATGTCCATTTTTAATATCTCTCACATTTTTCTATAAAATTATTTATAATCAACTTCATTATGAGTTAGGTGTCCAGTATTAACCCGTAAATTAATTTTTGAAATTTTAGTCCCAACCTCTCATTATTCATAATGGTGATGTTTTTTATCAGCCTAGACCTCTCTCTAGAATATATTTTCACCTGGAAGAAGCTATTATTTAATTTCATGAACATATTATATGACACATTCAAAAATTATATATTTATATATTGTTTTCACCTAACTATATTCCCACTCATCTAGATATTGTGAGTTTTACACATTCTCAGTAATAAATCTATTATATTATTGAAAATGTAAATAGTAAATATTTATATACATTATTCATGGATATATATATGTTTATTTATTAATAAGGAATGATTTTTTAATATTAAATTTACAATTTATCAAATCAAATGATTAATGAATTATAAACAATTACTAATTTTTTTCTAAGAACATTCTATTCATTATATGATTTAATATGCCAAATTAGATAAATCAAATAATTTATTGAGTATAATACATACCTTTTTAGTATTTATATCCTGTTTTGAGGCATTGAATTTATGGTTATGATTTCTGAAAAGATAAATTCAACATCCATGAATACAGTTTATTGTTTTCATATGATTATTTGGATTAACATATTACCCCTGGATATGTCAAAATCATAGGTTATTAGTTATCTACAAATATTAAATTATTATATATTCCTTCCAGGTTATTAATGACTAATTTATTCCATGATAACATTAGTTGAATGCTACCTCTCACTCAACATTTTTTCACTCTTATTGTGTTTCCATATCTTGATGTCATAAATAACAGTATGATGTATGATATTTCAAGATGGTTATCATTTTTTAATAATTTTATTGAATTATTTATTACATAATGTACGATAATAAATCTAATATTTATTTTAAAAAAAATTATTATGGATGGGAAATATATGAGTATTATTATTTTTTTGATTAATTTTCATTCCCAACTCTATACAAATCTCAACATAAATAGTATTTGGTATGTAACCTGAAAAACTTTTTTTGATATTGTAATCTGGATATTTTATTTCATGCCAGATATATCATAATTAATTAAATGTAATCTAATTATCTTCATCCCCATATCTTGGAGTGTAGGACTTGGGTATCTCACAAATTCACATTCTAATAAGTGATCAACAGTTTATCCTATAAATATTTTATAGGAAATATCATGACACTAACAAAACTATTGGATATCACTAACATATTATATAATTAACTCTAGAGATATATTATATTCATCCTCTAACTATATTATGTCAATAATAAGTTCTCGTGACAACATTAAAACACATCAAGATTTTGTGAAATATTGTTTTCAAGTTAATTTATTCATTTTTTTTATTTCACACTATAAAAAATATATTTTTTATTTAATAGAACTATGTCTTGATATTATTATATGAAACATTGTGTTAAAAATTAACTACAAAGAATAATTATATAATATTGTGGTATAAATAACTCTATATTATCATGAGTTACACACAATACCATGTAACTATGATTGGATATGTAACATGTAAGGTTGAGTGCTACATAACAATAAGATACAATTAGTATTACTGTTAAAGCATAATTAATACTACCACTAACATAATGGAAGTTAAATTTTTTTTAAACTACATTATTAAAGTTTGATATACACTTTTATGTAAATTGAATCCATTGGTTATCATTTAGTATAAGTGAAAGTAATAACAATTTGAAAATCATGAAATTTATTTTGTAAGAAAACTATGAAAAAACAACATTTTTACAAATTTAATTAAACAAAATTCTATTTATAAATGTTTTAGATAAAATTTATATTATATATAATATTGTTGTGAAACATATCCAATATATTTTATATACATACGATAAAAAGAAATCTATTTATATGAATATAAAGTGTTATTTTTTAGAATGTAATTTTACATCCTTTTAATAGAGAACCCTTTTTAAATCTAGTATTTCAAAATTTTATAACTTATATTTTGAAAAATAATCATAATTTGATGAAAATAAATATAATAATTTATAATTGGTGGTTTTTTATATTTTTTAATGAAGAATCACATTTTGACAAACCATGAAAAATATTGATGTTTAATTCAAATATTATTGTTCTTCTTAATTAATTGTATTGGTAAATTACATTTCAAATTTGTTTTTTAAAGTCTCAGTTGATAAATTATACATATATTAATCCAATTTTGGACATTGGAATCTATTTCACTTAATAATTTGACATAAAAATATAATAATTATTTAAACATATTTACATTAAAGCCTCACATTTTAATCAATCTTACAGGATAAAATTTAAATTAACTAATTCAACATCTATGATTTTAATATTGAAAAATGGATTCCATATTTATAATAAAAATAATTTATAATTATAATATTCTCAAAATTGATTTTTAAAAAAATATTAGAGAATGTTATTATAATTAATTACCACAATTATGAGATTAATTATCCTAATAAGGTATAAAGATTTAATCATAATGGATAAAATAAACTAGAAACATGTCCAAAAACACTTTTGTGTTCATATTTCTAACATATAATCCCTTTTATATAAATGATTCCATTATCATAGTGACATCACATAGGAAATACATGGGTGGGATTCCCATTACACAAAATTAAAAGGATTCCACTCCTCCTCCACTATAAAAACAGACTCACCCATCTCACTTGTTCATAAATCCAAAACCATTTTTATCCCCAACACCCTGCTCAATTAATAACTGGAAATCCATACCTTCTATATTGTATCCTCACTTTGGGAATAAATACGACCATGTATTCCCTTTCGTGAAAACCAAAATGTGTTACGCAAATAATAAATAACATACATCCTCCAGTAAAGTTCATTTATTTTTATTCTCTGCCACAATAATTATTCTCATTACATGAATAGAAAATAAAATTAAAATCATAAATATAAATATCTATGTTTATATTAATTTTTTAAGCCAAACATGAACACACATCCATCGTATTGGTAATGAATATACAATTCTAGTATGCGGTGAACAACCACTTCATGAAAAGAAGTTGTTCATTTTTTTTTCAATTTCTACCAATCATGGCTATGAAATATGATAGAAACTATATTTTTTACGATATATATGATATTTTTATTTTATATATTATTCAATAATTTTTATATAAAATGCACCTTCTTGATTTATATTTTTTGGTTATATGATAACATTATTTGCGAACATGTGGACTACCACCTCTTCAATGTGATATGATTCATTCACACATTAAATGGAATTCATTTTGGATGGTTTTAGTGAGAATATATCATACATATTACAAAATAATTAATTTTTACTTATATTATATAAATATATATATAAACATGTCAGTAACATTCTTTCATTGAAAATTACAAGAAAACAGGAACACCGTTAATTTAAAGTCATGGCCTACAATCTTCGTGAATACTGAATTTCATATAATAATAATATATTTTATATATTTTTATAAAAAAATTTGTAATAAATATATATGATATTAAAATATTTTTTTAAATACATAGAATATATAAATAGTGATTCTGGTATGTGGAACAAGAATAAAATATCAAAACATATATGAAAAATAAAAATATTTTTCCCATTACATAACTGTAACATAAATTTATTAATAGAATAGTAATAAAAATCAATAATAAAATATTATATGGTAATATATAAAATAATATCGATCTCTGGTATAGTAATAATAAAACTATATTTATTAAAATATATTTTTGATCATGTTCAAAATAAGTATATACATAAGGTGGCGATTTTCTCGTATATCTTTTTATACCCATGAGAAACATGCCATGTTCACCACTCATTTACTTTTTATGGGGTCTATATGTTGCATTAATTTATTATATGATAAAAATAATTAAATTTATGGGTATTTATGAATCTATATTCTGATCTTAATTTCATGGGGTTTATCATTCTAATGATCCCAAATGAGAAATTCAATTTTTCCCAATTTGAATTCATTAAGGTACATGCCATGATATGAACCGTTATTTTTATATGTGTCTATATACCGACATTGTATATGTTATATAACTAATATAATACTTTTCATGATATTTTAAACATCATGTAATTTAATTTTCTTATATTTCAACTATGGTTCAATGTTACCAAATAGTAAGAGTTAATTTAACCGATCTCATCGTTTATCAAGATTGTATGTGATTATACCTCAATTGATGAAATTTTAAAATCCATCATTCAAGAACACTCATGAATTTTATTCTCCTATAGTTATAAAATATATATTCATGTATTTCTTCCATTTTTTGAATCATTGTTACAGAAAATAATTAATCAACTATTTGAAAGAATGTCTTACATTACCTCCTTCTTCAGTATGAAATCCATATGCATTTAAAACCTTATTTTATAAAAACGTTTTAAAAAAGGATATATGATTATAAGTTTTTTAATATTTTCAATATTTATTGATATATTTTTGTGTAAAAACTATTTCATAAAGATTTCAATATAATTTCATTGATTTTTTTTTAATCTTTTGAAGCTTTTTATAGGGTTTTAAAGTATTTTCAATGATATGGTTTTCAAAAATGTTTTTGATCATCTTTTATAAGTTCAAATGGTAATCGGTTTTCAAAATGTTTAAAATATTACATAATAATTAATCAAGGGAAGTGATTACCAAATTTATTTCACAGATATGTTATATTTTTTGTTGGATAAATGTTTTGAAAATGTTTTTTAATATTACATTATTTGTTTTCAATGTTATTTTAAAAGAAAACGTTATCAAATGGATTCAATATTTTCATATTATTTTTTCAAATAAAAATTTGTTCAAAAGGATTTATGATTTAATAATAATTTTATCATATAATAAATTATATTTTCATAAAGAATTTTTTTTAATCTATCCTTCTAAATTGTTTTCCATCTATAATGAAATCATTTGTTGTTAGACTTTCCATTCTGGAAAAATGATCTAATGAATACATTTATATTATTTTCATTGAATTCTTAATGTTTTAAATAATTTTTTTTACAAAACGTGTTTTTTATTCATGGGAAATAATTTTTTGGGGGCAATATATATTTCATGATTTATATAATTTTAAAAATATATTATTTTAAAGTGTTGGATTTGAGTAAATAGTTATTTATGATCTTGTGTAACACTTATGTATGATTTTATTATGATATGATTGTTAACTCTATATCCCTTTATTTATAATGTAAATATTTATATGTCATGTGATATACATGGATGGATTGGGGAGTGAACCTAGTTTAGTAATGAAATTTGTCAGCAAAGATGGTATTGGGAGTAAATATTAAATACTAATAGGGTAATGCATCTCAGCCAGGATTACAAAAACGTATGAGGATTGAACCCATATTACTAATATGGCCTTGATAGTGATGACATTACTACTATTTAAATAATTTTATATGTCTATGTATATTCTGAAAATTATATTTTATATTTTAATTTTATTCGTTCATTGATAATGAATGTGATTAACATATGATTAATGTTATATGAACTGCTTATATTAATTTCATGACCCATTTATATGATCATTATATCTATTGTATGATATTAAAAATGTGTAATCATTTTCTCATAACCTTGTGATCATGTTAATCCAATGTGTCTATTTTTATTTCCATTATATAGCATATTAGACCAACCCTTTCTTATGTTTCCATTACCAAGGTTGTGAATAACTAACTTATGTTGTATTAATAATGGGATCTATTATAATATAATTGAAGATCTTTAACCATGATAGAAATTTTTATTATTTGTTTCATGTGACACTAAACCATTAGGGTCTTCTAGAATGTATTTCTGTAATGTGCCAAATATTAATATAAAATGATGTAATATTAATATATTTTAATCCAAGGAGATTTTAGTTGGTATAAATGGAAATTCATTGTAAAACATTTGGAATGAGGATCTGAAAAATTTATTATGATCCTAAGGTATCTTTATACGGTTTTTTCATGGGATGTCTCTATATATCAGTCTATGGATAATAAAATGAATAAAATATGACCCAGAATTTTTGTAAAAGAAAGATTGATTGGTTTCAAATCAATACATCCATGTAAGGATTCTTTATATTGATGTGGATCTAGGACATAATTACCTATGGATAAAAAATCATGAAAGGTTCATTAGGCTTCTCTCATGGGTAATCTGGTATAAGACAACATGCCTTATATCACACATTGTTTGAAACACCTAGGGGATATCCATTGGGAGTTTTTAAACTCATTATTAATGATCATGAAGTATTTATGAAGATAATGAATATGAAAAACATAAAATAATCCTATGTTTTCATAGATTAAATTAATATGTGTAATGATTTAGGAATCCTATATATGGTATTTTATGATTATGTGGTTTTCTATTTTGATGAGTTTTTCTCATGATTTGTTTCATCTTTTGATTCAATGGAAGGTTCCTAAAAACCATGGTTATTGTTGAACGTGATCAAAACATTTCAGATCACCAATCAGATGGGTTGATCACTGGAGTGAAGGATATTGTGATACTGAGTAGTAAGGTTTCGTGGATCATAAATAATAATGGGTACCATTAAAAAATATTATAATCAGAATATAAAATATAGAAATATCATGCTGAGAGATCAAGTAATAGATACAATGGAAGAAATAAGATTCAGTTTTTATTATGTAACGAATGTGGAACTATTATCCAAAGTGAATGTCTTCTACGAATAATTAGATTTATTTAATTTGGAAAATAAGAACATAAATAATGTTACTATGAATGAAAAATTAAGCATTTGGTTAATATAATGAATGTGAATATCAGCCTCTGAGAGACATCATCTACGGATAAATTCTTAATGTGTATAGTGAATGGTCACTATAAAAATTGATTTCCTTTGGGGATGGATCCCAATGAGAATTATTAATGTGGAATGAGTAATAGTTATAATTTTTTGATGATGAGAATACATGTGAAATTTGAATGGAAAGAGTTATAAAGTAATAGGATTTTGGGGCCATATTATTTCTCAAGGATGATGTAGAATAATTTAACAATTTATGTATTTTGGTTCATGAATAATCAATGGGGATGTATATAAGGATTTCTCATTTTATGTCTTTTAATAAGAATTTAGTATATTACATTTAATGGTTCTGAGGAAATACAAAAAGTGATTTAATTTCATCATGATGTCTATGAGAAAAATATAATTATGGTATATAAAACCCCTAATATATTCCATAAGAAAAGATAATGTTTTTTTTGGAAAATGATATGTTTGAAATGAAAAATTATATCAGTCGACACGAAATTTCCTGAAAATGATCAAGGATTTTTAAAAAATATAGTTTCTTTTATCTTGGATAGAGTTACCAATTTTTTGGATTTAATGAATATATACAATTAAAAATGTAATAATGAAACATGCATTTATTTTATAAGGATTTATTGTAATTTCCATGTTTATAGTGTATAGAAGATAATGGTATTCTCATCATTGGTGTGTGGAAAAAAATGAAAAAAAAGTCTTTATGGGAGATCAATGTAAATTTTATTTAGTGACCTATCTAAAGTTTTAGATTTATAACTTTTTAAGGTTTTAATAATTGATATTTTTGGAATGGTTTATTATAATGAATTAAATCACCATATTATTATTTCGGAATATTTGATATTTTTTTTAACAAATAAATGTGATGGTAAATAATGTTATGTTGAATGACATGTCATTCAATTTATAGGTATTTTATCCATTGGTTTTACTAGAATAAAAAATTGTTGTTAATTTTTTAAATTAATAGATGACATAAAAACTGATAAAGGAACAATAAATTATGATATTGTTATTATTAAATTTAATTAAATCATTTATGTATTTCTTCGTAAGAAAATTATTCATATCTAGGGAATAGATTTTGATAGAGAAAAGTTTATCCAAGCATTCGATAAATCAAATGATTCTGGAGATCATAATAGATTTATGGATATTTGATTATTCAATTTCTATGAACCTTATTCTCTACCTCCCACGATCATAAAAGATAGCTATATTTCACTTCCATGTTTATTTTTTTCATATTTAAACTATGTTCTCATAAGTGGAAAAAAAGTAATTATCTATATAATGTATCTATTATAGTCCAATCAGTCTTTTTTCAAAGGAAATTTTATTATTCATTTTTATGATGTGGGTTCCTAATAATGGATCTTTCGCTTATTAAAACATTGAAAACTCATATATATTTTTAGGGTAAAATTAAATTTATGGGGTATTTATGTATGAACCATAGTTTTTTAGAAACAAAATAGAGTTAATTATATATTTTTTTATATTTTTCATTCACGCAACGATGAATATTGTTCTTTTATATAAATGAAATAATTTTTCCATGAATTATACATGAAAACTAGTTAATCATTAACTACACACATTAATTAGATTATTTTGAAATAAATTTAAAACAATTTTTTTATGTGTTACACACAATATAGATTCCCATTTATATCTTGAGGTAAACACAAGGTTAGTTTTATCGAACTACGATATACTATAAATATGATTATTAAAATATTATTATAGCCAACACCTAAAAATAAGAATTAAATTTATGAATAATATTAAATATATTCTCAATATATTATTTTCAATTGTATATAAAATAAATTCTTTTTTACTAAGTATTATAGGTGGCCAAAATAACTGTTTAAAAATAATGAAATTCATAATCAAAGAAAACGTTGTACATACAACATTTTATCTTTTTAAATTTAAAAACAACTATTGACGACTGTATCAATAAAATTAATATGTTACAAATTAAATCAATATTTTTTGAAATATATCAAATATATTTTATATGTATAATATAAGAATACATCCAATTATATTTCTAAAAAGAGGTATTTTTCTAAAAGGTTATTTTACCTGATTTTAATGTAAAACACATTTTAAATATAATTTCTAAAACAATCGGATAATTTTTGGTATTTATCATTGAAATTTAACATTTCAACGAATAGTTATAAATATTAAACATATTTAAACAATTTATTTTAATCTAATATATTTATTAGGTAAAATTTTTATTCAATGTTTTTTTAATGTACATTAAGGACAATTATAAATAAGTTATTACAATTTAGGCCATTTTAATCAATTTCACCTTGAAATTGGATAAAAAATAATTTTCCAAATGTTTTCCATTTTTTACTTTAAAAACCTTCGTTGTCATCCGAGTTTTGGGGTTAAATTTAAATTTATTTCTTCAAATTATGTAACTATAAATTTAAAAAATAGATTCAATATTTTGGATATGAATAATTTTTAATATATTATAATTTCCACTTTGTATTCTACCTTAAATAATTTTAAAATAGATTAAAATATATTGTAACGATGGTGAGAAATACTTGCTTACATTTTGACTAAACCATAATCATAATGTACATGAAGACATAGAAACGCTTCCAAAAGACATTATATGTTACTATATTTACCATAATCATTATTATCTCTAATTTGAACCACTATTTGATCCATTTGACCAGGGATAATCATGGTTGTAATTATATTTTCAAAAATATACAAGATGTCACTCCTCATCTTCTAAAAAAATGTATACACCCCTCCCATTTATTAAGACCTAGAAATCAATTTGGATAGACCAAACTCTAATCAAATAATCTCAAAACACCAATCCCTTAATCCTTAGATCATACCTTTGTACATAAATCCAAAAATGGAATCCCATCTTTTTTAAGAAATATTTTATTTAAATAATTTTAATTCATCAATAGCATTCATTTCAAGCTATATTGAGTTTAAATGAACTGTGAGATATCATTATTATACATTGTAAATTATAACATAAAATATTTAGTTTGTAGGAATAAATTAAAATAACTTAATAAAATTTATTGTGAATTTATTTGAAATATATTATTTATGAAAAATATAAATCAATTATATATTTTTATTTTTTAACTGAGTAAATAACATTTTGAAAATAAAATTAGTTAAATATATAATTTATAGACATCATAAAATTTTTTATATATTTATTTAATTTATATATGATTCAATAGGTTTGAATAAACTCTATTTTATGTATAACAACAAATATTTTTCAACAGTGTATTTTTACGTCCATTTATTGGAGAAATTTTTTTAATGTAAAATTTTTAGACATTAATAATTTTGTTGTCACAAAATTAAACTCTTATATGGAAGAATGATATAAAAATTTTCTTTGGATAATTTATTGATATTATTCTAATAACATTCATATTTTGATAAATACATAAAATACAATAAATTTTAATTGAAAAAAAAAATTCATGGAAATAATTTATCTGTATAAATCATATTTTTTTAATTTTTATAATATAAAATTAGTAAATTTATTCCATTTAATATAATTAAGGTTATTAGAAATAATTTTATTTTAAATTTAGCTGTAAAACATGTCATTCTATTTAAAAAATTTAACATTACAAACCCATTTTCTTATTTTGATCCGGAGATAAATCTTTAATTAATATTTGAAACTTTATTGTGTTAAATTTTTAGAATTGAATTCCATATTTTAAATCTGATGGTCCAAAGTATTTAAATATATTTATTTTATTTTTAGGATTTTTTATAGTTACATTGGTAATATCTATTGATATAGACAAAGGGAAAA
The DNA here is from genome assembly GCA_963277665.1 of Viscum album. NCBI lineage: Eukaryota > Viridiplantae > Streptophyta > Magnoliopsida > Santalales > Viscaceae > Viscum > Viscum album. Next base: position 656,963,078 of record OY728140.1, read on the forward strand.
TCCATTAATTAAGGGTAAATGTTATACTATAAAATTAACATAACAGTTGTCTTAATATTATTGGGTGTGTTTATTTGGGCTAAAATCATCCTAAGAATGAAATTTTATCCATTTGAATATTTTTGGATGAGATAAAGACATTTAATATTTTTCATTTTATGAAATATTTATCAAATCTCACTCGAATTTTAATAAATATATCATCCTTAATTTAAGGTTAAATAGAAGGTAAATTATATTATATATACTCATTTTAAAGATATAATGTTTCCCTTTATCATGGTAATTTATTTTTAATTATTATGATATCAATAATTCCTTAAATTCTATGTAAATTGATGGTCTAGATATTATTTAATTGATGTAAAATGATAATATTATAGTTTATTTATATAATAATAACCAATAAAATTTAAAAAAAAAATAGACCATATTATATTGAACATGTATATCTCAACTATAATCATACAAGTATTGTGTTTCTGTCTGTTCGGGGTCATATAGATGTTATTATGACACATATACTGTTTTAATACATATATCATTTTTTTTTGTATTTTCTAGAAGGTATTTTTAATTTTAAGTATTATTCTAAAATATAATAGATATATCTTTATCATAGTATTTTATTTTTAATTATTATTAAAAAATAGGTGTATTAGAAAATTACAATAACCTGAGGATGTTATTATTTTATTAATGGAGATAACAAATAAAAGTTATTAAAAATGTCAAAATAAACATAATTTGGGATGATTTATATATCCAATGAATTTTTTAGATGACCATGACCAATTAATAATATAATTGAATATTTTGGTTGATGTTATCTTTTTTTCTAATTTTTATAATCAATGAATTAAATATTGTCAAAATTGAGACTATTGTCTGTTTATAAAAATATTTTTTTATTAAATTATTTGAAATAAATAATTTATTAAAAAATATATTGATTAAGTATTATATGTCCTAAAGTGTTCTTGGGTATTTATTTTTTGTATATTTAACATCAAATAATTAAATATTTTACTATTTCAATATTAACATATTTGTTACCCTAGATACAAATAAAATAGAATATCTATGTGTTAAATAAATTGATAAATTATATATTGATATATAAACTTGTCTAAAATTTGTTCATTGATGATATTACAACCATATATCATATTATCATTAAAATTAAATCATTATTTGGTTTTATATGTGGTTTGATTAAATTATAATTCAATATTATTGGTGTTTATAAATGTTCCCCTGACCTCAATTATTAAATGGAACCTTCTACCTCATTTTTTTAGCTCATTGATCCTAGAAGCTCATATATCTCCATACATTTTCTATTCTCATCTCCCTTAGTGACATTATAAGATGTTATGGTGTTCTCGAAACACTATCTCTAGTGCATAAAAAGGATATTTAGTGGGATCACTCGAAAAAGAGGTAGTATCATTAATTGATTCATTAAATATTAATTCTACTTCTACTTACTCTTCATGAGTTATATCATTGTAACATAATAACACATTTATCAATTATATACTTTGATATTATTATTATTATTATTATGAACCAACCACATTTCACCTTCTATCCATACAAGAAAAAACTAAATCACCATGCATGCATAAGTACGGCTTACCATATACACACCATGGTGTAATCTATTAGTCAAAACCACCATATTTGGATTGGTATAATTATTAATGTAATAACTATATATGATTATTATATCATTACATGACACACCATCAATTTCAATATCATTTAACAGTTATGGGAATGATATCGTTGCTCATGCATACGTATGACCTTCAATCAACACGATGCGATGTTATTCATTATTAATAATCATCACTAAATTATGATGATATAAATGAATATACTTAATAAATATGATATATATTATACTAAAATAATTTTTTTTATTTAACTTTATCCAATTAATATGATCAATAACATATCTGAAAAAACATGTGTAAGAAAAAAACAAGCTAATGCCTGATGAATGGTTAATAATTTTACTAACAACAAATGATAATATGATTATATATGATATAAAAAAATTGAATAAGATTATAGAATAATTGAATACAATTATTTAAATCATTATATTTACCATTTGGATACATATAATGGATATATGGCCTGAGGTAAGGGACTTAATCAAGATTAAATATACGTATATATTTATATGGGTATATTTACAATCCACACCCATGTTTCATAAATATGTAATATTTTTCCTATTATTCTACAATCTTTAAATTCAATTTTATAAATTGATGAACTTTTTTCAATGGTATGAAAATAATATATGTTCATTTTTTGATATGAGTATATTTTTAACTAATCCAAAACATGTTTGAGAAGAATTGTTTCATAGAAAATTTGCAGCATAAAGAGTTTTACTTCTATTATAACACCTCATTTATTTTAATCCTCATATAAAATATATCAATTTTTTCGATGAATTTATTTTCTTTTAATATAATTTTTTATTTTGAGGGAAAAAACATGTTTTGGATAATAAAGAATATTTCTTCATGAATTAATTTCACGTTTTCTATCAAATTTATTTTCCATCTAAGATGGAATTCATTAATATGGATATGTTTCAAGTATACTATCCCAATTATCTATATATTTTATTATGTTTATTATGGAATTCTATTTATCAATTTCATTAGTTTTATTTTGATATTGTTATGATGGAATGATGTTTAAGAAACCCATTTTAGTCATTTGGTTATTCTATGATAACTAATATATTTTTTTATTCAATACCTATGAATTAATTTATTTTTAGATTTTTGGGACATATATATCCCTACAATGAATTAGGTAATGAATTATATATCATGAGATATATAGTGTAGCAATGTTAAATGATCTTGGTTCAACAATATATTGCTGGAATGAGGAGTGAGCCTGGTTCATTAAGGGAAATTGTCAGTTATGATGGTCTTGGAAATCGGCCCTGACTAATATGAAATAAATTTACATTATAATATGCATGAAACTGAATTTATTATCTTATGTTATGAGTTTTTGGATTATGCATATTAATTCTTATGATCTTTATTGGTGTATCATGTTTCATGATATCACGATCATTCAAAATTTTGGACATGATTTTAAAATATATTTTTAATTATATATTATGATTTGATTTGATTTATATATCCATGTATCCCCTTACGGATCATATGATCTCACCCATTCTTATGTTTCTTTTCCCCTTGTAATAAAGAAGGGTATTATGTACAATAAGTTGAAAAGGGTCTAGTTATGAAGGAATAAGTATGATATAGTGTATATGTCTTATAAACACATTTTTTATTCACATTTTATAAGATAGTATACTTATATACTTATTTCATGGATTTTTTTTATTTTTTAATTAATATTCCTCATTGTTTGTGTAATATCTATGTGTTTAAATTGTGGGATACTAAATAAGGCCCCAAATTTCCTATCAATAGAATCCAAATAATTTTTCTACTCCTCATAAATAATATAGATAATATATGGAAATAATAATCATCCCCATATTGTATAAATAAATAAATTTAGTGATCTACCATAGAGTACATATTGTGACGATCCTTATCATAATGATCTAATCATTCACATTTGAGTTCATCTTTAGGGTATCTACTATTCGGGACCTCTCAATAACTAGAGATTAATTCAAGATGCAATTCAACAACATAATTGATACTATATGGATTTATGTATAAATAATCCCCATATAATTCTCTATTGTATTAATCCCTTAGTGAATTACCACTTAAAAAAATGATGTTTTCCTTTTTATGATTTTGAATGATAAACATCATAGTAAGTGGAACAATATCGGGCCTTGTCCCGTTACACCATGTATCTAATAACGTATAGTATATATTTCATCTCATACATTGATAGACCAATGTAGTAGTCCTAATTAGTACCCCCTTCATACAAATTCACATTTCATGAATTGAATGAAATTATAGATTTAATCATTTTCTTATATGGTTTGATAAAAAATAACAAATATTTTCATATAATTTCCAGTAAACCCACGTGGTAATTGATAAAAATATCATGTTTATGTGGAGATGATGGATCATGGAAATGTCTTGGTAATGTTCTAGGAATGCTAAATCTCATTATGACATTCCCTATACTAATAACAATGATCTAATAAAATATATATATTTGTATCTATGGATATATCTCTAAAATTTCAAGATACAATACATATCTTATGAGGAGTACTCCAAGAAATACAAGAATATTAGATGTTTATATCACTGAATATAAATTAATTTCCTTAAATATACATGACAATATAGTTTTTATAGAAATATATATTCCTAAAATAGTCATGTATCCAAATAATATAGGTGATTCTCAAGATAATCATAGATTGTTCATACTATGCTAAATTTTGAGGATGTTTAGAATATGAATACCAACACTAAACCACAATCACTATAAAATCCATTTAACTAGGGATCATAACTGGTAATTTTGTAATTTATATATTAATATTGATCCTGCGATCAACATAAGTTAGTTTTTCAGATGATGGATTCCCCATTATTCATTAGTTCTCAAAAATACATACTTGATGAGATCAATCCATTCAAAATCCCTTTCATTCGACACCAATGAAATTAAATAATGAGTCCCACTCGAGGAATTTAATGTATAAATCCAAGGTAAACCCTTCAGTGGTAAAAATATCATGCTCAATAATTTATTTAACCGCACTCATTTTCTTCAAAAAGATTAGAATTTTTAAAAGACAAAAATTGCTACTTCCTCTTGAATATTGTATTAGGAAACCAACATTTTTATGTTCATAGGAATTATTATTAATAACCCCCATTGCATCATAAAATCCAAAATATCTCCAATATGTGATGGTGTTAACACAAATATGAACCTATATTTTAGGTCTATGGAAATATATAATATACATTCCGCTTACTCTAGTGAAATTGTTGTTCTTCTGATAGGGGAAAGCTCTCCATTATAAATGAAATCATGTTTCTACTACATTTCACAAGGCATCTCCTTCCATAGATGAGAACCTGATGAATGTTTATAGAGACTATTTTAATTTTATTTTTTTATCATGGATGTTTGTTTAATTGATATAGGGTTCATATGATAAATAAGTAGTAAAATGATAAGGTTGATGAGAACCATACCAATGATAGATATTATCAGGTAAAAAATCCTATAATATCTCTACAGAGGATGATAAAATGAATCATGTTTCATTCTATACACTATAAAATTTATGTAGTGTTATTTATTAGAATTATCTACTTACAAACCCAAATATTTTAATATATGATGATAAAAAATCCACTCAATAGATGATTCACATAATTAAACTTGGTGTTGAAATAAGGAAAAAAGATGAAATTTCTAATCTTAGAGAACCGCAAAATAAAACGTAACCTCCTACTCTATGTTCATCAAAAAAATTAAAAAGGAAATGTGTTGATATATCCAAAACACACTCCCTCTCTAGGATTGTAGGATTAATTTTTTTGATAATGGATCACTTAAAACATATAAAAATGTATTGGATGAAATGAATTAATGATAAATTATAAGGAATAAATATTGTTGGTGTTTTCAATTTTGAAAAAAAGTGAGTTTCTCTCCTTTTGTACAAGATTAATTGTATTGAATTTCTGAACTAGTATAGGAATTATCTAACAGCCCAACTAGGTTTAGGTCCAAATCATTGGTTTATCTAAATTTGATTCCTAAATTATATTTTCAATTTCCTATTAAAAGATAGATGTTGTCATTTTTTATGTAGAAACGACATGCCAAGTACAACTAGATACTCACAACTTATGTTAACATGATGAAAATATTTTGTGCATGCCACTTCTTCTACAAGGGAATCAACCCATGAAACACTTCCAATAGAACACCTTAATTCCATTGAGTCCCTTATTTTTTAAATATAAGGTCTGATGATAATACATGAAACGTTTCATCTAGAAATAATGATATATCCTAATGGGAGGATACTTATCCTCCTGAGCATAATTTATGTAATTGCACCATCACGACCCGTCCCCTAGGGCCTATGCTGTGACTTCCCCAAGCCCACGTTCCAAAGGCCGGGGGTTGGCGATAAGCACCTGAAAGGAATGTCCCTAAAATCATGAAGGCATTACCATTTAACCTGAAAACTCACACACCCATGAACACAACAAGATATAAACACAGTACAATATATAGTAATAAGGGTGAGTATAGTATGAAAAAGGCGCCAGAATAGAAGACAAACAAGAGATTGTATTTGAATCAAAAAACATCTCATGTGAACACCTACTAAGGATCCTACCTAAAGAGTAGGTAAAACTCTCAAACGATCATCCCTGAGGATCATCTCGTATAATGTCCACTTCAAATAATCCCCTAGACCTTGTACCCTTGACCTCGATCAGTTCTTTCTATCATCTTACCAAGACACAACTAGGTACGGGTATTGCCCATGTAGGGTTGAGTATAACGATACTCAGTAGGGACCCCTAGAACCTAAAAGGTCTCCCAGAATCCACAATGGATAACCAAAAATCATGATCTCAATCTCAAATCACAAAGAAATACTCATCAACACTACTCAGTTATATGCCCATACATATACATAATTTATCAATATATACTCATTTTAGACATGAGGTAAGGAAAACTCAAAGGTAACACCATGAAGGTTGATGTACCACATATGTTACACCAGGTAGATAGAAGTAGCACACAAGTTATTCCACGAAGGTAACTACCACAAAGGTAATTCCACATAGAAGAATACCATGAAAGTTTCAAAAAAACAAAATTGTACAATAACGTTAATTACTCATCTCAGACCTGGTATAACTTATGTAAAAATTATAGATGATTATATTAATAGCTAGATCATCTTACTTCATTGAGAAGCTTTGCTGTTGACCCACACGCGATCGAAGATGACCCACACAGGATATGAAAATGACCCACACAAGATATGGAGATAACCCAAAAAGTATCATTATGCCATTACCCAAACCGGATCTCTAAGCACTAATCCATACAGTATCGCTGAGCACTGACCACACACAAGATCCAAATATGATCCACACAAGATCTGAATATACCTCAAGTACATCCGGCCACAGGGTTCCTGCACTATGCATGCTTGATTTTGGGAGGTTCCACTCCTCATACATTGTTCAATACATCATCTTCCATGATGTCCCATAAATAAGTAACCAAAAGGTCTATCATGACATAGGGGACCCAACACGATAGATGGTGTTTCAATCAGACGTCTGGTATGTATGAAATTAGGGTTTACATTCCGAGGGCCTGGTTGGATACAAGTTCGATCCAACCCAAACATACAACATCTTAATCAAAAACTCATGTGGAATATACCAAAATTAACATCTCGATACAACGATTATTTTTCCTTAGATGGTTCATAAAATAGATGTCTGGTTCAAAAGATATGGCTAAAAAGGTGAAACTGGATCCAGATGGGCCCGGGTCTGATCCAACATGGTCGGACCAACCCTGCCTGACTGAGGTCTAGCATGGATATGATGGGCCATGGAAAGCCTAGTATACTGGTCTGTGGTCTAGTCTGACAAAAAATGTGGGTGGCCCGGCACGCTGGGGGCGGCGAAGACGGAACGGCCCACTGGGCACGACTTGCTCAGCTTGGTGCCCCCCTGCTAGGTGCAGTCCTCCCAGCTTTGTGTGGTCTACAGTTGCGGGGTCCACTCTGGTCGCACTGTAGCAAGGTGTTCCCTGGTATTCTAAATGGTCCAATGGACCATTCTTTTTGGCCAACCCGGTGGTGCCTTGTGGGTATGTAGCGGGCATGCATGACCTGCCAGAGTAGCCCAGCTCTACAAGATGCAGTCGTCCGGCAGTTCCAGCCGACTCCCCCCTTCCAGGTGTGCGGTGTCTCCTCTATCCTCCCAAAGTTGGTTGGTTTTCATCCACCCTGGTGTGTCATTGTGGCATTATATTCACTACCTCATCCTCATCTGGCAGCACGGATGTGTGCCACCCTACCTCCACATGACTGGTCGGGTGTCGGCAGCCCTTTGGGTGTAACACCTCCTCAAAACAGTGGTCGGCCAGGTTTTGGTCTCCCTCTGGGTGTGCCGCATACTCTAACCGATGTCGGCCTTTTGTCAGTCGCCCTCCTCTTCTTCCAGTCACCGTAGCTTCTTTCTATACTCTAAAAAAATATGACGACTGCATATTTATGCTCCTTGATTTGAGAGCTCTATGTCCATATGTCTCACTCAACTAAACATTGTGGTGTTAGTGTACTTAATTATTTGGCGTTGAAGAACGAATAAGGAACAAATAGAAAATATCATGGTATTTTGGATGATCGTTGGTCGTGTTTGTTTGGACATTTTCATTGAGAATAACGAATTTGAAAATTAAACAATAAGATAATTATCATATTGAAAAAAATCCTACCTCGTTCATTCATTCGAGTTGGCATGAGGATAATGATGAAGAAGTGCATGGGGATACCGACATTCCTAGCTCTTGCAACAGACTTCTGATCTAGTCATAAGCGTCGGTTCCTTGTTCTTGATCTGTAGAATGTTCATTGTTCGATGATGTTCTTCCTTTGAAAATTCTCCACCAAAAGCCTCCTCCCGCTTTCACCAACGATCTCCCCCACGAGAGGTGAGGGGCCAATATTAATTAAGTTAAGTAAATTAAATCAATTAATGTTGCCTCATTAAATTGTGGAAAAACCAAGGGTTTTCTAAATTTAATGTGGTGTTTGGTTGGTCCCCACCACCATTATTTAAAATGGGGGTTTCAAAACATACGAATAAAATGTCATTTATTATATTTTTCTTCTCCCATGAAACAAAAACTGAAAAAAAAAACATCCACCCCTACCTACTATGGTCATGGTGAATGTCTCTTAAAGCGAATATTGGCACTCCGAGTTCAATAGTGTCCAAAGATTTCAATTTTGAGAACCGGTTCAATTGTTAAAAAATGTCACTCACATGTTCACTGAACTTACCTAAAACAATGTTCAGAAATTTATTCAGGGCACACCAGGCCTCAGAATCATTCGAAGTTAATTTTCAATGTATCGTGATATTTCCACATAATTAAAAAAATACATAGAAAATTCAGGGTCTTTACATTCTCCCCAGCATAGGGTTTTTCATCCCCGAAAGCCACAACATAGTCAAGGTAAATATGTGGGTGTACTGAGCCTGAATTTGTGCCTGCCACTCCCATATGCTCTCCTGGAGGTACCTGTGTTGCCAAAGTATGCGCACCAGTGGTATAGACCACCCACGAAGTTCCCGCTCAGGTTGATCTTCAATCTCTAATAGAACCTCTGAAAACATCACCCCATTGCTGATGTCCAACTCTCCCCCAGTTAATGATGTGTGAAGAATCATGTACGTATCTCCACGGTAGTGATACATGGAAAACATCTTGCACCTAGTACTACTGAGGGCGAAGAGCTAGGTGGTACGCCACCTAACCAACTCTGTTGAGGACTTGAAGGGTCCGATGAACCTCATAGATAACCTTCTGTCTAGGTAAAATCTCTACAATCCTCGTTGAGGTGATACCCGTAGGAAGACTTGGTCACCATACTCAAACTCAAGATGTCTCTGTCTTCTATCAGCATACGACATATTATTACTATGTGCATTCTTCACCCACTCCTAGATGATCTTTATCTTCTCTGAGGTAGCTCACACCATCTCTGTTCCCATGAATTCCAACTCCCCTATGTTAGTCTAGTCCGCCACATTGGTGATCTTCATGGTTATCCGTATGATTCCTTGAATTGTACCATACCAATAGTGGAGTGAGAACTGTTGTTGTATGAAGACTCCACCAAGGGCATGTGATCATCCCATCTGTGGCTGAAATCAAGGACCCAAGCACGCAATATATCCTCAAGGTTCTGAATAGTCCTCTTTGTCTGACCATCCATTTGAAGATGGAATGCGGTGCTCAATTGATGATGAGTCACAAACACCTCCTACAACCCCTACCATCACTGGGAAGTAAAATGTGCATCTTAATCAGAGACAATCATAGAGGGTACTAAATGAAGTCTTACAATCTCATGCCTAAAGAGGCATCCGAATCTTTTTACAAATCATTTCTACCTGATAGGTAGGAAGTGGGCCGACATGGTGAGTCGGTAAAAAATCACCATGATAGAATAATTTCCCTTAGTCATACGTGGATGTCTTGTCATTAATTCCATGAAGATTACATCCCACATCCACTCTCTAACCTCATGTGGTTGAATTAAGCCCACTAGGACCTGCAGCTCGGCCTTCACTAGTGGAAAAGTGAGGAACCAATAGATAAACTATGCTATAATTTCTTCATTCTCGGTAACCAAAGATGACGCCCCAAATCTTGGTACATCTTAGAAACTCTTGGATGTACCACTAGATGGGATGTACGGAACTTCTTCAACACTTCCACCTGTAGCGACACCAGTACCATAGTATGTAATATACAAAGAATAATGTGCTCCCCACCTTCATAAAATCCATCAGGTTCCTGTGATATGGATATCTATGCACGTCGAGCCTCACAGTCAGTGTCCCCATGTTTTCCTCCCTGACTCGCTGAAGTATAAGGGGAGTGATGTTAGAGACTGAATATAAGCTACTCTATCTCGATCCTTGTATGATATCAACAAAGTAGATAGTTTCTCTTTCAACTCACTCATAAATTATATAACAGAACTTCTTCTGAGTGCATCTACTACAACGTTCCCCTTTCCATGAGTATAGACTATCTGGAAGTCATAGTCCTAGAAGAACTCAAGCGTACACCACTTTCTTAGAATCAGGACCTTTTGAGAGAAAATATACCTAAGACTAATGTGATCAGAGTAAACATTAAAATGTTCTCCCATCATGTAATTTCACCATATCTTCAAGGTGAAGACCACTGCTGCAAACTTCATGTCATGGGTACTGAAGTTCTGCTCAATTTTTCTCAGCTGTCGAGAAAAATATGTGATCACTACTCACTTCTTCATGAAGACACTTCTTCGACTGGTCCCAGATGCATCATAGTATACAAAACATACAATTACTTTCTCCAATAGCCTCAAGATAGGGGCACTCGTCGGTCTCTGCATCTACTCTTGGAAACACCGCTCGTATCTCTCTAACCACATGATGTGTTTCCCACTACTCGTCAACACATATAAGTGTCCCACAACTCTAGAAAATTCAGTCACAAACCTCTGCTAGTAATAGGACAGACCCAAGAAACATCGCACCTCTGTCACACTCATGGGTGGGTCCAAAGCAATAATATCCTCCATCATCACTAGATAAAACACAACTCCTACCAATGAGATAATGTGTCCGAGGAATTGATCCAGTCAGATCTACAACTAGAACATCAAGAGATAACCATAAAGCTGGTTCTCTCGGACTATGTCCAAAACTATTGGAAGATTATAGGAATGCTCCTGCTTTGTAGATGTGTATATCATGATTTCATTGTTGAAGTCTACTATAATACGACCATGTTATGGCTAGATGATCTTGTTAATGAGTCCCACAAACACTGTTGGGGCATTGGTCACACTGAATGGCATAACTAATATTTCATAGTGGTCGTATCGACATCTGAAGGCCATCAACTACATATCTTCATCTCGTACCCTAAGCTGGGGATCACCTTATTTGAGGTCTATCTATTAAAACCATCATGCTCCCTTAATAAATCAAAGAGATCATCAATCCTCGATATTGGGTACTTGTTCTTCATGTTCACTTAGTTCAGGCACCGATAGTCCACACTATGTCACAAACACCCATCCTCCTTCTTGGGTAACAAAATCAGGGCTATCAAAGGAGAAACACATGGGCTAATGAATCTCCTTCTCTATAAGTCCTCTAGCTGTAGTCGCATCTCCTGAAACTCCACAGGAGCTAGACAGTATGCTGGTGAAGATATCAGTGTCTTGCTGGGGTAATGGTCGATATAAAAGTCCAACTCTCTACAAGGAGGTAAAGCCAGAAAATCATCAGGGAAAACATCTGCATAATGGTCCACCACTACATGATAGCTCGGACTCTCAACATAAACTGCTCCAAAGGTAAGGCTCATCAACTGATGTGGGATCGACTGCACCGTCCTCCAGGGAAGTCCATTCTTTTCTGCAAAGGTCCCCTTATTTCCATGGAATAACTAGTCCCATCCTCACTGACACACCGCACTTTGTGCCTTATATAGTCGATCTGAGAATGGACTTCAGATTACCAATCCATACTTAATATGTTGTCGTAAGGCATTGTTGCACTACTAGATGATCCCATCCGAAACTCTCACCTCATAGAGTAATCTCCCACTACTTGAACTGGGGTGTAATCCTCAAATCCTCTTCTATTGGTGTCTCTAGACATAAGATTCAAGCCAACAACTCCACCATAATCATTGAGCTCCGAATGAGGGTATTGGAAAAAAAGAGTAATTGGAACCTGTGTCTAAAAGTAAAAATGCTAAGGTGTAGTAGACATATATTTTACCTCAAATCATATATGGAGCTTTGTGGTCGTAGGCCTCAACTGTATAGATCTGAGCTCGTCCCTATCCACATGCTCCATGTGGTCGGGATGAAAATCCTAGAGGTGGTGGCGGTTGAACCTCAAATCACTGCCCACCTCTTATTGAACAGCCAGCTCCCATGCCACGTCGGACTCCTACACACAGACCACCTCTATTGAACCATCACCTCTAACCAGGTGGTCCTTCGACCATCAGCTGGTCATAAGTATGGAGAATCCGGAAGTCACGAGCCATGTGACTTTTCCTGATATAATAGTAACAATTCTTACTCCTTGTCTGTCATGCTCTATCTCGAGAGCCCCACACAACTGACCATGTATCCTACGGTCATCCACCTTTAGGTATGGTCCCCTTGGATTTCTATTTCATCTGTATATTTCCAGCGGTATTTGACTCTACTTCCAAATGTCTGGTGGTGGGTCTCACTTCCGATGACAGGTCAGTAAGGAATCTCTCCACTATGAGTGCTACCTCTAACAGCTCATCCTGCATCGGAATGTTGATATAAATCATTGAAGATCTAATATCCCTTCTAATCATTGGCTCAAAAGTCCGGGCCCTGATGAAATGGCCCCACACCATGTTAGTGGAGTAACGTGAGAGGTCGGTGAACGTCTCGAAATACTAAGAGATGGTCATGATGCCCTACTAGAGTAGGAGAAGCTCTTTTTTACACCCAGAACATAAGGTCACATGGAAGAAATCTGCCCTGAAAAGGTTCTCGAAGTCCGCTTTGTTGAGAGTAACCCTGTCATGAACCTATAGAATCATGCTCCACCATCTGCCAACCGCTGCATGAAAAATACTGGTGGAAATGACCACCATGAGATTTGATAGTGTCCCTAATGGTCGAAATACACTAACCATGACCTCCATCCAGTCCTCAGCTACCTATGGATCCATCTCTCCCCAGAACCTCAGTGGCCTCTGGCACTGAAACTCATTCAATGTGCTAAAGATGCATGCACCCTCTTCTGTTGGGGATGGTGTCATCAGATTCCCAATGGGTAGTGGTGATGATGTATAACACATGATGGTACAAATGTCATAAGGGGGCCATGCATCGAAGCCTCATCACTCGGTGGGATGTCATTGTTTACTCTACCTGGAACCCTATCTGGCTGTCTAAGTAGAGGTATCCTGAAATGAAATAGGTGTTCCATGGTCATTATGTTATACCTAGTGATCTGTCTCAAAGTTATCACAAAGAAATTTTATTAAAAATACACATGAAATCAGTGTTTTCTTACGCTGAGTTAAAAATCAAAAGTTAGTGTCCTATAGTATGGATACATCGGCTATTACACCAACACTAGATTCCCCAAAATGATAACCACACTCATAACACTAGCACTATTGTCTATTAAATGATCATATTCCTAGTTATTCTATATAACAGACTCCATTGATACCAGTTTTTTACGACTCGTCCCCTAGGGCCCACGTTGTGACATCCATAATCCCACCTTCCAAAGGCCAGGGGCTAGAGACTAGCACCAGAAAGGTATATCCCTAAAACTGGAAAGACATTTACTTTTAACATGAAAACTCACACATCTATGAGGACAACATGATACAAGAACAGTAAAATATATTGTAATATGGGTGATAATAGTTAGAAAAAGATGCCACAATACAAGCCCAACTGCAGAGTACTAGAAAACCTGAATACAACTCTTGTGAACAACTACAAAATATCCTACCTAAAGGGTAGGTACAGATCTCGAACGGTCGTCCCTTTGGATCATCTCAACTAACATCAAACTATGAGTAGCCTCCAGACCTGGTACCCTCGACCTCGTTCATCTTTTTTCTATTTTCTTCACAAGACACACCAAGGTGTGGGCATAACCCATGTAGCGGTGAGTATAAAAATACTTAGTAGGGACCTCAAGACCACCGAAGGTCTCCCTCAATCCACAAAGGATATCCACCAAGCAAAGGATCAAGCTTAAAGCATGAAGAAACAGTCATCAACACTACTTATGTATATTCCCATACATATATCTATGTTATCAATATATACTTACCATAGATGTGAGGGAAGAATAAAACAAAATTAATACCAAGAAGGTAGAAGTCTAATATAGGTAACAACCTAATGATAGAAGTACCACACATGCAACACCAAGAAGGTATGTACCACAAAGGTAACACCACATAGTAGAATACCACAGAGGTTTACAAACACAAAAGCATACCGAAACGGTAATGAGTGAACTCACACCGGGGATATCATATGTACATAATTATAGATTATTAGCTGTATAGCTTGATCATCTTACTTCGTTGAGAAGCTCTATTGTTGACCCACATAGGAATGAAGATGACCCACAGAGGATCTGACGATAACCCACACAATATCTAGAGATGACCCACACAAGATCAGTATATGTTGACCCACACAGTATCAATGAATTATAACCCACAAAGGATCCAAGGATGACACACACATGATCTGATGATTCGTCAAGTTCTGCCATCAATAGTGTTTGTTCACTAAGAATACTCGATTCCAAGAGGACATGCACCTCAAAAAATTGGTCTATTCTTAAAATGTAATGAAGTCACACTATTAAGTATCCCAACATTATGTCATGTCATAAGGGACCCAAGGCGACAGACGGTGCATCAATCAAATGTCTGGCCTATAAGTTATTTGTGCTTTCGATCAGCGGGCACGGTTAGATTCGTGTTCGATCCAACCAATCCATACACAACATTATCCAAAAATAAGGTATAGTATAACAAAAGGACCATCTCGATCCAAGGATTCTAGCGCCACATATGGTTCATCAAACTGACTCCTGGTTGTAATGATATTGCCAAATAGTAGAAATTTGGTCTAGATGGGCCTGGGTGTGATCCGACCCAGTACGACCGACCCGGCCCGAATGGGCGTGGTCATGGTGGGATCGACCCATTGGGCCACGGTCCGGTCCAACCCCCAATTATATCCGCCCGGCCCGTAGGGTGAGGCCCAGTCAGAGTGGCCCATTGGGCAGGACCCGGTCGGTGCAGCCCGCTCGGCTAGGTGCGGTCCGCTCGGCTGGGTGCGGTCCCCCCAGATGGGTGTGGTCCACAGTGGTGGGGCCCTCCCTAGCCACTCCAAGGGGGAGGTGTTCCTCATTTTTATGAACAGTCTAATAAACCATTTGGCTTGGGCAACCTGGCAATGCCATGTGGCACTGTTTGCTGGAACTCAAGACCCGCTAGAGCGGTCCCACTCAACGTGACTTCGTCGGCCGGTGGTTCTAGCCATCTCCCTTCCTCCAGCGGTGCAATAGAGCAGTTGTCCTCCAGCGTTTGGCCTGTTTCTAGTCACCTTGGTGCGCCGCTGTGGCTTGATAGTCGCGAACTCCTCCCCCTCTATCTATGGTACAGATGCATGTTACCCTTCTTCCACGTGGTTGGCTGGGTGTCGGATGCCCTCTGAGTGCGCCGCCTACTCAAACCGCAGCTGGTTGGTTGTCGGCTACCCTCCTCTTCTATGGATCACATCAAATTCATTATAAGCCCAAAAAAAATTATACCCACTTATTCGGGATCCTTGAGTCGAGATCATCGCGTCTATATGTCAAGCTCAACAAAAGATTGTTTTTTAGCATGCTTAATTATTTTAAACTGAAGAATGCATGAAGAACACGCGAAGAACAAATAGACAATATCATTGTATTTTGTCAAATTGATGGCCATGTTTATTTGGACATCATCATTGAGAATCTAAACATTGAAAAAAATAAAAAATTATAATTATCATATTTCAATATAAACCCCTTATATCATTCATTATTTGGTTCCTCATTCTTGATCAAGAGAATGTTCTTCATTGGAGGATGTTCTTCCTTCGAAAATTCTCCAACAAAAGCCTCCTCTCCCTTTCACCAATGATCTCTCCCATGAGAGGTGAGGAGAAAATATTAATTATGTTAAGTAAATTAAATAAATTAATGTTGGCTCATTAAATTGGGAAAAACCCAAGGGCATCCTCACATTAAAGGGGAGTTCGGGTGGTCACCACCACCAAGATTTAAAATGGTTGTTTCAAGAAAGAAAAATAAAAAGTTATTTTTTTTCTCCCAAGAAGAAATGATGAAAAACCAACATCCACCCTGACCTACTACAATCGTGCTGAAGGTCTCCTAAAGTGAATATCGACAATGTGAGTTCAACGGTGTCCTCAGATTTAAATTCCGAGGACCGATTCAAAATTTTCAAAACACCGATCATGCGTTCACTGAACGTTCCTGAAAAAAGTTCAGAAAATTATTTTGGGCTCAATGGGCCTCATAATCATGCACTTTAAATTTCCACACTCTCGTAATATTTCCATATTATATAAAAATTACATGGAAAATTTCGGGTCTTTACATACCCCATCACCCTTTTTAAGGGAACAAGTTTTCAAAATAAATACATATTAGATTTTGTTTCATTTTTTGGTCAAAAGATGGGAATTATTAAAAAAATTGGCAATGAAACAAAAGTTCTCATTCATACCCTGAAAAGACCATCATTTTTCTAGTACAACAATTCATTTATGAGGTCTGTTGCTAAATCAGAGAAACATTTTAAATAGTTCTGTTACAATTTCTACTAAAAAATATAGTATTAAACTATCATTATCCAATAAAATATTTAAACAAAATTAAATTGAGAGGTACATATACTTCATCTCTAGATGAATTGGAGTGGAATATTTACTAAACATGGTACTTCTATTATAGTATAAATTCAAGACATTCCAATGAAATCATGTCAATGAGTAGTAATCATTGTGTATTCCTCTATTGTAACCTACATAATTTTTAGATCTTAATGCAATGTAATGATTTCTAGATTATATAATATTATAATCAAATGATATTTATCAATCAACAATAATATCACAGGGAATGATACTCCACAATGAACTAGAAGATGAAACTATTTACCCTAATCCAAGAGTCACACTAGATCCAATACCTAAACCCATGCAATATGACTTCGGACCTCAAATTATTTGGTCATGATAATATTAACACCCATAAAAATAAGAAATAATAGAGGAAAATTTTATGATGTTTAAGGATTAAATATATATTGTAATTTCATGAAATAATGTGGATGATTGAGGGAATATCATTATTTTGATGGAAACTAATATGCTGATGTGTCTAGGTCCATGGAAACTCAGTCAAATCATTCTCAATGAAATTCCTTTATATTTATTCAAACATTATATTTTGGGGAAGAATAGTTAGGTATTATTTGAATTCAATGATATCCCCTAGAAAAGGTTTGACTATGGGAATGTAGAATTTGATAACCCCATTGAATTAGTTATTTATATTTTTATTATCATATATAATGGAAAAACATATGATGGAAAAACATTAATTGATGTGTATATAAATTTTATATCTGGATACCTAGGAAATCATCAAATCTATAAAAAATCCACCCTTATGGATCAAAAAAATCCACATATGAAAAAACCAATTTACCATGCATTAACTAATGTAAAATTATAGTCATGATAGCTATGTATGAAATAGTGTTGCTAAAAATTATGAAAAAAATCATAGGAGATGTCTTCACGAGAATCATAGAATGTCATTACCCATTTAGACATGCTTCCACGACCACATAGTGGATGGGTAACATACCATAAAATAGTCAATAGACTATACCCTACCACATAGAATCATCATCAAATAAATAATTCCAAATATCATCTTATAAATATTTTACACATGAAATATCCTTTATTTTATGAGCATGTCATTTACTACATATTTTCATTATTTATTCTCAGGTAACATTCAATAAAAGAAGGGTCCCCTATTTCAAAGCTGGTAAATAATAATGTGGTCAATATGTACCCTGAAATATCAAAATTTTAAAATATAGTCACTATATATTTTAGATACATAGAAATAAGAACATTATAAATCTTATCTAATGTGTTGATTTACTCATCAATTTTATAGATCCTTGTTGGATATATCTATATTTGGGGAATGACTCTAGAATTTTTTCATATATCGTAAGAACTTAAAGTTTTTATGAATACGTATTCCTAAGTATTCCCACATGAAAATGTCCCTATATTTTATTCTATTGAAATAAATATTAGCCTAAGATTCCTCAACCTCATATCCTCAAAAGAGATGGAAACTAATGTTTATAATTTAAATTACTGAATATAAAAAATTTATTCCATAATATATATAATGAAAAATATATTCAATCTCTATCTTATAGATGTTTTACTTCTCACAACCAAATTTTCCAAGTCCCTTACCATGGACTACTAAATAACCCATTAAATTGAGGATGATGGAACTTCCTATAATTTGTATCATTTGCTGAATAGTTTTTATGAATTCCATTAAACTATTATGTTTTAGAAACATGATTTGAATACTTTATTTTGAGGACACATCAGGTCTATTTAAATATACTATTATTTTGATGACATTAATATATATAAAGAACTCTTAGGTAATATTTCTACAATAATTCACCTATTGTTGTAGACTATATAACTCTTGGTTAGTAGTGAGATAGATATGTTAAATTACCATAATTAAATATAAGAGTGTGAAAATAGTGGGTTTCATACTATTCTAAGGATCAAAATTACAACCGAAAAAAATTATTTAATATAAAACTCCAAATTCATTGTAGATTTATACATAACAATATTCAAATCATTTTTGTATGGTCATGGATGAAAATTAATTATTTGGTTCCCTCATAATACAACCAATATTTTAATCATTTCACCAATAGATGTGTTAGGGTGTTTCATAGTGATATTTCTATATCTCAATCTTGATCTAACTAATATATAGATGCATTGTTCAATATGTGGGTGATGTTAAAAAATTTTGGTGGTTTAGTCAATCCATTTTATTACTCCAAATAATTTACAAATGGATCTTATCAACCCATTTAATGAAATTTAGTGGAGACAATATTCTTTCTATCATTCATATTGAGTCCTATAATATATATTTTGAAGTCATCAAGTCATGTGGGTCTCATATGAAAGGTTGGATCACATGTTTACCATCAGATCATATTATGGTATGCAACTACTGATGAAAATTAGCATACACCGTTAGATGAGGGAGAAATACACAATATATATAAATTAACCTCACTCATGGGAACCTCTTAGTTAGGTTCAGTCTAATTAGTATTCAAATAACATAGTCTTTTATATCTAATAGAATTTATCACAACACATTGTGAATTATATGAGCATTAATCATTTTCTAAATTTACCCATTTTCTCACAGTGTTAATAGATTTCACTAAATTTAGACATGATGCATAAGGATGTTAATGTTGAAAAAACAAGGACCTGTTTAATAATTTTAATCAATTATTTTATTTAAAATCCAAAAATATCCCCCTTCCAAACAATTAAACACTGGATGTGGACACATATTCTAACCCTGATGCTGGTGGTGGTGGAAAGGGGAAGAACTCCTTGATTAGCTCTATATTTATGCATATAAATAATCACTATTTGGATCTAGGGACCCAAATTAATTATCAATATGATATAAAAATACACACAAACTATCTTTTAGATCCCAAAATGGGATTTGATCTCCCAGTTATGATAATATGTTTATAGATAAATAAAAATAATAATATAATTATTTTTTTCATCTCATATTTGTGGAAGGAATATCTGCCACATTTGATGATTTCTAAAATGTGAATCAAGGTATAATGTATGATCTACACCCTATGTTGTTTTGTGTCTTCATTTCTATAAATAGAAATATAAATACATCTATTCATTAAATTTAATTAGGAAACACACTTCTAGATCTAGAAGTTGATGTCGAAAAATGAACCTAGTGAGGCTACACTGTAATTGGGTCTAAAAAATGTGTGTGTTCTTATGAAAGTAGCCCAAAGACTTCATCTAGCTCAGTATTTCATGTTAGAAGCTAATATTGATAGTATTATACAGAAATAGTTATTATGTATGTTCAATACCATAAATTTATCTCCAAAATAATACCTATCAATAAGAAGAATGGGATGATTAGATTTTTCATTAACCTCATGAATCTCAATTTTCATTGATCAGATGATGATTTCGCAGTCATAGTCATAAATCATTTGATCAACGAAACTATAAGATTCCAATATACAAAAATCGTGGAATTGTATTAATGATATAAATAAATCTTCATGGCACCCAAATATATGGGTTCAAAAAAATTACTTCATCCAAAAGAATATATTTATTCCTTGTAAGTCCCATTCTCATGAAAAACATCGAACAACCTTCCCATACATTACAAATATCAAAATTCCTTTCTCTGGGAAAACACTGGAGTACTTAATTAATGATTTGGTGTCCTTGTCACAATATATTTAAAATAATATCATTTATTATCACAAAAAAATGAATAATATTGAGAAATTAATAATGAAAATAAACCCATTGAAATGAAAATTACGGTTAACATTGGATAAATTACTCATATTTATAATATGATGTCATTAAATCGATGTAGACCCTAAGAAGAATAATGAAATACTTTTTATAGATATAATATGAATCCAAAATTCATTCATGGGAGACTAGTAATGTATCTCCTCAAAAAGATGTTTCATAGCCATTCACATTGATAAAACATAACTCATTGTTGTGTTTATGAATATAGGATTGTTCTATTGGTGGGAGGAATGTTATTAGACATACTATGATAACTTTTAGCAGTATATGTAGGTCCCAACATTATTGATACCACATGTAAGAGGAAAGAATCATATTTTTAGTGGGGAAAACATTGAATAATCACTCAAATCCATTTTATTGGATAAATATTTCATAATGAATGATATTATATTTATACTCCAAGAAACCGAATATAGGAATCAAAAAATATTTATTTTAATATTTAATATAATTACCTTAGGTGAATCATTATAGTGTATAAATTAAGGAACTACCTGTACATTCATGATGAACACCTAACCTCATGCACTAATTCACTAAATTTAATACTTAGTAATATAATGAAAATTGGATTTTTTGACTAGTGGGTGGTCATCATTCAGTACATTGATATTTAGAATGTGTCTTATAAGGCCACCTAAGGGGAACAACTATAGGATTCTATAATCAAAGACCCCTCATAAGATGTTTCTCAATATAATTTATAACTCCTAGATGAAGGGTTTTTCCTTATCCATGACACTTCCTAGATGAGGGAGATATATTTTTTTATATCATGTAGATTTCTATACTGATAAATAATGGAGAATTTTTTTTAATAGTGTTTGGTTTGGAATTTTTCTTGTATCTATTGTCAAATCAATTCTTCCATATTTCATATAACACCAAAATATTTTATGGTATGAATAACTATAATCCATTAGATTGCTTATAATACAATAAAAAATTATTTTATTTGATAAAAAAAACTATTTATTTTTGATATAGTCACAACCTCACCATTAAAAATAAATGTTCAACATTTGTGATTTGAACTTTGAAAATAAGACATTAATAGTTGCGATAAGGATGATATTTAGAGTCTGATAGAATTTACATTGTTTTCAGTGATTTTTATCCTACACTTATGAATAGTTACATGACCTAGTGAATAGAATGTTACACTTATGAATAGTAATATGACATATATGTATAGTATCCATACACACAAATTTATAAATAAATGTGGGATCCTTAATAATTATGATGAGTATTTTAGGTGTTTATATTTTTCGATTAAATAATTATTTTCATTAAAAATAAAATTTATCATATTTAAAAAATTATTTTTTAAGTAAGGAGTTCAATTTTGTATTTTACAAGTCAAAAAATGGTTAGGGTGAATTTTTGAGATTTTTATGAAAACATGAATTTTTGTTGAATAATTAAATACAATAAATTTCAATAAATGCTAAATATGTGATTTTCTACATCATTTGTGTTGCAATGTTGATGTAATCCAACTAGGTTCGTACTCACATTCCATTATTACTATTTTGGATCACATTAATCATGATTATTCATATTCATGAGAAAAACTATTCAAATAATAATTAAAAATAATATAACATACCTCCTCCCCTTCAATATATAAACCACCCCTCAACTCCTCTTCCTCCAACACTAGTAAAGCTTCAATACATTTCAATATCCTACCCAATAATCTTCCCAAGACTTCTCCCCACGTCCAAAACTTTTGGGTCACACCAAAAGTCCAAAAACATTGTTCTAAAGGAGTTTCTCAAAGAGAAGTACCCAAGAGGTTAACCTATCACCCTTTTTATTTCAATTTCATTGACATGTTCTATTCTTTTGCACTTTATTCTCAAATTAACTCATACAAATGACATAAAATTATATTACCTTAAATATAATGGATCATCATTATGCTTATAGAATATTTCATCATCATCTATATTTTTCACCTTCTTTTGGACTATAAATGCATACACCATCTGAGATGTATTAATTTATCACACTCAAAGAAGACAGGTTTTCAATTTTCATTTATATCATCAAGTATGGTCACATAACCATATTAATGGTTTAATCCAATCATAATATATTAATTTTTATCATATTTATTGTTATTTAATCCTTATACAATAGTAATATGGAATAATAATACAAAACTAAGTCTATTGTGCACAAAACCTTCAAGCAAGATACAAGTGTTTGTCATTAACTCATTGAATGTTTCATCCTCAGGGTATATAACCTAAATTATTATATGTTTATTTATATCTCTTTAGTGTCACTAATAATATATATTAGAAATTCTTTATTTTTAACCACATTTAAATGAACATCAGTTCATGAATACAAGTAAACGGATTATGAAAGCTAAGGAAGAATATGATTCCAAAACAATAACATTGAAACTACAAAACCCATTAAATAGACATTAAAGAACCAATAAGGTTAAAAAATATCATTTATATTTTTATGAAGTTATGTAATTATTAATAAATTAAGCCAAATTTTACTATTCTTGTAATTAGGAACAATAAAGAACACCTTTGAGAATAATGTAAGGGATCCTCTCTCTCTGTTTTATTCAAGAATCATCCATATGTTGTGTCCTTGTATTTTTAAATTGTAATTATTGATTATGTTTTACCACATTATCCATACTTCCATTATGTTATATAAATGATGGTATACCCCTTTTACCTCTCATTAAGCCTTCATAGGATCACACGTTAATGGGATGAAATGTTTGTAAGAGGTTTCTTATCTCACTTTTAATTCCTTGTGATTACCATTGTTAACCACATATTTGTTATCAGGGATTTATTTGAACATCATTTTTTTATATAATACCATTAATCTCAATATATTCATGGTATTAAATGATTAATTTGATTTTTCTTAAATTTTTGTCATATGATTCAACTATAGAATTGAATTAAAGGACATTGTCTCTATTTCCATTTCATTGAGATTTATATTGTATTGTGCACCTAAAAATACTTACTTGGTTTAGCTACCATTAATTTTATATCATTTCTCATTTAAAATTTAAATTATGGTAAATATAAATTTTATAATAGAATTTATATGTTTATTTCCTTAGGTTGTATACCATTTCACAAACTATGTTTATTTAGAATGTTGATTTAACAATCAAAATATTAAAGAATCTATATTCTCCAGTCTATAAAAATATATAAAAGGAATATTTTACATTTATAAAATCTATTTATAGTGAATTTTTTGTACTTTCAGTGATGGGTGGGGCCCTCTATAGCCCCCCGATGCATCGACATGTCTCATGAGACAATAAGTTGGTGACAAAAACTTCATTTTTGTTTCTCAAAAATCGGATGGGTTTCTGACAACAGAAATAAATTGTTTTAATGGTATTATGGTATCATTTTCCAGATACATGGTGTCCAATTAATAAGAATTATCTTTATTCATTATCATGTATATCTATCTATATGGTTTTCGCTATGACAAAATCAGTGGAAGAAGTTTCATTACCATTTAATTAATGGCATATGTTTTCATTTGTTCAACATTACATATTGACTATTAGAACATGTTTATAATTTAATTATTCATACATTCTTCTACTATTATTAACCCATACTGAGTGATGATAAGATCATGTATTGAGTTTCCTTGGATGCAGTTTTTATGTTATTGATATGTATTGTATTTGGTTATCATTCCCAATTTAATTTGATTTACATCTATATACACAGATACTTCAAGACTAATAAATTGATCATTCCACTGAGAATTTATTCTTTATTATCATTCCAATGTATTAAGTAATAAATCGGCTTCGGTCTGGAAGGGTCAGGGTGTTACAGTAGGTATCTATAGAAGATTAGTAGAATGCATGGGAACTAGATTTAGAAAACATAGTTTAGGGAACATAACACTAATATAGTCTTAGAGGAATAGAATATAATAACCAACCACATCTATTTTGGAGGGCATTATATATTAAAAAATTTAGGTACGAATGTTTTGAAGGATGAAAGAATATAAAACCCTAATATTTTATGGTATGAATAATTAAAATTCATTATATTTCTTATAATACATAAATCATTGATTTTCTTTGAAACAACACTTGATTATTTAATATATAGTCTTAACCTAGACATTAATATAAAATTTATCACTTTTGTGTTTTGAATTTTGAAAATCGGATATTAATATTTATGAACAGGATAATATTTAGAGTTTTCTATAATTAACAATATTTTTTGTGAATAGTATCTTACCCTTATAAATAGTAACTAACAATTATGAATAGTAAATACCTTTATTAATATTTTTATGAATCGTATGAATAGTAGTTATACCCATGAATGTATAAATAAATTTAGGCACCTTAAAAATTAAGATGAATAATTTAGTTGTTTATATTATTTGATTATGTAATGATTTTCATTAAAAATAAAATTTATCATATTTGAAAATTTATCTTTGAAAAATGGAATTCATTTTTTGTTTATACATATCGATAAATGGTTTGGTTGAATTTTTGGGAATTTTTTTTAAAACAGATGAATTTTTATGAATAGTAATATAGAAAAAATTATGATAAATGATAGATACTATATTTATTGCATCATAGGTGATGCAAGGCTGATAAAAGAACACTTTGTTTGCAGTCATTTTCCATTATTACTATTTCGAATCACATGAATCATTACTATTCATTATCTTGAGCAAAAATATTAATATAATAATTAAAATAATGTAAAATCCATCCTCTCCTCCCCTATATAAACAACCCCTCATCCCTCTACCTCCTACACCACTAAAGCATCAATACATTCCCAAATTCTTCAAAATAATCTTCCCAAGACCAATCCTGAGGACTAAGGACTTATGGTCTCACCAAAAGGCCAAAAAACAAAGGTCTTAAGAAGTTTTTCAAAGAGGAGTTCTCAAGCGGCAAGCCTCTCTTCCATTTTCATTCAATTTCTTTTACAAGTACCATTATTGTTTTTCTCTCTTGTCACCTAAATTCTTCCAAATTCCATGATAATTATATTGCCTTACAAGTACTATATTTTCATTTTGATAATTTAATGTTTCGTCATCATATATATTTTCCCCCTATTATAATATAAATGCAAACATCGTCTGAGATGTGTTAATTTATCACAGCTGAGGATGACGAGTTTTCAATTTTCATTACATTATTGAAAACTCCACATGAAACATTTCTAATGGTTAAAAAAGATTATAATATATTTATTTTTTCTCATTTAAGGTTCTGTAATCTTTATACACTTATAATTTAGAATAATAAAAAAACAAGTTCATTGGGCACTAAACTGCAAAGCTAAATCCATGTGTTTATCATAGACATACCAAATGAGTAATACTCTTGGAATATTAAAAAATAATAAGATTATTTATATTTCTATAATGTTAATAACAATAAATATTAAAAATTATTTATGATTAACCACATTTCAAAAGAATCTCTATTCATGAATATAAGTAAAATGATCGTGAAAACCAATGAAGAAAATTCTTCCAAAACAATTAAATTGATCCTCTTAATCCCATAAAAAGGATATTAAAAAACCTAAAACAGTTATACCATATCAATTACATGTTGATGACATCTAGTAATTATTAATTAATTAAGATATATTTGACTATTTTGGTCGTTATGAACAATCAATAACACCTTCGAACATAAGGTAAGGGATCCTCTCCCACACTTTTAATAACAAACCCACCCTATGTTGTGTCCTTTTATTATTAATTACTAATGATGGGATTTTTTTTACACCATCCCCATAATTACATTATGATAAATAAATGACGGTATACATCTTCTACCCCTATTTAAGCTATCACATGAACACCCATTACAATGTAGAAATGTTTGTAAGGGTTTTCCAATCTAACTTTTATTTCCATGAGATTCCCATTGATCAGAAAAAATTATTTGAATGTGTTGTATGTGTACTATAATTAATTATATAATATCATTTATCTCTTAATATACATGGTATTCAATGATTTATTTTATGGTCTTATGTTTTGGTCATATGATTCAACTAATTACATTGTGGTAAGGGACATTGTATCGATTTCCATTTCATAGAGATTTAAGTGGTATTGTGCAGCTAAACATCTTTATGTGGTATCTCTACTAACCTTTTAAGATTGGTTTTCATTTGAAATTATAATTATGGTAAATATACACTTTCTTGTAGCATTTATATGATTATTTCATTAAGGATTATACCATATCACATACGGTCATTGTTTGGAATGTTGTTATAAATATCGAAATATTGATGAATCTGTATTCTACACTCTATATGGTTATATAGAAGGTATATTTTACTTGTAATAAATATTTATATAAATAAATAATTTCACTTGGAGTGACGGGTGGGGCCTTCTTCTGCCCCTCGATGCATCGACAGGTCTCATGAGATAACCAGTTGGCGGAATATCCTTTGAGTTTGTATCCAAAAATATGATGGGGTTCATACCCATAGAACCAAATAGTTTTAATTTTATTATGGTATTGTGTTATAGAAACTTCATATCCCATTAATAAGAATTCACTTTATTCATAATTAGTTTTTTATATCCATAAGGTTTTCATTATAAGGAAATCCAGGGATGCAGTTTTATTCTCACATTATTAATGGGATGAGTTTTTTATTAATTCCACATTCCATATTGACATTGAAAATTTATTTATGAATCTATTATTCACTCAGGATTCTTCTATCTATTACCCCTATAGAGTGTTTTATCTCACACCTTTATTTCTTAACCATCAATAGGTTAAGAAGAGGATATCATGCATTGAGTTTCTGTGTATGTAGTTTATTATTTTTTTATCTATTGAATTTTGTTACCTTTCCCAATGTAATTTGTGTTACATATATGTTTCTAGTTACATCAAGACCACTATACAAACCATTCCTTATGTATTTCATGTAAAGACCCATAAAATTCAATGGAAATTTTTTCTTATTTTCCTTTGGAATTTTACAAGAGCGCGGTTTCAGACGGCACCTGATTCCGAGGCCCGGAGTGCCCGAAATTAATTTCCAATGTTTGGCTCAGGTACGTTCAGTGAACGAACGAGCGGGAATTCCTAAATTTTGATCCGGTGCTCGGAATTGAAATCTGAGGACACTGATGAACTCGCAACGCCGATATTCACTTAAGAAGACCTTTTCCGAAGTTGCGGTTTCCTAGGAGGAGTTGTTTAATTTTCTGTATGAAATGAAGAGTAAAATAAAATTATGATACAATATTTATTTTATATCGTTAAAGTGGTTAAAATCTTTTGTTGGAAGTGGGTGGTTTAACCACCTAAGAGAGGATTAAGGTGAGGAGGGGCCCACCTGAGCCCCACCTTTTCAAATTCCCTAACTCCCCTCTCTCCCTATTTAAAGCTTTATAACTTAACACTTAATTAATTACACAACTCATGTAAAATTAATTAAGTGTTTTGTTTTTGAAATTTATGTTTTTGAGATGCTTGGATTAGTAAATAAAATAAGGAGGGACCTTATTTTATTTGGATTGTTGGGTGAGGTGTGGAAGAGCTTTGGAGAGAAGCTGAAGAAATCCTCCACCTTCTTCATCTCCTTCGTGGAAGAACGCGAAGAACGTCTGCCGCCCACGAAGAACACCGATGATGACATCTTGACTCATCTTCTCTGATTGCTTCCTCCTCGACTTCTTCGTCTTCTAACCGACGTCAACGAAACGACGACCGCTTCCCACGACTACGTCAACGTGCGACTATCGAGGTAGGGGTTTACTTCAATATGATTATCACTTTCCATGTTTTCCCCTTCTAAATCTATTGTGGGATTGGGAAAAATGTTTAATGAGGATTGTTGGGAATTTTATTTAATTTATGTGTGAATCGTTTGAAACAAGGTTCAATTTTTAATTAATTAAAAATTTTGCCATTTGGGTGTTGGTTATTCCCGATTGTTAGCATCTAATGCGGAGGGCGCGGGCCGAACGAACACGGCCTGACAACCCTCCGTAATTTTGTTTTTGGTGTGTGGATTTGACAGTGATGAGGAATCGAATCAGAAATGGGAAAATGAGGTATCCGTTCCGATGATCTCGATCCGAGAAAATCGCCGGTGAAGACCGCAAGTGGAACGGACCACCGGAGTGCGTCCGGTGGTCCGCGGAAGACGGCGGCCGCGCGCCGCTCCGGCGCGGCGGCGCCGGCGACCTGCGGCGGAGGCGCGCCGCCGGAGTAACCCACCGCGGCTTAGCCGCGGAGGTCAACAGGCGGCCGGCAAAGCCGGCCGCGACGGTCCAAGGGCGGGACCATTTAGGGTTCTGCGTTTCGTTTTTCGGTCGGCCAAATGGATGGCCGTTTCCAGGAATTCCGGGGGATTAAACCCCCGGATGAAGGCGGAGCGGGCCCCCACGTGGGGGGGGGGGACGTTGTTTTGCAAAGCACGGGGGGCTGCGCCCCCCCGTTTCCTCGACCAGCGCTCGGCCAACCAGCCGAGCTGAGCGGCCAGGCCGCGCCGCTGGCCGGGCCCCGTCCAGTGGACCAGGTCGGACCGACCCGGTTCGGGTCGCTCCGGGTCGGGTCGAACCGATTCGCGTCGGACCAGGGGGGTCGGGCCGGGTCGGACCGGGCCTAGACCCCAGGTTTCGGACGGGTTTTGGTCTTTTCGGCATAACTTGAGCCACGGACCTCCGAATGATGAACCGTCTGAAGCAACGTGATCCTTGGATCGGGACGGTCGTTTCGGTATATTACACTCAGGGTTTCGGAATACTTTGAGTTCGTCCGGGTTGGTTCGTACACGAAACCAACCGGGCCTTCGGAGCGGAAACGCTCATATCTTGAGCTACGGACGTTCGTTTGACGTGTCGTCAGCTTTGTTGAGTTCCTCTTAGTGAGACGTATCTTTTGGAATACTCCGCCTGAGGTTTGGACGTAGGTGGAATACGGTCGGGTTGGTTTTGGCTTAAAAACCAACCGGGCCCCGGGGACGAAAATGCCAATAACTCTCAGACAGTGCGTCTGATCGACGCGCCGTCTGTTGCGTTGAGTTCCTGTTGACGATACGGAACATTTGGATACATCAACTCTAGACATTGTGACAGTTGATGTATCAGCCTCTCGGCTCATGGAGCGGACCCTCCGAACGAGCTTGCTGTGTTCCGGAACCCTGGTGCTGGCTGCGACTGTGACTACTGCTACTGTTACTGCTACTGTGACTGCGACGACGACAGTACAGAGATCCTGTGTGGATTCGACGACGACGACTACAACACTCAGCGATCCTACGTGGATCAGTGCTATATGTATTGTGTGGGCCCGATCCGGTGTGGGTCCTATCCTATGTGGGTCTTTGCGCTCTGCGGTCCTGTGTGAACCAGCGCCTATAGGTCCTGTGTGGGCCCGATCAGGTTTGGGTCTTTTTGCGGGGGTTAGTTACCTATCGATCCTTCGTGGGTCCGACGACTTAGATGGATCAGAGATCATCTTTATCGTCCTTTGAAGAAGTATACCTGTGTGAGCTGAATCCTTTTGCTTTCCTGTGTGGATTGTGTTGTGCTATCCTGTGTGGATTACGTTTTGCTTTCCTGTGTGGAATACGTTTACTTTCCTGTGTGGACTGAGTTGTACTTGGGCTCGGAGGTTGGAGCGTATTTGAAATTGATGACTTAGGTATATGTATGGAATATACCTAAGCAGTGTCGTTTGTTACTTCGTGATTGTACCTTTCTTTGTGGTTTATCCTTTGTGGATTTGAGGGGCCTTAAGGGGTCTCGGGGTCCATACTGAGTAGCTTATACTCACCCCTGCACGGTCTTTCCTGCACTACGTTGTGTTGGTTGCAGACGACGGACAGCGTTGAACATAGCTGAGGCTTGCAGAGGAGGACGGTACCTGGAGGTGGACCACTGGGCGGGACGTGCTCAGAGCGGACGGCGGGACCCGTGGAGCAGTGGAGCTATCTGTACCCACCCTTCAGGTGGGATTTCCAGTGGACAGCTCGGTGTAGCAGCTTTTACTTTACAGTTGTTGTTTTCCCTTTCGAGTTGTACTTTACTTTCAGTTTGAGTTTTTATACTGGCACATTTACTTTTCCGCACTTTCAGTTGTACTCTGCTTTTGCTTAGTGTTTACATTCCGCTTGCTTACTCTGTGGTGTTTGTTTACTTTACAAAGGCAATGCCTTCCCTTTTTACCAGGATTTACACCTTGGTGCTAGTCGCCAGCCCCTGGCCTATGGAAGGCGAGCTTGGGGTAGTCACGGCACGGACCCCGAGGGCGGGTCGTGACAAATTGGTATCAAAGGAATTCGGTTCTACCGTGAACTCTGATCTCTTCTATGTGAATCAATAATGTTTAGCGTATTGAGTGTGGTTATCAGTCCAGGGAGTCCAGTGTTGGTGCGGCGGCCGACGTATCCGTACACCAGGACCCTGACTTCTGATTTCCGACTTAATGCACGAAAACATTGATTGCGTGTATGTTTCAAAGTTTTCTTTGTGATTACATATATCAGATCACCAGGTATATTGTTCTGACCGTGGCGCACCTGTTTCCTTTTCAGGATGGCCCCACGACGGCAGCCATCTAGGGTTCCGAGAGTCGAGTGTGACAACAGCCCACCGAGCGACGAGGCCTGTGTGCAGGGCCCTTTGTCAGCAGTGGCACCGACGGTATCACTACCCGCCGAGGACTGGCTGGAGGCAGTGGTACGTGTGTTTAGGATAGTGAGGACACCAGCGGACCTCATGGTGATCCTCGCTGCGAGCCTACTACACGCAGCAGCTGGACGATGGTGGAGCTTGATGCTCCAGGTGCACGATGAGGCATCTCTACTTTGGACGGACTTTGAGAGCCTCTTCCGCTTGGAGTTCGTCCCAGCCACCCTTCGTGCGGTGCGTATCCAGGAGCTTCTTCAGCTGCGGCAGGGCAGCATGACGGTCGCTCAGTACTCGGCGAGATTTACTGATCTCTCGCGCTACTCGACCGACATGGTACGAGACCCATTCTTCCGGGCCCAGACCTTCGAGCAGGGTTTGAGACACGAGATCAGGGCATCGCTGATCTCCCTCAGCATACCGACTCAGACAGGAGTACTGGAGCGTGCCCTTCTGATCGAGAGCTTCCTTGCTGAGTCTACACCAGCGCAGCGACCCACCGCAGGGCGGCACATGGCAGAGTCATCTGCAGCAGGCAGTCGACGGATGACTCAAGGGTCCAGACAGACCAGACCTTCAGGCAGACGACCTCAGGGAACTAGCTCAGTAGTGGTGGGAAAACAGCGCGGAGCCAGTCTTTCGAGAGGCAGACAGTGCTACTCGTGCGGCGGGCAGGGCCGCATGGCTCGTGACTGCCCGACCCGCCGTGCCGAGGAGCAACAGTCAGTTGAGGGACCACCGAGCCAGAGACAGGCACAGCTCCAGGTAGTAGAGGCCTACGACCACGACGCAGCCGAGATGATTCGAGGTACTATATGTGTCTATTCCACCCTTGCTTCAGTTCTTATAGACACAAAAGCGAGTCACTCTTTCATAGTCGTTGCCCTTGTTCGGAGTTCGGAGATTCCGACAGAGCCGTTGGCTCGATCCTTACTGCTAGAGACTCCTATGGGAGCAGACTCGACGATTACGCACTGGTGCCGGCAGTGTGAGCTTACTCTAGGAGGAGAGAGCTTCGGCTGGGATCTTCTTGTAGTAGTGTCGAGGCCTTACGACGTCATCTTAGGGATGGATTGGCTATCTACGGTCCATGCACAGATTGACTGTTTTAGGCGCAAGGTGCGATGTGTACGCACCGACGGGAGTAGGTTCACCTTCACCGGTGAGAAGGGAGCCTTAGAAGCACAGGATGGACTTCCGCTGAGGAGAGAACAGCCCATTACTCATCAGTTAGCTAGCCTCATCCATGGAGCAGTTGACGTGCGGAGTCCTGGTTTTCCTACAGTGGTGGTATAGTTTGCGGACGTTTTTCCCGATGACGTTCCAGGGCTACTTCCTCGTAGAGAGGTAGACTTTTATATTGACTTGTACCCCGGGACAGCCCCGATATCCACTCCAGCATATCGGATGGCCCCCGCCGAGCTTCGAGAGCTACGGGTACAATTGGAGGACTTGCAGGGCAAGGGGTTCATCCGACCCAGTGTTTCACCCTGGGCTTCCCTGATATTGTTCGCCAAGAAGGCGGACGGGAGCTTGCAAATTTGTGTTGACTATCGTTGCCTGATCCAGGTGACAGTGAGGAACAAGTATCCGCTATCGAGGATTGATAACCTCTTTGATCAGCTCAAGGGAGCATGGTGGTTCTCAAAGATAGACCTCGGGTCAGGCTATCATCAGCTCAGAGTCAGAGACGAGGATGTGCAGAAGACGGCCTTCAGATGTCGGTATGGCCACTATGAGTTCTTGGTTATGCCTTTCGGTGTATCCAATGCTCCAGCAGTGTTCATGGCTCTCATGAATAGGATCTTTCATCCATACCTCAATCGGTTTGTTGTGGTCTTCATCAACGACATTCTGGTTTACTCTACGACTGAGGAGGAGCAGGCCTATCACTTGCGAGTTATACTAGACACACTCCGAGAGCACCAGCATTTTGTTAAGCTCTCGAAGTGCCAGTTCTGGATACGTGAGGTCCACTTCTTGGGTCACGTCATCTCTGAGGCGGGAGTTGCAGTGGATCCCGCGAAGATTGAGGCAGTGTTAGCATGGGAGCCACCCATGAACGTGACAGAGGTTCGGAGTTTCTTGGGACTAGCTGGATACTATCGGAGATTCGTCCCAGACTTCTCTAGAGTTTCGGCACCACTCACAGCTTTGACGAAGAAGGGGAAACCCTTCGTGTGGTCAGACAGATATCAGCAGAGCTTCCAGGAGCTGAGATAGAGATTGACTAGCACACCTATCTTGGGGTTACCCGAGGAGGGAGTAGGGTACGTAGTTTACTACGATGCATCAGGGACCGGACTCAGATGTGTTCTGATGCAGGAGCGGGAAATGATCGCATATGGATCATGTCAGTTGAGGCCGCATGAGCAGAACTACGCTACCCATGACCTGGAGTTAGCAGCAGTGGTCTTCGCTCTGAAGACATGGCGACACTATCTGATGGGCGAGCGCTTTACAGTCTTTTCCGATCATCAGAGTCTCAGGTATATCTTCTTGCAGAAGGACCTGAACCTGAGACATTGGTGATGGCATGATTTCCTCCAGGAATATGACTTTGAGATAGTCTATACTCCTCGGAAGGGGAACGTAGTAGCCGATGCCCTCAGCAGGAGGACGGGCATTCGACTACTTGAGGAGGCGACAGAGCAGCTAGCCTCTTTGCATATATCCTTCATGGATAGAGATGGAGAAGCCTTCCTTCAGTCTCTCACAGTCACTCCTCCACTACTACAGCGAGTCAGGGAGGCACAGTGTGGGGATGCTGACTATGAGACACGGCGTGCACAGATATCCTCGAGACAGACATTTGATGGTTTCTCCCTTGGAGTAGAGCACTACATCCTTTTCAGAGGACGTACCATGGTACCAGTCGCTTTGGGAGAGGAAGTGTTGAGAGAGTTTCACACTTCTCCTTTGGCGGTACATCCTGGAGTGGTAAAGATGTACCAGGACCTCAGACGACAGCACTGGTGGCCGGGCATGAAGAAGGCTGTAGCAGAGTTCGTTTCTCGATGCCTCACCTGCCAACAGGTGAAGGAAGAGCATCAGATACCAGCAGGCTTGGTACAGCCCTTGGAGGTTCCGGAGTGGAAGTGGGATGACATATCTATGGACTTCGTGACTGGACTTCCACGCACTTCCAGAGGTCACGACTCCATCTGGGTGATTGTTGACCGACTCACCAAGTCAGCACACTTCTTACCCATTAGAGAGCAGGGCTCAGTGGAGATCTTGGGATGTCTCTACGTTCAGGATATTGTGCGGCTCCACGGTGTGCCATCATCTATCATCTCTGATCGAGATGCTCGCTTTACTTCCCGGCTTTGGAAGGGGTTACAGGAGGAGTTCAGGACGCAGCTACGTCTGAGAACAGCCTTTCACCCTCAAACGGATGGTCAGACGGAGAGGGCCATTCAGACTCTCGAGGACATGCTCCGCGCATGTGTCCTCGACTTTGGTCGTAGCTGGGAGGACCACCTAGCCTTGGTGGAGTTTGCGTACAACAACAGCTACCACTACACCATCAGGATGGCACCGTACGAGGCATTGTACGGCCGACCTTGTAGATCTCCTTTGTGCTGGACAGACCCTGGAGAGTCAGCACTTGTGGGACCGGAGATGGTCCAGGCCCCGACAGAGAAGGTCCAGGTCATCCAGGAGCGGATGAGGACAGCTCAGAGCTGGCAGAAGTCATATGCTGACAGGAGGCGGAGGCCACTGGAGTTCAAGGATGGCGACCACGTCTTCTTGTGAGTCTCACCTCGATGTGGTATTAGGAGATTTGG
The DNA here is from genome assembly GCA_963277665.1 of Viscum album. Taxonomy (NCBI): domain Eukaryota; kingdom Viridiplantae; phylum Streptophyta; class Magnoliopsida; order Santalales; family Viscaceae; genus Viscum; species Viscum album. Next base: position 656,998,667 of record OY728140.1, read on the forward strand.
CCGAGGTGGCAAGTTATCTCCGCGCTTCATCGGACCCTTCCAGGTCCTCAGCAGGGTTGGAGAGGTGGCTTATCGCTTGGCTCTTCCACCTCAGTTACACCGGGTGCACGACGTCTTCCACGTATCTCAGCTGAGGAGATACGTGCACGACCCGACGAACATCATTGACCTTGGGGGGCTTGATGTTGATGATGGGGCGACTTTTACGAAGGTCCCGGTGGAGATAGAGGATCGGCAGGAGCGGGTCCTGTGTGGGCGATCGATTCCTCTTGTGTGCATCAGATGGCAGCACGGGAACCTCCAGGAGAGCACATGGGAGTGGGAGGCTCAGATGCATGCTCAGTACCCTCATTTGTTTCCCTAGTTTTTGATGTATCTTTACGGGGACGTAAAGCCCTGAGGTGGGAGTAATGTAAAGACCCGTAAAATTAAAGGGAAATTTTTTCTTAAATTTCTTTGGAATTTTACAAGAGCGCGGTTTCAGACGGCACCTGATTCCGAGGCCCGGAGTGCCCGGAATTAATTTCCAAAGTTTGGCTCGGGTACGTTCAGTGAACGAACGAGCGGGAATTCCTAACTTTTTATCCGGTGCTCGGAATTGAAATCCGAGGACACCGATTAACTCGCAGCGCCGATATTCGCTTAAGAAGACCTTTTCCAAAGTTGTGTTTTCCTAGGAGGGGTTGTTTAATTTTCTGGATGAAATGAAGATTAAAATAAAATTGTGATACAATATTTATTTTATATCTTTATAGTGGTTAAAATCTTTTGTTGCAAGTTGGGTGGTTTAACCACCTAAGAGAGGATTAAGGTGAGGAGGGGCCCACCCGAGCCCCACCTTTTCAAATTCCCTAACTCCCCTCTCTCCATCTTTAAAGCGTGATAACTTAATACTTAATTAATTACACAACTCATGTATAATTAATTAAGTGTTTTGTTTTTGAAATTTTAGTTTTTGAAATGCTTGGCTTAGTAAATAATATAAGGAGGGACCTTATTTTATTTGGATTGTTGGGTGAGGTGTGGAAGAGCTTTGTAGAGAAGATGAAGAAATACTCCACCTTCTTCATCTCCTTCGTGGAAGAACGCGAAGAACGTCCGCCGCCAACGAAGAACACCGATGATGACACCTTGACTCGTCTTCTTCGATTGCTTCCTCCTCGAATTCTTCGTCTTCTAACCGACATCAATGAAATGACGACCGCTTCCCACGACTACGTCAACGTGAAAATATCGAGGTAGGGGTTTACTTCAATATGATTATCACTTTCCATGTTTTCCCCTTCTAAATCTATTGTGGGATTGGGAAAAATGTTTAATGAGGATTGTAGGGAATGTTATTTAATTTACGTGTGAATCGTTTGAAACAAGGTTCAATTTTTAATTAATTAAAAATTGTGCCATTTGGGTGTTGGTTATTCCCAATTGTTAGCATCTAATGCGGAGGGCGCGGGCTGAACAAACACGGCCCAACAACCATCTGTAATTTTGTTTTTGGTGCGTGGATTTGACAGTGATGAGGAATCGAATCCCAAATGGGAAAATTGAGGTATCCGTTCTGAAGATCTCGATCCGAGAAAATCGACGGCGAAGACCGCAAGTGGAACGGACCACCGGAGTGCGTCCGGTGGTCCGCGGAAGATGGCGGTCGCACGCCGCTCCGGCGCGGTGGCGCCGACGACCTGCGGTGGAGGCGCGCCGCCGGAGTAACCCACCGCGGCTAAGCCGCGGAGGTCAACAGGCGGCCGGCAAAGCCGGCTGCGACGGTCCAACGGCGGGACCCTTTAGGGTTCCGCGTTTCGTTTTTCGTCCGGCCAAACGGCCGGCCATTTCCAGGAATTCTGAGGGATTAAACCCCCGGATGAAGGCGGAGCGGGCCCCCCACGTGGGGGGGGGGCGTTGTTTTGAAAAGCACGGGGGGCTGCGCCCCCCCGCTTCCTCGACCAGCGCTTGGCCAACCGGCCGAGCTGAGCGGCCGCGCCGCGCCGCCGGTCGGGCTGGGTCCAGCGGACCAGGTCGGACCGACCCGGTTCGGGTCGGATCCGGGTCGGGTCGACCCGGTTCGGGTCGGACCAGGGGGGTCGGGCCGGTTCGGACCGGGCCTAGACCCCAGGTTTCGGACGGGTTTCGGTATTTTGGCCATAACTTGAGCCACGGACCTTCGAATGATGAACCGTTTGTGGAAACACGATCCTTGGATCGAGACGGTCATTTCCGTATATTACACTCAGGGTTTCGGAATACTTTGAGTTCGGCCGGGTTGGTTCGTACACGAAACCAACCGGGCCTTCGGAGCGGAAACGCTCATATCTTGAGCCACGGACATTCGTTTGACGTGCCGTCATCTTTCGTGAGTTCCTCTTAGTGAGACAGATCATTTGGTATACTCCTCCCGAGGTTTGGACGCAGGTGGAGTACGTTCGGGTTGGTTTTTCCTTAAAAACCAACCGGGCCCCGGGAACGAAAATGCCAATAACTCTCAGACCGGGCGTCCGATCGACGCGCCATCTGTTGCGTTGAGTTCCTGTTGACGATACAGAACTTTTGGATACATCAACTTTAGAATTTGTTACAGTTGATGTATCAGCCTCTCAGCTAGTGGAGCGGACCCTCCGAACGAGCTTGCTGTGTGCGGGAACCCTAGTGCTGGCTGCGACTGTGACTACTGCTACTGCTACTGCTACTGTGACTGCGACGACGACAGTACAGAGATCCTGTGTGGATTCGACGACGACGACAACAGCACTCAGCAATCCTACGTGGATCAGTGCTACAGGTCCTGTGTGGGCCCGATCCTGTGTGGGTCCGATCCTGTGTGGGTCTTTGCGCTCAGCGGTCCTTTGTAAACCAGCGCCTACAGGTCCTGTGTGGGCCCGATCCTGTGTGGGTCTTTTGCGGGGGTTAGTTACCTATCGATCCTTCGTGGGTCCGACGACTTAGATGGATCAGATATCATCTTTATCATCCTTTGAAGAAGTATACCTGTGTGAGCTGAATCCTGTTGATTTCCTGTGTGGATTGTGTTGTGCTATCCTGTGTGGATTACGTTTTTCTTTCTTGTGTGGAATACATTTACTTTCCTGTGTGGACTGAGTTGTACTTGGGCTTGGAGGTTGGAGCGTATTTGAAATTGATGACTTAGGTATATGTATGGGCATATACCTAAGCAGTGTCGGTTGTTACTTCGTGATTGTACCTTTCTTTGTGGTTTATCCTTTGTGGATTTGAGAGACCTTCAGGGGTCTCGGGGTCCCTACTGAGTAGCTTATACTCACCCATGCACGGGCTTGCCCGCACTACGTTGTGTTGGTTGTAGACAACGGACAGCGTTGAACATAGCTGAGGCTTGCAGAGCAAGACGGTACCTGGAGGTGGACCACTTGGCGGGACGTGCTCGGAGCGGACGGCAGGACCCATGGAGCAGTTGAGCTATCTGTACCCACCCTTCAGGTGGGATTTCCAGTGGACAGCTCGGTGTAGCGGCTTTTACTTTACAGTTGTTGTTTTCCCTTTCGGGTTGTACTTTACTTTCAGTTTGAGTTTGTATACTGGCCCATTTACTTTTCTGCACTTTCAGTTGTACTCTGCTTTTACTTAGTGTTTACTTTTCGCTTGCTTACTCTATGGTGATTGTTTACTTTACAAAGGCAATGCCTTCCCTTTTTACCGGGATTTACGCCTTGGTGCTAGTCGCCAGCCCCTGGCCTATGGAAGGCGGGCTTGGGGTAGTCACGGCATGGACCCTGGGGGCGGGTCGTGACATTTCACTCCTTTTAATCATGTCAATGTAATTAGTAACACAACATATTTGAACCAGATGGGTGGGGATGTTACATTTCATCTTATTATTGATTTGTTTCACATGTACTAAATTGGATTACCAATCTCTATATGTTGTATTGGATCTACTATTATAGATTCTATAGGCCTTCATGACCATAGAAGGTGATTTAGAGTTGATTATTATGAACATTTAAGCTGAATATGTAATGCATATGTAATAAATTTTCCCACAACATAATCATATAAGCTGATTGATTGTGAAAATATCAATTCTATAAACATTGTATCAAGTCTTATAATAAAATAATTTCCTTTATAATTCATTATATATTGTATCCATGACCAAGATAGACAGTAGTATGAAAAATTCATTCTTATAAAATGTGTTCCACAGTGTGTTCAATCCTTTTTATTATAATAACATTGAAATAGCAATTAAAATCTAAACCACCCAAAATAATTGAGGAAATATATAATCGGTAACAAATACCATTATTTGATAGATGTACCCAAAAATATACTATATTCCTATTATAATTCATCTATAAAATTTATAGAAGAATAAAAATATTTGATGATGTTTCTTTTTCATTATACTCTATAATTACACCAATTATATGAATCTGCATTAAAATATTGATTCTATGGAATAATATTTTAATATATTATATATTGAGATAATATATTTTTTATGGATATTGTATTTTTCAAAAATTCATTAATAATCATTAAGAATCAATAATCTCACATCAAATATGGATGCATTGATACTTCAGAACAATAACGAATAAATATTTTTTGGAGTTCACTTTGCAATCATGAAATTTCATGATAAAATATACTTTTATCCATTAACCCATAGTGTTTTATCATTCTTGGAAATAAATCCTTCCCAACTATTTTGGGAATACATTTTATAGATTTTTATCCCCTAGATTTAGTAAGTATGTTTATCTAAAACCTCACTCCAAAAACCACTCCCCCAAATTGGTTGAGGATATTCCCCTAATGGAATTTGGGAAAAAAATAATAAAATCCATGTTATCAAATATTATTATCAGATTTGGTCTCCCAAAAATAATAAATATAGGAAACATATTTCAGAAATATCCCTCCATGTAGCATTGTAGTGTTTTTGGTTTGATTGTGTCTAAGGACAGAGTATGTTTTCATGGTCAGTTATAGTGTTCAAGAGGGTCTTTTGAAATAGAATGTTCAAAGATATCAAGAAAATGGTATGTAATCCCTGTATGTGGTATTGATAATTCCATGTACATGGTGGTACTGTTTCCCAATGTTTACCAAATTTTCGGTTTCTATAAAGTGTAGGATTTCCCAATAATAAAAATAAGATGGATTTCTGCCAAAGAGCATGTACCATAGTTGTACAAGCTCCTGCATGAATACAAAAGACCTAGGATCAAATCCTGAAAGAGGATAATTCCTAGTGTATTATATCGGTCCTGTAGTAGGGCAGTGATGCAGAACTGCAGTACTGGAAAAAATATAGCAGTGGTGGCTCTATTGCGGCGGAGGGACTGTAGTATGTATTTTAGTAGTGGTGGTACTGTAACAGGAATTGTAGCTTCATATGTACCGTATGAATATTGTTCACTAATGGGACCATTGGGACACAAATGTATTTTCAAGCCTTGTATTCATGGAACATGGTCTTGGGACATTAGTATGTGTTATAGTTCTCACTCTACACAGTCTAAAGAGGCCATTGCTTTAAATAATAAATTGAGGCTTCATCCCTAGACATTTTTTAAAAGATTGATTTCAATGAAAGTATCATAATAGTGTGTAAATTGAATTACAATCATGAATATGGATGTTTCATGAAGGTAATTTTTATTTCAATGGAATTCTATGTCATAATGGTTGGGATTCATCACGGAGTGTATCAAAATGATATCCGATAAAAAAGAGCATATCCCCATCACTATGTGAAGGTTTTCCAACTGGTATATTTACCTAGTGCTTCGTGAATTTGAGGTTCAACATGAAATATATTGAACATATTCACAAAATTTTGATGAAAATGATAGAATCATATTGAATGGGTGGAAATCAAAATAAATAGTTCTATACAAACTTAAAAATGTGATCAATCCAAAAAAATATATTGTTTCTCAATTCATGTAGGTGGTTTGTGAAGTTTGTTCTTTTTTATATATTTAAAAAGAAATGATGATCATGAAGTATATAACAGATGGACCAATGATGTATGCATAATGGAATTAAATGAATTCAAAAAGTCTAGGAAATCAGACTAAATATTTCAGCTTCATGAAGGCTAAGTGTGCTTTGTGAAAAAGAATTCATAATGAAGCCTAATAACGCATTACGAAAGGAGTTTCCACTAAAACAATAATTGGAATTTATTAATGTGGATAGCTTTTCTAATATAGTGACCATCATTAAAGTGTATAGAATAGATTTCCCAAATATCTATGGTAATGATTTATTCATCATGTGGATGAAATTATAACATTAAAATAGCATCTATCCACAATTGATGATTCATTATTTTTTTTATTAAAGTGACATATATGATGATAAGTTGTTCTTGAATCCTTTACAATGAAATGAGAAATCAAAGAGGAAAAATATGATCCTTTCCACTAGTAGTTATCCCTTGAAAGAGTTTTCAAGGCTGTGACCCTTGGTAATTAGTGATATATACCTAAAAATAGTATTGGTGGTGACCATTTGAATAGAAGTGATCTAGCCTAATGTATCATTTTGGAAGTGATCCTTATAGTATTGGTACATTAGTATATTTCCATTGTTTTCACTTTGGATGTATCTAATTATGGATGAACCCAGTAAAAATATTTCTTCCCTCATTATTTCTCTAAAGCATTACATTATATATATCATCATAAGATAAATAATGAAAAATATGATCATCATAAACAGTTGATAAATGAATGTGACCCTAATAATTAAGAGGTCAGGATTTTGTGGGGAATGATGGAATTTATTTAGAATATCCATATAATAATTCCCCCCCCCATCTAATGATATGTAATACACTTTAAAACCCAGGACAACCTAACAATTTTTACAATTTTTAATTGAAAATATTGTATTAGTATTATAATATTATGTCCAACCGATCATATTTATATATTGTATAAGAGAAGGGTAAAATAGAAAATTTAAATAATTATATATCTATTATACTCCAAAATATGTTTCATAATGATTCAAAATACTTGAGTGATAAAATAATTCATGTGTTTTGTAAAAATCCCATAACAACCATAACAACAATGCAAGGAACACTACATTCACATGTATATAAAATTAATGGGTTCTTACCCATTGAGGTTTATATTACTTATCATTGTTTTATTATCTATACTCATCTATAAAATTATGATATGTCTGATATGTTGTTGAAAGATTTAGAATGGATCAATGAGAATAGTTTATTTCAGATAGATACCTTAAAATCTCTCAAACTGTGTCACAATATTATTAAATAAAAATTTTATTGTTTTCTTCTTCATCATTGGGAAAAAATTACCAGAATTGAAATGGATAATGATAAATAGAAAAAATTTCAAATGAATGATTTGAAAGAGTAAAGGACATTAAATCATATATAATATTTACTAAAATGGATCTCATTTCATTATAATGATGGAGTGATTCTCACACTCCACCCCAAATTAATGGTTTTGAAGATGTAGTTTGTATAAAATCATGTTGGGATCATCTCATCATCAATTTGATTCATTAAATCACATAGATCAAGACACATTTGTAAAAATACAAACTATATAAAATAGTCATTGATACTATTTGATGTTAAAAATTAATTAATTTTATCACTCTATCAAAATGTAATACAATATAATCTTAGTTAGGTCTCCAACCATAACATGTAATATAATTTAATATGAGAAATTATCCAATTATCTCACTTTCATCACCTTGATCATGCATCATATGATGTTATAGGTTATTTTGATTTAAAAATTTTGAAGATTGACATGAATCATGAATAAATTAGTTAATACCATTTCAGGTCACATGATAGAAAATATCATGATGTAAGTTCCACCATACCAAACCTCCAATGGTTGTTAGAATGAATGCTGATAAACTATCTCAATAAATTAAATCATGGTCAAAATTAGAGTCCTTTATATTTTATGTTTTCTAGTATTTTATCACATAACATGATATAAAATATCCTTAGATAGAGAACAATAGTTTTCTCAACTTCTCTTAGGAAATTTTTTTACATACAAGCTCCCAGACATTTCCTAAATACAAAATATAATTATTTTCCCATTTTTTATTATTACCAGAATCCTCATTCTATTTACTTTGGTTTTTCATTAATTACACTATAAGATAAACTGATCCTAGTTTTCTCCCATATTATAAAAACTATGTTCATAGTGATTAATGCTTATTAAAAGTTATGTACTGAAACACGGATCTCATATCCTAGTCTCATACAAAAATCCAAGAAAAACTCAACCCCTTTTACAATTTATTATAATTATTTATTTAGACCTGTTTTCCTTCCATTTTGGATGTTCTAAGATAAATCCAATTCATTATCCAAATGATAAAGTAAAAGAGTATAAAATCTATCATAACAATTTCCTTATCATTTGACCCTAAACCACAAAACAATATCCTTATGATGATAAACATTGGGAAATATGATATATCATATATGACATGAACCTACATATAATTATTTATATTGTGAGACTCATATTCCATGATGTATATCAAGTGATGTATAGATCATATATCATAGTCCAAACCAAAAATGATAACCACTAACAATACCCCATTTCTGAGATCCAGATCCATTTTTGGGTTACTTGTGAATGATTTTACAAAAATATATTTCATTAAAAACAATATTACCCCTATATAAAACATGTCCTCATTATATGACATTAAATTAAATGGCAATGATCCCATAAATATTACCTTAGATTAAGTAACTCTAATTTTGTTTATTCGTCACAATAACATATGTATCAAATGATCTCATAATAAATATATGCATGTATTCTTTGTGTGGTTTTTTATGGGGTGACCAATCTTCACCAATGATAATATTGTCCATGTATGTATTCTATGTGCATCAAAAATCCACATTATGATGTAATTCACAAAAATATTTTAAAACTATGTGTAACAACCCAGGTAAATGAAGAATAATGATTTTTCATATTTATTAATTTTTATTAATTAATATTAATTTTACTTTAAATGGGTTGCAATGTTCGATTGCGTACTCGATACGCAACGATGAGTTTCTTTGAAAACTTACGTTGCACACTAGTAATATAATAATATTATTTTAAATGGTAGTTAACATGTAGCCATTGTATTGGCGGGAATGGATAGAAATAACTAAAATATTATTATATATGCTTTTTAAATGTTTTTACATTTATCCAATAAAAGATAAAGGCTTAAAATATGGAAAGAATTCAATTTTAGGCATTTATACCCTAATTTTCACTAAAGGTTCACTTATCACTTTTTGATTGCGAACCGTCATTAAATATAGTTTTGATCACTCTTATAAATTCTATTGGACCAAATATAACTCTTATTTAGAATCGGGACATCAAAATTTACTTTTTGTATATTTTTTGGTATTTTTCCGATAAAGTTCATTTTTTTAATGAATAGTGTAAAATGTTGTATTTTAATTCAAACCTCTTTTTAATATAATTTATTAAGATGGTTATATAATATTTTAAATTGATTTTTAAGTGCAATTAGAATATATTTTTACCATTTAATCCAATAGTGGTCTTTGGAATTAATTTCACTTTGAAATCGGACTTAAACTAGTGTCAATCTTTTGATACTTATTGTTTCATAAAAACACGCTATTTGTAATGACAACGGGAATTAATTATTAAATTAATTAACGTGACTTATATGTTTTTAATTTTATAAAATAGACTTCATTTTTGAATTAGGAATATCAAATATAGCTTAGGGTGAATTTTTGGTATTTTTCTGAAAAACTTCAATTTTTGATGAATAATGAAACCACTAAGTGGTACTTATAAAAACTGATTTTTCGTTTAAATGAAATTTTACCACTTCTTTATTTTGAATTCAAAAAATCCAACATACATGGTTTTCATTAAGAAGTAAAATTTGGTTCAATGGGATTAAAATAATTTTTTGGTGAAAAGTAACTTATTAAGTTTTTAATAGCGATTAGTGGTAATTAGTGTAGTTTAAGGTAAAAATAATGCTTTAATAAAATGAGATGAGCTTGACACATGTCCTACCCTCATTTTATGTGTCATGGCCGACCAATAAAATCCATGGGTCAACTTGGGGACCCCATGGAGCCACTTTGGTTGGGAAATTACATAAATAACTTTTTATTTAATGTTAAAGTAAAAATGACACAAACATGAGATGTTCTACTAAAACAATTTTTACATGGGGATATACAAGTCAGAATTTTGACTATAAATATTCATTAGAAATATAAAAAGATTTCGTACATCATAGTATTTTTTTATAATTTTTAGACTTTATATAAATTTAATTATTTATGATATAATGATGATGCAACGATTACCTCATTAATAAAGGATTTAAATAAAATGAAATGTTAATGTAAAATATATGACCTAAACTTGTCCAAAACCTATTTTATGGGTGGATTTAGTACCCTTATCACTTTACCCGTAAATTATATCATTGTGGGACCTTTTGAATCCGAAACGTATTTTAAAATAAAGTAACTTATCTTTACTTTCCAAAAGTGCCCCTCCTCTCCTCTTATAAAAGGCCCCCACCTCTACCTCTTTACCCACACTTCTAAAGCCTTTGGTTCAGACAAACCTGCCCATTTTGTCTCTCCACTTCCCTCTCTTACTCCTTAAAGCAACACATTGGGCAGAAGGCTTCCCAAGGAAGACTTTTAGCTCAAACCAAAGGGAGTTAACCGATTTTAAGGTAATGTCTTCACTTGAGTCCTTTTTTTTATTTTGCTTCTCCAACCCCATAAACTCTTTTTATTCATTTCTTTTGTAACAAATCCAGTATCATAAATATACTATGATGTTTTTATAAGAATTATTCGAGCTACACTTACACAAACCTACATCTAATGGTTTTTGAACATACTGTTTCTGTGGATGGCGAATTTCGGCCTCCCGAAACGATGATTATTCAACATTCTTTTAACACCTTCAAAGGTGGCCATTAAGATGACACTATATTTATATATGATATATAATATGTTTATGTTTTCCTTAATATTCTGTATTTTTCATTTTGAGCATACCTTTATGGTTTCCATTATGGGTAAACGTGATATCTTCATTTAAGGAAGTGTCGACTACCGCCCCCTCAAAGTGATTTGATTCGTTAATGCCATATGTGGGACGTATAAAGGATGGATTTAAAGTTATTATATATGATGTTATAATGGAATTATAATATACCTCTATATCATTATTATTTCTTTACATTAAATTATGAGATAGAAATGAAAGTAGCGTTCACGCGTACGTACGGCTTACCATCTCCATGAACGGTGCATTTCATTTCTTATACCTAAATGTAATGTAATATTAAAAGTACATGTACATAATGGATATATATGATTAATGATACTTATAAATTATTAATATAATTCTGGAAATAAAATATACATACCTCTCATTTAGTTTTAATTTTATTAATATGACAAGGAAATGAAAGTAGCATTCATGCGTACGTACGGCTTACCGTCTCCATGAACGGTGCATTTCATTTCTTACCTATAAATGATTATGTAATATTATAAATACATGTATATGCAGGATATATATGATATATATGATATCCAAATCAGGAATGTCATTCTGGATATAAAGAACCTTTGACCACATGAAAAACATGTAATTGTAAGAAGTCAACTTTCGACATAAGAACCAAATATTGACAAAACAAACATTATTAACTTAAATGGTTACATAATGTTTATAACATGGAAATAAGTGATATAAAAGGAATAATGAACTTGAAAAAGGTTCTTAAGCAAATATAAATTAACTCAAGTTTATTATTCAAGACATTAAAGAACGATCGAGTCAAGTCGGACCCGAGGTAAGGGACTTCGTCTCAATCTCCTTTAATTGAGGAACATTTTGTTTTATACACAACTTTATTTTATACGATGTATAAACCCCTTTGACTTTTACTTTAATACAAAAGGAATCTTTTTCTATGAAGCGTTTTACTAAACGAAAAAAAGGAAAGTTTTTTAACGTACGCGGTGACAATGACCTTTTCCGCCGCCGTGAGTATTATTTGGTCTTTGGCTTCCTCACCAAGCCATAATGTTTTTAAAATAAAATAAATACCATATACTCTTTTATGTATTTTGGTATTGAAAATGGTTTTGATAAAGGATTCTATTACGACAATAAATTTAAATGATATATTGTGATTGAAATGTTCAAATGTTATCATTCCTTTATATTGGTTTTAAGTTTTATGATTTTATATTGGTACTTGGACATTTGACGGGTGGTTACGTGATAAACCATATGACGGGTGGTGCCGTGAATACCAGGATGGGTGGTTACGTTATAACCTCCAATGCATTGGGTATGGAAGTTGGTCATATGACTATTCCATTAAGTATGTATGGAAGTTGGCCGTATGGCTATTCCATTAAGTGATATGTGTGGAAGTCGACCGTATGGTTATTCCACTTAAGTATGTTTAAGTCCCAAGTTACCTTTATATGTTATGTGTTCCTTATATGGGTTTTATTGTAATCCTTTGGTTACAAAAAGGTAAGTAATGATATTTTATTCAGTGAAGAGTTTTTACTACTTCATGAAGGTGAAGGTATTACTTTGATAAAGTTATACATGGTTTACTTGATATTTGATAAACTAACAGTTTTCATTCTTTGCGTATCCCTTACTGAGCTCTTTATGCTCACCCCAAGTTTTTTTGAAATGTTTTTCACAGGACCTAATGTGGAATAGGGTCAAGGATGGGATCAAGGGAAAGTAATTCTATATAAAACTTGGAACTAGACATGTTTCTTTTTAAGAATTTTTTTTATTCTATGGAAACTTAGTAGAAGTGTCTACTTTGTAATCTTTTGAGTTGTAATAGTTATGTTCTAATTCTCTAAAACTCTAAACCTGAAAAGATCCTCAATGTGAATTATTCATTTAATTCAATATTAAGAGATGTTTATGGTCGGGGCCTTATAGTTGGTATCAAAGGTCGGTTTAGACAACTTTAGGAGTTAGAAAATTGTTAAATTATATGTTAATTTATGGTATGAATGAAATGATATAGCATTTAGAGATTACCATGTTGCTTCACCTAAGATATTTATGTGTTCATAATGGTTTTCCACAGAGGAAACAAAGTAGCTATGTTGGGATGACATCAGGAGGAAGACAACCTTCCAAATCAGCAACCTGAGATGGTCGGAATCGGAACGGAACAGTTTGTTGCAGTGATGGCATAGTTGACTCAAGCTATAAATGGTGGTGGTATCCATGCACGAGATCAGCCAGATCAACTGTAGAGGAACATGTCAGTGGTGGAACATTTCATGAGGCAACATCCCCCATCATTCATAGGATCATCTGACCTCGTGCAAGTTGAAGGGTGGATTAAAGTACTGGAGAATATTTTTGATGTCATGGGGTGTTCATAACATCAAAATGTTAGTCTTTCTATTTACCGTTTTGAAGGTGAAGCTGATCAGTGGTGGTCGATGGTGAAAAATATCATGGATAGGGATGAGATTGATGATCTTCACTAGGAAAAATTCAAAGGTATGTTTCTTGAGAAATATTTTCTTAAGGTGGTTCGTCTTAGGATGGAAAATAGTTCTTATAATTGAGGCATAAGGATGACTCAGTGGCTACTTATGAAGAAAAGTTCACTCGATTGGCAAGGTATGCTCCAAACATCATACGAGATCTTGAGAGTAAAATAAACCGTTTTTTCTCAGCGTTAAAGCCAACGTATCAAAGGGATTTATCTTCTCGTGAGTTAAAAAGTTATGAAAAACGTGTTCGATGTGTGGAGAAGGTGGAAATGGAGTTTGCTGATGATCAGGTGTTCTATGACAAACAACAGAATAAGAGGTCCGGTTGGAAGGAAAAGGGGAAGAATTCATCAAAGAAGCAAGGAGGTAAGAAAACAAAATATCCATCCTGTGAGAAGTATGGTAAAATGCATCCTGGAGAATGTTTATCCAAGTATGGTAAGTGCTTTCGGTGTGGTATGTCCGGTCATATTGCTCGTAACTATAAGAATGATGATCAAGTAGGCAATGAAAAGCCAACGGTAAGATGTTTTAAGTGTAATGAAATGGGTCATTATGCAAACGAGTGTCCAACAATGAACTCAACTGGGGGAAAGCATCCAGAATACAAGGAGAAAGGGGTGGTGAAATCTTTTGCAACAACTTCAGCAGATGTTGGGCCATCGAATGAAGTGGTATCAGGTACACTGTTTGTTTGTTCAGATTATTCCAATGAGTTGTTTTATTCAGGGTCTACACACTATTTCATTTCTGAGAAGTTTTCTAGTAAATTGGAAATTCCATCTCAAGATATGAACCCTGAAATTATGGTAAAAACACCCAGAGGGAACATTGAGACAAAAATGAATTATAAGAACCATCCTATACTTGTGTGTTGAAAGAATCTACCAGGAAAACTTATTGTTTTGCCTCTAGTAGAGTTTGATGTTATTTTGGGCATGGATTGGCTTTCTGTTTATCATGCTATGATTGACTGCAGATCTAAAATGGTTTCTTTTCAAAAGGATTTTTAGTTTGTGTACAAGAATGAACCCTTGATTTTGATAACATATCAGGATGTTGAGAAACTAGTAAAAGATGTAAATGAATGTTACCTTGCACATATTGTAGAAAATAATGGAACTGTTCAGATTAATGAGGTGGCAGTGGTAAATGAGTATCTTGATGTTTTTCCTGATGAGTTGCCTGGTATTATTCATGATCGGGAAGTTGAATTTACTGTTGACTTAGTTCCTGATTCTAATCCAATTTCAAAACCCCCTTATCGAATGGCTCAAGATGAACTTTTATAGTTAAAGAAACAATTGCAGGAGTTATTAGATAAAGGTTTCATTTGACCTAGCACATCACCATGGGGTGCTGCTGTATTGTTTGTTAAAAAGAAAGATGGATCAATGAGACTTTGCATTGATTATAGAGCCTTGAAAAATATTACTGTTAAGAAAAAGTATCCTTTGCCTCATATCGATGAGTTGTTTGATCAGTTCCAGGGAGCTCAGTATTTTTCGAAGATTGACTTGAGGTCGGGGTACCATCAGTTGAAAGTAAAAGAATCAGACGTTCCGAAGACTGTGTTCCGTACTAGATATGGCCATTATGAATTTTTTGTTATGCCTTTTGGGTTAACCAATGCACCTTATCTATTCATGGACCTTATGAATAGAATTTTCCATGAGTTCTTGGATAAGTTTTTGGTTGTTTTCATCGATGATATTTTGGTGTTTTCTAAAAGTAAAGGGGAGCAGGAAAGTCATTTAAGGGTTATCTTGAAAACCTTAAAAGAAAAGAAACTATATGGAAAATTCAGCAAGTGTGAGTTTTGGTTACAATAAATTCCTTTCCTGGGTCACATTGTTCCTAAAGATGGAATAATTGTTGATCCTACTAAAACAGAAGTTGTTGAAGAATGGCCAAGACCCAAAAATGTAACCGATAACCGTATTTTTCTTGGTTTGGAAGGATACTACCGAAGTTTTGTTGAAAATTTTTCATGGTTATCTAGTCCAATGACTAAGCTAACTCGTAAGGGTGTTAAGTTTATCTGGACAAAAGAATGTGATGATTATTTTCAGGAGTTGAAAAGAAGATTGGTGGATGCTCCAGTTTTGGCACTTCCTTCCATGAATGGTGAGTTTGTTATATACATGGATGCTTCATTGAAAGAAATTGGTTGTGTCCTAATTCAGAATGATCAGGTAATTGCTTATGCTTCACATCAGTTGAAAACTCATGAGGTAAATTACCCTACACATGATTTTGAATTAGCTACTGTTGTTTTTTCTTTAAAAATTTGGAGGCATCATTTGTATGGATTAAAGTGTGAAATATATACCGATCATAAAATTTTAATGTATATATTCACTCAGAAAGAATTGAACATGAGATAGAGGATATGGCTAGAATTAATCAAGGATTATGATTGTACAATTCACTACCATCTGGGAAAAGAAAATAAAGTGGCTGATGCTTTGAGTCGAAAAAGTAATGCTTCATTAACCAAGCTACGTTTGGAACAAGATCCTATGGATTTTGATTTGATGAACTTTGGCATAGAAGTTTTTGGTGCAGGATGTCCTTCTGTTTTGTTTCAGGTATCAGTGAGATCATCTCTATCAGAAAGAATCGAGCAAGCACAGAAGCAAGACAGTGAGTTGCAGAAAAAGGTAGATCTGGTTCAGAAAGGTATGTTGCATGAATTCAACATTGATAGTGATTGTGTTTTGAGATTTGGGAAGAGATTGTGTGTTCCTTGTGATTCACAGTTGAAGAGAGAGTTGTTATGTGAAGCACATAGTTCTCTGTTTTCATTTCATCCTGGCAGTACTAAGATGTACAGAGATCTGCGGGAGCATTACTGGTGGGATGGAATGAAAAGTGATATTGCTGATTTTACTGTGAAGTGTTTGACTTGTCAGCAGGTTAAGGCAAAGCAGCAGTTACCAAAAGGGATGCTTCAGCCTCTACCAGTGCCAGAGTGAAAATGGGAGAATATATCCATGGACCTTTTGTGGGATTACCGAAGACATCTCAAGGTAATAATGCAATCTGTGTTATTGTTGATCGCTTGACCAAATCTTCTCATTTCCTTGCTATACGAGATACTTTTTCCCTAGATCAACTTTCCCATTTGTATCTTAAAGAGATAGTCAGGTTACATGGAGTTTCCCTCTCCATTGTATCTGATCGTGATCCCAGGTTCACTTCTATCTTTTGGAAAGGCCTTCAGAAGTCGTTGGGTACTGGATTAAATTTTAGTACAGCATTTCTTCCTCAATCAGATGGGCAGTCAGAACGAACAATTCAGACCTTGGAGGATATGCTACGAGATTGTTCGATGCATTATCAGGGAAGTTGAGACCAACATCTTTCTTTGGTTGAGTTTTCTTATAATAACAGTTTTCATTCTAGTATACAGATGGCACCATTTGAGGCATTATATGGGAATCAGTGTCGACCTCCAGCATTTTGGGATGAAGTGGGTGAATGGAAGCTGATGGGACTAGAATTGGTAGAAGAGATGGCAGAAAAGGATCAGTTGATTCAGAAACACATGAGAACAGCTCAGAGCAAGAAGAATAGTTATGCGGATAACCGGAGGAAGGATCTATCTTTCGAGGTAGGTGATCATGTTTTTCTCAAGGTTTCTCCATGGAAATGTGTGATGCGATTTGATAAGAAAGGAAAGCTGAGTCCGAGGTTGATTGGACCATATGAAATTCTGGAGAGAGTTGGATCAGTTGCTTACCGAGTGGCTTTACCTCCGAGTTTATCTCAGGTACACAATGTTTTTCATGTTTTGATGCTGAGAAAGTGCATGCCAGATCCATCTCATGTTTTTAGTCCAGAGGTAGTTTAGCTGGAAGAAAACCTATCTTATGAGGAACAACCGGTCCAGATTCCTGACAGAAGAGAGAAAGTGTTGCGATACAAGGTAATCCACCAGGTAAAGGTTTTTTGGAAAAACCATATGGCTGAAGAGGCAACGTAGGAATCTGAAAATGCTATGAGGGATAAATACCCCCACTTATTTTGATAAGTGTATAAAATTGTGAGGACGCAATTCTCAAAAGGGGGGAAGGATGTAACATTCCAGGTAAATGAAGAATAAATATTTTTCATATTTATTAATATTTATGAATTAAATATTAATTTTACTTTAAAGGGGTTTGCTATGTTCGATTGCGTACTCGATACGGAACGATGAGTTTCTTTGAAAACTTACGTTGCACACTAGTAATATAATAATATTATTTTAAATGGTAGTTAACATGTAGCCGTTGTGTTAGCGGGAATGGATAGAAATAACTAAAATATGATTATATATGTTTTTTAAATATTTTTACATTTATCCAATAAAAGATAAAGGCTTAAAATACGGAACGAATTCAATTTTAGCCATTTATACCCTAATTTTCACTAAAGGTTCACTTATAACCTTTTGATGGTGAACCATCATTAAATATAGTTTTGATCACCCTTATACATTCTATTGGTCAAAATATAACTCTTTTTTTTGAATCGGGACATCAACATTTACTTTGTGTGTATTTTTGGTATTTTTCCGATAAAGTTCATTTTTTAATGAATAGTGTAAAATGTTGTATTTTAATTCAAAACCTCTTTTTAATATAATTTTTTAAGATGATTAGATAATCTTTTTAATTGGTTTTTCAGTGCAATTATAATATATTTTTACCATTTAATCCAATAGTGGTCATTGTAATTAATTTCACTTTGAAATCAGACTTAAACTAGTGTCAATCTTTTGATACATATTGTCTCAAAAAAACACGCTATTTGTCATGACAGCGGGAATTAATTATTAAATTAATTAAGGTGACTTATATGTTTTGAATTTTGTAAAATAGACTTCATTTTTTAATTTGGAATATCAAATATAGCTTAGGGTGAATTTTTGGTATTTTTATGAAAAACTTCAATTTTTGATGAATAGTGAAACCACTAAGTGGTACTTATGAAAACTGATTTTTTGTTTAAATGAAATTTTACCACATCTAAGTTTTGAATTTCAAAAATCCAACATACATGGTTTTCATTAAGAAGTAAAATGTGGTTCAATGGGATTTAAATAATTTTTTGGTGAATAGTAACTTATTGTGTTTTTAATCGCGATTAGAGGTAATTAGTGTAGTTTATGGTAAAAATAATGCTTCAATAAAATGAGATTAGATTGAAACATGTCCTAACCTCATTGGATGTGTCATGGACGACCCAAAAAATCCATGGGTCAACTTGGGGACCCCATGGATCCACTTTGGTTGGGAAATGACATAAATAACTTTTTATTTAATGTTAAAGTAAAAAATGACACAAACATGAAATGTTTTACTAAAACAATTCTTACATGGGGTTATACAAGTCAGAATTTTGACTATAAATATTCATTATAAAGATAAAAATATTTCCTACATCAAGTATTTTTTGAATAATTTTTAGACTTTAAATAAATTAAATTATGTATGACATCATGATGATGCAGCAATTACCTCATTAATAAAGGATTTAAATAAAATGAAATGATAATGTAAAATCTATGACCTACGCATGTC
This sequence comes from Viscum album, assembly GCA_963277665.1. NCBI lineage: Eukaryota > Viridiplantae > Streptophyta > Magnoliopsida > Santalales > Viscaceae > Viscum > Viscum album. The sequence goes on from OY728140.1 coordinate 657,017,837, forward strand.
CAAAACCTATTGTATGGGTGTATTTCGAACCCTTATCACCATACCCTCAAATTATATCAATGTGGGACCTTTTGAATCCGAAACACTTTTTAAAATAAAGTAACTTACCTTTACTTTCCAAGAGTGCCCCTCCTCTCCTCTTTTAAAAGGCCCCCACCTCTAACTCATTACCCACACTTTCAAAGCCTTTGGCTCGGCCAAAACCTGCCCATTTTGTCTCTCCACTTCCATCTATTACTCATTAAAGCCTCACATTGGGAATAAGTCTTCCCAAGGATGCCTTTGAGCTCAAACAAAAGGGAGTTACCCAATTTTAAGGTAATGTCTTCACTTGAGTCCTTTTGTTTTATTTTGCTTCTCCAACCCCCTAAACTCTTTTTATTCATTTCTTTTGTAACAACTACAGTATCATAAATATACTAGGACGTTTTTATAATAATGATTCGAGCTACACTTACACACACCTACATCTAATGGTTAAAGAACATATTGTTTCCGTGGATGGCGAATTTCGGCCTCCCGAAACGATGATTGTTCAAAATTATTTTAACACCTTCAAAGGTGGCCATTAAGATGACACTATATTTATATGTGATATATAATATGTTTATGTTTTCCTTAAGCTTCTGTATTTTTCATTTTGTTCATTCCTTTATGGTTTCCATTATGGGTAAACGCGATATTTTCATTTAAGGAAGTGCGGACTACCGCCCCCTCAAGTGATTTGATTCGTTAATGCCATATGTGGGACGTATAAAGGATGGATTTAAAGTTATTATATATGATGTTATACTGGAATTATAATATATCTCTATATCATTATTATTTCTGCCCATTAAATTATGAGATAGAAATGAAAGTAGCGTTCATGCATACGTACGGATTACCGTCTCCATGAACGGTGCATTTCATTTCTTATCCCCAAATGTAATGTACTATTAAAAGTACATGTATATAATGGATATATATGATGAATGATACCTATAAATGATTAATATAATTCCATAATTAAAATATACATACCTCTCATTTAGTTTTAATTCCATTAATATTACAATGAAATGAAAGTAGCATTCATGCGTACGTATGGCTTACCGTCTCCATGAACGGTGCATTTCATTTCTTACCTCTAAATGATTATGTAATATTATAAATACATGTATATTCTGGATATATATGATATATATGATATCCAAATCAGTAATGTAATTTTGGATATAAATAACCTTTGACCAGACGAACAACATGTAATTGTAAGAAGTCCACTTTCGACATAAGAACCAAATATTGACAAAACCAACATTATTAACTTAAATGGTTACATAATGTTTATAAAATGGCAATAAGTGATATAAAAGGAATAATGAACTTGAAAAAGGTTCTTATGAAAATAGAAATAAACTCAAGTTTATTATTCAGGACATTAATGAATGATCGAGTCAAGTCAGACCCAAGGTAAGGGAGTTCGTCTCAATATCCTTTCATTGAGGCATATTTCGTTTTATACACAACTTTCTTTTATACGGTGTATAAACCCCTTTGACCTTTACTTTTATACAAAAGGAATCTTTCTCTACGACTCTTTTTACTAAACGACAAAAATGAATGTTTTTTTAATGTACGTGGTGACAACGACCTTTTCCGCCGCCGCGTATATTATTTGGTCTTTGGTTTCCTCAACAAGCCGTAATGTTTTTAAAATAAAATAAATACCATATACTATTTTATGTATTTTGATATTGAAAATGGTTTTAATAAAGGATTCTATAATGAAAATATATTTAAATGATATATTGTGACTGAAATGTGGAAATGTTATCATTCCTTTATATTGGTTTTATGTTTTATGATTTTATATTGGTAGTTGGACATTTGACGGGTGGTTACATGATAAACCATATGACAGGTGGTGCCGTGAATACCAGGACGGTTGGTTACGTTATAACCTCCAATGCATTGGGTATGGAAGTTGGCCGTATGGCTATTCCATTAAGTATGTATGGAAGTTGGTCGTATGGCTATTCCATTAAGCGATATGTTTGGAAGTCGATCGTATGGTTATTCCACTTAAGTATGTTTATGTCCCAAGTTACCTTTATATGTCATGTGTTCTTTATATGGGTTTTATGGTAATCCTTTGGTTACAAAAAGGTAAGTAATGATATTTTATTTAGTGAAGAGTTTTTACTACTTCATGAAGGTGAAGGTATTACTTTGAAAAAGTTATACATGGTTTACATGATGTTTGATAAACTAACAGTTTTCATTCTTTGTGTATCCCTTACTGAGCTCTTTATGATCACCCCATGTTTTTTTGAAATGTTTTTCACAGGACCTAATGTTGAATTGGTTCAAGGATGGGATAAAGGGAAATTCATGCTATATAAAACTTGGAACTAGGCATGTTTCTTTTTAAGAGTTTTTTTATTCTATGGAAACTTAGTAGAAGTGTCTACTTTGTAATCTTTTGAGTTGTAGTAGTTACATTCTAATTCTCTAAAACTCTAAACCTGAAAATATCCTCAATGTTAATTATTAATTTAATTCAATATTAAGAGATGTTTAAGGAAAGGGCCTTATACTATGTGTGACTAGATAGGTAAAATATAAGGATACATATTGATTATTGAATCATTTATCCTAAAGTCAACCATGAATATTACTCGAATCAACTATTTTTATTGGTACATGGATCCTATATATTCTTATTTGGATTCACCTTAGTATTTATAATATTTAAAAAATATATATATTTCTCATCATTGATACATGAATTAACAAAGATTCTATATCGAATTCTCTATATGTCCATAAATTGTATATAAATTTCTTTGCCACATGACCTTAATACACTACATTAGAGTTAGAACTATGGAAGGCTACTCCACATATCATACACTATGATATGACAAAATTAACCATTTCAATAGAAAATATAATTTTTGGGGATCCACGTATCAAATGATGGGTACAAAATAGAATAGTTTCCCATAAATAGTTAGGGGAATTGTTTTTATTCAATACCATACCAAGACATGAGAATTCCCCTACAAAATATTTGAGCTAGATTAGTATGGGGAAATCCATTATTTGACATATCAGTTTCATGATTCCTCTTTCATTAGGAATCATTGAAATACTTATATCCCACTTATTCAAATGATCTAAAAGTCGTGTTCGATATCCATTTTGATTTCAAATTCATTTCATATCATTTTACATGTTAGATCATGATATTGGACTATCAAGTTAAATTATGATGATTCCTACCATAAATCATAATTTTTCCTAGGTTTTTGAATGACTATATACCAGTCACCAATATTTATAATGATTTCTTTTTCAAACCGTGGGACACCTTTATTTGAAAATATTCAAGCCCACGTATCCTTGATTACCAACTACAGGAATATCTATCTTGAGATGATTGTCCTATAATATATGTACAATAATAAAAATATATTTGTGGAACCATTCATTAAAATTTAATTCTCCGATCGTTCCTGGAATACCCATTCAATATCAAATTTCATATTAAGATAACTCAAATGAATATTTATTTCAATATCATCCAAAATTTTATGGTGTTGTGATAGTATTACATATTAGTTATGATGTAGGTTATTCAGATCATAACCTTACCAATGGTACAACTAACATGACCAGAAACTATTTGAACATCATTGTGAGATGATCTTTGGTATAAAGGGGATCTATATTCATATTGGGTTTTATTTTTCAAATGACGTAGTGGAATGATAAATTTTTATCATTCTATGATCTGCATACTAAATATTTGGGTGTCCCTTTTCTATGGTCTATATAATAATTGGATCCTAATACATTATGATATTTTTTATTGTATCATTAGTTAAAATATATCATCGTTATTTTTCAAAAATGAATTTCTTTAAACTCCAACATCATTTGATCAATGTAATATGACCTTAAAACCCTATATCATCTACTCAAAGTTATATTTATCTAAACTAAAACACCATATAGTTAATGATATGTGAACTCAATCAAAAGAAATTTTAGATCAGAAATATTAAACCATAAACACCATCCCCCAAGGAACTATTTTGATAACCCATAAACTGACAAAAAAATTATTTTTCACAATCTTTTTTAGGTCGAAACACCATTATGGGTGGACATAGAGGACGTTTTTTCTCTTTGATGCTTCTTTAATACACATTAATCTATTAAAATATGTCATTTCTTAAATGTATAAATAATTGAAATTCCATTGTAATTGTAGATAATTAGTACATTTTGTTTTAAAAGACACCATAGTATGATAATGATCATTTCAGTTACCATATTAGTCATTTACAACTATAGGAATATCCATCTTGTTGGAATGGTCAGTTAATTTATTTATTCCCTGATGTCATCAGAGTAGAACCCACCATTCAATTGTGTTCATTAATGTTCCCTATTAATACATATTAAATAAAATAATTTTCTTAATAAAAAAATATAATGTTATGATTGAAAAATCATTTAATCAAGATACTCAAATTGATTCCATGCTCCATAAATGATATGCAATCATATATTGTATCCATTATCGAAGAGAATGTAAGGAAACATACTCTAGATCTTTTCTCTTACCACATCACATGATATTAAACTATATGACGTAGTATTAAGAGAATCTTGACTATAACTTTTGTTACAAATTTTTTTGATTAATCAACATTTGTATTGTGGACCTCATTAACATTTGGTTATTATAATTTCATTACTAACTTGGACAACAGATCCTTCATTAAAAGATAAATATCATTAAAATTTAAATATATGATATAATCCCCGTGACTTGGAACTCCATTTTCCCAACCAAAGGCTACCAATATCCATGGAGTTGTGCACACATTAATGTTGAGATGAATATATCAATTCAAACCTTGTGGAAAACATCAAAAAAATGTAATCAATTGAAGAACATTGTCCTTATCTAATTTGTTATAAATTTAAATAAAATAAACCTTCAATGAAAAGAGACATAATACTCTCTTGGTTTGAATATCGCAAATTGAGGCCTAAAAATGTAGAGTCTCGTCATTTAGGGTATCAACCCATGAAAAACTAGAAAATATTCATAATTATACTGAAAATAATGAAGAATGTTTCATCACTACTATTTGGTTGATAGCCTATAAATGAAAAGTTAAGAATAATCAATTTATTTCCATCAAAGTCTCCCTAAAAGAGGATTCAATAATAGTTTGGTATAAAAAAGAATACATAATAAATTTGGAGACTCTTATATACCCTGAGAAGAATTTACTCTATGGGGTCATGTTCTCGTGTCCTAAATATAAATTACATAGATCCCTTAATTTTCTCATAAATTTTTATAGATAACCATAGTGAAATGGATGATGGTGCTATTTCTTGGTACTCTCTCCCTCATTATATTTTGATTACTCATTCTAATCTCCCACTAAAGATCAAAATCATATTGATTAATTCATCACTATAAATGAATATTTCCAATATAGTGTAATGGAGATGGTATATATGAATATACATTTTTACAACACAATTACAATGAAATCATTTTTGTATGAATGTGGAATAAATGTTATGTGATAGTGAATGCATAGTTCCCTGTTCACATTCATGAGTTAACATCAAGGAGGAATTATCTCTTTGAAATTTTTTAGTGAACTATGATTGAATTAATATATAATTATTCCTAGTTTATGTGGTCTTAATTATAGTTGGGTAACCCCTTTTATTGTTATGTAGGGAATCATGAATTCAAGATATGTATGTATGGATTATCATATTATAAATAATGATTGGAAAAAATAAAATAATTGAATGAAGTAGGGAACATCCTAATCTTATACTGTTTACTGATTATGTTGAATCTCTTAACCATGACATTATTTAATAACCTTACATTTTAATATATTATTCCACTAGTTTATTCTATTTTTTTAAAAGTTTTCCCAACACTCAATGAAAATCATAAAAAGATAAATGATATATTTCTATAACATAAAATTATTTATATAATACCGTTAATACTAATCCATTGAATTAATCGAAATGAATAGTTTTTATCCAAACCCTGAAATATTATAAAAAAATAAATGTTATTTCTAATATTAATGAAGGTTATTTATTTTATCATAAATCACCAATAAGAGAATTTATGGTTTTGAAATGTAATTTTTTATAATATTCCATTCTATGAAATACGAATTTATACATTTTGAATTATGTGATTAATTATAAAGTATGTTTGAAATTATTATTAAGTAAACCCTAATTTACTTTGTAAATGATATGAAATTGGAATATTACCTTTTACTATATTAAAATATAATTTTCTAATAAATATTCTTTTTAATTTGAATTTATATTTTAAATCAACATATGATTTTTGAAAATAGTAAACATTAAATTAATAAAAGTAAGAAAATTAATTCCTCATATGAAAATTGACATAGTTTGTAATTTTGCAAAATTTCTAAAAATGGTGAAATTAGTTATAAAATGTGGGATTTAGTAAAATTATAATTTCATGGATTTAATTATTATATAACAATAGGCATGATTTTTTTAAGTATTGAATCTTATAAATAATGAAACTAATTGATAAAATTATTAATTTCTAAATATTCTTTGTAAATAGAAATACAATTCCACAAATTGTTATAACTAAAAATTGTTATTTTAAAATAAAATATGATTTATAGTTATCTTTAAATCATATTATTTGTAGCTGGGGTTTGATTTGGGAATTTCATGGAATTATAATATATATTTCTCAATTGATTATAAATAAATATATATCTTTCAAATAATTATATATGATTATTATATCATATATTTATATATGTGTTTATTTAAATGATTATTTAGGAAATTTAAAAAACATCTCAACTCATTTAGGTGTTTTTATTTAGAAAATAAATTTTCAAACATTTTTTAATTTGATATGATGAAATGGTTTTAAATTTACAAATATAAATATTGAAATTTGATTATAATTTTAAATTATATTTTTTTACATTAATATTAATAACTACTGTTAAAAATTAATTGTTGTGGTAAATGTAAAATGGGTTATTTGAGATTAATAAAGTGTGAAATTAAAAAAAATAAGACATATATTTATATTGAATGATTGATGCTTTGATAAAATAAAATATTTTTACCTTAAAAATATTCTATTTCAGAGACTTTGGAACTTGAACTAGAAATTATATTATATATGTAATTTTATGGCAATTCACAAATATCCAATACATTTACATATAATAGAATTCAACATACAACAATATATAATTCTCATAAGATTATAATTATAGTTTTAAATTCATCCATTTTAAATTTCCTTGAATATTCTCACATGAACAAAATTATAGTTTATTCATATGTAACGAAGAATATTCAATTTAAAGGACATTTGTATGGAAGGATAAATTCGCCAATGTGAGTGCAATATACATATAATGAATTATTATTTAAATTAATAATAAAAATATATTACCTCTATAATTATATAAAAAATTTAGTGCTAATATTGTACATTTATGTTTTTATATTTTGGGTAACACCCTTATTTATAAATTTTAATCCACTTAGAATAACAATGGATCATTAATTGTGTTTGTGTATGGACTAAGACATCCATCGTGAGTAATTTGTAGTTCTCTTCCAAATTTACATTATTTATAAAAATTTACTCAAATTTAGTTCCCCATAATAAGAAAATAAAAATTCAATATTAACCTATTATAATGATATTTTATGAAAATATAATGCCCCAAAACCATACTGACACATCCAGTTAATGTGTGTTCATGTTTGGATCAGCTTAAAAGACTCTATGATAGATGTTATAAAATATTATTATGGATAAAAATGGGAACATATTTCCTAATATTTTAAAATTATAACAAATAGGAAAATATTGGTATTGTGTTATGTAGTTTTTATCTCATTCTTTTAATATATAATTAAAATATTATCTTCGATCATGAGGACTGCCAAAATAAGAGAACACATATCCAATTTTCAACAAGACAGAAGGAAGAACTATATATTTAATAAATAATATTTGGTAATAAATTATTAATATTGAGATAAATATATAAGGATAATTTTTATAGGAATGTTTCTAGTAAAAAGTTCAATAATATTCCTGAATCTATGTGTGCAAGATGAATTATTCTCCAACATGGTAAGGATTTCATCTTAATAGCTTTATTAAGACACATTGTAATATTATGCACTAATTTCTTATTTCTATGAGATATATATTTCTACATAACATATTTAAAAAAATAAATTATTTATTCCATTGGATTTACGTTAATAATTTTTTTTCAAGATTCAACAATCATTTGATTACAAAATTAATTATGATTTTTCGGGGTTTTATCTAAAATTTCTCGTTTTGAGATATTTTTTTATTACGAACCCAAATTAAATTTCCATAGTGTTTATATTTTATTTAAAATATTAAATCCTAAATTTATTATTAATCATGGTAATTGAATTTCTATTTGAAACTATCTCTTTTAATATCATTTAATTTAAATTATCCACAATTTTTAAGGTGTATCATGCTCAAATATTTCCCTTCTTTATAATATATTATTATTTACTATTATTTTATAGTAATGATATATTCTAACATATAATGATTTCATTGTCTCATTCACCTATATTTATAAGAAAATGTTTTTTCACATCAATACTCTCTTCTTTAATGGTTAATATTTTTTTGAAGTTACATTTATATTGAAATAATTCCCATTTTTTAGAAGATTATTCATTCATATCCATTATTTTAAATCCCATAAATTTTATCATTTAAAATGGGATAACTAAAACAATTTTATTCTCCAGTTATATTTTTAATACATTTTAGTCATCATAAAACAAAAATTTCATTGTGCTTATTATAATCACGGATTTTAATAAATGTACTCTGAAATATATTAATGGAGTTAATTTCAAGGGAAAATATTCCCTCATATGTTTTATTTTGGGGAATTATTTATTTTCTCCATATTTATTTTTATTATCAATTTATATTATGTGATTTTTAAGAAAAATACAATTATTTTTACAAAATATCATTTTAATGTTACAATAAAATACATTAATTTAGGATTATATTAAGAATCATTTTTCTGTAAAAAAATAATGAAATTCCATTTATTTTTTATGGATTCTGCACCAATTATATAATGAATAATAAATCACCACATATATGACCTTTAAAAAATTTCTTTTGGGTGATTATATATTTCGAAACATGATATTTTTTTGTGATACTATTTAAAGAAGTTATGAAACCCATTATTTTTACATTATCAATTTGTGATAAGATGATTGATTTTATTTTTTTGGATCTAATATATATATATATATGAAGACAACTTTGATCCAATATCACCACTAATGTTTTGGTTACAGTTTATATATCGTGATATAGTAGTGGTAATTGAGTTAGGAATTATCACTATATTTTTAGAATTGATTATAGAATTCCCCCTCGACTATGGGAGGTAGGTATGAAATTAATAATCTATTATAGTTATCAGGTAGGGATACTTAATAAACTATAGAAATCATGTAGTGTAAACTATGAATCTACGGATATTGTTTAGGGAATGCTTGCTCTACTTTTTGAAACAGGTAGTGATACCTACTCCGCTATGGGAATCAGGTAGGGAATCCCAGGACACAATTTTATCATTCCCTGTTATATTGTTTATTTCATCTTTTTTATGTTATTATTCATTTCTAATATATTTATAATGTTTATTATATTAGATGTTTAAATAATATTCATCATTTTTTTTATGATTTCATGTTTATTTTATTTTTAATACCTTTAATCTAGTATATTTATAAACATTGTTGTAATAAGTGTTTCTATTCAATGTTCAATAATGATAAATCTTATGTAATGATTTTCACTTATAATCACATTATATTTATTTTCTAATATTTATCTTTTTCTATTATCTTCTCATATCATTATTATCTAGATTTTATAAATGGATGATAAGATACTATGATATAGAATTCAAGCTCACATGTTTCTTATGATTTCATTCCCTTGGATACGAAGATGGTTATTTCATTTTGGATTTATAGAAATTTTTTTATTATTGTATAGTTATAGTATACTTATAGTATTGTTTGTAAAATGTGATTCTTATATTTCCAGTCTTCGAGACACTATACTTATTAGTCTTAATGTTATAAAAAGTGTATAATATGTATTACAAAATAATAGAGTTATTATATAATTTATGATTATTTATGTAAAATTTTAATTTTTGTTTATCATTATACTGTTTTAGATATTTTAAGAGTTTAGTTTTATTAACTGTTTTGTTGATACTATAAAAAACTAGTAAAACCCCATGATATGATCCTATGTATAATATGATATTATGAAATATAATTATTACCATGATAAATTAGTTTTCATATTAATACATACCTTTCTATTCATAGTTATGTGGATGATGTAATGGAAAATATGACACTATGGGTAATAAACTTGAAACCAATTCATTGATCATGTACTTGTTCATCACCGCGACGCATGTTCATGGGTCCCAAAACTACACACATGGATGGAAACTCGTAGTGGACAATATTTTTTGGATCTAAGACTCTTTATAATAAATATTGAAGAATTTATATCTTGGTTACAACTATACATGTGGTTAATTAATAAGTAAGAAACCAATTGTTTAATGATGAATAAAATATTTATAACATGATAATATAAATTGAAAGACTATTTATGGTTGATTTTTTGTTCATTATTTTTATATTTTTCAATTAATATTGTTATTTTTTCTCTCATATAAAATATTATATATTTATTTAATGCATGAAACTAAAAGGAACCATATGTGTGGAGGAAAATAAATTTAGTACCACAATGATCAACCAAACATAATAGGAGTTGGATTGAGAAAAATTTTCATTATGAGAAAATAGAAAAAAATAAAACATGGTATATAATATGAACATAGTCAAAGAACCATACAAACAAAAAATTTATGGATGGTGTCTGAATAATGGTCAAGTGATGTATCAGATGAAAGAACCAACATTTTGATTCCATTTTCCACAAATGTGGCATGAACCACCTACAGAAATGTCTAAAATATAGTAGATTTTCTTTGTTTTTACTGAATAATGATATTGAGAAATGATCAGATAATGGAAAATTATAATATCATTTTACATTATTCCATGAAATTTAGATCATCATATGGTTCAATTAGTAATTCAATATCTTGTGTTTGGGGAATTCAGGAACTATCTGTTTCAATACTCTAATCAAAGGACTATCCATAAAAATGATCATCAACAAAGAATAAGACTGAGAAGAAAATTTAATACATATGGATGCCCCACTTCGGATGTGGATACTGATATTTGATGAACACCTACAATAAAATATATAGATTTATATGTCATATTTGAATTCCATTCAATGAAAATTAGAATATCTATGATGTTTTATAGTTTCATTAAATCACACTCTATATTAATTGATTGTCTAAGGAAATTTTTAGTGGTATGATTTATGTATTATAAGATGAATTTTATTTTAATGTTCCTTTTTTAAATCATTTTTTTCCATTGTTTGGATAAATTTAACATGATTTAAAGAATGGGTTTTTCTCTCCATTGAGACAAAAAAATCAGGATTGATAAAACACATTATATATGAACATATTATAATATATGATAGTATTTATACTAATAAATGCATTGTAGAAAATATTATATAATGTGGGTATTGATAATAAATATTACAATCTTTGTCCAAATTGAAGTATAAAAAATATATATTATTGAAAATCTTATTTTGAGGACAGATATATTTTCCCAAATCTTATCTGGTTCATATATACACATTATCTAAAACTTCTAATAAAATTAAGTATTTATACTGTTATGATATAATTATAATTATAATGATTATATTAATCATTGTGGGTAGAATGTCATCTTTAAATTTTTTTATATATTATTTCATTTAATTTAACCAATATGATCAATAACATTCCCACAAAAAATTCAAAACCTCTATAATACCATAATATATATGAATATTTTATAAATATTCAACTATTACAATTAAAAACAAGTAGTTGAATTAGTTATAATGGATGAGAATAACCTATTTTTGATGACATGATATGAAAAATATAAAGTTAGTATTTAATAAAAATGAATCTCAATTAAATTACATAAAATGACTAAAAAGTATATTTATTTTTTTGAAATTTATTTTTATTAAAAATTGAAATATATTTAATACACAATTTTATATAATGAAATATATGAATAATGATATATTTTTAATATTAATAATTGGTTAAGGCAAATTTAGTATGTAAATTATTCTATAAACGAATAATATTTTATAATATATTAAAATGTCAATTTCTAATAATAACATGGTTTCATTATATTTTATGATATTTTTTAAAATAATTTCTATTTTTTATAATAACAAAATTGAAAAAAATCATTTGTTTTTAATTAAGTATATCAAAAAGACTTAGTATTAATTTTTTCATTTTCTAAAAAAATGGTTTTTAGTTGAAAATTAATTGATTATAAATAATTATAACTTACATAATTTTATCTACATGTAAGTACAATTTAGATGATTTTAAAAACATTAATGAAAAATGTTATTAAATTATGTAATAATATCACAAATTTTGAGATATTTTTTATTCATTGAAAACATATCCCGTTCATTTTTAGAAATGAAGAATATTTACAATTTAATATAAAAAGTGTTTTTGTCCTTGTAATTATATGAAGTATTCTTACGATGTTTTATGGTTCCATATTTCATTAGAATACACATAATTTTTATTCAGTTCATAATAAATCCTTACGTAGAATTAAAATTATAAACCCCAAAAATTTAATAATATATATAAATGTACAATAAAAATTAAATTAATTTTATAAAAAATCATGATTTACATTTTTTCTAATTTTATGTTTAAAAATAAAATTACATTTTTATAAAAATTTACAGGATAATAGGGTCTTAAAATAAGTTAAACATTATGATAATATTTTGATTTTATAAAATATTAAATTTTTATTTAAAATTATTTTATAATATTAAATAATCATTTTTTGAATTAATCCTAAAAAGATTTTATTGAGTATAACATGGTTTGATAATCCAAAAATATTAAAAAAATTCATTTAATTGAATTATTCAGGTTCTTATAAATTATGAAACGCATCTCCAATAATAATTCTATTTTGGATCCCTTGTACCTTGAAAATGAAACTGTTTTATTGAAACCTTATAATCGTCTTTCCAAATTTTACTTTGCATTCCCATATAAAAAACATTCGATTTAAGGCTTTCAAAATAAAATTATCCAATCATTTATCATTAAAAATATTCAATTTATCTATGCCTATAATCCTAGAAACTATTTTATAATCCCCTGGTCACTCATAGTTATACTAATCTAATTATTTTTAATTATACTTTCCATTAAATATTTGGTATTCAATATAGGTGTTCTCTCCATCATATATTTACTTCAAGAAATTTAATATTCAAAATAAATTATAACTATAAATATGTTATTACATCAATATCATTAGTGTGCTTTAAATTGTTGATATTAATTATACTATGCTAATTTAATCACCTCAATATAATAAGAAAAATGTAATGGCAATCATTCATTAACGCATACTACCTCTTCAAAGAAGAATATTTTTTCTTTATTATTATATTATATAAATTTTTTTCTAAAAAAATTCATATTTGGTTACAAATAATCAAATAGTCGAATTTATATCATTATTCCTCTATTAGAAATATATATTTTTCAATATATAAAACACTTCGACAACACTAAAAAATCGAGTGAAAGAATATTCAATGTTGGATCACTTTAAATGCCAATATGAACGACGATATAAAACACTATTATCGATGACTAAGGGAATAATTATTCTAATATTATTCTCATTCAATATGGAATTAATAATTATTTTTTATGTTCAATAATGTTCATATTATGAATATAACACTACTAAATGTCGACTTTTCCCAACACTTGTATACCAAAGTTTCTCCAGAACTGTTGGTATAAGTTTCTTTTACCAACGGTTTTTACAAACTATTGGTAAATATTGGTTTTGTGAATACTTCCCCAATGGTTTATTCAAACTGTTGGGAAAGCCCAAAAAATTTCATCATTTACCAATGGTTAGTAGAAAACCATTCGTAAAGACTATATGTTCCCAATGGTTTTTACAAACCGCTGGGAAAGGTCCCCGCAAATACATCGGCCTCTAGAGGCCCCCAAAACACATCACAGAAGCTCTTTCCCCCAATTTCTAGAAGTCGCGACGCCCAGGTGAACCATAACCTAACTTCTTCCATCTGATCTGCTGCAACACCGCTATCCAGGGTAGACTCTTTTAATGTCTTCCGAAATATAAGCCCTCTTCCACCGACTTCCACATTTATTTCAACATCTAGAAAGATCACATCATTTATACTTATTTTATAGATTTTGGAAAATTTATGATTCACACTATTTGATATTGAATCAACGACTAATACATGATTGGTAGATGTATGTGACTAAGATTGAATTTGGTTTCATATATCATTTGTAAGTAAACATATGGCATACTACCACTAATATAGTGATTCCACTTAATAATGGTAGAATTTTCCTAGGATCATGGGGCTTCCTCTTATTTTGTTCTATTGAGTTTGTAGTGTTGGTTTTTAATGTATTTTATTTTCTTATGGATTTATAGTGACTATGTATTGGGTTCCATTGGTCATGAATTTTGGGTGAGTTATTCTTATGTTCTTTTTAGAGATCATTGTATTCATAAAGTGTTCCTAATTTTTTTGTAGGTGGCATTGATTCACTGAGTGACTATTTGGTTATGATTTTATAATGCCAACGATCGATTTTTTTAATAATGAAACCTATTTATATTTTATTGATATAAATGAGTGGTTTTTGGATATATGTTTATAAAATAGGTAAAATGTTTTCTAAGTGGTTTATTTTCAACTGTACAAATACAGATCCCATTTTTATTGAATTCATAATTCTCATTAAACATATTTCTACTTAGTGAATCCTTTATAATCTTGGATCCATATTTGAGCATTACCACTAATACCCCATATCTTAAGACCATTTTTAGATTGTGTACATCTCATTAGATTTTTTATTGAGTTCACTTCTTCCTTCATTAATGTCTTCCAAGGATGTCTTAGAAATTTAATAGCCACTTGAATGTTTTTGCTTGCTTAAATAATTTAATGTATTTCCTGAATAGTCAATTAATTTTTACATTCTAGTAAACCATGTTTATAATATTCATGATTATATGATCTCATAGGTGGGTGTGGGGAATATGGATATAATTTTAATCATATGTATTTAATTTTGTTTTTATCTTTTAGGGTTACAAATTCTGCAGTTGGGGTTTTTTAATGCCATATTTGTTTTCATTATAGAAAATAACACCCATTTAAGAGAGGTAGCGGAAAAAGATAACAGAAAATAATCGATGCATGATACAGATGGGCATTTCTCCACTCATCCATGTTGTCAGTATTTTAATTCAAATATAAATATTTCATTAATATATAATATCATGTGTTTACTATTATGTTAAACTTTTTTTCAGGATCCACCCCCCTAAACTAGAGATATCTGACGAGGAGCATGATATTGGTCCCAGTAGAGAGGCTGGTGGTAAGAGGGGGGTGGTGTCAGAGTTGGATGATCATCTCGTGGTCCTGTTACTGAGGCCAGTGGTACGAGTGCTGGTGATACGAGGTCTATTGTGTCTTCAGGGACACACATGATATTTAGGCCTCTGAGGTTTACACTACCAGTTGGCTGGACGTCTGTTCCATCATCTTTTTCTTCTGGTTCATTATCTCCGAGCTATTATATTCCACCTTCTTCGACTCTATTTCTGACATAGTATGTGTCTGAGGAGCGTAGACTGATGGACACTCCACCTATAAAGGATATTCCTTTATCATCTGCACATCCAATGACGCCCATTGATCCATCTACCACAGGTATATTTATATAACCCTATCAAATTTTTATACCAAAATTTATTTTTATAATAACTTGTACTTATATTTTTTTTCATTAATAACAGATTCATCTTCTGAAAGGAGGCGGGGGAGGGGGAGTACTTTCTTTTGTGTGGTAAGGAACTGCCAGACATAGTTGATGGTTGAATACAATGATGATGGACAGATGACTGAGAAATCTAGGCAGGAATGATGGGGTTTTTTGGCGACACTAGCTAAATACTCTGCCACCATTCCAGTCATCCCTCTCTCTTAAAGTCATCTACCACAAGTATTCAAGGATAATGTTTGGGGACAAATATGGGTAAAAATAGTTTTGATTTATTGTTGTATTTTTTTTATTTATATGAACTAATCTATTGGGTGTCAGCTTCGGTTTAACTTCCCTGATGGCAAAGGTACACGACCAGCACATTTAAAGAAGCTAGGAGAGAATTGGAGAGCTTATAAGCATGAGATGTATCTTGGCTGATGTGATAGAGTGGGAATGGAGTTGGAGACATTACCTATCATGGATGACTACCTTATAAAGCAATAATTCCAAATTATTACCCATTGGGCGACTGCCAAATTTAAGGTATTAATCCCATTTGAGGTATTTAAATGACTGTTTTCATATTTTTCATTAATATTATCTTATTTATTATTAAACATTATTTATGAATCATCTGAATAAAAACATTGATTTAAAGAAATACCTCAACACATTGGGGCTCACAACTATGTTAGATCATGAGAGGCATCTAGTACGATATAGTTGTTTATAATTTTTCTTTAGGACATTCCCATTTTATTGTTTCCTACATAAATTATGTGATTTATTGAATATTGAATATATTATTATATGAGAACTTTATATTGTTTCAATGTCATTAGAGAAACACAAATTGAATATTGAAGGATGTATCCCTCAAGCAAATTTTTTTTTCTTGAGTAGAAGAAAAAAAGATAGAACTGTGGTTAATGTACCTACCCAAGAAAAGATTGTAAGTTTTAATTTGTTTATTTCAATGTCTAATATATATTCTCAAATTTAATAATCTATTAATTTTTTTAACAGGATACTTTAGAGGCTCTTGATACCCAAGATCCTGACAATTATGGGCCACACGATCATTTATTTCAGGTTTTGGGAGAGGAGGACTCTGGTCGAGTACGCTGCTGACCTGGTAACAATATACTCCCAAAGAGGTATTGGTCCTCTATAGTTATCCATTCTAGTACCACCTAGTTGGAACAGGTCAAGGAGCATGTAAGAAAGTCAGATAAAAGGGTCACAGAGTTGGAAGTACAAGTTCAAATGAGGGACTAAGAATTTATGAAACTGGTGAAAGTATTATCTTGATCACTTCCACCAGAGGCCATCATGGATTGTTAGACATTTATGTCATCGATGGGTTAATTATCCAATGCTACAGGTAGAGTTTATAGTGGCTATCAAGATTATGATGTTCCTGGTGATGATGAGGATGCTGAAGAGGACGAGGGCAAGGATGAAGATGAGGACGAGGGCGAGGATGGGGTTGAGGGCATGGATGGGGCTGATGATGAGGTTGGGGCCAATGATGAGCATGGGGATGATGACGAGGATGATGAAGATGACAGAGATGGTGGTGAGGATGAGAACAATGATGCTAGTGGTGATGGTGATGGTGATCAGGGGAAAATTGATCCATTATATTTTTGAATTCTGTACAACTCTTTATTTTTGAACCTAGTTTTCCAATCTGGTATAGGTATTTTTGAATTCAGCTTCTTTCTTAATTATTCTTAATTATAATGAATTTCGTATGTTGAATAAGTTTTCTTTAATAAAATTGTTTCATTTGATAAATAAATTCATGTTTTTATAATAAAACCCCTCTAATGGAGGTGCACTGTCTACGAAAACTCAGAGTGATAGTTTAGGGTGTGATAATTTGACACTCAATCAGTAGTTTGAACTACCTAGTACCACTTAAAAAAACGAATATAAAATATATATCTTTATCATACTAAAATCATGAATCAATAGTATTTTTTATAACATAAGATCCGTTTCTATAATGTGAAGGACAACTACATAGGATTTATTTGGAATCCTGGCTGAAAGATGATGCCCTGCAGATGTCACTGGACCGGGCCAAAACATCGTGGTCACGCCGCGATCACTCCGCGGTCATGCCGCGGTCACGCCGCGGTCACGCCGCGGTCACGCCATATGAGTGGTGTGGTCGAAATTAGCCGAATGACCTCGTAATACCATAAAATCAGACAACAACAAAGGGTGGGTTAATTGGGAAATGGTCGGCCGGACGTCACATCAATCTGAGGTGTCGTGTGACCGCGCTGGCCAAAAATGAACTCCCCGTGTCATAAATGGACAAAACATGTGTTTAACGGTCAAATTCAATGAGAACGACATCAGAATGACTTGAAATCACACAAAAAAACCATAATTGTTATCTGTGAGGTGTACAAGGAGACGAAACGTCATTCGGGTGCACGGTTTGTGCGGCATGGCTAAATATGTGTTTTAGGTGCTCGACGCACTTGAAAAGCTAGTGTGGGGTTGTTGAAACCAGCAGAACAAACTCAGAATGCCTTGATATCTAATGACTACAAAGGGTGGGTGAATTGCTAAATGGTCGGCCAGACGGCACGTCAATCAGAGGTGTCTGTTGGATGGAATATGTAAGTGTATATGTATATTATAGAGAAGAATACAAAAGGGGGGTGAATTGTAGGTTTAAAAAAATTGTGTTTTAACACTTAAGAAATTTGTTTAAATGATCTTAAACTTATAAAATTCACAATAAAAACAAACAACCACAATTGTATTGGATATAAAGGTATGATATAATGTAATAGTATAAGAAAATTCAAGCAATTATAGTCAAGATGAATATAATAATTAGAGTAATACAAAAGTGTGAGATTCTATAATAAAGCATATAGAATCTAAAACTATAAAATGTAATAGTATAATTGTAATTTGAACAATTACAAATGGATGTGAAATAGAAAAAGAAACAAAACAATATCCTTTCCAATACAATTGGCAGTAGAAATGTAAAAAGTATTACAATTATTTTAACCCAAATAGAAGGGTTATCCTTTCCCCTAGGATAAAAGGTCTGTCATACCACCACTTTGGTAAGCCCTCGATTCAATGATTGGTACGTCTGTCTACTATCCCCAGCAGCCCTCGATACGTTGATCAGTTCGTATGTCTGCCTATCCACGTAAGCCCTCGATTTTGTACCTAATCGACACCTCTATCTTTCAATCACTTGAATGTCCTCGATACGATGGTCGGTCACACAAAGCACAAGAAAATCACTTATTGAAATACAAAAACTAAGAATGGGCCGTTCACATTTTTTAGTTTCAAGCCTTTCGCACGGAGTAGGAGAGAAGTCATAGTATCTCTCTCTAGAAATTGATAGCAAAAAATGATCAGTCTCATACATGCATACTCTTCTTCTTGTATTAAAATGACCACCAATTTATAGGCCTCGGGTTCCAACAGTCATATTTCCTCCAACGGTCATATTTCTCCAAAAAACTCGGAGGGACTTGGACACCTGACATTATAATGGTCATATTGGAACAGAAAACACGACATCATTTTGATTAGTTTGTTATTAACTCCACGTCATCGTTTTGGTTAAAACAAAAGATATATGAAGATGATAAACAAGAGAATGATTAATATGAAACATGTGTTTTTTGACAAAGTACCAAAAAAGGAGGTAATGAAAGTATGAGTATTATAAGGTATTACTGTGTAATGTTTTGAAACGATACAAAGTGAGTAGACTTATAAGACTTTGTAGGATTAATAGAGTCAATACAATTTCTAGAGTCAGTACGAAAATTATGGTCCGTACGATCAGCATGGCCAGTATGATTGGTATAGTCAGTATGATTGGCATGGTCAGTACGATCCAAATAGTCAGTACGATCAGCATGGTCAGTATGATCAGCATGGTCAGTACGATCAGCATGGTAAAAGACATTTGTGATTTCCAAAACAAGATATAGAATTCAAAAGAGAACTATTGACTCAACAATCTCCCCCTTTTGGAAATCACAAAACCCAAAGTAAAAATAAAAAGAAATACTTCTCTCCCACTGAGTTATTGTAAACTCTTCTGAATATAAAATTGAATACAACTAATTCCCCATTATTTATATGTTTTCCTAAGGATTCTATTCACAGATTTTCCTTGGTTTCGAAGTATTTGTTTAAAACATTCTACTATTGTAAAACATTCTCCCCTTTATAAAACATTCTCCCCCTTTGTGATTTACAAAACGAATGGGGTAATCGTGAGATGCCAGAAAGATTTATAGAAAACAATTTCAAGGAAATGGAATGAGTAACATAAAACTCATTATGAAAACTAACATGGATCACAAAAAAAAATACAAGTCATTTGTTTTCTCTTTCCTTTTCCATCATTATCAATTCATGAAGAACAAATTTAATCTTTTTGATTTCTTTATTGTCTTTATAAATTGAATCACCCTGAGATGTTAGAAGATCTTATTGGTCGGAAAAAAGCTGATCGTGATTTTTGATGGTCTCCTCCTGGACTCTGATTACGTCTTCAAGAGTATCAATTCTGTCTTGAAAATTCTTGTTATATTTGGATAGCACAGAATTTTGTTTCTTAAACAAAACTATTCTATCTTTTAAAGACGAAACCTTCGAAAACTCATACTGAAAGGAATTCATTCTTTCTTGCAACTCTTTCACTGAAGGGATATCGACTCCATGAGTTACCTGATTCAGTCATTCAACAGTTTCTTTGTCATATTTATTGAAAGAAATCACAAGATCATTTGAAAACATTGTTATATCTTCAATTTATATCCCATGGTCATTCACTGATATCTCTAGTTTGTATGACCACTTGGTCATTCTGTTGCAAGCCTTCTTATGAGCTATCGAACTTTTAGATAGAACGTTCAAATCAGCTTCAACTGAAAAAACTCTCTTTCTCATTTCTCTTACAGATCCAAACTTCATTTTTTTTGTTATTAATGAAATCATTTTTTCCCTCAAGCCTTGGAAATTAAGGGATGGTCTTCTCAATTATCCTTAACACATGAACAATGTAATCAGTCTTCTTTAAAGAAATTTTCTGTTCTGAATCAGCATCCTCATCGTACGAATCCAGTTCATTTGATCGGCTTGAGTATATGACTGGTTGTTTTCCGTTTGATTTTTCTTTCTCCTTTCTTTCTTCTTCCACTTTATCACTGATGACAATAACTTTTTTAGTATTAGAAGATTGAGTATATTGATTTCTTTGAGAAGGTATTTTATCCAGAGTTTCGAAAGATTCAACCGATGGTTGATCGTCATGAGTAACTTGTTGAATACCTTCACTCTTCTTTTGGTAAGATTATTCTCTACTCTTTTACTAACTTTGAAGGAATTATAAAAGAATTTATCATTCCTCTTCATCAACTTCCTGTATCTCTTCCAACATCTGTTTCCCTTTTTATTTCTCCTGATGACTCTGTATGATAGGTTCTTGATGTACTTCTTTGGTTAGTTGAGCACTAGCATCCTCAACCATTTTCAGAACATTAGAGATATCAAACTCTTGATCCTTTCTTTTCAAAAGAGTCTTCTTTTTATTTTCATCTTGAATGGTTTCCTCTACCGTTATTCATTCTGCAAAGGCATCAGCTGGGTCAAGACCGAACTTTTGTTCACCTTCTTTTCCTTATTCTCTATCTTTTCCCCACTTGGCCAAATCCTCCTTATTGTACTTCGGCATCTTCTTATGCTTTGAACTAGTTTGCAGATCTGACTTTTTAGGAGCACCAACAGAAGTATTTTCTTCGACAGGCATAGGTGCTGATTGACTCTAAGAAGAATCATCTTCTAAATATTTTACAAAAATCTTTTAATTTTGATCAAAACAAACATTCAACTTTTTCAAAGTACTCTTACTAATCCATGATGGCTTGAGATCTATCAAATTTCCTTCTAAAGGAATATTACAAAACTTCATACTCTCGAGAATGAACTTTGTAATAATGGATGGATATATAATCAAATGGGAGTTAATTGCTCCTGACGTAACATTCTTGATAGTTTCAAAAAGGTATCCCATGAGATTTACTTTTCTCATTTTTACAAGATATTAATGCATATAAAATATCAGAAACTATCAGAGATTCTCTATCCCCTTTCCTTAGGATAAGAAAACCTTGCATCCAAAGAGCCACAAATCTATTATCTGGAGAAATATGAGCCACTTTCCTCTTCTCATCATTTATAAGAAACAAATACTTCTCAGCACTTTCTTTGTCAAACATACCATATTCCTCTAGTAGTTTATGGGATGGACAGAAAGAATCACCTTCTATTGGGAAATTTAAAAAATGGGCCGCTTTTTTCACATACATTGATAAATTTCTATCGTACACAGCAAAATTTATAGTCATGTTCTTATCAAAAGATACAGTTTTGCAAAACTAACTGACTACATCAATACAAACCGGATCTTGAGAAACATCTTTTTAAAAACATAAATTATCCCATCCTTGAAACAAAATTATTATTATGATTTTATAATTGTATGAATCAAAAAATTCCCAAGAAACTAACATTTCTCTGAAAAATAATTTCTCTGAAAAATTATTTCTCCAAAAAAGTCTTTGAAGAAATTTCAGCGGGAGTATTAACAGAGGACTGAGTCATATAGGTGAAGTTGCTTGAAAGATCATACAGAGTCTTTAATCAATGGAGCAGAGCTTCACCAAAAATCCTGAGAGATTGGTGTGGGTTTGGGGAGGGGGGTCTATTTATAGATGGAAAAAATAATGATCGTTGGTCATCTACAGTTGACATTAAAAGAAAATAAATCAACGGTTAGGATTAAAATAAATTAAAGATTTAAAAAAATTGAAAACTATGTACATGCCGTAGATAGTAAGGTAATTGATGGTTTATGTGGTATTCATAGTGAATGAAAAACAGAAGCGTACGAAGAAAAATAATACAATCAATTATCATACCGATGGAAAAAAATTCATTACCATGAACTGAAAAACCGATGGAAAACAAACTTATTACCATCAACGGACATGCCGATGAAGAGAAATTCATTACTATGATCATACATGCCGATGGAAAAGAAATTAATTACCATGATCAGACGTGCTGATGGAAAATAAATTCATTACCATGATCGGATGTGCCGATGCAAAAGATATTCATTACTATGAACAGACGTGCCAATGGAAAAGAAATTCATTACCATGAACAGATGTGCCTATGGAAAAGAAATTCATTACCATGATCGGACATGCTGATGGAAAAGAAATTCATTACCATGAATGGTCGATATGATAAATAGATAGGTGAATAATACAATAAAATAGTCTATATGATAAACAGATAGGTAAATAATATAATAAAATTGTCAATACAATAAAAAAAGTAAAAAACACATACCAGGATAAAAAATTATTAAAGATCATAAGATAAAAAGTAACACAATAAGAAATACTCTCCCCCTTTCTAAGAGGAGTTATTTAATGTATGAAGAATGTAAAAAATGAAGTAGATATGAATGATTATTTTAATGTAATCATTCCTAGATTCTGTTTTATAAACTCAAATCTATCGGAAGGTAATGGTTTTGTAAAAATGTCAGGAAGTTGTTCTTGTGTTCCGATGAATTGTAAAATAATATCTCATTTTTGTGTGTGATCTCTAAGAAAGTGATGCCTAAAATCTATGTGTTTTTAATGAGAGTGATGTTTTGAGTTCTTACTAAGAACTATGGAACAAGTGTTATCACACAGAATTTGGGTTTTTGAAAAACTCAATCCATAGTCAGTGAGTGTGTGTTGCACCCACAACACTTGAGCGCAACAACTTCCAGCTGCTACATATTCAGCTTCAGCAGTGGAAAGTGCTACTGAGTGTTGTTTCATGAATGACCATGAAACCAGAGAATCTCCTAAGAAATGACATGTTCCAGATGTACTTTTTCTATCCATTCTACAACCACCAAATCCAGCATTTGTAAATCATTTTTTTAAATCATTTCTAGAGGAGTAAAAAAGCCCTTAATCCATATTGCCTTTTAAATACCCAAAGATTCTCTTTAAAACTTTTAAATGAGACTCTTTAGGATTAGATTGGTATCTTGCACATAGGCTTACAAAAAACATTAAGTCTGGTCAACTAGCTATCAAGTATAGAAAACTTCCTATCATACCTCTAAAGATTGTTTGATCTACTTGTTTCCCAGTTTCATCAAAAGCATGTGTGTTTGAGGTACCAATTAGAGTGCTAATAATTTTAGTATTGTCATATCCATACAATTTGAGAAATTATTTATCATACTTAGGTTGTGATATATATGTTCCTTTTGGTTTTTGAGAAATTTAAAAACCGAAAAAGAATGTTAACTCAACCATCATACTCATTTCAAACTAAGATTTCATTAAATTAGCAAAATAATCAGTTAATTATTGCTGAGTTGATCTAAATATGATGTCATCAACATAAATTTGAACAATCAAAAAAATTTATTTTCCATTTTTATAAAAAGGGTTGGATCTGCTGTATGTTTTTCAAAATTGTTTTGTAAAAGAAATCATATTAGTCTATCATACCATGCACTAGGGGCCTGTTTAAGACCATATAGATCTTTGTTCTGTTTAAAAATATTATTAGGATGTTTTGGGTCTAGAAAACTGGGGTGTTGTTCGACAAACACATCTTTTGAACAAAACCATTTAGAAAAGCACATTTCACATTCATTGGAAATGGATTGATGTTAATGTAAGCCACAAAGGCTAATATAATATGAATAGATTCAAGTCTAGCTACTGGATCATATGTTTATTCATTGTCTATTCCATTTTGTTGATATAACCCTTAGCAACAAGTCTTGCTTTATTTTATAAAATGATTCCATTTCCATCACATTTGTTTCTAAAAACCCATTTTACTCCAATTACAGTTGGTTCTTTAGGTCTTTCAACTAAAGTCCATACTTGATTCCTCTCAAATTCATTTAGTTCATCTTGCATTTCTTTTATCAAATCATCATCACCTAAGGCCTCAATTGGACTTTTAGGTTCAAATTGGGAAAGAAAAGAAAGATGCTCTATTTCATTTCTTACGAAATTTTTGGTCCTTACGGGTTGATTTACATTACCAATGATATTATCACTGGGATGATTCCTAAGAAACAATTTATTTGGGTTTTGTAAAACCTGTTCATTAACATATAGAAGAAAATCTTCTAGGGTAAAAGTTTCAGAAGTATCTTCTTGAACATTTTCCTTATCAGAAGGATCTTCTATCAAAGGTTGATAATCCTTTTTTGAAAACACATCTGAGGATTAAGGTTGGTATAGTTTAAAAAAAGGATCAGTTTCATCAAATTTTACATGTACTATTTCCTTAATAGTACAAGTGTTTTTATTGAAATCTCTATAAGCCTTAGAAGTTGTGGAGTAGCCTAGAAAGATTCCTTCATCAAATTGAGGTGCCAATTTGTGTTGATTTTCTTTTGTATTCATAATTAATACTTTTCACCCAAAAACATTTAAGTATGAAACTATAGGTTTTCGTCCAGTCCATAATTCATAAGGTGTTTTATTAAGAAATGGTCTCGTTAAAATTCGATTTATAGTATAGAAAGAATTACTAACTGCTTCATCCCAAAAGTGCTTAACAATTGAGTATTCACTCAACATGGTTCTAGTTATTTCCTAAACAATAGAATTTCTTCTTTCAACGACACCATTTTGCTGAGGAGTTCTTAGAGTTGATAAATTGTGAGTAATACATTTCGTACTACAAAAAGTTTCAAATTCAGAATTTTGAAATTCACCACCATGATCACTATGAATAGTTATCAATGGTAGGTTTTTATCATTTTTAACTTGGGATCCAAAAGTATTGAAATAGGAAAAGGTTTAATATTTCTTTGTAAGGAAAAATACCCACGTGAATCTAGTGAAGTCATTAACTAAAACAAATATATAGTATCTTCCTCCAATGATTCCAGTTTGTGAAGGACCAAAAGGATCCATATGCACTAGCTATAATGAATTATAAGTTGAAACTTCATTAATTGATTTAAATCTAGTTTTATGATTCTTTCCAAATTGACAAGGATCAGGGATTTTTGAAGAAACATATCTAAGATCTGGTAGTCCCTTTACAAGTCTTTTCTTTGATTGTTTACAAAGGTTTACTAAGTTGTAGTGTCCCAGTCTTCTATGACATAACCATGATTGGTCTTTTATTTCACTTAAGCAGGGTAAATATTGTCTCTTAAGGACTTTTATGTTAATAGTGTATACATTCTATTTCCTATGGGAAGATAGAATGAACTTATCCTTGGAATTGTGAACTAAACATTTAGCATTTCTAAAATTCACAAGGTAACCTTCATGACATAATTGACTTATACTGATGAGATTGTGCCTATGACCTCTAACAAACAAAACTTTTGAGATAATAACTTTTCCAAGAAAAACAATATTACCTATCCTAACAATATTTCCCTGAGAATTTTCTCTGAAGGTAACCATTCCACCTTTTGATTTGATAATCATTTCAAAGAAATCATTGTTTCTGTTCATGTGTCGAGAACAACCACTATCCATGTACCATATATTCTTGTTGGTACACATCTCATTTTCCTGAAAAATAAACAATTAGTTTTTCAGAATCCAAACTTTTTTGGATCCAGAATAGTTAGATAACATATTTTTAGGTATCCACATTTGTTTTGAAAAATGAGCTTTATGAAATCCTAAAGACTGAGTTCTATTAAGAGAACACTCTCCTTTCCAGTATCAACCACATTTACACTTAGAAAAAAAGGAGTATTTTGTGGAACAAAATAGTTATTATTAAAAACCAGTTTGGAATGAGTATAACCAAGTCCAGAATGATTTCTCAATGGATGGATTTGGGAAAACATTTTTTAAAAATTCTCTTTTCCATAAGTAAATTTTGTCAAACATTTTTTGGAAGAAATGATTTCTGACTTTAGTTTTAAAACTAGATTTTTATCCGACATAACATTTCATTTTAAACTGGAGTTACGGTCAAAAACAATTTCATAGAAATTACATTTTCTAGATCTTTATAAAGTTTATCCTTATAAGATTTGAATTTCACAAGAATTTTTAAAATAATTTTAAACTATGACATTTTCATTTCAAGATCACTAGAATGATCTGATACATCTTCAGTTAAAATCATAATTCTAGAATTTTCTTTATCATGATTTTTCTTGAGTTTAGAATTTTCATTCTCAATAAATTTAGCAAAACCTAGATACTTCATTAAAAGAAGGTAATGCCTTATCTTCTGATGATGACGAATAATCATTCGAATACTCATAATATTTATTATCAGTATAATTTTAATTTAGGGAATAATTTGTGATAGATTCAGCGTTGTGTACCTTATCCATGAGACAATGATCTTAAATTGGTTATCTGGCTATAAGTAAAATATTTCTTTATCCTCAGGACTCATATTATGAAGAATTGTCTGATGAGTCACTACCACTTTCACTCCAAGTATCATTTTCCTTCAAGGATTTATTTTTCTTTATCTTGTAATAATTTTTCTTATTTCATTCAGAATGTTTCTCCTTTCTGTCTTTACTCTTCAGTAAAGTACAATCAGGTCTTATATGACCTACCCTCTTGCATTCATAACATGTTACTTCTGAATCTTTCTTATCCTTCCTATCATTATTTTTTAATCTGTATTGGAAGTATCTCTTTCCCTCAATCTTGTTCATCCTTCGAGCAAGATTGTCTAACTCATTATCCGAATGATCACTATCACATGATTCTGATAAAACAACTTTCTTGGCTTTGTATCTTGTTATACTTTCAGGTGTTTTAGCTTTAGATGTAAAGGCTACACTTCCATTCCCATTTTCCATCTTGTTGAAATCATTATCTCTCTTCATTCTTGTCTCATGCTGTAAAAGTGTTCCCAAGAGTTCATTAAGAGTAATCTGGGAAACTTTTGTATTTTCATCAATAGCTGTCCCTTTTGACTCCCATTAGTTTGTCATTGTATCTATAATCTTATTTAAAAGATCTTCACCATCAAGACCATTTTATCCTATAGATAGTAAATAGTTGACAAATTTCATAAATATTTGTTGCACTTTAGACACTGGCTCTCCATAAAGAAAAACAAATCCATGATACTCTGCTCGAAGCATTTCTCTTCTTGTTTCTATAACCTTGGATATACCAAAATGTGTGACTTCCAATTTCTTCCAAATACAGTTGGATACTTCACCCGAAGATATATTGCAGTATATATTCCTGGTCATAGAACATAATAAAGTATTGAGTACCTTGTAATTCGGTTGATATTCTTGCATCTCTTGGTTAGTGAAAGTACTGACTTCTTTGTCAGGAATTTTGTATCCTCCAGTAAGCATAATAAAATTATCTACACCAGTATTGATCACGAATGTCTTCATTTGATCACTCTATTACTAAAAATAATTCCCATCAAAGATAAGTGGTCTAGAAGGATTTAGGTTGTCAATTGACCCAATATTCATTCCTTCCATCTAATGAAACAAAATCCTTTCCACTCTGTTTCTGACGCTTTCGCCGGGGCGCGCCCGTCCATCCGCCGGGGAGGGTGCGCTTCTTGTGGCCCCACATTCACTCTTTCCAAAGGCCGGCGGCATCTGTTCCTTGTTCAGAGACATCTTCTTCTTGATCGAAACCAGGATGATGGGATGTCGGTTCTTCCTTCTGTGGATTCCATCTCGGAGCTTGTCACCTCATCCGGGTCTCCCTCATAGATTTAAGACGGGTTCCTGAAACTCATTCTCGGTGCCATATCTACATGGATTCCAGTTAATTATGCTTCTTCCGTCAAGACGCTCCAAGGGGTCTTGTCGGGACAGCAACCTACGGTGAGGAGAATGGTCACGTTGGGGCATCGTCGGCATGTCTGTCTTTGGTCCCTCATCACAGGGCTTCTCGAGGGCGCGGAAGCCTGAGGCATCCCACATCGAACGTTGGGAATGTGTACCATCTGAGGTTTTCCTCAGCTTCCCATGTTTAACACAGGGTATATCGCAAGTTTAACATCCTGTGGAGACGGATCGTGTTAAAGGATCCCTTGGGGGGAACACTGATGTTGGGGACAGCACGTGGGCGGCCTCCCATATAACATGGAGTGGGAAAGGGTGGCATGATCTCACCGGGGTGTGGCGGCCCGGGTAAGGATCAGGATGGATGGTGGAGTGAAGCATGGGGCTTATGTTCTGAGACAACCCAAGAGGGGGGATAGAATTTAACGTCATACGGGATGGAATACATTTTAACGTCATGCGGGACGGGATAGAGTTTAACGTTATGCGGGACGAGATACAGTTTAACGTCATGCGGGACGGGATAAAGTTTAACATCATGTGGGACGGGATACAGTTTAACGTCATGAGGGACAGGATACAGTTTAACGTCATGCGGGACGGGATACAGTTTAACGTCATGTGGGATGGGAGATTTGGGGATTACACTCTGAGGCAACCCAAGGTGGTCAGGGAATCGACATGGAGAGGTCAGGACGACCGGGTGGTGGGCTTGAACTTCGTGGAGGCTTCCTACGTACCATGCGTTAGCACTGATCAAAGTCCACGTAGTTCGCTGGGATGGGGCTTACACTCTGAGGTGGCCCATAGAGGTGGTCATGGTCGATGTGCACTCTAAGCCCTCGTGAGTCCTGCTCGGGGTGGGAAACAAGAGACAAACAGGGACCAAACGATCACGTCACAAAGGGTTCATCCATGAGAAGTGGAATGGGGCTTACGCATTGAGCGGCCCAAAGAAGAAATAGGGGCTTACGCGTGGTTAGCGGCCCTTGGGGTTGGGGCTTACTCCAGGGTGGAGGACCGTGGTGTGACAAAGCGCAGTGGGGAAAGGACTCCACTTGCTTTGGAAGGGGGGAAGTATGGAGATGCACGAGTGTAATCATCCGTACGAAAGGTTAGGGGCTTACGCTCTGAGGCAGACCGTCCCCCGTGGACAAACGCCGCTTCGACAGGGAGGATCTCATTCCATGTGAGGAAGAGTCCACTCTTGTGGAGACGAGTGGGCGTAAAAAATGTCCGAGCTAGGGGGACCCTTCGTGCGAAGCACGGGGTCGGACCACTGTTTAACGTCTTCTGTTAAAGATGAGGTGATTAGCAGTTTAACGTCCTACAGCATGGATGAGGTGGGTTTGCTCCACACCCATAGGGCTTACATGCCCAATTCCCTCTACCCCTTGTGGAAGGTAAGGCATCGACAAGGCCGTGGTGAAGGGGGTCCATGGGGCAAACCACTGGGGGGTCCACGTTAGCGTGGCAATGCGAAGGACCAATAGCCGTTAGCGTGCCTATGTGGAGAAGCATAATGCAAAGCAAAGAAACAGGAAACATGACCCAATGGACCATGAGGTTACTTCGCACAAGCATGGAAGGCCGTGCGGGAAAACAATGCATGGCGCGCATGCCCAGGAAGGGAGACATCAGGTGCCGGTGCAGGGGGCAGCCAAGGGGCATCAAGGTGAGGGTTCCTCGGCCTTGCGCACGCAAAAGGGACGATTTGCGCGCAAAACACCGGGACGACGAGTAATAGGAGTAATGGAATTGCGCGCGAAGAGGGAATTACGCGCAAAATTTTGAGCGCACGGTAGGGTATTGCGCGTGCGGACCATAGATTGCGCGCAAGTGGGGAAACCGAGGGAAGGGGAAAATTCACAGAAGCCGGTGGAGTTGCGCGCAAAGGAGAACTTCGGGGCAAGGTTTCACGGAATTCAGGATTACCTGGATGTCATCTTTCACCTGGGGGAGCCGAATTGCGTGCAAGAGAGTCACTTCGGATTCCTCAACCCCCAAACCGTTCGTGGACACCTTATATTTATAGGCGACCTCCGGCGCAGAATCCAGGCGGCACACGAAGTTTTCTGTGCCGGGAACCGCTTGCGCGCAAAATTCCGCCGTGGAGAAACGGGGCGCGCAATTATTGAACGCCTCACCGGTCCAATTCCGCGAATCCCGGGAGCACTTCGCGCGCAGAACATTTTTGCACGTGGAATCTCCTTTATTTCGTGCACCACTTCCTGGGCCTCCGGATCGGGCCTCTGATTCCGAATATGACTTCGCTTCATCATTCTGAAACTTCCTCCAGGAGTTGCAGGCTTTTTTCAGCGTCAACAAATGCCCCCCCTTGGAATTGGATCGGCGAGAGGTCGCAATGATCGGATTCCAAGGGAAACGCTAAAACGCCAAAGGGAGAGCTTCCTGGTCAAGTTGCGCGTAAAATTTTGATGGGGCGTGCAAAATGCCAGACTCGCGTGGAATCCTCTTTCCACGTGGCGAGGAACCCTGGCCTCGCCTTTAAAAAAGGGGCGCTGGGTCCGAACTCTGTACATCCGCTTTTCTTCCGCGTGATAAGCTGTTCGCTCTCATGCGCGAAATCGCTCCACGGCTACGCGTAATAACACACTGGTAGCGCGGAATTCCTTCCGAAATTTGGCCGTGATTTCACGCCAAACTGGGATCTTCCGCGCTTCGCGTGCCGATTGCGCGCTCATCTCCAGGATTTCGTGCAACTCCTTCAGATTTCGCGCCGAACTCTCCAATTCCGTGCATTTCATCCTGATTTCTCCCAACTCCCGAAAAATTAGTGATGGCTGCAAACCGAGCTGATGAGGGGGAAGTCGTTGCTCGTAGGAGCGAAATGGCAGCGAACGAGGAGGTATATGGCGCCAAGGTGATCGTCTCCAACTATCTCACCTTGTTCAATCTGTTGAATCTGGCCCAAAAGGCATACCCCTTGTCGGACAACCTCCCACTCTGGAATTTTGGCCTCCTAGAGGAGGTACCACTGCCGGGCTTCGAGGTGGACACACCGCAGTCCTGGGTGACTCGGGAGGATGAACATCCTTGCTACAACACCACCAACAATGGCCGTCCTGCTAGGGAAATTAGACACATGGATGTATATGTCCTGAACCCGAGGACTAGGACAATTATCGGGGACGAGCCTGTGGCGGAGGATTCTCTAGCCCTCTACGCGAGCACATTCCTTCAGAGCATCACGGATGACACGAAGGGCTGGCTGAAGGATTGGGACCTGCGGTCCGGGGGTAACATCACCAGCGAATGGGCCTAGGCGTTCTAGGTCCGCCATACCTGCGACCAGTTCGGGGAGGAACTGCGGTATATCGGCCTGTTCAAGGCGGTATGGACATCCCAGTTCCATTTCCACCGTCAGCCTGAACTCGGACGGGAGCTCTTCACCTGGTGGTCTCCTGACACCAACACATTCCACCTTCATCATGGGGAGGTCGGCATCAGTCTCTAGGACGTTCACTGCATTGGCGGTATCCCATTGGAGTGTTTCCAATACGACGAGTATGATCCTCCAATGAACAGCTGGGGAGACAGGACGCGGACGCCTATGCTGACGTGGCACCTGCAACAGCTGGCCAAGGAGAGGCTGGGGGTCAAGGACATCCTGAAGGACATCACTTACAAGGGCTGGTTCAACCTGTTCCTTGAGAAGGATCCCGCCATCAAGATGTCGGGACGGGGAAAACGGTGTCCAACCGTGACTCAGAGGAGTAAGGACGGGTCATACTGGAAGACCCTGGAGGGAGGGCAATACCAATCATGGGTCTACCGCGTGATTGAAGTCCGGGACCCGAACGTTCGGTATGCTGGGTTCCTTGCCGCCTTCCTGAGCGGGTGGCTCCTGCCGGTGCGGGATGCGAGGATGGGCGTCCGTCCAACAACATTGGTGATGGCAGGCTCCATGGCCACCAACAAACGGTTCAACTTGGTCATCCCCGTACTGGCCAAGCTGTACACAATTCTTGGGTGCATCTCATGTGGGGGGTCGCCTCGGAGTGTCTGTGGTCCTTTCCAAATCTTCCATGGCTGGGTGGTGGCTCATCTCGGTGGGTATACTTTACCAAACGCCGTCCGTCCTCCGGGAAATGGCTTGCGACCGTCCTTGCTAAACATTGCAGGGGTGGAACCATTGACGCTCAATGAGGAGGGCGTGAGGATCCACATTGGTAACCATTACAACTTCAACTTCAGCCCGTTTCCCACCCCGGTTGGCCAGCTGGTGGACAACGAGTGAGGCTCTCTGGAACAACAGGAATACTTCCAGAGCATTCGGGGCTGGGTGCTCGTGGCTCGGATCAACGAGAAGGTGATCTGCGAGCCGTACGTGCCATCCCGATTCACCAGGAAGTTCGGGTGCCTCCAGCGAATGCCGAAGAAGGTATTCACGACTGTCTGGCGGGAGAAGAATCCATGCATCCTGCGCCAGATGTGGTTGATGTTTACCACCTTCGGCTCTGGCGACGTCGGTACTCTCCCTCCCACCGGGGTCGATGCCGGCCTAGCAACCGAATATGCCGAAAACTGGACCATTTCGTACCCTGAGGGGATATTACGCAAGCGCGTCCGGGAACTCGAGGTTACTCCCGTGGAAACCGGGTGACGGGAAAGAAGGGAAGGTGTCTTCGGAAGGGGAGAACCAAGGGCGCGTCAGGAAGCGAGGCTTGCGCAAGCTGGGACTTCGGCAGCGAGGACATCACACGGTGCCTCCACGTCCTCGTTACCCGTAGGTGGGTCACATGAGGCGGCCATGGAACTGCCTGGGATGAAGATAAGATATCTTCTCGAACCTTCTCAAGACACAATTCTCCCGGCACTGTGGTCGGCCTGGATGACCCTACGGCAATCGCTGAGCATCGATGCCATCTAGCAGAAGATAATGTAGAACGGGATCCAACTGCCAGAGGTCGGGCTCGTTCGGATTACCGACCGAGTAAACTTCCATCGACAGAAAGCTTATCTGACGGCCATGGACGCATACGCATGAAAAGGGGGCGGCGTGTGGAGCCAGCATTCCTAGTGAATGTGATGCTCGGCCAGGAGCATGATCCGGAAGCGATGCCGCCAGGAGAAGGCGACAGTGATGAAGATCCGGAGCGGGAGGAGGAAACTGGAGAGGATGAAGGTGAGGGAGAAGATGAGGAAGAAGAGCCCGAAGGTGAGGATTCACAAGGGGCGACCTACCAAGGGAGTCTCTGAGAGAGCGGTGAGATTTCCAACTATGATCTAGATATAACCGAGATTCTTGAGGTTTGTCTCTGACTTCATTCATTTCCATCATTCATCCATTATAATTTCCAACTTCTAACTCACTTCCCCATATTACTCAGGTGCAGCTGAGCGGTGGACGGGCGTCCCCACCAGAGGAAGGCGGAGAGGAACCAGTGGGACATGATGGGGATCTGACACCCATCATTGACTTAACTAGTGCAGAGGGGTCTCCCCTTATAGTGGCTCCGGCAGCAGCCAGAACACCGGGGACCGACGCTCTGGATTCCTGTAAGTCTCATGCTTCACTACTGGTGTTTGGTGTCAAGAGATCCCGTCTGACCAGTGTATGCCCCGCGCGGTGATCTCAACATTGGAGGCACGTCAGGCTGCGGAGCCTGGGCCATCCGTGAGTCGACCAGCGGCGGACGTACCACCTCGCTCGGAACATGCTCTCAGCACTGAGTCGGCCCCGACAATAGATGAACAGAGGGCGGTGGACATTAGCGGAGCTATTCCCGAAACGCGGTCAGAAGATGGTGGAGGAATCATTTCTACTTGGGCGAGGTAAAGTCTCCCGGACGTCGAGGATTCTATTCCTCATGAAGACATCCCTGGGGTAGATCCTACTTCTGATCTGCTGGCGGCCTTCCCCATATACCGACCTGGTGACACTGAGGAGATTGATGACTCAGACTCAGAGGCAGCCGAGGAGAGCCAGATGACACGGCCCAAGGGGTGGAAGTGTATCCAACGCTTTCTCAGGCAGCCCTAGTCCGATTGGCTGAGGCGGATGGGATCACTTCAGACCTGGCTGCGCTTCCTGTGCGCCAGAGGGCCTGACGCTCAGCGTCTTCATCTGACGGTCCGTGATTACATGGCCGAGAAGATACGCGAGAGTAGCCGGTGCACCGACATTTCCCAGTGCCAGGAAGGATCGAAGAGCGCTCAAGCGCTGCTGAGGGTGGAGCAAGATGTCCGACACCTCGAAGGGCAGGGGGGCAGATAAAGATGTCTTCATCGCAATATGCTCTGAGATCGTGGAGCAATTGACCGCCGAGCTGGCTGATGCCCAGGAACAACTGGTGGAGGCGAGTCACCAGATGACCGTGCTTCGAAGCGAGCAGGCACAGGCACATGCTAGGGCTGATGAGTTGTGCTCTGTGGTGGCCGATGAGGAGAGAGTCTTCAAAGAGCGGAAAGCAGCCCTGGAGTCTACTAGCCATAGGGTAGCAGTGCTGGAAGGATCACATCAGCATGCTAAACCCTGAGGGCTTTGTTTTCACAATCTCATGAACTTTTTTCTTGTACTTCTCATCATCTCAATCCAATATATGGCCAAATCCACTCTTTTGTACCCTTGGTTTAATGTTCTCAACCATAGCTTCGAAACAAATAACAACTCACTCCTAGGCTCCTGTGGGACATGCCCAACACGAGAAGCAAAAGATGCTCGTACCATCATTTCGTTCAACTGTGGGGCATTGGCCAAGCTTCAGGCATCCAAAATCGGGCCAAGACTTTTGAAGATACCCTGGGCCGATTGATGTGTCGACTTCTCAATGTGCCTTAACACACGATCGGGTCAATTCCAGGGGCATTGAAATCCATCCGAACACAGGGGGATGGAGAGAAAGGGTGCATCATGCTACCCAAATTCGGAACCCAATAGGGTGCGACCATGGAGGACAACTGTCAACCATGGCTGAAACACAACATCCATATCACGTTGTCCCGGAATGGGAGGACAATAAATGAGGGTTGACCGCTGACCATGTTCACAACACGAGGCCTAACTCAGATGTCATTGGTCAGTTTTCCGAAACGTTGGCCCAGGACAGTAGGCGGAACATAGGTCGAGCATCCATAATGTTAGGGGGTCCCGTCAAACATGACCAGTTCTCCGGAACGTAGTCCCAGGACAGTAGGTGGACCATAGGTCGAGCATCGATACTGTTAGGGGGTCCCGTCAAACGCAAAAGTAAATGAGGGTCCGAATAAGGGGGAACGCAAAGCGCGGGAGGTGGAGTGGTGGCTTGTTCGAACAGAGTCCAACACTCTTGATATTGTGTCTCCAGGGCGAAGGCGCATTAGGCGGACGTACCAACCTGACAACGGGTCATCCCAATTTCCAGGAAGGACCTCTTTGGTGAGAGAACTGCCGCTTCCCATCATTACCATGGGGCATCCCGGACATGCTCGGGGTAGATATCCTGATTACACCAATTCTCTTGAAGTCGGGCCGAGGGGCCGACAATAAAGAAGGACGGTGTTCAGATATCCCTGGGGATGGACCCAAGACGAAATGTCTGAGTGGTCCTACGTATCTCATAAGGAAGAGAATCAAGACATACGTAGTTCTGAACATGACATGGTAAGATACCAATGCCAAGGGAAAAGGGGAGT
Source organism: Viscum album (assembly GCA_963277665.1). NCBI lineage: Eukaryota > Viridiplantae > Streptophyta > Magnoliopsida > Santalales > Viscaceae > Viscum > Viscum album. The sequence continues at coordinate 657,054,542 of OY728140.1, forward strand.
TCGGGCGTGGCCCTTGCACTAAAAGAAGCAGAATTTGAAAAATCTTGTTTTTACTTTAAGGTGAATGGTTTTTTTGTTGTTGTGAAGCGACAGACCTAGAGTAGCAGGCCATGGTGTCACCACAAGCATCAAGCCGTGATAGGAGTTGACAAATGGCATGGAAAAAAACCAATACCCAACTTGATGTCCTCTACAACGAGGTCACCACAATGCGGTGCTATTTTTCGTCATGTGGCTAGGACGATAATGTCACAGTTTAGGGTCGTGTGGATGGACCAACATCATAGTTTAGGGTCATATGGTTTGGACCAACAACACAGTTTAAGGTCATATGGTTTGGACAAGCAACACAGTATAAGGTCATATGGTTTGGACCACCAACACAGTTTAAGGTCACATGTTTTGGACCAAAAACACAGTTTAAGGTCATATGGTTTGGACCAGCAACACAGTTTAAGGTCATATGGTTTGGACCAACCGAGAGAGGAGCCTCAGGAAAAGGAGCCTATGAGGGTTCAATAATCAGGGAGGGGCAGCAGATGCTAGCTCCCAGCTATGCTGGGCCCGAAATGCAATGTCTGGGTGACTCCTCAATCCCCTAATGGGATGAAGGTCAAGCTACACACGACCCGTAAAGAAGAGACCAAGCACATACTCTATCGCTCAGATCGCAGGAGCCTCGAGAGACACTGTTACACAACTCGGTCTGTCTGATGTGCGGGGGTGTACTGAGGGTTAGTACAAGGAGTGTCGAGATTCCACCTTGGCACGGTGGAGCGGAAAATGACATGAACCATGCCACCAACATTCAGGGCCTGGGGGACCGGTGTGACGACTGAGGATTACTGTTGACCATGTTCGCAACACAGCATCCTGTCGTGTTAGCCATGGGGACAAACAAATGAGCATCAACTGCTGACCATGTTCACAACGCGGGATTTGTATCAATTTGTTGTCTGAATCCCTCAGGGGAGTTGGCCCATGACGGGAGGAGATCCCTTGGGCGTTGTATCCAGACCACTCTTGGGGGTCCCTTTGGGTATGAAGGATGACGGGGGCCTGAATGAATTGGAACACGAAGCTTGGAAAGTGGATGGAACTTCCCTAAGTTGAATCTGGCACTCCAAGTTCTAGACCAGAGTGCTTTGAGAACATCAGCAGACCACTGGAAAGGGTCAGAGGGCTCAGTCCGAGAGCGGCCAAGATATGGCGGATCCCTGGGAAAAAGAGGGGGCATAATGCCAAACACCCTGGGCACCAGGAGATTGTGGGATCTCCTAAGAGATAGGGCTGGACATGACATCTAGGTGTTCAGGCGGTCCTACGTATTCCATTAGGATGGGAATCAAGCCACACGTAGTTCATGATATGCGTCTTTAAACGCCGTTGGATAGAGGAGGGCTAAACCCTGAGGACAGGGTGCGCGGGGTGCAGCTCTTGCAAACCCGACGTGAATGGGGACATAATCTCACACCACGCCACGCAAACCTATGATCGAAGTCCCAAAGGCGAAACAGACGTGACAGCATACCTCAAGCTGGACCAAAAGATGAAAGGTCTGGGCGTTCCTATGTATCCCATTAGGATGGGAATCAAGCTAGACGTAGTTCTGGAAATACAGTTTAACGTCATGTTGGACAGAATATAGATCTTAGTTTCAGGTCTTAGAACTCGCACCGAGAAGGAAGAAATGGCGGAATTTGGTAACTCCTGGGCTGGACCCGAGATGAAATGTCTGGGCGGTCCTACGTATCTCATGAGGATGAGAATCAAGCCATATGTAGTTCTTGACAATACAGTTTATCGTCATTTTGGATGGAATATAGATCTTAGTTTTAGGTCTTAGAACTCGGACCATGAGGATCCCAGATGTAGGTCAGAGTGTAGTTTAAGGTCGTGCTGGACCATACAGTTTAAGGTCATGTGGGACCATATAGTATAAAGTCATGTAGGACCATGTATTTTAGGCAAAGTACTTCTTGAGGAACCTGGCATTGGTGGGAGGAGTTATACTCTCCCCATCCATGGTCACCAGGGAATACGCACCATTGGGATAGACCTTGTGGACAATAAAAGGTCCCTCCCCCTTGGGCTCCAACATGGGTGGTTTCCTACTGGGAATCATTGGTTCTCTAAGAGCCACACCAGGTCACCCTGAAAGAAGGAGCAGAGGCGAACCTTCTTATCGAAAGATCGAGCTATCCAGCTCTGATGCCTTTCCAGGATATGTAAAGCGTGAAGCCTACTTTCGCTCAGCGCTTCCAATTCGGCTAGAAGGATCTCAGCAACTCTGTCTAGCGCTTTCTAGTCATAGATCGCCATGTGCAATGAGGGCAATTGGACCTCGATGGGAAGGACGGACTCAGCTCCGTACACTAGGGAATACGGGGTCACCTGGGTGGAATTGCGAGTCGTCATCCTATAAGACCAGAGGGCGTTGGGGAGCTTGTCTGGCCAACTTTTCTTGTTCCGACTTACCATTTTTGTCAGAACGTTAGAGAGGGTTTGGTTAAACGCCTCAATCTGTCCATTCGCCTGCGCATGATAGCGGGAGGTGTTGTTCGAGCGAATGTTGTACTTGGTGTACAATCTCTTCAGCTCGGCCGCTCGGAAGTTGGTTCCGTTATTCGTGAGGATAGTGTGAGGTATTCCAAACCGGTGAATGATATTGGAACTCACGAAGTCAGCGAAAGAACTAGCCTTGAATTCCCAAAGCGGGGCTGCCTCTTCCCACTTTGAGAAGAAATCTGTGGCAGTTAAGATGAACCGGCACTGGCGGGCCATCGTCGGCGGGTAGTGCCATATGACATCCAAACCCCAGACTGCAAAGGGACATGAATACATAGTAGTATGGAGAGGTTCCAGTGGATGATGCACAAATTTAGCATGAACTTGGCATGCATGGAAGCTCTTGGCGTACTCGATGCATTCGTGGATCATGGAGGGCCAGAAGTATCCCAGTCTCTAAATCTGGTGGGTAAACTTCGACCCGTCCCGGTGGGCGCCACAGGAGCCAGCGTGCACTTCCTGCATGACCTGTGGGATCTTAACTCCTTGAAGACAACGGAGGATAACACCATCAAACCCGCGCCTGTAGAGGAGCTGCTCACGACTGGGACCACTTTGAAGGGTGAACTGCGGCGCGCGGCGCCGGATTCGTTCCCACTCCGCTCGGTCCATCAGAAGATTGGCATGCCGGAGATATTCATCCAAGGTGTCCTCCAGTCAGGAACTGTCTTGATCACTTCGCCTGAAGCCCCGGGGGGTCCCGACGTGGGGGAACCAGCGGTGAGATGGTTCACTCACGGTCCACGAGCACCCTCCGGGAAAACAGGATTAATGACTCTTCGGTGCGCCACGTGAATGATTAGGTCATCCTGTTCGGGCTCCGCGAGTGATGCGGCCAGGCTGGCCAAAGCATCTGCTCGACTGTTCTGCGACCGGGGAACGTGAACGTCATCTGGTCGGGAGGGGAACTTAGCCATTAGATAGAGGGCGCTCTCCAGCAATGGCATGAGTTCTGGCTTCCTGACAGCGTAGTCACTATTAACCTTCTTGATGACTAGCTCGGAGTCCCCTTTTACATACAGGTGGGGTACGTTAACCTCCAGAGCCAACTCGAGGCCAGTGATGAGGGCATGATATTCTACCTCATTGTTGGTGTAGCCCTCTGACAGTAAAAAATAATATGGCAGCACGGCTTACTCCGGGGTGATGAAGACGATACCCAGACCCACTCTGTTAAGTCTAGGATCGTTGATACTTCTACCGGTAGGGATTCGGGAGGCGCCATCAAAGTGCATCTACCAGCATGGGGTGGTGTGATCGATCGAGAGGATTTCCTCATCAGGAAAGCCCACATCCAGTGGTTGGTCCGCATAGGTTGGATGAGAAGCTAAAAAGTCTGCCAATGCATGTTCTTTGACGGCCTTCTGAGGAAAGAACCTAATGTCGAACTACTAGATGATCATCGCCCAGCGTGCTAATCGGTCGGTCAACATAGGCCGACTCAGGATGTATTTCAACGGGTCTACCCGAGAGACCAACTGTACCTCATGGTGCTGCAAGTAGTGCCGAAATTTCTGTACGGCAAATAAGAGCGCCAGGCAGCTCTTCTCGATGGGAGAATATTGAATCTCCGCGTCGAGGAGCATGCGGCTGAGGTAGTAAAGGCTATTCATTGTTTCCTATTTGTTCTTATGGGCGAGAAGGGCACCGAGGGATCGCTCCAGGGCGTTCACATAAAGGACCAGCGGCTTTCTGGGAGCGGGTGGCATCAGGACCGGAGGTTGAAGTAGATAATGCTTGATTTCCTCAAAAGCGGTCTGGCACTCTTCATCCCACCCATAGGTGGCGCCTTTCTTCATGAGCCGAGAAAAGGGCTTACACTTGCTGGCCAGATTCGCATTGAATCGGCGTATATAGGCTAAGTGGCCTTGGAGGCCTCGAAGCTCCCGAATATTACCCGAGGGATGCATCTGACTGATGGCCTTGATCTTCTTGGGGTCGATCTCGATACCTCGATACCTGAAGATGAATCCAAGAAACTTTCCGGAGGAGACCCCGAAGGCACACTTCAACAGGTTCATCTTCAAGTGATGAGAATGGAGAAAACCGAACACTTTATCAAGGTCTTTAAGATGGTCCTGGTTCTGATGAGATTTAACCACCAGGTCATCTACATAGCACTCCACCAGCGTCCCGAGGATCGGCTTGAATATGCGGTGCATAGCCCGTTGATAGGTGGAACCAGAGTTCTTCAGGCCGAAGGGCATAACCTGATAGCAGAAAGTGCCCTCGGGGTCCCTGAAGGCAGTGTACTCTTCATCCTCGGGGGCCATCTGGATTTGGTTATACCTGGAGTACCCATCAATGAAAGAGAGGGCTTTGAACCCGGCCGTTGCGTCGATCAACAACTCTATCACGGGAAGGAGAATGTCATCCTTCGGACAGTGGCGATTAAGATCGCGGAAGTTGATGCAGACCCTGATCTGCTCGTTCTTCTTCTTGACGGGCACAATGTTGGCTACCCACCTGGGGTACTGGACTTCCCTGACGAAGTTGGCCCTAATGATCTTATCAACTTCAGCCTCAACCATGGAACCGTGAAAGGGGTGCTTTTTTCTGGGAGGCTGCTTGAACCCGCGATGGTTTGCTGGGAGGCCAAGGCACTGGATGGCTACCTAGGGATCTAGTCCCAGCATCTCGTCATAACTCCATGAAAACACATCACGGTGATGTCTGAGGAAGTATATGTATCGTTGCCGTTCCTTGGGGGGCATAGCGGCGCTGACCAATGTGGGTCTCAGGTCCGCCTCACTACCGAGGTTCACCTGTACGAGCTCGTTGACCGTGGCGGAGACGCCCTCTTCAAAGGAAGGTGAAGCATCTTTCGTGTCTTCTTCTTCGCTTGGGGAACGGTCGGCCACAGGGGGGAGCTGTTTCAGGGCTGCTCAACCCTGATGGAGAGCTAGCACCGGCTTGGGCGGTAGAGGTCGTTGCGACAGGAGGCTCATGCACCGCGGAGACCGTAGCGACAAAGGCGGTTGATCCAATCCCATCCGGCCTACGGCCCAAGGGGCCGCGCATTACGACATCAAAGCAGTGGTGTCGCGTTGGCCTGATCCGGTTGATCCCGGCTCGGCAAAACATGCACGTGTGACGCACCACCGTTGCCATAAGCCCAACGTCCCGATATCGTACGGGGGTAGGAGGCTCGAGGATCACCTGGGCCTGGTTGGTGTATGATTAGGAGATGATTTCCCGCCGTCACTCAGACCCAGAAATATGCATTCCTCTAGTACCTGAGACAACAAAGCACTCTCCCAAATCGGGAGTCATGGTCTCCAACCGATGGATTGGGAAGACATATGCGTCATCCAAACCTGCCCAGGGATCACTCGCGACAATGGCAGACTCAACCTCACCTTCCAGGATTTGCTTGTCCTTGCTCTTGTTGTAGTCTGTGTCTAGGTAACGAGCATCACAAGAGGCAAACGGGGACACATCTCCTTAGAGAACACCCACTCGACGCTTACGGGAGTATTTGAGGCACTGATGGTATGATGGGGGAATCGCTACGTGAAGATGGAGCCATGGCCTGCCCATCAACGTGTTGTAGGCGGTGTCCTGAGAGACAACCATGAATTCAGTATTGGCAATTATGCCGCCAAACTGGTTCTTCAGACGAATCTTGTCGAGTTGAGTTTTATCGGTCCTATCATACCCATGGATTCTGAGGTCGGAGGGAGTTAAATCATCCTCGAACAACCCCACTTTTCGCAGTGTCCGAGTTGGGATCAAGTTAATCCCAGAACCCGTGTCAACAAGACAGTGATGGACCTCCACGCCATTGAACTGGCCGGTGATATACAGTGGGCGGATGTGCCCCTATATGGGAGGGTCTTCATCTTCACCGGAGAATGAGATAACCTCCTGACATTCGGATTCCTCAATCACCTCGGTGTGGAAGGCTTCTGCGGCCGCTACCTCCATTTTAAACTGCAGGGGGCTCCTCAGAGCCTCGCCGAGTGCCTCGCGCATTTCCGATGATGGGAGGAGGGCCTCAAGGATGGAAAGCCTCACCGGAATGCCGGACAGATGCTTCAGGACATCATACGTTTGCGCCAAACGTGAGCTTCTGCTCACAGGAGGTCGCTCTGCCATTGGGGGCATGACGGGCCCTGCTGGCGGGATCGGTGACTGACTGGTACTAGGCATGTCCCATTGTTCACTAGCTGAAGCCCGGGAGGTGGCTGCCATTCTAGGACCGGAAGGCCGTAGTCAGCCAGCGGCAGTGCTGGGTTGGTTGCGACGCGGGCAAGGAGATTCTGCCCGATCCAGAAACACAAACGGTGGTGGAAGCGAACCTGTTGTCACCAGATGAGGGAGTCGCGAGTGCTGCTCTCTACATCGGGCCTACTACCTGGTCTCGGTGGTGTGCACAACCTGACTGGAGGTGATGACCGAAATGCCCCGGTGATTCACGTAGCCATGGCTCTGTTGACGTTGGCGATGGCTGGGGACATTGGGGAGGTTCACCTAGCGCTTCTCGTCGTCAGGAGCCACAAAGGGACTTACTAACTCTACGGTATTAACCGAAGCGTACCCCGGGCTCTCGGGGAGATTCACCCAGCGCTCCTCATCGTCGGGAGCCACAATGGGTTTTACCAACTCTTTGGTGTTAACTGAAGCATACCCCGGGCTCTCGGGGAGATTCACCCGGCACTCCTCGACATCGGGATCCACCAAGGGGTTTACCAACTCTACGGTGTTAACCGAAGCGTACCCTGGGCTCTCAGTCGAGGAGTCATCCATTACCGGACGGGGTCTCGGAGAGATCCCCATTCTCGGGGGCATGAAATCTCCAAGCGTGCGAGAAGATGACGACAACGGCAGGGTGCGTTCTTTCTTCTTTCTCCGCCTCCTGCCCTTCTGTGAAGAAGTAGGCTGGGACGACGAGGCCAAAGCGGTGCTCGCAGATTCCGAGGGCTCTGACTGATCTAGGCAGGCACGGATGATCCCATGGGCACGGGAGACCGTCATGCGGGTCATCCAGTTGTTATACTTTCGGGACCCACGATCGGAAACCTGTTCCCACCCATCCTCATCGTCACCACTACCATTTGATCCCACAAAGACACCTGCCACCTGTGCTGGGGCTGGGCCCAACATGACTATATTTTTGTCAATCTGGTATTGGAGCCAGTCCTTGAACACATAGCATTGTTGGATGGTGTGTCCTAAGAACCGGTGATAAGTGCAGTAGTTAGGGTGATCCGTGAGACACGCCTCTTTTGGCTTCCGACACTCAGGCAGTCACACGATCCTATGCTCCAAGGCGCTACGGAAATAAATTGGGACCTGGGCCTCGACAAACGAGTAATACTGATTCCTTCTGACTGGAAAGGGGGCCCTTAGGGGCTGACCATGGCCAGGGGCTGGAGGAGCAGGCTGAGGAGGCGGAGCCGGATTACCACGCCTAGGTGGTGGCGCTGCGTTACGCGGAGGCGCCTGCCGATTTTGAGGCGGTCGCTGCTGGGCCGGAGGCTGTGGGGGTGGACCCCTATGATCCTACTGATCTGGCCTCGCCAGCAGCAACTATAGCTATCTGGGGGCCTCTATCTACGCCACAGCAGTGAGCTCGGCTTTGACGGCTCTCCTTGCAGAGATCACAGGAGGCAGCGGGGGTGCCCGACTGGCCTATTGTAGGGCTTTTTCGAGGCGCTGAGCCTTGTCCGAGAAGTCCCTGAACCGTCCAGTGTAATTTTGCATGATCAGGGAAGGAACCAACTACACCTTGACGTTCCACAAACACATCCTCAGTAATTGCTCCTGAGTTAGTGGCATGTCAAGGGAGTACGTGAGCCCCTTCCACTGGGCGACGAAGTCTGTGACTCGCTCGTCGGGCCTTTGCTTTCACCTGAAGTGGTCTGATATGTTCGTCTTCCAGGTTGTGGAACTGAACTGGTTAAGGAATTGTCGACGAAGGTCTTCCCAGCTAGTCATTGATCCAATAGGGAGGTGGCTATACCAAACGAATGCTGGTCCCTCTAGCGTCTGAATGAAGCACCGGTGCTTGGAAGCCTCCTGCTGTGCCGGAGTCCCCAACATAGGCCTGCACCTCGAGTTGAAGTGGGCCAAGTGTTGTGGCAGGTCTCTGGTCCCATTAAAAGGGGAAAAAGTGGGATTCCCAAATCCTGGCGGGGCCGACACGTCATCCACCCATGCGGGGTACGACTTGCCATCCGGTGGGATCGCCACCTGGTGAGTTTCCATGGCCTCCAAGCGAGCGATGAGTACCTCCGTTAGATCAACCGGATGCAGATTCATGTCTTGATGGGGATCTCTAACCACAAGCGCATTGCCAGGCTCTTCGATACAATAGTCGCACTCAGCGGCTCGGGGGGCAGCTGGCGGAGCGACCGTCAGAGCAGCGGGAGGAAACCGAGAAGGGTCTCCCAGGTTGCCTTGCTGCTCGGGAGGGTTCGGTGAAACATATCATGCCCTCTTGCCATGGGATCCAGTGTCACCCCTGTCGGTGAGCACGACACGGTCACGGTTGCCCAGGGGGATCTCACCAAGGGGTAGATGCTCCTGCCCATTCTGTCCTGGTCTAGGGTTTTGGTAGATAGGCCGCCGCTCTGCAATGCGTTCAGCCAGGAGCTCATCAACCAGCCTCTTTTGGTCGGCTAGCTGTTGGTGCAGCGTGGCCTTCTCGGGATCTTCCTCTACCTTCTACACTGAGGCAGATGGGTCGGTGAGTTTGACAGACCCGATGGGCTCTTTACCCTTGTTGATGTTTCGGCCCAGCGCCAGTGCCTCCGTGGGTACAGGAAGGCCTAGGAGGCTCCTCTGTTGGCGAGTAATCCTCCCAGATGGGTCCAGCAGTGGCCCTTCCTCAGGGGGTGAGTCCCCGTTGTGGGGCTCCACAATGTTTCCCTCATCTGAAAGGTCATCCATGTTGACCGTGACTGCCATTGGCGACGTTCCATCAGTGCCGCCCAGTGGATCGGGCTGCCGGTGGATCACACAGAAGAGGAGAGAAGCGTATTTCCCCCACCCGTGGACGTGCACGTGGGGGGTGGCCTCCTCAATAACTCTGCGGAGTACTTGAAAACTCTGGACGCATTGTTGCTGAAGGGCCTCGTGGAGGCCCAGCAACTCGGGGTGTCGGACCGTGGGGAGTGCTGCTAGGTCAACCCGGCGGCACTGCTCACCAATCTCCTCAAGATGTGCTTGGCTCCTGGGATAAGGCGCTAGCTGATAACGGAGGCGGGAGTGAGTCACCCAAAGAATCTGGGGAAAGCATTCAAACTCTCCCGGGGTGAGTGACTCTAGCACATCAAAAACCGATTCTGCGACCACCCAAAATATCTCAGGGAAGTGGCACGTGGCAAGAACGGTCCAGAAGCTCCATGGCTCCGGCTCGGGGTCCGTAACTTGTCACCACTGCTCGTTCACTGAGGAAAGTTGGGGAATTGGCAATAGCGTTGAGGCAGGCCGTCGGGGTGGTGGGCTGGCCGGCGGGGAATACTGCGAACATGCCGATTGGCCACCGATCCCTGGGTCATCCTCCCGAGGTTGCAGTGCCCTGGCCGCCATGTCGCGATAGGATGTGTCGGTGGATGGGCCTCCTGTCGCAACGTCGGTGCTCGTCGAGGGAGTGTCTCCTCGCGATCCTTCTGTCGGACCCCAGAAGAGCTCCTCACCCTCCCTAACAGGGGCGGGATGTGCTTCCGAGGAGATCAGCGGCAACTACGGGCTTGATCTCTGGCGGTACGCCAAATCCTCGTCCTCCTGGATATGCCTTCAAAGGGAGGAGGGAATCATACGAACCTCGCATTAGGGGAGTATGAGACTGACGCGCCATGTCCCCATCACTGCCCTCAACTCGAAAGGTTGGGGGGAGGTTCTATTGTCGAATCGTACTCTACCTCAGAATCTTAAAAACGGACTGGTCTGATTCCCGTCTGGACTCCCCTGACATTCCTCCGACGGCGACGACGCCCGGTATTCCTTCACCTGGGTACCTCCTCAGGGTAAGGACGACTTCCGTCATAGGGTCCCCCGACCACAATAGAACTGGGGCGGAGGGGACCGAAGGCCGGGGGGTGAGAAGCACTGGGACAGATGTCGAAAGGGACATGGGGAGGACCTCCGTGTGAGTGAGTGACTGGATACACAACGGCTCCATGATCGCGATCGGCGGTAGGGGGATTGACCTCATACCCCATGCAGTGGGTGATGGAAGGAGTCATACCCGAAGCATAGTCGTCGTGAAGAAGCATCCGGCTTCCTAGATCGGTGGCACAGAATGAGCCTTCATGGTGAGTGGCACTACCATGGATTGGTCCGCAGTGGCCATTGCCAGTGTCCGCGCCCGGGAGATTCGACCCAACCTGCCTGCAGGGCGGTCGGGGTTTTGATCCCAATCGGGCACGCGGCTGGCCCTGCTCAACATGCGTAGGGATCTGGGAATAGGAGTAAGTAGTGGCTGGGGCCACAATGGTTGCTGATGCTGGTGCCCCAGATTAGGCATTCTCCCCCACTTGCGCCCGACGCTGGAGTCGAGTCAGATGGGCTGGAGCCGGCGGTGCGAGCATGAAGACTGCCTTCTCCTCGGCTTGGGGAGTCAGGTGGCGGCGTCGACGCAGCCTGGTGGGGGTTCTTTCCAGCAACCCCTGTGATGGATCGCCGATCTGGTGGACCCAGACATCCACCACATCATTGGCGTAGGGGAGGGATGTGGCACAGTGCTCTGGGGATAGGCTCCCGAAGCAGTTGAACGTAGGTGTGGGGAGTAGAGGCTCCCTTCGCGGACCTCGACGGTGGCGATGGTGGTGAGGCACGGCCGCCTCTAGAACCATGTGGGCCATGCCCGTGGTGGGGATGACCCCTTCCTCGTCATACCTACGATCCAAGTTATTGATCACCCTCCGTTGGATGATTTCTGATGGGGAGAGAGGGCGCAAGCGCCTGGCTGCCATGACGGTCGAAGTCGGAGCGACCGTGGGATAGGTGGGACAGCGCGGGGTAGCTGCGTTGGCACTGCCCTTGCACCTGCGCTGGTGGGAAGGTGGCGATCGAGCTCTGAATGCAATGATCTGATTCCTGGAAACAGGGAGATGAACCCATTAGTATCAACAGGAAAGGAGATCAACAACCAAGGCCCGACATAATCCCGTCATCAGTGGTCGGCGAGAGGAAACCACGATGACAACGTCACAGAATGGAGTAGTCAACGTCCTGACGGCCTCGACCCCAGGCGGGTTCACGTCCCGGTGAGGGTTACTCGGACCTGGTGACATGCTATTATTCTGATGCTCCAACGGCTACCATTCCCCATGTTGAGGAGAAGAGCTTCACGTCGGGTTCACTATTTTTTGTTTCCTACGCTTTCACCGGGGCGCGCGCGTCCGTCCGCTGGGGAGGGTGCGCTACTTGTGGCCCCACATTCCCGCTTTCCAAAGGCGGGCAGCATCCGTTCCTTGTTCAGAGACGTCTACTCCAGGATCGAAACTGGGATGATGGGATGTCGATTCTTCCTTCTGTGGATTCCTCCTCGGAGCTCGTCACCTAGTCCTGGTCTCCCTCATAGATTTAAGACAGGTTCGTAATGCTCATTCCCGGTTCCATATCTACATGGAAGATAGTTAATTACACTGCTTCCGTGAAGACGCTCCAAGGGGTCTTGTCAGGACAGCAACCTGCGGTGAGGAGAATGGTCATGTTGGGGCATCGTCGGCATGTCTGTCTTTGGTCCCTCATCACAGGGCTTCTCGAGGGCGCGGAAGCCTGAGGCATCCCACATCGAATGTGGGGAATGTGTACCATCTGAGGTTTTCCTCAGCTTCCCATGTGTAACACGGGGTATGTCGTGAGTTTAACGTCTTGCAGAGATGGATTGGGTTAAAGGATCCTTATGGGGGAACACCGATGTTGGGGACAACACGTCGGCGGCCTCCCGTATAACATGGAGTGGGAAATGGTGGCATGATCTCACCGGGATGTGGCCGCCCGGGTAAGGATCAGGATGGATGGTGGAGTGAAGCATGGGGATTTTGTTCTGAGATGGCCCAAGAGGGGGGATACAGTTTAACGTCATGCGGGACAGAATACATTTTAACGTCATGCGGGACGAGATACAGTTTAACGTCATGTGGGACGGGATACAGTTTAACGTCATGCGGGACGGGATACAGTTTAACGTCATGCGGGACGGGATATAGTTTAACGTCATGCGGGACGGGATACAGTTTAACATCATGCGGGAGGGGATACAGTTTTACGTCATGCGGGACAGGAGATTTGGTGCTTACGCTCTGAGGCAACCCAAGGTGGTCAGGGAACCAACATGGAGAGGTCGGGACGACCGGGTGGTGGGCTTGAACCTCGTGGAGGCTTCCTACGTACAATGCGTTAGCACGGATCAAAGTCCACGTAGTTCGCTGGGATGGGGCTTACACTCTGAGGCGGCCCATAGAGGAGGTCATGGTTGATGCGCACTCTAAGACCATGTGAGTCATGCTCGGTGTGGGAAACAAGAGGCAACAGGGACTAGATGATCACGTCGCAGAGTGTGCGTCCGTGAGAAGTGGAATGGGGCTTACGCATTGAGCGGCCCAAAGAGGAAATAGGGGCTTATGCATGGTTAGCGGCCCTTGGGGTCGGGGCTTACTCCAGGGTGGAGGCCCGTCGTGCGACAAAGTGCAGTGGGAAAAGGACTTCACTGGATTTGGCAGGGGGGTGTACGGAGATGCACGAGTGCAATCATCCGTATGAAAGGTTAGGGGCTTACGCTCTAAGGCAGCCCTTCCCCCATAGACAAAAGCCGCTCCAACAAGGAGGATCTAATTCCATGTGAGGAAGAGTCCACTCATGTAGAGATGAGTGGGCGTAAAAAATGTCGGAGCTGGGGGGACCCTGCATGCGATGCACTGGGTCGGACCACAGTTTAACGTCTTGTGTTAAGGACGATGTGCTTAGCTGTTTAACGTCCTGCAGCTTGGACGAGGTGGGTTTGCTCCACACCCCTTGGGCTTACATGCCCAATGCCCTCTACCCCTTGTGGAAGGGAAGTCATCAGCAAGGTCATGGTGAAGGGGGTCGCGGGGCAAACCACCGGGGGGTCCAGGTTAGCGTGGCTATGCGATGGAGCAATAGTCGTTAGCGTGCTTATGCGGAGAAGCATATGGCAAAGCAACGCAACGGGAAACATGACCCATGGGACCTTAAGGTTACATCGCACGATCCTGGAAGGCCGTGCAGGATATGGGAGACATTAGGTGCCGGTGTAGGGGGCAGCCAAGGGGCGTCAAGGTGAGGGGTCCTCGACCTTTCGCGCGCAAAAGGGACGATTTGTGCGCAAAACCCCGGGACGGCGTGCAATAGGAGTAATGGAATTGCGCGCGAAGAGGGAATTACAGACAAAGTTTTTCATGCACGGCAGGGTATTGTGCGCGCGGACCATAAATTGCGCGCAAGTGGGAAAACAAGGGGAAGGGGAAAATTCACAGAATCCGGTGGAGTTGCATTCAAAGGCGAACTCTGGGGCAAGGTTGCGTGGTATTCGAGATTACCTGGATGTCATCTTTCGCGCGGGGGGGGGGGGGGAGCTGAATTACATGCACGAGAGTCGCTTCGGATTCCTCAACCACCAAACCATTCGGGGTCACCGTATATTTATAGGCGAACTCCGGCATGGAATCCAGGCAGCGCGCAATGTTTTCTGTGCCGGGAGCCGCTTGCGTGCAAAATTTCACTGCGGAGAAACAGGGTGCATAATTATTGCGCGCCTCACCGGTCCAATTCCGCGAATCGCAGGAGCACTCCGTGCGTAGAACATTTTTGCGTGAGGATCCTCTATTTCACGCACCACTTCCTGGGCCTCTGGATCGGGCCTCTGATTCCGAATATGACTTCGCTTCATCATTCCAAAACTTCCTCCGGGAGTTGAGAGCTTTTTTCGACGTCAACACACTCCACACGTTAGTGTAGTAAATAATTGAAACTTTAATAAGATCGAATAAGTGCTAGTAGTATAAATTAATGAAAACCTCCTATGATACCAATTGTTGGATCGAATATGTAGATGTATATGTATATTAGATGGAACAATACAAGAGGGGGGGGGGATTGTAGGTTTAAAAACATTTTGTTTAAACACGTAAGAAATTAGTTTAAATGACCTTAAACTAATACAATTCACAACAAAAATAGACAACCACAATTGTATTGGATATAAAGAAACGATACAATGTAATACTATAAGAAAAGTAAAGAAATTGTATTCAAGATGAATACAATAATCAACGTAAAAAAATGTGTGATATTAAATCATAAAGCATATAGAATCTACCAATAAAAAATGTAATAATATAATTGTATTTGGAAGAATTAAAAATGAATATGAAATAGAAAAGGAAACAAAACAATCCCCTTTTTAATACAATTGTCAACAGAAATGTAAAAAGTATTAAAATTATTTTAACCCAAAGAGAAGGGTTATCCTTTGCCCTAGGATAAAAGGTCTATCGTTCCACCACCTTGGTAAGCCCTCGATACGATGATCGGTACATTTGTCTGCCTATCCCCTACAGCCCTCGATACGATGATCGGTTCGTCTGTCTGCCTATCCTCAGAAGCCCCCAATTTTGTAGGTAATCAACACCTCTGTCTTTCAATCACTTGAAAGCCCTCGATACGATGATCTGTCTCACAAATCAAAAACAAAGCACTTATAGAAATAAAAAAACTAAGAACATGTTGTTCACTTTTTGTAGTTTCAAGGATTTCGCACGGAGAAAAAGAGAAGTCATAGTATATCTCTCTAGAACATGATAGCACAAAATGATCAGTCTTATACATGCATAATCTTTTTCTTATCTTCAAATGAACATCTATTTATATGCCTTGGGTTCCTACACTAATATTGCCTCCAACGGTCATATTTCTCCGAAAAACTCAGAGGGATTTGGACACCTAGAATTATAATGGTCATATTGAAACAAAAAACATGGCATCATTTTGTTTAGATTGTAACTAACTCCACAACATTATTTTGGTTAAAACAAAAGATATATGAGGATGATAAACAAGAGTATGATTAATATGAAACTTGGGTTTTTGACTAAGTACCAAATTAAGAAGGTAATGAAAGTATGAGTATTTTAAGTAATACTGTTTAATGTTTTGAAATGATACAAAGTGAGTAGACTTATAAGACATAGTACGATTAACAGATTCAATAAAATTTCTAGAGTCAGTACGAAAATTATGGTCAGTACGATCAGCATGGTCAGTAGGATTGGCATGGTCAGTACGATCAGCATGGTCAATACGATCAGCATGGTAAAAGACTTTTGTGATTTCCAAAACAAGATATAGTTGTCAAAAGAGAACTTTTGACTCAACAATGTCGTGTGACCGCGCTGGCCGAAAACGCACTCCACATGTCGTAAATGGCCAAAATATTCATTTAACGGTCAAATGCATTCCGAACGACATCTGAATGACATGAAATCACACTAAAACACACTAATTATTTTTTGTGAGGGGTACGAGGAGACGACACATCATTTGGACATGAGGTTTGCGCGACACGGCTGCATATGTGTTTTTTAGGTGCTAGGCGCGCTTGAAAAGCGCACATGAAGTGGTCGAAACAGGCTGAATGACCTCGGAATGCCATAAAATCAAACTATAACAAAGCGTGGGTGAATTGTGAAATCTTCACCCAGAAGACACGTCAATTGGAGGTGTCGTGTGACCGGACTGGCCGAAAACGCACTTCGCGTGTCGTAAATGGTGAAAACATGCGTTAAACGGTCAAATGCATGTCGAACGACAATATAATGACTTTAAATCATAATAAAACAGCCTAATTATTATTTGTGAAGTTTACGGGGAGACGACATGTCATCCAGACGCGCGGTTTGCATGGCACGGTTGCATAAGTGTTTTTTAGCTGCTCGGCGCGCTTGAAAAGCGCGCGTGGGGTGGTCGAAACCGCCCGAATGACCTAATAATGCCATAAAATTGGAATAAAACAAAGGGTGGGTGAATTGTGAAATTTTCGGCCACACGGTACATCAATCGGAGATGTCGTGTGACCGCGCTGGCCGAAAACGCACTCTGCTTGTCGTAAATGGCCAAAACATCCGTTTAACGGTCAAATGCATGCCGAACGACATTGGAATGACTTCAAATCAAATGAGGACACCCTAATTACTATTCATGAGGTGTATGAGGGGACGACACATCATTCGAATGCACGGTTTGTGCGTCAAGGCTAAATATGTGTTTTTTAGTTGCCCGACGGGCTTGAAAAGCTCGCGTGGGGTGGTCGAAACCAGCCGAACGACCTCGGAATGCAATGAAATCAGACGAAAACAAAGGGTGGGTGAATTTTGAAATTTTTTGCCAGACGGCACATCAATAGGAGGTTTCGTGTGACCGCGCTTTCCAAAAATGCACTCCGCGTGTCGTAAATGGACAAAACATGCGTTTAACGGTCACATGCATGCCGAACGACATCAGAATGACTTGAAATCACATGAGAACACCCTAGTTATTGTTATTGAGGTGTATGAAGATGCATCACATCATTCAGACGCGCGGTTTGCGTCGAACAACTGAATATGTGTTTTTAGGTGCTCGACGCGCTTGAAAAGTGGGAATGAGGTGGTCAAAACTGGCCGAACAACCTCAGAATGCCTTGAGATCAGACATGAAAAAAGGGTGGGTGAATTAAGAACTGGGCTCTAGACGACATATCAATTGGAGGTGTCGTGTGACCGCGCTGGCCGAAAATGCACTCTGCGTGTTGTAAATGGCCAAAACATGCGTTTAACGGTCAAATACATGCCGAACGACTTCTGAATGACTTGAAATCACATTCGAAAACCCTAATTATTATTCGAGAGGTGTACGAGGAGACGTCATGTCATTTGGATGCGCGGTTTGCGCGGCACAACTGCATATGTGTTTTTTAGGTGCTCGGTGCACTTGAAAAGCACGTGTGGGGTGGTCAAAACTGGACGAACTACCTCGGAATACAATGAAATAGGACGAATACAAAGGTTCGGTGAATTGTGAAATGGTCGGCGAGAGAGCACGTCAATCAGAGGTGTTGTGTGACCGTGCTGGCTGAAAACGCACTCCGCGTGTCATGAATGGCCAAAACATGGGTTTAAGCGTCAAATGCAATGTCAACGACATCATAATGACTTGAAATCATACGAAAACACCATAATTATTATTTTTGAGGTGTATGAGTAGACGGAACGTCATTCGGACACGCGGTTTGCACGGAACGGCTCAATATGTGTTTTTTAGTTGCTCGACGCGCTTGAAAAGCTCGTGTGGGGTTGTCGAAACTAGCCGAACGACCTCAGAATTCCATGAAATCGGACGAATACAAAGGGTGGGTGAATTGTGAAATGATCGGCTAGACGGCACGTCAATTGGAGGTGTCGTGTGACCGCGCTGGCCGAAAACGCACTTCGTGTGTTGTAAATGGCCAAAACACGCATTTAATGATCAAATGCATGCCGAACGACATCGGAATGACTTGATATCTTACAAAAACACCCTAATTATTATTCTTGAGGTGTACGAGGAGATAACACTTCATTCAGACACACTGTTTGCGCGGAAGGATGAATATTTGTTTTTTTTGGGTGCTCGACGCGTTTGAAAAGTGAGTGTGGGGTGGTCGAAACCAGCCGAACGACCTTGGAATTCCATGAAATCGGACGACAATAAAGGGTGGGTGAATTTTGAAATAATTGGCCAGAAGGAATGTCAATCGGAGGTTTCGTGTGACTGCTCTGGCAGAAAACGCACTCCGCATGTCGTAAATGGCCAAAACATGCGTTTAACGGTCAAATGCATGACGAACGTCATCAGAATGAATTGAAATTACCCTAAAACACCCTAATTATTATCTGTGATATGTATGAGGACACTACACATAATTCAGACATGCGGTTTGCACGGAACGGCTGAATATTTGTTTTTTAGGTGCTCGGCTAGCTTGAAAAGAGCGCGTGGGGTGGTCAAAACCGGCCGAACGACCTCATAATGCTATGAAAGCAGACGACTATAAAGGGTGGGTTAATTTTGAAATGGTCGGCTAGACGAAATGTCAATTGGAGGAATCGTGTGACCGCGCTGGCCGAAAACGCACTCTAGGTGTCGTAAATGGCCAAAACAAGCATTTAACAGTCAAATGCATGCCGAACGACATCAGAATGACTTGAAATCACACGAAAACACCCTAATTATTATTTGGGAGGAGTTAGAGGAGACGTAATGTCATTCAGATGCGTGGTTTGCACGGCATGGCTGCATATGTGTTTTTAGGTGCTCGGCGCACTGGAAAAGCATGTGGTGGGTGGTGAAACTAGTCGAACGACCTCGGAATGCCATGAAATCAGACGAAAACAAAGGGTGAGTGAATTGTGAAATGGTCGGCTAGAAAACATGTCAATTGGAGGTGTCGTGTGCCCGCGCTGGCCGAAAACGCACTCGGCGTGTGGTAAATAGCCCAAACATCAATTTAACGGTCAAATTCATGTTGAATGACATCGGAATGACTCCAAATCAAACAATAATACTATAAGTATTATTATTTAGGTGTACGAGGAGACATCATGTCATTCGGATGCACGGTTTGCGCGGCACGACTAAATATATGTTTTTTAGGTGCTCTGTGCGCTTGTAAAGCGTGCGTGGGGTGGTCGAAACTGGGCGAACGACCTCAGAATGCCATGAAATCGGACGACTACAAAGGGTGGGTGAATTGTGAATTGGTCGGATAGAAAACACATCAATAGGAGGTGTTGTGTGACCGCGCTTGCCAAAAATGCACTCCGCGTGTCGTAAATGGCCAAAACATGCATTTAATGGTCAAATGCATGCCGAACGACATCAGAATGACTTGAAATCACATTATAACACCCTAATTATTATTCTCGATGTGTATGAGGAGACAACACGTCATTCGGACATGCGGTTTGCACAGAACGGTGGCATATGTGTTTTTAGGTGCTCGACGCGCTTGAAAAGCGCACGTGGGGTGGTCGAAACTGGCTGAACAACCTCGGAATGCCATGCAATCGGACGACAACAAAGAGTGGGTGATTTTTGAAATGTTTGGCTAGACGGAACATCAATCGGAGGTGTCATGTGACCGCGGTGTCCAAAAATGCACTCAACATGTCGTAAATGGCCAAAACATGCGTTTAACAATCAAATTCATTGAGAACGACATCGGAATGACTTGAAATCACACGAAAACACCCTAATTATTATTCGTGAGGTGTAACAGGAGACGAAACGTCATTTGGATGGGTAGTTTTCACAACACGACTGAATATGGGTCTTTTAGGTGCTCGGCGCACTTAAAAAGAACAGGCGGGGAGGTCGAAACTATCTGAATGACCTCGGAATGCCATTAAATTAGAAAAAAACAATGGGTGGATGAATTGTGAAATGGTCGGTCAGACGGCACGTCAATCGGAGATATTGTGGGACCGCGCTGGCCGAAAACGCACTCTGTGTGTCGTAGATGGCCAAAACATGCATTTAACGATCAAATTCATGCTGAAAGACATCGGAATGACTTGAAAGTACACGAAAACACCCTAATTATTATTCGTGAGGTGTCTGAGGAGACGGTATGTCATTCGGACACATTGTTTGCGTGGCATGGCTGAATATTTGTTTTTAGGTGCTCGGAGTGCTTGAAAAGCGTGTGTGGGGTGGTCAAAACCAGCCTAATGATCTTGGAATGCCATTTAATCAGACGACAACAAAGGGTGGGTGAATTGGGAAATGTTCAGCCAAACAGAACATCATTCAGAGGTGTAGGGTGATCGCGCTGGCAGAAAACGCACTCTGCATGTCGCAAATAGACGAAACATGCGTTTAACGGTCAAATTCATTCTGAATGACATCGGAATGACTTGAAATCACACAAAAACACCCTAATTATTATTCGGGAGATATAAGAGGAGACGAAACATCATTAGGATGGTGGTTTTCACGGAACGACTGAATATATTTTTTTAGGTTCTCGGCTCGCTTGAAAAGCGCACGTGGGGTGGTCAAAACTGGCCGAACGACCTCAGAATGCCATGAAATAGGATGAATGTAAAGGGTGGGTGAATTTTGAAATGGTCGGCCAGACGTCACGTCAATCAGAGGTGTCGTGTGAATGAGCTAGCCGAAAACACACTCCGGGTGTCGTAAATGGCCAAAACGTGCATTTAACAGTCAAATGTATGCCGAACGACATCATAATGACTTGAAATCACTTGGAAACACCATAATTATTATTTTTGAGGTGAAATAGGAGACAACACATCATTCAGGCGCGCGGTTTGCACGACACGACTGCATATGTGTTTTTTAGGTGCTTGGCGCGCTTGAAAAGAGCGCGTGGGGTGGTCGAAACCAGACGAACATCGTCAGAATGCCATTAAAATCGGAAGAAAACAAAGGATGGGTGAATTGTGAAATGGTCGGCTAGACAGCACATCAATCGAAGTTGTCGTGTGACATCGCTGGCCGAAAATGCACTCCCCATGTCGTAAATGGCCAAAACATGCGTTTAATGGTCAAATGCATTCCAAACGACATCAGAATGAATTGAAATCACCAGATAACACCCTAATTATTATTCGTGAGGTGTAATAGGAGACAAAACATCATTCAGACATGCGGTTTGTACGACACTACTAAATACGTGTTTTTAGGTGCTCTGCGCGCTTGAAAAGCGCGCGTGGGCTGGTCGAAACTTGCGGAATGACCCCAAAATGCCTTGAAATCGGACGAATACAAAGGGTGGGTGAATTTTGAAATGGTCGACTAGATGGCATGTCAATTGGAGGTGTCGTGTGACCTCACTGGCCGGAAACGCACTCCGCGTGTGGTAAATGGCCAAAACATTCGTTTAACGGTAAAATGCATGGCGAACGAGATTGGAATGACTTGAAATCACAGGAAAACACCCTTATTATTATTAGTGTTGTGTACGAGGAGACAAAATGTCATTCGGACGAGCAGTTTGTGCGTCATGGTTGTATATGTGTTTTTTAGGTGCCCGACACGATTAAAAAGCACGCATGGGTTGGTCGAAACCGGTTGAACGACCTCAGAATTACATTAAATCGGATGAAAACAAAGTGTGGGTGAATTGTGAAATGGTCAGCTAGACGGCATGTCAATTAGAGGTGTCGTGTGACCCAGCTGGCCGAAAAAGAACTCTGTGTGTCATAAAGGGCCAAAACATGCGTTTAACGGTCAAATGTATGCCGAACAACATCGTAATGATTTGAAATTAAACGAGAACACCTTAATTATTATTCGTGAGGTGTTAGAGGATATGGAACATCAGTCGGACACACGGTTTGCACGGCATGGCTGGATATGTGTTTTTTCGGTGCTCGGCGTGTTTGAAAAGCATGCGTGGGGTGGTCAAAACCGGCTGAATGACCTTGGAATGCCATGAAATCAGACGACAACAAAGGGTGGTTGAATTGTGAAATGGTCAGCTAGACAGCATGTCAATCGGAGGTGTCGTGTTACCGCACTAGCCGAAAACGCACTTCGCGTGTCGTAAATAGCCAAAAAACGCGTTTAAATGTAAAATGCATGTCGAACGACATTGGAATAACATGAAATCTCACGAGAACACCCTAATTATTATTCCTGAGGTTTATAAGGATATGGAACATCATTCAGACGTGCGGTTTGTGCGGCACAACTGAATATGTGGTTTTTAGATGCTCGACGCACTTGAAAAGCGTGCGTGGGGTCGCCGAAACCGGCTGAATAACCTCAGAATCTGATGAAATCTGACGACAATAAAGGGTGGGTGAATTGTGAAATGGTCGGCTAGACGGCACGTCAACCGGAGGTATTGTGTGACCGAGCTGGCCAAAAACGCACTCCGTGTGTCGTAAATGGCCAAAACATTCGTTTAACAGTCAAATGCATGCCGAACGACATCGAAAGGACTTGAAATCACATGAAACACACTAATTATTATTCATGAGGTGTAAGAGGAGATGACATGTCATTCGAACATGAGGTTTGCATGCACTACTGCATATGTGTTTTTTAGGTGCTTGGGGCACTTGAAAAGCGCGCGTGGGGTGGTCAAAACCAGCCAAACGACCTCGAAATGCAATGATATCAGACAAAAACAATGGGTGGGTGAATTTTGAAATGGTCGTCCAGAAGGTACGTCAATCGGAGGTGTCATGTGACAACACTGGCTGAAAACGCACTCCGCGTGTTGTAAATGGCCAAAACACGCGTTTAGCAGTCAAATGCTTTTCTAAAGACATCGCAATGACATGAAATCACATGATAACACACTAATTATTATTCGTGAGGTGTATGAGAAGACGACATGTTATTCGGACGTGCGGTTTGCACGGTACTGCTACATATGTGTTTTTAGGTGCTCGACGCGCTTGAAAAGCACGCGTGGGGGGGGGGGGGTCCAAACTGGCCGAACTACCTCGGAATGCCATTAAATCGGACGAAAACAAAGGGTGGTTTAATTGTGAAATAGTCGGCCAGACGGCATGTCAATCGGAGGTGTCGTGTGACCGCGCTGGCAGAAAACGAACTCCGCGTGTCGTAAATGGCCAAAACATGTGTTTAATGGTCAAATGCATGCCGAATGACATCAGAATGACTTGAAATCACATGAGAATTCCCTAATTATTATTCGTGAGGTGTATGAGGTGACAACAAGCAATTCGGATGCACGGTTTGCACGACACGACATAAAATGTGTTTTTAGGTGCTCAGCGTGCTTGAAAAGCGAACATGGGGTGGTCAAAACTGGCCGAACGACCTCAAAATTCCATGAAATCGGACGAATAAAAATCTTTCTTGGATTGTGAAATGGTCGTCTAGACGACACATCAATCGGAGGTGTCGTGTGACCGCGCTGGCCGAAAACGCGCACCACCTGTCGTAAATGGCCAAAACATGTGTTTCACTGTCAAATGCATGCTGAATGAAATCAGAATGACTTGAAATCACACAAAAACACCCTAATTATTATTCTTGCTGTGTATGAGGAGACGACACATCATTTTGACGTGCGGTTTTCACGACACGACTGCATATGTGTTTTTAGGTGCTCTGCGTGTTTGAAAAGCGCGTGTGGGGTGGTTGAAACCGGCCGAACGACCTCCGAATGCCATGAAATCGGACAATGACAAAGGGTGGTTGAATTGTGAAATGGTCAGCTAGACGGCACATCAATCAGAGGTTTCCTGTGACCGTTCTATCCGAGAACTCACTCCGCGTGTTGTAAATGGCCAAAACATTCGTTTAACGGTCAAATGCATGTCGAACAATTTCAGAATGACTTGAAATCACGCGATAACAACCTAGTTATTATTCGTGAGGTGTAAGAGAAGACAACTCATCATTCAGACACAGGGTTTGCAGGACCTGACTGAATATGTGTTTTTAGGTGATCAGAGTGTTTAAAAAGTGTGTGTGGGGTGATCGAAACCAGACGTACGACCTTGGAATGCCATCAAATCTGACAACAAAAAGGGTGGGTGAATTGTGAAATGGTCGGCCAGACGGCATGTCAATCAGAGGTTTCGTCTGACCACGAAGGTAGAAAACACACTCTGCGTGTCGTAAATGGCCAAAACACTCGTTTAACTGTCAAATGAATGCCGAACGTCATCGAAATAACATGAAATCAAATTACAACACAATAATTATTATTCTTGAGGTGTATGAGGATACGAAACATCATTCAGATGTGCGGTTTTCATGGAACGACTGAATATGTTTTTTTAGGTGCTCAGCGCATTTGAAAAGCGCGCCTAGGGTGGTCGAAACTAGCCGAACGACCTCAGAATTCCATGAAATCAAACGACCACAAAGGGTGGGTGAATTGTGAAATGGACCACAATATGGCACGTCAATTGGTGGTGTCGTGTGACCGCGATGGCTGAAAATTCACTCTGTGTGTCGTAAATGGCCAAAACATGCATTTAACAGTCAAATGCATGTCGAGAGAAATCCAAATGACTTGAAATATCACGGAAACACCCTAATTATTATTCGTGAGGTGTAAGAGGAAGCAACACGTCATCCATACATGCGGTTTGCACGGCATGATTGCATATTTGTTTTTTAGGTGCTCGACGCGCTTGAAAAGTGCGAGTGGGGTGGTCGAAACCGGCTGAACGACCTTGGAATTCCATGAAATTGGACAAAAAAAGGGTTGGTGAATTGTGAAATAGTGGGCCAGACGACACGTCAATCAGAGGTGTCGTGTGACCGCGCTGGCTGAAAACACACTTCATGTGTGTAAATGGCCAAAACATTCGTTTAACGGTCAAATGCTTTCCAAACGTCATAGAAATGACTTGAAATCACACGAGAACACTGTAATTATTATTTTTCAGGTGTAAGAGGAGACGACATGTCATTTGGACACACGGTTTGTGCGGCACGACTGAGTAAGTTTTTTTAGGTGCTCAGCTCGCTTAAAAAGCATGCGTGGGGTGGTCGAAACCAGCCGAATGACCTCGTAATGCCATGAAATAAGATGACTACAATGAGTTGGTGAATTGTGAAATGGTCGACCAGACGGCACGTCAATCGGTGGAGTCGTGCGACTGTACTGTTTGAAAATGCACTCTATGTGTCGTAAATTGCCAAAACATGCGTTTAATGGTCAAATGCATTTCGAACGACACCGGAATGTGTTGAAATCACACAAAAACACCCTAATAATTATTATTGAGAGGTACGAAGAGACAGAACGTCATTCGGACGTGCAGTTTGCGCGGCACGACTGCATTTGTGTTTTTTAGGTGGTCGGCGCGCTTGAAAGGCACCCATGGGGTGGTCGAAACCGGCCGAACGACTTCAGAATGCCATGAAATTGGACGACAAAAAAGGGTAGGTGAATTGTGAAATGGTTATCCAAACAGAATGTCAATCGGAGGTGTCATGGGACCGCGCTGGCTGAAAACGCACTATGCATGTCGTAAATGGCCAAAACATGGGTTGAATGGTCAAATGCATGAAGAACATCATCAGAATGACATGAAATCACACTAAAACACCCTAATTATTATTCTTGAGGTGTACAAGGAGACGAAACGTCATTCGGACGTGCGGTTTGTGCGGCACGGCTGCATATGTGTTTTAGGTGCTCGGTGGTCTTGAAAAGCGCATGTGGGGTGGTCAAAACTGGCCGAACGACCTCGGAATTCCATGAAATCGGAAGACAACAAAGGGTGGGTGAATTTTGAAATGTTCATCTAGATGTCATGTCAATTGGAGGTGTAATGTGACCGTGATGGCCAAAAACGCACTCCGCGTGTCGTAAATGGCCAAAACATGCGTTTAAAACTCAAATGCATGCTTAATGACATCATAATGACTTGAAATCACACGATAACACCTTAATTATTATTCGTGAGGTGTATGAGGAGACGACATGTCATTCAGAAGTGCCGTTTGCGTGGCACGACTGAATATGTGTTTTTTAGGTGCTTAGCGTGCTTGCAAAAAATGCGTGAGGTGGTCAAAACCGGGCGAACGATCTAGAAATATCATGAAATCGGACAAAAACAAAGGTTGGGTGAATTGTGAAATGGTCGGCCAGACAGAACGTCAATCAGAGGATTCGTGTGACCGGGCTGGCCAAAAACGCTCTTCGCGTGTCGTAAATGGCCAAAACATGCGTTTAACGGTCAAATGCATGTCAAACGACATCAGAATGACTTGAAATTGCACAAGAACACCCTAATAATTATTAATGAGGTGTATGAGGAAACGACACATCATTAAAACGCGTGGTTTGCGTGGAATGACTGAATATGTGTTTTTTGGTGCTCGGCGTGCTTGAAAAGCGCGCTTGGGGTGGTCGAAGCCAGCCGAACGACCTCAGAATGCCATGAAATCGGACGACAAAAATGGGTGGGTGAATTATGAAATGGTCGACCAGACGACCTGTCAATGGGAAGTGTCGTGTGACAGCTCTGGCCGAAAACATACTCCGCGTGTCGTAAATGGCCAAAACATGCGTTTAACGGTCAAATGCATGGAGAACGACATCGGAATGACTTTAAATCACATGAAAACACCCTAATTATATTTCATTATGTGTATCAGGAGACGAAACATCATTTGGACATGCGGTTTGCGTGGCATAATGACATATGTGTTGTTTTGGTGCTTGGCGTGCTTGAAAAGTGCGCTTGGGGTGGTCGAAACCGACTGAACAACCTCTAAATGCCATGAAATCAGACGACAACAAAGGGTGGGTGAATTGTGAAATGGTCTGCTAGATGGCATGCCAATCGTTGGTGTCATTTAACTGCGCTCACCGAAAACAGACTCCGTGTGTCGTAAATTGCCAAAATATTCGTTTAACGGCCAAATAATTTCGAACGACATCGGAATGACTTGAAATCACACGAGAACACCCTAATTATTATTTTTGTGGTGTAAGAGGATAGGGAACATCATTTGGATGTGCGGTTTGCACGGAACGACTAAATATATGCTTTTAGGTGCTCAACTCGCTTTAAAAGCGCACGTGGAGTAGTCCAAACCGGCCGAATGACCTCAGACTGCCATGAAATCAGACAACTACAAAGGGTGGGTGAATTGTGAAATGGTCGGCCAGACGGCACATCAATCGGAGGTGTTGTGTGATCGCGCTGGCCTAAAACGCACTCTGTGTGTCGTAAATGGCCAAAACATGCGTTTAACGGTCAAATGCATGGCGAACGACATCGGAATAACCTGAAATCACACGAAAACACCCTAAATATTATTCGTGATGTGTACGAGGATTATGAAACATCATTAGGACGCACGATTTGTGCGACACAGCTACATATGTGTTTTTTAGGTGCTCGGCGTGCTTGAAAAGCACGTGTGGGGTGGTCAAAACTGGCCGAATGACCTCAGAATACCTTGAAATCGGATGACAACAACATTTTGGTGAATTTTGAAATGGTCGGCCAGATGAAATGTCAATCGAAGGTGTTGTGTGACCGCACTGGTGGAAAATGCACTATGCATGTCTTAAATGGTGAAAACATGCGTTTAACGGTCAAATTCATGCCGAATGACATCAGAATGACTTGAAATCATAATATAACACCCTAATTATTATTCTTGAGGTGTACAAGGAGACGACATGTCATTCGGATGCGCGGTTTGCACGGAACGGCTAAATATGTGTTTTTTCGGTGCTCGGTGCGCTGGAAAAGGGCGCATGGGGTGGTCGAAACTGGCCGAACGACCATGGCAGGCCATGAAATTGGATGACAACAAAGGGTGGGTGAATTGTGAAATGGTCGGCCAGACATCACATTAATTGGAGGTTTCATGTTACCGCACTGGCCGAATACGCACTCCGCGTGTCGTAAATGGCCAAAACATGCGTTTTATAGACAAATGAATGCCAAACAACATCGGAATGACTTGAAATCACACAAAAACACCCTAATTTTTATTCTTGAGGTGTATGAGGAGACGAAACATCATTCAAATGGGCGATTTGCACGACACGACTAAATATGTGTTTTTAGGTGTTCGGCTCACTTGAAAAGCATGAGTGGGGTGGTCGAAACCAGCCGAATGACCTCATAATTCCATGACATAGGATGAAAACAATTGGTGGGTGAATTGTAAAATGTTCGGCCAGACGGAACGTCAATCAGAGGTCTTGTGGGACCGTGCTGGATGAAAATGAACTCCGCGCGTCGAAAATGGCCAAAACATGCGTTTAACGGTCAAATGCATTCCAAATGACATAAGATTGACATGAAATCACACAAAAACACCCTAATTATTATTCGTGAGGTGTATTAGGAGACGACATGTCATTCAGACACACGGTTTGCGCGGCACGACTGAATATTTGATTTTTAGGAGTTTGGCGCACTTGAAAAGCGTATGCGGGGTTGTCGAAACCGGTCGAATGCATTTGGATTGTGTTTATACTTTAGGAAAATGATCCATGGGTCATTTGTGATGTGTAAAAGTCAAACCCTCCTCAATCCAAGGTGTTGTGTGGCCGGCACCACTCAAAGTGTCTCTCTTTTGTTTCAAAAGGGCATCATTTTAAGTGAATACAGCAACTGACAAACGAAAAACTGAATAAATGCATTCCTATTCTATTGAAACAATAGGACAATGATCTATGGGTCATATGTGATGTGTACGTGTCAACCCCGCCTCAATCTGAGGGCCAGTGTGGCCAACACCGCTCAAAGTGTTTCTCTTTTCTTTTAAATGGACAAGATTTTAAGTGAAAAAAACAATTTCCATACTTAAAATGGACCAAACACATTTATATTGTGTTTATATTTTAGGAAAACGATACATGGGTCATTTTTGACATTTATGAGTCAACCTCACTTCAATATGAGGAGCGGTGTGGCCGCCACCACTCAAAATGTCACTCTTTTGTTTAAAATGGACATGATTTTATGTGAAAACAACAGCTGACATAAGAAAAACCAAACAAATGCGTTTGGATTATGTTGAAACTTTAGGAAATAAATCCATGGGTCATTTTTGATGTGTACAAGTCAACCCCATCTCAATCCGAGGCATGGTGTGGCCGGAACCACTCAAAGTGTCTCACATTTCTTTGAAGTGGACAACATTTTAAGTGAAAACAAAATCTGACATATGGAAGACAGACCAAACACATTCGGATTCTATTGATACTTTAGGAAAACTATCCATGAGTCATTTGTGACATGTACAAGTCAACCCCACCTCAATCTGAGGCACTGTGTGGCTAGTACCACTCAATGTGTCTTTCTTTTGTTTAAAATGGATATACTTTTAAGTAAAAACAATCGGCATATAGAAAACTGACCAAACAAATTTGGATTGTGTTGATACTTTAGTAAAATGATCCATGGGTCATTTGTGACGTGTACGAGTCAACCCCACCTCAATATGAGGTGCGGTGTGGCCAGAACCACTCAATGTGTCTCTCTTTTGTTTCAAAAGGACAACATTTTAAGTGAATACAACAACTGAAATTTACACTCATCAACGATAGTCGCAAACTCTTTTTCATTAGTTGGGCTGTTTTACTCATGGGGTCATAAGTGAAGAGACTCCTAAAAAAATACCTTTTCACCATATATTATAAAAAATACAAGTTCATTGAAAAATTCATCACTAATCATTACATATCCAAATCTAGGATCATAAAAAAAATATGATTTGAGCCAGTTTCAAACTCTTATTAAACACTAATAATTATTTCTCAGACTATTCTGCCAATTAGAATTTTATGAGGACATGGGGTTGATGTGTAGGGGTGAGGTGAATTACTACTGGATGAGTGGTTGTCATTTGAAGATAGAAATGGGTGTAAATAATGTTTGCGTTATTGAATCTATTATTAAGTCTATTGGATGATTGTTGTCATATGAGCATTGAAATAGGGAATTGTAGTACATGACATGGTTGGAAGAGTTTGATGGTTTAGGTGTTTTATTGTGTTATTGAAGGTGTTTTTATGCTGTTTTAAGTCTGTATGTGGTTTTGTGATATTTTTTATGTAGGTATATACTGGAGGGGCTACTGGGGGGCTCCTATGCAACACATCTGAAAAAACACATTACCAACAGTTTTAAACCGTTCGTATAACTGTTCTGAAAAAACTTTATACATACGGTTTTAAACCGTTGGTATATATGTTCTAGAAAAACTCATTACCAATGGTTTTAAAACATTGGTATATCTGTTCTGGAAAGACATATTACCAACAGTTTTAAACTGTTGGTATAACAGTTCTGGAAGAAGAAATTTTAAAACTATACCAACAGTTCAAAACCGTTGGTATACTATTTAGTATACAATATACCAACGGTTTCTGGAAACCGTTGGTAAAAAACATTTACAATCCAGTATTTCCAACGGTTTGTAAAACCATTATGAATCCTCCAATTTCACTGCCTTCCCCAATGGTTATACACGCACCGTTGGTAATGGGATACTACCACACCATACTTGCCAATGGTTTGCCAAACCTTTGGTATTCTATATACCAACGGTTTGGCAACCTTTACCAATAGTTTTCAACTGTTGGTAAAGTCTTAATTTCTAGTATTGTTTCCAATTGTAATATATTAACTTAGATACAATTATTACCAAAATAATAGGGAATTATCTCAATTTTCACCTAAAATTATGTATGTATGCAATATTTAAAAATATAATATGATTATAAATTTTCCATATTAATTTATATATATAATTTAATTTTCTTTATGTTATCTAATAGTGTTATCTTTATTATTCAATATGTTAAGAATATTTGTATAATAAATTTTTAACAATGAAATTGTTTTGTATCAATTTCTCCTCATTGGGACGAGTATTAATGTCATGAAATTTTTTTTAGTCTATATTGTATATACTCCCTAGGAATGTATTTTGGGTAATACCTGATTTATTTGATGGTATTTATGAATCCATATCATGAATATTATTCAAAGGAAATTTTAATCAGAAATTTATGAATCCATTAGGGATACTGTCTAAGATTTATCTCTTTTATAAAAGTTCATTTTTATACATGTAATTATATTTATATGATATATATACTACCAATGTGAGATATTATATCATTAATGGTCATTTAATAATTTTTAATTTATATTATATTGGAATATATCCCTTTATAGAGTATTTAATTTATATTATCATAGATTAGTAAGGGTCTTCATATCATAAATCAATCTATTGTGTCATAATTTTTTAACATTGACATTATATTTCAGGATTGATCCAATTTAAACATTTATAATGTTATTATATATTTCCACCTTTTTCTTGGGAATCCTTTGTTCAGACCAATGTCCTCTTCCTTGAATATTCGATAGTATTATGTTAGAAAAAATCTATCAAAGTGTCTTTTCATTATGAATTGAGTGTTATTATATTTGTTTAAAAATCCAGATGACCACAATTTAGTATTGTTATTGTATTTCAAATCACAAGTTTATGGTGTTGTAGTTCACTATTGTTTTATGAATTTTTCGGCCTCAAAATTGGATGTTTTGATAGGTTAAGGGTGATTTCCACATAGGGGTACAATATACACATACCATGAATCATGGTTTGTGGATTGGAAAAGTGTTGTTTAGAATGTATATGGATATCAGTAAAAGAAGGGAACCTCAATGTGTGAGCAATGGCCCGTATATAAGAGCAGTTTACTGGTTGGTACATTGTTCATATAGAAGTATGTGGTTGGAGGAAGACATGCTGTATACAAAATGATTGTAGTATTCATGTATAATTTCATTGAGAGAATCTATGATTTGATTTCAAAACCCATGAAGGGCATTATTTGGGAAAATTTGATAGTTCATTGGGTGGTGTGATGAATGAATAACTAAACATAGACCTCGTAGGGTATAACTATTCATTCATGAAGTGGTACATAGTGAAGGTTGTACAACATTGATTATTTTTTATATAATGGATTTCTGGATATTTTTTATCTATTTGTCTATATAATGAGAACTATTCCCATCAATATGAATAAAAAATTTCATATGAAAAGATATTTTCTCCGGGAAATTGTTTTAGTCGGAAAGAGGATCATGAGGAATAATTCAATGAAGGGTGAAGTGGTTCACGTAGAAGAAATTCTAGAGAAAGATTTGGTGTGATCATATACCTCACAAAGTATGTGGATTGAGAACTAAGAAGATGGGTATGCAGAGGTAGAAGATATGGTTTGAAAATGTGGATAACCTTATAAGGGGATGAGAGACAATCTCCAGAAGTAGTTGTAGTCCGTGGATGAGAGATAGTTAATGGATGGGAAGATCATCCATGAATGATGTATGATATGTGTAGGAGAGATAATTCATTGGGGAGAGGTGATTTGTGAACCATACCTTCTAAAAAATACACTGAGGAAGTAAGGTGGTACACGGAGGAAGAAAGGTTATTCGCGGAGCACTCAAGGAATCTTGCAGAAGCTAAAAAATAGTCTGTGAAGGCAATTTCCTCGAACCTAACAGTATGCATAAAAATGTTTATAATCTAAATGTGAAAAAGGTACTTCATGGTAGCATCTACCTATAGTTGAGGATGTTTGAATTCATGAAAATGAAGCGACCTACAAAACCATAAACATTGAATGGTTCATTTCCAATAGCAATGAGTGAAGGAAGAGGAAAACAATGATACTTACCGTCAATAATTTTTCTAAGGATGAGTCATAGAGAGTGACCCTTGGGAATGTAGTGATTAGACACTAAAAAATGTAAAGGCAATGATCTTGGAAATATAATATCTTTCTTGATCATTGTAATTTGGCAATGAAGTTTAGAGTATTTTCTATATTAGCACATAACCGTTGTATTCTCCTTTGACATAGCCCACTGAGGGCGATTCATGTAAAATCATTATTTTATTGCATGGTTTTATTTCTATTAATACATTAAGATAAGATAAAGAGTGAAATGTGTTTTGATTAATGACTAAACCATATCAGAAGGGGAAGTAGTTATAATATTTCATACCCTAATTCACCCACAAATTCGGGGTATTTGACCTAGTGGACATTCCAATTGGTATTAAAGTGAATTGTTAAAAGTGTGTGGTTTTATCATAGTAGAATAAATGTATGTGTTCAATAAAAATGGAATTTTGATATTCTATGGAAAATATTTTAAACTATTGAGGAATCAGATGCATCAATACAACCGATAAATAAGAATGGATGTATCCGTAGTAGATATGTATAAAATATTAGTCGATAAAAATAGTTGTGCTTTATCAGAAATTGAATGAAGGGAATTGGATGTTTATGAAAAATATATTAATACTTTAGGGGGATCCCTAAAAATCAAATTTATTTGATGTTGATGTCTTGTAAAACATCACATGAAATATTTGAAATTTTTTTGAACTTTTAAGGAGGATACTCAAAAGAGAGAGATGAAAAGTAGCATGTTCTATGGAACAAGTATGATGATCTCAAAATAAACCCAAATGTTTCATTTGATGAATTCTATGATAGGGTAAATATTGTTGTGGAATAAATGTGGGTTCATGGAGAGGTGAATGAATATATAAATATTATGAATCATATCATGAGGAAACATCCACCTCGATGAAATTTGACAATTACATCATTGGAAGATAAATATCAAAATGTGTTCACACTAGAAAACATGGACAATACCATTGTATCAAATGAAATGAAAATTATGGTATCCATATAGTTGAAAAGGGGAATCTATAGAAGTGGAATTAAAGAACATGAAGTATCACAATGTTGAATATATTTAGGATGAAGATGGTTTGAATGATGTCATGTCATTTCGCTATTCAAATATGAAAAAAGGAAGAGGAATTTTAAAAGGTAAAATTAAACTTATCTGATTCTAATGTGGAAATATTTGACATTTTGTAGTAATGTTTCCTAAGAATATTTAAGATGACGATAAAGAAAATAATGAAATTACCCGAATCATGTATTCCTCAAATTAGAATTTTAGGATATTTTCATATATAATGTTCTTATAAAAGAAAAATCTACATTACAAAAAATGTGAAGGTTAAAAAGAAAATATGGTAAAAGAGTTGTAGGATTGTAGGGATCTTAAAATATATTCATTGGTTCTATTTGTATGATATTATTTAATAATAGATGAAATAAGCTATAAGGATGGAGAAATTAAAGGAATAATTGATCTTTATTATAAATTAGTAGCCACTCATGAAGTGATAGATGTTTGGAGAGACATAAAAAGATTGTTAACAATGTTGTTCATGAATAGAAACTCTATATATAATATCAGGAAGAATATAATGATATGCTTAATAAAGAAATTGAAGAACTGAATTCATCAATGGAAAATTCTATGAATAGGTGGTTAATTAAAAAATCATAATATAGTAACATAGAGGATATATTTATAGTTTTACTAAAACTGTAATAGAACAAATCAATCATATTGAATTACATAAAGTGGAAATTATTGGTTGCAGAAAAGTGTTAATGATTATGAATTGTTTTTTTATCATTGGAAAATATAAGGCAAATAGATAACAAATGAACTAGAAAAGATGAAAGTCGATCTTAGTTTTCCTACAAAACTGAAGAAACTGTCAAATAAAAATTATATGTCTTGTATGGGGCTTCAATGAAATTTGAATGTAGTAATGGTTCATGTCAGACCACAAGCACCTACTCTGAGAGTTAATATTGATTTGGGTACGTAGAATAATCATAAGATTAAGAGAGACTAAGGGACAACCAATGGTGCAATATTTTCATATATGAATGCACCATAAATAAGATTCTATTGTTACAGAATTATGCCAAAGTGACATTATGTTTGTTCCATATCAAAGACGAATCAATGGGAACCTGGCCAAAAAAGTCAATAATATAGAGCTCACTTTTACATATCATTATTTAATGGTCACTATTTCATGTGTATACGATAAGGACACATAGAAATTTATATCTCATTGTCAATATAGAGGAATGTTCTTAATTAGACTAATGTTTGTTATAAGAATCATGAAAATGAGTCATCAAAAGAGTTAAAAATGAAAAATCTATTTCCATCTCTACAAGATGATGCAGTACCATCAAATTCTGAGGAATTTCAGGGTTATGAATCTATACCCATTATGATGTGAAAAAACAATGATAAAAAAGAAATTATCTAATAAATTATTAGATATAGAAATTGCATTCAAGGCATTAGATCGCACTTGAATATTGATAATTTAAAGTGGATGGACCTCCCATATGACATGAAATAAGTATTTGGCTAAAGGAATCAGTTGTGATAAACAATGTGTCTCATTATTTGAAAATTATGAGTGGTTGATAATTATTGTCTATGAGAAACAATTATTTTTGGGAATATACATTTTATGTGTATATATCTTGTTTTATGAAGGTCTTAGTCACAACATGTTAATTGTAAGTCAATTTTTTGACTCTGGACATTCCATAAGAATTTAAAATTAATTATGTGTCATCATAGAAAAATTGATGTTGTTGTATTGCATAGAAATCATATCAATGTTACTATATACATCATACCTGTAGAAGAATATAGGAGTTTTTTCCAAGGAAGACGAAAATAAGTTGTTGAATAAACATCATGGCCACATTATCCAAGCCTCCATGTAAGATATGGTTTAATATTATGTTTCTCAAGATATCCATATATTATCATGGAATTATTCTCATCTATGTAGAGCTTTCCAACAGTGGCAGATCATTCAAAAAACATATAAGTCCAAAGATAAAAGGTCCACAAAATTGTTTTAGATGGTTCATTTTTAAGCGTGTGGACCAATATCACCAGGATCTCTTGGTGGGTGTATATATAATTTTCTTATCATTAATGATTATAATAGAATGGAATAGGATTATATCATTACCAATAAGTATTGTGTCTGCAGATTTTTTAAAGGATATCGATGAAATGTTTAAAATTTTTTAATAAAAAAATCATGAAGATCTGAATTGATAATGGAACTGAGTTCACTAATATCCAAGTAGATGATTATATCAATAAACATGAGATAAGGCATCATATTTCATTGTTGATTAATCCTCAAAATAATGGAGTATTTGAGATATGAAATAATATTTACAAGAACATGTCCATAACAATGCACATTGAGCACAACCTTCCAAAGAAATTTTTAAACAAAGTAGTGACAAAAACAATCTAAAAATCAAAGAGAGATTAACTATGTCTGAAAGAATAAATGTCTCTATATGAGATATGGTATGGAATGAATCCATCATTTGAGTACATTTGAATCTTCATAAGTAATTATATCATTTTCTCCAAGGGTAAACATAAGAAATTAGAATCACGTTGAGATAAAGGGATATATCATGGATACACAATGAAATTAAATGAATATTAAAAATTAGACAAGTGGCTTGGACAGATTGTTTAAATCCATGATGTATCGAATTTAATGTATGAGAAAATATATCAACAAATACATGATCAGTATTAGGAGGACTGTGATGACGAAATAATAAACTTAGGGGATACTACAGTTCAAGAGGGTTGTTTAGAAGAAGATTCAAATGATGAGAAGAGGTGGATAAATTAGTATCAACACATAGACTGGTGATCAGAATTGAATATGATATAAAATAAATAATTGGATATCATACAACGCTAGTTTGGACAAGGAAAATAATGAATCTACATCAAGTATTATCATTATTATAGGTATATACTAAATTTTGTAGTGAATTAGTAGTGATGAGCATTGAGTTCATTCTATGTATCAATAAGAAAAATATTTTATGAAAAATCTAACATTATAGATTGATTTGAGACCCATATAATATAATTTCGTCATAAAAAGCTTTTTCTGTCCTAAAAATATGAATGTTCATATGTATTGATTCTAGAGAAATCCATATTGGTGTGAAAATCATACTTTGAAATAGATGGAATCGGTGTTGATGAATCATTTACACCTATTGTAAGGCTAGATATAATCAGATAATTCTTTTCTATAACAATGTATAGAATTTATATTGTGTTCTAGATGGATGTCAAGTCATAATTTCTAAATAGTTTTTCAGAAGAAGAAGTTTACATTGAGTATCTAAATTGTTTTATGATTCTGGATATAGAGAAAATTGTTTTCTGATTGAATAATAATTTAATTTGTTATAAGTAAGCACAACAAGCATGGTATTCATGGCTAGATCAGTTTTCCAGGAATCATGTTTCAAATCTTGTAGGATTTGATTACAATATATATTTCATCCATGAAATTAATAAATGTATGTTGGATATAGTATATGTTAGTGACATAATCATTGGTGGATCAGATGAAGTACAACGCAGACAGTTTTTTGAATTGATGTAAAGTTAGTTCTAAATTTCATTGATTGGTGAGCTAGTATTTTTTCATCGTGTATATGTAACACAAGTAATGAATGGAACATTGATTTCTTAATATAAATATACGAAGGAGGTTTTTAGAATATTTTTAATGGATAATACCAAGGAGATGAGAACTCTAGTCGCTACCTAGATGATACTATTATGGGATGATGAAGGAAGTACAATTAAGGTTATATAATACTTGGATAATATTTCTAGTATATTTTACATGATTCGAATGTAACTTGATACTATTTACTACACATGTAATGTAGAACAGTATCAATTTAATCCCAAAAAATCCACATTCTTGTAGTGAAACAAATACTTCGGTGTGTCAAGGGAACTATGGATTTTGGTTTTTTGTATAACAAAAAACATCAGCATGTGTTATTGGTATATACATATGCATATTTGGCCAGATAAATATATGAAAATAAATAATCATCATTAGGTTCTTTATATCTTTGTGGGTTGTGAATTTCTTGGATATGAAAGAAAAAATACATTTCATTGATCAATGAAGATTTTGATTATATTGCCTGAACTCAAGCATGTTTACAATTATTGTGGATGAAGCAGTAGCTTAATGATACGGGAGTTGAAGTGGAGTCTCTAATTAGAAACTATGGTTGTAAATTAAGTTCTATAAATCTTACGTAAATTATAGTACATCACTCAAGGAGAAATCACATTAAAATCAAATATCATTCTATCAAGAAGAAGTTGATCAATGTATTGTGATGTTGGAGTACATTCCTATAAAACAACATTTTGAAGATATTCTGACAAAGCATTTCCCAAAGAATCTTTTGAAAGGCATTGACTGGCTCTAGGATTCTATTCGTATCCCCACACATGAAAACGTGTGGATGCAGTACCCCCCTCACTATGAGGAATGGTGTGTTTTCCAAAATGTGTGAATATGTGTTCATTACCCTATTGCATACATTCATGATATTCCCTTCGGGGTTATTGATAAAGGGAGATAAATTATGGTAGTTACATGGGATAAAATGCCTATGTCAAAATACATGGAGAAGATATTAGGTGCAGCAGTGTGATAGGTTGAGTTTAATTTGAAGATATGATGAAGCTATTCGGAGGATCCCTACATAAGGGGTATTCAATCTGATGAATCTAGATGTCATCGATCGATGGATACATGTCACAAAAAGTGAGGTTTGCGATGAGAGTATATGAATGTAATTTAATGAAGTGATTCATTGATAAACATTTCATTATACTCTTGTTTCTTAGGATGAGAATGGATCATGTGTTCTTAGAGAATGTGTCGAGTAAATCCTTGATCCTAATCTTAATCACAAGAGAAGAGATATCATAGAAGGCTGAAGGGTTTTTAATAATTTATCAATTTGTGATGAATTTTCAACAAAATAAAAGGGTGATATTTTTGGAAAAAAACCTTTATGATGCCTTCTCGGTATTTTTTAGTGTAATAATTTTTGTTCAAAAATTTATATGGCCAAAAAAAATTTATGGTGGGTATTTGTCAACGTATAATATTATGGTGCCACATTTACACAATGTTTTCCATATTTTTGGGCATCAAAATCAGGAATTTATTTTTAAAAAAAGGGTTATTTTCTCATTGGGGTACATAATACATAGTCCATGAAGAATTTTTCATGGATTGAAAAATTTTAATATAGAATGTCAATGGAAATAAGAAAAGGAAGGGAACTATGAAGAAGGTGGTGTGGATCGTATATAAGAGTGGTTCATGGGATGACATGAGGTTCCTAATGAATTCCTGCAGTACACGGATCACCGGTTGTATGCTTAAGGATTGTGGTACATGAGAAGTTTTATCATTTAATGAAACAATGCAGTTATTTGAGAAACCATTAATGGAGTTATTATTGAAAACATGAAGGTGATTTTGGCCACTGAAAAAGAGTAATGGGTGCACATGGACCTTGAAGGGAATAATAGTTTGTGGGTGTAGCGATATGTGGTGAAGGAAAATCCTTGTTGATGATTTCTTTAATCATTGATTAGTGGATTTTTTGGATCTATTTTTCTATATCAGGAGTGGTAATTCCATCATAATGAAGAGTGATTTTCACAGGAATATATCTTTGCATCTGGAATTCTATGAAGTTTTAAAGAGTAACACAATGAAGTATTCGGCGAGGGGGGAATTGGTTCACGTGGAAACCAGTACGATGAAGTTTTTTGTGGGAAACTATAGCCCAAAGAGGATATTGTATGTAGAGGAAGAAGATATATTATGTGGTGGAAAATATGTGGCATGTCTAGGAGAAAGAATCGGTATGTGGAGGAATGATGGACTGTAGAAGAAGAGGCAGTATACAGATGAGAGACAGTTCACTGATGTGTAGTTAGTCTGTGATGTAGGGATGATATGTAGAGGAGAGAAGGTTTATAGAGTATAGGTGATCTGTGAAGCATACCCACTAAAATGTATGCAGAGGTTGCAACGTGGTATGTAGAGGAAGCTAAGAGGTTCCTAGAGGACTCATATAATCTTGGAATATCTCAAAAATATTTCCGGAATGAAATTTTGACAACACTAATTCTACATACAAAATTAGATTTTTTATAATATTGAGAAATAGACTTTTTACAAGAATATAACTATTGTTTGTGATGCGTTCATTCATGATGATGAGGGGACAAAGAAGTCTATAAACTATTAGGGGATATCTTCTAAAATAAGTGAGTGAAGGAAGAGGAAAACGGTGATCCTTCTCATCCATAGTGTACCAGATGAATAGAAATAGGGAGTGACTCTTCGAAATGATGTTAATAAATCATAAACATTGTAAATGTATATTATTAGTTATATAATATGTTTCTCGAAAATTGTTATTTTGTAGAGAACTTTAATGTATTTGGAATGTCAGCACATAATTGTTGTATGCTCCTTGGACAGAGCCCGATTAGGATGAACCATGTAAAATCATTTTGTCTTCTTCATAATTTTATTTTTGTTCATAAATTGCAATGATATAAATAGATATGTGACTTTTGATTAATTTAGAAACAAGATCTAAAGGGGATTTATTTTTAATCGGTTATACACTAATTCACCCACCACTTATGGAATTTACAAATTTCAAAAATATGTTGTCAAAATTCATTTATATTAAGAATAATTCTAATTTATTTTAATTCATTTTTCATCCAAACCTATATTTTCTCTTACCACCAAATATACAATTTAATTATTGGAAACATTTATATGATGACCACTAATTATATTTCTATTCACATTGATTTTTTTAAAACAAATGTTTTGTTATCTTTTTAATGATGTATGTTTTCAATAACGGTGTTCTCAAATAAATCATAGAATTTTATTCCTAGTGACATTATTCCCATATAATGCATATTTTGACATTCGAATTGTTTTTTTCCATGTTATATATAATGAAATTTTTTATTTAATTTAATATTTTTATTCTTTTAAGGTTGTATTTATTATCAATGTGTTTGTAAATATGTCTTGAAGAAGAAGAACTTATTCGATGTTCAGTGTGTTCCCAATTATATTAACTTAATGAGAATAATACATTACAATTTAAAAGGATAAATCCCATTTTTATAATGTGTTTATTCGTATAGTATTGTTATAGATTCATTTAATGACATTGTATGTCATGTATGAATAATTATCCACGTGGCCATGATAACTATTAAACCAATATGTAATGATTCAAGAACACATGTTAAATTATTTTATATTTTTTTTCAACATGATAATAAGTGAATAGAAATAAGTTATAAATGATTTCATTTGAAAAATATCAATTAATATTTTTCATGAAAGAATATTCTTGAAGGCCTCAAAAAATAATTATATGTATATATTATTTTTATGTTTCTTGAAGGTGAAATGTTTCAGTTGGAAATTTCATACTAGGTAATTACTAATAATATATGGGTTTTCATAAAACATTATACATCCAAATCTTTTCATGTGGGCTATATCAACCATATTTGGATGCCAATGCTCAACACCATAAAAACTAGCCTGTTTGCGGCTAGGAATAATTGTATAAAAGAATTTGGGATGAAATGTGCATACAAAGGCATTCATGGGGGTGATAACATGATTATTCTAGATATTATATCATTATTTAACATGTATTAAACTTAATTAATGTGTTATTTTAATCTCCCCCTTTAAATAGGATTTGATTTCAACTCACATAATTTTGTATTGTGTTTTCCTGAATCAGATAATTTCCTTTAATAATTTTATCATTCCACATATTTGTATCTTTAATGATTAATTAATTATATTCTATGATGATGTTATTATTAATTTTAACCTTCTTACTAGGGAAATATTGTTTATCCCACATTATTCTTCCATCTGGGTTTTAGGATTTGATAAAATGAATTAAAGTTTAAAGAAATTCATATTTTTTATATTGTATTTTTCAAACATGTCCATGTTTTTACTTGCCATAAATATTCTCCATTCCCAATTAGGATCTCATGTTGTTTTTATAACCAATGATCGTTATATTTCTAAATTAATGTTTTTGAAAACTAATTATCCATTCTATGATGTGGTATTTTTATAATGGGTTTTTATAAAATTATATAAGTTTTATACCTACTAAAATTCTTTGATAACAATTTACATTTGTATGTGACTTTTTATGTTCTAATGTATATATATAGTAAATGTTTTAAAATAATTGAATATTATAATTTTTTTATGTTTTTAATAAATTTTCCAATATGTTTAGAAGAAAAAGAAAAGACTATATAGTCATTGTGCTCCCATGAATGATTTTTCAAGGAGAAGCATCAATGAGAAATTAAAGGGTCTTATAATATTTTAGATGATGTTATTATTCATTTATAATTGATACAAATTAATTTAGTTATGTGGGATTACATTCTTGAAATATTATCCATGTTTCAGTAATGATTTTAGAAATTCTATTAACTGATTCAGAAAAGTACTAATGTATTCCAAATTGTTTACAACCTGATTAGATGTTATCAAGAATTATCCACTGATTATTTCTTGTAAATACTATGTATATATTAAATTTCATGAAGTAAAATTAT
Source organism: Viscum album (assembly GCA_963277665.1). Lineage (NCBI taxonomy): Eukaryota > Viridiplantae > Streptophyta > Magnoliopsida > Santalales > Viscaceae > Viscum > Viscum album. The sequence goes on from OY728140.1 coordinate 657,097,084, forward strand.
TAATGTACATTAAAATGATATATATATATATATATATATTTAATGGAGGAGTTTAATTTTATAAAAAAAATATCATACTTTGAAATAAATAGATTCATATAGGATATAATAGAAATGGGGGAAACCAGATAAATCAACATGGGAATGATAAGAAACACATAATATTCATGGATCATTCCCATGGGAACTGTCCATTGTATGAGAATTCAATATTAAAAAAAAGAACTAAGAATATTAAGTCCCTAAACAGGCTATCATGGGAGTGGGAACATGGGTTGGCAGAAAACAAGTGGGCTAGGTAACATGTTGGAAGAATGGTGATTCCATGGAGAAGGGAATGATTACACAATGTTGGATGGCTATAAAATGGATATGACTACTAAGAAGTACTCGAACATGATGGTAATTAATTTGGGATAGTAGTGATAAAATATTGTTTTACTCCATCATTAAATTTATGAATATAATACAGCCGTCTAATAAAATTATTCTAATCAATTTGATGGAATATTTATCTTTATATTCATCCTCGAAACATTCTGTGATAGTTTTATTCACCTGATACAACATAGAATTAATAATATTCATAGAACCTCAAAATATTTATTTATTCAAATAAAATTAAGACAAAGAATACATGATTAAGATCTCAAATCCATGAATGAAACATTATATTACACAGATGATATTATTCCAGAAAATGTTTATTGTCAATAATGGAAAAAATTATACAATAAATATTTATTATACATTAATGAATTATATATGGCCGTATTTATGTCAACATCACCTCAGGGTTGAAGAAGTCTGTTATGTGATGATGTATTCATTATCTTCTTAATCATGATATAAGTGGAATACCTCATTGTCATTAAAATACTGAATTATTGACTGATAATAAATTATTCTATTTTTTTTTGGAAATTTATAAATGACATCCAACATGATATAAAACCCAGAAAACACATTTAATTAAACACAAAATTGATGTAGTGCAGCACCTCTAAATATAACAAGGTACTAAGGCCGATATAAATTTCCATAAAAAATCAAATAGATATTGTTTTTTTTCAAGAAAACTAGATTATTCGTATTTCTATTTTATAATTTTAAAATGGAGTTTCTTACAAATTTATGACATGATAAATTTCTTGTGAGATACTTTCTGGGTAAAATAATCCCACTGAGTTTGGTGAAGAAGAACTACACATCTCCTAAAAGAATAATACCTCTTAATCCCAATATAGTTTGAGAATTATAAACTGTATACCATATAAATTACATAAATAGGTTACGAATTATAAACCCTAAAGTTAATCAAAGGGATATTTTTAGTGGATACCTATTTTATAAGGAATTCTTATAGAATCAATAATTTCATTTCTTCTTAAAGTTGATTTTTTCATTCTTCTCTTCCATAAAGGATTACATCACATGTGTTGTGTAAAAAAATGTAAAACTATCAGGCACATTATATAATAGTTGAAGATAAACATGGGTGAATATAATAGCTTCCATGAAATCATTATAAAAAATTAACAGATTCAACTCTTACAACGTATGTTCTTGTGTTGAGGTAATCAAATCATATTGAGTGTTAGTATAAATGAATAAGGGTTGAATGTTATCAAAATAAAATGATATACATCTGATATTACTCATACATTTGTTTTGATAATATTAAAATTCTTGTGTAAATTATTGATTCTATATGAGAGGCTATTGGGAATAATCATTTATTTTTAAGAAAATATATTAATTTTTAAAACAAAACAGGATCAAATTAAAAAGATATTTGTCAATTATTATTTGGGGAAACATATTTAATTTAACATTAAACATCATATTTATATTTTTCTTACTAATGATGGTGATGAAGAGGTAGTCTGGTCGCTTATAATATAGATGAAACTACATTTTTATTCAAATTTATTTGTGGTAGCCCAAGTGATTTCTGTAGTTTCATGTAACAGATTATATCAATTGGTTTCTATTGATGAATAAACGTTTTCTATATTTACCTATCACATCAGGATGTGTATTATAACCTCATTCATCTATTCTCTATTCAATCACCTACAATTTACATATTAGATTCCATTAAAATGATTATAAGTCCATAAAATTTCTCATTATAATATTCATAATATAATTAAGGATGTTTTCATAAAAGCAAAACTGCTACACACTAGGAATGTTGTTATTCAAATTGAAAGAAAAAATCATTAAAAACGTTATATCCCTTAGTATTATTTATTTTGTGTTTATAATTACTATCAATATTTGAATAAGAATATAGACTCACTCATGAAATAAGTGATATGTCTATTTTAGGGATAAAAGTGTTAAAAGTAGACAAAATTCATCCCAAACTAATTCACCCCTTTTTGGTCATCCCACAACTGATCCCAACGGTAATTTGTTATGAATTATTTTTATATTTAAAAAATATATTTTTGTAATGTGAATATATAATCATTTCTTGTAATATGATATTTATAATTCTTTATTAAAAAATTACTTTTAGTGGATTCATATAGTCATTTAATGTCTTGTTCTCTAATGAATTAATGTTTCATCAGTCACCTTATTTATACTATTTTTAAAAAATCTTTTTGGGTTTTCATGTTTTTTGTATCAAATGATTTTTTATTTTTATAATAATATTTGGAATATTTATGAGACACATTTTTCATTCAATATGATTTTTATTATGTGAAGAATTATTTCATTTTGTGTTGAAGTAATATGTTTTCATAAAGGTTGGTGTGTTCTATTTTATCCATCCAATTCATTAGTTATTTTTTATATAAAATGGGATATCAATTTGAGATTATTAAAGAAATAATGCCTCCCTCTAGTAATCATGTATGGAATGCTCGATATTATATTTATATCAAGAATGAAATGATCACTCCACTATGGTAATCATATAGGGATACCTATTATACTATGGGAATCATGTAGTGATTCCTTCCCAACTATGGGAATTAACTATGGAATACACTCTCTACTATGGATATCAGGTACTACCCCCATACTATAGAAGTTAAGTGGAAATGCCATCTCTAAAATTATAACATTTATTTATGATCATGATATTGTCATATATTTTCCTTATTAGTTCTTTAGTTCCAATAAATGAAAATTTCCAAAGTCATTTCATGTTCTAAATATATTCTAATTCTAATTTTTTAATTTCATGATTTATTAAATATATATATGTATTCCATATTTTTAAGGATTTTTCCTTGATCATATGTTCATCTACCATGATCTATGATTATAAATCATGTTATTATTGGTTTAAAAATGAACCAATGATCATTAATCCAATATTTATTTCTTGTTTATTTTTTCCCTCATGTTTATAATCAAATGGTTATGACATTTGGTTGTAATTTATATGCAGAGAATTCAATCTCACCAAGTTATTATATTTTATTCCCCAATGTTATGATGATGATTATAACAGATTATATCCCAATAAGATAATATATAAGAGTAAATTTATATAGAAATTACAACATGTATTTTTAAAAAAATATCTCTACCTGGGTCTATCTATTAAACTAATCATATCAGTCTTTAGGTTGTGTGTATTTTGTGAGATGTATAAATTATATAATAGTATCAATGTATTATATATTTTTTTCGAATTTCATATTGATTTACTCTTGTTGAACTCACCCAAGTATATTCCATGCCTTCATTAACCTATATTGTCTTTCTACTACTATTCTCATATGTTTGGAGAATAGTAGTAGAAACCTATAATCATGTAAAAAGAACCATATACAACTAAAAAATATCATCATCATGATGATCCTACAGTATCAATTCCATGGGGGAGAGAGTCATCTATACATCAACCAATATCTTACATATTCTATGACTAATGGTCATCATAGGCATCTTGGGAAAATCCCCATCAATTTCCCCACATCATTGGTCTCTCTCAATGATTTCACCGACTTATTAATATTCAATTCATTTCCACTATATTACCATTAAATTTGGTAAAAAGTTATCAAAAAACAACCCCTGATGGTACTTGATCCACTAAATATTACTTATATTCATATCCCTCAAATATAAAATTTTGGATACCCTATTATGATTTGAATTTATTGCAAAAATATTGATTAAGTTTTTATGACACCAAATAATAATTTCACACATCACAGAATATAGTTATAGTTAATGGGATGGGACATTATTTTTATATGGTTGTAGTTTTGGAGAACCATACATGATGAAATGTTGATCATGCATTAAGGCACATCTCATACTTGTACTAGAAGTGAAATAATAGATTATGTATCCAATCCCAGATTTGGACAAAAATAATCACAAGGACTGTGCTCAACAATTATTTTATCTTCTAAATGGATATATAATATTTTAGTATCCATTCCATCATTATCTCTTTCTGGATAAAAAATGCATTGGAGAAGAATTCTAGAAACAACCAATGAAAAACCAACTATAATACTCCTCCAGGCCCAAAAATCTCTTCCCAAAAACATTTTTCTGCTACTCTTATGTCTTCACCACTTCGATCATTTATGTGTCTATATAAACCCATCATTTTAATATCAAATGACTCATATACATCACCTCCAATGTCTAGAATGCACATTTGGAATGTAATGAATACATTAATGATCATGTAGAGTCCTACGAATAATCAATAGTTGTTTCTCATGATCTTCCTCATTCTTGAAATAGACTAGTATATCACACTATGATGTAATAGTTGAGACTATTGTATAGAAACCTGTTTATGAGTTCACTATATAATATTATTGAATTATTATCCTTGAAATTAAATACCAAATACTCAAAATAGTCATACATTCACTGTAAATATTTTAAGAAATTTAATCTCTTGGAATTTGACAATGAGATACCTCAAACACAAATAAATTTGGGTGAAACATATTTCTCCATTGATATCATAAAAATTTCATAAGTATAGGTAATTGAATATTTATTCTTGATCATTACTTAATTCCACTTCCATTAATTGACTGATAACTAACGAGATCCAACAAACATCATTACAAATAACACTTGTGCTATCTAAGGTTAGACGCTTAGTAAAATTAATCCTTCATATTCCAAATTGTTCATTTATATTTTTAATTCCCATATATCGGTTGGGGACATAGAATATGAGGTTAAAGATATTGGTTGTGACATAGATTCCATATCAATGTTTAAATACATGTCCTACATATAAGGTAACACTATAGAATAATTTGGAAATACCTCTAGGAACTCACCCAGCACATGAGGTATTCCAATATCGGGTTCACTATCACCATCTTTCAAAATGAGTAATGAGGTTTGGAAAACCAGATATCCCAATGCTGGAATTGGACATCTAGCATATCCTGACTAAGGATCTCATTCACCATAAACAACATCAGAGCTTCCATTGAGTGACAAAAAATCACTATACAACAATAAAAATCTATGTGTGTCTAGACATGTTACATTAAATACATTACAAGGATCACATTGTATATTTCTATTCCATGTACAATCAAACCACATTATTTCTCAACCCATGACATGGTGAGTGCAGATTATAGTCTTATAAAACCCTATTATCTATTATTATTGAGTTGAATAACCAATTCCATTGCATAAATAAATAGTTTAGTAGAAAATGTAAACACATACACAAGAAAATCATAAATAAAAGAAACATAAGACACCATGTCAAATCTAACAACAACAATCTATGATGAAATTAGAATCATACCGTCAATAGTCATAGTCCCTACATCAGATTCCACTGGAATTTGATCAGAATAATGAAGGTTTATCATCTCTACTAGAACACAAGATCATATATTGACCTACATCATTAATTTAGGTTGACTCTTCCCAAATGTAGATCCAACCTTACTACCCAGACTACCAAACTAAGAGACAACTATCTAGGATGGTTTATATCATGAATTAATTTTCATAGAGGTTGTGAAATGTGAACCACCATGATACAATCATTCCACATTGAAAACCCTCTACATATTTACCATAGATAAACATAGATAGAATGATGTATGTGGAGATGAATATTAAGAATTCATATTTCATTCCTTCCCTCAATGATTGAACAATACCGACCTAGCAACTGATGTTGTATAAAAAAATTATCATGGAATGTTATCTTCAATAAACACATCACCTATTATCATTCTCATCTGGCATTCCCTTCTTATGAGATGATCATTTAACTTCTAATTGGAACCCACATTGGGATTGAAATATAATAACATAGTGAAATAGTTCACATATTTTACCTTATTTTGATCGACATGATGGAGATCAAAAAACTCTCAAGCCCTAGTGAAGGATAAGGTCTCATGGAAATACTACTTATTGAATACGACATTGAAATCCTTCAAATAACTATGATCATGATTCTCATCATGAACCACTAAGTCACACAACCTCAGATTGGGACCTCCCAACAAGAATGAATTACATTTCACATTAATTTCCTCATGAGTTAATGGGATCCAAACTATCATTTAAATTTTCTCAATCCAATCCTCATCTTTATGGGGATTTGTGTGACCCCAATAAGGAAGGATTTTTTTATGAGTAATTAATTATCGTTGAACCATACCGAATATGTTTCATTTCCATAATCTGAGTAGTACTTATCCCTTCTCCATGACCCAAATTCTGGATAACCTGGTCCATTGGTTCCATTATTATTATATCAATTTGTAAGGGAGAACACTCTTGAGCATCTTCCCACAATTACATAGGATGTATCAATTGATCCATCTTGAAAAAATAACTGAAAATCAAATGAAATCCATAAATATCATCATCAATGAAAAATTATTATTATTATTTACAAAATAAATAATTCAAATCAGTTCTATAATTAAAAAAACCATTACCAATTCAATAATAGACAACCCACTTAACCTTTGAATGGAGTCCATTCTTAGTCAGGAGCCTGTACAAATCACATAGAGGTCAAGTCAAACCAATTTTCTATGATTCCATGGAAAATTAAGGCCCATTATGATTTGTCTTTCCCAGAAACCCCACTCAGAACCAAAACATCATGCTCAAATTTTCAATCCTCATATCTATACATATTATCTAAAATACATTGCCCTAATGAAATTGTGAAACCCCATTTTATTCCATTTTTTCACGAACCTAGATGATATTCCATTTACATGGACACATTTTCTTTTCTTATGACATTTTCGAAAAGGAATTTCGGATCCAAACAGGTAGGAAACTAGTGACTACGAATTAAAAAACACATTTAGTAATAATATCTAATATTGAAACCATCAAAAGAAACAACAAACAACTACCTAAAAATAAAAAATATCCACCAACAAATCCAAGCACACATTTCCCTTTGGGAAGTTACCTCAAAGTCTGATCAGTGAACAAAAATATGAACTTCTCCATAAAAAATTTCTTATACTCCAAAGATTTTTTATCACCATTTCCCTTCATAAAAATAATTTGAAATAATAGTATGGACCTCCAATGAATTACTTTATCTACGAAGTCTGTAATTCATACAACCAACCATCTATATTATCATAACATTTTTAATATCCAAAAATCATCTTTAATGATTGATCTTAAATTTATTATTTTTGTAAAAATATTATAATTGTGTCATGATTTTTATTCTATAGATCATGGAACTATATAATATTTTCATGGACTTGATCATTCATAAAAAAAATATCAACATGGAAACTATAAAATTAATGCATAAATAAATAAAAATAGTTAAATATTATAAATGAATGGGTGATAAAATGTAATAAAATTACAATATATGATATCATAAATTTGAAAATTGTAATTTAATAAATTAATAACATTTTTAAAACCAATATAATGGATCTAAATTAATATATATACAAAATTATTCTGGAGGTTTGGGATTAGGTCTCAATTTCCATTCATTAAGTAATATTTTAATGTTGTCCCAAAATATCATTTATTGGGTCTATATAAAAACATTTTAATATATAATATCATATATATGTAATATTTCATTAAATTTTTTATATCAATTTTAATAATTTCATCCAAGTTGATTTTTTGAATATTACTATGTAGTAATAGATTTCACCTCAAATTCAATTTCATTGAGGAATATTTTATTTTAAAGAAAATAATATAATTTATATTTCATATATATGGCCTATTTTACATTTAATATCTTTAATACATTTTTATTAAAAATATTTATTCTCTTTATTTTTTATATTTCATCTTATGGGGTTTAAATTATGATATTCCATATTGTAATGATTTTCATAACCAAAATTTTTCTTATTTTCTTATATTACTCTTTTATTATCATTGATATTATAATATTATGTATGTAATTATTTTTTACTATATTATGGTGTATATATACATCATTCATGTAGATTTTCTGTTGATATACATAAATAATTCATTGATTTATTGTCACTTACATTTTATGATCATTATAAGTGTTTATTTAAGAATGTCATTCTTATAACAATTACTTATTATTTATATATAATTGAATGAAATTATTGTCCCATATTTTTAATAAACCATGGTAATTTTATTATCATTTGATTATTATTGATTTTTTTAATTTACTATACAAAAATTTCATAGTTTTTTTTCTTAAAATAATTTTACCATTTATTATGAAAAACCCATCATCATTACTCTCTTTAGTTGGAAAACGTTTTTCCCAAACCATGTTTACTAAAAATATTTTCAAAGATGATTTTACCATTTTAGAAATGTTTTAATAATATTATATTTATTAGTTCTTACTTTTTATAAAAAAATTGTAATTATTTTTCAAGTCATATAAAAAAATGGTAGTTTTTATTTTTCACAAAATGTAAAAGTAATATTTGTTTTAACATTTGTGAAATGAATTTAATATATTATCCCCACGACTAATCAAATATTGTAAATCATCCTTTTTATGTTTCAAATATTACTTTCAAAAAATGTTATTGACAATTTTTTTGAACATTTATATTTAAAAGGTATTTTTAAAATGAAAATATTTTATCATTAAATGTTTTAATAATATTTTTTGGTATTTATATTTATAAATTAAAAAACATGCATATTTACTTCAATGTGTATATTATGTACTTATACTCAAATTATTTTTCATCAATAATAAATATGATCATTTTGAACGAAGAATATATTGGAATTCACTTACCTGATTCAATTTTTTAGTCATTACCTTTCCCTTTATTTTTTCACATTGATTTGTCAATTAAATTTCACCAAAATATCCCTATTTGTTACTATGGATATCTTTATTAATTTAATCATTTATAATTTCTAAATATTATGTTCTATATTGAATTATATTTTTTTATCAGTGTAAATATTCTTAAACCCTTATTTTTTATTCCCTACATGTAATTGATAATAAAGAACATCGTTTATGATTTAAATATGTTATTAGATATATAAATAATAATTGAGCATAATGACATGGTTGGGTCCCGGTTATATATATCACCTTAATTCATCGATTGTTATCATTAGTAAAATTAGTAATCTATAATTTACTATTTTAAAACCTTCAGTTTTCACTAGTTTCACAAAAGGTATCGATGGTTGAGATATCATGCACTTGAGAAACATTGTCTAATAATAAAATATTTCCTACATTATGAGTTAGGTTAGTATCGTTTGTGATATTTTTACCCTGATATTATATCTGGATTCTTTTAATTCTTAGTTCATAGATTAAATGCCTTGTCTATTCATTTAATTTACATAGCATATTGATTATAACATAAAAATTAACTTAATTGAAATGTTTGTTCAATTATTTACCATTCAATATTTATTATTCCTTATAGTGTTATTGAAATGGAATGTGGGTTTAGATGACTATGAATCCATTTATATTATGATAATTTATCGATTATTGTTTCTTTTATACAGAAACCATGTTGATAATTTAATCTATCAATTATTTTTAATCCTTTCCTAGGAATCCATGATGTGTACAATGATTAATATGAATGAATTTTATACATGGAATTGTGTTATTAAAAAAAGTAGTTTTCTTTAAATTTTTGTTTCAATTTTAATTTTAGAATCATGATTGTATCTATTTCACCATGTAATGATAAAAAAATTAATTTGAGATATGATCTTGTATATCTTATGTAAATATAATATATCAGAAATAGGATTCCTTCTACTTGGATTAGGGTCAATATAGTTTGTATCCTATTATGTATAGAATAAATATTGTGTACTAGCTTTTGGAACACATAGATTATGGTCATAAACCTATGATAGGGTTTGGGGATCTGTATAGAAGAACACCAAAATGTTTTGGTATGGTAGATATTATTTGTTTTCCCAAGAAATACTTCTTTATCAAGGTATTCAAATAGGATATGATTCTATCACATATGTACTTAGTTGTAAAAACTATAAAATTGGTTCATTTTCTTTGACCAGATCTTCACCAGGTGTATGATAATTGCCCTTACTGACCAACTAGTTTGACACACATTGATGGTATTCTTAAAGTAATAATTTTTTTTAATTTAAACACATTTTTATATATTATAATTAATTAAGAAAATGAATAACTTCATTCAAACATAGTACGTCTAATATTGAAAATAATGTTCAATGATTTATAAATTATTTAAACTATGATATGGTTTTCCCACAATGATTATTTTTTAACACATTCAGCTATTTGGTATTATGAAATGCCTTGATCATGAACATATCATGTTGATACTAAAGATGTAGAAAAATATTGAGACTATAAGAATCAAAACAAATAAATAAATGAGTGATAGATATCATTAGTATTCCAAATCAAAAGTTCTAATATATATTTATCTACATATACATTAAACAACTCTTGGGCTAAATATGTAATAATTGCATTAATTTTTTAATTGCATGAGAGGAGGGTACCATAGAGGAAAGGAGAAATGATATCAATCTTGTAATAAATATTTAATGAGACATCGACAAAAGATTCTGATTGGAATTTGAAAATTCATTATCTGAATAAAAGAATTGAACAATGAAAAAAATTTCATGTAAAAAATAATATTACAATGTATATAATTAATATCATCATATGAGTCAATTTATAAATTTTTTTATTAAATACAAATAAATTATATATTATTTGATTCAATACCCATATCTAATGTTCGGACCATCAACCAATGAAAGACATATATTGAATACAAATTGATGTATTATTTATTTACTATGTTTTGAGAATTAAATTGTATAAGTTGTTTACTAATGTATTTTTGGTTAAAAGTATCATGAAAAATATAAAGATTATGTAATGTTTAGAATCAGATATTTTATTATTTACTTATGTTTTATGGATATCATAATGGATTTATTATTATAGTATTGATCATAATTTTATTTTCTTAAACATCAATTTTCAGGTTTCATGTGATTAGTGTCATCCAATATTAAGAAAATTTTGGTTAAAATATTTGGAAATACAATAATTAGTTTATTATATTGAATATTTATTTAAAGAAAAATTCAATGGCATTTTATAGAAATAATTATAAATATATATATAATCATTAGAGTTAATATAATCAATAATGACAATTTAATAATAGTTAAATAATATTATTGAATATTATAAATAATAAATTTTAATTTAATTGTTAGTAAAAAAACTCTATTCAATGATTAATTTTGTTGACTTGATTCCCACTTTTTTAGGATGAGAATAGAAATTATATTCATGTTGGTTTAGAAAAATGAAAACCTACTTGTCTGGTAAAAAACCAAATGTTTTGTGAATGCCATTCGTGTTTGTAATGGTTCTGGTACTTGAACACATAACAAAAAGAATGATAACAGTTTAACACATACCCATTCCAAATTATATCCTCTATACTATTTCATTACTTAAATGATTTGAATAATTCATAATAATGATAAACTAGTAGTGTTATTTTTTGAGGTTTTGAGATTAATGTATTATATTGTATAACATCTGCAAACCATATTGGTTTTTAAAATAGTTTCATATATATAAATAAATACAACATTCAATTTAGTGGATCTTGTTATCCATTTAAAATTTTCTTTTTGTGTATTGGGAATAAAATATTAATTTTTTCATTTCATGGAGTGAGAAATGAATTATAAATTTATTGAAATACAAACATATTATAAAATTGTTTTAAAAAAATGTTTAAAATAATTATGTATCATTATTTTCATAGAAAATAATCAAATTATTGAACATTATAAAAAGAATCTTAAAACAATATTATGTAACCTTGGTCTCCAATCAATAAATGAAATATTTAAATCATCAATGATTTATTGATTTAGGGTTCTTAATTTTTCATTGATTATTCAATTTTATGATCAAAGACCTTTATCACACTGTATAATTATTTACAAGGTTATTCAATATCCAAATCATTACCATCCAAAATTTTTAACCAACTTAGAAACCTAGTTATGTGACCATTTTATTTTGTTTTCTTTATTATTTAGAGGATATTTTATCAACCTTTTTATGATATGTGGGTTTTAATATTTGTATTAATAAATTTAAAACTCCTCATTGATATGTTCATATTCAAATTCGGAGAGAAGTTAATATTTAAGCTAAGGAGAATGTAGTGACCAAATTTTTTAAAATAATACCTTTTTATTTTCTATTCTATGATACTTGATACATCGAGCTTAAATAAGCCACAAATATATAACTTCAAATTTAATCTCTTCAATAGCTTATAGAATACACAACCCTAAGTATTAATGAACTATAACACAAAATAATATTATAAATATGAAATTAAATTGATGTTTATTAATTTTTCTATCATAAATATGAATATAATTGTTATATATTTATTTAAAATAATCTATATTTCATTTAAATTAAAAAAAATCTGGAAAACATTTTTTTTGTGAAATACAGATAACTCCCTCATTGCGCACATAATATAAAATTAATTTTTTAAAATGTTTAAATTTTTTTAATAAAATTAAATTCATTTTTATATAATATCATCATAATTCTACTTTTTCGATTTTTTTATTATTCTGAAATGTTTTGAAATTTCAATGAATAGTGAAAAATAATAATTTTTTTTTGTAAAATTCCACTTAATAAAAATTATTCATAATGATAAATTATAATTTAAATTAGTATTAATGTAATATTAGTAAAATTATATATCAATTAATCACATTTTGGTAATTAGAAAAAAAAACTTCGAGATGAATTTATATATATAAACCTTTCAATCATTATGATTATTTTCTCTTTAAAAACATTCTTCTTATCACATTTCTGGGATTAATTTTAAATTTATTTTTGAAAAATATTTTATTATAATTTAGAAAAATATATTGAATATATTTAATAAGAATAATATATATTTTCTAACTTGTTTAAAATATATTTTATATTAAAATTTACAATGAAAATACGAAAAGTTATTTAACACTGTTAAGGTAAAAACAATTTATTAGGGGTAGTTTAACAAAAAAATATAACTGATAAAATAACTTATATAGTTACAGAAATTCAATTTAAATAAACAAAATAAGACTATATTATTTCTCATTATTTAAAAAGCTCTATATATATAATATTTTTATGTGAAAATGAGTGTATGCATGTTTCCTTTAAAACATTTCAAGTATTCCACTCACAACACCTATAAAAGGACATTAACTCTACATTCTTCTTGAGACCAAAAACTATTTTGGTTTTTTCAATAAATTATCCAAAAAAATCCAAAATTACCTCCCTATACCTTTAAATCCCCATTTTGAGCATATATCAAAAAATTTAAAGCTTGGAAGAAAACCTAATGTGGGTACCCAAAAAAGAGGATATGATTTTCAATGAGCGTTTTTATTTTATTTCTTCCAACACCTTATTATGTTAATGTCAAACCATGATGATATAATACATTATAATATACTATATTCTTAGATTTTATTTCTATTAAGGACATGAGTTTTACCTATATCAAAATATATCAAATTGATTATGAAATCATTATTTTTTGCACGGCGGACCAACGCCTCACGAACCAATGTCATTCATTTTTTTATTCACACCTCTCATTGATGAGTATGATTATGGATAAAAATTAGATATATGATATTTATCAAATAAATATTCCTCAATATTAATATAAGTATTTAAATATTTAATTTCTATTATTTTGGGGATATAATAATATTGATTTTTTATGGAAGACTACGACCTCATGAAGTAATATATTGCATTTTTCACTATAGAGATACATAGAAGTAAAAAGTGATAAAAATAATGAATATAAATTATATTAATGGAATAATTATTATATTAATGGAATATTTATCATTCTACAAAGAGAATATATATTGTTTTATTTCTTAACATGAAAAATTAAAACATTATTCTCGAACATGTGGACTAATGCCTTCAATAAGTGATGGGACTCTTTTTCGTCACTAATATGAATGGATGATATATACATGAATATTTATGTAAATAATATGATATATAATATATTTTAATCACTCCATATTGATAAATTAATACTACCCTTCTTTCCATGATTATTATTGGAAAATTGGAACGTTATTCTTAAATATAAGCGACCTACCGCCATCATGATTATAACATACATATTTTATAAAAAATATTATTTATTAGTATTAAAAGAATAATTGATATATAAATATTATTAATATGTAATTATTATTATTATGTATCTTTTGTAACTATCTAATATTTTCATGCAGGTGGCTTATAATGAAAAAATATACATGAGAAAAAAAGACTACTAACACCAGAATCCATCAATGTAATTTAATATTATAAAAGAAGTAGTAATAATATGTTATAAATGGATTATATATTTTAATATAAAAATTATTTCGGTTATTTAAAAAAATAATAACATTTTTAATAATATTATATATGTTTTAAAATAAAATGTTACAAAAAGGAAGCAAGGGGTAAGACATTCCGTCTCAATTTCCTTTCATTTTGGCACATTTTTATATTATGTACTGATTAAATTTGTAAGATATATATAATTATTATTCCACATTATCTATAGTTAATACATTGTACATAGTGTTATTTAATTTTTGAATTTGAATTACTTCGTCATAGTGGAAGTTTCATGAATATTACAATCTATCAACAGATTTCTTCTCAATTTCTTTTCATTTCGGAATGCTATAATATTATGCACTTTACTTGATTTATATGGTTTAGATACTACACCTTTGAAATATAATATCATTATTACATAATGAGTAATGGAATCTTATTTCATAATTATAATGATTTTATCTATTGGGATTTGAATAAAATTCTACTAAGTGGTAAATAATTTCTCAACTAAATTTCATTTTATTGGGTTATATTTTTTACTTAGTTTCCTTGATATTATAAGATGATTTATGTAATAAAAATTTATTATAATATTATTAATTAAAATTATTTTATATTTTATTATATTTTATTAACGTAATAAATTCATTAAATTATTATCACATCTAATATATAATAACTTTATGGATTTATTTCAAAATCTAATTTTATAGACATTATATATTCATGATTTTATGTGTAAGAAAATTATTTACATATTTTTTAATAAACTAATTTAATTATATTATCCTTTATTTATTCATTAAATATTCATGTAATGGTACCATGTTCCATATTTCTTTAATTTAGATAAATGATAATTATTTTGAAGAAAATCAAACTTCATTTCGCTCATTAGTCAGAAATCCATTTTCATACAAAACTATACCCCATAAAAATTACATTTTTTTAAAAATATTTAAAATGATTTATTAAAAACCATGTTACAAATTTTTTATTTTTAAAAAAAATTATTTTGAAGGATTATTCATGACATTTTTATAATAATTCATGTTTGGATTTTACTTAAAATGTTAATGGAAACTTTCTTTGAATATGTTTAACATTAACATAATTTGTAGTCTTCATTAACACTAAAATGTTTTAATAATTAATTTATAATTTCCGTATATTATTTTAGAAGAAATTTATTCAAATAATTTTTTCTAAACATTTATATTTAATAAGATATTTTAAAAATGAAATGTGTAATTTTCTAATGAATTTTTTTAATCACATATGAATGGTATTTATATTTGTCACTAAAAAAACATATTATTCTTTTTGAAATAGGTATATGTTTTGTTGATTCCATAAATATTATTCCACTTAGTGAATTATGATCATTTTTTAAATGTAATGTAATGATATGCACATCAATTATTCATTATTATATTAATTTTTTTTCCAATAATTATTCACTTTCTTATAGAAATTAAATTACCCCAAAATAAAGATATTATTTATCTGGGATATTTTTATTTCTTAAACCATATATCATTTATACATAAGGAATTCAACATTAATTTTTTCTAATTGGGGTAATATTGATAAATAAATATTATTTAATCATTATGGATAATTGATGATAAGGAATATTTATCATGATTGAAATCAATTATTTGATATATAAGCAATTCATTGAATACTCATACATAGGTGGGCCCTGTTACATATTTCCCATTGATGAATTAGTATGTGTCATGAAAAAATAGTATGTTACCATTAAAAGGGATATTACCTATAGGTTGAAACCATCACATGAAATGTCTAGATGATATAATTATTGTTTTTATTAAACATTAGGCCCAATAATTAAGTATTTCCATTATTAAGAACTACATAATTTTTATCCATGTAATTTCTATAATGAAATTATCATGAATGCATTACATTATCTTTTTATAGAATAAATAGAATATGGGTTTAGTAATTTACATTTAAATGATGAACATTCTATATTATGTTTTAGATTACAAGTGTGTTCAGTTATTTATCTTTGTATGTTTATTATGACTTATCCAGTAATTTAAATGGCATGTGTGTTTAGTTAATTACCTATCAGTGTAGATTATGAAAATTGATTAATGATAGCTTATACTATACATTACCCTCATAAATCATTTGATGTTATAATTATTTTTTTTATTTTATTTGGAATCAATTATGTATAACATGATTTCTCTAAGAAGTATATTCTAGAAGAAATACTGTTTTTATAAAATAAAAATATGTTCTAATTTGTGTTATAAAATTTAATTTTGAAATCATGTATGTATATAATATACTATGACAAATAAAATGTTTAGTATTTAGATATTTGAAACATTATATCTTATAAAAATTTAATAATATGTACAAAAAATTTGTGCTACAGTGGATGGGGTTTCAATAGAAATTCATTCTAGGTATACATTATGTATAATCCGAAAGAGGTGGTCTGAGAAGATATTTTACTCATAACTATGTGTTTTTGTTTTATTTCATATTCCAAATCCTTTATCCCTTTTTCAATTATGATCGTGTGATAAAATCGGAATCTATAATATAATGAGACGTTATTATTTTAAAAAAACTTCATCAATCTCTTATTCCATGAAATGGGATAAAAAATCAACATTCGTGTATACGAGGGACTACAAACTCAACAAATGATGTAATTAACTATCCATTATCACATCTCATAGCTTATTGTAATAATGGATTTAATGTATATATATTATATCTCTAACATATTTATACTTATTTTTTAATGATATCTCATATACCTATTTACATTTTTTTCATGTTGGACATTTTAATGTCACTCGTGTATACGGTCAACTACCGCCTAATAAAGAAATGTTATTCGTGTCTCACTAAAATATTTCATGGAAGTAGTAACACTATTTTTAATTTTTACTAGTTATATTCATGATATTATAATAATTTTCAGGACATATTTATTAGTATATAAATTAATATATCATATTATTTATTTCAATGAAAATTGATAATGTTGATTTTGTACATGTGGACACCATCCTCGACAGAGTGGTGTGAATATTTTTTCATCACCCCATCATAAGAGGGATCTATATAATTATTTTTAATAAATAATATAGTATTTAAGATATTATTATAATTACAAAATTATCCAATAATATAAAACTAATTTTTATAAGGATCATTTTAAAATGGAAATGATACTCATGCATATATTTATACAATTATATACGTGATGGTAACGTAGTTAATGTTTCCTAAAAGATACTGATGATTGATTTTAAAAAGATTTATTTATGAATAAATATGATAATTATTTCATTATTATTATTCTTGAGATGTTGAAATTATGACCTCTTTGTTAAAGGTCAACATAAAGAAGATGTATTAAAACAATGAACTGAGGATCCTCAAAAAAACTGATCTGTAATTACTTAATAGAATAATTAAATACGATATTAAAAATTAATAATATAAAAAATATATGTATAAGTGTTTTTCTCTTATGACATTTACATCAATGAAACAAAATCCACATTCATAAATTTTTTGAGAGGTATATATATTTGAACAATTTAAATTTAATATCAGCAATCCAATATAAATCATTATATTTCAATTTTAAATTTGAATTTATTTATCCTTGTGGATTGAAATGAATGTTACTATGTAGTAAAGAGCTTCTTAAATCAGTATTCATTCATGAGGTTATAAAATGTCGTCATTTCCTTTTTTGGATATGATACCATGTTAATTGATATATAAATTATTATATAGTGTATTTAAATTATAATTTTATGGATTTATTTTTTAGACATAATATATATATCGATTAACTCTAAATTCTCTGATATGATCATTGTGAGGGTTAATCATCTAAAATTTATCTCTATGGGACATATTTTTTTTACCTGAACCTATTTTCTTTATTAGTTGTATGTACTAAAAGTTGGGAATGTTATATAATATATATTTTCTCATTAATGATTTATAATTCTTAATATGGAGTAATTATTTAATGGGTTTCACAATTATAAAATTACAAATGTAGTAATGGCGTTAGGTTATAATATCTATTATTTTGGGATTTTTTATGTTCAAATTTCCATAAAATAAACCATATACTTTTATTTTGTTAAAATAAATATATATCATCTCTACTATACATGAATTCAGATACCATTATTTATTTCTATACCCTCTCTTATTAATTGATAAAATATTAATGAAGACATTTCCTTGGGATACTAATCTTGATATATTATTTTAGAGATATTATTAGTCTATTCCATATCCATATATTCTAAAATATTTTCAAAAGTGTTCCTTTAGAATAAGAAATTTTTCCTTAACTCCATTTTATAATATTTATCATTTCTTTTAAAATATTTTTAAATGATGTTTCTTAACAACTCCTAAAGTATAAATATTTATTCATGTTTTCAAAATGATATGAAAATAATGATTATTTATATCATTTATAATATAGGTTTAAATTCTAACCATTATGTCATTTATTTTCAATAAAGATATATTATTATGTTTCCAATTGATTTAAAATAAATTCTCATTATTTTGTGAAATTTAATTATTAAAAAACGATTTTCTAAATAAAAAGAAAATTTTCCTCAAAAATGTATTTAATGGTTTTTGAATGTAATTTTTATTAATCAACATTATCAACAACTATTTTTAGAAACGATACAAGGTAAGTATTTTGTAATGTTATCATTCCCATTTATTCTCTAAATGAAATATGGTTCTCTCATTGTGATTTTTATGGAACCCATTTCTTTTCCATGGGAAAATCATGTTATAATGAAAATGTTTTGGGATGTGTTTCTTACCCAGGGGTTAATTGAGTTTTAATGAAATTTTCATTCAACATATTTTTGTACATTGATTTTTGATTATTATAATGTATTTTAATATACTACATTTCATTCTGCGAAGTTAATGTTGTATGAAAACTATTTTTATTGAATATATTTCTTTTCCAATAGTTAGTCACGATTCAAAAATTTTAATATGGATTCACTTTTTTCCCAAGGGTTAATTATGTTTCCAAGAGATTTAAATGTAACCCCTTTATTTTCTATAGGTAAGTAATGTATAAAATAGATTTTAGGAAACTAATTGAATTTATAATTCTGAATCATGTTATTAAAGGAATAAGAATAGTATTTTTGAATGTTTCATTGAAATGCTAGATCTATTTACTTTATTTATAGTTCATTGACACTGTAATATTATTGGTGTGCCCATATAGCACCAGGTGTGACTATTATATCTTATATGATGGGTGATCCTAGATAGTGTGTTGGTGTTCCTGATATAGCTTTTATGATGTTTTCTCCTATTTAGTTCTCGAATGAATTTGATAATGATTTTGTTGTTAAGATAATTACAATGGATGTTATTAATATTTCAATCAAATTATAACTATTATTTAGGGGTTATATAATTCTAATTTCTCATGATACCCAAATGTTTTTATGGTTTTTATGGGTTATAAATGATTCACATGATCATGATTTATATACCATTTCCCTGTATTATGGATTATGATGACTAATTCCTTTTTTAATTACTTAATTCATGTTATGATGTTTTATTAACCAAGTATTTATTATTATGAGTTATATTATTTTATGACAATATAAAATGATTCTGTCATCATGAACATATATGAGTCTTAATCACACTAGTGATATTTAATTATAAATGGATATATTTACAATTAAAAATGATTTTAGCTCACACTTACTATTTATCATTTTTCTCAATGTTATAAACAAATGATGTAACATTAATAATTTCCAAAAGGGATTCATATTGAACATGATGATTAGATAATTTGATGCAAGAATAGATTATTTATGTGGTAGAACTTAACATTTAAATACCTTGGTATTTTTTATTTAAGAGTTTACCTTAATTCTCTAAAACACTAAACCTAAATGTTACTTGAGAATGTCGGTGAACCTAATTTTCCCCTTTTATGTTGTGAGAATTTGATTGAATAAATTCGTCCACCTACCACAGTTTTAAAGTCCAAAAATTAATGTGTATTTTTTATACACATGTTCATAGAGTTTTGGTATAGTATTATTATAATACATTCACTATAGATCATCCATTAATTGGGATTCCTCATTGTAAATCGAAAATCTTCAAATATCCTATTTCTAAGAAATAATCCAAGCGAATGTATGGGTTATTATACTGGGCACTAATTAGAAAATAAAATCTTCTATTATCTACCATAAAAATCTAAATTTATTTCATAATTTATATATATATATATATATAATTTATGAGTATTATATTATGTAATTTTAATATTTTTATGGAATAATAGTAATATATAATAATCCTTTTCCCATATAAAATTTAAAACATTGAATGTGTGTACATGTTAAATATTACCTACATGAGGGTACATACTTATTTATACATACCGAAATTACATATATAATTATAAATGATAATTTAATTTATGAATAAGATATTTTAATAGTGATTATGATTCTCCAAATAATAAAAAGTTTCAAACCCTTCTCCTATTTTGTGGAAAATTATAAAATTTCTTGTGTGTACATATCAATTATCCCATCCACTAAATATTTCAAATAGACAATTATAAATTATAAATAATACATAAAAATATTCTACAATATTAAGAAAACATAAATAATATTCTTATACTTGTCTACTTAAGATATTATAACAAAACAATTAATTGTATTACCATACCTACCCATTTATTACAAACTGTTTTTTTGTTCTGTCTAACCAAATGTGTAACAAATTATAGAAATTTCAATAATTGGTGAATATTAAAAGATAAACATTAGTATTATTACAAATAAATGGTAAATAAATATTGGTTATATGATTCAAGAATGATAATATTCGTTTTCTTCTAATTATAAATATTACACCAATTATTTTTATGAAATAAATGAAATATACATTCCACTGATTTTATATTACAATCCCAAACACAGAATATACGAGAATAAAATTTGAAAATTTCTAATAAGACATTGAAAAAAATTATTAACATTAAAAAATTATGAATGATGGAATTTTAATGAATTAATTGTGATCACTGAATGAAATTTGAAGCATTTAGAAAACAATTAAATCTATAATAATTATATGACGAATATTTATTATTAATATCTAATTTTTTATAAAAAATAATTACAATGTAATAATATAAAAAATAATAGATATTTATAATATTATTGAATATGATATTGAAATTTTTATTTTTATTATTTAAGAATTTTTATAACTTTTATCTAATCTATAATTCATTTCATGGTATTCAAGTCTTCTCATATCAATTTCTATTTTTTGAGAGTTATGACCTACCCAACACTTGTTTAATTTTTTATTATGCATAAAATATAACTATTTTTAAATATATCATGTTATTCATGAAATATATGGGATTAAAAAATCTATATTGTGTTATTCAAGTAATGGGTTTATGATTATACAAATAAAAAACTATTAATGAATTGTTTTACTCAAACACCCTTCCATTAAGAAAAATGTTTCCTATTTTATATATTACATATATTGTTTAATTATAAAACCATAATATTTTATGTTGCAATTCCTCTTTATTGTTTTGTAAAATTGAACTTTTTATTTAAAACAATTTCTTTTATGAATTTCTCCATCATATAATTTTAATATTTTTAATAATATTACCCATTCTCTTTAAAGATGATTTCTCATCCGTATGTATATTTTTTCTCCACACCAGGGTTATCATTTTGAAAAACTAAATATTTATCATATATTTTTGCCTTCATATTTAACGTTTCAAACTTTTAAATGGTTTTAATAATTATTTATTATTTGGGATTTCAACAATAATATTTCTGAATATTAATTTTTTTTATCCTCTTATATAACATCGTTTAACATTACACACTAAATTGGATTTTAAAAAAATTCTTTTGTTTTAAATGATATAATATTGAAGAATATATATTGATTTAAATGTTATCAAATTTATTAATTTCAAATTTATAAATATTACTTTTCCAATAGATCTATAACATTTTATTTTATGACAATGTTTAAAATGAATTCTAAAAATATTTTATTGTTTCATATATAATATCCTCACTATATAAAAATATTTAATTACATTACACTACTTTTTCCCTTTATATTAAACTTAAATTCCATTATACAATTTAATTTTTTGGGATTATTATTTAGGTAAAAAATTTCTAATCTTTGATAAATTATTATGTCATATTTTTCAAAGTAGCCATGTTTTTCTTCAATACCAACATAACTCAAAGATTATTTTATTTCTCTTAGATTATGTTCATATAAAACCATGTACATTAATTTTATGGGTATATTTATAAATATTTTTTGGATATTTCCTTGAAAATAATTCCCTTTCCAATGGGTTAATTATTTTCTTTTAAAACATGAACATCTCAATTATCCCTTTTCTCCCATTTGACGTAATGATTATAATAAAGATAGGTAATGTATGATATTTCCATGTAATGCATAACAAAATATTTTAACTCATAGGAGATAAAATATAGTTTTTGAATAGAACGAAGGTATAATTTTTTATATTTATTATTTGTGAATGGGAGAAATTTAAAATTGTTAAAAGGATTGATATTGTACATTTATGAAATTTTTATTCTTTAAAATTCATAATTTCATTGATTAAAACAAATTTTCATTAATTTTAATCGGTAAATTTATTATTAATATTTCAACATGTACATGGTTATACAATTATTCTCAATTTTAATTCAAGACATTTATAATGATTATGAAATGGTAAAAAAATTTGTTAATGCTTTCATATTGACCTATAATAAAATCATGTTACTCATCTCCTAGAGTTCCAAGCTCGATTCAAACTAGCTTATTAAAATAGTGGTGTGTAACTTTTATAATTAGACATATATCATGAGATATCATACATGTATACACATTACTAAACACTATTTTTATTATGAAATATTATAAAATAATTAATAAATTTTTTTCACAAAAAATTTAGAACAATCATTTCACATAAAATATATGGTTATGATTGGTAGCTAGTATGATTTTTACATGATTGATATGTGTACTATGATAAAATATTTGATGTATACCTCCATTATAGATCTCAAGTAACCATAGTTGTTTTCCATATAAGAGATGTGATTTCCATGGAATCAATCCATTTTGTTCATTCTTCAATCACTATTTTAGACCGTCTTCTTAGATTGTGATGTCTAGGAAATGGTTATCACTATAAAGAATTAATCAATAAGGCTTAATTGAAAAATACTCAAGAGTTAAACCATTGATATTAATTTTTTGGTTTCATAATGTGATGGTAGATAATCTAAATAGGTGCTTGATTGGCCAGATTTAATTTTTAATTAAATAAATTAAATATATTAAAAAAATCAATATTGTTTAATATGGTTGGTTAACTGTGGAAAATAAAATAGAAGACTTAATTATTTATATAAAATTACATTCTAAATTAGACCCATTTCACACATATACCTCTCTAATAAGTGAAAAATATGATGTGCACAACCTAATTTTGAAAGGGGAACCCCATTCCAATTATAACC
This sequence comes from Viscum album, assembly GCA_963277665.1. Classification (NCBI taxonomy): domain Eukaryota; kingdom Viridiplantae; phylum Streptophyta; class Magnoliopsida; order Santalales; family Viscaceae; genus Viscum; species Viscum album. Next base: position 657,121,657 of record OY728140.1, read on the forward strand.
TGCATTTTTTAGTTAAATTATAATTGAATGAAATATTAATGTTGTATGGTCTGTGAAAACCCAATTACCACACATTAATAAAATATAATTAGTCAAAAATATAATGGTTCAAACTATAGAATTTAGGATTCAAGCATGTTGAAAGAAAATGATTTTATGTGTGAGATGATAAAGGGACTGTAAAAGCACATGATGTGTCTAATGATGTTTTATTGACATAGGATACCAGAATTAAATATATAGAAATATGGAAAGTCATTAGTATAGGTTCTGAAGTGGAATAAGTATTATTTTCCAATCAAGGATGATAAATATTTCATTAAATATATTATTTATTCCACTAATATAATGATTGTCATTATATATAATTGATCAGATAGGAAATGGTTAGTACATCACAGTAAAGATTAGCGTAAAGTATTTGATCTCAAAAGGCTTTTTTCATATAACTCTTATGTGTGTATCAATTTAATTAATCTTGGTTCCTTTATATTAAATCAATAAAAACCAACAATACAATCTCAAAAAAGGTAAATTAATTCAAACTCAAACATTAAAATTATCCATGTGAAAGAAATGTATTGTTTTTTAATAAACATAACAAAAAACATTTATATTAAAAAAGTAATGACTAATTTAATAAAATTTTAATTACTTAATAATTAATTCAAATAGTCCCAAAAAATTCCATTAATAATGTAAAATAATTTTAATATAAAATTTAAATTTAAAAATAATTTTAAATTTAATATAGTTTATAATTATTTAAAATTTATGTATTAAAAAATAAGTAAAAAACCACATCTAAAAAATTTTCTTTTTATAAAATTCTATTTTCTAAAAAAATGGACCAATAAATGAATAAAAAATATAAAATCTAAACATAGATAATATATATTTTACGAACTTTTGTGAATAATTATATAAGTAAAACTTATTTTTAAATATATTAATAAAATTCAAAACACATCGTATGTAATTAATCAAATATATAAGGATTATTGAAATCAATAAATCACATAATATATTTATTAAAATCATGTAGTTAATCAAAATTCATAAACGAATAAATAAATAAAATGCTAAATTATATATATTTATGTGAAATTAAATAATTTTATGTGCTGACCGAGCATTGAAATTTATATGAGAGTCAATATACTAACTTAAATATATTATAATGTGTTGTCACATTACTTCCCATGCATTATAATATTAAAGTCGATGTACATATCCATTGACCAAATATATAGCGATATCACTATACTGAACATGTTAATAATTAAGTACTTTTTAACTTGATATAACTTGCATTCATTATATGATCTATGATAATATTATAATGTGTTATAATTATTATTATCGTGAGAATTACCAAAACATGTTAAAACACTATTTACAATTTGATGACTATATTAACCATATTTCCACTACATCTTTGGGGTAGTTTTTATAATAATGAGAAATACAATTGTTGGTTGAGAATTATAGATTGATCATTAGTGGACATTATAAACTAGTCATCATCATCTTAAATATATCTTGTGAACCTCATTCTTCCTGTAAAAATTATTTCCAAATACTCATGGATAATTTCATGAAACTTATTCTAATGATAAATCCATGGTTTTAAAACATGGAGTTGGAGAAAATTCCATAGAAATCCATGTAGTACCATCCATGATATATAATGTAAAAGGCTTCACAATAGGTTATGAGATAGGATTAGAGACAAACTTTTGGTCACTTTAAACCATATGTGGTTACTCATAAGTTCATTATTGTAACTATAGAAAATAAAAACCATAACATATTATTCATGGTAAGCATTTTATTATAAGTGGTCACATTATATTTCTAATATGGTATTTAGATTCCATGACTCAGTGAATTTATGATATAATAAACTGTTGTTTCAAAAAATAGATAGTCAAAACTATAATATTAATATAAATGTAATATCACAAAACCTCTTGATTCCCTATAAAGATGAATTAGAATTATTTTCAGTTCATTAAATTTAGATAATGTATATATATTAACAATGGATTAAATACAACTTCATTCAAACCTGAATATTAATATATGCATATATATTATCAAAATAATGATAAATATAAAATAAAACAATAAAAAAAATATGTTATATAATTTCATCCAATATTATGAGTATGTAATCCAAATTTGAAGACTTCAATTCATTTTAAAATAATTTAGAAAACTAAATTATCATTTTATCCTAAAAAATAGTGTGATTCTATGGAGCATAACTAAATCCATCCTTGGAAACAAAAAATATAAAATTTTTTAAATTTCAAATTTCATATACTATTATATGTTCATTTTGAGTTTTAAGAGAACAAAAAGAGTGATATTAAAATTATACATAGTTTAATTAAATGTAAATTAATATTCAATATATCATGAAAACGATTCGTGAATATCTAGGTTAAATAACTCAATTTATAAGAGAATAACTAAATGGAATGATAATCTAAAAATTATTGTGGAAACCAAATGCATTCCATAAGTTAAGACCTAATCTGAATACCCATAAATTATAACTTATAAATCATAAAATTTTAATTACAATATATATTATATTATTATATTTTAAAATTAATATAATTTATAAAATTTAAAACACAATTAGTAATGATTTTAAAAATACATTATTGTAGCTAAAACTAATTATTTAATGAAAATTTATTTTCATAAAAATTTGTGAGTTATTGCAATATTAAAAAACAATAAAATATAAAAAACAATAAGAAATGTACAAAATACACTCACTATGAATATAGTGGGGTAGAAAAATATTTTTTATGCATATTCTCCCATTAAAAATGTGATGATTTTCTATTAAGAAATTGGTGAATGATGTAAATACCGATCAATATCCTTATGGGATTCCAATGGTAACACTAACCTCATATTTATATGCAGTCTATTTCCTAAATAACATATTTCCATAAACTTAATTCCACCACAAATATTCTATTTTGTTGCCTAGAATGTAACACATATCCCTTTGGTTCCCTCCACCTCGTCAATATCATTATCCTTCATTTAGTGGCAGAATTAATTGTGGAAAATGATGTTATTTATATATTAGAATTTATAATTTTCTTATTTATTTATTCATAATTATATTTTATTTTTACCTACCAATTAGTCATAAATAATTAATGTTTAAGGATTAGCAATAGTTTTTTCAATTAAATTGTCTATGTTCAAATTGGGTGGTTTCTAAAAAAATATTTCTCATAATGGATAAATTCGAGTATTGGTCAATATTATCCATTGGGTATGTTGAATTATAAATATATTGTGTGTGGGTTGTGTGTGTGATGATTCAATAATTCTTCACAATGTTCTGGGCTATTCTCTATGAATTTATATAGTGCTAATTACTCATTCAATACATGGTTATTTTTCCCTACCATTATGAAAAATACTGCATGATAATAATAGAGAATAGACATGTGTTAGAAATCATGGTAAATTAATATGTAAATAGTTTTTAGATATTATTTATTTATAAAATTACAATAGGTTTTAAAATATATATTTTTATTAGTTGAAAATACTAGGATTTTTCTAAATTTTTTTCAAAGAGATTTGATGTTTTCTTATAAAATTAACTAGTGGTATTTACTCTTCTATGAAATTTTAGTGGATATTTTGGGTCATTCAATGGGTGGAAAATCCTTTTTTTAATTAATTATAGGAAATTTTATTATTTTTATGATTTATTAGAATTATCCCATGTATGAATGGTTTCAAAATGGTTGATTCAATATTTATGTTTGTAATATTATTTTTTCAAATGGGAATTGTTTCATTGACTTGTGGTTTTTGGTATATGATTCAATTCAAATAGATTCCAATGTTAAATCATTCCCAGTATTCAATTCCTTTTTATGTTGTTAGATTTATATTATTCCTTCCTTAATATCAAATTTATTTTAATATATTATATTTTTTATTCCAAAGTCATTTTTATTACTTATGAATATTATTCTCTTCCATTTCATCCATTGTACAAGATACCATTATTTTCGATAGAGGTCTTAGGGTATATTCCCACTACATCCACTATAATTTGTTACATCCAATATTTTCATGGTTTATGTTTTTCTTGTTAGTTCATCATGGTAGAAATGGGGTGTTACCAATTTACATTATATTCATTTTTTGCACTAAAATTTTCTATTTGAATTATTTTAATGATATATGTTTTCCATCCAACTAGTTTTTTTAAATAATCCCAAAACAATACCTTGTTGGACTTCCAAATTTTATTACATTATATGTAGGTAATAGGATGCCCACTATACAAGGTGGTTGAGCTTATGGAGATACCTTTACATATATCAGAATAATAAAGATTCTCTATTTTAAAATTTTATAATAGAAGACTATTTCATTAAATTATTTACATTTTTACTATTTTTGTTGTTTGGCCACCTTTGATTATTTTCATTTTTACTCTAGATGTATAACAGTAATAAATTCCATTTTGTTTGATATATAAAATGATTTATATGGTTAATCTGTAGATAATATTGGATAGTATATATTGGATTATTTTATTACCGTTATCACATTGTATATTTATTTTCATGATATGATACTAATGTTAAAATCTAACTATTATACAATCATGAACACCACCACTGATCAGTATCATCTAATATTTAGGTAGACCTGATAGAGGTAACATATAGCTCTACCTCAGACTAAATAAACAATATTTTGTCCATAGAAAATTGTACCAATGTTTTTTTGTTGAACTTATGATTTCAGTGAATAGTTTAATTGAGAATGATAGGTTGGAATAATGGGTGAAAGACATGTTTCTGTCTCAATATTACCCATTTAATATGGCCCATTGTTATTATGGTTGTTATATAGATGTTATAAGTTTTGATGAATATGGTTTTATTGATTTTCCAAAAATTAAATTTTGAATTAATATTTTTTGATATAATCTAGGGACATAATGGAAGGTGGGTGTTAGAATACGAATCTTATTAAGCATGTTAGTTCACATGAAATGTTAATTCATGTGATTCATTAGAGAATAGTTTTTAAAAATTATTACAAAATTAGATTTAATTAATGATTATTTAGTGTCATCAAAAATTTGTGTCCATATTTATTATGATTAATAGTTTTTACTTTTATTATAAAAAAAGAAATTAAAATACATGTAATAGTAAAGATAATGAATAAATAAGACGTCCATAATTATTTAATTGGACCATACATGGTAATATTTATTCAAATTAATATTCTGATTATTGATGTTTCACAAAGATTTTGTAAAAATTTTCGGAATATTGTAAAATGCGTAATTTAGAATATAAATTTCATGATACCAAAAGTATCATAATATATATCAAAAGGTACCATGGAATAGTATGTAAGGATAGCATGATTTGATCAATACGAATGAAGAAAATTTTATTTTATAACAAACTAAGAAATTTGATTATATACCTTATGATATTTAATATTAATGAATTGGGAATCATTGAATAATGACATTTTTTATAAAATCACAATGAAATACATATTTCAATGAGTTTCTGATATTAAAATTAATTTTATAATGTTTATATGTTAGTTATGGGTTATAGTGAGAGTCAATATATAGATATAAAATTTATGCAACATGCAATATTCCTTGAATTGGAATATTACATGAAAATGGAATATTTTTATAGAGTTTAATGAAAAATAGTGAAATAATTTTAAGGAATATACAAAATCTACTATCAGGAACATAAAAATAAAAATAAACTTCTTTTAATTCATTATAAAATATTTATTAAAGGAGAAGAAATGAGGTAGTGCTAATATAAAGAAAACACACTACATGATGTTGTGTTATTTATAAAGAATGGTTTTTATCGAGAAAGAATTGTTCAGATATGAATATTAATCTGGAGGGTATTTATAAGATGAAATGGATATTAAAATTAATGTATAAAGAATTCATTTTGAGTGATATGACTATGTTAAATAAAATAATTCCTGAAAAATATTCTATAATCAAATGGTTTTATAAGTTGATATATAAAAAAATTACTGAAAGGCATTTTTATGATTATTGAGGAGTATAAAAACAAAGAAAATTCTCATAACAGAATATTTGGGGAGGTATGTTATTATAAGATATTAAAAATAGTCAATTAAAAGATGAAATTTGAGAATTCTTGATAGTGTTGAGAACTAAAAAATTATAATGAAGCAAATATGATTATTTATTATATAAATTTTGATATTTAATTCATTATTTAATAAATTATTTAGAGGATATAAGTTATATAAGTTGATATATTTTATAGAGAATAATGTTTTTGGACTGGAGAGTCAAGAAGTGTAAAATAATAAAAAAACATGAAATCCATTAATAGAGATAATATAATGCTCCAATAAAAATTATGAAATGGATGTATCATGATTTGTACTAAAGATAATCAAAAGTGTAATTGAGATGGTGGGTATAATTTTTTATTATTATTTTGTAATCCATAATATTTATTTACACATGTGAATTACTTTGAATGTGTTAGATCTATAAAAGAGTATAATGACTGAAAAATAGTACCTGGAGTTATCATAGACATTTTTTATATGATATTATAAAAAAGATAATATGTTTAAAAGAAGAAGTAGTGGATGTTTAATATATGTGATTAACATATGATTGAATAAATATAATAGACTAAAGTACTAGATATTATTGACTCTAGAAATCTAAATACTATATAACTGTAATATTTTTTTATAATTCCATAGTACTAATGTGAAAGAATTATTTATTGAGTTGCCGAAATAATTGTTATGATTTGATCTATTATACATGGAATAAATGTTAAATTTATTACATAATAATTATATATATAAATTAAAGAAGTGATAAATATATATTACAGAGTTTTTAATATAAGGATTTCAAGGACATACACTTTTTATGAAAGAGATAAATATAATTGAAACTCGTTTAAAGGAGAACTATGAATAACGAAAATATAATTTTTTGAACACATTTGTACATTGACTAAATGTTTCATGGAATTTTTCACACATCAAAATTGATATAAAAAGATAAGATTTCATTCAATAAAGAACTGATATTTCTTTTGGATTTTGGATTTAGGGAAAATATAATATAAAAATTATATAAGGTAATGCAAATTCAGAATGCTTTTTTTGGAAAAATTGATCACTAGATTCACCAACACCCAGATAATAATTTTTTTTAATTTTCACATCAATTATTAAAACAGTCAATGATCTGATGGATGATTCTTTGCAACTCTCACGTTTATGATATAAGTGAAGCATGAATCTCATACCATGGGATTAGTGAATATATCATATTATTTCACAGTAATACCTCGACATGGTTCCCTTATTTATTTTTATTTTTAATATTACATATGTATTTATCCATAGTAACATATATATATTATAGTCCTCATATAGGTATAATTTTTTCTCTCAATTTTTTTAAATAGAATCACAATGCATATTCACGACTTTAATTGGATTTTTTTTACAACGTCTCTATTGTAATTTATACAGGATATGATATTTTTTTAAGTATATAATATTTATTAATAAGGTAAAAATTATTTTTTAATTATAATTATTTTTTTTGAAAAATCACTGATGAACTGAAATAATTAGACTACGGAATTATAGGATGCTTCTCTTTGAATAACCAAAAAAAGGATTCACCAATAGATTAAGGTATTAAATTTAGTCATATTTCAATCATATTAGGTCAAAGATATCTTCTTTAATAATATGTTTCATATTGTGAAGAGTTTATTGATATTTTATCACCTAGTTTATTTTATCAAACAGTCTTAGAGAATAAAAAAAGTCCCTATTTATGTATTTATATTATAAATCAAGTTTATCATGTGATTAATGGATCACAATTACAATTTTACTATAGATTAATATTCTTTTTAAAATGGATTATATTTTTAGGTGAATAGTTGAAACACTATCATTAAACATGTAAAATAAAATAGAAAAAACATTACTATTATATATTGAAAGATCAACCTTGTTTAAAGAAATGTTCGAAAAAATAATTGAAATTAACGGTAAGATGAATTAATTATAAAATTAAATGATTTTTTCGTTGATGAGAATATTAATTTCAATGATTTTCAATTGTAAAATAATGAAAAAATGGATTAGTATGTAAGAAACTTTTATTTTGTGAACTATTTATCTACTAAAAATTTAATTTATTTGATAATTTATGATAAAAAACCCCATGTCTAAATAAACAATAATAAAGTATATTTTTGAATCCAAGATAGTAAATTGGTTTTACTAATTGGAATAATTATATTTATTAATTTATTTTAATAATATTTATATCATTAAAATATATTGATAAATAATATCTCAATGTCTTAAAAACATCCAAGGATTAAATTTTTTTATAAAAGATGGTTTTATTTAATTTTTGTGAATATAATATAATTAATTTCATCCAATATTATAAAATATATGAATAAAATTAAATTAAATGTAAAAATTACCATACTATAATTAGAATTTATTTAGGTTTTGAAGATTTTCTTTTAGTATCGACTTTTAGATGATTGTAAAAAATAATGAGTTTTAATGAAAACTTTATATTGATTAAAAATATTACACAGGTAAATTTTTGTTAAATACTCATTTAATATGAATATTAAATTTTTTATAAATTTAATTATATAATTATATTAATTTTAATTTTTTTTAATTTATTTTTTTGGTGTAAAATAATTTATAGTATGATTTTTTTGGAAAGCCACTTTTCTTTATGATTTGATGATTTCTTGTTAAATTAAATTAGTATTCATAAAAAAACATATTTGATATAACTAATTAAATATTAGGATTCATGATCTATAAAGTTTCTAATGAGTCCACTTTAATTTGTATTCGTAATTAATAGAAAAAAGTATAAATTGGTCCCTACTGTATGGGTAAACGTGGTTTTCCATCTATAAACAAAAATTGATATCTATTATAATTACTGATAAACATTACAAAACCCAAAAAAATTATTTGATTCTATATTAAAATTTTCTATTTATAATATAAGTTATTTTTCGTTTTTCATGAATGCGACTTAAATATATTTTTTAAAATGTTGAAAAACATCAACTTTTTCAATCACCTAAATTTTATATTAACACCACTACCCCTCATTTATTTAAATATTTTGGGCCATTTAGATTGGAAAAACCCTATATAAATACATAACCATCATCATTAGACATATTATGTTGCTTTTATTTTTTCCAAATTACCAATACTATTTTTATCAATAGGATATATAAAAAAGTTCTTTCATGATTGAGTTTGTCACCTTAAACAATGAAATTATTTTTAATAAAAACAAAATCATCTAAATCAATCGTATTTTTCATAAAATAATAACTTCAGTATACTCTATATAAATAAATATTGTTTTTATAATTAAATTATTGTTATCCATAATTTTTTACATCAAATGGGATGTAAAGGCATTACTTGTGTGTACGCATGAACAACAACCAACACATAACGGTATAATTTATTTTTCATAACAATATTTCATGGATGGATATTATGATGGCATAAGACATTATATATTATATATATGATATAATTATTATTTTTTAGTTATAGGAAGATATCTACCTTATTACCTTTCAATATTTTCATAAAAGAAAAATCGCACGTTAGTTTGTGTGGACTACAACTTCTAAGATGTGATGTAATTTTTTTATTTATTTAATTACATGGATGGTAAGAAAAAATATTTAATAATTATATATGATACAATAATTATTCTAAATAGTTTAAATATTATTTTCCTTTATTTAATTCCAACAAAATTTGAATATATCATTCATGTGTATGTACATCCTACGGTCTGCAATAAATATATAATTCATTTTCCAATCACTAACTTTAAATGATTACTATATATATATATAATTAATATATACATTATTAATACAATGATTAAAATTTTAGTGATTATGGGAAAATGATAAAATTACATGGAATAAAATTATTCAACATCATCCTACACCAAAATGATTCATTTATCACATGGAATTGTGATATTAATAATAAATTATTAATAAACTTATGATAAATGGTTATAATTAAATCCTAAATGATATGTTATACATCATTATATTCCTTTTTTATTGTAACTATATATATATATATTTATTATATATGAGGTTCTATCTTATTAAATGGATGTAAATCCTGATGTAATAGATTATTTTACAATCAAATCATTATTCCATATTATTAATGTTTATGTTAAAATTGGAGAAATTATATAATAATCCATAAAGAAAATATGTTTTTCCTACTATATTTATATCGAGATATTAAAATTTCTTCATTCACTTTCTGCTAATTATTTACTAAATATACTAAAATAATGTATTTATGGAAATCTAGATTTTCATTTCAACTCTATCATGAATGAGTTCTTTCGTAGTCCATATTTGCAATAGAATTTATTATATTATTCTTTAAAATTTATCCTATGATTTAGATTTAATTTTTTATTAAATATTAAGTTTTTAAAAATGCTTTAAAATGAATATTATTATCAATTTCTATAAAAATTAATTTTTATTATTTTACAATAATTCTAAATGTAATATTTGTTTTAAAGTGTACGAAATGAACATTATTTCCCTCTACCATGACCACCCAATACTTCAGAGATTACATTACATGTTTCAATTTATCTTTTCAAAGAATTTTTTTTAAATGTTTCGTAAATTTTTATATTTTAAATAAGTGATGTAAAAGTTAAAAGGCTATTATCCACACAAAAAAATTACACCAATCTCCTTAAATTATTTTCATTATTTTCAAAAACCATTGTTGTGAATTATTCATTACTTAGTATATAATCTAATTATAGAATATAAGTTATTCATTTGGAAGATATATGATCATTATTTGGGGAGAATTTATTTATATTACATATGATAGTTCTTCAAATATGGAAGGATGTTGATTTTAAGGATTGTTTATTATTATTTATTATATAATTGAGTAACATATGAATTAGAATTATTGATATATGGTTGGGTCCTGGAGATGCATGTCTAATCAATTTATAGATAGTTCTCATGGGAATAATATGATTTTATTTAGAATTTTCCTTACCCATTTATATAGATAACCTAGAACAATTCCATGACAGTATATTTATGATTTCTAACATTATTAATACCATCATTATGGGGTATTTTATTCATATACATATGATTACATAAATATTTATGATACCCATTGACATGTTCAATATCATGTGATTATTCAAATATAATTATTTTGTCACCATATATTTTTTCAATATTACTCATTCCATATTTATTCCATGTTATCCTCTCTTTATTTCATACCTATATCAAGAATATATTCTATCTCATTTCTTCTGATACCATTACCCATAAATTTTGGAAGTTTATAATCATTGACACAGAAGGATATGCTATAGAAAATAATGATGTTCCCATAAAAAAATTATGATTCATTTTATTAATTAAAATAAATATTTTATTCAAGTATGAATCATGTTTTCCAAAAATATTATTTTTTTCAGTGACTTCAGATGTGATAACATATATATCTTTTCATAGTAATGTTGTAAACACTATATCTTATCAATAAGAATTTGGGACATTTCTTTTGGTGTTAGTTGATGTTTCATAAAATCATTGGGGACTAGATTTAGAAAATAATAGATTATAAAAAAATCCATATGAATATATTTTATGGTATTTATATATATGTCATAGCATAATAAAATTATAACATTTTGTATTTTTTTTTATTAAAATACATCCATGTCTGGATATGAAAAGTGTAAATGGATTTAGTGGAAATTAATCTTGGGGTAAAAACCTTGATAAGAGTTGTTTGAGTATATATGATTAATCATTATGATCCATGAGGAGTTTACCCCTACTACACACCATTTTCTTCACTTTGGGGATGATATAACTATGTTAATAAATATTTTCCATAAAAATTGTATAAAAAATTTGAATATACATTTATGATTTGAGTATATTCCCAGAGAAAAATTGTCTAAAAATTATACTTTATATTTTATAATATTATGATATAATATAGTAATAAAATTTTTATTATTTTCATCAGTAACATATAATGGAAACAGTGTTCATGTACATAATATATATAGGGATCTCCATCATGGTACAAATAATGATGTAACCCCTGGATCTTGATATGTATCCCCAATAATTATAAGAATCATGGGGTTGATGACTCGAGTTATGAAATTGACCATATGTTTTATAATAATAATACATAATTTGGTGTAAAGAATGGTAGGCCATTTTAGGCTACAACAACCTCCATCATTTAATGGAACCCAAAATCAAACTGTAGTTGAAAAATAAAATAGTTCCTTATGAAATATATTTCATTCATTGTGATTTGTTAAATAGTAAAATTTTGTCCTTAAATTTTTTTGTGTAATGGGGGAATGGTATAAATATCATTTAATGATTTGATGGACTGAGTATGGATAGGAAATTGAGATCTTGGTGTGGAATGATCTTAAGGTACTTTTCATTGAAAAATACATTCCTCCTGAACAAAGTGTGAATATGGAGAAAAAATTCATGTAACCGAAAAAATGGGATGATAAAAAATGTTGATAAATATAAATTTAAAATAACATGATTGGGGGGGAATGTTTTAGAAAATATATATAATCCAATGATCAAGATTTATTATTTTATTTATGGGATTTATCCCACCCATCAAATATAACTATTTTCCCAAACATTATCAACATGTGAAAAAATAAGATTCAGTTATATCAATATTTATAATTAATTCTCATAGTCCTATGAATTTTAAGGATATTAATATAAGAATATTATGATATAGAAAAAATGGATACAGGGATCAGGGTAACAAAGATTTTTCAAAATAGTGGAACATATTGACGTAATCACATTAGTACATTATTAAAAGTGAAAGGATTTTCTCACAAGTACAGTGAAAAATAATATCATGGTGATGAATATATGGGTATTGTGGGATCCATAATTGTCTAATGATTTAAATTTAATGAAATGTTAAGTAATACAACAAATTATTTAAAATTCCAGGGAACATACCAAAAAAGAAACCAAGGGAGAAGTCCATGATTATGCAATTACAAGATCTAATGTGATTGATCCTTGTGTAAATGTTAATGGAACTCATATTATTCATCGTATGATTAAAAAAAATTATTTTATTATTAAACATCCAACTCGTCTAATTATGTTCAAATTTATATGTAAAAAACATTACCACCTTAGTCATTATATTATTCCTTTATTGTGAAAACAAATTATATAAATATGACCACATATAATGTCAATACAATATCTCTAATAGAACTTTGGAAAATTATTATACTATGACTTATTTTATTCTTTCTCTAGTTGAATTAGATTTAATTTTTTATAATGGTTTGCACCTCGGTAAAGATCCCAAAGAAATTATGGATTAAGGGAACATTCCATTGATACAACGAGTCAAACATCAGTTTTATATCAATATGAGGTTATAAATATTCACTATAATTTAATTACTTCCATAATGTTGATTTTTCTAACTATTAACGAGGTATATTTGTCACAAATTATTGGGACGATACACTATATATAAAATTTTCATTTTTTAAAAATTCCATGATATATTTGTAGATAAATTATTTAGTATTTCCACAAAATCGTGATGGTATGTATAAAGCCCCATCCTTAAACCTTACTTATTCTTGATTTATTACAAGATTACACATTTAGGATCTTTTCAGGTTTAGAGTTTTAGAGAATTAGAACATAAAACATTCATTACATTCCACATATAAAAAAAGTGGTTACATAAAGATAGTATTCATTTTTCCCATCAATGGAAACATATTTAAAATAAAACATGTATTCATTCTTGACACTTCCTTGACACTATCATCATATAATGTACTTTTCCCTTGACCTGTGAAAAACATTTCAAAAAAACATGGGATGAGCATAAAAAGTTTAGTATGGGTTATAAAAATATGGAAAGGAAACATAAGTTCATATATACATAAGAATGAAATAATACTTTACCCATAAAACATAAGCACTTTAACATACCTCATCAAATAATGAATAAATCATAGAAATCATAAGACATAAAGGTATCTTGAGGCATTCATAACATTCTTACGTAGGGAGTAACCCTCTTGGTTACATTTGGAATACCCATCACAGTATATTCCCTAAATCTCTTTGGAGAAACCTTAACGTTTCTCTCCTTCGTGTTATCCAATGTATTGGACAGATATATCGGGCTCACCCGCCCTTAGTTTATCACGGAACCACCCATCTTCATAATAATTCCCAAGAACCTCAACATAATTGTATCACATAAAACATGCATAAAGGAAACACAACATTTCCACCTTTCAATCACCAGATATCAATACAATATATTGATATAAAAACATTATGAAAACCATTTCCAATACCAAAATAAAAGAAAAGTAAAACATGGTATTTATTTTTCTTTTAAAAAAAGGTATGGCTTGTAGAGGAAGCCGAAACTCAAATAATGGTCACGGCGGCGGAGAAGTCGTTGTCGCCACATACGTATGACAAAAAAATTCCCTTTTTTAATTTTGTAAAATTATTCGTATAAAAAAGATTCCTTTTGTATAAACATAAAAGTAAAAGGGGTTTATACACCATATAAAAGAAGGCTATGTATAAAAAAAATATGCCTCAATGAAAGGAGATTGAGACGAAGTCCCATACCTTGGGTTCGACTTGACTCGATTGTTCTTTAATGTCCTAAATAATAAAATTGAGTTAATTTATACTTTCCTAAGAACATTTTTCAAGTTCATTATTCCTTTTATATCACTTATTACCATGTTATGAACATTATGTAATTATTTAAGTTAATAACGGTCGTTTTAACGATCATTGATAATTGAGTCAAAATATGCTCTTTATAATTACAAGTTGTTCATGTATCCATTATATAATGAGTTATAATCATGATGTATATATCATATATATCATATATATCCAGTATATACATGAATTTATAATATTACATAATCATTTAGAGGTAAGAAATGAAATGCACCATTCATGGAGACGGTAAGTCGTACGTACGCATGAACGCTACTTTCATTTATATTTCATATTTTATAGAATGGAATCATAATGATATAAAGGTATATCAAAATTACAGTGTAATATCATATATAATATCATAACTCTATCCTTTATACATCCCATATATGGTATTAACGAATCAAATCACTTTTAGGGGCGGTAGTCCGCACTTCCTTAAATGAAGATATCGCGTTTACCCATAATGGGAACCATAAAGGTATGCCCAAAATGAAAAATACATAAGCTTAAGGAAACCAAAAAAATTTATATATCATATATAAATATAGTTTCATCTTAATGTCCACCATTGAAGGTGTTAAAAGAATATTGAACAATCGTCGTTTCGGGAGGCATAAATTTTCCATCCACAGAAACAGTATGTTCTTTAACCATTAGATGTAGGCATGTGTAAGTGTATCTAGAATCATTCTTATAACAACATCCTAGTATATGGAAGATACTGGGGTTGTTACAAATGAAAATAATAAAAAGAGTTTAGGGGGTTGGAGAAGCAAAATAAAACAAAAGGACTCAAGGGAAGACATTACCTTAAAATCGGGTAACTCCCTTTGGTTTGAGCTCAAAGGCTTACTTGGGAAGACTTATGCCCAAAGTGAGGCATCATGGAGTTATAGAGGGATGTGTATATAAAAAATGTCTAGGGTTTGTCTGAGCCAAAGGCTTTGGAAGTGTGGGTAAGGAGGTAGAGGTGGGGGCCTTTTATAAGAGGAGAGGAGGGACACTCTTGGAAAATAAAGAAATGTTACTTTATTTTAAAATGAGTTTCGGATTAAAAAGGTCCCAAATTGATATAATTAGACTGTAAGGTGATACGGTTTCAAAATCCACCCATCAAATAGGTTTTGTACATGTTTAGGTTTTATATTTTACATTATCTTTCCATTTTATTTAAATTGTTAAATAATGAGGTCATCGCTACATCATTATGATGTCATTAATAATTTAATTTATTTAATGTCTAAAAATTATAAAAAAAATACTATTATGTAGAAAATATTTTTAGATTTCCAATGACTATATATAGTCCAAAATATCATTTATTTAGACCAAATTAAAAATATTTTACTTAGGTGATACATTCTTTGTTACACTTAACAGTCTTTAAAAATAAAAAGATAAAAAGTCACTTTCTCACAAAAGTGACTCCATGGGGCCCCCATGTTTGGAACAAGGCATCCCATGGTCGGCCATGAGTCAACCAGTAGCCTTAGGACACATGTTGTGGTAATTTTTTATTATTATGATATTATCTTGTTATCTTTAACAACCTGATTACTTATTAATCATGATAATTAAAGATAATTACCGTCGTTACTATTCACAATGTCCAAAACCAAAAGAGTTTTAATTACATAATTTGGACCCTATGATTCCAAATATGTAATCCATTTTACCAAATTCCAAACACATAAATTGCAATAATTAATTTAAAAAAACTTCTCGTTGTCAAAACAAATAGCGGGTTTTTTAGAAACAATATTTACGAAATGTTTGGAATTAGTTTATGCCCAATTCCAAAGTGGAATTAATCCTAATGACCACAATTGGATTAAATGGTATAAATATATTCATATTACACTTTCAGACCAATTAAAAAGATTATCTATCCATATAATTAAATTAAATAAATAAGTAGTTTTGATGTAAAATGTAGTATTTTTCACTATTCATTAAAAGAATGAACATTGTCAGAAAAATACCAAAAATTTATCCAATGTAAATTTCAATGTCCCAATCATAAAGAATATGTTTATTTTGACAAATAGATATTATAAAATTTTCAAAAGTTTGTTTTAAAAAGGGTTTGCCATCAAAAGGCAGTAAAACAATCTTTTAAGATTATTAGTGTATTCCATGCATAAGATTGGATATATTCTAATTTTAAGCCTCTAAAACACTATTAAATCATTAATATACATAGATAAAAATATCTATTATTCATTACTTACTTGGGATGTTACATCCTTCCCACCGGTAGAAAATTGCGTCTCCACAATTTATTTACTTATCGAATAAGTGGGGGTATTTATCCCTCATCGCATTTTCAGATTCCCATGATGAGTCTTACATCATGTGGTTTTTCCACAAAACCTTTACCTGATTAATCACCTTATTCCATAACACTTGATCCCTGTGGTCAAGAATTTGGAACGGTTGTTCCTCATAAGATAGGTTCTCTTCCAGCTGAACTACCTCTGGACTCAAAATATGAGATGGATCTGGCATATACTTTCTCAAAATCGAAACATGAAAAACATTGTGTACCTAAGATAAACTCGAAGGTAAATCCACTTGGTAACAACTAATCTAACTCTCTCCAGAATTTCATATGGTCTAATGAATCTTGGACTCAAATTTACTTTCTTACCAAATCGCATCACACTTTTCCATGGTGATACTTTGAGAAAAACGTGATCACCTACCTCAAAAGATACATCCTTCCTCCTATTGTCTGCATAACTCTTCTACCTGCATTGAGCTGTTATCATGTGTTTCTGTATCAGCTGATCTTTTTCTACCATCTCTTCTACCAATTCCGGTCCCATCAACTTCCTTTCACCCACTTCATCCTAGAAAGCTGGAGTTCGACCCCGCTTCCCATATAACGCCTCAAATGGTTCCATCTGTATACTGGAATGAAAACTGTTATTATATGAAAATTCAACCAAAGAAATATGTTGGTCCCAACTTCCCTGATAATCCATAGAGAAAGAACCTAGCATATCCTCCAATGTCTGAATTGTTTGTTCTAACTTCCCGTCTGATTTAGGATGAAATGTTGTACTATAATTTAATTCAGTACCCAATGACTTCTGAAGGCCCTTCCAAAAGTTAGAAGTAAACCTGGGATCATGATCGGATACAATGGAGAGAAAAACACCATGTAACCTGACCACATCTTTAAGATATAAACGGGAAAGTTTATCTAGAGATAAAGTATCTCGTATAGCAAGGAAATGAGCAGATTTAGTCAAGCGATCAACAATAACCCAGATTTCATTATTACCTCGAGATGTCTTCGGTAACCCCACAACAAAGTCCATGGAAATATTCTCCCATTTCCACTCTGGCACTGGTAAAGGATGAAGCATCCCTTTCGGTAACTTCCTCTCTACTTTAACCTACTGAAAAGTCAACCACTTCACAGTAAAATCATTAATATCTATTTCCATTCCATCCCACCAGTAATACTCCCACAGATCTCTGTACATCTTAGTACTGCAAGGATGAACTGAAAACGGAGAACTATGTGCTTCACATAACAACTCTCTCTTCAACTGTGAATCACAAGGCACACACAATCTCTTCCCGAATCTCAAAACGCAATCATTATCAATGTTGAATTCAGGAAAATTACCTTTCTGAACCAGCTCTACCCTTTTCTGCAAATCACTGTCTTGCTTCTGCGCTTGCTTGATTATGTCTGATAGAGAATATTTCACTGATACCTGAAATAAAATTGAAGGAAACATAGCACCAACAACTTCTATGCCAATTTTCATCAAATCCTTAACCAAAGGATCATGTTCAAAACACAAAATTGTTAATGAAGCATTACTTTTTTGACTCAAAGCATCAGCCATTTTATTTTTTTTCCCGGATGGTAATGAATTGTACAATCATAATCCTCGATTAATTCTAACTATCTCCTTTGTATAAGGTTCAATTCTTTCTGAGTGAATATATATTTTAAACTTTTGTGATCGGTATATATTTCACACTTTACTCCATACAAATGATGCCTCCAAATTTTTAAAAAAAAAACAACAGTAGCTAATTCCAAATCATGTGTAGGGTAATTTACCTCATGAATTTTCAACTGACGTGAAGCATAAGCAATTACCTGATAATTCTGCATTAGGACACAACCAAGTCCTTTCAATGACGCATCACTGTATATAACAAACTCACCATTCCTAGAAGGTAGTGCCAAAACTGGAGCATTAACCAATCTTCATTTCAGTTCCTGAAAACAATCATCACATTCTTTTGTCCAGATAAACATAACACCCTTCCGAATTATCTTAGTCATTAGACTAGATAACCGTGAAAAATTTCTAACAAACCTTCGGTAATAGCCTGCCAAACCAAGGAAACTATGAATCTCAGTTACATTGGTGGGTCTTGGCCATTCTTCAACAACTTTTGTTTTTGCAGGATCAACAGTTATCCCATCTTTTGAAACAATGTGACCAAGGAAAGAGATTTGTTGCAACCAAAACTCACACTTGATGAATTTCCCATACAATTTATTTTCTTTCAAGGTTTGCAAAATAACCCTTAAATGTCTTTAATGCTCCCCTTTACTTTTAAAAAACACCAAAATATCATTAATGAAAACCACCACAAACTTATCCAAGAACTCATGGAAAATTCTATTCATTAAGTCCATGAATATAGCAGGTGCATTGGATGCCCCAAAAGGCATTACTACAAATTCATAATGGCCATATCTTGTACGAAACGTAGTCTTCAGAACATCTGCTTCCTTTACTTTCAACTGATGGTACCCCGATCTTAGGTCAATCTTTGAAAAATACTGAGCTCCCTGGAGCTGATCAAACAAATCATCGATATGAGGAAAATGATATTTGTTCTTAACAGTGATGTTATTCAAGGCTCTGTAATCAATTCAAAGTCTCATAGAACCATCTTTCTTTTTAACAAATAAAACAGGAGCACCCCATTGTGATTTTCTAGGTCAAATTAAACCTTTCTCTAATAAATCTTGCAATTTTTCCTTCAACTCTAAAAGTTAAATTTGAGCCATTCGATAAGGGGGTTTTGAAATTGGCTTAGCATCAGGAACTAAGTCAACAGTAAACTCAACTTCCCTATCTGGTATTATTCCAGGCAACTCATCCGGAAAAACATCAGGATACTCATTTACCACTGGCACATCATTAATCTGAACAGTTTCTTTTATTTTCAATGATGTGTGCAAGGTAACATTCATTTCCATCTTTCACAAGTTTCTCGACCTCTTGATATGTTATCAAAAGTAAGGGTTCATTCTTGTAGACAAACTGAAATTCTTTCTGAAAAGAAACATCTTTACCTCTACAATCAATCTTAGAATGGTAAATAGAGATCCAATCCATACCCAGGATAACATAAAACTCTACTAGAGGTAAAACAATAAGGTTTTCAAGTAGGTTCTTTCCACGGATAAGGATAGTAAGGTTATTATAAATTCTATTTTCCTCAACGTTTCCCCCAGGTGTTTTTACCACAAGTTCAGGAGTCATTTCTTGAGATGGTATTCCCATTTTACTAGAAACGGTTTTAGAGATGAAAGAATGTGTAGACCCTGAATCAAACAACAGACTGGAATAATCTGAAAAAACAAACAAGGTACCTGATACAACTTCATTTGACGGCCCGACATCCGCTGAAGTAGTTGCAAAGGATTTCACCACCACTTTCTGATTGTAGTCTAACTGCTTCCCATCACTCAAGCTCTTTTTTGGACACTCGTTTTCATAGTGACCCATATCATTGCACTTAAAACATTTCACTAACTGTAAATCAAATTTGGACTTACCATCACCTTGATATTTTTCTTTTCAATCACGTGCCTTATGTTCTATCTTACCACATCGATAGCACTTTCCAGAATTCAGAAGACATTCCCCAGCTTGCCTTTTTCCACAATTATCACAAACTATAAACTTAGATTTCTTACCATCTGACTTTTTTGAAGAATTATTCCCTTCTCCTGCCACCTCGGTCTCTTCTTCTGTTGGTTGTTATAGAATAGTTGATCATCATCAAACTCCATTTCCACCTTCTCAGCACATTGAACAAGCTTTTCATAACTTTTTAACTCACGAGAATCCAATGCCCTTCGATATTTTGGCTTTAATCCTGAGTAAAAATGATTGATTTTACTATCAAGGTCTCGAATAAAATTTGGAGCATACCTTGACAATCGAGTGAACCTCTCTTCATAGGTAGCCAATGAGTCTTCCTCTTTCCTCAATTCCAAGAATTTGTTTTCCAGCCTAAGTCGAACAGCCTTAAGAATATACTTTTCAAGAAACACACCTTTGAATTCATCCCAGTCGAGAGCATCAATCTCATCAGCGTCCCTGATATTTTTAACCATCGACCTCTTCTGATCTGCTTCACCCTCCAAACGGTAAATAGCAAGACTAACTTTTTGATTTTCTGAACACCCCATGACAACTAAAATATTTTCTAGTGCTTTAATCCACCCTTCAGCTAGCACAGGGTCAGATGATCCTCTGAATGATGGGGGATGTTGCCTCATGAAATGTTCAACCACTGACATGTTCCTCTGTAGTTGATCTGGCTGTTCTCATGCATGGATACCACCACCATTTATCGCATGAGTCAATTGCGCCATTACTGCAACAAACTGTTCAGTTCCAATTCCGACCATCTCAGGATGCTGATTCAGATGGTTATTTCCTTATACATGCCTTCCTAGAACTGCTTTTCTGTTTCCTCTGCGGAAAACCATTTTGAAAAAACATGTCTTAGATGCAGCAACATGGTAATCTTCAAATGCTATATCATTTCAATTTGACCATAAAAAATATTTTTGGATAATCATTTAATAGAATTCTAACTTCTAAAGATATCTAAACCGACCTCTAATACTAACAATAAGGCCCCAGCCTTACACCTTACTTAATCTTGAGTTATTACAAGATTACACATTGAGGATATTTTCAGGTTTAGTGTTTTAGAGAATTAGAACATAAATCTTGCATTACATTCCACATATAAAAAAAGTGGTTACATAAAGATTGTATTCATTTTTTCCATCAATGGAAACATATTTAAAATAAAACATGGATTCATTCTTGAAAATTCCTTGACACTATCATCATATCATGTACCTTTCCCTTGACCTGTGAAAAACATTTCCAAAAAACATGGGATGAGCATAAAAAGCTCAGTATGGGTTATAAAAATCTATAAAGGAAACATAAGTTCATATATACATAAGAATGAAATCATTCTTTACCCATAAAACATATGCACTTTATAATACCTCATCAAATCATGATTAAATAATAGAAATCATATGACATAAAGGTAACCTGAGGCATTCATAACATTCTTACGTAGGGAGTAACCCTCATGGTTACGTTTGGAATATACATCACAGTATATTCCCTAAATCTCTTTAGAGAAACCTTAAAGTTTCACTCCTTCGTGTTACCCAATGCATTGGAGAGCTATATCGGGCTCACCCACCCTTAGTTTATCACAGAACCACCCGTCTTCATAATAATTCCCAAGAGCCTCAATATAATTGTATCACATAAAACATACATAAAGGAAACATAACATTTCCACCTATCAATCACCAGATATCAATAAAACTCATTGATATAAAAACATTATCAAAACCATTTTAAATACCAAAATAAAAGAAAAGTAAAACATGGTATTTATTTTTCTTTTAAAAAAAGGTATGGCTTGTAGAGGAAGCTGAAACTCAAATAATGGTCACGGCGGTGGAGAAGTCATTGTCACCGCATACGTACAACAAAAACATTCCCTTTTGTCATTTTGTAAAATGCTTCGTATAAAAAATATTCTTTTTGGATAAACATAAAATTCAAAGGGGTTTATACACCATATAAAAGAAAGTTGCGTATAAAACAAAATATGCCTCAATGAAAGGAGATTGAGACGAAGTCCAATACCACGGGTCTGACTTGCGTCGATCATTATTTAATGTCCTGAATAATAATCTTGAGTTAATTTATACTTTCTTAAGAACCTTTTTCAAGTTCCATATTCCTTTTATATCACTTATTTCCATGTTATGAACATTTTTTAATTATTTAAGTTAATAACGGTCATTTTAACGATCATTGGTACTTGAGTCAAAATATGCTATTTATAATTACAAGTTGTTCATGTATCCATTATATCCATGGTTTTAATAATGATTTATATATCATATATATCATATATATCCAGTATATACATGCATTTATAATATTACATAATCATTTAGAGGTAAGAAATGAAATGCACCGTTCATGGAGACGGTAAGCCGTACGTACGCATGAACAATACTTTCATTTCTATTTCGTATTTTATAGAATGGAATAATAATGATATAAAGGTATATTATAATTCCAGTGTAATATCATATATAATATCATAACTCTATCCTTTATACGTCCCATATATGGTATTAACGAATCAAATAACTTTGTGGGGCGGTAGTCTGCACTTCCTTAAATGAAGATATCTCGTTTACCCATAATTGGAACCATAATGGTATGCCCAAAATGAAAAATACAGAAGCTTAAGTAAAACATAAACATATTATATATCATATATAAATATAGTGTCATCTTAATGTCCACCTTTGAAGGTGTTAAAATAATGTTGAACAATCCTCGTTTCAGGAGGCAGAAATTCGCCATCCACAGAAATAGTATGTTCTTTTACCATTAGATGTAGGTGTGTGTAAGTGTAGCTCTAATAATTCTTATAAAAACATCCTAGTATATGGATGATACTGGTTTTGTTACAAAATAAAAGAATAAAAAGAGGTTAGGTGGTTGGAGAAGAAAAAATAAAACCAAAGGACTCAAGTGAAGACATTACCTTAAAATCGGGTAACTCCCTTTGGTTTGAGCTCAAAGGCTTCCTTGGGAAGACATCTACCCAATGTGAGGCTTCAAGGAGTTATAGAGGGATGTGGAGATACAAAATGGGCAGGTTTTGGCCGAGCCAAAGGCTTTGGAAGTGTGGGTAAGGAGGTAGAGGTGGGGGCCTTTTATAGGAGGAGAGGAGGGGCACTCTTGGAAAGTAAAGAAATGTTACTTTATTTTGAAATGAGTTTCGGATTAAAAATGTCCCACATTGATATAATTCTAGGGTAAGGTG
This sequence comes from Viscum album, assembly GCA_963277665.1. NCBI lineage: Eukaryota > Viridiplantae > Streptophyta > Magnoliopsida > Santalales > Viscaceae > Viscum > Viscum album. The sequence continues at coordinate 657,145,812 of OY728140.1, forward strand.
ATAAGGATTCTAAATTCACCCATCCAATAGGTTTTGGATATGTTTAGGTCTTATATTTTACATTATCTTTCCATTTTATTTAAATCGTTAAATAATGAGGTCATCGCTGCATCATTATGATGTCATAAATAATATAATTTATTTAATTTCTAGAAATTATAAAAAAATACTATGATGTAGAAAATAGTTTTAACTTTCCAATGACTATTTATAGTCCGAAATATCATTTATTTAGACCAAATTAAAAATATTTTACTTAGGTGATACATTCTTTTTTACATTTAACATTCTTTAAAAATAAAAAGATAAAAAGTCACTTTCTCACAAACGTGACTCCATGGGGCCCCCAAGTTTGGAACAAGACATAAAATGGTCGGCCATGAGACAACAAGTAACCTTAGGACACATTTTTTGGTCATTTTTTATTATTATGATATTATCTTATTATCTTTAACTACACGATTACTCGTTAATCAAGATAATTAAAGATAATTACCGTCGTTACTATTCATAATGCCCAAAAAAAGAGTCTTAATTACATAATTTGGACCTTCTAATTATAAATATGTAATCCATTTTACCAAATTACAAACACATAAATTTCAATAATTAATTTAAAAAAACTTCCCGTTGTCAAAACAAATAGCGGGTTTTTTAGAAACAATATTAATGAAAAGTTTGGAATTAGTTTATTCCCAATTCCAAAGTGAAATTAATCCTAATGACCACCATTAGATTAAATGGTAAAAATATATTCATATTATACTTTATGACCAATTAAAAAGATAATCTACCCATATAATTAAATTAAATGAAAAAGCAGTTTTGATGTAAAATGCAGTATTTTTCACTATTCATTAAAAGAATGAACATAGTCAGAAAAATACCAAAACATTATCCAATGTAAATTTCAATGTCCCAATCATAAATAATATGTTAATTTTGACAAATAGAGATTATAAAATTGTCAAAAGTTTGTTTTAATAAGGGGTTTCCATTAAAAGTCGTTAAAACAATCTTTTATGAATATTACTGTATTCCATGCATAAGATTGGATTTATTCTCATTTTAATCCTCTAAAACACTATCTAAATCATTAATAGACATAGATAAAAATATATATTATTCATTACTTACTTGGGATGTTACAGTATTATTTCAATATCACTCAAATATAGAGTTATCTTTATTTTAAGGAAACCATGTTAATTTACTATAAACAGTAGGAGAATCTAGATAAGAGATTCATTATTCATTGTGTATCACCATAGAGTGAACTAGTTCATTTTTATTAAGGGGAATGATATGTCAGTGGTTCATTTCATTTATTATTAGAAAACTAACTATATATATTTTATGAAATATTTTTATATATTTTTATCAATGATCTGTTTGACCAATTATGAGGAGTATTATATTTTCCCCTGATTTATGTTGGATCAGGATAATAATAGTTGAACACCAATAACAAGTTTATACCCAATATGGATTATTGAATGATTGATTATTATTGTGAATATATTTTAATGTAATTTAGATTTACCAAATATACTTCCATACTTTTTTATTTAATTAATATAATCTTCAAATTTTTCCTTATTATACATCAGAAAATCTATCTATATTATGTTATTATATTTTAAATGAGAATGTATCATTAAGAATAACATTTTATAATTATGTTGAAAACACTGGGGAAGGGTAATTTGATTGATAAATTTACCATGATAAAATTTTATCTTTAGAAATATTCATTATTGAGTCATATAATATATATGATGTTATATTGGTGGATCCATTACTGATGTATGTTATTACGAATTAGCATAGAACAAACATTTTAACTATAATATATGGGTTTCATGGGTAGTATGGATACTACAGACACATTGTGATAGTTTTAAAATGAAAATCTAAAAAATCCAAAAGTTGACTGATAATGGGATTATGTTATTATAGACAGATGAATGTAATATAAATTTTATGGAACTAATGTGATGGCTGGTCAATTTTATTTTGGTTACACAATTCTGTATTATAGGATGGTTTTTTTCTATATTGATGCATCAATGAAGTGAATGGGATGTGTTCTCACGTAACATATCCTAGAGATATAATATTTCTATCACTATAAATCTTTAGAAAAATTACAGAAATCATGATTTGGGAGTTATCATCTATGATTTTTTCATTATTTAAATAAGGAATTTGTATTTTTTGTGCATGGTACGATATATATGCTTATCATGAATGCTAAAAGTGTATATTTACACAAGAAGAAGTGAATTTTATATCTAGAATATGTTTGGATGTGATAAATGATTATGTCGTCCCTATACATTACCTCCTTGGGAATATGAACAAGGTTGATGAAACTATGTGTTTGAATGACCATTCTAGTTTATCTATGATGAGGATTGAAATATATCCAATATTTTTTGATTTTTAGAGGAGGGTTGTAAGGGTCTCAATATTTAAAAATAAAATTTCACGTTTTTCTTTACATAAATGAATTATTATATATTATCTACATAGAAAACATATAGAATTATTATTTCTTATTATATTATATTTAAAATACCATTAACAATAATTACCATTCACTATAGAGTCTTTAAATAGTAGAATAATTATTTGGTTTTAAATGATCTAAATTAACATATAAAAAGGAAGAGATGGAGTCATCATGTATGATTATACCCTATCTAGCCAATTTATTGCAGCTTCGGACATAGATTTTACCTCTAGTATTTTTCCATAAAAATCAAAAGAAGAGATCCAATATATTAAGTTTGAGAGAAACAATTTTAAAAAGATATTCAAGATCCTTAGGATCATGACCTTAACAATGTACACTGAACCACCCAATGAAAGTCTCACTCCTTCCAAAATTATAATTTGGGTGTTTGGTGGTATATTAAAGAGATACGTATGAAGACACCAGATAAATAAGTATTTATTTTATATTTTATAAAATAATGATCATATTTTCATCTTATTATTGTTACATTATAAATGTTTTCTATAAAAAAAGAAACGAATTTTTTTTGGTGAAAATTCCATTTCAATTATAGAATATATTTTGATGAATTAATTAAAATATTAAATAAATTTTTTAATATAAAATATTATTATTAAATATTGAATATTATTTATAAATTATAAATTATTTTTTATGAATTCAAATGTAATTTTAGTAATTGTTAAGAAACTATTAATATTAATAAATGAAACATTTCTCAATAAATTTTGATTATAATTTAATAAGTGAAAATTCCCATATGAAGTAAAATATTTTGCTAAAATTAATATTATTTTTTGGAATTATAGTGCCTAAATTATCCCACAATTAATTTTTCATAATTATCTAAGATAATCAAATGTTCTAGCAAAATTTAAATACCATAAAAATATACATGGTGGTTTTTAACATCCTAATGATCTAAAAGTGGTGTCATAAATATTATAAAGTGTATCAATGACCAAATATATTTTCTACCTTTAATTTAATTTTACTTTCTAATTTTTTTAATTTTATAAATCCATTTCGAATCCTCTAAAATCATTAATATATTTTAATGTTTTAAAATTATTTCATTTAGTTTATATCTCACTTCCACAATAGAAAGTTTATTATTTTATTATATTTGGACCTTATCAATATAATATAATATAATAACTCTAGTTTTATAGATACCAAAGGGAAAAAATGGGATGTTATGTGGTGTTGGTTATTATTTACAGTGTTCAAAACCTATGTTTGAGAAATATTAAATCAATCCCAAAACATTTTCTATACAAATCTACCAAAAAACCCCATTTATCCACCTAGAAAATCAAATTATAACATTATTATTTTATCAAAGAATCTATAAAGTCTTACCAAGGAGCCCTTAATGTTTCATGAATCTCCTCTTAGTAATTGGGAGTTATACACTCATGCAATGTATCCTCTCATTCTCTTATTTATTTATGATTCATTATTATCTTATTATTTCTAATTCCAATTATTGGAGATTATATATGTCTTTACGTATCCATATTACTTCCCATTTCATGTCCCAATGGGGCGATACCCATTTCACTTTCAGAATCTCATTTTATGAATTTTTATATGATGATGTTATGGTGCTGAAATATAACCTTTATCTCCAATGAAAAAACATTTGTTTAGTGAATACCACACTCATTTCCAATGAAGGGTATTAAAAATTGAACAATTATACTTAATTTATGTAGGAATTACATGTATATATTCCATACTCATAGATCATGGAATAAAATATGATGATGATTGAATCGATGTTGTTTGATCTATGTGGCACACTAATGTATGAGAATAAAATTAATATAATAGTGAGCCAAAAAATATATACTGCTCCAATGAATTTTGTAATTTTAGTCTCACTATTCTTCATTACTGGATAAGTAAAGAACCTAACTACATCAGGGGACTTTTCCTATCATTATTTCTATGAATTTTTACTGAATTATGTGTATGGTGTAGTCTATTGAGTTATTTCTACATTTCACATGTTGCATATATTTTATCATTCTATATCATTCCCATTGTCTATGTTATGATTATAAATCCTTTTATTCTCCATTTTTATAAAAAATTTATAACATGTACTACCTTATTCTTATTATTACATGTTTGTAACTTTATTGGTCTTTATAGCTCACCCATTACTTATTTATGCCCACAAGTTATCCCATACAGTTTTAAGTGTGCGATATATAAGGATTGTTTTAAATAATTTTTTCACCCTTTTAAATTAATATTAAATGTTTCTAATTCCAAAATTAAATTGATTTATTTATGATTGGAATGTATTATGTATACTTTTATATTATAAATAATGAATTACTGTGTAAAAATTAATGGTTTTTTATAGTTTGTATCAATGGAAAAGTGCAGTTATTTTTTTGGTAGTAGTATTAGAAAAAAAATATCAAAATACATAGGGATGTGACTAATTAAAAAACATATTAAAATTATTTTCTGTATTGAATAAGTTATTTATCATGAAAATACATCCTCTCATGGATACTATTAGTGTATTTGGTTCTAACATAGATTTACATAGGGGTAACAACTTCAACAAAGTCCATATGGTCTAACTTGGTGAACCATGGTACATGGATATTATCTTTAGGTTGAACCATGTTTGACACTCCCATGGGATATTGTTTGGAAAATTCATTTTCTAATTATGAACCATTTATAAGATAAAAAATTTCCATAAGAATATATCGTATTAAATAGATCATGGATAACATAGATGGAAGCATATAAATTCATATGTAATGGAAATAAATATATCTTATAATTTTTCCCATAAATGTCATTAAATTCTCATTTATGTGTTTAATATTTTAAAAATTATTCATCCATATTTTCCATTTAGTCTAGAAAATTTCATGAAATACGGGGAATCTAGAAAACAATCAATGTGATGAGTGATGTGGTGAATGCCTAAATGATATTCCCAATAATAGGGGAGTAGTAATAATGATCATTATGATCTTAATCACATATATAACTCGGGTTATATATAGAACCATTGATCATAATGAGCCTTGAAATACCCCAATTAATGAACAAACAATAGTTTATTCCATTATGTGATGAAGGCCAACAACATTTAGTTGATCATTTGATCCCTTAATCATGTAATAATAGACCAATCCCATTACGATGATACTCTCTACCAATCAATGTTTAGTACTTGAGAATGCTCTAATGAATATTTATCATATAGATGGTTAATATTATCATCTGTTGATAATGATGAATAATAAGAAACCTAAGGAAGATATTGAAAAGATTGGGTATGAAGAATTATTTTTTTTTTCAAATAAAAATTTTCCTCACACTATCTAAAATAAAATTTAAAGGGATTTCCATCCCCTAAAGAAAAATGATGATTAAACTAATGGGGTCTTTTTTTAAAAATTCACAAGACATTCATGGTATGACCATATCTTTTTCGTTACCCTTTAATGCAGGGTGGAATTATTATTTAGTCGGATTAAACCCAATATATGAAAATCCCTCATGCCCCATTACTTTGATTTAAATGTGGAAGTAACATTATGAACTGCCAATGACAAAATGGATATCAATGACTATCAAGGATGTAATGAGGATAATAATCAGAATATGGATTTCAATTCTAGAGTTCTATTAGAGAATGCTCAACGGGCAAGAAAAATTCAAACATCCAACTTATATTTTTTCTGGAAATAAAAACCCTTGAAATTACCTAATGGGTATATAAAAGTGTTATATGTGTGAAAAGAATGGACACCCAGATAATGTTTTCAAACTGAAGAACCCCTCATATGTAATGGAATAAATGGATTCTCCAATAAACCCTTATCACATTGTTCATTACAAAAACTAAAATGGTTTATAGAATTTTAAAAAACAATTCAGTAAGCCATGGGTATTCTAAGACAACAAATAACATCCATGTTAGTAGGGGATAACTTTTTCAATCCCAAATTCGAAGGTGGTTCTTGGAAATTATATTCTTATAGGTAGAAGATATATTCATAAAGGATTAGTGAATATACATTATATACTAGTTCTTGGAATTCCATCATATCCTAAATTTTTTGTAGAACAATTAAAACATCACCACAAATCGTGAATGTAAAGCATTTTGTGAAAATTAAAAATGGGGAAATTATTGCATGCCACATATATAACTCTTATATTATTGAATTTGTTTGTGAAAAACATTTCATTAAACCATGTAATACACCAATTTTTCAAACTTGATGTAATTCTTTGTATGGATTTGTTTTCCTTATATAGTTCCTCAAAAATTTCTACAGGATGGAAATCACTCTCAATATCTTGAATTGACCATAGTTATATACAATTGAATGGACGGTAAATGAAGATTCTTTATAACCAATATATCTTAAATGAATATTATTTCCCTATGATAAAGAATATATATCTAAAATGATTAATTCTACTCAATTAATTATCCTTGAATACCTTCCCAATGTGGGGGAATACACTGAGGAATTTCCCAAGGAAGTACATGGTCTTCCTCCTGGATAATAGTTTGGATTTTCAATCATGATTATACTTGAGTCATTACAATTATTCAAGACTATATATTGAAATGTTGATATAGAACATGATGAGATTATAAAAAACTAATAGATAATATATATAAAGGGATCATACTTCCTAGTGATTAATTAGGGGATACACCATTCCTCTTAATCGTGATGAAGGATGGTTCAATACACCTTCCTGTTGATTATCATGATGTTAACAATATCAAGGTAAAATCTGTATCATTTACTTAGAATGAGAAAATTTTTAATCATCGACATAGTTCAAAATACTTCATCTAGGTGGATATGTGTTTGGGATATTACAATTTAGGGGTGAAGAAGGAGGATATTCTCAAGTATTCTTTTTATAAGAGTTATGAGCACTATGAGTTCATATTGATAATTTTGGGGATAACTAATTCATGAATAGTATTCGTCAACATAATGAATAGATTCCATATTGATTACCTTGATAATTCTTTGATATTCAATCTAATTGATATTTTAATAGACTCCAAAACCAATGATGATCATTAAGATAATTAGATAACATTTCTAAATAACTTATAAAAGGATAATTTTTTTTTTCAAGTATAGAAAAGGTTTGTTCTAGTTGACGGATGTATCAATCAAGGTAAATATCATCATATAAAATGGGTTATTTTTATAAACATAAAATAAAGATTCAAATGAAAGATATCCATGGAGAACAGCTATGACATATATCCATAGTTTCGGTGGATTTTATGTGTACTATCATCTTATTATGATAATTTTCTCATGATTTTCAATCCCTATTACCATTATCACTCTAAAGGGAGTCATGATTTTATGGAATTATAGATGTGATGATAGCTTCATGTATTTTAAAATAACTCTTATAATATCTCATATTCTAACACTACCCATAGGTGGAGATCTTTTTTTGGTATTCATTGATTATATTAATAAGTGATTGGGTTTTGTGTTAATGCATAATTTCAAAGAAATAGCCCATGCTTCAAGGATGTTGGATGTTCATGAACAGAAATACCAAATGAATGATCCAAATACACCTAAAGTGATATTATCATTGAATATTATGTGGCATTATCTATTTTATTATATTTTGGAAATATATAAGGATCACAAAAGACTCAAATATATATTCAAAAAGAAAGATATTAATATGATCCCATAAATAGTGTTAATGATGATAAATGACTATGATTGCACAATACACTATGATCATTGGAAGGAAAATAAAGTTTCAGACACTATATGTAGAAATTATCCAAAAATTAAATCATTGAATATAATTCATAAGTACATGATTATCTTATAGTTGTACCGGATGGTCATGGGAATCCAAAATGAAAAAACATCATCAATTATTTCACAAATGATTGCTCACAAATCTCTTATATATATGTTAATGGATAATTAAAGAGATTATGTGTGAATTAAAAAGAATGTGGAATCTATAAGGAGATATAATCTCATAGAATTAAATGTTATTGAAGGTGGATTTGGGAGATTTGGGTCAATACCATCGCTATCATCGAATACTAAATTAATGAATTAGTTATTGGATTATTCACATAGAGTAACCTTCTCTATCCACCCATGAATCCCAAATTTGTATTGTGATATCCAAGAACACTATTAGTGGGACAATATGATGAAGGGGATCATTGAATATAAGTCACTATGTCTTGTATGTTTTCAAGTAAAAGATGAATGGAGGAAAAGAAAGGGGTGATGAAACCATGACCCATACCTACGGGGAAATGGGAAGGCATTGTATTGGAATTTATAATTGTACATCCAAAAGAATTAAGTGAATATAATTATATATAGGTTGTGGTGGATCATCATATATATGCTACTCAATTCTGTTAGATTCAAGAGAATTTGTCACAGGAAAAACATTCATGGATATACATGGGAAAAGTTGTGAGGCCACTTGGAATACCACTATAGATTGAATCCAATAGAGATCTGAATTTACCTCCATGTTCTATAAAAGTATCCAACATTATCTAGATACTAATCTGAAATATATTACATCCTATCAACCTCAAAATTAAGTAAATCATGAGCTGACTATTCAGTCACTAGAAGACATGTTGTGTAGATGTTCGATGGACTTTAATGAAATATGTGACCAACATCTTCCTATGGTTGAGTTCTAATACAACAAAATAATCATATCAAGCATCAAAATTGACCTAAGAATCCATTTATGGGAATAGGTCTAGAGCACCTAAATGCATTTATGATGTTGGGGAATGGAAACAACTTGGTTATCAAAGAGTCAAGGAAATTATGGAAAATGTTAAAAATATTTTTCATCACATAAAGGTTATTCATTATCGACAAATGAGCTCTATAAAAAATCATCAACAAGACACATAGAGTGATGACAGATATATGTTAGTACCTCAATATCTCTTTACAATAATTTGAATACATATGGGAATAATGGATGGTTTATTCAAAGATACATCAACCCCATTCAAATCCTGGATCGCATCAGAGCAATGGACTACCCATTGGCACTCCCACATAACCTATCTTAATTATATAAGGTATTACTGGAATCCCACTTGAGAAAGTACATACCACACCCCTTATATGTAATCATTCCACAGTTTTCACCATTTTAGAATGATATCTTTTATGGAGAGCAGTTGGTGAGATCATAGTTTGTCAGGACAATGTTAAACAAAATAAAACAATTCTATTTATGAATGTGTGTTGATAAACCACAGATGTGAAGATGTGATATAAGAACTAGATCAAATGATGAAATAGTGTAAACATCAACTGTTCATGTGTGGGATGTAAGAAAATTTTGGTATAAATTTCTGAATTGGGTAAGATTGTAATGACCCAAATTGTTAAAAATATAATTCCCCCTTTTTTCTTTTAATATTTTTTTATATATTATAGTGTAGAAAAAACAAGAACTTATATAGCCATATTATATAATATTTAAAAAACAATTATGAATCATTAACATTGATTATATACTCATTGAATATAGATCTAATGGTTAGAATAAATATAGGGTTTTATAAGATTCATGTTGACATATACAAAGGAATTGATATTATAAATCAGTAGGTCCATACCCCACAAAGTGAATTTATCAGATCTTCTATGGGGTATAGCATATCAAGGATTTTTCCTTGACATAGTCCATATTGAGATCTAATAATATAATGATGAGTGAATTTTTTTTATAAGAAAAGGTTAAACACATCAAGATCACATCACAAACATTGTATTCTATACAACCCCATGGAAGTATCACATTCATACACTATACTTTTAGTTAGGTTTCTAGTGTATTAAATGGAAATAGATCATCGAACTAGAAATATGAGTTAGTCCATTAAATTTTATATAATAATTACTATATTTTTATCTTATTGTTGCTACATTAAAAATGACTATTATACATTAAAACAAAAATTGTATTTTTGGGTAATATTCAAATTCAATTATAGAATTTATTTTTATAAAATTATGATTATTTTAAATAAATATAATATTAATAAAATATTATGGTTAGATAATGATTATTAAAAATAAATGAGTATATAATTTTTTTGAAGACAAATTTAATTTGTATATGTGTTCAAAAACTATTATTGATAAAATCATTTATTTATCTATTAATTTTGATTATTAAAGTAAAATATAAGTTTCCCATATTTAGAAAATAAAATATATGAAATAAAAAAATAGAATAAAAATATAGAAATTTTCAATCAGTGTTTTTTTCATAATTTGTAAAGATAATATAATTTTGGTATATAAATTAAATACCTTATAAATATACATGACGTTTTATGACAACATAATCACACAAAAGTGATGTACTAAATACCATAATGGTTATCCATGACCAAATTTTGGTTTTAAATTTAAAATATTTATATTATATGTGTATTTTTTAATTTTTTTTATTTCAATCGGAAATATTCTAATACAATATATATATATATAATAGTTTTAAAATAATTCCATTATGAGTGTAACTCACTTCCTCAAAACAAGGGTATTATTTTATTAACTTATAACCCTAAGAAATATAATATAATGAACACCACTCCCATTTTTTAGAATCCATGGGATAAAATAGATATTGTTTTTTATTAAAGGTTATTTTTTTATTCAGTCCAGAATCTATGTTTGATAACTAATAATGCAATACCCACACATTTCCAATATAAACCCGCACATGATCCAATTTCACATCAATGAAAATACATGAAGCACTTATTAAATATTTCCCACAGTCTCTATATTGCTCCCATGGTGCCCTGAGTATCTCAGGATGTTATTTTCAAGTATTGGTAATCACACACTTTAGTAAGTATCCTCAACTTGTCTTTATTATTCAAGTTTTTTAATTATCCTATGACATATATTTCCAATTACTAATGTTTGGATAGGTCATTACATGTCACTACGACTACCCGTTTCTTTTCCAAATGTTGAGATACCCCTTTCACTCTCAAAAATCAATTTTATGTTCTTTATGTGATGTTGTTATACCGATAAAATTTCACCTTGAAATATCAATGACAAAAACATTGTGTAGTGAATACCATACTCATTTCATATCAAGGGTTTTCACTATTATACACATATAATTATTTGACATGATCCATAATTTTATTTATTCTTAACTACTTTGTGATGGCGTAAAATAAGATAATAAATAAATCCATGTGGTATGATCTATGTTGAAATCATACGAATTTAAATGAAAAAAATGATGTGTCTCATGTAGTTATATAGAGATCCAATGCATTGGAAAATTCTTAGTCTCATGATATTCCATTTTGGGATAATATGTTAACCACATTTCATTATTGAAATTTCAATCATGATTTATTTTATTGGCTTTGATCCACATAGATAAACTCTTTTCTTGTTTTGGAGTCTTATGTTTCTAGAATGTGGCTCTGAGGATATCTAGAGCAGTTCAGATTATAAATGCTAGAAGCAGTAAAGGATTTCATGTCATGAAGAGTTATGAGACATGAAATTGGGTTTCATGTTAGGTAATATAGTAGGAGTAGAAAAAAAATTATGTAAATTTGAGATGCATTTTTTAGTGAAAATTGAATTATGGGGATAACACACCATGAACTGGGATTACACATAATTCAATTCCATGATGTTGTAGTTTTTAAAACATTTCCACCCACTTGGGTTGTCAAACTCTACAGCCTTAGAATCTCTATCCTGAATCTAGGAATCCTAATGACCCCCTCTACAACGTTTTTGTTATTTCTTAATCGAGGATAGATTCCTAACTTCCATTTTTCATCTGTGGTGACCTAGGTTAAACTATGCAGTGTTTTCCCTCATTTTCTAGTATTTTATCACTATTTGATATCATTTCATCATCTATCATCTTCCTACCATGTGATGGAGGATGAAATATCATTGTTCTAATGATATTTTTAATAGATTTTCTTGTGAATTTTTCTATGTGGAGTTATCACTTAGATGTAATTATTTTGAGATGGTGATCATAGATTTATAGAATAGTATATTCTTGCGGGATGAATGTCAATGAATATTTGCAGTTGAGGATTCATTGGTTTTAATTTTTTTTATGAATTTAGAGTGTTACCATTATTTATCCCCTTATATAATAATGAAAATGACATAATGATAATGTGAACTAGATTATATAATTGATATTGGTTGATTAGTGATGATGTTGTTTGTACCAAAATAAGAGGTTGCCTCTTTATTTTCTAGATAGTTTGATATATATTCCCTTCTTGGATTATAATTTTTTTCTTGATAGAAATTGGTAAGTAACATAAATCAAGAATTACATGATAATGAATTGGCTAAAAGAATAAAATAGTCATGTTAAATGATTTCGGTTGTAGTTGTAATTTATCGATAATCAAATTGTTGCAAGAGTTCATTTTTATTTAATTTGGAAAATAGGCCTGAAAATTTTTGATGCATGATGATAAAGGAATTAAAAGAAAAAATAAATTAAATTTTTAATTGATTTTTAGTATCCTGGGATATATTGTTTCATTGGATTCTCAGTATTGGAAACTGTGGATAATGAATTGGGTAATTCAATATTTATTAAGAACTAGTTGCGTGAAAAAATATAATGCATTTTTTTGTAATATGTTTCTTTTTTTAATGTATAGTACTTGTTCCTTGTGCTTTGGAATCATTAGATCTTATTCTCTGTGAAGGTTGGATGCATTGATTTAGGGAACAATCCGTGTATCTATGTTTGTATCTAGATGTGTGTGATGTGTTGTGTTCTTGGGATAGACGAGCAGGGAGGGATATTCTATTATGTGGGGTGGGGATCCCCATAAGTGTTCTGAGGTTATAATTATTGAGGTTAGAGGGATCTTGTGGTAGGAGGTGTGGGGAGGCTAGTTGTTATGGCTGTATTTGTGGCCTCTAGTAGTGAGATGAATTAGGATATGCATGTGGGTTTCAGGGATTGAACCAAGGTAGATATATAGGGTTATAGCTGGGATTTCCTCCCCCCCCCAAATCCTCTTTTTCTATTATCAGAAAACACCTTTGAGGCTGATCAGAAAAAACATCATGCGCAGGATATAGAACATGCAGACCAGAATTGAAATTCAAAATTTAAATTGCATCAACTGCATGTTATCCAATGATGCATCAATCCATGAGGAAGAAAATCACCTTGAGATTAGACTTATGCATCATGATTCACACCTCACGTTGACACCAACCCACTGTCACAAACATTTTTGACTTCCTTTATCACACCTGTATGCATGAGAACACATTTTTTTGGAGTCGAGATGTGATGCTCCACTACCACCATGAACATATTCTCACCATTGGAGTCCATCTTCACCACAAAAAACAAGAAAAATGAAGCTTCACAAAACAATAAAAAAAATATCTACAAATAAAAATCAATGTCGCTCCTCCAAGAGCCTCCACATCATCGGACATCTCGTCACAGTTATCTTCCTTCATACGCATAGTCATCATCGACATCAAAACCACCTAAACTGCCACTGTTGATGACCAGAGTAACCAAAACACACCAGAAATGAACATCACCCTAATCAAAACACAAAAATTCACAGAGAAAAACCCTTCCCCATTAATAAAACCCGGAAAACATAATCATCTTCAATTCCAAAAACGATACAAAAATCAACAACGTCATAGAAGAATAGAACCAATGCATCAAAGGAAAACCAGCGCTAGACTCACCAAAAACACCACTAACCTCAAATTAGCACATACCAAAGTCACTTAGATTACCACCACTTGAGGTCCAACTCAGAAAGGAGTAGAGGAATTTGAATCCAAAGAAGTTAATTGAGTAGCCAAGGATTTTGGGCGATGATGAAACTGAATCTAGAAGCCACACAAAATCAAACCTCCATGGGAGTGCCTGGAGAGACCATCAAACGGTGCACCACAAATCCCAAACCCAATTTTGAACCCCCTCTCTAGACCTGGCATAGAGAGTAGTGAAGTAATGCAAAGCACAAGCATTTTGGAATAGCCAGGGGCTCCCACAATAATCTAACACAATAGTGCCTTCAAAGCATTCCTGAAAAAATCCAGTAAGAGTTGCGCCAAAAATTGAGGAGCAAGACCCAACCTAAAAGACAGACAGAGGGTAGGGGAAGAGTGGGAGGATTCATGAATAAGAGAGGGAGAGGAGGGGGAAGGAACTTTTACATCCTCCCCCCTCATAATCACAGCCAAGGAACCCCTAGGGTGAGAGAGAGGTGCTGAATCCCCTTAGAGTCCTGAGATTTCCTATTACTATAAAAGTGGGATGTTTGTTTCAATCATTTTCCCAACCGATGGCTAGGTTATTATTTATCTTATTTCCATTACCAATTTCATGAGCGTGATTTTTTTGGTTACACACCTTCCTCGAAAGGAATTGACTTCTGGGGTACGCCTCATCAATTCCCTATTTTGATTCTCCTGGTTGGATGAGTCTACGGTCTTACTACATGGGGTGAAAACTCGACATGTAGTCCATCATATATTCATATTAAGCCACATGTGTTTGGTATTAGAGAATGATTTCCAAGAATACATGGTTATATCATACTTAATGTTGTCAATAAATTAATAAATTATGAATACATGGTGTCGGAGCTTGCATGGATGCAAGGTTGTGGTTGTATTTGTAATAATCCATGAGATTGGATTACTTCTTTCTTAAGGGAATGAAAGTTTTTTTAATTATAATGTAATGTATTTTGGATTTGTTAATGTTTAATTAAAGGTTTATATATTAATTAAAATAATTTTAAACTGATGAAAATTTGATAAAATAACATAATTTACAACTATAATTGGTTTTCTACTTATAAGATATATTGTCTTAACAATAGAAACCCAGAGTCTGAGAGATGTTAGCTACAGGTGAGTCTAACACTTGGATATTCAAATTGTGTGGTTGTGAGATATGTTATATCATGTACATTTGGTGTTTCAATATTCTAGTCCACAATTTGTTTTGGGAAACTAATAACAAGGGGATTTTGATCCCTAGGGTAGTTTTCCCTAATATCACAATTAGAGGATAGATGGGTGACTACCCCATTTTCTATCTCTCTCTTCTCTTGGTAGATACTTGTGATGTTATTCACACCAGTTAGTTTTCCCTATATATGTGTGTAGAGGGTTGTAATATCATGTTTTTATTTCACTCACCATTCTTCTGGATATAGTTTCCTATGGACCACTATTTTAATTATGTGTATAGGCTGTGATGGATTGAGAATCCTTACTCAATGTATGGGTTGTGACATCTTGAGGTATAAAAAACTGATTTATGATTAAAATTATGTGGGATATGGTGGATCTTAAAAAAATCATATTTAATTTTGATTATATGGATGTGTTGGTGTGTTTCATGAGGTTCATGTTGTGGTGCTTTACCCAGTTGTATGTGGGATAACCTTTCTAGAGAGATATTCTCATGACGTCAGGTGTTGGGGTAGAGTGGAAAACCTATGGGGAAATAGTAGTAGGGTACCCTTCATATTCATTACTATATATCATTAAATGTCAAACTCAGTGACAGCAGCCATGGTGAGGCTTAGAACATAGTATACTTGTTTAGCTGATGTGTTTACTCTAGTTGTTCTTCAATAAGATTTATCATTTCTTATTAACCTTATCCATGATTTAATATGAGGAGTATCCTACAATTTATAATATTATACTCGCCCTATGTACATATATAAATTTTTAGGTCAGTTTGGGGGTGTTGTATATCAGGATGGTTACTACTTTATTAAGGTTTAGTAGGAGCTGTTTCATATATGTGGTCATTTCTATATTTAACTTTCTTTAGGTATTTTATTATTTCTATTTAGTAATAGTATTTCTTGCATGAAAATAAATTTTTGTCCATTTTTATTCTTTATATTGTAGTATAAGAAAGACATGCAACGTGTGTATAATATCTATCTCTTCTTCATGTGTTCTCATAAGGGGTAATGCCTCCCATATCTATGTCTGTAATAAACTCAGTTCCAGTCACTAACCAGGATCCTACTAGAGGTAGGACTTAGGGGTCACTATCCATATTATCCCATTTGTAGTTAAGGAGGGATTCACCTTTTTTGGACAGTTTAATTATACAGTTATATCACTGGAATGTTTTTGGGATATGATGGAGATTGTAATTATTCATTTGTATGATTTCATGGGCGGGGTGGAAAAAGGTGTAGGCTATGTTTATCATGCATCGTAAACAAGTGAGACTGAATAATACATCATTATTTTTATCCCCATGTGTTATAAAGAACGAAACATAATTCATACTACGGTTACTATATGTTTGGAACTGTTAATAGGGTAGAGACCGTGTAATGTATAATTAATCATTCTTATTTTCCCATGTGTTTGATTTGGTAGACATTGGGATAGTTAAATTTAAAAAGAATAAAATACTACAATTAATTAATGTTATAGTGTTCCATATTCCTAGGTTTATGAGATCGAAGTGTTTTTTGTATTACATACATGGATCCTTATGGATTTATTTTTCAACATCGCATAGATGATGTTCACCATGTGGAACAAGCAAATTGTTATAGAGTACAGGTTGATGAGAACGATAATTGGAGGCAAACACTCTGAGACATTGAGTTCCAATGTCCACAAACGTAAAAGGACCCTATTTAAGATGCTCTCTTCGAAGACATATTAGAGGAGTTTGAGATATAATTCAATTCAATCCATTCTAATAATAACAAATATGTTTCATTGGTTGTTAAAATGATTCCTAGGGATGTGAGTAAGTGGTGGTCCTTGTTCCCTTGAGATCTAAATGAGTCAAATGTATCATGGTAAGAGTTATGATACTAGTTTAGAGATGAATATATATCCATCATAGTGATTTTGGACACTCTCTAGGAGATTGTTCCCCTTAGGTAGATGAGCTCCATTATGCAAGATTTTATGACCTATTTCAGGAACATTTTGCAATATCATTTAGACATAATGCCAAATTAAGACTTAAAGGTGAACAATTTTATGGAGGCTTTGTATCTTGAGATACCGCTCTAGGTCACCCTGTTTATACGGATCATGTATCTAATGGTACTCGAGATATAAGAGGTCAATAAGATGATGTTATCAATAATTTAATCATTGATAAAGGGGGATGTTAGGATTCCTCATGAAGCAGATCATTGGTTTAAGGTTCCCAGTTTTCATGAAAGATTATTTTCTAAAAATCATGGTGGTATGTCTCAACAATAAATTACTAATTTCTCTAGATTCAGTGTCTATTATGACAATACCAAGTTATTATATTATTGCATTTCTTTTTTTTGAGGACATTAGTGTCGATTGTTCCCAATATATCTATGTTTATTTCACGTTCTAGTTGTTCAAAATCGTTTTCCTCTATTTTGGTAATTCCATCCAAGATATCTGCATTAGGTTCCTCCTATTTTGGATAATTATAGAGAAGAAGGTGCATTCATATGATATCATTGGGATGATCCATAACCTCAGAGATCACATTGTGGCTGTGGAGTTGATTATAAACCATATCAGAGAGGACATGGAGTAGGTTGTGGTCAATATCAGGATTTATCATTCCTATCATAGGGTGATATGAATGTTGTTCAATGTACCCTTTGGTTGTTTTCTACATTGGTTCATTACTTGTTTGATCTAGGAGTGATGCACTCATTAATATAATATTACTATTTAAAATCATTGGTAATTTATGTTGAAATACATCCAGTGTCGTTGGTGTTGACAACACTAGTTGGAGGTCCAGCTGACTTTTTTGAAGTATGTAGAATATATGAGCTACTAATGGGGAAGAATCATTCATTGGAATATTTCCTATGTTTACCAATTAAACCATATGAAATCATCCTAATCATGGGTTGGTTGTAATCATTATAGTATTTCATGGATTTCTTAAGTAGGTAGGTTTTGTTCTTTGATCCCAATGGTGATCCAGTAATGTTTGTTATCAACGGAGACCCTTAGACGGGTCTGATGTGTCATCTATCCTTTTCATTATGGATGACTGGGATGATGCATATTTTTTCAATGGTTTAGTATTATGTATTATCAATGGTCATACAAGATTACCCTGATGAATTTCCAAAGGCGGTTGTAGTGTTACCCCCTCAATAAGAGATCTAATTCAGGATTGAACTATAGACATGAATGTATTTTATCTTGATGTTTCTATATTGGATGGTTCCTTTAGAGTTTATAGTGTTTAATATACTACTAGATGTTATATTTTAGTAATATTTTGATCATCCATGTGTGTCATAGTGTTGTGCACCTGTTTTTATCACAATGAAGTCTCAAATTAGTATACAGATGTGTATCAATTATCATCACCTGAAACTAGTGATAGTGAAGAAAAATTACCCACATCCATGGATATATGATATAGTCGATCTGTTGAAGGGTGAAAGGTTGTTCTCAAAGAACATATTGTGGTCATGAAATCATCAGATTATTCTAAAGGATTATGATATCATAAAAACTACTTAATATTTTAATCATGGGAATTATGAGTTCATTGTGATGTTGTTCAGTGTGCTGAATGCTCTAGATATGTTCATATGGTAATAAATGATGCATTTAATGAAATTTTTGATAATATCATGGTGGAATTCATTATTGAATTCATTATGTACTCTCCATATGATGATAAAAATACAGAGCTTCTACATACTATTTTGGGAGTACTTCGTTGGGAGAAGTTGTTAAGGATGTATCCAAAGTTTGAGTTCTGGACTCGAGGTTTCTATTTCATAGGGCCTGTTGCATCCCATAAGTGAGTTCATTAAAATTATTTGAAGGTATAATAATATTTGTCTTGGTAAGAACTAATATAATTGAAGTTATGATAAATTCCCATGGTCTGGTAAGTAATTTCATGACATCTGTTTCTAATTTATCTTGGTTTGTGACTCCTTTGATAGTGCTTACTAGAAATGATTAGATGTTATTGTTGATAGTTCAATTTTTGGCATATTTTATATATCTTAAGGAGATGTTTTTTACCACTCCAACTTATTGTCTACCAACAGAAGGTGTTTAGTTTGAGGTTTTTAGGGATTCATTGTGCCATGGTTGGGGAATTGTTCTAATGCAGCAGAAATTGGTCATTTCTTGTTGGTTTTAATAGTTATGTCCCCATAATTGTAACAATTCCACCCATGATATTGAGTTGGTGAAAATTGATTTTCATTAATGTTAGTGATAAAATACCTCATTGTCAAGGTTTTTCTGGTCGTCAACAATTAAAATAGCATGATAATTTTTTTAACACAATGTGACATGAACTAGAATAAACATCGATGGATGGAATTCTAATAGATATAAAACATTGATATTTTATATACACCTGTAATGGGGAATGTTGTAGATGATGCGTTGAGATAGATGTCACAAAATAATGCATTGTTTGAATCATTCAATTCCTAGATAGTGATGATAGAACATTAAATATTGCCCCTAGATATGAGAGATGTTTAAGAAAAAGAATTATTTTTCATATGACGCTACATTCATCTCTGGTAGAGGAGAAAGAGGAACCCCAATTGTGTGATCTTGAGTTATAGGTCTAGAGTGTATGAATGGATTTTAGTGCGGCCCCTGATGGTTTGTCTGCTAATAAACAATAGTGAGTGTTGTTTTATGGAAGGAATATAGATAAATTGATGACGGTTAGATGGTTCTCAGAGGGTTCCATATTTATCATTTGGTAGTACATCATGGTGTGACAATGTTGATTCTAGCTTTGAATGTTCAGTTTTTTGGCATAGGTTGAAACTTATAGTTGTTGGGTTTATGTACAGATGTTATGTCTTCTATAAGATAAAGTCCATGTAACAGGTTCTCAGGGGTTTTCTCCAACAATTATAAGTTCCCCAAATGAAGTGGGGGGGAATATCAATGGGAATTGTTATTATTTTACTATTAACATAGGGTGGTGATGACCCTATATGAGTGGTAGTAGATCACATACAGAAATTTTCCCAATTTATAGTGATCATAGAGTGGAGATGAGAATATGTTTTCCCAATTCATTTTATGGATGAGGTACCCTGACTCCTCAGAGTCATGAGGATGATCATTTGTGATCGAGATCCCAATATTACCTCAATGGTGTGGAGAGGTCTCCAGAATGATTTTGGATCTCAATAATGGCTTAAAATTACTTTTATCTACAGATAGATTGTTAGACAGAGTATACCACCATAACTCCTAAATATATGTTGCACTATATTGTCTATGATTTTAGTGATTTTTAAACGAGGCACCACCCCTTGGTAGTGTTATATTATAACATTATTTTTCACTCCACAATTGATTTGGTGTTATTTGAAGCTTTTATGGATGGACAATCATTTCTCACTTGTTATAGAAAAGGGTCATAATTTCAGAAATTCCCAGGTCAGAGCTACTATAGAGTACACAAATGATGTTTCAAGTGATTCATAAAATGGTTAATATAGCATTGGATCATTATAAATACTATATCGATTATAGGATGAGAAGTATGTGGTTCGACGTTGGGGATCATGTGTTTGGGAAGGTGACTCCCCATCATAGGAAGTGATGTGCCTCTATTTTAATATAGTTTTCTCACATATTTTATTTAATTTTAAACATTTTAATTATGTTTTTTACACTTTTTAATAAATATTTTCATATTTTTATTTTTAACACTAAATCTGTTAATTAATCATTTTTATAAGTAAATATGAATTTTTAGCCTTTTTATTTAGACATTAAAATTATTCTTATTATATTAAATTACTTTTTAGTATATTAATATTAATCTTCTCGCCTTTTAATAATTTGAAATTAATAATAATTAATCATTTAATTTTTTTTTATTTTTGTTTTAATTAATTTAGACTATATTTTAATATTTTATCCTTTAATGAAGATTTATTAGAATAAATTTACTTTGTTAAATAATATTTTTAACCATATTTCTTAATAAATAAGTTAACAATTTAAGTTCACGTTTATTAAAATAATGTGTTTTTAATTTTATGTTTTCATTTCTTAATCTAACTAATTAACATTGTCATGTAATATATGTAGTTAATTTTAATTATTTTAATTTTATATCTACAATTAATTATTTGTATGTGTTTTGATTTTACATAGATATTTAATCAATTAATCTTAATATTTATATTTTTAGTTAATAATTAAGTCTCTTTTAATTTTAGTTTGTTAAATAAATTATTTAGTTTTTAGTTACACTTAATTATTTAATCTTAAAAAATTTGTATAATTTCTATTTTGTGTTAATTAATTAGTGTTTTATCATTTTATTATTTGCATTAATTTTTATGGTTAACGTTTCAATTTTGTTATCGGTGAGTCATCACACAGATGCTGAGTCACACCAATATTTTTGTCACACCAATTTCTTTTATAACTATCGGTGAGTTGTGACTCATCGATTACTTTAAAAAATCATCAGTCACTCACCTTGCATATAAGTTTCAATGCACAAATCCATTTCATGGGTTTCAGTCGCTCTTTTTAAAACTTTTGGTGTATCATTTTTTCTTAACTTACAGTGGCTCGATTTTTTTTATCAGTGAGTCATTGATTACCCGTTTAATTCATTCTATTGGTGAGGTCAGATTTTATTTTCAACCATCGGTGAGTCATTGACTGAACGATATTCTATGTCACCATCAGTTTCTCATTCCACAGATTACTTATTATTATTTTTTTTATCAGTGAGTCATTATTTTCATTCATCAGTTTCTCACACACCGATTTATTTTCACATTGGTCTCTTGATGTCTAACTGATCCCATATTTCAATCCTTCTATCAGTGAGTCATTTACTCACCATTCAATTATTATTTAGGTTTCACGACATTACATTTAAATACTATCAGTGTATTCTTATCACACTATCCGACGTAGAAGCCTCCATGATACTGGTCCATTTCATCCATCTTCGGTGTCTCACCACCCACCGATAAGTCTTTCCCTCTATCATCCATGCTTCACCACAAACACTATTTTGGCCAATTTTTTCGAATGTACTCAAACCAGAAGATTCACTTGAACCGGAACTAAATAATGAGACCAACCCCAATTCAGGCAAGTATTTCACACAAATTGAAATCAAGCCGTAGAAACAAGGCATGTCATGGTAATTACGAAATCCAAGGTCGACCATCAGGATGAAGTGTAGTGTGAAGAAGGACACTGGACCATGGAGGTGTGTTGACAACATTCTTGTGTGGAGAATCAGACCCCCCTTATTGTACGCCACTTGAGAAGGTTTCTGCTGCCACTGAGATCAACTTGCTAGGTCCTCAAACCAAATTCACCGCTGTGTAGAGGAATTGAGACCAGGATGAGGTGATGCTAGTGGAGCCATGATAAAGCTTTACTGAGGAGTTGTAGGGATATATAAACCTACTTTCAGAACATTAACCAGAGATGAAACCACCCTCCCCTTGTAGTGCCAAAATGGGGGAGAGAAGAAATATCGTTAAAAATATATAAATAAATTGAAATTAAACATTAATTAAGGCATATTTTAAAATAATAATATTAATAATAATAACTTTAAATAATTACAAAACATTTATTATCATGAATAAATAAAAAATATAAAATAATTAGTTTATAAAATAGAATTAATAATTTAAATAACTTTAATAAAAATTTAATTCAACTTAACTAATTAATAATAATTTCTAAATTATATTTAAAATAATTATAATTTAATGTGTCA
This sequence comes from Viscum album, assembly GCA_963277665.1. Lineage (NCBI taxonomy): Eukaryota > Viridiplantae > Streptophyta > Magnoliopsida > Santalales > Viscaceae > Viscum > Viscum album. The sequence goes on from OY728140.1 coordinate 657,169,186, forward strand.
TACTAAATAAATAATTTTAAATAAAATATAATACTTAATAGAAATTTACTATGAACAAAAATAAGATAATATAAAAAACTAAAAATAGTAAATGAACTAACTTTCTCAAATAATGATAAATTTTAGAATTATCATTAATAAATTTAAATAAATTAATTAATTAATAATAACATTATTAAATCCTTTGAGACTTCTAATAAACTCATGCCTTTAATTATGAATAATTATTTATTCACGATAATGTTTGTTTTATTTTGTGAAAGTTCATGCAGCAGACGTTTTTCATTCTAGATGCATTCAACTAACTCGTAATAAGTTTGTTACATGGGATAACTAGTGCGATGTGCCAGTCGCGGACAAAGCACACATGTGTGGTGCACAACTAAGGAGCTTTTGAAGATGGTGGGATTGGTCGGTGACAAACATCTGATGAAGATGATATTTAAAGAATAGTAGTTTAATAATTAGGGGGGACTCTCATTATGATTCCACGATCACATACATTCGAGAGCAGATTCCCAGGACAAACACTGGAGACAAGCTGGAGGATAAGGATCCCGAAGACAGAGTAGTGCTAGGGGAGTTTACCTTCCCTCTGTCCATAATATTTGACCTTTGTTTTTGGTTGATTCACTACTTCAAACAATATGATCACATGATGAATTTTCTCATCTAATGAATTTTAAAACCTTCTGGTTATGATATATAAACCTTCATTAGCTTATCATTTTATGAAATTACAATCAGTCGGTGAGACTGACTCTATTTCCAATCTGTTGATCATTCACACTTCAATGGTTTCAATATAAAACATCATAATTTACTAGAGAGGTTTATTTTGGATACATTTTTAAATAATTAACAACAAAAACATTGGGAATTTATTGTGAGTTCTTTTCCAAATGTTATCTTTTAAAAATTCTTTGTAGTTCGATTATGTTTTTTCTGTTGCGAACTCCCATAATTTATCCTCTGCCTGTTGAGTTTCTCGGTGAGGAAAATTATTCAATATATCTTGAGGTGTGTATTTATTTAAATTTTTGGAGAGAATATCCATTCATATATGTAGTTTAGAATTCTTTTTAACTTAATTGATCTCTCTCTTTATTATGCTGCAATGTATCTTTTCACTTTTTCATTAAGTCATCATTACTTAGTTTAAGATTTTGTTTCTTAGTTAAACTCTTTTTAAATCATCACAATCATTAAAAAAATATTAAAAATTAAAAAATTGAAAAGAAAATGAAATCTATAACGATTTTTAACTCGTTTCTGACAGTAGTGGGGTTTTTAGTTTAAAAACATTATAGTTCACTGAACTGGATTCTCTATGGATCAACCCTACACTACTTTTCCAGTATAGGTTTATAAATAATATTTTGATGGTCGTAACAACCTCCGGCCTCATCAAATTTATCACTATTTCTGGAGAAGGCACGCACTGAGAGTCTATAGACTGTAAAATAAGAAAAACAATAAAAAAACATAAAAAACAATAAAAAAATGGCTTAAAAAATATCTAAATTGTTTCTACTACTTGTGTTGTTTTTTGAAAAACAATATTCTTCACTATGAACTGTACAGTGTTTAATCTCTTTCAGTAAAATAAATGGTGGTTCATGTGAAATGGAATCAATTTGTGATTCATTGTGTTTTTTGTGGCTGTTATGGACATACTTTCTGGAAGTGTGTCTATAACCAGCCACAACAGTATTATTACATTATAAAAAATGAAAAATATGAATCTAATCATGAATTCCTAGCTAATCATGAATTAATGGAAATTAAATTGGATGTTAGGGACAATGTTTGGAGTTCTTGGTTAAATAAAATCCTTGAAATTCAACTTATATATTCTCATGAGAAAGATAATAAAATTAAAAGATTAGAAACAATTATATTGGAATTACAATTAAGGGTTAGATAACAAGAATAATTTTAAGAAAATGGAAAATAAAATGTTTATAAAAGATTTGGAAATCAAATTAAAGAAGAATGTGAATCTGAAACTGGGAAACAAACCATTTACTTTGAAGAACCTAAAACTGGTGAACCAAATCTAGAAATAACCAACTCATTAAAAAAATAAAACAATAATGAAAATCCAATAAATAAATTTAATGGATTTGAGTAGGTCAATTTTGAAACTGAGTTTAATTTTATTGAAAAGGAATTCCATTTTCTCTTCATAATTACTACATTGGAGAAAAATCACTGTTTTGGATTTTTGAAAAGGAAGTCACTCAGGTAGAAGAGATATTTGAGAATTAAAATTTTAATGTTAAAAACTCTTCACCCAACGTTTCTAATGATATGAAAAATGAGTCTGAACATAATATTTTTAACACATTGGACGGGTACCTAATGATGGAAATCACATAATCTCAAATCATTTAACCTCGATTGATAACTTCTCTTTTATATTTTGAACTTGTAAACAAAATAATTTCTGAAATGTTGTTTCATAATAAGGAATAGGGAATGATGTCTGAAAAAAGACTAATTGATGAGTTATCATTTTTCTATTCTCATATTATTCACTTTTCTGAAACATATTGCAATTAAATAGAAAGTTGTGTTAACCATCTTTTGGAGAATTGCCTAAATTTAAAGAATTCAGAAACTGAATTTTTTGAAATTTAATTGTACAATTGTTCCCATGAAAATGAATTGAAACTTTAAAATAACATGGTTTTAGAAAGTGATCCCTTTGAACATGAACTTGAAAGAGTGGTTTAACACACAGTAGATGATGGTTGCAGAACTAATTTGATAGTAGCAGTGGATGTTCAGTGTGATTTTACATATGAGGATCTTTTGGAAGAGATTTACAACATTGTTAAACCTGAATCTGTTACTGGTCAAATATATTTTCTTCCATGTCTATCACTTCCATCCTCAACTATGAGGGGTGATGATCCTTTTTGTGATATTGTTAGTAGTCTAGAGGGGTATTTACACTTTAGTTACAATGTTCATAAATTTTTTCATCACTTTATTGAATCGTCTTTTGAACATGCTAATCAGAAGTTACCCATTTTCACCAGTGAATGTGAATTTGTTTGTGTAGATGTGGAAGAAGATAGTGGTGAGAAAATTTTCAAAAGCTTTAGAGCACCTAATACATTGCTTCCACTTTCTAAAAAATTTTATATTGTCAAATCTGAAACAATTATTGATGTTAAGAGCACCGCGTCCATAACTACTAATGGGTGTTTTTTGGGGATTTTTCTAGAAAATGAGATATCGTTTTTATTCTTCATTTGTTTTGGTTCCCATATAATTCAACATTCAGTTAAAAAAATTCGGCCTAACATATGGAGTGGTTACTATAAATGAAACCACATACACCAAGTGACTATAGATAGTTCTTAATTGAGTCCAGCTGGGGACTTTAAAACTAGCACGACCTAAAAGGAAAGCCATGGATTCTGTTGTGTTAATAAATAAAAAAATTGTGATTGTATAAAGTCTAACTGAAGACTTTAAATTCAGTGTGTCATGGGATTCAACCCATGCTCTTTAATTTTTTCACTTTTATATTGTTTTTTGTGAATAATGTGCGACTTTGGAGCCTTATGTTGGATATGTATCTATTATAAATTTTTGTCTCATTCTCATTTCTTTGTGTTTTTTCAAATATTGCCGCTGCATTATATTAGTATTTTATTTTTTTATGTTAGTTTTACTGTAGTTCTTAGTTAATCAACATTCTAGTAAATGATTTAGTTTCTTGTCATAATATTTATCTTTACTTATTTATTAATGAAAATTACAAAAAATTGTAATGTAAAAACAAATAAAAGATGCACACTCACATCACTACTAAAAATAGATGATTTTAAAATAAATAAACCCTTAATAAAACATACCTACCTTCCCTTGGGTTTGACCCTTCACTAATATAATAGAGTAGGTTTATAAATAACATTTTTAGGGCTATAACGACCTCCATCCACATCAGGAATCATATATTGTGTCATTGATGTAATCATTCTCCCAATTTTTTTGGTATTTTATAGGTGTTGGATCATGTAGGAGCTATGAGGAATAGGGAAACAATTCTACCTCAGATGAACTGGATCCATGATTTTTTTTTCATGTGTCACAGCTCTATCATTATCTTCATGAAGAATCTTACATTATTTATTGGGTTGAGAATGATATTCATGATGATGTTACCTTCAAGGAGTGGCCTTTAGAGATCTGAGACTTCTAGTAGAAGATTCTTTGAGAGAATTTTATCCCATTGGTTCATTTTTATTGGAGGAAAGGTGGAGTGGAAGGGAGTACATGGGATCATGAATCATTGATACTTTCTCTGTACACTTAACTACTTTGTGATTATCTATTAACTAAAAACAATATTTAATTTGTGTTTTTAGACCATTTATCTGTTTAGAGATGGAATTTTTTTTGTTTATTATTGTTACATTCTCTATATATCACTTTTTAGGTATCACTTATTAGAGATTTCTGAGGATATTTTTACGATTGATATGTGGTTTTTTATTTTACCCATGGTGTGGTGTTTGACCACTTGTGGTATCGAGTTCTTTGAGACGTATATAGTGGGTAGGATTTTAAGATGACCCATTATAGGTTTTATATTTGTGATGGATCTACTTTGTCAAAGATGATATTGTTTATATGTATTTTATGTTAGGGACTAATCCATAATGATTAACCTATTACATGTTTCCAAGGAATGATGTCCCCAAAGGAGGCTCAGAGGAAGTCTAGAGTAGATCATATGTATGATGTTAGAAGCAGGGAAGGATTTCAAGTCCTATTGTGTTAAATGATATTTATGTGGGGTTCACATTTTTAATATATCCGTTTTTGAAAAATAAAATAAATTTAATATATGAAATATTTTTTATGAAAAATAAATTCTAGGGATTATAGATTTTGTAATTCCCTAATTCTATATGTTTTAAAACATTTCAAGCCACTCAGAATTTCAAACCCAATGGCTGCAATATCTCTCTCTCAACTTGAAGTATACTGATGAAAACCTGTTCAATTTTTTTGGATTCCATCCTAAATGATAAGTTCCTAACTACCTTCTTTGATCTGTGGTGACCTAGTTTAATCCAATGTGTATTTATCATTTTTTTTACAAACAGTTTCTCTCGGGTTGATCTCATTTCCTCTAATGTATTCTTCTATTCATGTTTTAGTGTATGACCTCCCATGATACTAATTGGGGTTCTCATAGTTGTTTATGGTGATATGGGGCAATAACATCCATTGATGGTTGTAGTTCTTATTATATGAATGATCATAGAGCTATTTTTTGGTTTGTTCTCATGTGAATAATGTCAATGACCTTTTAAGGTGGGGAATTTATTTCTTCTATATTTATTTATATAAAATCATTGATTTAAAGTCATTATCCTCTTGGATGATAATTACATTATCCTAATAATTAATTTAACTATATAATCTAATTTATATCTGTCTCTTGGTGATGTAGTTTTTTATACCATGATAATTGTTTGTATATTTATTTTCTTTATAGTGTTATATACATGCATGACATGGGTTAGCATGAATTTCATGATGACAATTGGAAAATAACTAATGCTAGAATTAATTATAAATTAATTTTTATAGGAATTAATGATCCATGTTATAGTAATCTGGTTTTTGTTGTTTTAAATTGACTAAAATCAAAAATTATCATTTGTGAATGTTTAATTGAATATGTTAATGAACCTAGATCTTGATGATTGTTTTTTATAAAGTAATTAGATTTAAGTTAAATTAATTATTAAATTAATTTATTATATATTTGTATTTCTTTATTCTTATGTTTCTTGTACTTTGAACATGTGAATACTAAATCTTTTAATTTGATATGGAATTATAATTGATCATGTGATAAATGATAATTACATTATAGGGCATGGGATTAATGTTTTGTAATAAATTCTATGTTCCTTATGATTTGGATCTATGAAAGATCATTGTGTGTGAATGGTGAATGCCTTGCTTTAGAGGCAGATGCAACATTCCATGGTCTGTTTCCTGCTACTCAAGATGTGTTGTTAGCCACAAATGGCAGATCATAGATGGATGTTGTGGTATGTGGGGAAAGGAGGCCATATGAATTGTGAGCCTCATATGGATGAGCTTGGAATAATATTGTAAAATGGGGTCAAGGAGGCCATATTTTTGTGGAACCAGATGATTCCTAGAGTGGTGATATGAATAAGTATATGAATGCGGGTGTCGGTGATGTCACTAGAGATGATGAAATATGTTGATGTTTGGAAGAACCACTGTTATCAAATTTGGTTTCATGTTTGAATTAGATGTTTAGAAAATTTCCATGTTGTTGTTTATATTCATTATTTTTTCCAATTCTATAGGTATATAGTTTTTGTTTCTCCCATTCCAAGATAGGAAATAATCATGGGGTATGACCTGCGCATTTTGTTTTTAGCTTCTCAGGGTTGAAAGACGCTATTATCCTATTATAGGTGGTGAAGACTCAACTGATAGTCCACCAACTGACTATATTGATCCACTTATGTTTTGTATATTACAATGTTTTCCTATTAATACATGTAATATCGAATTTAATGTAGTTAATAAATGATAAAATATTTATCCCATGGGGATAGGGATTTATGTGTTTCAATGCCGAGGTTATAATTTTGATAAGATATGAACTTGGTTTGATAATTCCAAGATATAGTGTATCATTTTATGATGATAATATAATTTAATTTGGAGTTTTTAATGGATAATTAATGGTCAAAAAATTAATTAACATAATGTTAATGTGATTGAAAATTTATAAAATAACATAATGTATCTCTTTAATTTGTTTTATTTTTTTATGATATCCAGTCTTAGTAGTGGCAGTCAGGAGCCTAAGAGACATTATCTTAAGTTCAGTCTGTGAATGAGATATTCCAATAATATTATCTTTAGATAAATTTTATCTAGTAAATGTAAATTTTATATAATATAATCCATCCCATCGGTGATGTAATTTAACAACATGGGTATTCTGGGCCATAGTGTTTGGGGGGGGGGGGTGTTTTCCCCCACATCCTAGTGGAATGATTGCTGGATAAATACCCCCTTTGGAAACCACTCAATTCTCATAGTGGTTTCATATTTTTGTATACATAGAGGTTATTTTTTCCCATACATGTTTATATAGGGTTGTAATGGCTTGGTATTATTTAAATCACATGTATTCAGGATATTGTTTCCAATGAACTACCATAGGTATAACATGTGTTGTATTTTATGGCTTGGCAATCCTTACTTGGTGAATGGGTTGTGATAGATCAAGATATAATAATTGGTATATAATATATGTTCTTAGTTATTTGGTGGATCTTGGAAACTATGTGTTTTTTTGGTGACATGGGCATGGTGGTGTGTTTTACAAGGCGCATATTGTAGGGCTTCTCCCTTGCATCTTCATGCTCGGATATTTGGAGAGAGATTCCCAGGAAGTATGATATTGGGGAAGAGTAGAAAACTAGTTTGGTAGTGGGACTAGGGCCCTATATTTATTATTTATTATATATCCTTAAATGTGATATTTTGTGAGAGTATCCATGGTGAGGATACTAACTTAGTATACTTTTTTAGGTGATGAGTACATTTCACTTTTTGTTCAAATTTCATTTGTATGATTTCATTGCCTTTCTCATGAATGGATTTAGGGGGGATCCTAGTGAGAATACTATTATACTCATTCTATTTATATATAAACAATTTTCATGTCATTCAGAGCATGTTGGAGATCATGTTGGTTACTTCTTGGTTAGTGTTTTCTATGACCTCTTTTGGCTACATGGTTACTATTGTTTTACCTTTATGTCGGAACTTCCTGTTTTCCTTTCATTTTTAGTGGTTCATGCATGACATTAAATATTTTTAATAGAGTATTAATTGATATTGATGCCTTATCACTAGTTGTTTGGTGACTATTTTATCTCTCCCATCTATTTTTGTTCCTTTTAATGGTAATACATCCCATCTATATGTTTATTATATCCTTTATGCTAGTCTCCAACCCATGGGATACTGGAGGTGGGACTCGAGAGGTCATTATCACTATTATCTTATTGTCACCCAATGAGGGTAACACCATCAAGGGAGCTGTAATGAATTTTTTTTAAGTTATCCTTACACTATGTTTATGAAACAATGTTTTATGTTCTTAACACATTTCGAAAGTTTTCATTATATTATCGTTTTATTTCATTACTCATTGTAAATGTTTTTTATTCTCACACATTTTATTGAAAATTTATATTCCAATTGTCTAACATGTATTATATTATTCATGTTATTCCATTTTTGTTCCCTTACTTTTCTTTATAGCTCAACCATTTCATATGTTTGTCCCAAAGTTATCCTGTAAATTTTTAATTGGGATAATGTTAAGGATACTTTCTATAAAGATGAAAATGTTCCCATTTTAAATTTTTATGTAATTTACCTAATTAAAAGACACACTGGTCTACTCAAAGGGTTGTTATAATGTATCATGAAAACATGAGGAATGGGGACAGATCTTATCATTCTATGATTAATGTAAATTAAACCACATATGATTGTATTAACAAAGAAAAGGAAATGGGAGGTGAAATTTAATAATATGATGAGAAATGTTCCTCAGTTCCACCATGATTATAGTTCAATGATAATATTTACAATCTGAGTATATACCCCATCAATACGAGGATTGGAGAAGTGTTTTTGGATGGGTTTCAAAGTTCATCATTCGATATTCATCCCATATGTATAAATATGTATATAAATATAAATAATGATATAAGATTGAATAATATCAAATGGAATTTTGTAGATTATGTATCTCAGTTCTTTTAATTTCATACAGATAAGGTTTTCAAATTAATGACTAAGGGGATTTTAAAAAAAAATTGATACTAGAATGGAAATTTAGAAACACCACCATGGATTTTGTCATCAGACTCCTATAATTTTTAAAACTTCATTTTTTTTATTTTTTATAATTGATCAGCCTTTTGGGTGAACACAATTTTTTTCTATCAGAGTATATTTCTCTCTTCATTATAATTCTAGAATATTAATTGTGAATCAGGTAATTTTTTAGGCAGTACCACATTCTATTGTATCTCATAGAGACACAAAATTTATCATAATTTTCTCATTATGTCTTAAAAAATATATTGATAAAGAAGATTAATTTCTACACTAATCATAATCCTCAGTGATATGGTTAATCAATGAGGACCAATCATACTCAAGAATTCAAGGTAAGATATTTATATTTGGATTTCATGGGTGGTTTTTATGAACAACTTCTGTTGGTGGAATTTTCATACATCAATTGATTTCTATCCAAATTTTCATATGAATCATTATTTACACATGTATATTTCTTTATATATAACTCCAACTATATGGAAGGAATTTTGAGAAAGAAATCTATTTGGACATGATGTGGAATAAGAAACAGAGTAAAATGTTAGAGTAATTCAATAACACATATGGGTATCATAGAATCAGAAAAAAAATATTTTTAAAATCATTAGTGAGATGTGGAAACAAAATATGGTGAGAAGGAATTTTTATTATTTATATAAATAACATTTTAATGAGATTCATAAATATTGGAAATTTTATCCATAGTTATGTTGTTCCCATTATTGATTCCATATTATATCAGGACAGTAGCTTATCACATGGTACTTTCACCATATATCACTCAATGGAAGGCTTTGTACCGTGCCACATTTCAGAAAGTACATATATGATTCCACACATGTAAGGATATCAAATTATATAGATCATGAGGTATATCTCATATAAGGAGAAACCAGTAGAGGATTTTGATTATTGAGATAATGTTATTTTAAATGAAACCACTTACCAAATCAATGTGTTGTAGAAAAGTAAATCTTTTTAGGAATATTTTTATTATCATGAGGATGTAATTATGTATATTGAAATCATTTGTTTTCAGTTGGGTGATATATTTTTTAGTGATAAATTTATTTTTTGGGTGGTATAATGTTACCCCTTGTAATGTTATGATATTTCACACTTCAAATAAATATTATTTGTTTGATATATTGTGATACATGCAACCCCATATTTAAATAAATAATAATATTGTATATAGTTAAATAATAGAAATTATCTTTGATAATGAATTAGAAAAATTACATTTAAAAATATTATATTTGTTTTATATATTGAATATATATTGATATAAGAATTAACCCATTTTTTTAAAGGCATTACATGATCAATAAAAACATTTTTTCCTTGAAATGGTTATATTTTTAATTTTCTAGATAAAAAATATATTTAATTTATATCCAAATTAGAAAATTTATTTAAAATAATGGATTTTTTAAAATCATCAATATAATATTATCACAGAATGATGTTTTTGAAATTTTTAGAAATTATAGTTTTTTTTAATTTTAAAAATACTTATTTTCTATTAATTTTTTTAATAATTTCTTTAATGATTAAATTCTAATTTAAATTTTAAATTGGTTAAAAATAATAATTTTATTTTATAAAATATCGATATATGAAAATTTGAAAAAAAATTATATTTTACATTTTTATAAAAACATTTATACTTATGAAAACTATTTCTGTGTAGAACATATTTTCAGTGTGTTTTGTGGGTTAAATTTGAAATTTAATTATACAAATTAAATTAATTAAATTAATTAAATTTTATAAATTTTATTTCATATTTATGATTAGAATTAATAAAATTTTTAGTGAGGAATAAATTATTTCTATCTATAATCAATAGTTAAGGCAAAAAAAAAATACACTTGATATGGATAAAAAATGTTTAAGGGGGTTGGTAAAAATTAATAAGTGTTAAAATGAATGAAAAATATTTTATAACCACATTGGTTTTGGTTATTTCTATGTAAATTTTTCACCTATTAATATGTGTCAATTATGAGCCTTTTATCTATGTTAGTGACTTAATAATATTTTATCACTATGAAATATTACATGTTTGTCACTCAACACAGTTGTAAAAGGGAACCGCCTCCGATCACTTCTTCACACATTTCAATCTATTTATCTTGACCAATAACTTCTAAAATCAGCATCAAACATCCTTATAAATATTATTTATCTTTTTTTCTATAAGACCAATCTAAGGGTTCTTAATAAGATATCAACATGAATTATTTTAATGAAACATTAATTTCCTTAATAACTTACTCTCTTTTTTTACTTATTCCATTAACTCCAATTTATCTATTATATATGTTATAAATTGGTAAATTATATGTAATAAATATACATAATGGTATTTATTAATATATACCCACCATTATCCACCCTATTTTCTATATAATTTTAAGAGAATCATTCACTCGTGTGTATATGTGGACTACTGCCTCCAAGTTATGATAGAGTTTGTTTTCATCACAATCATCTATGGATGGTTATTAAGATGAGTTTTATTTTTGTAAACTATATTAATTTAATTATTATTTATCTTGCTTTATAATATCATACCTATCTTATTAAATTTCACTCTTTTAAAAAAATGTTAACACCATTCTTCTGTAAGTATAGACTACCACTTCCACAAGGTGATATGATTCATTTTTAATTTCATGATTACCTGGAATCTAAGAAATATATATTTAAAAAAAAATTATGATATATATTATATAATAACTATTCTTTAATCATGAACTATTATTTACATTTATTCCATTCCATCATCAAAATGTTAAAATAGTGTCCATTCACACATATGGCCGACCATCTTTAGGAATGGTGTAATTCATTTTTCTGTCACTATTTTTTATGGATGATTAGAAATTATTAAATAATTAATGTATCTTATATTTAAATCATTTTTAAAATAATATATATTATTTAACAATGAAAAATTAATAAGATTCAATTGTTTCAAACCAAAACATACATGAAAATGAAGTAGTTAACAACATTAATATTGATTTTGATAAATAAATATCTGTAAAAGGAGAATAAAATGTAATATGAAAATCATATATAGTATGATATATATGATTATGGTTGTTTAAATTATTTATAATAAATCACTATTTATTATACAGGTGATTGTAACAGATATGAACTATTTCAGACCTATATTAAAGGACTATTTCATAATCTATTCATTATTTAGGGGTTTTTATAATTTAGAATCACATAGAGTAATTATGAAATCATTTATAAAACGAATTCATTATCTATTCATCTATTTATTTTAATTCATTTTTATTTTTTACTTTCATTTTCATCAATTTAAATTTTAAAATATAGAAATAATGTTTCTAATGAATAATTTCAATGTTTTACTACTAGGTTGGGAATCTTTACATCAATGTATATATTTTCATTAAAATATTATAAATAATTCACTTATAATTCCCCAATTATTTATTAATGGAGTTTAGCTAATTTTAAAATTTTTATACAAGTTATTGAAATCAATATTTTTTTCATTTTCTAACTGTGATACATTTGACCATTTGTTGATAATCTAAATAGAATCCTTCTTTTAACATACTCATCATAGATAGAAATTACATCCATCATGACCACCCAATTATTTGATGATTATATTAAATGTATAGAATGATATTTTCAATGAAATTTATTCATTAATTTTTTTTTATTTTAAATAATATATTTCAAAGAGAAAACTGTATTTTCCTAAAAAAAATCTGAATGATATTCTGAATGTAGTATCATTTATATCAATAACATTTTTAAAATATTATATATTAATTATGATAAACTATAATGATACCATTAAACTTATTTATCATTATATTTAATTATTAGTTTTTCTAGGAAAGTATTTAAATTTAAAAATCTAGTGCTCTTAATACCGTGATTTATTGATATTTATGGAATATGGAGTTAGATTAACCAACAAATTCTAGTAAGTAAAAAATCATCGGACCATTTAGTAAAATGAATGAAAATGTACTATGTAGGTGGATGTGGTAAAACAAACATATATTCCCTCATTCATCAAAAATAGATCTACAGAATGTAATATGACATATCCTTTCCATAATCAGATTCATCAATGGTTTCCCAATCATATATAGACATACCCTAATTTAGAATCTAAAATATTTATAAATCATCCATCCTTGTCACCATAGAAGATGATCGTGAAGACACATTCCTAGGTAGATTTGAATATATCATTTGAAGTCTCCATTTTAAAAGAACATAGGTAAATATATTACTATTAATCGTATTTTCCGTACCACATAAGATCAAATCTATAATGGATATTTTCCCCCACTACATGAATCCCTAATAAAGGATATCAACCCCATATCGTCATATATGATTCCCCATGTGTTAGATAATCTAGATGAATTCATGATTTACTAAATTTTTTAATGGTAGTGATCAGGTTATTGTGATTCATTTTGATTGGGAACATCTTACTAATGGGGATTAGTTGTCACCTTTTTCCTATATCCTTACTCTAAATATGATATTATATAATTTTACTCCATATATGTAGCCTTATTTGAAAATTATACTCATTTATTAGAGATTCAAATTATATCCCTTACCAGATATTAATTCATCATCTTCCCCATGACATGAAAATTAGTCTCATATGAATCAGATTTTATTGAAATAAAGTCATCATACACAACAGGTATTGGATCATTAGGTATATCACTATTATAATCTATGGGATTTGAAAATTCAACATTCTTCGTCATTGGATTATTTTTATATAGATTGGATGGATGACATATTACCCCACATATCCAATATGTCACCTAACTCTAACATTTCTCCAAAGTCTACTGAATATCAATAAATTCATTGTATAAACAAGGCTTCCTATCATACTCAAAATAAATTTGGTTATTATATTTAGGAAAAGAAATTATAACCTTATCAATCTAGATGTATCTGAGATCAATATCTGCGTATATCTTATAAATGATTCCAAACTGAACAACCTCAGTTTGTTTATCAAGAATAATAAAAGTCCCAATTGTTTTTCTAACGTAATCAATGGTGTTATGATGCCAAAGGACTCAATTGAGTACATGAAAATCAAAAAAATAACCAAAAAAAGTAATTTCATTCATGAAATACATTAAGGTAAAATGATAACTCATCTATATAAATACATCTGGTTTTTAAAAATTTGGAAACAATTCTCCATACATGAATCTTAAAGTCATATAATGGAAAAATATAGTGAAAATTCCTCAACCATGAGAGAATAATTTCAATATAGATAAACCCCACAAATGAGAAACCTTAAAAAAATCAAGTATCTTCCATGGTTTTCAATATATAGTAAAAAAAAGTCATGAAATCAGAGGATATTTTGGTAATTTTTATTCTCCCAATGAGGGATTTCATATTCTCTTCAATGTGTGCGGATGAGCCCATAAAATGAATTCTACCAAAACTAAAATCCTTGAATATATCGACTAACTAGGCTTTATTAAGCAACAATCATAAATTTGACAGCAAATTGTTCACCATAGCAGTATAAGTTTTCTACTAAGATCTTCATAAATCGTCATCTCAAGAAATAACATCATCTATTTGAGAATCAAACAATGAATCATCATAAATAAAATTCACTACTGTAAAATCATTCTAAATGTATATATCTCTTAAATCATGATTCATTAAATAATATTTAAAAATCAAAAGATAATGAACTTCAACAAAATATCAAGCGATCATAATCATTTGAGAATCATTATTTCTGGAAACCAAACAATGATTTGGGCATGATCGATTACATGACATGATTATCGTCTTATCTACAATATTAATGGTGTAGAGATAAAGGGATGTTTTAGGGTGATGATCCACTAATGTAATATGGATAGATATAGAAAATCTAGGAAATAATGTTGAATATCTGCTTAGATAAAGAATATTTAATTCATTAGAAGTTTGGAATCACCATGAGCAAGAAAAAACACTAAATGACATTCTTGAGAGAGGGTTATTCCACTACATGTGTTTCCATGTATATATTATCTTGTTTTTTTATTCAAATTATGAATGTACTGTTTATACTATTGATATTATTTTGGATGAATCCTTGAATATAAATTTAATTTCTCAACATTATACATTCCATCATTAGGAAATCACTCATTGATGTTAATTTGATTAGTTGATTGACTATGCTATTCAGGGATAAGTTTCATGATCATGTGATTAATTATATAGTATTATTGGACAATCCTTTATTCATTACTTAATTTTTGTTCCTTTAGTTAATTATTCTAACGTCGAATGTGTGAAAAACCATTCTAAGAATCTTGTCTCACCCATTTCATATGATTCATTACTCAATGATTCCATGAAGATTGTAATAATTCACAGGAAAAGATATTCTATAGATAATAATGGTGTTATAAAATAAAATCCAATGATGTATTTTGTTTCCTCAAATGCAATATCATATTCTAACATGTCTCTAGTTTTCCAATATTATGAAACTTTTCAATAATTTGGTATTTGGTCTCTTGTTTGTAGTTTAAATAAAATAATTTATCCATCTACTCTTGGATACGAATGTTTAGTTATTTATATTAGAAACATGATGATTAATTATAATAAATATATATGTTTCATTTAGTATTTATTGAGAATAAGAAAAATTAATTGGAAGGGAGTGTTTGTTCTATTGAGGATGAGAATAAACCATATAAACATAAGTTTGTAGAAGTTAATGTAAATATAATTTATCTCATGGTGTAACCCAATCATGATATTCCTAAACTAATAAAATAAGTACTATTGTAATTAATTTTTTTATAATATCATTATAAGAGGACTCATTCTAGTATAATGAAGATCAGGGAAGAATCGGTAGATGAATCCACTATATTCCTATAAAAAAGGTAACCATTTATCAAAAAACATGCATTAATATTTTTCATATGAAATTTTTTTGTAATAAGATAATGTTTTTTACATATATGGCTATTAAAAATAGATATAATCCCATGTAATCATAAATAGTTGACTAAATAATGAGAAAAAATTATTTCTTTACAATAAATTATATTAAAATAGAAAGTTTTTACACATAAAAACACAGGTCCTTAGGCAAGAAACATATCCTTTATAATAAAAAATATTCAATTCCTTAATTGTTTATGGATATAGTAAATTTTTGGATGCAATTCCATGGAATGTTATTATAATATATTATTTACATAAAGAAAAATAATACCTTAATTTAGTGGGATAAAAAATAATTCATTATAAAAAATGTTGTATGAACGAAAAGAAAGAAATAAAAAAATAAATCATCTAACCCTAATCAGATTGGATAATCATGAAAACTTATATGGAAATTTACAAAAGTGTTTTCATTATAAAGATGACTGATGGAATACTATACCCAAAAACATTTCATAAAAATTCATAATAGAGGCAACTAATAAAATATAAAAATCAATTTAATAATGGTTTTAATTTACCTAATTGAGAACGAAAAATGAGATTTTTAAAAAATGAAATCTTGAATAATATTATCGATAATGCTACATCAAATTAGATATACAACTAAAAGAAAAATAAAATGTTTTAATATGGACATATAACAAAATTAATATTATGGTTAATGTAATCCAATAAGAATAATAATCCAAATAAATATAAAAATAAAGAATTTTTTTGATTGGAGGAAATTACTACCGAAGAAGATATTGAAATTATAAAGAATTTTACCAAAATACAATACGTAAGAATTTAAAATAACTTTATAATAAATCCATACATGATTAAAATATTTATGAAGAATGTGAGATTATCTCACTATCATATTGTTAAATATTAATAAACAAGTAAAAAATGATGGATATTTAATGTAACAATCTAATTGATGTGAGAATATAAATTAGGAATAAGAACAGATACGATTAATAGAAAAAGACAATATTACTAAATGAAATTAATATTAGGTAACTTTAGTATATTGATTGAATGAACGGTTATCACAATAACAAGGTTTAATAATTTCAGTCCCAATTTTGATAAGCCACACTCCACATTGTTTTATATTTTAATTTCAAAATAATAACACATTTCCATCCTATATAAGTTTTATTTAATTTCAATATTAATATAATGAATGGTGTATATATTTATGGGTTATGTTAAATATTATATAAATTATATGAACTCTTCAAATCTATATGATAAATCCATCATTGAGTTCTTATTTTGGTATTGGTTTTCCTCCTTGAAACACTATAATGTTTTATCCATGAGGAACGATATGGGTGGTGTTTATCTCTAAAGAGGAGTTGAGTTTGAAAAACTCATATATTATATCTCATATAAATATTAAATATTCATGAATGGATGAATTTAATATTATATAAATTTATTATTTTATACGAAATGATTCAATATTGTATAAAATTTATATTGACGTTCTAATCATTGTATTTCATGATATATAGATTACCAATGTTAAAATTAATGGAAATGTACCAAGTCATTAAAGTGGTATGTTGATCAAATTATTGTTTCCATTATGAAATTTTTTAATTATTTTTTGTAGAAAAATTTAATAGTTAATCACAAAAGGTGGACTAATATGGGACAATACTACTCTTTTTTTTAATTTTTTTAAGTTATATATTTAGTTGAGTGTAGGATATTACTTGTTATAAATATAATAGCCCCTTGCAAAGGGACTAATATTACCTGAGTGATCACTAAGATGGTGATGGGGAAATAAATGATCCTTTATTTTTTAAATTTCTAAATTATGGTAAAAATCACAATGTTCATATATTTGTAAAATTTCCTAATCAAATAATGTAATCAAATTACATTATAATATATGAATTAAACGGGTTTGAAACTCAATATGGGTGTCTATTCCTTAAAATGGTTGATTATTATTGTAATAACACATAATCCAATGAAAAAATATCATTATTGTATACTTATATCATACGTGGAATATAAATAAACATACATTACACAATTATTAAAATGTATGTTGAGGTTGTTTCCTCAAATATGAGATGTAGAAATGTTTATCAAAAAAATTAAACCATCACCGTCATGCTCAGTATGATTTCACATTTCTTATTATAGAGAATTACATATTATTCTCCTACAAAAAAAATTTAATCTACACTTTCTAATACATTTTTTATTTTATTTTTATATTTTATATTTCGATCCTAAATGTCTATAAACAAGGTTTATCACAAAATTTCATCAGGTTCCATCGAATAATCAATATGAGATTTCGTATGTTTTTTCATCTTATTATCTCTTCACAAAAGATACCAATTCCAACTGATATAAATATTTGAATAGAGAATTATTCATGTTTATTCTAATCACAAAATCAATTTTCATTAAAAATAATAATTTCCATTAACTAAGTTCTTCAATCCTTATTTGCATCACAATCTATCATTATGTGTCATAAAGTCATTTCATATATCTTTTTGAACCTATTTTTGATGAAAATCAGAAAATGTTCTCATGTACATATCACACCTCTTATACATTTACTTGTATCTAAATTATATATTCTATGAAAATTAAATGTTATGATTCAAATTTTAACATCTACTATAATGAGAAAATGAAATTCCAATATCTCTCACTCACTCTTATTACAGTTCACATAGATTCTTCTAATGTATTCTAGAAAACTATTAAAGATTCTCACAAATTCAAGCATTCATACCATTCAACATAATTCTATTAAACTCATCGAGAATCATATATTAATCTTCCAATATATTGGGAATTTTGAACTAACATCATACCATTGAAAGATTTGAAATATTTATACAAACATCATAATTATTTTTACTCGGTAAAACATAATACCACTCACAATAACATACCACATACTAAACTAATAGATTATTATAAAATTTTTTATGTCTGGAGGATCTCTATCGAATTATTCCATTACAATCCTCATAAGAAAATATCATAATGATTCAAAAATAAAATTAACTCTGTCAGTTTTTCTTTCATAACACACATTCCATTATCATCATTTTCAAAACATCATCTGATCGTCATTATACCATAATGTTCATCCAATCATCTTATATGATTAGTATCTTCAAAACCATTAATATGTATATACAATGTAAATTTTAATAAATGTTTTTTTTCGATAATAATTTTTTAAATACATTTATGATTATATATTTATAACATTCCTATGTATTTGAAATATCCCATTATATCATTATTAATATTAAAACAAAAACATTCCTCACCCTGCAAACCATTTGGTGAATATTTATAGATCATTATAAAAGGAAGTATGTACATCTAACCAAATTTTTCCCCCATTCTACAAAACTCTTGGTATATGATAGCATTGTAATCCAAGATTTTTGAAACAATCAAAGAAGAAAATCACCTACTGAATATAATTTATCTATCATTTCAATGGATGAAAAATTTTCTGTTTCAAAAACCATTAACTCAAAATAATTTCTAGTAATTTTTTCTTCTAATGAAAATTATCCATATAAAAATGAAAATATATCAAATAATCTTTATTGTATAAAAGTAATGTTATTTTAATATTGATCAAAAAATAAAACAAAAACACTGAACATGTGAAAAAGTAACATCTCTGTAACTTTATAAAAATTCCTCAATACACATTAGGTAGAATGGTCCCAATAATTTACCCATTATGATTTTATAGAAAACTGAGGAACATAAATCAATGAAAATTTTAAACACTTTCAATGGATTTTATATATACCAATTATAATCCAATTTGAGTGAACTCAATGATGGAAACAATAATCCTTGAATTCTAATACCAAGATTTCCATAAAAATTTACTGAAGAAATTATTTCCCTAAACCTATTTATGAAAATTCATAAAAATTCTACTTTTTCCTCTAAGAGATAAAATATTTCATCACCAAAAAAACATAACCAAAAACACAAAAATAATGAAATAATATATCTCCCTTATAAATACTACATGTAAATACATTATCTTCTTAAAATTTCTTAAAAATAAAAATTTATTGATTTGTGTAACAAACATTTTTATCGACCATGAAAACACTATCCAAAGACAATATAGAGTGGGGTTGTATGTCAAATACCTTAGACGTAATGATATGTAGGTTTAAGACCCATTATCAATTTCATCGTATGGAATGTATCCTTTGAAAAGTTTGTTAATTTTATCAATTACTTGATCTGATATAAGAATAAACTCCAACATGAGTTCATTTTTCTTCACATGTTCTATGATGACTGATATTTTATATCACTGTGATTTTATTGTAAATATGTCACTACATGATTAGTGAAATTTATATAACTCTAATGATTATAAATCAAAGTAAGAGTAAATATATTATTCAAAAAAATTTATTCCATCTATGATATCATCAACATAACTTGTGTTAAAATTTGGTAGATGGAAACTTACTCATTTTATATAATAGTGACAGTTATGGAATCCTATTTCATTACATTCAAGATAATATATTTTTCACAAGTTTAATACTTCACAAGATTTTTATTTTATATCATCCGCAATACTACCCAATTAGAATCGACATAAAGAAAAAAATAAATATTTTTTACACTATCATATTTAAAAAAACATTTAGTGTGTCCTTTGATTTTTCTAAAAATAACTTTTCTAGAACTGAGATAAGATTCTATAAGTTCACTTTTGTTTGTATCCCAACGTATAATAGTATAAAATATATCTATCATTGAATTTATTTGTAATATTATAGTTTTATCCAATATTATAAAATAATTAGGATCTATATCCATTACATTAATATATTTTCACAATTTTCATCCAACTAAATTACTGTTGAAACTAATTTTCATTTTACATTCCCGATCATCCTACGGTTTTCCAAGGAATAATTATATTGATATAGTAAAATATAATTCGTCATTAGTTATTTTTTATTTCAATGATGTATATTATTTCTCCAAAAAATGGACATCAAATTTATAATTTTCATCACCTCAGTAATATTCCCCATGATTCATTATAATTTAACCAAAAAATTATGTAATCAATATAAATAATCACACTGATGAAAAAATATTGATTTACATTAATATATTGGTTACTATGTAATCATCCATTAATGGACATCAAAATCCACATTAAAATATCAAATTTAGAATATAATTATCTCATAGATTGATCATACCCCCATACAATGTATTTCTCAATATGCACATGCAACATTAATTCTTCCTAATCACACAGTCACATGGTGGTTCAATATGAACATCTTCATCAATCTCTCAATTTATAAAATATAACATAAAATCCATATAGAAAATTTTATATCTAATTTTTCTATCAATTTCAATGTTGATTTTGATAGTTTCAAATTATTATAATATAGAATGATTTTCATGATAATCAATTCATTTAATTTTATAGTATCTTTTATAAATAAGTATTTCTCTATTTATTATCACATCACGTTTTTCATCTTATTTTTAAACAACCACATTATAATAATAAAATTAATGTTAGTTAGATTTGGGAGAAGATCCCAAGTTTTATTATCTTCAATCATATCTAATATTTTCTCATAGAATTAATTTATTTATAATTCTACAAATCTTGTAAAACATTATATGGTTTAACATGCGAATTTAAGGTGGTATGTGGTACTAACATTGAAGATAGTACAATTGGATTTTTTTCTTTAACTTCTAATCATGATATTAAATTTATGTAACTTTTAGAATTTGATGAGATGAATATAATTTTTCATAATCTATTGTCATTTTTTATTCATGGTCATTAAATTTAAGAAGTATCAGCATTGTTATTTTAATAACGATTTTTTGTGTTTTTTAAATATAACAATAAAATCACAACATTCTTAAATACTTTCACATGTTTGGGAATCATTCTTATAATATACTTCAATATCATTCAAATCCATATAATAAACAATATTTTTATTAAATTTATTATAAAACATATGAAAAAAACCAATAGTGATTTAGTTATTATATATTTAATCAATAACACCCTTATAAAACATATAGAGATTCTCACACTTCAATTTTATTATATATTTAATTAAAAACACTATTATTTGTTTAAAATGTATGTATTATTTATAATAAATCTCATATAATTCGATATTAGAGTTTTATCTATTGAAATATCACTTTTAAATAAGAAATGATGTTATGATAGTCTCACGCAACAATAAATGACAAAAATTATGGTTGTTCAACATGGTTAGTGAAATATTATCCAGACATCTTTTTCTAATTTCAATAATACAGTTATGTTTTGGTTTTTAGGGTACTCTAAACTCATGGATAATTATTTTCCTTTAATGATATAATATGATCTTCCCAATTTTACTATAACAGCCCTGAACCCACACATAAGAATCTGAAGATTAAAAACTAATATCTACATTTCCATAATTGTTGCTAATAATTGTGAACAGGTTTTTATCCATATAAAAAATACAAAATAACAGTGAAAAATAAAATAAATTATATTCTTTTTGACCTTTTAGGTTTAGTTATTTATAGAAATAGGTAAAAATCATACATATGGAAATTTTCAGGACATCAATGATATTTTTACAACACAACCCATATTTTCTAATTTAGATGAAGAAATTATCATCATCCATATAAAATCACGTATATAAACAACTCATTATAACATAGGAGAACAACAATATAGTTAGGGTTTATTCAACTATTTTGTAAGGAAAAAAATAAGAATTAAAAATTGAATTTCATCAGTGATCTAATGACTAGCATAATGGGATGATGAAATAATCAAAAGTGAATGTTATAATCATAAAAGTACTTGTCACGAACTAACTTGATTACCATGGTATCTCGATATCTAAAATAGTACGTATATAGCTTAAAGGGAATTCTCGATCCCTATGGCTCGACAACTATAACCTAAAAGCATACAAACTGAGTGTAGGAATTTTTATGACACATAACTTTTGGATTTAAAAGGGTCAAAGAAATATGTATATAAATGTAAAATACACTCGGAGTAATGTACCAAAATTCAAATATGTAATAAACCCCAATGTTAAACTATCAAAGTTCGAAAACAAGGAAAACCCCATGTCTATACGTACACACATCACCAAGTCCATGGTTTAATAACTAGATACACCTTTAAGAGTTAATTTTCCATTGCTCACAACATGATTGAGAAAATATATATACACTGTCAAATGACCATGTATGGTGGAAGAAAATACTAGAATGATATCACCAAAAAAATTTATACCATATTCCGATACAAAATTAACTAATTGCTGTTCTTTTAATTTATTAAAAAGGTTTTTTATTTCCAAATAAAATTTGAAAAATAATTATTAACATTTAAAAGATGGATAATATTTTATAAATTCATGATTAAATTTTAAAATGATGGATGTAAATTTCATATGATGACATTTATCTTTAACAACTTTTTTATTAAACAAATAGATCTTTTCGAAAATAGAATAAACCCAAACATCTATAGAAAAATTATATATAATTTATAAATACCATTAAAATACATTAAAACAACGAAATGTATATATTTAAAACAGTAAAGAAGAGAGAAGAATGGTCATGTGTCAAATAGATATGATAGTTGCAGACTATATGGACTCAACAAAATGAATACAGAAAAGTATGTGCATACATCCCTTGAACCAATTCCAAGATAAATCATCAAAATATACCAAGGGATTTGATTTTATAATATGATATTTTAGAACATGGTAGAATTGTAATTTATTTTCCAAATGACTCACTGACATCATAAGTATTACATGCATCCATGAATAAATAAATTATGGGAAATTTAAATCAAGAATTAATAAAAAATAACCCTTTCTTCATTTAAAACAAGCACTCATCTATG
Source organism: Viscum album (assembly GCA_963277665.1). Taxonomy (NCBI): domain Eukaryota; kingdom Viridiplantae; phylum Streptophyta; class Magnoliopsida; order Santalales; family Viscaceae; genus Viscum; species Viscum album. The sequence continues at coordinate 657,193,130 of OY728140.1, forward strand.
CGTACGCATGGTGATGTGAATATATTGATATTTTTTAAAATAGAATTTTATTTGAAAATGATGAAAACAAATAGTAATATTGAATATATCATAATCATAATGTAGTGTTGCATAAAATTGGAAAATATGTGAGTAAAATATATAGACATAATTAAAATAGATCAAAAAGATTGGATAAATTTAATGTAAAGGATTTTAAAATTTTTGATGATGGAGACTTCATTTGAATTTCAGCTGCATTTATGAAACATTATTGCTTATGAAAACATTATCATGTACACTGAAATACATAGTGGAGGAGACAGAGGGTGAGTTGGCATAGTTTCATCAATTTGAGGTTAAGGTATAATAGAAGCAATTTTGTGGATCATTGTTGGGTGAGTGACTATATCTCATCTATAAATATATGTTATAGTAGACTATGCTTATGGTATCATCTTTAGTGAATACTTTTAAATTCATATAGTGATTCACCCCCTCACATCGATAATCTCGCGTCTAGATATTGGTCCCAACATAAGCTTACTAGTGTGTGAATTCCTAGGGGTTTCAATTGGAAATATTATTTGTGATTTATTACATATGTAACTAAAAAGTTTAGGGAAAAAATCATAAGTATAAAATATGAAGCATTATGAAAATCCAACAGATTGACTAAAATGACAAATGCATCCCTTTAGTATCATTTCTACTGGTAACATTGAGAATAAACCCCTTAAAAGATGTTTAAATAGTATGGACATAATTAGGGATGATGTAGGGTACCATTTCCATTAATTAAAAGCTTTTTCATGCCTTTAAATTACTTAACACATATTCTAAAAATGATTCACCATAATGTTATGGTGCATAGAAGAAAAAATCAATTACAATTATTTACCATCTACAAATTGAAGATTGAAACATCTCTTATTTTTTTAGATGGTTTTCATTTAGCAGAATATATATTAACATTTGATAAATTATACAACCATCCCATATAAATTAAAAAATTCTAAAATCATTTATAAGTTATTTTAATGATATAAACATGAAAAAAATTGTTTTTGTAAGTAAAATACAATATCAATGTTATGGAAGCCATTGGTTTTGATCATAATGATTGGGATTTTATAGAATACCCAATCCACTACCAACCTTCATAATATCACATTATGAACATAATGAAAAATAATATATAAACAGATTGTGTGGGGATCAGGAAAATTAATAATGTTTTTCTTCTTGGGACATTTGAATTAAAAATTTACCCTTTTTATGATGATTATATACCTTGTATCAGATTTGGTAATCAATTTATCTACCAAATTAGCATCACTAGAAATTGACTACCCATATAAATAACATGTAGGGAAGTCTACAAATTCCTTGTTAAATTCTTGGTTGGAAATAAAATTCATAAATTTTCATAAGTAGGATGGTAAAATAAACAATGTAACATTTAATTTTAATGAAGAATGATTTTTTTACATCACATATTTTCTTGGTAATATAAAGAAAGATTGTACCTACAATAACACACATCCTATGATAGCTCCATTTCTTGATGTCATATTCCAAAGGATATATCCGCTTCAATGCAGCAACACTACAAAATCTACTTAATTGAGTAAAAAAATCTTTTAGTTTCAGAGATGGAAGATTGATTTGGTTTTGGAACTAATACAAATGGATGTGTTTGTTTGATATATGCTCATGAGGGGATATGTTGGAATAAAAAATTGATATTTTAAAAAAGTATACCGCACCTTATTATTGTGTCAATGATGTCAGTCTCATTTGTCGACGCCATTATGTTTATTAATCCGTTTAATTAATTGGTGTGACTATATTGTTATTGTAATTATTATTATTGGGATACATAAAGAAAAAAAGCATCAAATACTTCTTTATTTTTGTATTATATGAGGTTTTGTACCACTTCTATAAAATATAATGGTGCCCATAGCTTAAGACAACCCACATTCGACCATCATGACACCACGAATGATATCCCACCATCCTGAGAACATTATCTAGAAGAAAAACATTTAAATAGTTTGTAAATACTTGAACCTTCAGTATGAAATCCATATAAAATTGTATTGAATCACTTATTATAAATGTCTAGTGCAATAAGAGTTTTCCAATTAATTTTTTAAAATGGAATAGCAACAATAGTGGAGTTCACTACCCAAGGAGATATTTACCAAAATAGTCTAAAAAATGTCCATTACAAAGAGAAATAAACCACATCTTGGATAACATTTAAATGATACCTACAAATTTAATGTCTTTTAAGGAAACATGCACATTAAATATCCAATGTCTCACTAAAAATTTAAAAAGGGTGGCAGAAAACATCAAAATCATTGAAAATAATGCACAAACATAATACAAGATGTTTTTTACGCTTACAACCACATTATGATTCAATCATCAATAGGCGAGTGTGATGTTTTCTATCTTTTTTACTTTACCATAAAATATTAAAAAATGTGATTAAATACTAGAACAACTGAAATAAATAATAAAAATATGGGTCATTTGTTTTTGGGATTAAAACACTGAACATGTGTTATGGTTATCCTATCCATAGCTAGATAGTTTCAATAGGTCAACACGTGTCTATTAGCGGGGTGGTCTTCGGAGTAGGAATAACCACATCATGTTTCTATTGATTTTTAATTGCAATTCCTCTTGAACTTCATCTTTATTGAATTAATATAATGTGTGTTATGTCCTCTCAACATATTTGTTGTGTTATGGTAAAAAGTAAGTAATACGTATTCCAACATGTATCCTTCTAGCATAAGGGAACCTTAAGAGTACTTTGGGTGTATATTTATTCTATTTCTTTATCCAATACATTTTCATTCAATCAATAAAGAATATAAAATAAAAATAAGTAAAAAAGTATTATGGTATATTAGAAAAAAATTACATGAAGCATATATTTGTTTATGTTCAAACAGACAGACATGTATCATGGGAAAATACTACATGCAAGATCAAAAAATAAAATTGGTTAGTGGCTTGAATTACTAAACTCACATTGGTTTCTCCAATCATAAAACAAGTTTATATGAAATAATATTCATAAAAAATGCATCAAGTTGCACAACTTTAATAGATTATATAATTCATGATTAATGATTATATCAAGAGGCCTGAAGTTAAATTTCTAGAAAATGAGACTTTCGTGATATTGAAACTTATTTAGTATATATCTTACCATAACATAGAAAATATACTACACCCATGTTCAAAGAGAATGGGTTTATATCTTAATATTATAAACTTGTGCATTAATCACTATTAAAAAACATGGTCTATAGTATTCACATGCAAGGTGAAACAATTTATATATTATTTTTATAGAATTTTTGTGACTGGGAGGTATGCAATAAAATTGGGTGTTATGGTGGTATTTAAAAAATAGTGTTAAGCACTGTAATTTATTAATCAAACAAATTTACATATCTTTTTATTGTATTAACTTTCACTAAGAAATTAAAAAAGAAAAATACCCAGTCTAATACAAATGAAAATAGAAACCAGATATTGAATTATGGGAGAAAACATCAAATTGTCACATTAGAAATCCATAATAAATAGACTTATTTAAAACAACACACAGAAAGAAATAAATTAATTCATCTACAAGAAATGAAAAAAATTAAAATAAGAATTCAAAAAAATAAAACATAATGAAAACTATAACACATACCACATGAAATACATCCAATTCATGTTTATGCTTTCGCATGCACAGAGAAAAAAAATTAGAAAATAGACAAATAAAAAATTAAATCTTTAATAATGAATCGGAGAGGAAAATATTTCATTAAATAAAGATAAAACATTCTTTTCCTAGATTTGGATTTGTATTTTTTGAAATACAGCCATTGACGTTGAAATATTTTTTAAATAACCAAATATAATCAAAGGCCTAGATGAAATGTTTATGTTTTCAAGGATGATAAAATTATACTCATCTATTTCATATATTTTTAATTTATAAATAAGAATACATAGTGTGGACAATAGTAAAATAAATTACATGAATTCCAATGTTGGACGAATGGGAGGTTAACTCTTTGATTTTTCGACAAAATAAATGCATTCATTTTCAATTCTTAGTGATATATTCACGTACTGAGAAAATAACTAGAAAACATCCAAATAAATGTGTAAATATTTAATATTATATAGACTGGAAATAAATTTAATTAAATGATGATAGAACATGCTTTTCACAAATTTTAATTTGTATAGTTTGAAACTAAGGGAGTGACACATATATTTGTCTTGAAGATCCGAATGTAATCAAAGTCATGTATGATTTTTTTTGGAATTCAAGTATGATATCATTACAATAATCTATTTAATATGTTTCATTACAAAAAAACAATACAAATTGTAGTCAATAGTTAAATAAAATTATGTACATTAATATGTTGGATGAAAGGGAGATTAACCCGGTGATTTTATGAAAAAAAATATATGTATTTGTTTCTAATTCATGTAGATGTATTAAAATGTAATGAGAAATCAATTAGAATACAATAAAATAAATTTATAAATATTTAATAATGAATATAAAGTAAAACAAATATCATCCAATGAGTAACTTTTATCCTGAAAACTATATAGAAACATGAAATATGTAAAATACAAAAATAGTCATCCAGGATGAAAAAACATCCAACAGGAAAAACCAAAGAAAATCATTCTGTAGAAAAATGCCCAGCTTAAAATCCTCCATCATTATCTTTATCCATTATGAGTAATTTCCATATTAATGAAAAACATCCATCAAAATAAGCTCATACAAAAATGTCCACTATAAAAACATTCCAACATGATAAGAAAATTGTCATGCGTGATAAATATCATGTATGGAAAACATCTAAATTGAAAAAAATTAAACAATAGAAATCCCATAATAAAATGTCCAGCATGAAAAATCCCAAATACAACAATTTGTAGATACAAAAATGTAATACATCTACATTCTTCATATACTAAATATTCAAAGATAAATTAATTGTATTGACTTTTTCTATATTCATTAATTTATGGGGGAATTGTTGTTGTCCTAAAGAATAACCAAGCTAATGTAAAACTAGTGTATAAAGTATATTTGGTATGTTAAATCATATAGATAATGTTATAAATGAGGAGTATACATATTATAATTAGGTAATTATACTCTGCAGACTCCAAAATAGTATTTAATGAACATAAAATTTCAAAAACAAATTATAACCAATTAAATATCCAAATATTATTATTACCATGTCATTGTAACACTACATATCAGTCTGATTTATCAGTTTTCTTGTTCTAAATACCCTTTATTCACCTTTGTGTTTGTCAACATTGACTTGATGTACTAAAATCGTCTCAACATATCTAAGGAACATGTTGCACATAATCTTCTGTATTTGGTTTTCCTACGTACAAAATATAGTTATAAAAATTTATAGGCAATTGTTATAGTATAAATCAATGAATAAAATATCATATAGTTAACAATTGAAAGTTACAGATTTAAAGATATGTACATCTGAAATACAGAACATGTAAACTCTATCTTAATCATGCATTTATATTTACAATAAGGGAAAATATATATTATCCACATTACATAACTTTTACAAACCCGAGTAGAATAAATATCTGAGGATGAATTAAAAAATATTGTGGAAAAGTTTGAACATGATGGTGAATATCTACTTGTTTCTCTCTCTTATTAAGTAAGGAAGGAAGTAAAATTAAAGTTAGATGATTTATGTTTTTTATGAAAAAAAATTATATAATACTGATGTTTATTATACCATGATATATTCAATACCACTATTGACTTGTGAAGTCCCACAAGTTTTATGTCCCTATATAGTAATATAAAAAAAGAATGTTTTGTAATTTTAAGTTATCTAAGGAATTTTGGAATACCTATATTTTAAACCCTTATTATGTTCAATGATGTAAGCAAAATTGGTGAGGTAGTTGTCATTATATTTGATAATTAGTACATTGAAGATATTTTGTTTAGATGAATGAAAAAGGTTTTGAATACTATTAATGGTTAAATAAATTTATAATAACACCTTCTTTGATTTGAAAATTTTCAACAATGGAGGAAAACTATACTCATCATCATCCTAATATAAAAATAATAAGATGTATTAGAAAAAATAATAGAAAATATATTTAGTTTATAAAAGAAGTGGATTATAACTGTATCAAAGCAGCTCTCAACCCTGGACCTATTTTATGTTAGAATTGGATGAATTGTTTGTCAAATTGAACAACTATAAATCAGTCAGTCCTATCTGTAACCATCAATCATACTATAAATATATTGAATTTCACATTTTGATGACACTGATAGCCATATTGAGTATTTCTCTTTATTGGTTTTTTACTGTCATAGTAACAATAATTATTTTATAAAATAAAAGAGGTAACCTATGAGAAGTGATTTTAGGAGGTAATTTTCAATGATGGGACCCAATTTTGTATTCAAAAACATGTACTTTCTTTATGATAATGTTGCATGATTTGAAAAACTAGCTGTGGTTGCTTTGAATTTTCAATATTATTACTACTATTATGAATTGTGTTGGATGAAATAGAGTGATTACATAAGAAAATACTCATTAGGATTGTACATAGATGAACTGTTTATAATAATAAATAATTAATTTCCAAAATTAAGGATGTTTTAGTTACCTCCTGATAGATTTTCACATTTACAATTGTTTTCTTGTTATTACAATACAAGACTTCTGTAAAGGGTTTAGCATTATTTGCTGGTGGGATATGTAACTGGGATGTTATTACAAACTGAAACCTGGTAAATATAGAATAACAGACTTGAAAATAAATAATTACAACATGTGAATATTACAATTATTATGCATAGAGCATAAATTTTTAAAAACAGACAACAAATAGTAGGTATAATGTTACCTTCAACTGAAATTGTATTATTTAGGAATATGAATGTTATAAAGATTTTTTATTCAATTCATATTAGTGTTCATGATAACAGAGGATAAAAGGAGTTCAAATTAATAGGAATCATAATTAGAGAGTAATGTTTTCATTCAACATATTAAATGTCTAAATTACAAATAGGAAATTTATAAAATGTATATAGAAACCATACTGGTCAACCACTTCACCCAGAGGAGTTGTAATATCATAATGATAAATGACCCCTTGTTATTTTCCAAGTAATGTGTCATTATATTTAGAAACTCACCCAATAAACTACATGTTAGTGGAAAAACTCTGACTGAAAAGAATGTAAGAGTACATATAAATTTCTGTTTTTTTAGGTATAAAATGAAAGTGCACCAAATTAACGACTAGTCATATTTTAGAGTAGTCTCTATCTTACGGTTGGAAGGGACCATAGATTTCACCGGATTATTGTAACGTAGAAGTCTAATTATTTCTATAACATAAATGACAGAAAGAGATATAATTTTAGGTAAATAAGGATGAGGTATAACATACTATTTTAAAGACCCAGAAATTCCGTGGAATTTTCATTAAAAAATACATTGTATTTTTACGAGTCCACACAAATTTACGGCGCATGATTCTGAGTACCGGTGTTCCTAGAATCAATTTCTGAACTTTTTTAGGGTACGTTCAGTAATCGTGCGAGTGAGATTTTATAACTTTTGAACCTGTGCTTGGAATTGAAATCTGAGGGCACCGTTGAGCTCGCAGCATCGATATTCGATTAACAAGACATTCACCTCGATAGTAAATGGTTGGTAATTGAAGATAGATTTTGGGGTTTTTAATCAAATTGAATAAAAATAAAGTGTTAACGTTTTTATTTGTGGTGGTTTAAAAGATCCAAGAATAGGTTAGTTGTAAGAACCTATGTTTCTCCGGATAGTCGTTATGAGCAGAAATTTGAATTGTTTATGTTGGATCCTCATGAGGGGAAAATTTTCAATTCCCCATACCAGATGATCTTAGATAACTTTTCTGACAAATCCATTGGTCCCAGAATAGCGATTTTACACTAGGACTGGAGTTTGGAGGAAATCTGAGTTGTTCGAATTTGGGTGGAATATTTAATATTTAATATTATTAAATTAAATATTAAATGATTCACATAGGTTCTCTTGGAAATAAATTTTAATCGGGGCATTGTATTGAGATTCTGTCTTTTCCATTGAGTCTGAAATGGGGAGTTTAGCCTAGGGAAGGCATAAACTCATGTTGGGCACTGGGGCCGGCCCATGCCCCTTTTTCTTCTTTTTCTTTTCTTCTCTCTTCTTTCCTACTCCTCCTTGCACACATATCCTATGCCTCTCCCCCTTGGTCATGACATATGGTAGATATGGAGTTTGAGAAGTATGTAGAGTTGGAAGCCAAGAAGGGTACCGATTCGAAGCCCTCGACGTGCTGAGTCGGTGTGCAACAACCGTTAACCGTGAAATCTATCGAAGCATCAGCAGTTTTCACCCGAAGGTAGGTCCGTTTATGTTTTATCTATAGATCCCCTTTAAATATGTCGTTTTATGTCTTTTAAGCATTATATTTCTTTCTTGTGGCCTCTTAAGGCCGGATCTAATGTTTCGGGGGTGAAAACAGGCGTTTTGTGTGTTTTAAGGGTTTTCCCATTGGAAATCCCGGAAAACAGGACGTGTATTCCAAGGGTACATGCCGTGTGTTATTCCCATTCAGGGAAGACAATGTTTTCTTAATTACATGCCATGTACTTTGAGTACACGTCATTTTTTGGGTGGCTGTGTGTTCTTACTGTTCAGGGAAGACGACGTTTTCTTAGGTACATGCCATGTACATTGAGTACATGCAGTGTAGTGGGTGGCCGTGTGGTTGGCCCTGTGGAGTAGAACATGTAATAGTGGTTTTTTAGGACTACACATTGCGTAATTTTTGTAGAGGCCATGTAGTGGTACATGGGCATGTGTTTTGGAGAAAAAGGACACCACTTACCTTTTTGTGAACAGTACAATCCATGTACAGTAATGTACATGCCATGTACAATTACACAGGCAGGCCCACTGTGCTCTGGCCATGTACTCTTGCCATGTAGTTCTTCAGTTTAGTATTTTTGAGATATCTTGGGCTCTAGAAGTCATATTTGGGCATGTGAGTAGTCGGTTCGGTGCGTTTTTCCATGTAGACAACAGTGGCGGAATCCCTTTAACTTTTAGAGGTCATATAAATGGGTTTTTTTGGTTTATATCTAAATAGAGGGGGTTCTTCCTCCACTTATTGAGTTCCGTTATCACTTGAGATTGAGACATGGTGTGGATGATAGGTTGGGTGTTCGGACCAACTTAGTTGAGACCTTTAATAGGAGATTAGCTATGAGCTATCTCTTGTAACCCATGATTTGTAGAACGTTACCCTTGTGAGACATTCCTTTATGGACTATTAGGCTTTGAGACCAGGTACTCTTAAGGATCCTCTAAGGGATGTCTTTGCTTGTGTGCTGACCTAGGGAGTCCCTTGTAGGATCTCTCTCTTGTTCTTCCTTTGACAGGAACCATGTTATGGAATGCCTATATTGTCCTTCCTTTGAGGATCCTGTGTAGGATTCCTCCCTTACTCTTCGTTAAGGATCCCGCATAGGATGCCTTCATTCATGTTTACCTAGAGGATCCTGAGTATGATGCCTCCTCAGTGTTTGACATGAGGGACCCATTGGGTTCCCATTGATTGACAGACCCTGAGTTTTTATGTCGTTTTTGGGTAGAGATGGTGATCAGGTGTCACCTAGAACTCATGCCAACTAGAAATCCCGTTGGGCATTGGATGTATTGTTCGGTTGGGTGTTCAGGCCACCCTAACTGTTTGTTTATATCTGACATGGTTTTGCTGATGCTGTAGTGTTTACCAAAGGTGCTTCCTAGTTGGTGGCTGGTGATCCTGACGCGAGACATCTTTCTTGTTCGTTAAGATGCCTACTATTTCTTGTCTTCCTGATTAGGTTGTTTGTGGCTTACCTTTCGAAGTCTTTGAGTTTTATGTGCAAATTCCACCAATACCCATGAATGGGGTGTTGCATGTTTACCTTTATTCCCCTGTTGTTTTCCATCATTTCTTGTATTCTTTTGTAGAGGTAATTTGATCATGTGTGAGGATAATTTATTGTTCTAGGATGTTTTTCCCATGCCTTGTTCTGTTTACGACCCTTTGAGTCTTTTTTAGCTTTTGGCCATTATGCTATTTTCCATGCCTTGTGACTATAGGATATAATGATATTCTTATGATTATTGTTATATTGTTGACCGGTTAGCCATGTAGCTCTGTAGGTGTACATTGGCCTTATAGCATTATTAGGCACTGACTGGCACAAGACCATGACAACCTGGTGCTATAGACTATAAGGGATGGATCGAGTGAGCTTACTAGAGAGTCTTGGATATTATAGACTATAGGAGGGTAGACTGAGTGTGCTTCCTCAGAATTGATTGAACATTATAGACTACAGGGGATAGACTGAGTGAGCTTCCTTGAGAGTCATGGATATTATAGACTAAAGTAGGGTAGACCGAGTGAGCTCCCTCAGAGAGTCTTTAGTTTGATTGAAATTCTATAAAACCTTCCCAGGCTCAAGGAGGAATTGACCGAGTGAGCTACCTTAGAGAGTATGTGGTATTCCTGAGATTATAGGTGGATTATCTGAGTGAGGTTCCTCAGAGAGTCTCTAGACCTTGGGGATAAGAGGGTTAGACCACGTGATCTTCCTCATAGAGTCCCTAACAACCGTAGACTATAAGGGGAATTGACCGAGCGAGCATCCCTAGAGAGTCTTATAATTTCGTATTACCAAACCAGAGGGGTTAGGTAGAGTGCACTGCCAAGAGGGTTATTGGTACTTCTTGGATAGGACCAGAGGGGTTGGCTGTGACAAATTCCGAAAGGGTTAACTTTTGTGTTATCTGCATGCTTTTGTTTGATTGGTTGAACTAGAGGATATCTTGTCCTTGTTTAGCTTGTTCAGAGGCATATCTCCAGCATTGGCCGAAGAGGGAACATGTCGATGGGATTACGGACCCAAAGATCACCTTATTTGATATATGGTTTGTGTGGAACTATGTCCAGCTCAATGAACTTGGATAAGATGTCCAAGAGATCAGCCTATGGTTCCAAGGATCATCTTCTGATATTGTTTCCTGTTATATGAATCTCATCATCATGACTATTAATATTTATGTATATGTGTATAGGTATGGGACTATACATGTGTACGAATATAGATATGGACATCCATGGTGGATCATGCCCAGTTGACAAGGATCACATACCCTGAGTTCAACTATGGTTGCACGTTTTGTTTACTTTCTTTAGTTGTGTTCCAGCTAGGCTGAGCACACTGTTGTTGCATACACTTTTAGCAGCACAGTTTTAGGTTGCCTATCGGGGTGCCATACTGAGATTAGTTCTCACCCCTGCACATACACCTCGGTGTATGTGTAGTCCTTATGTATGATTTTCAGGTTTAGCACATGTTCCATGGTGGATAGGGATGAGGCCTAGTGTTTCATGATCGATCGGAGCTGCTCGAGTGGTTCTACTGATCGGGCTGCTGCAGTTCGACAGTGTCTGTATATCGGGTATGTATATTGGATCAGAGTTAGTAGTAGAGCCCGATAATTTTACTTTCTATTTCTTTTGAACTTGTTTTTGTATGGTCGGCCCAGTGGGTGACCAGAGTTTTATTGTATTTCATAGCTGGTTGGGCTTTTACAACATTATACTTTTACAGCATGTTCTATTTCAATTATTTACTGCTTCTGCACTCTGTTTATTTTCCACTCTGTATGATACTTAGTTATTTCCAATTTTTTCTTACTATAGTGTGAGGGAATAGTCTCCCCACTATCACACCCTAGGCCTTCACTGCTAGTCAGCAGCCTCTAGCGTACGAGGAGGCGCGCTTGAGGCCTTGTGGTGAACCGGCTCGGAGCACCAGTTTAGTGGCTTACAGGCTAGGATGTTACAAAGTGGTATCAGAGGAGTTTTTCCATCTAGGTCTTTACAATTTGGGATATGGTAGATAGGAGTATGAGGAATGTGTCGGAACCTGTGATGGATATCGGGCTGGTGCGTTGCGAACACTTTTTTCTATAAGAATTTCTGGTTTCTAGGGTTTGGGATTGTTTTTCTGATTTTGCGATGTTATGGTTGTATATGATTTTCACCTTGAGTTACTTGCATGTTGTGTGCTGTTTTGATTTACTATGGATCTCTGGCACTTGGCCATTGGTAAGATGCTAGGGATAGATTTTGACTCTTGGCTGGCAAAGGCAAGAGGCGTGTCATGCATCATAATAGGCAGGTAGGATTCACTGCATATATGCCTTCTAGTGTGTGCTTTTGATGATGACTGAGACCTTTGGTTCTTCTTACACATACTTTTTACTCTTACGGAAAGTTACATGGATCTACATTAAGGAATTTTTTATGGCGCTGATGACTCAGTCCTTTTTCATAGGTGGGGAAGTGACCCTAGTTGGTCTATGTGGCACGCGATGCCTTTTTGTTTAACCACTTATTGGGTGTTGTTTCTCAGGTCTATGGTTATATAGTCAGATCATTTAGAACGATGTCGATAGATACCAAGGATTTTCTTATGAACTAGACCTCTTTGTGGTATTTCTATATACAGATACCCAATGGGTGTTAGCTCAGCTTGTCTCTTCTGTTTTGTTTGTGACCTCCAACGATTCTTTCCATCTGAGGATGCTTGGAGAGGATCGGGGCCCTTATGGGTTGTGTTTTAGTTTTGAACTTTTTGGGTCGTTGTGATCTTTAACATCTTCAGAGTGTTTTTGGATATATCAGTCTAGGTGGTTTGAACATGTGACCCAGTTGTGAGGCATTTTCTACAGGTCTAGCTGGAATACATAGAGACCCTGGGTCATGACTCGAACCCTTATCGATCGATGTCTGTTCCGTTTTAGGGATCATAGGTGAGAAGGTTGGCCAACGTTTTCCTATGCCTTTTGGCGGTGTTTGTTTTCATGACGGTTTTCGACGAGAATGCATGTTTGGGTGCCTGGCCTGGTCGACCAGTGTTTCTAATGTTGCTGTTGTAGAGGTGACTTTGTGAAATTTCAGGTTGCAGTAAATTGGATGACTCGTGCTTGAATCCTAGTCGGGTTTTGGTAGGATGTTATTGTGGCTTAGAGGGAGCTAGACACGCCTTCAGTGAAATCATAGTGTACTCCTATAAGAGACAATCATGCACTATCTTGATTTGTCTCTAGTATGCTGAGAGAGCTTCGACCCTACATCGAGCTCCTTTTTCTTTTTTAATGTTCTTCCCTGTTGAGGGTGAAACATATTCTGGTTGTTCCTCAAAGTAGTGTATTGAAAGCCTTATGGTGGGGAGTGCACCATTGTCCCTTTTGAGGGTGGTTTTCCATGTTTAGGTTAAACTTCGATGTTTTCCGCTGGGCTTTTTAACTCAGAGTTTTCTTTTAAGATGATGACAAGGGTATTCCTATAGTGGGGAGTACCAGTTGGTTGTAGTTGAATATCATCCATGTAGAAGGTTTTTGTTAACGCTATGGCTGGTAGTTGGACTATCCAAGTAGCTTGGTTGTGCTGATGCTCAGGATGGGGGCATGGCTGCTCATCCTGCTGTAGGTCCTTTTTTGGGCTTCTCGGGGACGAGAAGGTTTATAGTGGGGAGTTTGTAAGCACTCGTGTTTCTCCGAACAATTGTTTTGAGCAGAAATTTGAATTTTTGCTGTTATATCCTCATGAGGGGTAAAATTGTCCTTTTCCCCTACCATCCAATCTCGGATATCTATTCTAACAACTCTGTTGGTCCCAGAATAGTGATTTTACCTTAGTAATGAAGTTTGGAAGAAATCGGAGTTGTTCAAATTTTTGAAGAATATTTAATAATTTACATTATAAAATTAAATATTAAATTATTCACGTATGTTTTTTTGGAAATAAATTTTAAAATGAGTGTTGTATTGTGATTTCATCTGTGTCGTTGGGTCCATAATGGGGAGTTTAGCCTAGGTAAGGCATAAATTCATGTCGGGAGTCGTGGTCGGCCCATGCCCCTTTTTCTTCCTTTTCTTTTCTTCTCTCTTCATTCCTCCTCCTCCTGGATAAAATCTCATATGCTAGTCCTCCTTGGTCGTGAACAATTTGAGATATGGATTTTGAGAAATTGTAAGAGTTGGAATCCAAGAAGGGTACGGATTCGAATCCCTCGATGCACTGAGTCGGCATGGGACAACTGTAAGTCGTGAAATCTACTGAAGCATCAACGATTTCCACCCGAAGGTAGGGCTATTTATGTTTTTCCATAGATCACCTTTAAACATGTATTTTTATGTATTTTTAGAATTATATTTCTTGATTGTGGCCTCTTAAGGCCGGATTTAATGTTTCAGGGGCCAAATGGGTGTTTCGGGTGTTTTCAGGGTTTTCCTGTTGGAATACCCAGAAGACATGGGGTGTATTCTAGGGGTACTAACCGTGTGTTCTTCCCATTCTGGGAAGACGAAGTTTTCTAAAGTACACGCTGTGTACATTGAGTACACTCCGTGTAGTGGGTGGCCGTGTGGCTGGCCTTGTGGAGTAGAACACAGAATAATGGGTTTTTGGACTACACGTATTGTAGTTTAAGTACACGCCATGTAGTGGTACATGGGAATGTGTTCTGCTGAAAATGGACATGACGTAACTTTTTGTGAATAGTACACACCATGTAATGTAATGTACATGTTGTGTACTATTACACATGAATACCCATTGTGCTCTGGCCATGTACTATGGCCATGTAATAACTCTATTTAGTATTTTTTAGACATCTTGGGCACTGGAAATCAGATTTGGGCGTGTGAGTAGTCGATTCTGACTGTTTTTTCATGTAGATCGTAATATTGGAATCCCTTTGACATTTATAGGTCATATTAAGTGGGATTTTGGGTTTATATCTAAATGGAGATGTTCTTCATCCACTTATCAAGTTCCGTTGTCACCTGAGAGTGAGACATGGTGTGGATGATAGGTTGGCTATTCTGAACAAAATAGTTGACACCATTAATAGGAAATGATCTATGAGACATATATTGTAACCCATGATTTATAGAACATTAACCTTGTGAGACGTTCCTTTCTGGCCTATGATGCTTTGAGACTAGGTACTTCTAATGAACCCCTAAGGGATGCCTATGCTTGTGTGATGAACTAGGGAGTCCCTTGTAGGATCTCTCTCTTGTTCTTAATTTGAAATGAACCATGTTATGGAATGAGTATGTTTTCCTTCCTTTGAGGATCCCATGTAGGATTCTTCCCTTACTCTTCGCTAAGGATCTCGTGTAGAAGGCCTTCACTTGTGTTTACCTGGAGGATCTCGAGTATGATGTATCCCCAGTGTTTGTCTTAAGGGACCCAGTGGGTGCCCATTGTTTGATCGACCCTGAGTTGTTATGTCGGGTTTGGGTAGAGGTGGTGATCATGTGTCACCTAGAACCTGTTCCACTTAGAAATCCCATTGGGCTTTGGATGTATTGTTGGGATGTTCATTCAAGCCACCCTCACAATTTTTTTATATCTGACATGGTTTTGCTGATGATGTAGTGTTTACCAGAGGTGATTCCTAGTTGGTGGTGGGTGAGCCTAACGCGAGAGGTATTTCTGTTTTTTGGGATTACTATTATTCCTTGTGTGCCTGATTAGGTGTTTTGTACCTTACCTTTCGATGTCTTTGAGTTTTATGTGCAAATTCCACCAATACCCATGAACCGGGTATTGTGTGTTTAGCTTTTTTCCCATGTTATTTTATTGCCTTGCTTATATTCTTGTGTAGAGTTAATTTGATCATGTGTGAGGATAATTTGTTATGCTTGGTTGTTTTTCCCATGCCTTGTTCTTTTTACGACCCTTTGGGTATTGTTTAGCTTTTGTTCGTTATGCTGTTTTTCATGCCCTGTAACTATAGGATGGAATGTTATTCTTAACATGCTTGTTATGTTGTAGACTGGTTAGCCAAGTAGCTCTGTAGGTGTACTTTGGCCTTATAGCATTATTATGCACGGACTGGAATGGGACCGTGAGAACCTGGTGCTATAGACTATAAGGGATAGACCGAGTGAGCTTCACAGAGAGTCTTGGATATTAAAGACTACAGGAGTGTAGACCGAGTGTGCTTCCTCAGAGAGTCTTCGACATTATAAACTACAGGGGATATACTGAGTGAGATTCCTAGAGATTCTTGGATATTATAGACTACAGGAGGGTAGACCGAGTGAGCACCCTCCGAGAGTCTTTACATTGTATGAATTTCTCTAAAACCATCCCAGGCTAGAGGAGGAATTGACAGAGTGAGATTTCTCAGATAGTATGTTGTATACCTGAGACTATAAGAGGATTGACCGAGTGATATTCTTCATAGAGTCTCTAGACCTCGGGTCCAAGAGGGTTAGACCACGTGATCTTCCTCAGAGAGTCCTTGACTACCCTAGATTATAGGGGAACTGACCGAGGGAGCTTCCACAGAGAGTCTTATAATTTCGTATCAGCAAACCAGAGGGGTTAAGCTGAGTGCACTGCCCAGAGGGGTGTTGGTACATCTTGGATAGGAGTAGAGGGGTTGGCTGTGAGTACATCCCAGAGGGTTACCTTTTATTTATCTGTGTGCTTGTTTTTGATTGGTTGAACCAGAGGATAACATGTCCTTGTTTAACTTGTTCCAATGCATATCTCCAATGTTGGATGAAGCAGGTACATGTCGATGGGATTACGGACACAGTGATCAACTTATTTGATATACGAATTATGTGGAACTATGTCCAGCTCAATTCCCTTGGATCAGATGTTCAAGAGATCGGGCTTATGGTTCCAAGGATAGTCTTTTAATATTGTTTCTTGTTATTCAAATCACATCATCATGAGTACTCATATTTATGTATATGTGTATAGGTATGGGGAAATACATGTGTATATATATAGATATGGACATCCATGGTGGCACTTGCCCAATTGATAGGGATCACATACCCTGAGTTCAACTATAGTTGCACGTTAGGTTTACATTCTTTTGTTCTGTTCCATCTAGGATGAGCACATTGTTGTTGCATACACTTTTATCATCACAGTTGTTGGTTGCTTGTTGGGGTGCCCTACTGAGATTATTTCTCCCCCCTGCACATTCACATCAGTGTACGTGTTTACCTTATGACTAATTTTCAGGTTGAGCACAGGTTTCATGGTGGATAGGGCTGAGGCCCAGTGTTACATGATTGAGCGTAGCTGCTCGAGTGGTTCTACTGATTGGGTTGTTGTAGTTTGACAGTGTTTGGAGATCGGGTACATGGATTGGCTCAGAGTTAGTAGAAGAGACCTGTACTTTAACTTTCAGTTTCTTTTGTACTTGTTTTTGTATGGTCAGCCCGATGGGTGACCAGTGTTGTATTGTATTGCATAGTTGTTCGGGATTTTGCAGCATTCTACTATTACAGCTTGTTCTATTTCAGTTGTTTACTACTTCCGCACTCTGTTTATTTTCCTACTTGTATGATACTTTGTTATTTCTGATGTTTTCTTACTCATGTATGAGGTCATAGTATCCCCACTATCACACCCTAGGCCTTTGCTGCTAGTCAGTAGCCTCTGATGTATGTGGAGGTGCGCTTGAGGCCTTGTGGCGAACTGGTTTGGAGCACCGGTTTAATGCCTTCCGGGCAGGGATGTTACATTAGTGGTGGGGGCCCCTACACCATAACATCCCATGTGAGGTTATAGAGGTGGGTCCCACCTGCACATAACCTCCCATGGGTGTATATTCCTTGGCGGGGACCACCCGGGGGTTGTAACCCCTTGGAACCCCCAATTACGTGGAGAGCCTCTTCACCTTCCTCCACCATTTATTTGAGGCAACCCACTTCATTTATTAGTTAATGTTTCATCAATTAATTAAATTCCACCTTTTGAAATATTTTGAATTCATTCCCACAAATAAATAATAGACAAACCTATTATTTTATTTTTATTGGAAACGTTAATTTGGGTGGGACATTGATAGAGGACTTTGCAGAATTTGGAGAACATCATCCTCTCAAAAAAGAACATGATGAACGCCTCTTCATCGTTCACTGAAGATCATCAAACACCTTCATCGATCTTAAACCATTCCAAGAGACAAGGATACGAACGCGATGAAAATCGACAAAACTTCTTTCTCAGTTGTCTACCCCGAACGCTTCCCGACGTCAATGAATCGACGTCCACCATTTATCTCATTCCACCATAAATGATTGACAAGCGAGGTAGGGGGATTTGAGTTGAATTTATTTTCGATCTTCGTCGTTCAATTTATGGTTTGAGAATCGAATGATAACCCCATAATGAGGAGGGATCGGACCACACGAACATGGATCGACCCTCCCCCTATGATTATCCTTGTTTGTTGACGACGGAGGAGCAACGACGGTTGATGTCAGGCCGGATGCAAAGAAAACTAGTGGCGCAAGGCTACTTGGTTGTCAAGAGGGTGTGGCACCACCAGGCTGTGCGGAAGTTGTGCCGCGACCAGGGCGGGCCACGACGGAGTCGCGCGGGGCTAGTAGAGGGCCGCGGCAATGACGGGCCATGGCCGTGGGATACGGCACTGTTGCGCCGTGCCGGTGGTGTGGATCGGGTGGCCACTCGGCCAGCTGAGAGAAGCGAGATGCTGACAGGTCATGCATGTGTTGGACCGGCGCCACCTAGCGCCTATTTCGTCTCACACCCGAATGACAAAGTTGTTCGTGTAGATATGGGGAACATATCTTCCCCCTAGCCATGACTATGGTGGACTCCCACTGAGCCACCGAGTTTCTAGGCCGACTGGGAGCCAGGAAGACCAGGCTGCTGGGAAAACTGTGCCACTAGGCCAGCCGGGCCACCCATCCTGGCCGGGCCGCCTTCGGGCCGGGCCACCCCCTTGGGTTGGGCCACCATCTTGGGTCAGGATACCCCTCGGGTCAGGCCTCCTTCAGGTTGGGCCTCCCACTCAGGCCTGGGCAACCACTCTGGTCGAGTCAGGCCAGTCCAACTGAGTGGGACCGGACCCAGACCTGCTTTGTCTTGTTTACACCTTTTCACCCATATCATTGGCTACAAGTGTCCGATCGATGAACCATTTGAGGAGAAAGAAATCATAAGGAAAATTGGCTCTTTTGGAATATGCCTCTATAGATTTCGACATTGTTGGAATACAGTCGGGTTGGATTGAACCAAAACACCAAATGTGCCCCTGGAATTGAAATGTCAATAACTCGCAGACCGGGCGTCAAATTAACGTGTTGTTTTTTCCACTGAGACCCCTACGATGGGGAAAACCATTGAGATACTTATACTTGGGACTTCTTAATAGTTGTAGTATCGGCCAGTAGCTCATAGAGAAGATCCTTCGAGAGACGAGAATTTAGAGTACGAAGGCCTAGTAGCTGGCAGAGACCTGACAACTACTGACCTTTCGACTATGTGTGACTTGACTAGCCCAGTGGGGAGAACCTCTGTGTGATGTGGCAGACCCATAGTATAGGAGAGCCCCTCTGTGAGAGAGGTAGAACCATGGTACTCGAGACGAGGAGTATCTTTGTAGGCTATTAGGGGGAGTGCCTCTATGTGACGCAGCAGACCGATGGTGGGGAGCACCTATGTGTGACGTAGCAGACCCATGGCACTCGACAGGAGGAGTGCCTTAGCAGTACAAGGATATGGGAAGAATCTATGTGTGATGCGGCATGCCCACTGTACTCGATATAGGGGGAATACACCACGAACCATGGGCTAGATAATAAAATTCCTTGTGTTTTAGATGATTCAATGACTTTCATGTTTTCCTCATGATTGTGATGGGTTACTAAATAACTTAGGTATATGTATGGGTGTTTACCTACGTAATGGTTATCCATTGAATCCATGATTTGTGGTCATAATTGTGGGATTTTGTGAGGACTTGGGGGTATTGAGGTCCCTACTGAGTATCTTTATACTCACCCTTGCGTGGGATCTACCCGCACCTCGTTGTGTTGGTTGCCAATGATGGACAACACTGATCGGGGAAAAGATCAGCAGATCTAGATGGTACCCGAAGGTGGATCACCTGGCGAGAAGTGCACTGAGTGGAGGGTCGGACATGGATAGCCAAGGAGGCCACATTTTCCTACCCTTCTGGTAGGAACCCTAGAGGACAACCTATTAGCTGCTTTAACTATTTTCTTCTGTGGTACTAGCATTTCATTTGTATTGTACTTTACTGTTTGTCTGGTATTTCCGGTCTCTCTACATTAATCACACTCATTTGTATTCAGATTAACATAGTGTTTTACTTCTATTTGTGTACTTTTTTGTGTTTGTTAACTGTTATAAAGGAAATTCCTTCCCAGTTTAGGAATTTACTCCTTTGGTGCTAGTCTCTATCCCCTGGCCTATGGAAGGAGGGCTTGGGGTAGTCGCGATACGTGCCCCGAGGGATGGGTCATGACAATTGGTATTAGTGGATTCGATTATATCTAAGAACATAGAACTATAATATTTCTCTTCTGTGAAGTAATAGTGTTAATGGTACTATGTGTGGTTTTCAGTTAATGGATTCCATTGTTGGTGCGGGCAGCCGACGAATCCATACACCAGGACCCAGACTTCTAATTTCCGACTTAGTGCAAGAAAACACTGATTGCGTTTGTGTTTCCAAAAGCATTCATTAAGTCCGCTCAAACAGGTCAGCTTACGAGGTATAATATTTTGACTGTATCACATCTGTTTCTTTCAGGATGCCTCCCTGCAGATGACCAGTTAGATCCCTCAGACTCGTATGCTATAAAAGCCCACCGAGCAATGAGGCCTCGGTGTTCGGCCCTTTACTAGTAGAGGCAGCAGTGGTACCACATCCCATTGAGCCACCGATGCCACCAGCCCTTGCAGAAGACGATGCACGCCGCTTGAACACATTGCAGGATTTATAGAGCCAGAGGCCACCTAGGTTCCTGGGTGAAACGGACCCTCATGCAGATAAGGAATGGATAGAGGTTTTGGTGAGAGTTTTCAGGCTATTAGTGTCACCAACAGACCTCATGGTGATCCTTGTTGCGAGTCTCCTTTAGGTAGCAGTAGGTAGATGGTGGAGCCTGATGCTTCAGGTCCACAATGAGACGACACTTATATGGACAATATTCAAGAGCCTATTCCGGGTAGAGTTTGTACTAGACACCCTTCATGCGGTGCAGATTTAGAAGTTACTGCATTTATAGCAGGGTAGCACGACGATATCTTAGTAATCAGCGAGGTTCACTGACCTCTTACGCTACTCCACATATATGGTACAAGACCCATTTTGCAAGGCCCAGACCATCGATCAGGGGCTCGGGCGAGATATTTGAGCCAAAATGATCTCCCTAAGTATCCTAATGTAGGCGGGGGTTTTATAGAGAGCCCTCTTAGTGGAGAGTTTCCTTCCAGAGGAGTCATCAGTAGCGAGATCCACTACTTGTCTTCATGTAGTTGAGTCTTTTGCCACTGGAAATAGACAGATGTCGTAGAGGTCCAAGAGGACCAGACGTATAGGTGGTCGACCATAGGACTTAGGATCTGTTGTGTGGGGCATCCTGGGAAGATACTTATATTCCAGGAGTAGACCATGCTACTCAGGCGGCAGGAAGGGTAACATGGCACGTGACTGTCCGACCCGTCGTTCAGATGATCAACAGTCAGTTGAGGGACCTCCGAGGAGGAGGCATATGATTGATCAAGGTGGTCTGTAGGGCAGATGAGGATGCGGCAGAGGAGATGGTCGAGCTGCTGGCGGTGAATGACATTTCAAGGTGCTACCGCTACCACCATGAGGAGGTCCACCCTGACCATAGGGAGTGGGTGGATAGGGGAGAGCTCAGCCTCAGGAAACTGATGCATACGACCACGAAGCTCTGAGATTATGACGGAGTCGTTGGCTCGATCGTTACGGCTAGAAACTCCTATGAGAGTAGACTCGATGGTTACGCACTAGTGCTGGCAGTGTGAGAATACTCTAGGAGGTGAGGGGTTCGGCTAGGATATCATCATAGATGCGTCAAGGCTTTACGACGTCATCTTGGGTATGGACTAGTTATCTATAGTCTATGCTCAGATTAACTATATTAGGAACAAAGTGCGGTGTGTCTGCATCGATGGGACCAGTTTTAACTTCACGGGCGAGAAGGGAACCTTTACAACACAGGATGGACTTACTCGACGGAGGGTTCAAAAGATCACTCATCATTTGGCCTACCTTACCCTTGGAGCAGTAGATATGGAGAGTCCGACTTATCATGTAGTGGTGGACCAGTACACGGATGTTTTCCCTGACATTGTTACTGGACAACCTCCTCGTATAGAGGTGGACTTCTACATTGACTTGTACCCCAGGATGACACTGATATCTACTCCAGCATATCGGATGGCTCCTGCTGAGCTTCGTGAGCTACGGGTATAGCTGGAGGACTTGCAGGGGAAATGATTCATCCGGCCCAGTGTTTCTCCCTAGCCAACATTGATTCTATTCACCAAAAAGTCGGATGGGAGCATGAAGATTTGTGTCGACTACCATCACCTAAACTAGGTGACTCTGAAGAACAATTACCCACTCCCACGGATTGAAGATCACTTTGATCAGATAATGGGAGCATGGTGGTTCTCTATGATAGACCTAGGACCAGGCTATCACCATCTCAGAGTTTGAGACGAGGATGTGCAGAAGACAGCGTTCAGGTGTCGGTACAGCCACTATGAGTTCTTGGTTATTCCCTAATACATAACCAATGCTATAGTATACTTAATGAGTGTGATGAACATGGTATTTCATCCTTAACTCCATTTCTTTGTCTTTGTATTCCTCAATGACATTCTAATCTACTCGGCTACAGAGGAGGAGCATGCTTACTATTTTCAGGTAGTACTGGAAACACTCCGAGAGCACCATATTTATGGTAATCTCTACAAGTTCTTGTTTTGGTTTCGAGAGGTTCAAATTTTGGGATACATCATCTAGGAGGATGTAGTTGTAGTAGATCTAGCAAAGATTGATGTAGTACTTTGTTGGGTGCCACCTAGGAGCGTGGAAGAGTTACAGAGTTTCCTGGGCTTCACTAGTCTCTATTGGAGGTTCATTATAGACTTCTCAAGAGTTGTAGCACCACTATCATCCTTGATGAAGAAGGGGATACCCTTCGTGTGGTTGGAGAGATACCATTTGAGCATTCAAGAGCTGAGGTACAGGCTGACTAGTTCACCCATCTCGAGGCTTCCAGTGGAGGATGTATGGTACATAGTATACTGTGATGCATCATGGACCAAACATGGGTGTGTCCTGATGCAGGATCAAGCAATGCTTGCATATGGTTCATGGTAGGTGAGACAGCATGAGTAGAGCTACAATACCAATGACCTGGAGTTATCAGCAATGGTCAACACCTTGATGATGTGGAGACACTGTCTGATGGGTGAGCATTTCATAGTCTACTATGATCACAATAGTAGCAGGTATATTTTATCTCAGAAGGACCTAAACCTGAGGCAGCGACATCGGCTTGAGTTCCTCCAAGACTTTGACTTCGAGATAGTGTATACTCCTGGGAAGGGGAACGTTGTTGAAAATGCACTCAATAAGAGATCTAGTATATAGTTGCTGAGAGAGGTGATAAAGCAGCTGGCTCCATTACAGATATCTTTCGTGGATAAAGATGGAGCAACCTTTCTACAGTATCTTACAATGACTCCTCCACTTCTTCAGTGAGTCAGGGAGGTGCAACATGGGGATGCTGACTGCGAGACGCGACGTGGTCAGATATCCACAGGGCAAGCATATGAGGGATTTTCTAAAGCTAGGGATTACGTCATCCTCTTCAGAGGATATAAATTGCTACCAGTTTCACTTCATTAGGAAGTGTTGAGGGAGTTTCACACATCTCCTCTTGTGGTACATCTAGTAGTGGTGAAGATTTAACAGGACCTCAGACGACAGCACTGGTGGCCAGGTATAAAGATGGCAGTAGCAGAGTTTCTCTCATGATGCCTCACTTGTCAGCATGTGAAGGCGAGGCACTAGGTACCAGCAGGCTTTCTACAACCCTTAGAGGTCCTAGAGTGGAAGTGGTATATGATATCCATAGACATCGTGATGGGTCTTCCACGTACATCCAGGAGTCATGATTCGATATGGGAGATCATTGACTGACTCACCAAGTCGGCGCACTTCTTACCGATCAGAGAGCACGACTTAGTAGAGATCTTGGGACGCCTTTATGTGTAGGAGATTGTCCGATTAAATGGATTACCATATTCTATTGTCTCCGACCGTGACACATGATTTACATCCTGGATATGTAAGGGGTTGCAGGAGGCTTTCAAGACACAGCTTCGCTTGAGCACCGCCTTCTATCCTCAGACAGATGTTTAGACTGAGCTTACCATCCAGACCCTCGAAAAAATGATATGTGCATGTGTCCTTGACTTTGCTTGTAGATGGTAGGATCAATTGCCTTTGGTGGATTTTTTCTACAACAATATCTATCACTCCACCATCGGTATGGAACCTTTTGAGACCTTGTATGGTCGACCCTGAAGATCGCCATTGTGCTGGATAGACACAATGGAGTTAGCACTAGTGGGACCAGAGATGGTACGGGCTACCACGGAGAAGGTACAGATCATCCAGGAGTGGATGAAGACTGCACAGAGCAGGCAGAATTCGTATGCTGATAGGAGACAGAGACCTCTAGTGTTCAAGGATAGTTACCATGCATTTCTTCAGATCTCACCTCGACGTGGTCTACAAGGATTTTTCCAAGACATAAATTTTTCTCCGTGATTCATTGGACCCTTCCTGGTCCTCAACAGAGTAGGAAAGGTGCCTTATTGTCCGGCTCTTCCACCTCAGTTACACTAGGTGCATGACGTATTCCTTGTATTTCATCTGAGGATATATTTGCATGACTCTTACAACATCATTGACCACGGAGACCTGGACATCAATAACAGGGCGACTTTCATTGAGGTTCCAGTAGATATTGAGGATCGAATAGAGCGGGTCCTACGTGGATGGTCGAAACCTCTGGTGCACATTCATTGGAACCACGAGAAAATCTAAGAGAGAATATGGGAGTGGGAGGCTCAGATGCGGGCTCAGTATCACCATTTGTTCTCTTAGTGTGAGTTATATCTAATGGGGATGTAATGCCCTACGGTGGGGAGAATATAAAGACCCAAAAATTCCGTGAATTTGTTTTTAAATACATGGGATTTTTATGAGTTCACCAAAATTTATGGTGCTTTATTTTGGGGCCCAGGGCACCCGGAATCAATTTTTGAAGTTATGTCCAGGTACGTTCAGAAAACATGTGGGAGGGATTTTATATCATTTGAACCGGTGCTCAGAATTGAAATCTGAGGGCACCGTTGAGCTAGCAGTTACTTTATTCACTTAAGAATAATTTCTCCTCAATAGCAGATGGTCGGGAATGGATGAGAGGTTTTGGGGTTTTTAATTAAATTTAATAAAAATAAAATGTTAGCTTTTTATATTTTTGGTGGTAAAAAATCTCGATGAAGATGTTAGTGGTGGGGGCCACCACACCATAACCTCCAATGAGAGGTTATGGAGGTGGGGATCAACCACACATAACCTCCTATGGGAGGATATTCCATGGTGTGGACCACTCTGGGGTGTAACTGCTTGGAACCCCCAATTAATAGGAGAGACTCGTCACCTTCCTCCATAATTTATTTGAGCCAAACCGCTTCATTTATTAGGTTAAGTTTCACCAATTAATTAAACACCACTTTTCTAAATCATTAGAATCATTACAAACAATTAAATAATAGACAAACCTATTATTTTATTTTGTTTGGAAACATTCATTTCGGTGGGACTTTGAGATAGGACATGGAAGAATTTAGAGAACATATCCTCTCAATGAAGAACACAAAGAATGCCTCTTCATCATTCACTGAATATCGTCGAACTCCGCCATCGATTTTCAACCATGCCAAGAGAGGAGGATCCAACCACGATGAAAATTGAAAATAGTTCTTCCTCAGTTTTATACCCCAGAAGCTTCCCAACGTCAACAAATCGACGTCCTCCATTTCTCTCCTTCAACCATCAACGATTGACAAGCGAGGTAGGGGGATTTGATTTGAATTTATTCCTGAGTATCATCGTTAAATTTATGGTTTTAGAACCGAATGACAACACCATAACGAGGAGGGGTTGGACCGCATGAACATGGCATGACCCTCCCCCTTTGATTTTCTATCTTTTCTGATGATGGAGTTAGAGAAACGGAAGTCAACATTGGGCCGACCGCGAAGAAAACCAGTGGCACAAGGCTTCCGAGTCTCTAAGAGGGCACGCCACCACTGTGTCACGCGGAAGGAGAGTCGCGGCCAGGGCGGGCCACGACGGAGAAGCGCAGCGCTGTCATGCCGCGCAGAGGCCAGAAGGGGGCCACGACAAGTGTGGACTATGGAGGAGGAGCACAGAGCCGTCATGCCGCACCGGTCGTGTGGAGAAGCT
Source organism: Viscum album (assembly GCA_963277665.1). NCBI lineage: Eukaryota > Viridiplantae > Streptophyta > Magnoliopsida > Santalales > Viscaceae > Viscum > Viscum album. The sequence continues at coordinate 657,219,687 of OY728140.1, forward strand.
GAACTCTCCACCCACAGGGAGAAGAGGGACCCGGAAGGGTCCCACGTGTGTTGGACGTGTGCCACCTGGCAGCGGTTTCAGCTCACACCCAAACGACAAATCTCTTTCTGTAGCTAGGGGTGTGCAGATTCACACTGGAAATGGCAAAGGAGGGAACCCACTGGGCCAACGGGACACTAGGCTGACCATGCCGACAGGCGGACCGGGCCGCTAGGCGAACTGGGCCACCGAGCCGCCCTCAGTCGGGGCCGCCCATCCGGGACTACCCGCCTCTGGGTCGGGCCACCATCTTGGATCTAGCAACCCCTCGATATGAGCCGCCTTCAGGTTGGGCTTCCCACTCAGACCGGGCCGACCACATGGGTCGGGTCAGGTCAGTCCGATTAAGTTAGACTGGACCAGGACCCGCTTTGGCATTTTTACACATTTCAACCATATATTGGTCTACTGGTGTCCGATCAACGAACCGTTTAATCCTACAGAAATTTTAGAGTGAGGTGGTTCTTTTGGCATATCCCTTTTAATATTTGGACATATTTGGAGTACAGTCGAGTTGGTTTGAACCTAAAAACAAACCAGACCCCTATAACAGAAATGCCAATAACTCACAGATCGGGCGTCTGATTGACACGCTGTATTTTGCATTGAGACCCCCTATGACAAGGTGGAACATTGAGATATATCTACTAGGGAATTCATGACAGTAGGATTATCGACTAGTAGCACGTGGATTAGATCAACCTGGAGACGGGTGTGCGGAGTACGAGAACCTAGTAGCTAGCTGAGACCTGACGACTGTTGAACTTTCGACTATGTGTGACTCGACTAGCCTAGAGGGGAGCACCTCTATGTGATGTGGTAGACCCATGGTGGAGGAAAGCCTCTGTGTAATCACGGAAGACCTGTAGTACTCGACAAGAGGAGTACCTCTGTAGGCTTTTACGGGGATCACCTCTGTGTGACGCGACAGACCCACGGTGGGCAGCGCCTCTGTGTGACGCAACAAACCCACGACCATCGATAAGAGGAGTTCCTCAGCAGTACAAGGATAGTGGGAAGATCCTATGTGTGACATTTCAAGCCCATTGTGCTCGATACAAGAGTATTACACAACCATCAATGGATTCAATAATAAACATCCATATTTTGAGCTAATTCAATGACTTTCGTGTTTTTCTCATGATTGAGTATCGTTATACTCACCCCTACACATGTTATGCTCACACCTCATTCTGTTGGTTGAAGACGACGGACATCGTTGATCATGGCAGAGAGCAGCAGAACTGGACAATACCCAGAGGTGGATCACTCTATAAGATGTACACGGGGTGGAGGGTCAGACGTGGAGAGGTGAGGAGGACATATTTTCGTACCATTCTGGTTTGAATCATGGAGGATGCCACAATATCTTATTTACATCATTTCTTCAGTTGTAATAGCATTTCAATTGTATTTCACTTTACTGTAGGCCTTGTATTTCCGTCCCCATCTACCTTCAGCACACTCTTTTGTTTTCCGATTTACTTAGTGTTTTACTTCCAGTTGTATTCTATGTTGTGTTTTTTATTGTTATACAGGAAATGCCTTCCCAGTTTAGGGATTTACGCCTTTGTGGCTAGCTGCCAGCCCCTAGCCTATAGAAGTCGGGCTTGGGGTAGTCACGATACGGGCCCCTGTGATGGTTTATGACAACTATATTGTATAATTTATTAGGCTCTGCTACATAGAAAATTAACATGTATGTTGTAGTGGAATGTACCTTTTAATTGTTCTTCTAGAACCTTCATATGAACAATATCATCATATGATTTAATATCAAAATTGAGAAGAGGAATTTTTGCATCACATGGATGAACAAACATTGTGGATGTGAAATTTTTTGGCAGGGATGTCTACTTCTCATGTAACATCCATGGTATGAACCAATTGAGATGTTTTTTATAATAAAGCATGGTCTTTTACTCAAGAGATCTCTATAAATAGAGATAAGTTGATGCGAAGTAATTATAAAATTTATTTTTTCCCTTTATATATCATGTTATAACATTGGATTATAGATTAAAAAACTATTTGAGAATGTAAAAAAGGCATAATATATATATTGATAGAAGTATACTGCATAATAGAAAAATATGATGAAAAAATAGATATTCATCATGTTTTATAAACAAACATCATTATCATAAAGTAATAAATCAATAGTAATATATTCGTTAAAATAGTTGGGTGATGAATTTGAGAACATGTTTAAAACATGAACCTCATTCATGATTGTTTCATCATCCTCAGTGGTAATCGTAGTAAACTTGGTATTTGATCTAGATATTTTGTTTTTACTCATTACACTTTTGATTAGTTTTGAATAAAAAACATAGTAAGAAGTTACACACTTTTAGAAGTACACATTGTGTTTCCAAACCTCAAAAAAAAATTAACATGTTAATTGAAATGGTACAAAATACATGTTAAAAAATATTTACATGTACACAATATTTTGTGTGTTATCAGAGGAAGTGTTATTGTAATCATAAACAACAAAGTTAAATCCACTTTTAAATGTGACCATAGAAACCACAACATATAACTGACCAGGAGAGAATACTTTTTTGTGGAGATATAACCCAATAGATGAATATGGAATCCCTTTAATATTAGGAATTATCATTTCATAAGAAACTATTATGGGATATTGACTTATTTGTAATTTTAATGGCCACCTAACATCTGAGTGTGTCAAAGTTAGTCTTGGAATGAATGCCAGATACATTAAATGAGATCCATTAATAAACATTTCCCCAATTATAGGATATCCTAATTCTGTTATAATTATACAAGTGTCCTTACATAAACCAACAGATTGATCTGCATTTCATATTAACATAACAGGTACACCAATCATTGCAAATTTTTTTGGGCTGCCAAACTAGAGACATTGATATCATTTAACATCTCAAAGTTGTTTATGTTTTCTTCCTTATTTGTATCAAAAATGGAATTGAATATTGAATCATAGCTGATGTAGTATTTCTTATTAGATGATATAAGAGATAACATGTAATAAGTTGTTTCATGAATAACATTATGAGTTATAAATAAATAAATAGAATGGTCATTCTGATTAGAGATGTCACCGTTTTTCTCACTGAAATATAGATAAATATACTTTAAAATTATAACCATTTCATTTTTCGTATGGATAAGTATATATGATAATGGAATTTTTAAGAGATCTCCACAATTATAAAGTTCCACAACTCGAACTTCTCTATAATCCAAATTTCATTTAGAAAATTCATAGACCTCATTTGAATCATATATGGATGTAGATGTATGAAATATCATGTTATTTATTAAACGTAATACATGACAGTGCTACCAAAGACATGATGACATATTAGTTACTACCAAATTTTAGTTCTATTACTACCCATTATTACTGATAGTATATTCCTGAAATATCAACCCAAAAAAAACTGTTAGATGACCAAATGGTAAATTTGTTGCATTAACATTTTACTAGCATTAAATCCCTGGGAGTATAGTATAGATCCTCAAAACAATTATTATGAACCATAAATGTCTCATCCCAAATAATCAGCTTTGTTGAGTGTAGAAGTTCTAAAACATGACACCCTTGTTGAATATTGAAAAAAGAATGCTCAATAATGGAGATTGGAATAAGGAATTTAGAAAGTGCAGTTCGTCTGCCTGGAAGTAGTAATGATGTTATTCTACTTGAAGAATCATCTAGTATAATAGATCCCTCCGACATCAACAATTATTTTAGGACATTCCAAATGAATGTTTTAATAGCGCCACAATATCCATTCCAAAAAAATAATCCCCCAAAATTTATAGATTACGATGAAAAAATGGCATCCATCTCATTTTTTGTTCAATGGTAATCATAGTCTATAATGTTATATACTCAATTCATAGTATTTATCTAATGTAATTTCTTTCCCCTCCACCTAAATTATTGGAATGAGTATCAATTTAAGAATCTGAAATAGTCATATGAGAATAAAATTTAAGATATTTACTAATGCTCTGTAAAATCTTCTCTATTTTATTCGTAGCATACAAATGTATCTGATGTTTTGTGAGTATAAAAATAGAAAATTAAGGAATATCATTTTAGAGTAGTATAAAATAAACATCATGAAGTGATTTATGTACATTAGAGTAACTAAAATTTATATACAGATCGGTGGTGAATAAACTAATTAGATAAAATCTAGTTTGTGGTATTCATTTCAGGAGTATATTTAAGTGACAATAACCTGTGCATATCTCTATTGGAAATAATTTTGAAAAAATGGTTACTGGAAGAATCATATAAATATAAAAATTATAGGGAAGAAACATTATTAAAATTACAGCATTCATATTCAATTATTTCATTTATGATATCCTATGGACAACAGTTGATCTTGTCAGATTTATTAGATAATGTAAACATATGGGAATAAATTTTTTATATAAATTATATTACATTCAGATTATATAATTTAACTATAGTAAAGCTAAATGATCATAACTATATCTAAAATATTATTAGTTACATAGAAACTAATAACCGTCATGTATTTATGTACTATATAACATACAAATTTTGATGATTTTTTTTGTAAATATTATTTACATTTATTTATTATGACAATATAAAATATGACATCATATAAATATGTTGGTAATAATGTTTTTAAAAAAATAAGATTGGAAACATATTTTCACCTTTTATTTTTAGCCCCTATCTACGAGAATATAATATATCTTCAGTTAGAATTTCAAATGCTTTTTTCCAAACAATGCATAGATGAGAAATGTTATGGGAAATTATCATGCATGCGAAGAGCCTATGTACATAATGTCTCATTCCCCAATTTGAAACCTCCTTTATAGCTTCAATAAATTCAGTTTCATCTTCCATTAGTCCCAATGAATTATAGGCCTATCTAAATGTTCCTTGACTAATGTTGTTCACTATTTTGAGATCATTATATAAAGTCTCACCATTGATTTTTATTATAAGTGTATGAAAGTAAAATATATCCCCAATTGTTAGAAGAACATAGTATAGTCTACCAATAAAAAATCCCTTCCTTTGACGATTCTATTTCCCAGCATTTTAATTGTAAACAAATCTAGTTGGTAATTCTATTAATGTTCTACACTTGGGTAAATTAGATTTTCATGAAACCAAAAGGTAATTATTTTTTGACATATGTTACTATGATTCAATACATCTTTAATATTATCATTTTCATTGTAGGTCCCAAAATGTTTCCTTGGTAAATGGAAACTTTGGAAATCAACTGGTGGATATATATAATGGATATCATAAGAAAATACACTTCAAAAGGGATCATAAAGAGATATGTAACTAATTTCATAAGACATCGTTATTTCATCTTAATTTTTGTCTAAGAACTCTATATTTCTACTCTCAAAGAGTGCTGCAATTACACAATCATTTCATTTTCTAATATACATAATGAGATATTTGATTGAAGGTGACTTATTACAAACATCAATATTGATTTGTTCTTGATAAATTAATATAAAAACATGATGGTATGGTATGACTAATATATTATTTAAAGGGACTCCTTTTTTAGTTCCATTCGTCCATCATCCATTATCCTATTGACAATGTTACCATAATCATCAATAGTGGCATGCCCAACAAATTATTCTATAAATAATTTGTTACATTTTACATTTCTCAAACAAGGATAAGTACATATGGCATCATCATAAGGGTCGTGGATCATAAAATTATTAACCACATCGTGTAGTCTTGGGTAGGCACAGTTGTTTGTGATTTCAGCACATACAATATTGTTTACATCTTTTGCAGTGTGAACTTTATTTAAGAAATAGATAAATAGTATCATGTGCACATAAGTAAAGACACATTTTTGGAACACTATGGTTCAAACTACTAAATAGGATGAAAATATTTTAAAAGAGTAATACAAGACCAAAAAAATATAATAAGGAATTGAACATTCTAGATAGTAAGTACAAAGTGTGATATCTACTCATGAATTTCCGCAGAAACAAACTTATATTAAATTATTCATTAAAAGATAAATTATAAAATTGAAAATGTGAGATAATATTTGTGGGATGTCTGGTCGACGGAGATTGCAATTTCTATGAAATTGAGTTATTTATTTCCACATCGGGTTATATTTAAATGTTAAAAATAATTCTAAATACTCTAACCAATTATATATTGACAATTCATTTTGGTAATTCTGGATCATATACCATTGGCGTCCCATAAATTTAAAAGTTAAAATGATACGCTTCCCATAGGATGTCCCATCACGGTCACCTCAGAGAAATTCATCGTGTAACCCATTGTATATTTTTACCCTAAATTTATTCTCATTGAAGTGAATGAATGATTTTATTTGATACTCGATCATCTTATAAACATTAATAATAAAAAAATTTAGTTACCTATTATAATTTAGAAATATTAATTCTTCATTATCATGGAACATCAAGTGGAATGATAAGTACTCTATCATTGTTGACTTCCTTAGTGATGTACTTCATGTGAATCAAGTTGTGTAATGAAACAAGATGCCGCAATATCCATCCCCACTACTTGTTAAAATCAAAGGATACTACATTGGATTATACAATGGGTGAATATCATCAAATCATTGTGATTATCCACTTTTTGTTTGAATGATGATATACTATTCGTGGTTGAAATCCCCAATATCACAGACAAACAACATTGCAATTTCAGAAGTATTTGGTATGTGATATATCTCAGAATATGTTTTCCATATTTTAAGAGGACATACCATTAAATTTGGAACATACTAAGGGTTACGAAAATTCCATGAACATATACATTTTTGAGACATGGAGACATTCTGATGATGCAGCTATTGTATGTTGTCAACAATATTACAGTCAGTAATAGATTTATGAACTCTATTGTCAAATCTGGATCAATTACACATGTTAATATAAATTTGGGAACTGTGTTTCAAATTATTACATATCATTGAATATAAAAGATACCTAATTCTGTGAATTTTTTTCAAAAACTCTTGTTCAGTATAATACATGTACAGTTGTGCGAACCATGGTGGATGTCCATCAGGCATACAGAAACAACTTATGAGATGATAGTTTTCCATGTAATTTGAATATACACAGATCTCAACCATTATTTAATGGCTTATCTACCTTCCCACACATTGATGTGAATAGAATCATAAAATTGTCAATATACATATGGTCTTGGAAAATTGGACTTCTACCGAAGTTGTATTGAACACTGAATCCATAGGTATTATGGACAAGAAGTTATGATGTCCAACAAACCCTTTCCCATTAAGCAACATAGATTAAAATTTTGTTTTTCGCACTATTGAATTTCTTATTTCTCTTATAAAACCAAAAAAAGAGTGACATTATTAATAGATGTTAGAAGTCAATCTAATATCATAATAACCTTATTGAAGAGAACAATAATCAATAATAAGTTATAAAAAAAATCATTTAGTAGCATATAAGATGATTTTGTATTAAAGTACCATTAATGCATGTTTAAGGAAATATTAACCTACATTCATCATAGTGTCTGATTCTAGTGACTCTCTAGCAGAAGCAAACAATACATAATATTGGATTTTCATAAATAATAAAAAAAATTAATATTGTTTCAAGTGAATCATATACGTAAATTTACATCTATAGTTTTGTGCAACATTTACGTCAATAATTATGTTTTCATGAGCATCTGAATTTTTCGTTATCACAGCTTCCCGAAGAAACAATTGTTTTCCTGAACCGAAAAATAGTTATAGAAAACAACTCACTATTATATAGAACGTACATTCTTATATATATATGTGTTTGTCAACTTATAGTATACAACAGACCATCACATGATAAAATATTGTAGTTTCCATAGGAAGTATGAGATAAGCATCATCTGTTGGTATAGGGAAGGATAAGATTTAAAAATGGAATAACATGAATGGTAATGTGTAGAAATGATCATCGTTCTTACTGCGTTAAAGAACCATGTGATGAATCTGATAGAGTATTTTCTTCACTCATTAAATATATACAGAGAAATGATCAAAATTTTATATGGGGAATTAAAATATTATATAACTTACAATATTTCCATGAATGATAATAGTTATGATACTTACAAAATTGTATTGGAGAATGTGTCAATACAACATGTCTTCGTTTTCATTTGTTTGATCCAGAATACAATGTTGAATGAGTTTTTAATGGTTCTGGCACTATTTGCAGAGAATCAGATAATTTGTAATAATTTGTGGTAGTGTGAAATATAGTGTGTTGATTAAAAGTTGTAATAGGTAAATTTAAATAGATCTAACCATTGATACATTATGGTGATAATGGTATGCATGTGACTCTAATTTTCTTAATCAATTTGTTAGTAGGGGTTAAGTGTTTGGAATTCCAAACATACTGTTTGATGCCACTGAAAAGTTTCCAGAAGATGTCACAACTAATATTGTGTAAATTTCAATGAATACTGACACTAAAATAATTTAAATAACATGAAAAATTTAAAGTGATAATATTAGAAAAATCCCCAACTTTATGTAATTCCTTCATTAACAGTATACCTTGTTACCTTGAATTTGTTCAGTTTGATGTGAAATATATGTTCGTATTTGACCGAGATGACAATTTTTTGGGCACTGACAAAAGAGTAGTGTAGTATGACTGATTTTTGTTATTCTGAAATGTATTATGATACGTAGAAAATATGTTCCTGGTCAATGGAAATGTATATAACCATTCATACAAAGAGATGAAAATTCCACGCATGTGACTCCATGTTGGATGCCACCTATTGATAATGGTTCAATTTATAGAGTACCATACTGGTTGGTTGATGTCATTGAATAGTTTCAATAATTTTTAGCACTGATCATGTGGGAAGGGTAATGAATGAAAATAATGAACAATTTATAGTATGTAGAATAATTAATAAATTGCTAATTAGAGAACGAAAAAACTATAATTAGTTCCTTCATAAGTTGTATGCACTACAACCTATTAATACTAGAGTTCGATGAGGAATTCATGTTTTATTTTTTTCATTATATCTTAATACAATGGTGTGAAATGAGACCATATAATGTACAGTGCATAGTAATGTGAATGTAATTTACATTAAGAAGGAACCAACTAATATTCTATAAAAGAACTCAATAGATGATTATTTTTTCATAAAAAAAAATAAAAAATCCGAAAAAAATATGTATTTGGTTATCAACACACATGATAAATATGAAGTCGAAATAATTTTTAATGCAATTCCAACAATTGATCACAATTGGTGTTTACTTTTTCCAAATAATAAATGGAAAATCAGACATCTAAAATTTATAATTGGATATCAAAATGTTAAAGTTAAATGAATTGGAAATAATTCTCAAGGAAAATTGTACAACAAACCATTGTTCATTTTTATTTTATTAAAATGTTAAAAGAAAATACAGACAATAGTAAATGAACCCAAAGACTTATAGAAATGAAATGATACTAGAAATGAAGTTCCAAGGATTTATGTTTTCCATTAGGCATTTATGTTCATACCTGATGTGTGAAGACGATATGGAGGGAATAATAGATGCATCAAGTATTCTGAGAAGGTAAGATGACATCTGCTTAAATTATAAACCCAAAAATCCATTGAATATCCATATGAAATTTAATGATGATGGTGGTACAAAAATATGGAGTAACAACTTAATGATGTATCTATGAAGGGATTTACTATAACAATAATTAATTGAAGGTGGATTTGGAGGAAACACATAATGTAGTGGGATGGTTCTAAATAGATTCACGAGACATAGAAACTTTGAATGAAAATGTGAGTGGGATATTGATCACGAAAGAGATTTATGTTAAAACTGTTATATGGAGGAAGATAGAGTATGATCATAACAGACTATAGGGAAACTAGGAAGAGGATGACATCGAAATTGATAGTTTCTGGGAACCCTATATCACAATGTGAACAATCTCTACCACAACCAAAAAATGGAAAATCACGGAGAGTATATTAGAAATAGAGAGAAGGAAAATGTTGGTGATAGAGGATGATTTAGTGGTGGTTGACAGGGAATTACGGGATGATGGAGTCAGGGGTTTTAGGGAAGTCTAGGTCATGATACATGTTATACTCAATGGGAGTGGGAGAGGGGAGAGGAGAAATGAATAGATATTGTGTGGAGGGGCAACATTGATAATTGGAGAAAGTGCGCGTATGGGAAAATTGATGTGGAATAATGTGATTATGACATATGGAAATCAAAAATCTAGCATTAGTATATATTTTAGATGTCGAGGTTTTCCCTATAAAACCCATTACATGTTTTTAATAGAAATAGATTTTTCACAAGGATGAAACAACTTTGATTCCATCAAAACCCATTTTATGAAATTTTTCACAAACAAGGATGTGAAATCAATTCACCATGAAATTTCAAAAATAAATTGTAACATTAAAATTATCCATTTAATTTTTTTAAACAATCATTTTCATAACAAACCCCCAATTCACTGGAATTGGGGGTTTCTACAATTTTTCCATCACATCCATTTTCATAATTAAATACAACAATTTAATTCAATAAACTTCCATTGAAAATAGTATTTAATTTATCAATTAAAATTACCTCAATTTCTATGAACCTACCAAATTCATTGTAATTGGGGGGTTTCGCATTTCATGAAAAAAACATACCACCCCTACCAAAAGTCAACGGTATGGTGTTTTAATCCACCAAAATAAGTAAATGTTTTTTGATGAAAATGAAATAATTCATTTTAATGTTGATATTAAATAAATAAACCTAATGTTAATAAAAGATGGCATTGTAATGGAACCACCTACCTCAAAGACACTAGATCTTGATTCATGAATAAAAATCAGGATTTTAATGTAAGAACAACAAAAAAGTCTTCTGGTTAATCATAGATGAAAACCAAGGATTATATCCCCAAACTAGTTGGTATTAGATCCATAGAAAAACATAAGTATTAGTGGAACCCAAAGGAGGAAGAGAGAGATCACAAGTGATCAAGAACATGAGGAGGAAACTAACCATGATAACATTGGATGTCACTCCACTAGATTTGGATCAATTCTAGGAGTAGTACAAGTTGTATAGTATCATCCAAGGAGCTCTAAGGATAGGAGAAACAATTTTGGGTTGAAGGAGGTCTGTAATAGACTTAAAAAGAGGACTAAAAAATTTCTAAATAAAATTTGGATTAAGGAAAATTTTCTCGAAATTATTTCCTGGGAAGGGGAAGAAATTTTAATTAAACAATTCATTGGTTGTGATCCTTTGATAAATGGGCCCATAGTCACTCGAATGAGGGAACATAGTTTTGTACACCTTGTGGGAGCCCAATGAAGCCTAATATCCATTTTTTTATACCAGGGTGCACAGTTTGGAAAATCAAGCCCTATCAATTTTAAAACAATTCATTATCCCCTAAAAATCCATCAACATTAAAAATAACCCAATGAAACCCCATGTGATACAAAAAAATATAAATCTAAAAATGAGGGGTTTTAGGAATACATGCTAATAGTAATAGGATGTATAATCCTCACCACCATAGAATCTTTCAAGGCCTAGAAATCCTATAAAAAATCATCCATGCCTGAATAATAAAACAAATAATCACTGATCATTTCCTCTATATCCCTCACATATTGAGAATTAGAACTATGATTCAAAAGCACATTTAACAATGGTTTTTTATGCCATGATGTTCCTTGGTTTCATAATTAACTATCCTAACAGGTCATTCAGTCAGGGTTATATGTAGTTCATCTTCATGATTACAACATCCTGGAACATGAGATGAATATGATAGATACTTTCATAGATTAGATACAGGAAAAATATTATGTAGAGATATTAGATTTGGTGTAATTTATAAAGGGTAATAATACTTCCCCACCTTCTCATTAACCTAAAATGGTCCAAAAAAACATGGAGAATGTCACCATTGCATCCCAATATGTCAATGAGATAGACAAGGTAAAACATTTCAGAACACCTAGTCACCAACTAAGAACTCCTAATTTCTAAAATAACGATCATCATAATATTATATGAGATCTATTTCAACATAATTCTCTACTGAATCAAATTAATGTTTTTTTATCTCTTTCACTTAACTAGTTCAAATGAAGGAAATTTCTCCAACCTATTACCAACACAATGGAGATATACATGGACAGCCATATAAGGCCTCAAAAGGTGTCTCCCTGATTATATACTGGTAACTATTTTTATAAGAGACTCTACTAGCTGCAAATGTTCATACCAAACCACACCCATGTAGATGACACAATCCCAAAGAATATCTACAAAAAACAATATTTCTCTTTCTTTATAGCTAGCCAACTATGCATAGTATTCCATAATAAAATTGTATTGATACCTTGGTGCCTCCTGAAGGCCTCCACAATAGTGGGATGTGAAATGAGGATCCATATAATATATTATATGTAAGAAAAAATATCTAAAAGAATACTCTCTTTCACAATATGAATTCCCAACACTTAAACATTGGTTGTATCATGAAGGGGTAAGAAGAGAGTTGATTTATCCATTCAATAAATCAAAACACATATCACATTATTCATTGTATTTGTACATGTAAACACAAAAAATATGTTTATAGAGATACCATACACCTTTCCAAGTAGGTAATGTAAGTGGATGAAGAAAACCTAATGGTTTTTGTCCCTATACCTTAACAAAATATCATGTATCAAAATGAGAGTCATAATCATTATTTCTTATTCTCATACATAGCAACCATAATATACATAAAATTTATTAGATATTCCCCGATCATGGGTGCACATCCCATGTGGAACTATGAAAATCCTATATCACAAATTTCCTAATCAAATACAATAAAAAAATTATGATATCATATAATTACATTTTTTAAGAACAACCACTGGGAAACTATATCCCCACCATCAATGGTGTCTTTAATTATATATAATTCATCATCAAGATGTTTATCCAATAGAATCAATTCATGTAGTCGGGATGTCAGTAGAAAACTGAATTAGGAAAACATTGACCCTGATTATTATACTCCCAAATTCAATTATGAATATGGATCCATCAAATTCCACTATATTAAATAATCATTCACTACTTTGGTCAGATGTTTACTTCTCAAACCATATGCAATGAAATTCTAATCCATAGGGTATACAAGATTTAAAATTTGAAATAAATGATGTATTCAAAACAAAACCTCTTATAAAGACTAAATAATTTTTTAGATATCTTATAACACAACAACTTTTTATTAGAAAATATAGAAAACCATTATATTTAAAGGTAATGTCTCCATATCATTAACACATGCACCACAACTACATGATCAAGATCATGGATTGACTAATTAGTCTCTTATAGAATATGCAGACAAGAACCATATGCAATGTTATAATCAAACATTATAATATTGTTTTCCATTCCTGAACCCGATGAAATACAAAAGAAAATATATCTCCTCTCATCCTCTAGAAGTTTAAACATTGATGTAGTTGCAAAATTCGTTTCATTTCAACAAAATAATTATGAAAATTTTTTAACCCACGAAAAAATAACTCCATTTCAAGTGAGAGTACTTATCATAGAAACTACCACTGAGAATACATTCATAATGAAAAGTTATTATCTATATAGATCCAATAATTTATCAATATTTAATGGATTTTTTGGTTTATCTCATTTATTAGCATCCTTCACCATCTCAGGATCAACTAATATTTCTTGTTCTAACACCACATATACCAAAAACATCACTTCTAGAATCTAAAACTCAAATTTTGAAGATATGGAATAAAATTGGTGATATATCAGCAAACTCATAACTCTTATCAGATGATGCGCATGATCCTCCCAGTACATAGAGTAAACAAGGATTTCTTCCACAAATATTACCATGAATGTATCTATATTTACGTTGAAAATAATGTTCATAAAACCCATAGAAACTGCATAACCATTGGTTAGACCGAAGGGCCTGTTAAGGTGCTAAAAATGAACATAAATTCTCCACAACATGGTTTTCTAAAGGCTTAATTCATTTATTTCTAACTGGTGGTAACCTGATCAAATGTTGGTCATTGAGAAATTATTCTCCATTTTTAACTTAAAAAGTAGATCATTAATCTATGTGAATAAAAACTTTTTTTTTATTGTAACATGATTTATTTTTAGATAATGAACACAAAGGTGAAGAAAACTATCATATTTCATAGAAAATAAAACCATCACCACCCAACATAACACACATGGTCATATGAATCCATAACCTTAATGATCATCTAACTTGGACAATAACATTTTCATTTCATCTTGTTTCACATAATAAGAGTGAATAAAATCATTTTGAAGCACATAAATCATGTGAATATTAACTCAATCTCCCTTACTGTTGAAAATCCACGAAATTTCATAAAGAATCACACTAGAAACTAAATGACTACCAGATGAATATCACATAACAATTATCCCTACATGATATCAAAGGTAATCGTTGATACTACATTCCCTAACTCCAAATAAGATGTTTTTGATCTATTCAACATTTGGTCCCATTCACATTGAATTCATAGCACACAACAAATGGCGTAGTGATGGAGTCCTGTAAAAGATAACAAACAATCTGGGATTTATTGTCAATGATTCTATTCTTAAAAAAATGATGTCAATATATTTCAAGTAGAGAACCTGAAAAGCCGAGGAAATATCAACAAATAATAGAGAGAAAACACAAGAGGGACTTTGGAGACCCTAAACTCTCCTCCGGACATAGGTTTTAAAAATATCCATTGTGAAATATATTATATCCATAAAAATATTTAGAAACGAAACAATACTAGTCGAATTAAAAGAATGGCATTCATAGGTACTAAATTGAGCATTCTCTAATGAAGGATCTATAGAATTGGTACTTTTCACAGTCGCTAGACATGTATTCACTTCCTATAGAAACTATTATATAACATGAAGACGCATCAATTATGATTAGTGTGTCCGGAACCCTATTTCATATTAAATACTTGAATTACCCATAGTTTTAAGAGGATTTTATGATATCATTTAAATTTAAATAGAATAATAGATATCGAAGAATCCATTTATTTTCCTAGAACATATTTAGAAGTTTTATTAAATAAGTTCCTATTTTAAAACTCCCATTGAGTGTTAGGGCATTACACATTGGTAAAAAACCAATGGACCACATCCTATAACTATAAGAGGTATGGGATAACTCAAATTTCAAAAAATTCCAGGATAAAAATCAAACTTATTTTTTTCCCATGGAAGGAAATAATGCTTTCACAATGAGAAAAGGAATATCTCGATAAACAAGACTTTCCACCTACGTCCATCTTGACCATTAGCACTCTATCAAGAACATCTATATATGATGGTATCATCAGTAGTAACAGCTGAGAAAAAATATATTTTTTTATTCCCAACACGAACCTCTGATCCTCCATCCTCCTATTTGAGACTACCTCAAGTGATAAATGGATGAGCTCAAAAAAATTGATTTCATAATATTTCATAGTCATGTCATTCACCTCAATACTGAAGAAATCAGTTCAATTGGCTAATATATTCGACTCTGGGTAGAACTGGTCATTCAAAAGAACCATGATTTTGTTTCTCTAGTCCTTCATGTTCTTTAATGTCACTATCACATACCTCTATCTTATCCTCCAACCATCCAACATACATGTTGAAATATTAAATTTTATTTTAATGGGTGAGACCAAAAACAGAAAAAATTATCCATTATTCGTAATAATTATTTATCCCCTTGTAGTTGACTTAAGACCCTCAATAGTTTTAGGTTCTGAATAAGGAAATAGAATATTTTTTTGAGAATTCCCATATTAGGTACCACAGTTGGATCCTGAATAGAAATAGAGGTGGTGCATGTCCAAGGGCATGGATAGTGTACAAAATCACCTCAACCCAGTTCTGGTCCACAATATTCAATTAATAATGAGGTTCATTATTATATTCCTCAAAAATATGTTTCTCTTTTATTATTGGAGTCATGATACTACACAACATTATAAGACAATAATAAAGGAATCAAATTAATACCAAAATATTAGAACATGGGAAATTAAACCCAACCTATAAGAAAACCATTTTATTCATTTCAATCTATCCAAATCAAAATAGGGAAAAGACTTGAAAAAATACACAGGACTTATCTCCCTAACCACGCATGACGACTTGGGGATCATTACGGTTAGAGCCATCTAGGAACTCAATCACAACTACCTCCTATGTCCCGACATGATTTCACAAATTCATATTTATGTTATGGAAAATGGTAAACCATTTACAATGATACAACTTTTTCAAAAACCAAACTGGGTACCCTAGTAAACCAATAACTGATCTTATCCTGACATAGCATGATGTTTTTCTCGATCCATACTAGTCGGTTTTTTTTCACCTGAAATCATACCAATTGATTATGGGAATGGATTTTCAACAAACATTACAGATATAAAACATACAATACAATTTTAATTTCAAATGAAACTCAATAATGAGTAATGTACCATATCAAAAACAAGAAATAGATCCAGATGTACTACCACCAAATTACAAAAATCTAGAAAACAATGCAAGTATTGATAGTAAAAACAATCAAATTCCAATGTTCAACTACCACATCCACCTCCAAGAGATCATTATCCATTACTCAAAACTGGTAGAATATAATCTACATACATAAGAATGCACAAGAAGTGTGTAATCCAAAGCCTGATCGTATTTCACCAAATGATTCGATAACATATTTTTATATCAAATTTTCCAATTAATGTTTTTTCATTTTAAAAGTCTACATTTTTGAATTTCAAATTCAGATTTAATCAAATCATCCATTACATTTTAATGTTTTAAATACATTTAGAAATTCCTGGTTAACATTTCATGTGATGGAAATACATTACAAATAATGAAATTCACCATTAATCAATGGTTGATTTACTCAAATGGAATATTAAAAAAATTTCTTAAACTGATATATTTATATAAAAAAAGAATATATACATTAAAAATAAATGTATGAAAAATTCAATAATAGTTAATATACATTTTAAATAAACATGATCATGTTTGAAATATGTATGATAGTTATAGGCTATAGGGACCCAACATTGTGGATACAACAATGTATCTACCTAAGTCTTAGGAACCAAGACCAAGAGGGCTGTTCTCCATCTATTAGGGGATGTCATGTGCTGCTATGAATTTTTTAGTTCATTATAAAATCCTAATATGTTTTCAAAATAACTCAATAATTACCTATGTATTACATGTGATCTATTACAAATCAACGATTAGAAATTTATATCCGGACATCATAAAATACAATTCCTCCTATTCTTTAATTTAAATATTCTAATTCTTGTTTTCAAAACTATAATAAGTTATTAATCAAAAACATACAATTTTTTATAAAATATTAAACCGCTAGGATTCTATAAAAACCCATTTTTAATCCATTTTTCACAAATTGGTATTTGAATTCAATTCACCAAAATATTTCAAAATCCAATTTATCCATTAAATTTAACAATTTACCAATAAATCAAATTCTATCCAATTCATAATAAAACCCCCCAATTCATTAGAATTGGTGTTTTCATAGTTTCATCATCTAATCTATCTTCAAAATTTATTTAAACAATTTATTTAATAAATTTCCATCAATAATCGAATAAAAATGTAATTATTTAAATTACCACAATTTTAATAAACATAACTCAATTTAATGGAATTGTAGTTTTTATATTTTCAATAATAAAACATATCTTTCCAAAAAAACACCACATTCAATGGTAATGGGGTTTTTTATAATAATATAATAGTAATCTTTTTGATCAAAATTAAAAAAATTATTTAATTTAAAAAATTTATAATTAAACAAATAAATTTAGGTTTAAGGAATATCGAGCATTATAATGGAACCACCAGCCTCAGAGCTGCTAGATCTCGATGAATCAAACCCTTATATAGATTTCCAAAGTGGAAAAATACAATTATACCTCTAGAAATAATGATTGAATCTAATTATTATTACCAAAAAACTGTGGTTATTATATCAAAAATTAAACATAAGGATAAACCCAAAAAAATAGAGAAAGAGAGAGATCACAAACCAGAAGTGGAATTTAATGTCAATAATATCAAAGGGTGTTCTTCTAGATTTGGGTCTCTATAAAGAGGTATTTTAGGGAATAAAATAATTTTTAGGGGATATAAGTAAGGTATATATGATTTTATGTCCAAGAAGGTGTATTGAATAACCAAAAATATAGTTTTTTGTATTTTTTTATAAAAAATCAGATTGAGGAAAATGTTTTCAGCATGGTTTCCTATGTCGACATGCAAGGTTTAGTTATAGTGTGCAATGGTCATGCACCACTAATAAATGTGTTTCACAATTACTCCAAGGGGGAAACAACGTTTTAATCCAAGAACTAGAAATTTAGAACCCACATTCCAATTTCTTTTATTTTTCTGTAGTTGGATGAATGGTTTGGAAAACCATGAACAAGGTGTCCACATAATTTGCACTATCAGAAAACATAAACAACATTAAAAATTTACCTCAATCAACCCAAACTAAAACTCAAACCTAAAATGCATAAAATGAAGGTCCTTCGAATACCTAAAAAATTTACTGGATATTATATCACTCAAACCCATCAATACTAGGATCATCAAATATGATAACATAGAAAATGAAAGAGTCATCATATTCAAAAATAATGATCCATTGGAAATCAAACCTGATCAAGAGAAACAGTGAAACCCCATAGAAAGAAATTAAAACCATTTTTAGAAAATTGTATCAGTATATTCATAAAACCCTTTCTAAACACTTTCAATTTGAATAACCGTATAGACAACTTCAAATATAATCCCTACCCAATGCATTATAGACATATAAGGGGCTCTCCCTTTGTATAATATATATGATGACACTTGTTTTTCATGAGAAATAATGGAGATCAACCCAGTGTATAAGATATATCAGGTTTAACCATGAGCAATAATGGGCCACAACCTATTATAGATATTGTATACGACTCACCCATTTCATAAAATTATCATGTAATATATCATGAATAATAAAATTTTATCATAAAACTCAAATAAATAATCATAATTCTATTGTAACAAGAACAAAAAATACAAAGAAATAGATGTACAATAAATATTATTGAAACATGATTAACCCATGAAAATCTAAAATGGTCCATAAAAATCTTATTGGAACTTGTGTAACCTATAGAGAATAAATATATTCCATTATTATATTTTCAAAACATGGTTATCCCAAGGAAATGAAATTGGTTCAATAAAAATAACATTGACAAAAAATTAATCCATACATATAAAGAATCATGTTGGTATCATTAAAAAGTATCCCAAATAGATAAAATTTAAATCAATTATTCGTATTTATTAATGGAAAACCCAGGAAAATTTAATTCAATTTTATTTGAGGAAATTGGAATTTTTAATTTTAAATTCTATTTTAAAACAAAAAAACATCTAGACCAAATATTTTCATTGAAAATAAAAATGAATGATTATAAAGTAATATTTTATGAATTATTTCAAAAAATTCTTGAGTAAAATTGTAACACCCCAACCCATTTTACCCAGAGTAAGTGCATTATTACGTAACATTGTCATGATCACAAAAGATCATGTCTTGAATGACGGATTAGTTTAGAAGCCTTGGAAACACTAGATACATTCATAAATGTTAAATTAAATCATAACGTGAAAACTACAATAACATGGTCTCCATAGACCACACTCATATCCCCTTCAGTCTATCCCTGTAGGTCAGTCATAAAATATTTCTCCACATCCTGGTAAAAATAAAACATAGAAAGGGGAGAGCTTATATGCTCGGTAAGGATAACAATATAGAGGAAACATTCATAAATAAACATAAACATTTAAGGCAATGTATAACTAAAACAAAATCCTTTTAAACTTGAACTTCAGCATAAAATGGAAAAAATAAAATGAAATAATGAAATTTACTTATTCACATGGATATTCTACTAGTCGAATAATCACATGCAATATCAATAAACACTTTCATAATGATGGAATGTATAATTGCAGACTATCATAACCACATAGTCATGGCCTTATTCCAAGAATACAAATAAGATTTTGTCATGGACTTCTGCCAAGACACTGGTTTGTCTCATGAGACCAACCGATTCCTCAAGGATTTATAGTGGGCTCCACCCATCACATACTAAGTTCAATTCTTTCATTATATGAAAAGGTTTAAACATTTCATAAACCATAACATATTGGTATCCCATAAAACATGCATGATTGAAACATAAAATTTCTACATTTCAGTGAAAAGATATCAATACAACACATTGATATGATAAAACCATTTTCAATACCAAAATAAAATAAAAGTAAAACATGGTATTTATTTTTCATTTTTAAAAATTTTATTGCCTGTAGAGAAAGACGAAACTCAAATAATGGTCACGGTGGTGGAGAAGTCACTGTCGCCGCATAAGTATGACAAAAAAGCATTTATTTTTTATCGTTTAGTAAAATGATTCGTATCAAAATATTCCTTTTGAATAAACATAAAATACAAAGGGGTTTATAGACAGTATAAAAGAAAGTTGTGTATAAAACAAAATATGCCTCAATGAAAGGAGATTGAGACGAAGTCCCTTAACTCATGTATGACTTGACTCGATAATTCTTTAACATCCTGAATAATAAACTAGAGTTAATTTATACTTCCTTAAGAACATTTTGAAGTTCATTATTCCTTTTATATCACTTATTACCATGTTATGAACATTATGTAATTATTTATGTTAATAACTATTGTTTTGTCGATCTTTGGTAGTTGAGTCAAAAATAAACTTCTTATAATTACAAGTTGTTCGTGTGGTAAAATATCCATTATATCCAGAATTATATTCATGATGTAGATATAATTTATATCATACATATCCGGTATATATATTCATTTATAATATTTCATAACATTTAGAGGTATGAAATGAAATGCACCATTCATGGAGCTGGTAAGTTGTACGTACACATGGACGCTACATTCATTTCTATTTCGTATTTATTGGAATAAAATCATAATTATATAATGATATATTATAATTACGGTATAATATCATATATAATATCATTTAATCCATCCTTTATACATCCCACATTTGGAATTAATGATTCTAATCACTTTGAGGGGGCAGTAGTCTGCACTTCCTAAAATGAAATTATCGCATTTACCCATAATGGAAATCATAAAGGTATTCCATAAATGAAAAATAAAGAAGAACAAGGAAAACATAAACATAATATATATTATATATAAATATATTGACTTCTTAATTGACACCATGAGAGGTGTTAAAAGAATATTGAAAAAATCATTGTTTCGTGAGGCAGTAATTCGCCACCCACAGAAACAGTATGTTTTTTAACCATTAGACGAAAGTGTGTGTAAGTGTAAATAAAATACTTCTCATAAATACATACTTGTATATTTAATATACTTTTTTTACAAAATAATGGAATAAAAATAGTTTAAGGGGTTGGAGAATCAAAATAAAACAAAAGAACATAACGAAGATATTACCTTGAAAATCGGGTAACTCTTTTTGGTTTGAGCCAAAGGATTCCTTGGGAAGACTTCTTGCCCAAAGTGAGGCTTCTAGGAGTAATATAGGGAAGTTGAGAGAGTATCTGGGTAGATGTTGGCCAATCCAAATGGCTTTGACGGTGTGAATAAGGTGGTAGGGGTGGGTTCCTTTTATAAGAGGAGAGGAGGGGCACTCTTGGAAAGTAATGAAATGTTACATTATTGTGAAACGATTTTCATATTTTAAAGTTCCCACAATGATATTTTTAAAATATAAGGTGATAAGGGTTATAAATATATCCATAAAATATGTTTTAGACAAGTTTAAGTCTTAGAGTTTCCTTATCTTTTCATTTTATTTAAATTGTTCATTAATGAGGTAATCGCAGTATCATCATGGTGTCATAAGTAAATTTATTTATATAATGCCTAAAAAATATAAAAAAAATTACATGATGTAGGAAATATTTTTATCTTTCCAATGAATATTTATAGTCTCAATGTTAAATTTTATAACCCCATGTAATAATTGTTTTAGTAAAACAACACGTGTTTGTGACAATTTTATTTTTACTTTAAATAAAAGCTATTAATATCATTACCTTACCCAAGTGGATCCATGGGGTCCCAAAAATTTACCCATGGATTGTCTTGGTCATCCATGACTCATAAAATAAGGGTAGGACACGTGTAAAGGTAATTTCATTTCATTATAACATTATATTTACCTTAAATTACACTAATTACCTTTAATCGCGATTAATAAAACTTAAAAGTTACTATTCACCAAAAATTATTTTCATCTCATTGAACCAAATTATACGTAATAATTACAACCATGTATTTTATATTTTTAAAATTCAATTCACATAAGTGGTAATGTTTCATTTAAATGAAAAATTGGTTTTTTAACTACCACTTAGTGGTTTCACTATTCATCCAAAATTGAAGTTTCTCAGAACAATACCAAAAATCCAACCTAAGTTATAATTGATATTACAAATTCAAAAATTATCCCATTTTAAAAAATTACAATCATATAAGTTGAATAAATTAATTTTATAATTAATTCTTGTTGTCAAAAGAAATAACGTGTTTTTAAGAAACAATATCAATCAAAAGATTGACAATTGTTTATGTCCAATTTCAAAGTGAAATTAATTATAATGTCCACCATTGGATAAAATGGTAAAATTATATTATAATTATACATTAAAACCACTCAATAGTATAACTTATCAATATAAATTATTTTTATTAAAAATGTTGTTTTTAAGTATTTTTCACTATTCATCAAAAATTGGAAGTTCTCAGAAAAATACGAAACATTCAACATAGACTAATTTCGATATTCAAAATACAAAAATAAAGTCCACTATGAAATATATAATTTATATAATTTCAAAATTTTGCTATTACTATTCATAATAGCTACATTGATTGGTCATGGTGTGTTAGAACTTGAGGATTCATACAACACACGATGCACTATTTTTAAAAGGGAAGCATACCATTGAAGCTTGGGGTGTTACATTCTCCCCTCCAAATATTTTCGTCCTCAAAATTTCTAGAATATTACTACATAAAAAGAATTGGGTAGTTCTTCATCATATGTTCCTCGGGTTCCCACGTTTCCCCTTCCATCTTATGGTTCCTCCATAGAACTTTTACCAGACGAGTCATCTGGTTTCTCAACAATTGTTCTCTCTAATCCAGAATCCTGAAAGGCTCTTCGTAATAAGGCATATCGGGTTGCAGTTCTAATTCCTCATAGCTGAGTACATGCATTGGGTCAGGCATGTATTTTCTCAATAGTGATACGCGGAACACATTGTAAACTTTAGAGAGACTTGGATGGCATTGCTAAACGGTATGCTACAACCCCAATTTGTTCTACAATTTGGAATTGTCTGATGTACCTGGGACTTAATTTTCCCTTCTTACCGAATCGTATAACTCTTTTCCATGGAGATACCTTCAAGAAAACATGATCTCCTACCTGAAATTCCACATCCTTCTTTAGGTTATCGGCATATATCTTCTACCTACTTTGAGCTGCTTTGATGTGGTTTTGGATTACCTTCACCTTTTCCATCATTTTGTCAACAAGTTCTGTTCCTATGAGTTTTCATTCCCCAACACCATCCCAACAGGTTGGTTTGAAACACCTCTCTCTGTATAATGCTTCATATGGTGCCATCCGAATACTTGGATGGAAGCTATCATTATAGGAAAATTATACAAGAGGTAAACATTTATGCAACATAACATGAAAGTCAATTGAGCATGATCTCAACATGTCTTCTATGGTTTGAATAGTCTGTTCTAATTGTCAATCTGTTTGAGGGTGGTAAGCAGTGCTCAAACGAAGATCAGTGTCCAGGGCTTTCTGAAGACTTTTCCAGAATCTTGATGTAAAATGGGGATCACGATCTGAAAAAATCAATTGGGGTACTCCATGAAGTCTTATAACTTTGTTAATATATAGTCTTGCTAAACGTTCAACTGGTAAATCTTCTCTTATAGCAAGAAAATGTGAGGACTTGGTAATATGATCAATAATGACCCATATTGCATCATTCCTTCTAGGATTATTTGGTAGTCCCATGACAATGTCCATCGTAATATTATCCCATTTCCACTTAGGTATGGGAAGAGGTTGCATAACTCCTCCAGGAAGATGCCTCCCAGCTATCACTTGTTGATAAACCATACATCTTGACACAAAATCATCAATCTCCCTCTTCATGTTATCCCACCAAAAATTTTCCTTCAAATCTTTGTACATCTTAGTGCTAACAGGTTGTATAAAGAAATTGGAACTATGAGCATCATTCAATAATTCCCTTTTTAGACCAGCTATATCAGGAACACAACGTCTTTTCCCAAATTTCAAAATTGCATCTTCATACACAATGTCACTCAATCTCCCATCTTTCACAACATTAATCATCTTTTTAAACAGTTCATCATCGGTCTGAGAACTATTAATTCTTTATAGTAAATATGGTTTGGAAACCTTTTGAAAAAGCATTGATGTCTCACCTTCCATAGTTAATCCCATGCCCATCTTCACTAGATCCATGAACAAGGATCCCTTTCAATTCTCATATTGTTCAAAACTCCAAGATATTTTCTGCTCAAAGCATCTGCCACCTTATTTGCCATCCCAGGGTGGTAGTGTATCATGCAATCATAATATTTGAGTAATTCAATCCATCTCCTTTTCCTCGTGTTGAGTTCTTTTTGTGAGAAAATATACTTCAAACTCTTGTGATCAGTATAAATGTCACATTTTAACCATATAGGTAGTGTCTCCATATCTTCAATGCCAAGATCACATCTACTAACTCGGGATCAATAGTAGGATAGTTTTTCTCATGAATTTTCAAGTGTCGTGATGCATAGGAAATAACCCTATCATTCTGCATGAGGACACAACCAAGTCCTTTAATCGATGCATCACTATAAATAACGAACCCATCATTCCCCGATGGTAGTGTCAGTAAAAGAGCACTGACTAATATTATCTTCAGTTCTTCAAAACATTCTTCACACTCTTGTGTCCAAACAAATTTAACCCCTTTACGTGTCAGCTTCGTTAATGGGTTATCCAATCAGGAAAAATTCTGGACAAAATGCTGAAAATAACCAGCTGAACCATAAAAAATGCATACCTTAGTTATACTTGTCGGTTCTGGCCATTCTTGGATCACTCATTTCCTAATAGGATCAACATAGATTCCATCCTTAGAGACAATATGGATAAGAAAATAAATTTCATGAAGCCAGAATCCACAGTTGTTAAACTTCCCATATAATTCGTGTCTTCTAAGAGTCTTTAAAATAATGAGGAAGTGATTTTCATTATCTTAATATCTTTTGTAGTATCCCAATATATCATCAATAAATACCACTATGAGGTCATGAAGATATTCCTTGAAAACTCTCTTAATTAAATCCTTGAAAAAAGAGGGTGCATTAGTTAGCCCAAAAGGCATTACTGTAAACTCGGAATGCTCGTACCTAGTTCAAAATGCTTTCTTCAGAATGTCTTCCTTCTTCGCACACAACTGATGATATCCAGATCGAAGGTCAATCTTTGAAAAGTATTGAGATCCATATATTTGGTCAAATAAATCATCAATGTGAGGTAGGGGATACTTGTTCTTTATTGTTATAGAATTGATCTCCATGTAGTCGATACATAACCTCATAGATCCATCTTTATTTTTAACAAAACGAACAGGGGCTCCCCATGGAGAAACACTAGGGAGAATAATTCCCTTTTTACTCAATTCCTAAAGTTGTTTCTTTAGTTCAACTAATTCCACAGTGGATATTATATATGGGGTCTTCGATATGGGCCTTGAACCATGCATTATTTTAATAGAAAACTCATTTTCTTGATCTAGATTATGCCCAGGTAAATCTTCTGGTAACACATAAACATATTCTCTCACAATAGGTACATCCTCTATTTGAACATTCCTTTCCTCACCCACAGT
The DNA here is from genome assembly GCA_963277665.1 of Viscum album. Classification (NCBI taxonomy): domain Eukaryota; kingdom Viridiplantae; phylum Streptophyta; class Magnoliopsida; order Santalales; family Viscaceae; genus Viscum; species Viscum album. The sequence continues at coordinate 657,245,996 of OY728140.1, forward strand.
AATTTAATTCTCTTCCTCCCCAATAAGTTAATTTAGTTAAACTACTAGGACTAGATCTAGATAAGAATTATTTGGTGACGATTCTACTATAATGAATAGGTGTTCCTTATCATCATCATCAAAAATCATAACCTCCTTCTTCTTACAAAAAATCATCACATCATGATCTGAATGCCAATCCATACCGGGGATTATATCAAATTCAATCATGGGTATGATAATGAGATCAGTATATAAAGATCATTTATGTGCTCTAATGGGAACTGATTCACAAAACATTGTTGCAATGATATTTCCCTTAGGATTATTGACTGACAACTCCATTTTTAAATCAAATTGGAAATATCTAATTTTCATAGAAAACTGGGAAGATATTAAACAATGTGATGATCCAGATCAAATAATACATTTTCTATACTTGAAGAAACTATTAAATTACCTGCCACCACGTCTTTCAGAGCTTCTACCTCAATGGTAGTGATAGCATAAGATTTTCCTTGGTCCCTTGTCCTTTTCTGATGTCAGTTCCCCAGACTCTTAGAAAATTCATTTTTATAATGTCCCATCTCCCTGCAATTGTAGCATTGAACATCGGTAGCTTCTTTCTTCCCCGTGCAATCAAGAGCTTGATGGCCTTTTTCACCACACTTGTAACAGACTCCCATTCCATTCAAGCAAGTACCAGGGTGTTTCTTCCCAAATTTACTACAGGATGGATAATCAACCGTTCCCTTCTTCCCCTTATTTCCATTTCCTGAGTGATCAACAGATCTCTTCTTTTCTTTCTTTTCTTTAAAGTCGTAAGACATATAGAATTCCTTTTTCGTCTTAATAGCACATAAGGCAATGTATTCGTGTAAGGAGAAGGATTGTGATACCAATTCTTGATGGAGAAATGGTGTTAACCCATCAAAGAAACGGACAATCTTACTTCTTGGGTTACGTATATAATTTGCAGCATACCTTGCTAACCTTATAATGTTGGCCTCATACTTTGTGACATTCTCATCCTCCTTTTTCCTTAGACTCAGAAATAGCCTTTCTATATATGCATGATGGTCATGAGGAATGTATTTTTTTGGAAATTCTCATTGAACTCTCTCAATTCTATATTTGATACTTCATCATCATCCTTTGTGTTTTTTATCAATGACCACTATTGATCAGCATCTCTAGTGAGGTGGAAAACTGCCCTGATAACCTTTTCCTATTCACTACTCCATATGGCTTGGAATATTTTCCCTAAGGAATTTATCCATTTCTCAACGACTAAGGGATTTGTACTCCCATTGAATATTGGTGGATTTTGCCTCATGAAGCGGTCTAACATTGATCCTCCACATTGTAGATCGGGGTGCTCCATACATGTAATGTTATTATTCATAACCTGATTGAGTTGTCCCAGTATGGTGATAAGTTGATCAGCACCAGTTGTGTCACCATCTCCACTATAATTATCTTGAGTACGAGGGAAATCCCTACATAAAGTGCATGCATTGATATGGTTTTCATTTCTTCCACTAGGTTCCATTAATAAAAAATGGCATAAACTAGATCAGTTTATGAATCAAAATACATAATTCCATACTTGTAAATCAATTAACATAAATTGAACAGTTTATGGATATAATCCATAATCATAAAAATGTTTTCATTGAGGAAGTATATACTCATAAACCCTTCATAATGGTTTTAAAAAAATGGTAATTATCCTAAGAATATCCCATGGGAGTGTCGTAACCAAGAGTGCAGCAATGCCCATTGTCGTGCACCAGTTCCCATTCGAGTCTAGCTCAAAGCAGTGTTTTCGGGTTTTACCCCTAGGTACATCTATGGCAGAGCCGCATCTACCTGCTCGTATCTAGATAGGGATGTATTTCTCGGAAAACTCACAAAATCTCTATAATACCAAAATTATAGGAAGTTCATCTATACTAATCCTTGATATCTATCTTAGGGCTATGTGCTCTAATCAGAGTTCTTTTAAATCTAGCTTCCAAGGTTAATACTAAACTGCCACTGATACAAACTATAACGCCCTGACCCTAGTTACCCAGAATAGGTACATTATGACATTACATTGGCATGACCACAAAAGATCAAGTCTCGAAATATCGATTAGTTTAGTAGCCTTGGAAACACTAGATACATTCATAAATGTTACATTACATCATAAAGTGAAAAACTACAATAACATTGTCTCCATAGTCCAAACTCATATCCCCTTCAAACTATCCCTGCAGGTCAGTCATAAAATATTTCTTCATATCCTGGGAAAAATAAAACATAGAAAGGGGTGAGCTCAGATGCTCAGTAAGGATAACAATATAGCGGAAACATTATTAAATAAACATAAACATTTTAGGTAATGTATAACTAAAATAAATTCCTTTTAAACATGAACATCAGCATAAAATTGAAAAAATAAAATTAAATAATGCCATTTAATTATTCACATGGATATTCTACTAGTCGAATAATCACATGAAATATCAATAACCACATTCATAATGATGGAAGGCATAATTCCTGACTATCATAACCACATAGTCCATGCCTTGTGACAAGAATACAAATATGATTTTGTCAAGGCGTTGTGCCAAGAGACTAGTTTGTCTAATGAGACCTACTGATGCATCCAAAATCTATAGCAGGCTCCACCCATCACATAACAAGTCCAATGAATTCATTATATGAAAAGGTTAAAACATATCATAAACCATAACATACTCGGATCACACAAAACATGCATAATGGAAAAATAAAATTTTCACATTTAAATAACAAGATATCAATACAACAAATTGATATGATAAAACCATTTTCAATACCAAAATAAATGAAAAGTAAAACTCGGTTTTTATTTTTCATTTCAAAAAAATTATGGCTTGTATAGGAATCCGAAACTCAAATAATGGTCATGACGGTGGAAAAGCTGTTGTCGCAGCATACGTACGACAAAAAACATTATATTTTCTCTTTTAGTAAAACTATTAATATAAAACGATTCCTTTTGAACAAAAGTAAAAGTCAAAGTGGTTTATACACCGTATAAAATAAAGTTGTGTATAAAAAAATTATTACTCAATTAAAGGAGATTTAGACTAAGTCCCTAACCTCGTGTTCGACTTGACTCAATCGTTCTTTAACCTCCTGAATAATAAACTAGAGTTAATTTCTACTTGATTACGATACTTTTTCAAGTGAACTATTACTTTTATATCAATTATTACCATGATATAAACATTATGTAATTATTTAAGTTAATAACGGTCATTTTGTCGATCTTTGGTGCTTAAGTCAAACAAAAACATCTTATAATTACAAGTTGTTCATGTGGTAAAATATCCATTATATCCAGAATTATATTCATGATGTAGATATCATATATATCATACATATCCCTTATATACATTCATTTATAATATTACATAACATTTAGAGGTAAGAAATGAAATGCACCGTTCATGGAGGCGGTAAGCCGTACATACGCATGAACACTACATTCATTTCTATTTCATATTTAATGCAATGAAATCATAAAGATATAAAGTTATATTATAATTACAGTAAAATATCATATATAATATCATTTACACCATCCTTTATAAATCCCACATTTGGCTTTAACGATTCAAATCACTTTGAGGGGGCGGTAGTCCGCACTTCCAAAAATGAAACTATCACGTTTACCCATAATGGAAATCCAAAAGGAATTACATAAATGAAAAATACAGAAGAATAACGAAAACATAAACACAATATATATCATATATAAAAATAGTTACATCTTAATGACCCCCATTAGTGGTGTTAAAAGAAGATTGAACAATTATCGTCTCATGAGGCAATAATTCACCACCCACAGAAACCGTATGTTCTATTACAATTAGATGAAGGTGTGTGTAAGTTTAAATCAAATACATATCACAAAAAATTCATATTATTTTTAATATACTGGTTTTTTTATAAAATAAGGGAATAAAAAGAGTTTAATAGGTTGGAGAAGCAGAATAAAACAATAGAACATAAGAGAAGACATTACCTTAAAATCGGGTAACTCTTTTTGATTTGATCCAAAGGCTTCCATGGGAATATTTTTTCCCAAAGTGAGGCTTCTAAGAGTAAGGGAGGGCAGTTGAGAGATATTTGGGCATAGGTTGTCTGAGCCAAATGGATTTGATGGTGTGAATAAGGTGGTAGGGGTGGGGGCCTTTTATAAGAGGAGAGGAGGGGCACTCTTGGAATGTCATGAAATGTTACTTTATTATTAAATTATTTCCGGATTTTAAAGGTCTAACAATGATATATTTCAAGTATATGGTGATAAGGGTTCTAAATATACCCATCCAAAAGGTTTTAGACAAGTTTAGTTCTTATATTTTACCTTATCTTTTCATTTTATTTAAATTTTTTATCATTGAGGAAATCGTTGCATTATCATGGTGTCATAAATAAATTTATTTATTTAATGCCAAAAAATTATTTAAAAAATTCCATGATGTAGGAAAACGTTTTAGATTTCCAATGAATATTTATAGTCTAAATTTTACCTTATATTACCACATGTAATAATTTTTTTAGTAAAACAACACATGTTTGTGACAATTTTGTTTGTACTTTAAATAAAAGGTATTAATGTCATTATCTTACCCATGTAGCTCCATGGGGTCCCAAAAATTGACCCATGGATTGACTTGGACGTCCATGAATCTTACAATATGTGTAGGGAAAGTGTAAAGGTAATTTCATATTATTATAACATTATATTTACCTTGAATTACACTAATTACCATTAATCGTGATTAATAAAACTTAAAAGTTACTATTCACCAAAATTTATTTTCATCTCATTGAACCAAATTTTACTTAATAATGACAACCATATATGTCTGATTTTTTAAATTCAATTCACAGAAGTGGTAATGTTTCATTTAAACAAAAAATTAGTTTTTTAACTACCACTTAGTGGTTTCACTATTCATCAAAAATTGAAGTTTCTTAGAACAATACCAAAAATCCACCCTAAGCTATAATTGATATTCCGAATTCAAAAATATTTCCTATTTTAAAAAATTTAAAACATATATTTTTAATTAATTATTTTTATAATTAATTCCCATTGTCAAAACAAATAGCCTGTTTTTAAGAAACAAAATCAATCAAAAGATTGACAATTGATTATGTCCAATTTCAATGTGAAATTAATTATAATGACCACCATTGGATAAAATGGTAAAATTATATTCTAATTATAATTTAAAACCACTCAATATTATAATTTATCACAATAAATTATTTTTGTTACAAATGTAGTTTTTAAGTATTTTTGACTATTAATCGAAAATTGAAAGTTATCATAAAAATACCAAAAATTTAACATAGGATAATTTTGATTTTCCAAATCTAAAAATAAAGTCCATTATGAAATATAAAATTTATATAATTTCAAAAGGTGGGTATTACTATTCATAACGGCTACTTTGATTTGTCACGGTGTGTTAGAACTCGAGGTTGTGTACAACACACCCTGCTCTATTATTCAAGGAGAAATGTACCATGGAAGCTTGGGTGTTATAGAAATATAATTTTATTATTGAAAACAATTTTTTAAACAAATTTATCAAATTTTTAGAAAATATTATTTTTGATGAAAGTTGATTTCTTACTAAAGAGTGAAATGAAGTTTTATTTTCATAAAAATACAATCACCAACATTTTATGTAACAGATAGTGTAAAATAGGAAAAATTCACGAATATATAATTAATAAAATCTAGATAAAAGTGTTTTTGAGTTTTCTTGAGTGTGGTATTATAATAAATTTTCATTGTAAACATAATGAATAATAATCCCTATAAACAAAAGGATTGTAAAGAATGTCTATTACCATTTCTCTAACTATGATTCATAATTAGATGAAGGAATAACATTAAATTAATCATATTATATCATGAAAATAATTATATTAATGTAACAATGTGTTAATGATTTAGTATAAACATCCTATAATAAATGATAGGTCTATCAGATGATATATGTCTCAAAAAAAAATTCAAACAATAACCACTAACCACTTTAGTAAAATTGAAACCACAAATTCCAAGAAATATCTTTCCTAAATTTGATTTTTCAATAACTTTACATTTTATTATAATAATAAAAAAAAATTTAATTTTATGTATAAACACCACACAATAAAAATAATTTTGGTCAAAGAATATATCTATATAAATAAATGTGAGATGGAAAAACCATTACATTGTGTCTGACTTGTCATATGTGGATTTATCATCCAAAATAAAAAAAATTATGTTAATTATTATTTTTAATTATAATTTATATTTTTAATAATTACTTTCATTTCAATTATTGTCATGTCTTAGAGAATTAATTTATCAATTAATTTTATATCGGATATTTTCACTTTACTTTCTCCATGTGTCAAAATCGAGTTTGGATTGCTGAATTTAATCAATTTGATAATTGTTTAAAATCATCCAGATTAAAAATAATGAATTAATTATCATATTTATACTACAATTATACTTTTATGTTCAATCCATAATTATGGTTATGAAAAAATAACTAACATCATGTTCAATGAGATGGTAGGTTTTATGTACACATGAGTAACATTATCATTTTACAATGTCCTTTATAGTAGGATGTTTTGAAACATTTATATTTACAAATTTAAAATTATATTATTGAAACCAAATTATTTATTTATATGTTCATATATTTTTTGTTGTGGTGGTGAAAAATTGAATCACATTTCTATAAAAAGGTGGTAGTCCCAAAGTCTACGGACGACATTTTCATTTTCTAAGTGAAAGGGTAAAAATAAAATGATATATTTTATTTCCATAATGATAAATATTTCATTAATTTCATTAATATATCATATAAATTAGAATATTTATTAAAACAAAATTTCAGATTCCTTTTAATGAATTTGTAATAAATGAATCATATCACTTTGTGATGTGGTAGTGTAGTGTATGCTCGTGCGACATTAATATACTCTATACGGAATAAAATATAAAATTATTATTTGTTACATAATGACTCAATATGTATATTTTTCTGTAAATATCATTTATTAACGATATATCGATCATTATACCCAACATATAGAAGTAGTAACATTAAAACAAATGGTATTATTTCCCATGGTTGTAGTTCGTCGTTCACAAGAATGATGATTTCACAACACATTTAATTTAAGTGTTTATTTTTTACAGTCATTAACATAACATAAATACATCTTATGATGTTTATAATATTTAAATTATTATATCATAATTTTATAATTATAATTTCTAGGGTATATAAATAAATATAACCAAAATTCTCTTTAAATAACCTTACCTCTTCTCTAAGTATCTGGTTTTGGTTTGTAGTAGATGAATTACTTGGTTGGATTTATGCCCAACCATGTCATCTAAGATGAAATGAGAGAATATGGGATGTTATTTTTTAGGGTTTATTTTATCCAAATTTATGGACATTTGTGAATTAGAGAGGGGAGTGAGTGATATTTTATAATTGAGTAATAGTATATTTTTATATAGCCAAATCTATTCACCAATGAGAGGTCTACCTTTTATCTGGTGGCTCATTAATATATCAATATTATAGGAGATGGTATATTTGGTTAATAAACACTAAAAAATATAAAAACGAAATAATTTTTATAAATTTATTTTTTATTCGTTATGTTAACTCAATTTTACACTTTTAGTTTCTTTCATGGTAAGTTTATATTTTTTGTTTACCTCGGTAATATCAAATTTAAGAATGAAATTATTATTATTATTGGGGATATTATAAATATTAAATACAAAATATTAGTCAAATTTTGTGAATAATAAATCTTTGCGTGTGTAAAATTAATTTTATTACAATCTCATGTAATGCTCAAATCCTCATTTTAACCATAACCAGGTTAATTATATTTCAATTGTTTCACTGAAAATTATGGTCACCATTTTTTTAAACATTAGTAGATAACATAAATTATTATGATGCAAAATATTTAATCCCTCTAACTAAATTATTTTTATATATATTGTAAAATTGGAGTTAAAATATATCCCATAACGGAACAAGAAATCAGTTTTTTATAGAGAAATGGATTAAACAATTTTGAGTTGTTTTATATCCAACTTAAAAATTAAATATATTATATTAATATAAATTTTATTTATTTATTATAATTGAAGTAATTTTACTTTAAAATAGAATGAAAATATAATTTCCATTTATAAATAAATTATACGAAAATATAGTATTCAATTAAAATTCAGTATTTGTCACTATTAATCAGTGTGAAATATATTAGAAATATAACTTGTAAATAAAAATAATAAAATAACATCTCATTTTAATATAATTTTTCTTATTTCATAAAATTAACTATAAAAATGTTTAAATAAAAAAAATTCCAAAAAAATTTGACAAAGAGGTTTTTTTCCAAATGCTATTTTAAGTATCAATTTCGATTAATTTTTGAATATTGTCTGGAAAATGAATAGGTGAATTTAAGAATTATATATAATATATATTATATAAATTTAAATAATATAATCTAAAATATTTGTTTAATTTATTTATATACAACAAACTTTTCCTCTATAAAATAGTTTCTACGAAAAACATTCCATCAATTTAAAATGTGTTTTACAATAATTTAAAATTAATTTTCCACATAATAAATAATTATATATAAATGTAGAAGCCATATTTTCATTATTAATTTAATCATGTTCATACGATCCATTCCCAGATTGTGGTGATAATTATCATATTAAATAATAATAATAATAATAAGGTGTTTTCATTAAACTTTCTATTGTTTGTTGTGTAAGAAAATTATGATATTGAATGTGACATAATTTAAAATCAGTGTTTGATGTTTTTTACCCAGTCAAACAAAATTTTATTATTGTGAAAATGTATGGTTTGACATCCCCTGTTAATAAAATGTGTTCTAAAAATTTAATATTTATATAACTAACTAATGTATAAATATTTTAAATCAGTTTTTTTGAAACACACACTATAAAAATGGATAATAAAACATAATTATAATGGTAGAGAAAGGGACATAAAATGTTCATAGGGATTGGAAAATAATTAGGTTTTTTAATTATGATAACACTGTTGGGAATTGAATAAAATCTTCAATAATGATAGAGAGTGATTGAGGTTATTGATCACAAGAATTTGAATGATCAAAGGAATGATAAGTTCCTCCAAAAAAATTTAAGATCAAATAGACCATTGTTTCAAAAAAATTCAAGTAATTATGTTATCAGTTTTGTAACAAGATCCATTTCCTAGAGCTATGGAATTCTCTTACCATCTACAAAATGGTAAAATGGATAAATGAATTATTTATTAGTATAATTTCATTCGCCAATCAATTTTCCCCACAATCACATAATTTTGACTAAATAATAAGTTATCAAGATGAATATTTCACCCCTGAAGCGCTAAAATCTATGTTTAAAAACTATATAACCATAAAATGAAAATTTAAGATATTATACTAGTATTTAGACATTAAAAAAACATAATAGTTAGAATATTGATAGGTAATATCCAAAATCAATAAAAATAATATGATACATTAATTTTCAAAATTTAATAGTTCAACACAATGATGAAAATAAATCATTCTACAACACAATATGAAAATTAACTCAATAAAAGCAAAAATAAAATGTTTTTATATCATTTTTTATCTTATAACATTCTTATTTCATTCCCCAAAAAATGAAATCCTTCTATTGATGTAAAATTAATAAATTAGTCCCCAAATAACATTTCAATCTTTTAGTTATCTATGAGATAGTAATGATGTTCTACATAACTATGATAATTTAATTTTTATTTTTTTCATTTTTATATTTATAAATTCCAAAAAAAATATCTTCATACTTCATTATAAACCAAATCATTAAAAATACATCAAAATACTAAAACATTTAATGAAATTTCATTAATCAATTTAATAACTCATGAGTAAAAATATCAAATGGTTTTATAAAACATTAAAATTATTATTGTACCCTTTATTATAGACATATTATGGTATCAATAAAAATTAATATAACCTAACATTAATAAATCATATTATCCAGATTAATAAAATATGTCCCTTTTATACAAGCTATAAAAGACCAGAAACCGTACAATTGGATCTGGTACTGAAAACATAATTTTTACATTTCCCTATTTTATTATAATTATTAGGAGACAATTTTTTCCCATCCAAACAATAAATCATGAAAAATAAATATTTGATCAATTAATTTTTCGAGGATTTATTATTTTTTCAATTTTATATAATTACAATAAACTCTTATATAAATAATTCACATGAATTTAATGAGAGTTACTCCCATTATATCCATATTTTTATTTTTATTTTAATACATCTTCATCATCCATATGAATTTCCTTCTAGAAATAACTCCATGAAACACATTATTTATAAATTGGGGAAATAAATACATAAGAATGGTGATCTAAAACGATGAATGTGGGATAACAGAAGAATTTTTAAATTAACGTCATCAGTAAGCATTATAATGGCGTTAAGGTATGATAACATAAATAATGTTCATGGAAGAATCATAAAATTAATCATTCAAATCAATACATGAATCATCAAATATGAAATCATATAAATGTATATATTCATTAGAATCAGTAATCATGGGAAATGTGAAATAAATCATGATCATAAAAAACACTCTAAACCCCTAAAATATAATTAAAACCATGTTTTATACCATTAAGGATTGTATTCCTAAAACCCTTTCAATCCCACTTTAATTTGAATCATGTTATGATAATATCCCAATATAGTCATTACCCAATGAATAGGAGATATATATTGGGGTTCAATGTTATTATAATCTAGTTCTGTAACATATATTTCATCTGATCTATCGTGAGGGGTCAATACTTTATACAAGCTATATCAGGCCACACATAAGTTATTTTTCATATAAAAAATTCATATATTTTGTATCGGGCTCAACAATTTTATTTGATTCTCAATTGGTAAATCATTAATAAAAATTTTCTTTTATAAAATTCAATGAAACAACCATTGTAGTTTTATATCCTGAAGAACCATTGAAAATAAAGGGTATCATGTCAATCCTATTGAATCGTGATTAACCTCTAGAAATTAAACATGCTTCATAACATTTTCATTAAAATATGAGTTTACCATGGAAAGGAATCAAGTTACATTACAATCTCTATGAGCATTTATTAATCTATGGAAGTGAAAATATTTCGATAATAATATATCTAAAACAAGGTAGTTTTATGGAAATGAAACAGTTTCCAAAACTATATAATTTAAGCAATCTTAATAAATAATTTAAAAGAATGAGGATGGTATCATTAAATAATATACATATTTTAGCATAAATTGTAATTTTTTTGCATTTATGAATGGAAATACAATTAAATTACTATTAAAATCATTTTGAGAAAAATACTTTTTTTTAATTTATAAGTTTAAAACATAAAAATGTTTGACAATACTTTTCATTGAAAATGACCTTTATAAGGAAATAGAATTATTTTAAAATTTATTTAAAATTTTCCATGAGTAAAATATACTTTCAAATATTAAAATTGAAATTAAATATATTTTCTAAGAACATATTTTTGGAAAACATTGTTTTGGAAATATAATATTTCTGACCGAAGAGATAAATAATGTTATTTGATTTTAATAAAACATTCTCAACCATTTTAAGAACCAAATAGTGGTAAATTTTTAAAATTTCATAAAAATATCATTAATATCAATAGGATAACATAATTCTTGTTTTTCTTGATATATGTATTATAAGATCTCATCAATGGATGGAAAGTAAAAAACAATCCCAAAAAATGATAGGGTTGTAACAAAAGTATCTAAACACTTTATAACATTGAATTATATTTCCCAGGAAATAAACAAAGTAAATGAAAAATATAATATCATGAAAATAGATATATAAATGATATTAAATTTCATATAGGACAAAAATAAAACGTATAAATAATAATATGTGTGTAACATAACATATATATCAATGAAAAAAAATTGAAAAAAAAATCTCTTACCTCTTTAGTATCATTAAATTTGTAAACCCAATGAAATATATATCATTAAATAGATATATAAAAAAAATTAATTATAATAGTCAAAAAAATCTTTGTTAGTATATAAAACACACAACAAATGTAATTAGTGAATATGTAATATATATCAGAAATTTAAAAGCGTGAGGAAAAAACCCTTAACATGAGTCTGACATGTCATACGTGCCTTTTTATTATTTAATAATAAATATATATTAATTGTTTAATTTATTTATATAATTTATTATTTATTATTTTTTTATTTTACTCATTATCATGTTATATATAATTAATTAATATTTTATTTTTACAATGGATGTTTTTACCATAATTAGATTATCTTTCAATATCGGCTTTATTAGGTTGATTATGGTCAAATATTTCAATATATAAACATTCTACGAAGAAAAATAATGAAATAAATTTCAAATTTATAAAAACCCTTTATTTTTAAAACAAATCACCACGTATGGTAATAAAAAATTATCTATCATTATGATCAGGGTTATTGTAGTCTGTACGTATGCATGAGTAATTTTTCCATTTTTCAATGATCATTATTGAAATATTGTAATCAAATAATATTTTTCCAAAATGATAATTATATCATATGTACCATTTTATTTAATTATAAATACTTACATATATCATTATTGATATGTTGTAATGAAAAAATAAAGCAAATCATTTTGATGTAGCCATACTCATCATGTCCATGATCTATATTATCATATTCTTCATTGAGTGAAAATGTTAAAAAGTATATATTGTATTTATAATCCTCTAGATATATCATTAATAAAATAAATATTTACCATAAATAACATATATTTATTATATATACCCTTTATTAAATTTTATTCAGTGCATTGGTGAAAAACAAATCAAATTTCTTTATGAGGCGGTAGTCTATCATACACATTAAAGAAAATATTATACATAGTGATGAATATAATATTAAAAGTATATATATGATATAATGAATTAAAAGGTTATTATATTTTGTAATTCTCATATATAAACATTATATAAATCATTTTACCAAACCGTGGGTGGTGGTAATAGAAAAATGAACGACATCATTTTGTGACGCAGTAGTCATGATACACACAGATGGGGGTTTTAACCCATTTGATGTATGTGTTTTTTAGGTAATATTATTGAAATAAATAAATAAATTTATATTTATGACACTTGTATTTTTATATTTTCATTTAGTAAGATGAATTGAATGGGTTGGATAATAAAATAAAAAACTGTCATTAATGAACACTACCTCTTCCTCAGGTATTATCTTTTGGTTTGCACCAAAGGCCACCTTTTTTTGTATTTATGACCAAATACGGATTTTTTATTATAATAGGTAATATTAGACGTAATTTTAAATGTTTTTTTGTTGGTTAAAAATGGATTTATAAGTGTAAATAAGCTAGGTGATTGAGTTTACTTTTATAATTGAGGAGTGGCATTCTGGTAAATGCCCGAAATTATTCATTGTTGAGATATTTCTCTTACCAAATGTGGCTCCAAAATAGATAAATAATTAAGGGAAGGGTTGTTTTAGTCCAAATAATATTCCAAAAAATAAATATAAACACTATTTTAATGTTATTTCATATTCTTTATATTTACTCAATATTATACATTTAGATTTTTAACAAGTTACCTTTTACCTTTTAATTTTGATGGGTAATTGATCCTTTTTGAATAAAAGTAAAAATAGTTTTCTCAAAGACTTTTGTCCAAATGAATCAAAATATGATAACAAAGTTATTAAATATAAATCATACTGGGGTGTAAAATTAATTTTAATACCAAGAGTTGTAGTTCACAATATCCAATTTTAACATTAATCACATTAATTTTTTTTATCATTTTTCATTAATAATTATTGAAAATATTTTTTAAAAATAATTATAAAATAAAAATTATGCTGACTAATTATATGGAAGTAGTTTTTCTGAATTCCATTTATATAATGTGATAATTTAATTAAAAAATAATCTAATGGGAACAATTAGAAAGTGGGTTTTCAATGAAACAAATATAAGAATATAAGAATAGTTTATAAAACATTTCAAAAAGTAATTTATTCTAATTAAATAAATTTGATTAATATATATTAAATTGAACTAATTTTACATTATAACCAACCATTAATTTAAATTTTCATAATATATAAATTATAAGAAAATATGTTTTCAATTTCAATTAACTGTTTTCCACTACTCATCAAAAATAAAAATAAATTTACAAAAATAAATAAATAACCCTATGAATGTTTTGGTATTACAATTTAAAATATTTATTTCTTTTTCAAAATAATTTCATTAAATGTTTAAAAAATATTTTTAATGTATGAGTGCCAAAAAAGGGGAAAACTAAATTTTTATGAAATATATTTTCAAGAAAAATATTGGATTTATTTTTATCTCTTGTCTACAAAAGAAATATGATGAATTTTAAACACTATAATGAATGTAAATATATATAATTAATTAATATATTCCAAAAAGAATGATTTTATTAATTTATTTTTATAAAACACAATTGGGTGCATTAAAATACTTATTTAGAAAAAAAATAAATTTATTTTCAAAAAGGATTTATTTTCATTACTAATTAATTAGACACTAAGGAATTTATTGTATATCCATGTTTCAACCATATTTTAAAAATTCACTTAATCGTTCTCAGACTTTCCATTCCCACATATTGGTGATAACAATCTTATTAACATATAATAATAATAATATTAATTTGTTTTGTTTAAGAATAGTTATGCTTGTACTACAAAAAAACTTTATTTTATGTAACTCAATACAAAATTATTGTTTTTTGGTTTATTCTAGAAAAATAATTTTAATCTTTTAGATATAGTTATTTTTCTAGAAATATTCACCTACATTAATAGTTTTAATTTTATCCCTACAAAAATTTTCTATGATTATCCTAAATGATTTAAACATATTGATAAATATATATTTATTTTTTAGAAAAAAATATTTGTAATGTTCGTAAATTAATAAATTAAATAAATAATGAACTTATCCCCAAGTTTTTATTCCATGCTAAGGGTCCCAAAATAACAAAATGTTTTACAATAAATGGATATCTTGATTATAACTCAATAATTATTGGTACTTAGTTTGAAATCATTCCCCTTAACAGAATTGAGATGGACCAGTCACTTCATCTTCTAATGTGATGATTATAAAAAATTTAATATACCTAGGTATATTTTCTCACATTCCATTGACTCATATGTCCTCTAATTTAATTGAATACTAGATATTATTCATCTATTCTAAGATATCATAAAATTTGTGAATAAGAAACTTGAAATAAGATTCCATTAATTTTTTGTCCTTTGATAGCAACATTACATTATTCCATAAATTTCATTGTTAAAAATATTTCTAATGAAAATATTGTTACCATCATTATATAATCCTAAGAAACATATCAAATTATTTTTCCCTTCAACAAAAAATCATTATTTGGAAATTTAATTTTTCAATCCCAGAAATAGAAAATCAAAATACACTGATTATAAGAGTATCGTAAATTAAAAATCTCATTGTATATTAAAAAAATATATTACAATATTTAAATACCTCAAATATCCTATCCCTTATAATGAAATAGTACATTAAAATTCTAGGTTGGTTTTCCTTTAGAAGCTTTGAGTGCAGTTTTAACAACTAAGACCCCTCCCTTTAATTTTTTTCTTTTGACACGAATTTTAAAATCTGTTCAATAAATATTGTTTTGATGATATCATTAAAAGAAGTACAATATAATATTTATAGGTTGATCAAATCATACATAATACTTTCAAATAGTTTGAATCTATTTTTTTTCTTTAATATAACTTTCTCAATTTTTATCTTTTGAGTTAGTTGAATTACCATAAAAGGCATCCTAATGATTCTTTAATATTATATGTTATGATAAAGAATAAACCAAAACATATAAATTGAATTCTTGAATAAACTAAAATTACAATATTATCCATAAAAACATAACTCCTTCTATAACTTGTATACTGTTCAATGTTGTATTTATTTAGTTAATCCTATAAAATACCTCTCACTTTATAATATTATTATAATCAAATGTTATGGATACCTCGATATATTTTATAATTATTTTAATAATAACAATAGTTCCCTTAAGAGCCCTTTCCTTCAGATAATAACCATTCATACTATAAACCATTGAAAATAAAAACAATTTAATCTCATTAGGTTTAGACTTTTTATAATTTATAAAATCATATGAAAATATGTTTTCTTAATTCTGTCACTCCATATAAATCTTTGACATGTTTCTTTTTAATGTGTTTTAACTCTTATTAATATATCTCAACATTTATTAGTTATTGATTTTGAGGTTCTTCCTTTCATCAAACAATTTTCTTATATTTTAGATCACCATTATCATTATGTATTTTTCATAAAAAATGGTTATTGATCATTTTATATATTACTTTTCATAGTCAAATATCATATTTAACTGTTACCTATAACAATTATTAGGATATAAACTAAAATATAAATCTTTAGAAGAAAATTCAAATTAGATTCTTATATTTCAGAGGGACTATTTTGATAAATGTTTTATTTTTAATTATACACATTTATAATAATCAATTTGTTATGTAGAAACATCAGTAATGTTAGAAGCATCTTCATCACATTAGACATATACATCGAATTAAGAAAAATATTTCTACTTTTTTTAGAAACTTTTATCATTTTTAATAGAATATGATTTCAATTTTCCCATTCTTCTTATATTATCTTCTGGACATTATATCTTCATAATCACTATCTTTATATTTTTTTAGTCAAGGACGCATCACCAAAAAATGTGAAATAGGTACATAATGAAAACATATGAGTTGATGTTTCAATTTTTCATTAATAAATATATATTAATTTCTCATTGTTAGTAACTAAATAAAATAATAATAATAATACTAAAATCCATTTTGATTTTTGAGTAATAAATATGTTTATTTTCTATAAATTTTTAGGGAATTCTATACATAACTGTATATAACAAAATTTCTTAAACCTCCTTATCCTTGTTATTCATAACCCTTTATCTTCTCATTTCTTAAGTAATGATGGTCCTATAAATATCATATAGAGATTGATTTTTCATTACTCTAACTTAAAATGATGAAACATTCCTATCAAATTAATCAAGAATAATTTATAATATCAATTCAATAGTAGTTAAATCCACCAAATTATTTTCAAGATATCTTATAATGATAAAAATGCCATATACCATTATAAAGAAATAAAAAATAGATTCATAATAATACCTTATCTAATCCTAATACATCAAATACAATATTTGAACCATCACATTATATATATTCATATATCATCCATATACACTGTCAAAATTTTTTGTATATTTTTCATATATCCTAACTAATTTTACTCAATGGGAATCAAATTCATAGTGCGATAAATGTATAATATTTTTAACTCTCACATCATTTTTAAATTTCATGTTTTATGAATCTATAAGGGGACCCTTTTGCAAAAGTGGAGTAACACAATCTATAGTCACTTTTGGTAGTTTATAATGAAGGTACATAAGATTTTGAAATATTAAACTATTCCAAATATTCTTGATCGTTCAACAAAATATAAGAATCCTCATTCCACACAATGCATTTTAAAAGTACGTATAATAATTTATTTTAATGTATATTTATCAATGTCTAATCGATGGAATCCATACCTTTGATTCCACTTTAATTGGACTCATTTGGATAAGTGAGATCGCTAAGATGATGTGGGTTAATGTGTGATCAATTCTTATTTCAATATATTTATTATGAAACAATATTCACCTCTTATGAAAGAGTTATGAAATTTATGAAGCCAATAATGATTCAAAATTCTATAGGAATAGAATAATTTTAAATTTTCACTAAAATATAATATTGTATAGAAATTTTAATTCTTTATAAGTAATACAATACAATATAATCCTTTTGAAAATATTATTTTTTAGGTCTTTATCTCATGTTGTGAAAAACCATACACTTTTCCAACAATATTATCAAAATTATAGTTCACATTGTTTCAACATATATATTATGTTACAAATTTTTTGTTCAAATTTTTTAAAAAATTCACAAACATCCACAATATGTATATATTATAATGCTTATAATTCATTACATTTTCCCAAATAGAAAATCATTTCTTCTTCGATTGTTTTTTTAGAAATAGATTAGAACATTATGCATGGACTTTAGTATATAACATCTATAAAATCACTATTCGGTTAATTACCCTATTAAATTCATCAATCAGATAATTCCATCTAAAAGGTTCACACAATATTTTCACCTAGTTCATTCGGATAATTGTCATCATTTCTCTAACACTTTTTTCATGTGATTACATATTCACAAAGACTATTGGTTTTACATGATATAAATATTTTTTATTTTTTTTACATTTCATATTTTAATTTATTGTCTACTAATTACCAATATCTTCCTCTTAAAAAATTTGATTATTTGGTATGAATACTCATGTTTAAACTCTATCACTCAAAGGATCATCTACTATCTCAGGTTAAATCAGTTTTTGAATTACTTCAAACAATTTCACATTTTACCATTACACCTCTTGATCTTTTATTTTCATACTATTTATGCATGTTTGAGAAAATGAAAACTAAGAATTATAATTTTTATCATAAATTGTAATGAAATCCTAAAATTCAAACATCCCAAAAATAATAATTTACTCAAAAAATTGTCAAGACTTATAGAAAATTATTCATGGATCTCTCTAATTAAATTCTTCATGACCATCAAAAAATATCCATTAAATATGGAAATAATCACAAAATATCTTTCAATGAAATTTTTAATTATTAATTTCTATAAAATCCTCACCACATTAGATATATTAAAGAAAATATAAAAAATATCATTGAGCTACACATTTATTATACAACACTAAATGTCATACAAGGTGTTCTTTTAGTAGAGAATTTTAACACATCTTGTATTATGAGAATATCTATATAATTTATCACTTAAAATCTAATTTGGATATTATCAAAAACCATGATCGAATCATTTTCTCCATCACTTTTCTTCCATTACACTTTTTTTATTTTCACCCAATTTCTATCCTCTAACATATGATCATCATACAAAAAATTTCATCCAATAAATGAGAAAACCCATAAAGTTCACGAAATCTAATATCATTATCAAATAGAAATTTTCTAAATAGGTAATTTAATGGTAATCATCATCATAATTTTTTTAACAGTTATTTGAAATATTCTTTAATTTTTTAAGCATTATATCATTGCTTAAAAATGTTACATCCTCAAAATCATCGTTTCTAAAAATTTATCAGATGAACATCGAAATATAATTTCTGAATCATCATTGAACATCTAAAAACATTTATCCTTCAATGAAAAAATGATATAATTATTTTAATATTTTTCTTTGGGAACATTTTTAGCATCCTTAATAAATTTGTACGAATCATTATTCATTTTACATTGTTGATTTGATGAGCTTTGTAACTCTAATTACATAATTAACCTAATCATCTTTATTAAACTCATAATTATTTAATTTGAATTAGACATTGCTAAAAAATATCACACCAATCATCCAAAAATTCAATGTACCCGTATCTCTTTAACCTAATTCAACATCCTTGTAACACATCTTCCAGCTTGATACTAACCCAATGAATTAACATTTCATAGTTTTCATAAAATATTGGATTATTTATATGTAAATTTTAAGTCTGTAATGATCAATTTTATATTGCAATAATTTTTCATGAAAAAATATATTTTATTATATATGTAAACTTTTCATAATGGCATAAAATCCCATTATTTTTTAATTTAATGGTGTACCACATTCATCAATGTGAAGAAGAATAAATTTAAATCCATTATTAAATCATTAGATGAGGATGGCGTTTCATTTCCAAATAATATTAAAATAACATGAAAAATGTACCATAAAATTTAATTTCAACTTGAGAACAATTATATAGAATTTATAATTGAAATAGATATTAAAAATATATCCAAATGGAGAGATTAATGTATCCAAATAGATTTAATTGAGGATTTTTGTATTTTTTTACATAAAAAACATTTATAAACATGTGTTGTAGTAATGATAAAATTTTTAAAAGAGACATAGATATAATCAATGAATAATTTTATCTTTTTTTATTAACATTATTCAATATTAATTGAATAAATTTTTCCCATTGATGATTTTTATATAGGGAGATGAATGTACAATAAGTGATTCGAATGATAACCCTCAAGATATTTTATATACCCAGAGAGAATCTAACATGGTAATTCATATTCTTTCCTCTTTTCCAACTAATGCAGCTAATTTGATATTATAATTATGAGAGAAAAATATTACTCTCCTAGGTGTTGATATTGTTGGAGGTGTTTATCATGGGCTTCACCACTATCAACTATATTATGGGAATTTATTTTGTTTTTCCCTTATCAATTTTACCATTTTCCATATACCATTTCCAAAATAAATAAATATGATGATGATGATGACATATGGATAAGATCCACTTCTAGAAAGTATATCGTGTGCTAGACACACAAACCTAAATTTGATGGAAATGAACTTTACTCAAAATTTGGATATCATAATATCAATCAAATCCATAAAATTTGGCCATATGTATTAAATGATTGTAAAAAAATATTTTCATACATATATTCCCTGGGCCATTTAGGTTTATATTTTTAGATAATTATGAAAAATAATTATCTAAAAAATCACATTTATTCAAATAAATAGATTTTTTCCAATAATATGAACTTATAATAACCAATAATATTACTTCAATATTTACCATCAATTCTTCATAGTAGATACTCATATAGAAATTTTATACTTTTATTATCATTGTTACCTAGGGAAATTGGATCATAATAAAGGGTTGAGCTCAAACTCTCAATAATTTTATTCTTATGTGATAAGAATTTAATATCATATGTGAGAACAAATATGAGCATATGTGTTTAATTTGGATACAAAATTGTCATATACACAACAAAATATTGAAAATTGATCATGGAATAAGGATTGTAATAACATAATACAAGAGTATAAAGTGTGTGGAAATTTGTTTTCACGAAACACATTCCATTAAACCATAACATTGTCATGATAATAAGAATAAAAATCTGTCACAAATATTATTATAAAAAATCATTACATTTAGGTACCTTGCCATCAATTCCAATTGTAACGAACCATATCCAGAGCCCCTCCACTTGTTCCCCATACCCAGTTCGCTACATGACCTCAAGCGCATTTCCCCAAATGTTAGAGGCTGTCGACTAGCAGTGAGGGCCTTGGTAATTTATTGGGGAAACTATTCCCTCATTTGGTAAGGTATACAAGGTAATTAAAACAACAGTCAATAGAGGAATCAGTAACAACATACATAAATGTAACCAAAAAGTGGAAGAATAAATATATATCATTGATGATAATGGTGCAGCAGGTACAAGTATCTAAGGAATGTTTAAAACACAACAAGATTCTGAAATACGAATGAACACAAGGTACTCAAGCAACAAAAACTCTAGCGGCATCGCAAGCTGTAGCTTGGTCCCATACTCTCCAGCTCTACAGTAATTCAAACACCCAAAGGAGAAAGGCGCTTGCCCTTATCTATACCTGCAACAATATAATCTTCTTGGGCCCAAATGCATGTCCCAAACTGTGTGTGAGAAAATGTCCCAGTAGCCAACCACCCAAAGATCTGTGCCTAATAGTCAAAGATACAATGCAAGTACAGGAACAGTAAACAGAAAAATACACAGCAGCTACAATTTACAGTTCTAGTATATAAAGTACTCAAGTAAACAAACAACAACAAGTAGAAAATAGGTAACCCTCTGGGTAGCTCTCCCAGCCTAACCCCTATGGTTTTACCTACAAGTACTAGCAACCCCCTGGGAGGCACACAGAGTCCCACCCCTCTGATTCAACTAGAGAATAGACTCTCTCGGGAAGAACTCACTATAAATTTCCCCTATAGTCTCGTATCGTATGAAAGGCTCTCTGGGAAAGCACTCAATGTCAATTCCCCCTATGGCCCGCATCGAGGAACTACAGACTCTCTAAGGAAGTACTCAAAGTCAATTCCCCCTGTGTTCTCACATCGTAAATTAACGAAACTCTGGAAGAAGCCATTGCATCCATTATCCCTTTTGTCCATACACTAGGTTCTCTTAGTCATATGTAATATAAAAATGTATAACACAAGTTTATCGTCCATGTAAACCCCATGAACTACTTGGCTATCATTATAATGTTCAGTAGTGAAACAGCACAATAGTTCCACTACCCTACAACTAGGCATGGCAACTACAATAACACCTAACTGGCAAAACAAGTACGATAAACATCTAGAGCACAGAAAAAAAATCTATCCACAAAGTCAAACCTCTAATATAATAATCAAGAAAGCTGGCAATCAATAAAGTGAAAAACAGGAAAAAACACAATTCTCGTTCAAGGGAATTGGAGAAATTGCAAAATAATAGTCAAAGACATTCTACAGAATGGAAAAAACCACCTACCTCAATCCTAGGAGATCGATATACTTGAACCATGATGAATGATTCTCCCCTGAACGTCACAGATATGAGAAAACGCCCAAAACGGTCAACCCAAAATATCTTGAGAAGGATGAGAAATTAGAAAACAAGTCTCATGCAAGAGTATGAACTCAAGGATGCAATTCCAATGCATTCGACCATTCTCATATTGGAGAATAGATGGAGAGGCGGGGCTCGTCGATGATTCGTGGATCCTCAGCACTCTCAGAGGAATGGAACAAGAAGAATGTGTTTTTGTGTGTCAAGCGAGACCCCGGTCCGTTTAATGAAAAAAATAATGTACATGGCATGTACATTTAGATTACACGACGTGTACTTGGTGTTTCCATACTCCGCCAAAATCGGCCTCCATGTCACCCCTACACACTGTGTGTGTGGCTCGGACATGGCCAGTACACGGCTTCGAGTAGGAAAAGAGTACACGGTGTGTACATAGAATGTACACGGCGTGTACATCAAAAATTTCCAGAAACATTATTTTTCTCAGAAACTCTAGAAAAAGCAATGGCGTACCTGAAAGGAAGATACTAGTTCTTACAAACTTCCCCCCTTAAAGAAATTTGTCCTCGTATTTCCCTAGTGACTCGTAGAAGAAAAAACCCTGAACAACTCCCGCCACTGTGTCATACATTGGGATCCCTCTCCCAGGTCTCGTCCTGTAACCACCCATGCTTCCATTGCTTTCATATAAGAAAGACATACCACCCACGTAGAACCTTCGTACTACGATCGACAATCCAGATGGGATGCTTCTCAAATGATGTATCTGCTTCGAGCTCAACCTCCATGAGCTGAAAGACATGAGATAGGTCTGAAAAGTAACGTCGGAGCTGAGAGACGTGGAGGACGTTGTGCCTGGCCCAGTACCTCTGGAGTAACTGCAATTTATAGGATACCGGCCCAACATTTTCCAAAACCTCAAATGGCCCGACGTACCACGGTGAAATCTTTCCTTGTCTTTGAATCCTCTTGTGTCCCAACCCTAGTGCGACACATAGGAAAACCGGATCCCCGATATACCATGGTGAAAGCTTACCTTGTCTCTGAATCCTCTTGTGTCTCAACCTCAGTGCGACACACAGTAAACCCTTATCCCCAACCTCAAAATCTAGAGGTCATCTCCACTGATGAGAATAACACTTCAGCCGAGACTGTGCTGTAACCATCCTCTTCTGAATCAGCTCTATCTGATCTAAATTCTTCTGAGCAGGACGAGGTCCCAGCAACGCTTCCTCTACTACCTCTAGCCCGCATAAGGGTGAGTGGCATGGCCTACCGTAAAAAGCCTCATATGGTGCCATCTGAATGGTCATTTGAAAACTGTTGTTGTAGGCGAACTCCTCCTGAGGGATATGATCCCCCCAAGAACATCCAAAGTCTAGGATGCATGCTCTGAGCATATCCTCACACACATGGATCGTACGATCAGACTGGCCATCAGTCTGGGGATGGTATGATGTACTCAAAATTACCAGTGTACCATAGGACTTCTGAAGTCCTTGCTAGTATTGAGAGGTAATGTGCACATCCCTGTCTGAAACAACAAATTATGGAACTCCATGTAGACGACCTATCTATTTGATGTAAATTCATCCCAGATCATCGACAATGAAGGTCTCCTTGATTGGAATGAAGTGAGCATCCTTCGTGAGCCTGTCGACGACAACCCAAACTGTATCGTTCCTCTGAGCCGACCTCTGCAAACTGGTCACAAAGTCCTTCGCAACATCATTCCACTTCCACATCGGAATGGGTAACTGCTGTAAAAGGCATGCTGGTCGCTGATGCTCCGCCTTCACCTGCTGACAAGTAGAGAATCTCATGACAAAACCAACAACATCATTCTTCATACATAGACACCAGTACTAGGGATGAAGATCTCGATACATCTTGGTGATGCCAGGATGAACTGCCCAAACTGAGGAATGCAAATCCTGGATCAGCTCCTCGCGTAAGTCTGCTGGCACCCATACACTTCCCTGGAAACACAATATCTCATCATCTCCCACTTTCCATCCAGGAAGAGGGTCCTCTCCTAACACACTCTCCCGCATGACTAAGCCTTCTGAGTCTGATAGCTGTCTCATCTGTAACCGATCAAGTAGTGTAGAGGTAACAACTACAAGAAGATGGAAAGGTCTATCCCTGTCTCTCGTGCACCTCCAGATGCATCTCAGAGAACAGATCCATAAGCTTCCACTCACTACTGGCCTCCTGAACTGCCTGAATCTAAGTTCTTCTTCTCAACGGATCTCCCATCGAGTTGCCTTTTCCCGACGTATAGGAAACCTCGAAATCAAAAGACAGAAGATACTCGACCCACCTGCACTGTCTCAGATTCAGATCATGCTGAGTGAAGATGTACTTGGGACTATTGTGGTCAGTGAAGACCACAAAGTGCTCTCCCAGAAGATAGTGTCTCCAATAGCATAAGGCATGAACAACAATTACCAACTCCAGATTGTGTGTAGGGTAGTTCCTCTCATGTGGCCTCAACTACTGACACTTGTACGCAACAACTCCTTCTCCCTACATAAGAATAGTGACTAGTCCGATACCTAAATCATCAAAATAGACAATATATATCTTTCCTTACTCTGGAAAGACTAGTATCGGTGCAAACACCAATCATCCCTTCAACTTCTGAAAGGCTGACTCACAAGAATCTGACCATAAGAACTTCTCGCCCTTCATGGTCAGACCTGTCAATGGTGTTTCTGGGCATGAGAAGTCTTGAATGAAGCATCTGTAGTATCCATCCAACCCTTGGAAACTGCACACCTCAAAAACATTCTTCGGCTTCTCCCAGGAACCTATAGCTCTCAACTTCTCCGGATCCACGGATACTCCTGCCTATGAGATGAGATGACCCAAGAAGTGAATCTGATCCACCCAAAAGTGGCACTTCGAGAGTTTAGCATAGAGCTGATTCTCTCTCAGTGTACTCAAAAGGATCTCAAGATGTGTGGCATGGATGGGTCAAGGGTGAGAGTACACCAAGATATCGTCCACAAAAACCACGATGAAGGAGTACAAGGATGGAACACTCAGTTCATTAGTTCCATGAAAACATCAGGCACGTTCGTGAGACCTAATGGCATGACTGTATACTCGTATAGACCATACCTGCTCCAGAACAAGGAGTCATGGAAGAACCCCCGCCACCAACAACTGGTGAGAAAACCTGGCAGAAACACTGAAGGTGACCCATTAAGCTGTAGGATCGGTACTCCACTGGGTCCCTCTGGCACTGCAACCTCGTACACCCACTCCTACCTCACTGGTAGCATACAACCTGGCTGCCATAAGATGTATCTCACCTCCTTGGGTCACCACACGAAGACTCCCTATGGCGTTTCCTGCTGTCAACTAGAGGAACACTAGCTCTGCAAGCAGAACCGCCCTGGCTCGCAGCTCCTGAGTCTCTCAGATTGTGCTCTGGAATTTGTGCCTGGTTGATGATGGAAGAGATGGAAGTCAACTGGAAGAGATTCGCCTACGAGCGGATATCCGGCCTGAGGCCATCCTCAAACTTTTTTGCCAAGAACATCCCATCTCTACCCTGGAGGGGTGTGAAACGCTGCAGCTCTATAAAACGAGAGGAATACTCTATAACAGATTGAATACCCTGCTCGAGACTCATGAACTCTCGTGCATGATCGGCCCTCAGGGTCTCCAGGTAAAAGTAGTCATAGAACACGCACTAGAACTCCTCACAAGCCAAAACCTACTAATGAACTTCCTATGAGACCACGTCCCACAACCTCTTGGCGAATTATCGGAGCATGTAGGTAGAGAGCTTGACCCGCCTCTTTGGAGGTGTCCACAAATGCTCGAAGATAGTCAGAATGGATTCTAGCCATGACTCTACAGCATGTGTTCTTCCTTCCCCTGATAAAGTAGGAGGATGCTGCCGCTGGAAATCCCACGTCAAGTCTTCCATAGTCATGGAAGGAGACAATTCTCCCTAGAAGATCTGCATCATCCTCACAAAACCGTCCCTGAACTACACTTTAGCACCTGCAACTATTATGACAGCTGGTGCCAAGGCTGGCCCGACTAGAGGATCGGTAGGAAGTCCCTAATTAGCCGTATCGTGCGTTTGATCACTGCCTGACGACTGATGTACAACCAAAGTATGTGTCGGAGGCGTAGCTATGAAAGATCAAAAGCACACCTTAGATCAGAATTAACAAAGACAGAGAACACAAGAGTACAAAATGGGAACAGGGGAAGGAAAACATAGAAGATTACAAAACATGACTACACGTCATGTTTAAAAAAACTACACGGCATGTCTTCTTAATCCACTGACATGGACATGTACCCCTACCCTACAGGTTGTGTATCACTTCAAACCACATGGAGTGTTGACCCCAGACATGACGTGTACATAAAAACTATTCCCCTGCCCGAGTCTCTTTACATGGCTAACCCACACAGTCCGACTTAACTTGAGACTACACTACATGTTCTGCACAAACATGGAATGTACTAGACAAGGCTTCGGCGGCCTGTGTTTTTAAATACATGACCATCTACATGGCTTGACCTTACATGGCGTGTTCCAAACAAACACAGCATGTATTGGTGAATGTGACATCATCCTGTGTTGTTCATGACATGGCCGGATAGCTGAACAAGACTACACACCATGTTCCGAAAACAGCACGGTGTGTCTAAGAAAAGGTAATGCCGACCCGTGTTGTTCGTGACACGGCCGGGTACCTGGATAGGACTACACAACGTGTTCCATTACAACATGACGTGTTCTACTTGAGCATCCCCGACCCGGGTTGTTAGTGACATGACCGGGTACACTGCTCCGAACTACATGGCGTGTACCAACCGTACATGGCGTGTCCCTGAAGTTATTTTTAAAACAGCGTGTCCCTACTCACATGGTCAGTGACATGGTCTAAAAACTACACAGCGTGTAGAAAAAAAGTATACACCGTATATTCTAGGTTTTTCTGGGCAGTATCCCAAAAACTGTAGAGAAGCCCAGAATACACAGAAAACAAGTCAAAAAGGTGCCAAATTACGATTCATGAGGTCCCATACTCCCCACGAATCAAAATGTGGAATTCATTTAAGAATGTTATAATAAAAACAATCCTATATCAAGGCAGTAACGATTCTATCAAGAATCTATCACAATAGCATGCATAATCTACACCAAGTCTATCACAACAGCAAGCAATCGCTAATGCATCCTAGATGGCATGGTAAGAGTGCATGGCATGTGATTTCTACAAGTGCCTAAATGATGCATGAGATGGAACACCCTCATCTCATCGGGTTCCGACAGAAATAGAACCGCAATAGTCAAGACAATAACAACACAAGGCATGTGAATTATTCTAGGTGAAATCATATCAACCGTAAAATCTCAAAACCAAAAAACATTAATTAATTAGGTAGTATTGCTTTTCCATGTACATGAGTTAGCTACTCCCGAGCACAGCTTAATACCGATTACCGAATCCATCCAAGCCCTGGATAAAGGCCCCAAATAGTAATTCAAGAGAAAATAACCTACCTCTGATACCACTTTGTAACGACCCAGCTCTGGAGCACCTCTATTGGTGCCCCATAGCTGGTTCGTCATATGACCTCAAGCGCATTCCCCCAAATGCTAGAGGCTGCCGACTAGAAGTGAGGGCCTTGGTAAGTTATTGGGGAAACTATGTCCTCATTTGGTAAGGTATACAAGGTAAGGAAAACAACAGTCAATAGTAGAATTTGTAACAACATACATAACTATAACCAAATAAAGAAAGAATAAATATATATCAATGATGATAATGATGCAGCAGGTACAGGTATCTAAGGAAAGCATAAAACACAACAACGTGTTGAAATAAAACTAAACACAAGGTACTAAACCAAAAGAAACTCCCGCAGCATCGCAAGCTATAGCTTGGTCCCATGCTCTCCATCTCCATAGTAATCCAAACACCCGATGTAGAAGGGTGCTTTCCCTTATCTATAACTAAAATAATATAATCTTATTGGGCCCTAAAGCATTGCCCAAATAGGGTGTGAGACAATGTTCAAGTAGGAAACCACCCAAAGATATGTGCCTAACAGTCAATGAATACAAGGCAAGTAATGTACATGAACAGTAAATAGAAAAATACACATCAGGTACAATTTACAATTATAATTTATAAAGTACAAAAGTAAACAACCAACAACAAGTAGAAAATAGGCAACCCTCTGGGTAGATCTCACAGCGTAACCCCTATGGTTTGACCTACAAGTACTAGCAACCCCTTGTGAGGCACACACAGTCTCACCCCTCTAGTTATGCTAAAGAATAGACTCTCTGTCAAAGAACTCACCATCAATTCCACCAATAGTCTCCTATCGTACTAAAGGCTCTCAGGGAAAGCACTCAACGTCAAATCCCCTTGTGGCATGCATCGAGGAAGTACAGACCCTCCGAGGAAGAACTCACCGTTAATTCCCCATGTGGTCTCGCATCGTAAATTTTAGACACTCTAGAGATGCCCTTACGTCCATTCTCCCTTTGGTCCATACACTAGATTCTCTCATCCCTGTGTAAGATAAACATGCATAATACCTGTGTATCACCCATGTAATCCTCATGAACTACTTGGCTATCATTCTAAGGTTCAGCAGCAAAAGAGCACAACAGTTCCACTATCCTACAACTAGGCATGGCAACTGGCATAACGCCTATCAGGAAAAACAAGTATGGAAAACATCCAGAGTACAAAAAAACTACTCTATTCACAAAGGTAAACTTCTACTATAGCAATTAAGAAAGCATGCAATCAATCAAGGGAATAACTGGAAAACACACAATTCTCGTTCAAGGGAATTAGTGAAATTTCACAAAATACTCAAAGACTTTCTACAGAAAGGCATAAACCACCTACCTTGATCCTGGAAAAAATGGCCATTAACAGCGCTAGAAAAATAGCTCTTAATGCCGACGAAGTTAAAGGGGGGGGGTCCCCTTTATCGTAGCTCCAAAAGTGGTGATAAAGACCAATTTTATCAGCGTTTTTTTAGCACTGATAAAAATAATAAAATAAAAAAATATAAAAAAAATCTTGCCTATCTCAGGGGGGGCTTTTTATAGAGCTTGATCCCCCCTTTATCAACGCTTTCCCGCACCTCCAACACCTGCCCTCACCACCAACACCATTTACCAGCTCTAGCCCTATAAATCAACCTTTCGCGCGCACCCATGCCTCCACCCGAATTTGATCTCGAGACCTCCCCCCTGCACACCTAAAGCCTTTTCCACTACCCTATATTGATTTGTTCTATTATTCCTGATATATCTATATATATATATATATTTAGTTATATTTATTCTTATAGTAATATAAATTTATATTAATATATATAGTTATATTAATATATATATATTTTTTTATATTAATATATATATATATATAGTTATATTAATATATACATATAGTTATATTAATATATATATATATATATTGTTATATTAATATATGTATAGTTATATTAAAATATAGTAGTTATATAAATATTCATATATTTTTATTTTAAATAAAACAGATATTAGTTATTATTTATATAAAGCTAATTTATTTTATATGTAAATATGTTTAAATATTTATTTAAAAATTTTAATTTTTAGGTGTGAATATATAAAAAATAAGTTCATATATTTATTTATTTGATTATAAATAGCAGTGAATTATAAAAAAGGTTGAAATTTCAAACACATAATTTCAATATGAATGTTATACCTTGGAATAAATTCAGTCCCCACCAAAAAAAGCCAATAATACCCCCTTAAACGAGTCTAAAAATCCCCTAAATGTTAAAAAATCTGGGTAACCCGACTAAAAACTCAGTTTTGGAGGAATTCTAGGCATCTTTTGGCCTCAAAAAACGATTGACCGGCATCCCCTTAGATCAAAACGACGTAGAGCTCATCGTAGGCATTGATTTGAAATGAGGTAGAGCTCAAACAGACACCTAGATCAAAATTTATGTCCGTTTGATGTTCGAGTTGCGTTTTCAACATATTTTGGATATTTTTTAAAAAAAATTAATTATTTTAGTCATCAAATTGTTATTAAATAACTATTACTCAATAATAATTAGCAAATTATTAAATATAAATATTTTTTAAATTTTTTTAGAAGCCATTTCACTAAATATCTTATATATTAAGTCTAATAAGTGTAAATGTACATTTAAACTTATCTAAAATATATTTAATAATTATGTATTATATATATATCAATATAACTATATAACTATATTTATATATTAACAAAATATAATTTTTTTGAAGTCGATCCTTTATCAGCGCATTTAAAAAAAGCACTGATAAAAGGCCCCCCTTTAACAGCGCTACTAAACAAGCGCTGATAAAGGGGGTCCCTTTATCAGTGCTTTTTTGTTAGCGCTGATAAATGGGTGGCGCTGGCCATGCCCAGTTTTGGGGTAGTGCATGAACCACAATGAATGCTTCTCCCCCGAACATCGTAGATATGATAAAATGCCAAAAAAGTTCATCCCATGATACTTGAAAAGGATAATGAATTGGAAAACGAGGCTCAAGAAGAAGGAAGAACTCACCGCTACGACTCCAACGCACTTTACCGTGCTCGTATCAGAGAACGGACGGAGAGGCGGGGGCTCGTCGAAGATTCATGGATCCTTAGCACTCTCAGACAAACAAGACCTAGAAGAATAGGTTTTTGTGCATCAGGCGCTACCCCGGTCCGTTTAATGAAAAAATAGTACACGACCTGTACTTCTAAAGTACACGGCGTGTACTAGGTCTTTCCATACTCCTCCAAAATCAGCTTCCACTTCACCCCTACACACTGTGTGTGTGGCCCAGACACGGCCATTACATGGCTTCAATCAGGAAAAGAGTACATGGTGTGTACTCAGAAAGTACACAATGTGTACTTCAAAAATTTCCAGAAACATTATTTTTCACAAAAACTCCAGAAAAAGGAAAGTCGTACCAAAAATGAAGATCTGGGTTCTTACACCAATACTTATGAATAAATAACTCTGAAACACTTATGTATATAGATATAAATCATTAAACAATGCCTTAAAGGGTTATATGGGACCAAAAACATCATCATCAATATATATGAGTTCTACTTGATAATTATTCACTTATTATTTTATAAATAACCCATCGAATGAATAATGGTTTTTATCCCTCACATCACAAAGAACCCATAGATAAAGAACAATTTTAACTAATTAAATATTAATGAACCAATGAGATGAAAAAAATGATAAATATACCATTAAAATGAAATAATATAAGGAAATCATTCATAATTTCATCAATAAACATAAGATGATATACCTATAGAAAATAAAAAATATGTCAACAATATTCAACAAATATTTAGGTAAATATATGTTAGTAAATAAAATATATCGTATGATTATTACACCATATTGAAAAAGGATATATGATTTATTTAATAATTTAATCATTCCATAAGTGAATGTAATATATATTAACTCCCTTCAATAAATTAAATGGCAAACAGTGCATTTGTAATGAAAAAACATTGGAAGTAAAAATTTTTGCAATCAAAGTGGGTAGTTTGAAATAGAAAAGGAGGTCATACATTATTTCATTGATAGAATATAATAATAATTAAGTCATATGTATGTTGGAGGATTACAGATTCTTTATTATAATATCCATGATCAAAAATAATGTTGATAAGAGAATAATGATTTAGAATAACATAAATAAATTTTCGGAGTTTTTTAAGAAAATCGCATTGGATGTAAAAAAACATCATTGATATATTGAAATCAATTTAAAATAAATAATTTATAAATATCTATGACATATAATTTGTTTTATAATTGATGAAATTTTTCTGTAAATGTATCAAATAAATGTGAAATATTGAGGAATGATGTTTTCAGGTAGAAGAAAAACATAAATGTGTCTTTAGATAACATTTTTAATATTAGAATAAAATTAATTACCTATTTGAAAAATAATTTATTTTAAAAATGAAGAATTAAAATCACTAAAAAAATTAATTCTTGATCAAGAGACATCAATAATTGATCATTGAAAAGAGTGATAGATTTTAAAAATAATTTTGGGTTGGATGATAGAACAATTGATTTTGAAAGGATATGAAACCATTATAATATTTTGAAATATTATTATTGAAACCCGATATTATAAAAAATAAATAAAATTTTCAAAATTGTATAAGATTAATATGTAGGTGACTTGGGATAACTCATAATTCTTATTACAATTAAAATGTATAACAATCATGGTAAAGTAAAATATTGAAAGGGAATTGATATGATCATTATAGAGGATTATAATTATTCTCAATAGTGATATACCATTGTGAAATAAATTTTGTAAATGAATAATATTTGAAATAAATGTTAATTTTAAAATATATTTGAAGAGAATGATACGTTGAATAAAATATTAGTTTCTAATAAAATAATCATGGATGATATAATATTATGATGATGAATTTTAACTCAATTAATGGAGTTGAATTAACTAAATCCAATATAATTAGGGTTCCATAAGAATAAAAAGGATATGAGAGAGATAGTATACACTAAATGGGGAATTTAATATCATGAGATAAATGATATCCATCGTACATGATGGAAATGTGGTTGTGAATAAACTATAAAAAAATTCTCGTGTGCAATATTTATAATCTTCATAAATTTAAATTTTAATAAATTCCCCCTTACAACAATAAAAACATTCTAGTAAAAATACTTTATTGCAAATGTTTTAATGTGAGACATTTAATTATATTAATATATATATAACTATGAAATAGATTATTAAATTTGTCTTATATAAAAAATTCTATGGAAAAATGGTATAAATAAGAAAAACTTCCCAATATGTGAAAATTTAAGCCAAGAAAACATTTCATTTTCTAAGAATTATTGAATGTATTTTAATAACCACTAAATTCGTCATATGTATTCAAATTTTATATTTACTAAACATATATAAAAAAATAAAATTTCAAAAAATTTATTTATTATTACTCTATACATTTGTATTTGTTAGTTATTACCTATTATCAATATTAGTTGTGTGTATTTTTGATCACATTTAAATAGTTTTTTAAAAGTTGTGATATTCTTCATTTTTCTATGAAATTTCGTCATTACTATATCTAAAAAGATTACTATAATTTATTTTTATAATTACATGTATTTTTATAATTTCATTATATGGTAATTTTTCTTAATTTTCATAGCTATGGAATTTCTATGAGGAAACATTCTGGGATTTTTAATAGATAGAAAATAATATAGTAATTAATGAGAAGAATAATAATGTGACCATTTCAAAACCATAATTAAATATTATTTTTCATAATTAAATCATAGATCAAGATAAATAATGTTTTTATTCATCTATAAAATAATTATATATTATTTTTCAAGTCTGTAGATAGAATTGACCAAACATTTACATTCCATAATTAATAGATCATTTTAATTGTACAATTTGATTCTTTTTGAATAATTTAATTATTAGAGAAGAAAAATCAATTATTTGGATTATTTTATGGTGATGATACATATTTGAATATATATTGACAAATTATAGATAATATAAATTAAAAATTAGAAAAGATACATTATATCATTTTTATTTCACACAATGAATAGTTATCATCTTCATTTGTCTATAAATGAGATTAAAAGAGGGTTGATTATAATTAAACTCTTAATAATCATAATTATATTTAATATTTAAAATTAATTATTTAATTTCACCGATATAAGCAATAGATAGAGGTGGTGGTTAAAATACGGGTGTCGTCTCTCCATAACTGTTGTATTCTACACAAAATATGAAAGATGATTTCATTATTCCTAAAGGAATCATAGAGAGTTGGCTAAAAGAAACATTCTTTAAAATGGGAATTAATTATAAACAAATTATGATTTAATTTAATATTAATGTCAAATTCATACATGGTAGCTAATAAAATAATGAAAATATTTTTATAATTGAAATTTTCTCAGGGTTAGAATGTAATAATTATCTGAAGACTCATAGAAAATTACCGTCTTATTCAAATATCATATGAAAAGTTCCTTAGGGAAGAGGTATAGTGTTATAAAAAAGAAAAAATTTAAGAGTTTCAAGTGGAAAATAAATTCATTGAGTTTTCATGAATGTTTTCTCAAAGGGAACTTTTTTATGTGGTGAGAAATAAGTTTTCAAAAATATTTTTTAATTATAAAAAGTGAGAAATTTTTTTTCATTTTATTGGAAAAAATGTAAAATAATGGATCGAGTAATGTGAGAAGGTCATGAATACATCTAAAATTCATTTTCATATATATGTTAAACAAAAAAATTCTTTACTCAAATAATAATTTATTCTATGATTTTTTTTGTCGATGTAAATAATTTTAAACTATTAAATTTTTGTAATTTGAAAAAATAAATTAATAATATATATATAATTTGACCATTATAATTATTAATATTAATTAATTTTTATCCGATAAAAATTTATGTTTAGCTAATATTAATTATAATAATAACATTGGTAATGCATCAAAACCAGTTTAAAAAAATGCATTTTGAAGAATAATTATTAGGTGTATGATTTTGTTATCAATTTAAATTATTTCAAAAAAAGTTGGGTTATTGTAAAAATAACTAAATTTTATTAGTCCTTAAAAACATTTAAAAAAACAAAATTAATATTTACTAAAAAGAGGCAATAATGAATTTTATTAGAAAATATTACATATTATGTTAAAAAATGTTTTATAAATTAATATTATAGTATAAAAAATATATATATTTACTCAATAAATATATATTTATTAAATTAAAAAGTATAACATGAATCAATTTATTTTATATATATCTATTAAATCATAAAATTTATAATTTTGTTAAAAAATTATTATTTAAGAATACACATAAAATAAATTATTTTAAATAATATACATTAATAATATCTTTTTTAATCCAAACATGATTATAATTTTTTCAAATTAGATTTCTAAATTTTATAAATATCTTTATTAAATTAAATTAATTTATATTTAGAAAATATTCATTTTTAAAATTAATCATTTTAAACATAAATTTCCTTTAATATGCTTCCATATTTATTTATAAATAATAGAATATTGAAATATTAATTTGTAAATTTTAATATTAATAATAATAATATGTTTTTAATTTTGGAAAATTAATTTATAAATGTAAAATATAATAAAAAAATTATATGGTTCGGCACTATAGAGTCAAATGAAAATATAAATCCATGGAAAAAGATAATATGTAATTATTTTAATGCATTATAATATTTTTATTTAATAATTATTATGCTCTTCATTTAATTTTATTATGTCTTGGTTATATTTAATTTTCTAATGTTAGTTTTGTGCTTCATTTTACATTATCTATTGTATATACTTTTATTATAAAGTCTCCAAAAACTCATGTTGTTACATTTTAACCCCTTAAATAAAATTTCTCCTCGGTATATTAATTATTTATCAATTATTGTAATAAATACGGTTATCATTATCATTTATATATATTCTTATCTATCTTCCAAAATAACATCTACCAGACTCTCTATTGACAATTCAAGGTATTTATCTTTTCACAAACAACACTGATCATTAATACAATCATGTACCTTATTATGTATATATCCAAATAATATATTCTCAACAAAATAATTTTCCAAAAAACATTTTAATCACTATGTAATTAGAAACTATTGGAAAAATATATTCCTCAAAAAAATATCTCTTATCTTCAAACAATAGTTCATAAAGTCACACACTTATTTATATATATATAATAATCCAAAAAATGAGATAAATCTCACTAAAAGAATAAGATGTCAGAATTTCAGTAAATAAATAATATATTTCATGATTATCAGTCATATATAACTCACATTACTAAATGTAAATCAAAACATTGTTTCTTCAATATCTGAAATGTGTTAAAAAAATGTTTTTCATAAAATAATAATGAAATTTAAATCATTTTTCCAAAAAAATATAAATGTATCATAATTAGATTTTTTTGCCTATTAACAAAATTTAGTATGTGTTTCCAAACAAGTAAAAAAAACATATTTATGAAAAATGTTTATATGTTTCATATTAAACTCGAAAAATTAAGAATATAACAAAATATAATATCTAAATAACACTAAATAATGAAAATATTTAAGAGTTTTGTGATTTAACTTATCTTATGACAATCAAATAACTAGATAAGTCAATAATTGGAAAGAGAAATTTTTATTTAAAAAAGTTATATATTATTATTATAAATAATATTAATATTATTAATTATTTAGGTAGAAGACATAAATTTTTCGGGATACATACCATTATCATTTTTATTATTATGAATCAATTAAATCATATATTAAAACCAAAATGGTTATAATAATACCTGAAATGTGAATATAAAACCATAATTATTAATATTTATCCCCCAATGTCACATTATTTTATAATATATGATACTTTTAGTTTAACCACTAACACTCTTTGTTTATATAGTAGTTATCTATAGTTGTTTTCATATAATATAATAAAATATAATTAGTTAATTTCTTTCTGAAATAATTCATAACTCTTCTATAAAGTGAATTTTAGTAAACTATAAAATAACCCTTTAGATATTCAAAAATGGGGTGTAGTTATTCTTCCTTTTTGTGCACTATTTTTTGATTTATTTAATACCCAATATGCCCTTTTAAAGGTAATTGTATCATGGTACTTCTTTGACAGATCATTTATCCACTTGCAGTGTCCCAATAAGTATTTTCTTACCAGGAATCCCAAATAATTCTTAAATCACCATTATTTCATGATAGTAACTGACACAAAATCATATACCTTAATATTTTGAATGTTTAATTGTCATAATCTCTTAAAAACAAAGACAATATTCATTATTACCTCAATAAAAATAAATTTTTATATATACCTTATAGAATTATTTTTTATTATGTATCATCCCTTGATGAAATTTATAACTCTAAAATTAAACTCATATTATTACATTATAATATCCAATGATATGTAAACATTATTTTAATAGACCTATAATGTAATTGTACCACACTATAAGATAATGTGTTAATGAACATTCCTTATAAATTAGTTTTGATAATAACAATGATTTCTTATGAGTGTCACCATATCAATTACATTATTTCAGTTAAATATTGTAGAATCTATATTCTAAAGACCATTAATATTAATATTTTTAGAGAATTAGAAAAAATAATTAATAAAAAATATTAAACATTCAATCAAAATACATTTTCCCAAATTTATTACCAAATTTTAATCCTTAAAACTACATCTACATGTCCTATAAATTCAACACATTGTATAATATTCTATAAATTTTATATATTTATTATCATCATAAACTATGTAAGTGGGAACATAAGAAATCGTTTATCTTCTATGAAAAGTATGGGGTTAACATAATTGATAAAAGATATATGTCACAAGTGATCATAACATGATATTGCTGCTATAATAAAGTTGCAATGAATAATTATACCCAATAATGAATTGATCATAAATAATAGAATAAGTATTATCATAATATATATCCAAAAGCCCAATATTCTAGAAACCTGAGTAAAAAAATTATCCTTGAGAGTATATCAAACCTATGAGATTAAAAAAATTGTAACAAAAAAATTATTATGTAGACGCATTACATTTATGATTCATGCCATAAGTTCCCATTTTTACGAGATACAACAATATACTCTTAAAAAATTATCTCATTAGATTAAAATCTGTTGACCTCACCTGTTTTAATAATCCCAATTATGATTTCATATACTTTGATAATCTCAATATAATAATTTTATATATATTAATTCTTTCAATTTGTGATCAAGATGATAATAATATTAAAATAATCCATGAGATATGTTAATCCATGTCTATCAATGTTTATATGAGTTATGAAG
Organism: Viscum album; assembly: GCA_963277665.1. NCBI lineage: Eukaryota > Viridiplantae > Streptophyta > Magnoliopsida > Santalales > Viscaceae > Viscum > Viscum album. The sequence goes on from OY728140.1 coordinate 657,284,883, forward strand.
TTCTTCTAACCATTCAGATATGTTTTTCATAAAACAAACATGTGTTAAGTCACTAATCTGTGTATATCTGCTGATATAGAGCTACCGGTACTCAGTATTCCGATAGACTTAGTCTACCGATAGACTTAGTCGACCAATAGACAGAGTTGCTGATAAGCTATGGCTACCGATATTTACAGATCTACCGACAGAAACCGAGTTACTAATAAAAAAGGTCAACCGATATTCATAAGTCCACCGGTAAGCAAGTCTACCGACAGATTCAGTCTACCGATACAGAACACTAAGAGCTACAGATACGAGCTACCGACCAACCTACTGATATAGACTCACAACAGATATGAACCAACTGACACAGTCTACCAATACAAGTATAGAGCTACTGATAGAACCAGTATACCGATCTACTGATAGAATAAGTCTACCGATAGAAGGAGTTAGTGATAGATAGAGCTAACGATACCAACAAACTGCCGATGCAAGTTTAAAGAGCTACCGATGGAATGTTCTGCTACAAAAAAGACTACCATACACATTTACCAACACGTGCTACTAATGATTGACTAAACATTCAAACTATATACTCTCAATACTATTTATTTTTAAGCTAACAGTTACATGGTATATTTTTAATGCAGTTAAGGTTATTTAATGGTCTCTGTTGCCATGTCAGGGAACCATACCTAGTACCCATGCAAAAGGTAATCATTCCCATTTTCCAGAGCTGAAATCTATAATAGGGAAGACAATGACCTAGGTAAAAAGGATGAGAATTATAGAACATTGGGTGTGCATATGACAAGAATCAAGGAACTAATAAGCCACACGAGTGAAAAAGAAAAGGGATGAACATCATTCAAACATGGTGCATTCGTGAATGGATACATCTATACTTCAAGAATAGTGGACATACACTAAGATACTCATTTTCTAGAACCACACCAGATGCACCTTGAGTGAAGAAGTACAAAAAACACTTCATACACTAATGCTGACAAGCTGGACCAAGAATCAAAGAAGAAAATGACACTCTGTTTTCTGAGGAGAAACCTAAGAAGGACTCAGAAGTTTTTCTGATCAACCAAACAAGTCCAGAGCAGCACTACCAATCACTATAGATTTTATAAACTCTTTCTCAATTTATTTAGTGATTCTATCTTTACATTTTGAGCAGTGTGTGTACCCTGTTTATTTTTACACACACACTTTCTCCAATGCTAAACTGGAGGATTCTTAAATCCTCACTCAAACTTTATAACCCTTTGTTTCCCACTCTGGATAGTGGTAGAGTTTGAGTAAGACCTGAACAACCTGTGCGTTTTTGTTTGAGATTCCCACGTAGAAGTGTGGTGGAGGTCTTTGGACCTGGATAGTAGTGTACTGTTGTTTACCCCTGATCCAGGGTGTGGATAAATTTATATAAATTTTTTAGAGGACTAAGTCTAGGCTTGAGACTGAACCTCTTGGTTACCTCTACTGTGATTTTTAGTTTAATTCATAAGTATACTATATATATTTGTATCATAATCCACTGCTATTATATTGAAATACAGAACTATTTTAAATCTACATTGATAGTTAAATTATCAAGTGTTTATACTTATTGAAAACAAGTAAGTTGGTTTCAAAAGTAAATTTAATCTTCAGATTAATTCAACTAATACCTAATCAATCTTTGAGAAACTGATTGATCATTTACACTCTTTATAGATTCACTATAGATTAACTTTTTTTTAAATTGGGGGATTTTAAGAGAAATATTTTTAAAAGAAATTTTTATTAGAGCTCAATTCACCCCCCTCTTGACTATCCACTTCGACCAACATTTGGTATAAAAGGAGATGTTTCATTACAAATATTTCAAAACCATCTGTTTTTCAACTGTGATTTTAGTTGCATCTTAAAAGATCCTAAATTTATGTTAGTTCTAAATTTTATCTATTTAAAATTTCTTTTCTAAAATCTAGTTGTGGACAATAGACTAGTGAGTGCTGCTACCAACATGCCACCTTTCTTTAATGGCACTATCTATGCCCAGTGGACACTTACGATGAAAATTCATTTAAAAAGTATGGGTTTTGATATCTGGACTGCTATAGAGTCTCAAAATAAAACTTCAGAAACTGAATGAACAACATGGGAAGAACCGGAAAATACTAATTACAATAATAATTCTAAAGCTATGAATACCATGTACTATGCTTTAGGAGATGAATATTTTAATAGAATATCAACTTGTAAAACTGCTTATGAAATATGGGATACTTTGGGTGATTCTCATGATGGAACAACCAATGGTAAAGAAATGCGATTGAATACTTATACTATTAAATTTGATAATTTTAAAATGAAAACAGATAAACCTATTTCTGATATGTATCTGAGGATTAATGAGATAGTCAATACATTGAGTTCACTTGGAAAAGCTGTTCCTACTAAGGAAGAAATTATGAGGATACTGAGATGTCTGCCAGAACGATGGAGGGGCACTTCTGTTTCAATCAGAGATTCATGTGACATTGGATCACTGCCTGTAAAAGAGATTATTGGTAAATTAATTATGAATGAAGAATAAATAAAGGTAAATAAAGGGGATGATTATGCACCTGAGAAAAAATCAATAGCTTTCAAGTCTACTGCTTCTAAGGGGAAAGACAAGGAGACAATGCAAATACAAACTGAAAGATCAACTAGTGAAGATTCTAATTCCGACAGTGATATTGAAATGGCTCAAATATCCAAGAGATTCAAGATTTTCTATAGGAAAAAGATATTATTCAAAAAAAATCTTACTACAAAGGAATGTATGATAACAAGGTAAATTGGAAAAAGGATTGAAAAAATCTTGTGAAAAAGGATGATATAGTCTGCTACGAGTGAAAAAGGATAGGACACATCAAGGCTGACTATACAAAACTAAATTTCAAAAAGAAATATTATTATAAGGACAAGAAGTACAAGAATCCTATAAAAGCTACATGGAGTGCTTCGGAGGACAGCACAAGTGAATCTGAAGTTTTTGATTCTGAGAAGAATCGTTCCAACATGTGCTTCATGCCCAACACTTCTGAGGTACCTGCTTCCCCTATTCTAAGTGATTATTTTTCTAGAAATAACTGTGATTCAGACAATGATGGAAATATTTCTAAGGCTGAAATGTTTGAATTCTAAAATATGCTAGAAGAAACATGTAATGAACTTAAAGACAAATATAATCCATTATAGAAACAACATGCTCTCACTGTCACTGCTAAATCATCCTTTGATATAGAAAAAGAAAAGAATGATCAACTGTTAAAGGAAAATAATGAATTGAAAATGTTTAATGGGAAACGTAGAATGGACTTAGAAAAGTTTACAAAAGGAAAAGACACACTTACACAAATTTTCGGAAAGAAAGTTTAACCTAAATACACTACTGGTTTGGGATACCAACCTGGAAAAACACAGTTCGCTAAAAACTGATTTATTCCTAAGTCTGGAAAAAATTCTTCTTATACCAGTTCTAGAAATTCGTTTGCTTCAACTAGTTAATCATATGGATATAGATGAAATAAAGTTTATATATGAAAATCTATTGATTCTGTAAATTATATGAGACCCATAATAAAAAAATGGGTACCTAATGCTTTGATTACTAACCTATCTAGACCCATGAAGATCTCGGTACCAAAATCATTTCCTATCTAAACATGTTTTGTAGGAAACATGTTTGATGAGTTATCACAAGAAGGAATGGTACTTGGACAGTGGATGTTCAAAACACATGTCTGGAGATTATTCATGCTTTAAAAGCTTAATAAAGGTTGATGTTGGCCATGTCACCTTTGGTGATAATTCTAAAGGAAAATTCATTGGCCTAGGCCATATTGGTAACATTGATTCAGTTTTAATTTCTAAAGTTTTATTTGTTGATGGACTTAAATATAACCTGTTATGTATTTCTCAATTTTGTGATGATGGATTTAATGTCAAATTTGAAAATGATTCCGATAATGTTTTTAATTATAAGAATGTTTTAGTATTTTCTACTTTAATAAATGATAATGTGTATGTTGTTTATTTAAATGATTTAGGTAATCAAAATTTTACTTGTTTAAATGCTTTTCATAAAGAATCTTGGATTTGGCACAAAATATTAGGACACTACAACATCTATTCAATTAGAAAGCTGACTAAGAAAAACTTGGTTAGAGACCTACCTAAACCTAAATTTCCAAATGTAAAAGTTTGTAATCCATGTCAAAAGGGAAAGCAACATAATGTTTCATTTAAATCAAAGAAAGAAGATTCAACTTCTCAACCTCTCGAGTTGGTTCACATGGGCTTGTTTGGACCTTCAAGGGTTTCCAGTTTAAATGGGAAGCACTATGTCTATGTCCTGGTAGATGACTTTTTTAGATATACATGGGTATACTTCTTAGCTCACAAATGTGAAGATTGTTCATACTTTGTTAAATAATCCAAATCAGTTGAAAACCATAGTGGACATAAGATTAAAACCCTGAGGAGTGATCATGGCCATGAGTTTGAAATAAAGAGTTTGAATTTTATTACTCACACAATGGCTATAGTAACAACTTTTCTGCTCCTTAGACACCTCAGCAGAATGGTGTAGTAGAAAGAAGGAATAGAACCCTTCAAGAAATAGCTATAACCATGCTTAATTAGTATGCTCTTCCTATTTACTTTTGGGCTGAATTTGTGAATACATCTTGTTATATTATTAATAGAGTCTTAATTAGACCAGTTCTTAAGAAGACCCCATATGTGTTATGGAACAATAGAAAACCTAAAGATAGTTACTTTAGAGTATTTTCCTGCAATGTTTTTATTCTTAATACAAAGGATAATCTGGACAAGTTTGCTTCTAAAAGTGATGAAGGAATTTTTCTTGGTTATTCTTTCACTAGAAAATCATATGGAGTCTTTAATAAAATAACCAAAATGTGTGGAAGAATATGTTCACATCAAGTTTGATGAAACTAATCCACATGAGCCTAAAACCTCTCTTAAAAATCTTGAAGCAGATTTGAGTGTTCTGGACCTTAATGATGAATATAAAGAATCGGCTATAATAATATCCAGTTCTGGACATATTCCAAAATCTGCTTCTGTTGAACCTGAACTTCGAGATGAACCGGAAATTTCTAGTCCTTCCTTTACTAGATCAACAATGATTCTGAATAATCATCCATTAGATTCTATTGTTGGTAATCTTGATAGAGGGACATAGACTAGATCAACTCTAAGAAACTAGGTTGAACATCAAGCCTTTCTTACCCAACTAGAACCTAAAAATTTCAATGATGCTATCAATGATGAAATTTGGGTAATCTCTATGCAAGAATAGTTAAATAAATTTGAAAGAAAACAAGTCTAGAAATTAGTTGATAGACCTAAGTACACTTTAATAATAGGCACTAAATGGGTTTTTAGAAACAAAGTTAATAAATCTTGAAACATAGTTAGAAACAAAGGTAGGATATTTGTACAAGGATATAGTCAAAAGGGAGGTATAGACTATGAGGAAACCTTTTCACCTGTAGCTAGATTAGAAGCTATTAGGATCTTACTTTCCTATACCGGTCATCGGAATTTCAAGTTATATCAGATGGATGTTAAAATTGATTTTCTAGTTGTTTTTATTGTCGAAGATGTTTTTGTGGAAAAAGCACCTAGATTTAATAATCCTCATTTTCCATATAGAGTTTTTAAACATTCTAATGCTCCATATGGTTTAAAACAAGCTCCAAGAGCATGGTATGATAGACTTAGTAATTTTCTTATTTCAAAAAGTTTTACTAATGGGATTGCTAATCCACCCCTTTTTATTAAAATAATTTCTAAAGATGTTATAATAGTTCAAATCTATGTTGATGATATTATTTTTGGATATTCTAAACATTCCTTATGTACTGATTTTTTAAAGAGTAAGAAAAATGAATTTGAAATTAGTTTAATGGGAGAACTCAAATATTTTCTTGCATTTAAAGTTTTCTAAAATGAAAATGGTATTATTTTGAATCAAAGTAAATATAAAAATGATCTTTTAAAACGTTTTGGTTTGGATAGTTTTAACGAATGTGATACTCTTATGATTACTGTATGTAAATTAGATGCAGATGAAACTGGGAAACCAGTGGATCAAACCAATTACAGAGGTAAGATTGGAAGCTTACTTTACCTTACATCTAGTCGACCAGATATTATTTTTAGTGTGTTAATGTTTGAAAGATTTAATACTAATTCAAAAGAATATCATTTACTTGCTGTTAAAATAATTTTTAAGTATCTTAAACATACTGTAAACTTAGGTTTGTTTTAACCAAAAGGACAACCCTTTGAGTTAATGAGTTATTCAGATGTTGATTTTTCTGGTTGCAAGTTGGATAGAAAAATCCCTTTAGGAACATGTCTCTTATTGGGCAAATACATAGTATCTTGGTGTAGTATAAAAGCAGAGTTCTGTAGCGTTGTCCACCGCCGAATAATAGTACGTAGCTGATGGTAGTTTCTATGCATAAATTCTGTGGATGAAACACACTCTTTTCGACTATGGATATGACTTTAAGCATGTTTCTATCAACTATGACAACACTAGTGCAATAAATATCTCGAAGAACCCTGTGTCTCACTCTAGGACCAAATACATTAATGTAGGACACCATTTCTTGAGAGATCATTATCAAAAGGGTGATATTACTCTTGAGTTTATCAGTACTGAACATCAATTATATAATATTTTCACTAAACCTTTCAGTTTGGAGAGGTTAAGTTACAATAGACATGAGTTAGGTATGTTTAACCTTGATCAGTAGATAATCCCACCAATGTGAAATTCTCACCAATGTGAAATTCTCACCGATGTAAAATTCTCACCGATATGAAATTCTCACCGATGTAAAATTCTCCCTGATGTAAAATTCTCACCGATGTCAAATTGTCACCGATTTCAAATTTTCACCGATGTCAATTTCTCACCGACGTAAAATGATCACCGATGTGAAACACTCACCGATGTGTATCCTCACCGATGTAACCTCACGGATAGGAATTCTCACTGATAGACCCTCCCCAGGAGTGCAATGTTTTAAACTTCTATCTGCCACCAGAATCTGAATCATTTTTGTGTTATTTCATGTTATTTGTTTATTTTATGATTCCTAAATGCTAATATTAAAGTCCGTGATACTTCTAAATCCACCGAGCCTAAAACCTTTGCCCTCAAACCATATATCCTGAATCCTTACAGAACCCTAATTCCCTCGAATCTGAGATGGAAAAAAACAAAATCCCTTCTGTTAGAGATATGGCTGATGAGCTGAAAGAAAAGAAGCAAAAGTATGCTCTAGAAGAAAGTGATAGTGCTAGCCGGACAAGATCAGGAAGACGAACAGTAAATCCTCATATGAAAAATTGGGTTATTGTGATTGAAAAGGAGGTGTGTATAGAATGGTTGCTTCCTAGAAAGTCCTTAGTGCTTGAAGTGCTTGAAGATCAAAATGGGTTGAGTGTTTTTCGAACAACAATGGTCCCTACTTTCCAATGTTAGTGAAACCGTTTTACGAGTTTGTAACTTTTGAGAGATCTGAGAATAAAAGCTGACTGACTTCATTTGTGAGTGGAAAAGAGATATTGTTTTCATATTTTGAATAGGATGAGTGCTTAAGAGTTCCACATGAATGGGTATTTGGATATGTATCGAGAGCCATGCCACCTACGAGTGATATTTTTTACTTTAAGACTGCTTTGGAAGAGCTAACTGGTGATGGAACTCAAAGACAAGTAGTTGCTGTAGAAATGGATGGAGAGAACAGATTGCTGTTCAAATTTGTTTAATATGTCTTGATACCAAGGAGAGGAGACCTTTCCAATTTGAGATATCAGGATGTCAATCTCCTGCATCTTTTAAGACATTGTGCAAAAGATAATTTGTGCAGATTTATGATGATCCAAATGGAATACCTGACAAGGCCGAAATCAAAGACCAATGCCCTATTCTTTGCTAAGTTAATTTCTTTGATGATCAAGGTAAAATGGGTAGCTGATTCTCAAGATGAGACAGTAGTAGTAAAGAATAAATTCAGTACCACATCCACAGTCTGCAAATACATGAGGATAAATTAGAACCATTGGAGAGGAGACTGGGTCAATGATGACCCAAAAGTATATGACAAATTCAATCCTACGGATCATCCTTCAAGACCAAAGGATGTCAGGGATCTAGGTTTGGGACCTGATGAAGAGGAGCCAGAATACAGTGATGATTCATAAGAGGAAGAGTCCTCTGGTGATGAAGGAGGAGACCCTAACTTACCTCCAAGACCAACTCCTGAAAAACAAGATAAACATAAATCAGATAAGGAAGAAGCTATTGTAGATAACGTTGACGTGGATGCTTTAGATAATGAAGTAGATGTTCATGAAATTGAATCATATGTGTCAGCTGAGTTGGGCCTGAGTCCAGTGATTGGACAATATTTAGTGCCTACTACGGATGCAAATGAAGTTTATATACCCTTTCCTAGTTTGGAAGACCCTTCAGTTATTGTAGAGAATTAATTGAGAGTGTAAGATTCTCTTGAGAAAGGAAGCCTGATGAGAATGCTGAGAATGATGTTGTTTTACATGTGGATGCACAAATTGGGGGGAGCATCAAACCAATGTAGGAAGTGTTACAGTGGCTGCTAGAATAGAAGACTGGCCAGAAGACCCAGGTTTTACAGTCTGTGGTTTAGACTATCCTAATTCAGACAATGAATCTTCTCTCAATAGACCTAATATTATTTATGATGTTGAGACTGAGTTACTGTAGGATCGAAATAGTGATGTAGATGCTCAATTTACAAGAGGGGGGTGAATTGTATACTTTAAAAATTCCTTTGGATCCTTTAATGGTAGTTAAGAATAACTATGTTTTCCTTAATCAAAGGAAAGGGCTAAGTTTAACAATGTTAAACTTAGTAGATTCACAACACCTCTAATTCCAAAAGCAAACTTGGAAAGAGATTCCAAACATAGGTTCCAGAAATATGGTTCCGGAAGTTGACACTTGACAAAAGATTACAATATGAGATTCTACCTTAAAGCGTATAGAATCTAAATGAAACAGAGTACAAGTAAGGATGTATAAGAAAGTTATACTTTCCTTATAATACAGGATGCATCAGAATATAAACAAGTAGTAAAACTTACAAGTAACAAGACATAAGTCTTTTAACCCAAAGAGAAGGGTATACAACAACCTTGGATAAAGGCCCCTTGATTTATACTTTCAAGGAAGTATGTCTTACCCACACCAGGGTAAGCCCTCGATACGAAGATCGGAGTCTCTATCTTGCTATCCCCGCAAGACCTCAACTTCAAGGTAGTGGGCAACCTCTTTCTTCCTCAGCAAGGAAGCCCTCGAACTTCAAGGTAGTCGGCACCTCTGTCTTCCTATCCCTAGAAGCCCTCGAATGTAATCACCAACATTCGGAGTCGCATGAAGCTTTGAGACTTAATAAGAGTCTCTCTCTCTAGAAATAACTTCAAGCAAATTAGTCAGCCTTTCAGTACATTTTTTCAGCTACGAGCTCTTTCGAATGAGCTCCTATTTATTGGTAAGGTCGGTTCCTTCTCCAACGGTCATATTTTCCTTAAAGATCGGAGGGACCTGTACACGTGTCACATAGACAACGGTTAGTTTATAACAAAACAGACGACATCGTTTTATAACAAAACAAGTGTAACAGAATGTACGACATCGTTTTAATTCTGACTCAAAGGATCGGAATGAACGCTTTGGAGTAAAGGTTCAGAGTGTAATGAAAATAATAAGAGTAGACAAATTTTAGAAGTGTAAGCAATATAAAATTTCGGAGTCTAACAAAGATATTTTTCGGAATTTGAATTAATTCAGAGTGTATAAAACAAAGATACTCAAATTCTGTTTAATAGGTGAATTCAGAATGAGAATTTGGAATAGGAATTTGTCATCAGAAATCGTAATAAGAATTCGTCAATAGAATTCGTAATGAGAATTCTTCATTGGAATTCATAATGGGAATTCGGAATGAGATTTATTCATTAGAATTCATAATGAGAATTTTCTTCAGAATTCGTAATGAGAATTCTTCATGAGGATTCGTATTCTGAATCTGAATAGAACTTAGTCAGATTTCATATCCGGAATTCGGAATGAAACTTCCTTATAGTTCTTATCCAGAATCCGAATACTAAAACAGAATGCTTTATATCAATGTTTCAATGATTCCAAGAAAATCGAAATGAATCTGAATCTCATACTTAATAATAATATGGATGAAAATAAGATAAGGATCATTTTTCTTATAAAATCTATTTTGCTTATAAAAGAAATTTCTTAAGAAAGAATTTTTCTTATGAAAGCAATTTTCTTTAAGAAAATGGTTTTCCTTATAAAAGCGATTTTCCTTATAAAAGCGATTTTTCTTATAAAAGCAATTTTCCTTAAGATAAGGTGTTTGTGATTTTCAAAACAAGAAGGAATGGAAAAGTCATAAGGAAAACCTTATTGACTCAACAATCTCCCCCTTTTTGGAAAGCACAAACATTCATACGAAAAATATATTCTAAGAAGAAAGAAAAACATTAAGGCTTATCTCCCATTACTTTAAGAATATTTATGAATACGACTAACTCCCCCTTAGGCTTTGAAACTCTAAGGATCGTATTCAAATTTCCGGAGTGATAAATAAGAAGGTATTCTTTAATGAAAAAGCTCCCCCTTAAACAAACGCTTATTAGAGTTTTTCTTTTTCTTAAGGATCTTTTTCTTCTCCCCCTTTGATAAACTCTTATTAGAGTTCTTCTTTTTCTTAAGGATCTTTTCCTTCTCCCCCTTTGTGATATTCAAAAAGAATTGGAAGGAATGGAAAAAAATAACTAAGTACTTGAAAAATTAGTAATGACAACAATAGAAACGACAAGCAAAACTTTCATTAAATTTGAAATCTCAGAAACAAAAAGAATACAACAAAAAGACCGTATTTGGTTATTTTGGATCTTTTTCCTTCGTCATGAGCCCCTTTAGAATAGTCTTGATATTCTTCAGGTCTTTATGATCTTCTTCACCTTGCTTCTCTAAGACAAATATTCTTGCGGATTGAGCTTCAATTTTTTCTTCCTGGGCATTGATGTTTTCTTCCTGAGCGTTGATCTTTTCTTCACGAGCCTTCATCCTTTCTTCAAAATCAATCCGATGATCCCTTTCAAACTTCCAGTTTTGAGAAACGAAATTCAGCTTCCCATTCAGATCTCTCACTTCTTGATTCTGGAAGTTTTTTTCTTCTGTCAACTTCTCTTCAAAGGATGCAGTTAACTCATTTATCTTATTGTCCTCGGTTTCAAAAGCATCTTTAACATTGTCTTGAAAATCATCGAACAACCTCATCTCTTCCATGATCAACTTCGACCAGTTTGTCATCATCTTGAAGGATCTTCTATGAGCTTTGTATCAAACAAAAAACGTTTTTAACTGAGCCTCAATCTCAACGCACTTGTCCATAACCATAGATACAGAGTCAGTTTTCTGATTTAGAGCATGTTGGAGAATCTGGAATCTTGAGTCAATACTAGAGAAGGTCAAAATGGTTCCCACCAACTTCTTTAAGGACTGAACAACAAAGTCAAGCCCCAACGCGGATGACTCTGAATCTGAAATCTTTCTTGGAGAGTTCTCTTCCTCAATAAGCTCCAACTTTCTTTTAGACGAATCACCAAATTCACTTTTCTTTCTAGCCACTGATTTCGGAGTTTCAACAAGGAGTTGCTTTCCCTTGTCTTTTTTCGGAATTGATTCTTGATAAAGAGTTTTCTGCTTGCCCGTAGACACTTGAACAATCTCATCAACAACTTTTTGAATAACATCTTCCTCATTCTTATCCTTCTCTGGAGTTACTAACTTAGAGGATTCAGCCTCTGAAGTTCGGAGTGAAAGATGTTCCGAAGGTGTCCTTCATAATCATGCACTTGTTTCAAAAGATATCCAGTTTCACCACTTCCTTCAGCAACTTCTTCTTCCTCACCCACTTGCTGAATCTGCTCGATTTGCTCAACATGCTCAGCTGTAGTCTCTTCCGGAAAATCAAGTTTTCTTCCTGGAGTCTCAGATAGAGATTCCAAGGAGAAAGATCTTGGAACTGGAATTCTTCCGGATACTATTTCATTAAATTTCAACAAATCTTGGACTGCCTCGGCTTCTAACATCTTCTTCTTAAGCTTCTTTTCCTTTACTTGTTTTTGAAGCTCATCAGCAGTTTTCTCCTTCAGGGCCTTAGCTTCCGCAGGGTCCAATCCGAACTGCGGATCCCCTTCTTTCCTTTTCTCTTTATTTACTCTCCACTTTGCAACAACCTCATCAGGATAGGCCTTCTTCTTCTTTGGTTTGGGAGGTGCGGTTTGAACTTCCTTAGACATAGGATCTTCGACATCAGCTGTAACTTCCTTCAACTTTGTTTTCTTTACTGGTTTGGATGATTCCGGTTCAGCAGCCTTCAGAACCATTTCTTATCGATTAGGAAAATCAACGAACTCACCAATCTCCTTGTTGAAATCCACATCCATTCTCTTAAGTGTGTAATCATTAACCAACAAAATTTTTCAAACCCTTGGCTTAGATCTGCAGGCTTCCTTGAAATATTCAAGGCACCGAACTATCAACTTTGATAATATTGCTGGGTACATTACGATTTGAGCTCGGAGATTTCCTTTCTTAGGATTCTCAATGGTTATAATAATGTGCCTCATGAAGTTAAACTTTCTTAGATTTATCAGGAAATATAAGATATAGATCTCACTCTTCTTCAAGTTGTCTTTATCACCTTTCCTTGGTACGATAAGCCCTTGCACCCACAACTCTAGAATCTGGAAATTTGTAGGCAAACTAGAAATCTTTGAAGCCTTGTCATCAGCCAGTCTGAGAGTTTCTAAGGCTTTTTCTTTGTCGAAGCTACCTTTAGAGTCTGGAAAAACATGAGAAATAAATTCGACTTCTCCTTCATAGTACAACCCTACCAAGCTTACTGCCTTGGTATTTGAAAGTTTGTAAATCTTTCCATAAGACATAAAAGAAAACTTCTCCCTATTATCTTCCTGGAAGAAGGAAACTGTTTCATAGAACTCAACAAGTAACTCTGTAAAAACATCGTCTTGAGTACCCTGTTTGGATACAACAACATCTTCCCAGCCATTCAACTTAATGTTCTTTGAAATAATAGAATCATATTTGTTGAAGAAATCCTGATGGAATAACCTTTCTCTGTAAACTAACCATTGTGAAATAGGCTTGGTGGATGACATTTCTTAAGACGCTAACTCCTCAGACATTCGGATCTGTAATCCTATGAGAAGTTCGGAATGGAGACTATTGTAGTTCGGAACGGACTTAAAACAGAGGGGCAGAGCTTTGAGATGCGAGATCTTGAAATCGATGTGGGACGAGTATTTGGGTCCCCTTTATATAGGAAATGAAATGATGGTTCAACTTCCACGGTTGATCTAACGGTTGGGATAAGATGAGATCAGATCTGACGGTTGAAAACTTGAATCCGATCTTTTTGAGGTTTTAATTTAAACAAGGAATTAAGAAAACTCAAATCCGAAAACATAATAGAAGAAAATGCTAGCAAGAAAAATATGACTACAAAAACTTGAGTAAGGTAATCATACCTTTCGGATTGGATTAGGAGGATTATTCGTAATGGGTAATATTACAAAGACTAGAAAAAAACTTTATTATGCGAAGACAGATTTCGTAAAAATTTTACTATGGAAAATAAACTTAGTACGAAAAACTTATTACGGAACATTCATTATGGAAAACTCAGTATGAAAAACAAACATTGTAAGAAAAAAAATCAGTACGAAAAACTTAGTATGAAAAATACATTTTGAAAAATTTAGTATGAAAAACAAGTTACGAAGAATTTAGTATGAAAAACACATTACGAAGAATTTAGTATGAAAATTACGTTATGAAAAATTCTAGTACAAAATTTTCCATTCCGGAAATTTTTAATATGAACACTTCTATTCCAAAAGTATTCTGTACGAATATGTCCATTTTAGAAAAAAATTGTAGTTCCGAAAATTTCCATTCCGAAAATCATCGTTCTGAAAAGTTTGAAAACAAATTTTTGAAAAAATTTATTAAACAAACAATCAAATGTACTCCCCCTATGAAAGGGAGTTTATTACTATAAGGAGATTTTTTCAACAGAAAGATAATTAAGAAATATTACCTTACGGTTATCATTCCTAAATTTTGTTTAATATATTAAAATCTATTAGAAGGAAAATATTTTGTGAAAATATCCCCAAGTTGTTCTTGTGTTCCGATAAACTGAAGAATAATATCTCATTTAAGTGTGTGATCTCTAAGAAAGTGATGTCTAATATCTATGTGTTTTGCACGGGAGTGATGTGTAGGGTTCTTACTCAGGGCAATGGCACTTGTGTTATCACACAAAATTTGAGTTTTAGTAAAACTGAAGCCATAGTCTGTGAGTGTGTGTTGCATCCACAACACTTGTGCACAACAACTTCCAGCTACTACATATTCAGTTTCAGCAGTGGAGAGTGCTAAGGAATGTTGCTTCTTGCAGGACCAAGAAACTAAAGAATCTCCTAAGAAATGACAAGTTCCGGATGTACTTTTTCTATCCATTCTACATCCACCAAAGTCAGCATCAGAAAAGATTTTTAGAACAAAATCATTTCCAGAAGTATAAAATAATCCTAGATCCATGGTTCCCTTAAGGTAGCGAAAAATTATTTTTACTACCTTTAAGTGAGATTACTTAGGATTGGATTGATATCTTGCACATAGGCATACTGAAAACATTAAGTCTGGTCGACTAGCTGTTATGTAATGTAGACTTCCTATCATACCTCTAAATGATGTTTGATCTACTGGTTTCCCAGCTTCGTCAAGATCTAAAGAGTTTGAGGTACCAATGGGAGTACTTATACTCTTAGTGTTGTCATAACCATACTTTTTAAGAAGATCTTTAATATACTTATGTTGTGATATGTAGGTTCCTTCTAGTTCTTGAGAAATTTGAAAACCAAGGAAAAATGTTAACTCACCCATCATACTCATTTCAAACTCATATTTAATTAGACTAGCAAAATATCCAGTCAAAGATTGCTGAGTTGAACCAAATATAATGTCATCAACATAAATTTGAACAATCAAAACATTTTTTCTTATCTTTCTTTATAAAAATGGTTGGATCTTAATTTCCCTTAACATAATTATTTTGAAGCAAAAATCCAGTGAGTCTATCATACCATGGTCGTGGGGCTTGTTTAAGGCCATACAAAGCTTTGGTAAGTCTAAAAACATGATCAGGATGTTTTGAATCTTCAAAGCCAGGAGGTTGTTCAACAAAAACTTCCTCTTGAACATAACCGTTAAGAAAAGCACATTTCACATCCATTTGGAAATGTTTGAAATTAAAGAATGATGCAAAGGCAAGTAGAATACGGATAGATTCAATTCTAGCTACTGGGGAATATGTTTCTTCATAGTCTATTCCATCTTGCTGATTATAGACTTTAGCAAAAATTCTAGCATTATTTCTAACAATGACTCCATTTTCATCAAATTTATTTCTGAAAAACCATTTTACTCCAATAACAGAAGTTTCCTTAGGTCTTTCAACCAAGGTCCAGACATTATTCCTTTCGAATTCATTTAGTTCATCTTGCATTTCTTTGATCCAATCATCATCACCTAAAGCTTCATCAGTGATTTTAGGTTCTAATTGGGAGTGAAATGCAAGATGTTCTACTTCATTTCTTAAGGAACTTCTAGTCCTTACAAGTTGGTTTACATCACCAATGATACTATCACTGGGATGATTCTTAAGAAACACCTGATTTGGGTTTTGTAGAACCTGTTCATCAACATAGGGTAGAAAGTCTTCTGGGGTAAATGTTTCAGAATTATCTTCTAGAAAAATTTCCTTATCAGAAGGTTCTTCTATCAAAGGTTGACAATCAGTTTTTGAAAACATATCCGAGGGAGAAGGCTGGGATGGTTTAAAAACAAAAGGATCTGATTCATCAAATTTTACAAGTACCGTTTCTTCAACAGTACAAGTATTTTTATTAAAAACTATATAAGCCTTAGAGGTTGTGGAATATCCTATTAAAACCCCTTCATCAGATTTTGGTGCGAATTTATGTAAATTATCTTTAGTATTCAAAATGAATACTTTGAAACCAAAAACCTTGAAGTAGGAAAGTCTTGGTTTTCTACCAATCCATAACTCATAAGGAGTTTTATTATGAAAAGGTCTAATCAAAACTCGATTTAAAGTATAGAAAGCAGTACTTACAGCTTCAGCCTAGAAATGTCTAGCAATAGAATATTCACTCAACATGGTTCTAGTTATTTATTGAAAAATTCTATTTCTTCTTTCAACTACACCATTCTGTTGAGGAGTTCTAGGTGCTGAAAAATTGTGAGTAATACCATTCTTACTACAAAAAGTTTCAAAATCTGAATTTTGAAATTCTCCTCCATGATCACTATGAATAGTTTTCAATGGAAGGTTTTTCTCATTTTTAACTTGAGCTCTAAAACTTTTGAAATAGTAAAAAGCTTCAGATTTATTTGCTAGAAAATAGACCCAAGTAAATCTAGTGTAATCATCAACTAGAACAAACACATAGTTTTTGCCTCCAATACTTCCAGTTTGAGTTGGACCAAAAATATCCATGTGCACTAACTGTAATGCATCGGTTGTTGAGACTCCACCGATTGACTTAAAACTAGATTTATGTTGCATTCCATATTGACAAGGATCACAAACTTTAGAAGAATAAAGTCTAAGCTCTGGTAGATCCTTAACTAGTTTTTTCTTAGAGAGTTTACATAGGTTTCTAATATTATAGTGTCCTAATCTTCTATGCCATAACCAGGAATGATCTTCCATTACACTTAAGCAAGGTAAATCTTGACTCCTGAGGTCTTCTAGGATCAAATTGTAGACATTCTCTTGCCTATTGGCTGAGAGAATAAATTCTTCCTTGGAATTGTGAACTAAACACTTATCATTCCTAAAATTCACAAGGTAACATTCATCACATAACTGACTTATGCTAATGTGGTTGTGCTTAAGACCCTTAACAAGAAGAACATTTGAAATCAAGGTTTTACCAAGAAAAACAATATTACCAATACCAACAATCTCTCCCTTAGCATTGTCTCCGAAAGTTACCTTTCCTCCTTTCGTTTTGATAATCATTTCAAAAAAACTTTTGTTACCAGTCATGTGTCGGGAACATCCACTATCCGTGTACCATGTATTGTTGATGGTACTCTCTTTGTTTTCCTGAAATTAATAATAAAATTAGATTTTCGGAATCCAAACTTTTTTGGATACGAGATTTCCCGACAAAAAAATTTTAGGTAACCACATCTTCTTAGAAAAGTAAGCTTTGTGAAATCCTAGAGATTGGATTTTGTTTAAGGAACAATTCTTTGCCCAGTGACCACCACATTGACACTTGGTACAAAAGGGGACACTTTGATGAAAAAAATAATTGTTACTAAAAATAGGTTTTGCATGGGTATAACCAAATCCGGATTTATTTCTTAAAGGTCGTAATTGGGAATACATCTTATCAAAATTTTCTTTACCATGGGTAAAGTTTGATAAACACTTCTTTAAGGAAAAAATTTCGGACTTGGGTTTTACAACCAAGTTTTTATCCTCAAAATCATTATTTTTAGAACTAGAGTTTGGCTCGAAAACATTTTTCTTAGAAATTACTTTTTCTAATTCTTTAAAAAGTTTTTTCTTCTCAGAACTTACTTCCTCAAGATTTTTTGAAATATTTTCAAAATCAGCATTTTTCTTATCAAGATCTTTAGAAAGATCTGATATCTCTTTCGTAAGAATATATTTCCTAGAGTTTTCCTTATCAAGTTTCTTATTGAGTTTGGAATTCTCAATCTCAAGAAGTTCAGCAAACCTAGAGACTTCTTCATAAGTGGGTAAAGTATTTTATTCATCAGAAGATGATTCTTCATCAGAAGATTTATAATACTTACTATCATTAGAATTTAAAGAAACATTGGTCAAAGATTCATAATTTTGTACCTTAGCCATAAGACAATGATTATCAATAGGTAATCTGGCTATAAGACCAAGATTCTTCTGTCCTGAAGATTCATAATCAGAAGATTCATCTGAAGAGTCACCACCACTGGCACTCCAGGTGTCATTAGCTTTCAGAACTTTCATAGCTTTAGCTTTATAATACTTCTTTATATTCCTGTCTAAATGTCTTTCATTCCTTTCTTTCTTTTTGAGCATAGGGCAATCTGGTCTAATATGTCCAGCTCTTTTATATTCATAACAAGTAACTTCTCCAACTTTCTTATCTTTCCTGTCCTTTTTCTTATACATAGATTGAAAATTTCTCTGTCCGGATATCTTGATCATCCTTCGAGAAAGATTTTCTAATTCATTTTCTGAAACATCACTCTCACTTGATTTGGATTGGAAAATAACTTTCATAGACTTGGATTTGGATACTCTCTCAGGAGTCTTAGATTTCATCTGATTTGAAGTTGTAGTAAAAGCAACAGTACCATTTCCATTCATCTTCTTGATGTTGTCTGCATCTCTCTTCATTATAGTTTCATGTTGTAGAAGAGTTCCAAATAATTCATCAAGAGTAATTTGAGTGACCTTCCTATTCTCATCTACAGCTGTTCTCTTGGATTCTCACTCATTGGGCATAATATCAATTATTTTACCCACAAGAGCTTCATCATCTAAACCTTTCTCTCTCATAGATTCTATACTGTTGACAATAGTCATAAATCTTTGTTGAACTTTACAGATAGGTTCTCTATAAGGAAAATTGAATCCATGATATCCGTCTCTAAGAATAGCTCTTCTAGTCTCAATCACTTTGGAAGTCCCAAAGTGTGTAACCTCTAACTTCTTCCATATACAGTTAGCTACTTCACAAGAATAAATTTGGCTATATATATTTCTGGTCATTGAACATAGTAAAGTGTTGCGTACCTTATAGTTTAGTTGATATTCTTGCTTTTCTTGATTAGTAAAAGATCTGACTTCCTTGTCAAGAATTTTATAATCACCAGTAAACATAACAAAGTTGTCTACTCCAGTATTGATAACAATAGTCTTCATACGATCTCTCCAGTATTCATAGTCATTACCATCAATGATTGGTGGTCTTGTAGGATTCAAATTATCAATTTATCCAACATTGACTCTGGCATACTTAAAATAACATTGCACACAAACTTGTTAGTAGAAAAAGTTCGTAATCACAAAGTTCGGAATGGGAAACGGAATGGTAATGATCGGAATGAGAAAGTGAGCAAGAAAAACTTATTCGTGAGTATAAGTATTTCAGAGACCTGCTCTGATACCAATTGTAAGATTGGTATAGAGTAAGAGGTTTCCAACCTTTGATACCAATTGTAGGATCGAAATAGTGATGTAGATGCTCAATTTACAAGAGGGGGGGGGTGAATTGTATACTTTAAGAATTCATTTGGAACCTTTAAATTTAGTTAAGAATAACTATGTTTTCTTTATGCAAAGTAAAGGGCTACGTTTAACAATGTTAAACTTAGTAGATTCACAACACCTCTAATTCCAAAAGCAAACATGGAAAGAGATTTCGAACGTCGGTTCCGGAAATATGGTTCCGGAAGTTGACACTTAACAAAATATTACAATATGAGATTCTACCTTAAAGCGTATAAAATCTAAAGGAAATAGAGTACAGGTAAGGAAGTATAAGAAATTTATACTTTCCTTATAATACAGGATGCAGCGGAATATAAAGAAGTAGTAAAACTTACAAGTAACAAGACATAAGTCCTTTAACCCAAAGAGAAGGGTATCCAACAACCTTGGATAAAGGTCCCTTGATTTATACATTCAAGCAAGTCTGTCTTACCCACACCAGGGTAAGCCCTCGATACGAAGATCGGAGTCTCTGTCTTGCTATCTCCGCAAGCCCTCAACTTCAAGGTAGTTGGCAACCTCTGTGTTTCTCGGCAAGGAAGCCCTCGAACTTCAAGGTAGTAGGACCCTCTGTCTTCCTATCACCGGAATCCCTCGAATGTAATCACCAACATTCAGAGTCGCACGATTCTTTGAGAGTTAATAAGAGTCTCTCTCTCTAGAAATCATTTCAACCAAATTAGTCAGCCTTTCAGTACTTTTTTTCAGCTACGAGCTCTTTCAAATGAGATCTTATTTATAGGTAAGGTCGGCTCCTTCTCCAACGGTCATATTATCCTTAAATATCAGAGGGACCTGTACACGTGTCACTTAGACAACAGTTAGTTTATAACAAAATAGACGACATTGTTCTATAACAAAACAAGTGTAACAGAATGTACGACATCGTTTTAATTCTGACTCAAAGGTTCGGAATGAACACTTCGGAGTAAATGTTCGGAGTGTAATGAAAATAATAAGAGAAGATAAATTTTAGAAGTGTAAGCAATATAAAAGTTCGGAGTCTATCAAAGATATTTTTCGGAGTCTGAATTAATTCAGAGTGTATAAAACAAAGATACTCAAATTCTGTTTAATAGGTGAATTCGGAATGAGAATTCGGAATAGGAATTCATCATTATAAATTGTAATGAAAATTTGTCAACAGAATTCATAATGAGAATTCTTCATTGGAATTCGTAATGGGAATTCAGAATGATATTTCTTCATTAGAATTCGTAATGAGAATTCTTCTTCAGAATTCGTAATGAGAAATCTTTATCAGGATTCGTATCTTGAATTTGAATAGAACTTAGTTAGATTTCATATCTGGAATTCAGAATGAAACTTCCTTATAGTTCTTATCCAGAATCCGAATCCTAAAACAGAATGCTTTATATCAAAGTTTCAGTGATTCCGAGAAAATAGAAATGAATCTGAATATCGTACTTAATAAAAATATGGATGAAAATAAGATAAAGATAATTTTTCTTATAAAAGCTATTTTTCTTATAAAAGCAATTTCTTAAGAAAGTATTTTTCTTATGAAAGAAATTTTCCTTAAGAAAACGATTTTCCTTATAAAAGAGATTTTCTTTACAAAAGAGATTTTTCTTATAAAAGAAATTTTCCATAAGATAAGGTGTTTGTGATTTTCAAAACAAGAAGGAATGGAAAATTCATAAGGAAAACCATAATGACTCAAAAGTTACTACCTGAAGATGTGGTCAGAATGCATGACCTGGATACTTTAAAGAAAAATCATAAGGATAGTTTTGTGGAAGAGGTAAAGAAGATGGAATATTCTCTGATATCTTTAGTTCAATCGATCATGACTGACTTAATGGTCGTTTTAGCATCTGATAGAGTACCCACTGCATTTGCACCAACTGATATGATCACAAGGGCTGATCAGGAATCCTTGAAGGATGAGATGAAAGAATATTGTAATGCATCAGTTGTTGAGATGAAGCTTGGTTTTTGCTGAAGTGATGTAGATGTTGGAAAGATCATTTGAACTCTCTCTAGGTTGTAATTTGTTAGCCTTCATTGCAGAAATAATAAAAGAAGTTAAAGACTGTCAAGCTCATGTTTCTAGACTTAAATAAAATCTTAAAGCTCTAAAGGAATCTATTGTTTCTTTAGACTCTTACATGACCTCAAAATCCCAATCAGACAAGGACATAGCCTATGTCAAGAGTGTGGTAATCCAGATGGTTTCAGTGATTGAATGTTTATAAATTCCATGAATGATCATGTTAAAACCCAGGATTCTCATGTTCAAAATCTTATCAGTGGGATGAACAAGAACATCAAGGAAATAGTACCCTTATTTGTTGGTTCTATTGCATCTAAACCGTCATTGTATTTGAACTAAATTCGAGCTCTGATGTAGGAGGAGCTTGGTTCCGCTTCAAACAGTGGTTCTATGGACTCAACCAAGCTGAGAAAAGTTGTGCTTGCTACTTGAGATTCAGATAGAGAGATAATGAAGATAGTCCAAGACTACATGAGAGAAGATTATGCCTCTCATAATGAAGTGAGAGATAAAGTGGACTCTTATTTCCAAAATATTTATACAAAGAATCAAATGACCAGTCACTTCAAGTTGTTGATAGAAAATATGAAGCAACCTCCTGTCAATCAAGATTTCAGATAACAGGTTAGCAAGCTAAGGGAATTGACTCCAGCATTGGACAAATTTATGGAGAACAAGGATGAATTCATATCTGCTATGGAGAGAGGAGGATGAATAATTATGGATTTCAGAAATCTGTTGCTGCCTTTTCTGCATGTTGATGCTAGGCCAGTGATTGTCCCCCCGGCCTTACCAACCTCTACCTCTACTGATTCTCCAATTCAGATGACTCCTGCCCAAGTAATTTGAAGCCTCACTTCTGTGATCACTCAATGTTCTCCTCAGTACAGACCAAGAACAGTTTCTGTGGCTCAACATCCAATTATCATTTCTGGGATTCCTAAGCCCTCACCTCCAACCACTTCACCTGAATCCTCTTCTGCTCCCAAGGGAAAATCTCACATTGAGGATGTGGATTGAAAAAGTGTCTAGACTATTTGATAGCAATCCATTATATTTTGTTTATTTATTTTTACCTTATTTTGGACATGAAATAAATATGGTTTTTATCTCTTTTCTCATTTTTATTTTTATTCCTATTCTATATGTTTTCCTACCTTTTGATTATCACAAAGGGGGAGAAATATTTTACCAAGCTTTTACAATGGGGGAGAAGTATTAAAGGAAGAATAAATAATGGGGATAAATTATCAAAGGGGGAGAAGTTTTTATCTAAGGAAGATCTATCTTTCTTTGACCCTCTGATACTGTTAGATTTCATTCTCTGATACCATTTTCTCTAACTCTCTGATGACACAAAATTTTACTTTTGATATCATTACATTTAATTTAATCTATGATACTATCACATTTTCTTCCACATTTGATCCATTATGTTCTATAACATACTGTTTCTCTGAGATAACTGCATTTAATGATATATCCTCAGATACAACTGCTCACTATTTTAAAATGATAATATCATAAGTTGTGATCATCAAGAAGGGGGAGATTGTTGACCTCACCTATTTTAATAATCACAATTATGCTTTCATATACATTGCTAATCTCAATCTAATGATTTTCTATATATTAATTCTTTCAATCTGTGATCAAAATGATAATAATATTAAAATAATCCTTGGGATATGTTAATCCATGTCTATATATGTTTATATGAGTTATGAAGTTCTTCTAACCCATTCATATATGTTTTGCATAAAACAGACATGTGTTAAGTCACTAATCTGGGTATAGCTACTGATATAGAGCTACCGGTACTCATTCTACCGATAGACTAAGTCTACTAATAGACCTAGTCACTGGTAAGATAAGGCTACCGATATATACAGAGCTACCAACAGTAACCGAGTGATCGATAGAAAAGGTCTAAGGATATTCATATGTCCACCAGTAAGCAAGTCTACCGATAGATTCAGTCTACCAATACAGAACACTAAGAGCTACTGATACGAGCTACCGAACGGCCTCCTGATACAGACTGGCGACTGATATGAACTAACTGACACAGTCTACCGATACAATTATAGAGCTACTAATAGAACCAGACTACCGAGCTATCGATAGAGTACGTCTACCGATATAAGGAGTTACTGATACCTAGAGCTTCCAATACCAACAAACTACTGATGCACGTTCAAAGAGCTACCAATAGAAGGTACTGCTACACAAAAGACCACCATACACATTTACCAACACGAGATACTAATGATTGACCAACCAGTCAAACTCTATACTCTCAATACTATTTATTTATTAGGCTAACAGTTACATGGGATGTTTTTAATGCAGTTATTGTTATTTAATGATATATGTTTCCATGTCAGGGAATCGTACCCAGTAACCATGCAAAAGGTAATCATTCCCATTTGCCGGAGCTAAAAGATATAAAAGGGAAGATAAAGACATATCTGAAAAGGATGAGAAGTAGATAACACTAGATGCACGTATGAAAAGCATCAAGGAACTAAGAAGGCACATGGGTGAAAAAGAAAAGGGATAAACATCATTCAAACATGGTGCATTCATGAATGGATACAACCATACTTCATGAACACTGGACATACACGAAGATACTCATTTTCAAGGAGAACACAAGATGCACCTTGAGTGAAGAACTACCAAAAACACTTTATATTCTCAAGCTGACAAGCTGGACCAAGACTCAATGAAAAAAATGACACTCTGTTTTCTAAGCAGAAACCAGAGAAGGACTCGGATGTTTTTCTGATCAACCAAATGAGTCCATAGTTGCACTTTAAATCACTTAATATTTTCTAAACTATTTCTCACTTTCATTAGTGATTCTATATTTACATTTCAAGCAGTGTGTGTACCCTGTTTATTTTACACACACACACTGTCTCCTAAGCTAAACTGGAGGATTCTTAAATCCTCCCTCAAAAATCATAACCCTTTATTTCCCATTGTGGATAGTGGTAGAGGTCGAGTAATACATGGATAGCCTGTGTTTTGTTGTTTGTGTTTCCCACGAAGAACTGTGGTAGAGGTCTTTGGACCTGGACAGTAGAGTACTGTTGTTTACCCCCGATCCAGGGTGTGGATCAATTTATATAAATTGTGTAGAGGACTATGTCTCAGCTTGAGACTGAACCTCTTGGTTACCTCTGCTGTGCTTTTTAGTTTAATTCATAAGCATACTATATATATTTATTTCATAATCTGCTGCTATTACTTTGAAATATAGAACTATTTTAAAGCTACTTTGATAGTTAAATTCGCATGTGCTTATAATTATTGTAAACCATTAAGGTAGTTTCAAAAGTTAATTTAATATTCAGATTTAGTCAACTAAGACCTAATCAATCTTTGAGAAACTGATTGAACACTTATACTCTGTATATATTCACTACAGTTTGAATAATAATCGTTAGGTGTATGATATAGTTATGAATTTAAATGATTTCAAAAAACAATTTGGTTATTGTAAAAATAACTAAATTTTATTAATCCATAAAATCATTTAAAAAAACAAAATTAATATTTACTAAAAAGTGACAATAATGAATTTTATTAGAAAATATTAAATATTTTGTTAAAAAAAATGTTTTATAAATTAATATTATAATACTAAAAATATATATTTTTACTCAATAAATATATATTTATTAAATTAAAAAGTATAACATGAATCAATATATTTTATATATATCTATTACATCATAAAATTTATAATTTTTTTAAAAATTTATTATTTAAGAATACACATAAAATATATTATTTTAAAAAATCTACGTTAATATTAACATTCTTAATCTAACCATGATAATAATTTTTTCAAATTAGATTTCTAAAATTTAGAAATATCTTTTTTAAATTAAATTACATTATATTTAGAAAATTTTCATTTTGATAATTAATCATTTTAAAAATAAATTTCCTTTAATATGCTTCCATATAAATTTCTAAATAAGAGAATATTGAAAAAATAATTAATAAATTTTAATAGTAATAATTCTAATAGGTTTTGAATTTTTACAAATAATTTATAAAAGTAAAATATAATAAAAAATTTATATGGTTTTTCACTAGAGATTCAATTGAAAATATAAATCACTGAAAAATGATAATATGTAATTATTTTAATACAATATAATATTATTATTTAATAATTATTATATTCTTCATTTAATTTTATTATGTCTTGGTTATATTTTTTTTGTCATGTTAGTATTGTGCTTCATGTTACGTTATCTACTGTATATAATTTTATTTTAAAGTCTCCAAAAACGCATGTTGTTACATTTTAACCCCTTAAATATAATTTCTCCTCGGTATATTAATTATTTATCAATTATTGTAATAATTAAGGTTATCATTAACATATTTATATTTTTTTTATCTTCCAATATTACATCTACCAGACTATCTAATGACAATTCAAGGCATTTATCTTTTCCCAAACAACATTGATCATTAATACAATCATGTACCTTAGTAAGTATATATCCAAATAATATATTCTCTACAAATTTTTTTTCCAAAAAACATTTTAATCCAAATGTAATTAAAAACTATTGGAAACATATATTCCTCAAAAAAATATCTCTTATCTTCAAACTGTAGTTCATAAAGTCACACAATTGTTTATATATATAATAATCCAAAAAATGAGATAAATGTCACTAAAAGAATCAGATTTCATAATTTCATTTAATAAATAATATATTTCACAATTATCAGCACTATCTAAGTCACATTTCTAAATGTAAATCAAAAAAATGATACTTCAATATACGAAATGTGTAAGAAAATGTTTTTTCATAAAATAATAATTTAATTTAAAACAAAATTCCACAGAAATAAAAACTAATCATAATTAAGTTTTTATACTTATTAATAAAATTTAGTATGTGTTTCCAAAAATGTAAATAAAAAAAATTGATGAACAATGATTATATATTTCATATTAACCACGAAAAAATATTAATATAACAAAATATAATCATTAAATAACACTAAATAATGAAAATATTTAATATTTTCAAGATTTAACTTATCTTATGACAATCCAATAACTATATAAGTTAATAATATGAGAGAGAAATTTTTATTTACAAAAGTTATATATTATTATTATAAATAATTTTAATATTATCCATTATTTAGGTATAAGACATAAATTTTTAGGGATACATACTATTATCATTTTTATTATTGTGATCCTATTTAAACAATATATGAAAACCAAAATGGTTATGATAATACCTAAAACGTGAATAACGAAACATAATTATGAATATTTATCCCCCAATTTCACATTCTTGTATAATATATGATACTTTTACTTTAACCTCTGAAACTCTTTTTTTAGATAGTTGTTATCCATAGTTGTTTTCATATAACGTAATCTAATATAATTACTTAATTTCTTGCTGAAATAAATCATAACTCCTCTATAAATTGAATTATAGTAAACCATAACATAACCCTTTATATATTCAAACATGCTGTGTAGTTATTCTTCCTTTTCGTGTACTATTTTATAATTTATTTAATACCCAACAAGCCTTTATAAATGTAATTATATCATGGTACTTCTCTGACAGATCATTTATCCACTTGCAGTTTCCCAATAAGTATTTTCTTACTAGGAATCCCAAATAATTGGTAAATAACCATTATTTCATTATAGTAACTGACAAAAATCATATAACATAATATTTTGAATGTTTACTTATCCTAATCTCTTAAAGAAAGACAAAATTCATTATTACCTCAAATAAAATAAATTTTTATATACACCTTTTAAAATTATTTTTTATTATGTATCATCCATTGATGAAATTTATAACTCTGAAATTAACCTCATATTATAACATTATAATATCCAGTGATATGTAAATTTATTCTAATATACCAATAGTGTATTTATACCACACTATATGATAAGGTGTTAAAGATCATTCCTTATACATTAGTTTTGTTAATAACTGTGATTTCTTTTGAGTGTCACCATATCAATTACATTAATTCGGGAAAATATTGTAGGATGTGTATTCTAATGACCTTTAATATTAATATTTTTAAATAATTAGGAAAATAATTAATAAAAAATATTAAACTTTCGATCAAAATACATTTTCCTAAATTTTTTACCAAATTTTAATACTTAAAACTACATCTACATATCTTATAAATTCACCAAATTGGATAATATTCTATAAATTTTATAAATTTATTATCATCATAACCATAGTAAGTGGAAACAAAAGAAATCGTTTATCTTCTATGTAAAGTAGTGGTTTAACATAATTGATAAAAGATATATGTCACAGGTGATCATAACATCAGATTGTGGTTTTAATAAAGATACAAGGAATAATTATACCCAATAATACATTGATCATAAATAATGGAATAAGTATAATCATAATATATATCTTGAATCCAAATATTCTAGAAACTTGAGTAAAAAAATATCCATGAGAGTATATCAAACCTATGAAATTAAAAAATTGTGATAAAAAAATTATTATATAGATGAATTACGTTCATGAGTCATGCCATAAGTTCCCGTTTTTTATGAGATACAACAATATACTCTTAAATATTTATCTCATGAGATTAAAATCTTTATCCAATACATTGGATGGTGATATAGGACTCCACCGTCTGTTAACTATACTTATGAGTGGAACTTGAAATTTATAAAATTCTCATGTAATAAATAACCCATGGGATGAAAAAATGGGGTGTGTTTGTCCCATAATATAGAACTCATAGGAAAAAAATTGTTTAATTCTTTCAATACTAACTAACCCATGGATAGACAATTAATTTCATATCCATTATAAAATTATTAATTTAACGAAAATATTCATAATAATATAAATATTATTAATAAGATATTAAAATGGAAAATCAATTAGTATACCAAGATATTCAATAACATTAAAGGTAAATACCCTTTAATATTAATTATAGAGTATATGGTATTTAAAATGTATTAATAAATTCTTAATTGTAAAGTAATAAATTTTCCACAATTTATTTGTTCATGGAATCAAGGATGATGCAATTTAATAATAAAATGAATTCATGGTATTCAGAAAGATAATGAATAGTATGAAAATATATGTAAATTCTTGCTGCATGGTTATTCATGAAAAAAGAAAGTTATATATAATATTAATAGAAAAAAGTATATTACATAATTTCAATGAGTAATTGTGGTGGAATATTATGTTGTAAAAATATCCTCAATCAATCATAATATATATCAAATTACAATGAAATAGATGATGAAATACAGATGAGTTTTATAAAACCCATTTGGGAAATAAGAAATTTCCCTGATATTTGGGAATAATTTGAACTGATATTTTTTATAATTATAGATGGAAAACATTTCATTTATTAAACCTAATAATATATAGTCAAAATTCAATATAAATCGATAAAATTAATTTAAATACAATTTAATACAGAAATAAAACAAAAAATAGTCTTCAGAAAAAAATATCTTTACTATAAAAAGGATGATGTTTCAAGACACAATCAGACATTATTTTAAAAAAGGTGGAAGAAATTGATAAAAGTTTATTTTTAGAAATATACATCTACAAATATATATTATTGAGTGATAATTTTCATTGAGCTAGATGATTTGAGTTAGATTGTAATTTCACATATGATGTGAATACAAAGTAACATTAAATAAATTATTATATTGAGATAAACTAATGCTATAAAATCTATGTATAAAACTAATCATTTTAACTTAATAAATGTTATTGAGATAAAAAAACTTATGGTAGTGGTAATGTTAAAATCAAATGAACATGATGGAGATATAACATTAAAGGGTCATTCAAATCTCTTGATTTGAAATATCTTCACCATACATGAAATAAATTGGGATTTTAATACACAATAATAATAATTTATTTTGTGAAATATAAAACAACCTCAAGATATTCATATTTTAGTCCCCCAACTACATATAATCACTACATAATTTTAGTAAAAACCCAATAGTAATATGATTTCAAATAAAATATATAATTTAATAAATAATGATAGGATCAAGCTATAAAATATTAATTGTTTAACATATAATCAATTATTTGTAAAACATGACTCAATTTATGAAATATCTCTTTATGGATGAAAATTTGAAACAAGAAACCAATATATTGTTTCCCAAAACATGTAACATCACTATAATCTTATATTATAGAGACACAATCATTGTGTAAGTAAATATTACATCATTATAGACAATATTCAATTTATTTCATAATCACATTTGGATTATAATACTATTTTACTATTTTGGGAGATATGATAAATAACCCTATTATTTCATTAATATTCTTGAAATTTTTACACATATAACGCTTCTTAGGTATAACCTACTCGAAACCTATCATTATAACCTAGGATTGAAATTCCATATGATATTGTTAACATATATTTCTATTAAGGATAAAAATATTATATATCAATAAATGATCATACATGACAATGGGAAAAAAATAAGTGTGTGATATAATGAAAATAATTAGAATGTTTATAACCACTATTTCATAATAGATAAATAATATTAAATTTATAAAACATTACCATTATAAATGAATAAAATCCTAAGAGTTTGGAATCATTATTAATAAATTTTGATCCATTATATAACCACATTGACATAAGAATATATAAAAACCCAATGTTTATTACAATATAAAATGATACAAATTGAAACAAGTTAACTCATTATGTTAAAGACATGAAATAAAACAGCCACACAAACTGGTGGTTATAAAACTAGGCCAATATATACTCTTATAAAGACAAAAATTAGGTCCCATCATAATATTTTGGACATTAACAATTGGTCGAATGATAATCTAAATGATATCAATTCCCATTACACTCATAATATTATATAGATTAAAAATATATCAACACATAAAATTTATAACATCAAATGAGTTTCCTACATTAAATAAATATATAATCCGTTATCCATATTTAAAAATTTCAATTCAGACTATAATGAAAAAACACATTACATAATCACACTCCATTAATATTCTATCCATTAGATAAAAAAATTTATAGACATTTAAGATAAACAAGTTACAATTAAATAAAAAATGGGATTCATAATAATGTCTTCATCATAAAAATAAACACCTAAGAGAAATATTAATGAGGTTATAATTGGATCATATCCCTTTGAAAAATATAAATGAAAATTTTAATAAATAAACATTGGTTTATTCCTTAAGAAAAATAATCTTTTCATTTCAAATTCACTTTATTAAAACCCAAAACAATTGGACATATTACATAAAAAGATATTCATAAATATGATCCATGGAAAAATACAAATCAATATTCTTATAATTGATCCTTCATTGTAGTATGAAATACCATGTCCATATTATAGGTTAAAACAAATATTCATTCCAAATTTTTGGTATAATTTCAAAATTACCACATCCTGAAAATGATAAGAACATTCCGATTAAACCATTTTGTAAAAAAGTAAAAATTTGGTAACTACTTCATTAACAAATAATATGATAATACTAAAACTATTATAGAAAATATTTTTTGAAAACATGGTCATGGAAAAAAATTATTTTCTACTAAATAGTTAAATAATTTTTGTTTTCCATAATGATATATATTTTTTTCAATATTGATAGTATATAAATAAAGAAAATTTATGGATAACATACAATCAATAAAAATAACCAAAGGATAAAAAAAATAAAATATATTTATTAGATGGAGATCATATAATTTCATCAATACAAATTCACACATATATAATCCTTAAAATAACCTTATTATTGCATAAATACCTTACCTTATGTTTTATCATTATTTCTATGAATTTCAATGATATGTACTTCGGTGTATCTTATTATGAACCCTTCTTAAGTAACCTTGTAATTTTTTTAAAAATCACCATCAACTATAATTAATTGTTAGGTATGTTTATAAGATAATTTTTTAATGTTTTGTAGAGAAATATAGCTCCAAATATTGTAATTAATATATTGGATTTGTACTCTTTTATATTCTTTTAGATTGTAACGTTGGGAATTTCTTAAAGTATTTATACATAATTAAGAAATTATTTTGAAATTGAATCAAAATTGATAGATATTTTATTCAAAGGTAAATTTAAGTAAAAATACCATCAACTAATAATATTTGGATTTGTTTATGTGGTGTTTTAAACCTTATATTGTGTATTAACCACATAGTTAACCTATTTGACCATAATCATGATAATAGGTCTTTTACTCTTAAAGGGTTAATTTTTCTATTATATTTTAATATATAGTTATAAAATGAAAATTGAAGAAATTTGGGGTCATTTGTTCTCCTACATGTACTATTTTTAGAATTATAATTGTTTTTACTAATTTAATTGAATATTATTTATAATAAAATATAAATAATACCATTTTTGAAATATTTGATTTAATTTGGAATTAATCAAACCATTAAAAATTTTGAACATGATTATAATTATTCCAAAAGTTTTTAATGTGTTATATTTATATAAAAAATTCAAGAAAATATATAAGTCAACATATTTTATTACAGTATTATTTTAAAAATCATATAAATTGTTTTTTAATCGAATTCATACAATGTCCAATTGTATAAGATTTATATAAATTTCTTCAATCACTAAATATTGAAGTAAATTAATATGATAATTAAATTAATTAATATTTATAATAAATATCTATATCTAAAAATAACATATTCCATCCTTATAAGAGAGTATTAGGGATATTAAAATAACGAGTGTGAAATTTCATTTGTAATCTTTTTAAAAAATTAATATAAAATTCAAAATCATTTAAATAAATAACGATGTGGAAATTTATACAATACATTGATTTTATTTTAAATAATCCACCCTTTCAATAGTGCAAATGTAAATATTAGTGAAATTTTAAATCTATATACTATAGTTTTAGCCATATTTTATATTTTTCAATTACCAAGGTATCCAAAATATTACTATGGTTACTATTTATAGTGACCAAACTGAATAGAACATATTTACTGTATTTTACCTCATAATTATAAATATGTATTATATTTTTCAATTACAATATATATATGTGGTATAAATTTATATTATATTAAAAACACCTGATGCGACAGAAAAGGATTTTTAAAAAAATGTTTTATTTATTAAAATATTTTAATTCTGAATTAAACCATAAAATTGATTCAAATAAACATATTTGGATTATTAATATTATATTTGGCCTAAATTCACAATTATTCAATTTAAAACAAAATATTAACTTGTAAATTATTTAATATAACTTTTGATTCTCAATAAAAATTAGTATAATTTTTATAATAAATGACAAATTTATAGTTTTAGAAATTTATAAACAAAACACTCCAATATTATGTTGAAATTATAATTTTAAAAATTAATATAATTTAATAAATTAATATTTCTAAAAATGAAAAAAAATTATTGTAATATTTCATCAAAAAAATCATTAGAAACAATATTTGATGGAATCATATTTTCACATCATAATTTTATATTATTTATAGATTTATATATATTCCATGTTATGTTTATTCCTATTCATACTTACCAATTCAATAGTTACATTGTGATGGTAATATTTTGAAAAAAATATTTTACAATTCAACTAAGATCATATCATAAGCTCAAATTAAACATATTATTTTTATATTAAAATCATTGTGAGTAACATTCAAAAATTAATAATAAATTTTTAACTAATAATTTTAAATATTTCTTGTAATAATGTTGTTTGAAATTTGAAAATTCCATTAAAAACAGCTGTATAAAAAAGGGTTAATAAAACATCATTTAATAAAAGAGAAATGGCGAACATGAAGGTCATTTTGAATAACAAAAATCTATGTCTAAAAATAGTAAAACCTTAGTGGGTAGTAAAAATATGGCTATTTATAGGGAAATGAAATCCAATGAATATTATATATTGATATAAAATGGGGTAAGGGGAAAGTTTTCGACCACGAAAGAAGAAATATTTGATTTCTGCGAAGATCATCGATTCATCATAAATTAAGGTAAAAGTATATCATTTTATTTTAAGTTCATTTTATTATAGTTGAGGGATTATTTTAATATTCTTTTAGATATCATGAGAAAATATTATTAAATTTTTTTCCTTCTATATCATAATAATAATAAAATTCTCTAGTTTTTCTTTGATCGATTTCTACTTCATATCATACTCCATGAAATGAAGATTCAAGATAAATTATTTATTATTGAAGAATTAGAATAACTATTCTGCATATAATAATATAAAAAATGATAAGTCATTCATTCTATATCTACTAATCATCAAAACATAAATGGTTTTTAAAATATTTTAAATTTGGATAATAATGATAAATTAAGATAAAAAATCTCTATAATAAACAAAAAGATCAATATAATCCATTGAATAAATATGTAACATTAATAATCATAAAAAATTGGTTAATTTAGTATTAAAAAGAAAATATTTGAAAGATTTGATCACATATCCTTATGTTATTGACTTAAAAATTACAATTTTAATCACTCAAAAAGTCTCAAATCAATACTTATATAACATGATCGTATATTCTAAGAAATATAATACTAATTTCTCATAAAAATAATAATAAAATAATATATTCTTCTCAAATAACATTAATCATTTAATCCTTAAAAAATATAATATAATAACCATAATATTACAATTGCGTTCATGCTTTCACAGATAAAATATCATAGGTTGATTAGATATATCAACTATGATTTTCTTATTCAATAAAATAATATGGAATCATTTTCAAAAGTAATAATAAATGCTTTTAATGATGTCGAATTAAAATAAAGTGTGAGTAATATTTACATATAATTTCCCTTTTACTTTTACTCTATAGGTATGTGGAGATTATTAATCTCATCATTTTTTGGCTTAATTCACTAGATCATATAATTCTATAACATAATGAATTTATTTGAATGTACTGTGAGTGTTGTATTATTTTGATCTACCAATTTTCATTCATTTCATTGAAAACCCACATCTCATTACATTGACATTAATTTTTTAAATGCCCAAGATCCCCACACATGAAAAATAATAGTTTCTAAAATAATGAATTTACACGTGTGATCCTTGTAAAATATTTTACATATAATAGATTAAAACATTTTCTTCCCTTAATGTGTCACACCATTAGTGCTTCCAAGAAACATTATCTTCCTTTAATTATCAACATAACCTTGATTATCTTCGTATTCCATTTTAATATTGTTTAAAAATAAAATATTTCTATTATATAATCAAATTTCACTTATAGTTAATTCTGTTTGAAGGAATGGTTTCAAACTACTATAGGATTTAAATTTTTTTATTAATTGTAGATGATAATACAGGAATTAAACATTACACATCATTTAATATTTTCCCCAATCTTACAAATAGATTAATATTAATTTTAATTAATCAAAATTAATTTCTACTAAATTATGGTTCATATGATATAGGGGATGGGAATACTATAAAATATCATTTTAATAACATCCCATTTCATGATTTAAATTTCTTAAACTTTCTTAATAATCTTAATATGATTACATAATTCATCATATTCACCTTCCAAATAATAAATTTATTAGAAAATGTTTTTATTATCCATGAAATGAAAAATAAAATATATATTTTCCAACACATTAATCCTTTTCATAGATTCTAATTGATAATAAAACCCATTTATGATGTTTGGGTGTTTTATCATAAAAGATTCAATGATTTGATGCTCCCATATTGGTTCATTTATATGTTAAACATGGATCATGATATCTATAACATGAGAGAGTTATATATACATAGTTAAATTATATTAAAAAAATCTAAAAAATAAATATTTTCCAAATAAGTTTGTTCATTACATTTTTTTATCATAATAATTGATACCAAGATTCATTAGTGTTCTAATAGATGATTAAAAAACTGTAGTTCAAGAAAACATTCACAGTGAGGAATCATATAATTGTGAAAATATTAATTTGAAATCAAAACCAAAACACCTTATTTTCTATCTATTGAACCTTATATTCAACACTATCCATTATTGGATATAATCTATTCAAATCATTTACACACATGAATAAAGAAAATTTGATTTAACCAAATCATGTCTCTAGGGAATTTCAGAAAAGGTTTGTTATAAGGGCACACTCACCATGAACAATAATGATGGTCAATATAAAATAAAGAAAATCATTGATGTGTTATAACCCCTAAAAGAATATATGAAACCTAAACATCAACTTCTTATATCTTAGCATAGAATTATTTCAAGGAAAATCACATAAATTCTTCAATTTTTACATTTTATGGAATTATACTATAATAGTATTATCCTTATGATTTTATAAAAATTTATATAATACCAATATACAATAATAAAATATTCCTTTCCTATAATACCAAATATAATGAAACAATATTTTCTAACATTAATATTATATTTTTTGATGAATTTTCTATTCAAATATACAATGCATGTCTAATAACTATAAATGTCTAGGTTCTTTGGAATCAATATACACAATTATATTATTTCATAATAGACATTCAATGTCTCCAACATATAATTCTACTTCTTTATAACCTTAATAAAAAAATTATTCATAACCTAGGGAACAAAATATTGTAAAATTGTAGATCTCTCATTCTTTAGGAGTTTAAAAATAAGTAATATCAATCAATGATCATACTATATAAGGAGATAAGCATATAGGTTTGAGATCTTGATCATAAATTACAATGTTTATACCCAATTTATCCTATATCATAATCAATAGGCATTGAATGAAACATTTTGATTATAATAGATAATATTCCTTATATGAGAAAGTAGTAAATAATTAGTAATGATCGATTTTAGAGTTACAAAAATATAGTATTGTGGAAAAAATTAGACTATAACATTATAAAAATGTCCTGATAGAAACTTGTTCAATCATTGAGAAAATAATATTAAATATAAACATCAACATAACTCCTGATCATAAAATAGTGTCTATGCATTGTTTTAAAGAAATGAATACTATTTCCAATTTTATTATTATGGGGAAGAAAATCATTTTAACTTTTATTCATATAGATGTGAAAAATAAATCCCTTCATATTAATATTTACCTGAAAACTGGGTTTACACATAATATTATGATCATGAAATTAGGTAAATGCATAATTTATTTATCTCATTATTTTTCCATATTTTTAAAATACCTTTTATTATTATAATGGACCCACCATTGAAATAATATTCATCTATTCATATGTGCGTTACAAGGTTCATAACATAATATATTTCTCACCATAATATACATTGAGGTAAATGATAATGGTCTTCATAAACATATCATCATAATAAAAATAAATCATCTCGAAAAATAATTAGTATGGTATCATTAAATAATATTCCCAGTAAAATAAAATTATCATCAATGGAGAAAATTTTATATAAAAATTAATAAAATAAAAAATAAATATTTCATGATAAAAATTAAAATTTAATTTTGAAAACATGTTTTTAAAATATAACTATTTCACAAATAATAAGTAAAATATTTTCAAATAAAAAACATTTGATTATTTTAATGGAATCATCAATATATTGAGAAGAAATGTTCTACGAAATTATATTTATTTCACGTATGTAAACAAAATAATTGAGTGACATTATTTTTTTAAAAATCAAATATTAATTATTTTGAAAAATAAAAATAAAAATTTTCTAAAAAATTAATAATAATTAAAATTGATGATAAAATCACAATAAAAATAATATAATAATTTTAAAAAAACTCAAAATTTATTTATATAACATATAAAAATACGAAATATATCTTCGATCAAAGAAATACATAATTACTATTTTCTATAAATATATAAATTTCAATATCTTGAGTACACAGAGTGAGAAAAAACATGATTTACCTTTTATTTAATATATTATATGAAAACAAAATGTGATTTATTAGATAATGATCATAAAATAATATAATTTAAATTAAATTGTAATCATTCCTGGATAATGTAGGATTGTCCTGCAAATCTCATACATAAAGTGTCATCTTTTTCCATACACTTTCAAATATCCTCTTCTTCAGTGGGTATTCATTACATCCCCTATTAAGGATCCTTGAAATGTTATTTTTAGAATACCATCACCTATAAATCTTTCAAATTTTATTTTAGAATATAATATAGAAGGTCTAGGTTAATCTAAATGGCATCAATTTGTGTAATGAACAGAAAAGATGGGATCACTTTTATAAGAGAATGAAGGTATGCTCATGGAAATTATTAAAAAAGGGAAAAAAACATTATATAAATTATATAGAAAATGATTTTTTGATTTATAAATACCAAACTATAAGGAATGGTGATGTTTCAATATTATCAACAAATAATTTTTTAATGGTATATGTGATGTTTAAATAAATATCTTTTAGAATAACCCCTTAATTAATCTATTTTATCCTTAACCAACATTATAGTCCTAAAGGGCTAAAATTATACAAATAATGTAAATATTGAATCATAAATGGCCAATGGATTAAAATTTTTAACCTTTATCTTATAAAATGAACTACTTCAAGAATATTAACCTTTTCAATAATTTAATAAAATACTAATTTACTTTAAAATCATTAATATTATTTTTTAAAAAATTATATTAATTATACAACACAAACAACAAGAATATGAATGTATAATATTATTAATCCTCCATGAATCCCCATATTTTTATATTTATCTAAAAATATTAGAACTCAATTACACTATATTTTATCCGTATAAAATTTTTTATACTAATTTATTTTATTTTTTAATTAATTGGAAACATATTATGATGGGGTTTCATATGAATTTGGAATATTTAATCAATCATAAGAAATTAAAATTAAATTACCAAATGAAATTATATTATGTAATATTTGAAATAAACCCTTATATGTTAACATAACCAATTTTAACCCATTAGATGAAATATTATAGATATTAAATTCAAGAGTGTGGCATTTTTATTTATTACTATCTTAAATTAATATAATTTTGTTAATTAAAGAAATACTGAACCAATTTTCTATATACACAGTACTAGTATGTAAATATATTAACATCACCTATACAATTAGATAATGGTATGTGTTAGGAAAATTTTATATCTATATCCTTTTAAACACTATTTTACTTGTTCTTCCCTTATTTAGGTGACAAAAAAATACCAAGATCATTATTTGTAAGGACAAAAAAAATGGTTTTAACAACATTGGGTCTTTTTATTCCTAATATGGAATCCATTTTAATGATTAAATTTTTAAATGCGGAGAGAAATAATTTATTATAAAAACACAGAATGAAAAAAAAAATTCATTTTAATTATTCAAATATTTTTCAACCAAATTGAACCTTAAAATTGGTTTCAAATATTTTAGTTTTATTATTAAAAATAATACATAAGATATTTTTCATTGAAACTATTTTCAAAAAGATTGAAACTTCATAAATTATTAAATAAAAATTAATGTTTTTAATAAAAATCATCATTTTTTATTATTAATCAAAAAAACAATATTTTCAAGAATTTTTTTAAAATTTACTCTTAGATAATTTTTTAATGTAAATATAAATAATGATTTCCATTTTATTCAATACATTTTCTAAATGATTCAATAATTTAATATAATATTTTCTCTTATTATGAATGAAAAATAATTTTTCATGTAAACTTTTTTTCTGGAATAATGTGATTTTACTATAAACAATTAGATTATTAATTTTATATTTTAAAATAAAAAATATTTAATTGAGTATGAGTATTATATATATTTCATTAATTTAGTTAATCATATTTTATTCACTAATTGAATGGCTAAGATATAATTACCATATTTAAATAATAATATTATATCGGTTTTAAGCTCAATAATACATATCTTATGTGTTATCAATCATAGTTATATTATTTAAAAATATTTTGGTGTTTCACTCACCTCTACGTTAAAAAAATTCCATTCACTATTTTTTCCTCTTTTTAAAATACATTTGTTTGTCAAATAAAAATTCTATTGTGGAAAACCAACATGGTAAATTGGATTAAAAAATCATCCTCTACTAATGAGTGAAAGATAATTATGATGGCATTGAATAATAAAAAAAGATATTTTTCCAACTAAACATAAATTAGTTTAACGTAAAAATATGTAAATGGAGGGTGATTCATGTTATTGAGACTAATTCGGGATATTTAAAGTGATTTACTTCTCGAGGTAATTTTTATTGCATCTATATAGGGGAAGACTATGAATACTAAAAAAATGCTTCTAATTCCATTAGAGGGATTCTGAAAATGTTTTCATAGAATTTTATACAATAATTTATAATACGGGAGGAGTTATAATCATATGATTCACTAATTGACCAATTTTGTTCAATAATAACACTACCTCCATTCTTTTTTTTGTGTTTGAATGGTTCAAATAATCATGAATGATATGATGAAATTTACAAAACCAAAATATAAAATATATGTTCTTAATTTTTGAATGAATGACTCATATACCTATCACCTCTTTATTGTCACCCCACAGTGGTTGTCATGGATTATACCCCACATTCTACTTGGAAGGTTTTTGTCATTGATTGTCTCCAATAACACTTTTTTAGGGATGTACCTTGCATGGATTCTTTATTAATTTAATAAGAATCATTTGAAAAGATTTTTATTATATAATAGGTAATTACACTCTTCTATTACATTATTTAGATTATATATTAGACTATAATTATAGAAGTTCTCATTTTTTCAACACCAAAACCATTTCCCCATCCCCTTAAAGAAATTTTTGGGGTTCTTCTTTACACAATTTTCATAAGTGGATTGTTGAAATTTCATAGAACCGTGAACTTTCTCCATCTCATATCCAAATTTGAAACCCCCATTATTATTATTATCCATGTAAATCCCTTGAGAATCAAATATTTCCATTTCAATTTATATTGAACATCTAGAAATTTTATCATAACATTCAATTTCTCGAATGATATGACCTTTTTTTAGACTCAATTTTATAGAACCAAAGTAGAGGTCAAATTTTAATTTAGTGGTGCTGAAAATGATGGAGGAATATCATTTAGTGTTGGGAATTTTTTCTCTATACTCCTTGATGGACTCATTATCTTTTTTTAAGGTAAGAAAATCCCTTTCCACTTTATATATGTTAGTGTGTGGAAAATATTTGATAGAAAATATTTAACAAAATTACTTCCAACCCATAAATTCAATATCTTTCTAAGGATTTTTATTATTGATCACTGTACACCACTGATCAAGTTCTCCCTCTATATGATAAAAATATAGTATTACCATCTCATTCTCATAACGTAGATGAGTAGTGAAAATTATATCAGTGGAGTTGATCCATTATTCCATGATTAAGGGAACCGATTATCCATTGGTATTTAGAGACTATTGGGACATAATGGTCCAAATTTAATCAGATTCTTTACTTGGGTGGGGGGGTTTGGAGATCCTCTTAAGTCAAGTTTATAATCAAAACCTCTGTCAACTGAGAGTGTATCAAAATAAAGTTCTCATTTCTTGCTCCCATCAGTTTGGTAAACTCATTTGGTCAATCATCGCCTTTCATTTCCCATTGGTTTTTTTCTAGAATCATCGTACATGATACCATTTACATGTTTAAATGGATAATTTTGGCTGAGAAATGTAAAATTGTTTACCAAATAAATTCGAATTATGTAACAATAAAGGGATAACTTATAAAAGACATTATTTAATTAAAAACTGTATTTATATGTTCCAATATATGTTATCCATGAAACATTAGTCACATAATATTTTATTGTAATTTTTTAAATTAATAATGTATCAAAATGTGATTTTGAATTCACCCAAGAATACCCATCAATAATTTAAAATCGTGTTCTTAGTAAGGCAAGTTTTCATATGCTAGTGGATGACTGAGTTTAGAACAATCATCCTTTTGGGATAATTAAAACTAGCTACCACTATGCTAGATCCAAATCTACTTATAAAACCCATTTAGGAATGTATTCTCCTATAAAAAACGTTTATTATACTTAGCAAAAATTTATTTATGTTTTTTATGTTTAGTAATTACACAAAAGATATCATTATAGTTTCATAATTCTATTCCAGAACTAACAATAAATAAATTTGATATCCATTATGACAACACTTTTATTTATTATAACTTAATTATTGATTTATTACATAAGAATACACATAATATAAATTGATATACTGATAATTCTAGTATTTAATGAAAAAATAACCTTACATAAATACATTAAACAAGAAGTACATCAATATTATTAAAAAATTCCATAACGTTATCATATTAATCAATCTTTCAGAAAACTATATTTTACACCAATGTGAAAACATAATAAAGGTGTATATATAAATCCTAATAAAGGTATAAAAGAATGATAACATGAACAATGTAATACATGTTTTCCAATAGGAATTTCAATGTGACATTAATTCAGCGAGAATCATAAACATGAACAATGAGTAATTATATGACATGATAACATAACAGAAGCATGGTAATGTGGAAAAAACCATAAACCTAAAATCAAAAATAGATTTCAAATTTAATCACCAATACATAATAACAAATTATGCACATTATATCATCATTTCCACTGTACATGGAATTTAATGTGTCTAAAACATTACGTAAACAATTAAAGAACATTCGGGTTTCACCAGTCATTTTCTTACCATATACATACATATGTATGCCACTTAAATTATATATCATAAGAAAATATATCCTCAACAAATTTATACAAAGATCAAGGATTGTTGAAAACAATATTTTGTATTTTCTGATAAAATATGTATATGTATGTCTATGAGAATTCCCTTGAGTGGAAATAACAATTATATTCCCAGCACAAATTTTTTTTAATGAAAAATCCCTATGAAATTTCAGTTGCATAAAAATATAATATAATGGATCATAAAATGGTTTAATTGGACATAAATA
Organism: Viscum album; assembly: GCA_963277665.1. NCBI lineage: Eukaryota > Viridiplantae > Streptophyta > Magnoliopsida > Santalales > Viscaceae > Viscum > Viscum album. The sequence continues at coordinate 657,327,622 of OY728140.1, forward strand.
GGTATATGATCATTTTAAAATCAAATGGAAATTGTGTGGGATTTAAAAAAATAATATCCAAACTTTGGAAATTTGAAATAAAAAAGAAAATAATTAATGAGATACTTTAATAAAGAAGAGAAAGAGAGGATCCCTTGCCTTGAGATTGTTAATAAAAATGATTTGTATGAGAATAATGAGAGCCGTGAGGTCCATGTGATGGATATAGAGAGTGTATCACAGAGTAATGTTCTTATAAAAAAAATTTAGTGGGTTTATATAAGAAAATATTGGGGATGTATTTTTTATTTCCCAAATAATCATTTTTTACTCTATACAATATAATCATCAAAACTAAAAACATTCAGATGGATTCTAAAAATTATTGGTTGATTTCATAATTAAATTTAACCAAGGTCATTACTCATTATCATATTTACCTTCTGGATATGGAAGTGGGTCATATTCATAAATAGGTGATTTTAAAACCATAAAATATAATATATTTTTTGGAGGATTTAAATTGGTTGTATAAAATTAATCTAATTATTAAAAAACAAATTAATTTTAAGGGGAAAGTTTATTCGACCATAGATATCATTTATAGAAGTAATAAAATAACATTTGGCCCATTATCATGTCATAATATAATGTATATTTAAACAGTTTTTAATTTCCACAAAACAAACTAATAATGATATAAAATTAAGAAAAAAATAACATTCTATATTTTTATGTGATGCTTTTAAAAATAATATTTACTTCTAAAAATAAAATTTTTAATATGTTATATTATACTTTTAAAATTTAATAATTATTTATTAAGAAATATTGAGTTTTTTTTACAATAGGATTTTTCAAAACCTCATACAAATTATATTTGACTTCATAAAAATTATATTGTTTATTAAATTTAATCATAATATTTCAATAAAATATAATTTATTTTAAAAATTGATGAATTAATCAATGAAAATGTCTTAATGTAAATTTCATATTACCCATTAAAACTACTTGTGTTTAATGATATCAAAATCAAAATAAAATATAATGAAACCACTATAATAATTTTAGATAAACATTATAAAATAGAAAATTAAATAAATATACTACTATTATTAGGGTGTTGATACACATCAATCTATTACAAAATTAAATTTCATAATGGTAAGGGGTGTGATTGTGACATTTTAATTGGACAGTCATGCATACAGTATTCGGTCTACGATTTTGATGAGCCTGATCTTCTCACATAAATAGTTTCACTCATGCTATAGTGGTAAGATCTAAACATGTGTATAGAAAAGGGAAAATCATAGCGGTTCTATCTCTATTAGAATCTCTATGAAATTGCATTCATAAGGTAAATTACTACTAATAGAGGCCATCACATCCATTATTTGTATCAATTGAAATTATCAAAACCCTGTACTTATTAAAATATTTTAATTACTATTCAATAACTATCTTATAAATGGTTATGACTATTAATATTATTTTATCAATTATAATATATTGTAATATAATGTAATATAATTTGTTTTTCATAATCATTATATATAATTTAACATAATAAAAAATGGATATTCAGTTTTAAAATTTCATATGCAAAATATCTGTCACGCCCTGACCTTTAGAATTAATTTTTAATTTTAAAATTTCTTGGAATTAGGTACTCTCGTCGAAGATCAAGTGAGCACGAGACTAAATATTTTTGTCGTTAATGTTATTACTGGGCTTCATACCCATGCTCGGTCACCGCACAGTGGGCGGTAGTCGCGTCGTTACCCTAGGTGCCTGTGCAAATGTCTATAGATTAAAATAAATAATTGTTTTTATGTAAATAAAATGGGATAAATGGTTAAGTTGTATTAATGATGCTATTATTATTTAATTAATAATATTAAAATTACTAAGGTGTTTTATTTATTTTTATTATTATTATATATTGTTATTAATTATAATAATAATAATTATTATTATTTATTATTCTCTATACTGTTATTTTTATTATTATTATTTGTAATGTCATTATTATCATTATTGTTGTATCATTATTCGTTATATTATTATAGTTATTTTTATAATTATCATTTCTATTGTTATAAATTTTGGATTATTATTTTTATTATTATTATCATTATATTATTGTTATTATGTTTTTTTACACTAATGGAACCCTAATCCCATCGCCCCATCTTTCTTTCCTTCTTTGTTTTTTTGCTCTATGCCGCACCTCCTTGCTCACGTTCCTCCTGCAGTGCCGCGAGCCCCTACCCATCTATCGCCCTCACCTCATGCTGCTCTGGCCTCAACCATGTGTGGTCTCCCCCTCCTGCGGATCGCCTCCAGCCGCTCTACCCATACGGCGCAACTCCCCCTCTCGGCTCGACCACGTCTCCATGTTCGGCTCACCCTCCATACTCGCCTCCCCCCGTCGGCGCGGGATCCAGCCTCCCACCTTTTGCATGTCGCGCGCCATGCGATCCCCTCTGCTTTTCCAACCGACGCGAGACCTGCCACCCCGATCTGCCTTCTTGCACCGGCTCCAGCAGATCTCCCTACACCCGACCGCCACTGCCCTCTGCACCTCAGGTCTCGCCACCCCTACTCCATCGTCCTCCAGCGGTGTACAACCCAACGAAACCCCCATGATTCAGCAGCTCACACCCCCTTCGTACACCTGTCATCCCAACACCATGTCTTCTCACTATCTCTCCGACCCGACGACAGTTCGTAACACCTTTGGTCGACATCTCGTTCTTCGCCTGGTGGCCGTTGCGGTTCCCTCTGGTGAGATTCTTCTCCCCTCTATCAATTTCTAGAATTATATTATCCTTATTCCTTTTCCCCTTGATTCTAATTATAAATATAATTGAAATAATTGAGTTTATTTGAACTCATTTTAGTTCACGGGCTTGACTTAAATAGTTGGTTTCTTGTCTCCTTGTTTCATGATTTAAATTCGAACAGTTAATTGTGTTGGGATTTCCAAAAAAAAAGAATGTATTTACATCTTCTTAATGGTTTTAAATAGGGTAAATGGGTCTTGGACGATTGGGTTTTCTATTGGGTGAAGATTTTTTTTAAATTGAATTGAATTTAAATTGAGGTGTGCCCCCGAACGACTTTAAATAGAAGAAATAGAGTATATTATTAGAGTAAAGCCTTGTTTTGAATTTTAGAAAAGTTGTATTATTTATTTAAATGATTTATATATTGGTGAGTGTGATGTGAATGATACTTTGGGAAGGTTTCTATGTGCGCTTGGTTTTTCTTTTGGTTTATGTGAGTCCCGAATACCTTTTTGGTCGTGCTTTGGTACTTCTGTATTAATTGTTTTTGGGTGTTGTTTAATGATTGTAGGGTGTTTCTCTGACGTGGCCGTGAATCCCCTCGATGGGTTCACAAAGGGTGTCTCGGGTCATATCGGACCACGCTCGGTCCACCGCCACCGTAGGCGAAGCGATTCAGATTGCTTCGGATTGTTCCCCTTTATTTGCGGGGCACACCTTGTTTTACCGCATGTTTTGGGTTCGTTCAGTTTCTTCTGCACCGGTTTCAAGGTTGGTTTTACTCTGTTTATTCTTTGGATTATTTTTAAGATAGTGATTCTGTGTTTTTAGATACTTTTCATTGTTGCAGAGCATTGGCAATGTTTTTCTGTGATATTACGATCGTTGGCAAGTGTCGCATGCTTGTGCGCAAGTTGGGGCGTACCGCATCATCGTAGTAACCAAGATGTGAGTATAGGTGGTCCCCCACTGCACTCACCTTTAAATTTATAATTTATTAATAACATGATGTTTTATTAATTTTAATGAATCATAAATCAAATAAGATAATTACTTTTTTAATGATTATTTTTTGTGAAAAGAGCCGTTTATTTTATACCGAAAACATGAAACATTTTCATGACGAGCGGACACCCAATATTGAAAGAATACCCATTTGGACTTTAAACATAATTCACAGTGTTTCAAATTTACTTCTATTTTTAATTCTAAGTGATTTTTTCTGAACAAGTGTTTTGGGTTTTCTCAAGAAATGAGGTTTTCCTATAAAATTGGTGAAGGCCCATTTGACACTTTAATAAATTACATTATTTTGGAAAACCCATTCAGGGGTGATCTTTGGTGTGTGTTGATTGCGTGATATTTATGTGATGTTTGTTCATCGTGACTGATTGATTGGCATTGTTGACTCATCCCTCTTTTATTATATGTGATTATATGACAACTTGGAATAGTGAGTGAATCTCTTGAGAACGATTGTGGCACTAGTTTAGATTACTCACTGGCTAGTGGCCCCATAGCAGGAGAATACAGATTTATTTCTGCTATGGGTATTGGGCCCCTTGGTTAGGCCATATAGGTCTATGCCAAGCGTTAGGGCGTTATGAGGTCATCGTGATAGGGCATGCCTTGAGGATGAGTCAGATGTATTGTACGTTCTGGATTGTTCACGATCTCCTAGGTTCGACCCATGTTTTCTTTAGTTTTTGTTTATATGTGGCAGGCGATTGAGAGGTCTAGTTTGGTTGATGGCCTATGTGTGCCACTTTTTCCATTTTCCTTAGTGTGTGTTACATGTTGTGTGGTTTTCCCTTTTTACTAACAATTGAAAATTGAATTTCATAATTGTTCGCAGTAAAGTTTTAATATGTAATTCATATGATTCTTCCAAACACTATAATTGTTCTTAAATTAAAAAGGTAAATGGAATGTTATTTGTTTTAGAAATGAAAGTGTGTGTTTCTGAAAACCAATATTTTATATATTTAGTTTAAATGTAGAATTAGTAAAATTTTTTATTTAAAGGTAGAGCTTTGGGAATAGTTTGTTGGGAATGCCTACTGAGTTTTAATAATAACGCCTATAGTTCTTTTTTTAGTGTTTGTGCAGGCTACAACATGGGTGTGTTCGCCTTGGGTGACGTTTGGTCGTAAGTTAGAGAGTGACATGCGAGGTCCCACAGAGATATTGGTTGTCTCTTTCGGTTAGTTTTATATTCTTTTGTTCTTGTTTAGTTACATTGTTCTATTAATTTATTTTTGCGCTGCCATTTTTTATTTCAGATGCTTTATTTATTTATTTATTTTTGGAAAAATCGTTCCCAAAACCTCTGATGATGCCCAAGTGCTTGTCGTCAGCCAAGGAGGATCAGGAACGCCTCTCAGGCCATGTCACTGGCCGTCTCGGGTGACAGTTTTAGGGTCAAACCGGGTTGGTTCCTGAAAAAATGGTATCATAGGAGGTCAGACTCTAGCAGACCTCACTTTTCAGAGTTCCATTTATTATTAGGGGATGTCCAGTAGATGGAGATTGGGACTGTCGAGGATCGGGAGGTAGGTTACGGGTCGGTTCCTAATCACCACCGCTCGTGACAAGACCTGAGTTACTAGGGTTAGTCCGGGTTTTGAGTCTTTTGTCTTTGTTTTGGATTGAGGGATGACAATAGAGGTGACTTGGTGTCACGTTGTGAACCCACATGGAGTAGCGACCCATATGGATCCCAGATGCCCGGTTCAAGGTCCTCTGGTATTATGTCTTACATGGGGCGTGGCTCACTACCATGTCACAGGGTTGGGTATAAGCACTAGTTATTCATTCTGGTTGTCCGTTGTTGGTTGAGATTTTCCTTGATTTAGGTTGGTTTTAGTGTGTTTGTGGAAATGTAGGTGGTTTTAAATTTAAAGGGGTCTTTCTTTAATAGTTTTAAAACTGGTAAAAAGTGGTTTTCTTTCAAGTTGTTTTGAAGTTTTTGAAGAACTCTTTTAAAGAGGAAGTTTTTCGATTTGGAAAAGTTGTACTATATCTATATTTGGTAATGTAATAGTAGGTGAATCCCTTGGTATTCTTTAGTATCGTTCGCATTGGTGTGGGTAGATACGTGAAGTGCACAATTACACATATGTATGGGTGATTTGAGTGAAAAGGGATGAAGGATTATGAGAAAGTTTATAGGATGCCATGGGTAGGGTTTTGGAATTTAAGGCTTGACTTTATTCTTTTTCCAAAATGGACATGAATGAAAAAGATGATTTTGGGACTTGGTTTTTCTTGAAAAGTTGGTTTTGGTATTTTGAAAAGATGATTTCACCGCTGTTTGTGAATGTTTGATTTATGAGTCGGTTACCCTTGGATTGTGGTGTTTCTTTTGGTTGTGTTTATGCTTGTTCGAGATTTCAGGCCGGTTGTCTTGGCTCATGGTGTTTCTTTTGATTGATTGTTGAATTGATTCCAGTTGCGATTTTGTTTCTAATGTTGTTCCAAACATGCCACCCAGAAATGACCTCAAAAGTTGTTAATGATTCATTCCAAATTCTGGTTTCTATCGATTGTTCATTGTCTTTCGATCCATTTAGGGTTTGTTAGGGGCACTGATGTAGATTGAGGGGAGTAGAGCATGTTTCTGGGTGGTTGGGAACTCCCGTGATTGATAGAGTTCGTATTGTCTTGGGTTTAGTGGAGGGTCTAGGCTTTGGCCAATGGAGGTGGATGTCTCATCATAGTGGGAGTTGGGATGTTGTAGAAGGTGTAAATGTTTGTCATTATCCAATATATCAAACTTGAAGAGGTGAAGAAGAAAAGAGGTGAGAACCTGTCCATAGTTGACAAGGCCAGTGGTTGTCAAATGCTTGTTTTGGATTCTTTAATGACTCGACATCTGGAGCGCAAGGGCTTGATAAAAAAATGGTGCCTCTCACCATTCGTAAGGGTTCCCCATTTCTCGAGCGGGGTGTACGTGATGAACATGCCTTTCAAGAAATCCCCTTTTTGGTGTTGACATCTGGTTCATCAGACTACTTTCTAATGTGCCATCGGTGTTTCCAGTTCGAGTATCCTAATCCATCTTGTCTCATCCCTCTGAAGTCCTACTATTGTGTGATCGTTTAGGTCATTGGGGAAGGAACCGAAAGAAGTGTCATTCGAGGAAGGAGTTCTGATCAGGGGATTTTCATGTTTCAATGTGAAGCATAAGATGATTTAGCCATCCGAGCCCCATCCTCAGGTCTCGGGGTGAAGCTCGTGCACATTCATGGTGTCAGAGACATGTGAGACCTTTGTTTTGTTCATTATCTTTCATCTTTGAATAGAGACATTCAGGTTCCTTCCACTTTTTTTATTTCTATTTTATGTTTATCCTTTGTGGTGATACTATGATGTACTTATTCTTTAATATTCATTGTAGTTGTGTCCTTCTGAATGTGGCCTCTATAATCTATTGTTTTTTCTTAAAAGGGTATTTGGCCTTGTGTGGGTTGGTCCTAATTTTATTAGTGATTGTTTGGAGATTTGAGTATTGAGGGTTTTTGTCTTGTGCTGAGAGTTCCAGGTTTTAGTGGAAGCTTTTTCTCACTTGTACTAAGGGAGTTGGATGTGTTGGGAGTTCTAAATCGGTTTGGGGAGTTCTTAGTTCCGAAATTGTTGTTTTAGGGATTTCATTGTTTTGTTGCCCCGATATGTCGGGTGGCCTTATGGTGGTGTTCATTTTAAGTCTCAGTGGTCCCGCTCAACTCAAGTGGAAGAGTGGGTAGGTTCAGGTTGGGAGTTCCAGCGTTAGGCCCTTCTCGGGTTGGTGTTCGTGGGTTCTAAAGTTTCCGTGTTAGTCATGTTCTTATGGAGGGGATAACCCTCTCGTGTTCTCCCCTTATTTTATGTCATGGTATACTCATGACCGGTATGGTGTGACTTGTGGAGTGAATCTTCAACCCGAGGTTCTTTATTTTACTTTTGGATCTTGTGAGGAACAGACTCAAGCTTTGGCAATCTTTTGGCTGGGTGACATTATGGGGGCAGAAACTATCTATGGTGGGGAGAATTGTCACACCCTGACCTTTAGAATTAATTTTTTATTTTAAAATTTCTTGGCTTCAGGGTCTCTCATCGAGGCTCAAGATAGCGCGAGACTAAATATTTTTTCATTAATGTTTTTACTGGGCTTCAGTCCCAAGCATGGTCACCGCATAGTGGGCGGTAGACGCATCATTACCCCGGGTGCCCATGCAAATGTCTAAAGATTAAAATAAATAATTATTTTTATGTAAATAAAATGGGTTAAATGGTTAAGTTGTATTAATGATGCTATAATAATTTAATTAATAATATTAATATTAATAAGGTGTTTTATTGTTATTATTATTACTATTTTTACTGTTATTAATTATTATTATTATTATTATTTATTAATCTATATACTATTAATTTTATTATTTTTATTTGTAATATCATTATTATCATTATTGTTGTATAATAATTATTTATATTATTATTATTATTATTATTATTATTACATTTCAATAGTTATAAATTTTGTTTTATTATTATTATTATTATTATCATCATTATATTATTGTTATTATGTTTTTTACTCTAATGGAACCCTAATCTCATCGCCCCCTCTTTCTTTCATTATATGTTTTTTTGTTGTGCGCCGCACCTCCCTGCTCACCTTCCTCCTGTAGTGCCACGAGCCCCTGCCCATCGCTCTCCCTCCCCTACTGCTGCTCCAGCCTCCACCATGTGCAGTCTCCCCCTCCTACGGATCGCCTCACGCTGCTCTGCCCATTCAGCACAACTCCCCCTCTCGGCTCGACCTCACATCCCTATCCGGCTCGCCCTCCATACTCGCCACTCCATGTCGGCGCGGGATCCGGCCTACCACCATCTGCAGGTCGCGTGCCATGTGATCCCCTCTGCTTGTCTAGCCGACGCGAGACCTGTCACCCTAATCGTCCTCCTTGTGCTAGCTCTAGTAGATCTCCCCTCACCCGACTGTCACTACCCTCCACACCCTAGGCATCACCTCCCCTGCTCCAACCTCCTCCAGCGATGAATAACCCAACAAAACCCCCATGTTTCAGTGGCTCAAACACCCTTCACTCACCCGTCTAGCCGACACCCTCTCTTCTCACTCTCTTACCGACCCGACAGCAGTTCGCTACACCTTTGGTATGCATCCCCTTCTTCCTATAGTGGTCATTGTGGTTCCCTCCAATGAGATTCATCCCCCCTATATCAATTTCTAGAAATCTATTATGCTTATTCCTTTTTCCATTTGATTCTATGTATAAATATAATTGAAATTAATGAGTTTCTTTGATCCCATTTTAGTTCTTGGCCATGACATAAATAGTTGGTTTATTGTGTCTTTGTTTCATGATTTAAATTGAACCATTTAATTGTGTTATGTTTTCCAAAAAAAATAATTCATTTGCATCTTTATAATGGTTTTATATAGAGGAAATGGTTCTTGGATGATTGGGTTTTCCATTGGGTGAAGATGTTCTTTTAAAGTGAATTGAATTTGAATTGTGGTGTTCCCTCGAAGGACTTTAAAGAGAAGAAATCGAGTATGTTTTTAGGGTAAAGCCTTGTTGTGAATTTTAGAAAAGTTGTATTATTTATTGAAATGATTTATTTATTGGTGAGTGTGATGCGAATGATACTTTGGGAAGGTTTCGATGTGCTCTTGGTATTGCTTTTGGTTTATGTGTGTACCGAATACCTTTTTGGTCATGCTTTGTTCCTTCTACATTAATTGTTTTTGGGTGTTGTTTAATTGTTGTAGGGTGTTGCTCCGACATGGACGCGAATCCCCTCACTAGGTTCAAAAAGGGTTTCTCAGGTCACGTTTGTCCGCGCTCCATCTGCCGCCGCCGAAGGCGAAGCAATTCATCATGCTTTAGATTGTTCGCCTTTATCTATGGGGAACACATTATTTTTCCGCATGTTTTGGGTTAATTCCGTTTCATTTTCACCGGTTTCAAGGAGGGTTTTACTATGTTTATTCTTTTGGATTTTTTTTACGACAGTGTTTCTGTGTTTTTAGAAACAGTGCGTTGTTGCAGTGCATTGGCATGGTTTTTCTGTGATATTACAGTCATCAGAAAGTGGCGCGTGCATTTCCGAAACTTGGGACGTACCACATCGTCATCGTAACCGAGCTGTGAGCCGAGGTAGGTCCCCCACTGCGCTCAACTTTAACTTTAGAATTTATTAATTTCTTGATGTTTTATTAATTTTAATCATTGAGAAATAAAAATAATAATTACTTTTTAAATGATTATTTGCTGTGAAAAGAGATTTTTTATATTATATTGAACACTTGAAACATTTCCCTGATGAGCGGACACACAGTATTGAAAGAATTCTTGTTTGACCTTTAAAAATTATTCACGGAGTTTAAAATGTACTTCTAGTTTTAAAGATAAGTGATTTCTTCTGAACAATTATTTTGGATTTTCTTGAGAAATGATGTTTTTCTTTAAAATTGGTGAAGGCCCATTCGACACTTTAATAAAATAAATTATTTTGGAAAACCCATTCAGGGGTTATCTTTGGTATGTGTTGATTTAATGAGCTATATGTGATGTTTTTGCATCGTAAATGATTGATTGGCATTGTTCACTCACCCCTAATTTATTATACGTGTTGACATTGGAACCTGACATAGTGAGTGAATCTTCTGAGACCGATTGCTGCACTAGTTTAGATTATGCACTGGCTAGTGGCCCCATAGAAGGGGAATAATGAGTTATTACTGCTATGGGGATTGGGCCCCTCGGTTAGGCCATGTAGGGCTATACCGAGCGTTAGGGCGTTATGACGTCATCGAGTTAAGTCATGCCTTCAGGATGAGTCAGATGTATAGTACGTTCTAGATAGTTCATGATCTCCTAGGTTCGACCCATGTATTCTTTAGTGTTTGTTTGTATGTGGCGGATGATTGAGAGGTCTAGTTAGGTTGATGGAAGATGTGTGCCACTTTTTCCATTTCCCTTAGTGTTTGTTGCATGTTATGTGGTTTTCCCTTTTTACTAACAACTGCAAATTGAATTTCTAAATTGTTCAAAGTAATGTTTTAAAATGTAATGCATATGTTTCTTCTAAACACTAATCTTGTTCTTAAATTAAAAAGGGCAATGGACTGTTACTTGTTTTAGAAATGAAAGTGTGTTTGTGTGAGAACCAATATTTTGTATATTATGTTCAAACCTGGAATTAGTAAATTTATTTATTTAAAGGTAGTGCATTGGGAATAGTTTGTTGGGCATGCCTACTGAGTTTTAATACTCACGCCTATAATTCTTTTTTTAGTGTTTGTGAAGGCTACAACTTGGGTGTGTTCTCCTTGGGCGACGTTTGGTCATGAGTTGGAGAGTTGCCCTCAAGGTCACACAGAGAAAATGGTTATCTTTTTTGGTTAGTTTTATTTTCTTTTGTTCTTATTTAGTTACTTTGTTCTTTTTATTGATTTTGCGCTGCTCTGTTTTATTTCAGCTGATTTATTTATTTAATCTTTTTGGGAGAAATCATTCCCTAAACCTCTGTTGATGCCATGGCGCCTGTCTCCAGCCTCGGAGGATGAGGAATGCCTCTCGGGCCATGTCGTGGGTCGTCTCGGGTGACCAGTTTAGGGTCGACCAGGGTTGGTTCGTGAAAATATCTTCCCTCATTCAAAAAAATAAAACGCAAAAAAATTTTCATTATACATACTATAAATATTAGGGTATTTTTATTTCATCACCTTTCATGGTTCCCTCATCATATGATAAAACATGTTGTATATCTATTTCACATAGACCATGTAAATTATTATATTTCAATGAACATTGTTTCAACAATCGAAGTTCATTAATTGTTTCTCTTCTTATGAATGATCAATCTTCAAAGGTAAAAATCTTTGATATAAAGAATGTAAAGGGTATTTTATTTTTCTACTCAATATAGATACATATAACACATCATGTAATTAGGATATATTACAAAGGAGTTATAGATGATAGAATTTTACTCTGATGCGATCAAGAATCATAAAGGGACTAATTTATCATAGAATATTTTTTCACTTCTTCACAAATCTCATGACTTTCTACCATGATGATTTATTGAGGAATACCTTTTCTATAACCTAATTATTTAGGTATTATTGATGGTTATAATCATATCTCTTATATAGATTACAAGAATTTCTAATGTGATATTTAATGGTCTAGACATTTTCAACCATTTCCACATCTATTTAAGGACCCATCAATTTTTGTTCACCAAATTCAACCCAGCATTCTAATGTAATGCAAATCATCCCGTTAATGGATTCATAGGGATCAAATGGTATACTCGAGTTGACCATTTTCTTATTTTAGAACACAACAAAAGTAATATGTTGATCCCATCATCCTTTGAAGTTAATCAATTATTATTTCAACATGCCCTTTGGTATTAGGATTGTCTTCAAATATTGAAAATAAGTTTGAGGGTGATAATCACTCTGAATGTTCATCTCGATATTCTACTAATAATAGAGAATATCGAAGATCATGTTGGTAAATCATGTATCACAATATGATACAATCCATAGTTGTGTTTTATGCATCATCTCAAATTCTAAAATGTTTATCATTATAGATTGATGAAGTGAGAGTTACTATTGAATTTAAATTAATTAAGAAGTCATAATGAGTTGGTACACCAAATACCATATAGAATTATTTCCCCTTTATGCCTTAGAAGGTATATTGAAAAATTCCATGGTTATGTTTTTCCATTCCCATGTACATATGTGTAATTGTTGCTTTATCCCACTGGATTTTTTCTTTTAATCTTTCATTTTCTTTCATAAAAGACACCATGATTTATATTACACAACATAATTATTTATATTGTCAAAAAATTGTGCTGTCTGAAATATTTATACACATGTGTGCTCCCTGGATGGACGAAGAAGGTTAATCTATGTTCATCATATAGAAAATCCTTTTTTAACCGATGATTTTTTGGTAGACATAGTCTTGAACAAAATAATACAAATCCTTATTCATTGATTTTAAAATCATACGAATTTCATTTATTATAGCCTATTCTATCTTATTAATTTAATATCATCTCTTTGGTATTACATTATCTTCTATAACATGTTCATAAAATTACATCAATCATAAAACTAAATGGGATAACATGTGGACATAAAAAATAAATGAGTGAGATATAAAGCCTAATAAGAGAATAAATAAAGGATAACCTGAATAAAGCCTTATGAGTTATTTAATTTCCATTTCAACGAGACATAATTTGGTTGAGAATAATAAAAATTAAAAATGATGCATGATTTAACGTTATAACATAATGGAAAAGTGTGAATGTGGAAAAACAGTAAATATCACATAAAATTATAAGGTCAAGGTCAACCACCATGACATAGTAACATAATATTATCATTATATCATATTTTTCAGAAAGAGTGGAATCTTATGAGACTAAAACATTACCCAACTTATTAGACTTCTATCTAAGAACACTTTTCTTATTCATATCATATACACGCATAAGAATACCACATTGACTAAATAACATAAGATCATATTTCATTATACTTATTTAAACGATCAAGGAGTGTGGAATAAAAACATGTTATTCCCAAATAAGGTAAGTATAGTTATGTTTAGATGAATATCCATCAATGTAAATTATGACGGTATTCACAACAAAAGGCTAAACAAGGAAAAATTAAAGTGAAATTTTTGTAGCATAACTGTAATACATAATGTTTTATAATATGGTTTAATGAAATTTAATGGAGTCAATAATCATTTTATAATAAAATGGGAAGTAATATGTATTATTATAAAGGATATACAAATATTATGAATAATAAATAAAATGTATAATATTGATATGATTCTTGAATAATTATGAGAAGGAGAAGATATGATGCATTGAGAGAGTAACTCCAAGAGAATGAGAGGATATTATTGAGATATTGGGGAACTATAGGAGGAATATAGAGAGGAAATGGTATAATAGGATTTGATATAATTATTATGTGAATATTAATGGGATCATGGGGTTTTAATATAAAAAATGATATGTGAGTTCTTTTTTAATTCTCAAAAATAGGTTTTAGACTCTATTCATTAAAATTATCAAAACCACAAACATTCTGATAGTTTCGACTATTTTTTCAGACATAGAAAATTTTCATTTATATTTTGTTGAAAAGTTCATAACTCATTAAAATATTACACATGCTGATGTGGAAGTGAGTTGTGTTAAAAAAATAATTTCAAAACCTTAAAATATAATATATGTCTTGGAAGATTCATTGGAGATTTATAAAATGAGTCAAATAACCTTAAAATAAAATTATTTTAAATAATAATAATATTTTTTATGTTATGTTATCATTATATCATGTATTCATCACATTTGGGTCATTATGATGTCCTAATACACACCATGTATATATAATGTATTTAATTTATTCTTAAAAATTATATAGTTTCACAAAATCAAGAAAAATTCAAAACTCGATAATATTGATGTGATGATTCAAAAATTAATATTTTTCAAATAAATAATATTCTAAATATTACAGTTTTTTACCTTTAAAAAAGTATTGACATTGATGGATAAATGTTATGATTTTTAGTAATAGATGTTTTCAAACTATTATGAAAAAATATATTGGAATTCATAATAATTATATTATTATTTATTAATTTTTTTAAAAATAATAATAATTTTTAATTATAAAATAATTTATTTCAAAAATTGATTTATTCTTAAAAATAAATGCATTTTGTGATATTTCATATTTCCTAAAAATACAATTTGGTGTTTATCATATCAAAATAAAAATCACATATAACATAACAACAATATAAGTAAATATAAAAACTATTATCTTGAGAATAAAATATAAATATTAATATTATTAGGGTATTGAAACCTAACCCTTTTTACTCATGAAATACTCATAAGGGAATAGTGCTTCTTGTGATATTTTAAAAGTGTTGTTCCAAATACATGGTTTTTATCATGATTTAGATGAGAATGAACATCTCTCAAAACCCATTTTCTAATTATTTCGTTATTATATCTCATAATATTATTGGAAAAGGGAAAATAATTGTGATTCTATCTCCCTCAGAATCACGGATATATGGGAATAATATGGTATGATTCGTCTTATATAGGTCATCACTTCCTTTTTAAATATCAATTTGATTCATAAAACATTATATTAATATTAATCATATGATTTCTGTTAAATATAGATATTTTCAATGATTAAGATGATAAATTGGATTTTAAATCCAATGGTATGTAATAAATCATTCTATGTGAATATTTTTCAATAATCATTATTTGTAATATAATTAAATCATATTGGGTATTTAATTTATAAAAGTATGGTTCGCCAAATCTCCTAATATATTATTCATAACTACAACCCTTATTAGAAATATCACAAAATTATATTTATTCATTAAATTTTGAATGAAATAATTAGAAATGGTGGGCTTAGAATCTCAATAAGGAAAAATATGGGAGGTAAAAAAATAAACATAAGCATGAGGGTATGATAACAAGAGTATAAAATTGAAAACACATACAGGCATATCAAATATCACAATATTTAAAACAGCATAAATATTTTTAGTTGAAAAGATATTATTTACAATGGAATAAAATAAAATGATCCATTATATAATAAAATTGTAATAAGGCAGAGAATTGTGATGTAGAAAAAACAATATATACATGGTAGTGAAGGATAATTTCTAGAACTATCATTGTTTAATGGTTTTAATCCCCAAATAAACATAGTAGCCATTGTTCACACCCTAAACTATCATATTAGACAATGTAATTAATTTAATAGGGTTCACCCCCCATTCCAGTCTGGTTACTATTATGTGATATAAATAATTAACAAATTTATTCGATGTATACATAGGTCCCACCCATCATTGTTTATATTTTTTCCATTATAATTTTTTATAAAGTAACCAACTTCTTTATTTATAAAAAACCAGTATCAAATAATGGAATCCATACATACGTGTACAACAACACCAATAATAATTCCCCATATCAGAACCCATAAAAAGAAAAGATAATCAAAAACCTGTGAAAAGGAATGAATTTAATAAAATATCCCATAAAATAATATCTTGTGGAAATAAATAGATTATATAAATATTTCATCATCATAAACATAATCCTTCCAGATAATTAATTGGAATTTTATCTTTTGAGCCTATTCCTGGTAAACTAAAAGTAACATTAATGAATTTCATATTATATGGAAAACTATTTTTAAATATCACTTATATATTTTATTAATAAATTAGTCTTTGAACATTGAATTATTCATTTTAAAACATTATGTATTTTCATAATCCCTGTCATTTAAAATAAAATTGAAAACAAATAAAAGAATATTTATGAATAATTTAAAACATTTCTCATGTAAAATAACATTATTAATTTTAAAATATATATTGAAACATAAAATTATTTGAAAACAGTTGATATTTAAAATGATCATGGACGTATATACATATATATAAATCTTTAAGAATCATTTTATTCCTTTCTTGAGGAAAATAAAATTTTCTCTACGAAAGATAAAAATTTCAAAACAAATTTTTTTTTTCAAATTTCCATCACTTTAAATTATCCATGGAATAAATTTTCATAATCCTTAAATTTATAGTGTTATTGATAGTGGAATATAAAATTTATGCCATTGTATTTAATATAATTAATTTTTCACTATTTTTTGTAAAATTGAAACTGCCCTTACATGGAAAAATAACTAATAACCCCTATAAAAAATTTAATATTTAAATTTATTAGAATTTATTTAAATAATCAGTTGGTGTATATTAAGTACAATTTAGATTTTATTTTTTGGAAAACATGATCTAGGAGGTAAAATAGCATTCTACCAACGAAGTAAATAAAAGAAAATTTTCTTAAAAAAATATTAATAACTAATGTCTATATTAAGAGTGAAAATTTAAGGGAAAAATATAACATTGACCAAAAACAAGAGTAAAAATAAATTAATGAGTTTTTTTTTGTGATATAGTATAATATTTCATCATTTTAAAAATAGAAATAAATATTTTGGATAAAAAATGAAATTTTAACCTCAAAACATTACCAATTTGGTATTATTTTAATCATATTAACCATTAAATAATAACATAAAATTCAAATTTTAATATAATTATGAATGATATTAATGATATGACATTTCAAATATGCATTATATACACCTTAGGGAAGAAAATAGTAGAAAAATATAACTTATGTCCCAAAATTCAAATTCTGACAATAATCACTTACCATTATGGTATCATTTGATCCAAAACTCAAATTACGAGAGATCATAAAGATGGTATGTAAATTCCAATTGTTTCTATAATGAATCGAGCATAAACATTATGCAATCATGAATTAAGTGAATAATTCACATTGAGGATATTATTAGGCTTATTGTATTATAGAATTAGGCCATAACTGTTAAATTACGTCATAATAATAATAAAGTAGACACTTCTAATCAATATCCATATTTTATTAGATAAAATAAGAAAACAAAAAAAATTAAACATGTAAACATCTATGTTTTAGAAAATATGACTTTTCCTTGATCCCAACCTTGACCATATTCGTCTTTTTTTCATGTAGAAAAAATTTTAAAATCATGGGATGAGTATAAAAAGCTTAATAAGGGTTATAAAAAAATGAAAGAAAACATAAGTCCACCAATACATATAAGTCAATGTAATCATACTTTTCAATCATTAACACACCAGAAAATATCATAAGATTCATGAATAACACATGTAAATCATTAATCATAAATGTAACTTATTCCATCCATATCATACTTAGTTTTTAGCTTTGACACCTACATAGGGAGTTACATTTGGAATACCCATCATAGTATATTCCCTAAATAACTTAGAAGAAATATTAACATTTTACTCTATCACGTTACCAAATTCATGAAGATATATATTGGGCTCACCTACCCTATTTATATCACGAAACCACCCATAGACGTAATCAATTCCCAAGAATCATAACATATTAACAAGATATAAAAAAACATAAAGGAAAGCTAACATCTCCTCTTTGCAATCAAAATATATCATTTAAATATATTGACTTAATCAACCCATTATCAAAATCATTTCAATACCAAAATTCATAAAAAGTGTTTATGGTATTTATTTTCCTTTTAAAATATTTCATATCTTGTTAATTAAGTCAAAGATAAAATAATTCCCACATCGACATAAAGGTTGTTATCCCCATGTACATTAAAAGGAAACATTATATTGGTCATTTAGTTAAACTATTCGTAGAAAAATATTCCATTTTAATGAAATGAAATGACAAAGGAGTTAAAACATCATATAAAATAATGTCATATTTAAATTGAAATATTCCTCACTGAATGGAGATTGGGACAATTTGCTTTATGAAAATTCAGCAGCCTAATGTCGTCAAATTAAAATTTAGAAAATACGTTAATGAAAGAGAAAATGGTATATCATCACAAGGACACAAAATTTATAACAATAAGGATATAGAAGAAAATATCCCAACATAATAAATATAATTTAATATATATAACTTTAAATAAGACTTTTAAAAAAAAGAGGGTGAATGGTTCCCATACAATGAACATATTATTACATTAAAGATAAATCAATGACATAATTATGTGTGAAAAATATATATATGCCAAATATTTGTGGATATTAATTGTAAAACAATCATATTCCATTATAACATATTCATTTAATGATATAATTAATATGTAGAGGTTTAATCCAATGAAAAAAATTGGGTTAAGAAAATCCCTTACCTTGTGTCCAACATGACTCGTTCATCTTTAATATCTTGAATAATAAACTGAAGTAAATTTATACTTGATTAAGAACATTTTCATGTTTATTATTCCTTTTATGTTACATATTAAAAAATTATAATCATTACATAATCATTTAAGTTAATAATGTATTTTATGTCGATATTTTGCACTTGAGTCAAAAATGAACTTCCTGTAATTAAAAGTTGTCTATGTGGTGAAAATTCCATTGTATCTATAATTATATTCGTGGTTTATATATGATATATATCACATATATCTAGTATATATATATTTATGTATGTATTTATAATATTACATAACATATTGTGTAAATAAAATAAAATGCACCGTTCATGGAGACGTTAAGCCATGCGTACACATTAGCAGTACTTTTAATTCTATTTCTTATTTAATGGAATGAAAACATAATGATACACCGGTATATTATTATTCCAGTATAGTATCATATATAATCTCATTTATTACATCCCATATAAGTTCAACTTATTGAATGAACGAGTCATATCATTTTGAGGGGGTTGTAGTCCACACTTAATCAAATGAAATTATCATATTTACCCATAATGGAAACCATAAAAGAATGTTATAAATGAAATATATCGAATAATAGATACAATATAAATATAATATATATATCACATATAAATATAGTTATATCATAATGTCCACTATGAGAGGCGGCGGGAGATAATTGAACATTAATCATTTCATTATGCAGTTGTTCGCCGTAAACAGAAACAGTATGTTCGTATCCCTGAAACAGAGGTGTGTGTTTGTGTAGTTTGAAAAATTATCATAACAAAAACCTATAATATTGAGGATATTGTTGATTCTATTTAATAAAATAATAAAATAATTATTAAAAATATACATGTTTATGATATTCTTGTCCTTACATTAAATTAATTAATATAACGTGACATTATCACTCCCTAGTGGCTCCAGGGGCTCCCAAAATCGACCGAAGGATTCTATTGGTCGAACATGTATCTCCCAATATTATTATTAAATATGAAATGGTAATTTATTATTAATATAATAAAATATTTTTACCCTTATTTAGAATATTTACCCTATAACCATGGAAAATAAAATATTTACTAAACTAAATATAAAAAATGTCTAAAAATAAAATTTACTTATTAACAAAATTTTTACCTCTTGATTCCAATTATGTAATCCATTTTTCCAAATTCAAAATAAATAATTAGAAGAAATTAATTTAAAATTAATTCGCATTGTCAAAACAAAAAATCTTGTTTTGAAAAAATAATAATTATCAAAAGTTTTACATTTGTTTATGTCAATTTTAAGGGTAAAATTACATTCAACAACCCACATTAAATTAAGTGATAAAACTATAATCCAATTAAACATTAAAAAAAATTAAAATTAAAATCTTACTATATAATTATATTATATTAAAATGCTATTTTGAATTAAAATGTTTTACTTTTCACTATTCATAAAAATGACTATTATCAGAAAAATTTCCAAAGTTCATCCAAAACAAATTTTGATGTCCCGATTACAAAGAATAAGTTTATTTTATCAAATAGAACATATATAACTAATAAAAAATATATTTAAAATGGGTTTTCCATAAAAAGGCAGTAAAATTACCTTTTAAATGATATTTGAGTTTTTATGGTTAATATTATATTCATTCACATTTTAAGATTCTATACTTTATTGGATAAATGTAAAAACATTTAATAAACTTTTTTAATCATATTGTAGTTATTTCTATTCATTCCCTACAAAAAAATTACTATGCATTAATGAATACTTAAAATAATAATATTATATTATTAGTTTTTAGTATAACACAGCGTTTTGTGCAACGTAAAATTTCATTGAAACTCGTTGTTACGTATCGGGTATGCCATCATACAAAGAATGCAAATTAAAGTAAAATTAATATTTAATTCACCAATATTAGTAAATAAAAATATTTTATATTTATAATTTATCGGGGATGCTATAGTTTCCATGAAAATAATCATAAAAACTTTCATTGGTATTATATACACTATATAAAAAATATTTATTGAATATGGAATGTGTCTCATATAAGTAAAAATTTGAAAAATAAATCCCTATTAAAAAAAACCATTATAAAAATTATTGGTTTATTATTAGAAAACTATATAATGAGGCCTATATATATCATAACATATATGATTTCCTTTATTACCTTAACTACATGTTTATTTATTATTCATCATTAATTTAATTTTTCAAATAATAAATAATTTGTTTTTTATATATGTTTTGAAGTGTTATTATTTTTATTTTAGTCCACCTGGTATGATCATGGTTACATAATATCCATAATTATAAATAATTTTATAAATTTAATATTTATTTGGTATATATGGAATTATAATTATCCAAAAATGTTATATATAGAAAACGAAATACACATTTCCATGAGATGGTAGGCCACACCGATGCACGATAATTATTTCCATTTTCTAATGGTGGATGTAAAGAAATTTAAATAATATAATACCTATACAGAATACTTAATATGTCAAATATATCACATATTATCATTAAACCAATCCTTATTACCATCAATTTCAAGTGTGAATGAGCTTCATCACTTCACGAGGCGGTAGTCTTCCATACACACAATCGACACTAACATATTCTCACATAATATAAATTTATTATTTATATGATAAATAATTATTATAAAATTATATTAATATAAAAAAATATCCTATATAATAATTAAATACTCCATTATATTCATCTGTGTGTGGTTGTGATGGGAATCGAAAAATATGGGTTTTTGAGAATGTAGTATTTTGCAAACACAACTAATATTTTATCCAATTTTAAATAAGATGAGAATTATTTGGGTTATTTAATTAACTTAATTAAATATACTTTTATTTAATATGATGAGTTCATAATATCATAATGTTTATGTAATAAGAGAAAGTGGTGGAGAATTAAATAAACTAAAATGCTTATTGAGGGACATTCTCTGTTCTTTAGACATCAATTATTTTTCACCAAAATGATTCTTACGATAGATTTATGACCAAAATAAAAATTATAAGATAAAATGATGGATTTATAGAAATTATTTTTTAATTTAGTTTCAGATCCATTTTATTAATTGTTTATAGTAGTGGCGAGTGGGAGGCCTTTTTACAGGTGAAGAGAGAGGAACAGTTGTAATTTCTAAAAAGATAATGGTTTCCCACTATATTATAATAGAAAAATACATAAAAATACTCTATTATATAAAATTACTGACTGTATATTCTAAATATTTTCATTATTTTGTTAACATGTTTGTAGTTCATTTTACTTAATATCTTTACAGTTTATAATCTAGTAAACTCATCTTTACATTACCCACAATATTTGATTTTTCACATATTTTACTTATTATAATTTTAAAAAATTGAGTATAACATATTAGAGAATTTGAATTATGAGGAGTCATAATTTGAAATCAAATTATACCAATTCCATTCATATTAAATGATAATAATAATTTTAAAATAATCTTACAATAGTGATGAAAATTTTATTTTCCAGGGAGAAAACATCAAAAATATTAAAAACATTTATGTAGATAATTCATATTAAATCTATTATTCTATCTTAAAACGGATTACTAGATATTTAAATGAAATATATTTTTTAAATATTAATTAGAAAGTTTTTATATTTTTAAGTGGTTCAAAATAAATTAAATTTATTAATGAAAACAATTATTTTCATTATTCATCTAAATATTAATCTTCATTAATAATAAAAATAAAATTCACCCTAATATAGTTTTTAAATAATGATATAAAAAACTAACTTAATTTATTCTTATAATTTTTCTAAAATTGGGAAATAAATAATTTCAAAAATATTGGGAAAAATTCGAGAAAAATTCTCATTAGTAAAATACGTATTTTATTCATAAAATTGTCATTACTCATATTTTTTTACTAAAAAATAAATATTACCGTTTGGAATTTATACCATATAAATTCCATTGAAATCATTCAAAAAAAGTGAATTATTTTATTTTTTGTGGTTAAATATAATTGTGTGCATACAAATTTTTTTTCAGAGAATGATTTTATATTTATTCAAAAAAATATTTTAATTTATAATTAATTGGCCACTAAAGAGTTAATTTTATTCTCATTTAAAAAAAATCATAATTTAGTTTATCAAATTCACACCATGTTTTCCAATGAATATACATCCAATATTATAAAAAATAATATTTTTTAAATTATAAGTCATTATTTGTTTAAAATCTATATTCAATGTAACATTAGAAAAAATCAGTTTAAAATGAAAAGAAAGATTTATAAAATAATAATGTTTTTTGGAAAAAATAAAAAAAATATCGAGTTGTTACATTGTAACTGCATTAAATGAATTTCTAACTATAAGTCCATGACATTGGTACCAATGAATAAGGATACTTATGCCTCAATATATCCTCAATTTCTTATATACCTTCTTTAAGATGGTGAGTTTTCCATAAAAACATATACTTGGTGAGTGATATTGTTCTCTAGAACACTCTTTATACAATAAATAATCTCAAATAGTTGATCATCATATAAAAGATCATGCTATACCTGTATGACCTCTACATTCAGTACATATCATTTATATAGATATTATTTAATGATTTTAATAATTGTGTTAATAATAAATATTTAATTAATCTATGAAATAAATAATTTAATTAATTACATCACATTAGTAAATCAATATATTTATCAAAACCCAGGAATTATTAAAACAATCAATGAAAATATTTGTAATATTTTGAATTCATGTTAATGCATTCAAATAATGATTAAACTATTGGAATAGATAAATTAACTAATTTTGTAATTAATTAATTACATTAATATTCTATTATAACATTCCTTATGATTAAATAAGAAACCCATCTAGTATTATTTCAAATAATTTTATCTTTTACCTTTTAAAATAATTTTGTACATGAAATATACATGGTATGCCACATGACATTTATAGTTTTTTTAATTTAATACATTTATAATATTTAAGACATAAAATAAATACACTATCACCCAATATATATTTTGGATCATTTTTTGTAATGTCCTTCTTGGATAATGTGTACTTACATGACATGTTTTCTTACCTCAAATTTCACAATATAAATAACATATAGGCCTATATGTCATATCATATAGTCTTAACAGTGTGTGTTCCCCCAGATCAAACTATGAATATAGGTTGCATGTTCCACTAAAAGTATTTTTCCAATACCTAAAATTTTCATTGATCAATCAACATAAATTCTAGAAATATCTATACAACATTAATTTGAATGCATGTATAAAAACACAGATGAAAAAAATCACCCTATTTTTAAATTGGGTGGCATTAAATTTGTCACCTGGAATTTTCATCATAATATACACCATGTAGCATTGGTCTCACTTTATATACTCCATATTTTAACACACAATACATCAAAATAATAATTTTTGTATTTCTTACATGATTTTATATGTATTGTGTGAGATATAAATTATAGTTTCATGATGTGTATTAAATGTATTGCCACATTATTTGATAGTAGTCAATACATGACATGTAATTAAACAATTTAACAACAATAATAATCATTTATAGTTATTTATAGCATTATTCATTTTGTTTTTACCACACATGTACTCCATAGAGGTATCATGTAGTCCAAATGAAGCTATGTTTTCAGCTTTAGGTCATTACATTGACTTTAATGACCTCACACCTTGAGTTGCTTAGTGAACTGACATTTTTATGTCGTTTTACTTTTGTGACTTTACTAATGGAAAACATATTATAATTCATAATCACATAAGGTGTGTCCATGTCATGTATCCATCAACCTTGGATCCTTAATATTGATTCAGTCAATGGTTTTAATATGTTTTATAATGTAAATGGACCTAAGAACTCATATTAACATGTTGAAATTAATAAAAGAACTATAAAATTTTCATAAACATTAAAATTAAAAAAATAATGCATTAAATTGATCAAAAAAATTCCAAAAAAATAAAAATTATTATGTGACCACCCTGATAATGCATAATGTTTTTATGGTACATCTATAGTATATATCCTCATCTCGATATTGGTTTCCACCACATTCAATTGATAATATATTATTACTAAGATAAATGGAAGACTAAAAACTCAGACATGGATATTTCACATACTATTTGATATTAAGTAAATTCAAGAATAACCTCAAAACAATATTCTTCATTATTAAATTTCATGGTTTCTCCTTTTTTTCTTTATGGTAGAGAATACATGTAAAGATTACATAAGGTATATACACATGTTCTCTATCAGCATATTATTTCTAATTACCAGTTTTATTATCCTATAACTCTAAACTAATGTATTTCATAGTAATTCAAATTAATCACAATACAGAATTACATGGCTATCGTTTTATGATTTAGATAGATAATGGGAGGATAATCGTTTTCTTCCTTTTGAGAATTTAAGACGATATTTAATTATACAAAAATGTTATCTCTCTCTCTTTATAATGTTATATCATAGAAAATAATTCTTTTATCATAATTAATAAATCCATAATATACATATATCATTATATTTATTCATTATAATCCCTATATTAAATAAGAATAATATATTAATTATTTCAATAACATGTATTCATATTATTGTCAATATTTATAAAAAAATTATTATAAATTATATCAAATAATGTATATCTTTTAGATCATGTTATTTACATTATCTATTAATACTAAATAATATTTTATTAAACCTTGATTGATAAATTATTTAGCTAAAAAAATAATAATTATTCATTCAATAATTAAATATTTAATTCCCTATATTGATTAATTTATATTTATTTTTTAATTCATGTAATAAACTATATATTTTTATTAATATACCCACTTGAGTAGAGAACGAAGATTTTTATATTTTGTTACAATAAGAATAATTTAATAAGGGAAAATCTCAACTCATATATTATAAATATAATTATTTTTTATTTGGTTTTTTAAATAACCATTATAGTGATAAATTGTTTAAATAGGAAAAACTATAATAATTTTTTATATTAAATACAATATAATTTAATGATATTTTGAATAGAATTTGTGGGTGACCCTCTAGTCCCCTTTTTCAGTGACATTATGTAAAAAACCATGGTGTAATATATTGAAATATTAAAACACATCAAGGAACACATAATAAAATAATTTATTATATCAATAAGATGAACATTTCTTTGAATTTTACTTTGATGTATAATCATTTTATCAATGTTAATCTCAAAAATGTGGATGCATACTTTTTTCATCAACTATTGTGATTAGTTTATCTAAAATTGGGTTTCAAAAATAAATGCTTCAATTAAATATTATAACCAATGATATTATATAATATTAAGATTTTGATCAATAGTATAAAAATATCCTTTTTTCTTTAGCTGTTATCAGAAAATATATTATTGATTATTTCAATTAATTCCATTTCACATGTGAATCACCCATCCATCATTTCTTTATTTGGAGAATATGTCATTACGTTTTTCATTAATACATAAAATATTGTCATTGATTTTATGCATTTATATTAATATCAATTATTAGAACCAAAACATATGTTCATAGATAATAATATACCATAATACAAAAAATATGAGGAACTCTTAATATCATGTAAGTCCTCATGAACTCCCTTCATATGGATCAAAAACTAATTAATAAATGAGAAGATGTATCAATTTATATGAATCAGCCATCACCTAATAATCAAATATCCTCTATTCCATATCACAAAAATGATATTGAGATAGTATGAATTACATTTAATAATATATGAATATTATATCAATGTTTTCATTATAGTGAGTAATTTATATAATCATTTGTTAAAAATATTATAATTAAATAATTTCATTAATGTTGTTGAGAAGAAAAATAATTTTCTTAATAGATGTATATTAATATACCAGTACTCAATAAAATAATTTATTTTTATATAGTGAACATGCTATAAAATATATACTGTGAAGTGTATTTCAATGATGGAATAAGATATATGATTTTATAGTTATTCAATAAATCCTAAAAAATCTATTTTTATGTTAATATATATAATGATAAGGATATTATCTTCAAACTACTAAACATTTTTTTCCATTTAATGATGAAATCTAGAATATTATTTTATGGATGAGCACCATGGACAAAATGTACAAGTTATATCGAGAACACAATGGCAGAATCATTATTATACAAATCTCTCAACATTTTTATTTTATATAAATGTGGTTTTTTCTAAACTGTGTTATATCTAATGAATAAATTTTGATTGATACAATGTACGTATAGGTAGTGGCTTTATAGTACTTACCTGATATTAAATTTAAAATTATGATATTTATTGACATGACTATTTATTTTTGAATGTTTATACATCATTCCTACCATAGAAAGGAATGTGAATAAATTTACCTGGAAATACGATAAATAATATCTGATTGATAATTTTTATGTTTTATTTATTGATTATATGTGTAGTCTAGAATCCCTGATGATTCAGTTTCTAATTGATCTTGGAATGAGTTATACCATCTATATTGATTCATGAGTTATCTTTTAGGAGTTCGGATGATGTATGTGGATAGTCAGTTCTCTAATTATTCACAAAAAATGAGACTCCCTATATAGATCTTATCCATATTTTGGAATGAATCATTCTACTAGGGCTTATGGATTGATGTTTTGATGCTACAATCTCTTTATAGATTTATTTTTTGTCTATGAGTATCATAAGATCTCAAGATACATTATTAAATATTTATATTTCAATCATTAATAATGGTGTTGGGATTACCTCCATACTTTATAATAGATATGTTTTTCACAAGAATGTTTACATTCATCGATGAATACCTTGGAAAGAATACCACTGAGTAGTTAGTGAGGGGATCATGAGTGGAATGTAATATAATTACCCATTATCACAATAGATCTTAGATATGACAATTTTATAACAATACATTAACAACTGTTTTTATCATATCCCCAAATCCTGAAAGGGTAATGGACATAGAAAAATCATTTTTCACATTGTATGGTGATGAAAAACTTACACTATTATATTGAGACAATTCTAGGATAAGTGCTACATTATTTTAGATTGATCGACATTTTGAGAATGTGGTTAGTCCCGTCTTTTATGACAGTGATGTTAGTTATGGATAGTCAAACCTTTCAATGGATTGTGTATTTGGGATTAATAAATTTCTATCATTCCATGATGAACCATTTTTAATTTTATTTTTTTGAAAAAATATATTACATTAGTACATGGAATGTAAAATTCCCTAATTAGTTGTATGCATCATTATTTTTTTATCATTAAAAAATTATCTTCACACCAAAAAGTTTCATTTTTTAATACGATCATATATCACACTCACAATAGAGATGAGGTGATAATAAAATCAAATAGACAAAAATCAAATTTTTCTATGGTCACCCAAACTAGGATTCCAAGTAGAATACATTAAAGACATGATCATTTATCAGAATTTTAAAGAATAAAAATTTTAAAGATTTTCATGTTTTTATAACAATCCAGGTTTATATACATTAGAAAATAAATGGATAACCCAATCATCCATTTATAAAAAATAATTCAATTCACTCTAGCCAAAAATATCGTGTCTTCAACAATCAATAAATAGAAATGTTATCAATGACTATGTTGTAGTCAAATACATTTTAGTCAACCCAATAAAACACATTTATACTCTCATGATATGGATGCCTATATGTCTCATGTATATTTTATTAAATCAATGTTATTGAATATAATTACTCTGAATGATTAAAGTGTTTATCTCGACATCATCTCCTCTAATTCATTCCCTTATTTTTTTTCTTTAATTTCTACAGTTTCAATAAATTATTTTCTTATGAATTTTCACTGAATTTTATAAACTAAAAAACAATGTGAAGATTATATTTATAATATTATAATCCCTTATTTTATACCCATTATTATATCAACTAAATTATACAAATTTTTCTTCCATGATCATGGACTCCTATAATTTTTTTAATTAATTTAATTCTCCAATTATCATCTATATGATCTTCCTTTTCTAAGATGGTATGATCTTATAATGTATTGTTTTAACAACATCTTCAAAAGTATAAAAATATATAATAATATATAAACATTGTAATATATTCGTACAACATTTTAGAAAGACTAGACCTCCAACTACTTGAATACAATGATGGTATGTCATATTATTGTATTCATTCTATGACTAATAATTCATATCATAATCTGTGAGTTAATTAATATTCATCACAAAAATAAAATGTAATTAACAATATATATGAACTATGTTCTTATAAAACTACTTTTTAATATCATTTTAAGGATGAAGGAATATTAGAGCAGGTGAATCAATTACCTTTATTTTAAAATATTTTTTAAACCGTTATTTTTTTCATACTTCTCTACCATGTTTATCACTAAGGTGGATAAAATAATATTTTTTAAAAACCTTATTTAGGCGTTTTTCCTCCATTTTTGGACATCTATATCCATGGTTAGTTATGGTTATTATTTCTCAAATACCTCACCCATGATATTATCATTTGAATCCTGTGAAATCATATGACCTTACACACCTTAAAATTATAGGACATAATAATATAAAATTTCATATCAATAGAATATATTGTTTCATCTAGAATAATTAGCATGGGTGTAGATTTGAGCCTCTATATAACATATATAGATGATATCAACCATATTATCCTGAGGAATGTATTCATTAATTATCCCCAATACAATGTGATTATCAAATGTTTCAAATCATATTTAATTATAATTTTTAATAATTTTTATCTTGAAATCAAATTCCATTGAATATAATTTTAAATTTCCTTTTTTGGACATCATCAAACTATTTTTCAGAATGGAAATCCAATTCAATGACATATAAATAGAATAAAAGGCTCCATTTAGTTCTTAATTATCTTTTTTTCCTATTCGAGACATAGATTTCTTATAATATATTGAAATGTCAAGTTTTTCTTTATTTTAATAAAAATATAAACGACAAAAAAATTTCTGAATAATTATTTAATAGATAATACGATAATATACTAAAATGATTATGAAACATCATTATGATGAATATTTTTATAAAATTAGCTTATCCGAAAAATAAATGACACATAAGTATGAAAATAAAAAAGTTAAAACAATCTAAAGGGATATAATTTCGAACAATTTCATGAAGAAAAATAATCACATATCTTTAGGAGAAAAATTATCGCATGCATTGTTTTAAATGTTGAATCCATTGATTGAAAGACCGTTTTTAGGATGATTTCCAACCCGAAAAATATTTCTAATTATGAAATTAATATTAGATAGACTATTAAAATAGTTGATCTATTATGTATTTACTCTCCAAGATAAATGATAATTAACAGCTATCACATCTTTCTATAAAGTAATATCACGATGTGTATTATTTTTTTCATTTCTTGTCATTGAATCCATCACTTTTATTTTTCATAGTAAGTCCAATAAACTTATTCATTTATCAAATTTCCATGAATATTATTAATTTGTCACTAAACACTATCATCCAGCCCTTAATAATCAGTTTCTATCAGAAAATATCAATCCAAGGAAACCATCTGACCTTTTATTAAAAAAAAAAGTACATCAAGGAAGTACTAAAAGGAAGAAATTACAACTAAAGAATATAAAAATAAAACTCTTCACCACATCCATGATATATTTATTCCTCTTTAATAGTTGATTTTGTCTCCTATCATTCATAGTTCATTAGAATCATAGCATACTTCCTTCGAAGATTCAACTTCTCCAAAGATAGAAACACTTTAGAAGACTGCGTAACCTTTTTCAAACCAGGGACTACACCTCCTTCCTTCCTGACAGAAGACATGGTGGACACCAGCTTTGGAATATTTGAATATTCTTTCCTCATCCTTCTTCATGGTCAGTCATTCATAACTTCTTCATTCTAGGACACCTTCTACTACCCACCTTGAATTTTTTTACTATTGGAATGTCTGGCCATTCCAATATAATTTTCATGGTCCCTATCAGAGATATCCCCCCATTTTCAATGGATATGCACTTCTTCATAACCATCATTTACTCCATATTCATTGGAAAATTTATTGACACTATAAATCAAGGATAATTAGTGTGGGTGACCTACAAACTAATGACTATCATGAATCCCATCCTTAATTACACATTATCGGATTACAGAATCCTGAGAAGGGAAATCATGTTGTAAACGGACAACATCATTCATTAAAGTAACCTCTTACACCTGAGATATATTCTCATGAGATACTTCTTGAAAGTTATTACTAGTAAAAATTGAGATCATCACACCTCCACCACTATCAACCCACCCATTCAACTCTTCGGTACATACAAATGAAGCCCCAATGATTACACAATCCTCAGAGACTAAAGTGTCCTTTTTCTCCATTGTCACATGATCTGGCTGGGGGGAAACATTTTCCACAGTTTTTTCCACTGGAAGATCCTTCTCAAAGCCATGATCATGATTTATATAATCAAAAACCTACCCAACCATCAGATCTAGTGTCTTGTATTGAGCATCCTTCAAAATAGTACCATGAACATTGACCCTAGAATGACCAATCTGCTCCACCGCCCACTTCTCCTTTGCCTGAGTTTGCTTTTCATCCATTGCTTTTAAAAGGAAAATTTCATACAAACACACACCATACTAATGAGGTACATCCAAGGAATGACATACAAGTGGATTACACCATGGTGAATCCTTCAACAATAGAAAAGAAAAAATATATATGCACCACAACTACCATTACCCTTCTTCATCACCCCCTAAAAGACCCCATTCAAGGATTTTTCTACCACATATCAATTTCATATGACCCAATCATCCATTGACTGCCTAGAAGAGCATCCAAGATACAAATATGACAATATTCTTCCACCAAAATGCATTCTAATTCGTGATCCAGACATAATTCACAGGATACCTTGCAACATTAATCTCAACCCAAATCCATTGGAATATGACTGTTTAGAAGGTATATAAGATTATCAAGATTAAATATATAGTTTTGATCATATATATTTACATTATCATTATAATTGAATGATATATATTTATTTTTTATAAATTATTTAATAATATGTTTTTTTAATGTTATTCATTTGTTTAACATAATTTTGGTAATTATTTAGTTTGCTAAATATTTAATGATATTTTTATTTTTATTTATAAATGAAAATTTAAAGTAAAATATCAATATAAAATAACATAATTCCATTCTTGATATTTGATATAGATAATAATATTTCAAATTTTTATGACTTCCTTGGGGAAAAGTAATGAATACGAAGAAGGTGTTGATTTTATTTTCAACTTTTTAATTATAATGTTATATTAAATAAAATCTTTTTCTATCCATTCATGAAATTATTTAGTATAAAAATATTGAAATTTAGAGAAACAAAATATCATTTAATTTTTAATACTTTTAATCTGAGTTACATTCTTCATATTTGATATGGTAGTTCTAGGAATAATTATAGATAAAATTATGATGTTCATATTGATGAGGATAAGTCTCATAAAATTTATGAAATAATTTAGGATATTATTGTTGTGCGAATTAGGGATGAACTGATAAAATTTAATCTATATAGTGATTTTGAAAAATCATTATCTCGAGGTAGTATGAAATTATGGTTTTTTTAGTGGTGTTATGATTGAATAAATTAAAAGATAAAAAATTATTGAGTGATACTAGTTATACATTGATTCTATAGTTATTAAAAAATATAATTCAAAAAGGTAATGATTTTCTAGATTCAGATTATAATGAGAACAAAATATTATGAATAATGGGATTTGGGTTCATTAGGATACATAAATTCATAAATAAATAATTTTTATATATGATGGAATATGAACCTTTTTGTATTTTCCCGAAAGTGGGGATTCATGGTATATGTTCAAAAATTATCACATACCAATTTAGTACTGCTATAGACTCACTATAATAGAACATAATATCCTCTAATAATATCTTTTTTTGAAAAGTTCATTTTAAAATTGAACTAATACAAAATGGTAAATATTAAATATTTATGAATAGATATTTGATGGAAATTTTTATCATCCAAATAATTGTCCATGCTGGAAGAAAATTGATCGAACTAACTCCAACAATCATAATTTTTGTTTATAATCTTTGAAAATTACTGAGTCTAGATATAAGAATTTATATCAAATCCTTAGAAGAGAAATAAATTCATGGATTATATTAATGGTAATTTAAAATTTTTCTCCTAAACTTTATATTTCCATAAATTTAATTATATTTATTTTAAATATTTCTAGACTAAACATGCCAGAAAATGTATTTAATGTCTTCTTGTAACCATTAATTGTTGATTTGAATCATCTTTGGTAGGAAGGTGTTAGAATGTATGGTTCTTAAAAAAAATTATTTTCAATGGAATTGAATTATTATTTTACACTATTAACTACTCCCAAAAATAGGGAATATTTTCTACATATATAGTTAATAGGACCAATTCTTTTTAAAATTGTTAACAATAATATTAATATTATCCTCTACAACATGAGAGAGAAATTAAATACATCGTTCATCAGATGTCCATGTCTATATATCACCCTAATTGAATACTAAAAATTCATTAAGTGTCTCAAATAATTTTTCCCTCGAAAACATTTTTCTGCAGATTACTAATTTGTTTTGGTGAAAAACATTGATTTAACATATTTAAAGACAAAAAAAATCATGTAATGATCAGGAAATTATCAATATTATTTATGATTACATTTTAGAGATTGTATGATGTCAAATATATTATTGGTTTCTATTATATATAAAATTATATATTTTAATGTTTAATAGGAACATTGTTGATATAAAAGAAATAAGTAAAGATGAGTTAAATGAAAGATGATACTTACACTCAATATGAATATAATTTGGCTTAGATAAAACTCCTAATGGATGATACACATGCCTACCCTCATATTATTAAAAATTATATAAGATGTATAATATTATATTTTAGTATCTCCATGATATAAAAGTTTTATTGGGTTTTTATTAAAATATAATCAATTTTGGGTCCCAAATATATTTGATTTTGAAAGAAATGAAATCTCATCATTTTCATGTCATGAGCATGAAATGCTACCAGTTTTATTTCATGAAATATTTCATATCAGTTATATATAAACTATCTAGATTGTGTGTTCTTTTTTAATTCAATTTTTAACAATGTTACTAATATAAGCTTAATAATAATTTTATTTAGTGATGAAAATTTGATATATTATGAATTGTAAATTTATTTTTCTCTATATTTTTTATAGAATGTTGTATTTAATGGTAAATTTTATATGAGAAAGAACAAATTATAAAAATTTATATGTATAATTGTTGTATGGATTTTTTGTTTAATTACATATGTTGAAGGTATATGATAATAATCCATTTTTTAGTATTTTCTCTATTCATTATAAGTATATTTTTGAGGTGGTTGTAAATTTTTGTTGAAAATACATTCCTTTATAAGAGAATATTTGTTTTCCTATAACATTAAATGATTATGGATATTCCGAGGAAAAGGATTTTTTTTAAAAAAAATTAAAATTATTGATGGGTAATAGATATAGAAAGTATATTTATTTATAATTAATATCATTAATGATTTCCATCAATATATAAAATTATAAGATAACATTTTTAAACAATGTTACCTATTATGATGGATATTATTACTTTGAATGAGATGAAGAAATCATTTTTATACTATTTAATAAGACAATAAATGGTAGTTTGGATGCATTGGAAACAATAAAATGGTTAGTATGTGTCCCAAAATTAAATTGGATAACAAGTTCTAGGTATGATTGTAATGGATATACATTTCATACAATTATTTAAAAAATAAATTATTGGTTCAAAATAGTAGTGTACTAATGTTCACTGAAGAAATGATTTTTTTTTGTCAGACAAACTTAAAATCCAGTCAATCTATCATGAGATGTTGTTAGAATCCATTAAAATTTTGGGGATTGATTACAACATATTTCATGTTTTAATATTTAAATGCGAATGTGTTTTCGATCCAAATTGTTTCATGCATGATGAATTCGAAATGAAACAAGTTAATCTAAATAGAATTAAATACATTGATGTGACATTAGTCATGAAAATACATGAAATATAAACATTCTCTTTTTTTAATTGATCAAATATAAAGTCTTCTATCATTAGACAATGGAAATTGTATTTTTCTGATCCAAAACAAAATGATGATGCTGATTTTTTATATGAATTTAATTGACATATTAAAAAAATATGTCTAACTACAACATTGGATTGTATTGTTTTATATGGAATGATCATAATAAAAGAAAACAGGAAAACAAGAGTTTAGTAATATAATATTATTTTATTCAACACACACATATATATATATATATATATATATTTCATGGTAAATTTTTATTATTTCAAAAAATGTAAGATATATTAGTTTTATTTCAAAATGATATAAACATTATAATGAATATTTTAAAAGTTCATTTTAGATTAGTTTATTTTCTCCTATTTTCAATTTAAAGTTGAACTAATTGTTTCTTTTAAATTTTTCATACCAATAGTTTTCTTATGTATATATCATCTTGTTTTTGACAAATATTGTCGGTATTTATTTGATATTATTAACTACTAACAAATAAGATAAAGAATATTGTCATTATTATTTTAATGATTTTTGGTAGCTATGATAGTGAATATGATAAAAAGTGATTTTTTTAGTTGTTTTGTTTTCACCATTCTATCATTGTATTTCAAATTTTAATGCAAAAGTTGGATTTTTTTCCTTTAGTTATTGTAATTTATGCTATCATTAATATGTTTTTCATTTAAATTACATATGTAAAAATAATAATAAAAATAGGTCTATTATAGTTTATATACTAATGAATTTTTTTCATTGAATATTATATCTAAAAATAGTATTTTTATATTCATATAATTAGTTTTAGGTACTTTTTTTTCTATTATTTAGTGGATAATGAAAAATAAAATTTTTATCAGAACATTACAATCTGGGGAGGACCATACTCGTACATCTACTATGGATTATCCTCATATTAATAAAAATAAGTCTTCTACTACTATAATAGAATAGAATATATCAACATTTGTTAAATGTGAAATTTTACATTTAATAAAAAAAATATCCATAGTCAGGACTGGAGGATAATACATTAAATTTTTGATTATATAATTCATAGTGGTCAAAATTCAAAACATGTTATGAATTATTTAAGATAATTTTGGAACAAATTTTGTATTTTTATATTGCATTAGTGAACTATCTAAAAATATACAATATCTATATTTTGAGAGATAATTTTGGTAAGACCATTTTTTATTATATTAGTTATCATGATATATTTTTTCTGATTTTGGTTTTTATCCTTTTTTAATGTATTTCATATAATATACCAAACTCTAGATAAATCAAGAATAAATATTTATCTTAGAATACTAGTAAATATAAGGACATCAAATAATATCCCAAATAAGAAATAATTTTTTGGGAAAGATAATATAAAAAACCATGTTATATATATACATTTCATGAAAAAGATAAATGGTATTACTTTTTCTATGTTTATGACATGAATTGTATTGGTCTGTAAAATGTTATCATTTCTATGCTTTTTATATTAATGATATATTTATAATTTATTAATTCATAGTTTAAATCAAATGTAAATATATCATCATGTGATCCAATCCAAAAACATATACCTTAAAAAAATTTCTCATAGAGGGTTTATGTTTTAGGAAAATCCCACGACTCTCAGGAAAATTAAAAAATGAGACCTCTGGTGTTAGGCTCAATAGAGGTTGTCCCCTTCCCCCAGTTGGATATGAAAAATTGATGAGGAGAAAAATTATTAAAGAGTTTAATATCTTATGGATGAGTCAAGGGTTATAATTTATAGAATTATCTAAATAAATCTAGTTAATTTTACGTATTCATATTAATTGAAATATTTATATATTTTTATTCACTCATGATTTTTTGAAAAATTATATACATGAATCCTTTGAGGAGAATAGATTACATGGGAACATTGTTCGGGAGGTTATGAAAATTATTTTAGGTACTCTTGTGTGAAAATGGGAACATTGTGTTCACATGTGAGGATACATTGTAGTAATAGAAATAAAAAATTATTTGGTAGTTATGGAGCCTGAACAACATAGGATGTATATTACAGTAAAATAGATTAACAAGATACCGATGTTTAGGATATGGGTGATAATGATAGTTATTATCAAAGGTAAATTATAGTTAATGTTAAAATCCAAAAAACACTTTTTACAGCCTCCAAAAATAACTCAAACTATACCTATAGATACCAATATTCTACCTCCACCTAAAGGTTCCACTCATTTATCTCGTAAAACATATCAAACTTCTAAACATCCTCCTCAAATCCTTACCTTGTTTTATGAGTCATATATTGAGGATCTATAAACTCTTATTTTTATAGGATGGATAATATATTATGTTGGTAATAATGTTCAACTTCAATTGATAGATATGTATAAATATATTTTCTCTATTTTGGATACTATATATAGGTCAATATGAGTATAATTTCTTATATATGTGGTCACTAAAATTGGGTAACGTGTCAGCCATTTTTTAATATGGACATTAAGATAATCACAACAAATTACTTATGTCATATATATATATATATATATATAATATAAACATAATTTTAAACTGATGTTAAATATTTTTTAAAATTTTTTAATTTTTAATTTTTTAATTTTTCTATAGAAATAAATTAAAGGAAAATACATTTTTCATATTAAACAACATATAAACACTAAAATGGATTTATTTACTACTTCTTCATGAAATAATTTATTGTAAATATATTCATCTTTAATGTTGGATTATTATGAGTACCTAATAAATGATAAATTTTTTTGATAAAGGACTATAACGATTTAAAAGAGAGATATCATGAATCTTGTTGTGTTTATTTTTTGGGAATCAACATGGTGCTAGTATTTTCCATGTAATTTTATTATCATACATCATAAAATTATTTCATTTTATTGAATGATAATTCTTATGTATGTTTTCATTTTGGTATATTTAAACACAATTTATATATTATGATAAGAAATTAGTAAATAGACTTTTAGACCCACTATTTATTTCAACATTAGAGATGACCTTAAATGACACAAAAATAATATTATAAATTTAGAAAGGACATAAAAACAATGATATCCAACATTTCATGATTTTTAATCATGAGGGTTATTTGTATGTTATTTTTGAAAGAGTTTTTACTCTTAACTGAATAACCTATATCATTATATTTGTTTATATAAATATCTATTAGATGTTATATGTTTTTTTCATGAGGTAAGACATAATAATAGTTATTCTCTATAATATGTAATGTATAAGAGGAATTTTTCAAGGTATTTATCATGAATGTTTAATTATCTAACATTTTTTATATTTTAACATCATTTAATTTTATTTTATAAAAATTATTTTGAAACTAGTAATGGGTTTACGTTAGAGATACAACAGAAATGTAGTCTGAAATCATATAATAAGAATAGGAAAAGGTCACTTATAACTTATAATTACTAAATTTATGATGTAATTACATAAAATGTTATTTTGAAAAGGAAAATTCTTCACAATGTTATATTTTCTTATAAACATTATTTTAAACAAATTAACAATTATATTTAGAAATCATGTTAAATTATTTATTTTAAATTTGATTCTATTTAATGACCACAACCTGTATAAAAAATAGATGAATTACTAACAAAGGGAATGAGTTGAATATTTCTCTAGTGTGACATGGTATTTGTTCATTTTTAATATATATTTTAAAGTTTAAATTTCAAATTTGTACGTTTATAAGATTTCATTTTTTATTTTGTTTTCTATTTTTAATACATATTTTTTCATTGTTTTTTTTCATTGTTTTTTTATTATATTTTTGTGATATTTTTATTTCTGGTATGTTTTAATATTATTTTTAGTTTCTATTTCTAATATTGAAATTCATATATAACATACTTGAATATAATTTGAAAAATTATTTCTCTACCATAGTTATCTTAAAACTATTTTTAAAAATTAAAGGTAATTAATTTCACAAATAATTTTTATATAACTAATGTGAATAATATTATATTTAATTAGATATTTTAAATTAGAAATTTTATAAAGAATTTTTGACATCTATTTATTCATAAACGGAATTGATAAAAATTAAAATTCATTAGTTTTATTTTTGATTATACCTTTTATTTTTACAAACAGATTTCAATACACTTTTTTACATTGTGTAAGAATATCCATAATAGAAAAAATATTTATGACATTTTGTAATAATAATTGATAAAGAAAAATTGAATTCTAAACCATAAAATATGATGAATAAAACCCTTTTCAGTATTTTTAGGACAGTTAATAATTGTACACTCACATGTATAAATTTCATGTTATGATTTAGAAATATCATTTAATAATCAAATATCTATTATATATTTTTGAATTTCGATTTTATCTTCTCATTACTTTTGACATGATTAATCAATAAATTTTTTAAGCTTCTGATAATAAAGTAATACTATTAAAGTATGATTTTGACCTCAATTTAATTATATGAGTTTCATATATATCGATATTTATTTCATTATGTTTCATCCTTCTTCTAATATTATCCAAATAATTATGTTATATATGCTATTTTAAATAATATACATCTCCATTAGGATTCTACAATTTATCCATCAAACCTAAAATTTCATTATGTGTAGTTTATAGTTCAATAATGATGTAAAATATTCTATCATGTACAATAATTTAATCATTAATGACCTCCAATTACAGTATGTAAATAACTATACTGATAACTTCCTCACTTTGGTCCTTAAAGTCCTAAAATTCATGTCCATCTGTATCATTTGAGACAACATCATCGTAAAAAATAATTTTCATCATTTGGAATAATTCATATAGAGAACATTCATTTCTTTTAACACTATTAGATGTATTTATCATAGATTATTAATCTTTTTCATCATATTAGAATTCCCTTTCAAGTCGTAAATTTATATTACCAACCATTATAAACAAAAAAAATATATAACATTTAATATTACATTACATTCCCCTCCATAGATTTTATGAAATTATTGAGATCACAAAAAAATATCAATATCTTCAAGATCATCTTCCACTGGTAGTTTCTTTTTTTCCCTAAATTACTCTTCTTGTGAATTCCCAAATACGACAAATTTATTATCATCTCTACTTATCTTATAAAGAATGATCAGGCCATGATAACCACCCAACAATTTCATCATTAAGAATTTGAATTTGAGCATGTAGGTATTCACATTGAATCATAGGTGTAATCATATTAAGATTATATTTACTATCATGGTAACATTAATGGTTACTCTAGGTCCATTCATATACTCCATAATTATGTTCACAAAATAAATGAGTACATCGATGAATTCATTTTGGTGAATCCTAAAATTCTCAAACATGTTCCAAATAACATGTGATTTTTATTTGTGTACATTCAGATCACCTACATAGTTATTGAGAATTTTTTTCAAAATGTTTTCTAAGGATTTATAAGAAAAAATATTCAAAGAAAATTATACTCTAAAAACCAAATGTTGGTGAAATATCTTTTTATATAAGTATCAATAATCCTTTAATATTTACTTCCTAATCACTTACTATTATTTTTTTATCATGATTGCTTATATGAAAACCATATAGATATATATTCCCAAATATGAAAAACATTAGGCTATGTGATTCTACTATATCATAAATATAATACCATTGATTATTATAATTCCATTATGTTAGAAAACAATGGTAATAAATTTTGATAAAGAATACATTACTACAAACCCTCTACAATAATATAAAAAATTCGGCTGATGAAAGGTAAATACCCTTAAATAGGAATTTATATTGATATTTTGATACTTTATAGAACACTTTTTCAGAAAATATTTTCTTATTATTAGTAAAAATATCTATTTAATTCTTAGTAGTTATAATGTGATAAAGTAGAAAAATTGGGACAAAATAAATTTTACTCTGTTCTATGAAATTGTATTAATAATTGGAGTATAAGATAATGATTTTATAAAGTATAGAAATTTATTTTCTAATTATATGTTTTATAGTTTATATTTTTTAATAGAAGATATATCATTACAATATTTAGAAAACAAATACCTCAATCAGGATTCCCATTAAGATAATCACATGATTATCCCTTCAGAAAAATGAATGTATCATTCATGAACAATGAAGGTAAATTTCACTAGAGATAGTGAACCAATAATTTCTATTTTCAACATCCAAAAAAAAATTCTTTTATCTGTTGGTGTGATGGACTCATTGATACATCTTCTTTCTCATAAATATTTCCAACCATATTCTTTATTTCCTTTGACATTCTAAAACACATCTTTAATTACTCTATTTATTAATCTACTCACATATATTATTATTATTATTATAGCATTAATTTCATATTTTTTTCTTCTTCTCCTCCTCTTGATTTTTAATATTCACACAACAATATTTATATAGTTTAGGTAATACGCAACCCTAAAATTTTATCCATGTTAAAATTTCATCCAAATAAAATGAATTAATGTCCCATCGTATATAGATCCTTAAATTATAATTAATTAATTTTAAATTTGGATTATATTCATTAAGATTATCTTTAATTATCAATATGTGATCCTTGAAAAAATTATTTCATGGTCTTCTTTAATGGAATGGACATCCCCAAAAAATTTAAAAAAATAAAATTTTTATTTCCCACTACATGTAATGTAAAATCCTCTCATTGTATGAATTCATTAATCAAGGAAAAAAATATAATGACACTATATAATATATTATTCAAAATATAATCTATGGCTACAAACTATTAAGCTCAAATAGAGAAGGTAATGAGCTATATGTCTTTCCTCACTCATAGAAATGAATATTATATGATTTATATTATTGTTTTAATAAAAATTACAATTTTCGAATTTAATCTTATGTATTCTTTAGTGATAAGTCACCATCCCAAATAACAATGGAAATAATCCCCATATATTTCCCACTTTTCATAGAAGTAACCCTTACATTTCCCCCATGTTATCAGAAATATTTATAATATATTTTCAAATTTAATACCATGTATTAAATTTAATTTTCATACATTTTATTCATTTTTGTTTTATATAATAAATAACATTACCTATTCAACTCAAATTATACATTTATAGTATTATAAAAAAATTACCCATATATATTAGTACATGTGAAATTTATTTATAAAGGGAAAACACCATGACTTTTATAATTTCCTAAAAGAATAATCCTTATAACTATTATATGAAATTTAAATATTCAAGTAACATTATCCCTTTTTAACATTTAGTGCCATTTTTATCGTTAAATATTTTAATAATTCTGGTTATGTATAAATGGTATTCATGAAGCCTTTTCCATTTTACTTCATACTCCACTTATAGTGTGGTCATTGTGATAATGCTATGGTGTCTTCCTATAACCGTAAAATTTTATTCCAAATGCCAAAAAATATATATATAATTTTCTTATTCAATTATAACATTTTTACATAACCTACATACTATCTTCATCTCATCGTATCAAATAACATCATAAATATCCTCATCATATATTATAGACTATCTTTTAAACCATAATCAAAACTTCCTCTGGAATTATATCATAAAAATATTCCATTACAGTATATTCATATTTAATATTTTTTTAAAAATAATATATTTTTCATATTATAAGTTTTTAATGAACTTTTATGACACCATTGATTTTAC
Organism: Viscum album; assembly: GCA_963277665.1. Taxonomy (NCBI): domain Eukaryota; kingdom Viridiplantae; phylum Streptophyta; class Magnoliopsida; order Santalales; family Viscaceae; genus Viscum; species Viscum album. The sequence goes on from OY728140.1 coordinate 657,370,407, forward strand.
ATTAAGAGTCGTTTCATCCAATCCAATCCAATAATATTTCAACTCGATATTTTTAACACATTTCTAGAAATATCTCTTATGATTTCATTTTTCAAACGATGAATATAGAACACCATATACAATATGTATTTCACAAAGAAAATATGGAAGAAACTTTTTTAGGTATAATTTTTAAATAGAAATTTTATCTATATTATCTCAAAAAATCAATGTCTAAGTAGTAATGTGGGTAGTATTAAACTAAATGAAAACCATCAAAAATTTCATACAGATTACGAAAAATCATTTAGTGAATTATATGAGTATGATATATATTCCTGATAATTTTCACCCATAATGTATTCCCTTTATAATTATTTTATATATAGAAACCCCTTTCATGAATCGTGTTTATATTGGGTTATATAAATTTATTAGTTCTCATCTCCAAAAGAATATTTAATATAACCATCAATCAAATTTATATATTGTGAGAAGGATTAATGTTTTGTAATATATTTTTTGTGGTAGTTCTATAAATTATAATAGATAGTGTGAGGAAATTTTCGATCTAGTTTATTTTTTAGATAATAATTGACTTATGGATTACATACATATAACTCTCAATGAGTCTTCATATAGAATCCATTGCATTTAACCGCTATTTGGATAATGAAACCATGTTATTGATCTATAGATTTCACCTTGATGACATGAATATCGAAAGTGTATATTTTATCAGGGTGAGTATTTTCACAATTTAGATCATGGGATTATCATTATATTATACAATATAATTAACACTAGAGTTCATCATGAGTGAACTGATATTTTTATGAGAATATCATTAGTTGGGTCATTTTGATTTAAGAATGAGGAGAATATTTCACTATAGTTTATGAATCTATCCACTATATTATATTGTAATGGAAATATAAAATATTGAATAAATGTTCAATCAAGACATCAATATATAAAAAATTTATTTTATATTTCACTGATCTTGAGGTGTCATATGGACAACATGCACCTAATTGAACATAATGGTATCAAATAATTGTATAATGATTCCATTATGATGTAGAAATTATTAAATATTGGATCGGACTAAAAACGTTACTTGGGGAATGATGTTCCCACTAGTACAAGTGTTGGTCATTATATAAACTTTAGAATTAGAATTTTCCATGGAAACAAATATCAAATCCTATAGATATGATTTTATAAATGATTGGATAAAGGTATTCTTCTCAAGGATGAGAATACCATGGTGGAAAATTTATAATTCCAGTTAATTTGTTGTTATATATAATTTTTTTAATTCCTGTGTAATTTTATGGGTTTCACTGATGATAATATTTATTTAGTATCAAAATAAAACATAAAATTTAAAAATAACCTCAAGACACTTGTTAGAATAAATATACACCCATATGTAATTTGGTTGGCTCCCCCCAAGTACATTTTTGTATCCCACTATGTGTCTAGTTTAATAGGAAATTAATATATACCCAAACCCTTTCCAAACAGTTGATGAGACACAATCTGTAACAATGTGTCCCACCAAAAGTGTTGTGGGACTTGGAATAAATTTATTTGTGAAACCCAACCCATATTTATTGGGGGAAATTTGGTAATTCTCACCCACCCTTTTTCAAAATAGTTAACTCACATTAATAACACACACCATTAGATTCCCAATTTGATTTTTTTTCCCTTTTCTACATCATTCATTGATAAGATAAAGTGTCCTAAAGGGAGTTATTACTCTTTATTATGGATAATATATTCATTTAATAAATCATATTTTTTTACACAATATATCAATCTCATATACTTTATATTGATTGTCTATATTAGCTTTTAAAATTATATATTGTTGGGATTTAGTTAAGAAATATAAATTTTAGATCATTATAATAGTGGATGAATTTTAAGGCCTTTAAATTTCTTATTTGTTATATCATTGTACAAAAAGTATTTTTTTTATGGGTGTGAGTGTGTTGGTCATTATTTTATGAAATTTTTTATCATATTTTTGTAGACAATAAAATAATTCTCTCTTTCTATAGTATTTTTTATTTAATATCTTCCATATTTTTTGAACAATAGAAAGGTGATAAAGAAGGTTGTTTCAGGGGTTATAGCCTTAGTAATTTCAGTACTATGTGAATTAAAAAAGATTAAATATAATTTTTTGGAGGTTATGGTCGTGGAACCTATGTATATGTCATATATTTCAGTATATGTGAAGATGTAAGTGGGTAAAGGATTATTAGTTATGATTGAATATATGTTAAATTTGATACAGAATTTATCCATTGTGATTTACCATTTTATGGGGTGGGTCAATATATCATTTAAATACTATTTTTATAGATAATTTATTTGATTAAAGGTAATTATTTTCAACTATGATCGTGATAAAATAGTGTATGTCCTCAATTAATTTGACCTAAAAATTTAATTTTATATTTATAGGTTTGTATTAATTAATTTTTATTTATTTTATGTCAATTAAGATACAACCTCTTCAATATTCAATTCTATTTTTAGAATTAGGTTATTTTTTAGAATCATTAGTATTAGGTTTCTTTCTATGAGGATGAGTTTGTATTCCTTCCATATTATAGATTAATTTTTAATAGTTTATTTAGTATAAATAATCGTAGTTGTTTAATTAGATCCTATATTAATTTTGAGTTAAATCCTCTTTAGTAAATAATACCATATTTATCGATAGTTCTACTCTAGTTCATGTTCAATAGATCTAATGATATTTGATGAAAAAGGAAAGTATGATTTTCATAGTGGTCTAGATGGTGCAGGATGTCCTGACCCATATGCATGATTATCAATGTTTAATTATTATTTAATAAAATATATCTTATATATTATTATTTTTTGTTAATGTAATGTTTCAAGTCCCATAAAATTTTTTCCTATCACACACATCATGTTAACCTTATCAAACATCAAAATTTTTCCACTAGGGATACTTATTAGGGTAAAGTTTCTATTTTAGGATACAGTGCCTTGAGAAATTATATTATCGAAAGGGATGGTAATGATCTACCATCTCATTTAATTCTATAGAAGCTATTATTGTTTTATTTTCTACATTATTTTCGACAATATAAGTGACTTACCATATATGGTGATTATTATTTTGAATATGCATGTAATACTATCATAAATTTCAACTTCTATGATAGGAGATATTACATACACCATTAGTATGAAACAATGATTCCATATTATGTCTTGAATTTTTTTATTAAGGTTATATATTAATTATTTATGTTTATAGACATTATAATGTCATCGTTGAGTCTCTATAAATGTACATGTCCCTCACCAAAACACAAAAACATATATATTATAGGATGTTGTGTTTTTGTTCTTGTAGTGTTTCAGATTAATGATGATATCATGACATGGAATCACAACCAATATCTATTTGTAATTTAAAATTTATTAAATAAGGATAAAGTATGTTATTTCAAAATAACATATTCTCCTAAAATACATAGTTCAACATGTTTTAATTTTATTGCTAAATATGTAAAAGAAATATCTATAAATCCATTATTATGATATGAAAATAATTATATTATATTTAAGTACATTAATTATGCATCAACTGTACTTTTGTAATACATTTATATATTATTTTACTTACATTAAAATATTTACCTCTATTTTCTATAATTATAACCAATAATTCATTGAATAAGTTAATATAATGATGTTATGTGATTCAAATATCAAAATATAATTATCCCCCATTAAACTCCATTTTTGATATATATTTTTTCCTAATCGTTTAACTTGAATTTAAAGGGTTACCCATGTAGGATAACGGTAATTTAAGTAATTAAATACCACTTTAATCTTCAAAAAATATAAAATATTATTTTAATAATATAGTATTATAAAAGTTTACAAGATATTTGATGGTTTTTTGTTGATATTATTGAAAAAAACATATCACTTATAGAGTAATCACTGTTAATATCCTATTTTCCTTGAGGTCTCACCACTCTAAAAAGGAACAAGTTGAAATATTTATAGTTTTCATAATTATTTGGAGTGGTAAACTCATCTTATCCATATATTCACCTTCTATGAATTGATGAGATATCCATGAATGTATTATTATTTATGATTAATTAAAAACAAATATAATACAAAAAATATTGGATAAACACACATTTTATCAAAAGAGGTATAGATTTCTTTATAGTGATGGAAAACATTTATTTCAAGTTGATGATTTAGATAATTTAATTGAATTTATATTAAATGAGTACTTATTAGAAAATTTAAGAATGATGTCACTTTATTTTTTAATTGATGAAAGATATATTATAAATAGAATGGCACTTTGTGTAATTAGGATCATGTAAAATGTGCTTTTTGGATATCAATGAGATGAAAATACAATATTATTTAGTTATTTTCCCACTTTGATGGTTCATTCAATCATATAGGGGTAGTTAATGTTTTCAGAAAACATTTTAGAAATTTAAATTGTTTTCCACCTATGATCAAGAACGGGTGATTTTTTCTTGATCCCTCACCTCATTATCATAGTCCATATAAGAAATATTTTGGATTTCAAAAATCCTAAATTCAAAATATTTATTAAATACCTATAATAACATATCTAGTATTAAAAATAATTTCCATAAGAAACTAATTCCATAATTAATTATATAATTCTATAGATATGATGAACTATGATGAAAACTATTTATTACTTTGAAATTTCATTTTTTCTACCTTCATCCCAAGAAATTATCTTCACATTTAAATAATCATGTTTGCATTAATTTTTTTAATGTTTCTTTATTATTCTTCCATTATCAACCATTAATTATTATATCCATGATAACCACATCATATTAATCACCTTTTATTACATTAATGAAGTTATTCATGTACTGTGAATATGGAAACTCTATTTTTGGAATAGGATTATTTTATAAACAATATACTTACTCTATCCCAAATACATATTGTAATAGAATATATGGTGAGTAATAGTCTCACCTTTCACATATCCGGCATTTACAGAACTTATATGAATACTCTTAAATGTAGTGGTTTCCTCTTTTATGGTTAAAATAAAATTAGAAAATATATACATTTCATAACATCCAAAATCAAGATGCAAAAATTATTGTAATAATTCTTTTACCTTGAAGATCATATCAACTATAATTATTTAGATTTTATTCTATTATTTATTTTGCTTTAGAGACTCTCTACAATGAATCATATGTGGAATAACCCATTTGTGTATCTCATTTATGGTTACCATTGTGAAGATTAATCTTAAGTCAATCTAGTTGTGATAGAAATTTAGATTCACATTAGTAAATATTACGTAGGACCACTGATGCCATAATCCCATTATACATATAAGATATTATGCTCATGCTGCACTAAAAACCCATTACACATGTGTATTATACACCTACATATTTCACTAAAATTACTACATACCTATATATATGATATTAAACTAACGACAAATAATTATAAAGAAATATAGATTTCAATTTCAAATTATCACATAAAATGATTTAAATTAATGTGGCCATATGAATACATTTTTAGTAAACTAAATTCTTTTCATAAACATAAATTAATATCATCATTGGATTTCAAAATTCATGATACTTCACCTCTTTTTCCATGTATCTTGATAATATGAATCCTAATATATATATATACCTCATTGAATATAACATCACATTATGTAATGTAAATCCAACAGTTCAGACCAAATGATAGATTGTGTGAGGTGTTGTCAAATGAAATAAAAATATATATTTAATAACTCATCATCATGTTAGATATACTACCATGTGAATATTAGGCAATGTGGTAGATATGTTTGGTCAACAATTCAACAATATGTCTTGTTTCCAAACATTTAACTCCATAATTGATGAAACCTTCTCCCCCTATACTATATCAAAAGTATTATTTTTATCAAGTAAATATTATATATCATCAATGAGATCATAAATCAATCTCTATTGGGAATCAATGGATGTATATTTCTTAAGGATTTTTGGTCTCACATGAATCAGAGTTGTGTAATGGAGATTAAAATATATAAAACTTTTGTTTAAGACTAATAATTCACAAAAATTAAATAATTAAATATACTGAGAAATAGAACATCACACATCCAGTCATAACTCCCAATTCCACTTGTTAATATGAATTCATAATCTATTATTCAGCTAGATACAGTTCAACTTGGTGCTGGGGATTTTCATATAGCATGCAGTTACAACACGTACTTTGTATGATAGTAATATTTTATGTTATTTATATACCAAACATGTGCTATTTCGGATTGGTGTGTTACCATGAATTCAAATTCTGCCCGAGTGCTAATATGGCTACTTGTATATTGTTATCATGGATGTATTGGATACCTCTCATGGTTGTGGTTAACATTTTTCCGATGTATATCCCATTATATCTAATTATTCAACTACTCTTATTTATTTTATGTAACAAAAAATCATCAAGAAAAACTCGTAGCCACATATTATACATCCCATTTATTTGATTCTATCTTTAATATTTGAAAACCAGAAAATATTTTTACCTTGATATATATATTATATAAAAAATTGTAATATATATATATGAAACTAATATTCTATGATACATAGAAATTTTGAAATATATTCATGTTATCATTTTAAAAATATTTATTTTATCACAAGATGAAAATTTTATGATATTTCAATAACATATTAACACTAGATGAATAAAAATATAATTCCCATATAGTTGGATCCAAAAGACCCCAATTTTATTATTTGGAAATATCTTCTATATGATATGTCAATACGCTATCTTCTATTTATTCATTACCTCATAGATTTTTATAAACCATTCCTTTTAATTTATCTCCCATGTATTAACCTGTAATATAAGTTACTTTTGGATATTGTTTAAATTTATTCATTAGAAAAGATAAACTAACTATTCCAGTCTATGTATATTTTATCCATTATCCTTGTTGAAATTAACAGATTGTGTTTTTGATAATATAAATTATAAAAATAAAAAAATTTACCAAATTAAAAGAGAATCACACAAAAAAATTCAATGGTTATTGAAATTATAACATTATCTGTTAAGTCGTGATACTAACTGAGATACAAATCTCAAATGAAATATATGGGACCTATTTATTTTCAACCCATATTTATTAATATATTTGATCATTCAAAAATAGTTTTTTATAACTTTTTTACTTAATAAAAATTTTCCACTTTTTTAATTAATTAAATAAATTTAACAGCATTAATATTTTGATTTTAATCTCATATTCATGGTTATTATATATGATGATTTAAATTTTCTAATGATACATTGTAAATAAAATTATGTGATATTTATTCATGTATAATGTAATGACTCCCGTTGAGTCTTATTTTTTTCAACTACCTCCTACTAAAAGGAACACTCCATATGATATCTATAATGATGGATCTATTCACAAGATGTAGCATTTCTTGTACCATGATGATAAAACCCTAAAAATTTTCTTCATAATGTGTCTATCCAGATTTTAAAATATACACACCTTCGACAATTATGATCTCTATTAACACAAATTATTAGGAACAATCAATAAGAGATCGAACCAAGATGGTATCTTCTTCATGTTGTTAACTAATATTGACAATATACACATGAACTTTATCATATATGATACTTTTATTGGATATTCAATAATAACAAATGATAGATAAATCTTATATGGTTTCTTACTCATTTTTTTAATCCTGTATTGAAATCAAAAACCTAATCTAGATTTCTCCCCCAAAGATCATACTAAACCATTGATTTATTATATTTTAAGTGCAAATAAAAAATTCAATAATTAATAAAATAAGGTGGATCTATCATTTATCTATGTTTGAATGGTATTGTTGAGATCATTTTCTCAAACATGATACTCCATTCTTCTTGACTCATTATTTTTTCTTCAAATAATATTTACATTCAGGAAGTATTTATTTTCATTCTTCTTATACTTAATTATGTGAGATATTTTTGCCTTATTTCTTCATCCAATTATATAGGCTGTCTTTGGAATTATGTACCTTTTAAATTAATTTTCAATATGAATTAATTTTTCTATTAAACATATGTAATGTTTCAATCCTTGTTGAATATATCAAAAAAAACTTCTTCAATACAAGTATGTTCTTTTATTGAAATCCTCTTAAGAAATTTCATTTCATTTTGTGGACACTATTCATTCATATTAATGTTATCCTTTTCAAGTTATTCCATGTGATTAATTTTTATTTTAAAATAAATTATCTAAATTACTAAAATATAATTCGGTAAATTATAATCTTATTTAAAATATCTACACGGAGTCTTGGGAGTACCTTTAATCCCAACCATCCTTTTAGATGATTCAATACTCCTTGTCTTGGAATTTGTTTGTTTCCAAATTTCATCTTTCACATAGTGGAATGATCTCTTACATTTCTCCTCTTATATCATCTTTATAGAATTAACTGTTTTCATTATTAAGAATATTCATTCCCAATGAGTTGTATTCATTCTTCTCATGTTTCCTTCAATAAAAATTTTATTTGATATATGTAGATATTTTCACACATAATTTATGTGACCAAAACCACTTTAAATATCACAGAAATTATTATGAATTTAATTATTCCTAAACCTATTTAATTATCATAATCCTAATTAACTGTAATATCTTATTCTTAAAAACATGAAGTATAAAATTTTTAGATATTGGAAAATGATATTTCTATCTTAGTTTATAACAAGTTCCGACATTCAGGTGGTATAAGGTTCCTTTCCCCTTATCATATCCAACAATGTCCTGATGGATTACTTTAAACCTGTATAATTCACTAAAAATTATTTATATTTTCTTTTAATGAATAAAATCTCAAATTAAACTTATTTATAAATGTTATTAAATTATGATATCGATGGAAACTCATTTTTTGTAGCTACATTATAAATATAATTGGATAATGTAATGATCATCTTTCCTTCTAGTAGAGCCATTTCAAAATTAGACTCCTCTTTAGAACATCTAGCAGTATAATAATATATTATCATTAGATTATTTTATTGATGTTCCATGACATTTCATAAATATACCAGTTCTATACTGAGCATAAGGAATCTCATGTTAATAATGTAGTTTTAATTTTCAACAGAATTCAAGTCTTCTTCAAATTATTTCTTCATTATAATAACATCACCCCATAACATTTTGATCTCCCAAAGAAACAATGTCATAAAGTCCATAGTCCAGCTAAATTTGATTTCCAATTTATATGTCTTGGAATCAATTTGTTTTTTAGATATTATTTTATCAAATGTATTCATCATTAAAATACATTTGTGGTATCATCCTTTTAGAATATTGAACAATTCCTCTTCACTTCAAATAAGGTGAATTTATCATTAATTTCTAAATTAGATTTCTCATAGGCTCTAAAATAATTTGAGATATTTATGAAGGACAATAACATTTACATTCAATAATCCTCTTTTTTATATTCCATATATTAATTTTGAGTGATCTATTACTACTAAATATATAAAAATCCAAAAAAATATAACAAGATATTTAATATAGAAAAGAATGAAACATAAATTTTTATTCACAAACAGATATATCATATAAATAAAAAATATATAACTACCACTAACACATATAATTTCATTAGGATATAATTCATGTTAATTTTACAAAGACCAATGAATACATATAAATCATGATCAACTTAAGGAGTAATGACTATGAAAAAAATTAGTTGAAAATGACCTACTTATTCATCCCTTGATATATATTCATAGAACCATTATTTATTGTTAATTTAGACCATCAGATTATTTTTTAAAATGGAATAAAATTTTCATCATTATATTTTTATTATTTTCCATATTCATTTTATCTGGGTAGATATTGATATTTTAAATTAGATCGACACAGCTTCACAAAAACAAAACATTATTATAAATCTTGAATTAAAGTTAAAATATTAGAATATTTAAATATCAAAATCCTAAAATGATAGTTAAAAGTGAATCTGGATGTTATACAAAGGAAGGGGATTGGATGTTTTATAAAACACAATGATATGGTGGTGAAATAGAGTCGGTCAAATTATTCCACTTTAATCTATAATCTTATTATATATATTATTTTTTCCATTTCCTCTTATTATAGTGATAGGATCACTATTATTATATATTTTATTCTTTTTTCATTCATTTAGAAAAATTACATATGTAAAAAAATAGGCATGTTTATTTAAAAGGATCACATATTAGTATGACAATGGTAATCTTTTGTGAGATTGGATAAAACTTTAGCTTACAATCCCCATAAGAAAAAATATGTGCTACATATATTATTGTATCATTATTGTTAACTATCCATATATCCACAATTTATTGGTATATACCAAACTTAATAATCTATAATAGCATTAGAGTTAGTTATATGGTTATCAACAATTTATTTTGACAATAATGTTGAATTATTCCTCATTGAACTTGTGCAAAATCTTTTTTATTCATCTTCCCTTTCATAGTAACATGAAACGTCTTCTGTTTTGTGAAAACAAATATTGTAGAAAATATATAATTTTTGTTATTCATAAGGGAAATATGATATTCATATAAATTCATATTTTCATTATTTCTTTTGGGAAATAAAATGGACTCCACTCTTATACTCTAATCGAATTCTATGAAAACATGGACGCACAAATCTCTTCTTATTCAGATGAAAATCATGAATATATTTTCCATTTCATCTTCAATATTCAAATTTTTATTCTTATATTTTAATTTTAGATAAATTTAACTACATCTTATCTATACATCACTTTCTTCCACACAAGGATGTATTTCAGAATAATATTTTTGTTAGATCTCTTCTTATTTATATTGGATCAGATGATATTATTTCAATGATAATGGTGTAAAACATCATAAAAACTATTTATAATAAATCCTATAAATAATATATATGATAAATAACTATTGTTTCATTTTTAATTTTAGATTCTTATTCATTCAATTACATACACAAATGTATCAATACCTTGTAATTAAAATCTCTATATTTTATAAAAAAAATTAAAACACTGTATTGTCATATATGTTCACAATAATAATTTAAATAATTATATTATTATAATCGTATATGTAAAGATAAATTTATATGAAAGCCTATTTCATCCACTGATCCTATTTAAAAGAAACATCCATATTCAAATGACAAATTTTCATTCATATTTATGTCACAATCGACGCATAGGAACTTGTATTTTAAACCTGTTGGCTTATTCGTTAAATAATAACTAGTCCCCATATCACATACAATAATATATATATATATATGTTAATCACCAATGGTTACATTCATGATTTTAAAAAATTTCTTCGGTCAAGGGTACTCCATTTTGACCGTTGAATAATCCTAGAATTTCACTTCATCCTTCTTAAATAAGACTATCTATAGTCGTGTTTACAAGTAGAAACTATTTAATCATTCTCTATGAATGAATTTATAACACACATACACACACACACACACACAGATATATATGTATATATATATGTATATGTATGTATACTCATATATTAATTCATTTGGTGGAGATGAAATTTTTTGGTCAAAAACCTCCTAAAAGAATATTATTTCATAACAATGTCATAAAATGATAAAATATAGTATCTTGGTAGTTATTTTCCATTGATGGAAATTTCACCTAACGTCAAACTGAATTTGTTCTCCAATTTAATAATATTCTAGAATTTTATATAATAAATCGAACATGAATTATCCCATTAATGTATCTACTTTTATCTTAAACTTAAATAATATCAATGTACTCCTATCCAGTGGTGATTAAATGTATGTTTCACTTGATTAACCATTAAATAGTTCCACTAAAATGTCATTACTTTAATAATTATTATAATTTTACATTACACATAACTAGAAATACTTAATCTCAGTGTATTGAACTCTTAGATATATGATGAGTGTGTTTGTTGATTTTCGTTCCAAAATAATATTAATATCTCACAATCACTTCTATTTTATTGGAAACATGGTTGATCCATATGGATGATTAGTGAATGTATTCATATGGTGAATTAAAATTAGACAACTCAAAGGTAGTGTGAAATTATGATGATGAGAAACTCATTAACATGTTTGTGAATAATAATATATGTTATATAATTTTGATTGTGGTATATCTAACAATAATTAAGAAAAAATGTATTCATTTATGATGTTAGAGGAGAAACCCAATTGATCTAGTTTAAGGAAATGATTTTTTATGAATAATTAATTAACTCAATATGTAGGTAGTTTGATAGGACTGATCTTAATCACCCTCAAGAATTTGAATCATTACAAAGGAACATCATTTCAAACATCATGAAATGTAGTCAAATTGATATATTTTTAGATGAGAATGAAATCATCAATATCATAAAAATAGGGATATCAATAAAAATTAAATATCATGAACTAAAATTATGGGAAATATTTATTGAAAATTAAATGATACACAAATTTAATTTAAACATAAACTAAATAATAAAACATAATAAAAATAATTTATATTCTCTCTTAATAAGTTTTTTATCTATACTAATCACATCCTCTCTGTTCACCCATATTAAATATTTTGTCCATATTTCCATGAAACTATTTATTCACTTATAAAATTGAGCACCCAAATTATACTACTTGTCATACCTATGAATTCATTAGGATATATTATTAGTCAATAACCCAAAACTCTATCTCTTTTTTCATTCATTGTTTCAAAAATTTATATTGTTTCACTATCATTTTTCACATACCAAAATAATATATGTGTCATTAGTGACCATGTAGAATACATTTGTCAATTCCAAGTGCCATATACTAAACTCATTAAACAAAATGAACACTCTCACATAGTCATTAAAATAAATAGAATTCGCAGTGAATAAATTAATATTTCACCACCTCAATTTTAATAAATGACTGTGAGAAGTCAAATCTCTATGCCAACAGTATATGCTAATCAAGATTCCTTCAACTCCAACTTACACAAATTAGATTCAGACTCAGCCTTTCACATTATCCAAGGTCATTAGTGATCCTATTAATAATTAGGATACTGCCTCATGTGTTCTAATAAACCATATGCCTAAAACCCTTAACACAACACTATAAATGGAAATAAAAAATAAAAAATGGTTTTTGATACCACTATATCAAAAAAAAATTGTGAAAAAAAATTGGGCCCATTATGTTAATGTTAATGATTCCTAACAATGAGAATATTCCAACCCTATTGAATCCTTGTTTTCCTAAAATGTAATGAATATAACAGAAAAAAATAACCTTAAAATCATATTCAATAATCTACAGGTTTGTAATTAAATCCCTTAAATGGATCAGATTTTTCTTATTTCATAATAGTAGTTTGACTTAAATTTAAATCTCAACATATTTACATTTATGATTTGATGATATCTAGTGGTTTATGTTTTTCATTTGAGAAATGAATAAATTAGTCTAAATGATTTTTTGAAGAATCTCCTAACATAATATTGTTAAATATGATCTTTTATTAATAATCATATTCTTAAAAATATTATCCATGGTGTTGTCTGACATCTCCATTTACATGTAACACTTCTAATTTGTTTATCCTTTTCATTAAATCCTACATCAAAATGCTCTCCAACTCTATCATCTTCAAAAATATTCTACCATAGTCATAATTGAATTTATTTAACCTATATTCTCGAACATTCTTTATAAAATTGACATTTGTATAGAAGGACTCGGTTTATATCATTTCTGATCATTATGAGATCACCCAATAGTGTTCCATTAAAAGGAAATCATTTAATTTTTTCAATGAAATACATTTCATTATGATATTAGTCAAATTGATAATAATCATCATATTCTAAATATTTACTGGAATTGAGATCGAAATAATTTTACCATTAGGTGGCTCTATTTCATGCTTATATCTGAAAATCTAATCATTCTGGATCATGGTACATTAAATCCACATATGGTAGTTTATATATGCAACATTTGTTCAGTTAAAATTCCGTCATATGGAATCTTAAGATACTTCTATATGAAGTGATATCATGGTTTCTTTATTATGGTATGTTGGGATGTTTTTATTATAGTTAGTTGGTATCTGATAGAGAGCTGAAAATTTGGGGGTTGTTTACATGAAATTTTTTTATGCATCTAGTTTAACAACCACACCTCTATCATGCAGTTGGTTGGACACTTTGTAAATTTTATATGCATTTATCCTTATATGAATCTTATTTCTAATACCATTAAATTTAATGAAAAAACTCAATAAGAAATTAAAAATAATATTTTATCATATTATTCTAATGATTATCATTGGTTTTAAAATGTGAAACAAATCTACTAATTAAAAATTAACTATTTCTACATTTCTAATTATTACAAAAAATAAGCAATAAAAACAACTGAATTTTTTAAATATATATATATATATAATTATAATATAATAATAAAAATTTAATAAATAAACACCAAAATTATACATTATAACTCGATTAATTATACAATTAAAATTGAATATATATTTTCTAAAAATATTCAAAAATTTCAGAAAATAACATTCAAGATAAAATTCAAAATATAATTTTTTTCAATATTTTATTGATCACATAATCATGTTATTTAAAATATTAAGCATTATTCTAATATTTTTGGAATTTATAACAATGGATATTTATAAACTTTGTCCTTGAAATTCACAAAATGGAACAATAAATCATTATATTTCATTTTAAACTAATTATATATATATATATATATAACAATAATACACATAAAGATAATTATATAATTAAAAAATTATTTTGATATTAAAATTTGACGTATAAAAACATATTTATATAATAAAAACATAATACTATAACACACATAATATATTTCTATTCATTAAGAAATTATTTTTATCAATATCAAAGGAAGAAATGATTTATCAAACTTTAAAATCAAATGTTCCACATATTTTAAATATATAAAAAAATTATATTACCCAAAAATTCTTACATGAGTAAAAAAGTAATCTTTCTCATTGAAATTGATGTCATGGATAAATTTTTATGATGGTTTTTCAAAAATTAATGATAAATATTTACATTTTCTAAACAAACAAAAACATTTGTTTTCCATTGGAAATAAAAATTCTCATAACATCTTATAAAAAAACACACATAATTAGAATCCATAATAAATATACAATCCATTTTGATGAGATTAGATAATAATTCAAATAGAAGAAGAAATAATGCATCAAAAATTATAAAAAAATCTATTCATGAATGGTAGAAAATATGATCAACTTGAATTAGGACATTCATTCCATATATATATTAAACTAATATAATAAAAGAATAAAACATAGTTAAAAGTGTTAAGAAAAGACATTGTTATGATTTTAATTCCAAGTTGATAACATAAAATAAACAAATAAAAAGTGTTTAGAAACCATTGAAACAAAGTTATTCAATGAGAAATTTAAAAAACGTACCTTACTCATATTATAAAATTTGACCCCAAATTTTAGAAAACAAATTATATATTAAATAATAATGTTGAATCACGAAAATTATTCAATTTTGATAAAATTGGGGGGGGGTATTCTAAATTAATGATATATTGTTCGCACTTAATACACCTCCATCAAACAAAAAATATAAAAATATCATAATTATAGATACATTAATTGATAGAAACAATATAAAAATTAATGTTAGATAAATATTTTCAGTCCAATTGTTCACATTAAAGTTAGGTGCTTAATATATTGTTACAAAAGTTTTTTCTTCACATAATTGACATTTATGAAATAAAAAAATGAATGAAAATTGTTATCCTAAAATAAAATATAAAAATATGTTTCCAATATATATCAAATATCATAATTGTTTCACATAGTATAGTTTTTATAACACTATAAATAATAATAAAGTGAAAATTATTGGTTTTAAAGAAATATTTTGGTTCAATTAAAAATGATTCTCAATTATCCAGATTAAATAAATAATTTCAAAAAATAAATAATTTTTTAATAATACAACCCCTCACCACCCACATTATCAAATGTAGTTTGTAGACATTAATATATTGTATAAAATGTTTTTCATTATGTAACACAATCAAGAGAGAATGAAGGTAGATTAATTAATAGGAATTCGAAATCATTATATAACGAATATTCACCATACTTTTATGTTGTTCCATTATTTATAAGCCTAAATTTATTCTACCATAATTCATTAAAACCCAATTAATCTCATAAAATCAGTTAATATTAAAAATTAAATAAATGAATTTAAAAATTATTTAAAAATATTAAAAATTCATTTTAAAACAAAGAGGAGTTAGAGAGTGTCCATTAAATTTATTGGTAATAAAAGGTAACAACATATATATTCAATTTTGGTAAAAAGTGAAAAATGGGTATACCTTCAAAAAAATCAAGAGGTTTTGTTATTCAAAGAATAAAATCTTATATAAATATGTTAAAAAACAAGTTTTCCCCCCATGTAGTTCTCGTTTTATATTTCCCATTAATAAATCCCACAATAACAAAAAAATATTTAGTAGGATTCTATTATTTACAAAGAAACTACCATTTATAATTTTAATTTGCTTAATTTAAATTTTCCATTTTATCTACCAAGACTTCTCAAAGAACACACAATACTCTAAGCATTATATGAAATTCAGTTGAAAACCCCTTATCATTAAATTCCACCACAATGATGTATTTAAATGGGAAAAATTTAAGTAAACCAATCTCATATTATATGTGATTTTAAGTCATTAATACTGATGTAAAAATGAAAATACTAAATAAATCACTACATAGAACTCTGAAATCAAGTTAATTGAAAAATATCACCATAATTACTCTTAACTTGTGAGTTATTTATATTTTGAATTGACTAAATAATATTGGAATAATAATTTTCTTAGAAGAAAAATAGTGCATTAGGTGTTCTAAGGGGTGTGACAAATATCACATAGAATATTTAAATAAATAAAATATCTAAACACTGAAAATTGTTTCAAGGTGAATAATTTTAAGAAGTTGTTTTAATATATAGTTTTGAAAAATAATTATGAACAAATATTAAATAAGTAATAAAAATGGATTCCAACTCAAAATTAATCTCCAAACCAAATATAAATTCATCACCTAATTCAAAAGGTTAAGGAAATGAAAAATAATGAAGAATGGCCTTTTATTAATACAAAAATTTAAATTTCCCCAAAATTTGATTATATTCCAAATATTATATATTATAAAAATCAATAATTAGAGATAAAAAAAGGAAATACTATTTCCCCATGATATATCTAGTGTGTGGTCCCAATTTCATTTAAATTTAATTTCATTTAATTCTCTTCCACATAAAATTAGTATTGGATTCATATTAAATATTTTAGTTGAAATGTCTAATTTCAGTTCCATGAATCATAGATTCAAAATATTTTATATCATATCCATTTCACCAGGTTGATGAAAACCGATTTATAATTTATAAAAAAATATATATAAATCATTAGTGATAGAAAATAGAGTTAAAAGTATTAAGAAATTATAAATTTAAAATACAATCTATGAATAAGCTCATCATGATCAAAAAGAGGATTTTTGGGAATCTATTTATCCCTGTGTGGATGATACTGTTTCTAATCATGATAAAAACATTTGAAATCAATTTTTCTAAAGTTATATTTTTATAATAAATAACCATCCTTGAACACTATTTCATATATCAATAAATTAGGAATATGGATTGAATTATTTTCAAAATTTTCTTCCTAATATTCATATTTTTCGTCAATTTTTATTGTCACACCCTCAAACCTCCCACTAAAATATGTTTTTTCTAAACAAGGAATGATGAAAAATATAGTTCATTCATTTCAAATTATTTATTACATTATTAATATATCAACGCATTTTTCATCATAGCCAACTCAAATATAGAATATTTGTATTTTTTAAAATTTGTGTTTATTATTTCATTTCATTAGTTAATTATAAATTATTTACGTCTAGTGGTTTGATTTATAAATTTATTTTCAATTTACCCCCACTCTTATAATAACATTTTATCCATTCGGGTTCTTTATATCTCAACTCAAATTTGAATTATTCTTTAATCCTTTCCTCAATTAATATTTTTTCTAGTTTTCATTTGTCTCATTATCAGTCCAACTGATTCCACAAGATAATCAATTTTTTCAAATATTTTAAATAAACATGATTTATCTTTTGATTTATCATTTTTTTTAATATTTATATACGTAATGGTTTCATTTTTTTGGATTATTTTTTTGGGTTATAGAATTAGTATGTGTAAATGTGCCCCTAACAACCCCAAATAGTGAAATACACCTCATACTAGTGATATCATGAACAAAATGATCTTTTTCAATCCTATAAATTTATTTGTAAATTAATAAATTCAATAATAAAAATTATTAAAAAAGAACCAAAATTAGGTTCTGAAACATACTATATAGAGTGTATATATTGAAGTATTAACATCAATTAATGAAGAAATCAAAAAAATTAATATAGAATTATTTTTATTTTTTATGAAAACCTTGATACACTATTATCTATCCTCCCATAGAAATTATGGCGAACAAAGTTGATCTGTAGGAAAGTTGTGTGAGTTATTTATTTGGGTTGATTAAAAATATATCAACTAAAATAAATAAAGGTATATAAGTTATTATAAACCAAGTGATTTCTTTTAAAACATAATATACATTATATACATTATTTTTTTTCAATATAACTATATTATGAAAAAAGGAAATATTTTTTTATGGTCATAGTTAAAACCAATTAATATAGATTAAAGACATGTTTTGTTCAAGAAGAATAGTTTATCTTAGTACATAACTAGTTTTTTGAGAATTTATTTAGTCTCCCTACAGAATTATAATATTTCTAGTTAAATATCATATTCATCATTACGAAACATATTAAATGTGAAATAGTTGTGGTTTATAAGGAATTATCAATTTTATGAAAAAAATACAAGATATAAAAAACTAAATTTAATTCAACTCAATTATGTGAGTGTATGTTTTAAGATATAATGATAAATGAACATAATTAAACGTCAACACAGGTATGAATCTCAATATGAAATGAGGAAACATATATCTCAATATGATTTTAATCTCTACCCCTTCCATTATATTGATTCGTCCATATTGAATCATTTATGCAGTTTTTCCATTAAATATCCTTCTTCTCCTTTTCATTGGGACTCCCAATTTTAAATATTTTGTATCCCCATGATGTATATTGGAAATCCTATTGCTCTATATACTATAAATATTTTCTCTATTAGTCTCAACTTATACTCTTTTGAAATATTGGGTCACAATAATTCCCTACATCTTTTTATTTTTATCTTATCCATTATAAACCAACTATAATCATTCAATTACCCTCATGTGAAATAAACAAAACTATTCAAAATTAATATAATCATGTATGTGTTCTTAAATTTTATAACTCTTCTCTAAAAAAACATTAATTTACCCCCACATATTTTCCAACATGTGATTAGAAGGAGTCATGTTTCAATACCAATTAAATGTGTTAATTATGATTTCATTAACTTATCAAAACATAAATTGGAATATAGATTCCTCATATACTTCAAATAAGTGGCTTATTAATAATATCAATAACCAATCTTATTTCTCTTCAGTAATAACAAATTAATATGTATATTACAATTTATATAGAGATATAAGTTAACAAAATTTATCAATAATAGGTATTGATAACACTATAACCGAAAATTATTTTGGGTAAAATAATCAAACTCTTGTCATTTATGTTCTTGATACCTCACAATTGAAAAAATTTAGAACTATTGAATGAATACTTTTTAAGGATAATGACATAATCATTACAAATAAATGTTACTTTAAATTTAAAAATCACATTCTTTTCAAAAATATCTTTTAGTTTTTATTTTTCTTGATTTAGGAAAACCTAATACAATGTAATCCTATAAATTATATGTGGTAACATTCATATAGTATACATTTTTTTTCTATAAAACAAAAACCATTAAAATAAAACATGATTTATTATTATAATATATCATCATAATTTTCACATTATCTCATTATTTATCCAAATCATCCCAAAACCACGTCATAAAATATTAAACATTGGATTATCAAAAAATTCCAGTAAGGGAATTAAATGAAAAAAACCTTATTCTAGGGAAAACACATAATATATATATTTAAAATATATCTTTTTCCAATAAAATTACATCGTAATTTCTAAAAGATAATGACCATGATTTTTTAGATGAACATATTTTCATGAACATCCATGAAAAAGGATATATAAGTTAATTAGTCTACATGGTATTATACTCAATTGGAATAGCCAGGAAGTCAACATCAATACATGTCACTCATAATAATGAAAATTAAATATGACTGATATCTAAAAATTTAAATGTTAAAAAATAAATATCCATATGGCTGAATTACATACATTTTCCTCATACAAATTTAATTTTCATATGGTTGACTTCTATACCCAATGCATTTAAGGATAAAACATAACCTACCATACATTTGTTGTCATGGAACAACACGTTAATTGTCCAAATACCATTATATAATTCTAAAACATAAAATAATGATATATTGAACATTTAGATAATAAAATTTCATTTTAAAACATTATAAAACATTTATTGTTATAAAAAAACCTATCTGTATGAAAAACATGTTTTAAAAATATAAAAATAGATTAATTAATCTATGTGTCTCATACCACATTTAAAAATTTGAGACAAATTATAGTTTTAACAATTTGAAATAATAAATTCCATATAAATATATTCATAAAAACCGTTTTTATAAAATTTACTTGAATGTAAAATATTTCGAAGAATATAACTAAAAACATTAAAAATGATGTCTTGCTTAAGGAGTCATATACCTCGAGTCTAACTTATCAGGTAAAATATCTATATTCTAAAATAATAAACATATATTAGAGATTTACCAACATTAAATCCTTGTTAAAGTCTATAATTACATTTATATAACATATTTTAATGATTAAGAAATTACATATTTATTTAAGATCACATTGGACACTTTGACAATTTTCCATACAAGATTCCACAATTAAATTAGTTTTGTGTCTATCATCAAAACGGTATTAGTAAATCATCACCAGAATAACACTAATGAAATTATAATAATTTTTATATATTAATTATTATTTTAAAAATCTATTTATGTTCGAATATGGAAAAATAACTATGTAACATTCAAGGAGATGGTAAGACGTATGTTCAGAAAAGTAACATTTCAGTTTATTTACAAATCATTATAGAAAGAAGGAAACTTTTATTTTATTTATTAAGAATTATCATAATATCATTAATATAATATAAATTATTCAAAGATATTTATATATATGATCTGTATTTCCTCGACCCTAGTTACCCAGAGTCGGTCCATTATTACAAAACATTGTAGTGATCACAAGAAATCATTTCCAAAATCCCATTTTGTTTAGTATCCTTGAATGTACTAGATACGTACATACGTTTTACATTACTTTATGAATTTAAAATAAAAAACATTATTCCTCCTTTAAAAAAACTTATATCCCTTAGCATATCCATGCATGTTAGTCATAATATACTTTTACGCATCCTGATAAAAATAAATCACAAGAAAGGGGTGACCTCAGAGGCTCAGTTAGGATAACAATATAGAGAAAACAATCATAAGTAAGTATAAACATTTAAGCCAATGTATAAGATTAAACTATAATTATTTTAATTATAAAAATAAGAATAATATGTTAATGATAAATCAAATAATTCCATTTACCTCAAATGGATATTCTACTAGTCAAATAATCACATGTAATATCCATAGCTAAACTCCTAATGATGGAATGTATAATCACAAATATCATAAACACACGCACAAGGCCTCGTTCCAAAAATAAAAATAAAAATATAGTCAAGTCCTTATGCCAAGACACTTGTTTGTCTCATGTTCCCTTTCGAAGCTTCATTGGGATATTGCAGGCCCCTCCCATAACATAATACGTCCAATTAATTCCTCATATGAAAAGGGTGAAACATAACATAAATATTTGTATTAAACTGACATATGAATTATGAATACATTAACCATAAACCTTTAATGACATAAAAATAACACATCCATAGAAAAAAATATCCTAAAACAATCAATACAATATGGAATATTGTATTATAATAAATTAACTTCAATTAAACATAAAATCCAACAGTAGATGTTTAGAAAGATGAAATCAATAAAAAAAAATTGATAGAAATGTCTCCTTATTTAATGAAATATTTTTAAAGTCTCATAATTTTAAATGAAAAAATTTATTTTTTAAATATGATTATAATCATTTAAGGGAAGATTCAAAGGTTTTATAATGGGTTAAAATAGCCACACCTATCGTATAAGTATTAAAAACATTATGACCGTAATTTTTTGAAAATGTCCTAAAGCACCTTGTTTGGAATGATACGGGAAGATTCCATTCAATAAAAATTTATAAAAAATTAAAAAATGGTATAACATCCATTAAACCGTAGTATATGAAATAGATAAAATGTTTTTATATACATTTTTAAGAAACTAAAATCTGGTTGATACAGATGTCAAAGTAGATACTTACATATACACAACCTCTGAGAATAATGAGATTATAAAAGCATCCCTTACATTATAAATTTTCTTATATAAGTATACATTAACCTCCTGTATAATGGTTAAATCATTGTTATTAAATTATTGAATAACCACTATCATATATATTATATCTTATATGATCCTCTATTATCGATTTATTAATAATATTTTAGCATTATAATTGTTTTGGGGGTTAACTTATTCATTTTACATTATGTTTTGTTACGTAAATCCTATTTTTTATGGATAAGATGTATTTGATTCATATACCTAATGATATAATTTTCATAAAAATTATTTTTTAATCATAAAATGAAAATTATTTTTGGAATGGTTATGATGGGAAATGAAATCTCTTCATGTCGTGGAGATGGTAAGTCGTACGTACTCATGAGCGACAATGTCATTCTATTAATGGTAAAATCATATATAATTACATGGTAGATTATATATAAATAGTCATCAACATGTTATAATTATTATTTTAATAAATTATACTGATTATTATACCCATCCCAATAATGATGTTTTTAATAACAAACCACACCACGACGTGGATATAGTAAGATGTGCGTACGCATTTATGGTTAATTTTTCATTAATAGGAATGATATAATTATGATTATGGTTGTAAAATTTCTATAATAACAACATAATATTTTAATGGTACTGATTTTATTTTTTTATTATGTAAATAAAAAATGAAGGGAAAGTAAAGGAAGAAAAAAACATTGAAATAGGTGATAAGATAATTACCTATTCTTTAGTTACTCTGTATTGATTTGAAGAAAAGGTCTATGTAGGTTAGTTATATGATCTAATTAAGTCTTCTAGGTTGAAGAGAGAATATTTTGGAGGATATTTGAGAAGCTTTTGTCCATGTCAAATGGCATTAGATGTGTGAATTTAAGATATGAGGGAGTAGTCTTTTATAATAGAGGTGAGGGGAAGTTTAAGAAAAGCTTCAAATATTCAATTATTATATAATTATTTTCAATTTATAATTTCTCAAAATGGATTTATTTTCAGGATAAGGTTGGTATGGGTAGATGTAATCTCATCCAATAGGTTTTAGACAAGATTAGGTCACCAAATTAATCATATCTTTTAGATTTAACCTTTAGTAAAATAGTTTAGCTTTTATCATGTCTTGAGGTATTTTTATACTTTATGGATAATATAGTTACTATAAAATTCTAGGAAAACCTCAAGTGGTTCATTAATTCCATATATAACATTATCTATGTCATTTAGAAAAATATTATATTTTTAATACTATTATATAACCTAATAAAATAATATTTTATTAAAAAACACATTTTTGTCAATTTTGTCTATATTTAGTATTTGGAATTTCATAAAGTCATAATAGCTTGATTCCTAGAAAAGAATACATTGAATCAACCCTAACATGTCATATTCAACTATAAAATTATTCTATGGAATCAAAAGTTTCAATTTATATTTATTTTCATATTTACAATATAATTTATTTTATTCATTCATTAATAAGGTAATTACTGCATCATCATTGTGTCAGAAATAAATTAAATTATTTAATGTCTACAAATTATAAATAAAATACCATGATGTATAAAATATTACTATCTTTCTAATTAATATTTATATTTTAATTTTTCTTATATTAAACACTATATTTAAAATTATTTAGTTATTAAACATTGGATTTATCAATTTTAACACTACCTGATATAAAATATAATTAATGTCCTAATCTAACCTAAATGGTTCAGAAAAGATCATATTTTTTCATAATATTTATTTTGGTATAAAATAACTTGTCTAATAGAATTAGGACACATGTTGGTGTAATTTTACATTATTATAGTATTAGTTTTACCTTTAATGGCCATATTTACATTTAATAGTGGAAAATAAAATTCAAATGTTACTATTCACCAAAAATTATTTTCATAATATTGAACCACATTTTAATTATTGATGAAATCACTACTTTTAATGGTTTTTAAATTCAATTCACAGAAGAAATAATATTACGTTTAATGAAGATTTCCAAATGTGCATAGACGGTGGGTTAAAGACATTAAAAAGTTCACTAAATTTTTTTATATCTAATCTTATTATAATATGATTCCAATTAATTAAATTGGACTAATATTGGTATTATGTGATTATTTTTAAGACAAAAAAATTTAAATTAAAAATAATTATTTAAATTAAAAGTTAGTTTTAAATAATTACCAAGTGTTTTTTATTATTCATAAAAAATTTAATGATTTTAAAAAAAATCTAAAAATATTCCCTAAGTTAATTTTGAGCATCCTAATTATAAAACGAAGTCCATTTTAAAATATAAAATTTAATAAATTTTAAAATTTTGATGTTACTATTCCTAACTACTTTTCAAATTTATTATTTGATTGGTCGGGATGTGCTTGAACTCGGAGTTGCCTATAGCACAAGGTATTATATTATTCAAAGAGAAGTGTATCATGGAATATTGGGGTGTTACATTATCCCTTAAATATAACTTCATTGTCAAAATTTCTAGAATATTACTGTATAAAATCATTCTGGTGGATCATCATCATAAGGTCCTCTGTTTGCCATATTGCCTCTTCCATTTTATGGTTTCTCCAATGAACTTTTAATAGATCAGTCATCAAGTTTCTTAACACTTGATCTCTAGTATTAAAAATCTTGATTTTTTATTCACAAAATGGTAGATTATCACATGGTTCTATATCATCATATGTTTGTACATTCATGTGGGAATGAATATATTTCCTCAAATGATATTCGTAGAACTGGTCATGAACATTTGAGAAATTTTCCATCATTTCTAAATAGTAATCTACAACTATAATTTGTTCAAGAATTTAGAATGGTCTGTTGTACATGGGACTTAATTTACCCTTATAACCGAATCATATAACACCTTTCCATGGATATAAATTCATGGAAAAAAATATTTCATACATGAAATTCCAAATCATTTTTTCGGTTATCAGCATAGCACTTTTTCATACATTTATCTACATTGATAAGTGTATGGATAATCATCACGTTTTCCATTGTTACCTCAACATATTATTGGACTATGGTTTTTATTTAACCAATATCATCCCAACAAGTCGGTATGTGAAATCACTTTAAATATAATGCTTCATTTGGTGCCATCTCAAAAAATGAAACGAAGTTATTGTTATAGGAAAATTCAACCAGAGGAAAATACTGACCAAACATTCCATGGAAGTTGGGCAATAAAGATATAAAAATTTATTCTAATGTATGAATAATTTTATCTGATTTTCCATCAATTTGAGGGTGGTAGGTAGTGCTCAAATTATTTTCAGTATCCATGTAATTCTAAATTCATTTCCACAATCTTGATGAAAAATGGGGATAAAGATCATAAAAAATAAATAGGGGTACACCAAAATGTCTTAAAAATTCAATAATATATATAATTTCTTAATGTTCAAGTGTAAAATCATCTCTTATAAAAATAAAATGTGTTGAATTGGTATGACAGTTGTCAATAAATTTTATTGCATCATTCCTCATAGAAGTATTTGGTATCCCCATGACAAATTACATCCTAATATCATCTCATTTCCACTCTAGTATGGAATGAGGTTTCATGACTACACTCGGGTGTTGTCTTCTAGCATTCACATGTCGAAAAAACATAAATCTTGAATCATAATCTGTAATATCCCTATTTATGTTGTCCCATAAAAACTTTTCCTTCAAATCTCTACACATCTTAGTGCTATAGGGTTTATAGAGAAATTGGAGTTATGAGCAACAAAAAACAATTTTCTTTTTAGATCATGTATATCAGGAACACCAATCCTTTCCCAGATTTAAAATTTTAGTCTTCATATATGATGTCAATCAATATACCATCATTCACAGTTTTAATTTTCTTTTCAAAATCCTTATCATCATTATGAGAAAATTTTATAATTTCTAGGAAAGATGGTTTGGAAACCATTTGATATTTTTTTGATGTTTCACCTTCCATGATTATTCCCATATCTATCCTTACTAGATCAATGAACATAGGATTCCTTTCAACTCTTATCTTGTTTATAACTCTATGATACTTTCTACTCAAATCATCTTCCACCTTACTTTCCTTCCCCGGGTGGTAGTGCATTGTGAAATTTTAATCATTGAGTAGTTGAAGAAATAACATTTGCATCATGTTTAGTTCATTCGGTGAGAAAATATACTTATAACTCTTGTGACAAGTATATATCTCACCTTTGTCACAGGTGAGATAGTTTCTACATATCATCAGAGTATATATTACATATGGTAAATCCATATCATGAGTGGGATTATATTGTTCATGAATTTTTTGTTGTCTTGATACATAAAAAACATTATCATTCTGCATAAGGACACAACGAGGTCCTTTCATTGAAGCATCAAATTAAAAAACAGACCCATCAATCTGTAATATTAGAGTCAAGATATGAGAATTTTCTAATCTTTTATTCAATTAATTAACATATTATTCACACACATTTTTTAAAATTAATTTATCCCCTTTATGTTAGATCAAGGTTATTGGGTTAGATAATTGGGAAAAAATATGGACAAAACCCCAATAATAACCTACTAAAAAATAAAACTGGGTAACTCTGTTAAAATCATCAATGACATTCATTCATGTATTTCCCTTATATTTTAAGGAACAACTGATATTCCATCCTTAGAGACAATATAACCAAGAAAATAAATCTCCTAAATCTAGATTTCACACTTTTTGAACTTCCCATATAATTAATTTCATCTAAGAATCATTATAATTGTGTGCAGGTGATTTTCATGATCATTGAATCTATTGGAGTATAATATGATATCACCAATAAGTATCAGTGAAAGTCATTAATATGTTCCATGAAAACTCTATTCTTTAGATCATTGAAAATAGAGGTTATATTAGTCAGTTCATAAGGCATTACTATAAATTCATAATTCCCATACGTGGTTCGAAAAGCAGACTTTAGAATGCACAACTGATGGTATCCAAATGAAAGGTCAATGTTGGAAAAATATTTTTCTCCATGAACATGATCAATTAATCATCAATGGGAGGTAGGAGATACTTGGTATTTTTTGTATTATCATTGACCTATGTGTATTAAATGCATAACTTCATAGTCTATCATTATTCATTATAAAAAAAACTGGATCCCAATAGAGAAACACTTGGGATAAAATAATTCTTTATTACTCAATTCCAGTAGTTTTTTTAGTTACACCAATACCATAGTGTCCATTCAATTAGGGGTCTTCAATATGGCCCTTGAACCAGGAATTAGGTCAATGAAAACCCAATTTCATGTTCATGAGGAAGTCTATGTAAATCCCATGGAAACACATCATCATATTTTTTCCTAGTTTGAACATCCTCAATTTGAACATTCCTTTCTTCACCCATAGTTATTTCACACCCTTCTTCCCAAAAGCATGAAGTATGTTCTCTATGTAACTTTCTCATTTCTCTAATAAAAATGGATTTTTAGCCACATTGAGTGTTGGTGGTTGAGGCCTTATAAAGAGGTTTTACATTGATCCTCTACATTGTGGATTAGGATTCTCCATATGAGTAAGAATATTATTCATAACCAGAGTGAGTTGTCCTAGTGTGGTTATAATATATTAAGCACCAGTTGCATCACCATCTCCACTATAATTATCTTAAATATGGGGGGAAACCCTACATGGATTATGTGCATTGTTATGGTTTCCATTCCTTTTACCAGGCTCCATTTTTAAACAATGGCAAACACGAGACTAGTTTATGAATCCCAATGCATAATTCAAACTTGTAAAATACTTAACATAAATTTAATAGTTTAAGCATATAATCCATAATCATAATAAAATTATATGTGGACAAATTTGGTCATAAATCCATAATAATGGTTTATAATGAATATATGAATTATCCTAAGCATATCCCTCGACAGTGTTAAACCAGATGCGCAGTGAGGCCCATTGTCATTTACCAAGATACCCCAGGTCAATCCCCAAACACTTTATCAGTGTTTTCACTCTTAGGTACATCTATTCTAGAACCAAGTCAACCTGTACTATCTGGATAGGGATTTATTTCTTTGAAAACACATATAATATCAATATTACCAAAAATTTTGGATGTTATTCTATACTAATAATCAAAGTTCATCTTACGGTAATGTTCTCAAATCAATATATTTCAAAATCTAGTTACCAAGAATTGTAATAAACATACTCATATACCAACTGTAATGCCCTGAATCCAGTTACCCAATCACATTACATTATTACATGACATTATCATGATCACAAAAGATTAATTCTAGAAATACCGACCTTTTTAGTATCCTTAAATGAACTAGATACATACATATGTTTTAAATTACTTTATGAAATAAAAAATACCACATTATTTCTCCTTTAAACACAATCATGTCAATTAGCCTATCACTCCACGCCATTCATAATATACTTCTTTTCATCTTGGGTAAAATAAAACATAAGAAAGGGGACATCACAGATGCTCAGTAAGGATAACATTATAGCGTAAATTTATCAAAATAAGCGTAAACATTTAAGGCAATGTATAAAACTAAAAAAAACAAGACTTTTAAAAAAACATCATCATAATATATAATTGATAAATAAAATAATTCTATTCAATTCACATGGATATTTTACTAGTTGAATAAGCACATTTAATATCAAATCCAATCTCATAATGATTAAACATATAATGTTGGACAACATAACAACATAGTCAAGGCCTTATGCCAAGACTACAAATAAAAATATTTTCAAGGCCTTGTTCCAAAACATTATTTTGTCTCATGACACATTCCAATGCATCAGGGGGCTATATAGCCCCCCCCCCACTTACTACGGGAAATGAATTCTTCAAAAGAAAACAGTGAAACGTCACATTAACATTCATATTAAACTAACTTATGAAATGGTAATACTTTTACCACAAACCATTATTGAGATAAAAATAGTACATATACCATCCAACATATCATAAAACTATCAATAAAATATTATATATTATATCATAATAAATCAACATCAATTAAATATAAATTCCTGCAGTATATTTTGACATAGACGAAATCAATGAAAAAACTATTGGAGAGAAATATATCATTCTACATTAAAATAATTTTAAAGTCCCATAATTTTAAAAGAAAAAATTTATTTATAAAATATTTTTATAATATTATAATGGAATATTTGAAGTTGTTATAATGGATTAAAAGAGTCACACCCTTCGTATAAGTTAAAAAATTATTCAAGCCTAATATTTTCGAAAAGGTAATAAAGTGCATGTTTGGAAAGAGATAGAAAGAATCCATTCTAAAAAATTTATAAAATTTCACACAAAGGTATAAATTACTTTAACCAATAGTATAATATATAGAAAAATATTTTTAAAATAAATTTTTATGAATCATGGATGTGGATGATATAGATGTCATAGTGGATACCTACGTATAAACAACTTTAGAGAATAAAGATATTGTAAAATTAACCCGTAATTTTACTTTTCCTTAGTTGAGGGTACATTAACATCATGTATAATGGTAAAATAATTATTATTAAATTATAAAATAACCACAAAAAAATATATTCTGTAGTATGTGATCCTCTATTATTGCTTTGTTGGTAATATTTTAGTATTATCACTGTTTTGTGTGTTGAATGATTCATTTTCCTTTAGGTTTCATTATGTAAGTAAAGTTTTTTATGGATAATATTTATTTGATTCATATCCATAAAGATATTAAGTTATTAAATATTATTTTTTAATCATCAAATGAAAATTATTCTTGAATGGTTATAATGGAGACTGAAATCTCATCGCTTCATGGTGATGATAAGAGGTATGTAAGCATGAGCGACAATATCATTCCATTAATAGTGACATAATATGTAATTGCATGGTATATTATATCTATAAATTCTTAAACATGTTATATTTATTATTTACATCCATTATACTCATTATTATACCAATACAACTAATGAAGTGTTGAATAACAGACTACACCATGATACGGAGACAGTAAGTCATATGTACGCACATATGTTGACTTTGTCATTAATATGATGGATAGAATAATGAATATTATTGTACCATATTTATAATAACATCAAATTAAGTATAATGTATTGGATTTATTATTTTAGTATAGATTTAAAAAATAAAATATGATGTAGAAGAAGAAAATATCTTTGAAAGAGGTGATAAAATAATTATCTCCTTTTCATGTGCATCCTTTTGATTTTAACAAATGGGCTCATTATGTTGGATTTCTGATAAAAGTAAGGCTAATAAGTTGAATAAAGGGTATTTTGAAGGCTATTTTAGAATGTTTTGGCTGATCCAGATTGATTTGTATATGTGAATATAAGTGAAGAGTGGTACCATTTTATATGGGAGATGTGATTCACTTTTAGAAAAGCTTCAGATATTATTTTTTAATAAAATTATTTTCATTTTCTAATAGAAAAAAATGGATTATATTTAGGATAAGGTGGTGATGGGTCTAAATCTGCCCATGCA
The DNA here is from genome assembly GCA_963277665.1 of Viscum album. Taxonomy (NCBI): domain Eukaryota; kingdom Viridiplantae; phylum Streptophyta; class Magnoliopsida; order Santalales; family Viscaceae; genus Viscum; species Viscum album. The sequence goes on from OY728140.1 coordinate 657,401,873, forward strand.
ATTGTTTTTGGACATGTTTTGGCTACGATAATAACCTTGTCTTTTAGATTTAACCCTTCGTTAAATAGTTTAACTTTTACCTTGACTTCTTGTATTTTTATACTGCATGGTTCATATAGTTACTATATAATTCCAAGGGATACTCACATTGTTCATCAATGATAGATGCAACATTATCTGTGAAATTTTTAGAAATCTTTAATTTTTTGGACTATTATATAATTTAATAAAATTGAATTTGTTTTCAAAAAACATTTATCTAAATATATTCACTATTTAATATTTGGTATTTGTTAATGTGATAACTAATATATTCCTTTCAATAATAAAATTAATCAACCCTAAAATGTTATATTATTCTATAAAATATCTGGAAGGAATAAATTTTTAAATTACATTAATTTTAATATTTATAATATAATTTATTTTAATCATTCATTAATAAGGTAATTACTACATCATCATTGTGTAATAAATAAAATTATTTATTTAATTTCGAAAAACTATAGATAAAATATCATTATATATAAAATATTTTAATCTTTTCTTATTAATATTTATAGTCAAATTTATCTTAGGTGTACCCCTGTATTAGAAATGTTTTAGTAATTAAACATTGATTTTAACACCTTTAACACTTCTATAAATATAATATAATAAATGTCACATCTAACTCAAATTGATTAAAATAAGTCTTATTTTTTCATAATGATTATTTTGGTTAAAAATAATTATATAATATAATTATGACTTGTTTTGGGGTAATTTTATATTATTATAGTATTATTTCTAACTTTAATTTCCATATTTACTTTTAACCGTGGTAAATAAAATTAAAAAGATAATGTTCACCAAAAATTATTCTTATCCTATTGAACAAAAATTTTCATACTAATGGCAAGTGTGTTTTTTGGATTTCATTAATTCAATTCAACGAAGCTGTAATGTTACCTTTTATGTAGATTTGTAAATGAGCCTTGAAGGTGGTTAAAAGACTTAAAAAGTTCAATAAATTTTTCTATATATAGTATTATTATAAAATGACAATAATGAATTATATTGAACTAATATAGGTATTATATATATATATTGACTTTAAAATATATTATATTTACATATAATTAATTAAATAAAAAATTGGATTTAAATAATAACGAATTGTCTTTCACTATTCATAAAAAAATGAAATATTTAAAAAATATAAAAAAACATTACCCTAAGATAATTTTGTAATTCCGAATGCGAAAATAAAGTAAATTTTGAAAACTAAAATGTATATAATTTCAAAAAAGTGGATATTACTATTTGTTAAAACTTTTTAAACGGCTAGTTTGATTGTTCATTGTGTGCTAGAACTTGGAGTTATGTACAGAAAATGCTATTATATTATTAAAAGAGAATAATACCATGTGAGTATGGGGTCCTACACTATCCTTGTGATGTGGTGTTGAAAAAAGAATCACCTCGCCTCATGGAGGTGAATGTTCACATTATGCACGAACGACGTAATCTTTTTTTCATTTATGGAAAGGTAATAATATAAATGATATTTTCTCTTATAATAATGATAAATATTTAATTAAGGTAATATATAAACTATAACATCATAATTATAACTATTATTTAGATATGGTTATGGATAACAAATAATATATGTTAATGAGGAAATAGATTATCACACAAATGAATGATAATTCATTTAACATTTGATATAAGTCAAAAAAAACTTAGGTAATGATATTAACATAATAATATCTCAGTATATTTGTTATTATTTATTTATTATTTAAATGTTTTTAAAAAATATTTTATTTAAGAGGAAAATTAACTGAAATTGAAAAACATATTTAAAAACATACCTCTCATTCATTTGATCTTCTTTGATTAACACATTTATACATTTGTAGAGGGTATTATGCCTAAAATAAGACCACTAGAATGAGGATTCAGATTATAAAAAAGGATTTGGGTAGAACATGTCTGATATAAATAGGCTTTATATTGTGATGAAAATAGAATAAGGGTTTCCTTTTATAAGAGAGGGGTGAGGCACTCTTGGAATTATTCAAAATATTAAATTAATATAAATTGTTATTTTGTATAAAATCTTATCCAGAAATATTATTTTAAAGTATAGGATTATTTGAGGTAGAAATAAATTATCCCAATTATTTAGCATAATTTTATATTTTTATAAATTTTATATCATTTAATAAAATATTATTTACTTTAAAATAGCAATAATGTCATTTTTTAACACGATTCATTACATGAATTTTTAAATATATTTTAAGAACATGATATAATAGAACATAATAATTTAACTTATCGATAATACAACAACAACATCTATAAAATTCATATATGAAATTGATTATATCATATTATTTATATTTTTTAATTTTTAATATAATTTATATTATTCTTCCATCTATTAAACAACAACACCATCATAATTATGTAACCATTTAAGGTAAATATTTTGTCATAAATAATTTTAAATAAAATAAAATGACATAGAAATCAACTTTATATTTTTTTTACTATTAATATTTAAGTATATCCATAATATTATCCAATATTAAAAATATTTCTCTAGTTAAAAAATGTTTGAAAAAATACACATTTCCTTGAACATAATATTATAAAGGTTATATTCACATAAAAAAGGACACAAATGGACTCATAAATAATCTGTCAATTCTTCAGGATGAAAAATAGTCATCTTATAAAATTAGAATATGTTTTAGGGTAATTTTATGATATTTAGAATATTATTTTGACAATTTATTACCCAATTAACAATTAACCATGTTAATAAAATTTTTACTACAATTACTATTCATATTTGGATCAAAAAATAAAAGGTGCATATTTACTAAATTTATAAATAATGATTCAAAAAATTTAATCAAATTGTAAAAATATTAAACACATAAATTCTATAAAATAATTTAAAATTAATCTCAATGACGTAATTTGAAAAATGTTTTTAAATGTAAAAACATTCAGAAGATCACAATATTTTTATACATTATTTCAAATTGAATTTTATTATAATAACATATATTTGTTTTAATTATATAAAACAAATCAAATTTTTAAATTTGAAATATAATTAAATTTTAATAAATTTTATTTTCCAATTAAAATGCATTATTTTTTTCGTATTTAAGAAAAAATGAAACTTATCAGAAATTTAGCAGAAAATTATAAACAAATATGATTATATAATTTAAATTAAGAGGCTTATTATCTCAAATATAATATATAAAAGTTTAAAAAACTGAATTTTAAACAACTACTCCACTAAATTGTGGAAAATTACCTTTTTAGAATAATTCTTATTTTATGTATAAAATTTGATTTTTTCTTATATCATATGTTGAAAACATACAAGATCGGTTTTAATAATGAGATTTAATTATATATATATATATATCAATAATATATTACAACATGTTTTAATTGTTTACTTATTGATATAAAACTCACTTCATCCCATTTAAATAAATTTTCAGAAAAACATTTCTGTTTTTTTTAAAGGGGTTTTACCCTCATTTATAATTAATTGAATAAAGAATTAATTATGTATGTTTAAAAAATATTTTCATAATTTAGTTATCTATATTCATATCCTCTATTCTACTAGATTGGTTATAATTCTAACATTTATATAATACTAATTATCTATTTGATTATGTTCGATGTGGTGTATCAAGTATTTTATGCAACATAGAATTTCCATTTTTTAAAATCATAATGTTACTTTATCCCCAAATTTATAAATTTAGTTCTTACAATTTTATCATTTGATAAAATGATATGCGTCTGACTTTTCAATATACCATTGTTGAATTCCTATATTGTAAAAAATGATAAGTAAAACCTGACATTAAATGATATAAACGAATGTGTGATGGTCAAATAAGACAACACATAATAGGATTCCCTAAAGGAAAACATATACTTGGAATAGAAAACTAACATTTTTGATATTATTAAGCGTGATAGAGAATTTATATTTATAATTTTTTCTATTAAAACCCCAAAAATCATTGATGGGTTAAAATACCATTAACTTCTAAGTGAGAATAGCGGAAGAACCATTTTATATAGTGGAAAATTATTTTAATATCTATGAATATAAGAACATATACATACTTAGAAAGCATATTTTCACCCTTTAATCAATTTCCACAATAAAGAAATCTTATTCTCAAGATGATAAGTATTCATGGTGAAATTTTCATGCTTGAAGAACAAGAATCATCTTCTAGAGAATCAGATAATACACAAAATATTAAATATTTATTCATCTAATGTTTAGATATTTACCAAATAAAAACTATATACTTCAATATAAGATAATTCCCAAATTTAAATAAAACATAGTTGATAAAAAAACTACATCAATATCCAATATTCAATAGTAATACTAAAATATCAACATAGAAAATTCAATGAATTACTATCCTTAAAATTCCTCAAAAATATTCCACATTAAGATTAAAACCCAAAAATCAAAATTATTTAATCAAATAGTCTTCCACGATAAAGTTTATCATTTATCAATAAATATAATCAATTAATCTGGATGTCTTACACCAAAAAGTAATTTACCAAATCAGATATTCATAATGATAGGTTAAAAATTTCCATAAATAACTAGAATCACTATATGACCATAATAAAATCATATATTGGAAAAAAATATATAATTCAGCATTGACCTATAAAATAAAATTTCCTAGTGTTCCATTTACATTGATCTTATAGGGTTCTTAACAACTAAAAATCATCCAAAATAACATTAATCACTTAATAAAATAATCATGTTTTGGTCCCATGAGTATTAATTCAAAAAAAATATATATTTAAAAAATGATCTTATCCTATATAATAATATTTTTTTAAAAGAAAAATAAAAACTCATACTAATTGGAATGTCACATGAGATAATGGTTGGTTAGAAACCCTTATCACCCTTTAGTTTTCGTTCAGTCCTTATGGCCTTGCTAGATGTGACAAGTATTCACCCATCCTACAGGTTTTTCATTTTTAAAACATTATAATTCCTAAAAAATCAAAAAATATGCTAAATTTTTTAAAAATAACTATATCATTTTTAACATCAATGTCTATATCATACTTTATTTCTAAAACCAAAATGTAATTACCCATAATCACATAAAAAATAAATTTCGCCAAAAACAATTTACTCCCCATTAAATTTAATACGATATAGACTCAAAATAGATTTCTAAGACACTAAAAATATGATCAATCATAATATTATTAACCCATGAAAAAATCCATGAATCTTTAAAATAAATCAAAATCTCTAATTCTTTCTTAAATCTACTTTGATACAATATATAATGACTCATACATAAACATTACCTATTCTTATTATTTTAAAACTATAAATCACATTCTTTTCCAAAATATCATTTAGGATTAGATTTTTAGAGAATTAGGATAAAATGTTACATTATAAAGCCGTAAAGTATATATATACACTTATACTCAGGGTCCATTTTTTTAAAAAAATTATTAATATAAAACATGATTTCTTATACAATTATTCTACCAATATTTTCTCTTGATCTCATCCTTAAAATAGAATGTATTAAATTTTTTTAATACATGGGACAATTACAAAATCTCTATAAGGGACTTAAATGAATGGAATCCATCAGTCCAGTACAACCCCATAAAATAATTTCGTTAAAGTATACCTTTCTACCTAAGAAAATAGATCATAATTTCAATAATATCACAATCTTGTATTTTTAAAATAAAATTGTTTTTATAAAGTCATAAAAAAGGACATAAATCATAATTAGGTCCTCTGGGAAAATACTCAAATTAAAATAAAATGTGATAAAATATTGTACATTTCACTATTAGAAGTAGAATAGAAAAAAGACTAACTTCCACACATGTCATTTTTACCAAAGGAAAAAATTTAATTCCCTTGTTTTTTAACAAGGATGAAATATAATATTTTGGAACATTTTCATTTAATGCACTTTTCATTTTTAAAACCGTGCATCAAGATGATGTATCCTAAGGGGGGATCCATTTATGTGGCGATATCGAGTTTGATTAAATGATTTATGAGTTTTTTGGGTGGCTCGATGGGATTATGGCACATCAAACCTGAAACTAAGACTTAAAAGGGCATTTCAAAAGCATTCAGGTGGGCTACACTATGTTTTTAAAACAATGCGGGTCATCCATGCAAGATAGACCAAGTATTTGGTAGTGGGAACATGGCCAGCACACAGTTTATCGTATCATGTGAGTTAAAATGTTTGTCTTACTTAGTTTTGTGTTTCAAGATAATTTAATTTAATTTAATTCATGGTCGAAGAGATTTTATTTAAATGAGTTGTTGTGGATTTCAGTTAAATAAATTATGTTTAAGAGAATTTTATTATATTTCATTGAGATGGGGAATATATTTAATTAAATAGAGATGAAAATAGTTAAATTCTTTTCAAATATGGATGATTTAGAGTCGTGATTTATTTAAATTAAGATCAGATAAATTTAATTATATGTCTTGTAAATGTGGATTTAGGGGTTATCAAAGATGTTTTATATTAAATGTTAATATTATATGATAGGTAAATGGGAATTTTGGGTTTCATTTAATTAAATTCAATATAGAGAGGATTTTATTTAATTAATGAGAAATGGAGTTTTATTTAATTAAATTATAGGTCAAGAGTAATTTAATTAGTCATTGTTAAATGGTGGTTATTATTTAATTAAAAATATGATGAGATATTTTAATTTAGTATTTTTTATGAGTGGGAGTTTTTAATTTAATTAAATTGTTTTCAGATAATTTAATTAAATAACATGAATTATAGAAATTAATTATTTATATTTTTTTGAATTAATTTAATTAAACAATTATTAATGAGTTGTTTGGGTGTTTAAATTAAATTATGTTGAGATAATTTAATTATATAATAATGAGTTGGAAAATTTTATAATTATATTTGGATAGAAAGAAATTTAATTATATTATATATATAAAGAGAAATTTTGGGATTGTCTAAGTGGTGAGTAAATTAATTTATAATATTAATAATAATATAATGAGATTTTTATTATTATTATATTAATCCATATTTTAAATTGGGGTTATTTACGAGAGTAAATAAAGAGAGTGAGGTGCATAACTGGTGAGGTGTGACCCCCTCCCCTCAGCTCTCCCATTGTGAGGCACACCACCACCGCTCCTCTAGATCCTCTTCATGCGCCCGGTACCTTCTAGTTTCTTTACGAATGTTTTCCATCTCGGTCTGGTAGGTCCTTCTCCATAAATATTTTTCTTTTCGTCAGTTATTTCAGCTCCCCATCACATAGTATCCATTTGGCTCAAACCCTATGGTCTGGGATTAATTTAGTTTCTTCTTTTTATCTTACTTAGGTGTGTGGAAGACTTCTCAAACCCATTAGGAAATTTTCAAATGACCACCACTGAAGGTGATGTTATTCGGCATGATGTGGTACATCGTCATCATATTAAGTAAGGATATATACCCGATAATAGGTTTCTCATTCCATTAGTTAGAAGAGAGTGGTGTAATTGGGTTACAGTTGATTATTTTTGTGTGTATTGGTCCCTGCCCCACAAATTGTTAGTTCCAAATGTTTGTGCTATGTGTTGAGACCAATTCAACACACATGCAAGAATTAATGTGGAAGTCATATGCATGAGCGGGTCACAGTTTGATTTAAGAATCATTGTCATGGCCGAATTGATTGAAGAATGGTTCTAAGAATTCCCAAATTAAAAGAATTATTTTTTATTGATATATTTATTTTTATAATGTTGAAAAAAATATTGGATTAAGTTTTTTAAAGGAAATGAGATGATTATTTATTATTTAATTTTATTCATTTAGGTTCTACAATAGATAATTAATTTTGAATGAATTATATTCTATGAAATTTTAATAAATTAGGGGATTAATTATGAGTAACTATTTTGTTAATGTTGAGACAATAAATTCTGAATAAATTATATGTATTAAATTTATAAATAATTGTGGAATTAATTATGATAAATTAATTTGGATATGTTTTGATAATTAATTATGATTCAATTATCCTCTTCGAGATGATTATTATTTGAGGGATTAATTATGTGTTATTAGTTTTGTTATGTTAGATATTTAATTATGAATTAATTATGAATTAGTTATTTCATTGCAGATGATAATTAATTGGGGAATTAATATTAAGATATTAAGTTTGTTATGTTGAAATAATTAATTTTGAATTCATTATTTTCTTTGAATTGATAGTTAATATGGGGATACATTATGAGATATTTAACTATTTATGTTGTGGTAAATAATTGTGAATAAATTATATGTTATGATATTATAACATAGATAATTCATTTTTGGTTAATTATGACATATATATTTGGGCTATGTTGAGATAAATAAGTTGAGAATTATTTTTATATTGAAACGGCTACCTTGAGATTTTTAATTTGTGAATTAATTTTGTAATATTGAAATGGTTGCCTTAGAGATAATTAATATGTGAATCAATTATTAGAAAATGGGATGGTTTCCCTAAAATAATTATTCTGTGAATTAATTATGTAATATTGAGATGGTTTCCATGCGATAATTAATTAAGGAATTAATTATATTATTTTTAGAGTGTTTCCATTGGATTGAATTGTTATTAAATTATCTAGATAAATTTTTGATATTAAATAATGGTTGAATTAATTAAAGTTATTGTTATGTTTAGTTAATTGTAGAGTTATTGAATGGAATATTTTTCTGTAACTGATAGTTCAGTTAGTAGTAAATGTAATGTTCTTAATTGGTTATTGAATTAATTAATAGAATCGATTAATTAATTTTTGAATTAATTAATGGATGGGATCATTGGGTGATATACATGAAATTCTACACCCATGTCAAATATATATGTTTATGATTTATAAATGTGTTGTGAGATAGTGATTGAGGCTCTAAATACTCACGCTTGTTGGAAATCACGTTCTATACCCAGAATGTAAACAAATATTCTTTAATGGAACAAGGACTACTACGCCAAATACCCAGGGGTTGTGAGAGAAGGACTGATACTCCAACCACTCACGAGGGTTCTAGATATGATTTTATCCACCCATTAATTAACATTGGACTATGGGTCTAGTTGTCCATATATAAATTTAATTAAATGGTTGATGATAGATGATATTTTATAATGATTTTAAATTAAATATGTGAAATAGTTCAGACTCTGGCATGACCATGATTGGTATAGAGATATGAGTGTCTCGGGGTGACCCAACAATTTCTACAATTAAATAAAGTATATCAAATAATGTGTTAAAAATATACTTATTCATTCAATATATATTTATTTCCTTTTAAGACTCTAATTTCTTGCTACGAGCTAAAGCAGATATCTCTTTTATGTGTCCCATATGAACCTGGATGGCTTGATGTTTATTTGTTCAATTATTTTGTTACTTGAATATACATTCACACTATTTGATTATATTTAATTTTCTTTATTTATCTCGATATTTGTGTTCCCAGAATAATGATATTTATATCTCTCACCCTGCTTGTACTACCATTGCATTTGGGCACCCGAGTAGACTCTCCATGTTTGCAGGACCGTTGATGTTTCCTGTTGATGTGTTCATGTACATGGGAGTATAGAGAAATGGACTAATTGAGAGATCAGGATTCTCATGGATACCTCCCTTATGGATTTGAGTCCTTTTCTTATTTATTTAATAATGTGAAAAACATACATCTTTGTTTACTACATTCATATATATGTCACCATGACATGAATGCTTTGTATAAACTTGTTTTAGTTGACTATTTATTTATATATACTTCTTCTATTGATTGTGTATATTATTTATTTACACTATGAACTCTAAAACATAGGGTATAGTCTCCCCATTGAATAATTTTAGACCCTCGCAGCTAGAGAGAAGCGTTTGGTGTATAGGGATATGTGCTTGAGGCCTTGTAGAGACCGGTCTGACTACTAGTTTGATGGTAAGCTGGGTCGGGACAATACAGTGTGGTATCAAAGGATTCTAGTATTATTATATTTCATTTTTCCTTATGTTTTGGGATGGTATATAGGAGCCTTAGAATGTGTTAGATCTTGGTTAATAGTTGTTCCTAGGGATGATCAACACACATACGAGAAATGACCAAGTGGACAGGGTTAGAAATTTATGTTGATATTGTTTCTTATTAAAAATTATATTATTACACTTTGGGTGACATCTATACTTTCTACGACTTATTGATTATGAGAATTTTGTTTGTTTTCCTATAAAATATATGGTAAAAATGTTTCTTAACATGCATCATCTTAGTCAATAAAATATTTCCATGCCATATGGCATTTAATATAGTTGCATTAATTTGATGCCTCCTAATTTGTATTGTGTGCAATGGCTGTAATGTCATGTTTTGATATACTTTTTCATTCCAATTTAAATAGCATCTTTTAGTGAAAGATTTAGAGTTCTTGAGTATTTATATACAATGTTTCCTCTATGATTAACATGCTTTGTTTTCATGTCAGTCTTATGTGTTCAACAAAAGTTCTATGTTGCATCTTGTGATATCATGTAAGAGATTTTTTTATGTGTGAATGAAAACATTGACGAAAATATTTTGGTTGTGTTTACGATGGAATCGAATTTTAGTTGAAAGGAGTATGGGCACCATAAATCTATAAAAAAAGGTAACCCATGTATTCGAATAATTGAAAAGGATTTGATAAAGTTAAAATTTTAAAAGAATATTGATTGTGATGAATGGTATTCAAATTCCAACAGTAAGGCGTATGGTCACCTTATCAATTGGTAGGTGGACACCCTTTTTTGAGCCTATTATAACCAAAGTGTGTCTATAAATTTGTTATAAATGTAAAAATATTGACTTTCGATTGAATGAACCATTGTGGGATGCTTTTTTAAGAACCTGGATTAGAATAAATAAGACCCTCGGGGGATGTCTTTTTGTTTAAAATTAATTTAGATGATAAATTTATTGTTTAAAATTACATGAAAATGAATGTAAATTTTTTAAAAAGGCAGTTATCATTGGTTTCACTGTGAGATTCATGAAGTTTTTACCATTTAAGTGTTGTTTTCCCTAGTAGGAATTTTGGGTTTTAAAGGACACCATTGTTTTGAGGGATGGTCATTGTATATTAACTCTTGGTTTGGTAATAAGCACTGAAGAAATCTTGTTTGAGTAGGTTAGACTTCCATTGAACATGGTGAGATGTTAATGATTTTCCCAGGTAACTTCATATTTGAGTGACTATGGCATTAAGTTAAGATCATCCCACCACTCGAGATGACTTTTTAAGACTTTGGTGTTTTGACATGCCAGTCGGTTTAATTTTTCAGCTTTTAGGTGAGATGTAAAAATGGTGAGCATGTTTTTGGAAACATCACATGTTTATTTAATGTGTTTCAGAAATAGAAAAATTGGGAGTATCAAGTCTTTTCTACCCAAAATGTAGACAATCATATGGTGGGTAGGTTAACATTGGTTCTGGAAAATGTTTTAGTGTATTCCTGGTAGAAAAAATATATAAGTTTGGCGGTTCATGCAAATTTTCAGAAACACTGTTTTTGGAAGAGATTGAGTTGTATACATTGATTGAAGATGAATCCTGCAAATCATTTTTTAAATTTTATAAAATCCGGTGTATGGGTCACCGGTGCCCAACATACAATGCCAAAACATTACAACAAAAACCAAAACAAAAAATATACAAAACCAACAAAGGGTTAATCATCATAGTAACCACAATCCTCCCCATATCCCAAACATGATTTTTCTTCTCCTGTATCTGATTCCCATTCCGGGTTTCTCAAAAAATTAGCACTTTGAAGCCGATTGCCAAGTGTTTCCAAATTATTCATAACAGATGCTGCATTCTTAACCCCACATCCCTTTTTGACTGCAAGAACCACCTGGCTATTCCTTTTAGAATCAGACCATGTCTGCATTGGCCTCGGGAGATATGAGTAGTCTCTTCTTGACCTCCTTAATGAGGTTGCCGATGGGGGTCTATCGCCAATAGACCCTTTCTCGATCCCTTCTTGAACAATATCTCTAAAAGAGCACCCATTAGGGGGACTCAAGTACTCCTTTCCTCTCCTGAATTTCTTCTTCCCCTCCCCGGCATGATCCTTAAGCCCAGTAACAGGCCCTCCAGCAGAAACGCCCAACCGCTGTTCAGCATGAATACCTTCTGTCAAGTTTTGTCGCCCTTCCTACTCAGAAGTTCCCTCAAGGAATTCCACTAGTTCCTGTCCTATGCAATCCCCCTACTTATTCTCCTCCAAAAAAACATCACCCTCGCCCTCTAAAATGGCCTCCTCCTCCAGAACCTCAGCCACCTTACCCTTTGTCAGTATCTCAAACCTGTTATTCAAAGACATAAAAGGCTTGGCCAAAGGATCCAACACATTGGTCAGTCTAGGCATGTTAACCACCTCCAGAGTTCTGTCTTCCCACTCCTTTCCAACGTGTTCAGGTCCCGCGGTGGTAGGAGACCAAACAGTTCCCTCCTCATCTCGGTTCATCTCCATGCTGGTGTTTCCAAGTGACTGATCAACCTCCATGGCAATAACAGCAGAACCAGAGCCGTGGTGATCCCCTGCTGAGTGATTCACCCGAGGACCCCTCCCTATTTCAGCAACCCCCTTCATCTTCAAATCCCGACCCATCCTCGAATCATTACCCAGTTCAGTGTGCTGTCTACCATATTCAGAACTTGTCCTCACCTCTTTCCTATTGTGACCATCCCTTCTCTCATGACAAACTATAGTCGAATGTCCTAACCGTTTGCATCACCCACAAAAATCCATCCAGCTTTCATAAACAACCCTCTTCTTAAATCTGTACTCCTCCCTGATTGTAATCCAAATATACTCAAAAGGGGCGTGCGAAGCATCCATTTCAACACACACCCTTGGATTTATCGGATGGAAAATCGCTTCTGTGCAGTAATCGGAAAAAATGTATCATCCTACCATGTTTCCCAGTAATCAAATAACAAATGGATTTTGAAACGTTAAAGGTACGTTAGGAAAACTAACCCAAAGTGCAATGGAGGGGGAATCCCGGTTCATATGTAGATCGAACAACTATCGGGGTAGAATAAAACGGATGCCTTTGCAATTGCGAGGCACCCTAGCCCACGCCTTGATGAGGTCTTCTTCAGACTCAAATCGAATCATGATTTTCTTGATATCCAATAAACCCACGACCGCATGTTCACGAAGATCCCACAAACCAAATAAAAAATGATCGAAATAATCCACCAAAGGTCTTATGTTATTGAAATGAGCCACCATGGTCAAATTTAGCAAGGACGAAGACTCCGTGAACTCGGAAAGCGAGATAGGAAGGTTCGGTGTTCCATCAATTAGGTCAGGAACCATAGGGTTAATCAAAGATTTCGAAAAATAAGGGAGATATTCTGGGTTAGAGAATGGCTGGAATGACAGAGATCTCTCGTGAGACGGTGAATCCCCCTCCCCCATCAGGGGGGGGGGGGCAGAGCTGGTGTCGCGGCCGCCGCCGTCACCAGAAGGGAGAGATCATTGCTAGTAAAGCCAATATTTTCGTAAAGATTTAACCAGTTATAGTTCGATTAACATTCATGGTTACCTATATTTACACTTAGTATGCTCCTATTATATAGATAATAATTTCCCTTATCTTTAACATCTTTTGGGGGCACTGAGATTGTGTCAGTCTTACACCATGATAAATTTCTAAAATTCTTTTGGTTAGATCAGTGTTTGTTATTAGGGTTTTATGCGAGATGTGTGGTTCTTTATGTTATGCCTTTATTTTTATTGGGGAAATTAATTTTTAATGTATCCTTATGATTTCATGAGTTTTATAGGTCATCAAAATATGATTATGGACATGTGATTACTTTCGGTTTGTTTTGAAATCGTTTTAAATGCATATCATCAGTTTAACGAGGGGTATTGGGTTAATGGGTTGGAAATTTATTTCAAGGAATGATCTATGGATTGGAATTATAAAATTGTTAAAGTTCTATTAGGAATTTTAGGACACAATGTGATCATTAAAATGATAATTCTTGACCTTGGAGGTTTGGTCGGTGTTGTAGTATCTCTCGACTGCTTCTCGGGGATGATATGTTTTCAAGGTGGGTAGATTGTATTGTCCCAGGTTTTCAAACATGTTTAAAATTTTAATTTTTTGATATTTTCATTTAATTATCATGTCAGTTTTATATTCATGGATTAGGATAATGTTTCATGAGATGTTGTCAGTTCATGTGATTATATTAGGCTTGAGTAAAGACAATAGATGTTTTCATTGTGTCTCGATGGATTTCAGGAGAACCAAATCGAGAAACTTGTTTTTAAAAAGTCTAGGTCGAGGCATTCAAAAAGGCTATGGATAGTTTTTTAAACCATGACATTCATCCATGAAGGATACAGCAGGTATCTGGTAGCACGTACATGGTATGAGCGAGGTCTGTCAGACCATGAGAGAATTCATGCGGATTACCCTGTTTTGAGTTTCATGTTAATTTTAATATAATTTAATTCATAGTTAAAAGGAATATTATTTAATGATTTACTTTGAGATTATTTTTAATTTAATTTAATTTGATAGAATTTATTTAAATTATGATGTGATGGAGAATTTAGTTAATTAAATTGAGATGAAATGAATTAAATATATTATAAATAATGATGAGATGGAGTATTTATTTAATTAAATTAAGATGGGAGGAGTTTTATTAAGTGACTTTTAAATGAGTAGTTGGTGGTTTTCAAAGAAGGGTAACATTAAATTGTACTATTAAATAATGTGTACAATAATAGTTAGGGATTTATTTAATTAAACTATGGGAAAAAATGAATTAAATTAATTAATGTAAAATGAGGTTTTATTTAGTTATATTCAAGGATAATAATAATTTAATTAGTCATTGTGAAATGGGGGTTATTATTTAATTAATCAGGGGTTTCAAGTATTTAGTTACATAATATTGATAATTTAGATTTTGTAATTTAATTAAATTTTGTTAAATAATATTATTAAATAACATGAAATGGGGAAATTATTTAATTAAATTATTTTAAAAGTAAATAAATTAAATGATATCTAATGAGGTTTTTGGGTTATTTTAAATAAAATAATTTTGAATGAATTTAATTGACCAATAATAAGTTAGAAAATTTATCTAATTAAACTATATTGAATGTAATTTAATTGAATAATATGCCAAATGGGGAGTTTGGTCATTATCTAAGTGGTGAAAAAATTAATTTATAATAATAATAATAATATAATGTGGAATATCATTATTATTATTATATTTATATTTATTTTAATCGGGGGATATTTGAGGGATAAAATTAAGATGGTGAGGTGCACAACTGGTGAGGCATGACCTGCTCCCTTCGGTACTCCAATGGTGAGGCGCGCCACCATGCCTCCACCGAATCCTCTTCGCACGCCTGGTTCCTTCAAATTCCTTCCCAAAATTTTTCTATCACAGAGAAAAAAGTCCTTCTCAATTATTTTAATTCTTCAATCAGCTGTGTTGGATCTCAATCACCTGGGCTCCATTATATTGATACCCAATTGTCTAGGAATAATTTAGTTTCTTCTTTTAATATGACTTATGTAGTGTAGATGATGTCCCGGACTCGTTGGTCCATATTTTGATGACCACTTCCAAATGAGAGGAATGTTTGCTGGATGTGGTCCAACACTGTCTTATTCAAAAATGTCTATACACCTGATAATTTGTTTCACACCCCTTGAATTAGGTTATTTTTGTGTAATTGGGATGTGAATGATTATTTTGGTTTTTGTTGATCCCTTCTACACTAATAGTGACTAATTGTTCTTGGTGTTAGGTGTTGTGATCGATTCTAGGTATCTGCGTTAATTAATATAATGTGTGTATGTGTGAGTGGGTCAGAAGTTGAGTTTAGAAGCATTGACTCATCCAAAATCATTATGGCAAGTTTCTAAACATTTCCTAATAAATAAAATGTATTTTTGTTTATTTCTTTATTTTGATAAAGCTAACTGTAATGTTGGATTTAATTGTCTATTAGGGGAATGAGATGAGAAATTATAACTTAATTTTATGGTTTGAGGTTATGGAATAGATAATTAATTTGGTTATTAATTATGAAAAATTAATTTGGTTATTTTGAGATATTTAATTATGAATTAATTATGTTGTTGGAACGGAGAATTAATCAGGGTATTAATTTTGAGTAATTATTTTGGTTAAGATTTAATAATTTATTCTGAATTAATTTAGTGCTTTAAAATGATAATTAATCAGGGTATTAATTATGAGTGATTAGTTCTTTTATGTCGAGGTAATTAATTATGAATTAATTATGTGATTTGAGAAGATAATTAATCGAGGGATTAATTCCGGGTAATTAATTTGGTTAAGATGAGATAATTAATTATGAAATAATTATGTTCTTTGAAATGTTAATTAATCAGAGGATTAATTATTAGATATTAAACTGGTTATGTTTGAGATAATTAATTGTGAATTGCTTATTTGTTATGAGATTATAATATAAATAACTGATAGGGATTAATTATAAGATAATTATTTTGGATAATTTAAGATGAATAAATTAAAAATTAATTATGTAATATTGAAATGGATTCCTTGTGATAGTTAATTTGGGAATTAATTATGTGATATTGAAACAATTACATTAGAGATAATTTAAATTTGGATTAATAATGTGGTATTTTGATGGTTTCCTTGAGGAATTCCTTTAGTGAATTAATTATGTAATATTGAGATGGTTGTCATATGATAATTTATTATAGAATAATTTATATTATTTTGAGAGGTTTTCCTTATGATCAGTTAATTTCCATATTAAATAGAGAAATTGAAGTGATTATTTAATGGTTGAATTAATTAATTTTATAGTAGTTATTAGTTTTTTTCAAGATAGGGAATGGGATTATTGTGTTTAATATGTTTTTTAGTTAGTATTGAATGTGATGTTGTTAATTAGATATTGAATTCATTAATGAAATCATTTAATTATTTTATAAATTAATTAGTAGATATGAACATGGGGTTCTAGACATTACTTTCTAACCCCATGATAATTATATATCGATGATTGAAAAAAAGGTTGTGAGATAGGGAATTATGCTCCAAATACTCACCGAGTATTAGAAATGTTGTCTTAAACCCATAAGGTATACAAATATTCTTTTATTGGACAAGTAGTAATGATCAAAATGCCAATGGGTTGTGAGAAAACGAATGATGCTTCAAATACTCATGAGAGTGAAATACAGTATGTTCTACACTCATTAATTGACATAGGACTAAGGTTAAAATTGGTCATACATGAGTTGAATGAAATATGTTATAAAAGCTGATGTGATGTACTTATTGTAAATTGGATATGAGAAATGGTTCAGAATTTGGTATGAGAGAGATTGTTATTGTCATAATGGTGTCCAATGGAACCCGAGTATTTCTACTGTTAGATAAAGAATACCAAAAAATGTGTTAAATAGTTTATTTATGAATTTTATTCATATAGATCCTTTTCATAATTTATTTCCCACTACGATCTGAAGCATGTATCTCAATCCGGAGTCCCTTAGAAACCTATATGTTTTGTAGTTAATTTATTAAAATTTTTTATTACTTCCTTATAAATTCACACAATTTAATTATTTTTAATTCGTTAGATTATTCTAGACTCCGTTTTTTCCAGCACACAGAGATTTATATCTCACAACCTAGTTGGGGTTCCATTACACTAGGTTACCCAAGAAGAATCTACTTGTTTTTAAAACATCTGATATTGCATGTGGTTGATTGATTTTACTTGGGAGTTATGAGAAATGGACCGGGAATGATCTCGATATGCTCATTGAGATCTCCAATGAGGCTTTGAGTATTTTTCTTATTTCAGTACAAAGATATAAAGAAAGCTGTTTTGTATACAATTTTTAGATATGTATCACTATGACATGCATACCTTGTATAAACTAGATTTAGGAACATTATTTATTCATTTAACTATTTATTTATATCTACTTAGGTTTTCGTTTGAGTTTATTATCTATTTCTATTGTTTACTTTCAACAAGTTGGAATTGTCTCCCTACTAACTATCCCTAGACCCGCTCTGCTAGTCGACAATATTAGGTGTGTAGGGATACGTAATTGAGGTCATGTAACAACTATTAGGGCTACCAGTTTGAGGGAATGGTAGGTCAGTAAATAAAAAATACACATAGTACCTACTTCCATACGTGTCACTATTATAAATCGATTAGTCATACGACCAACTTCTATACACAATGCATTGTAGGTTATAACATGACCACCCACCGAATGTTTATCAGGGAACCACCCATCAAATGTCCACGTACAATCATATAATCATATCACATAAATAAATTCAATTTTTAACATTTTAATCATAAAATTTAATTTTCATACATAAGAAAACATTTCATGATACTAAAATAGACAATCCTTTATCAAAACTCATTTTAAACATTTAAAAAGTGATTTAAAAAAAGTGTAACAGAACACATTGAAATTTTTAAAAGAAATTAGATTATTTAAATTTTAAGATATTAGTGTTCATATAAATACATTTATAAAACCCATTTTGAATACATGGTCATGAAATAGAAATATTTATAATAATGAATCATTAAAACATTAAAAATGATGCATTACTTAAATAGTGTATTACTATGAGACTAACTCAACATGTGCAACCCTTATATTTAGGACTAATAAACATAGGTTAATTATTTACTGACATTATAACTTTTTCCAAGTATATTATTCATTTTATATCACTTATTTTCATGTTATAAAAATTAATTAATTAATTAAGATCAAATTGGGAATTTTGATGATATGCAGTACACAAGTCCAAAATTACGTTAGTTTGATGTCTATTGTCAAAATATTATTAATACATAATATCCATAATAATATTAATGAAATGATGATGAATTTTATACATCAATTATAATTTTAAATCATGCCTTTTATGTATGGTTATAAAATGAACTACATTAGAATTACGGTGACAGTAAGTCATACAAACTCAAAAGTAACATTTCAATTTTTACATGAAAATTATGAAATAAAGGTAAGTATTAATTTCTATTTAAACATTGAAAATAATATCATTATAATCATATTAATTATATAAATACACTTATATATATATCATCCATGTTATGTTGTGATGAAAATCCAATCAAATCGCTTCATATAGGTGATATCTCAGAGGTACTCAAGAATGACATTATCATTTTTTCAGTGTATGGAAAGGAAAGAACATAAAATGATATATTATCTTTTTATAATGAGTTATTTATAATTAATATAGTATATAAACATTCATTCCATTGTTACAACTAGTCATGTGATATGGTGAGGTGAAAAGAATTATATTTGTTCATGAGTTGGCAGTTCATCTTACACAAGAACAATAACTTGTTTCCAATTAGGTGGAAGGGGAGATGGATTTAGGAGTTAATAATAACATAATAACATCAAATTGTTTTCAGGATGTTTTAATTAATATTTAATCATGGTTGAAGAATATTTTAAAGAAGTGGATGGATAAATAAAATAGAAACACTTAATTAAAAACGATACTTATTCCTTAAAAGAACTCATTTGATTAACACCTTAAGACCTCTAAAGAGACTTTTTTCCTAAAATATGACCTCTAGAATGTATTTAGGGATTATTCGAAGAGATATGGGATTATAATGGCAGAAAAATGTCTTCTTGTAGTGTGATGAAAAGTGAATAAGGGGTTATATTTTATTAAAGGGGGTTGGCACTCTTGAAAATTTTCAAAATATAAAATTAATATAAATTAATTATTAATACAGATAAAACAAAAAATATTAATTTTGAATATTAGATGAGTTTTGGTCTAAATACCTTAATAAAACAATTAGGTAGGATTTTACTTTTTTTAACCCTTATATTTTTTCTTTAACCCATATTTAATCATCTAAATTCATATAGTTATATCATGTAAATTTAATTTTGAGGGATAATATAATTACAATAAAATAAAAAAATAAAAATAAATGAGTCTTCAATGATATTTGAAGACTTATTCCAACCATTTAGCCAATATATTAATTTTTATGAATTTTATTTCATTTAATAAAATAGTGATTAATTTATAATATCAACAAAGACAATTTTGAAACTATTCATGACATTACATTTTAAAAATATCTTATTGAAATGATATATTTGAACCTTATATTTTATAGAAAATTTATTTATTTCATTATATATATCAAATTATAATTAATTTATTATAAATAATATCATTTATTTTATTCTTATATTATGTAAAAAATTAAAGCATCATCATTATATCACCATTTAGGGTAGTTATTTTATCTGTAAAAATTATTAAAAAATTTAAATGATGAAGAAAATGAAATTATATTTCAAAATAGAATTTATAGTAGAAAATATACCTATTATAACCTCATATTAAATATATTTCTCTTGTTAAGATAAAAATATGACAAAGTTCACTTTTCACTGAATATAATTTTATAACAATTATATTCCAATCCAATGGGCCATTAATGGTATAAAAACCGGTCCTATAATGATTATGGATGAAAATTAATAATCTAATTAAATTATTACAATTGTTAAGGTAATTTTATAATAATAATAATATTATTTTTTTCATTTCATTTAATGATTTACCTTTAATCGTGGAATAAAAAAATTTACTATAATTAATCATTTTTTCCTTAAAACAAAATCGACATATTTACTAAATTTGAGCCTTATGATTCCAATTATGGAATAAATTTCTAAAACAAAAAAAATCATATATAAATTTAAAATAAATCTCATTGCTAGAAAATGAAAATATGGTTTTAATGTAAAAAATATTCAAATATTAACAAGGGTTTTTTGTCCAATTTCAATGTGAAATTGATTCTAGTGACCTATATTTGACAATATGATATAACAATTATCTAATTATAAATTAAAAAAATTATAAAAATTAATATAACAAGATAATAAAATTTTATGATGATGTAGTTTTCAATTAAAATGCATTATTTTTTTAATATTCATCAAATCATGAAATTTATCATAAAAATACCAAAAAAAATGTAAATTTTGATACCCTAGTTTCAATGAATATAATTATTTTGTAAATAATAACATAAAATTTGTTAGAATGTAAATTTAAAAAAAACCCATGAAAAGGTGTCCAAACAGCCTTTTTAGAAAAAATATTTCAGTTTTTATAACGTTGGATTTGTTCATATATCATGTCTAGAAAAAAATAACATGAATTTAGAACATTATATTGAATTTAATAAATATATATTCCATTACTATAATCAATAAAGATTTATTTTCTATTAATTGATATAACACACAATTGTGCACATTTTAATTGTCTTTTTGAAAAATATTTCCAATTATTTAAAATGGGGTTATACAATCATTTATAATTAATTATTTAAATAATTATATATACATGTGTAAAACATATTTTTATAATTTATTTAACACTTTTCATTCATTTCATTATAACATCTAGGTTATAATGATAATATTAAATTAATAATATTTATAATTTCTTTATGTTTGATGGGTAGTATCATGTACGTGATCAATCATAGTTTCTTCTTTTTAAAAACATGGGATGTTAAATTTGTATCCAAAATAATTCAAATTCATAATAAAATATCCTGAAAATTTTCAATCATTTTCTAGTACGGAATAATCTCCAATTAGTGAATACTATTATTCAACTCAGTTTATAAATGCAGTTCATCTTTAATGTCAAGATCTCAGTGTCGAAATACAAAATAGAATGATTAATTGATGTAGATTATCTTTTGATTATTAAATAATATGTTTGCATGACTAAATTTGTGGGATGAATCTTCATTTCCAAGATCATGAACATCATCTTAAGATCTATGAAACAACATCTTTGCATGTACTATTTCGATGTTTCCTATTTCCTATTCCATTAAGTTGCAATACTTATATGTTGATATTCATCATTTCGGACTACATAAAAATTTTATGGAACCCCTTAATTTAAATACCATTATACATCATTTAGAATTTTATTCACATTATTGGTCAATAATAACAATCCTTTTGAAGTGTAAATGTTTTATAGTCACCATGTTCATATTAGTTATAGTAAAACCCAGTTCAACTAATTTATATTTTTTGAATTAAATTAAATTAATGTCCTCAATCATATTCCAGCCATCACATTACTATCCATATTTGGAATCCTCATAAATTTTAAAATTCAGAATGGAATTGATGTCTGTGTAAGTTTCTTGTCAGTAGGAAACATTTGGTGTTCTTATCACATGGTAAATTAAAGGAGGCTAATTATCGGTCGAATCCCTATATGGTTTCCCTAATTTACCTAATTTGGATTGTTAAAATTCATTCAAATAATTTATTATGTTATAAAGTAATGAATGAATTATTTCTGTATATTTAAACATGGATGGGTAGGAGTACATTTTTGTGGTGACATCTTATCTCATGTATTGTTAAAATTTTGGGCTAAAGTCAATTGACAATTTTACATGCTCTCTATTTACCGAATTCACCCCATTCATGTGTTTAGTTGGAAAATTTCCAAATTTTCTATCACATCCAATGATAATGAATACACATTTAACAATTTTTAAAATGAATGAAAATAAATCCATTAATCAATCTAAAAAACATTAAAACATATTAATTTAAATATTTCCCTGTGTTTTAAATTATAATTGGATTTCAGAACCTATAATGTATCCGTTATTAATTTACTCAATATTCAAAAAAAACTAATAAACTATATATTTCATAAAAATAAATATTTATAAATTTAATAATGAAAAATTCCATATATTATCACAAAATTCAACACTATAATTTCATTAATTTGATAATTAAATCTCAAAATTATTTTATAGAAAAATTTCAAAATATCTACAAAAATTTACTACCAAATTCAAGAATATTAATTTTTTAACACTTAGATTGATCTCCTTGTTATATTATTTCCCAAATAAACATAATTATCAAAAAAATAATCAAAAGAAATAAAAAATCATTATTTAAAACCTAAAAATTGAAAATATGACAGAATAATTATATGAATTAGATATTCAAATCCAATTAATTGAACATAAAATAATAAATTAGTTAATGTTATTTATCAAATTAATTCAAAAATAAATTTCAAAAATTTAATGTTGGAAAACATACTCAAATAATATCCACATCAGTATGTCCCTTATATTATTTATTACCATTATGTAGGATATTGAATATAAATCATACATGTATATATATACTCAGATTTTACATTTAAATATATAGATAACTTGAATGAAATTTATAAAATAATATGAATACCGTTGTATAAAATACTAATACTCATTACACAATCGAATCTACTACATTATTATCTTTTATATATCTCATAACTTCTCCTCTATTTTCAATAATTGAGAAAATATGAATCATGAAATATATATTCAAATTGTAATAACAATTCACTTTTCATGAATTTGAAAAAGAATATCCAATCTAATGATTAATCATGGGACCTGTAGTCAATTTTATTACTATACCTTCACTTTTAAATAAAGAATAATAAATTTACATATTTATTAATATTTTTGATTTAAATATTAATTTTACTTTAAAAGGGATTCTATGTTCAATGGATTACCCGATACAGAATAATAAGTTTCATTGAAATATTATGTTGCACACAACATTGTGTCATACAGAAAAATAATATAATATTATTATACTAAATTGTATTTAATGCCTAGTCATTGTATTGGATGGAATGAATAGATCTAAAAATATTATAATTAAAGATGGTTCTAATTTTTTTTTACATTTATCCAATAAAAATTATAGGCTAAAAATGTGAATGAATCTAATTTTAAGCATAAATACTCTAATATTCATTAAAAGGCTGATTTACCACCTTTTGATGGGGAACCCTCTTTAAATCTAGTTTTCGAAACATTTATATGTTATATTTGAAAAAATAAAATTAATCTTTAGAATGAGGAAACTAAATGTACTTTGGGTAAATTTTTGGTATTTTTCAAATAAAATTCACTTCATAATGAATAGAGGTAAATATTGTATCTTAATTAAAAACTACATTTCAAAATAATTTATTTATATGGTTATATTATCTTTTTATTTGATTTTAAAGTTTATTTTAATTATATTTTTACCATTAAATTAAATATTGGTCATTTGATGTATTTTCACTTTAAATTGAACATAAACCAGTGTCAATATTTTGATCGTTATTATTTTTTAAAAAAATTATTTTTGTTTTGACAACAGAAATTAAATTTAAATTAATTAATAAAACTTATATATTTTTAAATTGGTAAAATATTTATCATTTGGGATATTAGAATATAAAATATTTCTTATGCTGAATTTTTTGTATTTTTTTTAATAACATCACTTTTTAATGAAAACTAAAAACACTGAGTAGTAGTTAAAAAACATCATTTTCATTTAAATGATGTTTCTCTATTTCTGGGATTTAAATTTCAAAAATCTGACACACATGGTTATCATTAGTAAGTATAATGTGGTTAAATAAGATGAAAATAATTTTTATAAATAGTAACTTTTGACTTTTATTTACCACGGTTAAAGGTAAATAGGGTAATTCAAGGTAAAAGTCATATTATAATAATATTAAATTCACCTAACATGTGTCCTAATCCAATTGGATGACACATTTATGACTATTGTCATCCTTGGGACTATTCTGGGACCCCATGAATCCACTTAATAGTTATAATGAGAGTTTTTATTAATTAATTTAGAGTATTGTCAAAAATGACGTAAACATATATATTTAGTAAATCAATTCTTACATGAGATTATAAATGTTTTCTCTAAGAATATAAATATTCATTTAAAATATTAAAATATTTCTTACATCTTTGTTTTTATTTTATAATTTTTATACATCAAATAAATAATATTATTTATGACACAATAATGATACAGTGTTAACCCCATTAATGAATGCTTTAAATAAATAATATTATAAATAATAAAACAATATCCAAAACCTATCCAATTATAATTTTATGATTTTATTTTGAACAATAGGCATCCTATTTTATACTTTAATAATTTATAGACCTTTAGAAACCGAAATCATTTTATAGTAAAAAAATATTTACAAACAATATCAAATAGACCCTCCTCCCATTATAAAAATATCTCACCTAACTCATTACACACACCTCTCGAGCCCCTTGACTCATCCATATTCTACAAAAATAAGCTCTAAAGATCCCTATCTTCCACCAAAGGCCTTTCCTTTGGTATAAGGAACTTCAACAAATCATTTTGCTTCAATCCAAAGGGAGTTTCTCAATTTAAAGGTAACATCTTCTCTTCAGATCATTTCTTTTCATTTACATCTCCAACCCCCTAAATAGATTTTATTCCTCTAATTTTTTAACATAACTAGTATCCTCAATATAATAGTTTTTTGATATGGTAAATATTTGAACTAAACTTACACACAATACCATCTAATGGGTACATAACATAATGTTTATATGGACGGAAAACTATTGCCTCACAAAATGATGATTATTCATTATTCTCGTACCACCTCATATGGTAGCCATTAATATTGCGCAGTATTTACATGTGAAATATAATATATTTATATTTTCTATGTAATTATATATTTTTATTTTATAACTTACCTTTATGGTTTCAATAATGGTTAAATATAATAATTTCATTTGAGGAAGTGCAGACTACCACCCCCTCAATGTGATATGACTCATTCATGTCATACGTTGAAAGTATAAAAGATAGTGATAATTAAAATATATAACATAGATATTATACTGAATTATAATATACTTATTTATTATTATGTTTTCATTCCTTTAAATATAAAATAAAAATGAGAGTAGCGTTCGTCCGTACGTACGGCTTACCGTCTCCAAAAACGGTGTGAATCATTTCATAACACCAAATGATATGGAATATTATAGATATATATACACTGAATATATATGATGTATATGATATCTAAATGATGATTATAATTC
The DNA here is from genome assembly GCA_963277665.1 of Viscum album. Classification (NCBI taxonomy): domain Eukaryota; kingdom Viridiplantae; phylum Streptophyta; class Magnoliopsida; order Santalales; family Viscaceae; genus Viscum; species Viscum album. Next base: position 657,428,133 of record OY728140.1, read on the forward strand.
TTGAGAAAATTCAATTTTTCCACATGGACAAATATTAATTAAAATAATTTCATTTTTTACTAAAGTTCCAAACATCAAAAAAATGTCCGATATAAGCTCAAATAATAAAATAATTGTTATATAAAGGAAATAAGTAATATAAATTGAGTAATAAACATTATAAATATTAATTAGGAATTTGAAATTAAATTATATATATTATTTAATAAGAACGAGGATCAAACGTGTCAAGTCGGACATGAGGTAAGGGGTTCTCATCCCACATTTTATTTATGTGAGACTCATGCTATATCTTCAATTATTTTCTTCTGTGTGGTTTATGTAATACCCATTATTGTATTCTTAATTTAATATAATTTAATTTAAGGTCATTTACATCTTCATTGTATGATCCTTCTTTCATGGGGTGTTTTTTTGTAAGTTACCAAATCGGTAAGGGAATTTCGTAACCAAATTTCCATTCTTTAGGATAAACGTCTACTTCTTGATTATATCATTCTATAATATATGTGTGAATGACCTATGATTGTTTTACAATTAATATACTATTATATATGGTGTATTATTAATTTTCATGCATAATTATGTCATTGATTTGTCCTAAATCTAGGAATATGGTCTTTGTAAGGGACTTTATCTCGATTAATAATCCATTGATATTAATTCATTGTTATACACCAATTTACTTTCATAAGGTTTATACACTAATCTTTTTGATATTATATCTTGAATCTATTTTTGCTCATTATTTTATATGCTTTGATTAATGTTATTCCTCAAATATTTGTATTCAATCATATCTCATTTGGTTACGATCTCTTTATCAAAAATATAATTTTAAATGTTTTAAAGATTAATTATTATAAATTATTCCCATTAAATTCCATGTTTAGAAAATGGTTTTAAGGATTTATTTATATGGAAAATGAATGTTTTGAAATTAAAATTTGTTTCAAAATCTTCAAATTTGTATGGGACACAATGATTCAAAAATATTTTTATTAAATGATTTTAGTGGTTTTGAAAATGGTTTGTTAAATCATTGATTACTTCAATATATTGAAGTGATATATTTTTATTTTAATGTGGAAATTTCGTCTTTCATTTATTCTTGTTTTAGGTGATATGAATATGTTATGTTTATTAGGAATTTATTGTATATATGGGTGGTTATGTGATAAACCTAGTGCAGGTGAGCCCAAGATAGCTCTACAATGCATTGGGTAATGTGACTGATGTAAACATTAAAGTTTCTCCTAAGATATTTAGGTAATATACTGTAAAGAATATTCCAAATGTAACTTCCTATGTTTATGTGAATGATAAAATGTACGTTTGATTGGGATGACACAAGTTACCTTTATGATTTTTGATTTCTATGAGTTATTCATAAATCATATGATTTTATGAGGTATGATAAAGAGCTTATTTTTTTATGTATTGATGAACTACTATTTTATTTATTTATTTTATAACCCTTACTGAGCTTCATGTGCACATATAATATTTTGGAAATGTTTTTCAAAGGGTATAATGGAGGGTATGATAAAGGAAGAACTCAAGAAGATTTATATCAAGAAAATAATTATTGTTTTATTTTAAGTAGTTTTATTTTATGAAAAAATGGAAACTGAGTAAAAGTGTCTACTTTGTAATTTTTGAGTTATAGTTTTTTAGTTATGGCCTAATTCTCTAAAACTGTCGAACTGAAAAGATAATCAATGTGAATTATTATCTTAATTGAAAATTATGTAATGTTTTAGGCTAGGGTATTATAGTTGGTATGAGAGGTATGTTTAGAAAAAAATTGGTATTATGAGTTTTTATTGGACACACGATTAGTCTCTATTTCTACTCATTAAGTTAAATATTTATTTTATAATATTTTTAGATAACTAAATTTCAGTTACAGAGGGAAGAAGGAGAATCTCAAACAACATTTCTATCACTTCCTTATGACAAGCTTACATAAATTATTTCACAGTCATTTTTTAATGATTTTGAAACTTCTTATAGCATAAAAATCACAGGAAAGAAGTTGTTTAATGTATCAAAAACCTCAACTATAACACAATATCATCATGTATTAAGGTCTGTAGTTAATCAAACCCTATTTTCAAAATATTCTCATATTTTTAAAAAAGGTAATAATTATCAAGTCATTTTCAAATATATTACATTATCACATGATTTTGAAGCATATTATGATTTTAAAAACTATTCCAAAGAAGGAGAGCCTTGCACAACATTTTTATATTTTCATTAAATTACAGTATTTCACTACATACATATGGAATTTTAAAATGACCATTGATTGAAAGTATCATCTCAAACTCAGTCTGACTGTTTTATAAACAGAATGTTTTATGAGATGTTTTGAAAATAGGTGTTATACATCATTTTTTTTTTGAAACAATTTATTGATGAACACCCATATGGCCCATATTGTATAATGTATATTTGAATGAAAGAATAAAATGATTTTTATGGATAAATAAATCATTTTAACGGTGCATGGTCCATCTACCTATGTGACCAAGATGACAATGAAACCATGTTTACACCATGATCAAGATGTGATGTTGTTTCTTTTGGGAATAGTTTTATTTTATCAAATAGACATAAAATAAAAAAATGACAATATATATAAGTCTTAATTATGATGTAGAAGTATTAATGAGTTGGGATGAAAATGATATGTCTATGACAACCATTGCGGTTAAAATATATTTTGGTTATTTTTAGTTTAATGAAATGGGCAACACATAAGATGGGTGACAACCAGTTGTATCAGTAAAGGACATGAGAATCGAACCCACAACCGAAGGGAGACAAGAGAGCATCACCTACCACTGGATTATGTGAATTCCCTTGATATTATGAGTTATTCCTTTAGGTAAATGATTTTATGAATCAACAATAAATTTATTTTGGGAACTTCTGTATTATGAAATGAATATCCTTAGTATAAGAAAATGATTTGGTGATTAAGTAATAATGGTTGTTTTGGAGGACATACTCTATTTTGAGGAAACACTATATGACTACAGAAAATATAATACTATTGTATTTCATTTTTGGAATAATGGATGTAAATTTATTTTAGAAGAATATATGTTTTTTTTCTATTTGGTTTATTTATGGAAATGATTAAACTATGATATAGAATATCTAATTAATTTAATTACACATCTGTATGATACATTATGAGTAGTCATTTTTTTAGAGATAAATGTCAAGATTTACTATGGATGACTATGTGATTAAATCCATTTGAGTTTTTGGATTCAATATAATTTTGGTTTACTTTGATGAATTTTATGGACAATTATTTATTTAATGGTCTTTATTGAACTTAGTGTATTGTTTTCAAATTCTAGTGATTAGGAATAATATTTATATTTTTTAAAAAATTATCATTTTTGGGATTTTCTAATCTTGTACAAATCATTTTGGTTTTGGTTAATGTATAAGGATTGTGAAAACATATATTACATCTTTTTTGGATTATTTGATTTTGTATATGATTATTGTTACACATTAGATGTGAAGAAATCATCATGAATAATGATCATTTAGAGAAAAGATGAGTATTTGGTAGAGACTTATTTAAGGATGAAACTCTACTTGAAAAGTAATTATATTTCATTATGTGCTTAGTAAAAAATTATCCTACATTAGGAAAATGAACTTAAAAAAATGTTGTTTATTTACTTTTCATACTGGGAAACCAAGTACCTTTTAACCTATTACAAGTTAATGATTTTTTAGTGGTTAAAATTCTTCTAATCATGTATTCTATCACCCTCCATCAGAAAATCATGCTTAGTTTCTCCTCCACGTCCATGTTTTCAAGGAACACTAGTATAGGTTATCTCGGGTGACCTTTTTAATCCTCTTTATTTTTATTAAGTGATAGTTTTTTTGACTCTTTTTTCAACTAGAGGATTTTAATAACGATTTCGAGACCAATTTTAAAAATACGAGAATGTAGTTTCTAAAATGGGGAAAGATGTAAGATACCTTGTAAATAATGAATAATAAATTTTTATATTTAATAATATTTTGGAATTAAAAATTAATTTTATTTTAAAGGGAATTCTATGTTCGATGGAGTACTTGATACGCAACAATGGGTTTCTTTGAAATCTTATGTTGCACTTAAGTTTGGGTCACACCGGAAAATAAAAAAATAATATTATTTAAAATTATAGTTAATGCCTAGAAATTTTATTGGTAGGAATGATAAAAAAAATATCTATATTATGCTTAAAATTGTTTCTAAAATGTTTCTACATTTATTCAATAAAAGTGATAGGCATAAAATGTGAATGAATAAAGTTTAAAGCATAAATACATTGATATTAATTAATATGTTGATTTACAACATTTTGATGGAGAATCATATTCAGATATAATTTTGGTCACCTTTATATTTCCTATTTTAAAAATATAATTCTTCATTAGAATAGGGGTATCAAAATTTACATTGGGAAATTTTTTGGTATTTTTTATGAAAAAATTCATTTTTATGGAATAGAGAAAAATACAGTATCATAATTTAAAACTACCTTGTAATCTTATTTATGATTATAATTTAATTGAAATTTTAATTTGTTTTTATGTGTAATTATATTATATTTTTACCATTAAATCCATTATTGTTCATTACATGTAATTTCACGTTGAAATTGAACATAAACAAGTGTCAATATTTTGATTATTTTTATTTCGTAAAAACACACTTTCTGTTTTGACAACGATAATTAATTTAAAATTCATTAATGCTACTTATATGTTTTAAATTTGGTAAAATATACTTCATTTTTGAATTTTTAATATCAAAAATATCTTTGTCTGAATTTTTTATATTTTTCTGTAAAACATAAATTTTTTATGAATATTGAAAACACTTAATATTAGTTAAAAAATAAAACTTTTCATTTAAATGAAAATTTTCAACTTTTGTAATTTGAATTTAGAAATTAAAAAATATATGGTGGTTATTAGTTAGTAAAATTTGGTTCAGCATGATGAAAATAATTTTTATTGAATAGTTACTTTGGACTTTTATTTACAGCGTCTAAAGATAAATAGGGTAATTCAAGGTAAAAATAATATTATAATATTATTAAATTACCCTAAAATGTGTCCTAATCCTATTGGATGATACATTTCTAACCACGTGAATCCTTGGGACTTGTTTGGAACCCCATGGAGCTACATAAGAGTGATATTGAATCTTTATATTAAATAATTTTAAATAATGTCAAAAATGAAAAAACATATATATTTTAGTAAATCAATTATGACATGGGGTTATATTAGTTATATTTACGACTATAAATATTCATTTGAATGGTAAAATGATTTACTACATCATGGTATTTGTTTCATAATTTTTATACATCAAATAAATATAAATATATTTGACACTAAAATGATTTAGTGTTTACCTTATTAATGAATAATTTATATAAGTAATATTATAAATATTAAAAAAATCACCAAACCTAAAAAATTATTATTTGATGATTTTATTTCAAAAAAGTCAAATTATCTGTGAATTTAATATGGTTTTGACCTTTATAAACTGAAAATCATTATATAATAAAATAAAAAATTCAAGCTTTCCTAAAGAGTCTATCCTGCCCCTTATAAAAATCTATCACCTCTAACCCATTATTCACACCCCTCATGATCCTTGGAATGTCCAAACTCTACCCAAATAATCTGTAACGATCCCTCTTTTCCACCTAGATGCCTTACCTTAGGCATAAGAAACATTAATGAATCCTTTTGGTTCAAACAAAATGGAGTTACCCAATTTAAAGGTAACGTCTTCTCTTAAATTCTTTTATTTTTTTACTTATCACACCGCATTAAATCTTTTTATTACATTATTTTATAAAAAAACAATATCCTCACCATTCTATGTTATTTGAATGAAAATTATTCTAACTACTCTTACAAACACCTACGTCTAATGGGTAAAAAATTTAATGTTTCGGTGGACATCACACTACTACCACACCAAACGATGATTATTCAAAATTCACATACCGCCAAATTTAGTGACCATTAAAATAGAAATTAATTTAAATGTCATATATATTATATTTATATTGCCTCTATTTTTTGGTATTTTTTATGTCATACCTTTATGGTTTTCATAATGGGTAAATACCATAATTCTATTTGAGGAAGTGTGAACTACCGCACCCTCAATTTGATATGATTTGCTCATGCCATATATGGAACATATAAAGGATAAAGTTAATTTAATTAAATAACATATATATTATACTATAATTATAATATACCTATATATTATTAATATATCATTCTATAAATATAAAATAAAAATGAAAGTAGCATTCATGTGTACGTACAACTTACCTTCTCCTTTAACAGTGCATTTCATATCATAACTCCAAATAAGATGGAATATTATAAAAACCTATACACTAGATATATATATGATATATATGATATATAAATCATGAATATCATTCTGGAGATAATGAAATTTTAACCACATGGACAATTTGTAATTATAACTTGTTTATTTTTTACTAAAGTTCTGAAAATCAACTAAAGGTCAGATATAATCTAAAATAATTGAATAATTGATATAGTAAGGTAATAAGGGATATAAAAGGAATTTTAGACATGAAAAATGTTCTTAAGGAGTGTGATAGAAAACATGTTTAGGAGAAAGTTAACCACAAGAAAATCACAAACTTGTGATGGGTTAAACGATATTCGAATCCCCAGTAGGAAAATTTAACAGACAACATTTTTGTTTTAAGTTACTCTTCATTGAGGAATTTATTTTTGAGCCTAACTAAATCCTAATGAAACATACTTACTTGTCACGTAGACTTCCAAATTTTAATAGATTCCTTAATCAAACTCATATTTTCTCCAAAAGACGAGTATTTAAGAAGACCTGTTCACATTAAGATTACTATAATCAACTTATAGAGAACCACCTAATCCACAAAAGATAACTATATATTTCCCATGACTTTAGACATTATCCAAAACCAAAACTAAAAAGGTGATTACAAGATCACATAGTCTAGAAAAGGATAACCCTTTATAAAATGAAAATAAATTTTTAATCTCCAAAATTTGACCAACAAAACCCAAAGTTCAACGAGGACCATTCGATAAACAATTTGTACATCAAATTCTTCAAAGTAAACCAAACTATGATTGAAACCCAAATATTTGAGGGATTTAGTCACATATTCTTCTAAGTTAAATCATAACATTTATCTCCAAACAACATCAGTTTCTCTTAATGTCTCGTATTGAAATGTAATTAACCTAATCACATATCCTCCATGATAGGTTAATCATTTCCATAGATAACCCAAAATAAAATTACTCTTGATTCCTAAAATCATCTAAATAAAAATAATTAGTCAAACTAACTAGGGACTTCACATAGTCCAGTGGTAAGCGATAAATACCAATCGCACTTTGGTTGTGGGTTTGATTCCCGCAGCTTTGTCCGACGCGACGGGTTGCCACACGGTCTGTGTGTTGTCCTTTTTCCAAAACTATATAATTCTTAAAACATTCCCCAAAATGATATAAAATCATCAAAAATAATCATAACATATTTTAACCTCAAGTTTATCTCATGACTTTAATTTTCCATCATAACATATAATTACCCATAATTACCTCAAAAGTAAGGATCATATAAACTCTAATGGTTACCTTTATAATAATTACCTGAACTTCTACATCGATTGGTCATCTCGTACATGATGCATTACAGAACACACCAAGGTTCAAGTGGTTTATCATGAATCCTTGATATTTGGTTTAGAACAACCATGATTTTCCTCATTGAATCCCCCATTTTATCTAGTATCTTAATTAGAGAACCACCACAGTTTCCTTCAAACCTGTTTTCTCTTTGGTGCCTGCTAGATCCATCCTTTCACTAAAAACAGAAATGTCAGTGTGAGTATATCAACAAAACCATCATGTACTAATGAGGAAGATAAACACTAATATATTCTTACTCATTCACTTTATCTAAAACTAGGACTCTTTCTGAAATCCTAACCATTATGGTAATGTCGCTTATGCTTAGAGGATACCCTAACCTCTAAAGTTATCTAAACTGACCTCTGATACCAATTATAAGGCCCCAGCCTTAAACCTTACTTAATCTTGATTTATTACAAGATTACACATTGTGGATCTTTTCAGGTTTAGAGTTTTAGAGAATTAGATCATAACTATTACATCTCAAATGATTACAAAGTATAAACTTGTACTAAGTTTCCATAAAATAAAAACACTTAAAAAGAAACATGTCTAGTTTCATGTTTTAGATAGCATGACATTCCCTTGATCCCATCCTTGACCCAATTCCACATTATGTCCTATGAAAAAAACATTTCAAAAAAACTTTTGGTGAGCATAAAAATCTCAGTAAGGGATACACAAAAAATGAAAACTATTAGTTCTTAAAACAACAAGTAAACCATGTATACTTTATCAAAGTAATACCTTCACCTCTATGAAGTAGTAAAAATCTCTTCACGGAATAAAATATCAATACTTACTCTTTTGTAATCAAAAGATTATCATAAAACCCATATAAAGAACACATAACATATAAAGGTAACTTGGGACATAAACATTTTAAGTGGAATAAACATACGGTCTACTTCCACACATATCACTTAATGGAATACCCATACGTCCAACTTCCATACATACTTAATGGAATAGCCATACGGCCGACTTCCATACCCAATGCATTGGAGGTTATAAGGTAACTACTCGTCCTGGTATTCACGACACCACCCGTCATATGGTTTTTCACGTAACAACCCGTAAAATGTCCATGTACCATCATTACACATAAAATATTGAAAATATAAGCACTTCAATAACAACATTTCATTTTCAATCAAAATAATTAATTCCAGGATATTGAATTAATCAATCCATTTTCAAAAATCATTTAAAAGATATTTTTGAATCAAAGTGTCCCATAACACTTTGAAGCTTTTATTGGAATTATAATTTTAAAACATTAATGTCCATATAAATAAATACAGAAAACCATTTTGATAACATGGACATTAAAGATAATGATTTTGAATAATAAATCATTAAAACATTTAAAACAATATTTTTGTTAAAGATTTTTTAACCAAATGAGAGACTCTTGAATACAAATAATAGCGGAATAACATTTAATCCGATCATTATAATATCATGAAAATAAATGGATTCATGATATAATATGTCAAAGGAAAGTATTCACACCATATAAGAGTGAATTGGTGCATGAAAACAATGAAGTCTCAAAAGAAATGTAAAATGAGAGGAAATCCATTATAAAGAAGGTATCCTTAAATTAAGGATAAATCAATCTCATCATTATGTGTGAAAAATATAAATACACCCAATATAAGTGGATATTAAGTGTAAAACAATCAAATATTATTCATACATATTCAAAGGATGACATATTCAATAACTACATGTTGAAACCAAAGAAATCGAAATTGGGTAAAAAGTTCCCTTGGTAAAATTCGACAGCCTTACGGCGTCACATAAAATTTTACAAAAAGGGTTGATGATAGAGATAATGGGGATATCATCACTTGGAAATAATATTTACATAAATAAGGATATAGAAGAACATATCCCAACATAATAGTAAGTGAATTAAAAGACATTACAAAAGAAGTCTTTTAAAAAAAGGAAGGTGAAAGGTCCCCTTGCCGAGTTGGGTAACTTTCGAAAAGTACACCCCATGGAAGAAAGGTCATAAAATGAAGATGTAAATAACAATAAATGAAATTATACTACAAAAAGTGTATAATAATGGGCAGTACATACACCACTCAAAGGAAATAGTGGCAAACGTAGAATACATGTCATAGGAATAAAAGTGAGATGAAAAATGCCTTATGAAAACTCGACAGCCTAACAGCGCCACTTAAAACATCCAAAAATAGATTTATGAGATCAAATAGGGACTCCCTTAATATGAACATAAAAATTAATGTATGAGAAATACAAAAGTACATCCCCAAACATAAGAAAGATGGGCTTAAAAGAAATGACATAAATGAGTGTACTTAAAAAAAGAAATAGAGAGGTTGGATCTCTTACAATAATTCGGCAGCCTAACGGCGCCACTCAAAACTTCCAAAATGGATTGATGGGAGAGAATAGGGTCTCTCATAATATGAACATAAAAATTACAGAAAGAGTAATATAAAATAACATCCCAATAACAAGCAAGATTATCTTTAAAAGGAATGACATAAAAGAGCGTACTTAAAAAGAAAGAGAGGAGTCAGATCCCTTACCTCGGGTCTGACTTGACTCGATCGTTCTTTAACATCCTGAATAATAAACTTGAGTTAATTTCTACTTGCTTAATAACCTTTTTCAAGTTAATTATTACTTTTATATCAATTATTGAGATGTTATAAACATTATGTAATCATTTATGTTAATAATGTTTGTTTTGTCGATACTTGGTTCTTAAGTCAACAGTGGACTTCTTACAATTACATGTTGTTCGTGTGGTCAAAGGTTATCTATATCTAAAATGACATTCATGATTTGGATATCATATATATCATATATATCTAGCATATACATGTATTTATAATATTACATAATCATTTAGAGGAAAGAAATGAAATTCACCATTCATGGAGACGGTAAGCCGTACGTACGCATGAACGCAACTTTCATTTCTATGTCATATTAATGGAATTATAACTAAATGAGATATGTGTATATTTGTAATACCTGAATTATATTAATCCTTTAGATGTATCATAAATCATATATATCCATTATATGTACTTATAATAGTACATTAAATTTGAGGATAATAAATGAAATGCACCGTTCATGGAGACGGTAAGTCGTAGGCACGCATGAACGCTACTTTCATTTCTATCTCATAAATTAATGGAAAGAAAAAAATAATGATATAAAGTTATATTATAATTCCAGTATAAGATCATATATAATAACTTTAAATCCATCCTTTATACATCGCACATATGTCATTAACGAATCAAATCACTCTGAGGGGGCGGTAGCCCGCACTTCCTAAAATGAAAATATCGCGTATACCCATAATGGAAGCCCTAAAGGTATGCCAAAAATGAAAAATACAGAACCATATGTAAAACATAAAAATATTATATATCATATATAAACATAGTTTCATCTTAATGGCCACCTTTGAAGGTGTTATATGAGTGTTCAACAATCATCGTTTCGTGAGGCAGAAATTCTCCATCCACAGAAACATTATGTTCTTTAACCATTAGATGAAGGTGTGTGTAAGTGTAGCTCGAATACGTATTATAAAAACATCCTAGTATATTTAAGATACTTGATTTGTTACAAAATAAATGAATAAAAAGAGTTTAGGGGTTTGGAGAATCAAAATAAAACAAAAGAGCACAAGTGAAGAAGTTACCTTAAAATTGGGTAACTTCCTTTGATTTGAGATCAAAGGCTTCCTTGGAAAGTATTCTTCCCAAAGTGAGGCTTCAAGGAGTTATAGATTGATTTGGAGAGATGAAATGGACAGGGGTTGGCCCAGACAAAGGCTTGCGATGTGTGGGTAAGAAGGTAGAGGTGGGGGCCTTTTATAAGAGGAGAGGAGGGGCACTCTTGGGAAGTAAAAAAATGTTACTTTGTTTTAGAATGAGTTTCGTATTTTAATGGTCCCACATTGATGTGTTTCAAGTATAGGGTTATAAGGGTTAGAAATCCACTCATCCAATAGGTTTTGGACATGTGTAGGTCTTTGATATTACATTATATTTCCATTTTATTTAAATCGCTAAATAATGAGGTCATCGCTGCATCATCATGATGTCATACAGAAGTTAATTTATTCTATGTTTACAAATTATAAAAAAATTACTATGATGTACGAAATCATTTTATCTTTCCAATTACTATTTATAGTCAAACATCTGACTTGTATAACCCCATGTAAAAAGTATTTTAGAAAAACAACTCATGTTTGTGTCATTTTAATTTTAACATTAAATAAAAAGGTATTTATGTCATTTTCCATCCAATGTGGCTCTATGGGGTCCCCAAGTTGACCCATGGATTTTATTGGTCGGACATGACTAATCCAATGAGGGTAGGATATTTTTCTAGGTCATTTCATATTATTAAAACAATATTTTTACCTTAAACTACACTAATTACCTCTAATCGCGATTAAAAACTTAATAACTTACTATTCACCAAAAAATTATTTGAATCCCATTGAACCACATTTTACATCTTAATGAAAACCATGTATGTAGGATTTTTTAAATTCAAAATACAATGGTGGAAAATTTTCATTTAAATGGAAAATCAGTTTTTATAAGTATCACTTAGTGGTTTCACTATTCATCAAAAATTGAAGTTTTTCATAAAATTACCAAAAATTCACCCTAGGATATATTTGATATTCCGAAATCAAAAATGATGTCTATTTTACCAAATTCAAAACATATAAGTTTCATTAATTAATTTAATAATTAATTCCCGCTGTCAAAATAAATAGCGTGTTTTTAAGAAATAATATCTATAAAATGATTGCCACTAGTTTAAGTCCAATTTCAAAGTGAAATTAATTCCAATGACCTCCATTGGATTTAATGGTAAAAATATATTCTAATTTCACTTTAAAACCAATTTAAAAGATAATCTAATCATATAAATAAATTATATTAAAAATTGGTTTTGAATTAAAATACTACATTTTTCACTACTCATTAAAAAATGTACTTTATCGGAAAAATACCAAAAATTTACACTAAGTAAATTTTGATGTCCCGATTCTAAATAAGAATTTTATTTTGTCAAATATAACTAATAAAATTGTCAAAAAGTGGATTTAAAAGAGGTTCTCCATCAAAAGGCGGTTAATCGACCTTTTTAAAGAATATTAGAATGTTTACGCTTAAAATTGGATTCATTCGCATTTTTAATCCTCTAACATTTATTGTAGAAAGTAAAAATATTTGACAAACATATATTATAATTTTGTAGTTACTTCTATTCATTCCAACCATCACAATAGCTAGGTGTTTACTACCATTTAAAATAATATTATTTTATTATTAGAGTGCAACGTAAGATTCCCAAGAAACTCGTTGTTGCGTATTGGGTACGCCATTGAGCATAACATCCCCTTTAAAGTAATATTAATATTTTATTCACAAATATGGATAAATATAAAAATTTCATATTCTTTATTTACCTACGGTGTTATACTTTACTTCAAAATATAATTACATCAACATTTATATTGTACCAACTGAGAAAGATACCCTACTGAAATTTTATACCAAGGAACATTTTTGAAGTTTTATAGTTGGAAAATATTTGTGACTTAGGAATAATATTCCTAATATTCAAATACAAAAACATGTTTTTAACCACATTTACATTGAATTACCAAATATTATGATGTCAATAAAATTTATGATCAACATACATCTATTTATATGTTTATTAAAATTTTCATTATTATAAACTCTTCATTCCTAATATTATCTTGAAACCTTTCAAAAACTAATGTATATACTTTTATTATTCTATTACAGTCATACAATAATCCTTTCAGGATATTAAGTTAAATTCACATTTAAATTTTAATGAAATAATAATTATTTTGTAAACATTTTTCTTACATATACTAATACATACTCATATTATCCTCTTATATAATATATAGTGTTTAAGAAAAATTCAATTTATATAAAAAAATATTTGTTCTATGAAATTAAATATATTTCATATAATTTATTTTTAATCAAATAAACAATTATACACATATCATATATGGTATACTATGTCTGTGAATAATTTTTATGAATAAAATATTATTCACTAAAATATCATATTTATGTGTGGTTGGATCATGTCACTCTTATTTTAAAAATTCTATAAATATACATTAACACTCGCAATTCTTTTTTGTTGTTATATCTTATTAAAACATGTTATAATATCAGATTTGTAATTAAAATTTTTTATTGAGTCAATAAATTAATATTTTTAAAAATTAATCCCTTCTAAATATCAATATCTTTTATTACCTGAGATAAATTATTTTAAAATATACATATGCCTTATATATCCCTTTAAGAATGATATATTTTTTTATATTCGAATCATTTATTTAGTGACGATTTTCTTCATCACATGAATTCAAAATAAAATCTACATTAATACTTTCAATGGATTGGAAGTATTTTATATTTAAATCATTTATTATATTCAAATATAGTATCTTGTACCCTTCAAAAATAAATAATTTATTTTACCACACTGGTACCAGACATAGAACCTACAAATATTTATTCCGAACCCTTCTAGTAAATTGGATAATTATATCCTATATAATAATTACATTCCATTAAAACACATCATTTAGGATACAATTGTTTTGAGTTAATGTTATAATTAAACATTATTAGAATATATAACTAAATATTCTTTTTTTATTAGACCATTAACCCACTTATATTATTTATATTCAACAAAAAAATTTACAATGTATCCCAAAATCATTAATACCTAAATTCAATATATAACGGACTAAATATTTCATGAATTCAATCAAATATTTTGGATATTTTCCAACATATATAAAAAATTATTTAATTAACAATAATAATGCATATAGAAAACATTTTTTTCCAATGTAATTTAATGAACCCTATCATAGTGAATATAAGACATGATATTAAGCTTTTATTGATCTTCATTCAACTAATTCATATAATACCATATTTGAATAATTATATTATTCTTATAAGAATTGGGATTCAAGAATTAAACTACTTTAATCTTTTGTTTCACTTAATTTTGTTAATCTATCCCAAGGAATTTTTTTTCATATTAAAAAATATATACCAATATTATACGTTTCATACAATAAAATTATACTTCTACATTTATTGATCATAAATTAATATAGGTGGATGATGTATATATTTATAAATAAAACAAATTTGTCATTAGAGGATCACGTTTTTCAATAATTTAATCATAAATTGTATTAAACATCCCCCCAAGAAAATGATTACCCATTTTGAACATATTAAATACATTATTGGTAAATGATCCACATTTAACAATTTAATGAGTAAACATTAATTTTTCACTCACTAGTCAGTTATTTATGTAAGTTATCAGGAAAATCATATCACGTATGATTCTTTGAAAGTTGACTAAAGAATCATTTTAATTTATCCATAATTTATTTAATATATACTATAAAAAATTTGTATAATACTCATTGGTTTTATATGACAATAAAAAAAATATCATTGTTGATATTTTACCTAAGAATTACATTGTCCCATATAGTCTATCCCTTGCAAAATATATTCCTTGGGAACACGAATTTTCTATCAACCTAGCCAGTAAGTTGATTGAGGATGAGAATTTTATTTTCATTAGAGGTTATTAAGAATTTAATTTTTATAAACATTATTTAATATCACTATCATAATTCATCTATTCCCATTATATATATGAATGATTCTATCTATTTAGTTTGGAATCATAATTCCTTTGGCAAATCAATAAATTCAAACCTAATATATAAAACTTGTTGATTATTTTATTATCCCAAATTAAAAATGAAACTATTTTCATATATATAAAAATAAATCTCATTAGTATGGTATAAATAACCATTTCATATAATGTAATATATATATATATATATATATATATATATATGGAAACAATGATCCCCCCAATAGAAATATTTAGTGACTGATATCCCACATTCTAGAGATGGAAGAAACTAATAATCCAGTGACTAGTCTAATCCTATGACATTGAAACAAAGAATAAATTATTTAAGGAAAAAATAAATTGTAACCTAATTATACAATTGAATATGAATAAATCATAATTTAATAATTAATTATAATATATATCCAAGTAAAATCCAATGAAAATTTTGATGAAAACTAAATAAATTATCATTCATACCATATGATTACTTACATTCATTTATATCAATTTAAAGAAGTATTTTAATGATTAAAATATAGAGTACATATATATTCATAATATAAATATTTTATACATGAATAGTATAAAAAATTTAGTAAAAAATTTAATTAATTATTATTTTCAAATATGATATATATATATATATTTTTTTTTTTGAAAAAAATCATAAATTTCGGAATTTCAAATTCATTGTAATTTTTAACTATATTATAGAAAATCCAAAAAATATACATATTCTAAATTCATTTCCAATGTATACCCTATTATATTTTCTATTATATAGATTTTTTTTAATATATGATATTTAAATGAGTAAAGTTATATTTATGAAATATTTATATGTATTAGGTAAATATCCTAATTATCACATATTTATCAAATTACTTGATTATTTCAATTATCAAAACTCTTCTTATAATTTTAAATAATTTCTCATATACAACATGATAATTTCGATATTAAAAATTATATATTAGAATAAATTCTTAATATATTATAAAATCAATTATATTTTCATTATTATATAATTTATAAGGAATTTTTAAATTAAAATTTTAATTTCTATAGAAAACCTTTTTATCTAAAAGATATGTCATCCAATATTATTTTAAAATGGTATTTTTATTTTACTAATAAATAATATTAAACATATATAAAGTAAATTTATTATAAACTTTTTATTATTTATATAATAAATTATAAATAATTAATTTTTAAAATCTTTTATAAATGAATTAAATATCTTGACTTATAATTTAATTATCTAATTATATGAAATTGTGATATGGTGATTGGGAAAAAAGAAATATAACATGAAGAGGGACTGAATTGTTGAATCCTGAGAGTGTCACCATATGTAAAATTCTTGAAAACCCTAGAGGGAGATCCAAATATCAAATACATAATCAATTACACGTCTAAAACTCTTTTATAAGCAAGGTTACCTACTATAGAAATCCATTCACACTAGTTGTAAAGAACCAATACTCCATTATGGATCTTTTTTATATAAAATAGGATATAATTGGATATTCTCTATTTATAAGGGAGGATCCTTGACTATTACAGAACAAATAATGGTGAATCCAATTCGATAATACCTACAAAAATACACTTCAAATAGATAATTTTTAAGCTAGTTTATAAGTAGTGAACTTCAATATTGATTGAATTAGATTCAAAATATGAAGAAGAGTAATCCAAAATTATTTATCACCTAAAATAAATAATGATCCCCCATTATAACATGATTCCATGAAAATTAGGACCATTTATGTTTAGTTTGACTCCCTGACGATGTGATTTTTACCAAACCCAAATATTTATTCCTTCACTATTCATAGAATCCTTTGAGATACTAGAAATAGAGACTGAATTTATGATCAAATTTTATATAATAGAGTTATTAGAATTCTAAATTATATATTAAATATAAGAATAAAGTCATAATTTTGTATTTCTTTTTGAATGTTTGTTACTAATGTGGAAGACATCATTCCAATTCTCCCCAATATCCAATAATAAAAAACTAAATAGGTTCATTATGTCATATTAATCTAATAGATAACTTGTATAAGTCACAAAATAGAGAGAAATAAATTTATCAGTTGATATTAAGTAATATATGTCCACTATTTATCCCTATAAATTATGCAAGATATGGTGAGACCATTACAAGTCATATAACATGTATAAAATGGAATCTCAACATTCACTCACACAATTCATGTATCTCCAAACAAGGGTGGTAGATTTATTCTACATATCAGTTTTACCATATAAATTAAGATTCTAAATAAAACAAACCATGATGTATATCTTTTCATGAATGAGTTTTTACAATAATCAGTTATCCTAAGAATCCAAACTACTCTTTATGTGAATGTGGGTGGAGAAATTGGACA
This sequence comes from Viscum album, assembly GCA_963277665.1. Classification (NCBI taxonomy): domain Eukaryota; kingdom Viridiplantae; phylum Streptophyta; class Magnoliopsida; order Santalales; family Viscaceae; genus Viscum; species Viscum album. The sequence goes on from OY728140.1 coordinate 657,446,105, forward strand.
TATTGAATAAAACAGAGAGAGATTGAGTAAATATGAACACGTTGGGTTACATTAAAAATGAATGGAGTATTTTAAGAGCCTTTTATCAGACTCTATCATAATTTCAATGAACCTATGAAATGATATATGTAGATTAAAGCTGATGTTATGAATAAGAAAACCATAGAAGAATATTATATTACCATTTTAGTTATCCTTACAAAATTTAATGACACTTCTAACTATGATATATATTTAAATATCTTTGATGATGTAAATTGATTAACATAATAAATTTCAATGGTTATGCCCCATCATATGTGTTTAAAAATATAAAATAATGAGCTAAGATAAATTTTATTAATAAATCATTCCCAAATAGAATAACCAAACAAAGATTCCCCTTTGAGTTTGTATTTCATGGACTATATGGTCTCATCAATTATTCAAGGATAGATCCTCTATCCTCAAGGGGTTTATAAACCCAAGAAAAAAATATCCCAATGAGTTTTATAGTCCTGTATAATATTCCAAATGAAACACTTGTAGATTGTCTTAATTTTTTAGATGAAATATATCAAGGTCTGAATAACTAATAAGAAATTCATAGGGTTGGATGAGTGGATATTGTTGATGATAGTGATATTTTATCTAAAATATATAAATAAAGTCTTCTAGATGACAATTATTCTGACAATTATATTGGGGATACATTAAATATCATTGATCTGGACTCATATTATCAATAGATTAACTCAAAAATAGTTTATTAGAAATTGTATTCTTGAAATACCTAGCTTATTTTCGATGTATTTTCTATGTAATCCTAGTCATTTTAAATGAATGTAGATGATATTTTTCCTAAAATTTATATATTTTTCACTCTTTCTACTGTATGGGATTAAAATCACATTTTATCATTAAATTAAATATCATTTACCATTAAAAAACCATAATATTTGTGAATAATAAGTAGATAAACCACTCAATATATATTGTATTTTTTTGGTATAACATCCCACATAAAATTGCAAACCCCATTCTACTAGGAAGCACATAATGGGTGGTAATAAATATTAATTGAGATAGTATGTGTCTTTATTAATGTCCCCACTCAAATTTGAAAAATATAGTCAATTGGTAAATGAGTGATAAAGAAACACATAGTCAAGTGGAGTAGTGAAATAGAAGATCACATACCCATTAAAATAATACACACCACCTATAATCATTCATAATTAATTTCAATTACGTTGTGACATTTAATTTCTTTATATCAATCCATTTAATAACATTATACATTATATCATATCTATTAATTTACACTTACATTTCATCAATTAGGTTGATTTCTCTTGAACGATCCTATGATTCAAAAAATATTATTATTCATTATATATTTCTAAATTTAATAATTTTTATAATAACTTATTGAATAAAATATTAAGAAATTTTTTTGAATCATTAAATAATAAGATCGGATGAAATTTAAAAATATTATTTGGATGGGTCATAATGGGATAAAGAATAAGAATTGTATAAGTGGTAACTAAAGGAAGATAATTACCGTTGAAATAATAATGAACCACCACTATAATGACATTAATTACAAATCAAAAAGATATATTATAAAATGAGACAGTGAAATCATTAAGTATCAGGGAATGATAATTATTTAATCCTTAAATAAAAATTAATATTTATATCACTATTTTTTCTTTCATGAAATCATTGTTATTATCCTTCATTGAAATTTTATTTGTAACAAAAAAATATTTTCATCATCATCTTCATACAAATTTCTGTCATTGAACCCATTATATAGGAAAACATTATCTCCTTGAAATAGAAGGATTTATATATTCTAATGGTATTAACATCACAACTTAAGGTTTTATCTTCATTATGTATGTTAAACATCTCAATGTACATTTTTTCCTTACACATTAATTGAAATAAATTGTTCTATGAACTATTTCCAATAGAAATATAGTGTGGGATAAATCTCACACATCCCATTATTCAGTGAACAATATTTTTTTACATGTTTTTATATTAACGGGTTAAATGTATGAAAATTTCATCACGCAATAATTTTTGAATCAATCCATATAATTGAAACACCTTGACCTAAATATATTTCAAAGATCACTTATAGGAAATTTTCTATTCTTCCATTATTAAATAATTTCATCCACTATCTGATTTTTATTTTGGATGAAATCCCATGACTTCCCTTTAAGTGTATAATTCCATGATTTTTTTGAATATTTAATAAAATGATTCATTAATCATCCATTAATTGATGATTTGGAAGATAAAAATATGAATCGGTTCACTACCAATATAGAACACCATCGTAAAGTGGTTGGATTCAGATTGTCCAATATGGGGTATAAACAATTGTTTTAAATTCATATTTTAATATTATTTATCCAAAAAAATAAATCAAACAATATATTCTACTACATACCATCGTGTTTTTTAATAATGTGAATCGGTATCATTTGAAACCATATCTTCTAAGATTAATATAAAAATGAATCTTCATAATTCATTCATATTGTTTCTGAAATAAACACCCCCTCCTTTTCATTCAAACAGTTTGATAATTTGGTTAATGTCACATTTTATAAATTAGGTGCAGTTCCCTAGACCAACACATTGGGAACTAGTGCTTAATATCATTCATATAACATTAGTTTTCATACCAACTATGAAATACCACGAACATTACCATCTAAATTACAAGAACTTAACAAAATATTTTATTATACTCAATTTTTTTTGAAATTTTAATTTTATATTTTTTCGAAAATAACAAAAAAATATTAAATAAAAAAAAAATTATTATTCAATAAATAAACATTCATTATTTATATGAGTAATTTTATATCATTAAAAAATAATTTAATAGATCCCATTAATTCCCTATATAAAATACTCTTCTAAAAATTTTATTCTTTTTTATCTTCATAACCTCGGGATATAAACACAAAAGAATGGGTGTGCTATGATTTTTACTCATATTAATCATATGTGATAATAAGAAAATATCATAAGTGAGAAAAATCTGATTCTATAGTTATAATCAAGATACATATAAAACATATTCCAAAGAATCCTAGATCATAAATGATAGAATAATTGTTGGAAAAAAATTAAAAATAAATCATAACAGTGTATTAAAAATATCTACTAAAAATGATCATTGAGATTATAATATATTCATGAGAATATGAATAAAATTATAGAACCAAAATTTGTATCAAAAAATATTACATTCAAGAGCCGCACCACTATTTCCCATAAATATGAGATGTTAAATCATACCCACAAGATATATATCTTTATTCAATTCATTGGATGTACATATAGGACCCCATAGATCATCGACCATATATATTATTTCAACATGAATGTATGTCACTGTAATGGCCCTGGTTTTTGGGACCCATTACTTATGAAAATCTCGATTTGGGTTTTCTGGTCTGGGAATCATGTTGGTGTAGGCCTACCGGTAGCCTTAGCATACTAGTAGCGGGCCTACCAGTAGCCCTAGCCTACCGGTAGTAGGCCTACCGGTAGCTCGGTCTATGGGTGGCCGCAGCCTACCGGTAGCTCTGTCTACCGGTAGCTCGGTCTGCCTGTAGCTATAGCTACCAGTAGCTCTATCTACCGGTAGCTCGGCCTACCGGTAGTGGCAGCCTACCGGTAGCTTATCCTACCGGTAGCTGCAGCCTACCGGTAGCTCTGTCTACCAGTGTCCGCAGCCTACCGGTAGCTCGGCCTACCGGTCGCCGCAGCCTACCGGTAGCTCGACCTACTGGTAGCTATCTCCCATAGGTAGCTCTTCGACTACCGGTGGCTCTGGCCTACCCTGCGGGTTATTTCCAGTAGTTCTCCTTTTTGCGCAAATAGGGTTATATACCCTATTTTAACTTGTTTGAGCGGGTTTTAAAGACCCGTAATTCGTATAAGAGTTTTAATTAAATACTTAATGAATTACTGATTCGTTTTAAACCACCCGACCCCCCATTAATGACTAGTGGGCCACGTTTCCAACCCACGACCCCGCGGTTTCACGTTCTCACCTCAACCATCCGCGGCTCTTATAAACTAAGGGTTATCCATGGTTTATTTCTTTCCTGGATCGTGGCTTTTCACGAACATCTTCTGGTGCATCGGGTGTGCCGCATGGTTATCTGTGAAGTTCCGCCCCCAACCTAAACGTCGATCACCTATCAACATGTAGGGAATTACTCCTTCATCTCTATCTTTTTTGTATCATTCGGGGTGGTCATGTTTTTGTTTTTGTATAATTGGATTAGCCATATCTAAATAATGATAATGAATGAATCCTATAAGGAATAAATGGGGGTTGTGATCGTTGATGCTGTTTTATATTATGATCTTAATTATGAACTATGCAGGCTTACGCCTTCTGAAAATCGTGGCCGTTTGTTGTCTTTCTCTATGCACTAATGAACCCTGGTGGTGGTTTTGTAATTGTGAACTTCTTCTGTAAAAAGGAAATTGGTTATTCACGTATATCTGGCCAAATAAATTGAGGCACCAGGATCAACCCCTCTGTGATAACCCTGGTTAAAACACTCAAAAATTGAAATCATGGTGTGTGTTAAATCGTTTAAATCTGAATATACCAGCATAGAACTTCCTTGTGTTGGTGGTGGTAGTTTGGTTGTTTTTTTTTTCAGGCCGATTTCTAGATATGTGGGAGGGGATGGGATCCACTGTTCTGTTTATACTCTCGGTGGTTGTGAGTTTTAAGACCTGTTGGTTACTTGTTTATATAACGAATTGGGGTGGGATCCTTTGTTGTTGAGAACCGGGTGTGGGGGTTATGGTTTATGCTTGACTGTTTACATCCCTGGATTTGTGTCTATACCTACTAGTTGCCCAGTAGTGCTTAAACTTAATTAAACATTATTACTGAACTTGAAACAAGAATGGGACAAATGGGTTTTGTTGGCGAGAGTTGTGACTTGTGAAATGGACGTAGTGGTGTTGTTTTCTGTAGGCTCGTTAGAAAATCCTAAACATTAGGTGAGTGCTTGTTACCTATATCTACTTATAGTTTTGTGTTTCTTATTCACTCCCTATGCAAGTTTAGTACTTAGTGCCGAACACCCCCATTTCATAGGGGAGGGTGTTTTTTCCAACACTATTCTTAGTGGCTGGTTGTTAGCTCCTTTTCTTCTCATTTTACTAGATATCCCAAGTATCTTCGGGCAGGCTGTGATGGAACGAGGTCAATTATTAGACAAAGAACCTTCGTGTGGGGCAGTGTGATGGTTGGCCAGGTGTTTGCGGCAGGTGGTTTCCCAAGTGTCTTCGGGATGAGGCCTAGGTGTCTTCGGGCATGGTAGTGGTTGTTCTGGCCTAAGTGTTTGCATGCGTGGTTACATGTGACAGATGTGTCCCAGGTGTGTGCGAGCGGGATTTCACCAGTGTGACTGCGTGTTGTGGTTGTAGCCCAGGTGTGTGTGGGCGGGTGTGGCAGTGGGACTGCAGTGAGAATGGAGGGATTGGTCCGATGCGTAGGATGTCTCAATAAACAGTGGTAAAGTGGCGTGGGGTACCCAAACATCGATGTTCTCTGATTATATATATTACTTGACATGCGTTATTTGGGGAGTGTTCCTTGGTGAGGCCTGGGGTGGGTAGTTTACCTTGATAGGTGTTTGGTTTACTCCTTTTCTCACATGACTTTAGTACTTTCCCCGATTTGCGCACGAGAGTCCTTGGTTTTCCCTACTGAGTGTACTTGTATGCTCACCCTACGTATATAAAACTGCTTTTAGGTTTCTAGGAGGACTTCGAGGATCGCACAGGACCATACAAGCTCGGACCATTGGGGCATTTGCAGTTTCTGTTTTTCTTCTTTGGTACTTACCTTTGTAGTCACCTTTTGTATATTTTTTGGCTTTACTTTTCTTTTACCTTGGTGTTGTTGAGTTTCATCATCTTATCACTCGATATTATAAAACAAAAAGGGGTAATGCCTTCCATTTGTGAGAAATTTCTATACCCTTGGATTTAGTTGCCACTCCGGGACCTATTGAAGGCGGGTCTCGGGGTTCATTATCTCTCCTTCAACTCGAAGAAGGAAGGGCCTAACAATCTACTTAAACTTCCCTCCTTTTGGTGAAGGCAGGTCGTGACAGAATGGCATCAGAGGTGATGGTTGAGAGATAGGATGGAATCTGGAGTTAGGAACAATGAGGATTTCATGGGACGGTAAGGCAACAGTGTTGGGTGACTGTGGCGCGTGAACCAGGCCAGGGAAGACCGGCTAGGAAACGGGATTTTAGGGCCCCCCGTGATCCGATACAAGGACTCCGGACTAACCGAATGACCAAGTGAAGGCACACTGATTTTAGGGTAGAGACCCTAGGAAAGGTACATGCATTATAATGACTTGTGTTCTTGTGTTTTTTGGATGTATTGGGATTTAATAATAAATTAAAATTTTTACGATGTTTTGAAGACGATATTATGCACTACTTGGGCTTAGGCATTCCTTGTTTACCTTGCAGCTATGGCACCTGGAAGGCGACCACATGTGGTACAGGCGATCGAGGCCCTGGAGACTACATTGGTCGATCGGCAGAGAGCTGATCAAGAGGAAGAGGATGACCAGTGGCAGAAGACTCTTCGGGCCTTCCAGCCACATGCCCTCGATAAGTATGAGGGCAGCACCTCCGAGATGAAGACGGAAGGCTGGCTAGGGGAGAAAGTTATAGATTTAGGCCTGATTCGGGCCCCGACTGAGTACTCGGTTCCTCTGGCTGTCAGCCAGATCCAGGGAGCGGCGCGTTAGTGGTGGACACTTTACCTGGGGGAGAGGAGAGAGGCTGAGGTGGCTTGGGTGGATTTTGAGAGGTAGTTCTAGGTGGAATTCCACTATTTGACGATGAAGGCGGAAAAGAGACAGGAGCTACTATCCCTCCAACAAGGTAGTATGTCCGTGAGGGAGTTAGGGATCAAGTTCAAGGACCACCTAAATTTTTCTCCGGACCTCTTTCCTGACGAGGAGTCTCGGGCGAGATGTCTGGAGGAGGCGCTCTAACCCACCCTGCAGTACGTTGTTACCCCCTTTACCCTAACGACGTACTTGGAGGTACAGAAGAAGGCCGAAGTGGTGGAGAGAATGCACACTCTAGGAGGTTTATCACGAGAGGGGATCCAGTTGGGACCATCAAAGGGGAAGGCCGTCAGCACAAGGCCTCCATCATCAGGACCCTCTAGGTTCTGACCCGCAGGGACCACGCCGCAACAGTTTTAGTTTTGATCCCCCAGTCCTCGCCCATTTTCTTCGAGCCCAGGACCGCGGTGCTTCATCTGTGGGAGCCCTGGACATCTCCGGAGTCAGTTCCCGGACCGGGTGCAGTACGGCGTTGGTGGACATCCCCACCACCCGCCCCAGCAGCAGCTTCCATCCAGACCATTCCAGCAGCAGAAGCAGGGACAGCGAGCTCCCGCTCCTCCGAGGGAAGACATAGGAGGATGAGGCCAACCTCGGGGAGCTCCTCAGGGACCTCGACCAGGGTGTGGTCGGGGAGGTGGCTGGCAGCCGAGGGGCAGAGGAGCTGGGCATGGACAGTTGCACGCCGCAGAGGCAGAAGTTCCAGCAGAGCCAGAGGTTGTTCGAGGTAAGATCAGTTTGTTTAGCACTCTTTATTCTGCCATGATCGATACCGGAGCTTCACACTCCATTATTGCACCCAGTCTAGCCCGTTCCTTGGGATTAGATTTAGAGAGACTTCCAGTTCCCCTAGTGTTGTGAACACAAGTGGGAGGTCAGACCAACTTGTTGTTTGTTTTTCGGGCAAGTAGAATAATGATAGGGCCACATCAGTTGGTTAGGGATCTTCTTATGCTACAGATTTAGGCATACGATGTTATCCTAGGCATCGACTGGCTATTTTTTGTGTGTCCCATCATCCACTGTTTCCGAAGAAGGCTGGTGTTCTCAGACATGGACAGTCGGCGTGTTACCTTCACCGGCGAGAGGAGCAGTGAGATGGGAAATAGGCGAGAGGAACCCCTCCTCTCCTTGTTGATCGAGCTGACAGTGGAATCAGTAGATGCTTAAATGGTGGAAGTACCAGAGATCGTCTGTGAGTTTATAGACGTCTTCCCTGAGGAGGTGACGACTCTACCCCCTTGGCGTGATATCGAGTTTGGGATAGACTTGCAGACCAATACTCGACCAATCTCGTTGGCTCCTTACTGGATGGCACCTTCAGATCTACGGGAGTTGCGGATCTAGATTGACGATCTGATGAAGAGGGGTTATTTTCGCCCAAGTGCGTCACCGTGGGGTGCTCTAGTCTTGTTCGCAAAGAAGGCAGATGGTGGTCTCAGGTTGCGTATAGACTACAGGAGGCTGAATCAGGTGATGATCAATAATCGCTACCCTCTTCCGAGGATAGACGATCTTTTCGACCAACTGAAAGGGGTAGGATGGTTCTCGAAGATCGAACTACGGTCTGGGTACCACTAGCTAAGAGTGAAGGAGGGAGACATCCCAAAGACGATGTTCAGATGCAGATATGGACACTTCGAGTTCGTGGTCATGCCCTTCAGTGTTACGAACACCTTGGCTGTGTTCATGGGGCTTATTAACTCCATCTTCCGGGAGTTCTTGGATCGGTTCATGGTTGTGTTCATCGACAATATCCTGATCTATTCGAGGTCAGAAGAGGACCATGCAGAGCACCTGAGGACAGTTTTGGAGATCCTCCGACATCATCAGCTCTATGGGAAGTTTTCGAAATGCAAGTTCTGGACACGAGATGTGCACTTCCTCGGGCACGTGGTGTCCGAGCAAGGGGTAGCGGTGGACCCATCAAAATTTTAGGCAGTTGTTTCTTTTCCAGAACCCAAGAATGTGGCAGAGGTCCGTAGTTTCATAGGCTAGCAGGTTACTATCAGAGGTTCGTACCCAACTTTTCCCGAGTTGCAGCCCCTTTGACAGCCCTGACCAAGAAGGACTAGGTTTTCAGGTGGAGTGAGCAGTGCGAGTCAGCCTTCAGACATCTGAAAGAGAAGTTGGTTAGTGCCCTAGTGCTGAGATTACCAGAATAAGGGGTGGCCTGTGAAGTGTTCTGTGATTCTTCAGGACATGGCCTGGGATGTGTGTTGATGCAGCGAGAAGGAGTGATCTCTTATGGGTCCAGGTAGCTACGCCCCCATGAGCGTAACTATGCCACCCACGACCTAGGGCTTGTAGCAGTCGTTTTTGTGATAATGTTATGGCGGCACTACCCTATCAGGGAATGCTTTGTGGTCTTCACGAATCACAAAATCTTGACGTATATCTTCTCCCAGCGGGACATAAACTTGAGATAGCGGAGATGGGTGGAGTTCCTCCAGGATTACGACTTTGAGATCTCTTATAGTAAGGGTAAGGGAAATGTGGTGGCCGATTCCTTGAGTAGGAAGACACCGAAGGATGCGGTCCGAGAGTCGGTGGATTCCCTGAAGGAAATGGAGGATTTGGCTTCCTTACAACAGGATGCGAAGATGGAGAGCGGAAGAGGCTGCCTATATCAGATGATAGTGCAGTCATCTCTGTTTCGACAAGTGGAGGAGTCTCAGTGGGGAGACCCGGAGTGCGATGTGATGGGTGACCGAGTTGACTAGGGAAATGCTCCGGATGGATGCACAGAGGATGGTCAGAACCAGATGCTTTTCCAAGAAAGGTTGTTTTTTCCAGGAGTGATGCGCGGCAAGGTTCTCATTGAGTTCCACAACTCACCCCTGGCGGTACACCAAAAAGTTTCCAAGATGTACCAGGGACTAAAAAGGCCGTTCTGGTGGCCCAGAGTTAAGCGAGCGTTGGCAGGGTTTGTGGCCAAGAGCATAGTGTGTTAGCAAGTGAAGGCTAAACACCGAGTTCCAGGCGGCCTACTATAACCCCTAGATGTCCCCGAGTAGAAGTGGGATGACATCTTGATAGATTTCGTCACAGGACTACCCAAGGTCCAAGGGGGATGCGACGCCATCTGGGTGGTAGTGGATAGGTTGACGAAATTGGCTCACTTTCTGGAGATCGGGGAGTCGAGTACTGTGGATGCTTTAGCACAGAAGTACGTGGATGAGGTGGTGTGGTTGCATGGAGTTCCAAGGTCTATAGTCTCGGATAGGGATGCATGTTTTACCTCACGAGTCTGGAGAGGATTGCAGTATGCTTTTGGCACCCAGCTACACCTTAGCACTGCTTTCCACCCCCAGACAGATGGAGAAATAGAGCGCACCATCCAAACCTTGGAGGATATTCTACGGGCATGTGTTCTAGACTCAGGAGGATCATGGGTGCAATACTTGACTCTGGTAGAGTTTTCCTACAATAATAGCCACCACTTGACCATCGGTATGGCCCTGTTCGAAGCGTTGTACGGGAGGCCGTGTTGTTCGCTTGTCTGTTGGACCGAATTAGGAGAGGTAGGCATCCTTGGCTTAGAGGTGGTACAGGGAACGATAGATAATGTTCAGCTCATACGGGAAAGGATGAAGGCAGACCAAGACCGATTGAAGTCGTATTCGGATACCAGGAGGAGGCCCTTAGAGTTTGAGGTTGGAGACCACGTGTTCTTGAAGGTCTCCCCTCGGTGTGGGAAGCGAAGGTTCAGCAAGGGGAGTAAGCTTTCTCCCAGGTTCATCAGACCCTTCGATGTGTTGCAGCGGGTCGATGAAGTGGCTTATCAGCTAGCGTTACCACTGCCGCTACTGAGAATACATGATGTCTTCTATGTGTCCCAACTCCACCGGTATCTGCACGATGATTCACACGTCCTTGATTGGGGTGAGCTGGACATCGAGGATGATGTGACTTTTGTAGAGAGACCAATGATGATCGAGGATCGCAAGGAGAAGGTTCTTCGTGGGATAACCATTCCCTTGGTTCCTGTGTTGTGAAGACATGGTGGGCTTGAGGAGAGTACGTGGGAGAGGGAAGCACAGATGTGTACCCATTACCCAGAGTTGTTTTGAGTTTTTGTTCTTGTTGTACCTGTTGTAGTAGAACGTTTTGTCCTTGGCTATGGGATGTACTGGTTCTTATTCCTCTCGATGTGTGTGAAAATACCTGGCTATGGGGGAGGAGAGGACCCGACCCCTAATAAAGACGCATTAAGGTGGATGAGAATAAACCCGTGCGGGTGAGTCAGTGCCGCCCAAAGTGGATAATATCTTGACATGGGGGAGGGGACTCCCCACCCCACATGCCTGGGAAGTTTAGCATGGTATATTGCTTGGTTCTTGGCAGGAAAATGTTTTAGTTAGCTTGAGTTCTCTCCTAAGAGGTATCTTTAGAGGTGGTTGTTTGGAACCTCTATTCCATTATGGTTTGTTTTTATTCTCGAGGACGAGAATCATTTAAGAGGTATCTGATGTAATGGCTTGGGTTTTTGGGATCCATTACTTGTGAAAATATTTTTTTGGGTTTTCTGGTCTGGGAATCACGATGGTGTAGGCCTACCGGTAGCCTTAGCCTACCGGTAGCGGGCCGACTGGTAGCCTGATCTACCAGTGGCCGCAGCCTACCAGTAGCTCTATCTACCAGTAGCTCGGTCTACTGGTAGCTGCAGCAACCGGTAGCTCTATCTACCGGTTGCTCGGCCTACCGGTAGTTGTTGCCTACATGTATCTCGGCCTACCGGTTGTTGCAGCCTACCGGTAGCTCATCCTAGCAGTTGCTGCAGCGTAACGGTAGCACAGATACCGGTAGCTGTCGCCAACCGGTAGCTCTCAGACTACCGGTGGCTCCGGTCTACCCCACGGGTTATTTCCAGTAGCACTCCTTTTTGCGAAAATAGGGTTTTAAAACCTATTTTGACATGTTTGAGCGTGTTTTAAAGACCTGTAACACGCATAAGTGTTTTAATTAAATACTTAATGAATTAATGATTTGGTTTAAACCACCCGACCCCCTTTAATGATTAGTGGGGCCACATGGCCAACCCACGACCCAGCGGTTTCGCGTTCTCACCTCAACTATTTGCGGCTCTTATAAACTAATGGTTAGCCATGGTTTATTTCTTTCATGGATCATGGATTTTCACGAACATCTTCTGGTGCATCGGGCGGGCCGCATCGTTATCCGTAAAGTTACACCCCCGGCCTAAACGTTGATCACCTATCAACACATAGGGAATTTCTACTTCATCTATCTCTTTTCGGTATCATGTAGGGTGGGCATGTTTTTGTTTTCGTAGAATTGGATAGTCTAGATCTAAATAATGATAATGAACGAATCCTATAAGGAATGAAGGGGGAGCTATGATTGTTGATGTTGTTTTATATTATGATGTTAATTAAGAACTGTACAGGCTTACGCCTTCTGAAAATCATAGTCATTGGTGGACTTTCTCTGTGCACTAACGAACCCGGGTGGTGGTTTTGTAATTGTGAACTCCTGCTGTAAAAAGGAAATTGGTCAATCACGTATATCCATCCAAATAAATTGAAGCACTAGGATGAACACCTCTGTGATAACCCTGGTTAAAACATTTAAAAATTGAAATCATGGAGTGTGTTAAATCGTTTAAATATGAAAATACCGGCTTGGGCCTACCATGTGTTGGTGGTGGTAGTTTGGTTGTTTTCTTTTACGGGCCGATTTCTAGAGATGTGGGAGGGGAGGGGATCCCCTATTATGTTTATACTCTCGTTGGTTGTGAGTTTTAAGACTCGGTGGTTACTTGTTTATATAACTAATTAGGGTGGGATCATCTGTTGTTGAGGACCGGGTGTGGGGGTTACGATTGATGCTTGACTGTTTACTTCCCTGGATTTGTGCATATGTCTACTAGTTGCTCAGTAGTGCTTAAACATAATTAAACATTATTACAGAACATGAAACAAGAATGGGACAAATGGGTTTTATTGGAGAGAGTCGTGACTTGTGACTTGGATGTAGTGGTGTTGTGTTCTATAGGCTGGTTAGAAAAGACTAATCTTTGGGTGAGTGATTGTTACCTATATCTTCTTATAGTTTTGTGTTTCTTATTTGTGCCCCACCCAAGTTGAGGACTTAGTGCCGAACAACCCCATTTCATGGGGGAGGGTGTTTTTCCCAACACTATTCTTAGTGGCTGGTTGTTAGCTCCGGTTATGCTCCCTTTCACGGATATCCCAAGTATCTTCGGGCAGGCTGTGATGGCCTGAGGTCCATTATTTTCCCAAGAACCTTCGAGTGGGGTAGTGTGACGGTTGGCCAAGTGTGTGCGGTAGGTGGTTTCCCAAGTGTCTTTGGGATAAGGCCCAGGTGTCTTCGGGCGTGGTGGTGGTTGTTCTGGACAAGGCATTTTCAGGCATGGTTACATGTGACAGATGTGGCCCAGGTCTGTGCAGGAGGGATTTCCACAGTGTGACTGCGTGTGGTGGTTGTGGCCCAGGTGTGTGCGGGCGGGTGTGGTAGTGGGACTGCGGTGAGAATGGCGTGATTGGTCTGATGCGTAGGATGTCTCAATAACCAGTGGTAAAGTGGCGCGGGGTACCCAAACATCGATGTGCTCTAATTATATATATTACTTGACTTGCGTTATTTGGGGAGTGTTCCTTGGTGAGGCCTGGGGTGGGTAGTTTACCTTGATAGGTGTTTGGTTTACTCCTTTTCTCATGAGACTATAGTACGTTCCCCCACTTGTGCACGAGAGTCCTTGGTCTTCCCTACTGAGTGTACTTGTATGCTCACCCTACGTATATAAAACTACTTCCAGGTTTCCAGGAGGACATCAGGGATCTTGCAGGACCTTACTAGCTCAGACCTTTGGGGTAGTTGCAGTTGCTATTTTTCTTATTTGGTACTTACCTTTGTAGTCACCTTTTGTATTTTTTTGGCTTTACTTTTTTTTTATCTTGGTGTTGTTGAGTTTCATCATCTTATCTCTCGATCTTATAAAACAAAAAGGGGTAATGCCTTCCATTTGTGAGAAATATTTGTACCCTTGGTTCTAGTCGCCACTCCGGGACCTATTGAAGGCGGGTCTCGGGGGTCATTATCTCTCCTTCAACTCAAAGAAGGAGGGGCCTAGAAATCTGGTGACCCTTCCCTCCTTTTGGTGAAGGTGGGTCGTGACAGTCACATTTATAACCATAAAAACCAATTATCAATTAATATGTGTTTTATTCCATGCATCACACTAAACCTATAGAAAATTTGGGTTTCCTCAGTCACAAGGTAATGATACCATGGAATTAAATTTGGATTCAAATTATTTTAATTATGAGTAAAATAAAAAAATTTCATAATGAAATCATTAATTGTACAATGATATACCCATGAATTATAAATAGGTATCCAAATTTATTCAATAAAATTTTGTGAAAAGAGTCTTAATTAAGGATAACATGACACATGATATTTAAACAATACTGATAATGGTTTTTGGTTAATTAAACCCCCCGCCAATAATTTTATGCCTGGAATGTAGGTGAACTGAAATAAATAAATGAAATAGAAAATATGGTATTCAGAGTGGAATGACAATAGAATAAATGGAATACCTATTCCAAGTGGATGGTTAAGAATGAAAATGGAAATAATGCACTATATATTTGATAAAATAAATATTACATAAGATATCCAATATAATAATCTGGATGAAATTATTTGAAAAATATATGTGATAAATCATAAAATAATACATAGAAAAATTATGTACATAAAAAATATATAGAATATTAACGTTGAAAAAAATTAATTTCATTAATATTCCAAAATTGTTTTTAATGATATATTTTATAAATAAATTGTAGAATAATTAAAAACCATGAAAATATAAATTTAATGATTCATGGAAAACGAAAAAAAATTATTTTAATATTTGTTTACATAGAAAAATTATTCAAAAGGTCTTTTTGAATTATTTTTATAATTTTAATAGAATGTATAAGTTATAGGCTGCACTAAAAATATTATTAGATAAGTGAAGTGAAAATCAATGAAAATAATTAATTTTAAAATAAAAAATCACTAATAGGTCCCTAAAAATATATAAAAAAGTAATAAAAATACTGTTTAAAAGAGTATAAAAAAATTTGGGGGTGACATGAGATAAATAAAAATTAGGTTTAAAATTATAAATTATAAAACTAGAGGAAATTTAAAATATTATAAATGGGGAGGAATCACCATTAATGTGTATTGGAATTATTCGCAATGGAGATATACTTATTACACATTTATTGTTTCAACGTAAAATAATTGAATTAAAAAGTTTTTTTCACACCATATATGAATAGAATTCACTAATAAATAACCTTTTATTGTGTAATAAAATAATCATGTAAAATATATGGTTAGTAAGTAGTATTTTAACTTGGTGAACGGTGTTGAGATTACATATACCACAATTGAAACAATAACATAATAATAAAAATCATGTGAGATAGATATTCTATTAAATATAAATTAATATATAATAATTCAAAATATATTAATTATACATTAATTTAATATTTTACGTAAAAAAATATAAATTCAAGTTTTGGGGAACAATACAAATCATTCCTCGATAAAAAAATTTAAAACAAACAAGCTCGCAGAAAGCAAAAAATATTTGAGTTAATACCCAATAAAAATATGACATAAAATGTGTTATTTAATAATATTAAGAATTATATTATAAATATAAAAAATATTAATGTGTAATTATATACATCATTCTATATAAAAATGGCCAATAATAAAAAAACTCAACGGGGAATTTTTTTTAGAGAAGAATATCGTACCTCATTTCCCCGCATAGTAGACTGTTCATCAACCTCTTATATAAAAATATATAATTTCTATTACTATATATCATATCTTTTTTCTTATATATATATTATTTTCTTTTTTATCCTTACTCTATATGTACAGTATTGCGTTATTTTTTTGGAAAATCACATGTAAATAATCTTGACTGTTTTGAATTAGTTTCATAAAAGTAATTTTATACATAATTTTCCAAAAAAATATAATCCTTACCTGAAAATAAATGGTACAATAATTAATTTAGTATAATTTATTATAATTTAATTATTTTCTTCTAGTGAATATTTTTCTGTTTCTGGTAGATGAAATTAGAGACAAACAAGTTTCAGTGATTTTTTTTAAAAAGTGGCATCTTAATTAAGGATATTAATATTTTTATTTTTATCAATGAACAAAAAAAAAATCTATCTAACTATTTATGTCATATATTATCCTATATTAATTAAAAATAGTCATCCATGAGAAAATTTTATATCTATGTATAAGTAGGGGGTCAGACCTACTAAAACATAAACATATATTAATTAATAGATGAGTATAATTATCGAAGTGGATTAAATTTTAACAGTATAATTATAATATATTATAGATGATATTATATAGAAATTATTATTTCTTTTATTCATATTTTAATTTATTTATCAATTAATAATGAATCTAGACAAAAAAATATGAAGCATTAATTCATGGATGTGTTAGTCCGCACAATAAATGATTACCAGTTTCATTAACAGTAGAATTAGAGAGATAGAATTCATATTATGATTTATATCTTAGTAATTATTATTATATTATATATTTAAAATTTAATATTTATTTTCACCCTTATATCATTCCAAGAGAGGAAGTGGTTAAAAAATTGATGTCGTCACTTTGTTGAGGTGGTAGTCCGTGCAATGATGAAAAGTAATTTTGTATTCATTATGAAAATGGGGAGAGTGGTTTTAAATATAGTTTATTATTATCCAAAAATTTTAAATGATCTTGATATTGTTTTGGAGCTCTTATAAATATGGATCAAATATCTTTGGACGGATATTTAGGTCTTTATGATAGAATTTTATTGGATATTAATTTGGATTCTGAATGGCCCGAGTCGATTTTCAGGATTGCTAATGAATAGAGAATTGAAGTTATGTTTGAGTTTGAGAAAATTCCGCCATTCTATGATTTTTGTGAAATTCTAGGTCATTCTATTAAATATTTTAGGGATATGTAAATGAATGTTAGGGGTCCTCATAAAGGATATGAATTAAAAGATGATATCATTCGCTATAATAATAAAGGACATGCCCTTGAGTTGGTTATTGATGGAAATCCCATGAAGAAAGATTCACATTCTCTTCCTTCCTCTTTGAAAGTCACCCTAGATAAATCATGGGCTGATATTGTAGAGGAAGAAGATAATTTTATTTCTGATGTAGGCCCTCAGAATCTTCCATCGAAATCTGGTGGAGACATGTATGATTGTTTAATTTCATTATAGATTTCCCAAATAATAACTAAGCTTTTCTATTGTATTCAACTAAATTTAGAGGAGTAATCAATCTTCATCTATTTTTATAAGGATATTATAGATCTTGATTTGAATCTATAGCCTCAGAGGTCTTCTGCAGTCCCCTCTTTGGAGAATAATTCCCCTCCTGAAAAGATGATTTTTTTCATATTTATATACGATGTTCTATCTCTTTTTACTGATAAGGCCCTATTAGGCTCATCTATAAAAAAGTATCTCATTTCATCCAAAAATTCTAATTCTTTGGTCACACCCCACCCCCTTCCATTACAGGATGGTTTTAATGAATCTGGAAAGGAAAATATTTATTTTCCTACAACACAATCTCAGAAAATCATGTATCCTAGGGAATATGATCCTGAAATAAAGGATTCTTCTAAAAATATTGTCAAGGTGGATTTGGATTCTTTTAAAGATAATTAAATTAAGTCCAAATCACTTGTTGTTATTACTACTATAATTCAAATTCATGAGTGACCTAAGAAGAAAGCAGGGAGACCACCTAAATTTCATAAAAAGAATGAGGGGGATGGGAATAAGAGGGGGGTTCATACCAAATTAGGCTTCAAATGAGGATTCTTTTTTGGAAATTTCAAGGCTTGGCCAATGTGGACACAATTAGGTCTCTTAAGCTTTATATTAGGTAGCACAGACCTATTTTAATTTGGATTTCTGAGCAAAAAAATTGTTTACTATATTTGTCTCACTATATTGGACAATATGGATTTCAATTTTTGAGTCTTGAACAATAGTTATTATGAGGTAAAAAATTTGTGGGTCTTGGTTCATTATTCCCTATATGATCATATCCTAGTTGGTTCAATCAATAAACATGTTGCATGTTCTTTTTCTGATTTGGGAATTAATTAGTTTTGTTCATTCATTTTTACTGGTAAAAGTTATCAGGATAATAGAACTCTTTGGGCTAAAATTGGTTCTCTCAATAGTTTTATTAATGGTCCACGGATCATTATTGTGGATTTTAACTCAATTCATATTTATGATGAATAAATAGGTCATATGACTTGTTCTATTTCATCTTGAGAATTTATAGGTTTTATTGAAAAATACTATTTGTATGAAGTAAATCTTGTTGGGGAAAATTTTACTTGGTATAGACGACACCTTAATGGTATGGTGGCTAGTAAAACTGATAGGGATTTTGTTAATGACTTATCGATTATTCTTGGGAGATTATTTCTTGTATTTATTTACCCCAGTTTAACTCTTGTCATCATCCTGTTATGATAGACATCTCAGTTAAGGGTATTGAATCCCCTTTCCCCATTTGATTTAATAAATATTAGGTTATTCATCTTGAATGTGATAAGATTGTTCGGGATATTTGGAGTTTGGTAGGGAAAAAGAAGGAATGTATTTTCTTGTAATCATAAATTTATGATTCTGAAGGGAAATATTAAACTCTATAGTAGGGATATGTTCAGTCATCATGACTCAGACATCTCCAATCTTAAAGCCTCTCTTCGGTCTTTCCAGGAGCAATGTACCAATGCTGATTTCTCTCGTGTTGTTTCTTTGGAAATTGAGATGACTCTTAAGTTTGATAATTTTCTCAATATTAAAGATGATATTCAAAAGAATTATTTTCAAGAAAATAGTCTCATGTATTGGGATAGAAATACCAAATTCTTTACTAATCATCAAAGAGTTTAGAAATTTTCTAGGCCTCTTGCTTTACTAACAAGAGGTGATGATATTCTAGATAATATATAGGATCATTCAGTGAAAATTACTTCCTATTATGAATATATATTTAATGGATCATCTGTCATTTCCCCCTCCATACATAGGGTATTATACATAAATTGGTTAACCAGGAGTATAATTGTTACACCCCAATATTTCAAAGTACGTTATTTCTTAAAAGTAATTCAATAACTTTCACTACACGCAACACCGAGTTCAAGTGCACTATGACTTACCAAACTAGTCGTTAAAAATAGGTTATAAATAGTATTAACTAAAATTTTAACTTTATATAATCCTTATAATTTTAGAATCCATATTATGACATTCTTAAACAAAATAAAAAATCATATTCAATTGTTTCAGGTAAAAAAGTATTTTTTTAATGCAGTTTTACCGCCTTTTAATGGAGAACGATTTTTAAATCCAATACTTGAAACTTTTATATATTCAATTTGAAAAATAAACTTCTTCTTTAAAGTTGGGATATTATAATTAAATTTCAATATAATTTTTGTGTTTTTCTGATAACTTTCATATTTGGGTGAATACGGAAGAATAATATATTTTAACTGAAAACATCTTTTTTAATCCAAATAATTTTTAGTGATAAATTATACTTTGTAATGGTTTTTAAGTATAAATAGATTATATTTTTACCATTTCATCCAATTTTAATCATTGGAAATAATTTCATGTTGAAATTAAACATAAACATGTATCAATCTTTTGTTAGTTATTATTTCTTAAAAACACTCTTTTTGGTTTTAACAACAGGAATTAATTTGAAATTAATAAATTCAACTTATATGTGTGTAAAATGGTAAAATAGAATTAATTTTGGAATTCTTAATATCAAAATTAGCTTAGATAAAAATTTTGAAATATTTCTGAAAACATTCAATTTTTGATGAATAGTGAAAAACATTGTGTTATTGTTTAAAACCAACTTTTTTAATTGTTATTTATTATATTTAAATTTATTTTAGGTACAATTACATACATAATACATATATATTATCAATTTAATCGTTTGGAGTCAGTTTTAAATAATATTAGATATAAAAAATATTATTGAACAATTCACCGTCTCTTACCCACATCCAAAGAGAATTTTCAAATTCACATAAAACATAATTTTACAGCATCTATGAGCATAATTTCAAAAATAAGAGAGATTATGTTGATATCATTAAGAAAAATATGGATCAATAAGAAGAAAATAATTCATGGTGAATTTTAACTTTTTTACTTTTATTTACCATGGATAAAAGTAAATAGGGTAATTATAGGTAAAAATATTATAATAATTACTCTATCACATGTATTAATTCTGTTGGATAAGTTTAATTTTACCAAAAACAACTATAGGAATAAAATATGAACCTTTAGGTCCACTAGTATTAGATTTGTACATTTATTATTATTTAATTCAAAGAAGAGTTAAATGTGTTAAATTGAAAGTTTAATAACTAAATAATATTTAATATAGGGTTACATAGAAGAGAAATTCGAGTATAAATATTAGATAGAAAAATAAAAAAATTATACATAATTCTATTTTATTTATATTTTTTAGACATTAAATAATTAAATTTACATATGACACAATGATGATGTAGTAATTACCGTATTTATGAAATATTAAAATAATTGATATTATATATATCCAAATAAATCTAATATGCAACTTTTTTGGAATTACACTAATTTTCATTGATAATATGACATATTAGGGTTGGTTAGATTAAATTTTTTCTAATTAATAATGATGTTATGAATTTAGAAAAAAAATACAAAATATTTTCAAAATTGACAAAAAAGAGTTTTTAAAACAAATATTATATTATTTATTGATATTCTATTCCTAAAAATCTATGAGTTGGCCAAAAAACTTATATAATGATATTTTTTTCACTAATGAAGCACTTGGGGTTCTCTAGAAAGTATATATTAATATTATAAACCATATAATATAAAAATACATAGAGACAAGGTAAATGTCAAACTATTTAACTAAGAGTTAAATCTAAAAGATATGGATTATATAGTGACCCAAATGACTCTAAAACATATTTTTTGAGTGTTTTTAGACCCATCCCCACATTATCATTTAAATACTCCATTTTTTATCCATAGATTCCGAAAATAATTTTAATATAAAATAATATTTATAGCTTTTATTATGGTTCCCCCACCCCTCTTATAAAAGGAAACTACCCTTTCTCTCTAATTCACACATTAAGAGCCATTTGGATTGGCTAAACCCTGCCAAATACCCACTCAACTATCCTCCCTTAATCTGAGAGGCCTTACATTAGTCAAAAATCCATCTTATGGATCCCTTTTGATCAAATTAAAAGGAAGAAATCGAAGAAGAGGTAAATATTTCATCATCTCTTTCAAGTTCCTTTCTTCTTCCACTTCCTCTTTATTTGTTGTTTCAATTCCAAAATAATAAATCCAGTATCTTCTATATACTATGATGTTATTATAAATATTATAAAACCATACTCATTATTCTATCCATCCTTTGAATGACATGTCACAATATGTGTGTACCTATGGCTTACCATCCCCACGTCGTGCTGTAATTGTTATTCAATACATTATTATTTTTATGGGAATAATAATGATGTATAATTGATGTAAATAATAAATATAACATGAAAATAATTATGTATATATGAAATACCATCCAATTATATATTATTTTAATATCAAAATAATGATATTGTCACTCATGCGTACGTATGGATTACCTTCTCCACGAACGTGGAGAGATTTGTTCCCCAACGTATCCATTCATGAAAAATTTTCATTAGATGATTAAAAATAATGTTTACAGACATAATATAATTCTGAATATGAATAATATAAATTCTATCCATAGAAAACATTACTTGGGTAACAAAGCATATAAAGGAAAATGAATCAGTTAACACTTGAAATGATGATAACACTACGATATTATTAACAATGAAATATTAAAAGATCATATATGATATCATATTAATGTATATGATTCTTTTATAATTTAATAACAATTATTTCACCATTATATTGGCTTTTAACCTACCCTCTACCAAGGAAAAGTACTAGGTAAGGGTTAATTTCACAATCTCTTTATTATCCGAGGTTTTTTACGTAAGTATCTACTGGGACCTCTTTATCATCTACATCCGTGTTTTCATAAAAATGTGTTTCAAAACATTTTTACTATTTACTTGACTATGGGAAAAAGTCATTTATACCCTTGTTTTACTTTTTATATGATTTTTCAGAAATAAATCTTTCCATTATTTTCCAAACAATCTATTTTATGACATTTTTGACAAAATTAATATATGAATTTTTTTAACTTATAGGGAGGTGCGGCTATTTTCAGCTGTTATAAAATTGATGAAGATTCACATACAAACATATAAGAAAATTTTAAAAATCAATTTTTTCTTTATAATTATGTGACTCTTCAATGATTTCACAAATATAAACAGATATTTATCTAAAAAAGGTGTTTATTTCCTATATTTCAACATCCTTTGATGGATTTTAAGTTTATTTTAAATTGATTTATTATGATAAAAAACATCCATATTTTATTGAAAGTTTTGTGATACGTTTGACTATGGATGTGCTATTTTTATACCATTCAGGATTTATGGTTAATGTATTGACATTTCATAATCTAGTTTTAATACGAATGTTTATGTTATATTTCAACCTTTTCATATGAGGAATGTTTTAGACGTAGTAAGTGATAGGCGGAGCCCGCTATAGCAACACGATGCATCAGTAGGTCTCATGAGACAACTAGAAGTGGAATTTCCTGAGTCCTTTCCCAATTTGATATATGGTTTTGGTCAAGGCCTTAATCATTTTCATACATCTTGGTCAAGGCCTTGACAAAAAATTTCAGAATGTCTGGTATTAACCATTACATCATTGTGAAAATAATGATGATGGTTCATGTGGTCATTCGACAATTATAATACCGATGATTATTTATTATTATGGCATTAATTACTCATCTCATATTCCGGCCATAAAAGTATTCATATTAATTATTGGTAAGTTCACGAGGTTTAAATTAATCTCCATGCTTAATATTTAAGTTATCTTCTTCTATATTGCATACACTTACTATGTGTTTGATCTCACCCCTTTCTTATGTTGCATTTTCCAAAGATTTAAAAAATTTAGTTATGAGTGACTTGCAGGCATAATCTAGGAGGCATGGATGTTTCTAATTGAATAAATTGGTGTTGTATTGATTTTCAAGATGTAAATTTGAACTTAGGTATAAATCTTGTTTCCAATAATACTAAAATGATCAGTCTTTAAAGACATGATTTCCTTGTGATCATGCCATCGAATCATAATAGTGCACTGAATTTGGGCTTCTGGGATTGGGTCATTATAGTTTTTATCATAGGACGTTTAGTACATTCCATGGAAACTAGATTTAGATAAACTCTGATTAGAGAACATAGCCCTAATATAGACATTGACAGTTAGTATATAAGAACTTACTATAATTTAGGTATTATATAGATTTTTGAGTTTTCCATGAAATACATCCCTCTCTGGATTCAAGCAGGTAGAGGCAGCTTTGGCAGAGCTGTAACTAGGGGTAAAACCCAAAAATACCGCTTTGAGATAGACTCAAATGGGAACTAGGGCATGAAAATAGGACTTTCTGCAATCTTGGTTACGACACTCCTAGGGTATATGCTTAGGATAATTCTCATTTTATTTAAGAACCATTATGAAGGGTTTATGATTATATACAACATCAAGGATTATTTTTTGATTATAGATTATATCCATAAACTGTTCAAATTACGTTAGGTATTTTACAAGTTTGGAATCATTCATTGAAATTCATAAACTATCCTAGTGTATTCCATTGTATAGAAACGGTTCCCATTAGAAGGAATCTGAACTTCGACAATACATATGATCCAAAGAGTACGAAGGATCATATCTTTCCCTATATCAATTCAACATTTAGAAGGGATATAGTTTCCCATTTATTCTCAACATATGAAGAAATAGTATCATGTGTTAATAATATAAGTAAAGAATTATCTGAGTCATATGTCTTTGAAGAGAAGGAAGAGAATAAAAGGATGGAAGATATAAAGATGGAGAAAGGGAAGAGGGAATCGAATAATTTTCCCATATGTGATAACTGTGGAAAGAATAACATGGGTAAATGTTTGAAGGGAATTGTAGTTTGTTATAAGTGTGGAGAAAAAGGATACCAAGTACATGATTTCAAGGGTAAAAAACGTTTCAAATGTACAATGCTTAATCTGCAAGGAGTTTGGACACTATGTGAATCAAGTCCAAATAATTAGAGTATACCCCAAATGATACTATTCGATAATAATAATGTTATCATACTACCAATGATGAATAGTAATGATTATATTTTATATATTGTTATTAAAGTATTGTGTCATTTGAGTATTATATCAATGATGTACATGTTATAAGAATTATAGAGTATATACGGATTGTAATGCAGTACTATTTTATTAAGGACATGAGATTGTGAGGAACCATGAAAAGTGACTCAATAGTAGGTTAAATTTATGGAAAATATATGATTGAGAGAAATATAAATCATAATATAGTTCTGATACTGAGGTAGTGATTTTGTAATAATACAAGATTGATTTGGATAAATTGTAATGGATATTCTTGACTACCTTAAAACTAATTAATGATTTGTATATTTCATCATTGTTGGAGATTACAATATTTTTGAATAGAAAAAGTATATCTTGTATTCAATAATGAATAAGGAAGAATGAATGTAATCAATAAGGTTTTATGGTAATTCAGCATGTTGTAGTGGATTAAAATAATATATGATGAAGGTGTTCACATGTTATTACGTATAAAAAAGGATCTTCATTGTCTTTACCATCTTTATAAATTTTGGACTATGAGTTTGGATAGAATTATTTTGGATAAGTTTAGTTTGTGATTATTTTTGGATTACAATAAAAAGGACTAATCAGTGGTTGGGCGGTAACTCATCACATCCGGCAAGGTCTTGAGACTTGAACCCGCAACCTAAGGGTGACAAGGGTATATCCCCTACCACTATCCCGTGTGATATCCTAGATTGAATAATGTAGTTTTTTTAATGTTTAGGTAGATGAATTATAAATTCATTTTTTTGGAACTCTATATGAATAGGATAAATATAATATTTTTTTAAGTTCTATTATCTTTTAGATTAAAATTTGTGTTTGTGATAGAAATTAGCTAAAGGATGGAACTCTATATGCCAAGTATATATTTTTTTCTACTGTTATTCTATGAAGAAATTAATTCTTAAACATTAGGTAAGGTATCTTAAAACAAAAAATGTGTCATCCTAATATTTTATGTTTTTTTGAACCAATGATATTTTGTATCATCATAGATTGATGGCTTTGTGGCCCTCATTTCTACAATTTCTTGTGACTGATGACCTCAATCACTCCTTATAAATATATAATTTTTTTCCTATAATTATTTTTCTCTAACTTCCATAAATTTTCTCCTAATCTTGATCATAATTTGGTGGTGACTTTATCATTCCCCTTTTCCTCATATTAAGACTAAATTTAATTAAACCAATTTCTGTTGAGGGTTTTCCCATAGAAGTATTTTCTATTTTCAACCTTTTACTTTCGAAGAACAATTTCAAATTGTGAGGATGCAATTTATTGAAGGAGGGAAGAATTTAACACTCCACGATTTCATAGTACATTATTTCATAAATGTAATTAAATAACATGCACTACATGAAACACCGAGTTCAAGTACACCACAACTTACAAAACAAGCCGTTCAAAACAGGTTATGAATAGTATTAACTAAACTTTTAACTTTATACAATCCTTATAATTTTAGAATACATGTTATGACTTACATAGACATAATGAAAAAACAAATTCATTTGTTTTAGATAAAGGAAATATTAAAAAAAATCAATTTTATCATCTTTTAATGGAGAACCCTTTTTAAATCAAATATTAGATACTTTTATGTATTAAATTTGGCAATATAAAATTATTCTTTAGAATTGGGACATAATAATTTAGTTTCAATAAAGTTTTGTTATTTTTCTGATAACTTTCATATTATGGTGAATATTAAAAAAATACTAAATTTTATCTAAAAAAAACTTTTTTAATAAAAATAATTTTTAGTGTAAAATTATAAATTATAATGGTTTTTAAGTTTAAATTGATTATATTTTTACTATTTAATCCAATTTATTTCATTTTAAATAATTTCACTTTGAAATTAAACATAAAAAGTATCAATCTTTTGTTCGTTGTTATTTCATTAAAACACTCTTTTGGTTATGACGTTGGAAATTCATTTTAAATTAATAAATTCAAATTCTATGTTTCGAATTTGGTAAAATAAGAATAATTTTTGAATTCAGAATATCAAAGTTACCTTAGGGTGAAATTTTGGTTTTTTTAAAAAACATTCAATTTTTGATGAATAGTTATAAACACTGCGTTATCGTTTAAAACTGAATTTTTATTCACATAATTATTTATTTTATTTACATATATTTCAGGTCAAAATAGATACATATTACCTTTTTATGTTCAATGTAATCCATTGGATTTATTTTGTAATAATATTAGATGTATAAAATTTAATTGAACTTTTCACCGTCTTTTACCCACCTCCTAAGAGAATTTTTATATTCATATAAAACATAATTTTACCGTGTCTATGCATAGAATTTCAAATATCTGAGATTAATGGTTTATATTATTATGAAAAATGTGGTTCAATAAGATTGAAATAAATTTTGGTGGATAGTAACTTTTTGTTTTTATTTACCACGATTAAAAGTAAATTGGGTAATTGTAGATAAAAATTATATAATAATTACCCTAACATATGTTAAAATTATAAAGTAAAAGTTTATTTAGCCCGAAAACAACCATAGGAATAAAATATGATCCTTTAGGAGTTCTTGGATTAGATTAGGACATTTATTATAATGTAATTCAAAGAATAGTTAAAAGTGTTAAATTCAACATTTAATAACTAAACCATTTTTAATATAGGGTTACACATAATAAAAATTCTACTATAAATATTAATTTGAAAAAGTAAAAGATTTAAAACATAATTTTATTTTATTTATATTTTTAATACATTATATAATTAAATTTATTTATGACACAATGATGATCCAGTAATTATCATATTAATGAAATATTAAAATAATTGATACCATAAATATCCAACTAATGGTAATTTGAGATTTTTTATCAATTAAATTAATAATATAGATTAATAAGACATATCAGGGTTGTTTTGATGAATTTTTTTCAAAGTAATAATGCTTTTATGAATTTATAATAAACCAAATACCAAATAGTGTCAAAATTGACATAAAAGAGTTTTTTTTAAAAAAATATTATATTATTAACTGATATTCCATTTGTAAAAAAAGAAGGTATGGAAAAAAGACTTATATAATGATATTGTAATAATTAATGAACCACTTAGGTTTTCTTGTATGTATATAGTATGTTTATTAACCAAATAATATAAAAATACAAAGAGACATGGTAATTGTAAAACTATTTATCTAAGAGTTAAATAAAAAAGATAAGGTTAATATATTGACCCAAACCTAGCTAAAACCTTTTTTTAGTGATATTTTACCCATACCACATTATACTTTATATTTCCCATTTGGGAGCCATTATAAATCGAAAATAATTTTATTATAAAATAATATTTCTTGTTTTTCCTAAGGTGCCCCTCACCCCTCTTATAAAAGGGAACTCCCACTTCTCCCTAATTGACACCTTCAAAGACATTTGGATCATCCAACCCCTACCCAAATACCAACTCAATTGTCCACCCTTCATCATAGAGTCTATCCTTTGGTCATAAAGCCAACCTATGGAGCCCTTTTCATCAACTCAAAGTAAAAACCCTGAAGAAGAGATAAATATTTCATCACCTCTTTCAACTTCCTTTATTCTTCCACTTCATCTTTCATTGTTGTTTCCATTATAAAATAATACCTCCAGTATCTTCTATATACTGTGATGTTATTATAAATATGGTATAAACATATTCATTATTCTATCCATTTTTCAATGACATGTCATCATACATGCGTACGTATGGCTTGTCGTCTCCACATTGTGGTGTAATTGTTATTCAATACATTATTATTTGGATGAGTATAATAATGATGTATAATTGATGTAAATAATAAATATAACATGATTATAATTCTGTATATATGATATACCATCCAATTATATATTATTTTAATATCAAAATAATGATAGTATCACTCGTGCATACGTACGGATTACCGTCTCCACAAATGTGATGAGATTCATTCCCCATCATATCCATTCAAGACTAATTTTTATTAGATTATTAAAAATAATTATTAAAGAAATAATATAATTATTAATATCGATAAGATACATCCTATCCATAACAAACATTACTTACGTAACAAATCATATAATGCAAAATGAATCAGTTAGCACCCGAAATGATGATAATACTAGGATATTATTAACAAAGTGATATAAAAAGATCATATATGATATAATATTAATGTATATGATTCATTTATCATTTAATAACAATTATTTCACCATTATACAGGAATTTAACCAACCCTCGACGAAGAAAAAGTACAAGGTAAGGGATAATTTCACAATCTCTTTATTATATGCAGTTTTTTTACGTTTGTATCTACTGGAACCTCTTTATCATCCACATTCGTGTTTTCTTACAAATGTATTTCAAAACATTTATACTATTTACTAGACTATGTGATAAAGTCATTTATACTCTTTTTTGACTTTTTATAAGATGTTTCTAAAAACAATCTTTCCATCATTTTCCAAAAATGGTACTTTATAACTTTTTCAACCAAATTAAGATTAGAATGTTTTTTTTAACTTATATGGTTGGTGTGGCTATTTTACACCATTATAGCATCATCTATGCTTCCCTTAAAATCCAATAAGAAAATTTTAAAAATAAATATTTTTTTATAATTATGTGACTCTTAAATGATTTCAAATATAGAAAGATATATTTCTCTATAAAAGGTATTGATTTAATCTATGTCAAAATTCATTGATGGATTTTATATTTATTTTAAGTTGAATTATTATTATAAAAATGTGCATATTGTATTGAATTTTTGTGGTATGTTTGACTGGGGATTGATATTTTTATACCATTAATGGTTTATGGTTAAAGTATTGACATTTTTTATCCCAATTTTAATACAAATGATTGTGTTATATTTCAACATTTTCATATGATTAATGTATTCGACTTAGTAAGTGATGGTGGAAGCCCACTATATCTCCATGATGCATCAGTAGGTCTCGTTAGACGACTAGACATGGAATTTCCTAAAGCCTTTCCCTATTTGATATATGATTTTGGCCAAGGCCTTAATCATTTTTAGACGTCTTGGCTGAGGCTAGGAAAAAAAATTTCAACATGTCTGGCATTATACATTCCCTCATTATGAAAATACAATTGATGGGTCATGTGATCATTCGACTAATATAATACCCATGATTATGTTTTATTATGTCATTATTTAATTATCTCATATTACTTCCATAAAAGTATTAATGTTTATTACTAGTAAGGACATTTGGTTTCAATTATTCACTATGATTAATATTTATGTTATCTTCCACTATATTGTTTACCCTTACTGAGCATTTGAGCTCACCCCATTCTTATGTTTAATTTACCAGGATATGATAAAGTTAGATATAAGTGACATGCAGGAATAATCTAATAGGATTGGATGTTTCTAATGGTATAAATACATGTTCTATTTCTTTTCATGTTATATAGTTGAACCTTTCTGTAAATGTTGATTCCAATAATACTAAACTAATCTGTCTTTCAAGACAAAATTTCCTTGTGATCATGCCAATGATACATAATGTTTCACCGACTATGGGATAATAGTTTTGGGGTGTTATAATAATTATAGACTTGTTTACATTTCTCATGAACCTAAAATCAAGGCCGTGGTTTTTAGTATTAAACTGGACAGATCTCCGGGTCCTGATGGCTTCAGTAAAGTTTTTCAGAATTATTGGGAGATCATTAGTGATGATGTTTGAAACCTTGTTCTGTATTTTTTAAGGGGGAATTATTCCTCAATGTTTAAATTCTCAATTTCATTCTCTTATTCCAATGATGGAAAATGATAATGAGATACAGTTATCCAGTCATGTTTCTCTTATGAATACTTTATACAATGGTTTCACTAAGATCCTTTCCAGTAGATGTGGTCCCATTTCCAATAAAATATTTTCTTCAAATAAATTTGGTTTCATCAATGGTAGGTCTATTCAATATAGTCTTGTCACAACTTCTGAGTATATGAATATTCTCTAAAAACCTGATCATGGTGGGAACATTTCTCTCAAATTATATATTAAAAAATATTTTGACAAAATGGATTGGGGTTTTATATTTAAAATTCATTCAATGTTTGGTTTTTATCACACTTTCATTAATTGGATTAAGAATGTTTTTTATTCTTCTCATATATCGGTTCTTTTGAATGGATCCCCAGAGGGATATTTCTCTTTTTTTAGAAGAGTTAGGCAAGGTGATCCACTTCCTGCTATTATTTTTTCTATTTCAGAGGATTATCTTAGTATATTGTTTTCTATCATGGACAAGAATTTAAATAAAAAGTCAATTGGTGTCAGTACTATTCTCTCTACTCCTACCCATATTCTTTATGATGATTATATTATCCTCATTACTCAAGTGGATAAACAAATGAATATCAAGAAATCTATTCTGCATTATAATCATGTTTCTGGAAAACATGTTAGTTAGAATAAGTAACTTGTATACATTGGTATAAATATTTTACATACTAGGAAATAAGATGTCATCATTGATTTGTGGATTAGGGAAGGTTTTCTCGCTTTTACTAATCTTGGTGTTCTCATGTTTTTTTTCAACCAAAGGCTTGAATTCTTTCTGGGATTATTAGTAAGATCCAGAATCAGCTTGCTACCTAGAAAAGAAAAGTCCCTTTCAATGGCCTATAATTTTTGTATGGTTAAAGATATTACTTCTTCTAATTTTTTTTATTCCTTTATGGTTTATAAATGATTTTCTTCACTTATTAAATCAATTAACATTACCATCAAAAACATTATTTGGACTGGTAGTATTTTGGAAAGAAGATTGTTAACTGTGTCTTGGAATACTTGTTTCTAATCTTTTGAGAAAGGGGGCCTTGGAATAAAAAATCATAGTCTTTTTAATCAATCCCTTCAGGGTTATTTTTTTTGGAATCTAATAAACGATAACTCAAAAGCTACTACTTTTATGAGTTCTAGATTACTTACTAGAGTCAAAAGTGGGAACATTAATTATATGGATTCTTCTATTTGGTCATATTTTAAATCTATTTTTTCTTTAATTGATGTTGATACTAGATGGTCTTTCTCTAAGGATTCTTCTCTCATGTTTTGGAATGATAATTGGACTTTTTTTCTCTTATTGATACTCTTAGTCATGAAATTTCAACCCTAGATGTTGATGTTTCTATTAATGATCAATTAAATGATATTTCTATTGTTCCGAATCATATTAACAAGATTATTCGTAATTATTATTATTCCTCTGTTGGTGACATCTAGATTTGGGAACCAGATTCTTCAGGTATGCTCACTTATAGATACTTATATTCTCATGAAAATACATCCTTGTTGGGTTTAGAGTGGATTGGGAAGTTTAATCGGAGAATCATTCCACCATCTCGGTTCATGTTTTTGTGGAGACTAGTTCATGGAAAAAGTACCTATTGATTCATATTTATAGGTTTGTGGAATATCTCTTTGTTATGTTTATATTCTCTACCATTAGCACAGGGAGGAATTTTATCATCTGTTTTTGAGTTGTTCAATAGTTACCTCCATGAGGAAGGCACTTTATGATATTTGTGAGGTTAAAATACAAAATAATTATATTATTCATGATATTCTTGAAGGTATGTTCTTCCTTCCATAATCTTTTATGATGTTGATTCTTTTCCAAGTCGATACATCTGAACTTGTTTATTCCTTGTGGATGGAATGAAATAAGGGTCTTCATGATGGAGTTGGTTTCAATCCTTAGGCCTGCCTTTCTGGTATTTTTTCAGTCTTGAAACATGTTATGATACCTTCAATCCCAGAAAACAGGGTAAGGGAAACATTACCCTTTATCAGCACTAATCAAAAAGTGTTGATAAAGGGGTATTCCTTTATTCTCACTAGTTAAAAGAACTGATAAAACTAACCTTTATTGGTGCTTATTTTAGCGCTGATAAACATTTTTATTCATAATTTAAACAGAATTATAATATTTATAATAAAAAATAACATTTTTATATATTAACAATTATATACAAATATTTATAAAAATATACTCTTTATTGTTATAATTATTAATAAATTGATATATATTTATCCTATATTCCATTTTAATTAAATATATAAGAATATAAATAAATTATTAAATAAAAACCGCTAGAATCTTTTTCAGTTCTTGTTGAAAGTGCTGATAAAGGTATGGTTTGTTAGCTCTAAAATAAAAGTGCTGATAAAACATACATTTATCAGTGCTTTTTTAGCGTGGATAAAGAGGTACCATTATCACTGCTAAAAAATTATGGATAAATGTATTTTTTATCTGGGCTTTTATTTTAGTGCTGAGAAAACATACCTTTATTAGTGCTTTTAACGAAAGATGATAAAGGTTCCAGCAGTTTTTATTTAATAACACTAACAAGACATCCTCTCTCACACACGGTCAATCTTTCACAGAAGTTGAACTAGGACCCTCTTCCACCGAGTATCCTCCTCATCCTCCACTTCCTCATCCTCGTCCTCCTCATCCTCCTCCTCCTCTGCCACCACAGTTGGGTTTTCCTCCTCTGCCGAAACTGCCGCTTCCTCCGCTGCCACTGCCTCCACCGCCACATGTCAGTGTAGGAGTATTTTCCTTCCCTTCAGTTATTATATTCCTTTATAGAGGCCTTCCTTTAGGTTCTATCCTTGGGGAAGATTTGTGACCCTACCTAATGTGAGTGTTCTTGGATGAATCACATGCCATTGATAGAGCTAACTGATTAGATTCTTATAAAGGGATATGAATATGGGCTTGTACCTTAGGTTTTACTAAAGATTTCTAATGGATCCATTCAAACCAAAATGGATTTTGTTCCTACATTTTAGTAGTTTTTGAGTTATTTCATCATCCTTCCTTAGGTTTTAGGGGAGCAAGAATGTGTGGTTAATTAAATGATTCAGTTTGTATATACTAGTTCTCCTTCAGGACATATGTGGGAATATGAATCCAATCCTATGTTTTTTATGGGATATGCTAACATTACTCTTGAAGGGTTGTGGGGATATAGTCATGGTATCCTATGGAAATTGGGATATGATGTTACCTTGCTCAGCATTTATGGAAGCATGAATATGGGCTTACCCCTATGTGATATTTGAGATTTTTCGATTACAAATTTATACTAATGATTCAAATATATGTTGATAAATATTTAAGACATGGGTTCGGATATAGGACTGTTTTTATATTTCGTCTAAGTGGTATTGATGGGATTCTATAATTGCAAAAGGATTATGAGCATGTTTGTTTGTTGGAGTGGGGATGTATACCAACTCATTCCCCTAATCCACTTCCATATGAAACTGGTGGAATTTAAACATAGGGAAAATGAATGTAGGTAGTGGTTTGGATAACACGTTGTTTTATGAATCATCTCATATGATTACACGAATGAAAAGTGAAGATGATCGAATGGAGGGTGTGATTACAGATATGAATGATGATGAAGATTTTATTGAGAAAAATACAAGGATAGTTGAAGATAAACTTTATTATTGCCCAAAATTGTTTGTAAAGTTAAAGAGTTGTGAAAAAACACCACTGTATAATGGTTATACTAAATATACAACATTTCTAGTTATACTGAAGCTGTATAATTTGAAAGAAGGCAATGGGTGGAGTGACTCCAGTTTTACGGAACTACTTGCTCCCCAGAATGACATGCTCCAAGAAGATAATGAACTCCCAAGCCGAACCTACGATGCCAAAAAAATGCTATGATCGATGGGTATGATCTCTAAAATAATATACGCCTACCCGAATTACTGTATATTGTTTCACATAGACCACATATCAGTTAATAAATTCCCAAATTTTTGTTTTTATCGATATAAGAAAAATTATTCTAGTCCTACGAAAGTTTTATTGTATATTCCAATCATTCCATGGTTTAGATACCTATATGAAAATGAGGAGACTGCAGGACAACTGACAAGGCATGAAGATATAAGAATTAATGATGGGAAACTATGTCACCCAGAAGACTCTCCCCAGTGGAAGAGAATTGATAACCAGTATCTGGGATTTGGAAACGATCCAATGAACCTTCGTCTGGCATTCTCTACAAATAGGTTGAATCCTTTTGGTTTTCAAAGCACCAGTCACAATACATGGTTGGTTATGTTGGTAATTATAACATACCACTGTGGTTATGCATGAAAAGAAATTATGTCATGTTACCTATGCTTATATTAGGACCAAAACAACCATATAAAGATATTGATGTTTATTTGGCCACATTGATTGAGGATTTTAAAATATTGTATGATTCATGTGTTATATTGTATGATGCTTAAAAATGAAGATTTGACTTTGAAAGCCATGTTTTACGCGATAATAATTGGATTTCCTGCTTATAAAATTTTTTCAGGATATAGATTTAAAGGAAGTCAAGGGTGTCCCATTTGCGAACAAGGTACACAGTCAAATAGGATGAAAAATTCATCAAAACACGTGTTTCTATGAAAACGAAGATTTCTACCCTGACGACATAAGTAATGATCATGGATTACATCATTCAATAGAAGATCATAAGAACATACAACACCATCTCCCTTAATAGGTGATCAATTTTTTGATAATGTAAAAGACATGGACACTACTTTTGGTAAAACGTTTTCGGAAAACCTTACGAAAACTGGTTGGTAGAAGAGATCATTTTTTTGAATTACCATACTAGAATTGTATATAGGTCAAACACTTTCTTGGTGTTATGAATGTTGAAAAAATGTATGTAATAGTTTCATTGACACGTTGCTAAATTGACACGAAAAAACAAAGTTTGGAATTATTGCTAGATTGGACATGGTAGAGATGGGAATACAAGAAGAGTCGGCACCAGTGAAGGGTGAAAAATGAACAATTTTCCTCCTACTGCTTACAATCTTTCTAGGAAGGAGAGATATCAGTTTTGCAACTTCTTTAATGACATAAAGGTTCCATAGGGGTATTCAACAAATATCAAGAACATCATGTCAATGATAGATTAAAAATTAAAGGGTATGAAGTCACATTACTGCCATGTCCTAATGTAAGATCTCATTCCTATAGCTTTATGTTGAATTTCACAAAATAACGTCCCCCATACATTAATGAAGCTCTATTTCTTCTTCAAATCTATATGCAGCAATGTTATAGACCTGGATAAATTTCCAACTATTGAAAGATAAATTTCCATCATATTTTGTGAATTGGAAATGTTCTTCTAGCCTACATTTTCTGATAAAATGTTTCATTTGATGGTTCATTTGGTGAGAGAGATTTTACAATGTGGTCATGTACATTATAGGTGGATGTGCTCCATTGAACTGTATATGAATATTTTGAAATGGTATGTCAAAAATTGATGCTTTTGAGAGGGTTGTATTGTGGAGAAATATATTGTTGAGGAAGTTGTTTAATTTTCTACCAAATACCTATCTAGTGTAGAAAATGTTGGCCTACAGAAATCTCATCACACTGAGTGGCTTGAGGGAGATGGAATTTCTAAAAGAGAGGATATCTCAATCAATAATACAGATCAGGAGTAGACTCACCTTTACTTTTTTTTATAAAAGTTTCGACATTGACGCACATGTTCAAACACACAAAGAAATTATCAGGCATTTGAATCCTTCTAGGGTAGAAAAATGGATATCAGATAAGAACAATCGATAGTTTGTGGGATTGTTTTGGGACCCTATCTTTAAGCAGTTAGCTGAACATATAGACTCAATTTTAGAATGAAATCGATGGATAGTCGGAGGAGCATGTGTGTATTTATTATCTATCAATGCTTATGAATTAAATGGTTATACATTATATACTAATAAATATGATTAAGATAGTACCATGCAAAATCGTGGGGTTACAGTTGTGGCTGAGGCGATCCATGTTTCTGGTGCTATGGACTGAAATCCAATTTATGATTATATAACATACTTCAGCATCTTCAAATGAATTTGGGAGTTGGATTATATGAAATTCAAAGTGCCGATTTTTCAATGCAAGTGGGATGATAACAGAAGTGAAGTTAAAATAGATGAATTAAGATTCATGAAAGATGATTTTAGTAAGGTAGTGGAGAAAGACAAACCATTTATAATGGAATCATAGTCAGTACAAGTATTTAATGTTCCAGACCCAAAAAACTTAAATTGGTTAATTGTTCTGTTATCAATGATAAAAACTGAAGGTTCAGATGAAAGTTCAACGGCGGATGACCCTTTTATAGGGACTTCACAATCATTTTGTAGTGTTCGCAATGTAGACGGTGTTTTATATGATAGAGGAGACCACAGTGAATAGATTTACATAGTCGATAGAAGAGTCAAATATCTTCATCCTTTAATTAAAAAAAGAGAGTACAATAATTAGGTTATTTATTTATTGTAATATACATTGTGTTACATTATGATATTATCTATTCATTGGTGCTTTTATTTAATCTAAATTTAATGTTAACCCACTTCTGTAGATAATTACTTTTTCACCTACTGATGTGACTAATCCCAAGAAACAAAAGGTCTCTCAAGCAGCTGTACGTGGTCCTAGTGCATATAAGAAATATGTTTTTAACCAGCTACTGGTGGTCCCAGTGTAGAGAAACAACAGGTTTCTCAAAATAATGTTGTTTTTCCCAATGCTTGGGTATAACAGGTTTCTCAACCTATTAATTTTGGACACAGTGCGGACGCTAGCTCTCTAGAGAAACATATTGATGATATATCTGAGGAAATGGTTGGAAATGAAATCATAAAAGAATAAAAAAACAAGACCTCCGTAGATTTATATTGTTAAACAAAATTCATTAGGAAAAAAGAAAAAGGCATAAAATTTGAGGTGGGATGGAATAAGTGAGGACAACATGTTAACCACAACAAAGCCATCTTTAGTAGCTACATTTGAATCATCACTCAGAAATGAATGCCGATGGATGTATAGTCATGGAACCATGTTGTCACTGGGCTGAAGACACTAATGCGGGAATAGATTAAGGTAACCTTATGATATAATTTTTTTAATTTATTAAAACAAATTAAAATAAAAAAACCTTGACTTACTCTTCATAATATATTTTAGATTGCATTTATATTTGATGCCTCACACAAGGAATATGTATTAAGAGTTGCAGGAAGGATTCATAGAGGATTTTGCACATTTTAGCGAAGTATCATCTTTAAGATGATGAAGGTAAAATCAAGTTGCACCCACCTCCACTTTATGAACACTTGATTTCCAAAGGATCATGGGATGCGTTTTGCAACCATCATAGGGAGAAGTATTTGCAGGTACATTTTGTGGGGTAATACGTTGTTTTTCATTACTTGTATTCATCACTTTGATTGAAAGAATTTTATTTATGAAACAGCAACTGAGTTCTGAAAATAAAAAATGTGCAACAGAACCCACATACCCTTATCGTAAAGTAAGGATGGGGTACACTTCACTTGATAAAAAATAAGTACGTCTTTTAAATCTACATTACTGCTTGTATGTGACATAAAAAACACCATAACCATGTTTCTATATTTATATGCAGATAGATGAATCGAAATAGAAATCCATATCCATCCCATGCCATGTGTTATGGAAGGAGGCTCTTGTAAATACAGATGTGATACTGATAGATGGAAACACAATAAAAGTTTTGGAAACATGTGTATGTATGACATAATATAAATTTTATTTTCTTTAAATCGTTATTAGAATACAATGACTACTTATTTCTCTATATTTTCTATCTGACATAGTCATAGGAATCAACAACAACTGCACCAGATGCAGACATACTTTCAGCAGCCTTGAAGAAGCCAGAATAGTATGGCCATGGCAAAGGTGCAGGTTTAGGGGTGACAAGCCGAACATATTTTCCGAATCAAAAACAAACAAAGGATCAAAATTAAAAAATGGAAATGATGCAAGAAAAATTACCTATTATTCATGAATAATTACAATACCAGAGAGATATGATAGAAACATTGACGGTGGGGAGTCAAAGAGCAGACACAACTCAACAACAACTTGTGTGTGACGATCCCGCCCCACCCCCACTACCTTTGAGGTAATCCATTACCCTAAAAACCAGACTTAGCTAAGGTATTCAATGTTTTAATAATTATTTATGTGAAATGTGATTCTCATAGACATTGATACCTTTCCTATATAAATATTCTATAGGCTGAAAATGAATGTTATTTATATCTATCAACTCCCACCTATCGCCTTGTAGCGAGGGATACGATGTTCAATACGCAAAAAGAAATTCTACACAACTGACAGCATCCAACAGATCATCTCAGTGTGTAAATTAACATAGAAAATGAGACGAGTGATGAGATAACTATTACAAATGGCGATGATGAAATTCATACGGTTGAACAAGTTATTGGAACATTCATCAAATGTTTGACAATTCTTGTAAAAAACATGTCTACAAGGAGGTTTCCATTTCAAATTTATTTATCAATCTGAACCATTAATAATTAATGAAAAAAAGGTCTGAACCGATGAATGTTATTACATAACGACAAAGTGAAGGTGTTGAAACAAAATATCAGCTCAAAAATATCTCAAGGATCAACCAATCAATTGAAATAATCTACTAAGATCACCTTTTCCTAGCATGTTCTATATGTATAGTTAATATTATTTTAGGCTTAGGTGAATTCAAAGATGATAGACTGCAGTGCTCACACAATTGTTTTGGAAAAAAAATGTACGGAGAGGAAGCGTCAGATTTCATTACTGATGAAAATGTAAATAAAATACTCAAGTATGAATGGTTAGGTGCCTCAGTTATAAATGTATACATTAGGTTTGTGTTCATGATTTTATTTTACAAAAGCTGATATACTCTGATAATTATGACAAAATACATTTTATATTTTTCACAAGCATATATATGA
This sequence comes from Viscum album, assembly GCA_963277665.1. Lineage (NCBI taxonomy): Eukaryota > Viridiplantae > Streptophyta > Magnoliopsida > Santalales > Viscaceae > Viscum > Viscum album. The sequence continues at coordinate 657,485,457 of OY728140.1, forward strand.
AAAACAATTGAAGGGATTTCCCCATGAAAAAAAATTGGACTCGTTAGTCCTCACACCACCTCCTCAAAAGAAAAAATAGATTCTGAAAAAGATGTTGAAATAATGTCATCCCTACTAAAATCGTTTGAAAACAAAATTACAGACGACAGAATCATCTTAAGACCAATGATGCAGGGGTAAAATTCTACAACTTAATCATATCAACTATATCTTCATTTAATTATTTAATTATTCCTTTTTTGTATTTCTAGGCTGTATTGGATACTAGTTGCAGTCAATTTAGATACTCCAAAGATTTATTTTCTTGATTCAATGCATGGATATCCAACAAACCGACCACACATGATGGTGTTTGTTAATTTTTAATACACTAGATCCAACAATTCAAAACTAAACAACTAGTTATATAGTTGAGGTTATCTTTTAATGAGGATTCTGTTATGTTAGGGTGGTGCATCAATATCATCTACTGCATGGAATGAATCCAAGTCCTAATGATAAGAAAACCTACAAGATATACAAATGGAAAAGTATCCTAGTATTTATAATAACATTATTCTATCCAAAAACATATCAAAACAAATTACTTAATGTTGTCGATGTTTCTTCAGTGTCCAAAACAAACAAACAGAAAGTGGTGTGGTTATTATGTTTGTAAATTTATGAAAGAGATCATATTTCATCATCAAACTAGCATCCCGGACCAGGTAATTTTGAAAATAATTATGAGTTCATTTAGAATATTTATTAATCCTTTTTGTATTAATATTATTTCAATACTACCATGACTTTCGCAAAAATTCATATTCATAAGATGATATAGATGTGTCAGAAACGAATGGGCAGCATTCCTAATGGAAGATTGTATACAAATAAGATGATGGTTAATTCCTACTACTTATGTTATCCACATATGATCATTTATATCTCAATTTTTTACACTAATTTAGCATATATGATCACCCTTTATTATGTTTTATATCCTTAGGTTATGAAGATTGGTTTATGAAATGACTTGTCCTTCTAGTAAAGCATAACTCATTTGACTATTGAGTCAATAAGGTTTTCCTTATGACTTTTCCATTCCTTCTTGTTTTGAAAATCACAAACACCTTATCTTTAAGGAAAAATGATTTCTTAAGGAAAATCGCTTTTATAAGGAAAATTGCTTTCTTATGGAAAATTGCTTTTATAAGGAAAATTGCTTTTATAAGGAAAATTGCTTTCTTAAGGAAAATCGCTTTTATAAGAAAAATTATCCTTATCATATTTTCATCCATATTTTTCTTAAGTATGAGTTTCAGATTCATTTTCTCGGAGTCATTAAAACTTAGATATAAAAGCATTCTGTTTTAGGATTCGGTTCTGGACAAGAACTATAAGGAAGTTTCATTCCGAATTCCGGATATGAATTCTGACTAAGTTCTATTCCAGATTCAGGATACGAATTCTGTAGAAGAATTCTCATTACGAATTCTAATGAAGAAATCCCATTCCTAATTCTCATTACGAATTCTGAAGAAGAATTCTCATTACGAATTCTAATGAAGAAATCTCATTCCGAATTCTCATTACGAATTATGATAAAGAATTCTCATTACGAATTCTGATGACGAATTCTCATTATGAATTCTGATGATGAATTCTCATTACGAATTCTGATGATAAATTCTCATTACGAATTCTGATGATGAATTCTCATTACGAATTCTGATGACGAATTCTCATTACGATTTCTGATGACGAATTCTTATTCCGAATTCCTATTCCGAATTCTCATTCCGAATTCACCTATTAAACAGTATCTGATTAACATTGTTTTATACACTCTGAATTTATTCACTCCGAACCTTCACTCTGAAGGTTCCATTCCGAACCTTTATGTTAGAGTTTAAAACGATGTCGTACATTCTGTTACACTTGTTTTGTTATAAAACGATGTCGTCCTTTTTGTTATAAACTAACCGTTGTCTAAGTGACACGTGTACAGGTCCCTCCGAACTTTAAGGAAAATATGACCATTGGAGAGGAGCCGACCTTACCTATAAATAGGAGCTCATTTGAAAGAGCTCGGAGCTGATGAATGCTGATAGCTGATTGCTGAAAAAGTGCCTACATGCTGTTGAAGTGATTTCTAGAGAGAGAGTCTCTTATTAACTCTCAAAGCTTCGTGCGACTCCGAATGTTGGTGATTACATTCAAGGGCTTCCGGGGATAGGAAGACAGAGGTGCCGACTACCTTAAAGATCGAGGGCTTTTTTGCTAAGAAAGACAGAGGTGTCGACTACCTTAAAGATCGAGGGCTTTCTTGCTGAGAAAGACAGAGGTTGCCAACTACCTTGAAGTTGAGGTCTTGCGGGGATAGCAAGACAGAGACACCGATCTTCGTATCGAGGGCTTACCCTGGTGTGGGTAAGACAGACTTGCTTGAAAGTATAAATCAAGGGACCTTTATCCAAGGTTGTTGGATACCCTTCTCTTTGGGTTAAAAGACTATGATCTTGTTACTAGTAGTTTTACTACTTGTCTTTATTCCGCTGCAATTTGTATCTTAAGGAAAGTATAACTTTCTTATACTTCCTTACTTACTCTGATTAGTTTAGATTCTATACGCTTTAAGGTAGAATATCATATTGTAACTTTTGTTAAGTTTCCATTTCCGGAACCATATTTCCGGAACCTACTTTTGGAATCTCTTTCCAAGTTTAGTTCGGTGTTAGAGGTGTTGTGAATTTACTTAGTTTAACTTTGTTAAACTTTGCCCTTTCCTTTTCTTAAGGAAACTATAGTTTCTTAACTAACTTTAAAGGTTCCAAAGGAATTTTTAAAAGTATACAATTCACCCCCCCCCCCCCCCCCCCCCTCTTGTATATTGAGCATCTCATATTATATTTCGATCCTACAATTGGTATCAGAGGTTGGAAACCTCTTACTCTATACCATTCTTACATTTGGTATCAGAGCCAGGTTACTGAAATACTTGTACTCACATACAAGTTTTTCTTGCTCACTTTTCTATTCCGAACTTTGTCATTCTGGTTTATCCATTCCGAACTTTTTCCATTCCGAACCTTGTTATTACGATTCTAAACTACTAACAAGTTTGTGTGCAAAGTTATTTTTAGTATGGCAGGAATTAATGTTGGATCGATTGACAATCTGAATCCTACAAGACCACCTATATTTGATGTTAATGACTATGAGTACTGGAGAGATCGTATGAAGACATTTGTTATCAATACTGGAGTAGACAACTTTGTGATGCTTACTGGTGATTATAAAATTCCTGACAAGGAAGTCAGAACCTTTACTAACCAGTAGAAGCAAGAATATCAACTCAACTATAAGGTATGCAATACTTTATTATGTTCAATGACTAGAAATATATATATCCAAATTTCTTCTTGTGAAGCAGCTAATTGTATATGGAAGAAGTTAGAGGTTACACACTTTGGTAATTCTAAGGTGATTGAGACTAGAAGAGCTATGCTTAGAGCTGAATATCATGGTTTCAATTTTCCTTATGGAGAACCTATCTGTAAAGTTCAACAAAGATTTATGACTATCGTCAATAGTCTACAATCTATGGGAGAGAAAGGTTTAGATAATGAAGCTCTTGTGGACAAGATAATTGACATTATGCCCAATGAGTGGGAATCCAAGAGAACAGCTATAGATGAGAACAGGAAGGTCACTCAAATTACTCTTGATGAATTATTTGGAACTCTTCTACAACATGAGACCAGAATGAAGAGGGATGCTGACAACATTAAGAAGAAGAATGGAAATGGTACTGTTGCTTTTACTAAAACTTCAAATCAGATGAAAGCCAAGACTCCTGAGAGAGTAACCAGATCCAAGTCTAAGAAAGTTATTTTCCAATCTGAATCTAGTGAGAGTGAAGTTTCAGAAAATGAATTAGCCAATCTTGCTCGAAGGATGAACAAGATACCTGGACAGAGAAACTTTCAATCCAAGTATAAGAAGAAGGACAGGAAAGATAAGAAAGATGGAGAAGTTACTTGTTACGAATGTAAAAGAGCTGGACATATTAGACCAGATTGCCCTATGCTCAAAAAGAAAGAAATAAAGGAAAGACATTCAGACAGGAACAAGAAGAAGTATTACAAAGCCAATGCTAAGAAAGTTCTGAAAGCTAATGACACCTGGAGTGCCAGTGGTGGTGACTCTTCAGATTAATCTTCTGAATATGAATCTTCAGGACAGAAGAATCGTGGTCTTATGCCAGATTACCTATTGATAATCATTGTCTTATGGCTAAGGTACGAAATGCTGAATCATTGACCAATGCTTCTTTAAATTCTAATGATAGTAAGTATTAAAACTCTTCTGATGAAGAATCATCTTCTGATGAGGAAAATACTTTACATACTTATGAAGAAGTCTCTAGATTTGCTGAACTTCTTGAGATTGAGAATTCCAAACTCAACAAGAAACTTGATAAGGCAAATTCTAGGAATTCTATTCTTACTAAAGAGATATCAGATCTTTCTAAAGATCTTGATAAGAAAAATGCTGATTTTGAAAATATTTCAAAAAATCTTGAGGAAGTAAGTTCTGAGAAGAATAAACTTTCTAAAGAATTAGAAAAAGTAATTTCTAATAAAAATGTTTTCGAGCCTAACTCTAGTTCTAAAACTAATGATTTTGAGGATAAAAACTTGGTTGTAAAACTCAAGTCCGAAATTTTTTCATTAAAGAAGTGTTTATCAAACTTTACCCATGGTAAAGAAAATTTTGATAAGATGTATTCTCAAATACGTCCTTTAAGAAATAAATCCGGATTTGGTTATACCCATGAAAAACCAGTTTTCAGTAACAATTATTTTGTTCCTCAGAGTGCCCCATTTTGCACTAAATGTCAATGTGGTGGTCACTGGGCAAAAAATTGTTCCTTAAATAAAACCCAATCCTTAGGTTTTCACAAAGCTTATTTTTCTAAGAAAATGTGGGTTCCTAAAATTTTATTGTCTGGAAATCTCAGATCCAAACAAGTTTGGATTCCAAAAATCTAACTTTGTTCTTAATTTCTGGAAAATAAAGAAAGTTCCAGCAACAATATTTGGTACATGGATAGTGGATGTTCCCGGCACATGACTGGTAACAAAAGCTTTTTTGAAAAGATTATCAAAAAGAAAGGAGGAAAGGTAACTTTCGGAGACAATGCTAAGGGAGAGATTGTTGGTATTGGTAATATAGTTCTTTTGGGTTAAACTTTGATTTCAAATGTTCTTTTTGTTAAAGGTCTTAAGCACAACCTCATTAGCATAAGTCAGTTATGTGATGAAGGTTACCTTGTGAATTTTAGGAATGATAAATGCCTAGTTCACAATTCCAAGGAAGAATTTATTCTCTCTGCCAACAGGCAAGAGAATGTCTACACTTTGAACCTAGAAGACCTAAGAAGCCAAGATTTACCTTGCCTAAGTGCAATGGAAGATCATTCTTGGTTATGGAATAGAAGATTAGGACACTGTAATCTTAGAAACCTATGTAAACTCTCTAAGAAGAAACTTGTTAAGGATCTACCGGAGCTTAGATTTGATTCTTCTAAAGTTTGTGATCCTTGTCAATATGGCAAGCAATAAAAATCTAGTTTTGAGTCAATCGGTGAAGTCTCAACAACTGATGCATTACAGTTGGTGAACATGGATCTTTTTTGTCCAACACAAACTGGAAGCATTGGAGGCAAATACTATGTGTTTGTTCTAGTTGATGATTACACTAGATTTACTTGGGTCTATTTTCTAGCAAAGAAATCTGAAGCTTTTTCATATTTCAAAAGTTTTAGAGATCAAGTTAAAAATGAGAAAAACCTTCCATTGAAAACTATTCATAGTGTTCGTGGAGGAGAATTTCAAAATTCTGATTTTGAAACTTTTTGTAGTAAGAAAGGTATTACTCACAATTTTTCAGCACCTAGAACTCCTCAACAGAATGGTGTAGTTGAAAGAAGAAATAGAATTCTTCAAGAGGTAACTAGAACCATGTTGAGTGAATATTCTATTGCTAGACATTTCTGGGCTGAAGCTGTAAGTACTGCTTGTTATACTATAAATCGAGTTTTGATTAGACCTTTTCTTAATAAAACTCCTTATGAGTTATGGAATGGTAGAAAACCTAGACTTTCCTACTTCAAGGTTTTTGGTTGCAAAGTATTCATTTTGAATACTAAAGATAATTTACATAAATTCGCACCAAAGTCTGATGAAGGAATTTTCTTAGGTTATTCCACAACCTCTAAGGCTTATAGAGTTTTTAATAAAAACACTTGTACTGTTGAGGAAACAGTACATGTAAAATTTGATGAATCAGATCCTTTTGTTTTTAAACCATCTCAACTTACATTTTCGGATGTGTTTTCAAAAACTGATTGTCAACCTTTGATAGAAGAACCTTCTGATAAGGAAATTGTTCTAGAAGATACTTCTGAAACATTTACCCCAGAAGACTTTCTACCTTATGTTGATGAACAGGTTTTACAAAACCCAAATCAGGTGTTTCTTAAGAATCATCCCAGTGATAGTATCATTGGTGATGTAAATCAACCTGTAAGGACTAGAAGTTCCTTAAGAAATGAAGTAGAACATCTAGAATTTCTTTCCCAATTAGAACCTAAAAGCACTGATGAAGCATTAGGTGATGATGATTGGATTAAAGCCATGCAAGATGAAATAAATGAATTCGAAAGGAATAATGTCTGGACCTTGGTTGAAAGACCTAAGGAAACTTCTGTTATTGGAGTAAAATGGGTTTTCAGGAATAAATGTGATGAAAATGGAGTCATTGTTAGAAATAAAGCTAGACTTGTTGCTAAAGGCTATAATCAGCAAGAAGGAATAGACTATGAAGAAACCTATGCTCCAGTAGCTAGACTTGAATATATCCGTATTCTACTTGCCTTTGCAGCATTCTTTAATTTCAAACTTTTCCAAATGGATGTGAAATGTGCTTTTCTTAACGGTTATGTTCAAGATGAAGTTTTTGTCGAACAACCTCCTGGCTTTGAAGATACAAAACATCCTGATCATGTTTTTAGACTTACCAAAGCTTTGAATGGCCTTAAACAAGCCCCATGAGCATGGTATGATAGACTCACTGGATTTTTGCTTCAAAATAACTATGTTAAGGGAAATGCAGATCTAACCCTTTTTAGAAAGAAAGATAAGATAAATGTTTTGATTGTTCAAATTTATGTTGATGACATTATATTTGGTTCAACTCAGCAATCTTTGACTGACTCTTTTGGTAGTCTAATGAAATCTGAGTTTGAAATGAGTATGATGGGTGAGTTAACATTTTTCCTTGGTTTTCAAATTTCTCAAAAACCAGAAGGAACCTACATATCCCAACATAAGTATATTAAAGATCTTCTTAAAAAGTATGGTTATGACAACACTAAGAGTATATGTACTCCCATTGGTACCTCAAACTCTTTAGATCTTGACGAAGCTGGGAAACCAGTAGATCAAACCTCTTTTAGAGGTATGATTGGAAGTCTACTTTACTTAACAGCTAGTCGACCAGACTTAATGTTTTCAGTATGCTTATGCGCAAGATATCAATCCAATCCTAAGGAATCTCACTTAAAGGCAGTAAAAAGAATTTTTTTCTACCTTAAGGGAACCATGGATCTAGGATTATTTTATACTTCTGGAAATGATTTTGTTCTAAAAAGCTTTTCTGATGCTGACTTTGGTGGATGTAGAATGGATAGAAAGAGTACATCCGGAACTTGTCATTTCTTAGGAGATTCATTAGTTTCATGGTCCTGCAAGAAGCAACATTCTGTAGCACTCTCCACTGCTGAAGCTGAATATGTAGCAGCTGGAAGTTGTTGTGAACAAGTGTTGTGGATGCAACACACACTCACAGACTATGGCTTGAGTTTTACTAAAACTCAAATTTTTTGTGATAACACAAGTGCCATTGCCCTAAGTAAAAACCATTCACATCACTCTCGTGAAAAACACATAGATATTAGGCATCACATTCTTAGGGATCACACACTTAAAGGAGATATTATTCTTCAGTTTATCGGATCGCAAGATCAATTTGCTGATATTTTCACAAAATCTTTGCCTTCTGATAGATTTGAATATATTAAACAGAAGTTTGGAATGATAACCGTAAGGTAATCTTTCTTAATTAAAATTCTGTTGGAAAAATCTCCTTACAGTAATAAACTCCTTTTCATAGGGGGAGTACATTTGATTGTTTGTTTAACAAAGTTTTTCAAAATTTGTTTCCATACTTTTCGGAACGAATATTTCCGGAATGGAACTTCCGGAACTACCATTTTCCAGAATGGATATTTTCGTATAGAATACTTCTGGAATGAAAGTATTCGTATTGAAAATTTCCGGAATGGACAACTTTCGTACTGGGACTTTCATAACCAAATTTTCGTACCAAGTTTTGTTTTTCATATTTACTTTTTCGTATTAACTTTTTGGGTATTGACTTTTTCGTATTGAGTTTTTCGTATTTAGTTTTTCATATTGAGTTTTTCGTAGTCGTCTTTATATTACCCATTACGAATAACTTTCCTAAGCCAATCCGAAAGGTATGATTTTCTTACTGAAGTTTTCGTAATCATATTTTACTTGCTGGCAATTTCTTAAAGTTTTGTTTTCAGTTTTTGAATTTCTTAATTCTTTACTTTAATAAAAACCTCAAAAAGATCGGATTCAAGCTCTCAACCGTCAGATTTGATCTCAGATCATTCTAAACCGTTAGATCAACCGAGGAAGTTGAACCGTCATCCCATTTCCTATATAAAGGGGACCCTATTTTTGAGTCCCACATCGATTTCAAGCTTTTGCGTGCTGAAGCTCTGACTCTCTGATTTAAGGCCATTCCGAACTTCAGTCTTCTCGATTCCGAACTTCTCAGAGACTTCAGATCCGAATGTCTGCAGAGTTAGATTCTCATGAAATGTCTTCAACCAAGCCCATTTCTCAGTGGTTAGTCTACAGAGAGAGGTTAGTTCATCCGAATTTCTTCAGCAATTACGATTCTATTATTTCAAAGAATATCAAGCTGAATGGCTGGGAAGATGTTGCGGTATCAAAAACCGGCAACCAAGATGAAGTTTACTCTGACTTGCTTGTCGAGTTTTATGAGTCAGTTGCTTTCTTCATGGAAGATAGTAGAGAGAAGTTTTCTTTCAAATCATATGGTAAGACATATAAGCTTTCTTACACCAAGGCTGCAAGCTTGGTAGGGTTATCATATGAAGGAGAAGCCGAGTTTATTTCACACGTATTTCCAGACTCCTTGGGTAGTTTCAACAAGGAAAAGGCCTTAGAAATTCTCGGATTGGATGATGACAAGGCTCCGAAAATTGCAAGCCTATCTACAAACTTCCGGATTCTGGAGTTATGGGTGCAAGGGATTATTGTACCGAGAAAAGGAGATAAGGATAGCCAGAAGAAAAGTGAGATATATATCTTAGATTTCCTGATAAATCTAAGGAAGTTCAACTTGATGAAGCATATTCTTCTTAATATTGAGAATTTGAAGAAGGGGAATCTGAGAGCTCAGATCATGATGTACCCAGCAATATTATCAAAGCTCATAGTTCGGTGCCTTGAGTCCTTCAAGGTAGCTTGTAGTTCCAAACCAAGGGTGTGCAAGATCATGCTGCTTAGTGATGCCACTCTTAAGAGAATGAATATAGCTTTTGACAAGGAGTTAGGGAAGTTTATTGATCTACCTTCACAAGTAGAAGTGACTCCGAAATCTGCTGATCCGGAATCATCTAAGCCGGTAAGGAAGAGGAAGCTGAAAGAAGTGGTAGTCGAAGCTGAGGAACCCAAGTCTAAGGAAGTCCACTCCGCACCTCCTAAGTCTAAGAAGAAGAATACCTATACTGATGAGGTTGCAGCGAAGTGGAGAGCTGACAAAGAGAAGAGGAAAGAAGGGGATCCGCAGTTCGGATTGGATCCTGCAGAGGCTAAAGCTCTGAAAGAGAAGGCTGCTGATGAGCTTGAGAAACAAGCAAAGGAGAAGAAACTGAAGAATAAAATGTCAGAAGCCGAGGTTGTGAAAACATTGTTAAAGTTCAACGAAATGGTTTCAGCAACCATTCTCGTTCCGAGATCTTTCTCTCTGGAATCTCTACCTGAGACTCCAGGAAGAAATCTTGTTGCTTCAGAAGAGAATGTTGCTAAGAATACAGAGGAAGAAGAGCAAGTGGAACAAGTTGAAGAAACTGCTGAAGGAAGTGGTGAGACAGGAGATGTGCTCAAACAAGTAGATGAATATAAGGGAACTCCTTCGGAACACTTGTCTCTCCGAACATCTGAAGCTCAATCTTCAAAGCTTGTTACTCCGACTATGGAAGAAGAGAAAGGTGAAGAAGAAGTTTCTTGTCTGAGAGAAGAAGAACATCTTTCACTTGATGCTGCTCAGAAGGAAAATGTAGAAGTTGCTGATGAGGAAGATTATATTGTTCAAGTCTCTGATAGCGAGAAGAAATCTCCGGAACAGGTTTCTATTCCGGAAAATGATAAGGGGAAACAAATTCTTGCTGATACCCCGAGTTCAGAAAAGAAGATGAGGAAGTAAGCCGGTAGTTCTTCAAAGAGGAAGTTGAAGCTTATTGAGGAAGAAAATTCTCCTAGCAAGATTTCAGATTCGGAGTCATCTTCGTTGGGGCATGATTTTGTTGTCCAGTCTTTGAAGAAGTTGGTGGGAACCATTCCGACCTTCTCCAGTATAGACTCCAGATGCCAGATGCTCCAACATGCGTTGAATCAGAAAACCGACTCTGTATCGATGGTAATGGATAAGTGTGTTGAGATTGAAGCTCAGTTCAAAACATTCTTCGTTGGTTACGAAGCACATAAAAGATCTTGCAAGAGGATGACAAGCTGGTCTAAGAAAACTGTGGAAGAGATGAGGTTGCTGGATGAGTTTCGGGATAATGTTAAAGATGCATTTGAAACCGAGGACAAGAATATTAAAGAGTTGATTGCATCATTCGAAGAGAAATTGACAGAGGAAAAGAACTTTCGAATTCAGGAAGTGAGAGATCTGAATGGAAAGCTCAATTCCGTTAATCAATGTTGGAAATATGAAAGGGATTATCGGATCGAGTTTGAAGAAAGGATGAAGGCTCAGGAAGAGAAGATGAAAGTTCAGGAAGAAAAGTTGAAGGCTCAGGAAGAAATAATTGAAGCTCAGTCAGCAAGAATAGTCGTCTTAGAGAAGAAAGCAGAGGAAGATCACAAAGACTTAAAGAAGATCAAGACAATTCTTAAGGGGCTAATGTCGAAGGAGAAAGATCCGAAATAACCAATCTGATCTTTTTGTTGTAATTCTTTTGTTGCTGATATTTCAAATCTAATGGGAATTGTGCTTGTTGTTTCGTTTGATGTCATTACTAATTTTTCAGGTACTTTGTTAAGTTTTTCCATTCCCTCCAATTCATTTTGAAAATCACAAATGGGGAGAAGGAAAAGATCCTTAAGAAAAAGAGGAAATCTAATAAGTGCTTATCAAAGGGGGAGAAAGGAAAAATACCCAAGGAAAAAGAACTCTAATAAGAGTTTGTTTAAGGGGGAGTTTTTCTTAAAGAAACATCACTCCGGAAATATGAATACGATCCTTATAGTTTCAAAGCCTAAGGGGGAGTTAGTCGTATTCATCTATATTCTTAAACCAAGGGAGATAAGCTTTAATGTGTTTCTTTCTTCTTGGAATAGCTTTTCCGTAAGGATGTTTGTGCTTTCCAAAAAGGGGGAGATTGTTGAGTCAATAAGGTTTTCCTTATGACTTTTCCATTCCTTCTTGTTTTGAAAATCAAAAACACCTTATCTTTAAGGAAAAATGCTTTCTTAAGGAAAATCGCTTTTATAAGGAAAATTGCTTTCTTAAGGAAAAATTATTTTATAAGGAAAATTGCTTTTATAAGGAAAATTGCTTTCTTAAGGAAAATCGCTTTTATAAGAAAAATTATCCTTATCATATTTTCATCCATATTTTTCTTAAGTATGAGTTTCGGATTCATTTTCTCAGAGTCATTAAAACTTAGATATAAAAGCATTCTGTTTTAGGATTCGGTTCTGGACAAGAACTATAAGGAAGTTTCATTCCGAATTCCGGATATGAATTCTGACTAAGTTCTATTCCAGATTCAGGATACGAATTCTGAAGAAGAATTCTCATTACAAATTCTAATGAAGAAATCCCATTCCGAATTCTCATTACGAATTCTGAAGAAGAATTCTCATTACGAATTCTAATGAAGAAATCTCATTCTGAATTCTCATTACGAATTCTGATAAAGAATTCTCATTACGAATTCTGATGACGAATTCTCATTATGAATTCTGATGATGAATTCTCATTACGAATTCTGATGATAAATTCTCATTACTAATTCTGATGATGAATTCTCATTACGAATTCTGATGACGAATTCTCATTACGATTTCTGATGACGAATTCCTATTCCGAATTCCTATTCCGAATTCTCATTCCGAATTCACCTATTAAACAGAATCTGATTATCATTGTTTTATACACTCTGAATTTATTCACTCCGAACCTTCACTCCGAAGGTTCCATTCCGAACCATTATGTTGGAGTTTAAAACGATGTCGTACATTCTGTTACACTTGTTTTGTTATAAAACGATGTCGTCCTTTTTGTTATAAACTAACCGTTGTCTAAGTGACACATGTACAGGTCCCTCCGAACTTTAAGGAAATATGACCGTTGGAGAGGAGCCGACCTTACCTATAAATAGGAGCTCATTTGAAAGAGCTCGGAGCTGATGAATGCTGATAGCTGATTGCTGAAAAAGTGCCTACATGCTGTTGAAGTGATTTCTAGAGAGAGAGTCTCTTATTAACTCTCAAAGCTTCGTGCGACTCCGAATGTTGGTGATTACATTCGAGGGCTTCCGGGGATAGGAAGACAGAGGTGCCGACTACCATAAAGATCGAGGGCTTTCTTGCTAAGAAAGACAGAGGTGCCGACTACCTTAAAGATCGAGGGCTTTCTTGATGAGAAAGACAGAGGTTGCCAACTACCTTGAAGTTGAGGACTTGCGGGGATAGCAAGACAGAGACACCGATCTTCGTATCGAGGGCTTACCCTGGTGGGGGTAAGACAGACTTGCTTGAAAGTATAAATCAAGGGACCTTTATCCAAGGTTGTTGGATACCCTTCTCTTTGGGTTAAAAGACTATTATCTTGTTACTAGTAGTTTTACTACTTGTCTTTATTCCGCTGCAATTTGTATCTTAAGGAAAGTATAACTTTCTTATACTTCCTTACTTACTCTGATTAGTTTAGATTCTATACGCTTTAAGGTAGAATCTCATATTGTAAATTTTGTTAAGTTTCCATTTCCGGAACCATATTTCCGGAACCTACTTTTGGAATCTCTTTCCAAGTTTAGTTCGGTGTTAGAGGTGTTGTGAATTTACTTAGTTTAACTTTGTTAAACTTTGCCCTTTCCTTTTCTTAAGGAAACTATAGTTTCTTAACTAACTTTAAAGGTTCCAAAGGAATTTTTAAAAGTATACAATTCACCCCCCCCCTCTTGTATATTGAGCATCTCATATTATATTTCGATCCTACATTGACTACACTGGTTGATAGTGTGGAAATCGACAGATGGATAGGCATTTAGTCCACTAACGAGCATCCTAAAAGGTTGATGGGAACCAATATCTTGGATTTTTAATTTTCTAATTTTAGTTTCACATATATGTGGGTGGGGGTGCCCAAAAGGGATGGGGTGTCTTGGAGTGGGGGGTGTCTGGGAGGGGGTCTGCCCAGGAGGGAGGGGGAATCCAGGTGTGAGGGTGACCAAGAGGGGAGGGAGGGGTGTGTCCAGAAGGGAGGGCATTTCCAGTCAAAGATCCATTAAATTCCATTCAATACTGATAATATACAATGGGTGAATCACTTATAGAGTAGTGTGAAGTGGGTCTGTAGTGAGGCATCAAAAGATCCAACCAACCAAACCAATTTTAAGGCCATGTAAAGGCCCATGATTTATATTATAGTTCAATTTGAAGCCCAATATATCTTATTTATTGTCATAAAGACCCAACATATGCATCATTTACAGTTCTCACGTTAGATTGATGTGAAATTTCATTCCTATTCCCCCAATATATTTTTTGTTTGGTGTTTTCCTTAATTTGTTGAACACTAACTCTTAAAAATATATCTGATTTTATAATTCATATTATTGAATGATGGTGTATGATTAATATAAATTCTATTATTAAATAAATAATGAAAATATAGTTGGATAAAAAGGTTATTAATGGTTATACTATAATTAACCAGGAGGGAGGGGTGTATAGGATTGAGGGAGGTGTATAGGTGGGAGGGTAGGTAGGGGGTGTCCAGGAGGGGAGGAGGGGATATCCAGGAGGGGAGGGGCTATCCAGGGGTGGGAAGGGGTTGTCCTGGGAATGTAAGGGGGGATGCAATAGGAAGGGAGGGGGTTTGACCAGGGGTATGGAGGGGGATGTCTCGGGGAGGAGAGGGAGGGGGTTGTCCAGGAAGGAGAAGGTGTCAAGTAAGGGAGGGGGATATCAATGAGAGGAGGGGTGTTGTCCAGCATGTGGGAAGGGGGCTTTCCATGGAAAGGGATGGCTATAAGGGGTGGGAGGGGGTGTCGTCTAGGGGAGGGAGGGGTGTAGTCGAAGGAAAATTGGACATGTAAATGTTGTAACATGTAACAATTGAAATTTAATTAATGTATTCATTTATATTAATGTTAAATTTGATTCATTGTTGTATTACCAAAATAATATTGGTTTTCTTATATAGGTGAAATATTTTTCCTAAGTTCGAATTCATTATTTAGAAACTAATACCATGGACGAAAATTTTTTAGAGTGGATCATGGATGAAAAAAGGATGAAACATCAATGTTTTTTAACATTTTGTTGGATAATTGTAATAGTAACCAAATTAAACATTGTTTGAAATGTATATAGAAGTGTGTTGTTTTGTATTCATGATTTAAAGTAAATGTATATATCATTTTTGTTCTTCTATACATTGTGTGTGGGTGTCGTTTCTACTATGTGCAGGTGATGTCATATGTGTGAAGGTGTTGTAGAGGTTCTGGGTTTGCATAGGCAATCTTGCCTTTATCAGCGCTAAAAATAGCACTGATAAGAACTACCTTTATTAGCAGTGATATAGTCCATCCTTTGTCAGATTTTTTTTAGCACCCATAAAGGCCCCCCTTTATCACCACTATGTATAGCACCAATAAAGGGACCCCCTTTCTTCACTGATATTAAGAGTTATTTTTTAGCACTGTTAAAAGTGGTTTTCAGCACTATTATAAGCAATATTTGTATTAGTTCTTGTAAATATTATTTTGTCAACACTATTCATGATTGTTTAGTTCTTAGGCGTACCATGGTTAAAGGTAATTTTTGGCCTCCATGGGTACTATGGATGTTTTTTGGTGTCCTCCTTTTTTGTGTTGGATTAAAATTAATATTGATGGATCTTCCAGTGGAAATTCACGTCCATCCATTTATGGATTAGTGTTCGAGAACATGTTTGGTGGTGTTTTGGGTTGCTCCTACAGCTCTTTCAGTTTTTTCTCGTCTCATGAGAATGAGATGTTTGGTTTCATTTTCCCTTAATATTGTTAAAAATATTTTTTTGAATAGGTTTTGGTTGGAGTGAGCCTCCACTATGGTCATTCATGAAATTATAACCTCTTTTAATCACATCATTTAGAAGCTTATGAATAGTTGGATTAATCATTTTCAATTTCACTTATCTATTTACATCATTATTACTCATGATTCCCGGGAGGGTAATGCTCTGGTTGATAGTCTGGCTAACAAAGGAGCTGATGGGGGGAATCATTCTTGGTATGATCAAATCCTAGTGGATGATATCCCTATTTTTCCAAGGGATAAATGCCTTTTTCATGATTTTAGACTTGTTTGACTTGTTACCCTATTTGTTAATAGTGATTATCCTTTAAAATGGTTTCTCTTGGTTTTTGGTTTTATTGTGTTAAATTTTTCCTCAACAGTTCTTATTGAAACTAGTCCATAGGTTCCTATTTTTCATAATTCTAAGATTAATGTAACTCAAGAATTTTTTCCTTCTAGGATTATTATTCCCATGGATTAGTATCATTTCTGCTAATCCGAGGGCTTATATGGATTTGTTTTTTCAGTATTCTACTTATTTTCTCTGATGTACCAGGATCATTGTGCGCTAATGCTGGATTTTTAGCAGCATTTCTGTTTCAAATGATTTTTTTTCATCCGAGATGTTGTCAAAAATGATGATGAGTCTAAACAGGATGGTTCCATTTGTCTTTTTTTTTTATCATGTTCCATTGAAACAGGTAATAGTTTTACTGTGAGAATCCGAGGTTGACATCCAAGAGGGGGAGCTCGTTGAGGAAGAGTTAGAAGAAAAATTTGATGTTTGAAGGGTTTTTCTTGGATATCATGATCATTGATGACTGGATGGTCGTCTTATGGAATGTTGAGGTTTATATATCCCACATTCGGTTTGTTTGATTATCTGCTTCTCTTGAATTTGACTGATTTTTCTATAATATAATGTATATTTTCCCAAATAAAATCAATAGATAAAAAAAATTTACTTGAAAATAATAGTCAAAATTTAAAATAATAGAATGTGATATGATATAATTTCTAAAATCCATATACCATTATTTTTTAAATAGTTTTGAAACATGATGTTTAATTTATCTACACTTAGAATTTCCAATTTTATTATTCTTGATTTTACAATGGTATCTAAAATATACCGATGTACATAAAATTTAACGAATAAATATGATATGTAAATAAAAATACCTATTGAAAAATAATTATTAAAAATATGAAAAACATATTATAAGGTAAAATTACTAGGTGTATGGAAAATAAATTTTAACTTAGAGCATATAACACATAAAAACATGTTTTCTGAAAAAATGTATTTTTATGCCCTTAATATATGTGTAGGATAAAAGTATCAATGTAATTGATTATAATTATATAAATTAGCTTATTATAAACATTTATGATGATCTAAAAATTATAAATTTTTTTTACCATATTATATTTATTCAAAAGAGAATAAAATACAATTATTATTGGAAAAAATTATGTATGTTGTTAAACAGAGATTCACTAAATATATAATAGTATTTTTAAAATAAAAACTCATAGAAATTAAATAATTATTTTTTTCATTTAAAATGTTCTATAAACATCAATTTCATTATTATATAATGATAAATACATAAAATATACATTATTGGTAAAAATACTTATATTTTCACATTCACCATCAAAAATATTTTTGAAAATTTTCAGAAATAAATCGTAAGGAAATAGTAACACATTTGACCAAAAAAATGAATTAAAATTTTCATAATTTAAATTATAAAATATATAATCTTGTGTTAAAATGAAAATACAACATCTAATGAAAGGTAACTTCTTTTAAAAATTTACATTTTTGAAAATCTAATGTCTTTATTCACATTTCATATAAATTTATAAATAATTATATGTTGACAAATTATTTTTTAAATATATATATTACCTAATACAATAAATTTATATCTTTGATAAACCAATTGATGAATTATAATGGAATAACCTTTTAATAATGGTTTTTCAAATTAAAACCTTCTTAAAAAATTACTCAATAAAATATCAAAATATATTAATATTTTAATTTAATATTAATGATTATATTATTTATCTAATTTTAATATGTCCTAGTAATCTTTAACTAAATGATTCTTTAGTTCTATGTTTTATCTGAAACAAGATATTGACAAACTTTATAATTTATGTGATCCAAATTAGTTTCCCATTAAACTCTACCCACATTAAATAAAATATGTTCTAACAATTTTTATTTTTACTCACTAATGAAAATAAGTTAGTGTTTTATTAAATAATTCATAATTCAGGATATGATATCTAATGAGAAATATACCAAACACTCTTACGATATATCAATCCACTTATCATTCTTCAAAAAACATTAATTATCAATACAATCATATAACCTATATAAATATACCCTAATCATTTATTCTCGATTATATAACATTTTAAATACCTATTGAATCTAAAAGATATTAAACTACATCAAAATAATATATTTCTTTCAAAGGATAGCTGTTATATCTATCTAACACTTAATAAAGTTACCGAGTAATCAATATATATCATCCCCCCAAAAAACAGATTAAACAGAGGGAAAATATCTTGAATTTCTTTTTCATTTAATAAAAAATAATTTCCATGGCTATCAATTAAATATAACTAACTTTTCCCAAAATAAACTAGTAAATTATTTCCTCAACATCAAAAAATATAATATAAAAAATGGTTAACTAAAAATCCATCATGTATTCTATAATTATTGTCCCCAATAACATTACCTTGTAATAAAATTACATTTAAATGATATTGATACCATATATGTTCATAAACATTTAATAGATTACAATAACAGAATAATATGTAGATATTTATCAATATCCTAATAGAATTACAGTTTTTCAAAATATCATTGAAAAATATCACACAATTATGAATATTTCTACGAATATAAAGATTTATTTAATTTAATGATATCAACATCACTTATAACATTATGAAAAAAACTCAAACATCTTATGATATAATGAATATACTAAAAAACTCTACAATATATGTTGTCTCAATTAATAAGTTATATGAAATAGATATTTCTACACACATTTATTTCTATGTTTCATTTCTATGAATATGTTTCATCAAAAAAACAAAAAAAACCAGGGTAATGTCAAACATATGAACATTAAAACCACAATATGAAGATGCATTCCACTATGAGATATACGTTTATTACAAACCAAATTTATCTTTCAACCTCTTAATCTCATTTTAAAATATATAGCAATCTATATAAATTATTCTATTACATTATTTGACCAAAACAATTAACAAAAAGACACAAATACATCGTAATGGTTGAGTAAATATGATTTTAATTAACCATATCATATCCCCCAAGGATATAAAAATATTTTTATAGTTCGTCCTAATTTTCATACACCATGTAAAAATTGATTTAATACCTATCACATCATTTTTAGGGTAATTTATGTAGGAACATCAGTTCAAAAGTATAAATCCACTAATATAATCCCAAAAGGAATGTCATTTAAGGAAATTCAGATACTCAAAACATCACAAAAATTTCATGATATTATCATACACATATAATTATTCTTTTTAAATTCTCATGTTAAATTATTGTAATCTCTACACATTAAAAAATCATTATTCCCCCAACTAACCTAAATGTTTATAATTTCCTTCAAAAATTATGATCGACTTTAACTGATCAACCATTGATGAAATTTTTAACTCTTAAATTATAATAAACTAATAACATCCTAATATATAGAATTATTTAAAACTAGTTATGATATCAATTATAATTACCCAATCCCATACACTAGGATCTAGTATGCAAACATTTTTCCCTAACACTTTATTTGGTAGAAACTATGATACAATTGGAATGTGACCATCTTAATTGCATGAACAAAATAAAAAATATCAATACAAACAATCCCATTATATTTCTATATTAGTGTTTAGATATTTTGGAAATCATGAACTAACAAAACATTTTTTTCATAAAATGAAAAATTTTACTTTTATATAATCACTTTTTACTAGATTTTATTTCTACAAAAAACACCAACTAATTCTCTACATTTGATACATATTTTTATAAATCATTGATAATTTCTTAATTATTATGTAAAATGAAACATAAAAATATCTTGATTGTAGATTTTTTTAAGGTTTAACATAAGTGAAAATAAAAAATATTATAAGAGGGTATAATATGAGAATATTAGTGTAAAAACAATACATAATAAACATATACTCCATACAACATATATAAAAATCATGGTATTTGGATTGGAAAAAGATAATACATGAATCAAATTATTTTTGAAAAATGTGTCATTCAATAATTTCCATGAGATTATTACATAGAATTGAGAATAAGAATAAAAATATAGAAAAACATTTTAATATAAAAATATTATATACATAAAAATCAATATTAGTGCCCATGAAAATCATTAATTACAACATTTAAAATAATAATTATCTCAATAGATATAAGTCAATAATCATTTCATATTAAAGCCAAATATAGACACATATATCATAGTTTATACATATTATTTAAACTATAAAAACAGTGTCTTTTCAAATAATAATGAACTTGTGCAAAGAAAATTAGTGTTCATTCATCACATCTCAAAGAACGCATGGAAATGAAATATATTTCATTTATAAAAATATAAATAACCCTTCAAAATAAAATAGGTTTAATATAAATTAAAAGTATAATTATATATTTAAAACATTCATAATTCCATTAATAATCATAACATGAAATACCCACATAAAATTAACAAGAATCCAATGATGTTCATCAATATTCATGGAAAATTCACTTTAATAACTATAGTAGATAGTATGGTATTCAAATCATAATGATAAGGGTTACATGGTTAAGTCAATAATGTCCTTATGTAATTGATTCATTTAATATATGTGTACCACCATTAATAAAATAAAAGGAAAACATGGTATTCACCAAAAAAATGAAGTAGAAGAAAATTTATTGTTATTCATGGTGGACGGTTGGGAAATATAAACACAGTGATAGATCTGATCATTTGTTGAAAAGAACCTTATATAATACATCAAAAAGGTGAATTTTTATGGTTTTGATTTGAATAATATCATCATTCAAGAAAAATAAAAGTCAATGTAAAATTAAATTGAAGAAAAAATTCATTTTAGGACTTTTAAAAACAAATCACATTCAAAATAAAAGTATCCCTCATCTTTGAAATAGTTTTTAATTTTATATTTTATATATCCAAAATTTAATAAATATTTTTTATGGACTGTGAATATATAAAAGTAATTTATAATATTAAATTATATATAACGGGAAATATTTTTTTAACATGGAATAAAAGTATAAAATGATTATTAAATAAAAATGTTTCATTATTATAAAAATGATGATATTTCTAGTCAAATTAAAAATTTATTTTCAAAATTAAAATATAAAGAAAAATGCAAAACATTTTATTTTGATGAATAAATATTGATACTCGATCTATTGAAAGATAAAGACGCTATAAAAAGAAATTTTTAGTGGGATATAAAGCCTTTAATTTTGTAATGATGAAAACTATTTCTAACATTAAAAAAAATAATTATTGAAAACCCACAAATTGAAAATAATGGAAAAATATCATTTTTAAAATAAAATAAGAAAAACATCGATGTCATGTGAGATAACCAATAATTAGATAAAAAATTATTAATTATATAATTATTAGGGATTTAAAAAAATTTATAGTATATGAAAAGATCATTGAATCTGAAAATAATTATTCTCTATGAGGATAAAATTTTGAAAAATATATCATATAAATATATTTTTTTAAAATAATGGTAATTGTACATTATATAGGATGATAATGTAATTTGAAATAAAAAAATATATGTTTATGTAACTATGTTGGGAAGAAACCTATTCAACAAATAACATTTTAACTCAATGGAGTTAATTAAATTAACCCTTATGTAAGTTGTAATGACCAAGACCCCATTAAGTCTGTAGTTGATGTTTTCTACCATTAAATTTGAAAAATATATAATTAGATGCATCTCAAAAGACCAATAATTTTAGTTGTCTTATTAAATTAGATAAATAATTGAATTTTACATACATTTTAATAAATAATTTCAACAAAGTTCTCATTTCAGCAAAATGATATTATTCTATCAAAAATAAATCAATATATAAGTCCTAGTAAAATTAATGGATTCATATGAAATGAAAAAAGTAAGGGTGAGCTAAAATTCATTGTAAGAGATATATACAGAGGATGCTTCCCCAAATTAATAAGTATATTATATATGGAATGGAAAAGAACTGAACATGGTTTCCATTGAAATACCATAATTTTTATTGAATAAAAATGGAGAATAAATAAGAAATTGTAGCCAATTATATACATAATCTATTTGAATTAATAAGACGTGAATAAAATGCATCCATAGAAACAATCATCGAAAAAATCTTATTGAGAGTGAGAACTGATTTTTAATGAAGGTCGTACTTATGTATTAGAGGTCATGTGTCCAAAGAACTCTGTACCTTTAGTATCAATATCATTCCCCATAGTATATTAAAAAGACAATGGTAAACCCCATATGATATTTTTCATGACATATACTAAGACACTATAATAAATATCGATCCTTCAAATACTTCTAGCTATTTGGTTACAACCATGCAAGATCTATTTCCAACTAATTTTATCTCATGGGAATATCGATGCAACGATGGGATTACATTAAATATTCCCCAACCCATGTCATACCAATCAAAATCATTCCTCATATATAAACTAATCGATTAAAATCATAATCAAAGTGCCTCATCAAATACCATTATAGAGTAAAGGATAGAGATTTTTCAATATTTCTCATTTAACCAATGGCGGAGAAATTTGATACTATATATCACATTCCAACAAATTTATGCAATAAATTGTTACTAAAATATATAATCTTATGGAATATTTTTCATAAAAATAATGTGATTTCATTTATTTGAAATAAAATTTGATTAATTTGAATCATCCAATTTCATAAAATATCACATTTTTAACATGTGGTGAAATATTAAAATAATAAAAAAATATAAATTTTTTAAAATATATTTTTAAAGAAATGATATATTCAAATATGATATTTTAATAAATAAAAATAATTAATATTAATATATTATTCTTATAATATTGATTTATAAATTTTTTATACGAATATCAATAAATTATAATTTTGATTTTCAATATTATATATATGTGTGTGTGTGTGTGTGTGTGTCTATATATTAAATTATAATAACTAATTTCTAATTATTATTAAAATTTTTTATAAAAATATTATAATTTAGTATTAATGTATATATGATAACTATTATAATTGTAAATTTTTTAATCAATCATTATTTTTAATGAAAAACATTTTTACTCAATTTTAATATTAAAAATCATTTGTTTTAATAAAACATAAAGAGAATGAAAATGGGGTTAGGTTCTATGAATAGTAGTTTAATGGGTGATAGGGGAGGCTTAGATAATGTTTGGGATTATTTGGTTTCTGGTATGAGTAACAAGTCACGACCATCATGTTATTTCTCGGAAGAGATGGTTCAGTAAGGTTGTGTGCTTGAGGAAGCCGTTGCTGATGACATATTTGGGATTTGGTGAGGTCGATCTATTCATGCATCATCACCTGTCATGAACCATCCCACAAGTCCCAGACATGACTTCCCTGAGCCTACCTTCCATATGCTATTGGTTGGTAAGTAGCACCTAAAGAATTTTATCAAATAGAGAAAGCATTTCCTTAGAGATCTGTACACACAAAAAAAGGGAAACAGAATTAAAAAACCATTAAACGAAAGGTATAACCATGAGATTAATGTACAACCACAAGTACCACTATAAAATGAAAATATTGGGCCGAAATAAAATCCCTAGAAACTAAATAGAATGTAAATAATTGTCACATCTTCCCTATAGCTCTACCTAGAGGGTAGTAGCTGAATGTATGAAGTCAATTAAGATGATCACGAATGCTCTTGTCACACCAAGATCCACTAAGTCCCAAACCTCCAAAGTCTACCTCAAGTTGTCAGTAGTCTTCACCAGACACACACGTGTGGGCGGATACCATGCAGGGGTGAGTATAACAACTCAGTTGGGTACCCAGATACCCCCGAAGGTCTCTATGTAATCCACAATGAAAACATCACAAGAAATACCTCAAAGGTAATATCAAAAGAATGATATAAATCATGAATCACAAAGAAAAAGAGACACCTCAATCTAAAGGTATAACTTCAAGGTTACTGGGATACTAATGACTAGAATAAATCCAAATCATCCTATCTATAGTGACTCTACTACTGACCCATATATGTCATTGTATGCTTACATATATTGGTTGCTTGATGCTGACTTGTATTGGTCGCTGGTGCTGACCCGTAATGGAAGTTGAAGTTGAACTATATTGGTCGCTGGTGCTCATCCATATTGATCACTAGTACAGAGGTAGGAATGATTAGTCAAACAACTAGATCATCCTACTCTGATGTTTCTGATGCTGACTCGTATTGGTCTTTATTCTTCGGCATGTCACAATCATCCACTAGATTCCCACAAAAAGAACGCCTGATCTCTAGAATATTTTAGTCCTCACTCCATGTGTCATATTTCAACAAGAAAAATGTCCTTGAAAAATTATACCCAATGGACCACACTGTCATAGGGTTCCCGACATAATAAACGATGCATTGATCGGATGCCCGGTTTGTGAGACAAGGGAATTTCTTAAAAAGGGTCTGGTTCAATTCAAGTCTGATCCAACCCAGGTCACACATCAATCTCCATAAGAAAACAAATTGAGTTTCTCCAAAGTAACTTCTTGTAACAACGGTCCTTATGTCATAAACTGAGTGTTGATCGGATGCCCAGTCTGTTAGTTACAACACTTTTTTGAAATGGGGTTGATCGCACCTCGGTCTGGCCCGACTCGTTCAGGCTTTCCACAATATTCCAAAGAAAATACTCGGTCAGGCCAGCCCGACACAATGGGTCTTAGTGTCTACCTGACCCCACCCAGTTCGATCCCATTAACATAGGACATAGTTCACTGGGTCTAACCATCAGTGTCGGCCCGGTTGGTTCGCAGGCCTGGGCCGTGGTTGGCCCATCCCTCAGGGTGGGATTGGCCCCCACGCGCTAGCTCTCTTGGCCGCAGGGACAACCCGGCCCGCTAGGTGGGTCTGGGCCATTCGTGCGGCCCACGTTCGGCCCAGTCCTCCTGATGGTGGACCGTGTCTCCAGATAGACCCACATATAGGGGATGCTTCAATCGGCCAGTGGGGCGCTGTCCCACTGCGTGAAACGATCGGCCAGTTGTGGGAATGGTCTCTAGTCGACGCAGCACGGCATGGGGTCGCACCGCCACCTCCTTTCATGGCCTGCTGGCCGTGACTATTGCCGCTGGCGGGGCCTGCGGGAACCTTCGTTCTCCAACACAATCATCTTGAGATGGTCACCTCTAGTCCCCATGGCATGGGACGGCATGCCACCTTCCCTCCGCCCGCGTCCTGTTGTCATGGGCCCCCTCTAGAGACCACCGGTCGCAGCCGACATAGCGTGCCTTTGGTTCTTTTTATGGGCCAATGTATGTGCTCTAGTGGTCCATTATTGGTTTCGCCTTCGCCTATGATCCTCTCTCCTCACCACCACCACTGGTGACCCCTATATCTACATTAACGTCCCATTGCCCAGCCGTGCATGGGAAACAAAAGATTAACAAGATTGGAGGAGGGTCCAGAATTTGTTCAGATTGTCCTACACCCTCCTCTTTAGTGTTTTAACAAGGGTTTTTAGCAATAATCATAAATTTTTTAGATAACTCCCTAATTCTAAAACTACATCAACCTTTCGTGTTTAAATACTGATCCACTGATCAACCTGTTGATCTATAGATCCTCATTCTTAGTATAAATCAAGAATGTGGAAGGATGATTATCACAATATCAGAAATAAAAAACCCTACCCTGAAGAAATGTCCACAAATGACAATTGATGGAACCTCTTCATCATTTTCATTGGTTCGTGATTAGTTGGCACTAATCACCGCTTGCTGAATCTTGTCTCATTCTCCATGTGGTTCTTCATTGGTTTCCATCATTCTTTTATAAGGAAGAAATCAGTAAGTGATTCTTCATAGTTTCTCCTGTGTTTATTCTATTCATTCCCTAACGAATGATTATAATTATAGATAACCCTACCAATGTTGTGTTAATTAATGCAGCTCATTAATGAACAACAATTAACATGGTTTCATAACCGCACAAGTGGTGTGTTTACACAGTAAAAGGGTAACAGGTCATTTATTGACCCTTAACCGTTTTGTTCCTAGACAACTGCTACACAGAATTTCCACTCAACTGTTATAAAAATTAAAATAAATTTATTTTATTTTTTATAAGAAAAGGGTTGAAAAATATCTTTCCTAGTCGACCTTTACTGACTGAAATTATGTACCCCTTAAGAGAAACCCAAAATTCTTGATTCAACAGTGCCCTCAGATTTTCGATCTAGTCATCATTTCAAAATTTAAGAAAACCCACATGCACGTCCACTGAATATACATATATAATGTTTGTAAAATTATTTTGGGTTCCCCAGGCCTTCAAATCACTTGTCTTCTCAGAGCATGGTCTCAAATTAACATCAAAAAACATTGAAAATGACTTGTTGTATATAATGAGTTATTACATTCCCCCCACCTTGGGAGTTTACATCCCAAAAAGAAAACTATTCTACCTAGAAAAAGAGTGGTAATGAGCATTCATATGAGCCTCTTTCTCCCATGTTCTCTCTTGGATATTCCTATGCTACCACAGAACGTGCACCAGAGGTATCGACCACCCATGAAGAATATTCTCTTATCGATCCTCTATCTCTACTGAGTACACTGAAAAAGTCACCTTGTCGTTAATATTTTTCATTCCATGGTTGATGGTGTGCGATGGGTCATTCACATATCTCTTAATATGTGATACATGGAAGTCTTCATGAACCCTCTCCAATTGTGGTGGAATTGCTATATTGTACTCCACATAACAAATCACCTGATGTATCAGGAATGGTCTGACAAACCTCGGTGAGAGTTTTCCACTTCCTCCATATATCTGTAGTCCCTATCGGGGGTAGACTTTCCAAAATACATGGTCCCCCTCCTATAACTCCAGTGGTCTCCATCACCAATCAGAATAGAGATTCGGTAATATCTGTTCAATATTTATCCAGTATCGGATGACCATCACCATTTCAGTGGTATCTCATACCAACATTGGGCCCATGAGTTTTGGCTCTCCTGGATCCATCCAGCACAAGGATTATCTGCACGATCATCTATACAAAGCTTCAAAATGGGCCATTCCAATAGTGGAACGATTACTATTGTTGTACGTGAACTCCACCAAGGGTAGGTGGCCCTCCCAACAGTGACCAAAATCTATGACACATGAACAAATCATGTCTTCCATGGTCTGGATGGTCCGCTCAGTCTCACAATCATTCTGCGAGTGAAACGTTGTTCTCAAGTGATGAAGAGTCCTGAAATCCACCTATAATCCTTTACACAATTGGGAATTATAATCATTCATCACAATCTGATACTATCTTCAAAGGAATCCCATGATGTCGCACGATCTCAGGAATGAAGAGACATCACAAGCTCCCAACCTAACCCTTCTCTCAAATTGTAAAGAAGTGGTCTGAATTAGTCAGTCGGACAACAATCACCCAGATGGAATCATTTCCACATGATGTATGTGGTAACCCAATCACTAAGACCATTGGTATATCATCCCACTTCCACTCTCGTATCGCAAGGGGTTGGTTGAAGCCTACTCATACAATGTTCTCAGCATTCACTTGCTGGAAAGTGAGGCATCTAAAATCAAACCCCGCCATAACTTTCTTAATCTCTGTCCAATAGTACTGATGTTGAAGGTCCTGATACATTTTAATCATGAATGGATGTACTTCCAAGGGGGGGTGTGTGGAACTCCCTCAGAACGTCCTCTCTTAGTGCCATTGGAACAACTGTACGTCCTTGGAGATGGATAGTGTGCTCCCCACAATCAGAATATTCGTCAGGTGCATAGACTAGGGATATCTGATCATGTTTTGTCACACAGTTGTTATCATTGAGATGCACCTCCCTGAATCTATGAATATGTTTAAGGGATACAACCATTGTCTATAGGTTGATTGTCTTATCTCTATCCATTTAATATATCTGATGTGATGCTAACTGCTATGATGCCTCGTTCACTATCTTCTAACTCGATCTCCAACTAATTTCATATGCCATTGTGTTCTCCATACCATGATTATAGACTATCTCAAACTCATAGTCCTGGAGAGACTCTAGCCAATGCTATTGTCTCAGATTTAGTTCTTTCAGTTTGATGATATATCTGAGAATGTTGTTGTCTATGTAAACAATGAACCAGTTCCCATCAATTTGTGTCGCAACATCTTCAGTGCAAAGACTATTGTTTCCAACTAAAAGTCATGAGTCGAATAATTCTTCCCATGAGGCCTTAGAAATCAAGATCCATAAGTAATAAATACATCATCATATGTCAAGACGCAACTGATTCTGGTCCCTGATGCATCACAGTAAATCATGTTGTTAGTGCCTTCCTCCAAAAACCATAGGATGGGCACACTAGTCAAGCTCTGCCTCAGCTGTTGAAAGATCTGCAGGCATGTCTCTTACCACATGATGGGTTCTCCCTTCTTTTTCAAGGTGTTCATAGGTGTTGATACTCTAGAGAAATCAGGTAAAAACATCTGATAGTATCATGTTAATCCATGGAAGCACCACACCCTAGTAGCACTCTTGAGTGGCACCCAAGCATGTACTTATTTGACCTTTTATAGATCCACTACTACTCCAGCCTCTGAGATGATGTGTCCCATTAAGTGGACCATCTATATCCAAAACTCACACTTTGAGATCATCCCATAGAATTTTTTCTCCTTGAGTGTGTCGGGAACTATCCTCAAGAGTATAGCTTGCTCTGTCTGAGATACTGAGTACACCAAGATGTATTTGATTAAGGCCATCTTGAATCGATCAAGGTATGTCTAGAAGATCTTGTTCATGAGCCCCATTTTCACTGTTGTTGCATTAGTCACATTTAAATGCATCACCATGAAGCTGTAATGGCCATAATGTCTTCTGAAAGCTGTGTTCGGTACGTCCTCATCTCGTACCCTGAGATGGCGATAGCCTAATCTGATGCCTATCATTGAAAACTAGTGAGATCCCATCAGAAGGTCGATTAGATCATAAAATATTTGCAGAGGATAATTATTCCTCACGGTCACCTAGTTTAGGCACCAGAAGTCCATGCATAGACTAAAAAATTTGTCTCCCTTCATGGCTAACAACACCGGGGCTGCTCATGGAAAAACACTGGGCCTTACGAATCACTTCGTCTGTAGGTCCTCCAATTGTACCCTCAACTCTTGGAGCACCTTAGTGGCCATCTAATATGTTGTTGTATATATCTATGATGTTTTTGGGTACAAGTAAATGTGGAAGTCTACTTCTCTACAGGGAAATAGTCGGGGCAAATCTTATAAAAAGAGGTTCTCATACTTGTCCACCACTAGTGGGAACTATGGACTCACCTCATCCACTATGTTGAAGGTCATGCAAGCCAGCTGATATGTAATGGGTTGCACCCTCTTGAGTTTATTTCTATCTCATTATTCCCTGTTTTCATTCTCACAAACAACAGAAAAGTAGCCTCCATCACAACATGTACATCGCAATGTACGTCTCAAGTAGTTAATCTGTGCGGGAATCTATGTTAGCCAGTCCATGCCTATAATTTCATTGTAGTGCTTCAACACCACTAAAAAAATATCTCATCTGAAACTCTATCCACCGAGAGTATGATCACACTATGGGAACCAGTTTGTGACCATTGAATCTATTCTTGTATGAGTATCCAAACACAATGTTCAGGCTAAATGCTCAGTCGTAATCTCAGAGTCCCAAACTAAGTATGCCACCTGGAAAATATTGCTAGAACATGTATGATATGAACTACTTCAATAGTCTATAAGACACAGATTTCACCTCATATCATCTCATGCACATCAGGATTGTGAGCTTTTACTACCTATTTTTGGGCATGTCCACATCCACCTGTTCCCCGAGCTCAAGGTGGACCACCTGGGGTGGTGGTAGTGGAGCCTGGTGACCCCGGCCACCTGCTGCTACACATCATGCTCCCTTGCCTCATCTTCCGCCTGGCTGACATTCATGATTATGTTGCTATTGTTGTCATGGTGGCCCCTCCCCCATCTTCTGATCATCCGCACGGGTATTCGGACAGTCATGTACTTTGTGACCCTATTCCATAAAGGAAAAAACAGATCATGCCTCACATGTGTCTCCCTTTGCCTCTCGAGCCTCGCACCTCTGACCTTGTGTCCCTGGGTCTCCCTGTAGAAGGTCTATCCCACTTGGTATTTTACATCTTATGTCTACTTTCAGTTTTCTATGACTCTACTACTTATTATCAGGTAAGGGAACTCACGGTTGGTCTCTACTCGAAATTGAATCTCTCTATCAGCAAATCTCACTCTAGCACCCCTGCCTCTGTCAGAATGATGAATGAAACTGCCACAGCTCTAGTCTCTCATCATAGCCCCTAAAAAAATGTATGTTCCCTTATTTAAGGGTCTATTACCAATTCAGATGAGTATCATGGGAGTTCATTAAATCTCACCGAGTGCTGAGCCATAGTCTGGATACCCTGTTGCAAATGCTGCATCTCCAAAATAAGCACAGAGAGTATTGTCGCTTGCATGATCATCACTATGTAAAGGCTCTCGATGTCTGTCTAGATAAGGTTCATCTCCTCATGCACCTGGAGTGTTGTTCTCCACCATCATCCTTTCGAGACCTAAAGAAGGCTAGCAGTTAAGATCGCCATCTATTCTGTGGGTTTCTCTTCTAATAAAAATTTCTGTGAAACCACCTCAAGTCAGTCTATTGATACATGGGGGTCTATCTCACCTTGGAACCTCAAAGGCCACTCACTATATTACTTATGCATCACACTCAACTGTCATTCATGATCCACTGTTATCATATGTTGATCAATGTGTTGTGGTGGTGCTGGTACACCACCCAAGGCTTCCATCACTGTGTGTGGTCCATGTACTAACACCTCATCTCTTGGTGGGAAACATTCACGATCTCTAACCAGAATCAGGGAATGCTATCTTCATGGAGGATTCCTATAAGAAACTGATGTGCCATACTAAAAAAGTTATACCTAGTGATCTGACTCAAGAAATATCTAAAAAACATGTCAAAACATTACCAACAGGTGTTTTCATGTACCTAGTCGGAAAACAAAATTCAGGGTTCTAGTGTATGGGTGTGTTGGCCACCGCACTAACATTACACTCTTTGTACTGAAAAACAAAATCAAGACACCTTGCCCATTTGCCTCATTATAAGTAGAATATTATTTATTCTGGTTGAACTGTCCACCCTTTGATACCACTTTGTCATGACCCTTCCAACAGGGCCCGGATATGGCTACACCAAGCCCGCATTGCATAGGCCAGGGGTTGGTGACTTGCACATGATGTTTTTTCCTAACAGAGAAGGAATTTACATAGAGACCATTACACATTCAAAAAATGGGAACTGAGTTAAAAAACTAAAAAAAGTAATGTAAAACCACAAGAGAAATGTAAAACCACAAGTATAACTGTCAAATGGAAATAATGGGCCAGAATACAATCCCTATAAATTGAAATGAAAGTAAACTATTTTCACAAATTCCCTAGAGTTCTACCTAGGGGGTAGTATCTATATGTCTTAATTTGAAGAAGAGGATCTTGACTACTCCAATCACACCATGCTCCACCCGGTCCCAAAAATCCAATGTCTGCATCAGTGCATTAGTTGTCTTCACCAGACACGAATGTGTGGGCAGAGCCCGTGCAACTATGAGTATAAAAACATAGTAGGCGACCCCAAGACCCCTAATGGTATCTCAATAATCTACAAAGGAAAAAATCACATAAAATACCACAAAGGTAATATCAGAAGCATGATCTAAATCATGAATCACAAATCAAAAAAGACATCTCACTATAACGGTATAATATCACAGTTACATAGATAGGGATGAATAGTCAAAAATCCAGATCATCCAATCCATTTTAACTCTACTTCTATCCCATATAAGTCACTATATGCTGAATCGTATTGGTCGCGAGATGCTGACCTGTATTGGTTATTGGTGATGACCTATATTGGTCGCTGGTGCTAGCCCACAATGGTCACTTGTACTGACCCATATTTGTTGCTAGTATAGAGGTATGTAAGATTAGTATTAAAGCTAGATCATCTCACTTTGGAGTTTCTGATGATACACCATATTGGACATTCTTTTTCATCATGTCACAAGAAGACAATGGATTCCCGCACGAACCACACCTCATCTCTTGGAGATTATGCATGTCAATCCATCAGTAATATTTCAACTAGTATGATGTCCCACAAAATGCATACGCAAGGGAAAAACCCATCATAGGTGTACCAACATGAGAGACGATGCATTGATCGGACGGTCAATCTGTAAGACATAGGAATTTTGTAAAAAGGTCCTGGGTGGATTAATGTTTGATCCAACCTTGGTCGCATGTCAAACACCGTCAAAACAAACATAGAGTACATCCAAAAGCACCTTTTCACAAGGTTCCTTATTCCACAAATAAAATTTTGATTAGATGCATGGTCTGTTAGTTACTCCTCCTTTCATGAAGTGGGTGTGATCGTAGCTCAGTTTGGCCAGACTCAGTTGGGCATGTGGGAATAGGGAAAATAGACCGCTTCTCAAAAATGGGTCCCAATGCTAATGATGGCGTGTCAAATAGACACTTGGTATATCATTTATGGTTGTTTCAATATTCAGTGGTCAGTTGGAATTGGGCCCAGTCGGACTCAGTTCGATGGACCCGATGTAATGGGTCCCGAGGTCGACTTGACCACGCTCGTGTCTGGACCATTAATGGTAGACCCAGTTCACTGGGACTGGAATGTCCCGGTCGGCCTGAATAGTTTGCGGGCCTTGGCCTCATTTGGCCCATCCCTCCGGGTGGTTCTCGGCCCACCCAGGCTGGCCTACTGGGCCGCGGGTCTAGCCCAGCCTGCTGGGCAGGACCAACCTGCATCTAGTATGGTCCCTTTGAAGGCGGACTATGTCTCAAGATGGCTCCACATCCGTGGTGTCATTTCATCCAGTGGGTGGGGTGCTTCCCCACCGATTACTACGGTCGGCGAGGTGGACGATCGGTCTTCTTCCAACATGGTGTGGTGTGGGGCCATGTCGCCCCCTCTTTCTGTGGCCCGCTGACAACGGCTTCTACCACTGGTGGTGCCTATGGGCACCGCTCTTCTCACATGGGTCCGACACGGGTCGTCCTCCTCTGACCACCAAGGTGCACAACGGCATGCCGCAATCCCATCGCATGTGGCCAGTTGTTGTGGTCCACCTCCAGCTACCCCAGGCTTCCGTCGGTATGGCGCACCAGTAATTATTTCCATTGTCCACCAAATGTGGTCTGGTGGCCCTTTATTTGTCTTGCCTACGCCTACGTGCCTATCATGTCACCGTTGCCACTATGTGACCTCTATCTCACCCGTTTCATCACATTACACGGTCATACTCATGAAACACATGAATTACAACATCAACGGAGGGTTTGAGCCATGTTCGGACTGGCCTGCGCCCTAGGCATTAGCGTTTTAACATGGGGTTTTAGTAACAGTAAGAGAATTTAGAAATAAATCCCGACTTCTATCCCTACTTCAACCTCCCATGTTTAAATAATGATCCATGGATCAACCCATTGATCAGTTAATATGTGTTCATTGTATAAATCCAGAATGAGGAAGGAGAAATATCACAATATCCAAAACAAGAACTCCTACCTAGATGAGATGCCTGCTAAAAAAACCGATGGTCCCTCCTTCATCATTGTCATCTGTTTGTGATTCAGTGGCCCTTGTCACCACTCATGGAATTCGGTCTCATCCTCTAGGTGGTTTTTCGCTGGCATTCATCGTTCATCATGGAGGATGAAATTCGTTGTTGTTTTGTCAAAGGTTCTCCTGTATTAATTCCATTCATTCGCCAATGAATTTTTATAATTAAAGTGAACCCACCCAACACTGTTTTCATTTATTTGGCTGATTAATGAATCATAATTAACAGGGTTCCATAACTGCATGAGTGGTGTAGCTATGATGTACAAGGATAACATGTCATTTAATGACTCATAACCATTCCATCACTAGAGATCTTCTATAAAACATTGCTACTAGGTGGTTATAAAAAATAAAATAAGTTTATTTAATATTTTATAACAAAAGGCCCAAAAAAATATCTTTCATGGTTGACCATTGTTGACCAATGGTAGGTACCCCTTAGGAAAAACCCAATATTATAGATTCAACGGTTCCCACTGATTTTCAATCTTGTGACTATTTCAAAAGTTAATAAAACTCGCTCTCACATCCACTAAACGTACATAAATAAAATTTGGAAAAAGTATTATGGGTACCCTAGGCCTCAGAATCATTTGTCTTTTTTGAACCTAGTCTTACTTTTATATCCAAAAACTGTGAAAAAGTTTATTCAAAATTATGGGTTATTAAATCAATGGAGGGAGTCCAATTTTTAGTGGGGAAGTTCAAGTGTTTATTATTTCATTTCTCCTAGAATGAAAGTATTATTTTTCTCTTTTCTTTCAGATCTATATGATGTATGATTTTTTCCCAACATGTTGTTATTTTTTAGTTGTGAAAATCACATTTCATTATATTCTATACATATTTGTGGACTGTAGAATCTCGATGACAATTTAGCTAATATTAATATTTTTTTCATTTTTAATTTTTATATTCTAAATCTTGCTTAGATTTGGTCCAAAAATATCTTTTCTTATTATTGTAATTAACTTTTTATAGTGTTTATATAAATTTAATTTGCTATGGTTTTTTCCGAATGAACATATAATAATAATTGGGATCCTTGGCTATTGACTATTGTATTTTAATATTCTAAGGAAAGTGTGGGTGTGGGTTTCTCTATTTACATAATTAGAACTAAGGATATAAATTCCTTATAAACTAGTGTGAATACAGAATTTGGGGAAAATCTATTTTGGATTCTATAATAGGGGAGTCTACTAAAACATATTATATTTTGATCCATAAATTCAATAAGAGATGTATTGAAATTTATTTTTTAGACATTCATGAATTTTAGTAAGGGAAATAGTTCAACTTTTTTTAAAAGAAATTATTTATGTTTTTTAAGGTAAAATTATATAATGTCAAACTATTTTATGAATAGTAATCTCTAAAAGTCTATTAGTAAATTTATTTTTAGTTTTTGATTATTGAGTTCTAATTACATTATCAAAATAGAGATTTTTCATTAATATTTCCTAGCAATAAATATACATATTTTTATATTCCCTCGATTTTGAAATATAATATATGTGAAATTTCAATATGTGATGATCAAACACACACACACACACACACACATATATATATATATACAAGTGTTATTTTCAAAACAAGGGTTATTTATTTATATTCAAGAGAGTTTATATTTTTGTGTAATTAATACTCTAATTATTTTTCAAGGATTAATAATTCTACATGTAATTTTAAATCCAATCTTCCACTAATACATATCTATTTAATAAAGTATATCTTTGAAATTTGATATCGTTTATACTCTACCAAGGAATAATCTCATTTATCGATGCATTTCTTAAACATGAATTTATTCCACGATGAAGAGTATTATGAATTCAATTTCATTAGTGCATGTATGTATATATATAAATAAATATTTATATTGGGATGAAATTTTTATAATAGAATCTCCATAATATCATTGTAATATTTATAAAATAATATGCATAATATGTTGTTATATATTTTAAAATTAAGGGTGTTTCATTTGTATAAAATCATGGCCATTCATTTACGCATAACATTGTCATCTGTTTAATTAATAATATATTTGTAACATAAATTTAAATTTAATAGTATAAGACAATAATTATGTAGAAAAAGGATTTCTTCAAGTTGTAAAATGATTTATATCTTTAAAAGTTTCTATTAGATGATAAATATAAAAAAAAATTATGCCCAATTATTTAGAGGAATGATAAATGTATCCCATGAAATTAATCTAGAATAAATCGGCAGTACAAGAAATGGATTATGGTAAGAGTTTTGGTTTTAAATAAAATTCCATGTAATATGAAATGAATGTTCATATATTTATGTATGAAAATTTTAGAGACCCCAAACTTAACATAACTAGACATTACATTACATTTTAATAATACTTAATACATAACAAAAACAGACACCAAAGAACAGTAATAGTTTAGTGTCTTTGGAAACATGGAACATAATCTTCTAATATTAGTGAATGTTCTTCAACATCACCCTTAAAGATCTTCCACATTTGTTTTCATACCTAAAACTTTTCTTTATATCCTGGGGAAAATAAAACATATAAAGGGTGAGCTCAAATGCTCAGTAAGGGTAAACATAAAGAACATAAAATGATCCATAAACATTTGAATGCAAAAACATGAACATAAAATCTAAACATCAAAATCATGAGCAAAGTCATAAATCATGGAAGTACGTAAGGAATATATCATTATGGAACATCAATCAGGATAAAATAGCATGGGAAGAAAACATGTAATTGTGGTAAATCATTAAGAACATGATATGATTTCCATAGTAGCCAAGGCATTGCTGCCAAGACCGTCTTAGTGGATAAATCCCCTTTCTGAATCGAGTTCACTCCTCATTCCAGTCCTGTAACACTGAACCTGATTAACTTACCGTTAAATCCATGTCTATCTCATGAGATATAAATCTTTACCAAATGAATTAGAGGGAGATATAGGTCCCACCCATCTCATAATGAAATCATTCATACGTATGCCACAACATGAACATAAATCACTCATCATTACAAAAAGATTAAAATGGGTTTCAATAACATCATTCCATCATAACATAATCCAAATAAAAAATGGATATCATTTCATCAGAATAAAAGTGAAACCATGTAAATCATAGAGACATTATACTTAAAACATGCACATATTAAATAATTAAATCTTATATGTAAAATGGTTTTGATAAAAAACTTGAAATGAATTCTTGAGGAAAATATCTTTTCTTCTTCAAAATCATTCCTTCACAAAATGACATGTAATTTTAAAAGAAATGGATTTTGATGAAAATAAATATGAAATCTTATATATGAAGGATTACGTAAATAAGGAGTTATGAAACTGTAAAAATCCATTCATGCCGTATAAGTTAAAAACATTCCTCTCGTACTTTTTCCAGAAAAGTCAAAAAGCACTTCATATGGTAAACAAAAGAAATATTCCTTCCATACGATGTGGTAAAAGTAAAAAATGGTAAAAATGAATTTAAACATATATGGAAGAAAATTAAACATTTTATGAAAACATTTTGAGTACATATGGATATGGATAATAAACATAACCCAATTAAATACTTACGAATAAACAATCTCAGATAAGATTGAGATTGGAATAATTATCCCTTATCTTATGTCTGATGTGCTTAGTATGTATCCAAAACTCGAGTATAATGATTTAAATAATGTCATTTACTTATTACATAATCATATTCACTGTTACAATATCATATATGGTTCATTTATGACTTTATATTACCCGTTCTTTTACAAATTCATGTTAAAGTAGTGTTTTGGGTAAAATCATTTCATTTATTGTACATTTTTCGACTTGTTCTTATTATATAATTACATAGATCATGATTACTTACTTCTAGAATATAAAACATGATTTATATATAATATATATTCAGAATATACATATATATAAAAGATCGATAAATGGAAATAAATACACCATTCATGGAGACGGTAGGCCGTACTTACGCAATAACGTTGTTTTTCGTTTCCCTATTGAATTGAATGGAATTAAGTAGATGACACACACAAACACACATATATATATATACATAAATCAAGTAGTATTATTATGTAATATATTTCATGATTACTTATTATATATACTTTATAATCCTTCTTGAATTGTTAACATGGAAAATAAATCTCATCGCGTAGTGGAAATGGTAATCCATACGTACGCACAAGCGATGATATCATTCCCATATTTATTGAATGGAATTAGAGTATATGATATAATATCTTAGAATCAGTATGATGTTATAATAATCATATATATTTATTTTTTACACCATTATACCCATCCAAGTAAGGTGGTGGTGGAAAAACTGATTACACCACGGCGTGGAGACGGTATTCCGTACGTACGCATGCGTGGTGATTTCGTTTTTCGTAGGATGGATATAATGTTAAATAGTGTTGTTTCATATTTATAATATCATATTAGTATATTATTGATACTGCTGATATTAATTTTTGATTAAACAAATAAAGAATAAGAAGTTGAAGAAGAAAGAAACGTGAAAAAATCGGTTGAGGAGATTACATCTTCATCGACGCACCCCTTTTAAGTTTCCTCTTAGGGCACTAGAGTAGGTATTTTGAGGAGACCAGAACCTCCAAAATGTATCTAGGGAATTGGAGAAGATAAATGGGTAGGTTTTGTCCGATCTTGAAGGCTCAAGGTTCTGTAAATAGATGAGGGAGGAGGTTCCCTTCTATAAGGGAGGAGAGAGGCATCTTTGGAATGTGTGAAAATATTATTTTATTATAAACTTATCTTTGGTTTCAAAAGCTCCAAAAATCATTAAAGATGAAGTTAAGATGAATAATGGTCTAAATAAAATAATCCAATCAGAATTGGAAAAATTTTAGTTAATATTCTAACCATTATTATCATATTTATTTAAATCATTTATTTATGAGGTAAATATTGCATCATTATTGTGTCATAAATAATTTAATTTATTTGAGGTCTAAAAATTATAAAAAAACCACCATGTAGGAAATATTTTTATATTTCCAATGAATATTTATAGTCTAAAATATAATTTATATAACCCCTTATAAAAATTAATTACTAATAGATATTTCATAATGTCAATTTTTCTTCATAGTAAATTAATTAATCCAAATTGTCATTATCACTACAAAGTGGCTCAATGGGGTCCCAAAATCGATCCAAGGATGCCCATGGTCATCCAATACTCATACAATAATGTTAGGAAAAGTGTTAAGGTAATTCTGAATTATTATAACATTCTTTTAACTTGGAATTACACTATTTACAATTAACCGCGGTAAATAAATGTCAAAAGTTACTATTCACCAAAATTTATTTTCAGCTTATTGACCCACATTTTACTTCTTGATAACAAAAATGTTTGTCAGATTTTTAAAAATAAATTCACAGAAGTTGTAATATTTCATTTAAATGAAAGAGTTAGTATTTCCTAACTTCCACTAAGTGGTTTCACTATTCATCAAAAATTGATGTTTTTCAGGAAAATACCAAAAATTCAGCCTAAGCTATATTTGATATTCCGACATCAAAAATGATGTATATTTTTCCAAATTCAAAAAATATAATTGTAATTAATCAAATTTAAAATTAATTCATGTTATCAAAACAAATAGAGTGTTTTTAAGAAACAATAACTATCAAAAGATCGACCCTTGTTTATGTCCAATTTCATAGTAAATTTAATTCCAATGACCAACAGTGGATTAAATGGTAATAATATATTATAATGAAATTTTAAAACCAATTAAAATGATAATCTAAACATAAAAATTATTTCTATGAAAAAGTTGTTTTTAATTAAAATATATCGTTTTTACTATTCATTAAAATATGAAAGTTATCAGAATAATATGAAAAATTTATCCAAAGTAAAATTTCATATCCTGATTCCAAAGAAGAATTTTATTTTGTCAAATTGAACTTATAAACATTTCAAGAACTAGATTTAATGTGGGTGCTTCATCAAAAGGTGTAAAAACGGCATTTTTTTAAAAATACTTATTTTACCCAAAAAAAATTATTTTGTTCACATACCATGTTCTAAAAAATGTGTAAGATGAATAATAATGATATAAAATTCAAAATTTGGTTAATATTATTCATAAAGGCTATTCTATAATAATATTATAACAATATATCATTGTTTAGTGAAACCCGGTATTGCGTACAACACACGCTATCGAGGAAGGTCATGATTGCATGTAATGTATACCAAGTAAGGGTTTCATGTAGTGCAAGATTCCTTTGTTGTTGCGTATAACAATATACAACCATATTTCATTTACATATATATATATATATATAGTCAATCTTTCATTGAATAACTACTATCAAACGAACTTGAAATTGTGTGTAACATGATCCAAGAATAGTGTTGCATATACTGCAAGCTAATATGGTGCTGCTTTTAGCGCAAGGTAATTTCGGTGTAGCATATAACAAAAGACATCAAATAAATTAAAAAGAATACTTCTTATAAAATATAGGGGTGTTACATTCTAGCCCTTAAAATTAATTTCGCCCTCGAAATTCTTCGGGGTTTATTAATGGGTTTTTTAATTGAAATTTTCTTTCATAGAAACCCACATCGTAAAAAGGAATACTAAAACTTAATTTTAAAAATTAAAGTAAGAAACATAACAGTTACCCAAATTAACTCATCACTAAGTTTCCACATAAGATAACATAGTAGAAGATATGGATATGGAAGAGAAACCTAACCATCATATTTTTTTTGAGAGTGGAAGAAAAACATGGCAATGAAAAATCCATTAATCACAAAGCCATAAATTTGTGATGATTTAAGGTACCATCTACTTCCTTGGATATAAGGACACTTGGAAAATATTTTTTTGTTTTCAAGATCATTTCCCTAAATTTGAAGAATTGTTGAATTAAAAGAAATACATTCTAGATTTTGGTACAATCTTACTGTTGTTTGTGCCTTCAACAATTTCCACTTCATCTCTTAATAATATGAAGTTTAATATTTCTTCCATGAATCGTTAGAAGATCATGTGATCGAATGATAGGCCATTCGATCTATCTCAGACAAAAGTATAGCAAAAGTTATTAAATATATAAAAGTCCATATATAGTGAGATTAATCGTATGTGGTTCCTAAAATAGACTTATACTTCATATATCATACCGCTTAATATAATAAAACTATTTTCTACTCACCAGGGACTTCCTGTAGGCCAGTGGTAGGCGATAAAGGCATGTCGCACTTCAGTTGTGAGATTGATTCCCACATCCTTGTCCGATGCGACAGGTTGTCGCCCGTCCTATGGGTTGTCCTTTTTCTAAAACTATACTATTATAACATAAAAAAAATTATAGCCTTAAACAATACTATCTGATGTGTAAATTAATCTATTCAAATATTTAGGTTTATCCAAAATACTTCTATCCAATCTAATAGTATAAAGAAAATGATTACTTGAAATGTCATCCATCGAGCATGTGAATACCATCATTTATCATATGATATATCTTGTTGGTCACATTCCAAAATGTGAATACCTTAATCATGTATTCTCTTGAAAAATGAATACCCATTGAAGCTTAGTGAAGACAAGAATGTTGTCAAAAGTTAACTCTTTACACATACCAAAATCCTAAAATTTCTATATACTCAAACCATGGTATCACTTTGTCCTTATATCAGTCATGGTCTCATTAATACTATCAAACAAGTTAATTTAATTCTTATCCCTTCATTATGCACATATCATCTGCTTTCCAAAATATTTGAATTACATTTCATGGTTACCGGTACCATTCATCATATACATTCAAATACATTAGAAAAAACAATAGTGTAACAATCCTTGTATGTGTCTTTATTCCATAATACCATTACCTATACAACAAAACACTTGATAAACATAAATCATTACACTACCTTCTTAAACCATTGACTGAGCATCAAAAATTCTTTCATCTCACATATCATTTGTAGTCTCTTCATCGTCATCAATATAAATACCACCCATAATACCATGATGATTCTCTTTATGATACTTTCCCTTAGGGTATTTGTTTGCATAATGGACGTACATTCCACATTTAAAATATTTAACCATTATTTATGTCTTACCAATTCCATTATCCATGTCCATGGTGTCAACTAAACCTTCTCCTTTGCAATTACTGGCATTGTATCCTTCTTTTACACACCAAAATCATCTTCCAGTTCCTTTGAAACATTCTCTCTGATGCCTTTTCCCACATGATTTGTGTGAGGGTAATTGAACTTTCTTTCTTATATGATCATCATGAAACTCCATCTT
The DNA here is from genome assembly GCA_963277665.1 of Viscum album. Lineage (NCBI taxonomy): Eukaryota > Viridiplantae > Streptophyta > Magnoliopsida > Santalales > Viscaceae > Viscum > Viscum album. Next base: position 657,527,610 of record OY728140.1, read on the forward strand.
TCTCTTATTAGTTGAGTCAGGATACTTACCAATGTTGCGATTATTGATCATATTATGAGATTGCTGATTAGGCATAATAACGAGATGTGGACTTCCAGATCCAATTTCATTTTGTTTTCAAGAAGAATATCATTCCATAGTCCATCATATCCTCCATTATCATGAATCATCCCATTTCCAGCCATTTTCTAAAAGCCAAAAAGAGTATTGTGAGAGGAAAAAATCATAATCAAGGAAGGGGGGTACCTTCAATATTTAAAATAATAAGATAAATTCTATGATTGTTATCGTAGTTATACGACTATAATCTATAGATATACATAACTTTAGTGACATACCTAAACATACCTTATAAATATCTCTAGGGATTTAAAAAATGTTTTCGCATCCTAGTTTCCAAAGGTTAACTAAACCTTTCCTTTGATACCAACTATAGAGAGCCCAAACATGACGTACATGGACATTAGATTACTTTTTCAGAATACATAAGACATAAAAAAATAGACACCAAAGGACCATAATAGTTTAGTTTCATTGGAAACACGGAACAAAATCCTCTAATCTCGGTGAAAGATCGTCAACATCACCCATAAAGATCTTCCCCTATTGTTTTCTTACCTAAAACCTTTCTTTATATCCTGGGGAAAAGAAAATATAAAAAGGGTGACTCAAATGCCCAGTACGGGTAAACATAAAGAACATAAAACAATCCATAAACATTTGAATGCAAAAACGTGAACATAAAATCTAAACATCAAAATCTTGAGCAAAGACATAAATATTTTAATTACGTAAGTCATATATCATAATGGAACATCAATAATGAAAAAATAACATGGGAAGAAAAAATGTAATTGTGGAATACCATTATGCACATGATATGATTTCCATAGTATCCATGGAATTGCTTCCAAGGTCATCTTATTGGACAAATACCATTTCTGAATTGAGTTCACTCCTCGTTCCAGTCCTATAACAATAAATCTGATTAACATACCATTCCATCCATGTCTATCTGATGAGATATAAATATTTACCCAATGAATTTGAGGGAGATATAGGTCCCACCCATCTCATAATTAAATCATTCTCACATGTTCCATAACATGAACTTAAGTCATTCATCATTAACCAATGAATAAAATGGGTTTCATAAACATCATTCCATCATAACATAATATATATAAAAAAATGGATATCATTTCATAATAAGAAAAGTGAAACCACGTAAATAATAGAGACATTATACTTGAAACATACCCATATGAAATAATGCCATCTTATATAGAAAATGGTTTTGATAAAACACTTGAAATGAATTCTTGAGGAAAATATCCTTTCTTCTTCAAAATCATTTTCTTTCACAAAATGCCATGTAATTTTAAAAGAAAACGTTTTTTTAAGTAATCATGAAATGATATAGAGGAATCATCATGTTAATAATGTGTTGTCAAACTGTAAAAATCTGTTCATGCCGTATAAGTTAAAAAAACATTCTTCTTGTACTTTTTCCTAAAAAGTCAAAAAGTACCTTGTATGGTAAACAAAAGAATGATTCCTCCCATACGATGTGGTAAAAGTAAAAAAGGGTAAAAATGAATTTAAACATACATAGAAGAAAATTAATCATTTTATGAGAACATTTTGAGAACATATGGACATTGATAATTAACATAACCCCAGTAAATACTTACGAATAATCAATCACTGATAAGAATGAGATTGGAATAATTATCCTTTACCTTATGTCTGATATGCTTCATATGTATCCAAACGTCCTATATAATGATTTAAATAATATCATTGACTTATTACAGAATCATATTTATTGTTATGATATCATATATGGTTCACTTATGACTTTATATTACCCGTTCATTTGTAAATTCATGTTAAAGTAGGGTTTTGGGTAAAATCGTTTCATTTATCGTACGTGTTTCGACTTGTTGTTATTAATATAATTAAATATAAAATGATTACATAATTCCAGAATATAAAAAATGATTTATATATAATATATATTCATATTATACATATATATTATAGATCGATAAATGGAATGAAATACACCATTCATGGAGACGGTAGGCCGTATGTATGCATGAATGTTGTTTTTCGCTTCCATATTGAATTGAATGGAATTAAGTAGATGATATACATATATATATATATATATATACATAAATCCAGTATCATTATTGTGTCATATATTTCATGATTACTTATTATATATACTTTATAATCATTCCTGAATTGTAAAAATGGAAAATGTATCTCATCGTGTTGTGGAGATGGTAATCCGTACGTACGCATAGACGATGATATCGTTCCCATATTTATTGAATGCAATTGGAGTGGATGATATAATACAATATAATCAGTATTATGTTATAATAATCATATATCTTTATTCTTTACACCATTATACCCATTGAAGTAAGGTGGTGGTGGAAAAACTGATTAGACCACGTCGTGGAGACGGTATTCTGTACGTACGCACACACGCTGAATTCGTTTTCCATACGATGGATAGAATGTGTAATAGGGTTGTTTCATATTTATAATAACATATCAGTATATTAGTTATATTGATGTTATTAATTTATGATGAAACAAATAGAGAAGTAGAATTTGAAGAAGAAAGAATCTTGAAAGAATCGGTAGAAGAGATTACCTCTTCTTCGATGCACCCCTTTTAAGCTTCCTCATAAGGCACCAGAGTTGGTCTTTTGAGGAGAACTGAACCACTAGAATGTTTCTAGGGGTGTGGATAAGAGAAATGTGTAGGTTCTGGATGAGCATGAAGGATGAAGGTTCTGTAAAGAGAAGAGGGAAGAGGTGCCCATTTATAAGGGAGGATAAGGGTACCTTTGGAAAGTGTGAAAATATTATTTTATTATAAACTTATCATAGGTTTCAAAAGGTCCAAAAATAATTAAAGATGAATATAAGGTGACTCATGGTCGAAATAAAATCATCTAATAAGAATTGGACATGTTTTGGATAATATTTTAATAATTATAATCAAATATATTTAAATCATTTATTAATGAGGTAAATACTGCATCATTATTGTGTCATAAATAATTTTATTTTTTTGATGTCTAATAATTATAAAAAACCACCAGGTAGGAAATATTTTTATCTATCCAATTATTATTTATAGTCGAAAAGATAATTTATATAACCTATTATAAAAATTATTTACTATATTATTTTTGATAATGTCAATTTTGTCTTTACATTAAATTAATTAATCCAAATTATCATTATCACTACTAAGTGGCACAATGGGGTCCCAAAATCGACCTAAGGATTCCCATGGTCGGCCACTACTCATCCAATAAAGTTAGAAAAAGTGTTAAGGTAATTCTGAATTATTATAATATTCTTTTAACCTTGAATTACCCTGTTTACCTTTAACCGCGGTAAATAAAAGTCAAAAGTTACTATTCACCATAAATTATTTTCAGCTTATTGAACCACTTTTTACTTCATGATAACAACCATGTATGTCGGATTTTTGAAATTCAATTTATAGAAGTGGTAAATTTTTATTAAATGAAAGAGTCAATTTTTTTTAACTACCACTAAGTGGTTTCACTATTCATCAAAAATTGAAGTTTTTCAGAAAAATACCAAAAATTCAGCCTACGATCTATTTGATATTCAGAATTCAAAAATGATTTCTATTTTTCCAAATTCAAAACTTATAAGTGGAATTAATTAATTTTAAAATTAATTCCCGTTACCAAAACAAATTGCATGTTTTTGAGAAACAATAACTATCAAAAGACCCACACTTGTTTATGTCCAATTTAAAAGTGAAATTAGTTACAATGACCAACATTTGATTAAATGGTAAAACTATATCCTAATTACACATTATAACCAATTAAAAAGATAATCTAAAAATATAAATTATCGCGATGAGAAAATTTGTTTTTTAATAAAATATCGCGTGTTTTTCAATTCATTAAAATATCAAAGTTATCCTAATAATATGAAAATTTTATCCAAAGAAATTTTTTATATCCTGATTCCAAAAAAGAATTTTATTTTTTCAATTGAACTTATAAACATTTCATACACTAGATTTAAATTTGGTGCTCCTTCAAAAGGCGGCAAAACTGCATTTCTTGAAAAATACTTATTTTACCCAAAATAAATTATTTTGTTCTCATACCATGTTCTAGAAAATGTGAAAGATGATTAATAATGTTATAAAATTCAAAAATTAGTTAATAATATTTATAATGGATAGTCCATAATAATATTATAACAATATATCATTGTTATGTGAAACCCGGTATTGCGTACGACACACGCTATCGAGGAAGGTCGTGATTGTGTGTAATGCAATCCAAGTTAAGGTTGCGTGGAGTGAAAGACTCCTTTGTTGTTGTGTATGAAAGAACCCAACCATATTTCATTTACACATATATATATAAACTCAATCTTGGGCAGAATAACTGTTATCAAACAAACATGAAATTGTGTGTAACTTGATCCAAGAATAGTGTTGCGTATACTGCAAGCTAATACGGTGTTACGTATAGCTCATGGTAATTTTGGTGTAGTGTATAACACAAGACATCAAATAAATTTAAATGAATACTTCTCATAAAATATTGGTGTCTTACATAAATACTTTTATGTAAATATAAGTTTGAATGTGTATATTGAATGAAGTGACATGTTTTCAAAAATAAATCCTCCAATGAAAGTATATATATATGTAAAGAAAGATTAAATTTGTTTTAAAAAATCTGAAAAATGATCATTTTAAATATGGAAGGTTATTGGGGAATGAACCCATCATTAATTAAATGGGCTTTCCCAAGAGCCCCTTTATTATTTCAATTTTCCACATAATATTATTATTTTTTCATAATCGCCTTTATTTTTTTCATAAAAACAAAATATTATTTTTGAGAAGTCATTACATGTAATTAATTTTGAATGTGATATGGTAATTCTAATCCATAAGTAAATTCAAATGATTCATTCAAAGGATATTTCCAACTTTATTTTCAAAATTATTTTCAATATAATATTTTCAAAAGGATTTATCAATGGTTTTCAAATCCCTAAATAAGAATATTTAATACTCACCACTTATTTTAATATTTTTTATCATAGGTCCAATATAGTTTTTTGAAGGAGTTTACTTCACTTATAGAGTTATCACACACTGTATGATTTTTTCACTTAATTTATTTTATTTAGCTTTGAAAAAGATATATGGTTTCTCTACACTCTAAAACATAGACCAGTACAGGTCCATGTCTATGTAATAAGTTGTTTAATTATTTAGATTATTATTATAAAAATAAATTACACATCATGTTTTAGAACAATTTATATAAAACTAGGGTTGGGGTTTTATGGTTGGTATCAGATGAATTGTCTATGGAACTTTATAGAATATATGTTGTTGGGTCTAGAAGTATAACATTCTAAGTGTTTCGGAATTCTAAAGGTTGAAATTATTAATTGCTTTGTAGTTTGATGAAACAAATTGTGATGTTGTAATTCTATCGAGGTGGAATTTCTGGACATCCGATAAAATTTTAGTAGTAAATTATAAAATATATAAATAATCTTTTGAAATATATTATATAAAAATTTTGTGATTTGATTTAATAAAAACAATTTTTTTTTAACTTTCAATCGTATGATTTCCCAAAATATCTTTTATTTGACACATGATGAAATCTTAAAATAATATAAAATAATTATAATTTTATTAAAATATTGTTTTCATGAAATGATATATTAAAATATAATTTTTTAATAAATAAATATAATTAATAATAATATGTTATTATTATAATTTTGAGTTATAAATTTTGATATGAGTATTAATAAATTACGTTTATAATTTCTTATATATATAATATATATATATATATATGAAATTATAAGAACACATTTTGAATTATAATTAAATTATTTTTATAAAATTACTATATTTTTATTTTAATAAACATATGAGAACTATTATAATTTTAATATCATAGAATTTCTGTGTAATTTTTTTTAAATTATATGGAATTATTATGAGACCACACGTTTTGACGACACATAATTTCAAGGACTCATGATCCCGTAACAGAATTTTGAAATTTCATTAAGTTCACTTAAATGTATGTGTGAGTGGGTCTTTAAAACATTTGAACTAGTTTATAGATTACAACTCTTATGGCTTTGTTAAACTCGAAACACTAGGATTCTCCTACAAAGGACATAACTTCGACTGACAATGTTCGGACAGAAAAGAAATTTTTTGAATATTTTAAAAAGAAGTAATAAAATTACATAAAAAGTTATTTTATTTCTATTCTCATCGTTGAGTTGCAGATGATGGTGTTGTGGTGTGATGATAAATCCCATTAAAGGAAATTCATATTGGATATTTTTTTGAAAGCATAATATCAACACTATTTCATAAATGAAGCAGCATAACAGTTTGACATCGCACTAAAACATAAGCCACGTAACATGTTTTCTTTAATAACACATTGTGGAAATCAGTTGATGTAATTTTCTATGATGAACATGGAACCATTATCTCCCATATTTCAATTGATGAATGCTATCGATGAATTCCGATGGGATGGATTCGATAGATAATGTTCAATGATGAATGCTAATGGAGTGAGGAACAATGATGCCATGAAGCTTCATCCTTCATCAGTAATGGATCCTCAAACAAGGTAGGGGTTTATGTATTTTTTATTTTCCCATTATTTCATCCAAAACAAATAATTTAGATCAACCCAAGAAGGGGATGATCTGAGGATCATGCGTTCTTGCGGAAGGGTGTCACTGTTTTGTTTTCTAATTAGAATTTAAGTATTGTTGATGGTACTATGATCCCAAGGCACACCTGTGTTTTTAAACATCTCTCTTGGAGGGCGTAGGTTGACACTAACAATGGCTTATCCACTCTTCATCTGAGTTCTTCAGGGCTATAACCTCAAAACGAGGGTAAGGATAATATGAGGCATTGGTAGGGATAGTGGAAACCCAAGAGGCCTGAGGTAGTAATCAGAATTGAAATTGAACCATATGAGATCACGCGGTGGCCCAAGGAAGGTCATGCCAGCATGACCCCACTGGCATATCGGTGGCCATAGGTGAGATACAGCGCCAACCAGCACTGTGTGAGGATGAAGTGGTTGGCCCTCGCAGGTAGCACTGGCAAACACGGTGTCCCCAGCATGCGTCACAGTGGAGGACATCGTGGCCCATCCACCATGATGGCTGCCTAGAAACAGCGCCAGCCTGGCAGTGTAAGGGAGGAGGGGCCTGCTCCTTGTTAGCAATGTGTGGACAGGAGGAAGCCTGATGACCAAATGTAGACACCCCAACCAAATCGATCGAGCCGGTGTAGGTTGAATAGGACTGGCTGAGCCTGTTCGTGCTAAATCCGACCGTCTGAGATGATTGAGGATGAACCTCCCAGCCCAACAGTCTATTAAGAATCTACTAACCCTTCAGGCTGATCCCGAATATCAAACTAGGTTGTCTATATAATGACGTTCCATGGGGCCGCCCGATCTAGAAAAATAGACTGGACCGCCAATGCGGGTTTGGCTGAATACATTTTGGATCATCGGGTGACCAAGTATACTGGACCCATGGCCAACCTTGGTCGAGTCCAACAAGGTCGAATGATCTAGACAAACATGATTAGATCATGAAAGACTATGGTTCAGGTTATTCGGGTCAGTCTGAATGAGTCAGATTGGGCACAGAAGCAACCAACAAATATTTATAAAATGGGATGTATCTCCCAGACCGTGCATCTGATTGACTCACATTATGCAGTATTGTGACCCACATGATGGTTTGGTTCTTATGAAATCCTATAAGTAAGATTTCGTTTATTTTGAACCTTTTAGGCATCATGATTCAACTACAAACGAGACTTTGTGACTCAGATATTAGTGAGACCTCATGACTCAACTACCCAGAGAGACTTAGTGATTCAGCTGTTAGTGATACTTAGTGACTCATCTATACATCATGACTCCATGTCTGAGCTAGCAGTGATACATTGCGACACATCTACTCACTGAGACTCTCTGACACATCTACTGGAGAGTATTCGTGGCTCAGCAACCCAGTGAGGCTTCAGGACTCAGCAATCAGTGAGACATCGTGACTCAGCTACTAAATAGGTCTTGATAACCTAGATCGCCAAATGGAATCCTCAAGGATGAGTTCCTTTGAATTAATTGTTGTTCTGTCATCACAACCATTTTTTCTTCTATCAACACGTTTAGTTGTACCTATGTCGATCTGACTCTAGAGACAACAATCTTTGTGCACTCATTTGAAATTTCATTTTGGGATTTCTATGATACCTATGTTGGTATTGGGTTCTATACTAGGTAATTATTTTCTCACCACTACAAGGGCTCCTCTCACACCTTTTTTTCCTTGTAAAAAAGATGGAAAACATTGTCTGGGATTTTGGGGAGTCAGGGTCTGGTGGTGCTCAAATGTGGATATACAGATATACTATGCTTCAGGGAGATTCGATAGTGAGTTATGCCTACCCTTCTGGTATGATCCTTGAAATAACTCCTCTAGAACATGTATTTACTTTTATTGTATGCTTATTTTCATTTGGGTTTGTATTTTGTTCATTTTTTCCTATCAGCTGAACCTTTAGTTATGTGGTTTCTTCCTCGTGTGACATACTTGTTGTTGGAATCCCAGTTTCAGCGTTATATTTTTTATTATGGGATGTCTGAGTGTGTTCGTATAGGTTTAATTTCAGTGCCTTTAATTTTTGAGAATATAAATTATGGATCTAGTTTCCAGCCCATGGCCTGGGGAAGGCAGGCTTGGGGTAGTCACGGCAGGGGTCCCAGGGGACAGTTCAAGACAGAGTGGTATCTAAGGTCGTCAATTCTTCTTTAATGGGTGATAGTCGGTTGTTTTACATAGGCAATGGAGTAATTTTTTTTGATTTTTTACTTTCAAATTCGAGGAGTCCAGTGTTGGTGTGATGGCCGAAGTATCTATACACCCGGACCCTACATTATTCTTTCTGACTCGGTGCATGAAAAAATTGGTAGCTTGCATATTTAAAATGATTTTCAAAATCTATTTGGGTAAAAGTCTGATCACCGGGTATAATTAACAGATTGTGGTTAATCATGATTTCTTTTAGGAAGCCTCCATGAAGACAGCCAGCTTGGATCCTAGTACAGGATTACAACAATAGTCCATCAATCGAGGAGGCATCAGTGTTGGGACCAGTACCTGAGATGGCACCCTCAGGTGGTGTAGCAGAGGAACCACCACCCATCAAGCAATAGTTTCTATCAAACATTCCAGTAGAGGATGCACACCCACTGAGCATGTTGGTTGTGTCCAAGAGGCATATTTATCAATGGTTTTAAGGTAAGACATATCCTCAGATAGATAAGGATTGGATGGAGGTGGTGACATCATGTTTTACGCCTTGTGAGGACACCAACAGACCAAATGGAGGTTCTGGCCTCTAGCCTACAATAGGGTGCTGCATAGAGATGGTGGAGCTTAACACTAAAAAAACATTAGGAGGATAAACTCACCTGGAAATAATTCATGCACCATTTTAGGAAGTAGTTTTTCCCCACAACCTTGTGCTCGATACACATACATGAGATCCTCCACTTACGGTAGGGCAGCCTAATTGAGGCTAGGTACTCGGTGTGGTTCACAGACATATCCTTATACTCTTATAAAATGGTTTGAGAACCATTCTTCATGTCCCATACGTTTTTGTAGGGGTTCAGAAAAGAAATCAGAGCATCTATGATCTCCCTCAGCATACCTACACATGTTTGAATGCTGAATTGATCTCTTTTAGTGGTGGGAATCTTTGTAGGACCTGGACTGACTGTGACAGCTACCACTGAACGACATGTAGCGGAGTCCTTGGTAGTGGGAAACTGGCAACCAACACAGGGGTACATGAAGACCAGACCCTCCAGGGGACAACCCATGGAGGCAAGGTCGGGAGTGAGAGTCCGCATGGGTTGCGGACACCAACATAAGAACTAGTTGTGCTTCACATGCATCGGGCATGGGCATAAATCTCAAGACTACTCGACCAGCCATATAGTTGATCAAAATGTAGTTGAGGGACTAGATATGCATATGTTGGGACATGAACATGGAATTCCATATAGAGGAGGATGTGGAAGGGGAGTAAATAGAGTTTCAAACAGTAGGAGGAGATATGAGGTGCTACCACCACCACCCCCAAGCGGTCCACCACGAGCTCTAGGAGAAGATGGACAGAGGTGGGGCCTACTTCAGGTGATGGAGGCCGAAAACCATGGAGCTCTAGGGATTATCAGAGCTATGATATTTTTGTACTCCACTTTATCTCTTGTTCATATAGCCGTAGGTCCTAGTCACTCTTTCCTTGCCACGGACGTTGTTTGTGGTTCATATATTCGGGTAGAGCTATTAGCTAGATCCTTGTAATTATAGACTCTTATGTGATGGGATTTGGAGTTCAAACACTAGTTCTGGAAGTGAAATCTTCATTATGTGGGCAGAGCTTCATATGGGATCTCCATGTTGCACTGTCGATGCATTATAATGTTATATTGGGTATGGACAAGTAATCTACAGTCTATGCTTCGATCGACTGTGTTAGGTGAAAGTTATGTTGTGTCCTTGATGATGGGGCTAGGAGTTCCATTACCAGTGTGAAGGGAACTTCTAAAACACATGACAGATTTATTAGTGGTGGGTCCACCAAACACTCACTAGTTGGCTTGAAATAGCCTCAGTGCATTGGAAGAGGGGAGTCTGAGACTTCTTATAGTTATCGGAGTATGACGATATCATTCATGATCATGTTTGGGGAATACCTCCTCAAAGGTTTGTAGACCTATGCATAAATTAGTACATGGGGAGGACACTAATATCCACCTTATCATATCATATAGATCCCAAGGGGCTTCATGAATTGAGGGTATAACTAGAGGAAATTTGGTATAATTGGTTAATAAGGCCCATCATTTCTCCATGGGTAGCCCAAGTGTTGTTTTCCAAGAAGGAAGATGGTAGATTGAGGATATGCATGGAATCCCAGTGCCTGAACTAGGTGACTGTGAAGAACAAGTATCCACATCCAAGGATTGATGACCTCATGGATTAACTGAAAGGAGTGAGATGGTTCTCAAAGATTTACCATAGTTTTTTCTATCATCGTCTTTTGGTTGGGATGAGGATATACCGAAGACAGCCATCAAATTTTGGTATGGCCACTCAGAGTTCATGGTGATTCCCTTTGGCCAAACCAATTCCCCATTGGTGTTCATGGGACTCAATGATAGGATATTCCAGCCGTACCCTGATCATTTTTAGTGGTCTTAGATGATGAAATCTTATTGTACTCGACGTTAGAGGAAGAGAACACCACACACCTGCTGATAGTTATTGATACACTCCAAGTGTATCATCTCTATAGTAAGATCTTGATGTTTCAATAAAAGATTAATGTGGTCCATTTTTGGGGACTTGTCATCTTAGAGGGTAGAGATGCAGTGGATACAATGAAGATAAAGATAGTTGTTTCTTCGGATCCACCATTGAGTTTGAATAAGGTGTTATGTTCTTGGGGTTGGGTTGATACTACTGATGGATTTCACACATATTTTCTTGAGTAGCATCACCCTTTTTGCATTTAAAAAGAAGGGGGCACACTTGGTATGGATAGAGAAGTGTCCTGATAGTTTCTAGGAGTTTAGGCGAAGACTGATGAGTGCCCCATCATAATACTACCATAAATAGGCGATGGATATGTAGTCTTTTATGACACGTTATGGACTCAACTAGGTTGTTTCTAGTTTCTGGAGTGAGAAATAATCACCTATGGCTCACTACAGTTGAGGCAACATGAGATGAAATATGAAAAGAATGACTTGGAGTTATAATTTTTGGATTTTTCAAATCATATGTGATAGTACTACTTGATGGGTGAATGGTTTGACTTCTACTCTGACCACAAGAGTCATAGGTATATCTTCCCAATGAATGACCTTAACATGAGATAGTGGAAATGCATAGAGTTCCACTAAGACTATGACTACTAGATAGTCTATAATCCCATGAAGGGGAACATGGGGGAAAACACACTCAACAAGATGTCTAGCTTACAGCTACTATGTGAGGCGATGGAGTAGTTATCCCTGATGGATACATCCTTTCCGGATGGTGATGTAGAAAGTTACCTTCAGTTGATAGCTACAAATCATCAACTCTTTCAGTGATTTAGGTAGGAATGACTTATGGATGTTGACTTTGAGGCATGACATGATTAGATATTATCAAGATAGGCTCTTGAGGAATTTTTGATAGGTTGGGATCATGTAATCTTTTTCAAGAGATGCAACATAGTATGTACAAAGTTACAAGATGAGATGTTGATGTTGTTCAATACTTCTTTTTTGGCGGTACATCCTTGTGTGGAGAAGATTTAATAGGACCTATAACATCAATACTAGTGGATAGGGATGATGAAAATGGTTGTAGAGTTCGTTTCAAAATGAGTCACTTACCAGCAAGTGACGGTTGAGCATTAGGTCCCATTAAGCATAGAACATCACATGGAGGTACCAAAGATAAAGTTGAATGGTATCCCAATGGAATTTGTGTCGTGGTTAACACAGATTTCTAGGGGCCACAAATATATATGTGTGATCATTAACTGACTCACCAAGTCAGCCTGCTTCATACCCATATGGGATCAGGGATATGTAGAGGGACCGGGATGCCTCTATATCTTTGAGATAGTGCTGCATCAGGAGGTTCCTTCAATGATCATATCATATTTAGACTCTCATTTTACATCCTAGTCGGGGTATGGATTTTTGGGTGTTTTTGGGACAGAGCTACACATGAGAAACAGATTTAACCCTTAGACGGATAGCAAGATGAAGCGACTCATATAGACCATGGATGACATGCTTCATTCTTGCATCCTTGATTGTGTTCAAAGTTGGGAGGAACACCTAACATTATTGGATTTCGAACACAAAAACAGCCATCACTCAAACATTGGAATGGAACCATTTTAGGCATTGTATGAGAGGGCTTGCAGATCACCACAAAGCTAGATAGACCCAATAGAGTCATCACTCATGGGTTCAGAGATGGTACGAACAACCACTCAAGAGGTGAAGACCATCTTGGAGTATATGAAGAATACATAGAGTAGTCAGAGATCATATGATGATAAGATATAGAGACCACTACAATTCGAGGAAGGAGACCTTGTTTTTTTTTGGGTCTCTCCTTGATGGGGATTGTAACGATTTTTCCGGGGTGTAAATTTATCTTCGAGGATCATCTGACCTTTCCAGACCATCTATAGAGTTGTAGAGGGGTGTACCATCATACACATCAACAATAGATTCATCAGGTGCACGATATTTTTCACGTGTCGCAGTAGAGAAGGAACGTGAATGATCCATCACATGTCATCAACTGGGGTTACCTGGAAATTAATGATGGGGACATGATTTCAAAAATCCCAGTGGAGTTAGTTGATTGATAAGAGCAAGTCCTTTGTGGATGTTTGATACCTATAGTGCGTGTTCGGTGGTATAAAGGTATTCTCCAAGAAAGCACATTGGAGAGTGAGGATCAAATTTGTGCTAAGTACCCCCATTTGATTGATTAGACATTGTTTTGAATTTCGGGTATATAAAAACCTATGGTATGATGAATAAAATTTACCGGAATGTATGAGTTTTTTTTAATCTATATATGGAATTATTATGAGATCACATGCTTTGCTGGAATGTGAATCTCAGGTCTTTTGTGTCTGAAATAGAATTTTGAACATTCATTAATTTCACTTAAGTAAACGTGCGAGTGAGTTTTTATAACTTCTCAACCAGTGATCAGATCAAAATACCAGGGAACCATTAAATTTGGAATTCTAAGATTCACCTAGAAAGGTATAATCTTCAATTGTCAAGGGACGAATGTAAATGTTAATTTTAGTACTTTTCCGGAAAAAATAAAAAGTTATTTGATTTATTTTCTCAATGTTGTACAGTGGATGAAAACATTATGGTACGACAATGAGCCACATTAAAGGAAAATCATAATGGATCATTTTTTATTCAAGAATAATGATATGACGTCATAGCATAACAGAAATGTAGGGATGTGTTTTATTTTAATAACATGTTGGAGAATTCAATTGATGGAGTTTTCTATGATGAAATTAAAACCAGTCTCTCCCTTTCTCTCTGATGAGTAATGCCATCGAGAAATGCTGGTGGGATGGATTCAAGAGATGATTAAAAGAAATGAATGTTAATAGAGAGAGGATAAATGATGGAATGAAGATTCATACATGCTCATAAATGGATCATTAAACCAGGTATTGGTTTATTTTGTTTTTATTTTATTTTTCTTCTTTCTAAAATCACAAACACAGATCATCCCACAAATAGGTTGATCAGCGGATCGTGCATTCTTGATGGATGGTGTCATTATTCAGTATTATAACATGGATTTAATTATTATTTATGGAACAATGATCCCACACCTCCCCTAGGTTTTAAAAACTTTATAAGGAAGGTCACGGGCCGACACGAACAAGGCCCAAGCCCCTCCGCTTGTGCGTTCTTCGTGTCCGCTTCTTCGAAATGCTTACTAGGTGAATATGAGATCATTAAAGTGATAGAGACACCCAAGAGGCCTGATGGTTAATGTTGTATTTAAATGAATCCACTAGAGAAGAATTGGTGGCTTCTGGAAGGTTTCTTTGATGCGACACCACCGGCGCGGTAGCACAGGCGACCGAAGGCGGCCACCGGAAGGAGGCAGCACCAACTAGCTGGGCGTACAGATGAAAATTCCAGACCTCCCTGATCGCACCGTTTGAGATGGTGGTCTCGACGCACACTACGGTAGAGAAGGTTTCAGCCTGTCAGATGTGATGGCTCTCTGGATGTGTTACCAGCCGAGAGCCATGTGGGAGGAGCTGTATGCTCATTTCAGGTCGTGTGTGGATAGGGGGAACATGGCTGACCAGCCACACATGCTCCAACTGGACTGACCAAGATGGTATGGGATGAACCTGGTTACTAGGCCTCCCGTGCGGCCTAGATAAACATTCGAGACGGTCCAATCTATATGACTTTGAGGATCAGATAATGCCGGGTCACATGGCGGCCCATGTTAGGAAATGAGACTGACCTTCATGTGTAGGTCGGGATGGATAAATTTTGGATCACTGGGTGACCAAGTGATCTAGACCCACGAACAACATCAGACGACTCCAGTAAGGCCCAATGGGCTAGATAGATATTATTAGGTCATGTGGGACCCTAGGTTGGGTTTGTCAGGTTTTTCCAAACTATTCGGACTGGGCCCGGATGCAACGGACACCTGTTTACAAAAAGGGATGTACCTCCCAGACCATTCATCTGAATGATGCAATGTCTAAGGTGTTGAGACCCACATAACGGGGTAGTCCTAATGAAATTATCTATGTAAATCTTTATGAAGGTTGACCGAGTGAGGATTAGTTACTCAACTATTAAGCAAGATTGCATGGCTCGTCTATCAAAAAGACTTCATGACACAACAACCCTATGATACTCTATGACTCAGTTAGCAGCCATTCTTCATGACTCAGCTACCCAGTGAGACTTTATTATTTAACTACCATCAAGACTTCGTGATTCAACTACCCATACAGGCTTCTTTACTCATCTATCATAGAGACTTCGTGAATCAGGTACTGAATAGTTTTTTTGTGACCTAGCTAGCCTAAATAACTCATTATGGAAGAGTGACTTTGCAGTAATTGATGTTCATTGATCACAAACGTTGGTGTTTCTGTCAACACAATATGTTGTACATATGTTGAGATGACTCTAGTGACTCTAGTCATTGTGAATTTTTTTTGGATTTCCTTTGTGGATTTCATTGAGACCCGAGTTGGTCTCTAGGTCACTACTGTGTACTGTTATGCTCACCCCTTCCTGGCATTCACCGACACGTATTGTTCCTTGTACTGATGATAGTCAAATTTGACTAGGATATTGGATATCAAGGGCTTAGTGGTTATTGGAGGATGATATACAAACTCAGTAGGCTTCAGCGACATCCAACAATGAGTTTTTCCATCCCTTCATGTAGGATCCTTGGCGGTTGGCCTCTGGGACTTGTACATCCTTTTATTGAATTTTCCTTCTTAATTTGGTTTTTATTTTGGCACCATTTTCCTTTCAGTTTCACTATTATTTTTGTGTCTTCATACTCATGTGACATACATTTGATTGGTATCCTAGTTTTATCTTTACATTCCATAGTATGTGTTGTGTGTATTTGTGTACAGGTTTAAAGGAAATACCTTCCATTTTGGGGATATGCATTTTGGTTCTAGTCGCCAGCCTGTGGCAGACGAGCTTGTGGTAGTCACGGAATAGGCCCCAAGGGATGGGTCATGATAATAATTGTGCAAATTATAATCAATATGAATTTTTTTAAATCCAATATTTTACTAAATTTTAAATATTAATAACAATTTGTTTTAAAAAAACAAAATAGTAATGAAAAGGAAGGATAGGGTCTGGGCATTGGGTTTCACGTGTGATATGAGAGAAATAGATTTTGTAATGGGTTCTTAGGTATCGTGATCAAGCAGCATGTTATATCCTATAGTTTTCATACGACAAGAGTGTGTAGAGCGATTTTGTGCATTGGAGGGATGTAATTATGATGAGGGAGTTTGAAGAAGTTGTAATCAAGGCATCCATGGATCTATATCCCTGGGTGTATGAGTTTTAGTAGAAATGTTAGAGCCCTTTGGGTTTCATTTTTCTTGGAATCTAGTAATGGTTTTCCTCATAGCCTTCAAATATACATGGAGTTGGATTTTTGTCCAAAACGACTATAGTTTTTAGTCGTACACATCATTTTTCTATATCTTCTATTCATTATTAGGGACTTTTGAATATGTAAGTCAATTTTTCTAATGGAATATTTTTCTTGTTTACTTTTGAATGTGATGTATTCTCTTTGGCTTTGGTCCACAAATAGTCTCTTCACTATTTAGAATCAAAATTTTATAAGGTTAATATCTTTTAAATTACCCCAGGATTTATTTGTTGGAGTATATTTTATTTATTTGGTGTCTTGGATGTATGATCATATATTATGAGTTTTCAAGGAAAGATTATGTGCATGATTCTCTATTTACACAGTAGGAAATATAGGTATAATAACTATCTAAACCAATAGGAAAATAGAATTTGGGGGAAACCATTTGGATTCTAGAATAGGGGTGTCTTCTACAACATCTTTTACTTATTTTCCTCAATTCTATATGTCATTTAATACTATTTAATTTCTATGAAAATCATTAATTTTAGTAGGGTAATTTTTTTGTGAAAAATATAAATGTTGTGTATGTCAGACTTATTTATTTTCATACTATTATCTGAATTTTTATCTATAAGTGTGATTATAAATTTATTTTTACTAATTGATTGTTGAGTTCTTATTAAAATCAAGAAAGGTAAATTTTTCACTCAAATTTCAACGCTATATATATTTATATGTTTATATATGCACCATATTGAATTATGAAAAATGTGGAATTTCATGATTTGATTATCAAACACATATACATATGAATATATATAAGTATTATTTTTTATACCAAGTGTATTCTATTTATTTATAAGAGTGTTTATATTTTTTGAAATTAAAACTCTAATTAATTTTTATGGATTATTCACTCTTAGTTCAATTCAAAAACCAATATCCCAAGTATATATATTTATTTAACAAAGTATATGTTACAAAAAATTTCACATATCAACTCTTCGAGTTGATATTCAAATTTATAGATATCTTTCTTAAACCTAAATTTATTACGTGGTAATGAGTATTATTATTTCAACATCATTTGTATGTGTGTGTCTATATATATTTATATAAGAATGAAATGTTAATTATTTTATTCTTCATGATTTTATTTCCATATTTCTAAACAAATTTCATAAAAATCAATCATGTATATTAAAATTAAGGATGTCTCATATTCATAAAATAAAGTTTGTGTAATTATGCATAACATCAACATATTTTGCATTTATAATAATTAAATAATTTCAATTTAAATTTTATGGTATTCATTGAAAATAATGAAGTAAAATGATTTCTTAAAGCTGTAAAATGTTTTTTTATTTAAATGTTTCATTTATCTGTCAAATATAAAATGCATATTATGATCAATTATTTATATGAGTACCGAAGGTATCCCATGAAAGAAACTTGGAAAGCATGGTAATTACATGAAAAGGATTGTCTATATAGTTTTGGTTGTGAAAAAAAAGTAATATGCAATGAATGTTCATATATTTATTTATGTACATACATATATATAAATATTAGTTTGAATGGTTATTTTTAATGTAGTGACTTTTTTTCATAATTAAAAACTCTAGTGAATGTATATATATGTAAATATTGATTAAACTTTTATCATAAAATTTTGCACCTGAACATTCTAAATATGGATGGATATTGGGGTGTGAACCCATCATTAGTTAAGTGGGTAGGCATAAGACAACCTTCATCATTTCAAGTTTCCACATAATTGTTTTTTGTTTTTTGAATATTCTATATTGATTTCAAAAAAACACTGTATTATGATTCAAGTAATTTATGAATGTATGTATTTTTTAAAGTGATGTAGTCTATCTAAGATGTATGTGATTTCAATTGATTTTTTCAAAGGATATTTCAAAATGTATTTTTGAAATAACTTTGAGAAGAATATTTTTAGGGGATTTATCAGGGTTTTTATGCCACTTTATTGAGCATATTTAATCCTCACCGCTTTTTTTAAACAATTATTTCACAAGTCATGTACATATTTCTAGGGGATTTCCCTTCACTTGTAGAGTTATCACATACTCTGTCTTTTGTTAAATTTATTTTATTTTTTTAAGCTATGATAATAATGTAAGGCTCGTCTAATATCCAAAACCAATTTTTGTAAAGGTCATTATTTTTGTAATATATTGTGTAATTATTCAGTTTCATCTTATAAAAATAAATTACTCTATATATTTTAGCAGCGACTCCAAGAAACTGGGGTCAGGGTGTCACACCCGATAGTGAAAATTGCATGTCTTTCAGTCAGAAAAATTATGTTTGATAAATAATATTTTAATTTAGCAGATAATTAATGTCAACATGATTATATATAATTTAAGGTAATGTTAATGAAAACAAATAAGAATCATAGAGGTTAATATCAACAACTTCCATTTTTAAAGTTATAATAAACCATCTAGAAGAAGATTAATGATAATAACAATGCACTATATACAAATTGGGGTAAGAATAATTTTTTTAATTGATTAACATATATTTCAGGAAATATCTTTAAAAAAATTCTTGAGAAGAATAACATTTTTATTTGTAAAAACATATGAAAATAATTATTTATGACTAACTTCTGAAAATAAAATTTTAGATATAAAAATTCACATGAATTTTATTTGAAAATAACTCTTGAAATATATGAAGGAATATTGACAAATTTTACTGTTCTTTATGGCTAGAATTTGATTCATATATATCATCTTAAAACAATGTTTTCAGTAACATTTTTCGTAAAATCCAAATGGGAATTATTTTGAAATTTAGAAAAACATAAATTAAAATAATTTTGCAAATTTTATAATGGGTGTAAATTAATTCAATAAATCATTTTGATATATTTTAATTCTCTTTTTCAAAATATTATAATATATTAATTTTTCATCAAAACATTATTCTGACTAAAAAGAATAATGAATTAGTATTTTGATGAAAAAACATTCAAAAAAAAATTATATACCAGTGAGTGGAAAAATAGAACTATTAATTGAAATATATTCTTTTAAAATAGAGTAGATTACCATGGATTTTTTGTTTTTAAATGATCATTTATTTTCCTTCAAATAATTTTTATGAATGAACAATCTTTATTAGGGTGAGACTACGAAATAAATCATTTAATTGGTCATAAATTTTATGTGAGAATTAATAAATCATTATATTTTTTTTATCCAATATAAATCCCAGAAAAAATAATAATTACAACATAATATAATAAAAATTAATTACACACATAATCTTATTATGATATAATCAATAAAGTATAAGTTTACAATAAATAGTAGAAATTGAGATTAAAAATCCCTTACGTTACACTTCAATTTGGTAAATAATACTTTGATATCATGTATAGTTATTTTAATAATGTCATTAACATAAAAATAAACCATATTATCCTTTATAATATCATTTGTGAACCTTCTCTAATATCGTATCCCATGTTTTTTAATAATCCTTCATTATTTTCATATTTTAGGTGTTAATTAACTTATTTTTAGGTATGTTTTGACTTGTTATTTTTTGTTCATATTACCTAGATCTTGGTTTAAAAATATAAATAATGTAAACCATGATTGAAATATTATATATATTATGTGTATTTTTTGTTTATTAATCCATGAAATTTGGTGATTGAAAATGAAATTAATCATTCTTGGAGATGGTATGCCATACCTGTGCATAAAGGTTGTTTCCATTCTAATGTTATCTCAAATGAAATAATACATAATGATATATATATATTCATTCCATCATCATTTTTATTTTATATGTATCACATATGTTTCTAAAACCAATCATTAATACATTACTTTTAATGTGTGAAAAAATCACATCACTTCGTGAAGAGGTAGTCTCTCATACACATGACCGATGATATTATATTCCACAAAATGGAAATCAATTATAAATATGTGATGTAATAATTAAAAAATCATTATAACATAATAAATATCATATATATAAGATATAAACCTGAAATCAATTATTATTCCCTACTTTGAATTGTTGTAATGGAAGAACCAACAACATTGGTTTGTGATGGAGTAGTCTACCTTACACACGAATGATATTTTCATAACCCATTTTTATAAATGTGTAATATTTTAGGTCACAATCCCAACATATGAAAATCTCATTATACTCAAGATACTAATTTTATTATATACGCATATTATAATCCGAATTAAAGGAGTTGAAAAAGGAAATAAAATTAGAATGCTTTTAGAAAAATATTACTTATTTTTTATGTATCCTCTTTTGGTTTTCAATAAAACCCTAAAAGGATTGATTTATAATATTGTTAAGTATTATATGATAAGGGGGGATTTTTTGGGGGGATTTTTGTGGTTTCTGAAGAGAAAAATTCATTGTGAGATGTGGCGAAGTGTGGAAAGTGAGTTCCATTATATAGTTGAGGAGGAGTAGAATTCTTGAAATTAGTCAAAAGTATTCACTATTGGGTTGTATACCTTTCTTAATGTGGCAAATAAATTTAATAGTAATTTATACATATGTATATTCGGTCTATAAGAACATCTATAATTAAAAAACATTTATTTTTATATTGCTGTTCATTAACTTCTATGTTTCTCTAATTTCACCATTTAGGGTTTTATTATGGTAATTAAATTTATAACTGAGGTAATTAATTAAATAAGAATAAATTGTAGTGATATTTACTATATACAATTAACCTTCCAATTTCTACTTTTTATAGCTACTTTATTAAATAAAAACTCTGTATGTGTTGAAAATTAATCTTAACACAACTGTACATAACGTAAAAAAACACCGCTTTAATGGTAATCAAGCTAACAATGTTATTACTATTTATGTGTCAATATGTTTGTCATAAAAAATATACTCGTACTTTAATGGAATATATTTTATATCTATAAACATTTATAATTAACTTTGAACATGTTATTTTATTAGTAATTTTATATCATTTAATAAAATTTCAGTTTTAATAAAATAGCATTAATGATAATTTGAACATTATTTATTTAATTTGAATTTACAAATATCAATAATATGACGGAATTAAAATATAATATTTTAATCTATTTTAATAATATTTAATCGTTTATAAAATTAATGGATCTCAATAATTCATAAAATTTACATCTATTTTAATATGTTTAGAACCATTTATTAAATTTAACTAATAACTAAATAATTAGTGTGTTGGAATTTCATAAGAATATTAAGTAAATAATTAATGTAAAAATATATATTTTATTTTGAGGGTAGAAACACATTTTTATATCAAAATACAGTGTATAACTTAACAAATTTTATTTTTCCCAATCCTAATGTCTTATAAATATAAAGACATCCTAGATTCCTATAATTTTGTTCTCTTCACATACCATATTATATAGGCCACGTTCATGGAATTATATCCCGCTAACTCATAGAACTAGAATTTATTCTTATACGGGATGAAATATGGACAAAAATGGGGTGTTTTAATAGTTGAAATGTAATTATTCGCCTTATATTCTATGTTTCTTCCCAAAGGGAACTCGTTTTCTCCTAAATAATTGAAGTTATTTTAAACTATTATTAAAAATAATTATAATAAAAAATTAAGTCTAATTTATTATATAATATAAATTTTTAGTATGAAAATATATAATTTATTCTTTTAAATTATACTCATGGAATAAGATGATTTTTTTGAAAACAAATCTCATAAACGAGTTCAATAATTGGGGTTTAAAATGAAATTGATTTTAATTTTAAAATGATTGTATTTGAAAATAAAATATGAAAATGATTCCAATGAATTAAATTTTATTAATTTATATATTTTGCAACTATTTTTAATATAAAACAAATTTAATATATTTTTTAATACAATTAATTATTTAAACTGAATTTTTGTTGTCAATTGAAATTCAATATTTTTTACTATTTATCAAAATTGTAACCCCCTAAAAAAGAACCAAAAATTAAACCCAAAATAATATTGATATTCAATATTAAAAAACAAATTTTATTTTGAAATATTAATTTTATAAAATTATATTAAATTATTTTTCAATTAAGTTTGAAAATAATGATTATACCGTATTTTTTAAAAAAAATTGTATATCATAAAAAAATTATATTTTTCAAAATGATTCCAATTTTTTTTAATCATTTGATTCTCAAAAAATTCTTGTACAAATTAAAATTTCATATGATTTTTATTTTTATTCATACCTCCATTATAATACCTAACAATTGATTGCCTTTCATATTAAAATAACAATAATTGTATTCAATAAATCTCGGTCTTTTGTGTAACAAATCCATTGAAGAGATTCATTATTTTGTGTATTGAAATTTAAATAAGAATTTTTTGAAAAGAAATATATTTAATAGATTTTAATTACATTAAATATTAAATATATCACTAGTCATTATAATGTTATACTATTTTCTACGCTTGGTGGTTTGTGTCATACACACTATCGAATAAACTACTATAATTTTATAATTTTATGGGTGATAGAGTATCCTAAAATTAAATATATTTCATCATTTAAATATGAACATGATTTAGAAATTAAATGATTTTTTTATTTATAAATACCAACATTTTAATCCCACATCATAAAATAGTTAATAAAATATCCCATTAATAATGCAGAATGGGAAGCATAAAGGTTAAATTGAGTAACATATAACAAGGTATCTCTTTAAGAAAAAATCAGGGGATAATGACAATATGGACACCGAGTAATACGATAAATATTTATAGAGAGTTATTGGGGACATTGATCATAATAAATTGAGTGATAAAGGAAATTTGGAATTGCTAATAACCAAATATTTATAATGATTTAAAAGATAAAAAAATGAAGGTATTATAATAGAATTTTTATTTCAAGACTCTTTTCAAAGGATATGGAATTATTTTATTAAACATTAATTTAATGAAATATATTCAATTGATATATATTTAATTTATATGAATAATATCATCATTTGTTTCTATTTCAATCAGTTTAAAATTAATCGATTTTTCCAAGAAATAAATATCAAAAAAGGAATTTTATTTTTCCCAAAACACTAAAATTAAATTTTCACAGATTATATGAACCATAAAAGAGAGAAAACTCATTCATTATATATCTAATAATTTTCCAAACCCACTACGAATACAATATGTTATCAAATATATACAATTAATATAAAATCCTCAAATGTAATACTACTAGGTCAACAGTGATATTTTTATTTTTCTAAATAATTTGTTTAATAATAAACAATGGCATACTATCTTTAATGATTTTCAATACCTTAATAATTATTTCTATTATTCTTCAAATAATATTTTAATTTCAACATATACAATAAAAATATTATCCAATATTTTTTTAATATAGGAATTTCACATCACATAAAACCTAAAAAGATGTATTGCAGTCATTAAACTTAACTTATATCTTAAAATCAAAAACCAATGATACTATCTAGATATGGATTTTTTCCAAGGAAATAAAATATATTCTATAGCATACAAAAACATTAATATGTTCATCATTAATTATAACCAAATTATATCATATGGTTTTGTTTTTTAATCTGTATATTCCTAAATATAGTTTTTAAATATGCTATTAAATATCCTTAGATACAGATAATATATTTCATGAATTAAAAACGATATATTACGATTTTTTGTATAAGCATGGAGTCATTTTTTTCCATTATAATAGCATAATATATAAGGAATTTCATGTCACTAGCTAAATAGTATAGTAGTCTTGTTAAACTACTTACATAAATTGTTTTATAATTATATTTTAATATAAAAATTTAAAAAAATGTTTTAAGAAATATTTATCTCATTACATATCACATAACCCTACATATTAGTCATATTAGACTACATGGATTCCTAAGAAATAGAATAAAATAATTGTGAGAAAAAATTATTTGTATGGGTTATGTAATGTAAAATGTATCATTAATCAATATGTGTAATACATAAATAATGGTCAAAAAACAAAACAATCATGAAATTTAAATAAATCTAAAATAATGGTGAGATATGATATAATAAATATATAATTGTATGTCACTGAACACGCATTATATTATTAACAATAATCTAAAAACAAAACGCATCCATATAAAATGACATAAAAACCCACTTTGATAATGAATACTAAATTTTAATAAAGGTAATTTTTAATTATACCGTGTCAGGATTCCTAGTCACATTATTTTTTTCCATAAAAATTTACCCCTATTATGGTTTAAAACATTCTAGGTAAACCCCATCTTATTTTTTCTAAGACCTTTCACTATACACTACAATCAAGATCCATCCTCTGGACATTTTAAAATACATGGATGCAAATGAAAAGGGTTGGTTCAAACTGATCTCACCTCATTATACTACTAATTAATTGAGTTAATTACATTTAATGTTAAAAAACTCATTTCATACCTACCCAAAACAGTCCTCATATATCAAACAATAAATTTAACTCATAAACAATTAGCCTTTTCAAGTATCAATATTGAGTAAAGGATAAAGAGTGGTCAATATTTGAATATTAAATCAATAACTATAAAAGTTAACACAATATATAATAATTATATATCATTTAGGATGTAAATGTGTATATGTTAAAAAATATTTACATTAATGGGAAATTTAATTTCCACAAGAAAGTGAATAATTCATGGTAAATTTAATAACAACACAAATGAATCAATGAAGTGAATTTCAATATATTACATGGAAAAATTAAGCATAAAAAATCTATATTAATATTAAGTATTTTATTAATCCATTTTTTTAATAATAAAAATTTTCATTCATGAATATAAATACCAAAAATTATATTTAAAATCATTCTTTATAGAAGTATCCTTTTTTATTTTGATTTTTTTTTGAAAACCCATTTTTTGGAAATTTATTTTATATCTAGAATTGCATATAACCTTTTGAAATTATATATCTAGGAAGAAAACTATAGAAAATAATAAATTTATCTTGTAATCTTTTGATTGTTCGTAACTAGTAGGAATTTTGTTTCATGTCGTACATGTAAAAAGAATCTTTTCTATCACTTTTTTTGTAAAATATAAATGATAACTATTTTAAAATTTACAATGATATTTATTAGAGAAAAATTATTAATGGTTAAAAATTGGTTAGAAATCCATTAATAAATTATTTTTAATAATATAAAACATTTTTTTAAAACAGTTTTAGGAAATAATTGTATTTTGGAATGCCTACTTCCAATCGATGTGAGAAATGAAATTGTAAATTCATGAAATAATATTTATAAATCGTTTTATGAAGAAAAGAGTGGTAAAATATTAATATTATGTTAAGGTATCATTAATAAGAATAATTGTTTTAAAAAAAATTATTAGAAAATGGCCATGTAATTCCCTTCAGCTTTTTTTCAGGAATAAATAATCTCTACTAGAATTAAATTTTGAAATAAACCCTTAAAATAATCATAACATTGAAGTGAGAATTAA
The DNA here is from genome assembly GCA_963277665.1 of Viscum album. Classification (NCBI taxonomy): domain Eukaryota; kingdom Viridiplantae; phylum Streptophyta; class Magnoliopsida; order Santalales; family Viscaceae; genus Viscum; species Viscum album. The sequence goes on from OY728140.1 coordinate 657,554,055, forward strand.
TTAATAAATATATTTTCTGTATCCCCAATAAATCGATATAAAATGTGGATTTAATACATATTATAATAAATAGTAATTAAATAAATAATATTAGAATGACAGAATAAAAAAAGTAGATGTTTAACCCATGGAGTATAAATTGACTTAAGAAATCAATTACCTTATGCTTATTTTTGGTTGAACATCCCTTAGACACATATATAATGGTTTTAATCATGTTATTAACTTATAAATGAACTATATTAACATTCATAATATCATATATTTTTATTTTGTGACATCTTATCTCACAATATATAATAATATATTATTGTTTTCATTGATTCCAGTGTTAATTTCTGTATTTTTCAAGTATGTTTTGACTTTTTATTTTATATTTCATATATTTCAATCATGAAATTTTAATCATTAAGAAAAAATGCATTATTTTAATAATATATATTTATTATATTATAATTTATATTTTTACAAAAAAATCTCTATTAATAAAATAAATATACAATTCATGGAGACGATAAGCCATATGTATGCATAAATGTTATTTCCATTTTCTTATTTTGATAATATATTAGAAATTATATTATATATATATATTATAATTAAAATATAAATTTTGTTCCACTTATATCAAATAATTTGTTTAAACCTATCTTCAACACATTCCAGGTAAAGCGTGAATAAATCACATCACTTCGCGAGGTAGCAGTCTGTCGTACACATGGGCGACGATATCACCCCACCAAATGGAAATAATGAAGTTATATTTGATAGGAATATTATAAAAGCCTAATAAAATCACAAATATAATATATATCATATATAAATAATTAATCCATCATTATTCCCAACCATGTACTGTGGTAACAGAAGAATGTATGACATCGGTTGATGAGTCAGTGTTCCTCCATACACAAGAATTATGATTTCATAACCCATATGATGGAAGATTTGTAATATTAAAGTCATAATATTAACATTAACAAATATTGGTATATATATGATACTGAGTTTATTATATTTTCAGAGTATAGTAGTAATATAAGGAGTTGGATAAGGAAATAAAAAATTTTCATTTTGAATTTTATTTCCTATTATTCGTGTATCCTCATCAGGTTTTACCTAAAACCATAAATGGGTTTATTCTTAATAAAATAGGATTATAGGATAAGGGTATGGGTATTGATTGATATTTTGGGAGGGTTTTTAGGTTCCAAAATTCCTTTATATGTGTGAATAATGGGGGACAATGAGGTACCTTTAATAAAATGGGAAGAGTGACATTATTGTAAATATACAAAAGTATTCACTATTGGAAGTACTCCCATACATTATGTGGCTCCAAAAGTGAAATATAAAGGTGTTGAGTTTATAATTTGTTTGGATACACAACCAAAACCCCAAAATATATATATATTTAAAGTTCTTCCATAACAAATATTTTTCCCTACTTTTAGTATGTTGGTTTTTGTTAAGGTATGAAATTTAATGACATCGGTAAATAATAAATTACAACTGTATTAAAGTAATACTTATTATATAAATAATTCACACTAATTTCTAAATATTATATTTAATTTATAAATTTAAAACCATATTTATGATGAGATTAATTTTAAGAAAAATACATGAAACGTGAAAAAACAACACTTTAACAATAATCATACTAACAATGTGTTTATTATTTTGGAGGAAATATGTTAATTATAGAATTAAAATTGTTAGATTAATTGAAATTATTTAAAATATATCATAATTTAAAATTCACTAGGCCTAATATGGCATATTTTGTTACTTTAAATCATTTTAAAATATATAATTTCAAATAAAATAAAATTAATATTGTTTTTTATCAATATTTATTTATCTTTAAATTAAAAATATAAAGACATTGATATATTAAAAATATATTATTTTAGACCATTTTAAAATGATGTTGTCATTTAAAAATTTAAAGGAACTCATTTATTCATTCATTTTATAGCACACTTAATATTTTTAGCATCATTTATTCAATTTGATTATTTTCAAAATAATTATTGTGCTTTAATTTATTAAAAATCTTATGTCACTAATTCAAATAAAAAATTTCAGTTCAAATTTTTATGATGAAGAAAATAACTTTTATTTTACTATGACGTGTATAATATAACCAATGTGATTTCTTCCCCTATCCCAAGACTTATAAATTTTAATAGAAAAGAAGGTTCATTTTTTTCTTCTTAATTATATAACTTATTATATAGGTCACCATTATGGAATCGTATCACAGTTACTCATAAAAAATTACAATTTTATATGTTCTGAAATATGGTCATCCTATTGTATTTATAAAAGTTGGTAGGTAGTTACACACTTCACAATATTTGATTAACCACAAAGTAAACACATTTTCTCCTTATTCACCTCAAATAATTTTAATTGTGTTTACCAATAATTATTGTAAAAAAATATGTTGTATTTTGGATATATAATATATTTTGATTATTTAAAATATAGAATTAATATTCCCAAATTCTACTCTTATAAAAGTATAAATTTATTTTATAATTAATCTTACAGGCTTGATGACAAAGTAGGTTATTAAAGTGAAAATGTTCAGAAGATTGGATTAGTTATATCTAAATTCAATAGAAAAATGATTCCAATGAAATAAATTTGACAACATTATATAATGTGTTTCTAAAATTAAATTAAAAAAATTATTATATTTTAGTGTTATTAATTATTTTAATGAAAATACATTTTTTTAGTTAAAATTCTATATGTTTCAATATTCCTCAAGAAATGAAATTTCTCAGAAAATAAAGAAAATTTCCCGAAGATAATTATTATATTTCAGTTTCTAATGAAATTTAATATTATTTTATAATACAGTTAGAAAATAATTTTATTTATTTTTCACAAAGAAATATTTAAATGAATTTTCCAAAAAATTCTGTTTTATTGAAAATATTTCTTTTTCATTCAAATGATTTTGATTTTATTTATAATCAATGGATAAAAAATAATTTTTTTTCAAATTTTATATTCTCAAAATATATTCAATTCTATTCATACCATACATTCCAATGTATAAAACATTATTCTCTATTTGAATAATGAAGCTAATAATATTCAAAAAAACTCATTCATGTGTATAACGCATGCCATAAAAAAGTTATTTTTATATATAATGAAATCAAAAACAAAATGGAATGCACTAAAAGATATTTTAGTTATATAATAATTTATTTACATATTAGAGTAAATATTTCATAGTGTATGAGGGTGTTATATTCCTTTCTACGCTTGTTGTACTGTGTCTTAGACGTTATTGAATAAATTATTATTCTCTTGCAATTTTGGGTACATTACAGTAGTGGTAATGTAAGAATAAAATGAATAGGATATACAGTTACCATTAAATAGAATATATAATATCCTAAAACTAAATATATTAACAGCACTTGAATTCATTTTCTTATTAAAACCCATAAAAAATGAAATTATGAAATTTCAAAAATATCACAAGAAATTTATATTTATGATAATGAACCCCGTACAACCATAGTCAATTTGAAGTCAAAAACACATGATGGTGATAATATCAAATGAAACTATTAATACCATGAAAAATATAAATAAAATAATATAAAATATTATTCTTTTGGTAGATATAAATTAAAAATATAATATGTTTTATAATAAAAAATATGTCTCAAGGGATGATAATTTGAGACATGAAACCCTTACCTAGTTCCTCTTCATAATTTAATTAATTATAACCTATTATCAAACATGAATAAATAAAATAATATGAAACTAAAAAACCTTATTTGTATATATATATATAATTTAATAAAATTATAATTAAAATTATTCTCTATAACTATATTTGTAAGTTGTTATTTATTTTAAACATAAGGTTCAAGAAATCGTTATCATTTTATAAAAGTTACCTAAAAGTATTTTTTTGTTATTTATTATTACGCCAAATTTACTCAAATAATAAAAAAATACTAAATTTATTGATTTATAATTATTTATAATATTATAAATATATTCTATAGAGCTTTGGGATACATTTATTTTAGATAAATCAATTATAAAAATTATTTGGTTTTTTTTAATGAATGAATATTTGTATCTTAATTAATGAGTGGGATATTAACATTACCAATCAAAATAAGAAATTAATTATTTATGTTATTATTTATATCAAATATTATATGAAATTTTTTTCTTAAAGTCATACATGTTATTATTTTATATAAATTTTCCACTAGGTGGTTTATTCTACCCAAACATGAACAAAGCATAATTTATCGATAATTATGGTTATAACAATTGTTTCTTTTGTAATAATATAACTTTTAAATTTTAATAATTATATAAACTGAATCTATTTTGGTTTTTAATCATATTTTATGAGATTATAATAAATAAAAATGAATCTAAATAAAAACGACATATGTTATCTCAGGGAAGATGTAGTCATCAGAATATAGAGTAAACATTTTCATTTCCATAGAATACGAAGGAATAAAAATTGAAAATAAATTATCTCATAGTAACCATAATTATATTATATATTCCATAATTAATATATAAATTTATTGTTGTAAAATTTGATGATTAGTGGTGCTAAAATGGAATTCATTTCATTGTAGAGGTTGTAGTCCACACAACACAGTAATAAAGATTCTGTTTTTCATAATGGAGAAGGGGAGACGTCATTAATATTTATTCAATTAATGTAAACAATATTAGTATAAAAAATTTATAAATATTATAATATAATAATTATTTATATATATGAAGAATTTTAGAATGAAAAGTATTGATATTATTTGAAAAAGAGTACCTTCATTGGAAACTAAGGCTTTCCCATGGAAGACTCCTTGGAGTGGGAGGTATTAAGAAAAAATACAATTCCATTAGCCTCAATGAAATTGAATAAGGTTATAATGGTAGGATAATGTGTAAATTTTCTACTGAAAAACAAATTATTTGAGTTTTAATTAAAGGGTAGTGATGGGCCCATATTATAAGTAATTAGAATATCATTTTCGAAAATATTTTGACATAATAAAAAGGCAACCAATTTTTAAGAAGTCATTAAGAACACAAAATAGAAACTAATTTGGTAATTGTTGAGATAATGCCAATCATCCCACATATATTAATTACTCCTTTTTTTAAAAAAAATTAATTCATTTAATAGTTGATTTTTCACATCAACCATTTTCTATTTTAACATAGTAACTAATATTTTCTTCTATAATTTCCAAATAATTAATAAAAATTAATTGGATATTCTTTCAAAATTTATAATTACTCATTAAAAAAACTGGTAATACATTTTATGAGGTTACATTTTTATTGGTAATAATATCATTTTAGAACATTAACACATGTAAAACGTAATAACATATTTTAAGAAAAGAAGTGTATTTTTATTTGTCAACATTTTGTGTAGAGTAAAATTTCAATTTTCCATCTTTTTAATAATATTACCTCTTCATTTTAAAATAATAATTTTTTGTTGTCTTCATATAAATAATAATAATTTTTCAAAAGTCATTTAATTAAAACAAAAGTGCAAAAACAATTTTTCTTATAAAATATTAGATATTTTGTTAAAAATATGTTTTATTAATTAATAATTGTATTTTAAAATTCATATTTTTAAAGATAAAAAACATCTATCTTTAATTGAAATGAATTATAAACATCTCGATATCTATTATATAAAAATAAGTCTATACAAATAATTTTTTATGTAAGAATGGTATATTTTCCTATTCATCAACAATCAACTACTTTAGAAATGCTTAAAAAATATAATAATGTGCTAATATTGAAATTTTTTATCCAAATATGATGTTAATTTAGTCAAATTAACATTATCAAAATCATAAAATTATCTTTTATATTATAATAAAATATAAAAATAAAGAATTCATTACTAAAAAAATTAATTTGTAAACATATAAAGTGTATTTTATTTTATTTCATGTCTGTTTTTGAATAATTAAATGTCGAAATATTAGTTTATACGTATAAATGTTACATATTATAATAAATTTTTTATGTTAATAAATTTACCTTATAATGGTAAAATATAATACCCATTTTTTATTTGTTCTTCGTAAAGAGTCATTTTTTAATATTATTTAATAAAAAATTATAAAATGAATTTATTTTAATTTATTAATATATTTTTGTCAACTAATGAATATATTATTAATTTAAGTATAGTATATATAATTTATATTTAGTTATGTGTTGTGTTATTTTATTGTTATATGTTACACATGGAATTCGTGATATTATTAATTTGAGACGTCTAAAATCACTTACCATTACACTAAGAATTGGAATCATCATTGAAATAAGAAATTTAATGTTGGAGATATTCCCTTCATATAGTCACTAACTTATAATATATAATTTTAATATAAATTATTCGTAAGAATCACTTACTATGGAAGCAATAAGTTTTTAAATAGAAAAAATGAACTCAATCGTATTTGAATTAGTCTAAAAGTTCCAAAAATAAGACCTAGATTGGATACTAGGAATGTATTTATATGTTCACGTCATGAATGAAAAGTTCAAGAACTATTACACCTAATCATTTATTAATAAAATTACAATCATTATGGTGATTCTATATATTATAATTTGTGTGAATAATGAAAATTTGTTTAAGGATCCAATGCACATATAATTTCAAATCACCATGGGATTCAAGAAAAAAAGATAAATATTTTCGAGAAACATAGTAAAATTATTTTATAATTAATAATTAATATGTGATATATTTGGGATTGGAGTGAGTTATCCTCTTGTAACCAAATAATAAGAGTTTATTTTCTTCATCCTTGGTTAATCTATTTATATTAGTGAAAATTGAATATTTTTTCTAATCAATCCAAGAACCCCAATATTATTATGAGATATTGAATATTATTATGTGAGAACTAACACATACTCTATCACATTGATCTTGATGGGTGTAGAATCATAAATATAAGTAATCACTATACGATCAAGGAAGAAAAATTAAGACACTTAATTAGTGCAATTGGGAAGACACTAATGAAGTAACTTATCAACACAAAAAATATTCTATAAAAATGGAAAGCATATCACAGGTATTGTTATTAGAATTTATAATAAACATGGAAAAAATTAAAATAGACATGGTGATAGAGAAATCCACACCGGTGCTAGAAAAAATTCTCTTGATACATGGAATCCTGAATAAAAACAGGAGGGATTGATTACTATTTCTCTATATTATGTTAAAGAAGAACAAATAAGATATAACTCCTTCCTTAAAATGAATCCTATAATCCCATTTATGTGTGAATCAAAATGTTATCTATGAATGGGGAAAATGGATGTATTTATTCTTTAGAAAAAACACTCAAGAGGTGCCCCAAAAATTTCTATCCACCATTTGAGGGAATGCTCGAGGAATATTTTCAGATGATAAGAGGTCCCTCCTCCATTGGGAGAGGAAATAGTGCCCACATTTTAGGGAGGTCAATATGAAAATAAAATGATTTTGTGTGTGGATTATTTTAACTTTAAATCCCACACTCATCTATATCATGGTATGGAATATAATAATGTCAGAAAATTATCATAGGAATGGATTTATAATTTATTTTCAATAAATTTGATTTTCTTGGCAAATGTGATGAAAAATATAGTCCATAATGGGAGAAGATAATTTCCATTCCACAAATATACAAGAAACAATATTGTATTCTATCTATATATACCATTATTTTTATTATCATTAGTTCAAAATGTGTTTCAAGGGCCTTTAGAATATCTGTGTTATAGAAATATAATTGGAGCCCTAAATCTATAGAGCATTATTGAATTATTCATAGCCCTAGTGCATGTAATGGGAATTTTGGAATAATCCAAATCACCTTTACTCACAAAATAAATACTCTGTCACCTATGATTTCATTATTTATTCATTAATAATGGATGGATGCCTAAATATTTCCTTTTTATAAAGAGATAATAGTATAACTAAATAGGTTCTAAGAAATTATGATGAACTCTAAATTAGTAGAGAATGGTTATTTGAGCCAATACAAGAAAGGAGAGGCTAGTTATGGTGTTATTTTGATGAATCCCACATGTATAAGAAAAATTACTATTCTGTTATACCCTCTATAGATTAGTATTTCATTAGATATAGGGACATCATTGGTATTACTGATAGTAGGGCTTGTAGAGGAGTGGGGATTCATCCCTAAAAGGCTGTTTCGATTTATATTAATGTTGTCTAAGGTATATCCAATCACATATTCATAAAATTTTATTTTTCCCCGATATATGATCTGAATGGACCACAAATATATAATTAGAAGTGAAAATTTATTATGTAAATATTATTAGACAAGGTTTTTTAACCTATGGTACCATTGAACATGAAGAAATAAAGAATAATTTTGGGGACAAAACTATTTTCGAATAGATAATTAGAGAAATATTATCATGTGACTCATACTTGGAAAAGAAAACATATTATATACCAAGTAATGGTCAGATATTTTGGAGAATTTAGAGGCATATATGGAGGATATGATAAGAGAGGAGGCATTGGGGAGAAAATCAATTGGTTATTCTCGATCAAATATAATGTTAGTTAAAAAAACTAGACTGAAATATTTTTTTACATTTATTAAACAATTTCAAAAATATAAAATATAATTGATAATTAAAATTAAGATAAATTAAAATTCTCTTATTATATCGTAATTAACAATATGCATGATATCATAAAATAAGGTTTCTTTCCAAAATCAATAAAAAAAATTGGGTAGTTAGAAGGGTTTATTTGTTCTTTTATAAGGGTTTAACACCCCTTCTAAACACATTAGCAGTGGTTACTCATAAGTTCCACTAAAGAGGCCACATACTCAAATAAGTGGAGGATCTGGGTAACCACTAGTAAAGTGAGATTATATTCAGTTGTGGTTAGATTAGATATAGTTATAATCCAATCATCATTCACCAAAAATACACCAGAAATTACTTATGTAGATGCAGTTTTTAACCCCTCTATTTTAAATTTCAGTTTAGGGGTGGTTATAACTTCCCCAAAATAAAATCTAAATTCCTTATTTTAGGGGTAGTTCTGATACTACTTCCCCTAAACTACCCCACTATTTTTAAAATTTCCCAAGACAACAAGGGACACCCCTCATACCCCCTAGACACCCTGCAAGACACCACCTCATGACCCATGGACACACCAACACCACCCTAAAGTATAACCCATCATGCCCATAAGACAACCCCACATCGACACATGTGCCCCCACTGAACACCCTATGGGAAAACACCACCAGCAACCAATGTTCCCCCATTGGGAACCCCTGAAATGCCTTTGACAAACTCCATGAACCCGCCAGACAACCCCACCGGCAGAGAACTAGTAATTCCCATGTGCATGCCCAAGAACACACCTAATGACAACCACTAGAGGCCCGACAATGAGCGCATTGTTCCTAGTGTTTCAGAGTTAAAAATACTTCCCCAGTTAGGATTTAAACACCATACCAATTATAATGAAATATCACAGGTCAACTAACTAAACTGACTAGCTTTTCATTAATATATACATTAAATATTAACTATTCAGATACATAAATTTGGGAATATATTTATATATATTAGTTTATATAAATATAAACAATAGCATATATTTCTATATATATAATATATAATATATTTATGTATAATATATATTTAAAAGATATATTTATTTATAATATACATATGTATATATATTATATATGTGTGTTTATATAATATTTATAAAAAATTATATTTACAAATATAAATATATATTTATTAATATATTTATACATATATTTATATTTTTGTGTGTGGGTATATATATATTTATGTATTTATATAATATTTATACATATATTATTATTAAAATTTATTTATTTAGTTATATAATTATATTCATATACATATATATACAAGATTCATTGTGTAACAATAATAATTTTAATTATTATTATTATAATAGTTATATTAAAATCTATATATATCTTATGTCAGTTTTCTAAATACTATATATTTATATATTTTAGTATTTTTATTATACATATATTATATTAAATAATTATTCTTATATATTATATTATTTAATTATATATGTTTATGTTGTGTCATGTATTCATATATATACACACACAAAATTAAACAAATTCATATAAATGGAACTATATATAATATAATTAAATTATATATATATATATTAAATTAATATATAATTAATATGGTATACAAAAATACGTAATGAATAATTATATAATATATTGAATTTTTAAAGTTCAAAATTATTTATAATATAATATATATAATATATATTTATATTTATATGTAATTTCATCTATATTTTATATATTTAAATATATTTTATAGTTTAAATGCATTTCTAAATAAATATATGATAAAAATGAATTTTATATAAATTATGTAAAATATAAATCATAATACAAATTTCTAGTATTAATAAACCCATTTATATATTTCATATATTAGAATAAATATTTTTATAATTAAATTTATATTATTTATAGCAATATTAATATATGTATACATTTTTTTATGATATAATATTTAATTAATGTATTTATATAATTTCTATATATATATAATCGATTTAAAATCGTTAATAGAATTTTTTATTTAATATATATATATATATATAAACATGTGAACACACAAATATATTATAATATTTTAATTGATATGAATTTTATTAAAAAAATAAATAAATAATAATATGGGTTAAAACCCCTATAATAAAATTGATTAGAGGTGGTTCCTTAACACCCTATAATGTCATAAATTAGAGGGGGTTCAAAACCCCCATCTAATGTCCAAAAGTAGAAGTGGTTCATAAACCCCTATAATTTCTTAAATTAGAAGTGTTCAAAACCCTATCTTATCTATAGGATTAGAGTCATTCCATGCCCCCCCTACAACAACTAATTTTAGAGATTAGATGTGTTCATGAACCCCCACTATTCCCATTTAGAAAAATTACATATCAATATATATATAAATATATATATTCTAATTTTCAAATAAATATAAATATATATTTATATATATATAACACCTCTAAAATCTAATTGAACATATAGTACCACAAATTAATAAAATAATAGCAATTTTTACATATACCCCTCTAAAATACATCCCAATATTAAATAATAAATGCTATAAAATTTAAAGGCTATTGTGAACCCCCTATAATTTCTATTACTAGAAGGAGTTGTGCAGAACCCCCAAAAAATTAATTTATAGGTGGTTGTGAAAAAACCCCTTCTAAAAAATTGTCTCCAATTTGATGTTTTTTAGTTCATGTTCTATACTCTATGATAAATAATTATGGATGAGAAAGAAACATGATATCACTTCATATACTACTAACTTGAATCATATTATTTGTAATGACCCCAACCCCAATTGTCCAGAGCTGGTGCCTTACCTTATTACATTTATACTATGACCAAGTGTTCTCATCCCAAATGACTAAATAGTTTTGTAGTTTTGGAAAAAAATATACAAAGATAAGATTTAAATAAAAAATTTAAAGGACTATAACATATAAACTCCACTAGAAACTTATATTACTCTTAGATTATCCATGAAAGTCATTCATAATATACCTCTTCACATCTAGGATAAAAATAAAATTGAATAAAGGTGTTAGTTGAAATGATCAGAAATACTATACAATATGGTAGAAGCTATAATAAACCTAAACAATATAAAAAGGTTAATAACATAAACCCATAACAATAATACTAAATCTTGTGAATTATATTGAATTAATTAAATCCAAATAAATAATTACATTTAAATAGTCACTTGTAACATAACCATCAACTTTCTACTAGTCAAATAATGACATGATTTATCAATTAATATGTTCATAATAAGGGAATGATTAATGTCAAAAATCATAAAAATACTATCAAATACCCAACAAATATGTTCATATAAATAGGTAAAGCCATGAGGAAAACTTGTTCTAGTGTGTCGCATGAAACCTAAAAAAGAAAATACGGGCTAAGCATGCCTCTACCATTAGTTACTAAGACCAAAAAATTATCCATATGTAGAATAATCGATTTAAGAAATTTTATTAAATTAAAATTGCCCCACATCGCTTTTTTATTTATTAGTCAAAATCATAGTTTCAAATACTGTAATAAAACCATTGAAAAGTTATTGAGGGAAATAAATCATAAACATTCAAAAATTTCCCATACCAATTAGAAACATGTAAATAAAAATCCCTATGATGGAACAATATAAAATGAAATATATAATGTAATAATAATAAGGACTTAGGATATGATATAACAAATGTATGTACATACATCACATAAATGGAATAATTTCTGAACAAGGCATATATCTCATATAATTAAAAGTTAGACAAGAAAACCCCTTTTTTACATTGGATGGAAAAGTTATTTTAAAAAATAATAATAAAAAATATATAGTAATAATTTCTATCATATAAAATTAAATTCAAGGATGGTGAAATTATATTTTATTCATAAATTATTTCCAACTATAGTGAAAACATTTAAAATTAGTGTTTATGAAACGTTATAAATCTGCCTCTTTAATGCAATGTAATGAATATATTTAGGTGTCATTAAAACGGACAGAGGAAAACTATTTTTTAAAAACAATAAATTAACAAAGATTGTTTTTATTGATAAAATTATTGATTCTATAAATATACTTGTTGCATAAAATATATTATGGTTCGTACATTAAAATTGATAATAAAATTTGATGTTCCCTTAAATGGGCTTGCGTATCGAGAGGAATTGAAAAGGGATACTTGTAAAACATGTCTTTCTCAATAGAAGAAAAGATAGATGAAATAGTTAACTATTTTTGGAATATACACACATAATTTAGGCGGATAACATACAAAGAATTGCGAATTGCATTATGGTAAAGAGAGAGATTGTGTAACCCGAATGAAAAAGGGTTGTGAGAGAAGAAACCCCTTCCACATTGCAAATATTAAAACCATATTTCCTAAGAAATTAATTTTCCTAAACTAATAAATTTAATGACATGATGATAAATGGTTTTTTAATATTTTTAATATAATAGGATGTATAAATAAACCACAAACAAGAAATGGTGAAGAATAAGGAATATCTCATAGAAATAATAATCAATTGAGAAAACACTTACATTAGCTAAGGAAGCTTTTTTTACTTGTAATTAACATCCTGGATAATCAAATTAGATTCCTTAATAATTTAATTTAGAAAATATTTAAAATTAATTTGATTTATTATAATTTTATTAATAACATTTATTGTCTTTTTGATTAGTTTTAATATTCATTTTTGTTGTTCAGGAGAGTTTGTTTCCATGGTTTTCATGATTTGATCACTGTTATATATGTATGAAAGATCCTGTGAAATGTAAATAGTTATCAAGAAAAAATTTTATTTTATTAATGAAATAACATGATACTATAAAGATATATATTTAAGTTTTACATGGTTTGAGGATGAATCAATAGATAAAATGTTTTTTATTATTGTTTAGACTATTCTGGTGTTTATTTTTTATATCACGTATTAGGTTTTCCTTATAAATTAATAATATATATTTATAATTTTTAAATAATAATAAATAGGGTTTTTAAAATATATTATACTATGTTTTAAACATTAATTTTTTATGAATAGTTATTAAGGAGGAATTAAAAATGAAAACATGTCATCCACAAAGGCGGCAAATTAGTACCTTTAGAGGTGATGTTTTCAACTTTAAAATAAAAGTATAATGTGAAGAGAATTGATGATATTTTATTCCATTAACATAATAACATGCCTATATATAAGATATAATAGAGTAATAATTTCACTTTGGGATAGATATGTGCAGAGAATATATGAAAAGAATATAAATTGAAAAGAAGAAAAAATAAAATGAAATAGGATTTTAAAACTTGAACTTCTTCTAATCAATAACCTCTTTAACGAAATTTGAAATGGACTTTTTAATGGACTAGAAATTTTATAACATGGGATATAATTTTTTATACAAATTGTAGAGAATTTGGACAAGATTCATGTCTTTTTATGTGTTAATTCATAGGGTGGGAGGGGTTGTATTTATAGTGCAGGAGAGGAGTGTTTTTTTGGATATTGTTTTTTCATTTCTTTATTGTTTTGGATCAAGTCTATGAATAGTTAAGCCATTAACAGTAAAAAATTTAAAATATATAGTGTATATCTCGATTATGACCCTTAAAGCATTGATTACTCAATGTATATTTAATTTAATTTATAATATATTTATAATATATATAAATATATTTTAATAATAACCAAAATTTAATGTGTTTTTTAAAAAAAACAACTTAAACCATTTTTTATTTTTATAATTCAAAAAGTTTCTCCTTTTTATGTAAATAATTCTCAAAATATGATATGTTTCTTTAAAATAATATCATCATTTAATTGAAAAATACCAAATTTAAAATTATTATGGACTTTATAACACATAATAAATTAGTTAAGGTCTCATAAAATCATAATGTAATCATAATAAACAAATATATTATTTTATGAATCTATTTTGTGAAAATAAACATTATTTAAAATTATTATAGTAATTATAAAACTTTAAATACATAATTAAGTTTCTAAAAAATTAAAACACTTAATTTATTAATTTTTGAACATTTATTTACCTATACTATAATAAAATTATATCAAATTTACACATGTAGGATACCTATATTTTATTTCATCAAATATTATGTGAGTGTTTCATTCTAATTTACTGATTACTTTCTTAAGAGTCACATTATAATTCCAATGTTCAAAATATTATTCATCAAAAATTGAAACTTATTAGAAAAATAGAAAAAATTTAACCATAGTAAATTTTGATATTATTCCTTTAGAAGTAATTCTTATTTTGTCCAACATAATTTATAAAATATTCAAAGAATATATGTAATGCAATTTCTACATTAAAATTCATTAATAACTATGCATAAAAAAATAATAACTTTTATCTATAAAATTTGATTAATTATTATCTTATACCTCTAAAAAATTTTATGGATGAATATTGAAATATATACTTAAATATATAATATATAAATTTATTTATTATCCTTCAATAATAGCGATTAATTAAATTTATTAAGGTAAAAGTTCATTTTGGTCATAAAAATAGTTGTTATAAAATTGCATCATTTATATTCATTTCTACTTAATTAGTAAATTACGAATTAATTTACAAATCATTGGTAATCTATATTTTCACAATTAACTTAATCTCATACAATATTATAATTCCCAAAATATATGAGATTACTATTATAATTAAATAATAATAGTTAGTCATTGTTTATGCTTTTAAGATTTCAAAGATGTTAAATTTAAATAATGTCTTACGCTAAAATCTCAAGGTGTTAAATTAATTTTCCACTATTTTATATGTTATATCCTATTATGAATAATTTAGTGGCATGTAATTTGTAGCACCCATGATATCCTAACATACAACACACCATGATACTACATTCATAATATGATGATCTATTTTGAGTACACATGTCTTTCCTGTCAAGCATATAATGCATTTTATAATAAGTGAATATACACTAAAAACGATGAATTAAGACATTAATATTGCTTGAAATAATTCATTTTGTATTTCAGTACCCTATAATTTGATTACATTACCAAATTTTGTATAACCATCCATTGTGATATATCTATATCATTTTTCGTGATTACAAAATAAAATAAAAATAATTCATTTTTAAAATGATTTTAAGAATTAAAACATATTGTGATGATTTTATTCCACCTATGTATTTCTATGGATTTATTGAAAATAACTCAAGGAAATGAACCAACCACAAACCAAATTCCATATATACAATAAGGTTGAAACAAAAATAATATAAAAAAATGATAAATTATTTATTCCTTAAAATGATGAAAGATAATTTTTCTAGTTATTGAAATTTTTTTGATAATAAGATTATTTATATAGATTCAATGTAATTCCCCATCAATGGTCTATTAAAGGATTATATTGAATCAAAAATTATGATGTAATTACCCTCCTCAAAAACCAATAAATGATAAAATCTATTGGGTGGTTATGAAATATAGGTGTAATGGAGATTCCGGTTAAATGAGATTCATACAAGGATTGGGGGACTTCAAAAAATCATCATAGAATATTTTTTCCTTATATAATCCTTTTTGAAAATCATATGTCAGATCAAAATTTATTTTTTAATTGGAAAACTCATTATCAATGATTCAACCAATCATTAAAAAATCACATAAAAACATTTTTCAATGGATGTATTTTTCTGATGAAATTTACAAAACAATTAAGTCTGTCTGGTGGAAGAAATATGAATGATAACTATTTATTACTCAGTTTCCTTATTAATCATGATCACATTCAAGATATCATATACCATTATTGAAATGTCACTTTTGCAATAGCTTAGAGTATAGTAACAATGAATATGATATTCCTTTGAAACCGTTCATGTCGTAAAATGAAACAAGATCAATCATAATGTACAAATATCTAAAATACATAACATATTTATTATGGGATATTGTGTATATCTTTTTTAATTTTCTTGTTTTAATGTTATAGTTATAATTTTTCATCATTATCTTCTTATTTTATTTAAATTTGTTCAATGCACTCTCATAAATTAATTTGAATTTATTCCATTTTATATTATACTCTTCTAATTCTATTTATTTTATTTATATAATCATATCAATCTGGTAAATTGTTCACATAATTTGAAAGATCTTATAATCAAATTATTTTGTATACATTTATCCCACTTACATGAGTCAAATTACATTTTCCAATGAGAGATTTATATCAATTGTGGAATAACATAATTATTAGTTAGTTCTTGTTTTTTTATGTTTTTTTTGTATGTTATTTATTTCATCACATCCCAAATATATTCATAAACTGTAGATTTATTTTATTTGAATTATTTTATTCACAACCATTATTATATCTATATCTATGTATTGTCTATTAAAAGGATTGTCTATAAATTTAGGTTACAATCCTTGGTATTGTGTAGAAATTAAATTAATAAATAATGAGATAAAACATATCTTATTTTGTGGATAAATTGTGAATTAATTAATATACAATTTTACATAAATAAAATCTAACCAATATATTCCTAGTAACAACCTATTATCACCTCAAATTTATTAATTATTTTTAAATTATTTTTATAGTGTTTCAATCATTTTAATAATATTATCCACATTGTTGGACACATTATAGATAATTATATTAACATCATATACATGTCTTTAGTTCAATTCATGAGCCTCTTTGAAATTTAAAACCCAATTTGTGCTTCAATATATCACATTAACCCATTGTATAAATTAATAATTGAATTTTAGGTCCTTTTGTAGGGACCTCGTTAGAAAACCTGGGAATTTATAGGTCATGAAATAAAAAAATATTTCATATATTTTTTCATAGAGAGGGAACATTCTGAGATTTAATATAAAATTTGTAATTCCTAGAGATATAATAACCTTAAGATATGTTTTTGTTTAGGTTTGTATGATGGTGAGATGTATCGAGTGATTATGAGAGCCTTATTGATGGGTCAAGGGGGGGCCTCTTATAGATGACTTATCATGATTTGATGAGTGAGGGTCATTCCCTAAATATGGTCAAATAGGGGACCATCACTATATTATTTATAATGTTCCTAGTTCCCACATGTAGATTCTTAATTTTTCATCCATGGATGTTACATTATTTCTTGAAAAAAAACATAATATAGATATAATATTTCATCCAAAGATTTATTTTCTTTTGAACATTAGGCACAAAAAATAGTTATACATCCTAAAACAAAAAAAATATTTAAAAAATTTTACTTCAACCTTATAAATATCATACAATTACAATTTTCTATGTAGTCACTAGAGGTTATAGATAATGGAACGCGGTTAGCTAACATCTTTGTAAGGGGAGGAAAAGAGACATGAAGAAGTAGAACTTGTATGATCATAATAAACATCATCATATCAAAAGAAAAGGGTCATAAGACACATCATGGTTGAAATATTTGATAAGGATATTGAATATTGTATTTTCCAAATAAATAAACTTCACACCATAGTGATAAAATACTACACATAGTAGTGAACATAGTTTATTCATTTTTTACATATAACATATACCTATAAATAGTAATGTAATCATTTTGAACAAATATATAACAATTTTAATGTACATCTAAAATTATATAATTATATATATCAAATTATCCAATTTATTAGTGGGATATATAATTTTAGACCCACATATCCTTTTATAAAATGATCACAATCAAGAATTCCACAAAGAAGGATGACAATCATTGTCATGAAATATCCCATGAAATAGAATATGTTTTTTTAATAAATTTCACATATAATAGATCATTAAATGAACAATATAATTTTTAAATTACTAATAGATAATACAATTTCTATAATATATCATATTATTCTTTTAAAAAATACGAAACATAAGATGATATAAGAAATGTTTGGGAAATTTAAGTCCTTTTGAAAAATAATTCTTAAGAGATTAAAAAGTGTTAGAGATGTGTATAAAAATTTATTATAATTAATTAAAGAGAAATAATATTTGACATAAATATTTTGGATTTTATAGAGACATAAATATAGAAATAAAAAATAAATTTCAAATAACCCAAATGAAAAAATTTGGTTTTAAAAATCCCTTTATCTTAAAAAAAATTTCTTTTGTCACTTTTATTCCACATTGATAATATAATAAGGTTCATTAAAACCTGTAAAAAAAATTTGGATTAATTTATTTTTTCTTGTACTTATAAATTAAAATCACTTGATTTTATTTATCAATTCTATTCATTAAAGGAGAACTATTTTCAAATCATGTTTTTTTAATTTTCTTTTTTCTTTGACTATGATATTTTTTCATGGTCATTTATAGAAAATAATAATTAATTCTAGAGTTCAAAATAATCAATTTATACATATTTATGTATTAAATTATTTATTCTAAACATTTATAAGGATGGTTATTCGAATATAATTGGCAACATCCTCGTTGGCAGTTAACAGATAATTAAAATGACATTGTCCAATGAGGGAGTGCAAGAATTATAAAATAAAATTACAAAATATATATGATTAATTATGTAGTTTAAAATCATTGATATAATTTAAAAATCATATTTAATTAATCTTATTATATTTGGGTTTTGATGGGACTGATAATAAAAGGATGAAAAGAGAAAAATTCTAATAAGAGTTCATGAAAACATATTATCTTCTTACTGTTTCTTCTTTTTTACTCCACTAAAATCCAAAGGATATTGGACTTTGTTTTCCTATATTATACCAATGAATTAAATGGGGAAATATATATATTATTTTTTTATAGTTATTTCTTTGGTAGGTGAGGTAATATTTGTTTTCCATGGGGAGGGAGAGGGGTATTTGGTTGTTAAAAACTTGAATAAAGTACTATATCCATAGTAAAATTTGTAATTGTAATATTTTGAAATAAATTAACATATTTAAATATATTATAATGTTTTTATGACTTAAAAACCCATTATAATTTAAAACACTAGTTCATATAAATTAATCGCGGAAAGTGATATAATTAATTTTGAGGAATATTTATGACTTTCGATATTGGATGTAATATTTAGGTTTGAAAAAAAGTTTATTAAATATTAATGAATTATTGATAAAAATACAATTTTATTTGATTGATCGATAATTTCTATTATTTATTATTCCATTATCACGTGATGAATGATAATGTTTAAATTACACAGGATTTTTTTAGTTTTCATTATCTATAATTTGTGTATAAAACTATATAATATAATAGTATATGTATTTATTTCAATAAATAAAATCATTTATTGACTATGGGTTGTTAAATTCTCCCTAATATTAAACTTTTTTCCCTGATATTTAAACTCATGTTTTCGGTTGAGAATATGTGATGGTACTACTATCTCATTTTTTCCTCTAATTCCCATGTCACCTCAATAATCATTTGGTTTCAAAAAAACACATCGAAATGGTGTATTATATTATTTCATTGGAATTTTTCGACATGATAAATTATCATTAATGAATTATCCTCATATAAGAGATCATGTTCATATTGTACAACCTATAGATTAAATTCATGTGAGATATCGAGTATGTACTTCCTCTATAAAGATAAATGGAATAAATCAAGAAGTTGAGCCATATTTGGTGGAAGTTAAATTCAATAAGAAACTACTTTTATTTAGTCAATTATACTAAATAGATCTAATATACCATGGTCTAGAATTCCCATTCATTCCAAACAACATGAATCTCTTTCATATTGATCTTTCAAGAAATTCATCGTTACAACATCAAACTCCATTTCATTTCAGTAATTTTTTCCATATAACATCTATCAAATCTATTAATATATTATAAGTTATTACAGTGCTTAAACCATATCCATAATATCTTTTAAATTTTGTTAAGTATATTCCTTTCAAAAAAAACATCATTCTAATAAGTATGATTTATACATCACTTTCTTTATAGAACATTATATAGATCCATTTGAATACTCTAGTTGAAATGTTTTAGTATGGTAACTAAACCAATAAATGATGTCGAACCAATAATATTTCTAGTTCTATATGGAAGGTTATTAGGATTTCCTTGAGTTTTTGGATAGTCTTTTTAATTGTCCATCAATTTTTCTGTTATAATCCATGTTGAAATTTTATCACTTATTAAGTCCAGGATAAACACTTCACCAAAATTTAGAAGAGAACATTAGATCATAAAAAAATTAAAAATTATACACAATGTACCCTCAATACTTCCATTAAATATATTATGGAATTTCATTCATGATAAAAATCTTCCAAAAAAATAATGACGGGCGATGTCATGGAGATTCGATCCCCCACAACCCATATTGCATTCATTCCATTAAATGTTTTTTGGGATACTAGTGAGAATGACCATGGTAATGTTTTACCATTTCTATGTTGGTATAGGTAGTGGTTGAATCATCCCTTTGGAAATGTGTCAATCTTATTTAAATTTTTAACATACTAAGCATGTTTAGTTATACATAGCAATCTATTTCTTCATGCTATCAGAACAAAAGTTCTCATAAAGGCAAGGATATACGATGGTACATCATAGATGAATATATAAAGATAAACTATTTTCATTTTCCAATATCATAATCTTTATATAAGGTGATGAGGATATTAAAATCAGAGTTTCATGTAAAATAAAAACACTTTCATCATCGTGGAATACATTATGCTTCCCATTATTTACTTTTTTAAACCTATTTTGATGCTTTTAATTAACCATTTATGCCCCCCTTAGTCTTATATTGGATAATTTTTTGTGAATTTTTTTAATAAATGTTTCTTAAATTCTTTAAAATTATTAATTTCAAATCCGACCATTTCATATCCATGAAGCATCACGTATAGTGTATTAGGTTCATTTCTACTGAGAGAATCAGATACCTTATTCACCATTAAATAGTGGTACTGATTAGTGAAAATGTAGTCTATAATCACCATTAACTATTTTAAATTATTAATATTGAGATTCTTCATTGTGAATATATGCTTTAGAATATTGTCATCATTTTATATGTCACACTTGAAACCATAAATGTAGGGAAACTAAATCATCAAAGTGAAGATCACATCTGCTAACTCCAGATCATTAATTGGGTAGTGATTGTTAGGTATATTCAACATTCAGATGGCATAAGATGTCACATTTTCATTCTAAATGAGTACAAAAACAAACATGTTTTTTGAATCATCATAATAAATCACTAAACAATATCTACATTATTTTATTGTGAATATAGGCGTAGTTATTATCCTCTTCTTGAGTTCCATAAAATGTTCCTTAAATTCTTATTTTGAAAGTCATTTCCCCCCAAATATTTCCACATAGTTAGTGTTTATGAAAATCAAGAAAATGAAATGCAGAAAACATTGGTATTACCATTAAATGTAGAGAAAAATATGTATTTCCATGATACTATTGGTTCTGGGTCATTACATAAATACTAATGTCTTTGAAAGTTACACATAAATTCCCTAACGTCTGACCATTTTCCATTAAAATATAAAATAATATATTCAAATGTTAAATTTTCTGAACAGGATAAATTTTTTCTATAAAAAAAATCACCAAAAAATTCTTATATGCATCACGTGTTCCTACTTATTCTAATATAAAATTATTATTTCATCAATAAAGACTATGAAAAGTTTTTCTAATTGGTCTCTAAAGACCTTATTATTCAAATACATTAAGAATATATGGGTATTATTAAGTCTAAAGGGAATCACTATGAACACATAGTGCCCATTCCTTATATGAATGGTTATACTCTAAATTACTTTTTTTCTTCACCTTTATATGGTGATAACTCGATAAAAGATCAACTTTTTAAATTTAAAACCTCATATTAAATGATCAAATAAGACATAAATATATTAAAGGGGATGCTTTTATATGGGGTGATCTTGTGGAACTATCATTAATCTATATGTACTTTAATTGATCCAATATATTTCATTACAATGAGAATTATCACACCCCTAGGTGATACACAAGGGAATATAATCCATTAGTCTAAATACTCTTATAGTGGCTTCATTACTCTAGGCCGATTGGTTTATCCTGCAAGGGAAATTTGATATCGGATTAGATCTTGGTATGATCTGAATTTATAACTCTACCTCATGATCCGATGGATGTTTTGGTAACTTTATTGGAAATACATTTGTGTATTTCCTTACAATGTAAATGTCCACATGATTGATACTTTTCAACAAATCATAATTTTGTAAATGTATGATTCTTCAAAAGGTATCAACGCTGATATAATTTATGGATTTTAAAAAAGTTATTCATGACATGGTATTCATTTGTAATGAATAATGGTATGGTCTTGAATCTAAAAATAGGATTATTTTTCTTGGAAGATTTAGTGTTCTCCATCTAATGACATCCAATCCATGACAAAAATATTATCAATTTCAAGTGGGTGGGGGTAAAGAGATTCCCATGAAAATCATTCCATTAATTATACTAGAAGTAGATTCCAACACATGGGTTGTAATGATAATAAAAACATTATATATAGCATCACGTCAAGGTATCTGGGTTGTGGTTCAATAGATATATTAAACTCATAAGATATATAGGAATTAATTGAAATATAAATAAATAAAACATTTCCATTCATGAGTTACGAGGATGACGACATAGTATGACATAATTTTTAGATTTCAATTTATCTTTTTGGGTGGAATATAAATTCCCTTTATCTTTTATCTGTGTTGGTTGCTGATGAATATAACCCTCAATGATCTGTACATTGGTGTACTAATTTATATAGTTACCTTTCTCGCCACCTATGAAACATTTCACCAAGGGCGGTGTCATCCTTTCCTCCATCATATTGGACACATATTTCTTTTCTCATCAATACTCATGAGGTTGGATTCCTCCTCTCCCACATTTAGGACATTTACATTCCCTTTGAGGCATTTTACTTGAGACTTAGTCACATATTTTTGGCATTTTATGGATGGATATTCTTTCCTCTTTTGTCATTTTATCCACCAATTTGTAAATTTATCTTTTATTTATTATCTCTAAAACAGTGGTACCATTAACTATAATCTATACATACATTAAGAGAATATAAAACTACTTCCTAGTAACTCCTTTAGGAACAAGAGGCTAGAGCCTTTTGATGGTTTGGTTTTAAAATAATATTCATTCTATCTATTTTATTTATGTTGTTGATACAAAAACATGATGCTTATCCTGAAATAATCATGAATTATTCCTCATATATATTGATTTATTTAATCTCTTTTTTCATATTCTCTATGAATTATCTCTCTATTTTTTGTCAAGATATTGTGATATAAATTATTCATAGTAAATATTTTCCTATAGTATTCCTACCCCATATCATCAATTTTTTCCTTAGTCTTGGTGTTCTTTATCAACCCCAAAACTTAATCAGAATGTTTTTTATTAATGATATAAAATAATGTATCCTTCTCATTATCATAATAGTGGAGTATAAAAAATATATTCTCTATTGATTTAAACCACTATACATGTGAATATTTGTCTATAAGACCCAATGAGTGTTAGTGTTTGATGACTAAATAATTAAAAATGAGTTTCTCTTTATATGGTGATGATATATTTTTAACATGGATTAGTTTATTAATCATTTACTTATATAATTTTTTAAGATTCACTAGGAAGTATTGAACTCCACTTCCAATGGAATGGGGGATGTCGTTTCGAAAATTATTGCACTATCACTTATAAAGGTTATTTCCATGGCTTTTCTAGGTTTGAATTTTTTTTCTAAAAAAATAATTGTTTGAGAATATCAAAATTTTACAAATAGTAAGTGAATAATATTTTCCAATATAACCATTATCCTTAAATGAACATCTTATTGGATCATAATGTCTTTCCATTTTCTAAGGCAAATCGTTTTGGTTATTTACAACTACAAAGACATATAAATATGGTTGTTATTAAAACATTTTAATAAAATTTACCTACAAAATAAAATAGTATTTAATACCAACTGTATTGACCCAACATTATTATACATGAATACTCCTTTACTTATTATGTAGAGAATATAATAGTGATAAAATTCAGGATCAAAATGTTTAGTGTCTTGTAAAAATAATGCTCATACATATACTATATTTAATTTAACATAAAAATTATTTACATTATTATATTTTTTAATTATTAATGTACCATGATATTTTAGTAAATATAGTGACATGAGGATATACAATAATGAAATTGGTGGAAAATCCCATTAAGGGGAGGAATAATGGAAATTGCTCAAAAGTACATTGGTTATCATATTCAATGTAATCATGTCATAATAATTTGAACAAAATCAATATGATGAGAAAAATATTAAATAATTAAATTTAATTTTTCATATTAAAAAATCAAAACATAGTGGTAAATTATCGCACAATACTTTAAATAATGCTATTATCATGTTCATGCATATCATTGAGAATAAATCGCAACATCAAAATTTTGAAAAAAATTAATCATCTTGTTCCTAAATAATACACATAAATATATTTATATATATCAAAATACACAATGTACTAGAGAGATATATAATTCAAGGAACCCTTAACATCCTTAAATGGTTATAATCAATCATGACACATGGAAAGATAGCGGTTACAGTCATGAAACAACCCATAGAAGTGAATGGATTTGATAAATGGTTTAACAAATAATAAATAATAAAATAAATATTAAGATTATTAAATTAATAAGTATGATCATAATTTGTAATATATGGACATTTTATTCATTGAAATTAGAAAAAAACATGATGATTCATGGGATTATATAGAAAATTATGCATTTTTTAATAGGGATTGTAAATTGATTAGAAAACATTTATGAAGGTTTGAAATGTATATATCATAGATGTAAAAGATAAATGATTTATAAATATAAAATAGTGTATATATGAGGAACACAAATACTAAAATAAAGGGTAAATATAATATAATGAAAATGAAAGAATTTTTGTGTGAGAATCCCCTTAAATAAAATTCCACTTTATTTTTTGACATTCTATTCCCTTAAATAATAAACATAGGTCATTAAAACAGGAATCTAGAAGTGAACTATTTTAATTTATTCTTCTATTTATCCATTATAATCATTATATTATATTTCTCAATTCCCATTGTTAATGGGGAAACATTTTGAGATATTTTTATCCTTAAAATTTTTCTTATTTTACGTCAATTTCATTATTTTTGCCCAATTTATTTTATAAATTATTATAATTATTTGCATAGTATTGAAATTAATATATTTATACATTAATAAATAATATATAATTTATTATAACCAAACCTAACTTTTGTGTGTGGAAAATAATTTGCAATTTCTTCATTAGAAATTAACCAACCGTTAACATTGAATTATCAATGGAGGGGAATGAGAATTATTAAATACAATTATATAGTATATATTTTTATTTAAGTAGGATAAATTAATTAATATAATTTCACAATACTACTTAATTAATCTAAATTTTGTATATTTTTTTATTTATAGATAAATAATAGAAGAGAATAGTAAAATACCAAAGAAGAGTTGATTAAAAAACGTTCTTAGTTGTGTTTTTCTGTTATATGGCCAAAAGATCTCTTGATTAGTGGAGTGTGTTAATCTAGAAAATCATAATGAATATAAGGGGACACAAAGAAAAAAATTCATGTGTTTTTTCTTTTTTGAGTAAGGATTTTTTTATGTGAAGGGATAGTTGTTAGTTATGCTTGAGTGGATATATATTTTATATAATATCCAAGATAAATTGTAAAATAATTTATTTTTGACCTAGCGAATATAATATTAATATAATAAAGTAATTTAGCCCTTAAACACCTTTAAAATTTAAATTCCCCAATTTATTAAAATATAATGATGAAAAATTAAAACATTTATTTTCAAAAAGGAATGTTATAAACATTATACTTTTGAATGTAATTTATTGAATAGTAAAACACGATTATTGCATTAAAATGATAATTTTATCAAATTAAATATGTATTGGTTGAAAAAATAATTATAAAATTTATTATTTAATTATTACATCATGAACTGTATAATTTAAATTACATAGGTTATGAAAAGAATATTATTTTTAATTTTCACCATAAAAATTATGTATTTTAAAAAATTGCAAAAAAATAACCCTTTTATATTTTCTATATGATAATTTATATCAAAATTTATTTATAAAAATAATATTATATAATAGGATATTTTAAATTTTAAAAAACATTTTTTATTTTTACGATATAACATAAAAGACCGTTTTTTGAAAATGTTCTTATAATTTCATTCATCTTTTAATCATGATATTTTTTATATTTCATTATAATAGTTATTTTAAAATAAATTAATCATGATAAATACTATTAATTTTACAATTTTATATTTTCATTTCAAATTAAAATTACAATAGTAAGGTTACTAATCCCAATGGTCAGGTTATTATTCCCTATGTTCCCCTTTCAATTCGTATGAGGTCACAATAATATTCATGTGGTCATATTCCCTCCTACAAATACAAATTTCTTCATTAATAAGAAATACACTATAATTACTCCAAAGGATCTATATTTACATTTTCAAAGATACTAATTTGTTTGTTAATATCTGTTATCATTTCTACAGTTTTTTATTATGGGAGTTATGATTCTTAATGATTAAAAGGATCTAAATGTTTCTATTCTACGCTTCATAACTTAAGTTATCCATCTAATAGTATTTTTTTTATTTTTGTGTGTTGAGTTAATGATTAGTGAAAGAATGTTTCTTAATGAAATAAATTTTTTTGTTTATTTATTTTTATATCTCATTAATACTATATAATGTACTATATCCCACGTTTATTTCATTAAATAAATAACATTAATAAAAATTGGGTTGTTAAACCATCCATTTTGATTCTTCAGGAAAATTCCTTCAAAATGCATGTGGTCACTGAGAAATACTAGTTACATATTGGGATTCACCTATTTTGGTTATTTGAGGTCAAGTTATCCCAAATTTGTTTCACCTTTTATTTTACAAAACTCTTATACATTTATGACACGTTCACAATATCCTTCCAAAAAATAATGCATATCACCACTATGTGAGTGATTAATTGAAATTGTAAATTTATGTGAAAACAAATATGTATCACTTGTTCTATTTCTATCTCTTATTTGTGGATTACACTATGGTTTAACATTACAAGTCAAGTAATAGATGAATTCATCATCATCCATGGAGGTAATAGGTGTTGTGAAGTTTGGATCATGTTCGCAACTCTGGATTCATATGTTTACATAAGAATAAAATCATAACCTATATAGTTTGATTCCACATATATACACATGAAATAATTTTAATGGACATTGTAAAATGATCATGGTTGTCTATTTTAGGGGAATAAAATTATGACAGGTTTAATTTCCTTTATTTTTCAATTTTCTATTAAAAATTTAATAACTTTTTGGTTACATGCAAAGGGTTCCAATGGGTAATTAGAACTATACCTCAATGGAGTATCATATATATCATAGTTAACTAGAATCCAAACCCATGTAGTTCTTTTTGGATAGTTTAAGGTCATATATCGGGGCTTATCAAAATAATTTAATTTCATTTTATAAAGAGCGAGTTATCATTAATGTAATTAAAATGTTATGAATCATGAAATAATCATGGGAAGCCATTTCTTATTAATCTTACCTTTACGTTGCTTGGTAATAAGAGTTTCTTTTCGATATCACACATAATATGAGGCACATGTATGAACATAATCATCATTGTAATGGGTAACTATATGTTTAAAATATTTGGTTCTACTAGAAATATAATCAAAAGATAAAGGGTTTGGAGTTACACCTAATAAGGGGCTTCTTTAAAAGAGAAATAATTATTGAGTAGCCCTTGGATAAGTTCCTCACTACATGTATAGTTTGGTTTAAACTAGTAGGTGTCCAAATTTATATATTACTTATGACACAATGTAATATTTAAATATTCTAGATATGGTGATATCGAGAAGTGAATCCTGGGGCATGGGGGTTTTCGTTAGTCCTACAAAGATGAGAGCCCCGAATTTCAAGTGAATAAATGATTATTAACATTATATTATTCAAATTGTTTTGGGAGGTATCCCTATGGATTATGTTTTATGTGATATCTAATTCCAATTTTATATTGGAAAAAATGATCAAGGGGGGAACTCTATCATTCTTGGATCCTTGATCACATTAATATGGTGTCAATGGATGGGTGAAGGTGAACTGGATGTTTTAAGTAATTAATCTATGAAAAAATTAAATAATTTCTTTTGGGTTATTTCTACCATAGTATTTTACATTATAATTGTAATAATTTTAAATATCATAATTTCTCATAATAGGGGTTCCTCACTAAGTCACAATCCAAAGTTCAAATCACTTTCATTGTTGGATCACCTATAAATTGATGATAATTAATTTTTGAAGACCATACTTACCTAAAGAATAAATTTTATTTGGAAATGGGTAATACAAATAAACAAGTTATTGTTTAAGATTTATGTTTTTAATGAATTTTCCTAGAGTCCCTCTATGAATGGATTTATAAGGAATAATTCATAATGGTTTTTATAAGAGATTCTCTATGAAGAATTTATTTGGGAATGGATGTATTGTGAAGGTTATTCATTTTTCACTTCTCTCTCCTTCTCTAGTGTAATCTCTTAGAGAATATTACATGATCGTGATGAATTATCACATAACTAACAAAAAAGGATTCATGGTATCTAGATTCTTAGGTGTTCATAAAGGATTATCACTATGATTTCGTATATCAATTTATTGTCATAATAACTTTATGAGTTTAGGAAGGACTATTGTTATTATTCCACAACGTGATTTCCAACTAGACCAACTTCAAATTTCATGAAATTTTTCATCTAATCTTTTGAAAATTAATTTACCACCAAGAAAAAATAGGCCTTTAAGACATATTACCACCACAAAATTTAAAATAATTTCTAGGACCTAATAGAATCTTCCTTCCACAAATAAAAAAACATTCAAAAAGGAAAACTATTTGGTTATAAATATTCCCCTAATATTTTCTAATACCCATTCCATATTTTTCATTCATATATTTTTATAAAATATAAATCATCTACTATTATTGTCTTAACATTCCCCCACCCATACATGTATCTAATCATTAATAAGATCAATTAATTCCGAGGAGAACATAGAATCTCATATAATATTTATGTGGTTTCAATAAGTTCTATAATTCCATTATATATGCGACCAAGGGAGACCTCACTCAATGGTAATTTATTTCATATATACATTTTTTTAGTCATTGAAATGCCACATATTTTTCAATCCAAATACTAATTATAACTAAATAACATATCTCCCTCAGAATAAAAATCCGAAAAAATGAACTATATGTGATTGTCTCAAAATATTTATGTAAACCTATATCATTCTAAATTATTCATTGAAACATTACCATTTCACATAATTTTTATATGGAATTGACTTCACATTATTTATATGTGAAATTTCATACATCACTATTTTTTGATTTCCTTCCACATATATTCTCCTATGATATCCAAAAAAAATTGCATTTTAAAACATGAATATAAAAACAATGTATTAGATTCAATACTTAGTAAAATATAGATGATCGATTATTTTAATGTAGTCTAATTCTGTCATTCCCATACAAGACATTTACTCCTATCAATGTAGTTGGTTTATGTCATTTTAAAATATTCAGAAATAGTTAGGCTACCCCTCAATTTATTTTTATTTTTGATTGATGTTCTAATTATTGAACCATAGATTGATTATTCAATGTGAAATTATATAAACCATTTTTATGAGATTTCATATGGTATTATTTTGCAGCAATACATTTCATAAAAGAGTATAACCATGTTTTGGGAAATATTCTTCTTAAAAACCATACTCTAGATGAATGATATGATATTATAGAACCCAAAAAATATAGTTATTAATCTATTACAAAAAACTTAACTACCAACCAATGATTTTGGTGGTATCCGGATGGGGAAATATCATCATAGGAATCATTCATATGAACTAGTGTTTAACCTACTATATATGGTAGAGATAAATTGTATTTTAGGAGGATATCATGAGAGTGGTGCTAAAAATAAATTGTAGATATTACACCAATTTTCATTCTAAAATAATAAAATAGACCCAAAAATGAAATGATATTGAATACTAGACATAAGCATGTTCCACTATAATCATAGATAGGTCAATATATTCCTATAGGATATGGGAATGATTAGTCAGTATTTGTTTCACATTAATATTATGATCAATTTTCTCTTTTAAAATTTCTATGTGATTATGAATAAATTACCTTTCTACATAAAAGAGTGTTTCATTAGCTGGTGAGGGACAAAAATTTTCATGAAATTCACACATGATATCATTTTACCGTAAATATTGGGGTCATGATATTTTTCATACCAGAATACTTAAGAGACCACGAACCTTCCTGATTTGCATGAATCAGAATATTCAAGGATATGACTGGTCAAATTTAGATGAAGAATTGTATTATGAATGTTGTTGTTGGGTAACCACAATAATTAATAAATTGGATTCCCTTGTAGCCTTAATGAATTATTTTATTTGTGGATTAAAACTCATATATCATGATTTAAAAGATGTAATAAATATTAAGAAATTGATGATAACAACATAGTTATAAATGGGTACATGATTAACATGGAAATAATATTGCTTAAAAAATACCTCAGGAATTCAATCAAACCTATAAGGGTAAGGATCCATTTAATATTGTTGGTTCCCTCCATGTATTATGGGGTTTGATATCATCTCACCTATAAGGATAAGAGTACTTAAATGATACAGTAATTTCATTTTCTTATTTCCAGACATGTCTTTGGGTAATAAGTGGAGTTAAATCACGCTAACATGAATAATGAGATGTAAGTGACATGTTAAACATTCTCAATCAGTACAATATGTAAAATATTAATCCCTAGATAGCATAATTAATGAAATAAATAACTAAAGTTACCACAAAAATACATATCTTATATCAGTAAGAGATATAATTAATGTATATATGGTTTATTAAAAATATATTTATATGGTATATACACCTTGATGATCAGGATGGTAATTTTCTCATGTATAAAATATGTTTTCCAACAAACCTCAAAGTGAATAAGATGAAATAAAACCCAATTTTTTCATGTTAGTTATGGTAATTTCTTACAGATTAGAAGATGGTAATATAATTCACCCTTGCTCTGGTTAAACTTTTTCAATATGATATCGAATGAATATAATGATATATGAATCGTTTTATACACCCATTTATAGTTGGCTGACATTATTCTAATGTGAGGTTCCACCAGTGACTGAAGATGGAGAAGAGCAATGGATGTCAGTGGAAATATGATGATCTCCAATGAGTATTTTTCTAATGAATATTATAGTCTCCTTGTTACCCTGGAAAATGATGGGTAACATAACCCCTTGTACCTTGAGGAATAAAATTTCATTGTACAACATATCCCAAATAACATAATTTTCTAATAGAAAATTGGTAAAGGGATTCATTGAGTAAAAAATCACTTATAAGGGAGATCTAAAATGTACTCTTTGTGAAGTAATTTTTTATTACATGTTTTTTATATGTGAATACACATTTTTTATTTCTATTGTGAGGATAATTGAAATTATTTGGATTATTATATCATATATGTTGAATATATAATACACATCATGAGTGGTTAATCATTTTACATGAATTGATTAATCACGTTTTGGGATCCCATGTAGATTTTTAAGGATGGAAATGGTCATGAGATTATGTAGGAGGCACAAAAATATGACAAATGGGGCAGAGGTTAAGTAGAGATCACCAATTGTAGAGGAAAAACAGTTTCTCATGTACATTTAACATGAATGCTTCTAGGTCATTATATACTTCTTCTTTTGTATTCATATATGTCTAAAAGGACATAGAAACATATAATATCTAAAATTTATACATCTTGAGAGATATTGGTCTCCCATATCACATAATTAAGTACGGATATCAAAGATGATACTTCCCTTTCATAGATGGAATAACTCTCAGTTATGGCTCCAACACTTTATGAGTGTTCCTAGAGATACCTCCAATAATTTTTCCATTGTATTTTTTTTGTTAAATTCCATTTGGTGAGAGAGGTTGATTCAATAATAATTTCTTCCCTATTATTTTCAAAAAGGTAATTATTATATTTTCACACAATCATAAAATGTCACCTATAAAACATCCCAAAAATACATCTATTTTTTCACACATTCAGTCGAGATTTTTTTTCTAATTGTAATAAACATGAACTGAAGAGGAAGCTAGAGAATCATATGAAAGAATATATTTAATCCTCAATATTGACATCGTGAAAAATTTTCTAGATTATTTATGGGTAATAGAATTCATTGAGAATTTTGGTAGCCTATTTTACCACTAAGAATAAAATGTTGTTTCATTTAGTACATTTATGAAATAATGATTATTCTCATACTTCTCACAAAAACTTGATCATTTTTAATAATCAATTATAACCATTATTTTTATCAATTAATAAGGGTTTTCAGTATTTTTCATGGTTAACTACACCATCTTGATCAATATCTACACAATAGGTATTAGTGATCTGAAAGATATACATATCATCAAAAATACATTTGAAGAGAACCATGATAATTCAAATTATTCCACCACTAAATAGGTTGTAATTATTTGATAATCTCAATACCCTAATAGGTGAAAGAGTGTATCCATTACCCCTACTACTCAATAGTTTTTAGGTGTATTGGATAACAAATTTTGGATTCTGATTTTGATAGACCGACCTTAGATAATAGAATCCATAGATGTATCTATTTTTTTAGTATATATAGTTCTTTTTGTGTTATAGACTAGTTCAAGGAAAACATACCTATGAAATAATGACATGGCGCCTTCAAAAAGAAACATAGTTTTATAATACGATTAAAGTAATGTGATATGCTCAGACTCAATCCTATATTATTTCCCCTGCCAACTAGGTATTTATAAGAATTTCTAGAGAAACATTTAGGAAAATTGTTTGTTAAATCCCTCTTAATGATATTATTGGAAATTTACATCACCTTCATCACAGGATGAGTAGTTTGGGAAATTGAGGGTATGATTACTGCATTATCGATAATATATTTTATTATTTTATTGGAGCATGAGGTCAATTGAGAATAGTCTAATTATCATAATTGAATATAATATCCTAACCCAACTATATAAATTCCCAAACCACACATCATCATGATTCTCATATTTTTTTACGTTTGTTAAATTTTAACATGATTTCATTGATGAAATTTTGCATGTAGACCATCTACCCTTAGTGTAAACCACTATCATGAAAGTGAGTGAGGATTAGAAAAAACTAGTTAAATTGTGATTAATGGTAAGGATGTATTTTGATTAAGGGGAGTCATAGTTATGTTATTATGTTGAAAAATATTCATTATGGACTCAGGTACATCATTCAGTTAGTAGCTCAATTAAAGTTGAGGAATATCTTTAAGAGTCTATTGAGCATGAGTTCGAAGATTATTTTGATTGAAAAATCATTATATATATATAATGATAGAGATTATATGTATTATGGATACTCCAATACTATTTAGTAATTTATTTATAGTGTTTTTGTCTCCAAAATGATTATAATTAAT
This sequence comes from Viscum album, assembly GCA_963277665.1. NCBI lineage: Eukaryota > Viridiplantae > Streptophyta > Magnoliopsida > Santalales > Viscaceae > Viscum > Viscum album. The sequence goes on from OY728140.1 coordinate 657,588,628, forward strand.
AAAAAAAATTGTCACGCCTATCATTTCATGAATATTTGTGAAACTCATCGAGATTAATATCATAAAAATTAATCAAGTTGAAAATTTATATGGGGATAAATTTTTTGAATTAGAACATTAAAAATTTTATAACACAATAATGATATCTATGAGTCAGTCCATTATCTTTTATACATATACTATCACACTGATAAATGAAGGAAAATTTAAAAAACATATACCATCATAATAGTCCAGGGTTAATACAAGTGGCAAAAGAATGAGAAATTGTTTTCCCTTTTATTCCTTATAATATTATATGGATATAAGTGATCCAAAAAAGAAATCACATTTACTATAACACAAAACTAAGGTTTTTATATTATAATGTTGAGGAAGTCATTGATTGGTATAATGTAAACAATAAAGGGTTTTATAAATGACGATTTCATTTTAAAATGTGTTGATGCACCATATGATTACACCTTCTTCATTTCATAAAAATCATATTACCCAATATATTTTAGAATCATAGGGTGGTCTATCTTATTCTAAATTTTCCTAAAAATAGTATGTGGATTTGTTTCTTGAAATAAATAATGTATCCTATAGAGACCCTCCCATTTCATACATAAATCATAAATCTAATTATAGGAAAATTTAATACATAACATTATGGTAAAAACAATAACTATAATATTTTATTGTTTTTGAGAAATATGATAGATAAAAAACTGTTACACAGTTGAACTACATATTCTCAAATACTATTCTTTTCGCACTATACCCTTCATTGACATATCATACATAAAATCATTCTTTATAACCAAGGTAATAGAAATATAATAAAGGGTAATCTTTGATGCTCAGTAATGATTAACATATGAGATATGGATAAATGATTGTATACAAGATTAAGATACAAAAGAAGGTGTCAGACTATGATCAAAGATAACTACTAATCGATCATAGAACATATAAATGGGTTATAACATAACTCTTTATCATTTCAAATGGAATGAATCATAAGTGTGATAAATATTCATAAATAAATCATGATCAGTGACATTAGATTAAAAATATATATATACATGTCAAATAGAGTGGAAACCTCATCAGAAAAGAACCCATATCATATATCAACTCTACCTACTGAGACTATCGTATCATAAGGGAATGAGCTTCTACACCAGTTTCCATAATTATAACAGATCATAAATATCACTTATTTTCTATAGTGCATCACTATAACGGACAAGTTTCTATTATCATAATGGATTTGGAATTCACCTCTATATTTCAAATATGATCATGCACATCAACTCATTTCCATTAATTAGGACATGAGTTATATAGAATTAACCAATGCATTGTAGGGATATATAATTCCAGTGCTACTTCATAAAAAATGAAAACCGTATATATGGGTGCATAATATCAAAAAACTGTCATAATAACAATATATGATAAGTGATATAAAGGGAGCATGTATCATAAACAAGTAATCATTTCATCATAGCATAACATTTTGTAATAAATGGTTTTAATTAACATCTTATAATCATAGTCATAAATCAACCAGATAAAGAATAAATGTGGAATCATAGGAATATAACCCTAGTAAATCATATGTCAACTCATTTGATTTTATCATTGAATAAAAGATCCTTTAAAATATCATTAGAATATTTCTCAAATAAAATAACAATATATTTTGAAATATTTTATGTAAAATAAAAATATTTATAAAATTTTATGGAAAATATTTTTCTAATTGATCTATGGATTCATGTAATGTAATATTTAAACCATTTAGTGTCATGATTGTGGAAAGTTATGTACTTTTCAATTTTTATAAAATAAATATCCCTTTCACATTTTTTATAAAAAATCTAATGAACCTTATTCTAAAAATGGTAAAAAATATTTCATGAATCTATTTTTATCAAAGGGTAATCATTGTTAAAAATGAATTTAAAAAATCACAATATAATATTAAAATTATTCTATATAGTATATTAATTGATGCATAGAAATTGATGAAATTTACATCAAGTGAAAGAGGAAATAATTTTATTATTTAAACCATTTTGATCATTTTAATAACCAAAGTGATAAAAATAACACTATTAATTAAACATTTCCTAATTAGGTGGTGAATAAAAAATTTAAATTATTTATGACATAAAAATAAATTAATTTCCTCAATGAAAATTTATGAATAAGCCAACGAGATTAAAATTGGGTTGAATCACAATTCCCTTAAATATTTACTAACATTTGAATAATAGTCCCCAAAAAATAAAAACCTAAAATAGATCATTAAATGCATTTAACATATAAATATTCATGATATAACATGTCAATTAAATTTTATATACACCTCACAATGAATGTTTAATAAAACATATCTCCTAAAAAATAAAATTTTAGATGATAAGCCCTTATATCATTGGTAATCTCTAAATAAAATCCTCATGTATGATAAAAGAATATATGTGTTTTTATAATATCCATTATTTTTGAAGAAAATACTCATGAAATATATTCATGGGTAGTATATACTACACATAAATTAAACAAGTTGTGAATATGAAAAAAATTTCACTAAAATAAATATGAGGCAATGAATCCATACCTCGAGTACCATATTGCTTGGTACTCATTAAAATATCATGATTTCTATATATATGTACATAGATATGTTCCAGAACCATATTCATGAATAAATCACTTTGAACCATTCCTTTATCATTTCTTAATATCATTTTCTATAACTTCTTATTTAAAATAGGCATTTGAGTGACAATTAGTTCTTTTTTAGGCATGTTTCTGTTCAATTATTCTAATAACTATAAATTCTTCATTGCTTTATCATATTTTGAATATTAATCATGAAATAATTATCATAAATATTATTCATATATTTTTTTATAATTTTATGTTTAAATCCATGATGAAAAATTAATTATGTCACTTTATCGAGTAGGTAATATGTACATACACAGTAGTGATACTTCCACTTTTTGATGGTTAGAAAGAAGGTTTACATTGGTTATTTCATTATCATATTAAAATTTCATTATATTTTAGACACTTAATTCATAATTTTAAAATGGATACCACATATTTATATGAGGTATATGATGAAAAATAATAGATAATGCTCAGTTAAGAGTTATATCTCCTTATTAAGAAACAACATTTTTCATACTCTTTAAGCCTTGAAATTATAGTATTTTGGAAAGATAAGAAGCTCTAGTGTATGAGTAAGTTGATATACTTCTCAAATAAGTTAATAATGAGTGATAGTAGATTCTCTTTTTTGTGGGAGGGTGTGAGCACCCATGGAATTATTTAATTTTTTAAATTAATATAAATTAATTATATGTTAAAAAACTATTTAAATTAATATATTAATAATATAATATGATTATAATTCCAAATACTCTAATACGATAATATATAATGAATTTTAGAGTATTTTATGTCCCTTATCTTTTATTTTTAACCCCACATTAACAATTTTTCATTAACTACCATATCATGTTTCTTTACCCATAAGGGGTCAAACATATTTCTATAAAAGGAAAAGTGAACCATAAGTGAAATTTTTTCATAGTTGAAACAATCATCCAATTTATTTTACTATGTTATGATTTTTATTAATTAAAATTCATTTTATATATTGTTAGTTATCAAATTATATGAATAATTTAACTTTAAAGATTGTTCAAAACTATTGAATATAGATAAAACATGATTGAATTTAAATTTGACTACTTTTATTAAAAAAAATTACTTTTTTTTTGTTTATATCATGTATTTATATAACAAAATAATTCATCTATTTTTTCAATTAATATTATTAAATTCATTTATTTTATTTTTTATATTAGTTAAAGAACATGGTAGCTATATTACATAAGTATTCATGGGGATTATTTTACAACTAAAAATAATAATAATTTACCATGACAAAAAATTGTTTCACCATTTAATAATAAATTATAACCAAATTTAAACGTTTTTAACCTTAACAAAAACATATTAAGGATATTAATGTCATGAGTGTGACATTTTGTATTTATCATTTCATAAAATAATATAATTGTTATTATCCAAGAAAAATTGAACCATTATTCTATATTTTTTTTAAAAAATTGTAGATGCTAAAAAAGTATGTAATTCCTAAAGGAAATTTTCAAATGATGAAGCGAAGTCATATTCAGACCCAAAGACCCATTCCGGAGGGCCCGGAAGTGCTGCGCGAAATTAAGGATAATGTGCGCGAACAATGGTTGGTCACGCGAAAGGAGTCCGGGATTCGCGAAAGGACCCCAGCACCTACGTGCAATTTTTCGCGCCCGCTCCCACGTGGTTCCCTTTTTCATGCCGCCATCTCTGGCGCGCAAAATTTCACGCACCGCCTAGATTCCACAACTCCATAGGCCTATAAATAGAAGGAGACCCCTTCCAGTTTCAGGTTGCGGAATTTCAACCAGATCTCATGTGTGAAATAGGACATCCATATGCGCAAGTTTCCCTTCATGTACTGACCCTTTTCGCGCAACCTCGTCCTAGGATCCACCTTTTCACACAATCCCACTGACTTAAATAAAATCACTAACCCCGCAGGGTTCCTCCCTTGCACGTAATTCCTTCATGTTGCGCGCAAAATGTTCCAATTTCACGCAATCCCTTCGTTGGGTGTGGCCTTGCCTTAGGGATCGTCCTTTGCCACTTATGGAAAATTCGCTTCCCTCACATGCAATTCCGCTTCCCCAATTCGGTACCATCCCAGTGTTTTGCGCGCAAACCATTCCTTTGTGTGCAATCCTCAGGACCCATCACCATGACACCCCCCGGGTGCCTCCCTCTATAGATGCCTAATGTCCTCCATACTGGGCATGCATGCCATGCGTTGTTTTCCCGTACGGCCTTCCAAGCTCGTACAAATAACCTCAAGGTCCCTTGGGTGGTGTTTTCTGTTACATCGCTTTTCCTCATTCTCCTTCTCATAAGAATTCTAACGGCTATTGATTCTTCACAGAGCCACGCTAACGTGGACCCCTCGATGGTTTGTTCTACGACCCCCCTTCACAACGGCTTTACTGATGCCTTCCCACCCACAAGGGGTAGAGGTTGTCAGTTATGTAAGTCCTAGGGGTGTGGAGTGAACCCACCTCATCTGAGCTGTAGGACGTTAAACTTTCAAGCACCTTGTCCTCAACACATGATGTTAAAGTATGATCCAGCCACGTGCCTCGCACACAGGGTCCCCCCCAGCTCGGACATTCTTTACACCGCTCGTCTCTACAGGAATGAAATCACCCTCACATGGGATGATATCCTCCCTCTTAGAGTGGCGTTTGTCCATGGGGGAAGGGCTACCTCAGAGCGTCATCCCCTAGCCTCTCTTGTAGAAGGTAGCACCAATGCACCTCTGTACATCCACACTACTAAGGCCAGTGGAAGGCGTGATAGGAAATGAGGCATCTCCTTTGTTCTGTCCCAAATCCCTCTCCCTCTGCGCCTTGTCACATTTCGGGCCTCCATCCTGGAGTATGTCCTGGCACCATGGGCCGCTGAACGCATAATCCCCTCTCTACTTCCCAAGGACGCACCTTTCACGATGTGATCTTCTTGTCCCTACTGCCTCTTGTTTCTCACAACGAGCATGAATCATGTGGTCTTAGAGTGAGCATCGACCATGAAATCCTCTTATGGTCTGCCCCATAGCGTAAGCCCCATATCCATTCATTGTAGGACGCCTAAGAGCATAATCCCCATTCCATTCATTGTGGTCCACCTCAGAGCTCAAAGACCATATCCATCCATTATGGGCCGCCTTAGAGCATATGCCCCAAATTCCCCCATCCTGCACGACGTTAAACTGTATACCTGAACTATAGGGACTTTGATCCATGCAAAGGAATGGTACGTAGGAAGGATACATGATGTTCAATCCCCCTTCAATTCATCATCCATCCGGATTCTTACCCGGTCCTCCACATCCTGGTGGGATCAGGACACCTCATTCCACTCCACAATATTCAGGAAGCCACCCAGGTGCTGGCCCCAACATCGGAGTTCCCTTTAGGGGGTTCTTTTATCTCGTCCACTCTCAGTGTTTCGATCAATATGATATGTCCCCGATGTACGTTAAACTCGCGGCATACCACGTGTCAAACATAGAAATCCCACGAAAACCTCATATACATTCCTATGGAATGCAATTCCCCGCGTTCTATGTGGGATACCTTGGTCTTCCGTGCCCTCGAGAAGCCCTATAATAAGGTAAATAAGACAGACATGTAAATCCCACAGCGTCAAGACACACCAACTATGCCTCAGCATGACCATTCTCCTCAATAAAGGTTGTTTCCCCCGACCAGACCCCTTAGAGCGTCTCGATGGAAGTAGCATAATTAACTGCTATCCATGAAGATATTGCACTGGGAACAGGATTCACAAATACATCTTAAATCTATGATGGAGTCCCATACTAGGTGACGAGCATCGAGGAGGAAACCACGGAAGGAAGAACCGACATACCATCATCCCGGCTTCGATCAAGGAGAATACGTCCCTAAACAAGGAATGTATGTCTCCCACCTTTGGAAAGTAGGAATGCGGGGCCACAAGTTGCACGTCCTACCATGCATGACGGATGTGCGCGCGCATCGGTGAAAAGCATCGAAAACAGAAAATGGTGAACCCAACATTAATATCTTCTCTTCAATATGAAGACTGGTAGCTTTGGGTTATGGAAATATTAGCAAGTCACCAGGTCCGGACACCCATCACCAGGACATGAAACTCGCCAGGGCTTGGGGCAGTTAGGACATTGAGACCAACATTATGTGATGTTGTTAGCGCGGATCCCTCTTACCAACTACGGAAGATGGATTGGCACTGGGTTGTTGGTTGTCGATTTCTTTTCTTATTAGTGTTAATGGGGTCACCTCCCTGCTTTCAGGAATCAGATCGTTGCATCTGGAGCTTGATCACCACCTACCCACTGGTGCAGGAGCAGGGGCAGCATTGATGACACCACCCTGTGCGGTTCTACCTTTTCTACAGCTGCTCTGACCGCCGCGACTGTCGGGCGCTCACTCCCCCTCTACCCGTCGGAGATTATCCGACAGAGGGTGATCAGCGACCTTGTTCGTATATACGAGGAGGAAAGGGGTCATCCCCACCAGGGACATGGCCCATTTGGATCTCGAGGCAGCTGTGCCTCACTACTGTTGCCGCCCCCGAGGGCCATGCAGGGAGCCACTGTTCCCCACCCTGAAATTCAACCATTTCAGGAGTTTATCTATGGAATTCCTTGACACCACCCTTCCATATGCCGATGAGGTAGGGGATGTATGGGTTCGCCCGATCGGAGACCCGTTTCAAGGGTTCATAGTAAGGGCCCCTGCCAGGCTGCGTCGACACCGCCGCCCAACTCCCCGAGCCGAGGAGTAGGCAATCCATGTGCCCACACCACCGGCTTCAACCCATCTAACTCGATTCCAGTGTTGGGTGTGAGCGGAAGAGAATGATCGTCCTAGGGCATCAACGCCATCAGCCACTGTGGCCCGAGCCACTGCTGACTCCCATCATAAAACCCCCACACACGTAAAGCAGGGGCAGTTACATGCCTAACCCGGATCGAGGCCTCGACCATCCCACGGGCAGGTTCGGTTGACTCTCCTAGTCCCAGGCACAAGCAATGGCCATTTTGGACCAATTCGCGGTAGTGCCATCCAATGTGAAGGCCTACTTCATGCCACTAATTTGAAAGGTATCACTGCTTCCATCCTCGGCCAGGAGGCCTGCCTAGAGCGACCCTTTCCATAGGTAAGTGGATTTTCTGTGATAGCTACGCTCCGGGTGGGGCTATTTCCAGTGCCCACTACACTAGGTATGGGGCCACTTCCACTACCATTGATCACGAGTATGGAGTCGTTGCATATTCGGTCAATCACCCACATAGAGGTCCTCTCCATGTCCCTTATGACATCTGCCTCAGTGCTCCTTACACCCCGGCCTTCAATCCTCTCCGCCCCAGCACCACTGCGGCCAAAGGACTCCATGACGGAAATCAACCCCACCCCGAGGAGCTACCCAGGGGCAGGAAGGCGGGACGTCATCGCCATAAGAGAAATGGTAGGGAATGCCGGATAGAAGTCAGAACAGTCCATTTCATGGATTCTATGACAGAGTATGACTCAGCGATAGAGCCCTCCTCCAAGCCCATTGAGTCATGGGATGGGATAGGGATGCGGCATGTCAGCCTCGTACTCCATGAATGCGACATCCATATGATCCCCACCTCCCTCCGAAGGTATATCCAGGTGGATGAGGACCTGGCATACCCCCAGGGATCAAACATGCAGTCCCCATCGGACTCTCCAAAAGAACCATCGGCCTCGGTCAAAGATGACATAGACCTTTTTTGGGGCTCGATGGAGGAAGATCCACGATGTAGCACACCCTCAGCATGCACCGAAACAGTGATAGGAGGCCCGTTCGCCAGCCCATCCTATCATGACATGGCAACCAGGACACTGCAACCCTTGGAGAACGACTTATGGTTCGGAGGCCAATCGGTATGTTCGCCATATTCACTGCGCACCAGCCCACTACCCCAGCAGCCTATCTTGGCACCACTGTTAGTTCCCCAATCACTCGCAGTTGATGAGCAGGGCTATCAAGGGCCGGATCTTCAACCCGAGCCATGGAGCTTTTGAACCGTCCTCGCAGCACGCCACTTCCCCGAGATGTTTTTTCCGGTCGCAGGGTCGGATTTTGATATACGAGACTCGCTCACCCCAAGAGAGTTTGAATGTTTCTGCCAGACTCTCCAAGCGACTCACTCCCGTATTCAAAATCAGAATGTGCCATATCCAGGGAGTCAAGCACACCTCGAGGACATCGGTGAGCAATGTCGTCGGGTCGACCTGGACACGCTCACTGTGGTTCAGCATCCCGAATCACTTGACCACCACAGAGCCCTCCAACAACAATGTGTTCAGAGTTTTCAAGTACTCCTTACGGTTATCAAGGAGGACACCCCCACAAGCACGCCTGTGGATGGCGGCAGTAAGCTTCCCTTTCTGTTTAGTGTGATTCTTCGTCAGTCTAACTCACTGGGTGGCTCTAAGGTTATGCCCGCAAGGGAAACGACAGTCAACATTGTCGATCTATCAAGAGAAGCGAATGGTCTAGAACTCCTTGATGGGGAATCACCACATTAGGACAAGATGTTACTGGACTCATCAGGGAGGATTACCCGCCAACAGAGAAACCCCCTAGGTCTCCCTATACCAACTGAGGCATTAAAACTTATCCGGAACATCGGAAAGGGTAAAGAGCAAGTTGGGGCTATCAAGCTCGCCGAACCATCTGCCTCAGTGCAGACGACAGAGGAATATCCCGAGAAGGCCACGATGTGCCAACTTCGTGCTTAGCAGAAGAGGATGGTCGATGAGCTTCTATCCGAACGCATTGTAGAGCGCCGGCCCGGATACAGTGATCCTAGGTCGAGATAGTAGGTGTCGGAACAACTACCCCTCAGCAAGATTATCCTAGGAAACCTTGATCATGTAGTGTTCGTTGACAGAGGAGAGGCTGGAGGTCCTCGAAAGAAGGTGAAATATGTTTCTCCAAACCCACCTGAGTGGCGTGACCACCCAAGAGACCTCGCTCGGGTTCCTCTCGCTGCCCCAAGAGTTTCTCCACCAGCTGCCCCATGAGCGGCTGAGCTTTGCTACCATATTGAATAGATCATTAATGCAGTTGTGGTTAGGGATCCCCATCATGATAGGAACCCATGTCTGGATGATCTGATGGCAGCCATCATCGCCCGCTTAGAGGTTTTGGAAACTCGCCAGGTGGTAATCCCACTGGATGGAAAGCCATAACAAGCATGGGTGGATGATATGTTAGCACCTCCGGGATTTGGGAACCCTAATTTCAGCCCCTTTAATGGGATAAGTGACCCACTACCGCACCTGGACCACATCAACTCGAGGTGTGGACCTATGTTAGGAACTCCAGCGCAGCAGGAGGCCGACAAGATCTGTTTCTTTGTTCAGACACTAGAAGGGTCGACATTTGTCTTGTACAGCCAGCTCCCTTTCAGATTAGTGACTAGCTGGGAGGACCTTCGCTGAAAATTCCTCTACCAGTTCAGTTCCACAAGTCGGAAGACGAATATCGCAGACATTATCAGGTGAAAACAAAGGCCATATATGCGAGTCGCAGACTTCTTCGCCCGGTGGAAGGGGCTCGAACACTCACTTGACATGCCACTAACTCAGTAGAAATTACCTATAATGTGCTTAGAGAACATCAAGGCACATTTGGTCCCTTCTCGGATCACTCAGAATTACCCTGTATGGTTCCAGGACTTCTTAGACAAGGCTCAATGCCTTGAAGAAGCCCTGGAACAAGCTAGTCAGGCATTCCCACTACCTCCTGTAATCTCTGCAAGGAGAGCTTCTAGAGCCAAGCCTGCTGATGTGGCCTATATAAAGGCCCCCAGGAAGCTAGAGTTTCTACAACTGAGACCTACTCCGCAGCCCCATAGGGGTCCGCCCCCACGGGCATAGCTTCCATCCCAGTAGCGACCACCTCAAAATCGGCAAGTGCCTCCGCTTAATGTATCGCCTCAGTCTAGTCAAGATAATCAGATTCCGCCTCCTCGGCATGCTCTTCCAGCCCCACGTCAGGACCAGCCTCCTGGAGCCCTCTTTCTGGACAGAAAGAATCAAGCCTACTTGTTTGATTAGGCTCAGTTCCCAGATTACTACTGTAGTGCCTTCCAGTAGAGGATTGTGCGACTACCAGATTGTTGGAAGCTAGAAGAGGCGCATCTCACTGATCACCCTAACTACTGCCCTTATCACCGGACCCTAGGGCACATCATCCAATGATGCTACGTGTTCAAGGACTTCCTCCATGACTATATTGATAACAATATAGTCAGGTTGGGCCCATCCTCAGCACAAGTGGCAGGTGTCTTTCTGAAATCAGATAGCGGTAGTGGAGATGAGGATGAATGGCAGTAGGTTTTTGACCGTGGGTCCCAGAAGTATAATGACTGGATGGAACGCAAGATGGTCACCCACACCCATGGCATCATCCGTGCGTGCCAGAATCAGGCGGAGCCCTCAAAAGCTACAGTTTCTACCTCGGAATCGTCATCCCAGCCAACCTCTTCCCATAAGAGCAAGCGGCAGCTGTGCAAGAATAATGAATGTGGCCTACCAATGTCGCCTTTATCCTGCACTCATAGAAACTTTATGCCCCCAGAAATGGGGATCCCTTTGATAATCCTCCCGGTAGTGGATGACTCCCCTCATGACAGTCCGAGGTACACTTTGGTTAACACCGTAAAGTTGGAAAATAAATTTTTGACTCCCGATGATAAGGAACTCTAGGTGGACCTTCCCAATGTCCCCAGCCGTAGCTAATGTCGGTCAAGTCGTGGCTACATGAATCATTGGGGCATGGTAGTTGGAACATCCAGCCAAGCCATGCACGCCACAGAGACTAGACAATAGGCCCTGTGCAGAGCTCAGCACATGTGGCCCCTTCATCCGGTGTCGATAGGTTCACCTCTGCCAATGTTTTTGTTGCTGGATAAGGTAGAACCACCTCATCCATGCCGCGATCAGCTCCGCACTACCACCAGCAGACCCCAGCCTTCCAGTCCTCATCCGGTAGACACTCTCTGGGTTTTGACTCGTGAACAGCGAGACATGCCCAGTACCAGTCAGCTGCTGGCCCAGCTAACCAGAACCGTCATTTCTCCAATCGCAAAGTGGCCTCCTGTAAGTAGAATCTCGCATTTGGAACGAAATTATGACGTTATAAAGCACTTAGACGACATTCCTGTGAGAATTTATTTCATTTAGTCTCTTCTCCTGTCATCCGAAATGCGTGAGCCGCTCGTCGAGGCCCTAAGGAGCCTCATCCAGTTCGAGACAGAGGTAGCAGCTGCAGAATCCTTCCACACTGAGGCAATTGGGAACTCCGAATGCCCGACAGTTATCTCATTCTCTAGTGAAGATGAAGACCTCCCCATATAGGGGAACATTCTCCCACTGTACATCACTGGATAGTTAAATGGCATGGATGTCTGTCGCTGTCTTGTTAACATGTGTTCTGAGATTAACCTAATCCCAACTCGGACACTACGGAAGCTGGGTTTGTCTGAGGATGATTTGACTCCCTCTGACCTCAGGATCCAGGGGTTTGACAGGACCGAGCAAACACCAGTCAGCAAGATTTTCTTGAAGACCCAGTTCAGTGGCCTAATTATCAGCACCTAATTAATGTTTGTCTCCGAGGACACAGCCTACAACGCGTTGATGATCAGACTGTGGATCCACCTTCATGCAGCGGTCCTCTCATCAAATCGCCAATGCTTCAAATACTCCCTTAATGGTCGATTATGCATACTCCCAGGAGATGCATCTCCTTTTTCCTCTTGTGAAGCCCATTATCTGGAAGACGACTATTACAAGAGCAAGGATAAGGCGATTCTGGCAGGTGAGGTTGAGCCCGCCACTACCACGAGTGATCCTTGGGCAGGTTTGGATGATGCCTACTTCTTCCCAATCCATCGTTTGGAAGCCACAACCACTGACATGGGGTAGTGTTTTTTTGTTTCGGGTACAAGAAGAAGGCATATTCCCATGTCCAAGCGACGTCGGGAAATCACCTCTTACTCCTACAGCAACCAATCTCGGGTAATCCTGGAGCCTCCTACCCCTGTACGGTATCGGGAAGTCAGGCTCATGGCAACAACAGTACTTCATACATGTCTCTTCTACCAGGCTAGAATTAACAGGCTCAAGCCGATGCTCCATTACTCTTTTGATGTCATCAAACGTGTCCCCTTGGGCTGAAGGCCAGATGGGATTGGATCGACATCCTTCACCATTATGGTCTCAGCGGCACATGAATCACCAGATATGATGACCACTGCCACCCAAGTCAACACCATCTTCCCATTAGGGTCTAGTAGTGCTAAATCATCTCCCCCCATGGATGATCCCTCCACAAGTGGAGAGGAGGACATAGAAGATTCTCCCCCGCCTTTGAGGAGGGCGTCTCCACCACGGTCGACGAGTTGTTATAGGTGAACCTCGGTAGCGAGGAGGACCCAAGACCCACATTGGTCAGTGCAGCTATGCCCCCCGAGGAGGGACAAAGGTATGTGGAATTCCTCGGATAGCATCTTGATGTGTTTCCTTGGAGTTATGATGAGATGCCAGGTCTAGATCCCCAGGTAGCCATCCACCGCCTTGGTGTCCCATTGAACCATCATGGGTTCAAGAAACCTCCCAGAAAGATTCACCCTTCCCACGGTGGCATGGTTGAGGTCGAAGTTGACAAGATTATAAATTCCAACTTCGTCAAGGAAGTTCAGTACCCTTGGTGGCTAGCCAATATTGTGTCGGTCAGGAAGAAAAACAGATAGATCAGGGTCTGTATTGACTTCCGCGATCTCAGTCGACAATGTTCGAAGGATGATTTTCCCCTTCTAGTGACAAAATTGATGATTGATGCCATGGATGGGTTCCAAGCCCTCTCATTTATGGATGTATATTTCAGGTACAACCAAATATGGATGCCCCCGAGGACGAGGAGTCCACTGCTTTTAGGGCACCCCACGGTACTTTCTGTTACCAGGTTATGCCATTCGGCCTGAAGAATGTGGGTTCCAATTATCAACAGCCCATGCATCGCATATTCAAGCTGATTCTAGGAACATTAGTGGAATTATACATGGATGATCTGGTAGTCAAATCTCTCCAGTACTAGGACCATCTCAAGGATCTTGAGAAAGTGTTCGGTTTCCTTTGTTCCCGCCACCTGAAGATGAAACCCTTGAAGTGTGCCTTTGGGGTAACCTCCGTCAAGTTCCTTGGCTTTGGTGTTAGGCACCGAGACATCAAGATTGACCCATAGAAGATCAAGTACATCATCCAGATGCCACCCCCTAGCAATATTCGGGATCTTTGAGGTCTCCAAGGCCACTTAGCCTACATATGCCGATTCATTTCGAATCTGTCGAGAAATTGTAATCTCTATACCCATCTCATGAAGAAAGGAAACACCTATGAATGGGATGAAGAGTGTCAGACCACCTTTGAAGAAATCAATTAGTATTTTCTCCAACCTCCAGTCTTGATGCCACCCATTTCTGGGAAGTCACTGGTCCTTTACGTGACCGCCCTGGAACAGTCCCTCAACGTACTTCTTTCCCAAAAGAACAACAAGGGAATAGAGAACATCCACTACTACTTGAGACACATGCTCCTCGATTAGGAAATTAGATATTATCCCATCAATAAGAGCTTATTGGTGCTCATATATTCCATACAGAAATTGTGACACTACTTGTAGCACCACGAGGTACAGCTGGTCTCTCAGGTAGACCTGTTGAAGTACATTCTGAACTGACCTATGTTGACTAGCCGACTAACACGGTGGGCGGTGATCCACCAGTAGTATGACATCAGGTTCGTACCCCAAAAGGCTATCAAAGGACAAGCATTGGTAGTCTTTTTAACTGCCCACCCAACCTCCATGGTTCATCCACTAAACCTAGGTTATCCTGATGACGCAATCCTCTCAGTCGATTATGTTGTCCCATGCTGGCAGATACACTTTGACGGTTCCTCACGAAGCCCCACCGGTAGGAGACTCAATGATCCTAGGCTCAACAGAGTGGGTATGGTTATCGTCTTCATCACCCCGGAGAAAGCCATCCTACCATATTCATTCTTATTATCAAAGGGCTGCACCAATAATGAGGCAGAGTATCTTGCCCTCACCATTGGCCTCGAGCTGGACCTTGAGATCGACGTGCCCCATCAGCATGTGAAAGGGGACTCTGAGGTGGTCATCAAGAAGGTTAATGGTTACTATATTGTCCGAAAGGCATAACTCATGCCATTGTTGGAGTGCACCCTACATCTAATGGCCTGCTTCCCTTCTTGGCCGAAGGACGTTCATATTCCCCGGTCACAAAATGGTCGAGCAGATTCTTTGGCCAGCCTGGCCTCATCGCTTGCGGTGCCCGAACAGGATGACCTGATTATCCACATAGTACACTAGAGATTCATTTCTCCCGTCACCCCAAAGGATGATCGCAGCCCGTGGGTAAACCATCTCACCACTGGTGCCCCTACGTCCGGATCCCCTGGTACTTCAGAGGCGGTGATTGAAATAGTTCCTGATTGGAGGACACCCTTGTTTGAATACCTCCAACATGGTGATCTCCCGTCAGACCGGGCAGAGCGCGAGCGAGTCTGACGCCGCGTGCTTCACTTCAACCATAGAGCGGTCCCATCCATGAGAAGATCTTTTATAAATGCAGATTTGATGGTGTTCTCCTCCGTTTCCTACAAGTATTCGTGATTACATAGGTCATGCAAGAGTTTCATTCTGGTTCCTATGGTGCCCATCAGGCCGGGTCAAAGTTGTCTCACCAGATTCGGAGGTTGGGGTACTTCTGGACCTCCATTATCTATGACTACATTGAGTTTTCCAAGAGGTCCCATGTGTTCCATGTTCATGATAACTTTGTGCATCGGCCAACGGAGCCACTCCACACTACCAAGTATTCTTGTTCCTTTTCAGTCTGGGGGTTGGATGTTGTAAGGCCTTACCAACCAGTGACGAATCGCCAATGCCGGTTCATTCTGACCGCTAAGGATTTCTTCTCCAAGTGGGATGAGGCAATTCTGCTAAAGGAATTCAAATCCTGTTCTATAGCTGACTTCATGAGTTCCAATATCATCTATAAATTTGGATTACCTCAAGCTATCCTCATAGATAACGGCAACAATTTTTGAGCAGGCGAGCTGAAGAAATTGTACGCCAAGTACAACATTCGATCTAACCATACCTCCCGCTATCATGCACAAGAGAATGGATAGAATGGGTATTTTAACAAAACCCTCTCTAACTTTATCCAAAATATGTTTGGTCAGAATAGGAAGAGTTGGCCGGATATGCTCCCCAACAACCTTTGGGATTATCAGACGATGACTCGTAATTCCACCCAGGTGACCCCGTATTCCCTGGTGTACAGAGATGAGGTCATCCAGCCCATCAAGATTTAGTTGCCCTCATTGCGCACGGTGTTCTACGACCAGCAACCACCGGATAGGGTTTCTGAAATCCGTCTAGAAAAATTGGAAGTGTTGGACGATAATAGGATTCGTGCTTTGCACAACCTGGAAAGGCATCATAGCAGGATGGCTCGAGCTTTCAACAAGAAGGTTCGCCTCAGCTTTTTCTTGCAAGGTGACCTGGTACTGGCCCTCAGGGCGCCAATGATTCCTGGCAGGAAACTACCCAAGTTGGTGCCCAAATGGGAGGGGCCTTTCATCGTCTATAAGGTCTATCCCAATGGTGTGTACTCCCTGGTGACCATGGATGATGAGCGTATATCTCTTCCCACCAATGCTAAGTTCTTTAAGCAGTGTTTTTCCTAACCAAATGGGGTCCTCCATGACCTTAAACTGGATGTCTGTCCCGTATGACCCTAAACTGCATCGGGTCCCCCACGACCATAAACTGGATTCTTGTCTCGTATGACCCTTAACTGCATCGGGTCCCCCACGACCTTAAACTAGATGCCGGTCCCATATGACCCTAAATAGCATCGGGTCCCCCACGACGTTAAACTGTATGACGGTCCCGTATGACCCTAAACCACATCGGGTCCCCCATGACCTTAAACTGGATTATAGTCCCATATGACCCTAAACTGTATCTGGTCCATCATTACCTTAAACTAAATTTGGCCCTACATTTTGGCCCCTCTAGTACTGTATGACCTTAAACTGCACGTTCATCCCGTAAGACGTTAAACTGAAAGTCAGTCAGGTCTTCCTGACCGAGGCCCAGCCTCGGGCCCCCATCCCAGGCTTTCTTCTACGAGATTGCATGGTGTGGTGTGGTATTATGTTCTCATTCATGTCGGGTTTGTATCCGCACCGAATACCGCCCTTATTTAAGGTGTCCTCCACTTATCGTCCTCACTGCACGATGTTAAACTGCAAGTTGGTCAGGCCTTCCTAAACGAGGCCCATCCTTAGGAACCCTTGGCCTTCTCTGGCCCCTTAGCCCAAGTATAGTGTGTGGTGGGGTGTGGGATCATTTCCTCATTCACATCAGGTTACTCGACGTGCCGTACACCCCCTGTCCATGGAATCCTATTCCCCGACGCTCGTCTTTTATGACGTTAATCTACAAGCTGGTTAGGCCTCCCTGACTGAGGCTGGCCCTAGGCCCCTGCTCCAGGCTTTCTCCTATGGGATTGTATGGTGTGGTGTTACTCTCTGCTATATACACCATCCCGGATGAAATTCCTCTAATCATCCTACATGACGTTGAACTATGATTTTAGAACAAAGTGTGTCTTGATTCCCATCCTTATGGGTTACGTATGACCGCCTGAACACCTAGATTTCAGGTCCAGTCTCGTCACTTGAGAGATCCCATGATCTCCCGGTCTCCTCGGCCACTTGGTCTGTCCCTCTCCATGATAGGGATATATAGGTGTGGTAAATGGATTTTGGCACCATTCCTCCTGCTCCGGGGGATCCTCCATCTTTTGGCCACTCTCAAACCGAGCCTTTCGACCCTTTCTGTTGGTCCGCTAATATGTTCAGAGTACTCTGGTCTAGGACCTGGAGTGTCATATTCAAATTAGGCATGTTTTGTTCACTTTCTAAGATTCATTATCCCCTTCATTTGGGCCCTCATTATCTTTCACACCAGGAGGGACCCCCAATAACGGCCTGGATACAACGCCTAAGGGATCTCCTACCATCACGGGTCAATGACCCTAAGGGTTTTAGACAAAAAATTGATACAAATCCTGCGTTGTGAATATGGTCAGCGGTTGATGCTCATTTATTTGTCCCCAAGGCTAACATTACAGGATGTTGTGTTGCGAACCTGGTCAGCAGTAGTCTTCTATCTTCACTCTGACTACATCAGGCCCTGAATGTTGGTTGCATGATTTAAATCATGTTCCACCCCATCATGTCAAGGTGGAATTTCGACACTCCTTGCACTATCCCTCAGTGGACCTCCACACATCAGGAAGACAAAGTTGTGTGACGGTGTCTCTCAGGGATCCCGCAATCTGAGTGCTAAGATTATATTCTTGTGTTTTCTTTAAGGACTATGCTCAACTTGACCATCACCCCCTGGGAAATGAGAAGTCTCCCAGACATTACGTTTCATTCCAAACTCAGCTGGAAGCTAGTGTCTCCTACCCCCTAATTGTTGGACCCTCATCGGCTCCTAGGCCCGAGGCTCCTCTCCCGGAATCGCGCGCGGTGATGGTATGGGATTATGTCCTCATATACATTGGATATGTGTTATCGCCTCGTGCGTGTTCCCCCAGGTCCATGCCATGAAAACTTAAACTGTGTTGGTTGGTCCCACCCCATGACCATAAAATATGGTGATATTGTCTCGGCCGCACAACAAAAAACGACATGACATTGTGGTGACCTCCCCATGTTGGACATCATGTTGGGTATTGTTAAACTACCATACCATTTGTCAATGCCTGTTATATATTGATTATTATGGAGATTCCAGGAATTCCTACCCCAGGTCGGTCATTCCACAAAAGAAAAACCATTCACCTTTGAGGAAAAACAAGATACATCAAATGTTGCTTCCATTGGTACAAGGGATAGACCTGCACTCCTCTTTCATCATTTGCACAGGTACCATGTTGTGTCGTGCCACCATTTCAATAACTACGTGCATCTTGATCCCCATTCATATGGGCTACATAGGAATGCCAAGACCTTTTGTCTTTGGGTCCAGCTTGAGGTATGCGGATTCATCGTTTCTTTCTCGCCATTGGGACCTCGACTACAGGATCGCATGGTGTGGTATGAGATTATGTCCTCATTCACGTTGGGTTTTCAATAGCCACCCCGCGTACACCCTGTTATGAGAATTATCCCTCCTCTTTTTTGTCCTGCACGATGTTAAATGACACCTCCAAGAACTACGTATGGATTGATTCTCATCTTTATGAGATATGTAGAAGTGCCTCGACACTTCCCCATAGGCCCAACCTATCTTTTGTCTTTGGTACCTTGACCTAAACACTTCTCCAAGGAGCACATAGTAAGCATGACCTTGTCCTCATTCACGTCAGGTTTCGCAATCTCTTTACAATATTTCTCCAACTCTCCTTACTCTTTGGTCCAAGTTGTAAGACCTTAAACTAAGATATTTTCTAGAACTATGTGTGGCTTGATTCCCATCCTTATGGGATACATAGGAACACCTGGACATTTTATCTTGGGTCCATCCCCGGGGATTACCAATCCCATCCCTCCTCAGTGTAGGTCCCTTGGTCGGGATTCTTGTGGAGTGGTGTAACAACAACATCTGCCCCGAATAAGTTCGAGATGCCCCATAGTGATGTTGTGAAGTGACAGTTCTCTTTCCAGAGAGGTCTTATATAAAAATCGGGATGATCTGTGACCAGATTAATACGTCTGACTAATGCACCTCCAACATAGTGGGGAAATTTTGGGAGTTTTGTATTATTTTTGAACAAACCACCACTCCACTTTCCGCACTTTTCGTGCCCCTTTATTCGGATCTTCATCCTATTTCAGGTTTGATGGGACCCCCTATTAATTTGGATGCTCGACCTATGGTCCGCCTGCTGTAACAATACGGATGATAGACCTTTGGTCCTCCTGTTGTAACAGTATGGTTGATGGACCCATGGTTTGCCTACTGTCCTAGGACAATGTTCTGAAAGACTGGTCATGTTTGATGGGACCCCCTAACAGAATGGATGCTCGACCTATGGTCCACTTGCTTTAACAATATGGATGATAGACCTTTGTTCTGCCTGTTGTAACAGTATGGACGATTGACCCATGGTCCACCTACTATGCTGGGCCAACGTTCCGAAAGATTGATCAATGATATTTGAGTTAGGCCACATGTTGTGAACATAGTCAGTGATGAGCCCTCATTTTTTGTCCTTATTTCAGACCAATGTGATATGGATGTTGCGTTTCTGCCATGGTTAACAGTTACCCTCAATCATCGCGCACCCCCCCCCCATAGTGTTCCGAATTTGGGTAACGTGATTCACCTTTGTCATCACGCTTTTTTCGGATGGATTTAAATGCCCCCAGAATTTCCCTACCCGTGTGTTCGAACACATTGATGAGATGATATATCGATCGGTCTGAGGTCCCCTCCCTTCGGCTGGAACTCCCTCTCCTCCTCAGAAATCCGGGCCTGATTTCGGATGTCTGGAGTTTTGTTGATGCCCCAAAGTCAGACGTAATGATAACACAATCATACTTTTATTTCTCACATTGGGTACGACCCACATGAGCTTAGGGGTGAATTTTTATTTATTTCAGGATTATGGATGATCATATTAAACCAGAGGGTATAGATAAATGGATTTTCCATACATTTGTTTGAAATGGTGAGCAGTGAAAGCAATAAGTTCATGAGATGGCCAAAATAGAGCCCTTAAGGATTAGCGTGATGGATTGATCTTTTCAACACCGCTACCCGTTGGCTGGTAGCCTTCAGGACTGCTTCTCACTCCCTGAAAACTCTCTCTTTATCATCAGCCATAAAGCGTTGTTCGCCAATCCTATCTTGTTCCTTCACTTGTTCAGTTTGAAGTACGGTCATCTAGTTACTCACCTCCATCAATTGTTCTTGGGGGTCAGCCAACTAGGCTGTCAGTTTCCACACAAGCGCAGATCATGTTGCAGTGAAGGCCTCCTTCTCTGCCGCCTACCCTTCGAGGCATCAGACATACTGCTCCGCCCTCTGGAACGCTTGCCTGGTCACAGATCTTTCCCAACACTAGGCGATGTTAGTTCACCGGCCGCTCTCATGTATCTTCTCGGCCATGTAAACACGGACCGTCAGATGAAGGGGTGTTAGCCCCTCCGGCACACAGGTTACACAACCTGGTCTTGAGTGATACCATCTGCCTTATCCAATCCATCTGAGGCTTCCTGTGAAAGCATTGTATACACTTCCTCCCTTTGCGTCGTGTCATCAATCTCTCCTCGACTGCGTCCGAGTCTGAACCATCTATCTCCTCGGGATCAGTTGGCCAGTATGCAGGAAAGGCAGCCAGAAGGTCAGCTGCATGATCTATCTCAGGGATGCCTTCATGATGAATAGGATCCCCGACGTCTGGGCCACCTTCCTCTCATTCCCCTACTGCGACAGTGCTTTTGTCAGCTTTCGGCCTTGCTCCAAAGTCAAGACCACTGATGTCCTCCACCCCCCTGCTCACCAATTTTCAAGTTCAGCTCAGTTTGGGAAGCACGTTCTGGGGTGGTGGTTTGTCCGACACTAGTCCATTCTTAGACGGCCCAGGCTCAGCAGCCCGACAAGCCACAAAAGTCGATATCACTATACAAGGAGCATTCTGATTAGTTGGGTTCTATTACAGTAATCACCGATAGCGAAGAAGGGGACTTATAGGAACTCAGAGCATCAGCCTCTAATGTTCTTGCTTCTCTGGGAGCTATCGTGGCAGGAGACCCCTCAGTGCTTGTCAGTTTGATAATGGGCATCGGAGCCCCACCCTGTTCTACTGTAACCTCCCCTTTGTCTCCTATTTGGGATGCCTGATCAATGCCTATGTGCTTCTGAGTGAGATGGAGAAATGGGTTAGAAATTACAAGAGAGAATGGACGAAGAAGGAATATTAATAAGAATAGAGGCAGACCACGAGTAGCTCGGTTATGTCCATATCAGAGCCGACGATCTCTCCACTCTCCTGTCGGATCCCTTGGCGGGAGCCTCCTTAAGATCCTTTGTCTTCTCCTGTCTCCTCCTCTCCCTCTGACTCCTCATCACTATCTCCTTCTCCCGGCGTCATCACATCCGGATCATGATCTTGGTCGAGCATCACTTTCACCAGGAAAGGTGGCTCTACACGCTGACCCCATTGGTGCGTGTAAGTGTCCATGGCTGTTAGATATGCGTGCCACTGGTGGATGTTTACTCAGTCAGTGACCCAGATGAGCCCGACCTCTAGCAGCTGGGTCCCATCCTACATTATCTTCTGCCAGATGGATTCAACGCTCATTGATTTTCGCAGAGTCATCCAATCCAACCATAATGCCGGGAAGATTGAATCATGTGAAGGTTAGTGCAGGAATCTTATCTTCTTCACTGAAAGATCTCTGGTCGCCTCGTGTGACCCCCCTCAGGGCAACGAGGTCGCAGCGACAACATGCGATGTCCCCACTACTGAGGTCCCGGCCTGCGAAAGCCTCGCCACCTGACCCACCCCTGGTCCCCCCCTTATGGCAGCACATTGTCTGTCCTCTCATCTCCTGGGTTCCATGCAGGTAGTCTTGAATTTCCGGAATCAATTTCATAAAATCCCCTCAGGGTACGCGATAGCCCAATGCTCGGAACACTCAGTTGATAGGCCAGTGTCTACCGCGATGGGAGGAAGGGTAATGGCGCCACCAGATCCATAAGTGGTGAACATTATCTACATATGGCAAAGGATTTAGGTGTTCTTCTCCTCCCAGAAATCCGTCAATACCTTCTTCGTCATTCCCTAAAGGCACGCGAACTACCTGGCGAATCGAGACGACACATAAGGCTCACAAATGATCTTCCCTTCAATCCGAGCCACAATCACCCTAGCTCAGATGCTCTGGAAGTATTCTTGCTACTCCAGTGAGCCTTTCCCATTGTATATCATCTGGCAGACTGGGTGGGGGTGGGGGAATGGGATGATGTTAAAATTGGTGTGGTTACCAATTCTGATCTGTACCCCCTCCTCTTTGAGTGTCATCGGTGCGACCCTGACAATGTTCAGGAGAGATGGCTGCAGGCCGTTTCCCGGAGGATAAACATCATTTGGGAAAGTGTACCAGCGATGATGATCCGCCACCCAGTTGTGATAGATCTGCAAGGGGCCACACACCCTCCAGGGTGACCCCCCTCCAGAGATGCATCCCAGAATGGCGTCCAACCAAACCTGCACGGGGACCCCCAAATTGAAACATTTGTTGGTGGCCATGGTGCCCGCCATCACTAGAGTTGTTGGACGGACCCCCATCCTTTCATCCCACAACGGCATGAGACACTTGCTCAAAAAGGTGTCAAGGAACCTGTAATAACAGACTTTTAGGTCCCGGGCCTCAATGACGCAGTAGCCCCATGATTGGTATTGCCCCTCCTTTAGGATCACCCAGTATGATCCGTTCTTGCTCCTTTGAGCCGCAGTTTGGCACTGTTTTCCCCATCCCAGCATCTTGACCACTGGGTCCTTCTCCAGAAACAGGCTAAACCTATCCTTGTAGGTGATGTCCTTCAGGAAATCCTTCCCCTTCATCCTCTCTTTGGACAAATCCATCAGGTGTCACATCAACATGGGGGTCTGTGATCTGTCCTCCCAGTTGTTCATTGGGGGAGA
The DNA here is from genome assembly GCA_963277665.1 of Viscum album. Classification (NCBI taxonomy): domain Eukaryota; kingdom Viridiplantae; phylum Streptophyta; class Magnoliopsida; order Santalales; family Viscaceae; genus Viscum; species Viscum album. The sequence goes on from OY728140.1 coordinate 657,612,107, forward strand.
AATTTGTCGTACTCATAACCCTCTAGTGGGATACCTCCAATGCAGTGGAAGTCCAAAAAACTGATGCAAACTTCTCCATGGTGAAGATGGAATGTGTTGGTATCATGGGACCATCAAGTAAACAGCTCTGGCCCGAGTTTAGGTTGGCGGTGGAAGTGGAACTGCGGCATCCACACCACCTTGAAAAGACCAATGTGCTGCAGCTTGTCCCAGAATTGAACACACATATGGCAAACCCAGTATGCCCAGACCCACTCAATGGGGAAGTTACCTCTCGAACGCAAGTCCCAATCTTGCATCCCACCCTTAGTATCGTCTGTGATGCTCTGACGGAACATGATTGCATAGAGGGCCGAAGTGCTCTCCACAACAGGATCACCCATAGAAATTTTCCTTGTCCTCAGGTTCATGACATACAAGTCCATGTGTCTAGTCTCTCTGGCAGGATGACCATGGTTGGTGATGTTTTAATGGGGATGTTTGTCCTCTCGGGTCGCCAATGACCGTGGTGCGTCCACCTCGAAGCCTGGCAGTGGAACCTCCTCCAGGATGCCGAAGTTTCAGAGTGGGAGGTTGTTGGATAAGGGATACTCATTCTGGGATGGGGCCAATAGGTTGGAAAACGTAAGGTTGTCAGAAATAACCACTATGGCACCATAAAACTCTTCATTCACCTCCATTTCCGCTCTACGGGCGGCGACTTCCCCCTCGTCGACATGGTTCATAGCCATCTTGAGTTCTTTGTGATTTGTGTGAAATCCGAATCAGTTGAACGAGATTGGTAATAGTTGCACAAAATCTGGTTCTATGGCGCGTAATTCTGGAGTTGGGCGCGAAATCAAAACCATCAGCAGGAAATATCCCAAGCTTCTGCGTATATAAGGCCGAAACTCGGAAGGAATTATGCACTAACACAGCCTGTTTTCTTCACAGTTGCCAAGGCAATTTCGCGGGCGAGAGCTCAGAGCCTGTCACGTGAGAAATCTCAGCTATGACTCATGGGACCCATGACTCCTTTTATAGGCGAGGCCAGGGTTCTGCGCTTTTCAGAATGTGAATTCTGCACCAACCAGGACTTTTGCGTGCCTCGTTAATCATTTTCACGCAAAGGACCCCCTAAATCCCGCCCTTTGGAGTTTTCCCATTTCTCTCAGAATCCGATCATTGTGACCTCTTGTCGATCCAATTCTGAGTGGGGGCATTTGTAGACACAGAAAAAGTCCGTAATTCCTAAATAATGTTTCGAAATGACGAAGCGAAGTCATATTCGGACCCGAAGACCCGGTATGGAGGGCCCTGAAGTGCTATGCAAAATAAAGGAGGATGTGCGCGAAAAAAAATTGGCCACGCAAAAGGAATCTGGGATTTGCGAAAGGTCCCAGGAGCAGATGCATAATTTTGCGAGCCCACACCCGCACGGTTCCCTTTTGTGAGCCGCCATCTCTAGCATGCCAAATTTCATGTGCCACTAGGATTCTGTGACTCCGGAGGCCTATAAATAGATGAATACCCCTTCCAATTCTGGGTTTCGGAATTTCAACCGGCTCTAGTGTGGGAAATAGGACTTCCGCACGCGCAAGATGGCCTTCAAGTACTGACCCTTTTCACGCAACCTCTCCCCGGGATCCACCTTTTTGCGCAATCCCATTGGTTAAATAAAATCCCAAACCCCTCAGGTTTCTTCCCTTGCGCCAAATTCCTTCCAGTTTCACACAAAACAGTCCAATTGTGCGCAATCACTTCGTTGGGTGTGGCCTTGCCTTATGGATTGGCCTTTTCCACTCGCGCAGAATTCGCTTCCCTCACATGCAATTCCGCTGCCCCAATTCTGTGCCATCCCGGTGTTTTGCTCCCAAACCATTCCATTGCGTGCTATCCCTAGGACCCCTCACCATGACGCCCCCCCCCCCTGGGCGCCTCCCTGCATAGACGCCCGACGTCCTCCATACTGGGCATGCATGCCATGTGTTGTTTTCCCATACGACCTTCCAGGCTCGTACGATGTAACCTCAAGGTCCTTTGGGTGGTGTTTCCCATTTCGTTGCTTTTCCTCATGCTCCTTCGCATAGGCATGCTAACAGCTATTGCTTCTTCACATAGCCATGCTAATGTGGACCCCTTGATGGTTCGCTCTATGACCCCCCTTAACAATGGCCTTACCAATGCCTACCCTCCCACAAGGGGTAGAGGGTGTCAGTTATGTAAGTCCTTGGGGTGTGGAGCGAACCCACCTCATCTGAGCTGAAGACTGTTAAACTACCAAGCACCTCTTCAACAACACATGACGTTAAATTGTGATCCAGTCTCGTGCCTCGCACGCAGTGTCCCCCAGGCTCAGATATTCTTTACACAGCTCGTCTCCACGGAAATGGAATCACCCTCACATGGGATGACATTCACCCTCTCTGAGTGGCATTTTTCCACAGGGGAAGGGTTTCCTCAGAGCGTAATCCCCTAGCCTCTCTTGCGGAAGGTAGCACCCCTGCACCTCCGTACTTCCCCACAACCAAGGCCAGTGGAGGGCATGATAGGGAACAAGGCATCTCCTTTGTTCAATCCCAAATCCTTCTCCCTTTGCTCCTTGTCTTATTTCAGGCCTCCATCCTGGAGTATGTCCTGGCACCATGGGCCGCTCAACACGTAATCCACTCTCCACTTCCCACGGACACACCATTCGCAACGTGATTGTTTGGTCCTTGCTGCCTCTTGTTTCTCACACTGAGCATGACTCACGTGGGTATAGAGTAAGAATCGACCATGAAATCCTCTTATGGGACGCCTCAGAGGATAAGCCCCATCCTAGTGAACCACGGGGACTTTGATCCATGTCAATTCATGGTACGTAAGAAGCTTCCATGAGGTTCAAGCCCACCACCGGGTTGTTCCGACCCCCTTCGCGTCGGTTCACCATCCCTATGGGCCGCCTTAGTGCATAAGCCCCATATCCATTTATTGTGGTCCAACTCAGAGCATAAGCCCCATATCCATTCATTGTGTTCCTTCTCAGAGCGTAAGCCCCATATCCATCCATTATGGGCCACCTTAGAACGTAAGCCCCAAATTTCCCCATCCCGCACGATGTTAAACAGTATACCCAGACTACAGGGAATTTGATCCGTGCTTAGGAATGGTACATATGAAGCCTCCATGAGGTTCAAACCCCCTTCACTTATTCATCCATCTTGATTCTTACCCGAGCCTCCACATCCCGGCGGGATCATGCCACCTCATTTCACTCCACAGTATCTGGGAAGCCACCCACTTACTGGCCCCAACATCGGAGTTCCCTTTAGGGGGTTCTTTTATCTGATCCACTCTCAGTGTTCAAATCAATCTGATCTGTCCCCGCTGGACATTAAACTCATGGAATACCCCATGTTAAACATGGGAAGTCAAGGAAAAAAGAAGCATGAAGATCAATCTAAATCTTGAGGACGGGTCCTACACGTCTGATGTGAACATTGTTGGGCATTTGGCGTTGGGGCATTTCGAGAGCTTACTGGCTGGAAGGGATACGTCGAGCTTCGAGAGGGACACGGCGGATCACCATGACTTCCTGCACTGCATACCCTCGCTGGTTAATGAAATGGATAATGTTACTCTGTCCGTTATCCCTAATGAAGAAGAGATCAGGGAATCTCTGAGAAGCATGCCGGAGGAGAGTGCTCCTGGACCAGACCGCTTTCCGGCATCCTTCTTCAGTGCAGCATAGGAAATAGTTGGGCCGCAGGTTGTGCATGCGATTGAGGATTTTTTTGGTGGTGGGTCACTGATAAAGGGTGTCTCTGCATCTCGGGTGGTGTTGGTTCCTAAGATCAAGGAACCTAGTCTCTTGAACCATTTCCGGCCTATTTGTCTCTGCAATGTGTCTTATAAAATGCTGGCCATGGTCATCAACAGGAGGCTGGCTGGATTGATACCTAGGATGGTTTCGATGGAGCAGCACGGTTTTATACAGGGCCGAAGCATTCAGGGGGCGGTTGGCATAGCAAGTGAATTGGTACATGATATTAACAAACTTACCATGGGATCGAACATTATCTACCAAGTTGACATGAACAAGGCATATGATAGAGTAGAATGGAGTTTTATCATTCGGGTCAGGAGGGCGTTTGGCTTTCAGGAATGGTTTTGTGACCTCTGCTTCAGGTGATACTCATCTCCTTGGCTTTCGGTATCTTTGATGAGAAAGTGTTTCGGTTTCTTTAAATTTGTCCGAGGTGTTCGGCAGGGGGACCCGTTGTCCCCCACAATTTTTGTTCTGGCACAGGATGCATTGTCCAGAAATTTGGTTAGTGGCTTCTCGGAGGGTAGGTTGAAACCATTCCATGGGAGAAGGAGTGCTAGCTACATCTCACATCTGATGTTTGCAGATGACATCCTGATTTTTTTGAATGGTGGTAGTAGATCCTTGAAGCACCTTGGTGACATGTTGGCCAGGTATGGGAGGTTTAGTGGGTAGTCTCTTAACCCTTTGAAGAGTCATGTTTTTATCTCGGACAGGTGTTCCGGGAGGAGTTGTAAGGTGATCCAGGAGATTTTGGGGTGCAAACAGAAAAGTCTCCCTATATTGTACCTGAGGGTGCCGCTATCTTGTGGGCGAATCAAGAAGGACCATTTCAATGAGATCCTTGATCGGCTGTGGGGTAGGATCTTCAGTTGGAAGAACAAGATGATGTCGTTTGGAGGCCGGGTGGTTCTCATCAACAGCGTTCTCTTGTCCGTTCCCATGCATGTATTTTCTGTTATTAAACCACCGAAAGGCAAGGTGGAGAGGATGAAAATTATATTTTCCGTGTTTCTTTGGGATGCAAAAGCAGAAGGAAGACACCACTGGGCATCTTGGAAGCGGCTGTCTCATCCGGTGGAGGAAGGTGGAGTCGGCCTTCGTGATGTTGAGGTTACCATTATGGGATTGCAAGCACGGTTATCCTGGGAAGTCATTGTAGGGGAGACTCTCTGGGCAAAGTTTTTCAGAGCGCGATATGGCTGGCCGGGGGAGGTTTGCATGCAGGGCGCGACTGTTTTAGCAAAGAGCATGTTTTCTCATATTGAGAGACTTTATGGCTATGTCAAGTGGATTGTTGGTCGGGGGGATATCAGTTTTTCGGAGGACAACTGGGCAGGGGAGAAGATGGGGTATTCAGGTTGCCCTTCACCGGGGATATCTTTCAGCGAGGCAAGTGGCAGGTATGAGTTTATACAGGCAGCCCTTAATCCCAGGCAACTTGAACTGTTTGGAAGCATAGTGATGAGCGAGGATCCGGACCAGTGTTGTTTCATGGAAACTAGTAATGGTAGGTACACTGTCGGGGGCTATAGGGAAATCCTCCAAAGAGAAAGCACTACCGGTGAGAGGCGGCCAGCTGTTTGGTGCAAGGATATACTGGTGAGAATGAATTTTCTGGTGTGGAGGGTCTTAAATAGAGCGATACCAATGAAGGATAACATACAGAGAAGAGGGGTATGCATGGTTTCCCGGTGCTACTGTTGTGAGCAGCCAAACTCAGAAACGACGACCCATCTTTTCTTTCAAGGGCAATGGGCCTCCGACCTCTGGTCTCTCTTCAACCATTCCCCTTTTCCAATTGATGGGTCACGTTGTATTCAGGACTACTTGTCCGTCTGGCTTCCAGGTAGTGAGAACGGAACAATGGAACGGGTTGTCAGAATTATCATCTTAGTTGCGATCTGCTGGGTGCTTTGGGAGGCGAGGAACCAGGTTCAACTAGGGAGCAAAAGGTCATTGGTGTCTATGCAGGTCCAGCTGAAGTAACTTATTGTTGAGCTAGATTCTCTGGTCAAGGGAGGTCTGTCTTCAGTGTCAGTGTGCAACCTTCTCAATAGGCCATGCGTCCGACGTAGAGGAAAGGAGAGATGGGTGAGGTGGATACCACCGACTCAGGGTCTGAAGCTAAACATTGATGGATCCTGTTAGGGGGGGGTATGAGGGGTGTTGGCCTGCTCAGAGATTGTTGGGGCTCAGTGCTACTAGCGTTTAGTGCCTTTTATGGTCCGGTGAATTCTTTGGGTACGGAGGTTCGGGCACTTCTATCTGGTTTGTTGGTATGCAGGCGGAGAGGGATGCAAGTGTCAGAGGTGGAGTCTGATTCTGAGTCTCTAGTGAGGATGATTCAGGGAGGTCACTGCATTCCGTGGGACTTGAGTTATCTCATTCGTAGGTGCAAGACAGAAACTAATCAAGGCCAGATTATTCACCACAGTTGGAGGGAGTCAAACTTTGCGGCTGATGCCCTCGCCCGCTTGGGCAGACAGGAGGTTCCACTTGTGATATTTGATAGTTTGAACTCCCTTCCCCTTGAGTGCGTTACTGTGGTGCAAGGTGACTCCCTTGGACTCCACCACTTTCGACCTCCTTGAAGGGAGGTTCTTTATTTCTTTGTGCTTCGGCAATAGTAATAAAAAAAATACTTTTCGGTGTTATTAAACCTACAAATGAAATGATACAAAAATAAAGAGTAACATTGATTCCAATATAATTAAATATATTGAAAATAATTAAAGTTTTTTATTTTAATTTCATATCAAATTATAATAATTATTTTATATTTTTTGATTAATTTATTTAATGAAAATCAATGTCAGTGCAAAAAAATATGTATGATTCATCATTTACCAAAAAATAAAATATTTTTGAATAATCCAAAAAATTAACCCCATGATAAATTTTAAAACCATAATTAAAAAATTATATCTATTTTATAAAATAAAATATATAAATTTTCTAAAAATAAGTCATAATATTATCATTTTAATAAAAATAAAAACCATTTAAAAAAGAAATATTTTTTAATCATAAAAAACATTACTAAAAATAATGTACATATATACTATGAATTTAAAAATAAATATTAATTATCTAAAAAAATTATAGATAAATATATATATATATATATGTCATATTCTGGGAATTCTTATTCATTCCACTGAATTTACTAATTTTTTATTATGTATCATGATTTTATTCAATAGCAGTATTTTATTTCTAGAAATGAATCAAACACTTCTAATTTATTTAAAGATAAATATAATAATAAATTTCATGGTGTCACATTATACCCCCTTATATAAATTTATCCATTTTTTTTAAATCTTGTTAAAATTATGTTAAAACAAATTGAAAGTCTCGTCGGTAAAAGGTATAACAAAAAATCATTTGAGAAGGGACAATTGGAAAAATAATGGTTTCATAAAAAAAACCATGTTTTCAGATAAGAGGAGCCTTAGTGGGAAGATAAAATATATCCTCAAATAATAAAAAATTGATATAATAATAGATATCTAAATATGACATGTTCATTAGAATGTTAGGGACCATAAAATTATAAATTAGTGAGGGTGAAAAGATATCCAATTCATTATAAATAAAGGTAAAGCGGTTAACAATTTAATTCAAAATACTTATCCAAATTTTGAGGTATTATTTTACTCTCATGATATATTACATTAAAAAATATTATTATATTAATTCTTTAAATTTGATCTTCAATGTTACATTTTTTCACGTTAATTAATTCATCTTCTATCCCATTTCACACTCCATGAAATGGATATTAAATATCAATTTTTCCTACAAAAACCCAAAATTAACATTTAGATAATCATTTGATTCATAAGTTATTAATTACCTGTCTAAATATTTTCCAAAAACATAATATTTTTAAAAATTTAAAGAATATGGTAGACATGATACATTAATCTCTAAAAAATAAAAAATTATAACCAATGTTCGACTTAATCTATCCCATATGATCTTATAGTTAAGAGTCCACCAAAATATTATTGAAAAAAATTCAAAACCACTAAAATTACAAATATTTGATTATATTTTTTTCTATGTTCTTCATTAATATTTATCCTCAAATAGAATAACATATCTCATGATGTAACATACTAAACATTTGAATGTCATGAACAAATATTCTATCAAAAATTTATAATACATTATTAAATTAACCTGAATCGCCTAAAAACCTCATGGAAAATATATATTCTTATAAAATTTAATGCTATCCTTATTCCAAAAATAAAATCACAAAATATTTAATGTATTTCATAAATCCAAAAAATGAATCATCTTCATCATATCTGGCATAAATCCCATTTCATTCAAATAAATGATGATTTTATTGGTATGAAAAACATTACAATTTTTATTATCATTTTTAATATTCTCATTATCATAGCTAAATTTTTTTATCTCAAAAGCAGTCACATATTAAGGGGTATAATTAACATAATCATGTGTATTAAAAAAGAATTACTACAAAATCACTTTTCTATGTTATCAATACCAATCAACATATGCATAAAATTATTATTGAAAAACATCACCCGAAAAATCCCTATATATTTTAGGATTCATATTACTAAAATATTATTGATAATAATATTCAAAAACGTTATTTTTTTATTCCAATACATAAATATTATAATCATTATACTATAATGATCAGCATAGCATAATCTATTATAGGGTCTCCATGATATCCATTGAAATAGCGAAAGTAATAAGTCAATTCACCAATTCCACACACAAAAGACATTGAATTATAAATGATACATTATGATGCACTTATTTTTCCTCCATAAAACACTTCATTCTCCACAACACGTACTTGATCTATGACATATTTTTCTACATATAAAACATCTTCTAATTTCATTATGAAATTTACATGAATTATTCTTCCTGGATTCTTGAAATTTATGTAGCAGAATTTTCATTCCTCCAAATTATTCATCTATAAAATTCCCATGAATTTCCATTTTTCCCTTTTCATATGAGTTAAGAAACTCACCATACAATTATATTTAATCATATAATTTTGTTGCTGATTCAAAATAATCATCACACATCTCATTCCAAATCCAATTTGATTTTGTTTATCTTAAAGGAAATAATTCCATTATCCATCAAATTTTGATTTAATATGATTCTTCTTGGTTCTAAAAATTTACTACAACCAAAAATAATAGTTTTATAACCAATAATCATTGTGATAAATAATATAATCCTGAAAAAACATTCATATGATACAGAAATCAACAAAAAAATATTTTCACTAAATGACAAATTATAGGTAAAAAAGATAATATACAGTTTATATATATAATAAATTCCATTATAATTTATTATAAATAAAATTGGAACAATTGTAAGAATATGCCTTAGGAGTGTCTTCAAATGCTTGTAGGCTTTAACTCACTAATTAGTCTCAAGTGAAAAATTAGTTAATACTCAATCTTTTCCTTCATTAATAATTATCCCTTGATTTACCAATGACATAACTAAATCCACCTTATATAGTTCCTACAGGGATGTATTTTATAGTAAAACCCTTTCTTCAATTTATCGTATCCAATTATTTTATTCTATATATAGAATTATTTTTTGGGTTTTCACAAAATATATATATTCATAATCGGAAAATATAACTAAATTATATTATAATAATAAAAATATAAACCCTCTCTTATCACACAAAAATATAATAAATTTTTATATGAATATATAATACTATAAATTATGGTCCACGAAAGACCATAATTGTTTAGTGACACAAGAAATTGGATACATAATTTTTTTTAAAAAAATAATTTTCAGCATCAACCAAAATATCATTATAAAATTATACCCTTCTATAAAATACCACACAAATATTTATTCTTCATAGCTTGGGGTATATAAACATAATAATCAGTGAACATATATTATGAATAACTATAATGTAACACCCTGCAATATAGAAATATGAATATCATATTCGATAGCGTGAATGACATGAAAACCCCAATACAGAAATAAATATGACATCCTAATACATTAATATATATTTACTATTTTAAATAAATTTAACCGATTATATATTATTAAATTCACCCAAAACTGATTTATTTTTCATTATATGCAACAATGGATTTTTTGATAGCTTGTGTTCTACGCAAGACTGGGTTTTTCAAAATACTATTAATGTTATTAATTAAAATAAAAATTATTTCATAATCATTATACTAGGGATTATAAAAATTATTAAATAAATTATTAATATATATGGTTTCATTCAATGGTTAAAAATTTATTATAAATTAATATAAAACTCCAATGATTATAAAGGTGGTGTTGTTATAAAAACGATTTTTATGTGTCGGTGGAATATTATATTAGTAATTAAATTTAATTACTATTATTTGGTCATATTAATAATATTTTTATATTATATACTAACCAAAAACATTTTACATTCATCCAATATATTTCATTGGAATATGATTGGAACAAATCTAATTTTATTCATTAAAAGATGTAATTTTTAAAAGGTGGTTTTCTCACCTATTTGAGGTATAGTTACTATAAAAATAAATTTTGGCATATTATTTAAATTTATTTGAAAAAATAAATTTAGTTTTGAAATAATAATTTCAAAATTGCATCGTGGTGAATTTTTTAAAATAATCATGGAAGATTCATTTGTTTATGATTAGTTAAAAACAATCAATTTTAAATAAAGATTACTTATCATATAAATAATTGATAATGATAAATTAAAATTTTAAATGTTGTTAATGTTAAATTAGTTTAATTATATATATTTAAATACAATTTGTGAAAATGGAAAAATTTTATTTTATATTTTTACAAAAAAATATATTTCCATCTTTTAAATGCTTTCACTTTAAAAACATGTTATCTTGTCATGTGTGTGGGATTAATATTAAACTAAATTATATAAATTTTGTGAGTTGAGTTTGAAAATATGTTTCTAATATTGTGAATATTAGTTATATATAATTTTAAATTGGGTCAAAATAATTTTTTATCAATGTTATTTGTGAAAAAACATATTGTTCATCACAATGATTAAGGTACCAATTGTTCTACTTGATGGTTAATCATAAATCATAATGCATAAAAATGACCCAACACATGTAAAAAAAATAAATGGATTGAAATTTTTTGACTTTATTACCTATATTATTAAATATTTTTCATTATTTGAAGAACATCTTGTATGGGATGCCACACAAATGTTTATTTAATTTACATGAATACCACACATATTCCAAAATAAAAGGGCACTAAACAACCCCTCATCTTCACACAACTAAATCCATTTTTTTCCAACACCTGATAAAAATACTCCCCATCATCCCTGCAATAATACTAGAATCCTTATTTCTGTCAAAAAATAAATCTTTGATGTTTTCAGTGAAAACCTTTAGAGGATACCTAAAACTGACGTAATGTTCTTCTAAATGAGTTTATATTTTATTTACATCCACTTTACAATAAATTAATATTTTTCCCAGACTATATAATGACAACATTTTATAAAATATATTTAGATTTTTTTTAAAAAAAATGTATGACCAAAACTTTAGAAACTTCCTTCAAACAGTTTATTTAATCAACAATCGTCTATACATCATATTACCACCTCATGAATAGATGCCATTATTTTATCCATGAATTCCAATAAAGGTTATAAATGATTATATGAATAATATATATATAATTTATTTATGAAATTTATAATTTATTTAGTCTTCTTTAATTTCTATAGAACACATATCATCATTCATTTCATATTATGTGAATATGATAATGTCGTTTGTATATGGGGAAGACCGTCAACTCACAAAGTAATATGATTAGTTATTTATTTAAAACAATGTAATTAAACATGGTTTTGAAAAATATATTATATATATGTCATAATAAAGACTATTTTGTGGAAATATATATATATATATATATTAATTTTTTTCTCTTAATACGATATGAAAATAGAAATAGAGTTCCTGGGTATGTAGGGCCTACGGTATCCAAGATAGTTTATTTCATGTCCAATAACAATAATTTATGCATTATATGAAATAAATATATACATAATTTATATAATTTTTAATTTATGTTTTACAATGCATATTTTATAAAATAGGGATCTAATTAAGATGTAAAAAACTAAAAATTCAAAATATACAGGTAATACAAGGCAATTAACACCTGAAACAACATAATTAACAAAAAATTATTAAAAAATGTGATATGTTTTTATAAAAGGATCATATATGACATCATAAATATTTTTGTGGTATATTTTAATGACATTATTGATACCATTATACCTATGGTTATAGATAATTCTACCCAAAGCATTCAGTAATCTATTTCATCACAATTTACATTCTATGTGGTCTTATTTCTTATTATGCACCAATTCAATTCTATTTTTTTATATACTTCCCATTTGATATGTAATAATATTAATAGTGAAAAATATATGGAATTATATGTTTCAATTTGAATAATTTCATCTATGATTATTTGATTTGAAAATTACCAAGTGATGAATGTTAATGTGAAATCTCACAGTCTTTTATGATTGATAACATTATCTTAAAATAATCACCGTATTATAATCATATTTCCTTATAAATTTAATTTATATTAAATATATTGACTTATGGGTGATGGATATTATTATTTCATAAATATTATACCATTAATACATATGGTTTTTATTTTTAATGTAATTTTATTAATATGGGAAATATTGATAAATATGTGTCCTTTACTCAACATGGATACAATATAAGTATTAGTTTTCAATAATTAATTATATAATTTGATATATGAGTATTGGGTTTGAGTGTATTTCATGGAAGGTTCTTTGAAATTATATATCCACTAGATGAATTTATTGTTCTTGGGTGAAGGATAAGTTATCCAAATTAAATGGGGTTTTACCTATAGATTTAGATAGTCTTTCGAAATAGAAAATATTATTTTTTATGCAAGAGACATAAAATCCAATATTTAACTACTTAAATCATTAGTTATTTAGTTATTATTTATTTTTCCCAATATATTTTCTATTATAAATTAATAAGGGAATCATTTCATTACCATTTTAGTGGAATTTGTTTACGCTATTTTCTTTTCCATATTGAATCGTCATTATCTCATTGTGATTGTTAAGTTATTTAAATTGAATGTTTGTTCAGTTAACAGTAATTAAATTTTTAATATACATATTTATGCAAGATATATTAAATTTTACCTAACCCTTATTAAGAATTTGATGTCACCCATTCTGATTTTTTCCCCATTTTAGGAAGAAGGCATCTTTGAATGTGTTTTCAATGATGTAGTTTATCATATTTTCTTATGAATTATGTATTATTTTATATTACCAATGTAAATTTGGTATTATGTACGAATATTATTCTCTAAAAGTACTAAACTAATTGGTCCTTTGGCATTTTATTTATTGTAATCATGCCAATGTAATAATGTAAGTCTCTGGGTCTAAGAAAATAGGGTCAGTGTCATTATAGTTTTTATAAGATCATGTTTACCAGAATCCATAGGAATAAAATGTTTGAAAATATATATTAGGGGGAAATACCCAAATATAAACATTTAGGATATGTATATAAGAAAATAATATTGTTCTAGAAGGTAGATAATATGTGGGTCTTCTATGAAATAAATTATTGTCTGGATATTATAAGTGGAAGTGGTTCTTGAACCGATGTACCTAAATGTGTTAATTCTGAAATGGATGGATTTAAAATGAATAAAGTGTATCTTATTATAGAATAATGGGTCATACTTTGAACCTAGTTTTAAACTTTTTATTGATATGATTAGAATAGTTTATTTTTTTTTCAATCAATTGTTAAGGATATTAATGTTAATATATCACTAAAAAAATGTTTATAATTCTATGATTAACATACTTAATTTTTTATTTTATATATATTCTTACATCATATTTATAACTACAAATTATTATTTAAAATCAATAATTTTAGGATATAATTGAGTATATTCAATTATTTAGAAATGAATCCAAGATGTAATAATGGTATCAATACTCATGAACAATATTTAGATTTCCCTGTTGACGGAGCCAATACAGATAGTATTAGAACAATGAAAATTATGGTTATACTAGGTTATGTTAATATATAATTGGTAAATTACCCTTCCTAGATGGGGAAAACTATTCCTTAATGAGATTATCATATATGGGAATTCTTGAAAAGATATGATCCCCCATCAATTAGTGGGAGTACATATCAAATTTTAGTGGAGTAATGAATTATGTCTCTTGAATATATATTTAAGGCCTTAGGAATTGGTGAAGAATAAATGGTTTCACTTTAAGTGTATTTATTTTAAGGTGATGTAAATCAATGATTGTAATTGGTTTATATTACAATAGAGGAAGGGTAAATAAAACTCATGTAATGGAATGATTTTATTTATTCATTATTTGAAAACTCATTCCTTTATGGAAAAAATGATGATGAGAATATTCAATAGCTTAATAAAAAAGAAAGAAGATATTATTTGTAGAGTATGATGACACCATTCCAATATTATCTAAGTATTATATGTAGTCAATACTCAATATGTAATGAATGATTAAGCACTTTTGTAAAGGATATATTAAAATTTTTTATGGTTTTTGGTATGTAAAACATTTTAATATACAATGAACAATTTTTTGCACCCTTAAAATAGACAATGAATTCTATAAATAATACAAATTGATAGGAAACCAATAGTATATTGTTTCATAAAATAACCATTATTAGAGGAATGTTTCAATAAATATTTATAAAATTAAACATTTTCCAACTTTTAAACAACTATTTAAAGAATCAACCTAAGAAATAAATGAAGGGGTAGTGAATTTGTAATATGTGTGAATACAAGCACCCCTCGAACAAATAATTCAATGGGAAGGGAAAAAAATTATCATTAGTTATTTTAGTTATTAGAAAATGAATAACTATTAAATTAATTCCACAGAAATACTGAGAGTATACAGAGACAATACTTTATCATATTTCACTATTACATCATTTTTAAGATAAATAACATAATAGTATTATAATCCATGATCCAAAAGGATTATTTTCAAGAAACAATTGGAACAAAAATAACATATTCATAATAAAACATAAAACAAATTAAAAAATATTCTTTTTCCTTCCAAATAACAAGTTCTCCATAGCACATGTAGTCACTAGAGGATATACATCAATGAAAGGGGTAAGCCAACAACTTAGTAAAATGAAAAATAAATAAATGAATAAATATAGTAGTGGTGAGAATAACCATCATCATTTTAACATAATAATATAATAATCATAAAAATAATCAGAGGAAACAATCGATAAAATACTAGAATGTGCACATGCATAAAAATTAAACATAATGAATTAGTGGTTAGATTCCAGACATAGTTGTGAACAAATCTCATGTCATGATCACAGACAAAATATGTTCATAATCATATCATCCTAATTATGAAAAAATCTATCATTATTTCCAAACATAAAACACATTATATCATCAGATACATCATATTACCCAAAGATTTAAGGGGATATATATTTCCCATACCACCCAATAAATCACAAAATTTACATAATAATGTGTTCCATATAGAATATATAAAAATATTATTCATAAAATAATCCATGGAAATAAATCGGTTTCATAAGGATTTTATAAATCATACATTCATGAATATTCTTTGGGGTTTAAAAATTAAAATGGGAAAATAGATTTGGTATATGAATCATCATTCATTATAGAAGAGGAAGTATTCTCAATAGCAGTTCAGATGTTTTGGGGAAAGAATATTTCTTTTGGAAAGGAATTATATTTTTATAAAACAATGTTTGAAACATGTATATCATATAAATTAATTGGTAAGAATAATGAAATTAAATTTTTGGAAATAAATATTTATATTCGCACTAAAATTATTATTAAATATGGGAACATAATAAATGGGGGTTGGGTTCTAGAATCCCCTTACCTTATTCCTGAAATCATTCATTACATTCAAATAATATCCTCAATTTTCATAGTAAATTAATTTATTTAATTAATAAATAATATCATCTACTTCTACTATACTTTTTATAATTTTATTAATTTTATTTATGTCCATTTATAAGAGTTATAATATTTAATTTCATAGTTCCATGAGAGTTTATTTCATGGATTTATGGTTGGTTACATTGAGTATAATTATGGGAGTTCTATTAAAATGTTAGAAAAATATTGAATAGGATTGAAATGGAATTAATATAATTCAATAATTTTTTATATACCCATATATCAATTATTATGATATTAGGATGATACATTAAATAACATTTAAATGAAAATATTTAATTTATTTTAGAGGTTAATATGACCATTAGAAGCTAATTTATTTTAATTGGATATTATATTTATATATTAGTTATAGAAAATTAAACAGGTTATAATATCTATATTTACACTTTATTTTACAATAATAATAGTTTTATGGTGATATGTGAATGCAACAATGGACAATGAAAACTCTACATCTATGAATGTGGTGCATCAACACTTCACTGATGATGTTTTCATTTTTATTAATAAAATGAGAAGTGAAAAACTATTATAATGTATATTCCATTAACACAATGGAAATAATGTACATATATGATTCCTGACATATCATTCCAATTTGGATAGTTTTGTTGAGAAGAAAATATGAAATAGAATAGAAATTATATGCGAATGAAGGTGGGTTTTACCATTTCAATATCTTCTCCACGAAAACAACTCTAAGCTACTTGGATTTGGACATTTTATGAGTCCAGAAGCTTTTGGAAGTGGTGAAGAGTATTGGGAATAAAATGCTTCAAAATTTAGGGAATATTACGGTCTATAATGATGTTATGAAAAGAGTTGGTTAGGGGTAGTATTTTTAAGGGATGAGATGTGTGTTTTTTAATTATTTTATTCATTAGTTTGTTATTTTAGGTCAATAAAATCTAAATTGTAAATTACAAGGAATATATATAGAAAATATTTCATGAGTGTTCAAACAAACTGTTTATTACTTAATCTATGACTAAAAAATTCATGTATATATCTCATAATGTTATATACCCAAAACAGTTGTATATCCATATTCACTAAAAACAACTCTTTTATAAAAATTCCAAAAAATCACCATTACCATTTTTCAATGTTTAGATTTAAAAAAAGAAATCCATTTTATGAAAATAATTTAATAAATTAGATATATTTACCTTTTAAATAATATCACCATTTATTCAAAAAAAATCTTATTCTAATATTATAACTGATTTTATGACACATTGGAAAATTAAATAATGTATTATGAAATTTAACTATAATTATAATAAAAAAGTTATTAATTTATGAATCTATTTTATGAAAATAAATTTTCTTTTGAATTATTATATTAATTATAAAATTTTAATTGAATATTTACATTTTATAAAAATATCAACACTTAATTTATCATTTTTAATCATTTGTTAACATATACTAGGATGTAATTCTTTCATCGTTTCACCTAAAAGATGCCAAAATTTTATTTATTCTTTTATAGGTGATTTTACTATTTTGTTGGCTAAATTATTATTCCTTGTATACATATTGTTATTCCAACAATCATGTAACTGTACTATCGATATAGGTTCCCTAAATTATTTAAATACCTCTTATTTCATTCTTAATTCACTTATAATTTCTATTAAGTTTATATATATATCTATATATATTCATCTTCCAAATTAATATTTTTTACTAAAATTATATTTTATTTTTTAATGTTTTGTTCCTGAGTGTAGTCTTTTTTGTGGTTCGAGAAGATCTAAATTTTCGTATTCATATTATCTTTATTTCTATTTTTTCCTCCTATAATATTTTGATTTCATATTAATTTTGTTTATAAGAAATTATTTATTTACCATTTTTATGTTTTTATTAGGTTATATATGTCATATATTTTTTTCATGGAAACACTATAAGATGTTGTAATTCATTGATAAAATTATGGGTCATCAGAAAATATAACTCAGAAGAAGCTAATGGGTCAACATCAAGCATAGTTTGTTGATACAAATAAGGTGTAATAATTAGTGTGATTATGTATTTTGATCTCTTAATAGTGGTTTAAATTTATTTTGTTAAATATATTCTAGAGATAATAATTATGAAATGTATAGTCAATATAATCCATTAATATATCGTTAAGGATTTTATAGTGTTTGTTGAATGGTATAGGCAAATAATAAAAATAATTTGGTGGAATGTTTAACATCTTGGAAGAAAACATGATTAAGGGAAAGAAAGGTAGTAATACTTCCCTAATGAAAAGCTAATTATGTTTGGTTCAATGTTTTATTGGTATTGATATTTTTAGTTTGATACTTCTAACTACCATGGAACTTATTATAATGTTTTGGGTATTAATATCTTGTAAGGTTCATATGGTTATCAAATTATGAAATGTTTTATGTTTAACATTTGATGAGGTTTTACGAAGAAATTTAAAACATAACCGTATGATAAAACCTGTGATTTGAGATGAAGTTGTAATATTTCAAGGAACAATTAAAGGATAATATTGTGTTTATGAAATAGGAAAATTTCAAGTAAGTTAATTTCCATATATTCATAAATATTGAAATAATTCTTCAACTATAAGAAAACGATCCCTCAAACTTAAAATTTTTCCTATTATAATCATTTTGTATGTTATCAATGAGATTTTTTGTACTTGTAGATTTTTTATTATTTGTTAATAATATCCATAGAAACATTTTATCTATCACTGTCACCCGGTATTTTATTTTTTTCTCTTTCATGTAATCATTTTTATTTTCCTCTTATTTAATCCCTTTTTAATGCCTCGTTATGTTATTATTATAGATGAACAGTGCACATCCATTTCTATATTATAAAGAGGATTATCTATTAGTTCATTAATGATATAGTTTTTTTCAAAAATTATTTTTTTGAATTTGAAAACAATGATTGTGAGGATCATGTTTAAATTATGAGGATGAAATTTAATTAATTTCGTGAAAATGTAACACCCTAAAATTTTAAAATAAGAAAATAATATTAAATATCATGTATTACACACAACACCCAGCATAGAATAAAATATAACATTCCAATACGTTATGAAATATTTAATATTTCAAATAAATTAAATGTAATATATATATCTAAATAATGGAAATATTGAGTTAACTTTCATTACACACATCAATGACTTTCTTTGATGGTATATGTTGAATACAAGATGATGTTTTACTACATGCAATTAATGTAATTTTTCAAAACGGAAATTATTTCTTGGGAATTAAATTTTCTATTATAAATAGGATTAATTAACTTATGAAAATATTTTCCAAAATAAATTCACTTCCAATTAGTTATAAATTTATATGAAGTCTAGTTTAATATAAATGACAAGTTTTATAAATCACTAACATTAGGTGCTAATGGTGTTTTATCATAATAAACTAAAGTAATTACAATGACTAGATGATCAGAATGGAATTTCTATATTATATAATCAATAAAAAATTACATTCATCCAATATTATTTATTTGAATAATATATGAACAAATCCATTTTTATTCATAAAATTTGGTATTTTTTAAATTATTTTTTCCTTCTTTTAATAGATCACTTGTTTAATTTTTTTTTGAAACATTAAGAAATTTTATTTTTTTTAAAAAAAATTAATTTTTTAATTAAGATTTTCCAAATTCTATTAATGTGATTTCTTAGTATTTTCCTGGGAAGATATATTTTTTGATGATTAACAAAAATACAAAATTTTAATTAAAAAATAAATTTTCATCAAAATAATTAATAATGTTACATTACATTTTTATTTTATTTTAGTAATTAAATTAAATAAATTATAAATCTATTAGTCCAATTTGGTTCATATGAAGCATTTTTATATTTAATGTATTAAAAATCATTCAATATTATGAACATTTTAATTTTAAAAATTCACTTTTCACCACTTCTCAATAATTAATTTTAATTTGTAATCTATAATTTCATTTGGTTGAATTTATTAAATTTGATTACATATTTTAAATTAAGAAAATTTATAATTTCAAAGAAATTCATCTTAATCTTCTCCGAATTTATTAATATAATAAATTACTATTAAGCATAGAGAATAAGGTAAAATGAGTTTACATAGTGGTTAATCATAAAATATATGGTGTATAAATGACCAAAACCATGTCAAAACCCAATTTTATAGAATATTTAGAATATATACCCTCTTGGATAATACATTTTTTCTTATTTTATCATGTTAGGTAATGATGTTCTCCCAATAGTGTTTAATGTTTTGTATTTACCTGAGTGTCACTCCTCCTCCACTATAAAAGGCCACACACTCTCACCATTATTCACACCTCTAATGCCACTTTTACCCCCCAATAATGTCTTATATCCCTCCTTAATATCCTTACACTCATACTAGAGTCCTTATGTTTGTTGTAAATAACCATTAAATGTTTTAGTGAAAAAATGAAGATACCCAAAGAATATATAATGTTCTTCGAAAAGTATTTTTTAATTTATTTCCTTCTCAGACTCCTTTAATTACTATTATAGCATGATTATATAAGAAAATATGTATCATTAATCAATTGAATTATTTTTATAAAAAATATATGACCTATAACTTAACACAATTGCATCAAAGTAGTTATGAAGTCATCATTCGGGTGTGTGATGGACTATGGCCTCATGATTAAATAGCATTCGTTTTATCATTAACAACTATCAAGGTTGTAAATAATTAAGTAAATGTTGTCTTCATATGATATTTATGATTTTTATGGTTTATTTATGTTTATTTAATAATTATATTACACATACCTTCCTATTTCAAATTTTGGAATATAATGACATCATTCGTGTATAAAGTGGACTTCCACCTTGGGAGGCAATGTTATTCATTTATACTTTAAATGTAATGTATTTAGGATGGTTTTAATATTTTCATGTGATATATATGAAATAAAAAATTATAATTGACCGATAATATGTATATATATATATATATTCTGTTTATTTGTTCTAATATAAAAATAAAATCGAAACAATATTAATGAAAACGTATGTCCTACCATCTCTATGATTGGTTTATTTCATTTCCAACCAAAAAAATTTATACAATACTCCAAATAAAAATAAAATAAATATATGTTATATTTATTTATTGGTTTAAATTCCTAATATTATTATATTGTGTTATAAATAATATGTTTAAAATTATTATGTCGAAACACACATGGAAAAAAGAAATTAACACTTTAAAAAACTAAAATAATGAAGGATTATTAACAAATGAGTAATATAATGATATAATATTATAATATTTGAATTTATAAATTTTTTTCTACAATATGTTGAAAAAATTCTCAAAACCATCATATATGATGTTATATATCTTTCAAAAAAAAATAAGCATAATTAAATGGTTTTAAACTCTATTTAAATTCCATTGGGAGTACTTTTTTTATTATGTACAAATTCACATTTTTGTTGTGTATGTACTACCCCTTTGAAATGTAATATTTGAAAATATTACTATTCATAGTATTTGAAGTTTCAATTTGAAAAATTTCATTCAAAGGCATTTGATTTGAAAAAATTATAGCCTTTAATGTTATTATGAAATCTCACATTCTTCTGTGATAGTTAAATTTCTAATGAAATAATCTCTTAATTATATAATAATTCCATATAAATTTCATTTCAATTACTTATCCATATTTTTGGGTGATGGATATGATTATTTCCTAAACCAGATATAATTTTTATATATGGGGTTTATTTTAAAATTTATTTGGTTAACTAGGTAAATGTTGATAAATATATATTTTTTACTCAATACATGTATTGATTAGGGTAAATTATTCACTAACTAAATCGATTATTATACATATGAGGAATGATTGGGATTTGTTATGAAAATTGGTTCTTATAATTTATTTCTCCCCTCAATGCATCAATGGGACTCATGAGACAAATTAATTCACCAATTTAACTTGGATTCTACTAGTAGTATTAAATCGTCTGGTGAAAGGTCTTGATGATGTTGTTTTTTATGTTCCTCATACATGATGTATGATATTTAAGGATTTCCTTCATTAATAATTCAAGAATTATTATTATTATCCATGATATCTTTTATTATATATTATCTATGGATACATTTAATCATCATTTTATTAATTAAATTTTATCTATATCAGTTATTTACCTTACCATATTTATTTTCCTTATCTCATCATGATAATCATGTTGTCTAAATGACCTATGTGTTTAATTAAAAACCATCCCATGTTGATTATGCATAATTTATTAATGATATATTCATATTTACCTAACAATAGTAGAGAATTTGATTTCACCCTTTCTTATGTTTCTTCTCCCCATATTATGAAGAAGATAACATTGAATGATTTTTCAATGTTTCATTTTATTTCCTTTTGTTATGTATTTTGTTTTAATTTAAATTCCTAATGTAAAATTTCTAATATTTATGCATTCAGTTCTCCAAAACTACAAACTAATCGGACCATTAGGATTTGATTCGTTGTAATCATGATAATGAAAAACAAGTAAACCATTAGTTCTGGGTTACTATGGTAGTTGTTGTTACATTAAACATAGGGGATATCAATTGATTATCATATGAAGTCATAAGATTCACATAAGAGTATGTTATCATGATCAAAGATCATACCCAATCTATCATCGGTAAAAAAATATGGTCATGGTATAACTTGTTTTAATTTCAATATACATGAGTCCTGATAATGTTGAATCATTAGATATCAATCATAATCCAATATTTCTATTGATTTAAAAAAAAATAATACATTATATGGAATCAGAATAAGAATAGAACCCATATCATATATCATGAGTAACTAACTAGACCATCATATCAAAGTGAATGAAGAGTTAATACTTCCTTCCAATATCATAATAGATCATGAATCATAAAATTTTTTACATTGCGAACGATGAATTGTTACCAATTTTAAATATCATAGTGGATTGAGAATCCCATAATTATATTATGAGTTACAATGCTTTACCCAATTTCTTAGAGGTATATATAATCATTCTCAATAATCTCAAAATGATAACAATACATATGGGTGTTATAATATCAAAAACTATTAATCATATCAACATATCATACCACATGAAAAGGAAATGTGTTTCATAAGCACTTCAATATTAAATCATTTAATAAATAAAGTAAAAAAGGGTTTTATAAATATATTATAATCATAGATATATGATACAAAGAGAAACAAACATGGATGATAACGTAAGATCATGTCCACGGTAAATCATATACCACATTAATTAATTTCATGATAGATGAAACATTCCTTTAAGAGATAAATGGAATCTATGTTAAGGAAAATATATTTTTTCACATATTTGAAATTTAAAAAAATAATAAAATATTAAAAAAAACTATTTTTAAAGAACCATGTAAACATTTAATGGTATAATCAAAGCAATAAGTGTTGAATATTATAAGAAGTTAAATTTATTCTCATTATGATAAAATAGAGATTACATTGCCATTTTCAATAAATAAAAAAATATAGTTTAGAAATTGAAAATTTTATTACAATGAAAATATTTTATGTAAAGTAAAAAATATGTCCTAATATATTAATATTTCATATTAAAATTGTAAAAAAATTGTTTGAATCTTTTTATAGAAAATATATAGATCAAATAAAAATATATCTATCAAAATAGGAGAAACACTATTTTTTTAAAAAACATATCCCACTTATTTTTAGTACCATGGAGAAGAAAATGTTAATCATTATTTAAAAGTATAATAATTACAAAAATAAAACAAAATTTTTATGGATTTATTAGAGAATAATTATATAATTCTTCAATTAAAATTAAATAATTAATAATATCTATTAAAAAGTTATTTAAATACAAAACCCATACCACATTAGAAACATTTGTTTCATATAAACCATGAAAAGATAAGATACTATTTATAAAAAATATCATTCATATAAGTAAATACATTTCATAATATGTTATAAAGGATTCATATACACCTAATAAAAGAAGATAGGTTCATAATAAAACAAATGTTCCAAAGAAGTCAATTTTAGATGATAAACCATTGCAACATTGGTAATCTCCAAATCAAAATATCCAGAAAGAGATAAACAAAAAAATATTTTTAAAATACCATTGATTTCCTGAAAATAATTCTAAATTACATTTAATTTAAATTTTTTCATGGAACAAATTATTCATGTGTGAATCTGGAATATATCTCACTGAAATCATTGTCAGTGGACAACACCTTACCTAAAGTATTGAATTGTATTATATCTACTAAAATATCATGTCTAATGGATAATTTTTTTAAAATATTATAGAAAAGAAATAATTCATAAATTACTTTCTTCCATTCCTTTATAATATTAAAAAATAATTTTACAAGGAATTATTCTTTAAAATTGGCATTCAAGTCAAAACTTCTCTATTTTCCATGCATGATTTTGTTCAAAGGGTTTGACCTTTTCACCATGAAAATGGTTATATGATATCTTGAATATTAATAATGAAATTATTATAATATTCACCTATCATATAATTTTATATAATTATTCCTATAAAGTGGTGATGAAAATTAATTAAAATACATTATAGTGATAGTAATCTGTATGAATGTAAGAGTTATTTTTTCACAGTTTGATGGTTTGAACGAATGTGGATATTGATTATTTTGTAATAATAATAATAATTTTCTATATATAAAAGACTAAATTAATTATTTTATAATGGATATAGATTATTTTTAGGGGTTATAATGAAATAAAATTCATTGTTCTCGGTTAAGGGTTATACCTCTTCATTGAGAAAACACTTTTGGCTTACACTTTAATCCTTGAATGGATAGTCCTTTATAAATAAAATATGCTCTAGGATGTGGGGAATGAATAGGTAATTGAATTATAGTAGGTATTGAATGATATATAACTCTAAAACTATGTGAATAACTAAGTACAAAAGGTTCCATTTTATAGTTGATGGGAGGGGAACCTTTAAAATTAAAAGAAAGTTTTAAATTAATAATAATTAATTTTCTAGTAAAATAAGAAAAAAGATGATATATTTAAAATATTATATGATTATAAGTATAAATAATATTGTAAAATAATATCTTTACTTGTTTAGGTTATTCTTTATCCCTTGCCTTTTAGTTTTAAACCTCATTACCCCTTAGGATAATTACCACAATTTCAATGGTTTCGACAATATAATGGCCTATAAATTTAATATAAAATTAAAAGTGAGCAATATGTAAAGACCTAGAAATTCGGTATAATTTTTATTTAATTATATGGAATTTTTATGAGACTGTGAAATTCAAAGGAACGTCATTCCATGGAACAGAGAGCTCAGGATGAATTTCAGAACGTTCTTTTAATATATGTTCAGTAAACATGTGAGTGGGTTCTTCTATCTTTTGAACAGTGTATCAGATTGAAAATCTGAGGCCACTATTGAATTCGTAGCACCAATATTATCCTATGAAAAGATTTACATCAGCAAAAAATGGTCGGATTGAAATGTTAAATTTTGGTATTTTTATAAAAATTATAAAATAAATATTTCAGATATTTTATTCTTTTATTCATCCTTTGAGTGACGTTTGGAAAAACATTATCATAATGATGATATTAAATGAGGAACAGTTAATGACATGTTACATTTGTTTGTGAAACCGAAAAACCTATGTGTTTGATTGAATCATTAATTTAGACTTATTAATGAGCCATAATAATAATCACAATTTCGTGATTAATTCTATTATTAATCAAACTGTTTGCAAGTGAATTGAAAAACCATAGGGGAAACCTGTGATTAAATGTATACAGATCTCCTCTCCAACAAAAAATGGAGAAATAATGATGAATGTTGGAGGGACTGATTTGGAGATCAATAGTAGAAGATGATTTTTTAATGAAAATGAACACGAGATTTCTTCCTTTGTCGACAACAGATTCCACGGAATCTAGGTAAGGGATTTGTGTGTTTTATATCCCCCTTGCCCCATTCATCAATAATATGAAGAACATGGATCAACCAACAAAGGGGTTGTTCCATGATTCATTCTAAATCATTTGAGGTTATTGTGGGGGTACATTTTGGGCACTTTGCTTATCTGATAATGATTTTAATTCCACCCTAATGATAAAATGCATAGGTGGAAGGTGCAGGCCAATAAAACCAAGGCTTGGAACCTCCTCCACTCTTGATTTTTGGGAATTGTTCATGGGAGACTGAAAAAATGGAGGAAATGAAATTATGTGGGATTGTCCGTGAATGTGGCGACCCGGGAGGACCGTAGGTACAGAAGGGAAGAAAAACTGACCAGCGGAGAAACAATGGTGGCTCATAGAAGCAGCAACCAG
The DNA here is from genome assembly GCA_963277665.1 of Viscum album. Classification (NCBI taxonomy): domain Eukaryota; kingdom Viridiplantae; phylum Streptophyta; class Magnoliopsida; order Santalales; family Viscaceae; genus Viscum; species Viscum album. Next base: position 657,638,487 of record OY728140.1, read on the forward strand.
TGACCGAAGGCAGTGCCTTGCCTATGCCAACCACATGGAGGAGACAGATTACTCAGGAACTGCTGCGGAAATAGCTATGGTTGGGGGAGACGCAGTTCTAGCACGCCACATGGAAGAGGAGTGTCACGCTCTGGCTACTCAGCCTGGGCAACAATCGGCTCGTGCTGGCCATTTTGTGATGTGGGACCATGCCTTGGTGGCGCCACCAAATTGAAGAACTAGACAAAACACATCCGGTCCAGCACAAGCATCCCACATGCAGTCCGGGTATTTCATGATGGCTGGACCCGCGGGCCCAAGGGGTCGGCCAGGCCTGAACCTACCGGGCCTAACCGACCTCGTTTCAAAAAACCTACCATAACTCAAAAACTGGGAGTTTGATTGATACACTGTCTATAGCGAGGGGACCCTTATAATGAGTAGATTCCTTTGAGATACATCATAAGGGTTTTGGAGTAATTTCACTACAAGAAAACTGCCTAGTAGCGGCGGTTTACAGAAACCGCTTCTAAACTAGGCGTCGGTATTCTATTATAGGCGGTTTTATGCATTTTGTGGAGGTCAAAGAAAAGCATCATAGTACCTCATTTAGCGGTGGTTTTTGGCAAATTTAGCGGCGGTTTAATGGGATATTTAATTATAAGCGGCTATAATCACTGCAAATTTCAGGCGTATCATGCGTCTGCTTAGTGGCGGTTAAAACCGCCGCGAAATGTTGACCAGAAAAAAAAATATCATTTCTGCTTATACTGCACCACTACCCTGAAAAACAAACCAAACAAAATTTCTATGAAAAATAAAATTCTTAACAAAAATTACATGGCCAATTCCTCTTGTAACTAATATGCGAAACATCATTTAATAACATCAAAGGGGCCATGCATTAACAAACCACATATCAACTTCTACAGAAAGTCATATGGGATTCTCAAACAACAAATAGGCATGATATATCAATTATCACTACTAATATGGGAAAGATCATTTCATATCCTTTTCATCACCTAAATTCATCGCCTCAACCCCAGAGACAATTAGCATCCTGGGACAGAATAGAGCATCAGGAATTTTGGTAGTATTCTAATGGTTATAACACTAAAAATGATCACCTATCCAACAAAATAATAATTTTAAAGGGTCACTAATTTGATAAGGTATATTACCCTGTTTAAAATGGCCATGATTTTGATAAAAATAAGAATGTTTTGGAATGGATAGGTTGAGAGGTTTCCCTTCTACCATTCATGCTTCTATAACCAACATGAAGACCCAGATTACAAAATGTGAATCCCCAACAGAGAAGAGCCCTCCATTTAACAACATGGCCAAGTATCCTGCTAATCAAATACATAGGGATACATGTAGTCTCACCTGGTAGCCCCATGAGGCATACTCTCTAGCTTCTAAAGTAGCGCAAAATTATCCCATGACATTCCAAACTTGTCTAGAATGGAATAGATGAGGGTGTATGATAGATGTCTGAGACCCACATCCATAAAAGAAGATATTAATCCAATCATTGAATGAAATAATCAAATGCAAGTACAAATCCTTTTTCTACCTCTCCTTTATGATGGAAATAATGTCTCCTGCTAAGGTTTGAGTCGATTTATTTCTATCCCAAACATTCTCAATGGGAAGGAATTCATTATATGTTTCCACTAATAGAAGTATTCCCCCATGCTTAAAAATATTTCAAAGGCCAATTTCTACCTCACCATGGGCTAGATAAATAGTTTTGGTTCCTAGAAACCATCATCTAATCAACTCACTATGGAATTATGGTTTATGGTACATGATAAACTAAAAAATATATGTCTCCTCGTAATGAGGAATAGCATGCTATTAATAGGGGAATTTTGTGCAGATCTACCTAACCGAAAATGGCCATGCCCATTCATCAGAGAAATTATCACTAGGGTGAAAATCACACTTTCAGCTCAAGCCACTTTTTTTGTTTTCTAGAGAAAATATGATCATGTTTGAGTGAATATGAGAAATCAATTGATGAGTGAGATCATGAATATATGAAACCATGGTGAGTTTTTAAATGTATAATATTTCCCTACGAACGATGCCACAATTTACTGACTATCCTCAGAAACTATCATTTTAGTATAGTCAACAGAGAGTGACAGCATGTGAGACTAAAGGTTGTATTTAGGTGCAGAATAGAACTATCATCCTGATGTACAAATCTATATAAAGGTAGTCTGTTCAATAGAGGATATTTTTGATGTTCAGTCAGAATAAGAACCTTTAAAACATCATTTTTATAAAATAATTTGTATCGATGATTGACATTATGGTTCCAAGAAATAAGGTCTCCCCAGTCTACCACATAAGAAGATGTTTGAGAAATAGAGGAAATATTTAAAAATAATATAGAATATATTAGAAGATATGTGACCATTAATATAGAATCAGTTGTGTTAATCAAACAAAATAAGTTCATAACATGGAAAACATTACGTGGAGCACATGATCCATTCTAGGTCACAAAAATCACATAACCCATAAAACATCTCTTGATCACATGTTTTTTCTAATATATATAATCATGTTACCATGTAAAGGTCACATGAATCACATAAAGATTAGTAGATCATGAAAAAATCCTCAAGAGACAACCGAATCACATAAGATAGACTAATGGCTGAGGGTGTGAATCAATGTTCAAATAAATTACCATTGATTAGTTCATGGATTGATTAAGTGAGATATTTAGACAAGGTGATCACACAAAGAGGTCAAGTGACCCGATCACATGATTAGGTCTCTTGTATGGTTCTTATGATGAGGCCATGCAACGTTGTCTTGAAGAACAATCGCACGATAGAGGAGGTTCTAAGATGTATGGAGCTTCATGTCACTGGTCAAATGACCATCCTATCACCCCTATTTATAGGGAACCTCAAGGAATATTAATGGACTTATAGAAGACCAAAAGATGTTTTGAATTCCAACCAGAGAAAGCATAAGAGACTCATGAAGTCATTTCCTACCTCATAACTGAGTCCTTATTCCTTCGAACATCGCTTTTGTGGGGGGGGGCATTTTTTGATGCTAGCTAAATGAGCATTGTATATTTTAGGAACAAATAAATACCCAAACCATATGTATTAATATATACCCAAATGAAAGAAAATTATAGCATGTATACATATAGATTAATCACCTAGGTCACAAGGACCATGTGAACTTCAATGAGGCTCATGATCACATGACCCTAGGAACATCATTCAAAGGGGTTATGCAATTCATGTGATTTGTTACTGATCATGTAAAGCCACATAAAATAGCCCAATTAATCATGTAAAACCCCTCTGATTATTCTTTTTTATCATATATCATGTCATAGAACAATCTCACAATATGTTCATTAAATAAAAGTTAGAAAAGAGGGAAGCCTCATGGGAAGGGAGTTGCATTGGTTTTCATGTGATGTGGTTGCATGCCTCATAAGAACTATTAATGATCATGAAAATCACCTCAGATAACCATCTTGATCTAGTGATTTCCATTCAACATGGATGTTTGTACATGCAACACCCTAATGAGCCCAATTCCCAATGCTGAATTTACAATAGAAACATCAAAGAGCCTATTACCATAGATCATCTAACCAATGAAACAAACACATCATTCTCTTTACCACCTGAGGTTATTGTGATCATTCAAGGTTAGCCACTGAAGATCCTCCAAGACCAATGGTTTTAAAAAGGTTCCATACACCACACATGTTATATATACAAACCAACCTTTCCCATATTTGTTCAACACATCAACAATACTTCTCATGGTCCGATGGTGCATCGTCACCCTCTCCACCTCAATCTCCTACCACCACCTGTAAGAACATTATATTGAAAATTAAATAGTGTTGAATATTTATAATTAAACTTAAAACCAATAAAAGTTTTCAAAATAAATTAATTTGATTTTTGTTATTTACCTGCTCACCACCACTCGGTGCATTACCACTGGGGACATATCTGCTCATCTGCTGATATAAATCAATCAACACTTCCTGAATAGCGGATATTTGAGCCCCTTGGTCTTGAACTGTGGCTCATAAAGAAGAAATATCTCTCTAAGCATCTTCATGTATGAGCTGACTATAACCAGGAGTAGATGCGGCTGGAATACCTGATGGACTTATAAAGACCTCAGATGGTACGGGTCCCAAACCCATCCCACGCACTCTACCAAGATGCTCCTTCCCAAGGACTTGAGCAACCGGGTCATCTTGGTAGACTGAGTAGGACTACCCAGACTAGTCATAGTAGACTGCATAACATGCAGCCCTCTCACCCCTCTACTATATGATCCAACATGACTCCCGTTTACTTACCATGTTGGTCGGTACTACTGCTATTGTATGAGAGTACTATGTCCCCTTCCTCAATGTAAACATCTGTTGGAAATCCAGTAATTGGTTTGTGTAGGGTAATCTATGTCTTTTCTAGAATTTGGGGTTTCCCCAGATCCCCTACCACTACTCTGCTATTGAGAGACACTAGAAAACCTATGGAGGTGGCTCGACCTCCTAAAAGTGTGACACTCCTTAGTAGGGTGGGGACATTGAGTGTGTGTGTGTGTCTAGTCAAATGGTGGATTCTCTTGTATTAGGATGAATCACTGATAGTATATATCAATTAGGTCTAAAATATTATTACAAGTCATATTAGTTAATTCATCCCATCACTTATTAATTTTACCATTTATTCCTAATTTTCAAATCCTCCTATAGATACGAATCACCAAAATCATCTTAAACCATTTTCCATATTACACATGTAATGTAAAGATCTTTAACTAAGCCATGATTCCAAAGGATCTCATAAAATCATGAGGGGTTGGAACACCAAAAATGTTAATGCAAGCCCTAACCATAATGCTAAGAGAGCAAAAAAGGGATCCTTGGGAGGGATCAACAAGAGGATTTTAGAAAGAATGGATAATTCCAATTATTTAGGTTGTGCATGTGGCATGTCGATGCGATCATAATTTTGCACATACATGCATAATCAGAACAGACAAAAGGGAGATTTCCAAGACCACCCACCTCAAAATAAGAAATATTTTATAAAAATCCTAATGTTTGTGGTAGCAATCAGATTCCCCCTTCCGTTCAATGAGAACTATAATTTTAATCAACAATAGATCAAGAAGTGGAAGATGAAGTGGAAGGTTTACCTTAAAAATCTATGTTCAGAACACCAATATCCAACTTGGTCTTGCATATATATCAAATAGTATTCTCATATGTCATCCATGGAAGGTTTGATGGAATCATAAAGGAGATAGGAAATTTTATAACATAGGTGTTGGATTGTAAAAATTATTGGAAGATATAATTCATGATGTGAATAGGGAATTCATATCATGAATTCCTCAATTCCCATATATGTTTCAAAATTTATCACCTCATTTTAAAAACTGAATTAAACTAATTTCATGTCATGAATATATTTAATGAAGTGAATTATTATTTCGTGGATTTCCCAAAACAACTAATCCACATAATGAATTGGCAATTCATAACATTAATTCGTGGGAATTCATAACATCAATTCATTTAAACCTTGTTTATTAAGCCTTTATGCAATGATTGGTGTTATTGGTATCAAGAATGTTCAACTAGAAATGAATGCTAAAAGGGTGAAGGAGTCTGAAAATTCCTTAAAATAGATGAATAGTATGCATAAAGATAAAATTGAGAAGATAAAGAAATAATGTAATGATAAATAGAGATCAGTTGAGGGTGATATGAATATTCTTAAATTAAAGTCACTAGAAGTGGATGTGAAGCTGAGAAATCTTGAATCAAATTAGGAAGAATCATCCCCATTTGATAAAAGAAAATGTTCCACCATGAATAGTTTTTTCAAGAGTCTTTTTTTAAAAAAGACTCATCATAGTCAAAATAAGATCTTGATATCAACTCTATATCCATCTATAACATGTTATTGGAAAAGGTAACCCTTTATCTGGTCAAAAATATCTATACTAATGTTTTCTTATCAATATGTACAAGTTAAAATTTAAAATATGAGAAAATGTAGGTGAATAAAAATGATGAGATAATCAAAAATGTTTCAATGGTGGTTGTGATCAAGTATAGAAAGATCATCTCCCAAAAATGATCCCAAAATAATATTAATTCTACTAAAAACAACAAGTTTAAAAAAACTAAAACTAAAAAAAGATTTATTAGACACCATTTGTGCTTTTAGAGGTTTGGGAACTAGGATATCAAAGGTTATCACAAAATTGTAATCCATAAATATTAAAAATGGCCTATATTAAGGGTGACCAAAACTAAATATAACAATAATTCTACTACATAGAAGAAAAGTTCCTATAATAAACAAAACGTCTCTACTATAAATAGATCTAAATAGTCATTGAACCTCTATATGTACAATAATAAATGGTTTCACAGTTATGAAGAGTGATGATATATTCCAAGAATAAATTATATGCTAATATGAATTGAAGACCATGATAAATGAATAAAAAAGAATAAAATTAGACAAGTCTTCCTTGAAGTATATACAAAAGCTCTGAGACAACTACACCCAATGTTTAATAAACAAGGTTTAATTGAAAGGAAACCTATCTATAAGAGATTTATCCAAAAACTTAAATGGATACATACCTGGAAAAGTTGGGTCGCCGGAGATGGAGGTCGCGGGGTCGCCGGAGACGGAGGTCACGGGGTCGCCGGAGGTCGCGGGTCGCCGGACTGTTGGGGGTCACCAGACGGTTGGGGGATGAGGGTTACAGGTCGCCGGGGGGATAGGGGAAGAAGGGATGGCATGAGGGTTAGGGGGAATTATCGGGTTGGGGTAGGGAAGGGTCGGGATTGTTAAAAAAAATTATGGGTTTCGCGGCGGTTTATAAAAAACTGCCGCGAAACCTTTCGTCAAAAACATTTAGCGGCGGTTTTGTGAACCGCCGCCACAAAACCTCCGCTAATCCCAGTTTTTATTGTAGTGTTTGGATTATGTTTGGGCTAGATCGGACTTAAACCCAACTAGACCATATTTCTCTTTTGCCTATATCATACAGACCAGGTGTCTGATTGACAAACCATTTATCTCATTGGAACCCTTACAACATGGCTATCAATTAGGATAAATCTTCATGGGACTTTGTGGTGTTTGAGGTATGATTGATAGAATGTGGAGCAGAACCTCTAGAACTCAAGCAGAGCAAGTTCTAAAATCATGTGGCTGGCTGTCAAGTGAAGGGAGACCCTCCATGGATTTGTATGAGAGAGACCCATCATGGATCATTATTAGTGCAAACCTTGATTGATCATCTTTAGAGATACCTATGATGGATTATACTAAGTTTGAACATTTATGGATATGAAGAAGTGCAACCCTCAATGGATTGGTAGTAGAGAGAACCTCAGTGGATTAGTAGTATGGTGACCCTTCATGGATCAGTAGTAGAAACTCTTAATAGAATTAAATGATCCTGCTTAAGAATAGTCATCTTTATTCATATACTCTATGTTTTATACATGGTTTGATCTGCCTTTTACATTATGCTTTGTGATTCGGATCATGTTTTGCGTTTTCTCCTTTGAGGAATTCGTGGGGACCATCGGTGGTCCCAGGGTCTCTATTGGATATTGTTATACACAACCCTTAATGGGATTTTTTATCTTGTGTTTGCGTCAGGTGGAAACGACGAACAACCTGATTGATATATGAGGAGCTAGGGATAGATGGTGCTCGGAGGTGATTGATAGATGTGGGGAGTGGCAGTGATGATAGACGATGATCTGTACATACCCATCAGGTATAATACATGGTGGATTTCATTCATTGAACATTTTTTTCCATCCTTCTATGATTTTTTCAGTTGGATTTTTATACTGTCCCTTTTTACTTTCAATTCATGCATTTACTATCATCAGTTATACTTTGTGTTTTTCTTTTTTTCTTGTACCTAGTACGTGTATACACATGTTTAAGGGAAATGCCTTCTCTTTTTTGGGATATGCCTTTCCAGTGCTAGCTGCCAAACCCTAGTATATTGAAGGTGGGATTGGGTTATTCATGGCATATCCCCGGGGGACGGGTTGTAGAAAGTGTTATCAGAGTGGTTTGTTCTACTATATGAACTTCCAGTATTTGTTTTTTAATGGATAAATAATGTATTGTGTGTTGTGTTAAGATAATATTTTGGGGAGTCCAGTGTTGGTGTGGAGAACGTTGTATCCATACACTAGGACCTTGAGCTCATATTTCCAACTCAACACATGAAAAAACTATTTTCATGTGTATTGAAAATGTGTTTCTTTTGAGATATTTTGAGTCATCTCACAAGGAATAACTTATTAACCGTGCAACATCTATTTATTTAGAGGATTCCACATCATAGACATCCAATTTTGATTCCAGTGATATATCATGATAATGGCCCAGCGAGCGATGAGGAGTCAGTGCATAGACATCTTACAGTGATAGCACCTTCAGGTGGTGTACCAGTGGTACCTCCATCTGTAGGGTAGTAGTTTCCACCAATCCCACTAGCTGACTGTGCACATCGTCTAAGCGCGACACATGAGTTCTAGAGAGAGTGGCTTCTAAGGATTCGAGTTGAGACCGATCCAATGGAACCTGAGGACATGCTAGAGGCAGTGGCATTAGTATTCTTCTTTGTTGAGACACCATCATACCTTCTAAAGTACAAAAACATTATGTATGGTTAGAGGTGCGGAGTTGACATGGTAGATAAGGTTAGTAGAGTATAAGATTGTGCTACATGTGTGGTAGGAAGGTTCAAATGGATCACGATTGCCCGACCTATCTTACTGATTATTAGAAGATTGTCGAAAGACTTTCTAGGTAGTGGAAAAGGTTCAAGTGAAGAGGTATGTAGGGCTGTGGAAATTGCAGAGGGGCTGGCAGTGCGGCAGGCCGTGGGAGACGGTTTGATGTACTAACACCCCCATCCCCAGGCGGTCCACCCCATCGTTAGGGAGTAGGTCGACAGGTATAAGCATAGCTTCAAGAGGCAAAGGATTATGACCACAATACTCCAAAGATGATTTGAGGTACAATATTTGTTTACTCCACCCTTGCTGTAGTTCTTATATACAGAGGTTCCAGTCCCACGTTTATTTCCACAAAACTCATTTAAAGCTCAAATATTCTGATGCATCCATTGGCTCGATCCTTATAGTTATGGAATCCTACAAGAGAGTATTTTCTGATTACACACCAGTTTTAGCAGTTTGAGCTTACTCGAGGAGGCATTGTCTTAGGATAGGATCTCCTAGTATCAGTGTCAAGGCCTTACTACATCATCTTCGGTATGGACTGGTTATCCAAGTTCCATTCTCAGATCATCTATTTTTTTTGACAAAATGTTTTGTGTGTCTTCGAGGATGGGATGTGGTTTTCCTTTACTTGGGTGAAAGTAACCCTTGAATAAATAGATGGACTTTCTCATAAAACGGTGAAGCCGATGACTTATCATTAAGGTTGCCTCACCTTCGGTGTAGTGAACAAGTGGGGTTTGAGCTATCGTGTAGTGGTGGACCAGTATGTATATTTCTTTTATATGTATGTCCCAAGAATACCTTCTCATAGATAGATATACTTATACATCGACCTATGACTAGTGAAAACATCAATATCTACACCAGCATATCGTATGGCTCTTGTGGAACTTCGTGAGTTGAGGGTGAAGTTGGAGGACTTACAGTGGAAGTGGTTCTTAAGGCCTAGTTTTTCTCCATGGGAATCCCTGATTCTATTTTTCCAGAAGGAATATGGTAGATTGAGGACATTCATAAACTATCATCCCCTAAACTATCTAACCATAATGAACATGTATCTTTTGTCGATGATTGATGATCCCTTTGATCAGCTAAGGTTAGTACAATTGTTTTTGATGATAGACCTCAAATCAGGGTATCATCGGCTTCGGGTGAGGGATGAGGATATACTAAAGATAGTATTTAGATACCAATAATGCCTCAATGAGTTCTTAATGATGCCTTTTTTCATGACAAAAACTACAGTATTTTTCATGGTACTCATGAACAGGATCTTCCAGCCATACCTCGACTACATTGTGCTTATTTTCATTCACAACATCTTGATGTACTCGGAAATAAAAGAGGAGAATGACACACATCTGCAGATAATCCTTGATACACTCTGAGAGTTCTAGATTTAATGAAATCTCTTGATGTTCCAATTCTAGTTATTATAGGTTTAATTTATGCAACATTTAATCTCAGACGCTGGAGTTACGGTGGATCCATATAAGATAGAGGTAGTGCTTACTTGTAATCCACCGAGTAGCGTGACTGAGGTTCAGAGTTTCCTAGGGTTTTCTAGGTACAACCATAGATTTTCAACCAACTTTTCTGGAGTAGAATCACCCTTTTAATATTTTAAAATGATTGGAAACCCCTTTTATGGGTGGAGAGGTGCTAGTATAGTTTCCAATAGCTGAGGCTGAGACTGAAGTGCGAATCCATTTTGAGGCTACAAGAAGAGGGTGTGGGGTATGTAGTCTACTAAAATGCATCAAATACTCGAATGGGGTGTGTCCTGATGCCAGAGTGAGTGGAGATCTCTAACATCTCATGAAACATGAGGAAACATGAGAAAAAATATGGGAACAATGACCTGGAGTTAGCAGCAGTGGTCTTTGCATTGAATATATGGCAGCACTACTTGATGGGTGAATGGTTTAGTATCTACTCTAATCAAAAGTGTCTTAGGAATATATTCTCACATAAGGACATGATCTTGAGACAAAAGTGGTGGCTAGAGTTCCTCCGATAAAATGACTTTGAGATAGTCCACACTTATGAAAAGTAAAACGTAGTAGTAGATGCACTAAGCTGGATGTCAGGTCTACAGCTGCGGAGTGAGGAGAAGGAGTAGATAGCTTTGTTTTATATATCCATCATGGATAGGGATGGAGTAGTATACCTCTATTCTATGACTGTAACTCCCCCACTCCATCAGGAATTTCAGGAGGCACAACTTGGGGACATTGACTACGAGGCTTGAGTTACTCTGATATTCTCAAGGGAATGCCTTGATGAATTTTCAATAGGCGGATATCATGTCATACTTTTTAAAGTATTAATAATGGTACAAATTATGTTTAGGGTTTATTTTTGGAGGGAGTTCCACAAATCCCCTTTGGTAGTATGTCCAGGAGTGGTGAAGATGTACCTGGACCTCAGACGTCATTAATGGTGGCTAGGGATAAAAAATGTTTTGGAATAGTTCATATCATGATACGTCACTTTTCTTCAAGTGAAGGTAGAGAATCAGGTTCCATCAGTCTTAGAACAACCACAACAGGTATCAGAGTGGAGTTTGGATGGTATCTCCATTGACTTCATGATTGGGTTACCAGACACATCTAGGGGACACGACTATGTCAGGATGATTGTTGACCAAATCACCAAGTCATATCCCATCCTACCCATCTGAGAGCAGGGAACAAGAGAGGTATTAGGAAACCTCTATGATCAAGAGATAGTACGTCTTCACGGTGTACCATCGATGATATTTTCAAATCGTGTCACTTGTTTTAAATCAGGGTTATGTAAGGGATTGCTGGAGGCATTCGGGACTCAGCTATGCTTGAGAACTACCTTTCATCCTCGGATAGATGGTCAGATTGAAAAGACCATTCAAACTCTTGAGGAAATTTATCAAGATTGTATCCTTAATTTTTTCCATAGATGGGTGGACCACATTAAACTAGGTGAGTTTTCATACAAAAACAGATATCATTCCACCATCAGGAAGACACCAATTGAGGCTTTGTACGGACGACTATGCAGATCACCTCTATGATGGATAGACCCCAGGGTGTCAGCACTGATGGGTTCAGAGATGGTACTGACTAAAACTAAGAAGTTTTAGATCATCCAGAAGCAGATGGAGACTACACAGAACACATATAATTCCTATGTTGATAGTAGAGAGAGACCTTTAGTGTTCAAAGAGGGAGGCCATCTCTTCGTACGAGTCTCACCTCGATGAGGACTATGAAGATTTGGCCAGGGAGTCAAGCTATCTTTGAGGTTCATTGGACCTTTCCAGATTCTTATCAGAGTTAGGGAGATGGCATACCACCTATCTCTTCCCCCACAGATGCACCGAGTTCAAAATGCTTTCCACGTGTCACTACTGAGGAGATACACGCAAAATCTGTCATATGTCATTGACTGGGGAGAGTTGTACATTGACTATGGGGTGAAGTTTGTGGAGTTCTCGGTGGGGATAGAGGATCAATAGGGGAGGGTCCTATGGACATGGTTGATTCCTCTAGTGTGAGTTCGGTTGAAGCATAGAAACCTCTGGGAGAACACATGGGAGTTGGAGGCTTAGTTTTTAGTCAGTATTCCCATTTGTTTTCATAGCCTTTTTTTGTTTTTGGGGACGTAAACTCCTATGGTGGGGAGATTGTAAAGTCCTCAAAATTATGTATATTTTTTTTTTATTTTTTAGAATTTTTATGAGACAAGTCCATTTGATGGAATAAGATTTTGAGGCTAAGAGAGACCATGAATAATTTTTTAACTTTTTTATGGTATGTTCAGTAAACGTGCGAGAGGGTTTTCTATCTCTTAAACTTGAGCTAGAATTGAAAATCAGAGGGAACTATTAAATTCAGAGCACTAGGATTCTCTAAGTTGAATATAAACATCACTGAGCTAGGGTATGATGGAAATGTTAAATTTTAGAATTTGTTAAAAAATAATAAAATGCCACTTTGAGTTATTTTATTCTTTTCACCAACTGTTCATTGATGGTTGTAGAAACTACAACATAACGATGAGAACTAAATGAGGTTCATTTAATGACATGATACCATTGATTGTGTAACTGCAATTCTCATGTGTATTATTGGATCATTCATTAAGATTTATTAATAAACCATAATAATAAACACAATGTTGGGATTAATTATTTTATTAATAACGCTATTTTAAATTGAAATGAAAATCCTTCAGAGAATCCTATGACGAGATGCCAGTAACTCTCCTCTCCCAACTAGAATGGATAATAAATGATGACTGTTGGGGGGACTAATCCAGAGTTCGATAGGAAATATGAACATCAAATGACAATGAATGTGGTATTCTTTCCTTCATTCGTAATAGATTCCACTTAATCCATGTAGGGGATTTATGTGTTTTATATCCCTCATTTCGTATTCATGAATAATCTAAAAACACACATCAACTAACCAACAGGTTGATCTGCGATTCATTATTAATTGCGTAAGGTTTTCATGGGATACACTGTGTTTTTTCATAATCTTATAATGATTATCATTCCACCCCTATGATAAAACGCTAATGTGGAGGGAACATGCCAATCCTAACAAGGCCCGAAACCTCCAGTGCTCTTGATTTTGTGTGTGTTCTTCATGGGATACTGAGAAATGTGGTGGCAAGGAAATTCAGTGGTATTTGCGGTGAAGGTGGTGACCTAGGAGGTATGTAGTCATATGGGAAGGAAAATTGACCACATGAGTATCTCCAGTGTCACATGGAAGAAACCTTTGGTGAAACACCACTATCATGTCAGCGCTGTTGACCGATGGCAGTGGCCAGCCCTGGCTGGACTTATGGAGATGGCAGCGCTCGCAAGTGCTGAGGTGCAAAGAGATGCATCATAATGACACAGTGGGTAGAGTGGAGATGTTGATGAAACACGTGGGAGAGGAGAAGCCCGCTCGAGACTCTTGGAAAGTGCAACGTCCTACTCGTGTCCGCCGTTCTAAGAGGAGTGGCGACATCTCACTTGCGTCGCTAGTTGGGAGAAATGGAATCATTGCATCTAGTACAACACAATGAGCCCTCAGGCGTTCTGGACCCACTGGTCAGGCTGGAACTATGTGCTAGGCCATACATGAGGCTCAACGAGCTAGCCGGGACGGACTCCGACCTGACCTAGACCCGACTAATCTTATTTCACTAAATCTATCATAACACACATACTAGGAATATGATTGATACACCTTCTATGGAGTGAGGACCCATACAATGAGGCGGTCCTTCTGAGATAGACCACATGGATTTTGGTAGATGGTTGAGTATAACTGGTTTGGATCTGACTCAAACCCAATCAGGCCCTATTTACCTTTTTTCCTATATCTTAAAGACCAGAAATCCAATTGAAATACTATTTTTTCACTTTGGAACCCTTACAATAGAAAGATCCTTTTAGTAACTTATTAAAGGGACATCATGGAGGTGTAATTATGACCAATAAAAAGAGGAGAAAAGGAACTGGAACTCAAGATCATCATGTATGAAATCATGTGGAATGCTGTAGTCTAAAAGGAGACCCTATGTGGATCATATTTGGAGTGACCCTCTATAGATCGGCAGTAGTGTGACCCTTCATGGAACAGTAATAAATAGACACTTTGTGGACTGCATGAGAGTGACCATCTTTTGATTGGCACCAATGGGACCCTTTGTGGATCGGTAGTAGTGCGACCCTCTGTGGATCGGTAATAGAGCTACCCTTTGTGGATCAGCAGTATAGCGACCCTTCGTGGATCAACAAGAGAACCTCTAAACAGAATAAACTGTTCTAGATTAAGAGTAATCATCTTTATTCATTTTGCCTATGTTTTATACCTAGTGTGAAAAAAATTTTACTTTATTCTTTCTGATTGAGATAATGCTTTGTGGTTTTTACTTTGAGGAATTTTGAGAGACCTACGGGGATCTCGGGGTCCCTACTGGGTATTATTATACTCACCCATACATAGGTTTCTTTTTCACCTTGTTGTGTCTTGTGAAAACAACAGATAGCTTGACTAAGACATTGGGAGCTAAGGCTAGATGGTGCATGGAGTGCATTGATAGACGTGGGGAGTGGCAGTAACAACAGATGATGATATGTACCTACCCTTCAGGGAGGATCCATGGCAGATGACCTTTAGAGAACACATTTTTTTGTTGTAATTTTTTTTCTTTTGGGTTTGTATACTGGCCTTATTTACATCGGGTTCACAATTTTACTATCATTAGTTATACTTTTTGGTTTTATTTTATTGTAAATATTCTATGTATGTATATGTTTAATGGAAATGCCATCTATTTTTGGGGTATGCCTTTCCAGGGCATGTTGCCAACCCCTGGTCTATGGAAGGAGGGATTAGGGTAGTCTCGAAATGGGCCCCATGTGACAGGACGTGACACTATAAGAGTACAACGGATGACATTACAAAACATATACCATTCTCCTTGGATAATATAATATTTTCATGAACTGTAATTAATTAAATAAAATATTACTTATCATGAGAAATAATTTAATTTATTTTTAGGGCTATTCATAATGTTTGAAATTAAACACAACATGATTGAAATGAAATTAAAATTCATTTTTTAAAACAACACTATTTATTTAATTTATCTTAAAACTTTATTCATCAAAATAATTCATCCATATTTTATAACATTTATTGTTTTTTAAACCATTTATTTTATTTCTTCCATTATGTGAAAATACAATATTTGTGTTGTGTAGGCAATTATAGTTATTATATAATCACAAAAAAATAAAAATAAATTACCATGAAATTAAAAAATTATTTCATTAATAATATAAAAAACTATAACTAAAAATAACCTCTTTTAATCTATATGAAAATATATTAGACATATTAATGTCGAGAAAACGTCTTTTTATTTGTATCCTTTTAAAAAATTAATATAATGAAAATAATCAAAGAAAAATTCTCCTATGTTAAAATAATTTTAAAACATTGTTGATCATGTACAAACTCAACCATTTAATCAGATAACAAAAAATTGGTAGATAAATTTCAATTCCTTATTAATATGTTTTTACACTATTTTAACTATTTTACAATTTCTGATTTGACAAATAGATTTAGAGGTTAATATTTATAATGAAAAAGTGAAATATATAAAAAAATTTAATCCTCTAATATCAAAAATTTTAATCCATTTTTCAAGATTCAATTTATATATGTGGAATAAGTCCATTATCAAATAATCATGCAATAAAAAATGATACCTATTTTTGAAGAAATTTGTTTTTAAGCATAAAAATGGATTTATTCATATATAAATCCTATAAAAAACATTATATGGTTATTAAAAAATTTTAATGAATATATAATATATACCTTTAATTAAATCCTTCATTAATAATAATTTAGTTAATTATTTATCATAAAATTATACATTGTGTACATAAATATCATCTTTGGAAATTCTGTTTTTTATACCACAAATGAAATTATACAAAAATAATTTATAATTTTTATTACATTAAATATAATTAAATTTTATATAATTTTATTAAATTTTTGCTACATTGATATCAAATTTAAAACAAAATTTAATATTCTTATAAATTTATTTAATGAAAACAAATGTCAATTACCCAAAAATATATATAATTCATTATTCAATTAAAAAAAATATTTTGTAAAAATAACAGAAATTTACCCCATTGCAAATTTGATATGATGGGCCCAAATATGATATATATTTATTGAAATAAAATTTATAAAATTGATAGAAAATAATTATTATATAGTCACAAACAATTTATCAAAAAAAAAATTTAGAGTAAATCATATTTTTGAAATATAAAAAGACATTACTAAAAAAATTTAATTATATATTAATATTTTAAAAATAGATTTTATGTATGAAAAAATACATATATATATTTCATAATATATATAATCTTATTCATAACAGTCACATTATTGTCTATGTTATAATATATCGCAGCTCATTTTATTATTGGTGTTGTGTGCCCAGCACGCTATTAAACAGTAAAAAATTATTCAAAAATAAATATATTCTAAAATCTCAAGCTCTTATAGTCCATATTAGGATCGCATATTTTAATAATTTCACTGACATTCACAAAATACATTGAATTAAAAAAGGAATATCTGATATAACATTTTATTTTCCAAAGATAACCATTACTGGGGTTTCAACTAAAATTACCTAAGCCTCTTCCTTTGTTTAATGTTATACTTTTCCCTTTAATATGATAGGTGAAGAGTTAACATGATGAGACATAACATTTTCCCCAGATTACCATTCTGAAATTTAACACAGGGAGTATCAGAAAGGTTTCTTTTAGTATTTATGTTTTTAAAAGTCATAAAAACAATCAATAATTTTTAATTTCAGAAACAATTGACCATAATATGAGATGAATTGTAAATTATAGTCAAGGTGATGTCCTAAAATTAGTGGGGAAGTCATTAAGGTCATAGTTGTTAGATAATGAGGGGAGGGTATGCCTTGTCATCCCATGTGGACTTCATGATCAAGTTGTGTTCTAATACATTTTAATAAGGATTAAAAATAATATAAATAATAACATGAGTTGGTTTAATTAAATATGATGAAATCAAAATTTTATGATACAGATTAACAGTGGCCAAATTTAAATTATGGTTTCAATTGTAGCATTATTAAGGGAACATGATTTGAGTGAAAACTCTCTATAATATGAAACATACATCTCTTCAGTGAGGAAATATTATTCATGAATTTCATTTTAAGATTTCATTTTTGAGTACTGTACACATGTTTCTAATGTCAAAAAAAATTTATGCTAATTAAAAATGACTAGAATTGTGGAATATGGGATACGGTATTTATTAGTAAATTTTAACATCCCTTGTCAAAAACATTCCATTGTTGTGAAATTATAAAATATTTGACAGGGAAAAAATAGATGATTATTTTTTAGTGGTCCCAAAACAAAATTTTCAAACAAAATAAAATATCTTTAAATAAAAGGAATCTAGTCCATTGTAGAACATTTCAATGTTATGTCACTCTAGTATTGAGTCTAATATATTTAGATCTTACATGAATGAGAAAACTATGTGTGAGGATATTAATATAGAATTGATTTAATCAATACAAAAGCCTATGAATGGTAATTTTACAATCATTTTGTATCATAAAATAATAGGAATCAATATATAACTTTTTTATGGTTTATTTATACAGATTATAATCCTTTCATTGAAAAAATAAAATGATTAAAGTATAGTACATGGACAGTTTTGAAGAAAATACTTGACGAAGGCTATACCATACACTATGATAGATTTGTCGATTAATGGGAGTTAAATATCCCAGAATGATCCAATATTTCTATGTGACACTACATATCCTATTATAATATGAATTATTCCACACATAATTCTTGAAAATGATCTCTATATATATCTGGATCATGTGAAGCAGAGGAGGGACTAAATATATAGGATTCATGGGGAGTAAGTTGGTAACATTAATGTCATTGAGAAACTATTAATCCTGAAATTAGAATATGTGACATTTATTTATAAGGTAGATCCATAAATTATGATCAATCCCTTGGTAAATAGTATATATTCATTTAAATTCATCAAAAGGAGTATTATTTACCAGATTATAAGTGTATTACTATGTATCAGTGTTTGGTAAAAATCATAAATTCTTTATTATTGATAAACAGAAAACATTAAGTGGTCTTTATAAAAGGTGAATTTTTATATGTGAATATGGGTTCAGTGATCTAGAAATAACTTTGTATCATATAGAAACTAGAATCAACAAACACATATTTATTAGTATGATGTATTTTTATATATGAAAAATGTATTAATATATAATGATCTAGTCCTAAGGATGATATATATAAGGTGAAATAAAAATGAAAATTGTGGAATTGTATAAATTTAGGAAATAGTATTTGATAATGAAAAAAATTAATTGTAGACATGGTTTATATATGAATATGGATACATTGAGGCCTCTGATAAAAAACTATAAAGTCACCATTTTAATTTAAAATAGAAACACATGAGAAATGATCTTTTAGGGTTGACCATATTCTTTGTAATTAAACACTGTTAAATAATGATTCAAATGGAAAATACTTTATTTTAATTCTAAAATAACAAGAATCAATCGATATATACTTTTAGATGATGAGTATTTTCATACATCTTCTTCATGAAATGTGAAATTTCATGTGCACTATTTATAATGTAAGGTATATTTAATAAACATTTGATGGATAATTAAGAGAATCACAGCTCCATATTAAAGTAACGAGATTTATGGATTGACGTAATTCAATACCAGTAGATTTCATTACATATCCTCAAATGAGATGTATCATGCCCCATGTAGTTCTAAAATAGTATCCTCTATACATATTAAGATCATTTGTGGGGGATTTATGAAAGTATCATAATTATTATGTATTGATATTGAGAAATGGAACATGAATAAGTGGGACAACACACAATTATTAAGAGGGTTTTGAAGATGATGGGATCTTTGAATGGTCTTATGTGAGGAAATATATGAAACACATTGTATTTTAATCTAGTAAGATTCAATCCATGTTTAGTTCTTGAAAAATTACATCCACAAATATCTAAGTCATATCTCAAAGGAAATTATGATGGAATATATTCATTTCCTAGAGTAATAATGTATTAAATCCAACGTGAATGATTTATTACACAATGATTAATAGAAACGGTCTCATCCAAATTCATGACAATCAAAATGCTTACCTTAATTTTGTAAAGTTCTCAACTATAGGGTTAAATTAAGATAGAATATAGAATCTATGTTTACAAAAATTATTAAAGATCCATGAGTAAAATATTATCCTTTTTAAATATGAATATATCCACAAATTTCATTGAAAAGAAGAATATTGTTTAGAGGTTTTGTGAACAGTAACATTAGTGTGGGAAAGTATTTCTATATCCATCCACTCATCAAAGACATAGAAACTTTTATTTGTACTGAGATCTCAACTATTGGGGTTATTTATAATTTTTTGTTTCATGGAATTGACCAAAAATGTATGTTAAATGTCATATGGGATATAAAACATGGAAGATTCTAATGTCATATGAGATGTGTTAGGACCAGTCAGGATCTATGTGATCAATTAGAGGGGGTGAATCCAAAATTATTTCTTTTTATTTTTTCCCGTTATCCAAACCTTCTCATAATGTGTGTGAAATGTAACTGTGCTAAATAATAAGACATAAGTTCAAGCATGAGATAAAATAATTTAATGTGGTCAATGTTTAGAAAGAGTATCTAGTCCATGGTATGATCTAAAAATACTCCAAGACCACACAGCTACTAGAGAAAAACCTATTGTGGTCACAAAAATTATGGGTTTCCATCACTTTCATAACACTATATTCCTTTGATAGTGAATGTTTTTATTGTATATATAATATTATTATATATATTTCTCAATCTAATAAACCTAAAAAAATGTTTCAACATGTTGTCAGTGTGACATAAAGTTTTCATTATACAGTTTCTTATGAATGTTATGTCTTATCCCCCTTTGATTTCATGTATAAAGACATAAAATACATCATCTAGGACATTATATTCCCATAAATGTTTTTTCTAGAACAACCCCTTAAAATTCATATTCCTCTAAAACTACTTCATCAGGAACATTACTTCTTTATTTGGTACATATCTATCCATAACACTATGTTTTGTACATATACAAAGGTATCTCTCATGAATCACATTTAATACATAAAATCATCAATAAAAACATCATAATGCAACTTACACCGCTTTACATATGAATTATTTCATTGAAATGTAAATTAATATTAATAAAATAGATTTATAATTTTCCACTTGAGTATTTATTCAATTAAATGCCCTCAACGCCTCCAAAAATATCAAAATCAAAAAAATTAATAAGAGAATTATTAAATACAGGCTTTAACAATATTTAATGATTCATCAGATATCTAAAGTAATTATGATGTTTTCATCATGATAGTTAATATTCCAAATTCCCATCTAAAATCATCACAATAAATGACATTATAGAAACACTGTAAAAATCAACAAAGCATTATTCAGTACATCTCTAAAGGAACTCATTTTTCTAGTTCATCTCTATTTGGAAACCTCATTTTAAATAAACTCACATTTATCTATTTATAATTCATTAATGTTAACATTATAGTGATATTAAACATTCTATGTCTAATTCTTAACATATATTTTCTCCACAATGTTTTCTCCATCCTATGGTATAAAAAAATGACCGACATCATATTACATTATATATGGTACAAAATTATTCCAATCGTTTTGTGACTCCAAACTCATATTGGACTATGAAAAGTTTTATTAGTCATTATATTTTTTAGGATGAACTATATTAAATAAAATCAAGAATTTTTTGTTAGAAAAATATATTTCGATGTCACTCGAAATACATTCATGAAAATAATTTCAACAATTTTACTTCTGATTATTTCAGTATAATATAGTCCTTCATCTATATCTAGTGGATTTTTCTTCATTCTGTTACACGTAGTTGTGGATTAACTTATATAAATCTATTTTTAATTGATTTATATACTGAAAATTAAATACAATACCGTAAACAAGCCTTTTACCTATTTATTATATTCTTTCTCAGTTCAATAAAAACAAAAAGCCTCTTGGTCTTGAAATTATCCCAGAAAATGTTTTTTATCAACCAAGGAAAATGAATTATTTAAGATCTAAAGCCAAGTAGATTTAGAACCATCTTAAATTGATACACCTACATGAGAGGGCTCAATGTATAAAAAATAATAATTGATAAGAATACCATTTTTTAGTAATGATTTAATTATTAGAAATTATAAACAACTTCATATACTCAAAAATCATATAGTGTCTTTAATTTTATAATTTATTACATCAGAAAAATATATGAATTATTTCAGGATCCAATAGATAAGGTGGTGTGATATTTTGAGGTCTTGTGATCTTGGAATGATATTTGAAAATTTTTAGAAATATTAATATCACACTCACCTATTTTTTGAAATAAAAAGTGTGATAACTATTAAAAAAATCATAGATAAGATAAATGAGAAATCTATTGAGTTTGGAGCATGGTTATTATTCTAGTTGTGACATAATATTTTTTGGTGTCAGGGGTTTCAGTTATATACTCTCACGAGGGACAATAATAAAATATTTTAATTTAATTTGATTCTTTATTTATTTCAACACATCGACCATATATCCCCTATTGAAACATGAATATTCATTGTCCCATATATTATCTTCATAACCTATTGTAAATAGTATTCATTTGATGATCATTTGAATAAGGATTTGGATTGATATCATATCATGGATTGTACTCTAACAGAGTTCATGTAATTACCCAATAATGGTAATATAGGACTGTTATTATTTATAAATTGATCCAAACTATTGTCATGATGTTTTATTTATGTGATTCTATCTCATTATTTACCCATTTAAAATACATATGAATTCCTCAAACTAGAATTGATTCACACATTAACGGTCGATTTATTTGTTCATATTGATTATTCCCCCATCTTTTATCAAATTATTCAATAAATTATTGGGGCCAAAATGAAAAAAAATTGATGTCCATTCCTCTTGTTAGAGGACTAGGGATTTCTCCCAAAGTTTCATTCCACATTCATCATGGGAAATTACGTTGTCCTGAGGTTCATCTAACACCATGCATTTTATTATTGTGTGTCTATTCTATGAGGCAATGGATAGATCCTGTGGGTATATCTTCTGATCGTGGATTCAATCATGGATCATCAATCAAAGATTCAATTATGTATATCTATGGATAAATGACAATGCCTACTATTTAGTTTTATATTTTGAAAATAGGGCCTACTATTTTTTCCAATTTGACATGATATGTTCAATGTAGTTTAACGTCATGCAATGGGGATGTTGCTGTCTTGTTATTTTAATGTCATGGAATTAGTAAAACTTTGTAGTTAGAATTCATGAATCAAGGATATAATATTTTAGATATTTTAACATCATTTTTTAGGGTATGTTTAATTTAGATAAACATCATTTAGCATGGGAATAAGTGATATGTATCATTACATTCATGGAATGAGAAAATTGGGTGCTTTGAAATATGATGTCTTACCTCATGTACTTTGGATGTGCAATTTAATATTGTGTGACAAGGATGATATACCATTTAGTATACCATCTCATTAAACTGATGATTGGTTTGGTGTGAATAAAATAAAATTATATTTTTGAGAAAACATACATTTATGGTTTCGTAACATGTTACCCATCAATCATGGTCAATGGGTAACCTTTATTGGAGTAGAACATGTATATGATGTAAGGCCCTTCCCACATGGGTTCCCACATTGGGGAATTCAACCAATGTATCATTGGTTTTTGATAGGTAGAACTAATTATCCTTATATAAAGAAGTAATGGAGTGCTTTTTTATTGAAGGATCATGTAATATAGTTATGATTGTATGATCATTGATTTTGTGAGGTATGAAAACTATTAATGATTCATTTAATTAATATATTTATTCATTATGGGAGTTTCTATTAAGGTCACAAAGGAACAAGGGTTTTCTGAGTCTTGTATGGTGCAGAGATGCTACAATTGTGGAGGAATCATGTGGGATAAAATGTTATTTGAAACCATGCCCCCACATCCAGACAATTAGATAAAATGGTGTGGGAGGTCTAGTGCACAGTCAGGGTCCAGACAATTTGATAAATCTGTACAACCCAAATGACACAACCCTATATTTTTTATATTGTTTATCAAAGGGAAAATTCACGATTAGTTCATGGTTTTCCTAATCATTCATCGTGATAGTGTGAGGGGGTTATTGAGGTGATTTTGGGGGCATGTTTTGTTCCTGGTTTTTTCAACCATGGATCCAAATCATGTGACTTGGTTTTAAAGGAGTGAAAAGGAAATTTATTTCTTTATTCATTAAAAATATAACCCTACACTAGTTTCCTATTTTAATGTGATTGAACTACTATAATCTAATTTTTTATGTCTTCTATTATTACATGGTAATTATTATAAGTAATTTTATCTCAATGGAATGAAGAGTTTAGTAGTATTGAAAAACCATATATATACAGGAGTATTGTTTTCAAAATGAATACGCTAATCACTACAAAATTATTTTATTTGGATTAAAACATTATTACTAATTACAATATCCTTTAATTTCATTGTACACCCATGTATTGTATTCATTGGGAAATGAAACAAAATAAGGGTGAGCTCAAATTCTTAGGAAGTGTTGAGTACCGCAAAATAAATAATCAATGAATGATAATTATCAATATAGAATGGTAATAACTGAACATACATGCCATATAATCTATAAACTGATATGGAAGTTTAAAAATATATTTAAAGGAAATTAAATGATCACACATTTCAATAAATAATTTAAATGAGTGGATAAAAAATATTTAAAACTAATAACTAGAAACACATGTCTTTCAAATATCATGATAATCATAATCAATATGTTATGGAATATAAATGAAAGAAATTCCATTTATTCAATGAATTGAGAATAAAATGAATCCATAAAAAAATTAAATGAAAAATATCATGTAAAATAAAAACTAAATATGAATAAACTCAATGATTAATTATTGGACACCAGGTTTCATAGGTTCATTGTACATTTACCATCAAGGACTTTAATATGATGGATTGTTAAACTGCTGTCAAGACCTTTCCCAATATAGTATAGAATGTGAATGTGTTAAAACTCAAAGATTTTTTTGAAACTAATTTTGTCTCATTGGACTATTTATGCATTGAGGGGAATACATTAAATATTCCCCAAATCATGTCATATATATACAAATAATTCCACATATATCATGTAATCAATTTAAATTATGAACAATGTTCCATGTAAAATATCTATATTTATTAATATATATATATATATCATCATTTCACTAGATATAAAATATCCTTAAATGTGAAAACCATTAAATAAAAATGCTATATATTTTTTGAAATAATAATGTCCTTGAAAAATGATATGGATATTTTTGGGAAATTTAATGATCAATTATCACAAAAAATTTAATATTTCAAGGGACTACAAAAAACGAATCCTTGAAGTAAATTTCAATACTATCGTTTCCTAAATAATCATAAAATATCCATAATACGAATAATGATGGTATCAACACATGATATCTTATGTGGATTTAGGATTAGTGGTTGTTTCCATTGATGAATATAAATATTATAAAAATATATTTGGAAAAATTCCTCAATAAAAGATAAATTTCATTTGGAATTGAATTTTTCAAAATAATATTCCATGAAAATAAATTTTAAGAAAAGTAAATAGAAATTATCCTTTTAAACATGAAAATTAAGCTTCAATTTTTCAATGATATGTAATCTCATACATGCCGAACAAGGTAAAAGAAAAATCCATTTAAAATGTAGAAGGTTATAAAAGTGCCTTTTTGGATATTTACATGATATTAATTTGAATAAAATTTTAAAATAATTAATATGTAAAATAACCATTAATAAATCGTTTTCTAGGGTTAAAAAACATTTTTATAATATTTTTGGAAAGAATTTTTATAGAAGAAATGAGGCTCCCTGATAAAAGTGAGAAATAAAGTTGTCCATTCTTAAAATAAAATTCAAAATCATTTATGAGAACCCAAGAGTATGAAATGGTATTATTGAATGAAAATGGTATTTAATAACCATTGGATAATAAAATTAATGTATTTACTATATATATATATATAATAATTTCTTCTAATTTAAATTCATGTTTATATAATTCTGAACAAAAAGAGATTGTGAGTTATACCCTTAAAAAGACTGTAACATTTAAATGAGAATAATTAATTGAATATATTGTGTGTGTTAGTTATAAATCCACCTAATTAATATATAAATTAAAAAATAGATATTAAAAACTAATTAAACACGTAATCGTGTGATATTAACAACAAAGAGGAGGTATTATAACCTACTGAAAATGAATTAGGTTATGAAATTGAATACCACTTTGTTAATTTTTATTAAAAACATATTGGAATAAAAAATTAAAATAGACAGAATAATCCTAAAGATAAAATAATTCATGATATTATATACCATAATGGGAAGTAGGTACAATATAAAAAATAATTCAGTGTTGAATATGTCATTTATCTCTCAGATGTAATAAGTGAGAGGAAAAAATATTCCCTTGTGTTCCCTATTAGGTGAATGTCATTTAACCTCATGTATAATGGTTTTTTGTTCATTTATAACTTACACCAAAAATATTATCATATTTATAATATCATATATTTACTTCTTATAAAAATTTATTACCAGTTTTTAAATAATATTTCATTATTTTGACTATTTTGAGTTGTATTTTCCCATTTTATCATGTACTTTTTAAATTGTTATTTTTCAACTATTAAATAGATCATAATTTAAGTACCTCTAGAATATATAAAATGATATAAATTTTATATATATATATATATTATATTTATTTAGTGTTGTCCATAATATTTCAAGATAGAATATGTAATGAAAAATTCATAGATTTTGTGGGTTGTATGTGTTCCTTAATGATAATTTATTCTCATTGTTTTATTTAAGATAATTAAAAGAAAAATGATATATATATATATATTATAATTTCAATAAATGACCTATATTTGACATAGGTTGTTTAAAACTATCCTTTATGCATTCCATGTATAGCGTGAATGAATTATGTCTCTTTGAGTTGGCAGGAAACTACATGTTTACAAACAAAGTTATCATAATCTCACAAAAATTGATTTCATTAAGTTATATGTTATATAAAATTTCATGAAAAATAAATAAATAAAAAATTAATATATATGTTATATAAATAGGGTATCGATCTTAATTCCAACCCATGAGATGTGGTAAAGGAAAAAAATGAAAGACATAGCTTTGTGACATGGTAGTTTGTAGTACAGACAAATTGTATGTTCATTACCCATTTTATGGATATGTGTATAGGTCTATGTAAAACCCGTAAAATAAAAATATATCATTATATTCAAAAAAAAATCATTTTATAATCATTATATGAAAATAAATCAATGTATTGAGATGTAAATGAAAAATAAGTGATTGTTGAAAAAGGTTGCATGTTATTTGGGTTACTCCATTTGGTGTATACTAAAGTCTTAATTAGTTGGATTTGTACCCAATATTTTTATTATAGGGTAATGCTAGGGAATTTGGGATAATATTTTTTATGTTTTTTTAAGATCTAAATTGATTTAGTTTTTTTTAATAAATAGGAGGGGTGAGTACCTGTTTATAGTGGATGATGAGTGTCATCCGTGCAATTATAAACAAACTATTAAGAGACAACCCATATATAATTTTCCAAAAATAATGAACAAAATTAGATAAAATGGATTTAATGGGCTTAATTTTTTTGAAAATAGATTTTGGACTGCTTTATAGGATATTTTGGTTTTTAATATTATGGATTAGTTCCTTGTTATTTTAAACGATACATTAATTGTAGTAAATAATTTTAATTACATTCAATAATATTTTAGGTTAAAAAACAAAGTTTAAAATATTAGAAATTATAAATAATTTTTATTTCATGTATGGAAGTTTTTTTAAAAATTATGACCACATAAGGGTTAGAATATAATTGAAAATTAATCTCACTGATGGGATGAGAATGCAATTTTTAAAGTGAGAATCATCAAAAAATGGATATATTTTTATTTCCAATTTCATTGTGAAATTAATTACAAGGACTAAAATTATATTAATTTATAAATTATTTATCTAATTAAGATTAATAAAATAAAAATTATAATTTATCATTAAAAATAAGTTAGATGAAAACGTATTTTTCAATTAACATTCATTATTTTTCACTATTCAGTGAAAAATTAACCCTCACAGAAAACTATAAAGAAATCAAAATAAGCTAATTTTTATATTTTGATTTTAAAAATAAAGTTTATTTTTAGATATAATATTTTTAAAATTTAGAAAAATTCAATTTAATATATGATCTCTAGTAAAAGGCATTCAACCTTTTTAGAAAATAAAAATTTTAAGCATAAAATAAGAATTATTGGTATCTTATTCTTTTCCTTCCTATTGTACCAATACAAAAAATATTCGATTAAATAATATATATATATATATATATATAATATAATTAACTATTAGTAATTAATTTGGATTAAACATCATTATAAGCATAAAAACATTTCATTTATATTCAATTTGTTCTTATATTCATTTCTATTTAATTGGTTACATATAAACCATATATTTCAAAAGATGGTAAATACTATTCATAAAATCTAATTTTATGGCTAGTATGTATCATATTATACTAAATAAAAATGTTTTAATACTTTTTTTTATTCTATACAACTCGTTCCTACATGTGACACAAGATATCAAAGAAAGTAGTTGTTGTGTGATATGTAAACATATATAGTGTTGATTTCATTGAAAGATAAAGAATATAATAATTTTATTTAAAAAAATAAATTAAGGAAAAATTCATGAGTGGTTATATTTCTTTCTACCATTAGTGTTGTTTGTTATACAATACATAGAATAGAATCTCACTATTTTATAATTTTTTGGTTGTTGTATATTTTTTATAGTGCTTATCACTTATCAATCTTATAGAAATGTTCCTCAAGCCTAAAGTCGGAATTTTTGTCTCGTTTCTATCTAGACTACAAATCACTCATAGATAGTATCTTTGGATATACAATGATGAGATATAAATTCATAATGTTTCTTTATTGTTTCCCTTTTCGATGAAATGGTAGTTTTGGTGACAAATCATATGCCTTATTTGCATGATGTTTTTCAGGTTTATAAAATTTATTCTATTACAGCCCATATTATAGGCCAATATTATATGATTATTATAGTACCAATATTATCTAGGTTTTATCATTTTTCTATTATAGTTTATAATTATAAAAATATTATTTTTTGTGACATGTGATGGTTTATCCAAGAAAATCTCATAAATTTATCTTGTATTTAAATTTAATGAATGGACTTTGTCTAGATAGCACATTTGAACCATTGAGGTGTAATTAAATGTTATAGAACTCAAATTTAAACAAAACCTTGTATGAATTGTTATATTGGATAAAATTTCCATGGGATGATTATGAAACTGATTCAACATTAAAGGTATGGTCTTTTTCCCTTTTCCATTGGAATATCAGATGGATTGATTATGTTTTAAACTGAATTTAATAAAATAGGGAATTGAATATTTTTCCCTATTATTTTTTCCACTATCCTTATACCATAGCATTTATATATTCTTTGAATCCAAATTTTCAATTAATATAAATGGTAGGATCCATATGTTGCTATAAATTATAAGCCTAAACATTGACTGAGTCAACTTCTAGGGTGAGATTAATTGTTTAATTAAATCTAACAGCTCACTAAATTTTTTGTAAATGGATGTTATAGTTATTATATATTCCTAATAACATAATTATTTTAATATTGGGAGTTATATGAGGGTTCCAAATTTAATATCATCATAGATTGAATCATAAGGATTGGACAGTTATGTCAATATAATGAAATATATATTATGTGCCTTGGGTGACACATGGATCGTCATATTAATTCCAAGAAAATGCTCATTTGGTTGCTAGGTTTTATACACCTAAGTGATACATTAACTAATTTTTGTATTTCCAAGTATAGACTTAGAGGTATTGTTTTTTCATACCATAATGTAAACTTTGAATCCACTTGTGGGCCACCAGGGATGGACTAAAAGGGAAGTGAATTTATAATAAACCTAGAGAAATACTAGGGTTATTATGTGGAATGCCTAGGATGGGATAAAATTTTTAGGGTTTATATATTCATATAGTTATACATGGTTTTAAAATTAAAAATTCCAGGGATAGTCTTAGTTCATTGTAAGTATTAAATAATGTAAGGATTATTTCATGCATCATCCAAACTAATGCACAAGCTTGGATTTAGTCATAGAATTACCATTTACTAATAAAATGATTATAAACTATAGGTTAGGGAAACCAAGTTAATATCTCACCCTAATCAGGACACCATTTGGTACATGGATATACTTCATAGATATAGGTAGTGATAAGAAAAATTTCCCTATTGATGATGTTTGATATATTAAATCACAGGAGAGTGGTTACAGAGGAATGAGAAATGGGTCATGATGGAATCTGAAGATAGAAATGTTGGACTATTTGGTTCTTTTGGCATACATGTATATATGTCTACTCTCTTCCATATCATCCTATATTTCCTTTTCTGTTTAGAATTTCATGATCATCCTTTTGTACATTCCATTGATGGATGTGATTACATAGTTATTTATATGAAGTATGTTTAATTTTCCACCATTCAGTTATCTTTTAAACTTATGCTATTGATTTATATGACTATAAAATTTTTATAGACTCTTATCATGAGGGAATAGTATCTAAAATTTACCTCAATGGCCTCTTACAACTATATGAAAACCTCAAGTATATTTGAAGAAACCCTTGAGATCATGTTTTCAACTAGGTTCAGTTATTGTTTTGTGAAACAGGTTCAATGTTTCACAATGTGTTATCAAATCACTTCCATTAATTTCTTTTTTATAATTAATAATTAGGATGTTAGAAATGTTAAATAGGATGTGTTAGGATTTGATTAGGAGCCTATGCCTGGTTTTAGACAATCCAAGTACATAGAAAATCCAATTTACCTTTGATGTGGAATGTTGTTATGTATTTTTCCTGTTATAGTTTCCTTGATATCTCTATTGGGGGATACACATGATGATTGATGTTCTTTATGTACATGTATTTTTACACTTGAGATATATATAAGGGAATTATTACATCATGCATCATTATAGGAACATCTTGATATATATTTATAGAATATTCTATACCATTATTACATACAATGTCAATTTCTTTTATAAACTTTGTGATCTTTAATTTCTATGTCCATGAAAATGTGCTAACATTTCATACAGGGAATAGTTGAATTTTTTTTTACTAGAATGAATGTTATGCAATATTTCATAATGTGGATAGTCCCTTATAAATTATAAATTTTTAAATATATAATTCTTTAATTTAAGAGAATTTCTATATGAAAGGTATTGAATTTAAATGAATTTTTATTCTAAAAGAAAAGTTTGACCACTAAATATGGATTAAATTTGTAAATTAAAGGGAATTTTCCACTATAAATTTCTATTTCAACTCTTTATTGTGGGAACTCAAATTTGAATAAGATAGTTATAACCTATCCCAACCTTGGGAATGGGTACTAGGTAGTGTATCTTTCTTTTTCTTATGATCATTACAAAAATTGTACCTATATTTAGGAGAACGAATTGAGGTGTTACATTTCTATAGGGTGACTCATACATATCATATTTTGATATCTATTCTTTTAGTGGTTGTAAAAAAATTATTGTGGCATGTGTTTGAAATTTATGGAGTCATGAAAACATGACATCCTCGATTCATGTTCTAGTAGGAAAAGGAAAACCATGATCCATAGGTGGTGGGCCCCAGGTTACTATTGGACCCTCCATTAGTGGATCTTTGTTTAATGCTATTTATGGCCGATATGGGAACTGATGCCCACATTTGGGATGTTTTCCTAAACATTAGGAAGATTAATCATGGTTCTTAGAAACCTATACCTACAATGCCAGAGTTGATGTGTGAGTTTCAGAGTGGCAACCAACCACATTTTTAGAGGATGGTGGTCCACATGTTGTAGATTCATGGATATTGGTTAGGAAATACATTTTCATGTATCTCATAACACATCCAAATTAGAGAGTAAAACTCAATACTTATATACTTTGGGATTACTATAAGACATGGTGGGTTTTTATTAATCAGAAGTATCTTCATTTATATATAGATTACATAGATTTTAAGACAGCCTTATTTGGTTATTTAGATCCTGATAAGTTGAAAGAGTATATGGATAAGGTGTTTTTACACATGGAGAAAAGTTCATAATTAATCATGGTCTATTATTACATTTTATAGAGATATAGTGTTTCCTATGAATTGTTTTGGGTGAAATTTTATCTAAAGAATATTTATTTGAGGATCATCTCAGGTAGGACATTTGATTATAGGTTTGTGTTTTTATCTTAATACCATATCTAAGAAATTGAATCATGTGATTATCACGGAGTGTGATCGGAGAGGTAATGGTGGTGAGATCCCTTCTGGATGTGCATCTAGATCTAAAAAACAATTGACTAATGGTATGGAATGTCTTTTGGAGCTTCCATATGGTGATATTAGTATTTAGGGTGCATAGCCAGGTAGCTAGGTGATGGGAAATTACTATGTTTGATTCGGAAAAATGAAACCTTAGTGCACCAAGGATCCAACCAAGTGTTGATATTGTGGAAATACGGCCCACTACCACACGTTTTTCGATATTTACTTCAAGCATCTAGTGAAATGTATTTCTATAGACTCAATGTTCATGAGTAGGGTCAGAAATTGATATATATATATATATATGGTGCTTGGTATGCATGGATGTTTAGGTCAAGGTGATGGTCGTGGATGATGTATCCAGACACCATACATGTCATGACAGTGTATTGGACTTGTTATGAGTATTTAAGATATATCACACTGTTGTTTATTGGGCCTCAAGTATGAAGTAAAATAGTTACTCTTAGAGATGATTTTCAGACATTCTACGTTGAGAGTTATTATTCTATTGGCATCTACATTAGTATCTACTCTTATTGGTATAGGTAATTCTTATTCCTTTATATATGTGCCAATAATGGTGATACGTGGCCTTTTTGTTCAGTTTTTCTATGGTTTCAAGACATTGGACACACCAATGTGGATATGATTAGAGAGTATACACCAATTCTTAAATTTCCCCTTGAGATAGCGGGTGTCTCTTTTAATTGGACCTCTATTTCATAAAGAATATAGGGTTTTATATAATTCTTAGGATGGAATGGGTGGTTCATTTTCCTGATATCATTGAGCTTTATCCCCAAAATGTGACTTTCACATCACCTAAGAATGTTTTTATTTTACAAGGGATAATGGGATTTCCAAGTTAACAGAACTAGATATGAGGATTGTGGGTTGGGAGGGATGATAGAAACGATTTCTAGTTATATCTATATGATCATTAAATCTATAAATAATGTTACCCTATATTGGAAGATTACTTCTTTGAGATTTTAATAGAATAATTTTTACGAGTATCTCCTATGAGAGAAATTGATTTTTATTATCATTGAGGAAGTTCCTAGAGCTGGGATAGTATCCATTACACCTTATAGAAATACTACTACCGAATTGCATTAGATTAAGAGGGAGGTATATGAAATAGAGGTTAATGGTCCACTATTAACAAGTTCCTTTCCACAGAATTCACCAATCCTTTTTTCTATAAAGTTGGATGGTACGCTCATATATTTTTTCGATTACCATCAATTGATGTGTCTTAAATTGAAGAACTAGTACCCTTTGACATGTAAATATTATTTCTTTTTCCAAAATTAGGTAGAAATTGTTTTCATTAAGTCGGATCTAAGATTGGGTTATCATCCAGTTAATGTTAGGCCATCTAATATACCATGAATAAAATTCTAAAAGAAAAATTCCTTATGCGTGTATTTTTTCGTGTCTTTTCTCATCACAAATGCATAAGTAGTTTTTATGAATCAGATGAACTAGGTTATTAATCCATATACATTTTCATTTGTGATGATATTAATTAATGTTATCTTGAGGTATTATAACACATGAATGAGATGTTATAAATATCTTGAAATCATATTATGTTTATAGGGACAGATTCAGTTATATATTAATATCATTAGGTTCCACTTGTAGATGGATATGATTCAAATCATGGTTTATATTACCTAAAAGATATATGTATCATTTCACCAAGAGAAGGTGTGATCTATTGTTTCCTAGGAGTAGGCCAATATCATCTTTGATATAGGTAATTCCCGAGGGATATATTGTTATTAAAAAAAATTTGAAAATTAATTATCACACCATGAAAACCCTCTTAACATCTTAACTAATAAGGGTGTGAGTTTTATTTGGTAAGATTCCTTTGATGAAACCATTTAATGGAATTTAGGGAGACTGACTTCAGAGCTGATCTAATTCATTTAAATCTAGGTAAAATTCATCATATATATTTTGCTGCATCATGTTTTGGTCATAGAGAATTTATAATGTATGATGGATGAGTTATGGAATACGGGTCTCATTAGTTGAGGCCACATGAGAAAAGTTACACAGCACCAAATAACTGATTAGTTGTTTTTGTTAAATTCATGTATGTTTGGTTGAGTTTCATACTAGGATATAATTTTATGGTTTTTATAGACCACAAAATCATCAATTACATCTCTACAGAGTATTAATTGAACCTTTGTATATTTAGGTGGTTTGAATACAAACATTATTCTCATATCATGATTTCATATATTACTCGAAAGATAAATGTTTTTACTAATTCACTTATCATAATGACTCATACATTTTTGGTTCAAGAGGTAAGCCATGAGGAGAATTATATTGAAATATTTTGTAATATGTATTTTGGATGTTTGATACCATCATTGAATTTATTTACTAGCATCATTATTAGTGACTTCTTAACTTTTGTAGAGTGAGATGATGAGGTAGCTACAAAATTATGAGTGATTAGTCCTATGAGAGCGTATTATTAGATATGACCCACCTCTTATCTAGGTAGTTTAATAGATTGAGATATTTCCCATAGAGGATTCATCTAGGATCCTAAAAACGTCCAAGAGGTGTTGATGTGAGATTCTATTGAATATATATGGGTTGTGCATCCCATTATTACCAATATTTATCATGAATTATTCCAAAAATATAGTTATATAGGAATGATAATATAGATGGGTAGGTTTTTTACTAAGTATTCTACCGAAAATTTTGTTAAGGAAAAACACTAGTGAAAATGGTCCTTCTACAGTAATTATATTTTTCTTATTGGAAATGGGATAAAATCAAGATAGATTTCTTGATGGAATTACCTATGTCTCTTGAGGTAATGGTGTTGTTTGTTTGATCATAGATATATTTAACAATGTGTCACATTTCATACCAATATGGGAGTCTTTATTAGTGGATGATCATGGGAAGATCATCATTTGTGATTTCATGTGCTTCCATGGAGTTCCATGTTAAATAATATTAGACGATGATGATCATTTCACTCTACTATTCTGGAAGGGGTCTTAAAGGGAACATAGTTAAGAGGTACGACTGAGTACAACATATACCCCACAAAACAATCGACAGTCTAAACATATTCCATATATTATTTAATACATTATCTGAGTATAAATCAATGATTATGTATTATATTTGGATAAACACCTACATATCACTAATTTATCTTATTGTAATATATTCCTGGAGACCAAACAAATATTTCTTTAGGAGGCCTTATATGGTAGGTTATTTGATTCATCCCTATGTTGGATCAAGCCAGGAGAGGTAGTACTACTAGATCCTCGTCTCATACTAGAGAATTAATAGTATGTTTTTTATATTATGAAGTGGATTTCCATATCTCACTTGAGTAAGATTTCATACAGAGATAATTGACATTGACCACTAGGGTTCAACATGGAGACCCAGTTCTTGTTATGATTTATATATAAATATGGGTGTAAATAGATTTTGAAATTAAGGAATTTATTTCCTCATTATGTTGGACCCTTAAATATTCTACAGAGTGTTAGGATAGTATCCTAACTATTTCAATTACATTAGATATACCTATCCTCGATCATTGCATTCAATGTATCTCAATATTTTCAATATCATTCGGATATTTCATATTTTCTTCATCTTGAGTAGGTTCATTTAGATATTGAGGTATCTTTGGAGGAAATTGCAAACAGTGTTATTGATTGGGGAATAAATATTCTTTGTGGCCAGTCAATTCCTCTTGAACAGGTGTTATGGAAGCATTTTCTTGTATAGGATGAGGCTTGGGGGAGAGAATCATATGTTTATTCTTAGTTTCTGGAGTTATTCTCATACAATACATGACTGTCCATGGAAGCATATTTTTGTGACAAATTTCCTCAAGGAGTTAATTATAATAACCAAACATTTTTATAAGGAAAATAAGAATTTAATTTCTTTTCAATTCATAAATTTTACCCTTAGGTGAGTTCTTAGTAGGATCATGGAGGAAAAAGGGGTGTTCAGGACCAGTACAATGCCTAGTGTTAGATATTTTAGATGAGTCATCTTGGTAGAAAGGATAATACAAATGGTGTACCATAGTTTGTATGGTTATATAAAACTATGTATAGAGAACTAGTGTAAAGTCATGTTCATTATGTTTTCATGACACTTTGAAACCCATTCTACAAGACTGTGCATTTTATATATACATTATAATACATGGAAAATGCATCCATGGTGAACAGTTCTTCATACTGTGTTCTATGACCATGTGAGGGTGGTCTAGAGGTTGTTTTGGGCACATGGTTGGCACATGGATTATCCAACCATGTGACAAAACCATGTGACACCATTTTAAATGGGTTAAAAATACCATTTTTTTCATCTATCTTTAGAAACATAACCCTTATATTATTTTTCTATTTACATTTGTGGACATCCCTTGTCCCTCCCATTGATGATTTATTTAATCCAAAAGCTATTATTTGGTGTATATTATCTATCTAGACTATGGATCACTCGTCATCAGTTTCATTGGATAGACACTGGTATGTTTTCTCTTCCTCTATTACATTTTTTCATTTCTCCTTCTATCAATGGAGGTGTTTTTTTGTGAGATCATATACCCTATTTTCATAGTTTTTGGCTATTTCTTCATATGATTCTATTTTATCCTAGGATAAATGCCAATAATTGAAATAATATTGAACTAAAATTTATAGGTATGTGTTCTTGTGATTTCCCCATAAATATACGATTATAATATATATTTTTTCTATTTTTATTTATTCTGATTCTACTGGAACATGCTCGTAAATTTAAAATATAGTAAAATTAAATGAATGGGCTTGACCAAGATGTCCAATGAGACCCATTTATGTGTAATTAAAGGTTATGCACATAAAATTTATATGAAATTGATTCACCTTTTTATTTGGGGTATTTTTGTCATTTCTTTATGGATGTGAACTAAATTGATTGAATTGTAAATTGAATAAAATAAATTAGGGAATAGAGGATCATTTCTCAATGTATTCAGTCACTATTCATTATATAATGTGATGCTATTTATATCCAAATGCATAATTAAGATATATTGGATGATTAATCTGATTCTAGGACTTATAATCAAATTCATTGTATTAAAGGCCTTTTGATGTTTAATTTCATAAACAAAAATGATGGGTTGTTAAATTATGTAAACATACTTGGTATGGTTAGTCTTAGAGCCTGTGACTATTGTTATTTTTATACTGAGAGTGAGAGGTAAGTTAAAATTTAGGATCTACATACAAAAATCATTTCCATTGATTAATTATATGAATATGATGAATTTATTACTATCCAATTTTTAGGACCCATGGGTTCTCATATGAATTTCATTGATGAAATCATACATGTACAATATTATATATACTAAAGTGACAAATGGACTCTTTTGTGGAATTATAATGATAGACACCAAAGGATGATTATCATTATTCTATGACTGGTACTTAAACTCTCTGAGTGGAAAACCAAATAATGAATCATAATAGAGTGACATTATACCACACCTAGAGATATAACAGGGTTCCCATGAGGAAGGCCTTGTATGGGCATCTAACGTGGTGGGTTCATATATCCCTTGAATAAAACCTAGTTTCCAAACTATGAACTACAATTTCAAGATCAGGTTTATTTGAAATATTATATAATATAATGTTTATATGACATGTCTTCCAAGAAAAAGTAAAATATTTGATTAGTTTGGAGCCTTACTATATACATATTTCCTAATTATACATATTCTATTGGATATGATACAAGGGTGATGCTTCAGCAATGAACAATGTCTCAAGTCATTATTAAGAATTAATTCATGATTAAATGATAACTCATAGATATTGTGGATTAGGGTGATATATAAATATTTGGATTGGTGTTTCATGGGAACCTAGAACTATGTGGTTTTTTCATATACCTCGATTCATTGGTATATTTTATTGCTACCTACAAACAATTTATTTTATATACTTGGACTATATGGAATAATAAACCATTGGTTTGTGGCCTACTGAGTTTATCTGACACCTTTATTGGGTTACTTTCTTGTACATGGAATGACATCACAGATGTAGGTATCTAAATTTTCATTCTCTGAGTAATCTTTTATTAATTTATCATAGCATGGGTGTTGGGGAGCATAAGAATAATCTTTGGATCATGATTCTATCTCAAGATAGTATGGTTTCCCTTTTGGTAATTTTTTTATAATTATGTGTATGTGTACCTACTATCATTTATTCTTTTATGTTCATTTTTTACAGTGTACCAAGATTATCATTTCTTATATAACATTAATGAATGTAATTACTTGGTTATTTATGTGATTGATGTTTAATATTTAATTTTCTCATTTTCTTTTATGGTGTTGATATTGATTTGTATAACTATATCACTTTTATACACTCTAATAATGATGATATAGTATCCCCAATGTTCCACTGGTAATCCTCACTAGTAGTTAGTAGCCTCTGGAATATCTAGTAGCATGCAGGTTATGTTAAAAATCAGGTTCTGTTGCTACTGATTGAAATTGTTCTACGATGTCTCATTGATGGACATGAAGGTTATTTTGTGCACATAAATTTTCATCTCGATTATCTCTAACTCATCAAGTAACTTCTTTTATTTTTAATATTCCAAATGTGTTCTATATATTAAAGTTCATTGGTATGTATACTGGAGTCCAATGGGTAATACTATACCAATCCAATTGAACGACAAGTATATGGTCACTTGATTGGTAGTGCGGGATGAGGTATGGTCCCTATAAAGTATTAAATAGATTATATATCCATGATTTCATTCCTTTTTCTTAAATTTTATTGATTATATTTTATAGATTCATATTAAAGGACATTATAATCCCATTTTAAACTATAAGATAATGAGACGAATGGTTATACATTGTGTTATAGTCCTGATACAGTTTCATAAAAAGAAAAGAACAAATTTGTTACTATATCAATCAGAATCATGTGAGTTATATTGGAAATCATAGTGATATTTAACTTTTTGATGTTTATGATACTCTTTTTATGAATTATTTTGGTTATAGAATAATCTCATTTGAAACAAATTATGAAGTAGAGTGGATTGAATTTGACTTCCTATCAATTACTAGGGGATATTTCCCCATTATATCTATTACTCATATAGAAAATAGATCAAATTATATCTCTACATGTAGAAACTAGATGGGTTGGTGGATTAATATTTCTTGTATCTGACATGCATGGAATTGCATAATTCACTCCATGCATTATGGTACCATCTCTAGATATCGTTAAACAAGGGCTCATTATTTGGGGGGAAATCCATGTTACAGACTAGTGGGAACCACATGATCCTGAATGGGAATTCTTTTTATAGTGTGGATCTCTCCTTCAAGAATTCAACTTAGGAGGATCCATCATAGCCTCTTTTATAATGGTATTTCTATTAATTTATTTTCTTTTGGAGGGTGATGTTCTCTACAAAACATTAAATATTCTCTTATGGATTGATTTGGTGATAGGGTACTATTTTGGAGGTTATATATTATTAGGTTTATCCATCTAGGAGTGGATGTTGGTTCAATGTGATTTGGGGAAGTGTTGATCTAATTGATTTCCTTAGTTTCATGGATGATTAAAAGTGATATAAACCATAGTTTTGTTATGTGGAAGATGAACTCATATTAGTTGATGTTATTTGAGACTATGGATTTATTAAACATCATATTAAAACAAGATTTCTATGATTGATGGATGTGATGTATAATTGGATCAAATGGGTGTTCCATAATAAGTCCCATTACATACCCATGATAGTTGTAAATTCAATATTCTTAAAGTCATATCCAACATTGATATTTTTGATCACCAACATTGAGAAAACTGTGACATTCATATAGGCTATATGTGGCTATAGATCTATCTCCATGAATACAATAAGGGTTTATTATTACAACTCATTTTTATTCCAGTCTTCAGATAGTGATAAAGAGTAAAAAACATCATTTTCAGGGAAAAATAATTATACATTATTCAACCCAGTTGAACATTAGGTTTTCCTTTTTATTCACGGTCAGAATTCTGTAGTTCTTGACCAAATACATATCCATTGTTCGGGGGGTTTCGTTGGAGTCGAAAAAATAATTATATACATATTAGATATTCAAAACCATACGTTTAGGAGTATTATGTGCAATAATGAAAATCATCAGGGGCTAGATCATTAATTTCCTTCTACGATATGAATTGGATGTTGTACTACATTTGGATTACCACCCATTTGGACAAGTGCACATTTATATGGGAGGCTAAATATAAAATTTACTAGATCAGTATGAGATACTAGGAGTACCAAGTCATTAAAAAAATAATGTCTCTACATTTTTACAATGAATATGAATGCAATGTATTACATCTCAATATCTAAAGACAGATTTACATAATATATCAATATTTTTCTAAGCTAATAGAGGTTATTTTAAATCCCTACATCGATTTTAGGCCCAAGTAGGGAACCAACTGATCTCTCCATCATGGACATGTATAGGATGAGAGGGTTCCCTAGCATCATAATAATACATATTTTTTTTAAATATTTTTTTTAATTGGTGAGGTGATCAAATAACTATTGAGATTTAACCACTAGGTCATCAAAGCAGTACTTATTGACTCATCTTAAAATGGGTTGGAAGATATAATTCATGGTATGATGATATGTAGTTACGATTTTATTTATCCCATAGTGAATGAAATTGTAATATAATATCCCATGAGGTTCTATAAATTTAGTGGATACCTTATATTTATGTGGAATCTTGGTATGGTTATAAATGGAATATCTATTTATAATGGAATGGGATTGGAAACCAATAGTAAAATCAATTAAATGTTTTTTGATCGGTTCTTGTAAATCCTCCTTCTGGTAGTTTAAACTAAGATACCTAAAATCAATGAAGGAAAATGATATATTTATTATTATTATAGAGTATAATTACTTTTACAATCCATTTGGGATACCATACCTCTTGGATAACATGGATTTGAGTAATTTTTAAACATTA
Organism: Viscum album; assembly: GCA_963277665.1. NCBI lineage: Eukaryota > Viridiplantae > Streptophyta > Magnoliopsida > Santalales > Viscaceae > Viscum > Viscum album. Next base: position 657,679,777 of record OY728140.1, read on the forward strand.
GATTCTCCCCCAATTTTGGGATAGGGTTCATTCTCCCAACATCCTTCATCAAAAAATTGACGTTTGTATAACATTCCCAAGTGATGAGTAGTTATATTATTGTCTATCTACAGAATCTCTATAGAGTTACATGAAATCACATATTGATGATGATTCATGAAATAAATATTACTATCTTGATCTGTGATATGTACGGTTTCATTTATCAATGTAAGACATCTGTATTATTTTATTCCAAGATTTACCTACCTGAACACACTGATGGTGATGGAGACACATTCCTCATATACAATAGGGGTGTTTCTAATATCATCCTCTTACCCTTATTTTTTTGTATCAGTGGGAGAATTTGTAGTATTTTTAATTAATTTGGAATTACCATTATCCTTATTGAGGTATGATAAGATAATTGAATTAATTTTTCCTCAAAACATAAATGTATTTATTAAGGGTGTAATGGAGATTATTTAAATCATTTTTATGGTTTAAAAGGTATAAGATTTATGGATATAACTAGTTGTGAACAATTTCTTGGGGACATTAATAATTTCTACAGTTTTGGTAGTGTATTTTCAATAGTAGATGTATTATTAGTAAAGATTTATTTATGTAGGACCATGTAAGGTGGCATGAATATTATCACATGAACATGGGGAAATGAATTTTTTGGACTGCAATCACCTACTAGGATGATATCAACTTATTTAATGATGTTTATAGGAATCATGCACTCACTGCTTACAAAGGACCAGGGATTTGTAGGTGAATTTTCAATGCCATTGTGAGTGATGACCTTTATATAACCATTTATCTAGTATTATTTTCCATCATTGTTATAGAAAATCACATCATCATTGATTTTTTAAAAAGGTTCAAAGGGTGATGTATCACTACATAGTAAGTGAATGTTCTTTCTTATTGTGTATTTCTAACATTAGTGGAATGTAAATTGAAAAATTGAATGTATATTAATCCAACGTATTCTAAGTATGAAATCATATATCATTTCAGTGTACATAACAATGAAATCATCATCAATCATTGGTTCGAACAACTAGGCCTTAGTTAGAAATTTCTTGAGGGGATTTTGTTCAGAAAAAAAATAACTTGGAATAAGTATTTTAATTAGATAAACGTCACCATATCTATATTCCAAATGTCGGAGGATATGATATTGTATGACATTGATCCTAGAAATTTTACTAAATAGATCCCACCAGACGACGACACCTTCGAGATTAGATAAAACTAGCAGGGTTCTTATATGTCCCTGAATAGTTTCCTATCAATATTCTTATTTGAATGTTATGGTGTCATGACATTTCAATAGAGTAGTTTATTCCTGATTAAACACAATTGAAGTGATTAATGTCTCAAAATCCTTATTTTTTCATAAGTCCATGAAAAGTTCCACCCTGATCCCTTTTGAATGATGGTGGGAATTGAATATTTAGAGTTTATTTCAGATAATTTCAATCATTTTAAGAAATCAAATTTCTAATCTAATAGTTAGCACTTCATTAAATATCTCTATTCCAAATAATACTATTTAATGGATGATTTTCTTGAGGTAGATGAGGGTGGTTATTGTATATATTCTAATGAATCATATATTAATAATGGTGTAGGTTATGTTGTCATATACCTTTGTTTAAGAAGATTTAATATCAATACACTAGTTAGTTAGTCATCAAAAAACAATTCTACATGGATGAACATTAAAATACTAGGATGAATCTTTATTCCCATTTTGGGATTGATAATGTGCTCTTGTATATGTTACTACCACATATACATGTTTAGTTGGGATATGGTTGGGGTATTTTTTTCGACTATGACTTTTCATTCCCCTATGTCGTCATCTTCTCTAGCCCCATTCAATGGATCCACATCAAAGAATGGGGAACACATGTTCATATGATTATTCATCATTAATGAAATGGTATTCAAATTAGATAATATTTAAAATTTCAAATATTATATCATCATTTGGTGAGAATTCTATGATATAAGATTGTTCTTGTTCTATATTCAATGAATAAAAAATCTGCACGCGTTAGTGACAATGTGTGACCTGTAAAAAAATCTTTTTTTGTGCCATGTCCATCTTTTGAGGAAAATATAGGTATCAAGAATGTGGTTTTAGTTTTGTTCCTTCACAGTCAGAATGGATAAAATTTTATGATTGTATAATCTAATGGTGACCTGATCTGGGAAAAATATATTTCATGTTGTCCAATTATCAAATATATTAGAATGTATACTAGAAATATATTCTACTCACATTTAACTTCTAGATTTTTAGATTTCACATACTCCAACAATGTTTGGGATTTCCCCAGTATCCATAGTCAATAATTAATAATAACATAGAGAATGTATTAAAAGACAATGAATTCATATATTATTTGACCATGTATACTATGAAGAGTGTAATAATCTGTACGAAGACTATGATCAGTCTCATTGGGATTCACTAGATCAGGCATCATATGGTTGTAGTTTTTCATGAGTGTAAGAAAGTATCTAGAAACATATTCATTTATAAATTATTATACATTGTTTTTATGTTCCTAAAATCAAGTTCACCATAGATCTCTAAGAGGATTAGGTTTAGTGAAATATTCTGCACTTCATTGGTGGTTTTGAGAGATGTAGAGCCTTCCTCAGGGTTCTGGTGGGCCTCATTACTGGTTTGAGTGTGACTAGAGAATTTTCTACTCATCTATACCTAATTTCTTATACCATGGGTGTGTGATCAGATTTTTTCATATTTTACCTAATTTAATGTTATAATCGATGTGTTTATTCAATTATCTATTGAAATTAACTATGGTATTTCAAGTGGATTAATGGTTTCCACATCCTATTAGTGTGATTCTACAACAAACCTCCATCATGTTCTCTTATGAGATTAAATGTTGAGTGATTATGTCATACCTATTAATTTTTTTATCAATTTTAAACAATCTATCATTTTCATGGTTTTTTAATTCATTGTGTCATCTATAATTTAAGTCCTTATCATGGATAAAATTTTAGAAAGTAATTATTGATGATTATCTTCCCAACTAATGATAAACCATTCTAGGTTGACCCTATTCCAAACAAAACCCTACACCACAAGAGTTTGTACAATGAAACTCGGATTTATTTCCTCTTATAGTTACTAAGGGACAACTATTAGAATGCAATAGTATGTAATGTATATTAGATTCTTTCCTAGAACCCTCATTCCATCAATGGTTAGAAATATAGGATTTCTGATATTTGGTGGTTAAAATGTTGTCCACCCACTTGGTGGTACAACATCCCCTCATTATGTCATGGGGAACGTAGTCCCTCAATATCTTCAATCCACCAACCATGAGTCATGATTTTGTGGAGGTGTTTTAGGGGAAATCTTGTTTGAACAATTCTTTGAGCATGTTCAGTGGGGGAGGACTAGTAGTTTCCATACCTCCCCTATAGATCACTAGTTTCGGATGTGATCATAGGATCAACGTAATGAGGAAGGGTTTGTCAACATAATGAAGAAAACTCATGTTCTCCCAAGATTCATGTTTCAATTTAATTTGGTTTTCATGTTATAGATTCATCATTATTCTTAGATTCCAACCTTTCAAGTAGATCACATCCCTCACGATTGGTTGTAATGGGGATATAAATTTTCATATGAAGGTTTCACCAAATGAGAATGTATCCCCTAAGTAAGTCATCAATGATTTATCTAGGGTTTTAGAAATCACATTATTTCTATGTTATACATCACTCTTTAAAGGTTATTTCATCCCATTTAGGTGGATATTAGGATATACCCTCTGATTCCCATGTTTCCTTAGTGGAATGTAATTTTTTTGGGGAAATAATCATTTAGAGGATATGATATCCAGTTCCCCCTCTTGTTTTAAGTACATACAACCTTAGTTAGTGCATCAACATCACTGGCCTCTCAGTTTGTTAGGATGATGCTAATGATGATGGTGATGGGTATCATGTGTTGTCTTTTTTTCTCAAGAAATATAGTGAATAAAGTCATAAAGGTAATCAATTCGGATTTTTTATAGAAATAATCATATTGAGGATTGTTTAAAAATTTTCAGATCCATTTTTTCAAAATATTTTGACTCATGTTTTCAAAATAATCATATTCACTGTGAAAGGCCATCATAATGAGAATAAGTCATTTTGTAAGAAATATTTTTTATCGGACATTCCATGTGTAAGGGATGGGAGAAGACCATAATGAGTAATTATGTTTTTTTAGATTCACATTCAATATTATGAGAATGAAGGGTTTGTTTTAATGATGAATCAGAGTCTTTATGTATACGATGAATTAATAATGATTATTCTTTTCTGATTTTTATTTCATTTATATATCATAAGTTGAAATTCAATCTTTATGGAAGAAAGGGGGAATGAAAGGAATGATGGTGTTGTTTTAAAATGTAGTTCTCTATTAAAAGGAGGTGACAATTTAAAATATTGTTCTGATTTTAATGGTGGTGAAAATTTAAATGATGGTGATGATTTAATATGAGGTGTCGATTTAAAATGTGATGCCTATAAAAAAGGTTTTTCCAATTATAAAGGGTATTGTAGTTAAAAGGTTTGTTCTAATTGAAAAAGTAATGACGATTGATGAATATGATATAGTCATGATTGTTTTTAAAATTTATCATATCCAGCCCAATCGCACATTGAATGGTCATATCCAGAATGATATTTTATAAGATGATGATATCAAGGCCAATCATATTAAGAAAATATCATAATCGGGTAGAGAATAAAATAATTCCATTTTAATGAAATGAATGTTACGATACTTTCCAATCTAGGTCTGACAATGTTAATCCTATTCTCAAAATAATTTCAAGTCATGAAGGAAGTCATGATACACACATAGGTTTTTGAATGATAAAAATTTTACACTGAGTGAAAATAATAAAATGAATAAGATAATGTGTTTTCCTAATGGGTCAATAGAAGATGAGTAGAAGAAGTTTGGTTTATATTGGTCAAGGGAGGAGATAGAGAAAATGAGATCTATAATGTAGTCAACCATTTAAAAGGGGTTGAATTACATAGTAGGTTTCCAACTAGGTGGAGAGAAGATGAGTAAAAGGAGCTTTGAATCTCAAGTGGGTGAAGAGGAAAAAGGTAAAAGAGATTTATAAATCCATTTTCAAGGGGGGGATATATGTTCAAATGAAATTTATTTCATTCAAATCAGTTCTGAGAATCATACTCTGAAAATCCAAATTGTACCCATTTCATCATACATTAGTTTTAAATTAATAAATAGATTTTTATTGAAGAAATCAGATTGGAAACATTGGTCTCATGTATTTAAATCACACTAACGATTTAAATGTATGTATGATGAAAATGGTTAAGTTTGAAGAAGAATCGTGAAGCTTTAAGAAGCACTAATTAAGTCACAATTTCTCTGAGATTTTAGGGGGGATATAGATTTGGGTGAATTTAGGTGAGAGGGAATATTTTTGGTATTCTTTCCAAAACCTATTTTACATCACCTATAAAAAAATACATGGTACTTTTCTAATGAATATGTACTATTCACCATATAAGAGAGATAAGCTTCATGTTTATAGAGAGAAGAATAATACTTTTTTTATCTTTTGTTGAAGATATCTTAATGAAGAATATAATATGTATTCATATGATCATTGTATTGGGTTGGATTATTCAGATTCAGGATTTCTATATTAGGTTTCTCGAACTGATTAACAAAATTATGCTGAATTAAAGTGGTGTTGATTAATTTATAATGAATTATATGAGAATGTTGGCCTGGGAGAAATTTTTTAAAAGAATCTTTCTTGATGGAATTAGACTGGGAGAATCAGACCAATTAAAATCAGACACGGTTCTTCATAAAAAGCTATTTGTAGTTCTTACCTATATTTTGGGGTAAGGAATTGAATATTTTTATTTTAATAGAAAATATTTGTTTAATTGGAAATACACACATTTAAAATGAGTTGTTACATTAAAATTGTATTACTCTATTTGTGCTAAAAGGATCATACACACTATTGGGATTGTTTCATAGGGCCACATGAGTGAAATGGTAAATAAAAGTCAATTTAATCCAATGATTGATTTCTAATGGTTTGTATCTTGTTTGGTAATTTCCAAACGATACCATGGATGTAGATATTCTAATTGAATAGTGATCATTGTAAATCATTGTGTTACTATGGATGTGTTTTGGATTTGATTTCAGCGGCCAATTGAACTCTCTAAAAGTAAGTTAAGGTTGTTTCAATTTAAAATAAACATAAAATGAAAAGAGTATACCTGATTCACCCCTCCTCCTCTCAATGATACAATAATCCGAATTGGACACATTCAAATAGTATCATAGCATAGGTTCCCTTCGCTACTCTTTGATGATGTAGATTTTGAACTATGTGAATAGTAATGTTATTCTTGTCATTGATGGAAAGAAAAATAACATCTAGAAGGATAAAATGTTTCCTTATCTTATGTCTATCGGTTAGAATGTTCTTGATGTCGCAACTATTGGGTTTATGCCCATTGATGATAAAGCTCTATTTACATCTAGTAAAAATATGTATATAGGGAATGATGGAAGGGATAAAAATGATATATTATAATCACTTTATGAAAGTGAATGATTAATACTGAAAAGTGTTTCCACAGCGAATGGTATATGTGAAAAATTAAAAAATAGATAATAAGGATACACTAAAGTTAAGAAGGGAAAACATCACATCTGGAGATTGAAGTATGAAGGCTTGGATATGGGTGGGCATGATCATGTTGGGGATTTCTTTACCCAGGTGAATGACATTGTCAGAACTATTTGATGTCTTAGTGAAAATATAAGGACCCAACCTCATTAATTACATAATCATGAATATTAGTTAAGAAATCACTTTATTTCATATTGAGGATATTTACAAGATTAGATTTTTAGATATTTGGCACATAACTACGTACATAACATTCCACATTATCATAATGTGGATAAAAAACAGTGTCCATTTCTTCCAAAATATTAAACTTTTCAAAGAAAACATGATTACATTGAAAAACATCCAAAAATTTAATATGGATTCCTTATTTTTCTTACACATTATTATAACCTGTGAAAATAATTTACAAACTTGTATGAGTACAAAATTATTAGTATGTTACATAGAATGATGGAAATAAAACATTAATCTATGAATACTTGTAACATATGATATAATTTTAAAAAAAGACATACATGTCATCCATATAAATATATATTGGGAAACATGCCATTTCAATTAGATTTATGCAAAACATATTGAACAGAAATAGAAAAATAAATTTATCTTGGGGAATTAATTACCTAATCTTGTAGCCCACTCATCTAACCAATAATTTGTAACCCTCATGGATACCTTACAATGTGACCCACATAACTACTTTTTTGTGTAACCATCCCAGTTAAACTTTGAGTAACCATAAGGAAGACCTCTAACATACAGATAACCAATGAATTGGAGGGAGATATAGGTTCCACCATTAATCATAAACAATTTTGAAGAACCGTAACTTAATCATACAACATGAATAATTCATAAAAACATTTCTTTCGAATTTTGTAAAACAGAACTTGAAAAGAGTATTTTAAAAGAAAAACCCCTTACTAATATCATATAATTGATATGAGAATAAATAAAATGATATTAATATGTGTATAAACTAAAAATTAAAAAATTAAAATATAATATAAAAATAATTAATCATATAAATGATCTTTGAACCACACAATAAATGAAGTTGAAGGTTAACCCAATGATTGGAAATTGGGTTAAGAATTCCCTTACCTCAGGTTTATATTACATAAAAGTTTTTGAAACAACCATTATATTGGTTGAAAAAGTTTTATTAATATCATAAATGAACAGGTTAATGTTTATAACACCTTATATGAACACTTTAGAACATCATTTCATCCTTATGTTATTAGTATATTGTTTCTTCTATTTTTTCGTGAGAATTCTTTACATGATTCTTTATGGTCGGTTTATATTTAATTTTATTATCATATGTAAATGAAATTTCAGAAGTGGAATGATATGGTACTCATATGTTTCCACAATATTTAATGTTAACATAAATCATTTTTTTTATCATATATGATGGTGAATAACTATATAAAACATTACTAATATTTTTTTAGATCATTTATGCCAGGACCTCGATAATCATGAACTCGTTTCATTATAAAATTTACTTCCATGAATATTAGTTCATTAAAGAACATAAAATATGTTACAACATAAACTTTACATTATTTTTTAACCATTAAAAGGGTTTTACGGTCATCTCCAATGGAATTAATGGAAATTGTAGGCACATCGTCCAAGATTTTGGTATATTGGCACAACACAAATGGTGTATTTATTTTTTCAAAAATAGGGAGAGGGGACGAAAATGTTTGATTAATTTTTATACATGAACATGATAATAAAAATAATATATAAAATTTTGGATATTTCATGCCACCTGGATAAGGGGAAGGGAAGAGAGTATAATAATAATAAAGGAATTAAAAAGAAAACACATGCAAAAAAGGAAGAGGATTGTTACCTCTTGATCTCTTCATCATTATATCCTCTTTAAGGCCTTTGGTTTCGGCCTTCTGAAGAGACTAGTAGGATTTTAACGTGGGGAAGATTCTTGGGGTGGTTATTTTTCTAATCTAATACCATTATCAAGGATTGAGAGGTTTGAGGGGAAATAGGGGAATGAGGGTGTTATATATTGTAGAGGAGAGGAGGGATTTTACATTATTTTAATCATTATTTTAATATTTTTTCTCAAGAATATAAATTGTATTGATTCATGTGACCCAAAATAGTTATTAATGCTTGTTAATTTGAAAAATTTGGGCATACATAATCCTTGAATCACCAATTATGAAGTAAAACAACTTTTTATTATTTTTTAAAGTTTATCAGATTATACTATTTATCAAAAAATTAATAATTTCAGAAAAAATCCCATGAATTCACATTAACCATTTGTTGATGTGTAGAATTCAAAAATGACCTCCATTTTTTGAAAATAATATTATTAATTTTATTAATTTTATTTTTTAAAAACCATAATTTATTCAAAAATATCAATTTTAAAGCTAGAACTCATCCGGTAACACATTGAAAAAATAATCAACATTTCATTACCTTATAACATAAGAAAATTAAATAATTATATGATTTAGTATTCATATCCTTTATATTATTATTTATTACGGTATGTTACTATTCACTAAAAATCAAGTTGGTTCTATTAGACCATAAATAATGTACTGATCACAACTATAGATAACTGGGTTTTGAAATTCAAATAATAGAAGAGAATATTTATGTTTAAATGATAGTTTAAAATATCTACATAAAAAACATTTCATGTATTTCAAATTATTTTTAAATCATTAAGGTGTTACATTATTCCCAGATTCTATAAATTTTATCCATGCAATTTTATTTACTTATTTTGTTACTTGTTAAACTATTTCGGTACCTATCCCCCATAGCATTTTCAGACTCCAATGATTCTTCTTCCACCATGTTTTATCTCCAAAATCCATTATCAGGTGGATTTAATTATTCTTTAATACATGTGCCCTTGGATCAATAATCTGAACTAGTTTAACTTAATATGAAATGTTCTCCTCAAGCTAAACTACATCTAGACTCCAGTCATGGGATGAATCTGGCGCATACTCTCTCAAAATCGACACATTAAAAACATTATGTACCCAAGATAAACATGGAGAAAAATCGACTAAGTAGTAAACTATTCCAACTTTCTCCATGATTTCGTATGGTTCAATGAACTGTGGACATATCGTTCCTTTCTTCATAAGGTGAAAAACACTTTTTCATGGTGAGATTCTAAGAAAAACATGATGACCTCCCTCAAAAGAAAAGGTTTTCCTCTTGTTGTATGCAAACCTTTTTTTTCCTTCTCTGAGCTGTCCACTTGTGTTGCTGAATCATATACACTTTCTCAACAACTTTTTTACTAATTTTGGTCCAATAAAAATCCTTTCCCCATCTTCATCACAAAAATCTGGAGTTTGACACCACCTACTTTACAATTCCTCAAAAGATGTCACATCTTTACTACAATAAAAACTGTTTTTACTAGAAAAATAAACTAAATAAAGGTATTGATCCCAACATGCTTGGTAGTCCATTGAAGAAGCATGAAGCATATACCCCAATGAATGAATCATTTGTTCTGACTGCCCATCTTATTGAGGATAGAAATTTGTATTCAAATTTAATTCTTTGCCCAATGGATTCTAAAGGCCCTTTAGAAAAATTAGAAGTGAACCAGGGATCTAGGTCAGAAATAATGGATAGTGGAAGTCCATGTAACCAAACAGTCACTTTGAGGTACAGTCGATAGAGCTGATACATAGAAATTGTTTCTCAAATTGAAAAAAAATGTGAATATTTTGTCATCCTATCAACAATAACCCAAGTCGTATTGTTACCGTGAGAAGTATTTGGTAGTCTTACAATGATGTCTGTGGATATATTCTCCCATTACCACCCAAGAATAAAAAATGCTAATTTATCCCCTGTAGAAACTGCTACACTCTTTTAAGTTGTTGAAATGTCAAAAATTTCAACGTAAATTATGAAATATCTCTTTTTATTCTATCCCACCAGTAATACTCCTAGAGGTATCATTACGTCATAGTACTACCAGGATGAACAACAAATAGAGAACTATGATATTCACACATCAAATCTGTCTTTATATGAGAATAAAAAGGAAAACACGATATCTTTACAAATCTATAAATACAACAGTTATCACGAATAAATTCTAGAAACATACCCATTTTAACCTATTATAACCTTTTCCATAGGTCACAATCTTCCTTCTGTGATTTCATAATTCTGTCTGATAATGATAACTACATACAAACCTAAAAAATAGATTTATTTCCTTTATAAATAACTTATAAACAAAAATTCATCAAATCATTAATCAAAGGATCATGTTCCAAATGTAACATGGTTAATGACTCATGATGTTTTTTAATCATGGAATCCACCAAATTATTTTCTTTTCATCGATGGTAATTGTTTGTGAAATTATAATCATTTATCAATTCAAGCCATCTTCTATAAATCTTGATTAATTACTACTGAGGGAATATATACGTTAGAATGTTATGGTCTATATATATTTGAAATTTGGCTCCATATAAATGATGCCTCTAAATTTTGAAATAAAAACCCACATCTACTTGTTCAAAATCATGTGTGGGATAATTTAACACATGAGGTTTTTATTGTCATGAAGAATAAGAAATTACATGATCATTCTGCTTCAGAACACAACCAAGTCCCTTCAATGAAGCATCACTACAGATCAAAAACTCACCATTTCAGGAAGGTAATGAGAAAATTAGAGGATTCACCAATCTCCTCATTAGTTTTTGAAAATAAACATAACATTCTACTATCTAAAAAATTTTAACCCCTTTTGTGGTGACCTTGTTAGCAGGCTAGATAACTGTGAAATTTTTTTGAAAACCCATCAGTAATAACAATATAATAGAAGAAATATACAAATATATGTAACATTATAATGTATTTTCCTTTCATTAACCACTTTAGTTTTGGTAAGAACAAATGTTATTCCATCCTTATTTACAATATGATCGAGAATATAAATTGTTTTGCAACAAAAAATCACAGATGATGAATTTTCCATAGAGTTTCATTTCCATTAAGAATTACAAAGCAACCCTTAGTTGTTTTTCATGATCCTATTCACTCTAAAAAAATACTATAAATTCATAGATCAACAAAACCAATCACATATCGAAAAACTCATGAAATATTCTTTTTATCATATCCTAGAATACAATAGGTTAATTAGTTCACCCAAATGACCTAAAAAGTTTCTATTACCCATATCTTGTACGAACATATTTTTCTTTGGATGACATCCTCCTTCACCTTCAGGTGATGGTATCTAGATATCATTCCAATCAAGGAAAATTATTGATCTCCCTAGTGTTGATCAACCAAGTCGTTGATATGAGGCAAAGGGTAATGGTTATTAACAGTGCAATTATTCCAGGCTATATAATCAATGAAAAGTCTCATGGTACCATATTTCTTTTTACCAAAAAAATAAGAGAATCCCATGGTGATGTGCTACGCCAATTGAAGACTTTATCTAGAAAATCCTGCAACTAATTATTGAACTCAAAAGGTTCCACTTGAGATCTTCACTAAGGTAGTTTTGATTTTTTAAGCATTGGGATCTAATTAAATTGTGAATTTAACTTCTCTATTAGGTATAACATCGGGTAACTCATCCGGAAACACATCAAGATATTAATTTACCACTGGAACATTATTAATTTGAATTGTCCCCATGTTTTAAATAATATGAACAAGATAACTTTCATTTCCATATTTCATATTTTTCTCAGATTCTTGATATTTTATCAATTGTATGGGATTTTTCTAGAATACAAACCGAAACTATTTCTAAAAAACAACTTCTTTAGATCCATAGATAATTGTGGCATGATAAAAAGAAAACCATTCCTTTCCTAGAATGAAATCAAAATATAATAAGGGAAAAAATAAGGTTTTCATGAAAATCCATTACATAGAACACAATATAATTTTACTTATAATTCCAAATTGTATTAACATTTCTCCCATGTGTTTTAATAATAAGTTGTCGTTTCATTTGTTTAGGTGATATTTCAGATTTACCAGAAAATTACTCATAATCAATGGAATGTGTAGACCTCATGTCAAACAAAACATTATCAAAATATAAGTAATAAAATAATGTACATGATAAAACTTCATTGGATGGACTGACATCTACTAACATAGTCAAAAAGGATCTCTCTTCAACTTTATACTCATAGTCTAGCTCTGTTGCATCATTCATATCTCTCTTTGGGTAGTCATATCCATAAAGACCAATCTCACCACACATAAAAACACATTACTATTAGCTTATCATGATTATTCATAGGATCCTATTCATTAAAATATCGGGCCATATGTCCAAACATACCACATTGATCAAACTTCCCATATTTTTAAGGAATTCATCAGGGTGCATTATTCCACACTTCATAGAAACTCGAAACTATACTTTCTTACCATCAGATTTATTTTATTGATTCTTCCCTATCACTTTCCATCGGAACCTCTTCTTATCTTTATTGTCAAAGTGAATGTGATCATCATAAAACTCCATTTCTACCCACTCATCAAATTGGACACGTTTAAAATAAATTTTTAATTAAAGGAAGTCCAACGCCATTCGAAACATAGGCGTAAATCCTAAGTAAAAATGGTTAATTTTCCTATCAAGATCCATAATACTATTTGGAGAAAACATCGCCAGTCAGGTGGTGTTCACTTCATACACAGCCCCTAAATCTTCTCCCATTTTCTTGAATTCAATGAATTGCATCTCTATCCTATGTAACACTATCAAATGAAGCTATTTTTTATGTAAAGTACTTTTAAATTCATCCCACTCTAAGGAATAAATCTCCTCATTATCCATTATATTCTTGTATATTGAGCACCACTAATCAACTTCACCATAACAATGTTTAGTCGAAATACATACCATTTAATTATATAACCATCCCACAACAACAATTATATTTTCAAGGGCATTAATCCATCCTTCATCTACTATTGGGTTAGATGGTCCATTGAAAGAATGAGGGTGTTGTCTTATAAAATGTTATACTATCGACAAATTCATTTACAGTAGCTATGATTTCTCTATTGCATGGATTCCACTACCATTTATTACCTATGTTAGTCAATCAATTAATATAACAAACTTCTAGGTTCCATTCCCTATCATCCATGGCTTCAGATTCAGAAGGATATCGTTCTATCGGTGCCCTTCACTTTAGCTTCCATGTTTCTTTTGCAGAAAATCTTTATAAACAAACATATAATATTTGAAGAAACGTGGTAATATTTAAATTCTATAAATATTAAAAATAACCACATATTAAAAATCATTTATGGTATTCTATTAACATTATCCTAAACCCTAAAGATATCTAATCTGTCCTCTAATACTGACTAAAAGAACTTGACCATTATAATTACATAATCCTGAATTTTATAATGGAACTCACTTCCTTTAACAATGAGTATATTTTATAGATTAGTGTTTTAGATATTTGGGGAAAAATACATACACTACATTCCACATTAATACAGTTTTTATAACACAAAAAAAGATTCCATTTCTTCTACAATATTAAACATCTCAAATAAAACATAATTTTATTTAAACGTATACATAACATTTGTCACGACCCATCCTCGAGGCTCGTGCCGTGACTACCCCAAGCCCACCTTCCATAGGCCAGGGGTTGGCGACTAGCACCAAAGGCATAAATCCAGATATCTGGGAAGGCATTTCCTTTATAAAAGTAAACAAAACACTACAGAGTACAAGCGGAAGTAAAACACTAAGAGAAGTGTTGAAAGGTAAATGGGATAGAATACAAACCCAAAAGAAAGTACAACTACAACTGAACAAAGTACAACAGAAAAAGACAACAGCTGTAGGGATGGAAGCAGCTCTTGGGTCGTCCTCCTTGGATCCTACCTGAAGGGTAGGTACAGATGGCGCAGCTCCTGGATCGTCCACCACAGATCCTACCTGAAGGTTAGGTACAGATAGCCTCCACAACGCTCTCACCCGTCAACCTCCTTCGAGTGTCGTCTCTCCGTGAATTCCACCTCCGGATACTGACTCGTCGTGTAGTCCACCTCCAGGTACTGACTCGTCATGTAGTCCACCTCCGTGTACCGTCCAGTCCTCAAACACTCGGCCTCTGTCAGCACCGTCATCGTCTGCAACCAACACAACGAGGTGCGGGCATATCCTGTGTAGGGGTGAGTATAACAATACTCAATAGGGACCCCAAGACCCACAAGGTCTCACTAAAACCAACAAGGATAATCAAAAAGAAGATCTCAATAGATAACCTCTACTTAGGTATATGCCCATTCATATACCGAAGTTATCAAGTAACCCATCTCAATCATGAGAAACACAAGGGTTATGAAATCAACAGATAACCACTACGTAGGTATATGCCCATACATATACCAAAGTTATCAAGTAACCCATATCAATCATGAGGAAACAAAAAGGTCAAAGATTCAGCTCAAACCAGGATTTTCATTATCAAAACTGTAACTACTGAAGAGCTCCATCTCTGGAGTGTACAGTGGTCCTGTCACGACTCCAAGGTACTGCTCACTAACCTAAGACTGCTAAGGTACTACTCATGTTGAGTACCGCGGGTCAGCCACCCAAACACATTAGTGCTTCCCGCCGAGGTATGTCACCCAAACATAGTAGTGCACACCCCCTACTAGCCTGCTGAGGTACTCTCCGGACGAGTACCGCAGGTCTGCACTATCACACAGGTAGTGCTCCGTCCGCCATGGGTCTGCACCTCAGAAGTAGTGCTTCGTCCACTGGGCTAGTCGACTCACTCCAAGTTGAGTCTATCAAGCAGTCGTTAGGTCTTAGTCGGCTACACGGTCTCCGTACACTGCACGCTCATCTCAAGAAGGGTCCGCTCCACGAGCTACAAGTCTATACTCCATGTATCTCAAATTCCCAAGAATAAGTATCTCAAAGGACCTCCCCGTCATATGGGGTGTCAACGCAACAGACAGCACATCCATCGGACGCCCGATCTGTGAGTTACTAGCCTTTTCACCCCAGGGGCCTGGTTGGTTTCATGAGCGAACCAATCCCGGTCGTATCTCAACTATACCTCGAACTCTCATAGGGTAAAATCATAGAGACCGTTTCTCAATGAGATCATCAACGCCGCTGATGGTTCATCAAACGGACGTCCTGTCTGAAAGATATCAGATATTTTCGTTCTAGGGGCTCAGTTGTATTTCGGGTACAATCCAACCCGGACACTATCCAACTATATCCAAAACTCGGGCAAAGTATGCCAAAAGTTCTGCCTCATCAAGAGGAAAACAACGAGACAGACGGCGCGTCAATCGGATGCCCGGTCTGTGAGTTATTGGATTTTTCGTTCCAGGGGCCCGGTTGGTTTCGTGAGTGAACCAACCCGACCGCACTCCGACGGCATCCAAACCATGATCAAAGTAAGACAAAAGATCCGTCACACTTATAGGAATCCATCAAAATTGATGGCACGTCAATCGAACATCCGGAGCTCAAGATGTAAGCATTTCCGCTCTGAGGGCCTGGTTGGTTTCGTTTCCTAACCAACCCGGCCGAACCCAAAATATTCCGAAACATTGAGTGCGATATACTGAAATGGCCGTCTCATTCCAAGGATCACATCGCCACTGACGGCTCGCTGTTCAGTGGCCCGTATACCCAGTTATGAGTGTTTGAACCGAAATGTCTGAGTACGGGGGTGGGGGGGCGGCCGGCCCGGCCTAGTACCCCCTAGGCCGACCCGATCCGGTTCGACCCGGCCCGACCCGGTAGGTGGCGCGGCCCGGCCCGCGGTGCGGCCAGCGTGGCGGCGCGGCCAGGGCGGCCTTTGCGCCGCACCTGCACCAAGGGAGGGGTGTTACCCCTCCTTTATGAAAACGGCGGCCCCCATTAAGGGGGTCGCGCCTTGTAACACTTGGGGGTGTAAACCCCCCCTCGGATTCTTGCCAATAACGGCCGGCCAGCGCGGGGCCGGCCGGTTTCTCGCCGCGGGACCCCACGGTCCCGCGTCTTCCGGTGCCGGAGGCCGGGGTTCCGGCTGCCTCCTTCGTGTTCTCCGGCGGCCGGTTTTTCCGGATTCCACTTCCAAGATGGCTGCAAATTCGTCCGGTGCGGCATGACGACGCCGCGTCCTTCTGTCACGGCCCGACTCCGGCCTCGGCCTCGTTCGTACCCTCGACGTAGCGCGACGGCGTCGCGTTTCTTCGTCGTGGCCCGCTTCGTTCACGTCTCCTTTTTCTCAAGCGCGGTGCAACGTTGCATTACCTTCTACGCTAATCAAAACAAAGAATAGAAAATGGGGGAGGGGTATCGGTTGTGTTTGTACGGACCGATACCCTCCCGTTATATCGATAACAGTTTGGCCGAAACGTAAAACGTTTATCCTTCACAATTTTTTTTATTTAAATAAAAAAAATTGGAACATGGCCATCAGATTTATCATTCATATTCGAAGGAAAGAATCACCAACATAAAATAGTCAAACCCCTACCTTGTGTATAAGCCGATTGGAAGGAGGCATCGTCGTTCGAGGTTCATCGCGAGGATGACGACATCGAAGGGGGACGTCGGCGTTCGTCCGACTCGAGGGAAGGCGAATCCATCGACGCTCACTACCCGATTCCGTTTCCGAGCTTGTTCGTCGATCCATTGACGACGAAGGGGAAGAAGAAGATCCGTTGAAGAGTCTCGCCGCGGAAGGGGAAAAAATTCCGTGGAAGGAAAAAGAGCGTTCTTTGTCAGAGGTGGCGCGTTCTTCGCGTTCTACGCATTCTCCAGCGAAGGAGGAGGAGGAGAGGAAAACTCAGTGCAACGCTTCCAACCCAAAAAAATAAAATGAGGCTAAGGCCTTATTTTATTGCTTTCCGCCAATGATTTCAAAATTCAAACGACGTAACCATCACAATTAATTTCAAGAATTAATTGTAAAACATAACTTCCCAATTAAATAGAGGCATTAAGAAATTAAGGAAACGCGTCGGTTGACTTCGTTTAATAGGGGGTGCGGGTGCATTACTTAAGAAGAAGAAAACGATGGGGCTCGTGTTGGTACCACCTCACAAATATCCTACCAAGTGGGTAGGATATTTTTAATTGCACCCTGTCCACTTCAACCCAGCTTAAGTAGCTTAAAGTGGTCTTTAAGCGGCTTTAAGTGAAATGAAATAAAATTGTCGTACAACTTTATTTTATTTCTTAACTTAAACCCCAAAAATTAAAAACCACAACCGAGGAAATGCAACTCCGAAAGAGGCATTTCTAAGCAAATACCGGCACTGCGATTCCATCGGTGCCCTTGGAATTCAATTCCATGCACCAGTTCAAAAGTTAGAAAAACCCGCTCTTTTTTTCACTAAACGTACCCGAGCCAAACTTCAGAAATTGGTTCCGGGCACACCGGGCCTTGGAATCAGGCACCGTCAGAAACTGCATTCTTGTAAAATCTCAAATAAAATTAGAAAAAAAAATTTCACTTGAATTTTACGGTTCTTTACATTACTACCACCTCTGGGCTTTACGTCCTCGTAAAGATTTAACATAAACTGGGGATACAAAAATGGTACTGAGCACGCATCTGAGCCTTCCGCTCCCGTGTGCTCACCCGGAGGTTCCCGTACTACCCGTGAAAGCGCACCCGAGGAATAGGCCATCCTCGAAGGATCCGCTCATGTCGATCCTCGATTCCCACTGGAACCTCTGTGAAAGACACTCCATCTCCATCGTCTAGCTCCTCATGGTCGATGATATGCGAAGGGTCAAGCACGTATCTCCTTAGTTGAGATACGTGGAAGTCGTCGTGCACCTGGTGAAACTATGGTGGATGGGTCAAGCGGTAAACCACCTCACCTACCCAGCTGAGGACCTAGAAAGGTCCGTTTAACCTCAGATATAACTTGCCACCTTGGCCACATCTCCATAAACCACATCGAGGTGAGACCCATATAAGGACGTGATCATCATACATGAACTCCAGAGGTTTCCAATTCCTGTTAGAACTAGAACTCAGACGACTGCTGCCATGAGGGTAAGGTTGACCGACTCAAGGGTGATCGGTCGCACCCTCTAGTGCATGATTTTATCTTGTGCTGCCTGGGGTTTCCTTTTCATCAACCAAGGAAAACCCATCTGACTTCATAGTTAAACCATAACCTTTTTCCCTAATACTGTCAATTTGTCCATGAACTGTGATTGCCCAGTCCATACTCAAACCAACGTCGTAAGGCCTCAACGCCGCCAGCAAGAGATTCCAACCGAAACTCTTGCCTCGAGGGTCTAACAACACCATCGGCATAAGTGTGATTATAGAGTTTTCTCCCAAGGTATCTCCATACATGAGGGTCAAGTCTACGACTTACCGGAAACTCTAGGTCTGGGAAAATATTTTTGAAAGCGAGTAATGATTTATATCGATGTCTGTTACTACAGCAGCTAGTAGTGGACACAGACTGTCCCTTGAATAATTTTTAGAGCCATTGGGTCACACTCCTTGACTCCACGTAGCCGCACGCTTCCTCCTCCATATAGCTCCCTAGGCCTGGCGGGAAAAACTATGGAAGGTGGTTGTTTCATGTTAGATGTACACCACCTCATGCTGCTCTCCTAGCTCTGCCTCCATATCTGCTGCTCCGCAGACTCATCTCTCCTTAAAGCTTCATGTTCTTTAAACATTTAACACGCTCGAGTCTCTAAGACTGGAGCCGGTTTCCTGTTTCTTACTGCACTGTGTAGTCTCTATCCGCTCCTGGGTGATCTGCACCTTCTTTTCCTACGATCTGGAAGAGCAACTAAAGTCTCTCCCTTGCCAAAAAGTGAAAACCAGTCACATCCCCTGGATGAACCATACCCATTGCCTAATACAGTCAATCCTGACATGAAGGATGCATTCATGCCATGGATGACATCGTAAGGCCTCGAAATAACTACTAAGAGATCCAACTATCACTCTCGACTCCAAGGGTCGAGTCACACTGTCGGCATCAGTGTGAGGTTACTGGGTCTCCTCCAGTAGGAATCGAGAAAGTGAGGGTCAAGTCAACAATCTTCACGAGGACCAATCATTATCAACCAAACAAAAAGGACAGGAAAGTAAACATCACAATGATAAGTGTCTTTTTTTATTATTGTAGCTCATAGTACAAAGACACGAATACAATAGCAACATGGAACTAGAATTACAAAGGACGTATCCACTAGTTCCTCTCCTGTCCACCTGCTCCCGGAGCTCTACTGCCTTGTCCACTGCTCGGCTGTTGCTCAAGCACCTATCGCTGCTTCTGCCTCGGTGGCTACTCTAAAGCATGCGGATTAACTGTACGAGGAGTCGGGCAGTCACGTGCCAGGTGACCCTTTCCGCCGCATGAGTAACACAGTCTGTTTCTGGGATGCCTGGCTCTGACCCTACCCCGGGTGCCCCGCACCACCGGTCCTAAAACTCAAGATCGTCAAACTGCTGGTCTGGACCTCCTGGACCTCTGCATCATCTGTCTGCAGCCCACAGATGACTCGACTACTGATCAAAAATCAAGCGGCAAAGGCAGAATCTTTTGTATATGCTCGGGGTGTAGAGCTACTGGCACAAACTCCACCCTGAAGAATGTCTCGAAGTCTTCCAATGAGAAGGTCATCCCGTCGCAAAACTGGAACAAGTGGCTCCACCACCTGCCTGCTGCTGCCTGAAGAAGGCTGGAAGAAAAGATCACCATGAAGTCTGCAGGCGTCCCCACTAGCCTAAAGACTCTCACCACAGCCTCCAGCCAATCCTCAGCCGCATGCGGGTCTGTCTCTCCCTGTAACCTGGGTGGCCTCTGGCGCTGGAACTCGTGCAGCGCACTCATGTGGCGTGCATTGCCTACTACTGGGGCTGGTGGCATCGGTGGCCCAACATATGGTAGTACCGCTGGTGCCTCCGCTGGTGTCTCAAGTGCAAGAGGGCCCTGTACTGAAGCATCGTCGCTCGGCATGCTTTCAGTACGCACATCCCTCTGGGTTGTAGCTAGTCATCCGAGAAAAGGCATCCTGAAAAGAATAATGTGACACTGTCAAACGATTATACCTAGTGAGCTGACCTGGTTTGATCCGTTTTAAGGGAAAACCTTTGAAACCACACACGCAATCATTGTTTTCGTGCACAAAGTCGGAAATCAGTTTTTAGGGTCCTGGTGTATGGATACGTCGGCCGCCCGCACCAACACTAGACTCCCTGAACTGAAAACCACACTCGGTACTCTTAACACTATCACTTCACAGAAAGAAAATATCAGAGTTATAAGTTATGCAGAAGAACCAACTCCTATGATACCAATTTTTCACGACCCGTCCTCGGGGCCCGTTCCATGACTACCCCAAGCCTGCCATCCATAGGCCAGGGGCTGGCGACTAGCACCAAAGGCATAAATCCCGATAACTGGGAAGGCATTGACTTTATAAAAGTAAACAAAACACAATAGAGTAAAAGCGGAAGTAAAACACAAAGTACAAGAGAAGTGCTGAAATGTAAATGGGCCAGAATACAAACCCAAAAGAAAGTACAACTACAAATGAACAAATTAAAATAGAAAAATACAACATCTGGAGGGACGGAAGCGGCTCCTAGGTCATCCTCCTCGAATCCTACCTGAAGGGTAGGTACAGATGGCACAGCTCCTGGATCGTCCACCACGGATCCTACCTGAAGGGTAGGTACAGATAGCCTCCACAACGCTCTCGCCCGTCAACCTCCTCCGAGTGTCGTCTCGCCGTGAAGTCCACCTCCAGATACTGACTCGTCGTGTAGTCCACCTCCGGGTACTGAGTCGTCATGTAGTCCACCTCCGGGTACCGTCCAGTCCTCGAACACTCAACCTCCATCAGCACTACCGTCGTCTGCAACCAACACAATGAGGTGCGGGCATAGCCTGTGCAGGGGTGAGTATAATGATACTCAGTAGGGACCCCGAGACCCTAAAGGTCCCACTAAAACCAACAAGGATAACCACAAAGAAGAACTCAACAGATAACCTCTACTTAGGTATATGCCCATTCATATACCTAAGTTATCAAGTAACCCATCTCAATCATGAGGAAACACAGGGGTTATGAAATCATGGATAACCACTACCCAGGTATATTCCCATATATATACAAAAGTTATCAAGTAACCCATCTCAATCATGAGGAAACACAAAAGGTCAATGATTCAGATCAAACCAGGATTTTCATTATCGAAACCGTAACTACTGAAGAGCTCCGTCTCTGGAGTGTACAGTGGTCATGTCAAGACTCGGAGGTACTACTCACTAACCTAAGACTACTGAGGTACTCCTCTTGTCGAGTACCGTGGGTCAGCCACCTAAACACAGTAGTGCTTCCCACCGAGGTATGTCACCCAAACACAGTAGTGCTTCCCACCGAGGTATGTCACCCAAACACAGTAGTTCACACCCCCTAGTAGCCTGCTGAGCTACTCTCCGGACGAGTACCGCGGGTCTGGACTGTCACACAGGTAGTGCTCCGTCCGCCATGGGTCTGCACCTCACAAGTAGTGCTCCGTCCACTGGGCTAGTCGAATCAATCCAAGTCGATTCGGTCAAGCAGTCGTCAGGTCTTAGTCGGCTACACGGTCTCTGTACTCTGCAAACTCATCTCTGGGAGGGTCCTCTCCATGAGCTACAAGTCGATACTCCAAGTATCTCAAAGTCCCACGAAGAAGTATCTCAAATGACCACCCAGTCATAGGCGGTCTCAACGCAACAGACGACGCGTCAATCGGACGCCCGATCTGTGAGTTACTATCCTTTTCATCCTAGGGGCCCGGTTGGTTTCATGAGCGAACCAATCCTGGCCATATCTCAACTGTACCCCAAACTCTTATAGGGTAAACTCATAGGTACCGTTTCTCATCAAGATCATCAACGCTGCTGACGGTTCGTCAAACGGACGTCCTATCTGAAAGATATCAGATTTTTCCGTTCCAGGGGCTCGATTGGATTTCGGGTACAATCCAACCCGGCCACTATCCAATAGTATCCAAAACTCAGGAGAAGTATGCCAAAAGTTCTGTCTCATCAAAATGAAAACAACGAGATAGACGGCGCGTCAATCAGACGCCCGGTCTGTGAGTTATTGGCTTTTTCGTTCCAGGGGCCCGGTTGGTTTCGTGAGCTAACAAACCCGACCCCACTCCGACGGCATCCAAACCTCGAGTGGAGTAAGCCAAAAGATCCGTCTCACTTAGAAGAATCCATCATAATCAACGACACATCAATCGGACGTCCGGAGCTCATGATATAAGCATTTCCGCTCCGAGGGCCCGGTTGGTTTCGTATCCGAACCAACCCGGTCGAACCCAAAGTATTCTGAAACCTTGAGTGCAATATACCGAATCGACCGTATCGTTCCAAGTATCACATCGCCGCTGACAGTGCGCCGTTCGGAGGCCCGTAGCCCTAGTTATGAGCGTTTGAACCGAAAAGTCCGAGTACGGGGGGGGGGGGGGTCTGGGCGCGGTCGGCCCGGCCTCGTACCCCCTGGGCCGACCCGAACCGGGTCGACCCGGCCTGACCCGGCCGGCGGCGCGGCGGTGCGGCCAGCGCGGTGGCGCGGCAGCGTGGCCTTTGCGCCGCACGTGCGCCAAGGGAGGGGTGTTACCCCTCCTTTATGAAAACGGCGTCCCCCATTAAGGGGGTCGCGCCTTGTAACACTGGGGGGTGTAAACCCCCCCAGATTTCTGCCAGTAACGGCCGGCCAGCGCGGGGCCGGTCGGTTTCTCGCCGCAGAACCCCGTGGTCCCACGTCTTCCGGTGCCGGTGGCCGGGGTTCCGGCCGCCTCCTTCGTGTTCTCAGGTGTCCGGTTTTTCCGGCCGCCAGTTCCAAGATGGATGAAAATTCGTCCGGCACAGCGTGATGATGTCGCGTCCTTCCGCTGCGGCCCGACTTCGGCCACGACCTCGTTCGTTCCCTCGACGAAGCACGACGACGTCGCGTTTCTTCGTCGTGGCCCCCATCATTCACGTCTCCTTTTTCTCAAGTGCAGTGCAACGATGAATTACCGTCTTCGCTAATCAAAAAGAAGAATAGCCAATGGGGGAGGGGTATCGTCCGTGTTTATACGGACCGATCCCCTCCCGTTATATCGATAGCAGTTGGCTGAAACGTAAAACGTTTAACATTCACAATTTTTTTAATTTAAATAAAAAAAATTGGAACATGGCCATCAGGTTTATCTTTCATATTCGAAGGAAAGAATCACCAACTTAAAATAGTCGAACCCCTACCTTGGGTATAAGCCGATTGGAAGGAGGCATCGTCATTCGTGGTTCGTCACGGTATGGCATCACGAGGATGACGACGTCGAAGGGGGACGTCGGCGTTCATCCGACTCGAGGGAAGGCGAAGCCGTCGTCGCTCGCTACCCGATTCTGTTTCCAAGCTTGTTCTTCGATCCGTTGACGGAGAAGGGGAAGAAGAAGATCCATTGAAGAGTCTCGCCGTGGAAGGGAAAAAAATTACGTGGAAGGAAAACGATCGTTCTTCGTCAGAGGTGGCGCGTTCTTCACGTTCTCCGGCGAAGGAGGAGGAGGAGAGGAAAATTCAGCGCAACGCTTCCAACCCAAAAATAAAATGAAGCTAAGGCCATATTTTATGGATTTCTGCCAACGATTTCAATATTCAAACGACGTAACCCTCACAATTAATTTCACGAATAAATTGTAAAACTTAACTACCCAATTAAATAGAGTCGTCAAGAAATTAAGTAAATGCGTCCGTTGACTTTGTTTAATAGGGGGTGCGGGTGCGTTACTTAAGAAGAAATGAAACGGTGGGGCTCATGTGGGTCCCACCTCACAAATATCGTACCAAGTGGGTAAGATATTTTGAATTGCACCCTATCCTCTTCAACCTAGCTTAAGTAGCATAAAGTGTTCTTTAAGAGGCTTCATGTGAAATGAAATAAAATTGTCTTACAACATTATTTTATTTTTTGACTTAAACCCCAAAAATTAAAAACCACAACCGAGCAAATGAAACTCCGGAAGAGGCGTTTCTAAGCAAATATCGGCAGTGTGATTCCATCGGTGCCCTCAGAATTCAATTCCGAGCACCGGTTCAAAAGTTAGAAAAAGCCGCTCGTTCGTTCACTGAACGTACACGAGCCAAACTTCGGAAATTGATTCCGGGGACACCGGGCCTCGAAATCAGGCACCGTCAGAAACTGCATTATTGTAAACTCCCAAAGAAAATTAGAAAAAAAACTCCCTTGAATTTTATGGGTCTTTACAACATTTAACATTGATTACTTCATTGAATTAATAAAATACATATAACCTATGAAAATCAAATAAAAAATTGGTATAATCACCAAAAACTCAGTAAGGGGCATAGAAATAAGAAAAATAAAACATTAGTCCATGAATACATGTAATGTATGAAATCATTTTTAGAAAAAACATACTTTTCACCCGTATAATATTTCTTTGTGAAACTTGAGATTTCTATGATATTTTCATAAAACAATTAGAATATAAATAGAACCTTAAATGTATCTATGGGAATTAATTAAGTAATATTTTAACCATCTTATCTACCTTATAATTTTTAACCATCAAAGCTACAATACAATGTATCCCTCGCGGCTACCTTATTGTTTAACCATCGTAGTCAAACATGGAGTAACCATATGACCAATGTATAGGCCCGTAAATTTCAAGGAAATTTTGTTCTTAATTTTCTTTAGAATTTTACAAGAACGCAGATATTGACGGCACCTGATTCCGAGACCTGGTGTGCCCGGAATCATTTTCCGAAGTTTGGCTCGGGTACGTTCAGTGAACGAACGAGCGGGTTTTTCTAACTTTTGAACCGGTGCTCGGAATCGAATTCCGAGGGCACCGATGGAAACGCAGCGCCGGTATTTTCTTAGAAACGCCTCTTTCGGAGTTGCGTTTTCTCGGTTGTGGTTTTTAATTTTTGGGTTTTAAGTTAAGAAATAAAATAAAGTTGTGCGACAATTTTATTTTTATTTCACTTAAAGCCGCTTAAAGACAACTTCAAGCTGTTTAAGCTGAGTTGATGTTGATAGGGTGTTATCAAAAAATATCCTACCCTCTTGGTAGGATATTTGTGAGGTGGGGCCCGCACGAGCCCCAACGTTTCTTTTCCCCTAAGTAACTCACCCGCGAAAACCCGTTTTTATGAATGTCAACTGACGCGTTTTCTTAAATTCTTAACGCACCATTTAATTGGGTGGTTTTATTCGTTGAATTAATTCTATGAATTAATGGGTCGTTACGTATCTATTTTTCATTTGTTGGCATGTTAATAAAATAAGACCAATGTATTTTTTCTCCATAAGTGTTGTTCATTGAGAGGATTTGACAAACCTCATGTTCTTCATCCTTCTTCGAGAAGAACGCGAAGAACGCGAAGAACTCCGACCTTCGATTAAGGGAGACGAAGAACGCCGAGCCCTCGGAGATCGACGACGCGATGCCAAGTACCGCGATGCCGATGGTTCTTCTTCCGCAACGTTCTTCAGCGACAATCCAACCCCGCGACAACCTTCGATCGACAATGACAAGGTAGGGGGTTGCGCTTCTTTTAAATCTCTTTGTGGGTTATAACAACATCACAGATTTAATTATTATTAACTAAATCTGTTGTTTCTTGATCCTCAGAGATCGTCGACGCGACGCCCTTCTATGACGACGTGACGCCCTTCTGCGACGACGCGACGCCCTTCCACGACGCGACGCTCCACTTGTTCCGCGATGGCCAATTCCGCGAATAACGCCCTTGCGATGACTTGACGAGGTAGGGGTTGTCTCGAAATGTTAATACTCCAAGTTGTTTTCCACCAAGGCATGAACATGGACCAACTAAATTAGCAAGTTGGTCCGTGGTTTATTTTTGCGGGTTAGGGTTTATCAATTGCTGGAAATTATGGTTTTGTTTCAAACCACTAACGCGGTGGGTGCGGACCAACGAACAAGTCCGAACCCACCGCCCCTTTCATTCTTGGTGTGAGAAACGGCGAACGTTGACCAAGAAAGACCGCGCGGGAGTTGGAAAATCACGGTGAAGGAGCCCGGTGCCGTCGCGCCACGCCGGAAAAACCACAAAGACCACGCATTTGTTTTTGACTTGCGGATTGACGGGCAACAAAAAACGGGGCCGCAAGGGTGATTTGAGGGCCATGCTGTGATGGTCGGGACCCGGGATGAACCTCAGCACAGACGGAAATGAAAACGGACCACCGGAGAAAATCCAGTGGCCCGCGGGAGCTTCTTCTGGTGGCCGGTAGCGGCTGGCCGCTAGGCGGCGGCGGCGCCCAGCGCGCCGCCAAGAAAAACCTCGCCGCGGCAGCGAGGCGGTTCCACGGCCGTGCAGAACTGCGGTTCAGGGACGCTGCGTCCCGACCGCGTCTTGGTGACCTAGTGCGGCCCCACGCGGGGCCGCGACACTTTGACACTGCGGGGGCAGCACCCACCTCGGGGGTTCCTCCGCTCGGCCGGCTCGGACGAGCCGAGCCGGGCCGACCGGCCTAGCCGGGTCACGCCAAAACCGGGTCGGGTCACGCTAAACCGGGTCGGACCCAGACCCGGGTCGGGTCGATCCGGTTCGGGCCGACCTAGGGGGGTTGGGCCGGGTCGATCCGGGCCCTGACCCCCCGTCCTCAGACCTTTTCGGTCTTTTTCCCGTAACTTCAGTTACGGGCCTCCGATCGATGCACCGTCAGTTTCGACACGATCATTGGAATGAGACGGTCGTTTCGGTATATTGCACTCAAGGTTTCAGAATACTTTGTGTTCAGCCGGGTTGGTTCGTACACAAAACCAACCGGGCCCTCAGAGCGAAAACACTCATATCTTGAGCTTCAGACATCTGATTGACGTGTCTTCGACTTTGTTGAGTTCCTTTAAGTGAGATGGATCTTTTGGTATACTCCGCCTGAGGTTTGGACGTAGGTGGAGTACGGTCGGGTTGGTTTTGCCTTAGAAACCAACCGGGCCCCTGGGACGGAAAAGCCAATAACTCTCAGACTGGACATCTGATTGACGCGTCGTCTGCGACGTTGAGTTCCTATTGACAATACGTAAATTTTGGATACATGAACTCTAGACCTTGTGTCAGTTGATGTATCAGCCTCTTGGCTCGTGGAGTGGACCCTCCCCAACGAGCTTACTATGTGTGGGAACCCTAGTGTTGGCTGCGACTTCAACGACGACGTCTGTGTAGAGATCCTGAATGGACTGCGACGATGAAGAGTGCTGGTCTTGTATCCTATGTGGGTCCCAGTTGTGCTGGTCTTGTATCCTATGTGGGTCCTAGCTTAGATGATTCAGTGATGTTCTTGTATCCTATGTGGGTCCCAGCATAGATGAATCAATGAAGAGTGCTGGTCCTGTATTCTATGTGGGTCCCAGCTTAGATGATTCAGTGCTCGTCTTGTTTTGTATGTGGGTCCCAGCATAGATGAATAAATAAAGAGTGCTGGTCTTGTATCCTATGTGGGTCCCAGCCGTGCTGGTCTTGTATCCTATGTGGGTCCTAGCTTAGATGATTCAGTGTTGGTCTTGTATCCTATGTGGGTCCCAGCATAGATGAATCAATGAAGAGTGCTGGTCTTGTATCATATGTGGGTCCCAGCCGTGCTGGTCTTGTATCCTATGTGGGTCCCAGCATAGATGATTCAGTGCTGGTCTTGTATCCTATGTGGGTCCCAGAATAGATGAATCAATGAAGAGTGCTGGTCTTGTATCCTATGTGGGTCCCAGCTTAGATGATTCAGTATCTATATCTGATCATCCCTTTCACCTTTTCGACGAAGTATACCTGTGTGAGCTGAATCATCTTCTACTTTCCTTCGTAGATTGTGTTGTGCTATCCTGTATGGATTTACGTTTGCTTTCCTTTTTGGATTGTGTTGTGCTATCCTGTGTGGATTTACATTTGCATTCCTTTGTGGATTGTGTGGTGCTATCCTGTGTGGGTTTACGTTTTTCTTTCCTGTGTGGATTGGGTTGTACTTGAGCTCGGATGTTGGAGCCGATCGAGAATTGATGACTTAGGTATATGTATTGGCATATACCTAAGTCGTGTCGGATGTTACTTCATGATTGTATCTTTCCTTTGTGGTTTATCCTTTGTGGATTTTGGGAGACCTTCGGGGGGTCTCGGGGTCCCTACTGACTAGCTTATACTCACCCCTGCACGGGCTATGCCCGCACTACGTTGTGTTGGTTGCAGACGACGGACAGCGCTGATCTTGGTGGAGGCTTGCGGAGTAGGACAATACCTGGAGGTGGACCACTGGGCGGGACGTACTCGGAGCGGTCGGCTGGACCCGAGGAGCAATAGAGGCTTTATGTACCCACCCTTCAGGTGGGATTTCCAGAGGACGGCTCAACACTGCGGTTTTTCCTTTCAGTTGTTATTTTTTCCCTTTCAGTTCTACTTTACAGTTGGGCTTGTATTTCCGGCCCCCTTTACTTTCAGCACAGCTTGTTCCAGTTTTATCTTAGTATTTACTTTTCCGCTTGCTTACTCTGTAGTTCTTGTTTACTTTACAAAGGCAATGCCTTCCCTTTACCGGGATTTACGCCTTGGTGCTAGTCGCCAGCCCCTGGCCTATGGAAGGCGGGCTTGGGGTAGTCAAGGCATGGGCCCCAAGGACGGGTCGTGACAAATTGGTATCAGAGGAGTTCAGTTCTACCACAGACTCTGATCTTTCTTCTATGTGAAGCAATAGTGTTCAGCGTATTGGGTGTGGTTGTCAGTCCAGGGAGTCCAGTGTTGGTGCATCGGCCAACGTATCCGTACACCAGGACACTGACTTCTGATTTCCGAATTAATGCATGAAAACATTGATTGCATGTGTGTTCAAGTTTTCTTTGTGATTAATTGTGTCAGCTCACCAGGTATACAGTTCTGACCGTGGCACACCTGTTTCTTTTCAGGATGGCCCCACGACGGCAGCCAGCTAGGGTTCCGAGAGTGGAGCGTGATGACAGCCCACCGAGCGACGAGGCCTTGGTGTAGGGATCCTTGTCAGCAGAGGCACCGGCGGTACCTTTACCCACCGAGCCACCGATGCTACCAGCCCCAGCCGCTGACGATTCACGTCACCTTAGTGCACTGCATGAGTTCCAGCGCCAGCGACCACCCAGGTTCCGTGGGGAGACGGACCCCCAGGTAGTTGAGGACTGGATGGAGGCAGTTGTACGGGTTTTCAGATTAGTGAGGACACCAGCTGACCTCATGGTGATCCTCGCAGCGAGCCTCCTACACGCGGCAGCAGGCAGATGGTTGAGCTTGATGTTCCAGGTGCACGATGAGACATCTCTCCTCTGGACGGACTTTGAGAGCATCTTCTACTCCGAGTTCGTACCAGCCACCCTCCGTGCGGTGCGCATACAAGAGATGCTACAGCTACGGCATGGCATCATGACAGTGGCCTAGTACTTGGCGAGATTTACTGATCTCTCACGCTACTCCACAAATATGGTGCGGGACCCGTTCTTCCGGGCTCGGACCTTCGAGAAGGGACTGATGCACGAGATCAGGGCTTCGATGATCTCCCTCAACATTCCGACACATTCAGAGGTGTTGGAGAGAGCTCTTCTAGTGGACAGTTTTCTCGCCGAGCGGGCTCCAATGACAGGGCCCTCTGCAGGACGGCCCGTAGCAGGGTCTTCTGCAGCTGGCAGTAGACAGGTGATGCAGAGGTCCAAACGGGCCAGACCATCAGATGGGCAGTCTCAGGATGAAGATTTGGTTGTGTGTGGAACCCGAAAGAGAGCCAGCTACACAAGGGGCAAGCATTGCTACGCATACAGCGAGCGACGTCACATGGCTCGAGACTGCCCGACTCATCTTATAGATGAGCAGCAGGTGGATGAGGGACCTCCCAGACAGAGGTTCGGCCACGGTGGTCCGCAGGGTGCAGGCGGACGAGGCAGAGGAGCTGGCTGAGTAGTAGATGGTGGGCGACACTTCGAGGTGTTGCCACCACCACCACCAGGAGGTCCACCCCGACTCCAGGGAGTTGGTGGACACGTGAGAGCTCAGATTCAGGTGGCTGAGGCCTTTGATCATGGAGCTTTGGGAGCAGATGGATAGGATCAGAACTAGTGGATACGTCCTTTGTACTTCTAGTTCCTTGTTGTTGTTGTGTAGTGTCTTTGTATTATGAGCTGCAATAGTAAAAGATGCTTACCTTTGTGATGTTTTCATTCATACCCTCTTTTGTGTTGTAACTAAGAGGTTCCAGTTTAGAATGTTGACTTCACCCTCACTTGTGAGACATCCACTAGAGGAGACCCAGTTACCACACACTGATGCCGACAGTTTGACTCAACCCTTGGAGGTGAGAGTAACAGTTGGATCTCTTGGTAGTAGCGTCGAGGCCTCACGGCATCATATTTGGTATGGATTAGTAACATCCATGTCGGGATTGACTGTATTAGGAAAGGAAGTGGTTCATCCAGGGGATGAGACCGGTGTTCTCTTATCAAAAAAGGAGAAATCTTAGCAGTTCTTGTGGGATCGGAGATGGTCCAGGTCATCCAGGAGCAGATGAGTATAGCTCAGAGCCGACAGAAGTCTTATGACGACAGGAGGCGGAGGCCACTTGAGTTCGAGAATGGCGACCACGTCTTCATGTGGGTCTCACCTCGATGTGAATTACTAAGGATTGGCCGAAGCAGCGAGTTGTCTCCATGCTTCATCGGACCCTTCCAGGTCCTCAGCAGGATTGGCAAGGTGGCTTATCGCTTGGCTCTACCACCACAGTTGCGCCGGGTGCACGACGTCTTCCACATATCCCAGCAGAGGAGATACGTGCACGACCTGACACAAATATTTGACCATGGAGAGCTGTTCTTTGATGATGGGGCGACTTTTGCGGAGGTCCCAGTGGATATCGAGGATTGACAGGAGCGGGTCCAACGTGTACAATTTATTCCTCTAGTGCACTTCATATGGAAGCTCGGGAACCTCCAGGGGAGCACTTGGGAGCGGGAGGCTCAGATACGTGCTCAGTACCGCCTTTGTATCCCTAAGTTTGTGGTGAAGCTTTATGGGGACATAAAGCCCTATGGTGAGAGTAATGTAAAGACCCGTAAATTTCAAGGAAATTTCTTTCTTAATTTTGTTTGGAATTTTAAATGAATGCAGATTCTGACGGCACCTGATTCCGAGGCCCGGTGTGCACGGAATCATTTCCCGAAGTTTGGCTCGGGTACGTTTAGTGAACGAATGAGTGGGTTTTTCTAACATTTGAACCGGTGCTATGAATCGAATTTCGAGGGCACCGATGGAATCACAGCACCGGTATTATCTTAGAAACGCCTCTTCCGGAGTTACGTTTTCTCTGTTGTGGTTTTTAATTTTTGGGTTTTAGGTTAAGAAATAAAATAAAGTTGTGCGACAATTTTATTTTTATTTCACTTAAAGCCTCTCAAAGACCACTTCAAGCTGGTTAAGCTGAGTTGATGCAGATTGGGTGCTATCCAAAAATATCATACCCTCTTGGTAGGATATTTGTGAGGTGGGGACCGCACGAGCCCCACTGTTTCTTTTCTCCTAAGTAACGCACCCGCGAAAACCCGTTTTTATGAAAGTCAACTAACGCATTTTCTTAAATTCTTAACTCACCATTTAATAGGGAGGTTTTATTCGTTTAATTAATTCTATGAATTAATGGGTCATTAATTATCTCTTTTTCGTTTGTTGGCATGTTAATAAAATAAGACCAATGTTTTTTTCTCCATAAGTGTTGTTCGTTGAGAGGATTTGACAAACCTCAAGTTCCTCATCCTTCTTCGCGAAGAACGCGAAGAACGCGAAGAAAGTGAAGAACGCCGGCCTTTGACGAAGGGCGACGAAGAACGCAAGCCCTTGGTGATCGACGACGCGACGCCAAGTACCGCGACGCCGACGGTTCTTCTTCCGTGACGTTCTTCCGCGACAATCCAACCCCGCGACAACCATCGATCGACAACGACAAGGTAGGGGGTTGCGCTTCTTTTAAATCTCTTTGTGGGTTATAACAACATCACAGATTTAATTATTATTAATTAAATATATTGTTTATTGATCCTCAGAGATTGTCGATGCGACACCCTTCCGCAACGACGCGACGCCATTCCACGACGACGTGACGCCCTTCCGTGACGTGATGCTCCACTTGTTCTGCGACGGTCAATTCCGCAAAGAACGGGTCTGCGACGACTTTACGAGGTAGGGGTTGTTTCGAAATGTTAATAATACATGTTGTTTTCCTCCAAGGCATGAACACGGACCAACTAAATTAGAAAGTTGGTTCTCGGTTTATTTTTGCAGGTCAGGGTTTATCAATTGCTGGAAATTATGGTTTTGTTTCAACCCTCTAACATGGTGGGTGCGGACCAACGAACAAGTCTGAACCCACCGCCCCTTTCATTCTTGGTGTGCGAAACAGCGAACGTTGACCATGCAAGACTTTGTGGGAGTTGGAAAATCACGGCGAAGGAGTGCGGCGCCATCGCGCCACGCCGGAAAAATCACAAAGACGACACGTTCGTTTTTGACGTGTGGATTGATGGGAAACGACAAACGGGGACACAAGGGCTATTTGAGGGCATTTATGTGAAGGTCGGGACCCATTATGAACCTCAGTGCAGACGGAAATGAAAACGGACCACCGGAGCAACTCCGGTGGCCCACAGAAGCTTCCGCTGGCGTGCCGGAGGCGGCGGCGGCGCGCAGTGCGCCACCGGGAAAAACCTCACCACGGCTGAAGCCGCGGTGGCGAGGCGGTTCTGCGGCCGCGTGGAACCGCGGTTCAGGGACGCGGTGGCCCGGCCGCGTCCGGGTGACCCAGCGCGGCCCCACGCGGTGCCGCGGCACTTTGACACCACGGGGGAAGCGCCCACCCCGCGGGTTCCTCCGCTCGGCCGACTCAGCCGAACCTAGCCGGGCCAACCCGCCTGTCCGGGTCGCGCCAAACCTGGTAGGACCCGGACCCAGTTTGGCTCGAACCGGTTCGGGCCGACCCAGGGGGGGTTGGGCCGGGTTGGTCCGGGCCCAGACCCCCCGTCTTCGAAACTTTTCGGTCTTTTGCCCGTAAGATGAGATACGGGCCTCTGATCGACGCACCTTCAGTTGCGACACGATCCTTGGAATGAGACGGTCGTTTCGGTATATCACACTCACGGTTTCAGAATACTTTGAGTTCGGCCGGGTTGGTTCATACACAAAACCAACCGGGCCCTCGGAGCAGAAACTCTCATATCTTGAGCTTCAAACGTTCAATTGACGTGTCGTCGACTTCGTTGAGTTCATCTAATTGAGATGGATCTTTTGACATACTCCGCCCGAGGTTTGGACGCAGGTGTCGTACGGTCAGGTTGGTTTTTCCTTAGAAACCAACCGGGCCCCTGGGACGGAAAAGCCAATAACTCTCAGACCGGGTGTCCGATTGACGCGCTGTCTGCGACGTTGAGTTCCTATTGATTATAAGGAACTTTTGGATACATCAACTTTGGACCTTGTGTCAGTTGATGTATCATCCTCTCGGCTCGTGGATCGGACCCTCCCGAATGAGCTTGCTGTGTGCGGGAACCCTAGTGCTGGCTGCGACTTTGACGACGACGACTGTGCAGAGATCCTTAGTGGACTGCGACGATGAAGAGTGTTCGTATTTTATCCTATGTGGGTCCCAGCTGTGCTGATCTTGTATCCTATGTGGGTCCCAGCTTAGATGATTTAGTGCTGGTCTTGTATCCTATGTGGGTCCCAGCATAGATGAATCAATGAAGAGTGATGGTCTTGTATCCTATGTGGGACCCAGCTTAGATGATTCAGGGATGGTCTTGTATCCTATGTGGGTCCCATCATAGATGAATCAATGAAGAGTGCTGGTCTTGTATCCTATGTGGGTCCTAGCTAAGATTATTCAGTGCTGGTCTTGTATCCTATGTGGGTCCCAGCATAGATGAATCAATAAAGACTGATGGTCTTGTATCATATGTGGGTCCCAGCTTAGATGATTCAGTGCTGGTCTTGTATCCTATGTGGTTCCCAGCATAGATGAATCAATGAAGAGTGCTGGTCTCTGTATCCTATGTGGGTCCCAGCCGTGCTGGTCTTGTATCCTATATGGGTCCCAGCTTAGATTATTTAGTATCTATATCTGATCATCCCTTTCACCTTTTCGATGAAGTATACCTGTGTGAGCTGAATCTTGTTCTACTTTTCTTCGTGGATTTTGTTGTGCTATCCTGTGTGGATTTACGCTTGCTTTCCTTTGTGGATTGTGTTGTGCTATCTTGTGTGGATTTACGTTTTCTTTCCTTTATGGATTGTGTTGTGCTATCCTGTGTGGGTTTACATTTTTCTTTCCTATGTGGACTAGGTTGTACTTGAGCTCGGATGTTGGAGCCGATCGAGAATTAATGACTTAGGTATATGTGTGGGCATATACCTAAGCTGTGTCGGATGTTACTTTGTGATTGTATCTTTACTTTGTGGTTTATCCTTTGTGGATTCTGGGAGACCTTCGAGAGTCTCAGGGTCCCTACTGAGTAGCTTATACTCACCCCTACGCGGGCTATGCCCGCACTATGTTGTGTTGGTTGCAGACGACGGACAACGCTGATTGTGGTGGAGGCTTGCGGAGCAGGACGGTACCTGGAGGCGAACCACTGGACGGGACGTACTCAGAGCGGTCGGGTGGACCCGAAGAGCAATGGAGGCTTTCTGTACCCACCCTTCAGGTGGGATTTCCAGAGGATGACTTGATGCTGTGGCTTTTCCATTAAGTTGTTGTTTTTCCCCTTTAAGTTGTACTTTATAGATGGGCTTGTATTTCCGACCCCCTTTACTTTCAACACAGCTTGTTCAAGTTTTTACATAGTATTTACTTTTCCTCTTTCCTTCTCTATAGTTCTTGTTTACTTTACAAAGGAAATGCCTTCCCTTTACCGGGATTTACGCCTTGGTGCTAGTCGCCAGCCCCTGGCCTATGGAAGGCGGGCTTGGGGTAGTCAAGGCACGGGCCCCGAGGACGGGTCGTGACAACCAACCTCCAACATACATATACCTAATGAATAAGAGGGAGATATAGGTCGCACCCATAATCATAAATATTTCAAAATACCTAGAACATAATCATAAAACAAGATTAATTTCAAAAAAATAGTTCATTTAAATTTTGTAAAAGAGAATACTACTAGAATATTTTAAAAATAATCCCATTAATGATAACAAATAATTGAAATGAGAATCAATATAAATATAGAAATATGTGTATAATAAGTAAATAACCATAGTAAAACTTAATATAAACAAAATTAATCAAATCAATGATCTTAAAACCACCCAATAAATTAAGTATAAGGTTATCCCAAATAATTGAAATTGGGTTACGAATTCCCTTACCTCTGTTTTTTATTTATTTAAAAAAGCTAAAAATTCTGGTATAATGGATATAAGACTATTATTATTATATTAAAAAATAATTTTAATTTTGATAACACCTTATATGATCATTTTATAACATCATTTCATCCTAGAGATATTAGAATTTTGTTCCTTCCATTGATTTAGGCGGGTTTTTTACATAATTTCCATGGATGGTTAGTATTTTTTTTCCTATCATATGGAAAGTAAATTAAAAAAGAGGAATGAAATTATTCAAATATGTTTTCATAATATTTAATGATACCATAAATCATTTTATTACCTTATATGATGATGATTCATTAGATAAAATATTAATAATATTTTTTAGCTCATTTTTTGTGGTTTCCTGATAATCATGAATTAGATTCATTATAAACATTAATCTCACTCATATAAGTTAATTAAAGGAGATGAAATAGGTTAAAAATTAAATATTAAATTATGTTTCAACAATTAAAAGGGTTTTATGGTCATCATTTTTGGAATTAATGGAAATTGAAAACATATTATCCAAAATATTGGTAAATTGGCACAACACGGATGGTGTTTTAATTTTAAGAATAAGAGGGAGTTGAGAATAAGAAATATGATTAATTATTTTAATTTAAAATGATAACATAATGAGTATATAATATATTAGAGACTTCATACCTCCTGGATAAGGGTAGGGGAAGATATTACAAGATAAAAAAAGGAATTGAAAAGAAAACACATGGAAAGGAAAGAGGATTCTTACCTCTTGATCTTTTCTCCTTGAAATCCTCCTTATGGCCTTTTGTTTTGGAATTTTTATGAGACCATATGGTCTTGGTCATGGAGAAGATCCATGGGGAGGGTATTTCAAAGAACTTATAAAATTATCGAATCTTGATGGGTGTGGGAGAAAGAGGGGAATGTGGGTGGTATTTATAATGGAGTAGAGGAGGGATTTTACATTATTTTAATCATTATTGTAATATTTTTTCTCAATAAAATGAATATTCTTTATTAATTTGACCCCATATATTAATAATTTCATGTGAGTTCGAAAACAATTTAATTACATCAACCTTTCATCACATATGATGCATTAAAACCAGTTTTTAGCATTTATTGTAATTTATTGTATTTTATTATTCATAAAACATTCTTCATTTTTCTAAAATAACCCAAATTTCACCCAATTTTTTTTTGAAATTTAAAATTAAAAAAAATACACTTCTTAAAAATAATTTTCCCTTTATTATTTATTTTATTTTTAATTAAAACCATATTTGTTTATAAATAATAATTTTAAATCTATAACTCATTTTTTAACACCCCAAAAAATTAATCAACATCTCATTACCTCATAAAATTAAGGAAATATAATAATAATATTATGTATTATTCATAAGAGTCATATTAATATTCATAATGGTTTTTTACTATTCCCCAAAAAACAA
The DNA here is from genome assembly GCA_963277665.1 of Viscum album. Lineage (NCBI taxonomy): Eukaryota > Viridiplantae > Streptophyta > Magnoliopsida > Santalales > Viscaceae > Viscum > Viscum album. Next base: position 657,717,417 of record OY728140.1, read on the forward strand.
TTTGGTTCTTTCAGACTCCAAATAACTTACTGACCACAACCATAGTTGACAGTTTTTTGAAATTCAAATCATTGAGGTGAAAAAATAATGATTAAAGGATAGTTATAAAAATTAACACAAAGCAAATTTTCATGCATTTTAATTTATTTTTAAAACCATCGGGTGTTATAGAAAATTTGAACGACTCTACATTTCTTGGAATGATTATAAGAATTCAACATGAAAAAATTGATACAAAATTTTCTTCATTGGAATAAAGATATATTGAAACATTGTCTCATGATGATTTTGGTAACACTCTTATCACTTATAAATTGATAATGGATAACAATATAAAGAGAAACAAAATTGTATAGAGAAATTTCTTTCAAGGCTGTATGGAATGAAAGGTCAAAGAAGATTTTTATTGAACAAGAAGATAGTAATTCTTATTCTAAAAAAGAGGTATGTAAGAATCTCAATTCTATTTTTTCCTTGTTTTATAAAAATAAGAATCTTTATTCAGGGAAATACAAATAGAAACATCTGATTAAATGTTTCAAATGATGAATCATTGGTCACACTGAAGAAAATTTCCCACAAAATAATAATGAATAGAATGCAGGTGAAGAAGAATGAGAGCCATGAAGATCGTTGAAGGAATAGTGAGAAAAAGTAAAATTTAAATCCACATAGAATGAAACAAAATTCTTTAAATCCAAATGAAGATGTTTCTTATCGGAAGATGAATAAGAATAATTCTAATTCTAAATCCATAAAATTAATTTAGTATAGTATTTAAAACATATTTATTGAAATAGTTAATGATGAAGAATTCAGATGCATCAGTTCTGAAGAAGTAACTCAACATGAGATTCATCTGAAATAGGAGTTGAAAGAATATCTTAGAAAGATCAAAAGATGTGAAAAGAATTAAAAACGTAGGATAATGAATTCTAAAGAAACCAACACTTTATCAATAATGAGAATGAATAGATAATGAAAGATATTTATGATCATAAGAAAACTATAGAATAATTAAAGAATCGTACTGAGCATTTAGATGTATAATTGAAAGAAGAAAATACGAGTAAGAAATTGTTCTAAAAAATTTCTAAAACTGAAGAGAAAAGTAAATGTTACAAAAACTAAATCTCTAGTGGTGGTTCATATTATCATGATGAAAATCATGATATGGATTAATAAAAATTTTCTTCAAAGGGTGAGAATAATAACAGAATAGTTTCTGAAAAGAAGAATACATAGAAAGTTATATATGTGTCCAAAGTGAAGAACTCATAAGTTACAAAACATCCCAAGTCAAAAAATGTTTTATCTAGATCAAAAAAGCTTCAAAAACATATGATTCTATCAAAGTTGAAAATAAGAATAATTATTTGATTGATAGAAAAAATTATGGTGTCTTATAAAAGAATTTGAATAAAGTGACTGATAAACATGTTCACATTTCTAATCATTAAAGACGTTTCAGTGGAAAATTGTCTTTATATGGGTATTGATTGTATTATGTGAAATTTATACACATGTAAATTATGTTTTGGCTTAACCAAAAACCATTCATTTTTTCCATAGGTTATGAAAAGAAAAGGATGAGAGAAAATCAATCACCTCAAATAAATAAGACTGAGAATATTACGGTGATAATGTCCGAAGAGAGTGGAATAAATATTGAAAATAGGTTCTAGCCACTAGAAATTTTTTTTGAAATATTTCTACCACCTATAAATCATACAATTGGTTTTCTTATTTTGTTACTACCACAACATAAGATTTTAATAGCTCTTAGAAGCTATAAGTGAAGAAATAATTGAAATGAGAAAAAGATCTTGTTGTGGAAACTATATAGAATGCCAGAAAAGGAAAACATACTTGGATACTTGATTTTGGGTTTTATTAGTATATTATAGGATAAATTAAGCTATTGAAAAATGTAAAAGAGTTTAAATAAGGTTTGGTGACTTTTGTCAATGATGAATCCCTTTAAATAAAAGGTGTTAAATCCGCCATCATTGGAAATGAAAATATGGAATCCTAGAAACAATTATATGCTTATTGGATGAAACAAAATTTGATGAATTTTTAATAATTATCTAACAATTTTATCTTATTTAATTATTTATTTTCTGTATTTCATGAATATGGGAGTATTTTTACTAGAGGCCAACATAAAAAATGGAATTTGTTTCAGATTGGTGAAATATAAAACTGTTGTCACGTTAGAATAGTGGAAGGGAATGATTTTTGGAACAAAATTATGGGAAAAATGAGTTAGAGAAACCTTTTTCATGTTATTTAAAAGAGAATTTGTTCAATAAATTCGTGGTATTCCAAAAATAAGACATTAGTGTTTCACTATTTGATAGAAATGAAATAATAAAAATGTTGTTCATAAGAAAGCTGTGATTTTTTCATGAAAACCCCTAGAGATGATTCATTCTGATATATATATATATATATATATTCCAATGATAAAACAATCAAAAAATATGTTACATGTATATGAATAATAAATTATATGCTTTGAAAATGTATAAAAGTTTTAGAAGAAAATTATAAATGAATGTGATTATTTAGTAAATAAGTTACAAATAAAAAATGGTTGTGATTATATAAGTGATGATTTTTAAGAATATCTTGATAAGCATGGAATAAAGCATCATTATCATTCCCTATACCCTCCCCAACAAATAGGGTTGCTGAAAGACTAAAAAAAGAATGGTGGAAATTAGAAGAACCATGTTAATTTAATATGGCCTTTATCATTAATTTTATAGGAAGTACTATGTACTATTTATTATATATAGAACCATTTTTTCTATATTACTCAATTATATATGACTCCATATAAATTGTTTTTTGTAAAAATATCCACGTTTGAAACACGTGAGTGTTTTCGGGAGTCCTTGTGTTATAAAGAAGAAAGGTGGAAACTGTGGATTATTTGTGAAAAATGTTAATGGTTGAATATTTATTAGTTAGGACCTTGAAGGAAGAACATATGGATGATTCGACAAAGAAACAAATAGAATTATTGATTTAGTTTGTGTGAATGTATTTGAAATGATTGAGGAAGATAAACATGTTCAGGCATACAAGAATTTTGAAAATGTTGAAGAAAACAATTCTGATAAGGATACATATAATTGTATTCTGAATCAAGAATAAGAATTGGGCTCAGATATTTCTAGTCATGAGGTAGAAACTCAAAAATCTCAACCTCTGATTAAGAAACAAGTGGAAGCTTAGAATACAATTGGTGATCATCATAAAAAGGTTCAAACCATAAGAAAAACCAATTCTATTCAACATAATTATTTGTATTAAAAGGTGGAACCAAATGATGTGAAATAATATTTTGAGAATCCAAAATGGGTTCAATACATTAATGATGTATTGGATCAGATTAAAAATAATAATACTTGGGAACTCGTACACACTTCTAAAAATGAAAAACATTTTTCGAAAAAATTTGGTTTTCTAAAACAAGATGAATGAATAAGGTGAATTGATAAAAAACAAAAAAAAATTGGTTTTCAAAAGGTATTCATATATTGAAGTAATTTATTTTGATGAAACCTTTACTCTGGTTGAAATATTGAATACAATTAAATTCATTCTTACAATTACTACACAATGGGGCTACATGATATTTCAAGTTGATATTAAATCTGTATTCCAAAATGGTGATATTTAAGTGTAGTTTTATGTTGAACAATCATATTTATTTGTTGTTGGATAATATTAAAGAAATGTGTATAGATTGAAGAAATATTGTTATGTAAAAAAAATGCTCTAGGAGTGGGGTATTCCAAACTGGATACTTGCTTAAGGAAGAAAAGTTTATAGAAAGGAAGTGTTGATAGTAATTTTTATATTATACAATGTTAAGATAATTCCATCATTGTGATTTTTTATATTGATGATATTATCATTTCTAGGAATGATGAAAGATGTTTTGAAATATTTTTTGATGAAATTTTGAAGGTATTTGATATTTCCATGTTGGGTGAAATGAAATACTTTCATGGGTTACAAATCCTTCAAAAGAAATAAAACATTTATCTCTCCCAACAAATGTATGCTAATGAAATTCTCAAGAGGCTCAGATTTCAAAAAATAAAACATCTTTCCATACCAGTTTCTGTGGGAAAAATATATGAGTAAATATGGGTGATGAAAACAAGTTGATCAGAAATAGTATTAGAAGATGATTGGAAGTTTGTTCTGTTTGAATAAATCAGGACCTGTAATGTTTTATAAATTTAACTTGTGTGAAATATTTTAGAGTGATCTAATGGAATCAAATCATATTGCATCTATATGATTTCTTAGATACATAAATGGAAAAAAGAAGTCATAACTAGATATTTCAACTCATTTAGAGTTGATTTTTTTGGGTATTCAGATGCAGATTGTGCATGAAATTTTGATGATCGAAGATTCACATCTAGGGGAGAATTATTTATGGAAAATTATTGTGTTAGTTCGAATTAGAATAAATAGAATTCAGTTACTCTCAGTATAGATGACGCTGATTATTTTTCTTCCTCTCAGTCCAAAACTCAACTCTAGTGAAGGAAGACTCCATTATATGATATACTAGTTCATGTGAAGTTACCCTTGCTCTTGGGATGTTACAATCAATGAACAATAAATCTATCTTGGAATCTAGTCCAACATTTTCCTTAAAAATATATATATATCAAATATAATTTCATCAAAGAGAATGTGGTGAAGAATTTATTGAAGTTTTAATATATTTCAAAACCAAAACGCACTACCAACATATTCACAAAACCTTTATCGAATGAATAATTTTCTAATTTGAGGTAGAACATGGGTGTCTAGCCTCGTTCTCTTTGAGGATGTGTTATGTGTTTCTATTCCCTCTCTCATCATACATTTGGGTTGTATTTTCAAGGTAGAAGTTTTACTTTTTCCATAGTTCTATTGCATAAAAGAGAGAGTTTTGGGTATGATATTAATTTATCATTTTTAGTGCACTATTCTAAAAATTTCTTGGGGTGGTTATATGAATGATTTTTTTATTCTCAAATGTGTGAATAATATATGAAGAAAAATATGAATATGTTGTCATAATAACTACTTTTGGATAGCATGTAATTTATGTCAATGATTATTGTTTCCTAAAATAATTTGTATAATACAATAATAGAATTATTGATATATAATCCATTTATTGAGTATACAATGTATAGTAATTTGTGAACCATTGTCGATAAAAAAATTCAAAGGGTGAGATTTTTTGGACAAAGATGTTGAATAAAGTTATGGGTATCAAGTTTTTTTAATTGCCAAGAAATTTTTAAAGGAATGGATAAAATGAAATAACAACACTTTGTTTATGGAAACAATCATATGGGGGAAAATTTTAAAAATAATCTGATCCATGTTTTCAAAATAAATGGATCCATGTTTTCAAAAGAGTCAGACACATGTTTTCAAAATAATCTCAGTCATAGTGAATTTCCATCGCAATGAGAAGAATATGTTTTAGAAGAAAATGTTTTGTTCATAATTACCTTGGGTTCATAATGACAGAATATCTTTATAAGGAAATGATTTTCATCCGATTCATTCTAAATATGATGAAAAGTAAGTGTTTGTTTTACCAATGAATCTGATTCTATGTGACTATGATGAATTAAATTTTACATTGCTTTTCCAATTATTATATTATATATATCATAAGTTGAATGGATAACTTTTGATAAAATATTTACTGAATAAAAGGTGAGTTAAAGTAATGATGGTGATTTTATAAAATGTGTTGTCATTTTAAAAGGTGGTTCCAATTTAAAATATGGTTTTGATATGAAAGATGGTGTTAATTTAAAAGATGGTACAAATTTTGAAATAATTTGCCAATTTAAAATGTGATATATTTTAGAAAGGAGGTGCAGATTTAAAAGTGGTTTCATTGGAAAAGGTGTCTACAGTTGAAGAAGCTGTTCCAATTGAATAATAAGAGATGGTGCATATTATTTTTAAAAATGATAGTATCTAGGCCAATCATACCCAATATGATCATATCCAGAATGAAGTTACCTAGGATAATTGAATCCATACCAGTCTTGTTCAGAAATTATAATACTCATGTTGAGAAAAAGGGAATTTAGCTTTAATAAATGGAATGTTATGATACATCCCAATCAATGTCTACTAAGGCTAAATCTGTTCTCAAATGAATTTAAAGTTTTGAAGGTAGTCATAATAAAATAATAGAAATATAAATTATGTGAATTTTTACATGTGTCAAAAGAAATAAATGATTGAGATTATGTGTATTCTATGTTGGTCTAAAGAAGAAGAGAAGAATATTTACTGTTTAAGTGGGTCAATATAAGATAAAGAGAAAATGAAATCAACAATGTAGTCAACCAGTTTAGAAGTGTGTAATTACTTTGTAGGATTCTAATCGGGTAAATATAATAGGAGATAATAAGGTTTTTAATCTCAATTGGTTCAAGAGAAAATAATGGAAAAGGATATTTATGACTAAAGTATCTTGGAGGAGTTATAAGTTAAACTGAAATATTTTGATTCAAATCATTTCTAAGAGTCATATTCATAAAATTATAATTGTATAAATTTAATGATACATTTGTTTTCATTTAATATTGGGCTTTGTTTTGAATAAATTAGATTGGGATAATAGGAATCATTTATGGAAATTTTATCGATGATTCAAATGAATGTATGAATAATGAGATGATGTTTGAAGAATATTTGATATGCTTTGAAAAGCATTGATGAAGTCATAATTACTACAAGATTTTTGGGGAAATTAATATTTGGGAGAATTTAGGTGAGCATAAATGTTATTTAAATTCTCATCCAAACTATTTTTTGACACCTATAAAAGTAAATAATTACATTGTACATTTTTGATGACATAATACTATTCACCATAGTTGAGAGAGAAGGTTCGAGTTTCTACATAAATAAAGAAGTATTCTTTCATATATTTTGTTGAAGAGATTTTCATTGAGAAGTGAATTTTTATTCTAATGATCATTGAATCAGGACAGATTAATCGGATTTGGATTATCCATATTAGGTTTCCCAAAATGAGGGAAAATTTAATTATTAATTAATGTGGTGCTGATTAATTTATATTGAGTTCTATTTGAAAATTAGATGGGAAGAATTATTTTTAATGAATCATTCTTAGGGAAATCTGACTTGATGAATCAGACCTAGTAAAATTAGACTCAATTTTTTCATAACAAGGTCCATGTAGTTATTACCTGTCTTTCTTGTTAGGAATTTAAGAAATGTATTTCAATTGAATACATTTTATAAATTGAAAATAATTGAAGGTAACATGAGTTGTTCCATAAAAATTGTATTACACATTTTTTTCTAAGAGTGTGTTCTCACACTAGTGGGATTTTATTATAGTGTTACACGATTGAAAAGTTACATCTTACATGATGTAATCCAAGGAATTGTTTCTAGTGGATTGTCTTGTGTTGGATCAATTCAACCCCAAACCTAGGATGTATATATTCTTATTGAATTGATTACATTTCAAATATTTGGGTTCTTGTGGATGTGATTTGGATATATTTTTAGTAGGGAACTGAAATCTCTAATAGGAGGTGAAAGTTTTTTTGAATTTCAATGAGAATTATTATAAAAAGAGTATAACTAATTTTTTCCTCCCCCTCATACTGATACAATCATTCTAACTGGACACATTCATAGAGTCCATTTATCTATCACTCCCTTTATTGTTTGTATCTTGATTCCTATCCACTATAAGATTAATATTGATGACATTCAAAGAGGCATACTAGGTGACAGTGGTAATTACATCCTCCACAAGTAATAATGTATATTTTTACAACTCTTTCCTATTCTGAGGGTAATAATAGAGACTTCCCTTTGGACCCAGGAATTTTTTTTTATTTTTGACTTATAACCCTTATGAGGTTCTATTTTCATTACTCGATATTGCCTCAATTAATGTATTTGAACAGTGACATTGAGGGAGAAACCAGCAACACATTCCAAGGGAAACCCAAAGGATAGTTTCATGTCATTATGTGGGAGGAAGTTTTAGGTTTTGGGATATTAATAGCCACTTTCAAACCTAAAAAAGGAAAATCTTAGTGGGGGAGCTAATAAAAAATCCCCATTCCTAGTGGGTTGAGGTTGATTTAGTGATTTCATTAGTGATCTATGACCATTTGGTTGATGGTCCAATTATTCCAAACATTTAGATCTAGATAAAACAATTCCCCATCCATATGGTAAAGTGTTGAAATATAGTTAGTGCTAACTTCATTATGACCCTCATAGTAATTGATGACCCTGGGGTAGTGGGAGTTACAAAATCCCCCAATCCCTATGTGAAAGGATTTGACAATATTGACTATCATTCCATATCCCATCATGAAATTCTATATTTAACCCAATTTACTTCTCACATGGGTTGAATTATGTTTTCTCACATAATAGAAAATAGTTTAATTAGGGTCCATTGAGTAGTCTTATTCTTTGGATTCCTTATTTGAGGTATGTTTCCATTTTACAAAGAATCCTATATTAAGAACCTCCAAGTAGACATATACATTAATTATCAAAGATTATGCATTTCTAAATTAGGTGATCATCATTTTATGGACTAACCAGTTCACAAATTACTCCATCCCTTGTTATATCATGTGGATACGAAATGACACGATGTTGCAATGAGGGGAAATTTTTTTCCTGGGGATAGAGCGAAGTGTAATGTTTCATACTCACCCCATCCTAAAATATCATTGTATGAAGGGAATATAGTGATTAGGTAATGGATTCTAATTGGGCTGTGGTGGTATGTATATTGTAGTATTTTATTAATCCTTTATGATCATAGGTCCTTGTCTATTATGTAAGTATTTTGTTCTATCTAATATAAATTTTTATTCATAGTAATAATAAAAACATAGTAATCAATATTTAAGAGACAACTAGATTTTATACATGGAATTTTTTCCCACATTTTTTTTGTAATTAAGGCATGTAATAATATATTGTATCATCTTGGAATTAATAATCGGAAGGGGAATGGGCTAAAACAAATTTGAATAATTATTTCCCAGAAAATCCATCAATATGTCCATGTAAAATTTCCTTAGGAGGGAAAGATTCATCCACCATGACAGACCATATTGATCAACTATCTAGGTCACATATGAAATTAGGTGAGGTGGTTTTAGATGTGGGTAGATTAATATAAATTTTTGACCAACGTTTTTCAAATATATCTATATACAATAGTGTTCAGAAGAGTGTAGGATTTATTTTTCTAGGTGTGAAATCATTATGGGGAGTTTATCCATGGTGGCTGTTAATGGTAGGGTCCCCATAATCAATCTATATATAACCACGTGGAGGAATATCAAGGTAATTGTTTATTTTTTCATTAGTTAAATATTAAATAGTCTATTGAGGTACATCAGATGGGAATTTCTTGGCCTCAATGGAACTACAATTAACTAGGGTAGGAATATAAACCTCATCTTCTTCTATGGAATAAATATGCCAACATTTATTTTAGGGATAACCATGAGCCTGGTATTATTTCCTGGTGGTCACTACAGTATGATTATGACTATCTATTCTTTATGGAATATAATCTCTTTACAAATAACCTTAATAGTATGATGTTGAGATTTTGAATTGTTGACTCTAATATAAACATATAATTGGATTATTGTAAAAATATGTGGGTAAAATCTTATTTAATAGTGGTTATAATCTTAGTTCAAATATAAATTCCCCATTATAATATGCCAATATAACCTCCAAAAATGGATATTTGATATGGGACTCCTTTGGTATAACCTCTCAAGGTTGTTAATGGATTATTACATCGGTGGGAGTATGATTATGTGTCTGCATCATGTAATTTTTCAAAATATAATGATAAGATATCACATTTCAGTAAGAATGTGGGGATTTCATGGGGTAATATCTAAATAGGATTATCGACCCCCAATAAGAGTAGGAGTATGATCCTGGTCATGTTTTCCATTGGATTATTCAACTAGATTTGATCTAAAAAATTTGGATCTCTCTTATGGTTATTTCCAAACTTAGATGATGAGAACTAGTTCAAATGAGAGTATGAGACTAATATTATGCCTCATCATTTAAGGGAATATCCCAATAATTATTTAGAGTTCAATTAAAAATATTCTCTTAAATTAGGGTATCCATATGTTCATGTTTGACTTCCAGGTATGCTACTCCGTCTACTAGGATAGAAATATGTGATAGCCCCATATTTGTGTCATCGCTGAAATTTGTCAGTGAAGCTATTCATCCATTACTAAAACATATTGGCACATTAGAAGTCTGTGTGATGGAAAATAGGACTAAATATTCTCTTTCACTGGGACATGCTAGTAGAAATCTTCAATTTAAGTGGTGATATATTCCCACTCATTTCCAATTTCTTCCACAAGAATATGTTGATGGGATTTATAAGGGAGAGAGAATATGCCCCTAAATTATTCACGCTTCATGAATATGTGGGAAAACATGGTTTGGGTGAGTTGGGGAATGGACCAACTCACGGGTATCTGAAGGAATATACTAGAAAACATCATTACTTGGAAAATTAATATGGTCCCACTCCCTCTGGAGATCATATTTTTCTTCCCAATGAAATATCATTGGTGATTGTATTTGGGTGTCCATTGAGGTGACCAATTAGTTATCACACATAGAATGAGACTAAGGATTATTAGTAGGATGATGTTTGTGTAATGGTTGATAAGATCCCTACTGGTCGGCACTTGAAAAGGGATGTAGACATAGTAAACTCATTAATATACCTCATTATGTTGGGAAATATGTTCAGTATGATGAAATCAAGATAGGATACAAAAACAATTAATAGTTGAAACAAGTATTATTGGATTCATTACAACATCTCTTGAATGGTTTGGGATTGGGGGTTTCAATTATTGGAGGTTTCTATGTGAACCCCCATGTATTGGGATAATATTGTATAGGTGGTACTACTTCACCATTTCTTTTTCTCCCAATTGTTGTATGAATCATGTATATGATTCTATATAAAAATTGGAGGTCCAAGGACATTCTCTTGATGATTCAATGGTATTAGGTCAATGTAAATTTTTATTTAGAATTATTTATTTAATTAAAAGGAAAATAATAAACATAGTCACTAATCAATTTATAATTTAAAGTATGTCATATGTATAATTAGTCATTAATTTTGAATCCATTTTTTTATTTTGATTATTGGTTGAAACATCTAAAAGCACAAATTATACATAATTTAATTTCATGTCATTTGAGAGAAACTACTTTTTTTTAATTAGTACAAGAATCACATCGGGTTCACTATTTCTTTTCCAACTAGATTCATTGATAGATGTCCTATTTTAGGTGCCTAAGTATAGTTTTAAAATCAATCACATGGATAATGTCTATACATGGAAACACATAGTAGATCCCACATAATTAATGAGTTTTAGTCCACTATTCCAATGGCATTTGTTCATCGGTATTTCATAACAATTATACATAGGACCTAACATTAGCGGATATTATGGGAAGTCAGGATAATATTATCCTATTGAGGATAATTATTTCCAACTCTATGAATCTATTTTTAATTTAATATATTTTCAATAATCCTTTCCAAATCCCTTTATTGGACTGGAAACCCTATAAAATTATTATTCATTGAATCCCTATACATACATGTATAAGCTATATATAGATGGAACCATATATGTGTAATATAGGTTCCTAATCATACAACCCATTATTATTTAATAATGATAGACTTATTATGCTTTAATTGTTTATGATTGTAACATCCAGACTGGACTCACCACTAAACCGGTGGCCAGACTGGTCGCCACCTGACCTCAAGCACGTCTCCCCTTATGCCAGAGGCTGCCGACTAGCAGCGAGGCACTAAGGATAGCGAGTGGGGAGACTATACCCTCTTATCAGAGTTGCACATCGGTATATCAGTGTAGATAAGAAACAATAGCGGAAGTAGTAACTCATAAATGAAAAACTACAAAAGAAAAATAATACTCATTTTATAAATGTGGAAATTGCCAAATAATACTGTAGATTCATGCATGACATGATAATGAAACAAAAGTATAAAACAGTGAACAAAACAGGATTCTTTACAATCCAATTCAGTAATAAATAAATAATGTATCAAAGTCCCAGGGGCAATCTCCTAGAGAATCTTGAGCATCCGCTCGGTCCTCTAGCCATATCTCCCAAGTAAATGAAAATAACTTAGCACTGAAACCTAATAGAGTCTACTCAGGTACCCAGTGCAATGGCGGCCCTAGTATGGTGTGAGATATAAATATCAGTAGGTTGGGACTACCGGTGTTTACCCAAAATTGAGACATTTAAAAAACAATTTAAAAATTGTCAAGTCATGCATAAAATAATGTAAGCAGTACAAAGTATCAATATACCCAAGTACTTGCTTTAGCACTCAGCTTTTTTTTGAACCTACACTATTCATTTGTAATTACAAAATAATTTTCATTTATCAATTACTCAAATAATATTATGAAAGTCTTGAGATTCAGCCTACACCTAACATCCCCCATATAAGACACTCACCAAAAGTGTCTCTAAAGACTATCTAAGTAATCAAATTAAATACTGAATTATAGCTTGTGCTTTGGATTGGATAACAGGTCATAAGTTATTTAATTTAATCATTCATATATTATATCTAACCATGTCCACTAAAATAGTGAATCACTGCTGGGTACATCCACTAACAGTGGTTGACCCAATTTATTAATATGTCTATACCCTTTATCATAATCAATTCACAAATAATCATCTCACAACAGCCTTCATTAACCATTAACTCATTTCATGCATGAATAATTGGACCCACAGTCCAATGTTAATTAATGGATGTTGAACATCATGACAAACACCCTCATGACTATTTGGAGTGTCAGTTCATATCTCAGAACCCATGGGTATTTGGAGCATCAATCCCTATCCCATTAAAGTATCTTCTCTTGAAATCTGGGTGTTGAATGCCATGTCTAGCACCCCGTTTGGTATTTTGAGCTTCAGTCCCTGTCTCACAACCAATTTATCAATAAAACATATACATATATCATCGGTGTAGAACGCCATGTCTAAGACCCGGTGAGTATTTGGAGCCTCCGTCCTTGCCTCACAACCCATTTATCTATCATACATATATATTTATCATTGGTGTAGAATACCATGTCTAACCCCACAATACCAATCCGTTAATTAATTTAACAAATTAATTAAAAACACAAATCACTCATCAGAAAAGTCAACACTTAATTATCCATTCAACATATCCTTAATTAATAATTAATTAACAATTAATTATTCTCATAAGCCCAACTGAATAATTAACTCAACATTTAAATATCCAAATTCTTTAACAAGTCTGAACCTGTCCACTCAAACAATGGTTCGTCTATGACTTTAATAGTCTACACGCACCCCATAATCATCTCAAAACATGTAGATAAAAGAGAATATATTTATTAACCATCTCACACAACATATAATATCTCTAAACAACTACATCCAAGACAACTTAAATCATAGAAAACTAATACGCATCAAAGGTCCTCTTGGATAACTATCATAACAAACAATCAATTCACAATCTTAATTTAATGAATGAAAATTAATTAATTCAAAAATTAATTAATTAAACCTTATCACTTTAAAAAACATCAATTAGTTTACCATTTATCATTTAACATTTAATAATTAATCTATCCATTAATTATTACCAGTTTCCAAATTATATTCAAAACATGTCAAATATTCAATATTCCCAAAAATTAGTAAAAGCTACAATCTTATCCCAACTCATGACTTGATAATTAATTCTACAATTAATTATCAGATTAATCATTCAATCTATTCAAATAATTCAACTATTTAATCATTTCTCTTTAACCAAATTATCCAAACATTCTTGAACTCAACACAAGTTCAAGTCCCCACTTATCTTATGTGGGTGGAGTTATTTAATGACATCAAAAGTGTCATTAATTGACATATAATAATGAAGGAAACTGAAATTCCAAATTTATTTAAATAAAATATAATTTCTAAATAAATTATTAAATATTTGGGACCCTACCTCAGGATTTTGACAGAAGCCACAACGAACGAAGAACCCTCAAGAGAAACGAGATAATTCTTCAAGAACCCACCTTCGATCTCTTCTCCAAGACAGACCAAGACCAAAACTCATCATACATGTCATAAAAACACTTAAATTTACCCATATCAGGCATAGATCTATGAAACATTTAGAAGAGGAGAGGTAGATCTAAGTAGATCTGAGAAACCAAACCAGAACGAAGAAGAAAATCGACATACCTCATGAATTTGGATTTGATTGTCCACAATAAGCCTTGTGATCACCTCCAAAATTATTGGGAGAGGTTCTACTACCTTCAATAGAGTGTGATCGCAAGGTATGGCTGCTTAGATGGAAAACAGGCCATCTATAGGAAAAAATGACTGAGATCCACAATTTAAGGATCTCATTTAAGTGCGAGCACGGTTTTCTCCCACGGTTAGACAAACCATGCGCTAACCGTGCATGAGACACAACCTCAAAGCTTCAACTACGCATGGTTTGGATGCATGGATAGACAAACTATGCATCGCCCAAGAGACTTCCCTTAACCTCAAAACATCTATCAATGTTTGAAAAATGACAACTTTATGTGTTCCAACACTCGGAATAAAATTCCAGAGCTCAGTTTAAAAAGAATGACCCATTGTTAAAATGAAAAAGAAATTCAGAATAATTCATATATTTAACCCGGTTCAAAAACTAGAGATCTTTCATTATACCCACCCTCAAAACATCTCATCCTTGATAAGCCATCTGGAACAACTACTAAAACCATCGACCTACCATGGTCATCTAATCTCGTTAGAAGAGACATGTTTCATTCCCAACACCAAACACACATTCAATCCTTCTCAAACTTAATGGATAAGACTTTTTGATAGATGCAAAGATTACTCTAAAGATTAAAAATTGAAACATATCTTATATGATAGGTCATTAGAAGGACCTTTTCAACGTAAAAGGTTGAACCTCGATCAAACAACGGAACATGTTTCACATGCTTCCCTCAAAAGACTTCACTGGCCCAAAAGTATCTTTTTCCGTTTATCTAAAGGTATGCCTTTAAAACTAATCCAAAACCATATGAAAGTATAACAATGTCCTTACCCAAAATTTGGTAAATTTTCAAGGAAATCCATCGTAGGGCTATTTTAAAAAAAACATTCCCCATAACTAAAAAAGTTATAGCCCAAAGAAACAATTCATCCCACATACTCCCCAGCTAAGAATTGCTCCTCTAGCACAACAACATTTAAACGGTGGCGTGGAGCAAGACCGACACTATCTTAGTGTCTCAATGACGAGGTCAAGATAGGGGACATGCTCTTCTTGTCTAGAAGAGTGCACTAAGAGAAAACTGAGGTCATGAAGAAGATCAGTCAATCCATTACGGGAAAACTTTGTTCTAAAATCTCGGCATCACCTACCAACACATTCATCGGGAACAAAGTGGTAATACCCACCTTATGATTTCCCATGATGTCTTAAGAAAGGATCTGACACTCACCACTGCACTAGATTAACTACAAGATCAGTGTGTCAAAATACACGGGACTTTTAAAAACAATTCCATGAATTGAAATGAAACTGATTTTGTGACGCTCAAGTTACTCTACATGGAGTTGACCCAAGACTGTACTCAATAGTACAAAAAGTCTTATTATGGAGTCATATTGCCTCATATGACCATTTTCCTGGACAACGATGTAACCAATCATCCATTACTAAGAAGAAGGGGTCAAACAAACAACAAAGCTACCAACAATGACTAAGTCACGTCTAACCAGCTGAAAAAAAGCATTACTAGATGCTCAAGACCACAAAAAGGTCAAAAAACACATCACTACACGGTCGAAAAAAAGTGTCATTGGAAATTGAACGTCCTACCTGGTACAATGGCACACAACAACTCTAAAAGAGTATGGAAGGCCATAGTGCTAGCAATGAATTTATGTTCTTAGGGTTATACCCACCGCAGGCTATCCCCACATGAAGAAAAAGTGTCAAACCTGAACTGCTCAATTCAAACAAGTCACTATGCTCAAAATCCGAACATAAGGCCCTAGTTAAGGATAAGAACGCCTATGGAAAGTACTCACACATCCGTTCCAAGGAAACTCAAGAGAAGTCCAAACTACCCTCTACATTGGGGTTTTAAACAGTGGACACCACAAGAGGTTCCATTTCCAAGACTCTTATAATTAATCACTTTTACACTTTAATCGTCAAATTATTTAATCAAAACATCAAAGTACCATTTTCAAAATGCCCCAAGGCAAAAATAGGCATGTTTCATAAAAATCCCATTTTAAAACATTTACGTTAGTTAACAGACCATCATTGTAACACCCTGATATTTTATAAGAAGTATATATTTTATTTTATGACTTATGTTATACACAATATCAAAGGAATCATTCACTGCACACAACACTAGCTTGGCTTGAATTACACGCAATCGCGACCTCCCTCGATAGCGTGTGTAGTACGCAATACCAGATTTCACTAAACAACGATATATTGTTATAATTTTAATATGGACTAGACATTATGAATATTATTACCTACATTTTAAACAATATAAAATTATTACTCATGTTACACATTTTCTAAAACATGTTATGTGAAGAAAATAAATTTTTTGCGTAAAATAAGTATTTTGTAAAAAATGCAGTTTTGCCGCCTTTTGATGGCGCACACACATTAAATATAGTTTTTGACAAGATTATAAGTTCAATTTGACAAAATTAAATTCTTCTTTGGAATAAGAATATAAAAATTAACTTTGGATAAATTTTTCATATTATCCTGATAACTTTCTTATTTTAATGAATATTAAAAACAGGCTATATTTTAATTAAGAACAAATTTTTTATCTCAATAATTTATATTGTAAATTATAATATTGAATGATTTTAAAGTATAAATAGAATATATTTTTACCATTTAATATAATGTATGTCATTACCATTAATCTTACATTAAATTCATCAGTAAAAAGATTTCAATCATTGGCAATGTTTTAACTTTTAAAACTCATTTTCTTAACAATGGGATTTATTTTAAATTAATTACTGCAACTTCTATGTTTTGAATTTTTAAAAAAATGCATTCCATATTTGGATTCAGTGGGTCCAAATTATGTTAATAGTTTACTTTTATTTTTTGATATTATGAATAGTAACTACAGTAATTTTATTTACTGCAATTAATGGTAAATTGGGTAATTAAGGGTAAAAATGAGATTATAAAATTACCCTGACACCTGAAAAAATAATATTGGATGACTAAAAGTCGACCCTTATCACCTAAGGGTCGGAATAAATTCTTTTTATGGTATTTTGACCATTAATATAGTTTAATTAATATTAAAACCAACGAAAGTGACAACATGTCACTCTCTTAAATATTATAAGTATATTAATTTTAATTTAGTGATAAAATTCATGAAACTTCGAACATGAATAGCCTCCAGAAAGATATTAAAATTATCTACATCATTGAATTTATTTATATTTATTATGGATTAAATAATTATCTTTTATTATGACACAATAGTGATGTTGAAATTATTTTATTGATTGAATTATCAAATGAATGATCTTAAAAGTATTAAAATAAATATTATATGAATTATTTAATGTTCTCCACTAATTTTATAGATAAATATTACATGTTATGAATCAATTAAATCTTTTATTTCGAAAATATATTCTGTGTATATTTTATTTAAATTCAAATAAATAAATAGTGTCAAAATTGACACTATTATTATTTTATAAAAATTACATATTATAAAACTGTTTAAAAATCACCAAAATATTTAAAAATTATAAAATAAAATTTATATGGTCAAAAATATAATAAAGTATACAATTATAGACAATTATCAATATAAAAGTAATTATTTATAATGTTTTAAAATTTAGAATATTATTAACAGAAATAAAATTAAATAGATTATTTAAGGACAAATCATGTTGCTAATGTTTAAAATAAATTCCTAAATTGTCTATATTTTATTTTTTGATGAGATTAATACCCTATATAATCTAATATTAGGATTTGAGTCATTTTCGAAGGTTTTTATGTTGGAATTTTTTATAAATTAATATTTCTTATAATTCTAAATGTGCCCCTATCCTCCCT
The DNA here is from genome assembly GCA_963277665.1 of Viscum album. Classification (NCBI taxonomy): domain Eukaryota; kingdom Viridiplantae; phylum Streptophyta; class Magnoliopsida; order Santalales; family Viscaceae; genus Viscum; species Viscum album. The sequence goes on from OY728140.1 coordinate 657,735,760, forward strand.
TATAAAAGGCCACCTCCTCCCTCTCCTCCTCACACCACTTTGAGCCTTCAATCTCGGCCAAACCCTATCCACTTAACTTATAAACTTCTCTATAAACATAATAGTGGTCCTGGTCTTCTTAAAAGACAAATCATAGTGCTCGAAGAGGAGGTTTCAAAGAGGCCTGTTGAAGAAGAGGTAATATCTATTACCGATTCATTCAAATTTATTTCTTCTTCTACTTCTTCTTATTTAGTTGTTTCATTATGAAGTAATAACATCTGTATCACTAATATAATGATATTTTATTATAAATATGAAACAACCCTATTTCACCTTTTATCCATCCTACAAATAATGAAATCACCGCGCGTGCATACATACAGAATACTGTCTCCACGCCGTGTTGTAATCTGTTTTCTACCACCACCTAACATTGATGGGTATAATGGTTTAAATAATAACTATATATGATTATTGTAAAGTGATATTGATTCTGAGATAGTATACATACACTTCAATACAATTTCACGATCATGGGAACGATATCATCGCTCGTGCGTAAGTACGGCCTACCGTCTCCACGATGTGATGCGACTCGTTCTACATGATATTCATTAAATAATGATTATATAAATGAATTGAATGAGTAAATATGATATATATTAAACTAATACCATTATGTAAATGAGGTATTTGTAACCTAAAAATAAGAATAAGAATTTATTAGACACAACACGCAAAAGAACATAAACCAATAAACACCTGAATAACAAGTAGCAATGAAATATAACTAATAAGAAGCTAAGAATATGACCATATATGATATCATAAAAATAAGTATGATTCTGGAATAAGTCAATGACATTATTTAAATCATTATACAGGAGGTTCGGACACATGCAAATCATATCGGACATAAGGTAAGGAAAAATCTCGCAATCACATTTTTATCTGAGATTGTTTATACTTCAAAATTTACTGGGGAATATTTATCATCCACATCCATGTTTCCTCAATATTTAATATTATTTATATCCTACAACAATTTTTTAAATAAAATTTTATCCTTTGTTGGTTTTTAGTAAAATATATGAAATGAATCTTTTGTCGTTTTTTAGTACGAGGTACTTTTTGACTTTTCCGGCCAAAGTACAAGAAGAATGTTTTTTAACTTATACGACATGAATGGATTTTTATGATTTCATAAGCAAATTATTTCCATGAAAATGACTTTAAAAATTTTCAAGTTTATTTTTAATCAACTTTTTTTAGTATAAAATTGTATGACATGTTATGAAAGGAAAAATGTTTTTGAAGTAGAAAGGATATTTTCGTCAAGAATGGAGTTCAAGTGTTTTATCAAAATTGTTTTCCATCTATGATAATATAGGGTTCTGATTCTATCACTATTTTTATATTGATTTTATTATGTTAGAATGGAATTAATTTTATGATTTCCTTTTATCTTATATGGATTATGTTATGATGGCATGATGATTAAGAATCCCATTTTTATTACATGGGTTATGCTATGATATATGATTTATGATTTTCTGGAACACATAAGAATGGTTTCATTATGAGATGGGTGGGAACTATATCTCCCTCCAATGCATTGGGTAAAGATTTATATCTCATGAGATATACATGGCTGGAACATCAAGTTAATCTGGTTCAGTGATACAGGACTGGAACGAGGAGTGAACTTGGTTCAGTAATGGACTTTGACTGCTATGATGGTCTGGGAAATGAGCCTTGACTAATATGAAAGGATTTTCAATGATTATGTGTATATGCCACAAAGTTTCATGTTTTAAGTTATGATTATTGGGATTACATTTCACTACTACGATTTATCCCATGTTATGATATTATGATCTCTTTTGCAGGTTAATATTTTCAAAATGTTATGTTCTTATGAATATGATATGAATGATATTTATTTTATTTGCCCTTACTGAGCATTTGAGATAACCCTTTTGTATGTTTTCTATTCCTGAGGTCAGGAAGAATGGTATTAATTAGGATATGCAAAAAAAGGACTCTAGATATGATGAAATAAATGGGAGATAGTGTAGATGATTTATGAACCAGTTGTTTATGTTTCCGAGTTTCTAAAGACACTATACCTATATGGTCATATCATGGTTTTGTAATATGTTGTAATAAGTATGCTTCAATTCTGAATTAATAACCACGTATGTAAAGTATGGGTCGTTATAGTTGGTATCAGAGAAAAGGTATAGTCAACCTTTGTAAACTAGGATGTTAAATCCTTAGTAAGAACCCTAAGGATATGCCAAAGCGTAGGACATAATATTATTGTTATAGAAATGTCCATGAACAACCTATGATATGAACTAATGTGTGAAATTTTATTCGTGATTATGTGGTTTTCCTATTATGATTAGTGTTTATCAATCTATGCTTCTTAGTTTTAGTCAATGGATGGAACCTGAAGGAACCGTGATAATGATGAATGTGATGGGAAATGCAATGATTGTACCCCTGAGCAACCAAACATTATGGGAGTTGGAATGAAAAATCTTGTAGCCATGCTCACACAACTTTCTGAAGTTAGGAATCATGCAGGACTTCCAAACGAGCAAAGGAAGGATCAACAATTTGTTGAATACTTCATCAGGAAACGTCCACCTTCATTCAGCGGGTCTTCTGATCCATTAGTGGTTGAACAATGGATTAGTACCACTGAAAAGATATTTTCAGTCCTGCAATGTTCTGAACACGATAAAGTCATCTTAGCAGTATATCGTTTAGAAGGTGAAACTGATCAATGGTGGAATCTTATTATGAATATGAGGAAAAGGGATGAAATTCAGTCCATGGAATGGGATGAGTTCAAGAACATGTTTTTCAATAATTATTTCCCTCGTATTCATCGAAAAATGATGGAGAAGGATTTTCTTGAACTAAAGCAAAAGGATGATGAATCCATTTGTACCTACGAAGCAAATTTTACAAGACTTGCAAGGTACGCTTCCAGAATTATTATCCAACCTGGGAGTAAAACTGATCAATTCTTTAGTGGCTTAAAACCAAGTCATCAAAGGGCGTTAGCCATAAGGGACTTCAATAGCTACGAAGAAATTGTTCGATGTGCTCTCAAGGTTGAGATTGAGATTCGAGTAAGCCATCAGTCACATGGGTTTGATAAGAAGAGGAAAATGGAATTCAAAGGGAAATATAAAGACCACACTGAAAAGAATATGAGTTTTCTCTTATGCTCAAAGTGTGTAAAGAAACATTGATGGAATTGTATTGAGGGGACAAGTAAATGTTTTAAGTGAGGAAAAGAAGGTCATCGGGCAGTTGAATGTCGAAATAATGGGAAGATGATGTCTAATGAAGTGAACAAATAAAGGGATACACATAATGCACCTCCTACACTTCAATGATTCAAGTTCAAGGAAATGATGCATTATTCCAATCAATGCCCTAATCCAAGGGTTGTTGATGATGATCAACGCCAAAAATCACTTAAGGCCAAAGAAAAAAAGAAATTCACATGCAATTACTATTGGTGATGTGGAGTATGATAACAAAGTGGGGAAAGGTACACTTACCATCCACACTAAAGTAGCAAATGATTTATTTGATTCTGGGTTCACCCACTCTTTTATTTCTGAATAATTTTCTAAGGGTATCACCATACTACCTCAATAATTAGATGTTGAGTCAGTTGTGACAACTCCTAATGGCACAACAGTCACATCAAAAGATTACAATTCTTCTTCGATTGATGTTTTTGGGAAAGTGCTTCCTGAAAATCATGTGAACCTTCCTATAGTGGAATTTGATGTTATTCTTGGCATGGATTGGATTTCTTTATACGGAGCTCATATCAATTTCTAAATAAGGTAAATCATATTTAATATTCCCAATCAATCTACTGTCATCTATCGATGCAAGGATGAATATAACCTTCCATTGGAAATTTCTTCCATATTATGGGTCTTGATTCCAATAAATGAAGGTTATTTATCTCAAATTTTTGGAGAGAAACTCATGATTAAGAATACAGACATTGTACGGGAGATTGATGATGTCTTACCGGAGGAATCTCCAGGTCTTCCACCAAATCGTGAAGTTGAGTTTTCAAAAGAACTCATACCGGGTGCTATGCCCATTTCAAAGACACCTTATATAATGGCCCCAATTGAGTTGCATGAATTGAAGAAGCAACTCCAAGAGAATATTGATAAAGGATTCATACGCCCTAGTGCATCACCTTGGGGAGCACCTATTCTCTTTGTTAAGAAGAAAGATGGATCAATGAGACTTTGCATTGATTTTTGAGAACACAACAAGATCACAATCAAGAACAAATATCCTATCCCGCAAATTGATGACTTATTTGACCAACTACGTGGAGCTCAATACATTTCCAATATTTATCTTCGTTCAGGGTACCGTCAATTAAGGGTCAAAAAAGAGGATATACCAATGATGGCTTTCCGTATAAGGTATGGACAATATGAATTTATAGTGATGCCATTTGGTCTTACTAATGCCCCTTCTATCTTCATGGATCTAATGAATAGAGTCTTTAGAGACAATCTTGATCAGTTTGTGGTAGAATTTTTAGACGATATTCTAGTCTATTCAAAGAGTAAGGAATAACATGAATATCACTTGAGAAGTGTATTAAAGACCATAAGAAAGGAGAATCTTTATGCCAAATTTACCAAGTGTGAATTTTGGCTTAAAAAAGTTTCATTTTTGGGTCACATAATCTCAAAAGAGGGGATATCTGTGGATCCAGCAAAGATATAGGTTATTGAAAGATGGTAGAGATCAACAACAGTAACTGAGATCCGATGTTTTCTTGGATTGGCTGGATATTATCGACGATTTGTGAAAGATGTTTCACGATTATCTAATCTACTCACTAGGTTGACTCGAAAAGGAGTTTAGTTCGTGTGGACGGTGGACTGTGAAGAGAATTTCAAGGAGTTGAAAAGGAGGTTATCCAGTGCACCTATGCTCACAGTACCTTGTAGTGGAGAAAGGTTTGTGATCTATAGTGATGCATACAAGAAGTTATTGGGGTGTGTTCTCATGCCTAACGATATAGTGATATCTTATGCCTCACGATAGTTGAAAATACATGAGTAAAATTACCCAAATCTTGATTTAGAGTTAGCTGCAGTAATCTTTGCATTAATGATTTGGAGGCATTATCTTTATGCTGAATGGTGTGATATTTATACTGATCATAAAATATTAAAGTATATTTTCACACAAAATTGAGCTGAATATGTACCAAAGAAGATGGTTGGTGCTGATTAAGGATCACGACTGCTCAATCTTTACCACCCTGGGAAAGTAAACAAGGTGGTAGGGGAATTACGTCGACAGGACCATGCTTGCTTATACATGATAAGGATCATAAAAGATCCAATATTTATGGATTTACAAAGGATGGATCTTGTAATTATAATGGAAGGTGAAAAATATTATCTTTCTCAAATGAATGTTCAACCATCTATATATGAGAAGATTAAAGAGGCACAAAAAGAAGATGTAGAGTTACAAAATAAGGTGAGATATGTTCCTGAATTCAACCACGATTGTGATGGGATAATAAGGTTCAGGAATCGGGTTTCTGTTCCTCCCATCCCAGAATTAAAGAAGGAGCTTCTGGATGAGCCTCGTAGTTATTCATTCTCAATTCATCCCGGAAGCACGAAGATATATAGGGACCAGAAAGAGTACTTCTTGTGGGATGGCATGAAAGAGATGTCGTTGAATATGTCTCTCGATTCTTGGTTTTTCAGCAAGTTAAAGATAAGAGACAGAAGTCTATGGGTATGTTACAACCATTACCCATACCTGGATGGAAATGGGAAAACATCACTATGGACTTTGTCATCGGACTTCCTAAAACATCCAAAGGCAATAATGCTATCTGGGAAATAGTTTATCACCTTACGAAGTTAGCAAACTTCATTGATATTAGAGAAGATTTCTCTCTGGATGAACTTGCCATGATATATGTGAAGGAAGTGGTAAGATTGCATGGAGTACAACTTTCCATTATATCGGATTGGGATCAGAGGTTTACCTCGATGTTCTGGAAAATTCTTCAGCATACTCTTGATACAGAGTTGAGTTTCAGCACTGCTTATCATCCTCATGCAGATGGTCAGTCTGAGAGAACAATTCAAACTCTAGAAGATATGTTAAGAGATTTCTCTATGGATTTCAAAGGTTGTTGGGACAAAAACCTACCTTTGCTGGAATTTCCTTATAATAAATTTTTCACTCCAGTATTTAGATGGCTCCTTATGAAGCTCTCTATGGAATCAAATGCAGGACTCCAATATGATGGGATGAAGTTGAGGAAAAAAGATATTAGGACCTGATATTGTTGAGGAGATGGAAGAAAAGATCATATCTATTTAACAACACATAAGAGAATCTCATACTCGACAAAAAATTCATGCTGACAACCGAAGAAAAGACCTAGAGTTTGTAGTGGGTGATAAAGTGTTCTAAAAAATATCTCCTTGTAAGAGAGTAATGAGATTTGGAAAGAAGGGAAAGCTGAGCCCTAGGTATATCGGTCCTTTTGAAATACTGGATCGTGTTGGGAAGGTAGCTTACCGATTGGAGCTTCCAACGAATCTCTCTCATGTTAACGATGTGTTCCATGTATCTCTCCAGAGAAAGTACATACCTGATCCTTCACATGTACTATACTCTAAAGTTGTACTGCTGGAGAAAGATATTTCTTATAAAGAATAGCCGATAGAGATTCTGGAATGTAGTGAAAAAGATCTACGGAACAAGACCACTCACTTGGTGAAAGTTTTATGGAGGAACCACCAATTAGAATAATCTACATGGGATCTTGAGGATATGATGAGGGAGATGTATCCTCATCAGTTTGTTACGAAGTGATGAATTTCGAGGGTAAAATTCATTTTAAGGGGGGTAGAATGTAACACCCTGATAATTTATGAGAAATATATATGTTATTTTATGTCTTATATTATACACAACATCAAATGAATCTTTCACTGCACACAACACTAGCTTGTCTTGCATTACACGCAATTGCGACCTTCCTCGATAGCGTGTGTAGTACGCAATACCAGGTTTCACTAAACAACGATATATTGTTATAATATAATCATGGACTAGACGTTATGAATATTAATGTCTAAATTTTGAATTTTATAATATTATTATTCAACTTATACATTTTTTAAAACAACTTATGTGAATAAAATAATTTTTTTTGGTAAAATAAGTATTTTTATAAAAATGCAATTTTGCCGCCTTTTAATGGCACAACCACTTTAAATCTAGTTTTTTACAAGATTATAAGTTCAATTTGACAAAATAAAATTCTTCTTTGAAATCAGGATATATAAATTAAATTTGGATAAATTTTTCATATTATTCTGATAACTTTCATATTTTAATGAATAGTAAAAACACACAATATTTTAATTAAAAACAACTTTTTTCATCGCAATAATTTATAAGGTTAAATTATAATATTGATTGGTTTTAAAGTTTAAATATAATATATTTTTACTATTTAATATAATTTATGTCATTACCATTAATTTTACCTTAAATTCAATGGTAAAAGGATCTCAATCTTTGACAATGTTTTAACTTTTAAAACTCATTTTCTTAACAACGGGATTAATTTTAAATTAATTACTGCAACTTCTGTGTTTTTTATTTTAAAAAAAATTGATTCCATATTTGGATTCAGTAGGTCCAAATTATGTTAATAGGTTACTTTTATTTTTTTGATACTATGAATAGTAACTACGATAATTTTTATTTACTATAGTTAAAGGTAAATCGGGTAATTAAGGGTAACAATATGATTATAAAATTACCCTAAAACCGGCCAAAATTATATTGGATGACTAAAAGTAGACCCTTATCACCTAAGGTTCGGATTAAATTCATTTTATGGACTTTTTACCATTAAAATAATTTAATTAATATTAAAACCCAATAAAGTGACAACATGTCACTCTCTTAAATATTATAAGTATAATAATTTTAATTTATTGAAAACCTTCATGAAACTTCGAACATGAATAGTCTCCATAATGATAATACAATTATCTACATCATATGAATTTATTTATAATTTTTAGGGATTAAATAATTATCATTAATTATGACACAATAGTGATGTTGAAATAATTTTATTGATTGAATTATCAAATGAATGATTTTAAAAGTATTAAAATAAATATTATACGAACTATTTAATGTCCTCCACTAATTTTCTAGAAAAATATGACATGTTATGAATCAATTAAATCTTTTATTTCTAACATTTATTATGTGTATATTTTATTTAAATTCAAATAAATGAATCGTGTCAAAATTGATACTATTGTTATTTTATAAAAATTAGATATTATAAAATTGTTTAAAAATCAGAATTTTTTTTAAAAATTATAAATTAAAATTTATATGGTCTGAAATGTAATATATAATAAAATTATGGACAATTCACAATATAAAAGTAAATATTTATAATGATTTAAATTTTATAATATTATTACCACAAATAAAATTAAATGAATTTTATAAGGATAAATCATGTTGATAATGTATAAAATAAATTTCCAACATTTCTAAATTTTATTGGTTAATGATATTAAAACCCTATCTCATTTATGATTTGGATTTGAGTCATTTTTGGAGTTTTTCAAGTGGGTTTGTAATTTATTATAAATTAATATTTCTTCTAATTCTGAAGGTGCCCCTCTCCTCCCTTATAAAAGGGCAACTCCTCCCTCTCCTCATGACACCACATTGATCCTTCAAGCTCTGCCAAACCCTGACCATTTCCCTTCTCAAATTCCCTAGAAACATACTATAGGTACTCTTCTTCTTCAAATACAAATCTTAGTTCCCTAATATGAGGATTCAAAGAGGCGTGTCGAAGAATAGGTAATATTTGTTACCAATTCTTTCAAATTTATTTCTTCTTCTACTTATTCTTCTTTCGTTGTTTCATTATTAAGTAATAAAATAAGTATCACTCATATACTGATATGTTATTATAAATATGAAACAACCCTATTTAACCTTCTATCAATCCTACGGAAAATGAAATCACCGCGCGTGCGTACGTACGGAATACCGTCTCCACACTGTGGGGTAATCTGTTTTCCACCACCACCATACATGGATGGGTATAATGGTGTATAGAATAACTATATATGATTATTGTAATGTGATATTGATTCTTAAATAGTATACATATACTTCAATATAATTTCACGATCATGGGAACGATATCATCACTCGTGCGTACGTACGGCCTACCCTCTCCATGATGTGATGCAACTCATTCTACATTATCTTCATTGAATAGTGATTATATAAATGAATTTAATGAGTAAATATGATATATATTACACTAATACCATTATTTAAATGATGTATCTATATCCTAAAATGAATAATAATTATTTATTCGACAAAACATGCATAAGAACAAAAACAATAAACACTCGAATTACAAGTAGCAATGAAATATTTCAAATCAGAAACTAAGAATATGACCATATATGATATCATAACAATTATTATGATTCTATAATAAGTCAATGACATTATTTAAATCATTATACAGGAGGTTCAGACACGTACAAAGAATATCGGACCTAAGGTAAGGGAATATCTCGCAATCTCATTTTTATCCGAAATTGTTTATACTTAAAAATTTACTGGGGAATATTTATCATGAACATCCATGTTTCCTAAATATGTAATATTATTTCTATCCTCATACAATTTTATAAATCCAATTTTAACCTTTGGGGAGTTTTTAGTATAATATATGAAAGGAATATTTTGTCGTTTTTTAGGACGAGGTACTTTTTGGCGTTTCCGGCCAAAGGACGAGAAGAATGTTTTTTTAACTTATACGACATGAATGGGTTATTATGATTTCATAGAACATTATTTCCATAAATCTTCCTTTAAAAGTTTTAAAGTTTTTTTAATCCACTTATTTTAGTTTAAAATTGTATGACATGTTAAGAAAGGGAAAAAAAATTAAGTAGAAATGTTATTTCCTCAAAAATGGAGTTCAAGTGTTTTATCAAAATTATTTTCCATCTAAGATAATATAGGGTTATGTTTCTATCCCTATTTTTACATTGATTTGATTATGTTATTATGGAATTAATTTTATGATGTCCTTTTATCTTATATGGATTATTTTATGATGGTATGATGTTTAAGAATCCCATTTTTTTACATGGGTTATGCTATGATATATGATTTATGATTTTCTGGAACACATAAGGATGCTTTTATTATGAGATGGGTGGGAACTATATCTCCCTCCAATGAATTGTGTAATGATTTATATCTCATCAGATAGACATGACTGGAACAACAAGTTAATCTAGTTCAGTGACACAGGACTCGAACGAGGAGTGAACTCGGTTCAGTAATGGACTTTGTCCGCTATGATGGTCTTGGAAATGAGCCTTGACTAATATGAAATGATTTTATATGATTATATGTATATGCCACAAATTTTCATGTTTTATGTTATGATTATTGGGATTACATTTCACTACAATGATGTATCCCATGTAATGATATTATGATCTCTTTTGCAGGTTATGATTTTCAAAATGTTATGTTCTTATGAATATGATATGAATGATATTTCTTTTGTTTAACCTTACTAAGTATTTGAGCTCACCATTTTGTATGTTTTCTTTTCCCCAGGTTAGGAAGAAGGGTATTAAGTAGGATATGCCAAAAAGGGACTCTATATATGATGAAATAAACGGGAGACAATGTAGATGATTTATGAACCAGTTGTTTATGTTTCCCAGTTTCTAAAGACACTATACCTATGCGGTCCTATCATGGTTTTCTTATATGTCGTAATAAGTATGCTTCAATTTTGATGTAATAAATATGTATGTAATGTATGGGTCGTTATAATCATTTTTTTGGAAACTTATAAAACTAAATTCATTTTAAGAAGATATGGTGACCTACGAGGATCCGATTTTAACTAACATGGGTTCTCTATAAAACAACCCAATAGCAAATGCACATGTATTAAAATTGAAAACACTAAAGCTAGTTATCCCATAAAAACACACCCCAACTAGCCTACTTGGGTCCAGTTGCATTTGGTAAACTAGACCTTTGATTTCAGATCAACAGAAAACATCTTTCACTTTTATAAGCATTTCACCAGGCATCATGTTATCCAATTTAACAGGAGTTGTAATTTCCCAATTCATGAAGCGCTCGTACAATCCATGGATTGAAAATTGTCTCTCATTAATAGATATGAATGTCAATTCAGAAATTAACATGATCAACCTAATGGTCTAAATTATGTGGGTGGCTACCTACCAATCGATAAGGCACCGATACATCTTATCACTGGATTTTGGCTCCAATTTAACACAATCAATATTTATTTAATATTATATCTTTAGCACCCCTTTCACATATTAATATTTCTCTAACATGTTAGTATAATCAGTAACATAACAACATGTTATAACACGGAAGCATGTCACAACAACAAAACACGCTAATAACCAAGGATGTATGGAATATAATCACTCAAGCTTGTTAAATATATCACTGTAACATTATATATAATGAGGAATGATAAAGCTGATCTAACATGGCATTACACCCAAGGAACAAAATCCAAATTACCAGGCATCCTACTAATTCAACTACATGGAATGTTATATGAATGACATGTGAATCTCATAGTGCTTAAGATTATGCATGTATGAATCTTCCTTTCCATATAAGGCCAATAAAATTATTCATTTCAAAATTCTAAAAATCAATAAACATCGGAAAATACACCATTCACTCAAGGTGAAATCATATCAACTGTAACCTCTAATAGTACAAACATAAATTCCCATCCCAGGACACTTGGTCATTTCCCGTACATGAGGTGATCAGTCCGAAGCTCAGCTATTAACCCAAGCACCAACATATCCCTAGTATCCTTTCTACCAACACCAAATCAGTAAGACAAATGAAAACAAAGAAACCTAAACCACTGGTACCACTTTTTAACATCCTGGACCGACTCACCACTAAACCGGTGGCCAGACCGGTCGCCACATGACCTCAAGGGCATCTCCCTGCATGCCAGAGTCTGCCAACATGCAGCCAGGGTCTAAAGATAGTCAGCGGGGGGACTATAACCTCTTATCAGAGTTTAAAAAAAGTATATCAGGGTAGATAAAAAACAATAGAGGAAGCAGTAACTCGTAAATGAAAAACAATGAAAAACAAATAATACACATTTTATAAAAGTGGTCAATTCCAAATTATACAACAGATGCATGCATGACATGCTAATGATACAAAAGTAGAAAACATTGAACAAATTAGCATGCTTTACATTACATTACAGAAATAAATAAATTATGACTTAAATCTCTAAGGGAGATCTCCTCAAGAATCCCGAGCATCCGCTCGGTCCTCTACTCATATCTCCCAAGTAAATGCAAACAGCATAGTCCTACAACCAAATAGAATCTACTCGGGTACCCAGTGCAATGGCGGCCCGAGTAGGGTGTGAGATATAAATCATAGTAGGACGGGACCACCGGTGTCTACCCCAAATCCAAACATTTAATAAATTATTTTAAAACACGTGAAGGCAGGAATAAAATAAATTAAGCAGTACAATGTAATAATATACTCAAGTACATGCTTCAGCACTCAGCTGGTGTATGAACCTGCACTATTCATTTGTCATTACATAATCATTTTTCATTTATCAATTACTGAAATAATATTATGAAAGTCTTGAGATTTGTCATATGCCAGATATCCCGCTTATAAGTCACCCACCACAGGTGTCTCTAAATACCTTCTAAGTAATCAAAGTAAAGACTAAATCCTAGATTGTGTTTTGGCTTGGATAAAACGTCATAAGTTATTCAATTTAATCTTTTATATATTATGTCTATGACAGTCCACTAAAATAGTGATTTTCTCATGGGTACTTCCACTAATAGTGGTTCAGCCAATTCATTAATAATTCTATACCCTTTCTCGTAATCAATTCACAAATATTCATGTCACAATAGCCTTCATTAACCATTAACTCATTTCTTGTATGAACAATTGGACCCAAAGTCCAATGTTAATTAATGGATGTAGAACATCATGCCTAACACCGTTGTGAGTATTTGGAGAATCAGTCCTTGTCTCAAAACCCATGGGTATTTGGAGTATCAGTCAATGTCCCATAAAAGAATATTTTCTTCCAATCTGGGTGTAGAATGCCATGTCTAGAACCCCGTTTGTATTTGGAGCATCATTCCCTATCTCACAACCCATCTATCAATCTTACATATACCTCTATCATTGGTGTAGTACACCATTTATATCACCCTGTTAGTATTTGGAGCCCCATTCCCTGTCTCACTACCCCTTCATCAATCATACATATATATTTATCATTGGTTTAGTATAACATTTCAAACACCACAAAACCAATACATTAATTAATTTAAGAATTTATTAACCACATAAATAACTATTCAGATAAGTAAAAACGTAATTATCCATTATACACATCATTAATTAATAATTAATTAACATCTAATTTTTCTTAGTTGGAAAACTTAATAATTAACTCAACATTAAATTATCCAAATTCTTTAACAAGTTTGAACACGTCCACTCAAACAATGGTTCATCCAGGGCATTAATAATCTACAAGCACACAATAATCATCTCAAAACATGCTGAAAAAATCCAAGATAGTTGTTGAACATCTAACTCAACATATCACATCTCTAAAAACTCCATCCAAGACAACTTAAGGCATGGAAAACTAATACGCATCAAAAGTTACTCCTAACCAAAAATCATAACAAACTATCAATTCAAAATCATAATTTAATTCATGAAAATTAATTAATTCAACAATTAATTAATTAAAACTCATATATTTAACCGTTCATCAATTATTTAACCATTTACCATTTAACATGTAATGATTAATCCATCCATTTATTATTACCTATTTCCAAATTATATTCCGAAAAATCTCAAATATTCAATATTCCAAAAAATACGTAAAATCCAAAATCTTATCTGAACTAATCACTTGATAATTAATTCTACAATTAATTATCATATTACTCATTCATCCCATTCAAATAATTCAACTTTTTAATCATATAACTTTAACCAAATTATCCAAACATCATTGAACTCAACACAAGTTCAAGTCCTCACTTATATCATGTCGGGGAAATTATTTAATAACATCAAAAGTGAATTTAATTGACATATCATAATGATGGATACTCGAATTCCTAATTTTTTTAAAGAAACTATAATTCTTATATAAATTGTTAATTATTTGGGACCCTACCTTGAGGTTTTTACAGAAACAACAACGAACAAAGAACCCTTAAGAGAAACGGGTTGATTATTCAAGAACCCGCCTTAGATCACTTCTCCTAGTAAGACCAAGAAGAAAACGCATCATACCATTCATCCACACACTTCGATTTACCAATATCGGGCATAAATCTAAGAAACCGTGAGAAGAGGAGATGTAGATCTATGTAGATCGGAGAATCCGACCAAGAAAATAGAATAAAACCTACTTATCTCAAGAATCTAGATTCGATTTGCCATGAAAATACATCAAATCGCTTCTAAAATGTTTAGGAGAGGTTCTCCTACCTTTAGTGGAGGGTGATCCCATGTTATGGACACAAAAAAGGAAAAACGGGCCATCTAGAGGAAAAAAAGTGAGATCCACAATTTAAGGATCTCATTTAATTGTTTGCACAGTTTTATAGCATGGTTTGACAAACTGTGAACTAACTGTGCATTTTCTGCTATCTCGACAGAAACTCATCTCACATTTAGGTCACACTGTTAGACAAAATGTGTGCTAACTATGCATTATCCACTGCCTAAAAACTTCAGCTGCGCACGGTTTGGCCGCACAGTTATACAAACTATGTGCCACCCGTGCGACTTTCCCTATTCATTAGAACTTCTATCAAAGTTCAAAAAATGACAACTTTTGGTGTTCCAACACTTGGAATAAAATTCCGGAGCTAAATTTAAAAATAATTACCCATTAAGAAACCAAAAAAGAAATTCATAAACATTCGTAAATTTAACCCGGTTCAAAAACACGGGATCTTTCAATGACTCTCACTCTATATTTTATTGAATTATAGGGAAGAGATTAGTGTTTCATAATTGGGATTTAACCTCCAAGATGAATCTTATATATCACATGTGAATAGTAATAGAAGTTCTCTTAATTAATATAGGATAATATTGTGATGTTTAAATTTATTTGAAGAGGATATAAATGAGTTCATTTAATAATTTCATATAGGGCTTGGGTGGTATATATGAATATTATGTATCTCAAATGATATAAATTTGGGTCAAAATATTTTTTTACATATTTTTTCATAAATTTTGTGAATATAGTGGCTTTTAATAGAAATAATTCATATAATGTTTCCTTAAGATAGTTCATTGGGAATATGGACCTCTGAATTTATTGAATGGGTAATAAATCTTAATTTTGAAAGGAGGCCAGTATTATGGACATACATCATATTGATGACTTAATAATCACTTATAATTATGCCCATGTGAGTCATTATCTATGTGATAATAAATTGTAGTGGATGATTTGAAACATTTAATGAAGACTTATGTTTGATTTGTGTTTGGATTACACATTATGAATTCCATAATAATTGATTGGGCCCTACACACAGAGGTCGATTTGAGTTGGGATTACACACAGAGGAAACCCAGGTGTTTTAGTGAATCTAACACATAAAGGTCACACTAACTTTTGAGGGGGAATAAACATCATGTTCATGCTTATTTTTTATCTGGTCGTACACACTAAGGTCGCACAGGTGTTTGACTGGGGCATACATAGTGAATTTACACTAATGATGGAATAGGGAATACACACTTAGGAAACCCTAATATTTTATAGAGTCATACACATTTTGGTTGATCTATTATTTTATTAAGTCTTACATATTACATTCACCATTATTTTTGGGTGTTTCTAACAAACTATGGTCACCATAATGTTCTAGATGGACTTACACATAGATGTTTCCCTGATGTCTGTGTGGGGATTACACACTGAGGTCGCCCAACTATTTGATAAATTATTATTAATCTAATAATATGACTATTGTGGATATCAATGACCATGTGACCCATTATCTTAGTGATAAACTAGAAATATTTATGGGTATTAGATTAATTTCATATTGGTGTAGGATATAAACATTTATGTCACCATTTGATGTGGATATTTGGGCATAGAAAGGTGACATACATGTCCCATTTGGATAGGAATTCACATTCACATAGATTGTATGTTCCTTGCCCACTAGTAATCAAGGAATCATTATTGAGATCGTGGAGATCTTGTTCCTATTAGTTAAGAGTGTTTTATAAAATTTAAAGGGATACAACCTTTATTGGAGGATAAGGGAATTAGAAGGCATGATGAAACCCTAATGATCCATAGAGTTATTCAAGTGCCACGATGTCATGTACTAATTATTATTAAAGGGTAGTCATATGCAACTCATGAATTATTTAGAGTCACATGAATGAGAATAGATGAAAAATCCATGCATTCTCATGGCTGATGAGGAGTGTTGTGATCATATATCCTAGTAACATGACCAAGTGGTTGTTTCGCAATCATTTTGATATCATGTGACCATTTTTTTCTTACTATTTTTTCCCTATAATATGAACAATGAGTAATTTTTTGATATTATATTCATCATATGATCAATACATCATTTCATGATATACCCTCACACATATCATTTTTCTATTTATTTCACGATTCTCACCAAATATAGTCAGAATACTCTTATGATCATGTGATCTTACCACTATAGAATGTTTTCTCCCATGTGTATCATCATCATCACTCTATTTATATCATAAGTTAAATATAAGAGGGTTTATATGAATAATATATTAATAATATATTCCAATTATTAATATTTAAATGATATATAGCTCAGATCAAGTCAGCATAAGTAGCACCTGGATGAATTTGAAACGTCTGATGCACTTTGAGTGAACATGTCACAAGTCATTACTAACATCCTCAATTAATAACATGATAAGTAGTGATTACATTTTCATTCCATTACTACCATCTTTCCTACTCCTATAGATCGTTTTAATCAATTAGGAAAAAGTGTTCATGGTTATAGATTTAAGATGCATGGCCAAGGACATATATGGGCACACATGATTATCAATCATGACAAATCAAATGGATTTCATGTGATGATGCTGACCTATTTACGGTTCTCACTTGATCGGTTTGACATCTCCTTGGGATTTTGTGTGATGAAACCAACATGTACAAGATATTTTTCAAGATTAACGTTCCGATCAGGTGAAAGATGTAGTCCATCACGTGAATAACATTGTAAATCCCATGTTGTAATTATCCTATCATTCATGGCGTTAATATCATGACACCAATGAAATTTTTTCATCGATTTTCCACTGAGTCTTCTCATAATGAAGAGAATATGATCTTCTATATCAGTTAATCCTTTCACATGACATGATTGGAATGGAACTGAGCATGGTCCTATGATGGGTTGGTGTATGATTTAAAGGGGCATAAAATGATCATCAATGGATCATGTGATGGTTCACAAAAATTAATAGGAATATTTGTCAATCTTTTATTGGTCCATAAAATGTTTTTCTAGGGGTTACATGATCATGATTCTTACAGAGGATTATGTTATCTCAGAACCTAATAATGTAATCTATATTTTTTCATCCAACATTTCAAAACCATTTTTGGAAACTAAAACTTTTTCTTTGGTTATTTGTACCACTCTAAATGTGATAATGATAATTTAGTGTGCAACAATGTTGGTTGACACTGGTCACTACATGACCCTGAATGCTCCTTCCCAAAAGCTCGATATGTCTTAGTAAATTTAGGGGTTATAATTAACATAGTTCGGAAACTATAACCTCTATAATATAGAAATAATTAAAAACGAAATATGTTAAGACAATCAAAACCTAAAACTCAAAAAGAAAATTAGGTGAATACTAAAATAAATATATTATTAATTATGAAATTGAATATAGTATTCGAAACTCAATGTAATTTTAAAAGTCTAAATGTATCCAACTAAATGATATAAAAAATATAAACAATATAAAAACTCAGTTTGGAACCCCATGAAAATTATCTCATTAATACACCAATAATATATATCATAGAAACTGATCATACATATGGAACGTATTCCATATCCAGACCTACATCCATTTAGTACTAATTGATACAAAAAAAAAAGCGTAAACATACATTCAATTAAACTAAATAAAACACCACAAATGGTAACTAAACAAATATACTGTAAATAAATGTGTGTGAGAGTATGATAAAAAGAGGAATTAATTCATAAGGTAATACAAAAGTCCATATAACATACTGACCCTCAACCTCAAGATGACACATGGGGTCAGCCAACACTTCAATGACCAAATGATGAATATATATATCTATACTATCACCAAATTTCAGTGGATTTCCATTACATAGATTACTCACACATATCGAATATTGATAGAGTCTATGTTAATTTCCATTATAGAGCTTAATACACATTCCCAAGGTGATGAAATGTTTGTAATGTGAGAAATAGTAGTGGTACCAATGTGAATTCTCATTCTAGTTACAATTAATTTCTCATGGGACATCATACCCTATATGAATTACCATGAATATATTTCATTAAAATTTCAATAATTTAATACAACATTATACAATTAAATCAAATTTACTAAACATTCCAAATAAGATATCATAATTAATATTTCTAAATTCATTCCAATTAAAAATTATCAGTACATTTATTCCATTAATAAATATTATCCATTTACAAATTAATAATTCTAAATTACCAACCACCAGTTTCAATCCAGTTATCCTAACATTGATAAAATTATAATTAACATATGTTTCAAACCCAATTACTATTTAATATGTCAATATTCCCTTATACCATAATTCCATATTGATTATTCCAAATTTAATTCTAATTAACCACTTATAATAAATGTGATTATTTTTCTATAAAATTATTACTTTTCATACACTAAACCAAATTCACATGTTATTATATTGCATAAAAAATATCAATTTATTACATGGAAAATGTTTTTTACATTCTATGTTCTAACTTTTGGTCAATGGTAGGAAGATCTATCGAGCGACTAGATGTATGGGTGTTAATGCCAACAAAAACATCGGGATACATGTGAGGTCTATTCATAATA
This sequence comes from Viscum album, assembly GCA_963277665.1. Lineage (NCBI taxonomy): Eukaryota > Viridiplantae > Streptophyta > Magnoliopsida > Santalales > Viscaceae > Viscum > Viscum album. The sequence continues at coordinate 657,755,137 of OY728140.1, forward strand.
ATACAACCATTCATGTGGGTCTCTAATTAGAAGTATTTTTTGTTCCGAGCAAGAAGGAATGATTCCACATGTTTTATATACTAGAAAACCAATGAAGACCTTATAGGGATGATTTATACCACATACCTTACGATAATACAATAAATGCCTAATGATCGAGTATAAATATCACCCAGAAACAAATCATGATACCCTATATAAAGAAACATTTCCAAAATATAGATTCAAGAAGAAGATGATATGAGACCAATACAAGTGAAATTCACTATTTCTAAGAAAAACTCAAAAATTCAAGTCATCTGGATTGAAAAATGGACCACATGAACAATTTCTGATATATTTGAATTAGAAGAAGCCATAAATGACCATTTTATATAGAAAATAATAATTTATTGTCAAAATAGTGGATTTGAAAACATAAATATGGGATTTCAGGAGTAGGAAAAGTTACTACTCTCTTTATTAGTCTAGCCCTAGTCGACACCAAAAGCTATATAGTTTTCTTATTCAGTGGGTCTGTAATGGTAAAATTCCACCATTAGGTTGGTTGGTATTATATTGGATATCAATTATACCATGGCTCCACCGGCTGGCCAGTGGGTCTCACTAGTTGACTAGAGGGATTCCACCGCTTTACTACACTACTATTTATCCCACCTGCTAGACAGGGGAAATGCAGTATCTCAATTGATACATTCAACCTCTTACTCTCCTCTACATTAAAAACTATAAGACCATGAAAAACAATAAATATCATTTCTGAATGGAAAATAAGGCCCACCTACATGACATAAATAGGATCAAAAAACATAAAACAATAGTATACCTGAATAATGGACTGATTAGATAAACTATCGACCATATAGCATCTCTCCACTATGTTATTTCCCATTAAATCATTGAGTGGTATTAGAAAAAAATATGTAAAACTACTACTACATATTTTACTCCCCATGAATACGCTCTGGCACACATCTATGTTTTCTCTACACACACCTTAGGGGAATGGCCTTTCCACAGATATTCTTTTCACTACAATATATGAAAAAAATAATATTCTCCACAATGGTTGAATCGACATCAAAATCAACCTAATTAATATCAATCACCTTAAATGATCAAAGTTATATATCTAATGTTCAAACCCATGAAACAATTTATCCATATAACTATATAATTTTGTAGGATCAAATCAGAATATCACTTGACTAACCCTATAAACAATCTCAAAGATCCCAATAAAAAAAGTTATTTGATTTCCATACATCTGGATAAGGAATTTCCCTTGCTTAATTGACACTAAATGAAAAACTAGGTGACCAGATTTAGATATAATATTCCATCTCTAATGGTCAAATTTTTTTTAGGTCACTATTTTTAAAAAACAGTTTTTTTAACTAAACTTTCTCAAATATATCTGACATGAATCTATGTTTAAAAATCACTAACTCACCTACCTCTAACCAGAACAATGACAAATGATGTTACATACCATATAAATCTTATAAATGATCTATTTGGATTGATTCCAAAAAATATAATTCTATGTGAAGTCCACAAATGTTTTATATAACTACTTATAACCACTGATTACTAAATCATAAGATCACAACATGTCCTCTAGAATCCGAATCAACTAAATATATTTTCTTTTTATTTTAGTTTGGAAGGTCATTCACAGAATAAAAATTTATCAATGTACCTAAAAAATTTCTTCCGAAACTTTGATGTGAAATAAGGATTAGAATTAGAAATGATTCTCCTCAAAACAATATAAAAATGATCTATCACATATACATAAATATTATCATGATCAAATTCAATTAATGTCACTCCCATAGGTAAAATGTTGCAAAATCAAATTCAATCAATATAGGATCACCTACATAGTGTCATTTATTCAAGGTTACTTTGGTAAAACTATCCATAATTTGATTCTGATATAAACTCACCTTTATTTTGGAATGGGAAAATGATGCAGTTACGTAACCAACCTATGATTCTCATCCATAACTTAAAGATATTTGAAGAAAAATTCCATGAATCCCATAATCTCAATCTGCATCCTTTTCCCTCAATACTACTTATAGAGAACATAATAAATCTTTATCAAATAAATATATACCACCCAATTAAAAGGGTGAAACTCCCCCATCAGTTCATATTGCATACTAATTAGATCACAATTGTGTTCGTAGACATGAATAACTTCATCACTTTGAATTGGAAAACCTAATGTTTTCCCTAAACCATATATGATTTCTCTTAGGGATAGACCATACAGATTAGATAACCACCCTATCTTTATTTAATATGGAAATACATGATTAATAGATGTTGATATCATATTTTATAACCCATGAGAATCATGAACACCCATATACATATCTTCAAAGATATTCATTAACTTCCACTCATCACAATATTTCTACCCTATCTATGTTAATTTTATTTAAATCAAGGTATTGTAAATTATGTTTCCATTTCACGGTGTCCATTCTATCATGAAGTCAAAACACTTTTTATACCCAACCCAATTTCTACACTATAGTTTTTGGTCCCATTGAAAAGAGATTCACATTTGTATCTTTTGATCGATATTACCAATTAATCTTTAATACAAATGATACTTCCTCTAGTATATGAGGAAATATGACACTGCAACTAAATCAATATAATGTGAAGGACAAGTCTTCCTAGGTTTCCTCAGCTTCCTGAATCTAGAAGTGACCAATCAGTCCTTCTATATTAGATTCCCTCAATAACTAAATCCTAATGTGATGAAATATATGGTTTATTCCATACACAACTCATGTATGGTGTGGATTAATGATAAGGTGAACTATCTCATTAGTTCATAAAAATCCACCATTAAAGAATAAAAACCAAAAAAATTAAACCCTTTCATGGAAATTTTGGACATCAGTGCTGCTAGATGGGAGATGTCCGAGATGAGATACCAATAATAAACTTATATACTATGAAAAATATAATTCTTGAATAATTTCATTGGTATTTTCCAATAAACTATTCTCAAAACCATCGCTGGGTCCACCAACAATACATCTTCTAAAAATAGCATGACTCAAGAAGTGCACTCTGTCAATCCACAATTGAAATTTGGATAGATTCTAATATTCTCACCACTCTACCAGAATACTCATGATGGTTTCTTCATTTTGGGCATACACATCTCTATAATAATAGTACACCAATATTTTATTTCAAAAACAAACCCCAAATGATTCAGATTCATATGGAATATCTAAAAAATTATGTCCATATATATCATTGGTGCATTCATCTAACCAAAATAATTCTCCATGATCTTGTACAAGACATTACAAAATCTAAAAGAAGCTTTTTGTTTTTCAAATTCTCTCACCCACAATTGATGGTACCAGAAATTCAATTCAATGGTAGATAATTTATTCATTTATATTTCAATAGAATAGTTCAACAGTATATGAAAGGGGTTACTAGTTCATTATTTCATTTATTTCATCCTTTAATAATCCACATAAAATTTAAAATTCCCATATACCTGTTTGGAAAACAAATCATGAAAAAAAACATAATAATATACTATTTTTATGAATCTCTAATCTTATAGATCATTCAACTATACATATTACTCCCAAGTCCCCATTGGTGTCATCCAATTAAGAAGGAAAGAAATAAGTGCAGCTCCAAGAAAGAACATTATATCGAAATCAATCATCTTATTGTCCGATAAGAAGAATAAATATTTAAGAAATATATAAAGAAATCATTCCATAATTCAAGGGAATTGAATTTATAAAACTAATCAGAATCCATTAAAATTATTATTACATGGTTCTGAAGACAATGAAATCAATAATAAATTGTTATTATATGACCAAACTACAGATCACATTCATTGTTATAGATATTGATCCCCCCTTCTACTGATTGAATGTTCTCCCTCACCTAATAATAGTTGATATGATCAAGGTTTATAAATACTCAATACATACCCAAAATGATCTCAAACTTATATATTTTTTGAATAAATATCTACTAGATGAAATGGTAACCACTAATTGTGATATATAACACCATAAATTGTCTGGTACCCAATTATCACACCCCGAACAGTGTGTTGATTTTCATAAGACATTCCATTATTTCCCAATATTAACCCAATCCATTAAAAATTAAGTATATATAATGGAATGTGATTCTACTATATCAAAAAAACAAAGAAAAGGATTTATAAAATAAGAATCATACATATGATAGTGGGATTTCCTACATCCATTCCAATACATGTATATTTCAAATCATCAGTCAAATTATCCACTAATCAATTGTATTTTACCCCTAATATTATGATTCCAAATGATAATGTCTCTCCTATTTCAAGGTATGACATACCCTTCCTAGCCTAGTGAATAGTGTAATTATAGATACCTTTTTTTAATGTGGTAGTTATGTCTTTCCCAGACTCAGGTGCATCCTTGATTCTCAACCACTAAATAAATAATATTTTCTCTTGTAAAACCTATGAATATTTTCAATCATTCCACATGGGCAGCATTCTAATATATTGAAGGAATCTTGAAAGTTCTTATTTCGATCACTACAACACTAAAACAGTTTCCCCTGGACATAATCCATAGATATTTTTCCAATTTCAATGTTTCATTTCATGTCATTTACATAATAAAAATTCTCATTACATCCATTTTTTAACTTATAGAAATTTCTTTGATTTCCTTGAAGAATACCTCTCTCTAATACTTGTTCCTTATTCATGTTCAACGTGATGATTATAGTAAGATTAATCACATCTGAGAGATTTATCAATTGAAATTATTTATCTTTTGACATGATTTCATATTGAAACAAATTCTATAAGTTCTTCTCCCTATAAATTTCATCTACAAGCATATATGGAGAATAACAATATTTTTTTGTAAAAAAAATTGAACATTTTATCACTAACATACTCTGCTTCAACAGATGCATGAATATCTAATAACTCTAATAAATTTATCTTTTAGGGTAAAAGTGACTCTAAAATTTAGCCGTGATTTCCTTCTAGTTTTTCTCCACTTGTTTTATATATTCCACTTTGAAATCCCACCAATCCTCTATTTATAATTATTTCATATCAATATAAAATTTCACCCTCCTTTCTATGGTTGTCTCCAACTATTTAAATATCTTGTGGATTAACATGATCTCTAACTCAATTACCTATGGGCCACAATCCCCAATGAATGTGGGATGATTCCCTAGCTATAAATCTCTTGTCATATTAGACATCAAGGGTAGGGAATTATTAATTGCCCTCTTTGTAGATTGAATATCAAATATAAAACTATCATGTAGTTGGTCATCCATTAGTTTCACAAGATCTATAGGATGTTCCAACATTGTTGTGTTACGTATGTGTCAATTACCACCCTCTTTACCCTCAATAAGAAGAGAAAATGGATTCATATTCTCAATTATGGTCTACACAGACCACATATTATAAGATATATAACAAGATAAAACTCATAATTATTATATGAAAATAGTAAACTCTAGAGATAAGGTTAATCAGAATCATTTCATAAAATGAAAAATGACTTGTTGAAAAATCATTTATTATTTTTATAATATATATCAATAGGTTTAACTTCACAATTTTGAGAGAAATATATATCAAATTTTATAAATATATCACTAAAATGAATAGTTATTTTCAACAGATTTTCATAAATTTCTTCTAAAATGAATGTATACACACCTAATTCCATATAAGACCATAACTAAAATCTCAAAAACAATAGAATAATAGAACATGTGAATCAACAAATCTTAAATAATACCATAAATATTTAATTTGGTCATCAAAAATAGTAATCCCATCATTATTAACATGGTTTTGACCTCGTATATTGATCACAAGATTGTTTTCAAGAACTAACATATCCCACTATTAAGAATACCTTCGAAAAATAGTATAGAAACAGGAAATTCTTATTCTATGATACTATTTATTAACTTCCCCAACAATATTCCCCTGGATTTGAGATAGATGGGCCACTATATGACCTCAATCACGATTCCTCATCTTCTAATGACTATGGATTAATAGAAATGGTCTAAGGAAAATATAAGGGATACAATAAAATTTATAATGATATAGAAATCACAATAGAAGTAACATAACATAAATAAAAACATATAACTCAAGTATAAAAGTTGATGAATAATAAATAACCTAATTATGATAAACCATGTCATGACATAGATTATATCAAAAAAATATCATGTTGAAAGTCATACATCTGACCAACTAAAAAATAGACTCCAAAATAATGAGTCTTAAAACCATGTCATGATTCTCATTCACATTTTCATCTCAAAGATAAAATCCTAGCTATAATTAAAAATAATTAAGAACATATACCCTTCCCCTAATCGATACGTACACCTGAGAAGTTTGTTCAAGCCCCAAATCATTTCCCAAACTAGGTTTAGTAAAACATATTAGCTAGTCACCGATTATGTCTAAAAAACCCAATATAAATACTAATACATGTTGGAGAATGATAAACATATGAATTAATTAATAAATTAATATATAACACCAAATAACCGTCGACCATTGAACTCCAGGTTGAAACTGAGGGTTTTCCAAACCAACATTGACCAGATGTTGAACATCTCTATCGAAACCATGACTAATTTCTAGTGGATTCCCATTCCATGGATTAATCACACATATTTTGTATTAATGTACTATGTCCAAACTCCTATTCTAGAGTCTCTTAATTGTTCCCGAGATGCATGACCATGCAAAGAGAGAATATTATCAATGGAACCACATTTAATTCCCATGGCTTGGAATCTTACTTTCTTAAAGGACATTAGACCCTATGAGAATTTCTATGTTAATGTTGATTTAAAATTTGATAAATTAGATTAAATAAGATCAAATTCAATAGGAAAACTGTATCAAATATTAACACAATCCAATTGATATTAATTATTTAGAAATACCAAATATCATACCATTTCTTCCATTAATTCATGTTATACATTTAGAAATCAATCATGCTCAACTATTAATCTCCAGTTTTAATAAAATACACATATAATTAGGAAAATTATTATTCATAAATATTTTAATCCATATTTCCATTTCATAAGTCATTATATTTTTACACCATAATGTTATTTGGACAATTCCAACTTCATACCAATTAATGAGTTACAATACAAGTGATTATTTATCATGTTAATTACAGAATTTCAAATTTTAAATATATATACACAAGTTAATCAATTCAATTAAAAATTTAAAATTCCTTATAGAACTATAAGTGTGTAAGTTACATGTTATAACAAAGGGTCAATGGTTTGAGTAGGTATCAGAAGGCCACATTTCATGGTCTCAAGGACAATAGACCATAAGGGATCTGTGGGTGGTCTATGCATAAGGATTAAAAATTACCATGGGAATCCAATAAGAATAGTTCATGAGAAAATCATATTGATATGTCAAAAACTATTTAACATCCAAGAAATGAATTGTGAACATTAGGGAATGTATTATACCACTATCATTTAGAGTGTAAAAAAATATCAACTACTTAGAGTTCAGATCAATTTGAAACACCATTATCCCCTTGTATTGTGAATGATACACCAGTCATGTCTAGAGGAGGTGGAACATTAATTTAATAATATTAATTCACTGATCTTAAACAAATTAAGGATTTAATCCTTATGGATTCATGTTTGGATCATGTGGTCACTTATTTGTATTAATAAATCATTTGAAGTTTTATGGAACCACTCAAGGACATAAATACCGTTTTATAATCAAAATAACGGTTTAGAAACAATCAACATGGGGTTTTGTAGTATGCATTTGATCATACCACATATAATCTATCCCCCAATGTTTCCACCTCCTAGTTTTTTAATTTTACTAGATATCTAGTTGGGTAATCAATGTGGTTGCATGGATTAAAACCCCACCATTCAGTCGGTTGCTTCAACTGGATGGCATGTTGTTCCATCCTAGGGTACCCATTAATATAGGTCTCTCGCAACTAGCTAGTCAATCTCATAATGTGATGACATACCCGGAGAAGGAAGATATCTTAAAAAATATAGATACTTATAATTTATCTTATTGTATCACAATTGGTCATGCTACACAGTTAATAGTTTTTTATTTTCTTCTTATAATAGAAATACTATATCATATTCATATTAGGGACCGATTGAATTAAAATTTTTTTGATGATCTAATCAATATATCATATTCATTATGAGGCATTTACATAGAAACACAAAACTAATATCCATTGAATAAGATGAAATATTTCATTAGTGTGTGTTTTTAAATTTTTTAAAAATATGTATGTCATCAATATTTAATTAAATTAATCATTTAATGATAAATTTACTATTTGAAGAAAAATGTTAATGGATGGTACAATTTTTTGGATGTACTGATTTGGTAAATATATGTTGAAATTGAAATAGAAGGTATGTAACAAAGCATCATTTGAAGGGTCATATAGATAATCATACATTTAAAAAGAATTTTTATATTTTGTCTTATTATTTTCAATTTTATTTCATTTAAAAAAATTAATTAGTTATAATGAGTGAAATGTTGATAGTTACATTGAATTTCATTTATTGATGCTTAGTCAACTTTGGATTGAATTTTTTAGTGAATATCAATGATGGCTCTTAGATGTAGAAAAATATTGAGATAATACATATGTTTTTCTAATTCATAAAGAAATATCATTATTCATTTTATAAATTCCACAATTATAACCAACATCCAGAACATATTTTATATTTAAAATGTTATTATTTATTATATATATTATAATGATCAAATAAAAAACATAATTAAACTTGGATACTCTTGATGATTTTTAATAAAAAAATTATTTTCCTTTTTAATTAATCATAATTGAAAAATGGATATGAAAATTATTAGTTTAAAAATATAATTATTATATTAATAAATAATTAAAAATTTCCCATGTATCTGAAAAGGAAAATATAGTTAATAGTATATTATTTTCTATGATTTCACAATAATCAAAATTAAATAAAAATGTAGAATTATGATCTTTTGGTTGGATTTTGATTTCATTCAAACATATATATGGATTTAGAAAATCAATAAATGGTGGTGTTTTTTAAATATGAACACAAAATTTATAATTTGAAGGTGAAATATAAGGAATAGTTGATGAAATTATTTAGTTAAATTGTTTGTGGAAACATTAATATTTTTTTTAAATTTCATAGGATTGATATTGATGACAGGTTTTCATTCATATAAATTAATAAATCATTAATATTATGAACCTAAGTCATATTATATAAAATAAAAAATTTATTTTGTCACATGAAGGTCATAATTTTTATTAAGTAATTTTTTTATTATTTTATTACATCATTAAATGATTTTTTTAGTGTCGTAAAAATAAAATCTAATTAAATTTAGTTTATTGAAAATGAAAAATGTATTATGGATTTTAAAAAAATAATAATTTTTTAGGAGGCATCAATGAGTACATATATTAATCAATTAGATATATTAAATGACGACATGAATTTCCAATAAATTGATGATGCTATAAATACTATGCGTGAGGTAGTGGACAATTATTTTGGAACATTGAGAGATGATGAAACTATAGATCATACAAAAATTGATTACACTGAGAATGTAATAGCTCAATATTCACATTCATATTTTTATAATATTCATTCTTTTGAATATGAATTTTAATATTGATCTATTACATTATAATTTCATACCTAATTAGTAGATATTAATTGTTTTTTAAAAAATATCAATTTTCAACATATTTTCATATATTTATATTATTTTTATTTAAAATTAATTATATATTTCAAATATCTAGAGAATAGATCAATGACACGGGAAATATCTTGATTGGAGATGAAATTCTCACTAATGATCCTCATGTTTCATAAATTTATGGTGTTTTGGTTTCACCGGATACTAGTAGTGATAAAGAGACTACAAAATTTATGATTTTGGATACTATTTTAGTGAATAATCTACATCTTGATTTCAATTCCCATCAGAGTAATTAATATTAAATACGAATTTAACTTATTTGAATATTTTATTTATTTATTGTGTTACAATTTTTCCTTAATTTCAATTTTCATCATATATTAACATTCTCTGTGATGGTGCTATTCAGGGGATATTTTTTTCAACATCATGGGGTTCAGGGGATCTGGTTCGCTAAACATTTATCATCACATCTTTGAGAACTAAATGGTACGTAGATAAATAATTTATTTTATTCTAAAATTATATAAACAATAATTTACTATATTTTTAAATATTTTCATGGTTTATGGTCTCTTCTTTATGATAACAATAGACTCTCCATTTTAGAGGATTGTGTTGGATCCATGTGTGTTTGTTTCTCTTGTATTTTACAAAACCTATTGAAGAAAATATGGAGAGAGAATATATGACTATATTTGATGAATCTTTGGAGACTTATTTAATAGAAAACATCCCTACCTAGTCTTGGGATGGAATTAGTAGTTATTCGATTTGTTAGAAACTCAATAGGATATCATCCTCTAGTAGAGAAAATCAAGAGGTGTTAGATGTTACACATTGAGTTTGAAGTAATACTTTTTATTTAACTCAATGAAATATGGTAACTAACATTATTTGACCAATTATATTTACATTTAATACTAGAATAATATGATCAATTTATACAGTCAATATTTTTTACTACCATTATAATAAATAATGTGTAAAATATGATATAAACTAATCATAATATGTGAGATATTTCTTTTGAGAGACAAACACTAACTAGGGTCATTGTTTATTTATTTCATTTTGAATATTAATATAATATTTTCATTTTCATTTTCATTTTTAATTTTTCTTTATAAATATATGAGATGCGTATGAGATTAGAACGTTTCATATAGAAGAGTGTCTGGTTGAGGTGGAATATTTTGGTGATAAGGCCTCATTTGAGACATTTTATATGAGATTTCTTGGTAATGTGTGATGGAGAGTGGTATTGAGAAATATATTCTTTCCAATATTAATTCATACTAAAAATTGTCTAAATACTATGGTACTGAACAGATTCCATCATTTAGCTTTAAGGTAGCTTATGGGTGATAATTATCAATATTTTTTGGATTATGAGTCGAGTCTGAGATGTTAAGATTATAATATATTGAGATTGAATAGAGATAAAGAATATGTGTGATAGTAGTATTAACCATAATATAATAAGATGATACAATATATGTGGTTACATACAAGCATTTTATGGTTATAATTTCCAATAAATGATAGAGATTATCCCCAACCATGTAGTGAAATTACTAATAGTTTTATTTTAATGAATTTATTTTTTATTATATGAGTTGTAATTTGTTTATGAATTTTTTTTTATTTTTTATACTCTTATTATGATTAATATGTTTTATTTTTTTATTTCACTTGGGTTAATTGTGATGGATTCCAAATAGATATCAATTACTATATATGGTTGACTAAAATTATATTGTAATGTGTATTAGTTATGTATTAACAATTACATCATAAATAAGGGTGTTTTTTATGATTTTTCTAGGGCATGGATCCTTCTGCCGATGACATGAAATTGTGTTTACCTGCATTCCTTCTTTACAAAGAAGTGTGACATCTGTCACTTATTCAGTGACATTTTCTCCTTGATCTGAACATGATGATGGGATGTTGTTTCCTCCTTCTATGGATTCTTCCTCGGAACTCATTTCCTAGTATGGGACTCCCACATAGACGTAATACATTGTTTGGGAAACTATTCCAGGTGCCATATCTTCTTGGATTCCAGTTAATTACATAGATTCTGTCAGGACATTGCAAGTTGTATAGTCAGGGTAGCAACATTCGGTCGGGGAAGTTGTCACGTTGGAAATCACTAGCATGTCTGAACACTGGGACACTGGTGTGTCTAGGTTTCTTCCCCTTCTTATAGGGCCTCTCGAGGGTAGAGAATCCTGAGGCATCCCACATAAAATGTGGGTAATTTATTCCATAGGCATGTATATGAGGATTTCATTATCTTCGCATGTTTAAAACATGGTATGCCTTGAATTTAATGTCTAGCAGAGGTAGATCAGACTGATTAGAACACTGATGGGAGTGGATCAGATATGGGCAACCCCATTAAGGATCACTGATGTGGGGGTGAATGTGTGGTTAGTTACCATATTACTGTTAGGAGTAGTGATAAATTGGGTGAGATGATCTCACTGGGATGTGGTGGTTTGTGTAAGAATCGGGATGGATATGGATTGTTGAGACTGGATGGATATTGAGATGGAGCTAATGTGAGGGTGATAGTGATGTTGGGATTTATCCTCTAAGATACTTCCTACGTATCCTTGCGGTAGAGAATTAATATCCACATATTTTGGTGGAGCAATGGGACTCCTGAGGAGGTGTCCCGTGAGAATCGACCCATGTATGGGACCTAGAGGTAGTGGAACCTCTATGATGAGACATGACCTCCATGAATCATAGGGGATGAAGGGAGAGACCGGGATGATACATGGGTGATGGTATTCAACCTTAGAAATGCTTCCTATGTATCCCTGAGGCATATAATCAAATTACATGTATTTTAGGATGGTGGTATAGAATTGGGGTGTATACATAGGAAAATAACTCGACAATATCATGAGGCTGACACATGATCAGCAGCCTGGGTTGGTCTCACGCCTAGGGGGGGACCAGATTTACGGGTCCCCACAAAGGGGACTATAATTTCATACCATCAATTGTGGAATACAATGGATTACTGCTGGTTAAGAAACAAAATAGAGTACTGTAGATTGGGGAACACAATGGATTACTGTCAGTTGGGGAACACAATGTCTTACCATCGGTTGGGGAACACAATGGTTTGTTGTCGGTAGGGGAACACAACAACGTACCTTTGGATGGGGAACACAACGAATTACCATCTTTTGGGGATCACAAGATCTTACCATCGATTGGGGAACAAAACATCATACCGTGGATTGGGGAACACAACATATTACCGTCGATTGTGGAACACAACAGCTTACCGTCGTTTGGAGAACACGACATCATACTATCTATTGGGGAACACAATGTCTTACCATCTATTGGGGTACACAATGGCTTACTGTTTATTGGGGTTGGACCTTTGGGGGGATTTCTACATACTATCCCAACGAGACAAGGAGAAAAGCCCACATAGGTTTAATGGGTACAGTTTAACGTCTTGTGGATAAAAAAGGGGGTGTATAATTTAACATCATACAGGATGAGGGTTGACTGACATGAAGTGGTCAAGGCTAATGGTTTTTGGTATCAAATATTATGGAGGCTTCTAACGTACCTTTCTTGGAATGGGCAAGGATCAATTTCCATGTATTTTGGTATGGAATAAAGTTTAACGTCATGTGGGACGAAGTTGGACCGACATGAAGTGGTCACGTTCAATGGGTGTTGGTCTGGAATCCTATGGAGGCTTTCTATGTACCTTGCATGGAAAGGGAAAGGATCAAAATCCACATAGTTTGGTATGGGATATAGTTTAAAGTCATGCAAGATGATGGTGAATGGACGTGAAGGGTTTGGGACAAGTAGATGTTGGTCTTGAACCTTAGGGAGGCTTCCTATGTACCATTTCTAGGAGGAAAGGATCAAAGCCACCATAGTTCAGAATGGTGTATATAGTTTTACATCATGGGGGATGAAGATGAACCCACATAAAGGGGCTGGGACAAGTAGGTGTTGGGATTGAACCTCCGGGAGGCTTCCTAAGTACCCTTCCATGGAGGCAAGGATGAAATTACACGTAGTTCTGAAGGGGTTGGGGCTTATACACTAAGGTTTACCATAAATAATATCTAGGTAAATGATTACTCTTATTCAATTTGAGTCTTTCTCATTGTGAAAAAAAGAGGTAGTAAAGACCTAATTATCACATTGTGAATGGTGTGTCCACAGGAAGTGGAATGGGACAGTCACATGGTTAGCGATATAAAGAGGAAACAAGGGATTATGTGTGGTAAGTATCCCAAGGATATGGTGTTTGGGACTTACTCCAGGGTGGAGGGATGATGGAGACAAATCTCAGAGGGAGATTTATGGTGTAACGAAGTTCTATGTGCCCCTCTCACCTCTATCCTTTGGCATTAAATCATAAAGGAGGATCAGTGGTGCTGCCTCCTACCTGAAAGGATAGGGGCTTGAACTATGATGGTTTCCCTTCCCTAGGGATATGTTTTGCTTAAGGAGAGAGGATCTCATTCCATGTGGGGAATATCTCACTCTCGTGGTGATGATCGGTCATAGGGAAAGTCTGAGACGGGGGTGCCCCACATGCGTCGCATGGTGCGAGAGCATAGTTTAATGTCATGTGGTGAGGATGATGGCACATTGCAATTTAACGTATTGTTGATCAGATATGGAGGGTTCACTCCACAACCATAGGACTTATATATCTATAATTCTTTAACCCTTAGTAAAGGGAAGTCACAAGCAATGTCGTAGCAAGGTGTTTTTTTGGAGTGATCCACTAAGAGGCCCATGTTAGCGTGGAAATGCAAAGAAGCAATAGCCATTAGCATGCCTATGTGCTGAAGAATAACACTACATATTACAATGTAAAGCACCAATCAAGGGACCTTGATATCAAATCATACAATCCTAGAGGTTCGTATGAGATAAGGGTGTGTACGACATAGGTGTCAAATATAAGAGGGGCTCAGACATTGTGTCGTAGGAGGAGGATGGCACGTGGAGCACACAAGGAGTGAGGATTGCACGTAAAAGATGGGGTTTGAGTGCAATAGGTGTGCAAATGGGAACTATTTCGTGAACAAAGTTAGGTTTCACAGATATAAGAGGTGTGCACGCAATTGGATGATGTTTTTCCTACAATCGGATGAGGTTTGCATGTAAGTAAACAAAATTGTGCACAATTAGACAAACAATAAAGGTCCCTGGTGGGGGTCAATCTCTATTGGTTTTTCACGATGGTAGACCGCTATGATACATATCAATGAAAATTTAGTACACGAAATACATCTTTTGTGCATGGAAAAGTAGTCTTATGCACATGGGAGATGGTTTAAATTCTTCAGTCACCATAGGTGAGGGGAGAACCCTTCAATTTATATGTGATTGGGGGATACATGGGAATGTTGGATTCGGTCTATGTGGAAAACCCAATCCCTCCTTCAGCCAGGTGAAACATTCCACATGGCAGCAAAAGAATATCTTGGGCATGAAAATTTGGTCACCATTGGGGTGGCTTTACGTGCACCCCTTTGATTTTCCACACAGCCTTTCATCTTGTCCTGGACCAGTTAGCTCAGTAAAATTCTTCCTTCAGTATTCCCAAAATGTCGATCAAAGGACATTAGTGGATTTTATAATTTATAAATTCCCCCTTAGAATAGGATCTACGATTGGGAGAGTTGGTCGAATTATGAGGTAAACTCTGAGACGCTCTGTGCCGATGGGGGTGGTGCACATAAAATAGAACATGTGGCATGCAATCGTTTTTTCGCACATGTAGAAAACCCAATTCATGCCAATAAAAACCCTAGAGGGGGGGTCCCATGATCTGTACGGATTTCTAGCATGGTAATATCTGTTTCTCTCATGCACATAAAATTTATCCTACCTTTGTGCAGAATCTGATATGTGTTGCATTGAATTCCCCAAATTTGGTTTCAATTTTTCACGAACAACTCGTTTTCTACACCAAGTTGTTTTTTTTTTGAAGATCTCAGGTTTTTTCTCACATCTGCTTGGTTTTTTCAGACATTACCAAAATGATTTCATCTAATCAGGGTGTCTCTAGAAGAGAATCTATGTTTAATGCTCAGAGAACTGAAATTATTACGAACCCTGAAGTTTACGGTGCCAAAAAAGTTACATCTAAAAACCAATATCACTTCAACATGATGACCCATGCTCCTAAGGATTATGTGTTATCTTACAACCTACCGATATGGGATTTTAGTATTTTAGAGGAGGTATTGGTGCTGAAATTTGACGGTGATACCCCATGATCATTGGAGATGTGCAATGATGATCTTCCATAATAAAATGTCACAAATAATGCTCATCCTACTAGAGAAACTAGGAATATGGTCATCTATTATCTACATCCAAGGCCAGAACCATTTTGGGGATCGATCCGATTAACGAGGATTATCCAGTCGATTACGCAAGTACCTTCTGACAGAGAATCATCGATGAGTCCAAGGTCTTGTGATTGGACTGGGACCTATGGATTGGGAGGAATTTCACAAGTGAATTGGCCTTAGTATAATGGTTAATCCAATCATGAAATCAATTTGGGGAATAATTATGGAACATCATGCTATTTAAGGTGGTTGGACCTTTGAAACGCACGGCCTATTATCACCTATCGACCGGTCAAGGTTCTAGTACTCTTCTACTGTTTATAGCAGTACTCTGGTCGAATCTTCGGTGATGATACTTTGTAATAGTCGTTTGTTTTTAGTTGATTGTATTTTGATTGGGGAGGCTTGTTTGCAGAGCTTATGAAATAATTTAAGGATGATGTTCAATTTAAAAAAGTTTTAAAGATTGGGGTGAGTTCATTATTGGGGATTTAATCTTATGACATCCTTGAGATTTTCTTTATATTTCATTAAATTAATATCCACTTCACAAGATGATTTTTTTTAGAATTCTCAAGTTTTAAAGCTTTAATCCAATCTGTAACATAACTTAGGTTTCTAATCATTACCATTACTTGTTTATGGTAGTGTATTTGTGGTTCCAATAATCAATTTAATCCACATATTAAACAAAACATTTCATTAATCCATGACATATAATGTTAAACATACACTATATTAACTCAAAGAATACTCATCGAGAAAAGGCTCTCAATCACATAATATCCCCAAATTATAACTCACCCGAATGGTAGATTTACTCAGCCATTTAAATGATTAGTTATCTTGTTATAATTATTATGATTGTAAATTAAGAAGAGAAGGAAAAGAAAGGGATAAGAAAAGAGCGGTGCGCCGAACACACACACAAACGATAATGAGAATTAAGAACAGAATTTCGATTGAATGGGGATGTAAAATAAGGGAAGGGGATTCAACTATATTTAAATTATTTTAAGAACATTAATATTAATCTATAGAAGTTGGATGAGAATACGAGATATTGATGAAGAAACTTGCATTAAAACAGAATTACAAAAGAAAGGACTTACAAAATTACAACAATGAAGAACATAAAAGTAAATGAAAACAACGAGAGGAGAAAAGGTCTCTCAAGTGAAAACATGAGTATGGCGGGTCCTCCCAAACGTTTTCTAAGGATTTGGTCATTCTAGTACGATCTCCTCTATTCTGAAATTCCAACCCTTTGAAGGAGATAAGGGTAATGCATTTATAGCCCCAGGAAGTGGACTGTTTTCATTCCCAATTTGTTCCTCCACGTGCATCGCCAATTTGGCTATTCAGATAGCCAAATATTGAGATATCGCCTTCTTCAAAGTTGTATATAATAATGTTGGACGACCCCTATCCAAATTTGTAGTCATTTGGACCTATTTAGCCAAAGTTATTGCTATTTGATTAAAAAAATTTAATCTGTCCATTTCAATCCAGTATATTGGAAGGCCAATATGTGAAAGGGTTTTTGAATAGGAATATTCCTTAAAAACGAATTATTTCTTCAACAAAGTCGGCCAACCTTATCTCTTCTTTCACACAGAAAAATCTCAGCTTTATTGAATTCTTACATCATGGGATATGTCATTAATACTGTACTGATTTTATTTCTCAGCCAGAATGGTGGGATGGACTTCAATGCATATTTTGGGCCCATTTTTTTAGATTTGGGCATTGAAATATTTATCCAAGACTCCTTACATTGTCCCTAGAACCATTGAGGATAAGTAAAGAATTTTAACTTCTAGATTAAGACCCGTAATTCAATCTTCATGACTGGTCCAGTTTCCTCACAGATTTTGTATGTCATCTTGTGTGGTAAATGAGATCCTTAAAATGGTAGAATTGGCCCATGATGACTTCTAATGAAATTTTTTATATTGAATTATGAATCCTACAAAACAATAAACACACAATATGGACCAATATGGTGAGAGTTATAAATAAAATAGTAAACTGACTCAATTGGACTACTTCTAAATATGTTCAAAAATTATACTTAGAAT
The DNA here is from genome assembly GCA_963277665.1 of Viscum album. Lineage (NCBI taxonomy): Eukaryota > Viridiplantae > Streptophyta > Magnoliopsida > Santalales > Viscaceae > Viscum > Viscum album. The sequence goes on from OY728140.1 coordinate 657,773,421, forward strand.
TAAAACATTAATATTTCACACAAATTATGCACATTTCATATAAATTCAGTAAAGGGAGTATATAATAAGACATGAAAATATTAACAACATAAACTCCCCACACTTAGTTTTGTGCATGTCCTCATGTGCAACAAATATAAGAACATGACAAAATCATTTTCACTCAACAACAATTATTAAAATATTATTTTCTCCAATCAGGGGAGGTTTAGACTATTTCACTCATCCATTTTGTGTTCCACCACAAGTTTTTACAGAAACAATTTTCTAAAACTATTTCATTTTTTCATGCTCAAATTTAGAAATGGAAAATGTGGATACTAAAAACTCACACCTCTCAAGGTGATAAAATTAATTTGTGGAGGTTCACTCTTTCACCAACCGAAAGTTAAAATCTTAGAGTTTGAAAAGAGATCTCAGCTTCCAATCCCTATCCAAAGTGCACAAGAATCAAGAGGTATCTTGAAGTGGTTTTTCTGTGGCTATGGGACGGTAGGAATATAATGTCCAAGAGAAAGAAGAAGAGCGGTAAAACACCAACATAGAAAAGTCAATGCACATTTTTTTTTGAAATAAATCATGGATGGAAATGAAAACACATATTTACAAGGGAATGATTGTGTGAATAAAGACACGATTGAGGAAGAAAATTTGAAAGGGATGAGAAAATGAAATATCTAAAAACCAAAAAATATCTCCCAATAAGAATATAATGAAAGTGTTCTTTTTTATTCTTTTGTTTTGTTTTTTTGAAAGTTGACCTTGAAACAGATCTCACTCCCATATACCAACCCATGTTTGATCTCCTCATGAAACTAATTGTAATAGTTATAACAAGATCAAAGGTCAAGAAAGAGTGATTTTTTTCCTAATCAAGACACAACCCATTTTTTCATTTTTTTGATTTCTTTTCATCATTTTTGATTTTTTTTAACACTTGTCAATAACATTTGAAAAATTACATAAATGGAAGTACATTGCATTCACCTAAACACACTAAATGACAAACTATCCCCCACACTGAAATGGATTCTTGCACTCAAGAAGATGATAACTCGTTGAAAATCAATAACAGGGTACCCAAACAATGAAATCCATTCCCCCTCACAATTAAATTTCAAAGAAATTATGAAAAGAAAATTCGTGTTGATATTGGGTGGGAAAAGGTATTGGGCTTGTAATTTGGCTATAATGGAAAATGTTTTCATATGCTTGAAAGGGATTTCAAAAGGATGAGCAATGTCTAGTTAATGGGAGGCTATTTGGGTAGTATAATTCTTATATGGTTCAGAAAAATTCCTATGCCATATTAATGCACTCTAAAGTAGGAAATTCATCTTGAAGGTCCACAAAATCAAGAGTCACAAGTAGAGGTGAATAAACAAATTTTGAAACGATGCCCATAGGTGGCCTTGGCATGAATGCTAATGTTGGTTCTCACAATTGGGGAAAATCATTTTCCAAATCAAAAATTGAGCATTCAAAATTTGTTAATTTTTACACACTATTCATTATCCAATGTCACGACGAACATAAAAACATTTTGAGATGAAAACATGCATGTTGACTTCCCAAAAAGGTTGGAAAATTTTTCAAAACTCAATGGTGATTAATAATGACTCTTGTTTTTTTATTAATATTTTCTTATGATTCATTTTTTGTTTTTTAAATTTTTTTATAAAGACACACTCACACAAAATAGAAAGAGAAAAATAATGGTTTTCAAATAGAAATTGGTAAAAAAAAATGAGATACGGAGGAGGAGGAGGAACGAGGTAAAGAGAGGAAGAGATAAAGTGAGAGGTAAAGGGAAAGAGGTTCCACCTAGTTTGGATTTGGCGGGTCTCTATCTCCATCTAGTGGTAGGTCGACTGGAGAAGTTGGGTATCCAGTGGAAGTCAATGATGATCTAGGATTGTGCTTCCTCTCTTGGTGATGCTTAAACATATTTCCATTAACTGTGAATGTCCTCTTGGAAGAGGGGGTCTTGGACTTGCACTGCACCAAATGGTTAAACATTAGTAATAACAAAAGGACCTTCCCAACATGAATTAACCTTACATGGGTGAATCCAAAATCTGGAATTGAAGAGAATTACCTTTTCACCTTTATGAAATAACTTTCTCAGGATGTGTTTATCATAGAGTGCCTTGGTTTGTTCTTTGTAGATATTAGAATTCTCATAAGATTCAAGTCTATGCTCCTCAAGTTCATCCAATTGCAACAATCTTTCTTTTCCGGATTTTTCAATATCAATATTAAAATTTTTCACTACCCAAAATGATTTATGTTGGGATTCAACTAGAAAATGATATTCTTTACCAAAAACTATCCTAAAAGGAGATATCCCAATGGGTGTTTTATAGGATGTTCGATAAGCCCAAAGTGCTTCACCAAGTCTTTCAGGCCAGTATTTTCTGGTGGGTTTTACAATTCTTTCAAGAACACTTTTCAAATCTCTATTAGAAAGTTCAGCCATTCCATTTATTTGGGGGTGATATGCAGTTGATGTTTTATGTAAGAACACATTCTTTTTCAAAAGAGATTCCATGGTTTTATTACAAAAATGGGTTCCTAAGTCACTTATCACGGCATGAGGTGTGCCAAATCGGTGGAAGATGTGTGTCTTTAGGAATTCACTAATAGAATGTGAATCATCCTTTCTATTGGGTTGGCCTCGACCCACCTAAAAACATAATCAACTACAAGAAGTATGTATGATAATCCATTGGAAGTGGGAAATGATCCTATGAAATCGATTCCCCAAACATCAAAGATCTCACAGAAAATTAAATTCTTTTTGGGAATTTCATTTCTCTATGAAATTGAGCCAAACTTTTGGCAAGTGGGACATGATTGAAAGAACTAATTTGAGTCCTTGAATAATGAAGGCCAAAAGAATTTGGAGTCTAGAACCTTTCGGGATGTCCTTTGTGTTCTAATGTGGCCACCTCCGGGAAGTGAGTGACAGAATTCTAATATGGAAGAATGTTCATTTTAATCGACACATCTCCTTTTTACCATGTCATCCCCAGTTTTCCAAAGTTTATTTTCATCCCAAAACTAGTATTTTGAATCACTATTCATCTTCATTTTTTGTTCTTTTGAATACTACTTAGGATAAACACCGGAAACCAAGTAATTTACAATTGGGGCATACCATGGTATTTTTAGAGAGAGATATGAAAGGGTATATGTGGGGATTTCAAGATCGATTATTTTAGAATTAGAAGAATTAGAAATTCTACTCAAGTGATCTGCCACAAGGTTTTCTTTTCCTAGTCTATCATTGATTTCAAGGTCAAACTCTTGGAACATTAGGATCCATCTTATTTTCCTCGATTTGGAATCAATTTTCTTGAGTAAAAACTTTATAGCAGAATGGTCTATGATGATGATGATTTTGGCATGTAAGAGATAGGGCTGGAATTTATCTAAGGAAAAAACCACTTCTAAAAGATTGTTTTCAGTGAAAGTGTAGTGATATTGAGTTTCATCCAATGTTTTTGAGTCATACTTGATGACATGAGGAATATTTTCTCTTCTTTGACCAAGAACAGCCCCAATAGCTCTATCAAAGCACCACACATCAACTCAAAGGGTAAGGGCCAATCTGGGGGTTGGATTATCAGGGCAGATGTAAGAGCAGTTTTGAGTTCAACAAAGTTTCTCTTGCAAACCTAATAGAAATGGAATGTGACATTATTTTTGAGAAATTGAGTTAGTGGGAGGGAAATTTTACTGAAGTTATAAATGAAATGCAGATAAAAACCGGCATGATCGAGGAATGAACGGATGTCCCGAATAGAAGTGGGTTCAGGAAGTAATTGGATAACTTCAATTTTGACAGGATCAACTTCAATACCATCTTTTAAAACAATGTGCCCCGGAACAATCCCATTTTCAAACATGAAGTGACATTTTTCAAAATTTAACATAAGGTTTAACTTCACACACTTTTTGAGGACTAGAGAGAGTAAATTTAAATAATATTCAAATGAATCACCATAAATAGTAAAGTCATCCATGAAGACATCCATGCAGTGTTCAATGAATTCTGAAAAGATACGCATCATACATCTCTAGAATGTTGCAGGAGAATTACAAAGGCTAATAAATATTCTTATATATGAATATGTTCCAAAGGGGCATGTGAACATAGTCTTTTCTTGGTCTTGAGGTGCAGTTGGGGTTTGGAAGAAGACAGTGAATCCATCTAGAAAGAAATAGTGTGACTTTCCAGCTAATCGTTCGAGCATTTGATCAAGGAATGGAAGAGGTTAGTGATCTTTTCTTGTTTCAACATTCAATTTCCTATAGTCGAAGCGCACACGCCATTTGTTCTTCACTCGAGTTGTGACTACCTCTCCATGTTCATTTGTGACAATAGTTATCCCAACCTTCTTAGGTACAACATGAATTGGACTAACCCATTCACTATCAGAAATTGGATAGATAATACCAGCTTGAATAATCTTGGTGATCTCTTCCCTAACTACCTCAAGTATGAGTGGATTGGGTCTTCTTTTTGGTGGTATAATTGGTTTGGATGACTCCTAAATATGGATGTGATGCATGAAAAGGGAATGGTTGATTCCTGGTATGTCATCTAGAGTCCAACCTAGGGCATTTTTTTTCCTCTAACAGCTGAACAAGTTTGGACTCCTCTGTTTCGGTAAGTGAAGAAGAGATAATGACAGGATAAGAGTGATTATGGAAGAGGAATGCATATTTCAGGTGTTTAGGAAGAGTTTTCAGATCAGTATCATCTCTCATTTGTGGTTTCGACATCTCGGGAATGGATGAAGGGAATTTAGTTTCTTCATATTAATGTTCCTTAAGACTGTCTAAAGTGAAGCAGTAGATATCTGAGTTGTTGTGGGATTCCAGAGAGTTTTCATGTTCCTCTAGATTAATGGAGTCTATGAATGATAGGTCCATATCAACTTCACCATTTATGACTTTGTTAATCATAGTGCATATTTCACAAGATCCTTTGTCATTAGAAGGTGAAGAACATGGTGGATTAGGGTTCAATTGACTCTTAGAAGTGTCCCCAGAAGCGTGTATTGAGAATGAATTGTGATCCTTATATGGATATCGCATGGCTTGGAAAATTTTAAACTTGACCAGTTGGTCACTGAAATCCTTGGATAAGATTCCTGAATGGACATCAATCTTAGTTCTAGTAGTCATGAGGAATGTTCATCCTAGAATTAGGGGAGATCGAGAAGTGTTCATCTCATCTTACTTGTCAAGGACATAGAAATCAGAAAGGAAGATAAGGTCAATCACACGAAAAAAGGACATCCTCAATTATTCCCTCAGGAATGGCTGTTCGTCGATTGGCTAACTAAATAAAAACACCTATTGGGTGAAAGGTACCTAAACCAAGGTTGGATAATATGGATTTAGGCATGAAATTAATTGAGGCTCTTAGGTCTATGAGTGCATCATCATTATAGGAACATCCAATTAGGAATGAAACCATAAAGGTCCCTAGATCGTTGCACTTAATGGGTATGGACTCTTGGGTAGTAACATTTTCGAAGGCCTTATGTTGCCTCTTGTGGGTACACAACTCCTTGAAAAACATAGAATACTTAGGAATTTGTTTTATGGAATCTAAGAGGGGAATGTTGACTTCAACACATCTAAACATTTAAAGCATTTCAGGATCAGGTTCAATGGACTTATTTGGCTTAGAAATAGCTTGAGAAAAAGGAATTGGGTTCCTAAGTTGAATGGAAGGAGGTGAGGCAATGGATTCAGGTTCCTTTTAATGTTTATTTTTCTTTTCATTTTCTAGGTCAACATTTAATGGGGGTTGGAGGACTTATCTTGAGGCATAGCAATTTTTTCCCCGATCTAAGTGAAATTGCACGTACATTACCCTTGGGGTTGGGTAATGGTTGAGCTGGAAGTTGGGAAGAATAGGTGGTTACTACTGACTAAGGTGGGATGCCAGTTAACCAATTTGGATTTCAATGTTCTTGAGGATAGAATGGGTGGAAGTGGAAATATATTCCACCGCACTTTCCCATGGCTTCTTAGAAGAAGTGGCTTGTACCAAATTGGTACTACCTTGATTTTGGTTCTTGGGAAAGCGATTGTATTGGTTCTGGAATTGGGAATTCTCACTATGATAATGGAATCTAGGAGAAGGATTGTTCCTTTGAAGTTGAGGAAAAAAAGGATAAGGTTTTTGTAAGTTACCAACACCTTGACAATATTGGAATTGGTTTGAGTTTTGAGGAGGTAATTGAGGGGTATGAGATATGGGATTCCCATACCATCGGCCTTGGTTATAAGAAGAAGAGAAAGGATCAGAGTGAGGTTGGTTGATGTTTCTAAAAAACTGACCTGATAGTTGAGGGTTTGTGTTCTGCTGAGCATATGTTGCATTGACCTCCATTGGTCCAGATAAATCAGATTGATCCTCTTATTGTTGTGGACATGTGTCTCTCAGATGATATGAAGATTTTCAGATTCCATAGTTTTTGACAGGTCCAGGAAATATTGATTGTGGAGAAGACCAGGTTGGGGATTTGGATGCCATAGCTTGATTCCCCACAAGACCTATAAGTTCACTCATAGGCTTGGTCATCTTTTTCATCTCTATGGATTTATTATATTGGGCTTGTTTTACTTGAGCATGTGCTCGAGTATGGAATTGTAGTGTGGTTTTATCCATGTTAATTATGAGATCTCTTGCAGCTGCTGGAGTTTTATCAACAAGAGCACCACCACTTGCGGCATTAATGAGACTTCTCTCCATAGCCAATAACCCCTCATAGAATTATTGGATCAAGAGTTGGTCAGGAATTTGGTGATGTGGGTAGGTTGCAACATGATTTTTGAACCTCCCCCAGTACTCATGGAGGGATTCACTTGGGAACTGATGGATACCACTTATTTCCTTTAGGATAGAATAATTATGAGAAGCAGGAAATAATTTCTCTATGAATAGTCGCTTCACGTCATTCCATGTGGTTATGGAACTAGGAGGTAGGTATTAATGCCATGACTTAGCAGTGTCAGATAGGGAGAAAGGGAATGTTCGAAGCATGATTTGTTCTTCATAAACACCTTGAGGCTTCATGGTAGATCACACTACTTGAAACTCTTTAAGGTGTAGATGTGGATCCTCACCTACTAGCCCATAGAAATGAGGGAGAAGATGAATCATACCATATTTGAGTTTAAAGCCAGCCTCTATGTTTTGATATTGAATACCAAGAGTTTGGTAATTCATATCAGGGGTAGCATGTTCTTTATGTGTTTGTTCCCAAGGATTGTCCATATCTAATTAAAATGGTTGGACAAGGAATGGTTCATGAGTTATTTGATTTTCTCTTATGTTCCTCATAAGTTGGCAAAGTGTTCGCTCAATTCCAGGGTCAAAAAAATCTGAGGGATTGTTTGGGAGGCTACGGAGAATTCAGATATATTTTTATGAAAGATGAAGATAGTTTCCTTTTTTTTGTGTGTTTTTTTTAGTATATGATTTTTAGGAGATGGCGGGTTTTTCTTTGGGTTTTTTTTACAATTTTTTACAATTTTTTTCTTTTTTTTACAATTAACAGAAACAAATGACTACTTAAAGTATCATTCACCAAAATGGTACTATTTGAAACGCATGGCCGATTGTCACCTATCGAATGGTCAAGGTTCTGGTGCTCTGCTAATGTGTATAGCAGCACTCCGGTCGAATCCTTGGTGATGATACTTTGTAATTGTAATTTGTTTTTAGTTGATTTTATTTTGATTTTGGGGGGGGGGGGTTGTTTGCAGAGAATATGAAATAATTTAAGGATGACGTTTGATTTAAAAAATTGATAAAGATTTGGGTGAGTTCATTATTGGGGATTTAAGCTTATGACATCCTTGTGCTTTGCTTTATATTGCATTAAATTAATACCCACTTCCCAAGTTGATTTTGATCGGAATTCCCAAGAGTTGAAGCTTTAAACCAAGCCATAACATAACATAGGTTTCCAATCATTAGCATTAATTGTTTATGGTAGTGTATTATTGGTTCCAATAATCCCTAGAATCCACATATTAAACAAAACATGTCATTAATCCACAACATATAAAGTTCAACATAAACAATATTAACTCAAAGAATACAAATCGAGAAAAGGCTCTCAATCACTTAATATCACCAAATTAAAACTCAACACAATGGTATATTTACTCATCCATTTAAATGATTAGTATTATTGTTATAATGATTATGATGATAAATTGAGAAGAGAAGGAAAAGAAAGGGGTATGAAAAGAGTGGTGCATCGAACACACACACAAACCATAATGAGAATTAAGAACAGAATTTCAATTGAATGAGAAAGTAAAATAAGGGAATGGGATTCAAATATATTTAAACTATTTTAAGACCATTAATATTAAACTACTGAATTTTGATGAGAATAAGTGATATTGAATAAGAAACTAGAATTAAAATAGAATTACAAAGGAAAGGACTTACAAAATTACAACAATGAAGAACATAAAAGTAAATGAAAACAAAGAGAGGGTAAAAGATCTCTCAAGTGAAAACTTGAGTATGGAAGGTCCTCCCAAGCTTTTTTCAAGGCTTTGGTCATGCCATTATGATCTCCTCTATTCTTAAATTCCAACCCATTGAAGGAGAGAAGGGAAATGCATTTATAGCCCAAGGAAGTGGACTGTTTTCATTCCCAGTATGCCCCTCCACATGAATCGCCAATTTGGCTATTCAGAAAACCAAATCTCTAGATATCTCCTTATTCAAAGATGTGGATAATTTATTTGGAAGACCCCTCTAAAAATTTTGAGTCATTTGGACCTATTGAGCCAAAAATTTTGGCTAGTTTATTAAACCATTTTAATTTGTTAATTTCAATCTAGTATTTTCACAGACCAAAATTTTAAATGGTTTTTGCATAGAAATACGCCATAAATACCATGAAATTTCTTCAACAAAGTCGGCCTTCCAAATCTCTTCTTTCACACTGAAAAATCTCCGATTTATTGGATGCTTACATTATGAGATATGTCATGAATATTGTACTGATTTAATTTTTCGTTTAGAATGGTGGGCTGGACTTCAATGAATATTTTGGGCGCATTTATTTTAGAGTTGGGACTTGAAATTTTTATCCAAGACTCCTTAAATTGTCCCATGAACCTTTGAGGATAATGAAGAAATTTTAATATCTAGATTGAGCCCAGTAATTCAATCTTCATGACTGGTCCAGTTTCTTCCCAGATTCTGTAGGTCATCTTGTGTGGTAAATGTGATCCTTCAAATGGCATAATTGGGCCATGATCCCTTCTAATGAAATGTTTTATATTGAATTTGGAATCTGAAAAGAAACTAACCATACAATTAAGATAATTAGGGTGAGAGTTATAAATAAAATAGTAAACTAACTCAATTTCACTACATCTAAAAATACTAAAAAATTATACTTAGTATTAATACATTAATATTTCACACAAATTATGCACATTTAATATAAATTTAGTAAAGGGAGTATATAATAAGACATGAGAATATTAACGTCATCAACCTCTCAGTTCCATTTCTACCACCAACTAGAACCCAATATGGAGTTGTTTAGCCAATGGTCCCCTAATACCAACAACTTCCCCCATCAACATGGGGAGGATTGGTTCAACCTTTAGGACATTCACTGCATCAGGGGTATCCGTTTAAATAGGCATCAGTACGAAGAGTTCCTTTCCTCAGAGAATATTTGGTGGGATAGGTCACAGACTCACATCCTGACATGTAATTTGTTTGAGCTGGCCAAAGAGAGGTTGGGGGTCATGGAATTTTTGTAATAAATAACCTATTCGAAGTGGTTCAGCATGTTTCTATATAAATCCACTGAAATAAAGCTTTTGGAGCCCAGGAAGCAATGTACAACCATTGAATAGAGGAGCTAGAGTAGTTTATATTAGAGGATCATAGTTGTGGGGGAATATCAGTCCTGGGGATTCAGTGTTGATGAAATCTAAGACGCGAACATCTAGTATGCCAGATTTCTTGCAACTTTATTTAGTGGGTGATAACTGCTAGTAAGGGATACGAGGATGGGGTTCACCTGGTGACATTAGTTATGGTTGGCATCATATCATCCAATCAATGGTCCAACCTGGGGTCCCTGTGTTGGCATGTTTCTATTCCATTTTGTGGTGTATTTTGAGATGGGGCTCACCAAGGAGGATTTGTGGTCCTTTTCAAATCCTTCATGGTTAGATAGTAGCTCACTAAAATGGATACAACTTTCAAAAATCCATTTTTCAATAGGTAACATCCTGCGACCTTCCAAGATGAACATTGTCGAGGGGGTGTCATTGATTCTTAATGAAGAGGGTATAATTATATGGATCAGAAATAACACTAATTTTACATTTAGTTTGTCCCCATCACTAGTTCGATAGTTGATAGATTATGGGCAAGTCTCTCTAGATCAAAAATAATATTTGTAGAGCATCAGAGGTGGGGTACTTATGGACCGGGATGATGTAATGATCCTTTACAAGCCCAATGTGTCATCATGGGTTTCCATACCGTTTGGATGCCTCCAATGGATACCCAATAAGTTTTATACATAATTCCAAGGGGGGAAATCATTGTGTTCTTCTTCAAATGTGGCTGATGTTCACATCATACATCTCTGGTGAGTTAATTATATTTCCCCCCACTGGAGTTGATGTATTCCTCTCAACAAAATATGTCGATCATTGGGTGGAGGAATATTCCGAAGGGATCCTATGGAAGTGAGTCTCGTAGCTCATGGTGGCCAGTGTGGAGCCTAGGCGGTGAGAGAGAAGACAAGGAACTACTAGGGAGGAGAGGCTGGGAACAAGTCGGGCAGCCGGATCAGTACAGGTCAGAGCCTCAGTAGCAGGGACGTCATGTGGTGTGGCCATACCCTCATAATCCAGAGGGAGAGGGGAACGTGAACAAAATCAAGAAGTTTCCATGGATCTTCCCAAGAATGAGATAAGGTATCTTCTACAGCTTTCTGAGGATTTAATCTTCCATGCCCTATGTTCATCCAGGTTGAACTAATGGAAGTCAATGTGAACCTAAACACTTTTGAAAAAGATGGTATGAGATGGAATATAACATCTTGAAATTGTACTCATTTGGATTTATGATAGGGTGAAATTTCATCGTCATGACGCACATTTGACATCCATGGAGGCATATGAATACCAGTGGGGTCGATGTGAGGAATCATATCTCCTGGTGAGGGTAATTATCAGCCATGAGCATGAACATGAAATAATGTCATCTAAATATAATGATGGAAATAAAGAGTCAGAGGGAAGTGAGTGAGAAGAAAAATATGGAGAAGTAGTCGGAGAAGAAGAGGACGAAGAAAATGGGGAAGCTCAAAAGGGGCTTGGAGGGGGAGGGTCTCAGGGGACATCCTACCAAGGGATTCTTTAGGATATTGGTGATATTTCTATCTCTAACATGGAAATATCTAATCTACTCATGGTATGCCTCAATTCTTATACATCTTTTCCTATTTTCATCATTCGTAATCATCAATCGGATTTTTTCCCTATTCAGACGCTTATTAGGGCCGATCAAGAAGATCCATCGAATGAGGGGGAGAACACCCTAATAGAACAAGGTGGGGGGGATGACAACCATTATTTAACTGACAAGCGCTGAAGGAACACCTACAGTGGTAGCTCCTGCAGTTACTAAAATGTCGGCAGCTGATGCACTGATCTCTTATAAGTTTGATTACTCAGACCCTCATATTTTTCATAAGAGAGTTCATCTGATTAGGGAATTAATTGTTTGTGCAGTACTCATGATATTGGAGGCTCAATAGGCCACTGAATCTAGAACATTCATAGAGAATCTAATAGATATTGGACCAACCCAATCAGAACCCAATTGTCAAACCACAACAGCTCTGACACGTGTTGAGCAAAGGGTTGTGTTCACCGATGATATCACTGCTAAAGAGGGATCTGAAGTTCCGAGGGGAAAAATTTATGAAATGGCGCTAAGTGAAGATGGTCACCCATATATTAAAGATCCTAAAACCTTAATAGAAATCCCATAGGGAGACCTTGAAGTAGATCCTCTAGTTTCGTTTCCTAAATATCATCATGAAGACCCTGAGGAGATGAATGATTATGATCCTAAAGTAGCTGGTCAAAGTCATATGATGTTTATCAATGGTGAAATTGAATTGGGTACTTCCTAAACCATCCTATAAATAAATGGGATCCCCAAATAGGATCATTGCACACCTGGTTTCACCTTCTCTTAGTGGACGGGTGGATGCTAGCCACCTTCACGTAATGATCTGGGATTACATGGCTGAAAAGGTGGAAGAGAGTGGCTAACATCTTGTCGTCTCCCAATGCTGGAATAGATCTATGAGCGTACCGATGTTCCATGAGGTTGAGTGAAAAGTTTGACGCCCTGATGAACAGGCACATGAGAGATCCACATTTATTGTAGACAGACTCAAAATTATCAAGCAGTTGAAGGCCCAGTTGGTCAAATCCCAAGAGCATGCAGCACATAAAAACTATCAAATGGTTGGGTTTCAATCTAAGGATTAGAGAATGCAGATTATAGATAATGAGATATGATCTATAGTTTCTAAATAAGAGATGGAGATTAAGTAGAGGGAATCAGTCGAGGAGGCTACAAGCTGGAGGGTGGTAGCACTGGAGCATTCTATAACATGGGCTGATCTATAAGGGTTGTGTTTTGAAAAAACCCAATAAAAATTTATCCCCTTGTTTTTTCTATCCTGAACTACATGCATAGACTTATTATCATATTGCTTTTTTATTTTTATTATAACATCTCAATCATAAATCTAGTGTAACCAACAATCAATCCCTAATCTCATGTGGGTCATGCCAATTGTGAGAAATAAGGGGAGGCAACATCTTTAATTCATTTGATCATGAGAGTGTTAAACAATATTCATGCATCTCGAGTATAAATGACAAATCCGACTTCTAAGAATAAAGAGGGACTCCCGACTCAAGAATGAAGTTCTCATAACTGTCGATTATCTATTTTTCCATTGTGCTCTAGTACATGAGAGGAGTAACTCTAGGGGAGTTAGAATCAATAAGAACAATAGGGAATGGAATGTGCGAATCGTGATACCAAAAGTTTGGAACACTATGGCGGTGTCATGAGAATTAGGATACCTGATGGTCATGTTGGAAACATAGTATCCCAATTGTTTTACCCTAAAATGGGGACAACAAATGAGGGTCAACCACTGACCATGTTCAAGACACAGGGCTTGACTCAAAATGTCATCTTTTAGTCTTCTGGAATGTTATCGTAGGATATTAGAAAATCCATAGGCTGAATGTCCATACTATTAGGGGGTACCTTTAGATGTGAAATAGGACGAGAGTCTAAATAAAGGACACGCAAAGCGTGGAGAGTGGAGTGATGAATTATTTGAATAGATTCCAACATTCTTTAAATTATTCCATCATGGTGGAAAAACATTAGGTGGGAACACTAGCCGGATCTGGGATCAAAATTACTTCCAAATAGGACCATTGGGATAAGGACTTGTAGTGCCTTGTGGTTTTACATCATTCCAATATGGAAGATAAACACATAGTTTAAACGTTGTGTTGTGAGGACGGTGCACATATATTTAAGTTCATACTTCATGGACCATGATCAGAGTTAATGGGCTAGAAGGGTAAATGTCCCTGGGGTTTGGACTGAGGCGAATGTCCTGGATGCCACTGTGTATCCCATATGAATGAGAATAAAGACAAACATAGTTATTAATACATAGTATAGTCAGATACCAAAATTGGTAGGGGAATCCACTCTGGAGGAGTTGCTAATGCATCCCCTAATTATCATGGGGCATCTTGAACGTGTTCAGGGTAGAACCGCAGTTTATTGTCATGCATTGAGGAAAAATAGGCTCTTGTAGTTTAACGTTATATAATAGAATGGGAAGTGAAGGGGGTACCAATAGAGGAGTATGTGATGCGGTAGTTATAAACCCAACACAAATGAGTACATAAGGAGTCCACAACACAACATGTATCCCCAGAGGATGTTTTTTAGGCCAAGGGAAAGAAAGTGAAATTTAGTCTGGGCGCATGGCAAAGTACACAGGAGTTCTTACATAGCACATTAAGGTGGGGATCAATCCACATGTAGTTCTAGAAGTATCGTGGTGGGGTACCAATTTCAGGGACAATACTGTCATGCTGGTCTTTCCAATTCACCAAAAGAAGTGATATTTTATAGATCCTATATGTTATTTAGGATGGATGTGTGTTTTTTTGGTGAATTGATAAACCAAAGGATGAATAATCTAGGTGTCGCTATAGGAATCAATACATATGCATGAATTTCTAAATGATATGATGTATAATCACTACTAAACATGATGTCCCCTCAAGTAAGGAAATCCCAATGTACGGAAATGTTTCTTCATGCGGCCAGGATGATAATGTTACAGTTTTAGGTCATATGATAGGACCAACCCATTCATTTTAACATCTTTTAGTAAAGACAGATTAGTATAATGTTGTGGTGGAATTTTCAGCATACTTTAATGTCATATAGCTTGGACCCATACATTTGAAATGATGTTTTAGGGTAAAATGTTCATGGCATGATAAATCATGCCTGATGTGAATGAGGACATAATCCCACACCACACCACACACAATCCAGGGGAAGAAAACTTTGGATGAGTGTCCATAAATGGTCATAGAATATGGGTATGGACCTGTGGAAGAAACTTCTAGATGTACCTACATATCCCATGAAGATGGTAATCAAGCCATACATAGTTATGATAGTTCAATTTAACATCATGTAGGATGAGAGGAAGGAGAGACTTGCTCATAGAAAGAGATAATGTGGTGTGGATATTGGAAACCCTCCATGAATGAGGAAATAAGTCCACACCACACCACGCAATCCTATAAATGTCGATGCCAAAATTATGAATGGAAATGGTAATTAGGGGGAACCTAAAAAGCACCCGAAGATGAGGTGCCTGAGCATTTTTACGTATCCCATGAGGATGGGAATCAAGATACACATAGTTCTAGGTAATTTTGTTTTTATTCTATATGAAAATTACATAGATAGATCATAGTTTAAGGTCTTATATCTTAGACCAAAGAAAAGCAATAACCTTCCAAATGGGTGCAATCATCAACTGAATCCTGAAGCCCACGTGATCTATTCTCAATGTGGGAAAAAGGGTAGATATGTTCTTTGGAACACATGGAATACATGCAATTTGTAAATCAATGAGGATCCCCAAATGAGGCATCCCGGTGGCTTTGTCCTCCTAACGTGCCAATGCGCCCTGAGAGATAGTACCAAGAGTTTCAAAATTCCACTTGGACTTGATGGAGAGGAAGATGATGTGAATCATGCAACCAATATAAGGCTTTATGGTTGTAATGTGACGGTGGAGGATAACTCTTAAACATGTTTGAAACACAGAATCTATATCACGTGACCTGAAATGGGAAAAAATGGAGTTTTGACTGCAGACCATATTCGCAACACGATACTTGTATCAATTAGTTATTCGCGGTCCTCAAGGGTATTGGCCAAAAATGATAGAATATCCCTTTTTCAGACTATCTTTTCTATTAGGGGACCCTTTTGGATGTGAAAGATGATCAAATTCCAAATAATATAGAGTATGATGCATAAAGATGGGTGATAACATGTCCATGTAGGATTCATAAATATAGGTGATGAACCAGAGTGCTCTTTGGCACATTGGTGAACATCCAAATAGGGTTGTGGGGGATAACTTAAGAGCATCTAAATTGAAAATAATTTTATAGGATAGGGGGAATATGATCTCTTAGGAGAAAGTGGTACGTGGCATGGTTGTTACAAAACTGAACTAAATGATAACATAAGGCCATAGCACAATGTATAATCCTATCCAGGAAGAACATAGGCTTGGGGGCCATGAAGCTAAGGAGGATTCTAGGAAATGGGGATGGAACTAAAGACTAAATTTTAGGGTGGTCCTATGTATACCATAAGGATGGGAATTAATCCAAACATAGTTCTAGGGGATGATGTACAGTTTTATGTCATGTGGAAAGGACACATATTGGAGTAAGGTATCTCAATAAGGGATGTTTATGAAATTGTGTGTAACTAGAAGTGAATGTGGACATAAGGCCATACCACACCATACAATGCTGTGTTTGAATTTGGGATAGGGTCCTGAAAAGTGTGAGGGATCTGAGGTTGGTCCACATATTGAATGTCACAACCATTTATTTGATTAACGCCTTACAGTGATGATGCCAGTGATCATAGTTTATGGTCAGAGGGATCAAACAGTAGATGCACAGTTTAATGTCATGAGTGTGGGACAGATGGGTAGAAAGGATGAATCACAATTCCTATTATGTGGGAGACCATAGGATGACAATAATGATTGAGGATAACTATTGACCATTTTCGCAACATATTTTTTGTATTGTGTGACTAGGGATGAGGGAAATTAATGGATCATAGACCATTGACCATATTCGCAACATGGAACATGTAACAATTTTTCACATGATATCCTCAAGGACGTTGTCCCAAAAAGGGTTGATAGCCCTTAGGATATGAATCTATTCCATTTTGGGTTCCTTTCTTATTTGAATGATGGCATAAAACCAAATGATGGTACACATAAAGAATAGTGGGACCTGTGCAATTTAACGTCTTGTAGTGAGGAAAACGGTAGAGGGGTGTCTCAAGAAGATGTATGTGGCGTGGAAAAAATAACCTGACATGAATTTGGAAAAAGAGTCTACACCACACCACACAATCCTAAGGGAGAACATAGGAAAGGGGATCAGGAAGGAAGAGGGAAGTGAGATGGGAAGTCCCAACCATTTTGTAGTTTTAGGTCTTGCAGTGAGGACAATGGGGATCTTAGTTTAACGTCATAGATCTTGGACCATAAAGACATGAACCATTTTGTGGGTATTTCCTTAACAATTATCCAAAGCAAATGTGAATAATGGTTAGTGTGGGAAACAAGTAATTGGATCTGGCTCTCCCAACGTATAAGGGTAGAGAAACCAAACTACTATTGATATCATGTGGTCTATAATTGGAGCAAAAATGAGTGTCGGCTACTGTCTCTATTGACAGTGTGGGACATATATCAATTTTTCATTCGAGATCCTCGAGGAAGTTGTCCTAAAATGGAAGGATATACCTATATCCAAGCATCCATGTCGTTCAGGGGTCCTTTTGGATGGGAAAGATGATGAATTCTCAAATAAAAGGATTGTGTGAAGCATGGATATGCATATGTTGTTTAGCATCACGGCGGATGAGAAAAGAGGTGGATGTAACGCCCCGACCCCAGCTACCCAGAGTCGGTGCATTACTTCGTAACATTGGAATGATCACAAAAGATCAAGTCTCGAAAGACCGATTAGTTTAGTAGCCTTGGAAACACTAGATACATTCGTAAACGTTACATTACATCATAAAGTGAAAAACTACAATAACAAAGTCTCCATAGTCCACACTCATATCCTCTTCTGACTATCCCTGCAGGTCATTCGTAAAATACTTCTTCACATCCTGGAAAATATTAAAACATTGAAAGGGGTGAGCTCAGATGCTCAGTAAGGATAACAATATTGCGGAAGCTTTCATAAATAAACATTAACATTTAAGGCAATGTATAACTAAAACAAAAGCCTTTTAAACATGAACTTCAACATAATATGGCAAAAGTAAAATGAGATAATGCCATTCTCTTCTTCACATGGATATTCTACTGGTCGAATAATCACATGCAATATCAATAACCACTTTCATAATGATGGAATGCATAATGCCAGACTATCATAACCACGTAGTCAAGGCCTCGTGCCAAGACCACAAATAAGATTTTGTCAAGGCCTCGTGCCAAGACACTAGTTTGTCTCATGAGACCTGCCGATGCATCGAGGAGCTATAGCGGGCTCCACCCGTCACTTATTAAGTCTAATGCATTCCTCATATGAATAGGTTTAAACATATCATAAACCATAACATAATCGTATCACATAAAACATGCATAAAGGAAACATAACATTTCCACATTTCAATCACAAGATATAAATACAAAACATTGATATAATAAAAAGGCTTTCAAAACCATTTTCAATACCAAAATAAAAGAAAGTTAAAACTTTGTATTTATTTTTCATTAAAAAAAATGATGGCTTGTAGAGGAAGTCGAATTTCAAATAATGGTCACGGCGGCGGAGAAGTCGTTGTCGCCGCATAAGTACGGAAAGAAAAACATTCCCTTTTGTCGTTTAGCAAAACGCTTTGTATAAAAAGATTCCTTTTGAATAACCGTAGAAGTCAAAGGGGTTTATACACCGTATAAAAGAAAGTTGTGTATAAAGCCAAATATGCCTCAATGAAAGGAGATTGAGACAAAGTCCTTAAAAAGATCATTTTTAAAATAAAATAGATCTATTATGTGTATTCACTATAGGTACACATAAAGAAAGTAAAAGTACAAAATAGGACATAACAATATCATGACATAATTTGAAAGTAGGAGATTAACCCAAAGAATGGAAGTTGGGTTAAGAAATTCCCTTACCTTGTGTCCGACTTGACTCAACCGTTCTTTAACCTCCTGAATAATAAACTAGAGTTAATATATACCTTATTAAGAACCATTTTCAACTTCATTATCCTTATTATATCACTTATTACAATGATATGAACATTATGTAATTATTTAAGTTAATAACGGTCGTTTTGTCGATCTTTGGTACTTGAGTCAAAAATAAACTTCTTATGATTACAAGTTGTTAATGTGGTGAAATATCCATTATATCCAGAATTATATTCATAATTTAGATGTCATATATGTCTTATATATCCAGTATATACATTCATTTATAATATTACGTAACATTTAGAGGTAAGAAATGAAATGCACCGTTCATGGAGACGGTAAGCCGTACGTACGCATGAACGCTACTTTCATTTCAATTTCATATTTAATGGAACTAAATCATAATGATATAAATGTATAATATAATTCCAGTATAATATAGTGTATAATACCATTTACTCCATCCTTTATACATCCCACATATGGCATTTACGATTCAAATCACTTTGAGGGGGCGGTAGTCCGCACTTCCTAAAATGAAATTATCGCGTTTTACCCATAATGGAAATAATAAAGTATGCCATAAATGAGAAATACAGAAGCATAAGTAAAACAAAAACATATTATATATCATATATAGAAATAGTGACATCTTAATGGCCACCTTTGAAGGTGTTATATGAGTGTTGAACAATCATCGCTTCGTGAGGCAGAAATTCGCCATCCACAGAAACCGTATGTTCTTTAACCATTAGATGTAGGTGTGTGTAAGTGTAGCTCGAATACTTCTTATAACAACATCCTAGTATATTGAGGATACTGGTGTTGTTACAAAAAAAATGAATAAAAGAGTTTAGGGGGTTGGAGAAGAAAAATAAAACAAAACAACAATATAAAAGACATTACCTCAAAATCGGGTAACTCTTTTTGATTTGAGCTAAAGGCTTCCTTGGGAAGAGTTATGCCCAAAGTGAGGATTCTAGGAGTAAGAGGGGGAAGTTGGGAGAGTATTTGGGCAGAGGTTGGCCGAGCCAAATGGCTTGAAAGTGTGAATAAGGTGGGAGAGGTGGGGGCCTTTTATAAGTGGAGAGGAGGGGCTCTTTTGGAAAGATTGAAATGTTACATTATTTACACAATGCTTTTCGGATTCTAAAGGTCCCACACTTATATAATTCGAGGCTAAGGTGATAAGGGTTCGAAATATCTTCATCCAATAGGCTTTGGACAAGTGTAAGCCTCGGATTTTGCATTATCTTCTCATTTTATTTAAATCGTCAAATAATGATGTCATCGCTGCATCATTATTATGTCATAAATACTTTAATTTATTTAATGTCTAAAAATTATAAAACAAATACTATGATGTAGGAAATCTTTTTAGCTTTCCAATGACTATTTATAATCAAAATTTGGACTTGTATAACCCCAATTAAAAATTGTTTTAGTAGAACAATTTATGTTAGTGTCATTTTCACTTTAACATTAAATAAAAACTAATTTATGTCATTTCCCAACAAAAGTGGATCCATGGGGTCCCCAAGTTAGGCCATGGCTTGTCTTGGTCGGCCATGACTCAACCAATGAGGTTGGGACATGTGTCTAGGTCATTTAATATTATTAAAGTATTATCTATACCTTAAACTACACTAATTACCACTAATCGCGATTAAGAACTTAATAAGTTACTATTCACAAAAAAATTATTATAATCTCATTGAACCACATTTTACTTCTTAATGACAACCATGTATGTCGGATTTTTGAAAATCAAATCACAGAAGTGGTAATATTTCATTTAAACGAAAAATCAGTTATTTAACTACCACTTAGTGGTTTCACTATTCATCAAAAATTGAAGTTTCTCAGAACAATGCCAAAATTTCATCCTAAGCTATAATTGATATTCCGAATTCAAAAATGATGTCTATTTTACAAAATTCCAAACATATAAGTTGCATTAATTAATTTTATAATTAATTCCCGCTGTTACGACAAATAGCGTGTTTTCAAGAAACAATTTATATCAAAAGATTGGCAATTGTTTATGTCCAAATTCAATGTTAAATTAATTCTAATGACCACCATTGGATAAAATGGTAAAAATATATTCTAATTATACATTAAATCCACTCAATAGTATAACTTATCACTATAAATTATTTTGATTAAAAAAGTTGTTTTAAGTATTTTTCACTATTCATAAAAAATTAGAAGTTCTGAGAAAAATACCAAAAATTCAACATAGGCTAATTTCGATATTACGAATACAAAAATGAAGTCCATTTTGAAATATAAAATTTCTATAATTTTAAAAAGTGGTTATTACTATTCATAACGGCTAGTTTGATTTGTCGCGATGTTTTAGAACTCGAAGTTGCGTACAATGCAAGCTATTGTATTATTGAATGAGAAGCGTATCGTGGAAGCTCGGGGTGTTACATTCTCCCCTCCTTCAATAAATTGCGTCCTCGCAATTTGAAATTTTTCTTGGAAAATAAAAGGTTGAAAAGGGAAAATACCTTTGTGGAAAACCCACATCGGAAATAAGATTAATAAAATTTAGCCTTAATAAGAGGTAAATGGAAATAAGAAAGTCACCACCAAATTATAATCTCGATAAGGAGAACATTGGTGGCAATTAGAGACATATAATTGGAGGAAAAACGTAAATATTTGTAGGGAGTGATTGAGGTCATCAATAACAATCAACTGTCAAATTGAGGGCCTCAAAGCCTTCAATCTATATTGATTTAAAATATCATCAGTTCAACAAGACATAAGGTATTAGGATAACACATTTTTTTGTTTTAATATCCCTTTACTAAAGTTTAAGAATTAATTTATTCATTGAATAAGAGATAGGTATATATATATTTATGCTTGACAATTAGAGTTTCAACCTTCAACTCATCTTTCACTCAAAAAGATAATAGAACTCAAAAATATCATACTTATCCTAATTGTATAAGGTTCAAAATGTTAAAACATACCATTTAGATTAGTAAAATTATTTTGTAATAACCAGGGACTTCCTGTAGGCTAGTGGTAGGAAATAAAGGCTTGTCGCACTTTGATTGTGGGTTCGATTCCTACAGCTTTGTCCGACGCGACGGTTTATGCCCCACCCTGCAGGTTGTCCTTTTCCTAAAACTATAGTATTATAATACTCCAAAAACAATCTTCATTAATTTTTTAACCTTAAACCATACTATCCAAAGATCAACTTAATCCACTCCAAAATAACTCTGTCCAGACTTTCTATAAAATGTCTCTTAATTCCAAAATCAATTGTAGCATCAGATTCCCCATAAAAAGAAAAGTTTCTCTTATTGTCACATACTAAAAATATGATTACCTTAATCATATTAAAACCTTACTGAAATCAAAAAGTACTACAGTACAATCCTTATATAGATCACATTATTCTAATAACCAGAATATAATCCATGAGTCCAAAAGCACCAATACATTAGTTATTCTGCTTCAACTGTAGTAATAGCATAAGATTGTCCTTGATCCCTTGGCCTTTTCTGAGGTATGTTTCCCTGACGCTTAGGACATTCATTTTCATAATGACCCATTTCTCTACAATTGTAGCATTCAACTTTGACAGCCTCTTTCTTTCCCTTGCAATCACGTGCCTGGTGACCTTTTTCTCCACATTTATAACAGACTCCCATTCCTTTTAGGCAAGTACCAGGGTGATTCTTCCCACAATTATCACATAATGGAAAATCCTTCTTTCCCTTTTTCCCTTTATCTGTCTCTTGTTCCACCGTTCTCTTCTTCTCTTGCTTTACTTTGTTGTCATAAGACTTAGAGAATTCCTTTTCTGTCTTGATAGCACATGAGACTATATCTTCGTATGTTGAGAAAGATTGTGACACTAGAGCTCGACGGAGAAATGGTTTTAACCCATCAAAGAAACGATCAATCTTACTCCTTGGGTTACGTATATAATCTGCAGCATACCTTGCTAACCTTGTAAAGTTAGCCTCATACTTTGCGACATTCTCATCCTCCTTCTGCCTCAGACTCAGAAATTGCCTTTCCATATCCGCTCGATGGTCTCGAGGAAAGTATTTTTCTAAGAACAGTTCTTTGAAATCCCTCCATTCCATATTTGATACTTCATCATCTTCCTTCATGTTTTGAATCAATGACCACCATTGATCGGCATCTCCAGTGAGGCGGTAAACTGCCATGACAACCTTCTCCCTTTCACTACTCCCTAAGGCATGGAATATTTTCTCTAAGGAATTTATCCATTGCTCAGCTACTATAGGATTTGTACTCCCATTGAAGGTTGGTGGTTGTTGCCTCATGAAGCGGTCTAACATTGATCCTCCACGTTGCGGATCAGGGTGCTCCATACGAGTAAAGTTATTATTCATAACCTGAGTGAGTTGTCCCAGTATGGTAATAAGTTGATCAGCACCAGTTGTATCTCCAGATCCACAATAATTATCTTGATCAGGAGGGAAATCCCTACACGGAGTTCGTGCATTGATACGGTTTCCATTCCTTCCACTAGGCGCCATTTCTAAATAATGGCATAAACTAGATTAGTTTATGAATCAAAATACATAATTCCATACTTGTAAAACACTTTACATAAATTGAACTATTTATGGATATAATCCATAATCATAAAAAGAAATGTTTTTTTTGAGGAAGTATATACTCATAACCCTTCATAGTGGTTTGTAAATAAAATGAGAATTATCCTAAGCATATCCCCCGGGAGTGTCGTAACCAAGAGTGCAGCAAGGCCCGTTGTCGTGCACCAGTTCCCGTTCGAGTCTAGCTCAAAGCGGTGTTTTCGGGTTTTACCCCTAGGTACATCTGTGCCAGAGCCGCCTCTACCTGCTCGTATCCAGACAGGGATGTATTGCTCGGAAAAGTCATAACATCTCTATAATACCAAAATTCTAGGAAGTTCTTCTATACTAATCCTCAAAGTCTATCTTTGGGCTATGTGCTCTAATCAGAGTTTATCTAAATCTAGCTTCCAAGGTTAGTACTAAACTGCCTCTGATACCAACTGTAACGCCCCGACCCCAGCTACCCAGAGTCGGTGCATTACTTCGTAACATTGGCATGATCACAAAAGATCAAGTCTCGAAAGACCGATTAGTTTAGTAGCCTTGGAAACACTAGATACATTCGTAAACGTTACATTACATCATAAAGTGAAAAACTACAATAACAAAGTCTCCATAGTCCACACTCATATCCTCTTCTGACTATCCCTGCAGGTCATTCATAAAATACTTCTTCACATCCTGGAAAATATTAAAACATTGAAAGGGGTGAGCTCAGATGCTCAGTAAGGATAACAATATTGCGGAAGCTTTCATAAATAAACATTAACATTTAAGGCAATGTATAACTAAAACAAAAGCCTTTTAAACATGAACTTCAACATAATATGGAAAAAGTAAAATGAGATAATGCCATTCTCTTCTTCACATGGATATTCTACTGGTCGAATAATCACATGCAATATCAATAACCACTTTCATAATGATGGAATGCATAATGCCAGACTATCATAACCACGTAGTCAAGGCCTCGTGCCAAGACCACAAATAAGATTTTGTCAAGGCCTCGTGCCAAGACACTAGTTTGTCTCATGAGACCTGCCGATGCATCGAGGAGCTATAGCGGGCTCCACCCGTCACTTATTAAGTCTAATGCATTCCTCATATGAATAGGTTTAAACATATCATAAACCATAACATAATCGTATCACATAAAACATGCATAAAGGAAACATAACATTTCCACATTTCAATCACAAGATATAAATACAAAACATTGATATAATAAAAAGGCTTTCAAAACCATTTTCAATACCAAAATAAAAGAAAGTTAAAACTTTGTATTTATTTTTCATTAAAAAAAATGATGGCTTGTAGAGGAAGTCGAATTTCAAATAATGGTCACGGCGGCGGAGAAGTCGTTGTCGCCGCATAAGTACGGAAAGAAAAACATTCCCTTTTGTCGTTTAGCAAAACGCTTTGTATAAAAAGATTCCTTTTGAATAACCGTAGAAGTCAAAGGGGTTTATACACCGTATAAAAGAAAGTTGTGTATAAAGCCAAATATGCCTCAATGAAAGGAGATTGAGACAAAGTCCTTAAAAAGATCATTTTTAAAATAAAATAGATCTATTATGTGTATTCACTATAGGTACACATAAAGAAAGTAAAAGTACAAAATAGGACATAACAATATCATGACATAATTTGAAAGTAGGAGATTAACCCAAAGAATGGAAGTTGGGTTAAGAAATTCCCTTACCTTGTGTCCGACTTGACTCAACCGTTCTTTAACCTCCTGAATAATAAACTAGAGTTAATATATACCTTATTAAGAACCATTTTCAACTTCATTATCCTTATTATATCACTTATTACAATGATATGAACATTATGTAATTATTTAAGTTAATAACGGTCGTTTTGTCGATCTTTGGTACTTGAGTCAAAAATAAACTTCTTATGATTACAAGTTGTTAATGTGGTGAAATATCCATTATATCCAGAATTATATTCATAATTTAGATGTCATATATGTCTTATATATCCAGTATATACATTCATTTATAATATTACGTAACATTTAGAGGTAAGAAATGAAATGCACCGTTCATGGAGACGGTAAGCCGTACGTACGCATGAACGCTACTTTCATTTCAATTTCATATTTAATGGAACTAAATCATAATGATATAAATGTATAATATAATTCCAGTATAATATAGTGTATAATACCATTTACTCCATCCTTTATACATCCCACATATGGCATTTACGATTCAAATCACTTTGAGGGGGCGGTAGTCCGCACTTCCTAAAATGAAATTATCGCGTTTTACCCATAATGGAAATAATAAAGTATGCCATAAATGAGAAATACAGAAGCATAAGTAAAACAAAAACATATTATATATCATATATAGAAATAGTGACATCTTAATGGCCACCTTTGAAGGTGTTATATGAGTGTTGAACAATCATCGCTTCGTGAGGCAGAAATTCGCCATCCACAGAAACCGTATGTTCTTTAACCATTAGATGTAGGTGTGTGTAAGTGTAGCTCGAATACTTCTTATAACAACATCCTAGTATATTGAGGATACTGGTGTTGTTACAAAAAAAATGAATAAAAGAGTTTAGGGGGTTGGAGAAGAAAAATAAAACAAAACAACAATATAAAAGACATTACCTCAAAATCGGGTAACTCTTTTTGATTTGAGCTAAAGGCTTCCTTGGGAAGAGTTATGCCCAAAGTGAGGATTCTAGGAGTAAGAGGGGGAAGTTGGGAGAGTATTTGGGCAGAGGTTGGCCGAGCCAAATGGCTTGAAAGTGTGAATAAGGTGGGAGAGGTGGGGGCCTTTTATAAGTGGAGAGGAGGGGCTCTTTTGGAAAGATTGAAATGTTACATTATTTACACAATGCTTTTCGGATTCTAAAGGTCCCACACTTATATAATTCGAGGCTAAGGTGATAAGGGTTCGAAATATCTTCATCCAATAGGCTTTGGACAAGTGTAAGCCTCGGATTTTGCATTATCTTCTCATTTTATTTAAATCGTCAAATAATGATGTCATCGCTGCATCATTATTATGTCATAAATACTTTAATTTATTTAATGTCTAAAAATTATAAAACAAATACTATGATGTAGGAAATCTTTTTAGCTTTCCAATGACTATTTATAATCAAAATTTGGACTTGTATAACCCCAATTAAAAATTGTTTTAGTAGAACAATTTATGTTAGTGTCATTTTCACTTTAACATTAAATAAAAACTAATTTATGTCATTTCCCAACAAAAGTGGATCCATGGGGTCCCCAAGTTAGGCCATGGCTTGTCTTGGTCGGCCATGACTCAACCAATGAGGTTGGGACATGTGTCTAGGTCATTTAATATTGTTAAAGTATTATCTATACCTTAAACTACACTAATTACCACTAATCGCGATTAAGAACTTAATAAGTTACTATTCACCAAAAAATTATTATAATCTCATTGAACCACATTTTACTTCTTAATGACAACCATGTATGTCGGATTTTTGAAAATCAAATCACAGAAGTGGTAATATTTCATTTAAACGAAAAATCAGTTATTTAACTACCACTTAGTGGTTTCACTATTCATCAAAAATTGAAGTTTCTCAGAACAATGCCAAAATTTCATCCTAAGCTATAATTGATATTCCGAATTCAAAAATGATGTCTATTTTACAAAATTCCAAACATATAAGTTGCATTAATTAATTTTATAATTAATTCCCGCTGTTACGACAAATAGCGTGTTTTCAAGAAACAATTTATATCAAAAGATTGGCAATTGTTTATGTCCAAATTCAATGTTAAATTAATTCTAATGACCACCATTGGATAAAATGGTAAAAATATATTCTAATTATACATTAAATCCACTCAATAGTATAACTTATCACTATAAATTATTTTGATTAAAAAAGTTGTTTTAAGTATTTTTCACTATTCATAAAAAATTAGAAGTTCTCAGAAAAATACCAAAAATTCAACATAGGCTAATTTCGATATTACGAATACAAAAATGAAGTCCATTTTGAAATATAAAATTTCTATAATTTTAAAAAGTGGTTATTACTATTCATAACGGCTAGTTTGATTTGTCGCGATGTTTTAGAACTCGAAGTTGCGTACAATGCAAGCTATTGTATTATTGAATGAGAAGCGTATCGTGGAAGCTCGGGGTGTTACAGTGGAGATCTCAATGGAGAGGGATAAATGATGCTGTCATGATGAAATTGACATGAATGAGTGAAAAAACATGTTGTTGGCACCAAAATTATGGATAAACTAGAAAAAATATAATGCATTAGGGGTTGTGTTGTGAAACCAATTCGCAGAGCCCCAGTGCCCCGCGGTCAGCATAGAGCTCCCCCTTCGTGAACCCGTCATGGAAAAAGGTGGTGGGATGCTCCACGAAACCATTTGACAATTGCGATCCTACCACGAAGTAAGGAGGTGGTATGCTCTGCGATCCCATTTGACATTCGCGTACCCGCCATGGATCAAGGAATGGGG
Source organism: Viscum album (assembly GCA_963277665.1). NCBI lineage: Eukaryota > Viridiplantae > Streptophyta > Magnoliopsida > Santalales > Viscaceae > Viscum > Viscum album. The sequence continues at coordinate 657,801,170 of OY728140.1, forward strand.
ATGCTCTACAAACCCCTTTGTCATTTTCAAACCCTCAGTGGTGCAAAGAGGTGGGATGCTCCGCGAACCCATTTGAAAGTTGTGAACCCACGGTGGGGTAAGCTCAATATTTGTGAAGAGCACACTCTGATTCGTGGTGCCTCTTGCCTATAAATATTAGGTTATCCTTGATCCCAAAGGATGAATCCTCTGACCTTTCACCTTTAGAGCTCTCACATCGCGAATCAATTTCTTCTCTATGAACCATGATATTTTCAACGTTCAATTGCACCGTGACGTGCCTTTCCATTTGCTTTAATTCTGCCCCTCTTCAAATAGGGATTCCATTCATGGGGCACATAGGCCCCCACGAAGGAATAAGATCCCCAAAGGGACTCGAATCTTCATAGAGAACTTGTGCTTCATGAAGTATCCTTCGTGGACATGTGACCGACAAGCTAAGGCAGGGACACTGCCCATCGTGAGGCACATTTCTTTGCAATATTACACTTCATGGACCACCATTACTTCATGACTCATTTCTCCATGAATGGAATTCGACTTCATGTAGAACCATCCATCTTCAACTATTACCTATGCCTAGGTTATGCCACTTTACATTGCGAAGAACACCCCTTCGTGGAGTGCGTCCACAACATGGAGCACGAGAGCTTCACAAGGATTCTACCTATGAACCCCTTTTCACTACAACTCATTTTCCCATACAGCCCTTCCAGATCTCACAAAGCCATTTCAAAGTCCCTGGGGTGGTTTTTCCTATTTTGTTGCTTCACCTCATGCTTCTTCGGATAAGAAGGCTAACATGGACCCCCCTTTGGATCACTCCACGACACCCCTAGACACAGAATTATCAGTTCATTCCCTTCAAAAATTTCTAAAGGGTGTCGGTTATGTAATTCCTAGGGGTGAGGAGTGAACCTACGTCATCTGAGCTACAGGATGTTAAACTACCAAGTGTCATCATCCTCAGCGCATGACATTAAACTGTGACCTCACCTCGTGCATCACATGTGGGTCTCCCCACCTTGGAAACTTTGTATTCCCACTAGTCCCCACAGAAGTGAAATAATTCCTCACATTGAATTAGATCCTCTTTATTGGATTGGCGTCTGTCCATGGGGATAGGGAAACCCCATTGGATTAAGCCCCTAGCCCTTCTTGCAGGAGGTAGAATCCCTGATCCACATCTCTTCTTCAGTTCCAATTCCTTCTCTCTTTGTGATTTTTTGCCATTGGGCCTCCACCCAAGATTAAGTCCCAATCTCCATCTCCTCGGGCTACTAACCACACGTAAGCATTTATTTTCTCTACGGGCTGCTAACCATGCATAAGCCCCTACTGCCACATTTGGTTGTGGACCATGCATAAGAACCTATTTCAATTTTGGACCACTAACCATGTGTAATCCCCATTCCACTTCTCACAGATGCATCTTCCATGATGTTATCGTCAGGTCATTGGTTCCTCTAGTTTCTTGCACTAAGCATGACTCACATGGCCTTAGAGTAATAATCGACTATGATATTCTCTCTGTGTAGCCTATAGTGTAATCCCCAACCACCATCATGAACAATTTGGTCTTTGTTCCTTACCAAGGCAAGGTACATAGTAAACATCCCTAAGATTCAATCCCACCATATATTGGTTCTGACCCCATTCACATCGGCTCCCACTCTTTCTTGAACTATGTCGTCTTTGATCCTTTCTAAGGAATGGAACATAGGAGCCTCTCTGAGGTTCAAGCCGACCATCCATTTATTCTGACCCCCATTCATGTCGGTTCCCACTCCTTCTTGAACAATGTGGTCTTCGACCCTTGCCCTGTCAATGTATGTAGGAAGCCTCCTAGAGGTTCAATCCCACTAACCATTGGTCCCGACTATCTCCAAATGGGCTCACTAAGACCCACTTGAACTATGTGGTCTTTGACCATTTCCATGGAGTGGTATGTAGGAATTAACCCTGAGGTTCAATCCCAAAAACCATTGGTTCTATCCCCCTTCACGTCGAATAACATTCGCCCCGCATGAAGTTAAAATTCATGCCCCCTTGATTTCTTGTACTACATTAAACTACATCCACCATCCCGAACAAAGTGGGATTTGATCCTTGTCTCCTAGACATGGTATGTATGAACCGTCAATGAGGTTCAACCCCATCTAGTGGAAAGCCATTGTGACCCCATCCAGGGTTAATCCGTTGTGATCCCATCCAGTTGTAAGCCGTTGTGACCTCATCCAGATGAAAGTCGTTGTGACCCCATCTAGTAGTAAGTCGTTGTCAACCCCATCCAGTGGTAAGCCATTGTGACCCCATCCAACGGTAATCCATTGTGACCCCATCAAGAAGTAATCCGTTTTCAACCCCTTCCAGTGTAAATATGTTGTGACCCCATCCAGCAGTAATCCTTTGTGACAATATTTAGCGGTAATACATTGTCAACCCCAATCGAATGTAGGTTGTGGAAGTCCCCAATCGACTGTAATCCATCTTAAAATAAACTATGTGGACATTGATTCCCTACCATATAGATTCATAGGAATCCTCCCTATGGTTCATGCCCACCACTCATGTTTCATCCGGATCTCTCCCTCGAGCCTATGTGTTTCAGGAATGTCATGACCCATCCAAGAGGTTCAACGTCCTTCAGTTCCCATCAAATCATCCATTGTCACGAGTCACCTCTTCTGGTGTCCAATTGTCCCACCAAACTATGCAGACATTGATTCCCTACCATGGGGATATGTCGGAAGTCTCTTCAAGGCTCAAGCCAACATCACCATCATCCTCACGTCGGTTCCATCCCATTCTCTCTCGACTACATTCATCTCTCCATCATCCATCCTGATCCATACCCAGGCTACCACATCCCGGTGAGATCATGCTAGTTCATCTCCTTACATCAGTGTTCCCATTAGGGATTGAACCCATTTGATTCACTCTTGTCAGTGTTATGATCAGTCTGGTCTATCTCTGCTAGACGTTAAACTCATGGCATACCCTGTGATAAACATGGGAAGATGAGGAAAACCTCAGATACATGCCTATGGAATATAATTCCCCGTATTCAACATGGGATGCCTCAGGGATCTATGCCCTCAAGAATCCATATAATAAGGGGAAGAAACCCAGAAATTCTACTGTTCAAGAATCCAAACACACCAGTGATGTCCACCATAACTTCATCCCCGACCAAAGGTTGCTTCCTTGACTGGATGCCTTGGAATGTCGTGATAGAAGTAGTGTAATTAATCAGAGTCCATGAAGCCATGGCACTGGGAAGAGTTTCACGATCAATTTCTTAGTCTATATGGGAGACCCAGACTATGTGAAGAGTTCTGAAAAGGAATCAATGGATGGATGAACCGACATCCCATCATCCTGTTCCGATCAAAGAGAAAACATCGCAAAATAAAGAATGGATACCGCCCATATTTTGAATGTGGGAATGCGAGGAAAAAGTTGTGCCCCTTCCACAGACAGATGCGCAGACCCCGTCGAAAGCATCAGAAACAGAAATGGTGAACCAAACTGGAATTTCATCTCCTCAATGTAGAGATTAGTAGTGTTCGAGACATCAGTGTATTAGCGTGTCACTAGATCTAGTTATCCAGCACTGGGTCCCGCCAAGAAAATAGCAGTCCTGGCATGAAACTCACTAGAGGTTGGTGCATTCAAAACATTGGACATCCCGGTCTACGACGTTGTCAGCATGGATCATTCTTATCTTCCATGGGAGATGGAATGGTATTGGGGCACTAGACGTCAATTTCTTTGTTTCATCACTAATGGTTTAATCTCCCTGATTTAAGGAACCGAGTTGTTACACCAGGAATCTGTTAGCCACCCACCCACCAACGAAGGGCTAGGGGAAACCCCAATGTGGAAATCCCACATGGCTCAACCACTTATGAAAAGGATTCCACACCCACAGCTATTGGGAGACCACGCCCCATCTCCATTTCAGAATTTGTACAACGAAGTGTGATAAGAAACCACATACATCGATATGAGGAGGAGGGGATTATCACGACTTGGGATATGACCCACTATGATATAAAGGTATCTGTTCCTCTTCACCAATGCTACCCCCAAGGGCTGAGATGGGATCTATATCTCTCCAATCCAACATACAACCATTTTGGGAGCCTCTCCCAAGAAAGTCTCGACGACTCCCTCCCCTACACCGACGAGGTAGGGGATATCTGGGCCAGCCCAGTTGGGATCACGTTCTAGGGGTCCCTAAGGAGGGCCCCCACAAGACCGCACCAGTGCCACCACCGGGTCCCACGGGATAAAGAGTGGGTAATCTATAATCCTACACCACTGACCTTGATCCGGCTAACCCGAGACCATCATCGGGCATAGGACGATGAGAACGCCTGCCTGTGGGCGTCGACGTCAGAAGGTACTATAGACTGGGCTACCACGAACATGTATCATCAGCCACTTGTTCACACTAAGTATGGGAACTTATATACACATCCATGACCAAGGCCCCGACTGCCCCATGGGTAGGTTGGGTGGACTTTCTCGGCCGTCGGAACAGGGAGCATCTGCCGTGGAAAAACCCGCGGCAATGACACCCAGTTTTTATATCTTCCGCGTACTACCACCATGGAGAACATGGGTCCTTAGCACTTCCATTATCAGCATGGAGGTCTGCCCTGTGCTAGCTTTAATTAGAAGGAGGGTCCTCCCCACGACAGTGACACTCAGTACGCAAGCCTATCCAGTGCTCATTAAATTGGGTATGGGGTAATTCCTCCTTCCAATGATTGCCAATATGGATATGTTATGCATCTGGTCAATCTTCAGTGTGGGGTGATTCCCCATTTCCTTTCAGTAGCAGAAAAATGTCTTCCTGGCCTCACAAATCAGAGGAGTGATGGGCAGCTTCACTTCACTAGCACCCAGCATGGTGGTCCTACCCGTGTTCTACTTGAATAGTATGAGAACCCTCCTTGTGCTGATGCTGCTATGGGAGGAAAGCATGGAGGTCCTACCTATGCTCTTATCAGCTGTAGTGGAGGTCTTACCCACTCCATATTTTCCCATGGAGGTCCCCTCCGCACATCAGCTGGCATAAATGGAGGTCCTCTCTATGTTACCTTTGATATCTATCTAGGTGCTCCTCGCACCCCAGGTCACTCAGGCCGACGTCCAACCCGCCCTTGCACCTGTAAGGCAGAAGTGCCACCTCATTCTAGAAATCTACCCTATCCTGAAGAACCATCATGAGAAATTAGGGAGGTTCTTCTTTTCGATTAAAATAAAAAAGATAATATTTAGACTTAGATCAAACCATTTTTCTTCTCGGATTTAGAGGTGAAATACGATTCTGCAATGGAACCCTCACCTAGATCCTTGATGTCGAGGGTCATGGGAAGAACATGGTGCATTACCCTCATACATCCATAATGTGATGTCCATAAGATTTCTGCCTCCATCCATAGGTATATCCAGGAGGATGAAGATTTGGCATCCCCCCAAGTTTTGGTCGTGCAATCACAACAATCATCACCAAAAGAACACTCTACCTTCACTAGAGATCACATAGAGATATTTTGGGGATCAATGGTGGATGAGAAGAAGCATAACCAATCACCAGTATTCATATCCCCTGCATTGGAAAATGCAGTCGTCAACCCTTCTTATAGTGATGTGGTGTCCAAGTTACTACGCTCTTCGGAGGATTGACCAAGATGTAATGTATTTTCAGCTCGCTCATCGTATTCTCGACCATTCATCATACCATCTCAGCAGTCTACATCAGTACCACTACTAATTAATCGTCCTCTTTCATTAGATGATTGAATCAATGAAGGTCCAGACCCAAAATCTCGACCAAGGATCTTGTGGGATATCCTCACAGTGGACCATTTCCCTTAGATGTTCTAACCAGTTACAGAACAAAATTTTAGTGAACCAAAAGTGCTCACCAAGGAGGAGGTTGGATGATTTCTCCAGACCCTATGGGAGACTCATTTAATCCTTTTACATAAATTAGTGACCTACCCCAAGATTAAGGAACACTTTGAAGAAATCTACCAACATTGTTATTTGGTCGATTTAGCCTCACACCCTGTGGCCTAGTGCCTTGTGTCACCAGTCCGCCATAAGACCCTCCAAAAATGATGCATTTAGAGATTTAGAGTGCTCTAAATGATAAAAAAGTAGGATTCTCCACATGTTCAAATTCGTGGTTGGGGGAAGTACGCGACCCTCTATTTCAGTTCCATCCGGCGCTAGCCTGATTTACTAGGCAACATAGAGGATATGCTTCTAGAAAGGGTCACAGTTTACATGGATAACATATCAGAGAGAGATAATGATCCATATCTCTTTGATGGGAACTTACCTCGTGAGGGAGTGCCATAACAATTGAATCTGTTGGGATGGGTCACTCTCCAAAAGAGAAATCTAATGGGTCTTCCCATGCCCACTGAGGCACTAGTCGTCATCCAAAATCCCAATAAGTGTAAGGAACTCCTTGGATCCATCAAACACACTAAGAAATATGGATTATTTCTGAAGGTGGAAAACCACCCCGAAAAATCCACGTTGCATCAGCAACTCACCGAATAGTAGTAGGTGGTCGATAGCCTCCTAACTGAACACGCTGTGGAGTGATGTCCAGACTTCGACGATCCTATTCCAAGGTAGATGGTGTAGGCACAACATCCCCTTGGAGAACATCCCCCATGTTCCCCTGACCATCCATCCCACACAAACAGGGTTGAGTTTGGAACATATGGTAATAGGGTGCGGTATGTGTCACTAAACCCTCCTAAAGGCATAACCATCCTTGGGACCGATCTCGGATTACCCCAGCTTCTCCATATGTCATTCCACCAGACGCCCCATGAGCTGCTGGGCTGGTTTATCATGTTGAAGAACCGTCCCTTGCACTGGTGATAATGGATCAATGTCAAGATATGATTCCTTGCCCAGATGATCTAATGGAGGTAGTCATCGCTTGCATCAAAGCTTTAGAGACTCGACATGTGGCAATCTTGCCTGATGGAAAGCCATACCTGAAATGGGTGGATGATATGCTAGCACCCCCGAGATTTGGGAATCCCACCTCTTACCGCTTCTATGGCACCAGGGACCCACTAAGCACCTGGACCACTTTATTTCAAGTTGTGGATCCATGTTTGGAACTCCAGGGTAGTAGGAAGCCGCCAAACTCAGGTGTTTCATACAGATATTGGATGGCCAGACATTCATCTGGTCCAGTCAGCTCCCCATCAGTTCAGTGGTCGGCTGGGGGGACCTCTTTAGAAAAATCCTCTACCAGTTCGATTCCACCACTTAAAAGACGAGTATCACAGTCCTCTTCAAGGGCAAGTAAAGGATTGATGTGCGCATTGCTGACTTTGTCTCCCGATGGAAAGGACTCACATACTCTCTTGACATGCTGCTGACTTAGGAGAAATTACTGACAATGTGCGTAGAGAATATCAGGATGGAACTAGTCCCCTCTCTATTCACCCAGAACAACCCTGGGGGATTCCAAGACTTCTCAGATAAGGCCTAGCTCCTTGAGGAAGCCTTATTGTATTCAAAGAAGGCACGTCTGCTAATTCCTGCAATCCCCATGAGAAAGGATGCATGGGTCGAGCCTACCACAGTGGATAAAATAAAGACCCCATGAATCTAGATTTTTTACCAGTAGATCCGCTTTCACAGCCTTGTAGAGGCCCTCCACCATAGGAGAAGCCTCTGTCCCAACAAAGCCGACCTCAGAATCATAAGGTGCCCCCGTGCAATGCACTGCCACTGCCTATGACAGATAACCAAGCTCCACCACCTCAAAAGGCTCCTTTTTGACCACATCAGAGATAGGATCTAAGGGTACCCTTCCTGGACAAAAGTAACAGGACATACTCATTCAGCGAGATAGAAGTCCTTGGTTATTTCTGATGTTCCCTAGAACTGGGTATTGAACGTTAGCCTGAGTGCTGGAACCCAGAAGACTAGAACCTCACTGATCATCCTAACAACTACCCCTACTAATGGATCCTAAGGAATACCTTCAAACAGTGATAGTGTTAAAATATTGGTTTAACGACCAGGTGGATTACAACATAGTCCGGGTAGGCCCTCCTCAGTCACTGATGGCATGCATCTTGGTGACGCCAGACAGCAGCAGTGACAACAAAGATGAGTGTCATCAATTTTCTAACCATGGGTCCTAGATTTATGGGGACTGGATGAATCATAAAATAGTCTCCCATACCCATGGTGTTATCTATGCATTCTTGAATAGTCCAGAGCCTTCAAAAGCCGCAAAAACTACTTCTGTATTGTCGTCTCAGTAGTCTCCTACTCAGAAAAGAAAACACTGGTGGCGTATTGGAAAGAAATGTCCCTCACAAAATCCATATTCACCCTTTACTCTTGATGACTTCATTCCCCCATAGATGGTAACCCCTCCCAGAATCCTTCTAGTAGTGGATGACTCTCCACGTGACGGTCAAGGTTATGCCTCAGTTAATACCATAGAGCTGAAAAATCCCTACAAAATTCCTAACGATGAGTATCACTAGTCGGATCCTCCCAACGTCCCCAGCCATCATCATTGTCGACAGAGCCGTGGAAATATGGTCCATCAGAGTTCCTTAGTCATTACTTTTAGCTAGGGTGTTCATGAAACCAAAATTAGGTAGTAGGCCTATGGCAGAACTCAGTATACATAGCCTTCTCATCTGGTGACATCTGGTTTTCCTTCACTGTCGTTCGTGTTATTGGATCAGGCAGAGCCACCTCAACCACGCCGTGACCATCCACTCTTTTCTACAAGCTACTCTCAGTCATCAATCTCATCACCGGTAGTCACTCCACAAAATTATACTAGTGAGTAGTAGGATATTCCTAGCACCAGTCAGCTGTCGTCCAAGTCTTCTGGGCCAACCATACCTAATCTCTTAAATAAACCTCTTGTAAGAATAATTCCACACCTAGAATCGATGTATGATGTTTTAAAACATCATGTCAGAATTCTATAAAATTGCTCCATATTGGAGTCCCTTCATCTATCATCAAAATGTGTGAGGACCTCACCAAGGCTTTAAGATTACCCCTCCAGCATTAGATTGAGGTAGCAGCTACAGAATAATTTCATACTGATGCAGTCGAGAATGCATAATTTCAGGTCATCATCTCTTTCTTAGGGAAAGATGATGTTTCTCTAATATAGGGGCACATTCTCCCATTGTACATCACCGTTCAGTTCAATTTCATTATGGATCATCATTGTCTTGTCGACACAAGCTTTGGAATCAACCTAATCCCGACTCAGAAACAGTAAAAACGGGGACCGTCTAAGGATGATATGAGTCCCTATAACATATGGATACAAGTTTATGATAGGAAGAATCTGGAACCGGTCAATAATATCGATTTGAAGACCAATTTCTGTTGTTTAATTTCAAGCATTGAGTTTATGGTGGTCTCCCCGGACACCTCCTATAATGCGTTGATGGATAGCCCATGGCTCCACATACTTGCGGCAAATCCTTCATCATATCACCAGTGACTGAAGTACTCCATTAATGGTCAAGTGGGTGTGATTCAATGTAATGCATCACTCATTTCAACTTGTGAAGCCTGCTATCTAGATATCGACTACTATAAGATAAAGGAAAAGCATATTCAGACTAATGAGGTCGAGTATGCTACGGCTGCAACCAACCCATGGGTAGATCTGGATGATGCATAAATCTTTCTAGTCCATCAATTGGAGGCTATAACTCCAAACAAGGAAAAATTATTTATTGTTTTTGGAATGAGTGGGGAGGAAATTCGCAAGTCCAAGTGATGATGGAAGATTACCTCATACTCTTACACAAACCAGAATCAGGTGATCCCGGAGCCTCCTACTCACATAAGGCATCAATATGTGCACCCCATGGTAATTGAAATACATTAATAATACTTGTTTCACTGGGATTGAATTAATGAACTCAAGCCAATGTGACACTATTGCTTCGATATCATCAACTGTGCCCCCTTGGGATAAAGAACAGATGAGATTGGATCAGCAACCTTCATCGCTTTGGTTGCGGCAACACATGAGTTCCCCAATGCAGTTTCAGCTACTGTTCAGGCTGGTACCAGCCCCCAAATAGGAGCTTCTAACTTCGAGGAATCTCCTCCCATGGAGGATCTCCCTTTATAAGTGAATAAGAGGATCTAAATAATGCTACCCCTGCATTGAAGAGGGTGACTCTACCATGGTTTATGAGTTGGTACAGGTGAAACTCAGTAGCGTGGAAGACCCAAACCCACATTGATCAGTGCCGCCATTCCCCTATAGGAATAAATGCAGTACATATAATTCCCTAAACAACACCATGATGTATTGTCTGGGAGATATGAAATAATTCTAGGACTAGATCCATAGGTAGCCTTTCACTACCTCAGCCTCCTGGAAAGTCATCGTGGGTTCAAGCAGCCTCCCAGAAAGATGCAAACTTCTCATCGTGCCATGGTTGAGGAAGAAGTTGATAAGATCATCAGATCCAATTAAATTATTGTGGTCCAGTATCCCTTGGGTCTGGCCAACATTGAGACAGTAAGGAATAATAATAGATAGATCAGGGTCTGCACCGACTTCAGGGGTCTCAACCATCACTTTCCGAAGGATGATTATCACTTTCCTATGAAAAAATTGTCGATCGACGCTACTGATTGGTTCAAAGACCTATCGTTCAAGGATGGGTACTCTGGATATAACCAGATCCAAATGGCTTACGAGGATAAAGATTATATATCATTCAGGTCACTACAAGGTACTTTAAATTACCAAATCATCCCCTTTGTTTTAAAGATTTTTGGTTCCACCTATCAACAGGCTATGCATAGCATAATTAAGCCGCTTCTTTGAATGTTGGTGGAATGTTACGAGGAAGACCTGGTGGTCAAATATTTCCAGTTTCAGGACCATCTTAAGGACCCTATGAAATTGATCAGCTTCTTCGGTTCCATTCACATGAAGATTAACCCATTGAAGTGTTCATTCGGGGTCACCTCTATAATGTTTCTCAGCTTCATTGTGAGATACATGGGAATTTAGATTGACCAAGAGAAGATCAAGTCCATTAGCCAGATGTCGCCTCCGAGCAACATTCAAGAGTTTCGAGGCGTCCAAGTCCACTTAGCTTATATAATCTGATTTATCAAAAATTTGGTTGGAAAGTGTAAGCCCTTTTCTTTGCTCATGAAGAAATGCACCATATATGAGTGGAAAGAAGTGTGTCAAACTACATTCAAGTAAATCAAGAAGTATCTACTCCAGCCTCCGGTCTTAATACCACCCTCTCCGAAAAACCTCGGGTCTTTATGTGACCACCTTGGAGCGATCTCTCGGCACACTTCTCTCCCAGAAGAACAAAGAGGGAATAGAGAATAGCCTCTACTAATTCAGCTATATGATCCTTGATATGGAGACCAGATACTCCCTATTAAGGAGAGATAAATTGTTCCCGTATTCATAGTACAGAATTGGCTACATTACTTGCAGCACCATGTGGTACAGGTGGTATCCCGAGAAGATTCCCGAAAGTACATCCAGAACCAACCCATGTTTGCAATAATTCATGCTCAATGGGTAGTGATTCTTCAACTGTTCGACATTAGGTTTTTCCGTTATACAGATATTAAGTGGAATGAGTTGTCAGACTTCATTACTGCCCATCCAGCTCTTACGGACCCATCCCTGGTCCTTGACATTCATGATGAGTCAATCCTCTTGGTAGATGATTCTATCCTATATTGGAAAATGAAATTCGATGGTTCTTAATGAAGCCCCGCTGGAGGAAGGCTCAATGTCCCAAAGCTCAATAGAGTAGGCCTAGGTATCGTCTTTATTACCCCAGTACAAGCGGTTCTACCATCCTCATTCCTGTTGTCAGAAGGTTGCACCAATAATGATACAGAGTATCAAGCTCTCATTACTGGCCTCAAGCTAGCCATTGAGATAGACTTTCCCTATTTTAATGTGACTGGGGACTCCAAATTGGTCATCAAGTAGATAAACAATGACTATATTGTTAGAAAGCCAGAGATCGGGCCATTGTTGGAACACAATCTCCAGCTAATGGACCAATTCCCATCTCCGCCAGAAATTACCCATGTCCCTCAATCACAGAACGGTCGAGCTGATGCCTTGTTCAGCCTAGCTGAATCACTTGTACAGCTCAAACAGGATGATATGATTATCCACGTGGCACACCGAAGATTCATTTCTCATGTCAGTTTAAGTGATATTGATATCCTGTAGGTATGACCCCTTACTATCGGTGCCTCCACATAAGGACCCCCAGGTACCCTAGATGTAGTGATTGACGTAACCCCCTATTGGAGAACCTCCTTTCTCGAGTACCTCAAAAAATGTTAATATCCCAGTAGATCGGGCCAAGCGTGAGCGAATCTGATGCTGTACATTACAGTTCACTTATAGGATGGCCCTGGAAGTAAGAAGATCCTCTACAAGCATGAGATTGATGGGTTCCTCCTCTATTACATTCAAGGAGTCAAGAATTCCCATGTCTAGCAAGATGTTCATGTCTGTTAATACGAGGCTCATCATACTATGCTGAAGCAATCTCACCTGATCCAGGGACTGGGGTATTTTTGTCCATCCATGATCCATGACTGTATCAAGTTCTCCAAAATGGGCCATGCATGCCAAATTGATGCTAACATCATGCATCAGATTCCAGAGCCTCTCCACTCCACCATGTTCTATTGGCAATTTGTGGAATGGGGACTCAATGACATGGGACCATATCCACCAGCGACAGCTCACTAGTGTATATTCATCCTGATGGCTACCGATTTCTTCTCCAAGTGGTAAGAGGTAGTTCCACTCCAATAGGTCAAGGATCATTCCACAGTTTATAGTTTGAGATCCAACATCATCTATTGATTTGGAGTCCCTCACTCCATCCTCACTGATAATGTCACGAACATCTGAGCAGATGATTTGAATAAACTGTACACTAAGTACAACATTTTTTCTAACCAAACCTCCCACTATCGTGTGCATGAAAATGGAAAGATCGAGGAATTCAACCAAACCCTCTCTAAAATTTTACAGAATATAGTTTTTTAGAATAAGAAGAGTTGGATAGAAAAGCTCCCCAGTTCCCTCTGGGTTTATCAAACTATGACTTGTAATTCTACCCATGTGACCCCATATTCCCTGGTGTACGAAACGGAGGTCATCTTGCCCATCGAGATTCAGTTTCCCTCACTGTGCAAAGCAATCTATGATCAGTAGGATCTAGATGAAGTAGCTGAAATCCAGCTGGATGAGTTGTATGTGCTCGACGAGAATAGGATCCATTCCATACACAATTTTTCAAGGCATCAGAACAAGATAGCTAGAATTTTCAGCAAGAAAGTTTTCCTATGCTCCTTCTTGCATGGAAAAATGGTATTGGCCTTGAGGAAACTAATGATACCTTGAGGAAAACCACCAATGTTGGAGCCCAAATGGGAAGGACCATATCACATTCACAAGGTTTACTCTAATGGCATATACTTATTGGTTACCATGGATGGTGAGTGTCTAACTCCTCCCACCAATGCCAAGTTCCTCATGCAATAGTTTTTTAAAGTCCCTTGGTCCTACTTGACCATAAACTGAATGGTCCTATATGACCATAAAATTAATATACCTACATGAAATTAAACTAAATGGTCCTACGTGACCCCATACTATGCAACGGTTCCACACGAACCTAAATAGAATTATGTTCTTACGTGACATTAAACTATCCGGTCCTACATGACCTTAAACGGTGCAATGTCCCACATGAAATTAAACCGTGTGCCTTCTGTAAATATGTTAAACTACATATTAAGAACCCTCTATGGATTTATTCCCATCATTATGGGATACTTAGGAATGCTCTGATGCCTTGTCCTGAGTCATGCCCCATGCTTTTCTCATTTGGATACCCCTCCTTCGTGTAGATCCCTTGGGGGATTTCATGTGATGAAGCCCAAGCTTCTTGTTACCCACTTGTTGTATTATTACAAAGGTCATTCCATGTTCCCTTCCTTGTTCTTCTAATCCTCCCACGTCTTTATAGCATGATGTTAAACTGAACAACACTTTCAAAACAACAAATGACTTCATTCCCATCTTCTTGGGATACGTTGGACAGCCCAGAAATTTCATCCATAGGCCCAACCCCAATCATAAGGACATACCATTGGGATGAAACACATGGTGTGGCATAATATTTTTCCCTTATTCAACTCGAGTTCATCATGACCGTACCATGTTAAACGATGTGGATGTTGTGTTTCGCACTGGGTCAACAGCTATGCTATGTTGTTGTCACCACCCCCATATGTCCTAAACATGGAGTGTAGTAGTTCATTCTACCCTGCCGTCTCTCGAAACAATAGTCTACATTGATTAGGACTTTAATTCTTGATATCAAACACTTATATGATGGGGAGAGCCTAGCCCTACTCCTTCTTTAACACACCAAGCATTTCTCACATGGGCTTTGGAGCTATGATGAAGAAATTCCCGAATAAGAGGTCATATGGATAAAGTTGGCTAGGGCACCCAGCCTTAGGTTCTTCGACCCCATCGACCCCCTATATTGAGTCCTCATTTGTTATTGTACAGTGTGGGGTGGGATTATGTCCTCATTCACTTCGAGCTATTTCACCACGCCACACATATCCCCTCGATACATCCCTCCATTCATTTATCATCTGTCCCATGAGCACTGGCCCCACCATGCTTCATGAGTCCCATCATTTGAATTTTTATAACCTTCAATACCAAAAAGGTCCCCCGGATAGTATGAATGCTCAGACCAAGGGTTCTCCTACCATTTCAGACTAATTTCCATGTGGATTATGATCGGAAAATTGATACAAGTCTCCTATTGTGAATATTGTCAATGGTCAATGATCAATTGCTTTCCCCGAACTCCAGTCACACAAGGGTGGATACTATGTTGCGAACCAGATCAACAGTTTTCCTCTGTCATCATTGTTTCTTTGTGTTCTTCCATTGGCATGATTATTCTACCTCTATGTTCCATGAATATGACATTAAAATAGTCATCTTCTATCTGATCTCTATGACCTTAAACTAAGATCACCATCATCCTTACTATAAGACTTAAAACTTCAAGATGGCTGTAACATTATTCCCATGGCCCGGCCTTAGGTCCCTCATCCTTCTCGGTCCCTTAGCATATGATCTCACATAGGATTGTATTTTGTGGTGTGCGATTATATCCTCATTCATGTTGGGTTACTCCTCATGTCGTACATGTCCCTCATTGGGGTATCTTTCCCATATTTGATTTATCCTTTTCTAAATAACTACGTGTGGATTGATTCCCATCCACATGGGATATGTAGGATCGCCCGAACAACTAGTCTATGGGTCCATCCCAATCTCTTATAAACCTCCCTATCATCTTGTCCCCTAGGCCTGATTTTTCCTTAGAATGGCGTATATAGTATGGTATGGGATTGTGTCCTCATGCACGCCGGTTTTATTACAACCAAGCCACATACCTCTCACTCTTGAGTGGAATTCAGTCATCTCATTGATTCAGATGCCCTTACGTTGGGTCCCTCGAACCTCTTCGATGATTCACTAATGTTCCCAGGAGTACTCAGGTATAGAGCCTAGAGTGTCGGGTTCTTCCTGGACATGCTTTCACCCATTTTTCAGGATTCATGTTCCCCTTCATTTGGGCTTCCATTACATTTCACATTCAAAGGGACCCCTAAATGGAATTGATACTAGGAATAATGTCAATCCTGCCATTATGAACCAATGCCCTCAAGGGTCTCAAAAAAAACATTGATACAAGTCCAGCATTGCGCATATGGTTAGCAGTCGACGCTCACATGTTTTTCCCTTTTCAGGTCACACAATATGGATACAGTGTTTCAAACCCTATCCATAGTTATCCTCCATTTTCACACCAACCCCTTCAAGACTTAACTATTTATTACATGATTTACATAATTTTATACACCATTGTGTCCATGTGGAACTTCAACCCTCCCAGTACTATCCCTCAATGCACATTTTCACGTTTAAATGAAAAAACTATAGTAAGGTGTCATTTGAGGCTCCACAATGACTTCCCATTGGCGTGTATTCCAGTTATTTCAAAAAACTATTCTTCCCTTGTTTCCAACACTGAGTTTGCATCATGTGGGCTTATGGACCAGATCAAGGATTGCGCTCGCTTGGAAGAGTTTCTCTTCTCCAGTGGTCTGATCTCTACGAACATAAACTATGATACCCTTATACCTCATCATATAGAACTACATTTATCTTTATTCCTATCCTCATGGGATATATAGGAACACCCATACATCTCATATATGGGTATAACATGATTTCTAATAATTTATCTATTCTTTTCTGCTTTTAGGCCCCAACACTTGTAGGACCGCGTGATGTGGTGCATGTGGGCTTATGCCTTCATCATGTTGGGATTACAATTACCACATCTTATACTCCCCTTTACGAAGTTAGTAACTCCTTCCTATTGTCCTGCATGCATGACGTTAAAATATATGTTTTACTTCATGACATTAAACTGGAAATTCTAGAACTATGTATGGCATGATTCTCATCCACATGGGATACATAGGAACGCCCAGACATCTCATCTTTGGGTCCAGCTCATCTGAGAGCTAGTCTCTCCTACCCCACATTCTCTAACCTTTTCCATCCCCCTTGGATAAAGGTTTCTTTCTTTGAATTTAGAGCCGTGTGATAATGGATTATGTCCTCATTCACGTCTGGTATGCTTTATCACATTGTTCACATTCCCTTTTGAGACTCATCTTTCGTGTATATGTCTAAGCCATGTGACTTTTAACTATGATGCCTAGTCCCACATGTCTTTAAACTATTGCGCCTATACTGCATGATGTTAAAATACATGGTTGGTGCCATCACATGACCCTAAACTGTGACAATATCCTCTTGGCCGCACGACGAAAAACGGAACTGCACCGTGATATCCTCACTTGGTGGGACATCATATTGGTTATCATTCACACACCATACCATTTTTTAATGCAAGCATATGGCTTTCTTCATGTGGCGATTCCTGGAATTTCTATCCTAGACCCATCACTTCACAAAAAAACAACACACATTCATCCTAAAGGACATACAATATCTATCAAATGATGCTTCTTTAGGTGCGAGGTCTAGACCCACATGACCTTATCATACCTAGCACTGGTACCTTACTATGCCACCCCAAGAACTATATATATATTGATTCCCAGCCTCGTGGGGTATGTAGGAATGCTCGATCACATTGCTTCATGCATTGCCTAACAGTCATTTTCAGTCCCTCGACCTAAAACATTCCCAAGGAACATATGGTTATTTTCATTCCAGGTCCACATTCACGTCAAGATTCATAATTAGCTCACCATGTGTCTCCCACATTACCTACCATCTTTGGTCTGAGTTATATGACTATAAACTAAGATCACCAGAAGTCCTTACCATAAGATGTTAAACTGAATGACATCTTCCAGAACTACATATGGTTGGATTCCCATCCTCATGGGATTCATAGAATGCCCAGAAATATTATCCTTAGGTCTAGCACTAAGAATCTAAAATCATGCCCCCTCTCTTTTGGTCCCTAGGCCCAAATTCTTTTGGGATCATGTGGTGTGGTGAGTACCTCATGGGTCCTCATCCATGTCGGGTTTTTCAATAGCCTCACCATGTTCCTCCCTTGTCTTTTCCCAACCTGGTCTGAGTTCTATGACCCTAAAATAAGATCTCTATATGGGAACTACATGTAACATTTGTCTAATTCGCCACCCTACACCCAATCCATTAAATCACTCCCACCTTAATGGTCCATCCAACAACCATTAATTTGGATGTCTGCAACCTCAGGTTCCTTGTCCTTGGAGGGGGACTTGACTCCCTCAATCTGATACGTCTTGTTTTCATACTCAGATGTGTTTTTATAGTGCCTGAAGTGAGTAATTTTCAAAGGGACATTCCCTCATTCCACATCCAAGCTTTATAAGCCCTTCATTTGGATCCTAATCCTCTTCCATGACTGAAGGGACCCCCTTTACATTCTGGTCTCATGCCACAATGGCCTACCTACCATCATGGTCCAACATCCCTGAGGATCGAAAAAGACATTTGTGTTAGGTCCCGTGTATTGCACATGGTTAGTAGTCGGCCCTCATTGTCTGTCCCCATTCCAGGTAAAATAAAAATTGATACTGTGTTTTAAACATGGTCAATAGTTATACCCTATCTTCATGCCACCATCATTGTGGACCAGATATTTAGCTTCTTGATTCATACATTTTCACTTCCTTATATCAATGTTGAATTCCAGTATACTCGTCTTTACCCCTTTGCGCATCTAGGTTCATATATAGGCAGGACAGAATTGTTGGGGCGTCTTTCACCTAGTGTCCAATTTCCCCTCAATGTGCCTCCATGTTCTAGAAAAGTCCCATAACTACTCCTTGTTACCCACATTGAGCACGACTCCCATAGGATTAGTAGTTCTTGTAGGATGTGTACTGGCACATTCAGGCCATACATGCCTTTCATCGTCCCTTATGATGTTAAATTTCACCCTCAGAACTACAAATGTCTTATTTCCCATCCTCATGGGGTATGTAGAAATGCACGTGTACATTTCCTCGGGCCTAGCCTAACTATCAATTTTGTTCCCTTGACCTAAATAACTTCCTATAGGGATATGTGGTGTGGTGAAAACACCTTATGTACTCATTCACGTCGGGTTTACTGCTACTGCACAACATACTCCCCTCCTAGGATCTTCCCTTTCACTCTTCATCCTATCGTATGACATTAAACTGCATGATCCCACATGTCTTTGATGCATGACACTAAACTGTGGTTCTACCCAGAACAAGTTATGGATTCCCCATGTCAGTCATGGGATGCATCAGATCCCTTGCTAGAGAGGATTTACCTTATTAGTGTCATCCATCGCCCATGTTGTACTTAAGAACTACGTATGACATTATTCCTATCCTCATGGGATACGTAGGGATGCCAAAACATTTTTCCTTGGGTGCATCCTTAGGGCCATTAACCCTTCTTCCACCTCAGCCCCGATCTTGGTACACGGAGTATGACCTTTAAACTATGTGCATCGTCCTCACCGTATGACATTAAACTACGTGTATATCATCCTCATTAGTATGACATAAAACTACATGTAATTCCCAGTCCATAGTAGAGAGGTCCTATTTGGATGTAGGTATGATCTATGAACAGACCTATACACCCACCTAATGTGTCTTCACCATGGTGGCATAATTTCATGATTGTTGGACTGCATTTGAAAAACCCAATACGTCACACTCCATGATTTTTATGCCCTTTATTTGTATTCTCATCCTATTTCACATCTAAAGAAGCCCCCTAATAGTATAGATGCTCTTCCTATGGCTTGCCTTCTGTCCAAGGCCAATGTTCTAGAAGACTAACAAATAACGTTCTGAGTTAGGCCCTGTGTTTTGAATATGGTTAGCAGCCTACCCTCATCTATTAACCCCATACCAGGCTAATACAATATAGATATTGTGTTTCGAACATAGTCAATAGTTATCCTTCATTGTCATGCCACCCTCCCAATGATCCGAAAATTGGGTACCGTGATTCACACTTTCCATTCCCTTGTTTTCCTATTAAGTCAAACGCCCCTGGAGGTACCTCGCTCATGCACTAGAGCACATTTTGAGGACAACACGTCAATTGTTCTGAGGTAATAATACTACAATCCCCCCTTCTTCTCAGAAATATGGATTGGTTGTTCAGACCCCTGGATGCCCAAATATTGGTTTTCACTCTTCCTTTTGGATGGAATAATTAGGTGGTCATACCTTGTTTCTCACATCGGGCCCGACCCACATGAGCTTAAGGATTGATCACTAGACATTCCACGAATATGACAGGAATATAAGTAAACAATAAAAAATCATTCATCTAGCTGAAACAAAATGATCAAAGCATGAATATATGTTTGAAGGTATGCATGTATTACAACACCCGGGTATCGATCCCTCCCATGGATGGTTATACTCCGTAAGAAAAAGATGCAGCTCCACCACCATTTGGCATGTGGCGTTCATGAATCATTGTTAACTGCTCAGTTCCCGCTCCTCTTTGGTAGTGAGGGGTGCAGTTCGATAGCTACTATCCAGGTCTGATCCTCATTGGTGCGGATAACGGTCATCTCCTTAGAGGGTTCCCTCATGTTCTCTTAGGCCTCCAACAGCTGGTCCCTCAGGTGCGATATAATCTCTGACTGGGCATTGAGGGATGAAAAATGTTCATCTGCCCAGATGTGCAGCAGCTGAATCTTGTTTTCAACATCCTGGAGCCTCTTGATGTTCACCACATTTCTCCACTACCATCCCACACCAAGGCCACAGTCATACTCCCGAATCATCACCACCATGAGATCTCAGATGAACACGTGGGGACATTGGGCATTCACCACCCTAGCACATAGTTCACATAGTCGCAATGAATTCTCTCCATCTAGTCTATCCATTATGCATGAGGGGTGTAATCGATGAAGTTCTTGATCAGCTTCCTTGACCTGCGATAGACTATCTTTCTATCATCTTCATCAGAGACCATTTCATCCCTGTATGCGGGGTTGGGAGGTTCATATGTATGGAACTCACTTAAGAACATTTTGGTAGGGTCTGCATCTGGTGTCTGATCAGGTACTGCAAAACCTGCACTCTCTGATCGATCTTCGTTGTCATATCGCACTTTATTAACTACACCCCATCCCTTATAATGGTACAACCAGTGATCTTGAGAACCACTGCTTGGTCAGTCTGGATATCTTCCTCCACGACCACTAGAATCCCCTACGAAGGGCGCCACTTGGAGTACCAATCAACCTCTCCATAGTAGCCCACACCATTTGAAGGACTACTCATACCCAAAGGGAACAGATGCTATTTTCCTGGTCATTGAGTGGAATTCATGAATTATGCATAGGAGACATATAGAGGTTGAACTCTCAGTATCACTCCAAGTTTGTTACTTTGGGGAACCCAAGACGTGGCCCTCTATATATTATAGGGAAGTATGAAAACTCCAGGGGAGAAATCTCTATTGTCCAAGCCCTTTCAGATGCACTAATATTCATAGTAGTGGGTGTGGATCATGAAGTCCCAACATCTACTTCTACTGAGGGACGAGAAAAGGTTCTACGTATGAGGTCCTCCTTCACATTTCAAATGTTAATAAAGAGTCCAAAATGAAATTGAAGAAAACCCTGAGGAAGGGGTTTAGGATTTTACCTCAGGAGCCTCTGTAAAGTCTCCATGATCCGGGTCATGATCACCAACTTCTCCATCCTCCAATGGAATTCCTCAACATGCCTCCTCCCCCCAAGAAGACTCATCTGATTCTTCGGGAAGAGAGAAGAGCTCTCTCTATTCAGTAGCTGACAACTACGAAGAGGCCATTCGATCTAGCAACACCTTCACCCAGTCTGTCATTAGTTGTGGGGAACCAAGGGAGTGCACAATGGGGTCCATCTCTGCCAGGTATTGCTCCGCATCCACCTAGGACACTGTAATGCTAGCCCTGGTAGGGCATATACCCTAAAAATCCATCCCGAGACGGTTCTGGTGCTGCCACATATTGGATAGGATGAATAATTTCATGTTGACTTCCCATATGTCCCAAGACTCCGAGAATACAACATTCTCCAGCATGTATATGTTGTGCAGCTGCATCCCAAGAGCCTGCGTGGATATTCTACGGAATCCTCTTGGTGGCCTCCTCTCTGAATAACACTTCTATTCTAGGAATGATGGGTCCACTTCCACTACTAGATCTATTGTCGCTGCCTCCCCATCAATAGGTACATGCCTCACTGCCACGGTGGCCCCGCCACCACGAGATATCATTTCCCACTTTTGACCCTAGCCTCGAGTTAGAGGAGGCACACCGTCACCATCCTGAATAGTTTGCTGCTTCAGTATCTCCCCCTGGTAGCCTGCCTCCCATCATTTTTTATACTCCTTCACAAAACTGAAGATGGTTGTGGGTTGAGGCATCACATTACACATCTTCTCGTCTTCCTGTGGGAACATGAGCCACATCTTCCTCATCACACATGGATGTTCCTTGTGGTGCACCCCTAAATAGACATGAGGGGTAAGTCATTGCATACACTAAAATTGCACGGTGAATCTGTGTGGGGTGTATGGATCGCATAGAGGCTCACAGTCCAGTCTTTCCACCAGGACCCCACCTCGAAATCTAGAATATATGAATGAATCTATTCTGTTCCATGGCCATAATTAATAAAAGCACCCATTGGCAGTGGAAATCGATGAATGTTGAACTCCTCTACCTTCCAGATTTGGTTCAGAACCGATGACATGGTTAGCTTGGCCGGAAATATCCATGTGGCGTTCTGGATCGATGGGTGGATATTCGATCATAGAGGAGATATGTGGTTCCAATATGCATAGAACACCCTGACATACACCACTATCTACCCATAGAATAGGTGGAATGTCCCACATGTCCTCTGTGCCTCTTCTCATCGCTGATATGACACATCATCATGTATAGCTTGCAGAGATTCGGGATTTTGAGGTTGACCCACCCTCTTGTCGCCAACATGGAAGCCATGATAAACGTGCTTGGTCCCACGCCCATGTTCGTATCCCTCATAGGCTGGATCAAACCACATATGAGAGTCACGATTAATGCTACTATTCTGACTATCATTTTTTTCTCGGCACAAACACTAAATCCATAGGATTTTCAATATTTTACTCTAAGTTCCCCGAGTACTAGTGCTCCTTTCCTCGTCGATCCCCCTTTGGGAAAGTTCGAGGCCTCGCCGAAAACTACATGTCTGTCAAGATGTTTAGGAACTACATGAACCAAAATATAAAATGTTAATCTCTCACTGCTTCCTGGTCCTCTCCCTACACCGGCTCCATCAATGCGATCTCGGGCAACAACATTTTCTCCGGATCCTCCCACGCACCCATAACATGGAGGAATTCATCATACATCGCCCCCAGTATAGGTGCCCCTAAGATCTAATTCACAACCCATAATATGATTCCATCCTCCCCAAGGTGTAAGTGGAAGGTATTATTCCTCAATGATTACCTTCCCAACAACTCTAACATCAGCTGATTTTGTTGATAGATATGGAATTGGGAGGCCCATGCCACCTCATACAGGCCCACTATACTCAACTCTACCTTGAACACTTCAAACAAGGCACCTAACCAGTAGGCCTAGGCCCAGTCATTTGTGAAGTTTCTACCCTAGTGTAGATCCCACTCATCAGACCATCCCATCCCCAGGAACCTCAGGGATGCGATCAAGATTTTCTATTAAAGGGAGGGGGATATCTCCAGCTACAATTCCTTCCCATCAAAATAATTCATATGATTGTAAATACAATCAGAAGAAACAGGCGTGAAGTCCTTCTGGGCATGGCTGTCAGCCACCTTGAACCATAGGCGTTGGCATGGCGTGCTCATGAACCAGTAAGTTGGATCAACCTTACATGCTTCATGGATGAAAACATCATCCCTCCGCCCAAATCCATAATTAGTTAGTATCATATATAGTGGATAATTCCTTTGGATTTCTGATAGCAGCTTCACCAATGACTATGGTCAGAGTGGCTCCATACCAACTCCCTTGGACCGAAGATATTTTCCATCTCATCCCTTCAAGAAGAATCTACATGGACCCCCTGGAATCCTCTTTGGTGAGCCATTCCATTTTTATGATTTAGAAACTATTTTTTCTGGTTCATGAAGCCCTTTCGCGGAGCTCATTCGTGGAGAAAGTTCTTGGAGCTCAATACCAGAAATTTAATTGTGATGCCCTACATTGACCTTAGAAATCATGACGAAGAGTTCACCTTCACGGAGTCAAAGACTAACAGTGCACCATGAACTAGAAGGCTCAATTCACAGAGAGAAATCACAGAGTGCACGGAGCTTCAAGAATCAAGAATGCTAAAGGACAAAAATGCAGAGAAGATAAAGGTCAAAAGAGAGGTCATCTCTCCTATGTATAGGTGGGAAAACCATGTGCTTTGAGACATGTATAACCATTGAGAGATTTATGGTGCACTGATCTGCCATGATGCCTCTCCACTTCGCAAACCTCCGTCGCGAGTTAGCTTCACGATTGACTGATGGATTTTGGCGATTGACCCTCACACATTGACCCTCACATTCTCCTCACCTCCTAGTCTAAGGGGGGGGGACTTTTGGTTCCAAAAAATGGTATGAACAAGAAAAAATAGAAAACATTAGTGGATATATCGCGAATCATATTCAAAGAGCCCCCGGTGCCACACAGCCGGTGCAGAGCTCCCCCTTCGGGAACCTACTACAGAGCCAAGAGGTGGGATGCTCCATGAAACCCTTTGAAATTCGAAAAACCTCCATGGAGAAAAGAGGCAAGATGCTCCGTCAAGCCATTTTACATTCAAGAACTCACTATAGAGCAAGGATAAGGGATGCTCCGTGAACCCCTTTGACGTTCATGAATCTACCACGGAGCAAGGAGGCGGGATGCTCAGCGAACGCCTTTGACGTTCGTGAACCCGCTGCGGATCTAGCTCTATCTTCACCCTGAGCGGGCTCAGCTTTCCCGAGCCTCTTGCCTATAAATTTCGGGCTCCCAATGATCCCAATGGACGGATTCTATAAACGTTTTCCATATGAGCTCCAACATCGTGAATCTATTTCTACTCGGTGAACCATGATCTTTTCAAGGTACTTTTGCATCGTGATGTGCCTTCCCCTTTGTATGAATTCCACCCATATTTTAATAGGGATTACCTTTGTGAATCCCACGGGCCTCCATGAAGGAAGGAGATCTCCAAAGGGAATCAAGTCTTCCTATAGAGCACGTGCTTAGCAATGTACGCTTCTTGCACATGTGACCCATATGGTAATGCATGGTCACTATGCTTCGTGAGGCACATTGCTTCGCAATATTACACTTCGCATGGAACCCTTGGATCGTGATTAACTTCTCCAAGAATGCCTTTATACTTTGCAGAGGACCTTCCATATTCACCTATTCCCAATTCCTAAGCTAGGATACTTTACTTCGTGAAGCACACCCCTTCGTGAAGCCCCACAACATCATGGATCACTAGAGTTTCACAAGGCTTCTACCTATAATCCCCTTTGCTCTGAAACTCCTTTTCCTATGTGTCTCTTCATGTTTGCATGAAGCAATTTCATGGTCCCTTGGGAGGTGCTTCCTGTTGCGTCACTTCACCTCATGCTTCTTCACATATGCATGCTAACAGGTATTGCTTCTTCACAGAGCCATGATAATGTGAGATCCCATTAAATCACTACACGACACCACTATCCATGATATTATTGGTTTCTTCCCTTCACCATGTTGTATAGGGTGTCAGTTATGTATGACTAAGGGGGACGGAGTGAACCCATCATGTCTGATCTGTAGGACATTAAACTACTACGTGTTATCGTCCTCAACACAGGACATTAAATTGTGACCTCACCCCGTGCGTCGTATGTAGGCTCCTCACATTGGACATTATGCACACCCACATGTCTCCATAGGAGTAAAATCACTCCTCACATGGAAAGGTATCCTCTTTATCAAAGAAACATCTATCCACGGGGAAAGGGAAACCACCATGGTGTAAGCCCCTAGATTTCCTTACTGTAGGTAGCATCCATGCTCCTCCTCTCTCCCTCGGTGACAAATCCCTCTTCCTTTGGGATTTGTCTCCACCGAGCCTCCATCCTGGAGTAAGTCCCAATCTCCATCTCCCCATGCTGCTAACCACATGTAAGCCCCTATTTCCTCTTTGGGCTGATAACCATGCATATGCCCATGTTTCCTCTTTGGGATGCAGACCAGGCATAATCCCCTATTTCCACTTTGGGGAACTAACTATATGTAAGCAACAATCTACTTCCCACGGATGCACCTTCCATGACGTGATCGTTAGGTCTTTATTGCCTCTTGTTTCATGCACTGAGCATGACCCATGTGGGCTTATAGTAGGCATTGATTATGACATCCTCTCTGGGCAGCCTAGAGTGTAAGCCCCAAACACCATCTTGAACTATGTGGTCTTTGATACTTTCCATGGAAAGAAACCTAAGAAGCCTCTCGGAGGTTCAAACCCACCATCCATTGGTTCCGACCCCCTTCATGTTGGTTCCCACGCCATCTAAAACTATGTGGTCTTTGATCCTTTCCAAGGCACAATTTGTTGGAAGACTCACTAAGGTTGAAATCCACCATCCATTAGTTCCGACCCCCTTCATGTTAGTTCCCATTCCATCCTGAACAAAATCGTGTTTGATCCTTGCCAAGGAAAGGTATGTAAGAAGCCTCCCCGAGGCTCAAGCCCACCTAAAATTGGTCTGGAATATTTCCATGTCGACTCACCAACACCCATACTAAATTACATGGTCTTGGATATTTTCCAAGGAACGGTTTGTAGGAAATATCCCTGAGGTTCAATACCAACAACAATTGGTTCCAAAACTCTTCACGTCGAAACAACATTGTCCTGGATTATGTTAAATTTCATGCACCCGTTTCATCTTTTACGATGTTAAACTGCATCCCCCATCTCGAACTACGTGGGGTTTGATCCTTGTCTCCTAGACTACATACGTAGGAATCCTCTATGAGTTTGAACACCATCTAGTAGTAAGACATTGTGACCCCATGCAACGGTAAGTTGTTGTGACCCCATCCAAATGTATGTCATTGTGACCCCATCCTGCAGTAATCCATTGTGACCCCATCCTGTGCTAAGCCATTTTAACCCCATATAGAGGTTAGTTGTTGTCATCCCCATCAGCATTATGATGTTGTGACCCCATCCTGTGGTATGTTGTTGTTACCCCATCAAACGGTAATACGTTTTGAACCCCATCCATTGGTAGGGCATTGTAACCTCATCCAATGGTAATCAGTTGTGCCTCATTCAGCGGTAATCCATTATCAACCACAATAGATGGTAGCCCGTTGATGTCCGCAATCAATGGTAATCTGTATTCATGTGAACTACGTGGACTTTGATTCCCTACCATGGGGATACGTAGGAATCTTCCCTCACCACTAGGAAAATGGGCTTTATCAGTGCTCAAAATGGGCTTTAACAGCGCTTAAAAAGTGCGGTAAATCTCAGCACTGATATAGGGGGGTCCCTTTTATCAGCGCTCTGGAAATAGCTGATAAAGGAACCTTTTATCAATGCTAAGAAATCACTAATAAAAGACCCCTTTATCAATGCATTTTTAGCAATAATAAAAGTGACCGTTATCAGTGCTTTTAGATAGCGCTGAAAAAAGTCAAAAGAAATTTTTAAAACTAAAAAATAATTATATAATATGGGGAGATCTTTTAATAGTGCTTGAACCCTGATGCACGCCTATGATGGGGCATTTCAAAAAAATATTTTATTTACATAATTATAGTATAGAAGTTGATCCTAGGTAGTCTCCCGAAGAGGAGTGCACACAAAACAAGGTTGTCACTATTTGTTGGTTTTCGTAAAAAGATTGGTTTTAATTAATTTGAATGACTATGAGAGAAAAAAACAACAGAAATAGATTCATTTTAACAAATGATAAAGATGGTGATCGGATTGGGTTCGAATAGACTTAGTGCTGTGCCATCATGGTTTCCAAATTTTATCTCTTCTTCTTCCTTAAACTGGTAAGACAGATGTGATGAGAATTTTCCTTTCTAAAACATTAGATAGGTCTATCCTCCGTCCAATGTGTTTAGGGTTGTAGAAGATCACTTGATTAATTAGAGAAATCCCAGACCTAGAATTATTTTTCCCTAATAAACCAAAATTTTGACATACAATCCTACACATGTGCTTGACAACCGTCGAGCAATCACCACCCAACCCTAATCATGTTCCACCGTATACAGATTAGAATTGGGTGGAGGGAGATGTGATCATCAGCCAAAGAAATTTATAATTTCAGAATCAAAACATTAACACAACCGCATTAGGAATTTAATAATGAATTATGAATTAAAACCAGAAGAAGAAAGAAGAACAAGTTTTATTCATTTCAAGCACAAAAACTCAAACACAACACATAGGTCCAGCCTCCCCTATTTCCGATCACTCAAATGAAACTACCCCTCCATGGATGGGGTAAGTGAGATAATTCGGGAGAGGAGAGACATTTTAAAATAAATAAATATAAAATAAATAAAAGTGAAAGATGATAAGTTCTTCTCCTTGGTGTCCCTGATGGAATGGGATGGAGAATGAGATGTTTTGAGGAGGAGGAGCTCTCCTCCTGTTATAGCCAGATTTCCGTCCTCTGAATGTTGTCGTGTTTTTGACCCAATAAATGACTTCTTCATGAGTTTATCCCTTCTTAAATGTTGTTCATAATTGTCTTGGCCGTGTCCCCTAAAAATATAATAGGATTTGGACAGGTCTTCCGAAGGTTATGGCCCTTTTACTCTGTTCATTTATTCTGTCCAGTCAGACTTCCAAAATGCCAACCCCCAGATTAGGAAGCTTTAATGGACCCGCAAACGGCGGAATCCCGTGGCCTTCCCTTCATAAAAGATGTTCTAAACCTACTTTCACTTATACCAACCGAATATCACAACATTTGGACCCCCCATGAACGCGTTATGGGTCCCACACCAAAACAAGGCAGAACTGAAAATAGATTTCTTTCTCCCACATGTGAGCTTCTTTTGAGCTTCCATATGGCCGATTCAACTTTTTGTCCAAAAATTGTAAATGAAGCCCTGGATGTTTAGAATCTTTAAAAGAAATAATTGATTAATTTAGATTAGTTTAGATAATGTTATCACCCAAATACAGAAATAATTTAAAACTGCTAATAATCCAATGGCCAATTTTTACTATTCAGCTCAAAATAACACCAAAATCATAAAAATGAAACAATTCATCTTAGAGGAACACTTTTTTTGAGTTTAAAAAAATGATATTAAATATAAATTAATTTAAAATATTTTCCCTATCAATTCCCCCACACTTAAACTATGATTTTCCTCATGCATAAAATCTCAACATGGAATTCAAAGGGAACCAATGTCACCAATATTTAAATTTCAAATGAAATAAAATCAAATGATTATCAATGTCCAATAAAATTTTCCAGTTCCACAAAAATACCAATTTAATTTCCCATTTTTCAAAGAAACAAAAATTCATGCATTTTACTTTTCCCCTTTGAAAAATAATGAAGCTTCTCCTTTCATTCATTCAAGCTTCTAAATTTAATATTATTAAACATGCCAAATCATGATCTACCTCATTTTGAATATTTTCCCTCATCAGTCATGATAAAATTAATAGTGGAGTTATGCTCATATCATGAGAACATTCTTCTTACCCATAGCCTTGTAAAGTAACTACTTTCTCCACATTGTAAAGAAAAAGCACACAAAAAATCATGAGGACTTGC
The DNA here is from genome assembly GCA_963277665.1 of Viscum album. Taxonomy (NCBI): domain Eukaryota; kingdom Viridiplantae; phylum Streptophyta; class Magnoliopsida; order Santalales; family Viscaceae; genus Viscum; species Viscum album. The sequence goes on from OY728140.1 coordinate 657,830,717, forward strand.
AATAAAGGTTCAAATGACTCTGTGGCTTAGGGTTGGTGGGTAAATGATTGAAATAATTTAAGGGCAGAAGTAGGAGGATTGACTCTTAAGTACAATTCATGATTAATCAAGTGAAAACACAAGATGAACCTCACTCAAATCCCCTAGAGATGTGAATCACAACACCACTCCCCTTTCAATGACATGGGTCATGAGTCAATAAATGATTACAAGGAATGGTATCATCCAAGTTCTCCCTGTTTTTTTGTAAATATCTAGAAAGGCATAGCTTTATTTTTTTTGTAAAGCTCCAGACAGGAACATCTTTATTTTGATTTTTTTTCTTCTTTTTATGGAGAACCGGATGAAATGAAAGAAGCATAATGAAATGATGACTCATGCCCAATTTTCGAATAATAAGTTGCCCAAAACGATGACGCACACATTACACCACCCAAAAATGATACATATCCCAATAAACACACACTAATGTCCCTTACCCCACACTCAAAATAGAATTACCATGAAAAAATACTAAAAGTGTGGGTAGGTAAGGAAATATCAGCAAATAATGTGGCATATACCTATAAGGCAATTCATGGCTTCTATGGGATAACGAAGGATAAATTTAAGGGTGGGTCTCTGGTAAATATGTGGCTTGCCAATGTAGTTCCTCAAACATTTTAAATGTGGTTTTTTATAGTCATATCTTTGACAAGTTTCAATACAAGTTCTAGTAGGTGGCACGTCCTAAGATCACTCAAGAAATATGCTCAAGATAAAATAGGAAATATTTGGTCTAAAAATCCTCTCAGGAATGAGAATATGATATGGGAAAATCACTCATGTAATGATTAATAATAACAAATTAATTCACATGAATTTCAGAAATTCAAAGAATGAAAGATGGAAGGGAAATTTCATTTACACGAATCAATTAATTCCCTAAAATCATGAGTCTTTATTTAAATATCCTTGCTTCACTTTAATCATCCAATTATCCATTTTAATCATTCAATCTCATTAACATTGAAATCTAAAATATAGAATCACTGGATATCTATGAAACTAATGTCTACTAGAGAAGTCAAGTAAAACATGAATTCATGTGTGGGCATGCATTTTTTTGATTAATTATGTAAAAGACTAAAAATGTAAGGAATAAAGTTAGATAATATAGAATTGAAACTCTTACTCCCCTGTCAAATGGATTCTTTTATTAACGACATATAATCCCATGACAACCTCTTCATTAATGGACCTGAAATAAAAAAAATGAAAACAATTGATAGTGTAGGCTTGTTCAATCATGCTGGTAAATGAATAAGAAGACAAGTGGACAATGGGGGAAAATGCGGGTTGCCTCCTGGTAGCGCCATTGTTTAATGTCGTTGGCTCGACAAAACAAAACAAAACAAAAAATATATTTTTTGAAAAATCTCATGGACTACAAGATTCCACCCCCCCCCCCCCCCACACACACACACTTAGTTGATGTAGTGTCCTCAATGCATGTAAATGTAATTTTTTATGTATGTATCAAAAATATGGAGTTACTGCATTTAATCAAGTGTAAAGGAATGATGAAACCTGGTAGGTGTTCATTTGTATTCAGGGTGAAGGAGTGTGATCTCATCCACTGGTTCTTGAGGTACGGTCCTAGGGAACTTCTTCAGCCTCTACCCATTTATAGTGAATCGGTTTCCTCCTCCTTCCTTTTGAATCTGCACAGCACCAAAGGGATATACATGAATAATAATAAAGGGGACTTCCCATCTGTAACGATGTTTACCTGGAATAAGATTATGTCTGGATTTGAAGAGTAACACGTGATCTCCAGGGTTGAAGGTTCTTGGTTGAATTATCTTGTCATGGTCCATCCTTGTTCTCTCTTTATAGATCATTGATTTTTCAAAAGATTCCCTTCTAATTTCCTCTAACTCCTGCAACTGCAATCTTCTTTCTTTCCCGGCTTTCTCAAGGTCCAGATTCATCTCTCTGACCAACCAGTAGGCTCTATGCTCCAACTCCACAAGAAGGTGGAAACTCTTTCCATAGATCAACCTATAGGGACTCATCCCTATCGGTGTTTTGTAGGCCGTTCTGTATGCCCATAATGTATCATCAAACTTTTGGCTCCAGTCCTTCCTGTTGTGTTTAACAGTCTTCTCCAGAATGGCGTTGATTTATCTATTAGAGAATTTTTCTTGGACATTTTTTTGGGGATGGTATGGGGTAGATGTTCTATGATCCACCCCATACTTCTTCAGCAATGCATCCATTTTCCTATTGCAGAAATCAGTTCCCTGATCACTGATGAATGCTCGTGGCATGCCAAACCTACAGAAAATGTTAGCCCTAACAAAATCACAAACAACTTTCGCATCATCAGTTCTAGTTGTTTTTGCTTCCACCCATTTTGAAACAAAGTATACAACCAAAAGAATATATGAATTTCCAAATGACATTGGGAATGGTCCCATGAAATCTATGCCCCAAACTTAAAAAATTTCACAAAAGGTTATTGGTTTTTGTGGCATTTCATGTCGTTTGGATATGTTACCAGGAAATTGGCATTTTTCACATCTTTTACAAAATTCATATGCATCCTTGAATGAGGTGGGCCAGTAGAGTCCAGATTCTAAAAATTTTCAGGCAGTCCTCTGAGGTCCAAAGTGGCATTCACAAGATAATTTTTGACAAAATTCAAACACTGATTCAATTTCACTTCATGGAAAGAATCTTCTTATGATTTGATCATTAAAAATTTTCCACAGAAATGGATTTTCCCAAATGTAAATTCTTGATTTAGATTTAAGCTTATGTTGTTGATGAGAGCTTAGATGAGAGGGTACCGTAGATGTTACCAAATAGTTTACAATGTTGGCATACCATGGTACTTCACTGTTGATGATGTAGAGTTGTTCTCCAGGATGCTCATCATTAAGTGGGTTGTACTTTGGTATTTCTGTTTCAGCGGTGTGGGGTAGTCTACTCAGATGATTTGCCACTTGATTTTCAGTCCCCTTTTTATCTTTTATTTCCAAATTGAACTCTGGTAAGAGTATCATCCATCTCACCAACCGTGGTTTAGCATCCTCCTTTTTCATTAAGTAACTAAGAGCTTCATGATCAGAAAAAACAACAACTTTAGTGCCCAGAAGATATGATTAAAATTTATCTAGTGAAAAAACAACTACAAGGAACTCCTTCTCTGTGGTTGTGTAATTTATTTATGTTTCATCCATGGTCCTTGATGCGTAGGAGATGACTTGAGGCTTGCTGTCAATTCTCTGTGATAGAGCGACTCCCAGTTCTTGGTTGGATGCATCACAAAGTATCCCGAAAGGGTAATCCCAATTGGGTGGCTGCATTATTGGTGGTGTTATCAGCCTATCCTTTAATTATTCAAATGATTCCCTACATTAACAAACAAAATTAAAGTTAGCATCCATTAAAAGTAATCTTGAGAGAGGGAGAGAAATCTTACTGAAATCCTTGATGAATTTTCTGTAAAATCCTGCATGCCCTAAAAAGGATCTAACATGTTTGACACAAGTTGGATATGGAAAGGAATTTATTACATAAACTTTTGATTTATCAACCTCAATCCCATTTTGTGAAATTATGTTCCCCAACACTATCCCTTTTTCAACCATGAAATGACATTTTTTTAAATTTAAGACAATGTTCTTTTCAATGCATGTTTTCAATAAGTTTTCCAAATTTCCCAAGCAATGATCAAATGAATTTCCAAAAACTATGAAATCATCAAGAAAAATCTCCAAACAATCCTCAATGTGGTTTGAGAAAATACTCACCATACACCGTTGAAATTTACCGGGGGCATTGCATAGCCCGAAAGGCATCCTTTTGTAGGCGAATGTTCCAAAAGGGCAGGTGAAGGTTGTCTTCTCCTGGTCTTCTGCTGCAATTGGTACCTGAAAATATCTTGAGAATCTATCTAAAAAACAGTAATGAGTATTTCCAGCTAACCTTTCAAGCATCTGATCAATGAATGGAATAGGAAAGTGATCTTTTCTGGTAACTTGATTTAGCATCCTGTAATCTATACACACTCTCCAGCTATTTTGTATTCTCATGGAGATCAGTTCATTTCTATCATTTGTAACAGTGGTCAGGCAAGTATTATTAGGGACTACATGAATTGGTATGACCCATTGAAAATCATAGATTGGGTAAATGATATCAGCTACTAACAATTTCTCAATCTTTTTCTTAACGACCTCCATGATTGTGGGATTGAGTCTTCTTTGAGGTTCTCTAACTGGCCGAGATTCACTTTCTAAAAATATCTTGTGAGAGCATACCTTAGGGTTGATTCCAGGAATATCACCTAAACTCCATCCTACAGCTTTTACATTCCTTTTGAGAAGGTCAATCAATGTTTGTTCTTGTGAATGGGATAGGTTATTGGCAATGATTACTGGCAATTTCTCTCCTTCCATTAGGTACGAATACTTCAAGTCACATGGAAAAGGCTTTAGCTTTAAACATGGGGGTTGTTCAAGGGATGATATTTCATTTAGGTTTCCTACTTCTAATGTTGAATTCATGGGAATAATATCACTTCCTTTTAACAAATCATCAACAAAAATCAGATTTTACCTCATCCTCCAACATGATATCAAAATTTTCAGGTTCATGGGAGTTAAGAAATTCAAATGAAGAGTGTTCTCCCACAGAGAAAAAGTCATGAAGTATACCTGAGTCTTCAATTGGTTCTATACCTTCATCATGGGAGATTTCATAAAGTGACTGATTTCTAGATGGGTGTTTCATCGTATCAAGAATATTGAAGTGTACTGTACTATCTCCAAGATCCATAGTGAGTGTTCCTTCATGTACGTTGATGATTGTCCTTGCTGGTTTCAGGAATCATCTCCCTAGGATGATGGGAGATTGGGATGGTGCTCGGTCTTCCTCCATGGTAAGGACATAAAAGTCTGCTGGAACGATTAATCCTCTCACTCCTACAAGTACATCTTCAATGACTCCAGCTGGGAAAATGGTGGATCTATTTGCGAATTGTACCCCCACCCAAGTTGATTTTAGTTCTCCGATCTGCAGAAATGAAAACACAGAGTGAGGCATCACATTTATCGAATCACCAAGATCACATAGTGCATCAGTAAATTTTAATGAACTGATAGTGCAGGGAATAGAGAATGTACCTGGATCATGACATTTTTGTGGTATTGGTGGTGTAATCAATGCTGAGACGCTTCTTCCTATGTTGATTCTTTCATTTCCATCCAGCCACTTTTTTTAGTACATTGATCCTTCGTAAATTTTGCATATTTGGGGATTTTCCTTATTGAATTCAGTAGTGGAATGTTAATCTCATATTTTCTGAATGTTTCCTGAATTTCCCGTTGAAGTCGTTCTTCTTCTCCCTTATTTGACTCAACCAATACTGATGGGAATGGTGCTGGAATATCCTTTTTCTCCCTTTTTTGTTTCTCCAATGGTGTTTCTAGTCTTTCTCTCATGAACCATGTTCTTTCTACTTTGTTGTTGACTCCATATTTTGGTTGGATAGGACGAGCTTCAACAGGTTCCCTAGATTCATCCTCCTCATATTGTTCTGGTGGTTTGAGCTCCTTCCCGCTTCAGGTTGTGATTGCACTAAAATTCTCCTTTAGATTGGGAATTGTTTGTGCAGGAAGCTTACCTTGGTTCTTGGTGAGAGCATCCATAATGCTTGAAAATTGATCAGCTATCTTGTCCATTTTATCTTCTATTCCCGCAACTCTTGTCTTTAGTTGTTGGGATTCATTTGTCGGTGCACTTGTGGATGGTTTCTCATAATTCATCCGCTGGAATTGTGGTAGTTGAAAAGTTTGTTGTTGTTGGAAGGGATTATGATAAGGTTGTTGGAATGCTATCGAGTTCTGATATTGTTGCTGAAAAGGTGCTCTGGCTTGGTTCTGTTGGAACCCATACCCTGGTTGGGTTTTCGGTTGGTATTTCCTTTGTTGATAGGCTGCAACACAACTTTCTATCCCCTGCACTTCTGGACATTGATCAGTGTAATGAGAATTGGAAGAGCATGAACCACATACCTAATTCGGTCATTGTTGTTCCTTCAAATGGTTCACAGCTATTTGTCGCACCAACCTGGTGAGTTCACCCATTTCATTCCTAATTAAATCTACTGAATCAGATGTTCTTACCTCATGGATTCATCTGGTGATCGTACCTCGAGTGCCAAACTGCTGTGAATTTTTTGCAATATTTTCAATCAGAATTTGTATATCTGTAGGAGATTTATCAATGAGGGCTTCTTTCGATGAGGAATCCAGTATATTCCTATAATTTTCAATAAATCCTTGGTAGAAGCACAAAGGAATTGGTCCTCTTCTATTTCTTGGTGTGGACAACTTGCACAAAGCTTCTTGAAACGTTCCCAGTATTTGTAGAGTGTTTCTCCAGTTGATTGATGGATGACATAAATATCCTTCATTATTGCAGTGCTCCTAGATGTTGGGAATAATCTTTGTAGAAAGCATTTTTTTTAGATCTTCCCAGTCACTGATCTCCCCTGGTTGCAGATTGTACAACCATTCCTTTGCTGCTCTCTCTAGTGATAAGGGGAAAGCCCTCCACTTCACATGCTCTTCCGCGATTGCTCGAGGTTTGAAGCTGGAGAAGACATAGGTGAATTCTTGAATATGTCGATTCAGGTCTTCTACTGCAAGACCATGATATTTGGGAAGCACTTGGATCATGTTAATTCACAATTCAAAATCATTTTATATGGCAGGAATTGCATGTTGATAATTTTGATTTACAAATTGAGGTGCACAGATGTCACGTAGGGTTCAGTTGGGATTTACAGCCATTATTAAAGGTTAAAAGTCTTCACTCAAGGTATCACTTGAATAGGTGATATTGATTTCTTCAAAAACATTGGTAAGATTTTGATTTCTCAATTTGGTTATTGTGCGCTCAATTTCTGGATCTAATTCTAATAAATTTCTATTTGAACTACGGGTCATTCAAAAGAGATTTTTTTAAAAAAAACCTTTGAGGAACTGCCTCCCCGGCAACGGTGCCACGTTTGACACACGCCTGTCGTGGGGCGTGGAAAAACAATATTTTATTTACCTAAGTATGGTATAGCAGTTGATCCTAGGTAGTCTCATGAAGAGGATTGCACACAAAACAAGGTTGTCACTTTTTGTTGGTTTTCGTAAAACGATTGGTTTTAATTAATTTGAATGACTATGAGAGAAACAAACTATAGAAATTGATTGATTTTAACAAATGATAAAGATGGTGATCAGATTGGTTTCGTGTAGACTTAGTGTTGTTCCATCATGGTTTCCAAATTTTATCTCTTCTTCTTCCTTAAACTGGTAAGAGAGATGTGATTATAATTTTCCTTTCTAAAACCTTAGATTGGTCTATCCTACTTCCAATGTGTTTAGGGTTGTAGAAGGTCTCTTGATTAATTAGATCAATCCCAGACCTAGAATTTTTGTTCCCAAATAAACCAAAATTTTGACATACAATCCTACACACGTGCTTGACAACGGTCGACCAATCCCCACCCAACCCAAATCATGTTCCACCGTATACAGATTAGAATTGGGTGGAGGGAGATGTGATCATCGACCAAAGCAATTTATAAATTCAGAATCAAAACCTTAACACAACCGCATTAGGAATTTAATACTGAATTATTAATTGGAACTAGAAGAATAAAGAAGAACAAATTTTATTCATTTCAAGCACAAAAACTCAAACAGAACACATAGGTCCAGCCTCCCCTCTTTCCAATCACTCAAATGAAACTACCCCTCCATGGATGGGGTAAATGAGATAATGCGGGAGAGGAGAGACATTTTAATGTAAATAAAAATAAAATAAATAAAAGGGAAAGCTGATAAGTTCTTCTCCTTGGTGTCCCAGAAGGAATGGGATGGAGAATGATATGTTTTGAGGAGGAGGAGCTCTCCTCCTTTTATAGCCAGATTTTCGTCCTCCGAATGTTGTTGTGTTTTTGACCTAATAAATGACCTCTTCACGCATTGAGCCGTTATTCAATGTTGTTCATAATTGTCTTGGAAGTTTTGCCTAAAAAAATAATCGGATTTGGATAGGTATTCTGAGAGTTATGACCCTTTTACTCTAATCCTTTATTCTGTCTAGTCAGACTCTCCCAAAGGCCAACCCCCGGATTAGGAAGCTTTAATGGACACTCAAACGCCCAGATCACGTGGCCTTCCCTTCATACAAGATGTGCTAAAACCCTTTGTGCGTCTACTGACCGAATATCACAACATTTGGACCCACCATGAATGAGTTGTGGTTCCCACACCAAAACAAGGTAAAACTGAAAACAGTTTTCTTTCTCCCAATTGTGATCTTCTTTTGATCTTCCATATGACCGATTCAACTTTTTGTCAACAAATAGTAAATGTAGCCCTAGATGTGTAGAATCCGTAAAAGAAATAATTTTTCAATTTGGATTAGTTTAGATAATGTTATGTCCAAAATACAGAAATAATGTAAAACTGTTAAAAATCCTAAATGGACAATTTTTACTATTTAGCTCAAAATAACATCAAAATCATAAAAATGAAACAATTAATCTTAGAGAAACTCTTTTTTGAGTTTAATACAATGATATTGAATATAAATTAATTGATATTATTTTCTCTATCAACCCCCCCCCCCTCCTTTATTATCACTAGGCAGACCCACCTCACACTCCCCCATACACGCATCCCTTTGCTACCACCCGAAGTCGAACCCACTACCTCCCCCTTTCGCGACTGCACCTTTACCACTAATCCATTTCATTTTTCTCAATTTAAGGATATATCTATTTATATATATATAGTTATTTTTATTCATATATTCATATAGATTCATATTAATATAAATATATTAATTCATATATTAGTATATATATATTCATTCATATATTAATATATATTTATTTTTAGTTATATATATATATAGTTATAATTTTATAATTTTATATTTATTTGTATATTAATATATACTAATAAGATTAGTTTTAAATAATTTATGAAAAAAATATGTTTTTTATTTGTGTTTATAAATAAAAAAATAGATACATACATATAAGTATGAAACACACACACACACAGACACACACACAAACACAAACACATATATATTTACGAATAAATACATATATATGTGTATTTGAAAAGCCATAGAATGTTATAACGACCATAACATATAATCTAGAAGCCCGTTTCAACTCCAAAACTAGTAAAATCGAAGAAAATGAAACAATATTTGATATGATTTGTGGTACAGGCCTAACCGAAATCCGGATCAGAAGTTATTTTTGTTTGAATTTTATCAAATAGGGGTATCGAGACTAAAAATTCAGTTTTTGAGTCATTTTGGTACTTTATTGGCCTCTAAAAATCTGAAAGAAGTTTTTCTTTGGTTAATAACGCGTAGAACTCATCGTAATCTTCGATTTGATATACTGTAGAGCTCAAACGGACACCTGGATCAAAAGTTATGGATTTTTGAAGTTTGAGTTAAATTTTCAACAAATTTTAGATCTTTTATTAATTGTTTTGATTTTTTTGTGTTTTTATATTGTTATTAAGTGATTTTTATTTGATAATAATTATCAAATTATTAATTACTAATATTTATTAAAATATTTTATAGTAAATTTCACTAAATTTATTATATATTAAATGTAATAGTCTACTTATACTTATCTAAAACATATTTAAAAAATATATATTTTATTTATATCAATATAAATATAATTATATAATGAAAATTTTTTTTTCATAATTTTTTTAAACATAAAATTTATCACTGGTAGGAAAAAAGTGCTGATAAATCCTCCCTTTATCAGCCCTACTAAAAAAAGATTTGATAAAGGGGTCCCCTTTAACAGTTATTTTTTTAATTATTAATAAAGGGGTAGCACTTCCCTTGCTTGTTTTTTGTAGTAGTGCCTAAGGTTCAAGCCCATCTCTCAGGTCTCATCCTGATCTCTCCCTTGAGCCTATGTGTTTCGGGAAGGCCATGCATCAAACTGGATGTTACACTTCCTCTGGGTCCCATCCATGTGTCTATTCTCACGGGTCGCCTCCTCAAGGGTCCCTTTGTCCCAACGAATTATGCTGACTTTGATTACCTACCTCAGGGATACATAGGAAGTCTCTTAATGGATCAATCCCATCATCACCACCGTCCTCACGTCGGTTCCATACCATTCTCTCTCCACTGCATTCATCTCTCCATCATCCATCTTGATTCTTACCCAGGAAGCCACATCCTGGTGATATCATTCCATTTAATGTCCTAGCAATAATTTCCCACAAGTGGATGAACCCATCTTATCCACCATAGTCAAAGTTCCGATTAGTCTGATCCTTCTCCTCTAGACGTTAGACTCGCGGCATCCCCTATGTTAAACATGGGAAGCTAAGGAAAACCTTAGATACATGCCTATGGTATATAATTATTTCATTCTATGTGGGATTCTTGGGGCATCCATGCCCTCAATAAGACCTGTAATAAAGGAAACAAACCCAGACGTTCCAGCGTTCTAGTGTCCAGACATGCCAGTGATGTCCAATGTGACTTCTTCCTCAACCGAAGGTTGTTTCCCTGACCAGACCCCTCAAAATGTCCCAATAGAAGCAGTTTAACTAATCATCATCCATAAAGATATGGCACTAGGAAGAGTTGAACAAACAATGTCTTAGTATATAAGGGAGACCCAAACAAGGTGATCATTTCCTATGAGGAATCCACATAAGAAAGAAATGACACCCCATAATCATGTTTCATTCAAGGAGTAAACATCCCCGAATAAGGAATAGATATTGACCACCATTGAAAAGAGGGAATATGTGGCAACAATTGTGAACCCTCCACAGATGGATTTTCCTGCCCCGGTGAAAGCTTCGGAAACACCTACACCACTATATGTTTTTACCTAATGGGAGATCCAGATGTTTGGGGATTGGCTTATGAATGAAATTTCCATGCATTCCTAGACATTCCATGTGGATGGGAATCAAGCCATTTGTAGTTCTAAAAGGTCCATTCAATTTAACGGCGTGCAGTGAGGACAAGGGGTGATAGAAGAGTGAGGTGGGGCACTTGGTGTGATTATTGTAATCCTAACATGAGTGGGGCCTATGAATCCTACACTAAACCTTGTGAGATCCTCTAAGAGAACTAAACCCAGGGGGTAGTAAAAGAGAAGAGATTGGGGGATGGACTCTAAGAAAAGGCATCTGAGCATTCCTATGCATCCCACGTGGATGGGAATCAATACATACATAGTTATTGAAGGTGTCATGCAGTTTAACATCTTGCATTCAGGGATAATTATGAGTAGTTTTACACCATTCAGTCTAGATGAATCACAAATTTTAATGTCACATTGAGAAGACAGATCAATTTATGGCCATTCAGGACCTTATAGATCTTAATTTATGGTCATACAGCTCAGACTATTTTTCATTTTATCGTAATGTGAAATGAAAAATTAGTTTAATTTCATGTAATACGTAACATTTTAAGGTCATGTAGGACCCATTATACATTAGAATGGTATTTATTGTGGAATATTCCATTGGTGGGAGTGTTTATAAGCTCTCTATCCATCGTAACCATGGAGTACGTGCCATAGGAGTAAACCTTGTGAATGATGTAAGGTTATTCCCAATTGTGATCAAACATGAGTGGTTTCTTACAAGGAATCATTGGTATTATCATGGAAATAACCAGGTCACCAAAAAATAAAGAGAAGAGGAAAACGTTCTTCTTGAAAGCTCTGGTTATCTTGTTCAGATGGATTTCCAGGTAGTTTAGGGCACGAAGCCTATTCCCGTCGAGCGCTACCATTTCTACCAGGAAAATTTCAGCTACCTTAATTGGTGATTTATGGTCAAAGACATTTGTGCGTAATGTAGGAAATTGAATATTTATGGGCTGGATAACCCCCCTTCTATAACCCATAGAATATGGGGTCACATGTTTGAAAGTATGAGTCATTGTCCGATATGCCCATAGGGAGTTGGGGACTTTGTCTGACCAACTCATCTTGTTCTAACAAACCATTTCCAACATGATGTTAGAGAGGGTTTTTTGGATGCCTTGTTCTGCCAATTTTCTTATGAGTGATAGCAAGAGGGATGGTTTGAATGAGTTTTTTACATGGCGTACAATTTCATCCACTTGGTTTCTGGGATTTTGGTGTTGTTATCGGTGAGGATGGCGTGAGGGACCCCAAATCGGTAGATTATGTTAGAGATAAAAAAATTTCAATGATACAAAGGTCCTTCACTTATTTGAGAGGAATTTCCTCTTCTCGCATGGAAATGAAATCCATAGAGGCTAGAAGGAACCTGTATTGCCAAGATGTCGCTGGTGGATATGGTCCCATGACATTGAGTCCCCCTAATGATAAGGGCCAAGAGTACTTGGTAGTGTGGAGAAGCACTGGAGGCTGATTCACAAATTTAGAATGGATTTTCCATGAATATAAACTCTTGGAAAAATCGATGAAATCATTGATCATGGAGGGAAACAAATACCCTAGTCTATGGATCAGGTTACATAATTTCATCTCGGTCTAATGATCCCTACATGAACCAACATGAACCTCTTTCATAATCTGTGCAACTCAGCACCTTGAATGCAACGGAGGAGAACCCAATCAAACCCGTTCTTGTAGAGGATCTACTCAAGACTGAGACCACTCTGGGTGGTAAAGTTCAACATTCGGCGTCAGATTTGTTCGTGCTCAGCTCGATCAGTTGGGAGATTTTCATGCTGGGGGTACTCAATAAAGGGGGTATAATAGTTGGGGGTCACATCTATGATTCCATTAAGGTGACCTAGAGGTCCTGATGTGGAGGCACTGATGGTAAAGTGAATTAACTTTGGGTTATCATCATCATATGGAGTGACGAGGGTGATGAATATCTGATGTGCCATAGGGATAATCCTATCATCCTGATCATGCTCCATAAGAGATGTAGCCTTGATGGCCAAGGCATTGGCTCAACCATTCTGGGATTGATGGATATGAGTAACCTATGGTAGATACTAGAACTAGGACATCAATTGGTGGGTACAATCCAACAGCAGTATGAGCTCTAGATTCCTGAAGAAATAGACATTGTTGATTTGTTTGATGACGAGTTTAGAGTCCCCTTTCACATACAAGTGGGAAACATCAATATCAAGGGCCAATAAGAGGTCAGTGATTAGAGCCTGATACTCTACCTCATTGATGGTACAACCCTCTGACAACATGAGTGAATATAGTATAATGGACTATAATGGCGTAATAAATACAATACCTAGGATAACTCTATTGAGATTGGGGTCATTTAACATTCTACCGATAGGACTTCAGGAAGCACCGTCAAAGAGCATTTGCCAACATGGAATGGCTTGGTCTACTGAGAGGATTTCCTTGTCGGGGAAATCATGGTCCAGATAATGTTTTTAGGGGGATAGATGGGTAGAAAGGATGTATACCATGGTATATCCCTTAATATTCTTTTGTTGTACAACCCTGAGGTCAAACTGTTGGATGATTACTACCAACTGAGCTTGATAGCTTGTCAACGTGGAGAGGTTCAGGATGTACTTCAATGGATCCACTCGAGACAGTAGTTGTACCCCATGGTGCATCATGTAATGCCACAACTTCTGCACTGTGAATTTCAGTACAAGGAAGCTCTTCTCAGTAGGGGAGTATTTGTTCTTCGTATCATGGATCATGCAACTGAGATAATATATAATGTTCTATGTTCCTTCATAATTCTTCTAGGTCAGAAAGGTTCCAAGATATCATTCTTGGGTGCTCACATAAAGCACATGAACCTTTCAGGAGATAGGTGGAATTAGGACTAGAGGCGGAAATATATTCTTCTTTATTTCCAAAACAATAATATGACATTCCCCATATCACTGATAGGTAGTGCCATTATTCACGATCCTCAAAAAGGGATTACAATTGCTGGCCCGATTCGTAATGAGTCATCGTATGTTTTCCAAGTGTCCTTGAAAGCCTCGTAGCACCCAAATGTTGCTCAGAGGAGACATCTGATTGTTGGCCTTATTCTTCTCTCGATATATCTTTATACCATTATATCTAACATAAAACCATAGAAATATACCATAGGTGGCCCCGAAGGAAGACTTCAATGGGTTCATCTTCATGTGGTGAGAACCGAGGAAGCATAAAACTTTCTCAAGGTCATTGAGATGGTCTTGTCAGAGACATTATTTGACCACCAGAAAATCCATGTATAATTCCACCAATATCTTGAGAATAGTCTTAGATATACAGTGCATGGTATACTGATAGGTGGCACCTGAATTATTTAGACATAAGGGCATTAACATGTTGAAAAAAGTACCTTGTGGTTCCCTGAATGTCGTAAACTCTTTATCTTCAGGATATGTTAGAATTTGGTTATACTTTGAATACCCATCCATGAATGAGAGGACCAAGACCCCAATTGTGGAATCACTTAACAAATCCATCACATGGAGGGGAAAATCATTCTTCAAACAGTGATGGTTGAGATCCTGAAAGGTGATGTAAAACCTAATCCATCTGTTCTTCATTCTGAGAGGAACAATAATTGATATCCATCTGAGGTACCGAACCTCTGTGACATAGTTGGATCTGATGAGCTTATCAACTTTGGCATCGACCATGGAACCATGAGAAGGGTACATCTTTCTTGGAGGTTGTCTGAACCAGTGATGATTTTTTGAAAAAACGGGGTGATGGATGATGACCTGACGATATAGTTAAGGAATCTCATCATAACTCTAATAAAATACATCATGATGTTTATTTAAGAAGCCCACATAATGTTATTTCTCTTAAATATACATAGAGGCACTGATCAAGGTGGGTTTCAAATTCATCTCTCTACTAAAGTTCACATGTACCAATTCATCATGTGTGGTGGAGACACCCTCGTCGAATGTAGAAGGTGCGTCCTATAGATCCTCATCATCACTTAAAGATGATGGATCCCTAGTGGGAGGAGATTCCTGTGGGTCAAAAAATCCCGATGGGAAGCTGGTTCCAGCCTGAGTGGTGGTGGAAACTACATTAGGGGAATCTTGTGCGCCGAAACCATAGCAATGAAAGCTTTCAAACTGATCCCATCTAGACTTTTATCCCTAGGGCCACACATTATGATATAAAATAAATAGTGTTAAGATTCATGAGATGGTTTATCCAAACCTGATAGAACAAGAATGTATGGCGTATTGATGTTTCCATGGGGAGGACATCTAGATTCCATATTAACGGAGGGGGATCTCGGATCACCGGATCCCCAATCATGTAGGAATATGAGGTGGTCTTTTGATTTCACTTAGACATGGTAATATGATTCCCCCTCATTCATCAAAGAAGGAAACAATGTCCTGTATCTGAAATCGTAGCCTCCAATCAGAGGATCAAAAAAATGTAGGCATCATTCAGGTCTATCCGTTGGTCAGTTGCGAACATATTTTGCTAAACATCATTAGCCACAATTTTAATGTCCTTGCTATTATAATAGTTAACATACCAATAGCGGGCTTCACAAGAGGAAAAGGCACAAGAATCACCATGGAGAATGACCAATCAAAAATTATTTGAGTAATTAATGAACTAGTGATACGATGAGGGGGTTTTCACATGCAGGAGAAGCCATGGCCTACCCATCATCACATTGTAGGCAGTGTACTGGGAGACAACCATGAACTCAGTGCTGGCAACCTGACTAGCTATCTGGGTCTTAATATGGATATTTCAAACCATTTTTTGTTCTTTCATATCATAACCATTTTTTGATACCATTCTCATCTACCTCAACATGGAAGGCTTCTGCAACTACTACCTCCATCTAAAATTGAATGGGGCTTCTTATAGCTTCAGCGAGGGATTCATGCATATCCACTAATAGGAAAAGGGCCTCAAGGATATATATCATTGTGGGAATTTTTGTGAGATTCTTAAGGATATCATACTTTTGTCCCAAGTGTGAACTTCTACTTACAGGAAATTGTTCTTCAGCAAGGGGTATGATGGGCCCTTCTAGCAGATCTGACTTCTGACTGGTTCTAGGAACGTCCCGAAGCTAACTAGTCAAAACTCTTGGAGTGAAAACCGATTGTGGATCAGATTACTGAGGCCACTCTATAACATATCGTGGATGATCACTGTGCGGTTGAGGCATCTCTACCTGATCATGTAACTCAAACATGGGCAAAGGCATATCTGATGACACCAGATGAGAAGGTTGCGGGTGTTGAGCACTATGCGGGGACTACTATCTAGTTTTAGTGACTTGTAGAGCCTGGCTATAATTACTAACCAAGGCATTCTGATGACCAACATAACCTCATCCCCTTCGACACTGATGATTGCTTGGAATGTTGGGAGGATCCATCTAGCACTCCTAGCCATCATAAATCATGTAGAAGTTTACCAGCTCCACAGTGTTAACCGATGCGTACCCTTGATCGTCAAATGATTAATTCTCCACTACTATATGGATTATGGGGGAGAAATCTACGTCTCTAGGGATATGAATTCACTGAGAGTACGAGATGACAACAACATCGGTGGGGGAAATTTTTTTCCTTTGCGTCGCTGATGCCTGCTCTTCTAGGAAGAGGAAGGATGATCCGTTGACGTAGAAGTACTCGCTGTAGGTGATGTGGTGTGCCCTAAAGGCTCCAGTAGATTCAGATATGCATAGATAAAACCACGGGAAATGGTGACTACCATACGAGTCATCAAGTCTTCATAGATATGGGACCCACAGTTAGAAACCTCATGCCACTCACTTTCAATGTCACTGTCGCTATTGGGATTCATGAATATACATGCCACTTGTGTCGGAGCTCAGCTAAACATGAATATGTTATTTTCATTGTAGAGACCTGAATCCTAACTTACATGGACATTACATTACTTTTTAAGAATACTTAGTACATAACAAAAACACACACAAGGACCGTAATAGTTTAGTGTATTTGGACACTCGGAATATAATCTTCTAATCGTGGTGAAAGATATTCAACATCTCCCATAAATATCTTCTTTTTTTCTAAACCTAAATCCTTTCTTTATTTCCTGGGGAAAAGAAAACAAAAAAGAGTGATCTCAAATTCTCAATAAGGGTAAACAAAAGAAATATCAATCACGTCATATTCATAAGAACATATCTTTTGGAAATCTTAACCTGCAAAAAAGATCATAATTTTATAACATGGGATAAATCATAGTAGTGAAATGTAATCCCAATAATCATAACTTAAAACATGAAACTTTGTGTAATACACACATAATCATAGAGAATCATTTCTTATTAGTCATGACTCATTGCCAAGACTATCTTAGTGGACAAAGTCCCTTTCTGAACCGAGTTCATTCCTCGTTTCAGTCCTGTTTCACTGAACCGGTATAACCTACCGTTCCAGCCATGACTATATCATGAGATATAAAATCTTTACTCAATGCATTGGAGGGATATATAGGTACCAACCATCTCATAATGATACCATTCGTATGTGTGCCATAAAATCATAAATCATACATCATTGCATAACCCATGTAATAAAAATGTGAATCTTAAACATCGTGACATCATAAAACAATTCATATAAGATAAAGGAATTCATAAAAATATTTCCATTACAACATAATAAAATCCATGTAATAATAGGGATAGAAACATAACCCTTTATTATCTTAGATGGAAAATTATTTTGATAAAACACTTGAACTCCATTCTTGAGGAAAATATCCTTTCTACTTCAAAAACACTTTTCCTTTCTTAACATGTCATACAATTCTAAACTAAAAGAAGTTGATGAAAAATAAACATGAAATCTGGTAAAGGAATATTCTTGGAAATAATGTTTTAAAAATACATTCATTTCGTATAAGTTAAAAAAACATTCTTCTCGTACTTTTGTCGGAAAAGTCAAAAAGTACCTCATATGAAAAACGGCAAAAGATTCTTTTCATATCTTTTAACGAAAACTCACTGAAGAGAAAAATTGGATTTAAACAATTGTAGGTGGATGTAAATAATATTACATATTGAGGAAACATGGATGTGGATGATAAAATACACCCCAGTAAATACCAAAGTATAAACAATCTCGGATAAAAATGAGATTGTGATATTTTCCCCTACCTTAGGTCCGATTTGCTTCGTAGGTGTCCGAAACTCCTTTATGATGATTTAAATAATGTCATTGACTTATTACAGAATCATACTCATTGTTATGATAGCATATATAGTTCACTTATGGATTTATATTACCCGTTCTTTTGTAAATTCCTTGTGAAAGAGCGTTTTGGGTAAAATCGTTTCATTTGTCGTCCGTGTTTTGACTTGTAATTATTCATATGATTACTTAGATCCTGATTACTTAATTCCATAATATAAAACATGATTTATATATAATATATATTTCGAATATAATAGATCAGTAAATGGAAAGAAATACACCGTTCATGGAGACGGTAGACCGTACGTACGTAAGAACGCTGTTTTATTTTCCTTATTGAGTTGAATGGAATTAAGTAGATGACATAAATATATATACACATTAATCCAGAATCATTATTATGTCATATATTTCATTATTACTTATTATATATACTTTATAATCATTCATGAATGGTTAACGTGGAGAATGAATCTCATCGCGTCATGGAGACGGTAGTCCGTACGTACGTACGAGCGATGATATCATTCTCATGATCGTGGAATTGTATTGGAGTGTATGTATACTATTTCAGAATCAATATCACTTTAAAATAATCATATATAGTTATTATGTAAACCATTATACCCATCCAAGTAAGGTGGTGGTGGGAAATAGATTACACCACGGCGTGGAGACGGTATTCCGTATGTACGCACACGCGGTGATTTCGTTTTCCGTAGGATGGGTAGATGGTGAAATAAGGATTTTTCATAATTATAATAACATATCAGTTTATAAGTGATACTGATGTTATTAATTCATAATGAAACAACCTAAGAAGAAGAAGTGGAAAAAGAAATAAAGATGAAAGAATGGGTAACGGACATTACCTCTTCTTTGAAGCGCCTCTTTGAGATCTCCTTTTAGGGCACTAAAATTGGTCTTTGAGGAAGACCAGAACCTGTAGGATGTTTCTAGGGAAGTGGATAAGGGAATTTTGTAGGTTTTGGCTGAGCTTGAAGGCTCAAAGTGGTGTGAGGAAGAGAGGGAGGAGGTTCCCTTTTATAAGGGAGGAGAGGGGCACCTTTGGAATAACTAAAACTATTATTTTATTATAAAGTCAAATTCGGTTTTAAATAGCTCCAAATTGATTCATTTCAAAGATAAGGTTGGTATGGGTCGAAATCCTTTCATCCAATAGAATTTAGACAAGTTTACGTTCCTATTTTAACCTTATCATTTAGATTTAACATTAAGTAAAATAATTTTAATTTTACCGTGTCTTCTTGTGTTCTTATACAATAAGGTTAATAAACTTACTATAAGAAGCCAAACGAACCCCAAGTTGTTTATTATTAATATATATAACCTTATCTAAGTCATGTGGTCGAAAATTAGTTTTTTATAAATAAAATAACAATTAATAATATAATATTTGTTTTAAAAACTATTTTATGTCAATTTTGACACTATTTTGTAATTGATTTATGTGAAAATCATAAAATAATGATTAGTTCGAAAAAAGTTAATTAAATCAATAACAACATGTCATATTAACCTAAAAAATTAGTATATTTCATAAAAAGTCTGAAATTATATTTATTTGGGTATTTATAACATCAATTATGTCAATATTTCATTAATAAGATAATTACTGCATCATCTTTGTGTCATAATTAAATTATTTCATGTATAAAAATTACAAATAAAATACCATTATGTAGGGAATAATTTTAGATTTCTAATGAGTATTTATAGTTGAATTTATCTTATGAATAACCCTATATTAAAAATGATTTACTTATTAAACTTTGATTTTAACTATTTTAACCCTTCTTTAAATAAATTAATAATAAATGTCCTAATCTAATCCAAGTGGTCCTAAATGATCATATTTTATTCCTAAGGTTTTTTTGGTCGAATTAAACTTATCCAATAGTATTAGGACATGTGTTAGGGTAATAATAATAACATTTTTAACCTTAATTACCCTATTTACTTTTAACCGTGGTAAAAAAAGTAAAAGTTACTATTCATCAAAAATTATTTTCATCTCATTGAACCACATTTTACTTACTAACATCAACTGTGTCTCTCGGATTTTTCAAATTCCACTCACAGAAGCGATAAAATTAAGTTTTATGAAAAATTCATTTTTTTAACTACCACTTAGTGGTTTCACTATTCATCAAAAAATGAAAGTTTCCAGAAAAATACCAACAATTAGGCCTAAGCTATATTTGATATTATGAACTCAAAAATTATGTCTATTTTACCTAATTCAAAACATATCAGTTGCATTAATTAATTTAAAAATAAATTCCCGTCGTCAAAAAAAATAGCGTGTTCTTAAGAGATAATAAATATCGAAAGATTGGCACTTGTTTATGTATGTTTTAAATGTGAAATTACAAACAATGAACAACATTGTATTAAATTGTAAAAATATATTTTAAATATACTTTAAAACCACTCTTATTAATAATTTATCACTATTAATTATTTCGATTAAAAAGGTTGTTTTTAATTTAAATTTAGTAATTTTCACTATTCATCAGAAAATGAACGTTATCCGAAAAGTACCAAAATTTCACCCTAATCTAATTTCGATATTAAGAATCCAAAAATGAATTCCATTTTGAAAAATAAAATTTACAAAATTTCAAAAAGTGGTTATTACTATTCATAACGGCTAGTTTTAATAATATTTTAATAGCATATTGTTGTTTAGTGAAACTCGTTATTGCGTACTACACACGCTATCGAGGAAGGTCGTGATTGCGTGTAATGCAAAGCAATTCAAGGATGCGTGTTGTGCAAGCTCCTTTTGGTGTGGTGTACAACACAAGACATTAATGAAATTAAAAAGAATATTTTTCATAAAATCTCATGCTGTTACATTCTACCCCCCTTAAAATGAATTTCACCCTCGATATTCGTCGGGGTTATAAATGGTTTACTGTATGAAAGTTTCTCTAATAGAAGCCCACATCGTAAAAATGATTACCAAAACCAATCTTAAAAAACAAAAGTATGAAACGTAACGGTTACCCAAATAAACTAATCAGTGGGTTTCCACATAGGTGAAAATATGGATATGGAAGAGAAATCTAACCATCATGTTCTGATGGAGAGTGGTAGAGAACATGGCTATGGAAAAGCCAGCAATCACAAAGCCATAAATTTGTGACGATCTAAGGTACCATCTGATTCATCAGATATAAGATCACTAGGACAACATTTTTGGTTTTCAAGATCATTTCCCTAAAGTTGATGAAATTGTTATTAGAAGAAATACTTTCGTGATTTTGTAATAATCTCACCGTTTTTTGTTCTTTGGACAATTTCCACTTCATCTCTTAATGAAATGAAGTTGAATTTGTCATTCGTGATGTGTTAGCAGATCATGTGATAGAATGATGGGTTATTCCATCTGTCTCAAACAAAAGGTTAGAAAAGTTATCAAAAAATACATAAGTCCATCTATAGTGAGATTAATCATATATGGTTTCTAAAATCGACTTATACTTCATATATCATACTACTTAATAAAACTAGTTTCTACTAAATAGGGACTTCCTGTAGGCCAGTGGTAGGCGATAAAGGACAGTCGCACTTTAGATGTGGGTTCGATTCCCACAGCCTTCTCCGACGCGATGGGTTGTCGCCCGTCCTGCAGGTTGTCCTTTTACTAAATCTATATTACTATAACATCCCATAAACAATATCAAAAAAGTTTTATCCTTATACAATACTAACTTATGTCCAACATAATCCATTCCAATCTTTAGGCTTATCTAAAATACTTCGGTCCAAGCTCATAGTATAAAGAAAATGATCACGTGAATGCCACCATTTATCCCCCATATATCATAAGATATATCTTGTTGGTCAAATTACAAATATGTGAATACCTTAATCATGTATTCTCTTGAAGAATGAATATCCATTTAACCTTAGTGAAAACATGAATGCAGTTAAAAGTTAACACTTTCCACATACCAAAATCCTCAAAAATCTATATCCTCAAACAATGATATCACTTAGTCCTTATATCAATCATGAGCTCTTGAATACTACCAAAAATATTAGATTCTCTTTATCCCTTCATTATGTGCATATCATCTGCTTTCCAAAAATATTTCAATAACTTTTCATGGTTATCGATGACATAAAATTATTGAAAACCATAATAGACCAAAACATAAATATTCCAATATTCCACGATACTGTATACAACATTATTCTGGAATCCCATTACATATACACTTAATCATTCCACCACATCGTTGTCATATTCAACATCGCCAATCGTGATCTTATGTGACTTCCCTTTGTCCTTTTCCTTAAGTGGTTGCTCACGTAAACCATCACTAACCCTTGGATTAGGGAATTTATTAGCATAATGCCCCATTTCCTTGCACTTGAAGCATTGAAGTGTTGTTGGCACGTTCTCTGCAGTCTTTTCTTTATTCACATCATTAGAAACCCTTTTTCCATTACATCGACACTCAGCTGCTCGATGACCTTCTTTTGCACACTTAAAACATTTTCTAGTCCCTTTAAGACAATATCCACCATGCTTCTTTCCACACTTTGAGCATAATGAATCATTCATCTTCTTTTCACCATTATTCTGAGATTTCTCCTTGAACTCCATCTTTCGTTTCTTGTCAAAACAATGAGATGGATAAGTAACACGAACTTCCATTTCTACCTTGAGAGCACAACACACAATTTCATCATAGCTACTAAAGTCTTTTATAGCTAATTCCCTTCGAAGATTTGGTTTTAAGCCACTGAAGAATCGATCAACTTTACTTTCAAGTTGGATGATAAATCCAGATGCATACCTTGAAAGCCTTGTAAAATTCGCTTCGTATATACCAACAAATTCATCATCCTTTTGCTTTAGTTCAAGAAACTTATTCTCCATCTTTTTTCGAAGAATACAAGGGAAGTACTTATTGAAAAATATGTTCTTGAACTCCTCCAATTCCATGGACTCAATTTCATCTCTTTGCCTCATATTCTTGATAATATTCCACCATTGATCAGCTTCACCTTCCAAACGATATACTTCTATGATGAATTTATCATGTTCAGAAAATTGAAGAACTGAAAATATATTTTCAGTTGTACTGATCCACTGTTCAGAAACAAGTGGATCAGAAGACCCACTGAAAGAAGGCGGATGTTGCCTCATGAAGGACTCAATAGAATATTGTTCCCTTCTCTTCTCATTTGGATGTCTAGAATGATTAATAGCTTGTGTAAGTATAGTAATAAGATTTTTCACTCCATCTCCCATAACATTTTTTTGTTCAGGAAGAAAATCATTGCATTGTCCATTTCATTGATCAACACGGTTCCTTCGGGTTCCAGCCATCGTCTAAAACCCAAAAACAATAGTGCGAGAGGCAAAAATCATTCTAGGGAAAACAACATAATAAAGGGGGAGTATCCTCAATATCTAACATCTTAGGTTAAATTCTTTGATCATTACCATATTTCTAGGACTGTATCCTATACGTATACTTATCCTTATGGAAATCCCTAGACATACCTTAGAAATATCTCTAGGGATCTCACTAACGTTTTCGCATCCTAGTTTCCAAAGGTTGACTAAACCGTTCCTCTGATACAAACTGTAGAGACCCGAATCCTGACATACATGGACATTACATTACTTTTGCGGAATACTTAGTACATAACAAAAACACACTCACAAGGACCGTAATAGTTTAGTGTCTTTGGAAACTCGGAATATAATCTTCTAATCGTGGTGAATGATCTTCAACATCTTCCATAAAGATCTTATTTTTTTCTAAACCTAAATCCTTTCATTATGTCCTGGAGAAAAGAAAACATAAAAGGGTGAGCTCAAATTATCAGTAAGGGTAAACAAAAGAAATATCAATCACGTCATATTCATAAGAACATATCTTTTGGAAATCTTAACCTGCAAAAGAGATCATAATTTCATAAGATGGGATAAATCATAGTAGTGAAATATAATCCCAATAATCATAAAATAAAACATGAAACTTTTTGGCATACACACATAATCATAGATAATCATTTCATATTCGTCAAGACTCATTTCCATGACTATCTTAGTGGACAAAGTCCCTTTTTGAACCGAGTTCATTCCTCATTTCAGTCCTATTTCACTAAACCGGTATAACCTACCGTTCCAACCTTGTCTATCTCATGAGATATAAAATCTTTACCCAATGAATTGGAGGGAGATATAGGTCCCACCCATCTCATAATGAGACCATTCTTATGTGTGCCAGAAAATCATAAATCATACATCATTGCATAACCCATGTAAGAAAAATGGTAATCTTAAACATCGTGACATCATAAAATAATTCATATAAGATAATGGAATTTATAAAAATATTTCCATCACATCATAACCAAATCCATGTAATAATAGGGATAGAAACAGAACCCTTTATTATCTTACATGGAAAATAATTTTGATAAAACACTTGAACTCCATTCTTGAGGAAAATATCCTTTCTACTTCAAAAACACTTTTCCTTTCTTAACATGACATACAATTCTAAACTAAAAGAAGTTGATAAAAAATAAACTTGAAAACTTGTAAAGGAATATTCATGGAAATAATGTTTTAAAAATCCATTCATGTCGTATAAGTTAAAAAAACATTCCTATCATACTTTTGTCGGTAAAGTCAAAAAGTACCTCATATGAAAAACGACAAAAGATTCTTTTCATATCTTTTACCAAAAACTCACTAAAGGGTAAAATTGGATTTAAACAATTGTAGGTGGATGTAAATAATATTACTTATTGTGGAAACATGGATGTGGATGATAAAATACAACCCAGTAAATACCAAAGTATAAACAATCTCAGATAAAAATGAGATTGTGATATTTTCCCTTACCTTAGGTCTGATTTGCTTCGTATGTGTCCGAACCTCCTGTATAATGATTTAAATAATGTCATTTACTTATTCCAGAATCATACTCATTGTTATGATATCATATATGGTTCACTTATGGCTTTATATTACCCGTTCTTTTGTAAATTCCATGTTAAATAGCATTTTGGGTAAAATCGTTTCATTTGTCGTCTGTGTTTTGACTTGTAATTATTCATATGATTACATAGATCATGATTACTTAATTCCAGAATATAAAACATGATTTATATATAATATATATTCATAATATAATAGATCATTAAATGGAAAGAAATACACCCTTCATGGAGATGGTAGACCGTACGTACGCATGAACGTTTTTTTCTTTTCCTTATAGAGTTGAATGGAATTAAGTAGATGACATACATATATATACACATAAATACAGAATCATTATTATGTCATATATTTCATTATTAATTATTATATATACTTTATAATCATTCATGAATGGTTAACGTGGAGAATGAATCTCATCGCGTCGTGGAGACGGTAGTCCTTACGTACGCACGAGTGATGATATCATTCTCATGATCGTGGAATTGTATTGGAGTGTATGTATACTATTTCAGAATCAATATCACTTTACAATAATCATATATAGTTATTATGTACACCATTATACCCATCTAAGTAAGGTGGGGGTGGAAAATAGATTACACCACGGCGTGGAGACGGTATTCCGTACGTACGCACGCGCGGTGATTTCGTTTTCCGTAGGATGGATAGATGGTGAAATAAGGTTGTTTCATAATTATAATAACATATCAGTATATAAGTGATACTTATGTTATTAATTCATAATGAAACATCCTAATAAGAAGAATGGAAGAAGAAATAAAGATGAACGAATCGGTAACAGACATTACCTCTTCTTTGAAGCGCCTCTTTGAGATATCCTTTTAGGGCACTAAAATTGGTGTTTGAGGAAGACCAGAACCTCTAGGATGTTGCTAGGGAAGTGTAGAAGGTAATTTGGCAGGGGTTGGCCGAGCTTGAAGGCTCGAAGTGGTGTGAGGAAGAGAGGGAGGAGCTGCCCTTTTATAAGGGAGGAGAGGGGCACCTTTGGAATAACTAAAACTATTATTTTATTATAAAGTCAAATTCGGTTTTAAATTGCTCCAAATTGATTAATTTAGAAGAAAATGTTGGTATGGGACGAAATAATCTCATCCAATATAATTTAAAGATGTTTAGGTTCCTATTTTAACTTTATCATTTAAATTTAACATTAAGTAAAATAATTTTACTTTTACCGTGTCTTCTTTTGTTCTTATACTATATGGTGAATAATCTTACTATAAGAAGCCAAACGAACCCCAAGTTGTTTATTATTAATATATATAACCTTATATATGTCATTTGGCCGAACCGTAGATTTTTAGGAATAAAATAACAATTAATAATATAATATTTGTTTTAAAAACTATTTTATGTCAATTTTGACACTATTTTGTAATTGATTTTTTTGAAAATTATAACAGAATGATTAGTTAGAAAAAAGTTAATTAAATCAATAATAACATGTCATATTAACCTATAAAATTAGTTGATTTCATAAAAAGTCTGAAATTACATTTATTTCGGTATTTATAACCTCAATTATGTCAATATTCCATTAATAAGATAATTACTGCATCATCTTTGTGTCATAATTAAATTATTTAATGTCTAAAAATTAAAAATAAAATACCATTATGTAGGAAATATTTTTAGCTTTCTAATGAGTATTTATAGTCGAATTTATCTTATGTATAACCCTATATTAATAATGATTAACTTATTAAACATTGATTTTACTATTTTAACCCTTCTTTAAATAAATTAATAATAAATGTCATAATCTAATCCAAGTGGGCATAAATGATCATATTTTATTCCTAAGGTTGTTTTTGGTCGAATTAAACTTATCCATTAGAATTAGGACATGTGTTATGGTAATAAAAATAACATTTTTACCCTTAATTACCCTATTTACTTTTAACCGTGGTAAAAAAAAGTAAAAGTTACTATTTACCAAAAATTATTTTCATCTCATTGAACCAAATTTTACTTCATAACATCAACCGTGTCTCTTGGAGTTTTGAAATTCCACTCACAGAAGTGGTAAAATCAAGTTTCATGAAAAATTCATTTTTTTAACTGCCACTTAGTGGTTTCACTATTCATCAAAAAATGAAAGTTTCCAGAAAAATACCAAAAATTAGGCCTAAGATATATTTGATATTATGAACTCAAAAATGATGTCTATTTTACCATATAAAAAAACATATTAGTTTCATTAATTAATTTAAAAATTAATTCCCATCGTCAAAACAAATAGCGTGTTCTTAAGAGATAATAAATATCAAAAGATTGGCACTTGTTTATGTCTGATTTAAATGTAAAATTAATCCAATGAACCACATTGTATTAAATTGTAAAAATATATTCAAAATATACTTTAAAACCACTCAAATTAATAATTTATCACTATTAATTATTTGGATTAAAAAGGTTGTTTTTAATTAAAATTTAGTAATTTTCACTATTCATCAGAAAATGAAAGTTATCCGAAAAGTACCAAAATTTCACCCTAAGCTAATTTCGATATTAAAAATCCAAAAATCAATTCCATTTTGAAAAATAAAATTTAAAAAATTTCAAATAGTGGTTATTACAATTCATAACGGCTCGTTTTAATAATATTTTAATAGCATATTGTTGTTTAGTGAAACTCATTATTGCGTATTACACACACTATCGAGGAAGGTCGCGATTGCGTGTAATGCTAGGAAAGTCAAGGATGTGTGTTTTGAAAGATCCTTTTGGTGTGGCGTATAACACAAGACATTAATGAAATTAAAAAGAATATTTTTCAAAAAATCTCGGGCTGTTACAATCATCCTATTCATGAATCCCTTATTTAAACACATAAGACTATTTTATGGTGTACCCCATGATCCGGTGATAGGGGCTGTAATTGGGATCCACCACTTTAGGCCTCCTGCACTTGGGAATCCTTAGAAGTCCATGTTTTAATGAACTTTGGAAATAACCATGGACCTGAGCCTCGTTGAATGAGTAGGTCCAGTTTCTCCGATATGAGAAGGGGGATTTGGCAGCTTGGCCCTGAAGTGGGGATGGACGATACAATGGAAGAGGTGTAATCGGTTTATCTCACCTTGGTGGCTTTTAGGCGTTACATGATGGTTCATGCCCATTTTTAGGGTGGGTGCTTTTGGGCTGTAGGTTGCACTTGAGATAGAGGGCCCCTATGGGGCTCTATTGTTTTCTCCATTGTTAATAATTCTAGTTTCCTTGGGGCCTCTATTTGGGACACTACAGTAGGAACAACCTTAGCATCCCTTCATTCAGGAATTACATGAGGCAATAGACGTGTCTGCTTAGCCTACTGCATGGATTTCTCTAGATGCTGGGCCTTATCAAAAAAAGTCTCAGAATCTGCCAGGATAATTCTAAGGAATGAGAGAGGGGACCAGTTCAGTTTTGACATTCCCCTCACACATTATTATGAAATGTTCCGGAGTTAGTGGCATATCTATGGAGTAGGTGAGGCCTTTCTATCATGATAAAATGTTTGGGATGCACTCGTCTGGACTCTGATTGCACTTGAAGAGGTCTGAAATACTCGTCTTCTGAGTGCTAGAGCTGAACTGGTATAGAAACTTTCTATGGAGATTTTCCTCACCAGTGACAGACCTGATGTGTAGATATCTATTCTAGACAAACATAGGCCCATCAAATGTTAGTACGACAAACTAGAGTTTATTGGCCTCTTTCTACGCTGGAGTTCCCAGCATGGATCCACACCTTTAGATGATGTGGGCCAGATGCTATAGCAGATCACTCGTCCCATAAAAGGGAGAGAAGGTGGGATTTTTGAAACAAGGGGGTCATGGAATATCGTTGGACCATGCTAGATATGGATTTTCATCCGGTGATATTTCCACCTATTGAGTTTTAACACCTCGAGGTGAGAAATGAGGGCCAACATCAGCCCATCTGGGCGGGGATTCCTATCTTTATGAGGGTCCCTAACCACCAGTTCATTGGCGAGTTCTTCAAAATTATTAGTATTCCCAATGGCTCATGGAACGACACATGTTATGAAATAAAAAATAGCTAGGGGAACCTGAGTGGGGTCTCGGGAATTATCATGCCACTCGGGTGGATTTGGAAACACATATCGCGCCCTCTTTCCATAAGTTACAGCCTCTATTCTTTCTACATAGGCTGTATATTTAGGGTCACCCAGGGGAAACTCATTGGGGGGGGGGGGAATTTGTACCTTCCCCTACTGCCCCAGCTAAGGATCACCGTATTCTAGCTGCTAACCTGCAGCACATTCCGAAAAGAGTTCATCGAATCTCTTCTTATGCATCATGAGGTTTTGTCACATCATGGAATTTCTGAGATCATCTTCCATATTCTACACTGATCCAGATGGGTCATAGGGTTTGATATACCTATTATGTTCCCAGACCTTATTGGGATTTGGGATGAGGAATAATTCCTTAGTGGGCAAGGGAAGACCTAGTATATTTCACTACTGACAATTAACCCTTCCCAATGGATCCAATAATTATGTCACTCACCCAAGCGCAATGTTTTCAATAAATATCTCTAGCTCATTCACACCCTCCAATAGATAGACCATTTTTATTGTGGCTCTACCCAAAGGCATATCCTCGATAACAAAGGAAAGTCAGGCTGTCGCCAGATTGAACTGAAACAGATGATGGATTACTTCCCCCAACCAAGGACATGAACATGGGGTGAAGCCTCCTTGATAATTCTTCAGAGCACTTTGAAGCTCTGAACACATCGTTTCTTGATGGTCTGGTGGCAAATGGGTGACTCAGGGAATAGGGTCATTAGAAGCAAAACAATGTCATCTATACTACATTGCGGGAAAATGTCCTTAATGTGTGCCCTACTCTTTGGGTAATGTACTCTTGGGTAACAGATATGGATGTGTGTATCCAATATGTTTTGGAAAATGCACACGCCTTCCTCATGGGATAGATATTTTGATACACTAAAGATCGCGATCTAAATTGACTAGAACATCTAAGAGAAATTATCTGCTTCAAGGATATCCCAAAATCTCATTAGATTAGATTCAATATATGGCCCTTGGTATCCCAATTCTTCAACTGGGGGAAGTTTCAGGACCAAAACATCACTGAAGCAGACTGCTAATACGGTAGAATGCTCAGTGGAGAATACAGCTAACGAGTTGAAAATCCACTACATCTCATGATGTCCTAATATGAATGCTACAATTGAACCACATCGTCTTAGTAAGAAGGGATAGTGACCAAAAATACTAGTGTAGGGGTTTTGGTCTCTGATTATGGTCCATGATGTTGTTCATCCTATACCGGTCCCCAGAATAACTCTCTATTACCTCTAGTTGAGGTAGAGAGTGACCCCATTGATGATAGGGAGGATTACACATCCAGGACATGGGATGGGGCCATATCTTCCTCCTCCTAGATATATATACAGAGGGATGAAGGAATCCTATGGACCTCTCTTTTTGGAAGGATCTGGCTTATGTACCTCATTCCGGCCCCGACCCTCGATACAATGGATCAAGGTGAGGGTTTCATTGCGAAATCACATACCCACTCAGAATCTAAGAATTATACAAGCTTAATTGCAATGTGGATTTTTACAGTATTTTTCTTATGGTGCTGAAAACCTACCCTGATATCCCAAGATGGATCTTTGGAACAAGGTAAATATTTGGATTGAGGTGGATCTTTAGTCAAATTGATGTTGGGGTGGATAGGAATGCACCCTCGTTGAGTCGGGGTGTGTGGAGAACTTAAAAAAATGTCAAAGGGAACATCAGGAGGACCTCCATGTCTACTAGTTAATTTGGGGAGGTAATCTCCATGAGAAGTGATAGAGTGGGTATGACCTCCGCTAGAGCTATTAAGAGCCTAGGTAGGGCCTCTATGATTATTTCCATTGGCAACATCGATGCGAGGAGGGTCCTCGTACTGGTCGATCTGAACACATGATGGACCTTCATGTTGGGTTCCCATGAAGAGGGGAAATCCTCTTCTTCATTGTTTTCTATGATGAGGAGGGCCTTCATTAGTTATAGTAAGGATATAGGAAAGACCCCCATGCTGACGTTTGACCATACACGTATCATCTTCACATCGGCAACCTATGATGGGAGCAACAGCTCCAAACCTCAGGTCATGGGTGTGGAAGAGTCTTTAAAACTGGGTGTCAATGCAGTGAGGACTACCTTCATTTGGATTGAAGGTTACATGGTTAGGTCCTCCACGTTGATCTTGGGAGTAGGGAGGTACTGCACTCTCATTGGTGATCGTTAGAGGAGGACCACCGTACCAGACATCATCGCCGTGGTTCAGCCAGAGACAAACGCCACCTGTGTCAGTGACCAGGAGAGTCTGCATAGCCTACCATGGGGTGGTTAGGCCCTCTATCCGGGATAGGAGAATGAGTTCCCCTACTTATCTTAAATAGAGGATAGATGGTATGAGTTAGTGGTGGCATGAGCCATGGATTCATTGTCATTGACGCCCATTGGCGGGAATCCTCCTCGGTCTGCTCCTAATGCTGGAAACATGTTAATCAGACTGGGGCTGGTGGTGCCGGTGTATAGCTTATCTGATCCTCAGCTCGTGTGGCTAGGTTATAGTGTTGATGCGTCCTGGTAAGATCCCTCAATAGCCCCTGGTATGGGATTCCAGCTGGGCTAGATTGGACATACCTTGACCGATTGGCATATGGGTGGGAGTAATCGTAGCATTCTGGGGTGAGGCTCCCGAAACAATTATACACTAGAGTGGGGGATGTGGCTCCCTGCATGACCATTTGGGGAGGAGGTTGTGACGAGGTTTAGAATCCACTTTGTCTTGTCGGTCAATATCCTGGGTTAGGATAATTCTTTCCTCCTCGTATCATTGAACGAGGTCAATAATCACCCTTCTCTGAACGATTTCAGATGAGGAGATAGGGCATTCACACCAAGCATCCATATAGCTGGAGGCTACCATGGGGGAGATGAGGCCATGCATGATTTTAGCATTGACGTTGATCCTATCCAAATGTTGGTGGGTGGGTGATGATTGGTCTCCTGTCAAGACTACTTGGGTCCTAAAAATAATGGATATTTAACTATTAGGGATGAAAGAAGGAAATTGATGTCCAATGCCCCCACACCATTCTGTCTTCCATGGTTAGTAAGATGGATCCATGCTGAGAACATCAAAGACCGGGATGTCTAACATTCAACTGCCACAGTTTCTCATGAATTTCATGTCAGGCCCACTATATTTATGGTGGGAGCTAGTGACGAATACATAGATTTGGTGGAACACTAATCCAAAAATGTATCAATAAATGCTAATATCCACATTGAGGAGAATAATTTCTCTTCGTTCTCTACATTTCTATTTCTGACACATTTTATGGGGAACACATCTGTCTGCCGAGAACATGCATCTTTTTTTCCCCGCATTTCTACTTTCCAACATTGTGTAGAATCCAACGCTTATTCAGGTAAATGTTCTCCATGATCGAAATGGGAATATGTGATGTCAGTTCCTCCTTCCTTGGATTCATCCACAAAAAGTATTTCCTAGTTTGGGTCTCCCTCATAGACTTAAGATGTTGTTCATGAAACTCTCCCCGGTTTCATTTCATCATGGACGCTAGTTTATTACACTACTTCTATCAGGATATTCCAATGGATCCTGTCAGGGAAGAATACTTCAGTCGTAGGATTAGACACACTGGACATCACTGGAATGCCTAGATGGTAGGCCACTGGTTCATCATGGTTTCTTCCCCTAATTATTTGTCTTTTGAGTGCATGGAAACTTGAGGCATCCCACGCAGAATGCAGGGAATTTTATGCTATAAGCATGCCTATGAGGTTTTCCTCACCTTCCCATATCTAACATAGGGTATTCCATTATTTTAATGTCTAGTTGATTTGGATTAGACTAATCAGAACACTGATGGGAGTGGATCAGATAGGTGTGACCCCATGAAAGATCGCTGATGTTGGGGCTAATGCGTGGCTAGTTACCTGATTACTACTCGAAGCAGCGAGAAAGTGGGTGATAGATCACATTGGGAGGTGACTGGTCAAGTATGAATCAGGATGAATATGTATTTTTGAGAGTGGATAGATATTGATATGCATCCAATGAGAGGGTGATGGTTATGTTGGGATTTAGACTCAAATATACTTCCTATGTTCCCCTATTGGAGGGAATAAAAGTCTGCGTATTTTGGTAGGGTGATGGGATACCTGAGGAGGCATCCCATGAGAATGGATGCATGGATGATAACTAGAGGAAGTGGAACCTCTAGGATGTGACATGACCTCCCTCAAACACAAGGACTATATACAGAGACTATGATAAGAAATGTTGGATGGGATTGATCCTCAGGGAGGCTTCATATGTATCCCTGAGGTAGGAAATCGAAGTCCACGTAGTTCTTGATGATTGTATAGAATCATGGTGTACACATTGAACAATGACCCTGATGATATACCGGGGATTACATGTGGTCAGCAAGCCGGGTTGGTATGACAACCGAGGGAGTACCAGAGATGAAGGTCCCAATGCAGGGACTACATCAGCGTAGTGTCAATTTTTGACTACAATAGCTTACTGCAATTTGAAGAACAGAAGAACTTACCATCAATTGGGGAACACGACAGCTTACTATCAGCATAGGAACATAATGTATTACTGAATATTGGGGAAAAAATGGATTACCATCGATTGTTTAACACAACCACTGACCATTGATTGGTGAACACAACAGGTTAGCGTCGATTGGGGAACACACTGAATTATTGTCAATTGGGGAACATAATGGCTTACCGTCGATTGGGGTTGGAACTCGAGGAGGATTCCTATGTATCTTACCTAGGAGACAAGGATAAAATCCCATTTGGATGAAATAGATATAGTTTTACATATTCCTGGACAAAAAGGGGGCGTACAATTTAACGTCATGTAGGACGAGGGTGGACTGACATGAACTGGTCGGGGCAGATGGGCGTTGGGATTTAACCGTAGGGATGATTTCTACTTACCTTGAATAGAATGGGTAATGATCAATGTCCACGTTGTTCATTATGTAATTTAGTTTAACATCATGTGTGATGAAGGTGGACCCATGTTAGGTGGCCGTGACCAATGGGTGTTGGGATTGAACCATATGGAGGCTTCCTATGTACCTTTCTTGGAAAGAGAAAGGATAAAAGTCAACATTGTTAGGTATGGGATGCAGTTTAATGTCATGTGGGACAATGGTGAACCAACGTGAAGGGGTTGGGACAATTATGTGTTGGGATTGAACCTTAGGGAGGTTTCCTACATACCCGGCATAGGAGGCAAAGATAAAAGTCCACATACTTCGGAATGGAGGTTACAGTTTAACGTCATGTGGGACGATGGTGAACCGATGTGAAAGGGTCTGGACAGGTAGTTTTTGGGCTTGAACCTCAAGGATTCTTCCTACATACCCACCCTAGGAGTAAAGGATCAAATCCACATAGTTCGGAATGGTTTTGGGATTACATGATAAGGAGGCCCATGAAGTATGCCATGGTGAATTATTACTCTAATCGTGTGCTAGTCGTGCTCAGTGTGATATAGAAGAGGCAAAAATGACCTTGCAATCACATCACAAATGTTGCATCTATTGGAAGTGGAATGAGGCTTACATGTGGTTAGTAACCCAAAGAGGAAACATGGGCATATGCATGGTCAACAGCCTAGGATGACAGATATTGGGACTTACTCCATGATGGAGGCCCAAGGGTGATAAATCCCAAAGGGAGAGGGATAGGGTAACAATGTTCCCTATGGCCCTCCCACCTCTAGGATTTGGTGATGATGAATAAAGGAGGAGAAGATGTAACGCCCCGACCCCAGCTACCCAGAGTCGGTGCATTACTTCGTAACATTGGCTTGATCACAAAAGATCAAGTCTCGAATGACCGATTAGTTTAGTAGCCTTGGAAACACTAGATACATTCATAAATGTTACATTACATCACAAAGTGAAAAACTATAATAACATAGTCTCCATAGTCCACACTTCTATCCTCTTCGGACTATCCCTATAGGTCATTCATAAAATACTTCTTCACATCCTGGAAAATATTAAAACATTGAAAGGGGTGAGCTCAGATGCTCAGTAAGGATAAGAATATTGCGGAAGCTTTCATAAATAACCATTAACATTTAAGGCAATGTATAACTAAAACAAAAGCCTTTTAAACATGAACTTCAACAGAATATGGCAAAAGTAAAATGAGATAATGCCATTTACTTATTCACATGGATATTCTACTGGTCGAATAATCACATGCAATATCAATAACCACTTTCATAATGATGGAATTCATAATGCCAGACTATCATAACCACGTATCCAAGGCCTCGTGCCAAGACCACAAATAAGATTTTGTCAAGCCCTCGTGCCAAGACACTAGTTTGTCTCATGAGACCTGCCGATGCATCGAGGAGCTATAGCGGGCTCCACCCGTCACTTATTAAGTCCAATGCATTCCTCATATGAATAGGTTTAAACATATCATAAACCATAACATAATCGTATCACATAAAACATGCATAATGGAAACATAACATTTCCACATTACAACACATTGATATAATAAAAATGCTTTCAAAACCATTTTCAATACCAAAATAAAAGAAAGTTAAAACTTTGTATTTATTTTTCATTAAAAAAAATAATGGCTTGTAGAGGAAGCCGAAACTCAAATAATGGTCACGGCGGCGGAGAAGTCAAAGTCTCTTCACAATTACAGAAATAAAAACATTCCCTTTTTGTCATTTAGTAAAACGCTTCGTATAAAAAAGATTCCTTTTGAATAAATATAAAAGTCAAAGGGGTTTATACACCGTATAAAAGAAAGTTGTGTATAAAGCCAAATATGCCTCAATGAAAGGAGATTGAGACGAAGTCCTTAAAAAGATAATTTTTAAATTAAAAAAGATCTATTATGTGTATTCACTGTAGGTACACATAAATAAAGTAAAAATACAAAATAATACATAATAATATCATGACATAATTTGAAAGTAGGAGATTAACCCAAAGAATAGTAATTGGGTTAAGAAGTTCCCTTACCTCGTGTCTGACTTGACTCAACCATTCTTTAACCTCCTGAATAATAAACTAGAGTTAATATATTACTTATTAAGAACCATTTTCAATTTCCTTATCCTTATTATATCACTTATTACAATGATATGAACATTATGTAATTATTTAAGTTAATAACGGTCGTTTTGTCGATCTTTGGTATTTGAGTCAACAATAAACTTCTTATAATTACAAGTTGTTTATGTGGTAGAATATCCATTATCTCCAGAATTATATTCATGATTTAGATGTCATATATATCTTATATATCCAGTATATAAATTCATTTATAATATTACATTACATTTAGAGGTAAGAAATGAAATGCACCGTTCATGGAGACGGTAAGTCGTACGTACGCATGAACGCTACTTTCATTTCAATTTCATATTTAATGGAACGAAATCACAATGATATAAATTTATAATATAATTCCAGTATAATATAGTGTATAATACCATTTACTCCATCCTTTATACTTCCACATATGGCATTAACGATTCAAATCACTTTGAGGGGGCGGTAGTCCGCACTTCCTAAAATGAAATTATCGTGTTTTACCCATAATGGAAATCATAAAGTATGCCATAAATGATAAATACGGAAGCATAAGTAAAACATAAACATATTATATATCATATATAAATATAGTGACATCTTAATGGCCACCTTTGAAGGTGTTATATGAGTGTTGAACAATCATCGTTTCGTGAGGCAGAAATTCGCCATCCACAGAAACCGTATGTTCTTTAACCATTAGATGTAGGTGTGTTTAAGTGTAGCTCGAATACATCTTATAACAACAACCTAGTATATTTAAGATACTGGTGTTGTTACAAAACAAATTAATAAAAAGAGTTTAGGGGGTTGGAGAAGAAAAATAAAACAAAAGAACATTAGAGATGACATTACCTCAAAATCGGGTAACTCTTTTTTATTTGTGCCAAAGGCTTCCTTGGGAAGAGTTATGCCCAAAGTGAGGCTTCTAGGAGTAAGAGGGTGAAGTTGGGAGAGTATTTGGGCAGAGGTTGGCCGAGCCAAATGGCTTGAAGGTGTGAATAAGGTGGGAGAGGTGGGGGCCTTTTATAAGTGGAGAGGAGGGGCACTTTTGGAAAGT
Source organism: Viscum album (assembly GCA_963277665.1). NCBI lineage: Eukaryota > Viridiplantae > Streptophyta > Magnoliopsida > Santalales > Viscaceae > Viscum > Viscum album. The sequence goes on from OY728140.1 coordinate 657,868,207, forward strand.
AATGAAATGTTATTCTATTATATGATGCTTTTCGGATTCTAAAGGTCCCACACTTTTATAATTCGAGGATAAGATGATAAGGGTTCGAAATCTCCACATCCAATAGGCTTTGGACAAGTGTAAGCCTTGGATGTTACATTATCTTCTCATTTTATTTAAATCGTTAAATAATGAGGTCATCGCTGCATCATCATGATGTCATAAATAATTTAATTTATTTAATGCATAAAAATTATAAAAATACTACTATGATTTAGGAAATCTATTTATATTTCCAATGAATATTTATAGTCAAAATGTGGACGTGTGTAATCCCACTTAAAGTCTGTTTTAGTAAAACAACTCATGTTTGTGTCAATTTAATTTTAACATTAAATAAATATATATTAATGTCATTTTCCAACCAAAGTGGCTCCATGGGGTCCCCAAGTTGACCCATGGGTTGTCTTGGTCGGCCATGACTCATACAATAGGATTAGGAAAAGTTTCAAGCTCATCTCATATTATTAAAACATTATTTTTACCTTAAACTACACTAATTACCTCTAATCGCGATTAAGAACTTAAAAGTTACTATTCACCAAAAATTATTTTAATCTCATTGAACCACATTTTACTTCTTAATGACAACCATGTATGTCGGATTTTTGAAAATCAAATCACAGAAGTGGTAATATTTCATTTAAACGAAAAATCAGTTATTTAACTACCACTTAGTGGTTTCACTATTCATCAAAAATTGAAGTTTTTCAGAACAATGCCAAAATTTCACCCTAAGTTATAATTGATATTCCGAATTCAAAAATGATGTCTATTTTACAAAATTCTAAACATATAAGTTGAATTAATTAATTTTATAATTAATTCCCGCTGTCACAACAAATAGTGTGTTTTTAAGAAACAATTTATATCAAAAGATTGGCAATTGTTTATGTCCAATTTCAATGTTAAATTAATTCTAATGACCACCATTGGATAAAATGGTAAAAATATATTCTAATTATACTTTAAAACCACTAAATATTATAATTTATCACTATAAATTATTTTGATTAAAAAAGTTGTTTTTAAGTATTTTTCACTATTCATAAAAAAGTAGAAGTTCTCAGAAAAATACCAAAAATTCAACATAGGCTAATTTCGATATTCCGAATCCAAAAATGAAGTCCATTTTGAAATATAAAATTTCTATAATTTTAAAAAGTGGTTATTACTATTCATAACGGCTACTATGATTAGTCGCGGTGTTTTAGAACTCGAAGTTGCGTACAATGCAAGCTATTGCATTATTGAAAGAGAGGCGTATCGTGAAAGCTCGGGGGGTTACATTCTCCCCTCCTTCAATAAATTGCATCCTCGCAATTTAAAATTTGTCTTTGAAAATAAATGGTTGAAAATAGAAAATACTTTTGTGGAAAACCCACATCGGAAATAAGGTTAATAAATATATAAAATTAAAAGAAATCAAGATAAGTACAAAGGTCACCCGATATAGCCCATTCTAGGATTCTATGAAAATATGGATATGGAGGAGAAACAAACCATCAAGGTCTGATGGAGAGTTATAGAAAACAGGATTAGGAGAAAGTTTTACTACAATAAAATCACAAACTTGTGATTGGTTAAACGGTCATTGAATCCCCAGTTGGAAAAGTTAACCGACAACATTTTTGTTTTAAGTTACCTTTTATAATGTTGAGGAATTTATTTAGGAGATTTACTAAGAACGTAAGGGAATATACATACTTGTTATGTATACTTTCATTCATTAATAAATTTTTACCACAAACCCAACTTTTACTCCAAATGGTAACGGAACTCAAAAATATTCTATTTATCCTAATTGTATAAGGTTAAAAATGTTAACACATACCATTTAGATTAGTAAATTTTTTTTGTAATAACCAGGGACTTCCTGTAGGCTAGTGGTAGGAAATAAAGGCATGTCGCACTATGATTGTGGGTTCGATTCCTAAAGCTTTGTCCGACGCGACGGGTTATGCCCCACCCTGCAGGTTGTCCTTTTCCTAAAACTATAGTATCATAATATTCAAAAATAACCTTCATAAATTTTTTAACCTTAAACAATACTATCCAAAGGTCAACTTAATCCACTCCAACCTTTATAGTTATCCAAAATACGTCTGTCCAGACTTTCTCTAAAGGGTCTCTTAATTCCAAAATCAATTTATCAGATTCCCCAAACAAAGTAAAGTTTCTCTTATTGTCACATACTAAAAATATGATTACCTTAATCATATCACCTTAATCAAAAAGTACTGCAGTACAATCTTTATATATATCACATTATTCTTATAACCAGAATATAATACTGGAGTCCAAAAGCACCAATACATTAATTATTCCGCTTCAACTGTAGTCATAGCATAAGATTGGCCTTGATCCCTTGGCCTTTTCTGAGGTAAGTTTCCTTGATGCTTAGGACATTCATTTGCATAATTCCCCATTTCCCTACAATTGTAGCATTCAACATTGACAGCCTCTTTCTTTCCCTTGCAATCACGACCCTGGTGACCCTTTTCTCCACATTTCTAACAAACTCCCATTCCTTTTAGGAACGTACTAGGGTGATTCTTCCCAAAATTATCACATAATGGAAAATCCTTCTTTCCATTATTCCCTTTATCTGTCTCTTGATCCCCCGTTCTATTCTTCTCTTGTTTTACTTTGTTGTCCTAAGACTTAGAGAATTCTTTTTCTGTCTTTATAGCACACGAGATAATATCATCGTATGATGAGAACGATTGTGGTACTAAAGCTTGAAGGAGAAATGGTTTTAACCCATCAATGAAACGACCAATATTACTCCTTGGGTTACGTATATAATCGGCAGGATGCCTCGCTAACCTTGTAATGTTAGCCTTATACTTTGCGACATTCTCATCCTCCTTCTGCCTCAAACTCAGAATTTGCCTTCCCTTATCTGCTCGATGGTCACAAGGAAAGTATTTTTCTAAGAAAAGCTCTTTGAACTCCCTCCATTCCATATTCGATACGTCATCATCTTCCTTTGTGTTTTGAATCAGTGACCACCACTGATCGACATCTCCAGTGAGGCGATAAACTGCCATGATAACCTTTTCCCTTTCACTGCTCCCCAAAGCCTGAAATATTTTCTCTAGGGAATTTATCCATTGCTCGGCTACTAAGGGATTTGTACTCCCATTGAACGTTGGTGGTTGTTTCTCATGAATCGATCTAACATTGATCCTCCACGCTGTGGATCAGGGTGCTCTATACGGGTAAGGTTATTATTCATAACCTGAGTAAGTTGTCCCAGTATGGTGATTAGCTGATCGGCACCAGCTGCATCACCAGCCCCACTATAATTATCATGAGAAGGAGGGCAATCCCTACATGGAGTGCGTGCATTGATACGGTTTCCATTCCTTCCACTAGGCGCCATTTCTATACAGTGGCATAAACTAGATTAGTTTATGAATCAAAATACATAATTCCATACTTATAAAATACTTAACATAAATTGAACTATTTATGGATATAATCAATAATCATAAAAAAAATTTCTTTGAGTAAGTATATACTCATAAACCCTTCATAATGATTTGTAAAGAAAATGAGAGTTATCATAAGCATATCTCCCGGGAGTGTCGTAACCAAGAGTGCAGCAAGGCCCGTTGTCGTGCACCAGTTCCCGTTTGAGTCTAGCTCAAAGCGGTGTTTTCGGGTTTTACCCCTAGGTACATCTGTGCCAGAGCCTCCTCTACCTGCTCATATCCAGACAGGGATGTATTGCTCGGAAAACTCACAAAATCTCTACAATACCAAAATTTTAGGAAGTTCTTCTATACTAAACCTCAAAGTTCATCTTAGGTCTACATGCTCTAATCAGAGTTTTTCTAAATCTAGCTTCCAAGGTTTGTAATAAACTACCTCTGATACCAACTGTAACGCCCCGACCCCAGCTACCCAGAGCCGGTGCGTTTCTTTGTAACATTGGCTTGATCACAAAAGATCAAGTCTCGAAAGAACAATTAGTTTAGTAGCCTTGGAAACACTAGATACATTCATAAATGTTACATTACATCACAAAGTGAAAAACTATAATAACATAGTCTCCATAGTCCACACTTCTATCCTCTTCGGACTATCCCTCTAGGTCATTCATAAAATACTTCTTCACATCCTGGAAAATATTAAAACATTGAAAGGGGTGAGCTCAGATGCTAAGTAAGGATAACAATATTGCAGAAGCTTTCATAAATAAACATTAACATTTAAGGCAATGTATAACTAAAACAAAAGCCTTTTAAACATGAACTTCAACATAATATGGCAAAAGTAAAATGAGATAATGCCATTTACTTATTCACATGGATATTCTACTGGTCGAATAATCACATGCAATATCAATAACCACTTTCATAATGATGGAATGCATAATGCCAGACTATCATAACCACGTAGCCAAGGCCTCATGCCAAGACCACAAATAAGATTTTGTCAAGGCCTCGTGCCAAGACACTAGTTTGTCTCATGAGACCTGCCGATGCATCGAGGAGCTATAGCGGGCTCCACCCGTCAGTTATTAAGTCCAATGCATTCCTTATATGAATAGGTTTAAACATATCATAAACCATAACATAATCGTATCACATAAAACATGCATAAAGGAAACATAACATTTCCACATTACAACACATTGATATAATAAAAACGCTTTCAAAACCATTTTCAATACCAAAATAAAATAAAGTTAAAACTTTGTATTTATTTTTCATTAAAAAAATGATGGCTTGTAGAGGAAGCCGAAACTCAAATAATGGTCACGGCGGCGAAGAAGTCGTTGTCGCCGCATAAGTACTGAAAGAAAAACATTCCCTTTTTGTCGTTTAGTAAAATGCTTCGTATAAAAAAGATTCCTTTTGAATAAACATAAAAGTCAAAGGGGTTGATACACCGTATAAAAGAAAGTTGTGTATAATGCCAAATATGCCTCAATGAAAGGAGATTGAGACGAAGTCCTTGAAAAGATCATTTTAAAACAAAATAGATATATTATGTGTATTCACTATAGGTACACATAAATAAAGTAAAAATACAAAATAATACATAATAATATCATTACATAATTTGAAAGTAGGAGATTAACCCAAAGAATGGTAATTGGGTTAAGAAGTTCCCTTACCTTGTGTCTGACTTGACTCAACCGTTCTTTAACCTCCTGAATAATAAACTAGAGTTAATATATACCTTATTAAGAACAATTTTCAATTTCATTATCCTTATTATATCACTTATTACAATGATATGAACATTATGTAATTATTTAAGTTAATAACGGTCATTTTGTCGATCTTTGGTATTTGAGTCAACAATAAACTTCTTATAATTACAAGTTGTTTATGTGGTAGAATATCCATTATATCCAAAATTATATTCATGATTTAGATGTCATATATATCTTATATATCCAGTATATACATTCATTTATAATATTACATAACATTTAGAGGTAAGAAATGAAATGCACCGTTCATGGAGACGGTAAGCCGTACGTACGCATGAACGCTACTTTCATTTCAATTTCATATTTAATGGAACGAAATCATAATGATATAAATGTATAATAAAATTCCAGTATAATATAGTGTATAATACCATTTAATCCATCCTTTATACATCCCACATATGGCATTAACGATTCAAATCACTTTGAGGGGGCGGTAGTCCGCACTTCCTAAAATGAAATTATCGCGTTTTACCCATAATGGAAATCATAAAGTATGCCATAAATGAGAAATACAGAATCATAAGTAAAACATAAACATATTATATATCATATATAAAAATAGTGACATCTTAATGGACACCTTTGAAGGTGTTATATGAGTGTTGAACAATCATCGTTTCGTGAGGCAGAAATTCGCCATCAACAGAAACCGTATGTTCTTTAACCATTAGATGTAGGTGTGTGTAAGTGTAGCTTGAATCCTTATTATAACAAAATCCTAGTATATTGAGGATACTGGTGTTGTTACAAAACAAATGAATAAAAAGATTTTAGGGGGTTGGAGAAGAAAAATACAACAAAACAACATTAGAGAAGACATTACCTCAAAATCGGGTAACTCTTTTTGATTTGAGCCAAAGACTTCCTTGGGAAGCGTTCTGCCCAAAGTGAGGCTTCTAAGAGTAATAGGGGGAAGTTTGGAGAGTATTTGGGCATAGGTTGGCCGAGCCAAATGGCTTGAAGGTGTGAATAAGGTGGGAGAGGTGGGGGCCTTTTATAAGTGGAGAGGAGGGGCACTTTTGGAATGTAATGAAATGTTATTTATTATACAATGATTTTCGGATTCTAAAGGTCCCACACTTGTATAATTCGAGTCTAAGGTGATAAGGGTTCGAAATATCCTCATCCAATAGGCTTTGGACAAGTGTATGCCTTGGATGTTACATTATCTTCTCATTTTATTTAAATCGTTAAATAATGAGGTCATCGCTGCATCATCATGATGTCATAAATAATATAATTTATTTAATGTATAAAAATTATAAAAAAAATACTATGATTTAGGAAATCCTTTTAGCTTTCTACTGAATTTTATAGTCAAAATGTGGACTTGTGTAACCCCACTTAATGTCTCTTTTAGTAAAACAACTCATGTTTGTGTCAATTTAATTTTAACATTAAAAAAATATATATTAATGTCATTTTTCAACCAAAGTGGCTCCATGGGGTCCCCAAGTTGACCCATGGGTTTTCCCGGTCGGCCATGACTCATAAAATAGGAGTAGAATAAGTGTCAAGCTCATCTCATATTATTAAAACATTATTTTTACCTTAAACTACACTAATTGCCTCTAATCGCGATTAAGAACTTAAAAGTTACTATTCACAAAAAATTATTTTAATCTCATTGAACCACATTTTACTTTTTAATGAAAACCATGTATGTCGTATTTTTTAAAATCAAATCACAGAAGTGGTAATATTTCATTTAAACAAAAAATCAGTTATTTAACTACCACTTAGTGGTTTCACTATTCATAAAAAATTGATGTTTTTCAGAACAATGCCAAAATTTCACCCTAAGCTATAATTGATATTCCGAATTCAAAAATGATTTCTATTTTACAAAATTCCACACATATAATTTGCATTAATTAATTTTATAATTAATTCCCGCTGTCACAACAAATAGCGTGTTTTTAAGAAACAATTTATATCAAAAGATTGACAATTGTTTATGTCCAATTTCAATGTTAAATTAATTATAATGACCACAATTGGATAAAATAGTAAAAATATATTCTAATTATACTTTAAAACCACTAAATATTATAATTTATCACTATAAATTATTTTGATTAAAAAAGTTGTTTTTATGTATTTTTCACTATTCATAAAAAAGTAGAAGTTCTCAGAAAAATACCAAAAATTCAACATAGGTTAATTTCGATATTCCAAATCCAAAAATAAAGTCCATTTTGAAATATAAAATTTCTATAATTTTAAAAAGTGGTTATTACTATTCATAACGGCTACTATGATTAGTCGCGGAGTTTTATAACTCGAAGTTGCGTATAATGCAAGCTATTGCATTATTGAAAGAGAGGCGTATCGTGAAAGCTCGGGGTGTTACAGAAGAGGTGCTACCTCCTACAAGAAAGGCTATGGGACTACACCAATATGGTTTCCCTTCCCCATGGACATTCATCGCTCCAGTAGAGAGGATCAAATTCCATGTGAGTAATATATCACTCCCATGGAGACAAGCAGGAATAGTCAATGTATGAGACGTGGTGCCCCACGTGTGTCACACATAGTGAGGCCACAATTTAACGTCATGTGCTGAGTATGATGGCACTTGGAAATTTAACGTCCTGCTACTTGGACGAGGCGTGTTCACTCCGCTCCCATATGACATACATAACTGGAATGATTTAACTCTTGGTGAAGGGAAGGCACATACAATTCCATGGAGAGGGGGGTTGTGGAGTGATCCACTGAGGGGCCGATGTTATAATGGATTTATGAAGAAGTAATAGTCGTTTGCGTTCCTATGCGAAAAAGAATAATTCTATGCAACGTAACGTAATGAACCACCCAATGGAACTTCAAATCACTTCATACAAACTAAGAGGGTCATATGGGAGAAGGTTATGTAAGACAGAGGTGTCGCATGTAAGAGGAGCTCATACATGGTTTCTTAAAAGGTGGACAACACATGGAGCACACAAGGAGTGCGAATGGGATGAAAAAGAGGGGGTTTTCGCACAATAGGTGCACAAATGGGAACCAGTTCGTGAAACAACCATGGTTGTGCGGATAAAGGAGGTGTGCATGAAATTGGAGGAGGTCTTTCACACAAGTGGTTGAGGTTTGCCTGCAATTTAACAGACTTACGCACAACATTCCAAACAATTAAGGACCTTAGTGAGGGTCAAGCCCTAGGGCTTTAATGTGAAAGAGGACCTTTGGGAGACTCGTCGCGAAAAATTTGGTATCTGAAACCCATCTTTTGTGCATGGAAGAGTTGTCTTACAATGATGGGAGACTATTCAGATTATTCAGATGTCAGAGGTGAGGATGGAGCCCTTCTATTTATAAGCGTTTGGAAGCCCCAGGGGCATGAATAATTTGTTCAGCATGGAAAACATGACCCCTCCATCGGCCGCGTGTAACATTCAATGTAGTGTGGAAAAAAATTATTGGGCACAAAAATTTGTGCACATTTGGGGAGGCTTTGGGCGCACTCCTTTTATTTTCTGAGAAGAATTTCATCCTGTCCCGAACCAGTTCGTTCAGTTGAAATATACCTTCAATTTACCCAAAATGTCGGTCTGACGCCTTCGGTAGATTTCAGCATCTGTGAATGTTCATGAAAATAAAATATGATATATTTGATAATCTATTACAAATAATAGTTTCTCTCTGATTCTTTCTGATGATATGATTTAAAAAAATATAATTATCACCCAATTTTCAATGATTTCCTATTTAAAATGGAATATCATCACAAATAAATTTTTGAGATATAAATCCATCAAAATTGAAGCATCATAAGAAATAAAATTAGTGTTATTGCATAATAATGAACCATATTTTGTGTTTTAATACTGCGATATACCTTAGTGTGATAAAAAAGTATTCACCTTAATTTTAGTTCCTTACCCTTGGTGTAACACCCCAAGACATTCTAATATTTTCATTTTTGAATAAATATTATTTTTTATTAATTCTTTTTATGAAACACCTTGTTATTATACTACACAAAACCATGAGTTGGCTTTCATTACATTCATAGCCTAGTTCTACCGAACAATAAAATATAAATTAATTTTTTTAATTAATAAACTATATAACCTAGAAATTAAATTAGTGTTTACAAATATTATTAACCTCATTTTGAGTTTTACATATTCCATATAATTGTAACATTCATCTTATATTGTTTTTAAACATGATATAACAAATGATTTCAATTTTTTGATAAATTAACGATTTTTGATAAAATATTATCTTTACACCTTTTTATGGTACACCAATTTTAGATCTATTTTTTTGAACATTAATATATTCTATTTATCAAAATAAAATTCTTCTTTGTATACGGGATATAAAAATTTTCTTATTTTAATTATTTCACATTTTTCAAATAAGTTTTACATTTTTATTTTTTTGTCAAAATATAAAAATATTTCATTGAAAAAAAATCATCAAAATAATTTTTGTGGATAAAATATATTATTTAAGGGGTTTAAAGTAAATATTGAATATATTTTGATTATTTAATATAACAAAGTCCATTGGAAATGATTTTACAATGAATATTGATGTAAAAATATATCAATCTTTTGCAATGATTTATCTTTTAAAAACAAAATTTTCATTCCAATAGCAGGATTTAATTAAAAATAATTACTAAAACCTCTGTGTCATGAATTTTGAAAAATGGATTCCATATTATTAATCAGTGGGTCCAAATAATGTCAATATGTTCCTTTTATTTTTTTCCATTATAAATAGTAACTTTGGTAAATTTTTTATTAATACTATTTAGGGTAAATTAGTTAATTAAAGGTAAAAAATATTATTGTAATTACCCTAAAAATTATCATAATTTCATGGGGTAATGTTTTTAGACCTAAATCATCCTTGGAAAAATTTTAGGACCATTTTTAGCCACATGTATGACTTTAATATATTTATTTAAAGAAATTGCAATTTTATTATAATTTTTTTAACAAGTACAATATTATTAATATGAGGTTACATGAGTGATATGGTAAACTATAAATATTATTTACAAAGATAAAATAATAACTTCCATCATCGTAATTTATTTTCAATTTTTACGAAATAAACAATTAAATTAAATGGTTACACAATGATGATGCAGTAATTTATTCATTATTGAATGAATCAAATAAAGGATATTAACAATATTAAAAAAACATATACTATGATTTAGTCAATGATATCAAAAAAGTTTATAGATAAAATAGACTTGTTAGTGACATATTGAATGTATTGGATTGAAATTATCATGTTATTATTTTATTTTAAAAAATGAAAATATAAAATTGTACCCAAATTGAAATAAATGATACTTTAAAATAAATTTTTTTATTAAATGATATAAAATTATTAAAAATCTAGAAATAGGCCAAATAACAAGGTTAATTTCAAATATATCAAAATTGTGCATTTTTAATCCTTAAATGGAAACTTATCTTAAAAATGACGTATATATTATTAAAATCAATGAATGTGACAAAGAGTTAGACTCACGTTTCACATAAGTAAAATAATTTTAATATACTGATAGACTAGAGAAAAAATCACGCATGAATTGTATCCAAAAATAAAAAATAATTACTTATATAATTATAATTTTTCTAATTTTTAAAGTCAATATAATTACCATAAATAATTAACCAATAGTGAAGAAGTAATTATTTTTTTAATAGAAATATCAAATAAAAGATTATCTTTTTTTAAAATATGTATAATTTTTCCTAATTAAAAAGATACACAAATTTTATAGGTGATTATGACATTTAATGAGTGTATTAATTGGATTGGATCAAATTTTTCATTCTGTTTGTATTTTAATTAATTTCAATGTTATAAATAGTGCCAAAATTTACACAATTGATATTTTATAAAAATAAATTTTTTTTGATTTATTTAAATATCATTGTAATGTCTGATAATTTCATTATAATTTTTTTAAATTATATGGAATTATTTCGAGACAAGGGGCTGAGGCAGCGTGCGATTTTGTGGCCTGGAGTGCCTAGAAGGACACGTAGAAAAATAATAAACTTTTAATAGCATGTGTGAGCGGTTGTCTAGAAAAAGTGGAATAACTCTTTAACGGAATCACAATTAGAAATCTGAAGGCATCATTGTATTGAACATGGCAGGGTTACACTAGAAGCAACTTATTTATTGTTTGTGTAGGCCTCTTATGAGAAACACCAAAAATGGCATAACATTAACTAAAATAAATAAATAAAAATTTATTCTTCAAATTCTTATAACTCATGAACTATGAGTCGGATTAAAAATCAAAGACCATTGCTGATATCGTGAGGGTATTCTTTCTTTATCCAGATCCTAAAATTGGCTAGCGTGGTACAATAGTGGATGTCAGTTTTTGGTCATAAATAATGTAATTAAGTAACATTTATTTTATTTTAAAATCATTACAACTACTAAAATGTAACTCAGATTGAAAATATGAGAGTACCTTTAAGCTAATGAGGGCGTGAACCCCTTATACTGAGCCTAACATCGACCGACATGGTTTGAGGGTGAATGTAATTTTTTTTTTAAATTTTTTAAGGTACCTATAGTAAACAAGAGAGTGATATTTCTATCTTTTGAACTGGTTCTCAGATCCAAAATTCAAACACACTATTGGATTCAGAATGCCATGATTCTCCAAGAAAAGACTTAACTTCAATCATCAGGGGCTGAGTGGAAAATTTATTTTTCATAATTTTCAAGAAAAATAATAAAATAATTTAAGGAAATTATTTTATTTCTTTACTCACCATTGGGTGGTGGGAAACGACGATGTACTGCAGCGGCCAGGTGTTGACACATAACATTAATGCGGCAAATTAATAGCCCATATAATGCATCAAAATGATTCAATAAAGTAATATAAACAAAGATGTTATTTCATAAATGAAATAGCATAATGATGAAACATCATGGGGTAACAGAAACGTTGTGACATGTTTCATTTTATTAAATAAACATGTGGGAGAATGGAAAATTAAACTGCAAAGATTCTCTAGTGAAACACCCACAGTTTTCCTCTCCAACAAAGAATGAAAAACTCCGGTGAGACACCATCATTTTTGGCATGCCACGAAGTATGGAGCCTCAAGAGACATCGAGATCGTGAAACCTTGAGGACAAAAACTTTGGTAATGAATGTCAAAAAGGTAGTTGTTTGATTTTAATTTCAATGTTCTTCCCTACTCTTCACTTTTTTTTATAAATTGTGAACATAGAACAACTCACGATCATGTGGATCCACAATTCATGCATTTATGAGGGAGGGTGACTATTCAAGAGGATTTATTATTCAGATTCAATAATTGCATGAAACGATTGAAAATCAATCTTAGAACCTCACCCTTGACTTAAACCTCTAACACGGAGGGCCTGGGATGACACAAACAAAGGTCGAGAACCTCCGTTTATGCATTCTTGGTTGTCGCATTCTTGATGTGGTGAAAGTTTGATTTTGGGTCTTGAGAAGTGACAGAGGTGACCCAAGGTATCCTTTCACAAAGACTGGTAGGAGAACAAACCATTGGAGAGACTTTGAGGGCATGCGAAAGAGACCGTTGGTGGCCGGCGGTTTTCTCTCCTGAGCGGCTACAGGCGGAGGATGGCAGCGGGATCATCGGTTGGCCATGGCAGCCAAAGGGGATGCAACACTAGGAGGGAACTACGTGAAGGAGGTGACCCATGTCAGGGCCACCTAGATCAACTGAAGGAGCCTCGATCCGTCAACCACAGGTGGAGGAGGTGGCCCCGCGGCATCCTGTGGGGAAATAGAGATTGTACGCTGCCGGTTTCCGTGTCTCATCGAGTGGTGCACCACCGATCTACCCCATGGAGGATGGGGCTAGGGCTAGCGGGCTGCCCCCAGCCTAGTAGGCTTGGACAGTCCCACGCAGATGGGGTGGACCTGTACTAGTGGTCCCAACCCACACCATGTTGGTCATACATGCACTGGCTAGCAGGATCCGCCCCCTATGGGCTGTGTCATACTAGACCGGATTACCGGGGGACCTAGCAAGCTGGACCATTAGCTATACCGAGCTGGGTCCAATGAGGCCTATTGATATGGCCCACTAGCCAGGGTGGACAAGATGGACCCTGACCCAAAACTGTTTAGTTCGTGTCTGTTTAAATTAATCCATGGAATGTGGGACCCCCAGGCCATAGTTTTCAGGTTGGCCCGACCGGGTCATATTGGGCCCCGTCGTAACAGGCCCCCTGTTTACTAAAACATTCATATCTTGAAAACCATGTGTCTGATTGATAGGCTTTTGTGGCATTGAGACACTATTGATGAGGCAGATCTTTTGAAATTCTTTTTCGTGACTTGTATGGACATTAAAATGTGTAGAATGGATTTAGGAGTGGTTCTCCCAAGCGTGCTACGTACAGAACCCTGCAGTTGGATGTGACCTAATGACTTCTCAACGACGGCCCAATGGAAAGTGAATCTATGTGACCTGGTAGGACCATGGTTGGTAGAGACTGTATGTGTCCTGGAAGACCCATGGTACACAACAAGAGGAGTACCATAGTTTTTCCAAGGTGGGAAGCGGGTCTGTGTGTCCCAGAAGACCCATAGTGGGGAGCGTCACTATGTGACCTAGCCTACCCATTTTACTCATCATGGATGAGTACCAAAAAAGTACTACGATAGTGGGTAGTGGCTAATTGTTACCTGAAAGGTCCATTGTACTTGATAGATGAGGAGTTTGATGGTGTGAGCTGTGTTTTTTTACTTAGTGCTATGTGTTTGAGATCTACCTTGGTGTCATTACCTCTAGGGTATTTTTCCTTTGTGGTATTTCCATTCGAGGACTACTAGAACACCTTTAGGGGACTTAGGGTCCCTTGTGATTATTGTTATACTCACCCTTTCCTAGGATTTGACCGTATGTGTTGTGTCTGTTGTAGACGATCGATGTTTCGATAGTGATGCTCTGGGGGTAAGGATAGATGGATGTTACAACGGGGGAATTTGAGGTCTTGGAATAGGTGGGGCCCAGTAGGACTAGGCGAGTATGAAATACTACTTTGGCTTCATGTAACTTCACCACTGTTAAGATCAAGTGGGTTTTTCCATGGATTCCCATCAGTGATTCCTTTTTTACTTTATTGTATTTAATTCCTTGTTGGGTTTGTATTCTGGACAACTTACATTCACTAGTAGTTTCACGTAGAATTGATTTATTTTTATACTTATTTCCCCTTCTCGGTGTGTTGGGATGGTATTGGGTGGGTGTGTGTAAAGGTTTAATGACAATGACTTACCTTTTTGAGATATGTCATTCTGGAGCTAGTCACCTGCCCCTAGACAATGGAAGGTGAGATTGGGGTAGTTACGACATGGGCCCCAGGTGATGGGTCATAGAAAGTTTTATCAGAGGGATGTTGGTTATACCAGAAGAACTAAGAGTCAATATTTTTAATGGGGAAAATAGTGTTAAGTGTCTTGTTCTCAAATTTCAGTCTAAGGAGTCCAATAATGGTGCGATAGTTGACGTATCCATACACCAATATTATGAATTCTATTTTCCGACTTGGTACAAAAAAAACCATGAGTGCATGTGTTTTTGAAATGTTTTTCTCTTGATCCATTTTAAGTCAGCTCACCAGGTATAACTTATTTACCATGGTTTATTTTCTTCTCTTTCAAGATTCTTGCACACAGACAACCATCCAGGATTCTAGTGCATGACCATGAGGATGGAACATAGAGTTATGAGGCTTCGGTATAGGGACCGTTTCCCGAGATGGTAACTTCGGGGCATGTCTGAACAATACTATTACCTGTTTTTCAGTAGTTACTATCTGTATTATTGGTAGATGATAATTTTAGGCTATGTTCATTAAACGATCATCAATGATAGTTACACCTAATGTTCTGAGGAGAGCCTGACTCACAGCTCGCTAACAAAGGGATTGAGGTGGTGACCGAGTTTCCATTAAAAGAGGGAACCCTTAGATCAGATGGTGGTCCATGTAGTGAGCCTTATAAGTGGCTCATCAGTGTGATGGCGGGGTTTATATTTCCCTTATCTTATGATGAAGTGTCTTTTTTATATAATGATCTTGAGAACCTTTCTTAGATAAGGTGTATCTTTCCATAAAAATCTATGTGGTCTGTGCTCCCAATAGTTTCTACAACATAGGTATGAAGATATGTAGATAGATAAGTATTCATCGTGGTGTACTAACCATTCTCGGTACTCAATGAATACAATAAAACCCTTGCTTTTAGGCTCAATACTATGAGCGATATTTATTTAGGGACACCCGATCCATCACTAATCTTGTGTACATTCCAACTTCTCTTAGGGTTCTAGAGATTAAAGTTATGGTTCACTGTTATTTGTATGAGAAGATACAGCTAGTGAATGTTAGTAGTGGGAAATCATGAAACTGATGTTAGTCTCAATGAAATGGATGTGTAAAATGTTTCAGGAAGAGGATGTGATAGGGACAAATTAATCAGGTGAGCAGCAGACGTGGAAGAGAATCTAGGATAGATGCAGAAGATGGTATACATTTCAGCATGTTACAACACCCCCCCCCCAAATGTGGTCCCCACCAGGAACATAGAATTAGATGACATGGGAACGGAGTAGCTTCTTGCGTTCAAATAGTATGACCCTAGGGCTCCAAGAATGATTCAAGGTATGGTATGTGTCTACTCCTATCTGAAGTGTTAATATACATAGTTAGAACTCATTCTTTCTTGTCATGAATCTTGTTCAAGACCTAGAGTATCCAGTTATATTGTTGACTTGATCCTTACATATGGATATATCTATGGGAGGAGACTTGATAATCACCCTTATGTCGACGGTGTGATATGACCTAGGAGGTGAGAGTTTTGGTTGGAATCTCTTGGTGGTAGAGTCGAGGACTTGCAGAGTTAGATTGGGTATGGACTATTCATCCACAATTCATTCTTAGATAAACTATTTTAGTTTAAAGGGTGTGGTATATCGGCAGCGTTGGGATGGTGTTTTCCATGGTCAAAGAAAAAGGAAACCCAGGAAGCATGAGATAAACTCTTTCATAGGAATGTGAAACCAATCAATCATTAGTCGGCCGAACGTACCCTCATGATATGATGTGTTTTGATAATTTAGTTCCCATCAATATTAGTGGAGTGTGGGAATATTATTTCAAAAAATGTTTTCATGATTACCTCCCCATAAAAAGAGGGACTTCATTATTAACTTGTACCGAGGGATGGAACCAATATCTATACTGGCATATTAGAAGGACCCCTTAGAGCTCTTGGAGATGAGATTAAAGTTTGGGGAGTTTCATATGAATTTCTTAGTAAGACCTAGTGTTCAAGGTTAGGTGTGGATTACCAGCACTTTAACAATGTGGCTATGGAGAATGAGTTCACACTACAAAAGGGTCAATGGGCACATCAATCAATTGAAGGGGTAGCCTTTTGCAAGGTTAAAAAGGTTCCCATATTCTTGTTAGTAGTTGAGACAACGGTGATAGATAAAGTTCCTCCATGTTTATGACTTTGAGATATTCCATACTCCTAGGAAGGGGAATGTGGTTGCTGATGTGCTCAGCAGGTGGTCTGGTTGGCTGTTGCAGAGTGACGCGATAGAGTAGCTAGTTTTGATTCTGATATCCTTCATGTATAATGACGGAGCAACTTACCTCTAGTCCATGACTATCACTCCCCCACTCCATCTGAAATTTATGGATTCACAACTTGTGGATGTTTACTTTTAGGCCAAACTTTCTCAAATAGACTCAGGAAATGATCTTTATAGAATTTATATGGGTTGGGAGCATGTCATCCTTTTCAAAGGATGTACCATGGTACCAGTAACTTTATGGGAGAAGGAGTTGCGATATTTCAACAAACCCCCTTTTATGGTACATCCTGGTGTGGCAAAGATGTACCAGGTCCTCTGATATCAGTATTGGTTTCCATGGATGACGAAAATGGTGGAAGAGTTATTTTCACGATGCTTTACTAATCAGCATGTTAAATCTACGTATCAGGTTTCATAATCATTGTAATCGCTAATTAAGGTACCAGAGTGGAAGTGGGATGGTATCTCAATGGACATCGTGATTGGATTACCACACACATCCAGGGGCCATGATTCTATCTGGGTGATTGTGGACCAACTCACCATGTATGGTCACTTACTATCCAATTGGGAGATGGGATCGGTAGAGGTCTTGGGATGCCTCTATGTCCAGAAGATAGTATGACTTCAAATGGCACCTTCGGCAATCATCTCAGACTATGATACACACATTACAACCCTATTGTGGAAGAGGTTTATAGAGGTGACCTGGGCTCAGTTGTGCATGGACATAGAATTTTACCCACAAATAGATGGTCAAACGGAGTGGACTATACAAATAGTGGAGGGCATGCATCGTTCTTGTTTCCAAGATTTTGGTCACAATTGAGAGGACCACCTACCACTGGTGGAGTTTTCGTACAATAATAGATATCACTCCACCATTGTCATTGCACCATTGGAGGCCTTGTACAGGTGGCCATGAAGATCAATTCTATAATGGGTAGACCAAGGGGAGTCAACACTCATGGGTCCAGAGTTGGTATGAGCCACCACTGGGAAGGTACAAATCATCGATGAGAATACAAGGAATAAATAGAAAACAGATTTCCTATGCTGACAAGAAGTGAATAACCTTTTAGTTCAAGGAGGGAAACCATGTTTTCCTTCAGGTCTCACCCTAATCAGGATTGCTGATATTAGTATAGGGTGACAAACTATCTCCAAAGTTAATTGGACCCTTTTAGATCTTCAGCAGAGTTGGTGAGGTGGCATACCACCTAGTTCTTCCTGCATAGATGCACCATGTTCACGTTGGTTTCCATGTGTCGCAGCTAAGGAGGTACATGCATAATCCATTACAAGTCAACAACTAGGATGATCTAGACATTTACGATGAGGTGATCATTGTGGAGTTCCATTTCAAGATAGAGAATCAACCTGATAAAGTCCTTCTTGGACGGCCGATCCCTCTGGTGCGTGTTCGGTGGCAACACAATAATCTCTTGGAGAGTACATGGAAGTGGGACGCTTCAATTCATGCTCTGTATCCCCACTTATTTTATTAGCCATCTTTTTGGATTTCAGGGATGTAAATACCTTTGGTGGGTAGAATGTGATGTCCTAGAATTTCAGTATAATTTAATTTAAAAAAAACTTTATATTGAATTATTTGGAGAACAATTGCTAAGATGGAGAGTGATTCTGATGCCCAGAGTGCCTAGAATGACCCTTCAAAAAGTGTTATGATTTAAATAGTGTGCGTGAGTGTTTTTCTTGAAAAATTGGAATAACTATTAAAAGGGTGTCCTGAACAGAAATATGAGGTCACTGTTGCATTTAGGATGGTTGGTTTACCCTTGGTTATAATTAAGTTTAGTAGGCTTAGGCCTCCAGTAAAAACCCCAAAAATAAAATAGCCGTAAATAAAATAATTAAATAATTTATTTTATTTTTCAAATGGATATAACTCATGATTGGTGACTCAGATTAAAAATATGAGACCACCACTGAGCTCATGAGGCTGTGCTTTGTTTATCCAGATCCTAACATTGGCCGACATGGGAAAACAGTGGAGGTCGGTTTTTGGCCATAAATAAATTAATTACGTAACAATTTTATTGTTATCAAATATTTATAACTATTAATTGGTAACTCGGATTGGAAATCCTGGAGTAACGCTGATCTTGTGAGGTTTTTTTCTCCTTAGGTAGTGCCTAACCTTCACAGGCATGGGTCTAGGGTGAAATTTATTTGTAGGATCATTTTTTAAGGTACATTTCATAAACGCACGTGCGGGATTTTATATCTTTTTAACTGGTGATATGATCAAAAATTTGAGAGCACCACCGAATTTGGAACGCCAAGATTATCTTAGAAATGACATAACTTTAGCCAGAAATGGATGAGCGTAAAAGTTATTATTCAGAAATTTTGAGCAAAATAATAAAATAATTTAAAGGAATAATTTTATTACTTTACACATCATTAGGTGGTGGATGGAGATGTTGTGGTGTAGTGACCAGGCAGCAATGAGACGCATTAATGAAGAATAATAATGGTTTGTATCATGCCACATAATGATGCAATAAAGTAAGCGTAACAGTGATGTTGTTTTATAAATTTAACATCGTAATGACACAAGGTCACAGCATAATAGAAATGATATGACGTGTTTATTTTTTTTAACCAACATGTGGGAGAATAGGGAATTAAACTGTGGGGAATCTCTGATGAACCAACATATGTTTTCCTCTCCAATGAAGAATGAATAACTCTAGAGAGACTTCATCATCTTCGACGTGACTTGAATATTAGAGCTAGAAGAGATGTTGACATCCTGAATCCTTGAGGAAAAATTATTCGACATTAAACGTCATCAAACTAGGCATTTGATTTTTATTTCACAATTCTTCCCTGCTCTTCGCTTTTTCTAGAAATGACGGACACATACCAACTAAATAAAATTTTGATCCATGATTCGTTCATTTTTGTGGGAGGGTGACTTTTCACTAGGATTTATTATTCATGATTCAAACAATTCTTGAAACTATTGAACTTTAATCCCCGAACCCCCCCCCCCTTGATTAACCCTCAAATGTGGAGGGTCGGGTCCATCATGAACAATGCCTGATCGCCTCTGCTCATGTGTTATTGGTGGATGAATTCTCGATGTGTTGGTAGATTGATTTCTGGGCCTATGAAAGGGTTGTGGTGACCCGAGGGACCCTTTGACATTGACGGGTCGGAGAACAGACCACTTGAGAAATATTGGTGGCCGATGGAAGGGAACATTGGTGCACCACTTCCTACCGGGGGTGTTCCGCGAAGTCGACTGCGGGGGGAGGACAATGACAATCGAAAGGGCAGGATTGTGGCATTCCCGTCCACACACTGCAGAAGTTATGGGGGAAGAAGTTCTAGGAGGGTGACAAGTGAAGGGGGTAACGCAAGTCCGAACCACCCAAATGGGCTGGAGGAGTAGTGGTCTGTCGACCACACCTAGAAAATAATTCCCTACGGTGCCACATGTGGTAGAGGAGACAAGACTCGAGCAGTTACAGAGTCCGGGTTGGGTGGCGGACGACCGGTCCTCCCTTTGGTAGGATGGTCCCTTACCAGAATTCTTGACTAGTTCCCTTCGTGCCAATAAGAACAAGACTGGGTCGCCAGGCGACCCAGCGGGCTAGACCCTCAACCAAATCAGGCTAGGTCCAGCAATTCCTATCAGTTCAAGCCCAATAGCTAGGTCGGACCACACTGACCATGACATGAACATGGTCAGGTAAAGTTGGTATAAATTAAACTAAGGTACATGGGACCCACAATTTGGGTTGGTTGGGTGGGTCCGAACGTGTCAGACCAGGCTTTATCTCGACCATCACCTTGTTTACTAAAATTCATGTATCATACAAACTGTGTGTCGAATTGATGGTATGTTTGCTTCATTGGGACCCTCTTGATGAGGTAGATCTTTTTCCATGATTTTTGGTGACATACATGGACTTAGATATGAAATTAATAGCTTAAAGAGAAATTTTCCCAAGCACGCTACGTACAGAACCCTATGGTTGGCTGAGACATGATGACAACTCGACGACATCCCTGTGGGAAGCGGATCTGTGTGAAATTGTAGGCACGCAGTGGGGAGTGGATCTTTTTGACTCAATAGAACCTAGGTACATAATAGGAGGAGTACCTAAGTTCGGCCAACGTGGGAGGTGGTTCTTTGTGACCTGGTAGGCCCAATATGGGGAGCGACTCTATGTGACCCATCATACCCATGGTAATAATCTGAGATGAGTACCGAAAGAGTCCTATATTAGTGGGAAGCTACTCATTGTGAACGTACAATCCCACTATACATGATATATATGGAGTTATCCAACATACGGGGAGTTCGATGGTGTGAGATGTGACTTTTACTTTGTATTATGTGTTTGAGATCTTTCTTGGTGGCATTCCCTATCGAGTATTTTCATTTGTGGTTTTTTTCTTTTAGGGAATACTGAGAGAACATCAGGGGTCTTGGGGTCCCTACTAATTATCATTATACTGACCCCGGCTTGGGCCTCACCCGCACATGTTATGTCAGTTGTAGATGATATACGTTTCGATAGAGGTACTAAGGAGTATGGGACCAACAGATGCTATGACGACAAAATTAGTGGCCTAAGACCAGGTGGGGGATAGTAGGACCGAGCAGGAAAGATATGTTACATAGTCTTCAAGTAGCTTTACTATTCTCATAATCTGGTGGGGTTTTCCACAAACATCCAACCGAGTATCCTTTTTTACTTTGTTGTTTTCAGTTCCCTGTTGGGATTGTATTCTGGCCCACTAACATTCACTTGTACTTGAAATCAACTTTTTTTGGTGGTATACTTATTTACCCATTTTGGTGTGTTGGGATGTGGTTGGAAATGTTTTTGTACCATTTTAATGTAAATGACTTCCCATTTTTTGGATATTCCTTTTCGATTCAAGTCACCAACTCCAGGAATATGGAAAGCGGGCTTAGGGTAGTCACGACATGGGCCTCAAGGGACGGTTTTTCACAATCATAAAAATCAATAAAACATACCAAGGGATGTTTATAATCTATAAATGGACATAAATTTTCCATTAATTTTAAATTAAAACAATATAAGTAAATATTTATAGACCTTTAATATTTAGAATATTGTTACCACAATTAAAATTAAGTATACTAAATATGGATATGTCAAAATGATAAAGATGAATGTAAAATAAAAAATATATATAAATTGTATGGGATGAGATTATTTTTACCCATAATCAGCTTATATTTGGAATAACTCACTTTTGATCCTTTAGGAGTTGAAAATTGATTTCTATTAATTTAATATTTTGATAACTTCCAAAATATCCCCTTACCTAACTTTTAAAAAGGAATCTATTCATCTATTTTATAATGCTACTTTAAGCCCATTATTTTAGAAAAAAATACCCAAATCAACCACAATATCCCTATATCCACCCTAGAGGCCTAACTATTTTCATAAATCCAACCCAATGAGTCCTTTTGTGCAAATAAAAAGGAGATACATGAAGAAGAGGTAATTATTTTGTCTACTCTTTCAAAGTTCATTTATTATTCTACATCCAATTCCTACTTTGTTTCAATACTAAAGTAATAAATCATTTATAATAAACATTCTTATATGTTATTATAAGTATGGTACATCCATATTACTAATTTTATCCATTATACGAATAATAATATCACCAAGCATGCAAACGTACAGCTTACCATCTCTACAATGTGGTGAAATTTTTCTATTCAACACTACCTAATTTGGATGGGTTTTATGATGAGTATAATGGATATAAATAATTAATATAACATGATAATTATTATTTTTAATTAATATACCCTTCAATTACATACCATTTAACCATCAAGTCAAAGATACCATCACTTGTACGTACCCACGACCTACCTTCTCCACAATAGTGTGATATTCATTCACTACGTTAACCATTAAAGAATGATTATAAAAATATATATAATGAATAATATGAAATATAAGAAATAAAAATTCTAATCGAATAATATATCATTCATTTAATTTCTTACATTCAAAATGATATGAAAAATGAAACATCATTCATGCGTATGTGTGGCCTACCATCTCCATGAATGATGAATTACATTCTATATAATACACACACACATATATATATATATTGAATATATATGATATATAAATCATGTTCTATATTATTAATGTTAATAAATCATTATCTAACTAATAATATCTAGAATAAAAATACATAGTAAATATTATATATAAAGAGACAATTACCTAAAACGTTACATTAACATGGAATTTTTAAATGAAAGGGAAATATAATGTCATTAATGAATCGTATATTATATCATAAATATTATTATAATTCTCGTAAATGACAATAATATGTTAAAAACCAATATGCAGGAGTTTTGGACACATACAAAAGGAATCAAACCTAAGGTAATGGTTAATTTCACAATCTCATTTTTATCTAAGATTGATTATGGATAAGTATTTGTTGTGACATATTTATCATCCATGTCCATGTTTTATTACAAAGTTTTCAATAGAAATCCATTTAATGTTTTATGTAAGGGAAACATTAACTAAAACATCATTATAAAATTTTTAAATATTTATTCCTCTTAATATTTCACATTAATTCCCATGTTTTCAAAATGGATTTAGGTATTTTTATAAAAGGAAATAATATTTTTAAAATGATAATTCATTTCAAAAGTTCCAATGTGGTTTGGGACACTTTGATTCAAAAATACTTCAGTAAATTTCTTCTTTTATATGGGAACATGATTTCAATGTAAAACAGGGTTATTTGTATCTAATAAATTTTAATGATTTTATTAGATAATTTTCATCTATATCGACCTCCTTTATTTGATCTTATACTTAATTGAGGTTGATCTATTATGATATAATTTACAATAATTTACTGAATAGCTTATGATCAGTTTGATTATGGATGTGCTGTCTAGATTCTATTCTTGGTTTAGGTTAATGTATTCATAATTCATGTACTAGTTTTAAAAATTAATGATTTTGTTGTTTATTTTTCATGATTTTAATATGAGGAATGTATTTGAAATAGCAATTAATGGGAAGGGCCCACTTGAGCCCCTCAATTCATAAGTAGGTCTAATGAGACAATCTAGTTTATGTTTTTTCCTGCTTTTGTAAAGTCATGGCATGGGTCTATTATGGTGTAGTAATGACATGTGACATTATTCATTCCCTCATCATGAGATTAGTTATTGATATTTCATTTTATTACTCGACTACTATAATATCCATGTGAAATTTTAAATGAAATTATTTGAATTATTATTTCCATATTTTTTTCAGGATTATGTTTTAATGGATTTTTTTGTTTTATAAATTCCTTAATTGTTTATTATTATTTATTAATCTTTTTTATATATTATTTAACCTAATTTATCATCTGATCTCATCCATTTCTTATGTTTTATTTTTCATAGATTACAAGAAGTGTATTATGATTGATAGGAAGGGTTAAACAGGTAAAATAATGCAATTATCAATGGATTATATATGTTTTATTTTATGGTCGAAATTGTAATGATAGCTCATGTATGTAATCTATTTTCAAAGATTGCTAATTTTTTGGTAATTTTGGATTTAATTATTTATAATCATAGCAATATATTAAAAAATGCACCTGCTCTGGGCTCTTGGGGTCGGGTCATTACAACAGAAATTATATATAAATTAAATTTGTTAATTATGGGTTTAGATTTATCTTATTATGTGGATACATCATAAATATTATTTCTTTTAAAACGCATAATTTATATTCCCTGAAACAATCAAGGATCAACCCATCTTCTTAAATCATTTTAGGTTAAATTTTATTGTGATTTAATTTTTATAACAAAACCACCTAAAAATTATGATACAATATATATATATCTATTTATCTCAATATAAATTTCATGTAATATATTCAAAACATAGGACTATAAGGAATCATAATCCTATTTTTTGTATAAGAAAGTAATTCATACAGTAGGATAAATTTATGCAATCCACTCTATGTGACTATTGAATTCATCATATAATAATTCGGCGAGAGATTTTGTGAGTTATTTTTTTATAATTTCATGAATAAATTTTAAAAAAGATAACCAAATATAGTCAATATATTGAGGATGGATCACTGGGTTATGGGAGACACTAGATCAAGATCCCCTTGAAATTTAGAATTGAATAACGATATGCGATTTATCAAGAATTAATTAGAAAACATCTATAATGTTTAACAAAATATTCTTCCATGAAACATGTAGTTCTGTTGAAATTAATGCACAATGTTTCAATTATATAAAATGGATATTTATTAGGGAGTTTCAGTAGTACCTAATGGAGTTTAGGTAACCTAATGGAGATTCCACATTAGTTAATTATAAAAATCAGTTACTATATTTCTTATATCAGTGTATATGATACCTATTTTATATTTTCATATTTTTCATATGTAAAGTGACTCAAAAGTGAAGGGTGTTTAAGGAGGGAGGTATAAGTCAACACTTAAGAATGAAATCATGATTTCATACTATTGAAGATATAATGTATTAACTATATTTTTCTCTATGTAATATATTATTTATGATAAATTTTATTATTCTATTTTAATTCATTAATTCATGTTTGAGTGTATATAATATTTGAGTGTGAATATTTTACATAAATGATTTTGAACACATTTCCCAATGAAAATATAGATTGATAACATCCTTAGGATCATTGAGGCATAGTGTCTAGGAATCTGGGAACATAATAAAAGAAGAAAAGATATTTAAAAAAATTATTTCTCTCTAACGACTCCTATATTTGTAATCCTAAGTCACCTTAGTGCACGTAATTTATTGGTGACATTCATCAAATGTAAAGGGTGAGAAAATATCCCAATTAGTGTATAAAGAGTGTAAAAGAAATTTATTTGATAACCATAGATAAAAATTATGTCTTAACATAGTATTATAGTTAAAATTATTTGAGAACGAACCAAAAAATATGGATAGATCATAAAAATTAGACATTTATATGAATAAAATTATGTATAATCACTAAGTGGTCATAAAACATTGTACCAATGTTGTTTAACAAAAGTATCAATAAACAATACAATTTTATTCTTCCAAGGTATCACAAAAATGTCATATCTAAATATTAATTCCACACATATTGCATTAATGGGCTATTAGGGAGCACATTTCACATGACTAACAATATGTTTCCCATATATATATCATAATTATTAATAAATAAAATATTAATTATAACCCAATAGTAAAAAATCTTAGTTTTATACATGGAAGTCACTAATAAATGATGTATAATTATATATAAATGTATATGACTGTTGTAAAATAATTGCTGGGTTGGGTTTTCAAAACAAACATATAAGGATTGGAATATCATATTATGATTTTGGTAGTATAATAGTTATACATGATAGATTATGGATTATGAAAAATGAAATTGAATCACAGATAATCAGTAATTTGGAATCATTCTAAAAGTAATGGAATGATTATATTTACATGAAAACCTTATAAATTGAAAATTAATAGTTTTATGATGAAAGAAGGATGTGAAATGAGATTATGAAAGAGAAATATAACCCTTAACCTGAAATGTATATTCTTGAAACTGTAGAAAATATCCTTTAATATATAAAAAATCATTAGAGAGTTCTTCAAATAATTATTTATAGGGAATTTAGATTGAATGAATTTTTAGTGTTTGGGAACTATGAAATGGGTGGGTATTATTGAAAATTAAGTGTAAATTTTTATTAATTTCTAAACATATTTCTTTAGACTCTATAATATACGAAATATAAATCATCTACCTTCAAATGGTTTTATATCATGTAAATTAACCTTTTGGCTGTTTTTTGTGATATTCCTATATCATATTTGATAACTAAGAAGGTGAGGGGTGAATCTATTATCTCTTTTTTATGATTTATTCCCTCTTAGACTAGTCTCTTAAAGATTTATATGGTTTTTTATTCAATAAAGGATTCAATATAGCTTCACCTTAATGTGAAATAATAATGAGATAGAGAGAATTAGATAATATATACCATGTTCTTCTGAAACTGTTACTCCTCTCCATGTTGGTTATACATTGTATCTTCTATTATATACTAACAATAATAATCATCTTAAACATATAGTACAATGTTCCCTACATAACTTTCAGATCCCATCAAATGATAAAAATAACAAATAAATGTTCAATTACATAAATAATTTTGTCTTAATCCTATTATTTGAAGATCCAAGTGAGGATGGTCCACCTAAATGTGAAGATGGATCCAAATATTTTCATGTACACTCCCTCAAGAAAATTAGTATCACTTCCAGTCTTGATGCTTCCTTGATAAAATAGTTGATCTGGATTTTCCTCAGCCTTCAAGAATACTTGGGTGCATATAAAACCTCATTTTTTATTGGAAGTTCATGGTATTATCTAATTTTTCCACCATGATATACTGGTGTATCCTGAGTTTTTTTTTCACTAAAAATGTATGTTGGTTTATAATTCACCTCAACTCCCCTTCTTAAAATTCCTGTATATATTTATAATGAATTAATGTTGTTTAATAATATTATCCATACGGAAACTCTAACATCATTGGATGTATTCCTAATTTTTTCATTTAAATCACTTAAGTTGATTCCCAATTTATTTTTCCAACAATAAATTTTGAATAACTGCTCCAATATATATTTCAAACTCCTAGAAACATTGGATTTAACCATACTTTTGACTCTCCATTAAATTAAATTATTTAAACTCCATAAAAAATATCAACTTGTATGTCACATTTATTTTCTATGTCGATAAATTTATTTTGGTTTGGAACTCATCTCATTATTTCTATCATATTTATACACATCTCAATATATTATTTGTCCATATGGATTATCCTCTTCTATCTTACATAAATTTCCTATGACTTATCTACAAATATATGTGGTCATCGTTAAAATAATTATGATGGAATTGAAAGACATATGTTCCATAATAAAGGTGTATGTTAAAATTATTATATTTAGTTCGAAAGACTTATATATTCTCTTTAGAATACATATTCTTTAGCTCAAATAAATATTTTATTCTTCAATGATAATTAGATTCCTCTTAAACTAAAATTAACAAATATCAAAGAATCATATTTATTCTGATTTATTGGTTCTATGTATCAATGATAATGATCATCTCAAGTGATCATTATACATTATCTCATGATGAAAAAAGCTACATTTTCATCAAATTAATTTCAATATAATATATAGCTTCTGCAAACATGCATTTTCTCCCATAAAATTCATCAATAATTTACTATATAAGTGACCAAACATGGGTATTGACCTTGAAACGAACTAACCAGGGTCACCCTAATACCCAACACTAGACCTATTCTGTCACATATCCAAAGGGCATTCCCAATCCCCACAAACTAGATACAAGCACCCGGGCATCAAAAGATAAAACTAAGTGAAAGATTTTTCCCATCCTGAAAAACTACATGGCATACATATATTGAGAATGAAAGTAACAGAGGATGAATAAAATATATATA
Organism: Viscum album; assembly: GCA_963277665.1. Classification (NCBI taxonomy): domain Eukaryota; kingdom Viridiplantae; phylum Streptophyta; class Magnoliopsida; order Santalales; family Viscaceae; genus Viscum; species Viscum album. The sequence continues at coordinate 657,896,716 of OY728140.1, forward strand.
TTCCATAACTATAAGGAGAACATTAGAAACAGAACAACTAAAAAGGTATATAAAAACAAAAAAAAACAAGTCCAACTGCAAGGGAATCAAAACAAAACAAGTACTCCAATGAAGTAATGAGAGAAATCCAATAATCTAACCATCAAATACCCATCCCATCTGACATGAACCTCACCACATAACTGTGGAAATGTTTCTTTTCCTACACTGGAAAAAAAATAATGGATTGTGCACCACTGAAGTAGTGCGTAGGGTGTGGTCAAATAGTCCATGTAGGATCCCATACAGGTGTTCCAAAACAAGTCACTATATAAAAATTCCCATATGATCATTTTTAAATAAAACATGGAATGATAAGTAGTAAATAAACCTTATAAGAAATAAGGTAAACATTCCATTTTCACTGTTCTATACAATATTAGGTATATAATTCTCCAAAGAATATTTCCATATCATTTTTCAAAAGAATCAACATTCATATCAAGGCTATTTAAAAAATATAAGAAGTATAAACTAGACGAACATGTATCACAACACCATGAAATACTACAGGTCTAGGTAGTTGACTGCTCATACCAAAATAATCAAGGAAACATGAAAAACCTCCCTGATAATCAATAATTTATGTATAATGGACTCAAGGTAATCCTTCCACCTATGTACCCAATGTAACTCAGGTTCTATTTTTCAAAAACCTATTTCAATGATTTGAAAACCATTGAAAACCATTTATAATCCACTTATCAAAATCTAGTGAAAACATTTTTCCATTCAACAGCCTTTTTCAACACTCACAAAAATAAATAATATTTCATAAATCAATTTATAATGAAACTTGATAAGCAAAAAAATATGGTTCATTATCATTCGATAAAGACAGAACCACTTACCTCAATGTTTGGGTCCCACATGCCTTCAACGGAATCCAAAACCATCAACTAAATCAAATAACACCAATGGAGACCCAAGGATCCAATACACGACAAGATCGATTCAAACATAGAAACAAAAGGTCGGTAGGAAAGTGGAAAACCACATTCCACAAAGAGGGATTACCTCTACACCACATCCAATTATGGAAAAAGGCCTCCAAAAGAAGATCTCACAACAGATATAGAATAAGATGACAAAAAACATATGTCATGGATCAGTGGATCTGATAATTCAAGGCTACATAACTATCTCAATAAATATCAACGAATAATCAGAGAGAACACTTAACCAGAGAGACACACTATAGAAACATTGATGAACCATAGCTGATTAGATTGATCCACAGGTTGATACACCTCTAAAAATTTCCTTAGGAGATCTCTTGTATGAGAGCCAAGAGATATGGAATGAATAAATGAGTGAATCTATGAAACACATGAATTTAACATGGGTGCGGGCCGAGTCATGGTGTGTACCACTTGGTCCTGACATGTACGTCTTGGTCATCACATGTAGTCGATGATGGATATATTACACTGAAATACTGGTTTCATTGTGTTAAAATTCACTATGTAATCCCTACACAACATGTAACTCAAGTAAATGATGTGTACCTACTCCCGACATGACCCCCACATCACGACTTGAATCCATCCCCATGTACATGTTGTGTACATCTAGTACATGGCATATACTTCAGGCACAAAAACTGAATCCTATAGTAAACCCTAAGAAATTTAATTTAAGGATTATTAATCAAAAGGGGACTTAGAATGTTGATAAACTAACCGGATCATAGTAATGGGATGTTACAAACTCCCCACCATAAGGAATTTTCGTCCCCCAGATGTCATATGTACTATATATCCTCTGGAAAGAGATGAGTCCACTACTCCCTCATTAACAATTCACATTACTATTTCTTGTTATAATTTTATAATTGTTTCCATAGAACTCTGACCAATATAATCGACTACCCACACACACATTTCATTTGAGAGTCCATGATCTCTACTGGTTAATTCAAATTAGAAGAATCTGGATCTTACTCAATTTCATCCCACCTTAGAACATGAGCAGGGTCAAGGTGATACATCATAAGCTGAGATATGTTGAAAACATCATGAATAACTATCAACTGAGCTAGAAATGCTTACTGATAAGCCCCTTTTCCAAGCCGTTCAGTGATATCAAATGATCCACCACATCTTGGAGCCAACATCCCCTATTTTACAAGACAATAGTGACCGATATGAGGATAAAATTTCAAGAAAACAGAGTCACCAATAGAAAACTCCAAAAGATGACGCCACCGATCTGCTTAATATTTCATTCAACATTGGGATGTAACCAGATGTCAACTCACCTCATGAATCATTACCAATGTCTGTTGAACCAGACTTCGTCCAACCAAATATACATTTCCCACCTCTTCCCAACAAAATGGTGATCTTTACGGGTGACCATAGAATGCTTCAAAAAGGATCCATTCTGATCTACGACTGGTAACTATTGTTGTAAACAAACACAACTAGTCCCAGATGGATATCCCATGATCCACCGAAATCCAAGATTATAGCACTAAGAATATCCTCTAGGATATTAATTACATGCAACATTTGTCCATTTGTCTATGCATGGTATGTTGTGATTATCTTGACCAGAGTCCTCATTTCCTATTGAAGAGTCCCCCAGAACCGTGAGTTAAACCAATGATCCCTATCTGAAATAACATAATATGGTCTCCCATGTATCCTCACGATGTCCTTCACATATTTCCTACCCAAATCATCAACTTTAGTGCTGACTTTGATCAGAATGAAGTGATAAGATGTCATAAACTGATGAACAACCACCCAGATATCATTTTACTCTTGGGGTGTCTGTTGGAACCCAACAAAAAAAATTCTTAGACACTTCATCCCACTCCAAAAATTGAACTGGAAGAGGCTAAAGCATACAAGAAGGTTTTAAGTGCTCTACCTTTATCCATTGGTAGGTGTAATGGAGGGACACATAATCAGTGATGTAACGCTTCATACCCGACCACCAGAACCATATTCTAATTTCATAATAAATATTTTAGTGACTAATTGAAAAAACCATGAAGTGATATGACAATAAATTAAGACATAACATCTCACAAGTTTTGGGATAACAATTTCCTTCCGGAAGTGAAGTGTGCCATCTGAAGAGAGAGACTAACCCAGGACAATCTCCCCGCCATAAAGGTTTCCCTTAATCTTCGAAAACTCAACATATTTTTGTTGACTTCTCAAGATATACTCTAAAAAATATAGTGACATATGAATAGTAGTAAGAACCATTCAAGAAACATCCTCCTGAGAATCCAAGAGAAATAGAGAAAAAATCCCCATAATATTCCAATCTTCCATGGAGTCTAGAACTACCAGTGATAGAACATTCCTGTTTGGAGCATCTACAACAACATTCATTTCCATGGGGTATATGCGATGTCAAAGTCAAACATCTAATGGTTTTCAAACCATCATCTTTTTATGAGATTCAAGTCATTCTGGGTAAAGATATAGCGTAGACTCTTATTATTGGAGAAAACTATGAGCTTCAACCCCAAGAGATAGTTTCAACAATATTTAAGCACATGCATCACAATATTAAGTTCTAAATCATTAGTGGGGTAGTTTTTATCATTTGGTCATAGGTGAAGAGATCCAAAAGTTACCACATGATCATCCTGTATCAGTAAGCATCCTGAACCAGCTCTCGATGCATCACAAACAACTAAAAACTACTTACTAGGCTTAGAACAGGTTTCAATGTTAAATGTCATTTCAGTTCATCAAAGTAAGACTGATGCATTTAATCCCCTGATAATTTCACTACTTTCATTGTAAAAGAAGTCAAAGGTGATTCCAGCTTAGAGAAATCCTTTGATGAACTGTTCTTTAGAATCAAGAAAGGCAGAGGAAGCATTGAATTTCAAAGACATTCGGTGGTTCATTCCATAATAAAATAGCATTTACCTTCTCTGGATCACTGATAAGCCCTGAATAGAAATTTTGGGCCCCTAGAATTTGACATATAAAATCTATAAACTACATTTTAAAATCATTCTGTAGAGATGATGATTTCTCATAATCTACATAACCAAACATAGATGGTGCTCGTGCTTACACTCGTACATTAAAGAACACAAAATATCATTCAATAAAACTAGAATAAAGTCACATGATATTGGTGGAATATCCTATTCATCAAGGCCATAAAAATTGATGGAGAATTAGTTCGACCGAAGGGCATCACAAGTTATTCAAAATGGCCATACATTCTTCTGAAGGTCATCTTTGTTGTATCAGACTCTCAGACTCTGAGCTGATGATAACCTGATAGAAGATAGATATTTTAAAACCACATTTCTCCCTTCAAATAATCAAATAGATCTTCCACATAAGGAAAATGATAATTGTTATTAACTATAACCCACATTAACTTTTTCTAGTCCACATATAACAGAAGTGAACCATCCACTTTGTTGAAAAGGAAAAGGTTATTCCCAAGGATAACACTAGGGTGACCAAAACCTTTCTCTAATAGGTTTTATTACTTAATCATGAGCTCTTTCAACTCAACTGGTGCTATAGGATAAGAATTCATCGATATTGGATGCGTACCGTGCACCAGGTCAATCGTGAACTCTACCTTCTTCATTGGAGGATGACTAGAGAAGTCATCTGAGAAAATATTAGCAAAATTTCAAACAACAATAAAAGGATCCTCAATAGAAGAAATTTCATCAGTCTCAACCACAATAGCAACTGAAAAAATTGTGAGCTCTGGGTGGGACGGTCCTGCACAACCTGGCTTTGGGTCCCATTGTCCCTCAAACACCTGACATCTCCCTTCAGCAACAAGAAATGAAATTCCCCAATGATAAGAATAAACCTCAAATTGATGAGCGACAATCCAATCCATATTTATGATGACCTCAAACAAATCCAAATCATGATTGAGAAAATCCCATACCAACTGTGTGTTGGCTATTGTGAATGAAAACGGACACCTAAACCCATGATCAATCCTCTTACCAAGAGGTGTCACTATGTCTATTGTAAAGGGACCAATTTCCATTGGATGATTAATTATATCATCAAAATATGTAGATAAAAATGATTGGAAGGCACCGGTATCAAACATGGTTATAACTAATTAAGATTCAATTAGTAACATACCTATAATTATTACTATACATGCATAAAATACCATTGGATACTCATCTACTACATGTAAATGCATCACTCTAGAGGCCTATAGTTGGAGCCCTATAGTATTTGATGCTTCTTATAGCAACACATTAGCCTTTGAAGCTGAAAAACATTGACTGTAATGAGGTGTATTAATCGCTTGACAGAAGCATTGTAGATGACCAAAATGTTCACAACTATTGAACTAATTCATGGGTATATGACAATAGTTTCTGGTGTGACCCCCATTCCACACTGGTATTAAGTCAAAGTCAAACATCCAGCTGTAAAAAATTGGGTGAAAACGGCTCTCTACTAAGAACCACCACCCCCACTTCTAATATGATCCTTCCACTTCCTCTTCTTCCCATGCATGCCACTAATTTTTTCACTAGTTGGAAGAGAAGAGGCAGCAGTGCCAACCACGCATGCAATTTCCATATCTTCCATCATTTATCTATCCACTATCTCTGTATAGGTAGAAAGCTTCGACATGAAAACATGTGATCTAAATTCTGGTTGCAATCCCAGTAGGTACTTCTATGTCGTCTGTTGGTCATTCCTTACCACGTTTGGAGAAAAGCGGATAATTCTAGAAAATCGGCTTGTGTAGAGTAACCCTAAAATATCTCCCAACTAAAAAAATAAGAACTCTAAAGATTTTTCCAACATTAAAGACGCTGGAAATAACTGCTAAAAGAAAATGGTTTTGAAAACTGTTCTATCCATACCCACATGTCTGTCTACTAGGACCATAGACTCCCACCGACAGTTTTCGGAACCCACGAGTCTGAACTCTATGTACTTCAGCTAGATATTCTCAGGTGTCTATAGGAACTCGAAGATTTGATCAATACTATCTAGACAATCCTATGCCTCTTAGGTTTTAGTCGTCCCTTTAATTGATGGTGTCTTCTCATACATGAACTCGCATGATTAATCTCATTCTCCTCAAGCTCTGGGTTGTACTTCAACCACTATGTTCTAAACTCATGGCACATCCTTATTGATAGAACAGACTTCACGTATAATAGTCTCAATGAAATTCAGATCCATAGTTTTATTTACTTGATAAGCATCAGCAGAACCATCCTATGGAACCATTGGAAGACGTCTTTGAGTCATACTACTACATACCAAATCATAAGAATGATCAGACATAGAAAAATCCATATTTCAAACAAGAAAACCCCTAAGAAGAAACTGAGATTTAAAAATTGAAAAACAACACAAGGGACACATATCCCAACATCCCATGGTAACATGAGTATCATTAAAACAAGAGTTAGCCAAGAACTCATCACAACATACCTCTCAAGTCCCACCAATCCCATATCCAGTCTAAAATACATCCCATGAAATGATTAATGAGGATAGACCTACTCTAATAACAAAATGTAACATACCAACATGGGTTACCCTCAAACCCATAACCTAACCCGATCCGTCACATACTCAGAGGGGGGTCCTGATCCCCATGGGCTGGCGATAAGCACCTATGTATCAAATGAAAAATCTAAGGGAACGATTTCAACCATCATGAACAACCACATGGAATACATATATAGAGAAAGAAAGGAACCACAGATGACAAAAAAATATATATATTCCATAACTATATGGAAATAGTGGAAATAGAATAGCTGAAATAGTAGCTAAAAACTCCAAATGACAAGTCAAACTACAAGGGACTCGAAACCAAAAGGCTACTCCAATGATGGCATGGAAAAACTCCAACCATCTCCCCACCAGCTACCCATCCCAACTAACACTAACCTCACCCCCTCACTATGGTGGATTTCATTTTCTTGTAGTGGAAGACAAATAATGTTCTATGTTCCACCGAATCAGTGTTCCTGGGGTGAGGAATCATGATCAGTATGATCCCACCCATGTGTTACATAAAAATTCTCTATTAAAAAAAATCATATATTCTCATTTTCAAATAAAACATAGCTTGATAAGTAGTAATGATGTTTTATAGATAACATGGTAAACATTCCCTTTTTCACTATTCTAAACAAAAGCAAGTATATCATTTTACAAATCATATATCCATATTAGTTTTCACAAGAATCAACAAGCATATCAAGGCTAACTCAGAATGACCAGAATTATAATCCAGAAGCATAAGAATTACGAATCCAAGTAATTCAACAGGTCTAGGCAGTAGACAACTCGTACCAAAATAATCATGTTCTCAAAACTGATCCTAGAAAAATAGGCCTAGGAAGTATAGGAATACCTGATGAGTAAACCCCCATAAATGTCAATATCGATCCCCTTGAACAATAGGACTATGAAACATAGGTAATCCCAACCACAAACCTCCATGATATTCATATAAGAATGGTTGATGGCCTCAAGCTAAACCTTCTACCTAAGTACCCAAGGATACCCATGTGGTCCTTTTCACAAACACATTTCAATGTCTTGAAAAACATTGAAAACCATTTATAATCCATTTGTAAAATTCTTGGTAAAACCACTTTCCTTTCAGAAACCTTTTTCAACACACACAATAATAATTACAATTTCATAAATAAATTTTTAGATCAAAATTCTTATCAAAACAAGAAGATTCATTTTAAAATGATAGAGACAGAACCCCAAACCTAATAGTTTAGGTCACACATGCCCAAAATGGAATCAAAACCCAAGAACAGAACCCAACAGCACCAATGGAGACCCAAGGATGAAATGAATAACATTAATGATAAAACAATAAACACAAAAGTTCAGCATATGAGAGGAAAACCACATACCCAAAAAAATATGCCATCTGCACCACAACCATTGAAGGGAAAAGGCCTCTAAGACAAGATCTCATAGTGTATATAGAAGAAGATGAAAAGAAAAATCTAACCTAGATCAGTGGATCTAATAACATAAGGCTAGGGAGCTATCAAAATCAATCACAAGGAATAATTAGAGAGATCACATACCTCGAGAGATGCACCATAGAAACAACGATGAAAAAGATCTAATCAGATCGATCTAGAAGGTGATACGACTATGAAAAATTCATAGGGAGAGCTATAGTCTAAGAGACAAGAGATATGGAATGAATAGGAAAGTGAAACTACCAAATGCTTAAATTTAACATGGGTGCAAGCCAAGTCATGACGTGTACCTCCTGGACATGATGTGTTGTCCATTCTGAATAAGTTATGCCAAGAAACCCCTTCTCCTTGGGCTGAAAATATTCTATTTAACCCCTACATGATGTGCACCATAGGTACATGACATGTACTACCTCTCGACATCACCCCATGTCATTACTTAAATCTATCCCCATGTATACAGTGTGTACTTCATGTAAACACCATGTAATTCAGGTACAAGACCTGAAACCCATAGTAAACCCCAAACAAATGCTTTTATGGATTCTTTATCAAAAGGGGACATAGATAGTTGGAAAACTGACCCGATCATGGTAACATGATGTTACGGACCGTAGTGTAGATCAACTATACCAATGGATAGATAGTATATTTATATTAAAAATATGAATATACTATATGTGGAGCTTATTACATGAATAAACAAATTGTAGATTGAATAAACAAACAAACATCATATTCACCACTTGAATAACTAGTAAACAATCCATTTAGATTGAAATCATGTTCACTGAAACTATTATCTTGTATTTACCACATGAATAGATATATACCTTCATTGGATCAACTATGTTAACCAAAAATCAGGGGATCAACTTTAAGACCTATGTATGGACCCAAAGACTCCATTGATCCACTCATCAATCAAATAACATCAAATGTTTTTAAAATCATGTACATAGAATATAAACCTATTAGGAAATATTATCAATCTTGAAATAAATAAATCACCTTTTAAATCTATAAATATCCTCCACGAATCACAACATTTTTCATGAAACGCATATTGACATATTGATAGAAAATATAAGAAAACCCTAGGGGTAATATCCTTTAGTATTTCAACGAATATGAGGTGAACTACATTAAATAACACGTTTTTTTATTGGGAAGATATTAATATTCCTAAGAAAATTATTTTTAAATTCATAGTTTAATCACATAAGAAACATTTTTAATAATGAGAAATCCAATTTTTGATACTGAATCCATTCTATTAATTATTGCCTCATTTTTAGGTCATTACAAGGTCTTCATTATTAAAATATATACTTTCCATAACATAATTTAACTATAAATTATTAATATCTATAAAAATTATGAATAATAAAAAATTTGATAATTTGTTCTACTAATTTCAAAAAAAACATCCATTTAACCAAAATTGATTTCAATGTATGATATATTAAATTTTTAAATAAAATTTTTATTTATTGAATAACATCTATTATTTAACATGACCAACATTATAACTTCTATAAAACTAGTTTGGGTTGTATAAAATTATTTTATTAATCATATATAAATATATGATTTTTTAAATCTTTTGGATTAAAATAATCATTTTATTTCATTAATTTAATTTTTCATAAAAATTTATTTTAAAAAAGTTAGACATTTGTATTTTTCAAAAATACAATTATGGTTTCATTATATAAAAAATATATTTTATCATATTCATCCTCAAATAATGTGAATTAAAATTTTTTTATATGATTGATACATAAAAATGATTGATTTTTGTAACAAAAAAATTATTTTAAATGAATTTACTCATTGAAACTATGTATGGTCTTGATACATAATCCCTCATCAAAAATGCCGAAGCTCGAAAGGTTATGTATGTCATGATGGTATATTTTGGGGGTGGCCCATCAAAAATTGGTCTATTATTTATATCCACTAGATTGAACATATCTCACAAAAATATTCACTCGAGTCTCACCAATTAATTCCCAACTTAGGCTTATTATTTAGGGAACCCCAGTGATGACACCTCCCTCTCATTCTCTGATAAATGATCATCATAATAGACATTCCTTCTATATAAATCCATGTTCTCCCAAATACACACCAATTATATATCATCATCACTAATTATATGTAATAATTCTAATGTACTCATTATAACACAAACAGTTCAAATAGTTATAATTTTTAGTATTCACGAAGAACAATAGTTATAAATCAAAAATATAGTATTTTGTATGTATAAATTAATTTTAACCAATCCCTTAAATAATAATTATAATTTACAATTGTTTTATTAATTTAAATATATTAATAATACATTTTATTATTTTAATAAAAAAATTTATGTTTATTTGATGATATGTTATTAGACATATACATTGTCCTTTCAATATTTATTTTTACAAAATTTCCATTTTTTTGTATATTTCTTAATAAAATTTAACCGTTGTTTTTTAATAAATAAAATTGCAATAAAACATGTTCATTATATTATTAAATTTTATCAGGTGCAACTTTCCCCAACCATAAAAAAATTCACTAACAAAAAATCTATCTCACAAAATAATAAATGAGGATTGATTCATTTATCTCTTATTTTGGCAACCATGTTTCTTTCTACGAAATTCGATTTCTACAATAGAAATTTAATAATTTGTTTTTTATTAGTACTCATCCATAATGCAAATTATTTAATAATTTATATAGTTTATATTTCATATAAATTTTAGGTTATAATTCAATTCTATTTATGTTGAATATATGAGATTAGTCTAACCTTTAAAATCTTAATATGGATACTTGGATGATTTTGTGGACATTAGAATTTTTAGGAGGTAATTCTAACTAATGTTTTGACTTATCCAACATGGTATATAATCTAAAATATTCCAACATACCTTTGACACCATTTATATTTTTTTGTAATATTTTGACTCCAATGCATTGAGTTATTTTATGAAAAACATGTTATCTAACAAAAAATTATATTCAATTCTTTTACATTTTTTGTACACCTCTGCTGTCATATTTGAAAAATGTTTATGTGATTATTGTTAACTTTTAACTTATTCAAACTCTATTACACAATGATTTTATCCAACCGTTTTCCTTCTCCAACAATGTTATAACATGATGTAATTCTATAACTTTGTATATTGGGTTCATCCTAAGGAAACATTTGATTACTCGAGTGGAAAATATTATTTCAAGAGTATTAAATAAGTGTGATATGTCCGTCCCAAATACCTTGAAATTTTTTTGAGGTATCTATTAACATGTATTCTAATTTTTGAATAGTCCTCTTTGGCTTAAATCAATTTCAGTAAGATATGTTGTGTTTCAGTTTACTTTTTTATTCTAGAGATTTTGGAGTCCCACTAAATCTTAGATGAAAACCACAGACAATTGTTTGAAAAAGATAAAATTGGTGGTCTAATAATTCTCACATATTCATGAATATATACATATATAGGAATGTAATTAGAAAGAGAAATATTCATATATAGGAATAATATGGTCAGACTTCATTAATCTATCAATGTTCTCCCATATGGAATAACTTCCCCTGAATATATTTTGTAGGACCATAGAAATATATATGAGGATATTTTCCCATATTTATATATGTATAGAAATTGTTTTAATTGCTCATTTATAATGTTCTAACTCTACCTTAACATTCTATAAAACCAAAAATCTAGTATTATAATTAATAATATCCCTCTTCATTTTGTCCCACCAATAATGTTTATGTAAATCTCTATATATTTTTTTGGTTTCTATGATATATTAAGAATGTGAATTTACAATATTCACACATATAAAATTTTGTAAAATCTATAATTTATTAGATATATAGCCTGGTATTGAACCGTAGTAATCCCTCATGATCATTATATAAAATCATATACTCTTATTTTTTTATAACATTTATGATCTTTTGTAAAATAAGATTGACACATTCGCTATTTCAATTCATAATGGTGGTTATAATACAAATTGGGATAAAAATATATTTTATTCCTTCACATTCGACTTATATTTACATATTTATTAAATCCTTGATTAATTTATCTCCTTTATTAATTATCATTTAAATAACTCTACTATCATCAATACATAATTCATCAATGACATTGTCTTCACTTCCAAGTTGATAATGAAGAGAATAGTCGAAGACTGTATAAATATCCAACCATTTCCATTGATTTAAGATAAATTTTGATTTGAGTTAATTTATAATTAATACTTGTATTTTGGTGTATATATAACACATCTATCAATAATGACATTTTATCCGTATCATTTTTGTGAAAAAATATAAATAAATTCAAATCATACTTTGGATAATTCTTCTCACGGGGAATCAATTTTGGAGACTGTTATAAATTCAACATATCATTATAAATGTGTGAAAATATATATACATTCATGTATGAATCAATATTGATGAAAATACTTCTCTAAATGGAGGTAATATTAGAATATATTCACAAACAACCCCTTTTATTTTTCATATAAACATTTTTGAAAACATTATTTGAATGAAATTAACAACCTCTTTTATAGTATCTTACTAAGAAACGGAAACAGGTAATCTTGATAACTATTTTGGGTCTGGTACACTCCTCAACAACCATATTGTTAATGAGATAAACTACAATTCATTGAATGGTTACAATGGTTCCCAAGTGTACAAATATTTTTACCTATCACTAATATCTACTAAATTTAAGAAAAATATTATATTTTCATAGATTTTTGAATATAAAAATTATATGATCCTCATATTCCATATGAAATTTTTAAATTATAATAATATAATCAATATATACTACCATAAATTTACCAATATGGACCCTAATGATATAAATCATCAATACCATATTTATAACACGTTTATAATTAAAAACAATGGGATTAACAACATAATCATAATCTACAAATCTATTTTATAATTAATATATTGGTATATCATATATCATTAACCATAACCAATGAAACCTCAATCAATGTTTAATATTGTAAAATAATTGATCCCAAAGAATCTAGTTGAATAAATCATCAATCTTCATAAGAGAGTGTTTTTCCCTCATTTTGATCATGTTAAGTTACATAAAATAAATGCAAGGACACATTGATCTAATTTGATACCTCATAGAAATAATATGTTCTCCCCATAGAGGCTCATTAGTTCAAATGGAACCCTCTTCAAAATATCATGTCGTTTTATCCTCAATTATGTTAACTCTAAAAAATTAATACTACATAGTGTTTTTAATATTATTTTAGATTAAATCATTAGTTAAAATTATAATTAAACATTTCATTTTAGAGGATATCTATATAATTCCTCAATAAATACATCATTTAATTCCTAAATAATGGGAATGTTTTTTATATTTATTACTTTCACTTTCTTCCTCCTATTAACCAGTCATTCCTATCAATAAAGAAAAAATGAGGTGTATTTGAAGATACTCTTGTTTGTATATATCATCCTTTAAAATAATATTTATATTTACCTTAACAAAAAAATAAATTTCCATGATTCTATAGTTGATCTTGTTATAATACATTGTTATCCAATCCAACCCTAGTATTACATAAAATTCTAATATTGTAATGACCACTAGGTCTACAATGGTTTTATATCGACCTAATTTATTATGAGAATATCCAAATACCATGATCTCAGAACAGACCTTGAATGTGTTTTAACTAATAACATCACTTCAAATAGTTCACATATTAATTTACTGTTCATTGTAAATGTGAATAAAATAATGGAATGTGTAGAACTGTAACAAAACATTGAATTCTATAGATTTGATTTCATAATGAGTGTACATGTTACAACTACATTACAAGCCCTGACATTGGCCTTCATAATTTCACAACAACAACCTTGATCCCAGGGCTAATTCTAGTGTTGATGAAAATTTCTCATCGTTATCTAATGATTTTGGAATTGGATTGAAAATATTATATTCTACCTAAAAATAATGAATTTTATTAAATTATGATCGTTAAATATCATTACTCTTTCATTTTCATTTATATATTGAGTATTTACATTTCTGTGATAGTATAGAGATATATGTAAGGATTTTTCCAAATTGTAAAACTTACCCCATAATTATATAAAATTCCTTGAATGTTTATTTATAAAATTTTCTCATATAAATAGTTTTATTTTTTCCTCCCTTTAATAGAAAAAATTGATACAATTTTTTGGATTTATCTTTCTCTAATTATAATTCATTCTATAAATCCAATAAACATATCCAACCATGATCTCCAATTTCATAGAAAGAAACAATACCTCTTCAAAACACCCAATATTTTGGTTTTCTTGAACATTAAATATCTGAGTTTGTTTTACACTAAATAATAAATCGATCATACCATCGTAATCAAAGAAAAGAAATGAGTAATATCATGAAATAAATTTAAAATTTATTTCATAACATCACACTAATTAATTCTCATATTATTTCTTCTTATGGAATTTCATTTACAATTTTTTAGTGGCTATGGGGAAAAATATTTCAAAATTTCTTCTAGAACTCTTCTCAAGCAATATAATAAACTTCAACGAATCGATTTGTGTTTTTTATTACTTTCAACCTTTGATCATATTATCCTTCCATGAAATACACTTCTAATTAAGTTTCTCTTTCTTAAAACAATAAATTACAAAAAAATATCATTTCTATAGTTTGGATCTATTTGTCTCAGATCAATGTATTCAAAGGTCTATTTATAGAAAGTGTTCTTTCATGCATGAATGATTTAACCTCTTGTTGTTGCTTCGTTATTGAATTTAAATGATCCACATGGTCGATGTTATTATTTTATTCACAGACAACTCATTTCATATTATCATGAATTTTCCACTCCATCTTCTAGTATATTCAATGTCTTCTCATTACAATATCCATTATATAACATAAATTCTTGGTTTGTTATATTTAGTACACCTTTTATTAATTATTTATAATTAAATGGAAAAATATTATGCTATTACTAATATTATTATAGTTATTCTAAAAGGGGGTTTAATCCTAAATATTTTTAATATCTAACTTCTAAGATCATATACATAAATTATTTCTAAAAAATAAAAAATTACATTAGTTATTTATCCATTATAATGGTTAATAACGATAATGTGTATCACCCAAATCGTATCCATTGTAATTGTAAATTTAGGGGTACAAATTTGTCCTCTTATTTTAAGACATGGGAATATTTAGTTAAGAGACAACCATATTTTTTTATGTTTATTACAATGAGGTGCATTTAGGATTGAGCCTATATCAAAATGTTGGTAAAAGGATACAGATTTAATTTGTAAAAAACCCAACGATCAATACATTACCAGATTTTAGTATTTTTTCTTATTCTTAAATATATCACTATAGTGTTTTACTATTGTTTCCAGGTAATATTTTTTGAATAGATCAAATAATTTATGTATATTAATGATGACTAAAAAAATATTTTGTTGCATATTTTTATCATACATCGTAAAAAAATATTACCTCAGTAACATCCCAAAGATATTTTTTAGTTTGGTGTCATTGAAAATAGCTACACAATATATTATATACAAAGATCACAAGTAAATATAATTATATTGAAATAATCTTTTATTAATTCATCACCTCAGCCCAAATTATTTTTGTGGAACATATATCAAACAAAAAGAGTGAGCATAAAGAGCCATATGGGGATATAAAAAAGAAATATAATGTTATTTATCATCACATTAAAGAGGAACAAATTTATAGAATAATCATGAGTCAATGAGACATAAAATTATATTTAGATAAAACAAAAATTGTTAGATTTATATTCATATTATCAATGTTCACCACCATAATGTCATGAAAAATATTACAATGTTTTTAACTATATATATCAAGAATATTAATAAAGTTGTGTTTCCATTTAATCATAAACATTTCATCCTTATAAATTATTTTTTTACCCAATGAATTGAAGTTCAATTTGGGCACACCACTCTTATTCATAACATTATATAGGACATATAAATCATAATACAAAAGCATGTTGTTCGTCATATTAACCAATGATTTGGGAATATGTGTTTCATAAATTGAATTACTAGTTAAAATAGTATATTCATATATATATATATATATATATTATTACCATCTAATGAATG
This sequence comes from Viscum album, assembly GCA_963277665.1. Lineage (NCBI taxonomy): Eukaryota > Viridiplantae > Streptophyta > Magnoliopsida > Santalales > Viscaceae > Viscum > Viscum album. Next base: position 657,912,942 of record OY728140.1, read on the forward strand.
TAGGTATAGGTTTTCATAGTAAAAAAAGCATTGCAAGGAAATTCAAATAATGATTTTGTAGCGTAATAGATATACATAATTGATTATGGGAAGGGATTAAAGCGATAAAATGGCAGTTTCTCATTAATAAGGTTTTATATTATCAATGAAGTAATTTTAATACCATAAAAACGTTATATTTTAAAACCAAAGGCTTGAAATAATGGAATCAATTGAATTGAAAGAAAGAAAGGGGAAGACAACCCATACCATGGATTGTTTTTCTCAAAGATTACCAATATATCATTTGGATCATAAAAGCTCATTAAAGAGATTCTTTAGAGAGAAAATGTGATGGAATTCATTATAAATTGTTTAATAGTGTACAAGAATTGGGGAAAGGGTGAGTATTTAAAGATAATGAATAATAACTATTTATTAATGACTAAACATAGTCCTTCAGACTCTTGTTTATAAAAAAATAGTATACCATTAGCCTTCCTGGGGTTTGAGACTATGTTATTTGACATTTAAATGATTTTTTAATGTTTAATAAATGATATATTTTAAATAATATTATTTTTAATGTGGAAATGATTTGTACTAGTAAATCAATGTTTTAACATTTATAAAATTTTCATCCAGTTTTAGAAGATTATATATAGGTTTTGAAAATTAATTCAATTACATTATAATCGTTACCTTAATAATAAAATCCTTCATTACTTAAAAAATATATTAAATTAATTATTACATCATTATTTTGTTATTTTTATTTTATAATACATTTTGTATGTACATATCATATTTTACTATATTCCTAAAACATCACTTATCTTAAAAAAATTATGAAAAATTTACTATTAGATAATTTAGAGATGATGATATCAAAATGTATGAACATTTAATCGAATTAATTTTCTAAATATAGGAAAATAATCTATAATAAAAGAATAATTTATTTAATGGTATATCTTTTTATACAATGATAAAATTTAAATCCCTTTTTAAAATACATATATAATTCCACTACCTTAAAGTTTACAAATTCTTAAATTAAGTCAATAATTTACCTTTTTATCAAATTGACGATATTTTCAGGTTTAGTGTTTTAGAAAATTTTTATATTACGCATAAATAAAAATAGAAAATAAAAATTTGACACTCCCAATCATTATCAATTTTTCAAATAATATAAAAGTTTTAAAATATATCATAATATTTATTCATGGTATGTCCCCATATATTCCAAATAGATTTATTCAATTCTTTCACCAATCCTTAAAAACTATAAAAACATTTTAAAAAACATGGGATGAACACAAAATCTCTATAAGGGATACAAATATAAGGGAATTTATTTTTTTTGTAAAATCATGTAAACTTATATAAATTTTTCCATTATATTCAATGTTCATTAAGAATATGAAATAATGCGTTTTTAAATGAAAAATATACAAATTTTCCCAAATTAAATAAATAAATCCCATAGAAAGAAATTAAAACTACATTAGGTGACATATAGAATCATAATCATAAAACCCATTAAAAGACATTAAAATCTCTTTCAATTGTAATAACCATGTGGACAAAATCTAATATTATCCTTGAACAATGAAATGGTGAGCTTCAATGGGCTGACCTAGTACTATTAGGTCCTCCCCAATTTTATCATTAACGGTATTCCTTGGTACTATCCGGCTCATCCCATGATAAGTTGTAATGTGGTTTCCCAACAATATCTAGGACATCTCATGTTAAGTTGTAATGATGTTTCTAGGAACCATCTATTCTACACATTATTAAGCTATAAAGAGAAATGTGGTGCTATCAGGGCAACCCAATATTATAATTTTCTATCACTAATTCATGATTAAAACACTTCGTCAAAAATAAATTTTGTTAATTCTTTTAAACACATATGAAAAACTCTTTCAGATAAAAATACCCTACTATTTTAATAACCATTTTTCAATACCAGAAAACCATTTTTCACGATGAAACATTTCAAATAAAAAAATACTCATGTAAAGATAGTTTTTCATTTAATAAAAATAAAATCATGAAATTTAATCTATATATTAATTAATGGATATAAAAAAATAAAATTAAATGTCCTCACATCTATTAAGAATAGAACAATAAATTCTTCTTTTTTTCTCAAAATATTCTATATAAAACATGAAAAATTTCCCATTAAAACCATTTATTAAAATTAATAATAGAAATAAAATTTCCTTTTTAAACATTTTATATACATATAAGTAAATATTACAAATAATATAAAAAATATTGACATTGATTAAAAAATTTGAAAATTAAAACATTATACATTCAAAGTGTCTCATACAACATTAAACGTATAAATCCTAATCCCCATAAAATAATAACATTTAATAATACATTAAATAACATGATAATAGAAAATATATTTATATATAATTTCAATAGAGATTTATATACTCCTTATAAATGAATAAAGGTGAATATTATCAATAAATTACCCAATATAGAGATATCAAAATGAAAACCCTTATAACTATGGTTCCATAATAATTGGAATCCCAAATTAACAATCATAAAATGAAAAAATTAAATACCATTCATATTAAATAATTAATTATTTAATATTTAAAAAAAATATTACATACACCAACCATAATAAGTTAGTTTTCATTATGAAAATTATCTGACATATTTACAAAGTGAGATAAAAATCCCTTACATTATGTCTAAATTGTCTGGTGTGTCATTATGTTAAGGAATAATAAACATTTTTTAATTATTTAATTTTTTAAGAAATTTTTTTAACTTTATTATTACTATTATTTATCATATTACAATGTAATATACAACTATTAATCAATTTAGATAACAATGGGTGTTTTTACTATATTCGGTGTATGTGTAAAAATTACTGATGTTGATTTTATATGTTAAAGGGGTCATTATATAAAAACTCATTTATAATATTCAGGAAATAATTATAATACATTAAAATATTTTTTTATAAATTAAAATTAACGACTCTTATGTAAAATGAACCAATGTTTAAATCATGGAGGGAGTAAGCCATACATATGTATGAGTAACGTTCCTGTTTTTATATGATTGTTATGGAAATATGGAAAGTAACATTTATAATTCCATAATTATAATTATATCGTACAAAAATTTACACAATCATATATTCTTATATATATAATTATTATGATTTAAAAAGAACCATATAACATTGAGGAGGTTGTATCCCATGTATCCCAAAATGGCATTATCACATTTTTAGTGTGTGATGATTTTAATAAATAAAATATAATATAATATTTAAATAATGGTAATTATATCATAAATTTAATATATATTTCATTTCTGTCACATATTTTAAATTAATATTATCCTAAACACATTCCATGTAATGTGTGAACATACCACATCTCTTGGAGGATGTGGTAGTATACACGTCTACAAACGATGTTGTCGTATTTTAAAAAAATGAAAAGAATGAAGGTATGTGTTTTATAAAAATTAGTGAAGTATCAATAAAACATAAATAATATATATATATATCATATAAAAAGTGTCTCCATCATAATTCATAACCATGAGAGTTGTTAATGGAAAAAACGAATGACGTCGTTTTGTGAGGTGGTAGTCAGTTGTACACAAAAATGGTATGTTTGTCACCCATCTAAGGGAATTTTGAATACGTTTATGTATAACCCATTAAAATAAATACAATAATATATATTTATGATACTTTATTTAATATATAGTCAATAAATAAGATTAATTTATTGCTTTTGGATATATATAATGAAATAGTGATTATTGAAGAATGAAAATTTTATATCAGATAAATCATCCTGGTTTATAGAAAATAACTTATTTGGACTAATATCATCATGATTTGAGGCTTATAGGTTTAGTTTTCATTGTTGGGAGCTTATTTTGGAAGGGTTTTTAAGATCCAATAGTGGTTTAGAGGAGTGAATATAAGGTGAGGGTTAGTTTTTTTATGGTGGTGGAGTGACATTCATATAAATATAAAAATGTAAACACTATTGGGATATTTACCTTACCTATTATACATAAAATGTATAAAGACAATGTATTAATGGGGATTTATGGTTGAGAAAAACTCACACCACACAAAAATAAAATATGTTGTATAATTTGTTCCACAATCCATATGTTTCCATAACTTGTTTTCATGTTGGTTTTTCACATAGGTATCTTGTTTTTTAACCTATGTAATTCATCCATTAAAGATAAATTAAATTGGTAATATTTAGAAAATTTACAACTAATTATTATAAAATAGTTAAACTATTATATAAAAAAATCCCATGTGTTTTGGAAATAAATTTAAATAGAAATGAAAGTAATGAAAAAAATTGTATTTTAACCATAACTATGCTAAAAGCATTTTTACTATTTATATGTATACATTTTCATTATAAAAGAATAATTGGATCATGAATAGAATATATTTGATATTTTTAAAAACTTAAAATACAATATTAAAAAATATATTTTTAGTTACTTTAAATCGTTTAATAAAATATCATTTTTTATTTCATTATTAACTAAACAATCCAAGTGGGTATGTTTCTTAAGACAAAAATGTAATTATATCATATATATGAAATAAATTTAAACCATTATGAAAAAAATTACTCATTTATATTCCAAAAAATAATTTTTTTAATTTTTTTCCTATTTTTTACTTTAATGGTTTAGTATTTTTAAAGTAAAGGATTTTTTCTTTTTTGTTGTTTTTCCTTACTAATCTTATTATATAGGTCATATTTATTAAATAATATCCCAATAATTCATAATATATAGATTTAATATTATGAGGGTATAAATATTAACATAAAATCACTTTTGGACATGTTTTTAGTAATTTATAAACATTATAATCTTTGTTTATTCATTTAATAAACTTGTTCTTATCTTATTTGCTATAATTAATTTGAATTACTTTAACTAATATTTTTGGTCAAAAAATTACGTTGATATTATTAGAACAAAAAATTCCAACATATTATAAATATGTATATAAATTATTAAAAATCCAATTCACATTGGTATCTAAAATCAATTTAGAATTAATCATACAGAGATTGTGAGACAACATGTTCTTAAGAGAAAAGTAAAAATATTTTATATGGTTTTATATCCAATTTCAATGTGAAATTCAATACATTGACCTCAATTCTATTTAATTTTATATAATTTAAGTAATTATAAATTAAAATAATTAAAATATATAATTTTATTATATTAATAAATTAGACGAAAAATAAGTTTCCATTTAAAATGTATTGTTTTTCACAATACATCAAAAAATGAAACATCCCCATAAATACCAAAAATTCAAATAAAATAAATTTTTATATTAATATTTTAAAAATGATGTTTGTTTTTAAATATAGAAATAATAATTTTTTCATTTAATTATATTTAAAATACATTCAACATTAAAATATTGTTGTCCTACTTTTATGAAAAATATAGTTTTTAAACATAAAACATGATTTATGATTTTCTTAAAATGATCAATTATATTTTACGCAGGTCAAAATAAGTTTTAAGGTTATGTGAAAAACATCTATATAGTTGTATTCACACCCTCCAATAATTTTTTTTTGATAAATTCCATATTAAATAATAATATCAATAGTATAATATTGTTTGGTAAGACTCGTTGTTGCATATAACAAAATTTATCGAAGAAAATAGATGTTACATGCAATGTAAGAAAATCATGTTGGTGCATATAAGAAAATATAAACCATTCATTATGTGTAACTCAAGCTATCAAAGAATTTTAAAAAAGTTTAAATAATATTTTTCATAAACTCGTGGGATGTTACAAAATATGATTCAGTCGAATTATTTATTATTTGTTGATAAATAGATATTATTTATAGAAAATCATCTATAAAAAATAAGCCTTTATTTAAAATTTTTGTAATTCAAACTAAAATTTATTTTTAAATAAATATTTGAAATATATAATTTCCAAAAAAGGAAATAATAATTTTATTATCAAAAACAAATTTTTTACATTTTTATCCTCAAAAAGTGTATATATTATCATTAATATAATGATGATATATAAAAATATATAATTAGTGTAACCACTACTTAATTTCTAATTGACCTAACAATTAATTCCATTACTAGTATAGATATATAACCCCATATCATACCAATATATGAACTTATGATAAGGTGTGTGATAGTCAAAATTTCAGGGGGAAGATCTTGTACTATTGATTCAGTATTGATCGATACCATCTTGAGCTTCTCCCATAAATGATTTTGATTGAGTCTCACTTGATAAATCATGGATTGAGATTTGTTAATAGTGAACTCTTATGATGCCACATCCCTTCTAATATGTCATAAATGTAATTCATAAGGTTTTACAAATTTTTTATGGCTATAGATTCTCCAATTCCCATCAACTATATATCATTATTTCCTTCTATATAAAATAATTTAAATGGTCCAATTATAATGGATACATTACCAATGGTCCAAATTTGAAATTGTTATAGTGGACAAAGTTAACAACTCCCAATGGTATTATTTTATTCCATTAAATTTATTTCATCCAATACTCTAAATCATAATTATCGTTTTCAATATATATATTCATTGGGTTATATTATACTTATATTTTATTCTACATATAATAAAGGTGAGGTTTGCTGGATAATTATATTAGGGATATAAATACATTGTTTTTTAAATATTTTTCTTATATTTTCTTATCCACTATTTTCTATTCTGGTGTTACTATATTATAACATTTGATTTATAATTATTTGTATTATTATAAAACATGTTTATACTATACATGAATTTTATCAGGTGTGCCCCAATATATGACGTGGATGAATAAATGTATGACTTGAAGGGAAAATAATCTATTCAAAACCAATGTTGAATTATTAAATAATTATACCAATGACATTAAAATAAAATTAAAATTAAGAATAAATTATTATTATTATGATAAGTTATAAATTAGATTGAATTCTCCTTGTGTTTGGTATAGTATGATTTTTTTATATTAAACAGAAAATATATTATGTTTATACTAAAATTGTGGCTGAAAAATTATGAAATTACATCATATATGTTATGGATTTAGTTTTTTATACATTATTATATAAATAAACATGTTTTATTCATTTGAATATAGAAATATTCATTGAATTTAATAATATATTTGGGAAATTTACTTTAAACTAATCTAGTGGGATTGGAATTAATCAGTTTGAGGGTTACGTAGATATAACTAAAAGACGGATAATTTTTAATTTATAAGATAGTAGTATGATTATTGTAAATGAAACTACGAATTTTAAGATGTTACTAAAATTAATTGATAAGTTTATAGAATATTTTTATTAAAGGGTTATCATTATAATGATATTTTTAAACTTATTAACAATATTTTTATATTAAAAATGCTTTATATTTAAAAGGAAAAAATAAATCTATCAAATATAATAATAATTTATATTTTTAAAAAAAATTAAATTGAAAACATAAAATTAAATTTTGTAAGTAATATTATATTGATGATTATTTCTCATTATAGTAATAATGAATAAATAATATAATATCAACATTATCTGAACACAATCAACAAAATATGTCATATACATACAATTTTTTAGTGGCATGATTGACTTTTATATGGATTCCTAATGTATAAGGGTTTAGATACTGATGTACGTGTTTCATATATATAAAATGTTTTACAAGTTATATTAAACAATCAAAACATGTTCTCATTAGATGCATCTATATATTAGGATGATGTTGGATTGACTATAACATATATGGGTTTATATATATTGTAAATATTTTCATGTTATCAAAATACTAAAATACTAAAAAATATCATGATATTATCTTAAATTAATTATCAAAATTATCATTAGTTCATGTATTGAGTATTCTTAACAAGATTGTTCATTGATTAGTCTCTCTTTTTTGGTAAAAAATTTAATTATCCTTAATTAATGGTTTTAAGGGAAAAACATAGTTTATGATAATATATTATTATTAAAAAGACTATGAGGTTTTGTATAAATATAAATTTCACTAATGATATACAATTATGACTTATTTAATGAGTTTATACTCAAAATAATTAAATATATAATTTCATACATAATGTCACTAATAAACATGAAATACCTGTTTCATAGTAACTATCAATATCAAAGTATAATTAGTTAACCAACATTTGAACTAAAATACTATCATAAAATTATCATTACAACATTGAGGTTGGGATTGTAAAAGGTTTTTGGATATAATTATTTTTATGAAGTGTGATTTTGCAACCAAGATGATATTTCTACTCAGATATGACTGATTTACTATATGGGATCTTGATATAGTAAAAATAATAAATTTAATTCTTTTTTGAGTTACGATACGTATCTATATTTCATATTTTTATTGAATAAAATTAAATATGTTAAATAATTTTATTTCGTTATTTGGTGAGTAGATAAATTATGATACAACCTTAAAGAAATTTATGTCATTCAAACTCAAGTATGATCACAATTTCTTTAGAAAATCATAATTTTGATTATGCATGGTAAATATAAATATATATGGAGGAATATCACATAGAATCATATGGGTTCGTTGTATAATACAGAAAATACCAATATTTATTGATTATAAATGACACTTATATAGAGAACACTCTATTAATGTCTTCATGAATATATAATTTCTGATAAATATCAAAACTAAAAAGTCCTAGAGGTCACAAATAATTTCTATGTGAGTTTGGATTATCTTTGGTATAATTATTTGATTCAATTTGAAAGCTTATCCAAACCATTTCGGACTACATATGAATGTTTTTTTGTAAATATACACAAATGATTATATATAATATGATATATTGAGAATAATTATCTAATTTATGAGGAAATGTAGTGAAATTAAAATATTCATGTATATATGATCACAAAATCATATTGTTCATTGTGTGATATTGGAAATATAATTCTAAACAAATGAGTATATGTTTTAGTGAGGCGTATATTACAGAGTATGTGATATGACATATTATATCTCAATGAAATTTCTTTTTCAAAAATATATATAATTATGTATTAGAAAGAAAATTATTTTATGACAATTGATAAATATACTTATAGTACTTATATATTTACATTTTATAAACATTATGGTGATAAGGATGAGTTATATATTATTGTATTTATTTTGAACAAAATGTATGAATTATTTTTTATGAATCTAAAAGGATAAATATTCTTTTACATTAGAATTTCTATGAATGTAAACCTAATGTTAATTATAATAAGTCTTTGTATGATACTAAATTTATAAATACCTTTTTTTAATTTATCATTCATTAAAAAAAATGTTATAAGATATAATTAATTGGGTTCATATGGAGTTGATATATAATTCACCCAGTTCAATGAGTGATTGCAGAGGTAGTTTTCCTTATATTTTTTATTAGCTATCATCCTTAAATATAGTGAATTATATGATTTTACCCATAAAAGATGGTATATTATTAAATTATTATATTGATTAAAAGTCCCCCAAGGTCTATTCTAAACATCATATATTTTGTTTTATAATAAATTAATATCGTTAAAATTCATGAAACAAAATTTTATTCATGAGTGTGAAAATATATAATGATCTATATTAATAAATAAATACATGGATGATATATATTTGGATTTTATATATTATTTTAAAAGTTGGGATGAATAAAAAAAAGAAATATAAATTATTATTATATCTATATTTTTTAAGTATTCCTTTATAATTTGGGATGTTCATGAGTCTTGGAATTGACGAGCCCTTATTACAGGAATTCAAAAAAGAGATTGAATCAAGTATATCTCTACTGAATAATGGTAAATATAGAATTGATATGAATAGCTATTATTGGAGGATGTCAAAAAACATCATTCTATCTAATGGTTCAATGTTTATATGGCTTATTTATTAAGATAATAATTTCACTTTCTTATTTCCAAAATTTATTCTTGAGTATTAAAATTGATATCTATTAAATATTGAAATAATGATCAGATATGAGTTGGAATCCAATTCAAGAAGAGTCTCATGAATTGGGACGATATATATATATTATTGATTAAATCATGAAATGAAGTTGGTATCATTTGGGAAAAATTTCATACATCATATGATTATTTTATTATTATATAGAAACCACATTTTAGTCCTAAACATAAAACTATGATATATTTTTTCTAAAAATTACAAAAGTCATCCTCAAAGTGTTACTTGAATGTATGAATATTTGGTACTTTGATTTTCAAGGGAACTGTATATTGTCCCACCATATTAAAATCCATTATGACTCAATATAAGAGATCCCACCAAAATGTGTATATGTAATCATATTTTTTGAGATAATATTTTTTTCAGTTTAAACCCATCATTATATATATCTATGGTCTTTAAATAAATGGATACTAGATATATGGTATGATATAGAGACCACCCCATAATGGACCCAAGTATAATTTATATGGGATTTTGATTTCTCAAATCTTTTGAGAATTTTTATGAATTATGGGAAATGATTTTACGATATAATGATATTTCTCCAACACATTGTGAAATGTTATGATATATGAATGGTACATTAATATTTATATAACTTATCATACATCCATTACAGAATTATATATAGGATTTTTATGGGATTGAGGATAAGAATAAGGGCTCACACATGTTTCAATGTTCAAAAGAACATGAAGAGGTTATGTGAGATTAATTGACTTGTCGATGGTCATATAAGTATTATTGTACGTAGATTTTAAAAAATATGACTTATAATATAACTTATTCTTTTATATAATTATATATTTACATTGATAGATGGATCATAACCACTACAAACCAAATATTACCCACTCATGAAAATGTTTGTATAAACCTTTTAAAAATCATCTGCCATGTGTTTTCTATTACTCTATAGATCACTTCATCACATTAATTAATAATTGATAATAAATTATTACTTGTGATGGTAATTGTTTTTGATATTTTATGCAAATATAAAAATAAATTCACTACCAATCTGTTGTGATTTATTCTTATATGGTAATATCACATTGTATCAGAGAATTTTTTTTCATAAAGATATTTATCATTGACAAAAATTTATATTTTTTTATGATTAAATCAAGAGAAATAGATCTAGGTATTCATATGGATATTAGTTTTTCCTTATTTATTACATCATTTAATTTAATTAAATTTAAGGATTGTAATAATGTGACCAATTTAAAATCCTTTCCCATGACTCATAGGGTGATATTCCATCAATAGAAGAAGATATTGGTTATATATCTTCTATAACATAGCTTAGATGTTACTGATATCACTAATAATGATGTACATGTTCTAAATTTTCCAATAAACCAAATGATTTTATTAATAATTATATCCATACCAATGGGATATTATGAAATGAGTTACTCTTAGGCCTCTGGTATAAGGTGTTGACTTGAGTGATGGTTACGAAAATTTATAATTGAATTTACAGGAAACATGTTGAAATATATGAGGGAAGAAATACAATAAAGGAGATATAAACTAAAACCATGATCATCATCACACATTCTGAATTTTTGTATAATTGAATGATATAATATTATTTTATGGAATATTTCTCAATGAATAATAACAAAAAAAATTACATAACATTGAATATATATTCATGTAGATTTTATCATGGAAAATTTTTAATGATCATGATTTGTTTATTTTGATAATAAATTTATAATTGATAGTTGAAGTGAAGCTAAAACAAAATAAAATCAATATCCAATAATCAAAAATGAAAAAATATCATTAAAACATAACATAAAATCATATAACTTAAATTCCTAAATTTAAGAAGATTCCACCTTCTTATTCAATGGATTACATTTGAAATTGATCTTATGGATCAACATCCATATATAATTGGCCTACGAGGGGGGAGGGGGACTTTAAAATGCATGAAAAAAAAATTTGGGGTTTTAGAATTTTTATGGGATGTTGAAGACCTTATGGAATGTTGATTTAGCTTTGGTAGGGAAGAGTGTATTGACTCTCTTGAAATCAATTCACCACTAATCAAATTAAGGAAATATCTCATAAGAGGTGATGGATAACATCCTTATATAGGGATATTGAAACATATTAAATAAATGAAAACATTTTTTACACAAATATTGAATTACTTACTATTGGAAAATATATATGAAACACCTTAAATGCGGTATTTAGACCTATAAACACATTCATAAATAAGTTTTAACCAAAGAAAAAAATATTAAATTTTGATTTTTAATCCACATGTATTATATAAATGAAAATTATGATGTCAGTTGTAGATTGAGCCATCATAAGAACCACCATATATTGGTGGTTCCTGTTTTTTTTTTAATTCTATCAACATCCATCTGACAATAATATCCTAGAAGGAAATAACAAAACCATTACAGTTCTCTGTGAATCTATCCAAAATAACTTTTGGATATTATTTCCCTTATTTATCTTCTTTTTTAAACAATAGACTTTTTTAAAAACATTATTCTTATCCAAGGTCCATACCATGTGATCCTATTGGCCTTAGTATTATTGGAATCCAATATGACATCATGATTTATTAATTTTATGCAAATATAATCTTCTAGGAATTCATCTGTGCTACTCATGATAAAAAATGGTTATATTTTGATCTCCACCAAAAATAATAATATATCTATATAAACACATCCATAAATAGATGAATCATAAAAACTATATACATTTTATATAATCCATTTATACATGAAATTGAGTGATGAATAAATATATAATAAAACAATCTAGTAGATTTTATCTAAATTTTTATAATTCTCCACAGTATAATAACCTTGTTAATGAATAAATCACATTTCATTCACCTAAAATATGAGTGTATCACATGCATCTCATCCTAGTAGTTGATAACATCTTCTAGGAATCAACTAAGAGTGGTATTTCATTTTATCATCACAATTCAATCAATGGATAGATTATATTTTCTTATCATACATTTTTTGAACTCTAATATTTTATCCACAACAATGGATAACATAATGGAAAAAACCCAACCACCCTATGTTTATAAATGTTAATATTATTACTCGAATAATATTTTTTTATTGTATTTAGATTCCCATGTGAGGTATATCTTCAAACTCTCTCGATATAGATTAATAATGATCTTCCATCCCAAAGTATATTAATGACCGTATGACATTCCCTAAGACATAATTTAGTGAATAAATAGAAGTAATAAGTATCAATTTATTACCTCATGAATAAATTATTTATATATTGTATAAAAATCATAATAATGTGCAAAAAAATATATTCTAGTTAACCTTAACGTTTCATTACAACACATAACACTCCATAATTATATTGGATTATATATTAATTATTGTTTTCCTTTAAGGGGATATTATAATTTGACTACTCATGTTAATAAAATTTCATCACACATGAAGTAATAATAAAATATGATTTCTTTTATTATAAAATCATGATATATTTTAAAACAATTTCATCGTGCTCTCAAGTAACTTTTAAATTAAAAATCAAAATTATATTCATTGTTTTTTTTCATTACTAGTTTCATTAATGGATCTAATATAATCTCATCTATATCAACTATATAGATATTTAATTCTCCCCTCTCAACGATCTCTCATATGCGATAGCATGTTAAAATGATTTTTTGGGTACATTATTGGAAAAAAAGGTTCCTTGTCCATTATTATGGATATATTGTTGTTATAGTTAGCTTAATTTCTTTTTTAATTCTAGAAACCAGCCCAATTCTAGTTATGAACTTCTTAAACCAAACAAATTATATCATAGAATATAATAAATTGATGTATTATTCCTCTATTTTCATGTCTAAAATGGTGGATTGTTTGAAATTATCCTAAAAAATATTCTAGTATTCAAACAATATTTGAGACCATATCAAGAATTCATGCCATCATTGTGTTTTTGGAAACTATAATATCAGTTGTAAAGATAAAAAAAATCTTTATTCATTGTTATGTATATAATAAACCTAGAAACACCAATTTAATATCTTATAGATAGATTTTATTAGTATCGTGATGGTATACTAATATTATAATAAATGATATATTGAGTAAAAAACATGGGATACATGATAAATGTAATGAACTAACCTAGTTTCCTGTAGTCGGTGCCTTATTTTATTACATTGGCATATAAAGAAATATGCATCCTTAAGGACCTATTCGTATAGTATTTTTTTAAATAAGATATATAAAAATGTTTAACATTACCACTTGAAGATAAAAATAACATAAAAGTTCCACTTGGAACATCCACTCTAATAATTTGCATGAAAGTCAATCATAATATGCCTCTTAATGCCCTGGGAAAAATGAATCCTAAGAGTGTGTGATCTCAGATTCTCAATAAGGGTAATCATTTTAGTGGAAGATAACATAAAACTTTGACAAGGGGAATAGGTGAAAACACATTCCTTTAAAAACAAACATGAACATAATATGATAGAAATATGAGTTGAGAAAATTTTCCATTGTAAAACATAATCATGGGTATTCTACTAGATAATGAAACACATGCAATGTCAATTTTTAGATTCATAATGAGGGTAGTACATATTCTATATATTCTAAGACATATTTTCAAGGCCTCAACCATGAAGTCTAAAAATAATTAAATCCTCAACCAAAACCATAGCTAAAAATGGGAAAGGCCTCGGCCAAGCCCATATTTATTTGACTCAGAAGACCAACCGATGCATAAAGGGTATATAGGGGTCCCCAAAAATCACATAATAAAACTAATGAATTCCTTATAAGTTTGGGGATAAACATAACCAACATATATATTCATATTGAAACTAACACAAGAAATTTAAATACCTTTCCCTAAATATTAAGCATAAACACTAACTATTCGAAATAAATTCATGAATGGTTTTAAGATTGAACATACATAGTAAAAATAATAATAATACCTTAAATTAAATATGTTATATGATATCATAAATTATTAATCCCAATATTATATAATAATTAACAGGAGTGTTGAAACAGGTGAAGATACAACTATAAAATCATCGATAAATACTCTTTTATTTAGAAAATAATAGTTCTTTTGGAAAATTATTTGTATACAACCAGAAATAAATTATGCTAGTATTTTTATAATAAAATGAGTGATTTTTTAAAGATAATGGTTGATAAAAAAATTATTATATAGTTCTCTTGAAAATAGGTACGAATTTGTGTAATTCCCTTGAATTGGGCTTGTATTACGAAAATAATTTGAATGTTCCTTTTAAAATGTGTAACTTCTCATAAAATAAGAAATAATTATTTTTTAGAAACATATATAGAACACTCAATAATAATTTATGAGGATTAAATAATAATACATAATAATTCCATTGAGGTATTTTCTTAATAAAAGTAACCCAAATGAAATTGGAGGTTCGGTTAGAAAACCCATACCTTATGTATAGATGGGTTCCACTCTTAAACATAAGGTACTAAAATATGAAATTATACATATTAATAATGTAATTAAGAAAAAATTAGTTATATACATTTTTTATCGTAATTTTATTAACTTCATTTATGTCTTTATTGAAAAGATATAAGATTGAATTCCCTCAAGATGGAGTGTTCGTTTCCATTGTTTTCATGATCGGTATATTTTTATATGATTGTGGGTGTTCATGTGGAAATGATTTAATTATAAAAAATTGAAATTATATATTATTTATTAAAATAACGAAGTGTTAATTGTAATATATATAATTATTTACATGGTTTGAGGATGAATCATTGGATGAACTGACAATCACTAAGATTATTTGGTAGTGTTTGGATTATTAAAAACTAGCCGTGTCATATGAATTAATAATATGAACATATAATAGATCTGGAAAATTATGTAAGTTATAATAAATATATTATAGTCTGGTTTAAAAATAAAAATGGGTTCATGACTAGAAATTATGTATAAATTAAAAATTTAAACATCGTCGTCCAGGAAGGTAGTAACCTAAAACGTCACAGATGATGATTTCATTTATAAAAGAGAGACAGAGAGAGTTAGAAGATTGATAATGGTTATTACATTAAAATAGTATAATTTCAGTATATAAATAATACTAATGATAAAAAGATCAATTTTATAGGGGACATTAGGAGATAATAATAAAATAAGATAAATTGAAAAGAAACTAAATGAAAAAGAAAGATGTTTTATATCATCAAATAACCTCCTTGAGAACCTCCATAAGGGAACATGTTTGGTTATTTTGGCCAGGCCAAGATCTCATAGATGCGGGAAATGACTAGGAATGTGTATTTGATCATATATTAGGGGATCTTCAAGCAATAGAGTATTGAAGAGAAGGGGGAGTGAAGGGTGTTTTTTATAGCAGATGAGAGGTGTAATTTTTGAATATCTTATTAATTGTTTTATTATTTCCCTCAAGACAACCAATAGTGTTGATTAATGTGACCCATATAGTAAAATAATGCTTAATGACTAGTTTATAACAAGGTGGTGTCTGGTAGAGACTAAGTGTTTGATGCATTAAATAGTAAATTTATTTTAAAAATATCGGGTTGTTACATTATCCACACTTTACCAAAGTTTCATTATCAAATTTACTAGAATGCAACCTCACAAAAAATATTTGGGTAGTTCTTCATCATAAGATTGTTTGGTTCCCATGATGCATCTTTGATTTTATGATTTTCCCAATCATATTTACATGTTGAGTAATCAGATTCCTCCCAACCTATTCATTGTTTTCTAGAATCCCAATAGGCTCTTCATAGTATGATAAGTCTGGTTTCAATTCTATACATTCATAAGTGAGTGAAGGAATTGGGTCTAGAATATACTTTCTCAATAATGAGACATGGAGCAGATTCTTTACTTTAGACACTCTAGGTGGAATAACTAAATGATATGAAATAGCTCCAATTCTTTCAATAATTTCGAAATTTCTTATTTACCTAGGGTTCATTTTCCCTTTCTTCCCAAATATTATAACACCCTTCCATGGAGGTAATTTTTTAAAAACATGATCTCCCGCCTAAAACTCCAAATCATTCCTTCAATTATCTTAATAGATTTTTTATGATTTGAGATGATTTGATATGCCCTCGAATAGTATTCACCTTTACTGTTGTTTCCTCTACATGTTCCAGTCCCACAAGTTTCTTTTCACCAACATCATCACAACATCTTGGTGTATGACAACTCTTCCCATACAATGCTTCATATGTTACAATTTTAATACTCGAATGGAAAATATTATTATAGGAAAACACCACTAATGGTAAATATTGATCATACATACATTTAATGTCATGTTAACATGATATCAACATGTCCTCTATGGTTTGGATCATCCTCTCTAATTTCCCATGAGTAGGAGGGTGATAAGAATTACACAATCTATGTTCGACATCAAAATATTTTAGAATTATTTTCTATAATTTGATGTAAATCATGGGTCCTGATCAGAAACAATTGAGATAATTTCCCCATGATTTATCATAGCTTCATTGATATAGATTTATTCAAGGAACTCTACTGAATACTCCTACCATATAGTGAGAAAATGTGTAGATTTCGTATGTCGATCCATAATTACCCATATTTCATGATTCTTTCGTTGAGTTTTGGGTATTCTAATGAAAAAATTCATGGTGATTCCATCTCACTTCCATGTAATAATAAATAGATATTGCATGACTTATCTAGGATATTATCATTCAACCTTCACTTTTTTATAGACTAAACAACTTGATACATAATATGTAAATTCGACCTTCATGTTATCCCACAAGAAATGTTCTTTCTAATATTTATATATTTAATTATACTAGGTTGTATAGAGAAATTTTAGCTATGATAATCATCCAATAACTCCCTTTTCAGCATGGGTATAGAGGGAACAAATAGCCTCTTCTCAATTTTCATAATACCATCATTACATACATAGTCAACCAACATCCCATCTTTTACAGAAATAATTTTTTTTTGAGGTTCTCATCATTAGGATGAGAGATTTTAATCTATTCTAATAAAGATGGTTGGTTAATAAATTGAAATTTTAATGATGTTTCACCTTCTTTATTAATTCCCATGTCCTTCCTTACTAGATGCATGTACAATAGATCCTTTTCCATCATCATTGTGTTAAGAACACCATGATACTTCATGGTCAATGCATTAACTACCTTTTTTTTCTTTTCCTAGGAGGTAGTGTATAGAACAATCATAATCATTTAATAGTTATATCCATATCCTTTAACTCATATTGGATTTATTTTGATAGAAGATATAAATTAAACTATTATGATCTGTATATATCACACATTTTTCTCCAAAGAGATAATGTCTCTATATATTCAGAGTAAAGATTAATGATACTAACTCAATATCATGGGTAGGGTATGTTTTCATGAATTTTTAACATCATTCATGCCTAGGAAATAACATTATCATTCCACATATAGACATAACCATGTGCTTTCTTTGACGAATCACTATATATCAGAAACCCACCATTCCATGTTGGTTGAATTAGGACTGTATCATTCACTAATATCCTATTCAATTCCTCATATTATTCCTATCATTATTTTTTCCATATGACCTTAACCCTTTTATGTGGAAGCGTGGACATTGGGTTGGCTAAATGGGTAATGTTCTGAATGAAACACTGATAGTAACCTACTAAAACAAAAAAAACATTGTACATCATTTATGTTTGTTGGAGTAGGCTATTCTTGGTCAACCTTCATCTTTATAGTATCAATAGATATTCCATCATTATAAATAATGTCTCCAATAAATGAAACTAATTGAAACCAAAATTCACACTTTCTAAACATCCCATTTAATTCATTTCTTATAAGAGTTTTCATAATATTTCACATGTGACATTCATGATGATCAAATATTTTCAAGTATACCAATATATCATTTAAAAATACCACCACAATGTCATCAAGATATTCCTTGAAATCTCTATTCATTAGATCAATGAAAATAGGGGGTGAATTAGTTTGTCCAAAAGGCATTACTATACACTCAAAATACACATACATGGGTCGAAATAATATTTTTGGAATGTATTACTTCCTTATAAGCAACCGATGATATCCAAATCGAAGGTCAATCATGAAAACATATTCAGATCATTTAAATTGATCACATAAATCATCAATATGTGGTAGGGGATAAGTGTTCTTTATTATTATATTTTTGATCTCCCGGTAGTCAATGCCCAACCTCATAGATCAGTCTTTATTATTAATAAAAAGCACTAAGGCTCCCCATGAAGAATCACTAGGGACAATAAATCCTTTATCACTCAATTACACTAGTAGTTTCTTTTTTTACGCTCATTTTATAGTGTACAATCTATAAGGGGTAGTTTATATAGGTATTGAATCATGAATTAAGTTAAAAGAAAACCCAATTTCCTTCATTGGAGGATGTCCAGGTAAATCCACTGGAAACACATCCATACATTCATGCACAATTGGTACATAATCTATTTGAACATTTCCTTCCTCATCAATAGTTATTATATTCCCTTCCTGCTTAATAATTTAATTTAGTAGATCTAATAGTTTTGGTTCTACGTGAGAAATAGAAGGTGATGTTTATTCTCTAAAGGTAGGGTATTCCACATTATCCTCACAAATTATAACCTCCTTCTTTGAATAAAATTTTTCACCATGGTTTGAAAGACAATCCATACTGAGGATTACATTAAATCTTATCATGTGTATGAAAATAAAATTAGTAGATAAATCACTTTTTAATGCCATAATGGGGACTGCCTCACAAAACATTATTTCAATGATACTTCCCTTAGGAGTTTAAATTGAAAACTCCATTATTAAATCAAATTGGAAATATATAATTTTCTTAGAAAGTATGATGATATGAATGAATATGATGATCCTGAATCAAATAATGCATTGGATAAGTTTTACTAAAAGATTAAATTACCTTCCACTACATCATAAAAAACATCAATATCAACAATTATGATCGCATATGTTTTTCCCTGCTCCCATTTCCTTTTCAATGACATGTTTCCATGATGCTTTGGACAATCATTATCATAGTGTCCCATATCCTAACAATTATATAATTAAAAATTAATAGCTTCATTCATCCCCTTGTAATCACTAGCACGATGATATTTCTATCCACATTTGAAGCATACTCCTTTTCCATTTATTCATGCACCAATGTATTTCCTTCCACAATTATCACAGGGTGTAAATTCAACTCTTTCCTTCTTCCCCATTTCCTTATTTCCTTTTCTATAGTTTTCCAAAAACCTCTTCTTCTCTTGAATTCTTTTAAATTCATAATTCATAAATAATTCCTTCTCTTTATTGATAATACGTGAAAATATATATTAATATGATGATAAAATTATATAGAACTATTCCCATTAGAGGTACGGGTTCTGGACATCAAAGAATCGTGAAATAATGATCCTTGTATTTCATATATAGTTCATAGCATGCCTTGTTATCCTTGTGAAGTTATCTTTATATTTCCCAACATTCTAATCTTCCTTTTTTCCTCAAATTCAGAAACTACCTTTCCATATCCATTCGATGTTCACGAGGAACGTATTTCTCTAGGAAAATTTATTTCATATCCCACCATTCCATGTCTTATATCTCTTACTCCTCCTTTTTGTTTTGGATTAATTACCACTACTAATCTACATCTCTTGATAGATGGTAAACATCAATTTTGAACTTCTGTCATTCATTACATCTCAAAGTGAGATATATATATTCTCAAGGGATCTTATCCACTACTCACCTATAAATGGATTTGTAGTCCCATTGAAGGATGGTTGCTATTGTCACATAAAGCGATCTCACATAGCTCCCCCAAATTGTGTATTAGTATGCTCCATATGGGTAAGTTTATTGTTTATAAACTGATTCATTTGTCCCAGTATATTTATAAGATGCTCAGCACCAGTCATAGCTCAAGAGCCTACGTCATTATCTTTCATCAGAGGGAAATATCTACATGGGATATGTGTGTTCATTAAATTTCCAATTCTTACACTGGGTGCCATTTTAGATAATTATATACACTAAATTTGGTTAGGAATCATAATTAACCATCTTTACTTAGAAAAAATAGGAATTCTAAACAGAAATCCTTTCCATGGATAATCCCATAATCTCAAACAACGTTTATTTTGGGGAAAATTTACCTATAAATCCTTCATAATGGTGTATAAGAAAAAATGAATTATACTAAGAATATCCCCCAAAGAGTATCAAACCATGTGCACAGTAAGGACACTTGTAATGTACCAAATACCTCAGGTCAAGATCAAGACTTCTTGTCGGAGTTTTCAATCCTAGGTTCATTTGTGCAAGAACCATGTCAACCTATAAAATCCAGACTGGGATGTATTTTGTATAAAGATCAAAATAATATAATCCTTACCAAAATACCAGGGTTTTCTGGAATGTTTATCCTCAAAGACTATATGAGGGGTTTTTATCCTTAATATAGGATATCTAAATATAATTTTCAGGTTTTCTACTAAACATCCTCTGATTCCAACTGTATTGACCTAACTCTAGTTTCATAGAGGCAGTGGCTTATTTTATTACATTGGCATATAAACAAGGAATATGCATCCTGAAGGACCATTTAGATTATTAGATTTTGGAAACATGATACAAACAAAATGTTATCATTACAACTTAAATAGAAAAAAACATAAAGGTTCCTCTAAGAGAATCCTCCACTCTAATATTATCCCTGTAAGTCAATCAAAATACACCGTTTCATGCCTTGGAAAAAATGAAACATATGAAAGGGTGAGATAAAATGATCAGAATGGGTAAACATTATAGAAGATGATAACATAAGCATTATTCATGGTGAATAATTTAAATCACATGCCATTAAAAATAAACTTGAATATTATTTGGAAGGAATATCAGATGAGTAAATATTTCCATTATAAAACATAATCTTGCGTATTCTACTAGTCAAATAAAAAATGAAATATCAATGTATAGATTCATAATGATGGAATTGAATATATTAGACATTCTGAATCCTATTGTCAAGGTCTTATTCAATACATCTAAAAATGATTAAGCCCTCGGCCAATACCAGAACTCAAAAAGGGCAAGGCCTCGACCAACATCATATCAATTTGTCTAATGAAACCTAACGATTCATTGATGGGGTATAGAGGTCCCAACCCATCACATAATTAGTCTAATATATTCCTTATATTATCCCGGATAAACATAACAAACATATAAATTCATATTGAAAATAATATATGAAATGTAATTAACTTCCCCCAAATATTAGGCATAAACAATAACTATTCAGATTAAATTGGTGAATGATTTTATGATAGAACATACACAGTCAAAATAATAATAATAAATTAAATTAAATATAGTATATAATATCATAAAAGATTAATACCAATAATACATAACAATCAACAAGATTGTTGAAATAGATGAAGATACTATTATAAAATCATAGATAAATACTCTTTTATTTTGAAAAGAATAGTTATTTTGAAAAAGTATTTGTATAAAACCAGAAATCATGTAATATAGTTTTTTCATAATAAAATGAGTGATTTTTGAAATATAATGGTTTGTAAAAAAATATTATAGAGTTCCCTTTATAATATTTATAAATTTGAGTAATTCCCAGGAAATGGGCTTGTATATTGGAAATAATTTTCAATGTTCCTTTTAAAACCTATAACTCCATAGAAAATAAGAAAGGATTATAGTTGGAAAAAATATATAGAACACTCACACCTAATTTATGAGGAGTATAAAAATACATAATAAATAAATTGAGATAATTAGACAATAAAAGTAACTTAAATGAAAATGGAGGTTCATGTGGAAAACCCTTACCTTACGTACGAATGTGTTCTGCTCTAGAACCTATGGTCCTAGAATTTGAAATAAGACATATTAATAACTTTATTCAGACCCAATTATAATTTTATTTATTTTATCATAATTTTATTATGTTCATTTATGTTCTTTTATGATAAGTTATATGATTGAATTCCGTCATTCTGGAGTGTTCATTTCCTTGATTTTCAGGATTAGTATATTTTTATTCGAGTTTTGATATTCCTGTGGAAGTGATGTAATTCTACAGAATAGAAATTATATAATATTTATGAAAATCAAGAAGTTTTAATGGTATTATATATACCATTTTTTTACATGGTTTAAGGATGAATCAACACAAAAAATGAAAATCACATAGATTATATGGCGGTGTTTGTGTAAGAACCGGAACCTTATTTTCAGGTATGTTTTCCTTTTCTTGTCATTTCTAAGAAAAAAATGAAATTTTGGAGGTTGGGAAGGGGCGCACTATTGGCACACGGTTGTCACACGGTCTGAACAAACCATGCAGCCAACATAGGAAACCGTGCAACCCTTGGCAGTGGGCTCCGCACGGGCAGTGCATGGTTTTTCAAACCATGTGGGCAAGCCATGAGAGACCCCTTGGTGAGATAGTGGCAACTGCACAGTTAGCGCATGATTTTCCAAAACATGCGGGGTAACCATGAAACCACTTAATGTTAGGGTTTTTAAGTCACATGCTACTTGATATTACTAATTCCTCCACCATTCTTCCTCCCAGTATTGGCTCATGCATGAGTTGCATTTTTTAGAGGCTAGGAGAGATCCTTGGATCATTTTCGGGGAAAATCAAAGGGGTTTCTTTACAGATCAAAGGCGGTTCTCCTTGAAGAAGGAGATTTAGAGTGGTCTTTCATGAAACATTTGCTCAGATTTTTGGGTGTGGTTGATTGTGGATAGTTTTCACCAGAACCCTAATGGTAGATTGTTTTTTCCTTTTCGTTGAAAGTCTTTGAGTATTATGTGCAATTGTTCCAATACCGTTGAACAGGGTATTGTTAATTTACCATTTTACCCCTGTGTTTTTTCTTCCATGCTTGTAGGATTTTGTAGACGTTGATTGGATATGAGTAGGGTTGAATTTCTATGCTTTGGATGATTTTCCCATGTGTGTCCTGTTTCTGACCATTTTTTCATGTTTTTCTTGTTTCCCATGCATAGTGATTTTGGATGGGTTTTCAATTCTGACATGCTTGAGATGTTGTAGACTATTTAGACAAGAAGCTCTGCGGTTTAGATTGGCCATATTTCATTTCTATGCATTGACTTACCTCATGTCATGTGAACCTGGAGTAGTAGACTATAAGGGGATAGACCGAGGGAGCTTCCTCAGAGAGTCTTTGACCGATATAGACTATAAGGGGATAGAGCGAGTGAGCTTCCTCAGAGTGTCTTTAAGCATTATAGACTATAATGGGATAGACCGAGTGAGGTTCCTCAGAGAGTCTTTGAGAATTATAGACTATAAGGGGATAGATCGAGTGAGCTTATTCAGAGAGTCATTGTACATTATAGACTATAAAGAGATAGACTGAGTGAGCTTCGTAGAGAGTATTTGACCATTATAGACTATAAGGGGGTATACCGAGTGAGCTACCTCGGAGAGTCTTTGAACATTATATACTATATGGGAATAAACTGAGCGAGCTTCCTGAGGGAGTCTTGGAGAATTATAGACTATGAGGGGATAGACTGAGTGAGCTTCCTCTGAGAGTCTTTGTTTACATGGAATTACCATGAACCATCCTAGACTATAGGAGGAATTTCTGGGTGAGTTACCTTAGAGAGTCTTTGAATGACTTGGGCTATAAGGGGAATTTATTGTGTGAGCTTCCTGAGGGAGTCTTTGACCTTCGAGCTATAAGGGGAATTAACCTTGTGTGCTACATCAGAGAGTCCTTGACTGTAACACCCCGACCCCAGTAACCCAGAGTCGGTGCATTATTGCGTAACATTGGAATGATCACAAAAGATCAAGTCTCGAAAGACCGATTAGTTTAGTAGCCTTGGAAACACTAGATGCATTCATAAGTCTTACATTACATCATAATGTAAAACAAAACTACAACAACATACTCTCTTCATATCCTATTATACTGTCCCTGTAGGCCACTCATAGTATACTTCTTCACATCCTGGAAAAATTAAAACATTGGAAGGGGTGAGATCAGATGCTCAGTAAGGATAACAATATAGAAGAAGAATTCATAAAAAAAATTAACATTTAAGGAAATGTATAACTAAAACAAAAGACTTTTAAACTTGAATTTCAACATAATATGAAAAAAGTAAATTGAGATAATGCCATTTACTTATTCACATGGATATTCTACTGGTTGAATAATCACATGAAATATCAATAACCACTTTCATAATGGTGGAATGCCTAATGTCAGACTATCATAACCACGTAGCCAAGGCCTCGTGTGAAGACCACAATTAAAATTTTGTCAAGGCCTCATGCCAAGACACTAGTTTGTCTCATGAGACCTGCCGATGCATCGAGGAGCTATAGCGGGCTCCACCCGTCACGTATTTAGTCCAATGCATTCTTCATATGAATAGGTTTAAATATATCATAAACTATAACATAATCGTATCACATAAAACATGCATAAAGGAAACATAAAATTTCCAAATTTCAATCACAAGATATCAATACAACACATTGATATAATAAAAAAACTTTCAAAACCATTTTCAATACCAAAATAAAGTAAAATTAAAACTTTTTACTTATTTTTCATTTAAAAAATGTTATGGCTTGTAGAGGAATCCGAAACTCAAATAATAGTCACGGCGGAAGAGAAGTCGTTGTCGCCGCATATGTAAGAAAAAACATTCCTTTTTTCATTTAGAAAAAAATGCTTCGTATAAAAAGATTTCTTTTGAATAAAAGTAAAAGTCAAAGGGTTTTATACACCGTATAAAGGAATGTTGTGTATAAAACCAAATATGCCTCAGTGAAAGGAGATTGAGAAGAAGTACCTTACAAAGGTCATTTTTTAAATAAAATAGATCTATTATGTGTATTAATTATAATTACACATAAAGAATGTATAAAAACAAGATAGGTCATAATAATATCATGACATAATTTGAAAGTAGGAGATTAACCCAAGGAATGGAAATTGGGGTAAGAAGTTCCCTTACCTCGTGTCCGACTTGACTCGATCGTTCTTTAATCTCCTGAATAAAAAACTAGAGTTAATTTATAATTTCATAAGAACCCTATTAAAGTTTATTATTCCTTTTATATCACTTATTACCATGTTATGTACATTATGTAATTATTTATCTTAATAACGGTCATTTTTGTCGATCTTTGGTACTTGAGTCAAAAATAAACATCTTATAATTACTAGTTGTTCATGTGGTAAAATATCCATTATATCCAGAATTATATCCATGATGTAGATATCATATATATAATATATATATAGTATATACATTCATTCATAATATTACGCAACATTTAGAGGTATGAAATGAAATGCACCGTTCATGGAGACCGTAAGCCGTACGTACGCATGAACGCTATTTTCATTTCTATTTCATATTTAATGGAATGAAATCATAATGGTATAAAGGTGTATTATAATTCAAGTATAATATCATATATAATATCATTTACTCTATCCTTTATATGTCCCACATATGGCATTAATGATTCAAATCACTTTGAGGGGGCGGTAGTCCGCATTTCCTAAAATGAAATTATTGCGTTTACCCATAATGGAAATCAAAAAGTATGCCATAAATGAGAAATAAAAAAGAATAAGGAAAAAATTAACATAATATATATATGATATATGAAAATAGTGTCATCAAAATGGCCACCATTAAGGGTTTTAAGAAAATATTGAACAATCATCGTTTCGTGAGGCCGTATTTCACCACCCACAGAAACAGTATGTTCTTTAACCATTAGACGAAGGTGTGTGTAAGTGTAAATAAAATACTTATCATAGAAACATCCTAGTATATTGAGGACACTGGGGTTGTTACAAAAGAAAATAATAAAAAGAGTTTAGGGGGTTGGAGAAGAAAAATAAAACAAAACAACATTAGAGAATACATTACCTTAAAATCGTGTAACTCTTTTTGATTTGAGCCAAAGGCTTCCTTGGGAAGACTTCATCCCAATGTGAGGCTTCTAGGAGTAAGAGATGGAATTTTGTAGAGTATTTGGGCAGAGTTTTCCAGAGCCAAATTTCTTAAATTTTTGAATAAGGTGGTAGTGGTGGGGGCCTTTTATAAGAGGAGAGGAGGGGAACTCTTGGAATGATTGAAATGTTACATTATTATGAAATGATTTTCAGATTATAAAGGTCCCCCAAGGATATTTTTCGAGGATAAGGTGATTAGGGTTCAAAATATGCCCATACAATAGGGTTCAGACAAGTGTAATCCTTAAAATTTACATTATTTGTTCATTTAATTTAAATTGTTAATTAATGAGGTAATTGCTGCATCATCATGGTGTCATAAATAATTTAACATATTTAATGTCTAAGAATTTTTAAAAAAAATATCATGATGTATTAATTATTTTTAGCTTTCCAATTAATATTTATAGTCTAAAATTTAACTTATATAACCCCATTTAATAATTGTTTTAGTAAAACAACACATGTTTCTAAAAATTTTATTTTCACCTTAAATAAAAAGTTATTATTGTCATTTTCTTACCCAAGTGGCTCCATGGGGTCCCCAAGTTGAAAAATGGATTGTCTTGGTCGGTCATGACTCATAAAATAAGGGTAGAACAAGTGTAACATTATTTTCATATTTTTATAATATAATTTTTACCTTAAATTTTACTAATTACCTTTAATCGCGATTAATTAAACTTAAAAAATACTATTCACCAAAAAATTATTTTAATCCCATTGAATAAAATTTTACATCCTAATGAAATCCATGTGTGTCGGAGTTTTGAAAATCAAATCACAGAAGTGGTAATGTTTCATTTTAATGAAAAATCATTTTTTTAACTACCACTTAGTGGTTTCACAATTCATCAATAATAGAAGTTTTTCAGAACAATGCCAAAATTTCACCCTAAGCTATAATTGATATTCTGAATACAAAAATGATGTCTATTTTAAAATTTTTTAAAAATATAAGTTTCATTAATTAATTTTATAATTAATTCCCGCTATGACAGCAAATAGCGTGTTTTTAACAAACAATATATATCAAAAGATTGACAATTGTTTATGTCCAATTTCAAAGTGAAATTAATTCTGATGACCACCATTGGATAAAATGGTAAAAATATATTATAATTATAATTTAAAACCACTCAATATTATTATTTATCACTATAAATTATTTTGATTAAAAATGTTGTTTTTAAGTATTTTTCACTATTCATAAAAAATTGGAAGTTCTCATAAAAATACCAAAAAATCAACATTGGCGAATTCTGATATTACGAATCCAGAAATGAGGTCCATTTTGAAATATAAAATATATATAATTTCAAAATGTGGGTATTACTATTCATAATGGCTATTTTGATTAGTCACGGTGTGTTAGAATCTCGAACTTGCATATAATGCAAGCTATTGCATTATTGAAAGAGAAGCGTATCGTGGAAGCTCGGGGTGTTACATTCTCCCCTCCTTCAATAAATTGCATCCTTGTAATTTGAAATTTTTCTTTGAAAATAAAAGGTTGAAAATAGAAAATACCTTTGTGTAAAACCCACATCAGAAATAAGGTTAATAAAATTTTGCCTTCATAAGAGGGAAAGGGAAATGAAAAAGTCACCACCAAATTATGATCTCGATAAGGAGAACATTGGTAGAAATTAGATACACATAATTGGAGGGAAAACGTAAATATTTATAGGGAGTTATTGATGTCATAAATCACAAACAATTGTAAAATTGAGGGCCTCAAAGCCTTCAATATATGTTGATTTAAAATATTATCTGTTCAACAAGACATAAGGTATTAGGATAACACATTTTTTGTTTTAATATCCCTTTAATAAAGTTTAAGAATTAATTTATTAATATAATAAGAGATAGGTATAAATATATTTATTCTTGACAATTAGAGTTCCATCCTTTAACTAATTTCTACCACAAACTCATCTTTCACTCTAAAAGATAATAGAACTCAAAAATATTATATTTATCCTAATCATAGAAGGTTAAAAATATTAACACATACCATTTAAATTAGGAAAACTATTTTGTAATAACTAGGGACTTCCAATAGGCTAGTGGTAGGTATTAAAGGCTTGTCACACTATGGTTGTGGGTTCAATTCCTGCAGCTTTGTCCGACGAAACGGGTTACCCCCCAACCTGCTGGTTGTCCTTTTCCTAAAACTATAGTATTTTAATATTCCAAAAATACTCTTTATAAATGTTTTAACCTTAAACAATACGATCCAAAGTTCAACTTAATCCATTCCAAACTTTATAGTTATCCAAAATACCTTTGTCCATACTTTCTCTAAAAGGTCTCTAAATTGCAAAATCAATTGTAACATCAGATTCCCCAAACAAATTGAAGTTTATCTTATTGTCACATACTAAAAATATGATTTCCTTCATCATATTAAATCCTTAATGAAAACAACAATTACTGCAGTACAATACTTTTATATATCACATTGTACTTTTAACCAGAATATAATCCTTGAGTCCAAAAGAACCAATACATTAATTATTCCACTTCAACTCTAGTAACATCATAATATTGTCCTTGATCCCTTGGCCTTTTCTGAGGTATGTTTCCCTGACGCTTAGGAAATTCATTTTCATAATGCCCCATTTCCCTACAGTTGTAGAATTCAACATTGATAGCCTCTTTCTTTCCCTTCCAATCACGAGCCTGGAGACCTTTTTCTCCACATTTATAAAAAACTCCCATTCCTTTTAGGCAAGTACCCGGGTGATTCTTCCAACAATTATCACATAATGGAAAATCCTTCTTTCCCTTTTCCTTTTATCTGTCTCTTGTTCCATCATTCTCTTTTTATCTTGCTTTACTTTATTGCCATAGGATTTAGAAAATTCTTTTTCTGTTTTGATAGAACATTAGAAAATGTCTTTATACAATGAAAAGGTTTGTGAGACTAATGCTCGATGAAGAAATGGTTTTAACCCATCCAATAAAAGACTAATATTACTTCGTAGGATACATATATAATCTTCATCATGCCTCCCTAACCTTGTAAAGTTAGCCTCAAACTATGCGACATTCTCATCCTCGTTTTGTCTCAGACTCAGAAATTGCCTTTCCATATCTGCTCGATGGTCACGAGGAAAGTATTTTTCTAAGAAAATTTCCTTAAACTCCCTCCATTACATACTTGATACTTCTTCATCTTCCTTTGTGTTTTGAATCAGCGACCACCATTGATTGGAATCTCCAGTGAGGTGGTAGACTGCCATGACTGCCTTCTCCCTTTCGCTACTCCCCAAGGCATAGAATATTTTCTCTAAGGAGTTTATCCATTGCTCAGCTCCTAATGGATTTGTACCCCCATTAAATGATGGAGGTTGTTTCCTCATGAAGCTGTCTAACATTGATCCTCCACGTTGCGGATCAGGGTGCTCCATATGAGTAAGGTTATTATTAATAACCTGAGTGAGTTGTCCCAGTATGGTAATAAGTTGATCAGCATCAGTTGTATCTCCATCTCCACAATAATTATCTTGAGTAGGAGGGAAATCCCTACACAGAGTGCGTGCATTGATACGGTTTCCATTCCTCCCACTAGGCACCATTTCTAAACAATGGCATAAACTAGATTAGTTTATGAATCAAAATACAAAATTCCATACTTGTAAAAAACATAACATAAATTGAACAATTTATTGATATAATCCATAATCATAAAAATTTTTCCCTTTTAGGAAGTATATACTCATTAATCCTTCATAATGTTTTGTAAAGAAAATGAGAAATATCCTATGAATATCCCCCGGGAGTGTCGTAACCAAGAGTGCAGCAAGGCCCATTTTCGTACACCAGTTCCCGTTTGAGTCTAGCTCAAAGTAGTGTTTTTGGGTTTTACCCCTAGATACATCTGTGCTAGATCCACCTCTACCTGCTCGTATCCAGACAGGGATTTATTTCTCAGAAAACTCACAAAATCTCTATAATACCAAAATTCTAGGAAGTTCTTATATACAAATCCTCAAGGTCTATCTTAGGGCTATGTGCTCTAATCAGAGTTTATCTAAATCTAGCTTCCAAGGTTAGTACTAAACTGCCTCTGATACCAACTATAATGCCCTGACCCCAGTTACCCAGAGTCGGTGCATTATTGCATAACATTCGCATGATCACAAAAGATCATGTCTTGAAAGAACTATTAGTTTAGTAGCGTTGGAAACACTAGATACATTCATAAGTCTTACATTACATCATAAAGTAAAAAAACTACCACAACATATTGTCTTCATATCCCCTCATATTATCCCTATAGTTCATTCATAGTATACTTTTTCACATCTTAGAAAAATTAAAACATTGGAAGGGATGAGCTCCGATGATCAGTAAGGATAACAATATAGCAAAAGCGTTCATAAATAAAAATTAACATTTAAGGCAATGTATAACTTAATCAAAAGCCTTTTAAACTTGAATTTTAACATAATATGGAAAAAGTAAAATGAGATAATGCCATTTACTTATTCACATGGATATTCTACTGGTCGAATAATCACATTCTATATCAATAACCACTTTCATAATGATGGAATTCATAATGTCAGACTATCATAACCACGTAGCCAAGGCCTCATGCCAAGACCAAAAAAAATATTTTGTCAAGGCCTCGTGCCAAGACACTAGTTTATCTCATGAGACCTGCCGATGCATCGAGGAGCTATAGCGAGCTCCACCCGTCACTTATTAAGTCCAATGCATTCCTCATATGAATAGGTTTAAATATATCATAAATAAAAACATAATCATATGACATATAACATGCATAATCGAAACATAACATTTCCACATTTCAATCACAAGATATCAATACAAAACATTGATATAATAAAAACACTTTCAAAACCATTTTCAATACAAAAATAAAGGAAAATTAAAACATTGTATTTATTTTTCATTTAAAAAATGTTATGGCTTGTAGAGGAAGCCGAAACTCAAATAATAGTCACGATAGTGGAGAATTCATTGTCGCCACATACATAAGAAAAAACATTCCTTTTTTCATTTACTAAAAAACGCTTCGTATAAAAATATTCCTCTGGAATAAAAGTAAAATTCAAAGGGTTTTATACACCGTATAAAGGAAAGTTGTGTATAAAACCAAATATGCCTCAATGGAAGGAGATTGAGATGAATTCCCTTACAAAGGTCATTTTTTAAATAAAATAGATCCATTATGTGTATTCACTATAAGTAAAAATAATTAATGTATAAATACTAGATAGGACATAATAATATCATGACATAATTTGAAAGTAGGAGATAAACCCAATGAATGGAAATTTGGTTAAGAAGTTCCCTTACCTCATGTCTGACTTGACACGATCTTTCTTTAATTTCTTGAATAATAAACTAGAGTTAATTTATAATTTCTTAAGTACCTTTTTCATGTTTATTATTCCTTTTATGTCACTTATTACCATGTTATGAACATTATGTAATTATTTATGTTAATAACGGTCGTTTTTTTCGATCTTTTGTACTTGAGTCCAAAATAAACTTCTTATAATTAAAATTTGATCATGTGGTAAAATATCCATTATATCCAGAATTATATCCATGATTTAGATATCATATATATCCAGTATATACACTCATTCATAATATTACACACCATTTAGAGGTAAGAAATGAAATTCCCCGTTCATGGAGACTGTAAGCCGTACGTACACATGAATGCTACTTTCATTTCTATTTCATATTTAATGGAATGAAATCATAATGGTATAAAGGTGTATTATAATTCCAGTATAATATCATATAAAATATCATTTACTCCATCCTTTATACGTCCCACATATGGCATTAACGATTGAAATCACTTTGAGTGGGTGGTAGTCTGCACATCCTAAACTGAAATTATTGTGTTTACCCATAATGGAAATCATAAAGTATGCCATGAATGAGAAATACAGAATCAAAAGGAAAACATAAAAATTTTATATATATCATTTATGAAAATATTTTCATCAAAATGGCCACTATTAGAGGTGTTATAAGAATATTTAACAATCATCGTTTCGTGAGGCAATATTTCGCCACCCATAGATTCATTATTTTCTTTAACCATTAGAAGAAGGTGAGTGTAAGTTTAAATCAAATACATATCATAAAAACATCCAAGTATATTTAGGATACTGGGTTGTTACAAAAGAAAATAATAAAAAGATTTTAGGCGGTTGGAGAAGCAAAATAAAACAAAACAACATTAGAGAAGACATTACCTTAAAATCGGGTAACTCTTTTTGATTTGAGCCAAAGGATTCTTTGGGAAGACTTATGCCCAATGTGATGCTTATAGGAGTAATATAGGGAAGTTGGGAGAGTATTTGGGAAGAGGTTGGCCTAGCCATATTTCTTGAAAGTGTGAATAAGGTTGTAGTGGTGGGGGCCTTTTATAAGAGGATAGGAGGGGAACTCTTAGAAAGATTGAAATGTTACAATATTATGAAATGGGTTTCGGATTCTAAATGACCAAAAATGATATATGTAGAGACTAAGGTGATAAGGGTTATAAATATTACCATCCAATAGTTTTTAGACAAGCGTATGTCTTAGATTTTACATTGTCTTTTCATTTAATTTAAATCGTTAATTAATGAGGTAATCGCTGTATCATCATGGTGTCATAAATAATTTAACTTATTTAATGTCTAAGAATTATAAAAAAATATTTCATGATGTAGGAAATCATTTTATCTTTCCAATGAATATTTATAGTCTAAAATTTAACTTATATAACCCCATGTAATAATTGTTTTAGTAAAACAACACATGTTTGTGACAATTTTAGTTTTACCTTAAATAAAAAG
Organism: Viscum album; assembly: GCA_963277665.1. NCBI lineage: Eukaryota > Viridiplantae > Streptophyta > Magnoliopsida > Santalales > Viscaceae > Viscum > Viscum album. Next base: position 657,947,055 of record OY728140.1, read on the forward strand.
TTATTATTGTCATTTTCTTACCCAAGTGGCCCATGGGGTCCCCAAGTTGACCCATGTATTGTCTTGGTCGGACATGACTCATAAAATAAGGGTAGGAAACGTGTAATTGTATTTTCATATTTTTATAATATCATTTTTACCTTAAGTTTCACTAATTACCTTTAATCGCAATTAATTAAACTTAAAAGTTACTATTCACAAAAAATTTATTTTATTCCCATTGAACCACATTTTACATTCTAATGACAACCATGTATGTCGGATTTTTGAAAATAAAATCACAGAAGTGGTAATGTTTCATTTAAACTAAAAATTAGTTTTTTAACTACCACTTAGTGGTTTCACTATTCATCAAAAATTGAAGTTTTTCAGAACAATGCCAAAATTTCCCCCTAAGCTATAATTGATATTATGAATTCAAAAATGACGTCTGTTTTAAAAAATTCTAAACATATAAGTTTCAATAATTAATTGTATAATTAATTCTCTTTGTCACAACAAATATCGTGTTTTTAAGAAACAATATATATCAAAAGATTGACAATTGTTTCTGTCCAATTTCAAAGTGAAATTAATTCTGATGACCACCATTGGATAAAATGGTAAAAATATATTCTAATTATAATTTAAAACCACTCAATAGTATAATTTATCACTATAAATTATTTTGATTTAAAAAGTTGTTTTTAAGTATTTTTCACTATTCATAAAAAATTGGAAGTTCTCATAAAAATACCAAAAATTCAACATAGGATAATTTCGATATTAAAAATCCAGAAATGAAGTCCTTTTTTAAATATGAAATATATATAATTTAAAAATGTGGGTATTACTATTCATAATGGCTATTTTAATTAGTCGCGGTGTGTTAGAATCTTGAACCTGCATACAATGCAAGCTATTTCATTATTGAAAGGGAAGTGTATCATGGAAGATTGGGGTGTTACATTGACTACCTTAGACTATAAGGGGAATTAACTATTAGTGCTTTCTCAAAGAGTCTTTATGAATTCGTAGGACTATACCAGTGGGTCTAGGCTGAGTTAACTGCCTAGAGGGTTGCTTGTACTTGTTAGGTAGGACCACAGAGGACGACTGTGTGTACTTCCCAAAGGGTTACCTTATTTGTTTTGCTTCTTGCATGAAACATGGAATTTTTTACTACAGACTATTTTTATGTTTACTTATTTCTATACTTTTACCGGCCATATATTCACTAACAGTTAGGCACAGATCATGGGGTGGTTGCCTACTGGGATTTGTTCTCACACCCTATTTGGGTCATGATTTTGGGCCCAAATATATTATATTTATGCAGGGATAGATAAGGGAAAGTTCCCTTCTACTTCAGTTATTGACTTTCTGGGGAGTGCGAGAGCATGGGACCAATCTTGGTCTTGTGATGCTGAGGTTTTGTTTATCTATTTTCTTTGTACATGGGTTTAGTACTCTTTTATTCCAACATTGTGACTTGTTTGGATATTTTCCTAAACATATATACCATGCATCATTTTACATATATATATTCCCAAGTTGTTTATAATTTCAGTCTTCCACTGTTTACTGCTGTTGGATATTTAATTCTTTTGTTATTGTATGTTTTGTTTGTTTCCATTGTGTACTCTGCCAATGAGGGCATAGTTTTCCCACTATCACACCCAAGGACCTCACTACTAGTCAGCAGCCTCTGGAATTTTGGGAAATGCACTTGAGGGCATTTGACCTACCAGGTACGGGGCACCTCTGGGTGGCTTCTGGAACCGGGACGTTACAAAGTGGTATCATATGATTTCTTTTCTCTTGACTTACAACTTGGAGCCTATAGTCATGGATAGGAAGGAATTGGTACTTGGTGTTAATCTGTGCCCGGGAGTAGCTAACCCGTGTACATGGGAAATACAACCTACCCCATTTAATTGAAATTGTTCTCGTTTTGAAATTTTTACTGTTGATTTGATTTCACCTTGAGTGACTCACATGATTTGTGTTGTTACTATTGATGTTATTGAGGTTCTATTTCTATTGCAACCTGATGAGATGAGCTTATGCCATCACATGCATCATATATGCACTTTCTAGAAATCACATGCCATGTATTTTTTCTATGACATCTAGGATGAATTAGTGATTTCATATTGTTGTTATAAATGATGTGTAAAATATTCATGTTGTTGTGATAGTTTCCCTGATAGAAATACATACTCTTTGATAGGTAATTGTTTGTGTAGAGATTTTCTTAGACGAATGAAAAAATTTGGTCCTTGAGGTTCTATGGGCCCTAATGGACTGAAATTTGGTGGATCATTTCCTTATTTTCCATGTAATAATATGTATAAGATTCTAAAATTTGATTTGTAGGGATTATGGGCCCTCCTAGATCGGAATTTGGAACTTTCAATGCTTGTTTTAGTGTTTTATGTGTTCCGAAGTAGTTTCTGAAACTTACTATCTGGAAAAACCTAGAATACATGTCGTGTAATGTTATGTACATGTCATTTCTTGAAATAACACACCGTGTAGTTTTTTAATGGAACCATGTGTGTTAGTCGGTTAGAAGGACTTGGGAATGGGAAGAGAAGTGATTTATTTCTTCTGTTCCTTTTTATAGTCCTGGTTTTCAGTCCTCAATAATCTTGATCTACGGTGTGCACATGACCTTGGAAACGTCCTCCTATTGTGCTAGTCTTGGCACCAGCCATAATTCCGAACACAGGTGCTGAAGCATAGTTCTGAGAGAGTTTTATACGGTTCATGCAGACCTCCTTAGGAGATCAAAGCATGAGGGATGCATCTTCTGTTAGCCAGGTGGTGCGATAACAGTGTGGGATAAGCAGTCATATGAGGCCACATTGCCCGAGGGACCTATTGGAGTGTCGATCTTGTGGCAAGTTGGATCATCTATAGCGTTTCGATCAGATCTTCTCACCAACAGCTGGTGACTGGGGTTCGTATATGACTCCTCATATTGGAGAAGCCCCACCAGAATCTCACCATTCATGTAACTGGAATTATTTTTATCCATTCAGGTCGAGCTGTAAGTCATGGCCATGGCATCCAGTCAGCCAGTTTTCAATGACATTCGGGTGGATCAGCTTAGAGTGGTTAGGTAGGGTCATTGGGATACAGTATATGATAGACTTTTGCAGTGGATCAGACCCAGTAGAAGCAGGATCTTGGACCTTATATCATTAGAGGTACGATCGTAGTATCCTCAGTTTTAGCTTCTTCGCTTTTTGATACAGGGGCTTCACATTTCATTATATCTGTTGCTGTCATGGATAGTCTTGGGCTCGACATCTTTTCTTCTAAAGATATCTTGACATTAGACACACTGTTGGGGACTAGAGTGGCTAGTGTACATCAGTGCAGAGAGTTCTCTCTACAGGTTGGTGGATGTCACTTCTTATGGGACCTCTATGTCCTAGAGATGACAGGTTATGATTTCATTCATGGGATAGACTGGCTAGTTCTATTCCAGGTATTCATCGACTGTTATTGTCGTAGTGTGAGATTCATATCACTGGAGGGTAAACATATTCTTCATAGGGGCGAATGGGATGTTCATGTGAGTAGTGCGGGTCCAGAGCATCATGGGTTGGGAGGAGTTACAAACAAGATTTGTAGTCTTTATCTGGATGACAAGGGGACTTCATAGTTAGGATTTCCTCCACTGGTGGATCATTTCATATATGTCATTCCAGAGGATATTTCAGGTTCTCCTCCGGAGTGTGAGGTAGACTTATCGATTGAGATTGTGCTAGGAGTGACACCGGTGTCCATTCCTCCTTATAGGATGGCTACACCTGAGTTGTAGGAACACAAGAAGTAGTTGGAGGAGTTAAAAGCAAAGGGTTTCATCTGACCTAGTACGTCTCCTTGGGGTTCACCAGTCCTATTTATGAAGAAGGCAGACATTACTCTTAGGCTGTGTGTGGATTATCAGATGTTGAACTAGTTGACGATCAAGAACAAGTTTCCCTTTCCTAGGATAGATGATCTCTTTGATCGACTTAAAGGAGCTCAGGTATTATCAAAGATTTTCATGAGGTTCAGTTACCGTTAGTTTCACATTAGACCATTAGATATACATCTTACATCTTTCTAGAGTAGGTATAGTCTATAAGAGTATATGGTTATGTCGTTCGGTCTCACGAATGCGCCTGCAGTTTTCATGTAACTGATGAACTAAGTATTGAATCCATACATGTATGCATTCATGGTTGTTTTTGTGGATGATATATTGGTTTACTGTCACAATAAACATGACCATGCCACACATCTTGATATCATCCTGAGTACACTAAGAGAGCATCAGTTATTTGATAAGATCTCAAAATTCCACTTTTGGATGGATCAAATTCACATCATGGGTCTTGTTATCTCAGAGAATGGAGTATCTGTAGTCCCAGATAAATTGAGAGTAGTAGTTTCTTGGTAGGATCCGAAGAAAATTTTTGAGGTGTAGAGTTTTCTAGGGCTGGCTGGTTACTATAGACACTTCATTCAGAACTTTTCACACTTAGTAGAACCACTGACGGGCCTGAATAAGAAGGGTGAAACCTTTTTATGGTTAGATTCATGTGATCATCCTTTTAGGATCTGAAAGGGTGGTTGACTTCAGCACCGATACTGGTCTTTCCAGAGCCAGGCAAGAGCTATACTATTTACTACGATGCTTCTACTATCGTCCTGGGAGCTGTGCTCATACAGGAAGATGGAGTCACTGCTTATGGGTCTCAGCAGTTGAGGCCACATGAGATAAACTACCTGACGAATGATCTAGAGTTGGAAGCTGTTGTTGATGCCTTATGTTGTTGGAGACATTACCTTATGGGAGAGAATTTTGTGTTTTTCCCGGACCACAAAAGTCTTAAGTTCATTTTCACTTACCGTGATTTGAATTTGAGACACCAGATGTGGGTCGAGTACCTACAATCCTTTGATTTCGATATTCCATATATGCCTGGGAATGGAAATGCAGTGGCTAATTCATTTATCATGAGGAATCATATATAGGCTATTTAAGAGGCCAACAGTGAGTGGTAGCTTACAGCTCTGTTCTTTGAGTTGCATTTGGAGGTGCACGATAGACAAGGGTAGGCATTTCTATCTTCGGTAGTTGTTACCTCTAATCGTATTGATCGAGTGTGAATAAGGAAGCTATCAAATTCTGAAGGCCTAGTTTTATAGGAAAGTGTGTTAGGAGAGGACCCTATTCCTCGATGGACCAGAGGCGAGGATGAGATCTTTCATTTCCAGGGGCGCGTATGGGTGCCACCAGACACACGCGAGGAGCTGATGCAGAACATTCATTCCTTAGTTTTGGCAGTTCATCTGGGTGTCAACAAGATGTGTCATGATCTAAACCTTCAGTATTTGTGTCCATGTATGAAGAGAGATGTTGTTGGGTTTTTCATGAGGTGTTCCACCTGCCAGCAGGTGGAGGCGGAGCATCAGTGACCACCAGGACTTCTATAGTTTTTACTCATTCTTGAGTGGAAGTGTAATAACATCCCAATGGACTTTGTGACTAGTTTTCCAAGGTCTCCATGAGGGAATGATTTTGTATGGTTTTTCATTTAACGACTCACGGAGGTCACTCACTTCTTGCCAATCAAGGAGACTTTCATAGGTGACCAACATGGAAAGTTTTAAATCCGAGAGATTGTACGTATACATGGGTTTCCCCATTCTATAGTATTACACTGGGATCCACATTTCACTTCTCGGGTCTGACCAAGGCTTCAAAAGGATTTGTGTATAGATGTACTTTTGAGCACAACATACCATCCCTAGACAGATGGCTCATCTGAGCGTATGATTCAGGTTCTTGAGGATATGCTCCGAGCAGGCATTTTGGATTTTGGAGGTTCTTGGGAGAAGAATATAACTCTGGTGGAGTTTTCCCACGACAATAGTTTTCAAGAGAATATTCAGATAGAACCTTATGAGGATTTGTACAGTAGACCATTTTGATCACCTTTATGTTGGCTGGAGGTAGGAGAGGCATCTTTTCTTGGACCTCGTCTTGTTCAAGAGACCACAGAGCAGATAGAGTTGATTCAGAAGAGGATGGCTACTGCACAGTCTCGATAGATGTCTTATGCTGATCAGCAGAGACGACCTTCATAGTTTGAGGTCAGAGATTAGGTTTTTCTACTTATCACACTAAGGTTGGGGCACAAAATAATCATAAAATGGGGTAATATTTTACCATGGTACATCAGGCTATTTGAGGTGTTGGAGAGTGTTGGTCCAGATGACTATTTGTTGCAGTTACCTTAGAGGTACCAGGATATGCATGATGTCTTCCATGTTTCACAGCTTCGACGTTACTTTTCAGACTCGTCTCATGTCTTGAATCCCAAGGATAATCTTATCCAGATTGTCGATAATTGTACAAAGGTTCTTTGTGGTTGGTCTATTCCTCCGGTATGAGTGCTATGAAAGCATGGGCGAGTATAAGATGAGACTTTGGATAGGGAGGCCGATGTCTGAGCACAATGGCCAGAATTGTTTGTGCTTTCTTCTTCTGTGCAGCCTTACTAAGGAAGTTTGTGGATGATTTTCTTTATGGGAGATATTTTTATGAACCCAGACCTTCTTTTTCGGTATGTTTTCAGTTTCTGGTCATTTCTAAGAAAAAAAGGAAATTCTGGAGGTCGTGCACGGGCACACGATTGGCACTTAGCTGGCGCACGGTCTGAAAAAACCATGCGGTCAGCCGAGAAAACCGTGCAACCCTGGACAGTGGGCTCTGGACGTGCAGCACATGGTTTTTCAAACTATGCGGGAAAGCCATACGATATCCCTTGGTGAGACAGTGGCAAAATCACGGTTGGCACACGGTTTTACAAACCGTGCGGGGTAACCGTGCGACCACTTAATGTTAGGGTTTTTAAGTCCTAGGCTACTCGGGATTTCTCAATACTCTACCATTCTTCCTCCAACTAATGGCTCAAATGGGAGTTTCATATTCAGAGGTTGGGGGAGCTCTATTTCTGATTTTGGAGGCAAATACAAGGGGTTTCTTGGCATATCGAAGGCGGTTCTCCTTGGGGAAGGAGATTTGGAGTGGTCATTCATGAAGCGGTTTCCCAGATTTGTGGGTGTGGTTGATTGTGGATCATTTTCACCAGAACCCTAAAGGTAGGTGGTTTGTGCATTTCCGTTGATTGTCTTTGAGTATTATGTGTAATTGTGCCAATACTCGTGAACAGGGTATTCTGTGTTTACCATTTTACCCCGTTGTTTTTCCTACCATGCTTGAAGGCTTGCGTAGAGGATGAATCGATATGAATAATGTTGAATTTACATGCTTTGGATGTGTTTCCCATGCATGTCCTATTTCCAACCTTTTGGTCCTGTTTTGGATGTTTCCCATGCCTAGTGATTGCTTGATGGATTGTTGAATTCTTACATGATGGAGATGTTGTGGACTGTTTAGCCAAGAAGCGTTGATTTTTTACTTTGGCCATATTGCATTTCTATGCATTGACCTACCCAGGTCTATGAGAACAAGGAGTAGCAAACTATAAAGGGATAGACTGAGTGATCTTCCTCGGAGAGTCATTGAATATTATATACTATAAGGGGATAAACCAAGTGAGCTTCCTTAGAGTGTCTTTGAGAATTATAGACTATAAGGGGATATACCGAGCGAGCTTCCTCGGAGAGTCTTTGATCATTATATACTATAAGGGGATAGACCGAGTGAGCTTCTTCAGAGAGTCTTTCAATATTATAGACTATAATGGTATAGACCAAGTGAGCATCATTAAAGAGTCTTTGAGAATTATAGACTATAAGGTGGTAGACGGATTGAGCTTCAACAGATAGTATTCAAACATTATAGAATAAATGGAGATGGATCGAGTGAGGTTCCTCCGAGAGTCTTTCAGAATTATAGAATATGAGGGGATAGAATGACTGAGCTTCCCCATAGATTATTTTTTTACTTTTAATTACCTTTAACCATCGTTGAATATAGCAGGAATTGACCGATTATGCTTCCTTAGAGTGTCTTTGAATGACTTGGGCTATAAGGGTAATTGACTGGGTGAGCATCCTCATAGAGTCCTTGACCTTGGGGATTTAAGTGAAATTGTCATTGTGTTCTTCCTCAGAGAGTTCCTGACTACCTTACACTATAAGGGGAATTGACCATGACTGATTCCTTAAAGAGTCTTTATGAATTCGTATGACTGAACGAGAGGGGATTGGTTGAGTGTAGTGCCAAGAGGGTTTCTTGTACTTGTTAGGTAGGAAGAGAGGGATGATTCTATGTACTTCTAAAAGGGTTACCCTGTTTGTTTAGCTCCCTACATGACATGTCAAATTTTTTACTACTGATTATTTTACTATTTAATGCTTTCTGTACTTTTACCTTCAATATATACACTAACTGATAGGCACAGATTATGGGGTGGTTTCCTACCGGGATTTATTTTCACACCTTGTTTGGGTCATGCTTTTGGGCCTAAACAGATTATATTGTTGTAGGAATAGATAAGGTAAAGTGCCCTTTTACTTTAGTTACATGACTTGATGGGGAGTGGGAGAGCTTGGGACCAAGATTTGGCTTATAATGCTGAAGAGGAGTTTATCTATTTTCTTTGTACTTGGGTTTAGTAATTTTGTATTACAGAATTGTGACTTTTTTAGTTGTTTTCCTAGACAAATGTACCATGCATCATTTTAAATATATATATGTGCTCAAGTTGTTTTTTATTTCAGTCTTCCGTTGTTTACTAATGTTAGATATTTATTATTTCCGCTATTGTATGTATTGTTTACTTCCACTGCGTACTCTACCCAAAAAGGAATTGTTTCGCCACTATCACACCCAAGTCCCTCACTACCAGTCAGCTGCCTCTGGTGTTCCGGGAAATGCATTTGAGGACATGTGAACAACTGGGCATGGGGTGCATCTGGGTGGCTTCTAGAACTGGTACATTACAGTTTGGATTAATATGAACTAGTTTAGTCATATGAATTAATAATATGAACATATACTTTTTCCTTTATATTATGTAGGTTATAATACATATATTATAATATTTTTTAATCATAAAAATCATTTCATGATCCTTAATGAATGAGAAATTGAATAAAATCTTTTATTCATCCACGAAGGATGTAAATTAGAACCTTAAGGACGACGATTTTATTTATTAAAGAGAGAGAGAGAGATTAAGAATATTGATAATGGTTATTCAATTAACATGGTATAATTCCAGTATATATATGATAACATATTTATAAGGTTAAATTGGAATGAAAATTATTTTATATAATAAGAATAGAAGACAAAATGAAATGAAACTAAATAAAAAAGAAAGATGGTTTACCTCTTGAAAAAACCTCCTTGAGAACCTTTTTAAGGGAAGGGGCTTTTGTCTGTTGGAATGACCAAGAGATCATGGAAGTGGGTAGTGACTAGGAAAGGGTATTTGGGTAGAGAATGTATGATACTGAATGCATAGAAGAGTGGAGAGAAGAAGGGGTGAGGGAGGTTTTATAGTCGATGAGTGGGGTGATTTGTGAATATAATATTCCTTATTTAATTATTTATTTCAAGACAAACAGTAGTGTTGATTCACATGATCCCTAATAGTTATAAGTGCATGTGAGTTCTAAATAAGTGTGATTTCATCAACCATGATTCTATAAATAGTGAATTTAACTAATAATGTATACGTATAGTAAGTTACCGTATTTTACAAGTCATTAACAATTCAATTATTTCAGAAAAAATCCCAATAATTCACCCTAACCATTTATCAACGTTTAGAATTAAAAAATTAGCTATATTTTTTGAAAAAAGATTCTTAAGTTTTATTAAATATATTTTTAAATACATTCTCAATTTATTAAAAAAAAACAATTTTAAAACTATAAATTAATTTTCATCTCATTGAAAAATTTATCAAGAACTCATTCTCTTATAACCTCAAGGAAAAAGTAATAATAATATTATTTACTATTAAGTAGGGTTATAGTACTATTAATTTTACTATTCTCAATGGTATGTTTCTATTCACCGAAAATAATGTTTGTCTAATCACACTCTAAATATATAACTAAACGCAACTATGTATATCATTTTTTTGAATTTCAAATCACAGAGGTGGAAAAATTATGTTTATTGGGTATGTTATAACAAAGTGGTGTCTTGTAGAGACTCAGTGATTCATGCATTAAATATTGAATTTAGATGCAAAGTCATGGGGTGTTACATCAAATCCTGTGGTGGACTGATAAGGAATAATATTCATCCTTGTTAAGTCGTTATAAGGATATGGAATCATCCTAAAAACATTATGTCTTTATTAGTGTATGTCTTTATTTGTGAAGACCCATTTAAGAGTTTCTCATTCCCAGAATCATAATGTCTTTATTAGATTATGTGTATTGATGGAATTAATGTATCCCCATTGTTTTATCTCTATAAATATTTATACTTGGTATGTAGGATGTGTTACTCATCCCGTTTATCAATATTCACTAAAAACATCCACATATTTACTGAGAGAAGAGTCAATATATTATTTTTTATATAAGTTAAGCCATATCCACAAAATTCAATTTTTACCATTATACTCCCACTATTATGGTCATATATATTGTAATAATGTTCATTCATGATGAAACTAAACATTTTAATTTGGATATCCAACTAGAGTCCAACATTTAGAAACCTTCATTAATCAGAGAAATTACTATTACAGCTTCCATACCAATCCAATCACATTTGGGATTTCAAAAAAATTAGTACCATAAAATAAATTTTGTGGAATAAATTACCATTAAGAAAAAAATTGAAATCCATTTAATCTATATCATATTAATGATAGATGATATATAAAAAAATTTAATGAATTGATAATTTAGGCTGAGAAAATGGTTTCTTCAAAGATATTACCATGATTTATTTTGTAACCCTTTACCAATAAGAGTTCATTTTTTGGTAGAAACTCTACCCTCCATTATCATTTATTTTGAAAACATACTTGATCCTTATGGTTATAACCCCTTTAGGTGTATCCACAAAGTTCTAGAATTGGTTACAATACTTAGAGTGGATATTTTATTCCATGGATTGTAACTACTTATCATAATTAGAACATTTATTGGCATCGTGGTTGGAAGTAATATTCTCACATATGAATGTTACAACCCTATCACAATCAATTATAAATTCATATCTCCTTTCTTCATATCAAATCAAACCAGTACTCCATGGGTAATGTGTAACATGATATCATTCATCTCTAACAAATAATTATAGAAAATTATAATCATATATTATAAGAACTATTTTTTATTATTTATTTTCTTCTCTTTCTCAACAATACTCCCTCTAAGTCAGTGATTATTAACATTTATACCAAGGAATGTAAAAAATATAGAAACAACACTTTGTTTTCAATATAATTATAAAAATTATATCCCTTAGATTCATTGATATATACCTAAAATAATAATTTTATATATCCATAGAAAATATTTTCCAAAAATAATATTTGTATGAATGATACGGATCATAAAATCATTATTTAAGACAAAACCTCTATGTTTTCTATAATTTATATTATATGGTGTTTTTATGACTTCATTATATGGAATCTGTTTTAGTATGAATATTTTCATCTATATTTATAATATGAGAATAAAATAGAAAATTCACATTGAGTAATTAGATATAAATAATGTTTAATAATGTTTGATTACAAATTTTAGGTACCAAAATTTCTGATAAGGATTCAGGAGGTGTTAGTTCTAAAGTAATTCTGTAATTACAATGATGGATAATAAATTCATGGATAATGTATTAACTACACTAATTAAATTATACAATATTAATTAACATTTCTAAATGATTATATAATTAATTCTAAATTTTTTTAAACTATTAAAATGTTCCATACAATTCTTTCACTGGAAATACATATCCATACTGACTAAATTCATCGGTAAAAGTAATGCAGTTTATATAAAAAAACATATAATGTACTCAGTTTTACAAATAAATTACTAGGTATGAGATATTATAGTCTAATAAACTATTAAATATTTCATTAAAAATGTTTACTATTTTATTTTTCCCAACAAACATGATTATCATGTTCCAAAAAATATATAATAGAATTACGCCATAAATCTAGGTGTCTTTGAACACAATTATCATTATTTTTTTTTGGAAAATTATAATAGTATGAGGAAATATAATCCATTAAAAACATCTTATTATTAATGATTCAAACATGGGTTTCTATATCGATGACAAATAAAACGTTAATTGTTTTTCAAATAAAATTTAAAAAAGAATTCTTATGTACAGAATATATTCTATTATTAATAATGAAGGAAACAATATTTTATCATATAATATAATAAAAAATCTATATATTTATAAGAACCAAAAAAATAATAGTTCTCTAATTTTATTGTTAATTCGATTAAAAACCCAGATCATACGTGTTGACCTCTAACACAATAACTCTTGATCTATTTCTGACACAACGATCTACATCCCCAAACATCAATTTTCACTTATCTATATGTCAATATTTATTCACATAATTTTCTGTCTCACACATAGTATATAATACCAATGTGTCAATATTAGAGAATTTGAAATTACTAGGGGTTTAAAGGGTTTTAAATGAAACTAGTTCTCAACCATAGATACTAATTTTCTGTAGTTTCATATGCCACAACAATTCATAATCTTGATATTATTTCCGTAAAGAATGAAAAATATAAAATAATGAAAAATAAATGGGTCGAGTATCATGTTTATATCTTTTCATCAAGGTAATGTGATTAAATTGTTCCTAATAAATTAAATTACCTTTTGAATCATTTTCTTTTAGGGTTCCATGATTCATATTTTACTATGTTAGGAGTCGATAAGTGAGTTACTCTCATATATTTGTTATCTTTAATAGAATAATCTCATACACAAAAAATTTACTTCATATAAATTTTATAAGATAACATTTTATCCAAATACATCCTATAGATAATATAAACATCATTCCATTGATATCATTACAAAAGTGTTACCTAACTATGTTTTTTTGAAAGAAAATATCTAAAATAAGATAATTGTAGAAGACCCAGGGTAACTGTATAATGTAAGAACCTTATAAAGTATGATCTATTATTTCTTATTACTTTAGTTTATTAATGATGTTAATCCAGGTGCAACCTTCAATGGAAGAACCGAACCAGTTGTATGATCAATGTCTTGAAAAGTGTCTCTTTATAATGAATTTTTCACATAGTATATGAGGGTGGGTTCCATTAAAATTATATCTACAGTAATATACATCATATACATATTAAATGAATAATTATTAAATTTTAGGTTATTATTTTATTCTCATGTTTTATTCCTTTGTTCAAAACATGGTACAACATATTTTGTTAGAATTTTTATTTTAACAGACAAAATAATGTGTTCACATCAAATTAAATTATAACTCTATACACCACCCAAAATATATGTTACTCACCCAAAAATAGAAACCAAAACATATTCATACATCTCTGAATCATTCATATATATTTATAAGATTCATGACATTTTCATGTAATGGAATATAGTTATATAAATTTTATTATCTCTACACATGTTATCCTATAGAAACACATAGTCAACCCTATTAAATTTTATTAAAAAGAAATAATCATATAGAATTGGAAGTATTCTTACCCCAAGTCACTCACCCTTGGGAGAATATATTAATGGGATAATTAAATAAATTATATATCTAAAATGTATTATTCACAAACTATTCCAAATAAAAATATTAAATACAAAAACATAAATAATTTTTATTTGTAAATGTAGATGAAAAATAAATTTTATAGAATCAAAAAAATAAAAAATACAAGGAACTATCTATAGGAATAAATTTTTCACATAAAAAAGAATACACAATATTCAAAATATAGAAAATTATATATATGTCTATGAATAATGAAAAGTATAAATTCTATGTAAATAAGCATTTAAACTCAAGAAACAATTGTGAACATTTTTCATAAAAGAATATTTCATATATAGTCTCATAGAGTTCATTTTTTTAATATTCATTATATAAACTTATCTGAATAGTTCAAACTATGTTTTCTATAAAATTTTTTAAAAAATATAATTAATTTAATTAAATTAATCCTTAAATTTTCATAATAAATAGAAAATTATCTACTTATTAAAATTTATAAGACCAGAATGAAGTTCTTTGTATATAGTAAGGATTAATTTTTTTCCCAAGAACCCCTAAAAATTATAATTTATCAAACTACTGTGAAACAAAATTTTAATCTAGAAACATAAATAAATTATGTATTAAATTTGTTCTTATAAAAATTGGTGTACCTATATAAATTTAAATCCTAAAACCCCTAATCATATTTCCATCATGTAAATGTAATCATATATTTTATCTTCAAATGAAATATTTGGGTAAAGTTAATTATGTGTTTACCTTTATATAGATCAGTTCTATAAATGTTATAGATAAAATTAAATCTTCTCCCATGAAATGTTTCACTATTATATTACCATTTTGAAATAAAATGGAGACAACTTTTCCATGGACTGATAAATTGTGTATGGAAATTCACAATAGAGAACCACTATGACAAGTTCTATTGTATGGTGATAGTTTTATATTCTAATCTCATGAATTAAACATGATTAATCATGTATGATACTCACATTAATTACATTAATGGGTTTAGTTTGATCATAATATGATAATTTTTTATGGAAGAACAATATATAGGAAAACATATAACCATAAATCAAATAAGAAAAAAATATATCTGAAAAACATAGAATAATAAAGGGTACCTAAAATTACAAAATATTATTCAAAAATATCTTCTTCATTAATGGATTATGTATGATAATGATCATGAAAATAAATAAATGTATGCCTCCTGCCTCCAAGGGGGGATATCAATAATTGTATCTATGAACATTTCATGATGGAAATTAAATGCATGAATTAGTCTAGGTGGCTTAATGTAATGATGTCCTTTTTCAGAATGGAGAGAGTATCAAATGGATTGAAATAAATTTACCCCAATCTGAATGAGTGAAATCCCACAAAACAGGATGATAATCACATCATAATACATAACATTAATGAATATCTACTAAATAGAGAAAATATGTAATATATCACAAGTGACACTTCTTGTTTGAAAATTGACATTGAACTTATTCAATGTTTTTTCAAGTTTTAAAAATGCATTTCTAAATGGGTTGTAAATGAAGAAACTTAAGGGGATATGGTTAAAGAAAAATAAAATCATCTTATAAATACATATCTTGATGTTGACTATAGATTCTAATGTCACTTTCTCTACTATGACACCGTTGTTACCATTTTAGAAATATTCTTACTAATGATTCTTCATATTAATTTTGATAAAAATATATATAATATTTAGTTTCAAAACATTTATGTGTTCACCATAATTAAGATCAATAAGATCTGAAAAGACTATGAGACATATAGAGGGTACCTTTAAGAATAAAATGAAATTATAAAATTTTGAATATAATTGATCATTAAAAGTTCATAAATATATAGAACATAAGTGGTATTACGATGAATAAACTGATGTTTATAATGATTTTATAAACAACAAAGAGATTATTTATTTTCAGCAAAATGTTTTTTTGGAGTAAAATGAAAATTCTTTTTGTTTTCAAATATTTATAAAAGATAATGTTTTTGGAAAAGTTTTACATGAATGAATTAGATTGTTAAAAGGATGATCAATTGAAATGATCATCTATAAGAATAAATTAATTAAGTATTCATAAAGGATAAAATATTATTAAAAGAAATATAAAAGATAACACATTATGGAAATTAAAAATTCACTAAAAACATTATTAAAAATCATGGGATGAAAGGAATTACAAATTAAATGGATTTAGGGGATGATGGTTCTATTGTTTTCAAATAAAAAAACAATTTATTTAATGGTCCATCTAGTGATGAAAAAGGTAAGGAAAAATTAAGTAGTTATGAAGAGGATAGAAGTGATAACAAGGCATGAAATGCGTTTTATGTTATTTATGGATGCCTTGGTATGCTATAAATAAAACAATAAAGCTTTGAGATAATATAAATAATTATGAAATATAATAATTTATTAAATAAGTGCTTTCAAGAATAAAAGAACTAAGGACCCTTATGGCAGGGAATCAATTCCTTCATTTAAGACGGTGGATGTAAAAAAGATCCTTTAAAAAATATTATTATTTTTTTTGACAATAAAAATATAATTTTTAAAAATGAATAGTTGATCTATCAATAATGTATGTTATAGGATTTTATAAGTCTCCAAAAGCAATCCTAACATACTTTCTAAAATTATTTGAAATATGTTGCAGATTCATATAAATAAGTATTAAAAGTTATTTTATAGAAAAATAATCATAGAAATAAATCTATAGTAACATGAAATATTATTTTGGACACTATAAGTTTCTGTAAAAATTGATAAAATAATAAAAATAATGGTAAAAAGTTTTCTATTTCACCCAAAATGAAACAATATCCTATGTTTCTTCTATAGGGGGTTCTAAAAATTAAAAGTTAATTCTATTTCAAAGAATAAAGGAGTCAATTCTATAAGTAATGGTATTTCCATGATATATCATGAATATTTCAAGTAATTGAATACTAAAAATATGTGGTTTGTTTTAAATAGTATTATAATTCAATGAGTATATTTCAATGAACCTTTTTTTTGAAATGTATATATTAATTCGTGGTTGAAGGTTTGTGTGTTTTATAATCTATAGAACAAATTCATATGATTCCTAGTGTAATTTAATCGTCCTTGAATATGAGAGAGGCCTTGAAATTATTGGATTCAAGTAGACATTTTTTTATTCTTGTTGAGACAAACAAAAAAATTAAATATAATACTGATAACATCATTACTTCTCTTGAGGAGGGTTATGATAGGAGTTACATACCTAGATACAACACAAAACAATTGGCTCAATAATTTTCAATATAAAATAAAAAAAAAGATAGAACTAAATATATTAATAATTGGAAAAATTATGAAGGATAAATCATGGTTGAGGAGGAGTTAAAAATTAGAATTTTGAAATTCTTGGATACTTAATAGTTATTACCTATAATACAGGATAGAAAACACAAAATCATGAATCATTTCAAATGTTTTGAAATGGTATCTGTTACATTATAAAATGACCTAAAAATAATTGTCCAATTAGTTGTATGAATTGACAATAATGAGAACAATTTTGAATCATGAAGATTCTAGTATATCATTCATTCACACTGAGAGAAGGGTGAATCATGGGTGAAATTTTTTACTCATTAAGTTAAAATTAAGCTTTGTTATATTTCAATATTGATTTAAACTCTATCATACATAGGTTTTATGGATCTATATGTTGTCCCAAACCACTTTATAGAGTATGCAATGTATTTTATTATAGATAATAAACACATGATGATATTTTTACAAGTTTTGGTCTCTATGTGGGTACATATTCTTTTTTGTGTCTAAAATAAACATTTACCTAGTTTTTTCATTGTAATAGCCATAAAAAATAACAAGTGGCCTGGGGAGAAATAACACATAACAATAATGTTTCACTATATATAAAAATGAATGTTAATTAAAGTGTGTCACATAACCTTCATCCCCTAGGCTATAATGATGCTGATTATATTGGCCTCAAATTTTTCTCATGTATTCTTCTGACATACTTATTTATGGAACAAAAATTACAAATAATATTATGTCGATCATACATTTACATCATCCAATATTTCATCCATATAATATTATTATGGATCCCTCCAAATTATTTCATTATCACCTAATTTTATTAACATTACTCAACATCTTGAAAACCTAATTTTTTTGCCTTCTTAATAACATTGACCCAACAAAATATTCCATGAAAATCTAGTTAGAAACTGCCTCCCACAGATATTTCTACTTCACCTTAGTTAATTCATATAAATGAGCTCATCCATTTTATAGAAAAACAATTTCTAATAAGTTTAGTGATTAAAAATATTCAAAATTAGATATGTTTTTAAGTTCATTTTTTTAAATCCCTTCATGATTCTCATAAAATTGAGGATTAAAAAATCTTTATCAGATTTATAAAAATTAAATGAATCAATAACATCCAAAAAACATTATATAATCATGAAATTTATTTCTTGAATATTAGGCCATTTGTATTTTTTCTCAATATCGTCATAATGTTTGAAGTTGAAACAATGTAAATTATATCTAGAATTATTTTATATCTTGTTCTTATGATTCCATTATGTTCATTATAGTACTTTATTTTTCTATAAATAAACTATGGTACCCTTTAATGTTTTGAAAACAAAAATTATTAATATTTGTTCTCTCAGTAGAATCCATCTGACCCAACTACATGTAATTGGAGCCTGATATTGGAACTTATTTTGACAGACTCAACAACAACATCAATTTTTTTTGTTTTAACTACTCTTTTCAAATATGAATATTATAGAGATTCTTCATCTGGCCTTCAAATAGTATAGATATTTATATTTTATTGATATTATGAATCTTCTCAAGAACATCCTCATTCTTTCTATATATTCTTTAACAATTATATATCATTCTATATATTTAAAAATTCCATGATTCATTGCATGCCTTGTAAAAATTTAAAGATCAGTATTTTATAAAACCAAAATACCTTGGATCATAGTTTTTTTTCATCGAATGTTATTTTCTTTTGATAAATGAATTGTGTAGTGTATTTTGACCTCATTATTCTAAAACCATAATTGGTTTAGGTTTATTTTTCTTCTCTTTTGGAAATGATTAATAATACCCTCCCCTATTGAAATGTGGATATTTTCTAAAATTTATATAAAATCCCATCTGAAATGTTCTTCGAGACTCTCATTTTTGTAGTACCATACATCAACACATTTTCACAATAATGTAAGTATCTCAAATAATAATGTGTAATCACTATAAATTCCTAATAAATAAATGTTAATCAACTTGAGATTTATTTAATTTGTATTTTGAATATTTTTTAGTGTATGTATTGTTTTATCCTCAGTGTAGGTCTGGTGTTTGTTGGTCTCAATAGATCAATGATTATATATTAGAATTATTAATATATTTTAATGTACACATTGAAATCATTTATGTGTATTTTTCTCTTCCCATTGTGGGACCCAAAACATGATATCTGAGAGAATTTCTAGTTCCAAAATGAAAGGTCTACCCTAGGCTCAACCTATGGTTAGTCGATGTTGGATGTCTAATGAGGAAGGCGTTTGAAGTGCATTTAATTATAATAAATAATTAAATTGTATTTAATTTATTTATTTTATTTTAAATTACCACATTATAATCCTTATCTATAAATATGATACTACAGAAATTATCTATAATTAGATTCATAACCATAGGAGATTAGATAGGAGGAGAGAAAACATTCTACAATATACTATTGCATCAGAGAAGGATGGGTGAACCAATAGAGGTGGATTGAGAAGTATTGAATGTAGGGGGGTTATTCTTCATAAATGAATAATTTAATCATTTTTTATCAATCAGAAATGAAGATAGGTATATTTAGTTTTGGTTTCATCCCTTGTGAGTAAAATATTAGGAATGGATTTTATTATCTATCATTGATTTGCAGATATAATCCTATGATAAAAAATTATTTTACAAAATTAAATGATTCTTTTAATTTAATATATTATGATTATGTTTCACACATTATCCCAAATATATAAATATTTATATTGGACTTCATTGGTCAATGATTATTGTCACTATTTTTATCACTCATACACCCATCTGTTCTGGTGTTCTTCATTGTCGGCCTACAAGGCCTTGGTTCAACATTTCTATGGCATGTTTGATTGTGATTGAAACCTTGGAATCAAGGTGGTTTGAGGAATGATGATTTGATAGTGATTTTTTATGTATCTACACTATTAAAGGATTATTCTTCACGGATCTTGGATCTTGAGTAATAATAGTGTTGGGAGGTGCTATGAGATGCACTCTAAGCTTTGTATGGATAGCCAATTTCCAATTTTCAATCACCACTATGCCAAAATAAATGGATAGAGACGAAAGGAACTAATTTTTGGAGGTCAAATAGTGTGATTCATAGTGATGATCATGAATCTATAATATTTTTTTAATGAATTGGTGTATTAGAAAAACAAACTACAGTATTTTAAGTTCAAAAGAACAAAAACTACATTCCTCCCTTTCCATGGTCTGAAGTGTTTCCAATCAAGATAAGGATCACATGTCATATATTCGTGCCCAAACTATGTGTGATACCAACCCAAAACCATGGGAATGTAATAGCTCCATACACCTAGTACCCTGCATAGTAAGACTAAATGTAACATCTTAAATGTTTAAAAAGAAATACTTTGTTCGATAACATACATGATATTCTATTTCGAGCTTAAACAGATAACTAAATATTATTATTTAAATTTATCCATTATATCATAGACATTAGAAAAGAGAAAATTAATATTTTTAATAAAATAATGAAAATTTTTTTTCCCCTTGTTTATATATTGATTCATTGGTTTCCATATTTAATGAAATGAAACTAAAAACCAACTGAATATAAGGGTTGTATATTTAATGAATAACTATTTAAAATTTAATAATTGTGTTTATAAAATAATAGAATAACTATTTTTGGAATATATTAATTTATCATTGATTACAAATAATGTTTAAAATTAATATTATGTGTTTTCTAAACATTATATAAGAAGAAATTCATTTTTATAGATTAAATAACTATTTTTAAACACAATTATAATACATTTTGATGGTGAGAAAATTATATATCTAATTTTCAAAAAACAAATATGTTATTTTTGTAAATATAAACATCTTCTATGGAATTATTATGTCAAAAATATAATTTGGATAAACTTTTTGTAATATCTCTGATTAAATTCATATTTTAATGAATAAGGGAAAATACTACAATTCAAATAAAAAATTCCTTTTCATCTAATTTATTTATACTATTAGAATATTATTTTTCATAGTTTTTAGGTATAATTATATTAATTTTTTATCAGGTAATCACGTTTTTTTCATTAGATTTTTTTATATTAAAATTAAAAAAGAAAATCTATATGAACTATTGAACGTTTTACTTTAAAAACCCATTTTCTCATTACATCAATGGGATTTCTTTACAATTAATTTATATTTTATCATTGTTTTTATTTTTTAAAAATGGATTCCATATATGGAATCATAATATCAAAAATATGTAAATAGTTTTCGTTTATTTTTTGGACATTATGAATAATAAATTTATTAATTATTTTAATTATCATGTTTAAGGACAAATCTGGTAATTAAAGGAGGAAATAAAATTATAGTAACATAAATCTACCATAAAACATATATAAATTTAATTTCATGAGATTAGTCTGATCATGATAAACCTTGGGTCAATTTTAGGTCCACTTGGAGCCACTTTGACGACATTAAAGGATTTATAATGTTATATTCAACAAATAGTCATTTTTTTAAACTTCTATTTTTTAAAAATTAATGTATTTTAATATGGAGTTATAGAGTGGATATCATTGACTATAAATAGTAATTATAAAGCTAAAAATCATACCTATATCATGATAATTTATTTATAATTATTATTAATTATATAATTAAATTTTATTATCACACAAAGATGATGTAATAATAAATTTAGTAAAGACGGTATCAAATAAATGATATTAATAATAGTAAAACAATTATAATTTGATATATTTCATGCCATGAACGAATATTATTGATGATTACTGAATTTTATGATTTATTTAATGTTTTTTTCAATGGAAACAATGTTTTATGATTTTTTAATAAAGTAAAGTGATGAATAATGTCTTAATTAACATCATTCATAACATAAAATATAAAATATTAAACTAAATGAAGTAAAACTTTTTAGAAAACTATGATTCAAATGATAATTTGAAATAATTATAAATTTGCCTTTAAAGACTTATTCATATGTCGTTTGGCATAATTTGGAAATTCTTTTATCTCTCAAAGTGCAAATTACTTGATAAAATGGTGAGAGTTAGATGGGATTTAAACAAAAAGGAGAAGGGTTAAAAAATATACAAAACCTGTTAAATTTGAATATAATGATCTTTATTCAAACCAAAATCCTCCTATATTCTATTTAAATAATTTTGAGACCATTTTTATTCAAAAGAGAACTTATATTAATTTAATACTTTTGATAATTCCAAGGGTGCCCCTACTATCTCCTTTAAAAAGGCACCCATTCCTCTCTATTATACACACATAAAAAACCTTTTGGTTCATCAATTATTTAACCTAAAAATATAAAATAATCCCTCCAAAAATTATTTAGGTTTTATTTTAGGCAAAACACCCTCCATTGTGGTGTTATGGTGTTCTTAAAAGGTGATCAACTGAAGAAGAGGTGTCATTTTCTTTATGTATTTATATTTCATTTTTTCTTACCATTAAATCAAATATTATTCTCCAAATATTAAATAATAAATATATTATCCTAAATATACTAACATGTTATCATGATTATAACATCACCTAAATCCATGTCCACGACTATTAAATGGGAAAATAATTAATCGTTCAGGCCTATATGAGAACTATCACCTCCATGAACCGAACTGATTCATTTTCCATAATAATCTCTCATGACTAGTTAAAATATAGGAATCTATTTTCATATGTGATATTAAATAAATTTTAGTCATTATAAGATAATAATATATCAATACTGTTTGTACTTTCCGTATGCATAAAAATGATAACGTCATTCGTGCGTACCTGTTAACTATCAACTCCACGAAGCGATGTGGCTCATTTTTATTCATTATATTATTTTTAATATATATATATAAGTTTATTTAAATGTTTAATATTATATTATTTATTTTATGATAATTCTAAAAATATAAAATAATACATTCCTACATTCCATATAGATCAATGAAAAATGGAAAACATTACTCATGAGTATTAAAGTTTAATCATCTCCATGATTATAATGTTGTTCATATTTCATAAATGTACTTAATAGGTTGATATAAAATTATAATTTATGTATAAAAATAAGAATAATTTCATGAATAATATTCTTAATGTCACAACCCATCCCCTAGGGCCCATATCGTGACTTCCCAAGCCAGCCTTCTATAGGCCAAGGGCTGGCGAATAGCACCAAAGGCATAATTTCACTTAAAATGGGAAGGCATTGCCTTTATAAATTGTAAAAACACACAACCAGAGTACAAGAGGAAGCATACACTAAGTAAAAACTGTATGACAAGTATGCTTAATGTAAAGGGTCTGGAAATACAAGCCCAACCGTAAAGTACACGGAAAATACAAACATGTACAACTAAAAAAGAAAACAGCTGGAAGGTGTCTAGCAGCTCCTGGATCGTCCACCACGGATCCTACCTAAATGGTAGGTATAGATAGCCTCTTTAGTGCTTCATGTCCATCCATCTCCTCTAGGTACTGACTCATCCTGAGGTCCACCCCCGGGTACCGTCCAGTCCTCATACACTCCGCCTCAGTCAGTGCTCTCTGTCATCTGCATCCAACACAACGAGGTGCAGGAATATCCCATGCAGGGCTGAGTATAACGATACTCAGTAGGGATCCCGAGACCCTCAAGGTCTCACTAAATCCAATAAGGATAAACCACAAAGTATGAAATCAAAAAATAACCCTTACTATGTTATATGCCCATACATATACCTAAGTTATCATGTATTCCATCTCAATCATGAGGAAAACACAAAGGTCATTGACTCAGATCAAACCATGATTTTTATTCATGATGTCGAAACCATGGATTTTAGAGGACACCTCCTCTATCGTGTATAGTGGGCCTACCGCTACAACTAAGCACTTCCCGCTAACCTTGGACTACTGAAGTACTCTACCCGTCGATTACTATGAGCCTACCTCTACACCCAAACACTTCCCACTATGGGTCTTCTGGTACAACCAAGCGCTCCCCCTCGTAGCCTACAGAGGCACTCCTTCTATCGAGTACCGCGGGTCTGCCGCTACAACCAAGCGCTCCTCTATCGTGGGTCTTCTGCTACAACCAAGCGCTCCCCAATGGGCCATCCAAATCACTCCAAGTCAATTGATCAACATTCATCAAGTCATAGCTAGCTACTAGGTCACTGCAATCTGCTCGCTCATCAGTGGGAGGATTCGCTCCCCGTTCTACAATCCGATATTCCGATTGTCATGAAACATCACGTAGAAGTATCACAAGGACCTGCACATCATAGGGGTCTCAACGCAACAAACAACGTGTCAATCGGACTCCCGGCCTGCGAGTTATTAGCCTTTTAGTCCCGGGGGCCCAGATGGTTTCGTGTACGAACCAACCCGACCATATCTCAGCTATACCCCAAACTCCCATGTGGGTATTTTTAAATGCAATGTTTCTCAATGATATTACCAGCACCGCTAACAATTCGTCAAACAGAAGTCTGATGCCAAAGATATGGCCAAAGTAAGCAATGGGTCATTAGTAATGAGTCTGGGTCCTGTCCGAACCAGTCGGACCGACTCGTCCCAACCCAGTTCCGGCCGGCTGGGCTCCGGCAGGCTTCGGGCGTACCGGGTAGGTCGCAACAAGATCCAGGTAAGTGGGCAGTATGCCCGCAGGGGGCTCGAGGCATCGGGGAATACGCTGTCAGGGGCGTCGGGCGCCGGGAAGCACGCCCACAGGGGCACGGGGCGTTGGGAGTGCTCCGGAAGGGGAACGGGGAACCGGGAGTGCGCCCGTAGGGACACGATGAGCACCGGCAGGGTCGCCGGGTGCGCGCCGGCAGGGGCGCATGGCACCAGGAAGAACTCATGCAGTGACGCGGGGCGCCCGGCCGCACGCCGGCAGAGGCGTGGGGCACCCGGCCGCATGCCGGAAGGGGCGATGGGTGCACGGCCATGCGCCGGCAGAGGCGCGAGGTGCCGGGAGCACGACGGCAGGGGTGCAGGGCTTCGGGAGCACGCAGGCAGGGGCGCGGGGCGCGGAGTTTGTGTCGGCATGGGCCGAGGGGTGCAGCTAGCGCACTGGGGTTCCGTGGGGGCAGCACAGTTCACGGAGGTCGTGGGTAGCGCGGCCTTGGTTCGTCGCCTTCATCATCATCGTCACGTGTACCACCTTCGTCGTCACCAAATAAGAACAAACATGGGGAGGGTCAGACCATGTTCGTGTAGCCCGAACCCTCCATGTTATGGTGACAAAAAATAGAGATTCTCATACCATAACTTGATTAACGAAGAACAAGCGTATATTCTCATAATTAAAATAACACAAAAATTCCCCGACATCGCTTGTCGTTCGTTTTTTGACGAAGTCGCGGGACGTGGGTGTCGTTCTATTGACATTGGAGGAAGAAGAGCTCAAAAAAGACACATGTAGATGACATCGTGGGCGTTATTCAGGGACGAGAGTGCTTCCCTTTCTTGCCTTGGTTGAAAAGGATGAAGACGACACTCATTGTTATTCATTCATCGTGGGTGACGGTTCGTCATTGGAGGAGTAATTTTGCAAGGGTTTGGCATCGCGTCTCTTTTCCAGCGTTTCGCCGCATGAAGAAGCCATCCCAAAACCATTCTCCAAGCTTCTTTTATATAGGAGAGGGGGAGATGTAAGTAACAATTGTGGAATTTATGATGTTTCATTTATTATGAAGATTCCTAATCTCAATTATGTGGTTACTCAATTAAAAAAGGGAGAACAAATTAATTGGCTCCACAAAAATAATTGCACGTGAGTTGGCACACTTAATTTGGAAGATTTTAAGAGGCTCCATATAAATAATTTACGCGCATTGTTGAAATTAATTGGTATGCACGTTGGCTCTATTAATTGTCACATGTGTTGGCACAATTAATTGGCATGTGCATTGACACAATTAATTGCACAGAGGTGGCAAGAGGTCCTCCCTAATTAATGAGGGGTTATGCGTCATGGGGGGTCCCCATATCGTAACCCCTCATGAAAGGTTATGCTCGGGTGGATCCCACCACCAAAACCTCTCATGGGAGGTTGGGGTGTGGCGGTGCCACCATAAACTCCCCAGTGGAAGTTCCAACTACCCGCACTCACGCATGGCAGCTAAAAACAAATAAAATAATGTGTTGAACTTTTTTTTTTTTTTATAAAAAGAGAAAAACTAACTTTTATTCCTGATCATCTTCCGTTGAGGTGAAAGTATTCTTAAGAGAATACTGGCGTTGTGGGTTCAATGGTATCCTCAGATTTTAATTCTGAGTACCGTTTCAATAGTTACACAACGCCGCTCCCATGTTTACTAATCAAAGATGAAAAAAATTGCGAAAAATTATTATTAGTCACCCTCGACCCACTCCAGTCGAGGTTAGGCTATACCTAGGTGGAAAATTACCCAGTGAACCCAATGGTACTCTTGGATTTTTAATCTGAGATACCATTTAGAAGTTATTAATTTTACAATTAAATAATTGTAATTTAATTATTTTATTTGCGTCCAAAAATTAATTTTTTCTATTGGCTCTCGTCGGCCAATATTAGTGACTTCTTAAATAAAACATGCCCTCACAAGTTCAACCGTGGTCTCAGATTTTTAATCCGAGATACCATTTGTGAGTTATAAGAATTTAAAAAATAAAATATTTTATTTAATTATTTTATTTATGGTTATACTATTAATTGTATTTCTTATAGGAGGCCCGCGCTGACTAAACCTAAGTCGTGCCTAAGGTAAAATTTCTATCTTGAGCACAACGGTGCCCTCAGATTTCTGATCTAAGTAACTATTTGAGAGTTATTCCACTTTTTTAGGAAAACTGATTACCCGTGTTAATTTAAGCTTAACAAAATTTCTATGGATCATTTCGGGAACTCCGGGCCTCAGAATCACACACCGTCTGATTTTGCGAACTCGTAAAATTATTATTTAAATAAAAAAAATTACCTGGAAATTTTGAGTCTTTACATTCTCCCCACCTCAGGAATCTACGTCCCCGTAATCCGAAACTCAAACAAAGGAAACAAATGGGGGAACTGACCACGCATGTGAGTCTCCCACTCCCATGCGCTCTCTTGGAGGTTCCCGTGATGCCAGAGATCACACACCAGAGGTATCGATCATCCAAGTAGTACCCACTTCTATTGATCATCAATCTCCATTGGAACCTCCATGAAAGTCTCCCCATCATCGATGTCTAGCTCTCCATGGTCGACGATGTGTGAAGGGTCATGCATGTATCTCCTCAGCCGAGATATGTTGAAGATGTCATACACCAGGTGCAACTAAGGTGGTATAGCTAAGCGGTATGCCACCTCATAAACCCTGTTAAGGACATGAAAAGGTTCGATGAATCTTAGTGATAACTTGCCTCCTTGAGAAAATCTCTGTAGACCTCGTCTAGGTGAGACCCATAAAGAGACATCGTCGCAATCCTTGAACTCCAGTGGTCTCCTTCTCCTGACAGCATATGACTCTTATATGCTCTATGTAGTCTTCATCTACTCTTGGATTATCTGTACATTCTTCATGGTAGCTCGTACCATCTCTGGTTGGTAGGAAGTGGGCCGACTTGGTGAGTTGGTCGATGATCACCAAAATAGATCCATGTCTCCTAGACGTACGTGAAAGACCTATCATGGTGTCCATGGATATCCCTTCCCACTTCCACTCTGGGACCTCTAAAGGCTGAACCAAGGCAACTGGTACCTGGTGCTCTTCATTCACTTGTTGACAAGTGAGGCACCATGAGACAAGCTCTACTACCGCCTTCTTCATACCTTGCCACCAGTGCTGTCGTCGAAGGTCCCGGTACATCTTCGCCACTCCTGGATGTACCGCTAGAGGGGATGTGTGGAAATCCCTCAAAAATTCCTCATGAAGTGCAACTAGTACCAAGGTACGTCCTCTGAAAAGTGTTATATGCTCCCCACCTTCAGAAAATCCATCAGGTTTCTGCCCTGTAGATATCTGAGCACGACTCGTCTCACAGTCAGCATCTCCACGCTGCACCTCCTTGTCTCGCTGAAGAAGTGGAAGAGTGACTGTAAGATATTGAAGATTGGATACTCCATCCCTATCCACAAAGGATATATGCATGGTAGCTAGCTGATATGTTGCCTCTCCTAGAAGCCGAATTCCTGATCTCCTGATGAGAGAATATGTAACAATGTTCCCCTTCCCAGGAGTATAGACATTCTCGAAGTCATAGTCAGGTAGGAACCAAAAACTCAAAACTCCTGCTGCCACGAGGGTAGGGCTGGTTGACTCAAGAGTGATTGGCTGCACCCTCCTATGCATGAGTTTAACATATGCTGCATGGGATTCCATTTTCGCATACTAAAGAAAACCTCATCTCAACATTGTTGATAAACCACATCCTCTTTTTCTAATATAGTCAATTTGAGTGAGAACTATGGATGTCAAGTCCAAACCCAAACTAATATCGTAAGGCCTAGATGCTGCCACCAAGAGGTTCCATCGAAACTCTCGCCTCTAGGGTTCGATAAAACGGTCGGTGTAAGTGTGATTATCGCGCCCCTCCCAAATGTATCTCCAAACATGATGGTCAAGTAAATAGTTTAACCAGAAACTCTAGGTCTGGGACTTGATTTGTGGAAGGAAGGAATGATTGGTACATATGTCTATTAATACGGAAGCTAGTAGTAGACAAAGTATGTACCTCAAATCATTCCTAGAGCCCTTGGGTCACACTCCTTGACTGCATGCAACTATTATATTCCTCTGCCCTCCAACTCCCTGATCGTAGTGGGGATAAAAAGGTGGGTGGTTGTAACATGTCAAAACGTACACCACCTCATGCTGCTCTCCTAGCTCTTCTTCCACATCTGTTTCCCTACTGATTCATCTATCCCTGTTACATCCTCTTTCTGAAACAGTTTACACACCCATGTCTCTAAGAATAGTACTAGTTTCCTGCTTTCCAACTACTAACATTCACTAGCTGTACCTGCTAAGCCAAAGAACATTCAACCGCAAAGGTTCTCTCTAATATCCAAACATAGGTAGGAATGCGCAGAGGAAAAAATGATGGCTCTGATGTCCCTAAACACACCAAACTCAGAGGTCCAAGCTCTGAAACATGGATAATATTGTATTCATTGAGTACCAAGAATGATCAGTACACCTCGACGAATACTCAACTACCAACATGTCATCCTGCCTAACCTATAGAAGCTCAAGAGAACTATCAACCACCTCCTTAGGCCAATCCTCAACTGCCTGTAAGTCAAGATCACTTTAGAACCAGAGGGGTATCTTATATTATAACATGTGTAAGGAACAATGAATACATGTGTCATCAACCAGTACCACCAGTTGAAACTCATGACCAACAGGATGTGATATAGCTGACACACTACCTGAAGGTACAATCTCGGGAAAAGGTCTACATACCAAATCCCCATCTCTATGTGAACCAAACTCATGGTAACTCACTAGAAACACTAGTAGCTAAGATCACCCTCAGATCTACTGGTGTCTCATCTAGGCATAGAACCCTAAGAATCTCCTCTAGTCAATCCTCTACTGCCTGGGAATCTATCTCGCCTCACAACCTCGAAGGCCTCTTCCACTGGAACTCATGTAACGTGCTCAGTTGGGGTGCACTGCCCTCCTCTGTGGCTTGTGGAATTTGTTTCCCAACGGGTGGTGGTGCTGCATGTACACCACCTGAATGTCCAAACATTGTAAAAGGGCCTTGCACCGGATCCTCATCACTCAGTGGACTATCATTGGGTACCCTCTCGAAACTCCAACTGGCTGTCTGCGTGGAGGCATCCTGAACGAATGCGACATGATCAAAAGATTATACCTGGTGAGATGACCTGGTTTGTGCTGACTTAATGAAAACTTTTGAAAACAAACACGCAATCCGTGTTTTCCTGTACTTAAGTCAGAAATCAGTTGTCAAGGTACTGGTGTATGGATACGTCAGCTTCTGCATCAAAACTGGACTCCCTGAACTAAAAAACACACTCAATACCCTTAACACAATTTCTTCATAGAAAGAAAATGTCGGAGTCCTGTGTTCTGTGGTAGAACTGAATCCTCTAATACCAATTTGTCACGACTCTCCCCCTGGGGCCCGTATCGTGACTACCAGAAGTCCATATTCCACGGGCCAGGGGATAGCGACTAGCACCAAAGGCGTAATTTCTCTAAAAATGGGAAGACATTTCCCTTATATATCGTAAATACACACAACTAGAGTTCAAGTGGAAGAAAACACTATTTAAAAACTGTATGAAAAGTATACTGAAAGTAAAGGGGCCGAAAATAAATGCCCAATAGTAAAGTAGAAGGAAAAGACAAACCGGTACAACTAAAAATGAAAACAGTTGGAAGGTTTCTAGTAGCTCTTGGATCATCCACCACGAATTCTACCTGAACGGTAGGTACAGATGGCCTCCTTAGTGCTCCATGTCTGTCTGTCCCCTCTGGGTACCCACTCGTCGTGAGGTCTACCTAAGGGTATCATCCATTCATCGTACACTCTGCCTCAGTCAGCACTGTCCGGCGTCTGCATCCAACAAAACGAGTTTCGGGCATAGCCCATGTAGGGGTGAGTATAACGAAACTCAGTAGGGACCCAAAGACCCTCATGGTCTCACAAAATCCAACAAGGATAAACAAAAAAGTTTTAAATCAACGGATAACCCTTACATAGGTATATACCCATACATATTCCTATGTTATCATGTAACCCCTCTCAATCATGAGGAAAAAAAGGTCATTGACTCAGCTCAATCTAGGATTTTTATTCACGATGTTGAAACCACAGCTACTAGATAAATCTTCCTCGGTCAAGTATAGTGGGCCTGCTGCTACAACTAAGTGCTTCCCACAAACCTTGGACTGCTGTAGTACTCCACCTTCCGTGTACTATGGGCCTACTGCTACAACCAATTTCATCTTAACATGGGTCTGTCGCTACAACCAAGCACACCCCCTCATAGCCTACACAGGTGCTCCTTCTGTCATGTACCACGGGTCTGCCGCTACAACCAAGCACTCCTCCGTTATGGGTATGCTGATACAACCAAGCACTCCCCACTGGGCCATCCGAATGATTTCGAGTTGATCGATCAGCAGTCGTCAAGTCTCAGCAAGCTACTTGGTCTTTGTAATCTGAACTTTAGTCACTCGGAGGGTCTGCTCCACATGCCACAAGCTGATAAACCAAGTGTAACGAAAACTCACGTTGATGTATCACAAGGAACGCCACGTAATAGGGGTCTCAATGCAAAAGGCAGTGCGTCAATCGGACACCCGGTCAATGAGTTATTTTTTTAGTCCCAGGGGCCCGATTGGTTTCTTGTACGAACCATCCTAACCATATCTCAACTATACCCTGAACTCCCATGGGGATATTTTTAAAGGGTCCATTTATCAAAGAGATTACCATCGCTGCTGACGGTTCGTCAAACGGACGTCCAATGCCATAGATATGGCCAAAGTAAGCAATGGGTCATTAGTAATGGGCTCGGGTCTGGTCCGACCCGGTCGAACCAACTCGGGCCCACCCATTCTAGGCTGACCCGGTCGGGGTCGACCAAGTCAGAATCGCTGGCTCTGACCCAACCCATTGGTTGGGTCAGTCTGCTAAGTATTGACTCGGTCCGCTGGGCCTAGCCCAGCAGACTACAAGGGCCGTTCGACCCATTAGTTTCCATGTAAGCAGATCAGTAACTCGGCTAGGGAGACCGGCTGGTTCGGCCAGCGACATAGCAGGGGACGCCGCAGATCGGGTCAAGAGGCCGGTGGGCAAGAGGCAAGTAGACAGGCCGCGTGGGGAGCAGGCTGGCCAGATGGTCTTCGGCAGGCTCCGGGCGCATCGAGCAGGTCGCAGTAGGAGCCGGGTAGGCGGGCAGCATGCCAACACGGGGAGCGTGGTGCCGGGCAGTGCAAAGTCAGGGGTGCGGGGTGCCGGGCAGTTCGCCGACAGGGTCGCGGGGCACCTGGAGATTTCCGGAAGGGGTGCTGGGCACTGGGGCATGCTGGGAGGGGCGCGAGGCGCAGGGGAGCGCACCGGCAGTGGCGCAAGGGGACAAGTGCACGCGGGCAGGGGCGCCAGGAGACAGAAGCACACCAGTAGGGGCGCGGGGCACCGGGTGCATGATGGTAAGGGAACGGGGCACCGGGAGCATTCCGGCAGGGACGCGGGGTGCTGCGTGTGTGCCAACAGGGTCTCGGGGGTGCATGTAGCTCACTGAGGTGCCGTGGTGGTGGCGCAATTCACGGAGGCCAGGTGTAGTGTGGCCTTGGTTCACTGCCTTCTTCATCATCACTACGTGTATCGCATTCGTGTTCACCAAAGAAGAACAAACATGGGGAGGGTTGGACCGTGTTTGTACGGCCCGAACCCTCCTCATTATGGTGACAGAAAACAGTGATTCTCATACAATAACTTGATTGACGAAGAATGAGAGTTTATTATCATAATTGAAATAACACAGAAATTCCCCTACCTCAATTCTCGTTCGTCGTTGACAAAGTCGCGGGAAGCGGGCGATGTTCCGTTGACGTCTGAGGAAGATGATCCTGAAGAAGACGAGTTGAGATGACAGTGTCGACATTCTTCGTGGACGGAAGTGCTTCCTTTTCCTGCCCCAGTTGACGAAATATGGTCATGGCATTCTCCGTTCTTCGTTTTCTGTGGGCGACGGTTCATCGTTGGAGGAGTAATTCTCAAAGGGTTGGGCATTGCGTCTCTTTTCCAGCGTTTCGCCGCTTGAAAATGTCGTCCCAAAACCATTCCCAAAGCATCCTTTATATAGGATAGGGGAAGATGTAAGTAACCAAAGTGGAATTTATGACGGTTCATTTATTATGAACCTTTATAATTTCCAACGATGCCATTACATAATTTAAAAAGGGAGAAAAAATTAATTAGCTCCACTAAAATAATTGCACAAGTGGTGGCACACTTATTTTGGAGGATGTTAAGAGGCTCTCGATAAATAATTTAAGCACGTTGGTGAAATTAATTGGCATGCACGTTGGCTCAATTAATTGGCATGTGCATTGTCACAATTAATTTAGCACGTGTGTTGACACAATTAATTGCGCAGAGGAGGTCAAGAGGTCCTCCCTCATTAATAAGGGGTTATGCATCTTGGGTGGTCCCCACATCGCCACCCCTCTTGGGAGGTTATCCTTAGATAGATCCCACGACCATAACCTCTCACCGGAGGTTGGGGTGTTGTGGTCCCACCATCAACTCCCAAGTGGAGGTTCCAACTACCCGCACTAACACATGGCAGCTAAAAACAAATAAAATAGAGTGTTGACCATTATTTTATTATTTTTTATAAAAAGACAAAAACTAGCATTTATTCTCGATCGTATGCCATCAAGGTGAAAGTCTTCTTAAACGAATACAGGCACTGTGAGTTCAACGATGTCCTCATATTTCCATTCTGAGAACTAGTATAAAAGTTACAAAATGCTGCACGCGCATTTACTGAACGTACATGAAAAAAAGCTCGGAAAATTATTATCAGTCACCCTTGACCCACTGCAGTCATGGTTAGGCTCTGCATAGCTGAAACACACCCCATATAACCCAACAGTACTCTCAGATTTTTAATCTGAGTTACCATTTACATGTTATGAATTTTATAATAAAACATTTTCACTTAATTATTTTATTTGTGGGAAAAAACTAACTTTTCTGGGGGCTCGTGCTAGCCAAAGTTAGTATCATTTTAAATAAATCATTCCCCCACTAGTTCAGATATGGTATTAGATTTTTAATCTGAGCTACCTTTTGTGAGTTATATTCATTAGAAAAATAAAATAATTTATTTAATTATTTTATTTACTATTATTCCATTTTTGGGATTTCTCATAGGAGACCCGCGTTGACAAAAATTAAGTCGCACCTAGGGTAAATTTGCCATCCTAAGTGCAAAGGTGACCTCGGATTTGTAATCCGAGTAACTTATTGAGATTTATTCCACTTTTTAAGGAAAACTGCTTAACTGCGTTAATTTAAGCTTAATAAAACTTCGACGGATCATTATGGGCTCTCCGGGCCTCGGAATCGTGCACCGTCTGATTTCGCAGACTCGTAAATTTATCATTTAAATAAATAAAAATTTACATTGAAATTATGGTTCCTTACACATAATATTACGTAATTATGACCTCATGTACCATTGATATCCTACCATGTTCATTTTCGTCTCGAGTACCAAAAATCGAAAAAGCACCTGATGTGAACAGAAATAATTAAAAAATTGTTAAGAAATGATAATAGTAATATAAATGGAATAATGAGCTTTATAAATTTTTTATGCATGTAAATAATTTAACTATTTTTATTATTTAGGAAGATAAATATTGAATGTGACAATTAAAACATAAGGTAGAGAACTTTGTCTCAATCTACTTTCATTGAGGTATTTCTTGATAATATGAACCATGATTCATTTATAAGGTGTATATTTTGCTTCTATGACGTTTCACTCCATATTTTATCTATAATAATGTTATTTAATGTTTTTTGGAATGTATTATTTCATGGAGGTTAAGATTTAATTGTTCAAATTGGTATGGGACAACTTGAATGTTTACGTAATTAATTATTAAAACTTTTTTTCCTTATGATATTAATTTACATATTTATTTATATGATTATAAAATGCTTATAAAGGAAAAATTATGATTATCATAAATTTCATTGAATTTTTTTAAAGGAATATTTTTATATGAATTGTTTTACTTTATTTTCAAAATTAAAACATGTTTTTTATGTATGTGTTGACAATGACTTCAATGTTTCCATAACTATTATTCGATATTTGGATTCATCTATAAGAGTTATTTCTTTATATGAAAAAACCCCTAATTCATGTTTTTAGTGTTTTCATATTGAAAATGGGTTTTCAAGTGGATTTACTATTTCAAAATCATCAAATTATATATTGCGATTGAAAATGAAATTTTATGAGTGAGATGATGATAATTGCAATCTTTTTTGTGTCTTGATTATATAATGGTACTTGTAAATTTCACAAGTCATTACATGATAAAACAATGACAATTTGTTACATGATAATCCAAATATTGGTTGTTGAATAATAAACCATGTATTGGTGGTTACATTATAATATCTAATTTATTGTGTATGGAAGTCAGTCATATGACTATTCTATTTTAAAGAGTGATATTGTGGAATGAGAATGTATGGTTATTCCATTTATGTATGATTATGTCTCAGGTTACCTCTATATGTTATATGTTGCTTTATATGGTTTTTAGGGTAGTATTTTTATTACAAAAATGGTAAGAAATGTTTTTTAAGGAAAATATTTGCTTATTCGTAATGGTGAATAAATATTAATTTATGGTAAAGTATTCATGGTTTACGTGTTTTAACAAGAATAATAGTTTAACTTCATTGTCTAACAATTATTAAGATTTAGTACTCATCCGATGTTTTGAAATGATTTTCATAGGTCTTAAGATATGTATGAAAAATTAATATTTTTTGAAGAATAAATTTAAGATTTGTCTCTAATAGAAGTAATTCATAATTTTAAGAGGGTTTTCTTTAGTAGAAAACATGGATAACAATTATTACTATCCACATATAGTGTATGGGTCTACCTTCTATGATTTTTTCCAATTTTTTTAAACAGTAAACTAAAAATACCCTCGAATGTAAATTCTATTTCAAAAACACTAGAATATGTAACAATTAAGGTCGGGTCCTTATACACAATGTGTAGTAAAGGGGTACATAGGCACACTCAGAGGAATAAATGAATGGATTTGAAATCATGAATATCCAAGAACAAGTAGAGGTACATTGTTAAGACACAAAGTACATATAAATTTCCAACAAAACAAAGGAAATAATTTTGTGGCACGGACACACCATCTTCTTAAATACACACACCATGTATCATGGCATGGAATCCCAATTCATGTCAAAAGGATAACATGAACCAGTGATAAGGAGAGGTCACACACATTGTGGGCCCCCATATACACCATGTATTTCCTCCATAACTTAATAATCTCATATATCCTTATTCAAGACTTAGATTTCAACCTAGGAGTCTTCTGTCCAATTTGTTTTTATGTGTAAAACACGATAGTGGACTATATTCTATAATATGAGATATCATGCATGGTTTTCAGATCATGGGGATACTTTACGTGATGCTTGATAATTATAGGGATTAGGGAAGGGTCATCAATGTGATGGTAAGGTTATAAATCCCCCATCATATTATGACGTGATCCTTAATAATTATTAAATTCATAGAGACGGTACTACCCTACACCGGGTTCATGTATTCTATTTATATGGTTTTACTCCCACAACATTCATATTTGGGGTCATTTGGGCACTCCATCGGAGTTGTGACACCCTCGACTATTAAATTCTATGGTGATAGGTGATCCCTTAAAAACATATATTGGGGTGGATTCATTTAATGTTGGGCATAAGTGTTGGATGTTTGGAGTTTTATGTTGACTCATTGAGTTTCGATGAGCTATGAGATAGGTATCCCATATATCTCTGTACTAGGTTTCTTTATGAGAATATATGTATTTTGTTTTCATTTCCCTCTTGTTATGGGTCAATTTTACATTAATTAAATCTTTCTATTGCACCCTCTTTGATTTTTTGTGTGTCCTAATTAGTATATATATAATCACCGCTACATGGGATATTTCCCCACAAGTTACGTCTTATGTACATGATGGGTAAAGAAATGGTAAATTTTGTGGATCATAGTGATACATGGGTGTAATGATTAAATATAGTGTTTTGGACATTGAGATCAGGAGTAAATATATCATAGTTTAATTTATTCTAGTTATAGATATATAAGAACATTATTTTTTGTTGGGCACGTATTTTTCCCCTTTCATTTATTCTCTGGTTTAAAATGTTTTACCAAATTGTATTTTCATTGAGGTTATTGCATGCATGGTTTTCTCTAGATGTTATTTCCTTCTACATTTATCTATATTACTACATATATATGTTTTGGATTTTTCATACATTTATATTAGGCAATGGAATCCCATTCGATATTATTTATTCTTAGTCATTGTCACCATTAAATTGCTTATTAGAGGCAAGATTGTGGTTGTAGATGGTCAAGCTTATAATATTTAGGTTGGAAAAAGTGGGGTAGGTCATTATAGCATGGTATCAAAGAATTATATTCCATGGGATAGTGTTTTAAGGTTCCCCTTGTCGGGAATTGGATGGGTCTTCTATAAGTGGTGTTGGAGTGTTTCAAATTTACCTATTAGGATAAGGAACCATGTTTTTTTTGTGTAATATGACACATTAATTTATGATGAATCTAAATATATACTATCGGAATCTATAAATATATAAATTGATTGAACTAAAAAAGGGTATATGAATCATATAGGATTTAGTCCTTTGACTCTAAATCATTGGATAGATCACCATTTTTATATGTTTATCTATCAATGGTACATATTTACTGCATACAGGATTCCTCCTCGAACCATATAGCCAGTTTACTGACTCATGATCATCAATAATCTCTTATGAGTTATGAGGCCTCAGTTCACATGCCCTATCATGACGTATTACCTTCATACGGATTGGGAGAGGCACCCCGCTTTTCATGTAGTAGAAGGTACTAGATATCAGGCTGATGATGTGTGTAGGATTAGTGTTCTCCATGAGTTCCATCAATGTAGTCAGCTAAAGTTCCACAGTAAGCCGGATCCAAATGTAGTGGAGGATTATCTTGAGTCAATGGTTCAAGTCTTTAGGATGGTTTAGAAACTAACCGATTAGAAGGTTACACTAACATCCATTTTTCTATATGGAGTAGTTGGGTGGTATTGGTGTAAGGTGGTGTAGAAAAAAGATGAGACAACACTCTCATGTTTTGATTTCCATCAACTGTTTAATGAGTTGTATCATCCTAAGTTCTTCTGCACAGTTTGATTCTTAGAAATCATTGAGAAATGTATGTGTATTATAATAGTGGAGAATTATTTCTTAAGATTTACTAACCTCATATGATACTGTAACGATATTATGTGAGATATCTACTTCTATTTGAGGAATTTTGAGTTGGGTCTTCATAAAGAAAGTTTTTCTAGAGTTGTCTCATTATTTATACCCAATGACTATAGGGTGCATGTGTGGGATCTTATTACTATGATCTTTATATAAAAGGGAAGTCAGGTTGTTGGAGTTAGTCGTGTGATCTTGTGGTCATGTCATCTGTAGCTTTTATCAGGAATATGATGTCATGTTACCAATAGATAAGACAAACACATTCTTATATACACGCACATTTATTTTTATCTTAGGCATATCACAGTGGATCTAGCCATTCTAGAGAGGGTAGATATTATAATTGTGATCATTAGGGTCACATGAATCATTATTTTCTAACATTTCATATTGAGAAGAAAAAAACATAGTAGATGGACCATAATATAAGTGGTAGGAATATGATTAGAGATTTCAATGGAATGTTCAGGATCAACCCCTATGAGGTGGTGTTATCACATAGTAGGTGTAAATCTTAAGGGGGATCTTCTAGGGAAGTGTGACAATGTAAACTACTTCCACCACCACTATTTTTCACACACCCACCTTAGGGATCTGGAATTTGAGGTTGTGGTTAGCTACAACCTTTGGAAAGATATGACTTGAATACGTTCAAGATGTTTCAATATATGATTTGTGTCCTCTCTACTATTTCTAAAATACTAGTATACACATTCATTATTCATTAATTTATCTCTTTATAGTAGGTGTGATATATGGATATGTCAGTTGAGACTCTATCCCATAAAATGTTGCTATATTTTCCTACAGGCAGTGCTTCTTCATTTTCAATTGTTAACTGACAAAGAAAAAATTTGCTCGATGGAGAGATTTTACGATGTGATAAATTTATCATAATGATAAAAATTAATGATTTAATATTTGGTATGGTTTTTCCCATGTTTTGAGTCCATATTTAATTTAATAATAAATAGGTAAGATTACAATGGGCATATGGTGAAATTATCTCTTAGTGCAGTGCTATATTCAAGCATCTAGATTCAATTGGTAGTTGAATTTGTTTTCCATACTCCTAAATAACTATTTGGTTCTACATTCATTGTGGGAGATGGAATCTTTTATTGACATGTAATGTGGGACCGCACTGATATATTCTATAGAATATCAGATGGCCCCTACTGAGCACTATAAGCTAAGGGTGACCCAGTGTGTCCCTTTTATTAGCTCTAGTTTTTTTCAGTAAAAATGTATAAGAGAACATGAAGATTTTTATAGATTCAAATATATTGAAATAGGTGAAAATAAATAACAAATATTTATTATCGAGGATTAACTCCAACTTTTAAAAGTTTTGAGGTGTGAGGTGGTTCTTTAAGATTGATATTATGTACATCCACAAAAGTAGACGATTTGGATGGATTCCATTTTAGGATGAAATTCAGATTTCAATACGATCACTACGAGTTCTTGTTTATGCTTTCCTATGTGATGAATGACCCATATATGCATATTGATATCTTGAACAATATCTTCCATCCATAATTAGACTTATTTGTGGTTGTCTTCATTGATGAAAAACTAGTTTACACTCTGTTAGCAGAGGATCATGCATTGAACTAATGATGGTTTGAGATTTAAATCTAGAATAAAATTTTTATGGTAATCGTTTGAATGTTTCAGTTTTGGATATATGATATTCACTTTATTGGGAATTTCAATTCCAAGAATAGTTTAGTTGTTGTCCCTTTGATGATTTATGTAGTTATTTCTTGGGATCTACCCACGAGCATGTTTGAGGTGTCATGTATTCTTATATTGGTTTGGAATAAGCGGTAGTTCATTGTATACTTCAATATTTTAGTATCCACTTTGAACTCCCTGAGGAGAAATTGGTATCCAATTACCTAGACCAAGAAGATTTCGAGAGACTTTGAGGAGTTATAGATATGGATGATCAGTAATCCTATGTTTAGATTACGATAAGAGGGTATGCAGTAGGTTTTTATTTGTGATTACTATGGAGTTGGTATTGATAGTGTTCTGATTTATAGTTAGGAATTGATCACATATTGGTCAAAGTAGTTGAGAACCCACAATCTGAAAAAAGTAAATCATGACATGGAGTTGGAATTGGTATTCCTTGCTTGAATGATGCAGAGGATCTATCTTTTGGGTGGGAATTTTTTTTAATCATACCATCACAGTCTCGGGTATATCATCACACAGAGGGATCATATCCTCATAAAGATGTTTTGGTTAGAGTTCCTAAATGTCTGTGACTTTAAAAATATTTTATAATCCTTGTACAAGATATGTGGTGGTAGATTCCCTTAAATAGCCGCCTCACTATTGCATTGTGGAGAGGCATCAAAGAAGTTGGATTATTTTTATTAATGTAATGGAGGAGAGGGGTGATGTTTTTTTTTCAGTTAATAGTGGTGACTTCCCTAATTCTATATTATGTGAGAGAGGATTAGTTGGAATACATATTCTATGAGGTTCTAAGGGATTAGATATTCATAAAAGATACACGAGAGGGATTTTCAAAAGGAGGCGGAGAAAATTGTACTTTTTAGGGATGCACTAAGTTTCCAGTCATGATCTGAGAGGAGGTGATGATGGATTTTTATAATTACACAATGGTTGTACAGCCGAGAGTAGAAATGATGGAACATGACCTCAAGTGTAATTTTTTGTGGGTTGGAAGTAGGAAGATCGGAGAGAGGTTTCTCTATTACTTTCTTTCATAACAGAAGGTGGAGTCTGAGGAATTGGATCTTTTCGATTTTTCAGAGCCTCTTGAGATCCTAGAGTAGAAATTACATTACAAATCCAAGGACACAGTGATAAGAATTCTACAGGTAGTTAGAGGGCATGATTTTGTCCACATTACTATTGAATAAATCCTGATGATAGCACACTTCCATTCCATTAAGTAGTATATTTTGATGTTGTTTTATTGTGATGTTGTATGTGGGGGATATCATCCTACCCCATGGGGTACTCTTAAGGATTCTCTCCAACCATGATTCTCAATTCATGAAACTATTTTAAAGTGGGTATTTGGAGGCCATTTGAACCCATTTGGGGATGAGTGTAGTGTTTCAACCCCATTTTATGGGATAACTGAGTGGACTATATAGGTGTTGGAGGATATTAGAGTTGTGCATACCTCAACTCTAGACAACAATAGTGATGAGTGGGCTTCTTTACATAGATTTAGTTGAGGATGGGTTTGATGCTTGGTATTGGTGATGGAATTCTGGACCTGTAGGAATAATCATAAACATAGGATAGGCTATGTGATATAGATCCCATTTCACTCTCTACTGGGTGTCTTTATGAGCATATATGTGTTGGGTTTTTTTTATCCTATTGGAATTGGTCAAGTTGACCTCAATTGAATCACTATATTCCTCCCTCTTCTATTTTTTTGTGGTTCCCTACTAGTAATTTATATACTCTTCCCTAAATAGAATATTCATACATTTTAAATTTCATATTTACATACTCGATGGATTGGTGGTGACTTTGGTGGAGAATAGTGTTACATGGGGTCATTGACTATTTATGATGGTTAGAAAATGGGGATTGAGAGTCATAAACTCTCTAAATTTTCCATTATTCTTTTTATTGTAAATTTGTAACATTATTTCTAGTTGGGAGTGTATTTTACCCTTAATTTTCCACTTTGGATTACTCTTCTAAGTTCTTTTTCATTTTCCTTGTGGTTATTTCAAAAATGTTTTCTCTATATGTTACTATATTTTATATTCATCTTCTTTGTTTCGTGGAGATCATTGGATGAATGTGTAAAAATATATGATTTTAAGGAGTCCCATTTTATATTACGTCTTATTTATTATTTTCACTAGCCCCTTACCATTTTGAGTTAGGCAAGGGGTTATGGTGGATTGACCTTCCATTGGCCTGGTGGGCCCCAATGGCTTATTCCAGTGTAGAATGGTATTATAGAAGTTCACTACCTGGGGAAATGTTTGGATTTATCTTGTTATGAGTAATTAATTAGAACTTTTCAAAAACAAATTGTAGTATTTTGTGTTTGGCTTTCAGTTTTGAGAACCCACAGTTGGTATGCCAGCTCATGTTTCCATTTCCCCAGAATTTGGATATTTTCTTATAGAATAAACATACCAATACACTGGTTATATGAAAAATTTGTGCACGTATTATATATTTTTTAATGCATTTATGTTCATTCTTGAGTCATATCACTATAGGAATATCATCATCAAACAATCGTATGTCATGATCACATTCAGGGTAACTCTGCATAAATAGAAAACCGTGCTCATGATTTTAGATCATAAAAATGATATGATGGGTGATGATACATTTGTTTATGTCCCATATCATATGCTACTTTATCCAAAAATATATGAAGTAGCACCCCCATCTATTGTCTAATAGATAGTACCATATGTTCAAGATAATGATGTGTGCATGAATAACGTTCTCTATGAATTCATGTGTTAGAGGTGGTTTGGTTTATTGATATATATATATATATATATCCCTATGATTTGAAGGATTGGTTTGAGTCAATTATTTGAGTATTCAAGATGGTGTGCTCAATGAATGTTATAATGGTTATTCTAGAATCCATTATTTTCCCTAAATTATTAATGAAATGGTGGTAATATCTGAGTTTTTACTTCAATTATTGATCCCTTTAATTTTTAGTAAAACTCTTTTTTGTAGTGCACATTTGGATTAACCCTTTTAACCTCACCTTTGGGAATATTGTCTGGTCTTTAGATAGAAAGGAGTAGGAGGATGGAACCTAATCTATGAAAAATATAAAAAATTTATTTAAATGCACAATATATATTAAATACAGGACATGTATTGGTGTTGATAAACCATTTTGTGACATGTAATTTTTTTATCAGGAGTGGAAAATCATGATCATTAAATGGAATGTACGGTTTACACAACACGTAAATTTCCAACATCTATTTTTTAATGGTTGAAGGTCCTTTTATTTTGATAGATGAATATTTTTCTCTCTCACAAAGCCATAGAAGTCCTCTATTAATTCTCCATTTCCTCTTAATGATATACTTGGATACCATTTTCCCATTAATCCTCCGATTCCAAATCTTCCTATCATGCTTTATATCCACTAGTAATCACTCCATTCCTTATGTGCTATTCTTCAAATTCATATCTCTGGATGATTTTATTTTGTTGTGAACTCATATGCCTCATTTTTAGGGTGTTCATCTGTTCTTTAGTTTTCTTCTGATCATGAGGAAACTAAGGGATGATACTAGATAAGGCATATACTATAGGAATGAGGAAGGTGTTATGTGGCATATCAAAAAATTTCTCACCATTTATAACTAGTAACTATTTAATACAATCGAGTTTAAGATAGATTTTTCCTTTACAATTCTGCCAATTTAATACAATTTTATAAATTGTATTCCAAATCCCTAATGACGCCTTGCAAGGACATTAAATGTTGATAC
The DNA here is from genome assembly GCA_963277665.1 of Viscum album. Taxonomy (NCBI): domain Eukaryota; kingdom Viridiplantae; phylum Streptophyta; class Magnoliopsida; order Santalales; family Viscaceae; genus Viscum; species Viscum album. The sequence continues at coordinate 657,990,743 of OY728140.1, forward strand.
CTCATTGTTAACTTCACCATATATGATGTCTTCTATATTATTTTATTAATGAATTTTGTTGTGTTTACCTGATGCACTTTTCAGGATTATCGACATGACTTTAGTTAAGGTAAGTGTTCCATTATAATTATATCAGACATTAATTTATTAAATTAAAAGTATCTAATGATATAGATATCCCGTGGCCTTGAAAAATTATTATTTATTTATAAATAGGTAGTATTTATTTTTTTACCATTTCACTTATAATGAATGGGAATCGAATAAACCCAAAACAATGACTTTGCAATGAGTATTACATTGCCTACTATGACATATAAATATAAGTGAAATGAATATAAGGTTCCTTTTTATATGGTCCTTTTTCATCTTTACAGGAATGGTTAGACATGAGCCCTCCTTGGATTCCTAATGGACTTCCTTGAGCACTCAAATGATTCCATAGAAATTCATCGAGTTGATTTTTATTAGAGATACCCACCATAGAATATATTATTTTTCATATTATGTTAATGCCTAGATGTTATACCTATGATTCACCTGAAATATTTTATATATATTAAAATTCCATAGAGGTAATCCTGGGATTCATGTTTATGTATTGACACACAAAGTTCTATGGATTCAACTGATTGGGTCCAGTAATTCTTAATGCACGATGACAATGGATGGGCTCCATGGACATGGTTAGACTCATTTATAGTAAAATTAATTAGGAATAACCATTGTATTACACTCATACCATTATTTATAAACTACATGAATTCCCATTATGTGTTGGCTTGACCCTTGAAGTCAAGGATTCCTTATATTCTTATTGGATGATCCATTAATATTATTTAATATTAAAATACTTTTGATACCATTACATATGACCACATAATTGTAAAATAAACCATAAATAACATATAAAATGATTACATGTTTTGATACATCACCAACTATGGATGAAGTTGGAATGGGTTATTTATTTTCATACTTACTATTATATACATGTACACTATTACAGTTTATATTCACATACTAGATTTGTATAGAATCCATTGGTGGTGGGATACTAACATTTATGTCACACACTATATGGGACACTGTTGGTACCTAGCTAGGCCATATGATCATGGTTGTGGAAAAGGATATGTATACCAATTTTAACACCAATTTTAATTATGATGAGTGTATTATTGTATATGACTTGTCTAGTGCTCTAGATGAATGGATATGTTTTTTCCACTTTGATTCTAGTGTATAGAATTTATTATGTTGTCTTCCTACTTCCATGCATTATATGTTTTATTTCTTTAAATACATGCCATCATCATTTATATATGATACAATTTTAATCCCAAGGGTTGATTATTTATTAAGTGATGTTCTATATATGTTGAATTTGTATTATTCCATATTATTATAATTCCACAATAATGTATCTATTATCTCAATTACACTCCACTCTATCTTTAGGGTATTGTATCCTCACAAACAAGCTCTATCCCCTTGTTTCCCACTGATAGCTTCCATGCTTAAGGCCACAGGGCCGGCTAGGATTAGATACTCAAGATCAAGATGGGTCTAGGATGTTACAAAGTTGTATTATATTATTTTATTTTATTAAATTATTATTTAGGAAATTAGACAGTAGATTTGGAATGTAATGATACTTGTTTGTAATCCATGTATGGTACCAGAAAGCCTATATTAGGGGTAAACACCATGTTTCCTATGTATTCGAAATTGTTCATCTATGTTTCAATTATTATAGATGATATACATTTATCGTTGGATGATGAAAATGACTTTTGGTATTTTTTATTCTTTACAGATATTTTACCTTGTCCTAGTATAGAAAGGATCATTGTAATATACATGATTATAGGATCCTTGGATTCACATTCCATGAATATGGAATTCTGTAGATGTACATTTCCTTGCTTAAATTGCTTGTGCTAGAAATGATTGTTTAGTGTTTTATAGTTGTGATATACTCTTGTGCCACTATCATCATATATAGGGATGGGAAATTGGTGGCATAAAATATTAGCAGCAATATATATGGTGATTTCGAATATAGAATGCTGTTTTTATCTTAATGTGACCATGGTTACATGTGTTGGGATTTAGATGTGATTACATGACGACTAGTTGAAATTTATAAGGTGTATGGGACCATATAAATCTGAATGGATAATTTATAAAAATCTAACCATCTTATATTAAATTTAACATTATGAGACTGAATTTAAAGGGATGTTTGTAATTATAAGGGTTTCAATTAAAAATTTTAAAATGTATGGGCCTTCATAAACATGGAATGAAAATTCATTTAACTGAAACTTATAATAGGTATAATCTCAATAATGAATTTAATATTTAAACATTCACTTGTTGAATAAATTGTTTCCTTTAAATAAGAATTTTAACTAAAAAATTAGTGGATTTATCCTTATTAAATTGAAATTGTAACTCTATATACTATAACCCCTATAAAAAAAACAATAATTTTATCAATACCAAAACCTTATAAGTTTGTAGTTGGGATAATATTTTTTTATTGAATCCATTTTCTATTGTACCTCTTTTCTTAGCGACTCTATCTATTTTTTAATAATGTCCTAAGGAATTTTCTTGTAGTATTTATAGTTATGCTAGCATGATTCCCTATAATAATGAACCAGGAGAGTGGTGACAACCATACTCCAAAGGTGGTGGTCCCTAATACACCCTTGTTACCTATTTTAGTTCCTTCGACGGAACTACCTACTATTCCAAAACTAGGTACTGACAATCAATTTTGAGAGTTTCCTAACAATAATCATTTCTACCCATGGTTCTCCATGGCCTACACCTATGATTCACGATCTTACTCTTGAGTTCTAGAAGTAAAATTTACTCCTCTACTCATGGTATAAGAACACGCAGGCGGTTGATTCATGGATAGAATAAATTTTATATAAATATGATAATCTTGATATAACTCCAGAGAGGATGGTCAATATATAAAACTGCATGCTGTAATATTATACCATCAATTGGTGGGATGTGATTAACCATGATCATATTCATATTGACATAGTCATGAAGGACTTCTAGAATACCCTCTAAAATATATTTTTTCCCTTTAGATACTGAGATATGACAAAGCCAATGAGTTCATCCACCTTGATAATATTGTTATAACCATCACATGATATTCATCTCCTTTCATTGATCTTAATCACATCACACTGACCATTTTCAAATATGATTTATCATTATCAAGAAGCTTTGTGAATGATATTAGGTATGCCATCTTTCTCAGGTGAATTTATTCTATCTATCTACATTTTATGATATCATAAAGCAAGATCTAATCACTTTGTGTAACAAGATAGAATCCAATAATATAGGTCATTGTGGTTTTGTGCCAAGATTGGGTAGTAGTTAATAGTATGGATGTATGCATTTTTTTGGTTTCCCATCAAATGAAGTGGTGGAAAGAGTATCCCATAAGTATCTTTTTTATATTCCATCATTGTGAATGGAAGAGGAATGCGAAGGTGATGTTTGATAGAGACCTACTGAGGTACCATTCTTGTGGTTGTATGGGTCATCTTTTTAGAATTTTATAGAAATTTTGACTTGTATCTAGTGGAAGAGGACTCACAGAAGCACCACATTTTGGGGTTAGATATGTAACTATTGTTTAGGTAGTTAGATAGATTATCACCATCTGAGGGAGCTTAGGAGGTGGTAATGTCCAAGGTATCCATACATCTAATTTTTAACATTAGAAAATTTGACATTCTCATAGTATTACATGTTTAGAATACGGTTATGGGTCATGAAAATTATGTCAATTACATTAGATACCTGAAGAGAGAAGTACAGAAGAATCTACTAACTGAGGCCCTATTATTTTAGATTCTTCTATTGTATCTTATTTGTTCAATATATGTTCTTTGCACCCGTTTATCTCAGTATAAATTGTGGAATGTCATGGGATAGAATTTTTTTTACTATTTTCGGGTGATGAACCTTGTGATACCTTTGGGTGTGTGGTCAGAGTGTATGAAACCATGTTAGGAATTCCCCTTGAGGTAGGTAGTTATAGTTTTTATGGGACCTATTGATACTCAAGATAATGATATTTAATTTCATTCTTAGGATGGACTAGTAGGTCCTCTATTACACCTATATGTACATCTATCACCATGGGGTATCATTTACATCACAATAGTGGGTTATCCATCTTCATAATGCTGAAAGGAGTGTTTATTTTGGTCGATCTAGAAAAAAAATCATAGGATAAGAGGAATAATATCTTATGTTTCCATTCACTTCAATGATGATTAGATAATGTCTCTAACATATTTTACATCCTGGATGGATCTTTTTAAGGTTGTTTTCCCAAGTGACTTTCCTATTCTACCTTCTAAGAGTGGGGTATATTTTACAATGGATTTTATTATTGGGGAAACTGTAGTATATATTACGACTTATTTGATGGAACCTACTACGATCTATGATATTTAGAGATAATTTGAGGACTTAGAATTCAATTTTTTTACTTAACCCATTATCTAACATTCAGGTTTGCATGTACTATTTTTAAAGAAGGGGGATGAAACCCTTATGATTTCCTTGGATTACAAACAGTCGAACCAAATTTCAGTGAAGAACCATTATCCATTGACTCAATAAATGATATATTCAACCTTTTACAAGGATCTATAGTGTACTTAAAGATCGATGCAATTTTTGGATATCATCAAGTGTGATTCATTGCATTCCACACATCACATATTACTCTCTATTGTTGGTATAGTTTATATGAGTATCTGGTTATTTCATACAGACATACAAATGTTTCAAATATTTTCATGGACTTGATAAATATGGTTTTCAAACCCTATCTAGATTTCTTTGTCATTTTTATGACCCATTTGCGTATTCTCATACTCAAAGTGAACATAGAAAACATATTGAGATCATATTATTTACAATGAAAGAGAATTAGTTATTTAATAATCCCACAGAGTGAAAATTATATATCAATAATGTTCACTTATTTGGTAATATAATTTCACATTTATGAGTATACATTGACCCATATAAGGTGTGCACTATTGTTCCCTATGATCATTCTAAGAATGTGTTTAATATATAGAGATTCTTATATTTGGTTGGATATTATATGAATTTTATATAGGACATATCACACTTTGAAGCACATATTACTAGTCTAACTAAGAAGGGTGTGAATTTATTATGGTTTAATGTGTATTCCAAGGAACTTCATGAGCTAAAATAATGACATACTTCATCACATATCCTGATCTTTCCAGAGAATCACTGAGGCTATATAGTGTTATGTGATTTATCAAGCACCATGCTGGGTGTAGTGATGATGTAGGTGGATAGAATTGTTGTATATGGGTGCCACTAGTTAATACCTCTTGAGCATAACAACCTAATGTGTGACCAAGATCTTATAGTTTTCGTTTATTCCATTCATTGTTGGAGGAATTATTTTATGAAAGAAATTTTTTTGGTGTTTATAGATTAAAAGAGACTCAAATATATCATTATGAAATGTGACTTGAATCACAAAAAATGAATATGGGTCGAATAAATGTATTCCTTCAACTATAATATTTCATATTTGTCTGGAATGGGTAATGTGGTAGTTGTTACACCGAGGAGGGCATAAGATCACGCCATTGGGGAACCTGGTAATGACTGGATGTTGATGGCCCTATTTTCTAATATATATCTAGAGTTTTATAATTTTTAGGAGAGGAATTTTCATTCATGATTAATAGTTACCACTTCACTCCTAAATAGAGTAAAGAGAATACAAATTTCACCTCCTAAATGTTCATTCCAGGGGGAATGCTTTGCGAAGAGGAACTACCTCAAGATTGGTCTGTTCATGGTGAAAATATTCACTATATATATGTTTGTATCTGTGTTTCTATAGTCATGTGAGAGGAGATAATATGAAAAGATCATTCTTCTCAATGGGCAGTGCACCCAGGCATCTCCCTGATGTATCACAATATGTGTCTCTAGTATTATTCACATGGGATGAAGCATCATATTGATGGTTTTATCATAGGGTATTCCACCTTTTAAAATGTAAAGGAACAAAATCCGTATCCCGCTTGATTTTTTTAGACATTATTGATCAATAAATGGATATTTTATGACATAACGGTGGATATTTTGACAATTTTAAAATGTTATACTCGATCTAGAAATGTGGATTTCATTTTCATGGATTGACTTTTTAAGTTATACCCCTTCTATACTTGCAGAAATATGGTTTATACTAATTATCAAGGAGGAATGTTTGTCCACGAGATTATATTTCTACATAAGGTCCCTTGTTGAATCATTTTAGATATAGATTTTGGTTTCACATCGATGGTCTGGGAAGGGTTAATGAATTAGCTTTGTATGCATGTACTTATAATTATATTTCTTCACCCTCATACTAATGGACAATCATAATGGAATAAAACTTTGTTGGTGGAAATGCATCAATATTGAATCCTGGATTTCAATTCTCCCTGATAAAAGTATAAAACTCTCAAGTATTTTTCCTACAATAATATATTTTGGTGGAACTTACTAATGGATGTTTATGAGGAAATATAGGGTATGGCATTTTGTTCACCACTATCATAACATTGGGTTGAGGAGTTAATACTACTAGGTCCTCATCTCTTATAAGAAACTATAGAGTAGGTTTATTTGATCATAAAGTGAATGTATACTGATCATTATTGATAGAAATACCTGTTAATCACTATTTATGTCCTCATGAATTTGATGTTTGGGATCATGTTTTCTTGTTGGTGTCACCCATTCTTGGTAATTGGAAGACACATAGACAAGGGAATATATAATTTTGTTTTGTAGAGCCCTTTTAGATCATTTATAGATTCAAACTAATATCCCATCAGTTGTTGTTACCTTAGAGGTAACATTCCATGCATGATGCCTTACACATTTCATAGCTTCATTGTTTCCATGTTAAACCGTCTCATTCTTTTCTTCAAGAATACAGATTTTGATGTTAATGCTTGTTTTGTGGACTATCCCATTTGCATTTTTGACCGTAGTATGAAGTATTTTCAAGGTATGTTTGTTCCTTTGGTATAGGTGTTATAACAACATGGTTGTGTACAAGATGATACTCATAAGAGGGAGGGTAATGCACATCCTCATTGATCAGAGTTCTCATGAGATTAATCTTTAACAACCTTAGAAAGGGAAAATTGGGATGAGCTTCATTAAGGCGGAAGATTGTAAGATCCCAAATTTGATATAAGGTATTGAAACCATTAATTTTTAGTTAAACCATTTTATTTAGTTCTATTTTTTTAATCCCATAACCTCGCATTGCGGTTAGTCATCTTGGCTTTGGAGTGAAAGGAGCATCGGGCTAGAACTTGTCTATAGTTTAATACATGGAATCTATTTAAATATAATGTGTGTTTTAAATACATGACATGTATTTTTATGGAACCAAATTTTCATGGAGTGTATTGGTTTTTCCTAAATTTTAATAATGTAATCATTATATGTCATGTAAAATTTACATGCTGTGTAAATTCCCCTGATCCATTTATTAAAAGTAGACAAGGTATTTGATATTGAAAGAAATAATTTCTCTCTCTCTTATGTATCATGATCTATCATCTATTGAAACTACCTTATCACATAAATATATACTCATATACTATATATTCATCCAAACTCTGATTTTAGAAATGTCTATCACATTTTTTATCAACTAGTAAGTTATACATTACTTATACATCATTCATCATTTTTCACTTTCTCTATGATTCTATTTTCTTGAGATCTTATTGCCTATTTTTGAGGAGTTCATATTTTCTTTCTTTTATATTGATCCAGTCCATACTAAGGGATGATACTAAATGAGGAATATGCTATAGGAATAAGATACGTGGTCTGTGACATATCCATAAAAGTCCAACCATTTATAAATTGATTCTATCTTGAGCAAGCTGATTTCACATGGTGCTTCCCTTTAAAATTAATATAATTTAATTTTAATTGTATATATTACATTTCCATTCCATATTGACACCTCTTGATACCATTTGAGGTTGATAACTTAATTTTAAACACTTTATTATTTTGGATTCTCTATTATGACATTCTTGAACTATATTTTGATATCTAAGGAAACCATTTGAGACCATTGCCTTAACAGTTGATGAGGTAAGTGTTCCATTAAAATAATATAAAATATTAATTTATTAAATGGAAAATATATAATTTTATAGATATTAATTTACCTAGAAAAAATATAATTGAATTTTCAATTGGTTTTATGTCCTTATTTTTCCCTGTCAATTATGATGAAATATAAATTTATGAAAAAAATTTACTAAAATTAGGAAAGTATTAAATTTATTATGATGAAATAAAAATGATAATTAAATGATTAAAAGTTTCCTTTTTCATATAATCCATTTTTATATTTATAAGAATGGCCATGCTTGAGACAACCTTGGATTCCTGAGGTAATTCCTTAGAGACATATAGGACACCATCCTGATTTATAAAGATGATTTTCATTATAGATACAAAACACATAATCTAGTATTAATATTATTATATGAATCCATAGGAATATTACCTAATATTCACATAATGAATTTTATGGATATTAGAATGCCTTTGATACACTACTTTCATTTATCTTGATTTCTTCAAACATGTAGTTCAATGGATTCACCACATTGGGTTCAGTCATGCTTAGCCTCATATTACTATGTATGAGCTCCACGGACTCAGTGATACTATTTTAATATATAATTGTTGGGTTATAACCCATGAATGACACTCAAACCCTTATTTAGAGACTGCAAGAGAACCTACTTTGAGATGGATCCAACATTGATGTCATGGATTCCTTGGTTACACCATGGATCATTCATTATTATTTTTTCCTACTACAGTACTACTAATACCCTTACATAAAATATCATTATTATAAAATTAACCAAAATTAACTAATTAAATGATTACATGTTCAGAAAATCACCTTTTAATTCTAAAGTTGGTATGTGTTATAGGTTTCTCTAATTACGTTCATATATCTTCACACTATTACAGTTAATATTCAAAAATTGAAATTATGTGGACATAATTGACTACTATTTACTGTTATTTATCCGACAACCTATATAGTAATCTATTGGTACTTGGGATGACTATTTGATCACAAGTACAGTCAAATGAAATTATCCATCTTCAGACAAATGGTTGTTTTCTTGTAGATGAGATCATGGTATCAGAGGAACAAGATAGTGTTTGGGATGCCTATATTGATTTTTACAACTTTAATTATTTTATATAAAATTTATTGTATTTCTGACCAACTTCCATGTGTTATTTCATTGATTTTCATTGAATCATGCCTTCATATTTTGTATATGAAACAATTTACATCTCATGAGTTGATTATTTATTGCATGAATTTTTATACTATATTTATATCAACCTCATACATTATTATTATTATTATTATTCCGTTATACATCTATTATCTCCACTGTTCTCCACTCTTACCTGTGGGAATATTCTATCCATAGACACACCCAAGGACTTCATAGTTATTCATATGCTTCTGGTGTATGGGGAGAAATTATTGAGGCCACAAGTTCAATCAGGTTCCCCTACATATTGGTGAGATAGTTCTAGGATGTAACTTTAGTGGAGTCTGGCGACTCAGACCCATGATGAGATGAAACTACCATTGGTCAAATTCTGGAAGTTATTTTACCCCTCAATCTTGAACTCAGTTTTGATCTTGGAGCTTTTTATGAGACATCATGGTAGTATGATAGTTCCTAAGTATGTTGTGAGGTATAATGTTCTTGTGAGATACACCCTTTAAATGGTGTGATACAACTTATTTTGTGAGAGGAATTTTAAGAAGGGGTTTTTCATGCACATTTGTACCAGTGTACTATCCTTATGGACGCCCATATAAGCTGGATTGATAGAGATGAATATAGTTACTAAGTTATTTCATAGAAGATTTATTTTAGGTGGTTAGAGTGGGTTTTGGGCATCATGTTAGCGATTAATTTATAGTACCTAGTTGGTTTCAAATTTCAATGATTCGATAGATGGAACATATGAATTCATGAATGTAGAATCATGGATATGTGATATACGTATCATGTAGACAATTCAGTTATCCTGGTGAGGGGAAATGTTATTCATTCAATGGGAATGGTTACATGAATCATCATTTATTTACCTTTTAGGCTGAGAATGGCGAGAAGATAGTTCTTGTAACACCATGATAGAGGTATTTCCATGATCAAGGATCTACTATGTGAGGTTGGGGTGGACCTTGGGAGGTGGTGAAGTCATAAGAGTGTGTGTAGATTTGAAGGGGGTGATAATAGTAGTGGGAGACCGAATGATCTACCTCTAACATTACCACAAACTATCCTTGGACAGACTCAGGGAGTTAGCGATTGAGGCTCTGGTTAGCTACATGCTTTGGGGGGAACTAACATGGCATTGTATGATATGATTAGGGGTATGATTTTTGACTTTTCTTTTCTTTTCCTATTACTAGTAATCTTAATAATTGTTCATTAGTTAATATACATATACTTTTTTTGTGTGATGGAGAATCTAGTTGATAATTTATCCCAATGGTTATGGATATAGGTTCCTACAAGGAATGATTATTTGATATCAATTTTCTTCTTATACTGGATGTTGTTTCTTAGTGTAGAGAGTTTCGCATGGTATGTCATGCTCATTACCATGATACCTCATGATGTCATCATTGTTATGCATTATATTTATAATGTTTTATCCCATGATTACTATCATGGAAGATAGTTTATATTCTTTCGGAAACATGGGATGATATTCACCTTTTTTACTGAGAGAGATCTCATGGATGTGCATGTGGGTCTAGTGAAGAGGAATCTAAATCCCATAACTCATTACATAGATGACATATCCCATAGTGTAGTGGAATATTCATGCATCTGGATTTCTTTGGTAGTGGATTAATTTATGTGTGTCATCCTAGAAGAAGTCATAGGAAAACCTCCATGGTGGGAGATGGGATTATACATTTTATTTCACCCTAGTTCCTCACCGATTTCCTCGAAGGAATATTTCATGGCCCATAACGAGCTCAATGACCTAATTGTGTAATTAGAGGATCATTTAGATATGTTTTTTTTCTAATACCTAAAATGTCACAACAAATTATCTAGTTTATTTAATATTATGTATTATATCTTGACAATTTGAATTGATTATTTTCACATGAACAATGTGATGTTAAAGAATTATTACCGCATTCTGAGGATTGAATACATCGTTGATAAGATTTCAAGGCATTTGTTGATTTTATAAGAATGACATCAGGAATAACTACCACAATTTGTAGGTTATCAAGGATGATGTTATAAACATATAATTCTAATGTCAATACTGACACTACACGTTCTTAGTGATTCCTTTTGACATGTTAAATTCACCTATTGTGTTAATTAGTCTTATGAATATGATATTTCATCCACAAAAGGGCCAATTTTAATTTATATTTGTTGTTCACATACTAGTTTGTTCTACTTAAGTGGATGACCATGTAGAACATCTAAGGATGGTCTTAGACTTACTGTAGGAGCACCATATTTTTGGAATACTCTTAATGTCCCTACCAAAGATAAATGAGGTTAAATTTATAGGGAACTTATTGTCAACGAGTGTTTTATCTATGGACCCATCCATGATTGATGTGGTAATTTATTTTGATCCTCCCAAGATCATGTTATAAGACTATAGTTTTCTTTAATGGGGGGGGATCTACAAGATTTTCCTAGAAGACATCTCCAATTCCCATCCCATTTGACTACCCATGAATAAAAATGGTTATTGCTGACATGGACCAAGAAATATCAAAGATCCTTCAATGATTTGAGGATAAATTATACTATTTCTCCTATGTTGTGAATAACCTAGGATTTCATGGGAACTTTTTTGGTTTATGATGTATCTGGTGATGGGATCAACTATGTTTCAATGGAGAGGAATCCGAGGATCACATATTGGTCGAGGTAGTTGAGGCCCCTTGAGAAGAACAAGGTGACTCAGGGCCTGTATTAGGAATTGATAGTATTTTATATGAAGATATTGAGACACTATAATATTGGTGAGCATCTTGATGTTTCTGAAGACCATTAGAGTTTAAGATATATCTTCTCAAAGGGAGATATTAACCTGATACAGAGGAATTAATTAGTGTTCATACAGGAATATGACTTCCGGATTATATATTCTCCTAGGAAGGGATATGTGGGGGATGATTACCTTAGTAAAAAGTCATGATCTTACATTGGGTAGGAGGAATTTAATCAATTAAATTCATTGTAGCTAAACGTGGTGGAGGATAGGGGTGAAATTTTTATTTAGTGGATGAGGGTTCCTCCTCCAATTATTCATAATTTCATAGAGACCCATTTCAGATACATTGAATATGAGGTTCTATATGTCTAGATATCATATGGTGATTTACCTGATGGAATTTTTGTAATGTGGTAGCATTACATCCTTTTCCATTTATTAATGGTGGTTATAGTCACCATACAAGAGGAGGTGATGAAGGATTTTTACACTTCCCCAATTTTTTACACCTCTAAGTGCATAAAGATATTCAAGGATGTTCAAAAGATATTTTGGTCAGACAAAATGAGGTGGGGATTACTTAATTTCATCTCTCTAAGTATCACATATTAGAAGTTGAAGGATAAGAACTGGGTTCTTGGATGCATACCACATCCCATTTAGTTACAGGGGTAGAAATGGGATGACATATCTAAGGAAATTGTAATGGGTATTCCATAAAAAATGTGATTCCATTATGTTATCTGGGTGTTTATTAACTTACTCATTAAGCCATCACACATCCTTTACCTAGGGAAACTTTTTTTTGTGGACAGACTTGAGAATTTTTATGTATCGAAGATCATCCATCTCCATGGGATACCATCTATGTTTGTTTTTAACCGTGATGATCTATACACATCACGACTGTGGAGAGGATTTTAGGAGGCCTTTGGGAACTAGTGCATGACGAATGTATTATTTCTCCACCAAAATAAAAAGGATGACCAAAATAACTACCTAGGTGTTCGAGATTTTATTGAGATCCTATGTGACAAACATTATCTAGATATGGGAGGGTCACTTTCCATTGGATTATTTTATTTTAATAACAACTAATACTTTACTTTAACTCCTCTCCATTCATGGAGATATATAGGAAACCATGAATATCAAACTTGTAATAGATATAGAATGGTTGGACCTCTCTTATTAGTCCATAGACGGTGCATGTAATGATAAATATAGTTTGGGAAATCTATGAGATGATAAAGATGGTACATAGGAGAAAGAAATCTTGTAATGATTTATGTGGTTGGCCCTTAATGTTCAAGAATGGAGACCATGTTTTCTTGAGTGTCAAACTACAATGAAGATTATGGACGTTTGGAAATGGAGTCAAGCTGTCCCGGATGTTCATTGGGAAATTTTGAATCATTTAGAGTGTTGGTGAGGTTTATTACTACATAGACATACCCTGACAGTTAGATCATGTTCATGATGTCTTTCATGTATCACATCAGAGGAGATGTAAAAGTGATTCAATATACATTATTCAATAGGGCGAGCTTAAAACCTAGGAAAGGGACACCTCCATGAAATCCTAGTGGAGATAGAGGTTGGTTGGAGTGTATCATTCATGGATAGACCATTTCCATGGTTTGTGTACTGTTGAAAAACATGGGCATGCAAGATATCTACTTGGAGAAATAGAGTCAAATATATACTTAGTACCCCCACCTCATTGTGTAGCATGTTCATTTTAGAGAAAAAATCAGTGAAGGATGGAAAAATGTAATTACAATAGATTTATTGAATTACTACTATAAATATTTATTTTAATGTATAAGGATATATCATTGAAGTATGTAATGTTTTTGGGTGTATCTGAGCCCTAGAATTAATATATTAAAAATATAAATATATTCTAATGCACCTGCACGAATCAGTTCTATTGGAATATTTTCTCCTATTATTTGGGACATCTGAAAGAAAAATATGATAAAATGGTTGGTTCTAGAACAAATCCTAGGAATGACATGGGATGTGTGATAGATGATGTGTTTTATGTGCATTTAATTTAAATGCATAATAAATTTTATTTATTTTATTTAAAAAATTTATGACTCAATCCCTCTATATAAATATGGTTCTATATAAATTATCATTTTTCATCCACATAACCTAGGTGGATTAGATAGGAGGTGTGAGAGAATTCTTTATTGGAATATCATATTAAAAGATGCTGGGTGATCATATCAATGTTGATCAAGAGGTATTGAATGTTGTGGGGATTATTCATCAACATTTTATAGGTTATTTACATGAGATTGAAGATAAATCAAGTTATTCCTCATAAAATTTGGGCTTCTCCCTTTTGATTTAAATATTGAGAATGTATTTTATTATTTCTTATTAATATTCAATTTTTCAGTCATTGCATGAACCAATTTTAATAAATTGAAGAGTTTTTTTCAATTTCTTTATAATGTAATTGTATCTCCCATCAACCAACACATATCAATCATTTACAGAGATCACATAGGTCAGTGATGAACATCCCCTTATTTATTATTCTATCTAACACCCATTCATCATGTTATTCACCATTGGCCCACGAGGCTGCACATCAACATTTTAATGTTGGGTTCAATCAAAATCATACCCTTGGATTCATGTAAATTTAGGGAATGATGATCAAAATTTTAATTTAATAGAATACTGGGATGAATTGTAGATGATTTTTCTTGAATCATGGATTTGGAGTGGAAATTGAAATAGGAGGTGTATGAGAAAACTTATGGGCTTTGTGTGGTTCTTAGGACATTGATTTCAAGCAATTAGGAGGATGTAATTGATATTCAGAGGCAATCACCACAAATTTTGGGTGGTCCAACTGCAATATTCATGTCGATGATCAGGGATTTAGAATCACTACTTGGAACTAGTGATTTTGTGAAACATCACATTACAATCTATATATTTAGAAACAAAATAGGTCATGTACTTCCTTTTCCATGGTGGAATGGGTTTCTAGCAAAGTCATGGAAAAAACTTCATGTGGCTGGGCCCACATGCCATGTGACCCAACAAGGGAAGCCCATATGTGTTCTTTCTACACACACCCATGATCCCATTGGGTGGAGACATCTTGAACCATAAGTGTACACATGCATTATCAGAGGTATTCAAGGACATCCTGATACTCTAGCATGGCCAGGTGCACTTCCAACAAAACAGGCTTGACCTAATGTAAACCTTTATAACCAAAAGCACACATGAAATCCCAAAGTGGACGTGACATTACTTCTGCTAGCAATATATTCATTTCAAAATGACATATATTCCATTCCATGTATATAGGATAACATGTCTATTGAGTGGTACTCCCCCATCTTCAATCTCTGGCATCATACAGGTCCTCCAAGATTGTTTTTTATCCCTCGACTATGAAGCGATATGACGAGGAGTGGGCCCACCACATGAATTCATGTATGTTTGCGTTTGATTATAGTTATTAGTGATGGATTTCTGTAGCTAGTGGTAGACACATTGACTTTGGGTTGTATATGAGATGGATATCCCATTTCTTTTTCTACTAGGTTTCCTTGTTGTCATATATGAATTGTGTTTTTCATCTTTCTGTGTGTCAAGAAAACTTTTATTTTATATTTATAGTTTTCCATATTCTATTTTTATGGAATCCTTCATGATATGTATATAATCACCCAAGTGTGGATTTCCCTACACATTCCAGGTCTTATACAGATGAAGGACTTATAAGTGGTGATATTGGTGTAGTAAAGTGATACCTAGGTGTATTGACAAAGTATGGTTTCCAGGACTTGGAGAACAGGAGTTGGGATCTCCGTATTTTCCCATATTCCAATTGTAGTCAGTTTGGGACATCATTTCTAGGTGGGAATTTATTTATCCCATTTATTTTATTCTTTCGATTACATTATCATACTATATCATTATTTCATAGAGGATAATTAATGCATGCTTATTTCTAGATTTTAGTGTCTTCAATATTCCTCCACATAGTTTCATAGAGATGTTTGTGTGTGTACGTGTAGATAAATTTGGATAAGGCCTCCATTTTTATTTTATTCATTCTTATTGCATGTCGTCATCCCCTAGCCTATTGGATATCGGCCTGATTTCTATATGATACTCATTCCACCAGCTAAGAGATCCTCAAGGTGTTAGGTCACCACATAATAATATAGACATAATTAAATATTTATTATGATTCATCCTTCCAATCATCATGGTTTCTTCAACATCATTGTTTTCTACTGAGGGTTTTATATGTAGGAATACACCCTTTGTTGGATCTTCTGGATTTTTATCTATACTATTTTATTTATGATGGATCTATCATTAGGATTACAAACTCAAGTGGATATTATAAATAATCAAATTCAATGTTGTTCTTTCAATGGATTTAAATTTGGTCTTTCTTTCTTTTCATGATCTTATTAATATTTAACATTATTATTATTCTTCCAATGGTTTTACCATTAGTATTACATCCTTCAATGTATCATCCAAAATTTTAACATTAATATTTCCCTTTTGATATATTTTTTTCTTCAAATTTCCAATAATTAATTACCTCATTCTCTTCATTCATCCATTTACCAACAGGCTTTCTAACATTTGACAGTTTCTCCTACTAGTGTAAGAACGTAAATTGTTTCTTCTTATGTAAAAATTATAGGAAACTTATTATCCATCAACAGACTAATTATGTTTTCTATAATACATATAAAAAATACAATATATCATAAATATCCTCTGATAGATACTAAAATATCCCCCTTTGGATTTATCTTTAATAGTCATTAATAATACAAATGCCAATTTTATTTTACTCGCTTATTAGTAATAAATACAATGTCTCTCTGATATCCTTTTTTTATAACACTAATTAAGGTAATGATTTTGACTCCCCATTAATTATTAAATTTCGTAGTCCCACTTGTTAAAATCATGGGGAGAGAAAGGCACATTCTTCAATATTTTTTTATTCTCCCAATTTCTTCACATATAAACATGAATTCCTTAAGATAAGAACTAAATCATGTTTTATAAAGCAGAATGTTATACATTAACCAACTCCATGTCTACATGATCCATTACCACTGAATAAAAAATGAGTGATTAACCCACATATTAAATATTTTCAAAAAATAAAATATTTATTAAACATTTATAAAATCCTCTTCTTTTAGAATGATAAAAATATTAAGATAAATTTCCACATTAATCTTAATAAACATATCAAAACAATTTATGATAAAAAGATGGTTTATTCCCCTTTTCTTGATAATTAATAAATTTTCATAAAATATTATTATTCCTGAATTGTATTTAAACATTAATTTTCATATAAAAATAGTAAACTATAGACAAAATGCTTCATATATTATAGTTTCATCAATTCTTATTATTTTCAATATAATTATCCCCATAAACTAAATCACCATTATTTTACATTTCAATATATTCTCTCTAGTAAATATGAGGGAATATTGTGGATCTAATATTTTTTCAGTTTGAGAATGAGAGTTGATATAGTTTTATCATAATAAAAAATATTTTTTCATTAGCTATACTTTAATTCAAGAGTTTTCGCTTAACATTCAATGAATCAATAAACATGGGTGTCTTTGACTTCTTATTTATACATTCAATTTTTCCATTTTATGGAGTATTACTTTTAGCTTCAGCTATAAATAAAATTTAATTATTTTTTTCTTATTCTTCCAATATTATTACGTTCTTATGTTGTTATATCTAAACAATAATGCAAACTGGTGGAACATGTTTTTAATTCTTCTCCAACTGAGAATTTAATTTCACATAAAATATTATTCATTCTGATGTGTGTCTCATTTTATTTAAAAATATCTCCTACCTATGTTATATATTAATGAAATTTATAGTATTTTGGTTATCCAAAATACACCTTCAAAACAAATTCTTATATTTAGTTAAGTTACTCTTCATAGGTAAATTTCAGTCATTTAAAACATCTTTATCAACGATATATTTCACCATTCCAAAATTCATGTTCATTTTTTGGATTTACTATCTTTTTATTATAATTCTTCTGTTAACATAAATTTTCATATAGAGATTACAACTATCTATGATGTGTAATTTTCTTCTATAGAATTACTATCTATTCTTGGTAATAATGTCTTCAGAACTATTCTTATTGGGTGTAATCGTACATCTATCATCTGATTGTTTACACCTAAAGTAATATTTATAGTATATCTTCATTTAATTTTATTTCACATTTTTTTCATCATTTCATTAGAATTTTTCTTGACAGAATTAAACTAGAACTGTCCAATTCCACTTCTTCCAAAACTTCCATATGTATATTTATGATATCTTAATATTTTAGATATTTGATTGTTTCTCTTATTATATGAGGTTTGGTTGTAATTTATTATTTTATTAATAAATTATATTTAAATCATAAAAAATATATTCCTTTTTTTAATTCTATATCATGACATAATATTCAAAAACATGATGAAATGGGGCCCAAAAACATTACGACACCATCATTATCAAATGAAACAACTCTTATTATTTTTTTTTAATTAACTATAAAATATGTATTATTTTCATGTGTAAACATGGGGTTTTTTTCAATAATCATGAAGGTTATTTATTATTCCTTTCTTTCACCCTCATGATGGTGGTGGGATTCGTAACACACTCTTATAAACATTTGGTTTCTAGAACAATAACTCTTATTATTAAAAGAACTAGAATTAGTGTAAATAAGGTTCAAAGAACAATGTTTAAATTTTTCATCAAACTATCATAAGATTATGATTTTACTTATTTTAAATTATTCCAGATGATATGTTAAATTTTCATAGAATTTTTCTTTTATAGTATCTATGATAGTAGAACTTCTCTTATGTTCATATTCAGATTTAGCATTGTATCTTCTATGCTTCTTGATCATAATTATAACCAAAGGAACAATAATCTAACCTTTTCATATATTATTATAATATTTATTTTCCTTCACTTACATAATTTTTTTTATAATATTTTTTAATGAAGTAGTCTTTCTTACTAAAAATAATTATCATGTTTTTAATTGTTTTTTATTCACATTCTAGTTGGGAATTCTTCACATATAAAAAGTATTTTAGTTCATAGAATCATTATTTAATAGTTTTCTTCATAAAAATATTCTCAAGAAAATAATTTTTAATTATTAGTTTACCAATTTAATCTTTTATTTAGAAATATATATCCTTTCTTCCTTCCTACAAAGTGTTTTGTCAATTTTTGACACTCACTTACCTTTTTAGCTAATGATTCTCCCTTTTCATTATCTTTTTACATATGATTTGATTTATCTAAACAATTCCCCTTAATGAAAATAAATATATGTGAGATAATATCCACTAAAAAATTATTCATTAAATTATTAACTTCAGCACAGTGGTTGTTAATATTTTTAACTAACATAAACTCATCATATATTTAACATGATTATACTTATGAAGTATTTATTCTAGCAAAATTTATAATAAAAAATTAACTCAATATAACTTAAAAGAGGGTGAAACCTACTAATTCTAAGAACAATAGTCCTCATTCCTTTACTTGTAATCGAACATCTTCATCTTATCTATCTATGTCTAGGTTGATACACAAAAAATTCTATAACATGGAGAGTATTCTAGTAACATCAACTCATTCATGTCTATTGAAGAAATTATTTCACCAAATTTATTAAATGTGTACATAATATATATTTAGAATTTAAAACTAGGAAAAATTCATAGATGAAATTCATGGTAACCTTTTATTTGATTCCAATTAAATAATTCAAGTAGATCAAGATATCATTGAGAGAGGGGTGAATCTATCTTGACTAAGTTTTTACAAATTATGATTAACATAAACAATTTATGTTTTTTATGTTGATAAACCCTATATATTAGTTGTCATGTTTGGATCTTTACAATTTTTCCTCAACACAATTTTGTATATATATTTCATGTTCTGATACTAAATACAAGAAAAAATGACATTTTTACAAGGTTTGGTCCCAGTGTAAGAACCTAATCTTTGTGATATATGTAATTACCCATGAAACATATTTTTACTATAATATATATCACAAATAAAATTTAGTAAGGGAATGAATCACCTTTAACATTTATTCCTCACTATATAACATAGGTTATGTTTCATTAAAATGTGTTGCAAAATCAGTATCCTCCAGGATAGAATGTATTTTTTATACTACTATCTCTCATTCATTATCTACCATTATAAAAAACCATTGGGATAAACCATAAACAATATATAATATTCTATTGTACATTATAGAAAATTGGACAATATTGTTACTAAAAATTGTGAATTTGGAGCCCTCAACATTCTTCTTCTAGTCACCTGAATTTATGAACCATAAAAGGATTACATGGAACATCATGTTGACGTCCTATCGATCACATTGAATCAGAAAACTATTCATAGGAATATCTGGTCAACAACTTCCTATGATAAATATTTCTACTTTATGTTAGTGAGTTTCTCTAAATAATTTCAACCCTTTTCATAGTCTCAATGATCTAAGATATTGTTGGTGATTTGAAATCCTAATAAATCAATGATGGTCTAAATTTGAAATATTTCTTTGACCCCATCATGAATCAATGAAAATTTTGGTGTTAACAATATTCATTATATATTATCTTAATATAGGCCTCAAAATCATCCTCATTACTCTCTTTGAATAATAGTACTTCATTAATTAATATTATCACATCAATAGTCTATATGATAATTTTTAATATGATTGAATTTAAAATAAGGTAATTTCATTTAATTATTATTCTTGAACTTGTTATTATGAATTGAATTAATCTAAATATGAATCTTCCATTTCCCAATATTAAACATGTTTTGTTGCTGATGTTTAGATAATTAATTATCTTTATAAATGTAATCTAGAAGGTCTCTGTCTAATGAACCTTCATTTAATTATAAAATATTCATGGAACATCATTTTTTGAATGAATAGAATTCATACTATCTCTTTAGACCCTAATATTTTATTTTATATATGTATCTTCTAAAGATTCATAATTTTTTCTTTCAAGTAGGATATGTATCTAAATATTCATAATCATAGACGTTTCATTGAAAACTCCACATATTTATGACCCTTTTAATCTTCTATTTCTGTATCCACATTTATCTTTGAAACAATATAATTATTGAAAATCATCTTCAAAATATATTGTGTATGATTTCATAACCTCAAATTATCCTTGATCACTATTGGATATCCAACACAGTGGTTTTCTTCCAATGAATGAAAATTGTATCATAATCAAAAATCTTTTATTAGTTATGCAATAAAATTTAGAAATGCAGTTATTACCATGAAAAACATTGAATACCATAATATTTTTACCATCATTACAATGTGTTTTTGTCACATAAATTAATTATTTTAATGGAATTTTCATTTAATTTATATTATTTCCTTGTTGTGGGGGTTTTCCACGCATTGTTTGAGGAAAATATGGGTTTTAATGATTTGGGGTAAACCGTGAAGCCATTTACATATTTAAGAAAAAAATTGTTTCTTTTAGAACTCATTCACATTTTAAACATTTTTCACCAATTAGACATCCCAACAAGCCTCCCCATAACCATTAAAACCATGACAGCCATTTGGACCCTTAGTAACTCATTATCATTTTGAATTCTGGTGATTTATTTAGGCATTGGGGCGACCTGGGAGCCCAATTCCTGTTTCAAAATTGTATTTAAAAAACTTCATATCTTATTCATTTTATAAATTTTTCACTAATTCTACCTCCCACATGGATCCAAAAACCTATGTCTCACCCCTGTTATCTATTTCTCCTCTTTGGAGATCTAGTTCAGTGTGTATTAGTGAAAAAATTCTCAGGGTTTCACAAATATTCTATATTTGAGAAGGTAATTTTATTCATTTATAAACCTTCCAATTTCCACTATTTTCCCCCATTTCAATAGCCTCATGAAATACTAAGAGTCATTGGATCCTCCCTACCATTTCTGGTTACTTAGAGATTCATCATCTGGTGGATTTGGAGAAATTTATTCAAAATCTTTCAAGCTAGTGATTTCCTTCAATGTATCATCCATCTTCTTTTTGTTTTCATTCCTTTTCATGGAGTTCCTTTTTTCTATAAGAAAGGGTTTATCCATAGGGTTTTATTTTGTGTTTTTTTGGGTCAAATATTATGGTTTATGGTCGATTTTGACCACCATGTGGTGTGGTGGTTGTGCGGTTTATGTTTTACACCATGATTTGGGGATTTTGGCATAAATTGAATGTGATTCCACATGTAAGAATTATTGGATGAGTCAGTTGTTCATGATTTCTATTTTTAGAATTATTCAATACCATTATGTGTGTTGAATAGATTGTATTGGTTATAATTTGTAAAGTGGTTGGTTCTTAGGTGTTAACTTTTTGCAAAAAAAACTGTTTTTCTTATGTATTTCATATAGTATTTAGGTGGGTTGTTCTATGATTCTTTAAATAGTTTTATTAAAATGTTTTAGGGATAACAATTATGGTTATATGATATATTTTCATGAATTTGGAATCAAAATAGGGTTTTAGAATGATTTTATGTTCAAGACTTGGTTACAATCCGTGGAATTTGTTTTTAAAGGTTTTAAATGTGTTCTTGATATTTGTAAGAGGTGAAACTATGTTGAAAAACTATTTTGGTAGGAGTGTACTTTTGAAATCAATTATTTTAATGTTAATGGTGTTGTGGTGTGATGTGTAATATCTTATAATGTTTTTATAAAATTTTTACGTATTTACTGAAGTGTAAATGAGGTTTAAAACGTGTTGTGAGATGTTTTTTTGTGAGTATGGTTTCAAAATAAAATTGAATGAAGAAGGGGATTATGTGACTTGAGTGATGTACATATAGGATATTTGGTGTGTTTTTTGGGATTTGAAAATGGCCTTTTATGTGAAAATGGTACATTATATGATGTGGAACTTGAATAATCACAAGAGGGAAAACCTGGGTGTCTAGGTGGGTGGACGTGTACTAGTATGCTAGTGATCCAGTGGGGTTTGACCCCCATTTCACATAGTATGTTTGATATGACACCACTAAATAAGCTATGATGATGGTTATTTTAATGATATTGGGGAACTACTAGGTTTTGGGTATGCTCCCTACAAGTGTCTCATGTGCATTAGAAAAGATATTGTGATGGTTACTTTCATTGAGATACATGGTAATTGGGACCCACATTGAGATAGTGCATACAGTTGTTTCCCATTGCTAGAGATCATTTGATATTTTATACATACGATCAGAATATGGTATGTTTGGATGGAGAAATTCATAATATTTTTCACTCTATTTAAAAACGTTGATTACTTTTAATGTAACCCACTTTAAAGATGTTTTTAATAAAACATGCATCATTTAGAAATTGATACCAGCATTTATTATTAACAAATCATACAAGATTTTTGTCTTATAATTTTTATAACGTGGAATATTTTTTTGGTAGAATCCTACTGGGCTTTGGCTCACACCCAACTTACACCCTTGGGTGTAAGTAGGCTTCGTTATTTTGTTGTAGGTTTGGTTAATGATTTCAGTGCTAGTGGTTCGGGTTTCTTTTTTTCCTTCTTGCCACATTGTCTTGATGAAAGCTTAAGGTCGGTCACCATTTCCATGAAGAGGTTCCTATGATATCCTTTTTGACTTCGTTACTTTGTAATAGTCATTGAGTTTTGTTCTAGATTACGTAATTAAATTATGAATTTTTTTAAAACATGTTTTGGTTTGAAAAAACCAAATTTCGTTTATTGGATTCGTTTATTGTTTTATGTTCTCAAAATCGATTAAATCATTCCCAAATTTATTTTTTTAATACCTAGGATCATGTGACAGCCCTTAGGGACATGGAATGCTCTTTGGGATATGCAACGAGATGGGTCTACTTCTAGTTTTTATGGTGACCCGATTTGGTTTGTGAAAAAATTGTATCAGAGGGGTAATGTTCACTCTTTAGATCATGTTATTTGGGGAAGAGTCGGGATAGTACAGATTTAGGATTGTCATTGCTTGAAATTCCGATAATGAGTAGGGTTCCATTCTAGCACACCTCATGGTATGATTCAAGTTTCCATGGGATGTTTGGTTTTATTTGTGTCCTTTGGTTTTCTTGGTTTGATGATGATTATGGGAAATGAAAATAGAGTTGGGTTAATTGTATTAGTGAGCTCACATTGTCTCACAATCCATGTGAAGATAGGGATATTTCCTTATACCACTCTCTGTGATGGTGAAGTGATTAGCATATTGTCTACAACCTTATGTCCACGTCTCCCAACGAAACTAGATTCCTCTCTCATAGCCTTATGTCATTTATTTCGGAATCTTATATGTTTGGTTTTAAGGTGGAGACATTAATTGGTTTTAAGTAACATTAATTTTTAGTGAAATAATTTTTTTAATAAAGAGGGAATTTTTTGATTTTTTAAATGGTGGAACTAAATTTTCAGAATTATTTTGAAATGTTAAATAGTGTATTTAAACTCTTTTGGAAGTATAAATTATATAAAAGTGAATATTGAAAATTTGTTTCAAGTGGAACTTTCTGAATTATATAATTTTTTTTGAATGGAATAAATAGTTAATTTAATTTGTGTGTAGGGTTTGGAAAAAGATTATTTATTTTTTTACTAGGGATAATTTGAAACGTTTTGCAAATAATTAGAACCATGTTTTAAATAAGAAGAGTTTATTTTTTCAATGAAGTGTTGTTTATCAATTTATTTTCTCAATAAAAATTGGAATGTATTGAAACTATATGAAATATTTTGAAATTAATGAATGGCTTTTATGTGAGATTTCATTTGATTGATTGTGAATTTTTGAAATGTTTTGTAAGCTATAAATTGGGATTGATTTTGTGGTTAGTGGGTTTTAGAAAAAGGATTTTTCGGTTAAAGGTTTTGGTTCAAAATATTTGAATGATTTTTTGTCTTAGAATTTTGTATTTTCATGAGAAACCATAGGAATGGGGTTATATTGGATGATGGATGGTTAATGGGATGGATGTATGAGTGTCGGGATGGATATAATCCGGGTACATGGTGTGGCACAGATATATACATGGGTGAGGCGTATGGGGTACCATTAGTGGAAATGTGGACCACCAAACCATTTATTATCAAAGAGATGATTTTAATGGAAAACAATATTTCTTGAAAAATTGTTTGATATGGTGTGTCTTATGGGTTTCAAGAAATTTTTTTGTGGTTGGATGTTTTGAGTCCATGAACCCCTCTTGTTTGAATGGTGTTTTGGTATTGTGTTTCTTTGGTAAGTTTGGATGAAGGGATGGTTAGTGGACTCGTCTTAATAAATTTCAAGAGGCCAATAAAATGGTTCCCCTCATGTGTTTGGTTCTTGTTTGTGGCATGTTTTTACCAATGGACTAGCTTGGTTGGGTCTTTGGGTTCTCTTGTTGGATAAGGTACGCCCCTATTAAGTGTTAACGCACGACTGAAGTGCATCCCAAATTTCATCTCCACTGGAATATCCTCCGGTTGATCAATATAAGGAATATTTTTATCAAGATTTGGAGACTGATTCTACAGCATTCCCTTTCTTGTGTTTTCATATCTTCGTGTTGTATTATATTTATCTTTTATGGTTGAAAGATACCTTAGTTTCTTATGTTACCTGATTCATCGAAGGTTAAAGTAGTCTTGGTTTGTAAGAGTGTATGGTGTCTAAGAGGGCCTCTGGGTCCTTCGTAGTTTCTTTGAAGCAGGGGTTCATGTTAACCCACCAATGTTGGAAATTTTGTCATGAGTGGCTGTTATGTCCACCTTCTAGAATTGTGTGCCTTTTGAGGACATGGAATAAGGTCCCTTTCCATATATTTTTTCAATATTTCACTATGGTCATGTTCAGTGACACCTTGTGATTTCAATTTCACTTTTTACTGTGAACGTAAAGTTGTATAATCTTTTATGAGTATTTGTTATGTCTGAAGTGTGTATCCTTTAAGGATAACTTGGTATCCTATGTTTAGAGGAAGTTGTTTCCATATATCCTTTCCTCTTTCCATTTATAATCTGAAGAAACAAGGGGTGACATGTGTCTATCCTCTAAGAACTTGTTTCGGTGAAATATCAGGTTAGGGTAAAGTGAGTTTGTAATGTGTTATGTCTTGCTGATCCCATATGGGATTAGGGTATAGTTTTCATGGAACAGGAAGGAGAATTTCTGTTCATGGGGTTTCCAAAGCCTATCATTGAGGCCTAATATGCTTCAATAATTTGAGCTCTAGCAATAGATCCTGATGTGATGCTGGTGCATAGTCATAGGAAATCCCATGGTTTTTCAAACCCTTTTACAATGTCCTACTCTCAGTATAAAATATGGGAATATTTTAAACATATTGTGTCATCAACTATCTATTATTGTTCCCATTCAGTTCAAAGAGGTGGGAGGACCTTTTGGCCATGTTATTGCCCAATTTCTTTCTTTCCCCCTTTCTATTCCATTGTGTTTTTTTAGAAAGGTTTCAAATTTGGAGCAAAACGTTTGTCCATGGTAATTAGTAACTATGTCCTCAAAAACCATGCAGAGTGATGGATCCACACGACTAGTGCATAGTTTCCCAAACCCTGCAGACTAACCGTTTGACCCACATGACTCTTTTAATTATCTGGTATTTTATGTCGACTCGTGCTGGTCAATTAATATGGGTTGTTCTTATTGTGGGGAGACCCAATATGAGTCACATGTATGTTCTTTTGGAACATTATAACGGATGTCTCATGTAATTGTTTTTGGGCATCCCCCTGTTTGTGTCCTGTTTCTTTCTCTGGAAAATATAAATTTTCTCTTACGGTGGGGAGCCCATTTTTTTCTTCCCTTACAAGTAACTCATATTTTTAAGTGGTCTTTGATTGGTGGTAGGTAGACTCATTTGAATATATATAACTACCAACATCTTACATGTGTAAACATTGGTATTAGAATGAACCCAACCATTTAATTAAATTACGGTATTGGTTACCCTGTTCGATGTTGTTGCACGTTCCGGTAAATTGCATGAGTCTTATTTTGATAGTGTTTAATGAGTTTTCTTCCGTGTTAAAGTTTGAATGTGCTTGAAAATTTCCAGAAATTAGTGTAAATTTTAGTTTTTGGGAGTATTCCATCCAAAATTGATCACCAAATGTGTTTTGGTATTTGGGGGTGAATCTTGGAAAAAGAGTACAACGTGGTATATTGGTTGCGTTTGGTTTCCTCTTTTGGCCATGTTGTTGCTTTCTGAGGGAATAATGCTTTATTGTGAGAATATTTGTCACATACATGACTTACTTTTAATGTACTTTTCATTTTATTTCAACTATTTCTTTGTTGCGGGGGTGTCCCCTGAATTTTTGGAGGAAAGGATGGTTTTTTAATATTGGGCCCAAACTATTAGACCATTTCTAGATTTGAAAAAAAAAATTGTTTCCTTTATAAATCCTTCATTTTTTAACATTTTTTACACATTGAACCTCCTAATTCTACTTCCGTGACTTATATAAACCATCACATCCATTAGTTCCCCATAGGAACTTATTATCATTTTGTATTTGTTGAATTATTAAGGCATTAGACCAACCTGTGAGCCAAATACCTTTATAAAACGTAATTTTATCTATTTCATATCATATTCATTTTTTAGTATTTCTTGGTTATTACACCTCCCACTCAAACCCAAAAACCTAAGGCCCACCCCCGTAATCTATTTCACTTTATTGGAGCTCTTTTTCATCGTGGATTTGGTAGAAACTTCTTAGTGTTTCTCAAGTCGTCCAGATTTTATAAGGTAATTTGATTCTTTAATAAACATTTATATTTTCACTCTTTTCTCTCATTTTAGCCCACACATGACCTAAACACCATTATTCTATCTTCCCTACCTGTTTTGGTTACTTGGAGATTCAACTTGTTGTGGACTTGGGGTTATTTATTCACGATTATTCAAGAAAGATAATCCCTTCTTGTTATCATCCATCTTCTTTTGGTTTTCATTCATTTTCCTAGAGTTCCCTTTTGTCCAGTAGCAAGGATTCTTAACTATAGTATAATTTCAAGTTTATTGGTTCAAATATTTTATTTTAAGGTCTATTTCCACCCTCTGGTGGTGTTGCAGTTGTGCGGTTGAAGTCTCGCACTGAGATTGGGGGTTTTGGATGAAATGGTACGTGATTCCATGTGTTAACATTATTTGATGAGTTAGTTTTTCTTGATTTATATTTCTAGAGGGATTATCTTCCATTATATGGTGATAAACTTATATTGGGTGTCAATTTTCATGTGGTTGGTTTTAAGAGTAAACATTGTGAAAAAATAATTTTTTTCATATGTATTTCATATTTTATTAATTGGGGTTGTTTTATGATAATTGAAATGGTTTTATTAAAAGTTTTAATTAAAAAAATTATTATTTTAGGTTATATTGGCCTTCCTTTGGAATGAAATTATTATTCATTGAATGATTTTATGAGCAATACTTGGTTACACTATTTGGAATTGTTTTGTAAAGGTTTTAAATGGGTTCTTTATTTATATAAGAGGGGATACTATGTTACCAATTTGTGATGGTAGGAGTGTACTTTTTAAATTGTTTTTTTTTAATTTGAATGAGGATTTCGATTAATGTGTACTGTCTTGGAATGTTTTTATTTATTCGTTTAATGTATTTATTGATGTGTGGTTGATGTGTGAAATGTGTTGTGGGTTGTTTTGGTGTGTGTATCTTTTCAAAATAAATTGGAATGAAAAGGGGGATTATGTGACTTGTGTGATATACATATGGGATTTTTAGTGTGTGTGTGTGATTTGGAAATGGACATTTTTATATGGAAATGGTAAATTATATGATGTGGAACTTGTTTGACCACAATAGGGAAAAACCAGTTTTCTAGGTGGGTGGGTGTGTGCTAGTATGCTATTGATCTAGTAGGATTTGACCCCTATTTCATGTAGAATGTTTGACATGACCACACTAACTAAACTATAATGATGATGATGATGTTAGGGAACCACTAGGTTATTGTTATTATCCCAACTAGTGGATCATATGCATGATAATGGATATTGCGATGGTTACCTTCACCAAGATACGAGGTACCTAGGACCTATAGCATTCTAGTGGCTAGGGTTGTTTCCCATTGATAGTGCTCATTCGATATTTTATATTTACCATTGGCATATTGTATTTTTGGCTAGAGAAATTCTGTAGTTTTTTCACTCTATTTAAAAGTGCTTATTTCTTTTAAAGTATCCCACTTGATAGCTATTTTATTTAATGTTTCATCTTTTAAAAAATCAAACTAGCATTTATTTTTTACAAAAATTGTAAGAATTTTTTCTTATAATTGTTATCACATGAAATTTTTTTGTGGTGGAATATTACATGGCTTTGTATCACATACAACATACACTATTGGGTGTATGTAGAATTGGATATTTTGTCACAGGTTTGGGTAAAGATTTTAGTTATAGTGGTTTGGGTTTCTAGCGGTCCATCTTGGCATAGTGTCATGGAGTTTGCTTTTGGGCGATGCCCGTTTACATGAGGTGGTTCTTGGGTTGTCCTGTTTTAATTTGTTTGTTATTATAATATTCGATATTTGTTCTAGATTATGTAATTCAATTAGGATTTTTTAAAAAGATATTTTGGTTTTAAAGATCCATATTTGGTTTATTAGATTCATTTGTGGTTTTATGTTTATAAACTCAGGTATATTTTTCAAAATTTTATTTATTTGTTACATGGTCACTTGTGCCAACCCATAGGGATATGAAACACCCTTTGGGCCTTACCATGAGCTAGGTCAGGTGCAAGTTTTGATGAAAACGACATCTGGTTTGTGACATATTTTATAGTATGAAATAAAAATTATACACATAAAAAAATACATTTTTCTAAAATAAAACATTTATAACACATAACAAAAAAAATTGAAACCCTTTAGGGAAATTTATAGTATTTACATATTGGAACATTTTTTTCACAACATGTGTTAAACTAGATTTATAAAAAACTAGATCCATATTAAATCCATAGGAGGAATAACCTTAGTTAAATCCAAAATTCATTATTTTGAGTATACAGATAATTACCCAAAGCATTGGAGAGATAAAATGAAGATCTCCTATCATATAAGCTATATTAGGTCCACCATTTTAATAATATATATCATGCTCACATGTCATTATATATAATTTTCATGTATCATATATAAATATAATATTTTATTCCTGTACCTTTTTATCATCAGTCCCTTGCATACTATTCTATAGTTTTATTCCAATCCTATTTATTAAATAAAATACCATTTCCTTTTAAAAATCATTTCAAAAATAAAATATCATTAATAAAGGTGTAATGTCTTGGGTTTTTGTGGTCAATTACATAGTCAAAATCTGATGTTGTGGTGTTCTGGGTGGTCTGAAAGGCCATCCCTGCTTTTCGGTTACTCCTAGTGGTAGCCTTGGCCTACGGGTAGCCTCGGCCTACTGGTATACCTAGCCTACCAGGAACCTTGGGGTACCAGTAGCCATCGAATACCAGTCGCTCTCAGCTATCGGTGGCTCTCGGCCACCAGTGTCTCTAAGCTACAGGTCGCTGTCGCCAACCGGTATCTCTTGGCTACCGGTAGGTGTCGCCAACTGATATCTCTCCACTATAGGTAACTGTCGCCAACTGGTAGTTCTCACCTACTAGTAGCTCTCGCATACCCCCACAGGTTTTCCAATATCACCTCTTTTTTGCGCAAATTGGTTTTGAACCCTTTAAGTCTGTTTTGAAGCCCATTAATTCCCATTAATGTTGTTTAATTAAATGATCGATGAGGTACCCTAGTGTGTGTCGATTTAAACCTCCCTGAAAGGAGGGGACCCTTTAATGACGTGTGGGGTGTCCCAGCCGCATGGTCAACCCACAATCCCACTCGTAACGTGGTTTCATGTTTTTCTCTCTGTATCTTAACTGTACAAAGCATGATCTGTCTCAGCCCTATGGACGGAGTACCCATCCCCCTGACGAGTTGTAACCCGAGGAATTTTTCCTTGATCATGTTCCGTGGAGCTCCTACTAAACACACGGGGACTTAACGTCGATCCTTGATCAGTCGGGTAGGGGTTTCACCTTCGTCTCTCCTTTCTGTGTATCTTGTGGGGTGGGTATGCTACTGCTTCTGTAGAATTGGATGAACCAAAATTTAATGAATATAATAAACAGATTCTAATGATTGAAGGGGAGGGGTGTGATCGATGATGCTACTATGTTTTTCTCCTCTTTCATGATTGATGATTCTTGAATTGTGTGGGATTACGCCTACTGAAAATCATGGATTTTGTGGTCTTTCTCTATGCACTAACCAACACTTACCCCATTGTGATGTTTTAATGGCTTGTATTTTGGTTGTGAACCTTTTTCTGTGTAATGTAAATTGGTTAATCATGTATATTCGGCTAAATAAATTGGAAGCACCAGGATCAACTATTATTCTATGATAACCACGGTTGAGGCCCAGTGGAATTGAAATCATGGAGTGTGTTAAATGTTTTAAATCTGAAAATACATGTTGAGTCTGCCTTTTGTTGGTAGTATTGGTTTGGTTGTTTCCTCCACGGTTGGATAGGATCATAGATTGACGTGGCGATGCGGGTGGGGATGGGATCCCCTTTTGTTATACTTTGAGGCTATGTGATTACTCTGCTTATATAACGAATTGGGGTGGGATCCTCTGTTGTTGAGAAACTGTTGGCTCCTAGATTTGGGGGACATGGGACTATATCTTGGGGTTTTATATGGTTCTATTACATCGAGGGATTCTCGTATCCCTATGTTATTGTGACATTGTAAAAGAATTGGGTGTGAATGATTAAATTGCTGTTGGCTGTAACTTTTTCCCTTAGGTTTTGATTATGTTGTTAGTTGCCTGGTAGTGTAGAAACTTATTTAAAAATTATTACTGGACATGAAATCAAGGATTGGACAAATTTGGATTTGGTTTGATGTGAGTTGTGACTTGGGCATGGGTGATGTTCTCTTCTCTTATTTAAGAATAATAAGGATAGTGTTCTTTAGGCTAGCTGAAGAAAAACCTAGATTGGGTGAGTTCTTGTTACCTATACATATACATGTAGTTTTTGAGTTTCTTATTCACGCCCCACCCAAGTTGAGAACATTGTTCTCAACACCCCAACTTTATGGGGTTGGGTGTTTTCCCAACACTCCTATGAGTGGCTGGTTATTAGATCCTTTTTTGCTCTCTTTCCAGAATTGCACAAGACTCTATGGGCAAGCTGTGATGGCCTGAAGTCCATTATTAGCCCATGAATCTTTGGGCAGGGTAGTGTGGTGGTTATCCCAGTTGTGTGCAGGCATGTGGTTTCCCAAGTATCTTCGAGATGAGGCTCTGGTTCTTCGGGCGTGGCAGTAGTTCTTCTATCCCAAGTGTCTTTGGGCCTGGCAGTGGTTGTTCTTGCCTAGGTTTTTATAGGCATGGTTACGTGTGACTGTTGTGGCCCAGGTGTCTGTGGGTGGGTTAGTGGTTGTGGCCCAGGTGTTTGCAGGAAGGATGTGGGGTTGTGTCCTAGGTGTGCGCGGGTGGGGTATGGTAGTGGGAGTACGATGAGAATGGCAGGATTTGTCCGATGCGTAGGATGTCTTCAATTACCAGTGGGAAAGTGGTGGGGGTACCCAAACATCGATGTGCTATTACTATACATCACTTGACTTGCGTTATTTAGGGAGTGTGACTTGGAGAGTCTTGGGTGGTTAGTTTCATTGCAAGGTTTTTGGTTATCTCTTTTCTTACAGGGCATTACTATGCCTCCGCACTTGTGCACGAGAGTCTTTGGTTTTTCCCTACTGAGTGTACTTGTATGCTCAACCTATGTATATAAAACTGCTTTCAAGTTTCCAAGAGGAATTCAGGGATCATGCGGGGTCGTACTAGCTTAGACTTTTAGGGAAGTTTCTATTGTTGTTTCCCTTTTTCTTGGTATCTTTTTACCTTTGGAGTTTTGTGACTTATATCTTTTACCTTTGAACATGCATATGAGAATGGTTTATTTTTCAACGGTATTTGCACTTTCAGTTTTTGTGTTGTGGGATTTACTATCTTATCTCCAGATCCTATTAAAAGAAAAAGGGTAATGCCTTCCATTTAGTGTGTGATTTTATACCCTTAGTGCTGGTCTCCACTCTGGGACCTATTGAAGGCGGGTTTCAGGGGTCATTATCTCTCCTTCAACTTAAAGAAGGAAGGTCCTGGTAATCTGCTGACCCTTCCCTCCTTTTGGTGAAGGAGAGTCGTCAGAAAAGGGAAAAGCCTTTTTTATTTTAGAAAAAATTGAATATTCTAAAGGTCTCTATGAATAAAATATCAGTTTAGTTATAGTAAAATTAATTTATTTCATGTACATTACAATAATTTTTTTTTAATTTTTGTAATGATAATAAAAATTTCCCTATAAAATAAATTAAAATATTTCGATAAGATTTTTTCGAAAGAACATAAAAAAGAAACATAAATTTTTCTCTATAAATCATTTATTTCTAAATAAATACCAACATAAAATAATTTTATGTATATAGACATAAATGAAAAATATTTATAAAGTTAATATTTAAAATGTATTCATTGAGGATTGAAGTAAATGTGTCATTAATCTTGAGTCTGGCTTACCGTGTACGATCATTACAACATGAATAAAAAACATATATTTATTATTTAATTTTATAAGAACCATTTTCATGTTTATTATTCATTTTATTATTATTTTTTATATTCTATTAATTAATTATTTTTTATCATGTATGTTGTTTTGGTGATATTAAAATCATATTTTCAAAATAACATCTGTGGGTTTGAATATGGTCAAAAAATAAATTATTTCATCACATATAGAATAATAATCATTAAATAAATATCATTTTTATGAATTAATTATACTTTTAAAATGATTTATGAAATATTTTGTTTAGAAATGAATTGTGTTACAATCATGGAGATGGTAGGTCCTACATATCCATTAAAAACATTTTTATTTTTCATTGATCATGGTGGATATAAGACTAGTATTATTATTTATTTACATAACAATAATTATATAATAAATATCATATTAAAAATATAAATAATCTTGTATATAACATACATATGGTGTGGTGAGGATAAATGAATCACATTACTTCGTGGAGGAGGAAGTCCACATGTACACATGCATGACATGTTCACATTTGAATAGACCTAATGGTAATTAATTGGATGATAAATTATATTATTATAAATAAACAAATTTCATTAATATCATATATATATATATATATTAAGTCCACCATTAAAATCATTTAACAGAGGCATTCATAATAAATGAATTATGCGGTTGTTGAGGCAATAGTCTTCCAAACACATGAACAATTATTGTTTTCCCCATTTGTTAGAAGAGGAAATTTATATTGTTTATTAACTAAAAATTAAAACATATCTATTTATAAAAGACACTTTTTTCTATTTTATAATTTTTAATAAATATTTTAATTATGTAAGAAATAAAAATAAAATGCTTATTTAAGAACTAAACATATAATTTTTGAAAACCTATTTAGGTTTATATATAAATATTCTTATATTGGACTAATAAAAAGAAAATACAATCTATTAACATATTGATGATATATGTATAAAATTTGGTTGGGGATCAGTAGAAAATATGCACTAGAGGTGTATAGAGGAGAGAAGAGGCGGTGTACTTTTATATGTGGGTGAGTGGAAAAAAAATTTTCAAAATCAATAAAATATATAATATCTTATTCAATATAAGTGGATCTAAAGTGGACCATTTCTAAATAGTAAAAGATATATGTTGTAAATATGTCAATAAAAATAAAGTTTAGATTATATTTTTTGTCATTTTGACCAATAATATTTAGTTTAAGCATGAGTAAACCTATTTTATCCTTAACCCTAGCGGAAATTATTTATTTATTTTAATATTAAATATTTTAAAAAATATATCCTTATTAACGAATATAAATTTTTATAATTATAAATATTTAACCCGGTTTATAAAATTTAATTCATAGAAGTTATGGAATTTCATTTAATATTAAAAAAATTGATGATAAATAGGTTTTCAAAAAAGTATCTTTTAATATATAAATTTTTTTATGAAATTAACATTTAAAATAAATTTAAAACACCATATTTTGATTATTAATATTTTTCTTGAAAACGTTTTTGTTTTATACCATTTTAAACAAACATTTGTATTGAAACATATGATTTTAAATAAGTAACATCATGTTTGATAGCATATATGAAACATAACACCATGATTAGAAGATTATTTAACACCGTAATACTTTAAAATATATTCGATTTTAAATAAATTAATTTTATTCCATTTATTGTAATTCACAAAACATTAGATTTAAATGAAACAAGATACTATATTGAAATATTATTCTTTAAACAAGACCATTAAAACATGGCCATTAATTTGGTGGGTATGATTATCACAAACTAAATTAATAGTATTATACGGTTTACATATTTATATAATAATTTAAATTGTTATATAATATTTAAAAATAATTTACAATCCATTTGAATGTGAAATAAATTTTTTCTACAAAAATGAAATTTCCTAAAAGATGTATTAGTAACCCATTGTGAACATATTTTTAAATTAATTATTACCACTTTAATAACATATATTTAAAAAATTATCCTTACGTTTTAAATTTAAATTGAAACATTATCTTTGAATGAATTTTTGAGTATTTTTTAAAATTTTAACTTTTTGATGAATACTGAAAATACTAGTTTTTATTGAAATATAACATTATAAATTATTTAAAATGTTGAATTATATTATGAATTATAATTTCAATAAAAATTATTAAAATTATATTAAAATATAACTATTTTATGTCATTATAATCAATTTTATATTGATGTATGATATTAAAACATTTTAACTTTAGACGTTTTTTTTTTGGAAAACCAGTTTTTTGACACACATGCTAGTTTAATTTTATTTATAATTATTTTACTTAGGAAAATTTTATTAATATAAATTTATTAAATATTATGAAACATAATAATTAATTTTATCTAATAGGTCAAAATTAATTTTTTACCATAATTAATTTTTAAAACAGTAAAACTAAATGACCGTGGATTATTAAAACAATGTGTTTTCAATACCTTAAATGAAGATAATAAGGGTTATAAAATTCATATAACTTTTTGAAAACACATTTTATGGGAATTAATCAACCTTATACTCTATAATGCTCCATAATTTCTCATTTTAGAGGCCTTTGGAATAAAAAATGAATTTGAATCACTTTTTTAAAAAAAAAATACCAGATCTATCATCTTCCCACATATAAAATGTAACCACATCTCCAATCCTCTTCATATCTCTATAACCATCTGTTATTTACATTACATGAAAATTTAACTAATTTCCCCCTATAAAAATCTTATATTCATTGGTTTCATTAGAAAACTAATGTTGGATGGCTTTAGCAATAATCCTTAAAGTGTTATCTAAAGAAGATGAAATATTATTAGCAAGGGTATTAGTTTTATTTATTCTTACAGGTCCATAAAATATTTTTCAATAATTATAATATAATAAAAACATTATTTAACATAAAATAATACATTATTATATTAATTTCATAACCTATATCCATCTCTAATTACATAAAATGGAATAAGAAATTTTCGATCTTGTGTATGGTTGACTACCGCCTCACAAACTGACATAGTGAATATTAGATAAATTCCTTTAAAATATGGATATAATGATGTATTAAATACATTTATATGATACTTATGACATTATTATAAATTTTTAATTATTATTTCACATTCAACTTCTTTATTTATTTTCTATTGAGTGATATGATAACGTCGCTCGTGGGTACAGAGGACTCCTATCTCACGAAGCGATGTGATTTGTTTTTCTCTTAATATTTTCATGGATGTTAGTAATGATAGATTAAATTTAATTTAATTATATTTATTATTTAAACTAATTTTAAAAATAAAATATAACTTATGAATACTTGTATTATAGTCACTTTGAATACGATAACATCACTCATAAATAGGTGTGGACTACCACCATTATGTAGATATTTGAAATGTTTTTAATTTTATTTTTACATAGATGGTAATAATTAATGATTTTTTATTATAAAAAATATATATAAAATAATAATGATTCTAAAAAGGTTAATTAATATTTTTTTACTTTCATTCCATCCATCGAGAAAAATAGAAACATCGTTCGTGAATACAGATGACCTACCGTCTCCCTGATTGTTGTAATAGATTCCTAATATATAATAATCATATATTAATATAAATACATATATAATGAATATATTTTATAATTATGTCATGTTTAAAATTATATATATTATGTATACATTTTCAATGTGCGAGGACTAAAATTATCTAACCAAAACATACATGAAAAATGATGCAATTATCACCTGAAATTGTAATTTTATCAAAGAATTTTAATAAAATAGGGGATAAAAAATGATAAGTAAACGATATATGGTATGATATGTATATTTATGTATATTTAATATATTTATAATAATCCTATATTTATTACATAAGAGGATCAGAGACATATTACTGATGTTGAACCAGAGGTATGAGTTTCTCTGGTCAATTTTACATCGATGACACCGATTCCATATTCAAAAAATATTTAATTTATACGGTTTATTAACTACCAAAAATATATATTATATATTGAATATTTTTTATTAATGACATGAAATGTTTAATTTTATTATTATTAACTTCATGTGGCTTACGATTTATAATTTACTAAAGAAGAAAGGGTTTATTTTACAATATCGTCATTATTTGGGATTGTTAATGTTTAGGTATCCCATTGAAGAATAATTAGGTATTCATATCTAAAAACCAATATAATTCAATATAATCTAGTTATTAATAAAATTTTAATGTAATAGTGCCATTTCCAGACATAATTACATAAACAATTATTGAGAAAATGTTTTTAACAAAATCTGACTTCATTTCACTCTTTGGTAAAAAAGTAATTTTTCTTCCAAATAAATGTATTCTAAAAATATTTTCATATATTTATTTTAAATTATTAAAATTAAATTTCAAATATATTTTTCCAAGGTATATTTTAATAAAAATTAAAAGGAATATTTCTTTCTTTCTCTAAATAATTATTGATTGGATTTCAATGAAAATGTGAAAGTTTTCATTATTTTAATGTATTTGGTATGAACATAATTTTCCACCATAATAAAACTAAAATTATTTATATGTTTAAAAGGATATTTTAAAATTAATGTATGATCAAAAATATTTGTGAAATTTTAATAATTAAACATTATATTCAAATGGAAATGTTATTATCCCCAAAATTGTTTTTAAAGACACTTTTCATTGTATTTTTATTCATTAATAAAAATATGTCATTATTATAATTATGATAACATTGGGATATGGCACCTGCCATCCGGACAGGCATGTGCATGCACGGGAATGCCTAGCCGAACAACCATGCAAAGGTGGAGAGATGATTTCACGATGAAGATGCTAGGGAGGAGTAGTTCAAAGTAGTTAGTCTGGGTTGTATGTAATGTTTTAAGCCTACGATCTAATTAATTCCTCTAAGGCCTATGGGACATGTAATACATATACCTATGGGCCTTATAAGAGTTCCACTACACCCCTTGAATTGTGGATTATCAAAAATCAAAAAAAATGAAGGACTTCGGGCCATTGCATGGATAACATCGGGATATGTTGTATCTAAACCATCCTTATTCTTTCATGGAATATTTTATGATCATTTTGGAGGAGGCTGTACAATTTTATAACTCTTCACCAAATTACAGTAAATGGTTTATGATTACATTTTTTGAATGTGGTAAGTATTAAAATTTTAATTTTTATATTAATTATGTTCCACCCTATTAATATGATCAATTCATTCAAAATTATATGTACCAGGTGGGTATCAGTTATATTAATCCCCTTGATGAATTGAAATGTCTCAAGAGACATATAAGTTGGCCTAATTTAATATTTTTTACTAATTTTATTAGATTTCCATATGAATTGTATTAATATTATGTTTTAGATGTTCATCATTTTGAATTACCTAATAATGTGATTAGATATTTATTTCCATGTAAATATTCTATCTGTTAAAATATCAATGGATAATGTTCGAGATAATATGATTATTTATATGGATTTATTTTAACATCATTTATTCAAGTAATATTATGAAAAAGTTATAATATAAAAATCACGTCTTTTAGTTATTTACATTTCAATATTATTTTCTATTATTTATTCATTATATCTATTTCTATATGGTTACCCTTGATGAGAATCTGGTATTACCCCTGTCATCTCCTTTATTTTCCCTAGGATACTAGGAAGTGTTTTGTGATTGATATGTAGGGATATGATAAGGGTAATAATGTTGTTTAAAATGAAAAAACCATATTTATATTATGTTTTTAAATTTATGTGAAATAAAGGTATATATGTTGTTTACAAATACTACTAATATATTCAGACCATCAGGATGTAATTCCATATAAATATTTCCAATTTGATAAAATAACCACTATATATGGGAAATTGGACTCGGGGTATTTATATTTTGTATCAAAGTGTAGTAGAATTCTTGAAAACTAGATTTAGTAAATAATATATTAGAAAATATTACCCTAAAAAAGATAATAAGTGAAAGAATAATATGTGATATAATCTCAATGTTTGTGAAAATATACATATTTTTTGGTTTTTCTATAAATACATACCTTTCTAAATACAATAATTGGATGTGGTTATTGAAAAGATATACCTATGGGTAATAACTCTAAAAATTTCAAGTCATACATGACTTGAGAATTATCTAGTACACATAAATATTTCTTATTGGGAACCTAATTTGAAACTCCCAAAGGATATTATTGGGTAAATTAATATTTTATTTAAAAATCATTATAAAAGAATTTAAAATAATTTTTAGATATTTGTAATATTTCCCAATGAAATGGGGTTTATGATTTATTAATTATACATAAAAAAATTATTTAATTTATGTTTGGGGTTCCACCAGATTTTGGATTGTACAATATGGTACATAATTTTATGATATAATATAATTCATGAATTTGTTTAAAAAATATACATAGAAGAATAATTTTGAACTCTATTAATGCACATAATTCAAAGAGTAATAATGATTATTCCCCTGATGAGATTACTCCAATATTTTGAAGGAAATGGACTCTAAAATACTATCACTGTATGTGGAAATAATATCATGTGAAATAATGATAGAGAAATAATTCTCTATGTATTATTTATTTGAAGGGAATGAAAAAGAAGAAGAGAACAGATGAAAAAAATGTATAAGGGGAGTAAGAGAAATATTGGTTTTCTAACTTGTTGAAACTACGGAATGAAACACAGTGGTAAATGCTTAAAAAAATAATAGGATGCTTCATGTCTGCTTAGAAATAACACTAATAATGTGAATTAACGTTTATGAAAGAAATCTTTTACGTTCAGTGTTTCACCAGTAAGAATATAAGTCACAGGACTAACAAATTCCCCAACTGTCAAGGGAATATACCCCAACAAAAACTATGTGACCTAGGACCAAAATTTTCAACTACTATAGATAATGTGGTAACATTAATGTTCTTTTTTTTTGATTCATTAATTATAATCTTTATTATTCTATGAATAATATTTTAATTATAAGAATTATAAAATGTATACTAATTGTACTCAGATACTTTTTTTTGTGGATTTGAGAGAATTTGTTGAATTTTACTAATGAAAAATGAATATTATTAACATGAATGTTGAACTACATAGAGAAAACATGACTAGAGGAGGTTAAGGATTAATATTTTCCCTATTTTGGGAAAATAATGATAAAAAGTTGTTTATGGGATTCAATTTGTGAACTTTATATTGTTTAATTATTTAAAGGTTGTTTTTGTCATTTTTTGAGTTTACTACATGATTGGATTAATAAAATATATTCGTGAAAATAGTATTCTATTTTTTGGAAGCATGCATATTTTAAAAAAGGTTTTATTTTGATAATTTTATTGAAATATTTTGAATAGGACATTAAGTAAAACTTAATATAGGGTGGGGAAAATTATGATTATTTATTTACCTCCCTTATAAATTTTTTGAAATTGAATTTGGTAAGACATTTTTTGAAGAAGTATTAATGTTAAAAATTTATTGAATGAATTAAGATGAGCTTTGGGTAATATTTTATAAATTGTGTTAATAATTTTTGTCTTGGAAAATATCTAGAGATAAGATGAATGACTTTTGAAAATATTAATGAGATAATGATCTATTAAATGATAATTTTTGTGATTTATTTATATAAATTGAAATTAGATATTCATATAAAGTGTTAATTTATGACATTGGAGTTAATTGAATCATACCTAATGGATGAATATTATAATCATATTTTCTACTCTGCACTATCATAAAGGTAATAGAATTACATCACTTTTGGAAAATGATCCCGAAAAAAATATCAAAGTAAAGTCATTTCTGATGAATCAAATGTTCCCTTCACTCAATATAGATTTATTGATAAATAGTTATTAAATTTACTAGATCATAAAATAATTTAGGGTAAATTAACTTTATCAATTTCCAAAATTATTTACACTTGTTTCCTTGTCTTTATTATTATTTCCCACAAATGTTTTCCTAATTGGAATCATCGTAATCTTTTTATCTGGATAACCATTATACATCCTTTTCTCTCTTAAAAAGAGGATTTTCATTAACCAATATCATTATGTAGGGTTTCAAGAATGGTGTTTAAATATTTCAAACCCACGATTACCAAGATCAAGATTTAATTTTTAGGATATACCTTATTAAACAGGTATAAGATAAACCCCAATATTTTAAAAGCTGAAAAATATGTTCGATGGTGTGTGTAGAATTTAACACCATGAGTATAACAGAATTTATTACCCAGATACATACAATATATTTATTTTTAAATAAATTCAATCTCTCTTATTTCTTGTTATGCACACACCAATGGTTTTAAAGAATATAAAATACTATATAAAAATATCACCCTTTAAAAATAAAAATTATATCATGGATGTTATATTTATATAATTAATAGGTCTAGCTAAATTATGAAAATTTTATTATATAGAAAATTACAAAATAAATTCAATGGTTATAAATGGATTAGAAGTAAAATAAACACCATTTTATTGAAAAAGAAATGATTTCTAAAAAATTGTGTTTTTTCAAAATGGGGTTTTAGAATCTCTTTGCAAACATAAATTAAATTTAATTTTAAAAAAATTAGACAAAATAATGGTCATTTTTTTAATCAAAATTTTAAAACTATCATTGTGTTTTTTGAGAATTTTTTTAAAAGATTAATTTTCTTTGAATAGTGAAAAAGAACCATTTCTATTAAAAACATCATTTTCATTTTAATTTTTTAGATAATTAAAAAATATATATAATTAGTTTTAAAATTAATTATTGATAAATTATTATAAATAATCGAAACCAGAAACCTAGATCCGTTTCTATATATCATGAAATTTGAATAATATACAAGGAATCAAATCTCAAAGTATTAGGGAATTATGTAGTTTAGGTAAAAAAAGATATATTTATTATTCAAATTTTACATTATGTAACGAAAATTAGTTATAATACAAAAAATCAAATAAAAACCATCTTGGAGGAATCATTCTATGATCTATTCTTAATAACATGGGAAAGAAACATAAATAAGGGTGTGCTCAAAATTCTTAATATGGATTAAATTTAATAGAAGTTATCATGAATCAATAAGAATAACCAACATTGATAGGTTAATAACATAACAAAAAATCAATTTAAATAAATTTGTAAGGAATAATAAATATGGAATGATTAATAACAAAAATAAATTCCATTTATTCATTAAAATGGGAATGAAATAAGTCCATAAATAATGTCAAAGAGAAATAATCTTTGATAAATAATAATGATCACAGAATATTAAGTCAAAGAAATTCTAAATTATTGGATGTCATGTCTAAGGGACATGAAACCCTATCTCTTATATACCATTCAAAATATGACATAAAATTATTGGAAAAACATGTTTAATTTGGTCAAGAATTTTTTCTCATGTGAACTTTAATAGATCTAAACTTCCATGTTCATTACCTTGTGAAAATCCAATGTTTTTGGTGTTCTGGCGGTGATAATGGCTCTTTTGAGAGTTTTATAGTTCTTTCAACCAACAGTATGTAAGGAATGGTAGGTCAGTGATAGTG
This sequence comes from Viscum album, assembly GCA_963277665.1. Taxonomy (NCBI): domain Eukaryota; kingdom Viridiplantae; phylum Streptophyta; class Magnoliopsida; order Santalales; family Viscaceae; genus Viscum; species Viscum album. Next base: position 658,034,435 of record OY728140.1, read on the forward strand.
ATTCAGGACAGTTGAATTGCACCGATGATTCATCCAACAATGAGTTAGGACTGACAGGTCGCTGATGGGGTGTCCGGTTTGGTGACTCGCATGGATGATTTTTCTAACGGTGAGTTAAGAATGGAAGGTCGCAAATGTTGAGTTAGGATCAGTGAATTTCACTAGAGTGTCATCCAATTTTGACTCAAAAAATTATAACTCACCACTAGTAGTTCACATGGATGACTTTCCCCATGGTGATTAATTTGGACATTTTTCCAAAATTTCCAAAATTTCCTTGTTTTTCCATATTATCCACTTTAACGTTTTATTTGATGAAAAATGAGTTTAAAACCATATTTAGGTGTTTTTAAGCCATTTAAAAGGATTCCGAATTTACTATTAATTTTATATTTCTTGAGATGATTTAATTTAGTAAAAATGTGGGTTTAAGATCAACTTTTAATGTGGAGTTCAAGAGGTTTCATATCCTTTGAGTATATGATCTAGTCCTTCAAACACAAAAAACATACTTCAATTTTTCATTCAAATTTCTTTTGATAATCAGGTATCATAGAATCTTTATCACTAGAATAGCTACAAGTTTTTGTTCCATCCATTGATCTTGTTTCTATGGTGCCGTACACACTATCTTTTGGCACAAAGAGGAGGTGTTAATCATCAATTTTGTCAAAGTAGGTATTTGTTCACATCTCATTTATTTGTGTATCATGTAGTGTGGGAGGACATGTTTCCCAAGTAATGTGATATGAATCCATTTTTATCAATGATAATCATATTCTCTTTAAACAAATGAATAGAGGATTGGAAAAGTGAAAAATTCTTCTATTTTTTTGTTTATGGATATTTTGAGTTGTTTGGTTTGTCTTCTTTTTGAAAATCATGGTCTTTGGTGGTCTTTTTTTTGAAAATGAGAATTATATTTATAGATTTTTATTGTTTGGGTGTTTAATGGTTCTATACATGTAATTGGTTAACCACATATATTCATTTAAATAAATGGATGCCCTATGATCAAACTTGTTCTATGATAACCACAAAATTATCGATGATGAATTAAAGAACAATTTTTTTCAAGATATTAATAACCCCTTCCATATATCGTTTGGTTATGAGTTATTTGTGTTTTTGTTATGTCGTGTTCCTTGTGTGGGTTTTTGGTGTTCTAGTTGAGTGCACAACTGTAAGGTGGGTTTGTAAAGGATGTGAAAGGGAATCTCAGGTTTAAGGATTGACTAATAGTGGAATGGATGGGTAGTGTCTGTTCAGTGGGGCTATAGGTTCAAGTTGTGCTATTTTTATTTTTTTTTGTTTGACGGGTGTCATTTTTCAACACTGTAGAAATATCAGGTTGGTTGTGTTGAGTTTTTTTGAAGGGTTTGGTATTGATTTGGGGATTTTCTTGATGATATATTGGACATGGAAGATTGAATTTGAATAATGAAAACAGCAGTGGTTGGTATGGGTGTGGAACTGAGTGGAAATATTATATAGGTCACATTAATATTGTCTTTTTCCTTTACAGGGTTTATGTTTTGTGGCTTGTTTAATTTTGGTGTTAATATTTTCATAGGTAATTATGGAATATAAAAATGGGTTTCCTTAATAAAGTATGATAATTGGGTAAATTAGTTGGTTGGGTTTATGGTTGAGTTGTGGCTTGTTGTGGATGGATTTCATTTATCATCATCCAAAGTGACTTTTTGTGGTGTTAAATAAATCATTTTGAGGTAGGAAAATTGTTGGTGGTATTATAAGGTAGTTTATTATTTTAATTAAAACCAATAGGTTAGGATTGAGTGTTTGATACTATATATATAAAAATGTATTTTCATTGTGTTTTTATACTCACTCCACTATAATTGAGAACTATGTGCCAAACACCCCCACTATCATGGTGGAGGGTTTCATTACCAAAAATCTCAATGGGGTGATGGATGGTTGGAAAACCACTTTTCTATGCTCCCTCTTTTAGGCATTGATTTACTAAGATTCTTTTGGCAGGTGGTAGCATTGTTATGAATCTGTGTGTGCGAGCGAGGTGTGTTTTCTTCAGTGTCCTCAGGATGACATTAGTTGTGGCTTCCCTAGTGTTTTTTGATATGTGACATGGTATGTGGAGTAGGTTTTTATGGGAGGGATATGGTTTTGAGACCTAGGTGTGTACGGGTGTTATGAAATGAGGTTTCTTTTCCCAGGTTGTGGGCTAGCTATGATGCCAACGTGTGCGTAAATAGTTTTTGATGTGGCACTTTAAAAAGATTTGGGAGCAGTGGGAAATTTTTCATTAGGGTGTGATAGTATCTAATTTGTGGGAAAATGGTGTGGGGTTCCCTACCATCAATGTTCGTACTATATTACATTACACGACTTGCATTACTTGGTGATCATGCCTTAGTGAAGTGGGAATTAATATGACACCTTATTAGGTTTTTTTGGTTCTCAGGTTTTCTAATGGGAGAATTAGTATGATTCACCCACTTATGCATGGTAGACTTTGTATTTTCTTATTGAGTATACTTATATACTCACCCTACATTATAAAACTACTTTCAGGTTTGTAGGAGGATTATGTGGACCATGCTGCGAATTACTAGCTTGAACATGGGGAGAGATGTTGGGTCTTTTCAATGCATTGTTGTTTTGGTATTTTCTTTGGAGTTTTCTAATTTTATTTGTAGCATTTTGTACATTAAACATGAATCTAGGATGGATTTTTTTTCTTATATATTGTTTTGAGTAATTTTGAGATGGAAAATCTTAAATCCTAATTTTTTTTCTTAAAAAAAGTTAACGCCTCCTATTTCATGAGATTTAATACCCTTGGTGCTGGTTACCACCCCAGAGCCAATGTTGGCCAGAATATGGGGAGAATTACCTCTCATTCTTCGTAGACTGCTTAGAAGGGGAATTTTTGAATGGAGTAGGTTGTAAAAAATGTTATTAGATGTGATAGTTTAGATATATAATAGATTCTGGAGTTAACAACCATGATTACTCCATGGGTTGGTAACGAAACAGTGCTAGCCAACCTTTATGTGTGACATGGTCTAGGGAATACCGATAAGGACATGGAGTTTTAGGGGCCCCAGATATTTGATGAAACGACTCTAATTCATTGAAATGACCAAGTGGGACATCACTATTTTTAGGTTATAGACCCTAACAAAAGGTAAATGCATCATAATGAATGATCTTCTTGCTTTAATTTGGTGTTTCATGAAATAAGAATAAATAATTTTTTAAAATGAATCTTAAATAAAATCCCATAAAACTAAGTCATTTAAATTACTTTTTTAAGTTTTATATATGGAACTCAGTCTTTTTCCCTGAAAGGCTCAAGAAGATGAGACTCAATAGAATGATTTGGTTGATCGGTGGAGTGTTTATCTAGTGGAGGAGGATGACCAACGGAAAAGGAAGCTACATGATTTCTAGTGGCAGAATATTGGAAATTATGATGGTAGTGTTTCAGACATAAAGATATAGAGGTTTCTTCAGGATATTGTGATCTCCTTAAGCTTGATCCAGGATCTAAGAGAGTAATGGATTCTCTTGGTGTGGAGACATATGTAGGGAGTTGTGTGCTAGTGGTGGATTCTTTACCTAGGTGAGTGGAAAGTGGATCACATTCCATGGGTCAATTTTGAGAAGTATTTTTATATTGAATTTATTTCCTTGACCATAAATGATGAGAATAGGCATTAGTTACTCTCCCCATAGTAGGGGACTATATCGGTACAATATTTTAGGATCGAATTCATAGATCTCCTTAATTTTCCTCCAGATCTCTTTTTAGATGACAAGTCTCATGTGAGATTCCAAGGGGAGGCTCTTTGTCCTTTAATCTACCTCAACGCGATTTTGATTTTAGGATAGACATACAACCCGGTGCTTGTCCGATTTTGACGGATCCTTATCAGATGAAACCTTTTATGATTCGAGAGATGTGGATTTATATAAATTACCAGATGAATAATGGATTTATTAGGACTTGTGTGTCATCATGGGGTTCTCAAGTATTGTTTTCAAAGAAGGAAGATGGTTTCATGAGGTTCTGCCTAAACTAATAGATGTGGAATCCGGTAACAGTTAAGAACCATTACCCTCTCTCAAGGATAGATGTTCTTTTAAAACAACTATAGTGATTATGTTGGCTCTCTATTAATGATATGTGGTATGGGTATCACTAATTGACGTCTAAGGAATTTGATATCCCTAAGACTTCTTTTAAGTCTATGTTTGGGATCTTCGGGTTTGTGGTGTTGTCGTTCGTTGTTATGAATGCACCATCCTTGTTCATGGGGATTGTTAACATTGTTTTCCATGATTTTAGGTACTATATTTTATTTATGTTCATCAATGAAACACTAATCTACTCAATGTATATGGAGGAGCAGACCGAACATCTTAGGACTATCATGGAAGTTATTCAATGCAACCAGCTCTATGGGAAGTTATCCTAGAGTTAATTTTGACTAATATAGGTACATTTACTTAGGACTGTGGTGTCATAAAAGGTTGTAGAAGTGGAACCATCAATGGTTGAAGGAGTCATTTCTTAGGAATAATCCATGAATTTAGTAGAGGGTTAAATTTTTCTTGGTCTAGAAGGTTTTAATCATAGATTCAGACTTGATTTCGCTCGAATAGAATCATATTTGACATCCTTGATCTGGAATGAACTAGACATTGTGTGGAGTGAGTAGTGTTAGAAAGCATTCTGATATCAGAATGGGATGATGGTCAGTACCCTAGAGCTCTAGTTACCAAAGGAAGTGGTGATGTTCAATGTTTTTTGTGATGCTTTATGTCTGAGTTTTGGATACATGCTGATGCAGAAGATTGGAGTGTTCTCTTATGGGATTAGGTTGATACATCTTCATGAATGTACCTATGAAACCCATAATATGGAGCTAGTGGTGATCATTTTCAAACTAAATTTGTGGGGGTATTACCTCTTTGGGAGGGCTTTATGGTCTTCACATATCACACAAATTTATGGTATATCATTTCCAAGTGATATATATACTTTTGACAGTATTGGTGGATGATGTTTCATTAAGGCTATGATTTTGATATCTCTTACACCTCTGGAAAGGGAAATATCATGGGTGATTCTTCGAGCATGACCTCACATAAGGAGGATGTTGGTGAATTTTAAAATGCATAGAAATTAATGAAGGAGTTGGAATCCTTGTACATAGATCTCAGAATGGATGGGGGAAGAGGCTATCTATTTCAACGAAAGATTTATCTTCCCAAATGTAGATGGTAGAGGAGACTCGGTTGGGGGACTCAGAGGCATAGATGATGCGTGATCCCATTAAACATGGTAACACTATGAAGGGATGGTTTTAGGATGTTTATAATCAGATGTTGTTCCCTGGAAGGCTATTTTTTACCTATGGCGATACATGAGGGAGATCACTATGAGTTTCAATACTCGACTTTTTAGATACAACTAAGAGTTTCCATGATGTACTTTGGCATGAGGATGCAATTTTTGTGTCCTTTGATGAAGCAGGAACTAGAGGAGTTTGTGGTATGGTGCCTATTGTTCTAGTATGTGATGATAGAGAGCCATGTTCTTAGTGGTTTGTTACAACCCATAGATGTACTTGAATGGAAGTGGGATGAAATCACAATTTATTCATTCATAGGGTTAAACAAATCTCTAATAAGATATAATGCTATTTGGGAAGGAGTGGATCGACTAATGAAATCGGATCATTTCACAGTAATGAAGTATTCAGGCATAGTAGATTCCTTGTAAAGGGGTTTTTTTGGAAGATGTGGTGTGGCTTCATAGAGGTATGATATCTATTGTCTCAGAACAAGATACACATATTACCTCTTAATTTGGAAGTGGATTGTTGCATGCTTTCAGCACATAGTTGCAGCTTATCACTGCATTCCAACGTTAAATAGATGGGCAGATAGAATGGACTATCAAGATGTTGGATTACATGTTGAAATCATGAATCGTCGACTTTGGTGAATCTTAGGTTAATGGGTTTACCTTGTTAGAGTTTTTTGACAATTTTATATATTATTCTTCTATTGGTATGGATCCATTTGAAACATTTTAGAGAATACCATGTCGTTAAACTTTATACTAGATATAGGTTGGGGAGATAGCTGATGACGGTCCTAAAGTAGTGAAAGGCATGACAGAGAAGGTTTTTCTCATTTATAAGAGGATTAAAGAAGAAAAATATCAGCATAATTCTTATTCATATCGTTAGAGGAGGCACGTTGAGTTTGATGTCAGGCAACAAGTGTTTTTAAAGGTTTCCCCTAGATGTGGGAAGTGGTGGTTTGGATGAGGAGAATGCTTTCTCTGAGGTTTATCAGACCATTCAAGGAGTTGGGGTGAGTTGTAATTGTGTAATTAAATATAGCAATGTCATCATAGTTAGAGAAGGTATAAAACAAAATTTCATGTCTTTCAGATTCATCGTTATCGTAAAGATGACTATCATGTCACTGAATGGGGGGAGTTGGAAGTGGAAGGTGTCACAACATTTGTGGAGCAGCCAGTGGAGATCTATGATCATCGTGAGAAGATGTTGTGTGGATGGACCATTGGCTTCTTTTATCTGTTTCGTAGTCATGGTGTTTGTTAGGATAGTACATGGGAAAGGCCAACGTTGATGCATTCCCAATAACAAGAGTTGTTCTAAGTTTTTCCTTATAGTGTTTCCCTTTATAATTTAATACATGAAACATGTTTGTTTTGAGATGAGTTTTTTCCTTGTTTCATGATGTGTGATAAAACCTAAGAATATGAAGAGGGGAGTAACCAATTTCAAATCTAAACACACTAATAAGGATGTGATAAAACCAGTTCGGGTGAGTCTGTGCTGCCCAATGTGGATTATTTCTTGACATGGATGAAGGAATTACCTATTTCATGTTTCTGGGATATAATGGTTATTATGATGGTGTGGTGTGTCTTATGGTTAGTTTGCGTAACAGTTATTGGAGGATGTTTTCATGGATATTAAAATGTCCTCCATCATTAAAACAACATAGGGTGGTTTATCTCAGAACATTGGTGTGCTTAGTTGGTAGCTGTGTTTCATGCATAGTAGGAACATGGGGAGGTATCTCCATGGGTTTTTGTTAATACCCATATTTTCATTCTGGGATGGTTTTGATTTCTCAAGGATGAAAATAGTATAATAGGTATCTGATATAATATCATGGACCTTCCCAGTCTATTCGTTTGTGAAAATTTAGTGGATTAGGTATTCTAGTGGTCTGGGTTTCCTATCTTGGGAGTTTACCTATTTTTACATTTTTTTTAATGGTGACTCAAGAATGGTTGGTCACTGATGGTGAGTCAGAACTGGTGGATTTCACCAGTGAGTCTTCCAATGGTGATTCAGGAATGACGGGTCAATTACAGTGAGCCAGGACCGGTGACTTACACCGGTGAGTCATCCAATAGTGAATTAGGAATGGTAGGTCACTGATGGTGAGTCAAGACTGGTGACTCACAACAATGATCCATCCAATGGTCAAATCACTGATCGGTGACTCACCACCAGTAGCTCACACCGGTGACTCACCGAACCATGAGTTAGTTTAACAGTGTTCCTTAATTTCATGTTTTTACAGATCCTCCCCTTTAAAATTTTATTAAATCTAAAACGTGTTTAAGACCATATATAAGTGTTTTGAGGCGGTTTCAAAGGATTTAAAATATATATTTAATTTATTATTTCTTAGGAGTCATTATGTCAGTCAAAATAGGGGGTCAACATCCACTTTTAATGGGGTGTTCAAAACAGTTTCATATCCCTGAATCTACGATCAAGACCATCAAAGATGAACACCATTTCATTATTATTTCTTTCAATTTTCTTTAGATACCCAAGAATCCCAAAACCATTCTTCCCCATGGATCCAAAAATCGGTGGTTCAACCTTTTATTGTATTTATATGGATCCTTATACACCCCCAATTTGGTTTAAGGATGAGGTGATGATCTTATATTTTTTAATTTATAGAATTCTTTGTCTCTCATTTATTTGAGTATCATGCAGGGTGGTTGGATATATTTCCCATGTGAAGGCATAAGAAACCAAGTTTAACAGAGATAATACATGTGGATTCAAACAAATAAACAGAGGATGGAAAAAGGGTAACATGATAATTTTTTGGTTTAATGATATTGTGAGGTGTTTCAGATATGTGCCTACTGAAAATCATAGTTTTTGTTGGTCTTTGTTTGTGCACTCAGGATGACATGTGATGGAAAGTCATTGATCATGTGTTTAATGGTCGAACATATGTAATCAGTTAACAAATAAATTTGTTTAAATTAATTTATTCTCTATGATATAATGTGTTCTGCGATAACCCATGAATTATCAAGGAGGAATTACAAAATGAGTGTTTTCTAAATCTGAATAAACCATGCCTGGTTTGGTGTGACACTGTGTTGTGTTGCAGTTTTGTTCTATATTATACCTTAAGTGGTTTTTTGGTATTGGGGTTGAGAAAACATATTCAATGAGGGGTGTTATGGTTGATGAAATGGAATCTCAGGTTGAGGGATTGATTGATTGTGGAATGGATGTGTTCTGTTTGAGTAACTGATTTGTAGGTTTGGGTGGTGTTATGTTTATATTGCTGGGTGTGATGGGTGTGGAGTTTTTATATATTAGAGATGTTTGGATGGTCGTGATGAGGTTTTTTATAAGGCCCCATCCTTAAACCTTACTTAATCTTGAGTTATTACAAGATTACACATTGAGGATCTTTTCAGGTTTAGAGTTTTAGAGAATTAGATCATAAAACTTGCATTACATTCCACATATAAACAAAGTGGTTACATAAAGATAGTATTCTTCATTCCCATCAATGGAAACACATTTAAAATAAAACATGGATTATTTCTTGACACATCCTTGACTCTATTATCTTATCATGTACCTTTCCCTTGACCTGTGAAAAACATTTCAAAAACTTGGGATGAGCATAAAAACTCAGTATGGGTTATAAAAAAAACATGGAAAGGAAACATGAGTTCATATATACATAAGAATGAAATCATACTTTACCCATAAAACATAGGCACTTTAACATACCTCATAAAATCATGAATAAATCATAGAAATCATAATACATAAAGGTAACTTGAGGCATTCATAACATTCTTACGTAGGGAGTAACCCTCTTGGTTACGTTTGGAATACCCATCACAGTATATTCCCTAAAATCTCTTCGGAGAAACCTTAACGTTTCACTCCTTCACGTTACCCAATGCATTGGAGAGCTATAACGGGCTCACCCGCCCTTAGTTTATCACGGAACCACCCGTCTTCATAATAATGCCCAAGAACCATAACATAATCATATCACATAAAACATGCATAAAGGAAACATAACATTTCCACATTTCAATCACGAGATATCAATACAACACATTGTTATAAAAACATTATGAAAATGATTTTCAATACCAAAGTAAAACATGGTATTTATTTTTCTTTTAAAAAAAGAAGGTATGGCTTGTAGAGGAAGCCAAAACTCAAATAACGGTTACGACGGCGGAGAAGTCGTTGTCGCCGCATACGTATGACAAAAACATTCCCTTTTGTCGTTTAGTAAACGCTTCGTATAAAAAAGATTCCTTTTGAATAAACGTAAAAGTCAAAGGGGTTTATACACCGTATAAAAGAAAGTTGTGTATAAAATAAAATATGCCTCAATGAAAGGAGATTGAGATGAAGTCCCATACCTCGTATCCGACTTGACCCGACCGTTCTTTAAACTCCTGAATAATAAACTTGAGTTAATCTCTACTTGCTTATGAATCTTTTTCAAGTTCATTATTCCTTTTATACCATGTTATGAACATCATGTAATCATTTAAGTTAATAATGTTCATTTTGTCGGTATTTGGTTCTTAAGTCAAAAATAGGCTTCTTACACTTACATGTTGTTAATTTGGTCAAAGGTTCATTATATCCAGAAAGGTATTCATGATGTAGATATCATATATGTCATGTATATCCAGTACATACATTCATTTATAATATTACATCACATTTAGAGGTAAGAAATGAAATGCACCGTTCATGGAGACGGTAAGCCGTACGTACGCATGAACGCTACTTCCATTTCTATTTCATATTTTCTGGAATGGAATCATAATGATATAAGAGTATATTATAATTCCAGTATAATAACATATATAATATCATTAACTTTATCCTTTACACATCCCACATATGGTATTAACGAATCAAATCACTTTTAGGGGGCGGTAGTCCGCGCTTCCTAAAATGAAGATATCGTGTTTTACCCATAATGGAAACCATAAAGGTATGCCCAAAATGAAAAAACAGAAGCTTAAGGAAAACATAAACATATTATATATCATATATAAAAATAGTGACATCATAATGTCCACCTTTGAAGGTGTTTAATGAGTGTTGAACAATCATCGTTTCGGGAGGCAGAATTTCGCCATCCACGGAAACCTTATGTTCTTTAACCATTTTATGTAGTTGTGTGAGAGTGTAGCTCAAATAAATCTTATAACAACATCCTAGTATAATGAATATACTTGTGTTGTTACAAAATAAGTAAATAAAAAGAGTTTAGGGGGTTGGAGAAGCAAAATAAAACAAATGAACATGAGAGAATGAATTACCTTTAAAAAGTGTAACTCCTTTTGAGTTGAGCCTAAAGGCTTCCTTTGAAAGGATTCTGCCCAAATGGAATCCTCTAGGATGAGGAGAGGGATGTGGAGAGAGCAAATGGGCAGGGGTTGGCCGAGCCAATGGCTTGAAGAGTGTGTGAAATGAGGTAGAGGTGGGGGCCTTTTATAAGAGGAGAGGAGGGGCACTTTTGGAAAGTAAAGAAACATTACTTTATTTGAAAATGTGTTTCGGTTTTAAAAGGTCCCACATTGATAGAATTCGTGGATAAGGTTATAAGGCATCGAAATCCACTCATCCAATTGGTTTTGTCCATGTGTAGTTCATAGATTTTATATTATCTTTCCATTTTATTTAAATCGTCAAATAATGATGTCATCGCTGCATCATTATTATGTCATAAATAATTAAATTTATTTAATGTCTAAAAATTATAAAACAAATACTATGATATAGGAAATATTTTTATCTTTCTAATGACTATTTATAATCAAAATTTGGACTTGTATAACCCCAATTAAAAATTGTTTTTGCAAAACATATTATGTTTGTGTCATTTTCACTTTAACATTAAATAAAAAGTAATTTATGTCATTTCCCAACAAAAGTGGATCCATGGGGTCCCCAAGTTGACCCATGGCTTGTCTTGATCGGCCATGACACAACCAATAAGGTTGGGACATGTGTCTAGGTCATTTCATATTATTAAATCATTATTTATACCTTAAACTACACTAATTACCACTAATCGCGATTAAGAACTTAATAAGTTACTATTCACCAAAAAATTATTTTAATCTCATTGAACCACATTTTACTTCTTAATGACAACCATGTATGTCGGATTTTCAAAATTCAATACACATTAGTGGTAAACTTTCATTTAACTGAAAAATCAGTTTGCTTGATTACCACTTAGTGGTTTCACTATTCATCAAAAATTGAAGTTTTTCAGAAAATTACCAAAAATTTACTCTAAGCTATATTTGATATTCCGAATTCAAAAATGAAGTCTATTTTACAAAATTCAAATCATATAAGTCACATTAATTAATTTAATAATTAATTCCCGCTGCCAGAGCAAATAGCGTGTTTTTACAAAACAATAAGTTTCAAAAGATTGACACCAGTTTAAGTCTAATTTCAAAGTGAAATTGATTCCAATGACCACCATTGGATAAAATTGTAAAAATATATTCTAATTTTACTTCAAAACTAATTCAAAACATAATCTAATCATATAAATAAATTAGATTAAAAAGTAGTTTTGATGTAAAATGCAGTATTTTTCACTATTCATTAAAAAATGAACATTGTCAGAAAATTACCAAAAATTCACAAAAGGTAAATTTTGATGTCCCAATCATAAAGGATAAGTTTATTTTGACAAACATAGTTTATAAAATTGTCAAAATATAGATTCAAAAATGGTTTTCCATCAAAAGGCACTAAAACAATCTTTTAAGAATATTAGTGTATTACATGCATAAGATTGTATTTATTTTCATTTTAAGCCGCTAAAACACTATCTTTATCATTAATAGACATAGATAAAAAAAATATCTATTATTCATTACTTACTTGGGATGTTACATCCTTCCCCCCTTTAGAAAATTGCGTCCCCGCAATTTATTTACTTATCGAATAAATGGGGGTACTTATCCCTCATTGCATTTTCTGATTCCCATGTTGCCTCTTCAATCATGTGGTTTTTCCACAAAACCATTACCTGCTTAATCACCTTATTCCGTAACAATTGCTCCCTGTGGTCAAGACTCTGGACCGGTTGTTCCTCATAAGATAGGTTCTCTTCCAGCTGAACTACCTCTGGACTCAAAACATGAGATGGATCTGGAATATACTTTCTCAACATTGAAACGTGAAAAACATTGTGTACCTGAGATAAACTCGGAGGTAAAGCCACTCGGTATGCAACTGATCCAACTCTCTCTAGAATTTCGTATGGTCCAATGAACCTTGGACTCAACTTTCCTTTCTTACCAAATCTCATCACACTTTTCCAAGGAGAAACCTTGAGAAAAACATGATCACCTACCTCGAAAGATAGATCCTTCCTCCGGTTATCCGCATAACTCTTCTGCCTGCTCTGAGCTGTTCTCATGTGTTTCTGAATCAGCTGAACTTTTTCTGCCATCTCTTCTACCAATTCTGGTCCCATCAACTTCCTTTCACCCACTTCATCCCAGAAAGCTGGAGTTCGACACCGCTTCCCATATAATGCCTGAAATGGTGCCATCTGTATACTGGAATGAAAACTGTTATTATATGAAAACTCAACCAAAGAAAGATGTTGGTCCCAAATTCCCTGATAATCCGTAGAACAAGCTCGTAGCATATCCTCCAATGTCTGAATTGTTCGTTCTGACTGCCCATCTGATTGAGGATGAAAAGCTGTACTAAAATTTAATTCAGTACCCAACGACTTCTGAAGGCCTTTCCAAAAGTTGGAAGTAAACCTGGGATCACGATCTGATACAATTGAGAGAGGAACTCCATGTAACCTGACTATCTCTTTAAGATACAAACGGGAAAGTTGATCAAGAGAGAAAGTATCTCGTATAGCAAGGAAATGAGCAGATTTGGTCAAGCGATCAACAATAACCCAGATTGCATTATTACCTCGAGATGTCTTTGGTAATCCAACAACAAAGTCCATGGATATATTCTCCCATTTCCACTCTGGCACTGGTAAAGGCTGAAGCATCCCTTTCGGTAACTGCCGCACTGCTTTAACCTGCTGACAAGTCAAACACTTCACAGTAAAATCAGCAATATCTCTTTTCATTCCATCCCACCAGTAATACTCCTGCAGATCTCTATACATCTTAGTACTGCCCGGATGAACTGAAAACGGAGAACTATGAGCTTCACATAACAACTCTCTCTTCAACTGTGAATCAGAAGGCACACACAATCTCTTCCCAAATCTCAAAACGCAATCACTATCAATGTTGAATTCAGGAAACTTACATTTCTGAACCAGCTCTACCTTTTTCTGCAACTCACTATCTTGCTTCTGTGCTTGCTTGATTCTATCTGATAGAGATGATCTCACTGATACCTGAAACAAAACAGAAGGACTTCCTGCACCAACAACTTCTATGCCAAAGTTCATCAAATCGTTAACCAAATGATCACGTTCCAAACGCAACATTGTTAATGAAGCATTACTTTTTCGACTCAAAGCATCATCCACTTTATTTGCTTTTCCCGGATGATAATGAATTGTACAATAATAATCCTTGATTAATTCCAGCCATCTCCTTTGTCTCATGTTTAACTCTTTCTGAGTGAATATATACTTTAAACTTTTGTGATCGGTATATATTTCACACTTTACTCCTTACAAATGATGCCTCCAAATTTTTAAAGCAAAAACAACAGCAGCTAATTCCAAATCATGTGTAGGGTAATTTACCTCATGAGTTTTCAACTGTCGTGAAGCATAAGCAATTACCTGATCATTCTGCATTAGGACGCAACCAAGTCCTTTCAATGAAGCATCACTGTATATAACAAACTCACCATTCCTGGAAGGTAGTGCCAAAACTGGAGCATTCACCTATCTTCTTTTCAATTCCTGAAAACAATCATCACATTCTTTTGTCCAGATAAACTTAACACCCTTCCGAGTTAGCTTAGTTATTGGACTAGATAACCGTGAAAGATTTCTAACAAACCTTCGGTAATAGCCCGCCAAACCAAGGAAGCTACGAATCTCGGTTACATTTGTGGGTCTTGGCCATTCTTCCACAACTTTTGTTTTTGCAGGATCAACAGTTATTCCATCTTTAGAAACAATGTGACCATGGAAAGAATTTGTTGCAACCAAAACTAACACTTGCTGAATTTCCCATACAGTTTCTTTTCTTTTAAGGTTTGCAAGATAACCCTTAAATGTTTTTCATGCTCCTCTTTACTTTTAGAAAACACCAAAATATCATCAATGAAAACCACCACAAACTTATCCAAGAACTCATGGAAAATTCTATTCATTAAGTCCATGAATACAGTAGGTGCATTGGTTAGCCCAAAAGGCATTACTACAAATTCATAATGGCCATATCTCGTACGGAACGCGGTCTTCGGAATATCTGCCTCCTTTACCTTCGGCTGATGGTACCCCGATCTCAGGTCAATCTTTGAAAAAAACTGAGCTCCCTGGAGCTGATCAAACAAATCATCGATATGAGGCAAAGGATATTTGTTCTTAACAGTGATATTATTCAAGGCTCTATAATCAATGCAAAGTCTCATAGAACCATCTTTCTTTTTAACAAATAAAACAGGAGCACCCCATGGTGATGTGCTAGGTCTAATGAAACCTTTCTCTAATAAATCTTGCAATTGCTCCTTCAACTCTAAAAGTTCAATTTGTGCCATTCGATAAGGGGGTTTTGAAATTGGCTTAGCATCAGGAACTAAGTCAACAGTAAACTCAACTTCCCGATCTGGTATTATTCCAGGCAAGTCATCAGAAAAAACATCAGGATACTCATTTACCACTGGCACATCATTAATCTGAACGGTTCCTTTATTTTCAACGACGTGTGCAAGGTAACATTCATTTCCATCTTTTACAAGTTTCTCGGCCTCTTGATATGTTATCAAAAGTTAGGGTTCATTATTGTAAACAAACTGAAAGTCTTTCTGAAAAGAAACTTCTTTAGCTCTACAGTCAATCTTAGCATGGTAAAAAGAGAGCCAATCCATACCTAGGATAACATCAAACTCTACTAGAGGTAGAACAATAAGGTTTGCAAGTAGGTTCTTTCCACAGATAAGGATAGGAAGATTCTTATAAATTCTTTTTGCCTCGACACTTCCCCCAGGTGTTTTTACCAAAAGTTCAGGAGTCATTTCTTGAGATGGTATTACCATTTTACTAGAAAAGGTTTCAGAGATGAAAGAATGTGTAGACCCCGAATCAAACAACACACTGGCATAGTCTGAAAAAACAAACAAAGTACCTGATACGACTTCATTTGGTGGCCCGACATCTGCTGAAGTAGTTGCAAAGGATTTCACCACCCCTTTCTGCTTGTAGTCTAACTGCTTCCTATCACTCAAGCTCCTTGTCGGACACTCGTTTGCATAGTGACCCATCTCATTGCACTTATAACATTTCACTAACTGTAAATCAAATTTGTTCTTACCTTCACCTTGATCCTTTTCAGTGCAATCACGAGCCTTATGTCCCATCTTACCACATCGGTAGCACTTCCCAGAATTCAGAAGACATTCCCCAGCATGCCTTTTGCCACATTTATCACAAACTGGAAACTTAGTTCTCTTACCATCAGACTTCTTTGAAGAATTCTTACCTTTCTCCCGCCACCTCGGTCTCTTCTTCTGCTGGTTGTTATAGAACACTTGGTCATCGGCAAACTCCATTTCCACCTTCTTAGCACATCGAACAAGCTTTTCATAACTTTTAAACTCACGAGAAGCTAATTCCCTTCGATACTTTGGCTTTAATCCTGAGTAAAAACGATTGATTTTACTATCAAGGTCCCGGATAAAATTTGGAGCATACCTTGCCAATCGAGTGAACCTTTCTTCATAGGCAGCCACTGAGTCTTCCTCTTGCCTCAATTCCAAGAATTGCTTTTCCATCCTAAGTCGAACAGCCTTAGGAAAATACTTCTCAAGAAACATACCTTTGAATTCATCCCAGTCAAGAGCATCAATCTCATCGGCGTCCCTGATATTTTTAACCATGGACCACCACTGATCTGCTTCACCCTCCAAACGGTAAATAGCAAGACTAACCTTTTGATTGTCTGAACACCCCATGACATCAAAAATCTTCTCCAGTGCTTTAATCCACCCTTCAGCTTGCACAGGGTCAGATGATCCTCTGAATGATGGTGGATGTTGCCTCATGAAATGTTCCACCACTGACATGTTCCTCTGCGGTTGATCTGGCTGATCTCGTGCATGGATACCACCACCATTTATCGCCTGAGTCGACTGCGCCATTACTGCAACAAACTGTTCAGTTCCAATTCTGACCATTTCTGGATGCTGATTCGGAAGGATATTTCCTTCTGTATGCCTTCCTAGCACAGCTTCCCTGTTTCCTCTGCGGAAAACCATTCTGAACAAACATGTCTTAGATGAAGCAACATGGTAATCTTTAAATGCTATATCATTTCGAAAAAGAAAAAAAAATATTTTTGGATAATCATTTAATAGAATTCTAACTCCTAAAGTTGTCTAAACCGACCTCTGATACCAACTATAAGGCCCCAGCCTTAAACCTTACTTAATCTTGAGTTATTACAAGATTACACATTGAGGATCTTTTCAGGTTTAGAGTTTTAGAGAATTAGATCATAAAACATGCATTACATTCCACATATAAACAAAGTGGTTACATAAAGATAGTATTCTTCATTCCCATCAATGGAAACACATTTAAAATAAAACATGGATTATTTCTTGACACATCCTTGACTCTATTATCTTATCATGTACCTTTCCCTTGACCTGTGAAAACCATTTCAAAAACTTGGGATCAGCATAAAAACTCAGTATGGGTTATAAAAAAAACATGGAAAGGAAACATGAGTTCATATATACATAAGAATGAAATCATACTTTACCCATAAAACATAGGCACTTTAACATACCTCATAAAATCATGAATAAATCATAGAAATCATAATACATAAAGGTAACTTGAGTCATTCATAACATTCTTACGTAGGGAGTAACCCTCATGGTTACGTTTGGAATACCCATCACAGTATATTCCCTAAAATCTCTTCGGAGAAACCTTAACGTTTCACTCCTTCGCGTTACCCAATGCATTGGAGAGCTATAACGGGCTCACCCGCCCTTAGTTTATCACGGAACCACCCGTCTTCATAATAATGCCCAAGAACCATAACATAATCATATCACATAAAATATGCATAAAGGAAACATAACATTTCCACATTTCAATCACGAGATATCAATACAACACATTGTTATAAAAACATTATGAAAACCATTTTCAATAACAAAGTAAAACATGGTATTTATTTTTCTTTTAAAAAAAGAAGGTATGGCTTGTATAGGAAGCCGAAACTCAAATAACGGTTACGACGGCGGAGAAGTCGTTGTCGCCGCATACGTATGACAAAAACATTCCCTTTTGTCGTTTAGTAAACGCTTCGTATAAAAAAGATTCCTTTTGAATAAACGTAAAAGTCAAAGGGGTTTATACACCGTATAAAAGAAAGTTGTGTATAAAATAAAATATGCCTCAATGAAAGGAGATTGAGACGAAGTCCCATACCTCGTATCCGACTTGACCCGACCGTTCTTTAAACTCCTGAATAATAAACTTGAGTTAATCTCTACTTGCTTATGAATCTTTTTCAAGTTCATTATTCCTTTTATACCATGTTATGAACATCATGTAATCATTTAAGTTAATAATGTTCATTTTGTCGGTATTTGGTTCTTAAGTCAAAAATAGGCTTCTTACACTTACATGTTGTTAATTTGGTCAAAGGTTCATTATATCCAGAAAGGTATTCATGATGTAGATATCATATATGTCATGTATATCCAGTACATACATTCATTTATAATATTACATCACATTTAGAGGTAAGAAATGAAATGCACCGTTCATGGAGACGGTAAGCCGTACGTACGCATGAACGCTACTTCCATTTCTATTTCATATTTTCTGGAATGGAATCATAATGATATAAGAGTATATTATAATTCCAGTATAATAACATATATAATATCATTAACTTTATCCTTTACACATCCCACATATGGTATTAACGAATCAAATCACTTTTAGGGGGCGGTAGTCCGCGCTTCCTAAAATGAAGATATCGTGTTTTACCCATAATGGAAATCATAAAGGTATGCCCAAAATGAAAACACAGAAGCTTAAGGAAAACATAAACATATTATATATCATATATAAAAATAGTGACATCATAATGGCCACCTTTGAAGGTGTTTAATGAGTGTTGAACAATCATCGTTTCGGGAGGCAGAATTTCGCCATCCACGGAAACCTTATGTTCTTTAACCATTTGATGTAGTTGTGTGAGAGTGTAGCTCAAATAAATCTTATAACAACATCCTAGTATATTGAAGATACTGGTGGTGTTACAAAAGAAGTAAATAAAAAGAGTTTAGGGGGTTGGAGAAGCAAAATAAAACAAATGAACATGAGAGAATGAATTACCTTTAAAAAGTGTAACTCCTTTTGAGTTGAGCCTAAAGGCTTCCTTTGAAAGGATTCTGCCCAAAGTTAATCCTCTAGGATGAGGAGAGGGATGTGGAGAGAGCAAATGGGCAGGGGTTGGCCGAGCCAATGGCTTGAAGAGTGTGTGAAATGAGGTAGAGGTGGGGGCCTTTTATAAGAGGAGAGGAGGGGCACTTTTGGAAAGTAAAGAAACATTACTTTATTTGAAAATGTGTTTCGGTTTTAAAAGGTCCCACATTGATAGAATTCGTGGATAAGGTTATAAGGCATCGAAATCCACTCATCCAATTGGTTTTGTCCATGTGTAGTTCATAGATTTTATATTATCGTTCCATTTTATTTAAATCGTCAAATAATGATGTCATCGCTGCATCATTATTATGTCATAAATAATTAAATTTATTTAATGTCTAAAAATTATAAAACAAATACTATGATATAGGAAATCTTTTTAGATTTCTAATGACTATTTATAATCAAAATTTGGACTTGTATAACCCCAATTAAAAATTGTTTTCGCAAAACATATTATGTTTGTGTCATTTTCACTTTAACATTAAATAAAAAGTAATTTATGTCATTTCCCAACAAAAGTGGATCCATGGGGTCCCCAAGTTTACCCATGGCTTTTCTTGGTCGGCCATGACACAACCAATAAGGTTGGGACATGTGTCTAGGTCATTTCATATTATTAAATCATTATTTATACCTTAAACTACACTAATTACCACTAATCGCGATTAAGAACTTAATAAGTTACTATTCACCAAAAAATTATTTTAATCTCATTGAACCACATTTTACTTCTTAATGACAACCATGTATGTCGGATTTTCAAAATTCAATACACATTAGTGGTAAACTTTCATTTAACTAAAAAATCAGTTTGCTTGATTACCACTTAGTGGTTTCACTATTCATCAAAAATTGAAGTTTTTCAGAAAATTACCAAAAATTTACTCTAAGCTATATTTCATATTACGAATTCAAAAATGAAGTCTATTTTACAAAATTCAAATCATATAAGTCACATTAATTAATTTAATAATTAATTCCCGCTGCCAGAGCAAATAGCGTGTTTTTACAAAACAATAAGTATCAAAAGATTGACACCAGTTTAAGTCTAATTTCAAAGTGAAATTGATTCCAATGACCACCATTGGATAAAATTGTAAAAATATATTCTAATTTTACTTCAAAACCAATTCAAAACATAATCTAATCATATAAATAAATTAGATTAAAAAGTAGTTTTGATGTAAAATGCTGTATTTTTCACTATTCATTAAAAAATGAACATTGTCAGAAAATTACCAAAAATTCACACAAGGTAAATTTTGATGTCCCAATCATAAAGGATAAGTTTATTTTGACAAACATAGTTTATAAAATTGTCAAAATATAGATTCAAAAATGGTTTTCCATCAAAAGGCACTAAAACAATCTTTTAAGAATATTAGTGTATTCCATGCATAAGATTGTATTTATTTTCATTTTAAGCCTCTAAAACACTATCTTTATCATTAATAGACATAGATAAAAAATATCTATTATTCATTACTTACTTGGGATGTTACATTTTTTGTAGGGTTTGGTTGTAATTTGGGTTTTTTCTTATTAATAGGAAGTACATGGAAGAATGGTTTGGAATAATAATGATAGTAGTGGTTGGTATGGGTGTTAAACAGAATAGAAATTAGAATTTATTGTCTTTACTATGGTTATTTTTCCCTAGAATAGATTATTATTTATGGATTATTATGTTCTATGGTTAGTATTTTTTTGTATGGGTGGAATAGAAAAGTGGGTATAAATAATAAAGAATGAAAACTGTTTAAATGTGTTTAATGAGTGTATGTTTGAGTTGTAAATTTTTGTGGATGACTTTCTTTTATCATTTTATGAAGTGACTATTGATTCTATTATATAATTCATTAATATGTTGAAGAAGATTTGGATTTATAATAGAGTGGTAGATTGTTTGATCAAAAACCCATAGGTTGGGATAGACTATTTGATAATATATATACATGAGTTTATTTTCATTTCCTTTTCTATAGGCATTCTACCCTAGTTTTTCATTATATACGGAACACCCACATTTTCACAAGAGAGTGTATTTTTTCCAAACATCCATATGGGTGGATGGATGGATGGCCACTCACTCTTCCCTGTTCCCCCTTCTAGGTGGTGATATCCCAATATTCCTTGAATAAGATGTGGTTTTTTATGCCCATGTGAGTGAGGTCGATTTGTATTTTCACATGTGTCTTCGAGATGATTTGATTTGTGGTTTCCCTGGTGTTTTCAAAATATATTATTGAATGTAGCCCAGGTGTCTATGGGAAATATGTGGTTGTGGGGCCATAGTCGATGTGGTAATTATGTGATGAGAATTGTTTTTCCACTTTCTTGGACTTGTTTTGATGCCCTGGTAGGTGTGGGAAGATTGTGAAACTGTACTTTCAGAAGAGGTGGGAGAACCATGACATTTTTCATTTGGGTGTGAGAGTATCTAATCAGTGGGAATGTGGTGTGGGGTACCCTTTAATCAATTTTGATACTATATAACATTACATGACTTGAATTACTTGGTGATAATGCCTTGGTTAGGTGGGAATGGCTAGGATACATTTTTATCTTCTATTGGTTCTCTTATTTTCCCATGGGAGCATTAGTATTCTACTCTGACATATGCATAGGATAGTTTGGTTTTTCCTACTATGTATAATTGTATGCTCACCCTAGGATATAAAACTCCTTTTAGTATATAGGAGGATTATGTAGACTGTGTTGGGAATAACTACCATGGACTTGGAGATGTTTACTGTGTCTCTTCTTATCATTATACTTTAGGTATTTAAATAGGGCATTTTTATTATAATTATAGCATTTTTCCTTTAAAAGTGCATGTTAGATGGTTTTTCCTTATATTATATAAGTCTTGGAGTTGTTTTGAGATGGACCAACTTATATCTTGATCTCATTTTCTTATATAATGGGTAATGTATTCCATTTTATTATATTAGAAACCCTTGTTGTTGGTTTCCACACTAGGGTATATTAGAGGCAGGACTTGAGGGTAATTTTCTCTATTACATAATTTCCAGATCAAGAGGGGCAACTTTGGAGAGAGGTGGTGATGACAAGAACTATAAATGCATTAAAGGGGATATATAAAGTCTATGCTCTACCAAAGCACTAATAGTAAAAGACACTCATCATATATCTATTAATCGATTTAATTTTTCAATAATATTCCTTATCATCCAATATCGATATTGAGAAAAGGATACATATTTACGCACGTTTCCCCATTTATAAAACAACATTGAAATTAAACACTATACATAAAAAGGTATATTCTTAAGGAAATAATCCTATAAATTGCGCAATAATGGAGATATTTAGTATGAAAAAATTAATAATGAAAAGTTATTATAATAAAATGATTATTTTAAGGTAAAGTTAAGAGTCACAAAAGAAATTGAGATTTCACAATATCATTTATCACATGTTTTTTTTAAAATAAATTCCACTTGGGTGAAATAATTCAAATTAAAACATTAAATACCATAAATAATTGATTATTTATTATATTAAATTTCAAATAGGTAGCATATAGACCACATAAAAGTGAATTTTTTCTTAATAATAAATAAGTCTCAATAGAATGTAAATTGATATGAAATCCCCTACCTTACGATCTAATTTGGTTGAAAACCATTTAACCCCTTGTATATGGTTTTGAATAATTTTTTTAACATACTTCATAAACATATTTATATTTATTGTAACACCCCATGATTTCATAGTATGTTATCTCATTAAAGTAATTCTATAGCTTATGCTACACACAACACCGAGTTCGAGCACACCACAACTTACTAAACTAACCGTTCAAAAGGCGGTTATGAATATTATTAACTACATTTTGAATCATATATAATCTATATAATTTTAAAATCCATATTACGGGTTTCTTAGACATAATATAAGAACAAAATCATTCTTTTAGATAAAAGAAATATTTTTCAAAATATCCAATTTTACTGCCTTTTGATGGAGAACCCTTTTTAAAACCAATATTAGACACTTTTATATATTCAATTTAATGAGATTAAATTAATCTTTATAATTGGGACATAAAAATTTAGTTTTGGATAAATTTTTGGTAATTTTTTGGGAACTTTCATATTTTTATGAATAGTGAAAAAATACTAAATTTTAATTAAAAACAACGTTTTAAATCAAAATAATTTATATTGTTACATTATAATTTTGAATGGTCTATAACTATCATTATATTATATTTTTATCATTTAATTCAATTTAAATCGATGGATGTAATTTCACTTTGAAATTGGACACAAACAAGTGTCAATCTTTTGATAGTAATTATCTCCTAAAAAACCCGTTTTCGGTTGTGAAAATGAAAATTAATTTTAAATTAATAAATGAAACATATATGTTTTGGATTTTGAAAAATATATATCATTTTTTAATTCATAATATAAAAAAAATTGGGTGAATGTTTGGTATTTTTCTAAAAACATTCAATTTTTTATGAATAGTGAAAAACATTACGTTATTATTTAAAATTGAATTTTTATTTAATTATTTATTATTTTTTTTTAAATTTATATGTTGTAAAAATAGATATAAATTACCTATATAATTTAAATTTAATTCATTGGAGTCATTTCATAATAAAATTAGATGTATAAAATTTTATTGAACTTTTTATCCTCTTTTACCCATCTTCTATGAGCATTTTCAAATTTTCATAAAACATAATTTTACCACTTCTGTGAGTTGAATTTCCAAAATATGAGTGCCATGGTTAACATCAGTAAGTAAAATTTTGTACAAAAAGAAGAAAATATTTTTTTTGTGAATAGAAACATTTGAATTTTATTTATCACGGTTGAAAGGTAATTGGATAATTAAGGGTAAAAATGATATTATAATTACCTTAAAAAATGTCCTAATTCTATTAGATAAGTGTAATCTGACCAAAAAAAAACTTCGGAATCAAATATGATCCTCTTTGGTCCTCATGGATTCGGTTAGGACATTTATTATTATTTTATTTAAAGAAGAGGTAAAAGTGTTAAATTCAAAGTTCTGTAACTAAACCATATTTTATATAAGTTTAAACCAAATATAAATTCTACTATAAATATTCATTATAATGACAAAAATGATTTTATACATAATTGTATTGTATTTATAATTTTTAGACATTAAATAATTTAATTTATTTATGACACAATGATGATGTAGTAAATACATTGTTAATAAAGGATTAGAATAATTGATATTATAAATACTCAAATAAATGTAATTTGAGAATTTTTAAAAATTTAAATAACTTTAAAGGTTAATATGTCTTGTTAGGTTTTATGCATTCTATTTTTTTAAGTAATCAT
Organism: Viscum album; assembly: GCA_963277665.1. NCBI lineage: Eukaryota > Viridiplantae > Streptophyta > Magnoliopsida > Santalales > Viscaceae > Viscum > Viscum album. The sequence goes on from OY728140.1 coordinate 658,058,794, forward strand.
TATGTTATGATTTTAACAAAAAACAAATACCGAATAGTGTCAAAATTTATAGAAAATGTGTTTTAAAACAATAAATATATTATAGGTTGATATAATATTCCTAAAAATATAAGGTTCACCGAAAGGGCTTAAATATTATTATATATGGCATTAATGAACCAATTTATGTTATGTTTTATTTTTAGATTATATTTATGAACTATATAGTGTAATAATACAAGAAGACATGGTAAAAGTTAAACTATTTAACTAAGAGTTAAATTTAATAGATAAGGCTAAAATGGTAATCTAAACTTGTCTAAAACCAATTGGTTGAGAGGTGTTAGACCCATCCGCACCTTATCCTCAAATAAATGCTTTTGGTGCCATTAGAAAGAAAAAATGATTTTATTATAAAATAATATTTCACGCTTTTCCTAATGTGACCCTAACCTCTTTTATAACATGGTACTTCCCCTTCTCTTAATTCCACTCCTCAAAAGCAATTTGGATCAGCCAAACCCTGCCCAAATATTCTCTCAAAATTTCTCCCTTCATCTTAGAGGCCTTAATTTGGTCAGAAAGACAAGCTAAGGAGCCCTTTTAATCAAATCAAAAGGAAGAACTCGAAGAAGAGGTAAATATTTCATCACCTCTTTCAAGTTCATTTCTTCTTCCCCTCCATATTTCTATGTTGTTTCCATTCTAAAATAAATTCTCAAGTATCTTATATATACTGAGATGTTATTATAAAAATGGTAGAAACTTATTAATTTTTCTATCCATCCTATAAATGACAATGTCACCATACGTGTGTAGGTACGGATTACCGTCTCCACGTCGTCGTGTAGTTTGTTATTCAAACACTTCCTTATTTGGATGGGTATAATAATGAGTATAAATGATGTAAATAATAAATATAACATGATAATGATTATGTATATATGATATAGCATCCAATTACATATTATTTCTCCATCAATATAATGATATTGTCGCACGTGCGTACGTACAGATTACCATCTCCAATATGCGATGAGATTCATTTCCACATTCACCATTAAATGAAGATTATAAAATGTATATCATTAATAATTATGTAATACATTACATAATAATTATACTAGATATATATATATATATATATATATATATATATGGACTTATGTATATCTTATTCACTTCGTTCTGTTCAATATGATATGAAAACAGAAACAACGTTTATTCGTATGTACGACATACCGTCTCCATAAACGGTGTTTTCCATTACAAATATATGTCTTTTATAAATTTTTATATACTAAATATATATTATATATAAATCTGTGTTTTTATTATAGATGTATTTAAATCATGATATATGTGATACAATCAAGATTAACAAGTTAAAACACGCATGTTAAAGAAAGTAATTATTACCTGAAATGTTAATTTAACATGGAAATTATAGTTAAATGGGTAGTATAAAGTCATTAAAGAATCTTGTATGATATAATAAATATTAATATGGTTCTGGTATAATTTAATAACATACTAAGGACTTTTACAGGATGCTAGAAGTAACCTCAACTAAAGAAAGTGCAAGGTAAGGGTTAATTCTACAATATCTATGTTATCCGATGTTGTTTTTACGTGAGTATCTACAAGGACATCTTTATCATTTGCATGCAGGTTTCAAAAAAATATTTTCAAATGTAATATTTTATGGTTTTATGTATGGGAAACTTTAACTATATCATCATATTTAATGGTATAAATATTTATTCTTCTAATTAATTCTCATTAATGTCCATGTTTTCAGAAGAGGTTTTAAGGATTTATTTATATGGACATGATGTTTTTAAAATGTTAATTCCATTCAAAAGATTCAAAGTGGTATGGTACACTTTGATTAATTTTTTTTAAATGTCTTCCTTTCACAATTGTGAAACTTTTAAATGTTTTTATGAAAAGAAATATTACTCTCAAAATGTTTTACAAATCATTTTCATCTATGTCAATATTCATTGATTGATTTTAAACTTGTTTGAAGTTGATTGATTATAATAGAAATCATCATATTGTATTGACGGTTTGGTGATATGTTTGACTGTGGATGTGTTATTTTCCCTAGGGACTTCAAGGTTCCAATCGGTGAGGATTAGAACTCATTAGTTTCAGTTCTAACCTTTTGTTACTCATGCCTATGATGTTGGTATGGGGGCCATATTATTTATCTATGTATTACATAGTCATCTCTAGAGTTATTTCGTAGTGAATGTTCGATCTCATTATGGTGGATGAAGGCAGGTCCAACGCCCACCTCAGTGGTAGTTTCCAGCAGGGAAGTTCTAGAAGTAGGGATAACTTCCTCATGGTACACCAATGGGAGACATTGAAGGTAGATGATGAACCCAGGGTGTTCCTTTGTGTCCTCAACCTGGGAATGGTTGAGTTGGTGGTTGTTATAAAAGAGGAAGTAGAGTTGGGTGTGGTCATTTTCATGCTGCAGAGGCAAGATATCCATTAGGTCCTAAGATTGTTCGTGGAACAAATAGGTTGTTCAATACTATTGATCAATATTTTTTTGATTCATGAGTGTTTCACTCCATTGTTTCACCCATTCTAGCCCATTCTTTGAGACTAGATGATGAAAGGATTCATAGGCCCATGATTTTGAGTACACTATTCGTAGGTTAGCCAAGGTTTTCTGATGTGTTCTGGTGATGTTGGCTGATGATGAGACCACATGAGTCCCATGTGGATATTTTCCTATTACATTTGAAACTATATGATTTCATCCTTGAAATATACAAGTTGTAATGTGTGCTTGCTGTTTTCATCTACTATCAGATAAGAGTCATGTTTTCATATCTACATGTCCATTGAGTGGTTTTCATTGGTAAACCAAGTTATAATATGGGTAGTATGCATATGGAGCCCCTTATTTCATTATTGGTCAATATGTCTGTGGAATTATAGGATGTTGAGATGGGGGAGCTTCCCTAAATTATTGGGTAGTTTTTGTATGTCTTCCTCAAGGAGTTTTTGACATTACTACCTCAACGCGATTTTGATTTTAGGATAGACATAAACCCGGTGCTTGTCCGATTTTGACGGATCATTATCAGATGAAACCTTTTATGATTCGAGAGATGTGGATTTACAGAAATTACAAGATGAATAATGGATTTATCAGGACTTGTGTGTCATCATGGGGTTCTCAAGTATTGTTTTCAAAGAAGGAAGATGGTTTCATGAGGTTCTGCCTAAACTAATAGATGTGGAATCCGGTAACAGTTAAGAACCATTACCCTCTCTCAAGGATATATGTTCTTTTAAAACAACTATAGTGATTATGTTGGATCTCTATTAATGATATGTGGTATGGGTATCACTAATTGACGTCTAAGGAATTTGATATCCCTAAGACTTCTTTTAAGTCTATGTTTGGGATCTTCTGGTTTGTGGTTTTGTCGTTCGTTTTTACGAATGCACCATCCTTGTTCATGGGGATTGTGAACATTGTTTTCCATGATTTTAGGTACTATATTTTATTTATGTTCATCAATGAAACACTAATCTACTCAATGTATATGGAGGAGAAGACCGAACATCTCAGGACTATCATGGAAGTTATTCAATGCAACCAGCTCTATGGGAAGTTATCCTAGAGTTAATTTTGACTAATATAGGTACGTTTACTTAGGACTGTGGTGTCATAGAAGGTTGTAGAAGTGGAACCATCAATGGTTGAAGGAGTCATTTCTTAGGAATAATCCATGAATTTAGTAGAGGGATGAATTTTTCTTGGTCTAGCAGGTTTTAACCATAGATTCATACTTGATTTCTCTCGAATAGAATCATATTTGACATCCTTGATCTGGAATGAACTATAAATTGTGTGGAGTGAGTAGTGTTAGAATTCATTCTTATATCAGAATGGGATGATGGTCAGTAACCTAGAGCTCTAGTTACCAAAGGAAGTGGTGACGTTCAATGTGTTTTGTGATGCTTTATGTCTGAGTTTTGGATACATGCTGACGCAGAATTTTGGAGTGTTCTCTTATGGGATTAGGTTGATACATCCTCATGAATGTGACTATGAAACCCATAATATGGAGCTAGTGGTGGTCATTTTCAAACTAAATTTGTGGGGGTATTACCTCTTTGGGAGGGCTTTATGGTCTTCACATATCACACAAATTTATGGTATATCATTTCCAAGTGATATATATACTTTTGACAGTATTGGTGGATGATGTTTCATTAATGCTATGATTTTGATATCTCTTACACCTCTGGAAAGGGAAATATCCTGGGTGATTCTTCGAGCATGACATCACATAAGGAGGTAGATGGTGAATTTTAAAATGCATAGAAATTAATGGAGGAGTTGGAATCCTTGTACATAGATGTCAGAATGGATGGGGGAAGAGGCTATCTATTTCAACGAAAGATTTATCTTCCCAAATGAAGAAGGTAGAGGAGACTCAGTTGGGGGACTCAGAGGCATAGATGATGTGTGATCCCATTGAACATGGTAACACTATGAAGGGATGGTTTTAGGATGGTTATAATCAGATGTTTTTCCCTGGAAGGCTATTTTTTACCTATGGCGATACATGAGGGAGATCACTATGAGTTTCAATACTCTACTTTTGAGATACAACTAAGAGTTTCCATGATGTACTTTTGCATGAGGATGTAGTTTTTGTGTCCTTTGATGAAGCAGGAACTAGAGGAGTTTGTGGTATGGTGCCTATTGTTCTAGTATGTGACGATAGAGAGCCATGTTCTTAGTGGTTTGTTACAACCCATAGATGTACTCGAATGGAAGTGGGATGAAATCACAATGTATTCATTTATAGGGTTAAACAAATCCCTGATAAGATATAATTCTATTTGGGAAGGAGTGGATCGACTAATGAAATCAGATCATTTCACAGTAATGAAGTATTCAGGCATAGTAGATTCCTTGTAAAGGGGTTTTTTTGGAAGATGTGGTGTGGATTCATAGAGGTATGAGATCTATTGTCTCAGAACAAGATACACATATTACCTCTTAATTTTGAAGTGGATTGTTGCATGATTTCAGCACATGGTTGCAGCTTATCACTGCCTTCCAACGTTAAATAGATGGGCAGATAGAATGGACTATCGAGATGTTGGATTACATGTTGAAATCATGAATCGTCGACTTTGGTGAATCTTAGGTTAATGGGTTTACCTTGTTAGAGTTATTTGACAATTTTATATATTATTCTTCTATTAGTATGGATCCATTTGAAACATTTTAGAGAATACCATGTCGTTAACCTTTATACTAGATATAGGTTGGGGAGATAGCTGATCACGGTCCTAAAGTAGTGAAAGGCATGACAGAGAAGGTTTTTCTCATTAATAATAGGATTAAAGAAGAAAAATATCAGCATAATTCTTATTCATATCGTTGGAGGAGGCACGTTGAGTTTGATGTCAGGCAACAAGTGTTTTTAAAGGTTTCCCCTAGATGTGGGAAGTGGTGGTTTGGATGAGGAGAATGCTTTCTCTGAGGTTTATCAGACCATTCAAGGAGTTGGGGTGAGTTGTAATGGTGTAATTAAATATAGCAAAGTCATCATAGTTAGAGGAGGTATAAAACAAAATTTCATGTCTTTCAGATTCATCGTTATCGTCAAGATGACTATCATGTCACTGAATGGGGGGAGTTGGAAGTGGAAGGTGTCACAACATTTGTGGAGCAGCCAGTGGAGATCTATGATCATCGGGAGAAGATGTTGTGTGGACGGACCATTGGATTGTTTTATCTATTGCGGAGTCATGGTGTTTGTTAGGATAGTACTTGGTAAAGGTCGACGTAGATGCATTCCCAATAACAAGAGTTGTTCTGAGTTTTTTCTGATAGTGTTTCCCTTTATAATTTAACACATGAAACATGTTTGTTTTGAGATGAGTTTTTTCCTTGTTTCATGATGTGTGATAAAATCTAAGAATATGAAGAGGGGAGTAACCAATTTCAAATCTAAACACACTAATAAGGATGTGATAAAACCAGTTCAGGTGAGTCTGTGCTACCCAATGTGGATTATTTCATGACATGGATGAAGGAATTACCTAATTCATGTTTCTGGGATATAATGGTTATTATGATGGTGTGGTGTGTCTTATGGTTAGTTTGCGTAATAGTTATTGGAGGATGTGTTCATGGATATTAAAATGTCCTCCATCATTAAAACAACATAGGGTGGTTTATCTCAGAACTTTGGTGTGCTTAGTTGGTAGCTGTGTTTCATGCATAGTAGGAACATGGGGAGGTATCTCCATGGGTTTTTGTTAATACCCATATTTTCATTCTAGGATGGTTTTGAATTCTCAAGGATGAAAATAGTATAATAGGTATCTGATATAATGTCCTGGACCTTCCCAGTCTATTCATTTGTGAAAAATTAGTGGATTAGGTATTCTAGTGGTCTGGGTTTCCTATCTTTGGAGTTTACCAGTTTTTACATTTTTTTTAATGGTGACTCAAGAATGGTAGGTCACTGATGGTGAGTCAGAACTGGTGGATTTCACCAGTGAGTCTTCTAATGGCGATTCAGGAATGACGGGTCAATTACAGTGAGCCAGGACCAGTGACTCACACCGGTGAGTCATCCAACAGTGAATTAGGAATGGTAGGTCACTGATGGTGAGTCAAGACTGGTGACTCACAACAATGATCCATCCAATGGTCAAATCACCGATCGGTGACTCACTACCAGTAGCTCACACCGGGGACTCACCGGACCATGAGTTAGTTTAACAGTGTTCCTTAATTTCATGTTTTTACAGATCCTCCCCTTTAAAATTTAAATAAAATTAAAACGTGTTTAAGACCATATATAAGTGTTTTGATGCTATTTCAAAGGATTTAAAATATATATTTAATTTATTATTTCTTAGGATTCATTATGTAAGTCAAAATAGTTGGTCAACATCCACTATTAATGGGGTGTTCAAAACAGTTTCATATCCCTTTAGTCTACGATCAAGACCTTCAAAGATGAACACCATTTCATTATTATTTCTTTCAATTTTCTTTGGATAACCAAGAATCCCAAATCCATTCTTCCCCATGGATCCAAACATCGGTGGTTCAACATTTGATTGTATTTATGTGGATCCTTATACACCCCCAATTTGGTTTAAGGATGAGGTGATGATCTTATATTTTTTAATTTATAGAATTCTTTGTCTCTCATTTATTTGAGTATCATGCAGGGTGGTTGGATATATTTCCCATGTTAAGGCATAAGAAACCATGTTTAACAGAGATAATACATGTGGACTCAATCAAATAAACTGAGGATGGAAAAAGGGGAACATGATATTTTTTTTGTTTAATGATATTGTGAGGTGTTTCAGATATGTGCCTACTGAAAATCCTAGTTGTTGGTGGTCTTTGTTTGTGCACTCAGGATGACATGTGTTGGAAAGTCATTGATCATGTGTTTAATGGTCGAACATATGTAATCAGTTAACAAATAAATTTGTTTAAATTAATTTATTCTCTATGATATAATGTGTTCTGCGATAACCCATGAATTATCAAGGAGGAATTACAAAATGAGTGTTTTCTAAATCTGAATAATCCATGCCTGGTTTGGTGTGACACTGTGTTGTGTTGAAGTTTTGTTCTATATTATACCTTAAGTGGTTTTGTGGTGTTGGGGTTGAGAAAACATATTGAAGGATGGGTGTTATGGTTGGTGAAATGGAATCTCAGGTTGAGGGATTGATTGATTGTGGAATGGATGTGTTCTGTTTGAGTAACTGATTTGTAGGTTTGGGTGGTGTTATGTTTATATTGATGGGTGTGATGGGTGTGGAGTTTTTATATATTAGAGATGTTTGGATGGTCGTGATGAGGTTTTTTGTGGGGTTTGGTTGTAATTTGGGTTTTTTCTTATTAATAGGAAGTACATGGAAGAATGGTTTAGAATAATAATGATAGTAGTGGTTGGTATGGGTGTTAAACAGAATAGAAATTAGAATTTATTGTCTTTACTGTGGTTATTTTTCCCTATAATAGCTTATTATTTATGGATTATTATGTTCTATGGTTAGTATTTTTTTGTATGTATGGAATTGAAAAGTGGGTAAAAATAATAAAGAATGAAAACTGTTTAAATGTGTTTAATGAGTGTATGTTTGAGTTGTAAATTTTTGTGGATGACTTTCTTTTATCATTTTATGAAGTGACTATTGATTCTATTATATAATTCATTAATAAGTTGAAGAAGATTTGGATTTATAATAGAGTGGTAGATTGTTTGATCAAAAACCCATAGTTTGGGATAGACTATTTGATAATATATATACATGAGTTTATTTTCATTTCCTTTTCTATAGGAATTCTACCCTAGTTTTTCATTATATACGAAACACCCACATTTTCACAGAAGAGTGTATTTTTTCCAAACATCCATATGGGTGGATGGATGGATGGCCACTCACTCTTCCATGTTCCCCCTTCCAGGTGGTGATATCCCAATATTCCTTGAATAAGATGTGGTTTTTTAGGCCCATGTGAGTGAGGTCGATTTGTATTTTCCCTTGTGTCTTCGAGATGATATGATTTGTGGTTTCCCTGGTGTTTTCAGAATATATTATTGAATATAACCCAGGTGTCTATGGGAAATATGTGGTTGTGGGGCCATAGTGTTTGTGGGAATGATGTGATGAGAATTGTTTTTCCACTTTCTTGGAATTGTTTTGATGCCCTGGTATGTGTGGGAAGATTGTGACACTGTACTCTCAGAAGAGGTGGGAGAACCATGACATTTTTCATTTGGGTGTGAGAGTATCTAATCAGTGGGAATGTGGTGTGGGGTACCCTTTAATCAATTTGGATACTATATAACATTACATGACTTGAATTACTTGGTGATAATGCCTTGGTTAGGTGGGAATGGCTAGGATACATTTTTATCTTCTATTGGTTCTTTTATTTTCCCATGGGAGCATTAGTATTCTACTCTGACATATGCATAGGATAGTTTGGTTTTTCCTACTATGTATAATTGTATGCTCACCCTAGGATATAAAACTCCTTTTAGTATATAGGAGGATTATGTGGACTGTGTTGGGAATAACTACCATGGACTTGGAGATGTTTACTGTGTCTCTTCTTATCATTATACTTTAGGTATTTAAATAGGGCATTTTTATTATAATTATAGCAGTTTTCCTTTAAAAGTGCATGCTAGATGGTTTTTGCTTATATTATATAAGTCTTGGAGTTGTTTTGAGATGGACCAACTTATATCTTGATCTCATTTTCTTATATAATGGGTAATGTATTCCATTTTATTATATTAGAAACCCCTGTTGGTTTCCACACTAGGGCATATTGGAGGCAGGACTTGAGGGTCATTTTCTCTATTACAAAATTTCCAGATCAAGAGGGGCATCTTTGGAGAGAGGTGGTGATGACAAGAACTATAAATGCATTAAAGGGGATATATAAAGTCTATGCTCTACCAAAGCACTAATAGTCAAAGACACTCATCATATATCTATTAATCGATTTAATTTTTCAATAATATTCCTTATCATCCAATATCAATATTGAGAAAAGGATACATATTTACGAACGTTTCCCCGTTTATCAAACAACATTAAAATTAAACACTATACATAAAATGTTATATTATTAAGGAAATAATCCTATAAATTTCACAATAATGGAGATATTTAGTATGAAAAAATTAATAATGAAAAGTTATTATAATAAAATGATTATTTTAAGGTAAAGTTAAGAGTCACAAAAGAAATTGAGATTTCACAATATCATTTATCACATGTTTTATTTAAAATAAATTCCACTTGGGTGAAATAATTCAAATTTAAACATGAAATACCATAAATAATTGATTATTTATTATATTAAATTTCAAATAGGTAGCATATACACCACATAAAAGTGAATTTTTGCTTAATAATAAATAAGTCTCAATAGAATGTAAATTGATATGAAATCCCCTACCTTACGATCTAATTTGGTTGAAAACCATTTAACCCCTTGTATATGGTTTTGAATAATTTTTTTAACATACCTCAAAAACATATTTATATTTATTGTAACACCCCATGATTTCATAGTGTGTTATCTCATTAAATTAATTCAATAGCTTATGCTACACACAACACCGAGTTCGAGCACACCACAACTTACTAAACTAACCGTTCAAAAGGCGGTTATGAATATTATTAACTACATTTTGAATCATATATAATCTATATAATTTTAAAATCCATATTACGGGTTTCTTAGACATAATATAAGAACAAAATCATTTTTTCAGATAAAAGAAATATTTTTCAAAATATCCAATTTTACTGCCTTTTGATGGAGAACCCTTTTTTAAACCAATATTAGACACAATTATATATTCAATTTAATGAGATTAATTTAATCTTTATAATTGGGACATAAAAATTTAGTTTTGGATAAATTTTTGGTACTTTTTTGGGAACATTCATATTTTTATGAATAGTGAAAAAATACTAAATTTTAATTAAAAACAACGTTTTAAATCTAAATAATTTATAGTGTTACATTATAATTTTGAATGGTCATTAACTATCATTATATTATATTTTTATCATTTAATTCAATTTAAGTCGATGGATGTAATTTCACTTTTAAATTGGACACAAACAAGTGTCAATCTTTTGATAGTAATTATCTCCTAAAAACCTGTTTTCGGTTGTGAAAATGAAAATTAATTTTAAATTAATAAATGAAACATATATGTTTTGAATTTTGAAAAATAGATATCATTTTTTAATTCATAATATCAAAGAAAAGTTTGGTGAATGTTTGGTATTTTTCTAAAAACATTCAATTTTTGATGAATAGTGAAAAACATTACGTTATTATTTAAAACTGAATTTTTATTTAATTATTTATTAATTTTTTTAAAATTTATATGTTGTAAAAATAGTTATATAATACCTATATAATTTCAATTTAATTCATTGGAGTCATTTTATAATAAAATTAGATGTATAAAATTTTATTGAACTTTTTATCCTCTTTTACCCATCTTCTATGAGCATTTTCAAATTTTCATAAAACATAATTTTACCACTTCTGTGAGTTGAATTTCCAAAATCTGAGAGCCATGGTTAACATTAGTAAGTAAAATGTTGTACAACAAGAAAAAATATTTTTTTGTGAATAGAAACATTTGAATTTTATTTATCACGGTTGAAAGTTAATTGGATAATTAAGGGCAAAAATGATATTATAATTACCTTAACAAATGTCCTAATTCTATTGGATAAGTGTAATTTGACCAAAAAAAAACCTTCAGAATCAAATATGATCCTCTTTGGTCCTCATGGATTCGGTTAGGACATTTATTATTATTTTATTTAAAGAAGAGGTAAAAGTGTTAAATTCAATGTTCGGTAACTAAACCATATTTTATATAAGTTTAAACCAAATATAAATTCAACTATAAATATTCATTATAAAGACAAAAATGATTTTATACATAATTTTATTGTATTTATAATTTTTAGACATTAAATACTTTAATTTATTTATGACACAATGATGATGTAGTAATTACATTGTTAATAAAAGATTAAAATAATTGATATTATAAATACTCAAATAAATGTAATTTGATAATTTTTAAAAATTTAAATAACTTTAAAGGTTAATGTGTCTTGTTAGGTTTTATGCATTCTGTTTTTTTTAAGTAATCATTATGTTATGATTTTAACAAAAAACAAATACCGAATAGTGTCAAAATTTATAGAAAATGTGTTTTAAAACAATAAATATATTATAGGTTGATATAATATTCCTAAAAATATAAGGTTCACCTGAAGGGCTTAAATATTATTATATATGGCATTAATGAACCACTTTATGTTATTTTTGATTTTTAGATTATATTTATGAACTATATAGTGTAAGAATACAAGAAGACATGGTAAAAGTTAAACTATTTAACTAAGACTTAAATTTAATAGATAAGGTTAAAATGGTAACCTAAACTTGTATAAAACCAATTGGTTGAGAGGTGTTAGACCCATACGCACATTATCCTCAAAAAAATGCTTTTGGAGCCATTAGAAAGCAAAAATGATTTTATTATAAAATAATATTTCACGCTTTTTCTGATGTGACCCTAACCTCTTTTATAACATGGTACTTCCCCTTCTCTTAATTCCACTCCTCAAAAGCAATTTGGATCAGCGAAACCCTGCCCAAATATTCTCTCAAAATTTCTCCCTTCATCTTAGGGCCTTAATTTGGTCAGAAAGACAAGCTAAGGAGCCCTTTTAATCAAATCAAAAGGGAGAACTCGAAGAAGAGGTAAATATTTCATCACCTCTTTCAAGTTCAATTCTTCTTCCTCTCCATATTTCTATGTTGTTTCCATTCTAAAATAAAATCTCAAGTATCTTATATATACTGTGATGTTATTATAAAATTGGTACAAACTTATTAATTTTTCTATCCATCCTATAAATGGCAAAGTCACCATACGTGTGTAGGTACGGATTACCGTCTCCACGTCGTCGTGTAGTTCGTTATTCAAACACTTCCTTATTTGGATGGGTATAATAATGAGTATAAATGATTTAAATAATAAATATAACATGCTAATGATTATGTATATATGATATAGCATCCAATTACATATGATTTCTCCATCAATATAATGAAATTGTCGCACGTGCGTACGTACGGATTACCATCTCCAATATGCGATGAGATTCATTTCCACATTCACCATTAAATGAAGATTATAAAATGTATATCATTAATAAGTATGTAATACATTAAATAATAATTCCACTAGAGATATATATATATGGACTTACGTATATCTTATTCACTTCGTTCTGTTCAATATGATATGAAAACAGAAACAACGTTTATTCGTACGTACGACATGCCGTCTCCATAAACGGTGTTTTCCATTACAAATATATGTCTTTTATACATTTTTATATACTAAATATATATTATTTATAAATATGGTTTTTTATTATGGATGTATTTAAATCATGATATATGTGATACAATCAAGATTATCAAGTTAAAACACGCATGTTAAAGAAAGTAATTATTACCCGAAATGTTAATTTAACATGGAAATTATAGTTAAATGGGTAGTATAAAGTCATAAAAGAATCTTGTATGATATAATAAATATTAATATGGTTTTGGTATAATTTAATAACTTACTAAGGACTTTTACAGGATGCTGTAATTAACCTCAACTAAAGAAAGTGCAAGGTAAGGGTTAATTCTATAATATCTACGTTATCCGACGTTGTTTTTACTTGAGTATCTACAAGGACATCTTTATCATCTGCATCCAGGTTTCAAAAAAATATTTTCAAATTTAGTATTTTATGGTTTTATGTATGGGACACTTTAACTAGATCATCATATTTAATGGTATAAATATTTATTCTTCTAAATAATTCTCATTAATGTCCATGTTTTCAGAAGAGGTTTTAAGGATTTATTTATATGGACATGATGTTTTTAAATTGTTAATTCCATTCAAAAGATTCAAAGTGGTATGGTACACTTTTATTAATTTTTTTTAAATGTCTTCCTTTCACAATTGTGAAACTTTTAAATGTTTTTATGAAAAGAAATATTACTCTCAAAATGTTTTACAAATCATTTTCATTTATGTCAACATTCATTGATGGATTTTAAACTTGATTGAAGTTGATTGATTATAATAGAAATCACCATATTGTATTGACGGTTTGGTGATATGTTTGACTGTGGATGTGTTATTTTTATACAAATCATGGTTAATGGATAAATTATTGACATTTAGTGTGATATTATTAACACAAATGTTTATGTTATGTTTAAATATTTTCATATGAGGAATGGATCAGATATAGTATGTGATGGGTGGATCCCACTATAGCTCATCGATGAACCTGTAGTTCTCATGAGACAAACTAGAGCGTTGGCACAAGGCCTTGAAAAAAAATCTTATTTTTAGTCTCGACACAAGGCCTTGACTATGTTGTTATAATGTCTTGCATTATGCATTCCATAATTATGAAATTGGATATTAATATTACATGAGATTATTCAACTATTAAAATATACATGTGAATAAGTAAATTTCACTATTTGATTTATCTTTTCTATATTATGTTGAAGATTAAGTTTAAAAGGATTTTATTTTAGTCTTATACATTGCCTTAAATGGTTTTCTTTATTTATGAATGATTATGCTATATTGTTATCCTTACTGAGCATCGGAGCTCACCCCTTTATATTTTTTATTTTTCCCAATATTCCAAGAAGTGTATTATGATTGATAAGTAGGGTTAAACTATCATATTCAGGGTGTTTTAAAAGGATCATTTATGTTGTGTTTTTTTCTAATGTGTAATGTAACGATCATGTATGTAATATATTTTCCAAGAATGCTAAACTAATCTATCTTTTAGGACTTGATTTCTTATAATCAAGCCAATGTTATGTAATAATAAACCAACTCTTGGATTCTGGGGTTACGACGTTATAGTTGGTATTAGAAGGAGATTCATCAATAACCATCGAAACTATATTTAGATAAACTTTGATTATGAAACATTACCTTAATATAGACTTTGAGGATTAGTATATAAGAACAACCAATTTTTTTGGTAATTTAGATATTATATAGTTTTTCTAGAAAAATACATATTTGTTTGGATATGAGCAAGTAGAGGCAGCCCTGGCACAGATGTACCTAGGAGTGAAAAATCTGACAATGAGTTGCGTGCTTGACCTAGGGTATCCTGGTACATGACAATGGGCCTTCCTACACTCTTGGTTACGACACTCCCAAGGGATATGCTTAGGATAATTCAAAATTTATTTACATACCATTATGAAGAATATATGAGTTAATATTAATGAAAAGAACCCATTTTTATGATAATGAGACTAGATGTATGAAAATATTCAATTAATGTTGAGAATTTTTCCAGTTTTTGGATGATACTGTATGATATGATCTAACCTAGTGTGTGTTGTCATATAGAAATGGTGACTAGTAGATGGAATGATAATTCCATAAATACACATGATCATAATATTATGAAGGATAATATATTTCATGCTACTAAGACAATTATTAAAATAGAAATAGTCTTCAATTTATTCTCATCATATGAAGAAATAGTATCATGTGTTAATTAGATAAGTAAATAATTTTCTGAGTCCTATGGCTTTGAAGGGATGCAAGAGAAGAAAAGGATGGAAGAGAGAATGATTGATAAAGGGAAGAGGGGAATGAAATATTTTCCCATATGTGATAATTGTGCAATGAATCACCTTGGTAAATTCTTGATGGGAATGGGAGATTGTTATACATGTGGAGAAAAAGGACACCATGTTCGTGATTTCATCGGTATGAAAAAGGTTTCAAATGTACAATGCTTTATCGACAAGGAGTTGAGACACTATGAAAATCAATGTCCAAATCATCAGAGTGTACCCCAAATGCTGCTATTGGATAATAATCATGTTATCATACTACCGAAGATTAATAGGATTGATTAGAGTTTTAATGTTGTTATTAAAATATTGTTTCTGTTTAGTATCGTATTAATGATGTAAATGTTATAAGAATTATAGAGTATATAAGGATTTTATTGCAGTTCTATTTCATTAAGGACTTAAGATTACTAAGAAAAGTGACTCAATAACAAGTTAATCTTTTTGGAAAATACATTTTTTAAGGAAATATAAACCTTAATCTGGTTCTGGTAATGAGGTAGTGATTTTGGAATAAGAAATGGTTGATTTGGATATATTATATTTGATATTATAGACATCCTTAGAATGGATTAATTATTTGTTTATTCCATCATTGTGGGTGTTTGAACCATTTTTGTATATAAGGAGTATATCCAGTCTTCAATAAGGAATAAGGCAACATTAATGCAATCAATCTGGTTTTATAGTAATTCATGGTGTTACTCTGTTTTACCAGGATACATGATGAAGGTATTCACAAGTTATTACGTGGCAAAAAGAATCGTCATTATGTTAACCTTCCATATAAATTTTGGATTGTTAATTTGAAAAAAAATATTTAGGGTAAGTATAATGGTTGGAATAGATTAAATTTGACACTGGATTCTATTATTAAGGTTATATAATTTCTTATGATTATTTTTGGACTGTTATAAAAAGGAAAACCTAGAGGTTGGGTGACAACCTGTCGCGTCCCGTAAGGTCACAAGACATGAACCTGCAACTGAAGGGTGACAAGGGTGGATCTCCTACTACTGGAATACATGATTTCCAAACTTCTATAATGTAGTTTTTAAAAATATTCTGATGAATTAATTAGATATTAATTATTTTTGAAACCTTATACGATTAGGATACATAGTGTATTTTTTAATTCTATTATCTATTACAGTGAAATATGAGTTCGTGGTAGGAATTAGTTACACGATGAAACATTACATGCACAATATACACTTTTTTCTTAATCTATGAATAAATTAATTATTAACATTTATGGAATGGTTCTTAAAAATAATGTGTTATCCTACTACATTATGTTTTGTTGAACCGATGATATTTTACATCTTCATAAATTGATGGCTTTGAGGCCCACAATTTTACACATGTTTGGGATTGATAACCTCAATCACACCATATAAATATTTACGTTTCTTTCACCAATTATGTGTTTCTAATTTCCTCAAATGTTCTCCTAATCTAGATCAATATTTGGTGGTGACATTTTCATTTCCCTTTCCCTCTTATTAATACTAAATTTTATTAACCAAATTTTCGATGTGGGTTTTCCACAAAGGCATTTTTCTATTTTTAACCATTTATTTTGAAAGAATATTTTAAAAATATTAGAATTAAATTTATTTAAAGTGGTGAGAATGTAACTCCACATGATTTCATAGCAAGTTATATCATTTATGTAATTCAATAGCTCGCGCTACATTCAACATCGAGTTTGAGCAAACCACAAATTGCTAAACTAACCATTCAAAAAACGGCTTTGAAAAGTATTAACATAATTTTTCATCATATATAATCTATATAATTTTTACACCCATATTATATTTTTGTATACATAATTTAAGAACAAATTCATTTTTCCAGATAAAATATGTATTTGTTTTAAAAAAATGCAATTTTACCACCATTTATTGGAGAACTGTTTTTAAATCTAAAATATGTCACTTTAATATATTTAATTATATGAAATTAAATTCTACATTTGAAGTGGGACATAATAATATACTTTTGGATAAAATTTTGGTACTTTTCTGAAAACTTTCCAATTTTGATGAATAGTGAAAAATACTAAATTTTAATTAAAAACAACATTTTTTATCGAAATAATTTATAGTTTTACATTATTTATTTGAATGGTTTTTAAGTCTCATTAAATTATATTTTTATCATTTAATATAATTTAGGTCATTGAATGTAATTTCACATTTAACATGATTATAAACAAGTATCAATCTTTTGGTAGTTATTATTTCTAAAAAACCCGCTTTTTTGGTTTTGACAATGGGAATTAATTTCAAATTAGTAAATGAAACTTTTATGTTTTTAATTTGGTAAAATAGACTTCATTTGTGAATTCTAAATATCAAAATTATCATTTGGTTAATTTTTGGTATTGTTATGAAAACATTCAGTTTTTAATGAATAGTGAAAAATACTATGTTATTATGTAAAACCGAATTTATTGAAAAGAATTATTTATTTTGTTTAAATTTATTGGAATTAAAAATAGATATATAATACCCATATAAGTTCAATTTAATTCAATTGTGTAATTTTATAACAAAATTAGATGTATAAAATTTAATTGACATTTTTAGCCTATTTTACCAACCTTCTAGACGCATTTACAAATTTGCATAAAACATAATATTACCGCTTCTGTGAGTTGAATTTCCAAAATCATGGAGACATTGTTAACATCAGTAAGTAAAATTTGGTTTAATAAGATAAAAATATGTTTTGGTGAATAGTAACTTTTGACTTTTATTTACCACGATTAAAAGTAAATAGGGTAATTAAGGGTAAAAATGATATTATAATTACCTTAACGCAAGTACTAATTCTATTGTATAAATTCAATTTGTAAAAAAACAACCTTAGGAATAAAATATGATCCTCTTTGGTCAACATGGATTAGATTAGGACATTTATTATTATTTTATATAAAAAAAGGGTTAAAAGTGTTGAATTCAAAGTTCAATAACTAAACCATTATTTATATTGGATTAAACACAATATAAATTCCACTATACATATTAATCAAAAAGATAAAAATGTTTCATACATAATTTTATTCTATTTAAAATGTTTATTCATTAAATAATTTAATTTATTTATGACACAATGATGATGCAGTAGTTACCTTATAAATAAATTATTTAAATAGTTGATATTATAAATACCCAAATAAATGAAATTTGAGACTTTTGATAAATGTCACTAATTTTATAGGTTAATATGAAATGTTAGAGTTGATTCAATCAATCTTTTTTAAGTAATCATGCTGTTATGATTTTACCAAAAAACAATTACTGAATTGTGTCATAATTGATATAGAATAGTTTTTAAAACAAAAACTATATTATTGGTTGATATAATATTCCTAAAAATCTAAGATTTTCCAAAGGGATTTAATAATATTATAAATGTAATTTTTGAACCACTTGAGGTTATCTGGGAAGTTTAGAGTATGTTTATTAACCATATTGTGTAAGAATACAAGAAGTCATGATAAAAGGTAAACTACTTAACTGAGATTTAAATATAATGATATGGTTAAAATGGTAACCAAAACCAATATAAAACCTATTGGTTGAAAATATTTTGACCCATCCCCAATATATCCTTTATGTAAATTATTTTGGGACCATTGGAAATAGAAAATGATTGTATTATAAATTAATATTTCAAGCTTTTTCTAAAGTGACCCTCACCTCTCTTATAAAAGGGTACATCAACTTATCTTAAATTCACAGAACCAAAGCAATTTTTCACTACCCAACCCTGCCCAAATATCCTCCCAACTTTCCTTCCATAATCCCATAGGCCTTAATTTGGTCAAAAATCTATCATATGGAACCCTTTTGATCAAATCAAAAGGAAGAACCCAATGTAGAGGTAAATATTTCATCACCTCTTTCAAGTTCTTTTCTTCATCCACTTCATCATTCTTTGTTATTTCCATTGCAAAAAATAAATCCAGTGTATTATATTTACTTTGATGTTATTATAAAAATTATTCAACCATATTCATTATTATATCCACTATATAATTGACAAAGTCACAATATGTGGGTACGTACGGACTACTGTCTCCAAGTCATGGTGTTGTTTTTTATTCAAGCACTTCATTATTTGGATGGGTATAATAATGAGTATAACTGATGTAAATAATAAATATAAATGTTAATTATTATTTATATATGATATATCATCCAATTACATACGTTTTTTTCATCAATATAATGATATTTTTGCTCATACGTACTTACAGATTACCCTCTCCACAACGTGATGAGATTCATTTCCACGTTCACCATTCAACGATGATTATAAAATATATATCATTAATATGTATATAATATATGACATAATAATTCAAATGGATATATATATGTATTTTAATATATATTATTCACTTAGTTCTGTTCTATTCGATATTAAAATAGAAATAACATTTATGCATATGTATGGACTACCATCTCCATAAATGGTGATTTCAATTTCATATATATGTCTATTATACATATTTATATTCTAAATAAATATGATATATAAATAACTTTTTTTATTCTGGATGTATTTAAATCATTATCTATTTGATACAATCAAGAGTAACAAGTTAAAACACGTACAATAATGAAATCGATTATTACCCAAAATGTTAATTTAACATGGAAATTATTACTAAATGTGATGTATAAAGTCATAAATGAATCGTGTATGATATCATAAATATTAATATCATTCTATTTTTATTTAATAACATAATATAGTATTTATACAAGAGGTTAATAATTCCCTTCACTAATGGAAAGTGCAATGTAAATGTTAATTCTACAATCTATTAATTATCTGAGGTTGTTCTTACAGGAGTATCTACTGGGACCTCATTATCATCCAAATCCGTGTCTCATAAAAATATTTACAAATGAAATATTTTTTCTGTTTAATGGTTGTGACTCTTTAACTGTATAATAATTTTAAATGGTTTAAATATTTATTCTTCTAAATAATTCTCATTAACGGACATGTTTTAAAATTGTTTTCAAGGATTTATTTATATGGACAAAAAAAAAATTTATATGTTAATTACTTTCAAAATTTTCAATGTACTATTGGACACTTGTATTAAAACATTTCTTTAAATATCATCCTTTATAAATTGTGTGACTTTTAAATTTTTTTATGACAAATGGATATTTCTCTCAAAGTGTTTTACAAATCATTTTTATCTATGTCAACATCATTTGATGGATATTAAACTTGTTTGAAGTTGATTTCTTATGATACCAATCATCCGTATTGTATTTATGGTTTTCTGATATTTTTGTATGTGGATTTGTTATTTTTATACCATTCATGGTTTATGGATAAATTATTGACATTTCATATGATAGATTCAATATGAATGTTTATGTTATGTTTAAAAAATTTCATATCAGGAATGTATTGGACTTAATAAGTGACAGTTGGAGCCCACTATAGCTCCTTGATGCATCGGTAGGTCTCATGACACAAACCAGTGTCTTGGAACAAGGCCTTGAAAAAATCTTATTTGTCATCTTGGCACATGGCCTTGACTATGTGGTTATGAATTCGGGCATTATGCATTCCAAAATTATGAAATTGGATATTGATATTACATTGATTATTCAACTAGTATAATATCCATGTGAATAAGTAAGTAGCATTATTTGATTTATCTTTTTCATATTATACTACAGTTTAAGTTTAAAAGGATTTTGTTTTATTATTATACATTTCCTTATATGGTTATGTTTATTTATGAATGTTTCCGCTATATTGTAATCTTTACTAAGCATCAAAGCTCCCCTTTCTATGTTTTATTTTTCCAAGGATTCCAAGAAGGGTATTATGATTGATAAGTAGGTTTAATCTATGGGATTAATGGAGTTTTTAAAAGATAATTTTTGTTTTGTTTTATTTTCCAATGTGTAATGTAATGTTCATGTATTTAATTTATTTTCCAAGACTGCTAAACTAATCAGTCATTTGGGACTGGATTCCATGTAATCATACCAATGTTATGTAATAATGCACCAACTCTGGGCTTCTAGGGTCGGTGCGTTACAATTAGTACCAGAGGTAGTTTTAGCAGTAACCATGGAAACACGATTTAGATCAACTTTGATTAGAAACATTACCCAAATATAGACATTGAGTATTAGTATAGAAGAACATACAAAATTTTTGGTAATGTTGATATTATGTGGGTTTTCTAAGAAATATGTGTCTGTCTGGATTCGAGCAAGTAGAGGCAGCTATGACACATATGTACCTAGGAGTAAATTCTCCAATAAGGAGTTTCGAGCTTCACCCTGGGTATCCCGGTACATGACAACGATCCTTGCTGCACTCATGGTCACTAGACTACTAGGTTATATGATTAGGATAATTCATAATTTATTAACAAACAATTAAGAAGGATAAATGTGTAAATATTCTAGTGAAGAAACCATTTTTATGATTATGAGACTAGATGTGTGAAAATATTCCATTAATATTGATAAAATTTATCGTTTTTGGACTATACAGTATGATATGATCTAATCAAGTGTGTGTCATCATTTAGAAATGATTCTTTATTGAAGGAATTAGAATACCATCAAAACGCATGATTGAAAGATTAAGAAGGATCATATCTTTCAAGGTATTAAGCCAATATTTTAAAGGAAAATAGTCTTTCTTGTATTCCTCTCATATGAAGAAATAATATCATGTGTAAATAAGATAAATAAATAATTCTCTGAGTCTTATGGCTTTGAAGGGAAGAAAAAAAAGAAAATGATGTAAAATAGATATATGGATAAATGGAAGAGGGGATAAAGGATTTTCCATCTAGTGATAATTGTGGAAAAAAATCATTATGTTAAATCCTTGATGAGAATGTGAGTCTATTATAAGTGTAACAAAATGGCCACCAAGTACATGATTTTAAGGTTAAGTAAAAAGTTTCAAATGTACAATGCTTCATCTACAAGGATTTGGGACACTACGCGGATCCATGTCCAAATCATAAGAGTATACCTCAAATGCTGCTATTGGATAATAATCAAGTTATGATACAACCGTAGATAGTGGGGATTGATTAGAGTTATTATGTTGTTATTAATGTATCGTGTCATTAGAGTATTGTATTACTGATGTACATGTTATAAAAATTATAAAGTATAAAATGATTGTACTGCTGTACTATTTCAATAAGGATTTAAGATTATATGGTTCTAAGAAAAGTGACTCAATAGGAAGTTAAACATTTAAGAAAATAAATGGGTGAAGGAATGATAAACCTTAATATGCTTCAGATAATGATGTAGTGATTTTGGAATAAGATATTTTTGATTTGAATAAATTATATTAGATATTATAGTCATCCTTGGAACATATTAATGGTTTTTTTATTCCAACATTTTTGGAGTTTACAACATTTTTGAATATACGGTGTATATCCAGTATTCAATAAAGAATAAGGCAACATCAATGTAATCAATATGGTTTTATGGTAATTCAGGGTGTTTCCATGTTTTAAAAGAATACATGATGAAGGTATTCACATTTTATTACGTGGAAAAAATATTTTCAATTGTGTTTACCTTCCATATAAATTTTGGAATGTGAATTTGTACAAAAGTATTTTAGGTAAGTCTAATGGTTGAAATGGATTAAGATTGACATTTGATACAACTATGAAGGTTAAATCATTTCACAATATTATTTTTGTATTGGTATAAAAAGGTCAACCAGGAGGACGTGCAACAACTCGTCATGTCAGCCAAGGCCACGAGACTTGATCCTGCAACCGAAGGGCGACACGGGTGGATCACCAACCACTAGCATATGTGATGACTTGGTTTGTATAATGTTGTTTCATCAAATAGTCTGAAAAAAGTATTATATATTAATTATTTTTGAAACCTTGTATGATTAGGATAAATAGAATATTTTTGAATTCTACTATGTTTTGGAGTGAAATAAGAGTTTGTGGAAGGAATTAGTTAAAGGATGAAACTATACTTGTCAAGTATAAGTTTTCCTCTTATTCTATAAAGAAATTAATTCTTACTCTTTTGGGAAGGGATCTTAATACCAAAAATGAGTTATCCTAATACCTTATGTTTTTTTGAACCGATGATATTTTGCATCATCTTAGATTGATGGCTTTGAGGCCCTCAATATTAAACACGTTTGAGATTTATGACCTCAATCCCTCTATATAAATAATTAAATTTTCTCACCAATTATGTGTCTCTAATTTTCACTAATGTTCTCTTAATCATGATCATAATTTGGTGGTGACTTTTTCATTTCCTTTTCCCTCTTATTAAGAATAAATTTTATTATCCCAATTTTCGATGAGAGTTCTCCACAAAGGAATTTTACTATTTTTAACCACTTATTTTCAAAAAAACAATTTCAAATTTTAGGACGCAATTTATTGAAGGAAGGGAGAATGTAACACCCCATGATATCATAGTATGTTATCTCATTAACGTAATTCAATAGTTTGCACTACACGCACCACTAAGTTCGAGCGCACCACAACTTACTAAACTAAACGTTCAAAATGAGGTTAGGAATAGTATTAACATAATTTTTAATCTATATACTCTATATAATTTTACGATCCAAATTACAATTTTCTTAGACATAATATATAGGAAAAATCATTTTTTTCAAATAAAATAAGTATTTTTTTTCAAAAAATGCAATTTTACCACATTTTAATGGAAAACCCTTTTTAAAAAAATATTTGAAACTTTTATATATTAAATTTTATGAAATTAAATTCATCTATAGATTTGGGTCATAAAAAATTAGTCCGGATAAATTTTTTGTACTTTCTGATAACTTTCATATTTTGATAAATAGTTCTAAAATAGCAAATTTTAATTAAAAAAATATATATATTAATCAAAATAATTAATAGTTTTACACTATAAAATTTAAAGGGTGTTAAGTATAATTAGATTAAATTTTTATCATTTAATATAATTTAGGTCATTGGATTTAATTTCACATTTAAATTGGACATAAACAAGTGCCAATCTTTGGATAGTGATTATTTCTTAAAACCCTGCTTTTTTGGTTTTGACAACGATAATTAATTTTAAATTAATAAATGAACCATTTATTTTTTTAATTAGTTAAAATAGACTTAATTTTTGAATTTAGAATATAAAAATTAGTTTTGGGTGAATTTTGCGTATTTTTCAGAAAACATTAAATTCTTGATAAATAGTGAAAACACTCTGTTATTATTTAAAATAGACATTTTATGTAAATAATTATTTATTTAGTTTAGATTTATCCAATGTCAAAATAGATATATAATACCTATATAACTTTAATGTAATTAATTGGATTCATTTTATAATAAAATTAGATGTGTAAAATTTTATTGAACATTTTAACCTCTTTCAACCTCCTTCTAGAAGCATTTGCAAATTTTCCTAAAACATAATTTTACCGCTTCTTTGAGTTTAATTTACAAAATCTGAGATATTTGGTTAACATAAGTATGTAAAATGTGGTTCAATAAGATGAAAATAATTTATGGGTATAGTTAATTTTGACTTTTATTTTCCATGGTTAAAAGTAAATTGGGTAATTACGGTTAAAAAATGATATTATAATTACCCTAACACATATCTTAATTCTATTGGATAAGTTTAATTCGACCAAAAATCCTTAAAAATAAAATATGACCCTATTTGGTCTACATGGATTGTATTTGTACATTTATTATTATTTTATTTAAAGAAGAGTTAAAATTGTTAAATTCAATGATTAATAACTAAACCATTTTTATATAAGGATAAACACAATCTAAATTTGACTATAAATATTAATTAGATATATAATAAAATTAATACATTATTTTATGTTATTTATTATTTTTATACATGAAATAATTTAATTTATTTATGACACAATGATGATGCAGTAATTACCTTATTAATAAAAGAATAAAATAATTACTATTATAAATACCCAAATAAATGTAATTTGAGATTTTGATAAATTACACTAATTTTATAGGTTAATATGACATGTTAGGGTTGATTCCTTCATTTTTTTATGAAATAATCAAGCTTTTATTATTTTAACAAAATACAAATACCAAATATTGTCAAAATTGAAATAAAGTAGTTTATAAAACAAAAACTATATTATTGGTTGATATATTTTTCTAAAAAATCTATGGTTTAGAAAAAGTGTGTAAATAATATTATATATTTCATTAATGAACCATTTGAGGTTCTCATTGATGTTTAGAGTAATCTTATTAACCACATAGTGTAAAAATAAAAGAAGACACAATGAAAGTTAAACTATTTAACTAAGAGTTAAATCTAATCGATAAGGTTAAAATGGTAGTGTAACTTGTCTAAAACCAACGTTTTGAGATTGTATCATCCCATATCAACCTTATACTTTTAATAAATCCTTTTCGATACATTATAAACCTAAAATGATTTTATTATAAAATAATATTTCAAACTTTTCTAAAAGTGACCCTCACCACTCTTATAAAAGGGTACTTCTTCTTCCCTTAATTCCACACCTCCAAATCCATTGTTCTCAGCTAAAACCTGACCATATATCCTCCCAAAGTTCCTCCCTTAATAATATAGGCCTGAAATTGGTCAGAAAGCTATCCTATGGTGCCATTTTGATAAAATCAAATGGAAAAACCTGAGGAATGGGTAAATATGTCATCACCTCTTTCAAGTTCATTTATTTTTCCACTTCCTCTTTCAATGTTTATTCCAATATAAAATAATTAATACAGTATATTCTATATAAATTAATGTTATGATAAAAATTTTACAAACATATCCATTATTCTTTGCATCCTATAAATGACAAAGTCACCATAGGTGGGTACGTAGGGATTATCGTCTCCATGTCGTGGTGTAATTTGTTATCCAAACACATCCTTATCTGGATGGGTATAATAATGAGTATAACTTATGTAAATAATAAATATAACAGGTTAATGATTTTTTATATAATATATAACATCTAATTACATAATATTTCTAAATCAATATAATAATATTGTCACTCATGCGTACATATGGATTACCGTCTCCACGACGCGATGAGATTCATTTCCACTTTCTCCATTCAACGATTATTATAAAATATAAATCATTAATAAGTACGTAATATATAAAATAATAGTTATACTGGATATATATATATTTATTTATTTATTTATTTACATATATCTTATTCACTTAGTTCGGTTCAATACGATATGAAAATGAAAATAGCATTTATGCGTGCCTACGGCCTACCGTCTCCATAAATGGTGTTTTCCATTTCATATATATTCCTATTATACATATTAATATTCTAATTATATATTATATATAAATAATTTTTTTATTCATTAATGTTGGCGCCAAAAATATGGCCCGAAAGGAAGGAACGAAAAAGACAGCCGGCGCGCTGCCTCGCGAAGCACAGCCGCGAAGCACAGCCGCGGAGCCCGTCCGCGGAGCCCCGCCGCGAAGCGTCCCGACCTTAGCGGCCCCGCGAAGCTCCGGAGGCGGTAATCCTCCGCGAACCGGTTTGACGTTCGCGAGCCGCCGCGAAGCTCCGGAGGCGGTAATCCTCCGCGAATCCTTTTGACGTTCGCGAGCCGCCGAGAAGCTCCGGAGGCGGTAATCCTCCGAGAATCCATTTGACGTTCGTGAGCCGCCGCGAAGCCCAGAAGGCGGCGCGCGAGCCCTGCATCGCGGCGCCCCTTCCCTATAAATACTCGACTCCCCCTGAGTCCCGGGGGACGGACAATCCGACCTTTCGGCTTCTCCTCTCCCGAATCGCGAAGCAAGCTTTGCCCCGGGAATCATGAGCTCCGCGAGGTATTCCTACTTCGCGAGACGACTCTGATTTGTTTCGTTCTGAGCCCCTCTTCCGAGAGGGATGCCCTTCGCGAAGCCCAAGGGCGTTCGCAAAGGAAGGGGATTCCCAAGGGAACCCGGGCAGCTGCGGAGCACTCGTGCTTCGCGAAACACCCAACCTATGCTAGTAATCCCTATGCCAAGGCAGGATAACTATGCATCGCGAAGCACATTGCTTGGCAGGACCCTGCTTCGCGAACCACTCCTTCTTCGCGAGGCAGTGCTCCGCGAACACTGTTCCACTTCGCGAAGCACCACCCACTCCCACCTATGCCCCATGCTAAGGCCGAGGCACCCCACTTCGCAAAGCACACTCCTCTGCTTAGCGATTCCTCCTTCCGTGCGACCCTCCAGGTTTGCACGATGTGATTTCAAAGTCCCATGGACAACACCTCCCGTAGCGTTGCTTCGCCCAATGCTTATTCGCATAGGCACGCTAACGGATATTGCTTCTTCGCATAGCCACGCTAACGTGGACCCCTCGATGGTTCCTCCCTCAACCCCCCTTTACCATGGCCTTACTGGTACCTTCCCTTCCCCAAGGACCAGAGGGTACCGGTTATGTAAGCCCTAGGGGTGTGGAGTGAACCCACCTCGTCCGAGCTGCAGGACGTTAAACTGCCAAGCACCGCGTCCTCAACACATGACGTTAAACTGTGACCCAACCTCGTCTCCCTCACGAAGGGTCCCCCCCAGCTCGAGCATTCATTACACCGCTCGTCTCCACGGGAATGGAACTCTTCCGCACATGGAATGAGATCCTCCTTGTCGGAGTGGTGTATGTTCGCAGGGGAAGGGTCGCCTCAGAGCGTAAATCCCTAACCTTTGGTACGGATGATTGCACCCGTGCATCTCGGTACTCCCCCACTACCAAGGTCAGTGGGGAACGTGATAGGGAACGAGGCACCTCCCATTGTCGGACCAAGGTCCATCTTTCCCGCGCTTTGTCGCACCATGGGCCTCCATCCTGGAGTAAGTCCCAACACCATGGGCCGCCCAACGCATAAGCCCCTCTTCGCTTCTCACGGACGCACCCTTCGCGACGTGATCGTCAGGTCCTTGCAACCTCTTGTTTCTCACACCGAGCATGACTCACGTGGGCTTAGAGTGAGCACCGACCCTGACCAAACCCATCTGAACTACGAGGTCTTTGATCCATGTCAAGGCATGGTACGTAGGAAGCCTCCACGAGGTTCAAGCCCACCATCAGTGGACCAAGGTCTACTTTCTTTTGAACTACGAGGTCTTTGATCCATGTCAAGGCATGGTACATAGGAAGCCTCCACGAGGTTCAAGCCCACCATCAGTGGACCAAGGTCTACTTTCTTCTGAACTACGAGGTCTTTGATCCATATCAAGGCATGGTACGTAGGACGCCTTTATGAGGTTCAAGCCCACCAATAGTGGACCAAGGTCTACTTTCACGTCGGTTTACCGGCGAAACCCATCTGAACTACGAGGTCTTTGAACCATGTCAAGGCATGGTACGTAGGACGCCTTTATGAGGTTCAAGCCCACCAATAGTGGACCAAGGTCTACTTTCACGTCGGTTTACCGGCGAAACCCACCTGAACTACGAGGTCTTTGATCCATGTCAAGGCATGGTACGTAGGACGCCTTTATGAGGTTCAAGCCCACCAATAGTGGACCAAGGTCTACTTTCACGTCGGTTCACCGACACACCCACCCGTCGCTTATTCACGTCGGGTCCCATTCCAGTCCAGCGGTAAGCCGTTGTGACCACTTGAACTACGAGGTCTTTGATCCGTGTCAAGGCATGGTACGTAGGAAGCCTCCACGAGGTTCAAGACCACCCGCCGTTTATTCACGTCAGGGTTCATTATCGTCTCGCATGACGTTAAACTGTATCATTTGAACTACGGGGACTTTGATCCATGTCAAGGCATGGTACGTAGGAATCCTCCCAGAGGTTCAAGCCCAACTCTCTTCGGACCAAGGTCCAGCTTCACGTCGGTTTACCGGCACCATCCTGAACTACGCGGACTTTGATTCCCTGCCACAGGGATACGTAGGAAGTCTCTTCAAGGCTCAAGCCCAACTTCGTTGTCGCCCCCCCCCCCCTGCGATGGTCCCATTTCATTTTCAACCGTCTCTGCTAGACGTTAATCTTGCAACATACCCTGTTTTGAACATGGGAATCTGAGGAAAACCTCAGATACATGTCTATGACATGTAATTCCCTGCGCTCGATGTGGGATGCCTCGGGCTTCCACGCCCTCGAGAAGCCTTATGATTGAGGATAACAGACAGACATGCCAGGTACCCCAGCATCCAGACACGCTACTGATGCCTCAAACGTGATTACTCCCCTGACCGAAGGTTGCTGCCCTGACTGGACCCTTTGGAATGTCCCGACAGAAGCAGTGTAATTAACCTGCGTCCATGGAAACATGACACCGGGAAGAGTTTCACGAACTACGTATTAAATCTATAAGGGAGACCCGGACTAGGTGACGAGTTCTGAGGAGGAATCCACAGGAGGAAGAACTGACATCCCATCATCCCGTTTCGATCAAGGAGCAGACATACCTGAATAAGGAACGAATGCCGCCCGCCTTTGGAAAGCGGGAATGCGGGGCAACAAAGCCGCGCGTCCCCCTCCCCCGCGGACGGATGCGCGCGCGCCCCGACGAAAGCGTCGGAAACAGAAATGGTGAACCCGACGTGAAATTCTTCTCCTCAGCATAGAGGTTAGTAGCGTTCGAGACACCAGTAGATTGACGTGTCACCGGATTCAGATATCAGTTTCCTGGTCCCGCCAAGTAAATGGCGGGCCTGTCGTGGAACTCACCAGAAGTCGGGGTAGTAGAACGTGGGGCGCTCCGCTCCGCAGCGTGTTGGCGTGGATCCTTCTCACAGACAAGGAGGATGGAAGAACGCTGGGGCACTGGCTGTCAATCCTTTTCCTCTCAGTACTGATGAGTTGATCCCTTCGTTTTCCAGGAACCAGGTTGCTATTTCAGAGATGCGGTCACCATCCGCTCCTCGCCCGCGCAGGGGAAAGGGCAACACCACTACGGCCACTCCACATGGCGCCACTACCGCCACGACGGCTGCCACGTCACGGGATGCGGGACGTCCACGTCCCCTTTCCCCATCAGAGGTCATCCAACGAAGGGTGATCAACAGCCTCATGCGCAGGTATGAGGAACAAGGGGTCATCCCGACCAGGGATATGGCCCGTTTGGACATGGAGGCTTCCAGGCCCCGCCGTCAACGCCGCCCTAACAGGCCGCGCAGGGAGCCCCCGCTCCCCACCTCGACATTCAACCGTTTCAGGAGCCTATCCCCAGAACGCCTTGACGACTCTTCGCCTTACGCCGAAGAGGCAGGCGCGGTCCGGCTCAGCCCGCTCAGGGCCCCGACCCAGGACCCCCAGGCGAGAGCTCCCGTCCGGCTACGTCAGCGCCGCCGTCCGGCCCCGCAGGAAGAACATGCAGACTATGTCCCTGCACCACCTGCACCGGCCCGCCTGACCCGACGTCAGCGCCGGGCCCGGGCTGAGGACGCTCGCCTAGCCGCGTCCACATCGACAGCTATAGTGGCCCGAGCCACCGCCGACGTACATTATGAAGCCCCCGCCTACATTGAGCAGGGGCACCCCTTCGCCCAACCAAGATTGAGACCCCAGCCGCCCCATGGGCAGGCCGGGATGACTCTCCGGGTTGCAGGCCCTAGTGATGATCGTCGCGAGCTAACCCGCGGTGATGCCACCCCATACGGAGGTCCTCCCCGTACCACTACTCCACAGAGCGTGGGCCTTCCCCGCTCCGAGGTTCGTCGTGGAGGCATGCCTCGTGCTGCCCCCATCCTGCAGGAAGACCTGCCCCGGGGTAGTGATGCTCAGCGCGGAAACATTTCCCGCGCCCGCTGTACAGGGTATGAAGTCCATCCTTTTGAAGGCACCGTCCATCCGGTCCTTCGACGTGGGGGCCCCCCCTACGTCCTCTCTGCGACTGGCGAAGATCCTCCTCGCCCCAGCAACTCAAGGAGTGAAGGTCAGCCTCGCTCCACTCGCACCGACCATGGAGGCCTTCCCCATGCTCCTGCCGGTTCCAGTAGAGGCCCCGCCCACGTGGGTACTGTTCATGGAGGTCCTCCCCATGTACCCTTTGATATTTTCCCTGGTGCCCCCGGCACCCCGGCTGTCTGAAGTGGGGGCCCTCTCCGCCACGGCGCTAGTGCCACCCCAGGACTGCCTGATAGGGGTCAACCCTGTCCCGAAGAGCCACCCAGGGGCAGAAGAGCGGGTCGTCGCCACCACAAGAAGAATCCTGGGAAGGCCCAGGGGGGGATCAAACCCGCCCGCTTCTCCGATTCGGAAGCGGAATGCGATTCAGCGATGGAACCTTCTCCCAGCTCCTCCGTATCAAGGACTGGGGCAGGAACCAGACGCGTCAGCCTCGTTCTCCCGGAATTTGAGGTCCACCGGATTCCCGTCTCTCTCCACAGGTACATCCAGGAGGAAGAAATCCTGGGAATTCCGCAGGTTTCGACCGCGCAGTCACCGCCACCGTCACCCGAAGCGCCCTCTACCTCTACTCGGGGTCACGAGGAGCTGTTTTGGGGGTCAACGGTGGTAGAGCCATGACATGACCGGACACCGGTAACGACAATTACCGTACCCGAAGCAGTGGCTGTTAGCCCGTCCTATCGTGACATTGTGGTCAGGTCACCTCGCTCTTCAGAGGAGGGCCCAGAGTACGGTGGCCAGTCTGCTCGCTCGCCGTATTCTCCACCGCCGAGTTTGCTATCCTAGAGGTCCGTCTCGGTACCGCTACCGGTCCCTCAGCCACCCCCGGTTGATGAGTGGGGAAATGTAGGGCCGAAACCCGAGGACGATCCCAGGAGCTTCTGGAGTATTCTTGCAGCGGACTACTTCCCAGAGAAGTTCTGGCCCACGGCGGCGCTGAATTTTCGCGTACCCGAGTCGCTTACCCCTGAAGAAGTGGGATGCTTTTGTCGGACCCTGTGGGCGACACACTTCCGCGTCCGTTGGGAATGGGTAGTGTACCCCAGGAGTCGAGAGCACTTCGAGGAGATTGGCAAACAGTGCCGCCTAATTGATGCAGCGACGCTCCTTGCGGCCCAGCACCCCGAGTCGCCCGGTCACCAGAGTGCCCTCCAACGAAAATGCGTCCAGAGTTTCAAGGCACTCCGCAAGATTCTCAGGGAAGCCACCCCCCATGTGCAAGTCCGTGGTTGGGGACGCTATGCCGCTCTCCTCTTCGACCCTATCCGACGACAGCCCGATTCGCTATGCGACGTTGAGGATATGCCCTCAAGAGGGGTCACAGTCCACATGGCCGACGTTGTGGATAAGGAAGATGAGCTTGAGTTCCTTGATGGGGACTTACCATCCGAGGGCGTACCGCCACTACTCGACCCATCAGGGAGAGTCACCCGTCAGCAAAGGAACCTGCTAGGCCTCCCCGTACCCACCGAGTCACTGGCACTCGGTCGAAGCACTGGCAAAGGTAAGGAGCATGTCAGGATAGTCAAGCACTCCGACATGTCCGCCTCTGTGCAGAAAATGGAAGAAGACCCTGAGAAGGCCACGTTGCGCCAGCATCTTGCTGAGCAGAAGAGGCTGGTCGACGAACTCTTGGCTGAACGCGCCGTAGAGCGACGACCCGACTATGGTAATCCCAGGCCGGGGCAGCAGGGGCAGGAACAATTTCCCCCCGGTGAGATGCCTCCGGGCAACCCTGATCATGCTACTGCCGTGGACAGGGCGGAAGCCGGAACGTATGGCAAGAGGGCGCGATAAGTCTCTCCAAACCCCCCTGAGCGACGGGGAAATCTGAAGAACCCAACCCGGGTTCCCCCAGTCGCCCAACAGGTCATCCAACCAGTCAACCCGCGAGCAGCAGAAGCCGTCTACCGTGTTGAAGAACCTGGCAATGCGCTTGTGGTTAGGGACCCCCGTCAAGACAGGGACCCCCACCCGGAGGACCTTATTGCGGCACGCACAGCCCGCCTCGAGGCGTTGGAGACACGGCAGGTGGCGGTCCTACCGGATGACAAGCCTTATCCCGCGTGGGTGGATGATATGCCCGCGCCTCCGGGTTTTGGGAACCCCACTTTCTCGCCTTTTAACGGGACAGGGGACCCACCCCAGCACTTGGCTCATTTCTCTTCCAGGTGTGGCCCCATGCTGGGGACCCCGGCTCAGCAAGAAGCCGCTAAGCTCCGATGTTTTGTACAGACGTTGGAAGGTCCGGCATTCGTCTGGTACAGCCAGCTCCCCATCGGATCAGTGACCGGTTGGGAGGATCTTCGCCGGCAGTTCTTGTACCAGTTCAGCTCCACCATGCGGAAGACCAACATCGCGGACCTCTTTAAGTGAAAACAGAGGCCTGATGAGCGGGTTGCAGACTTCATCGCCCGGTGGAAAGGACTTACGTATTCTCTCGATATGCCGCTGACTCAGGAGAAATTACTGACGATGTGTGTGGGGAACGTAAAGACAGAGCTGGTACCCTCCTTGATTACCCAGAACTACCCTGGGGGGTTCAGAGACTTCTCGGATAAGGCCCAGTGCCTCGAGGAGGCCCTGCAACAGGCTAGTCAAGCACGTTTGCTGCCCCCTATGATCCCAGCCAGGAGGGCCGCCAGGGCTGAACCCGCCGTAGTGGCTCAAATAGAAGCCCCGAGGCAGCTGGAATTGTTACCGGTGGCACCACCCCCGCAACCCCGCAGAGGTCCTCCACCTCAAGCACAGGCTCCTGCCCAGCAGCGACCGCCTCAGAACCGACAGGTTCCCCCGCACAACGCGCCACCGCCACCTAGGCGAGACAACCAGGCGCCGCCCCCTCGGCAGGCCCCTCCGGTCCCTCGACAGGATCAGGCCCCCAGGGCTCCTTACCCGGAAATAAAGTACCATACCTATTCGTTTAACGAAAATCAGGTCTCTGGTTACTTCCGAAGTGCTCTAGAGCAAGGGATCGTGCGTCTGCCTGAGTGCAGGAGGCCGGCAGAGGCGCATCTCACTGATCACCCTAACTACTGCCCTTATCATTGGATCCTGGGGCACACCCTCAAGCGATGCTATGTGTTTAAAGACTGGCTTCAGGACCAGGTCAACAACAACATAGTCAAGTTGGGCCCAGCGCCAGCGCAGGTGGCAGGCGTCTTTGCGGGATCAGAAATCAGCAGTGACAGCGAGGGTGAGTGGCAGCAGGTCCCTAGCCGCGGGTCCCAGAAATACGACAACTGGATGGCTCGAAAAACTGTCGTCCGTGCCCAGGGTATCATCCGGGCACGCTTGAAGCGGTCAGAACCTTCAGAAGAAGTAGTTGGCACCTCAACATTGTCTTCACAGTCGACCTCTGCCCAAAAAGGCAAGCAGCGGCGACGCAAGAAGAAGCAACGTGCACCGCCAGTGCCGTCGTCATCCCGCACTCTCGGTGACTTTATGCCTCTCGAAATGGGAATTCCCCCCAGAATCCGCCCAGCGGTGGATGACTCTTCGAGTGACAGTCAAGGGTACGCTTCGGTTAACACCGTGGAGCTGGTAAAGCCCTATATGACCCCCGACGAGGGGGAACCCCAGGCAGACCGCCCCAACGTTTCCAGCCGACGTCAACGTTAGCGGAATCGCAATCGCGACAGTCACCGAGGTATGTCAGCAGGCACTTGTGACCAAGCCGTGCATGCTACCGAGACCAGGCAGCAGGCTCAGCGCAGATCTCAGCACGCGCAGACCCATCCAACGCCCTTGGCTCTACCTCCACCGCCGTTCGTGTTGCTGGATCAGGGAGAGCCGCCTCGTTCGTATCATAGCCAGTATCGCCCGGCGACGGGCCAGCCCCCGCTGTTCGATCTTAGCCCGGAGACTACTCTCCAGGCTTCTACTAGCAGGCAGCAGGATGTACCCAGTGCTAGCCGACAGCCAGTTCAACCAGCAGGACCCGCTATGCCTCCAAATGCCGAAAAACCCCCTGTAAGAAGAGGTTCGCGTTTGGCATGCAAGTATGATGTCCTAAAGCACCTAGCCGGCATTCCGGCGAGGCTTTCCATCCTTGAGTCTCTGCGCTTGTCATCCGAGATGCGCGAGGCACTTGCCGAGGCCCTAAGGAGCCCCCTCCAGTTCGAGACGGAAGTGGCAGTCGCGAAGGCCTTCCATACCGAGACGATTGAAAACGCCGAATGTCAGGCGGTTATCTCGTTCTCTGGTGAAGATGAAGACCCTCCTATACAGGGGCACATTCGCCCAATGTATATCACTCGCCACTTTAACGGTGTGGAAGTCCGTCGCTGCCTCGTTGACACGGGTTCCGGAATCAATCTAATTCCGACCCGGACGCTGCGAAAGCTGGGTTTGTCCGAAGGTGATTTGACTCCCTCTGAACTCAGGATTCAGGGGTACGACAGGACAGAGCAAACCCCGGTCGGCAAGATCCGTCTGAAGACCCAGTTCGGTGGCTTAATTGCCAGCACAGAATTCATGGTTGTTTCTCAGGACACCGCCTACAACGCATTGATGGGCAGGCCATGGCTCCATCTGCATGCAGCGGTTCCCTCGTCGTATCACCAGTGCCTTAAGTACTCGCTCAACGGTCGAGTAGGCGTGCTCCAAGGAGACGCGTCCCCTTTCGCTTCTTGTGAGGCCCGCTATCTGGATGCGGGTTATTACAAAAGTAAGGACAAGCAGATCCTGGTCAGCGAGGATGAGCCCGCCCCAATCACAAGTGATCCCTGGGCGAGCATGGACGACGCCTACATCCTCCCGATCCACCGGTTGGAGGCCACGGCCCCCGACATGGGACAATGTTTCGTTGTTTCGGGTACGCAAGGAAGGCATTTTCCCGCGTCCAAGCGACGGTGGAAAATCACCTCGTACTCCTACATCAACCAGGCTCGGGTCATCCCGGAATCTCCTACCCCTGTACGGTACCGGGATGTCAAGCTCATGACAACGGCGGTGCTCCATACGTGTCTATTTCGCCGGGCTGGAATCAACCGACTCTGGCCGACACGTCACCACTGCTTTGATATCATCAAGCGTGGCCCCTTAGGCCGAAGGCCGGATGGGATAGGGTCAAATGCATTCATTGCTATAGTCTCCACGACGAGTGAGTCTCCTGATGTGATGACCGTTGCTGCCCAAGCCGGCACCAGCTGCCCCTCGAGTTTCGAGAGCCCAGAAGTACCTTCCGTCATGGGAAATCCCCCCACGGCTGGGGAGGAAGACTTGGAGGATGCTCCCCCAGCCTTTGAAGAAGGCGTCTCTACCACGGTCGATGAGCTGGTACAGGTGAACCTTGGTAGCGAGGCAGAACCAAGACCCACATTAATTAGTGCGGCCATGTCCCTCGAGGAGCGGCAGCAGTATGTAGACTTCCTCAAACAGCATCGAGATGTGTTTGCCTGGAGTTACGATGAGATGCCAGGGCTGGATCCCCAAGTGGCCATCCACCGTCTGGGCCTCCCAGTAAAACATCGTGGGTTTAAGCAGCCTCCCAGGAAAATGCACCCTTCCCATGGCGCTATGGTTGAGGCCGAAGTTGATAAGCTAATCAAGGCCAACTTCGTCAAAGAGGTCCAGTACCCCAAATGGCTCGCCAACATTGTGCCAGTTAGGAAGAAGAATGGGCAGATTAGAGTCTGCATCGACTTCCGCGATATCAATCGCCAATGCCCAAAGGATGACTTCCCACTCCCGGTGACGGAGCTGTTGATTGACGCCACGGCCGGGTTCCAAGCCCTCTCTTTCATGGATGGGTATTCCGGGTATAACCAGATCCGGATGGCCCCCGAAGATGAGGAGTCCACTGCCTTCAGGGCTCCCCAGGGTACCTTTTGCTACCGGGTAATGCCATTCGGTTTGAAAAATGCAGGTGCCACTTATCAGAGGGCAATGCATCGCATATTCAAACCGATCCTCGGGACATTGGTGGAGTGCTACGTGGATGACCTTGTAGTCAAATCATATCAGCGCCATGACCATCTCAAAGACCTTGAGAAAGTGTTTGATTTCCTCCGTTCCCGTCACCTGAAGAGGAACCCACTGAAGTGTGCCTTCGGAGTCACCTCCGGGAAGTTTCTGGGCTTTGTTGTCAGATACCGAGGTATCGAGATCGACCCGGAGAAGATCAAGGCCATCAGCCAAATGCCTCCCCTGAGCAACATTCGGGAGCTTTGAGGCCTGCAAGGCCACTTAGCCTATATACGCCGATTCATTGCGAACCTGGCCGGCAAGTGTAATCCCTTTTCTCGGCTCATGAAGAAAGGCGCTGCCTACGAATGGGATGAGGAGTGTCGGATCGCCTTCGAGGAAATCAAGCAGTATGTGCTCCAACCTCCGGTCTTGATGCCACCCGTCTCTGGAAAGCCGCTGGTCCTTTACGTGACTGCCCTGGAGAGATCCCTCGGCATGCTACTCGCCCAGAAGAATAACGAGGGCACTGAGAACAGTCTCTACTATCTCAGTCGCATGCTTCTCGATACGGAGGTCAGATATTCCCTTATCGAAAAGAGCTGCCTTGCACTCGTATTCGCCGTGCAGAAGTTGCGACACTACCTGCAACACCACGAGGTGCAATTGATCTCTCGGGTGGATCCGCTGAAGTACATCCTGAACCGCCCCATGCTGACCGGCCGGCTAGCGCGGTGGGCGGTGATTCTCCAGCAGTTTGACATCAGGTTTGTGCCTCAGAAGGCCGTTAAGGGACAGGCATTGGCATACTTTTTAGCTGCCCATCCAACCTCCGCGGATCAATCCCTGGATCTGGATTTCCCCGACGAGACGATCCTCTCGGTCGATCACGTTGTCCCGTGTTGGAAAATGCATTTCGACGGCGCCTCCCGGAGCCCCACTGGTAGAAGGCTCAACGACCCCAAGCTCAACAGAGTGGGTCTGGGTATTGTTTTCATTACCCCGGCGCAAGCCGTCCTGCCGTACTCCTTCCTGTTGTCAGAAGGTTGTACGAACAACGAGGCAGAGTACCGAGCTCTCATCACCGGCCTCGAGTTGGCCCTTGAGATCCATGTACCCCATCTACATGTGAAGGGAGATTCTGAGCTGGTAATCAAACAGGTTAATGGCGACTACGTCGTCAGGAAGCCAGAGCTTGCACCGTTGCTGGAGTACACCCTCCTCCTAATGGCCCAGTTCTCTTCTCGTCCAGAGGTTACCCATGTCCCGCGGTCGTAGAACGGCCAAGCGGACGCCCTAGCTGGCTTAGCCGCATCGCTCGCAGAACCCGAGCAAGATGATGTGGTCATACATGTGGCCCACCATAGAGTCATTGCTCCCGTCACCCAAGAGGACCGTGATAGCCTACGGGTAAGTCATCTCACCGCCAGACCCTCCGTATCGGGAGTCCCGGGTTCGTCAGACGCAGTGGTTGAAACGACCCCCGATTGGAGAGCACCTTTTGTCGATTATCTCCAAAATGGCCAGCTCCCGGACAACCGGGCTGAGCGCGAGCGAATCCGACGCCGCGCACCTCAATTTACCCTCCAGGGCGGCCCCAGTCTTGAGCAGACCCTCTATAAACGGAGTTTTGATGGTGTCCTCCTCCGTTGCATCCAAGGAGTAGAGATACCTCAAGTTATGCAAGAGGTTCACGCCGGTTCTGGTTGCGCCCATCAAGCTGGGCCGAAGCTGTCCCATCAAATCCGGAGGCTAGGGTACTTCTGGCCCTCCATGATCCACGATTGTATTGGATACGCCAAGAGATGCCACGCGTTCCAAGTGCACGCCAACTTCTTGCATCGGCCGCTAGAACCCCTCCACCCCACCAAGTACTCTTGGCCATTTGCGGTATGGGGGCTCGATGTAGTAGGACCGTATCCGCCGACAACAGCCCGCCAGTGTAGGTTCATCCTGACTGCTACAGATTTCTTCTCCAAGTGGGCAGAAGCAGTTCCGCTCAAAGAGGTCAAGGCCCGTTCTGTCGTTGACTTTGTGAGCTCCAACATCATCCACCGGTTTGGGGTCCCTCACGCCATCCTCACTGACAACGGTACCAACTTCTGAGCAGCTGAATTGAAGAAATTGTACGCTAAGTACGACATCCGGTCAAACCATACCTCCCGCTACCACGCACAGGCGAATGGACAGATTGAGGCATTCAACAAGACCCTCTCTAACATTCTGCAGAAGATGGATGGTCAGAACAAGAAGAGTTGGCCGGACAAGCTTCCCAACGCCCTTTGGGCTTACCGGACGACGACTCGCAACTCTACCCAGGTGACCCCATATTCCCTAGTGTATGGAGCTGAGGCCGTCCTACCCATTGAGATCCAGCTGCCGTCGCTACGCACGGCAGTTTATGATCACCAGACATCAGATGAGGTAGTCGAGATCCGTCTAGCTGAGTTAGAGGCACTGGACGAGAACCGGATTCGTGCCCTGCACAATCTGGAAAGGCATCAGGAAAAGATGGCAAGAGCTTTTGACAAGAAGGTTCGTCTCCGCTCTTTTCTACAGGGTGACCTGGTGCTGGCCCTGCGAGCGCCAATGATTCCCGGAAGGAAACCGCCCAAGTTAGAACCCAAATGGGAAGGGCCTTATATCATCCCTAAGGTTTACCCCAATGGAGCATATTCCTTGGTGACCACAGATGGAGAGCGTGTAACCCCTCCCACCAATGCCAGATTCCTCAAGCGATACTTTGCCTAGGGCAAAAGTGGTCCTGCATGACCCTAAACTGCGAGAGGGTCCTGCATGACCCTAAACTGCGAGAGGGTCCTGCACGACATTAAACTGCATTGGTCCTGCATGACCCTAAACTGCGAGAGGGTCCTGCATGACCCTAAACTGCGAGAGGGTCCTGCACAACATTAAACTGCATTGGTCCTGCATGACCCTAAACTGCGAGAGGGTCCTGCATGACCCTAAACTGCGAGAGGGTCCTGCACGACATTAAACTGCATTGGTCCTGCATGACCCTAAACTGCGAGAGGGTCCTGCATGACCCTAAACTGCGAGAGGGTCCTGCACGACATTAAACTGCATTGGTCCTGCATGACCCTAAACTGCGAGAGGGTCCTGCATGACCCTAAACTGCGAGAGGGTCCTGCATGACCCTAAACTGCGAGAGGGTCCTGCACGACATTAAACTGCATTGGTCCTGCATGACCCTAAACTGCGAGAGGGTCCTGCATGACCCTAAACTGCGAGAGGGTCCTGCACGACATTAAACTGCATTGGTCCTGCATGACCCTAAACTGCGAGAGGGTCCTGCATGACCCTAAACTGCGAGAGGGTCCTGCACGACATTAAACTGCATTGGTCCTGCACGGCCCTAAACTGTGACTTGGTCCCGCATGACCTTAAACTGTATCTCCGTCCTCACTGCAAGACGTTAAACTGCAAGTCAGTCAGTTCTTCCTGACCGAGGCTCAGCCTCAGGCCCCTCGGCCTCTTTGGGCCCCTGGCCCCGTCTCCACCGAGGTCTGGCCCCAGGCCCCCTCGTTTCTCTCCGACTTACCCTCTTACGGGATCGTACGGTACAGTGTAGGACTACGTTCTCACGTTGGGATCATGTACCATGCCGCACACATCCCCGAACGAGATGCCCCTCGTCCCGCATGACGTTAAACTGCATGCCAAGAACTACGTATGGCTTGATTCACATCTTCATGGGATACGTAGGAACGCTCGGACACCTTGTCTCGAGCCCAGCCCCAAGCTTCTCTCTTCCACTATTCCCCCTGGGAATGGTCTCCTTGGAGGATCTTTGTGTAGCAGGGCGTCGGCCTTCTTGGCCCCGCTCATGCAACCCCACTCACGCAAAGATTGTAAAGGTCGCACCATGCGCCCACTCCTGTTCTTCTACCCTCCCACGTCCTCACCGCATGACGCTAAACTGCATGGCCTTCAAGAACTACGTATGGCTTGATTCTCATCCTTATGAGATACGTAGGAACGCCCGGACATTTCGTCCGTTGGCCCAGCCCAAAAGCCAAAATCTTCCCCTCGGGTCAAGACACGGCAGGGTGCACACTTTTGCCCCGACCCACGTCGAGCAAGCCTCGACCCGGCTGCACATTCCCCCCTGGAGGTGTTTGCCCCTTTCGTGGATGGATTCACACCCGGAGGGGCCCCCAAGAACGGCCTGGATACAAAGCCCAAGGGCTCTCCTACCGATACGGGCCAACGCCCCCGAGGGTTTCTCAAGCAACAAATCGAAACAAGTCCCGCGTTGCGAATTTGGTCAGCGGTCGGCGCTCATTTGTTGCCCCCATGCGGGTCACCATAGGAACTCTGTGTTTCGAATATGGTCAACAGGGATTCATTCTGCCCCATCCTGAGGTGACAAACTTCCCCAGGTGGTGCTAGTGATCGGACCCACAGCCCAGGATTCCTCACCCGGAGCGTACGGTGTGGTGTAGGACTGCGTCCTCATTCACGTCGGGATCATGTACCATGTCGTACGACTCCACTTCCGAGGCTCAGCCCCAGGCCCCTCAGCCTTTCCAGGCCGTGGCCCAGGACCTATCTTATAGGATTGTACGACATGGCGTAGGGCTATGTCCTCAAGTCGGTTTTTCGCCATACTATACACCTTGCTTAGGGATATGTTATTCCCCTCCTCGTCCGGTATGACGTTAAACTACATTTCAAGAACTACGTGTGGCTTGATTCCCATCCTGATGGGATACGTAGGACCACCTGGATGTCCAAGATCCGGGTCCAGCCCCATTCCTCGGGAATCCTCATCCCATCTTGGCCCCCTGGCCTATCCTTCCTCCATGAGGGGATCATATGGTGCGGTGTGGGATTATGTCCTCATTCACGACGGTCTCGTGATGACCACGCCATGCTCCCACCCCCTGCTGATTTGTTTCGTCGATCCCTCTTTTTCGGCGGTTCTCCAATGTGCTTAAGAGTACTCTGGTTCATTACCTGGAATGCCAAGCTTTACTCGGATACGTCCGCACCCGCTTTCCAGGATTTGCGTATCCCCGCATCAAGGCTTTCACCATCTTTCACACCCGGAGGGACTCCCAAGAACGGCCTGGATACAAAGCCCAAGGGCTCTCCTACCGATACGGGCCAACGCCCCCCAGGGTATCGGACGACAAATCGATAAAATCCCGCGTTGCGAATATGGTCAGCGGTCGATGCTCGTTTGTTGTTCCCACCTCAGGCTAATGCGATACAGACGCTTTGTTTCCTTCATGGATAACAGTTTTCCTCTGTCGCCACGCCAACCCGTTAAGCCCAAATGTCGGGTACACAATTCACACCCTTCGTCACTTCATCGTGTCCAAGTAGAGTCTCGGGATTCTTGGTACTTTTCCTCCATGCACGTCTGCGCATTTGAGGAACAAGCTACATCAAAGGTGTCCTTCGGAACTTTCTGCTGACTCCCCTTTAATGGATTCCCCAAGTATTACAATGAGGATTCCCCCCTTGTTCCCCGCACCGAGTTTATCTCATGTGGGCTTAGGGATTGGGTTGACCTCTGTGCTTACTCGGGAGTTGTCACCACCCACGGTCCGAGCTCTAAGACCATAAACTAAGACTCTCATCTGGAACTACGTTCAAGACCCCTTGTCTTTGGACCCGGCTTGAGTTCAGCGAATTTACCTCTCTAATCCTGCCTTCAGGACCCTGATCACAGGACTGCGTGGCGCAGTGTAGGATTACGTCCTCATTCACGTCGAGTACGCAATAGCTGCACCACGCGCGCCCCCATTCTGAGGTTCAGTCCTCCTATCCCCTGTCCTGCATGACATTAAAAGGCACCTTTCAGAACTACGTGTGGCTTGATTCCCATCCTAATGGGATACGTAGGACCACCTGAATGTCTAAGATTCGGGTCCAGCCCCATCTCGGGGAGATCTCCTGATTTCCCGGTCACCTAGGCCACTTGGTCCATCCCTCTCCAGCGGGGGGTGCGTAGGTATGATACAAGGTTGTGGGCATCATGCCCCCCTTCCCCTGGGAATCTGCCATCTCTCGATCACCCTCAAGGTTGAGTCCCTTGGCTCCCTGTAGTGGTTCACCCATGTGTTGATAGTACTCTGGTCTAGGACCAAGAGTGTCAGATTCAACTTGGTCAAGTTCCTTCCACTTGTCAAGCTTCGTGTTCCCCTCTATTCGGACTTCCATCATCTTTCACACCCGGAGGGACCCCCAAGAACGGCCTGGATACAATGCCCAAGGGCTCTCCTACCGATACGGGCCAACGCCCTCCAGGGTTTCGGACAACAAATCGATAAAATCCCGCATTGCGAATATGGTCAGCGGTCGATGCTCGTTTCGTTAGTCCTCATTTCAGGCTAATTCGACAGGATGCTGTGTTGCGAACATGGTCAGCAGTAATCCTCTGTCGTCACGCCAGCCCCTTCAGTCCTTGAATGTTGG
This sequence comes from Viscum album, assembly GCA_963277665.1. Taxonomy (NCBI): domain Eukaryota; kingdom Viridiplantae; phylum Streptophyta; class Magnoliopsida; order Santalales; family Viscaceae; genus Viscum; species Viscum album. Next base: position 658,102,349 of record OY728140.1, read on the forward strand.
TTGCATGATTCACATCATTTTCCACCCCATCATGTCCAGGTGGAATCTCGACACTTTTGGCGCTATCCCTCAGTGCACCTTTGCATGCTAGGGGGATAAAGCTGCAACCTGGCGTCCTTTGGGACTCCCATGGTCCGAGCTCTAAGACCATAAACTAAGACCCATTCGGGACTACGTTCAAATTCCCATCCTCATGGGACACGTAGGACCGCCCAGACGCCCTGTCTCCGGGTACAACCCATTCAGGAAGCCAGTCTCTCTCCCTGTTTTACCTCTGGATGGCGTAAAATTTGATGTGGGATCAAGTCTCTGTCAAATGTGTTTTATAAACACTGCGCACATTTCCCGCCTAGCATCGTCTCCGCTACGTCTGCGCTGCATGACGATAAAATGCATGCTTGGTCCTATCATACGACCTTAAACTGTGACATTATCGTCCTGGCCGCACGACGAAAAACGGCACCGCATTGTGGTGACCTCACTGTAGAGGACATCACGTTGGGTATTGGTCACGTGCCATGCCATTTTTCAACGCCCATCACGGCTTGATTCTTGTGGCGACATCACGACCTACTGATCTAGGCCTGTCGCTTCACAAAAAAAAACCATTCACCTTAAAGAACAAACAAGATACATCAAATTCCGCTTCTTTAGTGCAAGGGCCACGTCCGCACTTCCCCTTTCCCCTGGCACTGGTACCTTACCCTGCCACCTTCCAGAACTACGTATGGCTTGATTCTCATCCTCATGAGATACGTAGGAGCGCCCGGGTACTTCCCCGCGGGTCCAGCCTAACCCTGGTGTTCGGTCCCTCGACTCGAGCTCATTCACGTCAGGTTGTGATGTCATGCGTCCCCTGATCCCTTTTTCCAATCCATGGTCCGAATTCTATGACCATAAACTAAGATTTCCCCAAGGGAAAGGAATCTTCTCCCTCTCTCTAATACGTTTCGTTGACGTATTCAGATGTGTTTTGACAAAAAGCCCGAAGCATGGGATTTTCACAGGGACATTCCCCTCATCCCATGACCGAGCTACGTGAGCTCACTATTTGGATCCGCATCCTCTTCCACATCCAAAAGGACCCTCGGACGACGTGGATACTAAGCTTAAGGGCTCTCCATGAATGCTGGACCTAAGGGCCCTACAATCGTTTCGGGCCAACATCCCTGCGGATATTCGACAACATTTGTGACACGGTCCCGTGTTTCGAACATGGTCAACGGTCGACCCTCATTTGTTTGTCCCCATTTCAGGCTAACGCGATAGGATGCTGTGTTGCGAATATGGTCGGCAGTAGTCCTCCATCGCCACGCCGTCACCATCGTGATCTGAATCTCGAGCGTCATGATTCACACATTTCCACTCCCTCATGTTCAAGAGGAACTCCACCATACTCGGCTCTTTCTCTTCGCGCATCTAGATGCGCTGAATGATCGTGTTAGTGTCATTGGGCCGGTAGTCACCGAGCATCCCTTTGCCCCAACCTGCCCCTCTCTGTGTCGGGAAATTCCCACCACTACTACTTGTTTCCCACACCGAGCATGACTCACGTGGGCTTAGTAGTTTTGGCCGGATGTGTACCAACACGGTTAGGCTACTCCTCGTCCAGTACGACGTTAAACTGCGCTTCCAGAACTACGTGCGGCTTGATTCCCATCATCACGTGGGATACGTAGAGACGCCCAGGCATTTCGCCTAGGGTTCAGCCCCAGGAATCACAAAATCCTGTTCCTCCCCATTTCCATCCCTCTGGCCCGAACCCTCGGGGAGAACTATGTAGCTACAATTTTACCCTGAACAAGTTCAGGATGCCCCAAGATCCCATTGGGAAGCGATAGATCCCCTCGCCCGAGAGGCCCTGTCCCAAGAAGGAATGATCCGTGATCAGGTCGATGCGCCCATCTGGCGTGCTCCCTCCGCGGTGGTGCAACTACCGAGGTGTTGGATTATGTTTGAACAAGCCACCACTCCATGTTCCACACTTTGCGTGTCCCTTATTCGGACTCTCGTCCCCTTTCATGTCTGGAAGGACCCCCTAACAGTATGGATGTCTGACCTATGGTCCACCAACTGTCCTGGGCCAACGCCCTGAAAGATTGATCGACAACATTTGCGACACGGTCCCGAGTTTCGAACATGGTCAACGGTCGACCCTCAATTGTTTTCCCCATTTCAGGCTGACGCAGTAAGGATACCGTTTGTCCGCCACGGTTAGCGGTTGTCCTTTATTGTCACGCCATCCCCACAGTGTTCCGAATTTGGGCATCGTGATTCACACTTCCCATTTTCACCTGTTTGAACCGGTTTCAGCGCCCCTGGTGTTTCCCCGATCGTGCATAAGAGCACGTTGGAGAAACGGTAATTCGGCTATCCTGGAAGTTCCTCCTCCGATCAAGCCTTCCCCATCTTTCGGGAATCTGGACTGGTTTGAGGGAATTGTCGTCAAACGTCCCGCAAACATTGCAGGGATGCAACAAGGCAATTCAACAGTGGAAATCGTGCGTACTACGGAACTCAAAACAAAGGAGAAAGAAAGAGTTGGAGCACAAAAGTGTTAATAAAACCTTCTTTCGAGTTCGCTACAATACTCGGGGGTTGACTTCCCCCATGGATGGGTTGACTCCGTCAAAAGAGCGTTGCAGCTCCACCACCCGTTGACTTGCGGCGTCCAGAGCCTGTTGCCGCTGATTTAACTCCCGCTCCTCTTCAGCAGCGGCGGGGCGTAATCCGTCAACCCTGGCCCATGCCCTTTCCACCTCGGCCTGGACGACAGCCATCCTTCCAGAGGTCTGCTCCATATGCTCCTCAGCCTTTGCCAGCTGGGCCTTCAATCGTAAGACCAGCTCAGACTGCGCATCGAGAGTGGCTGAAAGCTCGTTGGCCCGGATCTGCATCTGTTGGACCTCGCCTTCAGCCTCCTGGAGCTTCCTGATGCTGGTCGCCTTCCTCCGCTGCCATCCCACGCTCAGCCCACGATCATGCTCCCAGATCTTCTCAGCCATGAGGTCTCGGATGAGCGCGTGAGGGCGTTGGGCATCCACTCCCCCGGCACACAGTTCGCGCAACCGCGAGTGGAGCCTATCCATTTCGGCCAGCCATTGCGCTTGGGGAGTGTCCCTGATAAAGTGCGTGATCAGCTTCCACGACCGGTGGCGGACTATGCTGCTGTCTTCCTCATCAGAGGCTGTTTCGTCCCAATCCGCGCGGTCGGCAGGCTCGTACACAGGATATGCCTGCAGGAATTCCTCAGCGGGATCCGCATCTGGTGTTGAGTCTGGTATGACACCTGACGCCGGCACAGGCACGACAGGACCAGGACTGACCGGTTGATCCTCTTCCTCGGAGTCCACCTCGATGACTTCAGGTATGACCCTGCTGGTGGTCCCGCCAGTGATGGTGTGCGCCGCAGTTGGAGGAGGTGAAGGGACTATCGTCACCATCACCGGCATGCCCCTGGGAGGGACGCCGCCAGACATCCCAACCAGCCTCGCCGCAGCAGCCCACGCCAGTTGGAGAACTGTATGACAGAAAGATACATAAAAGTTAGTCGACATGGCCCACGTGTGAAAACGAAGAGACCGGTGGAGGAGACTTACGAAGATCGACTTCTGAGCGTTGCTCCCAGGCCGGTACTGATGGGACTCCGAGACGAGGCCCCCCGTATACTGTTGGAAGGTCTGGAGATTTCAGAGGAGCCACCTCAGACCCCCTGGTCCCACCAGACGCAGAACTGGACGCAGCCATAGGCGCGGGTTCTGAAGGTCCCGCATCGTCACCCGCCGAGGAGCGAGAACGAGGCCTACGAACAAGTTCCTCCTGCATGACCCAAACATTGGTAAGAAGTCCGTAGGGATTCAAAAACAGATCGTAAGAAGAGAATTTTGGAATGTTACCTCGAGAGCCTCTGCGAAGTCGTCGGATTCTGAGCTTCGGTCTCCGACCTCGCCCTCCTCCAGCGGGTCCCCCCCTCCAGCCTCATCCTCCCGAGAAGAATCCCCTAATTCCTCCGGCAAGGGGAAGCGCTCCCTCAGATCGGCAGCTGATGGCTGTGGAGGGACCGTCTGATTCAACAGTACCCTCACCCGGTCTGTCATTGGGCGAGGGACACCACTGGAGTGGATGTAATCCTCCAGCTCGTTCAAGTATTGCTCCGCCTCCGCCGGAGACACCATGAATCCAGCCCGGTCTGGGCCTATGCCCGGCAGTCTCATCCCGAGGCGATTCAGGTGAGCCCACATCTCAGATGGGCTGAGGAATTTCCGGTTGACATCCCAGACATCCCAAGCTTCCGGAAATACAGCATCTTCTGACATGTCAATGTGACGCAGCCGCTTCCCCCGAGCCTGAGCGGATATCCGACGGAATCCCCTCGGTGGCCGCCCCTCCGGATGACCTTGCTCTCCCGGAACCACCGGATCCGCCACTGCTTCCATACCCTCGGCCGGTGCGGGTCTCTCTGCCACGGCAGCCCCGCTGCCACGGGCGGCCCTAGCTGCCCTCCGACCCCGACCTCGAGGTAAAGGAGGCCCACCGTCACCAACCCGGGTCGTTGGCTGCTTCAACATCTCCCCGGGATAAGCGGCCTCCCAGCTAATGGCGTACTCCTTCACTAAGCCAAAGTCGGCGGTGGGTGGAGGCAATGTGATCTGCATCATTCCATCCTCACGTGTGAACATGAGCCACAGCTGCCTCATCACACACGGGTGCTCCTCGTGACGCACCTCCCAGTATACCTGCGGGGTCAGCCGCTGGAGGCACCGGAACTGCCTCGCAAAACGGTGTGGGGTGTACGGTTCACAGATCGGCTCACGATCTATCCGAGCCACCAAAACTCCACCTCGGAAGGCCAGGAGGTAAGCCCGATGCTCTTCTGTTCCCCGTCCATCATCAGTAAGCCTCCCCGTCGGCAGTGGAAAGGGGTGAAAGTTGAACTCGTCCGTCCTCCACACCCTATTCAACACCATCGGAACGGCCAGTTTGAATGGGAAGCTCCCAACTGCGTTCAGAATGGAAGGGCGAAAGTCTGATCCCGGTGGCGAAATGGGGTTTGGATACTCGTAAATCCCCCTGATATGCGCCACGATCCACCCATACAGGAGGTGGAAGGGCCCACATATTCTTGGCGGCTTCTTGCCCTCTCTAATGCGCCGCAGCATTCTGAATAGTTTGGCGAGCATCGGGATCCCCAGGTTGATCCGCTGCCCCATGGCCAGCATCGATGCCATGATGAACGAGCTGGGCCGTACCCCCATGCTTGTATCTCTCACTGGTAGGATCCACCCACATATGAGAGCCGCGATGAACGCCGCCAGCCTAACTATTGGCTGTTGTTCGGTGCTGACGCTGAAACCCCAAGTCTTCCATTGGCTGTCCTCCAAAACCCGCCAATACGAGTGCCCCTTACCCCGCTGGGCTGCCCTCGGACAAGTTCGAGGCCTTGGAGGGAACTCTTGATTCTCTGGAAAGTTCAGGAAACACTTGAACCACCTCTTGAAGTGGACGTCCCTCACGGCCTCATTGTCCTCTCCAGGGACAAGCGCCATCAGCGCTGACGCCAGCCGTGGCATTTGCTCAGCATCCCCCCACGCACAGATGACGGGGAGGAACTCGTCGTACATGGCCCCCAAGATCGGGACCCCAGAAACCTGGTGGACATCCCACAGGCTGATGCCCACCTCCCCGTGATGCAGATGAAAAGTGTTGGTCCTGGACGACCATCTACTCAGCAGTTCCGGCATCCGCTGCTTTGGCTGGTAAATGTGGAACTGGGAGGCCCATGCCGCCTCGTACAATCCCACTCTCCTCAGCTCAGCCTCGAACTCCTCGCATGAGGCGCCTACCCAGTAGGCCCAGGCCCAGTCGTCGGTAAAATTGCCGCCCTCGCGCAGGTCCCACTCATCGGACCATCCCTTCTTCGGATCCTGCAGAGCCGCCTTCAGCATGGTGCAGTAGAGAGGAGGGGACGTCTCCGGTTGCAGTGGCCTCCCGTCAATGTCGTTCACATGATTGTAGAGACAATCGGCGGTGACGGGTGTGAAATCCTCCCGCGCGTGACCATCGGCCGCCCTGAACCATTGGTGCTGGCACGGTGTGCTCCTGAACCAACAAGCTGGTCCATCCCTTCCCGCCTCAGGGATGAAGACGTCATCCCTCAGCCCGAAGCCGTACAACAGCAGCTTTTTGCACTGTGGATAATCCTTCTGACCTTCCGACAGCAGATCTGTCAGAGAAGTGTGGTCTGAATGGCTGCGAACCATTTCTCCCAAGCCTGGACGGTTGGCCATCTCATCCCGGCGAGCAGCATCTGCGAGCACTCCCAGCACAGCTTCTTGATGGGCCATCTTTAATGTCGACCCTTAGAAAAGTTTTTCCCCCTGGATCGCGAAGCTCGGCCGCGAAGCTCGGCCGCGAAGCTCGACCGCGAAGTCAGATCGCGAAGATCGGTCGCGAGACGAAGCCGCGAAGTCTGGCCAAGGCAGACAGAGGTTCGCTTGGCGCGGACGCGGAGTCGGAGACTCGCGGTTTTCCGCGAAGGTCGATTCGCGAAGTGCTGTCGCGGAGTACGCAGAGCTTCGCCAAATCGAGAGCGCACAAAAAGACAAGACACGTGAAGACAAAAGAGGGCGGACCCCCTATTTATAGGCGATGACCCCGGAGCATCGCGGCGCGCCTCACCCGCGCGAAGTATCGCGGCGCGTCCGGATCCGCGGCCCCGGCGAGCATCGCGGCCCCCCTTCGCGATGACGCATCGCGAACCACCGACAGTTTTTGGCGATTGTCCCTCAGACTTCGACCCTTCGCCCTCCATGGCTCCAAGTCTGAGGGGGGGAATTTGTTGGCGCCAAAAATATGGCCCGAAAGGAAGGAACGAAAAAGACAGCCGGCGCGCTGCCTCGCGAAGCACAGCCGCGAAGCACAGCCGCGGAGCCCGTCCGCGGAGCCCCGCCGCGAAGCGTCCCGACCATAGCGGCCCCGCGAAGCTCCGGAGGCGGTAATCCTCCGCGAACCGGTTTGACGTTCGCGAGCCGCCGCGATGCTCCGGAGGCGGTAATCCTCCGCGAATCCTTTTGACGTTCGCGAGCCGCCGCGAAGCTCCGGAGGTGGTAATCCTCCGCGAATCCATTTGACGTCCGCGAGCCGCCGCGAAGCCCAGAAGGCGGCGCGCGAGCCCTGCATCGCGGCGCCCCTTCCCTATAAATACTCGACTCCCCCTGAGTCCCGGGGGACGGACAATCCGACCTTTCGGCTTCTCCTCTCCCGAATCGCGAAGCAAGCTTTGCCCCGGGAATCATGAGCTCCGCGAGGTATTCCTACTTCGCGAGACGACTCTGATTTGTTTCGTTCTGAGCCCCTCTTCCGAGAGGGATGCCCTTCGCGAAGCCCAAGGGCGTTCGCAAAGGAAGGGGATTCCCAAGGGAACCCGGGCAGCCGCGGAGCACTCGTGCTTCGCGAAACACCCAACCTACGCTAGTAATCCCTATGCCAAGGCAGGATAACTATGCATCGCGAAGCACATTGCTTGGCAGGACCCTGCTTCGCGAACCACTCCTTCTTCACGAGGCAGTGCTCCGCGATCACTGTTCCACTTCGCGAAGCACCACCCACTCCCACCTATGCCCCATGCTAAGGCCGAGGCACCCCACTTCGCAAAGCACACTCCTCTGCTTAGCGATTCCTCCTTCCGTGCGACCCTCCAGGTTTGCACGATGTGATTTAAAAGTCCCATGGACAACACCTCCCGTAGCGTTGCTTCGCCCAATGCTTATTCGCATAGGCACGCTAACGGCTATTGCTTCTTCGCATAGCCACGCTAACGTGGACCCCTCGATGGTTCCTCCCTCAACCCCACTTTACCATGGCCTTACTGGTACCTTCCCTTCCCCAAGGACCAGAGGGTACCTGTTATGTAAGCCCTAGGGGTGTGGAGTGAACCCACCTCGTCCGAGCTGCAGGACGTTAAACTGCCAAGCACCGCGTCCTCAACACATGACGTTAAACTGTGACCCAACCTCGTCTCCCTCACGAAGGGTCCCCCCCAGCTCGAGCATTCATTACACCGCTCGTCTCCACGGGAATGGAACTCTTCCGCACATGGAATGAGATCCTCCTTGTCGGAGTGGTGTATGTTCGCAGGGGAAGGGTCGCCTCAGAGCGTAAATCCCTAACCTTCGGTACGGATGATTGCACCCGTGCATCTCGGTACTCCCCCACTACCAAGGTCAGTGGGGAACGTGATAGGGAACGAGGCACCTCCCATTGTCGGACCAAGGTCCATCTTTCCCGCGCTTTGTCGCACCATGGGCCTCCATCCTGGAGTAAGTCCCAACACCATGGGCCGCCCAACGCATAAGCCCCTCTTCGCTTCTCACGGACGCACCCTTCGCGACGTGATCGTCAGGTCCTTGCAACCTCTTGTTTCTCACACCGAGCATGACTCACGTGGGCTTAGAGTGAGCACCGACCCTGACCAAACCCATCTGAACTACGAGGTCTTTGATCCATGTCAAGGCATGGTACGTAGGAATCCTCCACGAGGTTCAATCCCACCATCAGTGGACCAAGGTCTACTTTCTTCTGAACTACGAGGTCTTTGATCCATGTCAAGGCATGGTACGTAGGAAGCCTCCACGAGGTTCAAGCCCACCATCAGTGGACCAAGGTCTACTTTCTTCTGAACTACGAGGTCTTTGATCCATGTCAAGGCATGGTACGTAGGACGCCTTTATGAGGTTCAAGCCCACCTATAGTGGACCAAGGTCTACTTTCACGTCGGTTTACCGGAGAAACCCATCTGAACTACGAGGTCTTTGATCCATGTCAAGGCATGGTACGTAGGACGCCTTTATGAGGTTCAAGCCCACCAATAGTTGACCAAGGTCTACTTTCACGTCGGTTTACCGGCGAAACCCACCTGAACTACGAGGTCTTTGATCCATGTCAAGGCATGGTACGTAGGACGCCTTTATGAGGTTCAACCCACCAATAGTGGACCAAGGTCTACTTTCACGTCGGTTCACCGACACACCCAACCGTCGCTTATTCACGTCGGGTCCCATTCCAGTCCAGCGGTAAGCCGTTGTGACCACTTGAACTACGAGGTCTTTGATCCGTGTCAAGGCATGGTACGTAGGAAGCCTCCACGAGGTTCAAGCCCACCCGCCGTTTAATCACGTCAGGGTTCATTATCGTCTCGCATGACGTTAAACTGTATCATTTGAACTACGGGGACTTTGATCCATGTCAAGGAATGGTACGTAGGAATCCTCCCAGAGGTTCAAGCCCAACTCTCTTCGGACCAAGGTCCAGCTTCACGTCGGTTTACCGGCACCATCCTGAACTACGCGGACTTTGATTCCCTGCCACGGGGATACGTAGGAAGTCTCTTCAAGGCTCAAGCCCAACTTCGCTGTCGCCCCCCCTGCGATGGTCCCATTTCATTCTCAATCGTCTCTTCTAGACGTTAATCTTGCAACATACCCTGTGTTGAACATGGGAAGCTGAGGAAAACCTCAGATACGTGTCTATGACATGTAATTCCCTGCGCTCGATGTGGGATGCCTCGGGCTTCCACGCCCTCGAGAAGCCTTATGATTGAGGATAACAGACAGACATGCCAGGTACCCCAGCATCCAGACACGCTACTGATGCCTCAAACGTGATTACTCCCCTGACCGAAGGTTGCTTCCCTGACTGGACCCTTTGGAATGTCCCGAAAGAAGCAGTGTAATTAACCGGCGTCCATGGAAACATGACACCGGGAAGAGTTTCACGAACTACGTATTAAATCTATAAGGGAGACCCGGACTAGGTGACGAGTTCTGAGGAGGAATCCACAGGAGGAAGAACCGACATCCCATCATCCCGTTTCGATCAAGGAGCAGACGTACCTGAATAAGGAACGAATGCCGCCTGCCTTTGGAAAGCGGGAATGCGGGGCAACAAAGCTGCGCGTCCCCCTCCCCCGCGGACGGATGCGCGCGCGCCCCGGCGAAAGCGTCGGAAACAATTAAGTTTTTAATTCATGATCTACGTGATAGAATCAACAGTATCAAGTTAAAAAACGTACTATAAAAAAGTGATTAATACCTGAAATGTTAATTTAACATGGAAATTATTATTAAATGGGTAGTATAATGTCATAAATGAATCATTTATGATATAATAAATATTAATATGGTTTTGTTTTAAAATAATAACACACTATGGTCTTTATACATGAGGTTAATCGTACCCTCGACTAAAGGAAATTTCAAGGTAAGGGTTAATTTTAAAATCTCTTTATTATCAGAGGTTGTTTTTTCATGAGTATATACTAAGACCTATTTATCATCCACATATGTGTTTCATAAAAATATTTTTCAAATGAAATATTTTATGGTTTTATGGATGGGAATCTTCAACTATATCATCATTTTAAATTGTTTAAATATTTATTCATTTAAATCATTCTCATTAATGTCCATGTATTCAAAATGGGTTTAAAAGATTTATTTATATAAACATAAATGTTTTTAACATGATATTTTGATTCAAAAGTTTCAAAGTGGTATGGGACACATCAATTCAAAAATTTATTTAAATGTATTCCATTATTAATTTTTTGACTTGTAAATGTTTTCATGTAAAATGGATATTTCTCTCAATTAGTTTTACCAATCATTTTTATCTATGTCACATCCTTTGATTGATTTTAAACTTTTTCTAAGTTGATTTAATATGATAAAAATCATCCATATTGAATTGATGTTTTTTTATATTTTTGAATGTGGATGTGCTATTTTTGTACCATTCATGGTTTATGAATAATGTATTTAAATATCGTATGCTAGTTTTAATACGAATGTTTATGTTTTGTTTAAAACTTTTCATATAATCAATGCATTAGACTTAGTAAGTGATGGGTGGAGCCTGATATAGCTCCTCATTGCATCAGTAGGTCTCATGAGAGAAACTAGTGTCTTGGCACAAGGCCTTAACAAAATATATTTTGTAGTCTTGGCCCAAGGCCTTGACTATGTGATTATGAAGTCTGTCATTATGAATTCCAGCAATATGAAATTGGATATTGATATTACATGTGATTATATGATTAGTAGTATATCCATGTGAATAAGTAAATGGCATTATTGGACTTATATTTTCAACATTATTATGAATTTTTAGTTAAAAAGGATTTTGTTTTAGTCTTATACATTGCCTTAAATAGTTATGTTTATTTATGAATGTTTTCACTATATTGTTTTCCTTACTAAGCAACTGAGATCACCCCTTTCTATGTTTTCTTTTTCCTTAGATTCCAAGAAGATTATTATGATTGATAAGTAGGGTTAAGATAAGGGATTAATGTCATTCTCAAAGGATAATTTATGTTGTGTTTTATTTTCTAATGTGTAATGTAAATTTCATCTATGTAATCTATTTTCCAAGACTGCTAAACTGATAAGTCTTTTGGGACTTGATTCCTCTTAATCATGCCAATGTTATGTAATAATGCACCGACTTTGGGATTCTGTGTTCAAGGAATTACATTTATGACAAAATTTATTTTTATTTTATGACATCTTATTATCTATTTATTAATAATCATTCATTAATTTTATCATTTCTGGTGTTAATTTCAATGTTTTTTAGTTAATTTTGACTGGTTATTTATTTTTTCCTCTTATGTCAATCGTGATATTATCATATATATAATTTATATCAGAATGTTTATATCAAATGTATTCATTATATATGTTTTTGGAGTGGTCCATAAAAATTATTGATAGGAAATGAATTGGACTGTTCATGGTGACGGTAGACCATATATATGCAACAACATTTCTTCCATTTTTCATGTCGTATTAAATAAATAATTGTAAATATTTTATATTAATATTATCATTATATTGTATTATTAATGTTAAATATATTAAATATTTTTATTAAAATAGATCTTAATACATTCCATGTAATGTGTAAATTAATTACATTGCTTCATGAGGTAATAGTTTATATTACTCACAAATAACGTTATTGCATTCCCAATAAATGTATTATATAATGATATGTCTTGTATAATAAATAAATAATCATAAAGACATCATAAATATTATATATATCAAATATAAATATTTTTAAATAATTATTCCTATCCTTGGGAGGTTGTAATGGAAGAACGAACAATATTGGTTCAAGAGGCGATACTCCACCGTACAAATGAATGATGATTGCATATATGATTTTTTGGAAGTGTGTGAAGTTGTAGGTAAAACAATAAAATTAAAAAAATATCAATATATTGATGATATATAGGATGTTATATAATTATTATATAATATAAATTAATAGAGTTTGATAATGAAATAAAATTAAAACCTTTTTAGAAGATCATTACCTCTTTTTTGGGTATCATCTTTATATTTTCTCTAGAACCTTGAATTACATGATTTCTTTCAAAAAATATTTCATCTAGGATGAGGGGAGTGAATTTTTGGAGTTATTTGTGTATAAATTTTTTTATCCAAATATCCTGAGAGGCGTGTAGAACTGTGGGTAGTGTGTTCCCTTTTATAGTCGAGGATGAGTAGAATTCCTAAAAATACTCAAATGTATTAATTATTGGGTGGTATGTCCTACATAAAGTGAATAAAAAAATTTAGATTAAAGGGGTTGTGGGATAACCTTTTCATTATAAACATTGCATAAAAAATATAACACAAGTTTTAAACATTTCTCCTTAACCCCAATGTTTCAAAATTTTATAATTTTTCTTTTTCATTATAGTAACTATTTTTTATTCTATATAATTCTTCTCATAAGACCAAATTAAAGTGAGAATTATTATATAATGTGAAACTACTAGTTATAAATATTTTATATAATTTATAAATTCAAAAATATCATATTTTTTTGGAAATTAATCTTTGTAGATGTGCAATTAACGAGTAAAAGCACTACATAAACCATAACTGCAAAAAATAGGTTCTTTAGAAATCAATGGATAATATAGTTATTAAATTAGAGAAATTATTCCATGAATGATATATATATCATATTTAATGAAATTTATGTATCACATTAAATATTATATTATTTATATTAATTTAAAATCAATAAATAATATACCATATATTATAAAATAACATTAATGTCAATATTGACATTATTTATCAAATATTTATTTAAAAATATCAAAAAAAATATTGAATTAAAAAATATTAATTCAAATATTATTAACATTATATATTCATATGAAAAATAATGTCAAAAAATAATTCATTCAATTTGTTTCCTTTTATTATATTTAGTATCATTAATTTTATTTTTATTGTTAACTAAATAATTACTATGTTGGCATTTCATAATACTTTAAGTTAAAAATACACCTACAAAAATTAAATACAAATTATTATAATATAAAATTTATTTACCTTTAAAAATAACTTATATAACCAAACCTGTTTAATTATTCTCCATTTCCAAAATCATTATGTAATTTAAAATTAAGAAAAGAATCTTTTTCTTCATTTAATTTACTTAAGTTAATATATTGGTAAATTTCATGGAATAGTTCCATAAATTTCATATACCTAGATCCTAAAGTCATATAATCCATTATATGTCCATAATGTGGGTATAATATGAGTTTCAAAGTCATTTAACCCCTTAAATTTAATGTTTTGTTCATTGGTTAAAAACATTTCAAAATAATCATTATAATTAATTTTAACTTCCATCAATGATAACTATGAAGAAAATATTTTATTTTTAGAAAATATAAAATAATAATATTCAAAATAGGTAATCCATTTCTTAAAGTTAAAATCAAATATAGGTTGAAAATTAAATTTAAATTAATTCCAGAAATAGAATGAGAACGTGGGGTTTTAAAGAAAAAATGGTCAAAATATTATATGGTTTTAATATCTAAATTTAATGTTAAAATTAATCCAATTACCTAAATTAGATTAATAAAATTATCATTTATCTAATATTAATTAAAACAATTATTATATAATTTATCGTTATCAATTATTTATATGAAAAGTCAGTTTTCAGTTAAAATTCATTAATTTTCACTATTCATCAAAAAATTCAATCTTTTTAGATAAACAAAAATCACACAACCTAAAATTATTTTTAAATTTTTATGCTTATAATGATGTTTATTCTTATAAAAAGTTAATAAAATTGTCGAAATTTAGTTTTAAAATAAGGGCGCGGCTAAAAGGTTACAAAACTGCCTTTAGAAAAATATAAATTTATATATATATAATTGGATTTATTCTTGTCATAATTCTATTAAATCCATTGGTTTAATTTCATAACAGTTAATTTAATATATAATATTTTCAATTAAACTATATTTATTATTTAGGAAGAAAAATATTACATGTGACAAGTCAGACATAAGGTAAGGGACTTCGTCTTAATCTCCTATCATTGAAACATCTCTTGATAATTTGCACCATTATTCACTTATAAGGTGTATATATTGCTTTTTTGACGTTTCATATCCATATTTTTTATATAATAAGGTTTCTTAATGTTTTTTTATAATGTATTAATTCATGGAGATTATTATTTAATTGTTCAAAGTGGTTTGAGACACCTTGAGCATTTACATATTTAATTATTAAATCTTTTTCAATATGATATTAATTTATATATTTATTTATATTGATATAACAATATTATACATGAGAAATTATTTATATCATTAATTCCATTCAATGTTTTTAAAATTAATCTTTTTATATGAATATTTTTTCTTTATTGACAGAATTAAAAAAGGTGTTTTTTAATATATACGACAATAATGACTTCTTTGCCATCATAACCATTATTTGATATTTTGATTCCACTATAAGCATTAATTTTATTAAATGAAAAGAAATTCCTTATTCCATTTTCAGTGTTTTAGTATTGAAACTAGTTTTTAATGTGTATTTTCTATTTCAATATGTTGAAATTATATCTTGGGATTGAAAATAAAATGTTATGAGTCAAATGTTGATTATTGAATTCTTTTTTGTGTCGTGATTCTATAATGTTACATGAACATTTTAAGGGTGGTTGTATGATAAAACAAAGGCATGTGGTTACATGATAAACCAATTATTTGTGGTTCCATGATAATCTAGGGATGGGTGGTAATGTTATAACCATCAATGCATTGGGTATGGAAGTCGGTCGTATGGCTATTCCATTTCTAAGAGTGGCATGTTTGGTATTCAAATATTGGATTTTTCTAATTATGTATGATTTTTTCAAATGTTTCATTTATATGTTATATGTTTCGTTTTATGGTTTTTAAGGTAATATTTTTATTATAAAAAGTTGAATAAATGTTTCTAAGGAAAGTAATTACTATTTTTAAAGGTGAATAAATATTACCTCAGGATCAAGTATTCATGGTTTACATGTTTTCACAAAACTAATAGGTTTCCTTATTTTTGTTACCCTTACTGAGCTTTAGAACTCATCCCATGTTTAGAAATTATTTTCAGAGGTCTTATGATTGGTATTGAAAATGAATAATTTTTAAAGATTGAATTTAACATGTGCCTATAAGAGAAGCCATGTATTATTTTAAGAGTTTTTTCTTTAATGGAATAAGTGGATATCGATTATGAATATCCAAATTTAATTTAATGGAATACCTTGTAAGATTTTTCTCAAATTATCAAAAACTAAAAACTAAAAAGATCATAGAATGTGAATTATAGTTAAAACACTAGAATATGTATCATTTATGGTCGGGTCCTTATACTCAATGTGTACTAAGGGGGTACATAGGCACAAATAGAAGTACACATGCATGGATTAGGAATCGTGCACATATAAGAACATGGCTAGGTACATGGGTATGGCCTAAAGTACACAGAATATTCCAAGAGAACATTGGAAATAATTTTTTGGCTTGGAAAAATCATCTAACACATACACAAACCATGTATCCTTGCACGATATCCCAATCCATATCAAGAGGAGAACATGAACTTGTGATGAGGTGATGTCACACATAGTGTGGACCCCCATACACACCCTGTATTCCCTCCATATTTTGTTTCTCTCAAATCTCATTATTTAGGACACATAATTCATCTCATAAGTCTGCAATCCTGATTATATTTATGTATATAATGTGTTAGTGTACTACATTGTAAAATATAAGATATTATGCATGGTTTTCATATCATTTTTCTTCCTTAGGTGTTGTTTGATAATGGAAGTTACTAGGGAAGGATCATAAAAGTGAAGCTGACATTAAAACTCCCCCATCACACTATTATGTGGGCCCAAATAATATTTATATTCATAGATATAGTACTACCCTACCCCGAGTGAAGATATTATATCTACAATGTTGTACTCCAATATCTTCCATCTCTAGGGTCATTCGAGTACTCCACGGGAGTTGTGAGTCCCTCGACTTTTGAATGATATGGTGATATGTGATCCCCTCAAAATAGATACATTGGTGGATTCATTTGATGTTGGTCATAAGTGATGAAATTTTAAAGCTTCATGCCGACTCATTTAGTTTTTATTGGTTGTGATATAGGGATCCCCTATCCCTCTCCACTAGGGTTTGTTATGGGATTATATGTATTTTGTTTTTGTTTCCCTCTTGTTAATGGTTGAGTTGACTTCAATTATATCATTTTATTCCACCCTATGCAATTTTTTGGGTTATCCTAATTAGTATATATATACTCACTACTATATGGTATATTTCAACACATGTTATGTCTTATCTAGAAGATGAGTAGATCAATGGTGAATTGGGTGGATCATACTGATACATGAGTTCATTGACTACATTCGATATTCAAGACATTGAGATAATGAGTATATATCTTTTAGTTTTCATTTATTCTTGTTTTAGTTATGTTAGAAATATTTTTTTGGTTGGGAATGTTTGTTTCCCCTTTCTTTTATGCTATGGCATAAAATATTGCACTCAATTGTATTTTCCTAGAGGTTATTAAACGAATGGTTTTCTCTAGATATTATTTACTTTTATATTCCTATGAAATACTACATATATATGTTTGGGTAACGTAATACATTAATATTCAGCTATGGACTCCCATTTTATTTTATTTATTCTCAATTCTTGTGACCATCAACTACCCTCTTAATGAAGAGCTTGTGGTTGTAGTAGGTCAGGATTATATTGGTTAGGTGTGAATCAGTGGGGCTGGTAATTATAGAGTGGTATGAGAGAATTTCATTATATAGGATGTTTTATGTAGTTTTTCCATTATAATGAATTGGTTGGGTCTTCCATGAGTGGTTTTGGAGTTTTTCATGATTAAAGATTAGGATAAAGAACCGTCTGTTTTTGTGTAAGAAAAAATATTAATTTATGATGACTCTAAATATCTACTTACTGAATTTTCATGTTAGAAAATTGTTTTAATGAAATAATGGTTTATTAATCATATAATATTTTTTTCTTTGCTCTACATCCTACGTCAGATTCCAATTTTTATATATTTCTCATACAATGGTAGATCATGATTAGATTCAGGATTCCACCACAAAGAAATCTATAAAGTTTACTGATTCTAGAGCATCAATAAAGTATAAAGAGTTATGAGGCCTCAGTTCATGGGTAATATAATGACGTATTACCTTCATCTGGGTAGAGAGAAGCACCCTGCTTGTCATGTAGAATAAAGTACTAGAAGTTCAAGCTAAGGATGTGTGTGGTCTTAGTGTGCTCCTTATGTTCCATCAATATAGACAGATAAAGTTTCATAGTGAGTCCAATCTAAATGTAGTAGAGGATTATATTGATTTATTTGCTCAAGCATTCAAGATGGTTCAGACCCATAATAATCAAATGTTTTCTCTAACATCCATTATTCTTTATAGAGTAGTTGGGTGCTGGTGGTGTTAGGTGCAATAAAAACCAGAGGTTATGACATTCTCATGTTATGACTTCCAACTACATTTGAATGATTATTATTATCGCTCTTTGTTTTTCATAGTTAGAATAATAGAGACCCAATAGGTTAATACTTTTATTATAATAGTGGGTAATTATATCATGATGTTTACTAACCTCTCATAATACTCACATGATATGATGTGATATAACTTCTTCTACTTGAAGTGGTTTTATTAGGGTCTCCAAGGGGAAATTTGTGCTAAATTTCTTTCCTTATTTCTACCCAATGATTATAGAGAAGAATATTGGGATCTTAATGCTAAGATCTTCATATCATAGGGATGTAGTGATATTGGAGTCAGTGTTAGGATTATGCGGTCATGTCATGTGCATCTATGATTAAGCATCTAATGTTATGTTCTGAATAAAGGAGATAAACAAAATCTCAGATATGGGCACATTGATTTTCAGCTTAGAATGTTTTTAGTGGATCTAATCATCCGAGATAGGGAAATTGTAATAATTCTAATGTTTGGTCTAACCTGAATCATTATTTCCCAACATTTCATGTCGGTAAGGACAAAGCATTAGTGGTTGGACCCCATGGAACAGGTAGGGGTATGATCAAGGATCTCACTGGCATATAAGATTTCCCACACAGACCTCAGGGAGAAGAATGTTGGGATCATGGTTAGTTACATCCTTTGGAAAGCTATGACTAAAGTTTTCTTGAGATGCTTCCATATTTTATTTCTGTCTTTTATAATATTTATCAAATACAAGAATACACATTCATTAGCCAATAATTTATCTTTTTATAGTAGGTATAAGATATGGAGCTAACACTTGATACTCCATCCCATAAACTCAGGCTATAGTTTCCTATAGGTAGAACTTCTTCAATATCACTTATCAGCTGACAAAGCGATCATTAGCTCAGTTGAGAGAGTTAATGATGGGATCTATTTATCATAATGATAAAAATTTATTATGTCATATTTGGTATGGTTTTTTGACAATTTTGGATTCCATATTTACTTTCATCACATATGGGTTAGATGCCTATAGACATTTAGTGAACTTATACCTTAGTGAAGTTTTACATTTAGGAATCTAGATTCCATTTGTAGTGGAAATGTTTTTTCCATACTCCTATAGTATTTTTCAAGACTAACTTCATTGTGGGAGATGAAATTTGTAATTGACTTGCAACATTTGACCACACCAATATATTTTTCCGAATATCGGATGGCCCATACCAAGAACCATAAGGTAAGGGTGACCTACTGTGTCCCTATTGGTAGATATAGTTTTTTCCATTAAAAATGTACATGGAAACTGAAGGATTTTTATTTATTATAATCCCTTGAAATATGTAAATATAAATAACCAATACCAATTATCAAGGAATTAATGACACCTTTGAATAGTTGTGAGGTGTGAGTTGGTTCATAAAAATTGATATTAAGTTCATCTACACTAATAGATTGTTTGAAAGGATGGTATTTTTAGGAGGAGATTCTTATTTCAATAAGGAAACTGTGAGTTCTTCCTGATTCATCCTTGTGTGAATAATTACCCGTATCTGTTTATAGTTATCCTAAACCATATATTGCATCCATACCCGGAGTTATTTATCGATGTATTCAATGATGAAAAATGGATTAACTATCTATTAGGGGAGGAGCAAGCATAGAACTAATAATGGTTCGATATTTACTTATATAACACCATATTTATAGTAATGTCTCAAGGAGTCAGTTTTGGAGATGTTTTTTCTTCTTATTAGGGATTTCATTTGGAACCATGGTTTAGTTATAGACCCATAGAATATTTATGAAATTATTTCTTGGGATCTACCCAAGAGCATGTCAAAGGTTTCAAGTATTCTTATATTGGTTGGGTAATAGAGGAGGTTCATTAGAGACTCTTATATAATAGTATCCCATTTGAACTCTTTGAGGTAAAAGGGTATTTTTCCATGTGGATTGTGAGATACTTCAAGCAGATGAGGATAAGGCTGATTAGTAATCCAATGTTGATATTACCATAAGAGGCTATGCAATAGGTAGTTTTTTTTGATTCGTATGGAGTTGGTCTTTATTGTGTTATGATGTATAGTTAGGTAGTGATCGCATATTGGTCATAATAGTTGTGATCCTACAAGTAGAACTACACAAATCAGGACATGGATTTGGTCGTGGTAGTCATTTCTCTAATGATGTGGAGGCATAATCTTTTGGGTTTGAATTTTCTTTAATCATAACATCAGAGTCTCAGATATATCATCATATAGAGGGATCATAACCAAAAATAGAGGTGTTTCATGGTGTTCTTATAAGGCAGTGACTTTAAAAATATTATATAATTAATGAAAGAGAATTGTGATGGTAGATTCCCTTAAATAGTTATCTATTTATTACATATAGTAAGAGGCATCTAATTTGATGGATTCTTCTATTTTGACTATAATAGAGGAGAGTTGTGCAATTTTTATTTAGTCAATAGTGGTGACATCCCCGATTCATTATTTTGTGAGAGGGGGTTAGTTGGGAGATATATATTATGAGGTTCTATGTGGCTATATTCTCATAAAACATACACTAGATTGATTTTCTAAAGGAGGGGAAGAACATTATAATTTTTTAGGGATATACCGTGGATACAAGCATGATGTGGGGGGAGGTGATGAGTGAGTTTCTGAATTCCTCATTGGTTGTACCACATATATTAGAAATGACGTAACAGGACCTCTAGTGTGATTTTTTTGTGGGTCACCCTTAGGAAGGCCATAGAGGGGTTTGTCTCTTAGTGTATTACATATCATAATATGAAGTCTATGGATCTAGAGAATTAAGAATTTGTATATCCTCTTAATATCATAGAGTTGAAATGGGATTGAATATCCATGGACTTTGTGATAGAAGTTCAACAGATAGTGAGAGGCAACGATGCTATCCAGATTACTATTGACTAAATCATGAAGATGGCACACTCCATTTCCATTAAAGAGTATATCTTTATGTAGTTTTATTAGGATGTTGTATATGGGGGATATCATCCTACTCTATGGGGTACTCATAATGTTTTTCTCCGATCATGATTTTTGAATAACAACACTATTGTAAAGAGGATTGTTGGAGGCCCTTAGAACCCTTTTGAGGATAAGCTTTGTGTTTGACCCAAATATTTATAGGATGACTAAATAGACTATCATTATGTTGGAGGATATAAGGAGGTACTATGTGATAGAGATTGGATAGATATGCGAGTTTCACATTCAATTTAAAAACCATTATTATACTAACATCTATCACTATAATATTGAAATGGAGCATTTTGAGGCCATATATAGGAGGTAGTATAAATCAACAATATTCTATAATGATATTGAGGAGGCTTATCTTCTTGAGAAAAATATTGATCAGGAGACGATATAGAAGGTTTAGGTGATCCATGAGCTGATGAGCATAAACTAGAGTAGACAGAAATATTATGTACCTCGACATCACAATCCCTTCTTTTTCAAGCATGGATACCATTTTTCCCTGACAGTTTCACCATGATGAGTATTGTTGAGGATTTTTCATAGATGATATATATCCTAGAGAATTTTTACATGATTATGGTCTTACATTTATCACATGTGATGACATACATGCATGATCCAATGCTTGTTTTGGTATGGGTCATGTTCAACATCAAGGATGGGTCCACCTTCATGGAGAACCCAATGGCGATCGATGATCAGTCTGAGAATTTATTGTGGGGATGTTCCATTACCTTGTTTTTAATGTATGCCAATTGGGGAGAATATAAGATAGTTTATGGGAGGGATAGTGTCAGATATGAGATCATTAACACAATATCTTTGTGAAACATTTGATTTTTGATGTGAAACCCCTAGAAGTCGGGGAGAATATATAGAATATGTGTTTCGTTATTATTACTCTATATATATATACATAAATTATGATATCAAGATTAATAAACATAGTCGAGAGAGTGTTTGGGTGTCTTGAAGCCCAAAAAATAAGGTATTTAAAAAATTAATATATTTTAATTCTTCAGAAGGTATTTTATTGGTGTTTTTGGTTTTCACAATACTCAGGACCATATAAAAAATGACAATATGGTGGGTTCAAAAATGTCTGGTTTTCCTCTTTATGACTTAATGTCTTTTGTGCCTGATTTTTTGTGGAGAAACTGTAGGTGTTGTGTTCCATTAAAATATATAAGTATTTTTTTATTTTAAACATTTACTAACTAATCAATCTCTATAAATATGTTACTATATTAATAATCTATGGTTAGACACAAAACCATGGAATATTAGAGAGGAAGAGTTAGAATTTTCTTTTTTGTGGTTCACATTGGAGGATTATAGGTGATCAGATCATGGAGGATCCAAAGACAATTAATGTTGTGGGGCTTCATCAATATCAAAAAAAATCTTCACATGTGATTGATCCTAAATTTAGGTGGGGCTCATCAATTTTAAATTTTCCACATTTGATTAAATGATTGAGAATGAATTTTATTATCTACTATTGGACAACAATTATTCACCTATCACATGAACCCATTTTTAAAAAATGAATTTTTATCCTTTATTTATTTATTATTCCTTTATAACACCATTGAACATGAACATAAAAATCATTATATGGGGTATCATTGGTCAATAATAGTCATTACCTTATTTATGGTGATTTACCCAAATGATTCTTTACATTCTTCATTATTGGCCCATGTTTCCATGGTTTTACTTTTTCATGGTGGGTTGGATCATGATCATACCCTTTAATTTATAGTGGTATTTTAATTGATGAATGGGGTGTTGATTTTCGAATGGATCAAGATTATTTTTAGGGGATTATTTTATGATATGAGATCAAGAGTTGAAATTTACATGGGAGGTAATACAGAAATAGAAATGGGATTAGTTAGGATAGATATATTTTCATATTTGACCACCAGAGGGTCAGAATCAATTTCCAGAGTTAACCCCCACCAATTTTATTTGGTCAGACAACATGATTTAGGGTGTTGAGATTGGATCTAGAAAGCACATGAATGAAAATTAGTTTCTTTGAAAAAATTCTTTAAATTATATTTGAATTATAGTAACACAAATTTTGAACTTCATATTCTATAGTGGAAAGGACCTAAATACTTTTTAAGGATCACAAACATTGTGGAGTGGCCCATTGGCCATCTTACCCACAGGATAATCTTACATTGGTTCTGGTTTTACATACCTATGACACTGTGTAAGAAGACATGAAGTGGATCAAAGGAGATCACTAGAAATTCCATAGGTACCTGAGCATGTCCCAGTACCCAGGCATGGAAATATAATTGGCTACATAATATAGAATGGCACAAAGTACATTGGAATGACCAGGAACAAACTGACAGGCCCCGAGTTGCTAAGACACACCATGTACCACACATACATGTTCTATACTAGGAATTGGATTCCAAATATGTATCTTTATAAGAATGGTTCTAGGATAGGATGTGGTGAAACACACATTGTATACCCCATATATGTCATATATTCCCTCCATAACTTCTTTCAATCATATATTCTTCTTTAGGACTATGATTTTGGAAAAGAGGTATTCTGTACTGAGTGTATTTCTATATATCATGTGATGGTATCCATAATTGTTCCATACAAAATATAAAGTTAGGTGTTTAGATCATCATTATTATTTTGGATATTTTTTATGATGATAGTGATTCTGAAAGGTTTATCAATGTTTTGTCATGGTTATATCTCCCTTATCATGGTTGGATATATTCTCCCATTCTATTTATATATGTAGAGATGGTACTCCCATACAATGGGCATTTTAACTCTTTTAACAGAGTAATATTTCCCCATCTTTGATCTATGATGGCTTGTGGGACTAACATTTGAGTTATGGATACCTCTACTCGAGACCACAATAGTGAGGAGTGGGATCCTCCACTTGGATTTTGGTGAGGATGTGTTTGATGTTTCTTATTGGTGATAGACATTTGGATATAGGGGTAGAATTATTGACTATGTAAAGGTCACGAGATATAGATCCCAATTCTCTCTCTATTAGATATCATTATGAGCAAATATGTGTTGGGTTTTAGTTAACCTATTGCAATTGGTCAAGCTAGCCTCTATTGAAAATTTATATTTCTCCCACTTCTATTTTTTGGGTGTCATAATAGTAATTTATATACTCTTCCCTATATGAAAAGTTCATTAATATTTTATGTCTGGTTTATATAGTGGATGGATTGGTGGTGATGTTAGTGGATTACAATGTTACATTGGTTCATTGTCTACATATGATGGTCATAAAATGGTGATTAGGATTCAATAACTCTCTCAATTTTTCCTTTATTATTTTTTTATTAAATTTGAAACATCATTTATAGTTGGGAGTGTATTTTTTCCCTTACATTTCCACTTTGGATTACACTTCTATACAATATAGTATTTTCTTTGAGGTTATTACTTTCATAGTGTTATCTATATGTTTCTATATTTTATATTCACCATCATTGTTTTATGGAGATTATAGGATGAATGTGTAAAACTATATGAGGATAAGGCCTACCATTATATATTGTGTATTCTTTATGATTTTTGTGTCTCTTATCCTATTAGAGTAAGGCATGGGGTTGATGTGGCTTGACTGTCCATTAGCCAGGTGGGCCCTAATGTGTTGGGTAATTATAGAGTGGTATGATAGACATTCACTATGGGGAACAATGTTTGGATTTATCTCTTTGTGAGTAATTTATTAGGACTTATGGAAATGGATTTTTCATGTTTTTAGTGTGTCCTTATGGATGGGGAACCTAGTGTATGTGTTCCATCTCATGTATCTATTTTCCCAGAATCTGGCTAGTTTCTTATCGAATCAACGTACCAGTACATTGGTTATATGAAAAAAATGGTAAATTAATCATATCGGTTTGAATAATTTTATGCTCTTTTTTGAGTCATATCCCAATGTGTATATGATCATCAAACTATGGTACGTCATGATCACATTTAGGGTACCTCCGTATAAACAAAAAACTAGGTAACTAATTTTGGATCATCGTGACAATATGATGAGTGATGAGACATTAGTTCATGGTCCATCTCATGAAATATTTTATATACAAAGATAGGGAGTATTACTGCATCCTATTGATTAGTATATAGTACCATCATTTCAAGCTGATGATGTGTACATATATATTGTGCTATGTAAATTCTAGTCTCATAGATGGCTGGTTTTATGTGGAATGTATATATCCCTTTGATATGAGCAATTGGTTTGAGTTGATTATCCGAGTCTTCAAGATTTTTTGTTCCATGACATATCCAATGGTAATTCTAGCATCCATTATTTTCCTTCTAGAATTTGGGAAATGGTTGAAATATCTGATTTTTTCCTTCTGGTATTGATCGATTTAATTTTTAGTTAAATGGATTGTGGTCGTTCACTATTGTCTTATCCCAAGATAAATTACCTTTGGGTGTATTTTTTGGTCTTTGGATGGAATGTATTAGGATTATATAACCTATTTAAATTAAAACTATACTACATAATCTATGATATATATTAAATTTTGGAAATATATTGGTCTGACTAGACCATTTCAGGACATGTAATTATTTTTTCCAGGAGGGTATAATCTTGATCATTACATGGAATCTAATGTGTACACACCATGTAAATTTCTGGATCCATTTTTGTAAGGACGAAGGGCCTCCTATTTTGATAGATGTATATTTTTCCCTATCACAAAGCTAGAACATTCCAACCTTCATGCTCTATTTCCACTTAATGGTAAACTTTGATACCATATCCCCATTCATCCTCTGATTCAAGATCTGTCTATGATGTTTTATAAACACTAGTAATCTCTCTATTCATCATGTTCTATTTTTCAAATTCCTTTCTCTCGATGATTCTATTTTGGAATGAACTCATATTCCTCATTTTTAGGGTGTCCTTATGTTATTTATTTTTATAATGATATTGATAAAACTAAAGAATGATACTGGTGAAGTAATATACTATAGAAAAAATGTAGGTGGTATATTAATTATCACAAAATGTCTCACTATTTATAAATTGTTCATGTTTTGTGAATTCTAGTTTGACAAAGATTTTTCCTTTAAAATTGAAGACAATTAATAAAATTATATATATTTTATTCCAAAACCAAATTGAAACCTATCATCTCCATTAGAGTTTGATACATCAATGTTAACCACACCATATATGACATGTTCTTTGTTATTCCATTAAAGTATTATATTGTGATTACCTGACACACCTTTGGGTTCATCGATATAGCCTTTGTTTAGGTAAGTGTTCTATTAAAATTAATTTAGAATTTATTATATTGAATGTAATGTATATAATGATAAAGATGTTACTAGGCCTTAAAAATTATTATTGATTTGGAAATAGGTAGGATATCCATTATTACCATGTCATTTATAATGAATGGTAATAAAATAAACCCAATATAATTAAATTGGAATGTGTATTACAGGCATATTATGACGTATAAATATTAATTCAATGAATATAAGATACCTTTTTATATGTTCATTTTTCATCTTTATAGGAATGGTCATACATGAGCTCACCTTTGATTCTTGAGGGAGTGCCTTGAGAACTAAGAGGGTGCCATCCTAATTCATCAAGCTGATTTTCATGTGAAATACCCAACAAGGAATATTGTCTTTTTCTTATTACGTTAATGAATCGATGTTGTACCAATGATTCGCATGAAATATTTTCCACATATTTCAATTCCTTATAGGTAATACTTGGATTCAACTTGATGTATTAGGCCACACAATGCTATGAATTCAACCCATTGTGTGTAATAATTCATCGTTCCTGATTACTATGGATGAGCTCCTGGGACTTGGTTAGACTCTTTTACAATGAAATTCCTTAGGAATAACCCTTATATTACACTCATACACTTATTTATAGACTTCATGAGTTCCCATTATGTGTTGGATCGACCCAAAATTCATGTATTCATTGGTTTCTTCATCGATACTCCATTATTATTATTTCATATTAAAATACATTTGACACCATTTCACATGATCTCATAATTGTAAACTAAACCATAAATAATTATTTAATGATTACATGTTTAGATACATCAAAAACATTGGATGATGTTGTAATTGGTTATTTATTTTCCTACTTACTTTTATATACTCACACACTGTTATAGTTTATATTCATAGACTATATTTTCATAGAAACCATTGGTGGTGGGATATTGAGATTTTTCTCACAGCCAATATAGGACATCATCGATACCTAGATAGTTGATATGATAACAGGTGTGAAAATTGATAAGTCTACTACTTTAAACACTTCTCTATTTCCATTAGGATGGGAGTTTAATAACATATGACTAGTCTAGTGCTCATGATGTATGGATATAGTTTTTCCCACTTTGATTATTTTGTTTAGAATTTATTGTAATGTCTTCCTACTTCCATGGGTTGTTTGTTTTCTTTTTCTAGATACATGATATCATTTTTGTATATCGAATAATTTTCATCAAATGGGATGATAATTTATTTCATTTTGATTTATACATGCTTAATATGTATTATTCCTTATTATTATGATTCCACAATAATGTGTCTATTATTTAAATTATACTATACAATTTTCAGATGGCATAGTTTCCCCACCGAGACACCTTATTCCCTTCTTATTCATCCACAGCCTATAGAATATTGGTAGGAATGCTTAAGTCCACATGACCGACAAGGTTTTGATACTCAAATGTGAGATGGTTCCATGATGATCGAAAGTTCTATAAGAGAGTTATCTTCTTTAATCTTATTATTTGTGAAATGAGATAGAATATTTGGAATGCAATGATACTTGGTTTTAATCAATGTGTGGTAGTAGATAACCTATATTTTGGGTAAACACCATTTTTCCTGAGAATGGGAAATTTTTTCTCTATCTTTTTGTTATTATTGTTGATATACATTAACTATTTGGTGGTGCAAAAGATTTTTTTTACTTGATACGATTTGTAATGATTTTACCTTAGCCTGGTATGGCAAGAATCATTTTACATGAATCATCATTGGAACCTTGTATTCACATTCAAAAACTATGCCATTACATATATTTACATTTTATGGCTTTCATTTCTTGTGTTGCTGATGATTGTATAGTGTTCTTTGGTTGTGATATTTTGTTCTTCCACTGTCATCTTCAATAGTAAAGGGAAATTGGTTGTTTAAAATATTAGCACTAATATATATGGTGTTTCCTATATATATTTGTGTTTTTATCTTTTTGATAATTTGGTTACATTATCATGTATTTTGATGTGATTACATGACTACCAAATGAAATTTTTACGGTGTGTTGGCCCATATAAATTGGAATGGTTAATTCATCAAAAATCAACCCATCTTATCTTACCTTTAGCATTATGATACCAAATTTTAGGGGATAATTTTAATTGTAAGGGTGTTAATTTCAAATTATAAAATGAATGGACCATTATAAATGTGGAATGAAAATCAATTTAATTGAACCTTATAAGAGGTAAAACTCATTTATGAATTTAAAATATAATCTCTGACATAAAAAATAAATGGTTTCCAATAAATAAGAGATTTGAGTAAAAAAATAGGATTTTACATTCTTAAATTGTAATTGAAACTATAAATACTATAACTCCAACAAATAAAAACATGAATTATTATCAATAAACTAAAATTCTATTTGGGTGGTTGGTGTAGTATGTTTTTTATTGATTCCTTTTACTTTTGTACCTCTTTCCTTAGTGACTCTATCTGTATTGGAATCATGTTCTGAAGTATGTTCTTGTAATTTTTATAGTTATTCCAATGTGATTCCCTCTAATCATGTGCATGAAGGGTGGTGAAAAAACATCCTCCAAATGTTATGGTCCCTAAGCCTCCATTGTTACCTATAGTAGTTCCTCATATGAAATTACTTTCTATTCCCAAAATGGGTATTGAAACTCAATTTTGATAGTTTCGTAAGAATGATCATTTCAACGTAAGGTTATCCATGACATGCGAATATGTTGCTTGATCTTAATATTAAGTTTTAGTATTAGAATCCTCTCCTATACCCAATGTATATAAACCTTTAGGCTGTTGATTAATGGAATTAATCCATTATATATATATTTTATAATTTGGAGACACCTCCAGAGAAGATGGTCAATATATACCACTATATGATTCCATATTCTACTAAGCATTGGTGGGATGGGATTACCCATGATTATATTCATCATGACATGGCCAAGGTGGACTTCTATAATACCCTCTAAAATTTATTTTCCCTTTAGATGTTTAGAGATGAAACAGCCAGCGAGTTCATGCACCTTGATTATGGTGTTATATCCATAATTGGATATTAATATTGTTTTATTGATCTTAATCCCCTGACACTAATCATTAGAAAAAATTATTTATTTTGATCAAGAATATTTGGGTATGGGTTTATGTATTCAATATTCTCTTAGGTATATATATTCCATTGTTGATGCTCCTTTCGTCACAGAATCTAAAGATCGGAAAAGGGGAATATCTGAGCTCAAAGTGATTCAACCTTTGAAGAAAATACCAAAAATCGACAAAGGCATGAACAATGGATCAAAAGCAACTGCACCGCGGAATTTATATCACTGTCGCGCAATCCCACTTGCGCGACGCCCTTATGGTCGAGCGAGTGACTTGCGCGACCTAATTGATAACCTCCCGGTAACCACCTGGGGTCTTCTCCAGCCTACAAATAGACCCTGTGGGCCCCCCATTCGAGAGGATCTTTTTCTAGAAACTCGGATTGAAGCTCCTGACACCCATGTCTCTTCTCAATGATTCCGGAACACTTCTAAGGTAATTTCTTACCTAGAACGGAAGATCTAAAGGGAGGAAGTAAAGACTATGTGTTGAAACTCATCAACACTTGCGCGCCTGAGTGGTCAGCCCTTAAGGGAAGTGGTCACACTTGCGCGCCGCCTTATTTCTTTGATAGAACTTGTGTGCCCCTTTTCTGGAAGAACCTCAAGAGGATTATAGAGGCTTTATTAAACAGTCACTCAAGTATTTCAAATGTTGATTGACCATCGCCCAAGTACCCCACTTGTCACGCAGGTATACCTGCGCGACCAATACTTGCACGCCACCGCAGTACCTGCGCGCCTTCCAAGACTTGCGCGCCCCTTCCTTTTTGTGTGCGTTTCTTTCCTATTTCACCCCTCTTATGCCATTAAACCTTTTATTTTCATGATTCAGTCTTTAATACACTCTCTAAATCCATTTATGGCATGATTTCTTGATTAGACTTCCTTATCTGAATGGAATTCGGTGGAATATCTCTCAAAACCTAGTGATTTACATATCTTTAGGTCACTAAATATTGAGAGTTCATTCATTCAACCTCATCCTTTAAGATGAGAGAATCCTTAACCTGGGTCTCCTTTTCAGGAATAATCCCCAGTCCTAAGTCCTCCAAACATGGGCATCCTCCTCAAGAGTAAGCCCCAAATTCTTCAAATTCCCAAATCTAGGCATCCTTTTCAGGAGTAAGCCCCAAACCTTAATCTCATAACCTAGGTATCCTTATTTAGGAATAAGTACCAGTTATAATCTTGGGCTTCCTTTTCAAGAGTAAGCCCCAATTACCCTAACCTGGGCCACCTTTTCAGGAATAAGTCCCAGTCATAATCTTGGGTTTCCTTTTCAGGAAGAACCCCAAGTCCCTTAAATTCTCTTTAACCAGTCCTAATTTTCATTTGATCTGGGATTCCTTCTCAGGAGTAAAACCTCGTTATCAATCCTCTCCTAATTTGGGTTTCCTTTTCAGGAATAAGTCCCAAGTTAGAGTATTAAAATCTCTATGAAGCACATATACCTTTATGGACCATGTTCCTGGATTTTCTCACTAAAAGTAAATCCTAAACCTTTATCTATCTGGGCAGTCATACATACATAAGCCCCAAACCATTTCTTAGGATTGCATCTTTCATGGCACAATTGTATAATTTTTACCAATACCTCTTGTTTCTCACACCGAGCATGACTCACGTGAGCTTAGAGTGTAAAAGTAATAATGACATCCTTCTTTGAGCCATCAATCATAAACGTCATACTCCCTTACTCGAACTACGTGGGTTCTAATTCCTTTTTCAAAACAAAGGATACGTAAGTAGCCCATTTATGGGTTCGATCCCAACTATGAAATAATTCATGTCCTTCTGAATGACAATAAACATCAAGTGCCCCACTGAGTGGCTTTAAAACCAGCCTAGTCATCATAATGACCAAGAGACTTTTATATAAATGTTTTGAAGGATACCATTGACCAAGAATCTCTAAAAAAATATAGATAATTCTTTATTGATGAAGAACCTCGAATACATATAAAAGATTCTCTAAATTTCTTACATATTTAATCATTGATTGTTAAACTGAAGGAAAGCTCATTTTATACTTGGTAATGTAATAAGGATTCACGAACATAACTTAAATCTATAAAGAGAGTCCCATAATAGACAATAATTCCCCTCAGAAAGGTGTGATGAGTCCGACCTCCCATCCTCTCGACCAATGAAAATTCCTAAGCCTCATCAGTCCACAATCTAATGAGCGCCTACCTTTGGAAAGTAGGTCCAAACGGATGTGGAATCATTGGATGTTTCCGGTTCTACGAACAAACCCGCTAGAAACCGATCAGAACGTTTGAATCTCCCATCCAGGAGGTCATCCCCGAATTCCGAGTGAAACATCCATCTATCTAAATTTTATGTTATCGTAAATAAATATATAATCACTAAGGGGAACATGAGTGAAGACAATACTATAGGTCATCAAGGTTTAGATCTGAGATAAGTTAGTTGTTAATCCTAGGTCTCTAAGAATGTTATTGAGGATTACAATAAAATAAGTGGTGGTAAGAGTGACCATGATAGTATCATTTTGGAATTTTATAAATTTGAATGGAATGGGAAAATGAAGGGGAAGTGTGGTAGAGAACTACTAGAGTACCATTCTTGTGGCCGTATGGGTCATGTTTTCATAATTTTATAAATTTTTTGACCTATTTCTAGTATAATAGGACTCGTAGTGGATCCCCATTTAGGAGTAGGCTTAGTAAAAATTTGTTAGGCATGAAGATCGATTATCACCATCTGAGGAGGCTTAAGAGGTGGTCATGGCCACAGTATCTAGACATCTAATTTTCAACATCAGCAGAGCGGGCCTTCTCATGGTAGTCCATCTTAGACTAGGTTAATAGGTTAGGAAAATTGCATCAATTACATTATATACATAAGTGAAATATTACATAATAATATACTAAATGAGTTACTGTTCTAGTAGATTATACTATTTTATCTTCTTTGTTTGATATATGTTCTTTTCAACCCTTTATCTCAGAATCAATTATGGAAAGTCAGGGGATAGAAGTTTTTTACTCATGTATGGTGATGATCCAGGTGATACTATTAGGTGTGTGGTCAGTATGTATGCCCCAATGTAAGTACTATCCCCTTGAGGTTGGTAGTTATAGTTTCTTATGGGAACTATTGATACTCAAGATAATGAGATATGATTTAATTCTTAAGATCGACTAGATGGTCCCCTATCAGACATTTTTCCACCTATATCCCCATGGTGTATCATTTACATCAAAATATGGAGATATTGATCTTTACTATGGTGAGATGAGTGTTTATTTTTGTCGATCTAGATAAGAACAAGATGGAAAAATAGGACTAATATCTTAGATTTCTGGTCATTTCATGGATGATTAGATAGTGTGTGTAATTGATTTTACTTCTATGATGGATCATTTTATATATCTATTCCCGAGTGAATCCTCTAGACTATCTCCGAAAAGAGAGGTATATTTTACATTGGATCTCATTCTAAGACAAACTATATTATATATTCCCACTTACATGATGTATCCTACTAAGCTCTAGGATCTCAAGAGATAATTGGATGACTTCTAATGTAAAGGATTTATCTATCCCAGTACCGACTCTTTAGGATTTCTTGTAGTATTTATCAAGAAGGAGGATAAAACCCTTATGATTTCAATGAATTTCCAACTATTGAACCAAATTTCAATTAAGAACAATTATCCATTGCATCAAATAGAATATATATTCAACCATCTCCAATGATATAGATTGTTCTCCAAGATTGAACTATGATTTTATGAGTAAAGTGTTTTCATGTATGCATCCTACTATTTGAAACTTAATGAGCATAATAACATGACGTACGACCATGATCTTGTAGTGTTCATTCATGTTGTGCATTGTTGGAGGAATAATTTAATGGGAGAGCACTTTGTAGAGTTTATATACCACAAGAGACTCAAATATATCATTATGTAGTTTGAATTGAATCCTAGGCAATGAATATTTTTAAAATAAATTTATTCCATTGACTATTATCTTTCACTTATGTATGGAATGGGAAATGTGTTAGAAGATGAGCTATGATGGATGAATAAAGAACATGACCTTGGATAAGCCGATGATGACTAGATATTTATGGCCCTATTTTCTAAAATGTGTATAGAGTTTTAATAGATTTATGAGTGTAATTTTATTTCATGGCTAATAGTTACCTATTCACTTCTACATGGGGTGAAGAGAATGCATCTTTTAGATCTTGAAGGCTCATTCCTACAAGAATTTTTTCTGGAGAGGAACTGCCTCTAGATTGTTTTTTTCATGGAGGAAATATCCTCTATATATATGGATGTATATGGGTTACTACAGACATATGATAAGAGATGATTTGAAAATCCCATTATTCTCGGTGGCCAATTCCCTCAGGCATCTCTATGATGTGTCATAATATGTGTCTCTATTATTTTTTACATGGGATAAAGCATCAAATATATTGTTTTATAACATAGTGTTCCACATTATAGTAGGTAACCGAAGAAGATCAGTATCCCACTAGCTTGTTATAGAAATTATTAATCATGAAATGGAAATTTGATGGAATAACTATGTATTTTGTGACTAGTTTAATATAGAATACCAGAGCTAGAAATGTGGTTTTGGTTTTTATGGCATGACTGGTGATGGTAGACCACTTCCATCCTATCTGGGAGACATTTTATGCTGATTATCTAAGAGAAATGTATGTCTATGGGATTATATTTCTACACAATGTCCATTATTGTATCATTTTAGATATGGATTACAGCATCAAATCCAGGTTCTGGAAAGGGTTTATGAATTATCTAGGTATACATGCACTTCTATATATATCATTTCACCCTTATACTGATGGTTAATCAAAATGGACATGAAATCTGTTGGGGAAAAATGCATCAAGAATGAATCCCTAATTTTAAAGGTCCCTAAGAAAAGTATAAACCTCTCATGGAGTTATCTTACAGTAATATCTTTTGGGAAAATTTATAGATGGATTTGTATGAAACATATATAGAATAACATGTTGTTCACCACTAGGTTGACTAGAGGTTGAATAGGTAATCCTACTAGGTCCTCATCTTTTGAGGGTGTCTTTCGACCAGGTGTAGTTGATAAGAAAGTGTATGTGTAATTATCATCCTAGACAGAAATAATATGATGATCACTACTGATAACCTCATTAATTTGATGGTTGGGATCATTTATTCTTTTAGGTATCACCCAGGCTTGGGAATTGGCGGGCATAGATACAAGAGAAGATATTTCATTGTTTTGTCGATCCTTCTTAGATAATTTATAAATTCTAACCGGTAGCCTATCTGTTGTTATTACCTTAGAGGTACCACTCTATGCATGATGTCTTTCACATTTCATAGATTCATTCTTACATTGCAAGGACATGCCCTTATTTATTTCTAAGTATATTGATTTGGTTGTTAATTATTCTTTTTAGGATTGTCTAATTTTCATTATTGACCATAGTACAATGTATCTTCCAGGTATGTTTGTTCCTATAGTATGGGTATTATAATAGCACGGTCTTGTAAAAGATGATACTATGGAGAGGCAGGGAGACTCACATGATCATTTATTAGAGTTCTTATAAAATGAATCTTTAACTCCCATATAATGGAATCTCATGAATTAGTTTTATTAAGGGGGTAATACATTAAGATTCTTGGTTTTCAATCATGTATTGATCCCATTAATTCTTTGTTATACCCTTTGATGTAGATCTTTTTTTAAATCCCTGAAACCACATGTTGGGGTTTTTATTAAATACATGACATGTATTTTCATTTCCCTACATTTTCATTGTGTGTGCTGGTTTTTTCTCATATGTTAATAACTCTAGGATTACAAGGAATGTAAGATTTAAAGGTCGTGTAAATGCCCTGGATCCATTTTTTAAAAGTATACAAGGTATCTAATTTTGAAATAAATCCTTTTTCTATCTCTCATGTAGCATGATATATCATCTTTTGAAGCTTACTTTTGAAATAATTGTATAATTGGATCTTTATAATCATCTATCCTTTGATTGGGGATCTTTTAATTGCATTGTATATCAACTAGTATGATACCCATTCCCCACACATCTTTCATCTTTTTTCATTCTCTATATGATTCTATTTTTTCTGATATCATGTTCCCTATTTTCATGGAGTTCAACATTTATTCCTCTTTCTTCTAACCCAGGCCATACAAAGGGACGATACTAAATGAGGAATCTACCACAAGAATAAGATATGTGGTATGTGACTTATCCCAATGAGCCTGTCCATTTATAAATTGTTTCCATTGTGTTCATACCAATTTCACATGGTGTTTAACATTACAATTTTTATAATTTAAATTTAATTGAATAGATTATATTCAAGTTCCCTCTTGACACCTCCTGAAACCATTTTAAGTTGATAACTTGTTTTTAAACACAATATTATTGTGGGTTCTTTTTTATGACATTCTTAAACTATATTGTGATATTTTAGACACCTTTCATGAAAAATTGACATGATTGTTATTATATTATGATTTCCATTTCAATTAAATTAAACAATAATTTATTAAAGGGATACAATATATTTATATAGATATCAATTTCCCTTGAAAATTATAATTGAATTCTAATTAGAATTTATGTCTTTATTTTACCATGTCAGTTCTTATTAGTGGTAAGGGAATGAAACCAATGTATTGAAATTATAAGAGTATTAAATTTCTTATTATGAAATAAAAATATTAATGAAATGAGTAAATGGTTTTTATTTCATGTAATCCTTCTTCATATTTATAGGAATGGTCATGAATGATACCACATTGGATTCCCGAGATAATTCTTTAAAGACATATAGGATGCCATCATAATTTATCAAAATGATATCCATTTTATATACCCACCACGTAATCTAGTCTTAATTTATTATGTGAATTATTAAGAATTGTACCTATTATTCCCATAATGTATTTTGTGGATATTAAAATTCCTTATTTACATTCCTTGAATATAACTTGATTTCACCAAACATGTAATTCCATGGGTTCAATACATTGGTTTCTGTTATGATTAGACTCATATTACTATTGCTGTAGGCCAAGGACTCAGTTAGAAAATTTAATACTATAATTAATTTTGTATACCCCTAGTATTACACTAAAAACTATTTCAAGACTACATGAGTTCCTACTTTGAATTTTCTCGAACCCTGATAACAAGGATTTCTTAGTTATAACTTTGATAATCAATTATTATTATTTATTAGTATAATATTACTAATAACCTTACATATGATATCATAATTATTAAATTTACAATAATTTACTAATAAAATAATTATATGTTCATACACATCATCGGTTGAGGATTAATATTGTATGGGTTATATATTTAACTAATTAAATTCATATATCTTAAAATTATTAACATTTATATTCTCAAAATGAATTTATGTAGACCTAATTGATAACAACCTTCTGTGATTTATCCTAAAACCTATCTAGGATGATGTTGGTACTTAGGAAGGCAATGTGATTACAAGTGCGTAAAAAGGGAAGTGTCCTATTATTGTACTACTAATAATCTTAATTATGATATAATTATTATAAAATTAACCAAAATTAAATAATAATGATATTACATGTTCATACACATCATTTGTTGAGGCTGAAGATTGAATGGGTTATGTATTTATCTAATTACAATTATATATCTGCAAACTATTATAGTTTATATTAACAAATTGAATTTATGTAGACATAAGTGATGAATACCTACTGAGATTTACCCCAAAACCTATCTGGTAAGATGTATGGACTTGGGAAGACAGTAAGATCACAAGTGTGGACAAAGGGAATTGTCCTACTTCAGAAAAATTGTTGTTTTCTATTGGATTGGATATTTGTATCAGATGATGAAGATAATGTTCAGGACACATAGAATTAATTTTTTACACTTTAATTATTTAATATAGCATATATTGTATTTTCTACATATTTCCATGTGTTATTTTGTTACTTTTCATAGAGACATGCCTTCATCATTTGTATATGAAATAGTTTATAGCTCTCCAGTTGATTATGTGTTAAATAAATTTTTTACTTTATTTCTTGCTAACATATTCATTATTATTATTATTCTACTATTATACATATCTTATCCCTATTGTGATCCAATTTTATGTGAGGGAATAGTCTCCCTATAGACAAACCCTAGGCCCTCACAGCTATTCAGAATCCTCTGGTGTATTGGGGGGGAGTTAATGTTCCCACAAGGTCAATAGGGTCTGATACATAGTGGTGAGCCGATTCAAGGATGTAACATCAGTGGAGTCTGGTGACTCAAACCAATAATGAGTTGAAAAACTCGTTTTTCATCCTTTAGAAGCTAATTTTTTGAGTATTATTACCCCTTATTCTTGTGCTCAGTATGGATCTTGGAGATTCTTAGGTAGCATCAGGGTAGTATGATAGTTCTTAAGTATGTAGTGAGGTATAATGGAATCATGAGATACACCCTTTAAATGTTTTTATATGGATTATTATAGGAGGGGAATTTCAATAAGGGTTTATTCAAATATAATCATACTAGTGTAGTGTCCTTATGTGTACCCATATATACTAGAGTGATAGAGATGGCTCTGGTTATTAATTGATTTTTAGAAGATGGATTTTATGTGGTTGTAGTGGGTTCTACGAATTATGTGGATGCTTTATCTGTAATACCTAGTTTGTTTCAAATTTTTAATGTTTCAATAAATGTAATATAAGAATCCATGGATTAATAATCTTTGATATGTGTTATAGGTGTCATGTAGATTATCCAGTTATCCCGTAGAGGAGAAATGATATTCTTACAATGGTCATGGTAACATGGATCATCATTTCCATAAATGTCAGGTTGAGAATGACTGAAATATAGTTCTTTGAGCACCACAATAGAGGAATCCCCATGATCAAGTATCTCCTAGGTGTGGTCAGGGAGGCCCCCAAGGAGGCGATGTTGGAATAAGAGATGGTGTAGATTTGGAGGGAGGAGATACTAGTAGTGAGAGACAGTATCAACTACCTTTTCTATAATCACCAGGTGGCCTAGGCCAAGCTCATGGAGTTAGTGATTGAGGTTGGGGGTAGCTACAGGCTTTTGTGGGAAATGACCTGGCTTCATACGATATTATTTGAGGAATATTTTTTATCTTTTCTACTCTTATCATCGTACATATAATCATAATAGTTGTTCATTACTTAATCTACTTATACTAGTTGAATGTGATGGAGCATATAGTTGAGACATTATCCTAATGGTTCTGGATAGTGGTTCCTAAAATGAGAAATTATTTGATATCCCTTTTCTTCTAGTTTTGGATGTGGTTTCTTAGTAGAGAGTGCTTCTCATGGGATATCTTGATCAACATGATGAGACCTCATGATGTCGTCTTTGTTATATATTACATTTTTAATGTTTGATCCTCGGTTTAATATCACGGAAGACGTTTTAGATTCCTTTTGAAATGTGGGATGAGATTCTCCTTTACGGGTGAGAGACATCTCAAGGATGACAATGTGGGTATAGGGAATAGAAAGATGAAACACACAACTCATTATTTGGAGAACATTTCCCTTAGTGAAGTGGTATATTCATGCAACTATATTCCTTTGGTTGTAGAGGAATTAATGTTTTTCTTTATAGAGGACATTATTGGACTACCTCAATGGTGGGAGATGGGCTTCAAAATTGGATTTCACCCAAGGACCTAATCGTTGTCTTTTAAGGCATATCTGATGGCCCCAATAGAGCTAAATGGCCTGAGTGTGTCAATGTAGGACAATTGAGAGGAGTTTTTTTATAAGACCTAATATGTCTCCAAGGGATTATCTAGTTGTTATAATAATGTATATTATATCCCAAGTCTCTGGATTGACTATTTTCACATGAACTATGTGATGTTAAAGAAACATTTCCCAATTCGGAGGATTGAAGACCTCTTTGACTATATTTCAAGGGTTGTGTTGGTTCTATAAGATTGATATTAGGTCTAACTACCATCAGAAGTAGGTTATCATGGTTGATTTTCTATAAATTTAATTCTAATGCCGATACGGACATTTCGAGTTCCTTATGATTTCTTTCGTCATTTTGAATTCACTTATTGTGTTAATTGATCATATGAATCGAATCATCTGTCCACACAAGGACCAATTTTCATTCTTATTCATTATTAACATACTCATTTATTCTACATAAGTTTAGAATCTTGTAGAACATCAAATTATGGTACCAAACTTATTCAGGTCGCACCATATTAATGCAATGCTCTCAATTTACCTATTATAGACACATGGGGTTAAAATTATAGGGAATTTCATTTCTATGAATGTTTTATCTAATGACCCATTTTATATTCAGGTGTGTATTTCTTCTGATCCTCCCATGATCATGTTATAGTTGTAGTGTTTTCATGGCTAGTGGGGTACTACAAGAGGTTCCTGGAAGACATCCCTAGATTCCCAGCCCCTATGACTGCCCATGAATGAAAATAGTTTTTGTTTACTGAGACCAAGAAATGTCAAAGAGGCTTCACGGAGTTTGGGATGAATTCTAATTGTTCTCCGATGATTATAAAACCATAATATGACATGGACTATGACTTCTATTGTGATATATCTAGTTAAGGGATTCACAATTTCTCAATGAAAATGAAGACAAGTTCCACAAATTAGTTGAGGTATTGGAGGCCATGTGATGCAAAACAAAGCAAACCCAAGACTGAATTTGGAAGAAATAGTCTTCGCCTTGAAGATCTTGAGGTACTCTAATCTTGATCTGAATTTTTTGTTTTTGATTCCCATTAGAGTCATATGTATATCTTCTCAACGAGATATATTAACCTGATACATAGTCATTAATTAGATTTCATGTAAGAATATGACTACAAGATAGTATATTATCATAGGAAGGGAAATGTGGTGGAATATTACCCTATTAAGAAGTAATTATCTTACATTATGAAGGATTAATCTAATTTATATACTACATTATAGCTAAACTTGGTGGACGAACGGGGTGAAGTTCTTATTTATTTGATGACAGTGACTCCTCTACTTCTTCATCTTGTCATTGAGTCCCAGTTGACATACATTGACTATGAGGTTGTATGTGTCTATATATCATATGGAGATATACCATATGGAATTTCTTTAATGTGGGAGAATTAAATCCTTTTCCATGTATTGATATAGGAAACATTCATGATACAAGAGGTGGTGATGAAGGAGTTAAACCCATCCCCAATTTTTTTACACCTCGGAGTGAATAAAGATATTCCAGGATCTCCAATAGCAATTTTGGAACGCTAAAATGAGGTGGGGATCGCAAATTTCATCTCTTGATGTCCAACATGTATGTTGGTAAAGGATAAGAAATGGGTTTTTCTATGTTTCCACTACCCCTTCAGATCCAAGAGTGGAAATGGAATGGAATATCCAAGAACATTTATATGCATATTCCATAGAAAATGAGATTCGATAATTATATATAGGTCTGACTGAAAGATAATTTTTATTCAAAAAGAAAAAATATACATAAGCCCAATGATAGGGGGAATCTACAAATGTTTATAGAGGTCAAAAGTGATGCAAGCCAAGCACATCACCCAAAATAATCTGGTTACAGCTCTACAATAAGTAACCAATGCAACTATAAACAATAATATCATTATCTTCTATTCCCTCTCATTCTAAGAGATCTAATGCATGTTTCCCTTCATGCCATGTATTCTTGAGAGACATACCTTGATTTATTTTTCTTCTGTAATTATGAACCATATAGTAAAAATCCCATGGGGGATCAGCCCTTCCTTGAAGCAGTTGGACAGAAACTACTGTATCCGACTCAAGTTCCTCAATCATGAGATTGAACCACTCGCAAAAATCCAATCCTGTGTACTTTGTGTGACTCTCATCACCCAAGGAAGGGACCATGAATGAAAAGCACTAATGCATAGAATAACTGCCCCATAGGAGTTGAAAACTAATCCACCACCTCTCATATTCCCATCAATATGGGATATGTCAACAGTAAGCATCAGTCCCCTTTGAGGTAGAGACATCCAAAACCTTATTCCCTGGCTTCTGGGAAATGGACCAGGTTTAGGGTGATCTCTAGGAACAAGAAAGAAAAACATGGATAAACCATAACTTGTGAAAATGAGGGGGATGACCTCCACCACCAACACTCATGTGCGAGAATGTAGGAGGATGGAAGAGGGAGCCACACCTTCTATTTCTATCTTAGATATTATTGACTAAAAAAATGAATTCTGTACACTTCTTTTACATAATGAAACAAGCCTTGGTGTTGGGACCGTGTATGTTGTATGTATCATAGAACATTTGTTTCCATGGGGTACCCATAATGATTGTCATTATCCATGATTCTCTATTCACATCATGATTGTGGGGAGGTTTTTAAAAAGACCATGGGACCTAGTGTAGGATGAATATATTATTTCATTCCCCAAATTTAAAGGTAGAACAAAAAAACTATAAAATCGTTGGAGAGTATACTAAGTGCCTATGTGACCAACATTATCCAGATATGGGAGGGTCACTTTCTATTGGATTAGTTTTATTATAATAATAACTATCACTCTATTTCAGCATGTCACCATTTGAGGAACTATATGGGATATTGTGAAGAAAAAACATATACTAGATAGTGAAGGGGGGGGACCCCTCTTATTCGTCCAATGATGGTGCATGTAATAATAAAGAGGATTTAGTCAATCTCTATGATGATAAAGACAGAATATATGAGAATGAATTTTTATACAAATCGATTTGGATGGACCTTATAGTTCAATAATGGAGGCCATGTTTTCCTAAGAGTCAAACTATAGTGAGGATGATGGATTTTTGGGAAATAGTGGCAAGATATCGCTGATGTATGTTGAGTTATTTGAAATCATTTAAAGGGTTTTTTAGGTTTATTACTACTTAGAACTACCCTACTTGTTATATTGAGTTCATGATGTATTTCATGTATCATATCAGAGGATATACATGAGCTATTCAAAGCAAATTATTAACTGGGGTGAGCATGAAATTTAAGATGTGTCCTCCTCTATGGACTACCTCGTAGAGATAAGGGATTGGTAGAAGAGTATCTTTCATGGATGGATGATTCAATTGGTTTGTTTATTGTGGAATCATGGGAGCATGCATGAGAGATCCACCGGGAGAAGAGATTCAGATATATACTCGGTACCCCCACCACATTGTGTAGCATGTGCTTTTGAGGGTGAAAATCATTAAAGGATGGAGTAATATAATTACTGTCGATTTATTGAATTATTACTTTAAATATTTATATCTATGTATATGTATATATAATTTTATTATGTGTTGTTCCTTGGTATATCTGTGCCCCAGAAATAATATATTAAAAATATTAACATATTTTACTGCACCTATATGAATCATTTCTGTTTGAATAGTTTCTCCTTTTATTTGGTTCCTTTGATGGTAAATATGATACCATGGTTAGATCTATATCAAAAGGATTACTGTAGATGTGACTTATGGTTGGTTTTCCTGGGATTTATGATTGAGGTACTGTAAGTTGTTCATTTAATATAAATGGAAAATTATATTTATTTATTTTATTTTAAAATCCCATGACCTAATCCCTTTTCATAAATATGGTGCTATATAAATTATAAAGGGATATCCACATAACCCTTGGATATTAGATAGGTGGAGTTACATAATTTTCCCTTGGTGGATCATATAGGAGGATTGTGGGTGATCATATCATGGTTGATCGAGAAGAGTGAATGTGGTTGGGATTATTCATCATCAGTGTATATGTTATTGAACAAATATTGATGATAAATAGAGTTTTTTCTCAGAAATTTTAGGCTTCTCCCTTTTTATGGAAATATTTAGAATAGATATTATTATTAGTTTTTGATATTGAATTGTTCACATGTTTCATGAACCCATTTTAATAAACAGAAATGTTTTCTCAATGTATGTATTATGTCATGTTTTCTCCCATGATCCCCCACATATCTATTATTGTCGGAGATCACATAGTTCAATGGTGACCATCACCTTATTTATTGTTATTTCCTCCCACCCATTCTTCATGTTCTTCACTATTGGTCCATGGGGCTACACATTGACACTGTAATGTTTGGTTTAATCACAATCGAAAACCTCGA
The DNA here is from genome assembly GCA_963277665.1 of Viscum album. Taxonomy (NCBI): domain Eukaryota; kingdom Viridiplantae; phylum Streptophyta; class Magnoliopsida; order Santalales; family Viscaceae; genus Viscum; species Viscum album. The sequence continues at coordinate 658,145,954 of OY728140.1, forward strand.
TTATTGGAAAAATAAGGAATGTCGATAGTGATTGTTATTTAATGGTATATTGGGATGATCTGTGGGCGATTCTTGTTAAATCATGGATTTGGAGTAGCGACAGTAATATAAGGTTCTATCAGAAACTTAATGTGCATTGTGTAGTTATTAGGAAACTGATTTCTGCAATTAAAAGGTTGTAATCGTTATCGAGAGGCAATCCCCACAAATATTGGGTGATCAAACATCATGATTAATGTCAATGATTAGGGATCTAGAATCACATCAAGGAACTAGTGCTTCTTTAGAACATCACATTAAACACTCTATGTTTTGAATGAAAACATGTCATGTACATCATTTTCTATAGTATCTAGGATTTCTAGCCAAGTCAAGGGGAATAATTCATGTGTCCAGGACCACATGTCAGGTGACCCAACCTGGGAAGCCAAGATGTGTTCTTGATACACACACCCATGTTCTGATTTGGGTTGAAACATCATGGACTCTAGGAGTACACATGGATTCTCGGAGGTGTACAGGGATTTTCTGATACTTTATCATGTCCAGGATCACATACAACAGAACATGCATGTCCCTATGTGCACGGTCATAGCCAAGATCAAACAAGAAGGACCTGAGTGGATGAGAGATTAATTTTACCACCAATATATTCATTTTAGTGTGACATAGATTCCATTACATGTATATAGGAGATCATGTCTAGTATATTTGGTAGGATCACATGTTGTGTGGAACCAACACATGTTGTTTATTCCATCCAGAAATAGTTATTCTCCAATCACATACTTTGGGACTCATATTTTGTCTCATCAGTGTCATTTCCAATGTTTTGTTTTCAAATAGAATATTATGTTAGGAATTGTTTTGGCATAAAAGATATGATATGATTTATTTTAATTATGATTCTTTTTTATGTGATGAATCACAAAAAAAATAATAGGAAAGAATATTTTAAGTGATATTATTCTTATAACTCCCCTTTCACAATAAGTAATGGTTCCCAATAACTATTTGTATTGTAGAGGTGATACTCCCCTACACTGGTAATAGGTCCTCTATCTTTTGAGTGGAACTCCCCCATCTTCTATCTCTCGCACCATGCATTCCATCCATGATTTTTTAGATCACTTAACTATAAAACATGGTAGTGAGGAGGAGGACCAACATCATGGATTCTAGTTTTGTTTTGTTTTATTCTAGAAATTAGTGGTGGAGTTCTACAGCTAGTGGTAGCCTCATCGGCATTGGGTGAGATTTGAGATAGAGATCTCATTTCTCTCTCTATTAGGTTTCATTTGGATCACATATGAATTGTGTTTTTCTTTACCTCCTTCTATGGGTCTACCATAATTTTGTTATATATAATTACTTCTTCAACTTATATTTTTGAGGAAATCCAGCTGTGAATGTATACACACACCCTAGATTAGATTTTCCACCACAATTCATATCTAATATAAATGAAAGAATTATAAGTGGTGGCTTTGGTGGAGTATAGTGATACCTAGGTGCATTGGATAATTAGGGTTATCAAGACTTGGATAAAATGATTTGGGCTCTCTCTGCTTTCCCATATATCAGTTGAAGTCTGGTTGGGACTTCCTTTCTAGTTAGGAATTTATTTTTCCCCTTTCTTTTATTCTTTCGATTACATTATCATTCTATGTTGCATTTTCATATAGGATAATCCAATCATGATTTTATCTAGATTTTAATTTCATTTATATTCCTCCACATAGTTTCATATATATTGTTGTGTGTTTACGTATATATAAATTATGATAAGGCCTCACATTTTATGTTATTTCTTCTCAGTGCTAGTCATTATCTACTAGCCTATTAGAAGTTAACCTCGTTTGTTATAGCATATCCTTCTAATAGTTATAAGTTCTTCGATGTGTCAGGTCATCACAAAATCAAACAGACTTCATCAAATAATTAGAGTGCTCAATCCTTTAAATCATCTTTGTTTCTTCAACATCATTTTTTTTCTACCGATGGTTTTATAAGTATGAATACTTCTTTTAGTTGATCTTATTAATTTTCACCTACAATATTTTACTTATGATGGATATATCATCGAGATTACATACTTCAATGTATATTCTAAATAATCTACTTTAATTATGTTGTTTTGATTGATTAAATTTTTTCCATTCTATAATTAGAAGACCATCAGAATATCTAACTTCATTATTCTCCATCTAATGGGTTTAAAAATTCGATTACATCCTTTAATGTATCTTCCTAATGATTACCATTAATATTGTAATTTTGAAATATTTTTGGTTCTTGAAAGTAAATATAACTCATTACCTCATTCTCTTCATTCATCTATTTGTCAACATGTGTGTGAAATTATGAATATTTCTCCAACTAAATAAACTTATTACAATGTTTCTTATTCTATAGAACTTATAGGAAACTTATTCACATTCAACAGACAGATTTACATTTCTATAATCTATAAAAAACCATATATCATCAATATCCTTTGATGGATACTAAAAAATTCCACCATTAAATCTATTTTCTACACTCATTTAAAATACTAAAGTCAATTTAATTTCTCCCAGTTATTAGAAATAAATATAATGTCATTATAATCTCCTACATTTCAAAAATCTGATTAAGTAACTTATTTTTCCTCCCCATTAATTATCAGAATTTTGTGTCCCACTAGTTAAAATTTTGCTGAGAAAAAGGAAAATTCTTCAAACGTTTTTTATTCTCCAAATTTCATCAGATATAAACATAAATTCTTTGAGATATGGATTAAATCATGTATTATAATTTTATAATTCATAAATAATCCATCTCCAAGTCTTGATGATCCATAATAAACGTATAAAAAATAGTTATTGAACCTCATATTAAATATTTTCCTAAATATAAAAGTGTAACCAACATTAATAAAATCCTATTCTCTTAATAAGATAAACATATATTAATTTAACGTAAATTTACACATTCATCTCAATAAAAATTTCAAAAACATCCCAGAAAAAAATGATTTATTCCCATTTTCATGATAATTATTAAATTTTCATATATAATTATTATTCCAACATTGTATTTAAACATTATTTTTCTTATAAAAAATATAAAATATATACAAATTACCTTATATATTATAATTTCTTTAATACTCTATATTTTATATATAAATATCCCCATCTACATCATTCAGTTTCACATTAGGGAACCCCATAAATTACATCTCCAATATTTTAAATTTCAATATAGGGACTCTAAATCATAAGAATGAATAATGTGGATATCCTATTTTTTTCAATTTGATAACAAGGGATGATAATGTTTTATCAAACTAAAAACTCTTTTCACTTTATCTTTATTTTAATTTAATTCGTTTCCCTAAACCTTGAACAAAATTAATAAACATGGGTATCCTGGATTTATTATTTCATCATTATATTTTATACCTTATGTGTAGAATTTCTTTTTAACTATAGTCAAAAATGAAATTGAATTATTCTTTTCTTATTCTTCCTATATTCTTACTTCCTTTAGTTTTTCTATCCATAAAATAATTCACACCACTGCCACATGTTTATCTTTCTTCTCCCACTAAGAATGTTATTTCAAATAAAATATTATTCATTCTAATGTGTGTCACATTTTATTCACAAGAATATCATATCTATATAAAATTTTAATGAAATTTATAGGAGTGTGGTCATCTAAATTATACCTACCAAATAGAATATTATATTTAGTTAAGTTACTCATCATAGGTAAATTTCTGTCATTTGAAAATTCTTCATCTAATATTTCATTCACCATTCCAATATTATTGTTCAATTTTTCTTATTTACTATATTTTTTTAATAATCCTCTTTTTAACATAAATTTTCCTATTGAGTTTAAATCTATATATGATATGGAATTTTCTTCTCTATAATTATCATATTTTATTTGTGATAAATTCTTCTGAAATTTTTTAATTGGGATCAATTATACACGTAGATTTTGATTGTTTACTCCTCAAAGAATATTTATTGTCTATCTTCCATTAATTTTATTTCAATTTTTGTCCTCATTTTGTTGTTATTATTATTGATAGATTTAAACTAGCACTATCAATGATAGCTTCTTCTAAAATTACCAAATAAATGTTTATGATATCCATACATTTCAGATGTCAAAAAATTTATCTTATTTTGTGAGGTTTGGTTTTATATAAATATGTTATGATTAACTTCTATTTAACTCATCAATAATATAGGATTTTTTTTCAGTATATATCACGACATGTTATTCCATAAATTTACGAAATGAGGCCAACTAATTCTAGAAAACTATCATTATCAAATGAAACACCTCTTATTATTTTTAGTTTTTATCTAACTAATTTATATGTCCTACTTTCTTGGGTAAACATGGATTATTTTTAATAACAATATAATGAAATTATTTTTTTCTTCCTTTAATTCACCTTAAAGATGGTGGTGGGTTTTATATCACACTCATCTACCCAGTTTTTTTCTTTAAGAATAAACTATACTATTCAAAGTACTAGAATTAGTGTAAATAAATTTTTTGGAACTTCGGTATAAATTATTCATCAAACTATAATAAGATTATTATTTTAATGATTTTACATTCTTCTAGATATTAGGCTAAATAATTTTATAATTTTTACTTTTTATAAAATCTTTTATAGTAGAAATTCCCTAATCTTCATGTGTAGATTTATCATTTCTATCATATATTCTTCTCGATCATTATTATAACACAAGGAATAATAATTTAATATTTTTTTTCATACATTCATTTAATATTTCATTATCATAAAATGAATAATTATATTTATAATATTAATCTTCATGAAATACTCTTACTTAATAAAAATAATTATCATTTCTTTTATTTATTTTTTATTTATGTTCTAGTATTGTGTTATTGAAATCTAACCAATATTTTAGTTTATAGAATCCTTTTTAAAAAAATTCCATCATAAAAAAATTCTCACGCAAAATAATTTTTAATTGTTCATTCACCAATTTTATATTTTTATAAGAAATATGTATCATTTATTCCTTTTCTTCAAAGACAATGGTGAATTTTTGTCACTCAAATACCCATTTCACTAATTCTTCTCCCATTCCATCAGATTCGACCATATGATTTTTTATCTACAGAAAGCCCCTTAATGAAATAAAATATATGTGAAATAAAATACATTGAAACATTCTTTATTATATCATTAACATCAGTAAAGTGTTCATCAATATTTTGAACTATCATATACACATCATAGCTTTATCAAGATTCTACTTTTAGAGAATTTATTGTGAATTTTTTTAATTACACTTTCACTCAATATATAATCTAATAGTGTGAATCCAAATTATTCTAAGAACAAGAGCACCCATTCATTAACTTATAATATTCATTCTTCATATTATGTAGTAATTCCTTGGCTGATACACCAATATTTATTTAACACAAAGAATATTCTAGTAACATAAACTCATTCATATATTCTAAAGAAAATATTAGTATAAATATTTTAAATGTGTACTTAATATAAACGTGTAATAAAAAAATGCATAGATCAAATTCATGGTAACCTTTACTCTAAAACAAATTAAATAGTCGAGTAGATCAAGAAGTAGCTGATAGAGGGGTGAATCGAGTGTGACTAAATTTTTATAGATAGTGTTTAACTTTAGCATTTTATGATCCATATGTTTATCAAACATCATTCTTAGTAAAGATGTTTGGATATTTATATTTCTTCCTCATTAAATTTTTTATATATATTTCATGTATTTATACTTAATACAAGAACAATGACATGTTTACATGGTTAGGTCCTGGTGTGGGACCCTAGTATTTGTGATATATAGAATTAATGATGAAAAATATTTTCCACTATAATATTCATCACAGATTAAAATTACTATGGTAATGAATCACCTTTTACATTAATTATTCTCTGTACATCATAGGTGATGTATCATTACATTGTGTTGCACAATCATTAACCTCCAAGATAGAATGTAATATTTTATACTATCACCCCTAGTTCATTATGTTTTCTTCCAAACAATCATGGGGATCAAACATCAACTACCTCTAATATTCCATTGATCATTTGGGAACAACGGATAATCTTGCTACTTGAAATTTTTTTTCGACCCCTCTAAATTCTACTTCTGATCACCTAAATTTATGGACCATATAATATTTATTTGGAAAATCATGTTTAAGTCCTATCAATAACAATGAATTAGAAAAATGTAAAATATCAATCCTAAAATCCTAAAAAATTATGTTTAAATCCTAATATTCCACTGATCATTGGTCCCAGTGTAGTGAGTTTCATAAATAACATCAACCCTTTTCACAATCTCAATGTTCTAAGATAATTTTCGTGATTTAAAATGCTAAAAAATCAATGATTTTCTCACATTAAAAAATATATTTGACCCACTCTGTGAATCTAATAAAATTTAGTTATTAAAAATATTCAATATATTTTATCAAAATATAGGCCTCAACAATTTCCTCAGTACTCCAGTAGAATAAAAAACCTTAATTCATGAATAATAGAACTCTTTTATTATATATAATAATTTTAAAAATGATTGAATTTAAAATAATGAAATTTATTCAAGTATAATTATGTAATATGTTCTTATATTTAAAATTAATTTCAACATTATTCTTCAATTTCCTTTTCTTAAACATCAATTGTTGTTGATGTTTTGAACATTACATATCCTGATACAAGTACTCCCAAAGGACTCCATATAATGTACATTCATTTAATTATAAAATTGTCATGGAACTTCATATTTTGAAAGAGTAAACATCACCCTCTTTCTTTAGACTCTAATATTTCCATCCATATATGTATCTTCAAGATATTCATCATCTAGTCTTCAAGAAGGATTTATATTTAGATATTTGTAATCTTAGTACACTTTTTTGGAAAGACCTCATTTTTATGATCTTTTTTCTTTTATTTTTATATATTCTTTTATCTTTAAAAACACTTCAACTATTTTCATTCATCTAAAAATTAGTGAGTATGATTTGATAAACTCAAATTAGATTGGATCACTATTTTCTATCCATCAATGTGATTTTCATTGAATGAATGAACATCGTAACATCATCTAACATATTTTCTCATTAACTCACACAAAAGTAGAAAAATAGTTAGAAACCATAAAAACATGGAATCCCATAAGATTTTTACCTTTGTCACCATGTGTTTTGATAGAATTAAGCAAAACATATCCACATGATAAAAAATAAATTTTTCTAAAATAATACATTTTTAACACCTAATAACCAAAATTGAATACCCTTTAGAAAATTTAGAGTACTTTTATCTTAAACCATTTTATTCAAAACATGTGTTAAACTATCGTTAGAATTGACTAGATCCATATTTAATCCATAGGAGGAACATCTTGGGTTAAATACCTAATTCATTCTTTTGAGTATAAGGATCATTACCCAATGCATGGGAGAGATATAATTGAGATCACTAATCATATAAGCTATATTGGATTTACAATTCATATAATATTTTTCTGGTTCAAATGTCATTATATATAATTTTCACGTATGATATGTAAATATTTTTTTATTCATATACCTTTTACCATTTGACCCCAGAATACCCTTCTACTGTTATATTCAAATCAAATTCATAAAATAAAATAGAATTTTTAAAAAATAATTTGAAAAAATAAAATATCCAAAATAAAGGTAAATGTTATTTTATCTGTGGGAAACATGTAATCTTGTAATGAATTCCAGAAATAAAATATTATTTTCATTTGTAGGAATATTCTTTTGATTTCATGTACTTTGCAATACAACATTATTTTTTACTATTTTAAAACAAAATAATAAAACTCCATATACAAATAGGAAAATATTTCTTAACGATTTTTTGAAAGAATATAAAAAAATGACATAAAAATCCTCAATAATTAATTTGTTTTCTAATAAATACCATCATAAAAAAATTTATAAATATAGACATTGATGTAATATTTTTATAAGGTAAATCATTAAAATTATTTCATTGACGTTTTAATTAAATGTTTCCTTTATCTTGAGTATTTCTCACCACGTAAGATCATTATACCATGAATAACAAAAATATATTGATTATTTAATTTCTTAAGAACACTTTTCATGTTTATTATTTATTTTATTACATTATTTTTCATTTTTATATTCAATTAATTAGTTAATTATTATTATGTAAGATGTCTTATTAATATTCATCTCAAATTTTCCAAATAACATTATTGGGTTTAATATGGTCAGAAAATAAATTATTTCAACATATATAGAATAATTATCATTTTAAACATTAAATATACTTTTCAAATGATCCATGAAATTTTTTGTTTAGAAATAAATTATGTTATAATCATTAAGATGGTAGTTCATACATATTCATTATTAACATTGTTATTTTTCATTAACCATGGAAGAAATAATATAATTATTATTTGTTATTTAAATATTAATATTATATAATAAATATCACAATACCTATATATATAATCATTTATATAACAAACATATGATGTGATGAGGAGAAATGAATCACATTACTTCATGGAGGTAGAAGTACAAACATAAAGGTGCATGACCTATTGGTATTTAATGGACTAAATGGTAATAAATTGGATGATATATTATCTTTTTACAATGGAAAATATGCCTCTAATTGTAACATCCCAGGTAAATAAAGAATAAAGAATTTTCATATTTATTAATATTTACGAATTAAATATTAATTTTATTTTAAAGGGGTTGCTATGTTCGATAGCGTACCCGATACGCAACGATGAGTTTCTTTGAAACTTACGTAGCACACTATTAATAAAATAATATTATATTAAATGTTAGTTAACAAGTAGCTGTTGTACTGGCGGGAATGGATAGAAATAACTAAAATATGATTAGATATGTTTTTAAATGTTTATACATTTACCCAATAAAAGATAAAGGCTTAAAATACGGAAAGAGTTCAAATTTAGGGCATATATACTCTAATTTTCACTAAAGGTTCACTTATCACCTTTTAATGGTGAACCGTCATTAAATATAGTTTTGACCACTCTTATACTTTATTTTGGACCAAATATAACTCTTCTTTAGAATCGGGACATCAAAATTTACTTTGTGTAAATTTTTGGTACCTTTCTGATAAAGTTCATTTTTTATGAATAGTGTAAAATGTTGTATTTTAATTCAAAACCTCTTTTTAATCTAAATTATTTATATTATTAGATTATTATTTTAATTGGTTTTAAAGTGAAATTAGAATATATTTTTACCAGTTAATCCAATGGTGGTCATTGGAATCAATTTCACTTTGAAATTGGACTTAAACTGGTGTCAATCTTTTGATACTTATTGTTTCACAAAAACACGCTATTTGTCATGACAACGGGAATTAATTAGTAAATTAATTAATTTGACTTATATGTTTTGAATTTTTTAAAATGGACTTAATTTTTGAATTCGGAATATCAAATATTTCTTAGGGTGAATTTTTGGTAATTTTCTGAAAAACTTCAATTTTTGATGAATAGTGAAACCACTAAGTGGTAATCAAGCAAACTGATTTTTCAGTTAAATAAAAGTTTACCACTAATGTTTATTGAATTTTGAAAATCCGACATACATGGTTGTCATTAAGAAGTAAAATGTAGTTCCATGAGATTAAAATAATTTTTTGATGAATAGTAATTTTTTTCATTAATCGCGATTAGAGGTAATTAGTGTAGTTTAAGGTAAAAATGGTATTATAAGAATGTGGAAACACCATGACACTTGTCTTACACCTATTGGGTGAGACATGGACGACCAAGAAAAGCCATGGGCCAACTTGGGGACACCATGGATCCACTTTAGTTGGAAAATGACATTAATATATTTTTATTTAATGTTAAAATGAAAATGACACTAACATAAATTGGTTTACTAAAATAATTTTTGAATGGGGTTATACAAGTCCAAATTTTGATTATAAATAGTCATTTGAAGGATAAAACGATTTCCTACATCATAGTAGTTTTTTTATAATTTTTAGACATTAAATAAATTAAATTATATATGACATAATAATGATGCAGCGATGACATCATTATTTGACGATTTAAATAAAATGGAAAGATAATGAAAAATATAAAACCTACACATGTACAAAACCAATTGGATGAGTGGATTTCTAACCCTTATCACCTTATCAACTAATTATATCAATGTGGGACCTTTTAAAACCGAAACACATTTTCAAATAAAGTAATATTTCTTTACTTTCCAAAAGTGCCCCTCCTCTCCTCTTATAAAAGGCCCCCACCTCTACCTCATTTCACACACTTCTCAAGCCTTTGGCTCGGCCAAACCCTGCCCAATTAATCTCTCCACATCCCTCTCCTCATCCGAGAGGATTCCCTTTGGGAAGAATCCTTTCAAAGGAAGCCTTTAGGCTGAAATCAAAAAGGAGTTACACTTTTAAAGGTATTTCATTCTCTCTTGTTCATTTGTTTTATTTTGCTTCTCCAACCCTCTAAACTCTTTTTATTTACTTCTTTTGTAACAACACCAGTATCTTCAATATACTAGGATGTTGTTATAATATTTATTTGAGCCACACTGTCACACAACTACATCAAATGGTTAAAGAACATACAGTTTCCGTGGATGGCGAAATTCTGCCTCCCGAAACGATGATTGTTCAATACTCATTTAACACCTTCAAGGGTGTCCATTATGATGTCACTATTTTTATATATGATATATAATATGTTTATGTTTTCTTTAAGCTTCTGTATTTTTCATTTTTGGTATACCTTTATGGTTTCCATTATGGGTAAACACGATATCTTCATTTAAGGAAGTGCGGACTACCGCCCCCTAAAAGTGATGTGATTCGTTAATGCCATATGTGGGGCGTGTAAAGGATGGATTTAAAGTTATTATATATGATATAATATTGGAATTATAATATACCTCTATATCATTATTATTTCTTTCCATTAAAGTATGAGATAGAAATGAAAGTAGCGTTCATGCGTACGTACGGCTTACCGTCTCCATGAACGGTGCATTTCATTTCTTATCCCCAAATGTAATGTACTATTAAAAGTACATGTATATAATGGATATATATAATTAATTATATATCTAAGTGATGAATATAATTCTGGAATTAAAATATACATACCTCTCATTTAGTTTTTATTCCATTAATATGACAAAGAAATGAAAGTAGCATTCATGCGTACGTACGGCTTACCATCTCCATGAACGGTGCATTTCATTTCTTACCTCTAAATGATTATGTAATATTATAAATACATGTATATGCTGGATATATATGATACATATTATATCCAAATCGGGAATTTCAATCTGGATATAAAGAACTTTCGACCACATGAACAACATGTAATTGTAAGAAGTCAACTTTCGACTTAAAAACCAAATATTGACAAAACAAACATTATTAACTTAAATGGTTACATAATGTTTATAACATGGAAATAAGTGATATAAAAAGAATAATGAACTTTAAAAAGGTTCTTAATCAAGTATAAATTAACTCAAGTTTATTATTCAGGACGTTAAAGAACGATCGAGTCAAGTCGGACCCAAGGTAAGGGACTTCGTCTCAATCTCCTTTCATTGAGGCATATTTCGTTTTATACACAAATTTCATTTTTACGGTGTATAAACTCCTTTGACTTTTACTTTTATACAAAAGGAATCTTTTTCTACGAAGTGTTTTACTAAACGACAAAAAGGAATGTTTTTTTAACGTACGTGGTGACAACAACCATTTCCGCCGCCGCGAGTATTATTTGATCTTTGGCTTCCTCAACAAGCCGTAATGTTTTTAGAATAAAATAAATACCATATACTCTTTTATGTATTTTGCTATTGAAAATGGTTTTGATAAAGGATTCTATTATGTCAATATATTTATGATATATTGTGATTGAATTGTGGGAATGTTATCATTCCTTTATATTGGTTTTATGTTTTATGATTTTATATTGGTACTTGGACATTTTAACGGGTGGTTACGTTATAAACCATATGACGGGTGGTGCCGTGAATACCAGGACGGGTGGTTACGTTATAACCTCCAATGCATTGGGTATGGAAGTCAGCCGTATGGCTATTCCATTAAGTATGTATGGAAATTGGCCGTATGGCTATTCCATTAATTGATATGTGTGGAATTCAACTGTATGGTTATTCCACTTAAGTAAGTTTATGTCCCAAGTTACCTTTATATATTCTATGTGTTCTTTATATGGGTTTTATGGTAATTCTTTTGTTACAAAAAGGTAAGTAATGATACTTTATTCAGTGAAGATTTTTTTTACTACTTCATGAAGGTGAAGGTATTACTTTGATATAGTATACATGGTTTACTTGATGTTTGAAAAACTAACAGTTTTCATTCTTTTTGTATCCCTTACTGAGCTTTTTATGCTCACCCCAAGTTTTTCGAAATGTTTTTCACTGGACTTAAAGTGGAATAAGGTCAAGGATGGGATCAAGGGAATTTCATGCTATCTAAAACATGGAATCTTGACATCTTTCTTTTTAAGAGTTTTTTTATGGAGACTTAGTAGAAGTGTCTACTTTTTAATCTTTTAAGATGTAATAATTATGTTCTAATTCTCTAAAACTCTAAACCTGAAAAGATCCTCAATGTGAATTATTCATTTAATTCAATATTAAGTAAGGTTTAAGGCCGGGGCCTTATAGTTAGTATCAGAGGACGGTTTAGACAACTTTAGGAGATAGAAAAGTGTTAAATTATAATATGATTTAAATGATATAGCATTTACAGATTACCATGTTGCTTCGCCTAAGATATTTCTGTGTTCAGAATGGTTTTCCATAGAGGAAACAAAGCAGCTATGTTGGGACGATATCAGGAGGAAGACAACCTTCCAAATCAGCAACCTGAGATGGTCGGAATCGGAACTGAACAGTTTTTTGTAGTGATGGCACAGTTGACTCAGGCTATAAATGGTGGTGGTATCCATGCACGAGATCAGCCAGATCAACCGCAGAGGAACATGTCAGTGGTGGAACATTTCATGAGGCAACATCCCCCATCATTCAGAGGATCATCTGACCCTGTGCAAGCTAAAGGTTGGATTAAAGCACTGGAGAAGATTTTTGATGTCATGGGGTGTTCAGAACAACAAAAGGTTAGTCTTGCTGTATACCGTTTTGAAGGTGAAGGTGATCAGTGGTGTTCGATGGTGAAAAATATAAGGGATAGTGATGAGATTGAGGATCTTCACTGGGAAGAATTCAAAGGTATGTTTCTTGAGAAATATTTTCCTAAGGTGGTTCGTCTTAGGATGGAAAAACAGTTCCTAGAATTGAGGCAGGAGGATGATTCAGTGGCTGCTTATGAAGAAAAGTTCACTCGATTGGCAAGGTATGCTCCAAACTTCATACGAGATCTTGATAGTAAAATAAACTATTTTTACTCAGGATTAAAGCCAAAGTATCAAAGGGCTTTAGCTTCTCGTGAGTTCAAAAGTTATGAAAAACTTGTTCGATGTGCGGAGAAGGTGGAAATGGAGTTTGCCGATGATCAGGTGTTCTATGACAAACAAAAGAATAAGAGGACTAGTTGGCAGGAAAAGGGGAATAATTCATCAAAGAAGCAAGGAGGTAAGAAAACCCAATATCCATCCTGTGCGAAGTGTGGTAAAATGCATCCTGGAGAATGTTTATCCAAGTCTGGTAAGTGCTTTCGGTGTGGTAAGTCTGGTCATATTGCTCGTAACTGTAAGGAAGATGATCAAGCAGGAAATGAAAAGCCAACGGTAAGATGTTTTAAGTGTAATGAAATGGGTCATTATGCAAACGAGTGTCCAACGAAGAACTCAACTGGGGGAATGCAGCCAGACTACAAGCATAAAGGGGTGGTGAAATCCTTTGCAACAACTTCAGCAGATGTTGGGACATCGAATGAAGTGGTATCAGCTCCAGGGAGCTCAGTATTTTTCGGATATTGACTTGAGGTCGGGGTACCATCAGTTGAAAGTAAAAGAAGCAGACGTTCCGAAGACTGCGTTCCGTACTAGATATGGCCATTATGAATTTGTAGTTATGCCTTTTGGGTTAACCAATGCACCTGCGGTATTCATGGAACTTATGAATAAAATTTTCCATGAGTTCTTGGATAAGTTTGTGTTTGTGTTTTGAGGTTTGTGAAGAGGTTATGTGTGCCTTGTGATTCACAGTTGAAGAATGAGTTGTTTTTTCATCCTGGCAGTACTAAGATGTACAGAGGTCTGCGGGAGTATTACTGGTGGGATGGAATGAAAAGAGACATTGCTGATTTTATTGTGAAGTGTTAGACATGTCAACAGGTTAAAGCAGAGCAGCAGTTACCGAAAGGGATGCTTCAACCTTTACCAGTTCCAGAGTGGAAATGGCAAAACATATCCATGGACTTTTTTGTGGGATTACCGAGGACATCTCGAGGTAATAATGAAATCTGGGTTATTGTTGATCGCTTGACCAAATCTGCTCATTTCCTTTCTATACGAGATACTTTCTCTCTTGATCAACTTTCCCGTCTGTATCTTAAAGAGATAGTCAGGTTACATGGAGTTCCTCTCTCCATTGCATCGGATCGTGATCCCAGGTTTACTTCTAACTTTTGGAAAGGCCTTCAGAAGTCGTTGGGTACTGAATTAAATTTTAGTACAGCTTTTCATCCTCAATCAGATGGTAGTCAGAACGAACAATTCAGACATTGGAGGATATGCTACGAGCGTGTTCTATGGATTATCAGGGAATATGGGACCAACATCTTTCTTTGGTTGAATTTTCATATAATAACAGTTTTCATTCCAGTATACAGATGGAACCATTTTAGGCATTATATGGGAAGCGGTGTCGAACTCCAACTTTCTGGGATTAAGTTGGTGAAAGGAAGTTGATGGGACGAGAATTGGTAGAAGAGTTGGCAGAAAAAGTTCAGCTGATTCAGAAGCACATGAGAACAGCTCAGAGCAGGCAGAAGAGTTATGCGAATAACCGGAGGAAGGATCTATCTTTTGAGGTAGGTGATCATGTTTTTATCAAGGTTTCTCCATGGAAAATTGTGATGAGATTTGGTAAGAAAGGAAAGTTGAGTCCAAGGTTTATTGGACCATACAAAATTCTGTAGAGAGTTGGATCAGTTGCATACCGAGTGGCTTTACCTCTGAGTTTATCTCAGGTACACAATGTTTTTCATGTTTCAATGTTGAGGAAGTATATGCCAGATCTATCTCATGTTTTGAGTCCAGAGGTAGTTTAGCTGGAAGAGAACCTATCTTATGAAGAACAACCAGTCCAGATTATTGACCACATGGAGCAAGTGTTACGGAATAAGGTGATTCATCAGGTAAAGGTTTTGTGGGAAACCCATGTGATTTAAGAGGCAACGTGGGAATCTGAAAATGCTATGAGGGATAAATACCCCCACTTATTTTGATAAGTGAATAAAATTGCGAGGACGCAATTCCCAAAAGGGGGGAAGGATGTAACATCCTAGGTAAATAAAGAATAAAGAATTTTCATATTTATTAATATTTACGAATTAAATATTAATTTTATTTTAAAGGGGTTTCTATGTTCGATAGCGTACCCGATACGCAATGATGAGTTTCTTTGAAACTTACGTAGCACACTAGTAATAAAATAATATTATTTTAAATGTTAGTTAACAAGTAGCCGTTGTACTAGCGGGAATGGATAGAAATAACTAAAATATTATTAGATATGTTTTTAAATGTTTATACATTTACCCAATAAAAGATAAAGGCTTAAAATACGGAAAGAGTTCAATTTTAGGGCATATATACTCTAATTTTCACTAAAGGTTCACTTATCACCTTTTAATGGTGAACCGTCATTAAATATAGTTTTGATCACTCTTATACTTTATTTTGGACCAAATATAACTCTTCTTTAGAATCGGGACATCAAAATTTACTTTGTGTAAATTTTTGGTACCTTTCTGATAAAGTTCATTTTTTTTTGAATAGTATAAAATGTTGTATTTTAATTCAAAACCTCTTTTTAATCTAAATTATTTATATGATTATATTATTATTTTAATTTTTTTTAAAGTGAAATTGGAAAATATTTTTACCAGTTAATCCAATGGTGGTCATTGGAATCAATTTCACTTTGAAATTGGACTTAAACTGGTGTCAATCTTTTGATACTTATTGTTTCACAAAAACACGCTATTTGTCATGACAGCGGGAATTAATTATTAAATTAATTAATTTGACTTATATGTTTTGTATTTTTTAAAATGGACTTCATTTTGGAATTCGGAATATCAAATATAGCTTAGGGTGAATTTTTGGTAATTTTCTGAAAAACTTCAATTTTTGATGAATAGTGAAACCACTAAGTGGTAATCAAGAAAACTGATTTTTCTGTTAAATGAAAGTTTACCACTAATGTGTATTGAATTTTGAAAATCCGACATACATGGTTGTCATTAAGAAGTAAAATGTGGTTCAATGAGATTAAAATAATTTTTTGGTGAATAGTAATTTTTTTTCATTAATCGCGATTAGAGGTAATTAGTGTAGTTTAAGGTAAAAATGGTATTAGAAGAATGTGGAAACACCATGACACTTGTCCTACACATATTGGGAGAGACATGGCCGACCAATACAAGCCATGGGCCAACTTGGGGACCCCATGGAGCCACTTTAGTTGGAAAATGACATTAATATATTTTTATTTAATGTTAAAATGAAAATGACAATAACATAAATTGTTTTACTAAAATAATTTTTGAGTGGGGTTATACAAGTCAAAATTTTGATTATAAATAGTCATTTGAAAGTTAAAAAGATTTCCTACATCATAGTATTTTTTTATAATTTTTAGACATTAAATAAATTAAATTATATATGACATAATAATGATGCAGTGATGACATAATTATTTGACGATTTAAATAAAATGGAAATATAATGAAAAATATAAAACCTACACATGTCCAAAACCAATTGGATGAGTTTATTTAGAACCCTTATCACCTTATCCACGAATTATATCAATGTGGGACCTTTTAAAACCGAAACACATTTTCAAATAAAGTAATATTTCTTTACTTTCCAAAAGTGCCCCTCCTCTCCTCTTATAAAAGGCCCCCACCTCTACCTCATTTTACACACTTATCAAGCCTTTGGCTCGGCCAACCACTGCCCAATTACTCTCTCCACATACCTCTCCTCATCCTAGAGGATTCCCTTTGGGAAGAATCCCTTCAAAGGAATCTTTTAGGCTCAAATCAAAAAGGAGTTACACTTTTAAAGGTAATTCATTCTCTCTTGTTCATTTGTTTTATTTTGCTTCTCCAACCCTCTAAACTCTTTTTATTTACTTCTTTTGTAACAACAACAGTATCATCAATATACTAGGATGTTGTTATAATATTTATTTGAGCTACACTCTCACACAACTACATCAAATGGTTAAATAACATACGGTTTCCGTGGATGGCAAAATTCTGCCTCCCGAAACGATGATTGTTCAATACTCATTTAACACCTTCAAGGATGTCCAATATGATGTCACTATTTTTATATATGATATATAATATGTTTATGTTTTCTTTAAGCTTCTGTATTTTTCATTTTTGGAATACCTTTATGGTTTCCATTATGTGTAAACACGATATCTTCATTTAAGGAAGTGCGGACTACCGCCCCCTAAAAGTGATGTGATTCGTTAATGCCATATGTGGGACGTGTAAAGGATGGATTTAAAGTTATTATATATGATGTTATACTGGAATTATAATATACCTCTATATCATTATTATTTCTTTCAATTAAAGTATGAGATAGAAATGAAAGTAGCGTTCATGCGTACGTACGGCTTACCATCTCCATGAACGGTGCATTTCATTTCTTATCCCCAAATGTAATGTACAATTAAAAGTACATGTATATAATGGATATATATAATTAATGATATATCTAAGTGATGAATATAATTCTGGAATTAAAATATAGATACCTCTCATTTAGTTTTAATTCCATTAATATGACAAAGAAATGAAAGTAGCGTTCATGCGTACGTACGGCTTACCGTCTCCATCAACGGTGCATTTCATTTCTTACCTCTAAATGATTATATAATATTATCAATACATGTATATGCTGGATATATATGATACATATTATATCCAAATCAGGAATTTCATTCTGGATATAAAGAACTTTTGACCACATGAACAACATGTAATTGTAAGAAGTCAACTTTCGACTTAAAAACCAAATATTGACAAAACAAACATTATTAACTTAAATGGTTACATAATGTTTATAACATGGCAATAAGTGATATAAAAAGAATAATGAACTTTAAAATGGTTCTTAATCAAGTATAAATTAACTCATGTTTATTATTCAGGACGTTAATGAACGATCGAGTCAAGTCGGACCCAAGGTAAGGGACTTCGTCTCAATCTCCTTTCATTGAGGCATATTTTGTTTTATACACAAATTTATTTTTTACGGTGTATAAACTCCTTTGACTTTTACTTTTATACAAAAAGAATCTTTTTCTACGAAGCGTTTTACTAAACGACAAAAAGGAATGTTTTTTTAACGTACGCGGTGACAACGACCTTTTCCGCCACCGCGAGTATTATTTGATCTTTGGCTTCCTCAACTAGCCGTAATGTTTTTAGAATAAAATAAATACCATATACTCTTTTATGTATTTTGGTATTGAAAATGGTTTTGATAAAGGATTCTATTATGTCAATATATTTATGATATATTGTGATTGAATTGTGGGAATGTTATCATTCCTTTATATTGGTTTTATGTTTTATGATTTTATATTGGTACTTAGACATTTTAACGGGTGGTTACGTTATAAACCATATGACGGGTGGTGCCGTGAATACAAGGACGGGTGGTTACGTTATAACCTCCAATGCATTGGGTATGGAAGTCGGCCGTATGGCTATTCCATTATGTATGTATGGAAATTGGTCGTATGGCTATTCCATTAAGTGATATGTGTGGAAGTCAACCTTATGGTTATTCCACTTAAGTATGTTTATGTCCCAAGTTACCTTTATATATTTTATGTGTTCTTTATATGAGTTTTATGGTAATCCTTTGGTTACAAAAAGGTATGTAATGATACTTTATTCAGTGAAGATTTTTTTACTAATTCATGAAGGTGAAGGTATTACTTTGATATAGTATACATGGTTTACTTGATGTTTCAAAAACTAACAGTTTTCATTCTTTTTGTATCACTTACTGAGCTTTTTATGCTCACCCCAAGTTTTTTGAAATGTTTTTCACAGGACTTAAAGTGGAATAAGGTCAAGGATGGGATCAAGGGAATTTCATGCTATCTAAAACATGGAATCTAGACATCTTTCTTTTTAAGAGTTTTTTTATGGTGACTTAGTAGAAGTGTCTACTTTGTAATCTTTTAAGATGTAATAGTTATGTTCTAATTCTCTAAAACTCTAAACCTAAAAAGATCCTCAATGTGAATTATTCATTTAATTCAATATTAAGTAACGTTTAAGGCTGGTGCCTTATACTAATATCATATATATATATATATATTAAATCTATAATTATAACCATTCAAGAGAGTCATTCATACAAAATGAATTATGTCATTTTTTGAGGCTGTAGACTTCCATACACATAAACGATGAATCCTCCCATTTGATAGAAGATATGGATAATAATTGTTAAATAAAAATTAAGACATATCTATATATGAATGACACTTTTTTATTAATTAATAATTTTTTTATGAAAATTTTAAGTTGGTAGGAAATAAAATTAAATTCTTCAATTAAGCACTAAACATCTTATTTTGAAAACCACTTAAGGTTTATATATAAATCCATATAGATTCATTTTCTAATCAAAAAGGGAATCTATTATGTCATTATGGATATATGGAAGGACTTTAGTTAGGTATTTGTTGAAAAAGGAACTATAAGTGTAGAGAAGCAGGGTGAGGTAGTTTAGTTTTATAACTGGGGGAGTGGACACAATTGAAATTTTCAAAATCAATAAAATATATATTATCATACTCAAGATAAATGGATCTAAAATAGAAAATTTACAAATATTAAATGATATAATGCCTAAATATTTCTATAAACCATACCATAGATTTTATTTTGGGTCATTTTCAACCACATATCTTTAGTTTAACAATGAGTAAACATATTGAACCCTTAACCCTAGTAAAATTTATTTATTTAGTTCTATATTAATTATTAAAAAAATAATTTTATCCTTATTAAAAAATATAAATTATGATGATTATAAATATATAATCAGTTTAACAAAATTCTTTTCATATAAGTTTTTGAAATTAATTTATTATTAAATAAATTGATGAGAAATATTTTTTCAGAAAAAATGTCCTTTAAAATATCAATTTTTTTTTAAAATTAATAGTTAAAATAAATTAAAAAAAATAATATTTTTATTATTAATAATATTATTGTACACATTTTAGTTTGATACCATTTTAAATCCAAATTAATGTAGTTACCTAGGATTTTAAATGATGAACATCATGTTCGACAACATAAATGAAAGATAACACCATGATTAGAAGGGATTTTAAGACCCTGATACTTTAAAATATATTCCATTTAAAATAAATTCAATTTCATTAATTTATTTTAATTCACTCAACATCAGTTTGAAACGAAACATAATACTCTATTAAAAAATTATTTTTAAACATGGCCATTAAAACCGTGACATCAATTTTATGGGTATTATTATCACTATCTAAATAATAAATATTTTTTGGTTTAAACATTTTTAAATTATTTTAATGGTTATATACTTATTATATATATAATATGAACCATTCTAATGATAAATAAATGTTTTCTAAAAAATGATTTTTTCGGAAAGATGTATTAGTCTCTCTTTGTGGAAATAATTTTAAAATAATTTTTACCACATTAACAACATATATTAGAAAAAATATAACTTAGATTTTAAATATACATGTTATCATTATAATTGGATAAATTTTACCGAATTTTCATAATGCATGACTCTTTGATGAATACTGAAAAATACTAGTTTTTCATTAAATATAAGTGTATACAGTATTTAAAAAGATAAATTATATTTTAAATTATATTTTAAAGTAAAATTATTATTATAATAAAAAAATATAACTAATTTGGGTATTTATAATCAATTTCATATTGAATTATGATATTAAAACATTTTAAACTGTAGATGTTTTCTTTAGAAAACATGTTTTTGAACACACATGTTGGTTTAATTTTAAATTTAATTATTTTACTTAAGTGAATTTAATAAATCTAAATTCATTAAATCTTTTGAAACATAAAAATTACTTTTATCTAATATGTTAAAATTACTTTTGTACCAAATTGAATTTTGAAGACAGTAAAACTAAATTAACATGGTAAGGTAAAAATGGGGATACTAAGGGTTAAACAAAGCATATAAGGGTTAAAAATTTAATAACACTTGCAAAAAAACATTATGGAGACCAATCGACTTTATCTTCTATAATGAACTATAATATCCAATTTTAAAAGATTTTGGAATGACAAATACATTTGTATAACTATTTTTTTCAAAAATACCAAGGCTATCATCTCCTCACTTATAAAATGAAACCCCCTTTCCTATCATCTTTATATTTTTGTTACCCTTTGATATTTCCATTAAAAAAATGACTTAATTTATATAAATATAAAAATATTATATTCTTTGGTTTGATTGAAAAAAAAATCTATGAAGGAATGAAGAATAATCGTTAAAGTGTTATATGAAGAAGAGGTAAACTTATTAGCATGTGTATTGATTTTATTTATTCTTATATGGCCATAAAATATTATTCAATAATTATAGTATAAAAACCAAATTATTTACCTTATACTAATATTTTATTATATTAATTTAATAACATATATCCATTTCCAGTTACATAAAATCGAAAATGAAATTACAGATCTTGTGTATAGTGAAATACCGCCTCAAAAAGTGGCATAGTGAATTTTACATCACCAGCATTCAAGTATGGATATAATTATGTATTAAAAACTTGTATATCATACTTATTCCATAATTATAAATTTTGAATATTTATATCTCATACATCTTCTTAATTTTTTTCTTATTGAGGGTTATGATAACATTGCTGGCACAGAGGTAAGGGTTTCTCTGGTCAATTTTACATTGAAGACACATATTCCATATTCACCACTAATCTATTTTATATGGTTTATAAAGTTACTATATTATATATTATATCTTGAATATTTTTTAACGGTATCTAATGATTAATTTTGTAAACATTTATTTCACGTGGCATAGGATTTTGATGTTACCAAAGCAGTAAGGGTTTATAACACAATCTCATCATTATTTGGGATTGTTAATGTTTAGGTCTCAAATTCAAGAATAATTAGATATTCCTATCATTGAAAAAATATATTATAATAAAATCTTGTTATTAAGGTAATTTTAATGTAATAGTATCATTTCGACTCTTTGTTACTTAAATTTCTTGAGAAAATGTTTTCAACCAAATCTGTCTTCATTTAACTCTTTGGTCAAAATTGTTTCACTTTAAAAACCATGTTTTCTAAAAAAAATTTCCTATATTTTTTTAAAATTATAAAACAATATTAAAGATATTTTTAACCTGATTTTATTTAAATAATAATAATTAATTTTTATAGCATTTCCAAACAATTATTGCTCTGATTTTAAAGAAAATGTGAAAGTTTTAATTATTTTAACATATATGGTATGAATAGAATTCTCCACTATAATTACAGGTAAATTATCTATATTATTTCAGAGTTATTGTCAATGTAATGCATTTTCAAAAATATTGGAAAACCTTTAGTTGTAAAATATGATTTTTAAAATAAAACGTTTATTTTCCCCAAAAATGTTTTTAACTAATATTTTCATTGTATTTTTATTCATTAATAACCTAATACCATTGTTATAATTATTATCACATTAGGAAATGTTGTATTTAAATATTATTTATTATTTATTTCAATTTTTTATGATCAATTTGACAGTGTATTCTCAATTTTATTACCATTCGAAAAATTACATTGGATGGTTTTTTATTATGTTTTTTTGATTGGGATAAGTATTAAAATAAGAATTCTTATGTTGATTATGTTCCACCCATTACATTTTAGGTATTAATTCAACATGATATGTGGTGGGTGGGTGTGGATTTTATAAATCCCCTTAACGCATTGAAATTCCTCAACAGAAAAATCATTTGATCAAATTAAATCTTTTTTACCAATTGTATTGCATTTCCCTATGAATTGTCTTGATAGAATGTTTGAGATGTTCATCATTATGCATTCCCTAATTACAATATTAGATTTTTATGTCCATTTAAATATTCTATTTCTATTAATATCAATGAACAATGTTCATGATCTTGTGATTATTAACATGGGTTTTAATTATCAAAATTTATTCATGTCATATTATGCAATAGTTATTGTTTAAAAATCATGTATTTTAGTTATTTAGTTTTCAATATTGAATTTTTTTTTATTCATGGTATTTTTTTCCTTATGATTACCCTTACTATTCATCAATTCCTATCACTTTCATCTCCTTTATTTTTTATAGGATACCAGGAAACTTTTTGTGATAGATATATAGGGATATAATAAGGGGAATAATGTTATTCTAAATTAAAAAACCATATGTATTTTATGTTTTAAAATGTATGTGAAACACACATATATATAAATATATATATCGATGTTACAAATACTAATAAACTATTCAGTTCTTTAAGATGTAATTCTGTGTATTTATATCGATTTTGATTAATTAACCACCATCTAGGTGTACTTGACTCAGGGTATTTATAGTTTCTATCAAATAATTTTCAGTAGAAAAAATGAAAAATAGATATAGAAAACAATATATTAATGAATATAACCCTATAACATAACATAAAGAGACATATAATTATAGGATAGAATCATAATGTTTGTGGAATCTAATAGATTATGTTGATTTCCTATCAATACATACTTATTTTGTTACTACAAGTAGACGTGGTTCTGGCTCAGATGTACGTAGGGGTAATAACTCTGAAATAATCATGTCAAACTAGACTTTATCATTATCTGGTGCAGAAAAATAGTCTTTACATGTCACCTAGTTTGAATCATCCACAAGATATTCTTGGGTTAATTCACATTTTGTTTCAAAACCATTATAATAGATTTTAAAATATTTACTATTATTTGAAAAGTCTCCCAAAGAAATGGAATTTATGATTAATTTAATATCAATACATGAATTTTTTTATCTATGTTATGTTTTACACTAAATTTTGGATTATATAATATGATATATAAGTATTGAAAACTATATCAATGCACGTAATTCAATGAGTAATAATGTTCATTTCCTTGATGAAGTTAAACCGATATTTTGATGTAAATGTCCTCTTAAATACTCTCAATATATGAAGAAATAATATCATGTTCTAAAAACACTATGAAATAATTCTCCATGTATTATGGATTTTAAGGGAATAAAATATATGAAGAGTATGAAAGAGAAAAAATGTTTAGGGGGAGTAAGGGAAATAAAGGGTTTCCAACATGTGATAACTATGGAAAAAAGATCATTTGTAATTGATATAACAGAATGAGAAATTGGTTCATGTTTGGTTAGAAATTCCATTTTGAATGTGAATATATGTTTAATAAAGAAACCTTTTATGTTAAGTGTTTCAACTATAAGTATATGAATTAGTATCCAGAAAAATTCCCCATTTTTCAAGGGAATATACCTCAGGAAATGAAATGTGACTGAGGTCAAACATTATCTACTACTATAGATGAAGTTGAAACATTAATGTTCTAGTTTTTTGGATTCATATAATATATTAATGGATTATTTTATTAATGAAATTATAGGTATAAGAATTATAATGTTTATAGTAATTGTACTTGGATACTATTATTTTAGATTTGAGAGACTATGTTTTAATGGTACGAATCACCAATAAAAGAGATTCCATGGAATGTTGAACAACTTAGAAAAAACATGACTAAGGGGATAAAAATTAATATCTTATCTATTTTTATATTATAATGATAAGTATTATTTTATCGGATAATATAGGTTACCTTTATAAGGGTTATTGATTTGAAGGTTGATTTTTCCATTGATTGAGATTACTACATATTTGGATTAATATAATATATTTTATAACTAATATTATATTTTTTTGGAAGAATTAATTTTTTAAATAATGTTTTATTTTGATCAAGGTATTGAAATATAAGGAATATAACATTAAGAGAAACAAAATATAGGGTGGGGAATATAATGTTTATTTAGTGACCACACTTTTAATTTTTTAGACTTTGAATTTTGTTATAAATTATTTTGGCATGTATTAAAGATAACTATTTATGGAATTAATTAATTTGAGCTCTTGGTATTATTTTATAACATGTGCTAACAATTTTTTATTCGAAAATATCTAGAGATAAGAGGAATGACTCTTGATACTATTCCTACGATAATTATCTATTAAATGTTATTTTAATGATTTATTCATAAAAATTAATATTAGATATTAATTTCATTGATTAATATATGAAAAAGGAATTAATTTATGCATAACCAAAGGAAGAAACTATAATTACATTTTATTGTGTTTATTATCATAATGGCAATATAATTCCTTAAATCCAGGAAAAAAAATCCCGAAACAAAAATATTATCCAACTAAAGTTACTTATAGTGAATCAAATATTTCCATTACTAAATATAGATTTGTGGATATATGGTCGTTAAATATTCTAGATAATTAAATAACTTATGGTCAATGAACATTATCAATCTCCATAATTATTTACACTTTCTACCATGTCTTTATCGTTATTTCATTCTATTTTTTCTTAATTAGAAGCCTGTTAATTATATATTCTCGATAAACAATATTCATCCTTTTCTCTATAAACAATTGGATTTATCATTAATTTTTTTTTATGATTTCGGTTTTTAAGAATGCAGTTTTAAAATTTCAATCCCTTGATAACAAAATCAAGATTAAATTTTGAGGATGTAATTTTTTAACGGGTATATGATAAAATCCTAAGACTTTAAAAGAGGAAAATCATGTTTGATAGTGTATACGGAATGTAGCACTATAATTATAGGATAATTTATTACCCATATATTTTACCATGTTTTTATTTTTAAATTAATTCAATCTCTTTTATAGATTCTGAGGCACACAACTACAGTGTTAAACAAAATAAAATACTATTTAAAAATATCATCCTTTACACATGACCATTACATGATGGATGTTATGTTTCTATAATTAATAGGTGTATCAAAATTATGAAATTTTTATTGTCTAGGAAAGTATAAAATAAATTGAATGGTTATATATAGATTATAACTAATATAAGAACCATTTTAATGATAAAGAAATGTTTTCAAGGAAATTGTGTTTCTTATAATGGAGTATTAGTCTCTCACTACACACATAATTTAAAATTAATTTATAAAACCATTATAAAAAAATTGGAAAAAATAAATTTAATATTGGAATATAATTTTAATGTTTTTATTGGTTTATTTTTGGTGAATTTATTGAAAATATTAATTATCCTTGAATAGTGAAAAATAATCATTTTTATAGAAATATTAATTTTCATGTAAATTTTTTACATAGTTAAAATATGTAAATAAGATGTTTTAAAATTCAATATTGATCAATTATTATAATAAAATGACACTAGAAACCTGGATCTATTTCTTTCTATCATGAAATTTGAATAAGATATAAGGAATCACATCTTGAATGTCCAAATAATTTTGTAGTCCTGGAAAAAAAATACATTATGATTCCAATATTTCATTGTGAAATGAAAATAAGAAAATACATAAAAACATCATAAACATTATCCAAGAAGACTAATTCTAATATATTTTCTTCATAACATGGGGAAAGGATCCCAAATAATTCTTTTCTCAAATTCTTAGTATGGGTTAAGTTCAAAAAAAGTTATCATGAATCAAAATGAATAATCAACATGGAAAGGTTAATTAAAAAACAAATATTCCATTTAAGTAAATTGATAAGTAGTAATAAATATTTTAAAATAACTTACAAATATACATTCCATTTAATCAATAAAATGTTAATGAAATTAATCCATATGTAATGTCAAAGACAAATTATCATGGATAAATAACAATGATCACTGAATTCCCAGTAAAGGGAATTATTAATTACTGGATGTCATGTAAAAGGGACATGAAAAACAATTCATTCAATAATATTAATAATAATAATTAAAATTATATTAAAAATGTGATTAATTTGGCCAACTAATTTTTTTAATGATACCATTAATGGTTCAGAACATCAGAGTCCATTACATTGTGAAAATCCATTATTTGAGGTGTTCTAGAGGTCACGGTGGCTATTTTGAGAGTTTTCTGGTTTTTTCTGTTTTCTAATGGTATGATTCGAATGTTAGGTCATAGAAGGTGAGTCAGGACCGTTTAATCACAATTATGAGTCTTGAAATTGTGACATTGGAACTGTTGGTCCCTGACGATGAGTCAGGATCGGTGACTCACACTAGTGATTTTTCAAATGGTGAGTCAGGAATTAAAGGTCACCGACGATGTGTCAGAATCATTGACTTACATCTGAGACTCATCCAATGGTGTCCCACAAAATGGAGATTCACCAATGGTTTCTCACACAGGTGACTCACCAAATGGTGATTCAATTTGACAGTTCTCCAAAGTTTCAAATTTATCCTAGTTTTACTAGATTCAAATGTTTAACATTTTATTTGACGTAGAATGAGTTTAAAACCATATTTAATTTATTTTGAAGCTATTTCTTAAGATTTATAATTTATATTTAATTTTTTATCTCTTGATATTCTATAATTTATTCTAAATGAGTGGTTAAGATCCACTTTTAATGGGGAGTTCAAAATCGATTGATATCCCTTATGTCTTGGATCTAGTACTTTAAAGCCAAAAAATGATACTTTAATCTTTCATTCACATTTATCTTGATACATAGGTATCCCAGAACCTTTGTTCCCTGAGAAGTCAAAAGTCTGTGTTTCACACATGGATCATGATTCTCTAGAGCCTTGTGCAACCCCTGTTTGGCATAGGAGGAGTTTCTAATCATCTCTTTCTCAATGTAGGGATTCATTCTTCTCTGTATTATTTTTGTATCATACAGGATGGTAGTATATGTTTCCTATTAAAAGGTAGATGAATTCACATTAAAAAAAGACAATCATATTATATTTACACAAATGTACTAGGGTGGGGAAAAGTGAGACATGCTTCTAAATTTATTATTAATATTTTGAGTTTTTTGGGCTATGTGCCTACTAAATATCATGGTCTTTGACGGTCTTTGTTTGTGAACTCAAGAATAAGTTTGATGTATTATTATTGATCGTGTGTTTTATAGTTGTGTTCATGTAATTGGATAAACACTAAAATTCAGTTAAATAAATGGATTCCCCATGATCAAACTTGTTCTATTATAACCCCTCAATTATCAAAGTAGAATTAATGATCTAGTGTTTTCTAAATATGAAGACACCCTTCCTGGTTTGGTGTGGTTGTGAGTGGTGTGTGGTTTTGTTTTTTCTTGTCCATTGTGTGTTTGTGTGGTGTTGCGGTTGGGGGAATGGTTGTATGGTGGGGCAGTACGGGTGATGAAATGGAATCTTGGGTTGAGGGATTGACTAATTTTGGAATGTATTGGTACTGTTTGTCTAATTTGGCTGCAGGTTTGGGTTGTGCAATGATTATGTTGTTTGGTGTGATGGGTGTGGTTTTTTTATATTTTTGGGTTCTCAGGGTGGTTGTAATGAGGTTTTTTTGTGGGGTTTGGAAATAATTTTGGGGATTTTTTATTAAGATGATGGACATAGATGAATGATTTTAATGAATGATAATGGTAGTAGTTGGTGTGGGTGTTGAATGGAGTGGAAATATTATGTTATTTGCTTTAGTGCCGTTCTTTTTCCATATCATGGCATATGTTGTGTGTCTTGTTTCTTTCTATGGTGAGTAGTTTCATGTGTAATTATGGAATTGAAAAATGGGATTCCTTAATAAATAATGGGAATTTTTTAAATGGGTTGTCTAGGGGTATGTTTTAGTTGTGACTTGTTGTGGATGAATTTATTTTATCAACATCTGAATTGACTCTTTCTAGTATTAAATATTGCATTTAAGGGAAGCTTCATAGTTGGTGGTATCATATGGTGGTTGATTTTTTAATCAAAAACCCATAATATGGTCTTGAGTGTTATATATTATATATATTCAACTATATTTTCCTTTTGTTTTCAATATGCAGCCCACACTAGTTGAGACAAACATGTCAAACACGCCCATTGTCCTGGGGGAGGGTTTTTTTTCCAAAAAATCCCAGGGGGATGATGGATGGGTGGACACCCGCTCTTCCATGCTCCCTCTTCTAGGATTTGATAGCATAAGATTCTTTCTACAGGTAGTAGTTTTGGGAGGACCGGGTGTGTATGGTTGGGTTGTGTTTTCCTATTCATCTTCAGGATGACATGAGTAGTGGATTCACTAGTTTTTTTATGATATGACGTGGAATGTGGAATAGGTTTTTGTGGGTGGGGAATGGTTTTGTGACCAAGGTGTGTATGAGTGTGATGCAGTGAGTTTTGTTTTCCCAAGTTGTGGGACTCGCTATGGGGCCTACATGTGTGTGGGCTGTTTTTGACGTGGCACATTCAAAAGATTTGGGTGTACTTGAACATTTTCTATTAGGGTGTTACAGTATCTAATCAGTGGAAAAGGGATGTGACGAGTCCTATCATCGATTTTCATTCTATATTACTTTACACGACTTGTGTTCCATGGTGATCATGCCTTAGTGAAGTGGGAATAGCTTGGATACTTTATTATGTGTTGTTTGATCTCTCTTTTTTCTCATGAAAGCATTAGTATGATTCTCACACATGTGCATGGGATTATTTGTATATTCCTACTATGTATAATTATATACCAACCATATCTTATAAAACTACTTTAATGATTCTTGGAGGATTACATAGACAATGATAGGCATTCCAATATCAGATGTGGGGATGGTGGTCGGGCCACTTCATTTCACTGTTCATTTGTTATTTACTTAGGATATTTCTCATTTAATATGTAGAATTTTTACATTAAACCTAGATGTGGGATGGATTTTGGTTTTCTGCATAATTTTTTGTGTTATATTGATATGTACCCTATTAAATCTCGATCACTTTTTCTAATAAAATTATTAATACCTCCGATTACATGAGATTCTATACCCTTAGATATGGCCACCACCTCAGGGCCTACTGGAGGCAGGTCTCTGAGTGTCATAATCTCTCATCCTTTATTTTCACCTTATGATAATCGTATTTGTGGGAAGGGGTCATGAAAAAATGGTATCGAAGATTATAGTTGTAAAATATGATGGATTTTGGAGTTAAGAACCATAGGGATTTCATGGACTAGTAGGGAAACAGTGCTAGGTGACCTTGGTGTCTGAAATGGGCTAGGAAAGACCAGCTAAGTCACAGAGTTTTAGCCCCCACCCCCCCAAGATCTGATGCAAGGACTCTTTTTCTACAAAATTATCATGTGAGGTTTCACTGTTTGTAGGGTAGATACCCTAGGAATGTTACATGCATCATAATGACTTATGATCTTGTTTGAATTAGGTTTTTCATGAAATAGGAATAAATAATGAGTTAAAATGAATCTGAAAAAAATCTCATTCTACTAAGTCTTAGGAATTCCTTATTCACCTTTTTTTTCTATGGAATTTGGTCTTCATCCATGTGTAGATCTGCCATTTGAGACTCAACAATATGATCTTGTTGATAAGTGGAGGGTTGATTTAGTAGAGTATGAAGACTTGTGGAAGAAGATTCTGCATGATTTCCCATGACAGAATCTGGGAATGTATGAGGAATCTGATTTAGGAATGGATATAGAGAGTCAGATTTAGGATCTTTATATAACCTACAGCTTGTTCTAGGCGCCGATGGAGTACTGGGTTCTCTTGATGGTGAGCCCGATATAGGGATTTTCATGTCAGTGGCATACACATTACATGGGGGAGAGAAAATAGGATGTTGTTCTATGGGTTCATTTTGAGGAGTTCTAAGAAAAATTCTATTCCATGACCACGATAGATGCTAATAGGAAGGATTTAATCTCCCTCTAGTAGAGGACTATATCGGTACAAGATTTCGAGATCAAATTTGAAACTCTCCTATATTTCTCTATATCTCTTTCTAAATGATGAGTCTCATGCGAGGTGCCTAGAGGAGACACATAATCCTTTTTTCTAGTATGTGGATACTCCCTTTATATTCCAGACATTCTTGGAGGTACAAAAAAATAAAAGGTAGTTTAAAGGATTCACTCGTATCGAGGTCATCCTATATAGGTGAATAATCACAGTTTTTTTAATGGCTTGGTGATCAGTAGTATGTCTCTATTTTCAGGGTCATGAAGTTTCTTATTATAGGGGATGCTACCTCAGTAGTTTCTGTTTTGACCTTCTAGTCCTTGTGTCTACCTTGTGAGCACTGGGGTTGAATGTTTTCACTATGGAGTCCATGGGTATATCTAGATTCAGTGCCTAGTGACTATTCGACCTGATTATGGAGGAGTTGGGAAGTCTAGTTCACACCTCAGTAGTAGTTTCTAGCAGAGATTTTCCCGCAGCTGGGACAATAGCCTCCTAATCCACCAAGGGGAGATGAATCATGTAGAGACCGACTTTATGGTTTTACATAGGGACATTACTCTAGGAATGGTTGAGTTGGTAGTAAACATTAGAGGTTCATAGGAGTTGTGCGTGGTCATTTTCACGCTACAGAGGAAATAGTTCTAGTAGGGCCATAGATCATTCAAGGTACCATCAGTTTGGTCAATACTCTTGATTAATATATGATTGTTTTAGGAGATTTTCACTCATTTGTTTTACATGTTATTTTCCACGCTTTGGGACTAGACAAAATAGGATTCAAGTTCCCATAATGTTGAGTATTTCGGTCGGTGGTCAGACTGCCTTTTTTGATGCGTGTCAGGGAGGTTGGAAGAGGGTGGGAGAACATCAATCACATGGGGTTCTTTTCCTATTATAGATGCAACTATATGATGTCATCCTTGGCATCGATTCATTTTCCTCTATGCATTCTGTTATCGACTAAATTTAGATAAGGGTTATGTTTTCAAATGTAAATGGATGTTTTGTGGACTTCATTGTCATAACGAGTTCTCTTATGGGTAGTAGGCATATGGAGCCCTTTATTTCTTTGTTGGTCCAGATGATAGTGGAATCAGTGGCTGCTAATACTGGAGAGTTTCCCATCATTTTAGGGTAGTTATTATATATCTTTTATGAGAAGTCTATGATACAAACCCCTTGATGTTATTTCGATTTCGGGATAGAAATAAGACTCGGTGATTGTCCAATTTTAGTAGAACCTTATCAAATTTCACTTTCTATGTTGTAGGAGTTGACGATCTTGATTCATGACCTGATGAAAAAGAGATTTATAATGACTAGTGTGTCATCAAGGGGTTCTCTAGCCTTTTTAATGAAATAAGTCGGTGGTATGAGGTTGTACAGAAAATAATAAAGGTTTAATTCGGTAAAAATCAAGAACCATTACCCCCTAATAAGGATAGATGATCTTTTTGACCAGCTAGGGGGAGCATATTGGCTCTCTAAGATTTATATGCAATCTAGGTATCACTAGTTGAGGGTGAGGGAAGTGGATATCCCGGTGACATATTTCTGGTGCATATATGGGAACATCGAGTTTTTGGTTACATGACAAGATATTTACATTTCGATGGGAATGTGGTGTTATAACAAGGTGAAGTAGACGAACCATCAAAGGTTAAGGGAATCATTTCATGGGTAGAAACCAAGAATGTTGTAGAGGTTCATAGTTTTCTTGGTCTAGTGGGTTAACACCAGAGATTCACACATGATTTCCCTCGAGTAGAATCTTTTTTGACATCCTTGACTAGAAAATACCTAGCCTTTGTGTGGAGTGAGTAGTGTCAAGGATCATTCATCTATTTAAAGGGGATGTTGATCAGTTCCATAGTGCTCATATTTCTAGAGGACGGGGTGATGATCGAAGTGTTTCATGTTGCATCACTCTGGGGTTGCATATGCATGTTGATGTAGAAGTGGGGTGTGTTCTCTTATGGGTCTTGGTAATTATGTAACCATGAATGTATCTATGACATCAAAAATAGGGAGTTAGAGGTGGTTGCGTCCACACTAATGTTGTGGGGATATTTCCTTATTGGGTGGGGGATTTATGGTCTTCACGGATCACAAAATATTAAGGTATATCGTTTCCTAGGGAGATCAGAACATGCAATAATAGAAGATGATAGATTTTCCTAAAGACTATGATTTTGGTATTTCTTACACCTTAGGAAAGAGAAATTTTCATGGCTGATGCTTTGAGGAGAAGGTCCCATAATGAGGTATTTTGGGAATCTATGAACGCATGGAAAGTGATGGAGGAGTTGGTTGCCTAACACCTAGATACATGAATGGATGATTAAAGAGGATTTCTATTTCAAATTACAGTTTTATCTTCTTTGAGATGATAAGTAGTGGATTCCCAGTGGGGGACTGATAGGTAGAGATGATTCACGATCGCATTGAACATGGTGATTCTCGGAAGGGGTGGTCGTGGCATGCTTAGATTTAGATGTTGTTTCAAGGAAGGATATTTTTTAGTGGAAATGCCTGAGGGATTTTATTGTGAGATTCAAAAATCCCATTTAGAGGTACACTTATGTGTTTTCAATATGTAATATGGACTGGTGATGGTGTTTTGATAGCCTTGGATGTAGTGGTAACTGGTAGAGTTTCTGTCAAGGATCATAGTGTCTAGTCGGTGAAGGCTAAAAACCGTGTTCCCAGTAGTTGGTTACAACCCTTAGATGTAACTGAGTGAATGTGGGCTAAAATATCAATGGATTTTTTTGCATGGTTATCGATAGATTTAGGAGGCTATGGTGTTATTTGTGTAGTAGTGGATCGACTACCGAAATTAGATCATTTCATAGTAATAAAAGAGTTTGGTGTAGTGGATTCCTTAGAAAGGAGGTTTGTGGATGAGGTCATGTGGCTACATAGAGTTGTGAGTTCTATTGTCTCTGAACATGATACACATTTTACCTCACAATTCTTGAGGGGATTGAATAATGATTTTGGCACCCAGTTGCTGCTCAACACTAGCTTCTACCCTCGAATGGATAGGCCAAAAGAATAGACTGTCCAGATGTTGGAGGACATATTGGGAGCGTGATCTTGGAATTTGGTGGAACTTGGGTAAATCAATTTACATTTGTGGAGTTTTCTTATGATATTATATATCGTTCTTCTATTATCATGGATCCTTTTAATGATTTTTATGGATGATCATGTTTTTCACCATTATAAAAGAGAGAGGATAAGGATAATTCTATTCTGAGTCTTAATGTAGTAAAATTCATGATAGAGAAAATTCAGCTCATTTATGATTTGATGAAAGTGGTATAAAATTATCAGAAGTCATATGATGATTATAGTAAGAGGCCCTTGCAGTTTAGGGTTGGGGACCACTTATTGTTAAATGTTTCCCCTCGATGTGTGAATTTTTGGTTTGGTAGGAGATATATCTTTCTACAATGTTTATCATACCTTTTAAGGTGCTTGGGAGAGTTGGAATGTTGTAATAACATCTCGTATTTCAACCATGGTTAGATACGGTCCAAAACATATTTCATGTCTTTCAGCTTTATTAGTATTATCAGGATGTCTCTCATCTCATTGATTGGGGAGAGTTGGAAGTCAAAGATGATGTAAAGTTCATGGAGAAACAAGTAGATATCCATGACGGTTGGGAGAATTTGTTGTGTGGATGGACCATTACCTTGGTTCTTTTATTGTGGATTCATGGTTTCCAGTAGGATATAACTTTGTAAAGGTTGATGCAGATGTGTTCCCAATACCCAGAGTTGTTCTACATTTTTCCTTGTTCTGTTTCCATTTCTAATGCAATAATTAAAACATGTTTATTATTAGATGATTTGCTTCTTTATTCGATGAGGTGTGATAAAATATTAGAATATAAATAGGGTATTATTTGATTCTTAACAGATACACACTAAATAAGATGTGCTTAAACCCATTAGGGTGAGTTAGTTCCACCCAAAGAGAATAGTATATTGACATGGATAAAGGAATTCCCCAACTCATGTGTTCTGGATGGCATGGTTTTTTTGGAGTGTGTCTTGTGGTGAGATGGGGAAACATATGTTGGAGTAGGTGATCTTGGTTCTCAACATTTCACTCCATCAGTCGAACAACACAAGGTGTTTTATCCCCAAACTTTGGTGTTCTTAGACTTTTGTAGTGTTTGAAGCATAGAGAGAACATGGGGAGGTGTGTCACAGGGTGGTTGTTGAGACCCCTATTTTCTTTTTTGGGTTGGTCTTGAATTTTAAAAGATGATAATAGTATAATAGGAATCTGATATAATTCCATGGACCTTCCTGGTCCATTCCTTTGTGAAAATCCATTGTTTGAGGTATTCTGAAGGTCACAGTGCCTCATCTTGAGATTTAACATGTTTTTCATTTTTTCAATGTTGAGTCAGAAATGGTAGGTTGCTAATGGTGATTTAGAACTTGTTAATCACACTAGTGAGTCTTCTAATGTAGAGTCAGGAATGATTGCTCAATGACAGCGAGTCAGGACCAGTGACTCACATTGGTGAGTCATCCAACAGTGAATTAGGAATAGTAGGACACTGACGGTGACTCAAGACCAGTGAATCAAACTAGTGATTTATCCAACAGTTAACTCACCAATCAGTTGATCACCAACAGTATCTCACACCAGTGACCCACCCAACCATGTGTCATTTTGACAGTTTCCCCTAATTTCTATTTTTCCCCACTTTTTCCAAATTCTCTCCATTAATGTTTTATTTAAATTAAAATGAGTTATACCCATATATAAGTGTTTCTGAAAATGTTTCATAGGATATACACTATATCGTTAAATAATTATTGATCTAGAGGCTTTATGTTAGTCAAAATGAGTGGCCAAGATCAACTTTTAATGTGGAGTTCAAAACAGTTTTATATCCATTGAGTCTATGATCTATCCCTTCAATTCCGAACACCATTCATCTTTTCTTTCATTATATATTCTCTTGATACCCTTGAATCACAGAAGTGTTCCTCCGTAAGGAATCAATCATCAATGTTTCACCCTTATATAGTGAATCTATAGAGCCTTACACACCCCCTGTTTAGAGTAAGAAGGAGTTGATGGTCATTTATTTCATGAAGTATGGCTTCCTTCATCTCCCATTTATTTGTGTATCAAGCGGGGTACATGGACATGTTTCCCCTGTGAAGCTAGATAGATCCAATATTATCTGAGATAATCAAAGTGTCTTTAAAAAAATGTACATGGGATGAGAAAAGTGATATATGCAACAATTTTTCTATTTATTGATATTGAGAGTTGTTTTAGATTTTTTCCTACTAAAAATAATGGTTGTTAGTGGTCTTTGTTTGTGAACTAGGGGTGACATGCGATGGATTGTTATTGATCATGATTTGATTTCTTATATATATATAATTGGTTACCATGTATATTTTTTTAAACAAATAGATTCCTCAGGATAGAACTAGTTCTGTAATAACCCATGAATTATTAAAGTGGAAATATAAATTGAGTGATAGAAAAATCTAAAAACCCCCTGATATGTTTGGTGTTATTGTGTGTTGTGTGTAGTTCTATTCTATCTAGTTTCTTGTTTGGATTTTTGGAGTTGGGTTAGTGATAACAGATGTAAGTTGGAGTCTGAGAGTTGGTGAAAGGAAATCTCGGGTTGATTGATTGATCAATTGTGGAATGGATGGGTAGTGCTTGAGTAATTTGGTTATAGGATCATGTGGTGGTATTTCTATGTTGTCGGGTGTGATGGGTGTGGTGTTGTTATATAATATAGTTGATGGGTTGGTTGTGATGAGGTGTTTTGTGGGGTTTGGTGGCAAGTTGGGGGTTTTCATATTATGTAGAAGTGTAGTGAGGAATGACTTAGAAGAATGATGATGGAAGGGGTCTGTATGAGTCTATAAAAGAGTGAAAATATAAGGTGAGTTTCTTTACTATAGTTCTTTTTATTTTGAATGGTTTATAATGTGTTTCTTGTTGCGTGATATGGTTGGTAGTTTCCCAAGAATGGACTGAATGGAAAAATGTTTTTTCATAATAATTAATAATAATAATTTAAATGAGTTTTATGGAGGTATGTCTATTTTATGGATTTTTTAGATGGATTTATTTTATCAACATCTAAATAATCTATTGATTGTGTCAAATAATTCAATTAGAGGTAGCTGCATAGTTGGTGGTATCACAGGGTGGTATATTGTCTGATAAAAAACCCATTGGTTGGGATTAACTGTTTGATAATATATATATATATATATATATGTATATTTTACTTTTTTTCTATATGCACGCCACCCTAGTTTGGAGCTATACACCAAACATCCAAATTTTCACAGGAGAGGGAGTCATTACCAAAAATCCCAATATCTGGATGGATTGCTAGAAGCCAGCTCTTCCCTATTTCCTCTTCTAGGCAGTGATAGCCCAAGATTATTTGGGAAGGATGTGATTTTTTAGGTCCATGTGGGTGTGTGTAGTTTTTATTTTCCCATGTTTCATAAGGATGAGATATGTAATGGTTTCTTAGATTTTTATGGGATGTAATGTGGTATAAAAACCATGTTTCTACGAGCATGTTGTGGTTGCGAGGCACTGTTGTGTGTGGGAAATATGTGATGAGAATTGTTTTCCCAGGTTGTGGGATTAGTTGTGAGGCTTAGGTGTGTGATGGAAGGATGTAAAAGGGAACTTTCAGAAGAAGTTAAAGTTCCATGAGATTTTCCATTAGGGTATGAGGGTTTCTAATCAGTGTTAAAGTGGTGTGTGGTACCCTATCATCAATGTAATTACAATATTATGTTACATGAATTTCATTTCATGGTGAGTATGACTTGGTTATATGGGAATGACAAGGATACCTTGTTATGTGTTGTTTGTTCTTCTATTTTTAAATGGGATAATTAGTATGCTCCAGCCACTTTCACAGAAGATACTTTGGTTTTTCATATTGACTGTAATTGTATGCTCACCCAACGTTATAAAAATACTTTTAGTTATATAAAAAGATTTTTTGAATTGTGTTGGTAATAGATAACTTTGAATGGGGGATGGTTTCTATGTTGCTTCTTGTCTTTGTTATTTTGGTATTTACTTCAGAGATTTTTCATGGTATTTGTAGCAGTTTTACATTAAACATGCACGTTGGATAGTTTTTGGTTTTTTATATATGTTTTAGAGTTTTTTTTGAGATATACCATCTTATATCATCGTCACATTATCTTATTAAAAAAGTAATATCTCTTATTTCATTAAATTATATACCCTTGGTGTAAGTCTCCACCCTAGGGCCTACTAGAGGTGGGACTCGATGTTCATTATCTATATTCCCTCATTGTCAACTTAAGAGGGAAATCTTTAGAGAGAGGGGGTCATGACATGATCAGTCAATGCATTAAGGGGTTTTATAATGTCTAGGACCTACCTGAAACTACTTTTCAGAACTAGTCCTCATATATAAATTAATCTATTTAATTCTATAACAATATTCCCTAGCATCAACTATAGATATAGAGAAAAGGACACAAATTTATCAATATTACCCAATTTTTTCAATTAACATTGGAAGTAAACCCCATATGTAAAAATGGTATATGGTTTAGGAAATAGTCATATAAATAAATCAATAATATAGATATTTACTATAAAATAATTAATGAAGAAAATGATTACCATAAAATGAATATTTTATGTGAAAGCTAATAGTCACTAAAGAAATTTAGATTTCACAATAACATTTGTGACAAAGTAATATTAAAATCAAACCCAATTTGGTGGAATAATTTAAATTAAAATATTAAATACCATGAAAAATGGATTATTCATGATATTAAATTTAAAATAAGAGGTATAAACACCATATAAAACTGAATTGGTTCATAATAATAAATAAGTCTCAATGGAATGTTAATAGATATGAAATCCCTTTCAATACGATCCAATTTGGTTCAACACCATTTTACCCCTGGTATAAGGTTTTTAATAATTTTATTAACTTACTACAGAAATATATTAATATTTATGACCATATTTAGTATTCTGTTATTACATATTATTACTTATTCATTAGAAATAATTAATTATTTTAATCAGTTTAGGTGTTAATTGCCATGTTTCTTGAGTTTGTTTTGCCTTGTTATTTACTTTTTTCTATTATATAGATAATTATTTTATCATATATCTAATGTAAATAATGATTTATATATCATGTATATTTAGTATATATTTAATTAGTGTAATCCATAAAATTTATTTATAGTAAATGAAATGCACCTTTCATGGTAGCGGTAGACAATAGATACGAATGAATGTCTCTTCCATTATTATTATCATGTTAAATAATGAATGATAAATGATATATATGAATATTATCATTATATGATAATATTTCTTTTATATATATTGATTTTTTTATTAAAACTATCTTTAATAAATTCATTTTAATGTGTAAATGAAACACATTACTTCGTGAGGAAACAGTCAATTGTACACACTAATGACGTTATTGTATTACAAAAAAGAGAAATGTATGAGATATATGTGTTATAAAATAGTTAAATAATCCAAAATACATCATAAATATTATATATATCATATATAAATCTTATGTAAAAAATTATTACCAAACATGATGGGTTGTAATGGATGAATGAACTATATTGGTTCATGAGGCGGTAGTCCGCCATACACACGAATGATGAATGTGTATCTGATTTTTTGGAAGTGTGTGAAGTTTTAGTCAACAAAATTTAAAAACAGTTAGTATACTATTTATATATAGGTTATTATATTGTATTATATAACATAAATTGATGGAGTTTGATAAAAAAAATAAAAATAAAATATATTTTGAATATAATTACCTTTTCTTTTGGTATCCTCTTTATATTTTCACTAAAAACATGGAATACAAGATTTAGTCCCAAAATTATTTATATATGATGATGGGAGTGAGTTTTTGAAGTTATTGGGGAAGGTGTTTTTCGAATTAAATGTCCTAAGTGGGGTGTAGATGTGCTGGGAGTGAGTGCCCTTTTATAGTTGAGAAGGAGTGCCATTCCAATAAATACTCAAAAGTATTTACTATTTGAAGGTCAATACTACCTCAGGTGACTCAAAAAAAATATATTAAAATGTTTTTGTGTATAATTTGGTTGTTCTGAACCTACAATAAAAATATATCACATGTTTCAAATATTTTTTCCCTCAACTCCTATGTTTCCATATTTTATAATTTTGGTTATTCATTATGGTAACTATTTTTCTAACCTGTGTAATTAATCTAATTTGGCCAAATGACGGTGATAATTATTATATAATTTTAACCTACTACTTATAAATATTTTATGTAATTAATATAATAAAAATCTCTTGTTTTTTGGGAAATTATTCTTAAAATAATTTCCAATAATGAGTAAAAACACTTCTTAAATAGTAACCAATCAAAATGAGTTTTTTATAATTAAATAGTCAATGTAGTTTTTATAATAGAATAATAGGTCCATTAATGGAAAATATTTGATATATAAATACATATTAATATCACTTGAAATAATATAGTATTTTTAGTAATTTTATATCAAAAAATACAATATCATATATTTTAATATAACATTAATGTCAATTTTGACATTATTAATCAAATCATTTTTTAAAAACTATAAATAAAATTATAAAATTCAAAAATATTTATTCAATAATTTTTAACATGATATGTTCATATAAAAAATAATTTATCATAATAATTCATTAAATTTCCTTATCATTTATTATTTTTTGGTATCATTTATTTTATTTCATTATTAACTAAATAATTACTATGTTAGAATTTCATAATAATTTTAATTTAAAAATTAATATATAAACATTATATAAAAATTATTAATATAAAACATTATTTACCATTAAAAATAATGTATATAACTGAGCCTGTTTAATTTTACTCCCTTTCCAAAGTCATTATATAAATTAAAATTAAGAAACAAATATTTTTTTTCATTCTCATTACTTATTTTATGGGTAAAGTTTAGGGAATAGTTCCAAAAAATAATATTCCTAGATATTAATGTCATAAAATCCATCATATGTCTAAAAAATAAGTTTTAGATGAATTTTAATGTCATTTTCCCTCTTAAATTTAATGGTTTGTCCATTGGTTAAAAATGCTTTCACTTAATCATTGCAATTCATTTTAACATCCTTCACTAATCACTATTAAAAAATGTGGAATTTTTACAAAATATAAGATATTAATATTTTAAATATAGAAATCTAGTTCTAAAAATTAAATTCAAATATGCGTTGAAAAATAATTTAAAATTAATTCCAAAGACTGAATGATAAAGTGGGGTTTTAAAGGGAAAAAGTTCAGAAGTTAACATGGTTTTAATATCTAAATTTAATATAAAAATGATTCTATTTACCTAAATTTGATTAATAAATTTATCTTTTATCTAATTTTAATTTAAAATAAATTTACAGAATAATTTTTCATTATCAAATTTTTACATGAAAATTCAGTTTTTAAATAAAATTAATTATTTTTTACTATTCATCAAAAATGAAAATTTTAAGATAAATAATAATCACTCAACCTTATATTATTTTTAAATTATGAATTATAATGTTAAGTTTGTTATAATAAAAATATTAATAAAAGTATCAACATTTATATTTTAAATAAATGCGTGACTAAATGGTTTTCATACTACCTTTAGAAAAATATAGATTTTTAAGCTTAAAATTGTATTTGTTCTAATCATAATCAAATTAAATACATTAAATTAACTTCAATGAATTTAATTCAAAATTTGATACATAAATTTCATTACGATAATTTACTAATATAAGTTAATTTAATTAATTTGGTAAATATTTTTTTGGGCTCATAAAAAGGGTTTTTTATTAAAAAAATATTTATTTTAAATTCAGTTCCATATTCCTTTCAAAAAAATAAGTAACCAATGAATTAAAACATATTTTTATAACAAGTTTCATCATATTCATATCCTCCAATTCAAAGGATATAAGATAATAATATTAATAAAAATTGGTAAAACATATTCTTGCATGCAACAAAATATACTGAAGAAAGTTGTTGTTGCGTGAAACACAAGCACACTCAGTATTGTATGCATTTCATGGAATATCATAGATTGAATTTAGTTAAAATAATTACTATATTTTAAATTATTTGGATGTTATATTTATTTATTCAGTTGGTTTTTCTTGTGAAAAATTCTTCCAAATACAAAGTAATTATTTAATATTTTTGATGTGTTACATTCTACCCACCTTAAATAAATTATATCCAAGAAAATTAAACATTATCTCAGGAATCATTGTTTTAATATTTTAAAATACCATTTTTTAAATTAAAAATATGAAGAATAATTGAAGAAACATCATATAAATAAAACATATTGAGAAGTACATTGGTCATATATAATAATACTTACCAAGGTTTCCATGTTGGAGAACATTAGTGGAAATATAAGGAATGCGTAAATAATTATTGAGAGTGATTTATTTCATTTAACAAAAGATGGTAAGAGAATAATGGAAAGTTAAGTGCCTCAAAACCAAACATCTATTTTGATCTAAAGGGCCATCTGATTCATCAGATAAAAATGAAATAATAAAATATTTTTTTCGTGATCCAAATCATATATTTGAATAATTATTTTACTCTATATAAATATATGTAAAAACTTACATGTCAGGTTTTTAATTCATAATAAATAAATTATCCTTTTTTGTTCCTTGAATTATTTCTTATTCACTTATTAACATAGTTTTCATCATATGTTGAAGTAATAAATTAATCTCTAAAACTGTGTCTAAGGATAAAATTAAAGCATTTCATAAATGGTTATCCATATATACCTTCCAAAATATCAAGATCCAATACATTAGAAGGTCACTAAATTTGAGAAATGAACTTATCAATAATTTAAACAATATGAACTAGCTCTAAATTTTAGAATAATAAGAAATATAAATACCTTTATCGTGTATTCTATTGGAACATAGTAATAACATTAAAAACAATAAACCCATATCGAAAAAATACATTATTACTTATTATTTATGTA
Source organism: Viscum album (assembly GCA_963277665.1). Classification (NCBI taxonomy): domain Eukaryota; kingdom Viridiplantae; phylum Streptophyta; class Magnoliopsida; order Santalales; family Viscaceae; genus Viscum; species Viscum album. The sequence goes on from OY728140.1 coordinate 658,189,489, forward strand.
AATCATAGATTATTTTATATATTCATTAAATAAAAAATTACATAAACTATGTCAATGATAGCATAAAAAACTTTTTCAAAAAATGCTTAATCATTTCCAAGGTAGTTAATAATATCTAACTTACATAATAAATAAAAATAATCTCTTTATAACATCAACATTATATCAAAATATTAAGCATAATAAGGTTTATCTTTCCCTAATTCGTTTATTACTTCACATATCTACATAATTATTTTTATTATTCATTTGTACCATTAAACCCACTCTTGTAGATCAATAATGAAATTGTACTATAGAAAAATCCTTAAATAGTTCGTGATTTTCATAAATTGTAGATAATTGATAAAATACTCAAATGACATATTTATTGGATCTAGACACGAGGACATTAATCATTCATGTTCAGTTGTATCAAAAGAATAATCATAAAGATAATCCCTTATCTTATTCTGAGGTATATTCTCTTTACACATGTGGAATTAAATTACATATTTCCCTATATCTTTATAGTATAACCATTTAGCATTGTAAAATTTTTACTCTCCCTTGCAATCAAGGGCATGGTGAATTTGTTTCTCCACACATGAAGATAAATAATTTACTCATACAAATATACAAAGGTGTTTCCTTCCATAAATATCACATGTGGGGAAATCCCACATTCCCTTATTCCATTAATCCGTATTTTCTGCTTTCAGTATCTTATTAACTTTCTTCCCTTAAAATCCATAATACATAGATAACTCTTTGTTGGTCTTCTTATGGAATTTTACACTATTATAATGAAAATGTTTTGCATACTAGTTATTTTTAAAATATTAGATTAAGACCATAAAATGCATGATTATTCGTACTATTTGGATCTCTTGTATTGGCTAGGTTTACATTCCTTCATCATGGTTCCATTTCTTAAATTGAAGATACTCTATATTATTTTATATCTTTATGAAATAAAATTTAGAATCCAAAAATAAGTTAAATGTTTAAATAAATAGAACATTTTATCCATCTCTAATCTCATAACCGTAAATATGGTTTTTTTGGGATTTTCTCATATATTTATCCTCAATTTTTATCTTAAGATTATTCCATATTATTTTTTTCCTAATTCTAGTGCCCAAGTTTTCTATTGAACTACCTTTGATAGAAACTATAACAACCTGACCACAGAAATCCAAGGTAGCTACCTAATATCATTACATTAGAATATGATACAAGGAATCATATCCCAAACTATAGAATAGTTTAGTGGAATTGGAAAATCATATACATTAATGATACTGATTTCATATTGGGAATACAAAAGAAAACATACTACAAAAAATCTAATACAGAGAATCCTTTAAAATTAACTCTATGATCTCTACATCATAACCAAGGGAAAGGGAAGAATATAAGGGTGAGATCAAATTATTAGTAATGAATCAGTATGATTAATCAAAATGGAAAGGTCAATAACTGAAAACAAATTCCACTGAAATAATTGGATAAGGAATAATAAATATGGCATGTTAAAATACTAAAACATATGTCATTAAATCAACAAGAAGAGAATGATATTCATCAATAGATAATGTTAAAGATAAATTATTATTGATAATATATATATATATATTTATTTAATGAACTCAATTATTAATTATTGGATGTAATGTCTAACGTACATTAAAACATATACCACTATGACCTTTTACAAGATGATTCAAAACTATATGAGAAACCAATTTAATATTCCCAACTGATTTGTCTCGTGGGACCATTCGATGCATCAAGGGGATATATAATGTGTTGGACCCAAAAATCACTTCCAGTTTAAAAATTATTTTTATATTTGATAATTGATTTAATTCATGGAAACTATTTCTTATATAAAAAATATGTATTGAGTATAAGATAAATATTTATCAATATTTCCGAATTTTATCGAATAACTGTCAAATTAATTTTTTTTAAATTTTATACGGTTATGTAAATAATAATACCCATCACATAAATATATTTTTATTTAATATAAATTTATTTATTATGGAAAAATTATTATAATAATGATAATGTTTCAAGGGGGTATTAAAAATTAGAAAAGAAATTGATATTTTACAATAACTTTTATCAATTTGTAATTTTGAAATCAAACAAACTAGGATGATTTAACTCAAATTAAAACATAAAATAACATTAATAACAAATTATTAATGATATTATATTTCAATGGGGTATCATATACACCACATAATAGTGAATTGGTGTATTATACCAAATAAGTATCCGGAGAATGTAAATTGAGATTAAATCCTTTGCCTTATGATCTGTTTTGGATGAACACCCATTAAATTCATATATAATGATTTGAATAATGATTTTAAATTATTAAAACACTATATAAATATTTATAAAATCGTTATTTATTTATTATTATATATTATAATTTTGCAATAGTAAAAGTTATTTATTTTCATCATTTATAGTGTTAATTGCCTTATTTTTCAAGTATGTTTTGACATATTATTTTATTTCTTCTATTAAATTGATCATGATTCTATCATCTAAAAAATTAAAATAATCATTAAAATATCATATATATTCTTTATAAATGAATTTAGAATAATTTATAAAATTCAGTTATAGAAGATGAATTGCATCGTTTATGTAGATGGTAGGTCGTGCATACCCATGAATGTTTCTTCAATTTTTTTTCATATTATTTAAAAAACAAAATATGATATAAATATATAATGTCATTATAGTACCATATTCTAGTCATATAAATTACTTATTTTTATTAAAACCACCCTTAATACATTCAATGTAATTTGTGAAAAATCACATCACTTCACCATGCAGTAGTCTGTTATACACATGGACGACATTATTGAATTAAAATCAAATAAAAAGTCTGAATTGATTTGTTATATAATAATTTAGGAATAATAAATACATCATAAATATAATATATATAATATATATAATTTATAATTTAAATTTCCACTATGAATCCCATCATCGATAGGTGGTAATTGAATAATGAACGACACATGTACATGATGCGGTCATCCGTCATAGACACAAACAACGATTGTGTATCCCATTTTATAGAATATTGTGATGTTAATGGTCATTAAATACACATAAAAAATATAGTTATTGTTAAGATAATGATTCTATTATATAAACATAATTAAATATAAATTTAGTGAAGTGAAAATGGATACAGAATTAAAATTCTTTTAGAAGATCATTACCTCTTGATCGGGTATCTTCTTAGGTTTGAACTGATACAATGAAAAATTTTATTTATTCCTAATATAAGGCTCAATGATGAGTTAGGAAAGTTTTTTAGGGCTTTATTAATGTCTTTATTAGTCCAAATGGTTTGGTAGATATGTAGATGATGGGGGGAGAAAGTTTTATATTATAATTGGGGAGTTGGATTCTTGCAAACATAAAATCATTTTCAATAATTGGAGGTGAATATTAGTTAAATAGATCCAAACATAATAATTAATAGTTTTGGGGATTATTTGGTTTATACCCACCACCACCAAAAAACATAACACATATTGTAAAAATTTATTTTCTAAACTCTTATTTTTGTTTAGTGTGAAAATTTGGTTTTTCATTACTATAAAAATCTTTATAACCAAACTAATTAAAACCTTAAAAAATTAATGTGAAAATTATTATAGAATTTTTACATACTAGTTAATAATATTATACATAACTATTTAAATTAAAATCTAATGTGTTTTGTAAATTAATCATAATAGAAGGGAAAGTAATGTGTAATGAAATCACTTAAACTTTAATCATTCTTATGATGTTTTTCACTATTTAATTGTTTAATATAGTTATCATAACAGAAAATTTTGTTTATTTATTGAATATATTTTATATTCAATTACATTAAAAATTATCTTGATATATTATATGATTTTAATTATTTTTAAATAAATTAATATAAAAAATGATCTTTAAAATGGCATTACAATAATTTTTGACATTAATAATATAATTTTAATATAAAAATATCAATGAAATGATTTAACTAAAATATTATATGTTAAAATATGTTTTACATATTATATTAGTATACAAAATAATTTAAAAAAATAGTTCATTCAATTTACTTTACTTTAAATAATGTTATTATAACTATTTAATTTAATTGTTAACTAATTAATTCTATGTTGGCACTTTGATAAAAATTTTAAGTATCTAATTAATCTCTATAAATTAAATTAGAATTATTATTATGGGATAAAATTATTCATTTTTCTAAATAATGATTATAAATGGACCTTTGTAATTTTTATCTCATTCCCAAAAAATTATAGAAATTAAAATGTGGGAAAGAAACTATTTTGTCTTTATCATTAAAGAACATTATATGGGTCAATATCATGAAAAAGTTTCACATAAATCCGATAATCTTATAATAAATTTTTTTTTAAATATGTCTTGATAATGGATTTTTTCAAATTTTTATCTCTCATTTGGCCCCATAATTATAAAGTATATTCTCATGGTAAACAAGTTTCTCTCATAATCACACTAATTATTTTTAGCTACCTTCAATAATCACTTTGGTAAAAAAATTATGAATCCATATTAGAAAGTATAAAATATATTTCTTACAATTATATATTTAATTTTTAAAAATTCAATTCATGTAATTAGAAAAAATCAATTCAAAATTAACCTCGTATGTGGAACAATAAATTAGGTTTTAAATTTAAAAATATTAAAATGTTTACAAGCTACTTAAATATAAATTCAATATGAAAATGAATCCAAAGAACTAAATTGTATTAGTACATGTATAATTGATCTAATAATACTTTTAAATCGATTTATAATATAATTCACCTTTTTATATTATTTAGATGAAAAGTCTGTCTTCAATTAAAATTTAGTATTTTTACTATCCATCTAAAAATGAAACTTCTCAAAAAAATACCAAAAAAATTTCCTAATCTAATTTTTAAATTAAAATTTAAAAAACTATGTACTTGTATAAAATAAAAAAAATAAAATTGTGAAAATTTATTTTTAAAAACAATTTCTCCATTAAAAGGAAGTAATACTTCCTTTAAAAAATCAACTTTTTATGAGTATAATTGAATTTATTCTTATCATATATTAATAAAGTGCATTGGATGAAACTAAAAATAATTTATTTAATATATAGTACATAAATTTCATTAATATCCTTCACTAAAATTAAATAAATTAATATATTTTGATAAAATTACTTTGGGTGCGTAATAAAATATTTAAATAAAAATGTAATGTTTATATTAAACTGGTTTTTACATTCATCTATAATAAATTTGTAGACAGTATATTCAACCACATTTTCAAAAGTTAGTTTATAATAGTCATAACCATTAATTTAATGCCTTTGATATAATAGTATTAATAATATTTTGTAAAACTCAGAATTATGAGTCATGTTAGATGTTAAATAAATTCATTGTTTAATGTAAGCTAAGGTTACTCACTTTTTCATTCATGTTAAGGAATATCATAGATTGGATTTATTTAAAACAAATAATTTATTCTAAATTATTTTGAGTTATTATTCCCTTAGGAAATTTTATTGTGTTTCATACACTCAATCAAATCCATTTTCCATATTTTTGAATTTTATGTTATTATAATACTATTAAAATATAATTAATTTAGGTCATTGGAATCTGTTTCAAAGAGAATTATCACATTAAAAATAATAAATCTTTTGAAAATTATTTGATTCCATAGACTTTTTTAAAATGTTCTTGTATGTTTGATTTTAAATTTAATTATTTAAACCATGTGAATTAAATATGAAAAATAGGGATACCATATATGGAATCATAAAAATTTATAATATAAAAAAAGTCATTATTAATTTTTAAAATAATTAAATTGTAAACATAGTAAAAATAAAAAACCATAGTTAAGGTAAAATTGTGTTTATGAGCGGTCAAAAATACGTAATGCTGTTAAAATTTATTTAAAAAAATTAAAAAACACATTTTGTGTCCACATATAGAATTTAATTCCACTAATTTTTATAATGACCCATTTTGGATTCTTTTTCCCAAAGAAAATCAATGGTATCACCTTTTCTTCTTTAAAATTCAAAGTGTTTCCTCTCCCCAACATATAAAATTTCATCCCTCAGGTATCCATTTCATTCTTCCAAAACCCTTTCAGTTATATCACCTCTAGGAATATGTATTACATACTGCACTTTATACACCATAGTATCATTAGTTTTAGATGAAATCCCAAATAAGAAGGCTTTTTGTATTATACTAAAATATGCCTATGAAAAAGCGGTAAAATTATTAATCTGCCTATATTTTATTTCTTCTTCCACCTCCGTAAAATATGTTTATGTTAGGATATATAAAATAACTAGTATCTCCCATATTTTTATATTTTATAATATTAATGGAATTACCTATATCCATCTCCACTACCAAAAAATGGAAAACAAAACTGTTGATAATGTGTACGATAGACTACTATATCACGATATAACGTAATTAATTATCTATAAACCCCAACTAAAGAACATATAAAATTAGATATTTAACATATTTTTAGGAAAATAATAAATTTATTACAGTTTTTTAATTATTAAATCACACATAACTACTAAATTTTCATTTTATAGAGGGATATGATAACATGCCTCATGTGTACAATAGACTACCGCCTTGTGAAATGATGTGATTATTTTTAGTTATTATTTATATGGATGAAATTAAAGATAATGTTACTGAAATTTATGTGATCTTTATTACCTAAAAATACATCATTTAATATAATATTACATCTAAATTATTACCATAAAACATAGTAGAAAATAATATTTTCAATTGTTTGTACATGTAGAATATCTCCTATATGTAACGATATGAAATATTTTTCATATTATTTTCAGATGTATGGTAATAGGTATGTATGATATTAATATAAAAATAATATATAAAACTAAAATAATTCTTTAAATATGAATTAATATTACTTCCATTTCATTATATCTATTATGAAAAATGGAAAGAACATACATGCATATGCACAACATACCTTCTCTCTAAATGTTGTAATCAACATTCTATCACAAAAATCTAATCTAAATACATATATAATGAATAAATTTGATATTTATATCATTTTTAATAATTGTAAAATTATGTAACCAAGGTAAATGTTATAAAACCAAAATTATTGAACCAAAACATGCAGGAATATAAAATAATTATCAAATGAAATAGTGATTATAAAATAGAATTATTATTAAATGGGTGATAAAAAAGTATGTAAAGATTATATTGTATTATATATAATAATATGTTTCTTTAAAATATTTCTAATAATCATATATCTATGATACATGATTTTCAGACACATATGAAGGAAGTTGAACCTATGTTAAGGGTTTCTCAAATCACTTTCACTTTTGTGTGACATATTCCATATTCTCCACTTATTTATTTTTTATGTTGTATATAATTACCATTTAAAATCTTATAACATTAATTTATTTATATTAATTTTATTAAAAGTATAATTTTAATATTACTTCTTTAATGTGGAATACAATTATAAATTTATTATTATGGTAAGGTTTAATTTCGCAGACTCATTATTATTCAATATTTTTTAAATTTATGTATGCGTTTATGTATTTGGTATTACAAAATTAAAAATAATATACATTCATCTAATCTTGAAGTTCATGATAATTTTATCTAAAAGTACCATTTTTCACTCAGTGGTACTAAAATATTTTCTGAATATGGTTTTGAGAAAATTCGATTCATTTCTTTCTTCAGATGAAAAACATTTTTCTTCAAAAACCATGTTTTCCAAAAAAAATAATTTGAAAGTATTTTTAGCATTCTCAAAATTATTTATTAAATGAATTTTTAACCATTATTGACATTTTTTAAAAAAATTAATGGAATCCTAATTTCGTTTTTCAAACATTAGTCATTTGGGTTTTAACAAAAATGTATGTAAAATATTCCACCATCTTGGTATATTAATAATTTAAAGATAATATTATACAATTCAACGTTATTTTTAAAATAATATTATTTCCAATATGTTTTGTGTAATCTTATTTCTATAATACTATTTGTAAAATACAAAGGTAATTTTCCTCAATAATGTATTTATGGAATGTTTTCATTGTATTTGTATTCATCATTGACTTTTAACACTTTATTGTACTTATGATACAATGGGGATATGATTTATTGCTATCATCATACCTATTTATTTGTATCATTTATGATCTTTTTTGATATGTATATAAACTATTCTGACCACTTACTCTATTACACTATATGGTTTATTATTATGATTATTTGATTAGGGTAAGTATTACCATTTAATATGTTAGTTTTTTAATATGAATTTTTATATTCATTATGTTTTAACAATTTTATTTGATGAATTCATTGGAATTAGTAACCAATAGGTCAGTACTAGTTATAGATATCCCCTTGAGGCATCGACAGTTCTCATGTGAAAAATTAGTTGTCTAGATTAAATTATTTTTTACGTCTAGTTTTAAACTGGATTGTGAAAGTCATTTCATTATGATTTAGATGCATAAATTTTTTAAATATCTCTTTATTATATTTATTTTTTTATATCCATTTGTATATTGGATTAGTTATAATATCCATGAATAAATTTTAAGCTCAAATGATTATTTATTTTTCTTTATTTGATCATCATTTTTTCTTATCATATTATTCTTAAAATACTGATTAATGTTTATATGTTTAAGTTAATTACATTTCCAAATTTATAATTATTATTCATTCATGACATCTTCCATTGTATTTTCACCCATACTGAGCATTTAGTGTCACCACTTTATTTTTTTATTTTCCCCAGTATACAAGGTAGCATTTTTTTATTTATATATAGTGATATGCAATGTGGAACAATGGAATTATAAAATAAAACACAATATATGTTTTGGTTTTTCAAATTTATGTTAAATTTAATCACATATCTAGTCTTACAAGACTACTATACTATCATATAAATTGGTATTTGATATTTTATATCTAATTCCTATTTAATAATGTAACTAATCGCTCTGGGATATTAGAGTTGGGGACTTTACAATGAATGTTTAAAACTGAGGAATGAAAAATAATTTTTTTGTTAAAAATCAATATTTTCACACATTCATAAAATCATGATGCATTTAAAAAATATTAAAAATAAATAAAAAATAAATTTTACATCAATAGTAAAATAATTAAGTCAATTTGGTGAACTTAATATTCTAAAATTGTAAAATAATTCTTCTAAATAATATTTTATAATACCTGAAAACCCATATTAGTTATGAATATATTTTTTCATTTTGGATGAAGATTTCAAAATATTCTTATGATAACTATAACACTGTAAAATATAAATAACGAATATTAATGAGACATGGAAATTATTTATCTAAAAATTATCTTGGTTGTTAAATTAAGAATACATTCTTTTATTGGACTTTCTAATAATCAACTAAATAGTTTTTGATCAATTTGTTTTACCTTCATTATTACTTCCATCAGTATATCATTCAAATATCAGACCTTATTATTATTCATAAAATATATTATTCATTTATAATATCAATAAGAGTCTTTACCTACATCTCTTCTTTCATCCATTTATCTATAATTGTACTCTCTTTCTATGGGATCTCCTAATAAAGTATGTATTTATGAATCTTTGTTTTCTAAAACATATATATGTGACTTATTGTACTCAAACATATTCATTAAATATTCAAAAAACAAATGAAAAAATTATAATATATCACCATCACATATTATGGGCCCAACATATATATGTGTTTTATATTTTTTGTAGTATAGTTCATAATCTAAGGATTTCCTCTTCCTTTTATGATGTTGGGATTATGGTGTTCTTTTGAAAGAATGTATGTGTCCTAAAGAGGCTAAATGATGGTTCAATCATCCAGAATTCACATAAAATGAGAATTAACTTATTTCAAATTTCATAATATCAGGGTGTACATTTCATGAGTGTATAAGAATTAATTTATATTTAAAAATATAATAATTGTAATATTATTAAAAAATGCATGATTATGATTATTAAATAAGAAACTATAAGGAATATATCAAAAATGAATAGTGAAAAATTCAACACTTATTGAACATGATAAATGGTGAATAAGAATCAAAATGTGATAATGATAAATAATAAATAAAACATTTTGCATGATACATTAATTTGAATTTGGTTTTATGATCTTAAAACGATCCCGCGGAACTAGGTTAAAAATTACAGTTATGGATTATTTTACTCTTATAATTTTTTTCACTCTATATCCAGTAAATCACAAAATATTTATATTTTTAAACACATTTTTTTTTACTAAAATTAAATTGGTTTTTCAATTATCATATTTCATTTTACCATTATATTGAAATATATAAATGGGGAGTTTGAGGAATATATTTTGAGGTGAGAAATAATTAATGAAAATAGTTCTCTATATAGACCCTAAATATTAGAGTATCTAAGGAAAAGAAAAAGTGTGTGGTAGACATGGGGAAGACTATGTTATTATAGAATGGGAAATAAATGTATTTCCGGATACAAACTGAAACTATATTAATCTTTTACTAGATTCAATGTTTGACTTGATAAAATATTGAGAGAATGCCTAATGAGATATAGTTTCTGAAGAGACCAAACTTTAAATGGATCATGTTATTTGGGAGACCATGATATATCATGATACAATAAATATATATAGTCAAGTTTAATGATTGGCAATATGTGGGTATATTTCTAGATATTCACTATTTGGAGGGAGTTTGTGAAGTAATGAAAAAAAATATAGGAATATCATTTATAAAAATGATTTAATTTTCTCATAAAATAAGGATTAATTATGAACAATAAGACCAATTAATAGTGATACTAATAAAAATAAATGTATAATTCTATTATATAACAATACATAGTAAATGTTGTTATATATATTCAATGTTAAAATTTTGATTCCAAAATTTAAAATGACGAGGAGTTCATAGATCATGGAGAATCTAATATCACCTGACATAGTTAACATGATTATCTGGTGAAAATATATACCGATAGAAAAAAGGCTTTGAATACCAATAGTAGTATGAAAAAGTTCATTCACACGTGTTCTATTTCAATAGATGCGCGAAATAGTATTGATGAAATATTAGGATAAGATAATTTTATTATGGTGAATTAAAAAAATAAAAATCATATTCAAAATAATCACACATGGGAATTAATTTCATGTGTCAAAAAGAAAACTATTAAATGGATGATGTTGTTTTTCTTAAATATTGTCAATACGATAAGATAAGTATCATAGAAGAAAACTCATCTTTAATATATGGGATACATTTAAGATATTTTTTTGTGAAATTGATGATTTTTTTTATAATTTTTATGAATAAAAAAATTCAAATAATTCTTATAAAAATTTCTCATGCTAATTATAAATAACATCCAATGGATTCTACGTAGACATTCTAAAATTATGAACATGAGGGAGATGATTATATTCATCAATAAAAAATTTATATAGGAAAATGTTAGTTTTGATGTTTTATATCATAATAAAGGAATATATTGAGTTATTAATGTTCCCTTGAAATGGTATTCAATGCAATAGATCTATTTAGAAATAATGTAAATTAAGAAATGAAAGGTGGATGGAACTTAATTAATTTTAGGAAAAAAGTCGACACTTATTTATTTTTTACATTGATAAAAAAATTATTACATGGAATAAAGAAGAAACATGATTAGAATTATCTTTAAAAATTACAAAATACATCATGATGTCTATTATTGGTTAGTTGGAATTTTTCATTTTTCATGTCATGAAAACATCAGGTTTTACCTTTTTATCATTAGATATGTATGTTTGTGAGTGGTTTAAGTTACTAAATATTAAACTAAAATATTTATCGTCTCCTATATCTCAAGGGAACATTTTTTTCTAATATAAGTATGTGTGATATTTTTTATTAAATAATGTTATAAAGGATCATTATATGCCTATTCTACTTGATACCATCCGGAATGATCATAGTCTTTGTTGTAAAATTTTGTGAATGATTCAAAAACAATCCTAAAAACCTCATATATTCTGGTATTGCAATTTATATTTAATTAATTCCAAGGGAATTTAGATTATTACATAACATAAAATAACAACATATTTTTAGCTCAATAGATATTTTAATATTAATCGTGTGGCTGTGTTAGGTGATTGAAAGTCAACTTCTAGATGTGATTTCCTTATTTGAAGAACATTCATATCATGGAACTCTAATAATACAAACTAGGTCACGTAAATAATAATGTAATTTATGTATATTGAATCATTAAATACCAAAAAAAATATGTCATATTTATGAAGTCACAACTAAAATACCGAAGAGTGAATATTTCATACCCTTTGATAATGAGGGGTGCAATTACTGTTATATCAAAATTTCAATAAATCTGATATTTCATTCAAGATGGAGATATATTAACATCATAAAAATTTCATTTATAAAGAGTTTTATTGTGGTAATCAAAAATATTAAAAGTTATAAATGGAGGATAGAGTGGAGGATATCCTTATAAAACCATAAATTATTGACGACTCTATCTATTTGTGAGTGTTATTATGAGATAATTCTCTCTAAAAATATTTAATTATTTTTTGGTTTACATTCCATCGTCTTTTCCTTTTAGTTTTTTTTTTCAAAAGTGGGATAATAAAAGGAATACTTCTTGAAAATTTGGACACCGAAATTATTTGATTATTTGATGATGAAGGAGGTGAATAAAAATACATTTCTTACTATTGTAGACACATGGAGTTGGTATATGATGTTTGTAAAAGAGAATATATGGTTTTTCACATCTCCAAAAAAATGTAATATTTTCGTCTAAATATACCTTTAATATTTGTGATGTTGATGAGCTATGGATTTGTATCAAATCAAGAGGTGAATTCAAAATGGTATTGTTATGATTAACCTAAATTGACCCATGTTCAATATAGTTTTTTCCTTTACACAAATATTTATAAATAGTCAAAAACATTTTTATATATTATTTTTTATATGTTTGAATAACTGAAACATTTGTATAATGTTATAACTTGTTTTAAAAAATCATTCATGTGTATAAAATGGGTTTCAATTTTCTATTCACTAATTAAATTTCCATGGTTATGTTGGAAGATAATTTTAGTTAAGTTGGATGAAAGGGAAAGAGAAATCATTCAGTTAGAAGAAATCATGGTGTGATGGATGATTCGTTATACTGTGATTTTTTAGTGTAAGAATTTTGAAGGTGATGAATAATATCATGGAACAATCACATACATCCTACAAAAATAAAGGAGTCCACAATGAAAATTTAACCAAAATAGGTAATTTTTTAACATGATTGTTTGAGATTTGATTATATATGGAAACCATCTCATATCATATTTGGAAACATTTTGAGTGTGATTAATTTTTTATTGATCATTTATGAAATTATAAAGAGATATAGAATATAATTATTGGATCTTTGGATCATGTAATCACATAGTGCATCACGACATGATATATGAAATGTTTATAAATATATAGTTACTCTATCAACATAAATTATGATGAAACTCTTTGAAAACAACCAATATGTTTTGGAAACCATTTCATAGAGTATTTATCTTAGATTTTGGTAATTAATTACGGTTTTCCCCAAATTTAATGTCTATATGAACATTTGGAGGATAGATGAGATAAATTTACTTATTGGTTCTTATCAAGATATTTTTTATAGTTCGATTTAATTACAGTATTCCATCTCATATGACTAATTCTAATTGATAATAAGGTATCAACATATACATTAGGATCACAACTATTGGACCCCAAGGCTTAATAACTTGGTCAAAAGGACATGTAATCCTAAAAAACTATTCCTTTATATGTTTTCTATATATATATATACAATCTAAACTTTATTTTATTTATGATCTTAATCAATAACTTGTGTAGGGGAAATAACATGGGGATTTTTTTTTCTTACAACTGATAAACCCCCCCCCCCTCATGGCTGTTTTACTTTCCTATGTTACTATCATTTTGTATTGATTTTCATAATCGGTAGATCAGTTTGATATATTATAAAATTCAGTGACACAGGAAAAGTTATTTGGTCATATCTGAGATCTATTTCAAGTTATAATTTAAATAAAATATTATAATAATTCAAACTATATAGAATATTTTTTTCAAAAAATCAATTGATATAACTGATATTTTCTAGAATAATTCTTATAAGTTTTTCATATCCATAATCTAATGCATTTTAGATTGGGATGATGTGTCATGGAACATATAAAATTTAGGCTTTTATAACATAGTAAATAGGCCATTGAAATTGGTTAGATAGTGATTTGTGGTAATGAAGTGGTATTTAATAAAAGTTATGCACTTAATCAATTAAAATCATCATATGTATGTGACATCTGTGATTTAACCTCATCCAATTGACATATAAATTACAACAATGATTATGAAAGAGAATTTAATATTTTTTATAATTATAATTTACACACCAAATTTGAAATCAATTATAAATTTATATTAAATATATGTTCAACATGTTTTTGGGAAAAACATAATTCAATTAATTAAGAATAATATTTAAAAATATAAATTATTGGATTCCCAATAACCACCATGAATATTACATACCTCTTACGTACCTATATAAATATATAATTTATTAAGAAAAATAATGCTTCTCTAAAATAATTTTATATAGTTTTAAAAAATTCCGTAATGGATTTAGAGAATTAGTAAATTTAATTTTGACATGATTTTAAATTTATCATGGGATATTTATCGTTATTTATATACCTTATGGTTTAAAACATTAAAGTTAAAATATTTTTATAATAGTGACCGTTTAAGCATTTGTTTTGTATAAAACATTAATTTTCCATGTAGATGATTATTACAAATCAACGTGTACATCAATTGGAGTTATAATAAATAGTGTAGATAGGTATACTAGTTCATTTAGGGTATTATAATTGGTTTTCCATATTATCAACTTATATGGTACATAATTTCATTGATAACATGACATAAAAATACAATATAGTTCCATTATTTTTCGATATTTTGAAAGATACAACCCTAATAAGATTAAATATTTTTTATCCTTATTGAGAAAAAAGTAATTTAATTTTTTTAAAAAAAAATAAAATAATTTTGAAATGATCATTAGAGGATGAAAATTAAAAAAATTAATTATCAATGTTACTATGTTGTATTATAGAATAAAAACAATTTTTATAGCTATATTGAGTAACAGGTACTTCTTAAACATTTTATAAAGTTAATTTGTTTATGGTGTTTTAGAAACACAATAATATTGTTAAAAATATATTATATTAGGATAGAATGTGATTAATTTTATAGATCATTTATTTGTTTCAATTAATAAGTGTATCATTTTTATTATCTCTCCCTTGGTATTTAAATGATATTTAATATGTTAATATTATTTTAAATTTTTTATTAATAAATTATTCATTTCTAAATATATTGAATTTTCATTTTATTCTGGATAAAAAAATCTTCCATTTAAATTAAATTGACATTAATCAATTTTTTTCAATTTGATTTTTTAAATATTTTAATTAATTTTATTTCAGTACCAAAGAATGGTCATAATGTAATTTTTTCTAAAGGTTTTTATCATACCATTATGTTTATATTTAGTTGTCTTGATTATATCACAAACTCTTTTTATAGTTCCAATTGGTTTCCTTATTAATTAGTTAACACATATTGGAATCCCATAAAATTTGAATATTAAAATATATTGTTCATTGTTTTTTTCAATTATGTGGTTTTAATGGTATATGATATTATGCTGTGTATGATAAGTGAGATGACCCATGAATTTTATACATAAATATTACATTATTTTATATTAATATTCAATACATTTCATAAAAATACATATCCCAAAACTATTAAGGTATAGGGTCAGTGGATAATATATATATTATCATAATATATCAGGAAATATACTCAACATCTATCATAAATTTCTTCCCACATATTACACTTATTAAAAATAATATTCTTAAAATAATGAAAGAAAAAAGTATTTTTCATGATCTATGGGAATAAAAATTATTACATCATAATTCAAAAATGACTGGTGAATAAAAATTATAACATCATAATTCATAGCATTAGTATTTTTTCTAATGAACGAAGAAAGTACTAGATACTGTGGAATAATAAATAATAAATCATGATCCATGGGAACATATCATTAATATAAGACATATTGTTTTTTCATACACATAAAAATATAATATAATTTTATTACTCAATGATCACTCTCAATACAATCGTAAATGACTGGGATCACTCTATATTCCATAATTTACATAATAAATATTCTCTTGAATGATAATCATATTGGATGAGGTCCCTTATTTAACTGTGATCAGTTCATATTGTATTCCATATTATCTCGTGATATATTATTATTAACACAATTATTTAGAGGGAAATATAATTTCAGGGCCACATTTTACATAATGGAAACTATACTGATGTGTTTCATAAGACCAAAAAAATAATCTTATCATATCCCATGGAGTGTAAATTGGTTTCATTCCCTCAATTAATCATATCATAATCTATTGATAGGAAATAGTATTAATAAACCTTTTATAATAACTTTGTAAACCCATGGGAGTGAATTGTGTTTCATGGAACCACCATTAAATCATCATCAATATAAATAACCTAAAAAAATAATCTAGTTTTTATCATATGATAAAATACCCAATGAATCATTACAATCCTTAAAGTGCATTTTTAAAGATAAAAAAATACATCTAAAATTTAATATACACAATTTTTTCAAAATATATAAAATATCATTTTACTTTAATATATAATAAAAAAGTCATTTAATATTGATAAAATTATTTACCTTGAAAATAAACATGGAATATTGTAATGAGATATTTAACATAAATAATAGTCATCATAGTGGGAAAATTCATTCATACCAAATTGGTTTAATGAGAACATATTTTGATACTTTTATAAAATTCAAAAAACTGAATTATTTTAAAAACATTTTTAAAAAGAATCATCTTCAACATTTGTAAATAAATGGTAGGGTAGTGAATGTTAAAATATAAAAAATACTCTTTAACAGAAAATTAAGAATTAAATAATTATTAATATAATGGAAATGGATAAAAAAATAACCAAATAGAAAATATGTTTTTTCCCCACAAACATTATTATAATCTTTTTAAGTACCAAGATGAGGATAAATGTTTCATTAATTCAATATATAAGTAAAAATCATACAATAATATAATATATGGCTTTTTAATGATAAAATCAATATAGTATCCCTCAATAATAATGAGTATATGCAATCTCAAAAGAAAATAAGATAGTAATGTATACCTTTTTCTCAAGTCCATTATCTCATCATATGAATTCAAAACTATAAAATAATAGTTTTTGATTTATTATTCACATACTCCATATCAATATTCTTATATAAATTACAATGTATCACTATTTTATAATTTCTATTATCATGTAATTGGAAATTACTTCATTAAAATGAAAATTCAAGGGAAATGTTGATCGATTTTCAGGAAATTTTTAGTAATATTTTTATGTTAAATGAAACTGGGTAATAGATTCGACGTATATAATTCTTAATAATGAAATAAGGTTCACATTTATTCATTATATAATCTTTTATAATGTTTCATGTAAATCAATTATAAGAAATGAATGACATTACTTTGTAGAAGTGGTAGTCTGTACCTATGTTTGAGTAATGTTTCCGCTTTTAGATGGATAAGATGAAATAAATATAATTAATAAATCACCTTTATAGAACTATTATTATATCATAAATATTACATATATATATATTCATTTAATCTATCCCTATTACCATCCACATTGTATTTATTTAAATTTATACATATATTCACTTCCATGGTTTATTCGTTAGTCCCCTTGAAATATTAAATCTCTTATGATCAATGAACAATGAATTCACCAAAATTATCCATTTTAGTTATCATTGAAGTCACCATTTCCTAAACCCTATATATTTTACACAGGGTGGTACTTAGACAGTTATTAGATTATTTTGGGAAAGATTGATAATTCTATATTATTCACTCAATATAAATATTTTATAAAGAATATTATAAATATTGGCTATTTCATATGAGGAATGATTTGGACTCATAATGAAAGGGGGTGCTCGGACACTATATATCCCCTCAATGAATCAACAGGTTCTCATGAGATAAATATTTTTCTCAAATTAAATTGGATTTAATCTATAGTTTTAAGGAATATTATTAAATCTCTTGACATTATTGCTTTTAATGTGTATCAAACATGATGTCCATTATGAAATAATAACTATCATTTAGTTTTAGATATTATTCATCCATGATATTTTTCTTCAACAAGTCTATGGAAAAATTTCTTTTTGAGTTCATTGATTAAATAGAATGTGTTTTAGATTATGAAATTTTCATATTTATTTTTACATATCTATTTATATGAATGGAATGTGTATTTGTTTGACTTTACATTTGATTTAATCATATTTATTCATTATTTCTTATACTATACATCACCTTTTCTATGCATTTCATCCCACCCTTATTATGTTACCCTTCTCTAGGAATACAATAAGTGTATTATAAAAGATATGAAAGGACATTTTAGATGGAATATAGTTTTCTTAAAAGTTATTTTTGAAACATTTATTTTTTCATTATAGTATTAATTTGAAATAAAAGACTCATGAATGAATCTAGTTGTCCAAGACTACTAAACTCTTAGTCCTTAAATATTTGATTCCTTATAATCATGGACATGTAATTGATAGAATAAATTGGATTTGGGCCTTCTTAGGTTGGGTCTCTACATGTGTTCATCATTCTTGTCTAGTGTATTTGAAAGTTATGGTTTATGTGATATGTGAAATGGAATATTAACAAAAATAGATTCTTATTAATCTATGTGCATGGAGTAGAACTAGTACAAAAGTTGAATCAGAAGTGGTTGAGGAATGGATTATTCTAGAAGGATTGATGTAACAACCCTAACAAAACAAGTGATAATATTTGATACCAATAGAAATTGGTATTTATTTTTCCCTAATGGATCATGTAAGAAGACACTACAGGTTTTAACATTTTATATGGAGATTAATAGAACATTGGATTGAAACATCTATAGTGTCATGTTACTAGGAACAATATTTGTTTTAG
Organism: Viscum album; assembly: GCA_963277665.1. Classification (NCBI taxonomy): domain Eukaryota; kingdom Viridiplantae; phylum Streptophyta; class Magnoliopsida; order Santalales; family Viscaceae; genus Viscum; species Viscum album. The sequence continues at coordinate 658,208,882 of OY728140.1, forward strand.
GTATATGATTTTGATCACTGAGGTACGAGGTTTATAGACTCCCACATATTACAGTTACCTATATATATTTCCCATTGTGATATCTTATGACCGGATACATATGTGATGTGGTGTTGACCATTGGTATATGGTATACATTTTTTAAATTTTATTTTCAAATAAAACATATTTTTAGAAATTATTTTCCACAAAATTGTTTTCCTAAGAATGGTTTCCACAATGTTATTTCATGAATATATTTCGAATATTCATATGAAAATGTGCATGTTGGTTTATCTTCAACTATTATTACATGTAATTTTTTTTCATTGGGTATCATTCCATTGTAATTTTTATCACACCCTAAGTAAACCTTTGGGTGTATGTAGACATTGTTATGTATGATTAGTGTAAAGGCAATATGTGATGTGGTGGTGATGGTGGATATGGATGCTACTATTCCACTTCTTATAGATGTTGTCTATGGTGGATTGGAGGTGATATCACACCCATAACATGGAGTTTTTTGGGAAATTTTATTTTCTCCCTTCCCATTGTGGTACCCTCGGGTTTTTTTAATGTTGTAAACATTGAATCTAAAAATTTTGTTTTCACTTTTCTTATGATTATCAGTTTTTTGATGTTTTATTTTCTAGGAATTTTTTTATGTTTTTGGTAGAAATTGTTCCCAAATTGGATTATCAATACCCAGGCACTAGTATCAAGCTTGTGAGGATATATAACACACTTATGGGTATGCCATGGGTTGGGTCATGTGTCATTTTGGATGTCTGCATGGCTTAGTTTATGAAAAAATTCTATTAAATGAGGTTTCACTTTTTTTGAATCAAGTTATTTTTAAAGAGTCTAGATAAAATGGAGAAATTATTTTGGGTCTTGTAATTCTGGTTGTGAGTGGGGTGGTTGTACAACTAACCTTATGATAAAACTCAAGTAACCATAGGTAGTTAGGAATTGTTTTTCATATTCCCTATAGGTGAGATGTACTTGATGATGCCTATATAGGGACACTGGGTAGAGATGGAGTGGTTTGGTTTGCCATGTTATTGTGTTTAATATGATATTATTTTGATTTATAGAAGTGTTTGAGATTATTTTTATTTATTGAAATTTTCTGAATATTGCACTGATGGTCTTTTCTTTTGATTGTTGTTCTTTATAGTGATACAACACCCTAGAGACCTCATATACAATTATGGAAAAAATGTCAAACAGAGTTATGAATATGAAATTGATTAGTGGGAAGTTGATTCCATGGTTTGAGTTATCCATTTGTTATGTTAAAGTGAAATATCAAGTACTTCTTTGGTTATAGAAATTGGACAATGTCATGGAATGGATAAAGATCACGAGTTCCACATTAATAAGACTCCATCATTTAGTGGTATCATAGATTCCACGAAGGATGGGGATTGGAATGGTGGGGCTAAAATATGTTTTAATCATCTTGAAACTCTTGAGGTAGTCATCTTGATGTTTTCTTAGTTTAGGTTAGTGGGTCCCAGCAAAATGTTTTGGGACTTAGTGGTGAATGATGGTAAGATCAAGAAGATAGTTTTGAAATATTTTAAGGTTTTCGCCAATTACAATAATTTTCATGAGATTTTGGCCTTCACCATGTCCCAAGAGTTTTTGTTCTTTTTTAGTGGGATGAGACCATTATGGAGTATTCCTAGTATTTCACTAAAATAATTTCTTTCACACACAAGTTAGTTTTCAATGAGAAGTTTAAGGCTTAAAATATCAAGATGGGGATGTGAGAAAAAATATGATCACATATCTTATTGTTCAAGATGAATAATTATTTCAAAGAGTTTGATCATAAAATAATGGTGGAAATATATCATAAATGTATATACTTTTTCTTTTCAGTAGTGACAGCAATGGGAATGGGTTGTTCATCTACGATGAAGTTGAACTAGGATGATCATGAATAGAGGTAATGGTTTCTCATGCCATACATTCTGGAATTATACATATCTATATTTAGGTTCTAGTTAATTTTGGTTCCAATAGTTTGGGAAGGCAGGTCACATGAGATTAACATGATCATATCCACCCATTCCATTCCACCTGTGTGGAGCCATATGGAACTTGTAATGGTTTTGTAGGATGGACCACCCATATCAAGGTGGTGTTGGATCTTTGGCTTCAAGGTGTATGTCATCTCAATCAGAACTGTCCAGGATAGTGGGATCACAGTTTGAAGGTCATGGTTATAGGGATGGGTCATCTTCTGGGAAGTGTTCGTTCAAGCCATATCCATAGTCTAGTGGTCATTATCACGCATTGGCAAAGATGAAGAAACTTCATGTGGTGAATCATGCACCAGAGGAATCAGATGAATGACCTAATATAGTTCAAGGAATCGTTATTATTATATCATCTTTAACCATTGTTATATTTTATTATACTACCTCTCTTTCTTTTATTCTTTTCCCATGTCATGGATGTGTTAAATTTTGCAACTGATCTTATTCCGTATGTGATGGAGTTGGTAATGCCACGTGTTAAAAAGTTAGAGTAGCGTTTCATGGTGACCTTCTTTTTCACATACTATGTAATAGGATGAGATAGAATGGTGTTTCCTAGTTTTCGATATGGAACTACATTAAATAATACATGTTGTCTATTGGATGGGTCTTTTTTATGAACACATCAATTTGTTCGAATTTGGGAATGTTTCGTGGAACTGGAAGGTAGAACCCATGTTTTTGAGGGTGTGTGGGATCCTTGATCCAGATGTGTTGGACCATCACTTCTAGAATTAGGAAGAATTATTTTTCAAATCTCATCTCCCATATTGGATGAATATATTGGTACTTCTTAGAGATGATTAACTCATATGGTGGATGAGTTCCCACAGGGATTTCTTGTGGATTGTTCAGGTCTTCTACTAGATCAATATGTCGAATTCTCAAAATTTTTGGCATTGGGAACCAATATAATATATCTTCCCTCATACCGTATATCCCCCACTGATTTGAAGGTAATTAATCTTACAATTGGATGATTTGGAATTTAGAGGATTAATCAAAAAAATGAAATATCATATAATAATAACAAAAATTCTCACAAATATAATGTTTTATTTTACAAATTCAAAAGTGATATTTATTTTATCAAATACAGATTATTAATTTGTCCAAAATTATATTTAAATTGGGTTCTCCACTAAAGGTGGTAAAATTACCTTTCAAAATAATTCATATATTTATTCGTAAAATTTTATTTATTCTTCTATTATACCTATCAAATATATTTGATGAGCATAAAAAATTTTGATTGAGTATATAATATTTAAATTTTATATAAAAAATTTATCAAAAGTGGTCTGTTTAATTTATTGAGTTTAAATCTTGTCCATACATAGAAAAACAATTATTAGAAATTAAATTTATTTAATTTCAAATTTTTCTTATATTAACTCATTGTAATTGATTTAAAAAGGATTAAATTTATATAAATGTTTATATAATATTTTCAAAATATATCTAGTATTATTCATAACATTAATTCCAATGGTTAGGTGCTAAATATAATTATATTATAATTAAAATATTAATGGAATATTCTACTTAGGAAAAATAGTCCTTAAAGGTAAGGATATCTATCAAAGGACTTGATATTGTGTTTAATATAGTCCAAATATAGTTTTACATATACCACAAGGTAATATAAGTGTATCTTTTAGTGAATTATTGACTTTTTGTAACATATAACACAATAAAAACATAGGGAATTCATATATCAAAAATCTATATTTAGTTTTGGTTGAAATGAAAAAATAAAAAAAGATTTATTTAATTAAAAAAATATTTAACAAAAATCTAGGGCTGTTGCACTGTGTGTGTACTAAAAGGTTTCCAGTGCAGGCCTTCCCATGTTAGTCACTCCTTTAGTGCTAGAAATCATCCCCTATCTTGTAGAGGTGATTTTTGGGTTGTTTCATCTTAAACACAGATTAGGGTATGGTCATGACATCCTAGATCAAATGGAATCACCTCTCAATCCTTAGGAGGAATATTTATTCATATTTTGGGATTATAAAGGGAAACACGTTAGAAAATCAATTCCAAATTGATCCATGATTTTCATATGTGATATTTAAAAGATCACAATTAGGGAACATAATTAGAAAAACCATAAGCTAACTATAAAAAAGCTACTGTCAAAAGACACACCTCACATGGTTGGCTCGTATGGTTAGAAATACATTGTGCCAACCATGTTATTTTCCTCTATCCAGCATTAGATAATTTCTACAAGGAATCAACAATGTTATTCCCAAAATTGCATTGATCGTACACTTACAACGTACCCAATGATATCCCTCGCATGATTTCTTGGAGGTGTTTCATGGTTTTTAATAATAATTCACAGTCCATAAAACCCATGAATGCTCTATAAATAATGATGAAACTAAAAAACCTCCTGAAACAAAATCAAAACATGATATATATATATATATATTACATAAATAAATTTCCATGTACCTAATGTTGGGGTGATAAATACCCCCCAATAATGTACTTTCCATCTCTGGAATACAGAAAACTCTAGAATACATGGAAGTGTTTAGGACATAGAACCAATATTTCCTTTTCACACTCCCATATTTATTACATAATATTATTACATTTCCATAAAACATATTAAAAACCCGATTATTTTCAAGAGAAAAACATTCTAATAACAACCTAATATCTATACAAACACATGAACCATTATAGCATCAGATTCTAGGTCGAAATGATCCCATTGAATCACATGGTCATAATCAGGTTGATTCTTCTTCAATTGAGATACATGAAATTCATTTTTCTTTGAAATGAACCATGGGTGAAAATACAACTAATATTTTACCTCACCAACTTATTTATGCATATAAAGAGGCCTTTTTATAGAGTTTGTATGTTTCATTTCTTACCAAAAAGATGATAACAATGTCTTGGAGTGAATCTCAAGAACATGTGATCACTCACCATAAACAACAACAATCATTGACAATGATTTTATAAACAGTTTCGGACAAGATGAAGTTATCTCTATTCTATTTCAGACCAATGAAATCTTTTCTATTTTCTCATTCCCAAGGTTGGTTCCTACCTGTGGTGTATCATATTTTTACCCAAAAAATTATAGAATGACACAGATTCCCATGGTATGATTCAAAAGAATCTAAATTCAATGTGGCTTAATAACAATTTTTATATGAGAACACCACCAATCTTAAATTATCTTTCCATGAGCAACCCAAATCCATCACACATTCCTAGAGAATTTCATAAAATGTTCAATTCATTCATTTTAACTGTCTATGAATTTTACGATCATCCATTGTACTCATAGTAAGCTAAGTCACAATGATTTACTGTAAGGTTTTCAAAAAATGAGACATACAACTTGGTTCTCTATTAGATATAATAATTACTAGATCATCATTACTCTTTAAAACCACTCTAATATAGATATTGGAAACTCCCTCTAATTTATGGGAATCACAAACAAGGATAAAATGTGTAGAATTTGTGATTTTATCCAAAATTACGCACATGGAATATAGTTCTCAAACTTTCCTTGAAAGTCCTGTCTCAAATTTGATGGCTATTTTCTCCATCTACCACATAGGAATCAGTAAATAAAAAATATACCAAGTGTGTTATGGTTTTTTTCCTTAACATTATAATAGTTATGTCATCTAAAAATAAACTCAATTTCTTTCATTTTTTAGGCTATCCCAACAAAATTATTATTTCAATTATTTATATATCTTTTGAACATCTGGATTAATAAATAACATTGGCTGGAATAAAGCAATATGAATTAATTCTTCTAAAAAAAGGAGACATATTATGATGTCTAATCAACAAAACCAAACTCTCATCCATATTTTTTCCCTCAATGGTCTACCCACCAATGATTTTTGACCTTATAACAACACATTCATCATCAAAAATTTGTGACTATTTAACATGAAGGACCAAATCAAGAATAAAAAACCTAGAATAAAATTTTAACAACACCATTGATGATACTATCAATGTGAATGTTTTCTATAACTAAAATCAAATAACACTGATCCAAATAGTCTATAGAAAATTCATTATATGATGTCCTATCAATTCATCATCTATATTATTTCATTAACCTAGTGTATAAATCATGTCAAAGTTATAATTTAAAGGTATTAAATAAATAATCTTTTCCTTAGATTCAAATATCTTGGTGAGAAAATGTTTTTCAAACTCTTATGATCCGTAAACCCCATAAAATTTCCATAAAAAATATAATGATTCTATGTATTCAAATCATGGACTATTTTAGCTAACGTGAAATTGGTCATTCCGTTGTAATTATCAGGACACTATATCAACTGTGAATCATAATCAACAACATCACCTCCTCTAATTAAAAAAGTTCCTAACCCTGATCTTGATGCATCACAACAGACTACATTTCCCTATACAAATGTTATAAACATAAGAATATGTGATGATTCATGTGTAATGTTAATATATTGATATTATTTATGGAATTACTCATTCTTATATAAATGAATTCCATTCCTTTATAATGTTTTAATTTATGTAGAAAATTTTGAAAATTCACACACACAAAATGTCTTTAGTATCCTTCCATGATAAGGAAACTATGTATCACAATGTCATACATTGGTGTTTTATAATACATAATGACTTATGTCATTTCTATATCTATAAAAAAATATTTTCAAGGATGAAAATTTCCAGAGAAATTTACCGATTGCCTAAAAAAATACACTTTGATATCTTTTTACATATATGATTCTCTGATATGATAACCAACATTATTTCCATGTGTTTCTCATTATCCACATTTTTCCTAGAATAAACCTATATATCATCAAAAATCACCACCATAAATGAATCAATACACATTTTAATTATTTACTTCATCAATTCCATAAATACATATGATGAATTCATAATATCAAAACGCTTTAAAACTTACTCATAATGGCCATATCTGCTTCTAAAAGCTATCTTCAGAACATCCTCCTTTAGAGCTGGAATTTTTTTGATATCTTGAATGAAAAATATTATAAATAATCACTTGGATACAATAAATTGATCATTCATTTCACCAATGAATGGAATTAGATATAGTTTATTTATAAAAACTTGTTTATTCTTATGATAATCAACATAAATACTATGCATTTCATATGAATTTTTAATAAAAAAAACTAGTGTTTCTGATGGATATGCACTCATTCGTATGAACCTGTTACTTTAAAACACTTCCAAATGATCTTATAATTAAACTAATTCTTTTGGTTCCTTCTGATTTGATGTATTTGGGATAGGACAGTCTAAGGTAGGAGATAAATTATAAACTCCACTTTTCTTTTTAGTGATAACCTAATGAAATTTTCATGAAATACCTCAAGTAACTAATCCAATAGGGTTATAAAATCTTTTTTTGTGATCTTTTCTATTGATTACAAGGTCAAATATACTAATTGGTATGATATAGTTCCAACCACTAGTTCTGATACTCATGTTCAACATTCCATCGCGTTTTGTTTTCCTATAAAGGGACTCGTGATTCCATTTATAGTTGTAATAATAAACATTTTGGAAGATTAGTTAATGTGAGTTTTGAAAAATTTTATCTAATCCATACATAGGATTAGGTCATAGACATTAATCTCAAACACAGATAAATCACAATTCAGTTCATATCTATTGATAGATATATAACACACTTTTCCAAAAAGGCTCCCCATTCTCTTCAACAAAGAGAAGTTTGAAATTCAAAAATAAAAGGGATTATTTAAATATCCGAACCCAATATTTAAAGAGCATGAAAGATATAAATGAATATGAATCACCCAAATCAAAAAAAAATTATAATGGTAGATGTAGAAAGAATCATACATGTCACCATTAATGTTTCTGATTGATCTTCCATGATAACTTTCTCATCTACCTTAAGTTGTAAACTCACTGAACATTCCAATTTAGTTCTCTATTGAGAATACACTGGATGAGGAGTCATTGTATTCCTAGAATAACCATTTCATTATAGTTTTTGATGGTGATATTTATTTTTTTATACTCATCCCAAAGAAGAATATAATGCATGAGAAGCATGAGATGCGTCCCTAGAACCAAACCATGGATCGCTATGACAATATCACTAAATATTTTACATATTTTTTTGGTTTCACATACTCTAGGAGGTGTTGTACAATTTATCATAAGTGATCAAGAGAACATCAATGAGAAAAAGGATTTAACTTTTTTTTATAAGGAAGATTCAATGATCCCTCTGTATAATTTGGATTCGTACCCCCCGCCTTGAAAATAGGTTTCCTTCTTCCACTTGATCCCAGTATTATTGTTCTCACCAGTTCCCATAGGGATCAACATTATTACTCGATCTATATTTCTTGAGTAATCAATTTCATCTATTATTAATCTATTTCCATATATTTATAATCATATATAAAAAACATTAATATACTTTATAGACTCTTTGTACTCGTCTTCCATGCAAACAATTTGTTCCATCAATGATGCACTTGTAGAAAAATCAGATGAAAAGTGGACTAAATTTATAAATTTATCCTCATACTCTGTCAGTTTTGTGTTCTATAGGTAAAAACATGAGAAGTATATTGTATATGATAGCTATAAATTTTTATGATAGAACTGTTTGACAAAAAATTATTCAAAATCAAACCGTTTCAGGACCTATTTTGATTTTTTGGGAACTAAAAAATACCACCATTTTCATACACAATATTTTAGAACTTACATTGTGAACATTACCTCAAAATCTGATGGTGTCACACAGAAATTGAATATTAAATTTATTCAATTCATGCACAGTTCTATTTTTTGGATTTGAATTTCCCAAGACGATATGTGTATTTTGTATTTTGAACTAAATCTAATAAACCACTTTTCAAGGATCATCATTTTAATGACCTCTATAAATGGTCTGAAAATCCTTGAAAAATCATTATAATAACTATTGGTTCATCTGTGGAATAGATGAAACAATATTTGTAGTATCCTCTTTTTATTGGTTTCTATGACACCAACATAGTTTCATTCAATATACCAAAAACAAACTGCATTTCATCTCACTCTCTAAAAAGTAAAAGTTTATCAATTTTAAATATTCTATTTCAAAATGTTAAACAAATATGTTAATCCATAATAAACAATTTTAGGAGTTTTTAAAATTATGTCATCAATTGATTTTAAAAATATCACTATTGTAATTTTCAAACCATATTCGAAAATACCACTATCATTTTTTTAAAAATTATACCAATTTCAACAATTTTAAAAAATCAACCTTTTTCAGAACGTTATAAATAATTTTATGAAAATTAATTTTCAAATCATATTGGGAAGCCATAACTATCAATGAATGTAATGAAATTCTCATTATATAAAAACATGATAATGAGTGAACAAATCATAGGACTCTCTTAAATACTCATGCACCCAAACACCCTAGAAATATGAAGTTCATTGTAAATATGTTATGTATTTATTTATATGCTCTACATTTTATGTTCCAATGATCCAATAACATTTATACGAACCCCATTAAATTACTAAACAATAATGAATTTCCTACTCATGTACCAAAAATTGATACCATTTGTAAAATCCTACCCATGCACATTATCCTGAGAAGTGGAGGGCCTCTTACTAGCCTTTGGAGATGCCCACAAGACAATAATGATGGGAAATAAATTTCTAGGGCTTCACAAAAAATAGGGGATTATTTTCTCTTTAATATTAAAAAAATATGGAAATAAAAACATAAACAAACAAACCTATATATGATTTATGATTATATGAATACAAGACAACAAAAAATAAAATCAAAATAAAATATCAATATAGAAGAGTAATCAAAGTGACATAACCAAAGGAACCAAAAGGAAAGAAACAAAAATAAAAAAATACTAATCGGTAACTCTGGATATGTATACAGCTCTAAATCCAAATTCCCAACCTAATGTATCAAGAAGAGACACTAAAGAACTGTGATACCTTTCATTTAATTATTTTTTTGATATAAAACATTTTCAAACACACTATAGTGACCAAAAATGGGGTAGGTATATAACTGAGGTGGATTTCCTCAACGAATTCCCAACTAACGATACTAGGATAAATATAATTATTTCCTTTTACAAAATATTTTTTCAATGAATTCTATTTAAAAAACTAATAAATTAGTTTTTCTATGGTAAACATCACAAATATTTCATTATAATTTTTCTCAGATTACATCAATAAATACTTTAAAATATTTTATTCAATTTTCTATTTTTCATATTCTATTCTATGTACACACACATAAAATACACACACACAAACAGAGAAACATGATTAATGTTACTGTTGACAATGGAACTTGATTTTCATACTCTATCCCACTGAGGGTGGTACTTTATGACCACTATTCATGCCATTCAACCCATACCCAACAAAGTTTCCCAAATCAAGTCAATGAATTTCAAAAAAATAACTTATTTCTAATAAAATAAATTCATAAAAATATTATTTACATAAAATCAATCATAAATTTTATATAAACATGTTAAAATTAAAAAAATGGGTTTTTTTCAGAAATTAATTTAATTACAATGATTTTAAAATCAATATTTCAAGTATTAATTTCAATTAAATCACATGTAATGACTGGAACTATTATAAATCGAATTGCACATTCGATTTATATAAATTTATCATAATGAAATATAGTTATAGAAATCACATGCACTTATTTTATTTTATTATATCCTATTGGATTTAAAATACTATGATAAACCATTTCCATTAATAATATAACCACTGAACAATGGATACACGATTAGTATAAATATAGAGTTTTAGAATATCCCATTTACACAAAAAAGTGATGGACTAAACCTAAAGTATCATACCCTACGAATCCCATTTATCAAATATATTTTGGAAGATTTCATTTATGGTCTTTTACCTTGACCACTTCCATGTTATCATCCAACAATTTAAGCATCAGTGAAATCGTTTACGGGAGAATTTCAATCTCATCATGGCTCAAAACATGTTCACTGAGCCCCCCCCCCATTAAAGTCCTACCATCACGCAACTTACTCTTAGGGAATATCCTGGTTTATTAAAGTGATATTTATCAAGACCTTGTAATTATGAATATATACATTTTTATAGAATAGTGATCATATTTTCATTATATTATTGTTAGTTTGTAAATTATTTTTATTTTGATACAAAAAGCACAAATTGTATTTTTGGTTAATATTCAAATTCAATTAATGAATTTTTGAATAATATATTTTTTGAAATAATATTAAATTTTAATATTATAAAATTATTTTTATCATATATAAATGATGATATAATAATTATAATGTTAAATATAATTTTTATAAGGATTAGAAAAATGTTATTGTCAAAAAACCAAGAATTACTTAAAAAATACCCACATTATTTTAAAAGTTATAATTCACATATTTATAAATTTATTTAGATAGAATGAATATTATATTTGGAATCATAACATAGAAATTATGATATAATTATTTGTCATAATTTTTTGAGACAGTCAAATTATTTAATAAAAATTAAATATCTTATAATTATACTTGTTTTTATGACATCATAATGAACCAAAACTATTGAAATAATTACTATAAATGGGATTAATGAAGAAATATATATGTTTTAAATTTAAAATAATCTGAATTTAATTTTATTTTATATATTTTTTAAATACATTTTGAATCCTCCAAAACATATAATATGTTTTTAGGTTTTAAAATCCATTCATTATGAGTGTGACTCACCTAAACGTAATCAATGTCATCATTTTAATAACTACATACATTTTCCATATAATAAAATGAAATCCACACCATTTTTTATGAAACTATTTACAAAAAGTGAGGGGTAGTTTGTGGTTTTTTATATTTTATTATGTAGAGTACAAAACATATATAATAATGAAACCCCCCTATTTCCTTATATAAACACACCTATGTTCCCATTTATGTTCACCAAAAACCGTTGTATCATGACTATAGTATTCAATTATCTCTCTAGAGTCCTCCAAAATCTCTTCCATGCTCTCAAGAAGCCATTCCAATACTTCTCAAGTCACACACTCAATTAAGGGACATTCCTCTCATTCTTTCAATTCGAGCACCATCTATGAAATTAGTCATTTTAATTTCAATTGGTTATATTTTCATCAATTTATAATCATTAAATTACTATCCTTTTTATGTTTTTTTATTGTGGTATCATTTATCCTCTCTTATTTGTACTCTTACATAAGTCGTTACTATGCTGAAATTCCAAAAGTGATATTTCACTCTTCTTTTTATTAGAGTATCTATCATATGTTATTCATATTAATTTTCAATTTTTTTCAAGTTGGGTTATGTTCTTCCATATCCCACATACTTTCATTATTTATGTATACATTATGAGACACCCCTTCACCTATCATTAAGCCTCCAAGGATCCTTTATTTACACCCATTACCAGGTCAAAATTAATAAGGGATATTTTCCTTTTTATTCTTTATAAAAGTATATTAATTTATGTCATGTCTCATAAATTACATTTTATTATGTCAAAATATCTTTTTAAATAATAATATTTGTCTCAATCACTGTATAATAATAGTAGGAATTCATCTCAAAAGATTCCATGAAGCACTCGTCCAGTAGAACACACTCCTGAGTATGATAGAACTGATGACGTATTCCCGAGAGGTAGTGATCATCGAGTCTCGCTATGAGAGGGATATATACAGATAGATCTGAGGAAAGATATGATACAAAAAGAATATACAAGAATATTAAATATTTTCATAGGGTTAAACCAACAACTCAATTTAGATTAACCCACTAATTAGAGGATTAACGCTCGTGTAGTGTTGTTCACATCAATACTAAGAACTCCGCATAGGAATGAATAATGAAAAGAGGATCCTCGTCTTGTCCTTTCATGGGATTCCAACAAAACTATCCAGGAAGTCCTACCGAGTAGATCATATTCCTTTGAGAAGAAAATTTTTTGTACAGTCCTCAGGTAAATGATAAATGGAATGAACCCTAACGAAACATCTCCTTGATATATAGGACAAGAGAATCAAGCCAGGTAGAAAGGTGTAGACAACATGTAGGTGGGTCACCCGATGTGTCCCATGACACCTACTACTTCCTGTGTAGAAAAACTCATTTCATTCTAAACATTGTCATGTTTAAATTTGGTATACGATGTGTAGAAAGAGTAACAAATCAGATCCTTCCATATGGGGTCCACTAATTTACTCTGTCTGTGTACCAGTACATGGTGTCAACCAATATATTCTTACCAATGTAATAGTACATGGGGTAGTCCTTATAACAAATTTTGATCATGTTATATACTGGATTACCCAAATGTTGAGGTAATCCACGTACTCCACGTCATGCCTATGGACCTCTCATGGTACGTGCCGTGTGGTTCAATTACTATAACATGTCATGTATCCTAGACTACACACTGTGTTTTTTGGTTTTTCTAAAATCCATATTATTCCTCAAACTCTCCTTGATTGATCACCCAGGTTCTTATATGATGATAGGTTTTCCTCTAAACTCAATATATGGGATCTTTTCACTATCCTAACAGCAAACCGAGGGGTTTTGGTCCTTCAATTGGCTCGAAAATTAATTTTACTCTATTATGACACAAAATTCTCAAAGAATGATCTCCCCAATTATCTTCGATCTATACACCACCATATCCATTGCACCTATTTTGGATAGTCCCAATGTCATATCTTATATTTCATATCATTATCCCATTAATCAAGGGTGCAATGATCGATTGTTCATAGTTTGGGGAAGAACGAAGAACACATGCATAAAATTAGGGGAGATAATGCACAAGGAATAAAACCAAAGGAAAAAACCTTGGACATTTTTTGTTTCAACCTTAATTAATTCTCGTAATTACTATATTCAAAACAAGTAATTATTCTCTACAAAAAAATCTTGATAAACGCCACAAATATTACCCATACCATAAAGTACGATTGAACCGTGGATCAATCAGTTCATTGGTTGGTCAGTGTTCATAATGAAATTCATTAATAGTGAAGATGAATAAAAAAAATATATCCTATATAGATTTTTTATTGCTTGCTGATGAAGATAGATTTATGTGGCATCACTGATGGTGAGATACATCAAGAACAATGTTAATTGATCTTTGGTCTAAGGTCTTTTCATCACCTACCTAGTGGATTATCTATGTTTTTTACTTTAGGGCCTCCAAAAGATTCCAAGGATATGAGTCTGACCCTGGATCTCAGCCTAAAGATTCATTTACAATAAAAAATATTAATTCATCACTACAACATCGAAATTGGAATAAAATAAATTTTTTATAATTTTTTTTTATTCATTTAAAATGGTTGTGATGATTTGATAAAACATACCTACATTTATAACTATTAAGAAACCTATAAGATAAAGTCACTATTCGTAACATAATGGTTCCATTAGATTTTTAATTTGGGAACTCATTTAATAGTTATTCAACCTTTTCAAGAATAATTATTGTTCATGCTATTAAATATTTTAATATTTTTCAAGAAATTGTTACAGGAACAACATGATTCAGAATTTCCCACCATCGTAGAGCATGGTCTAGAACATATTTCATATAAAATTTATATATAATTAATGTAAAATTTGGGACATTTCATTCTTCCCACCTTGGGGATTTACATCCACAAACAGCCAAAATAAAGGCCACTCAAAAATATGAGGGTATTGAGAATGATTTTGATCCTCTCATTCCTAATTTCTCTCAAATAAATTTTCTTTCTTCCACTGTATATTCACTAAAACAATAAATTGCCCATAATGGATTCTATCATATTGACCTTCAATCTCCATTGGGTACTCAGAAAAAGTCACACCATCATTGAAGTCCAGCTTTCCCTATTGGGTCTAGTGTTGTAACACCACTATCCAACCTTCAATTGGCCAGGAAATGGTGACTAGCACCGGGTAGGGATATTATTTACATGGGGGAATTTCTTATGAACCATCATTTTCCCTAAAACTAGTGTATTCATCTAAGAAGTTAAAAATAAGGTTATCAAAGCCTTGGTGTATAGACACATAGGCCTCCACACCAACATTGGAGTCCTTCCACTAAATGCTAAACACAAAAACACTAAAAACTATTTCCCAATAGATTTATCCCATGCATATTCAAATTTTCTAAAATCAAACTATTATAGACATCCAAACCATCATTCCCCCAACTGTGAACCTTCTAGTTCAAATTTCCATTCTGGAAATCCGAAGCACCATGACCCAACATATTGCATGAACAACAGTATTCAGTTCATGACAAAAAAAACCTATCTCCCCTAGAATTGTTATCCATCAGTAATCCACACCCAACAAACTGGATGCTTAGAGACATCAATCTGCACACAGATTCCAAGGCTTATGTGATGACACACAACATCAGTTTTGGTATCGGAACACATGTAACGGCCAAAAATATTTCCAAGAATAGTAAAAATAGAAGGGTTATAGAAGGGGAGAGGGAGGCTAGGGAAACGTACCCAAATCACCATGTTTGGATTATCTCTCTTCGTATGAAAATCAGAAGTCCACCAATGAATATAGAAAGACGAACCACAAAAGCTCTGAGGATAATTAGACCACACCATGATGAGATCATCCAAAGACCCAAATTGGATCATTACATGCCTTTGATCAAGAAGATAAATAACCAAACGATCATTGAGATCCTAGAATTCAAATTCAAAATGACCAAAAGTAGCAACTGAGGGACTTTGTTGATGAAACCAAGCCACCAGAGTAATCTTGAACATATTTGAAGTAGAGTTGAATTTCGAAGGCTCTAAAGAGAGTTGAGGTGATCCACAGTATAATTTGGAAACTTTCAGACATATCGATATATGTGAGAATGAGAGTAGGAACTCTGAATTATAGATGGGAATACAGGTGTGAGGTTGCATCCATGGTGATGAATGAGAGGGAGCTCCGCCCTCCGATGGGGAGGGGGTATGCCTCATATAATTAAAATATTTTTATATCAAAATGCAATATAAAAGATATTAGGATAACCTAAATTGGATTAATATATTTATAATTGATCAACCTAAAAAATAAAATAGATTTAAAATATAATTTATCATTAAAAAATATTTAGATGAAATGTTAGTTTTCCATTAAAATGATTTAGTTTTCACTATTAATCTAAAATGAAACAAATCAGAAAAATACCAATAATATTTTAGACTATGTTTCTAAATTATTACTTCAAATAAGAAGTTTATTTTTTTTTAAAAAAATGTCAAAATGTATTTTTAAAACATGTGTTTCATCAAGATATGGTAATATAGCCTTTAGATAAATACAACTTTTATGCATAAAATGGGATTTATTCTTATCTAATACCTATAAAATACATTAAATGAATTCAAAAAAAATTACAATCATTTGTAAATGTAATATATTTCATCTTACTAATACCTACAAATATAACGTTTACTCCCTTACTACCATATTAAATAAATATATTTAGCTGTTCATTATGTTTAATGCGGAATATTTTGTACCCTGTCTAATAGAATGTTTCCTTTTAAAATATCATGATGTTAAATCTTGTTCTATGAACCTGTGTTGGTGTCTCCCAAAGAAAAAAACTTCTCTTGTGTAACATACATCATAAAAATCTTATCTTGATGTTCCTCACTTTTCATTACATATAAAAGTGACATCCCATATCCATATATTGCAATGTAGTGTTGAGATAGGTGCTTGGGTTTTTTATTTCTTCACCTCCACATCCAATGCACTACATCTATCCCTCCATCAATACCAAATAAAGTTTAAGGTGAGTTTTTCAACCTGTTATTTAATTCCTTTTCTATTTTTTTTCAATTTATTTATTGTGAACTACTTCATAGTTATTTTTATTTTTTACAAATATTTTTATATATGTTTTTTTCACTACCTAAACTGATGTAATTATTTTATTTTTTGGATTTTTTTCAATTTATGATTCCATGATTTCTGATTTTATTTCGCAAAAAAATCTACATCATCTATCTAAAATAATATTTTTTGAAAAAGAATGTTGTAGAAATATGTATGATCCTCCATCAAAATTTATTTATTTTTGTTGATGAAATGAGGAAAAGATTAAGTGCATGTTATGTGATATATTTTTTAGGGGAAATTAATAGATTGATAGACCATTTTCAACAGACTGATAAATATTTGGTACCTTATATAAGTGTATAAGATAAAGAGTAATATGAATTATTAATTATTATCATTATTAATATGGGCTTGAGTAATAAAAGAAAATAATAAATTCATTATATCGAGTATTAAATGATTTTTAGGTAATTTTTATAAAATTATTTATAGATTCTTTTTAAAATCTAGTTAGGCTTGGTATTCAAATAATTATGAAAAATGTTCTATGAATTAGTTCACGAAAAGGAGTAGTTTCATGAAATAATACTCAGGTATCTCATTTTTTACACAAGTCCTATAACTTTTAAATGTGATAGAAATCCATATTTTATGAATATGTGTGAGATGGTTAAATGTTATAGAAGTAGACATAATCCTCAATAATATCTTTATATAAATAGATAGTTGTGGTGTAAAATAAACAATGGAAAGAAACTAGTCTTCTTATTATGTATGGATGAAAAGAAAATAATAGAATATAAATTTATATTTTTTAAATAAAGTATAAATGATTATATTTTTCTAAAGTAAATTTATACATATAATATATTGTTTTTTATAACATGATTGTTATTTTATATAATTTTGTGATTTTTTTAGAAAAGAAAATATTTTTCATGTACTTCTTGATAATGCTTCAAATTACAAAGTCGTAGTTGTGTTATTGATTTTAAAAAGAAGTAATTATTGTTGAACTCTGTATGATTCATTTTATATTGATTTTATGTTATATGATTTGAGAATAAAATTATATGATAATATGGTAACCATTTCTAGATAAAAAATGGTCATCGAATATATCTATTTTAGGACTATTTATATTACATTGTAAAAATGAGTTCTCAAAAAGGAATGTTTCTATTTGACCAGGTCTCATATGGTAAGCTACCTCATACATTACATTGGGGTTCCTTAGTGATAATTTGAGTGATTAGATTAATATTTTTACACAGGTCTTCAAAATATAAATATGGAATGAAAGTAAAATTAACATTATTAGATAATTTATTTTGGAATGAATATGTGACATGTTTAAGAGATACATTTACATGAATTAAATTACTTCATTTTTGTATATTCTAATGAGAAACCCTTAAAATGATTTCTAGATGAGGATATGGGCCATCAAAATGAAAAATTATGGTCATTTATAGAAATGTCATAAAAAGTTACATCATTTATGTATTTTTTTTGTTTCTATTATATACCATTCATTGAATGTTAATAGCATTTTTCTACAAATAAAATGTGAATATATATTCTTATTTAAGAGATAATTTATGAGAGGTGGGATATAAAACTTAATATACTATTTCATGTTGTTTCCAATTATTTAAATCCTCAATTTCATTATATTTTCAACATTAGCCCTTATTTAGTTGTTAAAATTGGCCTATATAATTGAATTAATTGATTGGTGTCCACTTGGGTGGAGAGGGACCAAATTGATTTGTAGTTAAATCACTTCATAAATGTGAGATTTTAGATTTTTATGTATTTTTTAAAAAGGATGAGGGACTGAAAGACACCATCTATTAGGAAATGATATATATGGGGAAAATTTCATTAATTTGAAATGATTTTTAATCCATGATTTCGGATTAATATTTTCTTATTATATTTGTGACCTCAATTAGAGTTTATTTAAGATTTTAAGTTAAGATCGATAGCTTTTATACTTATATTAATATTTTGGGTTAATACATTTATCATATTTTTATCTTGTGTTTCCATGTTCATACAAAGTGGAGAAACTATGTAATGTAAATAAAGACAATTGATTTGGTGTTACTTGTAATAATATTAAATTGAATGAGTAAGGGGATGTATGAAAAAATGTAATGATCCTTCTGTGATAGGTGATATTTCCTCCGAATAAGAATGGATATTTGTACCAAATGATTGTTATGTTTTAGAAAACAAGGTTAAAAGTAATGCATTTGATTATTCTAATATCTTTCTAGATGATACCGAAATTCATGATGACATTATAAATGATTTTGAAAGATAATGGGATGATGATGTTCCTAAAAATCATCATGGTGATAATGGTTTTTATGATGATGAGAATGAAAATGATGATGAAAAACATATGTTTGGTAGTGGTATATTTCAATAAATTTATTTATTTATTTATTTATTTACTTATGCTAGATAAGATAACTATTTTAAATCATGGAACTATGAATTTATAAGGTTTTTATCTTATATATTGAGATTGTAACTCATTATTAACTAATAAAATTTCTTTATTAGATGTGAATGAAATTATTTATTTTTAATTGTGTGTATTATCAAGAATGATTTAAATAATTTTTATGTGTATCATGGTATATGAATCCATGCTGAAAAATAGGTTATGTGGGAGGCCCAATATTTTTATTTGATCGGTTCAATTGTTACCCCAAAGAATATATAACTGTTCATAATCCTCCAAAGGTAATTTCAGAAATTTTGGACTTTTTCTGGTCTAGATTTACAGTTAGTGGGTATGGTTGAATATCTTAGTTTCTCTCTAATTTTTATAAATTTTTAAGTGTTCACACATTAGGATTTCTTATTTATATGAATTTTCTTCTTACTAAGTTTTATTATATTCTCATAAGGTATTATGATGAGGTTTTATATATCTCAAATTTGTATTTATGAGGAATTATAGTAATATGTTATTCAAGTGTTTAAATTTCTAATGAGAAATATCTGATCAACCTCTTGAGTATTTGATAATTGTATTTATAGTTCTGAGTGGAAATATAATTTTTTTTCATTATATTCCTTTACATCTTATTTAAACTGTAGAAAACTTCTTGTAATGTGTTCTATGGTAGTTTTAATTTATTTTATTAATTCTATTTCAATATATTATTTTCAATGATTGGATCCATGTTTATTTTGCATTTAGAGGGACCAGTTGTTTCACAAAAATATGTAATCCCTTGACTGGTAGGGTTTTCTATTATTAATTAACATACCAAAAATTGACTAATTCTTTCTAATTTAGAAGCCTTAAATTAGAATGCTCTAAATTTTATTCTCTCATATAATGATAAAAAGGACGACCAAAAAATGATAATGCTGTTAAAGAAGTACATGGGAGGTTGGTGTTTGTGTTGGTTTTTTTACTGTTGTTTATTCTTTTGTATTTATTGCTACTAGAATTGAATCTTCCAGTATAAGCTATAGTTGTTGGTTTGGATGAGAAAGAGGGTATGTGAAGTTGTATATTTTAGTAAGATTCGAATTCTTGATTGCGTAGGAATGTGGAAGAAGGATCAGATTTGTATATGGGGCTAGATAATGGTGTATATTTGAGTATGGTTCATATTTGAATTTTCACTTTTCAATAACCTACATCTTGGGTTCATAACCTTCATGCTGCAAGTGAGTCTCTAATGCTGAATGCTTCAGCATAGTTCATATTGTGGCTATGGTTCTTGAATTCATTAGTATAATAATGGTGAAGACACCAATATAAATTCTTATGAAAATGGTTTTATGTCATGGTTATAGTGATGAAACAAGATTCAAGTATGAGCTATTCATGGAATGAAATTTTATTTAATATATTATAGTTTTGATATCATGGCTTACCCGAGAAGTTCAAAAAAAATTCCATTTGGCTATAGACATGGTGTTACATGAATTTTAGAAAAAAATATTAAATAAAAAAAATTCCCAAGACCATGCCAAATTTATTTCGTGAATGTCATTTTGAGGATTCTATTGTAGGTTCAATATTGGATTTGGCATGGCGAAGAGTTGTTTAGTGTGAAGAAATGTTCAAATTCTGGAGCTTTCAATATGTATTTTTTCATTCATTAGAGTGATATCTCTTGAAATATTTGATTTGAATAATTTAGTCATCATGAATGTATATTTTATGGTAGATTTAAGTGATACATTGTAATGGATTTTTGGGACACTTTCCATGGTTTTTATGGTCATATTTGAATTTCAAATGATATAGAGATAAGTTTTAGAGATTTGAGATAAATATAATAGAGATATAAGACGTGGTACTTTGAGAAATATTTCCTATAAATAAAAGCATCCTAAGAATAGATAATTAATCTATATGGAGAGAGAACCCAAAAAAACCTAAATTTATATTATAAGAAAGAATCGTCCATTTAATTTCCAATTACTATAGATTTTGACACTAATTATAAATGTATTTTTTTCAAAATAAAATATTTAAATAATACATGGTATAAAAAAATATTAAAGCCAATTCACAATGGAATTAAATCCCTTAACGCCTTTGGTTTTTTTGGATGGAGATTGAAGGAATTATGGTCTATAACGCCTTTCTCATTACATAAAATAGAATGCCGTTGGACCCCCCCAATTCTTTTTCTTCTGATTTTTTATTTATTTTGTTTTGTTTTGTTATATATATAATTAAAAAAATTAACGACTATTATATATCCATAATTACTTTATTTGTATGTCAATATAGTTATTGAAATTGAAAATTTATTTTAGTTTAATTTTTATTGTTTCAATGTTGTATAACATTGAAGTCTTTATATAGTTTTATTTTGTTTGAATGTTGTATGCATAATTTTTTTATATAAATTTTTTAGTTTATATATATATATATAAATATGTATATAACAATAATATTATTAATAATAATAAACTTTTATTTTACTTCTTTAATTAAGATTTATTTTAAAGTGGTATTATCAAATAAATTAATAGTTATGGCAACAATTATATTATTTAGATCAGTATAGATATTTATTATTTAAATTATTTTAATATATTAATAATATAAAAAATATTTATTAATAATGTAATTTATAACATTAAATTATAAAAATGTCAATAATACTTCATAATAATTTATATAAAAATATATAACTTACTATGAACTATGTCTATTAATATTTTAAAGTTTAAATATTATGGTTTTGAGAAATAAATTCTCTAAAATAGATTTTTTTATTATTTTTATGAATTTTTTTACATTAATTAATGTTTTATCTTATGATTAATGTTTTCAAATTTAATTAAAATAGTTTTTAATCTTTATAATTTATACACATTAAATTTCACCTACATGAAACTAAATAATATTTCATGTAGGTGACTTTCAATGTCTATAAATTATAAATTTGAAACACAATCTAACTAAAATTTTACCCACTTACTAAACATATTGAAAAATAATAGACAACCACATATATTTATTGAATATAATTAATAAATAGTAATTTTAATGACACTATATAATATTATTTTAAAAAATTACATTTTTATTAATAATTATTTATTAAATTTATTTAATATTAAATTATTTTTGAAATGTTTTTTCATTATTTAAAAATACATTTAGATTTTAATTATAGTACAATTTATGTACATATATTTTAAATTTTTAAATATTATTTTTAATCAACAATATTCGCATTGTGTAAATAAATTTTGGTCTATTATATTGTGAAATTGGTTTTATTTTAAAAAATATATATGTTAAGACTATGTTTTATGATTTAATTAGATTGATTTTATATATTACATTTTCTAATATTTAAAATTTTAATAAATTATATTTAATGTGTTTTTCTATGTTTTAATTTCTCGACAATGAACACTTATAAAATTTATACTATATGAAAAATATAAATTAAAATTAAAACACTAGATAAACAATTATAAAATGGTTGATAGTAAAAAGAATTTCATAAATTTTATTGAAAAAATAGTAATATAGATTATAGAAATCATTTTTTAAAATAATTTAACTCAATAGAAATAATATACAAAAATGTATACAGTCATTATCTACCCTGAGGTCACATCCCACAAAATTTCATTTTAATGGGATGCCCATATCAGGATTGTTGACCTTTATGTTGGGGTGTACTATAATGACTGGGACAAGGACCTTCCTTCGGCATCCAAAACATGAATTTCCAATGACCTGGTTGTACTAATTGGGATGAGGTTTCATCTAGATTTCATCATGTAAACTTAATACTTATCCCACTATGTATATAGGAGGACATAACAATATCAGTTGGGAGAACCATAAGGCCTTTAAAGGATCACACACGAAAGGTCGAGGCATAAGAAACAACCCTTTTATGAACATGGATCAAATATAACAAGGATCATTTATGGATTTGTAAACAATATAAACGGATCTCATGCCTCCTATTTCACACAAAAAATCTTTTGAGGCAGGACTACTAGAGGTGTTTCCTAATCATGTGAAATAGTTGAGGCCTCACATGTGTCAAAACATGTTCTACATTGTTTTTTCCATCATCTTCAACATCAGTAGATAAAGAAGGAGGGTCCTATGTAAGAACCTCCTCTCCCTGGGTTGAAACATCATATCCCTAAGATATGTTATCAATGGTATTATATTATAGATAAATATACACTGGAATCATCTCCTCATATGCAATATAGAATGATTCATGGCTTAAAACCTCAGCATTCTTCAGATCAAACATCATGATAATATGTTGTAGTTGAGTATGAAATATTGTAATTAAAAATAAAAGTAACATACTAATGTAAATTTATAGACATACCAGATCCTAAATACCACTACTGTGTGGAGTAAGTTCCAATATATAATTCAGTCATTACAATGTATCATTCTCTACCACTTGTGATTAAGGGAATCACATCATAAGAAAAACCATAATGAAAAATATGAATGTTTTTCCAGTAGGTTGTGATAATTAGTATGTCATTGGCATTAGCCATTATCTTGCCTCCCCACTAGTTTCACAGAACAAAGCACTAATGATTATCTTTGTTGAACTATAATATCCTATGAAAATCTAAACTAGGTGATGACTCTATCTTGCTGGTTCCACTCTGTAATTAAAATATTAATGAGAGGGACTAGATATTTATCACCATTAAACTCATTAGTATAGTATACTGGAATACGGGCTAATAAAACCTAGTTTGGTATCCATTATATTTGAAATTACATGTGAAATTTGATTTAATATATTGTTACTAATTTCAAAAAATGATAATATTATGAAAATAGTTTGATAACAAAAGAATGTACATACATGCAATAGGGGTAGTTGAATATCTAACAAGAGATGATAAGAACCCAAATTGTGGCTCATAGTCTGGAAGAAGTGGTGTTCCTAACTCAACAAAAATCATAAAACATTGAAATTATAAATAATAAAAAATATATTATAATAACACAAATTATCATAAAAATAATGATGACTGATCATAACATCGTATTCATATAGAATCGCACATAACATCTATATGAAGCTATAAACCAGAACCAACATGGGAAAGGGGATGGATACAGTCACATTCCCACATCTAAATAAGGACGACACAACCCAATATATCACTGTGATTGGATTATCATTCCATTTATAGTGATTTGTACATGTATGCCAAGCATGAAAATCACTTGTTGTTTCCCCCATGCTATACTATTTCCTCTAGTAGATCTAGATACATCATGTAGACATGTATACTATAGTGATAAACACATAGTTCCTCTATAATGAACCATAATATATATGTTTGGGAATGAAGCATAACAGTCTACTCATCATCTTAATAGGGTAATTTTGTGAAGTGCATGTATACGGAGCCCATATATAGTGACCCTCCATCCATAGAATCATTATCTTGTACAATTTCTATTCTATTAAATCATTTTAAAATATAATTCCATCCTCTATTAGTTGGTCTTATAACTGCAACACCTAAGATAGGGTGACCTGGTATAACAGTCACATCCTCAATGGGGATGGTCATCTCTCCAATGGGAATGATGAATGTGTAGATCATAGGCACCCATCTCCCATGGGTAGAAGATAGAAGGTGATGATAAATGTATACATAATTAGATACAATAGTTATATATATTCTATCATGGTGTTGGTATGGTATAATCACATCTGGAAGAAGAATGTGATGACAATGGTGACCTCTATGCATGAAAATTCATCAAACCACATGTCCCACGAGGAAATCAAATAAAACATGCGTATAATTTTTAATGAGTAAATTAAAATCCACCATATCTACATATAAAAATGAAACATATCATCATCAAGTTTAAGATATGAATATAATGTTTTGGATGGTGAAATGTATGATATAACATGACTATTCAAACTATTTAATGAAATAGTACATTCCAAAGGAAAATGGAATGTATTTATTTTTCTAAATTAAAAATAGATCTGATTTTATAAAGGTATTTTTCATCTATGTCAATATCAATTGATGATTTCCATATTTCCTAATCATGATTTTCAATGGAGACTAGTTTTTCTTCTATTCTTGTTGGAATATAGTCATGTTTTTAAGGGGGGTTTCATTAAAAACAAAATTTTCCAGACATGGGTTATATCATTTGGATCCACCTTATTTTATGAGTTTTTATTTCATAACCATATCCTATAATAATAGTCCAAATACCAAATTTTGTGATTTTTTATTTTTGTATGACTTCTCACGTGGTGGTATATTTCATGTTAATTTCCTTAAATGATTCCTTTATGGTGTATCTATGGATAGTTTGATTATTCTTTCATGTTATCTCACATTTACATTTCTTATTCTTTGCAATGAGAAAATGAATGTCTTATTATGAAATAAATGGAGTCTTTTAAAATGGTTTTAATATATTAAAATCCATTGTGATGGGAATGGAATTATATGGAATTATGTTTTATTTATTGAAATGGGGCAACATATAGTATAGTTTCTATCATGTGTTATTTAATTAAATGGTAGTCTAATTTATCAATTGAATATTATTTGATTGTAATTTTACACATAAATGTTACATAATTCAAAAAAATAAACGATTTTATATTAAAACCATGTAATTGAAAAATTGAAAAATTTCACATTAGAGGTGATCCATCATCAGGGTTGAGAGTGTGAACATGATCAAAAAATATTAAAGCATCATTTTCTATTTTGAACTTATTGTTAAAATATGATTCAGATAAAACATTACCCATATTCTTATGGCCATTACATAATATTCAACATACTACTAGACTTTAGTATCCCTCACTCTAATAGCCTGTTGATGTTGCGTATCAATATCACCTGGTATTCAATCATTATGATATGTCGAAACTTCCCGACATGGATCTATTGTGGATAATAATAGATGGAAATGGTTTCTAATTAGTACACTGGATCAAAATATACATCCCATGATATATTCAAATTGGCACACATTGTGATGACATGTATCCATTGAAACATAAATTCATATAAGTTCCCACATTATCAATGTCTCTCTTCCAGTAATACCACTAGGAAAAAAATGTTTCTACCTTTGATGGTGTCATGACACTCTTTCAATGTAAATATACAGTATTCCAAATTTAGATGGTTCTGTCAATAAGAAAAATAAATTTTTATGTACTTTTCAATCTCTTATTTAGTGTTCCATTCATACATTAGACCATGTTTAATCTTGTCAGTAATCTGTTTTCCTATTGAAATAATTCAATTGAACCAATTATTAAATAGCGCCATATTTTGGCTAGTTATAATTAAAATTTTAATCCTCTATAAGTAACTATTGTTGTAATCCATAATGTTTGTTTACTTGTGTCCATACCACTCTCCACCATATTTTTCCAACTTCGATTTTTCATTGGGAATCTATATCATATAATCACACACACCCAAATTATCCCTATGGATTTCTTCTAATAATTATTCAAAATGTTTTTATTCCAGCTCATATGCTACAAAAAAGTGATCATATATCAAATAAATTAATTTTATCATTATTTTTAGATATTAAAAAAATAGGAAATTGATTTTATTCCAAGCCTCACAATAGACATCTTCAAAATTTCTTCATTGAATGTTTTTTAAACATTGGTAGAAATTTAGATAATGTAGTATCGATCATGTGACTGATGGGATCTTTATATAGCATGATATATATTTATTTTCTCATTTATTTCCCAAAGGTGATAAAATATAAAAATATACCCTAAAATGGATGAAATATATGCTAATAGATGATAAAAACCATCCATGTTATTCATAATTTTCCTTCTCCACAATAGAAAATGAAATCAGTTGAGGTGATTAATTTCCATCATGGGTTGACATAATCAATAATAATCCCCTTTCTATTTTAGATATAAATTCCTTGAAATTTTGTATGAATTACATTCATAAATAAAAAAGAGGTAATTCATGGATGGAAATCCAAGAACGACAAATAGAATTGATCATGAGATGTATTTAGTTAGTTATCTTGAGGAGTATGTTCTTTTATGTTGATATGGAAGAAAACAAGAACATTTGGTCTTAGTATGGATTACAATTGTTGGAACACCCAATAAGAGTCATCCCATTCACCATAGAACATTACAATTAACTTTTATGTTTCTTTCCATGCATTTTTACAAGAAATATTATAACCATTTTTTTATATTCTCCAAAACAAGAGCTACAGTAATATCATTGTAGGCCCTAATCATCACAACAATAATAGATTATAGAAATTCAATATCCAATGATGTTTGGTCTAATATTATGTTTGAATGAATGCATGTATGAAAAGTATCAATCTTATAAATTATCAAAACAAAAAATGAAATGTTTGAATTTCCTTTAAAGGAATCTATAATCATCCCCAGGACTATCATATAGTATTATGAATTTTCTATTTCTTGAATCCTAATGTAAATATCTTCAATTAAACTTAATATGATATCTTGTAAGTATGTTTTTTATGAAATATTTTATTTTAAAATTTCTTATGACATATAATGTTTTGTTAAGTTCCATAAATCTATCCTCCACAAGCCCATGAAAATAAGTGGATGGTGTGATAATAATCCAATTGAATTTAAAAAAATTCCATTTCTTCTGAACAATATGTGATGAGGGGTGGATAATTATTGTGTGTTTAAGCTATTTTACAATTACAACATTTCCACCAACATCATTTCTAACTTATGTATCTTTATAATTCTCATCATTTTCTTATATATTATCTTTCATTATAATGTTCCACATTATCAAAATGATCTTGTCTAGTATTTGTTTCATCAGTTGGGATATTTTATTACACACTATAAGGAATAAACTTATTTTAATGGTATAGACCTTATCCAACCACCCCTGTATTCCTATGTCTCGTACAATTGTAAATTTCTATTTTTTAAAAAAAATAACATTATATAACATAATCATGGAACTATCTAAAAATTGGGAACATATTGTTTTTTCTTAGACCCAGACCTCATGAGTAGCCAAGAGACAAGCTGGATTCCTCAGAATAGATAGGAATTACAAATTTCTATAGCTAATAATTTTCATCTCTTGATCCAAACCATGAATTCAATGACCTTTAATTTTCTCTTGAAGCTATATTAGGGTTATACAATCCTATTTCCAAACCATTGTTTCTGTTTGTGTACTATAAGAAGATTTTAACTCAGTTAATATAACATACATATATTAGAAGACAAAGGGATCCATAATTTTCTTTGTAAATAATTATTTTCGATAAGTATTTTAAATTGTAAATAATATTGAAAAATATGAACAATAATATAGTGTTGATCCCAAATTCTTTACATTATCTATATTTTAGATGTTATTCTTATATCCTTAAAGATGATACTAATACTTCATAGTAAAATATTTCATCATATGAATACAATTTTCAATAGTTTATAAATAGAATTTAAATAAGGTAATGTATTTCTCCCATGAAATTCAAACTATCTGCTTAGCAAGGCCTGGTTTTGTGAAACAGTTCCCAATATTTTCTATCGTAATACAATGATTTAATGGTAGTTACCCCAACATACATATATTTAAGAACCACATCTACTTATAGTTTCCTGATAATTATTTCATTGAATAGATAACCACATAATATTTACTTCACTTATATTTGTGAATTTTATGTTATATCCTTAAATACGACATTGTGGTTTCATAGTTGATTTTTTAAAATACATAAAGTTTTTTAGTATTTTATAAAGATAATGTGAATCAATTATATCATAACCCATGGGGATTTAAAAAGAGGTGTGTGGGAAGACCCGTTGTCATGCACTTTTTCTTGATCAACCCAAGATAAATATTTTTTATTGGGGGGAGGGGGTTCTAACCCTACGTATATATGTGAAAAATCCACATCCACATGTAGTATCCTGATAGAGATATCATTTCATAGATAATCATAGAAAAATTACCATAATTTAAGAAGTTATTTTTATATCTTAAAATATAACAATACTGATTCATATAAAATTTTAATCTAGAAAAAAATTATATTAAATAGTTATAAAATATATTGATAATTACTCAAAACATCTCTATAAATAGTGTCAAACTAGGTTTTAAATAATGTAGGAATCATATAAATAATAGAAGTAACAAATCATGTGTGCATTTAAGCCTATTTGTCATTCTATTAACCCTTTCTGATCCTATATTTATTCTATGTTAATGTAATGTTAATCAATTATAAATCATTATTTATCCCTATATTAATCTTTATCTAACCATTACGTAGTCATTAGTGAACCATTCATTAATTAATAGTTATTATGAAGTTTGTTTAGAGTTAATTAATAATTAATCACTAATTAATAAAAAATAAAAAATTATTTAATCATACTCTAAGTATCATGTAATCCTATGTTAATAATTACTTAAAAATTGGTTAATGAATCATTAATCACTCATTAATAATTTGTTAACAAAGAAATAATTTCTAGTAATTAAGTAGTTAGTTTAATGTTAATTAATTGTTAACCACAAACTAGTTATTATCTAATCATTAATTCATCATTTATTGTTGTTAGGTTAATAATTCCTTACACATTGAATAACCATTCCATAATCATTGAATAATAATTCATTAATCCTCCTAATCATTATTTATTCTCTTGTTAATAATTTTTTAATCATTAACAAATTATTACATAACAATTAATTAATGAATAATTAATCCTATGTTGATTATTCCTTAATCATTTTTTAATCTATCCTTAATTAATACTTTAAAGATAATTTTTACTTCATTTATTTTATTCATTATTTTAAAGTAGTTAGTTTATAGTTAATTAATATTTAATAATTGATTAGTTATTTGTTATTCATTACATCATCATTTATTAATCCTATATTAATCGGTAGTAATTCATTAAATAATTAACAGTTATTATGTATTTACATTATAGTTAGTTATGGGTTAATTAAATGTTAATTATTTAATTATTAGTTAATATTTATTGGACCTTTCATTAATCATTGGTTAATTATTATCTAATCATTAAGTAATAATTCATAAACAATAGTTAATCATAAGTAAACTAAACAATAATCATTTGTTAATCAATAATTATAATTGTTATTATGTAGTTACGTTAATGTTAATTATTATTTAATTTAAATTTAATCAATATTTAGGTAGTTAATTTAAATTTAATTAACACTTAATAATTAATGATTTTTTGGTTAATAATTACTTCATCATTAATTAATCATTCATTAATATTTATTTAATCATTAATTTATCATTCATTAATCACTGTTTAATTACCATTTTTACAATCATTAATCATTCAAAAATCATTAGTTATTATTTATATAATCATATGTTATGTATTAGTATTTCCAAAATTAAAAATGTATTATTCATTCATTAATCACTCATTAATCATTACATAATTAATATATAATAAGTAGTTAGATTATAGTTTGTTATTAGGAAATTAATTGTTAATCCATAATTTGTTTTTGGTTAATAAGTCATTAATCCTTATTAAATCATTTTTCATTCATTATATAATTATTATTTAACAATCAATTAAACATTTGTTAATCCTAAGTAAATTTTTCTTTACTCATTATCCAATCAATCATTAATCATTACTTAATTAATAGTTATTAAGAATATAATTTACAATTAATTATTTGTAAATTAATAGTTCATTATTATTATTTTATTAATTAATAAATTATAAATTTTTAATAAATAATTATTTAAGACCATTAAATCCTAGGTTATTCATTACCAATATTTTATTAATTGTTTCTTATTATTTATTTTTCATTTTTATAAAAATTTAATCATTACGTTATCCTTAGTTAATCATTAGTTATTTAATAGTTAATTATTAGTGAATCATTATTTCAATAATATTTATTCAACATCTAGATTCTTTTTAAAAATTATTAGTTCCCTGATTTTTAAAGCTACTAATTCATAGAAAATAATAATGTTATTTTAATAATAAATCTATTATAAATACTAATTATAAAGTATTCACTCAAAAGTCATTATTAAATAATAATATTTTACATACTAATATTTGTTATTATTTATAAATTATATCTAACTAAATAAATAACTAATCCAATGGAATATTTATATCAAACAAAAATCCAAAAAATAAGAAAAAAAATAACATTAAAATAAATAAGAAATAATACCTTTATTTTATGATTCAATAATTATTCACCTTACAAATCTGAAACTCCATTTAGGCCACTAAGAAAATCATAAAAAATAGAGAAAACACTTGGAAAATTTTAGATGAAGTGGGAGTGGAATGAGAGAGAGGTGGTATAAATTGAGTGACGATGAGAGGAGTTTCATGTGGCTATTTAAAGGGAGCTGGGGAAAAGGCATTATTAGAAAAAATGCACTTGGTGTTAATTTAGGTGGAAGGTATTAATTTATAAAATGGAATTCAATTAAATTAATGTGAAAATTGTTTTTAATCTTTTTTTCTTGCTTGTCCTATTTAATTTCATTGAACTAGTTTTAGGAAAGGAAAAGGCAGTGTTTGCCTCAACACAATTCAATATAAAAAAAGCTACACGTACATTGGTGACATTCTACACTTCTTTTTAAAATATTTTTAACATAGGGTTTATTTAATATCTTTTAAAAATATATATTAAATTATGTCATTTATTATTCATCCTTTTTTAGCTACAATGGGATTCAGTTTTATTTTTTGTAGATCATGTAATTTAAGAGGGGATTATAAATAGTAAGTTTTTATCTATTTGGTTAATTCATGTTCGATTTTTAATTATTTTAATTCTTTAAGATATATTATCCATTTATTTAAGCATGATAATAATATTTAAAGTGATAAAGATTTATTTTTATGTGACTTTTTGGGTATTATATTTTTAATTACCATTTGGTAGGCTAGTTATTAGGTTTAATGATTTTTTTGGATTATCTCTCCCACTAACTATTGAAATATTTGACAATAATTAAAATGATTTCAGTGGGAGTGTGAGTGATCACCAACTTGTCCACCCATTTACCTATTGGATTGGTTTCCCTTACCTCCAAACATGAACGACCACCACAAGAATGAGATATCTATCAATTACAAAATCTATTACTCACAAGCTACGAAGAGGAACTATTGGATTTATTTAATAATTTAAATAAAAGAAACCATGGGCTCGTAATCCCTTACATAATTCGAGGAATGACAATATTGTCATAAATTTAATTTAATATTAAATTAAAAGAAAAATAAAAAATAAAAAATTATGTTCTATACTCATGATCATCCAAATACATGCAATGAATTATGAATTTAGTAAAAATATCATTCTGTTTGAATCATTAAGTGTTGTAGATAAATCATTCCCAATAAATTAATTAATTTTTAAATAACAAATTATTTTATCTCAATTATCATATAAATTTTTCTGGAGATTCTATTGGATTATTATGCTAATAAATTAAATAAATTTCCTCAAAATTAATTATGAATAAAAAATTACCTTCAAGGTAACATAGTGAGAACCCATCAGAACTAGACACCATTTATTATACTTATATATTATTTACTCATACGATATGTGTCATGCATGTATTAAAACATTATTTCCTATCATGTAATATAAATTTATTGAACACATGGAACACATGGTATTTACATAGTGTGGTATTGCAATACTATAGTGTTGGGTTACAAAAGTGCTAAAAATTCCATTATCAGTTTTAAAAAGTGGTGTTGATCTAAGTGTCACTAAATTGATATCTATTATCGACACTTGAAAATAACTAATAAAGGGTATCCATTTTTAGTGATAAAAAATAATTGATATAGGCAGTCCTTTATTAGTTCTACTCTAGTTCTAAGCAATGTCATACTATTTTTGTGTATTGTTAAAATTACATCACACTATAGAAAAAAATACACATGTATATAAAAAATTAAATATTTAATGAAAATTAATATTACATCACAAATAGAATAAAAATCACTACATTTTTTTAAATTTCAACAATTTAAATTAAATTATATTTGTAATTAATATCATAGTCATTAAAAAAATAAATTGTTGCAATTTCTTTTTCACCCACCTCCCTATCAAAAAATCATTATCATGGTATCACTTCTCGAAAAAACCACCCCAACTCGATTAAAATACTCCATATATATAAGAAGATATTTATTATATTTAAGATAATATAAAGAAATAAATTAAACATAAATATGAAACAAAACACTAGTAAAATTTCACTTTTAAATAAAATTACACACAATGAGTTATACTAGACATATGATGTATGGGATTGATGCGCTGAAGATACCAAAATTTCATATATGTCTTAAGTATAACTTTCATAAAGTATACATAAGTATAAATTATTTTTCTTAGTTTCGAGTATGTCATAAGTATTTTTATACTAAAATGACAATTTAAAATGAAAACACCAATGTTGAGTCATAAAAGTCACATTATGTGTCTATTTGATATGAGATTTATTCTTACACATAAAAAATGCCTTATTAATAATTTTCCTAAAGTATCAATACAATCAAAGAATGTTATACCAATTTTTAATTAGTTACACAATTCTTTAACTTAATTGTCAATTTTTAATTGATAAGAGACATGTTGTGTCATATAACAAACACTGTATGTCAGATTGAGGTACTGTTGATTCTTATAAATCACAAATTACTTATGGATCATTTACCTAATGTATGAAAATAGTCTAAATTTTTTTCTTGGTTTTGAATATGTGATGTGTTCTAAAAACAGATATCAATTTCAAATAAAAGTACACACTTATAGTTATACTGACGGTAGTGCTCATATGATTAATGTGAAGATATTTTCTATACCAAAAATATGATTTAAGGATCATTTTCCTACTATATCAAGATAATGTAAATTTTTTTCATTAGTTTTTGAGAATTTCATGTGTAATTTTTACTATAATGAAAATTAAAAATGAAAACACGCCCTTTGAGTCATACTGGTTATATCATGTTTTGGTTTTACATGAGACAAATTCATACACACCAGAAATTAAATTTCAAACAATACAATAAATTATCACGAAAATTTGATTATAATTTCTCAATTTTTAGTGAGTGACACACATTTTGAACTAAATTGTAAATATTAAAATGATAATGGGAACTTTGATTAATTTTGGGAACACCGTATATTTGATTGATGTGAATCTTATTCCTATATGTCAAAAAATACATATTAATTTTTTCCCTAAAGTATCAAAAAGGTTCATAATTTTGTTTATCATTTTGTAGTATTTGATGTTATTTTTCTTTAAAATGAAAATTTTAAATAAATAGACAAATTTAGAGTGAAATTTATCACACCACATATTGTATTGATGCAAGGACAATTCCTACAAATCAAAATTTACCTAAGGATTATATAACAATTATATGAAGATAATTTGGATGTGTTTTATAAGTTTTGAGTATGGCATGTATCTTTTTTAATAAAATGTCAATTTAAACAAAAAAATGCACTTTGAGTCAAAATTGTAACATCATGTGATGGTTTTTGGTAAGACTAGTAACTACACATAAAAATATTTATATGAATTATTTTATAAAAAAATCAATGTAATCTGAGTGAATTTTCTCATTTTTAAGTGACTAATACTGGTATTGAACAAATTTGTAAATTCTAAACTGATAACATAAAATTTGATCCATACTAGGAACACCATGTATTAGATTGAAGTTAGGATGTTTGATATAAATTATAATTTACTTATAGGTTATGTAAATAATGTTTTAACACAGTATGAATGGTTTTATTCAGTTTTGTGCTTGTGACTTGTTTTTGGAACTAAACTGACAATTTAAATAAAATGACACACTTAGACTCATACCAATCTTACCATGGGATATATTTATGTCAAAAACATTAATACACATTAAAATTAGGTAATGATAGTTTTAAAAAATTATTAAAATAATATGAATTAATGTTCATGGTTTTTTGTATGTCACATGTCTCTTTTGCTAAAATGACAATTTAAACTGAAAACATGCACATTCAGAAATATCTATCACATCATGTGGTGTTTGATGTGATACATTCCCTTTCACATAATAATTTACTTTTGAATCATCTATTTAACATATCATGAAAATCCGAGATCATTTTTAGTGAGTGGAAATTATTTTGAACAATATAGACAATTGTAACATATTAATAGACACATTGAATCAAACTAGTAACATGGTGTATAGGATAGATGTTTCATAGATTCATACATATAATAAGTTTATTTTAGATCATTTTCCTAAATTATCAATATAATCTGACTTCTTTTATCTTTTTTGAGTAAGAGGGAAGGGTTTGGAGCTAAAATTACAATTTTATATAAAAGTATAAGATTATAGACATACCTGCATGGCGTGTGTATAATTAGTGTGAAGATTATTCCTACACATAACAAATAACATAAGGATCATTTTCTTAAGATATCAATAAAATAAATATTAATTTTGGTAGATTATTGTATTTAATATTTCTTTTTTAAAAAACTCTAAATTTGAACTCATAACATACAATTTGTGTTGTACATGTCACATCATGTGTCGGTTTTATGGGATACTAATTCACCACATTAAAAATAACTTATTAATAATTTCCTAATGTATTAATACAATTTGATCAATTCATAATTATTTTAATTAATTGATACTTGTTTTTATATAAATTTATAGTTTTAAAATTAAAACTAACACTTTGAGTCATATTAGTAACATAGTGTATCAGATTGAGTAGTTGGTAATTGCTACGTGTACTAAATGACTTATGGATGGTATTTATTAATTATGAAAATAAAATTACTACAACCATTCATTTGTGAGTATTTTATGTGTGTTTTTAACTAGAATATAAATTTTAATTATAAATACATTCATTGAGTCATATTGATCACATCATGCATAAGATTGATGTGAGGTGGAATTTAAGATGTAAAAAATAACTTATGGATCATTTTCCAAATGTATAAATATGATATAAATTTTTTTCTTGGTTTTGAGTATGCCACATGTCTTTTTAACTTAAATTTTAATTAAAACAATATACATGAACTTTGATTTATACTAGTGATATCGTTTGTCAGTCTGATTTGATACTGATTCCAACATGTACAAAATGTCTTATGAATTATTTTCCTGAAGTATTAAGACCTTACAATCATTTTTCCATATTTTTTAGTATGAAATTTGTGTTTTGAAATAAGACGTCGATTTTAAGTTGAAAATATGTAATTTTTGTCATACCAGGAACCACAAGTATTATATTATTGTGAGGCTAGTACCTATATGTCCCAAATGATATATAGATAATTTTATTAAAATGTCATTATAGTCCAAATTTTTCTTCCTAGGTTTCAGTATGTGACATGTGTTTTTAACTAAAATTTCATTTTTAAAATAAAAACAAGCACTTTGAGCCATACCAACCAAACATTGTAAAATATTGATCTGTGGTTGACTTTTATATCTCAAAAATTTCTTATGTATCATTATCTAAATATTTAAAAATTGTCTAAATGTGGGCTCTAGTTTTTAGTGTGTTATGTGTGGATGGATATAAAAATTATATTATAAACTAAAGACATAAAATTTGATACATACCAAGAAGAATGAATATAAAATTATTCTGAGGATGATTAATATGTTTCTAATTTCTAAATGAGCACATGAATAATTTAACATGTTAATATATCTATCATACATGGTACATTATGTATTGGATTGAGGTGTATCTGACTCATTCACATCCGAAATAACTTTTGAATATTTTTTCTAATGTATAATAACAATCTTAATGTTTTTAAAAAAATTTGTTTTTTAACATGTGTTTTGAACTAAAATTTTAATTTTCAATTAATAACATAAACATAAATTCATACTAGTAATATCTTATATATGATTGAGTTTCAATTGATTCATACACATCACACCGTGTTTTTTATTTTTCAATTGTTTTAAAATTCATGTTTATGAAACAATTTTATTTTTTATAACCTGGAATGATGAATTATTTATAAAATAAAATTAAATGTTCCTCATTATGAGTCAATTTTCCACATTGAGTGCATAATCATAGTACAAGATTTAATCATGAGTGTATCATCCTTCTTCGTGGACACTATAAAAAATTTAAAAACTAATGTATCTGATGAAAATGGTAATTAAATTAACTAAAAACATATGTAAATTGATGATAAAATTCACTGAATAATTATTAGTATGTCACTTATTAAAAATTTCTATATATAATATAACACCATGTATTTTTCTCATTTATTTCTAAACAATTTTATTTCATCTTGTAAATATCTGAACTATAAATAGTTTTAATACTACTAGAAAAATATTACTAACAAATTTATAATTAAATATTTTGAATGAAATTATAATTATCACCAGAAATACATATTTGGGGATTCTAGTTTTTCATTGGAATATGATACCTTTCATGAATTTATAGACAAAATAACGATAATATTTGTATTTATATTGTTCCATGAAATGAAAAAACATTTAGAAAAATTAGAAATTTATTTAGATATGTGTTCCATTAGTTTATTTTTATTATATATACCGAAATAGTTATACATTTTGATAATTTAATTGGATTATTATTCTTATGGACGATCCTGATGCCATGATTTTGATTATATTTAAACAATTCCCTATCATTATATAAATTTCATTGAAACATTTTTTTAAGTGAATAAATTGAATTTTTTTGTAATAAAACATGTAATAAATTAAACATTTATAAATTTCATAATGTGGGGTTGGTTTTTTATAAAATCAATACATTAAATCTAGACAATAAATCTTTAGGGTATCTAAATTGACTATAATGTGTAACCAATGTTTCCTATAAAAATGAATAAGTAATGAAATGAATGAAAATATATTTTATATTATTAAATTCTAATTTTTTACTCCCTACAATAGTGGTATTAAGAAGAGTATGTCATCTTCATTTTTTCATTGAAAAATTACGATTATTTTGTCCAAAATTCCATCATATTTCATTGGTTCCATTGAGAATAGTTGTGTAGGTGTAATGTGAGGACTAATTAATCCAAATTTCTATTAATAAGGTTTTATCCAAAAATATTATTAATATATATTGCATAAAATATTATGAATAGTTCCTAGTCATAATTAATAAGGTATATTTTCAATTTCAAAAACAATATCATGAAAACACACCTCATGTATACATTTTCAAAAATGATTCCTATACATTAATTATTAAGTACTTAATTTACATTATCAAGACCTATATATATTTCATTTCACTCTTTATACATATATTCTTCATAATCCATTGTAGAAGTATCAGAAATTTCTATGGATTTTTCTATATGAACCATTAATGCTAGTAAATATGGAATTTGAATGGGTGGGGTAAAGGTACATTATAAAGATCTTTTTGATTGCTTGGTTGATCATTTATATAAATTTTGGTTTAACATTTTATTTCACCCCTTTAGTTCTTCCAACTTTAATTAAAATAAATAGTTCAAGATTTTTTTAATTAATTAATTATTTTTTTATGAAAAGTAATTTGGAAAGAAATACTTCATTTTTGAAATGAATTTTTACATGATGTAATTACAATGATAAAAAAGTTCCAATAGCATTATTGAAAGTACAGATATCTGCATTATCAAATGAAATATGTATATTAGTGTTTAAAACATGAGATATATAAATCAACACTCTCAGATAACCTATTTTATGTTTTTGGTTACTTAGAATTTCTCTTTGGATATTTTACATTATACACATTACGACAAGGTCATGGGTGGGGTTTGACAGATATAAAATACAATCATTTTCAACATGAAGAATATCAGTATAGAAAATGTATCAGGTTTATCGTGAATCACTTTTCATAGAAATATTTATGATAAAATTTATTTTCTATTATAAGATTGATCTTTCGGGGCATATGTCTTGCCTAAAATTTTATAGGTGTGGAGTGGATATATTCATATAGTGGTTATTCTTCAGTTGTTTCTTCCTATTTATTCTTTCCCATAACATTTTCTAACAAACCTAATATACCATTATTTTTTTATTTATGTGAAGTTAATTGGGATTTAAGCTCTTCCATTTTCTTATCATTATCCACCTCTTCATTTCTCATCTAAAAATATGTCTGGGGTGACACTCCAAAACCCTCATCATTGACACGTTCATATTGTTCTTTCTAATTCAAGTTCATTTATTGTTGTTATTCATTAGGTGAGGATGATGATAATTCTTTCATTATGGTTAGATAAACAATATAGAAAAAAAAGTAATCAATATTATATAATATTTATTTTAAGGAAAAAAATTATTATACCATACATACACATCCATACCAAGCTTTTTTGTAAGTCCTAACCTATTAGTTACCTGTCTTTATTTACATGTACCTCCTTCCACACAACATCAAATATGATGGAAGTATATTTGGATTTCAATTCATCTATATTCATAT
The DNA here is from genome assembly GCA_963277665.1 of Viscum album. Lineage (NCBI taxonomy): Eukaryota > Viridiplantae > Streptophyta > Magnoliopsida > Santalales > Viscaceae > Viscum > Viscum album. Next base: position 658,249,023 of record OY728140.1, read on the forward strand.
AAAAAATAATTATGTTTTTGTTTCACATCACATGAAAGTATTGTGGTATATTTAAAATGCGTAACATTTTTTTCATGCTAATAATACCATGTAAGGGTGTGTTGGTTTTGATACACATTGCGTATTTTTGGCATTCAGTTTTTGTTAAATAAATTAAAAATTTATAATCAAAGGGCTTAATACATGAATTGTGAAGCAATGCATTATTGGTTCTGATTTACCTAAATAGATGTGTCCTTATGAAGTCCAATAAACACATCACAAGCTTGATGGGTTTTGAACTATGCATTCATCTATAACGGGTGGGGATTTATTTTACATTCAACATCTGTTAAAAGATACTTATTAATTCAAATTTCAATTTGGATTATGTTTTAATAAATTTACTATGCAAGTTATAATGAAGACTAAATAAATGTTTTCTTTTTTTTATTCATAAAATAAAGAAATTATTTCCTAATATTACACTATTCTCTTCCAAAATTAGTGTCTAATGCATAGGCAAAACATAGTTCCATGAATCTAAATCAATCGTAATAATCAAGTGAGTGGTGATACCAATGTCACTAAAATGAATATCTTTATTGGAGTTAACATGATTGAAATATACACTCCATATAACCTATAATTTAATACCATTTTTTCTCCCATTAATAATTTTTTCTATTACCATTATGATACAACACTCCTATTTTTTTAGGGAAACGTTTTCTCACAATAACCCAATTTTTTATCATAAAAATCATAGATATATTTTCTTTTATATTTTTGGATTTCGAATGTATAAAAAATTGATCCTCTACATTGGGAGAACCAATATGTTGAGAAAACAATTGTTTTTCAGGATTGGTAGTGTCGGCTTGTACAGAATTCATTATCTAAAAAAGTTGTTAATCATTTAATTTAGATTATATAATTGAAAAATTGAACAGATGATAATATGATGAAACAAAAAGAAATGTTTCAAAATAATATTACCTCTTTGTTAGACTCTTTTTTTAAATGTTGATGTTATTTTACATCTGTATCAAGTATCCAAATCCCTTCATTGTGGTCTCCTTTTACATGAATGGCCACGTCTATATTGAGACCGCTATAAAATGTTTATGAAGTTCTAATGAATGAGACATCCTTTTTTGAATTGATATATGACCATTCATTGGTTTTTTTGATAATATAATAATTTAACAGATCTGATTTGTAGGATTTCGAAGAAAATTAATTGTACTACAAGTGATTCCATTATAATTGGGTCCTCATTTTACCCTTCGTTACTTAAATCCAATTTAAAAAATCTCTATTCATTTATTTTAACAGTACAATTAATATCAAACCACTTGTATTGATAAATCAAAACTTGGAATGTTTTATAATCCAACACCAATATTATTTTGATGTTAACAAATAATGATATATTCACATAATTTGGATTTTTTCTTTGATATCATATATATGAATCACTTCAGCCACATGTGTGAATCAAATATTTTTCATAGAACTGAATTAATTAGGTTCATTTTTATAGATTTTAGAACCATTAATTAAATAAAAATTTCAAGATAATACATGAAAACATGGTTATATGGCTATCCATCGAAGTCATTCATAAATTTTATCCTTATTTTCCTTTGACTCACTAAAAATATAGTCTCAGAACCATTGTATAAACTATTGATTATATGTATTTGGTATCCATGTTTTAGTCCTTGATGTATTAAAATGCAAAAGAATTACTTTGAGGTTTAAATATATGGAAATTTTTTTGAACCTTTATAAAAAATTTAATGGTGGGCCTACTCCCACTCCATAATATTAATTATTATAAATTCTATTCCTAAAATTTAGTTACCCATAAGTAACTAGAAGTGATGAGATTTCAATAGACCAAAGCATTCCATATTTGATAGGTTGTCTGTATTGAACTAAAATTTAATCAATGAAATTTCACTTTATTTAATTATGTTATATAGTATAAATAACATAAAATCAAAATGATAAAACAATACAAACATTATAAATGAAGAATGAAGGAAAAAAATTGGTATTTATTGAAATAGTAACCTAACAATTGGAATAGTAATGTGACCATTATGTACAATAAACCTAAGAATAGAAAAATAAACTCACTTACAGAATTATAAATAAAATTTTCATTTCTTTTAAATTTATATTAGATGTAATATACAATATTATAGGAAAATAACTGTTTTAAAAATGATAAGATAAGTGTTTGTACTTTTAAGAAATATAAATGTATAATTAGAATTTTATAATTTATATAATGATTGAAAAGATAATTATGTTTAATAAAATATAATCTTAAATTAATGATTTTGTGTTTTCTGATTGTATGATAATTTGATGAGACCCTATTTTTTTCAAAGATTTATAAAAGTAGTTTTACTTTTAAAATTTTTATTTTTCAATTAAATGGTGATTTAAATTAAAATTTAAATTTGACATATTTAAAAAATTATTTTCATAAAATGGATTCCATTTTTTAATACTACACATTGAAAATGGATATGATTAATTTTTTGTATTTCCTTAAAATAGTTTCATTTTTTTGGTGAATAGTGGAATACGATAATTTATGGTATAAGCTAAATGCATGAATTGTTGAGTCATGGATGATGTATCGTTGATGTAATATATAACGACCCATAATTTACATACATTTTTATTGCTTCAAAATTGAAGCACAGTTATTACAATATATAAGAAAACCATGAAAGGATCGTATATGTATAGTGTCTTTAGAAACTGGGAAACATAAACAACTAGTTCATAAAGCATCTACATTGTCTCTCATTTATTTCATCATATCTAGAGTACCTTTTTGGAATATCCTACTTAATAACCTTCTTCCTGAACTGGGGAAAGAAAACATACAAAAAGGGTGAGCTCAAATGTTCAGTAAGGGTAAAAAAAAGAAATATCAATCACATCATATTCATAAGAACATAACATTTTGGAAATCTTAACATCCAAAAGAAATCATAATTTCATAACCTGGGATAAATTATAGTAGTGAAATGTAATCCAAATAATCATAACATAAAACATCAAAACATTTGTGTCATACACACATAATAATATATAATCATTTCTTTGTAGTTAAGACTTATCGCCAAGACTATCTTAGCAGACAAAGACCATTTCTGAACTGAGTTCACTCCACGTTCCAATCCGGTTTCACTGAACAGGATTAACCTGACATTCCAGCCATGTCCATCTCATGATATATAAATATTTACCCAATGCATTGGAGGGAGATATAGGTCCACCCCATCTCATAATGAAACAATTATTATATGTGCTACAAAATCATAAATCATACATCATAGCATAACCCATGTAATAAAAATTGGATTCTTATACATCAGGCCATCATAACATAAATCATATAAGATAAAAGAACTTCATAAATATAATTCCATCATAACATAATCAAATCAATGTAAATATAGGGATATAAACAGAACACTATATTATATTAGATGGAAAATAATTTTTAAAAAACACTTGAACTCCATTCTTGAGGAAAATATTCTTTCTATTTCCAAAACATTTTCCTTTATTAACATGTAAAAAAAATTTAAACTCAAATAAGTTGATTAAAAATAAACTTGAAAACTTTTAAAATATGCTTCATGGAAATAATTTTCTAAAAATACATTCTTTCCGTATAATTTAAAAAAACATTCTTCTCGTACTTTGGCCAAAAAAGTCAAAAAGTACATCTTACAAAAAACGACAAAAGATTCCTTTAATATATTTTACTAAAAACTCACCGAAGGGTAAAATTGGATTTAAAAAATTATAGTAGAATAGAAATAATATTAAATATTGACGAAACATGGATGTAGATGTTAAATATTCCCCAATATTTTCTAAAGTAGAAACAATCTCGGATAAAAATTGAGATTGCGAGATTTTCCCTTACAATAGGTCCGATTTGCATCGTAAGTGTCTGAACCTCCTATATAATGATTTAAATAATGTCATTGAATTATTCCATAATCATAATTGTTGTTATGATATCATATATGGTCATATTATTAGCTTTTTATTAGTAATATTTCATTGTTACTTGTTATTCGGGTGTTTATTACTTTTTGTTCTTATGCTTGTTTTGTCGAATAAATTATTATTATTATTTTTAGGTTATAGATACCTCATTTACAGAATGGTATTAGTGTAATATATATCATATTTATTCATTCATTTCATTTATATAATCATTATGCAATGAAGATCATGTAGAATTAGTCGCATTACATTGTGGAGACAATATTCCGTACGTACGCACGAGCGATGATATCGTTCCCATGATTATGGAATTGTATTGGAGTGTATGTATACTATTTAATAATCAATATCACTTTAAAATAATTATATATAGTTATTATTTACACCATTATCCAATCCAAGTAAGGTGGTTGTGGAAAATAGATTACATCATGGCGTGGAGAAGGTATTCTGTACGTACGCACGCACGATGATTTCGTTTTCTGTAGGATGGATAGATGGTGAAATAAGGTTTTTTCATAATTATAATAACATATAAATATATGAGTGATACTGATGTTATTACCTCATAATGAAACAACTAAATAAGAATAAGTAGAAGAGGATATAAAGATGAAAGAATCAGTAACGGACATTATCTCTTCTTTCAAGCACCTCTTCTTAACCTCCTCTTTTGGAACTAAATATGGTCTTTGAAGAAGACCAGAACCTCTAGGATGTTTCCAGGGAAGTGGATAAGATAAATTTGAAGGGTTTTTCCGAGATTTAAGGCTCAAAGTGTTGTGAGCAGGAGAGGGAGGAGGTGCCCTTTTATAAGGGAGGAGAGGGGCACCTTTGAAAAAACTAAACAAATTATTTTGTTATAAAGTCATATTCGGTTTTTAATAGCTCCAAATTGATTTATTTAGAAGCTAAGGTGGGGATGGGTCGAAATAATATAATCTAATATAATTTATACAAGTTTAGGTTTATATTTTAACCTTATAATTTAGATTTAACTTTAAGTTAAATAATTTTACTTTTACAGTGTCTTCTTGTTTTCTTACACTATAAGGTTAAGAAACATACTATAACAATCCAAACGAAACCCAAGATGGTTATTATTAATATATATACCCTTAGTAAGTCATTTGGCCTAACATTATATTTTTAGTAATAAAATAACAATTAATAATATAATATTTGTTTTAAAAACTATTTCATGTTAATTTTGACACTATTTGGTGATTGATTTTTGAGAAACTCATAACAGAATTATTAGTTATAAAAAGTTAATTAAATAAATAATAACATGTCATATTAACCTATAAAAGTACATTAAATCATAAAAAGTCTAAAATTACATTTATTTGAGTATTTATAACATCAATTCTGTTAATATTTCATTAATAAGATAATTATTGCATCGTCATTGTGTCATAAATAAATTATATTATTTAATGTCTAAAAATTATAAATAAAATACCAATATGTAGGAAATCGTTTTAGCTTTATAATAAATATTTATATTCAAATTTATCTTATGTATTACCTTATATAAAAATGAATTAATTATTAAACTTTGATTTTAACTATTTTAACTATTCTTTAAATAAAATAATACTAAATGTCCTAAACTAATTCATGTGGGCCTAAATGGTCATATTTTATTCCTAAGTTTGCTTTTGGTCGAATTACATTTATCCATTAGAATTACGACATGTGTTAGGGTAATAATAATATCATTTTTACCCTTAATTACCCTATTTACTTTTAACAGTGGGGGAAAAAAGTAAAAAGTTACTATTCACCAAAAATTATTTTCATCTCATTGAACAACATTTTATTCCTTGATATTAACCATGACTCTTGTATTTTTGAAATTCCACTCATAGAAGCTCTAGAATTAAGTTTTATGTGAATTTGCGAATTCTCCTAGAAGGTGGGTAAAAGACGGTGAAAAGTTCAATAAAATTTTTATATATCTAAAATTATTATAAAATGACTCCAATTAATTACATTGAACTTATATAGGTATTATGTATCAATTTTTACCTAAAATAAATGTAAATAAAATAAATAATTATTTAAATAAAAAGTCGGTTTTTAAATAGTAACCTAGTGTTTTCACTATTCATCAAAAATTGAATGTTTTCAGAAAAATACCAAAATTTCACCCTTGGCTAATTTAGATATTCCAAATCAAAAAAATGAAGTCCATTTTGAAATATAAAATTTTCATAATTTCAAAAAGTGGGTATTACTATTCATAACAACTAGTTTTAATAATATTTTAATAGCATATCGTTGTTTACTGAAACTCAGTATTGCGTACGATGCAAGATATCCAGAAAGGTCATGATTGCGTGTAAAGAAAGCCAAGCTAGTGTTGTGTGTAGTGAAAGATTCCTTTAATGATGTATATATCATAAAAACAAAACATTTTCATAAAAATCACGGGTGTTACATAAGAACCATAGGATAAAACTCAAATGTGCATGTTACTCTAATTATTCACCGGAATCTACACTATTGATCGCCGTGGACCAAATGAATATAGTCATTATATATTACATTGAAAAATTATAGTAGACTATATTTATGATATTCTAATATTCTCATAATGCAAGGCAGTTCATAAGGATTATTTGAATATTGTGCTAGAAACATCAAGAAATGAGAAACGCTATGGAAATTACCATAAATTTGAGTTTTAGATAGTGTAAGTATCATTCTTGTTCTATGTTACCACTAATAAAAGAACATATATGCACAAATCCAATACAAATAAAATTTAGTAGGGGGTAGTCCCACATTTGTAATGGATATCTATAGTTTCCTTAGTCTATCTAGAAATTATCAACAATTGTTCAAGAACATATCATGATTTTCAAACCCAAAAATCAATATGACTTGGAAGGGAGTGAAGGTTTTTTGGACAAGTGGATGGGAAGACTGCTTTAAGGAGTTGAAAAAAGGCTTATCGGAGCACCGGTTTTAACAATACAAACAAGGGGGAACTCTTTGTGGTTTGATGATTTTCTTTAAATAAGATATTATTCTATGTATTAATATAAAATGATAATGTTATTGAATACACCTAAATGTAGTTTATAATTCATAAGAAAAATTATCCCACACTTGATCTGGAGTTGGTAGTTATGATCTTTGTGTGTAAAATCTAGCAGCATTCTCCCTATGGGGAGAAGTGTGAGATATATGTTCATCAAAAGAGCCTCAAATATAAATTCACACATAAGGTGCCTAATATGAACAAGAGGAGGTGTATATATCCTATCAAATATTATGACTTCTCTACCCACTACGATCCGAGTAATGAAAATAAGTTGAAGATACTCTTAGTAGAAATAATCTTAAATATTTATCAATGATGATAATTCATAGGGATCAAATATTACTAAAAAATCAAAGGGTGGAAATGAGATTAATTAATGAACGAACATCATCAATTTTTTCTCAAATTATTTATCAACTGTCCCTTAATGGGAAAAGAAAGGATGCTCTTAGAAATAATGTAGAAATTCAGAAAGTTGGATGCTATTAGAAATGGGAAATCACCAGTGTTCAAAACTAATGCGGAAGGATTCATAATATTTGGGTAATGATTATATATACCATCCAATATAAATATAAAGAAGTATATTCTAAATGATTCACATAGATCGAATTTCTCTATTCTCCAAATAGGAACTATGACGTGTAAACATATCTTAACATTACTATTGGTGGGAAAAAATGATGATGGGGTTCCATAAATATATATCAATGTTCCTAGTATGTTATAATGTTAAATTTGAATGAAAAAAATAAATAATGGAGTATTCAACTATCACCCATAACAATATGGAAGTTATAAAATATCACAATGGATGTTGTCACTGGACATCAAACTGACATCCATAGGAAATAATACTACATGGGTTATTGTGGATGTTCTTATAAATATAATTCACTTTATATCAATTTGATAGGACTAGTCACCGAATCAGCTTGCATTGATATACATCAACGAAGTGGTGATGTTGGAAAGAGACCACTATCAATTTTATATGGTAGAGCTATGAGATTTACCTCTAAATTATAGTAAAGTCTCTAATATTCTCTAAAAAATGATTTTAACTTTTATACTAATTTTCTTCCTAAAACTAATATCTATTATAATCAGAAAAATCAGACACTAGAGGAAATGGTTAGAGTTTTCTCCAAAGAAGTCATGGGAGGATGGGATCATCATTTACCATTCGTCATGTTTTTCATACAATAATAGGTTCCACACGAGAATCAAAATGGATTAACATTATTCTCTTTTTAGAAAAAGATGAAAAATAATTGCACTCTAGTATAAATTCATTGATCGTTAACTATTAGGACATGAAATTCTCAAAAAATGGTAGAATGACGAAAATCATTCCGCAGCATATCCAGGATTCCCAATATTGACATATGATCTATGTAGATAATTGTCAAAGATACCAATAGATTAATGTTAGACACATGGTATTCTTATTTATATCCTTATGAAAGGGGATCATGATATTCAAGAAGAAAGGAAATTTTATACCCACGTATGTTAGACACTTCGATATTCTTGATCGTGTTGCATTTTTTGGCCTATTGACTAGCACTTCCACCAACAATGTATCATGTACATTATATTTTCCATGTATCCATGTTGATGAAGTACATACCAAATTTCTTATATGTACTGAATTCACTGGTGGTGTTGTTTGGAGATGATCACTTTTATGATGAGAATTTGGTGGAGATCTTGGATAATAGAGATAAATTTATATATAACAAGTCTACTAACCTAGTCAAAGTACTATCGTGTGACAATAATAATGAAGAGGAAACAAGGGAACCATTGAATGTGATGAAGGAGAAGAACCCCCACATGTTTTCACCTTAGTATGTAAAAAAATTGAAGGAAAAATTTCATGAGGAAGAATGTAATGACCCAAAATTTTATCAATTAAATATCCCTTCATATAATTCTGTTATATAGTATATATCACATAAAATCCAATGGATAATACAACAAAATATTTACAAATATAGAATGAATGATATAAGAGGTCTTTAAAGAAATAGAAAGCTAATATTTGGAATAGTAACATGAATATTATGAATAGTAAACCATCCAATAGAAGACAAAACAATCCTATAAAAGAATAGATAAAAATTTTCCATCTTATAAATGAAAATAATATATAATTATATCGTAGTAAAAGTAAATAATTTTTTTGAAAATGTTAAATTAAGTGTCAGTATTTTTATAAAATATAAATGTTTATTTAAAATTCTTAAAATAATATAATTATTTATAAGAAATTTAAGACATATAAAATAGATTTGTAAATTAAAATTTTTCTTGTGATTGTAATAAAATTTTATGAGACCTTAATTAATTTTTCATTGTGTTATAAAAATAGTTCTGATTAAAAAAATCAATTAAATGATGATTTTAATCAAAAAAAATTTCATATTTAGAAAACAATTTTTATAAAATAGAGTTCATTTTTTAATTCAAAAAGTCAAAAAATTGTTTGGCTGAATTTTTGATGTTTTTTAAAAAATAGTTGAATTTTTGGTGAATAGTGAAATACGGTAATTTACAGTATAAGCTAAAAACATCAATTATTGAGTCATGGATGTTTTATGCTGGATGTATTCACCATTGGATGAAACTCACATTCATTAGTTATTTTAATGATTCACTATAATCCACATTATTGATTGTCTGGATCCAAAATAATAAACAAATATATAAAATAATCAAAAAAACACCCCTCTCCTCCACTATAAATCACCCATCACCACCACTTCTCCTGACACATAAATAGCCTTGGATATTTCAAAATTCTATCTCATACTCTTCCTAAGTGCCCCCCACATTATGGATCATTTTGTCTTAATAAAATACCAACTCATCTGTCTCAAAGAGGTTCTTAAGAAAATATAATTCATTAGGTAAAATCCTCTTTTATTTTTATTTATTCTCTTTTCATTATCTTTTATTTTATTATATAATCCTCAACTCCACTAATCTAAATGAAATTATAAATACTTTATATTTTTTTAAATGAAATTTAATTTCTAAATGGGACAAACCATCATCAATTCACTTCCCCCTTTTTTTCTAAAAATGAAAACATCATTTGTGATGTGTTGATGTATCACAATAAATGTTAGTGAGTTTTAAATTTAGATTATTAATTTAAATTAGGGTCATAAAAACATTTTTATTGTTAAAATATATTATAATATTTGTATCATAACTTATTTAATGTTCTTGAACTAGTATATATACATAATATTAATTAATAAAACAATAATAATTCTTGATCATCGGAAAAATGAAAAAAAATCCAAAAAGATATCATTAACATTTCAACTAAGGAATCATCCTCACATATGAAATAAATATATATAAGAGATTTTAATATTAATTATGTTAATTAATAACATTTAATTTCAATTATGGACACTGATTCCTATTTTACAAGATTTTCAATACATTTTAAAAAGTTACTCGATGCTGAAAACCAAGGAAATGAATGCTCTTAGATTGATGAAATTAAGTCTTATAACTCACCAAAAAGGACACAACTAAACATAATAAAATTATAATAAATCAAATACATATTTAAGACATTGTTAATTAACTAATTAATTGATTTTATTTTATTATCATTGACATTAAGTTCATGTGAAGAACATTTTTGGACATAACATAAGGGATGTCTTCCAGACCTAAAATTTTCATTCGAGTTACTTTTTCTCACATTTTACTAACTGAATATTATATTATTTTGATTTTCCAAAAAAACACTCAAAGGTTGTGTTTTAACCACATATATTAGGTTGGATTATTAATTCCAAAATCCAGAAACTAAATTTTATATTCATATAAACAAACACAAAACCCAAGTTTCCTTGATCCAAGAGGCACCCACTTCAACTGGTCACATAACCTACCAAACATTATCATCAGAAGGTAAAACACCTGAATCATTGTCTATTTCCATCACCACCAGATCTGATGACTAGATAAACTAAAATCAGAAGATCCCTTCAACCTCTCAACCATGTCATCAACTATTCAACACTAGAGTCTTCATGTAACCAAATTATAACTAAAATGTTTCCACTATAAAATAATCATAACAGAAATTCAGAGACATATCAACATTCTTTGATTATCCATTCTTCCTCTCATATACCATATTCCAATAGAATCTCCCCTCCCATAACCTTCTTGAAGACACACACACCAGAATGACTGGGAAGGGACCGTGAGACCGGGACGACAATGTTGGGTTGAGCGGAGAGAGACCTTGGTAGGAGACATTCCTAAACAACACATCATGCTCACCATGAAATATAAAACCTATTAACTCCATCAAAATATCAAACCAAAAATAGATAATCCTAAAAAAAACACCCTAAGGTAGTACTCCCATAGGATAAATGATCCCAAAAAACATCACTAGTCCATACCACAATCCACAGAAATACAACAAAAAAAAATAACAAAAACAAAAAACAATTGGATCATTCATAGAAAAAAAAAACTAATCACAAAAAGAGAGATGTATCTAAGCTGGATAGATGATAACACCAACACTGATAAAGTTCCCGAACTGATACCGTTGTCATCCCCCCTCCAATGAAATCCCAATTAGGCCCAGATCACAATTCAAGCCTGAATGAAATGGAGTTGTACATGATGGGTAGGCCAGAAAGGTAATTAGAAAATAAATACACCATATTCCACCACCAACACCTAGCCAAAATTTCTAATCCTCCAAAACATAGACAAAAAATGGTACTCTCATTTGCAGGGTAGGACCAAAAGAGGGGTGGTGATCAATGTGTGATTTTAACACCAACAAGTCGTATCAGTTGAGAGTGGTATGGAGTAGAATAGAGAAGGAAATGGATGGAACTAGGGGAAGTGAGGTGAACCGTCACCATCAATGAGACCCAAAATAGCATAGTAGGAAGGAAATGGAGGCATCCAGAGCACCAAGAGTTGGGTTAGTACTAGGCCATATCACTTTATTTACCCCAATGAAATTATTCATTACATTTATACAATTCTTCTACATATTGTTTAAATTTTTCAAACTCTTTAATCTGGGTCAGATAAGCCTTTTTTCATGGTCAAATACATTCATTAAAAATGATCCATTCTTAACTCATCATGACAAGAAATCCCTATTAAATGGAACATCTTAAATTCTTTCCCATTTTCAAGTAAAATCCAATAACATTAATCCACATTTATTATTCTTAAATAAATAATTTTATCATAAAAATATATCTTGGTTAATTTCTTGTTTTATTTAAAATATTATTCATTGTCTTCCTTAAATTATCTTCAATATTTTCCTCAAAACCACAATAAATTGTTTCATTTTGAATGATTTTTAATCATTTTTTTAGAAGTTTTCAGTTCAGTTGGAAATCAATGATCATTATCTATTCCTATATTCCCTTATAAAAGTCCATGTATTATTTAAATTAATTATTTCATGGACATGGTTAGGATATTCCCATTTGAAATTCTTAATGACCTGATTATGATACTCATTTCATTCCATGGGTATCGCTTATGTTTATGTTTAATTCTTCATGTAGAACACATGTGCATGAACATTTTATGATGGGCGAACCCAGATACCACTATAATGCAATGGGTAATGATTTAGTCTCATGATATGTCATTTTGGATGATAGAATAAACATGATTTCATTGTGGGACTAGGTCTACCATGTATAATGGTTCTTGTGGTTATACATGGCTCAATCTATTCTCGGTGCAATGTTCTTATCGATTAGCCTTTAATCATTTTTATATCAAGTAGTGTGTTGTTTCCAAAATACTATGATTTCATTATTACATGATCCCTATTCTATATGTAATTCTTCTATATGTTTATTCATCTTCCATGCATTTTTATGTCGTCATTTTATGCCTTCTAACACATGTGTGGTGATAAATTCCAATATTTATTCCATTCCATAGTTTTTTATCTTATCCATTTTCCATGTATTTTTCAGGTTATCCTATCCGTATGTAAGATATAGAAGGATGATATGAACTCATTAAGGAAATTAAATAAAATATTCTTTTATTTGTGTTTCATTCTTTTTAATTATGTATCTAATCATCCAAAGACACTAGGCTTTATGATCATATTTTTTTGTTAATTATTTATGCATTAAATAATGAAGTAAATTTTTTAAAATGACAGGGTCCCAGTATATTCAGTAAGAAATTCTACTAATTCCTTAGAAAAATATTTTTCAATAATACAACCTTATGGAAAACATTGATTTTTGATATACACTTTCTAAATATTTATATATGGTTCACTCAGATACATAAATTGATAGTATACATGTCTACATAGCTAAATCTCTCTTACCATGTGAATTATCAATTAAATAATCATTTCTGATAATTTTATTGGGATGTACATGTTGAATTATATAATATCAAAAAAAAATCATTTTCCATAGTTTGATCTTTCATCAGGCCTATAAATTTGTCGCATATAGATTTGAAATAGAAACATAGATTGGGTAATGAATTACATAAATTCATTGGAAAAATGAAAATGTAATTCTATATGAATTATATATTTCATAAAAACATAGATGTCATGTGATTTATGTCCCTTTATATTTTAATCATCCATTGAGAAGATATTATTGATATTTTGGGAATAAAAAATTTAAAATTTTATATCATTAAATGCATTAAAAATATATATATATCATTCCTAAAAATATTTTATGTGAAGGGATGAAGAAAATTCCATTTTTCATTTTTCACTAACATCCACTCTTCCTGTATTCCCTTGTCAATCATGTAAAAAAATTTCTTAATTCCAGACATTTCTTATAGGTTCATTTTTTAACATACCATTGACATTGTCATATAAATTTCCTTAGTATGAATAACATCAATAATATTCCTAACATACAATCAATTTCAATATGACAATTCAAAAAAATGATATCTTTTTACAACTATTTTTTTATGGTTTTCCAAAAAAATACCAAAATTAGTTTCCAAATGATTTACATTCTCAAATAGTATATCACCTATTATTGGATACAATTTTTTTATATCATTCTAAAATCACTTTGAGTGATTTCATCCAAGATCATTACTTATATCACCATGTTAGAAATAATTTATGTACTAGAAATGTACTCTTTGACGAATGTTTAATCCTAATTTATTGGGACCCTTGTTCACAAATGGGACACCCTTTATTTCCTACAATGTTATATACTAAAAATTTTCCATAATAGATAAATTGACATGTCATCTCATTGAACCTTTATCTTAACACGAAATCATCATTTATTTTAGCATTATATAATGTAGCACCAAAATCCGGCAATAATTTTAAATCATTTATCAATGGAGTCAAATAAAACATCAATATCTTTACCTAGTTTTTTCCCTAATATAACAAAAGTGTTGGTCGGAGTGGATACTCAAGAGGGGGGGTGAATTGAGTTCCAATTAAAATTTTCTGTTAAAAACAATGTTGATTAAAATCCCCCTATTTCAAAAACAGATTAAACTGTAGTGAATTTATACAGATTATAAAGGTTCAATTAGTTTCTCAAAGATTGATTAGTTCTCAGTTGACTTAATCTTATGATTAAATTAACTTTTGAAACTAACTTACTGGTTTATAATAAATATAAACACGTGCGAGTTTAACTATCAAAGTATCTTTGAAAATAAATTATATTTCAAAGTAATAGCAGCGGAATATGAAATAAATATGTGGTAAGGATATAGTATGTACCTACAAACACAGAGAATTAACCAAGAGGTTCAGTCTCTAGCTGAGACTTAGTCCTCTCAAAAGTTTATATAAAAATGATCCACACCCTGGATCGGGGTTAACAATAGTGAACACACTGTCCAGGTCACAATACCTCTACCACAGATCTGTGTGGGGAAACAAACAACGGCTTAGAGCTGTCCAGGTATCACACCACCTCTACCACTATCCACAGCGGGAAATGAAGTGTAAAAAGGTTTGCTGAGGATTTACAGATCCTCCAGTAAAAGTACAGGAGTCAGTGTGTGTGTTTAATACAGTAGATAACACACACTGCTAAAAATGTAAACAAATGTATCACAGAGCAGAGATGTAGAGTTTAGAAATGGCTCTGGTGATTTCAGTGTAGCTCTGGACTCTTTTGTATTTGGTCAAAATTTATTCTGAGTCCTCTTCTCGTTTTTGTTTGAGAATAAGAGTGTCGTATGATTCAGGTTCAAAGGCAGTGAGATGTAGTCGATGATGTTCTTCAAAGTTATGTTGTATGCATAGAACTCTTCTTGAGTAGGCTTGATTGTGTATGAGGTTCTATTCTGCTTGGTTCTTCCTCCTCTTTCTTTTCCTCTGTATTCCTCTTGTGTTCTTCTGTCAACTACTCTTTTCTTCAGCAGAGTCTTCTTGTATTTATGTCACGTGCTTTGAAAGACAGAAAAAGTTTCCTTTCCGCAGGTACGAGGTACGGTTTCCTGACATCCGACAACCTTTATTAATTAATTGACAGAGCATTAAAATATACCTAATATGACCGTTGGTTAGATTAAATAAAGATAAAGATTAAGAAATTCAAACAGTTGTTTATGAATATTGAAGAATCAAGTGATCGGTAGGTCATCAGCATTAGTGAGTAATGATCAGTGACTCAGATAGATCAGCATCGGTGAATCAGACTGATCAGCATCGGTCTGTCATCTGATCGGTGAGTCAGTTTGATCAGCATCAGTGAGTCATTTGATCGGTGGCTCATTTTGATCAGCATCGGAGAATCATTTGCATCGGTGAGTCATTTGCATCGGTGAGTCATTTTGATCAGCATCAGTCTGTCATCTGATGGGTGCTTCCGATGTCTGTTGATATTGGATCGGTGCTTCCGATGTCTATTGATATTGGATCAGTGCTTTCGATGTCTGTTGATATTGAATCAGTGCTTCCGATGTCTGTTGATATTGGATCGGTTCTTCCGATGTCTGTTGATATTGGATCGGTGCTTCCGATGTCTGTGGATATTGAATCGGTGCTTCCGATGTCTGTTGATATTGGATCGGTGCTTCCGATGTCTGTTGATATTAGAGCGGTGCTTCCGATGTCTGTTGATATTGAATCGGTGCTTCCGATGTCTGTTGATATTGAATCGGTGCTACCGATGTCTGTTGATAATGAATCGGTGCTTCCGATGTCTGTTGATATTGAATCGGTGCTTCTGATATCTGTGGAATCCAGAAGACTTCCATAATACTTTGTAAGTCAATAAGCATAGACAAAAACATGATAACAGATTCATTAACAGATTTTAATTATGTTTATGTGAAATCAAACCAGATTATGCATTAATGGTATGTGATGATTTGTGATTATTAAAACATCAATCATAGACATGAAATCAACAATCTTCCAGAGGGCTCAACAATCTCGCCCTTTTTTATAATCATAAATAATTATCATAAAATATAAATAATATGATATATCATTAATAAAAACATAATGAGAGTTAAACCATAAAGAGAATAAATATAAAGGGATATATAAATCTCCCCCTTAATTTAAATTTCCCATATATATTATACAGATTTCTCCCCCTGAGATATATACATCTTTTCTCCCCCATATATCTCTCACATACATCTTTCTTCTCCCATACATCATTCTTTTTCTTCTCCCCCTTTGGGATAATCAAAAAGGAGGTAAAACATATAAGTGAAAGTGAAAGTGAAAGCAGTCAGCATAGAGTAGGGAAAAAAGTTGATAAAGTACAGAATATTACAAGCATCACATTGTGCACCCTATCAAAAACAATACACAAATATTTGTTGGGATACAAAGGGAATTTTCCTTTATCTTTGGGATCAATAGTGGGTAAGTTTGAAGACTTGGAGGCACGTTGTACTTGGTGAATCTGAAGTGGTGGTAGGACAACTCGGGCAGGTGTAGGAGCAGGTGCCACAGAGAGTTGTTGTTGAGAAACAGGAGCTAGTTGAGAAGCTTGCTGAGGGACTGGTCTTAACTGAGATAGAGCTTGAGAAACAGATAGCTGATTTGAAGATACATCAGAGTCACTGAGAGGTTCAGAAGTAGGAAGTACTATTGTAGTGGCCTGTGCATTCAAATAGGGCTTCAAAAGATGAATGAAGTCCTGAATGACTTCTGCTCCATACTTCATAGCTTTTTCAAATTCATCTTTATTCTCCATGAATTGTGCCAAGGAAGGGGTAAAATCTTGCAACTGATGAACTTGAGTTTTGAAGACCTGAGTGACTGGAAGTAATTTCAGATTCTCTGCCAAAACCTTGAAGTTTGCAGCCATCTCATGTTTTGTATAAATCTTGGAAAAGTGATTATCAACTTTCTCTTTGATCTCTTGCAGATCTTTCTTAGCATCTGCTGAATACACCAATTCCATCTTATGACTGTTATCACAGAGCTCTTTCATCTTCCTCAAAGATTCTAAATCAAGAATTTGTCTAACAGCGACTAACTCATCATGCACAACTTCTCTTAGAGCTTCTATCTCACGGGTAGTGATCTTGGTTACCTTGCTTGTACTTTCTTGGCCAACTATGTGAGTTAACTCAGCTTTCAACTTCCTCAGGTCAGACTTGTTGAGATGTTCAATCAAATTTCTCAAAACATCCATCATACCACAGATGGTTGATCGGAATTCGCTTGATAGAGATACCAAGCCGGTGTGAAGATCCTTCATAGTCTGATTCAAAAAGGCTATGTGCCTGCCAATAAGGTCACCAGTATTGGCCAGGTCTGGCTTCACAGCAATAGATACTCTTTGTGAGAAGGCTTCCAATGAATTTTCAGAAACTTGTAGAGACACTTGAGTAAGAGCATTAGAAATTTCCTCTCTAATTGTGTCTCTCACAGCAGTTAGCAATTCAATCTTAAACTTATTAAGATCAGCTTGAGAGATTCCAGAACCAGGTGGATTAACATTTGTAGGATTAACAGCAGGAACAAACCTTGCTTCTCTTGCGAGGTTCCTCTTCACAGCTGCAGCAGATTCTGTCATTGCTTCTTCTTCTTCAGAATATTCTAAGCCCAACACAGCATAACCAGGGTAGTCATCCCAAATAGCAGCACACAGGGTGTATTTTGGTTTCTCATAGCTTGTTGTTCCACTGATTTTTGGTGAATCATCCTTGCCACTAATATGTATTTCTTATACTGACTGAGGTGGTTCTATTTGATCTTCAGAAAGACCATTCACTGGTCTGTTATCACCATCAACAACACCCTCATCATCATCAGCATGTCCATAATCACTCTCCTTAGAAGCTTCATTGTGATATTCTTATGTATCAGAATCATCTTCATCACCAAGAATGGGTTCTGATTCTGGTAGGGATAAGGGTGGACTAGCAGGTCCAAATTCTATTCTTCTCTTGGGGCTAGCAGTGTCAAGATCACTCCTATCATCCGAAGATGACATACTTTCTTCCTCGGTCGCAGCTTCTTCTTACTCTTGGGCTTCGATGGCCTCATCCTTTCCTTCTTCTTGCTCATCATCATCAGAATAAACTGGTTCCTCATTTGGTTTCAAGCCAGGGTCTATCAAATCCTTTGGCCTCTTGCCATGATCTATGAGATTGTAGGCTTCATACAATTTATCTTCATCTGCAACCCAGGACTTCTTCCATGGATTCCAATTGATTTTCATCCTCTTGCAGATTTCTTTGTTGAGACAGAAGGTATGAACTGTTTCATCAACTTCATCATCTTCATCAATACATTCAAGATTCTTGAGCATGGTAGATATCATCTTTGAATAAAACAAGGCAGTGGATTTCTTGGACGGTTTTACCATTCCAGCTATGTGTACCATCACATATCTACACAAATTGATCTTCTCTTGTGTTTTCAGAAGAAGCAACCGGAAAACATCCTGGTACTTTACAGCAGCAAAATCTCCTCTCCTAGGGAAAAGATGGTGCTGAATAAACTTGAAAAGAAGTCTGCATTCACCATCTAATTATGAAGCTGTGATTCTCCGTGACTCTCTGTTTCCAGTCAGAAGCTCCAGAGATAATTCATAAGAGAAGTAATCAGATGTTGGAGGAATATTCCCAGCATAATCCTCATACCGACCTTCATGAGGTACATTCAAGCACTCAGCCCACTGCTTAGATGAGAAGGATATTTTATTTCCTTTTACCACAGACGACATCCTGGCAGCCTCTACACCATCTAAAGTGATTTCCAGATTCATATAGAACTCATGTACCAGCTTCGGGTAGTCTATTCGAGAGTTGTCAGAAAACCAGTCTATCCATCCTTGCGATTCAAGAACTTGGAGCAACAGTGACTTACTTGACAAAAGCCACGCAGAGCTGACTTCTCTTTCTACAGCAACAATCTGAGTTTCCAGGTTCGGATTTACTGATCGTTGAGAGGTACTACTCGACTAGCCTCGAGCACGCTTTGATGGTACAGGGCTATCCGGTCCTTTGCTCGGTCTCTTTTGCTTAGCCATTCGAGGATTTTGGGAAGGCAGGAGTTCGAAGGTTCGAAGTAGAGGGGAAGAGAGGTTGAAAGGTTCGGCAGGAAATGAAAGGTCAAAGGTTTAGGGAAGATAAATAGCCACGTATCATTTATTTTATCATTTAGGGTTCCCATAAAAAAGTATAAAAGAAATTTAGTAATTAATTACAATATAATAATAAAAAAGAATATCGGTATGACAGATCGGTTGCACTGATCGGTTTGACAGATCATTTTCACAGATCAGTTTCATAGATCGGTTTCACAGATCGGTTTCACAGATCGGTTTCACAGATCAGTTTCACAGATCAGTTTCACAGATCGGTTTCACAGATCAGTTTCACAGATCAATTTCCCAGATCGGTTTCACAGATCGGTTTCACAGATCAGTTTCACAGATCAATCATACATAACTCTTGTTTAATAAATTTCATTCTTTCAGAGCATAAAGGCTTTGTGAAGATATCAGCTAATTGATGTTCAGAAGTAATAAATTTCAAAGAAATATCACATTTTTGATAATGATATCTTAGAAAGTGATATCTGACATCAATGTGCTTAGTTCTAGAGTGAGACACAGGGTTCTTAGATATATTTATTGCACTAGTATTGTCACAGTTAATTGAAACATGTTTAAAATCAAATCCATAATCCAATAAAGTGTGTTTCATCCACAAAATTTGTGCACAACAACTACCAACAGATATGTATTCTTCCTCAGCAGTAGACAATGCAACTGAGTTCTTTTTCTTACTACACCATGATACTAGGGATTTTCCAAGCAAATGACATGTTCCAGATGTGCTCTTCCTATCTAAATTACATTCAGCAAAGTCAGCATCTGAATAGCTAGTTTTGTTAAATGATTATCCTTTTGGATAAAACAAACCTAAATTTATAGTATACTTAAGATACTTAAAAATCCTTTTAACAGCCAGTAAGTGTGATTCTTTAGGATTAGCTTGAAATCTAGCACACATACATACACTGAACATAATGTCTGGTCGACTAGCAGTAAGATAAAGTAAGCTCCCAATCATACCTCTGTAATTGGTTTGATCCACTGGTTTCCTAGCTTCATCTGTATCTAATTTACTGGTAGTACTCATAGGTGTATCACTTTCCTTAATACTATCCAATCTAAAACGTTTTTAAAGATCCTTTGTATATTTACTTTGATTTAAAATAATTCCATCATTAGTTTGAAAAATTTGAAAACCAAGAAAATACTTAAGCTCTCCCATTAAGCTCATTTCAAATTCATTTTGCATAACCTTTGAAAAATCAGTACATAAGGAATTTTTAGAAGATCCAAAAATAATATCATCAACATAGATTTTTAATATTAATACATCTTTTGAAATCCTTTTTATAAAAAGAGTGGGATCATCTACTCCTTTTGTAAATCCTTTTGAGATAAGAAAGTTTGAAAGCCTTTCATACCAAGCTCTTGGAGCTTGTTTTAAACCATATAAATCTTTAGAAAGTTTAAAAACATGATTTGGAAAATGAGGATTTAAAAAACCAGGTGGTTGTTCTACAAAAACATCTTCAATAATAAAACCATTTAGAAAAGCACTTTTGACATCCATTTGATATAGCTTGAAATTCATATGTGATGCATAGGCAAGTAAGATCCTAATAGCCTCTAATCTAGCTACAGGTGCAAAGGTTTCCTCATAGTCAATTCCTTCTTCTTGATTGTAACCTTGTGAAACTAGCCTAGCTTTATTTCTAATGATGTTTCCAGATTCATCAACTTTGTTTCTAAACACCCATTTTGTGCCTATGGTCAAAATGTCCTTATATCTTTCTACTAATTTCCAGACTTCGTTTCTTTCAAATTGATTTAGTTCTTCTTGCATAGCCATTACCCAAAATTCATCATTGATAGCATCATTGATATTTTTAGGTTCTAATTGTGAAAGAAAAGCATGATGTTCAACCTGATTTCTTAGAGAAGCTCTAGTATGTGTTCCTCTATCTATATTTCCTACAACAGCATCTAAAAGATTGTTCTTTAGAGTCCTAGATGGTCTTGAAAAGATAGGGCTAGAGATTTCAGATTCATCTACAGATTGAGGCTCAACAGAAGCAGGTTCTGGAGAATTTCTAGAGCTGGATGTTTTAACTATAGGTCCATTGTCTTTATCATTGAGATTCAAACCAGAGAGATCATCTTCAAGAGAGATTTTAGGTTCATGTGGATCAGTTTCAACAAATTTGATGTGAACAGATTCTTCCACACATTTGGTTCTTTTATTGAAAACTCTATAGGCTTTACTAGAGATAGAGTAATCTAGGAAAATTCCTTCATCACTCTTGGATGAAAATTTGTCAAGATTGTCTTTAGTATTGAGAATGAAGACTTTTCAGCCAAAAACTATGAAGTGGTTAACCTTAGGTTTCCTATGGATCCACAAATCATAAGGGGTCCTCTTAAGAACTGGTCTGATCAAGACTCTATTAATGAAATAACAAGCTGTATTTACAGCTTCATCCCAAAAGTAAATAGGCAGTTCATATTCATTAGCATGGTTCTAGCTATTTCTTGCATGGTTCTATTCCTTCTCTCTACTACACCATTTTGTTGGGGAGTCCTAGGGGCAAAGAAATTGTGACTATAGCCATTATGTGAGCAGTAAGAATCAAACTCATGATTTTCAAACTCACGACCATGATCACTTCTCGGGGTCTTAATCTTGAGTCCACTAAGATTTTCTACGGACTTGGAGTATTTAACAACGTAAGAACAAGCTTCACTTTTGTGTGCTAGAAAATATACACAAGTATATCTAGAAAAGTCATCTACAAGAACATAGACATAATACTTCCCATTTAAACTGGAAACTCTAGAAGGTCTAAATAAATCCATTTGAACCAACTCAAGAGGTTGAGAAGTTGACACTTCTTTCTTTGATTTAAAAGAAACTTTATGTTGCTTTCCTTTTTGACAGGGATTACAAACTTTGTCTGCTGGAAATTCAAGTTTGGGTAAGTCTCTAACTAAGTTCTTCCTAGAAAGTTTTCTAAGAGAGTGCACGTTGCAGTGTCCTAATATTCTGTGCCAAATCCATGACTCTTTATGAAAAGCATTTAAACAAGGAATATTCTGCTTAGCTAAAGACTCTAAATCAACAGCATAAACATTTTCATTTCTTAAACTAGAAAATACTAAAACATTTTTAGAGTTAAAAACATTGCAAGAATCATTTTTAAATTTCACATAAAAACCATCATCACACAACTGAGAAATGCTTAACAAGTTATATTTAAGTCCATCGACAAATAAAACATCAGAAACCAAGATTGAGTCAGTGTTACCAATCTGGCCTAAGACGATGATTTTTCCTTTTGAATTATCACCAAAACTGACAAAGCCTCCATCAACTTTTACTAAGCTCTTGAAACATGAAAAGTCTCCTGACGTATGTCTTGAACATCCACTGTCTAAGTACCATATCTTCTAGTGACAGCTCTTCAAGAAGGTCTCCTACAAAACAGATTTAGATGGAAGATGATTTTGGTACCCAGATCTTCTTGGGTCCAGACATGTTAGCCAATGATACTTTAGGTACCCATATTTGTCTAATGGGTCTCATATAATTTGTATAATTAACATTCTTTGAAAGATAAACCTTATTAGATCCATAACTATGAATATAACTGGTTGAGGCATATGAAGTTCCAGAATTAACTATCTTCTATCCAGATTTAGGAATGAATCTAGTTTTGGAAACTTTTCTTTGTCCAGGTTGGTATCCTATACCAGTAGTATATCTAGGTGCAACTTGCTTTCCTACCATTTGTGTTAGAGTATTCTTGCCATTTGTGAACTTCTCTAAGTCTTTTCTGAGTTGTGTATTAGACAATTTTAGTTCAGTATTCTCTTTAAGCAACTGAGCATTCTTTTCTACTTCTATATCCAGATCAGATTTATGATTAACACTTAAAGCATACTGATTCTTTAAACCTTTATATTTATCTTTAAGATCATTACAGGTTTTTTCAAGAATATCACAATATTCAAACAGTTCAGATTTAGACATGTTATCACATTCAGAATCATCTCCAGAATAATATGAATTTGAAGCAGGAGTTTCTGATGTTACCTCAGAAGTGTTTGTCATGAAACACATGTTGGCTCGATTCCTTTCAGAGTCTGAAGATTCAGCTTCACTTGTGCTGTCTTCTGAAGCACTCCAAGTAGCCTTCATGGATTTCTTGTACTTGTTATCCTTGTATTCATACTTCTTTCTGTATTTCAGCTTTGGAAAGTCTGCTTTTATGTGTCCTTTTCTTTTGCATTCATAATAGACAACTTCATCTGAATTATCAAACTTCTTCCAATCCTTTTTCCAGTGTCCTTTGTTATCATACTTGCCTTTGTAGTTTGACTTTCTGAAAAACTTCTTCTTCCTATCGAATTTCTTAAATCTTCTAGAAATGTGTGCCATCTCAGCATCACTATCAGAATCATTCTCACTTTCCTCACTACATGAGCTTTCATTGATAGCTTGAGGATTTTCCTTATCCTTATTCTTTGAGGTTGTAGTCTTGAAGTCAATAGACTTCCTTTTAGGTTCATCATCTTCTTCTTTGTTTACCTTGAGTTATTCTTCATACATCATCAACTTAACAATTAGATCCTTGACTGGCAGTTCTCCAATGTCACATGATTCTCTAATGGAGACAGAGGTTCCTCTCCATCTTTCAGGTAGACATCTCAAAATTCTCATGATTTGTTCCTTCGCTGGAACATCCTTTCCCAGAGAAGTCACTGTGTTGACAATTTCATTGAACCTGAGATACATATCAGAAATGGGTTCATCAGGCTTCATCTTAAAATTATCATACTTAATAGTATATGTATTCAATCTCATCTTCTTAACATTAGTTGTTCCATCATGAGAAACAGCTATGGTATCCCAAATTTCATATGCAGTTTTACATGCAGAAATTCTATTAAATTCCTCATCTCCTAGAGCACAGTACAAGGCATTCATAGCTTTACAATTATTATTGTAAGCAGTCTTTGTATGTTCATCCCAAGTAGATCTATCAGTACTGGGAATTTTGTATTCAGCTTCAATGGCAGTCCAAATATCAAAGCTCATACTTTCTAAGTGAATTTTCATTTTTAGCTTCCACTGAGCATAGTTGTTTCCATTAAAGAAAGGTGGTCGGTTAGTAGCAGCACCCTCAAGTCTATTATCCATGATATTAAAAAAAGAATTTTAAAGAGATAAAAATTTAGAAATAACAGAATTTTTAAGAACTTTAAAATACAACTAAAATCACAGTTGAAACACATAGTACTTTTAGAAAATATTAACCTCCTTTGATACCAAATGTTGGTCGGAGTGGATACTCAAGAGGGGGGGTGAATTGAGTTCCAATTAGAATTTTCTGTAAAAAACAATATTGATTAAAATCCCCCTATTTCAAAAACAGATTAAACTGTAGTGAATTTATACAGATTATAAAGGATCAATTAGTTTCTCAAAGACTGATTAGTTCTCAGTTAACTTAATCTTATGATTAAATTAACTTTTGAAACTAACTTACTGGTTTATAATAAATATAAACACTTGAGAGTTTAACTATCAAAGTAGCTTTGAAAATAAATAATATTTCAAAGTAATAGCAGCGGAATATGAAATAAATATGTGTATGGATATAGTATGTAGCTACAAACACAGAGAATTAACCAAGATGTTCAGTCTCAAGATGAGACTTAGTCCTCTCAAAAGTTTATATAAAAATGATCCACACCCCAGATCGGGGTTAACAACAGTGAACACACTGTCCAGGTCACAAGACCTCTACCACAGATCTGCGTGGGGAAACAAACAACAACTTAGAGCTATCCAGGTCTCACACGACCTCTACCACTATCCACAGTGGGAAATGAAGTGTAAAAAGGTTTGCTGAGGATTTACAGATCCTCCAGTGAAAGTACAGGAGTCAGTGTGTGTGTTTAATAAAGCAGATAACATACACTGCTCCAAATGTAAACAAATGTATCACAGAGCAGAGATGTAGAGTTTAGAAATGGCTCTGGTGATTTCAGTGTAACTCTGGACTCTTTTGTATTTGGTCAGAATTTATTCTGAGTCCTCTTCTCATTTTTGTTTGAGAATAAGAGTGTCATATGCTTCAGGTTCAAAGGCAGTGAGATGAAGTCGATGAAGTTCTTCAATGTTCTTTTGTATGCACATAACTCTTCTTGAGTAGGCTTGATTGTGTATGAGGTTCTGTTCTGCTTGGTTCTTCCTCCTCTTTCTTTTCCTCTGTATTCCTCATGTGTTCTTCTGTCAACTACTCTTTTCTTCAGCAGAGTATTCTTGTATTTATGTCACGTGCTTCGGAAGACAGAAAAAGTTTCCTTTCCGAAGGTACGAGGTACGGTTTCCTGACATCTGACAACCTTTATTAATTAATTGACAGAGCATTAAAATATACCTAATATGACCGTTGGTTAGATTAAATAAAGATAAAGATAAAGAAATTCAAATAGTTGTTTATGACTATTGAAGAATCAAGTGATCGGTAGGTCATCAGCATTAGTGAGTAATGATCGGTGACTCAGATAGATCAGCATCGGTGAATCAGACTGATCATCATCGGTCTGTCATCTGATCGGTGAGTCAGTTTGATCAACATCAGTGAGTCATTTGATCGGTGGCTCATTTTGATCAGCATCGGTGAGTCATTTGAATCGGTGAGTCATTTTCATCGGTGAGTCATTTGCATCGGTGAGTCATTTGCATTGGTGAGTCATTTGCATCGGTGAGTCATTTGCATCGGTGAGTCATTTGCATCGGTGAGTCATTTTGATCAGCATCGGTCTGTCATCTGATCGGTGCTTCCGATGTCTGTTGATATTGGATCGGTGCTTCCGATGTCTGTTGATATTGGATCTGTGCTTCCTATGTCTGCTGATATTGGATCGGTGCTTCCGATGTCTGTTGATATTGGATCGGTGCTTTCGATGTCTGTTGATATTGGATCGGTGCTTCCGATGTCTGTTGATATTGAATCGGTGCTTCCGATGTCTGTTGATATTGGATCGGTGCTTCCGATGTCTGTTGATATTGGATCGGTGCTTCCGATGTCTTTTGATATTGAATCGGTGTTTCCGATGTCTGTTGATATTGAATCGGTTCTTCTGATGTCTGTTGATATTGAATCGGTGCTTCCGATGTCTGTTGATATTGAATCGGTGCTTCCGATATCTGTTGAATCCAGAAGACTTCCAAAATACTTTGTAAGTCAATAAGCATAGAAAAAAACATGATAACAGATTCATTAACAGATTGTAATTAGGTTTATGAGAAATCAAACCAGATTAATCATTAATGGTATGTGATGATTTGGGATTATTAAAACATCAATCATAGACATGAAATCAACAATCTTCCAGAGGGCTCAACAAAAAAGATAACATAATGTATTTTTATTTAATGCATAACCATAGTGGAAATTTGTAATTAACCAACATAACTGGCCATGAATTGTGAGTGATTAATTTAAGACTAAAAGGATTCACTCCATCTAAAGATATCAAAAGTTGATGTTTTCTCAGATCATTTCCAAATTCCGGATACTCAATATTAATTCTCTTCCATTAAAGAGGGTCTTCTGGGTGATAACGTATCGCAAATTTATTTCATGTATCTATATATAATTTCAACATTCTTACAATATCCTCTCTTCCATATAGGAACCTAAATCATAGAATGACTATAAAATACCATGCAATATTCATAGGACCTAATTCAACCATATTGTATCACAAAGAACCACACATTAGGTATTTTTTAAGTAATTTTTGGTCCTTGAAAATTAGTATATGGTAATTTGGAGAGGAATTTATTCTTTTGGAGATCATAAACATTAAATGTAAAATTCATTTAGAATCATATGTCTAGTACGGAATCCCATTATATTTTTGAAGCATATAATTCAGTAGAGATAACAGTTAATGAAAACTAGCATCACTCAATCTGTTTCCATTATTCAGATTATATAACTTTAGAGGGTATGAAAATGTTATATATTTATTACAACCAGTATATAGTGTAATATTTTCCTCACTCTTTAACTTCTCAAATAATTTTATAAAATCATAAATTTTATCTTCAACTATTATTTATATTTCATCAATACAATCTTCATCATCGTTCACACCTATAATCACATTATTGATATGTACCGCTTTTTCCCCACTTTTAATCATATCATTTGATAAATAAAATGAATACATATCCTATTCACTATATTTATTTATTTTTTCCAACTATTTTATCCATAATTTATAACTTTGATCTATTTGTGATAGACCAAGTGTTATTCCTACTCCTATAAATAAATTAATCTTGAATAATAATATTGTTGAAATGGAAAAAGTATTTATGAATTATCATATTCTTGATCATTTGAAATCCGAATGATAACATAAACCCCTATCCTCAAACTCTTTTTTCATTTGATAGGAATCCATCCATTTTCAATTCATATCATTCATATTTGATTTGATAATATTATTATTTTAGAAAATAAATAATGGAAAAGAAATTATGCACCTGGAAAACAAAAAAGACCATTATTGAAGAATCCTTTAAGGTATATAAATTCATTATATTAAGATAATAATATTCCAATGATAGTTATTCAGATTCCCTTGTAGTGGTAGTGAAGTTGAGAATTGTAATACTCATTAAATTGGATTAATTTTGTTAGCTATATTAGTGTTTGGGTATAGACATTTCTTATGTCAACATAGACATACCCTATCGGTGGTAATGTAAGATGGGTTGAGTTTTGATGTGATTAAACATTAGGTATAATGTATAAAATTGAAACCACCAACGTAATGGATATATCATAATGTCGTGTTCTTTCATACCTGACAGTTCTTTCTACATTCGTTATCATTTTTCATAACCCATTTGTTCATGATATATCAGATGAATATAATATAAAAATATTAGAATAAATAATATATATAATGATAATTTAACAAAATATTACGAAATATTTAAAAAATATTAAAACATAAAAATTGCATAATAATATAAATGTACTATGAACAAAATGAAAATTAAAAATAATGTATTAATGTAATGTATTCCCATGAACCTTGCTTAAATTTCTATGTGATGTTTGATCACTAAATTTGAATAGTGTTTCATCTAGTAAATCATCCATAACCATAATAGTTGTCTACATTATAGGCCTATTTGGCTAAGTCCTTTTGTTAATACATTTAATTGATAGTCCAATCCCATTATTTTACAACACCTTGGATTTGGATATTTCCCTTCCAATGATTATGAGAGTAGTAGAACTATAACTTTTAACTGGTGGAGAAGTTATTTTAATTTTTCCCTTCTTACACCCAGAAGAATTTATTTCTTATTAATTTTGATTCTGATAGTTAGATATAAGTGTTCTTCCATCTCTAAATTAGAATCATAATTCTATTCATTAGAGGGTTCTATGGAGCCTTCAAGTTAAACATATATAGAATCTCTGACATCATCTCTATGTTGACTACCTGCATTAATATATACTGAATTATCATGTTAACTGTATGAAGAAAATTGATAGTGGTTAGTATAGGAATACATTACATATCCATCTTCTTCATTCTTATCAAAATAGATATATACATTCCCAATTCCATTTACTATGACATATTTAAAGGATGATCCAGCCTGATCTGTTTTCTCAGAAATATCTATCAAGGAAAACTTCTTGAGAATTTGATTTTCATGTTCACTATCATAGGTTAAGACCCTATTATATGTCCTAGATAAGAACTATGAGAAAACATCATCCCGTGTATGTATAGTTTCTCCTTGTTTGAGAATTTAGTTTCAGATTCTTAATATTCATTCTCTTTTTTATGTTTATCACATGTATAATCCTACAAGTGTACCGAATCCTTTCTTCCTTATCCATGAGAAACTATTCCCTTCATTCCCAAAGTAGGATGATCATACTTAGCAACATCCCCCACTAATTGCACCTCATACTTCATTTATAAATTATTATATAATTTTTTAGCCTTATCATTAACAAAACAATAACTAGAAAAATTATTATAAAAACCACAAAACCCAAAATGCATCCTTATACAATTTCATCTGGATAACCAACAAATTTATAAATATGATAAAGAGTACAAATTTACAATATTATATGGTGATGATAATGTCATTAATAGGAGTATTCGGAATTTTATTATTAATTAGTATCAAGCTAAGATCAATCTAAACAAGTATTCTAAAAAAATATCCATACCTAACATACTCGATTTGCTGGTCCAACCATATTGTTACATCAATTACCGAAACAATATCTTCATTAATTTTTGGATGCTATAGAATTCAATTGAGACCTTGAAATCCAACCCAAACCTATGAAAAATTGTTCTAAACCTCTTACACACTAAATTAACGAACTATTCATGAGGATTCATTGTACCATGATTCAAAATCATGCGCTAGGGATCAATTCCCAATTGCTATAATGTTTCAATAGAAAAATAAAATTTAATAATAATCAACATAAATAGATACACCTCCAATTTTAGAAACTCCATAGAAAATATATTTTTCAATCCAATTCATCAACATGCCAGGGAACTTCACCCTTAGGAAGAACAAGTTGTGTGATTAAGGAGTTCTTAGCCATGGATAATCAATCTGATAATTCTTCCCGATAGGATTTGACATGGGTTGAAGAACCATTACTAAGAACCATTCTAGAGGAGGATCCCTTGAAGTATTTCATAATTCACTAACCAAATAATCAACTCATATATGAAATCTCACCCATAAATCCATTCATAGCTAATGATTCATCCATTCTTCGTAGAAGATTATTAGAAACTGAATTAGACACTTGATAAGGCCCTCTAGAAGGAATATTTGAACCCAATAAATATGGAATATCTATTTTTTAATATTGGACATATAATTATATACATTAAGATAATTATATATAATTATATATATTTATTGATATTAAAATATAAATATTTATAAAAATAATAAATGTATTTATAATTTAAATGTATTTATTATAGTCAATGTGGTGAAAACTGTGGTTTGTAGCCCTTAATTCATAAAAAATATTAAAATAATATCTCAAAGGTATAAATAAGATGGATATGGATAAAAATCCTAGATCATATACAAAAAATTGTAAAACAAAACTACCCCAAAACCAAGAGAAGTGAATTTTTCTCGTGCGCTAAGATAGTCCCTCACCCCTACCTCTCGGATGACAGCTCCTTTTTGAAGTTTTAGTATTTTAACATGTTGTTTCATCATCATCATGTGGTTAAATTCTTTCATCCTGTTGGGTGGGATCCTCAAGAGTCTAGGGATCGTGTTCACCAGATAGACCTGAACCATTTGGTAATGAATTTATATCCGAGCTTCTCTATGGTGTGATAGTCTTAGTTCTTGGTGATTTTCCATCATAATATAATATTTCATGAGCTATATCAAATTACTCAATGAAAATAACCCTTTATTTGGAACTATTTGAAATTTTATGTATAATAATTCATTTCTCCTTTACCATCATATGGACCTGAGTCAATGGAGACTCACCCATTTCTTTAGTATCCTACAATGTGTTTCCATTGACAACACCTATACAACTAAAACTCCTAGTACCCTTATAATTGGGTGTTTTCTCCACATTAGAATGATATAGTTATTAAACCAATTTAGGTCATAATTATACATGAAATTGTAATACAAAAGTGCCCATATTAATCTCATGGTTTCCTTTTTTTAGTAGAAGGCACATCCTCCTATTGTAATTAATGATCAACCTTATTTTTAACTATCAATTATTCACCCTCACTCGAAATACCAATGACAAAATAATCCTTGGAGGAATCTCATACATTATGTCCCTCGTCCTGTTGTAATTTATGATCAACCTAAAATCAAAGCATGCATTATCCATTTATTGGACTATAGGTCACCTTAATTTTTTCCAAAACTCCTATAAATGCCACCCTAATTTTATTCTTCTTTTTCCTCTTCTAAAAAATGCACAAGAGCATCCTAAAAGGAATACCTAGGAGAAAATGCAATACTATCATAAACCATCATCCCCTGAACCATTATACCATCCCATGAAGGGGTCTTCTCATTTTAGGTGACATGGATTTGTTCCATTTGAAAACATAGAACACCATCCTATCACTACATGATAGCATACCTGAAAGCATTAGGGACTACACACCCAAGAACTGACCCTCATTTCTTGGAAGATTACTAATCTCCTAATCATTTTATTCCTACTTGAAATTATCATCCGTCTTCCTATATTTTTCAGACTCATTCCCCCCCCCCCCCTTGAAATAAAATTACAACAAACCATTCCATACATGAAATTGTATTTATCATGCCCAATAATTGAACATCCAGATAGAAATATGGCATCCTTTCATTAAAATTATTAATATTTACATCATATTGAGGAGCATAGAATGAAAATTTATCAATTAGAATAATACCAAGGTGAAACTAATTAATAAGCCCTACAAGGTTTCCAAATCAATCCAATTCAATATCCTTATCCATTTTCTTTGGTCTTCCAATAGAATAATGAATATGAAAAAAAATTGTAAGCCATAACACCGAACATAACCCATAAATTTGGACCCAGAACAACACACATATTTCTTTATAAACATGAAAATTGAAATTAGGATTATAATCTGAAATTCTATGAGTGATAGGTCATAAATTAACTAAAAATAATTTTCTAATCCATCCCATTTAAAACCATGTTATAAATGTTACATATATATAAAATAAATATACATATAAATAAATATTACAATATGACTAAATTTTAACAAATATGAAAATAAAAAAATATTAACAATGATTAAATAATATAAAATAAAAAGAAATATTTTAATATAAGAAATATAATTTAATGGAAACACTATTTTAAAAAGAAAATTAATATATGATTATGTACCTGAATTGAAAACACATAGCAAAATAAATGGAATATTAAAAGATGCATTTAAATAAATCAACTATATAAATCCTAAACAACTTAAAAATATTGATAGTTAATAAATCTATTTAAATAAATAAAAATAAAATAAATTAAAAAATATTAAAAATAATTCATCGTAATATATAAATATGTATTAAAATATGATTAATTATGAAACAATTATATCAAAAATGGGAAAAAATAAATCACATTTGAAAAGCGTATGTGTGATACACACACATGTTAAAATGTTATAAATACATATACATCCCACTTACATGATAAAATATACACACACATAGATACATATTTACACATATAATGTCACATACATGACTTATTTTAAATTTAAATCCCATTTTAATTTCTATTTATGCTTTGTTTTGGGGTTTTCCATGCTTTTATAATGGAATGGGTGAGTTTTCATGAATTGGGAAAAACCGTGAGCTCAATTCCGAATTTGAAAATAAATCATGATTACATTATAACTCCTTCAATTTTCTAAATTTTTCATCAATTACAATTCTTAATTGTTATACCCTAACCTATTAACACCATCATATTAAATTGGACCATTTAAGAATCAATAATCCAGGTGGATATGGGTTTTTATTTTAAGGGATTTGGCCTGCCTGAAAGCCTATTTTCTTACATTAGAAATATATTTTAATTATTTTATATATCCTTAAATATTTATATTTCTTCGGTGATTCCAACTCTCACATGAGCCCACGTAACTAATGGGAGCTCCCAATTTCTCCTCCGATAATTTTGAGCTCAATAGGATGGTGAAATCGGTCGAATATTTTATGGTTTCCAGAAATCGCCCAGATTTTGAGAGGTAAATTGATCCTTTAATAATGCCTTCTATTTTTTCTCTTTTTCACCCAATATATATCCTACATGATCTACAAACCCTTTTTTAGTCCTACATTGAATGGTTATATGTTTTTAAATTCATATACTGGGGGATTTTGGGTTGTTTTATTCAAGATTTTTTTGAGTAAGTGTTTCTCTCTTCAATTTATTCCTTCTCCTTAGGGTTTCCTCCCTCTTTCATTATGTTCTAAAATGTCCAGAAGATAGGGTTCGAACCTATGGTTTTATTTGGTGTCTTTTTGGTTAAACATTGTGGTATAGGGGTGGATTTATCATCCTTGTGATGTGGTAGTGGTGTAGTTGATGTTTCGCACCTTGTTATGAGGGATTCAACAGTTGGTGGTTCCATGTATAAAAAATTATTGATGAGTTATATTTATATATCTACTAATATTTCAAATTCCTCATATGTTGTTTTTGGTGAAAAAATTGTTTTGGATTTATTTGGTTAAGTTTTTAATTTTATAGTTGGATTTTAAATTGAAATTGGGTGTTTTCATTTGTTACTCGTGGGGTATTATTTATATGTATTTTATAACATATGAAATTGGTTTAATATAAGTTATTTGGCCTGAGAATTATGGTTTGGTAATATATTAGTGTCATGTGTGACTAAAAATAGGGTTTTTGAATAGGTTTTAAGTGTAAAACATTGTTATAATTCTTGAGATATTGTAATGAAAATCTGTGTTTTCATTTAAATATTTTGTAATATTATTTAAGGTGATTTTATAAAACATGAAAGTGGTTTTATAAATGTATCTAGGGATTATAATTCTGTTTTGGATTGTAATTGGTATGGTTTTTGGTCTTAAATGGGGTTTTGAATTGGGTTTTGTGTGCAAGACATATTTACATCACTAGGGTTGTTTTTATGAAAATTGTAAATGTTTTAGTTGGCTAGAAAAAGTGGGAAAAGGGTGCATATGTACTATTTGGTATGAGTGTTAACCTATTAAGGGGTTTTCAGAGTTAAATTAATATTTTTTATTCTTATTATAATAAGATAGTATTTTATACCTTTATTCGTTTTTTAATTTGTCTCAAAATCGATAATTATTTTTAAAATGGATTTTTCAAATAATTGATTATTTTAATTAAAAATTAAAATTACCATATCAAAAAACAATTTATATTAAAATTGGTTAATGTTTTAATTATATAAATGAAAAAATGGTTAGGATAATATTTTGGTATTTTTCTAAAATATTTGATTTTATGGTTGATATTGAAATGAATTGATTTATAATGTTTAAAAATGCATGAATTATTGAGTCATGCCTAATGTATGCATTATGTAAGAAAATAATATAAAATTATCCATAATTATTAAACATATTTAGTTATAATGGTTAAAAATATATATTATTATCCAAAATAATAAAATAATGAATAAAATAATCAAGAAACACCCTCCTCCTCACCTATAAATACCACCCCTTAACACCTAATCTCCTCACACTATAAAACATTTGAATATTTATCAAATTCATAGAAATATGTTTCCCAAGACCCTTCCCCATATCCATGATCCTTTGTTCTCAACAGAAGACCAAATCTAATTTCCGTAAGAAATTTCTCAAGGAGAAGAAGATCCAGAGGTAAGATCCTCTTTTATTTTTTTTCTAATTTCTTTTCAATTTATTTTCTTATTATCTCCTCACCTCCCCTTATCAAAGTGGAATGATAACTCAATTATATTATATATAAGGTAATTTTATTATTTTGATTTAATAATCCATCATCAAACCTCTTCTCTTCTTTATTATATTCTAATAATGAAAATATATTTCATGAGGTTTTTATTTATCGCCTTCAAGGATGATAAGTTTTCATTTTCATATAATACATTCAATGATGGTCAAAAAACCATTATAATGGTGCAAATAGATTTTAAAATTTATTTTCATTTTATTGTATATTATATAAATAACATATATATATATATATAATACTAAATACTAAAAAAACTATTTTGTGATGATAAAAAAAACTACCATATTAATCTAATTTATTGTCATTTACATTTTGTCCAATTAAAAATCCTTATATATATATATAAACATTTAAACTTATTTAAGTACATTAATAACATATAGTTTTAATTATAAATAACTATTATCATTTTACAAAATCTTACAAACCCATATACAAGTGAACTGATCACGGAAACCACGAAAATGAACACTCTCAAATGGTGAAATTCAACTCTACAACACATTATAGTGGCCATAAATGAACATAATAAAATTATAATGAATCAAATACATGAAAATGATGTTCATGGTTTTAAAATAAATTGATCTTTATATATTATCTAGGATATTAAAGTGAATAAATCAATCAGACATAAAGTAAGGGGATTCACAAACCCAACTTACTTAATTTGGGTTATCAATCTTTCATTCAAATTTTATTTGTGAATATATAATTAATAGGTAATTAAATATAATTTCATTGTTATAACCTTTTCTTTTCTAGGATATAGATGTCTCAAATATGTTGTTTTGAAAAATAAAATGATTTTCCAAAATAAATTTTCATTCCAGAACACATTTTGACTCCTCATGAGTTGTTTATTATTCATTGAATACTAATGAATCTTATGAAAAAAATGGTTTCCCTTATCTAATTTGGGAAACCATAAGTATATTCATGAAATAATATAGTATTTAATTAATCTCATTATTTTCTATGGTTTATTGTATGGCTTTGATTGATATACATTCTATGTGGAATACATTTTTATTTAAATGTTATGATTTGACGGGTGGACCTGAAAATATATAGCACTCGAATGAATTGGATAGTGTGATGAATGTAATGAAATAATGCTCTATATAAATAGACATGTTTATTTTTATGTTCACAATTAATATGTAATTATTATAATCTTACATTATGTGTGGACATTATGTAATCACAATTCACAACTATGTTTGGTATTGGACCATTAAAAAATGATGTTTCATTTTTATTAATTACCACAATCCATTCGTTTTCAAATTATTCAACTCATGATTATAATTTTTATCCTATGATTATATTTTGACGATTATTATTATTCTCGCCCATTTTATATTGACTCATGACTTCATCTTCCATCTTACTAGGATTTTAGATCTCAAATTTCATTGATATATATCCTTAGGTGAGTACATATACTAAAGAGTACATGAGGATTGTTAAGAATAATGAGAGTAAGTAATTAAATAATTTTTATGTTTTATTATGAAAATTTTATGTATTGTCCTAATTTAACTAATCCAATAAACCTTTGATCTGGGTTTTTTAATGCTTTTGAGTTTTGTATCTCTAAAATAATGTAATAGTATTGTAAGAAATGATGGGTCATTATAGTTGGTATTAGAGAATGGAATAGTATGTTTTTAAATTAGTAGAAGAGAACATTAGTTAAAGCCCTTAGTATTGCGCCGTATGTACAAACCATGGAAGCTTTGTTTTTGAAAAAATTTAAACAAATGGATCCCCCAAGATATTTATTTAGAGTTAATTTCATACAAGATTAAATTATTTATTCATGAATTGTTTACTAATGTTTTGTGATAAATTTTTATATTTACGATAATGGTGGGAATCAAGAGAAACTAGTGCAACAACCCATGTGAGGTACAATGTAGTGAATTCCCAAATGACATCCCAAAATCCATGGGGGATGGAGTTTTAAATTTCATGGTGATACTTACCCATATGTATAATTCTATGAAAAATAATTTGAAAAATGTGGAATTCCACCTCCCCTCAAAGGTAGAAACAACATATCAAGTCTTTTATGTGGTAAAGACCACTAATGATTAGTGGATATTCTGATCCAGTAGTCATATAATAGTTGTTCAACTCAATGGAGAATATATATTTTTTATTCATTGTTTTAAGATAGAGAATTTGACGCGAGCCATTTTTCATTTTGATGGAGAGGACAACCAATGTTCGGTGTTGATTAATAACACCATAAAGAAGGATGGAATTGATTTTATGGAATGTGAATATATTAAGAAAATATCTATCAATAATTTTTTCCATTAAACTCTTTAGACAAATATTGGGAGATAATTCATAAAGCTGAGGTAAAAAAAGGTGAATCTATTATGGCTTATGAAAAAAAATTCATAAGTCATTCTTGGTATGACTTTTTTTCATAAAAATGACTGAAAATAGATATATTATTATGTGGTTCCAAACCACACCTTAAAATACTCAAGAAAACTGAGGCATTGGGAGTTACGAAGAATTTGGTAAATGTGATCTCAAATTGGAGCTGGGGATTAGATAATGGTACCCTAGCTATGGAGATATGAAAGAAAATATAGATTTTTAATATGGAGGATCTAATGAAAAATGTGTAAAGAAATATAAACCACACATGTATGGAAATTGTGGGAATAATAATCAAAGGAATTGATGAAATGTGATGGGTAAATACTTCAACTATAAAAGATAAGGACACCATGCTGATGCATGTCATAGGGACATAAAAAGTCTTTCCAATATAATGGATAAAGGAGATCTCTTCCCATGGTTCACTTATTAAATTATTGAAAGAAAGGGAACTGTGAAATATATTTCATTAAGCCTCAAGTCCATCATGGTAATCAGCGACATCATGGACCAAATCCAAATGAGAAATGCAATTCTTATTCCATCACTACTACTGAAGTGGATAAGAAAAACAAATTTGTTCAAGTTACACTTTATATTCACTACAAAATGTAAAAATACTTATTTGATTTTGGTTATAATCATTCCATCATATCCATCATGTTTTCTAGAACTATTGAATTGATATCTTAATACCTTAATGTAGAAGGATCCCAAAAAACACATACTAGTGTGATCATTGCAACCCAAGTGTTGGACAATTCTCTTATTGGCGATTATGGGACGTTTCTTTGAGAAAATATCAAGATACTTCTGTTGGTGTAATTTGGAAGTATAATAGGGATTGATTAGATCTCTCTATATATATCACACACCAATTGTAAGGTAATGTAAAAATCTTTTCAAATTCTAAACCATCACATTCTTCTCTACAAATTAATGATAGATCTTGAATATCCACTGAAAAATATTACAATGGTATGGGTGTTTATTACCTATTAAAGATCATAACACACTCAAATTTTTGTCTCAATGGAAATAATCAACCTAAATAAAATTCCCATTGTGATGAAATATAGTGATTTATTTCCCAATGATTTACTCAGACTTCCCCCGGATCGTGAATCAATGTTCCCAATAGAACTCATACATGGAGCCACTCATATCACAAAATTCCCCTCCAGGGTGGCCCATATCAAACTAGAGGAGATAAAGATGTAACTACAAGAGGACATATACAAAGGGTTATTACTCCCCAGTTCATCACATTGGTGTTTCCCATTTCTCCTTATCAAGAATAAGTTTGTATCAATGAATCTGTATATCGATTATAGGGAACATAACAAGATTATCGTAATGAACAAGTATCCTCTTCCATGAGTTGGTGACCAAATTTATCAACTATGAGGATATTAACAATTCTCAATGGTGTATCTTCATTCTACATATCATCAATTAATGCTGAAGAAGGTGGTTTTCATAATACTACATTTCGTACAAGGTATGGGCACTATTAGTATCTATTGATGCACTTTAGGATTACTACTTACTATTTCATCATCATAGGATTGATGAATAGACTACTTAGACATTACCTTGTAATTTTATTGGTAGTTTTTTTCATGCATATTCTCATCCACTCAAACATATAAAGGAGTAACAAGAACGAAATATAAGGATTATTCTAATGAAATTATGGAAGGATAAATTGTATGAGATGTTCAGCAAGTGTAACTTTTGGATACAACAAGTCATGTTATTAGGAAACCTAATCACAATTGAGAGAATTTCTATGGACCCTTAAAATAAAAGAGTAATTGAGTCATGATACAAACCCTCTAGTGTCCCAAAATCCATATTTTTCATGGATTAGCAGGGTACTACTGGTGTTTTTTGAAAACAATTATCATTATTTTCTAGACAATTTACTACATCAACAATTAAATGGGTAATGTATGTATGCTAGAAAGAATGTGAGGGAGGCTTAAAGGATCTAAAAAAGATGATGATCACTACACATTACTCATATCTCCAAAAATTGCTAAATTTTTTGTGATATACCTTTATTATAAACTAAAAGGATATGGTTACGTACTCATGAATAATGATAAATTGATAGCCTATGCCTCATTGCAGTTGAATATCCATGAGCATAACTACCCAAACCATTATCTGAAGCTAGCTCATGTGATCTTTAGTCTGATGACCTAGTGACACTATCATTATGGTGAGAATAGTGACATATATATCGATAAAAAGAGTCTAAATTATATATTCACATAGAATGAACACAATATGAATAAAAGGATATTGTTAGAGAAATTCAATAACTATGATTTGTTTATTCAATATCATCCTAGGATTATAAAAAAAAGTAGCTACAATTCTTAGAAGAAAAAATTTTATATTCTATCCATGATTGGGATTGAAATAGACCCTATATTCATGGAAATGAAAATGATGGATTTGTAAATCATAATGGTGAGGAATAAATCCTAACTGTCCTAAATTTTTTTCCCAATTATCTATCCAAAGAAATATTTAGGATGAATAAAGGGATGACCGGGATCTTCAAGAAAGATTAAAGTATTAAAAAAAGGGACACTATAAGAGTACTATTTCAAAAATGATGGTGTCATTCAGTTTGGAACAAGTATTTTTGTGCCTTCATAACCTACGATAAAAAGGCGTAATTTTATAATTCACATGGCTAGACCTTATCTTTCCATCCCAAGATTACTAAGATATATCATGACCTTTGAGGAAGCTTCTGGTGGTAAAACATGATGAAGGATATTGTAATGTATACCTCATGGTTATTAATATCTCATCATGTTAAATTAGAGTAAAATAAGTACAATGGGATGATGAACCCACTACCTATACCCACATTGAAATTTGAGAATGTCACCGTAGACTTCTTGATAGGTATCATAAATGTATCCAAAGGAACCAATATGATATGGGTCATGTTGGATTGACACACAAAGACTACCCACTATATCACTATTCCGTAAGATTTATCACCTCTAAAAATTTCACTGATATATGTGAATGAAGTGGTCAGGAATCATGCGTTTCCAATTTTAGTTTTCTCTAATAGAGATCTAAGCCTCACATAAACATTTTGGAGGAGTATTCAATATTTTTTTGATTACTAAATTGAAATTCAACATGGCCTATCTCCCCCAAACTAATAAGCAATATGGAAGCACTATTTAGATGCCCATAAACCTCCTATGAGCCTTATTAATGGAATTAAATGTTTAACGGGATCTATATCTACAATTGGTTTTGTTATCATACTAGAGTAGATTCTGCCCAACTGTTCAGCTAGCTCCATTTGAAGCTCTATATGAAAAGTAATTTTGAACTCCAACCTATTGGGATGAATTTTATGAACAAAAGCTACATGTAAATGATCATGTACAAGAGAAGATAAAGAAGGTCCAATCCATTGAACAAAATAAAAAAGCTTCTCAATGTAAGAAAAAAAATTCTAGCAAATGTCTAATGGACTTCGATTTTGACTTTGGAGATAAATTATTCTTTCAAATATCACCATGGAAAAGAGTCTTTCGGTTTATAAAGATAGTGAATCTGAGTCCAAGGTACATTGGCCCCACTGAGATTCTTGATCGAATAGGAGTACTGAACTATCAGTTTGACCATCAACCAAGTATGGATCAAGTTCATGAAATGTTCCATGTATATATCACTGTAAAGTAAATACCTAACCCCTCAGATGTACTAAATCAGGATCTTCTATAATTGGAAAATGACATGTCGTATGAAGAAAAGTCGATAAATATCTTATACTGAATATAAAAAGGCCTACACAAAAAAATACACATCCTTTCAAACTGTTTTGAAGGATCCATAAGAATGTATAAAATACATGGGAACTATAGGAATAAATTAAAGAAAAATAACATCATATATTTATGTCTATCGAAATTTCAAGTGTGAAATTTCCAAAGGGTTTAAGAATGTAACAACAAAATCCTTTAGCAATGAAAGTTTCCCTTATTATAGATTTTTATATAATATATGACACATAAATAGAATTTATTTCCAAATAAAAACATTATTCTTCTAAATAATTATTTAAATTAGTTGTATTCAAAGAATCTAAGGAACCTATAATGACAAAATAGTAAATTCGCCCATGGAATATCAACATGACCATTAGGAATAATAATCTAGAAAATAGAATTGTAACCCCACATAATAATGTATAAAAAAATGATTCAATTTATAAATGATAATATGATACAGTTATATCATCGAATAAGTAAATAAATGTTTTAAAATGATAAATTATGGGTTGGTATTTCTGTAAAAAATAAACTTTTAATTACAATATTATTATTAATCTAATGATTTAGATGAAATTAATTTTCAGAAAATAATTTCATAAATAAATATATTATTATTTATGATTATAATATTATTTTATGGACATTAGTTAATTTTTCAAAGTGTTATAAAATACCTTGTCATTTTTAAATAAGTATTTTTTATATAAATGATGATGTCATTTAAAACATAAATTTCTCAGATATAGAAAATTATTTTCATAAAATGGACCTCATTTTTGAATTATATACAACAAAAAATGTATGTGGATAATATTTTTTTTAAAAAAATAGTTGAATTTTTGTGAATTGTGAAATATGATAATTTATAGTATTTGACTGATATATGAATTTTTGAGTTGTGGATAATAAATGGATGATGTAAGCCCCAAATTACAATCTATCCTTAATTATTTACTATATATAGTTATAAGGTTCAAAATATTAATATTATAGAGACAAAATAATAAAATAATCAATACAATAATAAAAAACTCCCCCACCCCATACATACCACACCACATTACCTATTCTCCTCACAACTTCTAAGATATGATGCTTGTGAAAATTATTACATATCCTCTTCTAAAGACTCATACCCTTGTCTATGATCCTATTTTCTTAAAAAAATAACAAATCCAATTTACCTATGGGTATTCTTAAAGAGAATAAGTTCAATAGGTAAAATCCTCTTCCATTTTCTTTTAATTTCTTTTTAATTTATTTTATTTTATTATCCTCTTCTAACCTCCCCTAATCTAAGTGAAATTATAACTACACTATCTAATATATACTATATTATTATTATATAAAGTTAATAATCCATCATAAAAACTCTTCATCTACCTCTTTTAATCTAAATATGAAAACATCTCATGTGGGGTGTTGGTTTATACTATTTGAGGATGAAAAGTTTTCATTTTCCTTTACCAACTTCATGACTCGTCATAAAACCATTATAATGGTTGAAACATATTTCAAATTTTTTTTTATCACCATATTTTCTAAAACTATCATATATATATATATCATTAAATAATAAAATAAAAGGAGTTCGTGATAATGGATAAACTGCCAACTTAATATAAAAAATTATCATTATGGTTTTATCTTAGGAATCATTCTCATTTATAGAAAAAAAATCCATTTAAAATTATCGATGTTAATTTATAGAATACAATTTTATTTATGGAAATGTATTTTCTTTTTACATGATCTTACAGAATTATATACGAGGGAACCAATTTAGAAATCTATGAAAACCTACATTATCAAACGATAAAATTGGACTCTATAACGCATTAGAATTTACATAAATGAAAAAAAAATTAATATAATAAATGTAAAATATGTAATATATTTATTAATTAATGAATCTAATTATATTATCTAGGATATTAAACTGAATAAAACATTCATACATAAGGTTTGGGGATTCTCAATATATACTCCCTTTCTTTGGGTTACCACCCTTTCATTCTAAATTTTAGTGGGATATTTCATTCCGTTATTCTTAAATAAAAT
This sequence comes from Viscum album, assembly GCA_963277665.1. Classification (NCBI taxonomy): domain Eukaryota; kingdom Viridiplantae; phylum Streptophyta; class Magnoliopsida; order Santalales; family Viscaceae; genus Viscum; species Viscum album. The sequence goes on from OY728140.1 coordinate 658,292,560, forward strand.
TTCATATCCATTACCTTTTAATTTATTGGGTATAATTTTTATTTCAAATATTGTATCTAAGAAATACGATTATTTTCTAAAATTACTCTTCCTTCCAAAACACATTTTGTATCTCCTTGAGTTGTTTCTTCTTCTCTCAATAATGATGAATATTATAAGAAACATGTTTTTACTTTCCCATTTCGGAACCCCAATGATTATTAATGAATTTATGCTATATGAAATGAAACCCATACCTTTCTTTGGGATATTTTATGACTTTGATTGATATATGTTCTATATGGATTGCACGATTATGTAAATGTTGTGAAATGTCGAGTGTGCCCAAAAATATATATATCTATAATGAATTGGGTAATGTGATTTATCTCCAGTGACAGTATGAAATATGAATGAATATGATAATATCCTTGTTCACAATTATGATTTTATGATTATCAACTTATGTTATGTGCAAACATGATGCCAGCTTTGTTCACAACTTTTTGTGGTATTCGACCAACAAGACATTATGTTTTATTTTAATAAACTTTCATATTATATGACATAATCTAATGATTTCTCTCATGATAATTATGGGTATACTAAGATTATGTTATGAGGATGATGATTATTCTCACCCATGTAATATTGATTCATATATTTATCTACCCTCTAACTTGGAATTTAGCTTATTCCTTTCTTGGGTGTATATCCTTAGGTTACTACTAATACTAAGGAATACATGGGGAAAATAAGAAGCTAGAGAAGAAGTAAAATATAGTATATTATTTATTATGTAAAATTTTTGTATGGTCCTAATGTTCACAAGAATATAAAAAATTTATCTTCGTTTTCTAATGCTTTCATATTCTCTATCTCTAAAACTATGTAATAGTCATCAGTTCATTGTATAACCCAATCGACTGGCTCTTTTTCTCCTCTATAAACTATGAAAATTTACATTGTTCTTCTTAGATACTTATGTGAAACCTTAATAGAAATCAATATTTTTTTTCTAGATAAAATTGATATATTCCTACCACACTCAATGAATGGGAAACATCACGTCCAGTGAATAACATGGAATACATGATTCATTCAATCATTGTATCATATAAGATATTACCCATTATTTCTTTCTACTAGTGTTTTTGATGACACATTTTATTATAATTATGTATTTTTTGTGATATTAGAACCAACCCCCTCTTAGATTATTCCATGATATGTCTCATTAGTATCCTTTCAATGAATATACTTTGACTTAGTTCAAGAAAACTCTTATATCAATCAAAAATGATTTTGATTCCGATAAAGTAGGTTATGTCACCTATTAATTCATCTAGAAACAAATTATTAAAAAATATTTAATCGAATATAATAACATTATATCATTTCTAATAATTAATATATCATGAAAATATACTACTAGGATAACAGTTAAATTTCTTATAAAATTCTTCTAAAAATAAATATCACATTCATTCATATTAAAAAAAATTATACCATTATAGAATATAATTTCCTATTATTTGGATACATTATTCAATCCATAAATGGATCTATGTTACTAGAATATATTTTTGGAATCCCCTAGAGTCTCAAAACATTATGGTTGTATCATTTAGTCATATTCCTATTGGTTCCCATTAAGAAAATATCTTTTTACATCCATCTAAAATAATTCATTATATGGGAATGATGCTATAGAAAGTATAATTTTGATGGATTTAAACATGGAAAATGGGTAAATAGATTCATCATATTCAATGACATGATGTTTTTTAAACCCTTTATCCACTAGCCTTTATTTTTTGGTATTTACTCTAACTTCCATTTTCATTTTTCTCTTTAATAACCATTTTCACCCAATATGATTTTCATCAATGGTCATATCATCCAGAACGCAAAATTGGTTCTGATATAAGGAATATATTTCATAATTCAGGTAATATTCCCATTTTTCATATTGTGATCTCTCTACATCCTCATTATATGATAGAGTTTCATTACATTCAACAAATAATGATTCACCATATTCAGTGACTAGAAAACAATATCTCTATATTTATTATAATTCTCTTGTTCTTATACTCAGTTCTTGTGTTTTAGTAAAAACTTATTTTATTTGGACCTGTGTAATTTTTTCATGTACCAACTCTTTGGTTTCTTGAATATCAGCTTCAAAAAAATCTATATTTCTCTCACTATACTTCTTGAGGATGTTATCCCTTGTCTGGAAACAATCACATTCATATCTTTGGGGTTTAATAGGCAGTATCACTTTATTTCCTTAGCATAACATATAATTATAAACATTTTACCCTACGATGCTTATTTGTTCACTATGAAAGTATTATTAGGCTCCTTGCAACCACATACATTAGTATGTGTCAGAACGAGCTTCTTTCCATGCCATAAATAAAAGGAAATTCCATTTACCTCTATAGTTAGTACTAATTTTAGTGTCAATACCATAGTTACAATGAATATCTTCAAATGATAATGAAATATTTTCAAGAATAATCATTTTCCATACCATTTCAAGCAATGCATGGTACCTCCTTTGAGTAATTACATGACATGGTGGTGTGTAATGTGGACTGAGTTGAGATTGAATCCCAAACTCAAAAAAAATGTTGATAAATTATGGGTTAATTAATAAGCACCTCTATATAATAAATTATTATTTATCTTCATTCTATTTTTATTCTCTATTTCGTCCTTTAATTCATTGAATTTCTCAAAGGACTCATACTTATACCTCATCATGTAGATATATCCATAACCACTCAAGTCATCACTAAAAGTAAAGATGTTAGAATAACCAACCCTAGATTATACAAGAAATGATCCACACAAATCAGTGTGTACCAATCCTAAAAGCTACATGGACCATTGATACAATCCATAGAATGGTTGTTTAGTCATTTTTCATTGTAAATAAGAATTACATATTTCATGTGGTTTTATTTGGAAAGAGTAAAAATAACCTTCCTGATAGAGCCTTGTTAAACGCTTCTCATAAATAAGAACAAGATGGGGAAACCACAACTAGGTATTATATGAGTTGTGAAAACATGATTCATTATAAATTTACTGTACATTTCATAATTTATTACATAAAGTAAACTATTTCAATGTCTTATTCCACAAAATATGTCATATTTATAAAAGAATAAACTTTTATTTTCAAATTTGATACTAAAACCATATGTGTCTTAGAAGGATACAAAAAAGAATGTTCTTGGTAATAGAAATTATATAATAAAAATATCATAAATCAAGTATCATTCTTATTGGAACAAAATGTTGGTAATCTATAATGGATAGAGAAGCCACCTCACTCCATTGGTGGGATTCAAATCCACTTCTCCTCTAGAAATATTTTAGAGTTTTATTGGTTCCTGCATTTAAATTTAGATACGAGAAATAATATATATATATATATAATACACAAAGTGTTGATATTTAAATATTACCCTAAAAAAGAACCCATAATTAGGTTCCCCTTCTTTATGGGTGCATTTTCTTCTTCTAATGGCCATGTCTAAAACATAAAAAACATACTACATATTTTTACTATCACTACCTATAGATAATTTTATCCATGAAAGGATTGTGCTAAATATATATTGACATTATAATTATCCTTGAACCTCTATTTTTTATTCTTCATTATGATATTCCACGTAAGGACTACTTGTTTTTCATGCCCCATGTCGTTTTCCCCTTGGAGAATCAACTAAAGCAGTAATGAAGAACACTTCTCAGTATTTCTCATATTATGATTGAAAATAAAATTGTATATGGTCATGGGTAGTGAGGATAGTATGAGATATATATACAAAAAACATCTGGTAATTTAATCCGAAATATATATAATAATTAAATATTGCCAATAAGACCCACTTCATAAGGCCTAACTGGTACTAAATCTCCAAGCATGTTTGTAAACATAGCAATAGAGATCTCATATCTCTCTTGTCTCTCCTTCTATTAATAAATTTCATGTTGGTGATACATCATGCTATACACATTCATATTGTTATGTTGCTTTAGAAGATCATTAGTCCTATATGGTAGCCTAAGACACTAAAATTTTAAGTTAGCATTTAAATTTTCTTATAAAGAGAAAACTCTTCCTATCTAGGCTTTTTAACAATCTCTTCTAGAATAGCTTCTGTAAGCTCATACAATTTATTTTCATATAATAGGACAATGTGTTAGTTCCATTTACACTCTTTTAAATTTATCCATGTGATAATGTTATCCTTCCTAATTATGGGTAGTAGTGATAATTTTTAATCCATAGATACTTATGTTTCAAATACAATAAATAATAAATTTATAACTTTATTAGATAAAATTAGAATATTAAAAAATTATGATATTTAATAATATCTCACTATATTATTGGTAACCAATATCCCCCACCATTGGTTTCATAATATCACATTTCTTGAATATTCTACTGGAAAGGATCTTTATTCCCTTTCTCATCACACTGACATTAGCTAGTAAAACTAGTATAGGGGTTTTAGGTAGGCAGTAAAAATGTCAACTTCATTTAAACAAAATTCCTTGGTCTATAGAGTGGACTCCCCATTCCTAAAATCCTTAAATTGGATTTCCTCAAAATTTTAATATTAGTAAAACGATGTCCTAATTTTTTAGTAAACCCTTTAAGATAACTAAGATAAGTCAATAAAAAATTCTGTGAGAATTCCTAGATAATTAAAAGTACAACATATTTTTATGTTCAATCACATTGAATAGTTGTTTGATGTTAACATATGTAGTAAAATAATATAATGAATTGATATATATAATAGAGGTATTTTACATTTATGTATTAATTTACCATTCTACATTTATTAGAGTCTTGTTAATAATAATTATATTTACTTAAAGAATTCAAAATGTCTTCGATAAAATTTAGGCATAAGAAAATTTATTTTAGTTCTATATTTCATGATCATTAGTAAATTATTTAATGTTATTTTGATAAAACATCCATAATAAATTATACATCAAAATTCAAATAAATAAAATAATAAACGGTTATGATCATGATCTTTTACTAATATTTAGTTTATAAAATCGATGTAAAACAAACCGTTGATCTAACTGGAAACACCTTGAAACATTTTATGGTACAGGTTGTAGGTTTCCACATATCTAACCATGTGCCTCTTATATGTGTTTTTACTCAACTCAAAACATGAACCACCTCCACTATCTTGAGAGAACCATCCATTACAAAAGGTTATTCTAAAAATTAGTTGAGGGGGGAAAAGGATAGGTTAATGTGTTTAAAGAAAAGAAATATTGGTCTTATAGGCCCTTAAATAATGGGAGGAGGGATGAAATTTAGGCCATAAATTTAATTTGAAAATATATTAAAATTAATATAATTAGTACAAAATCATTGTCTATGCTCATGATCACCTACATTCATGCAACAAATTGTTTTTTCAATAAATATAACATTCATTTCTAATCATACTTTTAATGATAAATCATCCACAAATCAATTAATTATCTTATTTAATTAATAAATTATTTTATATTATTTATCATGAAAATTTTTATTTATATTTTTCTTCAACAAAATTTTTTTTAAAAAAATAATGAAATTAATAAAAAATAAATGTGGACAAAAATGTACATTAGAGGTAACACGACCAGTAACCATATGAACTTTCCAATTTGTAGTATACTTGTATGTTGTTACTCATGAAAAAAATGAAATACACATCCTTAAACATGCATTAATTAAATATATTATCAAACTAATGACCACATAAAACAGATGGTATTTACGTACTGTGTTATGTTTCCATGCACGTAGAGTAATGACTGTACTATGAATTATATAAGATATGCCATTTTGAAAATTATGACAAAATTAATTAGACATTATTATATATATATATAACCCATTACAAGGAGTTTAATATGAACATAATTAACACATGGAACACGTGTAGATATAGTTTGAGTAGAATAATAATTTAATTTCAATTTTGGATTAATTTGTATTATACACAGCGTATACAATATAGTTACCCGACAAACATTTTTCTCACCACCTATATGTGGAACATGCATAGGGACGTGTTCTTTAATAGTACCCTTAAAAATAATGGATTACATGTCTTTTACATGAGATAAAATATGTGTGGTATTATAGTTATATAATCACCAGTCATGTAATTTGTCTATCGAAATACCCATCCCATCTTCAACTAATAGACTATACATCATGTATGGACGTAACATGACATTTAGTCCAACTAGAAATGAACTCGGCTACCCAGTCTGTAACAACTGAATATTTTATGGCGTTCCTCTTTTAAATATAATTTCATTAATAGAATATGTTTTACACAACACAAATCTTAAACGAACAATTGATATACACTTAAATATCATTATATTAAAAGGACTATTATAACCAAGATGTTAAATTGTAGGGAATGAATAGTATTGAACAAAATATTAAAATTATATATAATACATTTAAAAATAATTTAGGAATAAGATATTAATGATTCTAATTTTATGCATTGAAAGTCTATATTTTTTTAATGGCACTTTTGCCACTATTTAATATGGAACTTGTTTTAAAACGAAAATATTTAAACATTTCAAAATTATTTTGATAAAAATAAACATAATTTTTAGAAAAATAATTTAAAATTTATTTTAGTGTGACATATTTCTATTTTATTTTAAGCAATCATTTTCTTATGAATATAGAAAATCCAGATCTTTATAAAACATTCATTTTCCTTATATTAAGATTAACTTTTTGATTTGAATATTAATATAACCTATAAAATTATAAATAAAAATCATTTATATTATTAATGAGAATATAATTTATTCATATCATGGAATAAGTAAATATTCTTTTAAAAAATGTCAAATTAAGTGTTTATATTTTTGTGAAACATAATTGATTATATACAATTTTAAATTTAATATAATGATTTAAAAGAATAATTATTTTGGTATAATGGATTCATGAATTAATATTTTTTTTCTTTTTATTATAAAATAATTTATTGTGACCTTAATTAATTTATCAAGTTGTTGTTAAATAAGTTATAATTTGAAATTTAGTATTTTTTGAATATAAGATGGTTTATATTAAAAATTAAATTACCCATATTTAGAAAATTATTTTCATAAAATTGAGTTGGTTTTTGAATTTTAAATTTTGAATAATAGTTTGGGTGGTTTTTTATAATTTTAAAAAAATAGTTAATTTTTTTTGTGAAAAATAAAGAACTGCAATTTACAGTACATATATTTTATGTTAAATGCACGATTACATTAGTAATAAATGAGGTAATAATAAAAATATCAAACTATACTTATATATTTTATTTATTTAGTTACTAAATCAGAAATATTTCTTTTCCTTCACCAAAATAATAAATTAATGAATAAAATAATCAAAAACACCATCATCCACCACTATAAATACCACCCCTCACCACCTATTGTCCTCACACCTCTAAATCCTTAAATATTGTACAATTTCTACCCAATCCTCTTCCTAATCCACATCCACGCATCTAGGATTTTTTTTTCTCAACAAAATTCCAAAACCAATATCCCTAAGGAGGTCTTCTAGGAGAATAATTCAAGAGGTAAAATCCAATTTCATTTATTTAATTTCACTTTCACTTTCATTTATTTTATTATAATATCCTCACCTCTTATATCCAAACAAACATGATAACTCCATTATCATTTATATACTATACGTTCATTATGATAATGGAAAATCCACCATCAATTCTCTTCTCCTATTTATTTTACTCTAAAAATGAAAACATCTTCTATGAGGTGCCGATTTAACGCATTCTTGGACGACGTGTTTTCATTTTGGAATTAAACCTTAATCTGTTGTTATAAAAACAATTTTATTATAAAAATAGATTATGATATATATATTACTATCTGTCTAATGTTATGGAACCATTATATATACATTCTATTAATTAATGAAACAAAACTAACTTGTGATGATCAAAAACCACAAATACTATCTAAACAATTGTCACTAATGTCATGTATAATGATTCATCCTTATCCCAAATAACCAAATAAATTATACATACTTTTAAATTTTTTATTTTCATTAGTATAAATATTATTTCTATTTTTTATAACCATTACCATTTTACGTGATCTTTCATACACATATACATGTGAACCAATCATTAAAACCATGGAAAATAACAATCAAAAATGACAAAATTAAGTCTTATAACTCATTAAAAATGAAAAAGATTAAGATAATATTTTTAAAATAAATAAATTAAATTTTAAATGTATTCTGAACTGATTTGTTAATGTTTATAATTATATTATCTAGGATGCTAAGTACAATTGTAGAAGGCTTTCGGTTATAAGGTAAGGGTTTCCTCGTCTCGATTTTATTTCTATGATATATTACTTATTTAACACTATTTATTAAGTTGGGTGTATTTATATTTCCCATTGATGTAACAAAACATGAATCAATTTATTTTCATGGTATTAAATGTCATATTTTATAATCATTGATTTATGGGGCATATGGATTGACTATTTTCAAAGTGGTACAGGTTTCTTCAACAACCTACATTATTTCCATCAAGTTACTCTTTCTCTCTAATTACCATGATGTAAATATTTTCATATAATTATTCCAAATTATATTTATTTTTCCAAAGTAATGTATTCATGTAATTATATCTCTCTTTTATGGGGAAATACATGTTTTATAAGGTTCCCTTTTCAATTCAGCCTGATATGAAAGCCTGATTAATACGAATTTTTTAATTTCATACCAATTTTTAAATATACTCCATAATAGTTTATAAGAAAAAATTATATATACGAAATAACTAATTTTCATCCTGAATAACTACCTTTGTTTGTTTCTTGATTTATAAAATAAATTATTACATTTTAATTTAAAAGACTCTTATATTTTCTCTTAAAACAGCACTAAAGTGACCCATTACTAACATTTCTTGAAATATACTTTTACATGTTTCCACATTAGTTTGAAATTATGTATTACTAAAAAATGATTTAAATGTACTTAAATTTTTTTTCTTTGATATACATTTTAATAATCTAATTTTATGATAAATAAATATTATTTTAAAAAATAACAGATCTTTGAAAAGTGAAAAGGAATTCTTTTATCTCCCTTTTACTTATGAGAGATATATGAATTATTCATCACTTATTCCTTTTGTGTGTTGTATTTAATTCAATTTTATATTTCTTTCCATTAATCCCCTTATGATATTATACATTCCATTTAATTTTTTTCCTGCATAGGTATTCAGATTTATATTTTCCAATGTGGTATAAGACACTTTGGAATGTTTAATGATCATTTTCCTTAGGAATATTTCAGTGGAATCATTTAAAAGTTTCTTTATCTATTGAAACATCCTTTTTTTAATCTTTTACATAATTGAGTATTTTCTCTTATTATACCATCAACTATATATTTTTTAGGATTTTATGATCAGTTTAACTATAGATGCTCTATTTTGATGACATTTATGGGTTATGGTTAAATTATTCTCATTTTATCTGCTAGGTTTTCTATATGAATGTTTATTTTGATTATGTTCTACCCAAAATCAAATTAAGAATACCTTGGACTTGTTAAGTGATGTTTGGGTCCCTCTATATCCCCTAGATTCATTGATAGGTCTCATAAGAAAAACTAAACTTGGTTTTTACCTATTTATGTATGGTGTCTTGGCTGAAGACTTGATGATATTTTTATGATTCCTGATGTTATGAATTACATAATTAGGATATTAGTAATTAATAATACATGTTATTATTCAACTAGTAGAATATCAATGGATATGTTTTATTCTCCTGAGATTATTACATTATTTTGATAATCTTTTCATCTTGCCATATTATGATTATTATATTATTATGATTATGTTTTTGATTTAATGACAGGTGTTGTTATATATTAACCATTAATTATTATTTATGTTTATAAATTCTTCGATATTATTTACCCTTAATGAGTATCGTAACTCAAACCTTTCTTGTGTTTTATTTCTCCCTGGGTGTGAATATATAAATTATTAATGAAATATATGGATAATATAAGATTTTATTGGTGTTTCCAAAGGATTTTCTATATTGATTTTTCTTTCATGTTGTAATCTAATACTTCTATATGAATCTTTTTTTCCATATTTACTAAACTATTTTGTCCTTTGGGATGTGAACCCATGTTCATAGTTCCAATGTAATTATATAAGGCACTGGCTCAAGGATACTTGGGTTGGGGTATTTACATAGTCAATATGTGGGGTATTTAAAGGTTGGGGATGAAGCCTCCTTTATTATTAAATAAATCAAAGTCCTCTTTTAACTTTATAGAGGGAGTCCCATTACATACCCCAAAGGCCAGTGGACATTTAGCCCATTACAAGGATTGTAGGCCCAAATTATTAGCCCAAGGTCCATTCTATGAATATTACTACTACAGTAAACCCATTTATTGTACTGGCCAGTACTCACCCTACTACAGTGACCTTATGCCATTACAGTGACACGTCGTTACTATAGTGCCAACTATTCCTAATATATAGTGTATTTAAGAGCACATTGTATGTAATGAAACCACAAAGTTTGAATTAACACTGAATTAATTCTTGGTGTTTTGAACATGGGTATAAGGAATGTACAAATGGGTTACCTAGTGTGTACTCTTGTATTATCCCCCCATAATCCTTGACACCTAATTATAAGTTATTCAAATTTATTTCATTCATAAAATTAATCAATTTGATTATATTTTCAAAAATGAAGAAGAAGATGGTTATGCATTGTGATTTAGAATAAATGATGATTAAATTGAAATTGGAATTTAATGATGAATGTGTAAACCAAAAAATGATATTTAAATAATTATGAATAATTATTTACACTCTATAATACAAATTAATGTTTTTGGGAGAAGTGGAAGAATCATATAGTGCATGACTACCTCAATTTTGTTTTCTAAATCGATGATTAATTTCAAATTTCATGGATGATAAAATCCATGTTCAATGGAAATTAATCAAAGAATAATTAACAATTGAATTATAGAACCATGACATGGGATCAACACATATTATTTTTATGTAATTTAATCGATTAATGAATTAATTTGTGATTAATTTTTTCCTTGTTGATAGATATTACAATGTCTCATCATCATATTATTATTGGGTTATAGGAATCAATAGTATATTCCCTCCATTTGTGATCCTTACATGATACATGATACTCCAAAAATTGTCATAGGAATCTCAAGGTTCTAGTATAGTAGATAGTTAAGCTTATGTCACCATTATACAGTAACCCTTAGACAAACTTCAGTAAGGATACTATATTATTATCATAAACATGAGAGTGGTGGTGGAGGAGGATATCTCTCCATTATTGAGAGTATTCATAGATTGGGGGATATTTAGGGCTTCGAGATAATTCTATCTAGATTTCATTGTTTAGAGACACATGAAATTGGGAACCCTAAATAAAATAATATAATTAGGTTTACAAAATGGAAATTTCAGAAAATAATAATTGATCTTGCACCTTTTGTTTTATTAATTATTGAAAAAAGACAAGTCAATTATGGTAATATTATTTTTATTTCTAGAAAAATACTAAAATCACATATTAAATCAACTATTATTTATTCACATAGTATTCAATATATAATATTTATCACCATGTGATTAATATTAGTTCACCATTCCCCCATATTATTTATTGAACCATAAAAATTGAATATTTGTTTTAAAAATAAGTATCACTGAATTATTCATCTATAAATAAATAAATATTACATTCAATAAATAGAAAATAATTATTTATTAAATATTATATTTAGATAATATTCATTGGAATCACTAGTGATTGAATATATGAGTTAAAGAAAACATGAATAATTACTAAACCACATATAAGAAAAATACTTATTCAATTTTTTTACTAATAAGTTATATTTTTATTTAACTAATGTTTTGAATATACTTAGGGTGTTTCCATATTATCCTCTTACTTAATTTCAATATTTCAATAAGACCAAATCACAATGTTATAATTATGAAATATTTAAATATAACCATATTGAATGAAGTTAGTAGAAAAGTTACCTAAAACTATATAAGAAAACATACTATGTAATATAATATCTTTATCTTGATATCTCTAATCGAGTAGGTTTCATGTTGTTTTCATTTACCCATGTGCTCGATGTCCCTTTATTTGACTTTACAGAAATTAAACATTCCTATATAACACCATGGTATTGGATTGTTTTATTCTATGTTTTTTCATCAATGGTTCAAATATATAAACATCCATTAAGGAATATAATAGATAAATATTTTCCCACAGTGTTCACTAAAAAAATATTACACATGACACACCCAACATATCTTAATTCTCTATGAACATATTTTATCACCATTTTCATCAATGAATTATATTAAAAGACTCATATCATCAATTAATATTTATATAAAAGTATAAATACCAATACATATTTTTTTAAATATGAACATCCAATGAAACAAATAAATATGGATTTATTACTAGTGGGTCATGTTCTCATAATTTCTCATACATGAAATTACCAAATGTGTACACCGTGTGATGGTTCCTCAATATACTATGAGTATCAATCTCTTAATCTCCTATATCATTAATGGCCCTGAAATTATTCAATTCAACTATATAACATATATTTAGGAATAATTCCTTGTCAATTTTTTGATCTCATCATACTGGGGAACTACTATGATACTTTAGTGTGACCGATACTCATAAACAATTATCACACTCTATATCAAGAATAAGAAAAATAACGATGTGAGAAGGTGATTATTAGTGTTAAAAATTTTAATATAGTATATCATAAAATATATATATTTTGGTTCTTGGTAATGAACTCTAATAGTTATAAGAGCAAGACTAAAACCCTGGAGATATCTTATGAAGAATCTGAATCGAAAGAACCCATACATAATATCCTTAAACATGGTGTGATAAGTGAAAAGAAGTATAATCTTACATTACAGAAGAAAAAAAGTGGAATACAGGATGAAAACACAAAATTTATATAATAAAATTATGATAATGGTGGATGAGGCATACTAGAAACCAACTGATCTTGAAGAACCAATAATGCAAAATAAATAGCATAAATAAGAATCAGAAGAAGAGAAGTAGATATAGGATAATAATATTTAGAATATTGTTGATGATAAAACTAAAAAATAATGAATAAGAGGTATTCAAGTATGAGTATTATCAAATATCAATAATCTAAGAACTACAACTTCAAACTATAACTTTATCTCATTTCTTCAATTATCCTATAATAAGTTTGATGTTTTTTTAATGGGGAGTGGAAAATGCGTTAACATAGATGTTATTAAAAGTTAGTAATGGATCAATCAAGACCAAGATACTCTATATGATACAGCTATTACATTATTAATTAGGTTCTGATCAAGCCAACAACCCTAAACAAAATTTCTTTGCTGGAGGCACCCGAAGGATTTTTCATTTTTTTCTGGGAACCTATTTTTTCTCTTATGAATGTATTTAATAATATATTAAGATATAGCCTCAAATATCTTCTCTCCCCCATATTGCTTCAATTTAGACATTTTTAATTTAAAATACATGAAATATGACTTTTTCTATAATTTAAATATATGATACATAATTACATAGAAATCCCTTCATTCAATGTTTTATATTTTAATTTCGATGAATTAAAATGAGTAAAATGGGGGGATGAATTAAAATATATAAGATTGGGGTTCTGTATTTGATGAATATTTATTTAAATGGGGTATTTCATTTATTTATATTAAATTCCCATACATGCTTCATTGTTTGATTTTTTTTAGATCATGTTGATTGATTTTGTATTTGTAGTCTTGCCATGATTGGTTGACCAATATTATGTTCCCATTACCGGCCGTATTCCAGAACTAATTTTTCCTATATTTTATAACCATTTCATGATAGATAAATTGGTCATGTAAACATTATAAAATTATTTTAGAATTGGTAAAAACTAAAAAAGTTTAAAAAGTCGCACATAAATTTATTAATGAATTTTCATATTGAGACCCTATCATTGAGACTAACATTTAAATTTTTATCATTTAATATCATATAATCCATGAATTTCCTTTATTGGGATGATTTACATCACAATCCAATTATTTCCATCATAACATTACCCTTTTTATTTTTTATGATATTCAACTAAAAAAGTATGGGGGAGAGGTTTTTTGGGGAGGTAAGGGAAGTTATTCATTGAAGAGAATGTATAATTTTTTTTAAAGGATTATGGAGGTTCATGATTTCTCTATCATAATATTTTATTTTTATCCCACTGGATGAAAATGAAAATTTTAATTAAATAATGGAATATTTTTGTAAAAAAAATCCTTTTTATCATGAGTGAGTTGAAAATTACTATTTATTATACTTAAATCTTGTTATAACAATTAAAATTTGTTTCAGGGGGTGATAAAGTATGGATTGGGTGAGTAGTGTGAGATTTATATCATGCATAAAATTCATGAGAAATTAGGAAAAATAAATAGAAGGTTATCCTTAAATTTTTATTCATGTATTTCATGAGAATATATTGAGTTTAAGGAAATATAGGGATATTTCATTTTGAAGAGGATTCATTCATTCATATTTACATTTTTTTATCATTTAGTTTTTATAAGTGTTCAAATTACTATTTAGGACTTATATTTTATCACATAAAATACATACCTACCAAGAGAATGATATCATTTTATTCTTTAGTGTGCACCTCCCATAATTATTTGTGATATTTTTCATTATGGGGTATTAATTTGTGATGCATTGAGAGATTATTGAAGGGATCAAATATTTTCAATATGAGCCTAAACCATTTAAATTATTACATTGAGTGATGATTGAAAAAAATTCATTGTGATGTTAATCACTAAGAGTCATGGGTATTAACAATAAATTTATATAATTGAATGCATTTTAAAATATTAACCTACATTTTATGCAGGAAAAATAAAATACGCCATTAATTGTTTTTTATGAATTACTATTTGAAGAAATATTAATATTTTTATCTTGAGAATTTTTATCCCAATTGATAATTAATGGATTTTTGTTTAATATTTAAATATTTATTGAGATATATCTCATTTTTATTTGGATGGATATTACAAGAATGAGGATAAACATTTGGTATGTGTGGGGGTATTTTATATCATTATTTTATGAATAACAACTTTTAAACATAAAATGATAAATTATTTTGATTATATAAATATTTGTTTACAAAAATCATTGTTTAAAATACATTATGGGTAATAATAGTTTAAAAGGAAATAAATGGAAATATATAAATTATTTTGGAGGGAACAGTACAATGGAGAAAAGGTTCTTTCGGAAGAATAAGTTCTCAAACAATTCTACAATAACAAAGGATATATAGAAACATAAAGAATATCCCACAAGGTAGATGGAAAAGGTTTGGGACATGTAAAAGATATACATGAGGTCAAAAAATGATTTTTAAAAGAGATAAAGACGGCCTTTAAAAGTAAAATTGAATAGGGAATTCAACAAAATCATATATAAAGAAGTGATCAACCATAATCGAAATCATTGTGGGAAAAAAACATGGTTCATTGTTCAAAAATTACTAAAATTCCATCATTATATGGAGTAGAAACTATAAACAGTGTTTCAATTCAATGAAAGGCGTGGTGAAACTGAGAGACATCTCAGGAATCATTGATAAAGAAAATGGGGAATTTTATACCATGGTGACAGTAATGAAATAAAATAGTAGGAGGATCCAAAGAAATCTTAGAATGTTGTTTAATATTCAATTATAATGATCTCACGTCTCCCATGTAATGTCCAAATGTAAAACACCACTATTTTTTGTGCCTATGGATATGGTGTTATAGGTGGGAGAGAATAGATATAACAATAGTGTTTCATGATAGTCTTTTTGAAGGGTATTAAGATGGTTTGGTATTGTATATGGTGTGGAGAAGTGTGGTATAGGATGAAGATAAGAGAAAATTAATATATTTTTTGTTTGGTAGTCTTCGTGCCGGTGATATCTGTAGAAATATTAAATTTTAATATTTTCTTCCATGAAACATCTACAAGTGTATATTTTCATGGGGGGTTGATGTTACATTTGAGATTTTAGAACCAATATCAATGGAGTTTAAGTTAAAAATATAATTTCTAAATTTGTATAGATGGGGGAATGATATATATGTTGATGATAAAAGAAATAATATTAGTGCTATTTTGGGAAATCATTGCATAAAAAGGCATAATTTTGTATGTGATTTTTATAGTTGTCATTATATTGGTGCCAAATTTTTATTTTCACATATGGTAGGGGCTAGCTCTAGATGAAGGGGGGTATGCCAAAAATGGGATGGGCACCAGATTAATTGGAACCCCCTTTAGATAAAAAATATCTTGATATATATAAAAAATTAAATTTAAAATTATTACATGATTATTAATCCTAGAATGTTCAGGTAATTTTCATAAAGCTCAAACTCTATCTGAACCTGGTTATCGTTATGTCAAACATGAAACATATTTAAAAACATTTATTTCTCAACATATTTATAAAAATATATCTCTAAAAAAATGATTATATATTTATATAATAATAAACTAATATGTGTATACCTACTATATTTATAAAAGAATAAACTTTTATATTTATATATAAATATTTTAAAATATATTTATATATAATAATATTAATAGTTATAAAATTATATATATAGAAATATATATATATATATATAATTATATTTGAAAATATTTCCTAATTACAAATCATTGAGAGTTCGAGTAATATTTTTAAAATATAAATATGTTTGAACCAGATTTTAGTGTTCATAAAACTGAATTATTATTACAATTATTTATATATGAAAATTAGTTTTATAATTAATTGTTTATATATATATAGTAATTAAATATTTTTTAATATATTTATATATTATAAATATGTTTATATAATTATATATATATATGAATTTTTAAATATTTTAAACAATATTTTTTTCAAAAATATTACACTATTACTAATATTTGTGTGTTCGAGTACTATTTTTAAAATTTGAACCCTATCTCAACCTTATTTCAGGATTCCCAAACCCGAAATTTTTTTACCAATATTTATATTTAAAAAATAATTTAAAAATAAATTATATATATATATATGTATATATATACATGTGTGTTTTTATAAATATATTATTACTAATATATATATACAAATTTATATATATATATGGAAAAATGTAATTTTGAAACATCACCTAATTATTAATGTTGGCATGTTTGAAGAATATTTTTAAAATCTAATCGATGTCCAACTCGGATTTCATGGATCTCGAACATGAAATAATTTTTGAAATATTTATACACAAAAACTATATTTAAAATTAAATATTTATATATATAAATATAATTATAAATAAATATTTATAATCGTTAAAAGTATTTACATATATATATAATTATTGGAATCTGATTTTATTTATAATTATGAAAAAATGTATAACTATATAAATACATTTAAATATAATTTTATAAATATGTTAAATTTTATAAATATGTGTTTGTCTGTGTGTTGTAAATTGGTGCATACAATGTGTTTTAGATCATGGTTTGAAATATTTTTAAAAAATGTAAAATAAAAAGAGACAATGATTGGGCACAACAGTTAGCCCCAAATACAAGTGTGAGACCCTGTAAAAATGAGACCTAGGGACCCCCATTAATTCATGATTCATAGGCCCATAAAATCCCCACGTAACCCTTCTAGGACCCTAAACACCATGGCCCATAAGCCTCATCCTCATCCTTTTACAACCCCAATCACCATTGTTGCAAACCCATCCCTAGTGACTCTAACTCCGAGCACTGTAAAATGATTTCACACCACAGATAGGGCCTTTTTAACAATCCATAGATGGTTCAACCCCCATAATGCTTGTGTTTTGGGATCCCCACACAACGCTGACAACAAATTTCTTTCCATCAGCTTACCAGATGCCATGAAACATTTCCATAGATTCCTGTCAGACCACCATTATTCTCATCGAGCAAAGGTTTGAAAATCTCATCGCTTTTCAATCATTGACAACTCCTTTCATCACCGACCATTATTTTGATAGTCTTCGATGCATTCCTTCTTTCATCACTATATTATGTCATTATAATTGATGAGAGTGGGGTTGGGTCTTAACATGTGAAGGAGAAGACACCACCCAATCAAATTTCTACCAACCCTAGCATGATTATTCCAATGCCCTATAGCCAGCATTTCTCGTACATCAGCGCTAGCATTGGATCTTTCCAACATAGGGACACCTCCCTATCAACTACCTATGCTGAAATTGTTGTCACAACTGGACTCCACAGAACACCATTGCATTCTCAAACAACAGCAAGTTCCAGAACCCACCATAGACGTTGGTCGAAGTCCTGGACATCACCACCCCTCCAAACATCGAATCCACAACCATGAATCCACTACCAACCCAACCAGAAATAGTATGAAAAAATAGATTTGAACACTGAAGAGGGAAATTGGATCATTGTGTCAGGGCTGATACGCATGGGAGTAGCTTCTAGATGAACTAACATAGAGAATTTGAAAGGGTCATTGGAAATAGAAGATCTAAAGTGTCATTGTTAGATTATCCACGCCTAAAAACCCATAAACACAACATAATATAAATTAATTTTCCCACCAAACATGATTTAAATTACTTCACATACACCGTTCAAAGAAGCCACAAGATTAAATTATTTATTTTATTATTTATTTATCTTTCATTTTCATTGAATATATATAATTTCATATTTATAATTATATTTATAAATACATATTAAAAACTCTAATAATATATTTATAATAATTACAATAACAATTAAATTAACAAAGTGTTACTTCAGAATAATAACATGCATTTTATAATGTAAAATCTTTATGTTTTAAACCAATAGTGTTTATAACATGTAAATTTTTTTAAAAAGTTTTATTTAGGATATTCTTCAAATTTTCAACTGTTTTTATATGCTTAGTCTACATTTTATGTTTCCCCAATATTATATTTATTGTTTTTTATTTTATAACCTTTTAAAGTGACCTAAAAAACATTATATGTTTGGTTATTTTTCAAGTAGGTGACTCTAAAAACTAATAAAATAAAAAAACTATTAACACGGTCTAAATAAAATGTAAAACATTGACTAATCATGTATTTTTTATGAAAATTATTTTAATCCAAATAATAGATAAACATTTATATATATGATAGAATACATGTAATTTTATTACATAATTAAAACAATACCACAAGTAATATAATTATTCATTTTGTCATCTTTATTCTTATCTGAATATTATTTCGGTAATGAATTAAAATTAGATTATTTCTATCACTTGTATTTTTTAAATTATTTCGATGAATTTTTTTTTCAACTAGTTTTTATATGTTTACTGTATGTTTTATGATTTGTTTTGATTATAAAGAGAGATTATATTTAATAAAAATTCAATGAATCATACAGGAAACATAATAATTTTTGTGGTGTTTCAAGTACGTGAATTTTAATTCTTATAATATATAAAATATAAACACATTCTTAATGAAATATAAATAATTGACTAAAGATATAATAAATAGTTGAAAAAATTAATTTAATCAAAATAATAGAGTGAAAATATATATATATATATAGAATAAAAAATCTATTTATAAGGTTGAAATAAATAATTACAAAATGTAAAATAATTAATTGTTTTATTTTCTATATTATTTTCTACCTATTATTTCTATTATTCATTAAAATGAGATGTCTTCCAATCATCTATATTGTTTTATGTCTGTTATTTCGATGAATATTTTTTTATTTTCGTCTCTTTTTAAATATTTTCTCCATATATTAGGTTTCATTTTGATTATAGATAGAGTTTTTATTTAACAGCCCATCAAACTTACCATCTTGAAACATAATAAGATTAGTTATATTTTATTTTGTTTTGTTTCAAATCTTCTAAAATATAAACTCTAAATATAATATAAATAAAAAATAAAACATATACTAAAAACTAATAAATACTTGACAAAATGAATTCTATTGACATAATAGAAAAGAAAATAATATAGATGATATAAAACATCTATTTATAAAGAATAACCGAAACCTAAGTACATGTAAAATAATTAACTATTTTATTTGGTTAAAAAATAATGCATGTGTCATGTAAATTTTTATTTTTCACTATTTCTATTATTTTCATTTTAAATGATTTTTTATATGTTTAGTTAGTTTGTTTAATTTCATTTAGATTTTATTATTAAATTATCATTTATACAGTTAAAAAGTTACCTACATAAAGCATAATCATGTATCAAGAAGTTGACGTTGGAAGCCTATAAACCATAGTGAATCAATAAAATCTAAATGAAATTATACACAGCGACTAATCCTATAAAAATTTAATTAAAATACACATAATTTAGTTAAAACATATATTGAAACATAATTTTCATAATATAAAATATTGTTGTCGCAAACCTAAAATTTTTAATTATGAATTTTTTAAACTTCCTTTCACTACTAAAAATGGGATCTATACCAATGAACCTATACTAGTGGTTTCATAAATCCATCGGTATAGGTCCTTTTATTGCAACAGTTTCTAAATGTTGTGGGTATAGGTTGTTTATAAGAAGGCTATATTAATGTTAAGTAAGGATAAACTAATTATATATAAGGGTATATATAAAAATATATATATAAATATATATTCTAATATAGCAATTAATTTTCTCAATAAATATGTTCATAAATATATATACAATATGCAACCCTGTAACAAGTCAACATTGATTCCCCACAGTATGACTACCTGATATATATGTAATGATAATTTTTTTCTTGTAAAATCATTGATATATATCTAATAATATTTTCATAGTCAGGCACTGAGATTTCCTGAGACTATGGGGATCCTTGAGCATGGAATTGATATTGGTAAAATATTAAATATATTAATATCATGTTCATAAAATTTTTCTAAAAAAGTATAATAACTCCCAAATAGTGTCTGGGATAGGAAATGTGATACTAATATAGAATCTAAAACATGGGGTTAACCCTGGGCATGACATAATCTTTGTTGGCACTAGTAATTTGGTGAAAAGTCATCACAGACCCAAATAATAAATAAATAAATTTATTTATTTATTTATTTAGTAGTTTATGACACACCAACCAAATGAAACTCTATATAAACCATGGTACAATTTTTTTAGGGTTTTCCACATAATCATGGAATTTAGGAGAGGACATATTGGATGAGCTTATGTGGGTGATTAATCAATGGAACATTCTTTGATGATGGGGGATCCAACTTAACTAATGGATATCATCAATAAAAATAGCCCATAAATATTTTTCATCAATGATCAATCCAATCTTGAGGTAATATGGTTGTTTTCGGTGTACTTATCTCCATTTGAATTCTCCCATGAACAATGTGAATCAATAAACCAATAGATTGATTTGTGGGTAGCTCATGTTGCGAGGCTGAGTTTTTCTCACCTGGGGTTGAGGGATTTTTATTATTAATTGATTATAACTATCCATTAGTCATTATAATATAAATTAATTTTGGCAAACACATTCATTGGCTATAGTTCATTCCTTACATTTGGGGTTAGTGAATTTTGTTTCCCCATTCTTTATGCATTCAACTGCAGTGTTTTGTTTGACCGGTGGTTTGAAAAAAATACACAATAATCAATTATTGAGAACACATTATTCATATCAAAAAATTGATACTACAGATCAATGATCAGTAAGGAGGATTCTTCAATATGAGACTTTTAAGATGATGATTCCGAATTGGATCATAGGTTACTGTTTTCTTAGTTAGTTGTGTGATAATGGAACAAGAAATAGAGGTGTTTTATTGATCAAATTGGCTGGCTGAAAATGGATCTCTGACCACACAATGGTACGACTAGTCTATATCCACTATTACTGGGTATAATTTGTGGGTTATTCAATTTTTAATGGCGTTTAAAATGACACGATGGAAAATATAGAAGTTTTGGAAATTTCCAAACAACATGACCTATAATCCAAATTTAAAGTCTATATGGGGCCTAGGATTTGGAAATAGAGTTTCTACTATGATGAAAGTATCACGGGTAATGCAACCCAGCCTGGTGACTTGACTTTTACCCTTGGGTATTGGGGTACATCTACACTACACAAGTCATATTGTGTATATAGTCTTGGATAGACCACAGGTGTTGAGCCTTGTAATTGTTAATAGACATGGACAACGACATTGCTTTTGTTATATGCACATGGCCATGTGTTCACTTGCATGACCTGGAGTAAACATGTAGGGGATATAGAACACAGCCATAAATAGGACATTCAAGACTCACCAGGTGCTACAACTACATATAGTGTAATTTTTCTAGAGTGTTGGGATACACTTATTCCCTTCAATTTTGAAAAGTTTCTTTATATTTTTTTCCCTCAATACATTCCCTAAAGGTATAGTATAGTTTTAAATCAGGAAGATAGGATTGTGATCTACTCACTATAAAAAATTAAAATCTTCAAACAAGGGTATATCAATTGGTTAAAGTGATTTTTTTATTGATAAATGTCTTTTACAAAAAAAATTTCATGACATTAATTATTTTGTAAAACAATATCACAAAATGTTTTTGTGGTGGGTAAAAAAAATTTGTTGGAATTAAAATATGAGAAATAGATAATATATATGTTTTATTTAAAATATCAATATATTAATTTGAGAAAATAATATATTGATAATATTATTAATAAGTTTTTTCATTCCAGTAGTAATATTATTAAAATGATAATAATCAATACCAAAAACTAATATTTATTTGTAAATTATTTTGAAATTAAAATATCACATTGGATTATTAAAATATTTTCCTCTAAAATATTATAATATATTTATTAATTTAACTATATATAATATATTCCTTATATGATAATTATAAATTAATTATATAAAACTAAAAGAAACTATGGATTTATTGGAAAAAATGTGTTCAGACATAATTTGAAAATAATTTAATTCAGAAACCATTTCACTAATACATCAGGTGTCACTACTGGTTCACACTATGAATGGTATCCAAGATTGTAAGCAGTCCCTCTTTATTGTAGGTCCCTTTTTATTCACATGTAATTTTTGGTGGAATTTGAAATCTATGAGATGGTTGTCACTATTGTGGTTCACTAATCATTCCTATTTATTTATTTTTGTTGCATGGCCCATATCATACACATGTAATTATGAATAGAAGAAAACTTATATGAGATAGTTTCCAATGTCATGGTTCACAACTAAAAAGTTTCATTTCCAAAACCTAGTAGTGGAAACTTTTTTCCCTATATAAAACTAACAACATATATATTATTCACATATAATATTCATATAAATCATAAAATAGTCAAACAATAGATCTATTCATATAATTAATATAGAAATATCATATAGCTTCTATAAAATTACTATATAGTTATAAATCACTGAAATCATAACAAGAACACAATAAAAAAGTTAAATAGTTAAATCCAATTTACTAGTTCATGTAAATTTTAAATTCTTAATTTCACATCATGGATACAAATGATACATGGGGGAGGAAAAACCTACTTACATTTTTCCATTGGGATAGTCATATGATCTTCCAATTTTTTTCATGTAACTGGAATGATCTCTCATCCATGTGAACTAGGTTCCTTTTCATGTGTCTAAGTGGTCCACTATAAAACACATGTGATTCATAATACATTAATAATGGATTTAGTAAGTCGTAGACAATAATGGTCCCCTACAACTATAGCATTTATTCTATCTCTGATATTAATTCCAATATGATACACCTTTTATAAAAAAAATCATAATCACTCCACCTCTCCAAATTTGTTGAAATAAAGCTATGTTTTGTTTTGAAAATTTTTAAATATGGAAACACTTTTAGGAATACATCAGTTGGGGAATGGGAATACTAGATCAAACTGTCAAATAGATCATTATTTCATTAATCATCTTGGTAGGATTTTATTGAAAGGATTTTGGTTTTACTGTCTTCCAATGATTGGTCTTGTGCAAGCATTATCTATGGTTTCATAGAATGTTTCAATTAATAATTTTATAGTTTCATATTTTCTTAGTCCCTATTAAAACTAGGTATCGGTGGCCTTGTTGTTTTATTATCCAATTAGGGACCCTTCACACCAAATCAGAATTTAAATGATTGTTGTTTCCCAAGTCAAATGGTGAAACTGGAGGCTAAAAATTATGAAATCCATATGCTAAGAGGATGTTGATAAAATTAGAGAATGTGATATTATTTGTTTCATATTTATAAAATAAATGATTGAATATAATAATTGTTTTTACTAGATTTTTGTATAAGAATAGGAGTGATTTGACACAGGAAACATAGATGATGTCACTAATGGATCCGGGCGCAGCGGAAGCGTGGTTGGGATGGAACCCAACATTTATTTTTACCATGATCAATGATTATTCCAGGATCAATACAATGATGAAATCCAGTCTCCGCATATTATAAAAAAATATTTAGATAAATTAGAAAGAGGAATGAAACCTTTAGAGATGATTTTTTACATCAATTTTATGATAAATTTAATTAATATCATAAATAAAAGAATACCTTGATCTTTGGTATATTTTTGTTGATGATGTTTATCATCTAGAATGACCCTTCCAGATTATATTTTCGTGCATTCAAGGAACCAAACATAAAACCCTCTAGTAGTGATCCACACATGCTTCAATGACCTTTGATCAACACCGCTCATTCTCCAGGAGCTAGCGCAGTGAAGCGAGTGTCTTGTGTCATTAGTTCTTGATCTCTTGTTCTTTAACCATGAAGAAAATATTTCATTCTTGAGAGGGGTGGTAAGAGGATTCTAGAGATAAATAGTTTATCTTAACAATTCTCAATTCACCAAGTGTTTGGTGTTTACACTATGGCACAATAGATGTACTTTTCTATTTATATGCATGGAACTTTTGTTACAATATTTAATTTCATAAGAGAAATTATATACATTTATAAACATATAAAAAATCCAATCTCATAATAACAGTACCGTGTGATTATTTATGGTTTGAAAACTTGCGAAAAATGGAATTATGAATATGATTCTTCCCCACAAAATAATAGAACTATTATTATTATTTCTACTTATGTTCACTAATAATTATTTACTATCTTGCAAATAATTATTTTACTACTGGACCAGCCTTGGACTGCTCAAACTACACTTCCATTTATTCAACACCCGAATGAATAAATAAAATATTTATTCTCTTAAATAAATATTTTATTTATAAACAAGTGAATAAATATTTACTAAATGCAAAATATAATAAATAAATAGAATTTATTTAATTTATGTGATCATCTTTACATAAAAAAAATTAATCCACAGTCTTGAGAATAATTTTTATTTAATTAATTAAATTCAATTATAATTTTACTGAGACTGCCAAAATACATATTGTGTGACCCTCTCATATTCTTTCCCATTATCTTTAGTTGGGATTGCATAAAGTCCAAGTGTACTGTCTAGAAACGGGTCATAGAACCCAAGATAAAAAACATAAAGTCCTAAAAATGACATCCACATATGAATGCTCACTGTGTAATTTAATTTCTTTCACTCAATATCTCATCAAGAATGTTTTAATATACTATAATCAACCATTATACATGATAGATCGTTCATAGACTGCCTAAAATAAACTCTTCGTTACACCCTGGCCACATAATTTCGTGTGACAGTTCTATTTCAATGAAATGGTAGAGATATCAACATTTATAAATGGAAGGTACCAATACTTCCACAACATATCCACTAATATCATGTCACTCATGACGCTCCCAATATACCCTAATTCTCGCCAACTATCTGTGTGATAGTTTTCATTAGTAACTCAAATTGCATGAGCCTTGATACATATTAATGATAATATTAATTTACAAGTATAATTACACACTCTTGCAGATATAAATAATCAATGACACTATAACATGCAGAATACATACTGGCAGGTCTGTTTTCATAATCTCTTATATTAGAAATTACAATGTGAGACCTTCTTAACAGGAAGTCTCATCTTCTTACGAGTACTTTCACCTAACAGTATGCATGATATGTTTCCCTTCATATTATTTAATACAACCCTAGAAATATATTTAATAATATTGTTATATAATTTCAAGGTTTTATCCATAGAGGTGAACTCCCATTACCAAATAAATGCAATAATTACTCTAGGAAATTATTACATCATAGTCATGCAAAATAATGAAATATATGTAATAAGATGTTTTCTATTTAAATAAATTAAATTTCCTTGTAAAAAAATTATAACATGTTGGTTCTAGGGCACCAACTCTAACAAACTCCAACTTGGGCAAGAGACAACTACCTAAAACTTTCAGTCCGCTAGACCTCACATGGTGATCATATTTTGTTTTAGTGAATGATTTAGCCCAGGGGTCTTCCACATCTTCTGTGGAAATACTTCTCACTGAAACTTCACCACTTTGAGAAAAATCCCTCTAGAGATAATACTTCTAATGTATGTGCTTCATCCCCTGATGTGACCTAGGCTCTTTTGAGAGAGCCACAACTACATTAGCATAGTCTTGATTGCCATGCAATGGTGGAAACCTGAGTCATCTTGATATATGCATATCGCACTTAATGCATAAGCAACATCCATCCTAGTACATTTCATGACATACATGACTGACCCAATCACTGATTTGTATAGATCCCTTTCCATTACAATTCTTTCTTCATGTGTCTAAGGACCGATTTTATTGGAAATGTGAAATCAATATGATTTTGGAAACAATCCCTACTTGGATTGTTCCACACTGAATCTCTTCGGTATCTTATCAGTTTATGTACATTGACTTAGGACCAAAAATCTCTTGGATCTATCACAATGAATCTTGATCCCAGGAATATATGTTTCCTCAACCAATTCTTAATGGATAATAATTGATTCAACCATTCCTTAACATACTATAAGATTGGTATCTCGTTTCCAATAAATAATATATCATCAACATATTCTATTTGAAAAATTAATGCACTCCATCTAATACTTTTGTAGACAGAATGCTCAATTTTAATCTTAATAAAACCAAATTATGTTATTGCTTCATCAAAAAGAATGTTCCATGAACTGGATTCTTTCTTTAATCCATAAATAGATTTGTCAAACTTTCATACCTTATCAGAATCGTTTGGAGTCACATACCCTGCAGGTTGTGTCATGTAGACATCTTCTTAATGGTTCCCATTAAAGATGGTTGTTTTGACATCCATTTTCCAGATCTCATAATCATGGTAAGACACAATGGAGTGTATAATTAAGATGGATTTTGGAATTTCAATTGGTGAAAAAGTTTCATCGTAGTCAATTCCATGACGCTATTTATACCATATTGCAAGTAGTCATGCCTTATGGGTACTAACATGTCCTTCCATGTATAGTTTACTCTTGAATACCCATTTTCATCCAACATGACTTCCATAAATTGGAGGATCTACCAAAATCGAGACTTGTTTTTGATACATGGAATCAATTGAAAAATTCATGGCTTCATGCCACTTGGAAAAATCAGAGCCTCTTATTGCATCCTTTTAGGTTAGAGGGTCATTATTATTAACTAATAATGAGTAATCATCCTCGGTAACTAGAAAATTATACCATTCTGGATCTCTGACCTCTATTTTTCTCCTATTTAGTCCTTGTTTCATTGGAAAAGATTCTTATTCCACATGGCTTTGTGGAATTTTTTCATGTTCCAACTCATGTGTACCTTGATCCATGACTTCATCAAATTCTATCTCTCTCCCACTATCAATTTTGTAGATGTGCTCCCTCTCAAGGAATATGGAATGTCATTCCAGTATAAACTTTTTTCTGAGGGTTTGTATAGTTAATATCTCCTTTTTTCCTTTGAGTATCCCATCATGGTACACTTTGTCCCTCAGGGTGGGAGTTTGTGACCTGAAGAGGTCATAACAAATGATTCACTACCCCAGACATGTAAATTTGATAACATGGATTTTCTTCCACTCCAGAACGCATATGGAATACCATTTATCGATTTATATGGAACATGTTTTATCATGTTTGCCGCTGTTTGTAATGTATATCCCCAAAATTATAATGGAAGACTCGCATGAATCATCATTGGTATCACAATGTCCAACAGGATGTGGTTCCTCCTTTTTCGCACACCATTCCACTTGGGCGTGTTATGGAGGAGTGAGTTGGGATGGGATTCCAAACTCCCGTATGTAGTTAATGAACTCTTGATTAAGATATTCACATCCTCAGCCTATGTGGAGTTTCTTAATCTTCTTACCATGCTTGTTATCAAATTAATTCTTGAATTCATTGAACTAATCAAAAGAATCTGACTTATAACGCATTAAGTAGATATATCCATATCTACTAAAACCATTAGTAAACATTATTTAGTATGAGTACCATCTCCTTAAATAAAATGGAAATGGTCCACAACCATCTGTATGAACCAATTCAAGAAGTTATTTAGCCCTTTCACCTTTCCCACTAAATTGGGCTTTGGTCATTCTTCCTTGTAAACATGCATGACATATTCCAAGTGGTTTTAGTTCGAATGAAAATAAATATCCATATTGACGTAATTTTTTCAACCATTTCTCATTTACATAACCTAGTTGGTGATGCCAAAGTTGGGTGTGTTATGATTCAAGAGAAATATCTTTGTTATCAATTTCCATTACTTGGTTTTTGTAATCCAACATGTAAGTACCGTTGTATAAATGTACCCTACCAAAACAAATACTATCTTTTTAAAGGAAGCAACATTCATTTTCAAACATGTAAAAAAATCCATTTGCGTCTAATCTGGATAGAGAAATAATGTTTTAGTAACATATGGATCATAATAAAAACCCCATAACACCAACATCAACCCTGTTGGAAATGTGAGGTCGTAGTCCCCGATAGGTACATTAGAAAGTTTGGATCTATTGGCTACTCGGAGATCTACCTCCACTCAGTCAATCTTTATGAATCTAATTGGTTTATATAATTGGATACTTATGTGATCTCCACTAGTTGTCTCTAATACCCAAATTTTATAAATAGATAGATTGCATTCAATAAAAAATACACATAAAGCTTCCCCTTTCTTCTTAGGCTGGGTTCAGTTCTTCTTCTAGTGGCCCATCATTCCACATGTGTACCAAATAGCCTCCTGTTTCTTTGACTCCCCATTGATCTTCATTTTCATAGAAGGTCGTGAATATGTTTTGGGATTAGATCGCTAAGCATTCCCTTTCCTCTTATTCACCATAAGGATAGAAGGATTTTCACACTTTATATATTTTCCCACTTGGTGAATGAGGTTAAGAAGATCAGATAGAGGCTTTCCAAGATTTTCAATATTGAAATTGAATAACACATTAGAGAAGCTATGAGGGACAGATGAAAGAATGATATTGATACCCAATTCTTTGAGGAGTTTAAACCCTAGAACCTCTAGGCAGTCAATGTCACCAATTAGTTTGAGAACATGAGGCCCAACTAGAGAACCTTATCCAAGATTTGTTTGAAAGAGTGCCTTAGAGGTCTCAAACCATTCATGTCTCTCTCTATCCTAGTAAATACCATGGAGGTGCTCGACCATGATATAAGAATCTATGTTATCATGATACCTCATGATCTCACTACACATTGATGATAGTCTCAAACATTGAATGTCAATTGCATCATTCATATGTTTCTCATAGCCTGGGATATATTCATCACTCGCCTCTTTGGAAGGTGGATCAGGTAATGTTGACTCCAACACATAAGACTTCCATTCATGGTGTAGGATAACTCGAAGGAATTTAAACCATTATTGGAAGTTACTTCTTATGATAATGTTGTCATTATCCAAAATTGATCATAGGGATAGTGTGGTTGACGAGATTTCCATTTTTATTCTAATGCTAAAAGAGGATATAATTAGTAGTTTCTTGATTACATTTTATGAGACATAAAAAATTTTGATTAAGTATCCCACTATTTTATCAGGTCCCAATGGACCTCACACTTGAACATTGAATGTCAAGTTTGCATGACAATCTTGTGGAAAGGATCCATATTCCCCTTTGTATAACCCCAACATGTGTTGGACAAGATATTTTACGGTATTTAGGTTTTCAGGTCATTTCCAAATACGGGCTTACAGCTCCCAGATCGATTGAGTGGACTCCCCAATCCTAATATCAAGAGTTTTAGATTTCCTCAACTCTTGCCTCCATTATTAATCTAGGTCTAGCAAGGTCCACTCCTCTGGACGTAAAATGGATAAGTCAAATTGAAACCTTTCATAAGGGCTTTTTGTAAAAATGTATGTGAGAACAAGTGTTGGTCAAACACATATTTTTTTTGAGTTTTTACCATAATCAAGTAACAAAAGGCTTCATCTGACATAATATTTTAATTGAGGGGTTTTAATCTCTTATGAGTGATTTTATTTGTATCATTATCACATTCTTGTTAATATTATGTGGAAGTAACTAAAGCGATTAACCATGTCTTGATAATATTTACACATAAGTCTTGTTTATTTTAGTTCCATCTTGCATGCTTGTTTTATTCAATAATCATGTGATCGTGACAACACATCCATATTGATAAACCATGCAGCTGACAGAAATAAAATAAATGGAATGATCAATATCTTTTCAAATGGTTAGTTTATCTAGCAGTTTATAAACTAACCCTAACCTAGGGGAGAAACATCTTGAGCCTTTTGGGTTTTTGTTTACAACTTTCCACATATCCACCTCGGTATCTCTAGGGATTGGTTTTGCCTTGGCTCCAGATTGAGTTGCCTCCACTAGAATGGGAGTTCCATCCATTCCATATGACTTTTTTAAACCCATGTGTAGCTGAGGGGTAGAAAAGGGTTTTACCTAAAAGTATCCTTGGTAACACAGGCCCTACAAATTAATGAGGAGAGGGGTCGTAGGCCAAAACATTTAATTTAAGTAAATAAATTAAAAGAAACCATCCACATAAAAAGGTTTTGGACTAGCTTATTATCATCCATACACACAATGATATTTACTCGTATATAAAACTAGCAATAAATTTTTTAATCGTTCTTGTTTAGGATAAATGAAACTAAAATCAATTAATCATCATATTTAATTAATCAACCCTTTCATCTTAAACCATTTTTTTAATTTCCTTGAGATTTACATCCATCAAAATTTTAGACAAATAAATTAATTTAAAATTATCTTTGTTTATAACTTGTACTTTGGAGGCAACCTGGTGAATTCCAGTTCATAACTACCCAATGATAAGAAATGAACATTATACAATTGATAAATTAAACACATATATATAAAAAAAATTATCATGTGTTGTGCCTCATCTTTATTCCCTCACTATGGAACACGCCTCATGTATTTGTATAATATAATAATTTTTTTAATAAATATGTGTAATTTGGATGAGTATACGACGTGTAGTTCCGAATACATGACATGACATATCGTTCACAATCCATCCAAAGTACATGCCAGGGGACATGGAATGTATATTTACTTTAAAAATATTCCGAGTACAAGGCATTTTTAGTGGGCCACATGCCGTGTAATATTCTTGTTACATGGTTTCCAGCCAAGGAAGTCATGTACAATTTACTCATTTCGACCCTATCCTTAATGAACCACATGTCGTGTCCAGTGGAATACATGACATGTAATCTTGAAACCACATGCCTCCGGTTCTAGGTTAACAGACGAAGTCATTTAAGACTTAGAAAGACTCCAACAAAAGGTTTGTTTTGGCTAACTGGTCTGATGCATTTAATCTTGACTACACAACATGTACTATAATGTAAAACAACATGTGTTCTAGTGTTGTATGGAGAGAATGCTTTGCAACCTCAATATGATATCTTCTATTTTATTTTAATAAAAATTAAAAGAAAATATTGTTTCTATATGGTTAATGAGAAACAAAAGAGAAGGAACAAATCTCATGATTTATAATTTCAGAACGTTTTTCTTGAATTGAAATAAGTAAATTATTAAATGAATAAATCCTAAAATAATATTGAAATAATTATAAACAATGAGGTAACACCTCTTATACCACATGAAGGCTCTGGGTGCAACAGAAGTACGGTTGGGCTGGCACCAAACATTAATTTTTACCAGGGTCAATAACTATTCAAGGATCAAGACAATGATAAACACTAGTCTCCATATAATAGAATCAAATATCTAGATAATGAAGGAAGAGCCCCAAAACCTTTATAGAGGATCTTCAACATATTTTTTATAATTAATTTAATTAATTTCATAAAGAAAATAATACATGGATCTTCAGTATTTTCATCTTTGATGATTTTGATCTTCCGGAATGTCCATTCCAGATTATCTTTTTGTACTTGCAAGGATCCAAACTAGAACCCCTATAATCGTGATCCACATGTCCCTCGATTACCTCTGATCAACACCACTCGTTCTCTGGGTTCTATCATGGTGAACCAAGTGTCTTGTTTCGGTCGTTATTTATCAAATTTTTCTCGGCCATGAAGAATATCTATCATTCTTGAGAGGGGAGGGAAGAGGATTCTGTAGAGAAACTGTTTATCTTAACAATTCTCAATGCACCGAGTGTGTGGTGTGTTCTTTATTGAAAATTTGATGTACATGTCTATTTATATGCGTGGAACATGTGTAAAAATATTCAATTATATAATAGTAATTAAATAAATACAGGATCATAGAGAAAACTCGTGCTCTTAATAATAATATCAGGTCATTATTCATGGTGTGCCAACATGCACAAAATGGAATTATGAATAAAATTATACGTCCCAAAATTATAGCAGCGTCAATATTATTTTAACTTGTGACTAATAATTATTTAATGTCTTGTAAATAATTATTTTACTAATGTAACAGCCATGGTTTTCTCGAACTCCACATCCAATTATTGAACACCTATATAAATAAATAAATAAATTTTTCTCTTAAATAAATATTTTATCTAAAAACTAGTGAATAAGTGTTTATTAAACATTAAATTAAATAAATATATATATTTAATTTAATTTATCTGATCATCATAACATGAATATAATTATACCATGGTATTGAAAATAATATTTTTTTCACTAATTAAATTCAAATAGAATTTAAGAGAGACAACCTAAAAACGTAGTGTGTGGCCCTCTAGGATTCTTTCTCGTTATCATTAGGTGGGATTGCCTGAAGTCAAAGAGTACAATCATGAAATGGGTAAAGGAACACAAGAGAAAGAACATAATGTCACAACAATGACATCAACATACGAGCACTCACTATGTAATATAATACATTTGCCTCAAAATCTCATCAAGCATGTTTCATGATAGTGTCATCATTCTTTATACTTGATATGTCATTCTTTGACTACCTGAAATAAATGTGTTGTTGCACCATGGCCATGGAATTTCGCCTGATGGTTCTATTTCAATCCAAGGGTTGTGATATAAACTTACATAAATGTAAGGAAAAAATATTTCCATGATTTATCCATTAATATCATGTCACTCGTGATGCACTTAATGTACCCTACTTCCTGCCAACTATCTGTGTGACAATTTCTTTCATAAAATCAAAGTGTGTAAGTCATGAAAGGTATTAATGATAATATTAAAGTATAATGATCATTACACATTCTCGATGATAGTAATATTCAATGACACCAAAATAGGAAGAATTCCTACTGGTAGGTCAGTTCTCATAATCTCATATCTTAAAGATTACCATGTGATAACTTCATTTGTGGTAGTCTCATCTGCTTACGAGTACTGGCACCTAAAGGTCTGCATTCTCTATGTCCCTTCATTGTATTTCATCCAACTATAGAACTATATTTAAGAATATTGTTATAGAATTTTGAGGTTCTCTTCATAGTGAGGAAGTTCCATGACATTATCAATGCAACAAATACAATATGACATTATTACATCATAGTCATGATAAATAATAAACAATTTGTAATAAAGTGATTAATATTAAAATACATTAAATATACATGTAATCAAATTACAACCAGTTGGTTCCAAGAAACCAACTCTTACTGTCACAATCCCATAGTAATTTTGAAAACAGTTCACACCTATCTCAAATGAATTACCAAAAAAAATAATTTATGGGAAGAGTGAAACCCACATTGTCAATTAAAATTGAACGGAAAAAAACTAAACTAGTAACATGAGATATTTTTTTGTACAAAAAAATATAGACATAAAAGTAGTGTCAAAAAATACCATTAATGTCATATGACAATAAGGCTATGGTGAAAAATACCACCAAGTGTCAATTTATTGAAGAGAAAAAATACATTCATCATTAAGACTACATTAGATGAAAGTTCAGCAACCAAGTCACTAAAAAAGAGTTTATTTCCACGATATTGTGTACAACTGGACTCCCCAATTTCAATTTTAATGTTATATAATTGTATATAGTCCTATCACCCTACAATTTCTCATCATTATTAAACACATAATCCCAACATTTCATGACTTTTTTCCTTGATAGTTATTTTGTTACCATGTTTGGACACTTTGGAATGTCCCCAACACCATGTTCTTTGTTTATTGGGGATATTTTCTATCCTAAGACACCATTCATGGTATGGATCATTAGATTCATTGCATAATTTTGTTCTAAATTCAACATTGTTTGGGACATATGAATCTCTAATATTCTTATTCCAAATGTAAGTGTTCTCATGAACATAAGTCATCTCGTAACACAATGCTCATGCCATATCATGGAGATCTAACCACTGTATATACTGATTTAGAAACAAATCTGGAGGATCATAGATGACCATGTTACCACTAGGGTAATGAATAATATACACTTCGATAAATTATGTTGCATTATAGGTTGTAAAGGGGATCAATAATCTTGAAATGTTCATTGAGTAAAACGAAAAAGAAGGAAATAAAAATATGGGAGTGATAATAATTGCATAAAAAGTAGGTACCCCCTTTCCAATAAAAATAGTATTTGTTATTTTTGTGAATCCCACAGAGAAAATGGGCATTAAAATGTCGTCCATAGGTAGGTGTCACCCAATTTATCACCCACACATCCAATGTTGAGTTATATCTTCCCAAACAATCCATTTATGGGAATATATTACATGAGTATCTCAATATATTGCACTTCTCTATTTGGGAACAGTGTACCCCCCATTAGAAATATAA
This sequence comes from Viscum album, assembly GCA_963277665.1. Classification (NCBI taxonomy): domain Eukaryota; kingdom Viridiplantae; phylum Streptophyta; class Magnoliopsida; order Santalales; family Viscaceae; genus Viscum; species Viscum album. Next base: position 658,328,073 of record OY728140.1, read on the forward strand.
AATATCAGTCTTCTAGTTTCATCCATCCATGATGCCTCTTTCTCAGCAATTTTATTATAAGGCATGCAACTATATCACTCTCAACTTTGCATCTCCCTTTTTACATAATAAAACCCCCCCATAGAGAGATAATAAAATGTATAAAAACTCCCATGTAATGATCCTTGAGTTAAATGATTTTCTCTCTTAAATACTATATTTTCATGTGATATAATGGAAGTGACATGGACTATGCACCAGACACAGAATCAATAGAGAACTCAATGTCACTCTCAAAAGTAAATCATAAAATATCATCAAGAAAAACGTCCCAATATTGGTTACTACTACAGGAATGGTTGGTGTAACCGTCCATATATTATTCCATACGACTATACTCACCCACTAGGTAGTGATTATACACAACTTCCTAAGGTCTAGTCAATATCAAATTATAACGAAATATAACTATCTATTTATGGTAAACTCATCACCAAAAAGGGATGTAAAGGAAACACACTTTGGTAGACATCAAATAGATATTGAAATCATATAAGCATCCAAATATTCTAGAATAAAATATGGTGCAACCCCCATGTCACATAAGGTATCAAATAATTTAGAGGAAAGAAAAATGGTAACTCCAAAAATTGATAGTTCTATTTAAAATAATTAATGAATTGATCCAGTATACAATTTTATTCAATATCCAACACATTTATCATACATGAGTAACCCTAACTACAAATCAGTAGGATCACTAATGGAACTATCTCATACTATCCCTACAGTACTCTTCTAGATCCTCACTCTAAAGACCACAATGATTTCATTTTATCAATCTATGTCAATCCCCTTGAACAATATTTGGAATTGGGATCCTATAAAATTACTTATGTATTATGTGATTAAGGAAATATATTAGAATTTCTCAAAAAATAACCCAACTAGATGTAAGAATGGAACTAAATTTTATAATGACTTAAATAATTATGGGTTAACAGTTTTGAAATAAAATGTAACTTTTTGATGTATTTGGAGTAGTAGATATTTGTTTCAATGATTTTGAATTATATTTAATGGACAATGTATTAAACATAGGTTGTTTATATGAGGTTAGGAAAATTTATATATATTTTCGGAAGAGTTCGGGATAGTTGATGTTGGATTACTACTAAAATTTAATAGTATTAAGCTATTGGGTTTCTGATATGGAGGAAACAGGTACATAGTGATACATCTAGGAGGTGGTATTCCTTAGATTCCCACCTTCTATCTAGTGGACCAACAACAGATGGTCAATGAGGCATTAACTACCCAATATAATCACATGGGGTATCCTATATCCCTCTTTTCCTTCTAAAAAATTTGGTGAATAACCATAAATTTGTGACTAGTCACATTTTTCTTAAAACTAGTATGTAGATTTGGGGAGGAAAATTTGTCCTAATATCTCCCATCACTTTCCTTCAATCCAATAATCATTATTAAGGGTGGTTTTACATGCCTTAGGTAGTGATTTGGGGTATTTTTATCCAAGATATCACTCTTTAAGATTCGTCATCACTTAACCCCTAATTTAATAACATTTAATTTTGGGGGTTATGCTAGATTTAATTAAGATATATTTAAATCTGGTCAACAAAAAGGGGATTCCATGTGAGGATGAAAGAGGAATCTTAATTTTTATGAACACCCATTATTCCAAACCATATATATATATATATATATATATTTATTTATCAATTATTTTATTTTTGGATTTTGGAAAACTAGGTTGAAATTTACTAGAAGTGTAAAATATAAAATTAGAACTTTATTGCATGATATGGTTGAGGATCATCATCAAGTGTTGTGTCTCTTATCGTAAGATAATTCTACCATGGGAGTCCAATGTATTTTTTAATATATTTTTTTATATTTGGATTAAATTAAAAACGTATTTATAAATGTTTTAAATTAATTTTTCAAGTCCTATGGTAAGAGATACATACATGAAAAAATAGTAATCCATGAAACAAGGCTTGTAATAAGGTAATTAATATAGGGTAACTCTGATATCATGGTTGGTGTTCCCTTTAATACATAACCAAATTTCTTGTTTAAATTTTAAATAGGGGTTTGGGAATAGTACAATATGGGAAAATCTTTATCGGCGAAGGATTATTTGCAATGAGAATAAATACAATCACAAATAGTTCGTCATATAGGTTATTTGCGATGGGTTGGTGAACCCATCGCAAAAACATACGCACAGATTGGCATGGTTTGTGTGCCAAACCGCGCGAAAGGGTATTTGCGATGGGTAGGCACCGCCCTTTCCAAATGTCGAGATGTGGTAAGACCAAGTTGCGACGGACGATCTGCTGTCACACCTAGTTTGACCCCCATAGGGTATTTTTAACAGGACCCATTTTAAATAGTCCGTGGAAGAGGTTATTTGCGACAGGAATAAGTGCCATATTGACAAAAACTGGCACATGGATTAGGGCGGTTTTCACGACCAACCACAAAAAGGAGTATTTGTGACGGGTAGGCACTGCCCATCGCAAATGCATGGTGGCGTAAAAACCTATTGGCAATAGGATCTTGTCCCGTTACAAATAGTGTGTCGGTAGGTTACTTTTTGTGATGGGCCCTGTCGCAAATATCATTTTAACCGCTGACCGAAATTAATGTGGCTGAAAGATTTTGGGACGGGACCCATCAAAAATAGTATTACTAGCAACAGGAATCTTGTCGCTAATAGTCCTATCCCAACTAATAAATCCTATATATACCCCCTTCATTTTTTCTTCCATCCTGAATTCCTTCTTACTTTGTTTCTATAAATTATAATTTTAGAGTGAAAATTTTTGAAGGTTAGTTTTTTACGAAGAAGATTCAAAGCCACCTACTATTATAAGCGATCAAGTTTAAAGGTATTTATGTTTTATTTAATTTAGTATTTATTTCATTTCTTTATATTAATAATAAATATTGTTGATTAGTTGTGATTATGTTAAATTTAATTTGTTTTATCATTAGTATTTATTTACAATAATAAAATTAAATTATTAGATCCAATTCTATGTCATTAGTAATAATTAATAATTATTAATGATAATTGGTAATGTATATAAATAATTAGCAGTAATTTCTAATTAGTAGCTGTATTTTGCAGTAATTAATAGTAATTAACCCTAATTAGTAATAATTAGAAATGAATAGTAATAACTAGAAATAATAAAAATAATAATAATTAACAATTTGTAATAAATAGAAATAATTAGTAATAATTACTAATGAATACTAATAAATAGTAAAAATACTAATAAATAGTAATAAATTCTAATAATTAGTAATAAATACTAATAATTAGTAATAAATAATAATTGTTAGAAATAAATACTAATTAATAGTAATAAATATTAATAAATAGTAATAAATATAAATAAATCGTAATAAATACTAATAAATACTAATAAATACCAATAAAAACAAATTAATACTGATAAATAATAATAATTAGTAATAAATAATAACAAATATTAATAAGTAATAACAAATAGTAATAATTAGTAATAATTAGTAATAATTGGAAATAAATATTTACAAATAGAAATAAAAACTAATAAATTATAATAAATTGTAATAAATAGTAATAAATTGAAATAAATAGTAATAACAATAAATAATTAAAAATATATACTACTAAATACTAATAAATACTAATATAAACAAATAAATAGAAACAAATACTAATAAAAATTAATAAATACAAATAAATACTAATACATAGACACAAATACTAATAAATTCATGGTGTTGAAGCTTTATTATCATTTGCATCATTAAAACCAAAATTTGTTTCATATAGAGAAATTAAGTGTCATTATAAAAAATGTGCTCTTATAATGTTTGATACATTTGAAAAGGTTGGGGGAAATCTCTTACGATTTGGTTTTCAATCGGATTATGTTTTTTGGTATCAACATGATGAACGTAGTTCCAGAGATGATACTAATAACTTGATTCTGGATCCATCACAGTTTCAAAATTTATAAAATGATGTTGTAGGTCCATATGTTCAACAAACTATAACTCAGGATGTTATAGATTTAACTATGAGTTTGAACTATCAGAATTTTAAGAGTTTTTTAGGTCTACTGAAGATGCATTATATTTTAGTTGCAAGATAAGAAAATTATTAGAGGTTGCAAAATTTATGGCTATTAAATCAGATAATGCAATGTCAAACAACTATATTGATTTGATATTTAATTTTTTTAAAACACTTTAACCAGAGGTAAAAGTGTTTCCTACAAATTAAAATGAGAGAAAGAGGCTGGTTAGTAACTTGGGCCTTAGTTATCAGAAGATTCATTCATGTGAAGATGATTCAAAATTATTTTCTAGTGAAAATGAGTCATTGGATAGTTGTCCCACATGTGGAAAATCAATGTATAAAAAATATCTACCAAGGAAGTCTAGATCGATTCCTATGAAACAGATGGTATATTTTTTCCTTACACTGAGGTTGCAACATTTTTTTATGTCTGAAAACACAACATCAATGATGTCCTGGCAGAGAACCAAGATTTTAACCAATAAAATCTTGAACCACCCATTTGATGGTGATTCATGGAATCATTTTGACCGACTGCATCCATATTTTTCTTTAGAAGCCTGAAACATTCGATTGGGTCTTTCTACTGATGGTTTCTATCTGTTTGGTTCTCTTGGTAGTCAGTATTCATGTTGTCCTATCTTCATAACTCTATATAATTTACCTCCATGGATTTTGATGAAGGAGACCAATATCATTTTGAACTTACTAATAACATGACATTCGAAAAAGAATATTTATGTTTATTTGAAACCATTGATTTATGAGTAACATTAGTTTTGGAGCAATGGTGTTAGTACATATGATGTTGATGCGAAACAAAATATCATATTAAAGTATTCATTGATATGGACGATTAGTGACTTCCCGACATACGGCATGTTATCTGGCTGGAGTACACATGTTTAGAAATCAAGTCCTTATTATATGAAAGATAACAAATACATTATTCTTGTTAATGGAAAAAAACCTTGATATTTTGAATTTCATTGCAGATTTCCTCCAATTGATCATATATTTTCAGAGGAAAAATTCTCATTTTAGAAAGGGCAGAATTCAAAGAGATGAACCTCAAAAAATGATCTTAGGTACAGAGTTAGTATTAGTTGTATTTTCATAACCTCCCATTACATTTGGGGCAATAAAAAACCAATAGAATAATTATGGCTTTATGAAAGAGAATAATTGGATAAAATGGTATAATTTTTGGGATCTTCAATATTAATCTCATTTGTTGGTTCGCCACATATCGTATGTCATGCATATTGAGAAGAAAATTTTTTATAATTTATTTCATACAGTTTTGGATACACCGGGTAAGACCATTGATAAGGTAAAATCATGATTAGATCATTCCCAAATTTGTTGACGACCGAAACATGAACTGTTTAAAAATGTCAGATCATAGAGGATAATGAAGACAAAAGTAGCTTAAAAATTGTACAAAAACTGTCGCTTATTATTTTGTTCAGTGTATTTCATATTTTAGACTTCTAGACGGCTATTCTTTTAATTTGTGCAAATGTGTTAATAATGGTCATATTACCAGATTAAAACATCATGATTGTCATGTCATAATGGAAATAAATATGCCGATTTGAAATTGAGGTTTGTTGAATTATATGATTTTTGATTCGATAAGAGACATATCACATTTTTTCAAGACATTGGTATAGTCACAATAGACTATGATTCACTAAGAAAACTGGAAGAAGTTGTTGTCGTCATTATATGTAAACTGGAAAAAATCATCCCGCTAGATTTATTTGATTCAATGGAACATCTCATATTACATTTTCCACATGAAATTAAATATGGAGGTTTCGTACAGTTTCTGTTGATGTACCCATTCAAGTGATGTATACAGAAATTGAACAAAAATGTATATAACAATGAATTAGTTGAAGGCGCATTTGTTGAAGCTTATTTTCAAGATAAAATTTCTTTTTTATGCTCTAATTATTTTGAATCTGAATATCCGTAAAAATAGAAATGAATGGGATGGAAATAGTGGAATGATGATTATGAAATGGAAAATCAATTATCCATTTTTAATCAGCTAGGTCATGGATTCAGTTGAGTTCATGAACGATGGCTTTTAGACGATGAACATCCCAGAGCTCATACATATATTCTTCTTAATTGTGAATAAATGAAATCATTTGTACTATGAGTGATTTTATCACTTATTCTATCATTTATTATATAATAATTAAACCTATTTTATTTCTACGTTATATGATAATCATATCATGAAATAGAATCCACAAATTACAGCAGTTTCTCTTAAAGAATGCCGACAGAAAAAAAATCTTAATCATTTAAAAAACTAGTAACATAAATTATTAATGGTTAAAACTATCAATTCCGTTTAATATTTATTATATTGATAATTCTTTAAAAAAAATTCAGGTGTCTCAAGATGCTGATAAAATTGATAAGTGACAATGTATATTAAGTAACCCACCATCAAAAAATGGTAAATCTTAAAATTCATATGTGGTGAATGGTTTTTTATTTCTTACATGTGTATATAGGGAATCAAAAAACAATGACAAATATAGTTTTCTTGAGAGGATCGTATCCTAGAGAAAGTAAAATTGTCTTTTACAGCATAATGGATGTAATTATTGAACTGTGTTACCTAGGTAAAAATTACATAATAATGTTTAAATGTCAGTGGTTAGATACTGAGAGGGGCATGTGTGTTCATCTAATACATGGAATCTTTGATTTTAAATATAAAAAGTCTACTTGCAGTAAATGAACCATTTTTGCTGGCTGAATAGGCACATAAAATATATTATGCAAAATACTATGCTACTTTTAGAGACCTAAGTGATTGGTGGTCCATAATATAAATGAAATCGAGGAAAAATAAGTTTACTCACACTGAATGTGGTTCCGATGAAGTACAAGGATTGGAAATTTTCAAGAGACTAATCAAAATCCATCCTCTTCACCAAGTGACATGAATATCATTAATGCCACCACACAATTAAGGGTCAGTGGTAACGATGATGTAAATGATGTTACAAATGAATTTGACATGGAAAGAGATAACGAAACTAAAACACGTGTAGATATTGATGATGTTGATAATGAGTATGAAGACATTGACATCGCCAGATATGAAGATAATAATTAAGGTGAACATTGACACAGTTAAATACTGGTTATAATCATAACTAATATATATCTATATGTAATAGTCATTTTCAAAAATCTTATAAAATAATCATATTGTGTTTCATATGGACCCTAATATATTTCGTGAGTTGGAGGAGGCTAAGCTACCTTAGGTTGAGGATTATTTGGGATCATTTGACCCTTAGGCTACTGGCGGTTCAGGGGGTACGCAGAGGGGGTGCGGTCTTTTGTGAGTAATGATTCTTGACCCTATGCTCATGTGGTTTCCACATTTTGGTTTTGATCCACGTACGTGGACGTATGATAACAAATGTATTTTAGTTATCATCCATTAATATATTTATATACTAATTGATTAATTATTTGTTCTATTTCACAGTTTTTTACATGTAGCTATTGGATAGGGGAGTGCTATCTTGTGCAATTATTTTTCTCATCCATATATTACATGGGAATAGATTGTCATTGATGTGTGGCTTGAAATGTTTGATCATTGGCTGGTACATAAATAAATTATATGTATTTTGAAATTTAATTCTTCAATAACTTGATATTTTATATTATTTGTATGTTTTATGGTATCCCATCAATGATATCTTGTGTGGGGAAATCCACGAGGCATGGGAGGTGTCTATGTGCGAGTGTTTCCGTTAGTTCTTGAAAAATTTGAGAAGAACAGTCATTAAGAAATAAGGAGCAATAGTATTTGATGATTAATGTATATTCCACTGACCAGAGTACATCTAATCTCATATTTCAGATGGATTTTGGTCACAATTTTTGAGTGGTGGATTTCAGATGAGCTCTTCATTGGCCCGGCAGTACCGGAGGAGATAGGAGGTGACACATCAAGCTAGAAGCCATACATTCAGTACATATAGACAGCATCTGGTAAGTATATTTTTTAAATATTTATTATAAAATTACTTATAAATAGTTTATTTTATATTCATATATGTAGTTGAGCATCCCGATATTACAGATTACGACGTTTATCGGACGTTGAACAATGATCCATCCACTAGACAGATTAGAGGTGATCGCCAGCATCATATTATGGTCAGTATAATTTTTTCAGTTTGAAAATTTATTACATATAATATTTTCACTATTTTAATTTCAAATTAAAACTAAATGAGTCATATGAGGCTATGACCTCATAGACACGAGCTGAGAGTCAGGCTGAGATAGCTGATCATACTAGTACATACTATTTGTATGAGGCGACTTGATTGCAGGCAAACTAGTATGCCTTTGAGAAGGTCCAAGTAGTTGGTATCGGCCCCCATTTGACTCTTGGGAATTATTATGGTACTGCTGTGATGTCAGCGTCGATCTTGAGAGGATCTCATGGATAGGTATCATGTTTGGGATTACTGTATCAGGAGTAGTTTCCAACTCAAATTGAGCTTGTAGAGAGTTTGCAGAAGCAGCAAGAATAGATGCATCAACAGCAGTAGTTGTAACAGCATGGGGAGGACATGCATCGATGGCTGTAGTAGCAGCACGAGTAGATGGAGTACATGCGCAGTCTGACTCATAGTTTAGGGATTGAGTTTCTTCCACCATCTCATCCATCTCATCTAGATCCTCCTGAAGACTATCATCTCAAGTGATTCTTTTTTTCTTTTAAAAACATTTGAATTGAACATCTGTTGTAATATAAACTATTTACAGTTTATTTTCTTTTATATTGGGGTAAGTATTGCAGAATTATATTTTGTAATTTTTAATATTTTAATATTTTATAATTTATTACTAGTTTTATATATTTTAAATGTATGTTTATTTTACTAATAAAAATAATATTATTATTATTTAATGAATTTTTATATTCTTTTCTGAATATTGAGGATTTTAATTTTTTTATTAATTTAATATTATTATTATTATTATTCAATAATCATATTTTTATTATTATTTTTGTTTTATTAAATATTTTCAAATATTTAAACTCATAATATTTTTTATTTTTTTATTATTCTATTAATATTAATATTATTTTTTCAATAATTATAATTATATTCTTTTTTATTTTATTAAGTATTTGCGATGGGGCCTTTTGCGATGGGGGACCCATCGCAAATAGCTTATATATATATATATTAAATGTCTTTGTGATGGGTTGCATTACCATCGCAATAACTTTGTTACGACATTCCCTTCACAATAGGTTTATAACATATATGCTATTTGTGACGGGCTGACGTCCTGTTGCAAATACTTTTTCTGGTAGGCCCATCCTAGGGTTTCATGTATATATAATTTATTTAATCAAACATCTATTTGCGGTGATCTTGCTTCCCATCGCATGTAGTATTTTTTTCGATGGTCCCTTCATAAAAAATACTAGTTGCGATGTCACTTTCTGTAATGGGTTATTTGCGACTGGACTCGTCCAAAAAGGGTTTCTGCGACGAGATCTCATCACAAAAAACCCTTCACAAAATGCCAAAATTCCTTTAGTGGTATATCCGTGTAGAAACCAAATTGTGGCTCATTATGTTAGGGGACAGGGTTTATCATTTTAGTAGTGGGTTGGGTATTCCATATATATATTAAGAGTTCTAAAAATTCCTAATAACCATATCATCAAAAGGATATTGTTAATAGTTACAGTCAAAGAACCCTGATGGATGCCATTTCATTAAATATATTATTAATGGTTTTGGATAATCCTTAGTGACATAGGAAAAAGAGATCTCATGTGTTCATGTACTTGGGTAGTGGTTTTAAAAATAATGTAATCATGGAAGTTTTGTGAAAAGGCATATAAGTATGCTCCTAAGACACTAAACCCATATAAATGGGACATAATTGAGGAAATTGGTGTCATAGAATTTGATTATCTAGTTTTTATTTGTGTGATTTGATGATCATGGTTCATAAAGTGTTTTTATGGTTGGAACCATCTATCATGGGAACACTATGTGGCACCAAGAATAGAAATTGGTCACATGGATTCCCTTAGGTATTCTCCTTTATCTAAGAGTGGAATTGGGTATGTCAGGAAATGACCTCTACTAAGAAACCTTGAGAGGCTTAGTTTGTATTATAATTTGTGATGCTAAGTGTTTATCAAGGTTAGGTATTCTTTGTCTTCTTTTTTAGATCCATTGCAAGTGTTAGGGATGGCAAATAGGCTTAAGATAATCCTCCTCATCTCATGATCTCTTATATTAGGGATAGAATATGAGAGAAGGTTGTGATAGGTCCCTTAGAATATTATACTAAATTTAGTATTATGGTATTAGTTCTATGTAATCAATTAATGGTATAGTGTGATATATTGAGATAATTTATGATTCAATATTATTTGGCTTCAAATAGTGTTGTCCAATAGTGGAGTGTTAAGAATGGATTGGTTGATATCTAATATCTAGGATATGGGATAATTTTTCATGAATTGCTTCTTTTGTGTTGACTAAGTTGATGTAGAATGTCTGTAAATAGTGATACAGAAGATGTTTTATCCTTTAGACCCTGATATTAGGGATTAGTATTAAACCAAATAGGTTATTGGTTTAGTTTGAGTTATGAGGATACCAAAGAAGAGTGGTAAGATCTTCAGTTTTTTTAATACATTTTTTTGAGTAACTGTCATGCCTTTCCCTAATGTATTTATGATACATAACTCTGGATATGTTTAAAATGTACATATATGTGTTTCCTAAATTTTATAATGTGCTCATTGGATCACTATGTTGTGAGATAATCCCTATGATATCTTACATGTGGGTTATTTTAAGTGTTACACCATTCCCTGGTGAGTTTCCTATTCACCCATAAAAATTTAAAATAAGACTAGGATGTCATCTGGGTACTTCAACAAATTCCCATGGTCAGATTGACCACACGACTAGGACGTAGTTTTGATTATGTTTCAATACTGATGAATGAAGTTTGTGATACAACAATAGTGGATGAAGTTGGATAGTTAATGTTTCATAGTTTCATAGTTATCACATGGTGACCCAACATGATTACTTACATACTAGTTGATATTACACTATTTATTTATTTTTCTTATACATGCATGTACTAGATATTATGGTGTATAAAAAGGACCTCATTGGAGGTAACCTAATATGTTTTATTCTCAAATACTATGGATGAATGTTAAAGGTTGTTTCCACTATTTTTTAATATAGAACTCCTAAAAAATTTTATTTCATATAAGAATATAGTAAATTGATGGTTTTGGGGAGATTGTACTGAGGAAATGATTAGGGTTCTATAATGACGTTTTCTTTAGTATTCAGTTACATTATTTGCTCTTTTATTTTGTATTTCTTATTAGTGATCCATTTGAGATATGCTTGTATGGTCATCATGGGTCCATTTGATATAACATTTTGATGTCTCAATATTATTTATTGATATTTCATAAAAATAAATAATTCTATATTCTGAGATGTGATTCGTTAATATATGATGTTTTTATTATATATAAATTTTATACCTCATTTTGTCACTATTATATTCTCTCTAACATCAATTATATATTTTTTGCTATGATCAACAGCCTTTAGCGTATTAGGATTAATTCATAAGGTCTTGTAGTACAATTTTATTGGTCCCTGTATAGGAGTATTTTTCTAGGGTATTATAAAATCACATCAATGAATTATAATAGTTTTATTACTATTTGAAATCATCTATATCGATTAAGTAGTGGTGAAAAATTTGGATGTGCACTAGCTTTCTGTATAATGGACAATTTTATAGTGGGATCTCATATTACAAGTGGTGTGGCTTTCTCTTTATCTCTTATAACTATTATAGTTTATATTTTCATAATAGTATGCTGTTTAATATTGTTATTTTTTGTTAATAGTTATTCTTTTTTACCTGGGTTTGTAATGTTGTTTTTCTTTTGGAATCATATTTGGGGCATCGGTGAAATTGTCATTTGTATAATAACTTAGGTTTAAAATATTGTTTTCAAAAATGAGAATAGTTTTTGACAGAGTATTTCAAGATGGAAATTTTTTAGGAAAACATTTTCGGAAAAAATTTATTAATTACTACATCAACGATAATGTATTTTGTTTTTTATTGAATAAAATGTTTGTGGAACACAAATTAATTTAAATGGAGATTGTAATTTATTTTATATGATCATTCTTTGATATAATGGCTTCATATTCATTGTTATAGTAGATGGCCTTATAATTTTTATATATTCATATTATATTCCCACTTTATGGTTTGGTATGGGAAATTTAAGCCTAGGTTTTGGGTTGTGTTAAAATAGAACATTTTTTTTGTTTAGAGACACTTGAGTCAATTTAAATATTAGGTGTGTTTCCCTATGATAGTGAGATATGAATCATAACTGTGTGATTCATTATTTTGGTAGAGTTAAGTTAATTTTCATCACTAGTTTAATAGTTGGATAAGGATGTTGGTAAATAAGATTGTTTAACCTAACATGCCATAGAGTAAAGTGAGTTGGTTGTTCTACTTTCCAAGTAGGAATGTGAATAGCTATGATTATTGTATATTAGTTTATATTATGGTTAAACCTAGATTAAAGATATAATTAGTATATGATTCTTATATAAGATTATATAACATGTGGTGTGGTATAGATCATTTATATTTTATTAGTAATTTCCTAGATTATTTTGGATGCTAAATTAATGATATCTCATAATGAAATATAAATTGGTATTAAGGGATGGATAATGTATATAAATTTTCTTGTCCTTTCATCAAAAGGGATGGATAGGAACATTAAAATTCTATAAATATTTTTATTATGGCTCAGAATTATGAATTCATATTAGACATTGTTTTCTAAAACAGTTGGTTAATGTATCCTCATTGGACAATATTTTATAAATTTCAATTGGTTTTTTGTGTAAGTTTTACAAGGAAACCTGGAATTTATTATTGTTAATAGTGATGAGAAAATGGATGGGTTATTTGGTTACGATCGTTATGTTAATAACTAATAATCTATGATTGATAACAATTATTCAGTCACTCAGGAATTATCATGTCACACTTTAGAGTGTTCTAATGGGTAATACCTTAGTGAGACCTCCCTTTGAGTGGGTATGCTGTATGATGTTGAAACTATCCAAAATGGTCGTCTAAATGGAGATATATATTAGTTAATATTATTTTATTTTTCCTAAAAATCATTCCAAATACTTCACAGATAGAAGGATTTTCATGAAAGATTGGTATTTTTAATTAATTTCTTAGTAAATCTATTCTAATTTTGGGAATTAAAATTATATGGGATGTTTGGAAAATGAAGGTATGAATTATATTCAATTATGTTCATAAAAATTTATGTATAGAATTACCTGATGTTTTATTAGGGTGGGTTATAACATCTGTGATGTGTTTTGATATCCTTAAGGGGAGGGTTAGTGTTACATCGAATGTTCTTAGAATGTAAGTGATAATGGACATGGGAGTGAGGATTCTTCAAAATTGATTCAAGGATATATTTTTACACATCCTTGGTTAATAAAGCATGTTTTATTGTTAAAAAGGACAATTAATGGTATGAATTTTTAGGAATGGGCAATATGAAATATCCTCACATTGTAGAAACATATAGTAGTGTCTAGGGGTTTAACACCACAAGGATTTACACATACAGTTAATATATAATACATAAAACACTATTTGTATAATAAAAACACTATTTTTAAAATGATATAGTTATAACCTTCCTTTTAGACATAATGTTTCAATTTTTTATTTCAATTTTGAAAAACAGACATACAATGTTGCGATCTGTAAGATATTTAATATCTGATATGATCAACTTGCATTTTTTGGTTCATAGTAACTTGACCCCTAGGAATGTTAATGTACCCTTATTAATGTTAATATGACCCATATAAATATTAACCTCAACCATGTAAGTATTAATAAATTTTTGGCACCGTATAAGTGAGAGTGTGTATTTTAATAATTGATAATTAAGTGTTGGTTTTTTTGTGAGTATTACATATTTACATATAATTTTAAATTAACAAATTAATTTAAAATATTATTCAAAATATATATTAATAAATAAATATTTATTTTGTCTTATTGTTTTCTGATAATTTTATGAGACTTAAGTTAATATTTTGAAGTATAATAAAATCAATTATAAATTTAAATTCTATATTTCTCAAGTAAATAATGATTTTGTTTAGAAATTAAATTTCACATATTGAGAAAATTATATTGATAAAATGAAGTTCATTTTCTTAATTCTATATATCTATATATGTCTATGGTGAATTTTTGGGATCTTTCTAAAATGCATGATTTTTAGTGAATACTAAAATATGATTATTGAATATAAATACTAAATACACGATTTATTGAGTCATTATTGATATATGGATGATATAATAAAACATGGTTAAAATTCACATTATCTTTTTATTATTTTTTTTCACAAGTTTCTACTGTATTTCTTGTCATGAACAAAATAATAAAATAATTAATAAGATATTCAAAAATAGCCACTCTCAAATATAATAAAACCCACCCCACTCCCTCCAATACTTTATCATATAATTCTTGATGCCTCTCCTTGTTCATAAAAAATATTTTTCCCTAGTATATCCCCACATCCAAAGCCATTTGGAATTTCCAAATGTACAAAACCCCATCCCTTAAAAAGGTGATCAAAGAGGACATTTCAAGAGGAAACTTCCTTCGCTTTTCATTTAATTTCATTTTCAAAATATTTTCATTATTTATATTCTTCTAAAATATTCTTAAAAATTATCATGATAACTCTTTTATAATCTATATACTTTAATGATATCATGTTAATGTAATATACTTCCTCAAACTATTATCTCTCTCCCTCTCTCTTATTTTAAAAATGAAATCATCATCTTGGAGGTGAAGATTTTCAACCATCATGGGAAAAGAACCTTCATTCTTCAATTTCACCATTAATTATGGTCATTAAGCCATTATTATGGTTGAAATAGATTATAAAATATTTAATGTTGGTAAACTAGTATATATACATAGTACTAATTCATTCGACATAACTAGTTCATAATAATCTAAATGATCATCACTAATGTTAAATATAATAACTCATCCTCATACCAGATGACCGAATGAATTATATCACAATTTAATATTATTTATTTTTATTTTTATCATATAAATTGAATTATGGACAATTATACCAATTTTAGAGGAACTTCCATACTCTTATACAAGTATACTGATCATGAAAACCAAGGAATCGAATGCTCTCGATCAATACAATTGTATCTTATAAATATTCTAAATTTCCATAAATAAAAATAATAAAAATTCTAAAAAAACAAATACATGTTTATGATATTATTAATTAAATAATTAGTTGATTTAGTTTAATTATTCAGTACATTAACGTAAAGATCAAAACTCATTTGAACATAAGGTAACGGTTTTCTACTCAAAAATTATTTTTCCTTCATGTTACACTTTTTCTCTCTAAATCCAAATTAAATTCATAGTTATTCTTATGAACTAATTATAAATTATATTTTAATGTTATATATATTTACTTATCGCAATACATCTTGATTTTATGGGGATTTAAATGTTTTATAATGATCCTTTTTAATTCTTCCCGATAAACAAGCTTGATTCAAGGAAACGTCTCAATTTATTACCTATATTTAAATTCAATATATAATATAATTTAATTAAAAATATTTTTATAAAACCACTCATTTAATAATGGTAAAAATACCTTAGTTTATTTTTTGTTTTTTTACAATTTTTTTCCAATAGAACATTTCTTTTCAAAGTAAAAGTGTTTTTCTCTAAAAAAATTCCTCGATGATTTTATTGGAGTATTTTTAAATATTCAAACAACTATACTAGATTTTATTTATTATTGAGGTTAATATATAATTATTATCATCAACCATATTTTAATAAATGTATTATGATCAATTTTACTATGGATGTGAAATCTTGATACCATTCACCGTACTACTCAGAATGGTTAGAAATTATGTTTAATATTAGGGAAAGTTATTTACATAGCATATGTATATTATGTTTATGTTTAACCCCATTCATATGTATAATTAATTGGAATTAAAAAGTGAAATGTGGTTCCCACTATATCCCCTCAATTATTTGGTAGGTCTCATGAGACAAAACAAAATTGGGCTTTGGCTAAGGTATTCCCCAAGTATTTTTAGACGTCTTGGTCATGGACTTAGAAAGTGACAAGTGGGTCCCCACTATATCCCCTCACCTCATTCTTATGTTTTATTATCTATAGGTTTTCAAGATGAATATTATGAATGAATTTTAGCGACAATCTCTAAGTCATAGATGTTTTCAATGGAATTTCTATTATATATTTCATTTAATGTTTGATATTTAAAGAATTTTTGTATCTTATTTTCCAAAACTAATAATACATTCGTTCCTTTTGGATACAACATTATTTTAATCATGAAAATGTATTATTATTTTCCACCAGCTCTATGAAACTAGGATCTAGGTACTTACTATTAATATCATTGTATATTTAGTATAAAAAATAGAAACATGGTTTAGAAAACATAGATTAGGGAAAACCCTTAGTTGCACAATGATTATTATTATACAAGAAGATACAATAATTTTAGTAAGGTATAGATTATATGGACATTTCTTGATAATACATCCATGTATGGATACTACAAGACGATGTGGTTCCGGAACATATGTACTTAGTTATTACAAATCCAACAAGGTGTTTTGGGAGTGACTTGGGGAAACCGGGTGCATAGAAATGGTCCTTACTGTGCAACTATTTTGAAACTCCCAGGGGATATTCTTACATAAGTCACATTTTATTTATAAAACATTATGAATTATTTAAATGTAAATATGTCCTCAAAGTAACCATTCATATGATTATGATATTAGACATTCATAAAATTTTGATTTATGTTGAATTTTTTTCCAATTCAATATTATACTTTATGATTCATAACCTAATTTAGTGTACGACATTATTTTGAAAAAACTACTTGGGGAAGTAATGTAAACCACATGAACTCACATATCCCATGTAGGGATTTTCCTCCAATGCAATATAATGATGATGGTACTAGATATTTGACTAGTGGTGAGTAGCTTATAACTATACTGGGATAGATGACAAAGGTTATGAACCATAACATTACCCATATGGAGAATCTGGATAAAAAATGTGGATGAGAAATGTGAGACCACTTTATTTGGAAACAGATTCCATCATTTAATGGGACTACAAACCTATTCATAACTAAGTGGTGGATAAGTTCATTAGAGAATATATTTATCTCTTAGGGGAGTAATGAAATGGAGAAGGTTTTCAAGAATGTTTATCATCTAGTAGGATATACAGATCAATGGTGGTCATTGATTTAAAATAGAAAATAAGATGAAGATATTAAAAATATTCAATGAAGGGATTTTAAGGAAATCGTTTTTGAAATATACTTTCCTCGTGAAAAACAAGCATATATTGAAAGGCAGTTTCTAAAATTGAGGCAAAAAGGGGATGGGAATGTTTCAAAGTATGAATCTTACATCATAAGGTTTGAAAATAATTTTTCAGACTACACATATAATCCAATGTGCAATATTTATAAATTATTTTATGGTTTAAACCCACTCCCCCCAAGGGCCCAAGTGTCCTAATGTTTCCCATCATACAAAAATATTATACTATGTGCTATCAATATAGAGAATGAATTCTCTAAGTCATAAGAATTTAGTGAAAAGTAAGATAAAAACAGGGTCATAGAAAAAATAATAGATAAAGGTAAGTATAAAAATGGTATTTTCCAACATGTGATACCAATTGAAGGAAACACCTCTGAGTTTTCTTATAAAGAAAATGGGTCTATTACAAATATGAAGAAAGAGGCCACTGATATTAAGATTGCAAGGAAATGACATAAGCTACCAATATTTAATGTTATAATTTTAAATAGATAAAAAATTATGTTAACTATTTCAATAAGCTCCAAGGAAACATTCCCCATAGAAGATCAAGAATGAATAGCCAAGATTATGCAATCAAAACTGCTAAAGTTACGGTTTTTAATTATGTGGTGATAGGTTCTATAATCATTTCATCAAACATGGAAAATGGTTTATATGAATTTGGATCGTCTCATTCCTTTAGGTCATCCTAGTTTTCTCTTAAAATTAGATATTTTAAATTCCCCTTAATAAAATAGTTGTTAGTAAAGACCCCTAAGGGATGTCTCATTGCAATAAAGATGTGTTGGGAAGTCACAATTATGGAATATAAATGTTGATTATTCATTACTTTTATCATCATAAATATGATCTAAATTAACACAATCCTTGGCATGGACTGGATTTCATAATATTTTGAGAAAATATTTTCATGTAGGAGGAATTAGTATTTTAAGGAAGGTGTAGAATCCATTATCATTAAAGAAGAAACATCACTATCTTATTCTTATCAAGATCCACCCCTTATAGATATATAGGATTAAATTAATGGGGAGGAAGAGAACACAATATCAATGGGTGAGGGGAGAAATATTCAAACTGATTATGTACTTATTGTGAAAGAATACATCGATTTATTTCCAGAGGATTTACCTGGACATCCTCCAGAGTGAGAAGTTAAGTGCTCTATTGATTGAATTCCTGGTTCAAGACCTATATAAAACAATATTTATAGAATAAACATGGTGGAATTAATAGATATGAAGAAACAAACATGATGAATTTAGTGATAAAGGATTTATCTACGGTAGTGTTTCACCAGGGGGATCCCTTGTTCTCTTTTTAAGTAAGAAATATGGATCCCTGAAGATGTGTATTGACTGTAGAAAAATCAATTCTATTACAATAAAGAATAAATATCTCATGTATCGCATTGATGATTTATTGTATCTAATTCACAGAGACCAATATTTTTTGAAGATTTGACTTCGTTATAGATATCATTAGTTTCATGTTAGGTAGTACGATATTCCAATGACAACATTTTGAACTATGTATAGGCATTATTAGTTTATATTAATGCCTTTTGATTGAATAATTCACCCTTTATTTTCATTCATCTAATTAATAGAGTTTTAAAGGAATGTATCGAAGACTTTTTGAGGTATTTATTGATGATATCTTGGTATAATACAAAATCTAGAAAGATTATGATAATCAATTGCGCATTATTCTGAAGACTCTTAGAAGAAGCTAGTTATGTGGGATGTATAGTATGCATAAATTCAAGCTTCAAATAGTTTCTTTGCATGGACACTTTGTCTGTAAGGATGGAATATTTGTTGATCTTACTAAGAAAAAGGAAATTCAATAATGGTATAATCCAACAAACATAACCGAAGAATGTATTTTTTAGCAGGTTTTTATCTGCATTTTGTTGGAAAATTAACCCAATTATCAAACCTTTGAACAATGATTGCTCGTAAATGGGTTATATTTTTATGGACAAAATACTGTGACCAATATTTTTAAGAATTGATGAAGAGGTTAGTGAATTCATCAATCTTGACTCTAGTGGTGAATTTTGGAATTATAGTGATGCATTAATGAAATTACTTGTTCATGTATTTATGTGTAATGATAAAGTTATTGCCTATGAGTCAAGGTAATTAAAAAATCATGAAACAAAACACTCCAAATAATTATCTCGAGTTAGAAGCTCTAATATTTTCCCTCAAGAAATGGAAACATTATCTTTATGGTGAATGATGATAGATATATTCAGATCACAATATCATGAAATATATCTTCTCATAAAAATAACTCAACATGAGGAAAAGATGATAGCTCAAACTACACCAGTATTATGACTATACAATACACAAGAACCCTAGAACAGAGAATTAGGTTGTTGATGCAATTAGTAGGAAGGGAAATGGAGTAATAAACAAATTGATATTTGAAAAGGATCACATGTATATGAATCAAGAGAGGATGGATATGAGAATTATCAACAAAAGTGAAGTATAACTAAATATTTAATTGGTTTCCCATCGATATTTATTATAAATGATTAAAATTACTGTTCTTGATTATGGTAATCTTAAACATTAAATTAATACTATGAATGATAGGAAATTTCTAGACTTCTTAGGTGAGGATGGAATTCTAAATTTTTGGATGAGGCCATGTGTCCCATATCTAGTAGAGTTAAAAAGGGAGATATTTTATTATATCCATAGATAAAATTTCCTTATTCACCCTGGTAGCAGTAAGATTTATAAAGATATGAAAGAACATTTCTGGTGGGATAATATGAACCATAAAATTTTTAATTATGTATTAATTTGTTTAGTCTATCAATAGTTCAAGTCTGAAATACAACATCATAAAGGTGTCATGAAACCAATTCCTATTCTGACATGTAAATGGGATAATATCACTATGGATTTTGTCATTGGATTACAAAAACTCCTAGAATGAATGATACAATATGGGTAATTGCTGATTGTCTTACCAAATATGCACATTTCTTAGCTATAGAGAAGGATTTTACACTGGAGAGCCTTGCATGGCTATATGTTAATGAAGTTTTAAGTCTTCATAGTTCACTAATCTCATTTTTGTGTGACCATGATCCATGATTTGTATCAAAATTCTGGAGATGTATTCCAAAAAAATTGTATATTTTTGCTTCTTTTGAGTATTTCTTAACACCCTCAATATAACAGGATGTATGAAATGACCATTCAAGCATTAGAAGACATGTTGATATCATGCTCTCTCAACATTCTAGTTATTTGTGGCACATATTTTACTATTGTAGAGTTTTCATATAATAGTAGTTTCTATTATAGTATTAAAATTGAACCATAAGAAGCATTTTATGGAAATAGATATTGTACACAAACATGTTGGGATGATGATGGTGAAAGAAATCTTGTAGGCCCAGAACATGGGGGAAACAAAAAAAACGTAAATACAATTCAAACCCATATCAAAGTAGATCAATACAGAAAAAACATCTATGATGATTATCTAAGGATGGATTTGGAATTTCAAGTGGGATGTCATGTTTTCTTAAAAGTATCTACATGGAAGTGTGTTATAGTATTTAAGAAGAAAGGGAAACTGAGACATTGGTACATTGATCCTTTTGAAATTTCGGAGAGAATTAAAGGTATGAATTTTCATTTGGTAATGCTTCCTAGCCTCTCTAAGGTACATAATGTGTTCCATAACACTTTTTTAAAGAAGCACATTCCAGATCCAACACATATAATCACTTATGATGGTATAGAATTAGATCATGACTTATATTACTATGAAGAGACGATCCAATTTATGGACACTAAATATTATGGTTTAAATAATTAGATGACTTGACTATTAAAGAATCTTTGGAAAAATCATAAAATTGAAGAGGCAGCAAGGGAGCATGAGAAAGTTATGTTGAAGACCTACCCAAATCTTTTTATGAGGTAACATTATAGTAATTTCAATGATAAAATTTTTTCAAGGGGGGAAGAATGTAACAACCAAAGCATGTAAACATAAATTTAATATCGAATTCAAGCAACACTGAGTCTCTATAAAACAAAAAAAATTATTCATATTAGATAGATATAACCTAGCCATTAGAAATTATTTTTTCACTTTTGTGTTTTGAATTTTGGAAAATGAACAGACATGGTTGTGATCAGTAAGTAATTTATTATCTGATAGGATCAAATTACAATATTTTCAATAGTTACATGATCTTAATGAATAGTAATGGACCCTAATTAATAGTATTTTTACCTTTATGTATAGTAACCTCGCCAATGTAAGTATAAATAAAATTTCGGTCACTTATAAATGAGAGTGAATATTTTAAAAATTAATAATTTAGTGTTGGTATTTTGGTCAAAAATAAATATTTAATTTATATTTCAAATTAAAAAATTTATTTAAAATAAAATTCATAAAATTTATTCATAAATAGATATTTTATTTTCCTATTATTTTAAGATATTTTTATGAAACTCAGTTATTTTTTTTATCGTATTATAAAATATTTTTTAAATTTAAAATATATATTTTTCAATAAATAATGATTTTATTTATAAATTGAATTTATGATATTTAAGAAATTATTTTGAATAAATGGATTACATTTTTTAATTCTATACATTGTGAAATTGATATGGTGAAACATTTGTATTTTTCTGTAATAAACGAATTTTTTAGTGAATAGTAAAATATGATAATTAATGATAAATGCTAAATTAATGATCTATTGAGTCATATGTGATTTACGGATGACTTAAAACAAATTGTTAGAATAAAATTCACTTATTACTATTTTTTTACCTAATAATATTCTCTATTTCTAGTCTTGAGTAAAATAATAAAATAATGAATAAGATATTCCAAAATCACCCCTCTCTGCCACTATAAAACTCACCCATCACTACCACTTCTCCTTACTTATCTAAGACTTGATGCCCATAAAATTTATTCCAAACCACTCTTCCCTAGTCTCAACCCACTTTCAAGAGATCTTTGTCTTTCCAAAAAACCAATTCCCATTTCCCATAAGGAGGTTCTCAAGGAGGGCATTTCCAGAGGTAAACCCTCTTCCTTTCTCATTTAAGTTCATTTTAAATTTATTTTATTTCCTATATTCTCCTGAAATCCTATGTAAAAATGATAAAGATAAATTTAATATAATATATATACAATAATTATGTCATTTAATTGTAATATTTTTCCTCAAACTTCTATCTTCCACTCATTAATAAAAATGAAATCACCATTCAAGAGGTGTTGATTTTCAACCATAATGGATGACAAACCCTCATTTTTCAATTTCTACTTAAAATATTGTCATGAAACCGATTTTATGGTTCAAAAAGATAATAAAATGTGTATTATGTCTAATTTAATTTTCTCAAACCAGTATATATACCTAATACTAATTCATATGACAAAACTAGTTCGTAATAATCGAAATATCATGAGAATAATCAAAATGTTTAAAATTAATTTTTTATCTAATAAATTGTACCAATGACACATAAAAAATTAATATTATCATCATTTATATTTTGGATTTTCATTATTATGATATAAATTAATTTCCATAGAATTATTCCAATTTCACATGAACATCCATACTCATATATAAGTATACTGAACATGGAAACCAAGGAATCGAACGCCCTCGAGCGATAAAATTGTATCTTATAAATCATCAATAATTCCATAAATTAAGTCAATAAAATATTAATAAATAAAAGAAATTTAGATAATTTTATTAATTAATATTTAATTAATTAAAATTTATTATCCAGGACATTATGGTTAGGTGTAGAAGTCATTCAGACATAAGGTATGAGTTTTCTACACCAACATCCTTTTTCGTTCAGGTTACACTTTGTCTCTATCAATACTAATTAAATTATTATTGATTCTTATGTACTCATAGTTTATTCACTTTTAATTATATATATATATATATATATATCAATAAAAATACTTCTTTTTTTTGGGGAGTTAAATGTTTCGTAATGACCTCTCTCAGTTTTTTCTTGTAAATAATCCCAATTCCAGGGAACTTCTACAATTATTACCTATTTTCATGTGCACTCTATAATATTTTTAGGCCCCGATTGTTTTTATAATAAAACTCATTTAATTGTATAAAAACTACCTTATTTCATTTTTTGTTTTATGCTAATATTTTTTCAAAAGAACTATTCTTTTCAAAGTAAAAGTGAATTTCTCTCAAAAATTATATAATGATTTCAGTAGAGTAATTTTTTCTATTCTCTCAACTATATTTGATTATATGTCTTATTAAGGTTAATATCTTACATTTATATTCTAAAATATTGTATTATATGGTTTATGATTAGTTTCATTATGGATGTGTTATCTTGATTCTATTCCCCATACTACTACTAGTGGTTAGTAATTGTGTTTACAGATTGGGGAAATTTATTTACATTGTATATATATATGAAGATAATTTTTTACCCCATCCATATGAGGAATGAATTGGGTATAGAAATTTATGTTTGGGGATTGATATATCCCCTATATTCATCTGTATGTCTCATGATATAAAATAAAAGAGGTTTTTGGCCGAGGTTTGAACCAAGTATTTTCAGACATCTTGGCCAAGGCCTGAACATTATGTTTCAGATGTTCGACATTATGAATTACCACATTATAGTATTATTAATTGATAATACATGTGATTATTAATCTATTATAATATCAAATGTTATGTTTCATTCTCTTATTAACATTTATATAGATCTATTTAATTATAATTCATTCATATGATATCATGCTAATGTATATTTGTAAATTCATCCATTTTTTTGTTCACCATAAATAGTGTTCGTTTTTATATTAACTTGTATTCTATTACTTACCCTTAGTGAGAATCTGAGAATACCCCTTTTTAATGTTTTATTTTCTCCAAGGTTTAATAATGAATATTATGAAAGACTTAGAGGGATAATCTAGGATTCAAATATGTTTCCAATGGAATCGTTATTATGTATTTCATTTTAAGTTTTAATGTTGAAATTATGTTGGTTTTTTGTTTTAAAAAATTACTAAACCTTTCATTACATAAGGATGCAACATTATTTTAATCAAGAAAATTTAATATTATGGGGAACCATCTCCTGGAAACTGCGGTCTGGTTCCTTACAATGGGTCATCATTTACGTGTTTTTATGAGTTGGACTAATGTAAGGTAATTCTAGAAGAATTTTTTTTGAGGAAGAGGTTTTAGGAAGGAAAAGGGATATGGTTATCTTATAATAGATACAAACATAAATGATTCATTGGTAATGATTTTTACAAATTCATCATTGAGACAAATGATTATGTATTTGGACTAATGTTCTGATCGAGATATTATAGTGTAAGTATTTTAATTTTTATTTGGTTTTTCTATATGTAATAGTGTTGGAGTTGATATGAATATTATAGATAAATATATGGTTCATAGTGACTCACTATAGATATGGTTCAAATCAATAGACTTGGTTAGCCATTACTTTCAGTGTAGATTATTACTTGGAGAAGAGAGTTCAATGATGGGATTACAAAATTATTGGGTTGTTGAAATAATCCAAGATTTGAGGTAAAAATCAAGGGAAGACTCATATGTGTCTTAGTGATGTCTCCTAGGTGGAGAAATACTATATTAGGTAATTTATATGATTTCATTATGAGTGGATATATAGTATCTGGGGGTAGTCAATGTTATTGAGGACCAACCAATTCTTTTCATGCATACTCAAATATGATGAGCTGATATTGTTGTAGGATACATATTTCCCAAGATGTCATATTAGTGTGAAATAATATAGAGGGATTTTTTGATATACGGGTATGCATCCTAGATCCAGAACCAAATTAGTGAAATCATATCGATTCTAAAATTAGAAATGAGTTATGGTATCATATTTTAATAAAACATTTTATATTCACAATATTCTTATAATAACCCCTCATGGAAGAGAATAACTATTGTGTAGACTTTGTAATGAGCCACATTATAATGGGTAATTGATTTTGGTATAATATATTAAATATTTTTTGGATTGGAGAAGAAACGTTTTTTTAACATTTTATACTGGATTTATTTTTGTTATGTCTTAAATTTATTTTTATTATATTTCAGTCTGAAAATTAATAGGTGTTGTTAAAAGAGTGCAGTAAGGTCATGGTGTCCCTACAATTGTAATTTTTTAGTAAGAATCCATCATGAACCTCATGCATTGGAATTGAGTACTTGTTAACATGTTTAGGTGAATTGGCCCCATGATATGGACCAGATAGCCAATGCTCTTATACCAGGTGACTAGTGAGGCATTTCATATTCAGTACAACCCATTACTTATACAATAGTTTCTATTTCCCATTTTAAAATATAGGGTGAATAACCAAATTTTTATATCCACCCTCTCTAACTTAAAATAGATAGGGGGCTCATTGTAGGGATTTTTAACTAGACCACTATTCTATTTTTTCCTCCCTTGAAACCCCATTTTTTGGGGTGGTTTCAATTGTATTTTTTATGGTGATTTTAGATTTTTTTCTCTCATTCATATCTCTACATTATTATTTATGTACATATATACTAATTTTTTGAATTTTATTTAGATATTTATATTTGATTTAACCCAAGATCGGAGAAATACAACTGAGATAGTGTTTTTTTTGTTAAAATGTGTGAGGATGATATAGAGGAATAAACATCAAGGGTTCATTATTTTATTACTATAGGTACATGTCTTGGTAATTTTATTTATTTATTTTTATAAAATTTGGGTGAAATTATGTTGTGACGTAAAACGGGACATTGGACCTTTTCCTCAATATAATGTTCAAATATTCTTTAAATGATTTTTATTATATATCTCATGTGGTTTAGTCCTTGGGAGGATTCTCTGTGAGGTTTTCGGGATTGAAAATCTTTGTATTAAATCAATATTTTCATCAATTATGATTCTAATTATTTAATTTATTCTTATAGTGTGATATTTGGGCTCAGGATCTTAGGGGTTCCTTTTTTATTGATTGGAATATAATAATTAAAGGACGGTAACTTTGATATCATGGTTGGTGGTTTATTTAATTCCCAAATACATAATGTATTTTCATGTAGTTATATGTGTGTGTTGGTGTGTTGTGGGTTCATGATATCCCAAAAGGATCTAAGTGGGTTCCAATATTGTATGGGATTGTGGTTCATCCATTTAACAACATAGTGGGTACTTTTTTTATAGTTTGGGAGTCCAAAAAAGGAATGAAACCCATTTTATTAGGGGTTAATAATACATAGTTACACTTGAAATACAATAAAGGTTATCAATTAACTATATATATTATGAATGGATCATGAATGAATTATGTAACATGTGATAAAGGAATCACTTATAGGTAACTCACTTGGTTATGGTTTTAGTCATAATTAAAACCTAGAGGTTGTGTGTATAGGCTTATAGGTAGGGACTGTAGAAACTAAAACTCATATAAATAGGATATATTGCTGGAAATGGGTATAACATACCATTATGATACCATTGTTCATTGTTTTTATTGATGATCAAATTGAATAGAATGTTTCCAGTACGTAACAATTCACCTAGGGCGTTCCTAGTGGAACTAATAGATGAAAATGGGAATATAATTTAACAAATGTATTATCTTCTCTTAGAGAAGGGAAGAGGAAGATATTAATAATTGGTTTTCAGTAATAATCCCTTTGAGGTTCACTAGTTTTGGGATACCTACTACATGAGGGTTGATCCAGGTGAGGTTAACTATATGTTCAGTACAAATCCCAATGAAAGGGCTGGGGATATAAAATTGGCTGACAAGATACCTCCACATCTTATGATATCTTTCATTAAGGTATTAATGTCAGAAAATGATGAATAATGTCCCTTGAAAACATATGTGAAGGTTGGAATAATAATTTTAGTTCCACATTATGAATGAGATAGACAGATATAGTGACATAATACTGGGCAGAATATATTGGTTTTTTATAGTGTTATCCTATAGTAGAGTACAAGTATAAATTTTTAATTAGGTGATATATAGGATATGGGAAATTTATTCTAAGTTATATTTTTTCCTAACTATTTTGATTAAATTTTTCATTCAATAGTGTAATTGATAAAGTGGTGTTTTAGAGTCTTGGGAGTTACGATGTCATATTACACATCCCAAGACCTTGATTCCCTTGGAGTTATAGCGAGATTACAGGTGAGTTAGAAGATCCATTATTTCATAGAATGATGTTTTTGTTTATGTTTTATTCATTTCCTTGATATCTTTTCTAGATGTTAGTGTTGTGAAATTTGATTGTTGACATAGATGAATTTCATATATTTTATAGAGACAAAAAAGTATCCCTATATAGTTATATGGCCTCTAGATTTTTATACACATGGTTTTGGATAGGTGTTATAAGTTTACCATATGTGTTTCCTTTACTCCTATTGTTATAAGGATAACGAGTCATGGAATACTTTTATGTTATTTAGAGTATCGCCATGTTTATACTTACTGTATTAATAAGACAACCATTGGTTTATGATTTTACACAAAATGATTATAGTTATTTCAAAATATCCCAACATTATTTCTTTGCATATTATAAATTAACACGTAGTTATTTTATTTTTCTTATACACACATGAGTAAGATATTATGGAATGTATATAGTACCCATTTTGTAATGACCAAGAAATTCTGTGGAATTGTTTTTTAAATACATGGGATTTTTATGAGACTGTGAAAATTTACGATGCTTGATTCTGAGGCCCAGTGTGCCCAGAATCAATTTTTGAAGCTTTGTTCAGGTACGTTTAGTAAACGTACAAGAGGTATTTTATTACATTTGAACCGGTGCTCAGAGATTAAATATGAGGGTACCGTTGAACTCGTAGTGTCGGTATTCACATAAGAGGGATTTCACCTCGACGATAGTCGATCGAGAATGAAATTTTGTTTTTGAGTTTTAAAGGGAAAAGTGAAATAAAAATAAGTGTTAGCTTATTTTTATTTTTGCGGTGGTCAAAATCTCCAAGGGGATATTGGAGGTGGGGACCACCACACCCTAACCTCCCATGGGAAGTTATGATGGTGGGGACCACCTTAGAATAACCTCCCTTGGGAGGATAATTTTGGTGGAGACCTCCCGAGTTTCTTAACTCCTAGAACTCCATATAAGAGGGAGAATACTCTTAAACACCCCTCATTAATGTGACTCTTCACATGAATTTATTAATGGATCATTAATTACTTAAATTTTAAATCTTTTGAATCCATGCCAACAATTAAATAATAGAAAAATCTATTAGTTCATTTTGGTCGGCATCTATTCATTTGGGTCGCTTTGGAAGAACATGGAGAAGAACTCTCCAATGAAAAACGTGAAGAATGCCATCTTCAACTTCGTCACCTCTGGATGCTCATCTGCCAACAGCGGATATCCACTTCCTTTTCCGACGCACGAGCTTAAGTTGTGAGAGTGTGAAGAACGCAGTTAACGATGAATCGACAACCCCCTTTCCGTGACATCGTCAATGATCATCATCATATGAGGTATGTGATTTCAGTTGGTTTGTCCCTGTTCTACATCGTTTAATTTATGGAATGTGAAATGCCAATTTATATCACCATAGGGAGGAGAGCTCGGACCACACAAACACATCCCAACCCTCCCCCTTCGTTTTTCCTCATTTGTTGATGACCGCGTTGTGGATTAGTGGCGGCCGGCGTCGGGGCGACCATGAAGGAAACCTACGGCATGAGGCCTTCGTGTCACTGTTTGGGTGTGGCACCATCATGCCGTGTGGAAGGAGGGTCGCGGCTAGGGCGGGCCACGACAGAGGTGGGGCAGCACCGTCGAGCCACACGGAGGAGGAGAGCCATTGCCAGGGTGGGCCACGGTAGAGGAGCCGGAGCGGCAGGGCTCTCGGCCAGCTGGGAGGACCGGGACCCAGTGGGTCCAGCGTGTTCTCGACCGGTGCCACCTCGCGCCAGTTTCAGAACACACCCAAATGAATTATAAATTTGGTAACTAAGGGGGAACATGGTTTCCCACCTTGGGCATGGCTTAGGCGGACCCCGCGAGCTGCTAGGCCGTGGGGCCGCCACCACGGGTCGGGCCTCCCTCGGGTCAGACCGCGCCCTCGGGTCAGACTGCCCCCTTGGGCCGAGCAACTACCTTGAACCGGTTCAGACTAGAGAACTGGGTCAGACTCCAGTCCGGACAAGGTCAGGTCGGGTCAGTCCGACTGGGTCAAACCGGACCTGGACCCGTTTGGCCAGTTTACACCTTTTTGCCCATATCTTGGGCTATGGGTGTTCAATCGACAAACCATCTATAGTGAGGGAAATCATAGACCGAGGTGGTTACATTGGAATACCCCACTTTAGGCTTGGACCCAGTTGTGATACGGTCGGGTTGGTTTGAACCTAAAAACCAACTGGGACCCTAGAACAGAAATGCCAATAACTCAGAGACCGGGCCTCTGATTGATGCGCCGTCTGTTGTGTTTATACCCCTATGAATAGGCAGATCTTTGAGATTCTTCTACATGGGACTTTGTGACAGTTGGAGAATCGACTAGTAGCTCGTGGAGTTGCTCCTCCTAGAGACGAGTGTGTGGAGTACGAAGACATAGTAGCTGGCTGAGACCTGATGAATACAAGCATTTCGACACATAGTGTTTCTACTAGCCCAGTGGGAAGGACCTCTGTGTGACGCGGCAAACCCACAATGGGGAGAACCTCTATGTGATGCGGAAGACCCACGGTACTCTACATGAGGAGTAACTCCGCAGGCTACGAGCAGGAGAGAATCTGTATGACGCAGCAAACCCATAGTGGGGATTGCCTCTGTGGGATGCAGCAGACCCACAGTACTCGAACGGAGGAGTACCACAGCATGATAGGATAGTGGGAAGCACCTCTGTGTGACGTGGCATGCCCACAGTACTTTATAGAGGAGGAGTACACCAGCATCTGATGTTCCAACACTGTGACTAGGGATATTAATTGATACTACCCCCTTGAATAAAATCCCAGTTTAAGCTGAGTCAATGACTTTTGTTTTTTCCTCATGATTGAGATGGGATACAAAATAACATAGGTATATGTGTGGGCATATACATAAGTAAGGGTTATCTGTTGGTTTCACACTTTTCGGTTATCCTTGTTGGATTTTGTGAGACCTTGAGGGTCTCGAGGTCCGTACTGAGTATCGTTATAGTCACCCTTGCACAGGTTATGCCCGCACCTTACTGTGTTGGTTGCAGACGACAAACATCACTGATCGGGGCAGAGAGTAGTAGAACTGGACGGTACCCGGAGGTGGAACAATCAGTGAGACGTGCAAGGAGCGGATCGACGGACGTCAAGTGATAAGGAGGACATATTTACCTACAATTCAGGTGGAACCCCAGAGGATGACCCAGTTGCATCTTTACTCTTTTCTTCAGTTGTACTATCATTATAGTTATATTGTACTTTACTATTGAGCTTGTATTTTTGGCCCCTTTACTTTCAACACTCTCTTTTGTATTCAATTTTACATATTTTTTTTGCTTCTAGTTGTATTCTATGTTGTGTTTTTTTACTATTTTAAAGGCAATGACTTCCCAGTTTAAGGATTTATGCTTTTTCATTTTAGTCGTCAGGCCATGGCCTATGGATGGCGGGCTTGGGGTAGTCACGATACGGGCCCCGGGGGACAGGTCGTGACAAATTGGTATCAAAGAAGATAGTTCTACCATAGAACATAATTTTCTGATCTTCCTTTTTTGTGATGCAATAGTGTTAAGGGTATTGAGTGTGGTTCTCAGTTCAGGGAGTCCAGTGTTGGTGCGGCGGCCGATGTATACATACGCCAGAACCCTAACTACTGACCTCCATCTGAGTGCACGAAAACACTAATTTTGTGTGTGTTTTTAAAAGTATTCATTAAGTTATCTCAACTAGGTCATCTCACCAGGTATAAATTTTGAACGTGTCGTATCTGTTCAGGATGCCTCCACACAGACTGCATGTTAGAGTTCTGAGAGAGTATATGATGATGGCCACCGAGCAACGAGGCTCCGGTGTAGGGCCCTCTTGCTATGCTTGCACCTTTAGGTGGTGTACCAGCAGCACCACCACCCTTTGAGCAGTAGATGCCACCAACCTCATTAGTGGATGGTGCACACTGACTGAGGGCATTGCAATAGTTTTAGTGGTAGAGGCCTCTGAGGTTATGAGGTGAGAAAGATTCCCAGGCAGCCGAGGATTGGCTGGAGGCGATTGTTAGAGTTTTCCACCTAGTTGAGACACCAGTAGAGAAGATAGTGATCTTAGCTACTAGTTTTTCTCAAAGCGTGACCATGAGGATGGTCTGATTAGTGATGAGGCCTTGGTACGTGGACCATTACATTAGATAGTACCTCCAGGTAGTGTGTCAGCTATATTACTTTTTGTTGGTCAGCAGTTGCAACTGGAGGTACCGGTAGAGGAAACTTGTAGGCTTAGTGCCTTACACATGTTTCATCATCAGATACCCCTCAGGTTCTAAGGAGAGCCTGACTCATAGGCATCTTAGGAATGGCTTGAGGAGGTGGCTGATAGTTCCCTAGAACTTATATATCTTCGACAGGACAACGTATCTGTAGTGGAATATTCATTGAGGCATACCGATCTTTCCTGGTACTCGATGAATATGGTACAATCAGTGATTCAGGGCTGAAACTTCCGATTGATGTTTGATTAAATGAAATATGAGCTAGAAAAATTCTTCTATTCATTCCTACTTATCTTTGGATGCTAGAGAGAACCTTTGTGGTTGAATGTTCTTTAGCTGAGCGGATACAGCCAGTGAATGTTAGCAGTGAGAAAGTAGGAAACCTGCGCCAGTCTTAGAGACTTGAGCATGTAAAAATGTTTTGGGAAGACGAAATGTTGAAGATAGATAAATTTTAATGGCATCAAATTTAGAAGAAGAGCTAGGAGAACAGGATGAAGTGGTGTACATTTCGACATGTTACAACCACCCCCTTATGTGGAACCTTCCAGGCTCAGGGAGCTTGAGGACAGGGGAAGAGAGTAGCTGCATGCGGTCAAGGAGTGAAACCCAAAGGCTTTGAGAATGTTTCAAGGTATAGTCTATGTCTACTACTAGATGTTGTAACAATATACATAGGTACCAATCATTCCTTCCTTCCACGAATCTTTTCAAAGACCTATAGTTTCTGGATAAACTTTTGACTTGACCCTCTTTTCTGGAGAAACCTTTGGGGGAGACTCTATAATCACACTTACGCTGATAGTGTGATCTGACCCTTGAGGTGAGATTTTGGGTTGGAACCTCTTGGTGGCAGTGTCGAGGCCTTACAACATTATTTTGGGTTTGGACATGACATCCATGGTTCACACTCAGATTGACTATATTAGGAAAATAGGTTGTAGTTTATCTACAACACGGGGATGGTGGTTTCGATTGTCGGCGAAAAGGAATCTCAGGAAGTACTGGTTAAACTCATGCATAGGAGAGTGCAGGTGATCAGTCTTGAGTCGTCCATCATTACCCTCGTGGCAGCAGGATTTCTGAGTTTTCAATTCCAAACAGGAGTGACCGAACATGGGGACATCATTTCAAAAGATGTTTCTAGGATTATCCACCCCCCCCCCCAAGGGGGAGGTACAACTTCTTTGTCTGGATATTACCAGAGGTTCATGTCATACTTCTACATAGTTGCAACACCAGTATCATATTTGTCGAAGAATGGACAGCCCTTAATGTGGTTGGGGGGATGCCAGCAGATCTTTTAGGAGCTGAGGCAGAGGCCGACTAGTGCCCCCCATTGTGAGGCTTCCAGAGGAAGGCGTGGGGTATGTAGTATACTACGACACATCAAGGACTAGAATCAGGTGTGTCATGATGCATGAGTGAGCTATGATTGCGTATGGTTCTCGGCAGTGGAGACAACACATGCAGAACTCCGCTACCCATGACCTCGAGTTAGCAGTAGTGGTCTTCATCTTGAATATGTGGATGCACAATATTATGGGTGAGCATTTTACCCTGTACTTTGACCACAACAGTCTCAGATATATCTTCTCTCAAAATGACCTGAACCTTAGACAGCGGCAATGGCTTGAGTTCCTCCAAGACTATGACTTCGAGGTGGCCTATACTCCTGGGAAAGGGAACATTGTTGTAAATGCACTCAGTAGGAGATCTGGTATATAGATGCTGGGAGAGGCGATAGAGCTGTTGGCTGCCTTATAGATATCATTGATGGATAGAGATAGATAATCCTTTCTACAGTCTCTTACAGTCACTCCTCCACTTCTTCAGCGAGTCAGGGAGGCGGAGCATGGGGCGCTGACTGCAAGACGCGACATGATTAGATATCCATAGGGTAGACACCTGGTAGATTTTTTGAAGGTGGTGAGTACGTCATCCTCTTTAGAGTATGTACCTTGGTACCAGTTTCACATCAAGATATGGTTTTTAGGGAGTTCCACACATCCCTTTTAGTGGTACATCTAAGAGTGGTGAAGATATACCAGGTCCTTTGACGATAGCACTGGTGGCCAAGTATGAAGAAAGTAGTAGCAGAGTGTGTCTCCCAATACTTCACTTGTCTGCAATTGAAGGTGGAGCACCAGGTACCAGCAGGCTTGTTTTATCCCTTAGAGGTCCCGGAGTGGAAGTGGGATGGGATATCCATGGACTTCGTGACGGGTCTTCCACATACATCCAGGGGTCATGACTTGATTTGGGTGATTGTCGACCGACTCACCAAGTCGGCCCACTTCCTACTGATCATAGAACAGGGTTCAGTAGTGAGATTTGGATGCCTCTATGTGAAGGAGATTGTGTGACTATATGGAGTACCTTCCACTATTTCCTCTGACTATGACACAAAGTTTACTTCCTGGCTATGGAAGGGGTTGTAGGAGGCTTTCTGGACACAACTTCACTTAAGCATTGTCCTCCATCCCCAGACTGATGGTCAGACTGAGTGGACCATTCAGACCATCGAGGACATGCACCGTGCATGTGTCCTTGACTTATGTCACGACTGGGAGGATCACTTTCCTTTGGTGGAGTTTTCCTTCAACAATAGCTATCACACCACCATCGGTATGACACCTTTTGAGGCCTTGTATGGACGGCCTGGCAGATCGACACTATGCTAGATAGACCCAGGTGAGTCATCACTAGTGGGACCAGAGATGGTACGGGCTACCACAGAGAAGGTACAGATCGTCTAGGAGTGGATGAAGACTACACAGAGTAGGTAGAAGTCTTATTCTAACAAGAGAAAGACACCTTTGGAGTTCGAGGATGGTGACCACGTCCATTTACGGGTCTCACCTCGATTAGGTCTATAGAGACTTGGACAAGGCGTCAAGTTACCTCAATGATTCATCGGACCCTTATAGGTCCTCAGTAGAGAAGGTGAGGTAGCTTGATTCTTGGCTCTTCCACCTTAATTACACTAGGTGCACAACGTCTTCCACGTATCTCAGTTGGAAAGATACGTTCATAATTGTTCCCACATCATCGACCATGGAGAGCTAGACATCGATGATGG
Organism: Viscum album; assembly: GCA_963277665.1. Classification (NCBI taxonomy): domain Eukaryota; kingdom Viridiplantae; phylum Streptophyta; class Magnoliopsida; order Santalales; family Viscaceae; genus Viscum; species Viscum album. Next base: position 658,363,398 of record OY728140.1, read on the forward strand.
GGAAACATTCATGAAGGTTATAGTGGATATTGAGGATCAAAAGAAGTGTGTCCTGCGTGGATGGTCGATACCTCTAGTGCACGCACGCTAGAAGCACGAGAACCTCCAGGAGAAAAAATGTGAGTGGGAGGCTCAGTCACGTGCTAAGTACCCCCATTTGTTTGCCTAGTTCGAGTTGTATTTTATAGGGACATAAAGCCCTGAGGTGTGGATAATGTAAAGACTCAGATATTCTGTAGATATTTTAAAAACAATACATCGGATTTTTAAAAGACCGCAAAAATTTACGGTGCTTGATGTTGAGGCCCAGTGTGCCCGGAATCAATTTCTGATGTTTTTTTAGGTACCTTTAGTAAACGTATGAGTGGAATTTTATAAATTTTCAACTAGTGCTCGGAATTGAAATATGAGGGCATCATTGAACACCCAACAACAGTATTCAGTTAAGAGTGCTTTCACCTCGATGGTAGTCGGTCGAGAATGAAAGTTAGTTTTTGTGTTTTTAACGAAAAAGATAAATAAAAATAAGTGTTGGCTTATTTTTATTATTGCGGTGGTTAAAATCTCCAAGGGGAGGTTAGAGGTGGGGTCCACCACACCCGAACATCCCATGGGAGGCTATTATGGTGGGGCCCACCTGAGAATAACCTCTCTTGGGAGGATAATTATGGTGGGGACCACCTGAGTTACTTGACTCTTTGAACTCCCCATAAGTGGGAGAAAACTCTTGAACTCTCATCATTAAAGTGCCACTCCACTTGAATTAATTAATGGATCATTAATTAACTAAATTTGAAATCTTTTGAATTCATTCCAATAATTAAATAATAGACAAATCTATTATTTCATTTTGGTTGGAATCTATTCATTTGGGGAGCTTTGGAAGAACATGGAGAAGAACTCTCCAACGAAGAATGAAAAGTACACCATCATCGACTTTGTCACATCCGGATGCTAATCCGCCAAAAACAGATATCCACTTCATTTTCTGATGCATGAGCTTATGTTGCGAGAGCATGATGAATGCAGAGAATGAAAAATTGACACCCTCTTTTCCACGACTACGTCAAAGATCATCGTCATACGAGGTAGGGGATTTGAGATGGTTTTGTCCCCATTCTACGTTGTTTAATTTATGTCATGTGAACTTCCGAATGATATCACCTTAACGAGGAGGTCTCGGACAGCATGAACACCGCCCGAACCCCCCCTTCGTCTCTCCTCATTTGTTGACATCTTCGGTGTGGAGCAACAACAGATGGTGTCGGGCCGACCGCGAAGGAAATCGGAGGTGCAAAGCCATCGGGTCACTGGTTGGGCGCGACACCATTGTGCCGCATGGAAGGAGGGTCACGGCCAAGGCAGTCCTTGACAGAGGGGCGCAGTGCCATCGCGCCGCCCAGAGCAAGGGAGCCGCAGCCAGGGCAGGCCGTGGTGGATGTGCTGGAGTGGTTGGCTGCTCGGCCAGCCAGGAGGAGCAGGACCCAGCAGGTCCTGCGTGTTTTGGACCAGTGCTACCTGGTTCCAGTTTCTCCACACACATGAACATCTTTGTCATTCGGGAACCAGGGGGGATGGTTTCCCACCTGTTTGTGGCTTAAGTGGACCCCACGAGCCACTGGGCGACCCGGTCAGGCCGCTCTCGGGTCAGGCGCTCCCTCGTGTCGGGCAGCCCCCTCGGGCCGGGCCGGTCCCTCGTACCTAGTCGGACCCACGGACCAGGTCGGACACCGATCCAGACCGGGTAGGGCCTGGTCGGGCCCACGTGGTGGGACCAGACTTGGACCCGTTTGTCCAATTTACACCTTTTGGCTCATATCATGGGCTATGTATGTCCAATCGACGAACCGTCAGAAATGATAGAAATCTTAGAGCAAGACGGTTCTATTGGAATACCCCATATGATGTTTCGACACAATTGGGATATGGTCGGTTGGTTTGAACTTAAAAACCAATCGGGCCCCAGGAATGAAAATTCCAATAACTCACAGATCGGGTGTCCGATTGACGTGTCGTCTATTGTGTTGAGACCCCTATGACGAGGCGGACATTTGAGATACTTATACATGGTAATTATGGATAGTCTGAGTATCGACCAGTAGCTCATGGAGAATATCCTCCTAGAGACGAGCATACAGAGTATAAAGACCTAGTAGCTGGCTGAGACCTAACCACTGCTGACCTATCGACTTAGATTGTTTCGACTAGGAAAGTGGGAAGTGTCTCTGTGTGATGCAGTAGACCCACAGTGGGGAGTTCCTCTGTGTGATGTGTTAGACCCATGGTACTCGATAGGATGAGTATCTCAGCAGGCTACGAGGGGGATCGCCTCTGTGTGACGTGGTAGACCCACAACAGGGAGCACCTCTGTGTGATGCAGCAGACCCACAATACCCTATAGAGGAGGACTACACCAGCAGCTGAGGTTTCAACAGTGTGACTGGGGTCGTTACTTGATACTACCCCCATTGAATAAAATCCTGGTTTGAGATGAGTCAATGACTATTGTGTTTTCCTAATGATTGAGATGTGTTACTAAATAACTTAGGTATATGTATGGGCATATACCTAAGTAAGGGTTATCCATTGATTTCATACATTGTGTTTATCATTGTTGGATTTTGTTAGACCTTAGGGATCTTGGGGTCCCTACTGTGTATTTTTATACTGACCCATACACGGGATATTCCCGCACCTCATTGTGTTTGTTATAGACGACGCACAGTGCTAATTGGGGTAGAGAGTAGCAGAACTGGATGGTACCTGGAGGTGGACCACTCGGTGAGACGTACATGGAGCAGAAGGATGAATGTGGAGTGATGGGGAGGCCATATTTAACTACCCTTTAGGTAAGAACCCCGGAGGATGACCTAGTAGCTTCTTTAGTTATTTTCTTCAGTTGTACTAGAATTTCAGTTGTATTATACTTTACTTTTGGGTTTGTATTTTCATCCCCTTTACTTTCAGCACTCTCTTTTGTATATAGTTTTACATAGTGCTTTGCTTCTAGTTTCTTACTCTGTTGTGTTTTTTTATAGTTTTAAAGGCAATGCCTTCCTAGTTTAGGGATTCATGCCTTTTGGAGCTAGTTTCCAGCCCCTGGCCTATTGAAGGCGGGCTTGGGGTAGTCATGATACAGGCCCAATAGGACGGGTCATGACACAATTGGTGATTTTATATTGAGTTTTATTTTCACACCCTACACATTAAATTTGGTTTAACAACAGGTCTTATAGGTTCTATTTGTGACCAAGATATAGTAACATTATAGTAATTTACAAAAAAAGGAAATTTACATGTATTTTTAATGATGTACCCTTATTTGTTTTAGTCATAAGATAGTTATAATTAATGATCAACTTAATTTGAAATCATATTGCTGAATATATATGTGTGTGAGTGAGTGTGTGTGTGTGTTTACCATGCATGTATTTGGTATAATTTAATTATTTCAAAATATAAGTGATGGCCAGCTTTGAGATATAGATCCTTGTACATACTCCAGTTTTATTCTTTGTTATATATTAAAAATATTATTTTTTAGTATTTTAAGTAATAATATTGATATTATTACTATCCTCATCATAATGTTAGCCTCGTTACTAATTAGGGTCCAATGAAATATAAGTAGGACCACCACAATCATGTAGTAGAACTATCTATGTACCTGAATTGGCTGACATATTCCTGGGTGTCACAACTTTATTTCCCTGAAACACAATGATCACACATGCTAGGATTCCCACAATAATATTACATCTCCCCCTATATGTTAATGTAATGAACTGTGGCCCTAACTATCCTATCTATTACTGTCCTAGTATTTCTCTTCATCCCTCTTATTTCTAATAATAGAAGAGTTATCATTGACACCACTAAATGGAGAAAAGATAATCTGTACTTTAATCTCCACAAGGACCTTCCTTGTAACAAGGGACTCACAAATATCCTTGAAATAAGAATATATTCCATAAAACCTCATTTACAAACCAGAAACTAGTTGTCGGAATATCTCTAACCAATTGGACATTTAGGACTCTTTCAAAACTAATAATGTTGAAAAATACTATATATTAGGGAAATGAGTACCAGAAAAAATTAGTAATATTCATCACAAATGGTGCTCTGTAAGATTTGGTACCTCTGAATATTGAAATCATCATGAAATACAACTTCAAAGAAATGATTCTATAAATATTCTCACATTTTCAATATTGACACATCATCGAAAAAGTACATCCCCAATGTTTCATATTTCAAAAAATTAATGCTTAGGAATATCTAAAAACAAATATATTTATTAAAACCTATCAATCTAGTCCCAATAATATAGGAAGAATACTATTCCATATAATTTTGGATAATTTATAATATAAATATCTCTATTGAATTCCACTATATTATACTCACTTTAGAATACTCATTAACCTCCCATCAATACTAAATCTACATCTTAAACCAGATCTACTCCATGAACTATAAGGATAATCATAGGAGAATGGTGTTCTCTTCATTATACAATGATCAATGGTATCTTAATAAAATTTTAAAACCTTTCAAAATGTTACTCTATGAAAAATCATTTATGATGATTAATTCATAAATTTGAAAAAATTTATTAAAAATTATTAAATGAAATCCAATAATTCTATCATCATTAAAAAAACAACTTTTTTAATAAAAAAAATTGACATCAATCTTGAGTTTCAGACTAAAATTTTTAATAAATTAGGAAAATAATATGGATTTCTTATGCCTAAAAGTTATCCTATGGAATTTTTAATATTGTGTGGTTACTCTACGGATGTGTATGAAATGTTAGCATACATATTTGGCATAGTTAGTGCAAGGTTTCACAACATTGTAGGAATGTCATTAAAGATCTTATGAGGTCTTAATAATGGGTTTGTTGTTTGATAAACCATGTGGATTACCACGTTTCATAAAATTTAATTTTTTTAATTATTTCTATACACCAATTTAACCCAAATATCAGGACCATCTCCTCATATTCTTCTATTGTAACACACATCATGTTGGATCCCTTCATAATGGACCATCTACTCATCTTTGTATTCAAGTAATTTCACACTGTGATTTTAGGAAAATCTATCCCTAGGTGTGTGATATATTTTTCGGGAATCCTTAATTCTATATTCTTGTTTTTAGATCTTTCAACTTCGATTCGAGATTGTTTTTTCCCATTATTGACTCATTAATTTTAAAACCATTTATTTATTGGATTCTAAATTTAAATATTTTTGGCCTAACTGATTCATTTTTCATGTATATTAAATATTTAAATATTAAATTATAATTCATTTTTATTTCAACATAAGGAGAAGAGCATTTTTAATTTTAGATGTTGGTTCAAATCTAGTTTTCTGAAGTCCTTCACCCTAATGGATTTTGAATTTGATTTAATTGGTCTCTAATATGTCTTTTCAAATTAATAAATACACCCCCATTTTAAATTTCATTTTTAAAGGGTTTATTTGGACTTTGGTGATATGTTTAGTCTCTAAATGAGTAATTCTAAACTATTAAATGATTGAATGTATACTTTTTGTATAGATAATTGTTTTTTATTTGTAATTCATGTTATGACTATTTTATACCATCTTTATTACTAATTAATAAATACATAAGAATATATATTGATAAATTTATCTATATGTTCAGAAAGAGATGTGTTTATATGTGTATTGATATGTGAAGTATTTATACATATGAATGCATATATGTATAAGGATAAAATAATATTTGGTAAAATTATATGTATATCTTAAACATATCATTCAAATTAGATTTTCAATGGGTCCCATATTTGGTATTTTTAAGAATATGTTATATTTTAAATCAATAAGGCCTGATTATAAAAAGAAGTTAATGGGTTTTCTTAAAATGTGAAGCATCCCAATAGAAGCCCACGATATTATAATATTTTTGGGAAGGTCAATTTATATGATCTATCATGTTGGTATGTTTCCTGAAGAGTGGATTCACATTGATGGTGTAGGTAAGTGTGATGGTGTTTTTAATTTTCTATTCATTTATTTTTTATTCATAATAAATTTTATTACCACACATACCTTTTATAAATAGTCATAAGGATATTACATTAGAACCTCAGGTACCTTTGTAAGATTACTATGTCATATATTCTACGAAAAATTCTTCAATACCTATCTATTAGACTTTGAAACATCTCTACCTAAATAAACATAATGAGTATGTGGTTACCACTAGAACTTTGGATTCGACCTTCTGAGTGGATTGTTCAAGGAAATAGTTATGTATTGTTCAGTGGTCATGACTATGAGATGCCTAGGATAATGAATTGACCATAGTTACCCTAGGGGTTCCCCATAATTGTTACTCTTATATATAATTCTTTTTTGATGCCTTATTATTGACTGACATGTATTACCCTTTTCATATTGTTATAGTTATTAGTATTGTTATTATAATTTCTTTCTTATTTCAAATACTTCTTTTTCTAAAAGAATTTTTGGCCTATTTTTACAAATATCAGAGTTTAAAGTTACAATATTCCATTCATTGTTTTCAATGGAAATATTAAATTTACTTCCATATTTTCCCAAAAATTGAAAATGGTTGTTTTAATAAATTTTATAACTCCTTGTTTTAAGTTATGTGGTTTAAGAATACATTTTTATGCATATTTTAATATATCTTGAAAATGGATCTTTTATTTTTGGATAAACATTTTTCAAGGTGTAAGGTGGCTAAATTTGTATATTTTTAGAGAGTCATATATTTTATATTTCATATTAAGGTTCTGGAATATATTTTGATCACTCCAGGAGCTTTTATCAGTTTAGGGAAAAATGATGAATCATGGAGTCACATGAAAAAAAGTAGGTTGGTTTACTTTATTTCAATTTCCTTATCACAATAGAAAAATTACAAATTATAGTTTTTAATTCCTTAATGGGTTATATTTATTCATTTGGAGATATGAATGGTGAAAAAAAGGTAATGTTTGTTGTGGGGGATATGATGCTGATCTAAGGTACATCTCTTATATTTCTTTTGTTTATTTTTTCCTTACTTTTCTAATTGGCTTAAAGAATCTAAATATATGAATGCATCATTCCTTGATTATATTTCATTTTTTTCAATAGTTTTTAAATTTATTTATTAGTGGAAGTATTCACACTATATTGTTTTTGATTCTCCAATGTTCATCACCAACCCATGAGGATCAACAATACCACTAGGGACTTATCAAGGGACAACATGGGTATCTCTTGGATGTGTAACCAAGGTTGGTTCATCAAAAAATGGTATCAATTTATAGGTTGTTAAGTAGACATATTTTCTTAAAGTTAACTTTTTTGTTTTGGAAAAATTATTGATGGGATATAAGATCTTTAAGATATGAGAGGTTTGTCAATAGTCGGTACCTAATCACTACCACTCATGATGAAAGAAAAGATTTTAGGTGATACATGATTTTATTTATGAATTTGACATTTAATTTAATTATTTTAAATGAATTATATTTAAATTGAGGTCGTGTTGATTTCTATTGGTGGTTTATAGGTTTTTAGGGGTATTTTAGTGGTGATATTTGTTTCGCGGTTGTTTTATGATAGCTAATGTTTTAGGATGAAACTGTGGGTGGAACTAGAGGCATACATTGATCTTATATAGCAGAAAAACCATTTAAATCATATGTGTATGTTTTCGAGAAACTATTGGTGTTACTATCATAGTTTTCACATAGTTCTTCAAACTGTGGGTCCAAAATAATCAAAGCCACTATCCCTTCAATGTTTTCATTTTTTTAATTTATTATGGATTTTTAATCAGTTTATGTGTTGTTTCAATGTTATCCCAGTATTTTTTGTAATGTTTTGTGTTACAATTTGATTTTTTTAATATTAATTGGGTTTTACATGGTAAAATATAGTTTTTAAATGAGGGATGATAATTTTCATTAAATTAAGGAAAAATGATTTTTATGTTTTGATAATCATTAAGTAATTTCAAAAAGGATTTTTTAGATATTAAATAATATTTCAAGAAGTAATTTTATTTTTAAGAAATTAATGTATATAGTTTCAAAAGTAAATTTGGAAAAATCTTTACATTTAAATTATTTAAATATGGAATTTAGAATGGTTAATGGATGAAATTAATAAATTAGGTTTGGTTTATAATTTTCTAGTGATGGGATTTTTATTTTATCCCTTGAGTTGTTATATTGAAATATAAATTATTTCTTGTTGTCCTGTACCAAATTAATTTTTTATTAAAATAGAGGATTTGAAAATATTTTTTTAAGTGTTCTTATAGGGGACTTTGATTTTAAATATTTGGGTTTTGGTTTATTGTAATGTGTTTTTTTATCATGAGGAATTTGGAATTATTTTGGGTTCTGGTTTTTTGTTTTCTTAATATGCCTCGGTAAAAGGCAATTAGTGTTTTTGAAACGTGGTAAAAATCTACCAAGTATTACCAATTAATCCAATTTTGAGGTGCTTTAGGTTGTGTCTGTATCCTTAGATCTATAAATATTGTTCTTAAAGGATAGTGATTCATTGGGGTTATGTACTCATTCAATTTTCATATATGTTTCTTTGAGAATTGTTTGTCGAAATTTATAGTGAGGTTTGGTTTTAACTAACTTGAAATGAGAAGAATAGAGTGGGAATCATTAACCACATATGGTTCTAATTTCATGTGGATAATGCATGTTCATTGTCTATGTCTAATAATTTTTAATTTCTAACATTAATTAAATTTCTTAGTTTCTTGGTGCTCTTATCATTCCATTATAAATTTATATCTCTATTCCACGATAATATTTGTTTAAGATATAGATTATATTTTCTGAATTTTGTGATTTTTTTCCCTATTTCAATAATATGTTACTATTTCAGTGAAATAGTTGTTGTGCCTTGATCCGATATTTTTCTTTGATTCATTAAATTTTGTGGTTTGGTTCGTTTCTAGAAAATCCATTAATGTGTCCCTTTACTAATTGATCAATCTAAAGAAGTTTTTAAATATGGTGAGACCCACTATGTGTATCAATCTAATTTTACTTTCTCTAATCTGTCAGGTATGTGTGGTATTTTAGAAATAGATTTCTGTGTGGTGTTTTTGTCAGATTTTGGTCAGTAAGATACCATACTTAGGGTTATTTTCCATTCCAAAAAGTATTCCCCTTTGAACCTTATCTTGATATTTGATAAATTTTTGGGGACAAAAGTAGTATGTTGGGAGTATTTTTCACACCACCACCGCATTTCTATTTTTTAATTATTTACTATATTGTGTGATTTTTTAGAGTTTGAAACCTTGTTTTTTAAATATTTCTAAAAATTATATAATTCTTTCCCTTCTATATAGTAAAACCTCATGATTGAAAAACTATGTGGTGATTTTGTGAATGAGACTATAATTTTAATATAATTATTTATTGTATTTTTCTAAAACATGAATCCAAATTATGTATATCAGTAGGTGATTCCAATATGTGGTGCATTGATATAACACTGTTTAGAAAAATGAATTCCAAAACCATGCGACTTTCCCAATGTTTTAATAAAAATTAATTAAACCCCTCTCCCCATTTAGGGAATAAATTTTTTCATTATCCAATTTTTCTTCTTTTTCCAGACATGGATTTAGGAGGAACCCCTCACAAAAAACTCCTCTCCTCACCTAGGATTATTGGAATTTAATTAATTTTATTTCATGTGAATCGATCCTAAGGTGTGTGATGTATCTATCAGTCCTCCTTCATTCCTAATTTAATGTGTTATACTTTATTTATTCTATTCAAGGTATTTTCCCCCACGATTGACTCATTAATTTTATTAAAAATTTCATTGGGATTAAAAATTTATAATTTTGATGCTTAATAGTATTATTGTGTGTATATATAAAATTTTTAATGAAAATATTTAATAAAATTTTCATTTCCACTGAAAGAGAATACTATTTTTATTTTAAATGATTGTTGAAATTGGGGATTCTCTAACTATTCACATCAATGATTTATAAAGTTAAATGAATGTATTTTTAAGTTTTATTTTAAAATTCTTAAATATACCCATGTTTTTAATTGGATTTATATTGGGTTTATTTTCACTATAATGAAACACTTGGGTTTTAGAAAAGAAATTTCAAACTGTTTAAAATTTAAATAATTTTTTTAAAAATATAATTTTTTTTCAATTATAACCCAAATTATAAATATTTTTATTAGTATTTAATAATTATAAATAATTTCATTAACAAATATATCCATAATTTTATATAGGTATTCACATGAGGATTTGGAAATATGTTCATTGAGATTAGAAGTATTTATATATATAGATTCATATAAAAGTGACAGTATAAGATGATTTGGGAACACGAATTTTATATCATGAACCTGGTTTCCAAATGAAATTTAAAAGGGTCTCCTATTTGGAGTTTCTAATAAGAGATTCTATATCTAAAATATAAGTCTTTGTTGGAGGAATTGATTAGAGTGTATTCTTAAAATGTGAAGAATCACAATAGAAGTCCAAGATATTATAATACATATTGGAGGGGAAAATCTATTTGATTCTATAATTTGGTACATTTAATGATGGGGGAATCACATTGTTGTTGTAGGGATGTATAATAATTTTGTGTGTTCTACTTTTATTTCATTTTTATTGAGAATTGATATTGTTTCCACACCTCTATTTTTCAATTTATCACTATGATAATACATGGGATCTATGGTCACCTTGGTGGGATGACTAAGAGAAATATAATAGGAAAATGTATACCCTAAAAATCTATTATTCTATAATATAACAATAAAAATAATACATGATGATATAGATGTGGTTACACTTGAGAGTTTTAATTTTTCCTTATTTATGACTCATGCACAAGAACAAGTACCCATGATTTGATCACCAAGATTATGAGAATGCTAAGATAATGTCACAAATATAGTTTCACTATGGTTTAACCAGGGTCCTTACTTTTTTATACTTATGATTTTTTGGTACCTTATTAGTGAATAGATTTCTCTACTAATTTTTAAATTTTTTATTTAGTTTTGTTAGTGTTATCATTCATTCTTGATTATGATTAATTATTTTTCTAAACGAACCATCGGTTTAATTCTCATTAAATCTGAGTTAAATGGTTTCGGATGACTTCATAATTATAAAATTATATCTTAAATGTGTTTCCATATTTTCTAACAATTTATTATTTTAATAATGTTTATATCTCCAGGTTTAATAGTGAATGTTATAAAAACCTAATTTTAAATGTATTTTCAAACAATATTGAATATATATATTTGTGTTATTTAAGGCTAAGCATGTGGATATCTAGGTGGTGACATATTGGGGATTTCTCATGATCAATACTATATTATATATTTCATATTTAGGTTTTGGAAAATTTTATAATCACTCTTGGGGTGATTGTTTCTTTGAGAATCGTTTCTAGCTCATTGGTTCATAGTGAGGCCAGTAGGTAGTTTTATTTTATATCTATTTCCCCATAGCATCATCCAAATTAACCACTTATATTTTTTCAGTTAATTTGTGGTGTTTATGCATGTCAAAATAGGGTTATTGAATAAAATTATATCATGTGTGAAAGTTAATTTGTGGTGAGAGAAGGGACTATATTTATATTATGTTGTTTAGTTGTTTCGTCTTCATTGATTTTTAATGGGAATAAAAAATATGGAAAAATCATGCCATAATTTTTGTAAATTTTGATTATTGTTATTTATTTTATTTTATGGGAGAAATATTTCCCACTATATTTTATAAATTCCCTAATTCTCATCACTAGCTTGAGGGGATCAATAATTCTGCATGGACCTTATCGTGGGTTGGATCAAGTGTCTGATAGAAGGGCTACCTCAATTATTTCTTGAAATATATAATATTTATGAAATGGTATACATGAAATAACACAATAAAATTACCCTAACTAGAACTTTAAAACATCCCCCACTCACTTTTACCATGTCCTAGTTAAGTCATCCCTACCACATGATGCAATCCCAAGTGATTTATTCCTATAGATGAAAAAAAAGTAATCCAATGATTTACATATGGTTTCAGACAACAATAGAAGTACCCATTAATATCATAATTATATTAAAGAAATTTTTATATAAAAAACAATTATTATAGGATCTAATTGATTAAAATAATACTAATAAATTATTCAGGACAATGCTAAATAAATTATTCCTCATATTTAATTACTTAAAACCACTTTTGAAAACTATTTCCTAATCAAATACAAGTATTCATGTAAGGTTATACTACATTCAAAAGACTATGAATATATTATATCTGTTAATATAGATATGTCTAATAGCGAATAAATATTACATTATTCAAAACGGAATTTGGAATAAAATTGAAGAAACCATATCCATTATATCAGAAAAAAATAACCACATCACCCTAGTAACTTGGGTTTTTTTATAAAAGTGTTTTAATGACACAAACAAATAATCCACCTGATGTTTTTATAAATCTACACCAAATGTAATGGCCCAAAAATTATATATATATGGTATTTGAACAAAAAATTAATTATGCTACATAGCATAATGTGTCTGAGATATAGTGATACATATACTCAAGCACAACTCCCAATATATAGAAGGTTTTCATCATGGAGTGAGGACAAAGACTATACATTTAGCAGACTATGAATTCAGTACCATAGCAAAAAAATACACATATGAATTTAATATACAAGAAAAAAAATTGGAATTATATATATGTACCAACCATACCAGTAACAACATCGTGTTATTAAAAAAAACCTATGATAAACATAAATCCACATATACAAGAATGATTTCCATAAGTAATCAATCTTGTACATAGTAGTATGAAATAGAAAAAAAAAACTAACGTAATATGATCTAATGTAATATAGTCAATGAAAATGACCTGGAACCATATCTATCTCCATGTCAAGTTCCCTAAGCTCAGTGTCTTACCAAATGGGCTTTGCCTTTCCTTGAATCCAAAATATTGGATATAGTATTTCTAGTAAAGAGAACATATAGGTTATGGGTATGAAAGTTAGTAGGATACCACCAATAATCCCATAACATAAATACAAATCTGTATGTGAATTTATGTAAGGGATAATATATAAATATATAGTAACCATTCACAAATTATGTTTTTTTGTGCTAACTATGCCTCCGAAAAACCCCCAAATTTTCTTACATTGGTAAATAGAAATGCATGAAATTTTCTTACTAGAGGAATACCAGAATACACACCAATTATAATAAAATATATAATAATTTATATAATGGACTTTGATAGAATCTAAAAAATGGGAAAGACATTGCATATCCAAACCACTATGAATGAATAATCCACATCATCTGAAATGATATACTGGTCAAACACTACCATTAAAATAAATTGTTCAACACATCCATATCATTATGATGTCCTAAAATATCTAACCTATCAATACATAAAAAACTATATTATAAGGATAAAATATAGTTTGGTTGATTTAATTTAAATGAATAATAAAATGGATTTGAATCATGGGGAAGCCATTACATTCCTTTTTGGATGTACACTAAAATTGTAAATTGATGATATGTATGTACACGTGCATGAATATTTCAAGTGAAACATATATATATATATATAATATGACATTATTTATATGGGTGTACATATGGTATGTATTTGTGATGCATATATTATTTCATGAATGTTATGCATGAAATATATATATATATATATATATAATTCATGTATTGATTTATAAAATTATATAAATATATATTATTTATACTAAATTGTATAATCAGTTAAATTAATTAATGATGAGAGAGATAGATTTTCATTAATTCATCGAAATCTTTCAATGAATTATAACCACTACTAGAAATGCATGAAATATGTTAGAGTATACTTGGAATTTGTCTATATAATTAGTTAATGACCTCTAGTTTGGTGTGTGATGTGATGTGTACAATCCACTATTAAATTCTCTACCTCCTAAAACATTGTTTATATCTATTTGAGAAGGTGTTATAAACCATTCAAATATCTGGTATCCTCTCAATACCATCATGGATCCTTTAGTTGGTTTCCCTAGTTATAGGGTTCTTATATTCATTGATCACCATGACATCCCACAAAGGATTCTATGTTGAAGGAAGAAATCAACATTTCCTACTTGTGATTTACTATAAGTATTTTTTTTTAATTTTTCTTACATATAATTTTTCATGAATATAGATCCCATTTAGTTTTGAGTTTTCTTCACATATTTATGATCATTGGATATTAATAAAAAATAACACAATTTGTATTAAAAGGAGTTTCTTTAATTTTAAAACATTCTAGATTCACTGGTTTTAAAAAAAATACAATCGTAATGCCCCGACCCAAGTTACCCAGAGTCGGTGCACTATTTTAATTCATTGGAATGATTACAAGGAATCAGGTCCCTAAAGACTGATCAGTTTCTCATTCTTTGAAAATAGATTATATACATAAACGTTACATTACACATTAGAAGATAAACTACATTATAAATCATCCTTTGATAATTCCATTAATTCCCTAGCTTAACCCTACTTATCAATCATAAAACACTTCTTGGAATACTAGGAAAATAAAACATAATGAAGGGGTGAGCTCAGATGATCAGTAAGGATAACAATATTGTGGAAACATTCATAAATAAGCATAAACAACAAAAGAAATGTATAAGACTAAAACAAAAGCCTTTTAAATATAAACATCAGCATAATATGTCATAGGTGAAATCAAATAATGTCATTTACTTTTTCACATGGATATTATACTAGTCGAATATTCACATGCAATATCAATAGCCACTTTCATAATGATGGAATTCCTAATGCCTGACTTCATAAACACATAGTCAAGGCCTTGTGCCAAGAATACAAAATATTTTTTTTCATATCCTTATGATAAGAAAATAGTTTGTCTCATGAGACCTACCGATGTATCGAGAAGCTATAGAGGGCTCCACCCATCACTTACGAAGTCTAATACATTCCTCATATGAAAAGGTTTAAACATAACATAAAAATTCATATTAAAACTAGAATACAAAATGTCAATACTTTTTCTATAAACCATGAATGGTTTAAAAATAACACATCCACATTAAAACATATCACAAAACCGTCAATACAATATGGTATATTTTTATCATAAAAAATCTACTTCAAAAAAAATCCATCAAAGGATGTTGACATAGATGAAAATGATTTGTAAACTCATTGAGAAAAATATCTATTTTTCATGAAAACATTTTCATATCAAACAATTTATAAAGGAATACATTTAAATACATTTTTAAATCAATGTTTATTATACCACTTTGAAACATTTGAATGTAATTAACAATTTAAAAACATTCATTTCCAAATAAATAAATCCTTAAAATCTGTTTTGAAAACATGGACATTAATGAGAATGATTTAGAAGAATAAATATTTAAAATATTTAAAATGATGTTTTAGTAAAAAAGTCTCTTAAAAATAATCCCTTAAAAAATCTTTTATGAAACATGGAACTAGATAATAAATATGTCCCAGTAGTTACTTACATAAAAACAACCTCGGATAATAAAGAGATTTTGAAATTAACCCTTACCTTGCTCTTTCCATTGGTCGAGGGTATGGTAATCCTCATCTATATTGACCATAGTATGTTTTTATATTATACTAGAACCATATTTATTTTTATAATATCCTACATGATTCATTAATGACTTTATACTACCCATTTAATAATTATTTCCATGTTAAATTTACATTTTGGATAATAATCACTTTCTTTATCGTATTTGTTTTATCTTGCTATTCTTGATCGTATTATTTAGATCATGATTTAAATAATTAAAGAATATAAACCTCGATGTTATAAATAATATGTAATTAGAATAAGAATATTAATAATAGATAGATGTAAGAAATAGAAGGCACCGTTTATAGAGACGGTAGGCTATACATAAGCATAAAGACTATTTTCGTTTTCATATCGTATTGAACGGAAGTAATTGAATAACATATATAAAAGTACAAACATACATACCTATATATATATATATCCAGTAGAATTATTATTTCATATTTTACATAAGTATTAATAATATATATTTTTATAATCATCGTCGAATGGTGAACGTTGAAATTAATCTCATCGCTTCGTGGAGAAGGTAATCTGTACGTACGCACGAGCTACAATATCATTATATTGATGGTGAAATAGTATAAAATTGGATGGTATTTAATATATTGAGAATAATTAAATGTTATATATATTATTTGCATCAGTTATACTTATTATTATACCCATCCAAATAATTAAGTGTTTTAATAACAAACTACACCACGACGTGGAGATGGTAATTCGTGCGTACGCACGTATGATGACCTTTTCATTTATAGGATGGATAAAATAATGAATATGGTTTTAATATTTTTACAATAACATCATAGTGTATATAATATAGTGGAGTTATTATTTTAGAATGGAATCAACAAAGAATGAGGAAGTGGAAGAAGAAAAAATTTGAAAGAGGTGAGGAAATATTTACATCATCTTCAGGTTCTTCTTTTTGATTTGATCAAAAGGGCTCATAGGTTATCTTTCTGAACAAAGTAAGGACTCTAGGATAAAGGGAGTAAATTTAGGAGGATATTTGGGCAGGGTTGGGATGGGACAAAAGTTTTTTGAGGTTTGAAATTAAGAGATGGTGAAGTGCCATTTTATTAGAGAGGTGAGGGTCACTTGAGGAAAAGCCTAAAATATTATTTTATAATAAAATAATTTTCAATTTCTAATTTCTCCAAAATGAATTATTTAAAGGATAAGGTGGTAATAGGTCGAACAAATCTCAAACAATACGTTTTATATTGGTTTAGGTCATCATATAATCCTTATTTTTAGATTTAACTCTGAGTTAAATAGCTTGACATTTACCATGTCTCTTTGTATTTTTATATTAAATGGTTAACAAACATATTATAACAAGCCCAAAGAACCCCATGTGGTTCATTATTTATATATATAACCTTATATATGTCCTCTGTAAAGACATTATATTTTTATGAATATTATATCAGTTAAAAATATAATATTTGTTTTAAAAACTCTATTATGTCAACTTTGACACTATTTAGTATTTTATATTTCTGAAAGCCATAAAAATTTTATAAATTAGAATAAAATTTATTTAAACAATAATAACATATAATATTAATCTATAAAATTATTGGAACTCACCATAAGTCTTAAATTACAATTATTTGAATATTTATAATATCAATTATTCTAATCATTCATAAATAAGGTAATTATTGTATAATCATTGTGTCCTAAATAAATTAAATTAATTAAGGTCTAACAATTATAAATAAAATACCATTATGTAGTTTTTTTATATTTCTAATTAATATTAATAGTAAAATTTATCTTATGTATAACCCTATATTGAAAATGGTTTAGTTTTTAAACATTGAATTTAACTAATTTATCTCTTTTTTAAATAAAATAATAATAAATGTCCTAATCTTATCTATGTGCACCAAAGGGGGCCATATTTTATTCTTAATGTAGTTTTTGGTAAAATTATACATATCCAATAGAATTAGAACATGTGTTAGGATAATTTTAATATCATTTTTACCCTTAATTACCCTATTTTCTTATAATTGCGGTATATAAAAGTCAAAAATTACTATTCACCAAAACATATTTTTATCTTTTTGAACCACATTACATACTGATGTCAACCATGTCCCTCGGATTTTTTAAATTCAACTCACAAAAGTGGTAAAATTATGTTTTATGGAAATTGGTAAATGCACCTAGATGGTGGGTTAAAGACGACAAAATGTTCGACAAAATTCTATATATATAAACTTATTATAAAATGAATCCAATGAATTAAATTGAACATATATAGGTATTATGTATCTATTTTGACCTAAGATAAATTAAAAAAAATTAACAAATTATTTAAATAAAAATTTGGTTTTATATAATAACGATGTGTTTTTAACTATTCATCAAAAATTGAAAGTTTTCAGAAAAATAACAAAAATTTACCCAAATATAATTTTGACAATACAATTCAAAAATAAAGTATATTTAACCAAATTAAAAACATTGGAGTTTCATTTATTAATTTAAAGGTAATTATTATTGTCAAAACCAAAAGACGTGTTTTTGAAGAGTAAAAACAATCAAAAGATTGACATGTGTTTCTGTCAAATTTAAATGTGAAATTACTTATATTGACATAAATTGTATTAAATGATAAAAATATAATCTAATTATACTTACAACCCGTTAAAATTAAAAATTTATCACTATATTTTATTTTGATTAAAAATTTGTTTTTTATTAAAACATATTATTTTTCACTATTCATCAAAATATGAATGTTTTTAGAAAAGTACCAAACATTTATCTAAACTAAATATTTATGCCCCACTTCCAAAGAAAAAATTAATTTAATTAAATTGAATATATAAAAGTGTCCAATATAGGTTTTAAAAGGGTTTGCTTTTAAAAGGAGGTGAAATTGCATTTTTAAAAAAATACTTATTTTATCTGAAAAAATTAATGTTCTCTTATATTATGTTTTTGAAACACATAATATTGATGTTAAAATCATAAAGATTATATAATATTCAAAATGAAGTTAATACTTTTCATAACTGATTTTTGAATAGTATGTTTAATAAGTTGTGGTGCACTCAAACATTGTGTTAACTGTAGCGCAAGCTATTGAATTACTTTAATGTTGTAACGTACTATGAAATCTTGGGGTCTTACATTCTCTCGTCCTTCAATAAATCACATCCTCACAATTTGAGATTATTCTTCTAAAAGGTTACAAATATAAAAATACCATTGTGAAAAACTCACATCTGAAATTGGTTTAATAAAATTTACTCTTAATAAAAGGGAAATGGAAATGGTAAAGTCACCACCAAATTATGATCTTGATTAATAGAAAATTGGATGAAATTACAGACACATAATTGGAGGGAAAACATGAATATTTAACGATAGCGATTGAGGTCATCAATCAAAATAAAGTGTAAAATTGTGGGCCTTAAAGCCATCAATCTAAGATGATGTAAAATATTGTCGGTTCAACAAAACATAACGTGTAAGGATCACACATTTTAGGTTTTAAGATCCATTCCCTAAACATTAAGAATTAATTAATCCATATAATAATAGGAAAAAAATTTAATTGACAAGTAGAGTTTCACCCTTCAACTAATTCCTACCACCAACACATCATTCACTCCAAAAGATAATATAATTCAAAAGTATTCTATTTATCCTAATCATATAGTGTTCTAAAAATAATGAATTTATAATTCATTTGACATACTATTTAAAATAACTACATTATAAAAGCTAGGGCATCGGGTAGGCTAGTAGTAGGTGATGCACCCTTGTCACCCTTAGATTGTGGGTTCAAGTATCGTGCCTTTTCCGAACGCGATGGGTTGTCACCCGACCTCCGGGTTGTCCTTTTTCTGACAATCCAAAAATAATCTCAAGAAATAAGTTAACATTATCAATAGTATCCATTTTCAAACTTAATCGATTCCAACCTTTGACTTATCCAAAATACTTCTGTCCAGACTCATACTACAAAATTTATATGGAAGGTAAACACAATGAAGATCCATTTTTCCATGTAATAATATATGAATACTTTCATCATTTATTATTTTAAAACATGTTAATACCATGAATTATCATATAATCATATTGATTAAATTCATTCTCCCTTATTTCTTATAGAATACTTGATATACTCCATATATCTAAAAAACATATTAACACAAAAAATGATGGAATAAAAAAACCATTAACCAGTTCCAATGATGTCAATAATATTCAATATAATTTTTCCAAATCAATCATATATTATTCCAAAATCAATACCTCCGAATCAGGACAAAATTGAAGTTTTGCCTTTCCTTCACCCATGTATTTTCCAAAAAGTTTTACTAGTAATTGAGTCAATTTTTTGGGTTCCACACAATCACAAGTCCTTATGAAATAGTGCTGTAGTAAAATCCTTATATAGTCCATAATTATTATAACATGTACATTATTAATACAATACTCAAATGACACAATACTTTAATAACAACATAATAACACTTAATCATTCCTCTTCATCTTCGGTAGTATCATAACATGATTATTATCCAATAGTAGCATTTGGGGTACACTCTTTTGATTTCGACATTGATTCGTGTAGTGTCCCAACTTCATGTAGATGAATCATTGTACATTTGAAACAATTTTCTCAGAATTGAAATCACATACATGGTGTCCTTTTTCCTCACACTTATAACAAACTATCATTCCCTTCAATCATTTACCAAGGTGATTATAACTACAATTATCACATATGGGAAAATCATTCTTTCCCTTATTCCCTTTATCCATCATTCTCTCTACCATCCTTTTCTTTTATGTCTTCCCTTCAAAGCCATAGGACTTAGAATATTCATTACTTATCTTATTAACACAATATATTATTTCATTAGAGGATGATAACTGGTATGAGAGTTTTTCCTTTCTAAAAGATGTCATAATACCATGAAAGATATGATTTTTGTTAATCTTTCGATCATGCATGTTGTTGGAGGTCTCATTCCATCTATTGGGTGTCATTTCTAAACAATGGCATACACTATATTAGTCTATAAATCACAATTTATAATTCCAAACTTGTAAAATATTTATCATAAATTGCACAGTTTATGGATATAATCCATAATCATAAAATATTTTTCTTTGGTGAATTATACACTCATAATCCTTTCATAGTGGATAGAATAGAAAATTATAATTATCCTAAGCATATCCCCAGGGAGAGTCGTAACCAAGAGTGCAGTAAGGACCGTTGTCGTGCACCCATTCCCGTTCGAGTCTAGCTCAAAGAAGTGTTTTTGTGTTTTACCACTAGGTACATCTATGCTTGAGACACCTCAATCAGCTCGTATCCAGACATAAATTTATTTCTTGAAAAACTCACAAAATCTCTACAACACCAAAATTCTAGGAATTTATTCAATACTAATTCTCAGAGTCTATATTAGGGTAGTGTTCTCTAATCGGAGTTTTTCTATATCAAGTTTCTAAGGTAATTTCTAAAAATACTCTAACACCAAATGTATCTCCCCAGCCCAGTTACCTAGAATTGGTGTATTATTTTGAGACATTGGCATGATTACAAGGAATCATGTCCGTAAAGATAGATCAGTTTAGTAGTTTTGGAAAATAGATTACATACATGAATGTTACATTACACATTAAAAAATGAAACGCAACATAAATGATCCTTTGATAATTACACTTATCTGTTAGATCTACCCTTATTATCAATCAAAAAAAACTTCTTGGAATCCTAGAAAAATAAAACATTTTAAAGGGGTGAGCTCAGTTGCTCAGTAAGCATAACAATATAGCAGAAATTTTCATAAATAAGCTTAAAAATTTAAGGTAATGTATAAGATTAAAACAAAATCTCTTTAAGCATAAACATCCTCATTATATGGAAGAGATAAAATATTATAATGTCATTTACATATTAACATTGATAATCTACTTGTCGAGTAATCCCTTGCAATATAAATGGCCTCTTTCATAATGATGGAATGCAAAATACCAGAATTCATAACCACATAGTCAATGCCTTTGGCCAAGAATACAAATAATATTTTTTGAAGGCCATGGCCTTGAACACAATTTCATCTCATGAGACATACCAATCCATCGAGGAGCTATAACAGGCACCACCAATCAATTACTAAGTCCAACGCATTCCTCATATGAATTTTTTTAAACATAACATAAACATTCATATTAAAACTAGTTTATGAAATGTTAACACTTTATCCATAAACCATGAATGGTATAAAAATAACACATCCATAGTCAAACATATCACAAAACATTCAATACAATATAGTATATTTTTATCATAAGAAATAAACTTTAAAATTGTTTAAAACCCATCAAAGGATGTTGACATTGATTAAAATGATTTGTAAAACTCTTTGAGAGAAATATATCTTTTTCATGAAAACATTTAAAAATCACAAAATTTATAATGGACATTTAAAGACGTTTTCTAATCAGTGTGTCTTATACCACATTGAAACATTTGAAAGTAATTAACAATTTAAAAACATTCATGTCCATATAAATAAATCCTTAAAACCATTATGAAAACATGGACATTAATGAGAATGATTTAGAATAATGGATATTTAAAACATTTAAAATGATGTTTTAGTAAAAAAGTCCCTTAAAAAGAATATCGTTGAAAACTCTTTTTAAATACATAGACATGGGAAATAAATATGTCCCAGTAGAAACTTATATAAAAACAATCTCGTATAATAATGATATTGTGAAATTAACTCTTACCATGCACTTTCCTTTGGTCGAGGATACGTTTATCCTCATGAATAACGACCATAGTATGTTATTAAATAATAACAGAACCATATTAATATTTATTATATCATTCATGATTCATTTATTACTTTATACTACCCATTTAATAATGATTTCCACGTTAAATTAACATTCTGGTTAATAATCGCTTTCTTTATCGTACTTGTTTTAACATGCTATTCTTAATCTTATCAAATAGATCATGATTTAAAATCATAAAGAATATAAAAATTGATTTATATATCATATATATTTATAATATAAACATTTATAATAAAAATATATATGAAATGGAGGGCCCCATTTATAGAGATGGTAGGCCATATGTATGCATAAACATTGTTTCTGTTTTCATATCGTATTGAACGGAAGTAAGTGAATAAGATATATGTATGTACATATATAAATATATATATATATATCTCCACTAGAATTATTATTTCATTTATTACATACATATTAATAATATATATTTTTATAATCATCGTTGAATGGTGAACGTGGGAATGAATCTCATCCCTTTGTGCAGACAGTAATCTGTATGTACACACGATCAAAAATATCATCATATTGATGGTGAACTAGTATGTAATTAGATGGTATATCATATATAAAGATTAATTATGATGTTATATTTATTATTTACGTCATTTATACACATTATTATACCCATCCATATAATTAAGTTTCTGAATAACAAACTACACCACGATGTGGAGATGGTAATCCGTACGTACGTGCATATGATGACTTTTTCATTTATAGGATGGATAGAATAATTAATATGGTTGTAACTTTTTTATAATAACATCAAAGCATTTAGAATATACCATATTTATTATTTCATAATGGGAACAACAAAGAAAGAGAAAGTGGAAGAAGAAAAAGAACTTCAAAGTGGTCACAAAATATTTACCTCTTCTTCAAGTTCTTCCTTTTCATTTGATCAAAAGGGATCCGTAGAATGGCTTTATAACAAAAAAAAGGCATATAGGCTTAAGGGAAAAAATTTAAGAGGATATTTTGTAAGGTTTTTTCTGAGACAAAAGGCTTTGGAGGTGTGAAATTAAGAGAAGTGGAAGTTCCCTTTTATAAGAGAGGTTAGGGTCACTTTAGGAAAAGCTTGAAATATTATTTTATAATCAAATCATTTTCGATTTATAATGGCAAAAAAATAAATTATTTAAAGTATAAGGTTGTTATGGGTCCAAAACCACTTAACTAATAGGTTTTAGATAGGTTTAGATCAACATATTAACTTTACCATTTAGATTTTATTCTTAGTTAACTAGTTTGACATTTACCATGTATCTTTGTATTTTTATATTATATGGTTAATAAACATAATTTAACAAGTCAAGAGAACCAAATGTGATTCATTATTAATATAAATAACTTTAGATATGTCCTTTGGCTGAATCATATATTTTTAGGAATATTATATCAATTAATAATAAAATATTTCTTTTAAAACTCAATTATGTCAATTTAGAAACTATTTAGTATTTCATTTTTTTTAAATACCAAAAAAACATTATCACTTTGAATAAAATTTATTTAACCAAACCTAACATGTAATAACAACATATAAAATTTTTCTGATTCCCCATAAGTTTCAAATAAAATTTATTTGGATATTTATAATATCAATTATTTTAATTATTCATTGACAAGGTAATTACTGCATCATCATTGTATTATAAATAAATTAAATTATTTAACGTCTAATAATTATAAATAAAATACCATTATGTGTTAAATCTTGTAATCTTTCTAATTAATATTTATAGTCGAATTTATCTTATGTATAACCCTATATTAAAAATGGTTTTCTTATTAAACATTGAATTTAACTCTATTAACTCTTCATTAAATAAAATAATAATAAATGTCATAATCTTTTCCAAGTGGACCAAAGGGGGTAATATTTTATTCCTAATGTTGTTTTGGGTTGAATTATTAAAAAATTTGTTTTCAATTAAAACCTAGTATTTTTCACTATTCATGAAAATATGAAAGTTATCAGAAAAGTATCAAAAATTTATCTAAAATAAATTTTTATTTCATGATTCTAAAGAAAAATATAATTCCATTAGATTGAATATCTAAAAGGGTCAAATATTGTGTTCAAAAAGGCTTCTCTATTAAAAGGCTGAAAAATTGTATTTTCTGAAAAATACTTATTTTATCTGAAAAAATGAATATGTTCTTTTATTATGACTAATAAACACATAATATGGATGTTAAAATTATATAGAGTATATAATAATCCAAATTCAATTAATACTACTCATAACCACTTTTTAAACGATTTGTTTAGTAAGTTGTGGTGTGCTCGTACTCGGTGTTGTGTGTAGCGCAAGCTATTGAATTACTTTAATGAGATAACATACTATGAAATCTTGGGGTGTTACAAAAACACCTTTATAAAATTAGAAATATCTAATTTACCTTTTCATGACTTATATAAAGGTAAATAGATTTACCATTATGAAAGATGGATACGTAAATATAGATCTTTGTTTTACTTATACAGAGGTCATAGAGTAAAGGTGGTTTAATGCTTTTCACATACATTGGTAGACTATGTAAAGGTAATACCCTAGCACAAGTTGTAGCCGAATGGTTATACCCTTACATGATATGGTTTAATAATGGTAGACTTATATTTAACCTTACAAGGTATCCTTATGTGGTCTATGAAAAATTGAGATTTCTCTTATGCAAAGGTGTTTCATAAAGTTAATACCCTTTGAAGAAATCATTAAGTAAGGATCATCATATTTTTACCCTTACACATAAAGGTAATAGATATATTTAAAGTTACCCTGTGTTTTACATTTACCTGGTGCATGAAACAATCATAGTATGTAAAGTTTTGTATAAATATAATACCTCTATGTGAGGGTGAAACATAAATGTAATCAATGTTTAAACATTATATTAGTGATTAGATAAGATATGTAATGGTAACCATTAAGTTACCCATACATGGGAATTTGGAATCCTTGATTTCCTATATGCAAATCATATGTATAAGTGTAAATGTTTAATACCCTTATGCAATGTAGGGGTGTTCTATAAGTGTAAATATAATATTAATAAAAATTTGTATATTAATAAATTAAATGTTTTTCCTGGATTATAAATTATTTATAAATAATGGTAAAACATATTTTGGAATATTTTATTTTTAAAAAAACTTTTTAAATTTAACAATTAATAAAAAAAAATTTTTTAACATTATCCAAGAATATTAAATGATAGTATTTTAAATTCCATTTAACAAATTATATAGAATCTTTTCTGATATATAAACAAATGTTTTTATTAAGAAATCATAATTGGTAATTAAAAATGGGTTATAAATTATGAAATATTGTGAAAATATAAAATGTTTTTACTTTGATTATGAATTGTTCTTAATTAATTATTATGAATTATACCAAATAAAAAGGTGACTTGTTTTAATATTATTTACTAAAAATAAAAATTGTGTCTCTATGATATTTTTGATCAGGGATTAAATAATAAATATTTATATTATATTTTTAGTATGTAAAATGTTGAAATAATAGAAATTGGATAATAAATTGATTATAATTCAAAACCAATCATAAAATTAAAATACAAATTTCATATAATGATAATTATAAAGGAGATCTTATTATAATAATTTTAAAATTATTATATTCATGATTAGGAATTTATATAATTTTGAATATGAAAAATATAAAAGGGTTTATAATTAACACGTATTTATGAATTGTTTATATATTTTTTACCAATTTTAAATGTTTTAATTATTCATTTTTTTTAAATTTTATTCATTGTCCTATTGATTATTAGTGAAATGTTTAATAAATGTTGATTTTTTATTTTAAACATTTAAAATGTTATACTTCTTCAAAGATAAAGACATGAATTTATTGCAAGGCATGATAATAAATTATGTTTTTTAATGTTTATTGACATCTATTTTTAATTGATGTCATGAGGTTGATATTAGATGTTAAATATAGATTTATCATATTCAGTGTTAAAGTTTTGATGAACAAGATTCCCTCTTGAGTAACGAATCCATAGGTATAGGAACTTCGGGTTGGAGTACCCACATACACGAAGGCATATGCCTTATTTAGGTAAGTGAATGGGGTCACATATCTATCACTTCGGAATATTCATTTAGATATTGTTAATCTCATGAAAATCTAAAAATTTACATGAAGTTTTCATACACATCATGAATATGATGCATTCATATACATATTAATATACATTACTTTTAATTATTAGTGAATAACATGAACTTGTGTGTTGTGTAAGGATTTACAAGTAAATATGGTTTGGACAAGTTGATTTATTGTAGTGAATAGATTTCAAAACAAAATTACTAAAATAATTTATAAATAAAAATGAATAAAATGGGATAATATTGTGAGATTCAAATACCCATTAAATTATAATTGTGAGATTCCTTCCAAAGAAACACTTTCAAAGGAAACCATTATCTAACTGGCCTCTATCTTTCCATAGTGGGGTTCAAAATATTATCTTTTGTGAGGAAATAAAACAATAAGTGACTATGTATTATTAAATGCATAGTTTCACACTATAGAGGTGTTTCTCTGGATTGTCTTATGTTTTCTTGTTTTGGATGTTTTCTTTAGATGACACATAGAAATAGATACTAGAGAAATAGAGATGAGTAAATCCATAATATGGGTTTTGATAAAATATTATCCACTCATGTATCAAAGAGTCGAAAATTTTGTGATTGGGATAAATCCATAGAAAAATAACTAAAATGGAGAATTTTATTCCATTGTAGGGTCTTTTATTAGTGAAATATAGATCATAGCTCACTAAATGGATATGGAATATAGGAACATCAATTTTAATGGGAGCACTATCATTTAAATTCATTAATGATTAGATATAAAACATGATATTCATCTAATAAAAGTTTTTTTCCTACTGAAATCCATCATCATCATAAAATTAAACTTTAAATTAATCCATGAAATCAAAATATTAATGTTATAAAAACCAATAATTGATATCTTATGAAAATTTATTGAGAAATATAAACATTATATGTGTTAAAAAAATTCCTTCCTATAACTATGTGTTCATGTTCTTCAACAAGAAAATAAATATCCTTATGGAGGTCTGTAATGATTAATTTAGGGTTTCAATGGAACAAGATTGTAATTCTCCTAAGGAATTACAGTATTATATTATTTATATTATTGGTTAATTAAATGATATTAAATATGTTTGAATATGTTTAGTGACACTGAATAATTCCTATAAGTTTTATTCTGGTTAAAAAATTCTTTATATTGTTTGTTGTTGAAATATTCAAACAATGTAAATGAATTCGATGAAAATTTTCCATGATACCACCAACATGTTATAAATGGACGGATTAGGAATATTATGTCTAGATCTTAGTTCTTTATGGATACAAATGTGATAAAAATATAAAACTAGAAGAATAAAAGTTATTTAAAAAGATCAACAATGTTTCTTGAAGAATCCAATCAAGGAAATTGGAACATAAGGTTGTCAAGAATTGGGATAAAATTTACATCTGATGGGATTATCTGGAATACCTGAAGGACTTTTTGAAACTCCATGGAATATCCTTAAATTGAAAGTATGTTATAGAAATTAATTCATAAATTTTGAAGTCTATGTATACTAAATGTATATTATACAAAGTGATATAAATGTATATGAGTTAAAAATTGAAGTTATCATTTAAAGTACATCTAATTTTTTTCAAGAAATGTTGAAAATAAATTCAATGTAATAAATTTGAATGTAATGATATTTATTAATATCAAATGAATCCAAATAAAAATCGTCTATCATTATCTCAATTTTTTAATGTAACAAGAGATGTTTTTTTACTATAAAAAGTTTTTTTTTGAGAAACATGATATGATTTAAAATATATAAAATGTCTTTAGGATTAATTAGATTATGTAACATATATTGATAAGAATATATGGTTAAAAAATTTATCTAGGATAAAAAATTTTCTCCAAATATTTGATTAAATATGTGGGAATTTTTTCCTACCAACCACTATTAGTATATTTTATTAAATTTATATTTTTAAATAAAAATAATTCCCAACACATAGACTAAACTATATTATATGGAAAAAATAATTAAATTGTTAAATATTCCAACTTAAAGGAAATAAATTTAATTCTCTAAAAACTATATAGTTTGTGTTGTATTAGAAATATATTCTAGAAATACTATTGTTTCTAAGAGGTAAGTGAGTGTATGTTTGAACATAGATATTTTCAAAAGTAAAAAAATAAAATATTATACAAGATCATTTTTATGATATTATTTAATTTATAACCAAAAAGACTTGAGATATTTTGAAATAAATAAAAATTTTAAGAGAAACATTTAATTACTATGATAATGTGATTATAATTGTTAATGAAATGATTTTACCAATCTATGATTGATTTATATTCACTTAAAATCATAAAACATTTCGATGTGAAATGGTAAATAAATGTTCAAAGAGTTAAATTCAACAAACATAACAAGAGAACATCACTAATACCTAAATGTATATACCAGTAAATAAAAAATAGTCTATCACTTCGTATCCTAAAATAAATTAGACAATGCTTGTGAATACGAATATAAATAGTTTCATTTTATATTGTATCAATGTGGATATCACATTATCCATCATGAGTTTATGATAACCCAGTCAAGTGATAACGTAAATAGTTTCATTATATACAAAAATTTCAATGAAATTTTTTTACAAATAATATTCATAGGATGATGATGACATTTAACAACCGGCCGAGATACCTTGGTACACTGAAACCTGACCTGATCATGACATAGCCTGACGGGAGTACCCAATCCCCACGAGTTGAGTACTATCACCTAGAGTCATACAATATGAAAGTGGGAATTCATTTTCCACAAACACAATAGAAGCATGATAAAGGAATCAGTACAAAAAATAGAAAATTACAATGTTAGAAGTGTTTCAATATTGAAACAAGTATAAAAACCCAAATTACAACCACAAAGTACTAGAAAATAGGAAACAAATCCATCTACCATTTGACAAAATACTCCAATACCAAGGATCAATACCTATAATAACCTCTAAATAGTTACTTACCCTTTCTCGAACCAATAAGGAGATAATCTACAAACATTGATGGCATAGGTAGGGTGTAAGATAAAATCCCAAGTAGGGCCTCACTAAGAATTCCATAATAAGATACTAACGTTTAATTAACTAAATAAATATTTCAATTTAGAATAAAAATGTACATAATTTCAAAAGAGTATTGAAAAAAATCATGATTTATATTTAAAATGATGGAATCAAATTAAAAAAATGGATTAGAAATAATTATATATAAAATAGTTTACATAAATTAACAAGGCATGGTAAACAGTTTCTAAACAATAGAATATATATTTAAATATAAAAAATGAGAAACATGGATATATACGAAAAGTTATGATAGTTCCAGGATATGGGACTCCCTCAAACTCAAATACTTTTCATGGAAATATATGTACACATGTCCCTACAGAACTGGTCAAAATGAATCATCACCATCAAATTGTAGATGTGAACTTCTTGTATATGTATTATTCGTGTTTTAAATTATAGATTGTTGTACCAAATAACTCACTAGCTACCAAGACTTCCATGTACTCCAACTAAATTCAATTATTGGAAATTTATTATAAATATGTGTAAAATAAAATTGTTCGCATTCTCCCATTTCAAATATGCAAATATTCTAGTTAAAACCCAAAATTGGTATTTAATCGAATCATGTATTTTCCATGATAAAACGAATGGTTGTATATTAAATTTAGTTCTAGTAATATTTTCTCAAATAAAAATCCAAAATCCATTTCATCAAATCAATTTCACTAAATAAATTCCCTAATTTTCCATTAATTTGAAACCACAAACCCACTCAATGGAATTGGGGGTTCCCCCAATTTTATGCCAAATAAAATTAAAATTCCCCCAATTCAATTGAATTAGTTTTTTAATAGACCAATTGAAAGATATTTAAGAAGAAAATTAGATAAAATCAAATAAATAAATTTAAAGGAAGCAATTTAGGGTTAATCAAAATAGGTCATCATAATTGAACCACCAACATCGCAATCATGGGATATTGAAACACAAATCCCAAATCGGGAAACTCCTATGAAGGAAGTCAGCAATGAAGTTTTGAGAACCCAACATAGGCCAAAGATCTAAAATAGTGGATATTATATTCTCCAACAACATGAATATCTACATAACCCTAGGATGAAAAAGTGAGATAGCGGGAGAAAGAAAAATGATAATGAGAAACATACCAAGAAAATATTGAATATCATTATACCATATTTTATTCCATTATATAGTGGAGTATAGGGTCCAAAATAACCTTTTTGGAGCCTCAAAGTAATAATAAATCGTAGTAGGTTGAGTTAGGTCTTTTAGACCCCTAAAAAGAGGGGTTCAGGATTTTAAAATTAGATTTTTGAATAAATTATATCTTGTGAATGAATTATTAGGTAAGACTGTATGGTTAAACAAACCATGCATCCTGACCATGCACCACTTTTAATGCAGTTTAATGGTTTCTCTAGGGTGTGGGTATGGATTTTCAAACAATACTCCAATTGTGAAACCCCTCACTATCGGGGTTTGCATGGTTTCACCAATATTGTACAAATTGTGGGAAATTTTTTTTCCAACCATGAATATTCTGAAATCCCTTCAAACATTTCAATAAAATCACAAAAAACAATACAAAATGAAACCCAAAAAAATCATGATCATAATAGAGTTTAGGAATACCTAAGAACAATATTATGATATCTTATCCTCCCCATAATAGAAAACTTCTGCCCCTAAAAACCTACTAACAAGATTCCATGTCAAAAATATGAGGTCATTTCTCTCTCATCAGTGCCTTCATATCACACGTATATCGAGAATCAGAACCATGCAACCATAGAACACAAACCAAAATTCTTATTCCTCCCATGAAGAAACATGTTTTCATAATCAAATATCATGATGGGATGTGTAGTCTTGAAAAAATCAGGTTCATCTTCAAGATAACCCCTTCTCAGAACCTGCGATGGATCAAAAAAATACTTTCATAGATATGGCACATGGGACATGTTATGTATCAATAGAATTTTTGGTTGATGTGCTAATTGTTTATAAACATTCTTCATATGCTCAACAACCACAAACGGTAACAAAAAACGAGGACCATGTTTCCATTTCCTCTCAAGCCATCAATAATCCAAATGGGCTGAAACATTCCAGAACACCTGATCACCAAATAAAAATTAAAATGATCTACTTCAATGATGAGAATAATATTTATACAGGTTTTATTCTTTCAACATTCCTAAATGAATAAAAGAAATATTTTTTGTAATATCATGAACCAATATTGGATCAACCAAATAACTTTCACCAATATCAGACTAACACAGTTGATATTTACAAGGACATCCATACAGTGCCTCAAAAGGATCCATTATGATCAAATAACATTAACTATTTTTATATGTAAACTCATACAGACCTAAATAGTCATCCAAATCCCCACAATGTTGAAATAACTATAATTAAGCATATCTTAAAGAATTTTTATAGATCTTTCTATCTGGCCATCCGACTGTAGATGGTATGACATGCATAAACAAACCTCATAACCCAGTACCTTTTGAAGACCTCTCTAAAATTGAGAATTTATCTAAATAAACCTATCAAATACTTGAGCATATAGAACTTTATAAAACTAAACAATCTCTTTCACATAGATATTTCCCATTTCCTAAAATTTTGTTGTATCCTGAATGGCTATAAAGTAGGCATATTTTTTCAGTCAATCGATCACAACCGATATCATGGTTATTCCTATTTCATTATAGCTTTGACCTTTTTAGGAAAATCTAAAATAATTTTTTTGGCACCATGTATACTAATAACATCACTTCCCAAATCATGAAATCATATTTCAAAAGCATGTAATAAAGTCAGTGATTTCTAGAAAATTCTATAACCTATTTCAGATGAAGTATATGATCCTCCAAAGATATAGATTAAATGATGATTTTATCCACAAAAACATACATGAAATATTTAATGTAATAATAGAAACTCATGTTCATTAAAGGAAAAAGGCCACATAATCACTGGATAGACCAAATGGAATGAAAAGGTATACATAATGATTGTAACTTCTCTAAAATGTTGTTTTCTAAATATCATATTCTTTTTTCCTGAACCGATGGTAGCTAAAAAGTAGGTAAATCTATATGAACCACTTATCCTATTTCAAATGGTCAAACATTAACTCAATCTTGGTAATGTATATTTTTTCTTCATGATGAATCTATTGATTTTTTTATAACAAAAATAGTGATGAAGTGAACCATCATCTTTCATATCCAAGATAAATTGTGTTTTCCAAGGTGAAACACTTAGGTGAATAAATTATTTTTCTAGAAGATCATCCAAAAGAATTTTCATCAGTTTCATTCTAGCTAGTTTCATGCAGTAAGAATGGATGGACACTATTTGAGTACCAAGTACTAAATCAATATAAAACTCCACCTCCCTTATTGGTGGAATCTCGTAGAAGTATTAAGGAATGTTCTCGAAAATTTTGAAATATATAAGAGGGATATCACGATTCAAATATTCTTTTTACCGATTAAAAAAAGACACTAATATTACTTTCCCCAACTTTGGATAATAAGGTATAACTCTACTAAACCTCAAGTACCACTCTCCTTGAAATATATAAAACACTATATCAGGTGTTTTAATGGAGACCCATTGAATATAACAAGAAATCTGTGATATATTGTAAAATCACCAATCCATTATGAATATTACTTCATTTGGTTTCATGTTGAGAACCAAAAAAACTCCAATCAATCTCAACATCTAATAAAAAGAAAGCACAATTGTGATAATATAGAACATTTTCTCTCTTTGACCCATTGGGTGTAGTAATATCAATCACATAATATAAAAGCTTCATGGAATATTTAGAAGATTAAAAACATGATATGAAATAAATAAATTATATTCTCCATTATCAAATAAAGCATTCACTGTGGATGAATCTATAGTGATGGTCCCTCTCATAGTCTTTATACCCACATCTGCTTCCTCTGGAAACTCTTCCACTATGTGAAGAAGATTCATTCCATATTCCTATGGTTGGAACTCATTTTTCATGAAGCATATAATATCACACCATTTTTTGAAGGATTTACATATCCCTTGAAACTACAATGAGTGGAAAAGAAATGGAAGAACTTGTGTAATTGACTAGAGAATCCTCATGAACAAAATTCCTTAGGTGCCTCAGTTTAAACACTCATCGAGTGACCATATTTTACACCTTGGTAAAAAAATCAATGGTCCTCTTCTAATCACTATAAGAGTTCTAGAAAAACTTCTTTCGAGAAACACCATGAGAATAAACATACTTACTCTTCCTTTAGATTATTTTACACTACCACTGTAATGAAATGAAAGTCCCTAAAATCCTGATTTACCTGTTATGTCCAATTTGACCATCAACACCCTATCAAACACAATAGAAAAAAAATAATCTTCAAAACAAAAAAATTAGTGTGAATATAATATCAAATTCCCAACTCGAATTGTCGAGTCTTCATAATTTCATTTATCACAATCTAATGTGAACATTTCACAAGCTTGGAGAATGATTTTCATATTCTATCATGGTCATGTCAGCCTTCTCAAGTTTTAAAAACTCAATACCCATGTCCATAAATATAAAATATTTATTGAACATACTGATTAAAAGAGATTTTAATTCTTTCTACTCTATTACCTTGTGCTTCATCACCATCACTATTGTGTTCCACCATCTGCTGCTCGCTCCCACCAACGTGAGTGTGGAACACTTCACCATGATCTCATAAAGCATATCTAAGAACTCAAACAAATGATCCATCCTACTAAACCATTTCTCAGACACTTTAGGATAATTAGACATATT
Source organism: Viscum album (assembly GCA_963277665.1). Classification (NCBI taxonomy): domain Eukaryota; kingdom Viridiplantae; phylum Streptophyta; class Magnoliopsida; order Santalales; family Viscaceae; genus Viscum; species Viscum album. The sequence continues at coordinate 658,398,022 of OY728140.1, forward strand.
AAACACTAGGGAATCCTAATGAAATAAGTCCTCATAATGGTTCCAGAAAACATCCCATGGTGGTTCCATAAGTTGATCCAAAATGGTAACTAGTGCAGGTTCCTATTCTAGACTTTGGACAATATAAAAAATCACCTCATCAATAATTGGATCCACAAGAGGGTTTACTCTCTAGGGTTCATAATCATCTTCATCTTGGATTTGGTTTGCATGCCTTCTCAGAGGAATAATTCTACAAAAAATAAAAAAAACATCAAAGTCATTAGATTGGCATTCAAATAAAGTGAAAAGGGTGAATTGATCCAAACATATAGATAAAAAATATTTGGATTTCATCTTATCCATATCAAAATATGGTAATATACAAGAACTAATCCATAATTCAACCCTCTTAGAACCACCCCTGGTGACTTATGGATCATTGTGGTGGGATCTCTCTGGGAACTCAATCATTGCTACATCCTAATCTATAAAACATTACACAAATTCATACTGAAATAAAGGAAAGATGTAAAGGATGCACATTTGATTCTATATTTTCATGAACCGACTCAGATACCCTGGTTTTCTAAAACATTATTTAATCTTGACATGGTCTAATGGGAATTCCTGATCCCCAAGGGTGGTAAACTAGCACCTAGCATAATAAAATATGAATGTGGGAGATAATTTTCCACAAACAATACAGAAGAATGATAAACAAATCAATATTTATATAAGAAAACTCTATTGGTAGAAATGTTCTGAAAGTAAAATAGGTATGAATGCCAAAAGTAAAACCACAGGTACTAGAAATCCTAATAACAACCCAAGTCCCAGTAGAAAAAAATCTTTATTCCCAAGGAGCGACAATTACTAAAACCTACAAGTCACACCTTACCCTTATTCGATCCAGGAAGAAGATGTTTTACAAACAACAAAATTCACTGGTAGGATGTGAGCTAAAATCTCAGTAGGGTCTCACCAAGGATTTAATGATAACAAGATATCATTTTATTTAACAAATAACTCTTTCAATTTTCAATATAATATTTGAAACAAAACATTCTTTACATTTAAAATTATTTAAATACATTAATCACATGTACTAACTTAAATTTTATATAAAATTGTTTATATAAATTAAAAATACCTGGATAAATGTTTACAAACATTCAAATATATATTTAAAATGTAAAAAAATGAGCAACATGGAATTATTCCTAAGTTTATGATATATTTATGCTATGGAATTCCCTCACACTCAAATATTTATCAAGAAAATATGTATACATACGTCCCTAGGGAACTGGCCAAAAAGGACTCATCAACATCCCATCGAGGATGTGACATAATATTTATTTATTTTTAGTGTTTTAAATAATAATGTGATCTCCCAAATAACTAAATAAATACCTAAACATTCATGTTCTCTATTACCATTTAATAATGGGATATTTAATTTAAAATTTTTTAAAATACAATTTATCTCATTCACCTATTTTAAATTTTTCAGTCATGCCTTTTTCATGAAAAAAACCAATGGGTTTTTATCAAATTAATTTCTTGTATTTTTTCTCAAATACAAATTTGAAATCAATTTTATAAAATCAATTTCAAAATTTATATTCAATAATTTAAATTCCATAATTTTCCATTAATTTCACAAATGCATCATCATTTAATAGAATTTGGGGTTTTCCTAATTATTCCCAACATCAAATCCAAGTCCCATAATTCAATGGAATATATATTTTAATAATCCAATTGAAATAAATTTATCATGTAATTTAATTTAAATAAAATAATTTAATTTAAATCAATAATTTTAGGGTTAATCAAAATTTGAAATCATAACTAAACCACCTACCTCATGATCATGGGATATTAAAATAGAAATCCCTAATAGGGAAACTCAAATAAAGAAGTCTGAAAGTAATATTTGATAATAAAACAAAGATCTATGATCTAAAATAAAGGATCTTTGATTCTACAACAACAAAGAGAACTACATAACCCTATGGTGGAGATGTGAGATAATGGGAGAAAGATAAAGAGAAAAGGAAACTTATATGGTATATATCTAACATCATTCTCCTAGCATCGATTCTCATTCAGAGGGTCGTCAAGGGGCCAAAATCACCTCTTTGGAGCATACAGGGAATAAGAAATCATATAAGGTCGAGTTATGTTCATTGGGCACAAAAACAAGTGTTTCTAGATTTTAAAATTATTTTTTTGGATTAATTAAATATCATGCATGATTTCGTAGTAAGGACCACACGGTTATAAAAATTGTGCACCCTAATTATATTCTCTTTTTTATGGGGTTTCATAATTTCTCAAAGGTGGGAGTATGATTTTTCAAACTTTGTTTTAACCATGCAAACCCCTAGTGTATGGTTTTTTACAGATTTCACAAAAGGGTCTGTAGTTTCAAAAAACTATGTGCTAGCCATGCACAACCCAAAATCCCTTCAAAAGATTAGAAAAACACCTGAAACAGCCCAAAATGAAACCCAAATAAAGAATGATAAAAATAAGGGTTTATGATTACCTAAAAAAATAAAAATATGTTAAAATTACATACATATAAAGTGTTACAAGTAGAAACAATAATATTACATTATAGAATTTGAAGTTATAAATTTTTGGAGTATGAATATAGGTCAAAGAGTGAAATTTTAGGAATATGATTCTTGTGTATCGCCATCATTCGAAATTTATAGCTTTTTACATGTTGCTCACAGAGGGGTAAATGGGACTATTTTATCATAAGGAAACATAATGATGTTTTTTAAATTACAAATGGTTATAATGTTTAACAATCATTACTCGAGAAGAAACATTAGAGTCATATATAGTCCCTAGTTATTAATCTCATAAGATACTTTTTGTAATGGTTATAAGCATATAATGTAATTATAATAAAGGAAATATACATTTATCATTAATTCATATGTGACATAATTTACTCTGTGTGAATGTTCGAATGATAAATATCCCCTCAAAGTATAAACTTTTAGTTTCCCATAACCGATAATCATTATGGAGTATAATAGGTTGTGATGATATGTAAATTTTAACATGAATAGATTCGTATATTCATTACAATGGTTTTTTTATGATATAAGAAGAATATATTATTTTTTTAATAAATAAATAGAAATTATTTGTATTGATCAACTAAATTATGTCACATAGAATTTCATACTGTTATTGATATACTTAGGGGTGGATTCTTACTAGATGTCCTTTTTACTTGTAGTTGGTGAGAAACTGAGATTTTGAACTTTTATACAATTATCACATACTTAGGAAAGTGAACTTATGAGATTGTTTAATTAAGGTTTTCTGGGTTTTTTGTTGATCATGTTATTGGTTATAGTGAAACCATGTTGGGATTTTTACAATTTTATAACAAGAAAACACATATGGCCCTTAATTGAATTTGATTAAAGAAATGTTGGCTATGCTTAGTTTTTTGACATATTATGTGTTCAGATACATGGATAAGTGACATATGATTTACATATCAGATAGATGAAAGTCATATGATGTATTCAATGTCCCAGTTAATAATTTTTAGGGAATAAATAAAAATATATGAGGCCCATACTAGATTGAAATGTTCCATGGGTAGTGGTCACTTGATGAAATGGACAAAGGGATTATATAAAATATATGTGATGTATATGATATATCTTATGGTGGAAATGATTCATTATTGATATTATTATGTTTCATATAGATCACACTAGAACCCATTGTTTCTTGGGTAATAATATTTTTTCTGAAGGCGTGTCTTGGTTGACATCTATGAAATTGGAATTTCATAGTTCTTATAAAAATTTCTCTATGGCATATAGGTTCATATAATTAGGGCATTGGTTATGGAAAAAATTATTGACATAGTATTTTTTTAATGAATAAAGTTTGAAGAAAACCCACATCCAAAAGATATTCAATAGATTCAAACAACCTATGACGTTTTTCATAAAGTCCATTTAGGATTTTAGTGAATGTGAGAGATTATTGGGTATTCAAAAAATTTGTACGTGCATGAGATTCATGTGATAATTCATGAACGTTTCTTGAGAAACATATACATATGTATATACATATTATGATATAATATTTATGAGTGTACGTATAATATGAGATAGATGAATTATTTTATGCATGTGATGCATAATATATATATATATAATATATATTTATTATGCATGTGATTCCTAGAAATAATTAAAATATATATAAATGATATATATATATAAAGTAATTCCTACTAAATGGTTTCATTAGTTATAATCCATTTATGAGTGGATAGATTAATTTTTATTAGTTCATTGAAACCATTTAATGAATTATCCAAACTAGTAGAAATGTAATAGATACATCGGAGGAGCCTTGAGAATATTCTATATAATAAGATAATATCCTCCCACTAGCTGTGTGATGCATTGGGAAAAAGCTACTATTAAATTATATTCCGCCCAAAAATTCATTAACTTCTCATTAGGATGATGTTGCAACACCATTGGATATTAGGTATTCTTATGATATTATTAGGGATCCATTGTATAGTTTCCCACCATCAGTGGTCTGGTCTTTATGTCCATAGCTCCTCATTTTTACCTAAAGAACGCTCCGTAGAAGGACCTAATATGGTAACCTCTTAATTTGATTTCCAAGAACCCTATTTTTCATTTTACATATAAGTTATTGTTCTGAAAGATGTATCTCATAGTTTTTTTGGATGAATTCCATTATTGATTCTCATATGGTGTTTTTCAAAAATCCTATCACCACTTCCTCTTCAAATAGAGACCTAAATGGAGGAACCATTGATCACAGCCCCATTCCATGTTATCTATTATAAAAATTAGATCAACTGAGTTTTGGTGATGACATATCGTATCTAACCTCTCAAAGAAAACTAGTACATAAACATTAAATATATATAAGAGCTTCTGATACAAGGCCATCAAGACCCTTCTATGATTAAGATAAAAAGTTGAATAATCATATGTTCCCATGGTATTTATAGTGAATAAAACCAATACAAGGTCTGTAATCTATGGAATGACCCACCAAATAACCCAATCCCTTCTCAACTAAGTGTTTCAACCATAAAATAACCTTTTTTATTCAAAGAATAATAGAGACTCCAAATTATTATATCTAAAAAATTTAACCTCTTAAACAAATAGATTATTTCCCATGATTAGCTTCTAAATAAAGCACCCCAAACAACCTAATACTATATTAGGCACTACATGTGGAACCTATCTAATTATTGTTTATAGTAGAATATAAAATCCCCATATCTACCCAATGCTACGATCCAAAATTATGTAACTCTATAAAAAACATTTCTATTAGAGGATACCACATTATGGAGTGTACAAAATAATCATATTATAATAATTAAATCCATTATTCATATATGTGGAAGCCCGTATTAGTTGTATTTTTATACAACCATATAAACAATCGATAATGTGATAGAACAGTTAAATTTATCTGAAGGTGAAATCTCACCAAAGAGAATCAAAAAATAAATGATCAATCCAACAAAACATAAAACCATAAATTAAACCCTGTATTATATGAATTTTATCTGTATAATAAGAAAATAATAAAAAAAACCCGTAATTGAATATAGATTGGGGTCAATCATACCTAAAGAGGATGATCACACTTCATAATATTTAAATAAAATTCAAAATAGGTTTATGGTTCTTAATAAAGAAATGAGAAAACAAAAAGGGGATCTTTTCCAAAGCCACTTCCAATTGAGTAAAAAGTGATATTTAACAAGACATCTTGTTATTTTTTCAAAAATATATTAATGAATTTAGTTTACACAATACTATGTACCTTTGTGACATGTACTGAGTGCCTAGTTACTCAATGACCACCCAGTAGAGATCCACCAACATGATTGTGGGATTCTTAGGGGTTCTCCCTCTCTTGGAACTAGAATTGATTGCTTATTGTTACTTAACTATGTTCTTGGTGTAATCTACAACAATATTTTAGTAATGGTTCCAAAGTGGTTGACCTTTATTTATCTAAAAAATTCCAAATAATTATAATATTTTTAAAAATAAACTATTATAATTCAATAATATTTTGAATAATAATTGGGATAATATCTAAAAAACATTAGATCATTATAATGATCACAAAGAGTTTCATCTAGGTAAAAAAATAATATTGAAAATGGGGTTCTCATGGACCTGGATATGGATGTGGATAATAGATAAATATTTTTATCCCTATGAATGATATTTTCCCTCAACAGAATGTAAACATATTTATTAGTATCCTGCACTGGGTAAAGAATCCTTAGTATTGGTGACCATTGAGGTAGTATCTCATATTAAATATGTTTGTATCATACTACTTATAATGAGTTATTATTTACTTATTTATATAGGTTATGTTTCTTTGTGAACCCTATTTAAAGTTAATTTCTACCTTTTTAGAGAATTGTTATTTGGGTAATAATTTCTGTAGTGTTATTGGTCATGAATCCTTAGATTATTTGGTTTCATATATGATATTTTTGTATAGTTATGTACCCATTTTATACAATTTTGTGTATAAATGACTATTTAATATATTAAATCACATTAATATTATTAATTAGTGACTCAAAAATTTAGTGATTTTTAAGATTTTAGGTACCCAATTAGTAATGATATACCCATATTTACATGAGAATATTTATTGTGATATATTAATGATTTTTTGATCAAATTAAATCAAATATACACAAGAGGGGGGGTGAATTGTGTCTTTTTAGAAATCTTCGTGAGACTGTGTTCTTCCTTTTTACATTAATCAGATGAATAATGCATCGAAATATGAAGTGCAGAGACACGCAATGTATAGTGGTTCGGGTTATAGGAAGTCCCTATTCCACTCCACTAACGCTCTACTCCACTATCTTGGTGATTTTCACTATCAGGACCTTGTTTCAACATACCATTCAACAACTGAGTACAGGGAGTTGACACCTTTACAATCTAAGGAAAAAAAGCCTTCTAGTTCACTTCACAGAACCTACAGAGCTTAGTCCGAGAATCTGGCTACTCAAGAATAATAAAGAATGATTTTTGAATTCTGAAAATACTTTCCAGATGTTCTTTACAATTTCCACTGCATGAAATTGACAGTAGATGAATCGTTTCCTTCAGAAATAATGATGTTCACAAAAGAATCATTCTGAGGTGATCCTGTTGTAGTAAATACAGAAATATAACTCACAACATTAGAAAAATCAGATTCACAAATGATCTTCAATTTAAACCAAATATATCTTCTATAGTGATTTTTCTTCTTCAGAAAACCGAGCTTTTTTACTCTCTTGAATCAGCAGATCTCAATTCTTAAAAGTATCAGTTTTTTCTTTTCTTTTCTCAGAATGATTGAGAGATCAAATAAAGTCGTTATATGTTGTTAAAAGAGGCTCAACAATATATAAAATAGTGATAATCACTTCTCCAATAAATTTAGATCCACAAAAGGAGACTTTTTAATCACGATATACAAATATTTGAATTTACAGAGTAGTAGAAACACCGTTGAAGACTCAGAATAAAAAACACCTTTTAATCTGATCTTTAAACCATAAATAAAACAGCTTTGAATAATTCATAGTTTCATTTTAAATTCTTTGAACGCCAAAAATAAGGTTGAGTTGTACTGTATGTGTCCTTTGAATGTAAGGTTAATGACGTAGTCCTCAAAGATAGATTTGAAAATGTAGGGTTGGTCACAGATTTAAGGTTCATGTCACTTTCTTCAAACGTAAGGTTGATCCTAAACGTAGGGTTGATCATCCATACTTTTCTATTCAAACTTTCAATCATATTGTAAAAGATCCATACTTTAACTTGATCCACACTTTTCCAAGGGCATATGGTTGTTCACAAATGAAAGGCTGATGAACCATACTTTTGAGAAACAAATGTAACATTTAAAACTTATATACGGTTCTCCATCCATATGTTTCTGATATCCTAATCATAGGGTTCCTTCCTAACGTAGGGTTCTTCTTCCATACTTTGTCAATGACGTATGGTTGATTAACCTTACCTTTCTTTTATCTCATAAAGTATACACACATTTCATCCTTACACTAAGTTTCTCTACGTAGGGTATAAACAGTGTTTTCAGAACACGCTAAAGTAGATCTCGAATATGTAGCACATGAACAGTATTTCTAGAACACGCTAAATACAAATACTTTAGTAATAAATTCTCATTATTTCAAGAGTAAAATAAAATAATAAATTCCTTCAAAATACTTAACAAATAAAATCATTAGAAAATAATTAAGGGTATTTGTGAGCATCAAAATTATCATAAGTAGATATAGTATTGTTCTCAACAAAACTCCCCCTTTAAATAAAAAAAAATGTATTGTTGAAAACAAAACTTGCTCAATAATATCCTCCTTCTTGATGATCACAAATCCGATAAAATAATAATTTAAATTCACTTAAAAAATGAATTACAAATAGTTTTGAATTTTGAAAAGATAAATACAATATTAATTTCTCCCCTTGATTTATCCATTTTTCAATTTCTCCCCCAAAAAAATAAAATTAAAATAAATATAAAAATCTTTTGTTTATACAAATTTCTCCCCCTTTTTGTGATATCAAAAAGAATTATAGAATATGGAATATAGCATAGATTAATGTAGAACTGAACATAAGTAAATGCAATGTAACTGGTTCTTAGTAATAAAATTTGGATGAATGGCACATATAAAAAAAGTTAGTAAAAAAAATAAACAAAAAATATGAGATATCAAATTTTTTTATTGAAATGACGGAATAGATAAAACTATTATGAACATAGTAATCAATGTTTGGTTAGGGTGAGAAATAGGTTTTATCTCCTCTGAACTGCAGACTTGACCTTTGTCAACTATTACTTCAACCTTTTCATTAATCTTTCACCGATCTTAATAATAAGATCTCTAGCCTCTTGAGTCATATGAATGTATTCAATGAGATTGAATCTGAAAAAATAGTGATGTCTTTCATCATTCTCCATAAACAAAGACTGCTTTTTTGTGAATTTATTTAAGACAGAGCTGATTCCTGGCTCACTGGATGTCAACTGATCAACCAAAAATTTCTGATTGTCTTATAGAATAGATAAAGGAGCACTATTGCATTGAAGGTTTTGCAAACTTTCATTCATTTTTCTCATCGCAGTTGTGATATCTTGATACCTTTTGATTAAATCATGTGAATTACCTGATCCACTAGAAACATTATTCCCAACTAATGCAAATTGTGTCTCCATAAATAATTAGAGATAAGATAAATCAAACTTCATGACCATTTCAGATTTCAATTTGGAAAAAGAATTCAACATATCCTCCTTAAAAATTTATACTTATTGCATTGAAACTGTACTTTCCTTAATCCTTTGAAATTTCAACTATTCTAATTCTAAGGCTCTTCTCAGAGTATCATTATCAAATTGCAGTTGAGATGCCTTTCTGTAGAGCTGTTAAACTTATTTATTCCAAAAATCAGAGGCATTGTGTGCTTGTTTCTCATTCTCATTGGAAGTTTGATGCAGCAGTACTAACGGTAGTGAATCTTCATCAGACTTGACTTTCTCCTTTTCTTGAGTAGGTTGGTCCAAAAGTTTTTTCCTCAAAGTCTTTTCCAGACTCTTCTATAGAAAAATCCTATTGAAGTACCTCTATGTGAGCTTCAGAAACATACTCATCATGAACATCAAGAATTTGTTCGTCCAATGGATTTTCCAAAATTATATCCTCTGGAGTTTCCTGAGGTCTAGCCACATCTTCACCAGGCTCTTCCTTTTTATTTTGATGAAGTGTAACTTCAACATCAGATACAACTTGTTTTTCTGATCTTTCAACTTCAATTCTTTCAGGGTCATGTTCTGTAATAGCCACATTTTGTTCTTGAAATTGTTCAACAATCTTTTCTTGACAAATCTGTAAGAGAATAAATTTCTTGTGGTCAATTTCGGGGAAGTATGTGCAGTAGTCCAGTTCTTTTCCACTAAGAATGTTGTTCATCCTGACTTCTTTCTTCTTCAGTATCTTCGACATCAAATCTGATCCTTCTTTCTGCAGTACTGACTCTTGATTCAGCTTGTCCCTCCTTGGACTTTGAAGATTTAGCCTGAGTACTCTTTGATTCATCCTCAGCTCCTACGGGCAAAAATTTTCCTTTTATAGTGCTCTCGAAATTTCCAATATTTCTTATAGTACACACATTAATCAAATTACTGTGATGAAAATGCACTTTGGCATCCACCAGTCTCAATATATTATTCTTAAACAATGGTTTGGAGATGAATCGGCCAAAAGGGTAAAAGTACTTCGAGTATCACACTGACAATAATATCTTAGGTATCTAACCATATACCTAAGAAAATTTATTTTAATATCACTGAGAAAAAGATACATTATATACATATCATGATATAATATATTTTCCATCTGAGACATCCGAGGTGGAATCCCTATATGCACAAATTTGACCAAAATAGTCTGATCTGGCTCCAGATCCTTTATGAACATCTTCTTTACAGATGTAGTACCAAAAAAAAGACATTATGTCCTATAATTTTTTCACAGAATATCATATATATTTCAAATCGAAATGAAAAACTCCCTCATGAGGGCAGTTCAAAAATCTGAACAATTTCAACTGAAGAGATCGAAAAATATCTATCCTCTGTCTTAGCCAGCATAGTGTCCTCATTATCTCCCAGACTAAATTGTACAGACTTGAAGAAATTTCTATGCTCTATCTCATACAAAAATTCCTTATTCTCACTGTTGAATTTATGTTTGATATTCTGAAACGACAGTGCTTGTTTTAACAGGAGATTTGTCTAATATAGCCATTCGAGATCAATCTCCTTTCCTTGTAAGATTTTCCTTCCTTCTGAACATTATCTTTTGACATTGATGGTCTCGGATTCATCGACTCTCTTAGCCTTTGTCATTTCTATGAGAATCTCTAAAGGTTTTAAGGTTACGGTTTCCGAGGTTTGAATATTAGGGTTTTCAAGAAGTGGTGTGGTTTCGCGGGTTGAAAGGTTTTGGTAGAAATGAAACGGTTTAGAAGTCGAAAAAGTTTATGACATCCTTGATTCCCGTGTTTTGGGTAATCATTACATAGATTTAAAAATAAATAAAATTAATTACATGGGGAAAAGAAAATTATTCTGTTTGAAAAACAAATAGCCAAATTAATTTAAACATAATTAAGTTATCAAAGTTAAAATAAAACTTTATTTAAAAATTAAATAACCTTAGATCCCCCTTAATAAAATAAAACCTTGTAGTGGGATGTGGATTAGTAAAAATATCAGCTAGTTGATTCTCAGTACTTACAATTCCCAAAGATATATCCTTTTTAAGAACATGATCTCTTAGAAAATGATGTCTGATAACAATATTTTTAGTTCTAGAATGATTCTTGGGATTTTTTGAAATATTTATAGCACTAGTATTATCACATAAAATAGCCATATTATTAAAATTTAGTGTGAATTCTATAAGAGTGTTTTTCATCCACAACACTTGTGCACAGAAACTACCAGCGGAAACATATTCTACCTCGGCTGTTGATAGGGCAACTGAATTTTGTTTCTTACTTGACCATGACACTAATGATTTCCCTAAAAAGTTACAAGTTCCTGAAGTGCTTTTCCTATATAATATACAACTCCCAAATTCTTCATCTGAAAGTGAAATCAAATTAAAATCTGACGTTTTGGGATAAAGAAGAGATTGAGAAATAGTTCCTTTTAAATATCTAAAAATTCATTTCAAAGAAGTTAAATGAGATTCTTTAGTATTTGTTTGAAATATTGCACAAAGATATACTGAATACATTATATATGGCTTGATAATAGTAAGATATAACAAACTACCAACCATACCTCTATATAACTTGTTGTCAATTGATTTTCCAGTTTCATCCAAACCATGTTTTATATTAGTGCACATAGGATTTGTATATTTTTTTTCTATTTTCAAGTACAAACTTCTTTAATAAATCAGTAATGTAATTTCTTTGATTCAAAACATTTGCAAAATATTTTTTATAAATTTGAAGACCTAGAAAAAAAATTTAGTTCTCCCATGATACTCATTTCAAATTCATTTTGCATTAACTTTGAAAACTCATGACAAAGGGTTTTATTAGTTAATCCAAAAATTACATCATCAACATAAATTTGAACTAATAAAATAATAGAATTTATAGTTTTCTTAAAAATTGTTGGATCTTCCATTCCAACAATAAAATCATTTTTCAATAGAAAATAGCTTAATCTCTCATACCAAGCTCTAGGTGCTTCTTTACTTCCATAAAGAGATTTTGTATGTTTAAAAACAAAATGATGTTTTTGAGAATTTTCAAAACCAGGAGGTTGATCAATATAAACATCCTCCGTTAAATAACCATTTAGAAAGGCATACTTTACATCCATCTTAAATAGTTTATGGTTTATATGAGATGCATAGGCTAAAAGGATCTGAATCGCTTCTAATATAGCTATAGGTGCAAAGGTCTCATCATAATCTATTCCTTCTTCCTGATTATATCCTTTAGATAAAATTCAAGCATTATTTCTAGTTATTATTCCTTGATCATCTTGCTTATTTATAAAGACCCATTTGATTTCTATCACTGGATAGTTCTATGGTCTTTCAATTAATTTCCCGAATTCATTTCTTTTAAAGTGGATTAATTCTTCTTGCATTGTTATCATCCAGATTTTATCATCTAAAGCTTCTTCTATTGACTTGGGGCCGAATTGGGAAAGAAAGGCAGATAATTCTACAAGTTTCCCTATATTTCTTCTAGTTTTTATTCCTCTGTCAAAGTCACCTATTATAGTCACTAATGGGTGATTCTTTGGAGTTATAGTATTTTTAGGTAACACACTCATAGGTTCTTCAGTATCTTGTTCTTCTGAACTGGACTGAATTTCATCTTTATCTTTTTCAAAATCATTTTTCAATTTCTCAAGTCTCATGTTATCATTAAAGTCAGATTCATCCATTTGATCTTCCCTTTTCTCAAAGGGATTAGACTCATCAAATTTTACATGAACTGATTCTTCAATAATCCTTGACTTCTTATTATAGACTCTATAAGATTTGGAAGTATCAGAATATCCTAAGAAAATTCCTTCATCAGATTTTGGATCTAACTTAACATGATTATCCTTGGTGTTAAAGATGTAAACCTTGCATCCAAAAACATTAAAGTATTTAACTGTAGGTTTTCTGATATTACAATGTTCATAGGGTGTCTTTTTCAAAAGAGGTCTAATTAAAACACTAATTTATTATATAGCATGTCGTACTTACAGATTCTTCCCAAAAATATGTAGGATGACTGTATTCATTTAGCATAGTCCTAGCCATTTATGGAATAGTCCTATTTCTTCTTTCAACAATTCTATATTGTTGAGGTGTTCTTGATGCAGATAAGGTGTGTTTAATTCCCATAATTGAGCAGAAGTAATTAAATTCCTAATTCTTAAACTCTCCACCATGATCACTTCGTAATAAAATTATATTGAAACCTTTTTCATTTTGAACATCTTTACAAATACATTCAGATAAAGTAAAAGCTTCATTTTTAAATTTCAAAAAGAAAATCCATGTAAATTTAAAATAGTCATTAACTAAAACATATACATATGATCTAACGGCCAAACTTTATATTCTTGAAGGTCTAAAAAAATCCATATGGATATGTTCTAGAGGTTTGGATGTTGCAATTCTATTAAAATATTTGAAAGATGATTTGTGTTGATTGCCAAGTTGACATACATCACAGAGTCTGTCACATTCAAATTTGAGACTAGGAAAATCAGAAACTAATTGTTTCTTAGATAACTTATGTAAAATATATACATTACAATGACCAAGTCTCCTATGCCAGATCCAAGATTCATTTAATTTAGCAGTTATGCAATTCACTTGTTGTTTACACAATAAATTTAAATCCAAGGTATATACATTGTCAGTTCTCGGTGCTCTAAATTTAAGAAATTTATTTTTGAAAATAGAACAGAAATTTTTAGAAAAATCAACAACATAACCATCATCACATAGTTAAGAGATACTTATCAGATTGTGTTTCAATCCTTGTACATGAAGTACTTTATTAATTGAGACATCTTCTGGATCTTCAACAGTTCCAATACCAATGATTTTTCCTTTGGCATTGTCACCAAAAGTGACAAGTCCACCATCTATTTGAGTGAGTGTAGAGAAGATCGATGAGTTCCCACTCATATGACTTGAAAAACCACAGTCCATATACCATATGTCCTTTCTGCTTTTGTGACCTGCTCCCGGTAAAGGCATTTACAAAATTTTCTTTGGTACCCATACTTTTTTCGGTCCAGGATTGTTAGCTACCAAGGATCAGGGAATCCAGGCTTGCTTATTATTTCTAATTTCACAAGAGTCAAATAAATCATTTGATACAAAGGCCTTCTTAATACCACTTATTTGGGGTTGTCTTAGGAATGATTTTTTTGAAATATCCCCCATTATTCCAGAGTAATTACAATCTAGTCTTTCTGCACTTGGAATAAAATAATGTTTGTACGTGTTGGGTTTTTCACCTTTACTGCCAATTCCAAATCCTTCCTTTTTGATGTCATTTTTCCAAGAATTTCATTTAAATTATTTTCTAATTTATTAAAAACAACATCTGCACTTTTATAGATTTCTAATTTATTTTTTAGAGATTTTATCCTTGATTCATAATCTGTATTGTTAGTGTTAATTGAGTCAAACTTCTCAGTTAACTCCTTGTATTGTTTAACATTGTATCTATTTTATCAGAAACAGCTTTGTAAATGTTCTTTAAAGACTTATCCTTCTTAAAAAAAGAATCATATTTTTCATCTTGCATATTGTAGTAGGCTGTATGTTTTTAATTAGAGTAACTAGATTCAGAAATAGAGTCAGAGGAGTAGAAAGATTGTACCTTATCTGTGTCTTCCATAAAACACATGTTGGATTTCAAATTTATTCTTCCTTATCCGAGTCTAATTTGGAAGTTCTACTGGAGTCTTAATATACACTCCATGTAGCTTTCATGGCTTTCTTTTCCTTATGCTCATAATCATTTCTTTTGAAGAATTTCTTTCTCTTGTCTACTTTTACCTGAGGACAGTCAAGTCCGATATGTCCCATTTTCAAACATTCATAACATCTGACTTCATTGTCATCCTTTTTGAAGGATTTTCTGAAGCCCTTATTTTTTTTGTAGAATTTAGTGAATCCTCTGGCTAGCTGAGCCAGTTCCACATCATAATTTGATAAATCACAACTTTTTGATTTCCCTTTTACACTTTTCTTTATCTTTCTATTTTTGCATTGTGATGACACTTTCAAGGAAGTGTCATCTCTCTTTATATGATCTTTGTGTTCATTAGCTTCATATTGCATCTCGGCTTCATATATCATTAGTTTCCTAATCAATTCTCTCATGGTTATGTTCATGACAGGTGTCGACTGTCTAATTGTAGAAGAGATTCCATTCCACTTTGTACGTAGTACTCTCAGTACTTTTAAATCTTGATCAGCTTGTTTAATGGGATCTCCCAAGGCATTTATGTTATTGACAATCTTTGTCAATCTTCCATTCATTTGAGTAATACTCTCACCACAAACCATTCTGAAAGTATTGAATTTAAGCTTAGCAGTTTCATATCTCATTTCCCTGATATTGTTAGTTACTTCATAAGCAGCAGCAATAGTTTGTCAAATTTCATATGTTGTCGGGCATTGAGATACTCTATTGAATTCATCAAGTGCTAGACCATATATAATGGCATTAATTGACTTTGTGTTCATGTCATAATCTGCTTCAGTAGCTACAATCCATGTTTCAGGTTTTTCTAGTATTTCATATGGAGTCAGAATCTTTGAAAATACTCTATATCCAATACTTTTTAGATAGATAATCATTCGCGACTTCCAGCATCCATAATTTTCTCCATTGAAGTAATATGCTCTAACCATAGACATTATCTCTCTTGTATCAGTCATCTTTCTCTGTGTATAATCACTTTTAGCTTCTTAAGGATTTATCAGAAATATCCACCTTGGAAACAAATTGTTGGATCAGATTAAATCAAATATACACAAGAGGGGGGTGAATTGTGTCTTTTCAGAAATCGTCATGATATTGTATTCTGCTTTTTTACATTACTCAGATGAATAATTCTATGAAAATATGAAGTGCAGAGACACATGTTGTATAGTGTTTCGAGGAACAGAAAGCCCCTAGTCCACTCCCCCAATTCTCTACTCCATGAGCTTGGTGATTTTCACTATCAGGTCCTCGTTTCACTAGACCTTTCAACAACTGAGTACAAGAAGTTGACACCTTTACAAACTATGGCAAAACAAAGCCTTCTAGTTCACTTCACATAACCTACACAGATTAGTATGAGAAATTGGTCACTCAAGAATAGAAAAGAAAGATTTTTATATTTTGAAAATACATTCCATATGTTCTTCACAATTGTAACAACATGCAATGGACAGTAGATAAATCATTTCCTTCATAAATAATGATCTTCACAAAAGAATAGTTTGGAGTTGATCCTGTTGCAGTAAATATATAAATATAACTCACAACTTTAGAAAAACAAGATTAACAAATGATCTTTAATATAGAACACATGAATATTCTATCATGATTTTTCGTATTCAAAAAACAGATCTTTTTTACTCTCATGAATCAGCAGATCTGAATTCTTGAATGTCTCTATTTTTTCTTTTCTTTTCTCAGAATGGTAGAGAGATCACATAATATTGTTAGATGCTATTAAAAAAATGCTAAAAAATATATAAAATAGTGATAAGCACTTCTCCTGTAAATTTAGATCCACAAAAGTTGTCTTTTTAATTGTGATATTCAAATATTGGAATTTAAATATTAGTCGAAACTTCCCAGAAGACGCGCCATAAAAATCTCCTTTTAATTCAATCATTGAACCATAAATAAAACAGCTTTTAATCAGTCAAAGTATCATTTTAAAATCATCTTTAAATCCGGTAATAAATCCACATAATAAACAACTAGCTTACTATTTCATAATAAAAAAATATCAACATTAAATTCTCAGACGCCAAACGTAAGGTTAAGTTGTATTGTATGCATCCTATGAACGTAAAGTTGATTACGTAGTCCTCAAACGTATGGTTGACAATGTAGGGTTGGTCACAGACGTAAGGTTCATGTCACTTTCTTCAAACGTAAGGTTGATCATAAACGTAGGGTTGATCATCCATACTTTTCTCTTCAAACATTCATATGTATGGTAAAAGATCCATACTTTTACTTGATCCATACTTTTCCAAGAACATATGGTTGTTCACAAAAGTAAGGTTGATGAACCATACTTTTTAGAAACAAATTTAACATTTAATACTTATGTACGGTTCTCCTCCCATACTTTTCTGATATCCCAAATGTAGGGTTCCTTCCTAACGTAGGGTTCTTCTTGAATACTTTTCCAATAATGTATGGTTGATTAACCATACTATTCTATTATCTCATAAAGTATATGCACTTTTTATCCTTGCTCTACATTTCTCTATGTATGGTATAAATAGAATTTCCAGAACATGTTAATACAGATCCCGAACATGTAGCACATGAACAGTATTTACAGAACACGCTATATACGAATACTTTAGTAATATATTCTCGTTATTTCATGAGTAAAATAAAATAATAAATTCTTGACAAATAATTAACAGATAAATTCATTATAAAATAATTATGTGTATTCATGAACATAAAAATTATCATAAAGAGATAGAGTATTATTCTCAACAAAACTCCCCCTTTAAATAAAAACAATACGTATTGTTGAAAACAACACATGGTCAAAAATGATTGTGCTTGAAAAATTATGTTTATTGATGATTATGGTTTCTCCTGAAATGATGGCTCTTATTAATAGATTACCCATTTATTTTTCAATTTTTGATTATTTCTAAAGAATACTTTCAGATTTAATATTTGTTTTTAATCATTCATGTACTTGGAATTTTTACACATTGTGATTTTGGTTGATTTATATTGATTTCATTATAGTTTTTCATAAATTTATGATATACCTGCAATTATTTTTGGATTTTTTTATATTCATTATGTTTTATTCTTCTTTAATGGATGTATTGATTTTTTTACAAGTTTTCGTGGTAAAATTCCTCTAATATTTTCTGTATGTTCTCTTTTTATTATTCACAGTACTTTATCCAAATGGATGTGAGCATAGTGTTCCACTGTCAGTAATTTTATTGACACATGAATATTTTTAAAATGATTGGATCATTTATGATTGGTATTTGATGGAGTTTTTCCTTGGTTATGTGTTTATGTTTGGCACATTTAAGGATTTAGAACTATAAAATTACATTATTAATACGATTTTAAACCTTAAAAATGGGATAAAATATATACTATTAAACTAACTCTATCTTTTACCCAACTAAAGAAGTAGGTCCGATCTATATAAGAAAATAATCATGGTTTTTATAATAACAATGCTAATATTAGAAACTATATCCATTATTCAAACATAATCATTGTGAAATACATCCATTAATGATGAAACCATAGTTTAATAGTTCTGATTGCATCTTTAACATAATTCAGGGTTCAATAATCAAGGTAGTGGCTGGTTAGAAGTGGATTATATATATATATGTATGTATGTATATCCATAGTAAGAAACCCACGATTATTGTAACACCCGATGTTCTAAATAAAATATTCATTTATTTATTTATTTATTTATTTATTCAACGATAATTTTAATAAAAAAAATTTAAATAAATATTAAAATACTATAATGACCATTTAAGTATATATTTTTTATAAAATACTACTTTTATAAATGTGGTATTATTTTTGAAATATGAAATCACTATTAATAAATTTATATAAATACATGTTTCAGTTATAAATAATAGAAATATTTTTTTAATAAAATCATTTTAATTTTAGCTCTAGGAAGTACTATTTTCAATTTGATAAATTTACAACATTAATTGTGTTTTATAGATTAAATAATTCGATATTCAGTATTTAATAATAATAAGATTCAGTAATAAATTAATGATGTTTTTGTAAATAATGTATTATTTAAAATAATATATTATCTAAAATAATATATTATTATTTGAATGTATTTATAAAATTTTTATGTAAATATATGACATTAAAAACTATAGAAAATCATTTTTGAAATATAAAACTATGTAATGTTAACATATAAAATGATATAACGGTTTTATTTTTGAGGATCATAAAAAACATTTTGACGTTAAAAGCTAAGTTAATTATGAATATTAAGATAATATGATATTAGATAATTATGATAAAAATGATGGTAAATTGATACAAATAAAAAAATAATTAAAAAGGATGAAGAAGAAATCAATTAGGGGTTAAGGGTCTTAATGGACTAGAGTCGACGTAAGGGACAACATTCAGGGGTAGGGGTCTCATTCTAGACTAGGTTGTTAAAAGGTTATTCCATGAGATTCGATAAAGCTTGGATAGAGATAGAGGTTGATCCACACCATGTCCGAAACCAAATAAAAGTCTATATCTAGATTTGAGTCTAAATTCCATTTGAGTCAGATGAGTCACATGAAATTTTAACCGAGATTTGGGTAAAATGACCATAGATTTTATGAAATATACCTTTTGTTGGCCAAAATCTCACGTATGTGTTCTCAATTTATTTTGGTATCTGAATCTTTATAAGACCAGCTTAATAGTGACATATCTTATCGAATTCAACCACTTGTCTATCCCATCGATGTGTACTATTTGTGTTGGTGTATTTAATTTCTTAATTGATGTTAGTGGTTGTCAATTTTTATAATGTATGTTTTAATTTAGATGGTTTTTTTAAATTATTTTGTTTTAGACTATTTGATATGTAGATGTAGATCGATTCAAAATAGGGAAACATATGGTTCAACTATCAATATCTTCTCTTGAATCTAATTTTTTTTCATCAGTTCCAACCAATAAACATACAATTTAAATTCATTTTCTATTTTAATATTTGGATGGAATTTGTTCGTTGAATCTCGTATTTGAGTTTTTATTTTTGACTAAATTTTTTAAAATGTATGATTTTGACATTTAATATAATATTCTAAATACATAGTAATGTTGAGTATAAATAAGTATCTCAGTTGGGATTAATTGGAACCTCTTCGATGCATTTTTTGAGTTATGTTGTTTTGTGTGAGAAGAGAGGTGGCGAGGCAGGAACCTTTTATTTCCATTCTTTATTTCCAATTCTAAAGTAGTGTTTGATTTTTTTCACACCCAACATGGGTAAGTGCACCACATGGGTCAATAATATGCTATAGAATAATTAGTCGGAAAGGATTATTTATTTAATGTATGATTTTTATGTTGTATAAATTATTCCGAATAAATATTATTTTAGGAATGGGAATTTATAAAATTTCTATTAATTGTTATCCCTAAATAAAATTATATCATGTTTTTTTATTTTTATAATTTTGTTTTTTTTTAAAATATGTTGTTCTGAATTTTGTAGATAGTGTGTTTAATTATTTTAAAATTGTTATTTCATTTTTTTATATAATTAAAAATTATTTCAAAAGGATCATCTTATTTCCATTGAGTGTTATATATATATATATATCAATGTTTACGTTTTAATTTGATTTAATGTTTACTCTACAAAGTTATATTTCTATTTATCAATGATTCATTTAAACATGAATTTATTCTGTTATTATGTGATATATATATATATATAAACTAGTAAAATTTTCAAGTATTTAAATATTTTAAATATATTATTACTAACCATGTATTATTGTTTATCTGAATTTATAAATTAATAACATCACCATTTTATAATATACATGTCATATACAAGTCATGATTATATCCATATATCCATGATTTGTTTTCAGGTCACATCATACATGCATATACACATATATATTTATAGGTATATACATATATGCTTGATTATTGAATAAAATTTTAAAAAAATGGGTATTAATGGGATTAAGAATGAATGTTTAAGTATGTGTATGATTCCATGTAATTAAGCAAAGGCAGTGTATCATGAGATTTGTATGTGACTATCTAATTTCATATGAAGATTAGTAATTATATATTTATATATAATTAAATGTGATAATGTGAATTATTATATTTTAAATCCAAAACCAGTGAAAAATGTATATGTATGTAAGAAAATTGTAAAAATAATTTTTATAAAAGTTTTAAATTGAATGGTTTAAATAAGTTAGGGAATTGGGGAGTGAACCTAATACATGAACAAGTGTGTAGGCCTAAGATAACCTTCAATGTTTCATTTATTCATAATGTCTTTTTTAAAGATTGTGTAAACTTTTCTAAAATTCAATGGATTATTTTTAAAACCATTTTTTTATGCATGTAATTTTAGAAGTGGTTTATTATTTTAAACATAAGTAATTTCAATTATGTTTTCCAGGGGTATTTTGAAAATAATTTATATGTTATTATCTAAATAACTTTTTAAAGTATTTATTAAATTTATTTCCAAAAATAAATTTCTAGAACGTATTACAATTTTTTAAAAACCCCATACATGGAAATTGTTTTCTTAACATTTGTTTTTAAATATTTCTCACATGTGTCATAGAAGTTTTAACTCAGAAAACATTGATTTTGGAACTTGTGTGTGCAGAAGCATAGTAGGCATTTGTTTTAATTTTGTTCAACTCTAAAAAATGTACAATGTAGTCTAATCTTATAAAACCTAGGCCTTTAAATGGTCCTCTAATGCATAAATCACCATGTATTTTTTAGTTATCTTTAAACAAAATCACACATCATGTTTTATAACCGAATCCATAAGAGAAGGTGTAAGGCGTTAGAGTTATATATATATTTTACTATTAAAATAATAATAACCATCGTTTGAAAAATAAATGTGGCTATATCTAATTTATTTCCACTATTTTATAAATTTTGATGATATAATTTTAATATATATAATAATTATTAATGATGTAATCTAGAAAAAAATAATTATCAAGATATTGTACAAATAGTAAATAAAAACTCATAAATATAATAAATTGAGGGGAACAGGACACCACTGGCATAGATATTCAATCTAATTGGAATAAAAAAATAAATCATGAAATATTAAATTAAAACATTGACTAATAAATGACAAGATAAATAATTATATTTAATATATATTTACATAAAAATTTGAAAAATGTGTCATTTATCCCAATGGTTAAAAAATTAATATAAAATTAGTGTTCAATGTTTTCCGGAAAAATTACTATTATTTTTTATTTATATTATTTAATTTGAAATTGTAAGTTTAAATGAAAGATAATTTGCGGAAAAAAATTGATAATTGAACCACATAGAATATACAATTTATATGAGGTTCATTAAAATAGGATAAAATTTTCAATCCTTAAATATTCCTAAATGTTAAATATGAACTAAGTTATTTTTCCTGGTATAGATCATTTTAGGTATTTTATTAATGTTTTTTATTATTAAATAAATTTTTAAATAGTCAATCCAAAATAGATGTCCAATTTATCTATGGTTTGTTTCTATAAGTCCACAGTTATTTAAATGATGTTTTTTTAGAAAATTTCATTACAATATAAGATAATTTTCATAGTTTTACAATGTGACAAGAATTCATAACATAAAAAATGAATAAATTCCCGAAATGAAATTTTAGTCATTATGAAAAAACTAAATTCATTTTTGATGTATGGACTGTTCATATAGATTAAAAATTAATCAAAACTGTTTCTTCTATATTTTTATAAATTTTTTTTCTTTTTTCTTGGTTTTATTATGCGGGTGCGTGTTTTGTAATTTTTAAATGTTGTTATATTAAAAAAATAACTTTTTCACATTCAAACCTACAAATACCAATTAAATAATGTATACATTTTCAACATTGTGTGATATCATTATAGTGATAATACTATCAATATATGTGGGAGAAGTATTGAATTGAATATGGAGAGTCTTTATCAAAATGGACAATGAAATACATACATTTTATAGATATTTCCTATCCATATTAAAATAGAATCACCAATATGTGTTGATTGTTGAGTATTTCAAAATGTGGAAAAAATGTAAAAATAATGGGAGAGTTTTATACAATATTTATGAGAGATTTTATGAATTTTCAAGTGGTTGGAGAGATTGAAGGACTATATTAATAAATAAAAATTCTATCTTACATGAATATGATTCATGCATTGAAGGGAGATCATTTGTATGAGTTTTAATGAATATTTGAGATAATTGAGAATCTCCTAGATAATGTTAAAGTAAATCTACGATAATTTAATTAAATAAATAATTAAATTTATTTAGTTTCTGAGGAAACAATATCAGTGTAGGAGTCATTTTTTAACTATATATAAATTATTTCAAAGAAACTGAAATGTGTGTTTGAGTAATTTTAAATTTTGATATCATTCATTTTAACATGATATAGTAGTAATTAACATGTTTTTTTAGAGTGATCATTAACACAATATAAATTATCATAAAACTAGTATATATAAAATTTATGAATGATAAGAATACTATGAAATTTCTCAAATATACTTCATAAGATTACATCCAAACTTTAAAGGAGAAACCCGCATATTCATAATGGTAACTCTGAATTTAGAAAATTAAATTAAATATTTTGAAGCATCAATGGATATTTGGTAAGAGTAACCACCTAATTTTTTATTATTAATATCAATTCATACAAAGAAAAATAAAAAGATAATTGGGACTTTATAAGACTGAATGTGGACTTTGGAAGAGTCCTTAGAACATTGATAGTGTATGTACATCATTGAAGTTCTGAGAAAATTTTAATAATAATGAGGAAATTGGAAGAGTATCCATATACATTGGAAAGGTTCTATAAGATTTTAGAAGAGTGATTCCAACTTCTTAAGAGTAAGTTTGTTTCTTAATACTCTTGATTTATGGGACATTAAAAATATTAAGAATCTAAAATAGAAAATTATTAAGATATTGAATTATATGATGCATTAGAACTATTCATCATTGAAATTAATATAATAATGGGATATAATGATTCTTATTGAGATAAAACATCAAATCAAAGTGATGTTTTGATATGTATTGAGAAGTGTTCCATGCCAGAGGAGTGGTGTTTCATGTATCAATGCAATCAACCATGCACATGTAGACGACTTAAATAGATAAAAAATGCAGTGTATTTATTAATGTTTTTATAAATGAAAAATAAACATATTATAAATGTCTAAATGAATCTCTAAATTTAATTTATATGGGTTTTCAAGGAATAATATTTCATGGTTCTATAAAACATGGAGTTTCCATATTTAATTATAGGAAATAATATTCACCAATATTTTGTGAAGAAAAGTGGAAATAAGAAGAAAGATCCTTTGAGTATATTAATAATACTACAACCAATAATAAATTAAGTAAATTGATATTAAATATAATTGAATTTATTAATTACTTATCTAGTTGAGAATGATGAGGTAGAGGCCAATTATTCACTAAATTGAAGAATATAGTCAAAATTAGATGGATCTCGTATTTTTCTCTTGTGTTGAATCTGGTGAGAAAGTGAGAAGCATGAATCACTTTATGCAACCTTTGATATCACTATAAATTCAAGATAATGAGGTGAGAAATTCTAATATTCATTTGGATGACTAAGATTCTTGAACTAGAATGAGGAAAATGTCAATTCACATGCCACTATGATATAGGATCTATCAAAGACCTATGAGATTGTTGATTTCGGGAGGACCTTTCAAAATCCATTAAGATTTAATATAAATTCCCCATCAATATAAGTCCATAGTATTTTAAAATTAATGATTAAACTAGTGGGAGATAATATAAGGATATTTTTCTGGGCTGTAAACTGATATTTTGGGAGATTTTATGGTAGGATTTTCAAGATATATCTTGAATTTCTAAACAATGTTTGATACAGGAAAAACTAGGTTTTTGAAATAGTTCTGAACCTAAAAAAATGTAATCATTCCAGATCAAACCATATAAATAGTTATTTGATTTATTTTATTTCACATTTTTGGAATATAATAATGTTTTAAACAACTAAGAATGATAGTATCAATATCATAACGAGTCATATAGGTTTTCATCATATAAATAAATAATAAAAAATATAGGGATCACCCACTCACCCATCCCCCTATTAGTGATCACACCCGATATGAAAACATCAAGTGGTATCAGAGCTATCTTGATTAACCTCTAAAATTTATAACATTAATAAAAGGTTAAAAATAGATAAAAATAGTTCTATTAACACTCAAGGTGTTCCAATTTTTGATAAAAACAATTTTCATTAATGGAAGAACATATTTCATCCATATATTCAATCTTATTGTTTTGAAGTAAGTGATGTTATTATAGTGGGATCTCCTCTACATAAAAGAGATTCTCGCATGACATATATTGATAAGAAATATCTCAAAGTACATAGTAATGCTAAAAATTCCATCCTACAATCTCTTTTGGGGAAATTCTACAACAAGATAGTGGGACATAAAACTCCCAAGGAGATGTTCTAGAAGTGTAAGAACAAGTTTATAGGAAATATAACAAATAGAGTCCAAATAATACATTTAGATAGCTAATTGTGTATTATTCTATAAGGATAATGAAGTTACTATATGTAACTATGTATCATGTTTCAATAAGATATATATCCTCCTAATATTATTTGGATACAAACTGTATGATTCCATAATTGTAAACTAGTTGCTGATAAATTTCCATGATATATTTGATCCAAAAATATTAGCTCTTGAGGTGATTGAATAAATTTATTTTAATAGATTTCATAGAACGCTCCTTGAATTTAAAAGGAGGAAAGAAACAATGTTAAAAAATAAAAATGAGGAGATGTAATTCAAATAAAATAAAAAATATAAGTTTGAGGAGAGGAAGGTACAATCCGATTTAAATTAAAAAAGTGATGATGGAATAACCACGGAGTAAAAGAATTATTTGAACATTATTTGCAAAAATAACATAATAGATAGGGGAAATACAAAGGTATACTTCCTATTAGATTATTCAAATGTTGAGGAATTGAAAATTTTTCAATTGATTTCCCAAAATTTAAATATAATGAAACTATAATTAATGATGAGCCGGAAAAAATTTTTATGGAAATGTCTACAAAATACAAAAAATATTCTATTTTTGAAAGAAAAATAAGTCTATAAGAAAACTCTTGAAGAATTTGATGATTATAGACTGAATTTAGGACTCATAAAAATGAATGGAGTCAAAATAATGTATATTTTAAAATCCCAAAGCCTTCCTAGATTAGGAGAAAAGTCATATGGACACAATAAATAGTGATAAGGATGAAAATTAAGGAAATATTTGGTATATCTTGAGATCTAAATTGGCATCCTATTTTGAAAAAAATACCATGATCAAGAATAACTTGTATCAATTAGAAATGAAATGAATATGTTAGGGGTATTTTTCTCATTGGGGATACCAAATTTCATAGGTATAATTTTTAAAATATTCTAAGATTCTAGAAGTTCCTAATGATAAACTATCTATAAACGAATAAGAGGTAAATGAGGGGAAATATAAGTTTATTAAATATGAAAAAATAAATAAATATCATGAGAGGATATTACGAAAAAAGATTTTCAAATTCAATATAAATAATCTAAGGATATTGAGAAGGCCAACCATAAAAAAGGTACAAACTATTTCTAATTTTTTAAAAGATATTGAATTTACATAATTTATTTATGAAAACATTTAAAAATTTTCTTTAAGGTTTAGGGGTACATAAAATCATAAAACGTTTCCTCCAACATTAATGAGAGATAATTTATTTTTTATAAAGTAATATCACATAATAATATGAAAAAATAATGTTTGTAATTTATTCAAAGAAAAAACAATGTTTTATCATAAAATTATATAATATAATGAAATGTCAATGTTCAAAGATAATGATGTTATTTTAGAGTATTTGGAAACAAATCCAACAACCAATGGTGTAATATATCATTTCATTAGAGATATAATAAATGAGAAGGGAAATCCATAAAACAAGAGAAGTCAACATTTTATGAAAAAGAATAGAATTTTGAAAAATAAGTGTCCTTTTAAGAAATTACAAATTTTTTCAATTCAAAAAAAATTAATATATCAAATAAACCGGTTGAATATTTGACCAACAAGGTCACTATATATATTTTTTCATGAAAAAACATCATGTATATAATCTATATACATTTGGAGAAAATAAAGATTAATGGAAGAATATGAAACTAAATCAATATTTTAGAACATTTCATCTCAGAATAACAATGTAGAGAGTGAATAAGAAAAACATTGTTCTATAGGAAGACAAGAAGTCTAAAAAATAGATTTGTTGTTAAAGTGAATAATAAATTAATCTGTAATGTAATGTGTGTAACTTGTGATAAAGTTGGAAATAATTATGAAAATGATTAATTAGTGTTTCCATCATAGTCTAAAGTGAAGAAGAAGAAGTAGTAGTAGAATAAAAACTATTAGGAAGGTTGTGAATTTATTCCTCAAAAGGGAGGTAATCACACACAGATACTGTTATCCCAATGGAAGAAGCAGTGCATTACAAGGAAACTCAGAAAAGAAGATTATAGAATGAGGCATGAAGGGAATATCAAGGTATATAATATGAAAAAATAGGATTCTAGATGAGGGTAAAATATCAATCATATTTATAACATTAATGAGTGTAAAAATAGCCTCCCAATTCCATTAAATTTTTTATTTTCACTTACATAAACTTAATTAAAGGATTTAGTTTCTTGGGGGAACTAGATGAGGATATAAATACAGTATAATAAGAAATAATATTCCATTTTTGTGAGTTTCTAAATAAAATAAACCATGATTTTGAGGGAATATATCTCTCAATGGGGATAAAATATGGGGATTTAGCTCTCAAAGATGAATTTTCCATGAAAATAAAAGATTTCAGATAGCTCATAAGAAATATAAAGGATAAATATATAAAATTCACACCCAATTCTGAATTATATAATTTTTAAATCTTTTTTCATGGGAGTTTTGATTGATTATTAAATTGTATGTTATATTTATTTTAATAAGATTATTTTTATAGATAAAATGAATAATAATATAGATTACATTACAAGAAATATTTGTTTCAAAAGTAATAAATGTAAGAAAGTGGAATTGATATCACATGTTGAAATAATTTATAGACAAATTTGATACATTAGAGAATTCACACTTGATTTTTATATCAGGTTATCCCATGCAAAACTATAGTTGAATAACTAAATTCTCATTGCTATTATTGTATGTTGTGACTTCCTTCCAAAAATATTTGACATATCTACAACACCTAATAAAATAGGGAGAATAAATTGTTCTAAGAAACGAAAAAAGTGTTTTAAAATAATTTAGTTACATCCCCTATATTCCTTTTCATTTATAATCAATAAGGAGGTGAAGAAAATTTTTGAACAACACAAATTGACCTGGTGGATTAATGGTATTTAAAAAAAATCAAAAGGTGAGAACAAAGATCCGAAGTGAAGATTGTTTTTGATCGGAATGAGGAAGGCATTCACCACAATATGAATAATTGAAATTTTTATTAGATAATTAGGAAAGAGAAGATGATCTTCTTCTATAATAATTCATAATGGAAATATCATCTTCTATTTTATTACCTTTTCTATATATATTCTTATAGAAGAACTTAGAAGTGATAATTGTTAAGATACTCAAAATTCTCAAGACAAGTACAAATGGTGAGAGTGTTATCTATAATAATTCCTAAATATTTTAATATGATTCATTAGTGACAGTGTATGATTTATCATGAATCCAACACATATACAATTTCAATTGGATATAAAAACTCCACAATAGTACTGGAATGATTCATAAGAGTACTTACTAACCTATAAATAGTAAATTTGAATTTTATAAGCCTAACACAGGCTTCTAGAAAGTAATGTCCAATATTTAGAGTCATAGAATATTTTATAAGAGTAACTACTACAATTTATAAGAGTTATTTTGAATCTCACTTTTAAAAAATACAAGGGAATTGAGACATTATAATAGTGAATTTGGGTGTGTAAAGGAAAAGAAAAATATAAAGAGTTACAATCAATAAACATAACAATAGAACATCACTAATCCCTAAATGTATATACTAGTAGATAAAAAATATTGTGTCACTTGGTATCCAAAAACAAATTAGACTATGATTGTAAAGAAAAATGTAAAGAGATGCTTTTTTTATTATAACAACGTGGATATCACATTATCTGACATTTTTTTATGATAACCCATTAAAGTGATAATTGATATAGTTTCATTATTTAAAAAAATTTCAATGAAAATTTCTGATGAAAATATTTCTTATGATGATGAAGATATTCATGAACCTGCCTAGAAACCTTAGTACCCTGACACCTGAGCTGATCCTGATAAATCCTAAAAAGTGCTCCCAATCCCCACGAGATGGGGAATATATCCTAGAATCATACAATATAAAATTGGTAATTCATTTTCCAAAAACACAATATAATAAAGATAAAGTAATCATCATTTACACAAGATAATCCCAAAGGGATAAGTGTGTCAAAATTACAACAAGTATGAATATCAAAATAACAACCACAAAGTACTAGAAAATAGGATAAAAATTTATGTCCCATTGGAAAGAAAACTACAAGACCAAGGAATAATAGCTAAAACCACCTTCAAATAGAAACTTACCTTTTCTTAAACCTAGAAGAAGATAATATACAAACAATGAAGGCATATATAGGGTGTGAGATAAAATCCCATTAAGGATTCACTAAGGATTCATCAATAATATGCTAATATTTTATTAACTAAATAAATATAACAATTTTAAATAAAAATGTACATAATTTCAAAATCAAATTGAAAAAATTCATACATTATATTTAAAATGATGGAAATAACTTAATGAAATGTATGTGAAAACATTATATATAAAATTTTTTATATAAATTGATAAGGAAAGGTAAATAATTTCGACACATTAGCATATATATTTGAAATATAAAAAAAGAGAAACAGAATCACCTACCAAAATTTATGATAGTTTCATGATATGGGACTCCATTATACTCAAATAATTATCATGGAAATATATGTAGACATGTCCCTATTCCACTGGTCAGAAAGGAATCATCAATATCCTATTAGTGATGTGACCATGTGTATATGTGTTATTAGTTTCTTAAATTATTGAGTGTTGTCCAGAATAACTCATAAAATACCAAGTATTTAATGTACTCGTATAAAATTCAATTATAGTAAATTTATTTTAAAACATTATAAAATAAAATTTAACTCATTCTCCCATTTCAAATATACAAATATTCCATTTAAACCCCCAAATTGGTCTTCAATCGAATCATTCATTTTTTTAAAGATGAAACCAATTGGTTTATATTAAATTCATTTCTAGTCCTATTTTCTCAAATACCAATATAAAATCAATTTAATAATATAAATTTCAAAAGATAAATTCCATCATTTTCCATTACATTAAAAACACACCCCAATTCAATAGAATTGGGGGGGGGGCTCGCCAATTTTAGGTCAAATAAATCTCATTTCCCACAATTTAATTGAATTATTTTTTTTTCTAGACCAATTGAAATAAATTTATCATGAAATTAAATTAAAATCAAAAAAATAAATTTAAATGAATCAATTTAGGGTTAATAAAAATTATTCATCACAATAGAACCACCTACATTGCGATCATGGGATCCTGAAACACAAATCCAGAAACAGGAAACTCCAGTGAAGGTGGTCTGCAATGAAATTTATGATAATCCAACATAGATCAAGGATATAAAATAGGGGATATTATATTCACCAAGAACATTAATATCTACATCACACTAGGTTGGATATGTGAGATAGAGCGAGAAAGAGAATTGGAATTCGAAGCATACTATGAAAAGATTGAATATCATTATCCAATATTTGATTCAATAATATAGGGGATTATAGGGGCCAAAATAACCTTTTGGTAGCCTCCGTGTAAGAATAAATCCTAGGAGTTTGAGTTAGGTCTTATAGACCCTTAAAAAGATCGTTTTGGGATTTTAAAATTATATTTTAGAATAAATGATATCTTGTGAATAGTTTCTTGGGTAGGACTGCATGGTTAGAAAAACCATGCATGTAACATCCCAAGTAAGTAATGAATAATAGATATTTTTATCTATGTCTATTAATGAATTATATAGTGTTTTAGAGGCTTAAAATGAAAATAAATAAATCTTATGCATGGAATACACTAATATTCTTAAAAGATTGTTTTACAGCCTTATGATGGAAAACCCTTTTTAAATCTATATTTTGAAAATTTTATAAACTATGTTTTTCAAAATAGACTTTTTCTTTATGATTGGGACATCAAAATTTACTTTGTGTGAATTTTTGGTATTTTTCTGACAATGTTCATTTTTTAATGAATAGTGAAAAATACTAAATTTTACATCAAAACTGCTTCTTAATCTAATTTATTTATATGATTAGATTATCTTTTGAATTGATTTTGAAGTTAAATTAGAATATATTTTTACCATTTAATCCAATGGTGGTCATTGGTATCAATTTCACTTTGAAATTGGACTTAAACTGGTGTCAATCTTTTGATACTTATTGTTTCATAAAAACACGCTATTTGCTCTGACGGCGGGAATTAATTATTAAGTAAATTAATGTGACTTATATGATTTGAATTTTGTAAAATAGACTTCATTTTTGAATTCAGAATATCAAATATAGATTAGGGTGAAGTTTTGGTACTTTTCTTAAAAAGTCCAATTTTTTATGAATAGTGAAACCACTAAGTGGTATTCAAGCAAACTGATTTTTCAGTTAAATGAAAGTTTACCACTAATGTGTATTGAATTTTGAAAATCCTACATACATGGTTGTCATTAAGAAGTAAAATGTGGTTCAATGAGATTAGAATAATTTTTTTGGTGATTAGTAACTTATTAAGTTTTTAATCGCGATTAGAGGTAATTAGTGTAGTTTAAGGTAAAAATAATGCTTTAATAAAATGAGATGAGCTTTACCCATCTCCTAACCCTATTGGTTGTGTCATGGCCGACCAATACAACCCATGGGTGGATTTAGGGGACCCCATGGAGCCAATTGGGTGAGATAATGACTTTGATGCCTTTTTTTAAATAAAGGTGAAAATGACACTAACATAAATTGGTTTACTAAATCAATTTTTAGAATGGGTTATACTAATCCTAATTTTGTCTATAAATACTATATGGAAAGATAAAAAGATTTTATACATCATGATATTTTTTTTATAATTTTTAGACATTAAATAAATTATTTTAATTATGACATCATGATGATGCAATGATGACCTCATTAATGAACAGTTTAAATAAAATGAAACGATAATATAAAATCTAAGACCTACACATGTCCAAAACCTATTGGTTTAGTATATTTAGAAGCCTTATCATCTTATATTCGAAATATATAAATGTGGGACCTTAGAAATTCGAAACACTTTTGAAAATAAAATAATAGTTTCATGAT
This sequence comes from Viscum album, assembly GCA_963277665.1. Taxonomy (NCBI): domain Eukaryota; kingdom Viridiplantae; phylum Streptophyta; class Magnoliopsida; order Santalales; family Viscaceae; genus Viscum; species Viscum album. Next base: position 658,430,793 of record OY728140.1, read on the forward strand.
TTCCAAAAGTTCCCCTCCTCTCCTCTTATAAAAGGCCCCCACCTCTACCTCATTTCACACACTCCTCAAGCCTTTGGCTCTGCCATCCCCCTCCCATTTAATCTCTCCACATCCCTCTCCTCATCCTAGAGGATTCCCTTTGGGATGAATCCTTTCAAAGGAATCCTTTAGGCTCAAATCAAAAGGAGTTACACTTTTAAAGGTAATTCTTTCTCTCATGTTCATTTGTTTTATTTTGCTTCTCCAACCCCCTAAACTCATTTTATTTACTTTTTTTGTAACAACACCAGTATCTTCAATATACTAGGATGTTGTTATAAGATTTATTCGAGCTACACTCTCACACAACTACATCAAATGGTTAAAGAACATACAGTTTCTATGGATGGCGAAATTCTGCCTCACGAAACGATGATTGTCCAATACTCATTTAACACATTAAAAGGTGGCCATTATGATTTAACTATTTTTATATATGATATATAATATGTTTATTCTTTCATTAAGATTCTGTATTTTTCATTTATGGCATACCACTATTGTTTCCATTATGGGTAAACATGATATCTTTATTTTAGGAAGTGCGGACTACCGCCCCCTGAAAGTGATTTGATTCCTTAATACCATATGTGGGATGTGTAAAGGATAGAGTTAATGATATTATATATGTTATTATACTGGAATTATAATATACTCTTATATCATTATGATTCCACTCCAGAAAATACGAAATAAAAATGGAAGTAGCGTTCATGCGTACGTAAGGCTTACCGTCTCCATGAACGGTGCATTTCATTTCTTACCTCTAAATGTGATGTAATATTATAAAAACATGTATATGATGAATATATATGATATATATGTTATCCAAATCATTAATATCATTCTGGATATAACAAACCTTTGACCAAATTAACAAATTGTAAGTGTAAGAAGTCTATTTTTGACTTAAGAACCAAATACCAACAAAATGAACATTATTAACTTAAATGATTACATGATGTTCATAACATGGTATAAAAGGAATAATGAACTTGAAAAAGGTTATTAAGCAAGTAGAGATTAACTCAAGTTTATTATTCAGGAGATTAAAGAACGGTCGAGTCAAGTCGGACCCGAGGTATGGGACTTCGTCTCAATCTCCTTTCATTGAGGCATATTTTGTTTTATACACAACCTTCTTTTATACGGTGTATAAACCCCTTTGACTTTTACGTTTATTCAAAAGGAATATTTTTTATACGAAGCATTTACTAAATGACAAAAGGGAATGTTTTTGTCGTACGTATGCGGCGACAACGTCTTCTCCGCCGCCGTGACCATTTTTTGAGTTTTGGCTTCCTCTACAAGCTATACTTTTTTTAAAAGAAAAATAAATACCATGTTTTACTTTTATTTTATTTTGGTATTGAAAATGGTTTTCATAATGTTTTTATATCAATGTGTTGTATTGATATCTTGTGATTGAAAGGTGGAAATGTTATGTTTCCTTTATGCATGTTTTATGTGATACGATTATGTTGAGGTTCTTTGGAGTTATTATGAAGACGGGTGGTTCTGTGATAGACTAAGGGCGGGTGAGCCCGATATAGCTCTCCAATGCATTGGGTAAAGCGAAGGAGTGAAACGTTAAGTTTTCTCCGAAGAGATTTAGGTAATATACTGTGATGGGTATTCCAAACGTAACCAAGAGGGTTACTCCCTACGTAAGAATGTTATGAATGCCTCAAGTTACCTTTATGTCTTATGATTTATGTGATTTATTCATGATTTGATGAGGTATGTTAAAGTGCTTATGTTTTATGGATAAAGTATGATCTCATCCTTATGTATATATGTACCCATGTTTCCTTTCCATATTTTTATATCCCTTACTGATCTTTTTATGCTCATCCCATGTTTTTTTTAAATGTTTTTCACAGGTCAAGGGAAAGGTACATGATATGATCATAGTGTCAAGGAAGTGTCAAGAAAGAAAACATGTTTATTTTAAATATGTTTCCATTGATGGGAATGAAGAATACTATCTTTATGTAACCACTTTTTTTATATGTGGAATCTAATGCAAGTTATATGATCTAATTCTCTAAAAATATAAACCCGAAAAGATCTTTAATGTGTAATCTTGTAATAACTCATGATTAAGTAAGGTTTAAGGCTGGGGCCTTATAGTTGGTATCAGAGGTCGGTTTAGATAACTTTAGGAGTTAGAATTCTATTAAATGATTTTCCAAAAATATATTTTTTTTGAAATGATATAGTATTTGAAGATTACCATGTTGCTTCATCTAAGACATGTTTGTTCAGAATGGTTTTCCGCAGAGGAAACAGGGAAGCAGTGCTAGGAAGACATACCAAAGGAAATAACCTTCTGAATCAGCATCTTGAGATGGTCGGAATTGGAAATGAACAGTTTGTTGCAGTAATGGAGCAGTTGACTCAAGCGATAAATGGTGGTGGTATCCATGCACGAGATCAGCCAGATCAACCACAGAGGAACTTGTTAGTGGTGGAACATTTCATGAGGCAACATCCCCCATCATTCAGAGGATCATCTGACCATGTGTTAGCTGAAGGGTGGATTAAAGCACTAGAGAAGATTTTCGATGTCATGGGGTTTTCAGACAATCAAAAGGTTAGTCTTGCTATTTACCATTTGGAGGGTGAGGCAGATCAGTGGTGGTCTATGGTTAAAAATATCAGGGACGCCGATGAGATTGATGCTCTCGACTAGGATGAATTCAAAGGTATGTTTCTTGAGAAGTATTTTCCTAAGGCTGTTCGACTTAGGATGGAGAAGAAATTCTTGGAATTGATTCAAGAGGAAGACTCAGTGGACACCTATGAAGAAAGGTTCACTCGATTGGCAAGGTATGCACGAAATTTTATCCGAGACCATGATAGTAAAATCACTCATTTTTACTCAGGATTGAAGCCAAAATATCAAAGGGCATTAGCTTCTCTTGAGTTTAAAAGTTATGAAAAATCTTGTTCGATGTGCTGAGAAGGTGGAAATGGATTTTGCCGGTGACCAACTGTTCTATAACAACCAGCAGAAGAAGAGACCGAGGTGGCAGGAGAAAGGTAAGAATTCTTCAAAAAAGACTGATGGTAAGAAAACTAAGTTTCTAGTTTGTGATAAATGTGGGAAAAGGCATGCTGGGGAATGTCTTCTGAATTTTTTAAAGTGCTACCGATGTGGTAAGATGGGACATAAGGCTCGTGATTGCACTGAAAAGGATCAAGGTGAAGGAAAGACCAAATTCGATTTACAGTTAGTGAAATGTTATAAGTGCAATGAGATTGGTCACTATACAAATGACTGTCCGAAAAAGAGCTTGAGCGATGGGAAGCAATTAGACTACAAGCAGAAAGGGGTGGTGAAATCCATTGCAACTACTTCAGTAGATGCCGGGCCATCAAATGAAGTTGTATCAGCTCTAGGGAGCTCAGTATTTTTCAAAGATTGACTTGAGATCGGGGTAACATCTGCTGAAGGTAAAGGAGGTAGATTTTCCGAAGACTGCGTTTCGTACAAGATATGGCCATTATGAATTTTTAGTAATGCCTTTTGGGCTAACCAATGCACCTGCTGTATTCATGGACTTAATTAATAGAATTTTCCATGAGTTCTTGGATATGTTTTTGGTGGTTTTCATTGATGATATTTTGGTGTTTTCTAAAAGTAAAGAAGAGCATGAAAGACATTTAAGGGTTATCTTGCAAAACATAAAAGAAAAGAAATTTTATGGGAAATTCAGCAAGTGTGAGTTTTGGTTACAACAAATTTCTTTCCTTGGTCATATTGTTTCTAAAGATGGAATAGCTGTTGATCCTGCAAAAACAAAAGTTGTGGAAGAATGGCCAAGACCCACAAATGTAACCGAGATTCGTAGCTTCCTTGGTTTGGCGGGCTATTAACGAAGGTTTGTTAGAAATATTTCACTGTTATCTAGTCCAATGACTAAGCTAACTCGGAAGGGTGTTAAGTTTATCTGGACAAAAGAATGTGATGATTGTTTTCAGGAATTGAAAAGAAGATTGGTGAATGCTCTAGTTTTGGCACTACCTTCCAGGAATGGTGAGTTTGTTATATACAGTGATGCTTCATTGAAAGGACTTTGTTGAGTCCTAATGCCGAATGATCAGGTAATTGCTTATGCTTCACGACAGTTGAAAACTCATGAGTTAAATTACCCTACACATGATTTTGAATTAGCTGCTGTTGTTTTTTTTTTATAAATTTGGAGGCATCATTTGTATGGAGTAAAGTGTGAAATATATACCGATCACAAAAGTTTAAATTATATATTCACTCAGAAAGAATTGAACATGAGACAAAGGAGATGGCTAGAGTTAATCAAGGATTATGATTGTACAATTCATTACCATCGTGGAAAAGCAAATAATGTGGCTGATTCTTTGAGTCGAAAAAGTAATGATTCATTAGAAATGTTGCGTTTGAACGTGACCCTTTGGTTAAGTATTTGATGAACTTTGGAATAGAAGTTGTTGGTGCAGGAAGTTCTTATGTTTTGTTTCAGGTATCAGTGAGATCATCTCTATCAGATAGAATCAAGCAAGCAAAAAATCAAGACAGTGAGTTGCAGAAAAAGGTAGAGCTGGTTTAGAAAGGTAAGTTTCCTGAATTCAACATTGATAATGATTGTGTTTTGAGATTTTGGAAGAGATTGTGTGTGCCTTGTGATTCACAGTTGAAGAGGGAGTTGTTATGTGAATCTCATAGTTCTCCATTTTCAGTTCATCCTGGAAGTACTAAAATGTACAGAGATCTTCGAGAGTATTTCTGGTGCGATGGAATGAAAAGAGATATTGCTGATTTTACTGTGAAGTGTTTGACATGTCAATAGGTTAAAGTAGAGCGGCTGTTACCTAAAGGAATGCTTCAGCCTTTACCGGTGCCGGAGTGGAAATGGGAGAATATATCCATGGACTTTGTTGTGGGATTACCGAAGACATCTCGAGGTTATAATGCAATTTGGGTTATTGTTGATCGTTTGACCAAATCTGATCATTTCCTTGCTATAAGAGATACTTTTTCCGTAGATCAACTTTCCCATTTGTATCTTAAGAAGATAGTCAGGTTACATGGAGTTCCTCTCTCCATTGTATCTGATCGTGATCCCAGGTTCACTTCTAACTTTTGGAAGGGCCTTCAGAAGTCGTTGGGTACTGAATTAAATTTTAGTACAGCTTATCATCCTCAATTAGATGGGTAGTCAGAACGAACAATTCAGACCTTGGAGGATATGCTACGAGCTTGTTCTATGGATTATCAGGGAAGTTGGGACCAACATCTTTCCTTGGTTGAATTTTCATATAATAACAGTTTTCATTCCACTATACAGATGGCACCATTTCAGGCATTATATGGGAAGCGGTGTCGAACTCCAGCTTTATGGGATGAAGTGGTAGAAAGGAAGTTGATGGGAACAGAATTGGTAGAAGAGATGGCAGAAAATTTCAGCTGATTCAGAAGCACATGAGAACAGCTCAGAGTAGGAAGAAGAGTTATGCGGATAACCATAGGAAGGATCTATCTTTCGAGGTATGTGATCATGTTTTTCTCAAGGTTTCTCCTTGGAAAAGTGTGATGAGATTTGGTAAGAAAGGAAAGATGAGTCCAAGGTTTATTGGACCATATGAAATTCTGGAGAGAGTTGGATCAGTTTCTTACCGAGTGGCTTTACCTCCGAGTTTATCTTAGGTACACAATGTTTTTCACATTTCGATGTTGAGAAAGTATATGCCAGATCCATCTCATGTTTTGAGTCCAGAGGTAGTTCAGCTAGAAGAGAACCTATCTTATGAGGAACAACCTGTCCAGATTCTTGACCACAGGGAGCAAGTGTTACGGAATAAGGTGATTAATCAGGTAATGGTTATGTTGAAAAACCACATGATGGAAGAGGTAACATGGGAATCTGAAAATGCAATGAGGGATAAGTACCCCCATTTATTCGATAAGTAAATTAATTGTGGGGATGCAATTTTCTAAAGGGGGGATGGATGTAACATCCCAAGTAAGTAATTAATAATAGCTATTTTTATCTATGTCTATTAATGAATAAGATAGTGTTTTAGAGGCTTAAAATGAAAATAAATACAATCTTATGCATGGAATACACTAATATTCTTAAAAGATTGTTTTACTGCCTTTTGATGGAAAACCCTTTTTAAATCTATCTTTTGACAATTTTATAAACTATGTTTTTCAAAATAAACTTATTCGTTATGATTGGGACATAAGAATTTACTTTGTGTGAATTTTTGGTTTTTTTCTGACAATGTTCATTTTTTAATGAATAGTGAAAAATACTGCATTTTACATCAAAACTGCTTCTTAATATAATTTGATTTATATGAATAGATTATATTTTGAATTGGTTTTGAAGTTAAATTAGAATATATTTTTACCATTTAATCCAATTGTGGTCATTGGAATCAATTTCACTTTGAAATTGGACTTAAACTGGTGTCAATCTTTTGATACATATTGTTTCATAAAAACACGCTATTTGCTCTGACAGCGGTAATTAATTATTAAGTTAATTAATGTGACTTATATGTTTTTAATTTTGTAAAATAGACTTCATTTTTGAATTCAGAATATCAAATATAGCTTAGGGGGATGTTTTGGTATTTTTCTGAAAAACTCCAATTTTTGATGAATAGTGAAACCACTAAGTGGTAATCAAGCAAATTGATTTTTCAGTTAAATGATAGTTTACCAATAATGTGTATTGAATTTTTAAAATCCGACATACATGGTTGTCATTAAGAAGTAAAATTTGGTTCAATGAGATTAAAATAATTTTTTTTGGTGAATAGTAACTTATTATGTTTTTAATCGCGATTAGAGGTAATTAGTGTAGTTTAAGGTAAAAATAATGCTTTAATAAAGTTAGATGAGCTTGACACATGTCCTAACCCCATTAGTTGTGTCATGGCCGACCAAGACAACCCATGGGTCGATTTAGGGGACCCCATGGAGCGCTTGGGTGAGATAATGACTTTAATGCCTTTTTTTAAAATAAAGGTGAAAATGACACTAACATAAAATGTTTTTCTAAAACAATTTTTAGAAGGGGTTATACTAATAGTAATTTTGTCTATAAATACTCTTTGGAAAGATAAAAAGATTTACTACATCAGGATATATTTTTTTTAATTTTTAGACATTAAATAAATTAATTTAATTATGACATCATGATGATGCAACGATGACCTCATTAATGAACAGTTTAAATAAAATGAAACGATAATATAAAATCTAAAACCTAAACAAGTCCAAAACCTATTGGTTGGGTATATTTCTAAGCCTTATCATCTTATCTTCTAAATACATCAATTTGGGACCTTATAAATTCGAAACACTTTTGAAAATAAAATAATAGTTTCATGATTTCCAAAAGTGACCCTCCTCTCCTCTTATAAAAGGCCCCCACCTCTACCTCATTTCACACACTCCTCAAGACTTTTTCTCTGCCATACCCTGCACGTTTACTCTCTCCACATCCCTCTCCTCATCCTATAGGATTACCTTCTGGTGTAATTTTTTCAAAGGAAGCCTTTAGGGTCAAATCAAAAGGAGTTACACTTTTAAAGATAATTCTTTCTCTCATGTTCATTTGTTTTATTTTGCTTCTCCAACCCCTTAAACTCTTTTTATTTACTTATTTTGTAACAACACCAGTATCTAAAATATAATAGGATGTTGTTATAAGATTTATTCTAGCTACACTCTCACAAAACTACATAAAATGGTTAAAGAACGTACGGTTTCCGTGGATGGTGAAATTCTGCCTCCCGAAACGATGATTGTTCAATACTAATTTAACACCTTCAAAGGTGGCCATTATGATGTCACTATTTTTATATATGATATATAATATGTTTATTCTTTCCTTAAGCTTCTGTATTTTTCATTTATGGAATACCACTATTGTTTCCATTATGGGTAAACACAATATCTTCATTTTAGGAAGTGCGGACTACCGCCCCCTGAAAGTGATTTGATTCGTTTATACCATATGTGGGATGTGTAAAGGATAAAGTTAACGATATTATATATGTTATTATACTGGAATTATAATACACTCTTATATCATTATGATTCCACTCCAGAAAATACGAAATAGAAATGGAAGTAGCGTTCATGTGTACGTACAGCTTACCGTCTCCATGAACGGTGCATTTCATTTCTTACCTCTAAATGTGATGTAATATTATAAAAACATGTATATGATGAATATATATGATATATATGTTATCCAAATAATTAATATCATTCTGTGTATAACGAACCTTTGACCAAATTAACAACATGTAAGTGTAAGAAGTCTATTTTTGACTTACGAACCAAATACTGACAAAATGAAAATTATTAACTTAATTGATTACATGATGTTCATAACATGGTATAAATAGAATAATTAACTTGAAAAAGGTTCTTAAGAAAGTAGATATTATCTCAAGTTTATTATTCAGGAGATTAAAGAACGGTCGAGTCAAGTCGGACACGAGGTATGGGACTTTGTCTCAATCTCCTTTCATTGAGGCATATTTTGTTTTATACACAACCTTCATTTATATGGTGTATAAACCCCATTGACTTTTACGTTTATTCAAAAGGAATCTTTTTTATACGATGCGTTTACTAAACGACAAAAGGGAATGTTTTTGTCGTATGTATGTGGCGACAACGACTTCTCCGCCGCCGTGATCGTTTTTTGAGTTTCGGCTTCTTCTATAAGCCATAGTTTTTTTAAAAAGAAAAATAAATACCATGTTTTACATTTCGTTTATTTTGGTATTGAAAATGGTTTTCATAATGTTTTTATATCAATGTGTTGTATTGATATATTGTGATTGAAAGGTAGAAATTTTATGTTTCCTTTATGCATGTTTTATGTGATATGATTATGTTGATGTTCTTGGGCATTATTATGAAGACGGGTGGTTCCGTGATAGACTAAGGAAAGGTGAGACCTATATAGCTCTCCAATGCATTGGGTAACGCGAAGGAGTGAAACGTTAAGGTTTCTCCGAAGAGATTTAGGGAATATACTGTGATGGGTATTCCAATCGTAACCAAGAGGGTTACTCCCTACATAAGAATGTTATGAATGCCCCAAGTTACCTTTATGTCTTATGATTTCTATGATTTATTCATGATTTGATGAGGTATGTTAAAGTGCTTATGTTTTATAGGTAAAGTATGATCTCATCCTTATGTATATATGTACCCATGTTTCCTTTCCATATTTTTATATCCCTTACTGAGCTTTTTATGCTCATCCCATGTTTTTTTGAAATGTTTTTCACAGGTCAAGAGAAAGGTACATGATATGATGATAGTGTCAAGGAAGTGTCAAGAAAGAATCCATGATGATTTTAAATATGTTTCCATTAATGGGAATGAAGAATACTATCTTTATGTAACCACTTCGTTTATATGTGGAATTTAATGCAAGTTTTATGATCTAATTATCTAAAAATCTAAACCCGAAAAGATCCTCAATGTGTAATCTTGTAATAACTCAAGATTAAGTAAGGTTTAAGGCTGGGGCCTTATAATGCATCCTAACCATGATCCCCTTTTAATGGTGCTTCATGGGTTCTCCAAGGTGAGGCATAGGTTTTTTAATTGTTTTAATAATAAATGAGGCTTAGGCCCCCCACGGTGGGGGAATGGGATTTCAAACCATACACCAATCTTGCAACCCCGCACTATCTGGGCTTTCATGGTTTTCACCAATATAGTAAAGAGTGTGGGAAAAATGTCTTCCAATAATGATTATCCAAAAATACGTTTGAAATTGTCAAAAAAATCACATGAAACAATACAATATGGAACCAAAAAATCATAATAAAAATAATGGTTTAAGAATACCAAAAATCATTAATATGATGTCATAACCTCCCAACAATAGAATCCTTTTTCCCCTAAAAACCTATAAATAAGCTTCCATGTCAAAAAGATTAGTTCATTGAACTCTCATCAGTGCCTTAATATCCCACATCTCTTGATAATCATAACCATGATGCAATAGCACAAATACCAAATTTATTTTCCTCCGAGGAACCACTTTGGTTTTAAAATCAAATATCATGATGGGATGCTCAGTCATTGAAATGTTAGTTTCAAATTCCTGATAAGCCCTTCATAGAACATGAGATGGATCAAAAATAGACATTCATAGTTGTGGAATATAGGACACATTATGTATCAATGGAAGCTATGGTTAAAGTGCTAAATGATTAGAAATGTTCCCCATCTCCTCAACAACCAAAAAATGTCCCGCAAAATGAGGACCAAGATTCACTTTCCTCCCATTCCATCAATGATCCAAATGGGGTGAAATATTCAAGAAAAACTCATCACCAACTGAAAATTACAACAATTTGTGACGATGATCATAATAATATTTATACTAGTTCTATTCTTTTGACATTTTTAAATGAATAAACTAAATATTTTTAGTAATATCTTGAACCATGCTTGGTTCAACCAAATAACTGTCACTAATCTCTAAACAACACAATTGATATTTATAAGGAAATACATAAAAGGCCTCATGAGGATCCATTATGATCAAGGACTATTAACTAATGATATATGTAAAATCAAACAGCTCTAAATGGTCATCCAAACCCCCACAATGTGGAGAAAATAGTCAGTGATCATATCTTTAAGAATTTGTATCGATCTTTCTATCTATCTATTTGACTGTAGATGGGATGACATGCTCAAAATAACCTGATATCCTAGTGCCTCCTAATGTCCTCTCCAAAATAGAGAAGTGAAATAAAGATCCCTATTGAATACTAGAGTAGATTGAACTCAAGACAATTGAAAAATCTCATTCACATATATATTTACCATATCCTCAAATTTGGTTGTATCCCAAATGGGTATAAAGTGGCCGGATTTTTTTAGTCGATCGATCACAATCCATATCAGGGTTATTTTTATTTCATTTCACATTTCACCTTTTTAGGAACAACTATAATACCATGTTTTTGAACCATGTATCCCATAAACCTTACCTCCAAAATCATTATATCATATTTAAAAATCTTGGATTAAAGCCTATGATTTCTAAAAGACTCTATAATTGATTTCAGATGAAGTAAATTATCCACCAACGATATAGAGTAAATGAGGATTTCATCCATAAACACAACCAGTAATTCATTAATTTAATCATAGAAAATCATGTTCACTAATGTCAAAAAGACCACATAATCATTGGTTTGACCAAATGGAATGAAAAGGTACACATAATTTATGTACCTCCTCTGAAAGGATGTATTCTTGATTTCATATTCTTTTATCTTCAACTAATGGTAGTTATAAAGAATGAAAATCTATAAGAACCCATTATTCAATTTCAAATGGTCTAACAGGAAATCAATCTATTGTAATGTATATTATTTATTCATGATGAATATATTGAGTATTTGATAATCAACAGAGTGAAGAATTGAACCAGCAGCTTTCATATCATGGATAAATAGTGTTTCCTAGGGTCACACACTCAGGTGAAAAAATTATTTTTCTAGGATATCATCCAACCGAGTTATCATCACTTTCCTTATAGCTAGTTTCATTCTGTATGGAATTATGGACACTATTTGAGTTCAATGTACTAAATGGATAAAAAAACTCTACCTCCCTTATCAGTGGAATCCTATAGAAGTTTGAAGGAAAGTCATCATGAAATTTGAAAAAAAGTGGGATATCCTGATTCCAATATTCTTACTTTAGATAAAAAAATAAATAACTAATATTACTTTCCCCAACTCTATATAATAAGGTCTAACTCAACTAAGCCTCGAGTACCACTCTTCATGAAATATATAGAACAATCCATCAGGTGTTGTAATGGAGACCCATCGAAAATAACAATCAATCTGGGCTATATTAGAAATTAGAAAATCCATCATGAATATGACATAATTTGGTTTCATGATGGGAACCCAAAAACTACAATCACTATCAAAATCAAATTAAGAAAAATCACAATCGGGACAATGGAGAACATGTCCTCTCTTTGATCCATGGGGTGTATTAATATCCATCACATAATATAAAAGTTTCATAGGAATATTAAGAATATTAAAAAAATGATATAAAATAAATGAATGAGATGCACCCTTATAAAATAAAGAATTCACCATGGATGATACTATAGTGATAGCCCCTCTCATAGTCTCTAGACACATAATTTCTTCCTTTGGAAACTCTTCCAATGTGTGAAGAAGATTTATTAAATATTCCTATAGTTGGAACCTATTTTTTCATAAAGCATCTAATTTCACCCCATTTTTAGAACGTCTTCATATCCCGTGACACTACATAGAGTGGAAAAGACATATAAGAACTTATATATTTTAATTGAGATTTATCATGAACCCCATTCCTTGGGTTCTTTAGTGTAAACCCTCTTTGAGTGCCCATATTTTCTACATTTGTAACAAATCAATGGGGCTCTTCCAGTCACTAATGGAGGTCTAGAAAAAACTTTTTTCGCGATCTAACATGAAAATCATAAAAATTACTCTTCCTTTATAAGAATTCACACTACCACTAGTATAAAAAATAAAGTCCCAAAAACCCAAACTTACCTGTTATGCCCATTTTGGCCATCAACATTCTATCAAACATAACTGTATAAGAAAGAAGCTTCAGAAAGAAAAAATGAGGGTGAATATCATATGAAATTCCAAAATCGAATTGTAGAGTCATCGTCTTCTCATTTGCCACATTCTCATGTGAAAATTTCACATGATTGGAAAATAATTTTCAAATTATATCATGGTCCTGTCTGCCTACTCATGTTTTAAAAATTCAATACCATTGGCCCGAACCATAAAATATGGATAAAACATACTAATTAAAAGAGATTTTAATTATTTCCACCATATTCCCTTGTCATTATTCTTCATCACTGTTGTGTCTCACCATCACCATCTCGGTACCTCCAACACGAGGGTGGAACACTTCAACATGATCTCATCAAGCATATATGAGAACTCAATCAAATGTAAAATCATACTAAACCATTTCTCAGACTCTTGAGGTTTATTAGGGACTTTGAATACTGGTGGATCCTAATAAAGGATCTCATAAGAATAGTTCTAGAAAACATCCTAGAGACATTCCAGAAGTGGAACCAAAATGGTAATTGGTGTAGGGTTTTGTTCCAAACCTTGGATATCATGAAAAATCACCTCAACCAGAGATGGTTTCACAAGAGGATTAACTCACTATGGTTCATCATCATCATCATCATCTTGGATTTTATTTTCACGTATTCTGAGAGGAATGATTCTACACAAAATCTTCAAACAACATCAAAGACCTCATATTAACACAAAAATAAAGAAACGAGGGAGAATTAATCCCAATAGAGAGACAAACAAGATTTGGATTTCATCTTATCAAAGAAAGAAGTAAGTAAAAGACTAGAACTAATATTTAATAAAAAATTCCCAGAACCACCACTGGTTACATAAGGCTCATTGTGGTGGGATGTTTCTGGAAAATCAATCACAACTGCCTCGTAATCTATAAAATATGACACAAATGCATACTAATATTAAGGAAAGATGTAAAACATGAAACTTTGATTCCACTTTTTCATGAACTGACTCAGATACCATGGTACCCTAACACCTGATCCAATCCTGACATGGTCTAAAAAGAGTTCCCAATCTTTCTAGGAGGTCGAATAGCACCAAGAAACACACAATATGAAAGTGGGAAATAATTTTCCACAAACACAACAGAAGAACGATAAAAAATCAGTATGCATAAAAGAAAACTGCATAGGTATAAGTGTTCTGATAGTAAAATAGGTGTCAATACCCAAACTAAAACCACAATTACTAGAAAATATATAATAACAACCGACGTAACATTTGAAAAAACTCTCTATTCCCAAGGAACAAAAACTACTACAACATCCAATTTGCGCCTTCCCTTAATCGAAAGAGTAAGAAGATAATTTACATACACCAAAAGTCAAAGGTATAGTGTGTGATAAAATCTCAGTAGGGTCTCACCACAGATTCCATAATAAGATGAGAAGACTTTAATTAAAAAATAAACCATTCAATTTTCAAAATAATATTTTAAACAAATCATTCTTTACATTTCAAATTATGGAAATATATTAATCACATGTCTTAACATATATTTTATATAAAATAGTTTATATAAATTCAAAATCCATAGTAAAAATTATACAAAAATGAATATATATATTTAAAATGTAAAAAAATGAGAAACATTGAAATCTTTCTAAGGTTATGACATTTCTAGGCTATGGGATTCATTCACACTCAAACAGTTATCATCAAAATATGTATACATACCTCCCTAGTGAGCTGGTCAAAAAGGTTTCATCACCATCCCATAGGGGATGTGACAATCTATTTATGTATTTTTAGTATTTTTAATCATAAATTGCTCTCCCAAATAACTCAATGACAACCTATGATTTCATGTTCTCCAATAATATTCAATGATGGGAAACTTATTTTAAAACTATTTAAAATATAATTTATCCCATTCACAAATTTCAAATATGATAATCTTGCCATTTTCCAGATAAAATCAATGGGTTTTTTTATCAAATTCATATCAAGTCATTTCTCCCAAATACCAATTTAAAATCAATTTCATCAAATCAATTTTAAAATTTAAATTCAAAAATTTAAATTCTGTATTTTCCCATTAATTTCACAAATGCAGTATAATTTAATTGAATTGGGGGTCTTCCAAAATTTTCCCAAAATCAAATCCATGTCCAATAATTAAAGAGAATAATTATTTTAATAATACAATTTAAATAAATTTATCAAATAATTTTATTTAAATAAAAAATGAATTTAAATCAATAAATTTAGGGTTAATCAAAATTAGAAATCAAAACAAAACCACCTACCTCAGGATCATGGGAAAACTAAACACAGATCCCTAATAGGCAAACTCTAAAGAAGAAGGTCAGAACAGAAGATCTAAGAATCAATCTAAGATCTAAGATCTAAAATAAAATATATTTGATTCTACAACAACATAGAGAACTACATAACCTTTTGGTGGAGATGAGATATAGTGGGAGAAAGATAAAGATAAAAGGAAACTTATAAGGAAAAGATCGAGGATCATTCTCCTAGCTTCTATTTTCTTTTAAAGGGGCATCAAGATGAAAAAATCACCTATTTGGAACCTCCACGAAATAAGATACCATCATAGCTCGAGTTATGTTCATTGGGAACAAAAAAAAAGTTTTTCTAGATTTTAAAATTAGATTCTTTTATTAATTAAATCTCATGCATGGTTTTTTGGGAAGGTCCACATTGTTAGAAAAACAGTGCTCCTAAATATATTCCCCTTTTAATGGGGTTTCATGTTTTCTCAAAGTTGGGAATATTATTTTTCTAAATGTTTTAAAACCATGAAAACCCTCAATGTATGGTTTTGTATAGTTTCCACTAGTTGGGCGTGCGATTTCAGAAATTTGTGTGCTAGCCATGCACAACCCAAATTCCATTCAAAATATTCAAAAACAAAACACCTCAAACACCAAAAAATGAAACCCAACCAAATAATGATAAAAATATCGGTTTATGAATACCTAAAAATAATAAAAAGATATAAAATTGACATACTTATAAAGTTTTATAAGTTGAAAGTATAATATAACATTATATAATTTGATGTTCTAAAGTTATAGAGTTTGAATATAGCTAAAGAGTAAAATGTTAGGAATATGATGCCTATGTCTCACCATAATTCAAAATTTATAGCTTTTAAAAT
This sequence comes from Viscum album, assembly GCA_963277665.1. Lineage (NCBI taxonomy): Eukaryota > Viridiplantae > Streptophyta > Magnoliopsida > Santalales > Viscaceae > Viscum > Viscum album. The sequence goes on from OY728140.1 coordinate 658,446,646, forward strand.
GTTAATAATGGAGAATTAAATGGAATTATTTTATCATATTGTCACATGGTGATGTTTGGTAAATTACAAATGGTTATAATGTTCAAGAATAATTACTAGAGAAAAAACATTAGAGTCATGTAGAATCCCTAGATATTAATCACATAAGATATTAGTTTTGAAGGTTATAATAATATAATATAATTATAATAAAGTGAATCTCCATTTATCATTAATTCATAAGTTACTTAATTTACTTTTCATGAATGTTATAATGATAAATATCCACTCCAAGTATAAATTTTAGTTTTCCCTAACAGATGGTCATTGTGGGGTATAATTGGTTGTGATGATATGTAAATTTTATCATGAATAGATTCTTATATACATTACAATGGTTTTTTTATGAGATAAGAAGAATAATTTTTTTGTAATAATTAAACAATAAATACCTGTATTGATCCAAAAAAATATATCTGATAAAATTTAATATATTCATAGATATACATACTGTGTATGCTTACTAGCTATCCTTCTTACCCGTAGTTAGTGAGAAACAATGAATTTTAGACATCATAAAATAATCCCCTACTTATGGAAGTGAACATATGAGATAATTTAATAGTGGGGTTGTTGGGTATGTTGTGCATCATGTCATTGGTTATAGTGGAACAATGTTGGGATTTTAACAATTTTATGACAAGAAAATATACATCACTTTTGATTGAATTAGATTGAAGAAATGAATGGATGTGATTATTTTTTTTCACATATTAAGTTTTCAAATACATGGATAAGTGACATATAATCTACATATAAGATAGATGAATGTAATATGTTGTATTCATTGACCCAGTTAATCTTTTTCAGACAATCAATAACAGTATAATATTCCCATACTAGATTGAGATGTTCCATGTCTAAAGGTCACTCAATGAAATGGGAAAAGGTATTATATAAAATATATGTGATGTATATGATGTATCTAATGTTGCAATTGTTTCATTTAGAGATATGATTATGTTTAGTATAGATCACACTAGAACCCATTGTTTCTTGGGTAGTAATATTTTTTTCGGAAGGTCATTCATTGCTGACATCTATGAATTTGGAATTTCATAGTTCTTATAAAAACTTCTTTGTCCTATAAGTTTATACAATTTGGACATTGGATAAGGAAAAAATTATTGACAATGAGTTTTTTTCATAATGAACAGTGTTTGATGATAAACTATATCCAAAAGATATTTAATACATTCGAAAAGGCCAAGGATGTTTTTCATAAAGTCCATTAAGATTTTTAGTGAATGTGGGAGATTTTTGGATGTTCACAAAAATTATACATGCATGAGATTCATGTGATAATTCATCAATGTTTCTTAAGAAACATATACATGTGTATATACATAATATGATACAATATATATGAGTGTAAATATAATATGTGCTGGATGTATTATTTCATGCATGTGATGCATGATATATACATATATATATATGATATATGATATATATTTATTATTCTTGTGATTCATAGGAATAATTAAAATATATATTAATGATATATATATACACACACAATAATTCCTATTGAATGGTTTCATTAGATATAATCCATTTATGATTATATTGATTAATATTTATTAGTTCATTAGAACAATTCAATGAATTATCCAAACTAGTTGAAATGTAAGAGATAAATTGGAGGATCCTTTAGAATATGATATATAAGTAGATGATATCCTCCCACTAACTGGTTGGTGCATTGTATATAATCCTATATTAAATAATATTCCTCACAAAAATTCATTTACCCATAATTAAGATAGTGCTGGAAATCCATTGGATATTAGGTATCCTCTTGATATGATCCGGATTTATTTTTTCAGTGTCCCCCCCTTAGTGGTAAGGTATTTATGTTCATATCTCCACATGATTTACCTAAAGATCACTCTGTCTAAGAACATAACATGGTAGCTTATTCATTTGATTAAAAATAACTCTATTATTTATTTTACATATATATTATTGTTCTTGAAGATGTATCTCATAGTGTTTTGTGTTTTCTTCCACTATTTATGGTCATTTGGAATTTTTATAAAATCCCATCAACACTATATATTAGAAAAGAAGCCTAAATGGATGAAACATTTATCACAGGCCCATTCCAGATTATCTATTATAAAAAGTGGATCAACTAACTTCTTGGGATGACATATCATATCTAACCTCTGAAGGAAAAACAAGTACATAAAACATAAAAACTATGTAACAGTTTCAAATAAAAGGATATCAAGACCCTTCTATGGTTAAGATAAATTGTTGACGAATCATATGTACCCATTGTTTAATAGTGAATAATACCCATATAGGGACTGTAATCCATGGACTGACCCACCAAATCTCCCAATCCCATCTCATCTAATTTTTTCAACCATAAAATAACTCTTTTACTTCACACAATATAAGAGACTCAAAATTATTATATCTAAAAAAATTTACCCTCTTACACGAAGAAGTTTATTTCCCACTCAACTTCTAAAAAAAGCACCCCAAACAACCTACTCCAATATTAGGAACTACATGTGGTTCCTAAAAATTATATTTTATAGCAGTATATATAATCTCTTTATCTACCACATGCTAGTATCAAAAATTATAGAACTATATCAGATGAATTTTTATGGAAGTTTACCACATTATAGTTTGTATACATAAATCCTATAAAAACAAGTAAATCCACAATTCATATATGTGGAATCTCATATTGGTTTTAGTTTATATACAACCATATAAATAATCAATAATATAAAAGAATGGCTAAATCTATCTGAAGGTGAAATCTCACCAAATAGAATCTCCAAATTAATGCTCAATCCACCAAAACATAAAAACATAAATTAAACCCTATATTATAATAATTTGATAATAAGAAAAATCAAAATAACCCCATGATTGAATATAGATAGGGATAAATCTTACCTAAAGAGGATGATCACCCTTTATAACATTTAAATCCCAATTCAATATAGGATTATGGTTCTTAATAAAGGAAGGAGAATCCCAAAGTGGGGATCTTTTCCTTAGCTACTTATAATTGAGTAAAAACAAATATTTAACAAAACATATTGTTATTTTTAGAAAAATATATTAAAACATTTAGTTTACACAATACTAGGTACCTTTGTGACATGTACCAAGTGCATAGTTACTCAATGACCACCCAGTATAGATCCACCAACAAGTTAGTGGTATTTATAGTTGCTCTCCCTCTCTAGGAACTGAAACTGATTACTTATTATTTCCTTAATAAGTACCTAGAATTATATAATACTATATTTTAATGTTGGTTCTCATATGGTTTACCTTTAATCATCTAAAAAATCCTAAATAATTAAAATAATTTTAAAAATAAACCATAATAAATCAATATGAAATTGAAAATTAAATTGGGATGATAACTAAAAATCAATAAATCATTACAATCATCACCAATAGATTTATCTATGTTGCAAGATAATATTGACACTGGGGTTTTCATGGTCATGTGTATGGATTTGGAAAATAGATTAATATTTTTATCCATATTAATGATATTTTCCCTCAATGGAATGGAAACCTGTTTATTAGTAACATGGACAGGGTAAAAAATCCATAGTGCCTTATGAACATTGAGGTAGTATCTCATGTAAAATATATTGGTATCATATTACTTATAATGTGTCATTATTTCCTTATTTAAGAGGATGATATTTATTTTGGAACCCTATTTAAAGGTAAATTCAACCATTCTAGTACATTGTTATTTGGGTAATAATGTCTGTAGTGTTATTGGTCACGAATCCTAAGATGATTTGGTTTTATAGATGATATTTTTCTGTAGTTATGTACCCATATTATACAATTGGGCAAGGTAATGACTCTATTTAATTTATTAAATCACATTAATATTATTAATTATTGGATTCAAAAATTATTTATTTGTAACACTTCTAGTACCAAATTTGTAATGATATTCCCATATTTACATGTGCAAATGTGTCGTGATATACTAATGATTGTGCTGAAAAAATTAATCTTACAGATGATTATGGGGTCTCTTGAAATGATGGATCTTATTAATAGATTACCCATTTATTTTTAAATTTTTGACTATTTTTAAAGAATAATTTCATCTTTATTGTTGGTTTTAAATCATTCGTATACTTTTAATTTTTACACATTATTATTTTGGTTGATTTATATTGATTTTATGATAGCTTTTCATGTATTTTTTGGTATGTATACCTTATTTTTGGATTTTTTTTATATTCATCATGTTCTATTATTTTTTACTTTATATATTGGTTTTTTTACATGTTGTAGAGGTAAAATTCGTCCAATATTTTGTGTATGTCCTCTTTTTATTAGTCACTGTACCATAACCTATTGGATTTGATCAGAGAGTTCCATTAACAGTCATTTTATTGACCCTTAGATATTCATAATAGGGTTGGATCATTTATGATTGGTATTAGATAGATTTTTTAAAAGGATTGGTGTTTATTGTAGTCGCATTTAAATATTTACTACTATAAAATAACATTATTAATACTATTCTGGACCATAAAAATTGGATAAAAATAAATATTATTAACTAAAATGTATATTTTACCCAACTAAGGAATTGGGTACCATTTATATAGGAAAATAGTCATGATTTATATAATAACAGAGATAGTATTTGATACTACATCCATTATTCAAGAATAATCATTGCGAAATACATCCATTAACGTTAAAACTATAGTCTGTAAGTATTAATTACATCCTTCACATAATTCAAGGTTCAATAATCATGGTAGTTGGTTATTAGAAATGTATTATGTATATATTCATGGTAAGAAAACTATTGTTATTGTAACACCGTATGCTTTAAATAAAATATATATATATTTAATTAGTATTTTTATTAATTTAATGTTAATTTTAATAAAACAAACTAGTAAATAAATATTAAAGTATTATAATTATAATTAAATTATTTAATTTTTTATTATATATTACTTTTCTAAATGTGGTATTATTTTTAAATATGAAATTACTCTTAATAAATTTATATAAATACATGATTTAATTAAAATTTTATTTTTCTTAATAAAAACATTTTAATTTTAGTTCATTGAAGTACTATTTCCAATTTCAGAAATTTAGAACATTAATTGGGTTTTAAGGATTAAATAATTCAATATTTAGTATTTAATAATAATAAGATTTGGAAATAAATTAATAATATTTTTATAAATACTGTTTTATTTAAAACAATATTTTTTTTATTTGGTTATTTTTATATCATATTTATGAAACTATATTACATTAAAAACTATATAAAATAATTTTTTAAATTTAAAACGATGTAATTTTATCAAATAAAATTATATATATGTTTTAATTTTTAGAATCATAAATTTATATGTTGAAATTATAAACAATGTTAATTATGAATATTAAGATAATAAGATATTAGAAAATAATGGTAAAAATGCTGATAAATTGATACAAATAAAAAAAGATATTAAAAAAGTAGAAGAAGAAATATATTAGGGGTTATGGGGTCTCAATGAAGTAGTGTAGAAATAAGGGACATCATTCGGGATAAGGGGTCTCACTCTGGACCAGGCTGATAAGATGTCAATCCATGATCTCTAATGAACCTTAATTAGAGGTCAAAGTTGATCCACACAATGGTCGAAGCCAAATTAGATTCTAGATCTGGATCTGTGTCCAAAGTTCATTTCGAGTCGAATGAGTCGCATGATGTTTTGATCGAGATTTCTGTACAATGACCATCATTTTTTTGAAATGTACCATGTTTTGTTCAAAATCGCAAGTCTGTGTTCTTTATTTTTTTGGTATCTAAATATTTATAAGATGAGGTTAATAGTTACATATCTTGTCTAATTAATCCACCTTTCTATCTCATCGACGCGTTCTATCCCTGTTGGCGTATTGATATTTTTAATTGATTTTAGTGGTTGTCAATTTTGATAAAGTATGATTTAATTTAAGATTTTTTTAAAAATTATTTTGTTTTGAACTATTTGATATGTGGATGTGGATCAATTCATAATAGAGAAATATTTGTATCTAAAATCAATATTTTCACTTGCATAAATTATTCTTCATCAGTTCCGACCAGAAAACATATAATTTAAATTCATTTTTCTATTTTCTGATTTGAATGGAATTCACCTGTGGAATCTCCTTTCGGAGTTTTTTTGGACTATATTTTTCAAAATGTAATATTTTGAACATAAATATAATATTATAAATACACAGTAGTGTTTTTTATAAATAAGTATCTCAGTTGGGATAAATATGCACCTCTATAATGCATTTTTTATGTTATGTTGTTGTTGTGTGTGTGAAGAGAGTTGGTGAGGGAAGAATCTTTTATTTCATTTTTTATTCGCTATTCGAAAGTGGTTTTTGATGTTTTTCCTGCCCTTATTGGGTATGTTCTTCGCTTGGGTCAATAATCTCCAATAGAATAATTAGATAGAAATGATTATTTATTTCATATATGGTTGAGATAGTGTTTAATTTGTTCAGAATCACTTTAATTTTATGGAAGGAAATGTTTTTTGAAAACGTCTATTAATTGGAATCATTAAATGAAAATCAATCAGGTTTTGAAGTTTTTAGAATATTGATAATTTTTTAGTAAGTTGTTGTTCTAAATTTTTTAGAGAGTGTGTTTAATTATTTTAAAATCATTATTTCAATTTTTTATATAATTCAAACTTATTTCGAGGGCTCAACTTATTACATGTTAGTGTTATATATATATATATATATATATATATATATATATATGTATATATATCTATGTTTATGTTTTATGTTTATTTCATGTTTAATCTACCAAGGTATATTTCTATTTATCAATGTTTCTTTTAAACATGAATTTATTCTGTTATTATGTGATATATATATATATAATTGTATAATTTTAAAGTATTTAACAATTTTAAATATATTATGACTAACCAAGTATTATTCAATGTATGAATTTATAAATTAATAATATCATAATTTTATTATATACATGTCATATACAAATCATGATTATAGACATATATCAATGATTTTTTTCAGGTCACTTAATACATGTATATGAAAATATATATATTGGTATTTACATATATGCACGATCATTGAATAAAATATAGAAAAAAGGGTTTTTATGGTATTAAGAATTAATTTTTATATAAATGGATGATTCCATGTAATTATGCAAAGACTGTGTATCATGTGATTTGAAAATGAATATGTAATTTCCATTGTATATTAGTTTTTATATATTTATATATAAGTAAAATTGATAAATTGTATTATTATATATTGAACCCATAACCGATGAAGAATTTATATGTATGTAAATAAATTTTAAAAGTAATTTTCATAAAAGTTAGCTATTGAACATTTAATATACGGTAGGGAATTGGAGAGTGAAACCAATCCCTCAATATGTGGGTAGACCCATGATAGCCTTCAATGTATCAAGTATCCATAATGTTTTTGTTTTCAAAAGATTGTGTAACATTTTCTATAAATCACTGGATTATATTTAGAACATTTTTTTCATGCAACAAATTTTAGAAGTGGTGTATTATTTTAAACGTATATAATTTCAATTATTTTTTCAAGGGTTATTTTAAAAATAATTTATATTTTATTATCTAAAGAAATTTTGAAAGTATTTCTCAAAATTATTTCCAAATAATTAATTTATAAAATTTATTTAAAGGATTTAAACCCCCCCCCCCCCCTTATTGGGAAATTGTTTTCTCACCGCTTGTTTTTAAGTGTTTCTCACAGGTGTCTTAGAATTTTTAATTCAGATGGATTTTCTTTTGGAACATGTACACATGAAAGCATTATAGGAATTTGTTTTATTTTTGATCAAATATAGAAAATGTATGGTGTTTTCAAATCCTATAGAACCTAGACCTTTAAAAGGACTTCTATTGTATAAAGCACTATTTATTTTTTAATTATCTTTAAACAAAATCACACATCATGTTTTAGAACGAAATCCATAAGTGCGGGCATAAAGCATTAGAGTTATATATATTTTTCATTTTTAAAATAAAACTATCCATTGTTTGAAAAAAATGTGGCTATATCTAATGTATGTCCACTATTTTATAAATTTTGACCAAATGTAATTTTATATATATTAATTATTAATGATGTAATCTAGAAAAGATTAATTATCAAGATAATTTACAAATATAAAATAAAACACATACATAAAATAAATAGAGGTGAATAGTACACCACAGTCATTGAAATTCAATCTTATTGGAATAAAAAAATTTATGATAAAACATTTAATTAATAGAGTGACTTATAAATGACAAGATAAATAAAAATATTTAATATATGTATTTATAAAAAGAATAGAAATGTTTCATTTATCCTAATGGTTAAAAAATTAATATAAAATTAGTGTTTAAGGTTTACATGAAAAATTACAATTATTTGTTCAATTTTTATCATTTAATGTGAAATTGGAAGTTTAAATGAATGATTTTTTGTGAAAAAAAAATAGATAATTATAAACACATAGAATATAAAATTGATATGAGGTTCATTAAAATAGGATACCATTTTTCACGCATAATTTTTCCTATAATTTAAATATTAATTAAGTTCTTTTTCTTGGTATGGATCATTTTATGTATTTTATTAATGAATTCTTACTATAAAAAGGAATTTTTGATCAGTAAAACCAAAATAGACTTCCAATTTATCTATGTTTCATTCTATAAGTCAAAAATTATTAAAAAAATTACAAAATTTAATTATTTTCTGGGTTCATTTTCTTCGTTTCACAATGTGACATGAATATCAATCATAAAAAAAGATAAAATTACCAAAATGAAATTTTCGTCATTATGAAAAAAGTAAATGTAGTAATGATGTATGGACTGTTCTTACAAGTTAAAAATTAATCCATCGTATTTTTCATACAGTTTTAGAAGAATATTTTCTTTTTTTCTTGGTTCTAATGTGGGGATGTATGTTTTATAATTTTTAAATTTTATTATACTAAAAAATTTAACTTTTTCCCATTCAAATCTATAGATCCCAATTGAATATTGTATTTATTTTCTATAAGGTGTGACCCCATTATAGTGATAATATTTTCAATATATATGGGAGAAGTATTGAAATTAATATGTGGATTTTTCATCCAAAAATGTACAATGAAATACATGATATTTTATAAATACCTTTCTTCTCTATATTCAAATAGAATCACTGATATGTGTTGATTGTTGAGTAGTTCACTATGTGTAAAAATGGAAAAATTATAGGAGAGTTTTATACAATATTTATGATGGATTTTATAATTTTTCATGTGGTTGGAAATATTGGAGGAAGAAATTAATAAATAAAAATGCTATCTAACATGAATAAGGTTTATCCATTGATGGGGGATCCTTTGGATGATTTGAAGAGATTATTTGTGATAATTGATAATATCTATGGTTAATTTGAATTATATCAACGATAATTTAATTTAATATATAATTAAATTTCTATAGACTATAAGGAAACAATATGTGTGTACATGTCATTTTGTAACTATATATCAATTATCTCACAGATAATGGAATTTGTGTTGGATTTATATTAAATTTTAATATGATTCATTTTAACTCAATATAGTTGTAACTCACATGTTTTGTATCAGTGGTCTTTAAAACCATAATAATAATCCTATATATAATGCATAAAAAATTTATGAATGATATGAAGACTCTAAAAATGCTAAAATAGACTTCATAATATTACATCCAAACTTTTAAAGAGTAACCCCCATATTCATAATGGTAACTTTGAATTTGGAAAATTAAATTAACAATTTTCATGAGTCAAGGAATATTTGGTTTGAGTAACCACCTGACTTTGTATGAGTCATTTTGATTCTCACAAGGGAAATATAAAAAATTAATTGGGACTTCATAAGACTGAATGTGGTCTTTGGAATATTCCTCAGAACTTGGACAGTGTAAGTACAACATTGAAGTACTGAGAATTTTGTAATAATAATGAGAGCATTAGACGATTATCCATGGAATTTGAAAGGGTTCTATAAGATTTTATAAGAGTAATTACATATTTATTAGAGTAAGTTTCTTTGTTAATACTCTAGATTTCTAAGACATTAGAAATATTAAGAATCTAAAATTGAAATTTATTAAGAAATTAAATTATATGATGCGTAAGAACTATTCATCATTGAAATAATTTTAATAGTGAGAGATAGTGATTCTTTCTGAGATAAAATTTAAAACCGAAGTGATATTGTGAAAAGTATTGAGAAGTGAAACATGATAGAAAAGTGATGTTTCATGTATCAATGTAAGCTACCATGCACCTATAGATAACTTCAATAGATAAAAATTGCAGTGGATTTATAAGATATTTTAAAAATGAAAAATCTACATTTTATGAATGTTTAAATGAATATCTTAATTTTATTTATATGGGTATTCAATGAGGAATATTTCATGGTTCTATAAATCATGAAGTTTCCATATTTAATTATAGGAAATAATATTCACAAACATTTAATGAATAAAAGATGGAATAAGAAGAAAGAACCTTTGAGTGTCTTAATAATTCTACTACCAATAATATATTGAGTAAATTGATGGTAAATATAATCAAATTCAGTAATTCCTTATTCATTTAAGAACGATATGGTGAAGGCTAATGATTCACCAAATTATATAAGAGAGTCAAAAGAAGATGGATCTAATATTTTTCTCTTGTGTTGAAGCTGGTGAGAAAGTGAGAAGCAAGAACTACTTCATTCAACCTTTGATATCACCATATCTTCAAGATAATGTGGTTATAAATTCTAATAATCTTTTGGATAACTATGATGCATGAACTACAATGATAAAAATTTCAACACCCACTACACTAGGAGATAGGATTGCTCAAGACCTATGAGATGGTTGATTTCAGGGGTACGTTTCAAATACATTAATATGTAATATAAATTAACCTTCAATAAATGGACATAATCATTTCTAATTATTTATTAAACTAGTAGAAGATAGTATAAGGAACCTTTCAATGGTTCGATGATAATAATTTGGTAGATTTTATGGTAAGATTTTCAATATAAATCATGTATTTCTAATCAATGTTTGATAATAGAAAAACTAGTTATTAGAATTAGACATGAACATAAAAAAGTGATCACTGGTGATCAAATCATCTAAGTAGTTATTTTATTTAATTTATTTCAACTGTTTACATATATGAAAACATTAAAAAACTAAAAACTATAGGATCTATATCTTAACCATTCGTGTTGGATTTCTTAAAATAAAGAAATACAAAAAATTGGGATCACCCACTCAACCCTCTCCCTCTTATTGTTCACACCTGATAAGGAAACCTCAAGAGGTATCGGAGCTAACTAGATTACCCTTTAAATATATATCCATTATTAAAAGATTAAAAATATATAACCATAGTTCAATTTATAGTCAAAGTGTACCAAATTTTTAAAGGAACAATTTTCATTAATGGAATAATTTATTGTTTCCAAAAAAATTTCCTAAGGGTTTGGTGCAAGTAATGTTATTAAAATGGGATCTCCTCTACATAGAAGATATTCTCGAATGACATATATTGATAATAAAAATATCAAATTTTATAGGAATGCTAAAAATTCCATCCTATAATCTATTTTGAATAAAGACAACAACTAGGTAGTGGGACTCAAAACTTCCAAGGAGATGTTTGAGAAGTGTAAGAACATGTTTATAGGATATATAAAATATAAAGAGTCCAAAAAATATTTTTTGACAGCTAATTAGGTGTTATTTGTGAAGGATAATTAAGACACTATATATGACTGTGTTACAGGTTTCAATAAGATCTATATCCACTTTATATTATTTATAGACAACTCATATTATTCAAAAATAGTAAAGAAGCTTGTGATAAATTTCTATGATATATTCGACCCAAAATTATTAACTCTAGGGGTGATAGAATACATTTATCTTAATGGTTTTCAGAAAACACTCCTTGGTTTTAAAATTAGGAAAGTAGAAATGTTAAAAAAAAATTAAAATGATGAGGTGTAAGTCAAATACAAGAAATAATATAATTTTGAGGACAATATGTTTTAATCCAATTTTAATAAAAAAAAGTGATGATCAGATAACTGAGTAGTAGAATAATGAAATTAGCATTATTTCAAATAATAAAATTATAGATAGGGGAAAGGCATTGGTATTATCCCTATTAAATTATGTAATTTTAGAGGAATTATAAAAATTTTAATTAATTTTCCAAAAATGAAATATAATTAAACAGAAATTGCTGATGGGTAGGAAAACATTTTTAAGGCAAGGTCTACAAAATCAAAAAATAATCAATTTCAAAAAGAATAATATGTATTTAAGAAACCTCATGAGATATTTGATGACTGTGGGCTAAATTTGAAACTCATAATCCTTAATTGAGTCGAAATAAATTATATTTCAAAATCCCAAAGCCCTACTAGCTTATGCTAAAAGACATACAGACACATCGATTTGTGATGAGGACCAAGATTAAGGAAATATTTGGTATTTGTTGAGATCTAAACAGGCATCCTATCAAGGAGAAAATACCAAGATAATGAATAGATTGAATCAATTAGAAATGAAATGAATATTCTGGGAGGATTTTTCTCATTGAGAATATCAAAATTTCCAAGGTAAAATTTATAAAATATGGAAAAATACTAGAAGTTTTTAATGAAAAACATTCTATAAAAGAATCAGAGATAAATTAGGGGAAATATATGTTCCTTAATGATGAAAAAACCATTAATACGATGAGAGAATATTATGAAAAATATTTTCAGAATCTAGATAAAAAATCTAAAGATACATAGAAGAACAACCATCAGAAAAAGGTGCAAACTATTTCAAAAATTTTAAAAGATATTGAATTTAGATAATTTATTATTGAATACATTTAAAATTGATCTTGAAGGGTTAAGGGTACATAAAATCATAAAGAAGTTACTCCAACATTAATTAGAGATGAATTATAGTTTATAAAGGAATATTCCATAAGAATATGTAAAAATAATGAATATAATCTATTCAAACAAAAAACAATGTTTTATCATAAAATTAGATTATATAATGAAATGTCAATGTTCAAAGATTATGATGTTATGTTTGAGTATTTGTAAACAAATCCAAAAACAAATGGTGTAACATATAGTTCTCTTAGACATAGAATGAATGAAAGGGACAATCTATCAAATAATAGAAGTTAGTATTTTAGGAAAAAGAATAGTATTAGAAAAAATATGTGTACTTTTGAGATATTATAAATTTTTTCAATTCAAAAACATTAATATTTCTAATAAAAATACTGAATATTTAACCAACAAGGTCACCATATATATGTTCTCATGAAAAAACATCATGTATATAATATATATATCATTTTTGAAAATAAAGATAAATAGAATAAGATGAACCAAACCATTATTGTTAAAAACATTACTTATCAGAATGAAAATAAAGAGAGGGAATAGGAAAATAATATTTCTATTGGAAGAAAAGAAGTCTCAAAAAATTAGTAAAGTTATTGAAGTGATTAATAAATAAGTGTTTAATTTGTTGTGTGGAAATAGTGAGAAAGTTGGAAAGAATTATGAAAATGATTCATTACTGTGTCCATCATAGTTTGATCTGAAAAAGAATAAGAATAAGAAGTGTAATACTATTTTGATGATTTTGAATTTGTTTCAAGAAATGGGATGTACTCACATGTGGATATTGTTGACCCAATGGAGGAAACAGTGCATTATAAGGAAACTCATGGAAAAAGATTAGTAAATGAGGAATGAAGTGCATATCAAGATATAGAACAAGAAAAAATAAAGGATCCTAGTTGAGGGAAAATTTTCAAATTTATTTATAACATTAATGTGTGTAAAAATTGCCACTTTATTCCATTAAATTTTTAATATTTACTAACATGAAATGAATTATAGGCTTCAGTTTCATGGGGGAACTAAATAAGGCTATAACTGTTGTATAGTAAGAAATAATATTCCATTGATATGAGTATATAAATAATATCAACCCTTTTTTAAGGGAATATATCCCTTAATGGAGATAAACTATGTGGATCTATCTCTCAAAGCTGAATTTTTCAAGAAAATTTCGAATTTTTGATAGCTCATAAGATATATAAAGATTATATGTAAAAATATCACACCCAAATCCCAATTATATATTTTTAAAATATATTTTCATGGGGTTAGGGGTTTGATTGATTATTAAATGGTTAGTTTTATTTATTTTACTAAAATTATTTTAATAAATAAAATATAATATAATATAGATTACATTTCATGAAAATTTTGTTTCAAATGTGATAAATATTAGAAATTGGAATTGATATCAGAAGTTGGAATAATTTATAGACATATTTGATGCATTAAATAATTCAAACTTTTTTAATATTGGTTTAACCCATGTAAATATAGAGTTTAATAACTGAAGACTTATTACTATTATAGTATGTGGTGACTTCCTTCCGAAAACATTTGACATATTTAAAACACCAAATATAATCGGGATAATAAATTATTCTGGGATCCACAAAAAACTGTTTGATGATAAGTGAGATACATCCCCTATATTAATTTTCATTTATCATCAATTACGAGTTGAATAAAATGTTTAAAGAACACAAATTGACAAGGTGGATTAAAGGTATTTAGAAAAAAATCAGATGGTGAGATCAATGATAAAAAGTGAATATTGTATTTGATTTGAATTAGGAAGGCATTCGTCACAATATGAATATTTGAATTTATTGTTGGAGAAGAAGGGATATGAAGATAAGGTGATTCCATAAAAAATCAAAATAGAAATATAATATTCTAATTTAATACCTTACCTAGATATATTTATATAGAAGAACATAAATGTGATAATTGTTGAGATACTCACAATTTTCATGATACGTACAAATGGTGAGAGTGTTTTCTGTAATAATTCCTAAAGAGTTTCATTTGATTCATTAGTGACTGTGTATGATTCATCATGAATCCAACACATATAAAATTTCTATTGGATATAAAAACTCCACAATATTATTGGCATAATTCATAAGAGTACTTACTAACTTAAAAATAGTAACTTCGAATTTTATTGGACTAACTCAGGCTTATGGAAATTAATGACCAGTATTTAGAGTCATAGTATATTTTCTAAGGGAAATCACTAAAATTTAAAATAGTTACTTTAAATATCACATTTAATATTTACAATGGAATTAGGACATCATAAGAGTTAATTTGGACATTAAAAGTATCCTAGGAACTTTAGAAGAGTATTTCAAACTTTAAATGAGTACTGTAAACTTTATAAGAGTATTGGAAACATTAGTAGAGTAGAAAAGGGCTTTAGGAGTGGTATATAAGTGTTTTGATGATTAATTATAACTTTATAAGTGTATGTACTTTATAAATTCCTAATATTAAGGAGATTTAAAAAATACAGAGTCCAAAATTTAAAATTATAGAGAAAATTAAATTAAATGATGCATAAAAACATTTTTTTTCCTTGATGTAAAAATTGAAATGGTAAATTATGAATCATACTGAGATAAATAATTATTTCAATGAAATTTTGAGAGAATTATTGATAATTGTTCAACACCATAATAGGGGCGTTAAATTTCCTAGTGTATGCATCCCTAAACACATGAATTATTTCAAAATATTTAAATTACATTGAATTTTTTATTATTTTGAAAAATATTAGTCTAGATTCTTAAGTAATATTTAAATTAATCCATTCAAATTGTTTAAACTGGGTTTTAATGGGGAAGATAAAATGTTTCTACAAAAAAATGGAGTCTTAATATTTCAATATTTGTAATAATATTCAAGACAATTTGGCTAAAAAAAATAGAAAAACGAATATTTAGTGTATTAATGATAAAGCTGATTTCATTTTGGGTGTTATTAATAATTTGAGACTTAGAAGCGGAAATTATATGATTTATCTAAATCATAGGTGGTAATCAATAGGAGGATGTGTCACTACTGTAATACTGTTGAATTTGAGTCTAAAGTGAGAAGCAAGAACCTTTTTATGAAACCTACGATATCTCTATATCATCATGATATAAAGGTGAGAAAGTATAGATATCCTTTTGAAGAACAAATATGTTATTGAGACAAAGTTTGACTCCCACTCTAGTAATAGAACAAATAATTTTAAGGCATTTGAAAGTATAGGCTTTGGGAGGAACCATTGAAAAACTCTTTGGAAGAAATAAAATAGCCGCATTTAAAAAAGGATAGATGATTTTGTGATATAGATTAAAATAGCTTGATATAGTATAAATATTTCATTGGGAGGTGGTCATTGTAAGCCCCCAAGATATATAACTTCAAGAGATTATCTAATATGTATTTATCTATAAATATTTTACTAGTATGCATTATTCTATAGTTGAAAACCCAAGTCTAACAACTCAACGCAAACATAGAAAAAAGTGGTATTTGAAGGTCAAAACAATTAGATATATATGTAATTTCAATTATTATAAATAATTACATATAATAAAGGGTGAAAAAACTAAGAACATGAGGATTGGTATCTCAACCAGTCACATAGGTTGGTTTAAAAGAAATAAATGGAAAAAAGAAAAAGAATGCAGATTCGCCCCATCCCCCAATTATTGATCACACTAGGCATAGGAAATTCTTATCCAAATCATAATTTAGTTTGATGTATGACATATTTTAATGAAAATAATATAAATTAGGGATCATTTTCCAATTTTTTAACAACAATACAACCTCATTTTATATAATTTCAGCATATAACACAAATTGATAACATTTTCAAACAAATTTAAATTGAAAAATGTATCATTGGTAATTCAAACTAAACTACAGGAAATACTGATTTTTTTATTCCTATTGATAAAAAAATTATAAAAAATTATTTTTCTATTATTGTCATGACAATCCGACATGGAAGTTTTTTTAGAGAAACTTATTCATGTTTTTAACCTTAAAAACTCTATTAAATTGAAAATATACACTCATGGTTATTCTAAATAAATTGTATATATAAATAAAATGATGTTCTAAATGATAATAAATTAATAAATTATAATTATAATATATTTTCAATATTATATTCTATTTTTTGGTTTATTTTTGAACATTTGATTACAAATTTTAACAATAAAATTTTTTTAATATTATTTAAATTATCCTTCAATTATTTTCACCACACAAAATATTAAATCAAATTTTATTGAATTTATAAAAGTGGGAAAAATTCTCAATAGATTCAAAAAACGAAATTTTTAACTTATTTTAGAGCATGTAGCTTTCATTTTGAAGTTCAAAAAATAAGCCTTAATGGAAAAAAAATTATATGTGGTCATTCTAACCAAATCACATGTTTATTTGATTTAATGTCTTTTAATCTGTGTATGAAATTAAAAAATAATAATTTCTATATAATTTGATGAGAAGATAAGATTTTTTTATTTATATTAGTGTGTGATGCATGTTTTCTAACATCAAAAATGTTTTAAATTCAAAAAACACACTTCTTATCTTATCAACCAAACACATATCAGATTAACTGGAAATATATGGTCTTATCCTATGTATGATTTTGTGACACACATTTAAAAAATTAAAAAATATTTTCATATTTATAAATTTAATTATTTGTCACTATGATCAAAACACATATCAGATTCACGTGAAATGTCATTTCCAGGTTAAATAATAATCATTGATTGTTTTCCTAAATCTTCATGAAAATAAAATCTTTTTTATTTTTGATGTCCCATTATTGTTTGTTTACTTTCAAAATAACATTAAATTAAAAAATGGTTAGGTTTCAATATTTTTTGAAAAACAGAAGATAAATATAATGGGTCGTTTATATGTAAAATTCAAAAAAATCATTTCCCTCTAATTTCATAAAAATCTAAGATTTGTTTCCTTATTTTTTAGGTGTCCCATGATTTTAACGTTAAGAATAGTTTTAAATTGAAAAAATTCACCATTGATCATTTGGGCCAAACCACACATCCAATTGAAAAAAATATATATTCCTACATGTAACAAATGATTAAAAAAATATTTGTCTAAGAGTTTCAATAATGTCCAAGTTAATTTCTTATGTTCGGGAATTCAACACATGTTTTAAAATTTATAAATAATTTACTATAAAATATAAATTTAATTATATTAACAAAACTATACATCATATTGACACGTATTATGTAACTATAGATAAAAAATTCATATAAAAAATGTAATAATGTTGAACACAACGTTTCTCTATCTCCTTATACTTATATTTGGAAAATTTAAATATTCATCCACGGATAATTATTAAAAATGGTAAAAAAGTATCTTCTAGATTAATTTATCTCTTTATGAACAAAAATATTCTAATATATTGTGATTAATGATTATTTTACACCATATATTTTCTTGTAATCTTATCCACGATGTAAAAAATCACCAAATAATTTATTGTTTAAATTTTATTCTGAACTATTATTAATGAAATATGGAAAAAACTTATACTTTTTCTTATCATTTATTAATACTTATTTCATTGTAACTGATAGCCTCAAAGATTTCATGAATTCATTTTGACAGAGTAGAAAATAAATAAATTATTTCTAATAAAGATATATTTTTTATATAAAAAATAGAAATATAGTTGATTAATGAATATAAAATAGGTGAATATTCAAATCATGATATTGTAATTATTTTCTTCTAATACTATTTTTCTTAAAATAATAAATATAGGAAAAATATTATTTAATAAAATATTGAATTGTTATATCAATTAAAAACATTTTTATTATTTAAATGTGTGTACTGCTTTCCAAAATATTATACAAATAATCATTTTAAGGAATATTATTGAGAAATAAAAATATATTTTACATACTGTTTTGTAATTATAACTTCTCATCAACTAGTCATCAAATGAAATATGTCTTTTTATCCCAAATTGTTTGGATCCTCCCACAATTATCTAGTAACATTTCCATTATATTGAAATGTAAATAATTCAAGTTGACCTTTATAAATATTAAAAATCACTTCTAAAACAAGCTATTATGTTATTGGTAAAATTATACAAGAAATGATTCATGTTATAATTCTAGATAAATTCTAAGAAATGGTTTGACCAATATAAAAATTTCCAAAATATGTATCCTCTAATATGTTAAAATGTTACATGTCACAATACTTAAAAATTTTATTTCAACTAAACTAAAATGTATTTCATTTCATAGATTATGTTACAATCACTATGATGTTTGTATTCTCTAAAAAATTGTTGACTATTTTTTCAATTTAATTGAAAATATTTTTTTCATCTAAATCATAGGAAATTTAATAATGTATTGGTTTCTATAATTTTAATAAAAATAAAATTAATCAAATAGGTCCAATAAATTTCTCCCAAAAATCCATTGAATCGTCCAATATAATATATTAACTGTGAAGTTATATATCATTTTAGGGTTACAATTTTCCAGTTTGTAGATATAAAATTAAATGTTTCACATTAAAATATAAATTAATTTGTGGTAAAATGTAGTGACACCAGTGTAATTTTTATAAATATTAATTTTCATTCTCATGCAAAATGTAATGGATCAAATAATATTAGTATATATATACTAAACATATATTTACCCCTAAAATAATTTAATTAAGTAGAAAAACCATTCATCAACCCAAATTATATCACTACACACCCCAAGAACATTCCATCGTCACTATGGTTTCATGACTAACACTGTGGGTTAGATTAATTTAATGGGGAATGATTTACCCACTTTTTTAAATAATAAAATTATATGTTAGTGATGGAACAAAGGTGATCATGGATGATTTTTGATATTGATTCTATTTTTTGTCAATCCCTTTCTAGGCTGATCAAAGGTGTTTTAATGCCTTTAATTATGGTTTGCTGATTATGGATGCTCAGTAGAGGATTCGAAGTAGATTGTGTAATGAGGTGGTTTTCCAATATTTGAAAAATTGTTTTCGCATGAAAAATGGGAGGCATTGAAGTTTGTGTGAAAATAATTTGAGGAAAAAGTTGTTAGCTTTCATGGTCTAACATTTACCATTCATGGTTTGGTGTGTGTCCTACTTTATCAAGTACACAGTTCTGAATCAGTGGATATTATAAGGGTTCTCCTACAACACACATGCTCTTAGATAAGTTGAGCCCAAAATTGTTTCAATTGAATCATACATGCGGGGAAGTGTAGTATGTTTTGAAAATTTGATTTTAATGGCCATAAATTAGATTACTCTTCCAATATAGGGGTACATTGAGTTGGCCTGAAGTCCATTATGTGACATTAGAGTCAAGGTGAGTACGTGGTCCTAGTGGAAGAATTAGGCCGGTATTAAATAAAGGTTGAAAAAGTAAACCCTTGGATTATTGAGTTTCTTGGAGGAATTTGGATACAAATACCACACCAATACTTTCATTATGTATCAGTTAGAAGATAATCAAAACTAGAGGAATTTTTTAGGATCAATAAATTCATGCTTCATCCATGAAGTTGAAATAACATAGATTGCAAACAGTCTGTGATGTTAATAATATAGTACATAATGAGAGTATATGGGGGATGAAGATACAATCATGACGTGGTACTCCAACTGAAATAGGTGGTTCGTAGGGTTGAGTGCACTATCCATAGTGGATGTTTACAGTTTTATGGGTTTTTATACCATGGTGGAAGGAAACATGTAGTGTAAGTATATGAGTTAGAGTGTATGGTCGTGAAAAAGAGCATGTGGTCATTTGGGAGGTATGTGGTGAATAATGTTCTTCATTGTTACTTCTTGTAAAGAAGTTTATTGTAGGAATTTACTCACAAATATCAAAGATGATAATCTGTAGAGGCCATAGAATTTATTAAGGTATCAAATTCATATAGTCTTGATGAAAATAACATCACACCTTCGTGAAAACATGGAAGTGACCTCGATGTTAGAAAATTGACGTAGACATCATCTAGAAAAATGTGAAAAAAGGATAAAAAGGAATAGATATGGTCTAGGTAGTTCACCATCTACAACTACAAAATTAGATTTTAAGAGTTTTTTCTTTTACTAGCGATAGAAAAAAGTAGTGATAAAGTTCCACTTTATCAGTATTTTATTTTTAGTGTTGATAAAAAGATCTTTTTCAGTTTCTTATTTTTGGCACCCATAATGTAATCCTTTATCATCAATTTATTAGCACTAATAAAATTCTAAATAAAATAAAATAATTAAATAAATATAAAATAAAAATTTTATAATCAAAAAAATTAAAAATTTTATCAATTAAATAATTGTTAATAAAAATAAATAAATTGATTATACTGTATATACATTTTTAATACTAATAAATAGTATATATTAAATAAATAAATATATGTATATATGTGTGTAAAATGGAAATTTAACTAATAAAATTAAACTTAATTAATTTGAGAAAATTATGAAAAATTTAATTAATTAAAAAATTGTTGATAATGTTAATAATTAATATATTTTAAATATATAGATATATTTAAATTTATATAAATTTTAATTACATAATATGAAATATTTAGACATTACTATCAATAGTAATATATTTATAGAATAATGGTTTATAATTAAAATTTAATATGAATTAAAAATACTAACTAATTGCATCAACTAATGGACATAATTGATTGTAATTTGATTGTTTAATTTAGCATAGATAAAATGCATTATATAGATTTCAAATATACATAA
The DNA here is from genome assembly GCA_963277665.1 of Viscum album. NCBI lineage: Eukaryota > Viridiplantae > Streptophyta > Magnoliopsida > Santalales > Viscaceae > Viscum > Viscum album. Next base: position 658,468,529 of record OY728140.1, read on the forward strand.
TTAATTAATTTTTATATACAATGTACACACACAAATATTTTTTTGGGAATTTCATCAATTTTTGTAATTATTTAATATATATATTTGTTATTTTTTAATATTTTCATTATGTATTCATCATTTTTTCAATATATATACAATTTTTTATTAATTAATATTTAATTAGTCAAACATATCCAATCCCTCAATATTAGAAATGTGTACGCATTTTTAATTATTTAATTTTAATCATTTTTAACATGCATGAACCGAAGATTAAATATTCATTAATATTCATAAAAATATATTTTTAAAAACATATTGATATATAAAAATATTTATTACTATATGTATGCGATATATATACACATATAATTATAAATAAATATACAATATTTTAGAAAACATATTCATATAGTAATAGACAAATAATTATATATATATAAATAATTATCAAATTATAATCAATTTATTTAAATAATGAATTTCATTTCTACATTTATATTTATAATTATAATAAATATATAATTGTATATATATATATAATTATATAATTATTTTTTAAAAATAATTATTAATATAATTTTAAATACTTAATTATATATTAGAGAATTAAAAAATTATTATCGTATAAAAATTATTATTATAAGTATTAAAATTATATACAATAATTATACTTTTTTTAAAGTATTTTTTTTCATAAAAATGTATTATATGTATTTACCATTGATTTTTTAGTGCCGATAAAGATAATGATTTATCAGCACTAACATTTTAGCACTAATAAAGATGGATTTTATCATCACTTTTTAGCAACGATAAATCTCTATATTTATCAATGCTATAAAAACAGAGATAAATTTACATTTATCATCACTTTTTATCTTATTAATGATAAAAGTCATCTTCATCAGTTCTTTTTTAGAAGTGCGAATAAAATTGTCTTGATCGATTTTATGAAACCTAAACATCGCTAACTGGTTCATGATATATGAAGAGATCAACTAAAACCACCTGCAATCGGGAATCCTCTTTGTCGAATCTAGTCTCGAATCTAGACTATATCCTAGGCTCCAACTATTCCATGGCTCAAATCCTTGTTTTGAGTGATTCAGGGGTCAAATGAAACCAAGGGTAGAATAAAATCCAGGGTTTTTAATAACTCTATATTCTCTTAGTTATCCACTGAACCTTCTCATCCCACATCTGTGAATCCCAAAAATTCCATTTTTACTATCATATAATAAAATAACTCAAGATTCATTGTTTTTTTTTAAATTTTGAAGTATCATCTTCCCCAATAGCATGTTGCTCTCCTTCATGTTGTACAACTTGACATATATCAACCCCAATGATGGGTAATGTTGTTGTGAGTTATAATAGGAACTCATTACCTATATTCCATGAAATTTACCTCTTTGTAATCGTAATCATTTGAAATATTCATCTATTTTGCAGTCGGTGTTTTCATTAATTAGGAATATTCTATATCAAATTACCAAGCATTTATATGTATTGATCCAAGATTAAATACCATTTCCCAATGATTTATTTATCTTATATAGATAATTCTTTAATAGGAACACATTTATCTAATTTTTATACATAATAAATCCATATGGTTTAACAATGTATAATCCCATCTTAAAAACTCCATTGAGGAATATATATTTGACATCCATTTGGAAATATTTAATATACATTTTCACTCAAATAGACATGATAATTTAAAAAAAATTCCAAATGGGATAGGTGATTAAATTTAGTATAAATATAAATTCCATTGACCTAGTAGTCCTCTTTTCACACAATCCATTTTTTATATTTACCCACTTTTCCAAAATCAGTGAGTTCTTTATTAAACACCCACTTTGTTCTAATAACATTTATGTCTTCCAAAAATTGGAAAAAATCATATGTCACATTGTTATTATTTAGATCAAGCTCCTCATGCATATATTTAGTCCAATTATCACCTGAGTGAGCCTTTACAAAATTATTCAGGCTCTGCTTGGGAAAGAATGTGGTTTTTCTAGAGTCTTACACCTCTAAGTTTTCACTAAAACTGCATGATCACCAATGAAATTTTTTCATTATTCTCACCCTTACTTGTATTTCTTACTATTGGAAATCCCTCTTCATTTTCCTCACCATAAATATCTTATTTTGTGTCTACAATGGCACCATGTTCTTCCTACTATAGTACTCGATTCAACAATAATTTTTTGAGATGATTTAATATTGTTTTAATTATTAATAATCTCCCCATTCTAATTAGCAAAAAATACCTAAAAATATTATATTGTTATAAAAAACAACTCAACCTGCCCTTTTTGAGTCAGTATTTAATTGTATCATTATATAATATGATAAATTTTATAGTCCCACAAATCAATTTCCTATTTCAAACAGAATTACCTGAAATTTTTTATGACCCCAAATAAAAAATGGTTGTGGTAGTTTTTTATACCTCTATAAAAACACATCCATCATTGAAATAATAACACACTCATTAATAATTCATAAAAATAACATCATTATTTCATCACACATCTAACAAATACAATATATGTATTACATTAATGCATTTAAAAAAATATCATTCTTTAATATTTTTTTTGGTTCTTGCCTAAGGATTCTCAGATTACCATCTTTGTATTTCTCAAAAATGTGAAACAGTACCCATTTAAGATAACACAATGGAGTAAAATTGTCATCCTCAAATAGTTTCATCTCCCTAATATTTATTGTTTAATTTTTTTTATTTATATCCATCCCCCATCAGTTTTATGATCCTTATTACACATTGTGAAATAGTCATCATATGGATGCCTATTTCATTGAGTATTTCAAGAAACATCAGTACATATCTACGAGGGATTAGGGATGAGTTCCCAAAAACAAAATTCATTGATAACTATTGATAATATGAGATGACTAGGATCGACAGTTTCTATAACTTTCACCTTTGGATGAATGTGGAGTATAACACCTACCATTATTGAGTAATTCTTTTCTAAAATTCAATTACCCATTTTCTTCGAAGCATAATCAAATTATTTGAAATAATAAAATGTTGATTTTCCCTTATTCGAAGTATTTTTAACATTAACCTTTGGTAATAAATATGTTATGTGTATTTATTAATTTATTTCACAAAATACATATTTTATAAACCAAATAGGATACCTCTACAATCTCTTAGATGATTCAAATATTCAATCTAATATATCTTATTTTCTCCTCATCCTCCTCACTCATTGATTGATTGTTTGGTGAGATATACATTCATTTTTATCATCATTATTTCTTTATTATCATCATATCCCTATGATCCAAAATGTTTTCATAGTAAAAAATGTGTCTATAAAATTAAAGTATTGTTTCATATTTATGATTAATTTATTTCTTTTTATTATTAGTCATTTAATAATTTTTTTTCCAATATAGATGGATTATTTTGATCAAGTGGGGTGTTTTTCTCAAAGATACACAATATTTTAATGGATTATACTTTGATCCTATAGCTGAGACAATAACAATAATGATGTTCATCAAGAATTCATACACCCATTAAGAAAACACAAATTCCGACTACTTATTCAATTAATGTTTTCATTATTTTATCTATTACTTGTATGTTAATTTCATTATCATTTTTATCTAATCCATATTTATCTTTTTTCTATAGATATTTTGGGAGGACATAATTTTATTTCTACCATATGAAATAATAAACAAAAGAGATAAAATATTTCTTTCATCCAATGTTATCACATTTTCTATTTTTATTTCCATTCATTGTCAAACTTCTAATGGTACATATTGATTCAATGTTGTTAGAAGAAAAATATTTTTAATTATTGAAATAAATAAGAGTAATGGAAGCTCATGTTCCCATTGTGGTGACATCGCATGATATAATGGGAACATTATCTTCCTCTTCTCTTCTGGATTACAGTAATGATAAAAAAAATTTCATAAAATACATTGAGTAAATATGTTTGCAGTGTTGAAAGTTTGACATATAAATATAATAAAAATGTAGTAAAATTATAAGTTAGGTTTTTTTGACACTTTGGGATGCATAAGAATCATCCATACCTCAATATGACACATGGTGGGACTGGTATGAATCCAAGTGCTTCTTTTTATTTAAAATTGACATTGATTTTAGTAAAAATGTCAACTAACATACTCAAAACCATGAAAACCTATAATTATTATTTTGATACATTATATAAATGATCAATAATTCATTTGGGACTTCTAATAATCAGTCACACATCAATTCCAGGCACTGTTTCACCACAAGGTCTGGATGTTTTTTATGAGTTTAAAATTGATAATTTAGTAAAAAAATGACACTCACTAAAAACAAATAAAACACACTATTGTTTTCATGACAATTTATTACATCGATTCATAAGTCATTTTTCATATATAGGAGTCAGTCTGATATCAAACTGATATATGAGGCGATCAATATGAGACAAAGTGTGGGTTTTTAGTTTAAAATTATATTTTATGAAAAAAAGAAGTTATATACTCAAAATCAAGGAAAATAATTCATATAGTCTTGATACATTAGGAAAATGATCCATAAATCATTTTTTACAGGTAAGAAATAGTCACACGTCAATCTAATGTATTATGTGACTGGTATGACTCCAATTTTAAATTGGCATCAATTTTATTAAAAAGGACAATTGAACTTCTAAAATCCAAGAAAATACATTCAAATTGTTTTGATAAATTAGGTAAATAATAAATAAGGCATTTTGGATATTTAGGAATTATATTCTCCTAAATCCAATACATGATGTGTCTAGTATGACTCAAAATTATTCATTATAACATTAAAATTGATAGTATATTATAAATAATGCCAGATACTAGAGAATGAAAAATTATACACATATTTTGTAGATAATTAAAGACATTGATTCGTAAGACATTTTTTATATTTAGGAATCATTCTCAAATAAAACTAGTACATTATGTGATTAGTATGAGTCTATGTGTGTGTTTCCAGTTCAAAATTACAATTTAATAAAAAATAAATGGGACATACTAAAAACAAAGTAAACACATTCATATTACTTTGATAATTTATTAAAATGTTCTATAATCCATTTAGGAGGTGTCAAAATTATCCTCAGATCAATCTAAAAAACGATGTGGACGATATGACTTCAAGTGTGTCTTTTTGTTTAAAACTGAAATTAGTTTTACTAAAAAGTTAAATTGACCTATTCAAAACCAATAAAATGAATTTAGATTGTTTTAATAATTTATAAAAATTATCCATCAGTCACTTTTTGTCATGTTAGAATCATCTACACCTAAATCTGATGCACCGTGTTATCGGTATGACCCCAATTGTGTCCTGTTATTTAAAATTAACCTCAATTTTATTAAAAACGAAAATTGACCAACTCAATTCCTAGAAAAGGCAATTGAATTATTTTGATACTTTATAAAAATGAACCATAAGTCGTTTCTGATGTGTAAGAATTAGACCAAACTCAATCTGATACACGATGTGCTCAGTATGACACAATGTGTCTGTTATCATTTTAAAATATATATTTCAGTTCCATAAGTTTCACTCATTGAAACCTGAAAAATTTTCTTAGATTTCATGACAATTTTTGTAAAATGATTCATAAGTAATTTTTAATGTGTAGTAGTTTATATCCCATAAAACTGACATAGGATATGACCTCTATGAGTCTAGGTATGTGTTTCGAGTCTAAAATGGAATTTTAGTAATAAAATACAAGTTATGTACTTAACAACAAATAAAACACATTCAAATTCTCTTGATATAATAGAGAAATTATCCATAAGTCATTCGAGACATATAAGAATCATCTATATCTCTATATGATTCATGGTGTGACTAGTATAACTCCATGTGAGTCCTCTCAATATTTAATTTTCATTTATGTTTAAAACATGAATCACATCACCCAAATTGAAAAAAAAATCCTAAATTGCTTCCCAGTCATTCTATCTTCTATTACATATTATGTTACTTATTATATTTATACTAATTTAGTTTTTTTCCACTGAGATAATTATTAAAGATGAACAATAAATGATGGGATGTGTAAGAATAAATTATAACTCAATATGATACACAATTTTCTTAGTATGACTCGAATTTCAGTATAATGTTAACAACATATGATAACTTATTTCTTAATATCATAAATAACATAATAATTTTATTCTTATATAGGTGTGATTTTTTCTCTATTAGGGATTAGGATCAATATAAAAAGTATGAATATTGTTTTTGAATTTAATTTATAATTTATAATTATTTAATTATATAACCAAATATTGAACATTTTCAAATATAGTGTTTTTCTTCTATTTGTTTTCTAAATTTTATTTCATTTAAATTATGTATACATACTTTATTTTGATGATTTTGTGGTGTTTTTTTCTTATGGTGTGCTATTTTAGCACCCTTCACTATTTCAATTGTTTGATATTGAAAAAATCTAGAGTACGCCCCTATATCAGTTATTTTATAAGAATATATAAAGGACTCCTTAATAATGCTTTTTGAAGTTCTAATAAAGGAAACCTTTATCATCTCTTTTAGACATTCTGACAAAGGATCCGTTTATCATATATTTTTTAGCACTAATAGAGGACAATGGATTTTAATATCACTCTGGTATTCCTAACTTCACTACCATTGATGAAGGCCATCTTTAGTGTTGTTTAAGACCTATTTTTTTGTAGTGATATCCATGAATACATTTTAAATGTGGTCCTCCTAGAATGGAGTGACTCTGTCTAAAAAATGAAATTCAATGAAATCAATGAAATTAAATCAGATTCGGTCAGGATTTACTGACCATCAACATATTCTCTTTGTATGAGCCCTTAGGGGTGAACCAAGTAAAAATTTTAATGTTCAATTTTATTTGAAATTTTGGTTGTTCGGTTACATTGAATTCAAATCTGATATGTTTTACACGTTCCTACCAATTTGAAGGAAAGATTTATCTTAAGTGAAATAAATATTGAAAACCATAAATCAATATCCCATTCCAGGGAATACGGAGTTACAACAAGTGGTATTTGAGCCATAGGTTTTAGAAATTAAATCTATCACAAAAATTATTTATGATTGAAAATTTATAAAATAATAATATAATTATACTTTTTTATGGAATAAAATACCTAATATAAAAGAATATAATGATATACAATATTCTATATCACAGGTTTAATATTATTTCTTCTACATTTCATGGGATGTATTTTAGACATGAAACTGAGAAATCTATGACTGGAGCTGATAATAATTGTTTAGATGATGATTCTGAAGCTCAAAATGCATTATTTGGAGCTTCATAAGATCATATCTATATGCAATTGATGAAATAAACTAGTGGAATGTCCAGGGGGTAAATTTTACAAATATAAATGAAGGTTATATTAAGTCAAAGGAGGTAAGTCTTTCAGTCCCACAAATTATTTTTGATGATTTAAAAATTCATCTTGATGAGAATGTATATAACTTTTTAATAAAATCACATATGTTATTAAGGATATTACATGAACTTAGGAAGAGATAAACTGTACAGATATTGTCAATATGATATTTTAATGGTTTCTATATTTTTACAACCCAAAAATTTTATCCCTTGAAGAGAGTTATTTTTCAAATGTATCTCTAGATTACTTGTTACGAATTTTGGTTTCCAATAATATTTGAGCTAATATATAAAAGACATCAAGTCATTAAAATAAGTATATGGATTTCAATGAAATAAAAAAACATGATATTGTTGAAGGTGGTGATGATGAATAATTTTTAGATGATGAATTATTATCTATTATTTTAATAAAATTCAAGAGAGTAAAGGTATAGATTGAATTAAATATAACATTGTCATGTTTTTTGATTTGGGGGATATATGTAACATTGTTTTATGGTGATATATAATATTTAATGGTAAATAAATTGAAGTGAAAATCTTGAAGAGGAATTGGCCGACCTTCCCATGAAACAGTTAGTTCCAATAAGTAATTAAAATAATGGGGAATATCTATATAAGAAATGATTAATATGACTATGGAGTCACTCTGGAGGTAGTGTAATCTAATTTTATTTCTCACATTGAATATGGAATGATGACTATAGTTTTGAAAAAAGAAACGGTATAAGAAATCAATCGGGAAAATGTGTAATTGATATCAAAGTGGAACTGGATAGGGATCTTCATGAATTACATATCCAAATAAAGAAAATTTTGATGGTTAATGGACATGTAAAATACTATACTAAATATGTGTATCATCTAAAATAAGATATTTATTGATTGTAAGAAGAGTAAAACAATTATTTATATAGATTTAAAAGAATTTTTAAATTTTATTATTAATATTAAAGAAAATATGATGGTGAAGGATGAATTTAATGTATGTATTTTAAATTTATTTAAGAAGTTTGAATCTCTTAATGTTGTGTTATTTACAATGTGTATTAAATTGAAATAAAAATGAACCCAAAAGATTCAATGATCAAGTAATATTTTAGGAGGTTCATAGATAGATTATTTATTTAAAGTGTCATGCATTGGTTGGAAATTTTTTAGATAATTATAATTGAAAAAAGTATAATATCTATGTGTAAAAATTGAATCACCTATGATAATGAGACAAAGAAATTATTAGAAAAAATTATAACAAAGTGAAGCAAAAGACTGGTTCCGATGGTGATAAAACTAAAACTATCATTGTATAAAAAAATACTTCTATAAAATGAAACCTTAGGGTTGTAAATAATCATAAAATATAAAGGGTTAACCACATAAATTCAAAAATATCTATGCTATCTAGAAAAAGGTGTAGAAATGAGGGAGATAATATATTTCTGTTGGTAAAATGTGAATTTTGTGACTTTCTTGGTCCAACCATGTCATACATTGAATAATAAATAATGCATTTGAATGTAAATATCCTATTATATAGAAAAGAATTTTATTTCATTATCCCACATCATATAGAAAAATATTTTCTTTGGATATTTATTTTTTTATTCTAAATTTATGCTTAAAACCATTGATTATAGGTAGAGAATATGCAGTGGTTATTCTCAAGGAAAGAAAAGGAATGTAAATGCTTGGAAATCCAAAAATGTTTTGATGGAAAATAAATCCTCAATATTAGAATAAATGAATATTTCTATTATAATTCCAATTTTCAATAGAAACTATATACTTAATTCCATTTTTATACACATTCAATTATTTCCAAGTAAGGAAAACAATACTATTGAGTAGGCCAAACTCAAGAAACATTCTCTCAAATAAATAACAAATAGAAACTAATGGTTTATAAATAATGTGTACTCATACAACATATATAAAAATTATTAATATAAAATATACCATTAATGAAATTTTTGATAAAATAGTGTGTTTTAGAAATTGTGGTTCCATGAAGATAAATGACAGTGGAAATATTTTTTTGGAAATATATGAGAGAAAGAAAACTGAAGTTGTCTATTTGTATGTCCAAAACTAAAACCTTCTAAGAATAATTGTACTATATTTCTCCTTACATGATATAATATTTTATTTTACGGTCTATGTAATCAGTGTAAATTATAGAAAATTATTGATGAAATGATAAAAAAAACAAATGTAAAATTATATTTTCAATATAAAAAAGGAAAAAAAATATCATTTAATAGTTGAATAGGCGAACAACATGTGGAATTGCTAGCTTAGTCCCATCCACCAAAAGATCATGGAGAACCTGTCTAAAAATAATGCTACATTGGAAATCCCAAACCTAATGAAATATATTGAAAATAAATGTGGCTTGTGTATTTGTGGAAAAAGAGTCCAAAATCCATATTGACCTTAGAAAAGTGGGCATTAAATTATCTTGATCTTGTCCACACAAATGTAAATATTATAATGAATATTAATAGAACATTTATATAGATATATTTCATTAATTACATTTAGGTCTATAGAATAATGTAATCATCCATGGTTATGAAAAGAAAGAGATATATCATGGGGTATATAAAGATATAATTAAGAATAGTTAAAAATGAAATTGGATGCACCATCAAAATATTATGATCATATAATTGAACAAGATACATATAAATGTAACTCAATAATTACATAGGATGGATGAAATGAAAAATGAGGTTTTATTAATAAGAAATCCACAATATGATTGAGTTTTTTAATGAATGAATTATTATTTGATTATTGTGTCCATGGTAATGCTCATTGAATGTGGGATCTTTCATCACTATTAAAAGGAAGAAATGAAAGTGGTGGTGTATATGAAAAACTAATAATTTATTATCCTAGGAGAAGAAAGGACACTATATGAAATATTTAATACAAAGAAGCCCAAAATAAAAAATATTCAAGTATTAAAAGGAAATCACTATATTTAAAATAAATCTAGAAATCTGGAAAAGTATGAAAATCAGGTTGATAGAGTATTTATAGGATAATCAACCCACAGTAATGCCAATAAATTACTTGACAAATGACTAAATGAAGTTTTAAAAAATGAAATTTTAAAAAATAAAGATGTCAATGTAATTGAATAAAATGTTAGAATGTTAACTCAAAGTAGAAATTTATATGATATATCTAAAGAAGAGGATAGATTTTATACCACAATAATGGATAAAATAATCTCGAAAAATGATGAAGACTCTAAGGATGAGTCAGAAGAGGATTTCATTCCTAGATAATTTAAACTGAAGCACCATAGGAGAAATTAATGAATATAGGTTGATCCATCCAACATAATTGAAGAAACAACTACATCAACATTGATATGAAGAATGAAAAATGTATAAAAAAATGCTCTACTTTCAATGGTTAAACCAACATCATTTTAATGATTATAAAATTATGAATAATGGGTTTGAACCATGAATGGATAATTATAACAAATTTATAGGAATCAAAATTGAGAACTTGTGAAGTATCCAGAAAATTGTATTATGAATGGGATAAAGTGGATCTTAGAAAATAAATTCCAAAAACATGGAAATTTTATCTAAAATAAGGCATGAAATTTTTAAAAATGACACTATAAAATTTAATGTGTTGATTTTCATGAAACATTTTAACCCGGGGCATTACTTGAGTCGAATAGGATCTTCCTAGAAATTCATATTTAGAGAGGTTTTATGATATACAATACGGGTGAAAAAACAATATTATTAAAAGGTTTTATTGATGTAAAATTATATATTGAAAACCCAAAATTATTTTTAATTGAATACAATGAAACAAAAAAATTATATTGAGGAAGGATATTTATGGTCTAATGAAAAAATCGTGAGCATGGTTTATAAAGTTGGATTCAAAATTGAAGATCTATATTTCAAAATGTATGGTTTATATCCAAATATCTCTGCAAATATGTCCATGGAACACCAATTAATTGTTGTATTTTATGTATATGAAATATTAATTGATGATAGAAAGCATCAATCTAGGGAAAATTCTACTAATAACATGAAATAAGAAATTTAAATATCTATAATTAGTGAACTTACAATCTTTTTGGGTATGAAAATTACCCAAATGAAGGAATACACAATTTTCTCTTAGGAAAATTATGTAATATGGAATGATTCTTAAGAATTGTGAGGATGGGAAATCTATGGATCCCAAATTGTATTGGAGGAAAATTGGAAACATTCATTATTTGAATACAAAATGGGTGGATATAATATTTACAACATGTTTAGTGGATATATTTAAATGTGGTCTAAAGGGATAAAATCTTACTGTAGTGAAAAAAATATATGTGATTTAGCTTGGGTAATCATTATTTTTTTCTAGTTAATTTAGGAAACAGCCCTAATCTATCATCATTTTCAAATGTTTATTGTGTCGGTGATGTGGTGGATTGAGAATTCATGAGTGGTGGTAAATTTTAATTGGAATTAAATGTGTATGTTTTTTGTGAAATAATTAAGAAAGAAATTATCTATATATGTAAAAGGAAAAAATATCGTAGTGAATAAGGCATGGACTTGGATCTTGTGGATGAACTAAAACTTGGTGGATATTATTGAAGAGGTCAAGACACCAATTATGATCTTCTTTGATAACAATAGTTAAATTTATATCATGTAAAATAAAATAAAATAGTCTCATACAAACCATATTAAGATATAATTTCAATCTATTAATGAAATGGTGGATCAAGGAATAGTCATAATTGACCATGTTGGAATAGTCAAATAATCGGAGAGCATTAAGAAAAGGTCATTGGCCACCATTGTTTTTTAGAAACATCCATTGAACCTCAATGATCAAAAACCTACCAATTCTTTATGTGTTCTAATAATAATCATTCCCCAATTAATTTAATTGATCCTAATTGTTTTTGAAGTGATTCGGGTTTAATATGGAGATATAATTCATGGGTTGTGTTGTGTAGAAAACTGAAAAATGACCCTTTCTCTTTGGGCTTGTTTTAAAAGGGCGAGAAAGTATTGATAAAATCAAATTCAATATGACAAATTTTAAGATATCAAATTGATGGGTAGTACATGGTAAAGAAAAAATGGGTGTTCTATTTTGGAATATGGAATGGGATATTCTCTAGAAAACTAAACTCTTAGTGTAATCACATTCTGTATTGAGAAAATATGTTTAAGGACCTTGGAATATAGTTTGTATATAATAGAAGACAGAATGAGGAGTGGAAGTATTTTATGGAATGGAGTTTTTTCCAAGTTTCCTACAAATTTTAGGGCTAAAATACTTTGAGGTTTTAGAGTTGTTTAATGAATGATTTGAGGTAAATTAAGGTAGTCTTCATGGACCAGCACCAAATTTTCAATCAATGTAATCATAAAGGGTTATCATGGAGAAGCACATACTCCATGAACTAGAGAACCTGACTTTATTATATCTCACATGATAGGGAAATTATTTTATTAATTGGTGAAATTGATTTTTTTAATGACTATAATGTCCAGTATATAATATACATGTGGAGTATATTGAGTTAGAGTAGATATGAGTGTGTGAATTTAGAATAGAGGTGAGTATACCATCTATATGAGAGTAAAAATAGGTTATTATTTAAAAGGGTAAAATAAATTTTGTGATTAGTGAATGCACAGAGGATGTTGGATAAAAAATTATATTCCATGAAATATAAATTATATTAGTGTATTCAAGAATAAAGTGATCATTTTCAGTGTATGTATGTTAGATTATCCCTTAGTGGTGGGAAAAGGAAAAAACTGATCAATCTTATTCATATATTTATGTGTTTGATGAATATGAATTCCAAAACTAAATGTTTAACATGTTCTTATTGATGTGGCGAAAATATCCATCTTAAAAAGAAGACAATGTTGTCTCCCTGATTTACACTTTATCTATCAGTGCATTCTAGTGTAAAATAGAAAGATTCTACTTGAAATGCATCTTGAAGCTTCCTTATGATCGACATTCACAAAGAATAGAAACATGTACACTAGTGGGTAACTATTATACTTTTATAAATCCTAAAAATCAATATTTATATATATGAATATAGTAAAATAAAAATTTTAATAATAATAATAAAAAATACATAAAAACACTAAATAATACAAATAATTCATCATGGAAATATACAAAATATGCCTCATGCTAATGTTTTAAAAATATACACCATATTCTCATAGATTCCCCAACCATAATTATAGCATTGTACTAGTCAATATAACTTCTAAGAAACTGTCTTTATATTCCTTATAATACCTATAATTCCACTTGTGTAAATTCGTTCCCACTAAGGATCCTAGGTAGGTTGTGAGAATAAATTCTATGTAGGAACCATAGAGAGACCTCATCCCCTTCAACTATAAATAATTAATTGAATGCTTTTGTATATGCGTCAATTACACACACACACACACACACACATATATATATATATATATATATATTCTATTTAAAATATCAATAAAATTTAACTTGTAAGAAATACAATAAAATATAAGTCATTGAATCAAAAACTGGATCATCTCTCACCACTGAAAGCGTTGACACTAACATTGCTAATAAAATCCATTTCCAATAATGTAACACCCCTAGTCTTATAACCTAGATCTGAGGATCAATTTATTATATTAGTATAATATAAAATGAATTTTACTATGTAGGGTCGATTAGTTTAATAGATATGAAAAATATATACATATAAGAATGATAAATTAATTTAAAAATAAAAAAAATTCTTGAATACCTGAAATTAATCCAAATATCATTTTTCATATCATTATAAAATTATAAATAATAATGTTTGAGTTTAAATGCTCATTAATGGTTATATACAGAGGAATATATCATGAGTAAATATGAAATAAATAATATGGCATAGTGGAAAATAAAAACACATGTTATTAATTTAACCACTTTATTTCATAGTATATCCATAAATAACATCAATATAGAAATTGAATGGATATATGAAACAAAATTTTCAATAAATCAAATTCATAAATCAATACATTCATGAACATTCAATCATATCCGCCACCAAGTTATCATTAATATTATTATCAAGTGATCAACTATGATATTAATATTATTAAATTAGTAGGTGTAATATAGATACCCATATAAAATAGAATTCCAAATATTATTTCTCATGAGAATAATTGATGCTTAAATGTATAATATATAACTTTTCCCCACCCATCACTTTTATGTATTATCCATTCTGAAAAAATTTAATGATAAATATAAATATTTCTAAAAAATCATTGTAAATCAGAATTTATCTTTATTGAATTAAGAATTTGAAATATTTATCCATTCAATGAAATAAAATTCTTAATAGAATAACTTCAGCTGATAACATATATAGAAATGGAATACATTTGAGACAACAACAATGTTGTTGAGATGAGACCATATAACTCCATGATACATAAAATATGGATATGGAATAGAAAATGATATCAAATGAAATGACGCTAAGTGATAGGGAATGTGTTCGTCGGAATGTTAATGAACACAAAATAATGAATCATTAAATAATGAAAGAATACCACAAATTAATTTGAAATAATTTATTTTAAGTGAAACTAATCCTCTCAAAAATAGAAAATAGAATATAATCAAAACCAATAAACACTACCCTATAACATTCTGTAAAAATGAAGTTATAAATTAGTATAAAATTATTTCCATACCCCAAGTGAATATTACCATTTTATTTTAGTAAAATTTAAAAAAAAAATTACGTGAATATTGAAAGAAAAAATTACTTTTAAAGTATTAATGTAAACTTATAAAGGTATCATCATGAAAAAAATGTTCATAATGTCCCAAAAATACATTAATTTTATAATCATTAAAACAAAGGATATTTTAACACTTTGGTAAAAACAACTCGAGAAAAAAATGATAAAGTTTTTTTTAATTCATTGAAATGAAAGATAAAAATTATATGAAATTAACATTTGGATCCATTTAAGTAAAATTAATAAAATAAAGTATAAAATTTTATGGAATCTTAACATAGAATAAAATTGATTATAAAGAAATTTATAAATAATATTTTTAAAAATAAATTCCCTTACAAGTGACTAACCAGATGATTTTTTATCCAAAAAGAGAAAAAATGGAATATAAAAATTAAAACCTCAAAAATAAATTGAGTAGAATAAAATATATGAGTTTTAAAATATTTGGGTCATATAAGATTCATAATATAAACTGAATAAAAATAATCCCAAAATAAAATGTTACACTAACAAAAATCCCATACTAAAGTGATTACATTGAATAAAAATACCATAATGATAAAATATGGTTAAAAAACATAAAATACCATGAATAAATATGGAATAATTATTAATGATTTAAATAGGTATTATATACAACATGTATAAAAAATTAGTGCCTAATGAAAAACAAGGGTCATTGAACTGGAAATGAGATGATATTAACCTTACATTGGGTCCACTATTTGTAGTAAATGTTTGATCCTGCAATATAAAGATTTGAAATTTATTAAATAATTTATTAAGATACTATTTAATATATATTAATTATTTAGAGTATTTTTATAATAATTTTAATTACATTTATATAATAGTTATTTCTTACTTCCACTAATTAGGGTTTGTAATTTAATTTCTCCAAAATTACTATGGTAAATTTACTATATTTAGAATAGTTGTGATATAGTTCCATTGTGTCTAGAATTTTAATTATTTAATGAATATAATTTTTATCCATTATATATGATTTTATAACCAAAAATTTATTGTAGTAATAAAATAATGAATCACATCACTTCGTTGTGCGTTTGCATGAGCGAAGATATAATTTTCCAAAGGAATAAAGGGTTATAAGATAGATGAAATTTTATATTTACGTAATCATAATTAATTAATTAATATCCTATATATTTATTAATTCCACCTTTGTAATTATAGAAGTAAACATAATATGGAAAATTAATTACACCTCCACATTTAGATGGTAGGTTGTACAAATGCACAAGGGATGTTTTTTTTAAATAAGATGAAAAGAAGGTAGAAAATGGTTTTCCTATAATCATAGTAAAATCAAAATATATAGGTCAAACTAGATTCATTATTTTTTTATGGATAAAATATATTTTTAAAAAGTATGAGAATAAATATATTTTGAAAGTGGTGTGCAATAAGATTACCTCTTCTTTGAGTGACTACCTTTAGCTTATAAATTAATCATTTTTTAGTTTGTCTCAGGGTAAAAATATGATCTTTTGAAATATGTTAAGTAATTCTGGAAGGTTTTAGGGTAGGTATTCACTGATCTATAGGAATCAATGTTTTTGAATAAGGGGATATAAGAGGTTCCCTTTAATATATGATGGAAGCCACACAAATGAGATTACTTAAAATATTAAAATAATATAATGTCATTTTCAAGTGAAAGGTGTAGAGACCTGTATCCTGACGTACATGAACATTACATTACTTTTGCGGAATACTTAATACATAACAAAAACACACACACAAGGATCGTAATAGTTTAGTGTCTTTGGAAACTCGGAGTATAATCTTCTAATCGTGGGGAAAGATCTTCAACATCTCCCATTAAGATCTTCCTTTTTTTTTACCTAAAACCTTTCTTTATATCCTGGGGAAAAGAAAACATAAAAGGGTGAGCTCAAATGCTCAGTAAGGGTAAACAAAGGAAATATCAATCACATAATTTTCATAAGAACATAACATTTTTGGAAATCTTTACCTGCAAAAGAGAGCATAATTTCATAACATGGGATAAATCATAGTAGTGAAATGAAATCATAACTTTAAACATTACTCATTGTGGCATACACACATAATCATAGAGAATCATTTCTTGTTAGTCAAGACTCATTTCCAATACTATCTTAGTGGACAAAGTCCCTTTCTGAATCGAGTAATCCTCGTTTTAGTCCTGTTTCACTGAACCGGTATAACCTACCATTCCAGCCATGTCTATCTCATGAGATATAAAATCTTTACCCAATGAATTGGAGGAAGATATAGGTCCCACCCATCTCATAATGATACCATTATTATGTGTGCCACAAAATCATAAATCATACATCATTTCATAACCCATGTAACAAAAATGGGATTCTTAAACAACATGACATCATAAAACCATTCATATAAGATAAAGGAATTCATAAACATAATTCCATCACAAAATAGTCAAATCAATGTAAAAATATGGATAGAAACAGAACCCTTTATTATCTTATATGGAAAATATTTTTGATAAAACACTTGAAATGAATTCCTGAGGAAAATATCCTTTCTTCTTCAAAATCAATTTCTTTTCACAAAACATCATGGAATTTTAAAAGAAAGATATTTTATTAAAAATAGTCATGAAATCCTTTGGAGGAAGCTTCATAAAAATAAGGCTTTATAAAACCGTAAAAATCCGTTCGTGCCGTTTAAGTTAAAAAAAACATTCTTCGTACTTTTGTCGGAAAAGTCAAAAAGTACCTCGTATGAAAAACGACAAAAGATTCCTTTAATATCTTTTACTAAAAACTTACCGAAGGGTAAAATTGGATATAAACTATTGTAGAAGGATGGAAATAATATTAAATATTGAAGGAACATGGATGTGGATGATAAAATACACCCCAGTAATTACCAAAGTAAAAACAATCTCGGATAAAAGTGAGATTGTGATATTTCCCTTACCTTAGGTCCAATTTGCTTCGTATGTGTCCGAACCTCCTCTTCATTGAAGTGCCTCTTTGAGACCTCCTCTTAGGGCACTAAAATTGGTTTTTGAGGAAGACCAGAACCTCTAGGATGTTGCTAGGGAAGTGGAGAAGAGATTTTGGCAGGGGTTGGCCGAGCTTGAGTGCTCAAATTGGTGTGAGGAGGAGGGGGAGGAGGTGTCCTTTTATAGGGGAGGAGAGGGGCACCTTAGGAATTCTTAAAAATATTAATTTATAATAAATCTAACCCCACTTAAAAACCTCCAAAAATGACTCATATTCGAAGATTAGATGAGATAGGGTTGTAATCTCATCAACCAATCAAATTTAGACATGTTTGGATATTATTTTAAACCTTATCAATTAGATTTAACTCTAAGTTAAATAATTTAACTTTTACCGTGTCTTTTTGTTTTCTTTCACTATATGGTTAATACACTTACTATAACATGCCAAACGAACCCCAAATTGTTTATTATTAATATATATATCCTTATTTAAGTCATTTGGCCGAACCTTAGATTTTTAGGAATAAAATAACAATTAATAATATAATATTTGATTTAAAAACTATTTTGTGTCAATTTTGACACTATTTGATATATGATTTTTGTGAAAGTCATAACAGAATTATATGTTCGAACCAAGTTGATTAAATCAACACTAATTTATCATAGTAACCTAGAAAATTAGTGGAATTCATAAAAAGTCTTAAATTACATTTATTTTGGTATTTATATTATTAATTATGTCAATATTTCATTAATAAGATAATTACTGCATCATTTTTGTGTCATAAATAAATTATATTATTTGATGTCTAAAAATTACAAATAAAATACCATCATGTAGGAAATCCTTTTAGCTTTCTAATGAATATTTATAGTCGAATTTATCTTATGTATAACCCCATATTAAAAATGATTTACTTATTAAACTTTGATTTTTACTATTTTAACCCTTCTTTAAATAAATTAATAATAAATGTCCTAATCTAATCCAAGTGGGCCTAAATGGTCATATTTTATTCCTAAGTTTGTTTTTGGTCGAATTAAACTTGTCCAATAGAATTAGGACATGTGTTAGGGTAATATTAATATCATATTTACCCTTAGTTACCTTATTTACTATTAACCGTGGTAAAAAAAATAAAAAGTTACTATTCACCAAAAAAATTATTTTCATCTCATTGAACCACATTTTAGTCCTTGATATTAACCGTGTCTCTCGGATTTTCGAAATTCCATTCACAGAAGCGGTAAAATTAAGTTTTATGCAAAATTCAGTTTTTAACCTACCACTTAGTAGTTTCACTATTCATCAAAAATTGATGTTTTTCAGAACAATGCCAAAATTTCATCCCAAGCTATATTTCATATTCCAAATTCAAAAATGAAGTCTACTTTACCAAATTCATAACATAAAAGTTGTATTAATTAATTTTATAATTAAATCCCGCTGTTAAAACAAATAGCGTGTTTTTAAGAAACAATATCTATCAAAAGATTGACACTTGTTTATGTCTAGTTTAAATGTGAAATTACATCCAATGACCAACATTGTATTAAATTGTAAAAATATATTCTAAATATACTTTAAAACCACTCAAATTAATTATTTATCACTATTAATTATTTCGATTAAAAAAGTTGTTTTTAATTATAATTTAGTAATTTTCACTATTCATCAGAATATGAAAGTTATCCGAAAAGTACCAAAATTTCACCTTAGGATAAATTCGATACTCCGAATCCAAAAATAAAGTTCATTTTGAAAAATAAGATTTACTGGATTTCAAAAAGTGGTTATTACTATTCATAACGGCTAGTTTTAATAATATTTTTATAGCATATCGTTGTTTAGTGAAACTCGGTATTGCGTACAACACACGCTATCGAGGAAGGTCGCGATTGCGTGTAATGCAAGGCAAGTCAAGGATGTGTGTTGTGCAAGCTCCTTTTGGTGTAGCGTACAACACAAGACATTAATAAAATTAAAAAGAATATTTTTTTATAAAATCTTGGGTTGTTACATTCT
This sequence comes from Viscum album, assembly GCA_963277665.1. NCBI lineage: Eukaryota > Viridiplantae > Streptophyta > Magnoliopsida > Santalales > Viscaceae > Viscum > Viscum album. The sequence goes on from OY728140.1 coordinate 658,488,806, forward strand.
ACCCCCCTTAAAATGAATTTCGCCCTCGAAATTCGTCGGGGTTATAAATGGTTTACTATTTGAAAGTTTCTTTAATAGAAACCCACATCGTAAAAGGGAATACCAAAACTTGGCTTTAAAAACTAAAGTATGAAATGTAACGATTACCCAAATAAACTATTCACTGGGTTTCCACATAGGTGAAAATATGGATATGGAAGAGAAATCTAACAATCATGTTCTGATGGAGAGTGGTAGAGAACATGGCTATGGAAAAGCCAGTAATCACAAATCCATAAATTTGTGATGATCTAAGGTACCATCTGATTCATCAGGTATAAGATCACTAGGACAACATTTTTGGTTTTCAAGATCATTTCCCTAAAGTTGAAAATTTGAATTAGAATAAATACTTACTTTATTTTGATACAATATCACTGTTGTTCGTTCCTTGAACAATTTCCACTTCATCTCTTAAATAAATGAAGTTTAATTTGTTATTCGTGAAGTGTTAGCAGATCATGTGATAGAATGACGGGTCATTCCATCTGTCTCAAACAAAAGGTAAGAAAAAGTTATTAAATATACATAAGTCATTCTATAGTGAGATTAATCATATATAGTTCCTAAAATGGACTTATACATCATATATCATACTGCTTAATATAATAAAACTAGTTTCTAATAAACATGGACTTCCTGTAGGTCAGTGGTAGGCGATAAAGGCCAGTCGCACTTCGATTGTGGGTTCGATTCCCACGGCCTTGTCCGACGCGATGGGCTGTCGCCCATCCTGCAGGTTGTCCTTTTTATAAAACTATATTACTATAACATCCCATCAATAATATCTAAAAAAACATCTATCCTTAAACAATACTAACTTATGTCCAACATAATTCATTCCAATCATTAGGCTCATAATACTGCAGTCCATTCTCATAACATAGTGAAAACGATTACCAGAGATTTAATACCATCGTTGATCCCCATATATCATAAGATATATCTTGTTGGTCACATTCCAAACATTTAAAGGACTTAATCTTGTACTCTCTTGAATACCCAATGAACCTTAGTGAAAACTTGAATGCAGTTAAAAGTTAACACTTTTCACATACCGAAATCCTCAAAATTCTATATACTCAAACCATGATATCACTTAGTCCTTATATCAATCATGAGCTCATGAATACTGTCAAACATTTCATTTTCCCCTTATCCCTTCATTATGCGCATATCATCTTCATTCCAAAAATATCTGAATAACCTTTCATGGATACTGGTAACATTAATCAGACAACAATGTTACAATCCTTACATGTCTCTTTATTCCATAGTACCATGAGATTACTTATACAACATTACACATGATAAACATGTAATCATTCCACTACATTCTTAAACCATTGACCGAGATTCAACAATTCTTTCATCTCACATACCATTGGTAGTCTCTTCATCATCATCCACATAAATACTTCCCATATGACCATACTGATTCTCTTCATGAGTCTTTCCCTTAGGGCATTTGTTTGCATAATGCCCATACATTCCACATTTAAAACACTTAACCATTTTTGATGTCGTAGCAATACCATTATCCTCATCCCTGGTATTAACTGAACCTTTTCCTTTGCACTTACTGGCTTTGTGTCCTTCTTTTCCACACCCAAAGCATCTTCCAGTTCCTTTGAAACATTCTCCTTGATGCCTCTTCCCACATGATTTACATAGGGGAAATTGAACTTTCTTTCCTCTATGATCATCATGGAACTCCATCTTTCTCTTATTAGTCGAGTCAGGAAACTTACCAAATTTTACTTTGTTGATCATGTTGTGAGATTGCTGATTCGGCATAATAATGATGTTTGGACATCCAAATCCCATTTGGTTGCTCATGAAGAATATCATTCCATTGTCCATCATATCCTCCATTATTGTGAATCATCTTGTTTCCAGCCATTTTCTAAAACCCAAACAGAATAGTGTTAGATGCAAAAATCGTAATAAAGGGGGAGTAACTTAAATATCTATCATCTTTGGTTTAATCTAATATCGTTAACATAGTTCTAGAACTATATCCTATACGTATACTTATCCATAGGGGCATCCCTAGACATACCTTAGAAATATCTCTAGGGATCTTACTAACGTTTTCGCGTCCTAGTTTCCAAAGGTTGACTAAACCTTTCCTCTGATACCAACTGTAGAGACTCGTATCCTGACGTACATGAACATTACATTACTTTTGCGGAATACATAATACATAACAAAAACATACACACAAGGATCGTAATAGTTTAGTGTCTTTGGAAACTCGGAGTATAATCTTCTAATCGTGGGGAAAGATCTTCAACATCTCCCATAAAGATCTTCCTTTTTTTCACCTAAAACCTTTCTTTATATCCTGGGGAAAAGAAAACATAAAAGGGTGAGCTCAAATGCTCAGTAAGGGTAACCAAAGGAAATATCAATCACATAATTTTCATAAGAACATAACATTTTTGGAAATCTTAACCTGCAAAAGAGAGCATAATTTCATAACATGGGATAAATCATAGTAGTGAAATGAAATCATAACTTTAAACATTACTGATTGTGGCATACACACATAATCATAGAGAATAATTTCTTGTTAGTCAAGACTCATTTCCAAGACTATCTTAGTGGACAAATTCCCTTTCTGAATCGAGTAATCCTCGTTTTAGTCCTGTTTCACTGAACCGGTATAACCTACCAATCCAGCCATGTCTATCTCATGAGATATAAAATCTTTACCCAATGCATTGGAGGGAGATATAGGTCCCACGCATCTCATAATGATACCATTCTTATGTGTGCCACAAAATCATAAATCATACATCATTTCATAACCCATGTAACAAAAATGGGATTCTTAAACAACATGACATCATAAAACCATTCATATAAGATAAAGGAATTCATAAACATAATTCCATCACAAAATAGTCAAATCAATGTAAAAATATGGATAGAAACAGAACCCTTTATTATCTTATATGGAAAATAATTTTGATAAAACACTTGAAATGAATTCTTGAGGAAAATATCCTTTCTTCTTCAAAATCAATTTCTTTTCACAAAACATCATGGAATTTTAAAAGAAAGAGATTTTATTAAAAATAGTCATGAAATCTTTTGGAGGAGGCTTCATAAAAATAAGGCTTTATAAAACCGTAAAAATCCGTTCGTGCCGTTTAAGTTAAAAAAACATTCTTCGTACTTTTGTCGGAAAAGTCAAAAAGTACCTCGTATGAAAAACGACAAAAGATTCCTTTAATATCTTTTACTAAAAACTTACCGAAGGGTAAAATTGGATATAAACTATTGTAGAAGGATGGAAATAATATTACATATTGAAGGAACATGGATGTGGATGATAAAATACACCCCAGTAATTACCAAAGTAAAAACAATCTCGGATAAAAGTGAGATTGTGATATTTCCCTTACCTTAGGTCCAATTTGCTTCGTATGTGTCCGAACCTCCTCTTCTTTGAAGTGCCTCTTTGAGACCTCCTCTTAGGGCACTAAAATTGGTCTTTGAGGAAGACCAGAACCTCTAGGATGTTTCTAGGGAAGTGGAGAAGAGATTTTGGCAGGGGTTGGCCGAGCTTGAGTGCTCAAATTGGTGTGAGGAGGAGGGGGAGGAGGTGTCCTTTTATAGGGGAGGAGAGGGGCACCTTAGGAATTCTTAAAAATATTAATTTATAATAAATCTAACCCCACATAAAAACTTCCAAAAATGACTCATATTCGAAGATTAGATGAGATAGGGTTGTAATCTCATCAACCAATCAAATTTAGACATGTTTGGATATTATTTTAAACCTTATCAATTAGATTTAACTCTAAGTTAAATAATTTAACTTTTACCGTGTCTTTTTGTTTTCTTTCACTATATGGTTAATACACTTACTATAACATGCCAAACGAACCCCAAATTGTTTATTATTAATATATATATCCTTATTTAAGTCATTTGGCCGAACCTTAGATTTTTAGGAATAAAATAACAATTAATAATATAATATTTGATTTAAAAACTATTTTGTGTCAATTTTGACACTATTTGATATATGATTTTTGTGAAAGTCATAACAGAATTATATGTTCGAACCAAGTTGATTAAATCAACACTAATATATCATAGTAACCTATAAAATTAGTGGAATTCATAAAAAGTCTTAAATTACATTTATTTTGGTATTTATATTATTAATTATGTCAATATTTCATTAATAAGATAATTACTGCATCATTTTTGTGTCATAAATAAATTATATTATTTGATGTCTAAAAATTACAAATAAAATACAATCATGTAGTAAATCTTTTTAGCTTTCTAATGAATATTTATAGTCGAATTTATCTTATGTATAACCCCATATTAAAAATGATTTACTTATTAAACGTTGATTTTAACTATTTTAACCCTTCTTTAAATAAATTAATAATAAATGTCCTAATCTAATCCAAGTGGGCCTAAATGGTCATATTTTATTCCTAAGTTTGTTTTTGGTCGAATTACACTTGTCCAATAGAATTAGGACATGTGTTAGGGTAATATTAAGATCATATTTACCCTTAGTTACCTTATTTACTATTAACCGTGGTAAAAAAAAAGTAAAAAGTTACTATTCGCCAAAAAATTATTTTCATCTCATTGAACCACATTTTAGTCCTTGATATTAACCGTGTCTCTCGGATTTTCGAAATTCTATTCACAGAAGCGGTAAAATTAAGTTTTATGCAAAATTCAGTTTTTAACCTACCACTTAGTAGTTTCACTATTCATCAAAAATTGATGTTTTTCAGAACAATGCCAAAATTTCATCCCAAGCTATATTTCATATTCCAAATTCAAAAATGAAGTCTACTTTACCAAATTCATAACATAAAAGTTGTATTAATTAATTTTATAATTAAATCCCGCTGTTAAAACAAATAGCGTGTTTTTAAGAAACAATATCTATCAAAAGATTGACACATGATTATGTCTAGTTTAAATGTGAAATTACATCCAATGACCAACATTTTATTAAATTGTAAAAATATATTCTAAATATACTTTAAAACCACTCAAATTAATGATTTATCACTATTAATTATTTTGATTAAAAAAGTTGTTTTTAATTATAATTTAGTAATTTTCACTATTCATCAGAATATGAAAGTTATCCGAAAAGTACCAAAATTTCACCTTAGGATAAATTCGATACTCCGAATCCAAAAATAAAGTTCATTTTGAAAAATAAGATTTACTGGATTTCAAAAAGTGGTTATTACTATTCATAACGGCTAGTTTTAATAATATTTTTATAGCATATCGTTGTTTAGTGAAACTCGGTATTGCGTACAACACACGCTATCGAGGAAGGTCGCGATTGCGTGTAATGCAAGGCAAGTCAAGGATGTGTGTTGTGCAAGCTCCTTTTGGTGTAGCGTACAACACAAGACATTAATAAAATTAAAAAGAATATTTTTTTATAAAATCTTGGGCTGTTACAAAAGGTGAACCCATTTATCATATATTTGAATATAATAAGATTAATTTGAAAAAATAAACAACTAGTTAGGTTTAATAAAGGGTATTTTGTTACGTAAAGCCTTAACCAATTATTTTTAAGCCTTTTTATTCCTTTTACACTTAACTAGGGTGATAATATTTATAATGATTACTATTCATTATGACCAAAATTTTGGTTTAAATTCATAACTAATATTAATTATTCTCATTAAAAATATGAAATCATTTTTATATTATTAAAAACCTATAATTTCCATAAATAATTTTTAATATAAGTCCACAAAACATAATAAAAACAGTTTTTAGACCAATGCTTGTATTAAGGACAAAATGATTTTATTAAAAAATATAATTTTAATTTTAATTGTCTTAATTATATTTTTATAAATAAAAAATGATTATTTGTTATTTAAAACCAAACAAGACCAGAAATATACCTTGCAAAAAATCTATTAATTTATAATACCTTAAAAGAACATTTATTTTAAAAAAGCCAATACTTATATTTCCAAAATGTTAACCATAAATTTATAAGTTAAAAATTTATATTTATATGAATTATATTTCTTATAAAATATATTATTTTTCTTAAAAAATCATAAATAATTATTTTATTATTATATAATTATAATTTTAGAAAATATAGACATTTTTATAGAATATAATTTTCACTATTCACCAAAAAATGAAATATTTCGGATAAATATAAAAACATCATCTTTAGACCATTATAAAAAATTATTTCAAAAAAATTATTCATTTTATCACGTAAAATAAATATATTTCTAATGAAATAATTATAATATCCATCCACAAAATTCATTAAAAACCATTTTTTAAAAAATATATTTCTGTAGCATAAAATGACTTTATTCTCATTACATGACTAATAAACATAATTAAACAAAAATAAATTATTTAAATTGGATATATAATAAATCTATTTAATTAAAATCCTATAATAATAGTTACTAATTTAATATATTAAAATCAAAATATAATTCCCACACAAGAATTTTTTTTTGAAGATTATCTCTTTTATCTTTAAAATAGTTTATCTTAATTTCTTAAGAATTAATAAGAAATATATTATTGATTTTTCGTTTTATTAATGAAAATATTTATAGATTTTTTTAATATATTTATTCTCAATCATTCCCACCAACCTATTGACTAGGTTATAACAATCATATTTATATAACATTATTTCACAGTAAGTAAAATCCTAGGGTTGTTTAAGTTAGACACCACAGAGAATGTTGTTAATTAAAAAAGAAAAAATATACTAAAATATAGGTATATTACAATTAAGGTTATTATTACATTTTTTGACTACATGTGTGAAATATAAAATTATAGGAACTGGGAATCCTCAAATAGAGTGAAAACATCGCATGCACCATAGGAACACTTGTTAATATAGTGTGGAAGAGAAAAAAACATATACCATATGAACATCCATATAAGAAAAAAGATAAAATAAATAACCTTCTATAAGCACATATATATACAAATATATATCTAATATATGATATCCTCTAATATATTAAATTATATAATTAATATATAATTATACCAACAATATTAGGCATACCTCATGGAGGGATACAAATCCAACCATTGGTGCAACAAAAATATCCATAAAATCCATATAAAATGAAATATTAGTCACAATAGTTTGTTAAACTATATACATTGTAAACAAATATTAAATAAATTGATAACTGAATATAATTCAATATATATTGTCCAAGTAGAATAATTAAACATGAATAAACTAAAAAGTATTAAAAGGTGTGGGATTCCTATAATCATGAACAATGGTGAATCAATTCATATGACAACCCTTCATACAATTTCCCCAAACTAACAATATAGTGGTTATCAAATAAATAAATTATCTAACTCGATTACATGTGTCTACTAATAAAATTATACCTTAGATTTCCACAAAGATCATTCCACTAATCTTAATCTATTACACCTAATACACTCTATATCTTAAATGAAACTACAAGATACCATTAGTTCATAACCTTAAAAAAGTTTAGGGAAAACATATATCTAATTAAATGCATGCCCCTTCAAATTAACTAAAATTTAAAAATCATCGATGTTTCACTCTCTACCTCACATCTTTTAGGGAAACATATGATTCTAAAATTTTCAAAACCCCTTAACCAAATACCAAATAATATTGATTCACTCACCAATATTTCCCATAAAAAATAGTTTAACAGAACTATCCTAATAAATAATCGTCATAAGAATAAATCCAATTTAAATAAATAAACATAAATCTCAAATAACATATGCATTAAATTAATAATAAATAACAAACAATTATTATAATTCCCAAAGTTCATGTAATATCATTTATGTGATTAAGAAGAGAAATAACATAAAAATGAAATAAATTACAATACATTAATACAACTGGAAATAAATAATTTCCAATTGGATTTATAACATCACCCAAGAGGAATTTTTTTGAATAATAATCATTATTTAGGTCGTTTCCCAAGTAAATAGTTTTTATATTCAAAATTACTATAGTTTAAACAATAATATATTTAATAAGATTTATTTTATTAACTGGTGAAATAATAATTTATTTCCCGTCCATCACAATTAGACATTATGCCACCATTGATGTAGACTCATAACTAAAGTCTAAGTGTACTATATATATTATAATTCCATTAAAATATATATGAGTTGAAATGATTTTCAATTTTTAAACATAATAGATATTTTAAGAAATAATTATCAATAATAAATTAAATATCATGAATGATTGTTCAATTTATAAAACACTCCATTTTATTTCTAAATTAATTATTTAAATAATTTATGTGATTAGTAAACATTTGGAAGGAAAATTACAATGAAACCCTCCCTCTAAAGATATCCCTTATGGGATGACAATAAATAAAGAGAGAAAATGTCCACCGAGTCCCACCTCCAGTAGGCCCTAGGTCAGAAACTAGCACCAATGGTGTACAAATGTGACAATATGAGAGGCAATACACTTTCTAAGAAACATGATCATGAGATAAGATAGATCCTACACAATAACTCCAAGATATATATAAAATAGAAACCCAAACCATCCCACATACATGTATAAATATTACTATTAAAAATACCATAAATTCTCCAAAGTAAATACACAAATGTAAGGATTATGCAGTGAATCATCAACTGTCTAGGATCTGATCTATTAGAGTCCAACATGATCTCAAAAATCCTCCATGAAACCAGAAACATTTTTTATATATGTAGGGTGTGCATACAAGTATACTCATTAATAAAACCAATGTATATCACAAACACTTTATAGAATAACACTAATGACCCCATGAGAAAACTGTAGAACCAAAAGGCACCTATCAAGGTATAATAACCATCCCAACCTTAACAAGGCATTCTCACTAAATAACACAGGACAAATCATATAATATAATATAAACCACATTTTTGATAGGGTACCCCATAAAACATTCCCAATATTATTCCACTCTTTACCAACATCGAATGTCATGGCGCTCTAATCCCTTCCATATACCACATGAAATCCAACCTGCACACACTTAGGCCTCACAACACATACTATAGGAAAACACCTGGGCCTCACAAAACATCACATCGTATCTCATCCTGAATAAACCTGGGAAATAACATCACAACTCATCTGGAAGACGCCTGGGAAACCAACCACCTCACCTGCAAGTACTTGGGCTATCACATTTCTCCTAAAGAAACCTAAGCCACAAACCACCTTTCTTTCAAACACCTGAGTAATCATATCTCAACTAGAGACACTTGGGCCACAAACCGTCTCACCCCCAAAAACTACAGCTATCAAAACCACAATCTATATCACTAATTGACCTCTGACCATGACATCTTATGTCATACCTACCTCATCTAGAGGAGATAGAATAAAAGATCGAGTATCCATCCATCCGGACACCTCACTAGGTGTTATGAAAAACCCTCCCTATATGACGATGCGGGTGTTTAGCACATAGTGATCAACACTAGTGGGGTGTGTATAAAAATCAAAAAAAAACAAGTACATATAAATAATAACAACCACTCAATCACAACATTTGGGTTCTCAATGAAACCACCAACTCATAATATTCTCACCTTTGTCGCTACACCTAAATGCAAAATACCACACATAAAGACACAAAGCCCATTTCACATTCCCAACCAATTATATTTAACCACTTTCATTACATTAATCAATCTAAACCAATAAATTTCTATAATTATTATTTATTTATTTATTTATTCGTTCACTAATAGGGAAACATTCTAGCATGAAACATGCTAAGAAAAATAGTAACTATCAATCAGGGTGTGAAGAGCCTTGGTAAATTAATGCACTTCAAATTAATGACACATAATATCAGGACCTCTAGATATGGGGTGAAACTTTTTTCATGTCATCAATGAAAATACTCTTTGTGATTACCCATATAAAAACTATTATACTTCTTCAAACTCACCAACCCTAGTCCATAATATTAACAAAACCAACCCCCGACTCAAAACAACATATAGATACACATTACATCACTTCTAGTTTCATATCCCAACTTCATAATCACATAGTGACCATAACTACCCCACTGTACCACTACATCACCGCACATACCAAGTAAAAACATATTTTCATTTTTAATAAGCCTTGCCTTATTGAATTCCACATGTAAATTTTGGAGTTATCATAAAAACTCTATGATCTAGAGGCATCCAGTTATTATCATAATTTACATAGTTAAACAATTTTAATAAGTAATAAATGGATGTCAAAAAATATGAATTCCAAAAACCATCCAGTGTGAAAATAGGGACCCCAACATCCATTATTTTCATTCGGTAGTTAGCCCATAAAAATCACAATATTAACAATATAAATCACATAGAATGATCATTCATCAGTCTCCCTAGCCCATGTATATTCATTTTCAATTAAATTACATTATATTTATTAATCTGGAATCAAATATATTCACATAGGAAAACATATATATACCCATCCCACATGATTAACAATAATGAGATGTAAAGGAATTACTTCAGAGAAGGACAATCAAGACTTCCTAGTTGCACCAAAAATAGGGGTGCACATACAGAAAGAAAATCTATATGGAAAACACCATATACAGTACGTTACATGAGTACTACAAGAATAGGGATTTAGGGGAGTCTGATATCCAGATAAATAAGAAGAAATAATGAAGGGAACACCCCTGGCTTAGATGGATTAAATTTGAAACATAATGGATTTCAAAAAAATTTGAATTCGATTAAACACGTATATGACCAAGACAACATGGTTTGACCATATCAAATCCTTTAGACACCTAGAGAATTAAAGATATAATTTATGGAATTGGAAATAATAATAACGATTTTTAAATGTAGAATTAATGAAAATTAATATCATAGAAATATTTCAAAATGGAAAAAATGGAAGAACTAGAAACACTGCTCATGAGGCACTGCCAACGAGACACTACTAGATGAGGCACCTCTAGAGGAGGTACAACCAACGAGTCCCTACAAAACAAGGATCCGCCCGATGAGTGACCTCCAGTAAGGCACCGCCAACAATCAACTTCTAGGGTGAGACATGACTAGGTTGATCTACACTCGACAATACATAGCTATAATTATAGACCATTAGGATGAGGAATTGGTGGGAAACATGTAAAATTGGGATATTTGAAAAGTGTTGAAAACAATCCCCTCGAATTCGTAGGACACCTCAAACATCGGATTTCCCATAATGTAAGTTACTGGATGTTTTGGTTCCTTGACCAAATAAAATGCATAACCTAATTAAGAATAAGGGTGTTGAGAGAAAATTAAAACCAATTTTATTTTTGGATTTTATTTTGTCGATATATATTTTATATCAATTTGGATTTTTCATTCTTTTTGAAATCCATTATATGATTCTTGAAGTATATATAGTCCAAAAAGTGGTGTGACAACCCTAAGGCCTAAGTATGATACTCAAGACATGATTGTGGGGACCAAATTAAGAAAAATGATAATGTATTAAATTATTTATTAGGGTGTTTTACAGATTCATAACAGTTATTCACATGTTTCACCATACTAGAGGATTACTTCTCACATTTCATTGGTTAAATGAGTGTAATAAAAAATGGTTATACCTCTAGGATAGAACCCAAGAAACCTATAATATTTGATGGGGAATGAGCATAGAAGAACCAATGGGGTGAGAAGTTAATGGGAGGGGTATCTTGGATTAGTTGGTGCTTGGTGGGAATAGGACCCACGGGCAGGGAAGAACTACATAGAAATAAGAATCATGAAAGTTTTTATGATGACCCGCTAACTAGGGTTGGCCTTAAGGTATTTTTAGGGTATTATTTATGAATCCCAATTTATAAACCATCGTCATCCCAAATTCATTTATGATATGTGATTCACTCAAAATAGGTTATTAAGGGAATTCCCCCAGCTTAGAAGGATTGGATCCAGAACACATGGGATTTGAAATAATTTTGAATTTCCATTAATGGCATATCTATTAAAGACCATGAATTTTGACCATTTTAATTCCTTCATATTCTTTGTAATTAAAGATATAATTTATGTTATTTGATCTATCTCTAAGTAATTTAAATTTGGAATTAAAACACTTTTACATCAAATAATGATATCAAAAGGGTAAAACTGAATGAACTGGATACACTACTCATGAGGCACCACCTCTGAGACACAGCAAAATGTGGCACTTCCCAATAAGGCACCTCCAATGAGGCACAACTAGAGAAGGCACCACCCAACGAGTGACCTCTAGTGATAAACCACCAAAACGATTCCACCAGGGTGGGACACTGTCACGGACCCACTGCGAGAGGGAGAAACCCCCAGCGAGCCACTACTTGGGTGGGACACTCCCAAAGTGAGATACAATCAGTGATACATTGCCTGCACAAGACACTGTATGGATGAGTAATCGTTGGGATGAGGAACTTTTAGAAAACATGGAAAATTAGGTACTGTTAAATGTGTTGAAAAGAATCACCTTTATTTTTAAGGACACCTCAATCACTAGAATCCTAGAATGTAATGGATTGGAAGGTTTATGCCGTTAAAAAAATATTCATTACTTAATTAAACCTAATGGGGTTGAGACCATGTCATAACCAAGGGTATTTATTAATTGGATTTTTGTCAATATATATTTTTATCAATTATGAGTTGTTTGGATTTCATTGGAAAATATTTTAACAATTCTTGAAGTATATATAGTTTGAAAAGATGTATGCCAACACCAATGCCTAAGTAGGAGGATCAATCCAAGATTTTTGGGATCAAATTAAGAAAATTGATAAAAGTCCTTAAATTTTCATTATTGTATTTTCTCGGTTAATAACAGTAATTTTAATGTTGCACAGTGCTAGAGGAAGACTTCTCATATTATATTTGTTAAAGGAGTGTAATAAAAAATGGTAATCCCTCTAGTTTAGAACAAAAGAAACATACCATATATGATGGTTACCAAGACTAAAGGCACCAACTGGGTGGGTAGAGAGGGAGGAGGGTACCCAGTGAGGGTTGGTGCTTGGGGAGAATAGGACCATGGGGCAAGGAGGAACTATAGAGAAAACGCATCATAAAAGGAGGAACGATGAGCCACTAAGAAGTGTAGAACCTAAGGTATACTATTATGGTATTATTTATTCTTCAAAATTAATAATCCAACCTCACCCCAAATCTATTTATGATATGTGATCCATTTAAAATAGAATAGGTTTTTATCAGGATAACCCCACTAGATAATAAAGAGTATTGAATGTAGATAATAAATATTTTGACTACGTCAAGTAAGAGGAGGATATGCTATAAGGATGGTTAGGATATTTTAGACACACTAGAGATTTGGTGATATCGACATCACATAAAATATTTTCACCAAATCCCAACTGTATTCCAAAATTAAGTGATGAAGATCACATAGAAGTATATCCTTTGCCTAATAAAAGATTTGATTTTGGAGTAGATAAAACATAGAGTATATCAGAGTCTATAGGACACCGCCCAATGGATATATATTACATTTCATAGTCAATATATAATGGAATTATTCTATGTTGAAAGAAGATATGACCCCTACCCTATGGGGAATGTCTTGGGAAGATGACCAGTGGGGGTTTTGTCAAGTATAAAAAACATTTCACTATGAAGGATAAAAAAAATGTTGAGGCCATAATTTCAATTGAAAAATATATGGGTTTAAACTTTCTCATCATGCTACAAAAGGTTATGTTTCATCATGATATATATTTTCTCTTAAATTATAACATCATAGATGATGTGGTATTATCAAGTGTGATTGGTATTTATTCAATCATTGTAAATTTAAGAATTAAAATTAAATGAAGAAAAATGAGTAAGGAAGATCCAATGGAATGATTTAATGTACGATAAGTTGAATGTTATTTATATATTAAATTTCAAAATTTAAATTCCAATTATTCTGCATAATGAAAAATATATTTTTAAAGTTAATGTTATCAAACATAGAACATGGAATATAATAGATAAAATATTTAAAGTATTGGAAATATAAATTACATAGAATATCTGGATTAGATAAGATATGAGAATTAGAGGAAGTGATTTGAAGATTATGCTAGAAAGTAGATTTCATTACTTGTATCCCTGGTAAATCAAGAAGTGATGATTGGAGCATTATGGAATAATATCCTTTTATTGTGGTGGTGTCTTTGAAAAAAATATTTTAATATTGTATTTTTAGTTATTTTAATCATAATTTCCAACATAAAAGTGGTGATTAAACGAAACTGAGTGGTAATAGAACTCGGTAGAGTAGTGATATATTCCTAATTTTTTAATCACATACTAGTGAAGTTGTAGTTAATCATTATATCAACACATCATTGTTGTTTTCTCCTTGGTGTATACTTTTATAGGTGAATAATGTAAAAATAATAGTCTCATGCTCTTTTTATTATTGAGTAAGTTTGAAATTAAAATTTATATTCATATTACACTTTATAATGAAAATAAATGATTGAATAGTTTCTAATTAAAATATGATGTTATGTTTCCCTAATCTCCATATATTATGGTGTATAATAGGACTAGGGTACAATAAGTGTTATCAAAAAAATTAGTTGTTGTCGTGGTTATGTTTTATTATTTTTTATTCATTATTTAATGTATTTAATTAAAATAGAGAACCATTATTCGATTGAAGAAAATTCTAAATGTAAAAAGGGATATTATATCATATATGGTCTCTTATACTTCATGTATATTTTTTTAGTACATATTAAATAAGTAAGTTGTCCAAAAAAATTTTAATGATGTAAGATAAAAATAATTGTTGAATGATAATGTTAAGACTCACCATGACTTATCATGGAAGATTTATAATCAAATATATAACATGGTGATGTATAGATTAGTTCTCAATGTTATTAGGATAAACAAGGTATAATATTCGAATATGACAATGAATTAAAGGAGGAAAATTTCTATGTTTTATAGTACATATATGATGATATAATGATGATCTCAAATCAAAATATAGATAGTTTCTTTAATTATCATAACAAATTTTTTTGATCTATTTATGTACATGGATATGGGATAAATTATTTAGATATTTTCAAGAAAGTGATTATAATATTTCCACTTATATATAATTAAGAGGTATCAAAACTAAAGGAGATTAATTGTAGTGAATTTTATCTTGGTTACGTACAAAGTGAATTGGTTTCTTATGAGATGTGAGTGAAACTATATTACTCCTTACAAAATTTACCTAAATATATTTCATTAAATGTTATTTCAAATTATGAATTTTAGAAAGCTATAAATGAGAATTATATAAGTGATTAGTACTTATCAAAAATTGAAATTATTTTTCAAAGAAAAAAAATTATATTTCAGTGAAATATACTTACTTATTTATATTCCGTTGTGGAAAGACATAACAAATTAATTCAAGATTTCCATGTAGGTTTACCGAAGACAGTAGTGAGTATGAGTACTCACCGAAAAAGAAAAGGACATTTCCTATATGAATAAATTTTATTTCTATAAATTCATGTGGGGAAGAGATTCATATGAACGTGATTATTAAAAAATAAGAATATTATTCCATTGAATATCCATTACAGTGTATTTAAACAAATTTCATATGAGATGTATATGTTTGAATAATGGATTATTTAAAGAATAAAAAACTAAAGAAAAGTTAATTTTCAACTAAAAGGAGTTTTAGACCTTCTATAATGTTGGATGGACTTAATGAAGATATTTATTTATAAAAAAATGTAGAAAATTGGGGTTTATTGAAATAATTCTCAAGTTATATTTATTATCATGAAGTACCGTTGGATCTACATGAAATAATTGTGGTAGATTATGGATAGAATCATGTGAAATATGAAGAATCAACGAGGTTAAGATTCAAAACTAGAGAATATTTTAATATCATTGATGATAATAACTTATCCTTCAATGATGAAGTCCTAAAAATTGAAAATATTAATGAAGAAGTTATTTTATAGTGAAATAATATTAAAAATTATATGAAATGTGACTATTAAAAAAATCATTTCTTTGAAAAAAATTTATATTAAGTTTTAATGGATATTTTGAAATGACGTATAAGAACCTCATATGAAATGTTGAGTTCTCAATGAAAAAATGATATATGAAAAAATAGTGCACTCTTGGACTACCTATTAATCATTAATAAAGTTTATAGTGACACTTCCTTTTAATGTTTAAAGTAGTTCTAGGTTTAGGGGTTGAACTACCCTTTCACAAAACCCCAACCTCTCTCAAATTATGCATAGTAATCAAGGCCTGATTTGCAATCTTAGTGACAGTGGTCAAATGAATCATGTTCCCCTATGATTTAATTACATCATTAAAACATCCTTAACTCACATATCCATAGATTATTAATCTATTCTAAGGATACTTTTCATGCACTACAGCTCCATGAAACGAGAAGAGTAGCCCATTACTGATAAACCAGACTACTCTAGGTGCATAAATTCTCTATATTTATCGGCCTTCAATGTCTCAAAAAAACAATCATAGAAATATATTTTGAAATCCATCCAAACCATATAACGATGATTATCAGAATATTTAAAAACAATGCCACTATATTTTCTCTAAATACCTTAGAGTATATGATACTCACTTGACATTCCTCTCGAGAAGCATTTCTTGATTCTCAAAAATAGATAGCATGGCCTCCATCCAAAAATCATTACCATGGGGACTTCCATCCCCTGAAAACATGGGTTGATCGATCTATGAGAATTCCCGCATAAACTCTATCACCCAATGAATTTAATTTATATATAGTAACACCCATTATATAATCTATAATGGGCATACCTAGTACTATCTGGTTGCACCCATCATATATAATTTCTAATAACCAAAAAATGAATAAATTACATAGATCATTCATAATAAAACTCATAAAAAAGTCATTATTTTTTATAATCCAATTTATCCAAAGAAAAGAAATGGGTATCAACACAATATTATTTTAACATGACTAAATCATGGAAAGGAAACAGGTTTCATACCAAACTCTTTATATCATGACTACCATGTGAAAAAAACTGGTTACATAATAATATATTTTAAACATGATTAACCACTAGAAACGGAACAGATTCTTTTTTAATATTTTTGAAACAATCATAATCATACTAGAGAAATTATAAAGACTATATAAATGCAACAAATACCAATCTGAATAAGAATAAAGGGTTATTGTTTTTGATAAATATAAATGCCATAAAAAGGACTTTAAAAAAATTCTTATGTAAAATATTATTTTAATTATGAAAATAAATTTTATAAAACTAAAAGATGAAAAAACATTTTTAAAAGGATTTTATATAAAATAAATATATGAAACTGATAAATTATGTTTTTAAAATTCTTATTGGACATGATGACTGTCAATTCCCTTCAATCCATATAAATTACTTCAATAATTACTTTCATTTTTTTGGTATAATCCAAAAAATAATTTTTTTCAAAATGACATAAGATTCATTTGAAAATATTTTTCAAAGGAAACAATTGGGTAAAAAATTCTATGAAAAATCATTTAAAAAAAATTAAAACATTTTTGAAAATATTTTGGGAAAATAGAGTTTTGATAAAAAATGGATTTCCGAATGAAGAGAGAAATAAATTAAGATTTTCTTAAGAACAACTCAATTATTTTATGTACTAATGAGTTTAAAATGTTAATAATAATTGAATTTATGATTAATGACCTATAGATAAGACAATTAATTAGAATTACAATGATTTGTATCATGATATTTCATCATTTAAATAATAATCATGAATAATCATGATAAATGATGAGATTTTAATATTAGACTCTTACCCCATTATTAACCTCGAATCAAAATCTCTATCAAAGAGAGAAACTAAAATGGATATTTAAATCCATATAAATTCAAGTATAATAATCTTAAAATAAATTCACAGATACTATATACAGCAGTTAATAAAAATAAGTTTTGAATATGGCATATATCTCACAAAATTAAAAGTGAGAGGAGATAACCTTTACATCGCACTTACTTTTTGTTGATAGTGATTTAACCTCTAATATTTTGGATTATGAAACGAATTTAAATTTTTAATTAAACGTATTTATTTTTATAACAACATTTATGATCCTTTAATAAAACCATATCACACGTTCATTAATAATATTTCATTATTTTCATAGTTGGTGGGGTTAATTTTCTGGTTTTTCATTCATGTTTTTTATGAATTTTCTTATTTTTATGAATATTATATAGTTATATCATCTAAAAATTAATCATAATAACATAAATATAATAATTCCACATCAATTATAATTTTAAATAAAATCTTAAAATATGGTTGATAGAAATAAAGTTTGTTATGATCATCAATATGGTAGGTCGTATGTATACATGAGTAATGATTCTATATATAAATTATCATTATGGACAGAAGGTAAGTAATATAAATTATTTCCATAATGATATTTATATCTAATATAAAATATTATATAGTTATCATCAATTTGGTGTTTAAAAGAGATTCACATTGATCATGAAGGTGGTATCCCACACGTATACTAATGATGTTATCATATTTTGGAGAGGGAACAGGTAAGAAAAAAATTATACATGTTATATTTTTAGAATGGAAAATATGTAATAAAATAATTATTTTACATGTATAATATAAATAATCATTAAAAATATCTTTATCACCTTCCACTGGAAGCATTATTTAATGAAAAATCACATCACCTCGTGAGCTGTTCGTCTGATATACCCATGAGCGAAGTTATTGTATCTCCTATAGAATAAAAGTTAAAAATATGTATATAAGATATAATTAATCCATAGGTATAAATATAATAAAAATAATATATATATATATATATATATACTTTATACCCATTGTCATGCCCAACTATGAAAGGTGGTAATGGAAGAATGAATGACATTCATTCGTGACACAGTAGTTCATCGTGCACACGAACAATGATTTTGTAACCCATTTGATGGATGTAGAGATAGTTGTAGGTAGTTAAATTATTATTAAAAAACCTATGCATATGTAATATACTTAGAATACTATATCAATATGGAATAATAATAATTTATGTATGTGGAGAATGAAATAAAATAAAATTTCTGGTTCATAAACATTTCCTCTTTGAGTATCATCCTTAGGCTTGCACTAATGCCTTCCTAGGTTGGATTTATACCAAACCTATTGCTTACATTATGATATGAGAGAATTTGGGACGTGATTTTGGTAGGTATTTTTCATACCCATGAATTTTGAATGTGTGAAGAAGAGAGAAGATTTGGTGTCCTTTTTTAAGTGGGGGAGAGGAGAGGACACACTTGGTATTTTTGAAAATAATTGAGTGATCCCACGTTTTTTCTATGTCACAGGGGTCCAAAATAGACCATTATATACCCTTATTGGATTACCAGTCTAAATAAGGATATAAAATTGTTTTTAGACCTGGTTATAGGCCATTTTTATCCTTATCTATTTAGTTTAACCCCTTGTAAATCCATTTTTATCTTAACCGCGATAAATAATTTTTAATACATCCACCATTAACATTGGTAAAAAATTATGTTAAAATTATTAAAAATTATAAATTACCATGATTCCAAAAATTGAATCCATTTTCTAAAATTTAATTCATATAATTGGAAAAAAAATTTAAAATTAGTCTTATAGGCATGATGAAAAAATGAGATTCTAATGGGAAGATAATAAAAATTTTACAATGTTGTTATATCGTAATACAAATTTCAAATAATTAAAATGACCATAATTATATTATTTTGTTTATTAATGTTATAATTTTTCATTAATAAAAATTTAAAAAATATATCTTTATCAATAATTTAAATTAAAAGAAATATTTCAATTTAAATTCTATAATTTTCCTTATTCATCAAAAAAACATTTCAGAAAGATAAAAAAACATTCATTCTAAATAAATTATGAAATTACTATTTCAAAAAATAATTTTTTTCAAATTATTTTTCTCATAGTGATATATACTAAATTTAATGAAATACTGACAAACTTGATGGAAAAAAGGCTTATCGAGAAGTGTATTTTTTGCATGCCCAAGATGATTCTATATTAACACTATATCTAATAATACTAATTTTATAAATATAAATTGATATGTATTGATATATAATATAAAAATTTGCATGAAATAATTCAAAAATATGCTTTCATAATTATTAAAAATAATGAATCATTTTTTACATTGAAAATGTTTTTAGAAAGATCCCTTTTTTAAACCTAAAAATTAACTTATACTAAAATTTAATAAAATAAAGAGTCAAATTTAATTATGAAAATTATGTATAAATAAATAATAATTATGTTATAATAAATAATATTAAAAACATATTTTGACGTTTCTATTACTCAATTTATTGATAATAAATATCATTTTTAAAAAAATCATTATTTTTTAATATTCACAAAAAAAAATCATTATTTTCCTTAAAATACAAACAATTCACCAAAAATAAATTTTGAAATTATTACAACAGAAATGAATTTTATTTTATAAAATAAATTTCCTAAATTTAAAAAAAATATTTATAAAATTTTATCAAGAAAATCATTTATAATACTTTTTGAATAAAATATATTTTGAAGAATAAAATTAATTTACTAAAAATTGAATGAATATTTTATAAATATTTAGAAATGAATTATATTTAGTATGGTATATATATATATTTCATAAATTAGTTAATTCTTTTCATACCTTCCAATTTTTCATCTCGGTTATAAGGGATATATATATTGTGGGTCGTTTACGTTTTTTGTTCCATGAAAAATACGCTACTATCAAATATCAAAATATTTGGGTTTCTTGTACCACAGGATATCAAAGAGATTAAATTTATTTAAAAGTATTATATCATAAAGTATCGTGGTGTCACATTCTCGGTTAATCTCATTGTTGTGTGACCATTACACTATCAAAAATAATTTTCATCTTTTAAAATGTTGGGGTGTTACATCCTCCCCAAATTTATAAATTGAATCCTTAAAATTTGAAATTTATCTCATTATTAAAAGGGTGGAAATTTGAAAATACTTTTTTTTTGAACACACGTTATAAAATAGGTTAATAAAATATCCTCTTGATAAGAGAGGACAAGATGTATGATGGTAATCAAGAACAACACATACAAGGTTTCTATATCAGAAAACATAGGTGGTAAGTGAATAATTAGACATGGAATAAAAGAGTAAATAGTTATATAGATTGATATAAGTCATTTATCATAATAAACTGAATGATAAATGGAACATTAAAGGCATCAAAACCAAAAATATTTTATTATCAAAAATACAATTTATTAATCATAAATGAAGTTACTAGGATAAAATTTTTGTTACAAGATCTTTTTAATAGATTTGAGGAATTATATAACTATGTAGACTAAGAGTATATGGAAATATAATCATGATTATATTAATTTATACAAAAAATTTTAATATAATATTATTTATTATTTTTAAGGGAAAGTTTATAGATGATGTGAAATTCCAATATTTTAATATTAATTATAATTTGTGAGTATATCTTTAATTATTCAATATTCATGTACATTAAGTATTTAGTCAACACCATTGATACACTTATCCAAATTGTTTCATTATTATTTTTAAGGTTCCTAAGTCAATTTAATAAAAATCATCCAACTAAGGTTCTTCCTAATTCAACCATATAAAGGGACATATGGACCACAGAATAAGGACCACTGAATCTGTGGAGAAAACTGGAACATCCATGAATATGGGATTTATAGGATCTATTTAGAAGCCCGAATTAGTTGAAAAACACAATTTTTTCTAGGATATAAATAAACATTTTTTAAAATATTTTAATGGAAAAATTTACCAAAAAGGGTGCACAATTAATTCACTATGTTCTAGCCAACAATTCTAGATGGGATTTGAGAACAACATAACATTATTGAATTTTGTCCCAAAGAATCAAAAAATTTAGAAGTTTTTTTTGTTTATAAATTCAATATTTAGAGATCCATGATTTTAGAATAATTGTTTTGGATTTAAAGTAATATTTCTATTCTAAACCCCATTCACATTTGGGAAATGTACAAAATTCTAGATATTTCTATACAGCAGCACATGGTTTAGGAAAACAACCATAAAATTGGCTACATAAGTCTAATAGATAGAAATTTTAGATAAAGAACTTCCACATCCATCTTTTAATCATTGAAGAAGATGATATCTTATTATTATGTTGTCAAAATAGTAAAATGGTAAATTATATTTTTGGGGATGTTTTGGAATGAAAACAGACCACCACCTTGGGCTTTAAATACACACCCCTATTATATTTACAATGGTTAGAATTTTAACAAATAAATAGTATAATTGGAATGATAATATTCTTTTATAGGATCTTAAAGGTATTTAAATACTCTTCTCTCAATAATATTAACCTCTCATCTACTTTCCATTTCATGATCATTTTCATTTCTTTTAAATTGTAACTATGTAAGTTTTTTTCATTTTAATTGAATATTAATGAAGTTTTCTTCATCATAATCTCTAATTATCATCCAAATTGTATTATTTAATTTAGAAGGTCTTAAAATATTTTAAATAAACTTGAAAACCATTCATTTTTTTACTTTACTATTCAATCAAAAGAGAATATTTACCTCCCTTCACATTTCTTGTGTGTGTTCAGCTCACCACTCTTTTCATGTACCAATATGTTTATTATATTTATAACTCATCAGCACAAGTACCATCATTAATATTAATTACCATATCAATGGGTGAGAAAATTATCCATTGTGGATTGTCATGATTTTTTGGATGTTAAGAGATTGAGAGATTTTGGTTGTAAAATATTCTTTGCATTAAAATTGTGTATTTTAAACATAAATTCCATTGATTAAGAACAAAGTTGTTTTAACAAGTTGATTCCATGGATTATTGGAACTATAAATACATTTCCCTAATCAAGTTTTTATTTCAATTATAAACCTCACGAAGTCTTGTATTAAATCCCAAAAAAAATTGATTCTAATAAAAATAATCTTGTGATGTGGGAGTTAATTTAATGCAGTATATCAAAAATGTTATGGACATCATTGTATTTCTTCCCAAATAATTAAATCACCCAAATATTTATTAAATTGATAAATAAAATTAAGAAATCAACAATTTCACCTAAACATTGACCCCCTTCCCCCATTAAAAAGTATAAAAAAAAAGAATTGACTCCAAAATATAGTATCGTCCACGAGGATTCAACCCAAGTATCATTATACACATTATTAAAGAACTAGACCTTTGAATGGTCAATATGTAACAATTGTTTGTGCATCAAATGGAGTCATTGTTGGGGATGGTGCATTATGTAGTCAGTCATTTTTTTGTAAATTAACAAAAAAAAGTACACATAGTATAATTATATAAAAAATATTAAAAAAATACAGTAAAAATCACACCTTCCCGTAAAAATCTTAAATGGGGAAAACAAACCAAAACCTACCTTCCATATCCTTCAAACTTTTCCCTTAATTCCATGTAGCTTCCTAAATAATCTATCAGATTGGTTTAACTCAGATATCAAGAAAACTATTCATTGACATATGGGGATATTAGGTATACTCAAATCACTCCAGACCAATTCATTGTCCATCCAGTTGAGCTATATATGGACAAAATTAGAGCACAACCACTTAAATAACATAATTTACCTGATATGAATTACCATCACCTTGGTATTAAATTTCCAAACATTGGGGAATATTTTTAACTGAAATCAAATTTGATTCATGTTCTACCTCATTTCCATGAGCTAGCTAGTGATGATCAACATATCCACCTTATTTATTTACAACTTGTGTTCTCTATTATGAAGTTGCAGGGTGTTTCTAAATAACAAATCAAACATTGGGCATTCCCTTTTTCCCTTTCTCAATCTAAATATTCATGGATCTATTACCTCCCTCTTGGTTTAATAAACACCTCATATTAAATGAAGTGACTCTTGTTATAGAAATTTTTTATTGCTTATCGAACTGCTTCTATCAAAAAGTAAATAAGTTGTATTCATAAAGTTCCCAATGAATCACTCAATGAATTCTAGTGGAGGTTCAAAAATATTATGGAAAACTTACAACAACACAAAATCTCTAAAAAATATTTTTCCAACACTTTTATGAGGGGTTATTGGATTTGGGTAGAATAATCACTAGTGAAACATGTGGCGGTGATCTTGTTGAAAAAAACTCTTGCAACTACATGATATCTCATTAGAAACATGGAAGAATCATGTAACAATTATATACTCATGTACATGTTTATATAATAGTAGTCCAAGATAATTAATCCATATATCCCAACAAGATGATCGAGTGGATCAGTGAGCTTACAGGTCTTGTTCAAAACTATCTATGTATGTTGAATCCCAAAACTCATCTTCTAAACAATTTACATTCCCACAATATCTCACCATATAATCCAGATGAAACATTTCCACAGTTATAAGATGATACATCAGAATCATATATAACAATGGACCTCAATGCAGTGTATTCTCAGCAGAACATTGACATTCAACTATCAAGGAAGTTCATTAATAAATCCAACCAACACCACTATAATACATTCTCTTCTACCTATAACCAAATATTGAGGTATGGTATTCCCATATCTCATCCCTCTAAATTCTCTTCTCAAAATCCAAACCAATTCAAATATGTTAAATCTGGTGGTAACCTCCAATAACCATATCAATTTTCACCTTAACATAAATGGATAAGTACTCCTCCTTACCCTACTAGATTTCACTATACTAGATATCCTTTACAATTCCTAAAAAAAATACAATCAATTCCCAAGACAAAAAATCAAGAAAATCCCAATGTGGGATAAGCCTATTCTTCTAATAAACCATGGTAAATTGATGTTGAATATATTTCCTCCTACACCTGTTCTAGCAACAAAAACATTGGAAGTAAAATAACCCAACTTGGATCCCACATAATCCCATAGTAACAATAAAATTCTCCCCAACTCCCATCTCATCCATTCCCCATCTCTAAGTGAAATCCTAGTACAATTTCACTTAGATATGAAATGAAAATTGTTATGACTAATGATAAATAACATAAATCATATCAATTTTGATCTAAAAAAATAAAAGAATATGAAACCAGAAAAATTACATGAATCCACTCCGTCACCACCTTCCATTACTCTAAGGAACACAATTCCATTTCCTTAACCATTCTATAAGACAAGATATCCCTTTGAGACATATTCTGAAATGCTTGATATTTTTAGACCGGTAGAAGTTAACATTATCCTCATTGATGAAATCAAAATAAATATCTATGTATAAAATGATTAATAATGAATTATACACCCATAAGGGATGGCTTAGGAACATTGAAATTGTTTCAACCTAATATTACATTCCCTTAAAGTGAAATGATCATGGGGGTTTTATAGCTCCACTCTAAATATGTAGTTCCAACGTTGATGATGAACTCATATACCATGGAGAATAAATACATTTTTCACGACCCGACCCTACCCGGGCTCGACCCACAACTACCCCAAGCCCGCCTCCATAGGACAGGGGCTGGTGACAAGCTCTGAAGGCTAAACAACACGGGGAGGCCTTTTCCTGAGTACCTATACGCACACACGCAGCCCACTAAATGCAATAGTGCAGAGTAAAAATAGAATGTAAAGCCCAAACTTCTATATACAACCACAAAGGTGCATCGACCTCTAAACAATACAAAGCAGCTGCTGAAGGTAAACTGAAAATAAAAGGGGCAAAAAAATGGAAATCCAGAAAAGTGGGATAACCTGGCAACGGGTAAACAAATAAAAACACCTGGGAGAGTCCCACCCCTAAAACACAACTACGGCCACCACACGTGGTCCAAGATCCTGAATTCTGAAGTTCCTCTAATGTCACGACCAACCTGTTCGTCATCTGCAAGGGCACACCAAGTGCGGGCAAAGCCCAAGCAGGGGTGAGTTTAAAAATACTCAGTAGGATGCCCTGAAGGCTCGAGGGAGAAACAGAGGAGGTACAGAAGAGGTGTGCAGTATATTGAATACAGAGAAGTAAAAAAGTATAACTGAGAGTGTGGTAAAGAGTATATCTCAACCCAACAAGAGGAAGTAAGTAGACTCGTCCTAACACAAGGAGCTAGAAACGGGGAGAATATGAACTTCCCGTCGAGCATTCACTACCTATAGTAGGAGAGTAGTCCCATCCAACCACGAGAAGCTAGACATGGAAAGCACATGGCATACCTCCTGCCTCTTCACCTCTCCTAGAATGAAAGTAACAAAACCGAAGAAGTGGGTACTGGAACAAGATATATACATACCTATATGCTCAATCAAGAAGATCGAAAAATATCGTAAGGGGATCACTATCCCGTAGCTCAACCCAAGAAAGTGAGTCACCAACAGTCCCAGAAGTAAACACCATATATGACTAGTATCCTTACATCTTCCCCAAACTGCAAGTCATGGGGCTCAAATCACTGCACCTTGACACTATCCGCTTTGGGCGGCACAGACTCACCCTCGCAGTTTTAGGACGTGTCACAAGGATGCGTCTCGGTGAGGAATGTTCCCCTCGTACATGAGAGTTCTGGGGGAGCGTCAAGCCACACATCGTCACTGTCACACACTCGATAGGTCTTCTCAATGTCAAAGTTGTCACATCACTGACCCGTACAACCAATGGTCCCGCTCCGGTAGTCAAGGAAACAAACCAAAGACTAGCCTAGTAGAAAGGACTAAGTTTGAGAGAAGTCGTCGGGTTTCCCACTGCCCAGCACCACTAGATGGTAAACCCTAAGAGGTTGTCGGGTAACCCACTGCCCAGTATCTGTTGGAGGGTAAACTCGAAGAGGCCGATCAGCTACCCACTACCCAGTCTCTGCTAGAGGGTAAACCTGATGAAGACGATGAGCAACCCACTGCCCAATCTCTTCTGGAGGGTAAACCCGAAGAAGACGATGAGAAACCCACTGCCCTGTCTCTCCTAGAGGGTAAACCCGAAGAAGTAGATGAGTAACCCACTACCCCGTATCTTCTTGAGGGTAAACCTGAAGAAGTCGATGAGAAACTCACTTCCCAGTCTCTGCTTGAGGGTAAACTCGAAGAAGTCGATGAGCAACCCACTGCCCAGCCCCGCTGGAGGGTAAACCTAAAACTGCTCTGGCCATCTCTACTGGAAATAACCTCCTGGCTAGAGAATTGGTGCCCATGTAATGTATTGGTCACACTGAATCCACCAAACCCTACCCAGGAACTCAAAGGGACGTGATACTGAAAGCCCACGTGGCTAAGAAAAAAGGGTAACCCAAACAACTCTGTCGATCACCATCGAGAATATAACCAGGGGAAACCACTCAACCCTACTGGTCTAAACCATCATGAACAACAGAAAACTATACGTCACGAGAGATCAAAGGTGCGTAAAGTAGAACACGGCACGCGCATGGGGCCCACACGACGTGTGGCCCTGTCTCCAAACCAAGCACACAAACATTCTCAGGTACTACAACTTGTACCTCCAAGCATTCTGATATACTCCCAGAGTATACTTCATTTCCAACCCAAGTTCTATCATGCACACGACACCCAATCTCAACGCAAAAGGGCATAAACGTAACATTGCCAACTTGTTTCCTCCACAAATATGGCATGACCAACCACATCCCATTAAACTCCATATTCACTCTCACATGAGTGAACGCGATCAAATGTCAAGTGTTTGATATGAACATGGCCAGAAGAACCACCACCGGAACACCTTTCATAATTCCACATGTAATAAGATCACGTAAGAGGCTCCGCTCGACTGAACAGATTACATCATTTTAATCTTCATGGAAAAACACGTGAGATAGAAAATCTACTTGCCTCCAATGGATATCTGATGTAAAAGTCATCTGACACCGCTTTACTCCCGAACGGCATCCCGTGGTCCCGTGCCTCGGCCCCAAAAATAGTCGGGAGCATCGTACCATTTAGATCTCCTCGGAAAGACATGTCAAATTGAATGATCATTTGAGTCCAACAGATATCCAGATAAAAAGATGGATTTCGCCATACCGTAGATTAGCGATGCTACGTGGGACCTGCATCCCGATCTAGAAGCACAAGGAATGGATCACACCATTGCGATCCTCTCGAAAAAGTGCACAAGATTGACTAATCATTTTTCCAAAACGAACACCTGATGATAAAGATGGAAATTGCCGCCAACTCCCAAAACGGGCCTCATGGTGCCCGCACCATCATGCAGAAATAAAGCGGGGGAATTGTGCCAATGCAATTCCCTCAGAGAAACACCCAAATTCAACTGCTCACACGCCCCGAACGGACATCTGATGGGAAAGTAGCTAAACTCTGCTTTGCAGCTTAAAAGAAGGGTCGCGGGGCCCATGCCTAAACTCTAGATTTAATGCCCGAAATCCCGTAGGAAATCGTTTTCTTGACCCCAGGGTCACAACGGTGCTGACGGCGTGCAAAACAGACTCTAGAGGCGTCTGTTCCGCCCAAAACAAGAACTCCCAGAAAAATGCCAAACCACTTAACGTACGCGTCATGCCTCTATGCCCCTCATCTCGGGAATTGAAAATTCCCGATACCATCTCAAAAAGTTTTCCTCATCGATACAGTCCTACATCCATAGACGACACATCAAACGGATGCACCGTTTAGGAGATACAGCGCCCTGAATGCAAGGGGGCTTAACCGGGCCGGTCCACACCGGTCGGCCCACTCCAGACCACCTGCCCGCGGCCCAGCCACGGGTCCGGTCTAGTTCGCCACGTTCTGCCTCCCAACCACTAGACCTGCCTCGGGTCTGGTTTTTCAAACGTACCGGCCATCCTGGATGGTCTTTCCTCCTCGTACCGCGACAAAGAATACCCGCAGTGCACGGGGCTTGCTCCCCTGAGGTTGCCGCCTCCACCGAAGACCCGCAGCGCCGCCTGCTGCAGACCACGCTACCGCTCACCTACCCCCCGTGCTTGCCCACGCTGCCTCCGTTCGCCAGAGCCCCCGCTCGACCGCACTGTCGACCTCTGCTGCCGAGAATCCCCACTTTCAGGAGGAATCGCGTGCCCCCGCCAACCTCCCTGGACCGTCGGAGACCCACTGGAAAACACCCAAAAACCCGCTAACTTCGGCTTGCAGTCGCGGACGCCTCAGGACTCCAAATATAAATCCGAGAAGTGCATTAGGAAGTTTGGAATGTATACTACTTATTTATGGGCTTATCTAGAAGAACATATAGTAATACGATGCTAAACATTGAGATATATGTAGGTGTGTGAATTTAATAGGTAAACACACGATCCTACCTTAATGGGTGTTGCCCGACGCTTCACCAATTATCCTCCAGAGCTGTCGTGCCTCACCTGATAGGTGGAGGAGAGGATTAGGGCTTTAGTAGCTTCTTGTTGGGGCTTCATCCACTAGAGATAATATGGAGAGGGGAGGTGATGTTATGGCTTGAATAAAAAAAATTATTTAAAAAGTTTAATTAATTTAAACCCCCAAAAGACATGCATCCGAAACTCTTGGCGGGGACAAGATTAAACCTCCTCTAGGGTAAAAACCACCTCTCGAGAACAACAGCAGTCTTGGAATTTTAAGATGAGGCCCCGTTCAAAAGTTATATAACTCAACGACGGAGACCACTAAATTACAAAAACACCCCTCGGGACATTTTCCACAGAAGGGTCCCATCCGTAAAAATTACACTCCACCTAGAGTAAAAGGAACATTATGGACTCAAAGGTTCCCTTGGTTTTCCTATCCAAGCAACCTTTTAAGAGATACTCGAGTTTAACCATTAAACGTATTTTAATTATTTATTTAACGTTTCGGTAACAGGGGAGGGGTCCCAATGTCTCACGCCGACATGCTTTATGTCTTTCCTAGGATAAAAACCCCATTTTGGACCCATCTATACTCTCAAATTTAGGATCTGAATTACTGTTTAGGAGTTATCTTATTTATTAGGCATGCCGAGTGTGAATGCGCTGAAAATTTATTTCTGGGAACACCGGGGCTCGGAATTGCATACCGTCTGAAGGCGCTACTCTGGAATAATATCAAGAATATTCTAAAGTATTTTGTAGAAAAAACAGGGTTCTTAAATTATTCCCTGCTTCAAGATTTTCTTCCCTGAAAAGAAAACCTAGGGAACAACTCATGGTACTAAGCCTGAACCAGGCTCTTCCATACCCAGAAGAACTCTTACATAGCCCCGTGTCACTTCACACAGACCAAAGGATTTGTTCTGTTCACATGAGGTTTTCCCTTGCCGATGATGTGCATAGGGGCATGCACACTTTTTCTCAGGTGAGTCACGTGGGAGACGCTATGCAGCCAAACCAGCGTTTAGGGTAAGGGAAAGGTGGTGGGGAACATCGGCATCCCTTTGCATGGTCTCAAATGGCCCGAAAGCTCTTGGGGGGAGCTCACCACCCTGACCTAACCCCTACATCACACGCTGTGAATGGAATCACCATTTGGACCTGGGAAAAATCCAGGTGATTCCCTCCTTCAGAATATCCATATGGTGAAACACCCAAGGATATCTGGTCATGTACGGTTTCACAGTCGATGTAACATGAACAAGGCTCTCTTACATGCTTAGAGAGTGATGGAGTCAACAACATAGACTACGAAAAAGGTCCCACACCTTTTTACCTTACCAATACAGGGTTACAATGATGCCCCGCGCCACCCTGGTAACAACTCAAACAAGGAGCATGGAGAAAAAGTGGTTCACTTACAAAGTCTAACAATTCCACTGCAAAACATTAGAAGAGCTTTAAATCATACCTCTTGCCACCTCTTGATCTGCAGGATCATAGACATCCCAAGCTCACGTCTATCTGGGGTCCCAACTATCAGCTCCAGGAGCCTGACGTGGACCACCTAGTGTTGATGGGAAGACCTCGTAAAGTCATCCCTACTTACCAGCTCCCACCGCTCCTCTGCTAGCACAACCTCACTGGGAACTACTTAGATAATGACACTGCCTCTGCCACAGTGGTTCACCTATTTCCAACCTGATATTCTCAGTGTCCCTAGTCGGGCAGTCCTATGCCAAGTGACCTCGGGCATCGCAATCATAGAATTAGCGCTCTATGGGTTTCCCTGGTGCCCTCCGGTGCCACATTGGTGTATGACCACATCTCTGAAACTGGTGGGTGGAAGGCCTCCTGCATTGTGGTTCTGTCTGCTGATGCATAATAGCTATGGCAGACGTCTTGGCTCCGTCATGCCTATTACCACCATCAACTGTAATTCTTGACAGGAATCTCTCTGTCACCAGTACCTACTCTAGCACCCCGACATAAGTGGGAATGCCCATGGGTACTATGATAGCACGAATATCTCTGCGGAGATCCTGCTCAAACATATGCACTTAGAAATTTCCGTTGTGGACCAAGTTTGGGAAAAACCGTGCACGGTCTACAAAATCAGTCGCATACTTAGTCATTGTCATCCATCCCTGCCGAAACTGCAAGATCTCATTAATCCGAATGAAGCGTAAACAGGAGGGGTAAAACTCCTCATAAAACTGCAGCTAAAAGACACCACACGAAAGCGAAGAATCGCCAAGAAACTGAGTCACTAGACTCCACCAATGCCCAGCTGCTCTGTGGAAAAGGATGGTGGCCAAAGCCACCATAAGATCCACTGGTGTCTGCACAAGCCTGAAATACAGATCCACCATCTCAAGCCAATCCTCTGCTACCTGAGGGTCTGGCTCACCACTAACCATCGGCGGTCTCTAGCGTTGGAACTCACGGAGCGCGCTTAACCAATGCTCAAGGTCAGTATGCTCACCAAGTGGGGGTGCTCCTACCGGTCCACCTAGAGAAAGAGAATCACATGATGAGTCCTGGACTGAGGCCTCATAGCTTACAAGTTTGTCATCATGAACTGAAGCTGGTATCCTGGCTCGCTGTCTTTGCGGATACATCCTGAATGTTATCAAGGAGTGTCATGGTCAGATGGGCATATATGTATATAACGGTAACAAAAATTGGGAGCTGACTCAAGAAGGACAGTCAAGACTCAATCCTACGTGATGCACAAACAAATTTTCCCTACAACAAGTGTCTGAGCATGCCGAGATGACAAGTAGGTTATCAGGGTCCCGGTGAATGGATACGTCGGCCGCCGCCCCATCACTGGACTCCTTGTCCTGAAAGCTGCTCTCTAGACACATTGACACTATTGCCCTAAATCCCAACCAATTCCTTTTTAGGGATGTCTGAACAATGTCCCATGGAACTAACCACCTCTGATACCACTTTATCACGACCCAACCCTACCTGGGCTCGAGCCACAACTACCCCAAGCCCGCCACCATAGGCCATGATCTGGCGACAAGCACCGAAGGCTAAACAACTCGGGGAGGCCTTTTCCTGAGTACCTGTACACACACATGCAGCCCACTCAATGCAATAGTCCATAGTAAAAAAGAGAAAGTAAAGTACCAACTGCTATATACAACCACAAAGGTGCATCGACCTATAAACAATACAAAGCAAGTGATAATGGTAAACTAAAAAGAAAAGGGGAAAAAGACACGCCCAACCAGAAATGTGCCACAACCCGGCAACAGGTAAACAAAACCAAACACCTGGGAGAGTCCCACACCTGGAACCCAACAACAACCACTGCATGCGGTCCAAGATCCTGAATTCCTAAGCTTCTATGACGTCACAACCAACCTGTTCGTCGTCTTCAAGGGCACACTATGTGACAGCAAAGCCCAAGGAGGGGTGAGTATAAAAATACTTAGTAGTATACCTCGAAGGCTCGAGGGAGAAATAAAGGAGGTAATGGAGAGGTGAGTAGTAGATCGAATAGAGAAAAGTAAAGGAGTATAAACAGTGAGAAGATGAACTTCTCGTCAATCCTTCACTACCTATATTAGGAGAGTAGGCCTATCCAACCACGTGAAGCTAGACACTGAAATCACATGGCATACCCAGTGCTTCTTCCCCTCTCATAGAAGAAGAGTAACCAAACATAAGAAGTGGGTACTGGAACAAGTTATATACATACCCATATGCTCAATCAAGAAGCTCGAACAAGATCGTAAGGGGATCTACATCCCATATCGTAGCCCAAGAATGTGATTTTCCAATAGTCCCATAAGTAAATACCATTGATGCCCAGTATCCATACTCCTGTCCCAAACTGCAAGTCAAGGGGCTCAAATCACCGCACCTTGACACTATCCCCTTTGGGCGGCACTAACTCGCATGCACGGTTTTAGGTCGCGTCACAAGGACGTGTCTCGGTGGGGAAAGCGCCCCTCGTACTTGAGAGTTCTGGGGGAGAGTCAAGCCACACCTCATCACAATCACGCAGTAGAGAGGTCTTCTCAAAGTCAAAGTTGTCACAACACTGACCCGTACAACCAAAATTCCCACTTCGTAGTCATGGAAACAAACCACAGCTAGCCTAGTAGAAAGGACTCAGTCTGAGAGAAGTCACTGGGTAACCCACTTACCAGCCCTGCTAAAGGGTAAAGACTAAGTGGTCATCGGGTAACCCACTGCCCGATCTCTTCTGGAGGTTAAACCTAAAGAAGCCGATGAGCAACCCACTGCCCAGTCTTGGTTGGAGGGTAAACTCAAAGAAGTCGATGAGCAACCCACTGCCCAGTCTATGCTGGAGGGTAAACCCGAATAAGTCAAGGAGCAACCCACTTCCCAGTCTCTGCTGGAGGGTAAACCCGGACAAGTTGATGTGCAAACCAATGCCCAGTTTCTACTGGACAGTAATCCCGATGAAGTCGATGAGCAACCCACTGCCCAGTCTCTACTGGAGGGTAATCCCAAAGAAGTCGATGAGAAAACAACTGCCCAGTCTCTACTGGAGGGTGAACATGAAGAAGTCGATGAGAAACCCACTGCCCAGTCTCTACTGGATGGTAAACCCGAAGAAGTCGATGAGTAACCCACTGCCCAACCCCACTAGAGGGTAAACCCGAAACTGCTTTTCCCATCCCTATTGAAAACAATCTCCTGGGTAGAGAATCGGTGCCCACAGAAAGTATTGTTCATACCGAATCCACAAAACCCTACATGGGAACTAGAAGGAATGTGATACTAAAATCCCACGTGGCTAAGAAAAAAGGGGAACATAAACAGCTCTTTCGATCACCGTTGAGAACAAGACCATGTGAAACCAATCAACCCTACTGGTCTAACCCATCGTGAACAAGAGGACCGTCAACATCGTGATAGATCAAAGGTGCATAAAGAAGAACATGGCATTCGCATGGGGCCCACACGATGTGTGGACCTGTCTCCAAACCAAGCGTAGTTACTTTCTCATGTACTACAACATGTACCTCCAAGAATTCTCATATACTCCCAGAGTATACTTAATTTCCAGACCAAGGGCTATCGTGCACACATCACCCAATGTCAACGCAAAGGGCATAAATATAACTTTGCCAACCCGTTTCCTCCACGACCCTAGCATAGCCAACCAAATATCTTTAAACATCAATTTCACTCTCACATGAGTGAACGCGATCACACTCCATGGGTTCACTTTCGAACATAGCTTGATGAACCTCCACCAAAGCACCTTTCATAATTCCACATTTAATAAGATCACGTAAGAGGCTCCGCTCGCCTGAATAGATTACACTATTGTGATCCTCACGAAAAAACATGCCAGATAGTCTATCTACACACTTCCAATGGATATCCGATGTAAAATTTGTAACGCCCCGACCCCAGCTACCCAGAGCCGGTGCGTTACTTCGTAACATTGGCATGATCACAAAAGATCAAGTCTTGAAATACCGATTAGTTTAGTAGCCTTGGAAACACTAGATACATTCGTAAACGTTACATTACATCATAAAGTAAAAAACTACAATAACAAAGTCTCCATAGTCCACACTCATATCCTCTTCTGAGTATCCCTGCAGGTCATTCATAAAATACTTCTTCACATCCTGGAAAATATTAAAACATTGAAAGGGGTGAGCTCAGATGCTCAGTAAGGATAACAAAAATGCGAAAGCTTTCATAAATAAACATTAACATTTAAGGCAATGTATAACTAAAACAAAATCATTTTAAACATGAACTTCAACATAATATAGCAAAATGTAAAATGAGATAATGCCATTTACTTATTCACATGGATATTCTACTGGTCGAATAATCACATGCAATATCAATAAACACTTTCATAATGATGTAATGCATAATGCTAGACTATCATAACCACGTAGCCAAGGCCTTGTGCCAAGTCCACAAATTAGATTTTGTCAAGGCCTCATTCCAAGACACTAGTTTGTCTCATGAGACCTGCCGATGCATCGAGGAGCTATAGCGGGCTCCACCCGTCACTTATTAAGTCCAATGCATTCCTCATATGAATAGGTTTAAACATATCATAAACCATAACATAATCGTATCACATAAAACATGCATAAAGGAAACATAACATTTCCACATTTCAATCACAAGATATCAATACAACACATTGATATAATAAAAACGCTTTCGAAACCATTTTCAATTCCAAAATAAAATAAAGTTAAAACTTTGTATTTATTTTTCATTTAAAAAAAATGATGGCTTGTAGAGGAAGCCGAAACTCAAATAATGGTCACGGCGGCAGAGAAGTCGTAGTCGCTGCATAAGTACGGAAAGAAAAACATTCCCTTTTTTTCATTTAGTAAAACGCTTCATATAAAAAAGATTCCTTCTGAATAAACATAAAAGTCAACGGGGTTTATACACCGTATAAAAGAAAATTGTGTATAAAACCAAATATGCCTCAATGAAAGGAGATTGAGACGAAGTCCTTAAAAGATCATTTTTAAAATAAAATATATCTATTATGTGTTTTCACTATAGGTACACATAAAGAATGTAAAAATACAAAATAGGATATAATAATATCATGACATAATTTGAAAGTAGGAGATTAACCCAAAGAATGGTAATTGGGTTAAGAAGTTCCCTTACCTCGTGTCTGACTTGACTCAACCGTTCTTTAACCTCCTGAATAACAAACTAGAGTTAATATATACCTTATTAAGAACCATTTTCAATTTCATTATCCTTATTATATTACTTATTACAATAATATGAACATTATGTAATTATTTAAGATAATAACGGTCGTTTTGTCGATCTTTGGTATTTGAGTCAACAATAAACTTCTTATAATTACAAGTTGTTTATGTGGTAGAATATCCATTATCTCCAGAATTATATTCATGATTTAGATGTCATATATATATTATATATCCAGTATATAAATTCATTTATAATATTACATAACATTTAGAGGTAAGAATTGAAATGCACCGTTCATGGAGACGGTAAGCCGTACGTACGCATGAACGCTACTTTCATTTCAATTTCATATTTAATGGAACGAAATCATAATTATATTAATGTATAATATAATTCCAGTATAATATAGTGTATAATACCATTTACTCCATCCTTTATACATCCCACATATGGCATTAACGATTCAAATCACTTTGAGGGGGCGGTAGTCCGCACTTCCTAAAATGAAATTATCGCGTTTTACCCATAATGGAAATCATAAAGTATGCCATAAATGAGAAATAAAGAAGCATAAGTAAAACATAAACATATTATATATCATATATAAAAATAGTGACATCTTAATGGCCACCTTTGAAGGTGTTATATGAGTGTTGAACAATCATCGTTTCGTGAGGCAGAAATTCGCCATCCACAGAAACTGTATGTTCTTTAACCATTAGATGTAGGTGTGTGTAAGTGTAGCTCGAATACTTATTATAAAAACATACTAGTATATTTAGGATACTGGTGTTGTTA
The DNA here is from genome assembly GCA_963277665.1 of Viscum album. NCBI lineage: Eukaryota > Viridiplantae > Streptophyta > Magnoliopsida > Santalales > Viscaceae > Viscum > Viscum album. The sequence continues at coordinate 658,525,894 of OY728140.1, forward strand.
CAAAACAAATGAATAAAAAGTGTTAAGGGGGTTGGAGAAGAAAAATAAAACAAAACAACATTAGAGAAGACATTACCTCAAAATCAGGTAACTCTTTTTGATTTGAGCCAAAGGCTTCCTTGGGAAGTGTTATGCCCAAAGTGAGGCTTCTAGGAGTAATAGGGGGAAGTTGGGAGAGTATTTGGGCAGAGTTTGGCCGATCCAAATGTCTTGAAAGTGTGAATAATGTGGTAGAGGTGGGGGGGCCTTTTATAAGAGGAGAGGAGGGGCTCTTTTGGAAAGATTGAAATGTTACATTATTATACAATGCTTATCGGATTCAAAAGGTCCCACACTTATATAATTCGTGGATAAGGTGATAAGGGTTCTAAATCTACTCATCCAATAGGATTTGGACAAGTTTAAGCCTTGGATTTTTCATTATCGTCTAATTTTATTTAAATCGTTAAATAATGAGGTCATCGCTGCATCATAATGATGTCATAACTAATTTAATTTATTTAATGTCTAAAAAATATAAACAAAATACTATGATGTAGGAAATCTTTTTAGATTTCGAATGAATATTTATAGTAAAAAGTTTTACTTGTTTAACCCCACTTAAAAACTGTTTTAGTAAAACAATTCATGTTTGTGTCAATTTAATTTTAACATTAAATAAATATATATTAATGTCATTTTCCAACCAAAGTGGCTCCATGGGGTCCCCAAGTTGACCCATGGGTTTTCTTGGTCTGCCATGACTCATCCAACAGGAGTAGGACAAGTGTCAAGCTCATATCATATTATTAAAACATTGTTTTTACCTTAAACTACACTAATTACCTCTAATCGCGATTAAGAACTTAAAAGTTACTATTCACCAAAAAATTATTTTAATCTCATTGAACCACATTTTACTTCTTAATGACAACCATGTATGTCGTATTTTTGAAAATCAAATCATAGAAGTGGTAATATTTCATTTAAACGAAAAATCAGTTATTTAACTACCACTTAGTGGTTTCACTATTCATCAAAAATTGAAGTTTTTCAGAACAATGCCAAAATTTCACCCTAAGCTATAATTGATATTCCAAATTCAAAAATTATGTCTATTATAAAAAATTCCAAACACATAAGTTGCATTAATTAATTTTATAATTAATTCCCGCTGTCACAACAAATAACGTGTTTAAGAAACAATTTATATCAAAAGATTGGCAATTGTTTATGTCCAATTTCAATGTTAAATTAATTCTAATGACCACCATTGGATAAAATGGTAAAAATATATTCTAATTATACTTTAAAACCACTGAATATTATAATTTATCACTATAAATTATTTTGATTAAAAAAGTTGTTTTTAAGTATTTTTCACTATTCATAAAAAGTAGAATTTCTTAGAAAAATACCAAAAATTCAACATAGGATAATTTCGATATTCCGAATCCAAAAATGAAGTCCATTTTGAAATATAAAATTTCTATAATTTTAAAATTTTGTTATTACTATTCATAACGGCTACTATGATTAGTCGCGGTGTTTTAGAACTCGAAGTTGTGTACAATGCAAGCTATTGCATTATTTAAAGAGAGGCGTATCGTGAAAGCTCGGGGTGTTACATTCTCCCCTCCTTCAATAAATTGCGTCCTCGCAATTTGAAAATTTTCTTTGAAAATAAAAGGTTGAAAATAGAAAATACCTTTGTGGAAAACCCACATCAGAAATAAGGTTAATAAATATATAACATTAAAATAAATCAAGATAAGTACAAATGTCACCCCATATAGCCCATTCAAGGATTCTATGAAAATATGGATATGGAGTAGAAACAAACCATCAAGGTCTGATGGAGAGTTATAGATAACAGGATTAGGAGAAAGTATAACTACAAGAAAATCATAAACTTGTGATTGGTTAAACGGTCATTGAATCCCCAGTTGGAAAAGTTAACCGACAACATTTTTGTTTTAAGTTACCTTTTATAATGTTGAGGAATTTATTTAGGAGATTTACTAAGAACGTAAGGGAATATACATACTTGTTATGTATACTTTCATTCGTTAATAAATTTTTACCACAAACCCAACTTTTACTCCAAATGGTAACGGAACTCAAAAATATTCTATTTATCCTAATTGTATATGGTTAAAAATGTTAACACATTCCATTTAGATTAGTAAAATTATTTTGTAATAACCAGGGACTTCCTGTAGGCTAGTGGTAGGAAATAAAGGCATGTCGCACTATGATTGTGGGTTCGATTCCTGCAGCTTTGTCCGACGCGACGGGTTATGCCCCACCCTGCAGGTTGTCCTTTTCCTAAAACTATAGTATCATAATATTTAAAAATAATCTTCATAAATTTTTTAACCTTAAACAATACTATCCAAATATCAACTTAATCCACTCCAACCTTTATAGTTATCCAAAATACCTCTGTCCAGACTTTCACTAAAAGGTCTCTTAATTTCAAAATCAATTTATCAGATTCCCCAAACAAAGTAAAGTTTCTCTTATTGTCACATACTAAAAATATAATTACCTTCATCATATTAAAACCTTAATGAAATCAAAAAGTACTGCAGTACAATCCTTATATATATATCACATTATTCTAATAACCATAATATAATTCATGAGTCCAAAAGCACCAATACATTATTATTCCGCTTCAACTGTAGTCACAGCATAAGATTGGCCTTGATCCCTTGGCCTTTTCTGAGGTAAGTTTCCTTGACGCTTAGGACATTCATTTTCCTAATGCCCCATTTCCCTACAATTGTAGCATTCAACTTTGACAGCCTCTTTCTTTCCCTTGCAATCACAAGCCTGGTGACCCTTTTCTCCACATTTATAACAAACTCCCATTCCTTTTAGGCATGTACCAGGGTGAGTCTTCCCACAATTATCACATAATGGAAAATCCTTATTTCCCTTTTTCCCTTTATCTGTCTCTTGTTCCCCCATTCTCTTCTTCTCTTGCTTTACATTGTTGTCATAAGACTTAGAGAATTCCTTTTCTTTCTTGATAGCACACGAGACAATATCTTCGTATGATGAGAAGGATTGTAATACTAAAGCTCGACGGAGAAATGGTTTTAACCCATCAAAGAAACGATCAATCTTACTCCTTGGGTTACGTATATAATCGGCAGCATGCCTCGCTATCCTTGTAAAGTTAGCCTCATACTTTGCGACATTCTCATCCTCCTTCTGCCTCAAACTCAGAAATTGCCTTTCCATAACTGCTCGATGGTCACAAGGAAAGTATTTTTCTAAGAAAATCTCTTTGAACTCCCTCCATTCCATATTCGATACGTCATCATCTTCCTTTGTGTTTTGAATCAGCGACCACCACTGATCGGTATCTCTAGTGAGGCGGTAAACTGCCATGACAACCTTCTCCCTTTCGCTACTCCCCAAGGCATGGAATATTTTCTCTAAGGAGTTTATCCATTGCTCAGCTACTAATGGATTTGTACCCCCATTAAATGTTGGTGGTTGTTTCCTCATGAAGAGGTCTAACATTGATCCTCCACGTTGCGGATCAGGGTGCTCCATACGAGTAAGGTTATTCTTCATAACCTGAGTGAGTTTTCCCAGTATAGTAATAAGTTGATCAGCACCAGTTGTATCTCCAGATCCACAATAATTATCTTGAGCAAGAGGGAAATCCCTACACGAAGTTCGTGCATTGATACGGTTTCCATTCCTTCCAATAGGTTCCATTTCTATACAATGACATAAACTAGATTAGTTTATGAATAAAAATACATAATTCCATACTTATAAAATACTTAACATAAATTGAACTATTTATGGATATAATCCATAATCATAAAAAGGTTTTCATTGAGGAAGTATATACTCATAACTGTTCATAGTGGTTTGTAAAGAAAATGAGAAGTATCCTAAGCATATCCCCCGGGATTGTCGTAACCAAGAGTGTAGCAAGGCCCATTGTCGTGCACCAGTTCCCGTTCGAGTCTAGCTCAAAACAGTGTTTTCGTGTTTTACCCCTAGGTACATCTGTGCCAGAGCCGCCTCTACCTGCTCGTATCCAGATAGGGATGTATTGCTCGGAAAACTCACAAAGTCTCTACAATACCAAAATTTTAGGAAGTTCATATATACTAAACCTCAAAGTTCATCTTAGGTCTACGTGCTTAATCAGAGTTTGTCTAAATCTAGCTTCCAAGGTTTGCACTAAACTACCTCTGATACCAACGGTAACGCCCCGACCCCAGCTACCCAGAGCCGGTGCGTTACTTCGTAACATTGGAATGATCACAAAAGATCAAGTCTCGAAAGACCGATTAGTTTAGTAGCCTTGGAAACACTAGATACATTCGTAAACGTTACATTACATCATAAAGTGAAAAACTACAATAACAAAGTCTCCATAGTCCACACTTATATCCTCTTCTGACTATCCCTGTAGGTCATTCATAAAATACTTCTTCACATCCTGGAAAATATTAAAACATTGAAAGGGGTGAGCTCAGATGCTCAGTAAGGATAAAAATAATGCGGAAGCTTTCATAAATAAACATTAACATTTAAGGCAATGTATAACTAAAACAAAAGCCTTTTAAACATGAACTTCAACATAATATGGAAAAAGTAAAATGAGATAATTCCATTTACTTATTCACATGGATATTCTACTGGTCGAATAATCACCTGCAATATCAATAACCACTTTCATAATGATGGAATGCATAATGCCAGACTATCATAACCACGTAGCCAAGGCCTCGTGCCAAGTACACAAATTAGATTTTGTCAAGGCCTCGTGCCAAGACACTAGTTTGTCTCATGAGACCTTCCGATGCATCGAGGAGCTATAGCAGGCTCCACCCGTCACTTATTAAGTCCAATGCATTCCTCATATGAATAGGTTTAAACATATCATAAACCATAACATAATCGTATCACATAAAACATGCATAAAGGAAACATAACATTTCTACATTTCAATCACAAGATATCAAAACAACACATTGATATAATAAAAACGCTTTCGAAACCATTTTCAATACCAAAATAAAAGAAAGTTAAAACTTTGTATTTATTTTTCATTTAAAAAAAATGATGGCTTGTAGAGGAAGCCGAAACTCAAATAATGGTCACGGTGGCGGAGAAGTCATTGTCGCTGCATAAGTACGGAAAGAAAAACATTCCCTTTTTTTCGTTTAGTAAAATGCTTCATATAAAAAAGATTCCTTCTGAATAAACATAAAAGTCAACGGGGTTTATACACCGTATAAAAGAAAATTGTGTATAAAACCAAATATGCCTCAATGAAAGGAGATTGAGACGAAGTCCATAAAAGATCATTTTTAAAATAAAATATATCTATTATGTGTATTCACTATAGGTACACATAAAGAATGTAAAAATACAAAATAGGATGTAATAATATCATGACATAATTTGAAAGTAGGAGATTAACCCAAAGAATGGTAATTGGGTTAAGAAGTTCCCTTACCTCATGTCTGACTTGACTCAACCGTTCTTTAACCTCCTCAATAATAAACTAGAGTTAATATATACCTTATTAAGAACCATTTTCAATTTCATTATCCTTATTATATCACTTATTACAATGTTATGAACATTATGTAATTATTTAATTTAATAACAGTCGTTTTGTCGATCTTTGGTATTTGAGTCAACAATAAACTTCTTATAATTACAAGTTGTTTATGTGGTAGAATATCCATTATCTCCAGAATTATATTCATGATTTAGATGTCATATATATCTTATATATTCATTATATACATTCATTTATAATATTACATAACATTTATAGGTAAGAAATGAAATGCACCGTTCATGGAGACGGTAAGGCGTACGTACGCATGAACGCTACTTTCATTTCAATTTCATATTTAATGGAACGAAATCATAATGATATAAATGTATAATATAATTCCAGTATAATATAGTGTATAATACCATTTACTCCATCCTTTATACATCCCACATATGGCATTAACGATTCAAATCACTTTGAGGGGGCGGTAGTCCGCACTTCCTAAAATGAAATTAACGCGTTTTACCCATAATGGAAATCATAAAGTATGCAATAAATGTGAAATACAGAAGCATAAGTAAAACATAAACATATTATATATCATATATAAAAATAGTGACATCTTAATGGCCACCTTTGAAGGTGTTATATGGTTGCTGAACAATCATCGTTTCGTGAGGCGGAAATTTTCCATCCACAAGAAACTGTATGTTCTTTAACCATTAGATGTAGGTGTGTGTAAGTGTATCTCGAATCCTTCTTATAAAAACATACTAGTATATTGAGGATACTGGTTTTGTTACAAAACAAATGAATAAAAAGTATTTAGGGGTTGGAGAAGAAAAATAAAACAAAACAACATTAGAGAAGACATTACCTCAAAATCGAGTAACTCTTTTTGATTTGAGCCAAAGGCTTCATTGGGAAGAGTTATTCCCAAACTGAGGCTTCTAGGAGTAAGAGGGGGAAGTTGGGAGAGTATTTGGGCAGAGTTTGGCCAAGCCAAATGGCTTGAAAGTGTGAATTAGGTGGTAGAGGTGGGGGCCTTTTATAAGAGGAGAGGAAGGGCTCTTTTGGAAAGATTGAAATGTTACATTATTATACAATGATTTTCGGATTATAAAGGTCCCACACTTATATAATGCGTGGATAAGGTGATACGGGTTCGAAATATACTCATCCAAGAGGCTTTGGACAAGTGTAAGCCTTGGATTTTGCATTATCTTCTCATTTTATTTAAATCGTTAAATAATGAGGTCATCGCTGCATCATAATGATGTCATAACTAATTTAATTTATTTAATGTCTAAAAATTATAAAAAAAATACTATGATGTAGGAAATCTTTTTAGCTTTCTAATGAATATTTATAGTCAAAATTTGGACTTGTTTAACCCTACTTAAAAACTGTTTTAGTAAAACAACTCATGTTTGTGTCAATTTAATTTTAACATTAAATAAATATATATTAATGTCATTTTCCAACCAAAGTGGCTCCATGGGGTCCCCAAGTTGACCCATGGGTTTTCTTGGTCGTCCATGACTCATCCAATAGGAGTAGTACAAGTTTCAAGCTCATATCATATTATTAAAACATTGTTTTTACCTTAAACTACACTAATTACCTCTAATCGCGATTAAGAACATAAAAGTTACTATTCACCAAAAAATTATTTTAATCTCATTGAACCACATTTTACTTCTTAATGACAACCATGTATGTTGGATTTTTGAAAATCAAATCACAGAAATGGTAATATTTCATTTAAACGAAAAATCAGTTATTTAACTACCACTTAGTGGTTTCACTATTCATCATAAATTGATGTTTTCAGAACAATGCCAAAATTTCTACCTAAGCTATAATTGATATTACGAATTCAAAATGATGTCTATTTTACAAAATTCCAAACTTATAAGTTGCATTAATTAATTTTATAATTAATTCCCGTTGTCACAACAAATAGCGTTTTTTTAAGAAACAATTTATATCAAAAGATTGGCTATTGTTTTTGTCCAATTTCAATGTTAAATTAATTTTAATGACCACCATTGGATAAAATGGTAAAAATATATTCTAATTATACTTTAAAACCACTAAAAAGTGGTTATTACTATTCATAACGGCTACTATGATTAGTCGCGGTGTTTTAGAACTCGAAGTTGCGTACAATGCAAGCTATTGCATTATTGAAAGAGAGGCGTATCGTGAATGCTCGGGGTGTTACAAAATTCATCTGACACTGCTTTATGCCCGAACGACGTCCTGTGGTCCCAAGCCTCAGCCCCAAAAATAGTCGAGTGCATCGCACCATTGCGATCTCCTCGGAAAGACACGTCAAATTGAATTCTCACTTGAGTGCAACTTATGTCCAAAGAAAAAGATGAATTTTTCCATACCGCACTTGAGCGGTGCTACCTGGACCCACATCCTAGTCCCAAAGTGCAACGAACAGATCGCACCACTAAGATCCTCTCGAGAAAGTACACAAGATTGACTAATCACGTGTTCAAAACGGACACCTGGTGATAAAGATGGAAATCACCACCGACTCCCAAAACGGGCCTCACGGGGTCCGCACCATCATATAGAAATAAAGTAGGCAGATTGCACCAATGCAATGCCCTCGGAAAAACACCCAAAATTCGACTGTTCGCACACCCCGAATGGACGTCCAATAGAAAAGTAGTTAAAAGCTGCTTTGCAGCTTAAAAGACGAGTCATGGGGTGATTTATTCAACACTAGATTCAATGCCCAAAAATCCTTTGGAAATATTCATCTTGATGACAGAGTCACAATGCCACTGAAGGCTCTCAAAACGGACTCCAGATGTGTCCATGCTACCCAAAATAAGAACTCCTGGAAAAGACGCCAAACCACTTAACGTAGGCGTCGTGCCTCCTAGCCCCTTGTCTCGAGAATTAAAAATTCTTGCGACCATATCAAAAAGTTCTCCTCATCGATACTGTCCTACATCTGCTGATGAAACGTCAAACAAACGCGCCGTTTAAGAGATACGGCCCCCCAAATGCAAGGGGGCCTAATCTGGCCGGTCCACCCCGGCCAGCCCACTCCAGACCACTGACCCACAACCCATCAGTGGGTCCGGTCCAGTTCGCCACAGCCCACTGGACGCGGCCTGCCTCGTGTTTGATTTTTAAAATCGGTCGATCATCATAGCTAGTCTCCCCTCCTCGATTCACGTCAAAGAAGACTGGCAGTGCGCGGGTCTTGCTCCCCCGAGGTCACCGCCTCCAGCGAAGACCAGTTGCGCCGTCTGCTGCCGACCGTGCTCCCGCTCACCCGGCCACCACGCTTGTATGTGCCACCTCTGCTCACCAACGCCCCCGCTCGACCACGCTCCCGACCTCCACTGGTGAGAATCCCTACCACCTGGAGCCATCGCTCGCCACCGCAAACCTCCATAAACCACCGGAGACTTGTCAAAAAACACCCAAAAACCCGCTAACTTCGACTTGCAGCCACAGACGCCTCGAGACTCCTAATTTAAATCCGAGAGGTTCATTGGGAGGCTCGTAATGTATACTACACATTTCTGGGATTCGATATAATATCAAACAGCAATACGATGCTACAAATTGAGATCGAAGTAGGTGCGGGAATTTAAAATGTAAACGCACGATCCTACCTTAATGGGTGTTCTTCGACGCTTCACTGATGATCCGTCGGAGCTGTCGCACCTCGACGAAGACATGGTGTATAGGGGGAAGGCTTGAGGTTATTATTTTTTGGTCTTCTTCTTACAAAGAGAAAATGGATATGGGAGGGGATGTTATGGCTTAAATAAATAAAAATTATTTATAAATTTTAATTAATTTAAACCCCCAAAAGACCTACATCTGAAACTCTTATCGAAGACAAGATTAAACCTCCCTTAGTGTAAACACCACCTCTCGAGCAGAACGGCGATCTCAGAATTTTAATCTGAGGCCCCTTTAAAAAGTTATAAAAATCAATGGCTGAGGCCACTAAATTACAAAAACGCCCCTAGGTCCATTTTCCACAGAAAGACCGCAGCCGCAAAAATTACACCCCTCCTAGAATAAACATCAAATTCTAAATGCAACGGTGCCCTCGGATTTCCCATCCATGCTACCATTTAAGAGATACTCTAGTTTAACCATTAAATTAATAAATAAATTATTTTATTTATCCATTTAACGTTCCAGTAACAGGCAAGGGGTCCCAACGTCCCACACTGACATGCTTTATGTCATTCCTAGGGTAAAGACCCCATTTCAGACACATACGTACTCTCATATCAATGATAGAAATTATCGTTTAGGAGTTATACTATTTATTTGGCATGCCCAATGTGAACGCACTAAAAATTTAATTTCGGTCACACCAGGGCTAGGAATCACACGCAGTCTGAAGGCGTTGATCTAAAATAACATCAATAATATTCCGAAGTCTTTTATAGAAAAAACTGGGTTCTTACAACATTTCATTCCCAAATACATATTCTCAAACCTTGGTCGTGGTCCCTTTCACCCAGTGAGTGTTCTTATCTAGTTATCCAATCTAAGAACTCTGAGTATTGAGGGAATTATTTAGTATATCTTTGTTTGGGAAAATGATCTTATCATCACAATGGATTTTTATATCCTTAAAATGGAAGGTGAGACGAAATATTCACAATCTTCTTAAAATATTGGATTACCATTTCTCATGACATATAGAACTAATCTTGATGTACATATGGGAATATTATCCATGCAATTCAGTGACCAACTAATCTATTTCAATATTTTCATGCCATGAAATACCCATCCATAGATCACTATGAAATCTCTATCCATGCATCTAAGGACACTTATATGAGTTTATTCACTCAAATTAAATAATCGTTGTCATCTTATAATGAGAGTGGAGTTTGTGAATGTTTCACCATGATTAACCAACTCATAAATGGGGAATTTGATTTTGACCTTTCATTCATAGACTCTATCTATCTAAAAGATCATTAAAACTCACTTGAATCTTATCTGAACTCTAATATATACTATTCTATATTGGATAATATTAAAGAAAAATAAGTATAGCCCACTATAATCCCTTCCACTGCTCAATGTTTTCTAGACCATAAATGAAGAACAGAACTGATCTGAAACATCTTATTCTCCACCTAAAATATGAATTCCTTCTCTATTATCACCCTTAGAGTGTTATTATCTCTAGTTAATTTCTTGAAACTGAGTATTCCAAACTTCTTAATGTGTTTCAGGAAAATATGAAATACTTATATAGGACCCTAGATGTCATGTTAGGAATAAACCCTTATCATTTCATGCATCACATCCATATAGAAGATCATCCAAACCAATCATAGAACCTCAAATGATGCTCAATACACCCATATATTAGGTGTTTATGGAAGAGATTACATGATTTTTCAATCTTGAATTATTTACACAATTATGGAGAGTGAATGGGTTAGTTTGATTCAATGTGTACCTAAGAGGAGTGGGATAACTATAATAACAAATGAACATGTATTTGTGGTTATAAATTGATTGAAAAACAAATAGTGTGTGTACATAGATTATCGGAAATTTCTTGTTGAAACACAAAAGGATCACTATCCTCATTCTTTAATTAATCAAATACTAGAAATATTAGTTGTAATGTCACATTATTTCTTTCTTGATGGATACACCGACCACTTCCAAATATCAATTACACCTATGGACCACAAAAATACTATATTCACATTCCCTTTGTAACATATGCATATTGTATAATGACTTTTAGCCTTTAAAATTATCTTGTAACATTCAGGTGGTGTGTGATGAATCTCTTTTCTAAATTCACAGATAATTTCATGGAGATATTCATGGATGTCTTTATCATTTAAGGTGATACATATGAATCATGTTTTCATGGACACTCTATGATCTTACAAAAGTGAGTCAAATGAATCATTATTTTAAATTTTTAAAAATGTAACATAATGGTTGAAAATGTTAATTTTATCGGACACATAATTTATTAAGAGGGTATTCATGTCTCTCCTGCTAAAATTGAGTAGATGCAATCACTTCCATAACACACATCTATTCAATAAATCTAGTTATTTATTTTCCATGCTAGTTTCTATTGGTTATTCATCCAGAACATCAATAGAATTTCCCTCCAACTAAATCATCTACTCTGGAATGATGTTAAATTCTATTTTTTTGAGTCTTTAAAGAGATAATTTTTTAATTTCAATGTTGTTTTTACATCTTCCTCAATAATCCTACCCCAAGATTGGTTCTTCCCACTGGAATTTATGTTTGATTCTTAGAATAGGGATATTGGGTCTTTTCTTAGTCAAAGAATATTATAAAATCCTCATGTAATCTATTGTTCCTTAAATGAATTTTATGGAATTAAATCTCAATACCCATTTACTAAAAAGAAAAATTTAGCTATGGTTTTTTCTTTTGGAAAACTTTGTCCCTATATCTTAGGTAAAAATGATCATATTTACAGACCATTCAACATTAAAGTTACTACTCAAAAAATTTGATTCTAAACCGAGGATAATAATATGGATCATGATTCTCCATGATTTTAAACTTGAGATAGAAGATATGGATGGAAAAAATATTATGCATGGTCAATTGAGTAAAATTCCTAATTTTTCACATTCTGAAGTCTCTGATCAAAACATTCCTACTAAACACCCTCATCTCTCACTACAATGTTACCATGGTATAACCTAATGGTAAATTACAATATTTATGGTGTTTTTCCTGAAATTGTTTCTATAGAGAAAAATAGAAGCTGAAAAGTAATTCAAAATTCTAGATTTATGAAGCTATTTGAATTTGGAAAATTGGGTCTAGCATGGTGACATGGAGATGAGTTGAGGAAGATGAGAATTCCTCCATAATATAATCATACCAATAAAAGCCTTGTGATCACCACTTTGGACTGCAACGGACCTCCGAGATAGTACATGACTTTGGATTCTTCTAGCATACCTATTCAAGTACTCCCTTTTGTGATTTCAATCACATCCCACTTTTCAAAAGTTTTGTACAATTTCCAACAGAAATGAAATTCCCTAAAATTACATAATCTTCTATGAGATATTTGATGTTTGTGGCATAAATTTCATGGCATTGTTCTCCCATCAAATGTATTCTTTTATACTCTTCTTATAATCAAATATTTTTCTAGGTGGGTGGAGGCCAAACTCACTAAGAAGGTAAATGAAAAGAATACATGTGAGTTCCTCAGAAGCCACATTTTTCATATATTTGGAACTTTATGGGACATGGTAAGTGACTTAGAAACCTATTCTTATAATATTTCCATGTAATCTATTTTGAAAAAGTATGGGGTTATGAATAAAATATCAAGTGCACATCACCCCCAAAAAAATCATGAATACACATTCTAAGGGAGAATTGAAAAGAGTTCTTCAGGGAATTGTTAATCCAACAACAAATTATTGGTATGAAAAACATGGTGAAGCTCGGTGGGATTATAGAATTTCCAATAAAACTGATTTTGGGATGTCTCCATTTGGGCTTGTTTTTGGAAAATCATATCAGTTTCTAGTTAAAATACAACATAAGTCACTTTGGCTGAAAAATTGTAATTTGGCTTATGAAACAACCATGAGAGATATATTTCAAAAACTGATTGAATTGGAGGAGATTCAACTATATTATTATGATAATTCCAATCACTATAAAGAAAATTACATGAAACAAATCCTATGAATTGTATTTAATGATGGAATAAATTAATACTCTTCCATTGTCAATTTCAGATTCACCAAAATAATCTTATTTTCCTCGGAAATGTCCTTCTATTGTTACCATGGATTAGCAATTTAAGGAATTTAAAGCACAAGAACATTCTTCTAATAGTACATTAACGATTAATGGGAATCGATTAAAGCATCAATCGGATATGACACACACCCTGGGAACCATATCGACTTCCATAGGATCCCCAACTGCTAGACTAAACTCACTAATGGATGGTGATTGTGACCCACTAAATACAATCTAGGGGTACCTATTTCCCTTTAACTCCATCTCCCTATTTTCTTCCTCCTCTTTCCCTCTTTCTCACTCTCTTTATCTTTCTTCTTCTTCCTTTATCACTCTCACCTTCTATTTTTTTACTACTTTATTTATAAAACAATTTTTCTGATTTCTCTTTTTTTGGGTGTATATTTCAAAAAATAATAATTTAAATTACTCACCATTAATTTTGAAATTTTTTCCAACCTTTTTGGGGAGGCAAAACACAATATTTAATCTCAAACATTTTATACTTTCATCCAAAATATGGATAAACAATTTTGTTTCAAGACTAATTAGTCTTGAATGATCAATTTTTTATTTTCAAAATGCTTATTCCCAATTTGGGATGAATAATGTTATCTTTCATTGTAGGTTCACCTATAACCATGTTTTAATATTGTTTGTGTTCAGACCCAGTTGTGATTCTTTAGTTTATGGACCTTCAAGCTGATTTCCCTAATTTATAATACCGTAAAATGGTAGAGGTATTTTCTAGACCACATGAGAATCAAAATATCAAATTCGCATCCCATTTTTATTACATTGATCCTCCTTGTGAAATCACCTTTGAGACTATAAAAAACAATCTTTTATATCAACATTACAAGCCCATAACCATTCTGCACAGAACATATTTATAGATTACATTTCATAATTTTTGTAATTTTAATTATGGGGATTGGATTTTATTTTAGGTACCATTTCCTTTATTAAAAATGTGTCATCATATATTCGAGGTCACATATCCATTTATCTTTGGGGGAGAGGTTTTTATTTGGTGATTTTGGTAAATGGATTAATTTATATGTCATTTTGTACAAATTTTATGAAAAATTGTCCAAAATAATATGAAAATAAAACCAAAAACTAAAAAATAAAAAAAAAAGTAATGGATTTTGTCTCGGGAAGGTCAAAAATAACTATTCATCAACATTTTATCATTTTATAACTATTACAATTTGTGTCGTTAGGATATCAAGCATGGTTTGGATATTGAGGGTGAGATTTTTTCCATGTGAAACATCTTAAAAAATATAAACAGAAAAAAATGAAAAAAACAATGGAATTGTCATTTCTTTAATTTTTTGGAAAGTTTTATGTTTTTTAAATATTTAATATTTCTATCCACTCCCAATTTTCACCCAATTTTGTCCTCCCTAACAGATTCATTCACTTATAAATATGTATTTCCATTTAATTCTATTTCACATAATAAAAAAGTGTACATTCATTTTTTCCATGTTAGCATTGTAAACCAATTTTTCTATCATTTGTACATTATATTCATACCATCCCATACCTAATTAAAAGACCTAAAAAGTCCTTGTGATTTTTGTGAACATTTGGATATGTATTAGAAAAAGATGTCCATTACAAACATTATGATTTCTCTTTTGGTTGATGAATGAGTGAGCCTCTTTGAAGAAATTTTTGTCTTCTTAAGGGGAAGGAGTTTTGGGTGCCTACATTTTTCATTTCAAATTTTAAACATGAAAAATTATTTTTTTTGGTTAACATTATGATTGTAGGAATTTGTGGTGAAATTAATTTTAGGGGAGTGAATTACTCTAGAACCACTGATTGGAGAAATATATTTTTATATTTTTCATCAGTGAGTATGTTTTCATTATGATCTTATATTTTATTTAAATTCATACATTAATAAGACTAATTTTGATGGATTTTATGTTTATTAATTAATTCATTGTTTTTTTATCTACTCCACTTATTAATTTTCAAGTAAAAGTTCATAAATGTTATGAAATTCCCATGTTTTAATATTAAATATAATTTGTTATCATATCCTGAATTAATCCAGATTCAAGTATTTTTACTATTATAATCGTTACAATAAATATAATTTTTCTTAATATTCGATTCTTATTTTTTAGTATTCTTAATTAAATATACTACAAATCATTCAATTGGAGATCTGGCTAATTCTCTCGTCTAAATGGACAAAAGGGCCACACAATAAGTCCAATGGAAATTGTGGAGAAAACCGTAACATCCTAAAAGATTGAATTTATATTCTCAATCTAAAATCCCAAATCTAAAGAAAATAAACAATTATCTATAGGATATTGACAATCATATTGAATAAAACACTAAAGTCCTGAATTAACCAACAAAGGGGACCAATTGATCCATGAATTTATATACACCAATTCAACCTGTGATTTTGAAATATCATAAAATCATTGAATGTATCACAATAAATTATCCAAATTGAAATTAATTATTTTGGTTTTAAATTAAATATGCAGGTTCGTGATTTTTTAGAATGAATGGTTCAAATTTGAGGACATATTCTTAGTCTAAAACTAATTCACATTTAGACCATGGAAAAATTATGGATATTTCTAGAAAACAACGCATGGTTTAGACAAACATCCACAAATTTGGATCCAAAATAAAAATAGACTCCAAATTTTTTAGGGAAAACTATACACATTATTATCTAATTATTTTAAGAAAAATATATCTTTATATACTTTTGTCTAAATAGTCTAATTGGTGAGTGAAGGTGAGGAGTAATTTTATAATGAAAATAGTACACCCCATTGGGCTAAAAATACACTCCCCTATTCACAATTAAATGGAATACCATTTCAGTATTTAAATATGACAATTGGAATGATCATATCCTTTAGAAGGGTTTTGGAGGACTTTCCAAACTCTTATTTTGACAATATATTCCTCTCCTCCACAGTCTGTTGCATGTTCTTTTTTATTTGTTGTCAATTGTAATTATATATGTTTATTCCCATATTTATTGAATTTTAATTATTATTTCTTCATCATAATCTCTAATTATCATCCACCTTATCTTAAGTAATTTTAATGCTCTTAAAATAGTATAAATTAGGTTTAAAACCCTAACATTTTATAGCTTCCTTATTCAATTAAACAAAAATATATACCACTCCCCCAATTTGTTTTTTATCTTTAGTATACCAATAATTTCTTATCACATAATATTCATCTATTTATAATGCACCACTATTGTAATAACCCAGATCTTATTTTTAGGTATGTTTTACATTTCTGGATTTTTTTTTGAAAAATATGACTTTCTTGAAATTTCAAGAGTACATGCCAGGTACATTAAGTACACACCCTGTACCCAGTTATCATGGGTGACTGTGTGCAGGCCCTGTAACGGCCGGGCACATGGTCATGTGTGGGGACCTAGAGACCGCATAATTAGAGGCCATATAAGGAAGGTACAAACCGTGTACATTCTTTTTTTCATTAAATGGACTGGGGTTGTGTCTGACGGATTGAACACAATTCTTCTCAACCTATTTCATCCAGTAGAGTCTATATGGTCACAGATCTTCTCCGAGCCCCTGACTTTTCGTCGGTTCTCCAAATCGACTATCGTTGATTGCATTGGAATCATATCGGTGAGTTATCGTTTCTTATTGAACATCATCTCTTTATTTCTCCTCTCTCCTATGTTATCCTAGTTTGAAAATTTTTATCATTTTTGTAGATTTACTAAGTTATAGGGATATTAAAGGCTTTAGGTTCATTTATATCAATGTCAGGATGCCGAGGTAGGTGGTTTGTTCCTTTTCGTAGATATTCATTGAATTTTATATGCAAAGTCCCCAATACTCAAGAACATGGTATTACGTGTTTATAGTTTTTAGCCATATTATTGCATGTTATTCCTTATTTGTTTTGATAGAGGTTAATTGTTTATAAATAGGGTTAATAGTGAAATTATATGGAATATTTTCCCATGTCTTATTGTTTTGACTATTTGGTCTAGCTTGCCTGTTCGGCTGCTTTGTCTCTCATTCCTAGTATTATTAGTGTGGAGTGATTATTATCTGACATGCTATGATATACTATAGATTGTTTATCCAATTATTTATTAAGGTTTATATAGGCGTCCACATATATTTTGTGCATGAATGACTTACACAAGGTTCTGAGAACCTGGTGTAGTTGACCATAGGGAGAATGGAAGTTGAGGGCTTCTCCATAGTGTCTATTTACTATTACGTTCTGAAACTATAGGGGGGTGGAGTTTTTGCTCCATTAGAGTGTCTGCAGTTTCCTCGATACGGGCCACATGGGGAATTGGACATTGATGGCTTCCTTAGAGTGTTTATTAGTTACCAATATGAGACCACACGGGGAATTTACGGTGAGTGCTTCCTCAGAGCGTCATTACTAAAGCTGAATGAGAGGGGTTAGACTGTGTGTACTTCCCAGAGGCATGCTTGTGTTTGTTTGGTTGAACCAGAGGGCTTAAGCTGTGAGTACTTATAGCGACCTGGACTTTTCATACATAACTATAACATCATTTCCAAGATAAAGAACATAATAGTATTACACATAGAGGATCCAAAGGTTTAGTGTCTTAGGCAAACTAGGACCACACATAACAAATACAACATCAAGCATAAACATTTATTTAATTTCTTCTTCTCTAGCTTCTTATTGGAACATGTCCTCTCCTTAGTATATGTATCCACCAGAGGATATACATAAAAAGGGGTGATCTAGGAGACCATTAAGAGGATAGATAAGAACAGTATTTCATAGGGTGAGCATAATCATAACATAGGAAAAAGATCATGAACATGAGATGAGCATAAATAAAAGACTTGAAATGTGGTAATGCATAAAAATGAAACACCATGTCTTAGTGTTTAACTACCAAAGATACTTTTAAACCATGCTAGAATCTTGTTCACACATAATTTCACATTTACAAATGAGATTAATCACTTTACCCAATGCATTGGAGTGCTGTATAATTCCAGGTGCACCCGTCACATTTAAACATTCATATTACGCTATATAATTACAGGTGCACCCATCACATCATAACATTATCATTTATCATGAATTACAAAATATAACATAAATTAACATAATTAATCCATGAAACGTAATGTTTTTTATCTCATAATAACACATTCTTGAGCTTTGGGTTCCCAAAAGAAAGATGGAATAACTTACTTGTTACAAGAACCGTCAACTTTGCGTGAGAAATAAAAGGGGTGTTCTTAAAAGAAGAGTTATTTTGAAAAACATTTTTTTGGACATAAAAACCAGTGACAATCATGTATATCCCAGAAATAAAAAGTCAAGGATGAAAAATTTATCTTTATATTAAAACTAGAGTGGAAGAGGGAGAACCTGAAGGAAGAAAATTGGGTTCTATATTTCCCCATACCTTGTACCTGAATGCTTCCTTCTCCATATTGTCCTGTATATTGGAATTATATTAATTAATTATAAATCCAGTACCATGTGTAAATTAATAGGGTTAATTATGGTTTCATTATGTCATATTATGTTCATATTGATGACTTCTAGTGTTTAAAAACATTGTTTGGGGATGTTCGTTTTTATGGTTTTTCTTGGGTGGTTCACTTGTATTCATAAATTGATGTTTGGGTAGAACATGAGTAAAAATCCAGAAAGGATATTACATATAATTAATGATATTAAAGGATTTTTAATGATCTTATAATGAATTATATTAGATCCATTTGGATAAATCGTTAGATAAGAATTAAATGATGGTTATTTGGGTCAATTGGGGCAGTTTTTGGATCACAACAAACTTATTTTAACTTATCACTTAGTAATATGGCCATAGGTTATTTCCATAATATTAAATAGATGATAATACATACAAAATATTCTGTTTCAACCATAAAAAATATTTCATGACCAGATCTGAAGGTAGAAATGGAAGAAGAAACATTTCTTTCTTGAAGGTGATAAATTAACACCTCATGAACAACGATCTCTTTAATAAAATAAAAGAAAGAGGGAAAGGGGGTTGGATGATATAATATCCCTTTAGAATTATAAAATTACATTATATGTATAATAATAGAGTTATAATACAATTTGGATGAAGATAGTTGGGGAACGATCATTAAATGAACTTGACCTTGAAAGGAAATTAAAGGAGAATACGGAGGGAAATTTCCTCTAGAATCCTCCTTTTGAGAACCTCCGTAAGGGCCTATGCTTGTTATGTTTATGATAAAATCAGAACTTTGACGTGGGGGGGATATGTAAGTTGTTTTGGAAGAGTTTAGAGATGACTTGGACCTTGAGACGTGTGAGGAAATGAAGGTGTGAAGGGTGGCTTTTATAGTGGATGGGAGAGTGGTTTCCTTAATATAAAATTCATTAGTTTAATAATTGACCCTAAGACAAGGAATAGTGAGTCTTGAATGACCAGGAATAGTAATTTTAACATGTGATACCAAACCAAGTGGGATTACATCAGCATAGCATTATCGGTTACTCAATTAATCCATTATTTAGCATTTCTTGTAAATTATCAGATTCTACTATTCATCAAAAATTCATGTATCTCAGAAAAATACCAAAAATTTACCCCAACCATTTTTTGACATGTAGAATCCAAAAAGAATGTCCATTTTTCAAAAATAAATTTATAAATATTATTAATTTAAAATTTAATTAAAATCCTAATTTACTTAAAAACAGTTTTTAAGATTAAAACTGATTTTATAGTGCTTTATAAAATTATGTAGGGTCATATAAAATTATCTAAAAACTATAAGACATTGATTCATAATTTATGAATACAATTTATGGAAATAAATATTCTTTTAAAAGAATTAATTAATTATAATTAATTATTTATGACTTACAAAATACCAAAACATTTACTAAGGTCAAATTGTCACTTTTTAAGATGTCTAAATTTTATTTAATTATTCATCGGTAATGTTAATATTATGCTGGATGATTTACTATTCATAAGGGTCATATTACTATTCATAATTCTATGTTACTATTCATAAGGGTATGTCACTATTCACCAAAAAATATTTTTGTTTCGTTAGACTCCAAAATTCATCTTGAACACAACCGTGTATGTCATATTTTCAAAATTGCAAACACAGTACTGACAAACTTATGTTTAAAGGGAACTTATCACTTATTAGTTCATTATGTTGTGATTTCGTGTTATTTTATGACATAAATATAATTAGGGAATTTCCATTGAAAAAATTTGTGTTGTTACATTCTCCCCCCCCCCCTTAAGAAATTTCACCCTCAAAATTTCACTTTACACAAACAGGTGAGGGTACTTCTACTTCATTGCCTCTTCTGGTTCCCAATATGCTTCCTCAAACTTATGGTTCCTACACAACACCTTGACAACATGGGTTGTCTTGTTGCATAGAATCTAATCTCTCCTATCTAGAATCTTTAATAGATGCTCCTCATAGAAGAGATCATCTTCCAGATGCACCACCTCTAAGTTAAGTACATGTGAGGGGTATGGTATGTACTTCCTTAGTAGTGATACGTGAAACACATCATGAACTTAAGTGCGGTCAAGGATCTCAAAAGGGCCAATATACCATGGGCTTAGCTTCCCTTTCTTCCCGAATCGCATGACTCTCTTCCATGGAGATATTCGAAGGATGACTTTATCTCTAACGATGAACCCCAAGTCCCTTCGACAGTTTCCATCATAGCTCTTTTTCCGACTTTGAGAATCTTTCATGTGTTTCTTGATGACTTGAACCTTCTCTGTCATCTCTTGAATAAGATCAGGCCCAAGTAGCTTTATTTATCTAACTTCATCCCAACAGGTTGGAGTTCTACATTGCTTCCCATAAAGAGATTCATACTAAACCATCTGAATACTTGAGTGGAATATATTGTTGTATGAGAAGTCAACCAAATGGGAGATGTTTATCCCAACCACCATTGAATTCAAGAGAGCAGGCTCTTAGAATATCTTCAAAAATCTGAATAGTCCTTTCAGACTAGCCATCATTTTGGGGGTGATAGGTCATGCTGAAATTTAATTCAGTACTCAAGGCATGTTGAAGGCTCCTTTAGAACTTATATGTGAACCTTGTATCATGGTCAGAGACAATTGAGAGTGGAACACTATTCAATATCACCACATCCTTCACATGTATCCTTGCAAGTTGATCAAGCGAGAGATCTTCCTAAATAGCGACAAAATGGGCAGTCTTGGTGAGTCGGTCAACCACAACCCATTTCACATTATTTCCCTTTGACGTCTTTGGTAGACCCGTGACAATATCCATATTAATGGTTTCACATTTCCACATGGGTAGGCAATGGCTGTATCACACCCTTGGACTTTTGTCACTCAGCTTTAACTTGCTAACATACCAAGCACCTTGATATATCTTCTGCAATCTCCTTCTTCATGTTATCCCACCAGAAGTGTTCTCAGAGATCACGATACATATTGGTACTCCCAGGATGGATAGAGAATGTTGAGCTTTGTACATTGTCCAATAGGTCCTTCTTTATCCCGGGTGATGAAGGCACACAAATCCGCGTTCCAAACCAAATCACACCATCATCATCGATATGGAACTCTTGCAGCTTCCCTTCCTTTACTGAATTCACCCTCTGTTCTATCTATACATCATCCCTTTGTGCTTCCTTAATCATTTCTTGGATGGATGGTTGCGCAATCATTTGGGCAAGGTAGGATAATCCCCTGCCCTTATGATTTCCTAATCCATTCTTTGCATATCCAAGAAGATAGGGTCTTTCTCAGTCCGCAACATGGATAGAGTAGCAGGGTCTTTTCTACATAGAGCATTATCTACCTTGTTCTCCTTTCCAAGATGATAGGGAATAGAGAAATCGTAATTCTTGATTAGCTCTAACCATTTCATGTGACGCATGAGGATCTCCTTTTGTGTGAATATATACTTTAGGATCTTGTGGCCGGTGTATATGTCACACTTCTCACCATAAAGGTAGTGTCGCCATATTTTCAAGGAAACAATCATGGCTACCAGCTCTAGATCATGCGTCGGGTTGTTCTTCTCATATATCATCAATTGTCGTGAGGCATAGTCTATCACATTATCATTTTGCATGAGTACACAACCCAAGCCTTTATTTTAAGCATCACGGTATATCACAAAACATTCTCCACTTTTCGGTAGTGTGAGTACAAGTTCAGTGATTAGATTTATATTTACCTCCTTGAAGCTTCCCTTACATTCTTCCATTCAGACATACTTTACCCCTTTCCTTGTTAACTTAGTTAGCGGGATTGACAATCATGAGAAGTTTATCACAAAATGTTGGTAGTACCAACCTAATCCAATAAAACTATGGATTTCTGTGACACTAGAGGCCTTGGTCCATTCCTCAATCTCCTTTGTCTTTGAAGGATCCACATAAATTCCCTCACTTGTGATCACATGTCCCAAGAACGTGATTTGATTCATCTAAAAGTCACACTTTCTGAAATTCGCGTACAACTTCTCCTTTCTTAATGTCACAAACACAAGTATTGGATATTCTTCATGTTCCTCCTTTCTCTTGTAGTATATGATAATATCATCGATAAACACTACCACAAATTTGATGAGGTAATGTCTAATGACTATATTCATAAAATCCATGAAGATTGTAGGGGCATTAGTAAGTCTAAAGGGCATCACCAAAAAATCATAGTGCACATACCTTGTTCGGAAGGCAGTCTTCTGAGTATCTTCCTTTATCACCTTTACCTGATGATATCCAGAATGATGATCCTCCTTTGAGAAGTATTGAGATCCTCTTAACTGGTCGAACAAGTCATCAATCCTTGGGAGAGGATACTTGTTCTTTATGGTTATCCTGTTGAGTTCCCGATAATCGATACACAATCGCATTGTTCCATACTTCTTCTTCACAAAGAGAACTCGTGCCCCCCAATGCGAGGCACTAGGGTGTATGAACCCTTTTTCCAGATGCTCTTGTAGCTGCTTCTTTAATTTCTCCATTTAGATAGGATCCATCCTATAGGGGAACTTCGAGATAGGAGTAGCTCTGGGTATGAGTTCAATTGAGAACTCTACCTCCCGTTCTGAGGGAATTCTAGGTAACTCTTCGGGAAATACATCACCATATTCTATCACAATGGAAATTTACTCAAGGTTGGAACTTTCATTCGACTCAACCATTTGGGCGAGGTATTCTTCATCATTGAGAATCAACACCCACACCATTGAAGGATTTTTAAAAGTAGATTCATGATCCTCCTTGAATTTTTAGAGGATCATGGTATGGTTCAGAATATGAAAAGATATTTCCTTTTCCTGATAGTTGATAGAAACTCTATATAATGAGAGCCAGTCCATTCCCATTATAGCGTCGAATTCCACCAAGGGAAGTATTACGAGATTTTCTAGAAGAATATTTCCACATATTCCAACAAGAGAAGAGTCAAACACCTGGGTTGAAATGATTGCACTACTTTGTGTTTTTATAGATATCTCTACTTCAAGGTTTCAAGGCTTCGATTCTATAGTTCTAGAAAACTTTCAAGATATAAAGGAATGCGTAGAACTAGAATCAAATAATACTTTTTCCATTCTTGAGTGAACAGGAAGTGTACCTTGTACGACTTCATTATCTTGCTCTGCCTTAGCAGTAGTTATGGAATAATCCTTTTATTTTTCCTTTGGATTTGGTGGCTGCTGACGCTGATTACCCTCGAGAACTCGAGGTTTAGTGCACGGGTTTTCATAGTGCCCTAGCTCCCTACAATTGTAGCATTGAACCATGAGTGGTTCTATCCTTTCCTCGGCTACATTATTTTTCATTTTCATGTCTTTTCGACACTATTGAGCATGGTGTCATTATTTCCCACACTTGAATCATTTCCATGTCCCTTTGAGGATGTTCCCATTGCGAAACTTCCCACATTTTTGGCATTTGGGTCGTTTATTCTCCTTCCCACATTTATCATTAGATCCACTAGCTTGAAATTCCATCTTTCATTTCTTATCACCATAGCCATGGGACCATTCTCCAAACTCCATATCCACTTTGAAAGCACATCAAACAACTTCTTCATAACTCCCAATATCTCACATTGCAAAAGCCTTTCGAAGGTGTGGTTTTAATCCACTAAATAATCTATCAATTTTTTTTATCATTGTTGATAACAAAACATGAAGCATAACTTGAGAGCCTTGTGAAATTCTCTTCATAGGTTGTGACAGATTCTCCATATTTTTTCTTTTGATCTATGAATTCTCTCTCTATCTTTGTGAGAAGATTTTTTGGGATATACTTATTAATAAAAACTATCATAAAGTCTTCACATTCAGTCTCTTTAATTTCCTCCCTTGCCTTAGTGTTCTTAATCAAATCCCATCATTGATCAGCTTCTCCATCTAGATGATAAATGGCTAAAGTCACTTTCTCTATCTCAGAATATTGAAGCACAAAAAAGATATTCTCGATTGAGATGACCCACTATCCTGCAACTAGTGGATCAGAATATCCACAAAACATCGGTGGTCCTTGCCGCATAAAACATTCGAAAACCAGTTGCTCCCTATTTGGTGAAGGAGGATGTTCCCCATTATTATGGTTATTATTGATAACCTAAGATAATTGGGTAAGCATCACCATGAAGTTTTTAACTCCACCTCACAAATCACTGGGGATATCATTCGGGCAATCGTTTCATTGGCTCTCGTATGAGTTGTTGGCCTGATTTCTCCTTGTTCCCACCATTTTCTAAAATAGAGGTTAGAACAAAACATAAGTAAACAAGTCATGAATAACTTATTCATTTAAAAAATTTATACCAAAAACATAACATATGGGATCCCTAGGTATATATTCTAGTGTGCATATTTGTACTTAGTCTCATGTTGTAGTTTTTTCCTCGGGTTCACTAATCCTAATTCACAAATTTACTAAACCATTCCTCTGATACCAACTATAGTGACCCAAAATTTTCATACATTACTATTACATCATTTAAAAGATAAACAACATAATAGTATTACACATAGAGGATCCAAAGGTTTAGTGTATTGGGGAAACTATGACCACACATAACAAATACAACATCTAGCATAAACATTTATCTGATTTCTTCTTATCTATCTTCTTATTGGAACTTGTCCTCCCCTTAGTACATGTAGCCACCTGAGGATATACATAAAAAGGGGTGAGATAGGATCCCATTTAGAGGATAGATAAGAACAATATATCATGTGGTGAGCATAATCATAACATAGGCAAAAGATCATGAACATGAGAGAAGCATAAATAAAAGTCTTGAAATGTGGCAATACATAAAAATGAAACATCATGTCTTAGTGGATAACTACCAAACATACTTTTGAACAAATAAATCATCTTTTTCACACATAATTTTACATTTACTAATGAGATTCATCACTTTACACAATGCATTGGAGCGCTGTATAATTTCGGGCACACCCATCACATTTAAACATTCATATTGTGCTATATAATTCTGTGTGCACCCATCAAATCATAACATTATCATTTAACATGCATGCCACAATATAACATAAATTAACATAATGAAACCATGAAAAGTAATGGGTTTTATCTCATAACAACACCTTCATAATCTTTGGGTTCCCAAAAGAAAGAGGAAATGGCATATATGTTACAAGAACCGTCCACTTTGAGTGAGAAGTAAAAGGGGTGTTGTTAAAAGAAGAGTTCTTTTGAAAAACATTTTGTTGGACATAAAAACTAGTGAAAAACATTTATATCACATAAATGTAAAGGAAATGTTGAAAAAATGATCTTTATATAATAAATGGAGTGAAAGAGGTAGAACCCGAAGGAAGAAAATTGGGTTCGAGATTTCCCCTTGACTTGTACCTGAATGCTTCCTTCTCTTTAATGTCATGTATAATGACATTATAATCATTAATTAGAAATCCAAAAACATTTTTACATTAATAGGGTTCATTTTGGTTTCATTATGTCATATTATGTTCCTTTGGATGACTTATAGAGTTTAAAAACATTGTTCGAGGATGTTCATTTTTATGGTTTTTCTTGGGTGGTTCAGTTGTATTCTTAAATTGATGTTTGGGTAAAACATGAGTAAACATACAGAAATTGTATTACAATTTCATTAATGAAATTATAGGAGTATTAATGATCTTATAATGAATTATATTATATCCATGAAGAGGAATCATTAGATAAGAATTAAATGATGGTTCTTTGGGTCAATTTGGGCGGTTTTTTGGACCCCAACGAACTGGTTTTATCTTATCACGTAGTAATATGGAAATAGGTTATTTCGAGAACTTTAAATAGAACTCAATAAATATAAAATATTCTGTTTCAACCATAAAAATGGTTTCATGACCATATATGAATGCAGAAATGGAAGAAGAAATCATGCCGTTCTTGAGGTGATAAATTAACACCTCACGAACAACGTTCTCTTTAAAAAATAAAAGGAAGAGAAAAGGGGGTTGGATGATATAATTTCCCATTAGAATCATAAAATTATAGTATATTTATAATAATAAAGTTAAAATACAATTTGGATGAAGATAGGTGGGGATAGATCAAGAAATGAACTTGAACTTGAAAGGAAATTAAAGGAGAAGAGGGATGGAAATTACCTCTAGAATCCTCCTCTTGAGAACCTCCTTAAGGGCCTACTATTGGTCTTTTGATGAGACCAGAAGCTCTTGGACGTGGGGGAGGTGCTAGGTAAGGTGTTTGGGAAGAGTTTAGAGAAGTTTTGGAGCTTTATAGGTGTGAGGAAATGAGGGTGTTAAGAGTGGCTTTTATAGTGGAGGGGAGACGGGTTTCCTTAATATAAAATTCCTTTGATTGTTAATTTCTCCTAATACAAGGAATAGTGAGTCTTGAATAACTATGAATAGTAATATTATCATGTGATACAAAACCATGAGGGCTTACATCAGCATATCATCATCGATGACTCAATTAATCCATTATTTAGCATTTATTGGAAATTATAGGATTCTACTATTCATCAAAAATTCAAGTATCTCATAAAAATCACAAAAAAATTACCCCAACCATTTTTTAACGTGTAGAATCCAAAAATGGGGTCCGTTTTTCAAAAAAAAATATTCTAAATATTATTAATTTAATATTTAATTAAAATCATAATTTACATAAAAAATATTTAAGATTAAAACTGATTTTATAGTGCTTTCAAAAATTACGTAGGGTCTTATAAAATTATCTACAAACTATAAGGCATTGATTCAATAATTTATGAATACATTTTAGGGAAATAAATATTAATTTTAATTTATTATTTAATTATAATTAATTATTTATGACATACAAAATACCAAAACGTTTACTAAGGTCAAATTGTCACTTTCTAAGATGTCTAAATTTTATTTAATTATTCATAGGTAATGTTACTCTTATGTTGGATGATTTACTATTCATAAGGGTCATATTAATATTCATAAGGGTATTTTAATATTCATAATGGTAGGTCACTATCCACCAAAAATTATTTTTGTTTCATTAGAGTCCAAAAATCATCTTGAACACAACCGTGTGTGTCCTATTTTCAAAATTACAAACACAGAATTGACTAAATTATGTTTAATGGTCACTTGTCACTTAGTAGTTCATTATTTTGTGATTTGATGTTATTGTATGACATAAATATAAGAATGTAATTTGTAGTGAAAAACTTTGGTTCGTTACAGTACTTCCCATAGGTTTACCTGCTTTTCATTAGCTGACTACTTGATATATAAAAATAAATGCAATTAAATTTGTAGGATTGTTACGATGTGTACTTCTTTGTTCATTTCTTATTTTTGTTTTTTTTCCTGCCATATATATTCACTGACTATTAGAAACAGATCTTTGACTAGTTTCCTACAGGGATTCATCTCACAACTTGTTTGGGTCATGCTTTTGGGCCCAAAAAATTTATATTATTGGAAGTCTATATAAGGGAAAGATCCCTTCAACATCAAGCACATGATTATTGTGGAGCTAGGTAGCATGGGACCAAGCTGAGGCTTGCAATGCAATTGAGCTGTTTAATGATTTTCATGTATACTATGGTTTAGCACTGTATTCTAGCATTGTGATTTGTTTGGATGCTTTCCTAGACAAATGTATCATGCATAATTTATATTTATGTGTGAGATCTAGTTGATTATCACGTCCACTGTTTACTTATTATTGGAAAAGGGTTTCATCCGACACAATACTTCTCCTTGGGGTTCTCCTTTCCTGTTTGTGAAGAAGGCTGACAGTACCCTTAGAATTTGTGTGGATTATCGGATGTTAAACCAGTTAACGATCAATAATTAATAACCCTTGCGGAATATTGATGATCTCTTTGACCAACTTCAAGGAGCCCTGGTGTACAAGATTATTCAATTGAGGTCTGTTTACCAACATTTGTGCATTAGACCATCAGATGTGCCTCTTACAGCCTTCCAGATCATGTATGGTCTATACGAGTTTGTGGTTATGACATTAGGTCACACGAACGCGCCTGCATTCTTTAGGGCACTGATGAACCTAGTGTTCCATCCATACTTTCATTCCTTCTTATTAGTCTTCATAGATGATATCTTGGAGTACTTCACACTCGACACGACCATGCTACACATCTTGATATCATTTTTAGTACTCTGAGATAGCATCATTTATATGGTAATCACTCAAAATTCAACTTTTGGATGGACCAAATTTACTTCTTAGGTCAGGTTATCTCGTAGACAGCAGTATCAGTAGACCCATAGAAAGTGAGAGTAATAGTTTCCTAGAAGAAGCTGAAGAATATCTTTGAGGTACATAGTTTTCTAGGGCTATATGGTTACTATACATGTTTTATACAAGAATTTTCACGCTTAGATGTGCTACCGACGGGCCTGACTAAGAAGGGTGTGAAATACTTTTGTCTAATTCTTGTGAGTCATCCTTT
This sequence comes from Viscum album, assembly GCA_963277665.1. Lineage (NCBI taxonomy): Eukaryota > Viridiplantae > Streptophyta > Magnoliopsida > Santalales > Viscaceae > Viscum > Viscum album. Next base: position 658,555,230 of record OY728140.1, read on the forward strand.
CAAGAGATGAAATAGAGGTTAACTTCAACACCGACACCAGTATTTCCAGAGCCGAGAAAGATCTATACAATATACTGTGATGCATCCGGTATTGTCCTAGGATCCATGCTTTTGCATGGATAAGGAGTTTTTCCATATGGGTCTAGACATTTGATTCCACGTGAGAGGAACTACCTGACACACGATCACGAGCTGGTTGCAGTTGTTCATGATTTTCATTGTTGGAGACATCGTCTTCTAGGAGATAATTTTGTGGTTTTCTCTAACTACAAGAGTCTCAATTATATATTCACTCAGCATGATCTGAATTTGAGATAGAGAAGGTCGGTTGAGTACCTTTAGTACGTTTACTTTGTTCTTGCGTACACGCTTTGGAAATACATCATTGTGGCTGATGCGTTGAGCAGGAGGACTCAGGTACACATAGTTCACGAGGCCATTAGTGAGTGACAACTTATGGCTCTGTCCTCTGAGATGCATTTGGAGGTTAACGATAGTCATGGGAAGAATTTTATTTCCTCTATTCCTATTACCTCTACTCTACTTAATCGAGTTTGAACGAGGAAGCTATCATATACTAAATGACTAGTCTTACAGGAAAGTGTTTTAGGAGAGGACCTTATTCCTGGATGGACAATAGTTGAGGATGAAATCTTTCATTTTCATGGATGTGTGTGGGTTCTAGCAGACATACGTGAGGAGCTGATGTGAGACTTTCATTCCTTAGTTTGGGCAGTTCATCCTAGTGTCACCAAGATGTATTGAGATCCTCACTGTCGGTGTTTGTGGCCAGGTATGAAGGGAGATGTTGCTGGTTTTTCATGAGGTGTTACACCTATTAATAGGTTATTGCAGAGCATCAGTGACTAGAAGGGATTTTACTGCAGTTACCCATTCTTGAGTGGAAGTGGAATGATGTTGTGATGGATTTAGTGATAGGTTTTCCGAGGTCACCTTGAGGGAATGATGCAGTTTGTATTGTCATTGAAAAACTCACGAAGGTTTCCCACTTCTTGAAGATCAAGGATACCTTCAGTTTTGATGAGATGAGAAGGTTTTAAATTAGAGAGATTTTACTTTTACATGGATTTCTGCACTCCATTATTTCATATATGGATGCATGTTTTACTTCTTGGGTCTGGCAGGGGCTATAGAGGGATTTGGGTACATAGGTACTTCTAAGTACATCTTACCACTCCCAGATAGATGGCTAGTCTGAGCATATGATTCAGCTGTTTTAGGATATGATTCGAGCATGCATCATGGATTTTAGAGGTTCTTGGTAGAATCACATACCTCTTGTAGATTTTTCCTACAATAATAGAATTCTAGCAACTATTCAGATAAAACATTTTGAGGCTTTGTACGGGAGGCCATACTGATCACCCTTATGTTGGCTAGAGGCAGAAGAGGTAACTATACTAGGACCTCATCTTTTCTAGGAGACCACGGAGCATATAGAGTTGATTCGTAAGAGGATGAATACAACACAATCATGACATAAGTATTATGCTGATCGACAGAGACGACCTCTGGTGTTCGAGGTCGCAGATCAGGTTTTCCTACATGTCAGACAGAGGTTGGGACATAGGAGGATTAAGAAATAGGCTATTATTTCACTGAGGTACGTCGGGCCATTTGAGATTTTTTAGTGAGTCAAATTGTTTTCCTATCGGATTCAATTACCATTGTGGTACTAGGATATACATGTTGTCTCCCATGTTTCTTTGCTCCAATGTTCCTTCTTAGACTCATCTCATATTTTCCAACATGAGGAGTATGAGGTTGAGGTAGATGCCTCGTTCGAGTAGAATATTATCTGTATTGTTGATCGATGTTAGAAGGTTCTCCATGGTTGGTCTATTCCTTTTCTACTTGTCCTATGTCATCACGGGAGAGTATAAGACGAGACCTGGGAGAGGGTGGCCGATGTACGATCACAGTGGCCAGAGATATTTGAGGATTCGTCTTCTACGCCGTATTTCTAGGGAAATTCGGGGCAAATTGATTTAGCGGGGGAGGAGTTTGTAAGATCCAGAATCTTTTGTTCTGGTATGTTTTAATTTTATGTTTTCTTTTTGAGAAAGAGAGAAGTTTTTGTATTTTTCAAGATTACACGTCGTCTAATTTAATTAAATGCCATGTACCAGGTTTCCTCAAGTGATCATGTGCGGGCCATATAACTGTCGGTAACATGGTCATGTGTGGTGACCTGGAGACTGCCTAAAGTGGAGGCTGGAAAAGGAAAGTAAAATTTGTTTACATTAAAAGAAAACACCGTGTACTTTCTGTTTTTTCATTAAATGGACTGGGGTCATGTCTGACGGACATAACACACTTCATCTAGACCTATTTCGTCCAGGACCATCCGTACAGTCGAAAATCTTCTCTGGGCCCCTAACTCTCCATCCGTTCTCTGAATCGACCTCCGTTAATTGGGTTGGAATCTCATCGGTGAGTTATCCTTTCACCTTAAACATCATCTCTTGATTTCTTCTCTCTCACGAGTTATCCTTAGTTGAACATTTTTAACATTTTGTAGATATACAGTGTTGTCAAGGTATTCAAGGCCTGAGGTTCATGTATATAGATCTCACAATGTTGAGGTATGTGGTTTGTTCATTTATGTATATAGTATTTGAATTTAATGGGCAAAAGTGCCCAATACCCAAGAAAAGGGTATTGGGAATTTATGGTTTTTAGCCCTATTATTGCCTATTATTCCATGTTTGTTTAGATATAGGTTATTTTTTTATGAACAGTGTTAACTTTTCTATTCTATGGAGGGTTTCCCAAGTTATATTGTTTTGAATGTTTGGTCTAGCTTTCCTGTTAGGATGCTTTTTTCCCATGCCTAGTATTGTTAGGATGGAGTGATTATTATCTGACAAGCCATGATATATCGTATATTGTTTATACAAGTATTTCTTGAATATTACTTTGGCTGCCACATATCATTTGTGCACGACTAACTTACCCAGGACTATGAGAACCTTGTGTAGTAGACTATAGGGAGAATGGACATTGAGGGCTTCTCCAGAGTGTCTGTTTAGTGTTATGTTGCGAGACCATAGGAGGGATAGACTTTGTTCTTCCTCATAGTGTATGTAGTTTCCATGATATAGGCCACATGGGGAATTGGACTTTGAGTTCTTCCACAGAGTGCCTATTAGTTACCGATATGAGACCACATGGGAATTGATAGTGAGTGCTTCTTTAGAGTGTCTCTTCTAAAGCTAAACAGGAGGGGTTATACTAGGTGTACTTTCTAGAGGGTTTCCTGTGTTTGTTTGGTTGAACAGAAGGGGTTAGGCTATGAGTACTTCCCAGAGGGTTACCTTCTTTTGTTTATCTTATTACTTGATCGATGAAAATGAATGAAATTGAATTTGTAGGATTATTAATCTGTGTACTTCCTTGTTTACTATTTCATTTTTTTGTCTACCATATATATTCACTAACTATTAGGCACATTTCTTTGGGTGTTTTCCTAATAAGATTCATCTCACATCGTTTTTGGGTCATGATTTGGGGGCCAGATAGATTATATTGTTGTAGGTCTAGATATGGACAAGCGCACTTACACATCAAGTACAATATTGTTATGGAGATGGGGAGCATGGGACTGTGCTGAGGATTGTGATGTTGTGAATATATTTAATTATTTTCTTTCGTACTATGGTATAGTACTATATTTTATCATTTTTATTTGTTTGTCTACTTTCCTATACATAGGTTTCATACATCATTCATATATATATGTCTGTGTGGGTGTGTGTGTGTGTGTTCTCTAGTTTTTAATTACTTCTGATGATTACTTATTGCATGTTTTACTGCTTCTGTTATTACTATATGTTTTACTTCCACTATGTTACTCTACCAATGAGGGAATAGTTTCCCCACCATCACACACAAGGCCCTTGCTGCAGGTCAGCAGCTTATGGTGTTTGGGAACATGTGATTGAGGCCCTGTGACCATCCGGGTACGAGGCACCTCTCGGTGGCTCTCAGAACCAGGATGTTACAACTATAAGTATAAACAATTATATTAATAACCATATAAATAGGTGATTAAATAATCCATCGTGGTGATTCATAATTTTTGGATGTCAAGTTATTGAGAGGTTTTGGTCATTAAATATTCTTTGTGTTAACACTGTGTATGTTAAACATAAAACGTCAGGGAATACAGAAAATTTTTGATTAACATTTTAATTAAATATATATTTGAAACTAAAATTTCACTACCATAATTTTTTATTTATTGAGATTATAACCTTGGTTAAGGCTCTGATTAAAGAAAACACAATTGTAAATTCCAATCAAAATCAACTTGTGAAGTGGGTGTTAATTTAATGCAACATATTTGAAATCTCAAGGATATCAAAATCATGCATCCCAAATAATGAAATAGCAACAATATTTATTAAATTTTTCAATTAAATTCATAGATAAATCATTTCACCTATGATTTTAAAACAAAACCACCTCACAGAAGGATAAAAAATATTGACCTCAAATTTTATTAGTATCAACAAGCATTTGACCAGAGTGCCACTATATACATTATCAAAGAACCTGACCATTGAATTGTCAATAGGTGATAGTTGGCAGGGATTCAATGTAATTAATGATTAGAATTTTATCCATTAATTAATTTCCCCAAAAAAATTATTTGATTCTCCAAATGATGTGTATTTTGGATGAATTTTTCATGCTGGAAGTACTAAAATAAAATTTTAAAAGACCACAAAATACTCATAATCATAATAAAAAATTCCTTTTCACCTTATACATTAAACAAATCCAAAATGGCTAGAAAATAATATAATAATTTCTAAAAATCATTATAAATTAAAATTTAATTTTAAATAGAAATACCCAAGGTTTATACTAAATCATTCCACTATTAAGAATCCTTAAAATTCTCGAAACATTCCCCGGCTATGTTAGAGCACCACATAATAGAAGGATCTGATCTTATATAGTTTAAAGATAAAGAAATTTATTCCCCAAATAAAATCTCTTATGTTTCTCGAATATACATAATATTAACCTATAAAAATGTTTTACTAAACAATAAAATCATGTAGACCTGGGGAAGGTGCTACAAACTTATTTCCCTTAAGTAGTGGTTTCAATCCCTATATTCTTACTGAATGTGATGGAATTTCACTCAAAATTCTAGTTGTCATTTTTTTCTTTAAAAATTAATAAAATAATTACTTTTTAAAGACTGAAGCATTTTGATCCAATGGGTTTCAATGACCCCAACCCAATAAAAAATCTCCTAAAATATTATTAATTATATTTAAACATTTACTACCTAAAACTCATAGATGTGGTGTCTAAGAATTCGAACTCATGATCCTCAGTAATATTATGGACATATGTTGATATCCAAAACTCTTTAGATAACCTAAATTAATATATCCTAATATCCGTATTTATCAATTTTTTTCCTCTAATAAAAACCATAAAATTCCAGAATGTCAACTCCCGGATCTGCTCCTAAATTAATAAAATTTACATTTTAATCACGATATTGATAATTTTGACACAATTTTTTCCATAAAAACCATAAAACATCCAAATAAAAAATAGGATCCATTACATTCTCAAGGACCATTTAGGTTTATAGTTTTAGAGAATTACGAAAAACTCATATATAAAGAGTACTTTCTTTGTTGAATGAATGTTTCTCCCACATAACCTATCTTTCCGTATTTTACATTTAGTTAACACCATAATCCATATGAAATAAATTATAGACATAATTCCTTCAACAAAATTATTTATAGGTGAAATGAAAAATAATATGGGTGTGATCAAATTATCAGTAAGGGTAAACATAAGCATTAACAATTTAATATCATCAATGATCATAAGAAGTTCACAACAGTATGAAAACATAATCAGAGTGAATGAGAGAATCATAAAAGAAAACATACCCATCAAGACCTGGATAATCAATTTTGAAACATTGAATAATGGTTTAAAAAATTAAATATTCATAAGAATCAATAATCCTAAGCCATTAGAAATAAATCATAATCAATGTATGCATTTAAATCTCATTGAAATCATAGATGAAATGTGTTGGTATCTTAGAACATAATCATATTCATAAAACACATACAAAATGCATACCAACCCCTTATAATTAGAAACACTATATGGATGAATTCAAACATAATTAAATGGACAATATAATAATTACCTAATATATTAGAGCACTATCTGGTAACATCAATCAAATAAGCTATAATGGTCCCACCTAGTGATATCAGTAATCACCCATTGTATACAATATCCAAGATCCACAACATGAATAAATTAAAAAGAGGATTCATATTAAAACTCATAAAAACAATTATTAATCTATAATTAAATTATTAACCAATATAAAATAAATGTTCTTCATGTAAATATCATTGAAACAATATTAGACCACGAAGAAGAAAAAAGATTCATAAAAAATATCATGGAATATGATTAACCTATGGAAAATAAATTGATTCTATAGAAATCTATTTGAACAATGATTTACTCATGGAAATGGAATGATTTCAATAAAAATGTTTTTGAAAGAATCATAATCCATCTAGAGAAAAAAGATAGATGTTATTAATCTAAAAAACCCCATCTAATAATGATTAAAGTGTTTCTGTTGATGTTTAAAATAAATTCCACAAAAAAGATCTTTAAAAACACAATTAAGGAAAACATACTATTATTATTTACAATAATAGTTTTTTAACTACAAAATCACAAAACATTTTGGATTTTTTTCTTTGAAAAATATATTTTAAATTATCTTGAAATTTTTGGAACAATTAAGTGGTCATGATCACTAAAAACTCCATTCATGTTTTATAAATTGATAAAATGATTCCTTTTACTTTTTCAGTAAAATAAAAACAGACATTTATTTTAAAAATACATAAGAATACTTCTAAGAAATTTTATTAAAATGTAAACTTGGGTAAAAATGTATTTTAATATTAATTTTGAAAATGATAAAATGATATTTAATTTTTTTTTAAACATGGTTTTGGTAGAAAACATATTTCTGATCAAATATTGAAATGGATTTGGATATTCATAATGAGATTTTCTCATTTATTTTAAGTAAAAAAAATTTATAAAATTTTACTATTACTCGTGTACTTAATTAATAACTAGAGGAGAAAAAAATTCATTATAATTCATGTGGGATAGATCACAATATTTGACCATCTAAAGCATAATCATAAATAATCCCAATAAACTATGAGAATGTAACATAAGACACTTACCAATTTGGTAAAATTGAATCATAATAAAAATGAAATTTATATACCCAAATTGATATTTAAATAAAATAAATATGATAAAAAAATATAAAGTTAATTATTGGGTAATATATACCCCACACAACAAAAATAAGTGGTGAATATGGCATATATCTCACAAAAAAGCTAGATGAGAAAACCCTTTCCTCGTGATTACTATTAGTTTATCCTGATGTAACCTCATGAGTATTTGTTTTATAATTTATAATAAATTATTATATTACAAAATTAATATTTTTAATGTACTATATTATCTGTTTACAACATCTTAATACTCATTCTTTAATAATTATTCATTATTTTCAGAGTTTCACTATTAATTTTCTAGTTTTCCCATTCATGTTTTGATGAATGTTATGGTTATTATGAATATTATATATATATCATCTACAAAATAATAATCAAGAAATCATTATCATATTTTTACATCAATTATACTTTTAAAACCAATCATTAAAGATGGTTATGAAAGAAGAAGTATATTACGATCATGGAGACGGTAGGTCATGCTTAAGCATGAGCAAAACTTAAATTCATCAATGATCATTATGTAAAGAAGTTATGAAATATATAATAATTATATTATAATAATAAAATCATATATACCATATTATATACATATATATATCATCTATTTTGTGATGAAAAGGGAGTCACATTGCTTCATGAAGGAGATAGTCCACATGTACTGGAACGATGTTATCATCTTTAGGTGAGTGAATAGGCAATAAATTAAATATTAAATATTATCATTAATGAAAGATAAAAATTTCATTATAATCATTATTATTTCATTTATTTCACATATAATCCTTATCTCAATATGTAAGACCTTGCATTTGAAGTGTTACAGAATGATGAATCACATCTCTTCGGGAAGCGGTAGCCTACTATATACATGAGAGACAATAGTGTATCTCCAACAAAAAGGATCTTAAAAACATATATATGATATAATTACACTATTAGTATAAATATTTCATAAATATCATATATATACTTTATATCCATTATAATACCCAACCATCAAAGATAGTAATGGAAGAACGAATGACATCAGTTTGCAGGGTTCTAGTCCACCCTACAAATGCATGATGATTTATTAACCCATTTTATCGAAGAGGATATGGTTGTAGGTCATGAAATTATTATAAAAAAAATAATATTATATATAAGGTAATGATGTTATAATTTCATAATGGTGTAATCAAAATTGAAGGAGGTGGAGAAAGAATTGTATTGATGTTTCTTTTTTGGGAACATTATATCTTCTTTGGGTATCCTGCTAAGGTTTTCACTAAAAATTTATTTGGATATACTTGTGCCCAAAATAATGATTCATGGATGAGATTATGGAATTTCTAAGGGATTTTTTAATTCATTGGTTGAATCAAGGATTTTTTAAGGAGTAAAGAAGGGATAAGGGGGTGTGACATTTATAAGTGGGGGAGTGGACACACTTGCTATTTTTGATGTCAATTTCCACCTTTACTACGACAAATTCTGAAGTCAGTTTTAAGGGTCATTTTTAACATTATCATTTCTATTTAACCCTTGGAAGTCGATTTCCACCTTAACTACGACAAATTTTATTTACATCATTCACTATTCATTTTTGAAGAAAATTAATCTGAACATATTAGAAATAATAAATTATTCTGATTAAAAATATTTAATGCATTTTTTCTAAATCATTTTTCTAAAATGATATAAGATAATTAAAAATCAATCCAAAAGACGTGTGGAGATAGTGTATTTTCAAAGACAAATGTTCAAAATTTTAAAATGTTTTATATAAAAATACTATATAATAATTATTAAAATGGCATAAATTAGATTATTTAATATATAATTTAATTAATGGAATAATTAAACCATTTTAAAATATCATTTAACATTATAAATAATTTTAATGAAATGGAAGTTTTCAATTTAAATTTGGTATTTTACATCATTAAAAAATGAAACATTTTAGTAAAATATAAAACATTATACCAAAAAAAATTAAATTATTATGTAAATAAATAATTTTATTTTTTGAATAAATTTTAAAAAATTATAGAAAATTAAAATTAAATAAAATCCCTCTAACGTGATTTAAAAGAGGGATTTTGAGAACTATATTTTTTCATGCATATGATGATTTTATATTAAAACTATGTATACTAAAAGTCATTATATGAATATCAATAAATATTTATTAATGTATAATAGTTACATTTAATTTAAACCATAACTCATTAGTGGTTTTTTTAGTTCATTTAAATTGAGAATAATATTTTACTTTGAAACAGATTTTGGAAAAATTCATTTTAGGAACTCAAAAATAAACTTATTCTAAAATAAAAAGTAAAGATGATTAAAATTGAATTATGAGAATTAAAAATAAATCAATAATACATTTTTTTAATTTAAATAATATTAAATACATATTTTTTCTTTTTTATTACCTAATTTATTGAGAATAATTTTATTTTCTTTGAAAAAATAGTATTTTTCCCTATTCAATGAAAATAAATATTTCCCAGAAAATTCCAAAATGTCACCCTAAATAAATTTTCATATTAGGATTCCAAAAAGTATATTAAGTTTATCAAATAACTTTTGAAATTTTTAAAAAAATTAGGTATAATTTTTTTCATGAAAAGTAATAAAGATATTTTTTGAAGAGAATGTATTTTAAACAATAAAATTAATTTACTAGAAATTGATTGATTATTTATTAAAAATTTATCAATAAATTATATTAATATTGATATGTATGTATATATATATATATAATTAATTCTTTAATAATATTCTTACCCACTAATTTAAGGGCTAGGTTATAGTGTTTATACAGAACTTGGGTCGTTCATATTTGGGGTTTCAAGTTGAATACACTATTAAACTTAAAAATATCAGGGTTGGGTGTACTGAAAGCTATCAAATAGATTAAATTCATTTAAAAATTAATGTATCATAATGTTTACAGTAATTACATTCCAATCTAGGCTTGGTGTTGTGTGCATTTATGCAAAAAAATATAATTTTATTCTTTTAAAACATCATGGTTTTAGAGGGTGTCATTACCTTGGTCAAGTACAACGAGAGTTTTCACATGTGTCGCTACTAGAGGTAATCTTAGTGGATTAGGGACAATCCCCATTGTAGCCTAGTTTTTTCCACCATCTTTGAACATAACTTGATGATTTCATGGTGACATAGTTCTAAGTGTTCTCAACACACTCCTCGTAATATTTTCACCAATGATTTAAATCATAGATATAGGAATAAGATAAGTACAATACTTCTTATATTAGATTTGCAACCATATTACTACACCTATGGACAATTATGGGTTTTATATAAGACTATAAGAAATAACACGAGATACTACCCAATTACCACTACTAAATTCTATTCTTGTTCATTTTCTCCATTTCATATAAAGGGCCATGGTATATATTGTGTGAATTTCATGTTATAAATGAAAATAAAATTATATATTTCAATTAGAATCGTCATTTAAGGGAAATTAATTTTTTAAATTTACTAGAATCCATTGTTTATAGTCATTTATGTATATAATGGTTCTATTAGATGAGTCACCATTCAAAAATTACAATTTACTATACCTTATAATTTATAATTGGCACGTCTAGTAGTTTTGACCATATAATTATATTCACCACCAGAATATAACCAAACAATAAAGATAGCTTGATTTGATGGATCACCATTCTCAATTTATAGAAGAATGATCCCATTAAATTATAGTGTGTATACATGTAATCATAGGAAACTATCATTTTAGGTCGAGTAATAAGATTCACATAGCTCAAACATGTGATAATTCATTAATTAAGGATCTATCATCTAGATATATGGGAAATTGCAATTCTGGATGATGAAGATTCATTAATAAACAATTATTTATCCATTTTATACATGAAACATTAGCCAAATTCCATAGATAAATAAATCAAGGCACTAATACCATGTATTACGAAATACACATAGTAAAAAATAGATAAGTCATGGGATATACATGGAATGTGAATCCCCAAGGACCTATAATGATTCATGAGGAAACAATTCCATTTTGTACCATCCAAGGTAAAAGATAATCCATAGAGATAATAATAGAACCACAAAACATGTCTTTCACTGAATGGTGAAATCAATAGAACTAAAATATGAAAAATCGTGAAAAAAAATCTCATTTTTGTCAATTCACCTTTTCCTTGTATTTGGGTTATTTACTTCTAGGCATAGGATCATTAACAAATTCATACACATTCCTAGTCTAGTTTATATTAACCTAAACATAAATAAAAAATGAAAAAATAAATTCTATAATGCCACTTTCTAACATCCCTACCCGTCTCAATCAATAATAGTAGCTAAACCAGTGGACACATTTCCTCATGTGAAATTCTTTATATGATAGAGGTTTTAGACTAGTAGTGACGGTCTATAAAAGTATGGTGGGGAGACTATACCGAAATTATAAAAGTTAAATATATTACTATAATATATGGATACAAAGTGGCAGAAAAAAATAACAAACAATAAAATAATTAAATAATCCAAGAACGATAAATAAATATGTAATTTCATCTCGAATGGTTCAACTCATCAGAAGAATCTTGTCGTCGTTGCATGGAAAGATAGTATAAAGCCAGTGGCTATGGGTGGAATGGGATTTAAAGATATCAGAATATTTAATGGTGTACTTCTTTAAAATTTTACTAGGAGGATCTTATCAAGACCTGAATTATCCTTGGAATTTCTTGTAAGTAGGTTTGTAGAAAGGATGCATAATGTTCAGTGCATGTACATGAAATCCTCTATTTGGCCTTCGATCAGGAACACGTATTCTAACATCATGACACACTCCATATGGTTGGTATGTGTTGATTCTCAACTAAATTATTGGATCAGTCTTTGGTTGTACTCTCTAATTAAATAATCTATTAATATCCCATTGACTTGGAGAAATCTGTTTATTGCAGACCTATAAGAAAACATGGATGTTTTACAAATCCATCCTAGTAATCTTCGTATGAAGATCGCTAATTATGAATATGTTGATAATGATGTACTGATTTAGAATACTTCTTTTAATGGGTCTTTTTCAAGCCGGGAATATTATAAGTGTCAAGGTGGTGCATCACCTGAAATACCTTCATTGGTGGAAGGTGTACACAGGCCCTTCATATTCACTAATGATACTATGCTTATATGGAGAATCTGGAAGTAGCACCTTCCAATCCAGTGTTCCCGTTAGCATAAGGCGCTAAGAATTTCTTCGGTATGTCATCGTTGTCTTAATGATGAGGAATCTCTCTTGAATTTCTTCATCCACTACACCTTTTACATTCAGTTATGGAATTATGTGCAAAACACCTTACCATGCTACATCAAATTTGGTTCTATAGAATCACTGCTTACATCAAACATTCAGGTAGAATGCAGTGATCAAGAGAAATCATTTCTTATTACTGCCACTATTTATGTTTTTTCTTATATATGGAAGGCTCGGAATAACATCATCTTCTACAACTGCAGGACCTCGTTTTGTGAGGGTGTTCTGGTTATTCATCGTAGTATTAAACTTTCTTCGGTGACACAAACTGAAGTAATGAATAATTATGTTCCTGACTTTTTTCATTTGAGGACTCTTAGTGTTAGTGGCAGGTAAATGTGGATGGGGCGGCCTCTGGTGCACCAGGTCCTTTTGGGTGCGGTGGAGTCTTTCAAACCCATCGAGTCATTGTTAAGGGATGTTTCTTCCACAACATTGGGATTGGTCATGTGATTGAAGCAGAGATGTGGGCCATGATAAAGGAGATCAGGTATGGAGTCTGTTTTGGTTAGTGAAATGTATGGATATTGTCTGACTCGTCTGCTGCTATGCAATTTCTAAATGATAATTCCAGGAATATTCCATGGAGGATGTTATCTGCTTTTATTTCTTATCTTAGTCTTTCTAAGTCAACATGCCTTAATGTTTCTCATGTCTACAGAGAAGAAAATCAGTTTGCGGGCATTCATTCCAAAAGGTCGATTTTGGAGGTCAGTTCCAGTGTGTCTTTTATTATGCCTAGTTGTTGCACTAGTTTGGCCCATAGTGATAGTATTAGTGTTTTACACACAATGCTTTGTAAGGATCCCCTTTTCTTAGTTGTTTCGTACTGTTTAACTTTTTTATATATTAAATTATTGGGAGAAGGATTTCTATCTTCCTCTAGGACCTTTTGGCTATAATGCAGATATAAAAATGGTATGATAAATGGGAAACAATAAACAAGTATATATAACATCAAAAAAATATTCAAAGAACCAAACCTATATCCACTAGAATCACAACAATAAGATCGGTCCTATGATTCAAAACTACATACTAGCATAAGAACTCAGGCATCCAAAACTAACCATTCCCTTTGTCCCTACCTACAAAAATAAAGTCTTTACACATTCTAATCATCTTCATGAATAGGTTGTTAGATACACATAGTTGGATACCACCAACGATGACTATAAAAAATTAAGTCTTTGAATATAGTCTATTGAATTTGTCAAATATAATAGGAGAATATAATTAAAAATAAATTATGTGAACTCATACATAATAACATTCTATATGAATCATTTTAAAATGAAGAATAATTATAAATAGAAAAATAATAATCTATTTCCTATACTGATATGTTATGTGTCAAGAATGTATGGAATACAAGGATTGATCATTGATCATACCTATGAGGTATAGCACCTAGACCCTTTGTCCAAGGAATCCTCATTGATTCCACAAATCTCATCTGTATAAAACTCATCATAATATAGACCCTCATGGTCCAAGAACCAAGGGACCATGACTATGGTGACATCATTTATTCCATGGACCTCATTTATAGAAAGATCAATAACAACTTTTGTGGAGCCCAAGGAATGTGTTTAACGAAGTCCATGTAATTCAGATCCAAGGTAACAGTAAGAGGAATCCAATATATAATACTTAAATGGGTCATCAGTGACATAATATAACACATCACACTTGTAGTGTACTATGAAATGCATTTCATCATAATTCATGTAATGATTCAGGGTACCATGTCAGTTTCCATTCCCTTATATATTTTATTTTTCATAATTGATTCATTAACCATTTCATATATAAATGAAAAGGTGGGGGACATGTTAGTTTTATTGTCTTTAATAAATTCCATTTAATGAATTATGGAAGGGATCAAGGGTCCATGTTTGTGTCCATTCCTTTTAGTAAATTAAATTTATTATATTGAATTCACAATTTAGTTTACATACATGTGATAAGAAGTAGGACTATGTTAGTTTCCATTCCTTTATCAATTACATCATTATAGATTAACCTATGGGATTATCCATTTCATTCCCAAATTCCCTTTTATTCCATTTCATTTCACCATTAATTTATAATACCATGGTTCAAAAACAAGGTGCTCAAACCTTAAAAATTCATTTAATTTAAAATTTGAATCCCTTTGATCAAAGGAAATCCCAACTCACCCCGTGGGGTGTGTAAATGTAATAAATAAAATGAACCCACCTCAAGGGTATTTTGGGTTGATGTTACAACCTCCAGTAATGTATATGGGTGTGATGACATTATTAAATCACAGTTTAAAAATAAAATTTAATTTTATAATAATTTAAAGAGAAATTCTCAAAATGTATAGAATACATAACTACGATGAAAACTATAAAAAAAACTCTTAGGGAAAAAGTATATACTAACTAATTTAGTCAGGTATTACTCTACTCATCTGATATCATCTATTAATTTGATATGAAACAGAATAAATCGACGATATAGAATAATGCCTTGAAAATGTAGAAAATGACCCAACATGGATTTTACATTCCATATGACATTAAAAATGAAGGAATAAAGAATGAGTATTATAGTTCATATCAGTACTCTTCTAAAATGAAGGAAGATGAAGGAATCTGATTCTGATTGAAGGTTTTTTTTCTATTTCTTAGATGAGAGGAGGCTTCATGCATGGGAGAGGTTGTTTTGAATTTTGATATTGAAATGGTGTAATGAATAATTTTAGTCCCATTTGGACAATTTTAAATTTCTCATCTCTTTAATATGAATGTGATTTGGCTACACAGTTCTAAAAATATTTCATCAACTGAGTTCCATTTTTTTACTAAATGAATACCCCTCTTTATGGTTGGTCAAACAGTTTGAGAAAGCATGCACTTAACTATGAGAACTCACATACTATGTGGAACTAAGGTTGTGTTATTGGTGTATGGTTAAAATAAACATTCACATCCCATTTTAGATCCATTCTACAGTTTCTTGGAAACTCGTTTCATATACATTTGTCCTCCATATCGCGGATTAAATCCTTTCTAAATGTCTTATTGTGATGCATGGTAGAGCAGAACTGTTACTACAAATCATGTTCCAAATATGTGCCTATGAATATTCCTCTAAAAAACATATCTCGAGGCTCTAAAAAGACCCTGACTCTCCTCAGTCATTCTTTAATCCTTTAGGAACATCCATTAAAATGGAAAAAAATAGCATAGGAATTTAAAAGGATTGATACCTCATTTAAAAATATAGGTTCATATAGGGATTTTTTTCTTTTAGTTGTGTATTATAATAGATTTCCTATTTTTTTTTCTTATGTATTCATATTTTAGCATCATACATACATGCATGGTTATATCATTTCACTTTTCCAAGTTAACAGATTATCTTCCACTTCCTTTCATTTATACTAATTCCATTTTTTATTTATTAATTTTACATTATTGTGTAACATTGGTCATGAGGGTATAGTCTCCTCATCATAACATAATTGGAATCCAAATTCTAGTCTGTAGCCTCTAGTATACAGTGAGGTGTTCTTGATGCCATATGGTGATTGGAACTACTATTATTTATAGTGTAAGAGGGGTCGAGAAGATACAAAGTATTGTAAGAGGCATCTTATTCCTTTGTCTTACTATTTTTGGCAGGTACATGATACTAGGAATGATTCATCACATTATAAATAGATCGTGTTTTAGAGTGATCAAACCACACAATTGGGAAATGTCAATTTCTAGGGTGGGACTATTGTCCATGTTGTATGTTATTAATATTAATTATTATTACACCTTAAGTGATTGATGTAGTTTATATAGTTAACTGAATTAGGGGACATATATTATTTTTTCCCTATTCCAGAATGGAAATGAAGTATTATTACATGCATCATTATAGTCACATAGTTATAATATTCCTTGAACATGTCATGACTAATAGGTTTCATTTTGTAACTTCCTGTTACATGTTGGATGTACCTTGTGTGATTTAGAATCATTCTTATTCTTATTCCATGTTTTGGTTATTATTTATCATGCTGACCGGTACACCTTTGTGTGATACACATCCATATACACCAATAATAATTTTTCTGTGAGATCATAAATTGTTATATTATGTAAAAATAATTAGTTATTAAAATTTCTACATAATCCAAATTGGTTTTCACATATATCTTTTTGGATTAAATTTATATAAAAAATTATCACATGTTTGAGCCATGAAACCTTTGTTTCATGGGATTAAATGTTAATGGTTGTGATTAGATGGGTGATAGTTTCAATTTTAAAAGGGTATGTGTAACATCCCAAGTAAGTAATGAATAATAGATATTTTTATCTATGTCTATTAATGATTAATATAGTGTTTTAGATGCTTAAAATCAAAATAAATACAATCTTATGCATGGAATACACTAATATTCTTAAAAGATTGTTTTACTGCCTTTTGATGGCAAACCCTTTTTAAATATATCTTTTGACAATTTTATAATCTATGTTTGTCAAAATAAACTTATTCTTTATGATTGGTACATCAAAATTTACTTTGTATGAATTTTTGGTATTTTTCTGACAATGTTCATTTTTTAATGAATAGTGAAAAATACTGCATTTTACATCAAAACTGTTTCTTAATCTAATTTATTTATATGATTAGGTTATATTTTGAATTGGTATTAATGTGTAATCTGAATATATTTTTACCATTTAATCCAATGGTGGTCATTGGAATCAATTTCACTTTGAAATTGGACTTAAACTGGTGTCAATCTTTTGATATTATTGTTTCATAAATACACGCTATTTGCTCTGACAGTGGGAATTAATTTTTAAATTAATTAATGTCACTTATATGTTTTGAATTTTGTAAAATAGACTTCATTTTTGAATTCATAATATCAAATATATATTAGGGTGAAGTTTTGGTATTTTTCTGAAAAACTCCAATTTTTGATGAATAGTGAAACCACTAAGTGGTAATCAAGCAAACTGATTTTTCAGTTAAATGAAAGTTTACCACTAATGTGTATTGAATTTTGAAAATCCTACATACATGGTTTTCATTAGTATATAAAATTTGGTTCAATGGGATGAAAATAATTTTTTGGTGAATAGTAACTTTTTTTCATTAATCGCGATTAGAGGTAATTAGTGTAGTTTAAGGTAAAAATAATGCTTTAATAAAATGAGATGATCTTGACACATGTCCTAACCCTATTGGTTGTGTCATGGCCGACCAATAGAACCCATGGGTCGATTTAGGGGACCCCATGGAGCCACTTCGGTGAGATAATGACTTTAATGCCTTTTTTTAAATAAAGGTGAAAATGACACTAACATAAATTGTTTTACTAAAACAATTTTTAGAATGGGTTATACTAATCGTATTTTTGTCTATAAATATTAATTAGAAAGATAAAAATATTTCATACATCATATTTGTTTTTTTATAATTTTTAGACATTAAATAAATTCAATTATTTATGTCATCATGATGATGCAGCGATAACCTCATTATTTAACGATTAAAATAAAATGGAAAGATAATGTAATATCTAAGACCTAAACTTGTCCAAAAACTATTGGATGGAAATATTTAGAAGCCTTATCATCTTATCTTAGAAATATATCAATGTGGGACCTTAGAAATTCGAAACACTTTTGAAAATAAAATAATAGTTTCATGATTTCCAAAAGTGCCCCTCCTCTCATCTTATAAAAGGACCCCGCCTCTACCTCATTTCACACACTCCTAAAGCCTTTGGCTCGGACAAACCCTGCCCATTTACTCTCTCCACATCCCTCTCCTCATCCTAGAGGATTCCCTTTCGGCATAATCCTTTCAAAGGAAGCCTTTAGGCTCAAATCAAAAGGAGTTACACTTTTAAAGGTAATTCATTCTCTCATGTTCATTTGTTTTATCTTGCTTCTCCAACCCCCTAAACTCTTTTTATTTACTTCTTTTGTAACAAAAACAGTATATTCAATATACTAGGATGTTGTTATAAGATTTATTCGAGCTACACTTTCACACGACTACATCAAATGGTTAAAGAACATACGGTTTCCGTGGATGGCGAAATTCTGCCTCCCGAAACGATGATTGTTCAATACTCATTTAACACCTTCAAAGGTGGCCATTATGATGTCACTATTTTTATATATGATATATTATATGTTTATTATTTCCTTAAGCTTCTGTATTTTTCATTTATGGCATACCATTATTGTTTCCATTGTGGGTAAACACGATATCTTCATTTTAGGAAGTGCGGACTACCGCCCTTGAAAGTGATTTGATTCGTTAATACCATATGTGGGATGTGTAAAGGATAAAGTTAATGATATTATATATGTTATTATACTGGAATTATAATATACTCTTATATCATTATCATTCCATTCCAGAAAATACGAAATAGAAATGGAAGTAGCATTCATGTGTACGTACGGCTTACCGTCTCCATGAACGGTGCATTTCATTTCTTACCTCTAAATGATTATGTAATATTATAAATGCATGCATGTACTGGATATATATGACTTATATAATATCTACATCATGAATACCATTCTGGATATAATGGATACATGAACAACTTGTAATTATAATGGGCTTATTTTTTACTCAAGTACCAATGATCGTTAAAACGACCGTTATTAACTTAAATAATTAAATAGTGTTCATTACGTGGAAATAAGTGATATAAAAGGAATAATGAACTTGAAAAAGGTTCTTAAACAAGTAGAAATTAACTCAAGTTTATTATTCAAGACATTAAAGAATGACCGAGTCAAGTCGGACTCGAGGTATGGGACTTCGTCTCAATCTCCTTTCATTGAGGCATATTTTATTTTATACACAACTTTCTTTTATACGGTGTATAAACCCCTTTGACTTTTATGTTTATTCAAAAGGAATATTTTTTATACAAAGTGTTTACTAAATGAAAAAAGGGAATTTTGTTGTCGTACGTATGCGGCGACAACGACTTCTCCTCCGTCGTGACCGTTATTTGAGTTTCGGCTTCCTCTATAAGCCATACCTTCTTTTTAAATGAAAAATAAATACCATGTTTACTTTTATTTTATTTTGGTATTGAAAATGGTTTTCATAATGTTTTTATATCAATGTGTTGTATTTATATCTTGTGATTGAAAGGTAGGAATGTTATGTTTCCTTTATGAATGTTTTATGTGATATGATTATGTTGAGGTTCTTGGGCATTATTATGATAACGGGTGGTTCCGTGATAAACTAAGGGAGGGTGAGCCCGATATAGCTCTCCAATGCATTGGGTAACGCAAAGGAGTGAAATGTTAAGATTTCTCCGAATAGATTTTAGGGAATATACTGTGATGGGTATTCCAAACGTAACCAAGAGGGTTACTCCCTACGTAAGAATGTTATGAGTGCCTCAAGTTACCTTTATGTATTATGATTTCTATGATTTATTCATGATTTGATGAGGTATGTTAAAGTGATTTTGTTTTATGGGTAAATTATGATCTCATCCTTATGTATATATGTAGCCATGTTTCCTTTCCATATTTTTATATCCCTTACTGAGCTTTTTATGCTCATCCCATGTTTTTTTGAAATGTTTTTCACAGGTCAAGGGAAAGGTACATGATATGATGATAGTGTCAAGGAAGTGTCAAGAATGAATCCATGTTTTATTTTAAATATGTTTCCATTGATGGGAATGAAGAATACTATCTTTATGTAACCACTTTGTTTATATGTGGAATGTAATGCAAGTTTTAGGATCTAATTCTCTAAAACTCTAAACCCGAAAAGATCCTCAATGTGTAATCTTGTAATAAATCAAGATTAAGTAAAGTTTAAGGCTGGGGCCTTATTGTTGGTATCAGAGGTCGGTTTAGATAACTTTAGGAGTTAGAATTCTATTAAATGATTATCCAAAAATATTTTTTTTTGAAATGATATAGAATTTGAAGATTACCATGTTGCTTCATCTAAGACATGTTTGTTCAGAATGGTTTTCCGTAGAGGAAACAGGGAAGCAGTGCTAGGAAGTCATGCAGAAGAAAATAACCTTCCGAATCAGCATCCTGAGATGGTCAGAATTGGAACTGAATAGTTTGTTGTAGTAATGGCATAGTTGACTCAAGCGATAAATGGTGGTGGTATCCATACACGAGATCAGCCAGATCAACCGCATAGGAACATGTCAGTGGTGGAACATTTCATGAGGCAACATCCCCCATCATTCAGAGGATCATCTTACCCTGTGTTAGCTGAAGGGTGGATTAAAGCACTGGAGAAGATTTTCGATGTCATGGGGTGTTCAGACAATCAAAAGGTTAGTCTTGCTATTTACCGTTTGGAGGGTGAAGCAGATCAGTGGTGGTCGATGGTTAAAAATATCAGGGACGCTGATGAGATTGATGCTCTTGACTGGGATGAATTCAAAGGTATGTTTCTTGAGAAGTATTTTCCTAAGGCTGTTCGACTTAGGATGGAAAAGAAATTCTTGGAATTGAGGCAAGAGGAAGACTCAGTGGCTACCTATGAAGAAAGTTTCACTCGATTGGAAAGGTATGCTCCAAATTTTATCCGAGACCTTGATAGTAAAATCAATCGTTTTTACTCAGGATTAAAGCCAAAATATCGAAGGGCATTAGCTTCTCGTGAGTTTAAAAGTTATGAAAATCTTGTTTGATGTACTGAGAAGGTGGAAATGGAGTTTTTCGATGATCAAATGTTCTATAACAACCAACAGAAGAAGAGACTGAGGTGGCAAGAGAAAGGTAAGAATTATTCAAAGAAGTCTGATGGTAAGAAAACTAAGTTTCCAGTTTGTGATAAATGTGGAAAAAGGCATGTTTGGGAATGTCTTTGGAATTCTGGAAAGTGGTACTGATGTGGTAAGATGGGAAATAAGGCTCGTGATTGCACTGAAAAGGATCAAGGTGAAGGTAAGAACAAATTTGATTTACAGTTAGTGAAATGTTATAAGTGCAATGAGATGGGTGACTATGCAAATGAGTGTCCGACAAAGATATTGAGTGATGGGAAGCAGTTATACTACAAGCAGAAAGGGGTGGTGAAATCCTTTGCAACTACTTCAGCAGATGTCGGGCCATCAAATGAAGTTGTATCAGGTACTTTGTTTGTTTTTTCAGATTATGCCAGTATGTTGTTTGATTTGGGGTCTACACATTCTTTCATCTCTGAAAACTTTTCTAGTAAAATGGGAATCCCATCTCAAGAAATGTCTCCTGAAATTTTGGTAAAAACACCTGGGGGAAATGTTGAGGCAAAAAGAATTTACAATAATCTTCCTATCCTTATCTGTGGAAAAAACCTACTTGCAAACCTTATTGTTCTACCTCTAGTAGAGTTTGATGTTATCCTGGGTATGGATTGGCTCTCTATTTACCATGCTAAGATTGACTGTAGAGCTAAAGAAGTTTCTTTTCAGAAAGACTTTCAGTTTGTGTACAAGAATGAACCCTTACTGTTGATAACTTATCCAGAGGCCAAGAAACTTATAAAAGATAGAAATAAATGTTACCTTGCACATGTCGTTCAAAATAAAGGAACTATTCAGATTAATGATATGCCATTGGTAAATGAGTATCCTGATGTTTTTCCTGATGAGTTGCCTGGAATAATACCAGATCGGGAAGTTGAGTTTACTGTTGACTTAGTTCCTGATGCTAAGCCAATTTCAAAAACCCCTTATCGAATGGCACAAATTGAACTTTTAAAGTTGAAGGAGCAATTGAAAGATTTATTAGAGAAAGGTTTCATTAGACCTAGCACATCACCATGGGGTTCTCCTGTTTTATTTGTTAAAAAGAAAGATGGTTCTATGAGACTTTGCATTGATTATAGAGCCTTGAATAACATCACTGTTAAGAACAAATATCCTTTGCCTCATATCGATGATTTGTTTGATCAGCTCCAGGGAGATCAGTTTTTTTCAAAGATTGACTTGAGATCGGGGTACCATCAGCTGAAGGTAAAGGAAGCAGACGTTCCGAAGACCACGTTCCGTACGAGATATGGCCATTATGAATTTTTAGTAATGCCTTTTGGGCTAACCAATGCACCTGCTGTATTCATGGACTTAATGAATAGAATATTCCATGAGTTCTTGGATAAGTTTGTGGTGGTTTTCATTGATGATATTTTGGTGTTTTCTAAAAGTAAAGAAGAGCATGAAAGATATTTAAGGGTTATCTTGCAAACCTTAAAAGAAAATAAATTGTATGGGAAATTCAGCAAATGTGAGTTTTGGTTGCAACAAATTTCTATCCTTGGTCACATTGTTTCAAAAGATGGCATAATTGTTGATCCTGCAAAAACAAAAAGTTGTGTAAGAATGGCCAAGACCCAATAATGTAACCGATATTCGTAGCTTCCTTGGTTTGGCGGGCTATTACCGAAGGTTTGTTAGAAATTTTTCACGGTTATCTAGTCCAATGACTAAGATAACTCGGAAGGGTGTTAAGTTTATCTGGACAAAAGAATGTGATGATTATTTTCAAGAATTGAAGAGAAGATTGGTGAATGCTCCAGTTTTGGCACTACCTTCCAGGAATGGTGAGTTTGTTATATACCGTGATGCTTCATTGAAAGGACTTGGTTGCGTCCTAATGCAGAATGATCAGGTAATTGCTTATGCTTCACGACAGTTGAAAACTCATGAGGTAAATTACCCTACACATGATTTTGAATTAGCTGCTGTTGTTTTTGCTTTAAAAATTTAGAGACATCATTTCTATGGAGTAAAGTGTGAAATATATACTGATCACAAAAGTTTAAAGTATTTATTCACTCAGAAAGAGTTAAACATGAGACAGAGGAGATGGCTAGAATTAATCAAGGATTATGATTGTACAATTCATTACCATCCGGGAAAAGCAAATAAAGTGGCTGATGCTTTGAGTCGAAAAAGTAATGCTTCATTAGAAATGTTGTGTTTGGAACGTGATCCTTTGGTTAAGGATTTGATGAACTTTGGCATAGAAGTTATTGGTGCAGGATGTTCTTCTTTTTTGTTTCAGGTATCAGTGAGATCATCTCTATTAGACAGAATCAAGCAAGCACAGAAGCAAGGTAGTGAGTTGCAGAAAAAGGTAGAGCTGGTTCATAAATGTAAGTTTCCTGAATTCAAAATTTATAATGATTGAATTTTGAGATTTGGGAATAGATTGTGTGTGCCTTGTGATTCACAGTTGAAGAGAGAGTTGTTATGTGAAGCTCATAGTTCTCCGTTTTCAGTTCATCCTAGCAGTACTAAGATGTATAGAGATCTGCGGGAGTATTATTGGTGGGATGGAATGAAAAGAGATATTGCTTATTTTATTGTGAAGTGTTTGACTTGTGAGCAGGTTAAAACAGAGCGACAGTTACCGAAAGTAATGCTTCAGCCTTTACCAGTGCCAGAGTGGAAATGGGAGAATATATCCATGGACTTTGTTGTTGGATTACCGAAGACATATCAAGGTAATAATGCAATCTGGGTTATTGTTGATCGCTTGACTAAATCTTCTCATTTCCTTTCTATACGAGATACTTTTCCCTAGATCAACTTTCCCGTTTGTATCTTAAAGAGATAGTCAGGTTACACGGAGTTCCTCTCTCCATTGTATCTGATCGTGATCCCAGGTTCACTTCTATCTTTTTGAAAGGCCTTCAGAAGTCATTGGGTACTGAATTAAATTTTAGTACATCTTTTCATCCTCAATCAGATGGGCAGTCGGAATAAACAATTCAGACCATGGAGGATATGCTACGAGCTTTTTCGATGGATTATCAGGGAAGTTGGGACCAACATCTTTCTTTGGTTGAATTTTCATATAATAACAGTTTTCACTTCAGTATACAGATTGCACAATTTCAGGCATTATATGGGAAGCGGTGTCGAACTCCAGCTTTCTGGGATGAAGTGGGTGAAAGGAAGTTGATGGGACCAGAATTGGTAGAAGAGATGGCAAAAAAAGTTCAGCTGATTCAGAAACACATGAGAATAGCTCAGAGCAGGCAGAAGAGTTATTCGGATAACTGGAGGAAGGATCTATCTTTTGAGGTACGTGATCATGTTTTTCTCAAGGTTTCTCCTTGGAAAAGTGTGATGAGATTTGGTAAGAAAGGAAAGATGAGTCCAAGGTTTATTGGACCATATGAAATTCTGGAGAAATTTGGATCAGTTGCTTACCGAGTGGCTTTACCTCCGAGTTTATCTCAGGTACACAATGTTTTTCACGTTTCGATGTTGAGAAAGTATATGCCAGATCCATCTCATGTTTTGAGTCCAGAGGTAGTTCAGCTGAAAGAGAACCGATCTTATGAGGAACAACCAGTCCAGATTCTTGACCACAGGGAGAAAGTGTTACGGAATAAGGTGATTCACTAGGTAAAGGTTTTTTGGAAAAACCACATGATTGAAGAGGCAACATGGGAATCTGAAAATGCAATGAGGGATAAGTACCCCCATTTATTTGATAAGTAAATAAATTGAGGGGACGCAATTTTCTAAAGGGGGGAAGGATGTAACATCCCAAGTAATTAATGAATAATAGATATTTTTATCTATGTATATTAATGATTAAGATAGTGTTTTAGAGGCTTAAAATCAAAATAAATACAATCTTATGCATGGAATACTCTAATATTCTTAAAATATTGTTTTACTGCCTTTTGATGGAAAACCCTTTTTAAATCTATCTTTTGAAAATTTTATAAGCTATGTTTGTCAAAATAAACTTATTCTTTATGATTTGGGACATCAAAATTTACTTTGTGTGAATTTTTTGGTATTTTTCTGACAATGTTCATTTTTTAATGAATAGTGAAAAATACTACATTTTACATCAAAAATGTTTCTTAATCTAATTTATTTATATGATTAGATTATCTTATGAATTGGTCTTAATGTCTAATATGAATATATTTTTACCATTTAATCCAATGGTGGTCATTGGAATCAATTTCACTTTGAAATTGGACTTAAACTGGTGTCAATCTTTTGATACTTATTGTTTCATAAAAACATGCTATTTGCTCTGACAGCGGGAATTAATTATTAAATTAATTAATGTGACATATATGTTTTTAATTTTGTAAAATAGACTACATTTTTTAATTCAGAATATCAAATATAGCTTAGGGTGAAGCATTGGTATTTTTCTGAAAAACTCTAATTTTTTATTAATAGTGAAACCACTAAGTGGTAATCAAGAAAACTGATTTTTTAGTTAAATGAAAGTTTACCACTAATGTGTATTTAATTTTGAAAATCCGACATACATGGTTGTCATTAGTATGTAAAATGTGGTTCAATGGGATGAAAATAATTTTTTGTTGAATAGTAACTTTTTTTTTCATTAATCGCGATTAGAGGTAATTAGTGTAGTTTAAGGTAAAAATAATGCTTTAATAAAATGATATGAGCTTGAAACATGTTCTACCCCTATTGTTTGTGTCATGGCCGACCAAGATAACCCATGGGTCGATTTAGGGGACCCCATGGAGCCACTTGGGTGAGATAATGACTTTAATGCCTTTTTTTAAATAAAGGTGAAAATGACACTAACATAAATTGTTTTACTAAAACAATTTTTAGAATGGGTTATACTAATCCTATTTTTGCCAATAAATATTCATTAGAAATCTAAAAAGATTTCCTACATCAGAATGTTTTTTTTATAATTTTTAGACATTAAATAAATTAAATTATTTATGACATCATGATGATGCAGCGATGACCTCATTATTTAACGATTAAAATAAAATGGAATGATAATGTAATATATAAGACCTAAACTTGTAAAAAAACTATTTTATTGAAATATTTAGAAGCCTTATCATCTTATCTTCTAAATATATCAATGTGGGACCTTAGAAATTCGAAACACTTTTGAAAATAAAATAATAGTTTCATGATTTCCAAAAGTGCCCCTCCTCTCATCTTATAAAAGGACCCCACCTCTACCTCATTTCACACACTCCTAAAGCCTTTGGCTCGGACAACCCCTGCCCATTTACTCTCTCCACATCCCTCTCCTCATCCTAGATGATTTCCTTTCGGCATAATCCTTTCAAAAGAATCCTTTAGGCTCAAATCAAAAGGAGTTACACTTTTAAAGGTAATTCATTCTCTCATGTTCATTTGTTTTATTTTGCTTCTCCAACCCCATAAACTATTTTTATTTACTTCTTTTGTAACAAAAACAGTATATTCAATATACTAGGATGTTGTTATAAGATTTATTCGAGCTACACTCTCACACGACTACATCAAATGGTTAAAGAACATACGGTTTCCGTGGATGGCGAAATTCTGCCTCCCGAAACGATGATTGTTCAATACTCATTTAACACCTTCAAAGGTGGCCATTATGATGTCACTATTTTTATATATGATATATTATATGTTTATTATTTCCTTAAGCTTCTGTATTTTTCATTTATGGCATACCATTATTGTTTCCATTGTGGGTAAACACGATATCTTCATTTTAGGAAGTGCGGACTACCGCCCTTGAAAGTGATTTGATTCGTTAATACCATATGTGGGATGTGTAAAGGATAAAGTTAATGATATTATATATGTTATTATACTGGAATTATAATATGCTCTTATATCATTATCATTCCATTCCAGAAAATACGAAATAGAAATGGAAGTAGCCTTCATGTGTACGTACGGCTTACCGTCTCCATGAACGGTGCATTTCATTTCTTACCTCTAAATGATTATGTAATATTATAAATGCATGCATGTACTGGATATATATGAATTATATAATATCTACATCATGAATACCATTCTGGATATAATGGATACATGAACAACTTGTAATTATAAAGGGCTTATTTTTTACTCAAGTACCAATGATCGTTAAAACGACCGTTATTAACTTAAATAATTAAATAGTGTTCATTACGTGGAAATAAGTGATATAAAAGGAATAATGAACTTGAAAAAGGTTCTTAAACAAGTAGAAATTAACTCAAGTTTATTATTCAAGACATTAAAGAACGACCGAGTCAAGTCGGACTCGAGGTATGGGACTTCGTCTCAATCTCCTTTCATTGAGGCATATTTTATTTTATACACAACTTTCTTTTATACGGTGTATAAACCCCTTTGACTTTTATGTTTATTCAAAAGGAATATTTTTTATACAAAGTGTTTACTAAATGAAAAAAGGGAATTTTGTTGTCGTACGTATGCGGCGACAACGACTTCTCCTCCGTCGTGACCGTTATTTGAGTTTCGGCTTCCTCTATAAGCCATACCTTCTTTTTAAATGAAAAATAAATACCTTGTTTACTTTTATTTTATTTTGGTATTGAAAATGGTTTTCATAATGTTTTTATATCAATGTGTTGTATTTATATCTTGTGATTGAAAGGTAGGAATGTTATGTTTCCTTTATGAATGTTTTATGTGATATGATTATGTTGAGGTTCTTGGGCATTATTATGATAACGGGTGGTTCCGTGATAAACTAAGGGAGGGTGAGCCCGATATATCTCTCCAATGCATTGGGTAACGCAAAGGAGTGAAATGTTAAGGTTTCTCCGAATAGATTTTAGGGAATATACTGTGATGGGTATTCCAAACGTAACCAAGAGGGTTACTCCCTACGTAAGAATGTTATGAGTGCCTCAAGTTACCTTTATGTATTATGATTTCTATGATTTATTCATGATTTGATGAGGTATGTTAAAGTGATTTTGTTTTATGGGTAAAGTATGATCTCATCCTTATGTATATATGTAGCCATGTTTCCTTTCCATATTTTGATATCCCTTACTGAGCTTTTTATGCTCATCCCATGTTTTTTTGAAATGTTTTTCACAGGTCAAGGGAAAGGTACATGATATGATGATAGTGTCAAGGAAGTGTCAAGAATGAATCCATGTTTTATTTTAAATATTTTTCCATTGATGGGAATGAATAATACTATCTTTATGTAACCACTTTGTTTATATGTGGAATGTAATGCAAGTTTTAGGATCTAATTCTCTAAAACTCTAAACCCGAAAAGATCCTCAATGTGTAATCTTGTAATAACTCAAGATTAAGTAAAGTTTAAGGCTGGGGCCTTATTGTTGGTATCAGAGGTCGGTTTAGATAACTTTAGGAGTTAGAATTATATTAAATGATTATCCAAAAATATTTTTTTTGAAATGATATAGAATTTGAAGATTACCATGTTGCTTCATCTAAGACATGTTTGTTCAGAATGGTTTTCCGTAGAGGAAACAGGGAAGCAGTGCTAGGAAGTCATGCAGAAGAAAATAACCTTCCGAATCAGCATCCTGAGATGGTCAGAATTGGAACTGAACAGTTTGTTGTAGTAATGGCATAGTTGACTCAAGCGATAAATGGTGGTGGTATCCATACACGAGATCAGCCAGATCAACCGCAGAGGAACATGTCAGTGGTGGAACATTTCATGAGGCAACATCCCCCATCATTCAGAGGATCATCTTACCCTGTGTTAGCTGAAGGGTGGATTAAAGCACTGGAGAAGATTTTCGATGTCATGGGGTGTTCAGACAATCAAAAGGATAGTCTTGCTATTTACCGTTTGGAGGGTGAAGCAGATCAGTGGTGGTCGATGGTTAAAAATATCAGGGACGCTGATGAGATTGATGCTCTTGACTGGGATGAATTCAAAGGTATGTTTCTTGAGAAGTATTTTCCTAAGGCTGTTCGACTTAGGATGGAAAAGAAATTCTTGGAATTGAGGCAAGAGGAAGACTCAGTGGCTACCTATGAAGAAAGTTTCACTCGATTGGAAAGGTATGCTCCAAATTTTATCCGAGACCTTGATAGTAAAATCAATCGTTTTTACTCAGGATTAAAGCAAAAATATCGAATGGCATTAGCTTCTCGTGAGTTTAAAAGTTATGAAAATCTTGTTTGATGTACTGAGAAGGTGGAAATGGAGTTTTTCGATGATCAAATGTTCTATAACAACCAACAGAAGAAGAGACTGAGGTGGAAAGAGAAAGGTAAGAATTATTCAAAGAAGTCTGATGGTAAGAAAACTAAGTTTCCAGTTTGTGATAAATGTGGAAAAAGGCATGTTGGGGAATGTCTTTGGAATTCTGGAAAGTGGTACTGGTGTGGTAAGATGGGAAATAAGGCTCGTGATTGCACTGAAAAGGATCAAGGTGAAGGTAAGAACAAATTTGATTTACAGTTAGTGAAATGTTATAAGTGCAATGAGATGGGTGACTATGCAAATGAGTGTCCGACAAAGATCTTGAGTGATGGGAAGCAGTTATACTACAAGCAGAAAGGGGTGGTGAAATCCTTTGCAACTACTTCAGCAGATGTCGGGCCATCAAATGAAGTTGTATCAGGTACTTTGTTTGTTTTTTCAGATTATGCCAGTATGTTGTTTGATTCAGGGTCTACACATTCTTTCATCTCTAAAAACTTTTCTAGTAAAATGGGAATCCCATCTCAAGAAATGTCTCCTGAAATTTTGGTAAAAACACCTGGGGGAAATGTTGAGGCAAAAAGAATTTACAATAATCTTCCTATCCTTATCTGTGGAAAAAACCTACTTGCAAACCTTATTGTTCTACCTCTAGTAGAGTTTGATGTTATCCTGGGTATGGATTGGCTCTCTATTTACCATGCTAAGATTGACTGTAGAGCTAAAGAAGTTTCTTTTCAGAAAGACTTTCAGCTTGTGTACAAGAATGAACCCTTACTGTTGATAACTTATCCAGAGGCCAAGAAACTTATAAAAGATAGAAATAAATGTTACCTTGCACATGTCGTTCAAAATAAAGGAACTGTTCAGATTAATGATGTGCCAGTGGTAAATGAGTATCCTGATGTTTTTCCTGATGAGTTGCCTGGAATAATACCAGATCGGGAAGTTGAGTTTACTGTTGACTTAGTTCCTGATGCTAAGCCAATTTCAAAAACCCCTTATAGAATGGCACAAATTGAACTTTTAAAGTTGAAGGAGCAATTGAAAGATTTATTAGAGAAAGGTTTCATTAGACCTAGCACATCACCATGGGGTGCTCCTGTTTTATTTGTTAAAAAGAAAGATGGTTCTATGAGACTTTGCATTGATTATAGAGCCTTGAATAACATCACTGTTAAGAAAAAATATCCTTTGCCTCATATCGATGATTTGTTTGATCAGCTCCAGGGAGATCAGTTTTTTTCAAAGATTGACTTGAGATCGGGGTACCGTCAGCTGAAGGTAAAGGAAGCAGACGTTCCGAAGACCACGTTCCGTACGAGATATGGCCATTATGAATTTTTAGTAATGCCTTTTGGGCTAACCAATGCACCTGCTGTATTCATGGACTTAATGAATAGAATATTCCATGAGTTCTTGGATAAGTTTGTGGTGGTTTTCATTGATGATATTTTGGTGTTTTCTAAAATTAAAGAAGAGCATGAAAGATATTTAAGGGTTATCTTGCAAACCTTAAAAGAAAATAAATTGTATGGGAAATTCAGCAAATGTGAGTTTTGGTTGCAACAAATTTCTATCCTTGGTCACATTGTTTCAAAAGATGGCATAATTGTTGATCCTGCAAAAACAAAACGTTGTGGAAGAATGGCCAAGACCCAATAATGTAACTGATATTCGTAGCTTCCTTGGTTTGGCGGGCTATTACCGAAGGTTTGTTAGAAATTTTTCACGGTTATCTAGTCCAATGACTAAGATAACTCGGAAGGGTGTTAAGTTTATCTGGACAAAAGAATGTGATGATTATTTTCAAGAATTGAAGAGAAGATTGGTGAATGCTCCAGTTTTGGCACTACCTTCCAGGAATGGTGAGTTTGTTATATACAGTGATGCTTCATTGAAAGGACTTGGTTGCGTCTTAATGCAGAATGATCAGGTAATTGCTTATGCTTCACGACAGTTGAAAACTCATGAGGTAAATTACCCTACACATGATTTTGAATTAGCTGCTGTTGTTTTTGCTTTAAAAATTTGGAGACATCATTTGTATGGAGTAAAGTGTGAAATATATACTAATCACAAAAGTTTAAAGTATTTATTCACTCAGAAAGAGTTAAACATGAGACAGAGGAGATGGCTAGAATTAATCAAGGATTATGATTGTACAATTCATTACCATCCGGGAAAAGCAAATAAAGTGGCTGATGCTTTGAGCCGAAAAAGTAATGCTTCATTAGCAATGTTGTGTTTGGAACGTGATCCTTTGGTTAAGGATTTGATGAACTTTGGCATAGAAGTTATTGGTGCAGGATGTTCTTCTTTTTTGTTTCAGGTATCAGTGAGATCATCTCTATTAGACAGAATCAAGCAAGCACAGAAGCAAGGCAGTGAGTTGCAGAAAAAGGTAGAGCTGGTTCATAAAGGTAAGTTTCCTGAATTCAAAATTTATAATGATTGAATTTTGAGATTTGGGAATAGATTGTGTGTGCCTTGTGATTCACAGTTGAAGAGAGAGTTGTTATGTGAAGCTCATAGTTCTCCGTTTTCAGTTCATCCTAGCAGTACTAAGATGTATAGAGATCTGCGGGAGTATTATTGGTGGGATGGAATGAAAAGAGATATTGCTTATTTTACTGTGAAGTGTTTGACTTGTGAGCAGGTTAAAGCAGAGCGACAGTTACCGAAAGTAATGCTTCAGCCTTTACCAGTGCCAGAGTGGAAATGGGAGAATATATCCATGGACTTTGTTGTTGGATTACCGAAGACATATCAAGGTAATAATGCAATCTGGGTTATTGTTGATCGCTTGACTAAATCTTCTCATTTCCTTTCTATACGAGATACTTTTCCCTAGATCAACTTTCCCGTTTGTATCTTAAAGAGATAGTCAGGTTACACGGAGTTCCTCTCTCCATTGTATCTGATCGTGATCCCAGGTTCACTTCTATCTTTTTGAAAGGCCTTCAGAAGTCATTGGGTACTGAATTAAATTTTAGTACAGCTTTTCATCCTCAATCAGATGGGCAGTCGGAATAAACAATTCAGACCATGGAGGATATGCTACGAGCTTGTTCGATGGATTATCAGGGAAGTTGGGACCAACATCTTTCTTTGGTTGAATTTTCATATAATAACAGTTTTCACTCCAGTATACAGATGGCACAATTTCAGGCATTATATGGGAAGTGGTGTCGAACTCCAGCTTTCTGGGATGAAGTGGGTGAAAGGAAGTTGATGGGACCAGAATTGGTAGAAGAGATGGCAAAAAAAGTTCAGCTGATTCAGAAACACATGAGAATAGCTCAGAGCAGGCAGAAGAGTTATTCGGATAACTGGAGGAAGGATCTATCTTTTGAGGTACGTGATCATGTTTTTCTAAAGGTTTCTCCTTGGAAAAGTGTGATGAGATTTGGTAAGAAAGGAAAGATGAGTCCAAGGTTTATTGGACCATATGAAATTCTGGAGAAATTTGGATCAGTTGCTTACCGAGTGGCTTTACCTCCGAGTTTATCTCAGGTACACAATGTTTTTCACGTTTCGATGTTGAGAAAGTATATGCTAGATCCATCTCATGTTTTGAGTCCAGAGGTAGTTCAGCTGAAAGAGAACCTATCTTATGAGGAACAACCAGTCCAGATTCTTGACCACAGGGAGAAAGTGTTACGGAATAAGGTGATTCACTAGGTAAAGGTTTTTTGGAAAAAACCACAAGATTGAAGAGGCAACATGGGAATCTGAAAATGCAATGAGGGATAAGTACCCCCATTTATTTGATAAGTAAATAAATTGAGGGGACGCAATTTTCTAAAGGGGGGAAGGATGTAACATCCCAAGTAATTAATGAATAATAGATATTTTTATCTATGTATATTAATGATTAAGATAGTGTTTTAGAGGCTTAAAATCAAAATAAATACAATCTTATGCATGGAATACACTAATATTCTTAAAATATTGTTTTACTGCCATTTGATGGAAAAACCTTTTTAAATCTATCTTTTGAAAATTTTATAAGCTATGTTTGTCAAAATAAACTTATTCTTTATGATTTGGGACATCAAAATTTACTTTGTGTGAATTTTTTGGTATTTTTCTGACAATGTTCATTTTTTAATGAATAGTGAAAATACTACATTTTACATCAAAAATGTTTCTTAATCTAATTTATTTATATGATTAGATTATCTTAT
The DNA here is from genome assembly GCA_963277665.1 of Viscum album. Classification (NCBI taxonomy): domain Eukaryota; kingdom Viridiplantae; phylum Streptophyta; class Magnoliopsida; order Santalales; family Viscaceae; genus Viscum; species Viscum album. Next base: position 658,589,050 of record OY728140.1, read on the forward strand.
GAATTGGTATTAATGTCTAATATGAATATATTTTTACCATTTAATCCAATGGTGGTCATTGGAATCAATTTCACTTTGAAATTGGACTTAAACTGGTGTCAATCTTTTGATACTTATTGTTTCATAAAAACATGCTATTTGCTCTGACAGCGGGAATTAATTATTAAATTAATTAATGTGACATATATGTTTTTAATTTTGTAAAATAGACTTCATTTTTGAATTTAGAATATCAAATATAGCTTAGGGTGAAGCAATTGTATTTTTCTGAAAAAACTCTAATTTTTTATTAATAGTGAAACCACTAAGTGGTAATCAAGCAAACTGATTTTTTTAGTTAAATGAAAGTTTACCACTAATGTGTATTTAATTTTGAAAATCCGACATACATGGTTGTCATTAGTATGTAAAATTTGGTTCAATGGGATGAAAATAATTTTTTGTTGAATAGTAACTTTTTTTTTCATTAATCGCGATTAGAGGTAATTAGTGTAGTTTAATGTAAAAATAATGCTTTAATAAAATGATATGAGCTTGAAACATGTTCTAACCCTATTGTTTGTGTCATGGCCGACCAAGATAACCCATGGGTCGATTTAGGGGACCCCATGGAGCCACTTGGGTGAGATAATGACTTTAATGCCTTTTTTTTAAATAAAGGTGAAAATGACACTAACATAAATTGTTTTACTAAAACAATTTTTAGAATGGGTTATACTAATCCTATTTTTGCCAATAAATATTCATTAGAAATCTAAAAAGATTTCCAAAATCAGAATGTTTTTTTTATAATTTTTAGACATTAAATAAATTAAATTATTTATGACATCATGATGATGCAGCGATGACCTCATTATTTAACGATTAAAATAAAATGGAATGATAATGTAATATCTAAGACCTAAACTTGTAAAAATGCTATTTTATGGAAATATTTAGAAGCCTTATCATCTTATCTTCGAAATATATCAATGTGGGACCTTAGAAATTCGAAACACTTTTGAAAATAAAATAATAGTTTCATGATTTCCAAAAGTGCCCCTCCTCTCCTCTTATAAAAGGCCCCCACCTCTACCTCATTTCACACACTCCTCAAGCCTTTGTCTCGGCCAACCCCTTCCCATTTACTCTCTCCACATCCCTCTCCTCATCATAGAGGATTCACTTTGGGAAAAATCCTTTCAAAGGAAGCCTTTAGGCTCAAATCAAAAGGAGTTACACTTTTAATGGTAATTCATTCTCTCATATTCATTTGTATTATTTTGCTTCTCCAAACACCTAAACTATTTTTATTTACTTATTTTGTAACAACACCAGTATCTTCAATATACTAGGATGTTGTTATAAGATTTATTCGAGCTACACTCTCACACAACTACTTCAAATGGTTAAAGAACATACGGTTTCTGTGGATGGCGAAATTCTGCCTCCCGAAATAATGATTGTTCAATACTCATTTAACACCTTCAAAGGTGGCCATTATGATGTCACTATTTTTATATATGATATATAATATGTTTATTATTTCCTTAAGCTTCTGTATTTTTCATTTATGGCATACCATTATTGTTTCCATTATGGGTAAACACGATATCTTCATTTTAGGAAGTGCGGACTACCGCCCCCTGAAAGTGATTTGATTCGTTAATACCATATGTGGGATGTGTAAAGGATAAATTTAATGATATTATATATGTTATTATAATGGAATTATAATATACTCTTATATAATTATGATTCCATTCCAGAAAATACAAAATATAAATGGAAGTAGCGTTCATGCGTACGTACGGCTTACCGTCTCCATGAATGGTGCATTTCATTTCTTACCTCTAAATGATTATGTAATATTATAAATGCATGCATGTACTGGATATATATGACTTATATGATATCTACATCATGAATACCATTCTGGATATAATAGATACATGAACAACTTGTAATTATAAAGGGCTTATTTTTTACTCAAGTACCAATGATCGTTAAAACGACCATTATTAACTTAAATAATTGCATAGTGTTCATGACATGGCAATAAGTGATATAAAAGGAATAATGAACTTGAAAAAGGTTTGTAAACAAGTAGAAATTAATTCAAGTTTATTATTCAGGACATTAAAGAACGACCGAGTCAAGTCAGACCCGAGGTATGGGACTTCGTCTCAATCTCCTTTCATTGAGGCATATTTTATTTTATACACAACTTTCTTTATACGGTGTATAAACCCCTTTGACTTTTACGTTTATTCAAAAGGAATATTTTTCATATGAAGCGTTTACTAAATGACAAAAGGGAATGTTTTGGTCGTACATATGCGGCGACAACGACTTCTCCGCTGTCGTGACCGTTATTTGAGTTTCGGCTTCCTCTACAAGCCATACCTTCTTTTTAAAAGAAAAATAAATACCAAGTTTACTTTTCTTTTATTTTGGTATTGAAAATGGTTTTCATAATGTTTTATATCAATGTGTTGTATTGATATCTTGTGATTGAAAGGTGGGAATGTTATTTTTCCTTTATGCATGTTTTATGTGATATGATTATGTTGAGGTTCTTGGGCATTATTATGAAAACGGGTGGTTCCGTGATAAACTAAGGGTGGGTGAGCCCGATATAGCTCTCCAATGCATTGGGTAATGCGAAGGAGTGAAACATTAAGGTTTCTCCGAAGAGATTTTAGGGAATATACTGTGATGGGTATTCCAAACGTAACCAAGAGGGTTACTCCCTACGTAAGAATGTTATGAGTGCCTCAAGTTGCCTTTATGTCTTATGATTTCTATGATTTATTCATGATTTGATGAGGTATGTTAAAGTGCTTATGTTTTATGGGTAAAGTAAGATCTCATCCTTATGTATATATGTACCCATGTTTCCTTTCCATATTTTGATATCCCTTATTGAGCTTTTTATGCTCATCCCAAGTTTTTTTGAAATGTTTTTCACAGGTCAAGGGAAAGGTACATGATATGATGATAGTGTCAAGGAAGTGTCAAGAATGAATCCATGTTTTATTTTAAATATGTTTCCATTGATGGGAATGAAGAATACTATCTTTATGTAACCACTTTGTTTATATGTGGAATGTAATGCAAGTTTTATGATCTAATTCTCTAAAACTCTAAACCCGAAAAGATCCTCAATGTGTAATCTTGTAATAACTCAAGATTAAGTAACGTTTAAGGCTGGGGCCTTATAGTATGAGACGTTTTAAATGGGAAATGGTGACCAATATAACTAAACCATCATATATAGAATTGTTATATTCTGAGCGCGAAGGCAAAACATTGCTATAGTGACGTGAATTCCAAATTTAACTTATAATAGTTTGTAACTTTCTATCATGGGAATAGAAATTCATCAGAATGAACAATGATACTAATATATATACAGTGAATTAAAATTATTATATAAAATGCTTGACTCTATGATGGAAAGTACCACTATTACTAGGGCATGATGACACATATGACTAAATCCTTAAATGCAGAACTATATAAAAGTAGGTCAGTTAGGGAATGTTTTGTATTTGTTAAACACAAAATGGGTTTTTTAATGTCTTGGTTAAAATGATGGGACCCTCATAGGTCGTCTCATTCTTTGTACGATTTATTATTTAACCCCATGGGTATTTGAATATACTAAATTTTATGGATTTTTAAAGTGTATTCAACCACTTATATTGTGTCCCAAATAAATATATGGTGGAATATTATTTAACTTATTTCGTTATAATGATAAAATCAATTTATTAGCCTATAAGATTTATTTATATGATGTGTTAGTTAATTGAAATTCCAATTACAACCATAATGGTGTATTCCTCTATAGCATGGATTTTTTTTATAACTAATAAAAATTAGATAATTTAATGATTAAATAAATATTTTAAAATGTTTAAAACGAAATTATAAGGTAATTTCCTATTATTATGCATGGTTGTTGACGCTCCTTTCACCACAGAATCTAAAGATCGGAAAAAGGGAATATCTGAGCACAAAGTGATTCAACCTTTGAAAAAAATATCAAAAATCGACAAAGGCATGAACAAAGGATCAAAAGCAACTGCACCGTGCAAGTTATATCACTGTCGCGCAAGTCCACTTGCGCGACGACCTTGGTCGCGCAAGTGACTTGCGCGCCCTAAGTGATAACCACCCGGTAACCGCTCGGGGTCTTCTTCTGCCTATAAATAGACCCTGTGGACCCCCCATTCGAGAGATTTTTTTTTCCTGAAACTCGGATTGAAGCTCCAGACGCCCAAGTCTCTTCTCAAAGCTTCCGGAACACTTCTAAGGTAATTTCTTACCTAGAACGGAAGATCTAAAGAGAGGGAGGATGGCCTAAGTGTTGAAACTCATCAACACTTGCGTGCCTGAATGGCCAGCCCTTAAAGGAACTGGTCACACTTGTGCGCTGCCTTGTTTCTTCAATAGAAATTGCGTGTCCCTTTTCAGGGAGAACCTCAAGAGGATTCTAAAGGATTTAAGAAAGAGTCGCTCAAGTATTTTAATGCTGGTTGAAAATCGCACAAGTACCCCACACGTTGCGCAAGTATACTTGCGCGACCAATACTTGCACGCCCACGCAAGACTTGCGCGTCTTTCAAGACTTGCGCGCCCCTACCCTTTTTGGGTTCCCATATTGCCCATTTTACCCCTCTTAAGACATTTCACCTTTCTTATTCAAGATTTAGTCATAAAAATACTCTTCAAAGCCATTTATGGCATGATTTCTTGATTTGACTTCCTTATCTGAAAGGAATTCGCTGGAATATCTCTCAAAACCTAGTGATTTACATATCTTTATGTCACCAAAGATTGAGAGTTCATTCATTCAACATCATCCTTTAAGATGAGAGAATCCTTAACCTGGGTCTCCTTTTTAGGAATAATTCCTAGTTATAAGTCCGTTAATTTGGGCATCCTTCTTAGGAGTAAGCCCCAAGTCCTCTAATTTTGGGCATACTTCTTAGGAGTAATCCCCGAGTCCCTTAATTTGGGCATCCTTCCTAGGAGTAAGCCCCAATCTCAAATATGGGCATCCTTCTCAGGAGTAAGCCCCAAACATTAATCCCTAACCTGGGTCTCCTTTTTAGGAATAAGACTCAGTTATAATCTTGGGCTTCCTTTTCAGGAGTAAGCCCCAAGTCCCCTAACCTGGGTCTCCTTTTCAGTAATAAGTCCGAGTCATAATTATGGGCATCCTCTTCAGGAGTAAGCCCTGAGTCCCTTAATTTGTGCATCCTTCCTAGGAGTAAGCCCCAATCTCAAATATGGGCATCCTTCTCAGGAGTAAGCCCCAAACCATAATCCCTAACCTGGGTCTCTTTTTCAGGAATACGACTCAGTTATAATCATGGGCTTCCTTTTCAGGAGTAAGCCCCAAGTCCCCTAACCTGGGCCTCCTTTTCAGGAATAAGTCCCAGTCATAATTATGGGCATCCTCTTCTGGAGTAAACCCCAAGTCCCTTAATTTCTCTTAACCAGTCTTAAATTACGTTTGATATGGGATTCCTTCTCAGGAGTAAAACCCAATTATTAATCCTCTCCTAATTTGGTTTTCCTTTTCAGGAATATGTCCCAAGTTAGAGTATTCAAATCTCCATAAAGCACATATACCTTTATAGACCATATTCCTGGATTTTCTCCCTAAAATTAAATCCTAAATCTTCATCTATCTGGGCAGTCATACATACATAAGCCCCAAACAATTTCTTATGATTGCATCTTTCATGGAACAATTGTCTAATTTTTACCAATACCTCTTATTTCTCACACCAAGTATGACTCACGTGAACTTAGAGTATAAAAGTAATTATGACATTCTTCTTTGAGCCATCAATCATAAACGTCATACTCCATTGCTCGAAGTACCTAGGTTCTGATTCCTTTTCCAAAACAAATGATACGTAGGTAGCCCATTTATGGGTTCGATCCCAACTTTGAAATAATCCATGTCCTTCTGAATGACGATAAACTTCAAGTGCCCCACTGTGTGTCTTTAAAACCAGCCTGGTCATCATAATGACCAAGGGACTTTTATAAATGTTTCGAAGGATACCATTGACCAAGAATCTCTAAATAGATACAGATGATTCTCTATTGATGAAGAACCTCAAATACATATAAAAGATTCTCTAAATTTCTTACATATTTAATCATTGATTGTTAAAACTAAAGGAAAGCTCATTTTATACTTGGTAATGTAATAGGGATTCAAGAACATAACTTAAATCTATAAAGAGAGTCCCGGAGTAGACAATAATTCCCCTCAAAAAGGTGTGATGAGTCCGACCTCCCATTCTCTCGACCAATGCAAATTCCTAAGCCTCATCAGTTCACAAGCTAATGAGCGCCTAACTTTGGAAAGTAGGTCCAAACGGATGTGGAATCATTGCATGTTTCCGGTTCTACAAACAAACCCTCTAGAAACGGATCGGAACGTTTGAATCTCCCGTCCAGGAGGTCATCCCCAAATTCCGTGCGAAACAATCCCTAGTTATAAGTCCTTTAATTTGGGTATCATTCTTAGGAGTAAGCCCCAAGTCCTCTAATTTTGGGCATCCTTTTTAGGAGCAAGCCTCGAGTCCCTTAATTTGGGCATCCTTCCTAGGAGTAAGCCCCAATCTCAAATATGGGCATCCTTCTCAGGAGTAAGCCCCAAACCTTAATCCCTAACCTGGGTCTCCTTTTCAGGAATAAGACTCAGTAATAATCTTGGGCTTCCTTTTCAGGAGTAAGCCCCAAGTCCCCTAACCTGGGCCTCCTTTTCAAGAATAAGTCCCAGTCATAATTATGGGCATCCTCTTCAGGAGTAAGCCCCGAGTCCCTTAATTTGAGCATCCTTCCTATGAGTAAGCCCCAATCTCAAATATGGGCATCCTTCTCAGGAGTAAGCCCCAAACCTTAATCCCTAACCTAGGTCTCCTTTTCAAGAATAAGACTCAGTTATAATCTTGGGCTTCCTTTTCAGGAGTAAGCCCCAAGTCCCCTAACCTGGGCCTCATTTTCAGGAATAAGTCACAGTCATAATTATGGGCATCCTCTTCAAGAGTAAACCCCAAGTCCCTTAATTTCTCTTAACCAGTCCTAAATTACGTTTGATATGGGATTCCTTCTCAGGATTAAAACCCAATTATCAATCCTCTCCTAATTTGGGTTTCCCTTTCAGGAATAAGTCCCAAGTTAGAGTATTCAAATCTCCATAAAGCACATATACCTTTATGGACCCTGTTCCTGGATTTTCTCCCAAAAAGTAAATCCTAAATCTTCATCTATCTGGGTAGTCATACATGCATAAGCCGCAAACAATTTCTTATGATTGCATCTTTCATTGCACAATTGTCTAATTTTTACCAATACCACTTGTTTATCACACCGAGCATGACTCACGTGAGCTTAGAGTGTAAAAGTAATTATGACATTCTTCTTTGAGCCATTAATCATAAACGTCATACTCCATTGCTCGAACTACGTGGGTTATGATTCCTTTTCCAAAACAAAGGATACGTAGGTAGCCCATTTATGGGTTCGATCCAAACATTGAAATAATCCATGTCCTTATGAATGAAGATAAACTTCAAGTGCCCCACTGAGTGGCTTTAAAACAAGCCCGGTCATCATAATGACCAAGAGACTTTTATAAATGTTTCGAAGGATACCATTGACTAAGAATCTCTAAATAGATACAGATGATTCTCTATTGATGAAGAACCTTGAATACATATAAAATATTCTCTAAATTTCTTACATATTTAATCATTGATTGTTAAAACTAAAGGAAAGCTCATTTTATACTTGGTAATGTAATAAGGATTCACGAACATAACTTAAATCTATAAAGAGAGTCCCAGAGTAGACAATAATTCCCCTAAAAAGGTGTGATGAGTCCGACCTCCCATCCTCTTTACCAATGAAAATTCCTAAGCCTCATCAGTTCACAAGCTAATGAGCGCCTACCTTTGGAAAGTAGGTCCAAACGGATGTGGAATCATTGGATGTTTCCGGTTCTACGAACAAACCCGCTAGAAACCGATCGGAACGTTAGAATCTCCTGTCCAAAATTTCATCCCCGAATTCCATGTGAAACAAAAATGGTGAACCCGACGTGAATCCTTAACCAAGTTAAAGTGATATTCTTCTGATTTGTTAGGCCCCTTGGGCCAAAAAATCTATCATTGACATGTGCTCATCCAAAAGATGCAGTGGCCGGATTCATCTTGATTATGTCCGTTATATGGAACCGGCACTCTTTTCTCAAGATCTTCTGCAAACTGTCTTTCCTTAAATTCACCCCTGTGAATACTGCTGTTGTGAACACCTCTACTGTGAGGTCTGCTGCTGTGAAAACCAATACTGCTACTCCTGCTGGAACGTCGTCCGCTCTGAGGATGACATCACCAACTCAGCATCTTCAACGCTGGGTTTCTAATGCACTGGTTAAGGAGTACCGTATCAATGGTACTATCCCAACTCTGGAGGCCACTCGTCAAGCCCTCCAAGTTAACAACTCTACCTGGTCGTCCGGACAACGGCGGCCAGCGATCAAAAAGCAGGCGCTGCTGACTACCGTCTCCAACCGTTTCGGGTCGTTATCCCCAGAACGCAATTTCCATTTACTCCCTTACTCTGAGGAAGTGAATGAGCAGGTCCCTCAGGGCCTTAATTCAAAAAGACAGGAGTCCTTCCTGAGGGCTCCCATCAACAATCGCTGCCAGACTCGTGCGGTAGTGCGCCCTCAACATGATGAGGGTACCGACTCCAGGCATTCAGCTCAGGTTCCTCGAACCCGAGCAGGCAAGATGAACCGCCAAGGACGGGATCTGGTTAACAATAGACAGGTTATCATCCCTGCCATCTTCAGAGAAGTACACCAACCTAACTTGGTGGCGAACAACGAGCAGGCACACACACCTTCCCGTTTTAATTTCGTTGTCCAGCAGACACGTCTGGCAACATCACGCCAATCCCGTCAGGCAATTCCTACGGAGTACTATAGGCAGGAACATACACCTGCTTATAAGTCATCAGCTAGTTGGCAGTCTCGTCCGGCTACATATGATGAATCACGTCAACCACCTTTGGCGGAGTGCAACCAGCAGGCACATACACCTGCTAACATTAATAAAGTATACCAACAGTGTCACTTGGTAGCAATCAGAGAAGTAATTCGGATAGCCCTGATGACAAGCAAAAGGCAGACTAAACTCTCTGCCCCCACACTTGAGTACTGTCAGAATCCTCTGATAGGAAAAGGAGTACAGGAGTAGGAACATACACCTACTCCGAGCTCGGAATGGACATATATTCCTGTTCCAGAGGCTGAAGTCACCAAGCACATTTTGTCAATAGTGAAAGAGCAGAAGAAAATCCCTGCTCATATCCTGGATGCCTATCAGGATATTATAACAACTTCATCATCATCCTAGGAGAGGACACATAAATCTTTTCCTACCTGTGGAGTGACGCATCAACATCTCACTCCAAAACAGACACACACATCTGTTTCAGTCCAAGAGGGTTATGGGGCGTACTCCCCTATATCATACGGACATCCAAGTCAGGCACATACACCTGATTTGAGTGGAGATCGTCAGCCTAACCTGACCATATTTCCTGATCAGGAACATGCACCTGCTCAGAGTAACCACTTTCTTCAACAAGTGGTTTCCAAAGTGAGTAAGAAGGCATCTAAGAAAAAGATCTGCCCAGCACAGTCAGGAGATCAAAGGCCAGTCTATAACAAGGCCTTGCTCGATGCTGGAGTTCTTGAAGCCCTTAGACATTTATCTGTCGGAATTCAAGATTCTACTCCCTCAGTTCCCAATAACGGGAACATTAATTCTGAAGGTCTTCAACAGAAACTTCCTCATGAAGGCTTGATTCATGAAAATTCGGTCAATCTTGAAGTTTCTTCTTCAGATGAGAGCCACAGGAACCCTCTATGTGGTCAGAAGACCAAGGAGCAAGAGATATCATCTTTTGCTGTAACCCATTATGGTGGTCCTCCCCATGATGATGAACTTCTTTGTGAAAGTCCTCTCCGCAGTAGTGATTCACATTGCCTGGAAAATAATCCAGTGGACAATGTAGTGCCGAGAAAGCCCTCTTATCTTGAGGTACTTGCAAATGCGAAACCAGCCATGTCTGATGCTTTATCGCTAACAAGTGAAATACTTTCTCAATCAGAAGATAGCCCAGGGTGTAGGTCATTATCCGAACCACCCCTAAGTCATACATCTTCTAGTTTGATCAATGATCTCTCTACCAATCTTATTGAATCCGATAAAACAACAAGGAAACACCAACTCTTGTCAAAACAGGTAGAAGAATCTTCATTTAATGACAAAGAGGAAATGCTGAACATGAGGAAAAACTGGCAAAAGGTGAGGTACCAGTCATGTTTTCGCCTTTGGCTGACTCCCAGTATGACATTCCAATGATGTTGACGGATGATGGAATCCATGATATTCGTCTCAACATATGGAAAAATCTTTGTAAATTGAAGAAGAAGGTATTATCTTATGATGAATATGAAAATCATCTTATGATTATAGAAGGGCTACAACGTCAGATTGATTTGGCATCTCTATCACTCTCTCGGTATCCGAAGGCTGAAAAGCAACAGAGAACCCTTCAACGTTCATGCCTTAGCGCACTAAGAAAATTACATCAGTTAATTGCCAATGCTCCATCTAATGTTCATATCAGAGGATGGGGTGTTCACGGAGCACTACATTTCACAGTGCTTTCCAGTCAGCAAAGCCCTCCGAAAATGGTCTCATGCAATGTTATTGCCCATGGCCGGCCACAGTCAATGGGCTTTGTTCATAATCAAAGGCTTGCTCAAGAACAGGCTTCAACTAGTTCCTCTCAAAATCAAGCATATAAAGAACAAGTTGGTGAATTTCTCCTACATCAAGCAGGCGAGAATATTGCACAAGCCTCTCATATGGAGAAAACACGTCATCAAATGACAGAAGTTTCAGAAAGCATCCAACGGTCTGTTGAACCAGGTGATAAAAGTGGATACAGGTTAATGCATCCAGCTAATTTCGGAACTAAGATTCGCATTTTAAGAGATATTTTAAGAAGATCTCAGACATAGTATGTCAAGAGACACCCCAGCTTGTCAGACTGGGGACTTCTCTAAATCAACCCTCAGAGTCAACATATGGGATTCGAGGAGTTGAGCGGAAGCAGCAGGAACATCCCCAGTTCTCGAGACTGGGGACTCTTTCAAATCATCAATCCCCTCCTTAGAGAATGTCGGTCTTTTCTCGATTGGGGAAGAAGCCACAAGAGGAACGAAGATCCAAATTATCCGGAGATTCCCTCCAAGTTATAGCTCGTCAAGAAGTTCCTAAAATATTGAATCAACAAAAGGCAATGTCTCGTCAAAGACATGAAAAAAGACAATATCACATAAATGTTGATAGAAGGGATGTGATGCATTATGCATCAAACAATGTCATCAATGCCGTTGTTGCTAATCCACCAGAGGATGTTCACTCAGGGGACTTAGATGAAGAGAATCCTACTCAAGAAAATGTACGCACCAATACAAATGAAGAAGGTGTACGTACACGAAGTCAAAGGATTACTCAGAACCTAGGTAATCCACTTCCCTCCCTCCAAAAGGTATCCAACAAAGGGAAGGGAAAGAATCAGGTTACATATCCATCCTCTGAAGAAGGTCAATCGCTCTCATTAGAGTAAAGGTTTGCACAACAGGAGGAAGAAATGAAAGAACTAAGAAAGTTGAATGCAAAACTACTTTAGAGTAGTCTTCTTCTTAAGAATGCTGAAGTCCGACAGCCGAAGGAATTTGTTGTAACTACTGAGATGGGTCAGGAATATCCTCCTTTATCAGTACACCCTCAGAGGTCTAATCCTATGGGTCAAACACAACAACAGTTAGCAGCACTACCATCAATTGCAGCACCAACCACCACGTCTGTCCAAGCTCCATTCATTGCACCTACCCAAAACCAAGTTCAACCTGATGTTTCACAAAAGTTAATAACTACTATTGAGTCATTAACAGCTCGGTTAGAAACTATGGAAGTGAAACGGGCGCAAGTTCAACCAGAAAAGAAAGTTTACCCTGAATGGGTAGATTCAATTTCTCCTCCATCTAGTTTTGGAAACCCTGTTTTCCCTACTTTAAATGGATCAGGTGACCCTGAACAACATTTGACGCATTACGTGTCTTGTTTTGATCCTATGATGGGAACTCCAGAGCCGCAAGAAGCAGTGAAACTCAGATGCTTCGTGCGAACCTTGCAAGGACCAGCTTTTGTATTGTATACAAGCTTGCAATCCTGGTCAATCATCGGATGGGAGGATCTTTGTCAAAAATTCCTTCTTCAGTTCATCTCAACATTGCCAAAAACGACAATTTTCGATCTTACAAACTGCAAGAAAATGGAGAATGAAAGAGTCTCTGATTTCATTGCTCGTTGGAAGGGATTAACGTATTCCCTAAGTTTAACACTCCATCAGGAGGAACTGTTGCCAATCTGTGTGGAAAATTTGCGTGACGAATTACGCACGCCATTGATCCCTGTGAAATACACAGGAGGGTTTCGAGACCTTACTTCAATCGCTCAATAGATTGAAGATTCCCTTATACAGGCTAAGGTTAAATCTCGTGTAATTCCATCAGTTCCAGGAAGGAGAATGGGTAAAGCGGAAACTGCTACAGTTATGCTTAAACAAGCACCTGTACCTATTTCTACTTCAAAACCTTCATCTTCTCGAAGGTCTCCACCTCCTGAACGCCAACAACAAAGGCTGTTTCGTCCAAATGATCAAAGTGATCAACGACGAAAACAATTTGGGGATTTGAAGAGTAAAACATACTCTTTTCGAAGTGAGCAAGTTCCTGGTTACATCATTTCAGCTCTGGAAAATAATTTGGTTCAATTACCAGTGCCCAAGAGGCCAAACAAGGAAGGAGATGAAGACCGCCCCAATTATTGTCCCTTTCATCAAATTTTGGGGCATCCCATCCAGTAGTGTTTTGTCTTTAAAGACCTCCTGCAAAAGATGGTCGACTTGGGAAAAGTAAAATTGAAGGGTTATTCAGCTCAAGTAGCGTGTATTACCGCTACAGATCCAGAGGAAGGATGCGAGTGGCAGGAAGTCAAAAGCAAAACTACTCAAAAATATGATGATTGGATGGTCAGAAAGACAATCAATCAGACCCATTCCATTTTGCGAACACAATTGAAGAAGCCAATTGTGTCTCCTACAAAAGCTGCAGTAAAGCCTCCATCAAAAGACAAATCCTCAAAAGGGAAGCGCAATTCAAAGAAGAAAGATGAATCAGAAGAAGATGAGTATGTATCGAGGCCTAAGTTGTCTTTGACTCTGGCAGATTTCATGCCATCTTCTTCAAAGAAACGGGCACCGCCCCACCAAACGGCATAGCCTAAACAGGATAACCAGGCAGTGTCTTTTTCAGACGAAGAGTTAATATTTGGTTCTGTTAATATGATTCAATTAACAGATCCATATTCTAGTCTTGATGAGCATGAATTCCCTGTATTAAATAAGGGAATCCGAGGAAGTTCTAGAGGTTCAGGATACAGGGGAAGACGTGGATCTTTCCGAAGCCACAACTCTAATTCTACCCCTGCTAGCACTGTATATGCAGCAGAAACTCATGGTAGAGCCCTTCAGCGAGCTCAAAAAGAACAAGCAAGTTCTTCTGCCAATGGCCAAATCAGTTTTGGCACAGTTATTTTGGAAGACCGATTAAAGGTTACATATTCTTTATCTCAGCAAGAAAATGGATATAATCAGTCTAATCTTCCAAAACCAAGGATGTTGCCAACTTCATTACAAGATGCATCGGCTTCCAAAGCATCTGCTTTCAAGGTACCTGCTAAAAAACATATTCCTGTTGGGAAACGCAGACCTCTAGATCAAAAGTATGATATATTGAAACACTTGGCCCAAGTACCATCCATGTTATAAATTTTTGATGCTTTGAATCTGTCAAAAGATCTTCGGGATGCACTCATCAAAGCTTTGACAAGCCCTCAAGAGTTTGAAGCTGAAATTGCTACAGCTGAAGTCTATCACATAGAGAATAATCCTGCAGAATGCCATGCATTGATATCATTTACTGATAAAGATGAAGATGATGTTGTGCATGGGCACATAAAACCTTTGTACTTATCTGGAAAAGTCAATGGTGTAGATATTCGAAGAGCTTTCATTGACAATGGTTCAGGAGTCAACCTCATGCCCATTCGTACACTTCGTCGATTGGGCCTCACGGAATCTGATTTATCTCCTTCTACCATGATGTTACAAGGATATGATAAAAATGAACAAGAACCACTAGGTGAAGTTACACTCAGAACTCAGTTTGGAGATCTTGTATCCAATTCAGATTTCATGATTGTTGATCAAGACTCAGCTTTTAATATCTTGCTTAGAAGACCCTGGCTACATCAGCATGCAGCTATTCCTTCATCATACCATCAATGTCTCAAATACTGTTTCAATGGTCAAGTTGGAACATTTTATGGTGATAAGGCCCCGTTCAAGACATGTGAGTCTCAATACATTGAGGAGGAATTTTATCACATGAAGGGAAGAGAAAAATATACAGTGAAGGAAATTAGCAAAGTTAATGCTCCATATGGTTTGGAGAAAATTCCAATAAATCCATTTACACATGTGAGTACAGATTATGTGTTACCTATCAGTCAAATTGACAAAATAGGCCCAAATCAAAATACTCTTATGGAAAGATCCATAATGACAATTACGGAAATCGATCCAAACAACATGGGAGAAATTGGTAACCTACCAAACAGTGATGAAAGAATAAGTGGTGATGTTTTCATTTCATCTTCTGACGTACAACAAGTCTATACTTCGCTAATCAGGCTAGATGACGTTATAGCAACACCAGAGGTGAATAATGATGTCGATTCTCAATCCATCATCTCCTCTTTATTTCCCAAAGATGGCCCTTTATGATCAATAGGGTCGGAAATGGAAGCTTCTTCTTCAAAATGTGAAAATTTTGATATCTCTTATGATCATGAAAATTTCGTTTTTTCATCTACTTTGCAAGTAGAAACAGAAGAAATAGCATGTAATGAAGAGGAAGAGGAAGATATTAGAGATTCTCCTCCAGCATTTTAAGAGGGTATTTCTACCACTATGGATGAACTCAGAGAAATAAATCTTGGTACAGAGAAAGATCCACGCCCCACTTTAATTTGTGCGGCCATGACCCTTGAAGATCAAGAGATGTATATTTCTTTTCTAAAGAAAAATAAAGATATTTTTTCTTGGAATTATATAGAAATTCCAGGGCTTGATCCTGATGTTTCTACTCATCATTTGGGTTTACCAAAAGAACATCGAGGATTTAAGCAAGCCGTGAGAAGAACACACCCAACCTATGCTTCCAAAATTGAAGCTGAAGTGGATAAGCTGATCAAAGCCAACTTCGTCAGAGAAGTTCAATATCCCAAATGTTTGGCTAATATTTTCCCTGTAATGAAGAAAAACGGACAAATTAGGGTTTTCATCGATTTCAGAGATCTTAATCGGTATTGTTCTAAAGATGATTTCCCAGTTCCGATTACAGAACTCTTAATTGATGCGACGGCTGGCTATGAATTAATTTCCTTCATGGATGGATATTCCGGATATAATCAGATTCGAATGGCCCTAGAGGATGAGGAATTTACAGCCTTCAGAGCCCCTCAAGGTGTGTTTTGTTAACGGGTGATTCCCTTTGGTTTAAAGAATGCAGGTGCAACATATCAACACGCCATGCATCGTATCATCAAACCTCTTTTAGGGAAGTTTGTTGAATGCTATGTAGATGATTTGGTGGTTAAATCCAAACAACGTTATAATCACTTGGCTGATTTGGAAGTCATATTCCACAAGCTTCGACAACATAATTTGGAGAAGAACACCATAAAATGTGCTTTTGGGGTAACCTCAGGAAAATTCCTCGGCTTTGTTGTACGTCATCGTGGTATTGAAGTCGATCCTGAGAAGACCAAATCAATCCTCGGTATGTCACCTCCTCAGAATTTGAAATAATTAAGAGGACTTCAAGGACACTTAGCCTTTATACGGTGTTTCATCGCCAATTTGGAAGGAAAAAGTTTACCCTTTACCAAATTATTGAAGAAAGGAGTCACTTACCAGTGGACTGAAGAATGTCAAGAATCATTTTATGTTATAAAGAAATACCTCTTGAGTCCACCAGTACTCATGCCACCTGTTGAGGGTAGACCGCTTATCCTCTATGTGACAGCTCTAGAGCGATCATTGGGTGCCTTTCTCACTCAAAAGAATGATGCTGGGAATGAAAATAGCCTCTACTATATCAGTAGAACTATGCATGAAGCAGAAACCCGGTATTCAAGTATTGAGAAGTGCTTCCTGGAATTAATCTTTGCAGTTCAGAAACTGAGACACTACCTGCAACATCACGGGGTCCAATTGGTATCTCGCAATAATCCGCTCACATTCATCCTTAGTCGTCCAATGCTTACAGGACGTCTAGCAAGGTGGGTAGTTATTTTGCAGCAATTCAACATTCAGTATGTGTCTCAAAAGGCAATTAAGGGCCAAGCTCTGGCTAATTTCCTGGCTGAACATCCATCAGTGGAAGAAACGTCTTTAGATATTGAACTCCCTGATGAGGAATTTTTCTCTATTCAAGAGAGTCCTCAAACATGGGAAATGTATTTTGATGGTGCTTCTAGAAGTCCAACAGGGAAGAAAATGGAAAATCCTAAATTCAACAAAGTTGGTTTAGGAATTGTGCTCATTTCTCCAGATAAGGCAGTGTTACCTTATTCCTTTTTATTGTGGGAAGGTGGTACCAATAATGAAGCTGAATACCAAGCTCTCATTACAGGCTTGGAGTTAGCACTTCAAGCAGAAGTGAATCACTTAAAGGTGAATGGTTATTCAGACCTGGTAATTAAACAAGTCAATGGGGATTATGCCATCAGAAAAGAAGAATTAATACCCTTGTCTAATTACGTCAAAGAGTTAATGGAAGAATTTCCTTCAGAACCGACATTTTCTTATGTCCTAAGATCACAAAATGCTCAAGCTGATGCACTGGCTAATATAGACGCAGCTCTAGCAGATCCAAATCGGGACGAGACAACCATCAGTATTGCCCACCGTCGTGCAATTTCACCTAATGTTCAAGTCAGAACAGAGGAAATTAATGAAATTAGTCCCATTTCTGAACTGTATGGTCATACTACAGGATGGATGTCACCTATCAGGGAATACCTTCAAAATGGAACACTTCCACCTGATAGAGCCGAGAAAGAACAAATCTGGCGACATGTGGTCAATTTTACTCTTTATAATAGCCCAATCCACCTCGAGAAAATTCTCTATAAACGTGGTTTTGATGGAGTTCTTTTCAGATGTATTGATGGTGAAGAGACAATGGCTGTCATAAAAGAAGTGCATGCAGGAGTCTGTGGTGCCCACTAGTCTGGACATAGATTGTCTGATCAAATTCGAAGGCTTGGATACTTTTGGCCTTCAATGATACAGGATTGTGTTGATTTCACAAAGAAGTGTCATTCATGTCAAATACATTCCAACTTCATTCATCAACCTCCAGAGTTGCTTCATATAGCTAAATACTCGTGGCCATTTTCCACATGGGGAATGGATGTGGTGGGACCTTACCCTTCAGCTACGGCCAAGCAGTTTAAGTACATTCTTACTGCTACTGATTTCTTTTCCAAATGGGCAGAGGCAGTACCTCTCAAAGAAGTTAGTTCTAAATGCATTGTTAGCTTCATCAAATCTAACATCATTACTAGATTTGGTGTCCCTCATACCATAATGATGGATAACAGCACCAACTTCTGTTCTTATGAGGTGAGGAAATTGTATCAAGAATACAACATTAAATCCAACCATTCATCTCGGTATCATGCGGCAGCCAATGGCCAAATAGAAGCCTTTAACAAGACTCTTTCAAATATACTGCAAAATATGGTGGATAAAGATAAGAGGTCATGGCCTGATAAACTCTTTCATGCATTATGGGCTTATCGGACTACCACCCGCAATGCAACGCGGTCAACTCCATATTCGTTGGTATATGGAACAGAAGCATTCTTGCCAATTGAAGTTCAATTGCCCTCACTCAGAGTAGCCATTTGTGATCAGTTATCTACAGATGAGCAATCCCAAAAGCGATTGAATGAATTTGAATAGTTAGATGAGAAAAGATTGTGAACTTTGCACCACATGGAAATCTATCACAATCGAATAGCACGAGCTTTTAGAAAAAAAGTTCGTCTTCGTTCGTTCGTTCAGGGAGAATTGGTATTGGTTCTCAGAACACCAATGATACCAGGAAAGATGCCTCCCAAGCTTGAACCAAAATGGGAAGGACCTTATTCAATATATAAGGTCTACTCTAATGGAGCTTATTCATTAATCTCAATGGATGGGGAACTCATCAAGACTCCAACCAATGCCATATTTCTGAATAAATATTTTGTATAAACACAAAATATGGTCCCCATAACCAAGAATCTTACAATTGGTTCATACAAGCAACGGTCCAGTATGACCTTAAACTGCAACTGCATCCAACATGACGTTAAACTGTAGAAAAGAAGATGTCCCCGCAACATGACACTAAACTGTGCAGCACCATTTCGTCCTTGCTATATGACGTTAAACTATACATCAATGGTCCAGTATGACCTTAAACTGCAACTTCATCCCACACGACGTTAAAATGTGAAAAAGTTCCCTAAACCGTCTAGCATGACCTTAACTGCATCATCCCTGGTCCATGCATATGACCATAAACTATTTGCAAGTCCCTTATGTCCAGAAAGACGTTAAACTGTGACGTCCTAACTACATGATGCTAAACTGTATAAAAGTCCCTTATGTCCGGAAAGACGTTAAACTATATAATCATCAAAGGTCCAACATGACATTAAACTGCACCATCCACGGTCCATGCATATGACCTTAAAATATTCGCACTTTCGTCCAACATGACATTAAACTGTGAAAAAAATCCCCAATGCGTCCAACATGACGTTAAAATGATGCACTCTTCTGTCCTCACTGCATGACATTAAAACTGCACAGTCCCCCTTTCGTCCAATATGACGTTAAACTCTATTATTCCCATCGTCCTAACTACATGACGCAAAACTGTACAGAAAATTCATAATACGTCCTACATGACATTAAACTGTATTTTGTCCCTGCTACATGACACTAAACTGTGCAGCACCAATAGTCCTAACTGCAAGACTTTAAAATGCATAGTCCCTTGATATGTCCTACATGACATTAAACTGTGCATCGTTAAGGTTGTTGTTACCTCTTGTTTTTCACACCGGGTATGACTTACGTGAGCTTAGAGAAAACCTCAACCATAACACTCTCTTTGGGCCGCTAACCTTGTGTAGGTCCCAACAACATTTTTTATTAGATCGTTGTCCCCAAGAACAACTTGATCATTAATTCATTCTTTAATTGAACTACACGGACTTTGATCCTTGCCCTCTAGGCTAGGTATGTAAGCATCCTCCTAGGGTTCAAGCCCAAAAACAATCTCTTCACATCGGTTCACCACCATCTCATATGATGTTGATTTGTGAAACTGCCCCTAGAATCAATATTTTTACATTGATTCACTTTCGTCCTTGTTATACGACGTTAAACTTTACAACACTTTTGTCTGGTATGACAATAAACTACAAGATTCTTTGATCTCCTCACTTGAGAGAGAACTATTATTGAAATTGATTTTTCAATCATGTTTCATTTCAAAAAGACTACGTGCATACATGGTAATGCCTAAATTTTTTATCTCAGGTTAAATCATCATTGCACAAAAGTCCCCTTTCACCCTTCACATGTACGAACCAAATTTGTACAAAGGGTAGTTCTAGAACTACGTGGGATTGATTCCCATCCTTATGGGATACGTAGGAACGTTCGAGTATCCCTCAGATACAGCCCAAAGTCTTTTGGGCCTAACCCCAAATTTCACTTTCAGTCCCTTGGCTGAAAAGTCCCCATGAAAACACACACTGCGTATTCATTATTATGGTCCAAATTCTATGACCCTAAAATAAGATTTCTCATACTTTCGTCCTGCACGACGTTAAACTGCATTTCAAGAACTACGTACGGCTTGATTATCAATCTTTTGAGATACGTAGTGAAGTCCAAAATTTCAATTCAGGACCCAGCCAGAACATGATTATGGTTATCATTGACCTATGTATCTCTATATACATTGGACAATACCCATCTTTATGTGTTATAATCCTAACCTTAAATATTTCCACATCTTCATAACCCTTTTCATGGCATCTAGTCACAAAAATGTCAAACTTCTGAGAATTCTTTTTCCTGACTATACAGCACATGCCTATAGGTGGCCTTGCATAAACAGTCCACATAACAGACTTATTAGCCAAAAGATACTATTTTATTTAACTATGCAGCCAATGACCTTAGGTGGCCCTGCATAATTCAACCTCCTAACGGGTTTGTTAAATGATGGTAACTTCATTCTTGGGAAGAATTCCTCTTTTGTCCTTATTTGTCTTAAACAACAGTATGTAGGGATCCGCAAAATAATAGCCATCCTTAACATATTTGTCCCGTATCCTTTTTCATGATCTGAAATTATTCAAGTCTATGGTTTATTCTTCTTCCCTACGTTTGGGTCAGACCTTCATGGGAGTGATATTCACCTAGTTCTTCGATAATCTTGTCTGGAAATATCTTCTCCATATTCAAGTCCCTCTTTCCATACAACAAACTCTATAATTTAGAAAATTTTAATCTCCATAAACTTTCACTAGCTTTTAGCACTAGGAAAGTAAATTTCTGGGAGTTCTTTTGCCTGACTATACAGCACGTGCCCATAGGTGGCCTTGTATAAACAGTCCACATAATAGAATTTTCAGCCGAAAGATGCTATTTATTTAACCATGCACCCAATGCCCTTAGGTGGCCCTGCATATTTCAACCCCCTAACGGGTTTTGTTAAATAATAGTAACATCATTCTTGGAAACTACTTCTTCTAATGCCTTTTAGCTCTTTTTCATATCATTTGTCAGATTCAAATATTCTTAAGCCATAGTTTACATTTTTTCCCTCATACTCGAGTATGTTAATATGTTATCAGATAAATTGTCAAGGAATTGAATCAATTTTAATCCATTTCGGTCAAAGCTATTTTGACCTTAAACATTAGCCCCTTTATGTCCGGCATGCATGACTTTAAACTTCCCATAAAAGACAAAGGAACTCTGAATAAAAGTCAAGTTCCAGCTCACTAAATATACATTTTTTATGATTTAGGTAATATTGAGCAATTAAAAGATTCAAAGTTTGTAGGGTTATTTGTAATAAATCCTAGTAAAAATCAAACTATGCTTACTAGGACCATTGGCTTAAGTAAAATTGAAGCAGGTAATGAAAGAATGCTGGTACAAATTATTGAAGACAAAAGTATTTTTCATTGATACACAAGAGTTAGAAGTAAATCCATAGACTGGAGTCTCTTCTCTTTTTCAAGAATTACAAGAGGCTTTCAACATAACACTTTATTTGATTTACGGAATCCCGAGCTTCATCAGCAAAAACCTGGAATTCATTCATTCAACTGGATACAAAAAGAGATGCAGTGATACCAGCTCTTCTCAGATAAATTGTAAAAGGATGTTCTTGAGTGCAGTTTGAGAAAATTTTCTGCTAATCAAACAGTGACTCTGTTTCTATCCAAGAGACTTGGAAGATGGATACATGGATTTGAGAATGGAGCATTGGAAGTAAAGAGCCATTTGGAGAGAGTACTCTTTTCAGATATTGCTCTAATACCATGTTTTTCTTCTCTCCACCAACCGGTAGTGGAAAACATTTCATCCCATGGGTTTTCCATTTTCATATCTGCAAGGAAATAACATGAAAGAAGAATTTGAAAGTTCACACCGTTGTTGTTTCTCTTAATGCACAGCATAACCTAAATGAAGGAGTAGCAGTGCAGCTGCATTTCAGGTGTATAGTTCATTTCATCTGGAACATTGACTCCTTGCAGGTGACCATGACCACATAGAGACAGGTAGATGCTCTGTGGGAAGTTAAGATGATATTTCTTCAAGTACTTAGCCAAATCTGGGAAAGTGCTTTCACAGATATCGTAGTAATCGTGGCCAATGATGTTCATCATGTCATCAATCCGCTTGCTAGACAGTTCATCAGTCATTCCAATTCCCTTGGGAACCACTGAATCTGCACAAAAGATAAATAAACTAACTCTTAAATAGGTTTATTTTTTATAAAATTTGTGAAAAAATTTGAAAAATGGCTAAGGCATTAAGGCGCGCAAGTCTAAACAATGGCGCGCAAGTATTCGTGTGCCGCGCTACTTTTTGACGCACAAATATAAACCACGCAAGTACAGATACCTTTATAGTAGCACGACATCAAGGAAAACACTATAAAACAGAGCAACATGCGTGGCTAAGGTGACCTGCGCGGCGAGAGCTCGAAGGTATGAAGTCCAGAAATCCGGATGCTTGTACGGAGGTGAGGCCATGTATTTATAGGCCAGAAGGCCTATCTGCGCACCGTACCCAGTGCGCTTAAGGCCTACGCGACGCAAACATGCGCGCCGCCCTCTGTGCCCGGAAGACTTGCGCGCCCCCTTTTCCTTTGGATGGATTCGATTTCCTCTGAGTCAAATCCTCATTTCTCTCCGGATCCAACTCTGAGGGGGGACTTTTGTTGACGCTCCTTTCGTCACAGAATCTAAAGATCAGAAAAGGGGAATATCTGAGCACAAAGTGATTCAACCTTTGGAGAAAATATCAAAAATCGACAAAGGCATGAACAAAGGATCAAAATAAACTGCACCGCGCAAGTTATATCACTGTCGCGCAAGTCCACTTGCGCGACGACCTTGGTCACGCAAGTGACTTGCGCGCCCTAAGTGATAACCACCCGGTAACCGCTTGGGGTCTTCTTTTGCCTATAAATAGACCCTGTGGGCCCCCCATTTGAGAGATTTTTTTTCCAAAAACTCGGATTGAAGCTCCCGACGCCCAAGTCTCTTCTCAATGCTTCCGGAACACTTATGAGGTAATTTCTTACCTAGAACGGAAGATCTAAAGAGAGGGAGGACGGCCTAAGTGTTGAAACTCATCAACACTTGCGCGCCTGAATGGCCAGCCCTTAAGGGAACTGGTCACACTTGCACACTGACTTATTTCTTCAATAGAACTTGCGCATCTCTTTTCTGGGAGAACCTCAAGAGGATTCTAAAGGATTTAAGAAAGAGTCGCTCAAGTATTTTAATGCTGGTTGAAAATCGCGCAAGTACCCCACACATCGCGCAAGTATACTTGGGCGACCAATAGTTGCGGGCCCACGCGATACTTGCGTGTCTATCAAGACTTGCGCGCCCCTACTGTTTTTTGGTGCCCATCTTGCCCATTTTACCCCTCTTAAGCCATTTCACCTTTCCTATTCAAGATTTAGTCTTCAAAATACTCTTCAAATCCATTTATGGAATGATTTCTTGATTTGACTTCCTTATCTGAAAGGAATTCGGTGGAATATCTCTCAAAACCTAGTGATTTACATATCTTTATGTCACCAAAGATTGAGAGTTCATTCATTCAACATCATCCTTTAAGATGAGAGAATCCTTAACATGGGTCTCATTTTTTGGAATAATACCTAGTTATAAGTCCTTTAATTTGGGCATCCTTCTTAGGAGTAAGCCCCATGT
Source organism: Viscum album (assembly GCA_963277665.1). Taxonomy (NCBI): domain Eukaryota; kingdom Viridiplantae; phylum Streptophyta; class Magnoliopsida; order Santalales; family Viscaceae; genus Viscum; species Viscum album. Next base: position 658,612,872 of record OY728140.1, read on the forward strand.
CTTCTAATTTTGGGCATCCTTCATAAGAGTAAGCCCCGAGTACCTTAATTTGGTCATCCTTCCTAGGAGTAAGCCCCAATCTCAAATATGGGCATCCTTCTCAGGAGTAAGCCCCAATCCTTAATCCCTAACCTGGGTCTCCTTTTCAGGAATAAGACTCAGTTATAATCTTGGGCTTCCTTTTCAGGAGTAAGCCCCAAGTCCCCTAACCTGGGCCTCCTTTTCAGGAATAAGTCCCAGTCATAATTATGGTCATCCTCTTCAGGAGTAAGCCCTGAGTCCCTTAATTTGGTCATCCTTCCTAGGAGTAAGACCCAATCTCAAATATGGGCATCCTTATTAGGAGTAAGCCCCAAACCATAATCCCTAACCTGGGTCTCCTTTTTAGGAATAAGACTCAGTTATAATCTTGGGCTTCTTTTTCAGGAGTAAGCCCCAAGTCCCCTAACTTGGGACTCCTTTTCAGGAATAAGTCCCAGTCATAATTATGGGCATCCTCTTCAGGAGTAAACCCCAAGTCCCTTAATTTCTCTTAACCAGTCCTAAATTACGTTTGATATGGGATTCCTTCTCAGGAGTAAAACCCAATTATCAACCCTATCCTAATTTGGGTTTCCTTTTCAAGAATAATTCCCAAGTAAGAGTATTCAAATCTCCATAAAGCACATATACCTTTATGGACCCTATTCCTGCATTTTCTCCCTAAAAGTAAATCCTAAATCTTCATCTATCTGGGCAGTCATACATACATAAGCCCCAAACAATTTCTTATGATTGTATCTTTCATGGCACAATTGTCTAATTTTTACCAATACCTCTTGTTTCTCACACCGAGCATGACTCACGTGATCTTAGAGTGTAAAAGTAATTATGACATTCTTCTTTGATCCATCAATCATAAGCGTCATACTCCATTGCTTGAACTACGTGGGTTCTGATTCCTTTTCCAAAACAAAGGATACGTAGGTAGCCCATTTATGGGTTTGATCCCAACTTTGAAATAATCCATGTCCTTCTGAATGAATATAAACTTCAAGTGCCCCACTGAGTGGCTTTAAAACCAGCCTGGACATCATAATGACCAAGAAACTTTTATAAATGTTTCGAAGCATACCATTGACCAAGAATCTCTAAATAGATACAGATTATTCTCTATTGATGAAGAAACTCGAATACATATAAAATATTCTCTAAATTTCTTACATATTTAATCATTGATTATTAAAACTAAAGGAAATATCATTTTATACTTGGTAATGTAATAAGGATTCACGAACATAACTTAAGTCTATAAAGAGAGTCCCGGAGTAGACAATAATTCCCCTCAAAAAGGTGTGATGAGTCCGACCTCCCATCCTCTCGACCAATGAAAATTCCTAAGCCTCATCAGTTCACAAGCTAATGAGCGCCTACCTTTGGAAAGTAGGTCCAAACGGATGTGGAATCATTGGATGTTTCTGGTTCTACTAACAAACCCGCTAGAAACCGATCGGAACATTTGAATCTCCCGTCCAGGAGGTCATCCCTGGATTCCATGCGAAACAATGGTTTCAGCGGAATCTAGTGCTAATTAATGTTTAAAAAACATTTTTCTTTATCAATAGTACCTTACCATTAGATATATATGTAATCCTTTTTCAATGTTTTTATAAATGGAAAATTATTTAATTGATTAAATAAAAGCACTATGTGGTGTTCTTATTTCAACCCCTAGAATGTTTTAGATTAAAAATTAAAACCTTAAATTATAATTTCTATGTTTCAAATAAGACCCTATTGACCCTATCTTTAAAAGTAAGCTTAGAAGTTATACCGGTAAGCCTAGTGTCCTTCTTAACATTACAATGTTTTAGGGTCCATAATTTATACTTTAGTGAGAGGATATTCCACGGTGGTATGAACACTTAGAATTGAACACCTTGGTAAATATTTATGAACAATATTAGATGTGAGGTGTCATTTTGGTACCATTTTTCTATAGTAGGACTCATATTGACAAGACATTTCCCCCATATCGATGGGTGGTCATTCATTAAGATTATCCTTTTTAAAAGAATTAACAGCATGCGTGTCTTGTATTCATTGGGATAGAAATGTGTAGGGAATGGTTATCCGCTTAGTAGGTTGTGTGACCCTGGTACATGGTTAGTAATGGATCAATTAAGAGGTCATTAGCTAGATTAACAATGGTATGTGACTAGATAGCTCTAGGATAAATATTTTTTTAGGCCTTTATATTCTATAATTCCTAGGTATGATATTCTTATTGATAGTATAAAATGATGTTCTGTTTGTTCTGGTGAAATATCGAGGTAGTATGTTTATATATATATATATTCCATAAAGATTTCAAAATTATATAATGAATTGTATGTTTTCTTTATTAATCATTTATAGCATGAGATTTTATTCCACACTTTCAGTTCATCTCAAAAGTATAGTGACCCAGGAATTAGAGGAATTTGAGTTATCTTAGTTTTGAGGGATGACATTACTGAAAGATTAGGTGTTTTAAAACTACCAATTATTTTAGTTTTGGATTTTATTCCAAATGATATAGATTCATGTGAGCGAGGCTCGAGAGAGAATCATGCGTACTCCTTGGGTAAATTTTATCTAGAATACTTTTGATCCATTTTTTCCCTCTCATTTATAATATTTTCCTCATTTATAACCGATGTTCAATGGTGTATTATGTGTGTTTGAAGGGATGAGATCCCATCTTCAGTAAAAGATAACTCAGGAACTCCTAAGGTGGGGTCACCACGAAGAAAGTGTTTTACTGTGTTCTTTCATGTATAGAGTTAATTACCTAAAAAGGACTTTGGAAATAGACACAATTTTTTTTTAATTATGTGAGGTTGGGAAGTTCGAGATTTATTTCCTTGAAATGATATTAATGATAAAACCCAGTTATGGTATTAGATCAATTATGGATGTTAGATTCAGAATAAGGGTGCATGAGTGACCAAAAAAATTAACTCTTTTGTGGATTTTCAGTTCATTAAAGGTAGCATGATGATAACATAGTTGGTTATTTATGCAACCATTGAGTTCTTCATGCTTCGTGGTTAGACTATGGTGGGAGTTTTTTAAAAAAAGTAATGGAATTCGTCGGAAATAAGGTATAGTGGGTAGTAAATGAATAAATATCAAAAGGATTATTTCATCTCTTTAACAAGAATTTCTCCAAAGGTGGTTCCATTATTATTTCATATGCACAATAGGATATAGCTTTTTAGAAACTATGTCAGGAACTTTTACTTGGATATAACAGGAGTGTATTTTTTTTTAATTTTTCATATTATCTTTGTTTACCCATGACTTAGGTAAAATCATTCCCCCTTATCTTGACATCATCCAAGGTATATTGAGTGACCATCAGTTACACACCATGTTAAAGAATGATTTTTAATTCCTTGTAGTCATGAAAAATAGACTTTGGGGAGTTTCACTATAGAAACATGCATAAATATAGAGGTGTGGTTAGTACTAAGTGATTAATGTATTCCCATATAGAAAGGTCTTGGATGGCCCCCTAGAAACCATCTAATTCACTGACTCAGTTACTGAGCAATATATTGTTGTTGGGACCAGTTGGTATTTTTGGTATGTAGACATCTCGATGATGTACCGACGTCTCACTTGTAAATCCTAGAAAATTGAATAGCTCATATTTTCACAACAGACTCTAGTGGTTTATTATGAGGATACAATGGATCCACAATTGGGAACTGACTATGTGTTTTAAGTGTGATTATCAACGGGTAATGGATCGAGTTCACTCATATGATTTCAGTAAGGATGTACGATAAGGAAGATCTATTTAGTAATATACATCATCAGAAGTCAGTTTTGGGATTTTGTGAGAATTATTGGAATAATCATGGAATTAATTCGAATGAATATGTCACAATCCGGTTTTTGGATGCATCCCATACTAAAGATGAGAATTTTTATTGATATCCTACAGGTAGTGGCTTGCTTTCGTTTCACTTTATTTGGTTATATGATGTCAGTGAAGAAATATTTCTAGTATTCCATCAGAATGAGGTGAGTGAAATCCAATATTAATCTAATTATTTTCATTGAAAATCAAGTTTTACTAGGCTAAATTGTGTTATTTGGGATTGGACTAATTGATCAATTGAGAATCACATCGGTAGAACTATTAAAATTCTAAAGGATTGTCAATTTAGGTAATCCAAAGGGTGGAATCACCATCAATCAAAGTTGGAAATTAGAGATAAAGCCTTTTATGGGACGTTCCATGAGATTTTTTGGGGAATAGATGATGATGAGATCATGTATTAAGTAATATAACCTCATGTAAGCCCCATATCAACATTTAAATTTTCGATGTGAGCATTGGGTCAAGTTTTAATAGCTTCAGTATTGTATGATGAAATATATTCTAATAGGTGTATTTGGTGTTTAAAATAAAAAATGAACATTTTAGCTGAAATATACTTGAATTAACTATGATAGGTTATATTTCACGGATCTCTATGGCTTCCCAGGGATGATAAGTTCTATGGTATGTAGATTGTAAGGTCCCATGTTTTTTAACCATCAAATTTTTTGTAGAGTTTTGAAAATTTAATATGGATAAAGGTCCAAATTTTAATCTAATATTTTAATATAAGTACATTATTTATTACAAAAATATAAGTGTTTTTAGATAAATTTTATGGATCAAGAGTTTTATTAGGTGTTTCATTGATTTCTGGGAGATACGGGCATCGAAATAATGATTTTTAGAAAGCCAATGAGAGACGCTTGCCTAGTGCACAGTTAGTACTAATTTTGCACATCAATAATGTGGTCCTTAAAGGGTGTCACAAAATTCTTCAAAACATGCAGTTATGGTTGAATGGTCATGAATTTCATACACATAAACACTCTGTATGCCAAACACATGGGCTGTGCATGGTTAGAAAAACCAAAACCCTGGCCAACACAGGGAGTTCCATTAAACCAGTGGGTTCATATGTTTTGTCCAAACAATGTTTATAATTTAAAGGGGTAAAATTACACTTTTCCCCTTATTTTATTTTAATCTTACACCACACTTTTCATCTCCCATTAGTGCGTAGTATCACCCACATGTTGAGATCTCCCCTCCTATCCACCTAGGCATGGTGAGATATCCTTCTTCAAATATCAAAATCACATGTCATCTATTTCATTGGAATCCCCTCGAAGATTAAATAATTCATCCATATTCTTTCCTTATTTTATCATTCTATATTTAATATAATTTTGATTAAATATTTTATTCCATATTCTTATGTTATCTTATTATTCTTCCATTTTCTCTCATACAGGATCGAAAAAAATCTCAATAATGGATACCTGAAGCATCCTTATCATGATGTAGGTGGACTTATATTTTTCCCTTAAATTAATCCATGTTTATAAAATAGAAAATTATTCTATGATGTGTTTTTTCTTTGGGTCTCCTCATAAATATTAAATTTAACATGTAAATTCTTATTCATAAATTTAAATATCCATTGTGATTTTAAATTTCCTTGTTAGAGGATGTCTATAGTTACTCGAGGAACCACTATGGGTGTGTCACTCATATGTCATAACCATTGTGATTAAGATTCAAATTTAAAACCAAATTTTTAGGTGTGTGTACTTTACCACTCTCGGAATGGGATAGTAAATGGAATTGAATGAGTGATAATAAGTGTGAGTGATTTCCCCATAGCTTGGGAGCATTATTTATATTACACTAGGACCTTCCCTTATAGAAGAATGCACCAAATAAATTATAATGGAATGTTAATTTCATGGACATACACATACAATATAAAAATTATTGAATGTAATTATTTTCTATATCATATTGTAAATTTATAGTGGAATGGACCTTCCCAGTTCCTTCTTACCTACTTATAAGTGGAATGAATGAAATTGTAGAAATGAATTGTGATATGGATTTCTTATGGACATAGCCACTTATTTATTCATACATGACAAATAAGTCCATCTTTAATATATTGATTTAAATGCATAGATAAATTATACCTCACCTTGAGAGAACCATGGTTTCACAAGTAGGAATTACATTGATGGGATCATTGGTTGGGTTCATTGTATTATGCCTTTAGTGATACTTGTTTTCCTTCTATAGAATTCAATGGATGGGATAATAGGTTGAGTGAGTTATGTATTCCTTGAGAGATACATGGGTTACTTATATGGAACTCCTAAGAAATTATCATAGGAAATTTGAGACTATATCTATCATGATAAATATTTGGGTCTCTTACATGGAATGCCTTAGACTATCTCAAAGGTTGAATGAACTATGTTGAGTCTTGGGTGATACCTGGGTTACTAATTCGGTATTCCATGTATGGGATAATTGGTTAAAATATTATAGCATACTAAGGAGAAATACACAAGTTCCTATAATATAACACAATAGATGGAATTATTTGATAAATGACTTATATTACACCTTGAGTGATATATTGATTCCCAAGTAGAAATTCCATGCACAATATCATAGGGAGAATGGTATTTTAATACATTCTTGGCCATCATTATGCTTGGAAACTTGGGATTACATTGGGTACAATATGATTGTTATTCTTTTATAACCATCACTATGTCCCCTAGATGGGATGTTTGGGATGATGCCTTAAATAATTAAATGACTATTGTGATTATGAATGGACACCTGAGTTGTGCCACAGGTCTTGGATGGTAATAAGTATCTATATATATTTGTATATATATTATTACATATATAGTCCATATATATACGTACATATTTATATTAATATAATAAATATATACATGGTTACACATTTTCAGATGTATTCTAGATTTACATTAATATCATACATATATACATGGTGATACATTTTCAAACTTATTATAGATTAGGTTGAAGAAGGTATGGTTATCCAAGTATTCTTTGAGGAACCTCATTCCAACATGTTTAAAATTAATTATTTACTACCTTAATGATATACCTGCATACTATTTAATTTTATTCTCGTAGAATGGATAAAATTTAACACCTTTGGGGGTGGCCTACAGAATTTATCACACACCTAGTTCAGACAACCATTTTTTTACCCAAATAGGCCTCATGATATCTGGTTCAGGATCATGTTTTATGTTTATGTTGTTACTCTTGTAGGTGGGAACATTGAAGTGTAGTACTAATACAGAGTTCAAGATTTTCATGGAGATACCTTTTGGGGTTTTTTCATTAGTTATGTATTTTTATTTATTTCATTCTATGTGTCTTGTTATTTTACAATATACCAAAACATGTACATGCATGCTTTTGTCAACTATCATTGTTAGGTTATCTGATTTAACTCTTATGCCTTTCATTTATACTACTTATCGATTTGATTTATTTACTATATAACTCTATGATACTCTAATAATGTCGGTATAGTCTCCCCACCATACCATTATTGCATCCTCCACACTTTTTCGAAACCTCTAATTTATGGGGAGGTGTTCTTGAGACCATGTGGATTTATTCTAAAAATAATGATTTAAAAATATATAGGCTAAAAAAAATATTTATATAGACTAATGAATGCACCTCAGTATTTGTATGAAACATTGGATTTTTTCTGGAGGTATAGGGAATTCAATAGAGTAAGGGTTGACCAAATACTATATATATGAGAATTTTAGAAGTGGATGAGTTTATGGTGTTGGCATATTTCGATGACATAATATTTTATGGTGGTATGTAGAATATGGTCATGAAATTTATAAAATTCAGGACTTATAATTTTAACAATCCAATTATTAGAGAGATGAAATATTTTTTCCTATTGTAAGTATATCAAAATGAATAAAATTTATTCATTTCAAATACAAAGTATACAAATGAATTCTAGAAGAAATTGAAAATGTAGGACTGTAATACTTTTTCAACTATAATAGTGGAGGAACAAAAATTTATAATTACAACGATAGTGAGTTGGTATATTCATTTTTATATAGAATAAATTTTGGTAAATAATGTACCTTACAATTTCCAGAATTAATATTTTATATGCAACATGATTCAAAGTATGGTTTTAATGTTTTCCATAGAATGTGCTTCTCATGGTGGTGAGAATACTAATGAGGTATTTTCAATGAACATTTCATTATGATTTGTTATTTAAATCCCTTATTAAATTACATTTATTATTATATTCAGATGTTAATTGGGATACTAATATTTTAGATAAAAAATCTACATGTAACAGAGTTTTTATGTTAGGAATACTTGGGTTGTTTGGATAAGAAATAAAAAGGATTATGTTTCATTATACAAAGTGGATATAGAATATGTTTTATTCACCATGTCCAATACACAACATATCAAGATAAATTAATAATTTGAATACATTGGTGAAGTTTTACGACATCCAATTATGATTGAATGTGGAAAAAAAGTGTTTATGAGTCGTCTAAATCCCCAGTTCAACACTCTCACATGAAGCACATTGGAATCTAATTGAATTTCAAAAATTACAAAGTTGATAACAACACAGGGAGGCGGCGATTCAATATAACTCAAAATCAACTTGTGTTTAACTTCATAAATCCAATTATAGATCATGAATTAAAAATAAATAGGATTGATATTTTAGTTTGTCCAATTTCTTTAATCAATGAAGGATTTTAGTATCAATTATACATATTTTATATAATTCAATATATTTAAATTTTGCGTCCATGTGATATTATATAATTTATTTGGTGTAATATAAAGGGAGACATATTACCCAAGGGATTTTATAGAGATGATTTGTCATTCTATTATAGAAATAATTACGACACATAATATTTTATTTATTTCGTAAACTGAATTTTGTATCATATTGGCTTTAATAAAATATTAAGTGGGAATTTAATTTTATTCTCCAAGGTTTATAAATTATAAAAGTTTTCCATAATAAAATAGGGGTTCTACGGTAGTGTGTATTACTAACAATCTATAAAAGTGGGTATTGAAAACAAAATCCAAAGGGGTATAGTCTTGTAATAAAATGTAAATTTTGATTTGATTTGTTTTCAATATATATATTTTTAAAATTGGGATTTTTTGGATGTCATGTGATTGAATTGGAAGTGATTTTATTTTTTTTAGTTCTACAGGATGCAGGTTAAAACCATTGTTCAATCAGGAGTCTCATGTCATGATTATTGAGACTATACTAGGAATTATGAAAACATAATAACTCTTTAGTAAGGGTGTTTTATAGGTATATTAGTTTTTTAGATCCATAATAATCATTCTCATGTTTCACAATTCTGTAGTACCATTTCCCATGTCATAGTGGTGAATGGAGTGTAATAAAGAAATGGGGCCAACCATCATGGACATAACCTGACCATCCTACCATCTATAATGGTATATGATCTCAAAGGAACTCTTCAAGAAAGCTGGGATGGAGAATATCACCCAATGTTGGTCCGTGATAGGAGAGAACCATACCATGAAGTAGGGTAGAACCATTGACAAAAACACCACGTGAGGTGTCCTGGTGACCCATTTTCTAGGGTTGGACCTAAGGGATTTTTTGGGGGTATGGTCACCATGTCCAATATATTAAATAATAATCATTCCAAAGTCATATTAGAAATGGGATCCATTTAAAATAGGAAATTCCAAAATCTATGTGAAAACTCCATATATTATAGAACATTTAATGAAAATGTTATTAATTTTGGGTACGTCGTGGATGAGAATGCTACGTCAAAAAGATTCTTGGGTTAATTTTAGTTATTCTAGATATTTGGCGATATCTAATCCACATAAAATATTTTTTTTTCAAAACCATATTATATACTAAAACTAAGATATGAAGACCACATCATAGCATGCCCCCTTCATCAGGAAAGATGTGATTTTGGTATTGCAAATGATGGATACCATCAAATTCTACAAGGTGTTACACTATAGAGTTATAGTTCATGATATTATCGAGATGGAGAGGAAGTCTTCCATGCCACAAGAATATATTTCTCTTTGTAGGGTCTATTTTTGGAAGTGTTGAAGTTGGGTTTTTATCTTGTAAAGATAATAAAACACCCTAAATGACATCCATATGTTGAATCTATCATTCAAGTTGAAAAATAATTAAGTTGAAATAGTCTTATCAAGCCACAATGGTGTTATATTCATCCTTAACTATGGATTTTGTTGGATTCAAATAGAACTGATGATGTGGATTTATTTTGGAGTTTTTGTGGTTAGTTAATCATATTATACTACCAAATTAAAATTTTATGAAGGATATATTATTGAGGAACTTATAAATATATATTTAATGAAAAATAACTTGGATATTAATAATGATTTTCTATTAAAATTTGAAATTAAAATTATTCTTGATAACTTTAAATATGATGTGCAAGAGAAATTAATCACACATAGAGTTGATAATAAAATAAGATAATTATCACAACCTGATCTGACAGATCCTGGGCTGGAACTCCCCAATCCCACCTCTAATTTCTGAGGGGTTGGGGACTATCACTGAGTAGGAATATCACAAACATGGGAGGAATTTCCTATATACCTATATACATACACACATTTCAAAAATCACACATTTATGAAATGTTAAAACCACTATTAAACAATTGTATGCAAACATCTATATCCTACAATCTGAGTACAAAAGAAGTATGCAATACGAATCAATGGAAATAAATTTCCACCAAATAAAAATGTAAAATAATCCAACCTGTTTAGAATGACAGGATTGTTGTTAACTTAATCTACCAGAATGCTCCTTGGCCCTACTCTAGTAAACACCTTAGTTAGTCTTTCTCACTAGGCTACTCCTACCTTGGGACCTCTATGAACTTTGGAAAAAGTATTGTGGTATACATAAGACACAAAAAATGTTCTGAAAAATCCCATGCAGGGACAAGAATAACAATACTCAATTGGCACCCCACATACCCAAAAAATAAAAGAGAGAAACTAAAAGGTGACCATCTGCTCGACCAAGCTAGAGGGAACCCCAATCGAGAGAGAAACTCTCTCTCAAACCATCCATAGTTATATATGAGAAGTAAGCTTGGTCTACAAGGGATTTTAACCATAATATGTCGCAAACACCATAAGGGATCCTAGAAATCACCTAGATATACTTATCTGAGACTCCATGTCTTATAGGATCCAAAATCATGGCAAGAAATGGGATTCATTTCATAGGATATAACAATAACATGAAACCAAGAGAACACACTCCATGAGATCATCCATCTTAAATGCCACTCATTTGAGACCTACACTGCATCAGGAAAAACTCTACCATTTCTATCAGTACTTTAGAGAGAACATTCTCCTTTGGGAACCTCTTACTAGGTCCATCTTTAGTTCCAAACACCAGAGGTCCTATAATCATTACCCTTTTCCCGACATAAGCTAATGAAACCCAATTGACATGTCCCTCCCCTCACCACTATACAAAGTGGAGGGAGAACTAGTCCATAATATGCACCACGTGTATTCTCTTTAAAAAGAGGGTACATAAGGAACCAAACCTCACCACTACCCTGCAGTCGAGGGAGCACTACTCCTAACTAACCCTTGAATGATTTGTCTCTCCTGTATGAAGTGGCCTACACCGTAGTCCTTCGAGCCAGAACTTACTTCTAAATAGGTATTTTTCATATCAATTATTGGTTCTCACTCCTCGTACCTATATCTCATAGCTGAGGGAGCACTAACTCCAATAGAGGAACCTCTCCCCGCTACTACTCGGAGATGGGGGAGTACTCTTCTGTAAGGGAGAACCTGTACCCTAATCCAACTGGGGAATACCACTTAGAGAATGGAGGACACACACCCTAATATAATAGGGGAGTACTAATATATGGATCGAGGACCCATACCCAAACCCAGTATGGGAGTACCTCACTTTAGCTAGAGGACACTCACCTTGGTATGATAGGGGAGTACCAAGTCTACCTGCTCATCCACTATAGGGGATCCACTCCCTGACATGATAGATGAGTACCGACACAAAGCTAGAGGAATCACACTATGGTATGATAGGGGTGTACCAAATCCTATGTAATAATATGTATGGAGGACCCTCACACTAGAACGATTTGGGTGTACTGACTCATAGGATAGGGGACTTGTGCCTTAACATTATAGGAGAGTACCCATTATATTTAAACATAAAATATAGATGAACCACACCCTGGTCCAACAAGGGAGTACCAAATTATCATATAGAGGACATGAAACCTGTTCCAATAGGAGATTACCTACTCTACCTTCAAAATAGTATGGTTGGAATTCCCCCTAATATGATAGGGAAGCACCATCCAACATTACGATCAAAATGGTAATTGAACATGAAAGTCCACTAGGGGCATAACAACCCCACAGAAAACTACCCAAAGGTAACGAACCCATTCCCAATACATGATGAGTCTATCTCTACCTAAGAAGAGAGGTAAGGTAAACTCATTCCTTGAAGATACAAGGATGTACATTTCCCTACAAATCTCTTAAAAAACCACACAGACCTCCAACATTGGATCAACGCATCTTTACAAGAATGTTTCTCAATTTACAACACCTCAGATCACATTTTCAATAACAAAATATACCATCACGTTATATACAGAAAATAGGATAGGAAAGTCTATTCACAAGACTAGATCCGAGTCACAGAGAATAAGATATGGTCGGTGGAATATCACAGAAGGATCTCCCAGGAGAACACAACGTGCCCTGAGCCACACACAGCATGTGAACCCGCCCAAGCACCAAGCTATGTATCCTGTCCAAGTAGGTTCCCAATCCATGTAGGGGTACATGACATGTAATGTTTTTACACATCGTGTACCTCTTCACCCATCCCCTATTTTTTCTCCTCTTCTACATATCCCAGCCAACCGTGTCCCTTATATGCAATGCATCCCATAGTACCTAGGATGTTCAGACTAAATGGTTTCATAACTGTGTTTTTTCCCATGTCCATAAACCAGACACCAAGTCTATGTACCTTTTTTGTTTTTTAGTACATGACCATGTGTTTTATCATGGATGACATAAGCCATGTCCCATGGTCACACATTTGGATAAATACACAGCGTGTAATCCTAGTATATGACATGTATTTTCATAATTTCATCTTCCCTAAACAAGAAGGGCTACATGACATGTTTCAATGAACACCACACCATGTAGATGGTAATTGTATCTAATATTTACCTTCAAAACTCCTCAAATATTTTATGTTCTTTCCCAAAACCAACAAATATACCTAGTAGGGATGAATAGAAATTATAGTTGGGCTATAGAACATTAAAATAATGGATAGTAAAAGGGATAAAGACTCAAACTAAAATCTTCCTTCCTCGAGGGTGAAACACCAAATATTTGGAAAAATAATGATGTCTGGATTGAACTACCCCTTGATCTAATGATGAACGTCAACAATAATGGAGGTCGGCAGCACCTTATTCATTGATTTTTCTTGTTTTCATCCATCATTCAAAGACTAGAGAGGGGTGGAGAGGAGATTTAATCCATTGGTGATTCAAGCATCCTAAGGTTGGGTTTGAGTTGGCTTAAATTAACTAAAACAAATTAAATCCCCTTTCAATGACACATTACCAAAACACCCTTGATCGAAAAACCTGATGCTGATGATCTCAGGTCACCCCTAGGGTAAACATGGATTTCTGAACACAACTGCAACCTTTGAAATCGGATTTGAGACTATATATTAGAGTCACTCTATGTTTATGTGAAACTGCATGCGCTTAACAAAATAAATTTAATATTTTTAATTTCATCGCACTAAGGCTTCCCTGGCCCTAGATTTTCACACCAAATCAGTTCCCATCTTCTGGAATATTCTTCAAAATATTCATATTTTTTATGGGTCAAACCACAAGTTATTACATTCACCCCACATTAGGTATTTTATTCCATGAAAATTGAAATCCAAATAATAAGGTAGGAAACTAAGATTGCCACTATACACCCATGCTAATGATCTCGCCTAGAGTTAGTGTGCTTCTTACAAGCACACACTCAAGGGAACCACCATGATCAAACCACTATTATGTCTATATTAAAGTATGGAAAAAAATTGTGGCCAATGAGCACTTGTCTCCTTAGCCATCACAGGTGGGAAAGAACCAAATACCTTCATCAATCTACATTCATGGTGTCTTACAGTACACCACCTCTCTTAAATGATGAATATACTAATGGAACCCCACAATTAACATATACATTAGGATGTACTGTACAATAAATTCATTAATAATTTTGAGTTCATTTTTGACGTTTAACATATCAGGGTATTCATGAATGATATATAACCTCCAAATAGTAACCATTGGGTTTTACCATACCCTTCATCTAAAAAACACTAGTTGTAACACAACTTTACCAAAAAAACACTACCACGTCCACCAGTTCCATCACATCTGAGTATGAATGGTCGGAATCCAATACACACTATGGATACATTATAGGGTCTAATTCTTCGACCACAGAAGGATTATAAGATAGTATATCCCTCTACTATTGATGCCAAGTTAAAGGGGTCGAGCGAGGAAACTCTGGTGGCAAGGTCAGGACATGCTTTAACACTCCCTTGCATAAACTCTCCCTAAACATTAATGTATAATGAAATTGTGAACCCCACATCGATAGTGTCCACTTTGAGTGGAACTGACCCTCCAACATAGTTTTTTGTCATGTCACAAAAACATATCTCAATGGTCAAAGAATCCCCCTAACTCATGAGTTCAATTCATTTTCAAACTGCATCACATCCTCCTCAAGTGTGTTGTGTACTAAGATGAAACCAATATGAGATATGAACTCCATAGAGAGTAACTATACCATTCTTAATGGTACATCTGAGAGAACATTCTCCTTCTAGAACATCTCACTAGGTCCAGCACTACTAAAAAATGGGCTTTAGCAGTGCTCAAAAAGGGCTTTATCAGCGCTAAAAAGGCGTTGTAAAGATCAGTGCTGATAAAGGGGGGTCCCCCTTATCAGAGCTTTTTTTAGCGCTGCTAAAATAACCCTTTATATGTGCTAAAAAATCCCTAATAAAATCCAAATTTATCAGTGCTTTTTTAGCACTGATAATGGATTCTTTTATCAGTGATAAAAAAGTGTTTATAAATGCCATGTCTGCTGCAAAAAAAATTCTGCAACAGCACACCCAAACAACACCTGCAAATAAGTCAGCATCTCAATAAGTATACCTATACAAAATTAACACATAAATGATAAGAGAATTACACCTAGTATACCCATACACCATTAACACATAATTCATAAGTTAATTAAATACATAAATAATATTATTCATAATTCAAGGGGTTTGGGAGGTTGTTCTGGGGTTTCGGGTGGCTGTCCAGGGGGGGTAGGGGGGTCGGGGGTATGGGGGTGTTCAAGGGGTGGGGGCCATCCAGAAGGTTGGGGGGCTGTCCAATGAGGGTGGTGGTGTCCAGGGGGTGGGGGTGTCTAATTGTTGGGGTGGTGTCTATGAGGGGGTGTCCAGGGTTTCGGGGGGGGGGGGCTTTCCAGGTGTGGGTGGGATGTCTGGGGGGTGGGGCGGTACAGGGGGTTAGTGGGGATATCCTAGTGGGGTGGGGTGGTGTCCAAGAGGGTGGGATGGGGGAGTCCAGGGGGATCAGTGTGTCCAGAGGGTTGGGGGTGTCCAGGGGTGGTGGCGGTCCAAGGTGTTGGTAGGGTTGTCCAAGTGGTGTGGGGTGGTGTCCAAGGAGGGTAGTTTCCAAGTGGGGGTGCATTCTATTCGGTGTCCATGGGGGTGGGTAGGTGTCCAGGGTGTCGGGGGTGGATTTCTAGTGGGTGGGGGGATATCCGGGGGGGTCTAGGGGGGTTGGTGGGGCTATCTAAGGGGGTGGGATGGTGTCTGGGAGGGTGGGGGTGGTCATCCATGGGTGGGGGTGTCCAGGGGGTTGGGGGTATGCAGGTGGTGTGGTGTTGTCAAGGAGAGGTTGGGGTGTCATCTAGGGCATGGTGGTTGTCCATGGGGTGGGGGTGTTTGGGGGGGGGGGTTGGGGGGTTGTCCGAGGTGGTTGGGGGGGCTGTCCATGGGCATGTACATGAGGTGGGGGTGTCCAGGGGGTTGAGGGGGCTTTCCAGGTGGTGGGAGGGTGTCTAGAGGGGTGGGGGTGTCCAGGGGGTGGGTTGGTGTCTATGGGGTCGGGCGGTCCAGGGGTTGGTGGGGTTGACTATTACACGTCATAAATGACCCATGGATCATTCTCATAAAGGATAAAGACAATCCTAATGCGTTTGGTCGGATTTCTGTAGGTCAGTTGTTGTTTTCACTTAAAATTGTGTCCAATTTAATGAAAAGAGAGACCTTTTGAGTGGTATCAGCCACATCGTACCTTGGATTGAGATGGGGATGACTCGTACACATCACAAAGGACCCTTAAAAAGTTCTCCAAAAAGATCAAGACAATTCGAATGTGTTTGGTCAAATTTCCATAGGTCAGTTGTTGTTTTCAATTAAAAATTTGTCCATTTTAAAAAAAAAGTGAGGCCCTTTGAGTGGTACCTGCCACAAATTACCTTAGATTGATGCGGGGATGACTCTTGCACATCACAAAATACATGTGGATAATTCTCTTAAAGGATCAATAAAATAAAAATGTGTTTGGTCGGATTTCTATAGGTCAGCTGTTGTTTTCACTTAAATGTTTTTCCATTTTAAACAAAAGAGAGACCGTTTGAGTGGTACCGGACACACTGTGCCTTGGATTGAGGCGGGGTTGACTTTTACATGTCACAAAGGACCCATGGATCATTCTCTTAAAATATCAAGATAAACCAAATGTGTTTGGTCAGATTTCCGTAGGTCAGTTGTTGTTTTCACTTAAAAATCTGTCCATTTTAAATAGAAGAGAGACCTTTTGAGTGGTACTGGCCACACCAGGACTCAGATTGAGGCGGGGATTACTCTTACACATCCCAAAATCACCTGTGGATCTTTCTCTTAAATAATCAAGACAATCCGAATGCCTTTGGTCAGATTTCCGTAGGTCAGTTGTTGTTTTCACTTAAAATTATGTCCATTTTAAAGAAACGAGAGACCCTTTGAGTGGTACTGGCCACAACGTGCCTCGGATTGAGGTGGAGATTACTTGTGCATGTCACAAAGGACTTTTGGATCATTATCCTAAAGGATCAATACAATCCGAATGTTTTTGGTCAGATTTCTGTAGGTCATTTGTTGTTTTCACTTAATAATTTGTCCATTTTAAATAGAAGAGAGACCTTTTGTGTGGTACTGACCACACCATGCCTCGGATTGAGGCGGGGATGACTCATACACATCACAAAGGACCCATGGATCATTATCTTAAAGGATAAATACAATCCAAGTGCGTTTTGTCATATTTCCTTAGGTCAGTTGTTGTTTTTACTTAAAATTGTGTCCATTTTTAAAAAAGAGGGACCCTTTGAGTGGTATCGGCCACACCGTGCCTCAGATTGAGGTGGGGATGACTTGTCCATGTCACAAAGGACCCGTGGATTGTTATCAAAATGATACAATGCCCTATCATAACATAATCCTTTGTAAAAGATAATATAAATTATGTTACATGATGTTTAGACCTATGACGTAGGATGTAGTGTCTTAGAGATTCACAAACTCCATCATGCATGGTCAGTTTAATGGATATCCTTGCCTTGAATCCAAAAAATAAATCTTTGGAGTATCCAATTTCACCGCAATTAGCATCCAATGTTGCCTAAAAACACAAAAAGGAATAATTAATAAAATAAGTTAAAATATAATTAATATGCTTTAATCGTTGAGTTCTACCCCAGCATGGTTGGTATTAAAAAGAGTATGTCTTCTATTATCTTTCTTTCAAATGTTTTCAGCAAGATGTTCACTATTTCATTATTTTTTAGAGCACTATTTTTGTTAGATGTGATGATGTGGTATGAGGACTAACGAGTCCAAGTTTTGGCTCATGGGAAAATTCCTTCAAATGTTTTTCATATATATGTCTATTAAAAATATAAAATGCATTTAGTCATAATTTTCACATTATATCAGCTTTTAGAAAATCAATTCACAAAAACGTACCTCATATATATATTTACAACTGTGATGCCTAGCCAACCGTTTTCAAGGATCTCATTTACATTTTCAGCAGCAATGAAATATTTACTTTCCACGCCGTATATATTCTCTTCGAAAACCACTATATGACTACTACCACCTCTTAGATTCGTATCCACATGAGTCTTCAATGATAGTAAATATGTATAGAGAATAGGTGGTGTTATTGAGCTTTCATTTTCTCCATTGGATTGGTTGGTTGATCCTTTAGATGTTTTTGAGCTGATGTTTGTCACCACCTTCCCATTCTCCTTATATAATAACATTCATTGGTTCAGACCCTTTTTTCATTAATTGTTATAGTTTTAGCTTCAAAAAGGGAAATAAATACCTATTTTCCTGCATGTAGTCTTACAAGTTGTGGTGGCTATGCAATGAATGTCTCAATACCCTCTTCGACTATATTAATATCATCGTCATCATGTGGAATAGGTAGCTCTTCATTTGGCTCATGAGCTATAGTAATCGTCACTTTTAGATGATCATTTAGAAGTGGTCTATTATGTATCGTGCCATCTGGGATGTTTAACATTGTAGCCCTCGCTACATGGTGATAGGTGGGTGTTGACAGATATAACTCAAAATCATTATCTCTTTGTAGAAGATCAGTACAAGAAAAGTATCAGTGTTTGTATGATTCACATTTCCTGGGAACAATTATTAGAATATTGATTACCATGACTAAGGTAGCTCTTTGAGGGGAATGGCTCATCTCAAAGCTGGTGGGGGGTGGGATGAGATCTTCACGCATTGGTTGTTCCTGAGTTGTGTCTTCTCCTTGCTTCCCACCCCAAAAAGTTGTTATCAACTCCCCTACCATTGCAATAGTTCTTCAAATGTTTCTAGTTTTTGGATCATTTGTTTCAATGTTTCATCTCTATCATCCATTTTTTCTTCTTCTCAAAATATACTCCGGGAGTCACCCCAAACCCCGCACCCCTGACACAACCATATTTTTCTGGCTGCTTCAATACCATCAATAATAGGTCTGCATCCACTACAGGAGTATTTCATTCCTGTAACTATCAGATACAGGAAAATAACAAATTATTTTTATGTAATAGAAATTTAAATCAAATATTTTTATTGTCCTGTCATACTTACACAAATTTCCCACACTTTTTTGACTGTTCTCTTCTACTAGCTTCCCGTCCTTATTCACATGTGCCTCCTTCCAAAACACATGATGTGGGATGGAAGTGTATTTTTTTTAGAGTAATCAATCTATATAAACATAGAAAGATAATTATGATTTTGTTTGTTGGCACCAAACAATATTACTGTAAATTTAAAATACGTAGCATTTTCTTTTCTCGTGAAGCATACCTCATCCTTTCTTTATGATATGGGTATGTTGGTTTTGATGCACGTTCCTTATTTTCTTTACAGAGTTGATGTTTCATAAATTAAATATTGATAATCAAATTGATGAATACTTGTATCCTCAAACAACGTATTATGACCCACAATCTACCTGAAACTTATCATCCCCACGGTGGCCAATAAATGCATCCCATGCTTCTTGGGATATCAGGTGAGCGTAGAAAATGGGTGGGTGAAGGTATATTTTACCTTTGGAATATTTCAGGTGACATCTTGTTAAAATTGTGTGAAAACCTCAATGAATCCTTCCTACAATCCTTAGTACATAATCCTTGTGTGAATCATCTACTATAAATGTATTCTTCAAGAGATTGAAAAGAGTACGACATTGTTTCATTATTTTATTTTCATGGAAATTAATGAAATAAATTCATAATGTTACCATAATTTCTTCCCATATCACAGCCTTCAGCCCAGGCACAACATGGTGCCATGAATCAATGTCAATCGGCACGCGTTGCTGAGAGACAAATCCAATGTAACTACTAACAATAGCCATGTTGGGATTCACATGTTGGCCTCGTGCATTCCATCCGACGTCAAATTTGATTCCATTTCTTTTCACCTTACGAACATTGGCTAACACCATCAAACTATGATGCACCTGCGTTTTCTACGACGTTGATCATTCATTCCTGAACATTTTGTTGATATCAACATCATCTATTTTTTCATATGAAATGGTAGCAACGACATGTGTTGATAGTTGTTGGACCTCAACTGTAGGAGTAGCAGCAGCAAGAGCAGCAGTAGGAGCAGCAGGAGTAGCAGCAGGAGTAGCAGCAGCTGCAGCAGCAACCACAGCAGCCACAACA
Organism: Viscum album; assembly: GCA_963277665.1. Classification (NCBI taxonomy): domain Eukaryota; kingdom Viridiplantae; phylum Streptophyta; class Magnoliopsida; order Santalales; family Viscaceae; genus Viscum; species Viscum album. The sequence continues at coordinate 658,633,231 of OY728140.1, forward strand.
GCAGCTTGAGAGACTTGTTCAGCCTCAAGGATAAGAGGACCAGAATGTGTATAAGTCATTATCTGCAAAATTGGTTGAACAATTAATTTAGATTACCGAAATTTAGAAATGATAAGATAATAACATGAGATAACAAGATCTATATTACAAACAAAATATAACCTGTTTATTGAACTCTATTTCTTTTTTTCTTAGGGTGAAGGGATTTGACACCTCTATCGATTATCCAAATGCCTTCATTGTGGTCTCCTCTAACATACAAAACATTATCTACATTGGGACCGCTCCAAAATGATTGTGAAGTACCATTGAAATGATCATCCTCAACTGAATTTTCCTCGAAACCATCAGTAGTTTTGGACGCTAACAGAACAATCGACCACTTCTGGTTTGCGGGATCTGGAACATAAAAAACATGTACCACTTGAGATGCCATTATAAACTGTTCATCTTTGTAACCTTCTTTACTAAAATCAACGTTCAAAAATCCTCATTCAGCTACTTTAACACCGCTGTTGTTATAAACCCTTTTGCATTGAAAAATCGGAAATTGGAATGTCATATAATCCAACTCCCATACTAGTTTGATAATGAAAAAGTATGACATATTTGCATAAATTGGATTTCTTTCTTTCTTCCAGAAACATTCATCACTTCAGCCACTAGCGTAACTCCACTATTTTGCATGGTACTATCTTTATCATGTTCATTTGTATAGAATGTATAACCATTAATTACATAACCACTTTAATATAATACATACACACTTTGTCCAGTGGATAGACATCGAAGTAGTTATGAAATTGAATTTGTATTTTCATCCAACTACTTAAAAATATGGTCCTCAAACCATCCTATAAACTGGTGATTATGTGTATTTGATAACCATTTTCAGCCCTTGATGGATTCAGCTTCCTATTAATTTCTTTCTGAGTTCCAATATATGGAGAAACCTCCCAATTGTCATGAAAAACATAAATGTGGGCCTGCTCCTAAACTTTAATGCTGATTGTCACAACATCTCTTCCAGAAATTCCCCCACCCTCAATGCATCCAGTGTGATGACATTTCTAGAGACCAATGCATTCCACATCAGATAGGTATTTGGTACAAAATTCAGTGTCTTCCCCAACAATATGTTGCTCCACTATACAACCCTCTAGCTGACTTCGATTTTTGACATACCCTTTCAAAATATTCATATACTGTTCAACAAGATATATCCATCTATAGTGCACAGGACCACAAAGTCAAATCTCTCTCACCAAGTGAATTATCAAATGAACCATCATATCAAATAATGTTGGCGGGAAGAACAATTATAATTCACATAATATGATGACAATTTATTTTCCTATATCTCGCAATTTCACCAGGTCTAAAACATTTCTACTTATAGATTTGAAAAAGAAACAAAGTTTGGTTAATTTATGATGAACATTCTTGGGCAAAATTCAACTTAAAGCTATAGGAATTAGATCTTGCATCAAAACATGAAAGTCATGTGATTTCAAACCTTTTAACTTCAAATAATTCATTGAAACAATTTTCTTGATATTTGATGAATACCCCTATGGAACCTTTATATCATTGAAGAAGTTTCAAAACTCGTATCTATCCTCCCTAGAGAGAGTATAAGCAGTTGGAGGAAGAAATATTCGATTTTCACCCTTCACGGGAGCTAACTCTTCTCATATTTCCATGTCAACCACGTCCAACCTTTCCTTAATTCTATCCTTTGTTTTTCCAAGGGAATTTATAATGATCTGATAACACTTTCACATACATTTTTTTCCACATGCATCACATCAAGAAAATGTCTGACGTATAAACAGTTCCAGTATGTTAATTCAAAAAAATGATCTCTTTTTCCAACCGATTTTCATAAGGTTTTTCAAAAATGGTTTACCAAAAATAGTGTTCACATATTTTACTTTCTCAAATAGTTGATCACCTGTTAGTGGAGATGGTGATGAACATTTTTCTGAACTTCTATTTAATGATGTCATTTAAGATCGATACTTATGATGATAAGGTAGCAATCTAAAATGTACTAGAAACATAGATTTGGATGAATGTTTCAACCTAATTGATTCTGTATCTTCTTCGTACATGGGACACCCTTGAGTTCCTTTAATGCTATATCTTGAAAAAATTCCATAAGTAGGGAAATCATTTATTGTCCCAAACAACATCGCTCTCAATGTGAAGTATTAAATTTTATAAGCATCATAGAAAATAATACCTGAATCCCACAATAACATCAAATCCTCTATCAAAGGAGCCAAATAAACATCAATATTGTTACCTGGTAGTTTTGGTCCTGATATAATCATAGATAACATTATGAATTTCCACTTCATGCATAACCAGGGTGGAAAGTTATAATTTACCAACATACCAGGCCATATACTATGTGTGCTGGTATGAAAACCAAAAGGATTTACTCCATTTGTAGATAATGTAAGACGAAGGTTTCTCAACTCTTTTCAAAATTCCGGATACACATGATCAATTTTCTTCAATTGAGGAGAGTCATCCAGATGACGTAATTTCCCATCTTTATTTATTTCATCTGCATGCCACGATAATTGTATTACAGTTACTTCACTCCCATATAGTCACCTAAACATTGGGATGATTGGAATGTACCACAGAAATTTCGTAGGATTGGATTCATATTTCTTGTATCAGGAAGCACTACACATTGGGAATTCTGTAAGTGAATATTTCTCCTTGAGAAACAATATACAGTCTTTCGGGGAGGCATGTATTCTTTCAAAAATCATACCCATCAAGCGTAGCATTGGTTTAGCTTTATATGTATGGCTTGGGAGCTCATTATCATCAAGGATCATGTCATTCAAGAGAGCAAGTAGTTCTGTAAAACTAACATCACTCCATCCATTCTCGGCTTTCAATTTATACAACTTCAGTACAGCTGACAATGTAGTATACTTGGTGCAACCATTATACAATGTCGTCTTTGCACAACTCTTTAACTTCTCAAAAAATTTAGGGAAATCACGGAGTTCATCTTTAATTGTCTTTGTCATTTCCTCAATATGATCTTCATCATCATTGGCATCTGTAATTGCATCCTTCATTCGGTCTTCTTCATTATCCATATTTGTATTCATATCTGATGATCCATAAAACACAGTTTTATCCCAGCCAGTAGCTACATTCTCTTTTTCTCCATGTTATTCCAACATTTATAACTCTGATCTATTCCATGACATATCAAATGTTCTTCCAACTCCTCTGGAGTAAGTAGTCTGGAATGACAACAACGTAAACACAGACAAATGATTTGAGAAGGGTCCTTTACATGATACTTTGCAAATTTGATGAACTCTTTCACTCTGTTATCATACTCTATTGTCAAATGATTAGCATCCATCCAATATTTATTCATCTTCATCCTATTTCAATCTCAAATATTAGTATTTATGGTTAAATTACACAAAACAAGACATCCAAATACAATATAAGAGAATAACATCCTTATAAAAATAGAGATTAATAGAGTGTAACCATTAGTATTTATTCATCTCCATTAAATATAATTACTTTAGATTCATTATAGTTTCCTCAAATCACCCCAGTACAAAAACAAGAATAATCAAGAATGATACATCTACCACTCCAAGGTCTTCTCCCTACATTCAATATCATCATTCCTAAATAACCATATATCCACACATACACATGTCACAAACACCTAAAAACTATATCCACATCAGAACCAAAGTACCAATATGGATTTCAATCAGGTTACATGACTCAAGTGGTGGTGTGTAAAAAAAATAAGAAAATATAATAAGTATATAGTCACACATAAATCTAAAACTGGTGTTAATGATCTAATAAACTCAAGGTATCATTCCATTGTTGACGCTCCTTTCGTCACAGAATCCAAAGATCGAAAAAGGGGAATATCTAAGCAAAAAGTGATTAATCCTTTGAAGAAACATCAAAAATCGACAAAGGGATGGAAAAGGAGAACATTGCCCATGTATCGCGCAAGTTCCCTCTTGGTCGCGCAAGTACACTTGCGCGCCGCCTCAACACTTGCGCGACCCCTCATGGTCGTGCAAGGGACTTGCGCGACAGATCTGGTAACCGCCCAGTAACCGCCCGGGGTCTTCTTTTGCCTATAAATAGACCCTGTGGGCCCCCCATTCGGGAGGATCTCTTTCCAGAAACTCGGATCAAAGCTCCCGACGCTCAAGTCTCTTCTCAAAGCTTCCGGAACACTTCTAAGGTAATTTCTTACCTAGAATGGAAGATCAAAAGAGAAGAAGGAAGGCCCAAGTGTTGAAACTTATCAAACACTTGCGCGCCAACTTAATTCCTTCAATATAACTTGCGCGTCCCTTCTCTGGAAGAACCTCAAGAGGATGGGAAAGGGTTTAATAAAGAGTCGCTCAAGTAATTCAACTCTGGTTGAAAATCGCGCAAGTATCCCTCATGTCGCGCAAGTATACTTGCGCGACCAACACTTGCGCGCCGACGCAGGACTTGCGCGACCTTCAAGACTTGCGCGCCCCTAGCTTTTTGGGTGCCCATCTTGCCCATTTTTACCCCTCTTAAGCCATTTCACCCTTCCTATTCAAGATTCAGTCTTCAAGATACTCTTCAAAGCCATTTATGGCATGATTTCTTGATTTGACATCCTTATCTGAAAGGAATTCTGTGAAATATCTCTCAAAACCTAGTGATTTAAACATCTTTATGTCACCAAAGATTGAGAGTTCATTCATTCAACCTCATCCTTTAAGATGAGAGAATCCTAACCTGGGTTTCCTTTTCAGGAATAATCCCCAGTTATAAAACCTTTGATTTGGGCATCTTCCTTAAGAATAAGCCCCAATCAAAGTCCTTTAATCTTGGGCATCCTCCTCAGGAGTAAGCCCCAAACCTTAATCCCTAACCTGGGTCTCCTTTTCAGGAATAAAGACTCAGTCATAACCTTGGGCTTCCTTTTCAGGAGTAAGCCCCAAGTCCCCTAACCTGGGTCTCCTTTTCAGGAATAAGACTCAGTCATAACCTTGGGCTTCCTTTTCAAGAGTAAGCCCCAAGTCCCTTAAATTTCTCTTAACCAGTCATAAATTATCTTTGATTTGGGTTTCCTTTTTCAGGAATAAAACCCAACCATAAGTCCCCTCCTAACTTGGGCATCCTCCTTAGGAGTAAGCCCCAAGATTAGAGTATTCAAATCTCCATGAAGCACATATAACTTTGTGGACCCTGTTCTTGGATTTTCTCCCTAAAAGTAAATCCTAAACCTTCGCCTATCTGGGCAGTCATCTATACATAAGCCCCAAAACAAATTCTTATGATTGCATCTTTTATGGCACAATTGTCTAAATTTTACCAATACCTCTTGTTTCTCACACCGAGCATGACTCACGTGAGCTTAGAGTGTAAAAGTAATTATGACATTCATCTTTGAGCCATCAATCATAAAACATCATATCCCATTCCTCGAACTACGTGGGTTCTGATTCCTTTTTTTCAAAACAAAGGATACGTAGGTAGCCCATTTATGGGTTCGATCCCAACATTGAAATAATCTCTGTCCTTCTGAATGACGATAAACTTCAAGTGCCCCACTGAGTGGCTTTAAAACCAGCCTGGTCATCAAAATGACCAAGATACTTTTATATAAATGTTTTGAAGGATACCATTGACCAAGAATCTCTAAACAAATATAGATGATTCTATATTGATGAAGAACCTCGAATACATATAAAAGATTCTCTAAATTTCTTGCATATTTAATCATTGATTGTTAAAACTAAAGGAAAACTCATTTTATACTTGGTAATGTAATAAGGATTCACGAACTTAACTTAAATCTATAAAGAGAGTCCCGAAGTAGACAATAATTCCCCTCAAAAAGGTGTGATGAGTCCGACCTCCCATCCTCTCGACCAATGCAAATTCCTAAGCCTCATTTAGCCCACAAGCTAATGAGCGCCTGACTTTGGAAAGTAGGTCCAAACGGATGTGGAATCATTGGATGTTTCCGGTTCTATGAACAAACCCGTTAGAAACCGATCGGAACGTTTGAATCTCCCGTCCAGGAGGTCATCCCCGGATTCCGCGCGAAACAAAAATGGTGAACCCGACGTGAATCCTTAACCAAGTTAAAGTGATGTTCTTCTTAGATGTTAGGCCCCTTGGGCCAACAAGGCAATCATTGACATATGATCATCCAAAAGATGCAGTAGCCGGATTCATCTTGATTATGTCTGTTATATGGAACAGGCACTCTTTTTTCAAGATCTTCTACAAAAAATGGCTTTCCTTAAATTCACCCCTGTGAATACTGCTGCTGGGAACACCTCTACTGTGAGGTCCGCTGCTGTGAGAACCAATGCTGCTACTCCTACTGGAACATCATCCGCTCTGAGGATGACATCACCAACTCAGCGTCTTCAACGTTGTGTTTCAAATGCACTGGTTAAGGAGTACCGTCGCAATGGTACTATCCCAACTCTGGAGGCCGCTCGTCAAGCCCTCCAAGTTAACAATTCTACCTGGTCGTCCGGACAACGGTGACCAGCAATCAAGAAGCAGACGGTGCTGACTACCGTCTCCAACCGTTTCGGGTCGTTATCCCCGGAACGCAATTTCCATTCACTCCCTTATTCCGAGGAAGTGAATGAGCAGGTCCCGCAGGACCTTAAATCAAAAAGACAGGAGTCCTTCTCAAGGGCTCCCATCAACAATCGCTGCCAGACTCGTGCGGTAGTGCGCCCTCAACATGATGAGGGTACCGACTCCAGGCGTTCAGCTCAGGTTCCTCAAACCCGAGCAGGCAAGATGAATCGCCAGAGACGGAATCCGGTTAATAATAGGTAGGTTGTCTCCCTGCCATCTCCGGAGAAGTCCACCAACCTAACTTGGTGGCAAACAACGAGCAGGCACACACACCTGCCCGTTTTAATCCCGCTGTCCAGCAGACTCGTCTGGCAGCATCAAGCCGATCCCGCCAGGCAATTCCGGCGGAGTACCATAGGCAGGAACATACACCTGCTTATACATCAGCAGTTAGTCAGAAGGCTCGTCTGACTACATATGATGGATCTCGTCAACAGCGTTTGGCGAAGTGTAATCAGCAGGCACATACACCTGCTAATACTAATCAAGCCTACCAACAGTCTCGTTTGGTAGCGCACGGAGAAGTCAGTCGGAAAGCCCCGACGAAAAACAGGAGGCAGACTAAACTCTCTGCCTCCACACTTGAGTACTGTCAGAATTCACTGACAGGAAAAGGAGGACAGGAGCAGGCACATACACCTACTCCAATCCCGGAATGGACGTATATCCCTGTTCCGGCGGCTGAAGTCACCAAACATATTTTGTCAATGGTGAAAGAGCAGAAGCAAATTCCTGCTCATATTCTGGATACTTTCCAGGATATCATAACAGCTTCAGCATCATCTCAGGGACAGACACATAAATCTATCCCTAGCAGTGGAGTGACACATCAACAATTCACTCCGGAACAGACACACACATCTGTTCCAGTCCAAGAGGGTTGTGGGGACTACTCCCCCATATCATATGGACAACCAAGTCTGGCACATACACCTGATTTGAGCGATGATCGTCAGCCTAACCTGACCATCTTTCCTGATCAGGCACATACACCTGCTCAGAGCAATCACTTTCGTCATCAAGTGATTTCTAAAGCGAGTAAGAAGGCATCTAAGAAAAAGATCCGCCCAGCACAGTCAGGAGATCAAAGGCCAATCTGCAACAAGGCCTTGCTCGATGCTGGAGTTCTTGAAGCCCTCAGACATTTATCTGTCGGAATTCAAGATTCTACTCCCTCAGTTCCCAATAACAGGAACATTAATCCCGAAGGTCTTCAACAGACACTTCCTCATGAAGACTTGCTTCATGAAAATTCGGTCAATCTTGAAGTTTCTTCTTCAGATGAGAACCACAGGAACCCTCTGTGTGGTCAGAAGACCAAGGAGCAAGAGATCTCATCTTTTGCTATAACCCATCATGAAGGTCCTCCTCATGGTGATGAACTTCGCTGCGAAAGTCCTCTCCGCAGTAGTGATTCACATTGTCTCGAAAATTCTTCAGAAGGCAATGTAGTGATGAGAAAGCCCTCCTATCTCGAGGCACTTGCAAACGTAAAACCAGTCATGTCTGAAGTTTTACTATCGGCAGGTGAAACTCTTTCTCCATCAGAAGATAGCTTAGGGTTCAGGTTATTCTCCGAACCTTCCCTGGGTCATTCATCTTCCAGCATGAATAGTGATTCCTCTACCAATCTTGTTGAATCCGATGAAGCAACAAGGAAACACCAACTCTGGTCCAAACAGGTAGAAGAATCTTCATTTAATGATAAAGAGGAAATGCTGAACATGAGGAAAAAACTGGCAAAAGGTGAAGTACCAGTCATGTTTTGGCCTTTGGCTAATTCACAGTATGACATTCCAAAGATGTTTACGGATGATGGAATCCATGATATTCGTCTTAACATATGGAAAACTCTTTGTCAATTAAAGAAGAAGGTATTATCTTACGATGAATATGAAAATCATCTTAAGATAATAGAAGGGTTACAACGCCAGATTGATTTGGCATCTCTATCAGTCTCTCGATATCTGAAGGCTGAAAAGCAACAGAGAACCCTTCAACGTTCATGCCTTGGCGCGCTGAGAAAATTGCGTCAGTTAATTTCCAATGCTCCATCTAATGTTCATATCAGAGGATGGGGTGTTCATGGAGCACTACATTTCACAGTGCTTTCCGGTCAGCAAAGCCCGCCGAAAATGGTCTCATGCAATGTTATTGCCCATGGCCGGCCACAGTCAATGGGCTTTGTTTGTAATCAAAATCTTGCTCGGGATCAAGCTTCAACTAGTTCCTCTCAAAATCAAGTATATAGAGAACAGGTTGTTGAATTGCTCCTACATCAAGCAGGCGAGAATATTGCACAAGCCTCTCGTTTGGAGCAAACACGTCATCAAATGACAGAAGTTTCGGAAATCATCCAACGGTCTGTTGAACCAGGTGATAAAAGTGGATACAGGTTAATGCATCCAGCTAATTTCCGAACTAAGATTCGCAAGATCAAGAGAGATTTCAAGAAGATCTCAGACATAGCATGTCAAGAGACACCCCAGCTTGCCAGACTGGGGACTTCTCTAACCCAACCCTCAGAATCAACGAATGGGATTCGAGGGGTTGAGCGGAAGCAACAGGAACACCCCCAGTCCACCGGACTGGGGACTTTTTCAAATCTTCAATCCCTCCCTCAGAGAAAGTCAGTATTCTCTCGATTAGGGAAGAAGCCTCAAGAGGAACGAAGAGCCAAGCTATCAGGAGATTCTCTCCAAGTGACAGTTCACAAAGAAATTCCTGAGGGATCAAGTCAACGGAATGCCATGTCTTATCATGGACATAAAAGGAGACAATATCACAGAAATGCTGATAGAAAGGATTCCATGAAATATGCATCCATTAATGTCATCACCGCCGTTGCTGCTGATTCACCAGATGAGGCTCAATCAGAGGGATCAGATGAAGAGGTTCCTGCTCAAGAAGTTGCGCACACAGACCTAAATGAAGAAGGTGTGCGCACACGTAATCAAAGGCTTACCCAAAATCTGGGTATTCCTTCAAGTAACCCACTTCCCCCTCTCCGAAAAGGATCCAATAAGGGGAAAGGAAAGAATCAGGTTACTTCTCACCCTTCCTCTGAAGGAGGTCAATCGCTCTCATTAGAGCAAAGGCTTGCACAACAGGAGGAAGAAATGAAAGAATTAAGAAGGTTGAATGCAGAACTACTTCAGAGTAGTCTTCTTCTTAAGAATGCTGAAGTACGACAGCCGAAGGAATTTGTTGTAACTACTGAGATGGATCAGGAATATCCTCCTTTGTCAGTACACCCACAGAGGTATAATCCTACGGGTCAAACGCAACAACGGTTGGCAGCACTACCATTAGTTTCAGCACCAACCTCCACGGCTGTCCAAGCTCCATTCATTGCACCTACCCAAAACCAAGTTCAACCTGACATTTCTCAAAAGTTAATAACTACTATTGAGTCACTAACAGCTTGGTTAGAAACTATGGAAGGGAAACGGGCGCAAGTTCAACCTGAAAAGAAAGTTTACCCTGAATGGGTAGATTCAATTTCTCCTCCATCCAGTTTTGGAAACCCTATTTTCCCTACTTTCAATGGATCAGGCGACCCTGAACAACATTTGACGCATTACGTGTCTTGTTGTGATCCTATGATGGGAACTCCAGAACAACAGGAAGCAGTGAAACTCAGATGCTTCATGCGAACCTTGCAAGGACCAGCTTTTGTCTGGTATACAAGCTTGCAATCCCGGTCAGTCATCGGATGGGAGGATCTTCGTCAAAAATTCCTTCTTCAGTTCAGCTCAACTTTGCCAAAAACGACAGTTTTCGATCTTACAAACTGCAAGCAAAGGGAGAATGAAAGAGTCTCTGATTTCATTGCTCGTTGGAAGGGATTAACGTATTCCTTGAGTTTATCACTCCCTCAGGAGGAATTGTTGCCAATCTGTGTGGCAAATTTGCGTGAAGAATTACGCACGCCATTGATCCCTGTGAAATACACAGGAGGGTTTCGAGACCTTACTTCAATCGCTCAACAGATTGAAGATTCCCTTATGCAGGCTAAGGTTAAATCTCGTGTAATTCCATCAGCTCCAGGAAGAAGAATGGGTAAAGCAGAAACTGCTACAGTTATGCTTAAACAGGCACCTGTACCTATTTCTACTTCAAAACCTTCATCTTCTCGAAGGGCTCCACCTCCTGAACGCCAACAACAAAGGCTGTTTCGTCCAAATGATCAAAAAGATCAACGACGAAAACAATTTGAGGATATGAAGAGTAAAACATACTCTTTCCGAAGTGAGCAAGTTCCTGGTTACTTCATTTCAGCTCGGGAAAATAATTTGGTTCAATTACCAGTGCCGAAGAGACCAAACAAGGAAGGAGATGAAGACCGTCCCAATTATTGTCCCTTTCATCAAATGTTGGGGCATCCCATCCAGGAGTGTTTTGTCTTTAAAGACCTCCTACAAAAGATGGTCGACTTGGGACAAGTCAAATTGAAGGGTTCTTCAGCTCATGTAGCGTGTATTACCGCTACAGATCCAGAGGAAGGAGGCGAGTGGCAGGAAGTCAAAAGCAAAACTGCGAAAAAATATGATGATTGGATGGTAGGAAAGACAATCAATCGGACCCATTCCATTTTGCGAACACAATTGAAGAAGCCAATTGTGTCTCCTACAAAAGCTGCAGTAAAGCCTCCATCAAAGGACAAATCCTCAAAAGGGCAGCGTAATTCAAAGAAGAAAGAGGAATCAGAAGAAGATGAGTATGCATCAAAGCCTAAATTGTCTTTGACTCTGGCAGATTTCATGCCATCTACTTCAAAGTCACGGGCACCATCCCACCAAACGGCACAGCCTAAACAGGCTAACTTGGCAGAGTCTTTATCAGACGAAGAATTGATCTTTGGTTCTGTTAATATGATTCAATTAACAGATTCATATTCCAGTCTTGATGAGCCTGAATTCCCTATATCAAATAAAGGAACCCGAGGAAATTCTAGAGGTTCAGGATATAGGGGAAGACGTGGATCTTTCCGAAGCCACTACTCTAATTCTACCCCTGCTAGCACGGTATATGCAGCAGAAACTCGTGGTAGAGCCCTTCAGCGAGCTCAAAATGAACAAGCAAGTTCTTCTGCCAATGGCCAACTCAGCTTCGGTACAGTTATTTTGGAAGACCAATTAAATGTTCCATCTTCTTTATCTCAGCAAGTAAATGGATCTAATCAGTCTAATTTTCCAAAACCAAAGATGTTGCCAACTTCAATACAAGAGGCATCAGCTTCCAAAGTATCTGTTTCCAAGATACCTGCTAAACCGCATATTCCTATTGGGAAACGCATGCCTCTAGATCAAAAGTATGATATATTGAAACACTTGGCCCAAGTACCAGCCAAATTATCAATTTTAGATGCTTTGAATCTATCAAAAGATCTTCGGGAAGCACTCATCGAAGCTTTGTCAAGTCCTCAGGAGTTTGAAGCTGAAATTGCTGCAGCTGAAATTTATCACATAGAGAATAATCCTGCAGAATGCCATGCAGTGATATCTTTTACTGATAAAGATGAAGATGATGTTGTGCATGGGCACATAAAACCTTTGTACCTATCTGGCAAAGTCAATGGTATAGATGTTCGAAGAGCTTTTATTGACAATGGTTCAGGAGTCAACCTCATGCCCATTCGTACACTTCGTCGATTGGGCCTCACGGAATCTGATTTATCTCCTTCTACCATGATGTTGAAAGGATATGATAAAAATGAACAAGAACCACTGGGAGAAGTTACGCTCAGAACTCAGTTTGGAGATCTTGTTTCCAATTCAGATTTCATGATTGTTGATCAAGACTCCGCTTTCAATATTTTGCTTGGAAGACCCTGGTTACATCAGCATGCAGCTATTCCGTCATCATACCATCAATGTCTCAAATACTGTTTCGATGGTCAAGTTGGAACATTATATGGTGATAAGGCCCCGTTCAAAACATGTGAGTCTCAATACATTGAGGCGGAATTTTATCACATGATGGGAAGAGAAAAATCTACAATGAAGGAAATTACCAAAGTTAATGCTCCATATGGTTTGGAAAAAATTCCAATAAATCCATTTTCACATGTGAGTACAGATTATGTGTTACCTATCAGTCAAATTGACAAAATAGGCCCAAATCAAAATACTCTTATGGAAAGATCCATAATGTCAATTACGGCAATCGAGCCAGACAACATGGGAGAAATTGGTAACTTACCAAGCAATGATGAAAGCATAAGTGGTGACGTTTTCATTTCGTCTGCTGAAATCCAACAAGTCTATACTTCGCTAATCAGGCCAGAAGAAGTTATAGCAACACCAGAGGTGAATGTTGATGTCGATTCTCAATCCATCATCTCCTCTTTATTTCCCAAAGAAGACCCTTTTTCATCAATAGGGACGGAAATGGAAGCTTCTTCTTCAAAATGTGAAAATTTTGACATCTCTTATGATCATGAGAATTTCGTTTTTTCATCTATTTTGCAAGTAGAAACGGAAGATATAACACATGATGAAGAGGAAGAGGAAGATCTTAGAGATGCTCCTCCAGCATTTGAAGAGGGTATCTCTACCACTGTGGATGAACTCAGAGAAGTAAATCTGGGTACAGAGAAAGATCCACGCCCCACTTTAATTAGTGCGGCCATGACCCTTGAAGAACAAGAGATGTATATTTCTTTTCTAAAGCAAAATAAAGATATCTTTGCTTGGAATTATACAGAGATGCCTGGCCTTGATCCTGATGTTGCCACCCATCATTTGGGTTTGCCAAAAGAACATCGAGGATTCAAGCAAGCCGCGAGAAGAACACACCCAACCTATGCTTCCAAAATCGAGGCTGAAGTGGATAAGCTTATCAAAGCTAACTTCGTCAGAGAAGTTCAATATCCCAAGTGGTTGGCTAATATTGTCCCAGTAAAGAAAAAGAACGGACAAATTAGGGTTTGCATCGATTTCAGAGATCTTAATCGGTATTGTCCCAAAGATGATTTTCCAGTTCCGATTACAGAACTCTTAATTGATGCGACGGCTGGCTATGAAGTACTTTCTTTCATGGATGGATATTCTGGATATAATCAGATCCGAATGGCCCCAGAAGATGAGGAATATACAGCCTTCAGAGCTCCTCAAGGTGTGTTTTGTTACCGGGTGATGCCCTTTGGTTTAAAGAATGCAGGTGCAACATATCAACGCGCCATGCATCGTATCTTCAAACCTTTTCTAGGGAAGTTTGTTGAATGCTATGTAGATGATTTGGTGGTTAAATCCAAACAACGTTTTGATCACTTGGCTGATTTGGAAATCATCTTCCACAAGCTTCGACAACATAATTTGAAGATGAACCCCTTAAAATGTGCTTTTGGGGTAACCTCAGGAAAATTCCTCGGCTTTGTTGTATGCCATCGTGGTATTGAAGTCGATCCTGAGAAGACCAAATCAATCCTTGGTATGTCACCTCCTCAGAATTTGAAAGAATTAAGAGGACTTCAAGGACACTTAGCCTATATTCGGCGTTTCATCGCCAATTTGGCAGGCAAAAGTTTACCTTTTACCAAATTATTGAAGAAAGGAGTCACTTACCAGTGGACTAAAGAATGTCAAGAAGCATTTGATGTTCTCAAGAAATACCTCTTAAGTCCACCAGTACTCATGCCACCTGTTGAGGGTAGACCTCTTATCTTCTATGTGACAGCTTTAGAGCGATCATTGGGTGCCTTTCTCGCTCAAAAGAATGATGCTGGGAATGAAAATAGTCTCTACTATCTCAGTAGAACTATGCTTGAAGCAGAAACCCGGTATTCGAGTATTGAAAAATGCTGCCTAGCATTAATCTTTGCAGTTCAGAAACTGAGACACTACCTGCAACATCACGAGGCCCAATTGGTATCTCGTAATAATCCACTCAAATTCATCCTTAGTCGTCCAATGCTTACAGGACGTCTGGCAAGGTGGGCGGTTATTCTACAGCAGTTCGACATTCAGTATGTGTCTCAAAAGGCAATTAAGGGCCAAGCTCTGGCTGATTTCCTGGCTGAACATCCTTCAGTGGAAGACACGTATTCAGATATCGAACTCCCTGATGAGGAAGTTTTCTCTATTCAAGAGAGTCCTCAAACATGGGAAATGTATTTTGATGGTGCTTCTAGAAGTCCAACAGGGAAGAAAATGGAAAATCCTAAATTCAACAAAGTTGGTTTAGGAATTGTGCTCATTTCTCCAGATAAGGCAGTGTTACCTTATTCCTTTTTGTTATGGGAAGGTGGTACCAATAATGAAGCTGAATACCAAGCTCTCATTACAGGCTTAGAGTTAGCACTTCAAGCGCAAGTGAATCACTTAAAGGTAAAAGGTGATTCAGACCTGGTAATCAAACAAGTCAATGGGGATTATGCCATCAGAAAAGAAGAATTAATCCCTTTGTATGATTACGTCAGAGAATTAATGTCGGAATTCCCTTCAGAACCGACATTTTCTTATGTCCCAAGATCACAAAATGCTCAAGCTGATGCACTGGCTAATATAGCCACAGCTTTAGCAGATCCAAATCGGGACGAGACAACCATCGGTATTGCCCACCATCGTGCAATTTCACCTTATGTTCAAGTCAGAACAGAGGAAATTAATGAAATTAGTCCCATTCCTGAACCATATGGTCATACTACAGGATGGATGTCACCTATCAGGGAATACCTTCAAAATGGAACACTTCCACCTGATAGAGCCAAGAGAGAACAAATTCGGCGACGTGTGGTCAATTTTAATCTTTATGATGGTCCAAACCACCTCGAGAAAATTCTCTACAAACGTGGTTTTGATGGAGTTCTCTTCAGATGTATTGATGGTGAAGAGACAATGGCTATCATAAAAGAAGTGCATGCAGGAGTCTGTGGTGCCCACCAGTCTGGACATAGATTGTCTGATCAAATTCGAAGGCTTGGATACTTCTAGCCTTCAATGATACAAGATTGTGTTAATTTCACAAAGAAGTGTCATTCATGCCAAGTATATTCCAACTTCATTCATCAACCTCCAGAGTTGCTTCATACAGCTAAATACTCATGGCCATTTTCCACATGGGGAATGGATGTGGTAGGACCTTACCCTTCAGCTACGGCCAAGCAGTTTAAGTACATTCTTACTGCTACTGATTTCTTTTCGAAATGGGCAGAGGCAGTACCTCTCAAAGAAGTCAGTTCTAAATGCATTGTTAGCTTCATCAAGTCTAACATCATTACTAGATTTGGTGTCCCTCATACCATATTGACAGACAACGGCACCAACTTCTGTTCTGCTGAGGTAAAGAGATTGTATCAAGAATACAACATTAAGTCCAACCATTCATCTCGATATCATGCAGCGGCTAATGGCCAGATAGAGGCCTTCAACAAGACTCTTTCAAATATACTGCAAAAGATGGTGGATAAAGATAAGAGGTCATGGCCTGATAAACTCTATCATGCTTTATGGGCTTATCGGACTACCACTCGCAATGCAACGCGGTCTACTCCATATTCATTGGTATATGGAACAGAAGCAGTCTTGCCAATTGAAGTTCAATTGCCCTCACTCAGAATAGCCATTTGTGATCAGTTATCAACAGATGAGCAATCCCAAAAGCGGTTGAATGAATTGGAACAGTTAGATGAGAAAAGATTGTGCACTTTGCACCACTTGGAAATCTATCAGAATCGAATAGCACGAACTTTTAACAAAAAAGTTCGTCTTCGTTCATTCATTCAGGGAGAATTGGTATTGGTTCTCAGAACACCAATGATACCAGGAAAGAAGCCTCCCAAGCTTGAGCCAAAATGGGAAGGACCTTATTCAGTACATAAGGTCTACTCCAATGGAGCGTATTCTCTGATTTCAATGGATGGAGAACACATCACGACTCCAACTAATGCCAGATTTCTGAAGAAGTATTTTGTATAAACGCAAAATATTGTTCCCAGAACCAAGACTTACAATTGGTTCATACACAAAGGTCCGGTATGACCTTAAACTACACAAAGGTCCGGTATGACCTTAAACTACACCAAGGTCCGGTATGACCTTAAACTACACCAAGGTCCGGTATGACCTTAAACAACAACTTTGTCCAACATGACGTTAAACTGTGTCACCTTCAATGTCTGAGATGACATTAAACTAAATTTTGTCCCTGCAACATGACATTAAACTATGCAGCACCAATAGTCCTAACTGCAAGACTTTAAACTGCATAGTCCCTGATTTTGTCCTACATGACAATAAACTGTATAGAAGTTCCTATATTTTGTCCGAGATGACATTAAACTATATTTTGTCCTAGCGACATGACATTAAACTATGTGGCACTTTCATCGTCCAGCATGACGTTAAACTGTGTTAAGTCCCTTATTGTCCTACATGACACTAAACTGTATTCTGTCCGAGATGACATTAAACTATATTGTGTCCTAGCAACATGACATTAAACTGTGTGGCACTTCCAACGTCCAGCATGACGATAAACTGTAAAAAGATCAGAACTGATATCCTCATATTGATTCACCTTAGTCTTAGCTACATGACTTTAAACTGTACAGCCTCAGTTCGTCCTTGCTATATGACGCTAAAACTATACAGCAATGGTCCAGTATGACTTTAAACTGCAACTTCGTCCCACACGACATTAAACTGTGAAAAAGTTCCATAAACAGTCCAGCATGACCTTAACACTGCATCATTCCTAGTCCATGTATACGACCATAAACTATTTGCAAATATGTCCAGCAAGACGTTAAACTGTGACGTCCTAACTACATGACGCTAAACTGTATAAAAGTCCCTCACGTCCGGAAAGACGTTAAACTATATAATCATCAAAAGTCCAGCATGACATTAAAACTGCACAATCCCCCTTTCGTCCAATATGACGTTAAACTATATTGTCCCCATCGTCTTAACTACATGACGCTAAACTGTACAGAAAGTCCCTTTTTTCTGTCCTACATGACATTAAACTGTACATCGTTAAGGTTGTTATTACCTCTTGTTTCTCACACCGAGTATGACTCACGTGAGCTTAGAGCGAACATCAACCATAACACTCCCTTTGGGCCACTAACCATGTGTAAGTCCCAACAACATTTTTTTTAGATCATTGTCCACAAGAACAACTTGATCATTAATTCATTCTTTAATTGAACTACACAGACTTTGATCCTTGCCCTCCAGGCTGGGTATGTAGGAAACCTCCCAAAGGTTCAAGCCCAAAAACAATCTTTTCACATTGGTTCACCACAATCTCATATGATGATGATTTGTGAAACCACCCTTGGAATCAATATCTTTACATTGATTCACTTCCGTCCTTGTTATATGACGTTAAACTATACAACACTTTTGTCCAGTACGACAATAAACTACAATATTCTTTGATTTCCTCATTTGAGAAGGAACCATTATTAACATTGATTCTTTTTCAATCATGGTTTTCATTTTCAAAAAGACTACGCGCATACATGGTAATGCCTGAACTTTTTATCTTAGGTTAAACCATCATTGCACTAAAGTCCCCTTTCACCCTTCACATGTACGAACCAAATTTGTACAAAGGGTAATTCTAGAACTACGTGGACTTGATTCCCATCTTTATGGGATACGTAGGAACATTCGAGTGTCCCTCGAATCCAGTCCCAAGTCTTTTGGGCCTAACCCCAAATTTCACTTTCAGTCCCTTGGCTGAAAAGTCCTCATGAAAACACACACTGTGTATTCATTATTATGGTCTGAATTCTATGACCCCAAAAACTAAGATCACTCATCCTTTCGTCCTGCACGACGTTAAACTGCATTTCAAGAACTACGTATGGCTTGATTCTCATTCTTATGAGATACGTAGTGAAGTCCAAGTTTCAATTCAGGACCCATCCACAACATGATTATGGTTTTCATTGACCTATGTATCTCTATATACATTGGAAAATACCCATCTTTATGTATTATAATCCTAACCTTAAATATTTTCAGATCTTCATAACCCTTTTCAAGACTTATGGTCACAAAAATGTCAAACTTCTGAGAATTCTTTTGCCTGACTATGCAGCATGTGCCCATAGGTGGCCTTGCATAAACAGTCCACATAACAGACTTGTCAGCCAAGAGATGCTATTTATTTGACCATGCAGCCAATGCCCATAGGTGGCCCTGCATGTTTTCAACCCCCTAACGGGTTTGTTAAATAATAGTAACTTCATTCTTGGGAAGAATGCCTCTTTTGTCCTTATTTGTCTTAAACGACAGTATGTAGGGATCCGCAAAAATAGCCATCCTTAACATATTTGTCCCATATCCTTTTTCATGATCTGAAAGTATTCAAGTCTATGGTTTATTCTTCTTCCCTACGTTTGGGTCAGACCTTCGTAGGAGTGATATTCATCCAGTTCTTCGATATTCTTGTTTGAAAATATCTTCTCCATATTCAAGTACCTCTTTCCATACAACAAACTCTATGCTTTAGAAAATTTGAATCTCCATAAACTTTCACTGGCTTTTAGCACTAGGAAAATAAATTTCTGAGAGTTCTTTTGCCTAACTATGCAGCACGTGCCCATAGGTGGCCTTGCCTAAACAGTCCACATAACAGACTTGTCAGCCAAAAGATGCTATTTTATTTGACTATGCAGCCAATGCCCATAGGTGGCCCTGCATATTTCAACCCCCTAACGGGTTTTGTTAAATAATAGTAACTTCATTCTTGGAAACTACTTCTTCTAATGCTATTTAGCTCTTTTTCATATCATTCCTCAGATTCAAATATTCTTAAAGCCATAGTTTACATTTTTTCCCTCATACTTGAGTATGGTAAATATGTTTTCAGATAAATTGTCAAGGAATTGAATCCATTTTAATCCATTTTTCGGTCAAAGCTATTTCGACCTTAAACATTAGCCCCTTTATGTCCAGCTTGCATGACTTTAAACTGCCCACACAAAAGACAGAGGAACTATGAATAAAAGTCAAGTTCCAACTCACTAAATATACATTTTTTGTATGATTTAGGTAATATTGAGCAGTTAAAAGGTTCAAAGTTTGTAGGGTTATTTGTAATAATCCTAGTAAAAATCAAACTATGCTTACTAAGCCCATTGGCTTAAGTAAATTTGAAGCAGGTAATGGAAGAATGCAAGTACAAATGATTGAAGACAAAAGTGTTTTTCATTGATACACAAGAGTTAGAAGGACATCCACAGATTGGAATCTCTTCTCTTTTTCAAGAAATTACAGGAGATTGTCAACAAAAGTCTTCATTTGATGTATAGCATCCTGAGCCTTATCAACAATTGCTTGAAGCTCGTGCACTTGACCAGCTTCACTCTTTTCAGCTTGCTGAAATGCCTTCTTAGCATCTGCAATGGCTTTCATGCCATTTATATGAGTTTCATCCAATGATTCATTAAGCTGATCAAGTTCCCCAGTAACAGCATCTAACTGTTGCTGGAGTTGCACCTGCTGGACGACCTTTTCTTTGATTTTTTGCTTCAGATCCTTCATCTTGACAACGTAATCAGCTTCAGCCTGGGATATCGCAGCCTCAAATTCGCCTATGTTGACTGACAATTTCACTCTGGTCAAATCTTCGCGACTTGTCTGCATTTGCTCCCTCCTGAAGATAATCTGTTTCACTGCAGCTTGGATCTTTTCATACCCAAAACCACTAAGTCCCATTATAACAAATTGGGATGACAATGGGGAAATTTTTGATGGTAGCTCTTCTAAGGGCACCCCCGATATGATGTTCCATATATTGTTCCACGCCTTACGTCGTGAAAAGCTGAACGCTTTGAGCATCTCTGGATCTGATTCAACATCTTCGTCAGAAGGGGGTATGTAATCTGGAATTAACATGCTCAAGGAAGTGCCTCATTCTGCTCTTTCCCCTCTGACTTGGGCTTCTTCACTTTCAATTCCCATTGGGGCAGAGGCTGAAGCCTCATCTCCGGATCTAGCCATTACAATTGATGGCCCTACATGATCAATTGAAAGATTTTAGTTGAATCTTAAAGAATAACAAAAGAATGGATTGTCTTGCAAATAAAGTACAATCACAAATATTGTTATCCCTTACCCAATGGTGGTTCAGCAACATGAGAAGACTTCTCCCCATCTTTCCCGGTTTCAACAGGATTTTCAGGATGGGTCTCAGGAGAGTTTATTGGATTTAGCTCTACTTGAGCTAATGTTTCTGCAATGATAGGGTTGACATCAGTGTCCACACCCTCTTCAGGCATTGGCAGTTCAGCAGCTTCTACGGAAGAAACTGCATATTATTTTACATCATGGTTAGAAATATTTTCTTTTAAAAGAAAAATTTGGGCGAAGGGTAACACTCACGCCCAAGGTCTTCTAAATCACATGACAATCTAGCATGATCATAAAATTCTTCAAAAGTCATTCCTTGATTCATCATTTCATCCAATGATACTTCAGAATCTTGGTTAGTCTCACCAGTGGGAGCATTTGCTATGTCTTCTTGCTGACTTATGTCCTGCAACCCCTGACCCTGGACAGCATCTTCAGTAGTGGGAGGGATACTGGGAATGGATGGTAGCTCTTTTCCAGGAGCTACCAAGTCAGCTTGAGTCTGTGGTTGTTCTACAACACCCTCCACGGCCTTTGAAGAAGGATCAGTCCCTTCCCTCAAGGGGGAAATTGAAGAAGCCCCTGCAATCCTCATAAATATGAGTAACCATATGATTATGGGTATAAACTCATGATTGTTCAAAGGACTTACCACTGCTAATGAAACGTTTAGCTAAGGATTTCCTCCTTCGTTGCCTTGGCTTCTTTTGCTTTTTTGGAGTTTCAGCTGTCTCCTTTATTGGCACTTGGATTGGCGAATGAAAGGCTATGTCCAGTGCCTCATTCATGGCCTGCTGGCCTGGAGATATCTCGCCTGGTTCGCGAGGAGAATCAGCAGCAGCCCCAACAGCGGTACCACCAGGGCTATATTGTGGCGAAGGAACCCCGGTCCCTTTCTTTGCAAGCTGCAAGATGAAGAAAATAATTTCCTTAAGAAACAAAGCTTCAACTGAAATCAAGTTGCAAAGAAAATAAGGAAAGAAAACTTACATCTTCAGGAGCCACGTACTCTTGCCACTCCTCATCTCCAGAACCACCAGCCCCCTTAGTGGTGCCACGATCAATCATTTCCTTCACCCGCCTGGTGATAGGAGCTGAATTATCGGTGGCATATATGAGCATTTCCAGCTCTCTGATGTAAGCCCGCACTTCATTGGGGTTATCTCCGTATTGAAGGTCTTTGGAAGCTAGAAGATATCCTATCCCAGGAAGTTGTAGGCCCTCACACAAATCCAGCCAGGCGGTTTCAGAATCACAGTATAAGCTCTGCCATAGCTGAACAGCCTCTGGTCTTAGATATAAAGGCTGTGAGGAAGGTCCTACAATTTTTGATTTTAATTTCTTCCCAACTCCTGCAACTACAGATAGAGAATAAGAAAGTGAGACTTATTACTTTATAAAGTAGCAGTGATTGAAGTTATTACAATCAAATAACTCACCAGGAGCTGATGGAGTGGGTCTTTTAACTCTGGCCGGAGGATTATATCGGGCACGAAACCGCTTTGCTGCCGGTTGTGCCTCATCATCCCCATCATGATAATCTGAGGAATCAGTTCTAGAGGAGGAGTCTGTTGAACCTATTTCAGGAGGAGAAGCAGCACCTTCATGAGGAAGAGTTTCTTTCTCTACAGTCCTCTTCCTCTTTCCCACTTGATATACAGGGTGATTCAATATCCCTTTAGGGTATGATGCTATCCAGTGTTCAGCATAAAAAGTAGTCAGATAATGTGCCGCTTTTTCAACTGGTAGATCAAATACTGCTCCAGTCTTCTCTCTTGACGTCAGCAACCATAGTTGTCGAGCAACCATCGGATGTTGCTCTAACCTGACGTGTACTGGAGGGGATACAACAATCTGTTGTAAACATTTGAATTGGCGTGCAAATCTATATGGAGCATAGGCCTCACATATGATTTCTCCATCAATCCTGGCTACTAACACGCCATCCCTGCAAGCTAGCATGTATGCCCTCAAATCCAAAGGGGCTTTCCCATCATCAACAAACCGCCCAGATGGCGGACTTCCATAAGGAAAGAAGTTGAATTCCTTATACATGCTTAGTCTTACTTTTATATCATAACCATTGACATCTAATGGAGCAATTCCAGAGAATGCTTGCACTGACGGTCTGAAAGAGCTTCCAGGAATTTGTAATCCATTCTGTACATTGTAAGTCCTGAAGTGAGTGGCGATCCATCCCCACAAAACCTGGAATGGTCCCACTATTCTTAAAGGAGATTTACCCTGGAAGACGTGAAGTAAACTCCTGTGGATCTTTGCTAAAATGGGGGTGGCTAACCCAACCATTTTTCCTTCAGCTAACTTGGCCGCAATGACGAAGGTCCCTGGCCTAACGCCTCCCTTCGAATCCCTGACCGGCAAGAGGTAAATACTAAGCCACAGTGCCAAGAAACCCGCCAGACGAGTTTTCTTTGGAATTCATTGATTCACTTCATAGCCCCATTTTTCAAACTCTCCTGCTTCTAGAGTTGGCCAGAATGTGCCAGGAGCTCCTCTCTTCTCAGGTTTTGGGCAAGTGGTAGGACGTCTGGGCTGGGTATCCTTGGATTTCTTTTTCTTGGATCCTTTTTCCTTTGGCTCCATCCCTTTCTTCTCAGTAAGAAACACCTTCATCCATTCTTCCGGATGGATATCTTTTCTGAAATGAGTTAATGAGGTCTCTGAACTCTTGAGCTTGTGAAAGATTTTGAATAATTCTCGAGCCAAAACAGGAGTCTTCTCTGGATCATTCCAAGTCACCTTGGGAGGAATGAATTCATCATACATATCGCCCAAGATTGGAGCTCCTGAAATCTTGTGGACATCCCACAAACTGATACCTACTTCTCCATGAGTCAAATGGAAAGAATTAGTCGCTGGACTCCAGTGACTGAGTATCTCTGGCACGAAGATATCATGTCTGTAAATATATGTCTGCCCAACCCAAACAGCTTCATATATTGCAGCTCTCTTCAGATCCTCAATAAACTCTGCGCAAGTCTGTCGCACCCAGTATGCCCACATCCAAGTTGGCTTCACACCTCCCCCAGGGCGGAAATCCCAACTTTTCTTCCAGCCTTTGGACTGATCCATCTGAGAATCTCGGAAGATTGAAGGATGGAAATGTGGTTGAAGCTCAGGTGTATGTTTTTTCAGATCTGGTGTGCAAGGGCTATGATGCATCACATACGCCTTCTCTACTGTTCCAGCAGTTTGAAATACTCCTCCGCCTGAGATATTTGCTGAAGCAAAATTGGTATAATTCTGAAACCAAGAAAATGGAAGATAATTCTTTACTTCTGGAATAATGACTTCTTGCAGATGACCATGACCATACAAAGGTAGATAAGTGCAGTGAGGAAAGTCGTGATGATATTTCTTCAGATACTTATCCAAATCTGGAAGAGTGCTTTTTTTGACAGTATAGTAATCAGGGCCAATGATATTCATCATATCATCTATCCGCTTGCTAGCCAGTTCATCAAGTAATCCAGGTCTAAGAGCCATTGAATCTGCACAGGAGTTGAATAAATTAAACTCTTAAGTGGGTTTATTTTTCAAAAAATTTTGTGAAAGAATTTGAAAAAATGGCCAAGGCATTAAGGCGCGCAAGTATGGAGATGTCGCGCAAGTGGTACATATGTCGCGCAAGTATTTGTCGCGCAAGTGTGTGCCGCGCAAGCCTTATTACCTTGAGAGTAGCACGGCAGCGAGGAAACAGCGAAAATAGGAGACTTGCACGGTGACAAAGACTTGCGCGGCGAGAGCTCGAGAAATTCGGGGTCAGATACCATCTACGGCCGGAAGCGGCATATTTATAGGCCAGAGGGCCTATCTGCGCGCCGCACCCAGAGCGCTCAAACGCTTGCGCGACGAAGACTTGCGCGCCGACTGGAGACTTGCGCGCCGCCCTTTTCCTTTAGAGGAATTCGATTTCCTCAGAGTCAAACCCTCATTTCTCTCCGGATCCAACTCTGAGGGGGGACTTTTGTTGACGCTCCTTTCGTCACAGAATCCAAAGATTGGAAAAGGGGAATATCTAAGCAAAAAGTGATTAATCCTTTGAAGAAACATCAAAAATCGACAAAGGGATGGAAAAGGAGAACATTGCCCATGTATCGCGCAAGTTCCCTCTTGGTCGCGCAAGTACACTTGCGCGCCGCCTCAACACTTGCGCGACCCCTCATGGTCGTGCAAGGGACTTGCGCGACAGATCTGGTAACCGCCCAGTAACCGCCCGGGGTCTTCTTTTGCCTATAAATAGACCCTGTGGGCCCCCCATTCGGGAGGATCTCTTTCCAGAAACTCGGATCAAAGCTCCCGACGCTCAAGTCTCTTCTCAAAGCTTCCGGAACACTTCTAAGGTAATTTCTTACCTAGAATGGAAGATCAAAAGAGAAGAAGGAAGGCCCAAGTGTTGAAACTTATCAAACACTTGCGCGCCAACTTAATTCCTTCAATATAACTTGTGCGTCCCTTCTCTGGAAGAACCTCAAGAGGATGGGAAAGGGTTTAATAAAGAGTCGCTCAAGTAATTCAACTCTGGTTGAAAATCGCGCAAGTATCCCTCATGTCGCGCAAGTATACTTGCGCGACCAACACTTGCGCGCCGACGCAGGACTTGCGCGACCTTCAAGACTTGCGCGCCCCTAGCTTTTTGGGTGCCCATCTTGCCCATTTTTACCCCTCTTAAGCCATTTCACCCTTCCTATTCAAGATTCAGTCTTCAAGATACTCTTCAAAGCCATTTATGGCATGATTTCTTGATTTGACATCCTTATCTGAAAGGAATTCTGTGAAATATCTCTCAAAACCTAGTGATTTAAACATCTTTATGTCACCAAAGATTGAGAGTTCATTCATTCAACCTCATCCTTTAAGATGAGAGAATCCTAACCTGGGTTTCCTTTTCAGGAATAATCCCCAGTTATAAAACCTTTCATTTGGGCATCTTCTTTAAGAATAAGCCCCAATCAAAGTCCTTTAATCTTGGGCATCCTCCTCAGGAGTAAGCCCCAAACCTTAATCCCTAACCTGGGTCTCCTTTTCAGGAATAAAGACTCAGTCATAACCTTGGGCTTCCTTTTCAGGAGTAAGCCCCAAGTCCCCTAACCTGGGTCTCCTTTTCAGGAATAAGACTCAGTCATAACCTTGGGCTTCCTTTTCAAGAGTAAGCCCCAAGTCCCTTAAATTTCTCTTAACCAGTCATAAATTATCTTTGATTTGGGTTTCCTTTTTCAGGAATAAAACCCAACCATAAGTCCCCTCCTAACTTGGGCATCCTCCTTAGGAGTAAGCCCCAAGATTAGAGTATTCAAATCTCCATGAAGCACATATAACTTTGTGGACCCTGTTCTTGGATTTTCTCCCTAAAAGTAAATCCTAAACCTTCGCCTATCTGGGCAGTCATCTATACATAAGCCCCAAAACAAATTCTTATGATTGCATCTTTTATGGCACAATTGTCTAAATTTTACCAATACCTCTTGTTTCTCACACCGAGCATGACTCACGTGAGCTTAGAGTGTAAAAGTAATTATGACATTCATCTTTGAGCCATCAATCATAAAACATCATATCCCATTCCTCGAACTACGTGGGTTCTGATTCCTTTTTTTCAAAACAAAGGATACGTAGGTAGCCCATTTATGGGTTCGATCCCAACATTAAAATAATCTCTATCCTTCTGAATGACGATAAACTTCAAGTGCCCCACTGAGTGGCTTTAAAACCAGCCTGGTCATCAAAATGACCAAGAGACTTTTATATAAATGTTTTGAAGGATACCATTGACCAAGAATCTCTAAACAAATATAGATGATTATATATTGATGAAGAACCTCGAATACATATAAAAGATTCTCTAAATTTCTTGCATATTTAATCATTGATTGTTAAAACTAAAGGAAAACTCATTTTATACTTGGTAATGTAATAAGGATTCACGAACATAACTTAAATCTATAAAGAGAGTCCCGGAGTAGACAATAATTCCCCTCAAAAAGGTGTGATGAGTCCGACCTCCCATCCTCTCGACCAATGCAAATTCCTAAGCCTCATTTAGCCCACAAGATAATGAGCGCCTGACTTTGGAAAGTAGGTCCAAACGGATGTGGAATCATTGGATGTTTTCGGTTCTACGAACAAACCCGTTAGAAACCGATCGGAACGTTTGAATCTCCCGTCCAGGAGGTCATCCCCGGATTCCGCGCGAAACATCCATCTATCAGAATACTTTGAAGGAGCCCATATGTTACAGTAGTCTCAGGTGGTGAAGGTTCCTGAGGAAGAAGGGGAAAAAACGCAGCTATCGGGGTTCGAGGTCAGGTTACTGAGGTTGAAGGTGGTCTGATACTCCAACAAGCTTTCATTCCATATTTCATAAACCATGTCCTGGTACCCTAGGATGTTAACCCACTACTGGTGGAAGGGAAACTATTCCTGATGATCATGCCAAGAAGAAATGGAAACCAAGAGGGGGAGTGGTTCAAAATACCTCAAGCCAGATGAAAAAACATGATATTTGAGAACATTTTAGTGGCTTTCATGTTGGATAGACACCTATCCAATAGACTCCAAAAGTGGTGATGGCCCGTGCAGTTGTTTCACCAGGTGAAACTGTCACCTGAGAAGCTGAGATCAATGAGACCCTTCCCATCCATGAAGTGAACAAACTCCATGATGTCCTTCCTTTGGAATGGGATTCTACCTTTCCTTTCCTTTGGGTTGGAAATGACACTAATGTCACCCCTAACAAAAATGGATTGTTACCGAGATCGAAGTTATTTTGTTCAATCTATAAAGATTCCATTTGAAGAGGGTCATACCTTCCAAAAAATATTCATAAGGAAGGAGGTGTCACCATTGGACACCTTGGTAGTGATGAATTTATTGCAATCTGGAACAGTCTCAAAAACATATTTATTGTGCCAAAATGCCCATTTGTTTCTTTTGGATGGGTCAGAGTGTAGAAATCCATTCAATGTAATCTTCCAGGAGAATTCTATGATTATTATAGGGTTTTTTGTGTTATTTGACAACAACAACAAGGAAATTATGCTTTTTTATTTCTATGGTGAGGAAGTCTGATTTAACATGGGAACTAATACCATTATAATTATATATGATGATAATAATGACGGGTGGGACATGGATCTGGCATTGGATCTAGAGCTAGTAGCCTTATTGAAGTGGGAGGATGATCTCTCATTGAGGTCCCTTGATTTTTAACATGTTTATAATCCATTCTGGTTGGTAAGATTCATATGAGTGGGAGATGAGGATCCAAAGGGGAAGGGGAAGTATGGGTAATGAACCTTGGGGGTAGGTGAAGGAGTTCTCTCTGGATCAATAAGTATTTGGAGCTGGATGATAGGCTCAGAACCAACCGAGACAAAACAAATACTGCTAGGAATGGGCCTGGCCACTATACAGAACCATACAGTAACCTCAGTGAGAGAGAAAGACGGAGATGGAGGTAGGGGTGGCCAGGCAAGAAAGCTTGGTGGTCTGGGCATCATGCCATTCAAGTGCACCGCTAGACACAGTCACTTAGATAGCATGAAGGAATGAAGGGGGGAACCCCTCAAATAAAATAGTGTTCAAGCATTGGATGACCTAGAAATACATCAGAACCGGATGGTTTTGTCCTTAAAGAAAAATGTTATCCTTAATTCATTACATTACAGTGACATGGTATTGGATCTAAGGGAATCAATGATACCTAGGGGTAATCTAGTAAAACTGGAATCCAAGTGGGAAGGACCTTAATTTTTTTATAAAATTCACTCTGATAGTGTAGACTCATTCATCACCATTGATAATGAGAATATCAATCTTTCCACCAATACTAGGTTTCTCAAGAGATATTTTACATGAATAACCCATCCCTTTAGTCTGAGATATATGGATTTGAACTAAAAATCCAACATCCTAGTTATATGTTGTTTCATGTGGTGTTGAGCCGCCACAATCCCCTTCTCACATCAAGTCGTTATTCTTGCATGACATGCCAAAAATTTTGGGACACACCCCCTTTGGTCCATGAATCATGAACTAAACCTTTTTCATCATCTACCCATATTTCACATGGTGTAGGGACTCTATGGATGGAAAATTCACTTCACCCTCACTATATGTTCTAGTTGCATGATATGAAACCGTGTGACATTTTGGTAAAATTTATTCAACCTTAAAATACATTATCATAATCCTAATCACAATATATTAAAATGTGTGTACAATGTTCTCATTGCATGAAGTTAAAAGCATGGTTCATGTCCCTATTGTATGATTTAAACCTTTGAAATAAATTTATCCTTCAACTGTGAGGGCTCCCTCTTTCTGATGTCGATCACTTACCACACCATGTTGACGAACTAAATAATGATTGATTCCCATTTAATATCATGGGATATCAAGAGACTGAAAACTTATATATCATTCCCTCAGCTCACTAATTGAAATACCTCAACACTTCCATTAATGAAAATAAGTTTTTCTCTCACTCACAGAAGCACTCCATCTAGGTGCGTTCCAACATGTGGTGGCAGAAAACCGAGGTTGTTAAAACTTCACTCAAAACATTCAAAAACTCAACTTCATGATGTAATAATCCTTAAACATAGGTCCTCATAATTCTAGAAGAGTATGTGTAATAGGGGACCAAATAAACATTGCACACCTGGTCCGACAACACGAAGATCGAGTGCGGTGGAGGTCCAGCATGTGAAGCTCAGTGGGTGGTGGAGGAACGACAACACGAAGCTCGAGGGTGGAAGAGGTCCAGTAACGTAAAGCTCAGAGGGCAGAGGAGGTCCGACAAAGTGAATCTCGAGGGCGGAGGAGGTCCGGCAACACGAAGCTCAGCGGGTAGCGGAAGTCTGGAAAAGAGAAACTCGAGGGAGGAGGAGGTCTGGCAATGTGAAGCTCAGCGGGTAGCGGGGGGGAGTCACAGGTTTGTAGTACCGTGACTGCTTTATGTCACGATAAAACAATGGCACTGTGCGACTGAATTTATAAAAAAATGGACTACGATTTTATCAGTTCATTTTTTAGAACAGATAATGGTCCTCTTTATCAGCGTACAAAAGCACTGATAAATCCTTCCTGTATCAGCACTAAAATTTTAGCACTGATAAAGGGCCATTTACCGGTTCTTTTTTAGAATGATAAAGGTTACCCTGTATTAGGGCTTTTATAGCACTAATAGAGGGACTCTTTATCAGCGCTAGAAAAGCACTGATAAAGACACCATGTATCGGCGCTAAAATTTTAGCGCTGCTACCAGGGTTCTTTATCAGGGGATTTTCTAGCTCTGATAAATAGTCCCTCTATCAGGGCTAGAAAAGTGCTGATAAATAATCCCTTTATCAGTGCTAAAATTTTAGTGCTAATACAGGGAGTCTTTATCAGCGGTTTTTGCTTAGCGTTGATATAATATGGGGCTTACCTAGCCTGTTTTTGTAGTAGTACAGCTCTAGTTCCCAGCACCAGAGGTCCTATCATCATTACCTTTCACCCAACACAAGAAAAATAACCCCAAGTGAAGAGGAATTCCACTCACCACTGAACACAGTTGAGGGGTAAATTCACTATAATATGCACCAAATGCATATTCTATAATGATATAGAATATAGGTACCCACACCTCACCATTTCCCAACAGTCGAGGGAGCACTGCTCTTAACTAATCCATGAAACTGGTTTCTCTCCTATATAGAGTGTCCCTCACCATAGTCTTTCAAGGGAGTATTAAATCATAACTTGGTATCATTCATAAAAACTGGAGCGTACCGCTCATTGAAATTATATCCTACAACTGAAGGACCTCCAAAACTAATGGAGGACTCACTCCCAACTACTACTTGGAGATGTGGGAGTACTACTTCATAAGTGAGGACCAACACCTTGATCTCATAGAGGTGTCCCAATTAGATAATGGAGGACCTGCACCCAGGTAAGATAGGAGAGTATTATTACATAAATCTCGGACCCACACCATAAATCGGTTGGGTAGTACCACTCTATTTTTAGAGGACATGCACCCTGGTATGATAGGAGAGTATAGACTCTGTTAACTCATCAACTATGGGGGACTTTCACTTTGGGACTATATGGGACTACCATCTCCAAGCTAGAGGACATGCACCCTAGTATCACATGGGAGTACTGACTCTTCCTGTACAAGACTTATGGAGGAACCTCACCCTAGAATGATAGGGGGTACTGAATCGATGGATATTGGACTTGCACCCTAACACGGTAGGGGAGTACCCACTCTATCTACACATCAAATATGGAAAACCCACACCCTTGTCTAATAGGGGAGTATGAAATCCATAGATATAGGACCCACACCCTGGTCCCATAGGGGAGTACCTACTCTACCATCCAAAGCATATGGATGGCCCATTCCATGACACGGTTGGGGGTCACTGTCCAACTTTGTAGAAATCACAGGGATCCCACACCCTAGTCCATCAGGGGAGAAACAAGACCATAGGAAACTAATTAAAGGTAAAGATTCTATTTTCATAACATGAGGAGTCCCATATCTACCTAATAAGAGATTTAAGTAAAACCCACACCCTAATTATATACGGGAGTTCCAGTCCCAGCGTCTCTCTTCACAAACCATGTCGATCTCCATCATCAGCTCCACATAGCTTCACAAGATTCTTTCTCAGTTTACACCACCTCATATCATGATGGCCATAGAAAATTAAATCATCTCATTCTACATAGAAAAATACTTAGGATATGCTTTTCATAATACTAGATCCAACTCACCTGGAAAGAGATACGATTGGAAAATGATTTTAAAAGGATCCCATAAGAGATTATGACCTTCACTAAGGCCAACACGGCGTGTGATCTCGCATGAGCACCAGTCATTGTATCCAATATATATTTTTTACAAAACTATTTAGTGGTACATAGAATTTAATGTTGGTACACACCATTTCCCACTTCACTTGGTACCTCGTCAGGATCCTCTTCTACACGACCCATCCAACCATGCCCCTTACATGTCATGCAACCCATGCTACACAGCATGTTCAGTCTAAATGGCCACCTGACCATGTAGTTTTCTCATTTCCATGTACCAGACCCCATGTTTATGTACCTTGGTCATGTGTTAGTACATGACCTTGGGATTTCATAAGGCTAACCCAAGCCATGTCCCGTGGTAACATGGTTTGGGGCACTACATGGTGTGTATCCCAGGTCAGCAACATTTAGCCTCCAATGTTCATCTTCCAAAAATAAGATGGAAAAAACATCATGTGTAACTGAACTAAATTCCATGTAGATTGTAATTATAATCTATTATTCCCTTAAAAATTCTCTGATTTGTCCCATTATTTCCCAAAACATAGTGAACTACAGAGCAGGGATTGATAGAAATTTTATGTCAGATCTAAAACCTGAAAACAATGAATAAT
This sequence comes from Viscum album, assembly GCA_963277665.1. Classification (NCBI taxonomy): domain Eukaryota; kingdom Viridiplantae; phylum Streptophyta; class Magnoliopsida; order Santalales; family Viscaceae; genus Viscum; species Viscum album. The sequence continues at coordinate 658,665,443 of OY728140.1, forward strand.
TAAAGGGAACAAGTCTAAAGCTCCAATTTTCATACAACTATGGTGAAACACCAAATATTTGGATGAATAATGTCACCTTGTGCACATTTCAATCCACTCTAATGATGGTATGAATCAAGAACAAAGATCAGCAATACCTTTCTTTGTTGATTTGGCTTGTTTCTAATCGCCGACCAAATAACTGAGAGCGAAGTATTGGAGATGTTCTCCTCCATTACTGTTTCATGCACCATAGGATTGGGAGATAGTAATTGGTTTAAATTAATGAAAACCAAATAATTTCCTTTTCTAAGACACATCACCAAAACATCCATGATTGAAACTCCTGGTGTAGAAGACCTTAAGTCGGGCCTCGGGTAAACATGATGTTTTAAATTCAACCACACTCTCAGAAATCAGATTTGAAACTATGTACAGGATTTATTTACATTTCAATAAAAATTATGTGTATGTGAAAAAATATATGTACTTTTTCTAATATCACTGCACAGAGACTCCTCAGCCTCGGGATTCCTGCGCTGAATCAGCACCCGACTTCAGAAATATTCTTCAATGTATTTCAAATTCTTATAGGTCAAAACTCAAGTCCTTACAATAACATTGAATACAATTGAAATATAAATATCATTGAAGATATATATTAAAGAAGTTATGTGCATGATACTGAACTGCGTTGATGTTCAAGATTGAATGATGATTTGGGTGTGGTTATCCTTGGTAAATCAGGAAGTCAATACTATAGCATCGTGGAAGAAAAACATTGTTGTTTAGTGTTATTATCATTGATATAAATCCTATAAGATCATCCTAAATGTATATTTCATCATTTTATCCCTCTTTAAAGTAGTTAGTGGAAGAGGGGAAGAGGCTATGGACCATTGAGAATTAGTGAGACCTTCATAAATTAGTAATCACAACCTAGTGAAGTAGTTCTTAATCAACATATTGATATATCATTGATATCTGCTCCTTGTAGTATCCCATTAGAGGTGACACAAGTAAAATTAATTGTAATATAATAGAAAGGGATACTGGTATTCCAATATTCAAACTGATTTAAAAAGATGAACATGAAGCATTATTATAATAGAATAAGGGTAAAAGATCAAATTTCCCCTCATTTTAAAGAAATATATTTTTTGTACCACTAGGAGTCTAGATCCCAACATTGTACTCTAAGTGATCCCATCAAGACTTATGTGATCCCCAACTTAATTTAAATTTTTGGATCTATATCCCAAATAAGGCTATTCATATTATACTGACTACCATTGGGGTTCCTATGGGACAATTTTTTCACATAATACACTTGATGTACTTATTTCATAAAAAAATTGTTTCTTCCAAGATCACAAACCATGTAAACATATATACATACTCATTAAACTACCTAAACACCAAGAAAAATGATCACTCCCTTAAAGAAAGTAAAAAATTTCATCTATTTTACAAAATTCTATTTATCTTAAGTATTTTAAATAAAAAATAAATAATTATTCTAAATCGTTACAGTATATGTTATATAAAACTCCTTACCATAGCACATTTCATCCATAAAAAAGTTACATTTTTCTAGTATTAAATAGTCTCTACCTATGTGAAGAAACAATTAAATACTACTATAAAAAATCCAATATCATGATGCTAGTCACTCTTAAGACATTAAAGTTAAAAAACTAGATGATATTACTACACACCATAAAAATCATCATCCAAAAACTACCCATTCACTAAAAATAATCCTTTTTATAGACTCTTTTCCATAAAAATTACTTAACATTCCCATTTTTATCTAGGTATTAGATATCTAAACTTATTAAAAGAATAAAATCTATAAAATCATTATTACATTCAAAATTACATATTTTATAATACCATGATAACATTTTAAATTCCAATTTCAGAAAACATTTACATATTTTCATTAATATAATTTGAATTTTCCAAAAAAATATCACATTTTAAAATAAATTTATTTTCAACCACATTGTTATAAAATCATTTTTTCATTTTTGAAATACCCAAAACATTTCACTGAAAAATAAAATATGAAATATGTAATGTATACATAGTTGCACCTAAAATGTAAAAATATAAGACAAAAATAAAAAACATATCAGGTGAATTTCATTCATTACTTATGTAATAACTAATTAGATATTCAAGAAAATACAGATTTTTTTTTATTTTTTAAAATTACAATAAGTTATTCACATATAATAATTGAAATATGGTGTGTGTATATTTCCTATTTTCATATAATGCATGATCAAAAATAAATATCTAGATTTTAGTTGATCCCAATAACATAAAATGGGTTTTACCCAACTAGTCTTTGAGATAAACTTAAAACACCATCATCCATAAGGATATTATACTAAACAATTACACATTCATTGTAAAATGAGAATTCTCCATAAATAGAGTGATCTGGTCAATATATGGGTTACTTATAGCTTCTAAAACTTTCCAATCTCATATTAATAAAATAAAATAAATCTATAAAAACAATCTAATACTATTTTTAAATATATCTATTATTAAATTTCATTAACTTGAATTATATATCCATGCACCATAAGCATATTCCTTGGTTTCCAAGTATTTGAGACAAGCACTAATGGTATAAGGAATTTATTAGAGAATAATTTTACCTATTATGTAATTAATTTTAGTTTATACTAGATATATATATAAATATTGAATGACCCATTCATTTATCATACATTCCAAATTAATACAAAAATATTTTCCAATGGGTAATTTTTGTTCATGGATAATAATATAAAATAACCATCATTATGTATATTGTAATTTTGTGTCCATAAAACCTTATTCCAAACTGATCTCGAGCTCCATGTGACCTCAGGTGTGGCTCCCTATACACTAGAGGCTTCTAGATAACAACGAGATTATAAAACTAAATAGGGAATAATATACTCCCAATATCATTGCATGAAGAAACACATAAATAATTGAATCAAAATAATAATTGGAGTAAGTAATAATATTAATATTGAATAGCTAAACATTTAACATATATAATTTGAACATGCTATATCTAAATGATATATAGATAAGTATATATAAAGAAATAATGATCTCTTGATAAAATGATCAAAAACCAAAGTAGACATAAGTAGAAAAAAGGGTAAACTATACTAGAAAACCCTAGGTCTCCCAAACTAGTCTTGCAATATCCATACAAAAATCTAATCAAACAGATTTGTGAGAAGTTATCCTAGTATATTAAAATCCAATTTAGTTCCACTTATATACCATAATATGTTTTGTTTATATAAATAAAATTAACAAACCAACACACAAACATGCATATCATTTCATTATTCACTAACCAACCCACAATGATGCCTATTTTAATATATTCTATCCATTACTAGTGTAAAAAATAGATCTCCTATCAAACCATATCCCAGGCCCCACCGCTCATGGTGATAAGAAAAAATAGAGTCACAACCACTACCCTTGAACATTGGGTTAGGTATCACACCACATATCGATCTCTAATCCCATCACATCTCTTACCCCCACCCTCTCACTCGAGGGGAGTTCTCGAAACACATCCAAAATCATGTCAAATACCACCATTATTTCACTCAAGGGTATCCCTCATTCATAAACACATATAACATATCATATGACCACCCACTCTCTTAGGGTGGGGTATCATAAACACATCATAACTCAACACCCTCTCACTCAGGTTAATCTTGTCCCAGACCATATTAATTGGTGTTAGTCCTAGTCACATAACCTAGAATAATTCCCTATTACACCTAGTATTATATTTCGAAACCTTCTCACTTGGGGTGAGGCATATAAAATAGTACTCAGACCAATACCCTCTCACTCTGGGTGGTATATACCAGCCACCACTCAATTAGGTTTGGTCATTTCATTGTGTATCTTAATCAACGATAGGATCAAAAATAATAAAATTTCATAAGAAAATAATCACAACAATTTAGTCTAGTAATATACCATCAAATACACACTACACTACTAGGTAATATCTCACAACATTTCTCATCTACACATTCTCATGCCCATCTTACTATATTAAATGACTATAATCCTAACTCATCGTCATGAAACCACCCATAGGGAATTTTTTAAGCTTGTAGGCTATAATCTATTCAAAACCCAACCAATTTGGTACCCTTAGTTTCACAATACGTAAACATACATATTAGGTATTAAGTGACACATGTGGTTACTAGGAATTCACACTATAATTTCCACAAACATTAGTAATTTCTAGAGATCATCCAAATGAATATACTACACCATCAAACCACATCTTGTATTTTCCATTTATTATACCTATATGGTCTCTAAGTATGTCATTACACACCCATCCACTAGGAGGCACCACAATATGAAGGATATATAAGATAACATAAGAATTCATAATTCCCTAATAATAAATATTTTCCAAAATATCTCAAGAATCAAATTATCATAGTTCTATTCTAAAATCGGTACCCATTTAGAACTCACCAACCATATTATACATGGAAACCCCCCTAAGGACTCATCCCTTACTCATCCAAAATCCCTCCTAAAATATGGAATCTTCCCTAAGGAAGCCCCATCATGATCACTCAACCCCCAATAATGGGTTACAATGTCTACAATGAACCCAACCTAATTTTTTTATGATACATAAGAACTTTTCTCATCAGGACCTCCACCCACCCCCCCCCCCATCACACAAAATCCCATAAACACCCACATAAAAGATCATCCTAGGCCATTTTTTACCAATATCATGATTCCCAATAAGGTTTTATAGACTCAACTAGAGGGGTTTTCAATTGAAATTATGGTCTTTGTGTACTGAAAAATCACTAAATCATGTGAGACAACCCAAAATTTTATCTTATAGGCCTTACCCTATCCTACCTACTACTCTTGAACTCACCAGGACTATTTTTAGATTACTTTAACCCCGAAGCCTTCACATATGTATGAATTTCACATGAAATCGTGTATAATATAGTGAAATATGATAGGAACCACCAACCTAACCCTTATTGGAGTTAACTCACCTGATGTCTCACCAAGGTTTTCTCATTTTCTCCTAAAATAATGAAATAAAAAAACAATCCACAAAATAATGTTTATTCCAAAATAGTAGTGAATGTAATGAGATATTGATATTTGGATTAATTTTTACCTTATACACACTAAGAGAGAATTCCTTTTTCAAATATCTCATCATTCTAAAAATATACAAGCCTTCATGTTCCATTAGAATAAAAAATAGGAAAATGGGGGAAATGGGAGAGAAAATGGTTGGAGGATCTAGTCCACATTACAAGCAAAATGGATGGAGTTAAACTTATAAAAATATTAAAATAGTAATTTTTTTAAACCACACAGGCTACCACTAGGTATATGGTTAGGATTTCCCAAGTATATGGTCCCCCCCACCCAACATGGGTATCAGGACACTACTATCCCCATAGGAAACCTATTTGGATTTATCGGGTACCTAATGTTGTTCAGTATAATTACAGTATCCACCCCAAGAATCTCTTCTAGAACCCCGCACCAAGAACCACCATAACACCAAGAAATGTGTAAAAAACTTTGTAGGGATCTCCCAACTATCATATTTCAGATCTGATAAGTACATCCAAAAAAATCCATTATCCATGTGTTAAGATTCAAATTCCTTATAAATTCCAAAACCTGTAATAACACACGTCATTACATTTACATACAGTATTCCATAATAGGATAAGTATAATAGAATAGTAGATTTAATAATACAAAATAATTTAAATACATTGACATGTAGATATTCTAAAGTTACATTCTACTACTATTTTCCACCAATATTTCTCATCGTGATGGTGTCCTAAACTACTAAGGTGACACTATACCAATCTATAAAACATATAGATCAGTTATTCAAATATCTAGTGATTAAATAGGTTGAAATAAAGGAAAATGTTTTAGATTAGAAGTGTTTTTGGTGGGTTTTTATATTAAAAACACTAGAAAATATGGGTTAATTATATATAAGCATCACTCCCTCTAATTAAGATAGATAGTAAACATAGATGGAGTTCACCTAGCCTATTCTAAAAAAATAAAAGTATCAATTTCACTATATTGAACACATTTATAGTATAAATGGTAATTAATTAAATCACTTCTAATTCCTACTATTTATGTAGATATATCAAGTAACGACAATTTGATACAAATGGATACACTATTTGAAAAATAAATTATCATAATTTCTATTTTAGCTTCATTTAAAAATTTAGAAAAAATTATTTAATAATGCTTGTAAAAAAAATTGGTTAAATGAGCTGTTTATAAATTGATCACATTTAAAAAGTCAGATAATTAATTCTATTTCCAATCAAATGTCTAATTAACCCATTTATCAACATGTATATTTTCATATATATCATTTAATAGTGTTTTTAAAAATAACATAATATAGGTTTTCATAATATAAATACTTCAATAACACAAATTGTGATTGATAGGTATGTCAGATGGAGTTCCCTAACCCATGATTTAATAACCAAAACACCTAATTTTACTCGAGTTTAATCATTTAAAAAAAATAGATGTCAATTGAATCACCTTTACTTCCTACTATTCCTAATAATAATGAGGTGAATCATCAATAAAAAAATTATACACTACAAGAAAAATTTAATTTATACATTTTTTCCAAATAAACCACATTAATAAACATAGCTAATGTATTTACCAATTCGTATAAAAAATATTTAAACCTGGTGTGGGTTAATTGTTCATTTTTATAATCCCACATAAGTATCCATGTTTTCAAAAATGTTTCTAATTAGAATCATTTTTTAAATGTTGCAAATAATATAAATTTACAGGATTTGATTATTTTTCTAACATCATTTTCTATCATTTCGAAAAATACACTGGAATGGAGTTTTGGAAAAGTGGTTAAAAATAATATATATATATATATATAATTTGGTATGCTTATAACACATATCCTAAGGCAGCAATACTATCCCTCAAGAACCCAATAACATCACTTTACAGACGTGTAGAGAACCTATAACCCCCTAGGATTTTAGAATTTATTATACTATATATAAAAAGTATGTTGAATATATTGTTCCACTTGGAACACTAAACTAAAATATACCACGATATATTTTATTAAGGTAAAATATTATAATTTAGGACAACAATTGAAAAATTATTCAAATAATATATGAAACATAATTAATAATACTATAAGGTGAATAAAATCCCAATTAAATAAAAATACCACTAACATTAAATAATTTTCCTTATAGTATTATTCGAATATTACACCTATTATTATAAATCATGAAAGAATGAAAAATAATATAAATATAATTGTCTTTATGAGAATCATGAAAATGTATAGGAAGAATGATTTTTTGAAATATATGTAACGTTCAAGATAGGAACGTAATATAATCAAGATACATATGACCATTGGATATATAGTCATTAATTATTTCTGGGTCATGGGCTATTGGGTATATGGTATTTTGAAATATGGTCAATGGATATTTAGTTATTGGATAAATGGACATTTTAAAACATTTTATCCAATAGGTACATTTAAGTGGTCTAATTATCAGAATAAAATTAAAATTAATATAATTCCCAAATAATAAATGATGATTGAATGAAAAAAATAATTAATCAAAATATTTTATTTTAAATATGTATTTTTTATTACATTTTAATATTATTATCTTTAAAAATGATTTTTTAATTTTAAAATTCAATGAAATACTCAAATTAAAATATATTTACAAAATAGAATGTTGGGTAAATAAATATTTTTTATTTAATGTTTCTTAAATCATTAGATTCTAATGTGGGATAATTTTGTAAAATAATTATTGTAATGCCCCGACCCCAGTTACCCAGAGTCGGTGCATTATTGCGTAACATTGGAATGATCATAAAAGATCAAGTCTCGAAAGACCTAATAGTTTAGTAGCCTTGGAAACACTAGATACATTCATAAATGTTACATGACATCATAAAGTGGAAAACTACAATAACATAGTCTCCATAGTCCACACCCATATCCCCTTCAGACTATCCGTGAAGGTCAGTCATAAAATATTACTTCACATCCTGAGAAAAATAAAACATTGAAAGGGGTGAGATCAGATGCTAAGTAAGGATAACAATATAGCATAAGCTTTCATAAATAAACAAAAATATTTAAGGAAATGTATAAAATAATGATGGAATGCATATTGCCATTTACTTATTCACATGGATATTATTCTGGTCGAATAATCACATGCAATATCAATAACCACTTTCATAATGATGCAATGCATAATGCCATTCTATCATAACAACATATCCAAGTACTCATGACAAGACTACAAATAAGATTTTGTCAAGGCCTCGTGCCAAGACAGTAGTTTTTCTCATGAGACCTGCTGATGCATTGAGGAGCTATAGCGGGCTCCACCCATCACTTATTAAGTCCAATGAATTCCTTATAATAATAGGTTTAAACATATCATAAACCATAACATAATCCTATCACATAAAACATGCATAAAGGAAACATAACATTTCCACATTTCAATAACAAGATATCAATACATCACATTCATATAATAAAAACACTTTCAAAACCATTTTCAATACCAAAATAAAGGAAAATTAAAACTTTGTATTTATTTTTCATTTAAAAAAAATTAATTCTTGTAGAGGAAGCTGAAACTCAAATAATATTCACGGCGGTGCAGAAGTCGTTGTCACTACATACGTAAGAAAAAACATTCCTTTTGTTGTTTAGTTAAAATACTTCGTATAAAAATATTTCTTTTGAATAAAAGTTAAAGTCAAAGGGGTTTATACACCATATAAAAGAAATTTGTGTATAAAAAAAATATGCCTCAATGAATGGAGATTGAGACGATGTCCCTTACAAAGATCATTTTCAAATAAAATAGATCTATTATGTGTATTCACTAAATGTACACATAAAGAAAGAATAAATACAAGATAGTACATAATAATATCCTAACATAATTTGAAAATAAGAGATTAAACCAAAGAATAGAAATTGGGTTAAGAAGTTCCCTTACAAAGATAATTTTTTAAATAAAATAAATCTATTATGTGTATTCACTATAAGTACACATAAAGAAAGTGGAAATACAAGATATGACATAATAATATCATGACATAATTTGAAATTATGAGATTAACCCAAAGAACGGAAATTGGGTTAAGAAGTTCCCTTACAAAGATAATTTTTTAAATAAAATAGATCTATTATGTGTATTCACTATAAGTACACATAAAGAAAGTACAAATTCAAGATATTACATAATAATATCATGACATAATTTGAAATTAGGAGATTAACCCAAAGAACGGAAAATGGGTTAAGAAGTTCCCTTACCTCTTGTCCGACTTGACTCGATCGTTCTTTAACCTCCTAAATAATAAACAAGAGTTAATTTCTACTTGTTTAAGAACTTTTTTTCAAGTTCATTATTCCTTTCATATCACTTATTACCATTTTATGAACTTTATGTAGTTATTTAAGTTAATAACGGTCATTTTGTCAATCTTTGGTACTTGAGTAAAAAATAAACTTCTTATACTTACAAGTTGTACATGTGGTTAAATATCCATTATATCTAGAATTATATTCATGATTTATATATCATATATTTCATATATATCAATTATATACATGAATTTATAATATTACATAACATTTAGAGGTAAGAAATGAAATGCACCGTTCATGGAGACGGTAAGCCGTACGTAAGCATGAATGCTACTTTCATTTCTATATCATATTTAATGTAATGAAATTATAATTATATAAAGGTATACTATAATTCCAGTATAATATAATGTATAATACCATCTACTCCATCCTTTATACATCCCACATATGGCATTAACGATTCAGATCACTTTGAGGGGGCGGTAGTCCGCAATTCCTAAAATGAAATTATCGCGTTTACGTATAATGGAAATCATAAAGGTATGCCATAAATGAAAAATACAGAATCCTATGGAAAAAAACATAATATATATCATATATAAAAATATTTTCATTATAATGGCCAACATGAGAGGTGTTAAAATAAGATTGAACAATCATCGTTTCGTGGGGCAGTAATTCGCCACCCACAGAAACAGTATGTTCTTTAACAATTAGACGAAGGTGTGTGTAATTTTAAATAAAATAATTCTCATAAAAACATCCAAGCTTATTTAGGATATTGGTGCTGTTACAAAATAAAGTAATAAAATGATTTTAGGGGGTTGGAGAAGCAAAATAAAACAAAACAACATTAGAGGAGACATTACCATAAAATCAGGTAACTCATTTTGATTTGAGCCAAAGGCTTCCTTGGGAAGACTTCTGCCCAATGTGAGGCTTCTAGGAGTAAGAGAGGTAATTTGGAAGAGTATTTTGGAAGAGTTTGTCTGAGACAGATTTCTTGAAAGTGTTAATAAGGTGGTAGTGGTGGGGACATTTATAAGAGGAGAGGAGGGGGACTGTTGGAAAGATTGAAATGTTACATTATTATGATATGCTTTTCAGATTCTAAAGGTACCACAATGATATATGTCACGGATAAGGTGATAAGGGTTCGAAATATTTCCATCCTATAGGTTTTAGACAAGTGTAAGCCTTAGATTTTACATTATCTTTTCATTTAATTTAAATCGTTAATTAATGAGGTAATCGCTGCATCATCATGGTGTCATAAATAATTTAACTTATTTAATGTCTAAGAATTATAAAAAAACTATCATGATGTAGGAAATATATTTAGATTTCCAATGAATTTTTATAGTCTAAAATTCAACTTATATAACCTCATTAATAATTGTTTTAGTAAAACAACACATGTTTGTGACAATTTTATTTTTACCATAAATAAAATGTTATTATTGTCATTTTCTTACCAAGTGGCTCCATGGGGTCCCCAAGTTGACCCATGGATTGTCGTTATCGGCCAGGACTCATAAAATAAGGGTAGGACAAGTGTAAGTGTATTTTCATATTTTTATAATATTATTTTAACCTTAAATTTCACTAATTACCTATAATCGCGATTAATTAAACTTAAAAGTTACTATTCACCAAAAAATTATTCTAATCCCATTGAACAAAATTTTACTTCCTAATGACAACCATGTATGTCGGATTTTTGAAAATCAAATCACAAAAGTGGTAATGTTTCATTTAAATGAAAAATCAGTTTTTAACTACCACTTAGTGGTTTCAATATTAATAAAAAATTGATGTTTTTCAGAAAAATGCCAAAATTTCACCCTAAGCTATAATTGATATTATGAATTCAAAAATGATGTTTATTTTAAAAAATTAAAAACATATCAGTTTCATTAATTATTTTTATAATTAATTCCCGCTGTCACAATAAATACTGTGTTTTTAAGAAACAATATATATCAAAAGATTGACAATTGTTTATGTCCAATTTCAAAGTGAAATTAATTCTAATGACCACTATTGTATAAAATGGTGAAAATATATTATAATAACACTTTAAACCCACTCAATATTATAATTTATCACTATAAATTATTATGATTAAAATGGTGGTTTTTAAGTATTTTTCACTATTTATAAAAAATTTAAAGTTCTCAGAAAAATACCAAAAATTCAACATAGGCTAATTTAGATATTACAAATCCAAAAATGAAGTCCATTTTGAAATATAAAATATATATATTTTCAAAAATTGGGTATTACTACTCATAATGGCTATTTTGATTTGTCACGGTGCGTTAAAATCTAGAACATGCGTACAATGAAAGCTATTCCATTATTCAAAGAGAAGTGTATCTTGGAAGCTCAGGGTGTTACACTCTCCCCTCCTTCAATAAACTGCATCCTCGTAATTTGAAATTTTTCTTTGAAAATAAAACGATGAAAATAGAAAATACCTTCGTGGAAAACCCACATCGGAAATAGGGTTAATAAAAATATAACATTAAAGGAAGGAAAGAGAGGTACAAAGGTCACCCGAGATAGCCCATACTAGGATTATATGAAAATATGGATTTGGAGGAAAAACAAACCATCATTGTATGATCGAGAGTTGTAGAAAATAGGATTAGGAGAAAGTTAACCACACGAAAATCACAAACTTGTGATTGGTTAAACGGTCATTGAAACCCCAGTTGGAAATGTTAACCGACAGGGTTTTTGTTTTAAGTTACCTTTCATAAAGTTGTGGAATTTATTTAAGAGATATACTAAGAACATAAGGAAATATACTTACTTGTCATGTAGGCTTTCATTCTTTAATAAATGTTTTCCACGAACCCATGTTTCACTCCAAATGGTAACAGAAATCAGAAATATTCTATTTATCCTAATTGTATAAGGTTCCAAATGTTACCACATACCATATATATTAGTAAAACAATTTTGTAATAACCAGGGACTTCCTATAGGCTAGTGGTAGGTAATAAAGGCATGTCGCACTATGGTTGTGGGTTCGATTCCTGCATCTTTGTCCAATGCGATGGGTTATCCCCCAACCTGATGGTTGTCCTTTTACTAAAACTATAGTATTTTAATATTACAAAAATACTCTTCATAAATATTTTAACCTTAAACAATACTATCCAAAGTTCAACTTAATCTATTCCAACCTTTTATAGTTATCCAAAATACCATTGTCCAGACTTTCTCTAAATGGTCTCTAAATTCCCAAATCAATTGTAACATCAGATTCCCCAATCAAAGTAATGTTTCTCTTATTGTCACAAACTAAAAATCTGATTACCTTCATCGTATTAAATCCTTAATGAAAACAACAATTACTACAGTACAATCCTTATATATATCACATTATCCTTATAACTAGAATATAATCCTTGAGTCTAAAAGCACCAATACATTACTTATTCCACTTCAACTTTAGTAACAACATAAGATTGTCCTTGTTCCCTTGGCCTTTTCTGAGGTATGATTCCCTGACGCATAGGAAATTCATTTTCATAATTCCCCATTTCACTATAATTGTAGCATTCAACATTGATAGCCTCTTTTTTTCCCTTGTAATCACGAGCCTGGTGACCTTTTTCTCCACATTTATAACAAACTCCCATTCCTTTTAGGCAAGTATCAGGGTGATTATTCGTACAATTATCACATAATGGAAAATCCTTCTTTCCCTTTTTCCCTTTATCTTTCTCTAGTTCCACCATTCTCTTCTTCTCTTGCTTTACTTTATTGTCATAAAATTTAGAGAATTCCTTTTCTGTTTTGATAGCACATGAGACAATGTCTTCGTACGATGAGAAGGTTTTTGAGACTAATGCTCGATGAAGAAATGGTTTTAACCCATAAAAGAAACGATCAATCTTACTTCTTGGGATACGTATATAATCTGCAGCATGCCTTGCGAACCTTGTAAAGTTAGCCTCATACATTGCGACATTCGCATCCTCACTTTGTCTCAGACTCATAAATTGTCTTTCCATATCTGCTCGATGGTCACGAGGAAAGTATTTTTCTAATAAAATTTCCTTACACTCCCCCCATTCCATACTTGATACTTCTTCATCTTCCTTTGTGTTTTGAATCAGCGACCACCATTGATCGGCATCTCCAGTGAGGCGGTAGACTCCCATTACAACCTTCTCCCTTTCGCTACTCCCCAAGGTGTGGAATATTTTCTCTAATGTGTTTATACATTTCTCAGCTACTAATGGATTTGTACCCCCATTAAATGTTGGCGGTTGTTTCCTCATGAAGCGGTCTAACATTGATCTTCCATGTTGCGGATCAGGGTGCTCCATACGAGTAAGGTCATTATTCATAACCTGAGTGAGTTGTCCCAGTATGGTAATAAGTTGATCAGCACCAGTTGTATCTCCAACTCCGCAATAATTATCTTGTTCAGGAGGGAAATCCCTACACAGAGTGCGTGCATTGACATGGTTTCCATTCCTTCCAATAGGCTCCATTTCTAAACAATGGAATAAACTAGATTAGTTTATGAATCAAAATACATAATTCCATACTTGTCAAACAGTTAACATAAATTGAACAATTTATGGATATAATCTATAATCATAAATATTTTTTTTTGAGGATGTATATACTCATAAATCCTTCATAATGGTTTGCAAAGAAAATGAGAATTATCCTAAGAATATCCCTCGGGAGTGTTGTAACCAAGGGTGCAGCAAGGCCCATTGTTGTGCACCGGTTCTCGTTCAAGTCTAGCTCAAAGCGGTGTTTTCGGGTTTTACCCCTAGGTACATCTGTCCCAGAGTCGCCTCTACCTGCTCGTATCCAGAGAGGGATTTATTTCTCAGAAAACTCAAAAAATCTCTACAAAAACAAAATTCTAGGAAGTTCTTCTATACTAATCCTCAAAGTCTATCTTTGGGCTATGTGATCTAATCAAAGTTTATCTAAATCTAGCTTCCAAGGTTAGTACTAAACTGCCTCTGATACCAACTATAATGCCCCGACCCCAGTTATCCAGAGTCAGTGCATTATTATATAACATTGGCATGATCACAAAAGATCAAGTCCCGAAAGACCTAATAGTTTAATAGTATTAGAAACACTAGATACATTCATAAATGTTGCATTACAACATAAAGTGGAAATCTACAATAATATAGTCTCCATAGTCCACACCCATATCCCCATCAGACTATCCCAGCAGGTCAGTCATAAAATATTTCTTCACATCCTAAGAAAAATAAAACATTGAAAGGGGTGGGCTCAGATGCTCAGTAAGGATAACAATATAGTGTAAACTTTCATAAATAAACATAAACATTTAAGGCAATGCATAACTAAAACAAAATCCTTTTAAACTTGAACTTCAACATAATATGGCAAAAGTAAAATGAGATAATTTTGTTTACTTATTCACATGGATATTCTTCTGGTCGAATAATCACATGAAATATCAATAACCACTTTCATAATGAAGGAATTAATAATGTCAGACTATCATAACAACGTAGCGAAGGCCTCATGCCAAGACTACAAATATGATTTTGTCAAGGCCTCTTGCCAAGACACTAGTTTGTCTCATGAGACCTGCTGATACATCGAGGAGCTATAGCGGGCTCCACCCGTCACTTACTAAGTCCAATGCATTCCTTATATGAATAGGTTTAAACATATCATAAACCATAACATAATCGTATCACATAAAACATGCATAAAGGAAACATAACATTTCCACATTTCAATCACAAGATTTCAATACAACACATTGATATAATAAAAACACTTTCAAGACCATTTTCAATACCAAAATAAAGGAAAATTAAAACATTGTATTTATTTTTCATTTAAAAAAAGTTATGGCTTGTATAGGAAGCCGAAACTAAAATAATAGTCACGGCGGTGGAGAAGTCATTGTCGCTGTATGTGTAAGAAAAAATATTCCTTTTGTCGTTTAGTAAAAAAGTTTCGTATAAAAATATTCCTTTTGAATAAAAGTAAAAGTCAAATGGGTTTATACACCGTATAAAAGAAATGTGTGTATAAAACAAAATATGCCTCAATTAATGGATATTGAGACGAAGTCCCTTACAAAGATAATTTTTAAATAAAATAGATCTATTATGTGTATTCACTATATGTACACATAAAGAAAGGATAAATACAAGATAGTACATAATAATATCATGACATAATCTGAAAATAAGAGATTAACCAAAAGAATAGAAATTGAGTTAAGAAGTTCCCTTACAAAGATAATTTTTTAAATAAAATAGATCTATTATGTGTATTCACTATAAGTACACATAAAGAAAGTACAAATACACGATATGACATAATAATATGATGAAATAATTTGAAAGTAAGAGATTAACCCAAAGAACGGAAATTGGGTTATGAAGTTCCCTTACAAAGATAATTTTTTAAATAAAATAGATCTATTATGTGTATTCACTATAAGTACACATAAATGAAGTACAAATACATGATATAACATAATAATATCATGACATAATTTGAAATTTGGAGATTAACCCAAAGAACAGAAATTGGGTTAAGAAGTTCCCTTACCTCGTGTCCGACTTGACTCGATCGTTCTTTAACCTCCTGAATAATAAACTAGAGTTAATTTATACTTTTTTAAGAAATTTTTTTCAAGTTCATTATTCCTTTTATATCACTTATTACCATTTTATGAACATTATGTAATTATTTAAGTTAATAACGGTTATTTTGTCGATCATTGGTACTTGAGTAAAAAATAAACTTCTTATAATTACAAGTTGTCCATGTGGTGAAATATTCATTATATATAGAATTATATTCATGATTTAGATATAATATATATCATATATATCCAGTATATACATGAATTTATAATATTACATAACATTTAGAGGTAAGAAATGAAGTGCACCATTCATGGAGACGGTAAGTCGTACATACGCATGAATGCTACTTTCATTTCTATATCATATTTAATGTAATAAAATTATAATTATATAAAGTTATACTATAATTAAAGTATAATATAATTTATAATACCATCTAATCCATCCTTTATACATCCCACATATGGCATTAACGATTCAAATCACTTTGAGGGGGCGGTAGTCCGCACTTCCTAAAATGAAATTATCGCGTTTACCTATAATGGAAATCATAAAGGTATGCAATAAATGAAAAATACAGAATCATAATGAAAACTAAAACATAATATATATCATATATAAAAATAGTTTCATCATAATGGCCACCATGAGAGGTGTTAAAAGAAGATTGAACAATCATCGTTTTGTGAGGCAGTAATTCACCACCCACAGAAACAGTATGTTCATTAACCATTAGACGAAGGTGTGTTTAAGTGTAAATAAAATCATTCTCATAAAAACATACAAGTATATTTGGTATACTGGTTTTGTTACAAAATAAAGTAATAAATAGATTTTAGGGGGTTGGAGAAGCAAAATAAAACAAAACAACATTAGAGAAGACATTACCTTAAAATCGGGTAACTCTTTTTGATTTGAGCCAAAGGATTCCTTGGGAAGACTTCTGCCCAATGTGAGGCTTATAGGAGTAAGAGTGGGAAGTTGGGATAGTATTTTTTCAGAGTTTGGCCTAGCCAAATTTCTTTAAAGTGTGAATAAGGTGGTAGTGGTGGGGGCCTTTTATAAGAAGAGAGGAGGGGCACTCTTGGAAAGATTGAAATGATAAATTATTATGAAATGATTTTCGGATTCTAAAGGCCCCACAATAATATATGTCTAGTATAAGGTGATAAGGGTTCTAAATATGTCCATACAATAGGTTTTAGACAATTTTAAGCCTTAGATTTTACATTATCTTTTCATTTAATTTAAATCGTTAATTAATGAGGTAATCGCTGCATCATCATGGTGTCATAAATAATTTAACTTATTTAATGTCTAATAATTATAAAAAAACTATCATGATGTAGGAAATATATTTAGATTTCCAATGAATATTTATAGTCTAAAAATTAGCTTATATAACCCCATTTAATAATTGTTTTAGTAAAACAACACATGTTTGTGACAATTTAATTTTTACCTTAAATAAAAAGTAATTATTGTCATTTTCTTACCCAAGTGGCTCCACGGGGTCCCCAAGTTGATCCATGGATTGTATTGGTCGGTCATGACTCATATAATAAGGGTAGGACAATTTTAATTGTATTTTCATATTTTTATAATATCATTTGTACCTTAAATTTCACTAATTACCTATAATCGCGATTAATTAAACTTAAAAGATACTATTCACCAAAAAAATTATTTTAATCCCATTGAACCACATTTTACTTCTTAATGACAACCATCTATGTCGGATTTTTGAAAATCCAATCACGGAAGTGGTAGTGTTTCAATTAAACAAAAAATCAGTTTTTAACTACCACTTAGTGGTTTCACTATTCATCAAAAATTAGAGTTTCTCAGAACAATTCCAAAATTTCACCCTAAGATATAATTGATATTCTGAATTAAAAAATGATTTCTATTGTAAAAAATTTCAAACATATAAGTTGAATTAATTAATTTTAGAATTAATTCCCACTGTCACAATAAATACCGTGTTTTAAGAAACAATATATATCAAAAGATTGACAATTGTTTATGTCCAATTTCAATGTGAAATTAATTCTAATGACCACCATTGGATAAAATGGTAAAAATATATTCTAATCAGACTTTAAAACCACTGAATATTATAATTTATCACTATAAATTATTTTGATTAAAAAAGTTGTTTTTAAGTATTTTTCACTATTCATAAAAAACTGAAAGTTCTCCGAAAAATACCAAAAATTCAACATAGGCTAATTTAGATATTCCAAATCCACAAATGAAGTCCATTTTGAAATATAAAATATATATAATTTCAAAAAGTGGGTATTACTACTCATAATGGCTATTTTGATTGGTCGCGGTGCGTTAGAATCTCGAACATGCGTACAATGCAAGATATTGCATTATTGAAAGAGAAGCGTATCGTGGAAGCTTGGGGTGTTACAATTATTCCTTCAATGTGTTATATGTTTTTAAATTAATAATTAAAATTGATCACATTAAAGGATTATTCAAATAAAATACAATTTCTCAACGTATAAACAAATATATTAACACTCATAGAATTAAATATTGATATGGAATAATATTAAGAACACTTAATGTTTTATAAAAAAATATATAAAAACTATAAACTTAAATTTATAATATTTAAAAATTTAATTATATTAAATGGATTTCAATTTTTTAATTAAAATTTCTTCAATAAGATGAGAATATCAATTTTATTTTTATATATTAAAAAAAGTTACTTGGATAGTAGTGACAACATTGAAAAATAGTAAAAATTATAAATATATTATATGTTTAAAATGATGCATAAAACTAATAAAAATAAAAACAAAAGAGGTTAATATATAAAATTTCTATTCTAATTTTTTTTCTTCTTATGGGGAAAATTTTTATTAACAAATCACATTACATAAATATTTATAAATAAGGAATCAAAAGACAAACGGTCAATATTACATATAAAAAGACCACTTAACCCCCCCCCCCCCTCTAAAAAACACTTATCATCAGGTTCTCTCTTGAATCCTTAACCATTTTTACTCTAAAATTTATTAATAATGTCAAGTTTTTTCTTTTATGATGAAGAATGGATACATCATTCATTCTGAAGTTATATATTTTGTGAACGATCCAATTCATCAAAATAATTATTTATTTCTTCAAAATCTTTTTAAATTACCTAATCATCTCAAAAATTTGTAAATATTATTCCTACACAGATGATGTTATGATAACATCTTTTAGATTTATATAAAATTATATTACTATTATATAACTCTATACACTTAATCACTCTTTAGTATAGCATGTTTTTGTTTGAGTTGGTTTAACCACCTACATGAATGATATTATACCAACATGATAATTTTAATCATAAATATATTTAAAGATGTTAATGATATTAATATATTATAATAATGAGTAATTTATTTTATTTATATGGATTGGGAAGGATGACATAAAAAATAATTCTCATAATAAATTAGCTTGCTGCTATGATTAAATAACAAGAATCATGCTCATCACGGGTTCCATTCTAACAAACCATACCCATACCCAACTTAATTTGAAACCTGAAAAATATAAATCATTAAATAAAAATTATTCCAATAACCTAACTAATATAGGAATGGTAAACAAGTTATTCAATAAAAAGTATCGACATAGCCATTACACAACTAGTACGAAGCAATCAAAATTACCAACATCCAACAATGAAAATAAATAATAAATAATTAATATATGTGTAATCAATATTCATAATTTAATATTATAAAAGAAAATATACATGAATAGGGTTTTTAATTAATTTAATAATATGGTTATATATTTTATAAAGGATTTTAAATCACCTTCATGGAATTCAGGGGTAAATGTAAGGGTTTCTTTACCAATCTCTATATAGAATCAAGATTGTTTATGACTAAATTTTTATTAAAGTAAATTTAATATTAATTTTCTGAAAAGAAACATTTATTTTCTTCTCAAGTAGTTATTTATAGGTTTTACATGTATTCTTACCATTTTAACTTAATTTGATTCAAATCTCAACTTAAAGAATACATGTAAGTGGATCCAACATTATCACTTCTTTTTTGTCTATAATCATTTTTTCCCAGGTTCATATTATTTTTTCATAAATATATTTTCTATATTTATATGATTAATTTAATCCATTTTATATTTTCATTGACCTTTTTTAAATATGTGTCAAATTAATAACTTTAAAAAAAATTCCAGTAGGTTTCATTTTCCCATAGTCTTTTTCATTTTTATTTATATATCTTCCTTCCCACATTTTCTATGTTTTCCAATGTAAATTTCATTCTCATGTTTTTTTCCCATTGAAATGAAATTTTCTAAAAATATAAATGGTATTTCATGGACTTTTTAAAGTAATTATTTAAAGATATTATAATGTACTTTCCATCTATTTCGTGACCTTTTAATTTTTCTTAATCCTCACTAGCGATACACTCTTATAATACCATACAACATCCATATATCAATAGACTATGATCATTTACTATGAAAATTTTTGTGAGACCCATTTAATTATCAACGGTAAATTAATAAATAATGGAATTTTGAATTTCACCTTATATAAAGGATATATTGTTTTTTATTATGTCATTAGACGGACCCATATTATGTTTCCCCTCACTGAATCTAATAAATATTTAGTTTTTATGATATAAAATATAATTTAATGTGGAGTGATCCTAATACAATATGGGATTATGCCAAAAATGTTTATTGGGATGAGGGTTGA
Source organism: Viscum album (assembly GCA_963277665.1). Taxonomy (NCBI): domain Eukaryota; kingdom Viridiplantae; phylum Streptophyta; class Magnoliopsida; order Santalales; family Viscaceae; genus Viscum; species Viscum album. The sequence goes on from OY728140.1 coordinate 658,686,342, forward strand.
AGTCAATATGTTATGGGACTCCATACACTATGTGATGATGGTATTGGTAGTATTCCTTAAAATAACAAAAAAAACTTCTTATTTTATCTATCTACCATACTCATTTTCTGTATCAATATGTTATGAAACAATAAACTGTAATGTTCTTCATGTTTCTTCATTATTGACTAACATTTCCAAGCCCTTATTACTCATGATATATCTAATGTCAAACACCTTATGCCATGAATTTTGATTTAGGATCTATGTTTTAATAGGAAAAAATTCTGTTAGGATCAAGAAACATGATTATGTTCTCACACTCATATGGTTATATTATATGCACTTACCATATTTGGTTATGATCTCTTATGTTTACCCTTACAAACCATCTGATATCACCCTTATCTAATGTCTCTCTTTCCTAGTTTATGAAGAAGGGTATTATGTATTATAGTCTACATGGGTATCATGTGTGAATAATATTTGTGGGAGATGCTTAATATTGTTTATAAAATGAGTTGGTTACATTTCTAAAATCTAAATACAGTAATCTTATAGGATTTAGGTGTGTGATTTATTTTCAGATGTACCAAATATTCATCTAAAATTATGTAATATGTTTGTATGTTATAGTTGGGTATTTTTATATCCTATGTGGCTACCATGATCTTATGTCCCACCACCAAGCCCCCCCCCCCCAACCCACACCACCACACCCTCAAGGTCTTGTTAACGTGAGAGAAATCTCACTAAACAAGTGTGCTCAAGCACATAAAAATGACTTCATAAGAAATACCAAATCTTCATCCTATTAAAGCTTCATATAATTAGAAAGTATCATGATTCAATACTATACCATCCAAGATAGCTAAGAAAGGCCTAGACCAGGTTCGGGAAATTTATTTAACACGCATAGTACACACAGACAGATATATATATATATATATATAGGTATAATAATTTTTACATTATATGATGCAATTAAAATATTATATTTTTGTTTTTATTTTCAATATTTTTTATTTTTAATATTATAAAATAATATATATTTAAATATGTGTGTTTATATTTTTTTATATTTTTCAATATATGTTTTTAAATATAAATTTATAATATATATTACTATTAAATTTATATAATATATTTTAATATTTATATTTACTTTTTTAAATTTATATATATTTTTAAACTATATATATTATTATAAATATATTCAATATATATTTTCGTGATTTATATATATAATTATATTTATCTATGTCCAAATGCATACATATATATACAAACAAAAAAAATTATATTTTAAATATAAATATATAATATATATATATATTGTATGGATATATAAATTTATATGTATATATATACATACTTGTGTCTGTCTATATATATTGTAGTGATATATGTGTGTGTGTAATTATGTGTAATTGTGTATTGTAGTGATATAAATACATATATGTACAGACAGACAGAAACACACTCACACAAATATATATATATATATATATATATATATATTTATTTATTTATTTATTTATTTATTTAAATCCTAATTCTTAAAAATAAATTTATCATGTGTGTGTATATGTTTTGTTATGATATGAGTGTGTGAGTATCTATATTTTTAAATGATTATTTTCAGATATATATTTAATATATATATATATATTAATTTTTTTATTTAAATATATATTAAATTCATATTTTTATAATAATTATAATTTACTATTATAATATATATCTACAATAAAAATATATAGATACAATTATTTTATTTGTATATAATAATTTGTAAATTGTATTTCTCAGAAAAATGAATTATATTTTGAAATTTTAAATATAAATTAATTTAGGTGTGTCTGTGTAGTAACACTTATCAAAAATACACACATGTGAGTTTATGTGTATTATTTAATTGATATTTTAATTTTAAAATATATAATTATTAAGATTTTATATATAATTGTTAGATCCTGTAAATGTGTGTTATCCACTTTGCCATAGGAAATTCGTGAATTTTGTAGAATCTTATACAATAGTAATTTATTTTTTTCATGATGGGATTTTGGGAATGTCTGACGATGGTTGGAAAAGAAAATGTTTTGATCAATGTCTTGTTTCATGTAATAATTTCATCAAATGTATTACTTTGAATACCTCATATGTATAATGGATATGTTTGATAAAAAAATTAGTTAACCATGGTCCTCCAGCAATCCAACTTAACCCAGAAAATATATGAGTTTCTTATACCATTCCAAGGATCTAGCACAAGCATTTAGACTTTATGGAAAGATAGTGTGTTTACACATGCACCCATATAGAGGGACAATAACTATGTCACGGTTCAGTAGTATGGAGAAATTATTAACACTATGTAGTGTTAATAAAATCTTAGAGAAAACTCAGATACTCTCGAATGATTTGAAGATGGAGAAAGTTTTACAATTAAACATAGGCCATCAATTGTTATTTCCAGTGTGGTACATAATCTATTTGGGTAGTTATTCCCAAGTTTAAAATGTTACTAATATAACATGAATTTTTCAATCATCATCATCAACCATAGGATTGTGGTTTATAATGAAAACCAACTTCAACACTTGATGAAAATTAGAATTTCCATCTTCACTATACATTATAAGTGAATAATCTATGATAGGTGGTAAAACCTATTGGTATCAAATATATGTCTTGCATTAATGCATTTATCCAAATAATGAACTATTGAAGGAGGAAGAATATGTATGTTATGACTCCCATGGAGTTACATGAATGGGGGATCATGATCTTTGTCATGAAATTCCTTCAAGACATGTGTGATCACCTAACCCTAAATGAATCTCACAACCAATGAGGTTCATGATGGAGGTGTCTCATAATTCTTTTCTTCATGTTATTCCTCGGAGATATTTGATTTCATAATACGAATTGTTTCACATGACCAAGGATATCCATGATGGGATAATCTCATGACCTCTCTTATTCAAGTGATGCTCTATAAATCATCTTTAACATCATCCAACCCTTCATCCATGAATTAAAAGAGGCACTTTTTTTGTTCATTATCCCTCCTACACTTCAATCCTACACACACATATCATCCACCTTGAAAATTTGAGTCAATAATTTACCAATTTTCCTATATAAACACTTTAAATTCTATCTTAATGAGATTAATAATGAAAAAAATAAAGATAGACATAAAAAATAGAAAGGGAGAGGAGGGAGAGGAATTATACTTCTCCGAGAGAAACTCTTCAAGTAATCTCGTGATCATGAGGCCTCATATCACTAACAAGAATTATGGACCAATTATTTTTCATGTGACATAATCTTGTACAATAAATTATGAGCCTTTGGGTAGGCGACCACGACTCATGTAAACTCAATCACACAATGCCTCTAGGTATCCCAGGTTGTGAAACCTACCCTACAAGTAGCACACTTGAGAAAATATTACCTTTATTCTGGATTCATGTAAAGTGGCTTCACATGATTTACTCATGTGGAATTCCTCATGTAGGGTAGCTAATGTACCCACATTCATTCATACAACCCCTGATATGCTAAAAGTTTAAAGAAGCTATTAATGATGGGTCTATCATGTAATCACTCTTAATCAAGTGATCCCTTACTCACACGATACCTTCATTCTCTCCTAGTGACGTGAAAAACAATGTTACGTGATTTCATAACATGACAATGTACATGTTGACATTACATTAACCCTTACAAAATGAACCCTATTCATGTTATAGATAATAAAATTTCATGTTAATGTGATGAATTCATGAAACACTACACATAAGGCTATGACAGCTAGCCCATGGGAATGCGGATCATGTCACACACCCCATTTCATGTACCGACATATAAGAACATGACCCTCTAGAGATCACACAATACCATGAACCCTTCTTGGTTATGTAATCATCGAACCCTTGTGGATAAGTTTAGGGAGTTCTATTATGTCATTCTCCCCAGGGGCTCCAAGACATAAAAAACTATTCAATATAACATTCATGGTCATCATTATTTGTTCGTTTGAGGACAATGAACAAGTATATTCTATGGAAATCAACCTTGGTGTAAGTCCCTAATATTTAAAATAAAAACATCAAGGAAACTAATGCTTATTGGGAATGGGATATTTATGATTCTTTTTTAATTCCCAAGATCCAAATCCATGATGTGTTCATATCATGACTTTTTATGAGTCCATATTCCTAAAAAGGATAAGGAACCTACATAACATTTTTGTGAAAATCCCAAAAATGGTATTTTAATCAAAATGATCATTTTTAAATCTCATTCATTCCACATTTATCCAAAATCTCCAAGTGTAATGTAACTATATTCTTCTATCACTGATCAAAATTATTCATGGGGATCATAACCATCTTCCTTTCATGGTAGCCTCTGTGTATAAACCATCTCATATAAAACATGTCTGTTATTTTTAAACCTCTTGTTTATAACACTGATCATGGATCATGTGGGATTAGATAACTATAATGATCATGCTATTATAATAATTAATTTACCTCCAATTTAGGTATCCTCTTTAGCTGTACGTCATGGATACATGTTCTTTTCATTCAAAGGTTCATATTCCCTATGAAGTATCTCAAGGTATCATTCATGTTTAATCTGTACATAGATTAAAATAACTATAGTCCTAATAAAACATATTAGTGAAGCCATAATACATATGTTCACAATGATTCATATGTTTATTCTTCAAATGAAGTATATTAGGGAATCCATACATGAATAACCCCTACTGAAAACTCTATTTTTAAACCTTTTACAACATAAATTCGCAACACTCTCAAAATATGTAGGTTTTGATTCCTGACTCAATGGATACATATGAATCCTCCCTTAGTTTTATTCCCAATATCATTGACCTTACATCATCATCCTCATTGGGAAATATTATTCATGAGATCATCTACTTTCTTCCCTCATGTTTCTCTACTCCCACGAGTTTGGATATCCTATCCCATGGGTTAAAAATCCCTACCGACCATCCACAATAAGGACATACTACTGATAGAATAATTGTCCCACATGGAAAGTGATATTCGCTATGGGACCTCCAATATCCTTCTCATTGGACTATAATTATGAGGGGATCTACCTTTATCATGTTGTAATCATTATGAAACCATCTTATCCACATTGGGAAAAAATTCTAATTTGTTATACCATCAGATGGCCATAATCCTTATAAAACTAACTCATCCAAATTTGTTAATACTCACAATGGGATCCTTTCCCACAAGGATATACTCCTTTTGGCTTCAACCCATCCTCATTGGGACACATCACCTTTGAGGTTGAATAGAAAAGGTTGCTCACATGTAAGTCCCAAACAATCTATTTATAAGTATTGATCACCTAGATATCTTTGTAGTGTGACATTAAACTGCATGGATTAGTACATTTCACATGAACATAAATTGTATCATGGGTCCCAAACTATATGGTTTTTTAGTCCAATTATAAGGATTCATAGGATTCCCCCCTATGGTCCCAATTTAAACAACCACTACCTCTATGGTTATAGATAAACTTATGAGTCCCTAATTATGGATATAAACCAAAGTATTATAAATGTATAATAGGTTAATGGAGAACCTGTAACACACATATTTGTTCACCTGGGTCTAATTAGGTCATCATCACAGGGGTAACAATTCCCATATTGTAATTTTGGAAGGATTTATGAACATATAAAAAATTTATAAGATATCCCTAAAGTAGAAAATATTTCCCACCAATAGTTTGGGATTAGCCCAACTTCACATCCTTTCAACAAATGAGAAGTCCTATGTGTTATCGGTAAGAAATCTCAGCTACTTACTACCTTTGGAAATCCATCTTGTAACCTATTATTAATGTGGAATCCCCTGTGAGTTTCCATCAGAAACAAAATAATGAACCACATTTGAACAATTATTCTAAAATATTTTCCAACAAGTAATCAATCATTTAAACTAAATCATATTTTTTTGGGAGAAAAAAATGGTGAACCTATTATGAATCCTTCAACTATCACTACTGAAAAAATATGATATACCCATGGACCTATTTCTATGATTTTATAAAACTGTGGCTATAAATATTTAAACCAAGGCTATACCCGTAGTTTACATGGGTTATAGACACAGTTTTCCACCATGTCAATAGACCCTCTAGACATGTTTTAATCTATGGCTATAGACTTATAGCCACAGTGGATAACTATTTGAATTATTTCCATAGTTTTGGAAATCATGGATAAAGTATCTTTTTCGAGGGCTATAGCCACAATTTTCCTAAACCGTGGATATAGAAATTTTTTTATTTTCTATACCACAGTTCATCAAAACTGGGGCTATTGATCTCCCACCCTTGTGTGGGAAAAATATTAACCCACGAAAAAATAGAGGGAATATCTCTAGACAGAGTTCACATTCTATAGTCAGGTTTCTTAATAATATATATTACAAAATATATATTTATTTACAAAAATCCATCATTGGTGTAGTGGTGACGGGAAAGTTTCACATAGCGGAGGTAAGTAGGCCAAATCCAACTAGGGGAAATTTATTTTAAATATATAGCCACGGTTTACATGGGCTATAGCCATGGTTGTAAACAATGGAAATGGACTCTATATCCATGGTTTAAACTGTTCCTATTAACCTATATCCACAGTGGTAAACCATGTGTGTTATTTCCATGGTTTACAAAATTATGACTATAGCCTCTTAAGACCATGGACATAGATTTTTTTTATAACCATGCCAGTAGGTTACACAGCCAGTAAAATAGTGGGCATAACAAAAATGTATTCTTATATATGTCAATACCTTCATGAGTTAAAAATAATTGATTTTATGGATCCCCATCGATCCATTTTTTCACAACTAAATCAAAATATATTAAGAAAAATAAATGGTGAACCCTATCTGAATTATTTAATTGTGAAAATCCTCTTAAACTAGAAAACAGAAAATTTCTATCCTTAAATATGAAGGAAATTGACTGGCCATGCGCTCATTATTTGATATTATACTGATCAGTAACATTTTTTGTTTTTGTATTTATGGCCATGTATACTATTCTATCATGATTAACCTGTCTTAAAGAAATGGAATATCCATGAAAGAACCCTTGTACTTCAGTTCACATGAAATTAATTTTCCGGGTGAACTGAAATATAATGTCACCTACTCAATGCCAACAGTATCATGTGGTAAAATAAATGTTTAGGGAGTAACACCCACATGGAACCATCCTGGCCCTAGAGTCTACACATGAGGGTCTTAAATCGCTAAAACATGTTATCCCACCTCATTAAATAAATCCATTTAAAAGAAAGTGATTACTATCACCATAGATAACTGCTTTGGGATATTATCCCTAATGTGCAACAACCAGCGCATTTCTTATCACATATAGGTTGATTGAGGAGGCAACCATGGATCCACATGGGTTCAAGATCTACTTAAGTAGGTTTTATAAACCACTATTAGTTATTTTATATAGTTACCACCCATTACACACATACTAAGGGTGCCGCCTGGATGATCACCTCTAAAAAAACTCTAATCCATGTTCTAAGGAGATCTCACCAGGCTCGATTTTTCATGGATAATAGGTAGAGATACGTTATCCCCACTCTCATGGAAAAATTATTCTGGTATATCTCAGATGAATTCAGTGATTAGGCTCATATCTTGACTCGCCCATATCATGTGAGGAAATATATTCTAGCAACAACCAGGGGAAAAGCATATCCCTGCCCCTAAAGATGAATCCCTATGGCACATTATAGTGGAAAATAAAGGATATAAGTTCTAATATATTCCCACTTCAATCAAAAATTGGACCAGTATATCCTGGAGACTAAAAATAAATAAGGATATATTCATTTCCCAAACCCTTCTAAAGTGCCTATAAATTCTTACAGTAACAAAGGACATCCCCCATCATATCTTTGTAATAATTCATAGATATTCATGCACTCAAATTATGATAATAAAATAAACGTATCAGGATAATAAATGTGACCAAAATGTTACTTTAAAAAATTCACATATTCTTTCTATTATTCAAGTGGATTATCTGTATATTCTGATAGTGGATGAGGGACAGGGTTGGGCTTATATCCCCATTTGGACTACGGTTCATCAACCCATCTTGACAGTCACCTCATTATATAGACATATTTATATAGAATAAGGATGGTGTCATATTCCAAATTCATTCTAGGATAGGTGTAATATTCGAACTCCATCCAATGTTTTTTATATATCTCAAAAGTCACGTCAAAACACGTCCCTATTCCTACCATAATTTCAAAAGTTACATGGAATATACTGATAGATAATAGGATATGAGTGAAAATTATCACACCCACTAATAGAGAACTATAGTTGTATAATTTAGAGGGAATACATGAGGAGTCCTATATCCCTTCTTTGATTTTGAATGTTTATTGGCATATTTTTTTAGGGAGTGAGTAGTTTAAAAGGGTCTATATTACCTCTTCAACCAATTTTCACTGGAATATTCTAGAAGCCACCAAAATGCATGATTATACTGAATGTAATAATACAACATATTTTTGGAATACTCTAGAAATATGTCAATAGAATCCCCATATTCCTATAGTACAAGACAATCATTGATATATTCTGGTGGGTGATATGTAGTAAGCTCGTAATCCTTCTCAAACCCAAATAGAAGGTCAACATATTCTACAAAAAAACATAAGATTTGGCTCATATACCGACCCTATAAAATGATTGTATCATTGAGGTCATATAGAGAATATATAAATCAACTAAATTTTCTTCTAACTCGATCTGATGTAAAAGGAGAAAACTTCCATGAATTTCCTCCACATGGAAGCATATAGATTGATTATGGGTATCTTACCCCTGACATCCACTGTAAAAACCTGTCCCTAAAAATATCCCACCCAAAAAAATAAATTCTTCCTTTTATCAATAAACATTCATATAGAGAGGTACCCAAATAGCCAAGGTTCACTATATATGGTACCCCATAAACCAGAAGAAAATCATCACATAACTTAGTGGTAAATTTAATAGGATGACCACCATTGTTTGATTCAATAGGATGTGAGTCATTGTCCATAGAAAAGAGACATTATTTTTCTATCTATGTAGAGTAATAATTATTCGATGAGAAATTAGTTGGAATTGATAGGTATAAATAGTTAAGAGGGAGTAACCTACAAACTATGTTTTATCACATCACCACATCAACCTTTGAAATCCAAAATGATCTAAGGAGGAGTGCATGCTTTAAATACACTACATCTTATGGGATAAATTTTAATATTTAAAGTCTATGAACATCCCACTATACGTATATATAAATAAAATTCTTCTTATAAACATACTCTACTACCAGATAGACCTTGTTACTTTGTTAGTGTCCCAAAACCAACTCTGAATCAGCACTATCCAGAAGATTTATAATTTTTCACAACTATCCTTGGTGATTGTGGAATACCAATAAACACCCTATCCCATTAAAAAGAGATATTATAATAAATTTTTACCCTATATCCAACTCTAATTCAGGAATCATTCGACCAAATAATAAAAGAGTCACAATCCCTCTAAATTATACAGTGGTCACCAACCCACAAAATTGAATACACCACTTATAAGGGTAAAATGTTCTCTTAAATCTCTATCGATATTATATAAATAAGATCCTAATATTTTCCACCTACTTCTGATAGAATCAATCTTCATGTGGATGATTCTATACACTTATAATCATCATATCCCTAGTAGGTGGTCATGTACTCTACCCCATGCATTGGAAAAAAAGAACTCAGTTATACCTTGTCTACATCTACAAAACGAATTATTAACCTTGTTGATGATTATGAGTGCAATGTTAATGGAGTTTATTCATGATTTAAATAAAATATCCAGTCTCTAGGGTATATACAGAGAATCCTTTCATCATTCACCCACCTTACCATTGATCATGGAAAGGATTGAATTGTTTCTTCTTTCACTCAACCCCTTGAGGATGACGAGACTATTTAGAAGGAATAATAACTCAATCATAGCTGGTAATAAAATTAGGATCTCCAAGAAATAATTTCGCAAAATATTTGGGTAGATTACCCTAATAATGACATACTAGAACCTGCCTATAGATTTTATTTTTTCTCCGATGTTCCCCAACCCATAGGGCTGGGGGAAAATTTATATTTGTCACACCCGCATCGGGTGAATTATAGAAGTAATTCGACATATCCCTAGAGCACAACGATAGAGGTATTTTCAAATTTTCATGTCCCTCAACCCATATTCTTGAGGGAATTTCTATTATTTCCCACCCCCTTATTAGGTGCACTATAAATGTTTTAGGAAATCACTTTTTTATAAAGGGTTTTGAGGGGATTAAGAATCCACCAATCTATTAGAAACATAATCAACACCTGGTCCCACTAATTCTTTAGAAACAACCACCAAATTTATTGTTATTAGGGAACCACATACCAAATACAAAATAAAACCATATTTCCTAGAAAACCTAGTCATACATTAAACACATTGGATGTAGCAATGTCATCTATCTCTTGATGAAACGGAGGGAAATGTTTATTCCTTCCAATTATAACATGTCTCTAGTTATATTTATATTCCATGAAGACTGATTTGATGCAACACCCATGAATGAGGATACTGAACAATTTATAGTAGAGAGTTCATTTATTTTACAACCCCTACCATCAATTTCTCCCGCATATAATCAATATTTTCATTATCATCAATGACTGGATTCAGATTCAGATACATGAGGGGATATTAGAGCCACTAACACATGAATATCTAATTAATTCATAAGAGAACACTAAAAAACACATAATCTGTTTGAAATATATAGTATCATACATCTCTTAGTAATTGAAAATTTTGGTTTTGTTCCTTTTATCTCAAACATGTGGTTTCATACATCACATGTTAACTGGAGTACATGCTTCTCCAGCTTCCCAGGATTAGGAGACCTACTAAGGAAATAAAAATATACAACCTTGATTACTTCCCTTTTCATCATAGGTTTATATATATTATCTAATATTTATCACCGTTCAAGGACTACCCCTAGAAGAAATTAGATGAAGTCTTGATAGAGTTGGATAATATTGATAATGATGCAACATGAATGAAATTTATTCTCACACCATTAGAAAAGACTACCTCCTGATGAGTTATGCAAGAATGACATCCTTACAAAATGATGTTAAATTTCATGGAGCTTTTCCTCACCACATGAACATAAACTTTAAAAAACACATCCTTTTCTTAGGAAATTAATCCATGATATGAATTATTCGTCATTGCGTGATATTAAATTTCCTAATCGTTGTCCTTTCCATAAGACCCTAAACTTCATGGCTCATTAGTTTTGGATGTAAAAAACATAAAATACATATCATTATTTTCCCTGTATTATGACATTAATCTACATGACATGTAGTCTTATGGGGCCATCCTTCGCTTTTAAATAATAACTAGATAATTTTAGGAAGTTTTTAGTGTACAGTTTTACCAGCTCATGTTGGGTTTTCTCCAAAAACCATAAACTAAGAAAAATGTTATCCTAGTGTTTCCTTGAAATGGAACCACATCCAAATCATATTTATTTCCTCCTAAATCTAGGGAACCTATTCAATTAAATTTTGTGTTAAAGATCCATGTATTTTTGGAAATTTAAATCCCCATGTCTCAATATAAGTGTGGGATCTAAGTATGTACTGCATGTAAGAACTATGTATAGCCTAATTTCTTTCCAGACAAGATTCTTAGCGACACATGGATCTTCTATTTTAGGTGAAACAATGATTTTTAATCACTTTCTACCATATGCCACCCTGATATTGAAATCCATACAGGGATTCCTTCTTGAATTAAAATTTCATTTCCCCCACATGTTCCCTTTTATGCACCCTCATGTGGTAAATCAAATTTCTGACTACCTCTTATTTCAAATGTAGATAATGGCCTCTATGAGAATAGAAGACCTGCAGATACACTGTAAATATCATGAGTGATAAATATTTTATTCAAATACTAGGAACCCTATCTTTTTTCCTTGAAGTTAAACTACATAACATGAGGCCTACGCATCGCCCAGATCATCCCTTCTACAGATTTTGTACTCAATAATTGGAAGTTTTATCTGGTAAACATAAAACTTCATTAAATAAATTCTGGAATAACCAATAGGGTGCTTGAACCCTCCTTGAAAATTATGTTCTCCATAAACAAACATCATGCCTCCAATATCTGAGTTAAAACCCGAAAATTCATTGACCCGATTAACTTATATTAGAACCACATAACATTGATTTATTCCTTTTTGTTATCCCTTATAGAATATAGGTAATTTAGATTCACTAGTATAAAGGGTACCATTTAGGATTAATTGGAGAATAACACAATTATCTCATAACTTGAGACCTAGGGTGTATTTTGGTCCTATATTAAAGGTCCCTTTAATGAGAGGATTTATTTTCTAAACTGTCGGTGAAACTAGTTTATGCTATTACTAATGGTCGACCTAATTCCACCAATATCCACTTCTCATTAACATAGAGGTTCTTAGGTTATGAATTACATGTCCTATAACCAAAATATTTATATGGATTCAAATACTTATGATTTTATAGATATATGCATCGTAACAAATATCACAGTAATAAAAAAACGTTGTGTTCTTTTTTCCTATTATTTTGAGGTATTAATCTCCAATGAGGACCCAAATTCCTTGAGTTGGTCATTATACTCGTAAAAACCCCTCATCAAAGTAGCATCACCATAAACATCATCCATCTATAGTCAATGTTCCATTTAAATAAATTGCATAACGTAATGTATATCTTGTATGACCTTAAACTTCATAGAGTGGTACATCCTGTAGAGAATGTTGCCAATATAAGAGATAGATCCATGTAGGGTGTAGTAGGCCCTCAATCCATAAATATATAAGATGGTTGAATGTTATATCCCTATGTTATGACTTAGTATAGAAATTCCCCTCCCCCATGTAAGAGACTGATCTATATGAGGGGTCCTTAAATGATAATAATGTCAAGGTTCACTCCGGAAATGACAAAAATTTCCTCTCCCTTCATATGAATGAAACTATACATGGTATAATTCTAAAAACTATATATGGATGGATTCCCAAATTCATGTGGTGTGTAGTGATACATGGATCCCTATCCTATTCCAATACATACCTTTCATTAGAAAATAATTTTGATTATATTTGGACCCAATCAATGTGGAGACAACATCCTCCAATGAAATATGTATGGATTATTTACAAAAAATTTGGATACATATTGACGTTTACAATCATCTATCCTGGACCAATCCATGAGTTTTATTTGAAACCAACCTCATTAATCTAGTACGAGGATTAAATAATGTTACCTCATGTTATCTCGAATAGAGGAAAGATCCCAAGTCCTGGAAGAAAGCTTATATACTGAAGAACACCCACATCATTGTGTAAAGAATTTAAAATTAATAGAATCCATGTCCTTATAGATTGACATATGGCGCATCCTAAAAGACGTTAAACTACATTGGTTGGGACACTCTATCAATTGTGTGACCTATATGAGGTCTAAATCCATGAAAGATAAATTCCCCCTCCCCCTATGTAAGTCAAATCCTTAAAAATACTTTTACTTTAAAAGAACTATGTGTGGATTGGTTCCTATTCGTTTAGGATATGTAGTGATTTCTATATATTATATTCTAGGCCTATCAAAAAATCTAAAAAGGGTATGTAATAAGATGCCCTTTTTTGGAATATTTTAAAATATCCCAACTTTCTCTTGGTGTTTGACCCTTGACTCAATTATATTGGTTATTCTCTTTATTATCTATGAAACAGGGTCCTTACACATAGTACATAGAATAGACCCATGTAAAACTACATATCCTTGTTGTATGATGTTAAAGTACATGGTCACGATCCCCTTAATGTGATGCTAAAATGTTAGGTGAAATTTTACTAGGAATGACTCTAAACTGCTCAAAATGGTCCGTTCATTATGGCCACATTTCCACCACATGAGGGGTTGATCCATGAATAAGTCTTTTCAACATGGGAAAACTATAATTTAAAGAATTGATGCCTTAGTTTACTTAATAATAGATACATTTATGAAATAAATCATATTCCAATAGAACTACATATTAGTTTGATTCCTATCACTATGGGATACAATGTGATGTTCAGGTGATCTACCATAGACCCATCCCATATCATACTAATGAAAATATGGGCACACCCCCTCCCACATATGATCTAGATATGAATTGGACATTCCAACAAAGATTATTTCATTTATAGACCTGTGTTTGGAATAAAATACATCTTCACCTACATATGATTTAGATATATAAGGGAACCACTTTTTTACAGTGGTTATGTTTGGATTTATTCATATCCTACTAGGATATGTTTTTATTCTGGAATCTCAAGACATCGACCCAATGACAATGTCAAAATTATTAATTCCCCTTTAACCATTCCCCTATGTATGATCCAAATATGTTCAGGGAACCTTTTTCCCTTTAAGAACTATAAGTTTCTTGATTCCTATAAAAAGAGGATACATAGTGAAAATTGGATCCTAATTATTGATCCCAGACATAATCTTAAAAAAAATATCCCACTATACATGAGTCTTATTTTTTAAAAGAATAATGTATACTAGAACTATGTGTGGCATTATTTCAAACCTACCAGGATTCATAAAGATGTATGGGTACATTATTATGGTCATATAAATAGGTTCAACACATTCATAAACATCCCTAGTGCTTGTTCTAAACCAATATAATTCACCCTCATTTGGATGAAAGACTTTGAAGATACCCTATCCAATGAAATATACTCCCAATATGAGAACCCTTTACCTTCATGATATAGTAAACTGTTAGAGATAATGAACCTAGGTGATAGTGAATAACCTCTCTTTTGAAGACTAACTTTCCCTTTTACCCTTAATATGATTTAGATATGTATTAAAGACACTCCCTTTGAGAATTACATGTTGATTTATTTGTTTTCTGATAGGATATGTAGTGACACAATAATTCTCCATCACAGGCCCATCCACCATTCTTAAAATAATAATCCACTTTTTTATTCCATAATTTTGAAAAACATATATGTAAGGAAATTTGGTTTAAATACTATAAACACATTTTTCTTCATCAATAAAATGAGAAATGACAATTCTCCTTTTCACGTTGAGTTTTTATCCTCCAACCTCACAAAACAAACAAATACTAAGGTGAAACACCATTAAACATACTCTATATATAATCTTGATCTCTGTGTGGAAAATTATATCCAAGAACTATGTTTTTATTGATTATTATTATAATAGGATATTTTGATATGATCATAACTTTTATTCTAGATCAATTCAAAAACTTCAAAAATCCCCCCACTTACCTTTATGTCTAAACCCTTATAGAGAAACTTCACTTCCCCAATAGAACTATGATAAGGTGGGACATAATTATCATTCCTACACAAGACTCAGATATATGTTGAGGAAGCATAGAAATATTATGTAAGGCATGATAAAAATTATCCACTCCCTTTATATCAATTTTATAGATGTAGGGAACCATATAATAAAGATGTGTGTCTTGATTCTGGTCTCTATAGCATATATAGTGACATCCATATTCCATTTTCAACAAAAGTCATAATTTCAAAAACAAAATTGGATGTATCACTCTAATCCATGAATAATAATGATTTAAAAAAAGTTTTTTTTGAAAGTAGATTTATTTTGGGATCATTTTCTATCCTTATAGGATGCACAGTGGAACCCCGGTGGGCCCAACCCTAAAAATTGAAAATCCACCAGCTTATCTTGGTGCCAGATCAAATCAATTTTCAACTACATTTTTCTTGCTTAGAACTCTAAAATAAGTTTAATAATCCCTCTAATCATTATGATATGATCAAGGTTTTAGTTCTCAACTTATGTTCCCCAACTTATGGGGCCATTTAATGGTATTATTTCTCCAATATTTAATTTCCATGTTTATCATGCACCCCTAGGCAGCACAAAATGGATCTATCTATGAAAATATATTATTTATAACATCATTCATGACTCCTATGATATTATAGGTAAAAACTATCCCATTTGGTGTGAATTAGAACAAAATTACTGAATATAGGAGGCAAACTAGTCAACCTACCAAGAATATAAACAACTTAAGAAGGGTCTAGTCATAAAGGCATACTTTTTATATGTATGAGTTGAACTTATATAAGGGGACCGGGAATATTCAAATTTCTCCTAACATTATTCATTGGTAAAGTTTCAATGAATTACATCATATAAATAGGATGTTAAAAAACATATAATAAGTTCCTTATTGCATGACCCTAAACAAAAAAACCAAAGATTCATTATCGCATTACATTTTTATCTTTTTTCATTGTAATAAACTTCATATACCATCATCGATCATAACTCCCTATCAATGGACAAAATTATCCTATTTTTAGTTAACTAAGGTTTCTGATAATTTCACAACCTTTCAGGAACACCTCATTCTATAAATCATACTTGGTGTATTTAGTATCTCATGTTTCCATAAACCATCTAGGTCCCCTAGGTGTCTGGATTTGAGGGACCTATCTTCTTGACTATTCGTGTATTAGATCTATAGAAGGTCCCTTGATTCATCAACCGAAGGCATATTTTCCTAATAAAAAGGTTCATATGATCATTGTGATCCCTAAAAACTAGAAGAAGGATCCATTCACCTCATAGTGATTCAAGGTCATCCCTTTTGTGTTTTCTCAATACAATTACTAATCATCTTAGAACCATGATCCAAGATTCACAACACCTTCATACCCCATTTGAAGGGTGTTATTGTGTTCTTGTCCTTGGGAACCCTAAATGGGTTGTTGTTAAAAACCCATTTGACACCTAGTCCTGTCCTCATGACCATTTAATGGGAACACTCTAGTCAAATATGTATAAGTTCATACTTTATCCATTTAAGTTCTATATTTAAAGTCACTAAATTTATTTTGGAAGAGACATAATATTTGTCACGTTGAAAACTAAAAAATCTGGTCAAATAAAAATTCATGTATCTACTCTCTGAGCATTAATCTTCAAAATATTAGGTAGAAGATAGAGTATAAATAAAAATTCTGAAAAGATTGCAGTGTTTATCTTACGACCTAATAAAAAGTCAATCCTTTCTCACTATAACATTATGGTCTAGTAAAAAGTTATTGAAATGATTTTTCACTTCACTTCACCTTGGAAATGCACTCAATATATACTAGTGTAACCATTAGGGTTCTAAAACCCTTCCTGTATATTTTTTTATCTACAAACCAACATGGTGTCTCTAATATCTGATTTAATAACACCAATTCCTTTTGTTGATGAACTTATCTTGGAAACCCATATACAATATTAAAAACTATGTATTATCTCCAACAGAATATTGGTTATAGAGACTTACTTATCTGATGGAAACCCACTAGGATTCATTCATGGGAAAAAAAAAATTTCATAATGCTTTAGATTAGAGGATGTTTTGGTTTAAATTGATTTCTGCACAACCCCAATATGTTTTCACCATCTCACCATCCTCATATAAAATTCCTTGAGGTTTTATTTACACATAACATATTCCAACTATCCATGTGGATTAAAAATTATTCATTTTATATTATAATGTGTTATAATCATTCTTTAATTAAGGTTGAAGGGTGCCACAACCCATATTGAACACTCATATTTGATGTAAGGATGTAGGTTACTAGAACCCTTCTTCAATATTCATCCTCAAATCACTGATGAAGGGTTCTAGAACAGTTTGAATACTTATATTTTAAGCATGGATGATGGGTTTTGAGACCCTTCTTAAATACTCAAATTTTAATTTAGGATTTAGGTTGTTAAACCCATTCTTGAATACTCACTCTCAAATAACATAGGTCGCACTATATAACCGTTATGGAATATCCATCCGTCTTATTGACTATGCTTGATTACAATTTTTATAAGGCCAAATAACCCATCAATAAGATGAATTTTTTTCTTGAAGAAGTACCTTTAATCATTGTGATCCCATGTAACACTGTAGAGGATCTCTTTATCTCAATGTTATTTGATAGAATCCAAACACATTTTCCTCATCTAAATATCCAGGGATGAAGAACATTGAGACATGATTGAAATTTTCCATGGGTCCAACATTCAAGAAACGGTATTTTATTCTAAATATTGAGTTTAATCTATAAGATTATAAAATATTTAAATATTGGACCAATTTTATATTCTCATAAACTAGAGGAACAAAAGGTCCATGTTATATGACCACAAACTAAAAAATTATAGCTTCAAATATACATGACCAAAATCTATAGAAACATAGTGTCCAATCTAAACGATCATAATAAAAAACAACATAGGGTCTAAGATATATTATTAATAACTATAGAAACATAGGTTTTGATCTATATGTATATAAACTATAGAAATATAGGTTCTAATCAATATGACCATAAACTAATTAAACACATGATCTAATCTATATGATTGTAAACTATAAAAACACAAGTTTTAATCTATATAACCACAAACTGAAAAAAAAACATGGGGACCATGTTATGACCCATAAACAAAAAAAATAAGGCTCAAGATTCCTGACCATTAAATATATAAATATAGTTTCCAAAAAAGATTACCGTAAACTACAATAACATATGGTCCAAGATATATTGTCCTAAAATATAGAAACATAGTGATCAAGTTGTTAGATGACAAAAAAAGTTATATTTTTCAAACATGCCAGGAATTAAATTTCTAATTTCAATATATACAACACTTCCTAGTTTTAAACTCTACAAATGGGACCTTGGAAAAAATTCAAGTATTTTATCGCGAAACATAACAGTTGAAAAGTTTATGTAAAATATTGAGTATTTGAAATTAAAAAAATAAAAGAGGAATAAAACCTTTTTGGTGGAAACCCCATCATTTTTGGCCTAATCAGAATCCAATTCCATGTCCACTATGCCTCTCCCTTGATGGAAAAGAAAATATTTTGGCAGAAATGATAAGATGAAATATTGTTGGAACTATTATCTCGCCTTACAGAAAATCGATCTAGGAAATCTAGGTCCCATATCCTCAGAAACATTAGGGAGCATATTGATTCTCCAAGACCAATATAATTGTCCCTAATCCTATCATTACTCAAAATAAATAACATATTTTATCTCCTACATGTCTTTATACTTCTTGTAGTTTCACATCTTGTGTGGCCTCAAATTATGGCATGATAATCATATTTGAGAAACTTTTCAACTGATACAAGGGTTCCTAAAAAGTATTCTATCATAAATTTATGGAAATCCAATTATATGTGAAAGAATTATCAACTTATCATAATTTTATTTATTCAAGAACCCAAGTTGAAAAACATTCACCTAATACATGAACTTGATCTATATAAGAGTTTCTTTCTTAGAACTATGTATGATTTAATTCAAAATCTGATAGGATATATAGGTATGTCCAAATATCTTATCTTATATATATATATATATGAATATTTTCCTTCCATCACAATCCATTGTCCATCTTAGGATCTATATTTACTATCATTCAAAAAAAATTACTGATATGATAATATATATTTTCTCACCCAATTTATTATGTATATCATTCTTTAAGGAAACCAAAATCACCAAGGGTAAAAAGTACACTCCTTATGATACATAAAATACCCATCATCATCACAATTATCTTATTTAATCCTCTAATTATGTTCAATGAAAAATCATTTCCAATATCATTGTATTCAATAATGTGACATATGTTTACCTTATAATTGAATTCATATTGTTTTAAATGATTCCAATTCTAATTGTGGATTTTATTAACCCTTAAATGTGTTCCAATATCTTTTTTGAGGTAAATTATTGAAATTTTTAGAACCCCCTGAATATGAAATTCATTTTATGAATAATTAATTTAGGGAAAGTTTGAAGATGATTAGGAAATGAGATTTCCAGATCAAGGGACATTTTTATATGATAATTTCATAAAACATATTTCTTATTATACTTTCTATGTATTAAGGTCATGATTGATAAATAACTAACCACCCATAGTTATCCATTCGACTAGTTCCACCCATTGTATATGGGAATTTACTTTACCACTCCAAGCAGATAGCACAAACGTCTTCCTATAGAGGTAGCATAGTGTGTGTGAGTGCACTTGCGCATGCTTATAGAGAGAAGAGATTCACCTTAGAGAAGAATCATGGAGGAGGTGAAGGCATGGGGCGGTGGCCACAGAATCCCAAATATGGCCAAAATATTAAAGGCTATGTAGAATACGTGGTCACACTAAGCACAGTTGGATATGAGACTTCTAGGTTACCTAGGTTTATTTCCCTCAATTCATCAATGGTGGTTGAGACACCCTTATCAAATTTTGGAGGGGCTAAACTAATGCCTTATTCCACTTCCTCTTCCTCATAATATTTTTCACAATATTCTTATTTTTGTAGAGAAAGAATTTTTGAGATGACCTCTCTATAGTTGAGAGAAGAGTCACAATTTTGGTAGTTAGAGGCTGAAGAGACTTACTCTAATTTGACTGGTAGTAAGGAATCTTCGAGAGAGAATGGACTGAGGGAATGAAGAATGTATTCATTCTCTTCTATCTTAGTGAGATATTCATAGATTATCTAGAGTTAAGAGGATATTTCAAGGTATTTTTTATCTGATTATTTACCATTGTCTTGGGGATCAGTGGATTTTTAAACACTATCAGGCTTTGTATAAAAGATTGAAATCATTAGGACTAATGATTAAGTATCCAAATTTGGACTTGTGCACATGATATGATTGATGGGTAGTATATACTCTATATATTTCTATTATAAGGGTTTGGTGGGAACCATTTTCAAGGAATTATGGGAGGCGATCCAATCAATTCTATCGGCTGAGGTTTGATTACCTTTCGGCTCATACCCTACATCAGTATCGTGCGACTCATAGGAATTGAATTAGGATTTATTGGCATGGAATGTCCCATTTTTCCATTAATTCTATATTTGATGCATAGATGGTATAATGAGGGAATTGTCGTGTGTTGATGCAGGAAAGGCCTTCTTAGCAGAACAATGAAGGAAATATTTTTTTGAACCGACAAAAACTATGAGTTTGCTATGAGATCTCCAAGACATGTTTTGAGGTTTATTTGGACCCATGTATTTTGTTCACCTTTTTCATAGCCCAAAAAAATTGTGGCACTAGGCGTATGATCATCTTCACTTCAGCCCAAACAACAAGGTGTCTGCAGTAGGGGGAGATTAACTCTGGAGTTTATGTTAACAAGTACTTTGCTAAAATCGATAGCATTTATACTATCATAAAAATATAGGGGTTTGATGTGACCTTACATGATTGTATCTTCATCTTGGTCCATTAAGGAGAAAACTAGATGAAATTTTGTAGGATGTGTCTCTATTTGGTAGAATTTGGTGGAGGATACCTTGACCTCGAACCCCTAGGGACATAGAATATCTTCTATGAGTGCCTCCCGGATATTTAATGACAAATTTAGTACATCCATGATTGATAGATTAACTGGTACTACGGATGGATACATTATAATATCATATTTATGATATTAAGGTCAGTTCATTCTAGATTGGGGATTCTCTTTCATTGGTACTTTAGAAGCTTGAGCATTTGATGATGAAGGGTCAGCCATTAGGATAGAAGCTAGAGGGGCTTCCACCATTTTTGAATTGGACGTGGCTGGCCTTCCCACATGCCGAGAGAAATTAGTCACATGTCATTCTCCTAATGTATATTCTAAAAATATTAGACAGGAGTGGATTCTTATAGGTGAGGGACAGTTTCCTTGTTTGTATTGGGTCCTCTAAAGGGTTCTTCGTGAGGTTCTTCAACATTAACAGTTTGAGTGGGGGTGTGTCTTGTAAAGACACGAAAATTTCAAGGAAAATTTTTTCTTAATTTCTTTGAAATTTAACAAGTCCGCTATTTCTAACCGCGCCTGATTCCGTGGCCCGGTGTGTTAGGAATCAATTTCTGATGTTTTGTTCAGATACATTCAGTAAACGTACGTGCGGGTTTTTCTATTTTTGAACCAGTGCTCGGAATTGAAATCCGAGGACACCAACGACATTTCAGTGCTGGTATTTGCTTCAGGAGACCTTCGGCTCGATCACAGTCGAGTCGGGGTGAAAATTGGTTTCCAGAGTTTCGTGGGATAATAATAAAATAAGCTTATTATTTTATTTTTATTTAAATTTTTGGTTTTTAAAACTCCTTCGGTGTGGGGACCACCTGACACTTGAAACTCTTCATTTAGTGAGGAGCATTAAATGTGTGGTTACACAAGAGGTGTAAACACCCATTTAATAATGTTTAATTATGTTAATCACTTAACTCAACATAATGTGGTTTTGGAGTGGAGTTGTGTTGGGGGGAAAGAGCATTCATTGGAAAGGGGAGAGTTCTAGGAAAGACTCGTGGACGAAGAACAGTTCTCCAACAATGGGCCTTCCAATATCTTCTACGAAGAACAATCCTTCAATGGAGATCGGATTATGACGAGTCTCTAACGCTCAAACTCGGATATGAAGTGCGAGATAGAGGCAATGATCGACGTCAACTCCATCCTCTTTCAGTGATTTCATCAACAAAAAATGAATTGAGGTAGGGTGGATTGCTTCAATTTTATTTGAATAAAAATTTTCTTCGTACTTTGTGAAACCTTGTTTATCCTTGGACAATTGATAACGCCTAACGTGGAGGGCACGAGCTGAACAAACATGGCCTGACAACCCTCCGCTAGATTTTCGTCTATAAGCATATTGACGGGAGATAACAAAACGGGACCACAATAGCCATTTGAAGCCGTCGTAGTGAATAGAAGGTCCCGGGGGAGCCGCATGCGCAGACGGTGGGTGAATCGGACCACCGAAGCGCGTTCGGTGGTCCGCGGAAGGTGGCACCAGCATTTGGGGGCGGCGGCGGTGCACCGCCAGAGCAGACCATCGTAGCTAAGCCGCGGCGGTGGGAGGAACCCAAAACGGCAGAGCTATTCCGGTGGGGAAGTGGTGCGGCATTAAGGCGCGCCAACTGGGGGAGGTCGCGCCCCCCACGCTCGGCCAGCTGGCCGAGCCATCGCACCCCCCCCGGCAGGATGTGGTGGTCCACGCGGGTCGTGCCGCACAAGCTAGTCCGGGCCATTCCTAGCCTAGCCGGACCCGGACCCGGGTTGGGTCAACCCGGTTCGGGCCGACCCAGGGCGGGTTCGGCCGGGTCGGACTGGGCCCAGACTGCCCTTTTTCGGACTAGGTTCGTTTAAATGCTCATAACATGATCTACGGACCTCCAATCAACGTTTCGTCAGTTGCATAGGAATACATGGATTGAGATGGTCGTTTTGGTATATTACACTCAAGGTTTCTGCAAAGTTTGTGTATAGAATGGTTGGTTCGAACCCGAAACCAACCAGGCCCTCGGAGCGGAAACGCTTATAACTTAAGGACCAGAAGTCTGATTGAAGTGTCGTCTACTATGTTGGAATTTTTTTGATGATAATGTTATTTAGGAATACTTCATATGAGGTTTGGATGCAGTTGGAGAATGGCTGGGTTGGTTTACATTAGAAACCAACGGGGCCCGTGGAAAGGAAAAGCCAATAACTCTCAGACCGGACATCTGTTTGACGGTCCGTCAGCGGCGTTGGTAATCTCATTGATAAATGGTTCCATATATTATACCCCATGGTATTTCGGGGTATAGTTGAGATAGGTTCGGTTTGGTTCGTACACGAAACCAACTGGGCCCCCCAGGATAAAAACGCTAATAACTCACAGATCGGGCGTCCGATTGACGTGATGTCTATTGCATTGAGACCCCTATGATGAGGTGGACATTTGTGATACTTTTTCGTGTGACTTTGTGACACTTGGAGTGTTGAACTGAAGCTCGTGGAGTGGATCCTCCCGAAGAGGAGCATACGGAGTACGTAGACCTAGTAGCTGGCTGAGACCTGATGACTGCTTGTCGGATTCGTTTCGGAGTGACTTGACTAGCCTAGTGGGGAGTGCTAATATGTAGGGTAGATGGACCCATGGAGGGGAGTTCTACTATATAGGGGAGGAAGAAACGTGGTACTCGATAGAAGGAGTGCCTCTGTAGGCTATCAGGGGGAGTGCTACTGT
Source organism: Viscum album (assembly GCA_963277665.1). Taxonomy (NCBI): domain Eukaryota; kingdom Viridiplantae; phylum Streptophyta; class Magnoliopsida; order Santalales; family Viscaceae; genus Viscum; species Viscum album. The sequence continues at coordinate 658,710,683 of OY728140.1, forward strand.
GTTGGGGAGGCAGACCCATGGCGGGGAGTGCTATTGTGTAGGGGCGGAAGACCCGAGGTACATTACAAGAGGAGTACCTCAGTAGTCTAAGGTTAGTGAGTATCACCTCGGAGTCGTGACCAGACTATTGTCCTTGACATAGGAGGAGTTCCCTAGTAGCCGTGATTTCGACATCGTGAATGAAAATCCTCGTTTCAGCTAAGTCAATGACCCTTGTCTTTTCCTCATGATTGAGATGAGTTACATGATAAATTAGGTATACGTATGGGCATATACCTAGGTAAAGGTTATCTGTTGATATCTCTATTTGTGTTTTACTCATGATTGAGATGGGTTACTTGAAAACTTAGGTATATGTATGTCCATATACCTAAGTAAATGTTATATGTAGAAATATTTTCTTGTGGTTTATCCATGTTGGATTTGGTGTGACCTTGAGGGTCTTGGGGTCCCTACTGAGTATCGTTATAATCACCCCTGCGTGGGCTATGCCCACACCTCGTGGTGTTGGATGCATACGACAGACAATGCTGACCGAGTCAGAGTGTATGAGGATTGGACGGTACCCGGAGCTGGACACTCGTCGTGACGGCACACGGAGCAGACCGATAGACACGAAGTGCTGTGGAGGACATATGTACCTACCCTTAAGGTAGGAACCTGGAGGATGATCCAGGAGCTGCTTCACCATTAAGCTGTTTGTCTTTTCAGTTGTACTTTCCGTCAGTTGTAGTTGTACCTTTCTGTTGGGATTGTATTTCCGGCCCCTAAGTTCTTGCAGCATGCTTGTTATACTACTTTACATAGTGTTTTCTTCTGCTTGTACTCTGGTTGTGTGTTTACGTTTTATAAAGGCAATGCCTTCCTAGTTTTTAGCGAATTACGCCTTTGGTGCTAGTCACCAGTCCCTGGCCTATGGAAGGCGGGCTTGGGGTAGTCACGATATGGGCTATGGGGGACGGGTCATGACAAATTGGTATTAGGGGAGTTGGTTCTACCACAGAACATAAGACTCTAATATTTATTTAATGTGAAGAAATAGAGTTAAGGGTACAGAGTGTGGTCTTTAGTTCATGGAATCCAGTGTTGGTGCGGTGGCCGATGTATCCATACACCCGGACCCTGACTACTGATTTCTGACTCAGTGCAGGAAAACTCTAATTGCGTGTGAGTTTTTCAAAAGTTTTCTTAACTCAGCTCAATCCAGGTCATCTCACCAGGTATAAATCGTTTGACCATGTTGAATCTTTTCAGGATTCCTCCACGCAGACAGTCAGTGGGAGTTTCGAGAGAGTACCCAATGATGGCCCATCGAGAAACGAGGCTCTAGTGGAGAGCCATTTCCTATGTTGGCACCTTCGGGTGCTATACCAACAGAACCACCACCCATTGTGAAGTAGATGCCACCAGCCATACTAGCGGACAATGCACACAGATAGAGCACGTTGCATGAGTTCCAGCAGTAGAGGCCTCTGAGGTTACGAGGCGAGACAAATTCTCAGCCAGTAGTGGACTGGCTCCAGGTGATTGCTTGAGTTCTACACCAAGCTTAGACACTAGTAGAGAAGATAGTGATCTCAGCTACTAGTGTTTCCCCATGAGTGACCATAAGGTTGGTACACATAGTGATGAGGCTTCGGTACGTATACCGGTGCCTGAGATAGTACCTTCAGGTAGTGTGCTAGTTATATCACTACTTGTTGGTCAGCAGTTACAACCGGTGGTATCGAAAGATGACACATGTGGGCATAGTTCCTTACATGTGTTTCAGCATCAGATACCCCTCATGTTCTGAGGAGAGCGCGACTCACAGGCAGCTAAGGACCGACTTGAGGGGGTGTCTTAGAGTTTTCTAGAGCATATATAGCTTCAACGGGATGACATGTAGGTAGCTGGGTGTTCATCGAGGTGTACCGATCATTCCTATTACATGATGACTATGATATGATCAGTACTTTAGATCTCGGAAAACTTAGAAAGGTGTGTTTAAGGACGTTCGATCCAGAACAATACCTCTACGAATTCTTACTTATGCTAGGGTTCTAGAGAGAACCTTTGTGGTTGAATGTTCTTTGGATGAATGGATACAGCTAGAGAATGTTAGCAGTGGGAAAGCAGGGAACTCACACTAGTCTCATAGACATGAGCATGTAAAATTTTTCAAGAAGAGGATGTTTTAAGGATAGATGAATCTGCAGAGAAGCAGACGTGGAAGCATAGCTAGGAGAACAGCATGAGGTGTTGTACATTTCAACCTGTTATGACCAGCAGCCTTTCTAGTCCCCACCAGGCTCAGGGAGCAGGAGGGAAGGGGAAGGGATTATCTGAATGCGGTCAAGGAGTGTGACCGAAGGGCTCTAGTAATGATTCGAGGAATGGTCTGTGTCTACTACTTGTTTCAGTAACAACAGACATTGATACGAATCATTCATTTATTCCACAAATCTTGTCCCAGACCTAGAGTTTCTGGTTAGGACGTTGACTTGATCCACACGTGTGGATATTCCTTTGGGAGGATACTCGACAATAACACTTACACCAATAGTTTGATCTTACCCTTGAGGCGAGAGTTTCAGTTGGAACCTCATGGTGGTAGCGTCGAGGCCTTAAGACATTAATCTTGGTATGGACTGGGCAACCACAGTTCATACACATATTGACTATATTAGGCAAAAAGGTTGTGGTTTATCTACAATGTTTGGATGGGGTTTTCCTTGGTCGGTGAAAAGGGAAAACAAGGTAGCACAGGATAATCTCGTTATTAGAAGGTACATTTGAACACTCATGAGTCGGCTAGACTTACCTTTGCACCATACTTCTCCAGAGTTGCAGCATCACTTTCAGCATTGACGATGAAGGGGTAGCCCTTCGTATGGTCTGAGATATGCCAATGGAGTTTTCAAGAGTTAAGGCAGAAGTTGTCTAGTGTGATCATCTTGAGGTTATAGGAGGAGGTGTTGAGGTAGTTTCCCACTTTCCCACTAGCAGTACATCCAGGAGTGGAAAAGATGTATCAGGACCTCAGACGATAGCACTGGTGGATGGGTATGAGAAGGTTATAGCAGATGGTTTATGATACGACTGAGAAGGTGAAGATCAGCAAGGAGTGGATGAAGACTACACAGAGCAGACATAAGTCCAATGTTGATAATAGACGGAGACCCTTGGAGCTCGAGGATGGAGACCATGTCTTCCTACAGGTCTCACCTCGACGAGGTCTACTAAGATTTGGCCGAGGCTGCAAGTTATCTACGCGTTTCATCAGAACATTCTAGGTCCCCAGTAGAGTAGGTGAGGTGGCTTATCGCCTGACCTTCCCACCTCAGATGCACCGGGTGCATGACGTCTTCCACGTATCTCAGCTGAGGCGATACATGCACGACCTTTCCACATCATCAACCACGAGGTGCTGTATATCAATGAGAGGGGTGACTTTCACAGAGTTTCTAGTAGAGATTGAGGATCGACAGGAGCGGGTCCTACGAGGACGGTTGATTCCTCTGGTGCACTTTCACTGGCAGAACGGGAACCTTTAGAAGAGTACATGGGAGAAAGAGGCTCAAATGCATGCTCGGTACCTCTTTAGTTTCCTTAGTGTGTGTTGAAGCTTTATAGGGATGTAAATCCCTAAGGCGGGAGTAATGTAAAGACCCATAAATTACAACAAATTTTTTTCTTAATTTCTTAGGAATTTTTTGAGTCCATAGTTTTTGACGGTGCCTGATTCTGAGGCCCAGTGTGCCCGGAATCAATTTCTGATTTTTTATCAGGTACTTTCAGTAAACATAGGTGTGAGCTTTTCTATCTTTTCAACTGGTGCTTGGAATTTAAATCTGAGGACATCGAAGAACTAGTAGTGCTAGTATTAGCTTAAAGAGACCTTCCGCTCGATCACAGTCGAGTCAGGGTGAAAATTGGTTTCCGGAGTTTCGTGGGATAAAAATAAAATAAACTTATTATTTTATTTTTATTTAAGTTTTTGGTTTTTGAAACTCCTTTGGTGTGGGGACCACCCGACACTTGAAACTCTTCATTTAGTGAGGAGTATTAAATGTGTGGTTACACAAGAGGTGTAACCACGCATTTAATGATGTTTAATTATGTTAATCACTTAACTCAACTTAATGTGGTTTGGGAGTGGAGTTGTGTTGGGGGGAAAGAGCATTCATTGGAAAGGGGAGAGTTCTGGGAAAGGCTCATGGATGAAGAATGGTTCTCCAATGACGGGCCTTCCAAGATCTTCGATGAAGAACAATCCTTCAACGGGTATCGGATTCTGACGAGTCTCTGATGCTCAAGCCCGGATATGAAGTGTGAGGCGGACACAACGATCGGCGTCAACTACACCCTCTTTCCATGATGCCGTCAACAAACAACGAATTCAGGTATGGTGGATTGGTTTAATTTTATTTGAACAAAATTGGTCTTCTTTATTCATGAAACCTTGTTTATCCTTGGTCAATTGATAATGCCTAATGCGGAGGGCACATGCCGAACAAACCCGGCCCGACGGCCCTCTGCTGGATGTTTTTCTATGTGCGGATTGACAGGCAATGAAAAAACGGGACCACAATGGAGATTTGAAGTCGTTGCAGTGAAGAGCAGGTCCCGAGGAGAGCCGCAGGTTTAGAGGGTGGGAGAATCGGACCACCGAAGCGCATACGGTGGTCCGCGAAAGGTGCCGCCGGCGTGCCCCGAAGGCGCGGCGGTGGCGCACCGTAGGAGCAGACCACCGTGGCTGAGCCGCGGCGGTGGCAGGAACCCGGAACGGCAGATCCGTTCTAGTGGTGAATCATTGTGGCATTAAGCCGCACCAACTCAGGGAGACTGTGCCCCCCCCCCACGCTCATCCAACTGGCCAAGCCAGCGCACCCCTTGCCCCCAGTAGGGCAGGGGCGGGCCACGCCGCACCGACCGGGCCATGTTAGATCGGTCGGACCCAGATCCGGGTTGGGTTAACCAAGTTCAGGACAACCCAGGGCGGGTTGGGTCGGGTCGTACCTGGCCCAGACCCCCCTTTTCGGACCAGGTTCGTTTAAACGCTCATAACATGAGCTACGGACCTCTGATCTACCCACCGTCAGTTGCATAGGAATATTTGGATCAGGATGGTCGTTTCAGCATATTACAATCAAGGTTTCGACAATGTTTTGGTATGGCTGGGTTGGTTCAATCCCGAAACCAATTGGGCCCTCGGAGTGGAAACGCTTATAACATAAGGATTGGACGTCCGATTGACGTGTCGTCTACTACGTTAGATTCCTTTTTATGAGACGGTTCTTTTGGCTTACTTCTCTTGAGGTTTGGATGCAGTTGGAGAATGGTCGGGTTATTTTACCATAGAAACCAACCGGGCCCCTGAAACAGAAAAGCCAATAACTTTCAGATCGGACGTCCGTTTGTAGAACCATCAGCGGCGTTAGTAATCTCGTTGAGAAACAATTCCCTTGAGTATTCCCCATGGGATTTCAGGGTGTAGTTGATATACGGTCGGGTTGTTTCCTACACGAAACCAACCGTGCTCCATAATAAAAAGGATAATAACTCACATATTGGACATCTATTGCATTGAGACCCCAATGATGAGGCGGACCGTTTTGATACCTCTTCATGGGACATTGTGACACTTGGAGTGTCGACCTGTAGCTCATGGAGAAGATCCTCATAGAGATGAGCGTAAGGATTACGGAGACCTAGTAGCTGGCTGAGACCTGATGACTTCCTGTCCGATTCGTTTCGGAGTTACTTTAATAGCCCAGTGGGGGTGCTAATGTGTAGGGGAAATGAACCCATGGAGGGGAGTGCTACTGTGTAGGGGCAGAAGACCCGCAGTACTCGACAGAATGAGTACCTCTGTCGGCTATCAGGGGGTGTGCTACTATGTTGGGGCAGCAGACCCATGGCGGGGAGTGCTACTATATAGGGGCGGCAGACCTGCGGTACTTGACAGGAGGAGTACCTCAGCAGTCTAATGTTAGTGAGTAGCACCTCAGAGTCATGAAAAGACTATTGTGTTAGACAGAGGAGGAGTTCTCCAGCAGCCATGATTTTGACATCGTATATGAAAATCCTGGTTTGAGGTGAGTCAATGACCTTTGTGTTTTCTTCATGATTGAGATGAGTTGCTTGATAAATTAGGTATATGTATGGGAATATACATAAGTAAAGGTTATCTGTTGAGATTTTTCTTTGTGTTTTCCTCATGATTGAGATGGGTTACTTGATAACATAGGTATATGTATGAGCATATGTCGAAGTAAAGGTTATTTGATGAAATCTTTCCTTATGGTTTATCCTTGTTGGATTTGGTGAGACCATGAGGGTATCGGGTTCCCAAATGAGTATCTTTATACTCTTCCCCGCACGGGCTACGCCCACACCTCATTGTGTTGGATGCAGATGACGAAAAGTGCTGATCGAGGCAGAGTGTACGAGGATGGGACGGTACCCAGAGGTGGACACTCGGCGTGACGGCACATGAGCAGACTGATAGACGCGGAGTGCTGAGGGGGACATCTGTACCTACCCTTCAGGTAGGAATTTAACCAACTTCCCAAATGGTTGTGGAGATCTTTGGTTTGAAACCATATTCTTCATCGTATAAGGGGTCCATTAGGTGGATGACATCAATAGAGCTGAAAATTAGTTCCTCATTTGATGATGACTCTACCTCATCATCTTCCTATGGTGGTTCAATTTTCTAGGGTGGTTCCAGTTTTTCCATTTGAGGGGGGGTGTTCCATTATTTTCATATCTATTGGCATGAAATATAAGAGATTCAAAGCCTTCTTTGGCATTGGTTCTGGTTCATACACTTTCACATACTTTATACATTTTTTGTCGAACTGCTTGTTAGATGGTGAACCTTTTGTTGATTTTGAGGCCAGAGATGTTGGTTGCATTGCATCAGGAGCTATTAGGGTCACAATCGGTTGCTTCAACTATGTTTTGATTATTCCATGGACTCGGTTAACTGTCTTCTGAGTCATAAATCTATCTAGCTTTTTTCCTTTTTTATAATGATTATCTTCCACTTTCCTTCTTCATCTGGTTAAATGGTGGAATCATATTCCACTTGTGATGGTGGTGGTCGAAGCTTGACTTTCACAGAATCTATCATTCATTGTAGGATATATTTTAAGATAAAACACACATGAATTTTGTTTCCGAGTATCCGATGTGAGGTACAATAATCTGATCGGTCGTCGAGACCTATTTCATCATCCCTCTTCGGCTCTAGTAGCTGGAGAAAGTTGCAATTCAAGGGAGCTAAAATTAATCCATAGACTTGATTATCATAGAAGGAGTAACTTTATTCTTTCATTCCTCAAATTGATTTCACTTGGTTCCGCTTCACTCATCTTGGAATGTCAGGGAAACTATTGATATCTAGTGGTCCTTACAAGGTTTCATATGGGCCATAGAGCAGGATCTGGTGTAGGTGGTGGCTTAAGCCTAACAGAAGATGCTTCATCTATTCCTATTTTTTCATAGGTTCAAAGGGACTATCCAGGACATGATATTATTTTTCTGTAATAAATCATATATTCTTTGGGTGATAGTATTGAAATCCTAAAACCCACTAATATATTTTACTGAAATGAGTGGTGTTTGAAATTCATTACAGAGGTTGTCAATGTAAATGGAAAAAATCATCTTGGGGAGTGGTCAGTTCAAGGATTAAGTTATACCTTTCCATCTGAAGATGATGTCTTTAACCCTCTCATTTTCCCACTATTTTTAGTTCATGACGTCACTTAGAACTGTCTTTAAAAACATTGAGATGCACTAGAATTGGAACTGTCAATTGAGATCCTCCCATCCAGTTATTGAGTGAGCTGGAAAAATAGTGTACCACATAACGGCAGAACATTTTAGAGTTCACATGAATCATCTGAGATTCACAACCTTCTATTTTTTTGTTGTTCCCATCATGGGATCATAGTAAGACACTTAAAGGATTATATGTTTTTTTGGTCAGCTGAACCATTTAACCCTAGAAATATAGGCTTCCCAAAATTTGGTGGTGGTTGTACGTTTCTCACATAGACAGGGTATGGTTTCTTATCTGGTTATATCAGAACACACCACCCTTACATGGCGTCCAATAAAACTACCAATTACCTCATGATATTCATGATTCCTTGATGTGTTTCTAATTGGAATTGATCATGGGACGGTATAGAAGGATGAAATATTGGGTCAGTTGTCTATGTTGTTACTTAAGTGGGTACCTAGCCATTGAGGATCCTTTATTAATTTTCCTAGGTTCTATCTGGTTGTTTCTTCAATAGAGAAAAATCTTGAAATCTTTTTATGGATGGATTCATATATATTGATGGTCTTAGTGACAAATTTGATGAGAATTCAGTCCTTGATTAATTTTCCCAAAGGATCACTTATAGAAGAGGCACCTCCATTTAGAGGTTTTGTTAAAGATCTTCTAGAGGAACATATTGATTAGGACAGCTTACTTGATTCATCTCAAGGTGTATTGGCCTAATCTCCTTTATTTATTCCTCATATTGAGTAAATCTCTCCTCGAGCGTCAGAGGATCTCTTTCATGAGGAGGAGGTTGGTCATGTATGAATTTTCTGTTAATATTATGGTTATTATAAATTCATAAGGGAGCTAATGATGGATTGGCTAAAGGAGTTCCCATGTTTATGGAGGCTTTCTTGTTATGGTTACACACACCTTTCGGCTTGGTGTGGACCACCTATTGAAAAGAATAATATTCTCATTCATATTTATTATTTGTATCATCTCCATTGAGGTTCATAGGATTGAAATCTATGAATTCAAGATATGCATACAACATTGGGGGCAGTGTTCTAGGTGTTGAATCGTAAGAGAACTTCTTTCATCCTACATTGGATATTTTCCTTCCATTCGGAGGTCTTCTTCATGTTTCTTGATGAAGGGTAACTCAAAGGGAACCTTGAAATGACCTGGTCATATGTCTCCTTTCCTAGGGACATCGGTCATGATGTGTGACAAAATGGGTAAACATTATATTCATGGTTCTCCCTCAGCAGGAAAATCCAAACTTCCACCAGGTGGGTGGTTGAGGTAAAAATTCCCATGAACCCAATTAGATGGGGTTTCTCCCTTTCATCTATTGAGGTACCTTGGATTTGATTTTTTGGACTTATAAGGGAATTTGGTGTTATAAATTCTCCCAATCCAATGGGTTTGGATTTATCCTATACTAAGGAATTTGTTGTTCCCATTGTCACCTTCTTTATCTTATGTATTCCCATATTGGCATAATCCATACATGGTGTCAGAACTACATATGAATTGTTTTCTTTCAAGGACTTGATCAATGGTCATTTATTAGACTCCCTTAGGCAAGAAACCTATTGAATATTGTCGATGGCCTGTTTTGGGATATTTTTTATGTCATTTACTTATTGGTACAGATTATTTTTTGACTTACTGAAGGCCATTTCTTATCGATAATTCCACATTTCTTGAGTTTTTAGTTCATTCGGTTGTCATCTTGAGATGATACCATTGTAGTATGTCACCTCTTGTGGGTTCTCCATGATGGTACATGGGGTGATGTATAGAGCTTCATGTTCTCACCACCCACGGATATGAACACCAGACGGTGCATCCCCAATGATGCAACACAACATAAGTAGTGCTTGGAGGTTGGTTAGTTCAACGTCTTTCTTTCACCTCTCCGATTGGGGTTTCCATGCACATAGAAGGGCCTATACATCAATTTGTTGACGAATCTCCCTTAATAAATTTACATGGTCTGTATACCCATAATTGGGATTAAATTTCATTTTCAACTGGCAGAGGGTGGTCCATATATTAAAATGATTGTTCTGAATGCATTCTTCTAACCACTCTCTTGTAATGTTGAATGGAGAAGTGGTTTTGGCCATAACATAATTGGTATTTCATCCCAATATTGTTGTATTTTCACGTTAAACACATTATTTTTTTAATATGCTAGGGATTCGAATACATGGTATGCCTAAAATTGATGCTTTGTGATAATTTCATCCAGAGAAGCAAGGTTGTTACGGATTTCATTGATGCATGTGTGGTGTAGGGTTGCTCAGAGGATAAGCGTGGATTCATGCCAACTCCTAACTAAGAAAGGATGTCTCTTTACATTGATATGGTTTCTTAAAAATCCGACCCCATTCTTCCATATACCTCGTAATATGAGAGATTTCTTGAATTTGACCCTGTGAGAGGATGACCACCTAGTTGTTATGAATTTTTACAGTGAGGAGGACCATCACTGTCGATGTAGTGGTGGTGAGGGCTACCATTACATCTTTGTATCCGACCGTATGAATATTTTTTATGTCATATACCCTGGGGAGGACCTTTAGGGTAGAAAAAATCAAGGGGAGGCCCTTCTTTTTGTAGTTTATCATTGTGTGGAGGACCTTTTCAATGACTTCCATCAAGGTGAGGACTACAGTCATGGATTGATATCCATATACATAGAGAATATCTACAGTGTGCCTCCTGGGTAAGACCTTCGAGATTCTCTAAAATGAGGGGTGGAACATCATGTTTCATGATTTCACTATAGGGAGGGCCTTTATAGTGACTAATATAATATCATGGACTACCATGACATCTTGACATTTAACTACATGGAGAATTTCCATGGCGTATACCCTATGAAGGACTACTGGGAAAGACGATAGTAAGGGTAGGACCTTATTTATCTTTGATATTCTGGTGAAGGGGAGAAATAAAATTACACTATTCTGGAGATAGGCTCTCTTGATAGATCTTTTATTTCAAATGAATTAATCCCCCATGGGTTCTTTGAGGAGGACCTTCAGTGCAGCTAAAAAAAACCTTGCGGGGAGGAACTTTTCAACTACTACTACCACTTCATTAATTTTGTATTGGATCAATAGGATCTTGATCCTATATTGATAAATGTTTGATGAAATCAAGAACTCAAGCTTATAGTAGAGAATAATCATGAATTTGATCTACATTTTCTAGCATACTTTTGAACCTTTCATCTTTTCGTTCCCTCATATAGGAAACTAGGGCCACCAACTATTGGTAATAGACATCATATACGGGTCTCTGTTAGGATAGTTCCCACAATGTTTCTATGATTTTTCAACTAGAATCTTGAGTTATTTAATGGATATATACCAACCTCGGAGCGACAACCATGTTGTACTGGTGTCCCCTATTTGGAATGGCTATTTGTTCCAGATCTTATTTTCCTTGTATCACAGAATATGGTCATCAACCCTCCTAGAATAGATTAGGGATGGAAGTATTCTCTATAATGACTATCTTATTTTTTATTTGAATCACCCATCTCATGGAGATGGGATTGTGGGCCCAACTCCTTGATTTTTTCCACATACACGATGATGTGTTTATAGGACTGTAGAATATGATCTATAATTAAACTCTAATCCTCCACAATTTCCATGATTAAATGAGATATTTCTTTGGATGGAACTGGTATAAATTCTCATTCTAATGTCAGATCAGAAATTTGTACCTTCTCTAGGCCTCCATGTGTTTCTAGTAGATACTAGACGTTCTCATATGTTAGGGTAGATGAACAAGTAAACCTCTGACTTGTAGCCGGATTAGCTAGCTAATTTCTCCAGTTTCCACTGTTTTTAACCGGTGGACTTTATATTTGTGTGAAGGAATTTGTGTCTTCTCATTATCCATTTTATTTGTCTCTTGGTATTGATATAAATCCACAGTAATTTGACTCTACTTATATTTTATTACCACTATATTTGATTGGTGGGATTCATTTTGGTATGCATGAATTTGACACTACCTATTGATTGAAATTTTATTTCACTGGTGGGCTTCACTTGCATAGTCATTGCTATTGTTGTATGACTACACATAGTTTGATGCCCTATTTGGATAGTGGGATTGATATGTTTCAGTATGAATTTGTGCCTACTTGTAGCTCATTTCCATCCTATTTGGATGATGGGATTATTGTGTATCATCAGCGATTTGTGTCATCTTATAATGTGATACTCTACATGTGTTGTGGGATCGGCAAGCATTGGTGGGAATTTGAGCATGCTCATTATGTGTAGATGTATATCCATGGAGGGATTCATATGTTAGTTTAGGATTGTGTACCTACTCGTAGCATAACACTATGAATTTATGGTAGATCTCCTCCTCTGGAATCATGGTGATTACCTACTCTTGAGTATATACTCGTTTCCCTCGTCAGGATGATCGATGGGCCTGTGTCCGTCATACATTGGGAGGGGGACTAGATGTGATTTCTTCTTCAGAATGAGGATACTCGGTTGAACATTGTTAAAGGTGAAGGCTTCCAATAATGGATATTGTGTTAGTCCCCTAAGTATGTTGAATAAAGTCATTAGTGTCAACATCATCTTCCCACATAGGATAATGTAGGTACTCATCTTCACACTCCGAGTATAGGCATTGGAAATGGTTGTGGGTGGAAAGTGGGGCTTCCTGGATCATGGCCCCTGGTCATCATTTCATGGGATAATGGTGGGGATTTATGGTCTAGAGTTCTGGTATTGGTGCCTCCACTATGGGGAGCATACCATTTTGATGGTACTCCATAATCAGTGCATTTGAAACCAAACATTGAAGATGATGGGTGCAAGATGGTTTCATGCTCTTCATTGAGGACCCAGTTGTCTGTGCGGTTTTGAATGTGCATGTCTATGAAAACTATCAAGATGTCATTGTATTGAAGAAATATATCCATGATGCATATAATATATAACATGTAATTAAAACAAAACCATATCAAAATAACATCTCATGACCACATTCATAATTGATTATCATTATTGTCCCACTTACTTTTAAATGTGAAGGGCCTTGAGTTGGGGGAACATCACCACCTAGGTTCAGGATTCAAATCAGTTTAACCATTTTTTTTTCAAACTGATTCATGAAATGTTATCTTTTTATTGGATATATTAGATAGTCCCACTAATATTAGGTAGTATGTCATTTTTATGTCATGAAGGAGGTTTCACATTTGAGTGGTCATGGAGGGTGGTTTCAAGGGGTTAAGTGTTTGTTCAATCATCCCATGTTGGGTAATATTTCCTTAGAAATTCTCCAATAGGTTTATTCATTGATCCATAAATACCCAGTGGCCCTTTTCCATAATTCATCGACTTGATTTCCAAAGGCAGGAGCTCACTGGTTGATTTGACCAAAGACACTTGAGGACGCACATTGGTTGAGAATGTAGGAATTCAGGATAATATAACCCTTTGAGGGATACTAGATCCTGTTCTAGGACTCTATTATAGATTTAAGCCATGTTCATATATTCCTAAATCCCTATTTAAATCCCAAACATGTGACTACAGATTACCCCTATGTCACAAGATTAATAAGAAATATGAAAGGGTTTGGAATCATCTGTATGTATCTGAGGTTCTCTATTAATGAAGACATCTGTATATATCTGAGTTTCTTCATAAATGTTACCTTCTTGTGGACACATTTAGGATTCACTAGTCTTCTTCTAATATAATGTTGAATTAGGCCTTATGATGAGGCACTCTATAGTTTATCAACTTTCAGGGGTGATGAGGACTATTTTGATGTCACGTTAAACCCATAAGATGGGTTTCCTTCATATCCCATTGAGAGGAATCAGAGACCATATAGTTTGGTGCCAATTATATAGACTCTTTATGTTTTAAAGTCTTATGATGAGGATCCAATTGTTCACTTTGATGTGATGTGGCATGGAAGTCTAGGAAGAAGGTGCATAGTCAATCATTAGTGTGGTACTAATATCAAATCAACCCAAGGTACTCGGATTCAATGCAATCTTTGGGGTAAAGGGTTACCCTACTGAGAATATGGCCCAAAATATATTAGGGTATGTTTCTATTTAGGGTTTCGACCTCAGGGGGGGATTCATACATATCCTAGTGGTTTGGGAATAAAATCCATCATAGTTCGGTAATATGGGGCTTATGCATAGAAGCCTCCCATAAAGGAATCACTATTTTGGGTTTATATTGGTTGAGAAGGCCCATTAAAATCAGAGCTGGGACTTACACAATAAATAAATTCTTCATGAATTATGGGTCAGGATTAGGGTTAAACCATGATAAGGATATGCCTTGAGCTCGGTCATTAGATAGGCATTCTAAATATCCTGAATGGTACATGAATCATAGTTCTCATAGTTCATTTGTGGAGGTTTATTAAGTGGGTGTTGGCATAATCGCTAGCCTATATGACCATGTGAGTCCTTATTGGTGTGAGAAATAAAAGGATGTCAAATATTTAACAAGACACACGCTTTCTATTATCTTGTTATGGAAGAGGAGGATGAGGATGAAGGAAGAGACTGGGGAAAGAGCAACACCTCCTATTATCATATGGGATTACACTAGGAGGGATTCCCTTAAAATGGTTCTATGAAATAGGATGAATGTTTCTTCTCATAAAAGGGAAAATCAAGTGTGATTTTTCTTGAGTATCACTTAACCTCATCAAAGGGAAATTTCATTTACTACCCTTAATCCCTCGAACATGGAGGTTCACATGGGTATCTCAATGTTACACCGCAAGTTACCATGGGAATGTAAACTTATGGAAATTCTAGGGGTCCATACCATTTTATGAATTTCCCACAGGACTCTTCTTAACCTAGGTCTGTAAAATACAAAGGGTGCTCAAATGCACCGAATGGTTTTAACAAATAGGTTAGGTGGATTTGGAAATGGCCTTGGCCTGATGTTAATAGACTGGCTCATTGAGGGACAATTTATGATACGATGGGAATGGAAGGAACTGATTAGATCCAGAGGGTATAATGCCTAATAATACCCCATTCGATGTTCCATTTTCTCATGTGGGATGGGGTTCCATTATCATAGTGTGTTTCAATGTGGGTGATGGGGCGATTAACATACCATAGTGGAACACGGGCCTAAATTTTTTCCATGTAGCATTTCTCTATACGAAACTAGTTTCAACCCACATAGGGAATTTCTATGGGGGGATCATCATCACCCACGTACCATTTTGGTACGCGGGGCTAGGATCCGACCGCGTATCATGATGGTACATGCGTTTGAATTCTATCTATGGAGAAATTTTATGTGCATCGCAAGTTTCCATCCACCTAAAACCTTGCTATGTGGGATGCTGGTTTGAAGTAGGGTCATTAGTACTATGGGTTGTTAGTGTTTCTTTCATAGAGTAATTTGGTTGGCATTTTGGAAAATTATTATTATATTTTCTTCTTTCATTGTATGCATCGAGCATTACCATTGGAGAATCATCAAAGGAGTTTGTCTTTCAGGGTTCTCTTCTTCCTTCATGCCTTTGAAACTATGAATTTAGATCTCCTGAAGTGTCAAATTCTCCCTCCTAATCCACCTCAATTTCCTTTTATTGAAGACCAAAAGTTCTTGGTAAGTGGGTTGCACAACACCATTTTTAGAAGACCAATAAAGAATAACCTGACCCACAAATAACTCAGTAAATAGAGGCTCGTGGGGGTTGTGGTTCGTGAACATGGGAATCATCGCTGTGACCTCAAGAACAACATCGTTTTCAAGACCCCATCTTTTTTGCCTCGCCAATGAACTATCTGATTCTATGGAAAATTGTATGTTAGTAAGAAATTATCCACCTCTATTCTAGGAACGACAACCTAGGTAAAGATTCGGTGCAACCATTTTCCTTTCGTGAACCATTTGGATTGCAGATAGTTCGCGTATGGACCACCATCAAAATCAACAGTTCATAAAGAATTTTCCCCTTTATAATATATCCTTTTCCTTTTTTGATTTTGGCTTATTTAGCCTTCCTCTTCAAGTATTCCTTCAAATTGTTTTCCTTCCTTTTTCAAACCTATGGGATTATTTTTCATTCCCTATGTATATTTTTTCTAGACACAATAATAAAATATATTCATGAATTATTAAGATTAACATGATGAAAAAACCCCATTAAGTGAAGTTAATAAAGAATATTATAAGTTACTCCACAATAAACATTGATCATAAATGATTATTTGATATTATGTATACAATTATTTATATGAGATATTAAAATCCTCATCCTGTTGTGTATTTTTCATGAAGGAAATGGCCATGATGTTGTGAAAGTCACCAATTCATTTCCAGTATCATATTTTTGGGTGTTTTAAATAGTTTTATAATTTTATAATACATTAAAAAATAAAACTCCATGAGTCTCCTCCAATAAATAAAGGAGTCTTATAAAATAGAGTTTCTTGGACATCATTTTGAATGAATTTGTGAATTCTAGGTTGGTTAAAGCTATTTCAATTTATCTTATCTCTAATTTTCTTTGAGATGATGGTTCTAGAACACCACTATTTAGAAGAGGATCTAATGAAGATTTTTTTGAATCTAATGGCTAGTCAATACTATTTAAGGCAGAAACCCATTGGTTGATATTTAGTAAAATTGATCAAAATCACTACAAATGAATATCAAATGATTATACAGTGACATACTTATGTTGTATGGTTTTCTTATTTCAATATATTGATTCCACTCTTGGAAGATTTTACAATGGGTTTTGTGTCTCATTCCTTAAATTATAGCCATAGTGATATCCCATGAAATCCCATTAGTGGTATCATAACATCGTTTGGTGATTAATTGATAAGATTAATATTTTTTCAAAAATACAAATTGAATTTTTCTCAGAATAAGCTGTAGTAATCCCCCAACATTTAGGTATATATTATTTTTATATAAAATTTAATGGTATTACCACCAACAATATAAATCCTTTTTAAATATAATGGAAAAATTGCATGTTAAAAATGAAAATACTCATGGTTTTCTAACCATAAAATGGGGTTTCAATTTGAATGTGTCCATAACATGTTAATCTAGAAACAATATCATGATTTAAGCCACCATAATGACTGACCACACCATGGTAGATATTAATAAGTGGTTTCAGTCTTAGGGTAGGTCAATGGATTGAACCAATATGTGGATTTAATATGTATCTATCTCTTTGTTGAGGAAAAAGAATCAAAAAGGCATCCAAAATGATTTTGAATATTTCAGGGCCCCTGGTGAGGCCAAATGTCTAAAATGGAATGTACTATTTCATTATCAGATGGTTCAAGGAAATAAATTTGAAGACTAAAATGGTTTCCACTATTTAATCACATTTTGGTATTAATAAACTATATAAAAAACTAAAAAATTAATTTTTCATAAAACCATTTTCTTTTTTTCTAGTATAGAATCCACATGAATTTCGACCATATGAAAACTAGTTTTGAAAAAATATACTAATGATGTCATAAATTTTGTTAAATAACATAATTTTTCATTATTTATGAAATTCTTATTTAAGTATTCCTGTATATAATTTTTTTATTATGTGAATACTGCATACTTGAGTTCAAACTATTGAAAATGATTCTTATAAATCAGGATTCTGTGAAAATAATAATTAAATTAAATTTATGAAATGATAAGATATAGTTTCCTTTATAATTTATTTTAGTTTATATACAGATTTAATATTGATTTTAGACGTTAATTATTGTTTATGCATATTAAATTTTATTTTATGCATTTAATTGAAGTATCTCTTAAGAATAAACAACAGGTAATGGAAATTTGGATTGTAATACTCACTAACCTGCAGACTTATTCCTTGACGAAAAAAGTTGGTGTTGGAAATATTTTTCTCTATGTATAATCTTATAGATATTTTATGTTTTTCATAATGATATGATATTACATATAAATGATTCATATAACTTATTCATAAGATTCATTTAGATATATGTAAATATATTTGGATTTTATTTTTATATTGATAACATAAAGTTTGATTTGTGTAAATAGTTGCACATTAACTTTTTTTGAACATATTAATTTGATAAAATAGATAGGGATTCCCAAACTAAATCACTCGAAGCATGCACACATAGATAGATTAGATGATATGTAATTATTTATTAGGATGATAAAGTAACACATGATATGCATGTGATGCATTTTTAAATTATTAGGAAATCAAAATCCCTTAAAATACAAAGGGTGTGATTCCTCCCAAACTAAACACGTGTCAATCCCTCCATCCTCAAACATGGTAGTTTCATGATAAATCTAGGTGGATATGGATTATATTGTGTATGAAATTGTAGAAATAGAAAAACCTAACAATTAAATAGTTAACTATATTTGTAATATTTCCATGAAACTTAGCACAAAAACACTATGATATTAGATACTAGATAAATATAGTTGAGTTTTGTCCATATGATGGATTTTGAAACACTGTTGCCCACTCAACTTTCAAGGAATCATATATGATATAAATAGATTAATGCCTTTGAAAAGTATCTATGTTATGATATTAACACTAAACTAAACTCAAAATATGGTGAAATATAGATTTTTTCCCCATTAAATGGATATTATTTATGGGATTATATTTTTTAGTGGGAGTGCTTTCACCAAAATCCCTTGAATAAATTATTTTAATTATGATAATCACCTATAAATATGTCATTTTTTATATTATTTAATACCTCGTGATTATCATTTTGAGGAATATTTTAGGTATGACCTCAAGTATTATTCAAGATTAGTATCTAAATTTTGATTAGTATCTAAATTTGAGAAGTGTTATCAAAGAGAATCATTTCAGGTTTTTTGGATAAGATATTTTAGTAATAAATTATATTAATTATGAATCACATCTATTGGATACTAGTTTTTCATAAAACATTTATGTTTATCAATATAGGTTTAGAAAAAATAGATAATTTGTGGAAGGAGAAGTATATATACATTTTTGGAATAAGGAATGAGTTATTTCATTAGAGATTAGCACATCTGATCTAAGTCTACCATGTCATGACCCGTCCCCCGAGGCTCATGCTATGACTACCCCAAGCCTTCCTTCCATTGGCCAGGGGTTGGCGACTTGCACCGAAAGGTGTATTCCCTAAAGTCAGGAAGTCATTG
Organism: Viscum album; assembly: GCA_963277665.1. Classification (NCBI taxonomy): domain Eukaryota; kingdom Viridiplantae; phylum Streptophyta; class Magnoliopsida; order Santalales; family Viscaceae; genus Viscum; species Viscum album. Next base: position 658,729,679 of record OY728140.1, read on the forward strand.
AATTTATATCCTATAAACACACTCAATCAAGCACAAAAAAAGATACGAACACAAGTAATCTATATAGTAAAAAGAGTGTGTACAGTAGGTAAAAAGAGGCCAGGATACAGGCCCAACTATAAAGTACAAGAAAACTGGAATGTACAAGTAAACCAAAACAGCTCCTGGGAATACCCGCCACAGACCCTACCTGAAGGTTAGGTATAGGTATTGAATGGTCTCCTCTGCGGTATGCCTCATCTAAGGTCCACCACTAAGCTACCTCCAATCTAGGTACCATCATCCTCAATCAGTGATGTCCATCGTCTGCACCAAACACAAAATGGTGTGGGCATAGCCCTTGCAAGTGTGAGTATAATAATACTCAGTAGTGACTCTGAGACCCTCAAAGGTCTCACATAATTTACAAAAGATAAACCACAAAGCATGAAAACAACTGACAACCCTACTTAGGTATATTCCCAACCATATAACTAAGTAATCAAGTATACCCATCTCATTAATGAGGAAACTCAAGCCCCAAATACTTAGCCAAATTACAAATGTTCCACGAAGGAATGAATACCACGAAGGTAACACCAAAAATGTATGTACCACAATGGTAACACCAAACAGAAGAATACCATAAGGGTATCACCACGAAGGTAATTACCATGAAGGTACCACATAAAAGGTAAGTACCATATTGGTAATGCCACACAGAAGATTACCCCAATGTAAAGACTTCGCTAAAACCAAGTATAACTTAGTTATTATAGTATAGATGATTAGATGTAACTACTGAACCATCTTACTCTGTTAAGAGGCAGACCCACGTAGAATCCTAAATCACCAGACCCACATAGTATCCTAATATAGTCGACCCATGTAGGATCCTAGAGTAGTCCCACGTGGATCCCTAGAGAAGATAATAGAGGGATAATGGAACACTTACCCACATAGGATCCCATAGCACAGACCCACATAGGATCCCTTTCTCATGTTACAGCCAGCCACAAGGTTCCCGCACTAAGCTCGTGGGATTCCGAGAGGGTCCGCTCCTCAAGCCGCAGGTCGATAATCCAACTACCACAATGTCTTAAAAATATGTATCCTAAAGGAACGCCATATAAAAGGGATATTAACCCAACATATGGTGTGTCAATCGGATGCACGGTCTATAAGTTATAAGCCTTTATGTCTTGAGGGCATGGTTGGATTCGTGTTCGATCCAACCCAACCGTACCCCATATTTATCCAATACTCATGTGGGGTATACCAAAAGGACCTTCTCGATCTATGGTTTCTGGAACCGCATATGGATCGTCAAACATACGCACATAGATCAAGTTATGGAGAATAGAGAGAAAAGGGGTCAAAGTTGGTTCGGGTCTGGTCCGACCTGATCGGACCGACCCGTCCCGACCAGGCATGGGTCACCCTGACCCGGTTTGGGTTGGCCCAGCCCACTGGGTCTGGCCCGGCCCAGCGGAGGGCCTAGCTGTCAATGCAGCCCGACCTTCTGGGCGGCCTGCGGTACACAGCTGGCCAAATGGCAGGCCTCTTCCGCATGGCGTGGTCGCGCGCTGTACCATCACCAGTGGCCGGCAGTGAGTCGGCCGCTCTACCTTCGCCTTCGTGGCCTTGTGTTGCGGCTCTCACATGCCAGGTGGTGCGAACGCGCACTGCCACCACCCCTTCGTATAGAAGATTGTACGCCGGCCACCGCCTCTACTCCACTGTAGATGATGGGTCGTGGCCCTTCTCCAGAGGCGTGGTGGTGCTACCACCGTCATCACGGCCGACCGGAGTGATGACGAGCATTCCAAAGCCCCACCGCTGTTGGTCGCCAGCACAGTCACCAGCAACGTTCTTATGTCACTGGGCACACTCGGTGTCTCATTCTTGATTTTTTAGACATATTCCCTTGTATCAGGTCATCTCCATCGATTCAAGACCATCCAAATTCACAAATATTGTGGAAAGGTTGAGGCATGTTCGTTTGGACCAAACCCTCCACATTAGAATGGTAGCAAGTGTCTTGTTTTTTCTTGAATTAGGATGTAGGTCAAGAACAGTGTAAGAGGTATATAAATAAAAAACCCTACCTAGAAGGTTAGTTGACATCAGTGAGGAAAGAGGAAAGGAGAATGTTGGTTTGTCTTCGTTGAAGATGATCCACTTTGGTGATCCTTCGATAGAGTTATTCATTGGAGAAGGCCTTCTTCATTGGAGAAATCATGCTTCATTGGAAAATGGTGTTTCTCCAATGTTCTCCCCATTGCCAACAATTTACCCCTAATTCCCCCAAAATGAAATATCTAACTTATTAAATTAAGTTTTATTAATTTAATTATAGTTTTCCATTAATTAAGTTTATGTTGGCATAATAAATTAATGGAAGGTGGCACAATTAATGTGGAGGAAGTCCAAGAGTAATCTCTTATTAAAGGGGAAGTTCATGGGTCGGGTGGTCCCCACCCCTGAATTCAAATTGGGGGTCTTCTAGTTCTAGTGGTCCCCACTTACATAGTTCAAATAGGGGGGTTTCAAAACATAAATAAAATGTTAAATAATTTTATTTTTCTTCTCCCAAAAAAAGTGAAAAATTTACTTCCACCCTCGACCTACTATAGTCAAGATGAAGGTCTCCATAAGCGAATATCAGCACTGCGAGTTCAATGGTGTCCTCAGATTTCAATTCTGAGCACCTGTTCAAAAGATACAAAAACTAACTCGCACGTTTACTGAACGTACCCAAAAAAAGGTTCAAAAATTCATTTCAGGCACACCGGGCCTCGGAATCACGCACAGTCAGTTTTTGCAGACTCGTTAAATTCCCATATAATAAACAAAATTACATGAAATTTCTTGGCCTTTACATTCTCCCCTCCTCAGGTCTTTGCCTCCCCGAAATCCACATCACAAAAACTAGGAAAACATGTAAGGGTACTGAGCACGAATCTGAGCCTCCCGCTCCCATGTGCTATCCTGGAGGTTCCTGTGCTGCCAACGTACATGCACAAAAGGTATCAATATCCCATGAAGGACTCTCTCTTTTTGATCCTCAATCTCCATTGGAACCACTAAAAATGTCTCCCCATCCTCAATGTCAAGATCTCCCCAGTCAATGATGTGTGAAGGGTTGTGCACGTATCTCTTCAGCTGTTATACGTGGAAGATATCATCCACTCAGTGTAGCTGAGGTGGAAGATCTAACTATTAAGCCACCTCTCCCACTCTAATAAAGACCAGAAAGTGTCCGATAAACCGAAGAGATAACTTGCTGCCCTGACCAAATCTCTGGAAACCTCATCATGGTGAGACCCGTATAAAGATGTGGTCACCATCCTCAAACTATAGAGGTCTCTATCTTCTGTCAGCATAAGTGTTTTTCGAGCTCTGTGCTGTCTTCATCTACTCCTGGATGACTTGCACCTTCTTCGGGATAGCCTTTACCTTATCTCATCCCATGAGTGCTGACTCCCCTGAGTCAGTCCAGTGCAAAGGCTATCTGCAAGGTCGGTCGTACAATGCATCTAAAGGTTCCATCCCAATTGTGGAGTGGTAGCTATGGTTGTAAGATAACTCCACCAATGGAAAGTTATCCTCTCAGCTGCAACCGAAGTCGTGGACCCAAGGACGCAGCATGTCCTCAAGGGTCTAAATGGTCTGCTCAGTCTGGCCATCCGTCTGAGGATGGAAGGTCATGCTCAAATGAATCTACGTCCCAAAAGCCTCCTGAAAACCCTTCCATAGCCTAGATGTAACACCCCGAGCTTCCATGATACGCCTCTCTTTCAATAATTCAATAGCTTGCATTGTACGCAAGTTCGAGTTCTAACACACCGCGACTAATCAAAGTAGCCGTTATGAATAGTAATACCCACTTTTTAAAATTATATAAATATTATATTTCAAAATGGACTTCATTTTTGTATTTATAATATCGAAATTAGCCTATGTTGAAATTTTGGTATTTTTCTGAGAACTTCCAATTTGTTTTATGAATAGTGAAAAATACTTAAAAACAACCTTTTTAATCACAATAATTTATAGTGATAAATTATAATATTGAGTGGTTTTAAAGTATAATTAGAATATAATTTTACCATTTTATTCAATGGTGGTCATTAGAATCAATTTCAATTTGAAATTGGACATAAACAATTGTCAATCTTTTGATATATATTGTTTCTTAAAAACACACTATTTGTTGTGGTAGTGGGAATTAATTATAAAATTAATTAATGAAACTTATATTTTTGTAATTTTGTAAAATAGACATCATTTTTGAATTCGGAATATCAATTATAACTTAGGTTGAAATTTTGGCATTGTTCTGAAAAACTTCAATTTTTGATGAATAGTGAAACCACTAAGTGGTAGTTAAAAAAATGATTTTTCATTTAAATGAAATTTTACCACTTTTGTGATTTGATTTTCAAAAATCCAACATACATGGTTGTCATTAGGAAGAAGAATTTAGTTCATTGGGATGAAAATAATTTTTTGGTGAATAGTATCTTTTAAGTTTAATTAATCGTGAATAAAGGTAATTAGTGGAATTTAAGGTAAAAATGATATTATAAAAATATTAAAATACTTTTACACTTGTCCTACCCCTATTGGATGAGTAATGGCAGACCAAGAAAATCCATGGGTCGACTTGGGGACCCCATGGATCCACTTTGGTAGTAAAATGACATTAAAAATGTTTTATTTAATGTTAAAATAAAAATGTCACAAACATGAGTTGTTTTACTAAAACAATTTTTAAATGGGGTTATACAAGTAATATTTTTGACTATAAATATTAATTAGAAATCTAAAAAGATTTCCTATATCATGATGTTTTTTTTATAATTTTTAGACAGTAAATAAATGAAATTATTTATGACACCATGATGATGCAACGACTACCTCATTAATTAATGATTTAAATAAAATGAAGAGATAATGTAAAATCGAAGGATTAAACTTGTAAAAAGCCTATTTGATGAGAATATTTCGAACCCTTATCACCTTAGACTAGAAATATATCATTTTTGGACCTTTATAATCTGAAAATCATTTCAAAATAAAGTAACATTTCAATCTTTCCAAGAGTGCCCCTTCTCTCCTCTTATAAAAGGCCCCCACCACTATCACCTTACTCACACCTCCAAAGCATTTTGGCTCAACCAAACTCTGCCCAAATACTCTCTCAACTTCCCTCCCTTACTCTTAGAAGCCTCACTTTGGGAAGAAGTCTTCCCAAGGAAGCCTTTGGCTAAAATCAAAAAGAGTTACCCGATTTTAAGGAAATGTCTTCTCTAATGTTGTTTTGTTTTATTTTGCTTCTCCAACCCTTTAAACTCTTTTTATTCCTTTCTTTTGTAACAAAACCAGTATCCTAAATATACTAGGTTGTTGTTATAAGAAGTATTAGAGCTAAACTTACACACACCTACATCTAATGGTTAATGAACGTACTGTTTCTGTGGATGGAGAATTTCTGCCTCACGAAACGATGATTGTTCAACACTCATATAACACCTTAAAAGGTGGCCATTAAGATGTCACTATATTTATATATGATATATATTATGTTTACATTTTTCTTATTCTTTTTTATTTCTCATTTATGTCATACCTTTATGATTTCCATTATGGGTAAACACGATATTTTCATTTTAGGAAGTGCAGACTACAACCCCCTCAAGGTGATTTGAATCGTTAATGTCATGTGTGGGATGTATAAAGGATGGAGTAAATTATATTATACATTATATAATACTGGAATTATATTATACCTTTATATAATTATAAATTCATTCCATTAAATATGAAATGTAAATCAAAGTAGCGTTCATGCGTACGTACAGCTTACCGTCTCCATGAACGGTGCATTTCATTTATTACCTCTAAATGTTATGTAATATTATAAATGAATGTATATACTGGATATATATGATGTATATGATATATAAATCGTGAATATAATTATGGATATAATGGATATTTTACCACATGAACAAAGTGTAATTATAAGCGGTTTATTTTTGACTCAAGTACGTAAGATCAACAAAATGACCGTTATAAACTTAAATAATTACATAATGTTCATTACATGGTAATAAGTGATATAAAAGGATTAATGAACTTGAAAAAGGTTCTTAAGAAGGTAGAGATTAACTCTAGTTTATTATTCCGGAGATCAAGGAACTATTGAGTGAATTCAGATAGGAGGTAAAGGAACTTCTTAACCCAATTTCCCTTCTTTGGGTTAATCTCCTATTTTAAAATTATGTCATGATATTATTATGTCCTATCTTGTATTTATACTTTATTTATGTGTACATATAGTGAATATACATAATAGATCTATTTTATTTAAAAAAACATATTTGTAAGGGACTTCGTCTCACTCTCCATTCATTGAGGCATATTTTGTTTTATACACAAATTTCTTTTATACGGTGTATAAACCCCTTTCACATTTACGTTTATTCAAAAGGATTATTTTTTATACGAAGCGTTTTACTAAACGACAAAAAGAGAATGTTTTTCTTGACGTACATATGTGGCGACAATGACTTATCCACCGTCGTGACCATTATTTGAGTTTCGGCTTCCTCTACAAGCCATAACTTTTTTTAATGAAAAATAAATACAAAGTTTTAACTTTCTTTTATTTTGGTATTGAAAGTGGTATTGAAAGTGTTTTTATTATATCAATGTGTTGTATTGATATCTTGTTATTGAAATGTGGAAATGTTATGTTTCCTTTATGCATGTTTTATGTGATTCGATTATGTTATGGTTTATGATATGTTTAAACCTATTCATATGAGGAATGCATTGGACTTAATAAGTGACGAGTGGAGCCCGCTACAGCTCCTCGATGCATCATTAGGTCTCATGAGACAAACTAGTGTCTTGGCACGAGGCCTTGACAAAATCTTATTTGTGGTCTTGGCATGAGGCCTTGGATACGTGGTTATGATAGTTTGGCATTATGCATTCCATCATTATGAATGTGGTTATTGTTATTGCATGTGATTATTCGACTATTAGAATATCCATGTGAGTAAGTAAATGGCATTATTTAATTTTATTTTTTCCATATTATTCTGAAGTTAAAGATTAAAAAGGCTTTTGGTTTAGTTATACATTTCCTTAAATGTTAATGTTTATTTACGATAGCTTCCGCAATATTGTTATCCTTACTGAGCATCTGAGCTCACCCCTTTCAATGTTTTAATATTTTCCAGGATGTGAAGAAGTATTGTATGAATGACCTGCAGGGATAGTCAGAAGAGGATATTAGTGTGGACTATGGAGACTTTGTTATTGTAGTTTTTCACTTTATGATGTATTGTAACATTTATGAATGTATCTAGTGTTTCCAATGCTACTAAACTAATCGGTCTTTCGAGACTTGATATTTTGTGATCATGCCAACGTTACGCAATAATTCACCGACTCTGGGTAACTGGGTTCGGGGCGTTACAGTTGGTATCAGAGGCAGTTTAGTACTAACCTTGGATGCTAGATTTAGATAAACTCTGATTAGAGCACATAGCCAAAAGATAGACTTTGAGGATTAGTATAGAAGAACTTCCTAGAATTTTGGTATTATAGAGATTTTGTGAGTTTTCTGAGCAATACATCAATGTCTGGATACGAGCAGGTAGAGGTGGCTCTGGCACAGATGTACCTAGGGGTAAAACCCAAAAACACCGCTTTGAGCTAGACTCGAACGGGAACTGGTGCACGACAACGGGCCTTGCTGCACTCTTGGTTACGACACTCCCGGGGGATATGCTTAGGGTAATTCTCATTTTCTTTACAAACTACTATAAAGGGTTATGAGTATATACTTCCTCAAAGAAAACATTTTTATGGATTATATCCATAAATAGGTCAATTTTTGTTAGGTGTTTTACAAGTATGGAATTATGTATTTTTAATCATAAACTAATCTAGATTATGCCGTTGTTTATAAATGGCGCCTAGTGGAAGGAATGGAAATCGTATCAATGCACGCACTCCGTATAGGGATTTCCCTCCTGCTCAAGATAATTATTGTGGATCTGGAGATACAACTGGTGCTGATCAACTTATTACCATATTGGGACAACTCACTCAGGTTATGAATAATAACCTTAATCGTATGGAGCTCCCTGATCCGCAATGTGGAGGATCAATTTTAGACCGCTTCATGAGGCAATAACCGCCAACATTTAATGGGGGTACAAATCCATTAGTAGATGAGCAATGGATAAACTCCTTAGAAAAAATATTTCATGCCTTGGGGAGTAGCGAAATGGAGAAGGTTGTCATGGCAGTCTACCGCCTCACTGGAGATGTCGATCAATAGTGGTCACTGATTCAAAACACAATGGAAGGTGATGAAGTATCAAATATGGAATGGAGAGAGTTCAATGTTATTTTCTTAGAAAAATACTTTCCACATGACCATCGAGCAGATATGGAAAGGCAATTTCTGAGTCTGAGGCAGAAGGAGGATGAGAATGTCGCAAAGTATGAGGCTAACTTTACAAGGTTAGTGAGGCATACTGCAGATTATATACGTAACCCAAGAAGTAAGATTGACCATTTCTTTGATGGGTTAAAACCATTTCTCCATCGAGCATTAGTCTCACAAACCTTCTCGTCGTACGAAGATATTGTCTCATGTGCTATCAAGACAGAAAAGTAATTCTCTAAGTCTTATGACAACAAAGTAAAGCAAGAGAAGAAGAGAATGGTGGATCAAGAGACAGATAAAGGGAAAAAGGGAAAGAAGGATTTTCCATTATGCGATAATTGTGGGAAGAATCACCCTGGTACTTTCCTAAAAGGAATGGGAGTTTGTTATAAATGTGGAGAAAAATGTCACCAGACTCGTGATTGCAAGTGAAAGAAAGAGGCTATCAAGGTTGAATGCTATAATTGTAGGGAAATGGGGCATTATGCAAATGAATGTCCTAAGCATCAGGGAAAATTACCTCCGAAAAGGCCAAGGGATCAAGGACAATCTTATACTGTTACTACAGTTGAAGTGGAATATCTAATGTATTGGTGCTTTTGGACTCACGGATTATATTCTAGTTATAAGGATAATATGATATATATATATATAAGGATTGTACTACAGTAATTGTTGTTTCAGTAAGGTTTTAATATGATGAAGGTAATCATATTTTTAGTATGTGACAAAAAAAGAAACTTTAATTGTTTTGGGGAATCTGATGTTACAATTGATTTTGGAATTAAGAGAACTTTTAGAGAAAGTCTGGACAGCGGTATTTTGGATAACTATAAAGGTTGGAATGGATTAAGTTCATCTTTGGATAGTATTGTTTAAGGTTAAAACATTTCTGAATATTATTTTTTGGAATATTATAATACTGTAGTTTTTTGGAAAAGGACAACCTACAGGGTGGGGCATAACCTGTCGCGTTGAAAAAATCTGCAGGAATCGAACCCAAAACCATCGTGCGGTAGGCCTTTATTACCTACCACTAGCCTACAGAAAGTCCCTGGTTATTAAAAAAATATTTTTCCTAATCTAAATGGTATGTGGTTATATTTGGAACCTTATACAATTAGGATAAATATAATATTTCTGAGTTCTGTTACCATTTGGACTGAAATATGGGTTCGTGGTAAACATTTATTAAAGAATGAAAGCCTACATGACCAGTAAGTATATTTCCTTACATTATTAGTAAATATCTTAAATAAATTCCTCAACTTTATGAAAGGTTACTTAAAAAAAAACGTTGTCGGTTAACTTTTCCAACTGGGGATTCAATTACCGTTTAACCAATCACAAGTTTGTGATTTTCTTATGGTTAAATTTCTTCTAATCCTATTTTCTACATCTCTCCATTAGACCTTGATGGTTTTTTTCTTCTCCATAACCATATTTTCATAGAATCCTAGTATGGGATATCTCGGGTGACCTTTGTACTTATCTTTCTATCTTTTAAAGTTATATTTTTATTAACCTTATTTCTGATGGGGGTTTTCCACAAAAATATTTTCTATTTTCAACCTTTTATTTTCAAAGAACATTTTCAAATTGTGAGGACGCAATTTATTGAAGGATGGTAGAATGTAACACCCTGAGCTTCCACGATAAGCCTCTCTTTCAATAATGCAATAGCTTGCATTGTACGCAAGTTCGAGTTCTAACACACCGTGACTAATCAAAGAAGCTGTTATGAATAGTAATACCCACTTTTTAAAATTATAGAAATTTTATATTTCAAAATGGACTTCATTTTTTTATTCGTAATATCGAAATTAGCCAATGTTGAGTTTTTGGTATTTTTCTGAGAACTTCCAATTTGTTTTATGAATATTGAAAAATACTTAAAAACAACATTTTTAATAAAAATAATTTATAGTGATAAATTATACTATTGAGTGGTTTTAAAATATAATTAGAATATATTTTTACCATTTTATCCAATGGTGGTCATTAGAATTAATTTCACTTTGAAATTGGACATAAACAGTTGTCAATCTTTTGATATATATTGTTTCTTAGAAAGACGCTATTTGTTGTGGCAGCGGGAATTAATTATAAAATTAATTAATGCAACTTATATGTTTTAAGTTTTGTAAAATAGACATCATTTTTGAATTCGAAATATCAATTATACCTTAGGGTGAAATTTTGGCATTATTCTGAAAAACTTCAATTTTTGATGAATAGTGAAACCACTAAGTGGTAGTTAAAAAACTGATTTTTCGTTTAAATGAAATTTTACAAATTCTGTGATTTGATTTTCAAAAATCTGACATACATGGTTTTCATTAGGAAGAAAAATTTGGTTCAATGGGATGAAAATAATTTATTGGTGAATAGTAACTTTAATGTTTAATTAATCATGAATAAAGGTAATTAGTGGAATTTAAGGTAAAAATGATATTATAAAAATATGAAAATACCTTTACACTTGTCCTACCCCTATTGGATGAGTAATGTCAGACCAAGAAAATCCATGGGTCAACTTGGGGACCCCATGGGGCCACTTTGGGAGGAAAATGATATTAAAAACGTTTTATTTAATGTTAAAATAAAAATGTCACAAACATTAGTTGTTTTACTAAAACAATTTTTAAATGGGATTATACAAGTAATATTTTTGACTATAAATATTAATTATAAATATAAAAATATTTCCTACATCATGATGTTTTTTTTAATTTTTAGACATTAAATAAATGAAATTATTTATGACACCATGATGATGCAGCGACTACCTCATTAATTAGAGATTTAAATTAAATGAAACGACAATGTAAAATCCAAGGATTAAACTTGTCAAAAACCTATTGGATGAGCATATTTCAAACCCTTATCACCTTATCCCCGAAATATATCATTTTGGGACATTTATAATCCGAAAAGCATTTCATAATAAAGTAACATTTCAATCTTTCTAAGAGTGCTCCTTCTCTCCTCTTATAAAAGGCCCCCACCACTACCACCTTACTCACACCTCCAAAGCCTTTTGGCTCAGCCAACCTCTACCCAAATACTCGCTCAAAGTCCCTCCCTTACTCGTAGAATCCTCACTTTGGGCAGAAGTCTTCCCAAGGAAGCCTTTGGCTCAAATCAAAAAGAGTTACCCGATTTTAAGGTAATGTCTTCTCTAATGTTATTTTGTATTATTTTGCTTCTCCAGCCCTTTAAACTCTTTTTATTCCATTCTTTTGTAACAAAAAAAGTATCCTTAATATACCAGGATGTTGTTAGAAGAATTATTCGAGCTACACTTACACACACCTACATCTAATGGTTAATGAACATACTGTTTCTGTGGATGGAGAATTTCTGCCTCACGAAATGATGATTGTTCAACACTCATATAACACCTTCAAAGGTGGCCATTAAGATGTCAATATATTTATATAAGATATATATTATGTTTATTTTTTTCTTATGCTTCTTTATTTCCCATTTATGTCATACCTTTATAATTTTCATTATGGGTAAACACGATATTTTCATTTTAGGAAGTGCGGACTACCGCCCCCTCAAGGTTATTTGAATCATTAATGCCATATGTGGGATGTATAAAGGATGGAGTAAATGTTATTATACATTATATCATACTGGAATTATATTATACCTTTATATAATTATAAATTCATTCCATTAAATATGAAATTGAAATGAAAGTAGCGTTCATGCGTACGTACGGCTTACCGTCTCCATGAACGGTGCATTTCATTTCTTACCTCTAAATGTTATGTAATATTATAAATGAATGTATATAATGGATATATATGATGTATATGATATATAAATCATGAATATAATTATGGATATAATGTATATTTTACCACGTGAACAAAGTGTAGTTATAAGAAGTTTATTTTTGACTCAAGTACCTAAGATCGACAAAACGACTGTTATAAACTTAAATAATTACATAATGTTAATTACATGGTAATAAGTGATATAAAAGGAATAATGAACTTGGAAAAGGTTCTTAAGAATGTATAGATTAACTCTAGTTTATTATTCGGGAGATCATAGAACTGTTGAGTGAATTCGGACACGAGGTAAGGGAACTTCTTAACCCAATTTCCATTCTATGGGTTAGTCTCCTATTTTAAAATTATGTCAGGATATTATTATGTCCTATCTTGTATTTATACTTTATTTATGTGTACATATAGTGAATACACATAATAGATCTATTTTATTTAAAAAAGATATTTTTAAGGGACTTCATCTCAATCTCCATTCATTGAGGCATATTTTGTTTTATACGCAAATTTCTTTTATACGGTGTATAAACCCCTTTGAATTTTACATTTATTCAAAAGGAATATTTTTTATATGAAGAATTTTACTAAATGAAAAAAGGGATTGTTTTTCTTGCCACACATATGTGGCGATAATGACTTCTCCACCGCCGTGACCATTATTTGAGTTTCGGCTTCCTCTACAAGCCATAACTTTTTTTTAATGAAAAATAAATACAAAGTTTTAACTTTCTATTATTTTTTTTATTGAAAATGGTTTTGGAAGTGTTTTTATTATATCAATTTGTTGTATTGATATCTTGTGATTGAAATGTGGAAATGTTATGTTTCCTTTATGCATGTTTTATGTGATACGTTTATGTTATGGTTTATGATATGTTTAAACCTATTCATATGAGGAATGCATTGGACATAATAAGTGATAGGTGGAGTCCGCTATAGCTCCTCGATGCATAGGTAGGTCTCATGAGACAAACTAATGTCTTTGCATGAGGCCTTGACAAAATCTTTTTTGTTTTCTTGGCACGAGGTCTTGGCTACGTGGTTATGATAGTCTGGCATTATGCATTCCATCATTATGAAAGTGGTTATTGATATTGCATGTGATTATTCGTCTAGTAGAATATCCATGTGAGTATGTAAATGGCATCATTTAATTTTATTTTTTCCATATTATGCTGAAGTTAAAGTCTAAAAAGTCTTTTGTTTTAGTTATTCATTTCCTTAAATGTTATTGTTTATTTACGAGAGCTTCCGCAATATTGTTATCCTTACTGAGCATCTGAGCTCACCCCTTTCAATGTTTTAATACCTTCCAGGATGTGAAGAAGTAATGTATGAATGACCTGCAAGGATAGTCAGAAGAGGATATGAGTGTGGACTATGGAGACTTTTTTATTGTAGTTTTTCACTTTATGATGTAATGTAACATTTATGAATGTATCTAGTGTTTCCAAGGCTACTAAACTAATCGGTCTTTCGAGAATTGATCTTTTGTGATCATGCCAATGTTACGCAATAATGCACCAACTCTGGGTAACTGGGGTCGGGGCATTACAGTTGGTATCATAGGCAATTTAGTACTAACCCTGGAAGCTAGATTTAGATAAACTCTGATTAGATCACATATCCCAAAGATAGACTTTGAGGATTAGTATAGAATAACTTCCTAGAATTTTGGTATTATAGAGATTTTGTGAGTTTTCCGAGCAATACATCCCGGTCTGGATACGATCAGGTAGAGGCAGATCTGGCACAGATGTACCTAGGGGTAAAACCCGAAAACACCGCTTTGAGCTAGAGTCGAACGGGAACTGGTGCACGACAACAGGCCTCACTTCACTCTTGGTTACGACACTCCCAGGGGATATGCTTAGGATAATTCTAATTTTGTTTACAAACCAATATGAAGGTTTATGAGTATATACATCCTAAAAGAAAACATTTTTATGGATTATATCCATAAATAGTTCAATTTATGTTAGGTATTTTACATGTATGTAATTATGTATTTTGAATCATAAACTAATCTAGTTTATGTCGTTGTTTAGAAATGGCGCCTAGTGAAAGGAAGGGAAACCGTATCAATGCACGCACTCCGTGTAGGGACTGCCCTCCTACTCAAGATAATTATTGTGGATCTGGAGATACAACTGGTGCTGATCAACTTATTACCATACTGGGACAACTCACTCAGGTTATGAATAATAACCTTACTCATATGGAGCTCCCTGATCCGCAACGTGGAGGATCAATGTTTGACCACTTCATGAGGAAACAACCAACAAAATTTAATGGGGGTACAAATCCATTAGTTGCTGAGCAATGGATAAACTCCTTAGAAAAAATATTCCATGCCATGGGGAGTAGCGAAATGGAGAAGGTTGTCATGGCAGTCTACCGCCTCACTGGAGATGCCAATCAATGGTGGTCGCTGATTCAAAACACAAAGGAAGATGATGAAGTATCAAATATGGAATGGAGAGAGTTCAAAGTTCTTTTCATAGAAAAATACTTTCCACATGACCATCGAGCATATATGGAAAGGCAATTTCTGAGTCTGAGGCAGAAGGAGGATGAGAATGTCGCAAAGTATGAGGCTAAATTTTCAAGGTTAGCGAGGCGTGCTGCAGATTATATACGTTACCCAAAAAGTAAGATTGATCGTTTCTTTGATGGGTTAAAACCATTTCTCCGTCGAGAATTAGTCTCACAAACCTTCTCGTCGTACGAAGATATTGTCTCGTGTGCTATCAAGACAAAAAAAGAATTCTCTAAGTCTTATGACAACAAAGTAAAGCAGAGAAGAAGAGAATGGTGGAAAAAGAGACAGATAAAGGGAAAAAGGGAAAGAAGGATTTTTTATTATGCGATAATTGTGGGAAGAATCACCCTAGTACTTTCCTAAAAGGAATGGGAGTTTTTTATAAATGTGGAGAAAAAGGTCACCAGGTTGTCATTAAAGATAAGCCCGCTGGTACTTGATGCTCCGCCTTCACATTCTGACAAGTGAGACCCTGAGAGACAAAATCTATTACTGCTATCTTCATTCTCGGCCACCAGTGTTGTCATTAAAGATCATGGTACATCTTCTCCACTTCTAGATTTACCACTAGCGGGTATGTGAGGAACTCCCACAACACTTCCTCTTCAAGTTACACTAGTAACATGGTACGTCCTCTAAAGAGGATGACGTGCTCCCCACCTTCAAAAAAATCCATCAGGTGCCTATCCTATAGATATTTGAGCACGTTGAGCTTCGAAGTCAGTGTCCCCATGTTGCGCCTCCCTGACATGTTGAAGAAGTGGGGGAGTGACTGTAATAGACTGAAGAAAGGCTACTCTATCTCAATCCAAAAAAGATATCTGTAAAGTGGCCACCTGCTCTTTCACCTCACATAGTAGCTATATACCATATCTCTTACTAAGTTAATCTACTACAATGTTCCCCTACCCAAGAGTATCGACCATCTGGAAGTCACAGTCCAGGAAAAACTGAAGGAAACGTCGTTGTATCATGTTTAGGTCCTTCTTAGAGAAGATATACCTGAGACTCTTGAGATCAGAGTAGACTGTAAAACATTCTCCCATAAAGTAATGTCTCTAGATATTCAAGGAAAATACCACACTTGCTAACTCCAGGTCATGGGTAACATAGTTCTGCTCATGTTGTCTTAGATTTAGAGAACTATATGCGATAACTACTCACTCCTGCATTAGGACACATCTGAGCCTAGTCCCTGATGTGTCGCAGTAGACTAAGTACCCAATGCCCTAATCCAATAGACTCAATATGGGGGCACTAGTCAGGCTCTGCCTCAGCTCCTGGAAACTCCACTGCCATTTCTCCAAGAACACTAAGGGTTTCCCCTTCTCTATCAATGATGATAATGGACCTGCAACTCTAGAGAAATTTGGCACAAACCTCTAGTAGTATCCGACCAAACCCAAGAAACATCGTTCCTTCGTCACACTCCTGGGTGGCTCCAAATCAAGTACCGCTACAATCTTTGCTGTATCCACTACAACTCCATCCTCCAAGATGACATTTCCAATGAAGAAAACGTCTTAGATCCAGAACTGGAACTTTGAGAGCTTACAATAAAGTTGGTGCTCTCGAAGTATGACCTGAATTATCTACAATAGAAAGTCATTCTCATCCTCAGTATCTGAGTAGATTAGAATATATTCAATGAAGACTACTACAAAGTGATCAAGGTATGTATGGAAGATCTTGTTAATGAGTCCCTTGAACACTTCTAGAGAATTGGTCCCACCGAATGGCATAAACAAGATCTCATAGTGGTCGTACTGACATCTGAAAGTCGTTTTCTTCACATACTCTTCTCGTACTCTAAGCTGGTGATAGCCTGATCTGATTTCTATATTTTAGAACCACCATGCTCCCTTAAACTGATCAATGAAGTCATCAATACTCAGGAGTGGGTACTTGTTCTTCATAGTCACCTGGTTCAGGAACCGATAGTCAACACAAAGTCTCAAGCTCCCATCTTCCTTCTTGGCGAACAAAATTGGGGTTCCCAAGGAGAAACACTAGGCCAGATGAATCCCTTCCCCTGTAATTCCTCTAGCTATACCTGCAGCTCACAAAGCTCCGCATGAGCCATATGATATGCTCGTGTAGATATCGGTGTCTTCCCGGGGTACAAGTCAATGTAAAATTCCACCTCTCTGTGTGGAGGTAGACATGGAAAATCATCAGGGAATACATCCGCATACTGGTCCACCACTACAGGATAACTTGAACTCTCCACATCAACTGCTCAGAGGGTAAGGGTATCCAATTGATGAGTGATCGGTTTCCCTCTCCCCTGAGTAAGTCCATCATGTGCTGCAAATGCTCCCTTCTTTCCGTTGAAAGTACACCTAGTCCCAACCTTGTGGATACACCACACTATTCACCTAATATAGTCTATATATGCATGGACTGTAGATAACAAGTCCATACCCAAGATGACATTGTAAGGCCTCGACGCCACTACTAGGAGATCCCAGCCGAAGATCTCACCTCCTTGAGTAAGATCAGACTATCGGAACTAGTGTTTAATCATCGAAGCCTCTCCCATATGAATATATAGCCTTAAAGATCGAGCCAATGGCTCCACCGAATTCTTCGACCTCCGAATGAGGGATGTGCTAATAAAAGAATGACAAACACATGTATCTTTAAGTACTACAGCTTTGGTAGATTATACATAGATTATACCTCGTATCATCTTTGGAGCTCCATGGTCGTAGGCCTCAGCTACCAGGATATGAGCTCACCCTAGTCCACCTACTCTTTTGGGTTGGGGTCAACCACCTGGTGGGGGTGGCGGTAACATCTAGAATTGTCGCCCACCACCAGCTACATGACCAGCACCTCTGCCACATCCACCTTCTCCTTACGGACCTCCTCAGTCGAATCTCTGTCTCTACCTAGGCGATTCTTCGACCGTCAACTGATCATCCATATGGCGGGTTGGGCAGTCACGATCCATGTTACCCTACCCTCCGCATGCGTAACATTATTTTCTCCTCGCATGATTGGATCAATCTCTAGTTCCCCGCAAACCCGACCCTGAATTTTGTGGTCATCCACCTATAGATCTAGTACTCTTAGACCTCTATGATATCTGTCTACTGCTAGCTACATATGACTCTGCTATGTGAGACCCGGTGGTGGGTGTCACTGTTGGTGACTACTCAGCAAGAAAGCACTCCACTAAGAGGACTCGCTCTAACAGCCCTGCCTACGTGAGGATGCTGATACAAATCATCGAAGCCCTGATCTCTTACCTCAGCCCCTACGTGATGGTATGCGCCCTGAAGAATGGTTCGCGCACCATATTAGTTGAGAATCACAAGCATTTGGTGAACCACACTGACTACTAAGCCACAATCATGATACAAGTCAGAAGACTCTCACCACGGCCTCCAACCAATCCCTAACCACCTATGGGCCTGAGTCACCCCTGAACATAGGTGGCCTCTGAAGCTATAACTCGTGCAATGTGCTCAATCATAATGCACCCTCTACTGCTGAGGTAGGTGGCATCGGTGTCCTAATGAGTAATGGTACTTTTTGTGCCTCCGCTGATACCTCTCATGATAAAGGGACCAACAATGAGGCCTCATTGCTAGGTGAGATATCATCGCATACTATACCTCGAAACCTTGTTGTCTATCTGGGTGAAGGATTCCTGAAAAGAAACAGGTGTTCCACGGTCAATAAGTTATACCTAGTGAGCAGACTCAAAGATATCACAAAGAAAACTTTTTAGAAACACACACGCAATCATTATTTTCGTGCACCAGGTTAGATATCATAAGTAAGGGTCCAGGTGTATGGACATGTTGGCCACTGCACCAACACTGGATTCCCTAAACTGATAACCACACTCAATAAATTTAACACTATTATCGTTAAAAAGATCAGAGCCCAATGTTCTGAGGTAGAACCGACTCCTCTGATACTAATTTGTCATGACCCGTCCCCCAGGACCCGTGCTGTGACTAACCCTATCTTGCCTTCCATTGGCCAGGGGTTGGAAAATTGCACCGAAAGGCATATTCCCTAAAACCGGGAAGTTATTTACTTTATAACCTGTAAAAACCCTCAACCAAGCACACAGTAAGATATGAACACAAGTAATTTTTATAGTAAAAAAGAGTGTGTACATTAGGTAAAAAGGTCCTAGAATACAAGCCCATCTGGAAAGTACAAGTAAACTGAAATAGCTCCTATGAATACGCACCAATGACCCTACCTGAAGTGTAGGTACAAATCTCAAACATTCATCTCTGTGGTACACCTCATCTAAGATCCACCTCCGAGCTACCTCCAGTCCTGGTACCCTCATCCTTAGTCAACGTTGTCCGTTGTCTGCATCAAACACAACAAGGTGCGGGCATAGCCCGTGCAAGGGTGAGTATAATGATACATATTAGGGACCCCAATACCCTCAATGGTCTCAAAAAATCCAAAAAGGATAAACCAAAAATCATGAAAAAAACTGACAACCCTACTTAGGTATATTTACATACATATAACTAAGTTATCATGTATACCCATCTCATTAATGAGGAAACTCAAGGCCCAAATCCTTTGCTAATGTACAACTGTTCCACAAAGAATACCACAAAGCTTACACCACAAAGGTAAGTACCAAAAAGGTAATTTCACATAGAAGAATACCACAATGATTTCACCATGAAGGTAAGTACCATGAACATGACACCACAAAGGTAAGTACCAAATAGGTAATGCCACACAGAAGAATGGCACAAAGGTATCACCATGAAGGTAATTACCACAAAGGTACGCCACACAGAATATTACCACAAATGTAAAGACTCAAATCAAACTAGGTATAACTTAGGTAAGGTAGAAAATATGATTAGATTTAACTACTAAATCATCTTACTCTAGTAAGAGGCACACCCACGTAGGATCCTAAATCATTAGACCCAAGTTGGATCCTAAATCATCAGACCCACATAGGATCCTAATACCGAAAACCCACGTAGGATCCTAGAGTAGTCCCACGTGGATTCCTAGAGTGGGACCTAGAGGGAGACTGCAACACAGACCCACGTAGGATCCCAAAACACAAACCCACATAGGATCCCTTTCTCGTGTTACAACCATCCACATGGTTCCCACACAAAGATCGCTTGATTTTGGGAGGGTCTTCTCTTTAAACCACATGTTGATACTCCAATTGACAAAAATTCCCATGAAAAAGTATCCCAATGGACCACCAAGTAAAAGGGGTCTTAACAAAATAGAAGGTACGTCAATCGGACACATGGTATGTATGTTATTGGCCTTTTAGTCCTGAGGGCCTGATTGAATTCGTGTTTGTTACCAGGTTTCTGGCACCACAGACGGTTTGTCAAATGGACACTCGTAGCTCATGTTATGGATGAAAGAGAGAAAAGGCGTGAAAGTTGGTCTGAGTGTGGTTCGACTCGGTGGGACTGACCCCACCCGACCCAGTTCGGGTAGCAACAGCACGCTAGGTCCAGCCCAGCTCAGTGGCACGGCTAGGCCCGTTGGCACGACCCAACCCACTGGATGTATTTCTAGGCGGCCTACTAGGCAGCCCACAGGGAAAGTCCTGTGTTTGGCCACTCGCTAGTCCACGGCTAGCTGGACGACCAACGTCCTCTGAGTGGGGCGGTCATGCACCACACCATCACCAGTGGCCTGCAATGAGCCGTCCACCCTGCCTTCGCCACCACATCCTAGTCTCATGGCTCCCGCACTCCCGACGGTGCAGACGCTCATTGTCGCCAACCCTTTGCATGGCCAGCCATGTGCTGGCCACCGCCTCTAATCTACTACGGCCCTTCTCCGGCGGTACGGTCACGCCGCAGCCACCATCGTGGCTGGCTAGAGTGTTGGTCTCCAATCCCAATCCCCACCGGTGTTGGTCGCCAGCACCATCACCGGCAGTGATCTTCGTGTCATTGGGTGCGCCCATGTGGCTCGTTCTTCATTCCGAAGACATCCACACTCGTCTCGGGATGTTGCCATAATTTCAAGACCATCCAAATTCACAGAGGTAGCAGAGAGGTCGAGTTGTGTTCGTTTGGCCCGAACCCTCCACGTTAGAATGGTAGCAAGTGGCTTGTTTACTCATGAATCGTGAAGAACCTCAAGAACGAGGTGAGGGGTATACAAATAATAAACCCTACGTCGAATGTTCGTTGGCTTTGGTGAGGAGAGAGGAAAGATAGACGTTAGTTTTTCGTCCTTGAAGATGTTCCATGTTGGTGATCCTTCGATGAAGTTCTTCATTTGAGAAGGTGTTCTTCATTGGAGAAAGCGTTATTCATTGGAGAAAGGTGTTTCTCCAACGTTCTCCCCTTTTCCAACACTCCCCCCCCAATTACACTAAAATGAAATAGCCAAATTATTTAATTAAGTTTTATTAATTTAATTAGAGTTGTCCATTAGTTAAGTTGATGTTGTCATAATAAATTAAATTAAGGTGGCACAATTAATGTGGAGGAAGTACAGGAGTTATCTCCCATTGAAGGAGAAGTTCAACTGTTAGGTGGTCCCCACCATTGAATTCAAATTGGGGGTTCTCTAGTTCGGGTGGTCACCACCTCCATTACTCAAATAGAGAGGTTTCAAAAGAAAAATAAAATGTTAAATAATTTTATTTTAATTCTTCCTCGAAAATATGAAAAATTAACTTCCACCCTCGAACTACTACGGTTGAGGTGAAGGTCTCCTTAAGATAATATCAGCATTGCGACTTCAACAGTGTCCTCAGATTTTAATTCAGAAAACTGGTTCAAAAGTTACAAAAACCAGCTCGCACGTTCACTGAACACACCCGAAAAAAAGATCAGAAATTCATTCTGGGCACACCGGGCCTTGGAATCATGAGCCGTCAATTTTTTCGGACTCATAAAATTACAATGTAATAAAAAATACATTGAACTTCTGGGTATTTATATATCTTGTGGATTTCTTCTTGAACTATAAAAATATTACAATAGTCTTTCTATAAATTTTAATATGATTCATATATCTTGTTTTGAGAATAAAATATTCTCATTCATTAGTATGTGCAATATTTTTTCTATATATAATAATGAAATGTTTTACATAGTTAGGAATACAGTTAATTATTTATATATTTTGGGTATGGTTATACCTAAATATAAATTTTTGATAATAATCTCAAGGTTAATTCTAACACCACTTATAATTAATTTTTTTGGCTTGGACATATAAATGATGAATGTATCCAAATATACCATATAGATGTATTACTAGATTAATTCAATTATAAATTTTTAATACTTTATAATCTTATTTATTAGGATAAATAACCAATGAACAATATAGTAGAAATAGTGGGAGAGGTTTTAGACCATCAGAACTTATATATACAAATTTATGGGGACCAATGAGTTGTCAAGAATGTTGTGGGAATGGGTACATTACAACCATTACTAAGGACAGATTTGGTATTATTATGTTTGGATTTCGAGACATATGTTTAAAAACTTTGAAAAGTATAATGTGTTAAAAAATGAAGTACCGAATCAGTTAAGGAGAAATATTCAAATTATATAATCATGTTGGGGTAATAAATATTTAATCCAAGATATTGATGATCATCTAGTATATTTTGAAATTTTTTTACATATTTCTCATCCTATAACTCAGTGGTGTAATGGTGTGTCACATAGGAGAGATTCTACATTTATATACCAATCAGTGATGAATCAGTGTGACCTCCCTATATCATTCTCATGATATTCTCTAAATACACGTTCATTCTTATATAAGAATATTTAATCTACGTCAGTCTTAAAGAAACTAAATCGGATATAAACTGGGAAACATACCGACTTGTATTTTAGAAGTATTTCAGATTATTTAGTATATATTTTTCATCAATATTTTTAAAAAATGTCCCAAAATTAGATAAATACTTATTTTTATTATCCTAATGAAATAATGGGATCATACTATTGTCCCAGATTACCAGAGTAGTTAAAATAAAATAGAGTGTACTAAAGTATAAAATGTGAATTATTATTTTTCACTACCTTAATTTTTAATGCTAATGGTAGCAATAAATTCTTTTAAACCCAAAAATAGTATGTCCACAATATATCAGAGTAAAAACAATAAATGCTATAGAAATTAATTTTTTCAAAATTTTATCAAATTATGAAAATATAAAACATATAATAGATTTATAAAAAAAAAAATACATGTAACAATAGTGTAACTAAGAAAAATATGGAGTATTGATACAAAAAATCAAATACTCCTTTAAAAGTTTATTATAAACTATAACTTTACCCAATGAGAAGAAGAATCTTAAACCAAATAGATGTCATACAAGAATTTAACATATCGATAGGCATATTTTACAATCCCCATGATGTTATATACTAAACCCATTAGAATGTATTATTTTTCATCTAGAAACCGTAATATGATCTCTATGTTCTTATTAGAAATCCTCGATCAGCCCTATAGGTATTAAACCCTAATTAAATAAAGTAGAATATCTAATTTGAATTCCCCTCCAAAAACATCGATCAAGATTATTGGAAATTAAAAAATTATAAAAATATTATACAATTGTTGTAATAAAAACCTCTCAGTAAAACTCTTAGTAGAAATACATAAAAGAATAATACAACCAAATTCATTACCACAACAAAATGTTGTTGATAATTCAATATCTTAAAATCTCTAAAGTAAATCATAAGAAACTACAGGTCCAAGTGGGTGCGGTATTCTTTACTGAAAACTCTCCTATGGTCAGATTTTGAATTATTCAAGATCAGTTACCACTGTATTGAAATATTCTATATCATTATAAAATGAATGTTCTAATTTTATTCTATAACAACCATTTCTAGACATCTATATTATGAATATATACTATGATAGTTTCTTCCTAAACTTAAGTTGTTTACCTTTAACTCACAAATAGTGAATGATGAGAAATATCTTAATGCTTCAACTCATGAATTCTTTCATAAATTGTATTAACCCTCTTGTCAAGATTATTAATAATTTATTTAAACCCTTATAATATATTTTATAAAACATAAGAAGTTTCATGAAATGAGGAACCATTATTTCCCTTGGATTTGACATCATTATAATTGGATTTCATTTACATAGAAACAAATTTCATTTTCTAATTAGAAAATTCACATGCTTTGTGAACATTTTCGAAATTTCCTTTAACATTAATAATAGTATTAATTATCTATTTCTAGACCATTGAAACTATAATTATGATAACCAAATATTATATTAAATTCATTATTCTATTATGTTTTATCAAAAATTTTATTGTACTATCTAACTTATTCTTTAAATTTTATTAAGAATCAAATTTCTATTCCATTAATTTCACACTGGAATTTCTAGAATATTCCAATGAACTATCGGATTTTTCTTTTGGATCTTAAATATTTTTATGTTGAGATTCAAGATATCCATTGTTCACTATTAAAATATTAACAACATTTATAGATTCTAATTTTTTAACATCAATTCCATTCTGATCAATTTTTTTTTGATATATTTTTATTCTCACATTAAATTCTACAGGATGATCTAGGACATGATTCAAAAGTGTTTTGTTCTTCTAAAAATATAACATCATTATATGGAGATATAGTATGTTCCGCAGAAGTATAAATTTAAGGATAATTTTGTGGGGGTCATTTTTTACTTCCTTCCCTTTCTCAAAATTTTATATATTAATTCTTTTATTTCTTAAAACTCAATCTATTCTCTATTATGAGGGTCTTTAAAAGAATAAATTTCTATTGGAAGAATTTTTAGTATATTTATATCTATTGTAATTTATTCTGATGGAATTATTGTTTTCAAATTATTTTCACTTTCTCTAACTTCACAATGAGGAGTTATAGTGATTAATATTTATCCTACAGTTCTATCATAGGATCATTTTTTTCTTTCAATATAATTTTTATTTTGAATTGTTGGATATTTAAAAAAAATAATGTAGAATAGTAGATTAGTGTAGAATAGCCCACGCTACATGGGGATCTTTAATTTTCTATGAATAACTCTTCTTATTCGTCTCATTAGGAAGCTTCTAAAAGGTCTCTTCTTTTAAATATTTAGCATAATATTTTTCAAATAAAAAATAATGATTTCAAATGAACTATTATTTTTTATTTTTCCTTATTTCATATGAATTTTCCTTCAAGGATTCACTGTGAGATTAAATCGATGTCTAAAATAATTCACCTTAGTATTAACTATCTACTATTGATGGTTTTTATTTTATAATTCATCTCATTTGTATTTATTTTTCTCTAAAGTATGAAATTTGTAAATATATACCTGAGGGATTTTTATATTCACCATAACTACAACTAAACTATCTTTAAATTTTTTATTTATGAAGGATCAATAAATTTATATAAGTTTCATGATATAAAAAATGACTCCCATTCTAGTGGCAGTTCCAAAAGCTCATAAAACCTCCCAAAGGATGACCTTATAATGTTTTCAAATACATTAAATAAACCTCTTTTGGCATCATCTGACTCAATAAATATCGCTATTTAATGGAAATCATAGATAATACTAGTAAATTTCATATCATAATCATATTTTACTACACTAATATATTTCTATAAGTCATTAAGCTTTAATTTTATGGTAGCCTATGTAGTGACAAACATCAAAATATAAAACATTGTCATCCATTTTATTGCAATAAAATATTACAACAAATAACATACAACTAAGTATTAAAAATCATGGATTTTTAATCACAATGGATTAATATATCCATTAAATGGGCATAAATTAATAGGGTACAAAAAATAAAAAAGAATAAAATCATCATTGCTGGGGAATCCCAAAAATAATATTCATCATTGGGGGTCACCAATAGCCCAAAAAAACCTAAAATGAGGAAGAACAAAATGCATGGAGGAAAAATATGAAAAATGTATAATATGAAATAATAAATATTTCCTGTGAAGTGTTAATGGACTAAATGAATGATTTAGTAAGTCTATATATAGGAATTTAAATACGACCCTTAAAATATGGTTATCGGAAATATGTAACTATATATAATTTTATCCAATTTTTATTCTAATGTTTTCTTATTTATAATAAATAATTTATATAATATAATTTATAAATAATAACAAATGGAAGACAAATGTAATATATAATTAAACTTTTCAAATATAAAAAAGATACATGATAAATGTTATTACTAAAAATGATATGATAAGAATCATAGAAATAATTAAATATAAATTGACTAGAAAATTCATAGGATATACATTATAATTATTTAATTTTTAATTATTTTGAAATAATATTAAGAACATACAAAGTTTGAATATTTATCTTTTCTCTAAAATAAAATTTTCCTTATATATTGAATATTTATTTAAATGTCAAACATTTAAATTTTAGAATTTTAATTTGATAAAATGATATTAATTTTTTGATTCATTATAAAAATATGATATTATGATTATATTTTGGTATTTTTTAGAAACATTTTATTTCTTGATGAATATTGAATATATATGTTTTCAAAAAACTATAGTTTTTAGGAATATATAAAAAAAGTGTAACTAAATAAACAGTAAAAGGTTTTACATGCTCAACTATGTATTTAAGAGGTAATTATAAAATATAAAAATAATATTAATAAATTATAATACATATTTTTGACATTTTTAAACACAAGTTATATTTTATAACAAAAGAAACTTATTTTGGGCTTCCCTTTTAATTATAATTTTATTTTTTAAAATTAAAATTTGTAATTATTTTAAACCACATAATATTTATTTAATTTATAATAAAAAGAACAATTTATTGAAAATAAAAAATAATTGATAATTTTATCTTACACATAAATTTTAATCTTAAATATAAACTTTTAAAAAATAGGATTTTATGTGTTAAATGAGATAAAATTAAAATTAATTTTTCACAACCTTGTAAATTCTTCTTAAAAATTTTAATTTCATATTTTAAATTAGTATGTAAAAATTATATAATAATTATTGCAAAATTTTTTGGAATTAATAATAATTATATTGGTAGAAATTAATTAACATGAAAAAACCGAAAATGGTAAATACATCAAAATATATTTAAAATATAAAACCCCAATATTTTAGTTTATTTTCTTTTAAAATAAAATTTTTTATATTATTTTCCACACACAAAAACATGATAAATAGAATTGTGATATACTATATGATTATTATTTAAAAATAACTATTATAACCTTAACTTTGGTTAGACGAGGAAAAATAGGACAAACCACATTATAAAATATAACATGAAATTTTCCTTAATTAAAGTTTTTTTATTAGCTCATCTAAAATAAGTACTAAAGTTTGATTAATAATAATAATAATAAAATAAGTATTAGAACCTTTAAGTGTATAAAGGGGCCATTTTTCAATAAAAATATATTTTCCTTTTATTTTTTATTTTCATTTAGAAGATAAATATATGAATTGAAAAATATTTATTTTTAAAAAGGGGGATATTTTTTATCATAATATTAAATATATCTTGTGGTGAATTTTTGGGATTTTTCTGAAAATATTGATTTTGTGGTGAATAGAGAAAAATATCGATTTTTATAAAAAATTTCATTTAATTTGATGTGTTTAAAAATTCCCATTATATTAGGGATTGGTTTTGAATTAAAATTATCTTCATTTTCTCCAAAAATAATATAATTAATAAAATAGTAATAAACATAATACATGCTTTTGGTATAAAATCATTTTCCCCATAAATATTTTATTATAATGAATATTAAAAAATACCAGACCAAAACATATATGATAAAAAAGGAGGATAACTATTATAGATTAATATAAATACAAATAAAATGAATATATATGATATTTATATTATTATTAAAAATTATTATATGATGTAACCATGATTAATGTACAAGTTTCAAAACCAACAGACAAAAAAATACATAAAAAATGAAGTAGTTATCACCCGAAAAACTAATCTTAAGGGAGAATTGTTAAAAATTAGTGACAAAAAGTTATAAATTGAAAAATATATGGAATTAAATATATGAATATGTTTCTATAATATTTGTATAATAAATCTATATTTATTATATATGAGCTTCTAACAAATATTAAGGAAATTATACATGAGGTAAGGGTTTATTTCATAATCTTATCATTGTTCAGGATTGTTTATATTTTCACTAATGAAATAATTATATCTTTCTATCTTAAAACAAATATTTTTTCTTATACTATGTTCATTTATATAAATTAAATGTTTTCATTTAAATATCCATTCATTAAGTACTCAAGGTACCAAAATAATATTTTTAAAGAAAAACTACATTGGTTTTCTACTCAGATGACAATCTTTCTATTCAATTGGAATGTTTTATAAAAATGTTTTGAGAAATATTTTAAATTTTATAATATGATTTTTAAATTTAAATTTCTTTATTTTTTTAAATTTATAAAAAATGGATGAAAGTTATTATTAATTTTTTCTAAATGAGGTTCTTTTTGACATTTTTACAATAGTTAGAAAAGAATGTTTTTTAACAGCATGTATGGAATTACCCATTGTAATGACCAGTAATTATTTTGATGTTTCCATTACATGATTCCATGAATATTTTAAAATTATTCTTTTACCTAATACTCTTGAAATTTTTCGTTTTTAAAAAGTGACTTCCCAAGTGGAGACTGTATTTTACACAAAAATATTTTTAATAAATTTTTTGTGGTATTTATATTAATGAACTAAAAACTGTTATTCTAGTTATAATGCTCTAGGGATATGTTGTAATGATATGTTAATTAATATTTATTTTGGTTGTTTATGATATGTTTAACTAGGGATATACTATTTGGATACCATTCTCCACAATACACTATATGGTTTATGATTATGTTTATTAATTAAGGTATCTATTGAAATTTCATATTCTAGTTTATTAGAATGAATGTTTACATTGATTACGTTTCACTCCTTTAATAAGATTATTTAATTAGTCCTATTTAGTTATGTGAATAAATGACTATAGTTGTTTAAGGCATCAGTGGGTCTCATAAGAAAACTAGCATGGGTATATGGACCATTCCTTACCCACTTATGTAATATGTCTAGAATGAGGCCTTGTTGGTATGTTTATGAAGTCGACAATTATTATTTCCTTCAATATGAGATTATTTATTGATGTCCATGGAATTATTTGATTGGATATGACATCCATTCATAGGTTTCAATGTTATGCAATTATTGATATCAAATTATCTGATAATCATTATTCTATTCATATTATTCATCATTCCAAAGTTATTGATTAAATCACATGTTGTTTTAGTTTTCTAACTTTTCATATTGGTTATGCCTTATTTATTCATGATATAATCCACAATATGAATACCCATTCTGAGGATCTAAAATCCCATATGTATTACATTTCATTTTCCTATTATTCCATTAAGTGTATTATTTCTTCTTCTCTAAAGTATGAATTTTTTAAAAATATACCTGGGGGATTTTTCTCTTCACTATAACTACAAATAAACTATATTTAAATTTTTTTCTTTAATAAGGATCAATAAATTTATATATGTTTCATGATATAAACAATGACTCCCATTCTAGTGACAATTCCAATAGCTCATAAAATCTCACAAAGCATAACCTTAGTGAGTTTTCAAATAGATTAAATAAACCCCTTTTAGCATCATCTGACTCAATAAATATCACTATTTGATGGAAATCGTTGATAATACTAGTAAATTTCATATCTTAATCATATTTTAATACACTAATACCTTTCCATAAGTCATGATGGTTTAATTTTATGGTATCTTCTTTGGTGAGAAAAATGAAAATATAAAACATTATCACCCATTTTATTTTAAAAAAATATTACAACAAATAACATACAACTAAGTATTAAAAATAATGGATTATTACTCACTATAGATAAATATATCCATTAAATGTGCATAAATTAATAGGGGACAAAAAATATAAAAGAATAAAATCATCACAGCTGAGGAATCCCGTAAATAATCTTCATCATTGGGGGTCACCAATAGCCCAAAAACCTAAAATGGGGAATAACATAATATAAGGAGAAAAAATATGAAACATCTAAAATATGAAAAAATAAATATTTCTTATGAAGTGAGAATGGACTAAATGAACGATTTAGTAAGGCTATATATATGAATTAAACATGACCCTTAAAAATATGATAATTGGAAATATGTAACTGCATATAATTTTATCCAATTGTTATACTAATGTTTTTTGTTGATAATAAAAAAATTATATAATATATTTTATAAATAATAAAAAATCAATGAAGAAGAATATGATTATAGATGTTTGTTTTTAAAAACCCATTACAAAGAATTCCAACCTTCCTAAAATGATTTATAAGAGAAAAAATATTCAGTAAGATATAGAATATTGAAGAATGACCCTTTTTGAAATTTAAAAAAGGGATAAATTGGATCAAAAGGAAGATCCAAATAGTAATTGGATTGAAGACATTCAAGATTGATTTACCTTCTCATAATATGATGAAGCAATGTGCATTAAAGACATCTAGTATACAGACGATCCCTCTAGCTTGGAGATGATATTTCTGAAAGTTCCTTGACTTCTATTGATTCCACTAGTTGTTTTCTGGGCCTGACAAAGATAAATGAGAAAAATCCAACTCTACCAGTTCCCTTGTGGCCTTCTGCAAATTGGACAATGTTATTGGAAAGTAACCTCCTTGGAATTGGAATTCCATACTCTTATGAATCCCTCTGATTGGTTAACTTTTTTCCTAGGAGGATATCTTAACAAGATACACAATAAAAACTCCAAAAACTGTTCAAAACACTTTTGTGGTTGTGAACATAAAATCATATAAGAGGTTCAACAATTACACACTTTCTTAAAACCAAGTCATATGTCTAAACTGGTTATCATTATCATAAAATTTATATTTTTTAAAAAATATAACATAAATTAAAAAAGAAACAAAAAATACCAAGTATTAAAAATTAATGAATCTCAATATCATAATTCCTCTCCATATCAACACATTCTTGTGAAAAGAATAACATAAAGAAAAAATGATAAATGGTAGATCCATAGTGTAAGGGAATTCCAGAAAGTCGCAAACTTTATTTTCTTCACACCATACGTTCCGTACCTGCATCAAGTTGTTAATAATGGATTTTCTTTTCCTTATATGGTAGAAGATGCACCAGAGGATAGAAAACATAATATGAAAGGAGTTCTAAATGATCATACAATTAGTTTCTACTGACTACAGATTAAGGTTTATATCAATAAGAACTTGTATCCCATTAATATAAGCACATTTCTCTACCATAGGGGATTACCAATGACCATAAGATCTAGAAAAGGCCACAATGACTGATCACACCAAATCACAAACAACAACACCTCCTCACATAAAACAATAAATATTTGAAGTGTGCATGTTGATTTTGAGACTATAATTTTCAGGAGGCCATTTAACCCATTTTCCACGTACAGACAAACCCCATGTTTGGAAAGAAGAATTCCCATCATCTCTTCATGTCTATAGTGAATGGGACTTACCCCACTAATTTATAATGAATCCTAGGTCTACTTCAATGTTTTTGGAAGAAGTTTCAAATGCCAATCGAGATATGGGATAATTCTAATAATAAGATTTTTTTCAGAATTTAAAATTCTTCAAAATCTCACCACTAAGATGATCATAATTTACTTTTATTCTAGTTTATTACTACCAAATCCATAGGACCAATACTCAAGAACGAATCATCCATTTAATTTTTAAAAACAAGTGGTTTGAAGATTCTTCGTTGTAATTAATGCAACATGGATATTTAGAAACCATTGAAATTATATTATGCCTAAACTATTTTTCTATAGAGATGGAATGAGATATTTTATTCCAAATGAGTAATAATTACTTCGTAAGAAGATCATAATATAAGAGGAAACTTCTCCCATCATCTTTGGTACATGACACTTGCCTCAAAGAGCTATAATACATGACCAAAAAGATACCCTATAATGAGCTAATAAATACCAATTGATCACATTAATCAGATATTATGATGTTCCCAAATGGGTTGAGAATGTATTAAATGAATATTGGATACTAAAATTCCTATTGATAGGTAATACCTTGAGTCTAAAACCTTGGAAAACTCAAAACATAACCTACCCATTTATTAAAACAAAAAATTATATCACTACGACCAATGATTCATATTAAATGAATATTAACGTTCATAATATTCTTGTGTAATATATTTTATAGCCTCAATGAGTGAACCTCCATAATATCTAGGTTCATTAAATATTTATACGTTATTAATGTTTTCTATAAAGAACAGCCTGCCAACACTTACCATGCAATATTTTATTGCATGTTGTGCATGGTTGTTTTTACATCCCTCAAATCTATGCCTCCTATTTCCAATAGTTTAGGAAAAATCTCCTAAAATTCCCAATGGTAGTATCCTTAAGTGTGTAGATACCAAATGAATTAAATCATTATAATTTTAATGTTTCTCATAATAGTCTTGGGTACCCTCAAAATAGAAATAATATTCATAGAAATAGATGAGGGAACACTATTAACCAGGGTAATCTACACTCAAAATGAGAGGAAGTGATTTTTCCAATTTTTTGATGTGGTTAGAGTCTTTATCAACAATCCATTCAAAGTGAAAGATATAAACTCTACCCATAAAGGTCAGATTACCTAGGTATTCCATGTGAAACTTCATCCCTGAAAATATGAGAATCCTCCAAATCATGTTGTCTCTCCACTATAGGTAATATTTTGATATAAAAACATTCATTTGTCCTTATTGATAATTTAGAAACACTATTTATTATATTCCTAAAATGAATTTTTAATATTTTGTATGGGCCTACTATTACCATTCACAAAGATAGAAATATCATTCAAAAAAGTAAATGAGAGATAACATTATGGATAGGCATGTGATAGAAAGGGATAATGATTCCATCAATTATGTATTAGTCAATAATTTTACTAAAAGTTTCTTTCAAAATAATAAAAATAATAGGTGATAAGGTATCACCTTTTTTGATCCCATGAAACGAATTGAAAATTCACATTTCTTTCCAATAAGATTAATAAAAGTCTAATAAGAGCTAAATAACCTGAAATAGAACGTCCACCACCCAAGTAGAAATTCCCATGCATTCATAAGAGAGAATACTTGAATATACATACCCAACATAGGCATGGTGTATGGTTATTTTATGAATAACCGAAAGAAAATGGGATGTATGGATACATCCTACTTTAGACATATTTTTTTTAAAGTCTATGCTTCCATGTGGGTTGGATATTTGAGTGGAAATTCATATATTTTAAAGGAATTTCTATTTTTTTCAAAACAATAATGTCTTTTATAAGAAGTATTCTAGAGGAGGAAGAGGTGAGGGAGGTTATCCATTCACTAAAACCTTAAATTTCACCCAGGCCTAATGTATTTCTAGTATCTTTATATATGTATTCATGAGATATTATTAATAACAACCTTGTTAATATCATTCATGATGAATTCCATGGCGGGGAACTTCCATGGAGGTTTGTGAAACAACTCTAGTTCTCATTCCAAAGATTAAGTATCCATACTCCCTTAATTTTTTTTCCATATACATATGTGAAAGGTTTCATATAATGTTTTGAAAAAATCATCAATATAATAATCACTATGAAGTTTCATAAATGGATATTTGGGGAACAATATGGCTTTATTCTAGGAATATCAAACCATGAATCTATTGGTTTGGATCATTAAATTTTTATTGATATCAAAATTACCCCTTCAATATGATCATAACATTCATTTAATATTAAAATAAAATAATAAATTATAAGAAGTGGGTGAAGAGGAAAAATTAAATAAGAAGATATTTGGATTACCATATATGAGAAACCATAAGCCACCCACTTGGAACAAGATCATTATATTAGAGATCTTCCTCCTTATTAAAACATTTAGTCTTTTCTCCTCCAAAAGCCATTAAAAACTTATACCCCATAAACACCAAACACTTCTACATTAACACCAAACACTTATCCCCCTTTTTGATTATAAAATATACTTTCAAGGAAAATGGGATAGATATATAAGAGATAATGATTCATTGTATAATCATGGTGATCATAAAACATTATTTTAAAACATTGACCAATATGTTATTTTATTAAAAATAAGTAAAATATTTTCAAAAAATCAATATTTTTAAAAAAGAAAAATAATAAAAATAATAGATATAAAAAAAATTACCAAGTAAAAATTATCCACAATATGGGTATTTTTTGAATATATAGGCTAATTGAAGATCCATGATAATGTACTCTAATTGAATATCTCCTTTTAAAAATTTATCTCTCAAAACATGATTAGGGATACCAATGTGCTTACTATGTGCGTGATAAACATGATTTATATAGATTCTTATAGCACTAAAACAATAACATTTAATAGGATCATGAAGGAATGATATTTACAAAAAAGATGCAAAGAATAGGTTTAACGAGCTGAGAAAGATGGGGGAATCCAAGGGAATCTCTTATCTTGAAGCCGCCATCTTGATTAAGATATTATCATTGTTTGATTTAGAGGTCATATGGATTCAATTAACCAAGATTGGTAAATATCATTCTATCCTTGTCACAATGACCCGACGGAAGGATCAATCTCTTCTTATTCTTCTCGAAAAGAAATATCCTTTGAGGAAGCCCTTACAGGATCTTATTAAATAATGGCTAATTAGAATATGCCATGTATCACCAAGTGTTCAGGTGAAGGTGCAATTTCAATTGTGGCTGACCTGGATGTGATTAACCAGTTCATGGGTTACTGTATATTCTATGTACTAGGACGAATCTACTATGAATGAGGGGAAAATGCTTGGTCTTACCCTATCCTCAAGGATCGCATCTCCCACTTCTGGAACTTCTCTAGTTGACATCTTATTCAAATAGGTAAGGGAAATTTCCAACTCATTTTGAAGAAACAAGAAGACCTAAACACAATCTGAAGATTGGGAACTCTCAACTTGAAACTATGAATCCTTCACCTCTTGGAATGGGACCCAAACATCAATCCTTATACACAAAAGAATTACATATCTCGGGTCTAGGAAAGGATCCACAAGATTCCATGGATCTATTGGCATCCAATAGTCCTAAATGACTTCACATCTAGTATTGGAAACCCACTAAAAATAGACCATCTCATGATCATTGGAGACCTAAAAATCTATGCTCGTGTTCTCATGGATATTGTTATAGAATTACATCCTTTAGAATGTGTGTCCCTGGATGTCGATGATCATATTATTGAGTTATGTTTTGAATATGAATTCTTTCCCAAATATTACGATCATTATAGGATGATAGGACATGATATTGACAGGTGTCGAATTGTCTAATAGTTTTCCAAGCTAGTCTCCAGTAACACTACAGTGAAGAATTCTTTGCGAGGAAGAAATGCAATCACAAAAACAATATGTGAAAAAGGACACCAAGGAACAATCAAAATAGGACACCTGGGACAATAAAGTTGATGTGAAAAAGACCTAGACTAAGTTAGTAGAAGAGGAACATCCACATGCATAGGTTGATAAACAAGATAGAAATGATATCCTAAGTGTTGTAGACAAGCTGCGCAGTAGTGGTCATTAATCTCTTACTCTTCATGATCTTTCTAAAGGAATTTTTTCTTTTTCTCTCAGTATGGAGTCAAAATAATTTACCTTGGATATTGTTACATCAAATATTTTTGATGTTACCAACCTGGATGACAACATTGAAGATGAAATCATAATGACTCCTCAAAAAAACCTGGAGTCTGAGACCACCTTGAATAAACAAAGGAATATATAGATGGAAAATATTTAAATTCTTAAGATAGATATAATATCTAGGGATAAGGATACCTCTCTTGTGAGAATAAAGTACACTCCAACACAGATCACGACAACCAACATCTCAACTAATATAGTTCTAAGAAGATCTTAGAGAAAAAAAGGGGGACTTGTCCCCAACCATGATCAATGTTGAGAATCCTTTATTGTAATCGCTAGGGTATGGCCATCCATGGCACTATATTTTACATAAGTC
The DNA here is from genome assembly GCA_963277665.1 of Viscum album. NCBI lineage: Eukaryota > Viridiplantae > Streptophyta > Magnoliopsida > Santalales > Viscaceae > Viscum > Viscum album. The sequence continues at coordinate 658,765,669 of OY728140.1, forward strand.
ATCTTTTGGGTAAATAAAAACCTTTAATCATCAGCATTTATCAACAAAAACTAATAGTATCAACGTTGGATCCCCTGTTGAACAAAATGGTTCTTCTCTTCTTTGTTCTGTGCATGGTGATTCTTGTTTGGACATATCTATATTATTTTTAAATACAGTGTTGATAATCCTACTATTGTTTTGGTGGATGAGAAAATCCTCACTTCTAGTTTTCCCAATTCTAGTCAGCTCTCTTTATGATCAATTATTTAGTCCTTCAAAAATTACATTAGTAGAAGTCCTCTCTAGCATCTTATCCAAGAGTTGTTGAGATCCATATCAAATCCTTATATAAGCATGGGTGACTTCAATATTATCCTTAATTCGGATTAGAAACTTGGACATGCTTATATTTTTATTTCTATGAGGTAATTCAGATCCTGTTTTAAGGATTCCAATCTGAATAAATTCAATCTTATTGATGCCAAATACAACCGGTATAAGAGGCATCTAAGTGGAATGAGTGAAAGCACAATACATCATTCTTTTCGTAATGATTATATTATTGGAAGATGGAAAACCATCCCATGTGAGACTCTTGCGAGGCATAATTTATGCCACCACGCAATTATTACTACGTTCATTGCCCAGGGAGATAAGTGGCACATTCCGTTTGGATTTAAAAATGATAGGACAAATCTTCCCAAATGATCCAAAATTTTGAAAGATACTTGGAACATGGATTATCACAATGACAACACAAATTCATGCATTTTCATGTTAAGATATGTTAAATTTAAAACGAGGAAGTCAAGTAAGCAGAAATTTAGTCTCCTTGATCAAGAAATTTATTCTTTAGAGATCTCCCTTCATGGGATTCCAGGAGACATCACAAACGGAAATTTTTCTATTGATCTTCATCATTAGGCTATCATGGCCTTTGAACTCAATGACCTCATCTGGCATAAAGACCAAATACAAAGGGAAATTTTAAAGTTAGGTGTCTTACTGTGGGATATCACAATACCAAGTTTTTCAATACCATTAAAAGATCAAAAAAGAGTCAATATACCATTATCATTATTAAAGGATAGAGACACAATACTGGATGAGAGAAAAAGTCTCTCAAATTTCATTTTGACATACAGTATGAAACTCTTCAATGGTCTTGGAATAAATGAGGATTTTATGGAAGGAATAATCCCCAAAAATGGTACAGAAGTTGATAATATTCTTCTCACTTATATCCCACAGGACACTTAGATCAGAGATGTTGTTATTGGGATCAATAAAAGACATTCACTGGTTCTAGATGGATTTACCAATCACTTATTTCTGCTCTATTGGGATTCTATCAACATTGATGTTTAAAAACTCGTTAAATACTTCTTCACAGTTGGATCCCTCTCCCAATTCTTCAATCCTATGATTATTTCCTTAATCTCTATGGTAGAAATTTCTAGTGACATTTCTCAATTTAGACTAGTCACTCTTTTAAACAATATTTACAAGATCATCACAAAAATACTTTCTACTCATCATGCTCCCATTTCTGGGAAAATTATTTCTTAGAATCAATTTGGTTATGTCAAAGGGCGAAAAATTCATAATTTCCTTCTCGACACATCTAAGTGCATTAATATTTTTCAGTAATCTACCAGAGGAGGAAATATTTCTATCAAATTATATATCAGAAAATCCTTTGATACTATTGATAGGAAATTCATTATCTGTTTTCTCCATGAGTTTGGATTTCATATGAGGTTCATCCAATGGATCAATAAATTCATTACCACTACTCACATATCTATACTTATTGATCTATCCACATAGGGTTACTTCAAGTGTTCTATAGGTGTGAGGAAAGGTGACCCTCTCTTTCCCATCATTTTTTCAATTGCATAAGACTACCTTAGAAGGCTCATTCTCGCATGACATGAACGCGTGAACTTTGGAAAATTAGTGAAGCAAGACACATCTATGACCCCTATCACATTATTTATACTGATGATACCATTATTTTCACTTAGGGTGAATGGAAAAACATCCCAAATCTCAACAAGTATATTCTCTATTATGAACGTGTCTCAGGACAGGTGCTGAAATACAGAATGAAATTTATTTAATTTGGAAAAGATATCTCTTCCTCAAGAAAATTCTATATGATAAGTGATCTTGGAATTCAGGAAGGGACTCTTCCCTTCACATACCTTGGAGTCCCTATGTTTTTTCGAAGACATCCCCTGTCTCATTTTTTGGAAGTTGTGATCCAATTCAGAAGGACCCTCTCCTCCTGGAATGGAAAGTCTCTATCTATGGAAGGTAGGATTTACTTAGTTAAACATGTTGAAATATCTAAATTAGTCTACTCAATTATAGTTTACTCCTGGCCTTCCACAGTTATCATGACTTTAAAATTTATTTTGATAAAATTTGTATGGTGTGGCAGTATCATAGAACGTAATGTTATTAATGATTCTTGGAATATATATTATATGTCCCATGCTAAAGGAGGACTTGGATTCAAGATCCATGAGATATTTAATCAATCTGTACATTCCTATTTCCTTTTGAGTCTCACCAATGATAAGTCAAAATATTTGGACTTCCTCAGATCCAAACTAATCCAAAGACTAATTTAAGATTATATGTCCTATAATCCATCTTCTATATGGACTGGTATGAAAATAATTTTCTATAATATCAATAGTCACTCAAGATGGATGGAAAATTCTCAATAAAACCTCGAATTCTGGAATCACAACTGAACTGGTGCTCTACTTATTGACGGTGTTAGAACTAATGGTCTAGAAACGGATTATGATTCTTTAATTAAAAACCCGATTGAGCATGGTAATTCACTTCCATCTCACTTTTCTCACACTATTGATAATTATAAATTTCTAGAGAGTAATGACTTACTTTTGGGGAACCAAGCTAAAATATACTACTAGACTCTAAAGTTGACTATGATCACCTAATCCTTGGTTAGAGTATAGGGATAGAAGATTTCAACAAAATATGGTGGATGCAATCCCATTTTTCTCTGCTCTAGAGCCTCTATCTTAACAAGCTTCCTATTTATATGAACCTGCAACGGATAGGAAACACCTTTTTCACTAAATACAATCTATTCCACTAACACTTGGAGACTGTAAATCAAAAGTTTCTTTCCTACCACATATCTTCATCCCTATGGAATTTTGTGCATGAACACTTTGATCTTCATTACCCACAAAATATTGTTATTTCATAGTAATTACTGGACTTGATTGCATTCCAACTTTCAAAAAAAGTTCATATTCATTTTCTGATCTTTTGTGCAGAGATTATACACGATATATGGAATATCAGAAATAAATGTGTGCATGGTAAACTTGTCTTAAACCACAATGTTGGTTTCTCTTCCATCTTGCTTGTGGTTCAGTAGGCCTATAATTTACATGATTAATTCTACTCTAACTCATTTTGGTACCTTGTTGTATTAATAAATCTCTTACTTTAAGGAAACTTCATAAAACCCCATGGCACCATTGAAGTTTACTAGTTTCTTCCCTTTTAGGCTGGATAAAATGCAATACAAATGGAGCATTGAGAGGAAACCTCATACTCGTTGCCTATAGATTTTCTTCTAGAGTTCAAAATGGTGATTTTTTAGAGGGAGAACATGGTACATGTGGTCATGCTATGGCTCTTGAAGAAGAAATGCAGGGTCTCATTGAATCATTGGAAAATTCTCTATAGAGAAACTAGAATTATGTGTGGTTTGAGAGTGATTCGATCCCAATTGTTCAAGAAGTTAGGCTATGTCCAATTCACCTTTCTTAGAAGCTCACAACCAAATGGAAGTGTTGTTTGGGCACTCTTGCATTAATGAACTACATCATCACACACATCTATTGTGAATCAAATCAACTTTCGAACGGTCTAGCTAAGAAAGGGGCCTCAAAAAGGAATTGAAAACACTACTCTAGTATACTCAGTGAGTTGATTCCTATCCTTCAATGTGATAGATATAAATTTACATCCTTATAACTCGTGTATCTCGGTTTTTAATATTAGTAAGCCTCGTTTCTTGATTTTCAAAAAAAATCCCAAAATCTAAGACAATTTGTTTCATCCATATAAATTTAGAGAAAAAACTCTCTACGACAATGCATTTTATTCATCTATAGATAGAGGGATTGAGATTTATTTTATATTAAATCAGGAGATTAAGGTATATCCAAAAAGGTAAAAAAACCCACTTTTTACTTTTCATACATTGGTAACATATTTAAAAATCTACATCAAGAAAACTAGAAATATAAAAAGAGATTCTTTTTGGATAAAATAAAACATATTTTTTAGAATGTATGAAAATAATGTAAAATCCTTTTAATATATTTTAAATGTAATTCTTTATATATAGATTGAATACAATAAAAATGAAAACACTAAACATTATATATATTTTTTTCATTTTAATGTAAATAAAACTCCCATGGATTCTTATATAAAGCTTTTTATAAACCATTTTAGAGAATTCATCCAACACTAGATTATAATATGTGTATTAATTTTCATGTTGTGACCCATAAAAAATATTTTATAATTTTTTTAGTGGGATTTCATTGTATAAGAAAAGTATAATCATCATTTTGAGAGATTTAAAAAACAAGAAACAATTTTTACTCGCTTATATATATAATTTCAAAAAAATCATAAAGGAGAAGAAAATTAATTATAAAGTGATTCATTTCATGATCTAAAAATTATGAAATCATCATAGGTTTAAATAATTAAAATATCAATTCAAACATTTTTAACAAATAATATTTCATTTTATTTTTTAATTTTAAAATCATTTGATCAATGAAAACTAGAAAACATTTCATACCAAGCCTAATGGTATATTTTTGACACCATATATCTTTCATCAACATAAAATTGGAATTATAAAATTTTAGATTTTCAAAACCAGGTTGTTGTTCAATAAAAACATTTACATAAATAAACAATATTTAAAAAATAACTTTTATAATCCATTTGAAAAATATGAAATTAATATGGGCATTAAATGACAAAAAGATTATAATGTGTTCTAGTCAAGGATCCTGGGAGAATGTATCACTGAAATAAATGTATTATTCTTGATTATATCATTTGGGTATGATTCTAGCCTTATCATGTGGGATTTCACTTTTCCATAAAATTTATTTCTAGAAAACCATTTTGTATTAGTAAAGGGATGATCATTAGGTCTTTTAACAGTATTCTCAACATTTTTCCACTGGAATTGGTTTATCTCTTGTTTTACAAACAAAAAAAATTATTTTAATTATTAATAGCACTATCAGGGTTTTTGAGATCTATAAAATATTTAAAATAATTATACTAAAACTAACTTAAGACATAATTCATAGTAAGATTACATGTCTATAAATATTAGATAATATTTCCAAGTAATGGTATTTGTATTTTTTAAAGCTTTATGTGAAGGATTGGAAGGGTATTCAATGATATTAACATTAGGTGAATTTGGATTATTCAATATCAAAGGTAAAAGGTTATAAAAATCTTCAAATAGAAATGATTGTTTTGAAATATTTTTATTGAATTTGATATTAATGGATTCTCCATATGTTTTTATGCTATTTTTATAAAGCTGTAGTATTTACATGAGTTTGAGAACCCAATAAATGTTACCTCGTTATATTTTAGATAAAATTTACTTATGTTGTCCTTAGTATTAAAAATATAAAATTTACATCCAACAACTTTGAAAAATTAACTATCATAATTTTTTATTTTCAAAGAACATAAGGTGTCTTTTTTAGGAATGGTATTACAAAAACTTGGTTTATGATATAAAAAGTGGTATTGACTATCTCAAACCAAATTTATTCTTGGATATTCAAATCATTTTAGAGGGATCTTGATATTTCTTGAATAGTATCTTTCCTTATTTTACCAGCACTAATTTTCTTATTTGTTTTGGAGCTAGAAAAATTATGATTATAACCATTTAAAGAAAAAAATTTATCAAACACTTTGTTATCAAACTCTAGCCCATTTTTCTATGAATAGAAATTATTTTTTTCATTTTTCAATTTTTACATTCTTGGTGAATATTATAAAGAGTTTATAAGACTCATTTTTTATAACAAATATATCCAAGTGAATCATGTACAATCAACATCAATAATAAAATAGTATAATTTCCCTCTAATAATTTTGAATTGAGTTGGTCCAAAAATATCCAGGTTAAAAATCTCAAGGGCTCAAGAGGTTGATACTTCAATTTTATATGAAAGCGGTTTTTGTGTCTCATAAAGTTATAATGGTGTAAAAATAATATTATCTATCAAAAACTATATTGTTAAATTTCATACAAGTTGATGTTTGTTGATCGTACCTACTTTTTATATGGTTTAATGAAAAAGTAATCTTTTACAAAGACACAAATAACTATTTGTGACACTCGATCATTTAACATTATGAGAAAAAAATATTTGAAATAGATAGAATAGTTTTTTTTAAATAAAAAATTTTGAACAAAATTTTTGAGATTAAAAACATGAAAAAAATGAAACAAATTTTAAAACCATTATCAGACCATTGGATAATGATTAAAAAATTTTGTTTTAATCCACTAATGAATAAATAATATACTATAAGCTTTTGATTGATAAAATGGATTGTACCTATATAGTTGATTTTACATTATGAATTGTCACTAAAACTCATGTATACTCTATATAGTTTTTCAAGATGACTAAATTCAGAGGGATCAAAAAAACATTTATTTAGATCATCTATTATAAACCTAGCATGTTTCTTTTATGGATTTATTTTTCAAATATGTTTTATATAAAATTAATAAATTATGCACTTCATTACATTGATTTTGGGTGCACATTTGTCACCTAATAGGTATTTTTGTACCCAAATTTATTTTTGAAGATATAAGGGAAAAAAGATGGATAATTTTATTAAATACCATATAGAGTGTCTTGGAAGTAAAATTAACGGCTGAATTATTAGTTTTATGATAATAACTAAAAACATGTTTTAAAAAATGCCTTCCAAAAATTCATATTTTGGTGGTAATATCATTATTTGAAAACCATATCATTTTTCATGGGACTTTTATAACCAAAAAACTTATTTATAATTTATCCTCCTTGGATGAATCATTTAATAGTATTTTTTAAAACATCAGTAATCAATTTTAGTTCATGCACATTTAGTTTAGCATTTAATTTAGATTATAATACTTATTTTTCTATTTTGAGTTGATCATTTCATTCAATCTCTTAATTAAACTTCTTTTTATGTTCATTGTACATTGATGTTAGTTCAAATACACCTTATTAAATTTTATCATGAGTATATTTTTTATCTTTTTATATTAGGTTATCGGAAGAAAAGGAATTTGTTGAAGAGGAAGAAGTTGAGGATTTTTAGTTTACTTCATTGATAACATACTCCTAATCCATTAGAAACATGGAACTACCATCACTTGATTATCTTGAAGAGAGACAATTATTTCTTAAACTCCCTGTTGAAAACTTGAAGTATTTATTGTTTTTATACTTCTTATCCTTGTTCTTGTTTTGGATCAATGGTAGTTATGAACATATATTTCATGTCTTTTTTTATTTAAAACACATAACTTCTAAGTAATTTGGATCATCCTTCTTTTTTAAAGTTTATAATCCTTATTTATTTCGAATATTTTGTTCATATTTATTGATGGATAAGCTATTTCATAATCATTGTAGTAATATTCATTAATTCCTTTGAAATAAATTTCCTTTTTCTCCCTAACTTGTTCGGATTTTTTTCCATCTAGTTTTGTTATTTGGATATTCTAAGTCATGAGAGATCTAGTTAACTCTTTTATTTAGATATTCCTTATATCCTTTGTTTGTCTATTTTCCATTGCTTTAGGTTCCCAATTATTTGGTAAAACACAATTTTTTTTATTAATGTTTCTATAGTAATAGTATCATCTAGATAATTTCTACTAATCCATATTTCTAGAGACATTTTTGAATTTTATATAAGATTAAAATCATTTTGGTCTAAACCAGTATACAAGTAACTCATATAGTTTTCATATAGTTCTAAATAATTAACATCATTGGATGTATATTTTTATTCCTTTTCACTAGTAGGAATATAACCTTGAAAAATAATTTTTAATGTAGGATAACCAAAAGATCTATGAAAATTTGAATTACAAATTTTCTCATTACTAAAATTAAAACCATAAGAATAGTGCATGAACCATAGATTGTCCTTCGATATCACAATTAGTGTTTGAAAAAAATATCCATTAAAAAATAAAATATTTAATTAAGTTAAGATACTTAAATCCAAAAATAATTTTTGTGGATAGGTATATTTTCATAAAAAACTAAATATTTCATTGATATCAAATGTAAGTCAAAGATAAAATTTTAAAATAAGTGGTGAATTACCGTTAAAAATAATTTTAAAATGAAATTATAAAGTAAATGTGTTTAACAAGAAACAATTAAATTTATGAATAAAATAATAAAACTATAGTGATCACGTATGAATATAAAACATTAATCATTATGGAAAAATAAATTATTGAAATTAAATAGGAACACTTGGGTAAAAGAGTGTGATAATAGCTCAAGAATGTGCTTCTACATATCCTCCCCTCAAGAAGTGATGAGAGGGTTATATTTCTCCATTGGTCTTAATGGAATCCAAGAACCAAAGATGAACATAGAACCCATTAGTTATTAATGAATCTAAGAACAAAAATAAGACCCTTTGTTTTAATAGAATCCAACAACATAGATTCTTTACATTAATGGTAGTGATCACATAAAAAATAAGATCTTGATGATTGAGGTAGGTATTTACAATCCCATTATAAGAGAATCTAAACTCCTTAGAAATATTCATAGGAAATGAATTATTAAGAGAGATATTGGGGAAAGGTAGAATAATATCCTTTTGGAAATTTACAAAAATGGAGAAATTTGATCAAAAATAAGATCCAAATGAAAATAGATTAGATATATTAAATCCAATATTTCCATTTTATAATTTTAATAATCATGAAGAATATAGTGGATCAATTCTGAAGTAAGTACTCATCACATAGCTTTGTGGATATTTATATTAGAGATCCAAGCCTCAATAGGCCTCTATTTATATCCTTCAAGGAATATGGAGATATCGTGGATTGATCCATGGAATTAATGATTCAATATAATTACATTAAAGTAATAAATTAATCCATATTGATTATTCTTAATCTAATATAGTAGTTTGTTAGGAAAACCCACTAGTTATATAGTGATACACATAGTGGTTTCTGAGATAATAAAGATTCCACCGGCTTGCTTCTCAGATCGGTTGGTTGTCTTGTGATGATTAAAGTATTGTAGGTGATACTAAAATCTATACTAATAAGTTAGTGGTCTTCTAAAAGAAGGATTGTGATGTTGGGAATTGAGATAATTGGAATTGGACTTCCAGGGTCCTTCGTATTTTTTCTCTTGTTCTATTAGTTCCCCAGTATTATATATAAAAACATTAAAAAATAAATACTCAAAAAAAGGTTAGAAACAATTGATTTGTTTTGATTATAAAAACTAATGAGAAGTTAGACAATATGTGTCTATTAAACTAGAAATGTAAGAGGGTGGGTGAATTTCTATTTACAAATTAGAACAATAAATTTAATGGAAAATATAACACTAAAATATTTCGATAAAATATAATGATAAAGAGATAAATTAATAATTTTTTTGAATTATAAATTTAATTTCAATGTTAATTGGGGGATTATTTACTATTGAAAATGGAAATATTAAATTTTTTAATTTTTTGTATCATTATTTAATGATGAAAATTTTAAATTTAAATAAAGTTATAACATGGTTTGATAATGGAGGTCAGGAATAGCTTGGCGTTAGACTATATTTCGCCTCCCCTTGAGTTGAGAAGTTTATTTTATTTCTCACTTAATCTTGTTAGTGATAAAGAAACTCATACCTAACAAATATAGTTATGTGTACCATGTTTTCCTTTATTGGTAGGAAGGGAACCAGTCCCCCACATTTTTTGTAGTGAGATCCAATTGTATAAGGATATGGAAAGGATATGTTTTCTTAGTGAAAACCTATTACCAATACACACCATAAATCTTTATAGTGGATTTGTACAATGGAGATAAAATATTGATAGAATATGGTAGAGTATAGTCTTAAAGATTGAAGAAAAATTAACATTGGATATTAAGATAACTTTTAGAGGATCTATTATAACGTCACCATTGGAGATTAAGATTTAATTAAGGATATGATTCTCAATGAAGAATTTTCATTCATTACTATAAAATTATTCAAGTTATATCTTCTAAGACACCGAAAATACCAATTTATAGGATTGAAAAGTTATATGAAGGATCCTTAACTTATAAAGACAATAAATATCATAATATGGACATTAAAAGTAGTGGGGTCTACCAAATCAAGGAATTTGAGTTACCAATATCAAATCCACCAACTAGTTAGAAGATCTCATCAGACCATTGGATGGTCGATGGCTTTGTAAAAGTTAAATAATTCTTCCAACACTAATCTATCTTCAACTAGATCCACCCAAAATTCCTTCCATGACCTTTAATAGATATTCCAACTTCATTCCAAGTTTTAAAAACATGATTAAAAATAGATCCATGTTTTTTACAAGATCATCATTTTTCCTTTTATTATGCTATAATATCTTCATTTAGTCTATTAATGACAAGACTATAGTATTATAAGTGTGGACTGAAATTCACTCGAATGAAAATTTTAGAAAAAAAAGTATTTTTTATCTAGATAATACAATAAGAGATAGAGGTTTAACAATATCCTTATTTTTTAGGTCCAAAACAAAGTTTATAAAATGATATATCAAATTTAAATCAAGAGTGACAGATATAGAAATTTATTCATGATATAAATTTATACAAGATATTTAAAAAACATTCAATGTGTCCTAGAAGTAAATAAACAAAAATATTTTAAATATTTTCAATATATAAATAAATGAAAACATGATATGTTTCAATGAAGAGAAATCACACATATACCCTTTTTATAATAATTTTAAAAAACAAAAATATAAAATATTTTCATAAATTGTATCCCCTTTTTCAAAAAAATGCATCTCCATTTGATGTTCGAACTTCTCCCCCCAGTATGATTATAAAATAGAAAAAAAGGTAAGGGAATGAAAAATATTAATATAATATATTTGAAGATAAATTCAATATAGATTTTAAATTTTATTTTGAAAAGAAATTAAAGATTTAAAATAGAGTTTGTGTGAAAGTATCAAAAATTTTGAAAAATAAAAATGATATCAAAGGATAAAATAGATATTAAAACACCTTTTAACATCCACCATTCAATTATAAAATGATCATTGGAGAGAGGGTTAACTTTAAAATAATATTTGTTAAAAATATTACACAGAAAAATATCGAAAATAGAAAGAGATAAAAGAAATATAAAAGAAAAGAAAATTCTTACATAGAATTGGAAAGACACGGATTCCCTAAAAGAGTGGTTTTACCTTGATTGATTATTTATTTCATTTAAAATAATTACAGAGTTCCTTGAAATGTGTGATCATACTTCTAAGGTATAATCACATTCACTTTTTCAATGAAAACTCAAAAGCATTTTTGGAGAGAGAAATATATATTGAATTTCGTACTCGTTGGTAATATTCTGTTCAGAGATATAAAAAACATTATTGAAAATAATAATAGATAATATACATAATTTCACATATAAGTATCAAAAACAATTTAAAAAAACTTAATTTTAAAATTAAATTTATTCAATTTTTTAAAACTTACTTAGTTTAAAAACTTAAAATAATTTTTTTAATAAAAAGTTCTATATTTATAAAATTAAATTGATAACATTTTTTACTTCAAATTTAAATTTTATTACAGAAGAAAATCTTAAGGAAAATTTGAAATATAATTATATGATTATATCTCTTAAATTAAACCATAATAGAGATATAGGGATCAATGAAAAGTGAAAAAAAATAAAACAATTAAGAGAAAACTAAAAGCATAGATCTAAAAAATTTAAGAAGAAAGAGACAAATGTAAAAAAATATAAAGATAAAGAATAAATAAACTACAAAAAATTCACTAATGTTAGCCATATTAAAATGTAATGTTTCATTAGTTCACTATTCATAACTCACCATTAATGAAATCATAACAGTCAAATATAAGAGGTTTAGTGAAAATATCATAGAATTGATATTCTGTCATGAACAATTATAATAATATGTTACCCATTTGGAGGTGATCTCTTTTGAAATGGTGCATTTAGTAAATATGTTTAGCGGGAGATTTATGGTATGGATTCTGGGAATTATTAATGGAACTAGTTTTTTTAATATAATAAGGATATGTTCAAATATATCCCCAAAGTTTATGAGAGTGTGTTTTATACCTATTATTTGTGTTCAATGGCTCCCTATGAATATGTATTTCAGATAGGATATAAAAATAGTAACCAGGTTATAATAATTACAACTCCATGAGATGAGGAATTTACCAAGTAATTCTAAATTCACATTAATACTTTTCCTATACAGTAAAAACTATGAAAATTAGTGTCAAATAAACTATTTAATTAAAAAAATTGGATTAAAAATTCCTAAATATTTAGTTCCTTTTAAATAATGGAATATCATTTTTACATATTTGAGGTGATACTAATTTTTATTTTATTAAAAATGAACATAAATTGAAACACTAAACATGATAAAATGTCGGGTCCTAGTAAGATAATGTAAACACCCAATATTACTTCTATAAATTCTATTATTGATTATCTTACTAGCTTCTTCAAACATTATATTACAAGTTTCACACATGGGTGTACACATATACTTATATTGATAAATTCCAAAACATTTCAAAATTTCATTACTGTATTTTCCATAGTTTAGAAAAATACTGTCAATATTTTGAAAAAATTGATAACCAAGAATAATTTGAGTTCACCCATATATCTCATTTAAAATTCATTTTTAATTCAATCAAAAAATTTAATATAAAAATTTTCATAACTATAGAGAAAGATCGCCTCCTTAATATAAATATGGATAATTAAAGACAATTTTATTTATCTTTTAGAAAAATAATTAAATCATTTTTTACCATTTAATAAAATTTAATAAAAAAATTTTATAAACATTTATACCAATCTAAAGGGCCTTTTTTAGAACATAAGAATCATTAGTTAAATAAATATCTTGATTTATAAAATTAAAATATTAATAACCTAGTGTTTGATCCACAAAAACGTTTTTATAAATTAAACAATTTAAAATGGGCCTTCTAAGATCAATTTTAATGTGATTAAAATTATTTTTAGAGGAAAATTAAAAAAATATAACAATGGATACTAACATAGAAATTTATGAAATGGTTTCACCATTGTAAATTCTATTTTCTTTGTTAAAACACTTATCCACTAGAAAATATTTATTTCTAGTGATTTTACCAAGCTCATATAACCATTTTTAAACCCCCATTCAGATCATATAAATAGAAGATCATTGGGTCTTTCAAAGATTGTACATATATAATTTTGAGTGAATAAATTTAGTTACTATGCATGGTAAGAATAAAATTTTCATTGTTTATGGAATTGTTAGAATTTTAGTATTCTATGTGAGATAAAAAGAAATTATGCTCAACCTCATTTAAGATCTATCATATATCTTTATTTTTCACTTTCCAATCACCAATTACACTTTCAAGGGGATGATATTTTGATTTTCTAATAGAATTAAGTAAATAATTTGAAATATATTCTTGTCTAAATACTACTAATTTTGAATATAAAGGTATATTTGAAGTTCAAATATCATAGAAAAATATTTTGAGAAATATATTTTGGAAACATTTCATCAAAAACAATATAAATTAATTCTTCAAAAAAATTTGATTTCTTATTAAATACTCGCTAATCATTTCATGAGTGGTAGTACCCCATATATATACCTTCATCATATTTTTAATAAGTTTTTCCAAGATTTTGTTTGGTGTTGAGAACAAATCTTTTGTGACCAAATACTTCAAAGGATCAAATTTTAGGTTTCTCTTCTAAATTTAATAACTTGTATTTTGAGAAAAATGGTTATAAGAATATAGTTAAGAATAAATAACATGGTATTCAAGGACTAATCTCAAAACTATTGTGGTAAATTAAATTAATTTAAATTATTTCAAGTTATTTCATGTATTATATGATTTCACCACCCTATAGCCTTGTTATGTTGATGGTTTCAAATAATAAAAAAATAATGATTATATTCGTGAGACGAGCATAAATCATAATACTATTTGTTGTTGAACAATCTTCTATTATCACATTGAATAGTAATAATTTGATAACAATTTTATTTATTAAATTTTTAGAAAACTGAATAATGTTTTTTGAATATACACTTTTATTAGATAAGAAGTAATCTCTTGTAAATATAGTAATTTAATCAACAATAACAAAATTATATGATTTTCCCCCAACTATTTAAACATGTAAACGTATGAATAAATATTTATGAATTAATTCAATTGTTTTAGAAGCATAAATTAATTTTTTTATATTTAAAACAAGATATTTCTTTCTTAAAATGTTGGAATTCTTCACAAACCAAGTCATTTTTGAAATGTAGTTATGGTAAACCTCATACTAGTTGATAATGGATCTATTTGAAAAGTGAATGTGGAGTATAATGGCCAGGTTGTTAATTCCAAAGACATGACTCACAAATGTGTGTGCTCAAGAATTTGATATTTTTTCTAGAGTGATGTGTTTAATTGATTATATAATTATTTTAAATGAGAGTCAATAAAAAATATTTCATTTTTAGATAAAAACCATGAAAAACTAATTTTTGAAAGAACTTTTAAAGCCTATATCAAATAATTGATTGATTATTAAAACTTTAGTTTCAATATTTAAAAAAATAACAATATTTGAGTTAGAAAAAAAAATATTACCATCATTTATTATCTTAACCCTAGAGTTATCAATAAAAGTGATGTGTCCTCCTTCTAGTTAGATGATTATATTAAATTCTGAGAGTTCACCACACATTTTCCTTGATTAACCACTATATTAGAACCATATATAGTTTTATTAATTTATATCATGATAATTTGCATAAAAATACAAATGAATAAATATTTTGGTATCCCAAAAAACCTAGCTCCACTAATATTATCCAACAATGATTTGGGTATCTAGATTTTTTTTATATCTGATTTTATTTTTTAAATTGTGGATAAAAGATGAATTTATTTTGGTATTCTATATCATGAATTATTTAAATCACATTAATAAATTAAAATTCCATTTCTTTTATGATAATTTTAAAACTTATCTTGTCAGTATCTTTCAATAATTGTTCTTTCAGATGTATTTATTGAGGTACTTGTACCATTTGAGAAACCAAGACCAACTAATTTTTTCATTTATTTTAGAGCTAAATATTTTACTTGGATAATATTCACCTCTAGTGAATTTGGAGATACATATTTTGAGACTTATGACTATATAATCAACCTTATTAACATATATTTGATCCTAAATTTTCATAAATAATTATTCATTTTCTGAGAATATTTTTTTATTATCTTTTTGAAGTTGTTATTTTTTTCATTAAGAACTTGTTTTTATCTATTATAAAGTAATTTGTATGGTGAATTATGTTTAAGAAAACCATTTTCTAGTTGAATTGTTATAATTTTAGTCCTTGAATGTTATGGTGACTTTTTTAAAAATAGGAATAAGAAGAATGGGGAGAATTATTACAATAAGAGGAACACAAGGAAATGGGAATAGGGGAACTAACCTCGAAAAATTCAAAATCATTGGCCAAAATTAACTTTTCACTTATGTCACATGAATAGGTTAAGTAATATGAGTTCATGGATTCATTTTTTTCACTCCAGGTTGTAACTTTGAGTGTATTCTTACGTTATTTCATTTCTTTTATCATCTTTTTTTATAAAATGCTCTATTTCTTTACGTGGTCCTTTTTCTTGCATTCATAGCATGTCATTTATTATTATATTTTTTAATTACCAAACATAGATTTAATGGATGAATTAATTTAATATAAAAAATCCATTTTCATAGGAAGTTGGTAAATGACTTTAAATTCACCCTTGGATGAATAATCTTTGGTATATTTAAAGGTGATAGTTTTGTTTACAACATTGGATTTATTTCCTTACATAATAGATTATTGATTTAGAGTTATTTTCTATACATTTATGGATCCAATATCTCTTCCATCCCCCATTTTCATTACCTCCTTTACTTCTTGTATAGTAGTAACTTTGGGTGCCTGATTTAAAGGCAGGACCCAAAGTGTATTTCTCCCTATGATTTATGTAGAAAAATCAGCACGAAGATAATTTAGACCGCTACATATGTCTATAAATCTCATAAACATATTTGTAATATATTCATTATGATGCATAGAAAATATTTCAAAATATTTTCTATACATGCCTAATATAGTATATTTGACTATATTGTTTTGTTAATGTGTGGATCTTAGAAGCATCCATATTAAAATGATGGTTTAACATGTATAAACATGAATAAATTTGTTTGACTCAAGACCATAATGTAGAGAATTCATGGATTTACCTTTAATATCAAAGGATTTAATATCATAAAGTGACCATTTATATTTTAGTTTTTTAGTAGGATTATATTCAGGCATATCCATCTTCAAATAGGGTAACTAATAAAACTAAGAAAATTTGATATATAATTTTTACAATTGGAATAAAATTTTATATCGAAATAAATTATGTAAATAAGATTTAGATTCCATTTTAAAAATATGAAACATTGAAATTCATTTTTATTTAATAAAAAAAATTGAATAAAAAAATCAAAACACAACTTTGAAAATAAGGATATTTTTTTAAAAAATCATAAATAATCCATATGATGCCATTTTTTGGTTGGAGTAAAATGAAATAAGGGGGTGAGTTTCATTTTAAAAAATTAAATAGTAAATTTAAAGGGGAAATTCAAAAACTGAATATTTTGATAGGATAAAAAGATAAAGATATAAATTGAAAAATTCTATATAAATTATAATTTTAAATATAATATTAATTAAGAAAGGATTTACAATGGATAAAAGACATGCATAATTTATTGAATTATTCCTATCTATATTTTATGAAGAAAATAATAAATTAAAATATGGATAAAACATGGTTTGATAAAGGAATTTATAAATATCTCGATGTGATCTCCTACATCTCATCCCATCATGTTTAGAGGTTTTTTTATTTCTCCCTTAATTTTAGTGGTGATCAAGAATCCCAAACCAAAAAATTATGTTTGTGGTCACCCTATTTCAATTCATCAGTAGACAAGGAACTGCTACCCCACTTTTTTGTTAGTGAGCACCCATTATTGAAGGATATGAGAAAATTGTTCTTTTATTAGTACAAACTCATTAGAAAACCAGCCCCTATATATTTTTATGAATTTATAAAATAAAGATGAGATATAGATAGAATTTAGAATAGGATATCCTCAGATATTGAAGAAAATTTGATATTGTATCTTCTAATAACTTTGAAAGGAACCACTATAGGTTTTCCATTGGTGATCTAGCTATGATCAAGGATTAAATTCTCAAAGAGGTATTCTAATTAACTATTAGAAAAGTAGTTGATGTTGATCTCTAAAGCCACTAAGGATACCAATTTAGAATCTCCAAAATTTCAAGGAAAAATCTTGAATTTGCAGGAGTCATTAAGAATCATCAATATGCCTTTAATAGTATTGAGGCCCACCAAATTGAAGATTTTGACTAAGATAGATCAAATCCAATGGCTAGATGGATGATCTCTACAGCTAGCCGTTAATATTTCTAGGGAAATATTGTCTCTTACTAATTCCATCATCTGGTTAGTGCTCCACTACCATATGGTCAATGGATGTTGTTTATTTCTATGTTTTTGTACATACCATTAGTGGGTTAGTGTCTCTACACCAGCTAGACAGTGCTAACCGCACTGCTCCATCATCATATACATCCACCCTATCTTCCTTACATGGAATTTGATATACCTAAAAATTCATTAAAAGGTCACAAAACATGGTTAAATATAGGTTCAATCATTTAACATGATCACCATGTCACTTTTTAATATACTTCAATATCTTCATATAGTCCATCAATGACATGACTAAAATATTAAAATTTATTACTATAATTCTCTAAAATGAAATTTTTAGAAACATAAAATAGGTTTTATGATCATGAACACACTATGAGATATTGAGGAACAACACTCTAGTCATCATCTATTATCTTAATAAATCTATTCTCAATGATATTTCTAAGATAAAACTCAAGATATCTACATAATTATTATTTTTTCCTTTATCATTTATTCATAATATTCCTCTTATATTACTTTTATAACCTTATTAATATAAATGAATATATATAATTAATATACCAATATAATATTTTATTAAATTATAAACCATTATTAATTCATTTCCATCCACTAAAAACAATGGTATATCGATAGTGTGTAAATGTGCTCAATCACACCCACAAATCAATATCGTCTATTTTTTATAACCACATATAATGGATAGATATAATAATAAATTTATTGATAAATATTTTATATTCAATATATTAATGATATTTAAATGACATATTAATATTTAATTTTAATCTATCTATTACGATGAAAAATAAAAATGATGTCATATGTATGTGACAAATACCAACTCCATGAAGGATGTGTTTTATTTTTATTATCCACCAAACATTATAGGTCTTAAAGGATTAATTAATTAAATAAATAAAATTTTTATAAAATTATTAAGGTTCTAAAATTAAAAACCATTCCCTACCTTCTTCCAATTTAATGAAAACATGAAAATGTCATACATGTAAACTAGCACCTCCATAAAAGTGATTTATTTATTATTTTTCATAAGGTCTTTCATTATTAAAAGTATTCTAAAATATAATTAATCACATTAATAAAATATAAATAACGTCAATATACCTATATAATGATTATATTATATATAAATCACCCCTACAATAATACTTACCCATTAATTATAGCATGATCAAGTTTTTTTAGTTTAACCACCTATATAAATGATGCTAAAATTTTATATCACGGGTGAAAATGGAAACATAAATAATGGTGATATAGGGTAAAAATAAATATATATTTAATTTATCAATTTTATGAAAATTAAATATTTTATATTTTTTTAGTGATATTAACAATGAATTGTCATAGTATATTTGACCACCAAAAAGGAACATTTCAAGTTACCTTTCATACATAGTGTCCATTTTAGAATACTATTAAACTATATGAATTTTTTAATATGGTATAATAAAATAACTATACATTTATAAATCTATAGATTAAGAATCTATTTTATAACACCTTTGACCACATTCAACATATTGAAAGAGTTCCATAAAAATTTACCAAAAAAACCCAAAATATCCAACATAAGTGAAAACTATATAATAAATAAATAACATATGACAATATATAAACATTAGAATATGAAATTTAGAATAATAATTTATTAAAAAATAACAAACTTAACTTTATTATCCATTAAATATGGAACAAGAATAGAATAAATGAGGAAACATGTAAGGGGGTTTTCTATAAAATTTAATTTCTTCAGACATTTCTCAAAATTTTCACAATTAAATATTTAATTTGGTGGTATTACTAACTAAAAAAATTTAATTTGTCATATTCATGTAATTCTTGTGTTTTGAAGATAAATATCATGTAATATATTTAAATTTCCTTCAATTAAAAGGATACTGTGTTTGAAAGGGTTTTGTTAACTCAAATTCATTGAGTTACAAGATTTATTATTGATAATTATAGTACCAAGTTTTATTAATTCTATATAATGAATAATTTATAACAAATAACCTCTTTGTTTTATTAGTTTCTACAATTCTTCTCAATAAAATCACTATGAAATGACTCTTACCTCAAATATTATGCCTCTTATAGGGGTTTCTTAGTCCAGATTCCTAATTCATGGGATTTATTCTTATTATTCACGAAATCACTTTTATATGGTCTACATATTTCCTATTTTTATATTATATAATTAATTATCTTTTATTAATATTATTTTTAGATAAATTTCAAACTCTTTCCCCTTATAGTTTTTTAGTTTAAATGTTACTCAAATAATAAGGGCTTTGTTTCCAATATTATTTTCAAATTAATATTTTTTTAAAGATAATAGAAATGGGGAATTTTTATTATTTATAAAAAATATCATAATTTTAATTATTTATTCATGGGGTATTCAATGTTCCCCAGAAAAATTCATGTCCTCTTGAATCTAATTTTTCATGAACTGTTTCTTGTAAGTGAGAATGAACTTGTCTCTTCCTCTCGGTAAAAAACCTCCCTTTTTACATTTATTTATTCATTGGATGCTTTTGAAAATTACATTATATAGGTATTGACAATTAATTATCGTAATTTTCTACAACTTTACTTTTTAAAATTTTTAAAAATATTTTTACAGTTTTCTATCTTGGTTTTTTTAATGAATAGGTAAAAAGAATATTGACTTACTGTTTTTTGTGTGAACACTTCTTTTTACCATATTTTTCATTTTCAATGAAAATTAATTTATTGTATTTAATAGTTGTATACAATAAAAAATCATTATTATTGATTTATAAAATAATTTTATTTAAATAAATGTTTTAAAGAAGTCTGTGGATGTTTCTTATTTCCAAATCAATTTTTATTAATGATCCTAAAAACAATTTTATATAAATCCATAAACATTAAAATACCATGTTATTGATTAAATATATTTTCAAAATTCTAACTTTTGTATTCATTCCTTGGATGGATTCTAATATATCCTTATATTTTGGATGAATTATCCACAACTACCCTTTTCTTTCCTAATCAAATTATGTGTTTAACCATAATTTTTCTTTCAATGTTTTCCTATATGAGCACAATATATTTACTTAATATGATTGAAGGGTGTTCACCATGGTTTCATGCATAAATTAATATGGGTAAATTATTGGTTAAATTATATAGCCTTTTATCTATATCGTGTAAATACAGCATTCTTTATTATTTTGATTGAATCATATTTCCCAAAAATTCTATAGATATCATTAGATGCCCATTTATTTTCTATGGGTTTATCATGTTATGATTATTGATGGAATTATGAAAGATCTATTTATATTATTCCATTTTAAAAGGGTGTGAAACTAATTTTCATTCCTTGGGTAGCAATGATTTGATTAATGAAACCCATTTCCTCCTCTAATTCCTTTTTTATACATTTTCAAATCCACTTTCAAGGGTTATGTCTGAACCCAAATAGATAACCATAAGCCTAGAAAATGTTAAACACCATATGACATAATATAAACATTCCAAAATAGTTTTAACCTATTAGAGTCTTGAAACCATTTCAATTTTCATTCTATCAAGAGGGCCATATCTAGATAATCATTAATAATCTCTTCAAATATATAATATATCTTGACCCAAGTAATGTTGAACTCTTCCTAGAAAATCATATCATAATTGAACTAATGAACTAACCTATAGTTCTGAATATTGATCTCAATCGTTTGTCTCTTATTGTTATCAACATAAAGGATTCATTCAAACATTTTGGAAACATCCTCTGAAAAGGAATTGATATTCCCCATCTCATCCATGAATTCATCCTTGGATTACATTAACAAATCAAAAAAATGAATCTAAAGGAGAGTCGTGGGCCTCTCCTAAAGTAGAAAAATCCAAAATTCCTTTCATCCTAACCTCCTTTGATGTTATAGGATAGGTTTTATCAAGTTCCTAAGACCTCACGATAATATCCAATAGTTGATCAGCATTCATGAAAGATCCCATGAACCAATATTTAAATTTAGTTATTAAAAATTTGATTAGATAATGTCTGTGTTTTGGGGCCTCTAGAACACTTCTCTTTAATTCCCTCATTTACCTATAGATATTGTTTGTATCAACTTAGGTAAAAAAAAGAATAATATTTGCACATATTTCCCTTATTCTCAAGATTTGTTCTATTTATCCTTCCTATTTCACTAAGATACTTACTAGATAATTCCTATATAAAAGAATATAATATTCTAGAACAATTACAATCCCCCATGTTAGACTTCTAAGGAGGTAAAAATCCCACTTCATAGGAACCCAGTAGATCCTAATCATTTAGATTGCCTGCAACCATAAAGGTTTTTTTTATTTTCTTAGTTTACCTTCAACCATCCTCTCTTATCCAATTAAAAAACAATCTACTTGAGACCTTAAAAATGATTATTAAGATTCCGTAGAGGAGGAGACATCAAATTCATACATTGATGTCATGGTTGGGAGTTAAGGATTTCATATTTACACTGATAAGTTCTCAAGTCATCATGGAGAGTCTTAAGGGAGAGCAGAGCCTTAGAGTGAGGTCTTAGTCGTGATATTCTGAAACCTTATCCCACTTTAATACTAGATGGGACAAAAAATATCTCATCTGAACCACTCTTTATAGAATTTACAACAATATTCCTATAGGACTTTGATGATGTTGTTGTAGCTCCCTGTGATCCCTACTTCCCCGGATGGGAATGTGGGACAAACTGGAAAGCCTCTACTTCATTAGGATTTCCACACACACCGCCATAAAAATATGGGTATCCTATACCCCTTCAGTCCCCTGAATAGGATCAATTTCCATGAAACTAGTAGTATTCTCTATCCTAATTGTCTCATGAGAATCCATATCATCTGTTTCAGGGGTTCCTCGACGATAATAATAAATGAAGTGTCCAAGATAATAGTAGTTTGAACAATAAGATGTCCAAGAATCTAATTTAGTAACTTGTTGATATCTAATCTTACCCACAAATACGGTAAATACGTTTGTTGGATTAACTTTTAAAATCTCAATCTGAATTCATAATTGAGCCTCAATATGGTGTTTTAGCATGAACATAAGATTATCCAAACAAAGGAACCAACCATGCCTATTACCATGAATATGGATAATCATGGGATTTTTGAACAAGAGCGGGAGGCCAGGATGACGGATCCAAACCACTGTTGTAGAGGGGTCTTTAATGAGATGAATATCAAAATACCATTTTAGTAAATTAAATCTAACAGATCTTACCAATATACCATTATAGGACCAAGTGTGTGTGATATCATCCTTTCATTCAAACTTCAAAAGGATCTGATGAGAGTAGGAAGGCCCACGAACACACGATGTTAAAGTTCAGATGTTTCATTTGAATTTTTATAAAAATGGCTTTCTAAGGGACATCTGTGAGGGAATCATGAAACCAATATCAGGTACATCTTCATTGAACTTTTCAAGAGAAATAAAAACTATATTCTACCCAATAAACACATTTGTGACCATCAAGCTGACCTATAAACTAAGGAAATCTAGAAGAGAGATAAGATGCATGAAGGGGATGGAGTACGGGTCCAGGGATATTCTGGGGGAAACATCATTGGGGGAAGAAGAAGGCAATGATCCCTCCACTGGAGGACTGAGAGGGGACCCAATGTCCACCATTGTGGGTTTAGGTTCCTCCATCATTGGCAGGAGAGAAAGAAGGAGACCTCTGAGAATCCATGGATGTAAACCCCTTAGAAGTTGACTTTATAAAACACATTTTCATTCAATGGGTTGTTTGTGAAATTATGAATGATTGATTACAAGTGGAACACATGTGTATGGATGAATTATTGGTGGGGTCTTATGTTGCCCTCCAATTCATTGGTTAAAATATTAAATCTCATGATGTATATATATATATATGTGTGTGTGTGTGTGTGAGTGTGTGTGTGTGTTTGTGTTTGTGTGGGGGGGGGGGTTGTGGAACAAATTTAGTTATACATAATAAATAGTGAAAGTGTGTGGATTGTGAAGGTTATTTTTTCCTATAATAATGTTTGTTCTATATTTGAAATATGTCATAGTTTTATTCTTATTATTAAGGCAATGTTATGTTCTCATGGATCATGTTTGTTGAATGGTGTCTTTACACACTTTTCATTCATGTATTATATTATTCAATGAATTATTTCATGTTTAATTTTTTTAATCATTATTAGGTAAAACATTATTATATATCATGACTATACCAATATACTCATCTTACGGTCACTTATGGTCAATATTGTTTATCAATTATTTTTTCCTTACAAAGAATTTATGCTTACTAATTTATTAGGTTTTCATTTTCCTAGGTTAGAAAGAAAATTAGTATTTCATATGATTATAGTAGGGTATATTATATGAAGGATTTGAGGTTGATGTTAAATTACTGTTGTGGACTAGGTAGATTCTTATATAATGGAAAAAATGTTCATTTGATATAAAAAACATGGTATCAAGTAGTTAGAAAAGTACCCTAAGTCTCCCAAAATCTAATCATAAAATGGTCATTGTAATTTAATTTTAACATTATGTGATAATGATTATATGATTCAATATTTTTATCAAATTTAGTGTCTGGTGATTATAATTTTATCACCTTATCTAGGAGTGTGAATCCCAGGGTGCCTCACATAAAAAGGATAAATTATTGTAGAATTATGGTATAAGGTAAAAATAAATTCCAAACTCACTTTTATATCATTGGAGGAGTTTTTTTCAACTTGAATAATGTTATAATTGAAAATAAGTCATTTTGTTGCAACTTTCCTTATATTGGAATCATTATATTATTTTAGCTACATGATAATTATAAAATGCCACTCTTTATCACTTATTATGGTATCATTATATGGATATAGATAAAAATGATATATGAATTAATTTAGATGACATGTTTTATGAATTATATTAAATATTAATAATAGTGATTATTTTTTAATTTTAATTAATGGTGTAATTAAATAGAATATTTACACAACATTATAGTTGTTCTAATAAAACCAGAAAAAAATGAATAAAATTATATTAGAAACATTAAAAGCAATAATATTTGAATGAATTATGAAATTCCATGAATTAAATGGATAATTATAAAGTATTAGTGATAGTTAAAGTTTTTAGATTCTAATTCCATTATTATTTTAATATCTATAAATTCAAGTTTTGTGAATAGTCTTCAAAATGACATTTGCTGGTATTTAATGTGAAGAAGATATTTTTAAATCATTATACACATATTATTAATTGAATTTATTTCAACCAAATCCTATTTATATTCAAATATATTTCACTTTATATCTTTTTTATAGGAGTTAGACATGCATTATTTTTCAATATGTCATGTATTTAAAAGATTTCAACCCACATGACTTATAAAAAGGAACCTCCTATCCTTTATTATACACACATTTTTGACCCCTTACCATGACTAAAACCAACTAAAACTCTTTCAAACTACCATATCCCTCTTTTAGAGGTTTTTTATTCTCAAAAGTTTTACCCAATGGTCTTTAAGAGGTTATCAAAATGAGGTTTCTCAAAAGAAGTAATAATCATCTTCATTAAATTATTTTAAGTTTATTTACTATTTTACCATTACCAAATATTATTTATCCATATTAATATTGTGAAATAAATATAATTAACATACTAAAATTTTATTCTATTAATATAGTAATCATTATCTATTTATCACATATTCTAGTAGAAAATGAAAACGTTATAGCATATACCTGCGGACAACCATCTCCACAACAAACATATTTATTTTCCTACTCTACATATCACGGCTCATTATATATTTCAGTTAATTTACTTTATATTATTTTTATAACATTATTAATATTATCTAAAGATGAAATAGGTTTTACCTTTTTATCCTCTCATTCACTATAAGATGACAACATCTCTTGTCATTATGTGTGGAAAACACCTCTAAGAATAGAAGTGATTAGTTTTCAATTTTTGAATTACATATATGGTCACAAGGATTGATTTAATGAATATATACGACATATATGATATCATTATAATTCTATAAAGTTAATTTATTGTTTATGTTTTTTTCTTTCACCCATCGATACTTGAAAATATAACATGTGTATACTTACAGTCTAATATCTTCATGAAGTGATGCAATTCATTTCTCAAAACCAACTTATATGAATATTTATAATTGGGTATATAATAAATAAATATGATTAATTTAAGATGATTAATATTCTACATATTATGAAACCATGATGAAGATACAAGGACCAGAACCACCATTCCAAGATATGCATGAAAAACGTAACAGTTAACACCTGGAATAATGACTGTAATGAATAAATTTTAATAAATAGATGATAAGATATTATAATTGAATCATATCTAGTAGTATAACTGTGAATATGGTTCTGGTATAGATTTAATATAAATATAAATTTATTATATGGGACATTAAGAGCATGTTTAATGAAATTCATGACTTTAGGTTCAGGATTCTTGTCTCAGTATTATTTTTGTGAAACATATTCCTTATTCACCACATATTTATTTAATGTGGTGTATATACTATCAATGAATTGATGTTATGATATTTTTCATGAAAATTATAGATATTTTAAAATCCATCTAAGGTCTAATATTTTATAATCTTTTGATTCAGATATTTTCAAAAATATATTGGTTCTTCATCCAAATATTATATTGTAGAGACATGTTTCATATCATACACATAATATATGGTGTGTATAATTTGTAAAGGTCACAAACCTTGTATCCTAAAATTAGTGGATACTTTATTACATTAGTTCTAGACACAAGTAATTATATACCAAAGGAAATTATTCTTTATTAGTCTTGGATAACAAGATACATACTTCAATATCATATTATAATTGAAAATTTAAAATACAACATAGTATTTTCTTTGAGAAAACCATTATTCAATTTAATATATACCTACATATCAATCATAATACACTTAATGGAAGAAAAGGAAAATGAAATGTAATAAATAGGGGATTTTAGTTCCTTATCATGGGTATACATACAGTGGTATCTATCATGAATAAATAAAGCATAACCAATATGAAAAGGTAGAAATATAAAGCAACATGTGATTTAATCAATAACATGGGAATGATGAATAATATAAAAGGAATAATGATTATTAGATAATTTGATATAAATACTCGCATAAGCTTGAAACATATAAATGGATGTCATATCTAATCAAATAATTCCATGGATATCAATATATAATCTCATATTGGGGGAAATAATAATTTTCGACATCATAAACATACAAGTAAGGCCTCATTCTAGACATATTACATAAATGGGTAAGGAATCATCCATATACCCAAGCTAGTTTTCCCATGAGACCCATTGATGCATTAAGGAGCTATAGTGATTCATTCACATAACTTAATAGGTCTAATTAATTAATTTTATTAAAGGAGTGAAACATAATCAATTTAAACATTCATTATGAAAAAATAAAATATGAAGCCTTAATAGTTACCTTAATTAATAAAAATAATCGTAAACCATCTAGTGTAGTGTGGAGAATGGTATCCAAATAGTACATCCCCAATTAAAAATATCATAATCCATCCAAATAAATATTAATTAAAATATAATTACAACAGGTCCCCAGTACATTATAAGTAAAATAATAGTTTTGTAGTTGATGAATATAAATACCATAAAAAAATTTATTAAAAATATTTCTGTGTAGAGTACCCTTTCCATATGAGAAGTCACTTTTTAAAAACTAAAAATTTCAAGAGTATTAGGTAAAAGATTTATTTTAAAATATTCATGGAAACATGTAATTGAAACTTCAAAATAATTATTGGTCATCAAAATGGGTATTTCCATACATGTTGTTAAAAAACATTCTTTTCTAACTATTGTAAAAATGTCAAAAAGCACCTTATTAAGAAAAAAAAATAGAAATTTTAATCCATTTTTTTAGAAAATTTAAAAAAAAGGTAAAAACTAAATTTAAAAATAATGTGATAAAATTTAAAATATTTCTCAAAAAATTTTAAAAAAACATTCCCATGGAAGAGAAAGATTGTCGTCTGAGTAGAAAACCAATGAATGTTTCCTTTAAAAATATTATTTTGGTACCTTGAGTACATAATGAATGGATATTGAAATGAAAACGTTTAATTTATATAAATGAACATAAGATAAGAAAATATATTTGTTTTAAGATAGAAATTTATAATTATTTCAAAAGTTAAAACATCAACAATCCTGAACAGTGATAAGATTATGAAATAAACCCTTACCTCATGTATAGTTTTTTTAATATTTGTTAGAACCAAATAAATAGTAAATATATATTTATTATAAATATATTATAGAAACATATTCATATATTTAATTCCATATATTTTTCAATTTATATATTTTTTCACTAATTTTTAATAATTTTCTCTTAAGATCAATTTTTCGGGTGATAACTACTTCGTTTTTCATGTATGTTTTTGTCTGTTGGTTTTGTAACTTGTACATTGATCATGTTTACATCATCTTAAAATTTTAATAATCATATAAATATCATATATATTCATATTATTTGTATTTATATTAATATATAATAGTTATATATATAAAAAATTAATTTCACCATACATGGAAATAGTAGACAATATGTATGCATGAACGTTGATTAGATTTTTTATGTCCGGAATAAAAGAATGGAAAATATTATTTCACCTTTAAATGTTCATTATAATAAAATATTAATCATATATATTCATTAAATATATCCTTATTACTATACATGTAAATTATAAATGAAAAATGAATCGCATCACTTTATGAAGGTGGTATCCGACAAGTACGCAAAAGTGAAAATATCGATTTCCAACAGATTTGAAGGTAAAAAGGTATATTTGATATTTTAATTCAAAAAATTATAATTATTTCATAATTATAATATATAAACAATAAAACCATAAAATACACATCAATAAAATATTGTGATGAAAAAAGATTTGTATCACTATTTAGAGATGGTAATTCATACATTTCCACAAGTGGTACATCCACATCTCAGTTAACAGAAAAGTGGATGAATAACAATAATTTCATAATGATGTATAAAGGGATAAATATTCCATTTTACCAAAACATGTAATTCCCTTCTACATAGAAACATTCAAGAAAACAAGATCTCTCTTTTTAAATTCAAAATATTTCCCCATTTATTGACATATATCTTTTCCTATCTGTGAGATTCTTGTTCTAGGTTTGAATACTATTTGTCTTTTCTACTAATTCCACCACATGTTATGGGCCTTAAAGATTATTTTCGCTAACTTTATCCCAACAAGATAAATTATGACATATCTAGGCATATAATTCTTCATATAGTGCCATTTGAATACTTGAATGGAGTCTATTAATATAAGATAACTCTACCAAAGGTATATATTGATCCCATATACCATTAAGGAAAAGATACCACAACCTCAACATGTATTATAATATTTGAATTTTCTTTTATATTTTGCATCAGATTGAGGGTAATAAGCAGATATTATGTGAATATTATTATCAATATCCATCTAATGATGTTTGCAAATGTTTGATATAAATATTGGATCATGATCATACTAAATTGAATGAGGTATTCATTGAACTCTTATAACTTCATTAATATAGAGACCTGAAAGTCTTTCAAGTGTTAAATCTTCTCTTATAATGAGAAAATATGCCGATTTAGTAAGGACATAAATGATGACCCATATTGTATAATTCATTATAGGAGTATTTAGTTATCCATTGAAAAAGTTCAAAGTAAATACATCCCTTTGCCATATTGGAATAGGTTGATGTTTAATAACTCCTATATGATGCCTTATATCATCCTTCACCTATTTAAAAACCAAAAATATTGATACATAATCCATAATCCCTCATATCATGTTATCCCATAAAATTTTTTAATTCAAATCTATGTACATCAAGATGTTACCATGGGGTATAGAGAAATTAAAACTATGAGAATCATCCAATAAATACATTTTCATCTCATGTATAGATAGAACAAATAGTCACCATCCATTTATGTGTGGTTAATGGGTTATCAAATCATGAAAACGTTTGAATATATAATCTATATTAACCTAAAAACCCAATAAAACTACATACCTATATTACTTTCATTGGTGTAGGTCATTCGTGGACATAATTTTCCTTCATAGGATCAACTAAGATTTTATTCATGGATACAATTTGGCTAAGAAAAGAAACTTTTTAAAGATAGAATTCTAAATTTCTAAATTTCCCATGTAAATATTTTCTTCTAATATTCCCAATAATTATTTGAAATTGATTCCAATGGTTCTCATACATCATAGAGTACCCCAAGATATCATTAATAAATACCACAAAAAATCATAAAAATATTATTGGAATAATATATTTATTAGATCCATGAGAATTGATGGTTTGTTAGATAATACAAATTTAATTATAGTGAAATAGTAATGTCTATTCCTATTTAAAAATGTTTTCCTTAGAATATAATCTTTCTTTAATAACAGAAAATGATACCCAAAACATAGGTATATCTTTGAAAAATATTTATCGCTTGGAATTTGATTGAATAAGTTGTCAATATGAGGTATAAGATACTTATTATTTATCATAAAATTTCAATTTCCCCAAAATTCAATTCATATCTAGGTGGATCTATCATTATTCTTAACAAAAAGAACACGGGATCCCTAAAATAAAACACTATGTAATATAAATCCATTATTACACAAATCCTCTAGTAATTACATTAATTCCACAAATTCTATTGTGGTCATTCTATAATGAGTACTAGATATTGGTCTTTCATTTGTGATTAAATCAACAGAAAACTCAACTTCATAATCTGTTGGATGTCTAGGTAATTCCTTATGAAATACCTCAATGTATTCTTGTACAATATGTGTATCTTCAATTTTAATATTATCTTTTCCATTAATATATTCTGTCTGCAATTCTTCCCAAAGGATCTCATTAAGAAGAGGTGTTTGGGATAGATCTATAGATGACTAATATAATGATGTCTCCACTAAAAAGATAAGTGATTCCACATCTTCATAATGAATATTAATTTCCTTCACATTAAAATATATTTATACATAATAGTTTGAAATAAATTCAATACTAGGGATCATATAAAAATAAACCATAGGTATAATAATAAGTTTATAAAATAGATAATGGGTATGTGTCATAATGGTAATACACTAAAACATCCTTATTGGAGTGGGATATCCACTAGGATTCTTGACTCGTAACAACCCACTTAAGGTTCGAGGGAAATATTTAATTTTCATAGTAATCCTTGAGGATATAAAAGGGTGAGAATATATATAATCAACTAAATAATTATTCAAAATTTATTATGTCATTAATTTAACTACCACCACATCATTAGTAACTTCAACATCTTCTATTTTGATAGCATAACCTTGGCCTTTATCCATTATCCTTTTCTAGGGAAAATTACCTTAACTACAATGAAAACCATCAGAATATATATCCACCAACTTATAGTTTGATAATTTCTCATTGGAATCTTATTTCCTACCATTTCAATCTTAATCATGGTGGCCTTTCTTCATTATCATTTTTTGGGGTAAATTTCTTTGACTCCTACAAAAATCATCAGTATATTTATCCACCTCCTTAGAGTTTGATAATTTCAAATTGTAATCTTATTTCATACCCTTTCAATCTTGATCATGGTGTCCTCTCTCTCTAAACTTATATTAAACTCCCACACCCAAAACCCGTCTTCCATGAAGTTTCTTTCCACACTTATTATAATAATGAAAATCCACCCTTACCGACGTCCCATTTTTCATATTTCATTTTTCAAACTGATAATCTGCCCTTTTCGTATCTTTCTTCCTTTTAAAAGTTATAGTACATGGATAATTCAATATTTTTCTTAGTATCCCATGATACTATGTACTTATATGATGATAAGGTACTGGAGACTAGTTCCCTTCAATGAATTTGATTTATCTCATAAAATAATTGGTAAATGTTAATATTTGGATTACATACATAGTTCCCAAAATAGATTACTATATTTTTATTGTTGGATTCTTTCTTATACTCATTTTCATATTGTTTTGAATCATAAAATTAAGAATTTTATCTCTAGATGTGCTCATTTTTTATGATGAAAATGTTTTTCCAAGAAGAGTACCTTAAAATCTTTCAACTCCTTATTTCCTATTTACTCTTCATATTTAGTGTTATAAATAAATAACCATCACTAATCCAAATACCCTAATATATGATAAATTTACACAATATTTTTCACCCTAACATTAATTCCCAAATTGATAGATAACTTCTTTAATGAAATTATCTTTTTCTCATCTATACATTCATTTTTAATCCCTTTAAATGATGGATGTTATTGACACATGAAGAATTAAAATAGTATTACAAACATTTTGGATTTATAGGATGATTGATACGATCTAGGTTATTTGTCATAACTTGAGTCAACTTCGCTAAAATAATCATAATTTTTTCATCTCTACCCCAACTTCATTATCTTTACTAAGAGGAAAATCCCTATATATATTATGTGCATTGATATGGTTCTCATTCCATGCACTAGGTTCAATTTAAAAATAAATAAAAACTAATATTTTATCATAACATTATTAAACATAATTTATAATTCCACAACTAGTGAAACACTTATCAAAATTTGAAAAAATTTGGCATAGATAATCTCATAATTATAAAATTGGTTACGATGGGAATGTTTTGAAATCATTATTTTTTTGAAATCCATTATAATGGTTTTTAATAAACTATAAATTATCCCAAGAATATTCCTTGGGATTTGTCAAACCAAGTTTTTAGTAATGCCTTTTTTTATTCACTTGGTGAAAATCAAGTTAAAGCCCAAAGATCCCTTTTTTTAGTGATTCCCTCTAGGTAAAAATATTCTAAAGACACATCTACATGTAGTATCCAAACTGGGATATATTTATTGGAAATAAACATAATATATAACATAAAAAAATGTTATGATGTTATCCTGTAGTTGGAATTATCATTAAATCCATTCATGGTTTTATGTATTCTAATCTATATTTTCTAAAATATGGTTTCCAATGTTTATACTAAACTTCTGCTGATACTAACTATAAATACTATAACCTTTGTTTTCAAATTTTGGTGGTTACATTATAATATTGTCACTATATACAAGGAATAACAACCCAAAGGAATAAATAGTTTATTAGTATTAGGAAACTAGATACATACATGAATCTCATATTACAATTGAAATTTTAAAATAAAATAAAAATATTTTCAATGATAACAATATTATTTCCTTTAGAATGTCCATGCATATCAATAATAATACACTTCCTAGCGTCTTATGAAAATGAAACATAAAAAATGGGTGATATATGATTCTCAATAAGGGTATGTGTACAATGGAATCTATTAGGAATAAAAATGTAATAACCAATATGGAAGGGTAAATATCTTGAAACATGTGTCATTTAATCGATAACTTGAGAAAAAAGAATAATATTCCAATACAAAAAGATGATAAAATAATTCCATATAAATAAAAATATGAGCTTGATAGTTATCAATGGATAACATAACTATTAAAATAATAATAAGGAAACCAATAATTAATATCACAATGAGGTAGTGAATAATGTTTTCCATCATAATCATATTTTCAAGGTCATGTTCTATGATATATTATATAAATGGTGATGTATCGGCCAAATACAAAAGCTAGTTTTTATCGTGAGACCTATCGATGAATTGAGGGAATATAGTGGGCCCTAACCATAACATAATAATTTTAATGGTTTCCTAATATTAATGGAGTGAAACATAATCAAAATAAACATTCATATTGAAAAAATAACATATGGATTGTTAATAATTACCTTAGTCAACAAAAATAATAATAACCCATCTAGAGTAATATGAAGACTTGTATAAAAAGAAAACATCCCCTTTAAAAATGATTATAAACCATTTTAATAAATATGGAAGATGGGTGCATTACAATGTATCTCAATTACAGAATAATTAAAAATAAGTTTTGTTGTTATCGATGAATAGAAATTCTATAAAAATTCCATTAAAACATTTTAGAGAAAAATAATCATTTCACTTTAAAATTCACATTATAAAAAATAATATATTCTAGAATATTAAGAGAAACTTTTACTTTGAAAATAATCATATAAAATTTTAATTTAAACAGAAAAAAAATTGAAGGCTTTTTCTGGAAGGTAATTCTGTATATGATATTAAAAACAATCGTTTCTCACTGATGTATAAATGTTAAAAATCACCTCATTCAGAAAATGAATAAAAGATTACTTTTAAACAATTTTTTAGAAAAATAAAACATGAGTAAAAATTAATCTAAAAATCATAATATAATATGAATAACAAAAATTGAAAACATTTATAGAAATCATGGGTGTGGAAGACAAATATTCCAGACTTAGTAGAAGGCCAATGTTGGTTTTCCATACAAATGTTGTTTTGGTATCTTGAGCACTTAAAGATAAGGAATTGAAAGGAAAAATTTTATTTTATTGAAATATAAATAGTAGAATAATATATATTGGGTTTAATATTGAAACATATATTGATCTCCCCAAATAAAATACAAGAAATACCGAATAAGTTTTTGTTTTTAAATAAACTATTACCATTATACTGATTTATTTATTACTTGTTTGATCCTCTTTTATGATAAATATAGTTCTATTTTACATATATTAAAGAAATATAATAATATAAATTATACAATATATTATTTTCATATAACGTTTTATCACATATTTATTAAGAATTCTTTATTTAAATCAATATTTTATGTCATAACAGCTTCATTTAAGATGTATTTTTTGGTCTGGTAGTTTTGGCACTTTAAATTCATCATGTATAAATAATATCCATA
The DNA here is from genome assembly GCA_963277665.1 of Viscum album. Taxonomy (NCBI): domain Eukaryota; kingdom Viridiplantae; phylum Streptophyta; class Magnoliopsida; order Santalales; family Viscaceae; genus Viscum; species Viscum album. The sequence goes on from OY728140.1 coordinate 658,800,709, forward strand.
ATTTTAATAATTTTATAAACATAAAATATGTTCATTTTATATGTATATAGTTTAATACATAATATTATGATCAAAAAATTGAATTTTATTGTCTATTGAGACGATCGGTCGTATGTACACATGAATATTGTTTTTATTTTTATTAATATATTCAAAGACATCAAGATAAATAATAATACAAATTTGCATAATCATTATTATTTAATTTTTACCATATATATTTTTTAAATTTATCCTTATTACCATCCAAGTATGTCGGAAATAAAGAAAGTATAATAATGCTTTGTGGAGGCGATAGTTCACATGTATGCATGAACGACGTTATCATTTTTCAATTATTTGGAAGGTAAGAAGGTATTGTGGTATTATAATTATAGAAGTATAATTATATAATATATAAACATTAAACTCATCATAATACCTATTTGTAAAATATGGTGATGATAATTGAATAGTATCACTATGTGGAGATGGTAAGTTTTTCACACACACGAGTGATGCTTTCCTTTATCATTTGATGAAAAATAGGGTCGATAACTGTGGTTTCTTAATAATAACAACATTTAAGTGTATTTTTTTAAATATTTAATTTACTATTTATTGATAAGTAAAAACTATTTAGTGGATTTTTATGAAGTAATAAATTGAATGTTGTATGGTAAAACAACTACCTCTTCCTTAGGAAATCTCCTTTAGATCATTTACTAAGGAAGATATGGCTGGTATTTCTGGAAGATAACCACATAATAAACATGGATACAGTTTTTTATAAAATAATTGTTCAGGTATTTTTCTATCTAGGTTACTCAATGTGGTTTAAAGAAGTGATGTAACTGGTATCCATTTATAAGGGAGGGAAAGTATGCATTTTGATTAACTAAAAAGACTAACATATAGGTGAGTCATTATCAATAAAAATGATTCTAAATAGAATTATATTTAAATATATGTTATGATATGGTTGAAATATCATATTCTAAAAAAAATTGGAAAGGTTTAAGTGTTATTTTTAACCTTATCTTTTGGTTTACCCCCTTAGTTAATCCATTTTCACCAGAAGTGCAGTAATGTATTTTTCACCCATAAGAGGTTATAATTTTACATAAATAGTCAAAATTGAATCATAAATTTAAAATATATTAAATTAAACAATAAATATTCTTCATATTTTCGTATTTTCTTATTTTAATGAAATTTATTAAATTTAATAAAATATTGTTCTGATATAATAATATAAATGTCAATTTTGAAACAATTCATTTAATTTTAATTTAAAGACATAAATAAAATGTTTTAAATAGAATATAATCCTTCAAATAAACACTAATATGTCATAATTAGATATATAATTCTATAAACATAATAAATCTATGAGAAAGTTTCCCTTAAAAATAACATTATAATTATATTCATCAAATAAACACTAATATGTCATTTAATTCTATGATTTAAATGTTATACATATCATTTTCGTGGGAAAGTTTCCCTTAAAAATAAAATTATGATCCTATGGTGATAATATTATAATTATATTCATCATATGAGAACTTGAACGATAATGGTGACCTTAAAACTTATTTCTTTTCCTAGATTAACCTGATTTACCCTTTACCTGGGTGATAAATTTTACAACGGTTGCTATGGATAATGCCTAAAAATAAATGGGATCAATATACCAAATAATAATCTATTGATTCCAAATATGTAATCAATTTTATCAAATTTAGAAATTATATGTGTCATAAATTAATTTTTAATTATGTACACAAAACATGATGAAACCCATTTTTTTAGATAAAACAGGATTTGCTCTTATCCATTGCATAGTAAAAATATTATATGAGTATTAATAAATTTTTTTGAATATATAATTTATACATTTAATTAAAATAAAAAATAAATTTATTAATATAAAAATACATTTCATTCATAAAAAATTATTTTGAAAACATCCCTTTTTCTTTTAATTGAGTTCCTTCATTCAAATGAATTTATAACTAAAGAATTTATTTTACACATGTGTAAAATATAAATTTTTCATAACTTAGTTAATCTCATTCATATCTTGCAATTTAATATCTATTTTATTATCTTACATTATATTATGATTCAATTAGACTTGGGGTTTCATGTATTGCAATCTATTAAGAGATTAAATTTATTTAAAAATTAATACATCGTAAAGTCAAGGTGTGTAACATAATTACCACTTGATATGTTTTATCATGACTCAAATAACATTTAATATATTAAATGTTTCATTTTATGTTATTTCTTTCAATTGGGTTATGACTCAGAATTTACCCTAGTGGTAAGGGTTTATGTTGCAAACTCATTTTTAATAGGGATTGATTCTTTTTTAATCTTGTTTTATAATTATATAATCATTATCTTTTAAAAACCATATAATTTATTCTCCCTTGGTTATTTTCAAAGTTTTCATGTTTTCCTTTCATTCTCTTATCTTTTTTAATTAAAATGATTTGTAATTTTGTGAAGAAAGGAAGGCCTTATTTCTTATTTAGTTAGTGAAAATTTTTTCCTTGTCCATATTCATTAAAAGATATTCAAGAATGTTATTTTAATTGATCCAATGTCAGTTAAAATTCATTTTAAACTATATTTTACTATATTTTAAAATGATAAAAAAAATGAATTTTTATAATTTTTTGGAACATGTAATTTAGGACTTCTTACCAAAAGTGTGAATGGAATATATTGTTTAATTCTTACAACATGAACAGATTTTCCATCCCTCGTGATCATTATTTTCATAAAATATTCCTTTCAAAATTTCTATAGTTATTTTCCAATAATAAAAGTTTCTAAATGATATAGTAATTTATAGTTTTTGATTATTTGGAATGAAAAGGATAATCTCGCTTTTTTCAAGAAATTTTATAATAATATTTTAATTGTATTATTCATCTATATCAACATACTTTAAGTATTTTTAAGCTTCACTAGGAATATGATCTTATAAAACAATTCATGTTCTTTCTATAGATACCTTATAGTGATGATGTTTTAAGGATGATTTTATTAAACTCATTACTTTCTCACAAGTTAATTATATTATGAAGACATAATTATGAAACCAAATTTTTCTAAAGGGTAATAATTTTATGAAGTAAATTATTTTTGTTTCAATTATTTTTATGATTAAATTATAGATTAATGTACTTTATTCAATTCATATTCTTTATACATTGTTGATGATTTCAGATTAACCTAATATAGATCATGGTGATGGGTGAGTCTGATATAGCTCATAATGATGAGTGGTCTTGATATAGATCTCCAATGCATTGGGTAATGTGAGAGAGTTAATTAGATTGATGATACTCTATAGGGATGAAAAAGATGACTTGATGGAAGTTACTCCTAATAAAATGTTTGAATTTCCCTATTTTGGTTCCCATAATGAATTTATGACATCTCTAGATACCAATAGAGTTTCTATGAACTTTTTTTGAGTTTAGTGGCCCCTCTTAAGAAGATTGATTTCATATACTTAATGATTATTGAATCATATGACTATTTTATTGTGATAAGTATTTATTCTGTGAATATATTTTAGATGAAAATGTGGAACTCTTTGTGTGTGTTTCTAATGGTATGAGTAATTATGGGGGGTTTGAATGGTTACACAGTCATTCATACAAAGTTCACCATTTTCCAACATCTTTTAATAGGTTTTGTTCATAGAGACAGAAACACCAAATGGTTCCCTTATTAAGGTTTTTTCATGAACATTATTTCCAAAGGAAGTTGTTCATTTTGTAAATGTCTCCAATGATTGTTGGGGGATCAGATTAGTTGAGAGGATGAGAAGTCGACTCCTCAAACCATTTTTGGGGGATTTATTGGAAAATATTGGACACTATTAAGGATTTGAGACATGTTCACAAATGATTTATTAAATACCATGTATGAAATGGATCACTAATTAATTAACAAATAATTACTATAATTCATGAACTTTAGATTCATTTGTATGTTTATGATGTTCTTCATACATAAAGACATCTCTATGTAATTGAGGTTTACCATTTATGATACCTTTTTTTGAAAAGATTAGATATTATTTTGTCATCTATAATTATTATGATGGTTTTAAGAGACACATTGGGGTGATCTAGAGTTAGCCATCATCTAGGGAAATGGGTGATTTTTTTCTGTTGAGATTTCTCACATGAGATGGGATTACAAATTATCCTTGTGAGAGGATTTAGAACCCACATAGTTTGATTACACTTAATGGTTCACATCATACCATTTATATTCATGTGACTAGAAACAAACCATTCAATTTAACTTCATGCAAAAATGAAATCTCAGTTAAAGGTTCTTAGCCAATGTTTAGTGTGGGGCATGTATGGAGGCATCCTAAGGAACTCAGAAGAGATTTTTGGTCCTAGGTTAGATATGAACCTGCAAGGAATGTGGCCGAGTGATAATTAGGGATTATTTCGAGTGTTGTGTTTGGAACTCAAGGAAGATTTATACAAATCCCTCTTAGGAGGGAATATAATCCCATGTAGTTTGATTAGTTTGAGGACCCACACCGACAGAGGTCCTCTAAAGGTTTTTCTTGTAGGGAATGTGTCACTTTGAGGGAATTGTGAGATAGTTTTGGGACATATACCAAATAGGTGGCAATTTATTGAGAACTATTGGGGATTATAAAAATAGGAATATAATTTTCTCTAAACTTATTTGGACCTTAGATATGAATACATGGTTTTATGGACCCATGCCTATGGAAACCCTCAATTTTAAGGTGAGAGGAAGATCTAGAAAATGATACTCTATCAAGACATGACTTTGATTAAGTGGATTTCATGATAATTTCTAACATCTAAGCTAACATGATTTATGATTAGTGTGAGAAACAAATGTAATTAAAAGATATGAATAAGCACACAATTTAAATTGTTTTTTGGTGGATGAGTTTGGAGCTATAGGAGATAGAAAGGGATTTGATTTTCCCATCTCCTATTATATTTTCATAACCAAGGAAAACCAAGGATATGTGGAGTGTGACCTCCTAAAACAATTATTGGGAGATTGATCCATGAGTAATTACATTTTCCCAGATCCATAGTAAGAGAGGAGTATAATTAACTAACCATCATCAAAGGTAAAGGCAATTAATCCCCCTCTCACCATCTGAAATGGGAGGCCCTTGCTCACAGGGACAACAAGGGACATACATGGCCCTATCCTTCACATATAGAATTGAGAGGTCCTTGGGACTACCTCTAATGATTATACAATCATTACCATGATGATTTATAATTGAAAACACTTTTCGGATCCAACCCATAATGGAGGTTAAATGAATGTCCTCCATTAGTAGGGGAATGTATAATCAAGAGGACACGCTGGTATGCCCTAATATCATATCACATATATCAATAGAATTTGGGATAGGTATTGGATTGGTCTCACTTAGATGAGGGATATAATGGAGGATATTACCTACCATTAATGTCATAATATATGGCTCCAAGAAGACTCATGAAGGTAAGGAAATGGCTAGATGAATATGGATCGCACATGTGAAGGATGGGTGAGCTGTAGATTGATCCTACCAGTGAATGTTGGGAGAGATAAAGGTTGCTCATGTAGGTAAAATGTAACGACCCAATATTTTTGAGTAGTATATTAACTTACTCTTAATGATTTAATAAGATGTTAATGGTTAATCCAGAAAGAGGAGTTGATGGCTTCATCCAGTAGACTCGACCCTTATGAAGCCCACTTATCAGAGCTTGGGAAGGAGGTAGCATATGTGGGCTTCGCTTTGGACCAAGCCCAAGCCGAACTCCAGCATGTCAAGCTTGAATGGAAACGCCTACGGGAGAAGTTCAAGCTAGTAGAGATTACTACTAGGGAAATTTTATCTGAGCCTCCCTCAGATTCTCTCACCATAGCACACCTTACACTTAGGTCTTATGCCGGTGTTATAAGGGGCTATGTGACGAGACCCTAGCTTCCTTGTGTAATCCTTTCGGGTGAATAAATTGAGATCTCTTCCTTTAGTAATGTTTGTGAAATTTCTTTTGTCTGGTTAATTTTAGGATATATTTTATTGATGAATTTTTGAAAAAGGGATATTTTAAAATATTTATGTAAACCCTAAATAATTAATGATTTGTAATGATTTTCAAAAAATGGTCTTCTATAAAAGTGTTCAGTAAGGAATTTGGAGTCTAATAAGATCGACTTAATTTTTGATGAATAGTAAATTATGAATAGTGATTTTACGCTTAAGATTAGTAATGTGACCAAATGGATTAGTAATTTAACTCAAATAATGTTTTAATATAATTTAGACACCTAGATTAAGTAATGAGATTCAATAAAATGGGTAAATAATGGTTTCATAAATTATTAGCCAAGTATTAGTTTTTTTCGAGTGAATAGTGTTTTTTAATTAAAAATTTAATTAAAAATAATTAGAAAATTATTTTTATAAAAAGAACTTTATTTTTGAACTTAGAGCATCGATATTATGTTATGGTAATTTTTGGGGATTTTTCTGAAAAAAATGAATTCTCGATGAATAGTGTTTTTATTTAAATATTAAATTAAAAATATTTAGAAAATTATTTTTATAAAATGGAGTTCATAAATGTAATTAGAACATCGATATTTGGTTAAGGTGAAATTTTGGGATTTTTCTGAGAAAGATGAATTTTTTCAGTGAATAGTAAAAATGCAGTTTTAGGGTTTCGGTATGTTTAATGACATCATAACTGTGTCATGATGATTTCATGAGATATTTTAAGGGTTGTCCGGCCAAGGGTGATGAATTATTGTTTTTGGGGCCCCATGTGGCCTAGCTCTATGGAAAGGATCATGAGAGAGCACATGGGTTTGAGAAAAGCACTTGTGAGGTGTCCCTTGGCCATTAATGTCTTGGCCCCTCACTTTCCCTATAAATACAAAGCCCTCCTCTCATCCTTTCGACTCACAAACCATTCTCAACGAAGTTCTGGTCTCCTTACCTCCCAAGGAGTCCTCCCAAGGTTCCCCCAAGCCCTCAAGTTCCAAAACATTGAGTTTCAAGAGTCACGTTTTAAGGTAAGGGATCCGGCCTCTCTCTTTCTTTTCATGTAATCTCTTTTATGTCATTCCTTTTATGCTCCATGTTATTATGTGAGAGGATGTTCATTTATATTCCTCTTACTTACCTTTCATGTTTATATGATGATAGATCCCATCTTACTCTTGTCATTTCATTTTATGAATGTTTAAGTGACACCGTTAGGCTGCCGAATTTTTTAAGGGATTCTTTCACCCTTCTCATTTTTCAAGTTCGATTTTCATGTCAAGTATTTCAAGTTCCTTTTTATTATGTTGGGGTATGATCTCTATATCTATCATACTGATCTCTTATGATCATATGATGAGAGACCCTATTGGATCTTGTCAAATCTTTTTTTATTAAAGTTTAAGTGACGTCATTAGGCTCCGGAATTTTTCCTAAGAGAAATCTTATTTTTGTCTCACTTCCATGTTTTTCATTTCATATGGTATATCTTTCAAATTTCATTACCATGTTCTTAAATCTATTATATTATGTCCCCCTACTGTTTTATGTATCATTTATGAGTGGGTGACCCATGTTCTCTCTCTTTTAAAAGTTTTCTAAAACCTTGTAACATAGTCGTTATGCTGCAGAATTTTCGTCTCAAAATGCCTCTCTCTTTTCTAAAAATTATTTTATGTTATAAATTGAATACTCAAAAATCTTATTTCTACAGGGGTATTCACATATATATCAAAATGTTCTATTTTAAATTCTGGTATTTACAAACATGAAACCCACTTTCCCTTCTCGTGGGTTTAAAGTGACATAAAGATCACGTCTTTAAAGCAGTTTTTAAAACGTTATGATTATGAAATGAAACCCATGTATTTTAGGCTATATTGGTTGTTTATGAAATGATTGATGATGATATATGTGTCTCACATGATAATAAAGGAAAATTTAAGGGTGCGCCATGATAGCGCTCCAATGCATTGGGTAAAGACATAATCTCTAGAGATGACCATTTTAACGACGCCTTGGTGAATAACCTTGGTAATTTTTAACGACACCTTGGGGATGGACCTTGGGGAAACAAAACGATTGTCAATATTAAATGTTGCAGCCACATCTTCAAGTTATTAAAAATGTTATTTTTATTATGATGTATCTCATGATTTCTTTTTCATGCCTTAAAGTTCTTTTCATGTCCTTATTGAAGTATCTCATGTTCACTTGTTAAATGTTTCTCTTGTTTCCCTTACTGGGCCTTCTGCTCACCCTTTATTTTGATGTATGTCCCCAGCTTATCAGATGCAGTAATGAACCTAGGATGAACTTAAGGAGAATCCTTCAAGTGTTTAATAAGAATGTTTTATGTTATTTTCATGTATTATGTTCCTTGTTTCCAAGACACTAAACCTTAAATATCCTCAGTTCCGTGTAATGAAATGAATGTTTATGTTATAAAAGACGTGATGTCATATAAAACCTTGGTGATATATAGATGGATCACATAGGTAAAGGCTTTTCAACCTAAAGGTTTCACAATAAATGAATAGTTGGGATGACTGAGGGGGTATTATGTAGGGTAAGGTCTGGGTGAGAAGAAGTGGGCTCACATAGGTCAAGGATGGCTGAGCTAGAATGTTCTTCACCCAGGGTTATACAATGTTATCTAGAGATAAATTCTATATGAGTTACAATCTGAGAAACCCCACTTGGGTGATGAATTTATCTATTATGAAAGGTATTACTTAGGCATCCCTTGAGGGGTCTCTCATGGTTTCCTAGTTTTGGAGGATATGTTCATGCTAGGACTTTTCGATTATGGTGGAGTGGCTTCTCATACATGTTTTTTTATTTCACAGATAGAAGGGAATTTTATCCCACTACTCCCCTTAATTACCTATTCTCTTTGGTTTTATATAGATATCGAGATAGCATCAAGGGCCTAGTCAAATACCTAAGGTGACCTGAGCTTCATGGATTCTCTGTATTTTTTTCATGGTCTCAAATGAGGAGTCCCAAAGTCCTATTTATAGAAAATCATGGGAAACTAGGGAATGTGTTCATTCACACTGGTTCATTATATAAATTTTTTTACACAGGATTTGTAACACCCCAGGTAAATAAAGAATATGAAATTTTCATATTTATCCATATTTCTGAATAAAATATTAATATGACTTTAAAGGGGATGCTATGCTCGATGGCGTACCCAACACGCAACAACAAGTTTCTTGGAAATCTTACGTTGCACTCTAATAATAAAATAATATTATTTTAAATGGTAGTTAACATGTAGCTGTTGTATTGATAGGAATGGATAGAAATAACTAAAATATTATTATATATGTTTTTAAATGTTTTTAAATTTATCTAATAAAAGATAAAGGCATAAAATACGGAAAGAATTCAATTTTAGGCGTATATGCCCTAGTTTTCACTAAAGGTTCACTTATCGCCTTTTGATGGAGAACAATCATTAAATATAGTTGTGTTCACTCTTATACATTCTATTGGACTAAATAAAACTCTTCTTCAGAATCGGGACATCAAAATTTACTTTGTGTAAATTTTTGGTATCTTTCTGATAAAGTTCATTTTTTATAAATAGTGTAAAATGTGGTATTTTAATTCAAACCCTATTTTTAATCTAATTTATTTATATGATTAGATTATCATTTTAATTGGTTTTAAATTGAAATTAGAATATATTTTTACCATTAAATCCAATAGTGGTCGTTGGAATTAATTTCACTATGAAATTGGACTTAAACTAGTGTCAATCTTTTGATACTTATTGTTTCATAAAAACACGCTATTTGCTCTGACAGCGGGAATTAATTATTAAATTAATTAATGTGACTTATATGTTTTTAATTTTTTAAAATAGAATTCATTTTTGAATTCGGAATATCAAATATAGCTTAGGGTGAATTTTTGGTAATTTTCTGAAAAACTTCAATTTTTGATGAATAGTGAAACCACTAAGTGGTACTTATAAAAACAGATTTTTCCATTTAAATGAAGTTTTTCCATCATTGTGTTTTGAATTTCAAAAATCCGACATACATGGTTATCATTAAGAAGTAAAATGTGGTACAATGGGATAAAAATAATTTTTTGGTGAATAGTAACTTATTAAGTTTTTAATCGCGATTAGAGGTAATTAGTGTAGTTTAAGGTAAAAATAATGTTTTAATAATATGAAATGAACTTGACACATGTCCTACCCACATTTTTGTGTCATGGCAGACCAATACAAGCCATGGGTCAACTTGGGGACCCCATGGATCCACTTTGGATGGGAAATGACATAAATAACTTTTTATTTAATGTTAAAGTAAAAATGACACAAACTTGAGTTATTTTACGAAAATAATTTTTACATGGGGTTATAAAGATATGATTTTGGATATTGAATAGTCATTGGAAATCTAAAAATATTTCCTACATCATAGTAATTGTTTTATAATTTTTAGATTTTAAATAAATTAAATTATTTATGATATCATTATGATGCAGCGATGACCTCATTAATGAACAGTTTAAATAAAATGAAAGAATAATATAAAATATAAGACCTAAACTTGTAAAAAAACTATTGTATGGGAATATTTCGAAGCCTTATCATCTTATATTCGAAATATATCAATTTGCGACCTTATAAATTCGAAACACTTCTGAAAATAAAATAATAGTTTCATGATTTCTAAAAGTGCCCCTCCTCTCCTCTTATAAAAGTCCCCCCACCTCTACCTCATTTCACACACTCCTCAAGCCTTTGGCTCGGCCATCCCCTGCCCATTTACTCTCTAAACATCCCTCTCCTAATCCTATATGATTCCCTTTGGGAATAACCCTTTCAAAGGAAGCCTTTAGTCTCAAATCAAAACGAGTTACACTTTTAAAGGTAATTCATTCTCTCATGTTCATTTGTTTTATTTTGCTTCTCCAACCCCTTAAACTCTTTTTATTTACTTCTTTTGTAACAACACCAGTATATTCAATATACTAGGATTTTGTTATAAGATTTATTCGAGATATACTCTCACACAACTACATCAAATGGTTAAATAACATACGGTTTCCGTGAATGGTGAAATTCTGCCTCCCAAAACGATGATTGTTCAATACTCATTTAACACCTTCAATGGTGGCCATTATGATGTCATTATTTTTATATATGATATATAATATGTTTATGTTTTACTTAATCTTATTTATTTTTTATTTGTGGATAACTTTTATGGCTTCCATTATGGGTATAAGCGATATCTTCATTTTAGGAAGTGCGGACTACCGCCCCCTCAAAGTGATGTGATTCGTTAATGCCATATGTGCGACGTATAAGGGATGGATTTAATGTTATTATATATGATGTTATACTGGAATTATTATATACCTATATATCATTTTTATTTCATTCCATTAAAGTATGAGATAGAAATGAAAGTAGCGTTCATGAGTACGTACGTCTTACCGTCTCCATGAACGGTGCATTTCATTTCTTATCCCCAAATGTAATGTACTATTATAAGTACATGTATATAATGGATATATATGATTAATGATACATCAAAATGATGAATATAATTCTGGAATTAAAATATACATACCTCTCATTTTGTTTTAATTCCATTAATATGACAAAGAAATGAAAGTAGCGTTCATGCGTACGTACGGCTTACCGTCTCCATGAACGGTGCATTTCATTTCTTACCTCTAAATGATTATGTGATATTATAAATACATGTATATTCTAGATATATATGATATATATTATATCCAAATTAGGAATGTCATTCTGGATATAAAGATCCTTTGACCACACGAACAACATGTAATTGTAAGAGGTCCACTTTTGACTTAAGAACCAAATATCGACAAAACAAACGTTATTAACTTAAATGGTTACATAATGTTTATAACATGTCAATAGTTTATATAAAATGAATAATGAACTTGGAAAAGGTTATTAAGCAAGTATAAATTAACTCAAGTTTATTATTCAGGACGTTAAAGAACGATCGAGTCAAGTCGGACCCGAGGTAAGGGATCTTACTCCTCTCTTTTTAAGTACACTCTTGTTTGTCATTCCCTCTAAAGCTCATACTTCTTGTTATTGGGATGTTATTATATATTAAACATACTTTAATTTTTATGTTCATGTGATGAGAGACCCTATTCTCTCTCATCAATCCATTTTGGAAGTTTTGAGTGGCGTCGTTAGGGTGCCGAGTTTTCGTAAGTGATTTTTCATCTCACTTTTTTTCCCGTGAGATTTATGCTACATTTGCCACAATTTCCTTTGAGTGGTGTATGTACTGCCCATTATTTTACTCATTGTGTAATATATTTTCTTTTATGAGTATTTACATCAATGTTTTATTGTCCTTCTTTCATGAGGTGTATGTTTCGAAAGATACCCATGTCGGTAAGGGAACCTTTCACCCTCCTCTTTTTTCAAAGACTTCTTTTGTTGGGTATTTTAATTTATATATTGTTATGTTGGGATATGTTCTCATATATCGTTATTGATGTAAATTTTATGTCCAAGTGATGAGATACACTTTTTATCTCTCATAAAATCATTTTGATGTGACGCCGTTAGGCTGTCAAGGGAACTTCTTAACCCAATTTCGATTTCTTTGGGTTCAACATGTAGTTATTGAATATGTCATTATTTGAATATGTTTGAATGACCTTTGATTATTTTACACTTAATATCCACTTATATTTGGTGTATTCATTTGTGACACATAATTATGTAATTGATTTATCCTTAAACCAAGGATACCGTCTTTGTATGGGACTTCCTCTCAATCTCCATTCGTTGAGGCATATTGTGTTTTATACACAACCTTCTATTATACAGTGTATAAACCCCTTTGACTTTTAAGTTTATTCAAAAGGAATCTTTTTTATACGAAGCATTTACTAAATGACAAAAGGGAATGTTTTTGTCATACGTATGCGGCGACAATGACTTCTCCGCTGCCGTGACCATTATTTGAGTTTCGGCTTCCTCTACAAGCCATACCTTCTTTTTAAAAGAAAAATAAATACCATGTTTTACTTTTCTTTTATTTTGGTATTGAAAATGGTTTTCATAATGTTTTTATTATATCAATTTGTTGTATTGATATCTTGTGATTGAAATGTGGAACTGTTATGTTTCCTTTATGTATGTTTTATGTGATATGATTATGTTATGGTTCTTGGGCATTATTATGAAGACGAGTGGTTCCGTGTTAAACTAAGGGCGGGTGAGCCCGATATAGCTCTTCAATGCATTGGGTAAAGTGAAGGAGTGAAACGTTAAGGTTTCTCCGAAGAGATTTAGGGAATATACTGTGATGGGTATTCCAAGCGTAACCAAGAGGGTTACTCCCTACGTAAGAATGTTATGAATGGCTCAAGTTACCTTTATGTCTTATGTTTTCTATGATTTATTCATGGTTTGATGCGGTATGTTAAAGTGCCTATGTTTTATGGGAAAAGTATGATTTCATCCTTATGTATACATGTACTCATGTTTCCTTTCCATATTTTTATATCCCTTACTGAGCTTTTTATGCTCATCCCAAGTTTTTTTGAACGGTTTTTCACAGGTCAAGGGAAGGGTACATGATGTGATGATAGTGTCAAGGATGTGTCAAGAAAGAATCCATGTTTTATTTTAAATATATTTCTGTTGATGGGAAGAATGAATACTGTCTTTTATGTAACCACTTTGTTTAAATGTGGAATGTAATGCAAGTTTCATGATCTAATTCTATAAAACTCTAAACCTGAAAAGATCCTCAATGTGTAATCTTGTAATAACTCAAGATTAAGTAAGGTTTAAGGCTGGGGCCTTATAGGATTCATGCACAGTTTTCATCGCTCCTTCTGGGCCACACAACAAAGGCCGACGCGAGCCTCTTAGCTTGTAGTATAGGTACACAAAAGTAATCCAAGTCAAGTCCCCTGGTTCTACTTGATTCCCTTCACCAATTAAATATTTGGGGTACTTTATATTAAATATTTTCATCTCTATGAGACAAAAAAGAGGGTAAAAAAATTCACCTTTATGAAGAGAAAAGGAAGGGGTGTCATTTTATAAGAGAGGGAAAAGACACGTTTTGGATTACTAAAAAGATTAAAATATAACTATGTTACTCTCATGAAAATGCTATAAAATAAACATAGGATAAAATTAAATGTAGAATATGGTTCAAATATAAATAAATAATAAATTTTTATTTTTTTAAGGGTTATTTGAAACCTTATCTTTCGGATTAATTCCTTAGTTAACATTTTTTATCCTTTATTACAGTAACACATTTTTATAACGTAAGGTATTATAATTATAATTATTAGGTGAGAACTAACTCTTAAATTTTAAATGGATGAAATTTTGGAAAACAAATTATCCCAATTATCCTATTAATATATTTTATTAATTTTAAATAATTTAATAAAATATTATTTTGATAAAATATCATTAATTATAATTTTAATACTAGTAATTTAATTTGACTTAAAATACATAAATAAAAAGTTGTAATTAAAATTTAATACTTTAAATAAACACTAATATTTCATTATTATATATAAAATTCTTTTAAAACTATAAATCATTGAAATAATATCACTTTTAATATTTTTAAAATAATTTATTTTATATTTTATTAATTGAATAAATATTGTATTAATGTTGTGAAATATTCTAAGGAAATTATTTAATTACTAAAAAATTGAAACAAAATACCTCAGGAAATTTACTTATTTATTCTCAAAATATAAATTTATATTTATTCATAACTTTCTATTTTCCAATTTCTAAAAATAACATATATTTAAAAGTAAGAGAGTGACATTTTTTATTTTTCTTTATTTTAAATATTATATTGATCATTTTCATGGAAGAGTGTCCATTATAAAATATATTTTGATCTTTATGTATAACTTTAAATTAAATTCATGAAATAAAAATTAATATGGAACATTCTGACATTAAAACTTTGTTTTAACCATTATTATCTCGATTTTCTCATTACCATGCTGATAAATTTTACCATCGTTATTATTCATAATGCCTAATAAATGCACATATTTACAAATTTTATACCTCTTAGTTTTAAATATGGAAAAAAATTATCAAATTCATTAACTATAATTTATAGATATTAATTTTCAAATAAAAGTGGAAAATGTAATGAAAACCATATTTTAGAAAAAAAAATCCTTTTTTATGCATAAAAAATGATTTATTCTTACCTCATTCATAGTAATAATAATTGATGAATGTTAAAACATTTGACTGAATATATAATGTATATATTTCAAGAAAATCTTAATTTTATTTTTTAAAATATAAAAAATTGTGCATGAAAACATTTTTTTTCAAACATCCCTTATTATTAAAAAAAATATTTCATTTTCAATTTACAATCTATTGATAATTGAAGAATTTATTTTACACATGTGTAAACAGTAATTTTTTTATAAAGTTTTACTATTAAAACACAAGAACATAACATCTATGTTATAATAGTATAATATGTTACATTTCATTTAGACTCATGTTGTCATGTTTCATAAGATATCGAAAACGTTAAATTTATTTTAAAAGAAATATGTCTTAAAATATGGGGGTGTTTAATTCTTCCCTCTTCAAAAAATTCAATCAATTAAATTTGTACAATTGCACCTCATTAACAGAATTCAGTAATAATTCATCATAACTTATTTTGGTTCCCATGACAGTTATTCTATCTTATGATCTCCCCGTTATACCTTTACCATCTAAGCCCTATGATTCATCATCATCTGTACACTATTTCCCATAATCTAGATAATCTCTTCATAGAAATATTGTAAGGCTAAAATTCTATTTATTTATATTTGATCTCATGAGTTGGGTCTAGAATGTACTTCCAATACAAATATATATGGAAAAAATCATGTACTTTATAGTGAATTGATGGCATTTCCAAATAGTAATCCATAACTCAAATTATTTATAGAATTTAAAAAAGGTTTGATGTACAAATGGCTCAATTTTTATTTTTTACAAAAACATATAATACCTTTCCAAGAATAAACATTAAATAAAACCTTATCTCCCTCATTAAATTCAAGATATTTCTTCATATTATCAACATATTTTTTTCCTTTCATTCAGATGCTTATATATGTGTTTAAAAAATCTTTGTGTATTCCACTATTTCCACCACAAGTTTTGGGCCTACAAGATTACTTTCACTAACTTCATACCAAAATGTTAATGTATTACATATTCAGGAATATTATTCTTAATATGGTTCCATTTGAATAATTGAATGGAAGCTATTAATTTAATATAACTCTACCAATGGTATATATTGATCCCATGTTCTATTAAAGCTAAGAAACCACATCCTCAATATGTATTATAATGTTTCAATTGTCCTTTTAGACTATCCATTAGATTGAGGGTAATAAATGATGCATAAATAATCCTTAGTATCAAGATACATATAAATATGTTTCCAAAAATTCGTTGTAAATAGTGGACCATGATCAGATCCAAATGAATGAGGTGTTCCATAAACTCTTACAACTTCATTAATATAGGTCTATGAAAGGCTCCCAAGAGATATATCTTCTCTTATAATGGGTAAATATACCAATTTGGTAAGGAAATCATCAATGAACCATATGGAATCTTTCATTATAAGAGTTTTTAGTAATGCATTGAAATTTTCAATGGTTATTGCATCCCTATTCCACATTGTAATAGGTAGATGTTTCAAAACTCCTCTAGGATTCTTTCACTCATCCTTCACCTCTTTAAAAACCAAACATATCATCACATAATGAATATTTCCTCACTTCATATTATCCCATAAAAAATTCACATTCAAATTTATATACATCATGGTGTCAACATGGTTTATAGATAAATTAAAACTATGATCATCATTCAAAAATTTCCTTTTCATCTCAGGTAAAGATAGAACACATAGTCACCTACCAAGTACGTGTGGTTAATGGGTTATCCAATTGGTAAAAGGTTTGAATAAATGATAAATATAAACCTAAAAATCCAATGAAACTACATACCTTTATGTTGTTCATTGGTGTATGTAATTATTGGACAGACTTAGTCTTCATAGCATCAACTATGATTTTATTCACCAAGATAATTTAGCTAAGAGAGGAAACTTTCTGAAGATAGAATTCATACTTGATAAATTTCCTACATTAGTTTTTACTTATAAGATTTTAAATAATGATCTGAAAGTGATTCCAAGGGTTATCATAACTATTCGAGTACACCAATATATCATCAATAAATATGAAAAAATCATTAGGATATTCCTAAAATAATATATTCATTAGACTCATGAAAATTGATTGTGTGTTTGATAATCCAAATTGAATTATTATGGACTAGTAATGTCCATACCAATTTAAAAATGTATTATTTATAATATATACTTCCTTTACTCACAATATATGATACCCAAAACAAAGTAAAATCTTTGAAAAATATTTATCTCTCGGATGTTGATATAATATATCATCAGTATGAGTTAGAGGATACAAGATCTTTATCATAACATTTTTGATTTCTCTATAATCAATTCATATCCATGTGGATCCATATTTCATCTAAACAAAAAAGAACATGGGATACCCAAGATGAAACACTATGTAATATAAATCCCTTATTACAAAGTTCCTATATTAGTTCCTTTAATTCCACAAATTTTATATCGTCCACTCTATAGGGAGTATAAGATATTGGTTTTGTATTAGGGATTAAATCAACTGAAAACTTAGCTTCATGCTCTGGTGAATTTCTTGGTAATTCCTCAGAAAATACATATGTTTATTCTTTTATAATAGGTATATCCTCAATTTGAATATTACCTTTTCCATCCCCATATTTAGTCTGCAATTCTTCCCCAAAGATCTCATTTAAAATAGGTAATAGGGCTTGATTGAGACATGACTAAGATGATGAATTCTCCACTATAAAGCTATGTTATTCCACATCATCATCACAAATAATAATTTACTTCTCTTTAAAATAAATTTTTACATATTATTTTGAAGAAAAATCCATACCAAGGATAGTATAAAAATCAACCATTAGAGTAATAATAAATTTAGAAAATAGTACATGTTATGTGTCATAATGGTAACTGACTAACACATCATTATTACAGTGGGGCATCCACTAGGGTTCTTGACTCATAACTACCTTCTTAAGGTTATAGGAAAATATTTAATTTTTATAGAGAACATTGAGGATATAAAATGGTGTGAAAATATGGTATCAAATAAAAAAATTATAAATTTTAGGATGTGATTAAAGTACCATCCACTAAATCATTAGTAACTTCAACCTCAGCTATGTTGATCGCATAATATTGTCCTTCCACCACTATCTTTTTTGGGGGGAAATTTTCTTGACACCTACTACTATCATCTATATAGTTCACTATATCCATATTTTTGAAAAAATATTACACTGGATGATTCCTTCTTACCGTTAAAATCTTGATCATGGTGTCCTTTCTCTACACACATATTGTAAACTTTAACTCCCAACAATCTTGTTCCATGAATTTTCTTCCCACACTCAATAAAAGAATAAAAATACACCTTTACCAACATTTTATTTGTCTTATTTAATTTTCCAAAGTGATCATCAGCCCTTTTCTTATCTTTATTCATTTTAAGGTCATAAGATAGGAATAATTTCTTCTCTATCTTTGTGTCACAAGAAAATATGTACTCAAATGATGATAAGGTTTTGGAAACTAGTTCACTTCAAAGGAGTTGATTTATGACATAAAATAAATGTTAAATATTAATATTTGGATTATAAACTTAGTTCTCATAATTAATTAATTATTTAGAAAGTTGGATTCATATATAGAAACATTTTTATCTTTTTCTTATCATAGACTAAGTAATGTTATCTCCAGATCCTCTCATTTTTCTTGAGGAAAATATTTTTCCAAGAATAGTATATTGAAATCCTTCCCCTCCATGTTTTCTATTTCAAATTTATATTTAGTTTCAAAAATAAACAACCATCATTGACCAAATTCCCTTGAGATATGATAAAATTTCACCACATCCTTCTCCATTTCATTAGTTCCCAATATGAGAAATTTATTCTCGAGGGAACTTATCTATTTCTCAACTAAAAAAGCGTTTTTAATCCTATTAAATGATGGAGGTTTCAGACAACAGAAGTAGTCTGAAATTGTTAAACTGGACATTGGATCTATAGGATGATCCTTGCGATCTAGGTTATTATTCATAACTTGATTCATCTTTCATAAAATAGTTATAATTTTTTCATCTCCAACTCAGAAATAATTATATTTTCCCAGAGGGAAATTCCTACATAGATAAGGTGCATTTATACTTTTCCAATTCTATTCACAAGGTTCCATTTTTAAAAAATAAAATACACTGTATTGATTAAAACGTTATTAAACATAATGTATAATTCCATAACTATTGTAACACATATCATAAAAATAAAACATTATGCATTGTTAATCTCATAATCATAAACATGGTTTCTTTAGAAATGTTTTAAAATCATATTTTTTATAAATCCATCATAATGGTTGGAAAAAAAATGTGAATTAGATCAAGAATATCCATTATGTGTGTCAAACCAAGTGTTTAGAAATGCCTTTTGTGGTTCACCACTATAAAATCATGTTAAATTCCAAATATCACTTTTTCAGTTAGTAGCCCTAGGTAAAACTATTCCAGAGACACATCTATATATATTAAAGAAATATGGATGCATTTCTAAGAAATACACATAATCACTACCTTACAAAAACATTATGATGTTATTCTATAGTTAGAATTATCATTAAATCCAGTCATGGGGTTGTGTTTTCAAATTTGGGTTTATAAAATATAGATCCCAAAGTTTATACTAAACTTCCTCTGATACCAACAATAATGACCCTTACCCTTGTTGTCCAGAGTCGGTGGTTACATTCTAATATTGAAACTAGAAATAAGGAATCGCATCTTGAAGGACTAAATAGTTTATTAGTACTGGGAAACTAGGTACATACATTAATCTCCCATTACAATTGAAAATTTAGAAAAAAATGATTTTCATTGAGAATACCATTATTCCCTATAGAATATCCCTACATATCAATAATAAATCAATTCCAAGAATCATGGAAAAATAAAACATAATAATGGGGTGAGATTAGATGCTCAGTAATTCTAAATGTAAAATGTAATATTTCATGAATAAATAAGGTATAACCAATATGGAAAGGTAAATTTCTCAAAAACATGTGTCATTTAATCAGTAACTTGAGCATGAAGTATAATATTCTAGTACTAAATAATGATCCAATAATTCCATATAAATAATCAATTGAGCTTGAAATTTATCAACGGATACCATAGCTAATCAAATTATAACAAGTAAATCAACAACTAATATCATAATGAGGTAATGAATATTGTTTTATATCATAATCATTTTTTCAAGGCCTTGTTCCAAGACATATTATATAAATGGTTGAGGGATCATCCAAATAACCAAGATTGTTTGTCTCATGAGACCTACTGATGAATTAAATGGATATAGTGGGCCCTACACATAAATTAATAATTCTAATGGATTCCTCATATGAAAGGGAAGAAACATAATCAAAATAAACTTTCATATTGAAAAACCAGCATATGTAATGTTAATAATTACCTGAATCAATAAACATAATCATAAACCATCCAGAGTACCAAAATAGTAAATCCACATTCAAAAAATTCATAAAAAATTTGGAGAAATAATGTGTAAGGTTTAATTATAATTTTTCCATAGTGGAGAATAAGTAAAAATAAGGTTTGTTTTCATTGATGAATATAAATACCATAAAAATGTCTTTAAAAACATCCTAAAGGAAAATACACTTTCTATTTAATACTATCTTTATAAATAAAATAAAATTACAAAATATTTTTGAAAAAATTTAATTTTAAAATGATCACTGAAATATGAAATTTGAACTTAAAAAATTGATTGATCATGACAGAAGTTAATTATTCACATGATGTTAAAAACAATCCTTTCTCAATGATGTGAAAATGTTAAAAAACACCTCATTCAAAAAATAAAATCAAAATTACTTTTAAAAAAATTAAAAAAATGGGTAAAAACTTCATTTTAAAATCATATTATAATATTAAAATTATTTATTCAAATATTTATTTAAATTAGGGATGTGGAAGATAAATATTCGTGACCGAGTAGACGGACAATGTTGGTTTTACTTTAAAATGTTATTTTGGTACCATGAAAACATAAAGAGAGGGAATTTAAAGGAATAAATTTAATTTATAAATATATCAAAAGGATAATAAAATATATTGGCTTTAATATTGAAAAAAATATTTACTACCCCAATGAAAATACAAACAATACAGAATATTTATGAGATATTGAAAAAAACTCTTACCTTTTGTCTGATTTCTATCATATGTGTTTGAACCTCTTTTATGATAAATATAGTTTTATTTCGAATAAATTATATAACTATAATCATTTAAATTGTACAATATATGATTTGATTATAACTTTGTATCACCTATTTTTTAAAAATTCTTTCTTAAAACTAATATTTTGGGTCATAACTCCTTCATTTCTCATTAAGTTTTGGTCTGGTAGTTTTGGCCCTTTTATATTCATCATAGTTAGATAATATCTAGAATTTTAATCATTACATAAACATATTATATATTTATTGTATACTTATTTAGAGTAATATATGAAATTCATATCGAAAAAAATGAATTTCATCATTCATGGAGACGATAGACCATACATATGAAAGAATATTATTTCTATTTTTTAATGAACTCAAAAAAATAAAGTTAAATAATAATGAAGCTTTACATAATCATTATTATTTCATTTTTATAATGTATATTTGTTAAATTTATCCTTATTACCATCCATGTAAATCATAAAGATACAAATAATCACAATTCTTCGTGGTGGCAATAGTTCACATGTATACATGAGCGACGTTATCATTTTCCTATTTTTTGGAAGGTAAGAATGTAGATGTGATATTGTAATTATAGAAGTATTATTATTTAATAATTTTAATATATTACCATTAAACTCATCATAATACCTATCTATAAAATATGGTGATCAAAATTGAATTGTATAATAATGTGGAGACGGTAAGTTGTACGCACACATGAGTGATACTTTCACCTATTATTTGGTGAAAAAAGGGTAGATGATGATGTTTTAATAATAATAATATTTATATATTTTTTGATATTTAAGATAATATATTATTATATGTACTACATAATTAATGGATTTAGAAAAAAAACTGAAAGTGGTATGGTAATACAATTACCACTTCCTCAGAAAATATTATTTATATCATTTATTAATAAAGATATGGTTGGTATTTTAAGAAGATAGAAACATAATAATCATTTATAATGGTTTTTAGAAAGAATATTCTTGGATTTTTTTATCTGTGTTACTCAACGTGGTTTGAAGAAGTGAAGTAAGGAGTCTCCTTTTATAAGGGAGGGAAAGGACACACTTGGAATAACTATAAAGATTAACATATAGCTGAGTAATTATCAATAAAAATGCTTCTAAATGGAAATAGATTCAAATATAAGGTATTATATTCTTGAAATATCATAATCTAACAAAATTTGGTTGGGTTAAAGTGTTATTTTAAACTCAATATTTTGGTTTCCCTCCTTAGTTAATACATTTTAACCATAAATGTGGTAATGTATTTTTGACACATAAGGGCATATAATATTACTTAATATATGAAAATTGACTCATAAATATAAAATATATTACATTATAGAATAAAGCTTGTCTTTATTTTCATATGTATATATTTTAATAAAATTTAAAACTTTTAATGAAATATTTTTTTCAAACAATAATATTGATGTTATTTTGGAAAAAATTCATTTAATTTTACTTTAAATACATAAATAAAAAGTTTTAATTTGAATATGATCGTTTAAATAAACACTAATATGCCATACTAATCTATAAAATTCTTCTAACATAACAAATAATTTAAAATAATATCACTTTTAATATTTTTATAATCGTTGATTTTCTTTTTTATTAGTTGAATACAAACTTCATTAAAGTTATAAAATCATTTAATGAAATTATTTAATTACTAACAATTATAAATAAATTCAAATAATAAAAATAATTTCATAATTCTCAAAACATAAATTTATACTTTTTGATAACATTATTTTTTCCATACTCGAATTCATATTTTATATTTAAAAGTAAGAAAGTGAAATTATGAATTTTCCTTGGTTTAAATGTAATACAGACAATTTTCATGGGAAAGTGTCCCAAAAAAAATGACGAACCTAGGGTGATAATCGTATAATTATCATCATCCTATGAGAATTATTATAGATAATTTTTTCTTTAAAATTTTTTTTAAACCCAGATTAAGAAAATTTACACTTTACCAAGGTGATAAATTTTACCACGGTTTTTATTAATAATTCTTGAAAATAAATGGGATTTATATTAAAAAAATTAACATCTTGATTCCAAATATGAAATCAATTTTATTATATTTAGTACATATATGGGTCATAAAATAATTTAGAAATAAGTACACAAAACATGATGAAACCCATTTTTTAGATGAAACTGGATTTACTCTTATAACATTTACAGTTAAAATGTTAGATGACTACTAATTTTTTTTATTATATAACATAAAATTTTTATTAAAATAATAATTTAATTTATTAAGAAAAAAATACTTTTCTTTCATAAAAATATATTTCAAAAACATCCCTTTTCCTTTTTAAATATTTATTTTTTTCATTTCTAATCTATTTATAACAAAATAATTTATTTTAGAAATGTGTAAACCATAAATGTTTCATAAATTAATTAATCCTATTTGTATCCTCTTATTTAAAACTAGGTTATTATGGTACATTATATTATAATTCATTTAGACTCGTGGTTGCATGTATAATGAGATATTAAAGAGATTAGATTTATTTAAAAATAAATACAACGTAAAGTCTTGGGGTATTACAAATTTACCCTTTGATATATAATATTATGAGCCACTTTACTCTGAATGTATTTAATGTTTCATTTTATGTTATTTCTTTTAATGTGTTTATGGTACAAAAGTTACGACTGGTATGGTTTTATGTTTCCATCTCATTTTTAATAGATTTTGATTATTTTTTTAATATTCCATGTTTAATTATATTGTCATTGTCTATTAAAAATAATCTATTTTATTCTCCTATGGTTATTTTCAATGTTTTTCATTCATTATTCTCTCTTTGATACTTTAAATTATTAGGAATTTTTTAAGAAAACTAGGACTTATTTCCAATTTAATTAGTGATTTGTTTCCTTCTCTATATCCTTTAAAACAAATTTAGGAATACTTTTTTCTTTTATCCAATGACTATTTAAAATCATTTTCGCCTACATTTTACCTTATTTTAAAAAGTTAAAATGAAAATTTTCAGTTTTCTTAACAATTAATTTATGGTTTCTAACTAAAAGTGTGAATTAAATATATTTTTTTAATGTTTACCACACAATCATATTTTACATCCATCATGATCTTTATCTTATTTAAATATTCATTTAATATTTTCCTTGTTTATTTTCAAAAAAATTATTCTCAATATTATAGAAATTTTTTGTTTCTAAGGTTATGGAAAGAAAATGATATTTCCCCTAATTTCAAATAATTATCCTCACTCTCTTTTAATTTTATTCTTTATCTATGTCAACATCCTTTAAATATTTTTAAGATTCAATGGGGATATGTTCTTATACAACCATCTATGTTCTTTATATGGATACCTTTTGTGGTGATGTTTTAATGATTATTTTATTAATCTCGTTATTTCCATACATGTTAATTATGTTATGATGAAATAATTATGTCACCAAATTTTTCTATTGGTTAATCAAGTTATTATGGAAATTGTGGTTGTTTCTATCAGTTTTTTATTATATTCAAGATTAATGTACATTATTCATGTTATTCTCCTAAGACATTTTTTATGATTATAGATGATCCTGATATAGATAATAATGATCGGTGAGCCCGATATATCTCATAATGATGAGGGATCTTGATATATCTCTCTCTAATGCATTGGGTAATTTGAGAGAGTTAACTAGATAGATTTTACCCCAAAGGGTTTAAAAGTTGACTATATGGAATTGTTTTCTAATATAATTTTTAATTACCATAATTAGGTTCCCATGATGAATGTATAACATCCCAAGATACCAATAAGATTTGTATATGCTTGTTATTATTTTTATGGTCCCTTTAATTAAAATTTATTGCATTTAGTTCATGATCATAGAATCATATGACTATTTTATTATGATAAATAGTTATTCTATGAATCTATTTTCGATCAAAATGTGGAAATATCTATGTGTTTCTCCAATGGTATGATTGATTATTGGGGATTTTAATTATTAAACAATCCTTCATATCAAGTTCACCATTTCCCAAAAGATTCCAATGGGTTTTTATTCATAGAGACAGAACCACCCAATGGTTCCCTCATTTGAGATTTTTCAAGAACCTACGTTCCAAAGGAATTTGTTCATTTCGTAAATGTATCCAGTGATGTTTGGGATCACATTAGTTGAGAGGATGGGATCTTGGCTCATCAAACCATTTTTTTGTGATTTATTGCCTAATATGGGACTCTATAAAATATTTGAGACGTGTTCATGAATGCTTTATTAAATTAAAAGTATGAAAAGGGTCACCAATTAATTGATATTCAAGTACTAGAATGAATTAAATTTAAAATAATATGTATATTTATGAGGTTATGCATCAATAGATACATCTCAAGGTTTTTGAGGTTCACTATTTATGATACCCTTTTGTTAATGTATTAAATATCATTTGGTCTTCTATTATTATAATGATGGTTTTAAGCGGCAAATTGGGGTGCTCTGGAAGTAGTCGACGTCTAGGGAGATGTGAGTTTTTTTATTTCAAGATTGGTCCCATGAGATGGGATTACGAATTATCCTTGTGAAAGGAATCAGAACCCACATAGTTCGGTGTCACTAAATGGTGAAAATAATACCTTTTAATGTCATTGACTAGGATTAAACAATTCAGTTTACCCTAATGCAGAAAGGACATCTCAAAAAATGTTCTTAGATAGAGTTCGGTGTGGTGCTTGTAAAAAATCATCCAAAAGAACCTGGAAGATATGTAGACTCCTATTTCTCTTACAAACAGACTAGGATTGTTTACTAGAGAGAATTAGAGTTGATTTAGGGATTTGGGTTTGGACCTCAAGGAAGATTACTGCATATCCCTTTTGGATGGTAATCAAAGCCCACATAGATTGATTAGCTTTAGGACCGACACCTATAAATGTCCTTTGAAGGTTTTTCACTTTGGTAATGTTTCCTTTTTGAGAATTGTTAGATGGTTCTATGACTTATACCAAATAGGAGGCCCTTTATTTAGAATGGTTGGGGATTATACCAAATAGGATTCCTTTTTTCTCTCATGTTATAGGTCCATTGTAGATGAATACATTGATTTTTAATCCCATGCCTATGGAGGCCATCAAAAGGAAGATGAGAGGAAGATCCGAAAAAGGATTCTCTATTGATAAATTCATATGATCAATTCGATTTCATGATCATTATTAATCTCTAAGACAACATGAGTCTTGATCTGTGTGAGAAACAAGTGGAATTCAAAGATCTGATAAATAACACAATCTCTTGTTTTCATTAGTGAATGAGTTTGAATCTATAATAGAGAGAAAGATATTTGATTTTCCCAACTCCAATATTATTTTCGTAACTAGGTATAATAGAGGATAGGTTAGGTGTGACATCCTACAATAAAGATTGGGGTATTACTTTTTTGAAATATTATATTTTCTGAACTCCATAAGAGGAGAGTAGAATAAGTCATTAACCATCATCAAAGGGAAAGTCAAGTGTTCCCCCTCTCACCTTCTTAAATGGGAGGCCCCATGTCTCAGGGATGATAAGGGAAGTACTTAGCCTTTGCCTTAATGTCTAAAAATTAGGGGTCTGTTGCACAACCTCCTAGGTTGATACCCTCATTACCATGGGTATTTATTATTGAAAACACTCTAAGGATCCCACCTACAAGGGTGGTTACATTAAGGAACTCCATTACTAGAATAATGTATAATAGAGAGGAAATAATCATGTTCCCTAATATCTTTTCAAATATATCTGGAGTATTTGGGATAGGTCTTGTCTTGGTCTCTCTTAGATGATGGATCCATAGGAAGAGATTCCCGACCATTGGTATCGTAAAATTGGGCTCAATGGAGGCTGGTGTAGGTAAGGCATTGGCTAGCTGAAGATGGATCACATAGGTAAAGGTTGGGAGAGTATAAGATGGGTCTCATCTGTGATGTTTGGAAGAGATGAAGGGAGATCATATTGGGATGACCTTGGTGATCCAGAGATGGATCTCATATGTGATGTCTATGTGATATACAGATATCACACACAATGTATACTTGAGATCATTGAAGTGGTCTCGTGTAGGGTAAGGTCTATGTGAGTAGAAGTGGGCTCATATTGGTAAAGTTTGGCTGAGCTGGAATGTTCCTCATATAGGGAATACCAGTGCTAGCTAGAGATAAATTCTGGATAATGGATGACCTAAGCCACACCACTTTTCTGCAGCCTTTCTCTAGTCTCTAATAGATTCCAAAGGCGTCCTTGTAGGAGTCTCGTGTGGGTCCCTAGTTTGGTAGGATATATTCGCACTAATAATTTTTGATTATGGGGAAGTGGTTCCTCATGATGGTGTTTTTTATTTCACACACTGTAGGTACTTCTATCCTACTACTCCCCTTAATTTCCTCTTCTCTTATGTTTTATAGATCTATCTTGATGGACTTAGGGGCCTGACCAAATGCCTAAGTAGATCTTCAAGGATTCTCTATATTTTTTCATCGTCTAAAATGAGCATCCCCATGGTCGTATTTATAGGAAATATTGGGACCTTGGGGAATTCAGTTGTTTTCACAGGTCCATCATGTATGTTTTTTACACATGTGTTGCGCATAATTGGGAGTGCTCCATCTTGGCCATGAAAGATAGGCTTGCACGAGCCCCTTAGCATGTAGGATGGGTATGAAAAAGTCAGCCTAGGCAGGCTCCATGGTTCTTCTTGGTTACCTTCACATATAAATTATTTGAGGTATTTTCCATTAAATATTTTCATCACCATAAGACAAAAATGAGTGTCAAAAAATCCACCTTTATAATCAGATTCCTTTAGAACAAAAATAATCTTAATCTAAGGTAAATTTAAGTCACTTGGATATATTCTAAAATCATTTGGGGGATTTGGAGAAATCTAAATAGTTGAATAATTCTATAATTCTTTTCTAAGAAATGGATCCTCAAGAGCGAGGTTTGAATATTTCTTGGGTCAATATGGCATACCTTGAGTTTTGGAATGATGACCCCTGAAGGGATTACTTTGGAGTTTGTGAAAATCTATATTTCTAAAGACGAGAGAGGGTGATTTGTGAATGGAATGTGTCTATGAATAAAGGGAGAATCTATGTTGTCATTGGAAATTAATGTTAAAGTTCTCCTACAAAAATTTGTTTTATGTAAAAGAGGGTAATTTTTTTCCATCATAATCTTGAAAAGGAGTGTTACTAGGAGAAGTCCAAAATAGAAAGACCAGATTGTGGTTGTCTCTATGAATAGTGGAATATAAATACTATGATTACAATATAAGTAAGGCCTATAATGGAAGATTTATGCATCACTATGTCTTTGGGTGGAATGAGAATCATGTTTTATGTAGTTCTATTTGGGTTGATGTGGTGGATGACCAACATCGGAAAGAAATTATCCTCCATAAAAAGTGTTAAAGCATCGGTTCCTTTAATTTCAAACAACAAGAACATGAAATTTGTATATTAACATCTTTTGAAAGTGTTATTTTGTGATATGATTTACGTTAAAATATCTTTCACTGAATGATTATCAATTTTATCATTCATGGTAATCCTTCCAAGAATGTTCCAATATATTTTGGCTTGAAGGGAGAAAGTTGAAAGCTATAATATGGGAGGTTTGGATCTAGAGATTGGTATAGGACAAGACTACAAAGAATTACTATGGACCATGTTGAAAATTTGGTTCCATTATAATGTTGTTTGGGGATTACGGTGAAAGAACAGTTCTCTACTGGGATGAATGTGCATTCGGTTGATATTTTCTTTGTGAAAGACTCATGAAAAGATAAACTGTATAGTATCAGTTAATATTTAATCAATAAAATAGTCATATTGAAATTATATTTTTGTGGGAGAAATATGAAAATCCAACTAGGGTGGATCAATGAAATGTAAAACAAAGGATTCCTTATTAATTTGACATTATATTAACAATGTCTCAAGAAATCTTATCAAGATTCAGATTTCCCCAAACATAGAGTTTTGTTTTTTGGAGGAAGGTTCCAAAATATGTGTCATTTCATATCAAAATTACCAGAGAATGGGTAGAAATTTTTCCCTACATAGGTTTGACCCGTATTTGTGTAATTATTATGTTTATAAAGGGGGTTTAATACGACCTCAGTTATAGGGTGAGAACCCATATTGAACCCTCTCATAAAGATATGAACTATACTTAGGAGTGTTCATGAATTTATCATATTGTGGATGAACCATGAAATAGAATTTGGGAATCACTATGTATATAAACTAAGATAAAATCAATCTACACATTGTTCTTGAATTCACATTATGCAAGAGATGTCAACCATATAGTTTAGTGTCATATAGTAAAGACATCAGGTGTTCCATTTAATGTCATGTTTATCGGACCATGTTATCTTATGCATGAATGGAGAATCCTTGACCATGCAGGTAAGCCTTTACCAAAAATCCTAAGACCACATGATCCATGCTTGGTGTGAGAAACAAGGATTGGAAAAGGATTATCCCACCACCCAAATGCAATTAAAAGAAAGGATAGGGGAATTTTGATTATGTGGTGTTTAAACCAGGTTGAAGGATTTTGGCGATGCTACATATCTCATGGGAGTAAAAATCAAGTTTTTTGTAGTTTTTAAATTTAATTCATTAAAGATACATCAACCATGAATATTAACATCATACAGAAAGGTTGTCTAGTGTTTATTTTACGGTCTTATGTCCAAGACCATGTTAACCCTAATATGAACTGATATGCCTTGATCATGTGGGGAAGACTTTATAAAAACTCTTAATACCATGTTATCTATTCTTGGTGTGAGAATGAAGGACAAAAAAGAATTCTTACACCACACAAAGGTGGTTAAAAGGAAGGACATGATCATTTTGATCTTGTGTTGGATAGACTAGGATATAGGATCTAGGCATCGCTAAATATTTCATGGTAATTAGAATCAATCAATACATAGATATTGAATTTTAATTTCCAATAAAAGGGAGATATACATATACTTTAGTATCATGTTGTAAAGAAATAGGTAACCCTCTATGAAAAAAAGCATGAATCCCTACAAGTTTTTCCATGAATTCAAGAGATTATCTCATGAGAGGAGTCCCATGTATGTGATATAAGGCTTACTGGGATAGTATTTTAGAGAATCATATGCTTCTTACATAGTATAAAAATATAGTTTAATGTCATGGGATAAATACATTGTTTTATTATTTAACTTCATGTCACTTGGATGATATTTCATGGAAATTAATATGAGGCTTTAAGGGCCAAGTATTTCCCAACATATTTTGGATGTGATGGAGGTACATTTAACCCATGATCATGGGAGTTCTTGGATAAAGAGAAGTGATATGGAACCTAAACACATGGAATAACCAAATACCATGTTTCAAAATTGATTTTTAGCATGATTTCCTTGAGGTTTATAGAGATTGAAACATCATGCCCCATATCATTGGCTTGAGAGGGTGAAGGAATTTTACATGGCCTCAAGAGATGTGCCCCAAGGGGACAATGGCTGATAATAAATGTTGAGGGATTGGGGAATAAATTAGAGAATGATTTTCCCTTGAAACAAATCCAACCAAACAAACACTCAACTGTCAACAAACTACATGATGCATGTTGAAAAAACAACCAAACCCATGAATTACCAAAATGATAACCAACTAATCCACAACAATCCCACATGCCATATACAACCAAGCCAAAATTAGAGAACCAAGCAGATGATAATAATAACACTCCAACATTACTAGAAAATCATACATAGATCCACACCAAGCTCAATTCTCTAAAAACCACAACATCACAAAATTATCTTCACGAATTATTTGAAAAATGAGATTATTTACTCTTACCTATGTCCTTAAATACATTATATAAAAAACCACCAAAGTTCCAAAGTTGGAGTGTGAGTACAAATATATAGTATTTTTTTCCCAAATGACTTCTCTACAAAAACCCCTAGGATAAAACCTTTAGCACATTTATATAAAATATTTTATATAAAACATTCTATAGTGAAACCATTACCACAAGCCAAACATACCCTTATCAAGCCATGTAACATAATGTAAAGCCATAGAAATTCAATAATCCATACCATTGTCACACACATTATCACTATAAATTTCCACTGCACATATCCACAATACAATCAAATCACAATATAATGTTTCACAAACCCAAACTAGTATAACAGTCACGGAGGCACTTCTGTCCAACCTACTCCTTTCTTCCCAATTTAGTGGCACATCACCTCCAATTATCCTTGATGGTGGTCGTTCCATACACTATCCATCCTCTCTTTTATACTGGTACTTCTCTCCCACTTTAGACACAATACCTAAAAAATTAATAACCATGGACAACTCACCAAGGCCACAAGAATATGCAAATAATCCTTACCATTACATGTCAAGACACTTTAATAAATCACCCATTTATTTAAATAATTTTTTACTCATTTTCCAGGCCAAACAACATTTCAATAAAATAAATATTTATTGAAAACCCTTTTTATCAACCCTTTTCATAAATCAATCCCAGAAACCCATTTCAAAATCTTCATTTTAGAATCCACAACAAGAGCATTTCACCATAAACCCCCTTTTTACAAAAAATCCCCAAAATATTACCAAAAGGATTTCTGACCAATTTATCACATCAAAACACTATAAATTTAAAAAAAACAAATTAATTTTAACCCTGATTTTCTAGCATAGTGGAGTCGAGAGAGAAGTCACCTCCTTTTAGGGTTCTGGTGAAATTGACCCACAAGCAACTACACCTCAAATCCGGAAAATGCAACAACGAAACTGCTCTAGATCCCATTTTTTAACATCCAGAAGCCTTAAAATCAACACCCAAGAAAAAACCCCTAGATCTACATATAACTGGTGTAGATCTAGAAGACTGAGAGAGAGGGAGATGTATATCTAAAGGAAACCACAAAAAACCATGAGAGAAGACATACCTGAGGGAAACAACATTCAATGCACCAAGAAACCCCTTTGATTTTCTTCCAAAACATGTAGGATAGAACCTCCAACCTTGGAGAAAACAAAAACTCGAGTGATTATCTAGTGGGACGAAGTTTGGAATGGAATTGGGTAACCCCGAGGGAGACCATATTTAAAAACCCCTTTTTTGGTGGCCACATGATTTTCTAGCATAGTTTGGGAAACCATTCGCTAACGATGTGCACACCACTACCTCGAGATTAGGTTTCCTCATGGTTGTCTCACAATGATTGATAAATTTCGTACATGCCATCTAAAGCCCAGTGTCTCCCCCTATACGGTTTCCTAGAGAACCCCCATAGTTTCACCTAACTGTACTCAAACTTTACACCCTTAGAAAATCCTCCAAACGTATTCAATACCATTACAAACTATGAAAACCTATTCTCATCTCATCTCAAGCACATAAAACCCCTAAAAAGGAATAAAAAGTCCAAATACCTCAGACTGGGGGTGCTACATTCTCCCCATCATTGGACTTTCCATCCTCAAAATGTAGTGAACCATCTTGTTATTGAAAGAGCTCGAGCCATTGCCCAGCCATCTCTTTATCGTGCTCCCAAGTCTCCTATAAAATCTGACCATGCTACCAAAAAACATGAACTAAACTAATTATTTTACTATGAAATACATTATATTTCCTATCCATAGTCTCCATTGGAACGTGCACAATGGAATCATCTTGTTCTAGGTCAACATTATCCCAATGAATCACATGGTCACAATCTGGATGATTCCTTTTCCACATCGACACATGAAACACATTTTGCACCACACTAAACCATGGTGGAAAATCCAAAGGATAAGACACCTCTCCAATTGGATCAAGTATCTCAAAAGGCTTAATATACTTCAGAGATAACATACCCTGCTTCCCAAACCGATGATTTCCCAACCTAAGAGATATTCTAAAAAACCCATGGTCACCCACCTCGAACAACAACGGTCATTGATGATGTTCCACATACAATTTCTAATAACTTTTAGTCGTCTCCATCCTCTTCCTGATCCACGTGATATTTTTCTAAGTCTCTTGGACAAAGCTTGGTCCAATCATGGAATTATCGCCTGTTTCGACCCAACATTGTGGAGAACAACATAAACGCCCATAAAAAGCCTCAAACGGTGCCATATGTATCGAATCCGGATAACAATTATTATAACATAACTCCACCAATGATATGTGCTCCTCCCATGAACCACCAAAATCCATCACACAATCCCTTAACATTTCCTCCAAGGTTAGTATCGTCCTCTCATATTGGCCATTCCATTTGAGGATGATACACTAGGATAATAGTCAACTGTGTCCCAAGGGCTTGCTGTAAGGATTTCAAGAAATGATATGTGAACCTCCAATCTTTATCTGATAAAATTAAAACAAGAACATCATCCCGATTTACCACTTCCCGGATATAGATTTTGGATAGATCTTCCACTATATGGGATTCATGAATTTGGATAAAGTGGGATAACTTTGTGAGATGTTCCATAATCACCCCTATTGAATCGTGTTTCCTGACCTTTCTCAGAAGACCGGTAAACAAATACATTTCTATCTTCTCCCATTTCTATATTGGGATATGTAAAGACTGAAACATGCCTACTGGCCACTGATGCTCTGCCTTGACTTTCTGACAAGTCAAGCATCATGAGAAAAACCCAGCCACATCCCTTTTCATACCGGCCCACCCAAACTACGCTTTCAACACCTAATAAATTTTATGAATTCCAAGATGGATATCCCACCTATAATAATGATATTCCTTGAGAATTTCCTCCCAACAAGACACTTTTACCACCATACAATTCCAAACACATAGAAATTAATTCCCATTCAGTTCCCAGTTCTCAATGTTCTACCCACCATTGAGGTACGACCCCATCACTATACAGTTAGAATCCATTTTCTATGAATCTTTAACCAAACCAACCAAGTAAATAAATTAAAAAACTGAAAAGAAGACAACTCTTCCACCCTGTTCATCGCATTCTAACTGTATGACAGCTATGAATGACATCAAGTTCCACTGATCTAATGCATGATTCACCACTTGAGCATATTATTTCCCACTTAATGCACTTTCCATCGAATTCCCCTTATCCATTGGGTAAATTAAGTTGAAATAAAATATCTAAATATATACCATTCATCTACTTTTCCTCAGGTTCAAATATAATTGTGAGAATATATGATTTAAGCTCTTGTGATCTGTAAATACTATAAATTTCTCAATGAAGAGATAATGATGACACATTTTTAAATCATGAACCACTACTGCTAACTCCAAATAATATTTTTGGGTAGTTCTTATCAAGAAACCTCAACTTCCATGATCCATATGCAACCATATGATCCCCTTGCATGAGAACACATCCAACCATGACCTCGATGCATAACAATAAACCACATACCTTTTCCTTGGTTTTGGAAAAACCAAATTGGTTCTGATTTAAGGTGACCCTTTAACTCTTCAAAATGTTTCTTATGCTACTAATCCTATTGAAATGTGATATTTTTCCTTGTAAAATCTATCATAGGTGAAGCCAATCATGAGTAATCACGAACAAATGTTTATAATACCTAGCTAGACCAAGGAAGCTCCATATCTCGAAAACGTTATTTGGAAATTTTTATGATAGACCAGCCTATATATTTTTGGGATCATTTGAAACACCCCTCTAAGAAATAAAATGGATATGGAAACAAACCTCCTATATCTAAAAGTCACACTTTGAAAATTTGGCATACAACTAATGATCCCTCAAGATCCCCAACACTATCACCAAGTGTTGCTCATGCTCTACCCTTGTCCTCAAATACACCAATATAACATCCAAAAGTACTTCCACAACAGAATCTAGGTAACTCTGAAATATCGGATTCATCAATTCCATGAACACTATTGGTGCATTCATTAGAACAAAGGGAATAAAAACATACTTGTAATGGCCATTTCAACTTCTAAAAGCTATTTTCGGTATATCCTCCATCCTCACCCTCAATTGGTGATACTCTAACCTAAAGTAAATCTTGAAGATCCATTGATCTCCCATCAACCGGTCAAAAAAATCATTAATTTGTGGAAGTGGATATCAGTTCTCTATCGTAACCTGATTAAGTCCATGATAATCAACACAGAGTCGCAAGG
The DNA here is from genome assembly GCA_963277665.1 of Viscum album. Lineage (NCBI taxonomy): Eukaryota > Viridiplantae > Streptophyta > Magnoliopsida > Santalales > Viscaceae > Viscum > Viscum album. The sequence goes on from OY728140.1 coordinate 658,836,499, forward strand.
TTCCATCCACCTTTTTAACAAACAAAACCAGTGCTTCCCATAGAGGCGTGCGAGTCTGTATGAACCCTTTTTTCAAATTCTTTCAAATTCACATTTCATTCACGTAATTCTACTAGTTCCATTCAGTAAGATGGATGTGTGATAGGACTAGTCTTCGAAAAGATATCAATCATAAATTACACTTCTCTCACAGGTGGTAAACATGATATTTATTCAAAAAATACATCAATAAACAGATCCAAAACTATTGAAATAACACACTTCTCAACACCTTCCACCAATAAGAATGACATAACCACCAACTGATATGATATTGTGCCAACTTCTGGTGCCAAAAAACCTATTTCACCCTACTTTTTACTCTTATACCCCCTAAAGAGATGTCTAACATCATCCTCTATCACAAAACTAATTGTTCGCATATAGAAATAGATGTGGGCCATAAAAAATCATCAGCCAATCCATTACCCTGATTATCTCATAATAATATTTCTCAGTCACTGAGAAATTCCACATCAATTCAATGTTTTCCACAACTAAACAACATGTTCTACATAGGAAGGATTGACACTCTGTTTGACACAGATGAGTTTGTAGTATCAAAATAGAAGGCATCATTTCCACGTGTAAACCTAAAAAATGAAATATTTGAGAAGCATTAAAAGAATGTGAAGTACTTGTATCAATCAAGGCTTGAATCAACATTGAATTTCAAAGAACCATACCTGATACCGTGGATGGTCCGAAATGATCATCCATCACCACCTACTCAACTTCAAACAACTTCTTACTTTCCATGATCTTCTCCTTATTACCCTATTGAGTCATTGTGGTATTCCAAGAATAACCCTAACCCACTTTACTCTGATACTGAGGGGTATGCTGATGTATCCGTACCATCGAGTCATAAGACCCCTGCGACCCCTGAGGAGTGTCATAGACACCCGACCTCGAAGCATTCTGACAATAATGATATAGATGCCTCATATGCTTACAATTATGAAATGCATGTGGTTATTCCATAAAATCCCACTTGATATGCCTCATATAACCACATTAAACAATTCTCATCTTACTCGAAGGCTGTGAAGGAAGATTCATCGATCGTGTCGTGAAATTCTGAGTCATACTCCCACCATAGAAATAAGTATCCCTCTTCCTCTTAAACCTAGAATTTCAGTTCCCACTATTTCCCATGGGTACCAACATACTTCTCCCTCATGTATCACTAACAAGATCAGGCTCAGCCACCATATTTCAATTTACCATTTCTGTTTAATCATCTGTACATACCACCGTTATCTTGGAATTAATTTCCTTGTGCAACCCAACATCAAAAATTCAAGCCTTCAACGATGTACTACCCGCCACCTTGGGTGAAAAAATCACTAAGATCATAAAATTTGAGTAATATTCAGTACATCTATATTAGCTTGCTTCAAACACAATAAATCTATTGTATGCTAAATTCTGAATGTATAATGGTAGAATTGTTTATTAATCAATTCCTCAAACCCCTGCCATATCACACCTTGGTCTGTCCTAGCTTGGACCACCTACTCCATCCACTGAAGGTACATAACTTACAACATGTACATGGCTAACTTCACTTTCATCTCTACCTATGTGCTCAAGAAGTCAAATATCCTTTTCATTCTGTTCATCCATGCTTTAAACCTTTTTGGTTCCGAATCATCCCTAAACAAGGGTGGATTATACCTTTGAAATAGAACTGCATTATCCACATTTTTTGGTTCATCCACTTTATTCCCACTTTCCAATACTTGGAATGCTTTCCCTAGATGCTGGTTCAACTAACACTCAGGTGAAACCACATTTTTAGCAGATCCTTCTAGTTGGTCTCTACGACTCCAACCCAGTTCCAATTCTATCAACACAAAAACAACCATAAGTCCCACTCCCTTAACAAGAAAGGGTATAAAATTTTAAAATTAAATTACATAACAACTCTCACAACCATTATTTCCACAAGTTTACATTTTTGTTTTTGCGTTATTCTGAAAAATCCACCATGTTTTGAAAATCAACCTATTTTCAAAATACCACAAGTTTACGTGTTTCAAATCCTTCTATTTATTAACCCAATACATACTTTCAAAATCCAAAATTCTAAACAAAACAATAGATCATTATACCCCAATTAAATATACATCCTAGTGGGAATTCATTTCTACAATTCATTCTATGCTCATCTCATTGGCTACACAAATGACTATGAGATGTCTAAACCCTATAAGTGTCTTTAAACACTTATGTACACAACTCCTTGGTAACTTTATGAACGGAATAAAAGGGTTGGATACATCCTTTTATGAAATAAATTCCATTTTCTGACTATCGTACTTCTTACTACCATCCCAACTCAAGGAATTGACCAGGAACGATTGTCAACACCATGACCAACGATTCACACCCTAGAACTGACAACTTCTCCCCATTCAAATACAAGGACCGAAAAAATTGATACCACTTGTAATATCCCTCCCCATATCATTGGCTTGAGAGAGTGGAGGAATATTAATTGGATTTAAGCAACATTCATAAGGATCCCAAGTCTATAAATTAATGTCGATGGATTCGATAATAAATTAGGGAACTATTTCCCTTAATACAAAACCAACCAACCAAATTATCCACTATTAACAAACTACATCTGCATGTTAACAAAACAACCAAACCCATGAATTACTAAAAAGAAAACCAAATAATCCATAACAATCCCACATGATAAATACACCTAAGAAAGAATCAGAATACCAAGCAGAAGACTACCACAAGACTCCAATAGAACTAGGACTTCATCCATATCTCCACACCAAGCACTATGCTCCAAGCACCACAAAATCAAAAAATCATTATGTTGAACCACTAGCAAAATGAGATTATTTTCTCTTACCTGTGTTCTAGAATAAAACATCTACAAAATCACCCAAGTGCTGGGGAAGGGTGTGAGTACAAATACTTAGTATGTTTTCCCCAAATGACTACTCTATACACACCACTAGGATAAAACAGTTAGCACATTTATATAAATTAGTTAATATAGAACATTCAATAGTTCTACCATTTCCATAAGACACACATACCCTTATCATGCCATGTAACACAAGGGAACACCACAAAAATTCCATAATCCATAGAACTATCACACACATTATCACAAAAAATTTCCACTTCACATAGTCACAACACAATGTTTCACAAACCAAAACCGGCATAACAATCATGATGGCACTTCCCCCCGACTGGTTCCTTCCTTCCCAATTTAGTGGCACTTCCCGTCCACTTATCCTTGATGGGGGACCTTCTATTCACTATCCATACTCCCTGTTATAGTGGTACATATCTCCCACTTCACACACAAAACTAATATAATTCATAACCAATCACAACACAGCATGTCCATAAGAATATGAAAATAACCATTTCCATCACATGTCAATCCACTTCAATTAATCACCCATTTATTGAAATCACCATTTAATTTTATTCCTTTCCAAAAAACATTTTAAAAAAATAATATCTTTATTTAAAACCCTATTCATCAACCCTTTTCACATTCAATCCCATCATCCCATTTTAAAACCCACATTTTAAAATCCACAACAAGAGCATTTCACCACAAACCCCCTTTTTCACAAAAATCCCCAAAACATCAACATAGGGATTTCCAACCAATTTTTCACATCAAAAAACAATTAATTTTATGAAAAAAAATATTAATTGTAACCAAGCTTCAAGTTCTAGCAATCTGGAGTCAAGAGAAAAGACACCTACCTTTAGGGTTCCGGTGAAATCGACCCACTAGAAACCACATGTCAAACTGGAGAACACACCACTGAAACCACTATAGACCCCCTTCACTAACACCCAAAAGCCTCAAAATAGACACCCAAGGTAAACATAACCCTATATATAAACACAACAGGTGTATATCTAGAAAACCAAGAGAGAAGGAGATGTAGATCTTGAGGAAATCTCAAAGAACCATGAGAAAAGACATACTTGAGAAGAACCTCCTTGAATCCACCAAGAAACACCTTCTATTTTCTTCCAAAACATGTCGGAGAGAACCACCAACCATTTGGAACACAAAATTTTGAGTGAGTATTGAGTGGGAGGAAGTTCGGATTGAACTGAGGTAACCCTGAGTGAGCCCAGAATTAAAAATCGCCTTTTTAAGTGGTCGCACAGTTAGCTTGCACGGTTTGGGAAACAGTGCGCTAACCGTGCACACACCACTACCTCAGGAGAAGGGGTCTACATGGTTTCCTTGGACGGTTTGGAAAACCATTCATAAGCCATGTGATGCCCACTTCCCCCTGGAACAATTTCCTAGAGAACCCACATTGTTTCCATAAACCGTACTCAAATCGTGCACCCTTATAAAAGCCTCCAAACTTTTTCAAAACCATTTAAAACTCTCCTAACCTCTTAGTTACTCATCCAATGCACTTAAAACAAATAAATAGGTATAATAAAGGCTACATACTTCAAATTGTGTGTTCTATTGATATAAAAGAGGTCTCTTTTTAGGATACATGTGCCTCTAGTTGACAGGCCCTTCTTGTGGGTGACTAATGAAAATCCAAATTGGATTATATCAATTCATATTGAAAACATATGTTCCCTGAGGAAGCATAAATTTTGTTAAAAATGGATAAATAAATCTTATGGATATCTAAAATTTACCTGGACAAGGATTTGGATATGTCTAAGGAATATGGTTGACCACTAAGTGTTCATTTTGACTAGCATTGGAAATGAAGTGTAAATTCCCCACCATATATCTTTTATTTATATGTGGGAGAGGGATATTTTTGTTTCCATGATGATATATTGAATGTGGGAACCTGTGTTAAGGCCACCTACATATATATCTAATTGTCTATTAGATAGGGGAATTTTTTCATGGTTGTGATTAGGACCTCAGTTCTAGAAATCACTACATATCCCATTTGAGGAGTGAATCAAGATACAAATTGATCTTGAATAAATTCTATCCATTGTAGGTCTGAACCATACACAAGGGTGAAATTTTTATTTTTTGTTTTGACCCATGATTAGAGATATTAACATCACTATATATGTTGGGATTGAAGGAATCAAGTCATACATAGTTCTTGAGAAGTTTTATGTCATGCACTGTGGACATGTACCATGCAGTTTTATGTCATGAATTAAGGAAATTTCCATAAACTTAAAATCCCTATGAATAGGATGTTAGGCTATAAAGTTTAAATTCTTATATCTAGGTCTATAATGTTTTGTTGTTATAGGTCATATAACTAGGACCATATTTTTTTCTTTTTAAGTGCATACATATATGACCATGCTGTTATGATATTTAATGTTATAAATTAAGGTTCTGGAAACCATGTAGTTTAACATCATAAGGCCCAGATGATGGTGTCATGAATTTTATCATCTTGTGACATTGATGAGGGTGTCTTTATCAAAAAAATTGTTTCTTGAAAAATCTTGAATTGGAAGAGGTCATAATATTATCCCGATACATTGAGATTAGGGAATATGCTCAGTTAGAGTGGACATTTTGTATTGAATAATATCCCTTTAACATTATCTAAATATTTTTTGGTTTCTTCTCTTGTATCATTAGGGTCCTGAAGACCAACATAAGTTCTTCTTATTGGAATGAAAAGTGGTGAAATTTCTTATTAAAATAGATTGTTATCTGATTTTGATGGACCTCTAAGTGATAAAAGGTAAGACATATTTTCTCATAAAGTCACTCCAATTCATCCATATATTTTTGGGTTTTCTCATCAATGTATAATTGATCACATATGGAAACATAGAATGAGTGAAATTGGAAATCAATGGGTTGGACTGCTTTTATCCCATATATAAGTGAATAAAGTGTTTATAATGTGGCAGTCAATGTTTTTGTCTAATAGGCCCACAATCCATGTAAGATATTTCCAGGCCAAGACTTTTTATAACAATACACCATCTTTTGGAGTATCTTTTATGTCATTTTTTTAAATTTCTCAACCTTTTCATCTGTTGATGCATGATAGTGGGGTGAATGGTTCGATTTTAGTTTATACTCCTAATATATCTTCTCTAACTTAGAAAAATCGAAATTGGTGTTTTTTCTATTAGTTTTATATGAGGGAAACCAAATCTAGTAATGATGTTGGATTTAATGATGTTGAAAATGATTTTTTCGGCATCTTCTTTGAGGGGTACTTTTTTTATCCCAATTGGAGAAGAAGTCAGAAATAGTTAAGATTTTTTTGAACAGCTTGGATTTATTTGGATGATACGACCCTATAATGTCCATTCCCCATAAAAATGGATAGCAGTATTTGTTAATGTGTAGAAAATCCAAAGGTTGATGGATATATTTGGCATGAATATGTATGGAAATACACTTCGTGGTGAATTTTTTAATATTATGTGTCATCGAAGGAAAAAATGTATCAAAGCCTCCAAATCTGATTGGAAAGCCTAAAACCTGAATAGTGGAAACCACGTGCTCCCATATGTACTTTTTTCATGAAATTAGTAGTTTTTTATCCATCAATGTTCCTGATAATAATTCCTTAAAAACCTCATTTATAGATGACTTTTTAGTGATTTGGGTATTTATAAAGAGTGAAGTTAGTTTTTCATCATTATATTTTATCTTTTAAGAACTGTCTGATCAGGGCACTAAATTTTAAGGTCGGTCACAATGGTATCATCTTACTAGTTGCAGGACACTCTAGTTTAGGGATGAAATTAAACTCATTTATATCTTCTAGGATTACACGTACTAAAGATGATACTATTTGGATTTGAAAATTCTCATGAATGTTACATACTGGTCTGGATCTACTAAAGTTGTGGTTACATTCTCTAATGAATCATCTTAAAATTATATGATCATGGGAGATGAGTCAATATTGGGTTCAAGGGGAATTCATCCATTAGACCTCAAACATAGTCATGTAGGTGGATTAGCTCCTCCTTTTATATAACATAATCCCCATTTATATTCTTAATTACTAACTCTAAATCACATTTTACCTTTAAGTGGTCCACTATCATTTGAAGTACTAGTTCTGGCCCTTTAATGAGGTCTTGATATTCTACCTCATTTTTTTACAACCTTATCACAACAGTAAGGAATTAGAAATAACTTCATCTACTGGTGAGATGATCATGACTCCCAATTCAACCTTTTTTATCATGGTTCATAAAATCTCATTCTTTTTTAGATTCTGTATGTTCCATAAAAATACATATCCCTTGAATGTGGTCCTTCGTGAATTTTGAAAATCTTTTATTTGTAAATTTTGTATTTAATGACATTGTTTCTATAGATGGATATCCTCCAAGTATTTCTTTCAAATTCAATACTTTTACCACTTTATGAGGAGAAAAATTAATGTAAACTGCTTCAAGATAACTTAACACTCTATTAAACATCAAGTTAAAATAGGATGACTGAGGATATTTTTGAGTGAGTTTTTTTGAGAAACCAAATGGAACTCGTTCTACTAAAGGTGGTGCCTAATTTTATGAACCATGATGACTAAGTCCAAGAATCTATTTTAGAGATGTGAATAATAGCTGTTGGTGTCAATAAAGGTTCAACTAAGACAATATATGTTATTTTCTTTCCCAATGTTGTGATTTTATGTGATTGAATCACCTATTGATCACTCCGGAACTATCATGTATAGAATGAGAAACATACCCCCAATATTTTGAATTAACATTGGTGGAATCAAGAGATGTTTCTTAATGGTATCAACTGATTTCTAACAGTCATCATTCTACTTAAATGTAATCCCCTACTCTATTAACGTAACAAAGGGAAAACACACGCCTATGATGTTTTCTACAAATAACTGAATACTGATTAGGTGTCCCTATAAATCCCTCAATTAGTTGAGTTTATGAGGTTGTGACATGTTGGGGAAAGCCTTTATCCACATAGGGTTTACATCAATGCCATGATGGTGTATGAAAAAGCTTAAAACTTTCCCTAAGGTAACCCCAAAATCACATTTCAAGGGGTTCATCTTCTAGTTGTTCTTTCTCAATTTGTTAAAGATAGTCTCAAGATAATCAAGGTGGTCCAAATTTCATTTGGAATTAACCACTAGATCTTTGATATGCAATTCAACAAACCTTACCAAGAAGGGTTTGAAGATGCAGTGCATTACACAGTGGTATCTACCACATGCATTCTTCAAGCCAAATGGAATTACCGAATAGAAAAATACACATTGAAGGGAATAGAAGGTGGTCATTTATTCGTATTATTAGGCCATTGGAATTTTAATATACCTTGAATTTCCATCCATGATGGAGAGAGATTGATATCCTTCTGTATAATCAATTAATAGTTTTGTAATTAGAATAGGTAAATCATCTTTCGGATAGTGTTGAATTATATCGTTAAAGTTAATGAATCCCTTAATATTATCGTTATTATTCATTATTAGGACTATAGTTTCTAGATATTTTATATACAGGACTTCCTGAATGACATTTGTTTTGATAATATTGTCATCTTCTACCTTAATTTTGGTTGCATAAGTTGTTTTTGTCCTTATAGCTACCTCTTTATATCCCTAGTGGTTTTTCAGAAAGACCATGTGGTGAGTCTCAACCTCAGGATCAGGTCCTTGAATTTATATGCAATTATATGTTAACACATCTTGAAGCTACTTTATAAATGATGTATATTCCTCTTATTTCATAGAACACCTGACCTCACTAATAAAAGTGGGTTGTGGGTCTTCCTTTATAACATAATTTATTTCTATGAGTTCACTAATGGTGGTATAGAAAACATCCAAAAGTGGTGGAGGGGAAGCCGTAAAGCCCTCCTACTCTTTCGATTCCTATTATTTTTATGAGTTACTCTTAGTGGGACTATGATATGAAGGAAATTTCTCAATGTTGGGATAGGATTCATCATTTTGACATCCAAAAGATGATGTATCATCCTCCAACCCAACTGATGATTGGGGTATCCTCAATCTTCAGAAGGGGTTGGAGTGAGGGATAGAGAATGAATCATCTCTTAGTGACATGAAAAACTATTCCAAATTTGTGACGATGAATGTATTTATTAATGCTCATGTAATGAATAAGTGAATTTTCATCTTTTCATCTAAGTGTTTACCAATTTATAGAGAGTTAGTGAACTTGTTTATCAATCAAGATCAGTTATCAAGACTTATATCATGGAGGTTTATTAATAAGATCATATATTTTGGCCCAAGATTTCAATATTATTGATGGGTAGTACATATTATTCACTGAAATTATTCAAAGGATTAGTCATGGTCATTTTTAGACCATTCAAGTCCATGAACCAATCAACACCGTTAGTTATGGGTTGTTTCCCTTCGCTTGGATAGAATCTTGCATCAATATAGTGAGATTCCTAAGATTTTAATGGGGATTTTTCACCATAGAGCATACCAATTTTAGCATTAATGCAATATTAGAGGCTTTGGTGGTATGAACAGGGGATTTTATCTTGTTGATGCAACCAAGTCCTTCTTGGAAGAACATTGAATGTAATATCATACTGAATAACTATAAATTTAGAGTCACATACAAGGTACTCATACTAAGTCCTAAAATCAAATCCACCAATAGTATTTTTATCACTCTTGTTTTAACCCTGTAGAATTAGGGAGTAAGAGGAAAGGTGGGCTTCACTATAACCTATTTGATGAAGTGTTTGGACTGCAATGAGGTTTAAAGCTTCAGATATTATCAATGAAATACCCTCGTATATCAATTTAATTTATTTCTATAGATATATACAAAGGACTGATTTTACCTTGTATAATGAAATCTTCATCCTTCTCCTCAAAGTGATGATTATGTGGTACTCTACAGGATCAATCTCTGCATGATATGATTCAACTCTAGTGACTTTATCTTCAAATTCCATAGGTCATATTAAATCCTCTATTAGAACTTCTTAGAGGTATTTTTATAGAAATAGAGAATATAATATTAAAAACCTAGTTGGAACCAAGCCCAATTTATTACAAATATCATATTTTGTGCTAAAGGAATGAACTTCCAAGTAAAAAGATTCACTTTTTTTGTAAATTTAATAATTAATGTGATTGATGTAGGAAAATATTTCCTTGGAAAATGAGTTAAAGGTGCTTCTGTCCTTGGTGGGTTAGGTCATCTAGGTTTTCCTACACACTGAGGTTGATTTTGTTTTGGAATCCTCTCTAGTAGATCATATAGTAATATTAGTTCTGTTAATAAACTAGAATGTGTGGGGGAACTCTCCATCTCATAATTCACTTGCTGGAAGTCACTCCCATAAATTTGGTCTATATTGATAGTCTGAATGAGGATATTGTGGAAGTATTAATTTATTTTGTGACTATATCATTACCTTTATCCCTAGTCTCTATGACCACTTTCTCCGGTTCCCTATCTAGATATTTGGGATGTGAGTCCATGTTCATACTCATCATTGGATAACAGATCCATTAAGTGAAACTAATTGAATAGATGATCAATTATTCTTCAGATGAGGATTTTTTCTTGTAGGTAAACCCTTCTGGTACTATTTGGTTTGGTGGTATTAATGCTTCTTGGACTGAAGTAATTAAGTATAAGAGATTAAAATATAAGATAATTGTTTGTATAGGTTAATATTCTTATGTATGTTTCCCACCCTTCCAATAATGCCATTTTTTAGAATATTATGTTATAGAGGGTTGTGGTGATTATGGGTTTGGTTGTACCTTAATAGAAGTAGATAGGGAATAGTTGGTTACTTCAACTATTCTTAGATGATTACTTGAGTTTGGTTGAGTGAATTTCTAGTCATATAATCACTGAACTTCTATTCCCCTTTTTATTAACTTCACGCCATTCACCCTCTTCCTATGGTTTATAGTGGAAACACATTTCAGTTGTGTTGATGATATTTTCGTCTTTACTTTCCTAGAGTCAACCATTTTTTGAAAGACATATTTTAAAATGAATAATTCATGGATGTTGTGACCCAACATCTTATAGAAGGAAAAATAATTTGGTAGATATTTGATAATACCCAAATCAGAAATCTTGGGCTTTCATAAATTGATCATGTTGATCTGAAATTTTATGATGAAGTATCTAGGGGCTTGGTCATCTCGAATTGAATAAAAAAAATTATTTCAAAAAATCGATTTCACCTATTTTCCATTAATTCATCCTAGAAAGGTGGAAATGTTTGATGATTCTAAGGATGGGATGCCTCGTGATATGTTGTGGGTTTCGTATATGGGAATAGTTTAAGAATTATTGTAGAAGACCCTATTTTACTGGTTATCTTCCCTGAAACTAATGAAATTACTCAATACATTTCCTTTATTCTTAAGATATAATCTTCTAATGTTTTAGAAACTACATAAAGATCCTAAAATACTCTTGTATATTTAATAGGGATGACCGGTGTGTGTATATCGTCATGAATATTCTATATATCAATGCACACTAAGTATTCTGGGGAAGTTGTAGGTTTAGAGAGTAGGTTAACCCCTTAAATCGAGAAGTGAAATATGATACTCTCACATTATACCTCTATTTTTAGTTTTATAGGTAGACGATTATTGTGTTATATAGTATGGAGTTGAATTGAAAGATAAACTTCTAAATAATATCACCCCATCTCATGGTCCAATGAGTTGATAAACCGGTGTACCGTATAAAGGCTGGTGCTTGTATTGTTTTTATGAAACATCATAGTTTCACTGCTTCATGTTGTATAGGGGTCCCCACCGTGGGATCATAGTAAGAGAGTCAATGCATAAAATTATTCTCTTGGTCCCATGAGCTTTAAAAAATTATAAATTTAGGGTTCCCAAAGTTTGATGGAGGGTGGATTGGATCAACCGATTCTAGGTAAGTCTTCCTTTACGATAGCCCTGATACATGTCTTTGTTACATGAATTCCCATTGATCCACCAATTACTCAAAGGTATTGATAATACCTTGATGGATATCTTGTTTATTAGAAGCTTTATCAATGGTTTCAATAGGTGGGTACATATGTGATGGCATTGTTTGTACCCACGGGGTTAGCCTATAGGGGTTGGTCCATGAGGATGTGTCTGACCCATCCCTAATTTTTTAACCAAGGGATAGAACTCTGTATATCATTCTACTATTGGTTCCAATTATATTTTTTAGTACCCCTAATTGAGTAGGTGGTCTATCTGTATTTAAACTACTAGGATGAACCCCCTTTTCTAAGGTGGATCGGCTGGGCGTACAAGTTAAATCTCTTCTTGTAGAACATATCCAATATGGATGTTTCTTAGGAGTAGTTCTACATTGATTTTCCTCAACTCATTTACTTCTCTCTCATGTTGAGAAACTATTTCCTCATGTGTGAGAATTTCAACCTTTTTTGGAGTCTTGTTGTATACAGCCTTGTATTTACCCATTTCATTGGTTGATTCTCACTTAAGATGTTATAGTGGAGTGGTTGAGGGAAACCCACTGATTCAAACAAAGTATTTGGTTTTAGGTACTAACACCACCTTCAATAATTTTAGTGTGGACCATATTACAAATAAAAACTTCCTCATTCTTCTTATCTATATCAGTATTGTGTTCTCTAGCATCTAAAATAGTGGTATTAATGATTTTCACTAATGTGTAACAAATTTTATGAATTTTTTCAGACTCTTTGACATATTTCTTTTTATTGTGTCCACCATGAGGCCTCATCCATCCTTACACTAGTCCTTTCAGAATATTTTGAAGAATGGTTATCCATAGGTAATCTCTGAGAAAATTCATGTGGATTCCATGTGATGACACCAAGTCATGGGATAAGATGATATGGTATGATCCATTTTGTGGTGTTCCCCCCTAATTAGGATAATCTTGACTTACATTTAGTAGGAGGAGGTTATGGTAAAAAAAATCCCCAACCATCTAGAATGGGTCTATTTATGTTCCCTTTCAACAACCTTTCAATAATGTTTTTCTAACCTCAAAATTTATGTTATGAAAACTCCCAAACCTTATAGATGGGGTTTCTCCTTGATTTCTAGGGCTGCTGCTGTCATGGATGCTTTCTGGATTTTATAGTGTTTTGTTTAATCATGGGATAGGTGAATTGTATAGTTTTCACATGATCTACATAATTATAAATATATTGGTGATGCTTAATGATTGGAATCCCTTAGGAGGGTGGATTGATTAATATTTTTATATTCTTGATACATAAGTTTTTTTATGGCATGCACTCTTCTAGAATGACATTTTTAAGAGTTATGCAGGCCTAGTTTTTTTTACCATACCATCTATTGAAAAAATATTCTATTTATTGATATTTTACAAAGGCTATGATATATCATGATTTCACCTTTGGAATACTTTCCAAATTAGTAATCCTAGTGAAATGAAACACATTTTGTTTCCCCATCCTCTTATATGAACACTATATGGGGAATCGATGATCAGAATATGAAATTTTCTAACACGTTGAGACATGCACAATTTAGGGATCTTTGTTGATTTCCCAAGTTTTCATTTCATGTATCTAAGATAGTTTCCCAGTAAATTTTATGGTGTATCCTATATATTACTTTGATGTAGATTAAATATTCTTCTTAAGTCAATTATTTTATTTTTAAATGATGAAGTGTGTTTCATAGATTCAATTGAATGTTGGGAACATGGTATTATAAAAATGCCATTGGAATGCTATATTGGGAATTGTATAAAGGCCATTACATAAATGGAATATTGTCTTTTACAAACTATATCCTCATGTACAACATTCCTTCTTCATATTTTTCTAGAGGATCCACAAACTATTTCGACCAAAGTGGATGCTTCCCATCTTTTTTTATTATAAAATTTCAGATTGGGTGGGAATTATTTTTTCATATTAGAAAGTGGTTAATATAAGGGTGGTTCAAATAATGACCATTTAATTATGATTTATTTATGTTTAGAAAGGATTTAACTTTTCAATGACGTTGAATCATGCATGATTTTCCCCATTTTCCAAAGTTCCTCATGGTTGGAGGGGTTTATCATCCATAAATCTATAATGGGGGCCTCTTTGGTGATGTAAAATGTCATTGTGGGGAGGAATTTTGTAACATCATTCATTATGGGTTGTACGTCCATCATTTCTTCATTCCCAACTGCAAGGAGAATTTCAAAAATTTATACTCTCAGGGGGATATTCAAGGAGGATGGCAGCCAAAGGATGACCACCTTGTTGTTTGATCTTCTATACGGGCTTTTTTGATACTATGGCACTCATTTGGAGGTAGGATCTTGAGATAGATTAGATTCTGTATTTGAAGCAATATTTGATGGTAATATTCTTGAGGAGGACCTCTAGAACTACTACTACTATTTTTTTACTTTGAAATAGATGAGAAGGATCCTTAGTTACCATAAATAAATGTCTTAGGGATTCATGATCTCTAATATTAACTATAGTTGGATCATAGTTCGACTCTTCATTTTAAAATTTCCATTGACGCGGCTTCTTTTTGGAGTCCATCTTGTAGGTAACTAAGGATTATAATTAAGGATGAAGGCTTTCATATACAAAATCTTGTTTTATTATTAGTCATGTCACTACAGGAATTTTCTGACAGGTCTCTCAAGTTTGGGTAGGGGATTTTGCAGGCCTTGGAGTGGCCATTGAGATAGACTAATTACCTCTAGTTGGAATGGGGCTATAGAATTGATCTAGTTTTCAGTATATAAAGGAGTAATTTGGCCCATGAACCTCTTGGAGAGGAGCATATATGTGTTTATTATCTAGAATGACCTTCACATTGTGTTGGTGAGTCTCTCTAATTGTTTATATGGGGATTTTTATTCACCCTTCTACCACTACTCATGTCATTATTATATCATGGTAGGTTAGTGAGTAGTGGGAAGGAATTTATGACTACCCTTTAACCATTTTAATAATGTTATCAGTAACTTCAGTAGCTAGAATAGGGATATATTCCCAATTCTTGGGCAGAGATAGGGTGTGTGCCTTCTCTTATCTTCCATTTACTTACAGTTTATCCTAATAAGAATTAGGATCTGGGATATAGATATAGGTCTCCACCTAGTTTTTTGCAGGTATTTTCTATCTATTTTCATAGTATGCTTCTATACTAGGCTAGCAGACTTGATAGATTAGGGAAGGTCTTTGCACCTTCTCACTATTTCCCATAATATTCGATTGTAGGGATTTTTTGATGCGGGAAGGTGTACATGCATGCTCACTATTTGATACTAAATTGGAATGGGAGAATTCTCTAGATTATATCTAACAGTGCCAATAGACTTGGATGGTGTGGATATGTGTTTGTGTCTGCTCATGTTTTACTACTTACATTTAATGGAATAATTCTTTTGAGGTAATAGAGGTATGTCCCTTCCCCAACTGTCTAGTTTTTTACATCATCAGGCCATCTTGTGTTCCCATTTTTGGGTGAAATAGGATTGAATTATTGAACCCCTATATTTTGAAATATGAACATTACATATATCTTTTGGAATAAGTAAACATTATACAAAAAATTCAAGAAGACCGTACTAGTATAGTTCCTTTAGAATCATGGAAACATAAACATTAAAACAATACTGAGCTACAATATCTTCAACTAGTATCTCCTTGAATTTTATCCATCTTAGACACATCAAACATAATACATATCTTCATAAAATAGTGATGGAAATATAAAAATTAGTGAGATAAATGATCAAAAATGGTCAACATGGGAGACATGTAAGTATAAACTTGAGTATAAGGGTATGAGAATGTGATCATGAAAATACAATATCATTCCTTGCATAAAAAATATCATGGAATAATAATTGGCATTTCATCGTACATAAATCAAAATTAAATAAATAAAATATTCCATGAAATCATAACATAGGAATAAGACCTGGAATTGTGGCAACAAATAGGCATATATAGATTTCTATAGTAGCCAAGGCATCACTTCCAAGACCATCTTAGTGGGAAAATGTCTATTACTAAACTAAGTAACCCCCATTCCAACCTTTTATTATTGAACCATGTGACCCTCATTCCATACATGTAATACTGGACTAGGTAACCATCATTCTAACTCTATATTACTGAACTAATTAACCCTCATTCCAACCCTATTTTACCTTATGAGATATAAATATTTACCCAGTGCATTGGAGGGAGATAAAGATCTCACTCGTCACACAATGAAATCATACATACATGTTCCACAATATAATAAATATACTTTTCATAACCCATTAAATGAAATGGGATTCACAAACATGTAAACATATCATCACCTTTGAAAATACATAGGTTTCATAATCATTTCATCATAAACATAACACGTGAAAAGAAGTGGGTTTCAAAAGTATATAACTGGAGAAAGAGAAAAAGATATCAAAACATTATTCCATAAAAACATAATCCCTTCAAATAAATAATATTAATGGAAACATTGAATAATTTCCCCATTAAGGTAGGAGTGAAAACAATTTCTGTTTACTTAGATGGGAAATAATTTTGAAAGATCTTTTAGAAACATTTCTTTTGGAAAATTTCCTTTCTTCTTTAAAAAATGATTTTTATTATATAACACATTTTGAAAAGAATTTTTATTTGAAAATAGATATAAAAACGTAAAAAATAATACTTTAAAACAATAAAACTTTTTTAAAATACAATTTTACTTGATAATTATATTCAAGTATATTTTGAAAACATTTTTAAAAAAATGGCTTTTGAATATAATAGATTTCCAACCAAAGGGAGAGGCAGTAAGAGTTTACATAAAAATATTATCTTAAGTACCAAAGAGTAGAAAATTAGTACAGAAAATAGGAAATAATGAATAAATAGGGGATAGGGAAAATCATGAATATTCTTGAGATATGGATAATAATATTTCAAGAAAGGAAGCATAAACATAAACAATCTCAGAAAATGATGAGATGATCTCAAAAAACTCTTATTACCTGGTAACTTGGGATCATACTCTTCATCTAAGAAATTTAAATTACATGAATCCTAATATATCATGAAATAATTAGTTTCATGATATAAAATTTAAAATTGAGGTATATACACCTCTAAAAAATAGTTTAGGTGCGTAACAAATCATGATTCTCAAGAAGAAAAATAAAGACAGAACTGTTTTACCAGTTTTTTAACTTTTGAAAGATAAAACCCTTGAAAGAAGGTTCATAGAATTTATATTTTAATAACCATAAATATAAATACATGATACATAGAATAAATTCATGGGTAGTAAATATACCACGCAAAAGGAAAGAGTGGCGAACATATCCTGTATCTCACAAAAAATAATAGTGAGATGAAAATCCCCTTACCTTGGGTCTTGAATCTCTCCCAACTCAAACAATATTTTTGTATAATAAATGTAATTTTATTATAAAAATTTAAAATAATAATATTCTTATATATATTACCATATATAATTTTATTTTGACCTTATATTTCTCGCTTGTTAACGATCCTATGTTAAGGTTTAACATTGAGTAATATTCGCTTTGTTCTTCGCATGTGTCTTAATTTTTTATATTTTTTATCCTTATACTTATATAAAGATTAATGAATTTTAATAATTATATAAAAATCAAGTATATCCATTATATTTATATTATAATAATCTACAGAAAAATGAATTGTGTAATAGAATACACAATTCATGGAGACGGTAAGTCGTAGGTATTCATGAACGTTGTTTTCCATTTTATGGTCATATTAACAGAATGTATGTAAATAAAATATGTATATATATATCATTATTATAGTATAATTAATATATTATATATAACATATAATTTAATTAAAAATATCTTTATAACATTCTGTGTGGTGTGTGAACGAATCACATCACTTTGAGGGGGCGGTAGTCCATACTTCCTCAAATGAGATTATCATATTAACACCAAATGGAAAGTAAAGTGATGTGTGTTGTAAAAATAAATAAAGAAGCTTAAATACATGGTAAATATAAGATATTACAAATATAAAAATATTCTTCTTCAAAATTTCCATCATGATTAGTGATAAAGTAGAAATGAACAATCATGGTTTCGTGAGGTAGTAGTACGTCGTACACAGAAATAGTATGATCAACATCCAAAATGAAGGATTAAAGTTATAAGATAGGACTTCTGGGAGGATAATTTTTCAGTTCAAGTATAAAACTAAATGTTTTAAAAGGTGTGAGGAATGGGTAATCGTGGTGGCCATTTATAGGGAAAGAAAAGGACTCATTTGGAATTTGTAGAAACAAGTTAGGTCTGCAAAAGTTCCTACCTAACAAAAGTATGAAAAAACAAAAACACTAAAACATTTAAGGTTTGTGGAAATAATATGGATATACTAGGGTTTTTACAAGTTTCTTGGTCATTTGGGTTCTTAATTTGATGTTTTAGTCTCTAATTAATATTTATTTAACATTAACCACTATGAATAATTTTAATCACTTTTTCTAATCATTTTGGTAAAACATTAACATGGTATTGTTAGACTACAAATATTTGAATTTATAAAATGTTTTATATATTATTTTTTAAATTCACTTCACACATGAAGAAAAATTATTATTAGTGCAAATCCAGTAAATTGGTTGAAATAACTAGGTTTTAAAGCATGAAAAAGTCAAAAGTTTGTCAAGATTTAACATTCAGTTTCAAAGTGAAATTGATCCTAATTAATTTAATTGAATTTTTATATGAAATATTTATATAATATATCCTTAAAAATATTTATAATTTCATTTAACATCAATAATTAATTAGTAAAAAATGAATTTTTTAACAAAAAAGCAATATTTTTCACTATTCATCAAAAAAATGAAGTTTCTTAGAAAATCACAATAATTTACCCTAATATAAATTTGATATTATGAATTTAAAAATGAAGTTTATTTTAATAAATTACATTTCTAAATGATACAAAAATTAATTTTATTATAAAAATCGGTTCATTTGAGAAAATGATGTTTTTATCATAAAACAGACTTTACCAAAAATAATACATTTTATTATCAATATATTTTATTTATATATAACATTATAAAAAATATTTGAAAATTATTTATTAAAATTAATATTACCTTGTTAAATGGCTACATTACAATTAACTTATTTCAACAATTAAAAAAATAAAAAGTGTTATTTCATAGAAACTCATTGTTGCGTGTATCGTATGCCAACTCAGTGTTGCTTGTGAAAAGAATCACTTACATAGTTCATTGTAAGATATAAATGGAAATTTATGTTTATTCGGAAAAAAATATTCCATTAAAAATAGGGGTGTTATATTATACCCCCTTAAAATTAATTTCACCCTTGAAATTCGTCACCCGGGTGAAAACATATGAGGATACTCTGGCTTCATCGTATCCTAATGTTCCCACGTAGCATCCTCTAGGTGGTGATTTTTTCCCAAAAAAAATAACCAAGAGAAGGGTCTAGTTTCATAGAACTTTCTATGATCAGTCCAAAATTTCATCAAGTCGCTCCTCATAAGAAAGATCTTGCTCCAGCTATATGAACTCAATGTTTTGTACACGTGAATGTTTGTGTATTTACTTCCTCAGGATAAACACATGGAACACATCATAAACTTGAGAGATCTTGGAAGGAATTTATAAGTGAGAGGATACAATCCCAAAAAGATCAAGAATATCAAAGGGATTAATATACTGAGGGATTAGTTTTCCTTTCATCTAGAATTTCATAACTTTATTCTAGGGTGAGATTAGTATAAACACTTTTTCACCAACTTCATACTCTAGATCATGCCGACGGTTATTATCATAACATTTCTTACAACTTTTAACTGTCTTGATATTTTATTGAATGGTTGTAACATTCTTGACCATTTTTTAATTTATCTTGGGTTACAATAGCTTTGTTTCTCCATCCTCATCCCAACATGTTGGATATCTACATTTCTTCCCATATAGGGCTTTAAATTGTGTTATCTGAGTGGTCAAGTGAAATCTATTTGGGTAATAAAACTTAAATAGAGGAAGGTTCTAATCCCAACCGCCTTTTAAATACAGAGAACAAGATCTCAACATATCATCTAGGGTTTGAATTTTTCATTCATATTGGCAATATGTTTGAGGATGATAAGAAGTGATGAAATTCAATTTACTATCAAGTGATTTCTGAAGACTTTCCAGAACATTTAGTTAATTGTCAGATCTCGTTCCGATACAATAGAATATGGTGCCCCATGAAACCTTACAACCTCATTAATATATATTCTAGAAAGCTGATAAAGGATATAAATATTCTCTAATAGAAATTATGTGTGTTGACTTAGTAAGGGGATAAACCACCACCCATAGAGCATTAAACCCTTAAGAGGTTTTGGTAGTCCAGCAAAAAAATACATGGTAATGTTCTCCAATTTCCATTCTATTATGTGTAATGGATGCAACATCCCCTATGAATTTTGTCTTTCAGACATAACTTTATGGCATACCAAACACCAAGATACAAACATTTCAATATCTCTCTACATGCCATCCAACCAGAAGTATTCTTTCAAGTCTCTATGCATCTTCATTCTTCCAAGATGAATAGATAATGAAGAACTATGTGATTCTTATAATAGCTCCTTATTCAAATCTGGTATGGAAGGAACACATACACAGTTTTGGACCCTTATCATTCCATCCAAATCATGGTTAAACTCAAAAACATTTCTGACCTTTTTTTAAGATCTTCTTATTACTTATAGGCCTCTTTAGTCTTCACTTAGATATATGGTTTAACATTCGATTGACAAAGATAATATTTTTACCTTTCTTCTATATTTCTAGATTAATCCATTTCAAATCTAGAAATACTAGATCTTTTTTTCTCCTCATCACAGATAATCTAGTAGGATCTTTTTAACTCAAAGCATCAGCCACCTTATTTTCTCTCCCTGGGTGGTAATGTATTTATCAATCACAATCCTTTATCAACTATAACCATATTATCTGGCACATGTTCAACTCCTTCTATGTGAATATATATTTTATAATTTTTTGATCATTATATATATCACAATTTTCCACATTAAGAAAATGCCTCCATATATTTAATACAAATATTACCACTGGTAACTTCAAATCAGGAGTTGGGTAATTTTTCTCATGAATATTTAACTATCATGATGCGTAGTCTAAAACCATGTTATTTTTCATAAGAAAAAATCCCAATCCATCCTTTGATGCATATATATAAATTACAAACATTTCTCTACTACAGGGTTATGTAATAATCGGTGCACTGACCAACCTTGTTTTGAGTTCCTTGAAATTTTCCTCACATTAATATATCCAGATGAACATTACACCCTTCCTAGTTAATTTAGTCAGACAATTTGATAGTCTAGTAAAATTATCTACAACCTCTCGATAATATCCATCCAAACCAGGAAATCTATGGATCTCAATCATAGTGGTTGGTCTAGGAAAGCTTACAACAGCCTCTATCTTTGACGAATCTACTGGTATACCATCTCATGTGATTATTTGACCAAAAAATGAATCCTTTTGTAGGAAAAATTCAAACTTTTAAATTTTACATACAAATTATCCTTCCTAATGGTATTCAATAAAATTCTAAATTGATATTCATGTTTTTACTTTATCTTTTAATAGATAAGAATATCATCTATAAATAGTAACACAAACTAGTCGATGTAATCTCTAAAGACTCTATTTATCAAATCTTTGAAGATAGTAGGGTAATTAGTAAGATTAAAATGAATAACTGTATATTCATAGTGACCATTACTTGTACAAAATTCCATCGTGGTTATATCTTCCTTCTTGACCCTCAATTGATGATATCCATAACTAAGTTCAATCATGGAAAAGAATTGACCTCTGCAGATTTGATCAAACAAGTCTTAAATACAGAGAAGAGTATACTTTATCTTGATTTTGATCTTATTCAACTCTCGATAATCAATGTAGAATCACATTGATCCATATTTTTTTATGAACAGGTGCATCCCAAGGTGACACACTTGGCCGAATGAATAACTTATCATGTTTTTCTTCAATTTTCTTCTTTAATTCCAGAAATTTGATCTGGTCCGTTCTATAAGCAGTCATTTAAATTCATGTGGAATTGGGTATAATTTCTATCAAGAACTCAACATCACATTTTATTGGAAGACTGGGAAACTCTTCTAGAAATACAACTATAAAATCCCAAACAATAGGCATATCATTGATGTTGATCTTCTCTCTAACCGTTTGAGATAAACAACCCTTTTCAATGGGAATTATAACCCATAAATAGGATGTAATTTCCATCAGAAGCTTAGAATTATATTCACATAGTTGGATGATAATAGGAGGGTTTGAAATATTGAACATAAATTACTTTCTTTAATAATTGATGTGGGATTCATTAACAGAATCCAATACATTCCTACGTTGAAATAAAATTTTACCAAAGGAATAATAAAAATATTTTCCAGAAGTACATTCCCAAAAAAATCAATAAGAGAGGAATCATATATTTGAGATGTAATCATCGTACCATTATGATGTCTGACTTATGACACCTTCCTTAATTTATGAAACCATAGTTTTATCCTAGGTTATTCATAGTCAGACTATATTCAAATCCTTTATAATGGTTCGTGAAGAGTTTTTGAATTTTCAAAGCATAGACATAGGAGTGTCAAACCAAGTGTACAGTAAGGCCCATTTTTGTGTACTAGATTACCCTGATTCGAGCTCAGAACATCTTCTTGGACTTGTTACACCTAGGTACATCTGTTCCAAATCCACATCCACCTGTAGTATCCATATAGAGATCCATTTCTTGGAAACCACTCACTATATCATGCACTAAAATTCTAGCATATTGTCATATACTATGAATCAACCCTATACATATCCTTATACATGTCCTTAGAGTTCTCACTATGGTTTTATCATCATAGTTTCCAAAGGTAAACTAAAATTTTCTTATAATTCCATCTATATCAAAACTTACATTAAAAAAATTAACATTACACACTTATGAGGAATAAATAAACATTATACAAATAAACATGAGAATACTATACTAGTATAGTGTCTTTGGAAACATGTAAACATAAAAAATGGTACATAAAAGAGATCTATTATCTCCCACTACGTTCTCCTTGATTAACACCCTTATTAGGAACATCAAACATAATAAATATATTCATAACCAAGGGAAGAAAACATAAAAAGTGGTGATCTCAAATTATAAGTAAGGGTAAACATGGGAGACATGAAAGTATAAACTGTGGCGTATGGGTATGGGAATATGATCATGAAAATTGAAGATCATGCCTTCTTTAACCAAGATCATAGAATATTTATTGGTAGTTCGTAAGACAGGAATCAAAATGCAATAAGAGCACATTACATGAAAGCATAACATAGAAATAACACATATAATTTCTACAACACATAAGCATATACTAATTTAAATATTAGCTAAGGAATCACTACAAAGACCATCTTAGTGGACAAAGTCCTTTAACGAACTGGACAACTGCCATTCCATCCTTGTATTACTGAACCGAGTGACCCTCATTCCTGCCCTATATTACTGAAAAAAGAAACCTTCATTCCATACTTATATTATTAAACTGAGTAAACCACATATCATTCATGTTTTATCTCATGAGATATAAATTTTTAATGAATTCATTTGAGGGAGATATTGGTTCAACCTGTCACATAATGAAATCATACATACATGTGCCACAAGATCATAAATAAACATATCATAACCCTAGAAATGAAACGGGTATCATGAACATGTAAAAAATATCATAACCGTTGGAAATATATAGGTTTCATAATCATTTAATTATAAATATAACCCATGAAAATGAGTGGGTTTCCAAAGCATATAACTCGTGAAAGAGAAAAAGGTTTCACAACAACATTCCATTAAAACCTAATGCATTAAAAGAAATAATATGAATAGAAACATTGAATAATTTCCCCACAAATAAAATATTAACACTAAGGGATGATATATTATAGGGGAAATAATTTCTAAATATCTTTTAGAAACATTTCAGGAAGAAAATTTCCTTTATTTTTTGAAAAAAGATTATTTTACATAAAAAAATTTCAAAACATTTTTATTTGAAAATATTTTGAAAATATATAAAGGGATATTTTAAAAAAATAAAAAAAATTTAAAATCCATTTTTTCTTGAGAATTATCGTCAAGGATATTTTGAAAACATTTTCTAAAACACTTTTTTTAATACAATAGATTTCCAACCAAAGAGATAGGCGGTCATATTTCATATAAAAACATTATATTCAGTACCAAAGAGTATAAAAATGGTATTAATATAGAGGATATCATTAATAAAAAGAGTAAAAAGAAACTCATGAATATTTTAGATATATGGTTTATAATATTTCATTTAAGTATGCATAAATATAAACAATCCTAGAAAGTAATGAGATTGTCTCAAAAAAACTCTTACTACTTGAAAACTTGGGATCAAACACTTCATGTTAAAAAAGTAATTTTCATGAATCTTATGATACCATGAAATAAGTATATTCATGATATTACATTTAAAATAGATGTATATAAACATTGAAAAATAATTTATATGCATAACAAAACAAGAGTCTCAAAAAGAAAAAATGGGACCAAACTGTTTTACCAATTTTGTAACTTTTTAATGTTAAACCCCGTGAAAGAAGGATCATAGAATAGATATTTGAATACCCAAAAATTTAAGTAAAATATTTATATAATGCATTCATGGGTAGTACATACATCACACAAAAGGAAAGAGTGGTGAACATATCTTGTATCTCACAGAAATTAATAGTGATATGAAAATCCACTTAGCTTGTGTCTTGACTCCCTCCATATTCATAAAATATTCCTATATAATAAATAATTGTTTACAATAACTATTTTATAGAAGAATATTATTATATATATTACCTTGTATTCTTTAATTATGACCTTATATTACCCACTTGTTAATGATCTTATGTTAAGGTTTCAATTCATGTAATATTTTATTTGTTATTCACCTGTGTCTTGTTGGTCGGAGTGGACACTCAAGAGGGGGGGTGAATTGAGTCCCAATTAAAATTTCTGTTAAAAACAATTTCTATTAAAATCCCCCAATTTCAAAAACAAATTAAACTGTAGTGAATTTATATAGATTATAAAGGTTCAATTAGTTTCTCAAAGATTGATTAATTCTCAGTTAACTTAATCTTATGATTAAATTAACTTTTGAAACTAACTTACTGATTTATAACAAATATAAACACTTGCGAATTTAATTATCAAAGTAGCTTTGAAGATAGATTATATTTCAAAGTAATAGCAGCGGAATATGAAATAAAATATGTATAGTATGGATATAGAGTAAAACTACAAACACACAGAATTAACCAAGAGGTTCAGTCTCAAGCCGAGACTTAGTCCTCTCAAAATTTTATATAAGAATGATCCACACCCTGGATCGGGGTTAACAACAGTGAACACACTGTCCAGGTCACAAGACCTCTACCATAGTTCTTCGTGGGAAAACAAACAACAGCAGCCAGCTGTTCAGGTCACAAGACCTCTACCACTATCCACAGTGGGAAATGGGGTGCAAAAAGGTTTGCTGAGGATTTACAGATCCTCCAGTGAAAGTACAGGAGTCAGTGTGTGTGTTTAATACAGCAGATAACACACACTGCTCAAAATGTAGAATAAATCACAGAACAAGAGATGTAGAGTTTAGAAGTGGTTCTGGTGATCTCAGTGTAGCTCTTGTATTCGATCAGAAGAGAGTTTGAGTCATCTTCTCGTTTCTGTTTGAGAAACAGACTGTCGTATGCTCCAGGTTCACAGGTAGTGAGAATGTAGTCGATGAAGTTCTTCAGGGTTCTTCTTGTATGCACAGAACACTTCTCGAGTATACTTGATTGTCTATATGCTTCTCTGTGTTCTTGATGGAACTCGTTTTTATCTTCTTGTGTTTCTGGTATATTTCGTCCACCACGCACTTCTCTGGTTCGCATCCTTTTTGGGCAGCGTAGTCTTCTCGTATTTATCTCCCGACAGGGGACAGAAAAGATTTCTTTTCAGCAGGTACGAGGTACGGGTTCCTGACATCCGACAACCTTTATCAGATATTTGACAAATCATCAAAATGTATGATATGACCGTTAGATAGATTAAATGTAGGAAATAACGAAATTAAAACAGTGAGTCGAGAATGTATGTCACTGTTGACTTCAACTGTGGTCTTCCAACTGTGGACTTCCTTCTGACTGCTGACTTCAACAAAGGCTTTCTGTCTGTAGGCTTGCAATGGTAGCTTTTACTCCATGTAACTGTAGCCTCTCTAACTGTAGACTTGTAATATCAAATTTGTTAGAACTGTATCCTTTGTCAACTGTGGACTTCGATCATCAGTAGACTTAGTCGACAGAAGCTGTCTAACTGTAACCTTGACTGTAGGCTTATGACTGTAGGCTTGTTCGACTGTGAACTTGTTTCAACTGTAGACTTGTTCGACTGTGAACTTGAGCAGAGATAACTTTGAACATAAGTCTTATAACTGTGACCTTCGTCTGTGAGCTTTGACAATAGATAGCAGTAGACTCGTAACTGTAAGCTTGTATTAGTCTTCGACTGTAACCTTGTAACTGTGAACTTATTGCAACAGTAACTTAAGGTGACAGTTAACTGTAACTGTGACTTTGAAAAGAAAGCTCTGACTGTTAGCTAACAATACTAAACTTATGTAAATACTACTGTAAGCTGTTACAGTAAAGTTATGAGAGTAAGAATATGAACTGTTTAGAATAAAATACGTTTAAGCATAGAATAATAAGATTAATGCAAGGTTTTAATACATCATAATCAATGTTTAAGCATGATTTGGGATTATCAAAACAAGTGATTCCAACAATCTCCCCCTTTTTGATAATCACAAATTATGTCAGTATGGAATGAAACATAGATGTATCAGAGAGAAGTGTGCAAAACACAGTATTAGCAATATGAGCACAAAAATTAGGTATAATCCGCAAGGATTTCTCCTCGTTTTATAGGTTAATTTCTCCCTTGAGTTTTCCCTATTTCTCCCCATTTCTACCCCTATCTATTTCTCCCTATTTCTCCCCCTTTGTGATTAACAAAAAGAAAGACAGAGAGAGAGAAAATAAACATTGTATTAATAAGGAGTACATTACATGACCCAAAACGTGAATACATGGTCCCTATCAAAAAAACATAAACAGACTCAATCCTCTTCATCTGTAGGTAAGGGATCTTTTCCTTTGGAGGAAGAAGATGGAGCAGTAGGTGAAGGATCAACAGGCTGAGGAATGGCAGCAGGAATGTCTGGAGGGGCAGCAACAGAGGCTCCTGAAGGCCTGTAGTGAGTAGCTTGCCGAGGGATCAGTGGTCTAAGGCTTCTGAGGGCATCAACAGGAGACATTATGGAAGAACCACTGGGGTTAGAGACAGGTAGGGCAGGAGGAACTATAACAGGTGTGCAGTCCACATGAAGAAAAGGTAGGAGCAGAATCCTGAAATCCATTATGATGTTTCCTCCTCTGTCCATGGCAGATAAGAAGTCATCTTTGTTTTCCAAGAATTTATCCAAAGTCGGGGTCAACTCTCGTAGCTTGCTAACTTGTTCTTTGAAATCTTGAGTTACAGGAGGCAGCTTCATAGTTTCTAGCATGAGCTTGAAGTGATTGTTCAACTGATGCTTGGTGAAAATCCGATCAAAGTAATAATCTACTTTACTTTTGATGGCCTCCTGAGAAGCAGTAGCAGCTTGCAGGTGCTCACGAACAAAGCCACTGACTTCTCTTGTAGTAGCAAGGATCTGTAGGTCTGATGTGTCATTTGCACGGGCCTGAGTAAGCTCTTCTCTGAGCAGGCTTCTAAACTGCTCAAGGTCCACAGGAGAGCTAGATGAAGGAAGGGACTTGACTGAGAATGCCACTGTCTCCTTGAAAGACTGAGTCAGATTTCCAATCACTTTCTGAATGACAGCATCCTGATTGCTAAAGTGTTCTTTTACTGATTTCTTGAAAGCCTCAAATACTTCCACAAACTGCTTGACCACTTCTTTGATATATCGAATCTCACTAGCCACTTGTGTCTGAGAACTGCTCAGGGCAGTTAAAGAAGCAACTGATTGTCTGAGGGCCACTACTGCTTTAGTCCAGCTTTCAATTTGAGTGTGGCACACTTTCATTTCATCCATCACTTCTTTGATTGGACTTCCCACAAAACATCCTAGAGATAATTCTAAGGATTGTTCCACATTTTTCAGCTCATCAAAAAGACTTGTTTTCAATTCAGCAACAGATTGTCTGATGGTCTCCTTCATTTCATTCTTTAAGGATTCAAGGTCTTCCTTGGTGGCCAATCTTTCAGTTTCTAACGCTGGAGAGCTGTTAGGTAGGATGACTGGATTTCTTGGTGGTTGGTTTTCCTCATCTGAATCCTCATAATTGAGTCCTAACACCATGTATCCTGGATCTGAGGTCCATCCTTCTATATCAAACAGTACAGAGACTGAACCAACACGCTCCCCCTCACTTGGAGGTCCTTCCTGAACACTTTCTACTATCTGCTCAACTCTGGGTAACTCTAAGTTCTCTTCTGTAGCTCTAGCAGGTTCCATACTTGCTTCCTCTGTAGGTTCATCAGTGAGGTTAGCCTCCTTCTCTGTTGGGTCATCAACCACTTCCATGACAACAGTAGTAGAGACCACTCTTGCTTCCTGGTCAGACACTGACTTGTCTGTATACCTTATCAGAGGGCTCATACTGAGTTCTTCTGCAACAGTTTCTTGTTTTTCATTTAAAGCTCCAGCCTCTTCTGCTTCGACAGTATCATCCTCATCAGAGGTGTCCTTGACAAAATATTGAGATTATTCTTCTTCTTCTTCTGTAGACTCAGTCTCACTGTCTCTTAGAATAGGTTCTCTACTAGGTAGTTCCTTTGGAGGGCTTGCTGCTCCAAACGTCACTGTCCTGACAGGACTGTGAGTAGTATCAGGATCACTCCCTTCATCAATTGGGGTGTTCTCTCTTGCAGAGTTACCAACTACTGCAGTCTGTTCATCATCTGAGTATACAGGTTCAGGCTCATTAGGCTTTACGCCTGGATCTCTCCTATCTCTCGGTCTAGAGGGATGAGTAGAAGGGCTAAATTTCTCATAGATTCTCTCCTCATCATTCACCCATGATTTCTTCCAGGGATTCCAACTGATCTTCACGAATTTGCAGATTACTTTCGAGATACATACACTGTTCTTTGCCACTATCAACTCTTCCTGACTTCCAGCTGCACCTTTCACTTTCAACATAACCGAAATGAGTTTAGCATGAAACAAGGCACTTGATTTTGAGCTTGCCTTTATCATGTCCTCCATCTGAGCCATCAGCAACCTACAAAGGTTGACCTTCCTTCCATGTTTTAATAAGTACATCAAGTAAATATCCTGGTGCTTCAGAGTTGCAAAATCTCCTCTTCTAGGACTCAGTACATACTGAATAAACTTAAACAGAAGTCTGTCCTCTCCACACATTTCAGCAGAAATAATCTTCCTTACTGTGCCATTACCTGTCAATTCTTCCAGAGTCGTCTCATGATCAAAGATTCTACTATTTGGAGGAGCCTCTCCAAAATAGTAGTTGTAAATACCCTCATGAGGAACTCTTAAACATGCAGCCCATTCAACTGATGAAAAACTGACTTCATTACCGTTTACTCTGGATACCAGTCTATGCTGATCATCCTCTTCCTCGAACTGTAGATATTCATAGAACTCCTTCACCAGCTTCGGGTAGTACGGTCCATTATTGTTTGCGAAGCATTCGGTCCATCCTTGCTCATTAAGCACTGCCAGCACTAATGATCTGCTCGATAAAATCCACTCTTCACTTAGCTCCTTCTCAGCAACTATTTCTCTCTTAGTCAGATGTGGATTAACAGGTCTTATTGAGACGTTCCCGGTGCCACTGGATTCGACTTGAGTCCTCTTTGGCATTGGTGCATCTTCGTTTACAGTCGGGGGTCGCTTTGTTCTGGCCATTGGAACTGAATGAGGTTTCGAGGTTCGGTTGAAGGTTTAGGGTTTAGGACTTGAGAGAGCAAGGGTCGAGATGAGTGGATTGAGATATGTTCGATGTTCTCAATTTTATCATTTAGGGATTTAGAAATAAAAGTATAAAGAAAAGAAACGGTTCGAATTCTCGCAAAAATAAAATATGATTAAACAACGAAACAGCCTACAGAGAGATGTAACAGTGAGGTACACCGGTGAGGTCTAACTGTGAGGTTTCAACTGTGAGGTTCTAACTGTGAGGTTTCTACTGTGAGGTTTCAATTGTGCTATAATTAATCATACCTAACTCATGTTTGATGTAACTTAATCTCTCGGAATTCAAAGGCTTTGTAAAAATATCAGCTAACTGATGTTCAGTGCCAATGAACTCAAGAGTGATATCACCTTTTTGATAATGATCCCTCAGAAAGTGATGTCTCACATCAATATATTTTGTCCTAGCATGAGATACTGGATTTTTAGAAATGTTAATAGCACTTGTATTGTCACACCTTATAGAGACATGTTTGAATTGATATCCATAGTCTAGTAAAGTGTGTTTCATCCACAAGATTTGTGCACAACAGCTACCAGCAGCTATATACTCAGCTTCGGCAGTAGACAATGCAACAGAATTCTGCTTCTTACTACACCAAGATACTAGTGACTTGCCTAAAATGTGACATGTTCCAGAGGTGCTCTTTCTATCTAACTTGCAGCCAGCAAAATCAGCATCAGAATAACTTAATAAATCAAATGATTGTCCTTTTGGATAAAATAATCCCAAATTGGGAGTATGTTTTAGATATTTGAAAATCCTTTTAACAGCAGTCAAATGAGACTCTTTTGGATTGGCTTGAAACCGAGCACACATGCATACACTGAACATGATGTCAGGTCTACTGGCAGTAAGGTACAGTAGACTACCTATCATACCTCTGTAATTGGTTTGATCCACTGGTTCACCAGTTTCATCACTGTCCAACTTGCAAGTGGTGCTCATAGGTGTGTCACTGCCTTTGGTGCCATCCAAAGAAAAACGTTTTAGAAGATCTTTAATATATTTACTTTGGTTCAAAATAATACCATTTTTATTTTGAAAGATCTGAAATCCAAGGAAAAATTTGAGTTCTCCCATTAAACTCATTTCAAACTCATTTTGCATTATTTTTGAAAAATCAACACATAAAGAATTTTTAGAAGATCCAAAAATAATATCATCCACATAGATTTGTACTATTAAGACATCTTTAGAAATCCATTTAATAAAAAGAGTAGGATCAGCTATCCCTTTAGTAAATCCTTTTGAAATAAGAAAAGAGCTGAGCCTATCATACCAAGCTCTTGGAGCTTGCTTTAAACCATATAAAGCTTTAGAGAGTTTAAAAACATGATTAGAAAAATGGGGATTTGTAAAACCAGGAGGTTGTTCCACAAATACATCCTCAATTATATATCCATTTAGAAAAGCACTTTTAACATCCATTTGATATAGATTGAAATTCAGATGAGCAGCATAAGCAAGTAATATCCTAATGGCCTCTAGTCTAGCCACGGGTGCAAAGGTATCCTCATAGTCTATTCCTTCTTCCTGACTATACCCTTGTGCAACTAGCCTAGCTTTGTTTCTGATTATATTACCAAACTCATCAACTTTGTTTCTAAACACCCATTTAGTGCCTATGGTAAGAGTATCTTTAGGTCTTTCCACTAATTCCCAAACTTTGTTTCTTTCAAACTGATTTAGTTCTTCTTGCATAGCCATTACCTAGAATTCATCACTGATAGCATCATTGACATTTTTGGGTTCAAGCTGTGAAAGAAAAGCTTGATGTTCAACCTGATCTCTTAGAGAAGCTCTAGTTTGTGTTCCTCTATCAAGATTACCAACAACAGCATCTAAAGGATGATTCTTTAGAATCCTAGTTGGTTTGGGAAAGGTTGAACTAGAGATTTCAGGTTCATCTATAGGTTCGGGTTCCACAGAGGAAGATTCTGGAAAAAGTCCAGAACTGGATGTTTTTATTGCAGGTTCTTTAGATTTGTCATTTAGGTCCAGAACAAATAAGTCTTCTTCAACATCTTCAAGAGAAGTTTTAGACTCATGTGGATCAGTCTCATCAAACTTGATGTGAACAGATTCCTCCACACATTTGGTTTTCTTATTGAACACTCTATAGGCCTTACTAGACATAGAGTAACCCAGGAAAATTCCTTCATCACTTTTTGGAGCAAATTTATCAAGATTATCTTTAGTATTCAGAATAAAGACTTTGCAACCAAAAACTCTAAAGTAATTAACCTTAGGCTTCCTATTATTCCACAACTCATAAGGGGTTTTCTTAAGAATTGGTCTAATCAAGACTCTATTAATAACATAGCAGGCTGTATTTACAGCTTCAGCCCAAAAGTAAACAGGTAGGTCATATTCATTAAGCATAGTCCTTGCAATTTCTTGCAGGGTTCGGTTTCTTCTTTCCACTACACCATTCTGTTGAGGTGTCCTAGGAGCAGAAAAATTGTGAGCATAGCCATTGTGTGAGCAGTAAGATTCAAATTCTTGATTCTCAAACTCACGGCCATGATCACTCCTCAAGGTCTTAATCTTAAGTCCACTAAGATTTTCTACAGACTTAGAGTATTTAACAAAGGAAGAGCAGGCTTCACTTTTGTGAGCTAGAAAGTATACCCAAGTATATCTAGAAAAGTCATCTACAAGAACATAAACATAGTGCTTCCCATTTAGACTTGAAATTCTTGATGGTCCAAAAAAATCCATGTGAACCAGTTCAAGTGGTTGAGAAGTAGAAACTTCTTTCTTTGGTTTAAAAGAAACTTTGTGTTGTTTTCCCTTTTGACAGGGATTACACACTTTGTCATTTGGGAATTCAAGCTTAGGTAGGTCTCTAACTAGGTGTTTCTTAGAGAGTTTTCTAAGTGAGTGAATGTTGCAGTGTCCTAATCTCCTATGCCACAGCCAAGACTCTTTATGAAAAGCATTTAAACAAGTAACGTTATGTTTAGCTAAAGTGTTTAAGTCTACAGCATAAACATTTTCATTTCTTAAGGCAGAAAATATTAAAGCATTTTTGGAATTATAAACATCACAAGAATTGTTTTCAAACTTGACATTAAAACCATTATCACACAATTGAGAAATGCTAAGCAGGTTGTACTTAAGTCCATCAACAAATAAAACTTTGGAAATTAATACTGATTCAGTGTTACCAATCTGGCCTAAGCCGATGATTTTTCCTTTTGAGTTATCACCAAAAGTGACATATCCTCCATCAACCTTTATTAAGCTTTTGATGCACGAATACTCCCCAGACATGTGTCTTGAACATCCACTGTCTAAGTACCATACCTTCTTGTAATTGCTTTTCAAACAGATTTCCTACAAAACAGATTAGACAAGAAATGACTTTGGTACCCAGATTTTCTTGGGTCCAGATATGTTAGCAATCAAGGATTTAGGTACCCAGATTTGTTTTATGGGTCCCATACAATTAATAGATGCAACAGATTTAGAGAGATATACTTTATTTGATCTACAACTATTTAAATAACCAGTTGAGGCATACGAATTTCAAAAACTGGAACTAGCAGGATTTTTTCCAGACTTGGAAATAAATCGGGTTTTAGTAAACTGTCTTTGTCCCGGTTGGTATCCCAAGCCAGTAGCATACTTAGGTGCAACTTGCTTTCCTAGAAGTTGGGTTAGAGTATCTTTTCCATTTGTGAATGTTTCTAAGTCCTTTCTAAGTTTTTTATTAGATAGTTTCAGTTCTGTATTCTCCTTTACTAATTGAACATTTTTCTCTTTTTCTACATCAAGTGCAGACTTGACACTTGCAGTAAGAGCATGTTGTTTCTTTAAAGACTTGTATTTATCCTTTAGTTCATTACACGTTTCTTCCAGCATATTACAGTATTCAATCAATTCATCTTTAGACATATTTTCAGAATCAGAACCAGATTCTGCTTCACCTTCAGAATAATAAGAGTTTAAAGTGGGAGTGTCTAAGGTTACCTCAGATGTGTTTGTCATGAAACACATATTAGCACGATTTCTTTCAGAATCACTGGATTCTGATTCACTTGTGCTGTCTTCTGAAGCACTCCAGGTGGCCTTCATAGCTTTCTTATAATTCTTGTCCTTGTACTCATATTTCTTCTTGAATTTTAACTTAGGACAGTCAGCTTTGATGTGTCCTTTCCTTTTACATTCATAGAAAACTATGTCTTCTTCTTTATCTGTTTTCTTCCAATCTTTCTTCCACTTACCTTGTCTATCATACTTACCCTTGTAGTTTGGTTTTCTGAAGAACTTCTTCTTCCTATAGAACTTCTTGAATCTCCTTGCTATTTGTGCCATCTCGGCATCACTGTCAGAATCTAAGTCTTCACTAGATGAGCTTTCAGTTGGTATATGCACTTTCTCCTTGTCTTTGCTCTTTGATGTAGTAGACTTAAAAGCTACAGATTTTCGTTTTGGTTCCTCATCTTCCTCTTTATTCACCTTGAGCTCTTCTTCGTACATCATCAGCTTACCAATTAACTCCTTGACAGGCAAAGTTCCAATATCACAGGATTCTCTAATTGAAACGGATGTGCCTCTCCATCTGTCAGGCAGACATCTCAATAATCTCATGATTTGCTCCTTTGCTAGAACAATCTTTCCGAGTGAGCTCATTGTGTTGACTATCTCATTAAACCTGAGATACATATCAGAAATAGGTTCATCAGCTTTCATCTTAAAGTTATCATATTTGATAGTATAAGTATTTAACCGCATTTCCTTGACATTAGTTGTTCCTTCATGAGAAACAGCTAAGGTGTCCCAGATTTCAAAAGCAGTTTTACATGCAGAAATTCTATTGAATTCCTCATCTCCTAGAGCACAGTAGAGAGCATTCACAGCCTTACAGTTATTATTGTAAGCTACTTTAGTAGGTTCATCCCAAGTTATTCTTTCAGTTTCTGGAATCTTGTATTGAGACTCTATAGCAGTCCAAATATCAAAACCCATACTTTCCAAATGAATTTTCATTTTGAGCTTCCATTGGGCATAATTCACACCATTAAAGAAGGGTGGCCTGTTAGTAGCAGCACCTTCTAGTCTATTATCCAAAAGGAAATTTTAGAAAATGTTTTAAAGAGATAAAATTTAGAACTAACAGAAATTTAAGATCTTTTAGATAAAACTACAATCACAGTTTAAAAACAGAGAGTTAAAATAAAACTTTGAGCAAGTATAACAGAGATAAACACAACCTCTGATACCAAATGTTGGTCGGAGTGGACACTCAAGAGGGGGGGTGAATTGAGTCCCAATTAAAATTTCTGTTAAAAACAATTTCTATTAAAATCCCCCAATTTCAAAAACAAATTAAACTGTAGTGAATTTATATAGATTATAAAGGTTAAATTAGTTTCTCAAAGATTGATTAATTCTCAGTTAACTTAATCTTATGATTAAATTAACTTTTGAAACTAACTTACTGATTTATAACAAATATAAACACTTGCGAATTTAATTATCAAAGTAGCTTTGAAGATAGATTATATTTCAAAGTAATAGCAGCGGAATATGAAATAAAATATGTATAGTATGGATATAGAGTAAAACTACAAACACACAGAATTAACCAAGAGGTTCAGTCTCAAGACGAGACTTAGTCCTCTCAAAATTGTATATAAGAATGATCCAAACCCTGGTTCGGGGTTAACAACAGTGAACACACTGTCCAGGTCACAAGACCTCTACCACAGTTCTTCATGGGAAAACAAACAACAGCAGCCAGCTGTTCAGGTCACAAGACTTCTACAACTATCCACAGTGGGAAATGGGGTGAAAAAAGGTTTGCTGAGGATTTACAGATCCTCCAGTGAAAGTACAGGAGTCAGTGTGTGTGTTTAATATAGTAGATAACACACACTGCTCAAAATGTAGAATAAATCATAGAACAAGAGATGTAGAGTTTAGAAGTGGTTCTGGTGATCTCAGTGTAGCTCTTGTATTCGATCATAAGAGAGTTTGAGTCCTCTTCTCGTTTCTGTTTGAGAAACAGAGTGTCGTATGCTCCAGGTTCACAGGTAGTGAGAATGTAGTCGATGAAGTTCTTCAGGGTTATTCTTGTATGCACAGAACACTTCTCGAGTATACTTGATTGTCTATATGCTTCTCTGTGTTCTTGATGGAACTCGTTTTTATCTTCTTGTGTTTCTGGTATATTTCGTCCACCACGCACTTCTCTGGTTCGCATCCTTTTTGGGCAGCGTAGTCTTCTCGTATTTATCTCCCGACAGGGGACAGAAAAGATTTCTTTTCAGCAGGTACGAGGTACGGGTTCCTGACATCCGACAACCTTTATCAGATATTTGACAAATCATCAAAATGTATGATATGACCGTTAGATAGATTAAATGTAGGAAATAAAGAAATTAAAACAGTGAGTCGAGAATGTATGTCACTGTTGACTTCAACTGTGGTCTTCCAACTGTGGACTTCCTTCTGACTGCTGACTTCAACAAAGGCTTGCTGTCTGTAGGCTTGCAATGGTATCTTTTACTCCATGTAACTGTAGCCTCTCTAACTGTAGACTTGTAATATCAAATTTGTTAGAACTGTATCCTTTGTCAACTGTGGACTTCGATCATCAGTAGACTTAGTCGACAGAAGCTGTCTAACTGTAACCTTGACTGTAGGCTTATGACTGTAGGCTTGTTCGACTGTGAACTTGTTTCAACTGTAGACTTGTTCGACTGTGAACTTGAGCAGAGATAACTTTGAACAGAAGTCTTATAACTGTGACCTTCGTCTGTGAGCTTTGACAATAGATAGCAGTAGACTCGTAACTGTAAGCTTGTATTAGTCTTCGACTGTAACCTTGTAACTGTGAACTTATTGCAACAGTAACTTAAGGTGACAGTTAACTGTAACTGTGACTTTGAAAAGAAAGCTCTGATTGTTAGCTAACAATACTAAACTTATGTAAATACTACTGTAAGCTGTTACAGTAAAGTTATGAGAGTAATAATATGAACTGTTTAGAATAAAATACGTTTAAGCATAGAATAATAAGATTAATGCAAGGTTTTAATACATCATAATCAATGTTTAAGCATGATTTGGGATTGTCAAAACAGGTGATTCCAACATGTCTTAATTTTTTGTATCATTGATCCTTATACATATATCATTATTAAATAATGTAGAACATGATATAAATATCATTTATGTACAGTATATTTATATTATAATAATATATATTATAATTTAGTATGAAATGGAATACACTGTTCATTGAGATGGTAAGACATACGTACGCATGAACGTTATTTTAGGTTTTTACTGTCGTATTAAAAGAAAGTATGTAAATGACATATGTATATATATATGTATATAATTATAAAAGTATCATGAATATATTATAAATAAAAATAAGTTTATTAAAACCATCCTTAATACATTCCATGTGGTGTGTGAATGAATCTCGTCACTTTGAGGGGGTGGTAGTCCAAACTTCGTCAAGCATGATTATCATTTTAAAAATTAAATAGAAAGTAAATATATATGTGTGTTATAAAATAAATAAATAAGGTTAAATGTATAGTAAATATAGTATATTAAATATATAAATATATTTTCTATGATAATGGACACAATGATTTTTAATAAAGGATAAATGATCAATCATTGTTTCATGAAGCAATAGTTTGTTATACACAGAAATAGTATGTTCAACATCCATTAGATAGAGGTTTGTGTAATTTTAGGTCATAACCATTGGATAAAAACATACTAGTATATGGAGGATATATTTTTCTTCACAGAATTATGGAATAGATAGACTAGAGGGGTGGGGAAAGAAAATAAAGTAAAGGATCTTGAGAGAATGTGTCACCTTTTACATGGGTGACTACTTTTGTTTTGTGCCAAAAGGATTATTTGAAAAGATTTATGAAAAAATTATGCTCCAAGGTATAACGGAGGATTTTTGGAGGCTACTTTTTCATAACTTTTATAAACATAAATGTTTTTAGAGGTGTGAGGAATGGTTATAGTTGGTGTCCTTTTATAGGGAATAAAAAGGACTCATTTGGAATTTCTAGAAACAAGTTAGGCATGGGCATGTTATTACCTAAAAAAGCTTAAAAAAACAAAAAAACCAAATAATGGATATTTTATGGACTAAATATGGAAATATAAGGGGTTCTGGACAATTTTATAGGTAATTTGCTCACATAAATTTTAGGACTACTCCCTAATTGATATTAATTTGGTGTTAACCGCTATGATTAATTTCAATCACTTTTACTAATAATTTTTGTCAGAAATTTACATGGTCTTATTAGAAACTAAATATTAGAAAAAAAAAATTTTTGAAATTCACTTCACAGAAAGTATTAAAATTAATATTAGTCTTAATCTCGCTGACAGGTCGAAATAATGGGGTTTTAAAGTAGAAAAATGATCAATAGTTTGTTAAGATTTTATATTCAGTTTCAAATAGAAATGGATCCTAATGACTTTCATTTTGTTATAATATTTAATATTTATATAATATGACCATAAATGTATTTATAAAATCATTTCACAATAATATTTAATTATAAAAAAAGGTAATTGTTAACTAGAAAGAAGTATTTTTCACTATTCTTAAAAAAATAAAGTTTCTTATAGAAATCTGAAAAATTCACCCTAGTATAATTTCAAAATTACTAATTAAAAAATGAATTTTATTTTTTCAAATTAAATTTTAAAAAATTTCTAAAATTAATTTTATTATTAAAAGCGATTCATTAGAGTAAACGAGGTTTTTAAACATAAATAGTACTTTACTAAAAATCATATATTTTATTATTAATTTTATTTATTTATATAAAAGTTTATAAAAAATTTTGAAAAATTATTTATTATTATTCATATGACTAATCTTAATGTCTAGTTTATAATTATCTTATTTTAATAAATAAAACAATAAAGAGAGGTGTTTTGAAGAAACTCAGTATTGTGTGTATCATATGCCAACTCAACATTTCATGTGAAATGAATATTTAAAACAGTTCATTGAAACATATAAATGAAAATTTAAACTTATTTGTAAAAAAAATATCTTACAAACTTAGGGTGTTACAGGACTCTAAAGGAAAACACTTCCATCATTCTAAGGTTTTGTCACTGTGCGGTGGTGGTGGTGGTGGCTTCTGGTAGAAGCCATTTGGAGGGACCCATGTGTAATCTTTATGAGTTAATTGGTGACCTATTTGTCTAAATCCCCAAGATATGTTAGGATAGGATTATTTAATTCCAGGTATAGGCTCCTAAAATGATTTGAGACAGTGATTGGGGACATCTTATTCTAGGACACTAGTCATCGTTGAGTGGATGGATGGAAGGGCTTCATGATCTATATGGATTATCAAAAAAAATCCCAAATAAATGAGTTCCAGATCTAACATTGAAGAAATTGGGTAGGAAACAATGTCCTCTATTAGGTTGAGGACCTATCTTGTGCAGCGGTCAAAGCATATTTCTGACAGAAATGGTATAACTCTATTTGGATCAAAGATAGATCTATTAGAAAGTGCCTAAAATATATGTGAAAAACAGAAATAATAAAACCCTATGAAACTGGAATCTAAATAAATGAAAACTTATTGAATTGAATATTTTTAATACATGTTTGAACCTCTTTCATTTCAATGAAAAACGAGTAGGATACGTCGGTGACACCATAATCTTGGTTAAGGATTCACGTCGGGTTAACCTTTTTTTTGATAAAAGTGGGGTGTTACTTTTTATGTTCTCCTAATGGTATAATTAATTGCGGGGGGTTAAATTGTTTCCCAATCATTAATTCTAGGTTCACCATTTTTTTATGAAAATTTAGAACTCTTTATGTGTGTCTCCAATGGTATGATTGTTTCTAGGAAGGGTTTGGAAGGTTTCACAATCATTCACATCAAGTTCACCATTTTTGAATAGATTCCAACGGGTTTATTCATGGGGATTGAAACAAACAATGGTTACCTTATTCAATATCTTTCATGAACTTATATTCTAAAGGGATCTAGTATTCATGAAATGGACCCAATGATTCATGGGGACTCATATTTGTCGATAATATGGGAGGTTGGGCTCATCACACCCTTTTGGGTGAGATTATTTCCTATTTCAGGACTCTCATAACTATATAAGACATGTTTCCAAATCCTTTTTTAATTACAAAGTATGAAATGAGTCTCCTATAAAGAAGCAATAAATTACTAGAAATAAAGTACTTTTGAATCGCCTTTATGTATTTGATGTTCTCATCAATGGAGACATATCTATGTATCTGAGGATATCCATCAATGGAAATCTTTTGAGAGGGAATTAAATGTTCTTTGGTCATTTATTATTATGATACAAGTATTAATTCCATAGTGGGCACTTTGGAATTTATCGCCATAAAAGGAGACATGGGGTTTTATATGTTGGTATTGGTCCCATGAGATGGTCTTCATACATATCCTTGTGAAAGGAATTAGAACCCACATAGTTTGATGTCACTTAATGGGGAACATAATACATTTTAAGATAAGGTGGTGAGGACCAACCCAGGATGTTTAACATCATGTAGTAAGGACGACTATCGAAGAGGTTCCTAGTTAAAGTTTAGTGTGGGACTTGTACCAAAGCAGTCCAAGGAACCTGGAAGGTATGTGGGATCCCAAGATGGACATGAGCCAACTGCAAATGTGTCCTAGAGAGAATTAGGTTATATTTGGGGTGATATTATTGGACCTCAATGAGGATTACTATATATCCCATTTGGAAGGGAACCTAAGCACATTTAGTTCTATTAGGTTAAGTACCATGCCTATGGAGGTTGTCTAAAGGTTTTTATCAGAGAGAATGTGGACCTTTTAGAGGTTTTTGACATTTTTATGTGACTTATACTCAATAAAACTCTCCTAGGAGAGCACAGTTGGGGATTATACCGAATAATCATCCCTTTTTCTCGTAGGATACATTTCCCTTTGATATGGATACAAGGATTCGTGTACCCTTATCTATAGTTCCCCTTAGAAGGAATGAAAAAGTAAGATCTAGAAAAAGGATTCTATGTTGATACATGCATTTTATTTTGAGGATTTTATGATCATTACTAACCTCTAAGTCCATGTGATTCATGATTAGTGTGATAAATAAGAGGAATTCAAAGATCTGATGGAACAAACATTCTCCATCATCCACTGGTGGATTAGGCCAGGGATAGAGGGGAGATAAATTGATTTTATATTCCCATATCATCTCTTATTTTTGTATGAAATGTATATAGAGGACATGAGGGGTGTGAACTCCTACAAAAGATACTAGGGGCTTACTCTTGGATGGATTACCTCTTCCCTGTTCTAAAGGGAT
This sequence comes from Viscum album, assembly GCA_963277665.1. NCBI lineage: Eukaryota > Viridiplantae > Streptophyta > Magnoliopsida > Santalales > Viscaceae > Viscum > Viscum album. The sequence continues at coordinate 658,878,060 of OY728140.1, forward strand.
AGATAGGTATAATGAACTGAACATCACCAAAGAAAAAGAAAATAATTGCCCCTCTCACCATTGGAAATAAAATATCCCTTGTCTCAGAGACAATAAGAGAAGGACATTTCACTATCCTTAATTTCAGAAACTATGAGGTCTTAGAACTGACACCCCCCCTGTTCGGACCCTCATTACAATGAGAATGTAATAAGGAAAACAATTAGAGGATCCCACTTACAAAGAAGGTTAAATATAGGACCTACAATATGATGATAATATATAATCAAGAGGATATGTTGGTGTGCCTTAAGCTCTTATCACATATATATGAACAATTTTGGAGAGGTTTTGGTTTCGTCCCTCTCAGAAAATGGATCCAATGGTAGAGATTCCCGGCCATTGGTGGCATAAAATAGGGATCAAAAGAGGAATTTTTAGGTATGTCTTGGGGGATGAAGTGGGCCCTCTTAGGTGAAGGCCGAGAGAGTTGAAGAAGGATCGAAAAGGTTATTTATGGGTGAGATTAAGGTTAATGACACATGGAAAACTTGGTAGAGTTGTAGATGGCTCATGAAGGTGAAGGTCATTCAATGAGAAGGTAGCTTGTGTAGGAATGACCTGGGTGGACTGAAGGGGTCTCAAGTAGGTTAATTCCTGGGCGAGCAAAAGTAACCTCACATATGTAAAGGTTGGGTGAGATGGAAAGAGCTTCATGTAGGGTAGGCTTGAAGAAGCTAGAGATAAATTATGGATGATAGAAAACATGGTCCATAATATTTGGGTGAGGCCATTATCTAGTTTCCAAGTGTTTCCTCAGGAATCCCTAAAGGGTTCTTGTGTTGGTCTCTAATTTATGAGGATACCTTCATGTTAGTAATTGTATATTAGGGTTTAGGGGTTCCTCACATAGGTGTTTTATATTTCACACACTAGAGGGATCTTGACCCCACTACTCACCTTTATTTCATCTTCTCAAATATTTTAGAGAGTTACCTACATGGTATAAAGGTCATTAGAGTTAGACTATGGTGAGTAGAGCTTTGAGGCCTCTCCATATTTTTTTATTTTAATGAAATTTGGATCCCCATAGTCCTATTTACAGTCAATAGTGGGTCCCTTAGTGGAGGAGTTTTTCCAAACACATCTATCATGCAAGTGTCACGTATAGTTGGGACTTCTCTGTCTGGGTTGCACTGACTGGGTGCTCATATATCGACCTTGGAGAGTTCCTTGGTGGTCATTGGTTCTCTTCAGGTCTTTTTTAATTTTTCATCTTCCATTAAATATTTTCATTTCCATGCTAGAAAAAGTAGTACCAACAGACTCCTGATTTATGATCCACATTTTCAAGGTAATTAATTCTCTAATTTTACTCTAAAGAACTTTTATTATTATAGAATACCATTATTCTTATTTTATTCTTACATATGATCAGTGATTTATATATATTATGTTTACTCTTAATGAGCTTCTAACCATACCCTTTAATATATTTCAATTTCCCTACATTATGAATAATTATAAAATGTAAAATATTTCTAGAATGGTATCATGTGTGGATATTTTATGGGAGATATTAATATCATCTTATAGAATATAAAAATAAATGTATAACGGAAAACATGCACAATTGATGATAAATACATGGTTTTTCATACATGAAGGGTTTTTCATAATTATTTAAAAAACTAAACATAAAAGTTTTGTGGTTTGTAAGTGAAACAACATTGGATTTTTATTTTAAAATTATTAATGGTTAAAATTGGTCTATTTAAGTAAATATCAACCTAGTATGTAATGATTTTTTGTATCACTAAATCCTGGTGTATATTTCTCAACTCATATTATTTGGTATTATATTAGGGTTTAGATAATATAATTAGTCATAAAGTTACCATATGAGAATAATTTAAGAGTTAAGGAAACCATTATGGGTGCAAATGAATAAGGGTGATCATATGTTTAAAAAAAGAGATACCTTTTTTAGGTTTTATGTTATTTTATTTCCTAGTTAATGATGGTATTTTAGGATATGTTAAGTGGGTTTTACAATATCAGGGGTGTATATGTGACCATCATGTATACCATGTGATTTGGATTGATGTTATTTGGTAATAAGATTATTAGGAACTTATGTTGAATGGAACAAATAATATTTTGGTTAATGGATTTTTTATGCTGAAGTAATTATGGTTAATGGGAATAAATATTGAATTATATTTTGGAATAATTTGTGATTTTATTTTATATTTTTTGTGGTTTGATTTATTTATGGAAAACATTATCACATTATAGATATTACATGATTATTGTGTAAATATTTCTATTATGTGACTTAATGAATATTTGATGTTGTTGGGAGATAAATGCAAATTTTATCTTGTAAGAATATGTGATCAAATATTTATGATTTTATTTTAAAATTTGGATGTTCAAATTTTGAATATATTTAAGGTTATTTTTTAGAGAGTTTAAAGTTTAACATTGTGTCTTAATGTCAATAATTTGAAGATTAATGTAGTATTTATACATAGGAAGATTTATTCATATTTTATATTATCTTATCGTGTGCATACAATTTCTTTAAAAGGATATATATAGGAGAAATAAATTTTCATCATTTTTTATATAATTTAATTGATTAAATGATATATTTAGTACTTTAGGTAGGGAAAATTCAACATTTAGAATATGTGATAAAGAATTGGTTGAAAACAGCTTAGAGCACATTAAAATAATAAATTATGGTTATGGGATAGAATAAAGTCAAACAAGTATATTTTATCTTATTCAATATATTAACGGAAAAACAATTCTTCAACTTAAGAATGATTAAAATAAATCTATTGATTATTATATATTAATTGTCACCTAGATGTGACGATATGCTTTATTAAACTGTTTCACTAAAAAAAGTCTCATTGTGGTAAATGTATTATTTAATAACTACTTAGGAAATGATATATTTTTAGTCTAAAACAATATATTAATGTAATTTTTTAAATGAAGTTTTATCATAGACGATTAAATGGTATTTCTTCCCTCTTATTTATATTTATCTTCTAAACCATAGAATTGATTCTAAAGATATTTTTAACCCTTTTTATTGAAAATAAGATAAAATTCGGAGGTCACAATTTCATTATAGGGATTAGAATATACCCCATAAAATTTAATACTATTTTCAATTTAAAAAAAATAAAATTTTATATATTGTTTTCCACAATTAACTCTGAGTTTAAGAGAGCTGTGATATACTACAGAAATATAATTATTTAAATATTCCCTTAATAACCTAGTCATTGGTTAGGAGAATATTAATTAGAGTAATGAAATAATAAAATATATGTTGATACATTTTCTTTATTCAAATTTACATATTAGTTACTAAAAATAATTACTCAATTTTAAATAATAATAATTAATATCAAATAAATATTAAAACCCTTAAAAGTATAAAAGGGTCTAATTTCTATAAAATTATGTTTAGATTTAGAATTTTAATTTAAAATATACATTTATTAATTTTAGTAATTTTATTTTAAAAAATGGTAATATTTTATGATATATTAAAATCAAATATATCTTAGGGGGAATTGTTTGGATTTTTTTTTGGAATTATTGAATTTTAGGTGATGAGTAAAAAATACTAATTTTAATAAAACATTTCATTTATTTTAATGTGTTTAAAAAGTCCCAATATATTGTGGATTGATTTTGGATTATAATTAGACCCATTTTTTTAAATATAATATAATTAATTCATTGAGAATCAATATTATACATGATTTTGGTATAAAATCATTATTATTCTTAAAACTGGTATTTTTCAAGAAGTAGTTTTTCATTATGCTTCATAACGTTATATTAAAATTAATTTTCACCACTTCTAGAAAATAAATCAATGAAATTAGATTCCATATATGGAATCATAATATTTAAATTATTTAACAAGGTAAATTTGTTTTTTAGTCATAATGAATAGTAAACATGGTAAAAGTTTATCACCGTGGTTAAGGTTAAATGGGATAAATAATATTAAAACAATGTGATATGATCTAAATTTCAATACCAAACATTCCTATATCTCATTGAATGAGTTAATTTCCTTTATAATAATCATGTCTTGGAAATTATGGCATTTTGGTGCCACTTTCCTTTGATTATGACCCTTAAATTATATAACGTAATGGATAATTACAAAATTTCACTCTATCTCACTTATTATGTTGTCATGATAAGTATATAGATAAAAATTATATAAGAACAAATATAGATTATAAATTTGAGGAATAAAAAACTAAATTATTGATAATAATTTATTTTTAACTTTTAGTGATTGTATAATCCCCTAGAATGTTTACACAAGGTTGATGCATTGCTTCTATAAGTAGTATAAGAATATAATACAGATTTTAAAAACATAAAAAGTAATATAATTTGGAAAAAAAATTGTATTACATGAATTTAATTGATAATTATAAGTTAATAGTGACGGTTTAATCATTTATATTCAAATTCTATCATTATATTGATATCATTAAATCCAAAAAATTTGAATAGCAGTATAAATGCAATTAAATAATATTTAATGGGTAAAACTTATGTCTAAATCACTATAAAATTATAAAATAAAACCTATATTAACTCAATAGGATAGGTAAACTTATGATCCTATCTTTAATATAACATTTATTTTCTAATTTTAATTTTTAAAATTACTTTCATGAAACATAGAAATAGGAATCAAATTAGCACATACAATGTTAAAAGGGTTAATTTTGCAGTTAAACAAAGAGATAATGTTCCAAATTCTACATAAACGTGTTTAAATATTATTGGTTGAGTTTATTTAAATGAATCCTTTTCTTTGAATCTAATACTGTAGGATCGAAATAATGTTGTAGATTCTCAATATACAAGAGGGGGGTGAATTGTATACTTTAAAAATTCCTTTGGAACCTTTAAAGTCAGTTACGAATAACTATGTTTTCCTTAAGCAAAGGAAAGGGCTAAGTTTACCAAAGTTTAAACTAAGCAAATTCACAACACCTCTAACACCAAATGAAAACTTGGAATAAGGAATGAAGTTACAAACTTCAAGTCCTATGAACTTTCTTAAAACTGGAAAGAGATTCTGAAAGTAGGTTTCGGAAATATGGTTCAGGAAATTGAAACATAACAAAAGATTAAAATATGAGATTCTACCTTAAAGCATATAGAATCTAAATGAAACAGAGTACAAGTAAGGAAGTATAAGAAAGTTATACTTTCCTTTCAATAAAATATGCATCGGAAATAAAAAAGTAGTAAAACTAAAAGTAACAAGATATAAGTCTTTTAACCCAAAGAGAAGGGTATTCAATAACCTTGGATAAAGGTCCCATGATTTATACTTTCAAGAAAGTATGTCTTACCCACACTAGGGTAATCCCTCGATACGAAGATAGGAGTCTCTGTCTTTCTATCTTCGCAAGCCCTCAACTTCAAGATAGTTGGAAACCTCTGTCTTCCTCAGCAAGGAAGCCCTCAACTTCAAGGTGTTGGAAACCTCTGTCTTCCTATCCCCTAAAGTCCTCGAATGTAATCACCAACATTAGGAGTCGCACGAAGCAAAAACTGAACGAGCGGTTCAGTACGCACAAGGCATGAAAATCTTTCTCTCCCAATAAATCACCTTAACAACGTTTGGTCTCTAGATCGATCAACTTCTCTATGTTCTATTCAGCTCTTTAAAATGAGCTCCTCTTTATAGGCAAGGTCGGCCTCCCTTCCAACGATCATATATTCCATAAAAATCGGAGGGACATGTACACGTGTAACTAAACCAACTGTTAGTTTATAATAGAATAGACGACATCGTTTATAAAAAAAAGTGTAACAGAATGTAAGACATCATTTTAAGTATAAAAAAATTCGGAGTGAAGATTCGGAGTGAAGGTTCGGAGTGTAAGAAAAAATATTGAAGAGTAGAAAAATTATAAAAGCGTAAGAAAAATGAAGGTTCGGAGTCCAACCAAAAATAATTTTCAGAGTCTAAATAAATTCGGAGTGTATAAAACAAAGATGATCAGATTCTGTTTAATAGGTGAATTCGGAATGGGAATTCGGAATGAGAATTCGTCATCCGAATTCGTAATGAGAATTTGTCATGAGAATTCGTAATGAGAATTCATCATCAGAATTTGTAATGAGAATTCATATCCAGAATTCTGAGTAGAACTTTATTAAAGTTCTCATCCATAATTCAGAACCTAAAACAGAATTCTTCATATCAAAGTTTCAAACGATTCCGAGAATATAGAAATGAATCCGAATCTTATACTTAAGAAATATATAGATGACAATATGATAAGGATATTTTTTCTTACAAAAGAAGTTTTTCTTATAAAACCAATTTTCCTAATAAAAGCGATTTTCCTTATAAAATCAATTTTCCTTATAAAATAAATTTTCTTAAAGATAAAATGTTTGTGATTTTCAAAACAAGAATGAATGGAAGATTCATAAGGTAAACCTTATTGACTCAACAATCTCCCCCTCTTTGGAAAGCACAAACATCCTTATGAAAAAGAAGTTCTAACAAGAAAGAAAACATTAAGGCTTATCTCCCTTTGATTATGGATGTTAATGAATACGACTAACTCCCCCTTAGGCTTTGAAACTCTAAGGATCGTATTCTAGATTTCCGGAATGATATTTCATTATGAATAAGAAAGCCTTCTTTAATGAAAAACTCCACCTTAGATAAACTCTATTAGAGTTTTTTTCTTCTCACCCTTTGTTAGGATTCTTTTTCCCCCTTTATTAGGGTTCTTTTCCTTCTCCCCCTTTGTGATTTTCAAAAAGAATTCAAGGGAATGGAAAAATATAACAATGTACATAAAAAATTAGCAGCAACAACAAAAGAAATGGGAAAGCACAAGTTTCATTAAGTTTGAAAGGCTCAACAACAAAGAAGATTAGATACAACAAAAGATCAGATCTGTCTATTTTGGAACTTTTTCCTTCTCCATGAGACCCTTAAGAATAGTCTTTATCTTCTTTTAGTCTTTATGGTCTTCCTCGGCTTGCTTCTCTAACACAAAAAATCATGCACTTTGAGCTTCAATATTTTCTACCTAGGCTTGAAGATTTTCTTCCTGAGCCTGAAGCTTTTCATCCTGAGCCTTCAAGATTTGTTCTTGCTTTAACAAATTTTCTTCAAACTCAATCTGATGATCCCTTTCGTACTTCCAGTTTTGAGAAACAGAATTCATCTTCCCATTCAGATCTCTGACTTCTTGAATCCAGAAATTCTTTTCATCTATCAACTTTTCTTCAAAGGATGAAGTACGTTCATTTATCTTCCTGTCTTCTGTCTCAAAGGCATCCTTCACATTGTCTTGGAATTCATCAAAGAGCCTAATCTCTTCTACAGTCTTCCTCAACCAACTAGTCATATTCTTGCAAGATCTTTTTTAGGCTTCATTTCCGACAAAGAAAGTTTTGAACTGAGCCTCTATCTCAACACATTTGTCCATAACCATGGATACAGAGTCTATTTTCTGATTCAAAGCATGTTAGAGCATCTGGCATCTTGAATCAATACTTGAGAAATTCGTAATAGTACCCACCAACTTCTTTAATGACTGAACAACAAAGTCATGTGCCAATGAAGATGACTCTGAATCCGAGACTTTGCTTGGAGAATTTTCTTCTTCAAAATGATCAACCTTCTTTTTAGAAGAACCACCAACTTCCCTTTTCTTTACAGCCACTAAGCTCGGGGTATCAACAACAAGTTGTTTTCCCTTGTCCTTTTTCGGAATGGATTCCTGTTCCGGAGTTCTCTTTTCACTGTCAGACACTTTAACAACATTTTCTTCCTCAACAGCAACTTTTTGAGCACCATCCTCTACATTCTCCATTTGAGCAATATCATGTAGAAGTTTTTCTTCCTCTACATGATACGCTACTTCTTCTTCTCCTTTCTCCTCATCCATCCCTGGAGTGACTAGCTTAGAAGACTCAGCTTCTGAGGTTCGGAGTGACAAATGTTCTGAAGGTGTCCACTTATAATCATCTACTTGCTTTAAAACATCTCCGGTGTCACCACTACCTTCAGCAACTGATTCTTCTTCTTCAACTTGCTCAATCTTCTCTACTTCCTCAATATGCTTAGCAACTGCCTCTTCGAGAGCGACAAATTTTCTTCCTGGAGTCTCATGTAGAGATTCCAAAGAAAAAGATCTTGGAACGGGAATGTTTCTGGAGGCCATCTCAGTAAACTTCAACAAATTCTGAACCACCTCAGCTTCAGATATCTTCTTCTTAAGCTTCATATATTTCACTTGTTTTTCTAGCTCATCCACAGTTCTTTCCTTCAAGGTCGTAGCCTCCGCAGGATCCAAGATAAACTAAGGCTCCCCTTGCACTCTCTTCTCTTTGATTTCCCTCAATTTAGCAACTATCTCATCAGGGTAAGATTTCTTCTTCTTCGGTTTTGGAGGTTCAGAATGAACTTCCTTAGATTTGGGATTCTCTGCTTCACCTTCAACTTCTTTCAACTTTCTCTTCCTCACTGGCTTAGAGGATTCAGGTTCAGTAACTTTCGGAACCGTTTCTTCTTGAGCAGGTAAATCAACAAACTGACCAGTCTTCTTGTCTAAGGCTACATCCATCCTTTTGAGAGTACCATCACTCACTAACATAATCTTAAAAACTCTTGGCTTAGACTTTTAAGCCTCCTTGAAAGACTCAAGGAACCGAACTATCAATTTTGAGAGGATTTCTGGATACATTATGATCTGATCTCTCAAATTCCCCTTCTTAACATTCTCAAGGGTAATAATAATGTGTTTCATCAGATTAAACTTCCTAAAATTTATCAGAAAATCTAAGATATAGATCTCACTGTTCTTCAAACAATATTTGTCACCCTTTCTCGGTACGATAAGGCCTTGTACCCATAACTCTAGAATCCGGAAATCTGTAGACAGAGAATCAATCTTCGGAGCCTTATCATCTGACAGTCCTAGAGTTTCCAAAGCCTTTTCCTTGTTGAAGATTCCCTTTGAATCCGGAAAAACATGAGAAATAAACTCATCTTATCCATTATTGTTCAGCCCTACCAAGCTGGCTACCTTGGCATAAGAAAGTTTATAAGTCTTTCCATAATACTTAAACGATAATCTTTCCCTTCCATCTTCCTTATAGAAGGAAACTGTCTCATAGAATTCTATAAGTAAATCCGAAAATACTTCATCTTGATTCCCAGGCTTAGACATAGTAACATCTTCCCATACATTAAGCTTAATGTTCTTGGATATAAGAGAATCATACTTGTTGAAGAAATCCGGATGAACCAACCTTTCTCTATATACTAACCACTTCGAAATCGGCTTAGAGGAAGACATGTCTTGAGAAGCTACTTCCACAGACATTCGGATCTGAAGACCTCTGAGAAGTTCGGAATGGAGATTTCTAAAGTTCCGAACGGTCTTAAAATAGAGAGTCAGATCTTCGGGACTCCGGAGCTTGAAAACAGATGTGGGGAAACCATTTGGGGTCCCCTTTATATAGGCAACGAGAAGACGGTTCAACTTCCTTAGTTGATCGAACGGTTGTAACAAGCTGAGATCAGATCTAACGGTTGAAAACTAATTCTCAAGAAAACTTGAATCCGATCTTTTGAGGTTTTTATTAAAACAAAAATTTAAGAAAACTATAATCTGAAAACAAAATATAAAAAAATGTCAGCATGTAAAGTATGACTACGAAAACTTGAGTAAGGAAATCATACCTTTCTGATTGGCTTAGCGGGATTATTCTTAATGGGTAATATTAAGAAAAACATAACTACGGAAAAAATACGCAAAACTCACTACGAAAAACAAACTCAGTATGGAAAACTCAGTATGAAAAACATTATAAGGATTTTAGTATGAAAATTTCATTACAAAAGTAAAAAAAAATGAAAAAGTCATTATGAAATTCTTGGTAAGAAAATATCGTTATGGAAATACCAGTACAAAAATTTTCCATTCCAGAAGTTTTCAATACGAAAATTTCCATTCCAGAATTTTTCTATGAGAAAAAATCCATTCTGGAAATTTTCTGCTCTGGAATTTCCCATACCGAAAATTTAGTTCCGAAAAGTTTGAAAACAAGCTTTGAAAAACTTAGTTACTCTAACAAACACATGTACTCCCCCTATGAAAAGGAGTTTATTAATGTAAGGAGATTTTTTCAACAGAAAGTTTAATTAAGAAAGATTAACTTACGTTTATCATTCCTAACTTCGGTTTAATGTATTCAAATCTATCAGTAGGCAAAGATTTTGTGAAAATATCCGCAAGTTTATCTTGCGTTCTAATAAATTGAAGAATGATATCTCCTTTTAGTGTGTGATCCCTAAGAAAGTGACGCCTAATATCTATGTGTGTTGCACGATAGTGATGTGCATGGTTCTTACTTAAGGAAATGGCACTTGTGTTATCACAAAAAATTTGAGTTTTAGTAAAACTGAAGACATAGTCTGTGAGTGTGTGTTGTATCCACAATAATTGAGCACAACAATATCCAATTGCTACATATTCAGCTTCATTAGTAGAGAGTGCTACAGAATATTGCTTCTTGCAAGACCAAGAAACTGATGAATCTCTTAAGAAATGACAAGTTCCGGATGTACTTTTTATATCCATTCTACATCCACCAAAGTCAACATTCAAAAATCTTTTTAGAATAAAATCACTTCCAGAAGTATAAAATAATCCTAGATCCATGGCTCCCTTAAGGTAGCGAAAAATTCTTTTTACTGCCTATAAGTGAGATTACTTAGGATTGGATTGATATCTTGCACATAAGCATACTGAGAACATTAAGTCTGGTCGACTAGCTGTTAAGTAAAGTAAACTTCCTATCATTCCTCTAAAATATGTTTGATCTACTGGTTTCCCAGCTTCATTAAGATCTGAAGAGTTTGAGGTACCAATGGGAGTCCTTATACTCTTAGTGTTGTCATAACCATACATTTTGAGAAGATCTTTAATATACTTATGTTGAGATATATAGATTCCTTCTGGTTTTTGAGAAATTTGATAACCAAGTAAAAAAGTTAACTCACCCATCATACTCATTTCAAACTCAGATTTCATTAGACTTGCAAAAGAGTCAGTTAAAGATTGCTGAGTTGAACGAAATATGATGTTATCAACATAAATTTGAACAATCAAAACATTTTTCTTATCTTTCTTTATAAAAAGAGTTGGATCTGTATTTCCCTTAACATAGTTATTTTGAAGCAGAAATCCAGTGAGTCTATCATACCATGCTCGTGAGGCTTGTTTAAGGCCATACAGAGCTTTGGTAAGTCTAAAAACATAATCTGGATGTTTTGTATCTTCAAATCCCGGAGGTTGTTCAACAAAAACTTCCTCTTGAACATAACCGTTAAGAAAAGAACATTTTACATCCATTTGAAAACATTTAAAATTAAAGAATGCTGCAAAGGCAAGTAGAATACAGATAGATTCAAGTCTGGCTACTAGAGCATAGGTTTCTTCATAGTCAATTCTCTCTTTCTGAATATAACCTTTAGCAACAAGTCTAACTTTATTTCTTACTATGACTCCATTTTCATCACATTTATTTCTGAAAACCCATTTTACTCCAATAACAGAAGTTTCCTTAGGTCTTTCAACCAAATTCTAGACTTTATTCCTTTCAAATTCATTTAGTTCATCTTTCATGGCTTTGATCCAATCATCATCACCTAAAGCTTCATCAGTGCTTTTAGGTTCTAATTGGGAAAGAAATGCTAGATGTTCTTCTTCATTTCTTAAGGAACTTCTAGTCCTTACAGGTTGATTTACATCACCAATGATACTATCACTGGGATGATTCTTAAAAAACACCTGATTTGGGATTTGAAAATCATGTTCATCAACATAGGGTAGAAAGTCTTCTGGGGTAAATGTTTCAGAAGTATCTTCTTGAACATTATCCTTATCAGAAGGTTCTTCTGTCAAAGGTTGACAATCAGTTTTTGAAAACACATCTGAGGATGTAGGCTGGGATAGTTTAAAAACAAAAGGATCAGACTCATCAAATTTTACATGTACTATTTCTTCAACAGTACAAGTATTTTTATTAAAAACTCTATAAGCCTTAGAAGTTGTGGAATAACATAAGAAAATTCTTTCATCAGATTTTGGTGCGAATTTATGTACGTTATCAATAATATTTAAAATGAATACTTTGCAACCAAAAACCATGAAGTAGGATAGTCTTGGTTTTATACCATTCCATAACTCATAAGGAGTTTTATTAAGAAAAGGTCTAATTAAAACTCGATTTATAGTATAGCAAGCAGGACTTACAGCCTCATCCCAGAAATGTCTAGCTATAGAATATTCACTCAACATGGTTCTAGTTATCTCTTGAATAATTCTATTTCTTCTATCAACTATACCATTTTTTTGAGGAGTTCTAGGTCCTGAAAAATTGTGAGTAATACCTTTTCTACTACAAAAAGTTTCAAAATCGGAATTTTGAAATTCTCTTCCATGATCACTATGAATAGTTCTCAATGGAATGTTTTTATCATTTTTACCTTGAGCTCTAAAACTTTTGAAATAAGAAAAATCTTCATATTTCCTTTCTCGAAAATAAACCCAAGTAAATCTAGTGTAATCATCAACTAGAACAAACACATAGTATTTGTCTCCAATACTTCCAGTTTGTGTTGGACCAAAAAGATCCATGTGTACTAACTGTAATTCATCAGTTGTTGAGACTTCGATGATTGATTTAAAACTAGATTTATGTTTCTTTCCATATTTACAAGGATCAAAAACATTAGAAGAATCAAATCTAAGCTCTGGTAGATCCTTAACTAGTCTCTTCTTAGTGAGTTTACATAGGTTTCTAAGGTTACAGTGACCTAGTCTTCTATGCCATAACTAGGAATGGTCTTCCATTGCACTTAGGCAAGGTAAATCTTGGCTCCTGAGGTCTTCTAGGTTCAAAGTGTAAACATTCTCTTGCCTATTGTCTGAGAGAATAAATTCTTCCTTGGAATTGTGAACTAAGCACTTATCATTCCTAAAATTCACAAGGTAACCTTCATCACACAACTGACTTATGCTAATGAGGTTGTGCTTAATACCCTTAACAAAAAGAACATTTGAAGTCAAAGTTTTTCCTAAAAGAACAATATTACCAATACCAAAAATCTCTCCCTTAGCATTGTCTCCGAAAGTTACCTTTCCTCCTATCTTTTTGATAATCTTTTCAAAATAGATTTTGTTACCAGTCATGTGCCGGGAATATCCATTATCCATGTACCATGTATTGTTGCTGGTACTCTCTTTATTTTCCTGAAATCAAGAAGAGAATTTGACTTTCGGAATCTAGACTTGTTTGGATCCGAGATTTCCAGATAACAAAATTTTAGGAACCCACATATTCATAGAAAAGTAAGCTTTGTGAAATCCTAAGGATTGGGTTTTGTTTAAGGAACAATTCTTTGCATGGTGACCACCACATTGACACTTGGTACAAAATGGGGCACTTTGAGGAAAAAAATAATTGTTACTAAAAATTGGTTTTTCATGGGTATAACCAAATCCGGATTTATATCTTAAAGGTCATATTTGGGAATACATTTTATCAAATTTTTCCTTACCATTTGTAATGTTTGATAAACACTTATTTAAGGAAAAAATTTCGGAATTGAGTTTTATAACCAAGTTTTTATCCTCAAAATCATTAGTTTTAGAACTAGAGCTAGGCTCGACGAAATTTTTCTTAGAAATTACTTTTTCTAACTCTTTAGAAAGTTGGTTCTTCTCAGAACTTACTTCCTCAAGATTTTTTGAAATACTTTCAAAATCAGAATTTTTCCTATCAAGATCTTTAGAATGATCTGATATCTCTTTTGTAAGAATAGAATTCCTATAGTTTTCCTTATCAAGTTTCTTATTGAGTTTAGAATTCTCAATCTCAAGAATTTCAGCAAATCTAGAGACTTCATCCTAAGTAGGTAAAGTATTTTCTTTATCAGAAGAGGATTCTTCATCAGAAGAGTTATAATACTTGCTATAATTAGAATTTAAAGAAACATTGGTCAATGATTCAACATTTCTTACCTTAGCCATAAAACAATTATTATCAATAGGTAATCTGGCTATAAGACCAAGATTCTTCTGTCCTGAAGATTCGTAATCAGAAGATTTGTCTGAAGAATCACCACCACTGGCACTCCAGGTGTCACTAGCTATCAGAACTTTCTTAGCTTTGGCTTTATAATACTTATTTTTGTTCCTGTTTGAATGCCTTTCTTTCCTTTCTTTCTTTTTGAGCAAAGGGAAATCTGGTCTAATATGTCCAGCTCATTTGCATTCATAACAAGTAACTTCTCTATATTTCTTATCTTTCCTATCCTTTTTCTTATACTTGGATTAGAAATTTCTCTGACCAGCTATCTTGTTCATCCTTCGAGAAAGATTTGCTAATTCATTTTTAGAGATTTCACTTTCACTAGAATCTGATTGAAAAACTATCTTCTTAGACTTGGATATGGTTACTCTCTCAGGATTCTTGGCTTTCATATGATTTGATGTTGTTGTAAAAGCAACAGTACCATTCCCATTTTTCTTTTTGATGTTTTTAGCATCTCTCTTCATTCTGTTTTCATGTTGGAGAAGAGTTCTGAATAACTCATCAAGAGAAATTTGAGTGACCTTCCTATTCTCATCTATAGTAGTTCTTTTGGATTCCCACTCATTTGGCATCATATCAATTATCTTATCCACAGGTGCTTCATCATCTAACCCTTTTTCTCCCATAGACAGTAAACTATTGACGAGGGTCATAAACCTTGGTTGAACTTTACATATTGGTTCTCCATAAGGAAAATTGAAGCCATGGTATTCAACTCTAAGCATAGCTCTCCTAGTTTCAATCACTTTAGAAGTTCCAAATTGTGTAACCTCTAAATTCTTCCAGATACAATTAGCTGCTTCACAAGAAGAAATTTTGATATATATATTTCTAGTCACTGAACAAAGTAAGGTATTTCGTACGTTATAATTGAGTTGATACTCTTTCTTTTCATTGTTAGTAAAAGTTCTAACTTCCTTATCAGGAGTTTTATAATGTCTAGTAATCATAACAAAGTTATCCACTCCAGTATTGATAACAAAAGTATTCATTCGATCTCTCCAGTACTCATAATCATTACCATCAATGATTATTGGTCTTGTAGGATTTAGATTATCAATGGAACCAACATTAATTCATGCCATAATTAAAATAACCTTCGGCACACAAACTTGTTAAAAAAATTCGTAATACCAACGTTTGGAATGAGAATGTTTGGAATGAGAATGTTCGGAATGATAAAGTGAGCAAGAAAAACTTATAAGTGAGTGTAATTATTTCATAGACCTCCTCTTATACCAATTGTAGGATCAAAATAATTTTTTATATGCTCAATATACAAGAGGCGGGTGAATTGTATACTTTATAAATACCTTTGGAACCTTTAAAGTCAGTTACGAATAACTATGTTTTCCTTAAGTAAAGGAAAGGGCTAAGTTTAAAAAAGTTTAAACTAAGCAAATTCACAACACCTATAACACCAAATGAAAACTTGGAATAATCTAGGAATGATGAATTTTTTGTTAATAAACAATAATCTATCATGCCATTTCAAAACAATTATGGAACAAGAAATCAGAGTCTCTAACACCTAATGAAGAAAATAAAATATAATCAAATATTATATTTGTAATAAATAGTTTTAAATGAATCTTTAAATTGGAAATTTATATATATAATGATATTAAATAGGATATTAATATAGTTTTTTATATAAGGTTTCAATTAATTTCATCTATTTATGAATTAAAGAAAAAGGGTTTCTTCTCTAAAATTTAATTTATGGAGGCATATTTCAAATTTTGGAGAATGATATATATGATATAGTGTAATGTTTTCATAATGAATTTATGTTTCCATATTTTTTTAGTTTATGGGGTCTAAAGATATAAATCATGTTCTTTATTTAAAGGTATTTTCATTCAAAGGATTCCAAGGTTGTAAGGGTTATTCTTCTCTATTTTCAATACCATGAGACATATTTAATATTATGAACCATCATTTAATTTATATGATGTATACACTTCCATAATATACTTTAAGGTTTATTAATATATTTAATTTAATTATATTCTAATTTATATTTCCTCTAAACCCTCTTATGTTCATTTTATTCTTATGTTTCCCTTACCATAATATTGTTTCCCTAAAATTACTTTCTTTGAGAGATGTTTTGTCTTATAAACATAATTTCACTTAAAAGTTATGTATAATCCCTATTAATTATATTATATCATGAATTATCTTTCATTTATGATATCTTATGCTCAATTTCAAGATCTATCACTTAGTGGGTTTGTTATTAAGATGATTCTTAAGTCGTAATGGTTTCTTCTCCAATATTTATTTCAAAATAAAGATTCTATTTGAAGATAATTCATTTAGGGAATTTTAATTCCATTTATTTCTAAAAAACCAGTCTTTTTACTCTTATATAGTTATTTTAGGGTGTTTTACATGTATTTTTAATTTATTATTTTCCCCCTTGACTAATTATTTTTAATTTTATGGAAATCGGCCCTACCTCTCCTTTTTAATCAGAAATACTTCTCTACCATGATAATATTCATTGTTTCTTCTCTAAAATGCCCATATATATTCCTTAATAATTTATTAAGTTCAATTCCCACTACTATTTCCCCCTTTAAAAATATTTTACTCAAACATCTATAAGAGAAAATATTCAACACTTATTTTCTCTTTCCAAATCATCATCAATTATAGGAATTATTTTTCTTTCTATTCATTTCTTATGTGATACCATACAAAGTGTTATTTTTATATACATAGTGTTCATCTATATCAAGATATTTTGAAATAACTTCTTTTACACTAGGGGTATGTATTCTTTAATCTTCCGACTTCTTTATCTGGATGGATTCTAATTATTTATTGACTACAAAAATATTCAAATCTCATATTTGTTTTTTCAAATATATATTGAATTAATAGGGTCCATGTTATCCCATTAATTGACATGTAAATATTTATTTCCTATATATTTTTTATCAATACAAATGATTGTTGATTTGAAATGTAAGTTGATTATGAATTGTATTGATATTCATATCTTTATAATATTGAATTAATTGGAATAAAAGAAAATATGGTAGAGGATTGATGTTATATAGTCTCACTATGCATCGATTACTTTCTTAAGACTGGACGTTTTGGTAGTTGGTGTATGCCCCCCCAAAAATATGCCTAATTTCTTGGTCATTACCTTGACATAAATAATTATGCCTTTGTTTTGACCTTTAAAGTAATAATTATTCCTAAATTATAGTATTGAAATCAGGAATAATGTATTAGGTAATTCTATGATGGTAAATATCCAGATTATTGAATTATTAATTCCATCATCATAAATTCAGTTATTGTTATTCATGTGATTATTATTTTTTTTAATCCATGGTTTTATTTCAAGCTTTACTGTTTTGTTATTTCGAATTATTGGATTTTCATTTATTCCTTTCATATTATTTAATCCATGATATATTTTAATATATTTTTTAACATGTTGATTATTTGATATCTCCCTTCTCATGTTTCAATTTCCTCAGGTTATGAAGAAATCCATTACATGTGATGTGTCTAGAGGAGTCTCATGTGTGTAGAATTTATGGGGGGTGTTCTAGTATTATTATGGATTTAGTAGATTCTAATGTAATAGGTAAAAAAATATTTGATGAGAAAATGTTGGCATTATAAATAAATGGTTTTTCCTAATTATCTAAAACTCTAAACCAAAAGGTCCTCAAAATGTAAGTGACTCGATATTTTTTTGTTATATTGTAATTATTGATGGTTACCAATGGTTTGATCATGTTGATTTTAAACCTATTATGTAAAATAATTATTTTATTCAAACTAGATTATAAAAGTTTTAGTCTGGGATATTATTCTCAATTATGATCCTGAGAGATATGTGTTTATTATAATAATGTTGATGGTGTAATATTTGAAGATACGGAATCTACTTCCTATATAGAGTATATTGAGATTTATTTTTATTAGATATTATTAAAGTTCATGAGATCTAAGATGTACTCTATATACACAAACCAAATTTGGAAAATTGATTCTGATCCAGATGGGATGACACTGATTGGTTACAAGTGGTTTTTAAATACTAAAACTAAAAGGGATGCTAGTGTATCTACCTAAAAAGCTCATTTCGTACTTAGAGGTTACGAAAAATTGAATTTTATTATTTTGTCCAATTAGAATGATATGCTCCATTCAGATATTACATGAAATAATAGATCATTATTATTCTGAGATATACAAAAATATATTTCAAAACTCTCTTCTTTAACAAAAATTTATTAAAGGATATATAAAAAAACAACACAAATATTTTGAATTATGCAGTTATTTTTCTTAGGTTTTCATGCTATAATGATCCATTTTTAGATTAAATCAAGATTTGTAGAATTTAACATATTTTTTGATGATGTTATCAATTTTTTGTCTAATTATGACTGTGGATGATACTTATGTGTAACATTATGTCATAGGTAGTGTTGTGGCTTGTTTGATATCTTATATGGATGACATATTCTTTATCGAAAATTATTTACTAATGTTATAGTCTATAAATATTGGTCATAAAAGTAATGAAAAATTAAATACATTGGTTATTTTACCTACATACATAGTATGAAAACATATAGAGAAAGATAAAATAGGTTTCTTGGAGTGTGTGAGAATACATTAGTGCAAACGAAGTTTATAAATGATAACTTCATGAAGCGGTTTCTACTAGTGATTAAGGAAACTAATCTTAGGAAGATTAAATTTCCTTAAAAGGGTTTATAAAT
This sequence comes from Viscum album, assembly GCA_963277665.1. Taxonomy (NCBI): domain Eukaryota; kingdom Viridiplantae; phylum Streptophyta; class Magnoliopsida; order Santalales; family Viscaceae; genus Viscum; species Viscum album. The sequence goes on from OY728140.1 coordinate 658,897,010, forward strand.
TATACACGGTATTTTATACATTTACACCATGGGGCCTATCATGTATGTCATGTTGTGTAATAAAAATGTTATTTATTATGATTTGAGAATAATAAGTAGATACTAATACAATCCTTGTGAGATTCATTGGATTTATATTAAGAATATACTTATGTAATTTTGAAAAATTAAAGAATTTTTTTGGTATTTAGAGGTGAGGATGAGCTCAATTCAAATGGTTACACTTAGGATTTTTTCCTAACTCGTAAATATTGTTTGATAACTCAATTTTGTTTCCTGTTTTGCCTCAATGGTGGACCAATCAGTTGAAATAGTTCTAAAAAATTTACTCTAGAATACCAAAAAACTAAAGTAGAGTATATTTATCTTTCAAATACTCCAAATGAAGTTTTTTGAATCAATAACATAATTACCAAACTTATAAAGATTCCATGGATTGAGTATAGAAACTCATACGTTACATTAATTATTATTATAACATTTTTAATACATAGATTCATTATAAAAAATCTTCCAAAAATTGTTATGTTTTATCTTTAAAAAAATATATTATTCATTATAAAATACATGGTTCAAATACATGTGTTGTCTCACCCACTACCCATCTCCCCCTTTCTAATTTCCCTTCCCCTAAAACCATCCCATTTCTTATTGGGCTCCCTCTAATCCCCCTACTTCCCTGTATTCCTCTTTGTCACACCCTCTCTGCCTCCCTATCCACTCACTCCTCTCTTCTTATCATTGTTCACACACTCACCAATTCTAACCTATTCCCATCATCCCTTATATCCCAAATGAATCTAACCCTCCTCACTACTTCTAATTCCTTACCTCTTAGTTAGTGCCTCTCCATTTTAACCTCCCTCTCCCCATTTCTCAGCCTCCAAGCCTCCTCGAATATTCATCATAAAACCCTATTTCCTATGATCAGTCATGATCTTCATATCCTCCTATCAACCACATTCCAAATCTAATCCCCTCACCATTAAAATTTAGTAATTTTCACAACCATTCCCTAGATTTCCTCATGTTCTCTACAATTATTCTAAATACTCTACAATCTCTAACTATATGTAATTTAGTTCATCTCTATGAATTTACTTGTCATCATATCTCATCATCCACATATTTTTTATCTTTATTGTTAATGTTATTTTTTTTATTTTGAACACTATTATTCTTCAAAATTTTATACCACAACTACAACTTTTAGGGGTTAATGTTAGAGTCTGTTTGAAGCATGCACTAGAAAAACAGGATCATCAACCATACATTGATTGCACTGGAAACTTATAGTTTATCTATATTTAATTATTATCCTTTGTTAAAATTTTATTCCTTATAGGAACAACATGATATATGTTTTATGTTTGAGATATGTTGGGTTTGTTATTGTTCAATATATCTAGGTATTTCTGTGTTTTTACAAGGTAATCTGAAACTACTATTAAGAAACATGTATAAATGAAATTTCCCAGAGAGATAAACATGAAACATGATGAAAAATATTTTAATTACATTTGAAAATGTTATGAACAAAAAATAAATGCACCAAATATAATGTGTTAAAGTTCAAAAGAAATATTCTGAAATTGGAAAGATAAAATTGGTTGAATGAGGGTATATTTGGTTGTGAAGAATCACATTTTCTATTTATATAAAATCAATGCATATTTTTGTTTATTCATGTTTAATATACCATCCATTATGAACCTATTTTGAAATTTTAACCAAACTAACTATTCACAATTTTTAGATTCATATTAATCAAAAATTAGTTACTATATTCCCGTAAATATTCATGTCATTCATCGTTTTCAAAAATGTTTAGATTTATTCAGTTTTTTAATCATACTGCATTTTTATAATCCAAAATTATATAATGCATTTGAGAATTAGGGATAATTTATTTAATAGAGAATCCTACATGAAAATTCATTTTCCCTAATATGGAATCCAGTAATATTTTTTGATACATGAATTTATTTCAAACATTCTTTTCATTGTCATTTTTGTATTATATTTTTTATATTAATATATATGTATAATTATTTTTAGCTATTAAAAGTGATTTTAATGAAGATATACAGTTGGTCATACCTGAATAAAACTGAATAATAATGAATTTAGTGGTTTTCTATATCCTACTTCTCATTACCATTTTCCATTTACTTCTATGTCATTATTTACTTTTATATGTTTTAGCAATCTTGAAACTATTTGAATTCACCAAACCTTTATTTTCTCCTATATATTGGTAATTATCATAATTCATATGATGGCCTTTATTAATTTATCTATAATTTCTCTAATTCTCATGACAACCCCTTGTATTACTCTTTTAATATTGATATCTTCTTGTCCAAATCTATTTTTTAGGACTTCCAATCACCATCGATTTAAATTCATCCTCTACCAATGTAATATTTTACACACACATTCTATAGTTAGGTTTTGATATTTTTTCTTTTATTCTATTTTGATTCACTATATTCAATCCATATTAAAATTTTATTTTATTACTGCACCATGTGTAATTATTATTATGATTTCCTCTTTCTAATTAACTATTTGTAATTAATTTTATTCCCTTTACCATATTTAATTCAATTATTTTTATATAACATTCTCATTCAAGGAAGAATTAATCATATAATAGGAATTCGTTCATGTATTTGATTGATCTATATGTAAAATGATATGTTTAATCAAGGGAATAAAGGATTTGGTGTTCTAGTTGATGTTTTTTGGTGCCAAGCTAATGATGTGGTTGGCTTTGAGGAATAAAATGGCAATGTTGTTATTCAATTAGTTTTCAATAGAAGATTACATAACTTATTATTCTTTCATTTAAATTTAAATTTTTGTTTATTGTTTTACATGACATAATTTTCATCTTTATTTTTTCTATTATTGTTTTAATTCTAAACATTTTTGTTTTCTATATTTTATAACACAGCTAGAACACACAGGCATTGATGTCAATGGGAAGTAGAAGGCTACACCATTAAAAGAGGAACCTCAACCATACCTTGATTTCATTGGAACACTTCAGGTAATTTATATTTAATTATTACTCATTTTCAATATTCTCATCCTAAAAGGAACACATTGATCGATGGATTATTTTTGGAATAATTTGGGCATGTTATTATTCAATATATCTTGGTATTTCTATGTTTTCAAAGAGAAATTTGAACCTACTATTAAGAAACATGCATAAATGAAATTTTTTAGTGAGAGAAACATTAAATATTATATAAAATGTTTTATTGATTTTTGAAAAAGTTATGAACCAAAAATACATGCACCAAATCTAATGTGTTATGTTTCGATGAAAATTTTATAAAACTAAAAAAATAAAAATTGTTTTAATGAGGGTGTATTTTTTATAAAAATGAACCATTTATATTTAGATAAACTCAATGAATTTTTTTATGTCTTCATGTTTAATACACATTCCATTATGCACTTTTAAATTTTTATTGAAACTAAATTTTCATAATTTTTAGATTCATATTAATAAAAATATATTTAAAACTTTATTCCTTTAATTATTAATGTTATTCATCATTTTCAAAAATGTTTTCAGTTATTGTTTTAGACAGTAGTATTTTTAGAAACCAATGTTATATTATTTATCTAGTAATTTTTAATATTGGATTTAATATATAATCCCTTATGAAAATTAATTTTATATAATATGAATTCTAGTGTGCATTGAATTAAATTACAATATGGAATACCATTTCATCTATTAATATATTCTTTATTGAATAAGAATTTAGTGAAATATTTTTATTAAAAATATTATAATGAAACTAGGAATACATTCATTAACTTGTATTTTTTCTGCATAAGATGTAATTATATTTAATATCCCCTTTAATCTGCTTCCATTACAAAGAAAATGAATTCTGGAAAAATTGGAAACTATTTTTGTCATCCACGTATGACTTTTATGCGTCTTTATTAACGAAGTACCAATGATTTATATACTTATATTATATTATTATATTGAATTTATTTATGAATAAGATTTATTCAATATCTACATGAATTATTATATAGCAGATATTTGTGATTTATATTTATTCAAGATCCCCTTTTGAACTATTATTTTGTGTATTCATTTTCCCACATATGCATTTTTTATACAATTCTCATTAATGAATGATTGTGGTTATGTCTATGATATTGATTTCAATTATAAAATTAAAGTAGAAAATAATTTGTCTTATACATTATTATTATTTAGTTTAATTATATTATACTGAAGTTCCAACAAACCTATTTATGTATTATTATTTTTAAAAATAAACATCAAATCAGATGAAATCACATGGGGTGAAATACTAGTTATGTTTATCAAAAATGAATATATATGTATATATATATCATTAAAATTTATTTAAATACTCCCACATATTTTTTATAAAGGGTTTTTCAATACTCTTAATAATAGTAATCGCCTCAGGATAAAAATTAATGAAAGGGATATATTAAATCTTAGTAATGGTAAAAATAATAGGGAGGAACAAGTGGCATCAATCAATATAAAGACATCAGTGCAAATAATCATCATCATCATATCATAAGTATAATATTATAATCATAATAATATGGAAATACATTGAAGGATACATGGATGGTGACACATTAAAAATAAAAAATCATAAATATTGTGTACAAAGCTCCATGAAAATAATATTTACAAAGCTAGCATCATGTTCACATATAATAATATCATGACATATAAAACGTCTTCTAGGGAATGGGAAGGATATATAATTATAGAACCACCTATTACATCATAATAAGATCACAATCATGAATTCGTATAAAAATTAATTGAACATCAACTATAAAAATGTAATTTACCCAAGGGAAAAATGGGTTTCATAATGATATAATAAGGCATATGTGGAAGAATAAACTTTTTTGTCCCAAAAAAAGAATATAGAATATCAATTTGGATTTTAAAGGGTGCAAATAACGAATAAAAATATCATATTTATTTAGAGAAGAAAATAATAAACATAATTAGAATCAATTAGAGACTTTAAGAATAATCACTTTACCATTATTCATGAATGTGGCTAAGAATTCAGCCAAATTAAGTAATAACATGAATAGTATGAGGATAATAAAAGGAAATGAAAATTAAAATACGTATTTTATGGATTTTATAAAAATCTGGGAGAAATTATAGATTAATATAATATAAACTCAAATAAGGGGTTGGGTTAGAGATTCCCCTTACAAAACATGTGTGATTTTGACTTGAGCACAAGTGAATGACATTTCAAAGAATGGAATTAGAAAGCCCTGGAAAATTTCAAAAAAAATTATTATGATAATTGGTTTTCAAAATACAAAAAAAAATTAATGAGGTTTATATAAAGTTAAATAATCCCAAGTATTATGGTTGATAGAGAATCTCCTAAGCTTAGGTATCATTATTTTCATCACATTAACGCCTCTAATATAATGAACATAATTTTATTAAAAATTTAATTAACTTGTTAATTACATTAATTTATCTTATTATTGACCAATTATAATAATTATATTTTATTTATAAATATTTTTGTTTTGGGTGAAATATTTTGAAAACAAGTTTCTCTGAATTACTTAATTTTGTTTAGATTTCAGTGTTTTGATTCTTTATTATTTATCCAATAGTCAATTTACCTCAATATGTAACAACCCAGGTATTTATAGAATAATAAATATTCATATCTATTAATATTTATAAATAAGATAATAACTTTATTTTAAATAGGACACTTGTTTGGATAGCGTACTCAAAACGCAATACTATGTTTTCTTGAAATCTTACATTGCACAAAACATTGAGTTATGCCAAAAAAATACTATGTTATTGTTATTATTTTCAAATATGGTTAACACCTAGATGTTATATTGGATGGAATTAACATAACTAAATACAACATTATTATTAAATGTCTTTAAATTTATCCAATAAATTTTATAGGCATAAAATAATAATGGATCCAATTTTAATCATGAAAAACTCAAATATTTTTAAAATACCATTTTACAACCTTTTAAGGTAGAACCATTTCTCAATATTATTTTTGTAACTTTTATATATTATATAGAACAATAGAATATTCTTATTTAAAATTGTTGCATCAAAATTTATATTGGATGAAATTTTGGTATTTTTCTGATAATGTTTATTTGTTACTGAATAGTGAAAATACTGAATTTTAATTCAAAACTGTCTTTTAATCTAATTTAGTTATATAGATATATTGTATATTTAATTGGTTTTAAAGTATAATTTTATTATATTTTTATAATTTAATCAAATTTTGGACATTGGAAGTAATTTAACTATGAATGTGGACATAAACGCATGTCAATCTTCTGATAGTTTTTACTTCTTAAAAACATGTTTTTTGGTTTTGACAACAGGCGTTAATTTTAAATTAATTTCTAAACAATTTTTGTTTTGAATTTTGAAAAATGGATTCCATATTTTCAATTAGGAGGTAAAAATTGTGACAATAGGTCACTTTTAATTTTAGACATTATGAATAGTAACTTCAGTAAATATTGTATTTACCATGGTTAAAGGGTAAATATGGTAAGGATAGGTAAAAATAACAGAATAATAACATTTAATTACCCTAACACTTATCCTAACCCTATCGGATGAGATATATCTGACTATGGGAATCCTTGGGTCGATTTTTGGACCCCATGGAGCCACTTGTATGTGAAAATGACATTTAATTACTTTTAATTTAAAGTTATGGAAAATATAACATAAACATAATTTTTTGCTAAAAAAAATTATATGGGGTTATATAAGTGATCTCTTTGACTATAAATAGTCATTAGAAATAAAAAATTATTTTTTACATCATTATATTTTATTTATAATTTTTATACATTAAATAAATAAATTTAATTATGACATAATGGTGATGGAGTGGTTGCTTCATTAATAAAGGATTCAAATAAATTATATCACAAATGTTAAAATAAATGTAATTTTTTTTTGATGCCATAAAAGAATTTTTTGGATGAAATTTACATTTTATATTTGTATTAATGAATTTTATTTGAAGTAATAAATTTTTTATGGATTTTTAAAAAAATCATGATATGAATAGTGTCAAAATTGACATAATTAATATTTTAAAATATAAAATGTTTTATTAAATATTATAAAATTCCAAGAAAATATAATATTCATCCAAATAGTTATCATAAGTCTAAAATTTTACTATTGACTCTTTAAATGGTTATTTTTCACGTTTTCGTAACTATTGGATTCTCAAATTGTTAAATCCTTGATAAAATGGTAAGAGTAAAAAAGGGTTAAATAAAAAAGATAAGAATTAAAAAATATCCAAAACTATCTAATTATTATTGGATGCTTTTATTTAAAAATATATTCATATTATCTTATAAATAAATTAATTTGGACTCATTTATAATATAACTGGAATTTATAATAAAATAATATTTCAAGATATTCCTTAAGTGCCCCTCCTCCCTCTTATAAATGGATACCACCTATAACTTTTTCTCACACCTCTGAAGCCCCATTGGATCATCCAAAATCTATGTAAATATTCTATCAATATCCCTCTATTCCTCGTATAATCCTTACCTTTGTCTGAATGCAATTCAAGAAGGCTTTTTGCTTAAATAAAAATGTGTTACCCGATTTAAGGTAATGTCCTCTCTCCAACTTCATCCATTTATTTTCCTTATCCAACCACATAAAATATATTTATTCAATTATTTTATACTAAAACCAGTATATTAAATATAATAGTATGTTTTATGATAAGGATTATAACCACACTTACACACACATCCATCTAATGGATACGAACATATTGTTTCTATGGACGACAAACTACTGCCTCAGGGAAACAATGATTGTTCAATTATCTCTTACCACATATCATGGTGACCATTATGATCGAATTGAAATTAAATATGATATATAATATATTTATTTTATCTCTAGACATATGTAATTATTATTTATAACATACCTTTTTACTTTTCATGTTGTATAAAAACAATAATTTCATTTTATGAAGTGCAGACTACCGCCCCCTCAATGTGATATGACTCATTCATGCTATACATGGAATATATAAAGGATTTAATTAATGAACTCATATAACATAGATAACATATATATTATATTGGAAATATAGTATACCTATTTAACATTTAATTTTCATTCATTTAAAATGAAAATTAAATTAATGTAGTGTTCATACAATTGTACAGCTTATAGTCTTGATGAACGGTGCATTTAATTTTATTATATCAAAATGTAATGGAATATTATAAAATATATATATACTGGATATAAATACATATAATATATATATATATATTATTTAAATCATAAATTTAATTCTGGAGATAATGGACTTTTGACCACATGGATAATTTGTAATTATAGCAAGTTCATTTTGGACACAAGTACCGAACATCGACAAAAATAAAAATATAAACTTGAATAATTATATGATTTTTATAGAAATTTAATAAGTGATATAAAAGTAATAATAATAATGAAAAGGTTCTTGAAGAAACTAGACTTAGCTTAAGTTTATTATTTAGGGAGATAAAGAATGAACAAGACATGTCAGACAGAATGTAAAGAAACCTTTCGTCCTCCTTTTTTATTCAAAGACTTATTTTATGTTATATATTTTAATTTCCATTTTGTTATTTTGGGATATGTTCTTCTATATCATTATTTCTGTACATTTTATGTCCATGGGATGACATACCCTTTTCTCTCTTGTCAACTCATTTTCTAAATTTTTAAGTGGCGTCATTAGGCTATCGATGTTTCATAAAGTAACTTCTTAACCCAATTCCCATTATTTAGGTTAATCTTATAATTTTAATTATGTCATTATATGATTATTTAAGAAATAAAATTTCATGTCATATCTTTTATTTATACATTAATTATGTGTAACTATAGTGAATACAAGTAATCGATCAATTTTGTTTACAAAATGATCTTTGTAAGGGACTTTGTCTCAATCTCTTTTCACTAAGGAATATTCTGATTTATACATAACTTTCATTTATATGGTGTATAAACCCCTTTGACTTTAAATTTCATTCAAAGGTATTCTTTTTTCTATGTTGGGTTTTACTAAAGTACAAAGGGAATTTTTCCTTTTAACATACGTGGTGACAATGACCTTTCTACCACTATAAGCATTATTTTATATTTGGATTCCACTAAAAGTCGTAGTGTTTCTTAATGGAAAATAAATACCATATACACATTTTATGTATTTTTTATTTGAAAATTGTTCTGATAATGGATTTATTATATCAATATCTTAAACTGATATCTTGTTATTGCAATTGGAAATGTTATGTTTCCTTTTTGGGTTATGTTTATGTTATAGTTCTTGGGAATTTTTTACGTATACAGGTGGTTTCATGAAAAACATAGGGTGGGTGAGCCCGATATATCTCTACAAAGCATTGGTTAATGTGATGAAGGTAAATTTTAATGTTTCTCTAAATATATTTAGGGAATATACTATAATTGGTATTACAAATGTAACTCCCAATGTAGCTGTGAAAGCTATAATGTAAGTAGGATATGGATGTTAAACATTACCATTAACATTTATTATTTCTATATATTATTAATAAATCTTATGATTTTGTGAGGTATGTTAAAGATCTTCAATTTTATGATTTAAAATTATGGTTTCATTGATTTGTATATATTGATGGACTAATGTTTTCTCTACTTGTTTTATAACGCTTACTGAGCTTTTTATGAACATCCCATGTTTTTGAAATGTTTTTCACAGAGAATAAGGAAGGTTAAGGGAATATAAGAATTCAAGAATATTTTTTTCAAGAAAAGAATTCTCATTTTATTTAATGTTTTTTGTAATTTTGAAAAAAAAATGGAGAGAGTATAAGTGTGTACTTTGTTATATTTTGAGATGTAATGTAATAGTTATGGCCAAATTCTCTAAAACTCTAAACCTAAAAATATCCTCAATGTGTATTCTTTACTTAGCTCAATATTATGTAATGATTAAGGATGGGTCCTTACTGTTGGTATCATATATTGGTTTATATGACATTAAAGGTTAGGGTGTTATTTGGGTATAGGTAAAGGATCATATATAACCAAGATGTTTTTTATCATACAGAAACTTTTGGAGGGTTAATGTAAAATAGTTTATTTCAATAAAAACATAAAAATGGATATATAAGTATGTTGATATATTACAGTAATATAATGTATTTTATGTTATCTTTAAGGATTTTATGTTATCTTTAACCTATATAGGATTATTTTTTTAATAATAATTTTTTTCATGTTTAAGTGTTGATTGTTTTCAGCAGATTAAGGATCATTAGTCAAGATGGAAGGAAAGAGATCTTACGAAAACCTCTTTATCCCTCCCCGATGATTTGATCACCACTATTATGTAAAAATCATGTTCAAATGATTTTGATGGATTCTATAGTATTCTAATCACCTATAAGAAAATATTTCAGTTTTCCCACACCTACTCATTTCTAAAACAATTTTATGGGGCATAGTATCTTTTTCATATGATTTCAAGATATCATCTTTTCTAAATCTATAGAAAATTGAAATTACATAAGTGGAGAAACAATTTACATTTTGAAAGTTTTACAACCTGTCAAAACATAAAGGGAACATCCTGAAGATCATGAAATGTAGATTCAAGGAATGATTTATTTTCTTATCCATTAAGAATGAAGCATTTTTTGATTGATATTTATAAATGATGAGGATATTCGATCTATAAGAATGATGTGTTATGAAATAAGATGTATATTCATAGTTAGTGGATTATGAAGAGTGCTGAATGAGTAAGAAGTCATCATATAAGGGATTCAAGAGTTATGGTAGAATGAAGAATGATAAAATGTAAAAAAGTATTAATGCTCTTCTGATGATGAGATTACTTTGGGAAGTCTTTTTCTAATATATGTTACCATGTTGTTTGATATGTGAAAATTTTATTCAAGGAATAATTACTTTTTATTTTATGGACATAATGGATAACCTTAGAAGGTTATAAGATCTTTTTTTAGGTGATTAATGATTATTACATTTTGGGATGCGAAATGAAAGGTATTTGAAAACCTTTGAGGATAAAACAGGTTATGGTAATTTCTGACAAGATTATATAATTTTTTATAATGTCATAAGAATGATATGGTTTTATAAAATTGAAAACCCATATGATGAGTGATAATACATCGCGTTCAGCAAGGCTTCCAGAATTGAACCCACAATTAAAGGGCGACAAGGGTGTGTAGCCTACGACTAGCTTACGTGAATTCCCTGGTTAAAATGACTTAATATTTTAGTTAAATTTTTTTATTGATAAAAAATACGTTTATTTTGGATATTATGTTTTATCAAATGGATATCCTTATTATAATAAAATTATTTGGTGATTAAGTGATAAAGGTTATTTTGGAAGATGTTTACTCTTTTGTGAACACTATATTCCTGTGGAAAACAGAATACTTTGGTATTTGAATTGAGGAGTAATTTTGGAATTTTATTTTGGAAGAATCTATATTATTATTGTATAAATATAGTGATTTTGGTTATTAATGGAAATGATTAACTTATCATAGAGAATGTGTGATTAGGTTAATTACTTTTCAGTATTAGACTTTAGGAGTAGCTGATGTTATTAGGAGATAAATGTTAATATTTTTATAGAAGACTATGTGACAAAATCCATCAAAATTTTGGGTTTATAACATAGTTTGGATTATTTTGAATAATGTTAAGTAAAATTGTGTATTGAATTGTCTTTTTGAGCTTTGGGTATTGTTCTTTCAATTTTGGAGATTAAGAGTAATATCTCTTTTTTATAAAAGATTGAATTTGTTGAGGATTATCTAATCTTGTACTAACATTTTTGGTTTTGGTTAATGTCTAAAGGAAGGGGAAATATATGTTTCATCTTTTTGGGATCATGTAATTATCTAGAATTTTATTTTAGCACTTTACTTTTGACCAAGTCCTCTTGAATACCCATCGTTATGAGAAACGATGAGTTTTTGGTAAAAACCTGTTAAAGGATGAAACCCTACATGAAATTTAAGTATATTTTATTATGTTCTTAGTCAATATCATAAATGAATTATCCAAATTTATGAATTGGAACCAAAACAAAAAAAAAATTCCGTTTAATTTTCCTACTTGGAAACCAATGATGGTTTAACCTATCAAAGTTTGTGGTTTTTCTGGTGGTCAACTTCTATAGAACATGTTTTCAATCACAATCCATTAGAACTTGACACTTAGTTTCTCATCCATATCATGTTTTCATAGAATATTAGTATATGTTATCTCAGGTGACCTTTGTTCTTCTATTTATTTCTTTTAAAGTGATATTTTTATTAACTCTATTTCTGATGTGGGCATTTCAATGATCTTTCCAAGCCCAATTTTAAAATTGTGATGATGTAATTTCTAAAAGTGGGAAGGATGTAGAGACCTAGGTATTTATAAAATAATACCATTTTATATCTATTAATATTTATGAATAAGATATTAATTATATTTTAAAGGGGACACTTGGTCTGATAGAATACTCAACACGCAACAACAGGTTTCCTTGAAATCTTACATTGTACACAACTTTGAGTTATACCCAAAAAAATAATATAGTATTATTATTATTCTAAACGATATTTAATGCCTATCCATTGTATTAGAGGGAATGAATATAATTAACTAAACTATGATTATTAAATGTATTTAAAATTATCTAGTAAATTTTAGATTCTTAAAATAAGAACGAATTTGATTTTATGTATGAAAAACTCTAATACTTTTAAAAGGTCGTTTACCACCTTTTGATGGCAAACCCTTTTTAAATATATATTTTTCACATTAATATGTTATACTTGACAAAAATAATATTCTTCTTTATAATATGGATGTTAATATTTACATTGGATGAAATTTTGGTATTTTTTTATAAAGTTTATTTTTTTTAATGAATAGTGAAAATACTAAATATTAATTCAAAACTGCCTTTTAATATAACTTATTTCTATAATCAGTTTTTAAATTTAATTTTTTTAAAATTTTAATTGGATTGTATTTTTATTATTTAATAAAATTTTGTTCATTGAAAGTACTTTCACTTTGAAATTAGACATAAATTTGTGTCAATCTTTTGTTAGTCTAAACTTCTTAAAACGTAGTTTTTGGTTTTGACAATGGGAATTAATTTTAAATTAATTTATACAAAATATATGATTTTAATTTTGAAAAAATTTATTCCATATTTGGAATTAGAAGATCTTAATTGTGTAAAAAGGTAACTTTTATTTTTAGACATTATAAATAGTAACATCTATAAATATTTTATTTACCATGGTTAAAGGGTAAATCTGGTAAATAAGGGTAAAAAATAAAATTATAACAACATTAAATTACCCTAAGACATATCCTAACAAAATTGGATGAGATATTTATGACCATGGGGATCATTAGGTCTATTTTAGGACCCCATGGATCCACTTGTGTGTGAAAATGACATTTAATTACTTTTAATTTAAAGTAATGGAAAATATTAAACAAACAAATATCTATTACTAAATTTTTTTTAATATGGTGTTATATAAGTGATATATTAGACTATAAATATTAATAATAAATATAAAATTATTTTCTACATCATAATGTTTTATTTATAATTTTTATACATTATATTAATAAATTTAATTATGACATAATGGTGATGCAGTAATTGCTTTATTAAAAAAGGATTCCAATAAATGGTATTATAAAAGTTAAAATAAATTTAATTTTTTTATTTTGATGTCATAATAGAATTATTTTAATGATATTTATTTGTTATATTTGTATTAATAATGTTTTTCAGAAGTAAAAAAGTTTTTATGGATTTTTAAAAAAGTCATGATATGAATAGTATCAAAATTCCCATATTTCATATTTTAAAATATAAAATATTTTATTAAATATTATAAAATTCAAAAAAATCTAAAATTTGTCCAAATAGTTATAATAAGTCTAAAATTTTATTATTTACTCTTTAATTAGATATTTTTCATGTATTGGTCACTATTTTGATTCTCAAAGTGTTAAATGCATGATAAAATGGTAAGATTAAAAAAGGGGTTAAATAAAAAGGATAAGGATTAAAAAATATTCGAAACCTATCTAATTATTATTGGATGGTTATATTTCAACTTATATTAATATTATATTATAACCAACTAAATATGGATGCATTTATAATCGAAATATAATTTATAATAAAATAATATATCATGATATTCTTTAAGTGTCCCTCCTCCCTCTGATAAAAGGACACCACCTCTAACCCTTACTAACATATCTCAAGCCCCATTGGCTTATCCAACATATTAACAAATAATCTCCCAACATCCCTATATTACTCTTAGAATCTTTACCTTGGGTAGAAGTAAATTCAAGATGGCCTTTTAGCTCAAATCAAAAGGAGTTTCCTGATTTAAGGTAATGTCCCCTCTCGAGCTTCTTCCATTTATTTTCGTTCTCCAACCCCATTAACTCTATTTATTAAATTATTTTATAGTTACACTGTATATTATATATAAAATTATGTTTTAATAAGAATTATTAGAACTACACTTCCACACACCTCCATATAATGGATACGAACTTACTGTTTCTGTGGACGGCGAACTACTGCCTGATGAAACAGTGATTGTTCATTTATCTCCTACCACCTCTCATGGTGTCCATTACGGTTGAACTAAAATTACATATGATATATATTTTATTTATTTTATCTCTATTATTATGTACATATCATTTATAACATACCTTTATTCATTTCATGTAATATAAATAAAATAATTTCATTTGAGGAAATGTGGACTACCGCCCCTTCTATATGATATGACTTGCTCATGATATACATCGAATCTTTAAATGTTGAAATTAATGAACTTATTCAACATATATAACATAGATATTGTACTGTAATTAGGATATACCTATGTATCATTTAGTTTATCGTTATTTAAAATGGAATAGAAATGAATGAAGTGTTCATGCGTTCGTACGTCTTACCGTCTCCATGAACGGTGCATTTCATTTTATTTTATCCAAATGTTATGGAATATTATAAAATACATATATAATGGATACAAATATGTATATGTTTGATATATATGATATTTAAATAATTAATACAATTCAATAGATAATGTAGTTTTGACAGCATGAATAATTTTTAATTATATCAAGTTCATTTTTGACTCAAGTACCGAACATCCACCAAAAGACAAACATGAACTTTAATAATTATATGATCATTATATCAAGGTATTAAGCGATATAAAAGTAATAATAAAAATGATAAATTTTCTAAAGAAATTATAATTAACATAAGTTTATTATTCCGGGAGATAAAGAATGAACAAGACAAGTCAGGCACAATGTAAGGGAACCTTTCACCCTATATTTTTAGTTAAAGACTTCTTTTATGTTATGTATTTTAATTTACATTTTCTTATGTTGGGATATTTTTTATATATACTTATTTTTTTACATTTTATGTCCATGTTATGAGAGACCCTTTTCTCTCCCATCAATTCATTTTCTAAATGTTTAAGTGACGTCGTTAGGCTTCCGAATTTTCATTAGGGATCTTATTAACCCAATATCCATTCTTTGGGTTAGTATTATACTTTTAATTATAGTGTACTATGATTATATAAGAAATAAATTTTTAAGTACTATCTTGTATTTATAAATTAATTATGTTTACCTATAGTGAACATACAAAATCAATCTATTTTATTTACAAAATGATTTTTTAAAGGGACTTCATCTCAATCTCCTTTCATTGAGGAATATTTTAATTTATACACGACATTATTTTATACGGTGAATAAAACCATTTTACTTTAATTTCATTAAAATGGAATATTTTGTCTACGTATCATTTTACTAACTGACAAAGGGTATGTTTCCTTTTAATATACGCGGTGAAAATGAACTTTCAGCTTCCGCGAGCATTATTTGATATTCGGATTCCTCTAAAAGATGTAGTGTTTTTAAAATGATAATAAATTACATATACCTTTTTTATGCATTTTGGTATTTAAAAAGGTTTTGATAATGTATTTATTATGTCAATATCCTGAATAGATATCTTTTGAATGCAATTGGATATTTTTTCTTTCTTTTTTGTATAAATATTATGTTATGGTTCTTGGTAATTGTTTACATATATGGGTGGTTCCATGTTAAACCTAGGGAAAGTGAGCCTGAGATATCTATCCAATTAATTGGGTAACATAATAGAGGTAAAAATTAATGTTTCTCTTAAAAGATTTAGGGAATATAGTATGAGGGGTATTCTGAATGTAACTCCCTTTGTAGCTGTGAAAACTACAATGTAAGTATGATATGGACCCACCAAGTTGTCATTATGATTTATGATTTCTATATATTATTCATAAATCTTATTATTTTGTGGCATATGTTAAAGATATTTTGTTTTATGATTTAAAATTAAGATTTCATTTATTTGTATATATTTTGGGACTAATGTTTTCTTTCCTTGTTTTATAACCCTTATGGAGCTTTTTATGCCCATCCCAAGTTTTTTAAATGTTTTTCACAGGGCATAAGGAAGGTTAAAGGAATAGAATAATTAAAAAATATTTATACCATGAATAGAAATCTCATTTTAATTAAGGAATCTTATTATTGTGAAAAAAATGGATATAGTATAAGTTTCTACTTCGTAATATTTTCATATATAATGTAATAGTTATGGTATAATTCTGTAAAACTATAAACCTGAAAAGATCCCCAATGTGAATTCTTGACTTAACTAAAGATTATATAATGTATAAGGCTAGTTACACACAATATAAACTTAAAAACATCAAAAATTAAATATTTGTACAATATAAATATTTTATTTTAGTCACCCATTGAAGTTGGTGGTGAGTAAACAACTAACAACTTCTTCAAATGTATCTAACCTACCATTAACGGGACTTACCAAAAGAGGGAATAATAAATATTATATATAAATTATAATTAGTTTATTATAAGTATATAGTATCATAATAACAATTATAGATATATAATATTCCACAAACAACCATATATTTGATGATACATGAATTATTGGGGACCATCCTCATAATTTTTAGACTAACTATTAGCCGAACTTTATCAAGGAGAATGGAGTGGGATCATGTATAAATATATTGTGAATAATATTTTAATAGTATATTAATATAATTAATATCATGATATTATGATAATTAACTGATTTTTGTTTTTTTATTATATAGGTAGAGTATATTATAATAACAAAATAAAATAATTGAATGGGAGAAAATGAAAGAATGGAACCTCTTCTTAAACAATTCTTCCCTTTCTACGAGACTAAGTCCGTGAGAGTATGGTGTTTGATAAAACTCAAATATACTCAAATATACTAGGGGTATTAATGTAATGTAATTGGATAGATATTGTTAACTTATGAGGATTCCATAATTCACTTGGCATAGGTGGTGAGAGGGGATATTTATACTTTCAGAGGAGCGGTATTTTGGGTCCAAATAATGAACAAAAATTTTATTCCCAAATTAAAACTTGTAATAGTGGAACTATGGGAAATTATTAATCCTATTTAATTTAAATTAAATGTTTTTTTAATTTTAAACCATTATAATATGGAAGTTATTATTTTTTACAAAATAAAGTAATGAAAAATTAAAAAAAATGGTGTATTTTATCTTTTTATAATTTGGAAGTTATATTGTTTTTATGAAAATGAATTGTATTATTTTAAAAGGAATAATTTATATTATTATGTATATTTTTAGACTATAAATATGTTTTAGAATTTATTATGTCATTATAGGATCAATATTATTCATAAAACATGTGATATTTGAAAACTGTATTATTTCTATTCACTTGAATAGATTATATTTTTCAAAAAGTACAAAACATTAATATTGGAAAACCCTGAAGTTATTATTAAAAACATAAAATATATTTTATCCAAATGATTTTTAAAATAATTTATTACTAATATTTAAATTTTACATAAAAATTAATATTTTATTCATAATATATTAAAATTTACTTTACTAAAAATTTACAATTTTAATTTTTCAAGGTTCTTAATTAGAATATTTATTTTTTAAATTTAAAGTTGTATAAAAATATTTTATTTATAGTAAAAAATTATATATAATACATTTTTCTATTCTAATGATAATTTTATTATTCATACAACAACATTATTATTCCAATGATTATGTTATTATTCTGATGGTTATATTTCCTTATACATCTAAAAAATACCACTAATATCATTTCCTCATTTTTTTCCCAAGTTTCTCTATATCCTTCTCAAAATTCCAATCATATTTCTATTATTTTATTTTTTTTAATTTTTTTCCTGGGATTAATATTTATATTTATCCATGACCTAATTTATTTTAAAATATTACTCATGTTTTTTGTTTTCTATTTTTATCCTATTGTAATTTTTTTAGTCTTGTGAGAGAGTTTATTCCCCAATATGTAATGGTTTATATTATTGAAATAAAATATTATTGGTTTCATTATGTGATGCATGAGTTGCATATTATACTATATTCATAAATATTACAAGCATATATATTCAGAAAAATTATATAAAAAATTATACTTCATTAAAATTGTAGAAAATTTGAGCTTTACTGTGATAATAATAAAGTTATTTCCCAAATTAGGGAACCTTGTCTCATCAAAGGACCAAAAACATCCTTTGAAAATACCATATCTTTCAATATATTATTGAGTGGGTGGTATAAATTTCTATTGGGTGGATACTGATGAAAATATATCAGATCATATGATAAAATCATTAATATAGAAAAAATATTAGGATCATCCCATGGGTATTAGATACAAAACATATTCGACATAATGGTTTTTAAATGTATTATGGTTTTATAATAAAATAATTCTTTATTTATCATTTATCCAAGTGTGTTTCATATATTATATGAATAGTATAATGATAAAATTCCCTCAAAGTATGCCTTAGGTTTTCGATAAAAAATGATCATTATAGAGTATTATGGGTTGTTATGATATGTTATAATTAATGGTTATAAGAATTTATTTATTATGAAAAGTATATGGAAGAAATACTAAGGGGGACATATAATCTGGAATGACCCATGAATGTACGTAATATTGAATATCATATATATATGATGATATACTAAGGGATTTATTATTAATATGAATCACCATTACTTGATGTTGACAATATATTTATCATTTGACCAATATTAATTGAAATAATTATAACACCAACCTTGTGGTTGATTAAATCTTGGGATGTCTGGGTATATTATTGGTCATGTGATCGATTCAGTTTAAATAAGGTGGGGTGAATCTTATTATATGTTAAGTATAATATATAAGACCATGATTGAATTAAAATGATGAAATTAATGTTCATTTTTAATTGAGTGGCATGTGTTGTGTACAACTACTTGGATAAATTAAATGTGTTTTATTCATTAAAACTGATCAATGTATTTAGAGAATAATGATTGTATATGTTTTACTATAATATATTGACATGTTCGAGGTCTATTAGTCACTTTATATCGGGAAAAAGAGATTTTATATGCATGAATACAATTTATAGAGATTCATTATTTTGTAGACATGTCCATAGGATACATTAGTGTGTTTTATTAAAATCACACCAAATCCCATTGTAGTTGGAGTATAAATGTTGTTTTTCTGGATGATGTTCTTTGATTACAGTTATGTATTATAGAATTCATTATTGTTTCCACTTATATTAAGGACCACAGGGTCCCACATAAGATCTGGAATAAGGATTTATTTATGGGTAAATAGTTTATCCAAAATGTGAAAGATATAATGATTATCATGTCAAATGAACTTTAAATGGATTCACAAAGAGTTATAAATTTTTCTATAAATCCTATATACATTCAATGAATGTGGGAGATTTTTTATTATTTTTCACTAAATCATTGAAAATAATATTTTCATATTTTTAAAGAGATGGGCTTTATCATCTCATGTTTATTAGATCCATGTCAAGGTTCATTAGATAAATGATATTTTGTATCTTTAAATCACCTCTCCCAGGTTGATTACCATGGTTTATTTCATCCAACTGACACATCAGATATTGTTACGTTGATAAAAATTTTATTTTTAAATGAGTTTGAAAATAAAATTAATAAATGAATTGTAATCTAAATAGTTTGGTTATTTCATAATGTATGTTTTTTTTAAAACTCTAAGAGGATCCATTATTCATAGAATGATTTCTATAAAATGAACTTTCTTTGGCCCCATTTTGGAAAAAATAATTTCATTTTCTATTGGAAAAAGGCTCTATCAATTTTTATTCTCTCCATTTTTCATTGAGGAGATGGTTCTAGAACACCCTTATGGGGAAGAGGTCCTACATAAGAATTTAGTGATTCCAATGGCTTATGGATAGAATCATAAGTAGTATACCATCATTTGTTACTGAGGAAACATAATAAAAATAAATTCCAATAAACATTAAAATCTTAGAGAGGGGAGTATTCTGATTTTATGGTTTTCTTATTCCATCATATTCATTTCACACTTTAATGACCTTGGAATGGGTTTTGTGTTTTCATTTAAAGAATTCGGCATTGTTATGTCCCAAAAACCCCATCCTCCATTAACTTCTAGTATTGGGAATACAGAAACAATGCTATTTTTTAATTTTTTTTAATCCATTCTAATAAATAAACTAATTTATATATGACTAAATAAGTTATGGAACTTAATAATTAAAATCAACTAGAATCCCAAGGGGTTAAGTGAAATAACCAGTGTAAGGAGGTAATACTATATATCGTACTATCATGCATATTTCAAAACCTATCCCTTGCCTTCAAAAAAATATTTAGTAAATATTTACTATAGGAATACCAACAATATTTTAAATTTTTTAATTGTTTTTTTATATTCTATAAAATATCCTAAAAATACCATATCAATTAAAATTTCGAACAAATTTTAAAAAATTATGGTAAAAACTAAACAACTCACCCAAATACTGATATTATAATCCCATCAAATTTCAAAACTTATCAATACATGCATTACCATTTAATTTAATGATTCATAATGGATATGATATCAAAAAAAATTATTCAATTGAAACTTAATTAATACACATCTTATGTCAGATGAATAACATGATTCAAGTTGGTACACATTATTTCTATTCCCTCACCCATACCCTATAATATATTAATAAATAAATATACTTATTCAACTAGATAAAATTAATAAATAAAGTTGTAAAAACATGAATGTAGAAGTATATATGATAATGAAAAAAGAAATAAATTTCCCAAATGTTTAAAATAATCCACCACTAGCAATGGGAAGGGCCTCCTCCTCTTCCTTTATAGACTCCATGCTACTATAATAATGAATTAAGGTGGTTAAAATGAAATTTGGTTTATGTAAAACATTAATATAAATATATAAATTTATTGTAACATAAATTAACTAAAATAAAATCATACTAAAGAAAAACACATGAAATAGTCCTTCGGATTCCAACCAATAGAACTTTATTTATATCCTCTTACCAAGACTCACCCAATTTACAACTAATCTATGGGTGGAGGTTCTTTTCTATGATCAAACCACTATATATGGGTTTCTTATTTAGTCATCTAAATGAAAATAACAACTTAATACTTAGATGACTCTATCATAGAAACATTAATAGTAAATACTTAAAACTTCCCTTAAATCGCTCTATAACTACTATAGTAAAAAAAGGAATTATACCTCCTCTTTAATGTTCACTTCATTATCTGGATCTATGTAGGCTGGTAGTGATATTTAGAGATCATACATAGGATGTAAATGGACTTTATTGAAATGGATTGCATCCACTATGGCATTTCAATCTTCTTCTTCTTTAGTACAGCTTTAAATAGATACATCCATGCTGAGATCATGCATTATTGGTTTAGATACTTCTTCTTCATTATCTTACATGTTAATTTAACCACGGTAAATAATCCGTTGATGTTTCTATATGATTTTATCTATTTCTTATTCAATTTCAAACCATTATAGGCCCTTGGTATGTCAATTATGAGAAATATATATGAGTTGGGATTACTACCTTTCTAAGTATTCTAGTATTTTTTAAGTATCTTTATGATCTATTTTTTCTTACTAAAATAATATTTTCATTGTTCATATTCTACATGTGGAGTTCACCTTGACCGCAATCCATCATAGTCTCAAAATGGATGTCTATGGATACTATAGATGTTGTAAATGCTCTATGACTGATCATTCCACCTATTAGACCCAACAATAATCATAGGTATAAACTAACAGTATATTGTGTTTATAGTTAACCCACACTAGGTTTATCAAGGAGTTTTCAAGAAAATAGTTATCTTATTTATGTAGGTGGTTTCATGGTTGAAGGTGGAACAGTTATTCAGTGTTTGAAAAAAATGTTTCCATAAAAATTCAAAGTAAAAGCAATGTTTTTTTAAAGCCATGTTCTTAATAAAATTAAGTGGTCTTATCTCAAAAGAATATTTTTGAAAAAATTTGAACTTTCAAGAAATAATACAAAAAATGGTTTTTAAAAGATTAAGTTTTTTGATCTCGCTAAATACAGACTGATGATAGTGAATCATAAGTGACATGTTTTTTATAAATATATGGATTTTTGTATCGGTTTGATTTCAGTAATATTATATGTGAATATAATTCTTACGTGAATCAAAGTCATTATACGACAAAATGTTTCATGAAAATAACGGTTGATAAGTAATTGGGGTAAAATGATTTTATTTAAGTGGGTCTCCTGAAAGGTATATTTTTTGTGAAATTAATAAGTTTTTTTAATGTTGGTAGTTTCATTAAAGTATCCAATTTAGTGGAAAAAGGAAGGGTTATCGCCAAAAAGGGTGTTTTGAAAAAGCTAATTACTTGAACATACATGAATAAGGGAAATTTTTATGAAATGCATTGAAGCATAATAATTGGACACACATGATGAAAAACACCATATTTTCCAACTTAGATATGGTAGTGACCTTTAAGTAGGTAAATAGATAAAGACTTCACCCAAATTAGTGAGTTAGGATGATTCAATATATGTGATCTGAGGGAGACATTGTGATTTCTCTTAAATTAGTTATATGGTGGTGATCTTGAAAGGAGTGACCATGAAAAGAAATTGAATCCACATCATCTAGTGAATCACTGGGGATTTTGGTAAAACTAACCCTCTATTAGTGCATGCTTCTTCGATTAGATCTTAGTGGTGAACCAAGTAAAATTGTTGTGTTGGCTTTCTTTTTTCCGATTATATGTGTTAGGTGATTTCATTATTCCTTTTGATAAATAACAATAGTTCTTACCAGCATGGGGAAAATATCTATATGATTAAAAGAAAAGTTTGGCTCCCTGATTCACCCCCCACCTCTCAGGGTTATATAAATTATAACAGCACCTGACGAATCTTATTTTTATAAAGAAAAATCAATGTCCAATACACAATTTGGGTTTAAATTTTATAAATATATAATATAATAACCATTTAATTATATAAAAAATTGATTATCAAGGAACTAAACTTATGGTGGTATAATAGTTTTTTATTATGTTATTTTTATCGTTTTATATTTTTATAATTTTATTATTTTAAATTTTACAAAAAAATGGTTATTCCACTAAAAAACAAATAAACACAATATCTTATCCATGTAAATGGTGTCAATTTTTACATTTATTTATACACATAACTTTTGAGTAAAATATTTGAACTACATACATTTATTTTGGATTGGAAGTTTTTCATGCTTTATTTTTATATGTAAGAGAGTAAAAAAATGAAAATAGATTATGAATTGGTTTCACTACTACATGTTAGGATAGATAGGAAAGTTAGTTGGTATTTACCAAGCCTAGGTTTCACATCCAAAATAACCATTTTTACTAGAGTGGTAAAACATGTAATGGAAATATAAAATGATTCAATCACATGGACTACATATTGTTCATGAAAATGTAGTGAAAATCCACCATTCAATACTTTGGGATACTCTATAAAGATATAAAAAGGAGTCCCTAACACAACTGTAAGTCCATTAAAGGTTACTTTTCAAGAAAAACTTTAGATCATTAATCACACTATATTACTGTTGTTGTGTGTTTTCTCTATGTGATGTTATTGAGCATACAATATAGGTGTTTAGTACACATAGATTGGGTTACCAGTCCAAACTACTCACCCTATAATTAAATTGACCTACCACATAATTCTTAAGTTAGAGATTCAACTCTCAACATCTCACTCTCACAGAATACAAATTGACCCCCTATAATTTGTTTTTAGAATTGTGTGAATAACCAGACTAAGATACCATTTTAATTGGGTACCCGACCTAAACCATCACATACTCAAAGTCAATTCTTGATCCCCACAGGCAGGCGACTAGCACCCAGGTCTAAACAACAACCAAAGAGAATCATATCACCTAGCCTAAAGTAGACTACATGACACATATATATAAATGATGGTAAGAGACAATAAAAGAGTAAAATAAGAAATATATTTTATATTAGAAGGTAACAACAACAATGATACAACTCAGAAATAGATAACTATATTCAAGATACACATCCAAAAAATGTAAATTTAAGCTGAAACATTTACTCCATGTGATTGTAAGAGAAAATAGTAATCATATCACCAACAGTTACCCAAACATACCTGATGGAAACCTCACTGTGACACCTTTCCTCTCCCTACATCAAAATACATAATGAGGTCTACAAACCACTGAATGTGTTCTCAGGGTGTGAGCTAAATAGGATTTTTATGATCCCATCAAGGTGTTCTATATCAAGTGTTTGTACAATAAGTTTGACAATTCTAAACTTTAAATAAAATAAGGTATGATAAATAGTAATCAATTTTTATATCAAAATAATGGTAAAACATTTTTCCCTTTTTCAATAGTTCCAAATAATCCCGGTAAAATGGTTTCAAATAAATTTATATATATTAAAGTAGTAAAGTCAAGGAATGTATCACATATAATATCAAATACAATAAAAAACAATGAATATGTAACATCAGACCAAGGATAACAACGAGTAATTCTAGTTATGACACTTGTACCCAAACATAGACAATTACTTAAATCTAGTCTCTTGATATATTCATAAAATCTAGGGATCAATGGAACACTCTAGTAAGTGAACCTCCCAACAAGTCTAACAAGTCCCTAGAAAATGGGCCTAAAGAGAAGAGGATCACACCATGATTGAACCCCTCAATATTATCAATAGATGAGGCATATTACCACACTAACCATCTAAGTACCAAAGGCTTTTAATGTGTGAAATTTTCTAAAGCATTTCATCAAAAAGTGGTTTAAAAAATATTTCATTAATCCATTTCACAATGCTTTGAAAATATTTCTTCTTTTACAAAAACAAGTGGAATCCCATATTTTCTCAAAATCCCATTTCCAAACACACAATTAAAACATGTCAATTAATTCCAAATATAATTTATAAAACTATTGAAACACATTTCATCCAATTTAGGTTAGAGAAGGAACCACCTACCTCTAACATGTGTCATACATGCCCGCAATGGGATCCACCAACACATAATAATGAAAGTATAACAATAGAGGCCCAAGATTCAATCATTCTATTATTGATTCAATAAAGTTTTCCTTATTACTTTTCCATTCCTTCTTGTATTGAAAATCACAAACAGCTTATCTTAAAGAAAATCTGATTTTACCCTAAATTTTACTTCTATAAAAAAAATTTACATACCCAAGGAAATCTACCCTTACCTAGAATTATTTTCTCAAATCATAATTTTTCATAAGTATAAAAATCTAATTCATTTCTAAAAACTCGGAATCGTATAATACTTAGACATGAAGCATTCTATTTTAGGATCTAAATTCGTATTATGAACTTTTATGTAGCTCTACTCTGAATTCCTTGTTACAAACTTTTATGAAGTTCAACTCTGAATTCTGATTACGAACTTGTATAAAGTTATAACTATGAATTCTGATTACGAATTCTCATTATGAATTCTCATGATGAATTCTGATTACGAATTCTGATGATGAATTCTGATTAAGAATTCTTATTACGAATTTTGATGATGAATTATGATTACGAATTCTCATTACGTGTTCTAATGATGAATTCTGAATACGAATTCTAATTATGAATTCTGATGATGAATTATGATTACGAATTCTCATTACAAATTCCTTAGAAAAAGATAATATGAATATCCTTGTATTATATACTTTGAATTCTTTTACTTAAATTCAGAACATCCATGTTTTCTTACATTCTGAATATCATTTTTTGGTTATGCTTTTACTTGTTCTATTATAAAATGATGTTGGGCCTACATTTATTAATTAACCGTTGTTTGAGTGACACATGTACATGTCCCTCTGAAATTCAAGGAAGAAATGACCATTGGAGAAGGGATTTGACTATTGGAGCTTCACCTATAAATAAGATCTCATTTGAAAGTGTTCGAGACTTTTGAAAACATTGTTTTGACATATGTATCTACATGCTGTTGAAGTGATTTCTAGAGAGAGGCTCTTATCAACTCTCAAGCTTCGTGCAGAAATTTTGAACAGCTTGTTCAAAATTTTTCTTGTGCATATTTGCGTCATACGACTCCGATTTTATTTGTGTACAATCGAGGGCTTCCGGGGATAGGAAGAAAGAGGTTACAACACCTTGAAGTTAAGGGCTTCCTTGTTGAGGAATACAGAGGTTCCGACTACCTGATTGTCGAGGGATTTAGCGGATAGCAAGACAGAATCCGATCATCATATCGAGGGCTTACCCTGGTGTGGGTAAGAAATAATTTCTTGTAAGTATAAATCAAGGGACCTCTATCCAATATTGTTGGATACCCTTCTCTTTGGGTTAAAAGACATATTACTTGTTACTTGTTTTGTTACAAGTTTTTCTACTTCATTTTGTAGTGTTGAGGAAAGTATAACTATCTTATACTTCCTTACTCTTGTACTCTGATGTAGTTAGATTCTATACGCTTTAAGGTAGAATCCTCATCTTTGTAAAATTTAGTTAAGTTTCATTTTCAGAATTACATTTCCAAAATATAGAAATTGTTAGAACTTATAGAGGTCTTGTGAATTATCTTGTTTAACCTTGTTAAACATAACCATATTTAAAAGTTACAATGGAATTTTTAAAAGGTACAATTCATCCACCTCTTGTATATGAGAATCTAATTACATATTCGATCCTATATTTGGTATTATAGATTATATCATACTCAGACATACCATCCTAACAATTGGTATCAGAGGTTGGAAACCACAAACCCTATACCAATTCAACAATTGGTATCATAGGTTTTGGTAAAATCTGAATTAATCTCAATATTAAGTTCAGAAGAGAATTCTCGGAATAGGATTTTTCAGAATAGCATTTTTCAGAATAGAATTTTCCAAATTCATATTTTTCGGAATCTGTTTTTTAGACTCATAGTTCGGATTCATTTTTTTAAGGATACTCTTGTTCTATATTTTCTTGCTTAGAATTATTTTCCTTGTTTAAAAACATTTTCTACTAATAAGTTTTTGTGGAAAGACTTTTCTCAATGATGGTAGGAATCAATGTTGGTTCCATAGACAATCTTAATCCCACCAGACCACCTATCTTTCTTGGTAATGATTACGAATATTGGAGAGATCGTATGAAGACTTTCATTATCAACACTGGTGTTACAAATTTTTGTTATGCTTACCGGTGGATACAAAATTCCTGATAAAGAAGTAAGTGCCTTTACAAATCAATAAAATCAGGAATATCAACTTAATTATAATGTAAGAAATACTTTACTTTGTTCAATGACTTCAAATATATATAGCCAAATTTTATCCTATGAAGCAGAAAATTCTGTTTGGAAGAAACTTGAAGTTACTCAATTTGGAACTTCTAATGTAATTGAGATCAGAAGATCCATGCTTAGAGACGAATATCATGGTTTTAGTTTTCCCTATGGTGAAACCATATGCAAGGTGCAACAAAGATTCATGACTATAGTGAATATTTTACAATCAATGGGTGAAAAAGGATTTGATGATGAAGACCTTGTTGATAAGATAATCGACATCATGGAAAATGAATGGAATCTAAAAGGACTACAATTGATGAGAATAGAAAGGTCACTCAGATTACCCTTGATGAGATATTTGGAACTCTTCTTTAGCATGGGACTAGAATGAATAGAGATGATGATATTTGAAGAATAAGAATGGAAATAGTAGTGTGGATTTTACTACTACTTCCAATCTTATGAAATCCAAGAATCCTAAGAGATTTACTAGATCCATATCTAAGAAATTTGTTATCCATTCTGAATCTAGTGGAAGTGAATCCTCAGAAAATGAATTAGCAAATCTTCGTCGAAGGATGAACAAGATAGCTGGACAGAGGAACTTTCAATCCCAGTACAAGAAGAAGGAAAGGAAAGACTAGAAAGATTCTGAAGTTACATGCTCTGAATGCTAGAGAGCTTCACACATAAGACCTGACTGTCCTATGCTCGAGAGAAAAGAAGGAAAGGAAAGTCATTCTGAGAAAAATAGAAATAAGTATTACAAGTCTAAAGCTAAGAATGTGTTGAAAGATAATGACACATGGAGTGCTAGTTGTGGAGATTCTTTAGATGAATCTTTGGATTATGAATCTTCTGGATAGAAAAATCTTGGTCTTTTAGCCAGGCTACCTATTGATAATCATTGTTTTATGGCTAAGGTACACAATTCTGATTTAATGACCAATGTTTCTTTAAATTCTAGTGATAGTAAATATTATAATTCATCAGATGAAGAATCTTCTTCTAATGAAGATAATACTTTACCTACCTATGAAGAAGTTTCTAGGTTTTCCAAAATCCTTGAGAATGAGAATTCAAAAATCATGAAAAAACATGATAAGGAGAATTATAGGAATACTATTCTTACTAAGGAAATATCAGATCTTTCTAAATATGTTGATAAGAAAAATGCTGATTTTGAAAGTATTTCAATAAATCTTGAGGAATTAAGTTCTGAGAAGAACAAACATTCTAAAGATTTAAAAACGCAATTTCTAAGAAAAATGTTTTCGAACCTATCTCTAGTTCAAAATCAAATGTTTTTGAAGGAAAGAACTTAATTATAAAACTCAAATCTGAAATATTTTCCTTGAGTAAGTGTTTGTCAAACATTACCCGTGGTTTGATAATATGTATTCACAAATCCGACCTCAATGGAATACTTCTGGTTTTGGTTACACATGTTCTAAAATGATTTTTAGTAACAATTACATTGTTCCTCAAAGTGCCCCATTCTGCACTAAGTGTCAATATGGTGGTCAATGGGCAAAGAATTGTTCTCTAAACAAAACCCAATCTTTAGGATTTCATAATGCTTATTTTTCTAAGAATATGTGGGTTCCCAAAATTTTACTTTTTGAGATTTCTGGATCCAAGCAAGTCTGGATTCCAAAAACCTAACTTTTTCTTATTTTTCGGAAAATATGGAATGTACCAACTGAAATACTTGGAACATGGACAGTGGATGTTATCGGCAAATGACTGGTAACAAAAAATATTTTGAAATGATTATCAAGATAAAAGTAGGAAAAGTAACTTTCAGAGATAATGCTCAGGGGGAAATTATTGGTATAGGTAACATCGTTCTTCTTGGAAAAACTTTGATTTCGAATGTTTTATTATTAAGGGTCTCAAGAACAACCTCATCAGCATAAGCCAATTATGTGATGAAGGATACCTTGCGAATTTTAGGAATGATAAGTGATTAGTACACAATTCAAAGGAAGAGTTTATTCTTTCTGCCCATAGGAAAGAGAATGTTTACACACAAAATGTAGAAGACCTTAGGAGCCAAGACATACCTTGCCTTAGTGCAATGCAAGATCATTCTTGTTTATGGCATAGAAGTCTAGGACACTGTAACCTTAGGAACTTATGAAAACTTTCTAATAAAATACTAGTTAAGGATCTACCAGAGCATAAATTTGATTCTTCATAAGTATGTGAACCTTTTCAATATGGAAAGCAATGCAAATCAAGTTTTAAATCCATTGGTGAAGACTCAACCATTGATGCATTACAACTAGTGCATATGGATCTCTTTGGTTCTACACAAACAGGAAGCATTGGGGGAAAATATTACGTATTTGTTTTGGTTGATGATTACACTAGATTTACATGGGTCTATTTTCTAGAAAATAAATCTGAAGATTTTTCTTATTTCAAAAGTTTTAGAGGCTAAGTTAAAAATGAGAAAAACCTTCCATTGAAAACTATTCATAATGATCAAGCAGGAGAATTTCAAAATTCTGATTTTGAAACTTTTTGTAGTATAAAAGGCATTACTCATAACTTTTCAGCACCCATAACACCTCAACAGAACGGTGTTGTTGAAAGAAGAAATAGAATTCTTCAAGAGATAACTAGAACCATGTTGAGTGAGTATTCTTTTGCCAAACATTTTTGGGTTGAAGCTGTAAGTACGGATTGTTATATTGTAAATAGTGTTTTGATTAGACCTATTCTTAATAAAACCCATTATGAGTTATGGAATGGTAGAAAACCAAGACTTTCCTACTTTAAGGTTTGTTGATGCAAGGTATTAATTCTTAATATTAAAGATAATCTACAAAAATTCGCACCAAAATCTGATGAAGGAATTTTCTTAGGCTACTCCACAACTTCTAAGCCTTATAGAGTTTTTAACAAAAACACTTGTACTATTGAAGAAAAATTACATGTAAAATTTGATGAAATTGATCCTTTTTTTTAAACAACCTCAAACTAGATCTTCTGATGTGTTTTTAAAAACTGATTATCAACCTTTGATAGAAAATCCTTCTGATAAGGAAAATTTTCAAGAATATACTTCTGAAATATTTACC
Source organism: Viscum album (assembly GCA_963277665.1). Lineage (NCBI taxonomy): Eukaryota > Viridiplantae > Streptophyta > Magnoliopsida > Santalales > Viscaceae > Viscum > Viscum album. The sequence continues at coordinate 658,928,154 of OY728140.1, forward strand.
CCAGAATATTTCTTACCCTATGTGGAAGAATAGGTGTTACAAAACCCAAATCAGTCATTTATAAATAATTATCCCAGTGATAGTATCATTGGTGATGTAAATCAACTTGTAAGGACTAGAAGTTCTTTAAGAAATGAAGTAGATTATCTAGCATTCCATTACAAATTAAAACCAAAAAGCACGGATGAAGCTTTAGGTGATTATGATTGGATTAAAGCCATGCAAGATGAACTAAATGAATTCAAAAGGAATACATTTTTGGCCTTGGTTGAAAGACCTAAGGAAAATTATGTTATTGGAGTAAAATGGGTCTTCAGAAATAAGTGTGATGACAATGGTGTCATAGTTAGGAATAAGGATAGATTTGTTTCTAAAGGCTATAATCAACAAGAAGGAATAGATTATGATGAAACCTATGCTCATGTAACTAGTCTTGAATCTATTCGTATTTTACTTTCCTTTGCAGCATTCTTCAATTTCAAACTTTTCAAATGGATGTGAAATGTTTTTTTCTTAACGGTTAGGTCAAGAGGATGTTTTTGTCGAACAACATATTGGCTTTGAAGATACAAAACATCCTAATCATGTTTTTAGACTTAACAAAGCTTTGTATGTCCTTAAACAATCCCCTCGAGATTGGTATGATATACTTACAGGATTTTTGCTTCAAAATAACTATGTCAAGGGAAATGCAGATCCAACCCTTTTTATAAAGAAAGATAAGAAAAATGTTTTCATTGCTTAAATTTATGTTGATGACATTATATTTGTTTCAACTCAGTAATCTTTAACTGGTTATTTTGAAGATCTAATGAAATCTGAGTTCGAAATGAGTATGATGGGTGAGTTAACATTTTTCCTTGGTTTTTAAATTTCTCAAAAACTAGAAGGAATCTACATATCCCAACATAATTTTATTAAATATATTCTTAAAAAGTATTGATATGAAAACAATAAGAGTATAAGTACTCCCATAAGTATGACAAACACACTTGATCTTGATGAAGCTGGGAAATCAGTAAATCAAACATCTTTTAGAGGTATGATAAGAAATCCACTTTACATGAGAGCTAGTCATCCAGACTTAATTTTTTCAGTATGCTTATGTGGAAGATATCAATCCAATCCTAAGGAATCTCATTTAAAGTCTGTGAAAAGAATTTTTCACTACTTAAAGGAACCATGGATTTAGGACTATTTTACACTTCTAGAAAAGATTTTGTTTTAAAGAGTTTTTCGGATGATGACTTTGGTGGATTTAGAATGGATAGAAAGAGTACATTCGGGACTTGTCATTTCCAAGGAGATTCATTAGTTTCTTGGTCCTGTAAGAAGAAACACTCAGTATCACTCTCCACTACTAAAGCTAAATATGTAGCAGTTGGAAGTTGTTGTGCTCAAGTGTTGTGGATGAAACACACAATCACATACTATGGCTTGAGTTTTACCAAAACTCACATTTTGTGTGATAACACAAGTGTCATTTCCCTTAGTAAAAACCATTTACATCACTTCTGTTCAAAACACATAGATATTAGGCATCACTTTCTTAGGGATCTCACACAAAAAAGAGAAATCATTATTCAATTAATTGGAATGTAAGATCAACTTGCTGATATTTTCACAAAATCTTTACTCTCCGATATATTTGAATACATTATACAGAAGTTAGTAATGATAAAAAATAGGTAATCATCCTCCATTAACTTTCTGTTGAACTAACATGCTTACATTAATAAAATCTTTTTCATAGGGTGAGTAAATTTTTTGTTGTTAGTTTTTTAAAAAATTTCATAATGAAAATTTTCATAGTTAGTTTTTTTTAAAAAAATCGTAATGAAAAATTTTGTAGTAAGTTTTTCAAAGTTTTTGTAGTGAAATTTTTCAGATCTGATGTTTTTGTAATGAAAGTCTTCAGAACCTTATGTTTTTGTAATGAATGTCTTCAAAACCTTCTGTTTTCGTAATGAAAATATTCGGATTTGAAATTTTCGTAATGGAAGTTTTCGTAATGGAAATTTTCGTAATGGGAATTATTGTAATCAAGTTTTGGTACTCAATGTTTTTTGCAATAAATCTTTTAGATATTAAGTTTTTCAAAGTAAGTTTTTCATAGTAAGGTTTTCGTAGTGAGTTTTTCGTAGTGAGTTTTTCGTAGTGAGTTTTTCGTAGTCAAAATTTCTTCTAGAAAAATATCACCTATTATGAATAATCTTCCTAGCCAATCCGAAATGTATGATTTCCTTACTTAAGTTTTCGTAGTCATTTTTACTTAATGTTATTTTATATAAATATTTCGGATTCGTTTCTTCTTATATCCGAATGTTTTTCTTAAAACCTCAAAATATCGGATTCAAGATTTCCTTGCGGGTATGTTTTCAACCGTCAGATCAGATCAGAGAGTTTGTCAACCGTTAGATTTGTTTTGGAAGATGAAATGTTATTTCCATCACCTATATAAATGAACCCTGAAGGGTTTTCCTGTATCTGTTTTCAAAGCTTTTGTGTGCTGAAGCTTTGCCACCCTTCTTAAGCCCGTACAGAATCTCCCAGAACTCCTCCAGTCCGAATGTCTGTTGAAGATACTTTCCAAGAAATGTCTACCATGAATCCAATATTAAAATGGAAAGTATACAGGGAAATATTGGTGCATCTGAACTTTCTCCAATAAGATTCTATCATTTCATTGAATATGAAGTTAAATGTATGGGAAGATGTCTGCATATCTAAGCCAGGTGTTCAAGACTCGGTGTATTCGGATTTACTCATAGAGTTTTAAGATTCAGTGGGCTTCGTTAAGAAAGATGGAAGAGAGAAGTTTTCATTCAAGTCTTATGGAAAAACCTAAAAACTTTCTTATACCAAGGTAGCTAGCTTGGTGGGATTATCCTATGAATGGAAAGCAGAATTCTGTTCCCAAAAATTACCGGATGTGAAAGGAAGTTTTATAAAGGTGAAGGCTTTGGAATGTGTTGGACTTTCTGAAGTCAAGATAGCAAAGATTTCACATATATATTCTAACAATCGGATCCTTCAACTCTAGGTACAAGGTTTTTTGGAACCCAGGAAAGGTAACAAAGATACCCTCAAGAAGAGTGACATATATTAATTATATTTCTTGGTAAATATAAGGAAAATCAATTTTATGAGGCATGTTTATATTACAATTCAGAACATCAAGAATGGAAGTTTAAGAGCCCAAATTATCATGTATCATTCCTTCCTTTCAAAGATGATAGTTCGATGTCTCGAATCATTCAAGGTTGCATGCAGTTCCATGCTTCGGTATTACAAAGTTATGCTTGTTAGTGATTACACTCTGAAAAGAACGAATATGGGATATTCAAAGGAGACATGATAGTTCTATGATCTGCATGAGGATGAGGCATAAGCAAATCCGGAAAATGTTGAAAAAGTTGAACCATCAAATAAAGCAGGAAAGAAAAGAAAGCTGGAGGAAGAGGAGGAAATAGACAAAACCCCCAAAGCTAAGGAAGTCCAATCCACACCTCCTAAACCCAAGAAACAAAAGGATTATCCCGATAAGGTGGTTGAAAAATGGAGGGAAGATAAGAAAAAAGGGAAATAAGGGGACCCACATTTCGGCTTGGACACTACTGAAGCTAAGTATTTAAGGGATAAGACTACTGAATACCATGAGAAGAAAGAAAAAGAGAATAAGATAAAGAAGAAACTTTCTGAGGCTGAAGTTGTACAATCCCTTTTGAAAGCCATAGAAGTAGCTTCCGAGAATATTCCAGTGTTGGAAACATTACTAGTCGACCCATTACCTGAGACTCATGGGAAGAATTTCTTCACTTTGGAAAAATCTAAAGAGAAAGAAGTTGTTGAAGAAGAAGAAGAGGTGGAATTATAAGAAGAATAAGAAGAGGAATTATAAGAAGAAAGTGGTGATATAGATGATCTGATTAAGAAAGTTGAATAATATCAAGATAAGGAAACCCCATCAATGAAATTATCACTCCGAACATCTGAGGTCGAGTCCTGAAAGCTTGTAACTCCTGGAATGGAAGAAGAGAAAGATGGAAAGAAAGCGGAAGACAAGGATGAAGAAAAATTAAATGAATTATATAAGGAAGAAAGTTATGAAAAGCACTTTATTTAGGAATGAGATGATAAATAAAAAATTGATAAATATAGAGTTGTTCAATTATCTAATAGAGAGAATAAATCTCCTGATGAGAAAGTCACACTGAAGGTTAATAAGGGTAAGAAAGTGATGGTTGATACTCAAAGAAAATATATAGTGAAAAGGAAGGAATTTTAAGGAACTTCAAAAAGGAATCTTTTTGAGCTTGAAAAACAACTCTCACCAAGTAATGTATCAGATTCAGAGTCATCTTCACTTGGCCATGATTTTGTGGAGCAATCTTTGAAGAAGCTAGTCGTTTCCATTCCAACTTTTACAAGCATAGATTCTAGATTCTAGATGCTCCAACACACTCTCAATCAGAAGTCAAATTCAGTGTCCATGGTGATGGACAAGTGTTTCAATATTGAATCAGATTTCAATAGTTTTCTTATAGGATATGAAGCTCACAAGAATTCATGTAAGAAGATAGCTAGCTGGTCAAAGAGATTAATTCAAGAAATGAATGGGCTTGTTGAATTTCAAGATGGATTAAAGAAATTTTTTGAAATATAAGATGGAAGGGTCAAAGATCTTACAACTAGTTTTGAAGAAAAGCTAACCCTAGAGAAAAATATTCGGAATCAACAAGTGAAGGATCTGAATGGGAAGCTTAACTCTGTTTCTCAAAGTTGTAAGGGGGAAATAGATCTCTAGATTGAGATCGAAGAGAATCTTGTAAAGCAGGATGAAATTCTTAATGCTCTGATGGATCAAGATGATAAGATTAAAGCCTTTGAAAAGCAAGTTGAGGAGGATCAAAAAGAGTTAAAGAAGCTAAAAACCTTTCTGAAGAAGTTAATACCCAAGGAAAAGGAAGTCAAATATACATAATCCGATCTTTTGTTTTAATTTATTTCCTTGTACTAATTCTTTCAATCGTAATGGAATTATGGTTTCTTGTCTTTTGTTTTATTTTGTACTAGTATCTCAAGTACCAAATTGTTTTCCATTCCCTCAAATTCTTTTTGAAAATCACAAAGGGGGAGAAGGAAAAAGAGTTCTAAATAAGAGAAGGAAAATGATTTATAAGTATAGAAGAAGTATCCCTAACTAAGGGGAGTCTATCTAAGGGGGAGTGATAATTACGAAGATTTTTTTTACCCAAGAATAATGAAATTCCATTCCAGAAATTTAGAATATGATCATTAGATTTCCAAAGCCTAAGGGGGGTTAGTCGTATTCACCATTGTCCATGAACAAAGGGAGATAAGATTTATTTCATTCTATAAAATCATTTTCTATGTCCTTATACTCTTTTTCGAAGGATTTTTGTGCTTTCCAAAAAGGGGGAGATTATTGAGTCAATAAGTTTTTCCTTATGACTTTCCCATTCCTTCTTGTTTTGAAAATCACAAATAGCTTATCTTAAAGCCAATCTGATTTTACCCTATCTTTTACTTCTATAAGGAAAATTTCCTTACCCAAGGAAATATACCCTTACATAGACTTCATTGCTCAAATCATAATTTTTCATATGTATAAAAATTGGATTCATATCTAAAAACTAGGAATCGTATAATACTTAGACATGAAGCATTCTGTTTTAGGATCCGAATTCCTGTTATGAACTTTTATGAAGCTCTACTCTGAATTCCCTATTACAAACTTTTATGAAGTTCAACACTAAATTCTGATTACAAACTTGTATAATGTTCTAAATACGAATTCAGATTACGAATTCTCATTACAAATTCTGATGATGAATTCTGATTACGAATTCTCATTACGAATTCTGATGATGAATTCTGATTACGAATACTAATTACGAATTCTGATGATGAATTATGATTAAAAATTCTCATTACGAATTCTGATGATGAATTCTGATTACGAATTCTCATTACGAATTCTGATGAAGAAATCTGATTCCGAATTCTCATTACGAATTCCTTAGAAAAACAGAATCTGAATATCCCTGTATTATAGACTCTAAATTCATTTACTTACATTCCGAACTTCCATATTTTATTACATTCCAAATATTAGTTTTTGGTTATGCTTTCACTTGTTCTATTTTAAAACGATGTTGTTCCTTTAGTTATTAACTAATCGTTGTTTGAGTGACACATGTATAGGTCCTTCCGAAATTTAAGGAAGAATATGACTGTTGGAGGAGGGAGCCAACTAGTGGATCTTCACCAATAAATATGATCCCATTTGAAAGTGTTCGAGACTTTTGACACCATTTCACTGAAATCTGTGTCTACATGTTGTTGAAATGATTTCTAGAGAGAGAGGCTCTTATCAACTCTCAAGATTCGTGTAGAAAGTTTGAATAGATTGTTCAAACTTTTCCTTGTGCAGATTTGCTTCATGCGACTCTGATTATTGTTGTGTATAATCAAGGTCTTCTGGGGATATGAAGAGAGAGGTTCCAACACCATGATGTTGAGGTCTTCCTTGCTGAGGAAGACAGTGGTGCCGACTACCTGATAGTTGAGGTCTTGCGGGGATAGCAAGATAGAATCTCATCTTCGTATCGAGGGCTTACCCTGGAGTGGGTAAGACAGACTTTCTTGAAAGTATAAATCAATGAACCTTTATCCAAGGTTGTCGGATAACCTTCTCTTTGGGTTAAAAGACTTATTACTTGTTACTTATTTTTTTACACATTTTTTCGTTGCATATTGTATTGTTGAAGAAAGTATAACTATCTTATACTTCCTTACTCTTGTACTCTGATATAGTTAGATTCTATACGCTTTAAGGTTGAATCATTATCTTTGTAAACTTTAGTTAAGTTTCATTTTCGGAATTAAATTTCTGAAATCTATCAAGTGTTAAAACTTATAGAGGTGTTTTGAATTATCTTGTTTAACCTTGTTAAACATAACCATCATTAAAAGTTCCAAAGGAATTTTTAAAAGGTACAATTCACCCTCCCCCCCTCTTGTATCAGAGAATATCATTACATATTCAATCCTACATTTGGTATTATAGAGTATATCATACTTATACATACCATCCTAACACCTATCTATAAAAATATTCAAAATAGAAAACATTTGGTGGAGTGTATAGATCACAGCATACCTCAATGGACGCTCAAATTTCACCACAACAAACACAATGATTAGCCTATGATGGAACATCTTGAAAATGGACTATAGAGGATCAAAAAGATCATCACCTAAGATAAACTGATCCATAAATATAGCATAATAGTGCTACCATGATCAATAATAATGAAGAAGAAGAAAGGTCTCTTTCATGAACAAACACACCACAAATAAAATGAACATCAATCGCTAAATGAAATGATATATAAGGAGAATAGATCCCCAAAATCACATAGGAGATCTCATATATCTCATAGGAGATCCTTCACATCAAAATAAAAATTAATCACCCACATAGAAAACTAAAAATCACTAAATTGAAACATTAAATACATGAAAATGTTTCATGACATGAATTTATTAATTAAAAAGGCTCTGAAAAATGCATCGCCTTAGATTAAAAATTCTGATTTTTACCATTTAATGATTTGAAACCAATTTACCACATGTAAAACATTCATTCCATGAACCTATTCATGAAATATGCATAAAAAATATTTCCCATCATGTAAGCCTTTCACGATGTGAAAACATCCACCCAAAAAACCGTCCAAATTCTGAAGGATATCATCTTCTGTCTTTTACATGTTCATAACCGAATTCCATTAATTGGAAAAAATATACATCCCAGAACATTACGTATTTTTTTTCAACAAAGTCTCTTCATCCTTGAGAGTCCCAAAATTCATCCAAACAAATATGTAATGGATAAGAGAGTTCATAAATACCGAAAATTTGGTAACAAGATGTTATAAACTCCTCGCCATAATACTTTCTATCCTTAGGAATTCATGTGGAAGAATGGTTTCTAGAAAGTGGTTTTCCAACTTCTCCCTCATCAATGAATCATTCTCCCAAGTATTGTAATAATCTTATCCATGTGTCCATAAAATATTAAACAATGGAATAAACTTCTCACATGATAATTATTCTTAAGTTTCAATGATCTATACTGGCTACTCTACAACAAAAACATCTAGACCAAACTTGATTACTTCCAAAATAAAAATGTGATAGGGAATATGATTCTTCTTCCGGAGTTGTGATATGTGGAAAACATTACTAATTTCTATATATTGAACTGTAAAGTAAACCCAATATGAAACTTTCCCAATCTTATCAGTGACCAAAAATGGTTCAACATAACTTATAGATATATTTCCCTATTTTATATGATGAGACTGACCCAAAAAATGTGAAACATTATATAAAACCCAGTAACCAATGGAAAAATACAAAGGATGCCACTGATGATCTGAATATGATTTATACTAACTATTCACAATAAATATTTGCTAATATATATCTTTAATCTAGTTCAATGTATCTTGAATGAGACTTAGTCCTACAAAATTGGCCTCACCCACCTCTTCCTAAAAAATAGATAACATGCATGGGTGACCATACAAAACCTCTAAAGAAGCTATAATAATTGAAAATTGATAACTATTTTTATAAGAAAACATAGCCATCCCAAGATTGATATACCATGATCCACTAAAATATAATAAATAATAATGGGTCATATCCACCATAATCTAAATATCACACTCTGTATGGCCATCTGTCTATGGAAGATAAGTTGTACTCAATCTGACCTAATTCCCCCATAGACTCCTAGAGACTCTTCTAAAATTGTGATTTAGAGATAATTTATCTATCCAAGACAATGGTAGTGGTAACATTGTGTATTACAGAAGTTTTAAACTTTATTAGTGTCCCTAATCGTAACAATGTGAGCCGACTTTTTCAACCAATCAATCACTACCCAAATATCATTTCTCACTTGGGGATTCCATGGTAGTCCAACAAATAAGTCCATATACACCTCATCCCAATATCAAATAAGAATTGGAAGAGGCTGGAGAAACCTAAATGGTTCCAAATTCTTTATCTTTTACTTTTGAATGGTCTAACATAAAGACACATAATCATCAATGTCATGCTTCTTACCAGGCCATCATAATCATCATCTCATCTCATAATACATCTTTACAGTTCTTGGATGAACGATCCAAAAAGAACTATGGTATTAAAATAAAATGTATCTACTCACAAATTTTGGGATGACAAATTGACACCCAATATAAGTAATTCCATCCGAAGAGATATACTGATAATAAATAGTCTCTCCACTATATAGGGTTTCACTATTTCACCAGGATTAATCATCCTTCTCTTAATCTTACTAGATATACACAAAAAGAGATGGATATAAATTAACTTTGTTCGTAATTGTACCTTAAAAATCCTTCTAAGAATCATGGTTAAACTGAGAAAAGAGTCACATAAGGTTCTACTCCTCCTTCGATTCAAGAATATCATGTGATTGTACTTTATTACTAAGAGTGTCTATAATGACATTCCCCTTGATGAGGGTCTAGGTGATGTTGAATTAAAAAATATGAAGTTATTCCAACCACCACTTATATATTATATTCAATACTTTCTAAAAAATATATTGTTAACACTCTTATGGTTAGAGAAGATCATGAATCTATCCCCAAAATGATAGTGCCGCAAACATTTAAGATAATTCATAACTGTGGAAATCTACAAATACTCAGTGGGGTAATTCTTCTCATTCCTTCAAAGTATTAAAGATCCATTATCCATGATATGATCATCCTACATAAGCACAAAACCCAAACTATAAATCTAAGTATCATGGGAAACAACATACCCCATACCAAGTGCAAGTAAGATCTGAATTGGAGCTGATGTCATAAGTAATTTCATCTCATCTAAAAAATAATGATAGTTTGCATCCCATAAGTATTTCCACCCCATTCTAGTAATAGAATATAAAGGTGTAACCAACATTGATAAATACTTGAAGAACCATTAGTGGTAAGTAGTAAGACCAAGGAAGCTATAAATCTCAAAGAATTTTTGTGGATCTTCTCATGAAAAGCTAGTCTTCCACATCTCTGTGTCAACTGATAATCCATTTTCAGAAATCATGTGCATAAGAACATCACTTCTTAGAACCAAAAATAACTTTTTAAATCCCTCCATGAAAATGATAACTCCCCAAGATTTCCAAAACCAAACTTAAATGGTGATCATGTCATAATTAGATCTTGAATAACCCAAAATATCATCCACGAACACTGCCAAAAAATAGTCAAGTTACTCATGGAATATTTATTTCGTCAAATCAATTAAAATTGTTGGAGTGTTAACTAGAACCAATGGTATCATAAGATATTAATAATGTAGATACATAATCCTAAAATCCTTTTTTGGTATATCAGATTTTTAAACATTGAGTTGATGATAACCTTACGAAATATCAATATTTAAAACCCACCTTTCCCACTTTAATAGGTCAACAAATCATCCACATGGGGAAAAGGATAATTATTATTATATTTTTCCCATTTCAAATTCTAAGAGTCCAAACACATTCATATTGAACCATCTACCTTCTTGGAAAAGTGCATAGGGGATTCCCAAGGAGAAACCTAAGGGAAAACATTCATCATTATATTATCAAACTAAACCTTGAGCTCTTTCAGCTCTATTGGAATCATATGATAAGTGGGTATCAAAATTTATTGCATACCTGAAACTAGATCAATTATAAACTCTACCTCCCTCTATGGAGTAATACTAGAGATATAATTTTGGGAAAACATCAAGAAAGTCCAAAACAATAGTGGGAAGAAAAAATGAATGAAATGATATAGTGAACAACTGCTACAATAGACCACAAGCTACAAAAATCTTGGTGGGATGGTCCTGCATGACTAGACTCGGATCCCAATCTCCATAAAACTCTGGATATCGCATATAAGTATCCAATAAAAAAATATGTTGATGACCAAAATAAATCACATCATGGTGAGAGATAATCCAATCAATCTTAATGATGGAATCAAATAGATTTATATTGATAATGAGGAAATACCATACTGATTATGAATCATCTATAGATAAATGACAAGAATGAAATTGAAACCCATGATCATTATTATTTCATATTGATGTCTCTAACTCTATAAATAAGGACATGATATTCATTAGCATATTAATAATATGAAAAACAAATTATCATATATAAATGAGTGGGAGGAACATGTATCACATTAATAAGTTTTTACTGAAGATTCAACAAAGATGGCACCTGTCACTTTCTCTAGACCCGAATATAGCTTTTCCAAAAACTCATCCATTATATAAAGGTGATTTACTTATAAAGTCTATGTCTGGAACCCAGTATACTTTAAATAATATGATTTCACCACAATATCATTTAGAGCCAATGATCCTTGAATGTAATTATACATAGACATGTCCTAAAAGAAATTTTGCAGATGACCATAGTAACCACAAATGTTACACATCATCATTGTTGCAGAATAAGCATTATAGGTGTATCTAACCATTCCACACTAATAGAAGTTCAAAGTAATACAATTGGATGTAACTAAAGGTGTATAGAAGGCATGATGTTGAGAACCACCCCCACCACTAATGCGATAATCAGACAACTTCGTATTTTTTTCTTATTCTCCATTGAATCTTCCACTGGGTGGAATATATGAATATGAATAACCAGCCTTGTCTTCCATATCCATCTATGTTTTCATAGGCATATCTACCATCTCATTATAAGTTGAAATATTTATCATAAAAACATATTATTTGATATTCAGTCAAATACCATGTAGGTACTTCTAAGGCTTGATCTGGTCATTCATTACTACCTCAAGAGTAAAATAAACTCACTCCATGAATTAATCGATGTACACCAATGTTTAATGATATCTCTACCGTAAGTATAAGAACTCCAAATACTTCACCATCATCATAAAATATGAAAAAAAAATCCAACAGATGTTGGTCTTGAAACCCTTCAGGTACAAGACCACATGTCTATCAGCATCTACCATGGAATCTCTCCATCTCTTGTTAGGACCCTCGAGTATGAACTCCATGAACATTACCTTTTTATTCTCATGTGTATCCATGATGTTAAAGATTTTATTTTTCTTTTTTAACCATTACTCTGCCTCTTGAGTTCCATTCCTACCTCTAAAGGATGGTGTATTCTCAAGTAATAAGACTTGTCATCAATCCCTTTCACTAGTAACTCCTAAATGTACCTCGACAACTATGTTCTAGACTAGAGATACATTTTGGTCAATATCACAAACTTCCTACATGATAGAATTGATAATATTCTATCTATAGGAAGAATAGTTTGATAACAGTGCACTATAACCTTATAAGGAACCAGTTTAATATGTATTAGAGTCATACCACTAAAAAACCAAACAAAATAAAGAATCATGAAATAAGATAAACACAGTTCAAACTAGAAAACCATAACAAAAACTGATATTAAGATCAAGAACTCAAATAATGAGACATACATCCCAATATCCCATGGTAACTTGAGTCTCTTCATTGTAATATATTACTAGGAACTCACCAAAATCAACCTCTTATTTCCCAAAAATCCTATTTTATGTTATACTAGACTTCCCAAGATAAGGAGACATGAGAAGTATAGCTCTGATACCAAACTATGAGGAACCCTACATAGATATGCTACCAAATTGGAAACTGACCTGAACCATCACATACCCAAAGGGTATTCTCAAACCCAACGAGTAGTAGAATATAACTCAAGCATCAACAACAACTAGAGGGAATAATTTTGACCAACCTAAAGTAAACAACATAATATATATATATATATATATACATGACAGTAAGAGACAATGGATGAGTAAAATAAGAAATATATTTCACATCAAAAGGAAACAACACAAACGATACAACTCAAATGTAACTAACAATCTCTAATATACAAATTCAACATCAATGAAAAACTAAAATCGAAATAGACACTCCATGTGTTATCATGGGAAAACTTCCACCATCACACAACCAAATACTCATAAATAGATAAAAAAACCTCGATGCCTCACTATGGAGTCTTGGATTTCACTGTATCAAAAAACATAACATGGTCTATGCACCACTGAAGGGGTGTACATTGTGTGATCTAAACAAGATCAGTTGGAATTCACGTATGTGTTCAATATAAAGTATTTTTACAAGAAAATATTAACAGTACTCAACTTTAATGAAAACAAGGCATGATAAGAAGAAAAATAGTTTTTATATTAAAAAAATGGTCAAATATTGTTTCCTTTTTCCACAGCTCCAGTTAATCTAGGTAAAACAATTTCAAATCATTTCATATACATAAAAGAATTAAAGTCAAAGAATGTATCCAATATCATATCAAATCCAATATAAACCAAAGTACAAGTAATGTCACATCAAGGATCACAATTGTTCAGGATAGCTAACAGACTCATACCCAAATATAGAAAATTGTGCACATAATGTATCTAGATATATGTATCAAATCTAGAGAGAATAGGAATTTCCAATAAAGTGAACCACCAAATATATGTAAATTCCCAAGAAAAATGGGACTAGGTAGAAGAGGAACACGCCATGAGTAAACCACTCAATGTAATCAATCAATTATTCTTATTACAACACCTTCCACCTAAATACTCATGGCTTACCATGTGACACATTTTCCAAACCATTTAATCAAAACCATTCTTTGAAACAAATTTTACAAATCCATCTAATAATACTTTGAAAATACCTTTTTTACCAAAATAAGGGGAAACCAATATTTTCTCAGAATGATATTTCCACATACACAATTGAAACATGTCAATTAATTTATAAGAAAATTTATAAAACCATAGAAATACAATTCATTAAACATATGCCAGATATAGAACAACCTAACTCAAACTAGAGTTGCACATGCCCGCAATTGAATCCACAAACACAAAATAATAAAAAGAAAGCAATAGAGGCCCTATAATAAATCCTCACATATCAGAATCAATTAAATATGAAAAACAGTTGGTGGAGAGTATACCTCAAAATGTACCTCAAAGAACTCTCAATCGGCACCACAACCAACATAAGGGTCAGCCTCCAAAGGAATAACATGCAATGCATCTTCAAAGGATCAAGAATATTATCATTACATATCACCAGATCAATAAATAGATCCCAACATTGCTACCCTAATCAATCTAAAAAAGATAAATCTCTGAATGAAATGATCAATAAGGGGTGGAGATCTAAAGGATTTCCTAGTAATTATCCTATATCTCATGGGAGAATCTTTTTGTCGAATGAAATATTAATCACACTCATAATTATCTAAAAATAAAAATATAAGAAACATTCATGAAGTGAAAATGTATCATGAAATGAATTTATTAATTAATAAAAGATACCAAAATAATCATCACCATTGATAAAAAAATCCTAATTTTGACCATTTCGTGATGTGAACCCGATTACTGGAATTTAAACCTTTTGTGCCTTGAAACAATTCATAAAATCTTCCCAAAAATGTTTTTATATCATGTAAACCATTAATGATTTAAAAAATCCTTAAGAAATAAAATATTCCATATTTTGATGTATATCCTCCAAATCAACTTACACATTAAAACTCGGACTCCATTAATTCCAAAAAAACATACATCCTCAATCTTTTTGTCATTTTCCCCAACAAAGGATCTCCATCCTCAGGAGTCCCAAAACAGACAAAAAAAAAGTGGAAAATAAAAATATAGATGAGAAATAACTGATACTGTTTAATAGGGTGTTACAAATTAATAATGATATAGTTGATCAATGTCTCTAAAACACATTTTAATTACATAATGGAAAAGAAATTTAATATATATCTCGTAATTTAGAAGTGTAGAATAGTTCAAGAAACTCCTAAATAAAATATTGTAATTCAAATAGGGGAATATATCTTATGAAATACTATATAAATATATTTTACTCATCGTAGTTGGGGATATTTCCCTCAAGATGAAGTTCACTTGGAGATATATCCCCTTTACTTTAGTAATTCTACAATCTTTATCCTATTTTCACTCAGATCCAAGGGAATGATCCTTTTCCAAAATTTATTCTGCACATATTAATATAAAGATATATATCATTTTATAAGTTTAATGTATGATTTCCACCTTAACTGGATTATTTATTATATTCATTACATGGATTGAGATAATCAAGATTTTTTCTTTTAACATAAGCATGAATTCAACAACAATATCTATGATCTTATCTTATCATTCTCTCATTGGGATTATCTTACACCATTATTTTTTGTTAAAGGATTTCCTGATGTGGTTGAATAGTTTTGTATAAATATTACTGTTCAAATTTTTCTTGTGCATGTATTCCATATAGAACTAAATGAGATCCATATATCTTTTTTAATTCTTCATAATATTTCCCTTTTCTTCTATAAAATCCATTTTTGTATGTAAAGTGATGTTTTTGGATGATGATAGATGTTTATTGGAATTATTCTATGATGAAAATGGAAAGGATTCATATTACTAGAATTATTGGTAATATAGGCTACAACATTGGTGTCACCAATAGTTTTGACATGACTATTCATATTCTGTTAAAAAAGGGTATCACGAAATAACCTATTTTTCTTCTCATGATGTTGTAGAAACAAATTTGGAGATAATTTTGAGTGTTTTGAATCCTTTATGATGGATGGAGATAGTCTTTAGCACTAGATTCTCTCTTGGAATAAAATTCATCCAACATGAGATAGTTGTTGTCAAAATTTTCTTAGTATCTTTAAAAAATTATGTATCATGATGGTGAAATGTGGTTAGTACATGATTGGAAGGAATATAGTCTACACTGAAGTAAATGAATTCCAATATCCAGTGATTATTTTCAATAATGAATGAATTCATTATACTTCATAAATCATTGGAAACCAATAAATTTCATAAACTAAATATTTAATAAATTAATAATGTACAATAAACTTACTGAATTTAATATATTGATTAAAAATATGTGTTAAAATATATTATAGGATTATGAAATTCAATATATTTGAGTGTAAAAATATAATTCAAATATAATGAATCAATTATATCCAAAAATGATTCGAATTTAACATTTAAAGATCATATTCACCAAAATGATTATATAAATCCCTAAATAGATATTACTTAATAGAATATAATAGTTTCTAACATTAAAGTACATGCAACCCAACATAAAAGGATTTGAGAAATTATTCAAAAAATTATTATTCAATATTGATGTGGATAAGTTCACATACCATCTCATACCTACAATGAGACATATAAAAATACATGTCCACTAAGGGACACATATAGGGTGTGAGTAATAAGTCCTAGTGGGCATCACTATAAGAACTAAACTATTATAATTGTAAATAATTAGGTGTGTGTATGTTCATCTTTCTATATGATTTAAGTATGAAACAATATTTTCATTAAAACATTAAAAACAAAACATGAATAAAATCACCCAATGAATAAATATTACAATCAACAACCATCTCCTCTCGCACCACCAAAGGGAGTGATACTAAAAATACTGAATAATTCTGACACCATCAGGAGTGTCCAGACCAAATTTGATATTAATCATATAATCCAAGATAGTAAGAATGAAACATTCCCTATAAAAAGGAAAATCATCCCATACACCATATTTATATTCATTAATATAGAGAAAAGGGAAAATAAATCATGCTTTATAAGTACATCTATAAATAGGAATATAGAAAATAAAACATATTCCTTAAGAAAAACTATTTATATATAAATATATATAATCAATGATCTTCACTTATTCAGGAAGCTGTATAAGTAATTTAAAACAATTCCAGAAAAAGTATACTCTCGTCATGAAAGGATACCACTCCTACCATGTGTAAAACCAAAAAAATACATAAAATAAATATAAATTTAAAATGAGTGAAAGTGATAATCTTAAACCACTAACAATGTGGATGACTATAAAATATAAATATACCACTTATAATCTTGGATAACATAGCCAATTGGTATAACATAACCTGGACACTGAAGAATGTATAATATGAAATCAAAATGAAATGATAGAATATAGACATTGGTATTATCAATTGTGAAAAAAAAACTATAGCATCCCCTCATATAATTCATGCCAAATAACAAGAAGATGATAAACACTTAAAAATTCCCAAACTAGATTACATGATTAAGTTAAATTTATTATACCTCAAAATTCTGTAAGTATCATTACACCAATCTGAATAGGTTACATCTACTATGTTCAATATTAAAAATTATTCTCTAAGATACTGTATTTTTTTAGCCTTAATAAAACTACAGAAGTTTTAGGAATATCTAAAAGAAGACATGACTCTTGGAATTATTTGAAATCAATATGTCACTTGAGTTATGAACATTACCTTTCTATTGTTAAGGTATCATCTACTCCATAGAATTTAGAGATACTTAACCCAATTACAGCATTATAATGATTCTCCCATTAATATGTCTCACAACCAAATATTAAAAGGTTATTATCCTAATAAATTAATGTACACATAAATAAATCAATGGAAGTGCTAAAATTAGAAATCTCAAATGACACAATTTTTTAACAAAGTATAAACAAAAAATAATTATTATATAGACCCAAGTGTGTAGTAGATGCATTGGGTGATTAATATGACATATAATAATATAAAATAAATAAATTATAATAGATTTTAACTCCTTAGAAGAAATATACTCCAAATAGTTATCATATTTCACCCAGGTGGTAAAACTTTTAAACCCAATGCCTATATATAGGTTGTTGATCAATTACCCACACCTAGAGGAATATTTTTTAACATTCCATGAAGTTGTAGTTTTTAAAATTAATTAGTTGAGAAAAAAAATTATTATCATGTGACTAAATCATTATTTTCCCATGTACCTATTAAATCCAACACATCGTTATTGATGACACATCTTAAGAAAAGACTGTTATTTCACCGACTTATAATTCATTCAAGTTACATATAGAAGGGAATGGTCTACCATTACAAATAAAAGTAGATATTTCAGGGGAATTTTTTTTCAAATAATATCATATGATAGAAACATGGTTTAAGAATTTATGGTAAAACAATTCATGAATTATATTAATAAAATAAGTTATACAAAAGGATATAATAATAAGAAAAAAATTATGTAAATAAATTACTTTTAAATAATCAAATAACTAAAAAATATTTACCACATGATTATATAAAACATAATTATAAATAATACTAATAATTAATTATGTGGTTCATAAGGCATATAAAAAAAATATAAATAATATTTCGGGAAAACTAAGAATAACCATGAATATTAAATGAATATTACAAAAAATATAGATTTAATTTAAAAAAATAATCGATTTAAAAAACAATCATTTTTTATTTCTAAATATAAGTTTTTTAATATTTATTAAATATTTATAAATAATTTAGTAGGAATAACTTACGTGTAATGATGTAAAGAACAAAGGAACTCAAAACCACCAATTTTTATAATGAAATAGTGAGTTCATCAGTCTTTTATGTTCCAAAAGTAACTCTCTACAAATGGTAAAATACATTCCATAAATAATTACATCTGAATATCAAATTTAAAGGTCCATAAAAACTCGCACTTAAAAATATGAAACTTTTTTCAATAGGGACATATTTATTTGTAAAAGAGAATTTTCTATTGGTAAAACATTTTACAAACACATATGTCCTTATCACTAAACATTCGGTAAAAACTATATCGCTAAATGTTTTTGTAATAGATAAAATATTTCTATTAAATTTATAATAATACCAATATATAACATATATGTTGGTTAAAGTGTTTAGCAATAGATTATTATGACTAATTTTTTTATTGGTTATAATATTTCAAACATATAATATCTATTTCTAAATTACATTTGAAAAAAATTATAAATTTTTATCGCTAGTAATATTTTATATTATATATATTAATGTATCGTTTATAATTCATATACTTCAATAATTAAACCAAATATGATTTACACAAATGATAAAACTTATAAATAAAAAATAATTATATTGAAAATGAAATTTAATAAAAAATTAATCAATAAAAATGTAGGATCCAACCCTGAACAAGATCCTCAACCCCCCCCCCCCCCAAGTACTAGTGACTCACCCATGTCCAGGACCCACCCATGACCCAATACTAGTGACCCAGCTCCAAAACCAGTAACCCATACATGCCTTAGGGCCAGAAAATATAGCTCCATCTTTACCAAAACAATCATCACAACTGCACCAGTGACCCATCCATGCACCAGGACCAACGATCCAACTCTAGAACCTGTGAAAAACCTATGTTACATGAAATACCACATCCTTTAACTCCATGATCTCCCCCACACACAACCAAAGATAATACCAAAAATAGAGCTAGCGTTGGTACCAGTGAGAAAAAAATCGAGTTAGCTCCAATACCAATAATAAACTTCAAGTCTCTCTTATTCGATACCCTTAAGCCCAAATATCTACATCAGAAAAAACCAAAAATCACACCCAAAAATAAATGAAAATATTTTTATGTATTGAAAACAAAATAGAAATAAATAGTAGTGTAAAAAATGATTTTCATAGTGATCATTTTTTATCACCCCTATCAACATCTCAAGAAATTAATAAAATTATAATACTGCCAAAAATTAGTACTCAAATATTAAATTATGTAGATCCAATGGATTTGGTTCAATGAAACAATAAACCAAAAAAGTGAAAGATCAATACAACTAATATTAAAACACAAAAACCCGTATTTTTTAAAAATTTTGAATTTGTCATGTTTATCTCTTGGAAGCCTTCAATAATGAATCTAACCTCTAGAGGGCTGAATATGATTCCCAAACTTCTTATATTTCCCTATTAATACTTTTTGTGTGGGGTAAAAAGGTTTATCAAGCAACTTTTAAGAGTGTGATGCGAGCTATTGAACATCATAATTCATTTATTGTAACTATTTTTCAGGAAGTGGTAATATTAGAATAAGTAAAGACGCTATGAATCTAAACAAATAAAAATAAAATCATTCCTAAATAGATTCCTAAATTTTAGTAATTAGAAATTAATGTAACAACAGTGAAAAAATCACAAACCAAATGAAAATTCAAGTAATGAAAGCTTGCATAATTCTCATTGAAAAATAAAAAATAATTTTTCACATACTGATTCACCTAAAACTAGGGTAAAAACCATGATAATAAAATTCTGAAACATAGTAGTTTACCAAATTCTTAAGAATTGTAAAAAAAGATGAACGAATTTGGAAATATATTCTTAAATTCAAAGAATTCGAAATGATTATAATGATACCAGTGAACAAATCACAAAACAATAGAAAATAAAAGTAAAAAATTCTTGTATAATTATCATATAAATAGAAATAAAAAACTTTTCTGATTGATTTATATAAATCTAGTATTAAAAATGAGAATAATAAGCATAAACATTGTAATTAACATATAATATTTACACCTGTCATTTCCATAACCAATAAGCATGTTCTTGACATAAAGAATCATCTATAGTAATAAACAAAATATGGGAAGTAGCAAGAAGGGACTAAAAGAATCATTACAGAGCTTATTTATAATAGTAAATAGAAAATGGGTTTTAGAATACAATTTTTTTTAAATATTCAACATGGTCAGAGGTTTGGAGGTGATGGCCAAACTTTTATCTTTCTCATTGAACATATGGTGTGTAGGTTAAGAGGGTTTATCATCCATGAACCATAAAATTTAAGATTCTATGACACTAAACTTATATACATAAACTAATTCCATAATGGATTCCTAAATTCTAGGAATTCAAAATGATTGTAACAGTGACCAAATCACAAACCAGTGGAGAATTCAAGTAATTAATTCTTGCATAATTCTTATAAAAATATAAATAAGAATCTTCATAGATCGGTTCACCTAAAATTATGGTAAAAAAATCATAATATAATTTCAAAACATAAGAATTTACCAAGTTCATAGGCAATATAAACCAAAAAAGGTGAACTAATTCATAAATAGATTCCTAAATTTCTAGAAATTCAAAATGATTATAATGGAACCAGTGAAAAAATCACAAAATAGTGACAAATACAAGTAAATAATTCTTTCATTATTCTCATATAAATTGAAATAAGAATATTTACATATTGATTTATCTAAATCGAGGATTAAAAATAGGAGAATGAGATTCTAAAACATTTTAATTAACATAGTACATTTACTCATGTCATTTCTATAACTAATGAGAAAGCTATTAACACAACGAATCATCTATAGCAATAAAGAAATGAGGGCTACAAAAATAAAGGATTAAAATGATCATAATTTTTTAATAACTGTAAAAAATGGGTTTTAGAATACAAAAAAATGAAATATTCAACATAGTTAGAAATAGAAAATAGTTTATATACAACCTAAAGAATCAAAACATAACTAGAAACAAAACATTCAATGATTTTCAATTCATTAGTGTTGTCAAACAGACCCTAAATACATGTTAAAAACATCAACTCAACAAAAAAAGGTATTATGAGAGAGTAAAGGGAACACATTTAATGGAAAAAACATATATTTCCAAGTATCCATGGTGATTTTTTTGTTTTAATATGATTGACACCAGTATGCATTAGACATTAAGAGTTTCACATATTACTGATAAAAGTATGGGAGGAAACTTCTAAACCATAAATTCATTATAAATCAACCCAAAAATAGTTCTGGTAAAAAATTATGATTTTTATGCCTTGTGAGACAAGCCTTGTTATTGCTTTAACTAAAACCCATAAAAGTAGTCTTTTCTCTAATATATCTTAATATATAAAATATAAGAGATATAAGAAATTCCAAATATATGGAACCTCGGAAAGAGGCTGATCCAACTTAATTGGGATATAATTGCTTTTTATGTCCAAACATTATTAACAAGACATTATTTTTACTCTATTCTTGATGGAAATATCTACTGGAAAAGGTGATGAAAACTATGGGAAATTAAGTAGAAACTAGAAACTATTGGGCTAATGGGATGGTGGTAACTAGATCACTTGACTCCTGGTTAGGATGGTAGGTCACATGTACTATACTTTCTAGTACATTGATCAAATTCTAAAAAGATAACATTAAAGGTTTATAATCCATAAACAGAATAGAAACATTAAAGTCTAAATGAAATCCTAAAAACATCATGGCATGCTCAAATATATTTTATTCATCTACAAAAGGCTCTTTAAACATTGTTGAAGATAACTATCTGAATTCCATACCCCCTTATCAATATCTAGCTATAGACTGAAGTATAAAATGGTTATCTGTTCACACATCACAAGTGAAACAAAAATATAAAAAACGTATGAACAAGGTTTACTGAATTTAATGATACTTTTAAGAAAATTTTTTATATAACTTATCACTTATGACAATAGATTCTATAAAAATGTTTCTAGATTGATTATCAACAAAACTGACATAGATTTATGATTTTAAATAAAAAGGTAAAAAAGGTATCACTTATTTTTTAAAAATATATATTGGATGTGATATAAAAATATTTTAATAAGTATTATCAAGCACAATATAAACCTTGTTATTCATTGAAAGGGTGAAAATTTTACTCCTAAAAGTCCAAGCAATGAAAACCTTGAAAAGAAAGAATAAATTACTTTCATCATTAGTTAAGAAAATCAAATAGAAGTTTATAAATATATTCAAAATGTTTAATTTATTTTTTACTACTACTATCATTTCAAAGGCTTCAAAATGTTGAAATAATCATAGGATTTCTACAATAATAATGTAGATAGATCTAAACAGATCATCAAAAATAATATATAAAATAGAAAAGATCTAAAATTTCATGAGATCTGTTCAAAATTTCAAGAAATGCCCAAATATTTCTCTATAATATAATGTCCAAATAACTTTTAACACAATGGAACTTAGCAAACTGAGCCTCCTAAAATGCCTAAGCAAGTGATTGAACCACAATGCTTATCTATTAATCCCTAGAATAGTCCATAAATACAATGAATGAAAAATATAAAAGTATAAAAATTATACACAATAAAAAGAGTAGACTAAAACATTACAAATTCTAGGCACATTAACAGTACCTTAGAATTTGGTCTTAAAAATCCCACAAAAAAAAAAAATTAATCAATAAAACAAAGAATACCTTAATAACCAATACATTTTATTTTCCTTCTATCCCTTATTTATGGGTTGTCAATATGGTGATTCAAAAAACAAAGGAACATCCCCAAAGCATCCAAAATTAGCTAACAGAAGTTGTCTCGGTGAAAAATTATTAACATATCAATGAGGCGAACAGTCAATTTCCTAGTAAAGTCAATATACATAACCATAGATTTAAGAGATAGGTTTCCAAAAATAGGGAAAGATATGGATTCCAAAAAAAATTACCAACCCAATGCATCCACACCCTGTTTCACATCCACAAAAAAGTATGTAAAGATGATAAAAAAGAAAAAATCTTATAAAAAAGAGAGAAGGAGAATAAAGCTCCCACACCACTTTCTAATAAGAGAACGAAACATGAAAGAGGGAATGAAAGTAAATTATTGGTATTTTCTTCTATTTATATGCTATTTTTGTTTTGAAAAAAAAATCCACAATTAAATGTAAAAAACATAAAAATTAGTAAATAGATAAGATGATTTGTGTTCTTAGAAAAGTGCATGTGTGCACATGGTAGGATCATCATAGGATTTATTATAAAAGAATAAAAGTACAAGTACTGTGATGTAAAAGTATAATCATTACAAAACCACACAAAGAATCCATAGGAAACATTCTCACTTAACAAAGAGACCACAATAAACACAATATTGAGAGTAAAGTGAATTTGATCAGTCATTGCATATGACAAACATCCGGAAAATAAAGGTGGTAAAAAATCAATGTCTAATGAAGCAAAATAAAAAAATGGATAAAGAAGCCTTTACTAGGGATTGGTATAACCTTCATCACTTCCAAAGAGTCGGTTGACTAATGGTGATTAATTTCACCTATATTTTATCCTTCCCCCATATGGGGATTTTGGACGACGATGTCAGTCGGGAACAAGGAGGGGGTTAGTATGATGATGTCTGAGGGTGACGTCGGCTGAGAATAGGGATGGGGTATTCATTGAGGATTTATGCATGATGAAGTCTAAGGGTGATGTCAGCCAAGAATAGGTAGGGGTGTTCATTTAGTAGGTTTATGAGGAATATTTTCCATGAGGAACGTCGACCGCGAGGAATTCTAGAAGGGAACAGATAGGTAGGGTTCAATGAGGGGGTTGCGGGGAATGGCATGGGGGGCATATTAGGGTTTTTTTCTTTTTTCATATATATATATATATATAGTAGAAATATATAACCAATAAATATATACAAGATCATATGTATATATATATATAAGTTATGAATTTATATAAAAAATATATTCTATAAATATTATGGATATTTTAATTAATTACAAAATTATAGTTATTTTAGTTAACTAAATGTTTTTATTATAAAAATGATATTATTATAAGGGGTAATATATATATATATATATTAAATTTTTTGTTAAAATAATTTATTTTATTGAATAATTGTTTTGGTAATGGTTTTTTTATTGGTTAAATATTTGTCGGTAACAATAAATAATAACAACAGATTCATTTATATGTAAATAAAATGTTTGTATTATCATGATAAGGAAACATATTTAAAAGTTAGTAAAAGATTTTTTGGTATTAAAATACTAATATAAACAAATATATCTATTGGTGAAAATAATTGTTGTTAACTATAGTTAATATCAACAGAATTGAATATGTGTTGGAATTAATCATTTTTACTTATAGATATATTATTTGTATTTATTTTTTTGTTGGTAAAATTCTCTTTATGTTTAGTTTATAGGAATATAATTGCCCCTATAAATACAAAAAAAACATTTAATTAAAACAAACGAAAAAACTAAAAAATTTAACCCAAATCTATAAAATCCCAATAACAATTCACATAATAAAATCCCATTTTTAAAATAATAATTAATGAATATAAATAAACCTGAGTAATATTATTTTAATTCTCAAAAAAAGATCCATTTCAATAGTAAATATTCCATAATGATCTATTGGGGTCAAATATAGATATCTATAATTTGGTAGATAGAAAATGAAAAAAAAAAGAAACAGAGGGATGGAGTGATAAAGGGAAAGAAATACATTTATTTTTTAAGATAAAGTGTCCAAAAATTCCATATATTAGAGGAGAAATAGGGAAGTTAAATTATATTAAGGGAGAGAGTTCCTCTTTAATGTGGATTTATTTACAAAGAAGACTAAACATAAGTGATAAAATAGAAGAAGTGGGAAGGACTATATTTCAATTGATTTTAACAACCATCAGTCTAGGTAACAATTGGAGTCTGGTGGCCCTTATTAGATTTCTAATGAGACAACTATGTCGCCATTTCCCACCAATAGCCTTCCATTGGGGGATATGAATCCTCCTGAACACTAATGAAACATTGATAGATTTAATCGGGGACCCAATAGGCCTCTATTTCCACCCAATATTATTTGTGTTTAGTTCTCATGATCAATTTTCTTTCTATATATTTTTTAATCATATATCCACCTATCAATACTACCATTAAACTATATCAATTCAAATCAAAATTATTTTTCTCTATAGAAATCCAAAAAATTAATCTATACACTCAATTAAATTAAATGTAGATATCTAAAGTATAAAAATATAAAAATTAATGACGTCTGTCAATACAAAGTATAGTAAAATGGTGATCGGTGTGTGATTTTCAAATTTAGTATGACATTTTATAAAACAAAATGTGTTATATTATATATAAAATTTAAAATATATATATAAATAATAGAAATATAATATATTATTTATTATTGGTTTTTCATTATTCTAAAAATAATGATTATTATTTTTTAAATTATTTAATTAATTCATTAACATCATATAAAGATTCTTTATACATAAAAAATTATTATTTAGAAATCCATTATTTTCAACTATAAAACCTTATATAATACATTGAAATTATAAAACCAAGATTTCAAGGTTTAGGGGACCATAATTGCGTGTATAGTTACCAACAATTTATACAAAATAAAACTGTAAAAAAACATCTTCAAAATTACATGGTATAAGAGATTAATAAAATGTACCTAATTTATATATTAACAATAGATATCAAAACAGGTTGGGGACATGCCCCTTTATAATTTGAGGGTTTTGGTCAATTTTTTGGGTCTCACTGTTTGATCACAGTTTGCAAAAACTGTGGAACATAACCCTACAAAGTTATAGAAGTTTTCTAGTATCCCTCGCACGGTTGTCACACTGTTTACAAAACCGTGTAGTAAAATTGAACAGCCACTTGTGGGCATAATAACTTTTGAACTAGATATCTTTTTTAAGTGATTAAACCTCAAAAATAAATCTATACCAGTTGGGAGTCGACCAGAAGAACCTCCCCCTTCTTCCTGATTCGTTTTGGAACACTTTTGGTGTTATTTTACACAAGGGTCCAGTTGTTCTTCATTAAATCTTCCCCATTTCTCTTCTCTTATCCCCCCTTCATTTCATTTCTCTCTCTTGGATTTGTTCTTCTTTGGATGAACCGTTAGGTTAGGGTTTGCTGATTTTGGTTTGTTTTATTTTGGATAGGTTGTGCATATAATTCTTAAGGATCAATTCTCTTTCTCCTTAGAGTTTTATCCCATCTGCACATCATTGAGGTAGTCATTTACAAATTTTCCTTTCTCGAACACTCCATGAGCTCTTTTTTTAATTTATTTTTTTAATGTATTTTGCACCTATAATATTTCTATGGAATGATGTTAATGGTTATTTCCTATTGGTATATTTTACTAAAAATAGTTTTTCAAAGGGATTTGTGTGAAATTAATAGGTTTATAGAACCTATGGTTATTGTTTAAAATTTAGTTGTTTTTTAAAAGTTAAATTATGGGGTTTTATGATATGTTTGTCCTTTATTATGGTGTAATGGTTATTTATAGTTTGTGAACATGATTTGGTGTGTATGTTTTGGTAAAGTTTTATCTTGTTAAATGTGTTAAAATGTTTTACAAAGGGTTTCATGGTTATAAGGGGATTGTTTTGTGTTCAATAAACCATGTGGATGGTCGGATGTAGTATTAAAGAAAATGGTGGGTTTTGTGGAAAAGTTTTTTGGGTGTCCTCTTGGATTTTTGGTATACTATCGAATGTTGGAACAACCATGAGTGCACTGGGTGAACACATGGTTATGCCCTCAAATGAATATGGTTCATTAAACTGGTGTTCCTTAAAATATTGGTATCATAAATGGTTCTTGTTTCCTAAGTAATGTTGTACACTTAATGTGGTTTCTAAATATGGTTTAAAATTCAATCTCATGAGGTAATTCCCATTTTTCATTTTAGTGAGTCAGTTTTGGATAATTTTTTGCTTAAGGGGACGTTTGGCATTTCACACTTGAAGATGGTTATAGAAATGATTTGCAGATTTTTTTGGTAACTCTATTTGTTTGTGTAAACAAAAAGGCCCATTTGGAATGTTTTTAGAGTTTCATATTTTTTCTAAAATGTGGAAAGGATTTTTTAGAAAATTCCCAGGGAATTGGTGTTCATCATGGTTTTAGAAGTGATGTGTAAATGTTTCGATGTTCATAAATTTTCAAGAATGGGTTTGTGATGTGGAAGTGGTGGTTTAGGAAATGTGATGCATGTTTTGGTTGATGAATTATGTAAGTGGAATCATGTAATGTGTGAAACTTGATTGATCAAAAAAAGGTAACTCGGGTATCTTGTTGGGTGGACGTGTACTAGTATTCTAGTGATTCGGAGTTGTTCTATCCCTATTTCATATAGCAAGTTTGACGATGACAACTATAACTAAACTATGATGATGATGATGATATTGGGGACCAATAGCCTATGGATTATTCTCCTACTAGTGTATCATGTTCCTGGGAATAGATATTTATTATGGTTTTTTTCACCAAGATACGGGATACCTTGGGCCCACCGCTAGCAAGTGTCTATGGTAGTTCCCATGATTTTTGCTCAATGATTATATTGCACCTCCCATCTGCATACGGTAGGTTGGGTTGATAATTTTAAAATTAAGTAATTTTCATTTAAAGTGTCATTTTCTGACATAATTTTACATTTAAATTTTTTCCATTGACAATTATTACTATTGTTTTTTTGTTTTAGTTTTTTATAGAATGGTAGTTTTCCTGAAAAATGGATGGGGGTGTGTGTTGGCCTTCAAAACAATAATGGTGTGGTTGCTTAATTAAATGTAAAAAATCTTTTTTTATAATTATATATCAAACTACTGTTAATGGAATGTTTTGAGAAAGGAAAAACTTGGTCTCTATAGTGGCTTCCTACTAATCTATTATATCACATCTTATGTATACCTCTCAATGTCAGTATACTCGAGCTATTTTGTACATTCAGAATTTTTTCAGGTTTCCTTTCTTAGGTGCTTGTGGTTGTTGAATGTTTATTATTGTGGTTAGAGGTGACCAAGAGTTCACACGGATATAAGGGATTTTTATTCTAGTTTTAGTTTATTCTCACTTTCATTTTTCTTGTTTTAGTCTTCATTTTTTTTAGTTGCATATTGTATATGGATTAGCTGTTTATTTATTTATGTTTAGCTATGGATTACTGATGCATGCTCATTTTGATTATTTTATTTATGTGATCCTATTTATTGGGCTGAAATAATTCCTACTTTATTTATATTTGATTCATATCACTATTTTCCATCCTGAGGGGGATCAGCAATGCCATTTGGGACCTGTTGCGGACCGGCTTGGATGACTGGTTTAGGGTCACCACAGGCTGGTTCATGGAAAAATGGTATCATAGAGGCCCTTATTTTTTTCTTTATTTGGATGTTGGATATTATGGTTTTTAGGACTCTGTAGGTTGGTATGGGAAGGTTTTTATGAACCCTTACTTATTCTAAACCTCATGATACCATGGTTAGTATATGATTTGATTCTATTGTCTTTGTTTTGTATTGGGGGATAACAATAGAGGCGAACCGGTGTCACATTGTGAGATCACATGGATTAGTGACCCATGTGTTTTCCAAGTACACAGTTCAAGGTCCTCTTAGTGTTATGTCATACTTGTGTAATGCCCCTCTATTATGTCTCCAATTTTGTCAAAGACACTATTTCCTTATTCTGGTGTTTTGTCTTGAGTCATTATTCATTTTGGTCTTTGTTGATGTGAGTAATATTTTTAAATAAAACCTATTTAGGAAAATAAAAAATGATTTCTTTTAAGTGGGTTTTAAATTGCTACAATTTTTTTTGAAGAAAAGTGTTTTAGATTGAAATTTGGTAAATGCTTGTGTTTTTTTGTGGAAAGAAAATGTTTTACCCTTGGTACTCTTTATGAAGGTTTATGTAACACCCCAAAATTCCACGGTATGCTTCTCTTTCAATAATGCAATAGCGTGTATTGTACGCAAGTTCGAGATTCTAACACATCACGACCAATCAAAATAGCCGTTATGAATAGTAATACCCACTTTTTGAAATTATATAAATTTTATATTTCAAAATGGACTTCATTTTTGGATTCAGAATATCGAAATTAGCCTATGTTGAATTTTTGGCATTTTTCTGAGAACTTCCAATTTTCGATGAATAGTGAAAAATACTTAAAAACAACTTTTTAATAAAAATAATTTATAGTGATAAATTATACTATTGAGTGGTTTTAAAGTATAATTAGAATATATTTTAACCGTTTTATCCAATTGTTTTCATTATAATTAATTTCACTTTGAAATTGGACATAAACAATTGTCAATCTTTTGATATATATTGTTTCTTAAAAACATGATTTTTGTTGTGACAGTGGGAATTAATTATTATATTAATTAATTCAACTTATATGTTTTGAATATTTTAAAATAGAAATAATTTTTGAATTAGGAATATCAAATATAGCTTAGGGTTAATTTTTGGTATTTTTCTGAAAAACTTCAAATTTTGATGAATAGTGCAATCAGTAGGTGGTAGTTAAAAAACTAATTTTTTGTTTACATGAAACTTTACCACTTCTATGAATTGAATTTAAAAAATCATACATACATGGTTATAATTAAGAAGTAAAATGTGGTTCAATGGGATGAAAATAATTTTTGGTGAATAGTAACTTTTGAGTTTTATTAACCGCGATTAGAGGTAATTAGTGTAATTTTAGGTAAAAATAATGTTATAATAAAATTAACTTTCCTTGACACATGTCATACTCTTATTTTATGACTCATGGGTGACCAAGACAATCCATGAGTCAATTTTTGGGACCCCATGGATCCACTTGGGTAAGATAATGACATTAATACCTTTTATTTAAAGTAAAAATAAAAATGCCACAAACATGCATTGTATTACTAAAGAAATTTACAAGGGGTTATACAAGTTATATTTTCGACTATAAATATAAATTAGAAAGCTAAAACTATTTCCTACATCATGGTATTTTTTTATAATTTTTATACATTAAATAAATTAAATTTTTTATAACACCATGATGATGCAGCATTTACCTCATTAATTAAAGATTTTAATAAAATGAAAAGATAATGTAAAATATAATACTTACACTTGTCAAAAACGTATTGTATGAGTATGTTTCAAACCCTTATCACCTTATCCTCACAATATATAATTGTGGGACCTTTGAAATCCGAAAATCATTTCATAATAATGTAACATTTCATGACGTTCCAGGAGTGCCCCTCCTCTCCTTTTATAAAAGGTCCCCACCACTACCACCTTATTCACACCATCAAATCCATTTGGCTCAGCCAACCTCTGTACAAATACTCTCTCAACTTAACTCTATTACTCTTAGAAGCCTCACTTTGGGCATAAGTCTTCCCAAGGATTCCTTTGGCTCAAATCCAAAAGAGTTACCTAATTTTGAGGTAATGTCTTCTCTTATGTTCTTTTGTTTTATTTTGCTTCTCCAACCCATTAAACTCTTTTTATTCATTTATTTTGTAACAAAACCAGTATATCCAATATACTAGGATATTTTTATGAGATTTATTTTCTTTACACTTACACACACCTTCGTCTAATGGTTAAAGAATATACTGTTTCTGTGGGTGGCGAATTACTGCCTCACGAAACGATGATTGTTCATTATTATTTTAACACCTCTCATGGTGGCCATTAAGATGTCACTATATTTATATATGATATATATTATGTTTATTTTTTCCTTATTCTCTTGTATTTTTCATTTATGGCTTACCTTTATGATTTCCATTATGGGTAAACGCGATAATTTCATTTTAGGAAGTACGGACTACCGCCCCCTCAAAGTGATTTGAATCGTTAATGCCATATGTGGGACGTATAAAGGATGGAATAAATTATATTATATATGATATTATACTGTAATTATAATATAACTTTATATCATTATGATTTCATTCCATTAAATATGAAATAGAAATGAAAGTAGCATTCATGCGTACGTACGGCTTACCGTCTCTATGAACGGTGCATTTCATTTCTTACCTCTAAATGTTATGTAATATTATAAGTGAATGTACATACTGGATATGTATGATATATATGATATCTAAATCATGAATATAAATCTATATATAATGAATATTTTACCACATGAACAACCTGTAATTATAAGAAGTTTATTTTTTACTCAAGAACCAAAGATCGACAAAACGGTCGTTATTAACTTAAATAATTACATAATGTTCATAACTTGGAAATAAGTGATATAAAAGGTATAATTAACTTGAAAAGGTTCTTAAGAAAGTATAAATTAACTCTATTTTATTATTCAGGAGTTTAAAGAACGATCGAGTCAAGTCAGACACGAGGTAAGGGACTTCGTCTCAATCTCCTTTCATTGAGACATATTTTGTTTTATACACAAATTTCTTTTATATAGTGTATAAACCACTTTGAATTTAAAATTATTCAAAATGAATCTTTTTATATGAAGCATTTTTATTAAATGAAAAAAGTAATGTTTTGTCTTACTTATGCGGCAACAATGACTTCTCCGCCGCCGTGACCATTATTTGAGTTTCGGCTTCCTCTACAAGCCATAACTTTTTTTAAAAATGAAAAATAAATACCAAGTTTTACTTTTCAATTATTTTGGTATTGAAAATGGTTTTATCATATCAATGTGTTGTATTGATATCTTGTGATTGAAATGTGGAAATGTTATGGTTCCATTATGCATGTTTTATGTGATACGATTATGTTATGGTTTATGATATGTTTAAACCTTTTCATATAAGGAATGCATTGGATTTAGTATGTGACGGGTGGAGCCCACTATAGCTCCTCGATGCATCGGTAGGTCTCATGAGACAAACTAGTGTCTTGGAAAAAGGCCTTGACAGAATCTTATTTGTATTCTTTGCACAAGGCCTTGACTATGTGGCTATGATAGTCTGGAATTATGCATTCCATCATTATGAAAGTGGTTATTGATATTGCATGTGATTATTCGACTAGTAGAATATCAATGTGAATAAGTAAATAGAATTATTTCATTTTACTTTTTCCATATTATGCTGAAGTTCATGTTTAAAAGGCTTTTGTTTTCGTTATACATTGCCTTAAATGTTTATGTTTATTTATGAAAGTTTCTGCTATATTTTTATACTTACTGGGCATCTGAGCTCACCCCTTTCTATGTTTTATTTTTCCCAGGATTTGATAAAATATCTTATGACTGACCTACAGAGATAGTATAAAGGGGATATGAGTGTGGACTATGGAGACCATGTTATTGTAGTTTTTCACTTTATGATGTAATGTAACATTTATGAATGTATCTAGTGTTTTTAAGGCTAATAAACTAATCGGGCTTTCAATACATGATCCTTTTTAATCATGCCAATATTACATAATAATTCACCAACTCTGGGTAACTGGGGTTGGGGCATTACAGTTGGTATCAGAGATAGTTTAGTACTAACCTTGGAAGCTATATTTAGATAAACTTGGATTAGAGCACATAGCCCTAAGATAGACTTTGAGGATTAGTATAGAAGAACTACTGAGAATTTTGGTATTGTAATGATTTTGTGAGTTTTCTAAGCAATACATACATGTATGGATACAATCAGGTAGAGGCGGTTCTGGAACAGATGTACCTAGGGGTAATACCCAAAAACACCGCTTTGAGCTAGACTCGAACGGGAACTGCTGCACGACAACGGGCCTTGCTGCACTCTTAGTTATGACACTCCTGGTGGATATGCTTAGGATAATTCAGTATTTCTTTACAAACCATTATGAAGGGTTTATGAGTATATACTTCCTCAAAGAAAACATTTTTTATGGATTATATCCATAAATAGTTCAATTTATGTTAAGTGTTTTACAAGTATGGAATTATGTATTTCGATTCATAAACTAATATAGTTTATGAAATTGTTTAGAAATGGCACCTAGTGGAAGGAATGGAAACTTTATCAATGTACGCACTTTATGTAGGGATTTCCCTCCTACTCAAGATAATTATAATGTAGTTGGTGATACAACTGGTACTGATCACCTTATCACCATACCGGGACAACTCACTCAGGTTATGAATAATAACCTTACTCGTATGGAGCACCCAGATCTGTAACATGGTGGATCAATGTTATACCGCTTCATGAGGCAACAACCGCCAACATTCAATTGGAGTACAAATCCCTTAGTAGCTGAGCAATGGATAAATTCCGAAGAGAAAATATTCAATGCCTTGGGGAGAATTGAAAGGGAAAGGGTTATCATGGTAGTTTACCGCCTCACTGGAGATGCTGATCAATAGTGGTCATTGATTCAAAATACAAAGGAAGATGAAGAAGTATCAAGTATGGAATGGAGGGAGTTCAGAGATATTTTCTTAGAAAAATACTTTCCTCATGACCATCGAGCAGATATGGAAAGGAAATTTCTGAGTTTGAGTCAAAAGGAAGATAATAATGTCGCAAAGAATGAGGCTAACTTTACAAGGTTAGCGAGGCATCCAGTAGATTATATACATAACCCAAGAAGTAAGATTGATCGTTTATTTGATGGGTTAAAACCATTTCTCTTTCGATCTTTAGTATCACAATCTTTCTCAACGTATGAAGATATAGTCTCATGTGCTATCAAGACAGAAAAGTAATTCTCTAAATCTTATGACTATAAAGTAAATAAAGAGAAGAAGAGAATGGTAGAACAAGAGATAGATAAAGGGGAAAAGGGAAAGAAGGATTTTCCATTATGCAATAATTGTGGGAAGAATCACCTAGGTACTTGCCTAAAAGGAATGGGAATTTGTTATAAATGTGGAGAAAAAGGTCACCAGGCTCGTGATTGCAAGGAAAAGAAAGAGGCTATCAATGTTGGATGCTACAATTATAGGGAAATGGGGAATTATGAAAATGAATGTCCTAAGTGTCAGGGAAACTTACCTCAGAAAAGGCCAAGGGATCAAGGCCAATCTTATGTTGTTACTACAGTTGAAGTGGAATAATTAATGTATTGGTGCTTTTGGACTCAAGAATTATATTCTGGTTATAAGAATAATGATATATATATAGGGATTGTGTTGAAGTACTTTTTGTTTTCATTAAGGTTTTAATATGATGAATGTAATCATATTTTTAGTATGTGAGAATAAGAGAAACTTTACTTTGTTTGGGGAATCTGATGTTACAATTGATTTTGGAATTTAGAGACCTTTTAGAGAAAGTCTGGACAGAGGTATTTTGGATAACTATAAAGGATGGAATGGATTAAGTTGAACTTTGGATATTATTTTTTAAGGTTAAAACATTTCTGAAAATTATTTTTGGAATATTATAATACTATTGTTTTAGGAAAAGTACAACATGTAGGTCGGGGGATAACACGTCGTGTCAGACAAAGCTGCAGGAATCGAACCCATAACCATAGTGTGATAGGCCTTTATTACTTACCACTAGCCTACAGGAAGTCCATGGTTATTAAAAAACAGTTTTCCTAATCTAAATGGTATGTGTTAATATTTGGAACCTTGTATGATTAGTATAAATATAATATTTTTAAATTTTATTACCTTTTGGAGTGAAAGATGAGTTTGTGGTAAGAATTAGTTGAAGGTTAAAACTCTACGTAGAAAGTATATATATATATACCTCTCTCTTATTATATTAATAAATTAATTCTTAAACATTAAGAAAAGGATGTTAAAACAAAAAAATGTGTTATCCTAATACCTTAAGTTTTGTTGAACGGGTGATATTTTAAATCACCATAGATTGAAGGCTTTGGGCCCTCAACTTTACACTTGTTTGTGATTGATGACCTCAATCCCTCCCTGAAAATATTTATGTTTTTACTCAAATTATGTGTCACTAATTTCCACCAATGTTCTCTTAATCGAGATCATAATTTGGTGGTGACTTTTTCATTTCTCTTTCCCTCTTATTAAGGCTAAATTTTGTTAACCCTATTTCCGATATGGGTTTTCCAAAAAGGTATTTTCTAAATTCATCCTTTTATTTTCAAAGAACAATTTCAAATTTCGAGGATGCAATTTACTGAACGATGGTAGAATGTAACACCCCAAGCTTCCACAGTACGCTTCTCTTTCAATAATGCAATAGCTTGCATTGTACGCAAGTTCGAGATTCTAACACATCGTGACCAATCAAAATAGCTGTTATGAATAGTAATACACACATTTTGAAATTTAATAAATTATATATTTCAAAAAGCACTTAATTTTTGAATTTTGAATTTCGAAATTAGCCTATGTTGAATTTTTGGTATTTTTCTGAGAACTTCCAATTTTCGATAAATAGTGAAAATTACTTAAAAACAACTTTTTTAATCAAAATAATTTATAGTGATAAATTATACGATTGAGTGGTTTTAAAGTATAATTAGAATATATTTTAACTGATTTATCCAATGGTGGTCATTATAATTAATTTCACTTTGAAATTGGACATAAACAATTGCCAATCTTTTGATATATATTGTTTCTTAAAAACACGCTATTTGTTGTGACAGTGGGAATTAATTATTAAATTAATTAATTTAACTTATATGTTTTGAATTTTGTAAAATAGACATCATTTTTGAATTAGGAATATCAAATATATCTTAGGGTTAATTTTTGGTATTATTCTGAAAAACTTGAATTTTTGATGAATAGTGAAACCACTAAGTAGTAGTAAAAAAATACTAATTTTTTGATTAAATGAAACATTACCACTTATATGAATTGAATTTTAAAAATCTGACATATATGTTTATAATTAATAAGTAAAATATGGTTCAATGGGATGAATATAATTTTTGGTAAATAGTAACGTTTGAGTTTTATTAACCACGATTAGAGGTAATTAGAGTAATTTAAGGTAAAAATAATGTTATAATAATATGAAATTACCTTGAAACATGTCCTACTCTTATTGGATGACTCATGGCCGACTGAGACAATCCATGGGTCAATTTTGGGGACCCCATGGAGCCACTTGGGTAATATAATGACATTAATACCTTTTATTTAAAGTAAAAATAAAAATGTCACAAACATTCATTGTTTTACTAAAAAAAATTACAAGGGGTTATAAAAGTTATATTTTAGACTATAAATATCCTTTGGAAATATAAAAATATTTCCTACATCCTGGTATTTTTTTATCATTTTTAGACATTAAATAAATTAAATTTTTTATAACACCATTATGATGCGGCGATTACCTCATTAATAAACGATTTAAATAAAATAAAAAGATAATGTAAAATCTAAGACATAAACTTGTAAAAAACCTATTGGATGAGTATATTTCAAACCCTTATCACCTTATCCTTGAAATATATAATTTTGGGACCGTTGAAATATGAGAATAATTTCATAATAATGTAACATTTCATGACTTTCCAAGAGTGCCCCCCCCCCTCTCCTCTTATAAAAGGCCCCCACCACTACTACCTTATTCACACCTTCAAAGCCATTTGGATCGGCCAACCTCTGCCAAAATACTCTCTCAACTTCCCTCTCCTACTCCAAGAATCCTCACTTTGGGCATAAGTCTTCCCAAGGAAGCCTTTGGCTTAAACCAAAAAGAGTTACCTGATTTTAAGGTAATGTCTTTTCTTATGTTCTTTTGTTTTATTTTGCTTCTCCAACACCTTAAACTCTTTTTGTTCCTTTATTTTGTAACAACACCAGTATCTTAAATATACTAGGATGTTGTTATGAGATGTATTTTATTTACAATTATGCACACCTTCGTCTAATGGTTAAAGAACATACTGTTTCTGTGGGTGGTGAATTACTGCCTCACGAAACGATGATTGTTCAATCTTCTTTTAACACCTCTCATGGTGGCCATTAAGATATCACTATATTTATATATGATATATATTATGTTTATGTTTTCCTTATGATTCTGTATTTTTCATTTATGTCATTCTTTTTTGATATCCATTATGGGTAAACGCGATAATTACATTTTAGGAAGTGCGGACTACCGCCCCCTCAAAATAATTTGAATCGTTAATGCCATATGTGGGACGTATAAAGGATGGAGTAAATGATATTATATATTATATTATACTGGAATTAAAATATACCTTTATATCATTATTATTTAATTCCATTAAATACTAAATAGAAATGAAAGTAGCTTTCATGCGTACGTACGGCTTACCGTCTCCATGAGAGGTGCATTTCATTTCTTACCACTAAATGTTATGTAATATTATAAATGAATGTATATACTGGATATGTATGATATCTATGATATCTACATCATGAATATAATTCTGGATATAATGGATATTTTACCACATGAACAACTTGTAATTATAAGAAGTTTATTTTTTCCTCAAGTACCAAAGA
Organism: Viscum album; assembly: GCA_963277665.1. Lineage (NCBI taxonomy): Eukaryota > Viridiplantae > Streptophyta > Magnoliopsida > Santalales > Viscaceae > Viscum > Viscum album. The sequence continues at coordinate 658,966,264 of OY728140.1, forward strand.
TCGACAAGACGACCGTTATTAACTTAAATAATTACATAATGTTCATAACATGGTAATAAGTGATATAAAAGGAATAATGAACTTGAAAAAGGTTCTTAAACAAGTAGAAATTAACCCTAGTTTATTATTCAAGAGGTTAAAGAATAATCAAGTCTAGTCGGGCATGAGATAAGGGACTTTGTCTCAATCTCCTTTCATTGAGGCATATTTTGTTTTATAAACAACTTTCTTTTATACGGTGTATAAACCCCTTTTACTTTTACTTTTATTCAAAATGAATCTTTTTATACAAAACGTTTTTACTAAATAACAAAAGGAATGTTTTGTCTTATGTATGTGGAGACAACGACTTCTCCGCCACCGTAACCATTATTTGAGTTTTGGATTCCTCTACAAGCCATAACTTTTTTTTAAAGTGAAAGATAAATACCAAGTTTTACTTTTCTTTTATTTTGGTATTAAAACTAGTTTTATCATATCAATGTGTTGTATTGATATCTTTTGATTGAAATGTAGAAATGTTATGTTTTCATTATGCATGTTTTTGGTGATACGATTATGTTGTGGTTTATGATATGTTTAAACCTTTTCATACAAGGAATGTATTGGACTTAGTATGTGATGGGTGGAGCCCTCTATAGCTCCTCGATGTATCGGTAGGTCTCATGAGAAAAACTAGTGTCTTGGCACAAGTCCTTGACAAAATCTTATTTGTAGTCTTGGCACAAGGCCTTGACTATGTGGCTATGATAGTCTGTCATTATGCATTCCATCATTATGAAAGTGGTTATTGATATTGGATGTGATTATTCGACTAGTAGAATATCCATTTGAATAAGTAAATAGAATTATTTCATTTTACTTTTTCCATATTATGTTGAAGTTCAAGTTTAGAAGGCTTTTGTTTTAGTTATACATTGCCTTAAATGTTTATGTTTATTTATGAAATTTTCCGCTATATTTCTATCCTTACTGAGCATCTGAGCTCACCCCTTTCTATGTTTTATTTTTACCAGGATGTGAAAAAATATTTTATGACTGACCTGCAGGGATAGTCTGAAGGGGTATGAGTGTGGACTATGGAGACCATGTTTTTTTAGTTTTTCACTTTATGATGTAATGTAACATTTATGAATGTATCTAGTGTTTCCAAGGCTACTAAACTAATTGTTCTTTCGAGACTTGATCCTTTGTGATCATGCGAATGTTAGGTAATAATGCACCGACTATGGGTAACTGGGGTCAAGGCGTTACAGTTCACATATATTAGAGTTTGTATGGAAAGTATAGGTTAGAAGTTTTATGTTGATGATGTAATTTGATATGGATTGGAACATATGTAAAGGTTCCTAGAGTACCATGGGTGGGTGATTTAAATAAAACTCATGGCCTTGTTTTTTCAAAGTAACTTTTAAAGTTAAAAAAATGGTTCTATAAATTGGTTTTTGTTTTAGAATTTGGATTTTTTTTTTGAAAAGTGGATTTTAGAATTTGGAAGGTGGCCTAGGGAGAAGGAAGTTTTTGATTTTAAATTAAACGATGGTTTTTGAAAAGTTGATTTTTGGTTGTGATTTTATATGATTGGTTTTTAGGCCTTTTTTGGGATTGATATGTTACTTATGAATGTGATTTGGATTTATGTTGTTTTGTGATTGGTTTTCTTTGTGTTGTTTGGAATATTCCACCTAGAAAGGTCCCCAAAATTATCAATGATTCCTACCCAATTTTTTATTATTATTAGTTGGAGAATGTCCTTCAAAGAGATAGAGGACCATTAGTGGTAGTGAAGTGGTTTTAAATAATCAAAGCATGCCTTTGGGTTGTTGGGAACTCCTGAGGTTGTTAAAGTCCATTTTGTCTTGGGTTTTTTTAAGGGTCCACTTTTGGACCAATGGAGGTTGGTTTTCATCTTTTCACATCCTTACAAAAGGATTTGTGATTGGGGAATGCTCATACCTAACTATGAGGTAGGAGATGTAACAACCATCAGATCCCCAACCACATGTCTAGGGGTGAAGCTCGTTAATAGTCAGGGGTTTCTAAGGGAGAGTGAAACCTTCTTCCAATTTTTCCCTTAAAAATTAGGAAGGAGATATTTAATTTTTATTAGTTCTTTCTTTCATTTTATTGTATGTTCATCATTTCATTATAGATTTATGATTAAATAGTTCTTTTGTAACCCTAGCGGTTGAGTCTATCTTAATGTGGCCTTTTGAATTTTTTCATTCCCCTTTTGTATAGGCTTGTCTTAGTTTTAACATTCAACAGTACTCGTTTGAAGATGATTGAGTTCTATAAAATTGATTTATAGTGGGTTTGGTTCATGTGGGAGGTTCCCTATATCTATTGTAGACATGTTCATCATATATAAGGAAGTTTGGTTGGAGTCGCGATAAGAAAATTAAATTTTTCAAAGTTTCCTGTGAATTTTTATCATGTGCATGGTTTGGGCATAGTTAAAGGAAACTTTGTGTCTCACCCAGGAAATTTTGAATCTTGGAGTCATTTTTAGACATAGGCATTGGCATGGTTAATGCATGGTTTTGAAACCATGTGGCCAAGCTATGTGGGGTGCCCATTTTTTCCAGGAGTTTGTGCAGGGTTGGCGCACAGTTTGGTAAATCGTGCGGCAAAACTGTGTGAGCGGCCCTGAAACATTAAAATAATAAAATCCATATTTATTTTTTGTGGGGAGGATGTTTTTTGGGGATTTGATTTTGTTCGTATTAGCCAAGTCTTTGTGTTATAGAAAACCACCTCGTGTTCTCCCTTCATTCTTGTGATGTGGTTTCATCTTGATCGATCAAGTGTGACTTATGGAGTGAATAGTCACCCTAGAGTTCATGGTTTCTATTGTATTTTGTTGGGAATGGAATCATGTTTAGGTTTGCCTTTCTATATGGGAATTTTTGGGGGAAGAATGTGTTTTTTGTGGGGAGACATTTCACACTCCAACCACGGTTTTCATTTGTTTTCATTTATTTATCGATATTGGATCTTTTGGTTGATTTTAGGGCCGAGTTTCCAACAAAATTCCTTCTGTTTTGGTGGAATTTGTTCTACTCTAACCCGAATCATGGTTATGGTTAAAGATATTGGGATAAAGTGACGTTTTGGGGAGTTTGTGACACCCACAATGTCACTACTTTGAGATTAAAACATTCCTAGATCATTTGGAGAAATACCCTAGTGTTTGGAGGTAATTTTAGGGTTTTTGGAAAATTTATGGGGTTTCACGATTTGAGAATGGATTACCCAATCTGTGAAACCTAACCCTACAATGTTACAGAAGCTTTCAGGTATCCCTCACAAGATTTTTGCGTGGTTTACAAAATCATGCAGTAAAACCATATAACCAATTACTGGATTAGAAAATTTTTACCTAGAGATCAATTTAAATTATTCCTTCTCCAAATTGAATCCCTATAAGTTTGAAATCAACCAGATGTTCCTCCCCCTTCTCCCTGCTTCATTTTGGACCACTTTTTTGGGTATTTTTCACTATAAGTCAATGGTTCTTAATCAAATCTTCCCCATTTCTCTTCTCCTCATCCCCCTCCCATTTATTTTACCTTATCTTGGATTGGTTATTGTTTGTCTGAACCCCAGGGTTTGGCTTGGATGATTTTGGTTCATTTTATTATGTTTAGGGTGTTCAGATCATCTATAAGTCTTGATTCCTCAACTCCTTGGATTTTAATCACATCCATGCATGGTTCAGGTAGGAATTTCCAAAATTTTCCTTTCCGGAACACTCCACGAGTGCTTGTATGCTTTCATATAATTTTTTAATGTTTTACTCACCAATAATATATATATTTCCTGATGAAAATGGAGATTTTATATTGGTATAATTTACTAAATATAGGTTTTCCAAGGGATTTGAGTGAAATTCCAAGGTTTATAGAACATGGGGTTATTATTTAAAATTACATTGTTCCATTAATGTTAAACTGGGGGTTTTATGAAATGTTTAGCATTGATTATAGTGTGATGGTTATTTATTGATTGTTAACTTGATTTGGTGTGTATGGTTTGGTAATGTTTTAGCTTGATAAATGTGTTCAAATGTTTTAAAAAGTTTTTCATGGTTATAATGGGATTCTTTTATTCCCCATAAATAGTGTGAATGGTTGGATGTGGTTTAAAATAAAATGGTTGGTTTTTTGGAGAATTTTTATTGGAGTCATCTTGGATGTTTGGTGTACCATTGGATTTTGGAATGTCCATGGGGGAATTAAGCTCACACATGTTCGTTCCCCCAAATGAAGACAATATTTTAAACTGATGTTCCTTAAAATATTTGTTTCCTATATGGTTTTTGTTTTGTAAATAATTTTTTTCCCTTCATGTGGTTTCTAAATGTGGTTTAAAATATAATATCATGAGGGTATTTCGGTTGGGATTTTTTTGTGTGTGTTTCGAAAAAAATTTAGCTTAGGGGTTTTTTTGGAATTTCACACATGAAGACAGTTATAGAAATGATTTTAAAATGTTTTGGTAATGGTATTTGTGTGTGTAAATATAAAGGACTGTTTGGAATGTTTTTAGACTTGCACGTTTATTCTAAAATTTTGAATGTCATGTTTAGAAAATTCTTGGAAAAGTGGTGTTCCTCATGGTTTTAGAAGTGATTTGTAAATTTTTAGATGTTCATAAGTTTTCAAGAATAGGTTTGTGATGTGAAAGTGGTGGTTTATGAAATGTGATTCTTGGTTTCGTTGATGAATTTTGTATGTGGTATTGAGTGATGTGTGAAACATGATTCAGCACAAAAATGGAATCTCGGGTATCTAGGTGGGAGGATGTGTACTGGTATTCGAGTGATCTGAAGTGGTTTCAACCCTATTTCACGTAGAAAGTTTGACAATAAAAACACTAACTATACTATGATGATGATTACATTAGGGACCACTAGGTTATGAATGATTCTCCTACTAGTGTCTCATGTTCATGAGAAGAGATATTTATTACGGGTACAATTCACCAGGATAGAGGGTATATGGGGCCCACATCTATCTATTTCCAAGGGGTATTCCCATAACTAGTGTTCAATGATTATATTAAACCTCCTATAGGCACATAGTGGGTTGGTTTGGTAATTTTAAAATTAAGTTATTTTTCATTAATGTGGAATTCCTTGAAACTATTTTCTATTTAAATTTGTTCTATTTAAAATTATTACTAGTATTGTTTGGTTTGGTTTTTTATTATAAAATAGTATTTTTTTCTTGGGAAGTGGATGGTGTCATGTGTTGGCCTTTAAAACGGTAATGTTGTGGTTGTTAATTTAAATGTGAAAAAACTATTTTTTTAATTGTATTTCAAACTTGTGTTATTGGACGATTTTGGTAAAGGAAACACATTGACTCTATGGTGGTTTAATACTGAACTGTTAGATCACACCCTACTTATACCACTCACTGTCAGTAGACTCGAGCTATTTTACAGGTTCTACATTTTTTAGATTTATTATCTCAGGTTCTCATGGTTGGAGTTGGTTTGGTATTATTGTCGGAGGTAACCAAGAGTTCACCTTGAGAAAGTTGTATCTTGGTCCAGTTTAAGTTTATTCCCAGTTTCATTTTTCTTGTTTTAGTCTTATATATATTTAGTTTCATATTGTATCTAGTTTAGTTGTTTATTTATTTATGTTCAACTGTGGGTTGTTGATGCATGATCATTTTGATTTGTTTAATTATTTGATCCTTATTATTGGTATGTAATTTTTTCCACTTGATTTATATATGATTCGCAACACTAGTGGCTATCCTGGGAGGATAAAGAACACCCCTTGGGACATGTTACTTACCATATTGGGTGACCAGTTCAGGGTTACCATGGGATGGTTCACAAAAATAGATATCTATGATGAAGGGGAATAAAATTACATGAGGATTATAGATCATCCTAGATTACTGAAGAAATAATTCTAGAGTAACCAACATAGAATTAAAAATAAGATTTGTTTGACCACGTTCTGTATCTATTTGAAAAAGTGTTGATGGAAACACTGAATAAATCCTAATAATTTCGATTGATTCAAGCATCTCGTAATGGTGCTTGAACATCCATGTTTCTTGATAAAGAAGGCACTGATAGATGAGGCCACTCCCTATAAAAGAATCCTTGAGAAGAAAATGTGAGTCGAGAGCTCCTAATGACAAGATCCCTCGGTCCTCTAGTTCTTCACCTAAAAAATAGATATTATATAAGAAACCTTTGTCAAAGATAAATATAGTAAACACACTACATGATTTAGTTCATTGTTTTTCTCATAAACTTATAATTTTCTGACTACCTATAGATTAAATAATAGTAATCATAAACTTCTAATAAATACACAAAAAAATGAGTAATAAATATCACAAGGGTAGCAGTAATAAGACTATCAAAAACACTTATTTTTAAACATTTGAAATATAATAAATAGTAAAAACAACAAAAATAAAATTCATGGTGTTCCAACTAATAAACTACAACCCCCAAAAAGGATATTATAAAACCAATTCCTTTCTATAAATGAAATTATTCATTTTAACCTTAAGTAGTAAGGAATTCAATAAAGATAAAAAAAATTATTTATGTAATTAAACATGTCAAAAAATATTTCTTCCTATCCTCAAAATCCCACAAATATAAACCCATAAGAATTAATTTATGTATTTTAAAGTAGGATTACCTTGATCAAAGTAGTTAGAAATAGTTATATCTACATTATTTTAATCTCTAGACATAGAGGTCAAAAACACCTATGTCTTCCTTAATAAAATCCCTCATCCAAATGGTTTGAAAAGGGAGAATAGAATGAAAAATTCTAATAACATTAAAATGAAAGACTTTACAAATGAAAATCTTAGAAAAATGATAATAAATAACACATTAATTAAAATATCTCAAAGAGTCATACAATTTGACAACATCAAAATGTAAAAAAATCTATCTCATTCTAATTGATAAAGTATATACTCAAAATCTAAAAATCTATAATCTTATATATAGATAATCCTATAATTCTAAGATTCTACATTATCTAGGTTTAATTATAAAAACATTAAAATGTTATTAATCAAATTTGGGTGAACTCATCATATCATATAATCTTTTAATGAATTCAATCAACACTGTTACAGAGCATGAGAAATTTATAGAAAACAAGGTAGAACACTTAGTCCATTTAAAATTAAATAAGTGTAAATTAAAATTACATCACATAAAATAAATATATAAAGTTAAATAAAATTATACTAGGATTATATAGTGATTTTAAAAATCCAATATGAAGTGATTCTCTAGCTCAACTATCTTCCAATTTTTAAAATAACAAACATGAATGAAAAACATTATAGATTCTAAAAGAAAAATACATTTAGATTCCGATGAAATTTATCCAATTCCACACAGTCTAAAAAACAAATAAATCTATCCACATTTATGAAAACATAAATAAATATATAAAAAAGTAATCTTGATAAGAAACTTGGGAAAACTACTAACATATATTTATACCCTTTTATTATTTTCAAAAATAAAAACAATTAAATAGAAATGAAATTTAAGTTACTTCAACACTCCAACTAACTAGTATAAATATAAAAATTTATTCATTTATTGAAATTATTTAATTTACATAGAAAATAAAGCATGTAAAAAATGGAAATAGAGATTAAAATGATGTAAAATTATCCAACTAGAATTTTTAACATTCAAAATAGTAACATTTTAAAAATTATGTTTACAAAAACATAAATTTTTTTGAATTTAATATTATTTAAGATATTTTATAGTTATCTTGTTGATACATCATTGAATACTCTCTATATTCTCTACTATTGTTCTAAAAGATACTTTTTCCATACTAAAAATTTTCACTATTTCTCTTAGAGATTAAATCTCCTAGTCTTTGTCTTTTGGTTTTTTTATCCTCTGTTAGCTTCTAGTCAATATCATTAACTCTTAAATTCTAATGTGCTGTAAAATGAATCAATTCATCAATCACTAATATATATTTATCATTCCGATTAATAATATACTTAATATCCTTTTCATAATTCTTATCATACCAAAAAAAATTTCAATATTTTAAAAATAATCTTCATAAAATTTTTTGAAGATAACTTGGTCAGGTTTTAATTCAGATTTTAGATCCAGATCTTGTCTTAAGGTTCTAAAATACCAAATTTCAAGGATATTATCCTTAATTTTATTTACCTTGAAATCAAGTTATGATAATATTTAAATGATCTTCCATATCCTTTTATACATATGAATAATGACTTTTGGCTGTTTTTAATTTTATACACTTTTGGAGCTATGTTCCAGGGAACTTTTTCATTAGGATTCTTCTCCATCTTCATTGTTAGAATTTATATGTTGATTTTTTTATGATGGATAATTTTTCAGAATGTATATTGTATTATAATATTGTCCTTCCTTAAACTAATGATATTCATATTCATCATCCCTTATTGGTTCCAATGAATTTTCTTTTCCAACATTTGAATAATAAAATTATAATTATTTTAAAAATATGCCTGACATGGTGGTTCCTTATTCTGATAAACCAATAGAAATTTAAGTATTATAAAACAATATTTAATAATTACATTTTGATATTATAAAATCGAAATATTCATGACATAAATAGATTTTATGAAAAACTTCAATCATTACTTGAATCTCACTGAGGGTTAGTTATTCTTCAATTGATGGCTCTATAATTCCTTCTAATGACAGTGGAAAAATATCAAATAAATTATCTTTTACATTATATATTATTGATTCTGAAAATTAAAACGTTTTATTCTATCATAATTTAATAGGTTTAAGATCTCATATATAGTGTGATACGATATGTTCGTGAGAATCCTTTATATTTATTCCAAAATATCTTTTCTTTTAGATTTCATATTTCTTAGCACCCTCTATTCTTATATGATTATCCTCTAATTAAAAATAATAATGGAAGGTTTTTAGAATGATTTAATTCCTTTAATATACTCTCTATAGTTATTAACCATATGTTTAATATAATCTCCATGGTTCTCTTATAGATATTTAATCTTTTTATTAATTCACCTCATTTTCAAAACTGTTGGATGGTTTAAAAAATATGTACTCTGGTTCATTTATATTTTTCATTTAATCCTTATTCTTTTTATTAAAAATGATTTCAAAAAAATATCTTCAAAACATCTATGAACAAAATTTCTTTTCTATTTAAGTAATAATATATTAATTTTGGAGACAATCCCTAAGTTTATATTATTTTACTTAACTCTATTATAAATTCAAAGGTTAGTCACTCTTCCTTTTATAAAAATATTAAAAAGAAATTTGTTTTAGTAATTTTTTAGAGAAATATTTTTAACTCCATCATACTAAAACATATAAATTAAATTTAATCCCATATGAACTAAACTGAATTAACCTTCCACATATTATATAGAATATCTAAAATATACACATCGTGAATTTTCATTGTATCCTTATCTCTTTTTCTTGGATGAAAAAACACTTGAACACATTGAAAAAAAATATCTCCTTAGGGTAAAAATGATTCATTTAATGAAATTTTTATTACAAAAAAAATATCTTAACTTTGTTCATAGAAAAATATCATACATTGTCAAAAAAAATTATGATCCATAAACCTTGAATCTACTTTTAGTGGTAATAAATTAATTATAAAAACTCATTCATTGAAAGAAAAAAATCAATTAAACATAAGGTGAACATAACTTTATTGATTCCAGAATATTAAAAAAAATTGATCTTCTATAAAAATATTAAATAAATAATGGATAAAATAGTTTATGTGATTCACTTATCATCGCAATATCCTCTCACACTTAAAAAACTAATCACACCCTTCAATAGGGATTCATGTGGATCATACCAAACATGCTCATATAAAGTCTAAAAATTTCTATTAAAGAAATTAATTTTTAATATATCGCCATAAAAAAGTAAACTGTCAAAAAAATTAAATAAAATATGAAATATGTAGTCATTCCAAATGAATATACAAAAAACATATTGATTCCATGGGGCAATTTATCAAACATATTAATTTTCATTGATCTCAAAACTATATGCATCATCCAATGGCCCATTAGAACTCATTCCAAAGTAGATAATTACAAAATTTCAAATATATTTTATTTTAAAAAATAAAATTTTACATTCTAAAATAAAAATGAGTTTTGGTTACGTAAATAATCAAGAAAAAAATAATCATATAATATTAGAAGAAAATATAGAATCTAAAATTCAATTAAAAAATTCAAATGATAAGAATTAAAATAAATTAAATTTTCTAAAAGTTATCTAACATATTAATGGTTTGATATTATTCTTTATAATATGGTTCTTCAAAGTGAATTTAAAAAAATTAATATCATTTGTTAAAGATAAAATAAAATATAATAACAATAATTTTCTAAAAATTTCTCTAAACGAAAATAAAACTCCCCCTCAAAAGTGTGTTTTAATTAATAAATAAAAACTTTAAAATTCAAACATTTACCAAAAATATTTTAAATTTTAATGAACATAAAATAAATTAATTGGTTTTGGATAATAAAAATCCAACTACCATTATAAAGTGACTTTAAATCTCTAGAAATTAAGTTCATGGAAAATAAACTTTTTTGGGTCCTATAGATTTAAAAAAAATAACCTTAAGAACCCATATTTTTATTTGATGTTCAATTGTAATAGGTTCCTTAGACAAATAATATCTTTATGTCTAGAGATAATAACTCTATTTATTAAAAAATTGTTCCTACCATGTCACACTCTTTTGAATTTTTATGAAAAGTGTGGGATGTGCACTAAAATGTTAATGCATGTGATTCATGTGCACATAAAAATGATAAATAAGGTGTATATATAATATATGATATTATATTTAGCATATGATGTATGTATTTTTATGCATAATATGCATAAATATAATATATATATATATATACATATATATATTATTTATTTATCCCATATTTTTTATTCATCAATTAAAATACATTATGAATGAATTGAATTATTTACATTAAATTCATTGAAAATGATTATATAATTATATCTAAATATTCAAAAACACATATGATGCATTATTAATAGGGTATGTCTTAGGATTCTACAATATAAGAGGATAAGACCCTCTCCCATTGTGTGTGAGTGGTGTGATATGTGCATGAACCATTTCTAAACTCTCTTACTCAAAAAAACATTTTATCTCATTTTAGAAGGCATAAGAATCAATTAGATTTATGTAATCCCTGCAGAATTATCTTGGATCCATTGGTAGTGTACTCACTTGTAGGTATAGTGATTTAATTAGCTAGTCCTTATGATCTTCCTAAAACATTCTCTGTGGAAGGAAGATCGAAACTAATATTTTTTGGAAAAATCCAAGAACTCTATTTTTATAGTATTATTTATCTGTTAATTTCTAAAAGGTAGATCTCATTTGTTTTGGTTGTATTACATTTTACATTATTGTTATATGATCACAATAAACACATCAGTGGTATAAGGGGAATGTTCATAAAGTTTTTGATGTGTTGGAATCATAGTTTTTCATAGAAAAATGAAACACAGCATTTTCCAAAAAATATAAATAGGATTCATACCCATATGTGATCTCACATAGGGTGACTATGATTTACACTTATGTAGGTATTCTACGTAAAGTTTGTACCCTTATGAAATCCATGGAATAAATGTATATATTTCTTTACCCACACATGATACCTTGACATATAAGTCATGTATAAGGGTAACCTCATTTTAACCTTTATAAAAATGGGTTTCAAAAAGGTAATACCCTTATTGGAAGGGATTTATAAAAGGGTTGTTGAAATTTTAACCTCTCATGTAAAGGTATTATAGCATCTTTGTAAAGTTATCTATTTTTTACCTTTTCACAATGTAATAAACATTAAAAGTACCATTGGGCAGAGGAGTGGCATAACGGTAATACCATTAAGCAAGGGAGATGAGAAAAGGTAATTTTTGTATTAACTTTATGAAGTGGTTCTAAAATTGTGTTGTGTAATGGAAAACTTTTTATTACCTTTATGAAGGATTTTAAAAACATCACTTTCACTTATGAAGAGTGTCTTTGTAAGGGTAATAATTGTTTTCCCTTTATATAATAGGGATTCTACATAAAGGTAGGCATAATATTATTAAAAAATGTTTAAAATATTAAATGTTATTACTGATTTATAAATTATCTATAAATAATGTAAAAAGTTATGTTCAGGATATTAAAATTATTAAAATTTTATAAATTAATTAATTAATTATAAATTATTTATACTTAACTAAATATATGTTTATGGAACATTATTCCAAAATATTAAATTTTGACATTTTCAAATACTTTTTAAAAAATTAAACAGGATTACCAATGATATATAATTAAATTTTGTGTTTAAAAATAATAAGAGGTGATTTATCAAATGTTTATAAATAAAAAATATATGTAATACATAGATTATACAAAAAAATTATATATTAGATATTATATTATAAAATATTTATAACTCATGAAATATTATATAATTCTATTTAATATAAAATGTAAAGGGGTTCATAATGAAATGAACATAAAAATTTTATATTGTTTCTAAATTATAATATTTTTATAGTTATCATTTATGTATAAATAGTTCATAAATCTAACATGTAATGGAAAATATATACATTGTCTATTTATTTTTTAAATTTCTTTTATATATCATTTAGTGTATTATTTGTTAAATATGAATATTGTGAATTCGCATTTATATGATAACTTGATTTTAGGATAGAGCCTTATCAATCATGCTAAGTTTTATAGTTTTCATTTACCTTGAACATTGTTTTTATTTTTAGTTATGTGCATGAGAATAGTTGTTTGGTATAGTTTGTGCATATTGTCATTTTGAGATTTCATGATTTGAATTCTCTGTTGAGTAAATTATTCCCCAAGAATAGGGGCTTGGGATTATACTTCCAAAAGAATTATAGGGTTTCCTTAGTTTATAAAGTGAATGGGGTTAGATATCTATCACTTCAGGATTACTCATGAAGATTTTTTAAATATCATATATCTTTATGACTTTACATGAACCATTCATTTAACTTATACAAATGTTGATTTTGGATATGAACTAATATACTTGAATTCTGTTTTTTTCAAAATTAACACAAACTTGTGGGTTGTGTAAATAGTAACATGTTATTGTGGTTTGAAGTCATTAATTTTGTGGTTGTAATAGAGATTCTAAAACAAAATCATTAAAATCATACATACACAAAAAAAACATGAAATCATAACAATTTAACAGGATGTAACAATTACGAATTTTACATGAATATGATATAAATAAAATTAGTGGGATCTTTAAATAAACACCCCAAAATACTATGTGTGAAATTCCTTCCAATGAAGCACTTTTTAAGACCTCAATCATCCTACTGGGTAGTTTCAAGCCATAATTGGGTGCCACTTTATTATATTGTATAAATAAAGAAAAGAATAAGTGACTTTCTATTGTCTTATTGGATAATTTCAGGTCATATCCATGTACCTATGGATTTTTAAGGATTAGATTGTTTTTTGTTTTGTCTTTAGGATACTCTAACTATAAACCACAAACTAGCAAGGTACTGAAGGAATAGAGTTTAACGAATCCTTGTGATGGATTTGGATAAATGGTTGTCCACTCAACAATCCAATAAACACAACTATTGTGATTAGGATGATTTTGTGCCAAAATAACTATGTATAGAGTTGAATGTAAAGGTCATGACTCTAATATCCTAGATCAAGTAGTTATATTACTATATTGGCATAAAATAAAAGGTATCACATCCCAAAGGTCTCAATTGTTTAATAGTCTTGGTAGACTATATACATTCATGGTTCTCATATTACAATTGAGAATATTAATTATAATATAATAATTATTGGGATAACTATGTTATTACTTCTATTAAATCGTTTATTAATTCATATACATCTTCTTGGTATCTTGGGTAAAGGAAAAATCAATAAAGGGTAATCTTATTTTCTTAATAAGGAAAATTATACAATAGAAGCTATCATAAAGTAAATATAACATGAATAATATGTCCAAGATAAACAATAATCAAGTATTTAATATAACTAGTACTATAAAAATGGGACTAAATATAACATCCCAAGTAAATAAAGAATACTATAATTTCATATTTATTAATATTTTTGAATTAAATATTAATTTTACTTTAAAGTGGATGTTATGTTCGATGGCATACCCGACATGCAATAATGGGTTTCTTTGAAATCTCACGTTGCACACTAATAATATAATATTATTATTAAAAATGGTCGTTAACTCTTAACCGTTGTATTGGAGGGAATGAATAGAACTTACTAAAATATGATTATACATGTTTTTTAAATGTTTTTACATTTATCCAATAAAATTTAGAGGCTTAAATGTGAATGAATCTAATTTTAATCATAATTTACCTTAAATGGTTAATTTACTGCCTTTTGAGAGTGATCCCTCTTTAAATATAGTTATAGTGAATTTTATATGTTATTTTTGACCAAATAAAATTATTCGTTAGAATCAGAACATAAAAATTTACTTTTTGTAAATTTTTGGTATTATTCTGATAAAATACATTTTTTATGAATAATAAAAAATATTTTATTTTAATTCAAAAGTGAATTTTAATATAATTTATTTATATGGTTAGATTATATTTTTAATGGATTTTAAAGTGTAAATATATTATATTTTTACCATTTAATCCAATATCAGTCATTGGAATTAATTTCACTTAGAAATTGGACATAAACATGTATCAATATTTTTATAGTTATTGTTTTTTAAAAAACTCTATTTGTTTTGATAATGGGAATTAATTTTAAATTAAGAAATCTAACTTATATGTTTCAAATTTGGTAAAATAGACATCATTTTTGAATTCCAAATATGAAATATAGCTTAGGCTGAATTTTTGTTATTTTTCTGAAAAAAATCAATTTTTGATGAATAGTGAAACCACTAAGTCGTAGTTAAAAAACTGACTTTTTCATTTAAATAAAATTTTACCTCTTCTGTGGATTGAGTTTTGAAAATCTGACAAACATGGTTTATATTAGTAAGTAAAATGTGGTTCGATAAGATGAAAATAATTTTTTTGAATAGTAACTTTTGACTTTTACTTTTCGCAGTTAAAGGTAAATAGGGTAATTTAAGGTAAAAAGAATATTGCAATAACACAAAATTACCATAAAACTTGTCCTAACATTATTTGTTGAGTCATTTACGCCAATGGGTATCTTCAGGTCGATTTTGGGACCCCATGGAGCCACTTGGGAGTGATAATGACCCTTTAGATTAATTAACTTAAAGTAAAGGAAAAATGACATAAAAAAATTTCTTTTTGTAAATTAATTTTTACATGGGGTTATATAAGTAATATTTTTTACTATAAATATTATTTGGAAAAATAAAATGATTTACTTCATCATGGTATTTTTTTTATAAATTTTATACATCATATAAATTAAATTATTTTTGACACAATAATAATGTAGTATTTACCTCATTAATAAATGATTTAAATAAATAAGATTAGAAATATTAACACAATATCCAAAACCTATCCAATTATTATTGGATGATTTTATTTCAACCATTAGTAAACATATATTCGACTATAATTAGTTTTAGGACCTTTAAAAACTAAATATCATTATATAATAAAATAATATTTTCCCACATTTTTAAAGAGCTCCTCCTCCATCTTATAAAAAGACCTCACTTATAACTCATTCCTCACACATATCAAGCCACTTGACTCATCCAACCCCTGACAAAATATTCCCTCAAGATCCCTCTCCTCTTCTTATAATTCTTACCTTAGAAATAAGGGATTTCAAAAAGTCCTTTTGGTTCAAACCGAAGGAAGTTACCCCAATTAAAGATAACAGTTTCTCTTAAATTCATTTTTTTTATTTTAATTTTCAAGTCCCTAAACTCTTTTTTTTTATAACAACACCATTATCCTAAATATAGCAGGATTTTTTTATGTGAATTATTCTGACTACACTAGCATAGACCTCCATTTAATGGGTGAACATAATGTTTCTGTGGATGGAAAACTAACACCTCACGAAATGATGATTGTTCGATTATCTCCTACCGCCTCCCATAGTGGCCCTTAAGATGGAAATATATTTATATATGATATATATTATGTTTATTTTTTCTTTATACTTATGTATTTTTCATTAATACCATACCTTTATGCTTTCAATAATGGATAAACGTGATAATTTCATTTAAGGAAGTGTGGACTACTGCCCACTCAATGTGATATGACTCGTTAATTCCATATGTGGGATCTATAAAGGATGTAATTAATGATATTGTATATGGTATTATACTCTAATTATGATATAACTATGTATCATTATATTTTAATTCCATTAAAATAATAAATAGGGATGAAAGTAGCGTTCATGCGTACGTACGGCTTACCGTCTCCATGAAAGGTTTATTTCATTTCTATCCTCAAAATGTTATATACTATAATAAATAGATTTATATACCGGATATATATGATATATATGATATCTAAATCATGAATATCATTCTGGATATAATGAAATTTTGACCATGTGAACAACTTGAAATTCTAAGAATTCCATTTTTGACTCAAGTACCAAATATTGACAAAACGAACGTCATTAACTTAAATGATTAAAAAATGTTTATAACATGGTAATAATTTATATAAAAGGAATAATAAACATAAAAAAGGTTTTTAATGAAGTATAAATTATCTTTATTTTATTAGTCAGGATATTAAAGTTTGAACGAGTCAAGTCGGACATAAGGTAAGGGACTTCATCTCAATAACCTTTTATTGAGGCATATTTAGTTTTAATACACGAGTTTATTTTATACACAGTATAAACACCTTTGAATTTTCATTTCATTCAAAGGGAATCATTTTCTATGAAGAATTTTACTAAATGAAGAAAAATAATGTTTCCTTTTAACATAAGCAGTAAAAACGACCTTTCCGCCACCGCAAGTATTATTTGATCTTTGGATTCCCTAACAAGCCGTAATGTTTTTAAAAGTAAATTAAATATCATTTACTCTTTTTTACATATAATGGAATTGAAAATGGTTTTGATAATGGATTTATTATTTCAATATATTTAAATAATATATTTTTATTGAAATGTGGAGATTTTATCTTTCCTTTATGTTTGTTTTATGTGTTAAGAAGATGTTATGGTTCTTGGGAATTGTTAAATATGCGGGTGGTTTTATGAAAAACCTAGGGTGGGTGAGCCTGAGATAGCTCTCTAATGCATTGGGTAACGTGATGGAGGTAAATGTGAATGTTTCTCCTAAGCGATTTAGGGAATAAACTGTGATGGGTATTTCAAATTTAACTCCCTACGTAGCTGTGATAACTACAATGTAAGTATGATATGAATTCCACAAGTTACCTTTATGATTTATGTTTTCTATGTGTTATTCATAACTCTTATGGTTTCATGAGGTTTGTTAAATATCTTATGTTATGTATGAAATTATGAACTAATGTTTTCTTTCTTGGTTTTATAACCCTTAAGGATATTTTTATTCTCATCCCAAGTTTTGAAATATTTTTAATAGGACTTAAAGATGAATAGGGTCAATAATGGGATCAGGGAAAAGTCATGTTGTCTAAAACATGGAATTAGACATGATGCTTTTTTTTTCAAGAGTTTTTATTTCTAGAAAAAAAAATGGATACTGAGTAGAATTTTATACATGTAATATTAATGTTGTTATGTAAATGTTATGACCTAATTCTCTAAAACTATAAACCTAAAAAGATTATCAATTTGAATTATTCATTTAATTCATGATTATACAATGTTTAAGGTTGGGTCCTTATTGTTGTTATCAGAGGCCAGTTTGGATAACATTAAGAGTTAGGATATTATTAAATTAATATCCATAAATTAATTTATGTTAATATTGAAATGATATAGCATTTATAGATTACCATGTTACATCACTTAAGATATTTTTGTATTCAAAAGGGTTTTCAATAGAGGAAATAGGGCAGCTATGTTGGGACGACATTAGGAGGAAGACAACCTTCCAAATCAGTAACCTAAGTTGGTTGAAATTAGAACTGAATAGTTTGTCATAGTAATGACATAGTTTACTCGGTCTATAAATGGGGGTGGTATCCTGCACAAGATCAGCCATATCAACCACAGAAGAACATCTTATTAGTGGATCATTTCATGAGGCAACATCGCCCATCATTTAGATGATCATCTGAACTTGTGCTAGCGTAAGGGTGGATTAAAACACTGGAGAAAATTTTTGACGTCTTGGGTTGTTCAAAACATCAAAGTGTAGTCTCGTTGTGTACTATTTTAAAGGTGAAGCTGATCAGTGGTGGTCGATGGTGAAAAATATCTAGGATAGTGAGGAGATTGATTCCCTTGATTAGGATGAATTCAAAGGTATGGTTCTTGAGAAATATTTTCCTAAGGTGGTTCGCCTTAGGATAGAAAAACAATTCTTGGAATTGAGGTAGGATGATGACTTAGTGGCTTCTTATGAATCAAAATTCACTCGACCGAAAAGGAATGCTCCAAATTTCATATTATATCTTGATAGTAAAATCAACTATTTTTACTCAGGATTAAATCCAAAGTATCGTAGGTATTTAGCTTCTCGTGAGTTCAAAAGTTATGAATTTTTTTTGTGGAGAAGGTGGAAATGGAGTCTGCCGATGATCAGGTGTTCTTTGAAAAACAATAGAATAAGAGATCAGGCTGGCATACAAAAGGGAAGAACTCTTCAAAAACGTTTGATGGTATGAAACTTCACTTTTTAGTCTGTGAAAATTGTGGTAAAAAGCATGATACGGAATGTCTGTTGAATTCTAGTAAGTGCTACTAATGTGGTAAAATGGGACCTAAGGATTGTAATTACACTGAAAAAGATCAAGGTAATGGTAAGACAAAATATGATTTAGAGTCAATAAATTTTTTTATGTGAAATGAAATGGGCCATTATTAAAATGAGTGTCCAACGAAGAACATAGCTGAGGGAAAGCAGCTAGACAACAAGCAGAAAGGAGTGTTGATGTCTTTTTCCACTACTCCAATAGATGTTGGGTCATCAAATGAAGTAGTATTAGGTACACTGTTTGTTTGTTTAGATTATTCCAATGTGTTTTTTTATTCGGGGTCTACACATTCGTTCATTTCGGAGAATTTCTCTAGTAAATTGGGAATTCCAACTCAAGATATGAATCCAAAACTTATTGTAAAATCACCTAGAGGAAATGTTGTGAAAAAAAGAAATTATAAGAACCTTCATATCCTTGTGTGCGGAAAGAATATACCTACAATCCTTATTGTTTTTCCTCTAGTAGAGTTTAATGTTATTTTGGGTATGGATTGGATTTCTGTTTATCATGCTAAGATTGACTGCAGAGCTAAAGAGGTTTCTTTTCAAAATTATTTTCAGTTTCTGTACAAGAATGAAACCTTTATTTTAATAACATATCATGAATCAAAGAAACTAGTAAAAGATTGAAATGAATTTTACCTTTCTCATACTGTTGAAAACAAAGTAACTGTTCAAATTAATGATGTGCCAGTAGTAAATGAGTACCTTGATGTTTCTCCTCATGAGTTTCCTGGTATTATACTTGATTAGGAAGTTGAATTTACTATTGACTTATTTCCTGATGCTAAGACAATTTCAAAACCCCCTTATCGAATGACTCAAATTGAACTTTTAAAGTTAAAGAATAAATTTCAGGAGTTATTAGATAAAGGTTTCATTCAACCTAGCACATCACCATGGGGTGCTACTATCTTGTTTATTAAAAAGAAAGATAATTCAATGAGACTTTGCATTGATTATACACCATTGAATAACATCACTATTAAGAACAAGTGTCCTTTTCCTCAAAACAATGATTTGTTTTATCATATATAAGGAGGTTATTATTTTTAGAATATTGATTTGTGGTTGGGGTACCATCAATTGAAAGGAAGGGAAGAAGACATTCCTAAGACCCCATTTCATACTAGATATGGCCATTATTAATTTGTAGTTATGCCTTTTGGTTTAACCAATGAACATATTGTATTCATGGATCTTATGAATAGAATTTTTCGTGAGTTCTTGGATAATTTTGTGGTTGTGTTCATTGATGATATTTTGGTTTATTCCAAAATTAAAAAAGGGAACATTAAAGTCATTTAAGGGTTGTCTTACAAACCTTAAAAGAAAAGAAATAATTTGGGATGTTCACCAAGTGTGAATTTTGGTTACATCCAATTTTTTTCCATGGTCACATTGTTTCAAAAAATGGAATAATTGTTGATCCTGCTAAAACAAAAGTTATTGAAGAATGGCCAAGAGGCACAAATGTAATCGAGATTTGTAGTTTTCTTAGTTTGGCAGGTTATTACCAGAGGTTTGTTGAAACTTTTTCAGGGTTATCTAGTCCAATGAATAAGTTAACTTGAAAACTCATTAAGTTCATTTGGAAAAAATAATGTGATGATTTTTTTCAGGAATTGAAAAGAAGATTGGTGAATACGCTAGTTTTGGCACTACTTTCTAGAAATGTTGAGTTCGTTATTTATAGTGATGCTTCATTGAAAGGACTTGGTGTTTTATTTATATAGAATGATCATGTAATTTCTTATGATTCGCTTCAGTTGAAACCTACTGAGTTTAATTACCCCACACATGATTCTCAATTACCTACTGTAGTTGTTTCTTTAAAAATTTGGAGGCATCATTTGTATGGAGTAAAATATGAAATATATATTGACCACAAAATTTTGACGTATATATTCACTTAGAAATTATTGAACATGAAATAGAGGAGATTGATGGAATTAATCAAGGATTATGATTGCATGATCCTTTACCACCCAGGAAAAGAAAATAAAGTGGTTGATGCTTTGAGTGGAAAAAGTAATGATTCATTAATCATGATATTTTTAGATCAAGATCCGCTGGTTATTTATTTGATAAAAATTTTCATAGAATTTTTTGGTGCTGGAATTTATTTTGTTTTGTTTTAGGTGTCAATGAAATCATCTCTATCAGACAGAATAAATAAAGCGTAGAAGAAAGACAGTGAGTTACAAAAAAAGGTAGGGTTTGTTTAGAATAGTAATTTTCATGAATTTAATGCTGATAATGATTGTGTTTTGAGGTTTGGGAAGAGATTATATGTGCCTTGTAATTCACAGTTAAAGAATGAGTTGTTATGTGAAGCTTATATTCCTTCATTTTCAGTTTATCCTTAAGTACTAAGATGTACAGAGATTTTCGTGAGTATTATTGGTGGGATGGAATGAAAAGAGATATTGCTGATATTTATGTGTAGTTTTTTACTTGCCAGTAGGTTAAAGCAGAGCGGAAGTTAGCGAAAGGGTTGCTTCAGTCTTTATCGGTGCTAGAGTGGAAATGGGAAAATATATCCATGGAATTCATTGTGGGATTACCAAAGTCATCTTGAGGTAATAATGCAATCTGGGTTATTGTTGATCGGTTGACTAAATCTACTCATTGTATTCCTGTTCGAGACACTTTGTCTCTAGATCAAATTTCTTGGTTGTATGTTAAAGAGATAGTCAGGTTGCATGGTGTTCCCCTCTCCATTGTATCTGATCATCATCTCAGGTTTACTTTTATATTTTGGAAGGGCCTTAAGAAGTCATTAGGTACTGAATTAAATTTTAGTACAGCTTTTTATCCGCATTCAGATGGGAAGTCAGAATGAACAATTTAGAACTTAGAGGATATGCTACATTCTTGTAAACTGGATGACCAGGAAAGTTGGGACCAATATATTTCTTTGGTTAAATTTTCGTATAATAACAGTTTTCATTCCAGTATATAGATGGCTACTTTTGAGGAATTATATGGAAAGTGTTTTCGAACTCTAGCATTTTGGGATGAAGTAGGTGAAAGGAAGATGATGGGACCAGAATTGGTAGAAGAGATGGCATAAAAAGTTCTGTTGATTTAGAAGCACATGAGAACGGCTCAGAGCAGGCAGAAAAGTTGTACAGATAACTAGTGGAAGGATCTCTCTTTTGAGGTAGGTGATCATTTCTTTCTCAATGTTTCTCCATGGAAAAGTGTGATGCATTTTGGTAAGAAGGTAAAGTTGAGTATTAGGTTCATTGGACCGTATGAAATCCTAGAGAAAGTTGGATCAATTGAGTATAGAGTGGATTTTCCTCCAAGTTTGTCCCGAATACATAATATTTTTCATGTTTCAGTGAGGAGAAAGTATATTCTATATTCATCTTATGTTTTAAGTTTAGATGTAGTTCAGTTAGAAGAGAGTATCCCTTATGTGGAACAACTAGTCCAGATTCTTGATCGTAGAGAGCAAGTGTTGTGGAATAAGGTAATTCACTAGGTAAAGGTTTTGTGTAAAAACCATGTGGTTGTAGAGGAAATGTGGGAATCTGAAAATCCTATGAGGGATAAATACCCCCATTTATTTGATAAGTGAAAAAAATTGTGAGGAAGCAATTCTAAAAAAGGGGGGAAGGATGTAACAACCCAAATAAATAAAGAATAATATATTTTCAAATTTATTAATATTTTTTAATTAAATATTATTTTTACTTTAAAGGGGATGCTATGTTTGATAGCGTACCTGATACACAATAGTGGGTTTCTGTGAAATCTTATGTTGCACACTAATAATATAATATTGTTATTTTAAATGGTATTTAACACCTAGCCATTGTATTGGAATAAATTAATAGAAATAACTACAATATGATTATACATGTTTGTTAATTGTTTTTACATTTATCCAATAAAATTTAGAGGCTTAAAATGTGAATGAATCTAATTTTAAGCATAATTTACCTTAAATGGATAATTTGCTGCCTTTTATTTATAAAACCTCTTTAAATCTAGTTATATTCAGTTTTATATGTTCTATTTGACTAAATAAAAATCTTCTTTAGAATCGAAACATCAAATTTTACTTTGGGTAAATTTTTGGTATTTTTCTAATAAAATTAATTTTTTATGAATAGTGAAAAATACTATATTTGAATTCAAAAGTGCCTTTTAATCTAATTTATTTATATGGTTATATTATATTTTTAAATTGATTAAAGTTTAATTATATTATGTTTTTACCATTTAATCCAATATTGGTCATTGAAATTATTTTCACTTTGAAATTGGACATAAACAAGTATCAATCTTTTGATAGTTATTGTTTCTTAAAAACACACGATTTGTTTTAATAATGGAAATTAATTTTAAATTAATTAATCCAAATTCTATGTTTTAAATTAGGTAAAATAAACATATTTTTTTAATTCTAAAATTAAAATATATCTTAGGCTGATTTTTTGGTATTTTTTTGAAAAACTTCAATTTTCGATGAATAGTGAAACCATTAAGTCATAGTTGAAAAACTGACTTTTTCATTTAAATGAAATTTTACCTTTTCTGTGGATTGAGTTTCGAAAATCCAATATACATGGTTGTCATTATTAAGTAAAATTTTGTTTAATAAGATGAAAATAATTTTTTGTGAATAGTAACTTTTGACATTTATTTACCGCGGTTAAAGGTAAATAAAGTAATTTAAGTTTAAAAGAATATTATAATAATACAAAATTACATAATGACTTGTACTAACCTTATTGGTTGAGTCATTTATGACCATTTTCATATTTTGGTCGATTTTTGGACCCCATGGAGCCACATGGGAATGATAATGACACTTTAGATTAATTAACTTAAAGTAAAGGCAAAAATGACATAAACAAATATCTTTTTGTAAATTAATTTTTACATGGGGTTATATAAGTCATATTTTTTACTATAAATATTATTTGGAAAGTTAAAAATATTTAATACATAATTTTTTTTGTTTTATAATTTTTAGACATCAAATAAAATAAATTATTTATGACACAATAATGATGTAGTATTTACATCATTAATAAATGATTTAAATAAATAAGATTATAAATATTAAAACAATATCCAAAACTGGTAAAATTATTATTAGATGATTTTATTTTGACCATTAGTATTCTTATATTCAACTTTAATTATTTTTGGACCCTTAAAAACATAATATCATTATGTAATAAAATAATATTTTCACATTTTCCTAAAGAGTCTCTCCTCCCCCTTATAAAAATCCCTCACTTCTAACTCATTCCTCGAACCTATCAAGCTCCTTTTATCATCAAACCCCTTCCCAAATAATCTTTCAAGATCGCTCTCATCCTCCTTAATTCCTTACCATAGGCAGTAGGCACTTCAAGAAGTCATTCTGGTTTAATCCAAAGAGAGTTACCCAAATTAAAGGTAATGGTTTCTCTTAAATTCATTTATTTTGTTTTACTTCTCCAACCCTTAAACTATTTTTATTATTTTCTTTTATAACAAAACCAGTATCCTCAATATACTAGGATGTTTTTATGTTAAGGATTCAAACTACACTTACACACACCTCTATCTAATGGGTGATGAACATAATGTTTCTGTGGATGGGAGACTAACGCCTCACGAAACGATGATTGCTCAATTATCTCTTACTACACATCATGGTGGACATTAAGATGCTTCTGTATTTTTCATTTATAGCATACCTTTATGGTTTCCATTATGGGTAAACGCGATAATTTCATTTTAGGTAGTGCAGACTACTGCCCCATCAAAGTGATATGACTCGTTAATGCCATATGTGGGACTTATAAAGGATTGAATTAATGATATTATATATGATATTATACTGGAATTATAATACACCTATGTATCATTATGTTTTAATTCCATTAAAATAAGAAATATAAATTAAAGTAGTTTTCATGCGTACGTACGGCTTACCGTCTCCATGAACGGTGCATTTCATTTCATACCTCCAAATGTTATGTACTATTATAAATTCATGTACATACTGGATATATATGATATATATGATATATATGTCATGAATATCATTCTGGATATAATGATCTTTTGACCTTGTGAACAACTTGTAATTATAAGAATTCCATCTTGGAACTAGTACCAAATATCGACAAAATGAATGTTATTAACTTAAATGATTACATAATGTATAACATGATAATAAGTGATATAAAAGAAATAATAAACTTGAAAATCGTTCTTAAGAAATTAGAAATTAACTTTATTTTATTATTCAGGAGATTAAATAATTAATAAGTCAATTTGGGCACGATATAAGGGACTTCATCTCAATCTCATTTCATTGAGGCAAATTTTGTTTTAATACATAGCCTTCTTTTATACACATTATAAACACCTTTGACTTTTCATTTCATTCAAATGGAATCATTTTCTACGAAGTGTTTTACTAAATGAAAAAAAAAGTTCTTTTTAACTTAAGCGATAACAACGACCTTTCCGCCGCAGTGAGTATAATTTGATCTTTGGCTTCCTTAACAACTTGTAATGTTTTTAAAAGGAAAGTAAATATCATTTAATATTTTTTATGTATAATGGCATTGAACTTTTTTTTGATAATGGATTTATTAATTCAATATATTTAAATAATATATGGTGATTGAAATATGGAAATTTTATCTTATCATTATGTTCGTTTTATATGTTAAGAAGAAGTTATGGTTCTTCGGCATTGTTACGTATATGGGTTGTTCTGTGATAAACCTAGGGTGGGTGAGCCTGAGATAGCTCTCCATTGCATTGGGTAACCTGACATAGGTAAATGTGAATGTTTCTCCTAAGAGATTTAGGTAATATAATGTGATGTGTATTCCAAATGTAACTCCCTAAGTAGCTGTTATAGCTACAATGTAAGTATGATATGAATACCACAAGTTACCTTTATGATTTATTTGTTCTATGTGTTATTATTAAATCTTATGATTTGATGAGGTTTTTTAAATATCTTATGTTATGTATGCAATGATGAACTGATGTTTTCTTTCTTTGTTTTATAACCCTTACTGAGCTTTTTATGCTCATCCCAAGTTTTTGAAATGTTTTTCACAGGACATGAAGATGAATAGGGTCAGGGATGGGAACAAGGAAAAGTCAGGATGTCTAAAACATGGAACTAGACATGACAATTTTTTTCAAGGGTTTTTATTTTATGAAACAAATGGATACTGAGTAGAATTTTCTACATGTCATATTCATGTTGTTATGTAAATATTATGGCCTAATTTTCTAAAACACTAAACCTGAAAAGATACTCAATGTTAATTATTAATTTTATTCAATATTTCATTATGTTTAAGGCCAGTTCCTTATACTAAATACATGGATAACATAAGAACATAAATAATTTCATTGATAATAATAATGCGTTTCATAATGATATAATACATAATGTAGTATATCATAATCTTACCATCAACTCCTTATGCCAACAAAACATACATAAACAGGTAAGGTGTATACAAAATACCCAAACTAGTTTGTCTCATGACACCAAATGATTCATTGATGGGTTATAATGGTCCACACCCATCCCTTACTAAGTCCAATGCAGTCATCACATGAAAGGGATGAAACATAATTAGTGTAAACATTCGTACGGAAAAACTATAATATAAAATGTTAATATTTTCCTTTTTCAAAAAAACATAATAAAAATAAATTCATAGTAATATGTTGAATGGTATAAAAATATTATATCCCTATTGAAGACTAAAATTAACCAAATAATATTTACATAGTTGAAAATACTCTAAAATTTTCCATAGAAGATTTCTTGGGGAAAATACCCTTTTCATTTTGATATTTCCTATTAAGAATAAAAGCATTTATAAAATGTTAAATAAAACATTCCATTTTAAAATAATATTTAAACATTTTATATTAATATTCAAATAATTTATTGGTTATGATAGAGGAAAAATATTATGTTTTAAATGTGAAAACAAAGTTTCTTTCCATATTTTTTCTAAAAACTCAAAAAACTACCTCATTCAAAAAATAACATGAATATAACTTTAAAATTTATTTACATAAAGTAAAAAATGGTAAAATTAATTTAAAAACATTTTATAAAATTAGAAAAATTATTGAAAACATTTTAATGAAATTATTGACATGGAAGAAAAATATTCCTAGCTGAATAAAAAAACAAAGTTGGATTTCCTTGAAAATATTTTTTCAATCTGTTGAGTACTCAAAATAGTAAAATGATAGAAAAACATATAATTTTCATATAAAAAAATATTATAATAAAATATATTGGTTTTATGAAATAAATAACATATAATTTCTCCAATGAATATGTGAACATAAATAATCTTGAATAATGATGAGATTGTGAGATACACCTTTACAGCTTTGGTAACTTTTGAATCATAATCCGCATGAAAAAAATAACACAAAAGGAGAAATTTAATACCATAAAATATAAATATAATCATTATATATCATATCAAATAGTAATTATATACACCACAAGAATAAAATTAGTGGTGAATATGGTATATGTCTCATGAAAACAAAAGTGTGATGATAAACCCTTAACTCAGGTATAACATTATTCCTATGTTCCTTTAGCATCCTATATAATAAATTTATATTTTTTATAAATTTATAACAGATTCATGTTCTTACTTTTAATTTCATATATTATCCACTTATAATATTTCAACACCCATTTATTAGTAATTCCTTATTAAAATTTTCATTTTCGGGTGTTAACAATCTCATTTTTCATGTATGCTTCAGTTTGAAAGTTCCATCCCATGTACTTTGATCATGGTTCCTTAATCTCAATATTTATAATCATGATATAAAAATAATATATATTTTTTATATACATATATATGATCATACATGAAAGTAATAGATAGAAAAATTAATTACACCGTTCATAGATATGGTAGGCCATACGTGCGCATGAAAGTTGTTTTCACTTTAAGAAGGATAGAAAAAATGGGTGGTAAATAATAATTCACCTTAAAAGTATAATTATTATATCATATATGTCATATATATTTGTTAAATAAGTCTTTATTATCATCCAAGTAAATAAGAAATAAAAAATTGATCACATCGCCTCGTAGTGGTGGTGGTCCACATGTGCGCACGAGTGACGTTATCATTTCCCAATAGATTAGAAGATTTGAATTTTGATATTATATTCTGATTATATAAGAATAATTATCTCAAAATTATCATACATATTAATTACATATATCTTTATAATCATCCCATTAAATTGGTGATGAAAGATGAATTACACCACTATGTTGAGATGTTAATCCATACATATGCAAAAGATATGTTTTTTCTTTTCATTGGATGGAAAAGAGATAAAACATGGTTATTACATAATAATAATAATAACCTAGTATATTTTTTATACTGGAGTTATTATTTTATTATGATTAAAAATAATTTAATGTAATTATAAGAATAAATAAATTTGAAAGAGTCTGTAAATACGATTGTATCTTCTTCGGTAGACTTTGTATATATTCCTCCCTAAGGGCTCTTGAAATAGTCTTTTAAGATTAAAAATACTAATAATTAGTGTCTCTATAAGTTTATAAGATAAAGTATTTGGGATTTATTGAGCTTTATGGTTCAATATGGTATGAATAATGGAGAGAAATGGTGTCATTTATAACTGATGGAAATGAAACACTTTGAATTTCAAAAAAAGAATAAAATATAATTATGTAATTCTCAAAACAAAAAGATTCCATAAGGATATATATTTTAATAAAATTATAATAAGGTTGAAATATCATTATCCAATGAGATTTATATAGTATTGGGTTTCATTTTAAATCATATTTTTTGTTCCACCCCTTGGTAACCAATTTTAATCTTAAATGTGATAATGACTTTATATTATTAAAGGGATAGAATTTTACTTATAAGGTATCAATTGGATCATAAATGAAAATGGTTTTATATTTTCGACTATTTAAAATCCTAACTATTCTCTATTTATATTTTAATAATTTTTATATAATTTAACAAAATATTTTAATCATAAAATACTATTAATATCATTTTAAGAGTAGTTCACATAATTTAACATTGAAAAAAACATAAAATAAATTGAATTAGAATATAAAAATTAAGCACATGTATAATATTCTTTTATCTAATTTTTTTTAAAATAATAATGCAAACAAATTGTATTAATTTTTATATTTTCAAAATCATATATTTTATTTTTCTATTGACTAAAAAAATATTGTATCATTGCTGCATATGTATTTAAGGTAACTATTTAACCAATAAAAAATATAAATAAATTAAAATTAAAAAATAATTTTTATTTCAGATAAACATTTATAACCGAATGTATCTTCTTTTTATCCTTATGTAAAACATGTATAGATGTTAAAGTCAAGAGATTTTCATTTTTTATTTACACTTTTCAAAAATTAATATAAAGGTCATAATCAAAGAACTATGGAACCATGTCACCACTTATACAATAATTTGATGTAAATGGCCTAACTCCACCCACAAAATAGGATAAAGGTATGATTTGGGTTGATTTTGAGACTTTATCTCAGGGTTTTATCCCTATTTTAAAATTTTACCTTTTCCAAAGTGAAAAATATTAATCATGGTTGCTATACATAATAGAAAAAAATAGAAGGGAAGTATTTAACATATTTATACCTATTGACTCAAAATATGGAATAAATTTTTCAACATTAAATCTCTAGAGGTGGCATAAATTAATTTATGTAAAAATTAAATACCAAATGAAAAACTATTTTTTCAGGAAAAAATACTTTTAAGTATAAATGTATTTTTCCTAATTCAACCATAAAATTGATTCAAAAAAAACTTAATTGAATTATTAATAATATTAGAGAAATATTGTTAATTTAAACCATTTAAAACAAAAAAGCGTCATTAATTATTTAATAGAAAATATAGTTTTTCATAAAAATTTGTATTTTCCCTATTCACTAAAAAATAAATCTTCCTAGAAAAATCCTATAAATTCAACATAGGATAATTTTTTTTCATTACTTTACAAATTATATACTTTTTTCGAATAAATGTTTTTAAAATTTTTGTAAATTAATTATAATATTCACTCCCAAGAAGTAATAAATATCATTTTTGAAGAAAACATATTTTGAGAAATAAAATGTCTTCTAAAATTTGAGTTCTTATTTCTTAATAATTAATAAATACATTTTTATTGAGTATGATCATTATATATATTTCATAATTTGGTAAAACCTATTCATACCTATAAATTCAATGTCTATGTTATCATAATCATGTTTAAATAATAATATTTTTCAGTTTAACTAAATTTAGTGGAGTATGTTTTGTAAACTATTGAACATAGTGTTCTTCTAAAATATTATAGTGTAAAAACAATTTCCCTAGAAAACTCATTACATAATGGAATATGGCACTTTTTTTACTAAATGGATTTTATGTATGGGGTTATCATTTTTTATAGGAACACTTTCATTTAAATCCCTTAATTAAATTTTATAATACATGAGATTCATTTAATAAAAGTTCTTTTCAAGATAAATACATCAACAACATAAGAAAAAAATTATATTAATACTTGAAATGAGAAGATCAAATTAATTGACTCTTAATACCAGTATCCAAAGAAAATTTCTTTATCAATAGGAATATTCTATGTGGTAGACCAATTCATTCTTGAGTAATAAAGTTTTAATGGTGTTAAAAATTAAAATAAATATGCTTATGGAATCGTAGAATGATTTATTTAAGGTTTAAAAATAAAAAGATTCTAATAAAACTAGATAATTCTAGTCTCATTTACTCAAAATGATTGTGTATTTTAATGATATTCCTTATGATAAAATCCATTTGGAGAGATTGAAAAATTACTATAAGGCTTATTCTGGTTAAGAAATTCCTCCTATTTTCATTGATTGAAATTTTATAACAATATGAATGAGTTCAATAAAAGTTTACTTGATATTCTAAAAGTGTTGAGATTAGAGGAATTGGGAATGTGATTTATACTTTGTATTACTATATAGATAGTACAAGGGGTTTAAAAGTTCAAAACCAGAAAATATAAAGTGGAAAAACCAATTATAATTCTTCAAGAAGCCAGTAAAAGTTATTTCAAACCTAGGGGTATTATCAGGAAGGAGTAATGTTTCTATAGGATTTGATTATCTAGAATACATAAAGAGTTTTGGGAATACAATGGAATTCCATGTCGGGTAAAAATGTAATAAAAATAAATTATTTAATTTTTAATGGTATATACATTAATGTCTTGTAAATATCCATGAGCTAAAAATCAAAGGAATAATTGAAAGAGATTTTAGATTTCATTCAATTAATGAAGTAAGTATTTTATACATTATAAATTTGATTGTAATGATTTTTATCAAAAATATATAAATCCAAGTAATATATAATCATCTTCATCTCACTTATTTTATATAATAAGAGGTGTAAATAAATATTTGTTTTGAAAAATATGATATGATTAGTTTTATACAATGTGTTTATGATACATTGGATTCAATAACATGTTTTGATAATAATATATGGATAAAAGTGTTTCATCCAAGCTATAGTGTTTATCCAGTTGTTTTTCAAAATATGTTGGAATGTGATTCTACCTAGTATTGTTGTATTTTAATGAATAAAATCTTCTTTTTCATGAAATATAGAATTCCATATGAGATATGGAAAAAAATAGTTTATTTGTTTGATATTTGTACTAAAAGGGAGTGAGTGTTATATCCAAAAACACAATGTGGTTTATATTGTGTCTTGAAATGATATTAAAAATATAATATAGTGTCTAAAAGTCTAGTGGGAGTATTTTTAACATATTCAAGTTGGATTTTTACAAATAAACATTTTACAATTTTTAGTTTAATTTATTATATATTGTATATCTTAAAGAGTTTGGATAAGTGATAGTAAAGGAAAATGTAAATTGTTACATTTGGTTACTATGAAAAAAAGAAATATCTTTTTAAAATAATGTATTATACCAGTACATTATTATAGTGATTATTCACTTAATTTATACAAAAATTAGGATATGTGATGGAAAATAAAAATGTAAACTGTTACATTTAGTTGAAATAACAGGTGAATATCATTATTCCCAAAATTTTTATACCATCCAATAAAAGAATTGTGTCACTTGGTATCCTAAAAGAGTGTAGGGTATTATTGTAAAGATAAATTTAATGAGTTACATTAGATACCCTAATAAATTAGATATCACTTTATCCTAAAAGATATTAGGATATAATGGTATAGTGATAATGTAAATAGTTACATTATTTAAAAAAAATCAAGGAAAAAAAGTATAATTTAAGGGGTTCTAAGGATAATGATGATGTGATTAGAAAGTTTTCTAGGTAAATAAAAAATATTTAATTATAACATTTGATTTTATGATGTTAAGAAGTTTGAATATATGTTGAAAGAGTTTAAATTAAGGAATATGATTCCAAAGTATCACCATTATTCAAAATATTTATCTTTTTTAATGATACTCACAAAGAGGTTAGTGATAGTATTTTATTAGATAGTTTCATCTTGATGTGACAGAAATTTTGTATAGATGTAATGTTCAACAAACATTACTACAGAAACAATATTAGATTCATATAGAAACTCTAGATATTAAACACTAAATAGATTATTTTTAATGGTTGTAAACATATCATGTAGTTATAATAAATAAAATATCCACTTAAAATTCATTCATGTGTATTGTAATTTAATATACATAAATGGGTGAATGATTAATATCCCCTAAAAGTTGAAAATATGAGTTGTCCCTTACTGATGATAATAGTGGATTATAATGGGATGTGGTAACATTAAATGGTTATCTTGAATAGATTCATTTATTCATTACAATGGGTTAAATATAAGATATGAATAATAGATTCTTAACGTAAAAACTGTAAACTTATTACTTGGACTGGTCCGTGAAAGTATATCTCATGAAATTTTATAAATTCATATATATAATTATGGGTGTATTATTATTTTTATCAATTCTTCTTACCTAAGGTTGGAAAGACCCCCAGAATGACAAATTTAATACATGGATACCATACATATGCAAGTTATTATTTAAACATAGCTAATATGGGGGTAGTTGGATATATTTCTTATCATGTTATCAGTTTGATTTTAATCAATATGATATTTTTTACACTTGTATTATAAGAAAATACATTTTCACCTTGATAGAATTAGACTGAAGAAATGCATGGTCGTGATTGGTTGAAACACAGGAGGTGTGCTTATCTATTTAAATGATCGGAATGTGACGTATTCATCTATTAGATGACTAAAATGTGATGTATTCATCATCTTAGTTTGTCTATTTTTAATAATCAAGAAAATTGGTTTCAGTTATACCAGTTTAACAAGTTTCATTCCTATTAATCAATCAATTTCATAGATAAAAGTATTATACAAGTATGCATATGATGCATATTTTGGTGGACATGTTCATATAGAGATATGAATATGATTGATGAACATCACATTAGACCCCTTAATAGGTTGAGTATCATTGATTATTTTCTAGTGTTTTTTCTTTGCTAACATATATTAAATAAGGAATCCATAGTTATTGTCAATGCTAATAAGGACTGTAAGATCACACAATTATGTCCTCGGATAAGGCTAAAATTTTGGACAAAATGTTTGTTCAAAATGAATAATGTTAGATTAAAAACCATACCAAAAAGATTTTTGATGGATCCACAAAGATTTGTAGAGTTTTTCAAAAATAATTTATGGGGTTTTAATTAATGCGGTAGATTTTTGGGAGTGCACCAAAATGTACATGCATGAGATACATGTGAACATTCATATGATTCATTAATTATATATATGATATATGATATTATATGTATTTTAAATTTAATATATTCATAGGACAGATGTATTTTTATACATTCGATGCATATATATATATATATATATATGTTATTTAATTCTATTGAATGGGTTATTCATCATTTACAATCTATTATTTATTGATTAAAGGATTTTCATTAAATTCATTGAAATTGATTAATGAATTATACCCAAACATTTAAAAATGCATAAGATGTGTTATGAATAAGAGATACCTCGGGCTTCGGCTATATAAGAGGATGCGATCATATCCTGTTGGGTGTGTGGGATGTGTGATGTGCATGAATCTCCACTAAATTCTTTACCTATATGAGATCAATTTATATCATTTGAGAAGGTAATAGAACCCCTTCAGATTTTTTGAATTGAAATTATATAATAGTGGATCCATTGTCTAGTTTAATCCCTCAGAGGTAAGATGATTCCATTCATGAATCCTCATAATGTTCCTCAAACATTCTACATAAAAGTAAGATCAAAACTTCTATTTTTCATGAAATCCAGGTACTCAATTTTTATATTATTATTTTCATGTTAATTTATTGAAGAGATATCTCATCTGATTTCGGACCTCTTACAGTAAATATGATTATTATATTATTATAATAAACCTATAAAAAGAGAACTCTTCTAGGCATAAAATAATTCAATGAATAATCTATATACCTTTTGATGGTTTTATTTCCAATTTGTATAGTTATTCTTTTATGTATCAGTTGTTTATATATCTTTTCAAAACATTTTATACCCATTTTAAAGTTATTCAATAACATATTCAAACTTTATATCTTTGACATTATCATAAAATTTTCATTATTTAGTTTTATAGATCTAACAGAAGTTGATTTAGCTTCCTTGTTCTTATCATTGGAAAAAAGATATATATTTTACTTTCTTCTTAGAAATTAACTATGTAAACTTATTTTTAGACTTTTAAAAATCTAATAAAATATTAGATTTAACATTATTAAATTTATCCAATTTGTCTATATATTTTACAATTTAATATTTCTTTTTAGAAACTTCATAATAAACCCTCGGGTAGCTCTTAAAATGTTTATGATGTGTAGTTTTAATTTTTTTTAATATTTTATTTCTTCTTTAGTTTGTGAAATAACTACCTTATCTTTATAAAATGATTATTAATTCGATAAGAATGGAAATTTAAGATCAAAGTATATCTCTCTAGAGTATTAGGATGTAATTTCCCCATAAAGTACATGTTTTTTTTCGATGAATAATATATTAGAAACAAGATGATATTTAACACTCAAAACTTTCTGAATCACTATTATTATAAAATGATTTTGGATCCTTAGTTCCACTCAATGTATCATCTATTTCTTTAAAATATTTCCTTTCACTCCAATTTAAAATTATCTTTGATTATTTTTCTCTTTATTTATATTTATTAAAATCCAATTTGATGTGTTTAGAATACTTCCACTCAATGAATATCATTTTTGATGATTTTTTCTTGTAATTTTTATCTTTTCTATTATTCTAATGGAAAGTAAAAAAAATCATTCTGGTAAACTGATCATATTATCCTCTAGTAAATTTCAGACTACTATCAACTATAAAACCTTTAGAATTTATTCTTTTTCAAGTAATAGATATTGAATTTCGAACTCTGGAATTTAAATCTCTGAAATGTGAGGCAAAGGTAACTCAATCATTTTTTTCTCTTTTTTAGCATTTACTCTAGTACTAAATAAGACTTATAATGTGATAATATAATTTATTTTTTGTAAAATATTTTAAATATTTCATTCTATTCATTTCTATTCCCATTCCTTCAATAATATTTCTATAACATTTCTAACAAATTGATTATCAGATAATTATTTCTCACCAAGATATCATAATTTATCCACAATAATTGTTATCCTCTTACAAATATGGGATAAATTATCACTTGGAATTAAATTGAAATCTTGATAATCATATCTAATAATGGAATTCTTAGTTTCAAAAACTTTTGAAATTCTAAAGTGGGTACTTATAACTTATTCATTATACCACAAATAGTTTTGTGAGAAGAAACATGACTATAAATATTATGTGGAATTAAACATTGTATTTTATTTCTTATAATGAAATTTAATTAAAATTCATCTCATTCATATCTAGTAAAATAAGAACATATTTATCTAGAATAATGAAACTTATGGTGACCATTAAAAAATTATCAAAACCAATTTTAATCACATAAGACTCAATTTAATTATTCAAATACTAATAGTCATTTCCATAGAAATAGGGGGTCTTTTGGAATGCGATTCTCTAAACATCAAACATGCATAAGACCTTCCATTTAAAAAAGAAAGAATATATGTTCTCTATAACATAGTTAATAAGGAAACTAAGTAACTGATAATAGACTAATGTAAATTCAAAGAATAAGGTCAAACTTCATCTCAAATCCTGTAAATTTATATATTACCAAATTTTTTCCCAAATAAATATGGAAGGCACACTAAAAGAGTGGGGTGAATTGCATTTTAAAAACAATTTACAAATTTTATACCCACCTTATGTGAATAAAATAAATAATCAATAATATTTAATCTCATAATGATATTAAGTGAATCGGAAATAATACTATCAGAAACACAAATATAATATAGTGTAAATACAATAAATAGTAAATAGTAAACAAAATGGAAATAAAAAAACTTGGTGTATGAAATAATAAACCAAACCCCAAAAAATGAATATTATAAAACCAACTCCTTCCAATCAACATAATTATTTATATTATCCTTAGGATATAATGAAACCCATAAACCAGCCTTTAGGTAACTCCTTTAAAACTATTGGAATGTCTCTCGTAATATCCCTATAATCCCTCAACTTTATACCTATCGAAAGGTATATCTATCTTCTAACCCTAGAGTCCCTTGATCAACCTGAACATCAAAATCTCTATATTCCTTCTTTGAATCCCTAAACACAATGGTTTAAAAAACATATGTCTTCCTCAATGAAATCCCTCAACCATAATGTTATTAAAGAAAAAATACAATGACAATTATAAGATATTTATAATAAAATCCTTACTAGATGAAACTACTATAAAAAATCCAAAAGTAAAAACTAAATTTATTAGAATCACTCACTGTAACAAGAAGCTATATAACTTCAAAATGACCAATATAAGCTATTTATTTTGAGTGCCCAAAGTATATACTTATAATCATAGAAAAAATGGTCCAATTTTTAGATAGTCCTCCAATGGTTAGATTTTCAATTATTTGGGTTTACCTATAAATATATTCGAAGCTTCTTAATCACCATATGATGAACTAATCATAGGTACTCATCATTCAATTAAGTCAATATTTGCTACTATAATGCTCTAGTAATTTCTTGTAAAACATAGTAGAACACACATTCCACAGAAAATTAAACAAAAAATAAAAATGAAACGCATAATATAAAAAAATATCTTCAAATTAATTGAAATTAATAAAATTATGTAATGTGATTTTAAAATCTATAGATGAGGTTAGTCTCAAAATAAAAAGAAATAGATTCGTCCAAACATCCTCAATAAACAAAGAGAGTTCATAGTTTTGATATCTCTATAAACTCATGTAAGTTTGATTCATTTTCATCATTCAAATACATTAAAATCTTAATATTCAATAAAAATTAAATACTAATTCTAAATATAAAAAGAAAATTAAATTTAAATATTGATAAATAGTAGTTAATAAAAACTAGAAATTGTGTCATGTTTTATTAACCCACTATAATAACAAAACCAACTGAACTTGTAAAAAATGATGAATATACAAAATAATACCTTATGAAAGATGTAAATAATATTGAATTTTCATGAATGTAAGAATATATTATACAGAAAACATTTTGGGGTATATTTCATCAATAATGTTGATCAAGGTTATTTTCATCATCACCATCATTATCTCCACCACCATGTTAAACAACAACATCCTTAGAATAAGTAGCATTACTACAGTCATCAACATAAGGTGTGTGAGGGATATCCTATGAACCATAATGAGTAAATGAAACCTATATAGATGGAATAAATGTATCAAATTATGTTTTAATCCATTCCAGAATCATCCAATATATATAGTAAAATCTATTCACAAACTACTGAATCAAATTATCTAATTATTATGGCTATTTTACAACATACTTGGATTTTCTAGCCTCCTCTACAGATTCATCCTAAAACCGTTCAATGGATGTGATATAATAATTATTATTTCATGGTGGAGGATAATACTTTTTTCAAAAAAAAATATTCCAATACTACATTGAACCACGTAGGGAAACTCCTCGCCAAAACCATACTCAATTGGTCATAAAGACCAAAATGTTCTTATTCTTATTTGTAAATATCCTATAAATTAGTTTAAAACCCAATTAATAAATGAGGATCCTAAACATAAATAAATTAAGTAAAAAATTTTAGAAAATATAGAATAATATCTTTTTATTTTCTCATTGGTTTCATCATTAATCACATTTCCAACCTTTTTCTTATAGCTTGAAAAAAAATTGTGCATGAGAGACACCACACAAAATATACAATGTATTTTTCTAAATAAATCTCTAAATGTTAGAAATTATGTTTTATAATTATAATAATATATATTAGTATCTCAAATATATTAAATAAATATTTATCTAATTTTACTCATGATAGAGGAAACTAGTGCAACTAAGAGTGTAAAAATATTACATCGTCAACTTAGTTTTATTATTATACTCTAAGGATTCTTATATTAAATAACTATTTATAGAAATATTTTTTAAGAAACCAAAATTTCTTATCAACATTAAAAATAATTAATATTATAATTAAAATTCAATAATTATTCTATACACAGTCATTATAAAATATTGACTAATTAAAAAATAATTAAATAAAAGAATACCTCTTGTGGGTTTCTAGTTATTTCCATCCATTCCCAACACAAAACATATTTATATAACCATTAAATTTAACTAACATTCTTCATGAAAGTTACCCTTGCATTTTAGCAATCCAGAATATTAAAATGGTGTTACATCAATTAAATGGATATTTATAAATTTAAATTTAGGATGATGTAATAGATAAAATAAAAAAAATGTTACAAAAAAATTACTCATGATCTATAATTGATTAGATAATCAACTTTGAGCGATGTTACCAGCTTTATTGGAATGATATAATTATATCTAACAAATGTTACCATAAATCAATTTAATTCAATATAATTCTTACCAATCATTTATTTATATTAATGTTTCCAATAATAAAATGTGTCTATAAATTATAGAGAGAACACATGTATTTATGAAACCATATTCTATTAGTAAAAGATGCATCTAAAATAAAAAAAAATAAAAAAAAATGTAAGGGAAATAAATTCTAAATAAATAAAATCAATTAAATTAATGATAATTGTAACAATTTACCTGAGGTATAATCTATAAGATCCACATTATCATCTACATACTTTGTATTACTAGAAAAAATTGTGATATAAGGAGGTATTGTACCATCAAAATAATAAAATAAATTTTATAAATGGGAGTCCTGTAGAATAATTAGACTCAAATTCCATAGTAGTGTATAGAATAGTACCCATAAAAAATATATAAATAATAAAAATTATAATAAAAATATTAAAATTATATACTCATGTAAGTGATCAGGGATATTATCCAAATTAATTTATGTGTTTCTAACTAACAAAAAACTTATTTCTCCAAAATTCACTATAATATTACATGATTAATGGAAACATAATCAATAATTATATGCATCAACCCTGAATCCTATAACCCATACCAGGTGATTACATTTTTACATTACTACAAAAAACTAGGGATCACATAACCAAGTATTGATAATTTTATTACTCTTAGAAAACTAAATGTATACATGATTTCCTTATTACATTAAAAAAATAAAACACAGTAAGAAAAACATTCTTAGATCATTGAAAATCACACAAATTTACTTCTTTATATCCTAAGAAAAGAAAAAATGATAATAAAGGGTGAGATCAAATTCTTGGTAATGGAAAGAGTATAATTGAAGGTATTGTAAATACCCGAGGGAGAAACAATATGTTAGAAAAAAATAATCAATAAATATTGTATTTGAACAATAACTTGAGCTTCAAAATATATCCATTTAAAATATTAACCAAAAAATCAAATGGATAATAATAACTACAATTTTAATGAAGGAAATGCATAATGTTGGATTTAATAATTCTAAAATAAAGTCCTAATGCCATGAAATAATGAACCTTACTAGACGTTCCTTATTCCAAGGCATTTTAATGAATGGATTGATATACACCAAATACCTAACTAATTTGGCTAAATATTTTTCTCATGAGACTTATTGATGAATAGAGGGGATTTCTATAACTAGGCATGATTTTTTACCTACATGTGTCCAATTAATTCATCATATATTGAATCAATAATATATTACATAATAAATATTCCATATTAATCAATAAATATATGAATTGAATTAAGAATACTGCACATTAATATTTTCCCAGTAAATGAAATAACAATTTTAATAACATTCTATATATTAACCCTGTGTATTGAAATATTATATAGTAAATACAATATTTAAGCACTATAAATGAAACATAATATATCTATGATATAGAAATATGGATACTAAGGAGAAAAAACATTCCAATGAATAATAGAGAGTGATAGAGAACATGATCACAATAAAGTCAATGATCTCAAAATAAGGTATAATTAA
Source organism: Viscum album (assembly GCA_963277665.1). Taxonomy (NCBI): domain Eukaryota; kingdom Viridiplantae; phylum Streptophyta; class Magnoliopsida; order Santalales; family Viscaceae; genus Viscum; species Viscum album. Next base: position 659,006,983 of record OY728140.1, read on the forward strand.
TAAATCATTAAAGGATGAGAGAAGGCAATAAATTCATTAGAAATGAACGTTTGAAATAAATGAATGTCTTTTGATAATTATAGTGGAAAATTTAAGTGAAATTCTAAATTGAAATTTCCATAAAGCTTTTGTAAATTTTTTGTAAAAATGATGTTACAAATCATTTCAAATTTATTTTAGACCTTTAATAAAATAATGCCTTATTATTTTAAAATAATATATAAATATTCAAAAATTAATGAAAAGTATATTTATTGAAAACCCATTGAAACTTGTAAATAAAGATAAATGGATAATGAAATTCATAATGGGGAGAAAACACATTCACTCAAAATGTTTTAAAAATAATATCCCTTTCAAACATCTATAAATAAAGTAAAAAATAACTTTTTTGGAAAAAATTAAACAAAATCCTTTCAAATCATTGTAAAGAAATTAAAATTTAGTATAAAAATACCTTTACCAATTGTTTAAATATAGATAAAAACTATTTAAAAACAATTTTATGAATAATGATATATAAGAGAAAGATTCACAACCAAAGGAAAAGATTTAAGGTTAGCTTTTCATAAAAACATTCTTTCAATATTTGGGAGTAGAAAAATTAAAAAAAAATATAAAAAATTTAAATCCCATAAATAAATAGATTACAGTAAAATAAAATGGATTAAATAGACAAATATCATATATTTATTCCAATTTAAATTTAAACATGAACAGTCCCAAATAGGAGTGATTTGGTAAAAAAATATGGCTTTAATAACTTTGGAATAAAACCATTAAAGGATAAAACATGAATTGAAAATTTAAAAGCCATAATTAAAGATTAATTACTGGTATAATATATCAAAGGGGAATTATATACACCATATAACATAAATTAGTTTAATTATAAAATATGTCTCAATTGAGTGGAATTGAAATGAAAAACCCTTACCATGGATTCCTTCTTGGTTAGATGTGTTATATACTCTTCAATAATTAATTTAAATTTATTAATTAATTTCTTAATAAAAATTTTCTCTATACTTTTTAATTTCATTTTTTATATTCATTTTACATCCATTCATTGTATAGTTCTTAATTACGCCGACCACTTAAGGTTGATCAATCAATTTTCCCAAAACTACATCAGTGTATTGAACATGATTAAAGGTGTTAGTAAATGGTTTCATCACCTAATTTTTTTTAATAATTTCATTAATATATTTTTTATTCATGTAATTTGATTTTATAACCATCTATGCATATAGGTAAAGAAATAAAATATGTCATTCATTGAGGCAGTTGTTTGCATTTATGTATGGTGATGTTTTCATTATATAAATGTTTTGAATAGAAAAAAATTATATAATGAAAAAACATCAGATAATAATATTTATATGATAAATTTGAAATAAAATCATTAAATATAACCTTATTATTATCCATGTAATAAATAAATGAAAAATCAACTACATCACTTGGTGGAGGTGGTTATCCACACGTACTCACGTGCGACATTATTATTTTCCAATGGATAGGATGGTAAGAATGTGGATTGTATTTTATCATTAAATAATAAAAATTATTTCATAAATGTCATATATATTCATTAAATATATCTTTATAACTGTCCATATGAGGTGGTGATAAAAAAATTAATCACATCATTCTGTGGAGGCAGTAGTCCACACATGTGTATGAGCAAAGTTCTCATTTTCCATCTAATAAAGAAGAGGTAGATGAACATTGTTCCATTAACATAATAAAATTAAGTATATTTATGATATTAATTTCATTATATTATTATGATAAGAAAAAAATTAAGGATATAGAAGAAGAAATAAATTGAAAGGAGGCGGTTAAGATGATTACCACTTCTTTAGGAAAACATCTTTAGATTGCACCTTAAGCCTTATTGAAGTATCATTTTGGGAAAACCAGATCCTATTAAAAAAATTAAATGGTCTTTAGAAGACATTCATTTACGTTTTTTTTTTATAAGTGGGTCGAAAATTATGGATAAATGGGGTTGTGAGGTTCCCTTTTATAAGTGATGTGGGTGGAAAACATATAAATACTTGAAACCTAATTATTTAAAATAGCTCTTACATAATTAATATAAGGCCCCAGCCTTAAACCTTACTTAATCATGAGTTATTACATGATTACACATTTAGGATCTTTTCAGATTTAGAGTTTTAGAGAATTAGATCATAAAACTTGAATTACATTCCACATTTAAACAAAGTGGTTACATAAAGATAATATTCATTTTTTCCCATCAACAGAAACATATTTAAAATAAAACATGGATTCTTTCATGACACTTCCTTGACACTATCATCATATCATATACCATTCCCTTGACCTGTAAAAACAATTCAAAAAACTTGGGATGAGCATAAAAAGCTTAGTATGGGTTATAAAAATATGGAAAGGAAACATGAGTTCATATATACATAAGAATGAAATCATACTTTACCCATAAAACATAATCACTGTAACATACATCATCAAATCATGAATAAATCATAGAAATCATAACACATAAAGGTAACTTGAGGCATTCATAACATTCTAACGTAGGGAGTAACCCTCTTGGTTACGTTTGGAATACCTATCATAGTATATTCCCTAAATCTCTTTGGAGAAACCTTAACATTTCACTCCTTCTCATTACCCAATGCATTGGAGAGCTATATCGGGCTCACCCGCCCTTAGTTTATCACGGAACCACCCGTCTTCATAATAATGCCCAAGAACCACAACATAATCATATCACATAAAACATGCATAAAGGAAACATAAAATTTCCACCTTTCAATCACAAGATATCAATACAACACATTAATATAAAAACATTATGAAAACCATTTTCAATACCAAAATAAAAGAAAAGCAAAACATGTTATTTATTTTTCTTTAAAAAAATTATGGCTTGTAGAGGAAGCCGAAACTCAAATAATGGTCACGACGGTGGAGAAGTCGTTGTCACCGCATACGTATGATAAAAAAACATTCCCTTTTGTTGTTTAGTAAATACTTCGTATAAAAAATATTCCTTTTGAACAAATGAAAAAGTCAAAGGGGTTTATACACCGTATAAAAGAAGGTTGTGTATAAAACAAAATATGCCTCAATGAAAGGAGATTGAGACGAAGTACCATACCTCGGGTCCGACTTGACTCGATCGTTCTTTAATCTCCTAAATAATAAACTTTAGTTAATTATTACTTGCTTAAGAACATTCTTCAAGTTCATTATTCCTTTTATATCACTTATTACCATGTCATGAACTCTATGTAACTATTTTAGTTAATAGCAATCGTTTTAACGATCATTGGTACTTGAGTCAAAATATGCTCTTTATAATTACAATTTTTTCATGTAACCATTATATCGAGAGTTATAATCATGATGTATATATCATATATATCATATATATCCATTATATACATGCATTTATAATATTAAATAATCATTTAGAGGTAAGAAATGAAATGCACTGTTCATGGAGACGGTAAGCCGTACGTACGCATGAACGATACTTTCATTTATATTTCGTATTTTATAGAATGGAATCATAATGATATAAAGGTATATTATAATTCCAGTGTAATATCGTATATAATATCATAACTCCATCCTTTATACGTCCCATATATGGTATTAACGAATCAAATCACTTTGAGGGGGCGGTAGTCCGCACTTCCTTAAATGAAGATATCGCGTTTACCCATAATGGAAACCATAAAGGTATCCCCAAAATGAAAAATATAGAAGCTTAAGGAAAATATAAACATATTATATATCATATATAAATATATTTTCATCTTAATGGCCACCTTTGACGGTGTTAAAAGAATGTTGAACAATCATCGTTTCGGGAGGCAAAAATTCGCCATACACGGAAACAGTATATTCTTTAACCATTAGATGTAGGTGTGTGTAAGTGTAGCTAGAATCCTTCTTATAAAAAAATACTTGTATATTTAAGATACTGGAGTTGTTACAAAATAACTGAATAAAAAGAGTTTAGGTGGGTGGAGAAGCAAAATAAAACAAAAGGACTCAAGTGAAGTCATTACCTTAAAAACGGGTAACTCCCTTTGGTTTGAGCTCAAAGGCTTCCTTGGGAAGACTTCTGCCCAAAGTGAGGCTTCACGGAGTAATATATGGATGTGGAGAGGAAAAATGGGCAGGGGTTGGCCGAGCCAAAGGCTTTGGAAGTGTGGGTAAGGAGGTAGAGGTGGGGGCCTTTTATAAGAAGAGAGGAGGGGCACTCTTGGAAAGTAAAGAAATGTTACTTTATTTTAAAATTAGTAACAGATTAAAAAGGTCCCAAATTGATATAATTCAATGGTAAGGTGATAAGGGTTCGAAATCCACCCATACAATAGGCTTTGGACATGTGTAGGTCATATATATTACATTATCTTTTCATTTTATTTAAATCCTTTATTAATGAGGTAATCTCTCCATCATAATGATGTCATAAATAATTTATTTAATTTAATTTCTAAGAATTATAAAAAAACTATCATGATGTTGGAAATCTTTTTATCTTTCTAATGAAAATTTATAGTCAAAAATATTACTTTTATAACCCAATTTAAAAAAAAAATTAGTAAAATAACTCATGTTTGTGTCATTTTTACTTTAACATTAAATAAAAAGTTATTTATGTCATTTCCCAACTAAAGTGGCTCCATGGGGTCCCCAAGTTGACCCATGGATAGTATTGGTCGGACATGACACATCCAATGTGGTTAGGACATGTTTCAAGCTCATATCATATTATTAAAACATTATTTTTACCTTAAACTACACTAATTACCTCTAATCGTGATTAAAAACTTAATAAGTTACTATTCACCAAAAAAATTATTTTAATCCCATTGAACCACATTTTACTTCTTAATTACAACCATGTATGATGGATTTTTGAAATTCATAACACAATGATGGAAAATTTTCATTTTAACGGGAAATCAGTTTTTATAAGTACCACTTAGTGATTTCACTATTCATCAAAAATTGACGGTTTTCAGAAAATTACCAAAAATTCACCCTAAGCTATATTTGATATTCCAAATTCCAAAATGATGTATATTTTACAAAATTCAAATCCTATAAGCTACATTAATTAATTTAATAAATAATTCCCGATGTCATGACAAATAGCATGTTTTTATGGAACAATAAGTAACAAAAGATTGACACTAGTTTAAGTCCAATTTCAAAGTGAAATTATTTCCAACGACAACTATTGGATTAAATGGTAAAAATATATTCTAATTTCACTTTAAAACAAATTCAATAGATAATCTAATCATATAAATAAATTAGATTAAAAAGAGGTTTTGAATTAAAATACAACATTTTTTACTATTCATTAAAAAAATGAACTTTATCGGAAAAATACCAAAAATTCACACAAAGTAAATTTTGATGTCCCAATCATAAAGAATAAGTGTTTTTGACATATAGAGCTTATAAAATTGTCAAAATATATATTTAAAAGATGGTTTTCCATCAAAAGGCGGTAAAAGAATCTTTTAAAAATATTAATGTATTTCATGCTTAAGATTGGATTTATTCTCCTTTTAAGCCTCTAAAACACTATCTAATTCATTAATAGAAATAGATAAAAATATCTATTATTCATTACATACTTGGTATGTTACAATTAAAGTTCCTAGAAATTTTCATATGATATAATATAGTATTATTAAGGCCAAAATAAAATAAAATAAAGTATATTTAACAATGTTTTTTGTGTCATCTTTAAGCTTTATCCCTTTATTTTAACCCATTTTACCCTTAATCGTTGTGATAAATTTTTACAATGGTTATTATCTCTTATGAAAAAAATTGAATGTATAAAAAAATTAGTTAATTGTTATAATAAATATTAATCTATTTTAAAAGACTTTATTTTCATAAATGTTAACAAAAAATTTTGATATAAGTTCTTAAATAGTAAGTAAACCCTGTTTTTTGAAAAATGCTCATTTTAATCATGAATTTTATTTTATACCAAAATAAAGTATAATATTGATTACTATGGAATTAATTGGATTAAATTAAATCAAAAAAGGATTAGTTTACTTTCAAATCAAACCAAAACTGAAATATACCTTATGAATACTCAATTAAGATAGAATAAACAAAAACAATTTGAATAAAAATATTACATAGAATTTCAAAATGAAAAACATATATTTATAAGGATAAAATATATTTTTAAATGAATTATAATACTTATTAAATTTAAATTTGTTATATAAAATTTTTTCATAAGATTTTGAACCTTATATTAGGATAATTTCTTAAAATTGGCATTATTAGTATTTTTTATTTTTGGCCCCAAAATAAGTTATTTCTAAAAAATCAAAAAAAAATCAACCTAGGAAAATTGTGTCATGATGAATTAAAAAATGAATTTAATTTCACAAAATTTAAATTAAATAATTTTTAAATTTACATTTTAATTTTATACTAGAATAAATCTTTGTTCATTGTGTTATATTTTAATATGAATGAATTTATTACTTATAATAATTGATGCTCAGGTGTTTCATTCGTCCCCACATCAGAAATTTCATCTTAGAACTTGATATAACATCTACTAATAAAATAATGTGGTAATTTTTTCATTATATCATCCTCGAGTTTTTACATTTATTCCCATCTCTAATTATTTCCTGAGGGTACCTTTACCTGCAGAGTTGTTAGATTCTGCAACACATGTTCTCTGGTGTTAATAATCTGGATAGAAAATTTTCAATAAGATTAATCAAACACCAGTTATATTTATTTATATGTGAGTAAATTCATTAGTTCGAGAATATACTTTCTCAATAATGATATATGGAACAAATCATTTACTTTAGAGGGTTGGGTTCCATTTTCAAATGGTAATCCAAAGTTTCAATTCTTTCTGGTATCTCAAAAGGTAGATATACTTAGGAAATAGTTTTCCTTTATTACCAAACATTGTAACACCCTTCCACTAAGATACATTCAATAAAACATGATCCCCTAATTAAAATTTTAGATCCTTCCCCCGGTTATCAGAATAGATCATTTTCTTATATTGATTTTCTTTGATATAAATATAATTATTCTCTGTGTAATCATTTTTTCCTCAATAATTTCTGGGTCAAAAATCTTTCTTTCACCAACTACATCCCAATAATTGGGTGTGTGAAACTTTTCCTATACAACACTTTATATAGTTCCATTTTAATTCAAGAATGGGATCTTTTATAATATGAAAATTTTATAAAAGGTAAATAATGATCCCATATAGCTTGAATGACATATAATGTTCAAATAGTCCTTTCAAACTATCCATCTATCTGAGGATGATATGAAATGATCAAATGTTTCTCGATTTCCAGATATATATGAATAATTTTCAATAGTTTCAATGTTAATTATGGTCTATGATAAGATATATTATAAATTGGTTCACCATGAAGTCAGACAACATTATTAATAGAGAGTCTTTTGAGTCACTCATGAGGTAGGACCTACTTTTTAGTAACAAATTTTGAATAATTGGTAATGTTATTAACAATAACCCATATTGAATCATTTATTTTAGTATTTTTTTGAAACCCTATTTCAAATAACATATTAATATCATCCCAAATCCATATAAGAATATGGATAGGTTATTTGACTCCTTTAAGAAGTTGTATCTTAGCATTTACTTGTAGACAAACCAATAAATTGATAACTAATCATAAATTTCCAACTTCATATTATCCTAAAAAAATATTATTTTAAATACATATAAACCTTGGTGATACTATTATTTATTGAGAAATTTTATTTATGATATTCATCGAGTAGTTCCTTAATCAGCTCTGGTATTAATAGAACACATAGAAACTTTTTGAATTTTAGCACACCATCTTCATAAACAAAGTATACTGGATTCCCATCATTAATGGAATTAATTTTTTTTCATACACTCTTGTCATGAAGTTGGAACCTTCTTGTATTTTCTAAAAAATATCATTTAGAATTACTTTATAAATTAGTGATGTTTCCCTTCACTAATGATTCCCAAATACAAATTTAATAAATACATTAATATAGAATCTTTATTAATCCTTAATTTAGTCATGACTCCATGATATTTCATAATAAACGCATTATCCACCTAATCTTCCTTCCCAAGGTGGTAGTGTATTGAAAAATCCTAATCTTTCAGTTTCCTGAGCTATCTCCTTTGTCCAATTCTGAGCACTTTTTTTGAAAATATTTATTTTAAACTTTTGTGATCCATATATTTCTATCATCTTTCTCTATAAAGATGATTATTCCTTGTCTTAAAGGAAAATATTAAATATTAAATCCCAAATATCATGGGTTGTGTAATTATATTCATTTATATTTAACTTTCTTGATGTATAAGCAATAACTCTATCATTCTTTATAGGGATTAATCTATGTATTATCATTGATGCATTATTGTAATAACAAACCTATTCTTTATTTATTCTAATGTCTATATTAGTGCATTTAAGATCCCCTATAAATTTCTTTTAAACATTATTTATATTATTATGTCCATATGAACTTAACCCCTTTTCATTTAAATCTATTTAAATGATTAGATAATTTGGAAAAAAAATTAACAATGTGATGATAGTAACCTTCTAATTTAAGGAAACTACATTTGTCAGTTATATTTTATAGTGACCCATATTGGATTGATCACTAAGAGGGGGTGAAATAGTGGTCTACTTTTATGAATTCATATACATTGAAGTAAACCTATTAAACTTTTTAAGTGTCTCATTCCACTGAGTCATATCTCACAATCTCAGAATCTCACTTCGTATGAAGAAATGATAAGAGAAAGCACAATATATGGTATTTAAGATGTTAATTATAAGGACCTACTCCTTTACATTTTGTTTATAATACCCAAAATTGATTCCCAACTATAATATTATCAATTTTAATAATGGACATGGATGAAACTAGTTATAACCCCAAGTAGTAAATATTCTAGTTTACCCCAATTAAACATTAAAGTAACTAACACATCTCCTTCTGTTGGTTAGACACCCCAAACATATTTTCTTATCCTTATTCTAGACTAGTTAGACACCCTATTATTATTCAACTTTAGTAACTGGTTATACACCCAAGTCAAAATATTCTTCTCTCAATGTTATTTATCCAGAAATGTTATGATATTTATCTTCTCCAAGTTTCTTTTAAAACACATGAAATATATCTTCCTCCATAAGTGTACTAGATCATTTTTACTCATTTACAACTTCATGATCTTCAATAACTTCTAGTAATGATATTATTGACCTTGAAACTCATTCACACCATATATAGAATGATATGATTCTTAACAATTTACAAAATATTCAGTCTTGAATATTTTCTGCTATATGTATATTTAGGATTTAATCTATTAATCATATAATCTTCAGTGAATGATCAGATATTAATTAGTTAAATGGTCAATAAATAATAATTCCCTCTATATGATGAACTCTTAACCTCAATTATATTTTTTCAAGATATGCACACAATTTCTTCTAAATTATTTTTTGCAAGACATAACTTACAAAATCATCTCAGCCTTCTTTCTTAAATACTCAACTTGTACATTTTCACATGATAGTAAACATGCATATCCCTTATCATATTCTCCCTAAATAATAGTATAAAAATATGAAACACCAACTAACTTTGTATAAGATCTTCTAGATCAATTTATTTTGGAAGACTCTCTTTTTAATTGTATAACAAGATATGTGAATACATAAGGTTTTATTCAAATTCATTCATTGGAATGACTTACAAAATTGTTAGGTCTTCTTCATTAAATACAGGTATGGATCACAGATTCTTCATCTTCCTTTGAATGACTGAGGATATTTTTTAGTTATTTATTTCATGTGAATTTATAACAAGGTTTGATTTCTTTTTTGTGTGAATGGATCATGCCAGTTCTCTGTTTCCCTAAAAATGATATCTTTTTCATAAGTATTTCAAACATCAACAACCCTAAGTATTTACACACCATCTATTTTTATATCTGTGGTTTATCACCACCTCTCGTTAAATATATAAGTGGATTCATTCATCCCAAATATCTTTAGATCTCATTGAATACTAAAACACTCATAATCATGTTTTTAACTAGATATGGGTTTCGCATGATCACTCTGCATGATTGATTTTCAGGATCAAGTTCATCTTCATGTGGTTTTCAAATGATCACAATTATTAAAAATATAATAACACAAAATTTCAATAAAAAACTCTAATTTTAAATCCTTCATTCACTCAACTAGGTAATACAATTAGTTACATGAATCTCCTTACCATAAGAAACTATGTTAAATATTTCTTCAAGCATTTCACTACAAAAAATATTTGGTTACATAAAAAATGACTACATGAATAAACATGTTACGTGGATTGATTGTAAAATGGGTATGTAGAAATTAGGGTATGTGAATAAACTCACAACATGGTTTTATTCTACAAGTAGCTACATCATTCAAAAGTGAAAATAGTGATTTCATTTAGAACTAAAAATGAGTACATGAATTTCAAACGGTTGTGTAGTTTAATCTCATTTATAGCATTCATTTAATCTACATTAATAAAATTATAACTACATGTATGTAAATTCACCAAAAAAGTGTATTTAATACAACTTTATCACGAGATAAATCTATGGTTAAAGACACTTCATTTCCTTATATTAGTTTGTGTATCCATGATTCTTAAAAAACTTATTGCATTAATCTCATCTATAGAGTCATCCTTGAGAAAATATTTTCATTAAAGGATTATAGATCAATAATGGAATGCTTCATGACAAAATTTCATGGATAATTATGATCACCTCATCACATAAATGGTTAAATAACCATGTTCAACATAATTCAAGAGTATCAGGAAAAATATGATGATTCCTTGAAAAGATCAAATGGCCTGAATTAATTCCCTTATATCAAAATCCTTACTTGTGTATATTTTTAAACATGTTAATATTTATCATGTTTATCCCATCACAAATTAACCCAAACATTGAATTATCTCCCTTTTATATATTAATAGTTTCCTTTACTGCTTTGATCCATCAGCGGGGTTCAACAACTGCAATATTGTATACACACTCGAGCTTCACTGGCCATTCTTACTCGCACAAGATGACCTTCCCACCAATGCCCTCTCACTCATGATCATACCTATAGGTAAAATGTGTAACACCATGCATCTACACTCAATATGGGCACTAAACGTTCCCCTTCCAATATTTTGGTTGGCTAGGATCGCTACCAAGTGTTCTTGAGCTTGCTGACATAATGTATGGTTAATCTTTCTTAGCTAATTTTATTTGCTGGGAAAATTTTTTAAAAACACATATAAGAATTTAATAAAATTCTCCTTTACTTAGAAGCCATAACTCTATAAATTTTCAAACTAACATTCTAATCATTCCTCATGTAGTAAATTTCATTTTTCTTGTTATTCAGTAGAATTTTTGTTCTTCAACTGTATAAACTTCAATATAGTTCTTTTTCATTATCTTCTTGAAAATCATGTGGCATCCATATTGACACATGTCTTGGAGCTTAATATCAATTGAATAATTGTCACATTTCCATGGATAATTTCTCAAGAAAAAATTCCAATTCCATAAAATGAATCTGTAAAAATTATCAATATATACACGCTTCATCTCAAAGTCACCAAACACATATTGGCACATCATTTCCAACAATGAAACAATGGTGTTCAATTATCTCTCCTTTTTATTTTATCTTAAATATATCATATCATAATAAAATTAAATATACGTGCTCTAATTTTTCTCCACCTTATTTTAAATCAAATTAAAAGGGAATGTTTGGGACATTAACATCTCTTATTCTTCCTTTCAAGGAACTCTAAAACTCTTCCCCCTTTTATAATATAAAAATAATACAATATGGTTCTTCTAGGAAATATCCTTTAGTTGGTCTACTCTAAGTCAACATGATCTAACCCAATGTAGAAAATAATAGAGATATAACCGATTTTTTTAATGTTTTCCATAAACTACCATGCATGTGACATAATCCTAATAAATTAACAATTATCAAATAAGAGGTTTTATGGCATGAAATATATTATCCGAAACACACTTTAACAAACACATCATAAATTTTAAGGGGGAAAGTAATATATCCCCATTTTTCTCTTCTTTTCATGAACAAAAAACACCCCCTTAATTGATATGATTAATAAAATTAAGAATAATGAATGATGGTTTGATTGGAATACCTCATCAAATAATTTTATAAAATTGTTTACATTTTCCACTTTCACTATGTAATGAAGAGAATATATTTTTAACACTGAAATGATTTCCATCAAGGGATGCATCTATTTCCTTTAATTCCATTCTTGTTTGTACAAAATCATATATTTATATATATGTGGGAATAAGGAGGAACCTTTTTTTCATAAGTAACATTTTTACTTATATATGTCTCTCAACCTACTCAATAGTTTTCTTTTAATACAAGACAAATTATCATCAAATTTTTATGTAAAACATTTTTCCACATCAATTTTTGTATCTTTTTAATGTACTTTAGCTTTATAAATTATTTCATATTCTTACAATTTCCTATCCAATTTCTGTTGATTTTTCCAAATAACTAGGAATTCTTTTTGACATTCTCAATCTTTATAGAATCATCACACGACTAACCACTGGTTTCCTTTTAAATCCTATTTTATTTAACAAGATAGGAAATATATCTTATCATTATTTTTATGAATTTATATGCTTTTTTCCCTTATCCTTACATCATCAACAAAATTCTTCAAATAATTCATATCAATTTTAAGTTGGCGGCTTGGATAGATTTCTTATCATAAAATTATTTCAACGAAAACTTATTCTCATATATTTAACTTGAATTTCCATTGATTCATGCCTATTTACTATCAACGATATGTTATACCTGTAAGAGTATGATTTATGCCCATGAATTTTATAGAACTAGCAAAGACCAATGAAATTAAATCTTTCACATTGATATATATTCTATCCAGGCATATTTTTTTATTTTACTTCTGCAAACTGGCCATATTTTTTATAGGAAGCAGTGATTTTCTTGACATTTTTATTTCTCCCTTTGATATAGAAAAATATCTATAACTTTTCTTTTTTCCTACTTTATTTATATTTTCTCATCCTTTGTTTTATATTTCTATAATTTTCATGAATTAAAATGTTTTTCCAATATTCTTTATCTTTATTCAAAACTTCCAGTGACACTAATAATAGCATATTATTCTATTTCACTTCTTTTATGGTGTTGCCTTTTCAGATTTCACACATTGTGAAAATTTCAATTTTTGAGTGGATCCACAACTCTTTTGAATACTTAATAGGTAATAGATCTTCATAAATAAATTATCATCTACCATTGATATGGTGGAAATATAATTATATTTCACCATCCATTATTACATTTAGGTTATTTTAAAACCCATACCAACACTTGAAAAAAAATATTAGTACATAAGATACTTTCTAGGTTATGGGATGCCTTCTTCTTGGTGGATGGTTCAAGTAGGTTATAGAATGACATCAATATATTATTGAAGTCATGAACCTCAATGCACATGTGTGATTCATCATTTATTTTACTAGAAAATTGGTAAGTTCCATCTTTTTTTTATTTATGATTCTTCAATATCACCTCCATCTCTAAGCATTTTATGTTGAGGGAGTTCTTATCATACACAACTGATGTTATCTTATCTTCTCAATCCTCCTTTAGATTCTTTATTTTTTATTCATTTATTTTCGGTAATTTTTTTAAATAATTTTCAAGCTCATTTACTCTTTTTGATTTATCCTCTAATTGATAATATTTTAAAATTATAGAAACTTTGAGAAATTATTCAAGTGCATGGAAAGATTTTAAAAAAACAATCTCAAAGAAATATTTCTCACAAGTATTTATTTTCAATTATTTTGTAATGCTATCATATCTTTCATCGAAAAGAGAAATTGTTTCTTAATTTGATTTAAAATGGTTTTTAGAGTATTATATAAGCAAATATTTTTAATCAATGCCTCTTCCATTGAATTAGCCTCTTCTTCTAACTATATTTTTTACCCTGATGACCCATGACACCTTCAAAAATATATATTACAAATTCTTTGAGAAATTTATTCATATGTTATTTCAATTCAAAATCAAGATCACTAAGTGATACATCATAATCATAGCTTAATCAAGCTTCATTATAAGAATCATAATAAAAATAATTGTTGAAATATATATCACTTAAATATCATTAGTTAATTCTGTATCTACCTTTAAATTATTATTCAATTTTTTCTTATTTGGATTTGTTTTGGTTATTCTGAGCCTTGGTAGAAATTTCCATATTATTATTCTCAAAAATAACTTACTTTTTCTTCATCTGAGTTATTCAACTGATTTTTATAAATATATTCTTCATAAAAGCATTATTGGATCTTTAGAGGGAAACTCCACTTATAACACTTGTATATATTCTAGATAGATTGACAATTGATTAGGGGGTCAATCAGTTGTATAATTTTACAAATTATTTTAAATTGTAATCAAACGCTTTATGTTTTTAAGTTTTTCATCCACTCTGTGATATATCACAATATCACTTTGTATGAATAAATGATAAATAAAATCAATCCACATCGTGTTTACAAGGTTCAGTACAAAGAAATTCCCATTTTTATGTTGGTTAGACTCCCCAATATGGATTCTTCACTATAATATTAACAATGATCAAAATGGATAATGAAAAAACTGGCTATACATCCTAGTAGTCAGTCCTCCAGTTGATCCTGATTCTACACCCTAGAAACTAACTAGTTTTTCTCAATTATTCAGACACCCCACCAATATTTTTATCTCTATGTTATATAATATTTAGACACCCTAGTATTGAGCATCATTAGTAACTGTTTAGACACCCTAGTACCAAGATATTTTTTCTTTCTAGTGTTTTGATCTATAGATGGTAAGATCTATACCTTCTTTTTGTTTCTCTCACAACACTTGAAATATATCTTCCTTCATGACTTTATTTGATATATTTTTCTCATGTATAAATTCATAATCTTAAATGGATTATTAGGATAGTATTTTTGTTCTTGGAACTAATTCACCTCAGATCTATAATAATCTTTTTCTTCTCGGTTTATTAAATGATTAAAGTTAAGATTATTCTTCTATATGTATATACTTTATTTAGTATCATTAACTTATAATATTTAGTTATTTATTAGATATTCCTCAATTAAATTATCAGGAAATAATTATTGCTTATGTATAATTAGGTATAAACATTAGATATATGTGTGAAAGATATCCACGCAATTTCTTATATTTTATTTTTGTGCAAGATATAACTTAAACAATCATCTCAACCTTCCTTCTGGAATACTAAACTTGTTAACTATCATGTGACTATAAACAAGTAATATCTCATGTCTTATTCTTCACATGTAATAGTGTGTAAATATGAAATAACAACTACCCTTTTCATAAACTATTCTAGATAAAATTCTTCTAGAGGACTCTCTATTCTTCCCATAATTATTTTCATTCAACCTCAAGGTTTTTTTGTAAGAGATTCACATGAATCAATTACACAAAAAAATCCATCTTCCTAGTAAAAGCCTGATATGGCTAACAGAGGATTACTACTCATTCATGTGACCGAGGATAGTCTATATTCAACTCTTTCATGTGAATGGCTAACATGAGTTCCCTTATTCTTCACGTGAATGGATTATACTACTGCTCTATTTCCCTAAAACAAGATCTTTTTCTCAAGCATTCTAAATAGTAGGAACCCTAACTCTCAATACACCCTTTGTTTTTATATCTATGATTTATCACTGCATATCCTACAATATTCAATATGAGTTCATGATTCCAGAATATGTTAGGATATAATTGAATATTTAAACTCTCATTATCATTTTCTTGAGTGGATATGTGTTTTTTCCAATCACTCAATATGATCACTTTGAATGATCACCTTTATCTTCATGTAATATTTAAATGTCAGTGATTACTACAAATATAAAACCTCGTAGCATAAAAAATAAACTTTTTTTAAATACTTTATTTTCTGGGCTATGTAGCATAATTGGTTACATGAATATTCTCCTCTTAATTGACTACATAAAATATTCCTTCATTCATTTGGCTACACAAAATATTTAATTACAAGGGAAAATGGATTTTTCAATTAACTTGTTATGTGGTTCACTTCTAAAAATGTGTATATAGAAATTCATGCATATGAATAAATATACTAGGCGGTTTTCTTCTATAAAATTCTATGTTATTATATACTGAAAATGGATATGTGGTTTTGAACTAAAAATTCCTATATTAATTTCAAACAATTATATAGTTCAATATCATTTATGGTATTTATTCAACAAATAATCATGAAATTATACCTTCATGAATGTCTATTTAACTCAATATTTCATTCAATCTGGCTTTATTGATGGATAATCCTTAATTTGAGCCACTTTATTTCTTCATAGTAGGTTTCTTTTGAATGATTATTCAACACACCTTGGTCCATGAATCATGTCAATAGAGTCATCCTCATAAAAATCTTTTCATTAGGGAAAAGTATCTTAATTATGGATGACTTCATGATCAAATCTCATAGCTCGACGTGATCACCTCGCCTCATCAATGGAATATGAACAACATGTAACCAAATTCATGAGCATTGGGAGGAAGAGGAAAATCAACAAAAGAGATTTGATAGTCTAGATTAATTCAATCAGATTCTAATCCCTATTTTTGTAAATTTTTAAATGTGTTAATAGTACCTATGTATATATCGTCCCATATCAACCCACATTTTGAAATGTGGATCCTTTATATATCAACTTGTTTCTTCAATACATAGAGATTAAAATGGGTTTAGCACCCAAAATACTCTACACACTTGGTATTTATGGGTTGAACATACCATCCTTATCCCAACTTCACACTTATTCACTCTCACCCATGCATTTCCTTTGAGCTCCAATTCATCCCACCATGCATATTTTCTCCATGTGGTCATTATACTTACCCCTTATGCCATTCTGGTTGACCTGGTTGGCTCCCATGTATGTAAGCCCTCAGTCTTCATGAAGGTAAGACTTTGTTTAAATTTTTTGTTTAAATCTCTTATTTTGGTTGATGGAGAGTTTATCAGAAGTTTTAGGGGAATATGGGGTGTTTTGGGGGTTTATAACTCTAAAAAATAAAAATTGCGCTTATTTTTTCAAGGAGTGTGGTTAGTGCATGGCTGGCTCATTGTTAAGTAGAGCGTCTCAGGTGGGAGGTCAAATTGTGAAATTTTGTATAGTGGCATATCGCACAGTTGTCAAAGGGTTTGTAAACTATGTGGGTCTCCCTAGGTAACCAAGTGACCCAATCTTCCTTTGACAGTGACTTGCGCACGGTTTGGGAAACTGTGCGGGTAAACCATACACCACTTAAAAGTTAAGAAATTTACAATTTTTCCATTCTAGGATTTTAAGTATTCTACTTATTTTTATACCCCTTATTCTACCACTAGCCCTAGTGAAGCCCCAAAAACCTCAATATCTACCATGTATCAATCTCCCTCATCTCAATGCCATTTAGAGTGTCATCAATTGAAGATTGAAGTTATGGGTTAGTCTAATCTTCCTCTTGTTTCTCTTTTCTAGTTTTAGGGCTTGTAGTTTCTCACGTCTCCTTATAAAGCTCTAAAACCCACATTTTCTAGTGGAAAATATATTGTCACTTCATGGGGGTTTTGATCAGGATTAAAGGATTCATTTAAGAGAGCATTCATCATCTATTTTGAGGTAGGTGGTCTGCAAGTTATATCCCATATTTTTGTCAAAGATGTGTACATATATATTGAGATATCTCTTCTTTCTTATTTTTCACTTATGAAATTGAGTTTGATTCAGTAAAATAGGTGGGTAAATAATTATTTAAACCCCTCACAATATCCATGGGATGCATTGAGGATGATTATACTGAATTAGGGCCACCCATGGGGTGCGTCACCATTCCTGAACATATAAATTTTTAAGGATAAGTGTAGAGTTTTTGTGTAATAAAATAGATCCCATTAAAAATTTGTAACATGTTTGGTTTTGATTAAATGGATAATGAATTTTTTTAATATGTTTATTAATAGAATAAGGGGTATTTGGATTGAATACCAATGGGTTGTGTGAACTATGAAATGGACAAAGGGTAATTAGTTGATGGTATAAGTCTTATAAATGATAAATTAGTTAAATGAGTTCACTGAGATGGTGTTTAATAGATTATAAATTAGGTTGAAATTCCTAAAAGGATTTGTTTATATGAAATTATAAACATGTTAAATTGAAAATATCTTATGAATTGACAAGAATGTACACTGGGTTGCATAAGGGAATTCATAAATATTTTGAACGGGTTAATGCATGGGAATTATGAGGTAGGCCTAATTGGTTAAATGTAATAAAGTGGTTATAATATGTGATATAATAATTGTACTTATGAAAAGATAAATGGTCTATATGGTATAATCTATGTTAATGGATGAATATTTGATAATGTTTGGGAATTGTTAAATATACTTAATGGGTTAAGGAATAAGAATGGGAATTAGGCAAAATGGATATGAAATGTAGATGTCATGTGTGTTGATGGTTTTTTCAAAGTATTACTTCTTATGTTGATGGTTTTGGAATTTTATTGTTATTTATAATAGTTGTGTTTGGTTATGATATGGTATTTGTAGGGTGAACAGATAAATAAGCATCTGCACATGGCTTAGTAAAGTGGGGTACTGACATTAGCCTCTACACAGATGGGTCGAGTTAGACTACCACTCTAAACCCCACTCCAAAATTCATCTATTATTGAAGGGTTTGGAGGATCTATACCCCTAAAGGTTTTATTCCACCCAGACCAAGGCTTCGATTTGAGGATAATGTGTTGTTGTGATGTGTATATCCCAAATGATATAGGGACTTCATTTATTCCCTTATGAATAGTGATTTATTTCCTTATATCCATGTATTTGTTGCATATTCCTAACACATCTAACACATGATCAAATGGATTGAATAAAGATGAATTTTTAAATGATGAAAATGTACTAAAAATGGAAATGGTTTCGGTAATGATTGCTAACAAATGGAACCTAATTTGTCTTTTACTTATATTTTATTTAGTATTTTCATGAACTATTTTTTAGATTGGATATTTTGTACTCATCATTGGTGGTGTCCTAATGAGTTGTACTCTAACCCAACTCGAGCATCATTGGGTACTTGAGTAGATCTCACAGTTGTAGGTCAGGGTTAGGGAAAGGGCCCTATGCTTGGGAGTTGAGTTGGGCTTGGGATATTCTTGATTGAAGATCTGAACAAGGAGTCAGGACTATCTTGTGGGTTCCAATATTTCCCTTACTTTGGTTTTTTGTTCAATTTGGCACTATTTAGTATGAAATTACATATTTTACTATTTAGTTATGGACATATACCCAATTTGAGAAATGGTTCTTTATACAGGTTCATTGGATATTATATATTATTTTTATTATTTATTTGTTATTGGTTGGGTATTACTCTAGTAAAAAGGGTATAGTTTCCCCACACGACTTATTTAACCCTCAATTCTAGTATGAAAATTCTATTATATGGGGAGGCGCACTTGAGGTCATGTGATGAATTTTCTCAAGGCGTTCATTTAGTAGATCCCAGGTCGAGGATGTTACAAAGTTTTATAAGAGAAGTTCATTTCTATGGTATTTATTTTTGGGGAGTTAGACAGAAGATTAGGGTGTGTTGGTCCTTGGTAATAAGATACTTCTTGGGGGTATAAAACTCATGTATGATGGAAAACCCAAGTCACCTATGGTGGGAATTGTTGTTCATAATGTGTGTTCTTACATTTCAATGACACTTAACCATTGGCCGATGCACATGTTGTGTGTTGTGACCATTTTATGATATATTTATCATGGTCAGAATAACATAAGGTTGTGTATTCATGCATCATTTTAGGAACCAAAGGATATCAGTGACATGCATCATGATAGGCACACATAGGATGGGTGTTTGAGGCATAGAGAGTAGAATTAATTGTATTTCCTTTGCAAAATTTGAAGAAAATGGTGTCTAATAATGGTGATGCTATTAGGTAAATTCCAAGAAAAAAAATGAATACCTAAGGAATATAGTGTATAAAGAAATGTTATGACCGAGTTAAAAATTTTGGTTGGGATAAATTGTAAAGATTGAATGGTGTCAAAAATATAAGGGTTCACATAGTAATGGAAAAATGGGTAATAAATTTTGTCTATGGAAAGGTGTAAATGAGTCAAAACAATTATTGTAACATGTTTTGAAATAGGGAGTTTAAAATGTGAATGTTTGTGTTAAAATATAGTAATGTTAGTAATAAAAGGATGTGTAATGGTGGAACTTTGGGAAAACTAGGTTGTGGGATTTCCATTTGTTTTCAATTTGACCCTTTGTATGGGTGGTTTTGGGGAAGTGAGAGTGCCCTAGTTTGAGATATTGGATTTGAGTTATGAGGCCTTATTAGTTATGATATAGTATATGAGATGTGCATATGTAACCCTTGGTAGGTTTATATCCTTTAGGTTGTGAGGAGTTGTTTCATAATGCGAGTGTGGAAACTCTCATGGGTCATGTCCATACAGAGTGTATGCTAGACTTTAAGGTTGGTGTGTGTGTATTAGTGACCTTGTGAGTAGGGACCTTGTGAATTGTGGTTGGGATATCAAAGAGGGATAAGTGGAAAGGTTGATGTTTTTGTTATGTGAATTGAGTTGTTATTACACATTTTAATTTTTAGGGAAAATATGGGTGACCTCTTGGGAGGCTATCCCAGTGATGCAGGTGTCTTATAATATGAACCATGTGAAATACATTAGGAGTGGAATCAATGCTTATTTAGTTCCATTGATTATTGGTAAATGGTATAGTTGTTACCTAATTATATCATAAGGTATCTTGAGTGATTGTGGTAGGATTTAAGGTTTTATTTGAACGATTGTATCATATGAATGCATGAACCATTTCTTTTCATGATTATTAGTGGAGGTCTTGATGTTTTTTTTGAGCAGGAGAGTCAAGTGTGACTGAAGAATGGTTAGATTCTTTTGTTTTGAATGTGAAACCCAAGGTGAGGGTGTTCACATGGATGATATTATTTTTATGAATGGTTTGGTTTTTGGGTGAGATGTTGAGAATACCTTGGGATGATGAGGATGATGGACCAAGAGGCATGGTTAGGTGAGTAAGAAGACATTGGGAAATGCTCAAGTGATGGTGGTATTGTGGGAACTAAAGTTAGTGTAGTATTGGTCGCAAGAAAGTGTGAAACCTTGAGGGTGCTAATGAGGTCCATTTGGGGGGGCACATTCTGGTAAGGTGCAATTTTTATCATGATAACTGTATGTATTTCTCGATGAAACCAAGGTGAGAAGCATTGTTATGAAAGAGACCATTGGTTTGATTGGTGTGGTGGACCATTTTGTTTTGGTTGTTAACCATTGGGGGTGTACTGAAAGATCTCGGGGTGTGGAAAAAGTAGTGACATAGGAAACTTTGGTTCATGGATGCTTCGAGGAAGTTCATGGAGTGGTAGAGAGTCTTTGTTGGTAATGATGACTAAGTGGTGGTGGTTACGTGATGATGATATGTGTGTGGTAGGGAATCCGAAGATCTTTAGAAGGTAATAGTGTCCTATAGTGGGAGGTGACATTAGAAATGGATAAGTTTGAGTTGTTGTTCTTCGAAAAATTCTTAGTGTACCTCATATAGTGTTGATCATTCCCAACATCTTGACATCAACGTAGGTACGTTGAAAATTTCTAGCCTAACACAAATAAAATTGGAGGATTTTTTGTTGGATGAGGGGTGCCATGGATTTTATTCTCATTGGGGCGGTATATGTGGAGTTTTAAGATAGTATGTACACTATCAATGGTTTTGGTTAAGGTCATTATGACGTAATGGGTGTAGAAAAACAACATGGTTTTCATTCACAGAAGCTGGTAAGAGGCATTGGATTATGTTCATTTTCTTTTTCTTTGGAAATCTATAAAACGGTGACATAGTTTTGGAGTTCTTCTTGTGATCGAGTGTATGTCATAGTGGTTAGAATCCCTTATGGAGAGTAATGTTAATGACACTCCTAAGGTGGGGAGTTATAATTCAACAATAGATATGGAGAGGAGAATGATGAGTTGATGTGGTGACACAAGGATTCCAATGAGGAACTTGTGAGGTGCGCGCCGGGTCTCTTAGGGAGGCCAGGTGTGCCTTGATTAGGGTGGTTGTTTGATCTAATCATTATCTTTGGGCCCAGGTTGGTTCCGAATGAAATTTGATATTTCCATGTCTAGTTATCAAAGGGAATGGTATAACATAACAATGGTTTTTGTCAATAGAGGTTGAGTTATAAAACTCCAATGAAAATTGGAAGTAGACTTGGGTAAGTTTTCTTCGGTGGTATTGCTAAGTCTTGATGTTTACAGGGACCTTGTCCATGTGATGTAGTGTCATGCTAATGGTGAAGCTAAGCATTCTAGGATGATTCAACTGGGGGCATCTCAACTCGTATTAGAGAAAGGAGTGAATATGGAGAGTGGTAAATCACCTTTTTGTGGATGTTTGGGGAATAGAATTACACTTCAAATTTTGGAGTGGGTTTGAGTGTCCACCTATCCCTCTTTTTTATTGTATGAATGTTAGGAGTGCTTGTGTTGGGAATACTGCTTGGGGTGGTAGAGCCTGATGTTGGTTTCGAAGGCAGTGATTCCATAATGAAATAATTCTACCAAAATTCAAGGAATGGCCTTAGTGGGTGAGTGAGATGATAATTATAGGCTTCAAGTCACCAATGTCCTTAGTAAGGTGAAAAATGGGTAGTGTTCCATCCTTGTAAGATGGGTGTTTTGGGACGATCCGATTAGGGGTAGTTCAACCTGATATAGTAAATAAAAATGGGTATGGTAAGATTTACCCGCCTATGGTTTGATTTTAGAGGGTAAACATCCATTTGTAAATGAGGTCACACTTGAGTGAGGTCAAGTTCATCTTAGTCCCCAAATATATAGAGTATAAATTTCATTTTGGGTAATTTTAATGGAAAGTCTAGATGCTAATATAGGGAGAATCCCATATAGATGTTTTGGCACAGTGTGTTGATAACATGTCAGGTATGATGTGTAAGTAAATTTGAGATTATTTTGGGATTTCATCAGTATTGGGGTGCCAAAAATGTAATATGGTGGGGAGAACCACAATGGGAATTTTTTTTTGAATATATGATTGGGGTTTTGGGTTAGAGGGACTCGAGTGATCACCATTCAGGTGAGTTTTCCCCCATAGAAAGCATCAGGACACGAGAGGTGGATTGATGTATATTAAGAAATGTGGTTAGAAAGACTTTGTTTTTTCCTTTGGGTGATATTAGTTTTTGGTCAACATTAGAGTTTGGAAAACATAGTAAAATGATACAAAGTAATTCGGGTCATGAGTTGCGATGAGGATCAAACTAATGGGGTGATTATTGGTTCCTCTGCAATGATATGATACTGTGTGTGATGTTTTTGAGTGCTGTGAATCAGACTTTGTTGAATATGTTTTCCCTATGAAGTTTTATATGTTGATATATGGTTGAATTTGATGTATCCTTTAAGGAGTATCTGGTTTGTGTTATGGGTTGTGTTGAGGAAGTCTTATTGGGAAAGAACCTACCTTTGGTTTGAATTATGTGGTAGCATTATAAAGTTAAATGAGAAACTTGGGAAATGTGAATGGATAGGTGGGCCTAGAGGCATGATCTCTTTATAAATGAAGCTTAGTGATTATCTAGAATGTGGCTCAAGGATGAGACATTATAAGGTGGGGAGGTTGTAAGCCCCTGGTCTTCATGAAGGTATGAACTTGTTTAAATTTTTTGTTTAAATATCCTATTTCGGTTAATGAAGAGTTTATAGAGAGTTTTAGGGGACTGTATGGTGTCATAGGGGTTTGGAACACAAAAAAAATGCAAAACTAGGCTAACATGTAAAAGGATAATGGTTAGTACACGACTAACGCACGGTTAAGTAGACTGTTCGAGGTGGGAGGTCAAATTGTGAAATTTTAGACACATGAATATTGCACAGTTGGCACATGGTTTGTAAACCATGATGATCTCTCAATATAACTATGTGACCCAATCATCCTTGGATAGTGGCTTGCGCACAGTTTGCGCATGGTTTGGAAAACTGTATAAGTAAACTATGTGCCGCTTAAAAGATGAGAAATTTAAAAATTTTCCATTCCATGATTTTAAGTACCCTGCCCAATTTCTCTTACCTTTCTTCTGCCTCTAGCCCAATTGAATCTCCAAAAATTTCAGGATATCCCATGGATCAATCTCCCTCATCTCTAAGATGTTTGGAGCACCGTCGGTTGTGGATAAAATCTCTAGGTATGTCTAATATTCCACTAGTTTCTCTTTTCTATATTAGAGCTTGTAGTTTCTCTCATCTCTTTTTGAATCTCTAAAACCCTCTTTTTCTAAAATAACCTTGGTTTGAAATTCAAGGTGGATTTCTATCAGCATCTATGGCTACAATTAAGAGTGTTTTCATATTCTAAATCTAAGTAAGTGGTCTATAAGTTATATCCCTGAGTTTTGTTATAGATTTTTGCATGTGTGTTGGGATATCTATTCCCTCTTATTATTCACTTGTCACCTTGAGTATGATTTGGTAAAATGGTTGGCTAATTAATTATTTAGACCCCTCATGATCCCCATGGGATGCATTGAAGATTATTAGAATGATTTTATTCCACCCATGGGGTGAACTGGAATTCAATATCCTATAAATTGTTAAGGTTTAGTGTAGAGTTGATGTGTGATAACATAGATCCCATGAATAATTCGTTAACATGGTTGGATGAGTTAAAATGAAATAATGATAGTTGTTCCAAGGGTTAGTAGTGGAATAATGGGTCATTGGAATGAATGCCAATGGGTTATATGAACTATGAAATGGAAAATTGTAATGGGTTGATGGTATAAGGATTATGAATGATAAATTAGTTAAATGAGTTAACTAATAATTTTTTCAGTAGCTTATGAATTATGTTGAAATTCATAAAAGGATTACTATTTTTAGAACCAAAAGGGGCCTAAATACCCTGATAAGTGGGGTGAATCTAGGTATGGATATTCTATTTCAAAATTCTTCCTGCCCCACTAGATCTTGACCTATATATTATGAGGATCACATTATTTGATTTTATTTTGTTAATTTTTACCTTGTTTCTTTATTATTTATCTAATAATGATGATTTGGATGCAATGCAGGGAAGCAAGTAGGCAGACACAAAGATTTTTTCTTGGTTCACCCTCACTGGGCTACATCCAAGGAGCATATAAGGGTGATGTGTCATTATAACAAATCCACTAAAGATCACTGCCCATAATTTTCATGATTTATCACTTCTAAGCCCAGGGTCACTTCCTTTAAAATTTCTTGGGTCAGATCACTGCTTTCCTAAGGGTAACTCTCTATTTCTTTCTCTCTCTGGCACACTGTCGGTAGAAAGGATAACCTTCTTCCCCTTACTCTTCTCCCTACACTTAGAAGGGATCCACTCACAGTTTATGGACATGTAGGTTCGATTATTATCACCAATGAAATCTGAATCTTTAACTATTGATAGAGTATGTTTTGACATCCAACTTTCACCGGCAGATGGATCTCTCTTTGCACCAGTTGTACCAGGAAACCCAAATTTTTACGCGTTGCCTTCACTAGGATTTGAGCATAATTCTCTGATTTTGTGTGAAATATACTTTTTTTGCAACACCTATTTTACGTGGAACCAATTCTTTTATGCACCTATCCCTATTTTAACAAAGCCTAAGATTTACATGCAACCTCCTCTTTTATGCACATCCTGAGCTTTACGCTCAAACGTTATGTTAACGCAAAACTCCCTTGTGTATTCCAATTTTGCGTGCTAGAGCTTGGATGCTCTCTAAGTCTTGAGCTACTTTAAATTAGGTGGTTAACCTCATATTTATAGTAAAAATCAACCCTATGAAAAAATCCCTTCTTGAGCACGTAATCCTCTTCAAGTGCAGAAAAACACATCTTCTGTTCAACATTGTTTTTCGCGAACTACTCCAATATTTTGTGCACCTCATGACTTTTCAAATTATTGATCTTATAATCTCAAAACACCTCTAGTGAGAAAAACTTCATTCTTATATTTCGTGCAACACTTTCTTTTTCACACACCACTCTAATTTTATGCACACCTCATGCCTTTGTCAATTTTGGAGATTTTGATCTTGAAACACCACTTGAGCGAAAAACATAATTCCTCTATTTTACACACCACTTTATTTTTCCATACACTACCATAATTTTTCACACACCTAACGTTTTTAAAAACACATCTCTCCATTCTCCGATTTATTAGCCCAAACAATTGGAAAACACTAGGAAATAGTACCACCTTGTATTTTCTCTTTCTGTACCACCTCCAGATCATTCATTCCTTTATCGCGGTTCTTCTTTCCAACATAGATATCCAACAACATCTCTTGAACCCAAAAATCACCATGAAAACCCCCTTTGACAAAAAAATTTACATCATGGTCTTCTTTGTCAAAAAACACAACATGGAGGGTCGCTTTCTCAACAAACACAATTACCTCAAAAATGCTTCAATGATACCTTGAGGGATTTTTTCATAAAAATGGTATATAAAATGATAAAAATTTTGAATAAACAATGGCTTGTGAATTGAAGATCATGTTCATGGGTTTTCATAATAAAATTCATAAATATTTTGAATGGGTTGATACATAGGAATTATGGGGTAGACCTTTGGGTTGAATTTAATAAAGTTTTTATACTATGTGATGTAAGAAATGTACTTGTGAAATGATAAATTATATACATGGGCTAATGTATGGTAATGGAGAAATATTTTCTATTTTAGGGGAATTGTTGAATATACTTCATAGGTTAAAGAAACAGAATTGTAATTGGGATAAATGACTCTTAAAAATAGATGGAACATGTGTTGATGGGTTATGGAATAGTATTAATTTCCATTTTTATGGCTATGGAATGTGATTGCTATTTGTATTGGTTGTGCTTTGGTGTTCTATGGTATGTGTTTGGTGAACAGATAAATAATCATGTGGATAAGTCTTGGTAGATTAGGGTATTGACATGAGGTTCTACACCCCTGAGTATATGAAATATATGCCTAACCCATGGGACACATGAAGAAATGGATTGAGTAATGAAGAATTTTTGAATGATGAATATCATACAAATGTTAGAAATGGTTAAGGTGATGATATTTAACAAATGGAAATTGAGTTTTATTTTACTTATATTTTATTTAGTATTTGAATTCACTATCTGTTAGACTAGATATTTGGTAGACACTATTGGTGGTGACCTACTGAGTTGTACTCACACCCTACTCTGGAGCCATTTGCTACTCGATCTGGTCTTATGGATGTTGGCCAAGGTAAGGGAAAGGGCCCTATGATAGAAAGTTGAGATGATCTTGGGACATTCATGATTTAGGATCCAAACATAGATTGAGGACCTGCTTGGGGGTTCAAATTTTTCCCTTACTTTTGGTTTTCTTCACTTTGGAACTACTTTGAAAGACATTACAAATTTTACTATTTAGTTAGGGACTTGTACCCTATTTGGGAAATGATTTATTATGTAGTTTCATTGGATAATATATATTGTTTCTATTATTTCTTTGTTAACGTTTGTGCATTAATATGGTAAATAGGGTATAGTCTCCCCATGTGACTTATTCTACCCTTGTTTCTAGTTAGAAACCTTTTTAATATATGGTGGAACATTTGATGTCATGTGACAACTTAGCTTGGGGAACTAGTTTAGTGGCTCTCAGGTCAGGTACATTACAATGTGTGGTTGAGTTTCTCCCACAATTCATGGTCATTCTGTGTAACGAACCAAACTTTTATTAATGAAAATTACACTTGATCTAATTAAATGTATTATTATGTAAAATGGTTATATAAAACTTAATCACTTCCTTAGTTTTATGTTTTTTTATTTTAAAATACCATTAATTGTTACTGTTTCTAATAATTTTTTTGAACATTGATCATATGATTAGTATAAATAGAGAGCTTTAACAAATCCAATTTACTCAAACAAAGGAACTAATGGCCTCATCCAGTAGGATTTCTCAATACAAAACCCATTTGTTGGAGCTCAGAAAGGAGGTGGGGTCACATGGAATTTCTCTTGACCAAGGCCAATATGAGCTTCAACATGTTAAGCTTGAACAGAATTGCCTACAGGAGAAGTAAAAGTTAATAAAGATTACCAATCGAGCGATGTTATCTGAGCCACCCCAAGAATCTATCACCATTGCACACCCTTAGGTCTTATGCGGGTTTTATAAAACGTTATGTAACAATACCCTGTCACTATGATTATGTGATTTATTTTTCTATAAATAATATACATTCATATTATTATTTTTACTTTTTAAATGGTTTTTAAAAAACATATAGTATTTTTAGTAAATATTTTATTAAGAAAACTATTTTGATGAATTAATGGATTTTTACATAAAATATTATTTTAATAAAATATTATTGCTAAATAACTTTTTATTTAATATAAATGATCATATAATTTTTATGAATAC
This sequence comes from Viscum album, assembly GCA_963277665.1. Lineage (NCBI taxonomy): Eukaryota > Viridiplantae > Streptophyta > Magnoliopsida > Santalales > Viscaceae > Viscum > Viscum album. Next base: position 659,035,802 of record OY728140.1, read on the forward strand.
AATGGTAATTTTTATTAAGGTTTGAATGTTGTTTTTGTCAAAACCTATGATTTTTTATAAATGTCGGTTTTTATTTTAAAAGCAAAAAATTAACATATTTAAAAAATTATTAAGATAAAATGAATATGATTTTTGGATTTAGAATGTCAAAATTATCTAATGATAAGCTTATCTTAATTTTCTGAGAGAGCAAAATTTTTAGGAAAAATTAAATACCGTATAAATATATAATGTATTTTATGACCTCATAATGACCCAATAGTGATGTAATAAAATAATATAAAAGTGAATTTAGTCTAATATATGTTTTACCTTTAAAATAATGTGATTTTAGATTTGTTTGATTAATCACTACTGGAAATTTACGCTATAGACATGGTTTGAAATTGTGGCTATAATCCCAAAATCTGTGGCTATAGGTTATAGCCACGGTTCAATGGATCGTGGATGGTATTGGTGTGTCTACAGGGAAATACCTATATCCATGGTTTAAAACTATGGCTAAAGTCTTATAGCCACGGTTTAAACGGTGGCTAAAGGGCTATAGACATGGTTTGAACACGTGGCTAAAGGATTGTAGCCATGGTATGAAACCATTGAAGAACATTAACCACATAGAGCCTATTGCCATAGTTTTAAACTACGGATATATGTCTTTATCCATGGTTTAAAACCTTAAAAATAGGCCTACATACATGGTTTAAAACAATGGTTATAGTCTTTCCCATTTCATAAAAAACCCTCACAACCCCCCTTGAACACCCCTACACCCTCGTACCCACTAGACATCTACCTGGAAGAAACCCCCACCCCCCCCCCACCCCCGCACCCCCATACCCCCCTGGACAACCCCCTTACACTCCCTAGAACTCCCTTGTGCCCTGGACAGCCCCTTTGAACACCCCCTCCCACCGACACTCTCATGCCCCCTTGATATCCCCCTTTCACCCCCCCTGCATATCCCCCTTGAACACCCCCCCCCCCTCCCAGACACCCATGCCCCCTGGAAAACCCCCTGGACAGCCACCTTACACCCCCCTGCACCCCATGCCCCTAACCCCCCTCCCCCCTCTTAGATACCCCTCCCACTTGGACACCTCCTCTCTCTTGGGCACCCCCCTGCACACCCATTCCCCATTGCACCCCCCTCCTGGACCACCCCCCCCCCCATAGTATCCCACCCCTGGATAGGCCCCTTTCACCCCCTTGAACACCCCCTTGTAGTTTCCCTCCCCCCTGGATAGCCCCTTGCACCCCCCCCCCCCCCGCAGAATCCCACACCCCTACAAATCACCCCTCAAAAGCCCCCGACCCCCCCCCCTTCATGGACCCTCTCCCCCCTTTTACCCCTGTACAACCCCCTTTCCTCCCCTTAAACACCCACTAGCACCCCCCCTGCAGAAGCCCACCCCTAGGACATCCCCCTTACATTACCTTGAACACCCCATTGCACCACCTTGAACACCCCCTTCCACCACCCTTCAGTATCTCACCACCATAGACATCCAACTTGCACCCCTTTCACCCCTACCCCTATAATAGCTTACCCCACCTACAACGCCACCTGAACAGCCCTCGACCCCCCCCCCTCCCCACTCCTGGACACCCCCTCCCACCTGAACACCCACCTACCTCCCTCTTGTACACCCCCTGGAGAGCCCCCCCCCCCCCCCTCCCTCTTGTACACCCCCTAGAGATCCCCCACCCACACCCCCACCTGGACACCCCTCCCTCTTGGACACCACCCCCCTCCTGGACACCCCCCATCGCACACCTCTAGACAGCCCCTGGAACACCCCCATGCACACTCAGTCCCCCCTTTCACCCCCCCTCCTAGACAATCCCCTCCACTATCACCCCTAGATATCCCCTTTCACCCCCTTGAACACCCCCCCCCCCTACACAATAATTCCCCCAACCTCCCCCCCCCCCTTCTGGACACCCCACCCCCCTTCACACCCATGAAAACCACCTTGCACCCCCCGCCAGTAGCCCACCCACCACCCTGGACAGCCCACTTGCCCCCCTTCAGTAGCCGACCCTTTAAAAAGTCTCATTGGACAGGCCCCAACCCTGCCCCTCCTGGAACCCCCCCCCCCCACACACACACACCCATGCCCCATTGTACCCCCCCCCCCCTCCTGGACACCCCCTTTGCACCACCCCTAGACACCCCCCTTGCAACCCCCTACAAGGATATAAAAATTTCAAAGTACAATGTGTTCTTCACGACTAACAACAACATCATGTATATGGAAAACATCAACACAATAATGTCATGCAAGGTATACCACTATGAGTTTTCGCAGATAGAAGACCTCCATTAAAGGGGTTTTATTGCAAAACCATGACTTGTTTATCAAAAGAAACAATTATCTAAAATATCACTTATTCAAGAATTTCAATTTACTATAAAAAATAATAATTTAGAAGGCAACTAAATGTAATTTAAAAAATTCTTGAATTAAAGAGGTTAGGAGAGGGACCCTACCTCAAAGTCGCCAAGACACACTCGGTGCTTGAAACTTTTATCAGCAATAACTCTAAGCTAATTCATCCATCCTCCAAGCATAAACACCTTTGAATATACATAAGGACGCCCTAACCCCTATTTAAGGTTCTTCTTGGACTTGAACACGCACAAGAGGATCCTTATGTATATGCTCACATGCATAAGCTTGTTATCACCCACACACGTATGCATTTTTCATATATATACATAATCACACCTATCCCATTATAATTAATCACACTATCATGGGTGTATATACATATAATGGGAGAACTTATTATATATATGATTACCTAGGCATACGTGGTGAGTCGCCTTTGACTCTGGTTTTCGCAACACACGTGAATGGGTCCCAGGAGACTTCAAAAAAATTCCAATGACCTAATAAATCATCATTAATTGAAAATAAAAATTGAATTGGGAGGAACATGATTAGTGAGAAAGGAAATAATAGAATAGGTGATTATGATAACAGCATCAACATGTAGCATCATCAGCAAGATCAAGACATTGGGAAAACAATATCTTTTTGAATTCAACATAGTGTCATGCAAACACTTGGGTGAAATGAGAGATTACCATAAAATAATACAACCAAGGAAAAACTCATTCAATGTTCTCAGTAACTAACGCCCAAAGTTCAGAAATTTTTTTACAATTTTAATATTTATCATACATGATTTATTATAAATAGAAATGAAAATCACCATTTCAATCCCTCCTGATATTTTAAAGAAATATGTGCAAAATAAATAGATTAAGAATTATAAGAAAGAAAATAAGTGAGTGTATGAGAAACTAAAAGTGTCGTTGAAAAGTGATAACGACATTGACTCCATGTCATAGGCTATACTGTAGTCATGATTTCATAAAACTACATGCCACAAAAAGGACATCCGATGTGGACACCCCCCACCCCCCTTTCTTGGACACCCCCTGGATTCCCCCCTCCCCCCAGGCATACCCCACTGGGACACCGCCCCCCTGGACATCCCCCACCTAGACAGTCCTCCCTGGACACCCCCACCTCCCCTCCACCATATTAATCATTAATGACAAAAAATATTCTTAAACATAAATAAAGAAATTAGATAGGTTAACTTAAAGAATCACTATAATTATAAAACAGGACATAAGATAAATGTTGACCATCTCTTCCTGTATGACCACACTCCTAGAGAATGTGAATATAATTATATATTTTGAATTAGATATAACCAACAATTTTGAACTCCATCCTTATGGACATAAAGTTAAAAACAAAACATCAGTATAAATTTAGAAAAAAAAACTGATGATAGCCTTCAATAGACTTTAGCATGGAAGGGTGAATAAAAATGTGAACATCAGGTTTATTGATACCTAAAATAATACTATGAGTGCATTGTTGTTACTGAAAACAAGTAATAAAATAGGTTTATAATGATCATGATGATAAAGTTTGTGAAACCATGGATATACCCCCCAGAATAGCCCCCCCCCCCCCCCCCCCCGAACCAGCACCCCCACTCCCCCCCCCCAATGCACCTATAGACGCCGAAAAAGTCTGTAACTCCCAAAGGAAGTTTCGAAATGACAAATAAAAGTCATATTCGGAATCATAGGCCCGGTCCGGAGGCCCAAGAAGTGGTGTGCGAAATAAAGGAGGACTTGGGTGAAATAATGTTGTGCGCGCGAAGCATCCCTGAGATTCGCGTAATTGAGCCGGTGAGGCACACAATTTTGTGTGCCCTGGTTCCTCACGGTGAAGCTTTGCATGCTGACGGTGCCTGTGCGGAAAATTTCATGTGCCACCTGGATTCCGCGCTGGCCGATGCCTATAAATAGAAGGTGACCCCAAACGGTTTCGGGTTGCAGAATTCAGAATGGCTCCCGTGCGCGCAATTCGGACTCCCCCACGCGCAATATGACTTCCAGGTAATTCCTCTTTTCGCGCAAACTTTCCTCGAGGTTCGTCTTTGCGCGCAACTCCACTGGCTTAAGTGAATTTTCCCACTCCTTTGGGTTCTTCCCTTGTGCGCAATCCTTGCTCTGTGCACGCAATCCTTGCTCTGTGCACGCAATCCCCTTCTGTGAGCGCAATCCCAATACTTTGCGCACAATCACCTTTCCACGCAATACTCTGGTCCTATTGCGCACCATCTCAGTGTTTTGCGCACAAACCTTCTCTTTGCGTGCAACACCCAGGACCCTTTACCTTGATGCCCCTTGGCCGCCTCTCCGCGCCGGCACCTGATTTCTTCCCTACCTGGAATGCACGCCATGCGTTGTTTTCCCGTACGGCCTTCCAAGCTCATATGAAGTAACCTCAAGGTCCCTTGGGTGGTGTTTCCCATTGCGTTACTTTGCCTTATGCTTCTCCGCATAGGCACTCTAATGGCTATTGCTTCTTCGCATAGCCATGCTAACGTGAACCCCTCAATGGTTCGCCCTGCGGCCCCCCTTCACTACGGCCCTGCTGATTCCTTACCTCCCACAAGGGGTAGAGGGCCTTGGGAATGTAATCCCTAGGGGTGTGGATGGAACCCACCTCGTCCAAGCTGCAGGACGTTAAACTGCTAAGCACCTCATCCTTAACACGTGACGTTAAACTGTGGTCTGACCCCATGCTTCGCATGCAGGGTCCCCCCGGCTCAGTCATTCGTTACGCCAACTAGTATCTACGGGAATGGACTCTTCCTCGCATGGAATGAGATCCTCCTTTTCAGAGTGGCGTTTGTCCATGGGGGAAGGGCTGCCTCAGAGCATAATCCCCTAGCCTCTCTTGCAGAAGGTTGCACACATGCACCTTCATCCTTCCCTTCTGCCAAGGCCAGTGGAGTCGCCTTCCCACTGCACTTTGTCGCACCATGGGCCTCCATCCTGGATTAAGCCCCGACACCCAGGGCCGCTAATGATGCATAATCCCATGTTTCCTCTTTGGGATGCTCAATGTGTAATCCCCTTTCCGCTTCTCACGGATGCACCCTTTGCGACGTGATCGTCTGTTCCCTGTCGCCTCTTGTTTTTCACACTGAGCATGACTCACGTGGGCTTAGAGCGCACATCAACCAGGAAATCCTCTTATGGGCCGCCTCAGACCGTAAGCCCCATCCCAGCGAACTATATGGACTTTGATATGTGCTAATGCATGGTATGTAGGAAGCCTCCACGAGGTTCAAGCCCACCACCAGGTCATTCCGACCTCTCCCCGATGGTTCCCCAACCACCATGGGCCACCTCAGAGCGTAAGCCCCATATCCACTCTGGGCCTCCTTAGAGCGTAAGCCCCAAATGCCTTTGTCCCGCATGACGTTAAACTGTATGCCCTCATCCCACATGACATTAAACTATATGCCCTTGTCCTGCATGACGTTCAACTATATTCCCTGAACTACATGGACTTTGATCTGTGCTAATGCATGGTACGTAGGAAGCCTCCATGTGGTTCAATCCCGTAATTCCATCACCCATCCTGATCCTTACTTGGGCAGCCACATCCCGGTGAGATCATGCCACCCCATTCGACTCCATGGTATTCGAAAAGCCTCCCACATGTTGGCCCCAACATAGGGGTTTCCCCTAAGGGGTCCTTCAATCTGATCCACTCATAGTGTTTCGATCAGTATGATCTGTCTCCGCAAGACGTTAAACTCATGTCATAACCCTTGGTAAACATAGGAAGCTAAGGAAAACCTCAGATGGTACACAATTCCCCGTGTTTGATGTGGGATTCATCGGGCTTCCGCACCCTCGAGAATCCCTGTGATAAGGGACAGAAGATAGACATGCCAATCCCCAGCCTCAAGACATGCCAACGACACCCCAATGTGACCACTCTCCTCACCGAAGGTTGCTGCCCCGACAAGACCCCTTGGAGCGTCTCGACGGAAACAACGTAATTAACTGGTGTCCATGCAGATATGTCATCAGGAAAGAGCTTCAGGAACCCATATTAAATCTATGAGGGAGACCTGGACTAGGTGACAAGCTCCGAGGAGGAATCCACGGAAGGAAGAACCGACATCCCATCATCCCAGTTTCGATCAAGGAACAGACGTCCCTGAACAAGGAACAGATGCCACCCACCTTTGGAAAGCGGGAATGCGGGGCAACAAGCTGCGCGTCCTCCCATGCGTGATGGATGCACGCACGTGCCCCAGCGTAAAAGCGTCAGAAATAGAAAATGGTGAACCCGACGTGAATCTCTTCTCCTCAAGACGAAGACGGGTAGTGTTCGGGGTGGCGGAATATTAGCATGTCACCATATCCGGGTACCTATCACCGAGACTTTAACCCGCCAGGGGTTAAGGCAGTCAGGATGTTGATCACTCCATTCTGTGACGTCGTCATCGTGGATCCCTCTCACCGACCACGGAAGATGGAATGACAATAGGCTATTGGTTGTCGATTTTCTTTTCCCGTTAGTACTAATGGGTTCATCTCCCTGCTTCCAGGAATCAGATCAATGCATCCAGAGCTCGATCTCCACCTGCCCACCAGTGTAGGGGTGGCGGCAGTACTGACGCTGTTACCCCGTGCGATCCCGCCTTTTCCACAGTCACTCTGGATCTGATTGCTATGATTGTTGGGATCCCACGCCCCCTCTCCCTGTCAGAAATCATCCAGAAAAGGGTGATCAACGACCTGGTTTATAGGTATGAGGAGGAAGGGATCATCCCCACCATGGGCATGGCCCGTTTGGATCTAGAGGCGACTGCGCCTCACTATCGTCGCCTCCCCCGAGGGCTACGCAGGGAGCCACCGGTCCCCACTCCGATGTTCAACTGCTTCTAGAGCCTATCCCCAGAGCACCTTGACACATCCCTCCCCTAAGCCAATGAGGTGGGTAATGTTTGGGTTCGCCTGATCGGAGAATTGTCCCAGGGGTTAATGGCAAGAACCCCCGCCAGGCTACATTGACGCCACCGTCCAAATCCCTGGGTCGAGGAGTAGGCAATCTTCGTGCCCGCACCACCGGCTCTAACCCATCTGACTCGACGCCAGTGTCAGGTGCGAGCGGAAGAGAATGCCCATCTTGGGGAACCAACATCAGCAACCACTGTGGCCTGAGCCACTACTGACTCCTACTACCAGACCCTCTCACACGTTGAGCAGGGGCAGTCACATGCCCGACTGGGATCGAGGCCCCGACCGCCCTACAGGCAGGTTGGGTCGACTCTCCCGGTTGCAGGTACAACCAATGGCCACCGCGGACCAATCCGCGGTAGTTCCACCCACCATGAAGGCTCATTCCATGCCCCTGATCTGGAAATCCGAAGGATTCTTCACGACAACTACGCTCCGAGTATGACTCTTTAGGGCGCCCACTGCACTGGGTATGAGGTCACTCCCCCTACCGCTGGACACGAGTATGGAGTCATTGTGTATCCAGTCGCTCACTCACACGGAGGTCCTCCCCATGTCCATTTCGACTTATGTCTTGGTGCTTCTCACACCCTGGACTTCAGTCCCATCTGCCCTAGTGCTATTGCGGCTAGGGGACTCCTTGAAGGAAATCATCCTTACCCTGAGGAGCCACCCAAGGGCAGGAAGGCAGGGCGTCGTCGCCGTAAGTGGAATGCCAGGGGAGTCCGGACAGAAATCAGACCAGTCTGTTTCTTGGACTCTGAGGTGGAGTACGACTCGATGATGGAACCTTCCCCCCAACCCTTTGAGTCAAGGTCAGGGATGGGGACGTGGTGCGTCAGTCTCTTACTCCCCGAATACAAGATCTGTATGATTCCCTCCTCCCTCCGAAGGTATATCCAGGAGGACGAGGACTTGGTGTACCCCCAGGGGTCAAACTCGAAGTTACCACTGTCCTCCCCGGAAGTACCTTCTACCTCAGTCAGGGAGGGTGGGGGACTTTTCTGGGGACTGACGGAAGAGTCACAAGGTGACACACCCTCAGTAGGCACCGACGTTGTGACAGGAGGCCCATCCGCTGGCCCATCCTATCGCGACGTGGCATCCAGGGCACTGAAACCCTTGGAGGACGACTCAGGTATCGGTGGCCAATCGGCATGTCCGCCATATTCCCCGTCGGCCAGCCCACCAGCCCGGCGGCATACCTCAGCGCCGTTTCCATCTCCCCGGCCATTCTTGGTTGACAAGTAGGGGCAGCAAGGGCCGGACCCTGAACCGGAGTCATGGAGCTTCTGAACCGTCCTCGCAACGGGCCACTTCCCCGAGAAGTTTTGGCCAGTCGCAGGATCAGATTTGGATATGCCAGAGTCACTCACCCCGGGAGAGTTTGAATGTTTCTACCAGACTCTTCGGGTGACTCACTCCCATCTTCTCCATTATCTATCACTTTATCCCGGGAGTCAAGCACATCTCAAGGATATTGGTGAGTAGTGTTGTCGGGTCGACCTGGTTGTGCTTCCCTCGGTTCGGCACCTCGAGTCACTAGGCCACCACGAGGCCCTCCAGCAACAATGCGTCCAGAGTTTTCAAGTACTCTGCAAGCTTATCGAGGAAGACACCCTCCATGCACATGTCCGTGGATGGGGGAAGTACACAGCCCTTCTTTTCTGTGTGATCCGCCGACAGCCCGATTCACTGGGCGGCCCTGAGGGAATGTCCCCAGAGACAGTGGTGGTCAAAATGGCTGACCTTTCAGATGAGGGAAACGGTGTGGAGCTCCTCAATGGGGACTCACCATTTGAGGAGAAGCCACTACTGGACCCTTCTGGGAGGATTACTCGCCACCAGAGGATCCTCCTAGGTCTCCCCACACCTACTGAGGCATTAACATTGAGCCGAAACATCGGAAAGGGTAAAGAGCATGTCGGGGCACTCAAGGTTGCCGACCCATCTACCTCGGTGTAGAAGGAAGACGAAGATCTTTATAAGGCCATGCTACGCCAGCATCTTGTTGAGAAAAAGAGGCTGATTGTTGAGCTCTTGGCCGAACGCATTGCAGAGCGGCGGCCTGACTACAGTAATCCTCGACCAGGACAGCAGGGGAAGGAGAACCTACCCATTGACGGGATTCCCCCGAGCAACCGCGACCTTATTGCGTTTGCTGACAGGGGAGAGGCCAGATCCCATGGAAAGGGGTCAAGATATGTTTTTTCGAACCCTCCTGAGTGGCGTAATCACCTGGAGGACCCTGCTCGGTTTCCTCCCGCTGCCCCGAGAGTCGCTCCGCCAGCCGCCCCGCGAGCTGCTAAGCTTGACTTCCATATTGAAGAGCCTGGCAATGCACTTATAGTTAGAGATCCCCTTCAAGATCGGAATCCGCATCCGGATGATCTAATGGAAGTACTCATTGCCCTCTTGGAGGCCCTGTAAACTCGGTAGGTGGAAAACCCACCGGACGGCAAGCCATAACCAGCGTGGGTGGATGATATGCCGGCCCATCCGGGATTTGGGAAAACCACTTTTTCCCCTTTTAACGGGACAAGAGACCCACCATAACACCTGGCCCACTTAAACTCAAGGTGTAGGCCTATGTTAGGGACTCTCGCACAACAGGAGGCCACCAAGCTCCATTGCTTCGTTCAGATACTGGAAGGACCAGCATTCGTCTGGTACAGCCAGCTCCCTATTGGATCTGTGGATAGTTGGGAGGACCTTCACTGAAAATTCCTCTACTAGTTCAGTTCCACAACCTGGAATATGAACATCGCAGACCTCTTTAGGTGCAAACAAAGGCCCGATGAGCGGGTCACGTACTTCGTCGCCCGGTGGAAGGGGCTCATGTACTCCCTTGACATGCCACTAACTCGGGATAAATTGCTGACAATGTGTGTAGGGAATGTCAAGGCAGAACTAGTTCCTTATCTTATCACTCAGAATTACCCCGGAGGGTTTCAGAACTTCTCAGACAAGGCTCAGCGCCTCGAAGAAGCCCTGCAATAGGCCAGTCAGGCACGACCGCTGCCTCTTGTAATCCCTGCAAGGAGAGCCGCCAGAGCCAAGCCCGCTGCTGTCGCCCAGATAGAGGCCCCCAGACAGCTAGAGTTGCTACCAGTAAGGCTAGCTCAGCAGCCCCATAGTGGTCCACCCCCACGGGCACAGTCTCCGGCCTAGCAGCGACTACCTCAAAATCGGCAGGCGCCTCCGCGTAACGCACTGCCACCACCCAGGCGAGATAATCAGGCTTTACCTCCTCTACAGGATCCTCCGGCCCCTGGTCATGGTCAGCCTCCAAGAGCCCCCCTTCCAGATAGAAGGAATCGGACTTACTCGTTTGACGAGGCCTAGGTCCCCGGTTATTTCCATAGCGCCTTGGAGGAGAGGATCGTGCGGCTGCCTGAGTGCTGGAAGCCATAAGAGGCGTGTATCACTGATCACCCTAACTACTTCCCTTATCACTGGATCCTGGGGCACACCATCTAGTGATGATATATATTCAAGGACTGGCTCCAAGACCAGATACACAACAACATAGTTAGGTTGGGCCCATCCCCAGCACAAGCGGCGGGTGTCTTCGTGAGATCAGATAAAAGCAGTGGAAATTAGGATGAGTGGGAACAGGTTTTCGACTGTGGGTCTCGGAAGTATAATGACTGGATGGCCCATAGGACAGTTGCCCATGCCCATGGAATCATCTGTGCCCGCCTCAGTCAGCCAGAGCCCTCAGAATCTGGGAGCGCCGCTTTGGAATCGTCGTCCCAGTCTACCTCTTCCTAGAAGAGCAAGCGGCGGCGCAAGAAGAAAGAACGCGCCCTGTCAGTTCCAACATCTTCCTGCACTCTTGGTGATTTTATTCCCACAAAGATGGGGATCCCTCCGAGACTCCGTCTGATAGTGGATGACTCCTCGAGTGGAAGGCTAGGGTACGCTTCGGTTAACACCGTAGAGTTGGTAAATCCCTTTTTGACTCCTGACGATGAGGAACGCCAGGTGGACCTCCCCAATGTCCCCAGCCATCACCAACGTCGGCAGAGCCATGGCTACGTGAATTCTCGGGGCACGGAAGTCGTCACCTCCAGTCAGGTCGTGCACGTTACTGAGACCAGGCAGTAGGCCCAATACAGAGATCAGCACATGCAGCCCCCTCACCCGGTGTCGACAGGTTCACCTCCACCACCACTCGTGTTGTTGGATCAGGAGAGACCACCTCGGCCATGTCGCAACCAGCCACGCCCTTCCACCGGCATACTACAGCCTATCGGTCCTAACACGGCAGCCACCTCCCGGGCTTCGACTAGTGAATAGCGAGACGTGCCTAGTACCAGTCAGTCACTGGTCCCGCAGGCAGGGCCCGTCATGCCTCCAATCGCAGAACAGCCTCCTATAAGTAGAATCTTGCATTTGGCTCGAAATTATGATGTTCTGAAGCACCTGGTCGGCATTCCAGCAAGGCTTTCTATCCTTGAGGCCCTTTTCCTGTCGTCTGAAATGTGTGAGGTGCTCGCCGAGGCTCTAAGGAGCGTCATCCAGTTTGAGATGGAGGTGGCGGCCGCAGAATCCTTACTCACCGAGGCGATTGAGGATGTCGAATGTCAAGATGTTATCTCATTTTTTAGTGAAGATGAAGACCTTCCCATACAGGGGCACATTCTCCCATTGTACATCACCAGCTTGTTCAATGGTGTGGAATTACTCCACTGTCTTATTGACACGGGTTCCAAGATTAACCTAATCCCAACTCGGACACTGTGGAAAATAGGGTTGTCTGAGGATTATTTAACTCCCTCCAACCTCAGGATCCAGGGGTATGACAGGACCAAGAAAACTCCACTCGGAAAGATTCGTTTGAAGACCCGGTTCGACGGCCAAATTGCAAATACCGAATTTATGGTTGTCTCTCAGGACACCACCAACATTGTGTTGATGGGAAGGTTGTGGATCCACCTTCACAAAATGGTCCCCTCATCGTATCACCAGTGCCTCAAATACTCCCTGAAGGGTCGAGTGGGCGTGCTCCAAGGAGATGTGTCTCCTTTTGCCTCTTGTGAATCCCGTTATCTGGACGCTGACTATTACAAGAGCAAGGACAAGAAGACCTTGTCTGGTGAGGTTGAGCCTTCCACTATCACGAGTGATCTCTGGGTAGGTTTGGATGATGCATATGTCTTCCCAATCCATCGGTTGGAGGCCAAGACACCCGACATGGGGCAGTTGTTTCCGACACTTTCGTCGGGGCGTGCGCGTCCGTCTGCGGGGGAGGACGCACTGCTTGTTACCCCGCATTCCCGCTTTCCAAAGGCGGGCGGCATCCGTTCCTTGTTCAGGGACGTCTGCTCCTTGATCGAAACAGGGATGATGGGATGTCGGTTCTTCCTTCCATGGATTCCTCCTCGGAGCTCATCACCTAGTCCGGGTCTACCTCATTGATTTAAGACGGGTTCGTGAAGCTCATTCCCGATGCCATATCTACATGGACACCGGTTAATTACGCTACTTCCGTCAAGACGCTCCAAGGGGTCTCGTCGGGGAAGCAACCTTCGGTGAGGAGAATGGTCATGTTAGGGCGTCGTCAGCATGTCTGTGTTTGGTACCTCATCACAGGGCTTCTCGAGGGCGCGGAAGCCCGAGGCATCCCACATCGCACGCGGGGAATGTGTACTATCTGAGGTTTTCCTCAGCTTCCCATGTTCAACATAGGGTATGCCATGAGTTTAACGTCTTGCGTAGATGGATCAGATTGAAGGGCCCCAGGGGGAAACACCGATGTTGGGGCCAGCACGTGGGCGGCTTCCCGGATTCTACGGAGTGGAATGGGGTGGCATGATCCCACCGGGATGTGGCGGCCCGGGTAAGGATTAGGATGGATGGTGGAGTGAGACATGGGGTTTACACTCTGGGGTGGCCCAAGAGGAGAAATACAGTTTAACGTCATGCGGGACGAGGGCATACAGTTTAACATCATGCAGGATGATGGTATGTGGGGCTTACGCTCTGAGGCGGCCCATGGTGGTTATGGGGCTTATGCTCTGAGGCGGCCCATGGTGGGTATGGGGATTACGCTCCAAGGCGGCCCATGGTGGGTATGGGGCTTATGCTCCGAGGCGGCCCATGGTGGTATGGGGATTATGCTCAGAGGCGGCCCATGGTGGGCCGTGAACAGACGTAAAGAGGTCAGAACAATAGGGTGGTGGGCTTGAACCTCATGGAGGCTTCCTACGTACCGTGCGTTATCATGGATCAAAGTCCATGTAGTTCGCTGGGATGGGGCTTATGCTCTGGGGCGGCCCATGGGAGGATGTCATGGTCGATGCGCGCTCTAAGCCCACGTGAGTTATGCTCGGTGTGGGAAACAAGAGGCAGTAGGGACCAGACGATCACGTCGTAAAGGGTGCGTCCGTGGGAAGTGGAATGGGGCTTACACGTTGAGCGGCCCAAAGAGGAAACAGGGGCTTACGCGTGGTTAGCGGCCCTTGGTGTCGGGGCTTACTCCAAGGTGGAGGCCCATGGTGCGACAAAGCGTAGTGGGAAAAAAGACTCCACTGGCCTTGGCAGGGTGAAGTACGGAGATGCACGGGTGCAGTCATCTGCAAGAAAGGGTAGGGGATTACGCTCTGAGGCAGCCCTTCCCCTATGGACAAATTCCGCTCCAACAAGGAGGATCTCATTCCATGTGAGGAAGAGTCCATTCCTGTGGAGACGAGTGGTGTAAAAAATGTCCGATCTGGGGGGACCCTACATGCGAAGCACGGGGTCGGACCACAGTTTAACATCTTGTGTTAAGGACGAGGTGCTCAGTAGTTTAACGTCCTGCAGCTTGGATGGGGTGGGTTTTCTCCACAACCCCTAGGGCTTAAATGCCCAATTCCATCTACCCCTTGTGTAAGGGAAGGCATCGGCAAGGCCGTAGTGAAGGGGGGCTTCAGGGCAAACCACCGGGGGGTCCACGTTAGCGTGGCTATGTGAAGAAGAAATAGCTGTTAGCGTGCCTATGCGGAGAAGCATAAGGCAAAGCAACGCAATGGGAAACATGGCCCAGGGGACCTTGATGTTACTTCACACGAGTCTGGAAGGTCAGTCGGGAAAACAACGCATGGCGCGCATGCCCGGCTGGGGAGACATCAGGTGCCGGTGCAGGGGGTATCCAAGGGGCATCAAGGTGAGAGGTCCCGGGCATTGCGCGCAAAAGGGATGATTGGCGCGCAAAAAACCAGGACGGAGTGCAATTGGAGTAATGGAATTGCGTGCAAAGAGGGAATTACGTGCAGGGTTTTGCGCGCAAGGCAGGGTATTGTGCGCACAGGATGCGAATTGCACGCAAAGCTGGAAACCGAGAGAAGGGGAAAATTCACTGAAGCAGGTGGAGTTCCACGCAAAGGGCAAACTCTGGGGCAAGGTGGCGCGAAATGAGGGATTACCTGGATGTCATCATTCGCGCGGGGGGAGCCAAATTGCATGCACGAGAGTCACTTCGGATTCCTCAACCCCCAAACCGTTCGGGGTCATCTTAAATTTATAGCGGACCTCAGGCGTGGAATCTTGGCGGCACGCGAAAGTTTCCGCGCTGGGAACAACCGGCGTGAAAAAATCTCACCGCGGAGAACTGGGGCGCGTAATTATTGCGCGCCACGCCGGTGCAATTTCGTGAATCCCGGGAGTACCTCGCGCGCAGAACCGTTTTTCGCGCGGATCCTCCTTTATTTCGCGCACCACTTCCCAGGCCTCCGGTTTGGGCCTCTGATTCCGAATATGACTTCGCTTTGTCATTTTGAAACTTCCTCCGGGAGTTACGGTCTTTTTTCGGCATCAACAGATGCCCCCCCTTGGAATTGGATCGACGAGAGGTCACAACGATCGGATTCCAAGGGAAACACCGAAACACAGAAATGCTCAGTCCCCTGGTCAAGCTGCGCACAAAATTTCGAAGGGGCGTGCAAAATGCCAGACTCACGCGGAATCCCCTTTTCGCACGGCGCGGAACCCTGGACTCACCTATAAAAAGGGGCGCTGGGTCCCAATTCCGTATATCCGCTTTTTCTGCGCGATAATCTATTTGCCCTCGTGCGTGAAAAATCCTTCCTTGGCTGCGCATAAAAACGCTTTGGCAGCGCAGAATTCCTTCCAAAATTTGGTCGTGATTTCGCGCCAGACCGGGATCTTCCGCGCTTCACATGACGATTGCATGCCAAACTCCAAGATTTCGCACGACTCCTTCAGATTTCGCGCAGAACTCTCCGATTCCGCACACTGCATCCTGATTTTTTCCAACTCCCGAAAAATTCGAGATGGCTGCAAACCGAGTCGATGAGGGGGAAGCCGCTACCCGTAGGACAGAAATGGCGGCGAACGGGGAGGTTTATGGAACCAAGGTGATTGTGTCCAACAATCTGACCTTGTTCAATCTGTTGACACCAGCTCAGAAGACGTATCCCCTGTCTGACAACCTCCCTCTCTGGAACTTTGGCATCCTGGAGTAGGCGCCACTACCGGGCTTCGAGGTGGACACGCCGCGGTCTTGGGTGACTCAGGAGGACAAAATTTCTCGCTACAACATCACCAAAAACGGTCATCCTGCCATGGAAACTAGACATATGGATTTATATGTCCTGAACCCGAGGACTAGGACCATTTCCAGGGATGAGCCTGTGGCAGAGGATTCTCCGGCCCTTTATACGATCACGTTCTGTCAGAGAATCATGGATGACACGAAGGGCTGGCTGAAGGATTGAGACCTGTGGTCCGGGGGAAACTTCACCAGTGAATGGGCCTAGGCGTTCTGGGGCCGCCATACGTGTGACCAGTTCAGGGACAAACTGCGGTATATTGGCCTATTCGAGGTGGTATGGACATCCCAGTTCCATTTCCATCGTCAGCTTGAACTCGGACCAGAGCTCTTCACCCGGTGGTCTCCTGACACCAACACATTCCACCTTCATCATGGGGAGGTCGGCACCGGTCTTTGGGACGTTCAGTGCATCGGCGGTATCCCACAGGAGGGTTACCAATACGATGAGTTCATTACTCCAAAGAACACCTGGGGAGACAGGACGCAGACTCTTATGCTGACATGGCACCTGTTGGAGCTGGCCAAAGAGAGGTTGGTGGGTCAAGGACTTCCTGAAGGAAATTGCCTTCAAGGTCTGGTCCAGCCTGTTCCTTGAGAAGGATTCGGCCGTCAAGATGCCGGGACGGGGCAAACGGTGCCCAACCGCCACTCAGAGGGGTAGGGATGGGTCATACTGGAGGACCCTGGAGGCGGGGCAATACTAATCATGGGGATACCGTGTGATTAAATCCCGGGACCCGAACGTTCGGTATGTCGGGTTCCTTGCCGCCTTCCTGAGCGGGTGGCTCCTGCCGGTGCGGGATGTAGGATGGGCGTCCGTCCATCAACATTGGTGATGGCGGGATCCATGGCCGCCAACAAACGGTTAAACCTGGTCGTCCCCTTACTGGACAAGCTGTATACTATTCTGGGGTGCATCTCACGACGGGGGTCGCCTCGAAGAGTGTGTGGTCCCTTGCAGATCTTCCATGGCTGGGTGGCAGCTCATCTCGGTGGGTACACTTTCCCAAACGTCATCCGTCCTCCAGGCAACGGTCTGCAACCGTCCTTGCTAAACATCACAGGGGTGGCGCCGATGACACTCAACAAGGAGGGTGTGAGGATCCACATCGGCAACCATGCCAACTTCAACTTCATCTCGTTCCCTACCCTGGTCGGCCAGCTGGTGGACAATGGTCAAGGCTCTCTAGAACAGCAGGAAAACTTCTAGAGCATTCGGGGCGGGGTGTTCGTGGCTCGGATCGACGGGAAGGTGATCTGTGAAACGTACGTGCCATCCCGATTCGCTAGGCAGTTTGGTTGCCTCCATCGAATTCCAAAGAAGGCTTTCACGGCTGTCTAACAGGAGAATAATCCATGTGTCCTACGCCATATGTGGTTGATGTTTACCACCTTCGGCTCTGGCGACGTCGTCAATCTTCTTCCCGCCGGGGTCGATGCCGGCCTAGCAACTGAATACGCCAAACACTGGACCATTGCATACCCTGAGGAGATATTACGCAAGCGCGTCCGACAACTCGAGGTCACTCGCACGGAAATCGGGTGACGGGAAAGAAGGCACGGTGCCGTCGGAAGGGGGGAACCAAGGGCGCGTCAGGTAGCGAGGCCTACGCAGGCTGGGACTTCGGCAGCGGGTACATCACATGGTGCCGCCACGTCCTCGTTACCCACAGGGGGTCACATGAGGCGGCCAGGGAACTGCCCAGGAAGCAGATAAGGTATCTTCTTGAACCTTCTCACGTCGCAATCCTCCCGGCACTATGGTCGGCCTGGATGACCCTGCGGCAATCGCTGAGCGTCGAAGCCATCTGGCAGAAGATAATGCAGAATGGGATAAAACTGCCAGAGGTCTGGCTCGTTCGGATTGACGACCGAGTAAATTTCCATCAGCGGAATGCTTATCTGACATCCATGGATGCATACACATGCCAGAGGGGGCGGTGTGTGAAGCCAACTTTCCTCGTGAAAGTGATTCTCGGCCAGGAGCATGATCCGGAAGCGATGATGCCGGGAGAAGGTGACAGTGACGAGGAGCCAGAGGGGGAGGAGGAAACTGGAGAGGACAAAGGTGAGGGAGAAGACAAAGAAGAATAGCCCGAAGGTGAAGGGTCGCAAGGGGTGACCTACCAAGGGAGTCTCCGAGAGAGCAGTGAGATTGCCAACTCTGATCTCGACCTAACCGAGATTCTCGATGTTGGTCTCTGTCTTCATTGATTCTCCTTATTCATCCATTATCATTTCCAACTTCTGACTCACTTCCCCATCCAAGTCAGGAGCAGTTGAACGTTGGACGGGCTTCCCCACTAGAGGAGGGAGGAGAGGAACCGGCGAGACATGACAGGGATCTGACACCCATCATTGAACTAACAAGCGTAGAGGGGTCTCCCATCATGGCAGCTCTTACGGCGGCCGAAACACTGGGGACCGGCACTCTGGATTCTTGTAAGTCTCACAGTTCACCACTGGTGCTTGGTGGCAAAGGATCCCATCTTACCAGTGTATGCCTTGTGCAGTGATCTCAACACTGGAGGCACGTCAGGCTGCGGAGCCCGGGCCTTCCATGAGTGGACCAGCGGCGGACATACCACCTCATTTGGAACATGATCTCTGCACTGAGTCGGTCCTGACAATTGATGAACAGGGGGCGGCGGACATCAGCGGCGCTATTCCTGAGATGAGGTCGGAAGCTGGTAGAGGTATCATTGCTGCTGGGGCGAGAGAAAAAGGTTTCCCGGATGTCGAGGACTATATGCCTCATGAAGACATCCCTGGGGCGGATCCTGCTGTCGATCTGCTCGCGGACTTCCCCATATACCGACCTACTGACCCTGAGGAGATAGACGACTCCGACTCAGAGGCAGCCGAAGAGAGCCGGATGGAACGGTGTAAGAGGTGGAAGTGTATCCAGCGCTTTCTCAGGCAGCCCCAGTCCGATTGGCTGAGGCGGATGGGATCACTTCAAACCTGGCTGCGCTTCCTGTGCGCCAGAGGAGTTTACGCTCAGCATCTCCATCTGACGGTCCGTGATTACATGGCCGAGAAGATACGTGAGAGCAGCCGGCGCACCAACATTTCCCAGTGCCAGGAAGGATCGGCGAGTGCTCAAGCACTACTAAGGGTGGAGCAGGAAGTCCGGAACCTCGAAGGGCAGACGGCAGATAAGGAGGTCTTCATCGCAACTTGCTCTGAGCTTGTGGAACAACTGACGGCCCAGCTGGCTGAAGCACAGGAACAACTGGTGGAGGCGAGTCACTAGATGATCGTGCTTCGAAGTGAGCGGGCGCAGGCACAAGCTAGGGCTGGCGAGATGCGCTCTGTGGTGGCCAATGAGTAGAGAGTCTTCCAAGAGCGAAAAGCGGCCCTGGAGGCTACTAGCCAGAGGGTAGAAGCGCTGGAAAGATCACTTCAGCATGCTGATCCCTAAGGGCTTTGTTTTTCCATCTCATGAACATTTTTCTTGTAATGCTCATCGTCTCAATCCAATATATTTCCAAATCCACTCTTTTGTACCCTTGGTTTAATTCGCTCAACCATAGTTTCGAAACGAATAACAACTCACCCTTAGGCTCCTGTGGGACATGCCAAAGGGGCCTACGAGGGTTCAACAATCCGGGAGGGGCAGGAGATGCTAGCTCCCAACTGTGATGGGCCCAAAACACAATGTCTGGGAGACTCCTCGTTTCCCATGGGGATGAGGGTCAAGCCGCACGCAACCCGCAAAGAAGAGACCCAAGCACATACTCTAGCGCTCAGATCGCAGGAGTCCCGGGAGACACCGTTACGCAGCTCGGTCTGTCTAATGTGTGGGGGTGTACTTAGGGTTAGTACAAGGAGTTTCGAGATTCCACCTAGACATAGTGGGGCGGAACATGACATGATCCATGCCACCAATCATTCAGGGCCCGTGGAAGCCGGCGTGACGACTGAGGATTACTACTGACCATGTTCGCAACGCAGCATCATGACGTGTTATCCATGGGGACAAACAAATGAGCATCAACCAATGACCATGTTCGCAACGCGGGATTCATATCAATTTGTTGTCTGAAACCCTCGGGGGTGTTGACCCATGACGGTAGGAGAGCCCTTGGGCGTTGTATCCAGGCCGTTCTTGGGGGTCCCCCCAGGTGTGAAGGATGATGGGTGCCCGAATGAAGGGGAACACGATGCTTGTCAAGTGGATGGAACTTTCCTAAGTCGAATCTGGCACTCCTAGTCCTAGACCAGAGTACATTGACCACATCAGCAGACCACTAGAAAGGGTCAGAGGGCTCAGTCTGAGAGTGGCCAAAAGATGGCGGATCCCCGGGCAAAAGAGGGGGTGTAATTCCAAACACCCTCTGCACCGGGAGATCGTGGGGTCTCCTAAGAGATGGGACTGGACCTGACATCTAGGTGTTCAAGAGGTCCTACATATCCCATAAGGATGGGAATCAAGACATACATAGTTCTGGAGAGTGTCCTCTAATGCCATTGGACATGAGAGGGATAAATCCTGAGGACAGGGTGCGCGTGGTGCAGCTATTGCAAACCCGACGTGAATGAGGACATAATCCCATACCACGCTACACGATCATGCGGTTAAGGTCCCGGAGGCGAGATAGAAACAATAGCGGACCTCAAGCTGGACCCAAATACGAAAGTTCTGGGTGTTCCTACGTATCCCATTAGGATGGGAATCAAGCGAGATGTAGTTCTTGAAATACAGTTTAACGTCATGTTGGATGAAATATGGATCTTAGTTTTAGGTCTTAGAGCTCGGACCGATGTGAAAGGGCGGAGTTTGGTAACTCCTGGGGCTGGACTCAGTCCGGGCGTTCCTACATATCTCATTAGGATGAGAATCAAGCCACACGTAGTTCTTGAAATACAGTTTAACGTCGTGTTGGACGAAATATGGATCTCAGTTTTACGTCTTAGAGCTCGGACCGAGGTGATCTTACTTTTAGGTCTTAGAGCTTGGACCGAGGTGTAGCTTAAGGTCGTGCAGGACCATAGAGCCCAAAGGTAGGGCCAAATGCAGTTTAAGGTCATGTTGGACCATACAGTTTAAGGTCATGCTGGACCATCAGAGCCCAAACGTAGGGCCAAATGCAGTTTAAGGTCATGTTGGACCATACAGTTTAAGGTCATGCTGGACCACACAGTTTAAGGTCATGTTGGACCCTAGAGCCTGGGAAAAGTACTTCTTGAGGAACCTAGCGTTGGTGGGAGGAGTGATGCGCTCACCATCCATGGTTACCAGGGAATACGCGCCATTGGGATAGACCTTGTGGACAATAAAAGGCCCCTCCCACTTGGGCTCCAACTTGGGCGGTTTCCTGCCAGGAATCATTGGCGCTCTAAGAGCCAGCACCATGTCACTTTGCAGGAAGGATTGGAGGCGAACCTTCTTATCGAAAGCTCAAGGCATCCTGCTCTGATGCCTCTCTAAGTTGTGTAAAGCATGAATCCTACTTCCATCCAGCGCTTCCAACTCTGCTAGACGGATCTCGGAAACTCTATCCGGCGCTTGCTGGTCGTAGACTGCCATGCGCAATGTGGGAAACTGAACCTCTATGGGTAGGACGACCTCAGCTCCATATACCAGGGAATACGGAGTCACCTGGGTGGAATTGCGAGTCGTCGTCCTATAAGCCCAGAGGGCGTTGGGGAGCTTGTCCGGCCAACTTTTCTTGTTCTGACCCACCATTTTCTGCAAAATGTTAGAGAGGGTTTTGTTAAATGCCTCAATCTGTCCATTTGCCTGCGCATGATAGCGGGAGGTTTGGTTAGAGAGAATGTTGTACTTGGCGAACAATCTTTTCAGCTCGGCCGCTCGGAAGTTGGTTTCGTTATCTGTGAGGATCGCGTGAGGTATTCCGAATCGGTGGATGATATTGGAGCTCACGAAGTCGGCGATAAAACCAGCCTTGACTTCCCTAAGTGGGACTGCCTCTGCCCACTTTGAGAAGAAATTTGTAACGGTCAAGATGAACCGGCACTGACGGGCCGTCGCTGGCGGGTAAGGCCCTACAACATCCAAACCCCAGACTGCAAAGGGCCAAGAATACTTAGTAGTATGGAGAGGCTCCGGTGGACGATGCACAAAGTTAGCATGAACTTGGCACGCATGACACCTCTTGGCGTAGTCGACACAGTCGTGGATCATGGAGGGCCAGAAGTATCCCAACCTCCGAATCTGGTGGGACAACTTCGACCCGGCCTGGTGGGCGCCACAGGAACCAGCGTGCACTTCCTGCATGACCTTTGGGATCTCAACTCCTTGAAGACAATGGAGGAGAACACTGTCAAACCCACGCCTGTAAAGGAGCTGCTCACGGCTGGGACCGCTTTGAAGGGTGAACTGAGGCACGCGGCGCTGGATTCTTTCTCGCCCCGCCCGATCCATCGGAAGATGGTCGTGCTGGAGATATTCAACCATAGGTGTCCTACAGTCAGGAACTGTCCCGATCACCACGCCTGGAACCCCGAGGGGTCCTGACGCAGGGGCACCGGTGGTGAGATGGTTCGCCCGCGGGCCACGATCGCCCTTTGGGACATTAGGAGTGGAGTTAACAGAAGAAATGACTCTCCGGTGCGCCACATGGATGATTAGGTCATCCTGTCCGGGCTCCGCGAGTGATGCGGCCAGGCTGGCCAAAGCATCTGCTTGACTGTTCTGCGATCTGGGAACGTGAATGACATCTGGTCGGGAGGGGAACTTAGCCATTAGATGGAGGGTGCACTCCAGCAACGGCATGAGTTCCATCTTTCTGACAGCATAGTCACCGTTAACCTACTCGACGACTACCTCAGAGTCCCCTTTCACACACAGACGGGGCACGTTAACCTCCAGGGCCAACTCGAGGCTAGTGATGAGGGAATGATATTCTGCCTCATTGTTGCTGCAGCCTTCTGATAATAAGAAAGAATATGGTAGAACGGCTTGCTCCGGGGTGATGAAGACGATACCTAGGCCCACCCTGTTAAGCCTAGGATCGTTGAGCCTTCTACCGGTAGGGATTCGGGAGGCACCGTCAAAGTGCATCTGCCAGCATGGGGTGGCGTGATCGACTGAGAGGATTTCCTCATCAGGAAATCCTGAATCCAGTGGATGGTCCACAGAGGTGGGGTGGGCGGCGAATAATTCTGCCAACGCCTGCCCTTTGACGGCCATCTGAGGTACGAACCTAATGTCAAACTGCTGGAGGATCACCGCCCAGCGTGCCAATTGGCCGGTCAACATAGGACGGATTAGGATGTATTTCAACAGGTCTACCTGAGAGACCAAATGTACCTCATGGTGCTGCAACTAGTGTCGTAACTTCTGTACGGAAAATACGAGCGCCAGGCAGATCTTCTCGATGGGAGAATATCTAATTTCCGCAATGAGGAGCCTGCAGATGAGGTAGTAGAGGCTATTCTCTATTCCCTCATTGTTCTTCTGGGTGATAAGGGCACCGAGGGATCTCTCCAGGGTGGTCACGTAAAGGACCAGCGGCCTACCGGGAATGTGTGGCATCAGGACCGGAGGTTGAAGCAGATACTGCTTTATTTCCTCAAAAGCGGTCTGACACTCTTCGTCCCACCCGTAGGCGGCGCCTTTCTTCATGAGCCAGGAGAAGGGCTTACAATTGCCGTCCAGATTCGCAATGAATCGGTGTATATAGGCTAAGTGGCCTTAGAGGCCTCGAAGCTCCCGAATATTACTCAGGGGAGGCATCTGACTGATGCCTTGATCTTCTCGGGGTCTGTCTCGATACTTCGATAGCTCACAATGAAGCCAAGAAACTTTTTGGATGTGACCCCGAAGGAACACTTCAACGGGTTCATCTTCAAGTGGCGAGAACAGAGGAAACCAAACACTTTCTCAAGGTCTTTGAGATGGTCCCGGCGCTGAAGAGATTTAACCACTAGGTCATCTACGTAGCATTCCACCAGTTTCCCGTGGATTGGCTTGAATATGCGGTGCATAGCCCATTGATAGGTGGCACCTGCATTCTTCAGGCCGAAGGGCATAACCCGCTAGCAGAAGGTACCCTGGGGGGCCCTGAAGGCAGTGAACTCCTCATCCTCAGGGGCCATCCGGATCTGGTTGTACCCGGAGTACCCATCCATGAAAGAGAGGGCTTGGAACCCGGCTGTCGCATTGATCAACAGCTCTGTCACTTGAAGGGGAAAGTCATCCTTCGGACAGTGGCAATTAAGATTGCGGAAGTCCATGCAGACCCTGATCTTCCCGTTCATCTTCCTGATGGGCACAATGTTGGCTAGCCACCTGGGGTACTAGACTTCCTTGACAAAGTTGGCCTTAATGAGCTTATCAACCTCGGCCTCAACCATGGAACCATGAAAAGGGTTCATTTTCCTGGGAGGCTGCTTGAACCCGTGATGGTTTGCTGGGAGGCCAAGGCGGTGGACGACTACCTGGGGATCTAGTCCCGGCATCTCATCATAACTCCAGGCGAACACATCACAATGTCGTCTGAGGAAGTATATGTATTGTTTTCTTTCCTTGGGAGGCATAGCGGCACTGACCAATGTGGGTCTCAGGTCTGCCTCACTACCGAGGTTCAACTATATTAGATCGTCGACCATGGTGGAGACACCTTCCTCAAAGGCGGGAGGATCATCTTCCATGTCTTCTTCTTTACTTGAGGAAGGATCGTCCACCGGGGGAGCCATTTCGGGGCTGCTCGACCCTGATGGGGAGCTATCACCGGCTTGGGCGGTGGAGGTTGTCCCAATGGGAGACTCATGCACCGTGGAGATCATGGCGATGAAGGCGGTCGATCCAATCCCATCTGGCCTTCAGCCCAAGGGGCCACACCTTACAACATCAAAGAAGTGGTGACACGTTGGCTTGAGCCGGTCGATTCCAGCTTGGCAAAACAGACACGTATGACGTACCGTTGTTGCTATGAGCCCAACGTCCCGATATCTCACAGGGGTAGGAGGCTCGGGGATCACCTGAGCCTGGTTGGTGTAAGAGTACGAGGTGATCTCCTACTGTCGCTTACACCCGGAAATGTGCCTTCCTCTGGTACTCGAGACAACAAAGCACTCTCCCATATCAGGAGTCGTAGCTTCCAACCAATGGATTGGGAAGACATATGCATCATCCAGACCAGCCCAGGGATCACTTGCGACAGCAGCGGGCTCAACCTCACCTGCTAGGATTTGCTTGTCCTTGCTCTTGTAGTAGTCAGCCTCCAGGTAACGGGCTTCACAAGAGGCAAACGGAGACGCATCTCCTTGGAGTAAACCCACTCGACCCTTAAGGGAGTATTTGAGGCATTGGTGGAATGATGAGGGAACCTCCGCGTGCAGATAGAGCCATGGCCTTCCCATCAATGCGTTGTAGGCAGTGTCCTGAGAGACAACCATGAATTCAGTATTGGCAACTAGGCCACCGAACTGGGTCTTCAGACGAATCTTGCCGAGTGGAGTTTGCTCGGTCCTATCATAACCCTGGATTCTGAGGTCGGAGGGAGTTAAATCATCCTCAGACAACACCAGTTTTCGCAGTGGCCGAGTTGGGATCAAGTTAATCCCAGAACCCGTGTCGACAAGACAGCGGCGGACTTCCACGCCATTGAACTGGCCGGTAATGTACAACGGGCGGATGTGCCCCTGTATGGGAAGGTCTTCATCTTCACCAGAAAACGAGATAACCACCTGACATTCGATGTCCCCGATCACCTCGGTGTGGAAGGATTCTGCGGCCGCTACCTCCGTTTCGAACTGGAGGGGGATCCTTAGAGCCTCAGTGAGAGCCTCACGCATTTCGGACGATAGGCGAAGGGCCTCAAGAATGGAAAGCCTTGCCGGAATACCATCCAGATGCTTCAAGACATCATAATTTCGCGCCAAATGCGAGCTTCTACTTACAGGAGGTTGCTCTGCGATTGGGGGCATGACGGGCCCTGCTGGTGGGACCGGCGACTGACTGGTACTAGGCACGTCCCGCTGTTCGCTAGCTGAATCCCGGGATGTGGCTGTCATGCTAGGACCGGAAGGTCGTGGTCGGGAAGCGGTAGGGCTGGGCTGGTTGCAACGCGGGAAAGGCAGTTCCGCCCGATCCAGCAACACAAACGGTGGTGGAGGGGAACCTGTTGTCACCGGGTGAGGGAGTCGCGAGTGCTGCTCTCTGTACCGGGCCTGCTGCCTGGTCGGTAGTGTGCAAGGCCTGACTGGAGGTGACGACTGTCGTGTCCCTGCGATTCACATAGCCACGACTCCTTCGGCGTTGGCGATGGCTGGGAACATTGGGGAGATCCGCCTGGTGCTCCTCATCGCCGGGAACCAAAAAGGGATTTACCAACTCTATGGTGTTAACCGAAGCGTACCCCGGGCTGTCCGGGAGGTCCACCTAGAATTCCTCATCATCAAGAGCCAAAAAGGGATTTACCAACTCTATGGTGTTAACCGAATCGTACCCCGGGCTCTCCGGGAGGTCCACCTGGCGTTCCTCATCGTCGGGAGCCAAAAAGGGATTTAACAACTCTACGGTGTTAACCGAAGCGTACCCCGGGCTCTCCGGGAGGTCCACCTGGCATTCCTCATCGTCGAGAGCCAAAAATGGATTTACCAACTCTATGGTGTTAACCGAAGCGTACCCCGGGCTCTCACTCGAGGAATTTTCCACTACCAGACAGGGTCTCGGAGGGATCCCCATCTCCAGGGGCATGAAATCACCGAGCGTGCGAGAAGATGACGGAAAGGGTAGGGCACGTTCTTTCTTCTTACGTCGACGCCTGCTCTTCTGAGAAGAAATAGGCTGGGACGACGAGGCCAAAGCGGCGCTCGCAGACTCTGAGGCCTCTGGTTGACTCAGGCGGGCACGGATAATGCCATGGGCACGGGCGACCGTCCTGTGGGCCATCCAGTCATTATACTTCCGGAACCCACGGTCAGAAACCTGTTCCCACCTATCCCCGTCGTCGCTGCTGCCATCTGATCCCACGAAGACACCTGCCACCTGTGCCGGGGTTGGGCCCAACCTGACTATGTTGTTGTCAATCTGGTCTTGGAGCCAGTCCTTGAACACATAGCACTGCCAGATGGTGTGTCCCAGGATCCGGTGGTAAGGGCAGTAATTGGGGTGATCAGTGAGACACGCCTCTTCTGGCTTCCGGCACTCAGGCAGCCGCACGATCCTCTGCTCCAAGGCCCTACGGAAATAACCGGGGATCTGGGCCTCGCCAAACGAGTAAGCTCAATTCCTTATATCTGGAAAGGGGACTCTTGGGGGCTGACCATGACCAGGGGCCGGAGGAGCAGGCTGAGGAGGCGGAGCCGGATTACCTCGCCTAGGTGGTGGCGGTGCGTTACGCGGAGGCGCCTGCTGATTTTGAGGCGGTCGCTGCTGGGCCGGAGGCTGTGCCCGCGGGGGTGGACCCCTACGAACCTGCTGAGCTGGCCTCACTGGCAGCAACTCTAGCTGTCTGGGGGCCTCAATCTGGGCCACAGCAACAGGCTCGGCTCTGGAGACTCTCCTTGCAGATATTACAGGAGGTAGCAGGCGTGCCTGACTGGCCTGTTGTCGGGCTTCTTCGAGGAGATGAGCCTTGTCTGAGAAGTCCCGGAACCCTCCAGGGTAATTCTGTGTGATCAGGGAAGGAACCAACTCCGACTTGACATTCCCTACACACATTGTCAATAATTTCTTTTGATTCAGTGGCATGTCAAGGGAGTACGTGAGCCCCTTCCACCGGGTGACGAAGTCCGCGACTCGCTCGTCGGGCCTTTTCTTGCACCTAAAGAGGTCTGCAATGTTCGTCTTCCGGTTTGTGGAACTGAACTGGTAGAGGAATTTCTGGTGAAGGTCCTCCCAGCTAGTCACTGATCCAATAGGGAGCTGGTTGTATCAGACGAATGCTGGTCCTTCCAGTGTCTGAACGAAGCACTGGAGCTTGGCAGCCTCCTACTGTGACGGAGTCCTTAACATAGGCCCGCACCTCGAGTTGAAGTGGACCAAGTGCTGAGGCAGGTCTCCGGTCCCGTTAATGGGGGAAAAAGTGGGGTTCTCGAATCCTGGCGGGGCCGGCATGTCATCCACCCACGCTGGGTACGGCTTGCCATCTGGCGAGATTGCCACCTGCCGAGTTTCCAGGGCCTCCAAGCGAGCGATGAGTACTTCCATCAGATCATCCGGGTGTGGATTCTTGTCCTGACGGGGATCTCTAATCACAAGCACGTTGTCAGGCTCTTCGATACGGTAGTCGCGCTTAGCGGCTCACGGGGCAGCTGGCGGAGCGACTCTCGGAGCAGCGGGAGGAAACCGAGCAGGGTCCCCCAGGTTGTCTCGCCACTCGGGAGGGTTCGGCAAAACATATAGTTCCCTCTTTCCATGGGTTCCAGGGTCTCCCCTGTCGGCGAACACGACACGGTCACGGTTGCCCGGGGGAATCTCAACAAGGGGTAGATGGCCCTGCCCCTGCTGTCCTGGTCTAGGAGCACCATAGTCAGGCCGCCGCTCTGCAATGCGTTCGGCCAAGAGCTCATCAACCAGCCTCTTTTTCTCAGCTAGCTGCTCGCGCAGCGCGGACTTCTCGGGATCTTCCTCTGCCTTCTACACCGAGGCAGATGGGTCAGTGAGTTTGACAGACCCAACGAGCTCTTTACCCTTGCCAATGTTTCGGCCGAGTGTTAGTGCCTCCGTGGGTACAGGAAGACCTAGGATGCTTCTCTGTTGGCCAGTAATCCTCCCAGATGGGTCCAGTAGCAGCATGTCCTCGGGGGGTGAGTCCCCGTCAAGGGGCTCCACAATGTTTCCCTCATCTGAAAGGTCAGACATGTTGACCGCGACTATCCTTGGCGACGTGCCCTCAGGGTCGCCTAGTGGATCGGGCTGTCGTCCGATCGAACAGAAGAGGAGAGCAATGTATTTCCCCCATCCACAGACGTGCGTGTGGGGGGTGTCTTCCTCGATAACTCTGCGGAGTACTTGAAAACTCTGAATGCATTGTTGCTGGAGGGCCTCGTGGTGGTCCAGCGACTCGGGGTGCCGGACCGTGGGGAGTGCTGCTAGGTCGACCTGGCGGCACTGCTCACCGATATCCTCGAGATGCGCTTGGCTCCCGGGATAAGTCTCTAGCTGATGATGGAGGCAGGAGTGAGTCACCTGGAGAATCTGGCAGAAGCATTCAAACTCTCCCGGGGTGAGTGACTCCGGCACATCAAAATCTGATTCTGCGGCCGGCCAAAACTTCTCAGGGAAGTGGCCCGCTGCAAAAATAGTCCAGAAGCTCCACGGCTCCGGTTCGGGGTCCGGAACCTGTCGACCCTGCTCGTCCAATGAGGAAAATCGGAGAATTGGCAATGGCGCCGAGGCAGGCCGCCAGGGCGGTGGGCTGGCCGGCGGGGAATACGGTGAATAGGCCGATTGGCCGCCGAGCCCTGGGTCATCCTCTAGGGGTTTCAGTGCCCTGGCTTCCATGTCGCGATAGGATGGGCCGGCGAACGGGCCTCCTGTCACAGCGTCGGCGCCTGCCAAGGGTGTATCGCCTCGCGATTCTTCTGTCGGTCCCCAGAAAAGCTCCTCACCCTCCCTAGTAGGGGCGGGAGGTGCTTCCGCGGAAGCCAGTGGAAACTGCGGGCTTGACCCTTGGTGGTACTCCAAGTCCTCGTCCTCCTGGATATACCTTCTAAGGCAGGAGGGAATCATATGGACCTCGCATTCGGGGAGTACAAGACTGATGCGCCGCGTCCCCATCCCTTCCCTCAACTCGAAGGGTTGGGGGGAAGGTTCCATAGTCGAGTTGTACTCTGCCTCAGAATCTGAGAAATGGACTGGTCTAATTTCCGTCCGGACTCCCCTGACATTCCTTCTACGGCGACGACGCCCGACCTTCCTGCCCCTGGGTAGCTCCTCAGGGTAGGGACGATTTCCGTCATAGGTTCCCCCGGCCACAATGGAGCTGGGGCATAGGGGACTGAGGGCCGGGGTACGAGAAGCACCGGGACAGATGTCAAAAGGGACATGGGGAGGACCTCCATGTGAGTGGGTGACTAGATACACAACAGATCCATGCTCGCGGCCAGCAGTTGGGGGAGTGACCTCATACCCCATGCAACGGGCGCTGGAAGGAGTCATACCCGGAGCATAGCCGTCGCGACGAAGCTTTCGGCTTTCCAGATCGGAAGCATGGAATGAGCCTTCATGGTGAGGGGCACTACCGAGGATTGGTCCGCAGTGGCCATCGCCAGTGACCACGACGGGGAGACTCGACCCACCTTGCCTGTAGGGCAGTCGGGGTTTCGATCCCAGTCGGGCACGTGGCTGCCCCTGCTCAACATGTTCGGGGGTCTGGTAACGGGAGTCAGTAGTGGCTCGGGCCACAGTGGTTGCTGATGTTGATTCCCCAGGATGGGCATTCTCTCCCGCTCGCGCCCGACGCTGGCGTCAAGTCAGATGGGTCGGAACCGGCAGTGCGGGCATGGAGATTGCCTGCTCCTCGGCTCGGGGAGTCGGGCGGCGGCGTCGACGCATCCTGGCGGGGGTTCTTGCCGTTAACCCCTGGGTTGGATCGCCGATCGGGTGGACCCAAACATCCCCCACCTCATTGGAGTAGGGGAGGGATGTGTGAAGGCGCTCCAAGGATAGGCTCCCGAAGCGGTTGAATGTCGGTGTGGGGAGCGGCGGCTCCCTGCGCGGCCCTTGAGGGTGGTGATGGTGGTGAGGTGCAGCCGCATCTAGATCCAAACGGTCCATGCCCCTGGTGGGGATGATGCCTTCCTCGTCATACCTAAGAACCAATTCATTGATCGCCCTCCGTTGGATGATTTCTGACGGGGAGAGGGGGCGCAAGTGCCCGGTTGCTACGGTGGTTGAAGTCGGAGCGGCCGTGAAATGGGCGGGACCGCGCGGGGTAGCCGCGTCGGTGCTTCCCCTGCCCCTGAGCTAGTGGGAAGGTGGCGATCGAGCTCCGGATGCAGTGATCTGGTTCCTGGAAGCTGGGAGATAAACCCA
This sequence comes from Viscum album, assembly GCA_963277665.1. Classification (NCBI taxonomy): domain Eukaryota; kingdom Viridiplantae; phylum Streptophyta; class Magnoliopsida; order Santalales; family Viscaceae; genus Viscum; species Viscum album. The sequence goes on from OY728140.1 coordinate 659,066,678, forward strand.
TTAGCGTCAACAGGAAAAGAGATCACCAACCAAGGCCCAGCGTCATTCCATCTTCCATAGTCGGCGAGAAGGATCCATGCTGACAGCGTCACAGAACGGAGTAGTCAACGTCCTGACGGCCTAGACCCTTGGTGGGCTCCCATCCCGGTGAGGGTTACCTGGACCTGGTGACAATATATTCTTTCGATGACCTGACGGATACCATTCCCCGTGTTGAGGAGAAGAGATTCACGTCGGGTTCACCATTTTTTGTTTCTGACGCTTTCACCGGGGCGCGCGCGTCCGTCTGCGGGGGAGGACGTGCTGCTTGTTACCCCGCATTCCCGCTTTCCAAAGGTGGGCGGAATCCGTTCCTTGTTCAGGGACGTCTTCTCCTTGATCTAAAGTGGGATGATGGGATGTCGCTTCTTCCTTCCGTGGATTCCTCCTCGGAGCTCATCACCTAGTCCGGGTCTCCCTCATAGATTTAAGACGGGTTTGTGAATCTCATTCCCGGTGCCATATCTACATAGATGCCGATTAATTACTCTGCTTCCGTCAAGACGCTCAAAGGGGTCTCGTCGGGGCAGCAACCTTCGGTGAGGATAATGGTCACGTTAGGGCGTCGTCGGCATGTATGTGTTTGGTCCCTCATCACAGGGCTTCTCGAGGGTGCGGAAGCCCAAGGCATCCCACATCGCACGTGGGGAATGTGTACTATATGAGGTTTTCCTCAGCTTCCCATGTTCGACACGGGGTATGCCGCGAGTTTAATGTCTTGCGTAGACGGGTCGGATTGAAGGGCCCCTGGGGGGAACACCGATGTTGGGGCCAGCACGTGGGCGGCTTCACGGATGCTATGGAGTGGAATGGGGTGTCATGGTCCCACCGGGATGTGGCGGCTTGGGTAAGGATCAGGATGGATGGTGGAGTGAGACATCGGGCTTACATTCTGGGGTGGCCCAATAGGAGGAATACAGTTTAACGTCATGCAGGATGAGGGCACACAGTTTAACGTCATGAAAGATGATTGTATGTGGTGCTTACACTCTGAGGCGGACCATGGTGGGTATGGGGCTTACACTCTGAGGTGGCCCATGGTGGGTATGGGGCTTACGCTCCGAGGCGGCCCATGGTGGGTATGGGGCTTACGCTCCGAGGTGGCCCATGGTGGGCAGTGAACCGACGTAAAGAGGTCGGAACAACTGGGTGGTGGGCTTGAACCTCGTCGAGACTTCCTACGTACCATGTGTTAGCACGGATCAAAGTCCACGTAGTTCGCTGGGATGGGGATTACGCTCTGGGGTGGCCCATGGTAGGATGTCATGGTCGATGCGTGCTCTAAGCCAAAGTGAGTTATGCTCGGTGTGGGAAACAAGAGGCATTAGGGATCAGACGATCACGTCGCAAAGGGTGCGTCCGTGAGAAGTGGAATGGGGCTTACGTGTTGAGCGGATCAAAGAGGAAATAGGGGCTTACGCGTGGTTAGCGTCCCTTGGTGTCGGGGCTTACTCCAAGGTGGAGGCCCGTGGTGCGACAAAGCGCAGTGGGAAAAAAAGACTCCACTGGCCTTGGCAGGGGGAAGTACGGAGATGCACGGGTGCAGTCATCCGCAAGAAAGGGTAGGGGCTTACGCTCTGAGGCAACCCTTCCCCCACGGAAAAACGCCGCTCCGACAAGGAGGATCTCATTCCATGTGAGGAAGAGTCCATTCCCGTGGATATGAGTGGCGTAAAAAATGTCCGAGATGGGGGGACCCTGCGTGCGAAGCACGGGGTCGGACCACAGTTTAACGTCTTGTGTTAAGGACGAGGTGCTCAGCAGTTTAACGTCCTGCAGCTTGGACGGGGTGGGTTTTCTCCACACCCCCTAGGGCTTACATTCCCAACTCCCTCTACCCCTTGTGGAAGGGAAGGCATCGGCAAGGCCGTAGTGAAGGGGGGCCGTAGGGAAAACCATCGGGGGGTCCACGTTAGTGTGGCTATGCGAAGAAGAAATAGCCGTTAGCGTGACTATGCATAGAAGTATAAGGCAAAGAAACGCAAAAGGAAACACGGCCCAGGGGACCTTGAGGTTACATTGCATGAGCCTGGAAGGACGTGCGGGAAAACAACGCATGGCGCGCATGCCCGGCAGGGGAGACATCAGGTGCCGGTGCAGGGGGCAGCCAAGGGGCGTCAAGTTGAGAGGTCCCGGGCTTTGCACGCAAAAGGGATTATTGGAGCGCAAAACAAAAGGACGGCGTGCAATTGGAGTAATGGAATTGCGCGCGAAGAGGGAATTACGCGTAGGGTTTTGCGCGCAAGGAAGGGTATTGTGCGCACTGGACGCGAATTGCGCGCAAGGCTGGAAACAGGGAGAAAGGGAAAATTCACTGAATCTGGTGGAGTTGCGCGCAAAGGGAAAACTCTGGGGCAAGGTGGCGCGAAATGAGGGATTACCTGGATGTCATATTTCGCGTGGGGGGAGCCGAATTGCGCGCACGAGAGTCACTTCGGATTCCTCAACCCCCAAACCGTTCGGGGTCACCTTATATTTATAAGGGACCTCGGGTGCAGAATCCAGGCGGTGCGTGAAAGTTTCCGCGCCGGGAACAACCGGCACGCAAAAATCTCACCGCGAAGAACCAGGGCGCGCAATTATTGCACGCCACACCGACGCAATTCCACGAATCCCAGGAGTACATCGCGTGCAGAACCTTTTTTCGTGCGGATCCTCTTTTATTTCGCGCACCACTTCCCGGGCCTCCGGTTCGGGCCTCTGATTCCGAATATGACTTCACTTCATCATTTCGATACTTCCTCCAGGAGTTACGGTCTTTTTTCGGCATCAACAACAGTGCTTCTTTGTTTCGAGTACCAGAGGAAGGCATATTTCTGGGTCCAAGCGACAGCGGGAAATCACCTCGTAATCTTACACCAACTAGGCTCAGGTGATCCTCGAGCCTCCTACCCTTATACGTTAACGGGACGTTTGGTTCATGGAAACAGATGTACGACATACGTGTCTGTTTCGATGGTCCAGAATTGACCGACTCAAGCCAACGCGCCACTACTTCATTGATGTCATAAAGCGTGGACCTTTGGGATCAAGGCCAGATGGGATTCGATCAACTGCCATTGTCGCCATGGTCTCCGCAGTGCATGAGTCTCCTGACGTGACGACCTCTGTCGCCCAAGCCGGCACCAGCTTCCCATTAGGGTCTGGCAGCCCTGAAACGGCTCCCCCCACGGATGATCCCTCCACAAGCGGAGAGGAGGGCATGGAAGATGCTCCTCCTGCCTTTGAAGAAGGTTTCCCCACCACAATCGATGAGTTAGTTCAGGTGAACCTCGGTAGCAAGGCGGACTCGAGTCCCAAATTGGTCAGCGTCGCTATTCCCCCCAAGGAATGGCAACAGTACGTGGACTTCCTCAGACAACACCGTGATGTGTTCGCCTGAAGTTATGATGAGATGCCAGGACTAGACCCCCAGGTATCCGTCCAATGCCTTGGCCTTCCAGCAAACCATCGCGGGTTCAAGCAGCCTCCCAGAAAGATGCACCCCTCTCATGGTTCCCTGGTTGAGGCCGAAGTTGATAAGCTCATCAAACCCAACTTCGTCAAGGAAGTCCAGTACCTCAGGTGGCTAGCCAACATTGTGCCAGTCAGGAAGAAGAATGGGTAGATTAGGGTCTGTATCGACTTCCGCGATATCAATCACCACTGTCCGAAGGATGATTTTCCCCTTCCTGTGACAGAGTTATTGATCGATGCCACAGCCGGGTTCCAAGCCCTCTCCTTCATGGATGGGTACTCCAGCTACAACCTGATCTGGATGGCCCCCTAGGATAAAGAGTTCACTACCTTCAGGGCCCCTCAGGGTACTTTCTGCTACTAGGTTATGCCCTTCGGCCTGAAGAATGTGGGTGCCACCTATCAACGGGCTATGCATCGCATATTCAAGCCAATTCTCGGGACACTGGTGGAGTACTACGTGGATGACCTGGTAGTTAAATCTCGTCAGCGCCAAGACCATCTCAAAGACCTTGAGAAAGTGTTCGGCTTCCTCCGTTCTCGCCACTTGAAGATGAACCCGTTGAAGTGTGCCTTCGGGGTCCCCTCCGGAATGTTTCTTAGCTTCATTGTTAGGTATCGAGGCATCGAGATCTACCCAAAGAAGATCAAGGGAATCTTCCAGATGCCTCCCCCAAATAATATTCGGGAGTTGAGAGGCCTCCAAGGCCACATAGCCTATATACACCGATTCATTGCGAATCTGGCCGGAAAGTGTAAGCCCTTTTCTTGGCTCATGAATAAAGGCGCCGCCTATGAATGGGACGAAGAGTGTGAGATCGCTTTTGAGGAAATCAAGCAGTATCTGCTTCAACCTCCGGTCTTGATGCCACCCATTTCCGGAAAGCCTCTGTTCCTTTACGTGACCACCCTAGAGCGATCCCTCGGCGCACTTCTCGCCCAGAAGAACAACGAGGGAACATAGAATAGCCTCTATTACCTTATCTGCATGCTCCTCGATGTGGAAATTAGATATTCTCCCATCGAGAAGAGCTTCCTGGCACTCGTATTCGCCGTGCAGAAATTGTGGCACTACTTGCAGCACCACGAGGTACAGCTGGTCTCTCGGGTAGACCCGTTGAAATACAATCTAAACCGACCTATGTTGACTGGCCGATTGGCATGCTAGGCAGTGATCCTGCAGCAGTTCGACATCAGGTTCGTACCTCAGAAGTCCATCAAAGGACATGCGTTGGAAGACTTCTTAGTTGCCCACCGAACCTCCGCGGACCAGCCACTGGATCTAGGATTTCCTGATGAGGCAATCCTCTCAGTCGATCACGCCACCCCATGCTGGCAGATGCACTTTGATGGTGCCTCCCGGAGCCCCACTAGTAAAAGTCTCAATGATCCGAGGCTCAACAGAGTGGTCCTGGGCATTGTCTGCATCACCCCGGAGCAAGCTGTTCTACCGTATTCATTCTTGTCGTCAGAAGGCTGCACCAACAATGAGGCAGAGTATCATGCCCTCATCACTGGCCTCAAGTTGGCTCTCGAGATTGACGTACCCCATCTGTATGTAAAAGGGGACTCCAAGCTAGTCATCAGGTAGTTCAATGGTGACTATGCTGTAAAAAATCCAGAAATCATGCCATTGCTGGAGTGCACCCTCCGTCTAATGGCTAATTTCCCCACCCGGTCAGAGGTCATTCACATTCCCTGATCACAGAACAGTCGAGAAAATGCTTTGGCCAGCCTAGCTGCATCACTTGCGGAGCCTGAACAGGATGACCTAATTATCCACGTGGTGCATTGGAGAGTCATTGCTCCTGTTATTCCGGTGGGAAATTGTGGCCCGCGAGTGAACCATCTCACCGCTGGTGCCCCTACATCAGGGTCCCCGGGGGCTTCAGGTGCGGTAATCGAGACAGCTCCTGACTGGAGGAAGCCCTTGGTTGAATATCTCCAGCATGACAATCTTCCACCGGACCGAGATGAGTGAGAGAAAATCCGACGCCGCGCACCGCAGTTCACCCTTCAATGCGGTCCCATCCTTGAGCAGCTCCTTTACAGGCGTGGATTTGATGGTTTTCTCCTCTGTTGCCTTCAAGGAGTCGAGATCCCACAGGTCATGCAAGAAGTGCACGCTGGTTCCTGTGGCACCCATTTGGTCGGGTCGAAGTTGTCCCACCAGATTCGGAGGCTGGGATACTTCTGGCCCTCCATGATCTACAACTGCATCGAGTATACCAAGAGGTGTCATGCGTGCCAAGTTCATGATAACTTTGTGCCTCAGCCACCAGAGCCTCTCCATTCTACCAAGTATTCTTTTCCCTTTGCAGTCTGGGGGTTGGATGCCATAGGGCCTTACCCGCTGGCGACGACCTGCCAGTGCCAGTTCATCTTGACCGCTATGGACTTCTTCTCTAAGTGGGCAGAGGAAATCTTGTCCTAGGGCCTTACCCGCTGGCGACGGCCCACCAGTGCCAGTTCATCTTGACCGATATGGACTTCTTCTCTAAGTGGGAAGAGGTAATCCCGCTCAAGGAAGTCAAGGCATATTCTATCACTAACTTCATGAGATCCAATATCATCTATCAGTTTGGTGTACCTCACGCTATCCTCATGGATAACAGAACCAACTTCCGAGAAGCCTAGCTGAAGAAACTGTACGCTAAGTACAACATTCGCTCTAACCACACCTCCCACTATCATGCGCAGGCGAATGGACAGATCAAGGCATTTAACAAAATCCTCTCTAACATTCTGCAGAAGATGGTTGGTCAGAACAAGAAAATTTTCCCGAACAAGCTCCCCAACACCCTCTGGGATTATAGTATGATAACCCATAACTCCACCCAGGTGACTCCGTATTCCCTGGTATATAGAGCTGAGGTCGTCCTGCCCATTGAGATCCAGTTCCCCTCACTGCGCATGGCGTTCTACGACCAGAAAGCGCCGGATAGAGTTTCCAAAATCCGTCTAGCCTAATTGGAAGCGTTGGACGAAAGTAGGATTCACACTTTACAGAAATTGGAAAGGAATTAGAGTAGGATGGCTCGAGCTTTCAATAAAAAGGTTTGCCTCCGCTCCTTCCTGCAAGGTGACCTAGTGCTAGCTCTCAGAGCACCAATGATTCCTGGCAGGAAACCACCCAAGTTGGAGCCCAAATGGGAGGGGCCTTTTATTTTCCATAAGGTCTATCCCAATGGCGCGTATTCCCTGGTGACTATGGATGGTGAGCATGTCCCTCCTCCCACCAACGCCAGGTTCCTCAAGCAGTACTTTTCATAAAGACCCTCATGGTCTAGAATGACCTTAAACTCTACCATCCCGCACGAAGTTAAACTGTATTTCGTCCTACATGACGTTAAACTGTACTTCAAGAACTACGCGTGGCTTGATTCTAATCCTAATGAGATACGTAGGAACGCCCGGACATTTCGTCTTGGGTCCAGCCCCAATTATCTCTTTTTTCTCGTTCCATCATGACCTTAAACTATACCGTCCTGCATGACGTTAAACTGTATTTCGTCCTACATGACGTTAAATTGTACTTCTAGAACTACGTGTGGCTTGATTCTCATCCTAATGAGATACGTAGGAACGGACGGACATTTCGTCTTGGGTCCATCCCCAGTTCTCTCTTTTTTCTCGGTCCCGCATGACCATAAACTGTACCGTCCCGCACAACGTTAAACTGTATTTCATCCTACATGATATTAAACTATACTTCAAGAACTACATGTGGCTTGATTCTCATCCTAATGAGATACGTATGAATTCCCGGACATTTCATCTTGGTTCCAATCCCAGTTCTCTCTTTTTTCATGGTCCTATATGACCATAGACTGTACGGTCCCGCACGACCCTAAACTGCACCTGGGTCCGAGTTCTAAGACCTTAAACTAAGACCCTTACACGGTCCAGCATGACCTTAAACTACATTTTTCCCTACATTTGGGCCCCTTGGGTCTGAGTTATATGACCTTAAACTAAGACCCTCATGGTCTACTGTGACCTTAAACTACATTCTCGTCCTACATGACATTAAACTGTACTTCAAGAACTATGTGCGTCTTGATTCCCATGCTTACGGGAAATGTAGGATCGCCTGAACACCTAGATGTCAGGTCCAGCCCCATCTCTTAGGAGACAACACGATCTCTCAGTCACCTTGGCCTCTTGGCCTATCCCTCCCCATGTATGGGATATATAGGTGTGGTATAGGGTTTTTGGCATTATGCCCCCTTCTCCCGGGGATCCACCATCTTTTGGCCGCTCTCAGACTGAGCCCTTCGACCCTTTCCAGTGGTCTGATAATGTGTTCAGAGTACTCTGGTCTAGGACCTGGAGTGTCAGATTCGACTTAGGCAAGTTTTCGTCTGCTTGTCAATCTTTGTGTTCCCCTTCATTCAGGCCCCACCATCTTTCACAGCCGGAGGGACCCCCAGGAACGGCCTGGATACAACTCCCAAGGGCTCTCCTACCGTCATGAGCCAATGCCCTCGAGGGTTTCGAGCAACAAATTGATACAAATCCCCTGTTTTGAATTTGGTCAGTGGTTGATGCTCATTTGTTTTTCCCTACCTCTAGGCTTACATGATAGGATGATGTGTTGCGAACATGGTCAACAGTAATCCTACATCGTCACGTCGGCTTCCTTAGGCCCTGAATATTGGTTGCATGATTCACATTATGTTCTTCTCCACCGTGTCAAGGTGGAACCTCGACACTCCTTGTACTAACCCTCAGTACACCCCCACATGTCAGACAGACCAAGTTGCGTAACGATGTCTCTCGGGGCTCCCGCGATCTGAGCGCTAGAGTATGTGCTTGGGTTTCTTCTTTACAGGTTGTGTGCAGCTTGACCCTCATCCCCATGGGGAACGATGAGTCGCCCGGACATTGCGTTTCGGGACCAGTGTAGCTGGGATCTAGCATCTCTTATCCCCCTCCTGATTGTTGAACCCTCGTAGGCCCCTTTAGCCTGAGGCTCCTCTCTCAGAATCGCATGTGGTGATGGTATGGGATTATGCCCTCACCCGCATCAAGTATGCTTTATCGCATCATGTGTGTTCCCCTAGGTCCAAACCATATGACCTTAAACTGTGTTGTAGGTCTAAACTATATGACCTTAAAATGTGTTGTAGGTCCAAATAATATGACCTTAAATTGTGCCCTAGGTCCATACCATATGACCTTAAATTTTGAAGTTGGTCTAAACCATATGACCTTAAACTGTGCTGTAGGTCCAAACCATATGACCTTAAACTGTGTTGTTGGTCCAAACCATAGGACCTCAAACTGTGTTGTTGGTCCAAACCATATGACCTTAAAATGTGCTGATGGTCCAAACCATATGACCTTAAACTGTGTTGTTGATCCAAACCATAGGACCTTAAACTGTGTTGTTGGTCCAAACCATACGACCTTAAATTGTGATGTTGGTCCAAACCATATGACCTTAAACTGTGCTGATGGTCCAAACCATATGACTTTAAACTGTGTTGTTGGTCCAAACCATATGACCTTAAACTGTGCTGTTGGTCCTACCACACAACCCTAAACTGTGATGATATCGTCCTTGCCGCACAACTAAAAATGGCACTACATTGTGATGACCTCCCATGGGGGACATCACGCCAGGTATTGGTCGATTTCCATACCGCTTGTCAATGCCTGTTATGGCTTGATTATTGTGGAGAAGCTAGAAATTTCTATGCTAGGCCAGTCTCCCCACAAAAGAAAAACCATTTACCTTCAAGAACAAACAAGATATATCAAATGTCGCTTCTTTTGGTGCAAGGGCTAGACCCGCAAGACTCCTTCGTCCTTTTCTTAGGTGCCATATCACTCCATGCTTCCTTTCAAAACTATGTATGGCTTGATTCTCATCTTTATGAGATACGTAGGAGCACCTGGGAACTTCCCCACAGGCCCATCCTAACTTTTCACGTTCGGTCTCTCGGCCTAAACTCATCCCTAGGAGCACATAGTAAGCAGGTCTTTGCCCCATTCACGTTGGGTTTTGAAACCACTTTACCGTGTGTCTCCCATTCCCCTTATCCCTTGGTCCGAGTTCTAAGACCTAAAACTAGGATCCTTTGCTTGGCTTTCCACGACTCGGTCTCTCTTCTAGGATTGTACAGTGTGGTGTGGGATTATGTCCTCATTCACGTCAGGTTACTCGCCATGTCGTGCCTATCCCCAGATGAGATGTGTCCCCTGTCTCGCACGACATTAAACTGTATTTTGTCCTACAAGACGTTAAACTGTGCTTCTAAAACTACGTGTGGATTGATTATCATCCTAATGATATACGTAGGAACGCCTGGACATTTCGTCTTGGGTCTAGCCCTAGGGATTACCAAACCCCGTCCCTTATTATTGTCGTCCCCTCGGCCTAACTCCTTGGGAAGTGGTGTAATCATGAAATCTACCCCGAATAAGTTCGAGATGCCCCATATTAATAATGGGAAGCGGCAGTTCTCTCACCAGAGAGGTCCTTCCCGAAAATTGGGACGATCTGTGATCAGGTTGGTACGTCCGCCTAATGCGCCTCCGCCACGGTGGCGCAATTTCGGGAGTGTTGGACTCTGTTTGAACAAACAACATTTCCACTTTCCACGCTTTGTGTTCCCCTTTATTCGGATCCACATTCTCTTTCCTGTCTGATGGGACCCCCTAACAGTATGGATGATAGACCTATGGTCCGCCTACTATCCTTGGCCAATGTTCTAGAGGACTGGTCATGTTTGACGGGACCCCCTAGCAGTATGGATGGTAGAATTTGGTCCGCCTGCTGCCACAATTTGGATGATAGAACTTTGGTCCGCCTATTGTAGCAATATTCATGATAGAACTATAGTCCGCCTGTTGTCCTGGGCCAACGTTCTGGAGAACTGACCAGCGATATTTGAGTTAGGCCCCGTGTTGTGAACATGGTCAGCGGTCAGCCCTCATTTATTGTCCCCATTCGGGGCCAACATGATATGGATGCTGCATTTCCATCACGGTTAATAGTTATCATCCATTGTCGCGCCCCGTAATGTTCCGAATTAGGGTAGTGTGATTCACCTTTCCTTTCCATCTCCGTATGTTCGGATGGATTTCAATGCCCCCGGCATTGCCCTGATCGTGTGTCGGAGCACATTGAGAAGGTGATATATCAATCGGTCTGAGGTCTTCTCCTCATAAATCCAGGCCCAATTTTGGATGCCTGAAACTTGGTTAATGCCCCAAAGTTGGATGAAATGATAGCACGAGTATCCTTTGCTTCTCGCGTTGGGTGTGACCCACAGGATCTTAGGGATGAGTTGTTATTCATTTTGGAATTATGGTTGAGCATATTAAACCAAGGGTAAAATGAATGGATTTGGCCATGTATTGGATTAAAATGATGAGAAGTACAAGAAAGAGGTTCATGAGATGGCCAAAACAAAGCCCTTAAGGATCAGCATGCTAAATCAATCTTTCCAGCGCTGCTAACCTTTGGTCGGTAGCCTCCAGGACTGCTTCTCTCTCCTTCAAGACTCTCTCCTCATCAGTCGCCATAGAGCAAAGCTCGCCAATCATAGCTTGTTCCTGCGCCTGCTCGGTTCGAAGTACGGTCATCTGGTGAATCGCCTCCATCAGTTGTTCCTGCAAATCCACCAGATGGGTCGTCAGTTGCTCCACAAGCTCAGATCATGTTGAAATGAAGGCCTCCTTATCTGTCGCCTGCCCTTCGAGGTGTCGGACCTCCCGCTCCTCCCTCAGCAATGCTCGGGCGCTCACCAATCTTTCCAGACACTTGGCAACGTTGGTGTGCCAACTTCTCTTGCGTATCTTCTCGGCCATGTAATCACGGATCGTCAGATGAAGGTGATGAGAGTCAGTCCCTCTGGTGCATAGGAAACGCTGCCAGGTCTGGAGTGATCCCATTTGTCTCAGCCAATCCGACTGGGGCTGTCTGATAAAGCGCTGAATACACTTCAACCCTTTGCAATGTGTCATCTGGATCTCCTCGGATGCCTCTGAGTCTGAGTCATCTATCTCTTTAGGGTTAGCGAGTTGGTATGTAGGGAAGGAAGCCAGCAGATCGGCAGTTGGATTTTCCTTAGGGATGACTTCATGAGGAATAGGATCCTCGACATCTGGGTGACCCTCCTCTCTCACCCCGATAGCGACGGTTCCTCCCTCAGCCTCCGGCCTCGCCTTAAGAACAACGCCGCTGATGTCCACTGCCCCCTGCTCACCAATTGCTGGGGCCAACTCAGTGTAGGGAGCATGTTCTGAATGAGGTGGTATGCCCGCCACTGGTCCACTCACAGACGGCCCGAGCTCTGCATCCTGATGAGCCTCCAATGTTGAGATCACTACGTAAGTCGTACGCTGATTAGTTGGGATATTTTGATAACAAAGGCCAGTAGTGAAGCGTGAGACTTACAGGACTCCAGAGAATCGGTCTCCAGTGTTCCGGCCTCTGTAGGAGCCGCCATGATGGGAGACCCCTCTGCGCTTGTCAATTCAATGATGGGTGTCAGATCCCCATCCTGTCCCACCGGTTCCTCCCCTCCCTCCTCTAGTGGGGATGCCCGTCTAACACTCAACCGCTCCTGAGTGAGGTAGAGAGATGGTTTAGAAATTGAAAAGGAGAATGGATGAAGAAGGAAAATGAATGAAGATAGAGATAGACCTCAAGTATCTTGGTTATGTCGAGATCAGAGCCAAAAATCTCGCTGCTCTCTTGGAGACTCCCTTGGTAGGTCACCCCCTGTGACCCCTCACCTTCGGTTTCTCCTTCATCTTCATCTTCTCCTTCACCTTCATCTACTCCGGTCTCCTCCTCCCCCTCCGACTCCTTGTCACTGTTGCCTTCTCCCAGAGGAATCACTTCCGGATCATGCTCCTGGTCGAGCATCACTTTCACTAGGAAAGGTGTCTCTGCAAGCTGACCCCTTTGGCATGCATATGTGTACATGGCCATCAGATAAGCATGCCGCCGATGGAAATTTACCTGGTGGGTAACTCGAACGAGCCTGGCCTCTGGCATCTGGATCCCGTTTCGCATTACCTTTCTCCAGATGGCTTAAACGCTCGGCAATTACCACAGGGTCATACAAGCCGACCACAGTGCTGGGAGAATTGCATCTTTGGAAGGTTCGAGCAGGTACCTTATCTGCTTTCCGAGTAGCTCCCTGGACACCTCATGTGACCCCCTATGGGCAACGAGGTCGCGGCGGCACTGTGTGATGTTCTCGCTGCTGAAGTCCCGGCCTGCGCGGGCCTCGCTGCCTGACACACCCCTGGTTTCCCCCTTCCAGCAACACCTTGCCTTCTTCCCCGTCGCCCGGTTTCCGCACGAGTAGCCTCAAGTTTCCGGAATCTCTTGCGTAAAATCCCCTCAGGGTACGCGATGGTCTAGTACTCGGCATACTCGGTTTCTAGGACAACATCAACCATGGTGGGAGAAAGAGTAATGACGTCACCGGAGCTGAAAGTGGTAAGCATCAACCACATCTGGCATATAATACATGGATTCTTCTCCTTCCAGAAAGTCGTGAATACCTTCTTCGGTATTCTTTTGAGGCACCCGAATTTCCTGGAGAATCGGGATGGCACGTAAGGCTCACAGATCACCTTCCCGTCGATCCGAGCCAGGAGAACCCTGCCCCAAATGCTCTGAAAATACTCCTGCTGTTCTAGAGTGCCTTGCCCATTGTCCACCATTTGGACGACCGGGGTGGGGAATGGGCTGAAGTGGAAGCTTTTGTGGTTGCCAATGCGGATTCTCACGCCCTCCTCATTGAGCGTCATTGGTGCCACCCCGGCGATGTTCAGTATGGACAGTCGCAGGCCATTCCCTGGAGGACGGATGGCGTTTGGGAAAGTGTACCCACCGAGATGAGCCGCCACCCAGCCGTGGAAGATCTGGAATGGGCCACATAATCTCCGTGGTGACCCCCTCGTGAGATGCATCCTAGGATGGCATATATCTTGGCCAGAATGGGGACCCCCAAGTTGAACTGTTTGTTGGAGGCCATGGTGCCCACCATCACTAGGGTTGCTGGACGGATGCCCATCCTCGCGCCCCGCACCGACAGGAGCCACCACTCAGAAAGGAGGCAAGGAACCCGATGTATCCGACGTTCGGGTCCTGGGTCTCAATGACGCGGTATCCCCATGATTGGTATTGCCCCGCCTCTAGGGTCCTCCAGTATGACCCATCCCTGCTCCTCTGAGCCGCGGTTGGGCACCGTTTACCCTTTCCTGGCATCTTGATGGCCGGATCCTTCTCAAGGAACTAGCTGAACCAGCCCTTGTAGGCAATGTCCTTCAGGAAGTCCTCGACCCCCAGCCTCTCTTTGTCCAGCTCCAACAGGTGCCACGTCATCATGGGCGTCCGTGACCTATCTTCCCAGGTGTTCTTTGGAGGAACGAACTCGTCGTATTGGTAGCCCTCTAGTGTGATACCTTCAATGCAGTGAATGTCCCAGAGACTGATGACAACTTCTCCATGGTGAAGGTAGAATGTTTTGGTATCAGGAGACCACCAGGTGAATAGCTCCGGCCCAAGCTCAGGTTGACGGTGAAAGTGGAACTGCGACGTCCACACCGCTTCGAACAGGCCAATATGCCGCAGTTCATCCCCAAATTGGTCGCAAGTATGAAAAAACCAGAACACCTAAGCCCACTCGCTGGTGAAGTTTCCCTCGGACTGCAGGTCCCAATCCTTCAGCCAGCCCTTCATGTCATCTGTGACGCTCTGACGGAACGTGCTCGCGTATAGGGCTAGAGAATTATCTGTGACATGCTCGTCCCTGGTAATGGTTCTGGTCCTCGGGTTCAGGACATATACGTTTATATGTCTGGTTTCCCTAGCAGGACGGCCATTGTTGGTGATGTTTTAGCGAGGAAGATCGTCCTCTTGGGTCACCCATGACCGCGGTGTGTCCACCTCGAAGCCTGACAGGGGCACCTCCTCCAGGATGCCAAAATTCCAGAGCGGGAGGTTGTCAGATAGGGGATACATCTTCTGTGCTGGATTCAGCATGTTAAACAAGGTCAGGTTGTTGGAAACGATCACCTTGGTGCCATAAACCCCATCGTTCGCCACCATTTCGGTCCTACGAGTGGTGACTTCCCCCTCATCAACTCGGTCTGCAACCATCTTGAATATCTCGGGAGTTGCACGAAACCAGGATGTAGTGCGCAGAATCGGAGGGTGCTGCGTGAAATCTGAAGTGGCAGCGTGAAATCCAGGAGATGGGTGCGCAATCAGCATGCTAGGTGCGGAATATCCCGAGAAGGCACGCAAGGAAGGCCAAAATTTGGAAGTAATTATGCACTGCCAGTGCATTTTTACGCGGAGCCGCATGAGCAATTTTGCGCACGAGAGCGATAAGATTATCGCGCGGAAAAGCTTGATTATAGATTCCGGACCCAGCGCCCGTTTTTATAGGACAGGACAGGGTTCCATGCCATGTGGAAAAAAGAATTCTGCGTGGATCTGTTGTTTTTCACACCGTGTTGGTTTTTGCACGCTAAGTGCCCCAGAGAGGCCCTGTTTCGGCATTTCGGAGTTTCCCTCAGAATATGACTGTTGTGACCTCTCTCCTATCCAATTCCGAGGGGGGGGATTTTGTAGACGCCGAAAAAGTGCGTAACTCCCAGAGGAAGTTTTGAAATGACAAAGAGAAGCCATATTCGGAATCAGAGGCCCAATCTGGAGGCCCGAGAAGTGGTGCGCGAAATAAAAGAGGACTTGCGCAAAATAATTTTGTGCGCAAGAAGCATCCCCGAGATTCGCATAATCGAGCCAGTGAGGCATGCAATTTCGCGGGCCCCGGTTCCTTGCAGTGAAGCTTTGCACGCCGGCGGTGCCTGTGTGGAACATTTCGTGTGCCGCCTAGATTCCATGTCAGCCGATGCCTATAAATAGAAGGCGACCCCAAATGGTTTGGGGTTGCGGAATTCAGAATGGCTCCTGTGCGCGCAATTCTGACTCCCCCGCATGCAATATGATGTCTAGGTAATTCATCTTTTCGTGCAACCTTTCCAAGGGGTTCGCCTTTGCGCGCAACTCCACTGGCTTAAGTGAATTCTAACACTCCTCCGGGTTCTTCCCTTGTGTGCAATCCTTCATCTGTGCACGCAATCCCCATCTTAGCGTGCAATCCCAATACTTTGCACGCAATCACCTTTCTCCACAATCCTTTGGTCCTATTGCACTACATCACGGTGTTTTTCAGGAAAACCTTCTCTTTGCGCGCAACACCCAGGACCCTTTACCTTGAAGCCCCTTGGATGCCTCTCTGCACCGGCACCTGATGTCTTCCCTTCCAGGCATGTGCGTCATGCGTTGTTTTCCCGTACGACCTTCTAGGCTCGTACGAAATAACCTCAAGGTACCTTGGTCAGTGTTTCCCATTGCATTGCTTTGCCTTGTGCTTCTCCACATAGGCACGCTAACGGCTATTGCTTCTTCGCATAGCCACGCTAACGTGGACCCCTCAATGGTTCGCCCTGCGGCCCCCCTTCACTACGGCCTTGTCGATGCCTTCCCTCCCACAAGGGGTAGAGGGCATTGGGCATGTAAGCCCTAGGGGTGTGGAGCGAACCCACCTCGTCCAAGCTGTAGGACGTTAAAATTCTAATCACCTCGTCCTTAACACATGATGTTAAATTGTGGTCCGAACCCGTGCTTCGCATGTAGGGTCCCCCCGGATCGGTCATTCTTTACACCCACTCATCTCCATGGGAATAGACTCTTCGTCGCATGGAATGAGATCCTCCTTGTAGGAGTGGAATTTGTCCACGGGGGGAGGGCTTCCTTAGAGCGTAATCCCCTAGCCTCTCTTGCGGAAGGTTGCACCCATGCACCTCCGTACTTCCCCCCTGCCAAGGACAGTGGAGTCCCCTTCCCACTGCGCTTTGTCGCACCACAAGCCTCCATCCTAGAGTAATCCCCAGCACCTAGGGCCGCTAACCACGCGTAATCCCCTCTTTCCTCTTTGGGTCGCTCAATGCGTAAGCCCCTTTCCACTTCTCACGGACGCACCCTTTGAGACGTGATCGTCCAGTCCCTGATGCCTCTTTTTTCTCACACCGATCATGACTCACATGGGCTTAGAGCGCGCATCGACCATCACATCCTCTTATGGGCCACCTCAGAGCATAAGCCCCAACCCAGCGAACTACGTGGACTTTGATCTGTGCTAACGCATGGTACGTAGGAAGCCTCCACGAGGTTCAAGCCCACCACTCGGTCATTCCAACCTCTCCACGTTGGTGCCCCGACCACCATGGGCCGCCTCAGAGCGTAAGCCCCATATCCACTCTGGGCCACCTCAGAGCATAAGCCCCAAATGCCTTCGTCCTGCATGACGTTAAAATGTATGCCCTCATCCCACATGACGCTAAACTGTATGCCCTTATCCCGCATGACGTTAAATAGTATTCCCTGAACTATGTGGACTTTGATATGTGCTAACGCATGGTAGGTAGGAAGCCTCCATGAGGTTCAAGCCTGTCACTCCATCACCCATCCTGATCCTTACCCAGGCCGCTAAATCCAGGTGAGATCATGCCACCCCATTCCACTCCATGGTATTCGGGAAGCCGCCCAAGTGTTGGCCCCAACATCGGTGTTCCCCCTAGGGGGTCCTTCAATCTGATCCACTCTCAGTGTTTCGATCAGTCCGATCCATCTCCGCAAGACGTTAAACACGTGGCATACCCCGTGTTAAACATGGTAATCTGAGAAAAACCTCAGATGGTACACAATTCCCCGCGTTCGATGTGGGATGCCTCAGGCTTCCGCGCCATCGAGAAGCCCTGAGATAAGGGACAGAAGACATACATGCTAATCCCCAGCGTCAAGACATTCCAACGAAACCCCAACATGACTATTCTCCTCACCGAAGATTGCTACCCCGACAATACCCCTTGGAGAATCTCGACGGAAGCAGTGTAATTAACTTGTGTCCATGCAGATATGGTGTCAGGAACAATCTTCACGAACCCGTCTTAAATCTATGAGGAAGACCCGGACTAGGTGACGAGCTCCGAGGAGGAATCCACGAAAGGAAAAACCGACATCCCATCATCCTAGTTTCGATCAAGGAGCAGACGTCCCTGAACAAGGAACAGATGCCACCCACCTTTGGAAAGCGGGAATGCGGGGCAACAAGCCTCATGTCCTCCCATGCGAGACGAACGCAAGCGTGCGCCCCAACGTTAAAGCGTCGGAAACAACACCACTACTGGAATTATAGATATTTGTGACGGCCTATTTATGACGGGATCCCGTCGCAAATAAGCTTTAGCAATGGGGACCAGTTGTAAATAGCCCATTGGAGAAAACTGCGTCGCAAATACAATTTTTTGTGACGGGATCATTACAAATAATGGTATTTGCGATGGGTACTATTTGTGACGGACACGTCGGCCCGTCGCAAATACTAATAATAAAAAATTATTTACGATGGGATCCCATCGCCAAAGGTCCCTTCGCAAATACTAAACATAATAAAAAAATTCTAACTTTATGATTAATGAAAAAATTATATTATTATTATTAAAATAATAAAAAAATATAAATTATTATTAGTAGTAAATAAACAAAAATTAAAAAATATAATACTAAAAAAATATATTTAATAAAATTATGATTAATAAGAAATTAATATTAATATTATTAAAATAATACAAAAATAAAAAATTGTTAAAATTCTCAGTATTTACAAAAAAAATCATAAAATATTATTATTAATAGTAAAATAAAAAAATATTAAAAAATATAATACGGATAAAAATTAATAAAGTATTAAAATTAAAAAAAATAAATTATATAATATTTGCACAAATATAGAAGACAGAAACTGTAAATAGTTTAAATTATTATGAATCATGAATTCAAATGTTTTTACCATAAAAAAAACAAATCACTGGGGGTCATCTTCTTGAGGAGGTGGAGGAGATGGTGGAGGAAAATCCATCCCTAAACTATGATTCAAAAGGCGCATATACTCTATCTGCTCGTGATGCTGATGTTGTCATTTCTTCTCCCATCGACTCATCTCCTCCTCATGCTGCTACTGCTTCTACTACTGCCACTGACACATCTCTTCATGATACTTCTTCAAACTCTCTATAAGATCATCCTATGTTCGTAACTCCTCATGATATTATGAGACAGAATATGATTCCTCTCCCCAATATCCTATCGATTTGGATGCCGACATCACAGCAGAACCATAATAAGTACCAGGAGCCAAATGAGAGGTGATACCAACTAGTCAACCCTTATCAAAGCCATACTAAGTCTCCTGCATCCATGCCACCTCATCGAAATGGTGGGCACTGGTCTGCTCAGTCATCTCATCCTGACTCTCAGCCTGTGTCTAATAGGTCGCAACCTTATATGACTCCTTCAATTCCAATTTAAAATTAAAATGGTGAAAATATTATATGCACTTAATTTTCAAACTGAAAAAAATAATACTAACCACAATCTGACATTGGCGATCACCTCTAATATCTCTAGTGACTAGATCATTGTACATCCTCTGATAAACGTCGAACTCCGTAATATCGGGATTCTCGACTGCCAACAGAAATATAAAATAAACGGTTTATATTTAATGTTACATAGAATATATAAAAAATATACTTAACATATGCTCTCTATGCATACTGAATGTACGGCTACTAGCTTGATGTGTCACCTCTTATCTCCCCTGATTCATCTGTCCCACTGAAGATCTCCTCTGAAATCCACCACCTAACCAGTGTAAATATAATCCATCCCAAACGTGAGATAAAATGTACTCTATTCAGTGGGCTCTACACCACTCATCAAATTCTTTCACTCCTGCTTTCTTAATGGTTTTTCTTCTCAAATTGTGCAAAAACTATCAGAAACGGTCACGCATAGACACCTGTCATGCTGCGTGGATAGCATCATGCATGCTATCATCGATGAGATACCATAAACCCTACAAATAATTTATAATATCATGTTATTAATAAAATAAATTTCAAAATAAATATTCTTTATTTACGTACCAGCCAATGATCGAACATGTCGTGCCATACATCAACGGGAATCTGTTCCCACGTGATCTATGGCTGAGAAAAATAATTGTGAAAGATAGAACTCCCCTTTCCAATAGCTATATGTGAAAAACTATGAAAAAAGTATAAATAATAAAAAAATTAGTATATATAAAAATAAATTAATGAAAGCTAACTAAAATATATAGGTTACCATACCTCTGTGTGCGTGGATTGTAGCCAAGATGTGGACAATGGTCGGGGATAGGGTTAGGAATCATCAATCACGCAAGACCACGCCCCATCCGTGTACCCCCTAAACTGCCAGTAGGTTGAGGGTCAGATGATCCAAAATCCCCCTCATCCAAAGGTAGATCAGTTTCCTGTAACTCACGAAATATATCAGGATCCATCTGAAAGAAAAAATAATTGTTGTTAACAGATAGTTGAAAATAACTATTATATATAGATATATATTAGTTATGATTATAACCAGCATTTAGTTGTGTCAATGTCCATCTTCACCCTCATATTCGTTGCTGTCCATATCAATGTCTTCATCTACCTTCTCAGCATCATCAATATCCATATGAGTTTCAGTTTCATTATCTATTGTCATTTCAAATTTATTTGTAACATCATTAACATAATCATAATCATTGATCCTTAATTATAGGGTGTCATCATCGATATTCACGTCTCTTTGTGAAAAAGATGGATTTTGAGCAGTCTCTTGAAAAATTTAAATTCCTTCCACATCAGCAGAACCACATTCAGTTTGAGTAAACTGATTTTCTTGAGATTTCATATTTATTATGTTTCACCAATCACTAAAGTCTCTTGAAGTAGCATAGTACTTTATGTAATAAATTCGATGTGCATGTTGAGATAGTAAAAATGGTTCATTTACTATAAGAAGACTTTTATATTTAATATCAATGATTCTATGGGTTTGATGAACACTCAAGACTCTCTAAGTATCCAAAAACAGACATTAAAACATCGTTATATAATACTATCTTAGATAACACAGCTTAATAATTTCATTCAGAATTCCATAAAAGTCAACTTCATTTTCTCTATGATGTGATCCTCTCAAGAAAACTACACTGTTCATTGTTTTTATTTTTGATACCCCATATGCACATTTATAAAATCTAAAATCATTCACCACATATGAATTATAATATTTAACCATTTTGGATGGTGGGTTACTCAATATACATAGTCGCTTATCAATTTTATCAGCATGTTGAGACACCTGAAAATTTGTAAAACAATTATCAATATGATTAATAATAAATGGAATTGATATTAAACCATAAATACTTTATATTACTAGTTTTTAAAACCATTTAGAAAAATAATTTGTTTGTGTTCTTCACAGTTGAGCAGAACATATGTATGAGCTATGTGATGTTCATCATCTGAAATCCATAGTTCCTGAACTCCATCGAAACCAAGATTTGGCTGATTAAAAACTGATAATTGATTTTCCATTTAATTATTAAAATTCCCCTCTTTTAGTCCCATGTGATTATGTTTTGAGGGATATTGAGTTTCAAAATAAGGAGAGCAGAAAAAAGAAATTTCCTCTTGGAAATAAGCTTTAGTAATTGAGCCTTTAACTGATGCTTTGTTACGTACTTTTTTCTTCAATTTATAAAGACATCTATCAAATGGGTACATCCATAAAAACTCTATGGGACCACCATATTTAGATTCATTTGGAAAATGTAATATCAGATGTTCCATTGAGTCAAAGAAAGCTGGTGGAAATATTTTTTCTAGTTTACATATAATTACAACAACATCATCTTCTTGTTTTCTTAGGGCATCGTAGTCTTTTGTCGCTACACGAATGTATTGAAAAAAATATGATATGTTTGTTATCAAATCCCAAATAATAGATTTCAACACAACTCTAAATCCAATTGGCATAATTCATTCCATTATAACATGATAATCATGAATTTTTAATCAGGTAATATAACTATTCTTAACACATCTGCCCAAATTAGAAGCACAACCATCTGGAAGTCTTAAATATGAAATCCACTGACAAAATAATAAGTGAATCTCATTTCACAGTGTATAAGCTTATTTTGGCTTCATTAACCTATGTGATCTGATATTTTCTAATAGTTTGAGTTCTGGTCACCTAAAAATTTGGGAAAGATCTAATCGGGTCTTTACATTATCTTTGGTCTTACCTGGTGTATCCAAAACTGTATGAAATAAATTGTCAAAATAGTTACTCTCAATCTGAATGACATCCAACATGTGGCAGACCAACAAATCAGACCAATATGGAATATCCCAAAATTTGATCCGTTTTATCCAATTGTGTTCTTTCCCAAAGCCATCAATTTTCTATTGGTTTACTGTTGGCCAAAATGGGATGGGAGGTAATAAAAATACAACTTATTTTAACTCTTCACCTAATATCATCATTGGAGGTTCATCACTTTCAATCGTACCATTTCTAAAAGGATATTTTTTCCTCTGAAAATATTGATCGGTTGGAAGAAATCTGCGGTGACAGTCAAAATGGCAAGGTTTTTTTCCATTTAAGAGCATAAAGGCTTTATTATCTTTCATATAGTAAGGACATGATTTTGCAGTAACATCATATGTACTAACACCATCACTCTACATTGCATTTAACTCATCAATCAATGGATTCAAATAACAATCAATATTATTTTTCGGATATCCTGGTATTAATAGATTCAAAATGATATAGGGCTCCTTCATCAACATCCATGGAGGTAAATTGTACAGAGTTAAAAAGATAGGCCAACATTAATACTGACTAGAATAAGAACCAAACAAACAGAAACCATTAGTAGAAATATCCAATCATATGTTTCAGAATTTAAAAGTAAAAGACGGATGCAGACAGTCAAAATGTTTCCATGAATCACCATCAGATGGATGATTCAAAATTTTATTAGTTTAAATCTTGGTTCTGTGTCATGACATCATTGACGCTATGTTCTGAGACCTAAATAAACACTGCAACCTACGTATAAGGGGGAAACATCTCAATTTTTTCACTAGAATCGATTCAGACTTCCCTAGTTGAGTTTCATTATACCTCGATTTTCCACATGTGGGACAACTATACAATGACTCATTTTCACCAGAATATAAGATGCAATCATTTGGACATGCATGAATCTTCTAAAAACTAAGGCCCAGATTATGAACCAGCCTCTTTCTCTCATAGTAAGTTTCATTCAACACATTTCAATCAGGTAACAATGTTTTAAACAAAGAAAATATTTGATCAAAACGGTTGTTTAACATTTCACTATCTGATTTAATAGCCATAAATTTTGCAACTGCTTCTAATTTTTTTATCTTGTAACCAGGATATAATGCATCCTTAGCAGACCTCAACAACTCATAAAATTTGGATGGTTCCAACTCAGGAGTTAAATTACTATCATCTTGAGTTTCAGTTTGTTAAATAGATGGACCTACAATATCATGTACTAAATTTTGAAACTATGATAGATCTAGAATAATGTTATTAGTATCTTCTCTGGAACTGTGTTCACCATGTTGATACTGAAAATCATAATCTGGTTGAAAACAAATCTCAAGAGATGTCCCCCAACCTTGTCAAATGTGTCAAACATTCTCAGAACACATTTTTTACAAGGACACTTAATTGTGCCTTCGGAAACATATTATGGTTTTAATGATTCCAATGATAATAAATATTCAACACCCAAAATATATACAAGATTTAAACTAGAACCATTTGGATTTATGTGCTGATTTATCCAAGCACGATCATCTAATAATGACTGATGTCGATTTCCTTATTCCATGTTTTTCTATAAAATATAAATCCTCACTATTTTTGAATAATTTGAAATTATAAAAATACTATCTGAAAAAAGAAGATAAATTATTAAAACTACTTCTTAATAATTACCAACAAATTTAGGTGACACAATTTCTAGTGGATTGATGGTTACTCTTTTGTCCGACGACTCATTTACTTGCATATTTCTCAAACATAAATAACAATAAATAATCTGCTCAGAGGTACGCTAATTCATTCTCATGAATACAAGAATGTATAAGAATACATTAAAGTAGTTTCTGCATTCTGATTTAAGTGTAAAAAAGATGCAATTAAATGTGTCGTCAGACAAAAGATCCCCCTTTTGGTCGATCAGTCATCTTCTTGTAACTATCACTACATGAAAAAATTATAAAAATTGTGGTCCTATGAATCCATATTAAAACTCGTTTATATGAGATTGGATATGTATATGTAGAATCATACTTTTCATAATGTTTTGAATCGGTGAATGTTGAAATCATAAGAGTCATCGAGCAAAAGGAGTGTCATCAATCCATTGGAAATTTTTCCAAGATATTACAAGTTATTATAATTTATTCCTATTTATTCTTATTTATTCATATTTATTGCTATTTATTCCACTTTATTCCTAATTACTTCTATTTATTCCTAATTACTCTTGTTAATTCCTAATAACTCCGGTTAATCCTAATTACTCATGTAAACTCTTAATTACTCCTATTAAATCCTAATTACTCCTCTTAACTCCTAATTACTCCTCTTAACTCCTAATTACTCTTATTAACTCTTAATTACTATTGTTAACTCTTAATTACTCTTGTTAACTCCTAATTACTTCTGTTTACTACTAATTACTCCTATTTACTCCTAATTACTCCTGTTTACTCCTAATTACTCATGTTAAATCTTAACTACTTATGTTAACCCTTAATTACTCCTGTTAACTCCTAATTACTCTTGTTAATTCCTAATTACTTATGTTTACTCCTAATTTCTTCTGTTTACTCCTAATTACTCCTAATTACTTCTAATTATTTCTCATTACACCTAATTTTTCTTCATTATACCTAATTATTTCTAATTAATTCTAATTATTCCTAATTATTATTAATTATTTCTTTTTATTACTATTTATTCCTAATTATTTATATTTATTACTATTTATTGCTATTTATTACTATTTATTGTTAATTATTACTATTTATTGTTAATTATTACTATTTATTTCTAATTGTTACTATTTATTGCTAATTATTACTATTTATTACTATTTATTTATAATTATTCCTATTTATTACTAATTATTCTTATTTATTACTAATTATTAATAAATATTCTTATTTATTACTAATTATTCTTATTTACTACTAATTATTCATAATTACTACTAATTATTCCTAATTACTACTAATTATTCCTAATTACTACTAAGTATTCCTAATTACTACTAATTATTCCTAATTACGACTAATTATTCCTAATTATTGCTATTTATTCTTATTTATTGCTATTTGTTCCTATTTATTCCTATTTATTCCTATTAATTGCTAATTATTTCTATTTATTGCTCTTTATTCCTTTTTATTACTATTTATTTCTCATTATTCTTATTTATTACTAATTATTACTATTTATTGCTATTTATTTCTAATTATTCTTATTTATTACTAATTATTCCTTTTTATTACTAATTATTCCTATTTATTACTAATTATTTCTAATTATTCATATTTATTTCTAATTTTTCCTATTTATTACTAATTATCCCTATTTATTAGTATTTATTATTATTTATTCATATTTATTACTATTAATTCCTATTTATTTCTATTTATTCCTAATTTTTCTTAATTTTTCCTATTTATTGCTATTTATTCCTAATTATTCCTAATTATTCCTATTTATTTATATTGATTATTAATTATACCTAATTATTCTAATTTATTCCAATTTATTCCTAATTATTCCTATGTATTACTAATTATTTCTATTTATTACTAATTATTCCTATTGATTACTAATTATTCATATTTATTACTAATTATTTCTATTTATTACTAATTATTCCTATTTATTAGTATTTATTATTATTTATTCATAATTATTATTGATTATTCCTATTTATTATTACTTATTCCAATTTATTACTAATTTTTGCTATTTATTACAATTTATTATTATTTATTACTAATTATTCCTATTTATTACTATTTATTTCTATTTATTAGTTTTTATTACTATTTAGTCTTATTTATCACTATTTAGTCCTAATTACAACTAATTAATACTAATTACTACTAATTAATACTAATTATTACTAATTACTACTAATTATTCTTAATTATTCCTAATTATTCTTAATTATTACTATTTATTACTAATTAATCATAATTATTCCTATTTATTACTAATTATTTCTTAATTAATGTTATTTATTACTAATTATTCCAAATTATTCCTATTTATTACGAATTATTCTTATTTGTTACCATTTATTCCTATTTATTACTAATTATTCTTATTTATTACTAATTATTCTTATTTATTACTAATTATTCTTATTTATTACTAATTATTCCCATTTATTACTAATTATTCATATTTATTCCTATTTATTAATAATTATTCCTATTTATTATTATTTATAATTATTTATTAGTATTTATTTTTAATTATTCATATTTATTATTAATTATTCTTATTTATTACTAATTATTTCTATTTTTACTGATTATTTCAATTTATTACTATTTATTCCTATTTATAATTATTTATTTCAAATTATTCCTAATTATTCCTAATTATTACTATTTATTTTTAATTGTTTCTAATTATTCCTGTTTGTTGCTAATTATTCCTATTTATTTCTAATTATTCCTATTTATTGCTAATTATAAATATTTGTTGCTAATAATTACTAATTTTTCCTAATAATTACTAATTATTGCTATTTTTTACTAGTTATTCCTATTTATTAATAATTAATCCTATTTATTACTAATTATTCCTATTTATTACTAATTATTCCTATTTATTACTAACTAT
Source organism: Viscum album (assembly GCA_963277665.1). Taxonomy (NCBI): domain Eukaryota; kingdom Viridiplantae; phylum Streptophyta; class Magnoliopsida; order Santalales; family Viscaceae; genus Viscum; species Viscum album. The sequence continues at coordinate 659,093,082 of OY728140.1, forward strand.
TCTTATTTATTACTAATTATTCATATTTCTTACTAATTATTCATATTTATTACTAATTATTCCTATTTATTAAAAATTAGTACTAATAATTTCAATTTATTATTAGAAATAAATACTGTTAAAAAACAATTTAAATCTAATTTAATTAAAACTAATCAAAAATGATTAAAATTAACATAAAAAATTAAATAAATATTAAATTAAATAAAATATAATTACTTTTAAACTTGATCTTCTATTGATGTAGACAGCTTCAAAATTTTTTGTCAAGAAAAATAATTCAAACAAATTTTCACCGTGAAAATAGGGTTGAGAGAGAGAAAGAAAATGAGAATTGAGATGTGGATTTGAAAAACGGATGAGGGTATATATAGGTTAGATTAGTTGCGACGGGGCCTTTTGTGACAGGAATACCGTCGCAACAGGTCTTTGTGGTGACGGGCCCCATCCCAAATACCTTTGCCCGGATTAATTGTTGTCGGCGGTTAAAAGGGTATTTGCGACTGGCCACATCCTAAAAGGTACCTGCCGACAAACGTTTTGCGACGGGACAACATCCTGTCCCAAAAACCCATTTATCGTTGTCGGGTAGTTGCGACGGGACCCATCGCAAATACTCTCCGAGCGATAAACTATTTGCGATAGGGGAATTCCCACATCACAAATAACCTTCTTGTCCCAAAAACCCATTTACTGCAACTGGGTATTAGCGACGGGCCTCGTCACAAATACCTCCGAGCGACAAACTATTTGCGACGGTAATATTCGGCCCGTCACAAATAACCTTTCTGTGGTTTGGCACGCAAACCGCACCAAACGGTCCATTGCTTTTTGAAAAGGGCCACCAAAACCCGTCGCAAATAATATGTTTTTTACAATAGGACGACCCCCCCCCCCCTGTCGCAAATAATCTCTGGATTAGACTATTTGCGAGGGGATTATTTCCCTTCACAAATAGCCCATCATAAAAGTTTGTTTTTTCCATAGTGCACCCCCACCCCCACCCTTCCCCCTAACTCATTTGAACCCCCACTCCCCCCAGCCTTCACCCCCCCACTGCCCCCCACCTGCACCCCAACTCCCCCCCCCACACCTGCACCCCAACTTCCCCCCCCCCCACACCTCCACGCCCACTACCACCCCCCCCCCCACCTTCACCCCCACTCCCCCCCCCACACATTCACCCCCATATTTATTACTAATTATTAATAAATATTTGTATTTATTACTAATTATTCATTTTAACTACTAATTATTCTTAATTACTACTAATTATTCTTAATTACAACTAATTATTCATAATTATTACTGATTATTTCTAAGTACTACTGATTATTCCTAATTACTACTAATTATTCTTAATTACAACTTATTATTCCTAATTACTACTAATTATTCCTAATTATTGCTATTTATTCCTATTTATTGCTATTTATTCCTAATTATTTCTATTTATTCCTATTTATTTCTATTTATTCCTATTTATTGCTAATTATTTCTATTTATTGCTCTTTATTCCTATTTATTACTATTTATTGCTAATTATTCATATTTATTGCTAATTATTCCCATTTATTGCTATTTATTTCTAATTATTCCTACTTATTTCTAATTATTCCTATTTATTACTAATTATTCTTATTTATTACTTATTATTTCTAATTATTCCTATTTATTTCTAATTATTCCTATTTATTTCTAATTATTCCTATTTATTACTAATTATTCATATTTAATAGTATTTATTATTATTTATTCATATTTACTACTATTTATTCCTATTTATTTCTATTTATTGCTATTTATTTCTAATTATTCCTATTTATTCATATTTATTGCTGTTTATTCCTAATTATTCCTAATTATTCTGAATTATTCCTAATTATTTCTAATTATTCCTAATTATTCCTATTTATTAATATTTATTACTAATTATTCCTAATTATTCTTAATTATTCCTAATTATTCCCATTTATTACTAATTATTCATATTTATTACTAATTATTCATATTTATTACTAATTATTCCTATTTATTAATAATTATTTCTATTCATAACTAATTATTCCTATTTGCCAGTATTTATTATTATTTATTCTGAATTATTATTAATTATTCTTATTTATTATTAATTATTCCTATTTATTACTAATTTTTTCCTATTTATTAATATTTATTAATATTTATTACTAATGATTCCAATTTATTACTACTTATTTCTATTTATTAGTATTTATTACTATTTAGTCTTATTTATTACTATTTAGTCTTAATTACTGCTAATTACTATTAAATACTACAAATTAGTATTAATTATTACTAATTACAACTAATTATTCCTAATTATTCTTAATTATTACTATTTATTACTAATTATTCATATTTATTCCTATTTATTACTAATTATTCTTAATTATTGCTATTTATTACTAATTATTCCTATTTATTACTAATTATTCTTATTTGTCACTATTTATTCCTATTTATTACTATTTATTCCTATTTAATACTAATTATTCTTATTTATTATTAATTATTCCTATTTATTACTAATCATTCCTATTTATTACTAATTATTCCAATTTATTACTAATCAGTCCTACTTATTACTAATTATTCCTATTTATTCCTATTTATTATTATTTATTAGTATTTATTATTAATTATTCCCATTTATTGTCAATTATTCCTATTTGTTATTAATTATTTCTATTTATTATTACTAATTTTTTCTATTTATTACTATTTATTACTATTTATTTTGATTATTCCTAATTATTCCTAATTATTACTATTTTATTTATAATTATTTCTAATTATTCCTATTTATTGCTATTTATTCCTATTTATTTCTAATTATTCCTATTTATTGTTAATTATAAATATTTGTTCCTAATAATTACTAATTATTCCTAATAATTACTAATTAGTCCTATTTATTACTAATTATTCCTATTTATTACTAATTATTCCTATTTATTACTAATTATTCCTATTTATTACTAATAATTTCTATTTATTAAAAATTTGTACTAATAATTTCAATTTATTATTTCAAATAAAAACCCTCAACAAAACAATTTAAATCTAATTAAATTAAAACTAAACAAAAATGATTAAAATTAACATAAAAAATGAAATAAATATTAAATACAATAAAATATAAACACCTTTAAACTTGATCTTCTATTGATGTAGACGGCTTCAAAACTTTTTCTTCAAAAAAAATTAACTCAAACCAATTTTCACTCTGAAAATAGGGTTTAGAGAGAGAAAGAAAGTGAGAAATGAGAGGAGGATTTGAGAAAACGGATGGGGGTGTATATAGGTTAGATTAGTTTCGATGGGACCTTTTGCGACGGGAATACCGTCGCAATAGGTCTTTGTTGCGACGAGGCCCATCGCAAATACTTTTGCCTGCATTAATTGTTGTCGGTAGTTAAAAGGGTATTTGTGACAGGCCTCGTCGCAAAAGGTACCTGCTGACACACGTTTTGCGACGGGGAAACATCCCGTCGCAAGCACCTATTTACCACCGCTGGGTAGTAGCGACATGACCCGTCGCAATTACTCTCCGAGCGACAAACTATTTGCGATAGGGGAATTCCCCCGTCGCAAATAACCTTCCCGTCCCAAAAACCCATTTACTTTCGCTGGGTATTTTGCGATGGGTCTCGTCGTAAATACCTCCAAGTGATGAACTATTTGCGACGGTAAAATTCCGCCTGTCGCAAATAACCTTCCCACGGTTTGGCGTGAAAACTGTGCCAAACCGCGCATTACTTTTTTGCGACGGGCCACCAAAACTCATCCCAAATAATAAGTTATTTGTGACGGGACGACCCCCCCCCCCCACCCCTGTCGCAAATAATCTATGGACTAGACTATTTGCGTGGATATTATTTCCTATCTCAAATAGCATGTCGTAAAAGTTTGTTTGCCCCGTAGTGCACCCCCACTACCCCCCCCCCCCACCCCCACCCTTCACCCCAACTCATTTGAACCCCCACTCCCCCAACCTTCACCCCCACTACCCCACCCCCACTTGCACCCCAACCCCCCCCCCCCACACCTGCACTCCCACTCCCCCCCACACCTACACCCCCACTCCCCCCCACCAGCACCCCACTTCCCCCGCCCTCCATAGACACCACCCCCCACCTGCACCCCCACTCCCCCACCCCCAAATCCCCCCCCCCCCCCACCTCCACCCCCACTCCCCCCCACAACACTCCCACAACCCCCCCCCCCCCAACTACACTCCCACACCCCCCCCCCCACCTGCACCCCTATTACCCCCCCCCCCCGGACAACCCCCCCAAACCTGCACCCCTACTCCCCCAAAATACACCCCCACTACCCCCACCCATTCACCCCAACTCATTTGATCCCCCACTACCCCCCCACTGCCCCCCCCCCCCCACACCTGCACCCCATAACCCCCCCCCCCCCCCCCCACCTACACCCCCCCCATATAGCCCCCCTACACCTACACTCCCACTCCCCCCCAAATGCACCCCCACTCCCCCCACCTCCACCACCACTTCCCCCCTACCCCCATACCTGCACCCCCACTCCCCAACTCCCAAATTCACCCCTAACTCCCAATTGCACCCCAATGACCCCCCCCCCCACCCCCACCCACCCTGCACCCTCCCCCCCCCCCCCCCCCCCCGCCCCACCTGTCCTGTACTTCCCCCAACACACTGCCCCCCCCCCCCCACCGTAGAAGTAGGAGACTCACATAGAGCCTTATTCCATGAAACAAATATATAATGTATGTGTGTGAATTAGAGTTATTATCCCAGTAATATATAAGTGTACTTTAAAGTAACATTAGATTCATTTGGTAGAGCTTATGAGTCATCCATTCATATGAATAATTATGATGATGGTTATGTTGCACATTCAAGTTCCAAAATCATGAGGTATGTTCCATGAGTCCAGTTGAGATCAAAGAAATACCAACTGAGGAAGTAACTAAAGTTATAGAAATCTCAAACTAAAAGAACAAAAGTAATAAGGAGGTGATAATGATAAAGAAGACTTACCTCTTATGAATAAATTGAAAAATCCAACTTCATCATGATAATATCATGATGATACATAACCAAGCATGAATAATAATTAATTGGATGTTAATTAAAATGGTAAGAAGATAGATAAAACTTATACTTCTAGTGAATCATATTTGTTCCATGAATATGATGTACTTATAAATTATTATCATGATAGTTTCTCTGATTAATCAATAACAAGTTGTGAGGACCATATTTTTAACGATTTATTTAATAAGGAATATACAAATTCATGCTCTTAATTTGATTAAATCTAACCTAGATTTCCCAAATATGTTGTTGCTTTTATTATTATCCCCTTAAATAATTTTAGTAATAAGTCAATTTTCTGGAAAAGGAATCAGAGATGAAGGTGAAGTCCTTAACCAAAAATGATCTTGAATGTGTAAATATTACTAATCAAATAGAGGCCAAAAAAGGTGTTTTAATCTTGAAGGAAAGTACTCCAAATTTGAGATGGATTTGCTGAATGAAATCCAAGAGAAAGAAAATTCCTTGAAAAGGATGTAAGTACGGAACCATACATATAAAGAAGTATTTTCCGTCATGGATAATGAGATGGAGGTTAAAGAAAATAAGATTAAATAGTTGACCATCTGTTATAAGAAAAGAACAAAATTCTTGATGATGAAGTTGATAAAATCAAGAATCCCCATAAAGATAAGATAAAAATAATTGATCATGAGGGAAACATATTCAATGTGAAATTCTTATATCTTGAATTTAAACATAAAAATCAAGAAGTAACTCATCTTGGGACTGTATTGGACCTTGGAATAATTTTTTTCCCCACATTGTTCATAGGGATAATCTTTGGAAAAAATATCTACATCTAGTTCCAAAAACATCTTGAGATCATCTAATGATCAATATTCAAAAGATATAAAATTAATGGTACTATCCACATCTGAAAATTTTATTTCTAGTAAATATATTTCCATACATAATGTTTGAATAAACTAAAAACCTATACAAAATTGGATAAATAGAAATTAAGAGAAATTGACCACTTTATTAAAAGTTTCTGAAAGTAAGTGTATGAATTTATTTTCTTTATATTGAGCCCAAACAGATGAAAAGAATTCCCAAAATTGGTATACTCTAATATCTAAAAAAGTATCAGCAATATAGATATTATAAAAGAAAAACTAGTTTTGAACTTCATTTTTGGTATTATAATAGGTTTCAACACAATTCATTAATTTTTTGGCATAGTGTATCTCTTACAGAAATTCAGAGAAATCCATCAATGAGAGGGAGTAAGACTAAGATTAGACAATAACTAGAGGTTAAAGTGAACAACCTCTATACTATAAAAAAGTTTTAAAAATTTGAAGATCGTTATTTTATGTGTAAAGGTAGTGGTCACATGTTTGATTCATGTTTATCTAAGTATGTATCAAAATAAAATAATTTTAAAAGATCAAAAAATCCAATAAAGAATGGTGAGTCAGCCTTGGAAAAGAAATAGAGGAAATATCAACTTTAATGAATGTCTAAGAGGTTCAAGATAAGTGTTTCATTTATAAAAAATGATGTGAAAAAATAACAATCTCAAGAATCCATATGAATAATCAAAGGAAGTGATTACTTAGTTATATCACCGGCTAATTTGGAAATGGAAAAGAATAAAAGATGAACAAGATAAAGAAATTGATAAAGGAAAATATTATATTCCATATGATGATGAAAAATACAACCCTTGTGAGGGATTATCAAAAGGTAACAATCATATAACTCATGAAATGTTTTATGGGAGGTTCAAGCAGGCTAGTCAAAACTGATAGATTTTCTTTAAATTTTCACAAACCCAATATGAAGTCTTAAGGACAACGAATAATGCAGTAAGTGATGTATGTTATTTTATAAAACATGTTAAAAACAAGATTTAAAACAAATAAATAAGAAGATAATTCATTCTAGCTAATAATTTTATGGAAAATAGAAAAGCTAGTGTGAAGAATTTACATAAATTTATACTACTAAAAGAAATGGTTTCATGGTTGAGAAGAAATTATTAGCCTTTTTTCACTATAAGGATTTTAAAGAGGTTCCACATTATTCCTTTACCATTTGTGTTTTATTTTTGTGCTAACCATGTAGGGAATTAAAGGTGATTCTTGTTCTCAAAAAGATAACAAATGAAGAAAATTAATATAGAATAATAATTCAATACCTAAAAATGTTACCATCTTTGTATAATTTATCAAATGGTATTCTAAATTACATCTAGAGAAAATATCTATCCTAATGAAGTGAAGGGGGAGATTATCCCTTGAGTTGGAGTTGCTTGATAATCCTTCATGGTTAATAATTTATACAAATATGAATTTTGGAAGGTTCTTGTGAAAGTGTAAAGATTGTTTTACCATTGGAGTTCTTGAGATCCATTCACTTGTGGAAACATTTTTTCAAAGTGAAATATAGTTTCTTCCATCATTTTTTAATAATAATAAGAATTAGAGAAGATTATATAAAAATATTCTTGAAATAAGTTGATAGAGTTTAAACTAATTGGTTTATTAAAGTTCTTCTCAGTGCTATATTACTCATACTACTATTTGGAAAATGGAAATTGATGTGTTTAAAAAATGGATATTTCTCTATGCCATCACCTAAATTGACTAATGAGTAATCAAGGGGGAAACAACCAATATCAAAGGATGGATTCTATATAAGTCGAGAATATGTGAATATGTAGAGATCATTTATAGGTAAATGCAGGTATCATGGTTCAGGTGGGGGAGGGGTACTTAGCATTCACATATGCGAGTCAGCATGGATGGACATGAGAGAGTACCGAGCGATATTGGAATTTATAGAGTAGCTAATTGAGTGACATTTTTTTATAATGGACAATCTTAGTGTGGTACTGATCAACTTATTAAAACATGTACACGAGTGGAATTTTTAAATGAGGTGTCGTTATCTTTATTGTCTTCAACCTCATGTCTAAGGAGAATCTTACACAACAAACATTGATACAACTATGCCATAGTCGAGTAATTCTTTATAAAAGATTATGGTGATTATTAAATGAGAGTATGTATTGTGTTTTTTATGGGATTATTTTAATGAATTGAAAATATTTATTTGAAGGATGTATTTATAGCATGATATCCAAATGAAACACTATAGATAAAAATAATTGTGTATATATAAAATAGTGAGATAATGATAACCATTCCATTATGATGATCATAGTATGATTATAAAATACATGTGGAAAATGGGAAGAATCCACCACACAACATTCAATTTCCAAATGATGCCTGGAAGATGGAGACTCATGGAGGTCCATGTGCTATAAAAAAGGTATGATACATTATACACATTCGTGTATGATTCATATGAATCCTTAGTAGGGTACTACTTATGTGTTAATAAAATTTGGGTTTGGGTCATTGGATGAATAATATGATTCATCCCATCATATTAATAAATCTAATGATGATTATTCCACAAATTCAAATTAAAAAATCATGAGGTATGTTCCATGATTCAAGATGATATGATAGAAATACCTACCAAAGAAGGATTTGAAGTCAACAGAATCCCCCATTATAGTATGGCACAAAATAAAATATAGTGAAATGGGGATAAGAAGATGTTGGTCATGCCATAGTGGAAATCATGGTGATAATTGTGGTTTCAAAGTAGGCAGGAACTAGTCATTAAATTGTACTGATGAGAATTTCAAGAATAATTTTTATTTCTACGCAATTTTCTGTTAGAGTTTCATGTACAGTTGACCTTGATGATTCAAATGATATATGAGACTCTATGATGATGAATAAGGATTAATTGTTTCTATAAAATACACATGAGTGAAATTTTAGGGGTTAAAACCCTAAATACCTTTTGTGGGCTGAGGAGGAGGATGATCCCCAGGAGTTTAGGTAGCCATGTCAGAGGAGCATCAGAGGAGGAGGTAGGGCGGCTATCTCGGAGCAGCATCAGCAGAGTGGCTACATTGGGAGGGCACCGCGGTGAGAGAGGTCATCGGGGAAGAGGGTGCAGTGGTGAGAGAGGTCATTGAGGAGGAGTGTTCCATAGTGAGAGAGGTTTTAAGGGATCAGGGCATCGCGGTGAGAGGGTCACGGATCGAGGGAGGATAGAACCACGGTGGGTGGATCGAGGGAGGATCCGGACAGGTATTGAAACAAAAAAAAAGAATCATGAATTTTATCCATGGAGTAGTAATCGAATCATGGTTATAAACAAGCTATATCCACGGATCTATAAAAAAATGGCTATAGGTTTGTGTCTATATCTTAAAATTCTAGTAGTAAATATTATGGCTCCTTAGCGAACCCTCTAAGACTTATAAAATATATTAACATTTTCAAATGATATCTTTGAGAGTGTGACTCACCTCTACATAATAAAGCCTAATATTTTAAAAGGTTCGTACATTGGACTTATAAAATAATATTTTTCACTACACCTTGGAAAAACCCATGGGAAAAAAACATGGGATTGTTTGTGGTTTTGATTTTTTTAATGTGTAGTGTCCAAAACAAAAATAATAAATAATTCCCTCTATTTTCTGATATAAACCCACCCAAGATCCCACTTCTCTTCACTCAAAACCCTTGGATCATGTCCCTACTCTGCCCTCATCTCTCAAGAATCCTCCCAAGGTGGAACAAGCTCCCAATAAGCCTCTCTCAATCCCCTCTCAAGCCGTTGGGATCATAATAAAAGTAAGGGATTTCTTCCTTTCTTATTTTTGTCCAAGTTTCTTTATGTTATTATTACATTTTATTTTCAATTATAAATATTGGGGTATGATTTTTCTCCTCCCCCGTACTACCCTCCTTATGTTTGACTGATGAGATACCTCTTTCCCTATCATTAATCCCTCTCATGTACACCTGTTACCACGCCGAAATTTCATATGAGTTATTCCATTTCTCCTATTTTTTAAAGTTTCTTTATTATGTTACACCATCTATTTCAAAATTCCATATGTTGGTACATGTATATATATGACCCCCTTACTGTCCATTTTATGTACATATGTTAAGAAGCCCATTTATCTCTCATAAACCATTTTTATGAATTTTTATGTCATGGTGTTATGGTACCGAAATTGCATTGTGATTTTCCAAGATAAAATCATTGTGTAGTAAATACCACACCCATGTCTCTCTCAAGGGTATTCTCATTTATGCATATATACATATTGAATTTTACTTACATTTATGTATTTCACATCCCTTAATAGTGTAATAACTTATGATGTTGAATGAATTCATGTTATATGATCTATGTGGAAAAATTACGCATTGAAATGAAATGTTTATTAGCAGTGTTCCCTAATAGAGCTCCAATGAATTAGGTGAAGAATAGTATCATGATACACCATGTGAAATGAGGGTTTACTCATGATAATTCAAATGAAATGAGGGTTTAATCATGCCAATTCAATTGCAATGAGGGTTTACTCATGCTCAATGTGCAGTGAGTTTGGATCATGGTAATATCATGATAAATGTTGTTTCCATGTCTCCATGTTATGAAAATCAGGCTATATCATGCCTTTATGTTCATGTTTTTCTTATGCTCCATTGATATACCTATTTCTTAACATGTATTATATTATTCATGTTATTCCATGTTTATTCCATTATCAGGATTTATAGATCACCATTTTCTTATGTATTTCCTCATGTTATCCCATGCAATACTAAGTACGAAGGAATGTTGTGGTCATGTAAAAGAATTTTTCAAACAAATATGTTGTATTTTTATGTATTAAGTTGTCATGTAATGTTACTAATCCCCAAAGTCACTATACCTATAAATATTATGGGTTGTATTAAGTGAAATATTAGGTAATAAATCATATTAAAATGTGTAATAAAGAGCGGGTTTTTATAGTTGTTATCGGAGGATAAGTTTAGTTATTTTTGGTACTAGAATTAGAAAACACTGGTGAAAGCCTTTGTGATAAGACTAAGTATAATAAAAACAACCCTAAATTTTAGAGAGTATAGAGTAAATGATTTATCAATAAAATAAATTCCTTTCTAGATATGAACAAGTAGAGGTGGCTCAAGAACAGATGTATCTAGGGGTAAAACGGGAAAACACCACTTTGAGCTATAATTTAACGGGAACTAGTGCACCACAATGGGCCTTGTTTCACTCATGCTTACGACACTCTTTGGGGATATACTTTGGAAAATTCATAAGCTTAATGTGAACCTTTATTAAGGGAATATAAAAAAATTCCCATAAGAATATATGTTGGGAAGTAGATCATGGATGACATAGATTTAAGCCTAAAAATTCATAAGTAAAGAAAATAAATGTAATTTATAAGTTATCCTTTTTTCATTGGATTAAACTTTATGTGTTTCCCCTAACTTTACTTTTATTCCATCCAATGGCCATAAATAGGATGACACATGCTAAAAACTATTGTGAATATCAATGTGATGACTATTCTAATGAGATGCCCAATCTAATGGGAGTGGGAATCACAGACATTTTCATGCTAATCTCTTAGTTAACTTAACTTTTGAATAGAAACATAGGTCAAGAAGAACGTCTAACCCCCCCCCCCCCCCAATGAAGAAAAATCCACAATCAAGAGCTTCATGAGACAAAGGCCTCCTAATTTTAATATATCTTGTGATCCATTAGTCTCCGATAGTGGGTCAACTCCATTGAAAAGATATCCTCCATACTTCAATGTTCTAAACAAGAGAAGGTTCTTCTAGCTGCTTATCGTATGGATCGTGAAGCTGATCAATGGTGGAAATTGATAAAAAATATAAAACCTGAGGAAGAGATTGAGGCATTGGAGTGGAATTATTTCTTGAAAATGTTTCTTGATAAATATATTTCACAAACCATCAAACATAAGATGGAAAGGTACGTCCATTACCTCAAGTAAAAATATGATGAATCCATTAGAGAGTATGAGGAAAAAATCACAAGGATTGAATGATACACCTCTATCTTTGTCCTTACCCCTGAATGAAAGGTTGACTACTTCTTGGGTGGGCTAAAACCTAGCCTACAGAAATCCTTGGTGATCCATGAATTTGATATCTATGAGGAAATTGTTTGATAATCCCCCAAAGTTGAAATGGAGATCGAAAAATACCATGGGTATCATAGGGATAGGAAGAAGAAAGTGGAGGTGGTCTGATGGATAGATCCAATAGTGATAATAAATTCTAACACCCCACTTTCCATATGTGTGGAAAGAAGCACCTCAGAAATTTCCTGAAGGGGATGAGTAAATGATTTAGGTGTGGAAGAGAAGGTCACATGGCCATTAATTTCCAGCAAGAAAATCTCATTATTGAGACAAAGGAGTTGAATTCTTCATTCGAACCTCAATGCATTGTTCATTGATTCAACTACAAAGAACCATGGCACTTTTAAAATCAATTCCATGAGATAAGGGTTTTCGAAGGAAACCGACAACCTCTAAGGAATAAAGGGTGACCTTTTTCCATCACTATCACCAAAGTTAACCCCAATAATGAAGTGGTGAAAGGTACGCTAGTTATTCCTTCAATAATAGAGAACATTTTTTATTCTAGTTCTATGCATTATTTTATATCCCAAAGGTTTAGTATAACAATCCCAATACCTACAAAAATCATTGAAGTAGATATGTCGTTGAGAACAGAAAAAGGGTAAATCATTTCATCCTAGGAATGTAACTCCTCCCCTATCACAATTTCTAGATTTAACTTCCTAGAGAACCTCATCATACTCCCTCTCATGGAATTTGTTTCATTTCTTAGCATGGATTGACTTTCTCTATATAGAGCCAACATGAATTTTTGTGAGTGGGAAATCACACTTCATATGGTGAATCAACCCCCAATTTTTTCAAGTGAAAGGATGAGGATGAATCTTCATTAGCACTATCATCTCAAGCGTGGATATTAATGCCATATAATAATGCATAACTTTCTTAGATGATTGAGTCTTAGGAAGTAACCATCCTTTAAGACATTCCTATTGTGAGGGAATCTACTGAAGGGTTTCTGGAGGAAGTGTCTAGTCTTTCTCCTAGAAGAGATGTTGAATTATTGATTTATATTATACCTGGTGATTTTATAATATCCAAGACTCTATATAGAATGGGTTTATAGAGCTTGAGGAGCTAAAGAAACAACTACATGAATATCTGGATAATGGATTTATACACCCAAGTTCTTAACCATGGGGTGCACCAATCCTATTCATCAAGAAGAAGGATGGGTCAATGCGCCTTTTAATTGATTATCATGAGCTCAAGAAAATCACGATAAAGAACAAGTATATGCTACCATAAATTGATTACTTGTTCAATCTTCTATGTGGAGCAAAATACTTCTCTAAGGTGGATTTGTGGTCGAGATATTACCAAGTAAGGGTGAAGAAGGATGATATTCCCAAGACTACATTTTGTACAAGGTATGGGCCTTATGAATTCATAGCAATGAATTTAAAACTCACTAATTCTACAAAAATATTCATGGACATAATGAATTGAGCCTTTAGATATTACCTCAACAAATTTTTGGTAGTCTTTATAGATGATATTCTAATATACTCCAAAAACAAGTAGGAGCATGACAAGTATCTAAGCAATATACTAGAGACCTTGCGAAAGGAGAATCTATATGAAAAGTATATAAAGAGTGTGTTATGGTTGGAGTAGGTCTCATTCTTGGGTCATGTCATCATAAGCAATGAGATATCTGTGGATCCCTCTAAGACAAATGCAATTGAGGGATGGTTGAGGCCAACATCGGTGATGGATATCCGTAGATTCCTTAGGTAAGTTGGATATTATTGAAAATTTGTGAGAAATTTATCATGATTTTCAATCCCTCTTACTAAGCTAAATTAGAATGGAGTCAAGTTTTCTAGCAGTGATGAATGAAAAGATAGCTTCCAAGAGTTCAAAATTAGTCTTATCACTCTGCATGTGCTCACATTACCGACAAGTTGAGAAATCTTTATGGTATATAGTGATTCTTAAAAGAAGGATCTAGGCTATGTGTTGATGAAAAATGAAAAGACTAATGCCTATGCTTCAATTCAATTGAAAGTTCATGAGCAAAGCTATCCAACAAATGATATGGAGTTCGTTGTAGTAATCTTTGCTTTAAAAATTTGGAGACATTACCTCTTTGGGGAGAAGTGATAAATATATACAGATCACAAAATCCTCAAGTATATATTCACACATAAAGATTTGAACATGCACAAACTAATATAGTTAGATATGATCAATGACTATGACATCTCTATTTATTACCACCATGGGAAAATGAATAAGTTCGAGAATGTTCTAAGTAGAAAGGAACTAATGATTCTATAATTGAAAATAATTGAAAAGGATCCAATATTATTAGATTTTATGAATATGGACATGGGAATCATAAAGAAGTTAAAATCATCAATCCTTTCACAAATGATTACTCAAACTTATCTTTTAGAAAGCTTAAAGTATTCCCAAAAGGATGATGTAGGAATTCAGACGAAATTGGTAATTATCAGAAAAGGGAAATCCTTGGAGTTCAAATTTTATGAAGATGGAATTGTGAGATTTGGGTCAAGACTATGTGTTCCATCAAATCAAGAGTTAAGGAATGAACTTTTGTATGATGCACATAGTTTGAATTTCTCCATTCACCCAAGAAATATGAAGATGTATCGAGATATCTGAGAGCATTATTGGTGGGATAACAGGAATAAGGAGATCATTGAGTATACATGAAAGTTCCTGGTATGTTAGTAAGTGAAGGTTGAGAGGAAAAAGTATAAGGGGATAATAAAACCATTACCCATACCAATATGTAAATTATAGAACATCACCATGTACGTTTTCACCAAACATTTGAAGACATACACAGGAAACAATTCTATTTGGGGTGTTTTGGATCGTCTTACAAAGACTGCACACATCATTCCAATTCGAGAGGTTTTTGCATTGGATCAATGGGCACAGATATAAATTAGATAAGTGGAAATCCTTCATGGAGTTCTACTATCGATTGTATCCGATAGAGATCCAAGATTCACCTCTATGTTCTGGAGGATTCTCTAATATGCTCTGAATAATGATTTGAACTTTAGTAGGGATCATCATCCTCAAAAGGATGGACAATCTGAGCAAACTATCCAAACACTTGAGGACATGTAGAGAGCATTTTCAATAGACTTCAATGGAGGATAAGATCAATATCTTTCTCTAGTTTAGTTCTCTTACAATAATATATTCCACTCAAGAATCCAAATGGATCCTTAGGAATTCTTTTATGGGAAAGGTCCAGCATGTTGGGATAAACTTGGGGAGCGAAAACACCTTGGTCCATAAATGGTCAAAGAAATGGTGTGAAAGGTTAATACTATCCAGCAGCACCTTAAAGATGATCAGAGTCGAAAAATGATTTATGTTGATAATCATTGAGGAGACCAAGAGTTTAATGTTGCAGAAATTATATTCCTTCGCATATAACTGTGGAAGAGAGTTATGATATTTGGGAAGAAGGAAAGCTTAGTCCAAAGTAAATCGGCCCTTTTGATATCCTTGATCACATTGAAGTAGTGGCCTATCGACTATCACTCCCACTGAACCTGTCTCATGTACATGATGTATTCCATGTATCACTCTTGAGGAAGTAAATACCAGTCCCATTTCATGTATTCAATCCAGGTGTGGTATCATTGTAGAATGACCTCTCCTATAAAGATAAGCTAGTGAAGATCTTAGATCGTTTGGAAAAAGTTCTACAAAATTAGACAATTCACCTTATCATGGTGTTGTGGAGAAACCAAAAGTTTTAAGAAGAAACGTGTGAATCAGAGGAAGTGATGAAGAAGAGTTACCCTTGTCTTTTTTAGTGTGGAAAAAGGAAATTTCAAGGGAAAAATTTCTTAAGGGGGGAATATTGTAACGAACCAAAATTTTATTAATGAAAATTACTCTTGATCTAATGGAATTTTTTATTTTGTAAAATGGTTATATAAAACATATTAACTTCCTATGTTTTATGTTTTTTCATTTTGAAATACCATTAAGAATTGTTACTGTTTATTATATAGTCATTTAATAGTGATCACATGAGTAGTATAAATATAGGGCTTTAACAAATCCAATTTATGTAGACAAAGGAAGTGATGGCCTTGTCCAGTAGAACTACTTCATACAAAACCCATTTTTCAGAGCTCCGAAAAGAGGTGGTGTTACTAGGCTTTAACATTGACCAAGCCCTAGTCGAGCTTTAATACTTTACTCTTGAACAGAATCGTCTATGGGAGAAGTGGAATTTGATAGAGATTACCACTCGTGCGATGTTATCTAAGTCACCCCAAGAGTCTTTCACCATCGCACACCATACCCTTAGGTCTTAAGCCGGTGTTATAAGGGGTTACACTACTACAAAAACGGGCAAGGGAAGCGCGCCCTTATAACAGCGCTAAGCAAAAACGCTGATAAAGGATACCCTATATCAGCGCTAATATTACAGCGCTGAAAAAGCTAATTTTTATCAGCGCTTTCTTAGCGCTGATAATATAAATATTTATCAGCGCTAGAAAAGCGCTGATAAATATGATCTGTATCAGCGCTAAAATATTAGCGCTGATACAGTTGGTCTTTATCAGCGCTTTTTGAGCGCTGATAAAGGTTTCCTATATAAGCGCTAAAAAAGCGCTGATACAGAACACCTCTATCAGCGCTCAAAAAGCGCTGATAAAAATTATCTTTATCAGCGCTAAAAAAGCGCTGATAAAGAGACCCGTTATCAGCGCTATAATTGTAGCGCTGATACGGGGAATCTTTATCAGCGCTTTTCTAGCGCTGATAAATCATAATATTATCAGCGCTAGAAAAGCGCTGATAAAGCTAGATTTTATCAGCGCTATAATTTTAGCGCTGATAAAGGTAGCCTTTATCAGCGCTTTTTTAGCGCTGATAAAACCTTAGTCGACTTTTTTATAAAGTCGGTCGCACAGTGCCCTCGTTTTATCGCAGCTAAAGCTCTCGCGGAACCGTAACCCTGCTACTCTTCTCCCGAATACCGCTGCTGTGTTCGCTTCGCCGGAGCTTGCCGCCCTCGGTACAGTCGCCGTCCTCCGCCGCCCGCAACACCCTCGGCCGACCTCCACCGCCTGCCGCCCTCGGCTGCCCGCAACGCCCTCGGCCGCCGTTCTCTGCCGCCCTCGGCCGCCCTCCGCCGCCCTCGGCCGCTCTCCACCGCCTCCGTCGCCCTCCGCCTCACTCGGCCGCCCTCGGTCGCCCTCCGCGGCCGCCTTCCGCAACCCGCAACGCCCTCGACCAACTAAGGGTATGAATTCTATTCTAGTTTTATTTATTTGTTTCAAACATTCATGGAATCCCTTCAAGTTGTTATGGAATGTATAAAACCTACTAGAATTTGTCTTATGTAATGGAGAGTTGAGGCATGGTGTAGTTTAATGTCCTAAAACCAGGACCTTTGTGCAGGTTTCCATTTTGTTCTGATAAGGAGGGGAAATGATTCACCCTTTTCACTATAGTATAACCAAGAATGTTCTACCATAATCATGCATGAGGGGGGGGGTGGTAGATGTAAATTTTAACCCAGGGGTTCATGAATCCAAGGATTGATATGGTACTTAAATGTCATAGGGTGTTTGATGGTAGTAAAATCCATTATTGAGGACGAAATTGTCTTTGGTTGACATGCCTTTTTAGTGGGAAACATATGCAGATCCACCAGTGCATATTGTGATTAGTCAAATAAAGGTGACCTTAGGACGATGACCGCTCATTTCCGATGGCCATGGAAGGATATGAGGATTAAGACCTTTTTGTGCATAGTGTATGGTTTTTGAAAGGAAGAGACCTTTTTGGCTCCGACATAGTGACAATGGGGAAATTTATGTCTCATGAATAGACCCTAAATATGATGTTTATGTATCACCATGTTTCTTGTGATGGAAAGAATCAAGCTGTACATAGATATTTTAAGTTAAAACTACATGCATGGGTCTAACCCACACAAAGGGAGGGGGAATGTTTAGTTTTTGGGGTGTCTGGACTAGAACATAATGACTTAGGCATTACTATAGAATCAAACCAACTATAGTACTTGAAATCATGCATTTTAGAATCATGCAATTAGAACTATGGTAGAACTTTTTAGTGTCATATTGTGGGGACTGATTCCTTGAAAATCCTGAGTAACTTAATGGAAAATCAGTCTAAGATAATTTGACATGCGCTGGACATGAAGGTGGAGAAAGGTGTAGACTATGACACCATGGATTCTCGAATCGATAAGAATAAGTCCATGCACGCAACTTTTTACCATGCACGCAACTCTCTTTACAAACTCCTATTGAATGCAATTCTACGCGATTCAAAGCCTCATATTTTCTATAAAAGTTGAGATACTAAATTAAGGGGGTATCCTATTATTTATAATCGTTTCTGAACATGAACACATGTTTATCCCAAAGTGTGTAAAACCATGTTTGATGTCACATTAGGTGCATACGTATCTTTTTCTCCTAATAAAGTGATAGATAATCATCTTTTTAGTGAATCTAATATTCTTTTTTATGAATCTTGATTATAGGTTAGACTACTTGATCTCCTTCCAAGGAAGTGGTTCCCTTCTACTGTATTTGGAAGTCTTCTTTTGTGTACTTGAACCATAAATACTAATATTTGAGATTCAAATAGGATGAAGATGAATAAAGATTGGATGGATTCTAATCGTTTAACAATAGAGTACGAGAACGGAGTGAAAGAGTTCATCAAGTTTGCAAAGGATCACACAAAGGATCCTTCTCAAATCCTTTGTCCGTGTTTACGTTGTTGTTATTCTAGACTACTTACTCCAGAGGAGTTGGAAGAACATTTGATATGTCACGGAATAGATCGGAGTTATAAATGTTGGAATAAACACGGAGAAAAAGCGAATGTAGCTACTGGCTGGGATAAAACTGCGTTTTATGGATCGTCAGATATGAATACAAATATAGATAATGAAGAAGACCGTATGGAGGATGTGATTACAGATGTCAATGATGATGAAGATCGTATTGAGGAAATGACAAAGACAATTCAAGATGAACCCCGTGATTGCCCAAAATTGTTTGAGAAGTTAAAGAGTTGTGCAAAGACGCCATTGTATGCTGCTTGCACTAAGTATACAACATTGTCAGCTGTACTGAAGTTGTATAAATTGAAAGCAGGCAATGGATGGAGTGATGTCAGTTTTACGGAACTACTTGCTCTCTTGAATGACATGCTTCCGGAAGATAATGAGCTCCCAAGCCGGACATATGAAGCTAGACGAATGCTACGCTCGATGGGAATGATTTCTGAAAGAATACATGCCTGCCCGAAAGACTGTATATTGTTTCGAAAGGAGAACAAATCACTTACAGAATGCCCAAAGTGTGGTGCTTCTCGATACAAGAAAGATAAATCCAATCCTACGAAAGTTGTATGGTACTTTCCAATCATTCCAAGGTTTAGGCGTTTATATGGAAGTAAAGAAACTGCAAGACAATTGTCGTGGCATGCAGATAAAAGAAATAAAGATGGGTTATTACGTCATCCGGCCGACTCTCCTCAATGGAAGAAAATTGATCATGAGTATCCTGAATTTGGAAAAGAGCCGAGAAACCTTCGTCTTGCGTTATCTACAGATGGAGTGAATCCTTTTGGTTTTCAAAGCAGCACTCATAGTACATGGCCTGTTATGTTGCTAAATTATAACTTGCCACCCTGGTTATGCATGAAGCGAAAATTCATCATGTTATCTATGCTTATATCAGGACCAAAACAACCAGGTAACGATATTGATGTTTATCTGACTCCTTTGATCGAGGATTTGAAGTTATTGTGGGACTCAGGTGTAATGTTGTATGATGCTTATAAAAGTGAATACTTCACGTTGAGAGCGATGTTGTATGGGACAATAAATGATTTCCCTGCTTATGGAAATTTGTCAGGCTATAGCATTAAAGGAACTCAAGGGTGTCCCGTGTGCGAAGAAGATACAGAATCAATTAGGTTGAAACATTCATCGAAATCTGTGTTTCTAGGACATCGTAGATTTCTACCTCGTCGGCATAAGTACCGATCTTGGACGACATCATTCAATGGAAGTTCAGAAAAACGCACAACACCGTCTCCACTAACAGGTGATCAGCTGTTTGAGAAAGTAAAAGATATGAACACTGTTTTTGGTAAACCATTTTCGAAAAACCTTACGAAAATCGGTTGGAAAAAGAGATCAGTTTTTTTTGAATTACCATACTGGAATTGTTTGTACGTCAGACATTTTCTTGATGTGATGCATGTGGAAAAAAATGTATGTGATAGTGTTATTGGAACGTTGCTAAATGCCCCTGGCAAAACAAAAGATGGAATTAAGGCAAGGTTGGACATGGTTGACATGGGAATACGAGAAGAGTTGGCTCCCGTGAAAGGTGAAAATCGAATGTTTCTTCCTCCTGCTGCTTATACTCTTTCTAGGGCAGAGAGATATCAGTTTTGCAACTTCTTTAATGATGTAAAGGTTCCAGAGGGGTACTCATCAAATATCAAGAACATTGTGTCAATGAATGATTTGAAGTTAAAAGGTTTGAAATCACATGATTGCCATGTTTTGATGCAAGATCTAATTCCTATAGCTTTACGTTGCATTTTACCCAAGAATGTTCGTCATACGTTAACCAAACTTTGTTTCTTTTTCAAAGCTATATGTAGCAAAGTTTTAGACCCGGGGAAATTGCCAGCTATGGAAAAAGAAATTGTCATCATATTATGTGAATTAGAAATGTTCTTCCCGCCAACATTCTTTGATATGATGGTTCATTTGATGATTCACTTGGTGAGAGAGATTCGACTTTGTGGTCCTGTGCACTATAGATGGATGTATCCTGTTGAACGGTATATGAAGATTTTGAAAGGATATGTCAAAAATCGAAGTCGGCCAGAGGGTTGTATAGTGGAGCGATATATTGTTGAGGAAGCCATTGAATTTTGTATTGAATACCTATCTGATGTGGAAAGCATTGGTCTCCCGAAATCTCGTCACACTGGACGCATTGAGGGTGAGGGAATTTCTGGAAGAGAAGTTGTAACAATCAGTATTACAGATCGGGAGCAGGCTCATCTTTATGTTTTGCATAACAGTTGGGAGGTTGCTCCATATATTGAAACTCACAAAGAAATTCTTAGGCAGTTGAATCCATCGAGGGCTGAAAAATGGTTAGCAGATACACATAATCACCAGTTTATAGGATGGTTTCAGGACCATATTTTTAAGCAGTTGGATGAAAATCCGAATTCAATTTCAGAACGACTTCGATGGCTAGCCGCTGGACCAAGTGTGTATGTATTATCTTACAGTGGGTATGTAATTAATGGTTATACATTCTATACGGATGAACATGATGAAGAGAGTACCATGCAAAATAGTGGAGTTACACTAGTGGCTGAAGCGATGCATGTTTCTGGTAGTAAGGATATAAATCCAATTTATGCAAATATGTCATACTTTGGCATTATCAAACTAATATGGGAGTTGGATTATACGACATTTCAATTGCCGATTTTTCAATGCAAATGGATTGATAACAATAGTGGTGTTAAAATAGATGAATGGGGATTTGTGAAAGTTGATTTTAGTAAAGAAGGGTACAAAGACGAACAGTTTATAATGGCATCACAAGCGGTACAAGTTTTTTATGTTCCAGATCCCGCAAACCGAAAGTGGTCGATTGTTCTGTTATCGTCCAAAACTATTGAGGGTTCCGATGAAAATTCAGTTGAGGACGATCCTTTTAGTGGTACGTCACAATCAATTCAGAGCGGTCCCAATGCAGATGATGTTTTGTATGTTAGAGGAGACCACAATGAAGGGATTTGGATTGTCGATAGAGGTGTCAAATCTCTTCAACCTTTGAAAAAAAGAAAGAGAGTTCAGTAAACAGGTTATATTTTGTTTGTAATATAGATCTTGTTATCTCATGTTATTATCTTATCATTACAGAATTTATGTAATTTGAATGAACTGTTCAACCACTTTTGCAGATAATGACTTCTGCACATTCTGGTGCTCCTAACCTTGAGACTGAACAAGTCTCTCAAGCAGCTGCTGCTGCGGCTGCTGCTGCTCCTGCTGCTCCTGCAGCTCATTCTGCTGATACTGTTGCTCCTGATGCGGCTCCTGCTGCTCCTACTGCTGTGACTCATACTCCTCCTCCTGCTGTGGCTCCTGGTGCTCCTGATGCGGCTCCTGCTGCTGCTCCTGCTGCTCCTACTGCTGCTCCTGCTGCTGCTCTTGCTGTTGCGGCTCCTTCTCTTAGTGTTGAGGTCCAACAACCATCAGCACATGCCGTTGATATCATAGTAGATGAACATATAGATGATGTTGATATCGATGAAATGGTCGGGAATGAAGGACCGAAGTCGCAGAAATCACAGGTGCGTCGTAGTTTGACAGTGTTAGCCAAAATTCTTAAGGCGAAAAGCAAAGGCATCAAATTTGAAGTCGGATGGAATGCACGAGGCCAACATGTGAATCCCAACAAGGCTATGTTTAGCAGTTACATTGGAGTTGTCACTCGGCAACGCGTGCCGATTGACGTAGATTCATGGCACCATGTTGTGTCCGGGTTGAAGGCTGTGATCTGGGAAGAAATTACGGTAACATTATGAATTTATTTTTTTAATTAACTAGCAAATAAAATGATGAAACAGTGTCTTACTCTTCTCAATCTCTTGCAGAGTACATTTATAGTAGACGACTCACACAAGGATTATGTACTAAGGCTTGCAGGAAAGATTCATCGAGGTTTTCGTACTATTTTAACAAGATGTCACCTGAAAGATTCTAAAGGTAAAATAAACCCGCACCCACCCATTGTCTATGCGCACCTGATATCCCAAGAAGCATGGGATGCATTTATTGGCCGTCGTGGGGATGAGAAGTTTCAGGTACATTGTGAGTGATAATACGCTGTTTGAGGATACCTGTATTCATCACTTTGATTGTCAATATTTCATTTATGAAACAGAAACTCTGTACTGAAAATAAGGAACGTGCATCAAATCCAACATACCCCTATCGTAAAGCAAGGATGGGGTACGCTTCATTAGAAAAGAAAATGGTACGTATTGTAAATTTACAGTAATATTGTTAGGTGCCAATAAACAACATCAATTTATATAATATATATTATCTTTTACTGAGGATTCTGTTATGATAGGGCGGTGTACCAATATCGTCTAAATCATGGTATGAGGACAGGGGCTAAGCATAAGGAGCCGAGCAAGTACTACGTCTGGACAAATATCAGGGTATATATAATAAAATTTCACTATCCAAACACACCTCAACACAAGTTATTTATTCTCCAAATGATCAATTTTTTTGCAGTGTCCAAAACAAACAAACGATAATGATTGCGGTTATTATGTTTGTAAATTTATGAAAGAGATCGTTTTTCATCAGCAAACTAGCATCCCTAAAGAGGTATTTTCAAAAACAATTACTAGTTCGTTTAAGTTATTTATTAATTCTTTATTTTTTTATTTTGCAGTACTACTATGACTGCCGAAAAGCCTCATACTCACAAGACGATATAGATGTGTTCAGAAACGAGTGGGCCGCATACCTGATGACAGATTGTACACAAATACAATGATGATCTGACTTGGGGACATGTACAATTGGTGGTCATTTTTGAGAGGGGTTAAGGGGATCAAAAGATAAAATATTGTTGTATGTAAATGTTCGTAGCAAAATTGTAATTGTTATTAAATAAAACATTCTTTCTCCAATGAGTCATTTTTCCATTTTAACAGATGATATGCACCAGCAACATGCAAGAATGTTGAACCACTAAAATGGTCGCTCTCTTGTTTAAAATGGACACCACTTTAATTGAAAACAACAACTGACCTACGGAAATCTGACCAGACGCATCTGGATTGCCTTCATCCTTTAGGAGAAGGATCCACGGGTCCTTGGTGACGTGTACGAGTCAACCCCGCCTCAATCCGAGGCACGGTGTGACCGCTACCACCCAAAGGGTCGCTCTCTTGTTTAAAATGGACACCACTTTAATTGGAAACAACAACTGACCTACGTAAATCTGACCAGACGCATCCGGATTGCCTTCATCCTTTAGGAGAAGGATCCACGGGTCCTTGGTGACGTGTACGAGTAACATGCAAGAATGATGGACCACATTTCTTTGGCCTTTGGACAAAAAAACCAGTAAAATCTCCAAAATACCTTCATATCATGCATGAACCAGTAAAATCTCCAAAATACCTTCATATCACGCAGTTCTGAAAAGAGTCACTATTTAAAAGAAAGTCACAAATTTAGATACATCTCGAGATGGTCAGTTGTTGATTTCACTTAAAATTAAGTCCATTTTTAACAAAACAGTGACACTGTGAGTGGTGTCGGCCACACCGGGCCTCGGATTGATGCGGTGTTGAATCGTACACGTCACACATGAGTCATTGATCATTGTGAAAAAGTATCAACGCAATCAGAAGCCGTTAGATCGATTTGGCATATGTACGTAAAATATTGTCCATTTTAAACTAAATACATACACTTGGAGTGATACCGGTCACACCGCGCCTCGGATTGAGACCCCACCCTTTCCCCTCGGCTGTCAAAAATCATAACCAGATAGTCGAAGGGTGATTTTGACAGCCGAGGGGAAAGGGTGGGGTCTGAAGACATTGTAGGATATGTCGAAGGGTGATTTTGTGTGTGACTGGTATCACTCCAAGTGTATGTATTTAGTTTAAAATGGACAATATTTTACGTACATACGCCAAACTGATCTAACGGCTTCTGATTGCATTGATACTTTTTCACAATGATCAATGACTCCTGTGTGACGTGTACGATTCAACACCGCATCAATCCGAGGCCCGGTGTGGCCGACACCACTCACAGTGTCACTGTTTTGTTAAAAATGGACTTAATTTTAAGTGAAATCAACAACTGACATACGGCAAACCGACCAAACACATTGGGATTCTATTGAAACTTAAGGACAACTATCCATGGGTCAAATGTGATGTGTAAGATTCAACCCCGCCTCAATCAGAGGCGCGGTGTGACCGGTATCACTCCAAGTGTATGTATTTAGTTTAAAATGGACAATATTTTACGTACATACGCCAAACCGATCTAACGGCTTCTGATTGCATTGATACTTTTTCACAACAATCAATGACTCATGATACATAGAGAAATTCACTGGCCACCTTCGAGAATGATCTGAAGCACAAACCATGACAGCATTATGTTTTTAACTTCAGCACCTCAATTGAGAATGTGACACCTTTCAGGACTTGGCGCCATTGTATGTCGTTTCGTCCACTGAATGGGTCTATCCTTTTATTTAATTTTTTTAACTTCAGTCAAATATTCTAGAAAGATGTCGCGGCAGATCCTTCACCATTTTGTTTTGCTGAACATCTCATTACATTGTTAAAAAAAAGCAGGGTGTCTTGCATGGGCAATACGTTCTTGTATTGAAGATGATGCACTCCCATTTATTCGAACCCACATGGTTAATTATTTTGTTTAAGCCTAATGATTGATTTAATTATTGTGGAACACATAATCATGAAAATCGTATGATGGTTGTACCCAGATAGGACTCCAATTCATTGGTTAAATCTATTTTCTCATGAGATGTTATGTATGAGATTAGGGAGTAAACCTAGTCCATTAAAATGGGAGTGCATCATCTTCAATACACGAACGTATTGCCCATGCAAGACACCCTGCTTTTTTTTAACAATGTAATGAGATGTTCAGCAAAACAAAATGGTGAAGGATCTGCCGCGACATCTTTCTAGAATATTTGACTGAAGTTAAAAAAATTAAATAAAAGGATAGACCCATTCAGTGGACGAAACGACATACAATGGCGCCAAGTCCTGAAAGGTGTCACATTCTCAATTGAGGTGCTGAAGTTAAAAACATAATGCTGTCATGGTTTGTGCTTCAGATCATTCTCGAAGGTGGCCAGTGAATTTCTCTATGTATCATGAGCGTTCTAATGCATATCTTGTTTGGAAGATCATTGTAGTAGACAACGATCTAAAAGTGGGGGATGAGTGCATATCTGAGCATGTCTTTAGTAGTGTCCCTCAAAATGTCTTTAAACTGACCATCTTGAGATGTATCTAAACTTGTGACTTTCTTTCAAATAGTGACTCTTTTCAGAACTGCGGGAGTTAACATTTCTCCAACATATTCACACACAAAATCACCCTTCGACATATCCTACAATGTCTTCAGACCCCACCCTTTCCCCTCGGCTGTCAAAAAAACCTAAAAGACCATGGCTAGCAATGATCATTCCAAAATGCATTTAAACTGAAACCTTCCAGAAAAAAATAGAGTAGAATACTTGCAAGTTGTAACTTAGGTCGCTTTGCACAAGCCGATTTCCACATTGTTTGTAGCAACCACATTTGCTCCAACACTCTAATGATCTTCATTGCTTCATGTCTTTTATACTCTTCCATAAACCCTTCTCTAAGAAGGTCAACTATCGTGTATGCATACTCACCTTCAAATGTGACGTGTACGAGTCAACCCCGCCTCAATCTGAGGCCTGTTGTGGCTGACACAACTCCAAGTGCCTCTGTTTTGTTCAAAATGGACTTATTTTTAAGTGAGAAATCAACAACTGACATACGGGAAACCGACCAAACGCCTTCGGATTGTGTTGACACTTTAGGACAACGATTCATGGGTTATATGTGACGTGTACGACTCAACCCCGCCTCAATCCGAGACGCGGTGTGACCGGTATCACTCCAAGTGTATGTATTTAGTTTAAAATGGACAATATTTTATGTACATACGCCAAACTGATCTAACGGCTTCTGATTGCATTGATACTTTTTCACAATGATCAATGACTCATGTGTGACGTGTACGATTCAACACCGCATCAATCCGAGGCCCGGTGTGGCCGACACCACTCACAGTGTCACTGTTTTGTTAAAAATGGACTTAATTTTAAGTGAAATCAACAACTGACATACGGCAAACCGACCAAACACATTGGGATTCTATTGAAACTTAAGGACAACTATCCATGGGTCAAATGTGACGTGTAAGATTCAACCCCGCCTCAATCAGAGGCGCGGTGTGACCGGTATCACTCCAAGTGTATGTATTTAGTTTAAAATGGACAATATTTTACGTACATACGCCAAACCGATCTAACGGCTTCTGATTGCGTTGATACTTTTTCACAACAATCAATGACTCATGTGTGACGTGTACGATTCAACACCGCATCAATCTGAGGCACGGTGTGGCCGACACCACTCACAGTGCCTCTCTTTTGTTCAAAATGGACTTATTTTTAAGTGAAATCAACAACTGACATGCGGCAAACCGACCAAACGCATTTGGATTCTGTTGAAACTTAAGGACAATGATCCATGGGTCAAATTTGACGTGTAAGAGTCAACCCCGACTCAATCCGAGGCCCGGTGTGGCCGACACCACTCAAAGTGCCTCTATTTTGTTCAAAATGGATTTATTTTTAAGTGAAATCAACAACTGACATACGGGAAACCGACCAAACGCCTTAGGATTGTGTTAACACTTTAGTACAATGATCCATGGGTCATATGTGACGTGTACGAGTCAAACCTGGGGTGGATTACATGGCTTTCCTACATGGAATATATCCCACTACACGTCTTTAATGAGCCAGCTACGCAGTTTATCCCTTGTACAGATACACAGGAAGAATCACACGAGATCGACGTCATGTACTAACATAGGGCAAGGGTGCATAAGAGGACACAAGATCAAAGGGTAACACGTATATGTTTTTTAACATGCCATGTAATTTCCTATTGATATGACATGTATATTCACACAGGCAGCTGAACATTGGAGTTACCCAGGGTAAAGCGACAAGGCATGTGACCCTTTAAATGACACATAATTTTATGTACCATGATTGATCTCTTTGAACACTATATCAAGGACATATTTCATTAGGGTTGGCTCCCATGATCCTTCCTAGGATGGTTTTGGTATCTTTTCCGACTTACGGTAGTACGATCGCTTCAGCAGGACGTCCTAGACATAGTTGGAGTCTCTCTGAAAGTCCTGGAGTGAGATCATATATCTATTTTTGAGGTCCAGGTAGAGTCATGTATCAACGCAACCAATCCTACCAGACATTGATCCTATATATAGAATGTTAATCTTGATGTCTCATTACAGTACCCCAATTTATGATATGTTACCTTTTTTGTATTAATATACATAATTACTAAGGGTGATGGTTGGGAGAGTTAGGATATCCTTTTTATGTATTGCAGAATGATTCAAGGAGCACGGGCTCTGCACGATTTGTCAAAACCAAGTGGCAATCCAAGGAGAAACAATGCATAGTGGAATGTTCTAGTATTTATCTTCTGAGTTGTGTAGGAATATTTTGTGATACTATGTAATGAGGTAGTTTTGCTTTCTGGGTAGATGGTATCTAACTCATGGTAAGAACACTGTTTGGTTGGGTTGTGATCGGTTGATGACATGCTTGTGGTTGATATACTGGTTTTTGTGCAGGTCTGTGGTTGATATACTGGTTTTTGTGCAGGTCTGCTCGGCTGGCTGTAATAGTGCAGGTTTTTTATTAGCAGCAGGCAGGGATTTAACAGCGCTTTTTTAGCGCTGTTAAATGTCGCCTTTAACAGCGCTAAAAAAGCGCTGTTAAAGGAGATATTTAACAGCGCTAAAAAAGCGCTGTTAAAGGAAACATATAACAGCGCTTTTTTAGCGCCATTAAAGGTATCCTTTAACAGCGCTTTTTTAGCGCCATTAAAGGTGACATTTAACAGCGCTTTTTTAGCGCTGTTAAAGGTGACATTTAACAGCGCTAAAAAAAGCGCTGTTAAAGGACCCCTCCTTTATCAGCGCTGAGCTTTACAGCGCTTTTCTAGCGCTGTTAAAGCCCGATTTTAGCGCTGTTATTTCCCGTTTTTGTAGTAGTGTTATGTAATAAGACCCTAGGACTATGATTATGTGCTTTATTTTTGTATAAAGAATATACATTCATTTTAATATTGTTACTTTGTAAATGGTTTTTAAAGCACTAATAGTATTTTTAGTTATTATTAAATTTAAAAATATATTTTGACGAATTAATGTATTTATTAATTAAATAATATTTTTATAAAATATTATTACCAAATTAATTTTTTAAATATAAATGATCATATAATTTTTTTGAATAAAATTGTAATTGTTTTAAGGTTTGAAAGTTGTTTTTGTCAAAACCAATGAATTTTCGATAAATATCAGTTTTTATTTTAAAAGTAAAAAATAAAATATTTAGAAAATTATTTAGATAAAATGAATACCATTTTTTTATTCAGGACTTCGAAATTATCTAACGGTGAGTTAGTCATAATTCTATAAGGCTGTCAAATTTTTTGGTAAAAATTAAATATCATTAAAATATATAATGTGATTTATGACATCATAATGACCCAATAGTGATGTAATAAAAAACTATAAAATAGAAATTAGGACAATATATTTTTTACCTTTAAAATAATGTGATTATATATATATATTGATTAATTTTATGGTGCCTTAGTGGACCCCCCAAGACTTATAAAATATTTTAATATTTTTAAAATGATTTCCTTGAGAGTGTGACTAACCTCCACCTAAGAAATCCTAATATTTTAATAAGTACCATAATTTCCCTTATAAAATAATGTTTTTCACACCAAAAAGGAAAAAAATTTGGGCAAAAACCATGGTATGATTTTTGGTTTTGATTAGTTTAATGTGTTGTGTCCAAAAACTAAATAATAAATAATTCCCTCTTTTTTCCTATATAAACAAACTCAGGAACCAACTTATCATTACTATAAACCCTTGGAGAATGACCATACTCTTTCCATATCTCTCTATAATCCTCCCAAGGCAGCCCAAGATCTCAACAAGCCTCTCTCAATCCCCTCCCAAGCCTTTGGGATCATATATCCAAGTAAGGGATTTCCTCCTTTCTCATTTATGTCCAAGTTTCTTTATGTTGTCATTCCCTTTTATTTTTAATTAAAAATTTTGGGGTATGATTTCTCACCTCCCATATACTTCCCTCCTTATGTTTAAATGGTGAGATAAATCTTTCTCTCTCATTAATCCCTCTTATGTACACCTCTTACCATGCCGAAATTTCATAAGATTTATTCCATTTCTCTTATTTCTTCAAGTTTCTTTATTATGTTACACCTTATATTTAAAAATTATATTTGTTGGTACATGTATCTATATGAACCCCTTACTATACATTTCATTTATATATAACTAGATTCCCTTTTATCTCTCATCAACCATTTTTATGAATTTTTATGTCACCCCATTATTCTACCGAAATTGCACCACGATCTTCGAAACCCAAATCATTGTATAGTGAATACCACACCCATGTATCTCTCAATGGTATTCACCTTTATGCACATATATATATATATATTTATTTAATAGTAATTAAAATTATTTATTCCACATTAATTAATCATTTAATAACTTATTATTTTGAATTACACCGTGTTATATGACTCGTGTGGCACACTTATGCATGAACTGAAATGTTTATAAAGGTTTCACCCTGATAGCACTCCAATGCATTGGGTAAAGAATAGTATCAGGATATGCCATGTGAAATGAGGGTTTACTCATGTTAATTAAATTTTAATGAGGTTTTACTCATGATAATTCAAGTTCAATGATGGTTTACTCATACTCTATGTGAAATGAGCCTGGGTTGATGCTAATATCATGTTAAATGTTATAGCCACATCTCTATGTTATGATAATCATGCTATATAATGCCTTTATGTTCATTTTTCTATTATGATCAATTGATATTCCTATTTCCTAAAATTTATTTTATTCTTCATTTTATGCCATGTTTACTCCCTTACTAGGCTTTATAGATCACCCTTTTCTTATATATGTCCTCAGGTTATCCTATGAAATGATAAGTATAAAGGGATTTTGGGGTCATGTAAAATAATTTTTCAATAAAGATTTTTTATTTTTATGTCTTAAGTTGTCATTTATTGTTCCTAATCCCCAAATACACAAGACCTATTGAATATATGGGTTGTATTAATTGAATGTTTATGTAACAAATCATGTTTAAATGTGTAATAAAGAGAGAGTTGTTATAGTTGATATCAGAGGATATGTATTGTTATTTGTGGGATTGAGATTATAAAAACTTAGTTAAATCCTTAAGGATGTGACAAAGTACAATAAAAACGACTCTATATATTGGTGAGTATAGGGTAAGTGGTTTATCAAGAAAATGCATCCCTGTATGGATACGAACAAGTAGAGGCGGCTCTAGCACAGATGTATCTAGGGATAAAACCCAAAAACACTACTTTGAGCTAGACTCGAATGGGAACTGGTTCTCAACAATTGTTCTTTCTGCACTTTTGGTTACAACACTCCCAGGGGATATTATTTGGTAAATTTATAGTCTTAGTATGAACCATTATTAAGGTAATATAAAAAATCCCTTAAGAATATATGTTTGGAAGTAGATCATGGATAACATAGATTGAAGCCTATAAATTCATAAGTTAAGGAAATAAATATAATTTATAAGTTATTACTTTTTGAAATTGGATTCCCCTTTATGTGTTACCCTAACTTTACTTTTATTTCATCCAATAGCCGGAAATAGGAGGAATCAGGCTTACAACCGATGTGAAGATCAATGTGATGACTGTTCCAATGAGATGACCAATCTGATGGGAGTAGGAATCATAGAATTTTTCACAATACTCTCTTAGTTAACTCAAGTTATGAATATAAACATGGGTTAAGAAGAACTTCCAACCCCCCCCCCCAAATAAATAACAAGTTTTAATTAATATCATCATGAGACATTGGCCTCCTAGTTTAAATGGGTAATCTGATCCCTTAATCGTCGAACAATAGATTAAATCCATTGAAAAGATATTATCCATCCATAAATGTTCTAAACACGAGATGGGTCTTCTGAATGCTTATTCTATGGAGGTTGAATCTGATTAATGGTGGAAATTGATAACAAATATGAAGCCTGATGAAGAGATAGATGCGTTGTAATGGAAAGATTTCTGGAAACAATTTCTTGATAAATATTTTCTACACACCCTACAACTTAAGATGGAAAGGGACTTTCTTTCCCTCAAGTAAAAATATGAAAAATCCATCAGATTGTATGAGAAAAAACTTCACAAGTCTTGAATAATATGCCTTTGGATTCTTCGTTACCCCCAAATGCAAGGTTGTTGGATTCTTTGGAGGGCTAAAACCTAGCCTACGGAAAGCCCTGGAAATCCCTCACTTCAATAGCAATGAGGAATATTTCCGATGTGAATTCAAAGTCCAAAATAGGATCGGTGAATCTTAGGGGTATCATGGGGATATAAAGTAGAAAGTATAATTTAATTATGGAGGTCTGATGGATAAATCCAATGGTGCTAAGAAATTGAAGCACCCCACTTTCCAAAGGTGCAGAAAGAAGAAACATAAAAATTTCTTAAAGGGGGAGAGGAAATGCTTTAGGTGTGGAAAAGAAGGGAACTTGGCCATTAATTGCTGGAAATAAAAACCCATTGTTGTGAAAAAAGGAGAGGAATTCTCCATTTGACCCTCAATGCATTGTTCATTACTTTAACTGCAAAGAACCAAGGCACTTTGCAAATCTGTTCCCTAATCTAATGGTTTTCTAAGGTTACCAACAACCTTCAAGGCAACAAGGTAGAGAATTTGGCTTCAATATTGCTGAAGTGAACCCCGAAAATGAAGTGGTTATAGGTACTCTAGTTATTCATCCAATAATAGGTAACATACTTTTTTATTATGGTTCAATGCATTCTTTTATATCTCGAAATGTTAGTAAAACAATCCCAACACCACCACAAATCATAGAAGTAGAGATGTTGGTGAGAATGAAAATGGGTAAATCTTTGCATCCCATGAATCTAAATCATCCCCTGTCACAATTTGAGGATTGATCATCCAAGAAAACCTCTTCATACTCCCTCTGGTAGAATTTGATGAAATTCTTAGCATGGATTGGTTTTCTCTATATAGATCAAACATAAATTGTGTCGAGAGAGAACTCACTCTCCATATTGTGAATCGACCCCCGATTCTATACAGATGCAAGGAGGAGGATGGATATTATTTAGCACCATCATCTCAAGAATGGATATTACTACCCTATGAGCATGTGTATTTTTTTAGATGTTTGATTCTAACTAAGAAAATACCCATGAAGACATGCCTATTGTGAGGGAATTCGTTGAAGTATTTCCTGAGGAATTTTCTGGTCTTCCACCAAGAAGATATTTTGAATTCTCGATTAATCTTATACCTAGTGAGTTTTAAATATCCAAGACTCCCTATAGAATGGTTGTTTTGGAGATTGACGAGATAAAGAAAGAACTATAGGATAATATGGATAAAGGGTTTATACACACAAGTGTTTCACCATGGGTTGAACCAGTCCTCTTCTTCAAGAAGACGGATGGGTCAATGCACCTTTGTATTGATTTTTGTGATCTCCAAAAAGTAATGATAAAGAACAAGTATCCTCTTTCATGAATTTATGACTTGTTAGATCAACTGTGTGGAGAACAATACTTCCTCAAGTTGGATCTGAGGTATGGATATTACCAAGTAAGGGTGAAGAAGGATGATACCCCAAGACATATTTTTGTACAAGGTATGGGAACTATGAATTCTTGGTAATTCCTTTCGGACTAAAAAATTATCTATAAATATTGATAGACATGATGAAAAGAGTCTTTAGATATTAACTCAACAAATTTTTGGTTTTCTTTATAGACGATATTCTTATATACTTCAAAACCAAGGGGAGTGTGAGGGGTATCTAAGCATTGTACTAGAGACCTTCAGAAAGGAGAAGCTCTATGAAATGTACATCAAGTGTGAGTTATTTTTGAATGAGGTCTCATTCATGGGTCATATTATCACAAGAAATATGATATCTGTGGATCCCTCCAGGATAAATTCAATTGAGGGATGACCAATGCCAACATCTATGATGGATATCCATAGCTTCCTTGGGTTATCTGGATATTATTGACAATTTATAAGAAATTTCTCACGATTTTCAAACCCTCTTACCAATATAACTCGAAAGGGAGTCAATGTTTCATAGAGTGATTAATGAAAAGATAGCTTCAAAAAGTTGAAAAGTAGGAAAATCATTGTGTATATTCTCACATTACCCACAAGTGAAGAACTTTTTGTGGTATTTAGTGATGCTTTGAATAAGGGAATGACATGTGTGTTGATGAAAAATGTAAAATTAATTGCCTATGCTTCAAGGAAATTAAAAGTTTATGAGAAAAACAATCCAACCCAGGATCTGGAGTTGGCATCAGAAATCTTGGATTTAAAAATTTGGTGACATTACCTCTTTGGTGGTAAATGTAAAATATACATGGATCACAAAATCCCCAAGTATATATTCACATAGAAAGAGTTGAACATGTGACAATGAAGATGAATAGATTTGATCAGATACCATGATTTCTCAATCTATTACCACCCTAGGAAAGAAAAAAAGGTGGTAGATTCTCTAAGTAGAAAGTACCCAGTGATTTTGTCATTGATGAGAATTTAAAAAGATCTAATCTTCTTAGATTTTATGAAGATGGAAATGGGAATCCTAAAGAAGGGAACATAATAAATCATTTTACAAATTATTTCTCAACCATCTATTTTGAAAAGGATAAAGGGTGCTGAAAAGGATGATGTATGAATTTATAAAAAATTGGAAACTATTAGAAAAGGGAAATCCTTGGAATTAAATGTTAATAAATAAGGAATTGTGATATTAGGGTCAAGACTATGTGTTCCATCAAATCCAGAGTTAAATAATGAACTTTTGGATATTCACATAGTTTTAATTTATCTATTCACCTAGTAAACACAAAGATGTATCGATATTTCTGAGAGCATTATTGATGGGATAATATATAAGAGGAGATCACTGAGTATAATTACAACTACCTAGTTTTTCAGTAAGTGAAAGTTGAGAGGCATAAGTCTAAGGGGATGATTAAACCATTACTCATACCAACAAGGAAATGGAAGAACATCACCATGGACTTTGTCACCATACTTTTGAAGAACTCCAAAGAAAAAAAATTAAATGGAATGTTATGGATTGTTTTAAAAATACTGCACACTTCATTGCAATTCAGGAGGACTTCTCATTGGATCAACTGGCTTGGATATACATCAGAGAAGTGGTAAGGCTGCATGGAGTTCCATTATTGATTGTATCCAATCAAGATCCATGATTTACCTCTAAGTTCTAGAAGAGTATCTAACTTTCTCTGAATACTCATCTAAACTTTTCTATGACTTATCATCCCCAAACTGATGGCCAATCTAAACGGACTATCCAAACACTTGAGGAAATGTTGAGAGCATACCCAAAAGACTTAAAAGGAGGATGGGATCAACATATTCATCTAGTTGAGTTCCCTAAAAATAATATTTTCCACTCAAGCATCCAAATAGCTACTTTGGAAGCCCTTTATGGGAAGAGGTGTAGAACATTGGCATGTTGGGATGAAGTTAGGGAGTGAAAACTTTTAATTCCAGAAATAGTCAAAGAAATGGTAGAAAATGTTAAGACTATCGAGTTACACATTAAATTTGATCAAAGTCAACAAAAGATCTATGTTGAAAAAAATCAATGAGACCTAGATTTTGATGTTGGAGACATGTTATTCTTCCAAATATAACCAAGGAGTAGAGTTATGAGATTTTTTAATAAGGGAAAGCTTATTCTAAGGTACATCGGCAATTTTGAGATCCTTGATCGCATTGGAGTAGTGTTCTATCGAATAACACTCTGACCGAACCTATCTCAAGTACATGATATATTCCATGTATCACTCTTGAGAAAGTACATACCTGTCCAATTGCACGTACTCAATCCAGAGGTGGTACCATTAGATAATGACCTCTTCTATGTTGAGAAGATGATGAATATATTAGATCATATGGGAAAAGTTCTATGAAATAATACAATTCCTCTCGTAAAGGTGTTGTGGTGAAACCACAAGTTTGAAGAAGCAATGTGGGAATCGGGGGACGTGATGAAGTAGAGTTACCCTAATCTATTTTAGTGGGGGGAAAGAAAATTTAGAGAGTGAAAATTATTAAGGGGGGAATATTGTAATGACCCAAACTTTTATTAATGAAAATTCCTCATGATCTAATTAAATGTCTTATTTTGTAAAATGGTTATATGAAACATATGAACATACTTGGTTTTATGTTTTTGGATTTTAAAATACCATTAAAAATTGTTATAGTTTCTAATATAGTCATGGAATAGTGATCACATGATTAGTATAGATATAGGGCTCTAACAAATCCAATTTACCCAAACAAAGGAAGCAATAGCCTCATCCGGTAGAATTGTTCCATAAGAACCACATTTATAAGATCTCAGAAGGGAGATGGTGTCACCAGGATTCACTCTTGACTACTCCCAAGTTGAGCATCACCACATTAAGCATGAATAGAATCACCAACAAGAGAAGAGGAAGTTAATAGAGATTACCACCTGAACGATTTTATCTGAGTCACCCCAAGAGTATTCCACCATCGCACACCTTACCCTTAGGTCTTATGCGGGTGTTATAAGGGGTTTTTTAACAATAACCTAGTACTATTATTATGTGTTTTACGCATTTATAAATAATATACATTCATTTTATTGTTGTTACTTTGTTAACAGTTGTTAAAGAAGAAATATTATTTTTAGTTAATATTCAATTAAGAAATATATTTTGATGAATAAATAGATTTTTGAATTAAATAATAATTAAATAAAATATTATTTCTAAATTGAATTTTATTAAATATAAATAATAGTATAATTTTTATAAATATAATTTTAATTTGTATTAATGTTTGAAAGTTGTTTTTATCAAAAACCCACAAATTTTTTGATAAATGTATCTCTTTATTTTAAAAGTAAAAATTCAAATATTGAAAAAATTATTTATAAAAAATGAATATCATTTTCGAATTCATTACATTGAAATTATCTAACAGTGAATTTTTCATAATTTTCTGGGATAATCATATTTTTGGTTAAAAATTAAATACAGTTTAAATATATAATGTGTTTTATTATATCATAATGAACCAATAGTGATGTACTAAAATATGGTATAAGGTTTTTTTGGAAAAAATATTTTTTCCCTTTAATATAATATGATTTTATATTTTTTTATTAGTTTTATGGTGTCTTAGTGGACCCTCCAAGTCTTATAAAATGTTTTTACTTTTTAATATGATTTCCTTGAAAGTATGACTCACCAAACATATGAAAGCCTAATATTTTAATATGTTAGGAAATTTTCCTTATAAAATAATGTTGTACAGTACACTTTGGAAAAAACCACGGGATGGTTTGTGGTTTTTATTAGTTTAATGTGTAGTTTTCAAAACCTAAATAATAAATAATTCTCTCTCTTTTCCGACATAAACCCATCCAAGGTACCAGTTATATTCACTCAAAAACCCTTATAGAACGTCCCGAATCTTCCCTAATATCTCTATAATCTTTCCAAGGTATCCCAAGCTCCAAATAATCCTCTATAAATCCCCTCACAGGGCTTTGGGACCATACTTCCAAGTAAGGGATTTCTTCCTATCTCATTTTTGTCCAAATTTCATTATGTTGTTCTTCCATTTTATTTTCAATTGAAAATGTTGGGGTATGATTTCTAAACTCCCCCATAAATCCCTCACTATGTTTGAATTATTAAAGACCTATTTATCTTTCATTAATCTCTCCCATATATAGCTGTTAACATGCCAAAATTTCATAAGAGTTATTCCATTTCTCCTCATTCTCAAGTACATGATATATTCCATTTATCACTCTTGAGAAATTACATACCTGGACGGTAGCATGTACTCAATCCAAAGGTGGTACCATTAGATAATGACCTCTTCTATGTAGATAAGATGATCAATATATTAGATCATATGGAAAAAGATCTACGAAATAATACAATGCCCCTCATAAAGGTGTTGTGGCGAAACCACAAGTTTGAAGAAGCAATGTGGGAATCAGGGGAACTGATGAAGTAGAGTTACCCTAATCTGTTTTAGTGGGGGGAAAGTAAATTTCGAGAGAGTAAATTCTTAAGGGGAGAATATTGTAACGACCCAAACTTTTATTAATGAAAATTCCTCATGATCTAATTAAATGTCTTATTTTGTAAAATGGTTATATGAAACATATGAACTTCCTTGGTTTTATGTTTTTGGATTTTAAAATACCATTAAGAATTGCTACAGTTTCTAATATAGTCATGGAATAGTGATCACATTATTAGTATAGATATACGGCTCTAACAAATCCAATTTACTCAAACAAAGGAAGCAATAGCCTCATCCAGTAGAATTGTTCCATAAGAAGCACATTTGTAAGATCTCAGAATGGAGACGGTGTCACCGGGCTTCACTCTTGACAACTCCCAAGTTAAGCATCAACACATTAAGCTTGAACAGAATCGCCTATAAGAGAAGAGGAAGTTAATAGAGATTACCACCTGAACGATGTTATCTGAGTCACCCCAAGAGTATGCCACCATCGCACACCTTACCCTTAGGTCTTATGTGGGTGTTATAAGGGGTTATTTAAAATACCCTAGTAATATTATTATGTTTTTTACTCATTTATAAATAATTTACATTCATTTTGTTGTTGTTACTTTGTAAACAGTTGTTAAAGTAAAAATAGTATTTTTAGTTAATATTCAATTAAGAAATATATTTTGAAGAATTAATAGATTTTTGAATTAAATAATATTTAAATAAAATATTATTTCTAAATTTAATTTTATTAAATATAAATAATCGTATAATTTTTATGAATACAATTTTAATTTGTATTAGTGTTTAAAAGTTGTTTTTATCAAAACCCACAAATTTTTTGATAAATGTCTCTTTTTATTTTAAAAGTAAAAAATTCAAATATTTAGGAAATTATTTATAAAAAATAAATATCATTTTTGAATTCATTACATTAAAATTATCTAACATTTAATTTTTCATAATTTTCTGAGATAATTATATTTTTGGTTAAAAATTAAATACAATTTAAATATATAATGTTTTTTATTACATCATAATGAACCAATAGTGATGTAATAAAATACTATATAAGGTTTTTTTGGAAAAAATAATTTTTCCCTTTAAAATAATATTATTTTATATTTTTTATTAATTTTATAGTGTCTTAGTGGACCCTCTAAGTCTTATAAAATGTTTTTACTTTTTAAAATGATTTCCTTTAAAGTCTGACTCACCAAACATATGAAAGCCTAATATTTTAATATGTTAGGAAATTTTAGTTATAAAATAATGTTTTACACTCCACTTTGGAAAAAACCATTGGATGGTTTGTGGTTTTTATTAGTTTAATGTGTAGTGTCCAAAACCTAAATAATAAATAATTCTCTCTCATTTCCTACATAAACCCACTCAAGGTAGCACTTATATTCACTAAAAAACCCTTATTGAACGTCCCTAATCTTCCCTCATATCTCTATAATATTCCCAAGGTTTCCCAAGCTCCAATTAATCCTCTCTTAAGCCCCTCACAGGGCTTTGGGATCATACTTCCAAGTAAGGGATTTTTTCCTATCTCATTTTTGTCCAAATGTTTTTATGTTGTTCTTCCATTTTATTTTCAATGAAAAATGTCGGGGTATGATTTATAAACTCCACAATAAATCCATCACTATGTTTGAATTATTAGAGACATATTTTTCTTTCATTAATCTCTCCCATATACACCTGTTAACATTCCAAAATTTCATAAGAGTTATTCCATTTCTCCTCTTTCTCAAGTACATGATATATTCCATGTATCACTCTTGAGAACGTACATACCTGACCAATAGCATGTACTCAATCCAGAGGTGTTACCATTAGATAATGACCTCTTATATGTAGATAAGATGATGAATATATTAGATCATATAGAAAAAGATCTACGAAATAAAACAATGCCCCTCGTAAAGGTGTTGTAGTGAAACCACAAGTTTGAAGAAGCAATGTGGGAATCGAGGGAAGTGATGAAGTAGAGTTACCCTAATCTGTTTTAGTGGGGGGAAAGTAAATTTTTAGAGAGAAAATTCTTAAGGGGAGAATATTGTAACGACCCAAACTTTTATTAATGAAAATTCCTCATGATCTAATTAAATGTCTTATTTTGTAAAATGGTTATATGAAACATATGAACTTCCTTGGTTTTATGTTTTTGGATTTTAAAATAACATTAAGAATTGTTATAGTTTCTAATATAGTCATGGAATAGTGATCACATGATTATTTTAGATATAGGGCTCTAACAAATCCAATTTACTCAAACAAAGAAAGCAATAGCCTCATCCAATAGAATTGTTCCATAACAAAGACATTTGTAAGATCTCTGAAAGAAGACGGTGTCACTGGGCTTCACTCTTGACTACTCCCAAGTTGAGCATCAACACATTAAGCTTGAATATAATCACCTACAAGAGAAGAGGATGTTAATAGAGATTACCACCCGAACGATGTTATCTGAGTCGCCCCAAAAGTATTCCACTATCGCACACCATACCCTTAGGTCTTATGCGGGTGTTATAAGGGGTTATGTAACAATAACCTAGTATTATTATTATGTGTTTTACTCATTTATAAATAATATACATTCATTTTATTGTTTCTACTTTGTAAACAATTGTTAAAGAACAAATAGTATTTTTAGTTAATATTCAATTAAGAAATATATTTTGATGAATTAATATATTTTTGAATTAAATAATATTTAAATAAAATATTATTCCTAAATTGAATTTTATTAAATATAAATGATCGTATAATTTTTATGAATACAATTTTAATTCGTATTAATGTTTGAAAGTTGTTTTCATCAAAACCCACAAATTTTTTGATAAATGTCTCTTTTTATTTCAAAAGTGAGAATTGAAATATTTAGAAAATTATTTATAAAAAATGAATATCTTTTTAGAATTCATTACAATAAAATTATCTAACAGTGAATTTTTCATAATTTTCTAGGACAATCATATTTTTTGTTAAAAATTAAATACAGTTTAAATATATAATGTGTTTTATTACATCATAATGAACCAATAGTGATGTAATAAAATACTATATAAGGTTTTTTTGGAAAAAATATTTTTTCCCTTTAAAATAATATGATTTTATACTTTTTTATTAATTTTATGGTGTCTTAGTGGACCCTCCAAGTCATATAAAATGTTTTTACATTTTAAAATGATTTCCTTGAAAGTGTGACTCACCAAACATATGAAAGCCTAATATTTTAATTTCTTATGAAAATTTCCTTATAAAATAATGTTTTACACTCCACTTTGGAAAAAACCATGATATGGTTTGTGGTTTTTATTAGTTTAATGTGTAGTGCCCAAAACCTAAATAATAAAGAATTCTCTCTCTTTTCCGACATAAACCCACCCAAGGTACCACTTATATTCACTCAAAAACCCTTAAAGAACGTCCCTAATCTTCCCTCATATCTCTATAATCCTCCCAAGGTGTCCCAAGCTCCAAATAATCCTCTCTCAAGCCCCTCACAAGGCTTTGGGATCATACTTCCAAGTAAGGGATTTCTTCCATTCTCATTTTTGTCCAAATTTCTTTATGTTGTTCTTCCATTTTATTTTCAATTAAAAATATTGGGGTATGATTTATAAACTCCCCAATTAATCCCTCACCATGTTTTAATTATTAGAGACCTATTTCTATTTCATTAATCTCTCCCATAAACACCTGTTAACATGCCAAATTTTCATAAGAGTTTTTCCATTTCTCCTCTTTCTCAACTACATGATATATTCCATGTATCACTCTTGAGAAAGTACATACCTGGGCAATAGCATGTACTCAATCCAGAGGTGTTACCATTAGATAATGACCTCTTCTATGTAGAGAAGATGATGAATATATTAGATCATATGGAAAAAGATCTCTGAAATAATACAATTCCCCTCGTAAAGGTGTTGTGGTGAAACCACAAGTTTGAAGAAGCAATGTGGGAATCGGGGGAAGTGATGAAGTAGAGTTACCCTAATCTGTTTTAGTGGGGGGAAAGTAAATTTCTAGAGAGAAAATTCTTAAGGGGAGAATATTGTAATGACCCAAACTTTTATTAATGAAAATTCCTCATGATCTAATTAAATGTCTTATTTTGTAAAATGGTTATATGAAACATATGAACTTCCTTGGTTTTATGTTTTTGGATTTTAAAATACCATTAAGAATTGTCATAGTTTCTAATATAGTCATGGAATATTGATCACATGATTAGTATATATATAGGGGTCTAACAAATCCAATTTAATCAAACAAAGGAAGCAATAGCCTCATCCAATAGAATTTTTCAATAAGAAAGACATTTGTAAGATCTCAGAAAGGAGACAGTGTCACCGGGCTTCACTCTTGACTACTCCCAAGTTGAGCATCAACACATTAAGCTTGAATATAATCACCTATAAGAGAAGAGGAAGTTAATAAAGATTACCACCCGAATGATGTTATCTGAGTCGCCCCAAAAGTATGCCAGCATCGCACACCATACCCTTAGGTCTTATGCGGGTGTTATAAGGGGTTATGTAACAATACCCTAGTACCATTATTATGTGTTTTACTCATTTATAAATAATATACATTCATTTTATTGTTGCTACTTTGTAAACAGTTGTTAAAGCACAAATAGTATTTTTAGTTAATATTCAATTAAGAAATATATTTTGATGAATTAATATATTTTTGAATTAAATAATATTTAATGAAAATATTATTTCTAAATTAAATTTTATTAAATATAAATGATCTTATAATTTTTATGAATACAATTTTAATTTGTATTAATGTTTGAAAGTTGTTTTTATCAAAACCCACAATTTTTTTGATAAATTTCTCTTTTTATTTTAAAAGTAAAAATTCAAATATTTAGAAAATTATTTATAAAAAATGAATATCTTTTTCGAATTCATTACATTAAAATTATCTAACAGTGAATGTTTCATAATTTTCTGGGACAATCATATTTTTTTGTTAAAATTTAAATACACTTTAAATATATAATGTGTTTTATTACATCATAATGAACGAATAGTGATGTAATAAAATACTATATAAGGTTTTTTTGGAAAAAAATATTTTTTCCCTTTAAAATAATATGATTTTATATTTTTGTATTAATTTTATGGTGTCTTAGTGGACCCTCTAAGTCTTATAAAATGTTTTTACTTTTTAAAATGATTTCCTTGAAAGTGTGACTCACCAAACATATGAAAGCCTAATATTTTAATTTCTTATGAAATTTTCCTTATATAATAATGTTTTAAACTCCACTTTGGAAAAAACCATGGGATGGTTTGTGGTTTTTATTAGTTTAATGTGTAGTGTCCAAAACCTAAATAATAAAGAATTCTCTCTCTTTTCCGACATAAACCCGTCCAAGGTACCACTTATATTCACTCAAAAACCCTTATAGAACGTCCCTAATCTTACCTCATA
Source organism: Viscum album (assembly GCA_963277665.1). Lineage (NCBI taxonomy): Eukaryota > Viridiplantae > Streptophyta > Magnoliopsida > Santalales > Viscaceae > Viscum > Viscum album. Next base: position 659,136,856 of record OY728140.1, read on the forward strand.
TCTCTATAATCCTCCCAAGGTGTACCAAGCTCCAAATAAGCCTCTCTCAAGCCCCTCACAAGGATTCGGGATCATAAATCCAAGTAAGGGATTTCTTCCTTTCTCATTTTTGTCCAAATTTCTTTATGTTGTTCTTCCATTTTATTTTCAATTAAAAATTTTGGGTTATGATTTCTAAACTCCACCATAAATCCCTCAATATGTTTGAATTATTAGAGACCTATTTCTTATTCATTAATCTCTCCCATATACACTTGTTAACATGCCAAAATTTTATAAGAGTTATTCCATTTCTCCTCTTTCTTCAAGTTTCTTTATTTTGTTACAACTTCTATTTCAAAATTACATATGTTGGGAAATTTATCTATATGAACCCATTAAATTCCATTTTAAGTACATATTATTTGATTCCTCTTTCTCTCTCATCAACCATTTTTATGAATTTTAATGTAACACAGTTATGCAGCTAAAATTGCACTATGATTTTCCAGGCCGAAATCATTGTGTAGTGAATACCGCACCCATGTCTCTCTAAAGGGTATTCACATTTATACACATATACATATTTAATGGTACATATATGTATTTATTCCACATCCCTTAATTTTGGAATAAATTATGATATTGAATGACTCTATGTTATATGATCCATATGACACACTTATGCATTAAATAAACTGTTTATAAAGGGTGTATCCTGATAGCACTCCAATGCATTGGGTAAAGAATAGTATCATGATACAACACATGTAATGAGGGTTTAATCATGCTTATTGTAACACCCCAGGATTTCATAGTGTGTTATTTCTTAAAAATAATTCAATAACTTGCACTACACGCAACACCGAGTTCAATCACACCCTGACGTACAAAAAAAAGCCATTAAAAGAGGTCATGAATAGTATTAACAACATTTTGAACTTTATATAATCCTTATAATTTTAGAATCCCTATTATGAGTTTCTTAGTCATAATGCAAGAACAGATTCATTTTCAGTATTGCACTTTTATCAACTTTAATAGTGAAACCTTTTTAAATAAAATATTTTAAACTATCTGAATAAATTGGGACATCAAAAAAATTTAAAATTAAACATCCCAAGCTTCCACGGTACGCTTTCCTTTGAATGAAATAGTAGCGTGTGTTGTACGCAGCCTTGAGTTTTAACACACGCAACAACCAATCAAACTAGCCGTTATGAATAGTAATACCTAAATTTTGAAATTATATATATTTTATATTTTAAAATGGACTTCATTTTTGGATTCGGAATATCGAATTTAGCCTAAGGTGAAATTTTGGTACTTTTCGGATAACTTTCATATTTTGATGAATAGTGAAAATTACTAAATTTTAATTAAAAACAACTTTTTTAATCAAAATAATTAATAGTGATAAATTATGAATTTTAGTAGTTTTAAAGTATATTTAGAATATATTTTTACCATTTAATATAATGTTGGTCATTGTACATAATTTTACAATTAAACCGAACATAAACAAGTGTCAATCTTTTGATAGTTATTACCTCTTAAAAACACGCTTTTTGTTTTGACAGCGGGAATTAATTTTAAATTAATTTCTGCCACTTCTGTGTTCTGAATTTAGAAAAATGGATTCCATATTTGGAATCAGGATGTCCAAATTGTGTAAATAGGTATCTTTTATTTTTAGACATTTTGAATAATTACTGTGGTAAATATTTTATTTACCATGGTTAAGGGTAAATCCGGTAAATAAGGGTTAAAAAAATAATATTATAATAATACAAAATTAACCTAAAACGTGTCCTAACCTTATTGGTGGACACATACCCGACCATGAGCATCCTTGGGTCAATTTGGGGACCCCTTGGATCCACTTGTATGTGGTAGGGACACTTTATATTAATAAAGTTAAAATAAAATTAAAAATGGCATAAGCTTACATCTTTTAGAAGAACAATTTTTACATAGGGTTATACATGTTGGATTTTCGATTATAAATATTCATTAGAAAGATAAAAAGATTTCCTACATAAAGAGATTTTATTTATAATTTTTATACATCAAATAATTTAAATTATTAATGACACAATAATGATGCAATGTTTACCTCATTAATAAATCATTTAAATAAATAAGATTATAATGATTAAAATATTATCTAAAACCTGTCCAATTCTTATTGGTTGATGTTATTTAGAATATGAGTCATCTTATCTTCGACCTCAATGATTTTTGGACCATTATAAACCGAATATAATTATATTATAAAGTAATACTTTCACTCTTTCCTAAAGAGCCCCTCTTCTCCCTTATAAAAGGAGACCACTTTTACTCATTCCTCACACCTCTCAAGCCACTTGGCTCGTCCAAACTCTGCCCAACTAAGCTCCCCACATCCCTCTCCTCCTCCTTGAAGCTTCCCCTTAGGCAGAAATCATTTCAAGAAGTCCTTTGGTTCCAACCAAAGTGAGTTACCTAAATTAAAGGTAACGATTTCTCTTAAATTATTTTCATTTATTTTGCTTCTCCAACCCCCAAACTCTTTTTATTTACATTCTTTTGTAACAACACCAGTATCCTCAATATACTAGGATGTTGTTATAAGAAGGATTCAAAGTACACATACACACAACTCCATCTAATGGATGATGAACATAATGTTTCTGTGGATGGAAAACTAACGCCTCACGAAACGATGATTGTTCAAATACATCTTACCGCCTCTCATGGTGGCCATTATGATGGCGCTATAATTAAATATGATATTAATGATATATATTTTATATATAAGCTTATGTAATTCCATTTTATTTCAAACCATTATTCATTTCATGTTGTATATACATACGACAATTTCATTTGAGGAAGTGCGGACTACCGCCCCCTTAAAATGATATGACTCGTTCATACCACACATGGAACGTATAAAGGATGGTGTTAATGAACTTAAGTAACATATATAAAATATTATATTATACTGGAATAGTAATATACCTATGTATCATTTGGATTCAATTCTTTTAAAATAAAAATTAAATGGAAGTAGCGTTCGTGCGTACGTATGGACTACCGTCTCCACGAACGCGGTGAGATCCATCCTCCATCGTATCCATTCAAGTCTTATTCTCATTTTAGGGTTAAAAATAATGTTAATATCATTATTATTATGAATAAGATATAATCTATCCATTACAAACATGTCTTACGTAACCAAACATTTAAGAAGAACGAATCGATTATCACCCGAAACGACGATAATACTAAGATATTATTAATAAAGCAATGTTAAAAGAACATATATGATATCATATTAATGTATATGATTCTTGTATAATTTAATAACAATTATTTCACCATTATACAAGAGGTTAACCTACCCCAACCAAGGAAAAGTACAAGGTAAGGGATTTTCTTATCTCACATTCAATTCCGTGAGATTTCCATTATTCGCCACTAAATTATTGAAAGTGGTGTATTGTGTACTGGCATTTGATATATATTATCATATTCATGTTATTCTGTAAATAATTTGGTGGTTATTAACTTTTGGCCATACGACTCAGTTGATTAACGTGGTAAGGGGTTTTCATCTCACTCCTTATTCCCATGAGATTCATGCCATATTGCCACCATTACCTTTTGTGTGGTGTATTTACTGCCCATAATTATATTCTTTGTGTAATACACTCTAATTTATGTGTACTTACATATTCATTGTATGATACCTCTTTCATGGGTTGTATGTTTCATAAGTTACCAAACTGGTAAGGGTTATTTCACAATCTCTTCATTATCCGAGGTTGTTTATACGTAATATTCTACTGGGATCTTGTTATCATCCACATCCATGTTTCTTCAAAATGTATTTCAAAACATTTTTAATATTTAAAAGAATATGGGTTAAAGTCATTTATACCCTTGTTTGACTTTTTATAAGAGGTTTATAAGGGAATCTTTCCGTCATTTTCCAAACAAGGTGCTTTTTAACCTTTTCGACAGAATTAAGATAAGAATGTTTTTTTAACTTATACGGTGGGTGCGGTTATTTTCCACCGTTATAAAATCGTCAAAGCTTCCCTTAAAAGCTTATAAGATTATTTTCAAAGAAAATGTTTGATTTTATATGGATCTTAAATGATTTCAAAATAAAAGGAGATATTTCTTTAAAAAGAATTTTGATTTCATCTATGTCAACATCCTTTGATGGGTTTTAAGATTATTTGAAGTTGATTTATTATGATACAAAACTTCTATATTGTTTTGAAGGTTTTGTGATCTGTTTGACAGTGGATGTGCTATTTTTATACCATTCATAGTTTATGGTGAAAGTATTGACATTTCGTATGCTAGTTCCAATAAGAATGTTTATGTTATATTTCAATCTTTACTTCATATGAATGTGTTGGTTAAAGTAAGCCCTCCAGGTTGGGGACTGGTTAAAGTAAGCCCTCCAGGTTGGGGACTGGTAAAAGTAAGCCCTCCAGGTTAGGGACTGGTAAAAGTAAGCCCTCCGGGTTGGTGTCCGGTTATTAGAGGCACTCCGGGTTGGTGTCCGGTTATTAGAGGCACTCCGGGTTGGTGTCCGGTTATTAGAGGCACTCCAGGTTGGTGTCCGGTTATTAGAGGCACTCCGGGTTGGGTTACGGTTACAGTTATCCCCAAGGTCTTGGGACGAGGCCTTGAAAAGTAATTAAAGTTTAGCATTATGCATTCCAACATTATGAAAGTGGTTATTGATTTTGCATGTGATTATTCGATTAGTAGAATATCCATGTGAACAAGTAAATGGCATTATTTCATTTTACTTTTTCCATACTATGTTGAAGTTCAAGTTTAAAAGGCTTTTGTTTTAGTAATTAATTGCCTTAAATGTTTATGCTTATTTTTGAATGTTCCGCTATATTGTTATCCTTACTGGGCATTTGAGCTCACCCCTTTTCTATGTTTTATTTTTCCCAGGATGTGAAGATATAAGTTATGAATGACCTGCAGGGATATTAAGAGGGGATTATAGTGTGGACTGTGGAAACATTACGTTGTTGTAGTAGTTTTTCATTTTATTATGTAATGTAAAACTTATGAATATATCTAGTGTTTCCAAGGCTACTAAACCAATCGGTCTTTCGAGATTTGATCTTTCTTGTGATCATGCCAATGTTATGTAATAATGCACCGACTCTGGGTAACTGGGGTCGGGGCGTTACAGTTGGTATTAGAGGAAGTTTAGTACAAACCTTGGAAGCTAGATTTAGATAAACTCTGATTGGAGCACGTAGACCTAAGATGAACTTTGAGGATTAGTATAGAAGAACTTCCTAGAATTTTGGTATTGTAGAGATTTTGTGAGTTTTCTGAGCAATACATCCCTGTCTGGATACGAGCAGGTAGAGGCGGCTCTGGCACAGATGTACCTAGGGGTAAAACCCGAAAACACCGCTTTGAGCTAGACTCGAACGGGAACTGGTGCACGACAACGGGCCTTGCTGCACTCTTGGTTACGACACTCCCGGGGGATATGCTTAGGATAACTCTCATTTTCTTTACAAATCATTATGAAGGGTTTATGAGTATATACTTCCTCAAAGAAAACATTTTTATGATTATGGATTATATCCATAAATAGTTCAATTTATGTTAAGTGTTTTATAAGTATGGGATTATGTATTTTGATTCATAAACTGATCTAGTTTATGCCATTGTTTAGAAATGGCGCCCAGTAGAAGGAATGAGAACTCCAGAAATACACATGATTCAAAGAGAAGGAAGGATCATATCTTTCATGGTCTTAAGCTAGAATTTATAAGAGAAATAGTCTCCCATGTATTATCATCATATGAAGAAATAATATCATGTGTTGATAAGATAAGTAAAGAGTTTACTGAGTCCTATGGCTTTGAAGGGAATCAAGAGAAGAAAAGGATGGAAGAGAGAAAGATGGATAAAGGGAAAAGGGAAAAGAAGAATTTTCCCATATGTGGTAACTATGGAAAGAAACACCCTGGAACTTGCCTTAAAGGAATGGGAGTTTGTTATAAGTGTGGAGGAAAAGGGCACAAAGTACGTGACTGCAAGGGTAAGAAAATGGTTTTAAATGTACAATGCTTCATTTGCAAGGAGTTTGGACACTACGCGAACCTATGTCCCAGTCATCAGACTATGCCGCAAATGATGTTATTGGATAATAATCAAGTTATGATACTACCACAGATGAAGAGGAATGATTAGAGTTCTTATGTTGATTATGTCAATTGAGTGTTGTATCAAGAATGTACTTGTTACAATAATCATGGAGTATATAAGGATTGTACTGCAGTACTATTTCATTAAGTACTTGAGATTGTGTGGAACAAAGAAAAGTGACTCAATAGCAGGATAATTTTTTGGAAAATATATGGTTAAGAGAATGATAAATCATAATATAGTTCTGATACTGAGGTAGTGATTTTGGAATAATATGTGATTGTTTTGAATAAATTATATTGGATATTCTTGACTACCCTGGAACTGATTAATGATTTGTATATTCCATCATTGTTGGGGTTTAAAACATTTTTGGATTAATGAAGTATATCCAGCATTCTATATGGAATAAGGGAGCATGAATGTAATCAATAAGGAATATGGTAATACATGATGAAGGTATTCATATGCTATTACGGTGTAAAAAGGATCTATATTATGTTTACCTTCCTTATAAATGTTAGACTGTGAGTTTGGACAGAAGTATTTTGGATATTTCTAGTTTGGATTATTTTGGATTGCCATAAAAGGACAACCCGGAGGTCGGGCGGCAACCCGTCGCGTCCGGCAAGGCTGCGAGACTTGAACCCGCAACCGAAGGGCGACAAGGGTGTATCACCTACCACTGGACCATGAGATGTCCTAGATTAAATAATGTAGTTTTTATTAAAAGATCATGTAGATGAATTATAAATTCGTTTATTTTGGAACCCTATATGAATAGTGTAAATAGAATTTTTTTTACATTCTATTATCTTTTAGAGTGAAAGATGAGTTTGTGGTAGAAATTTATTAATGGATAAAACACTAATTATAAAGTAAGTATATCTCCTTATGATCTTAGCCAATCTCATAAATAAATTCCTCAACATTAAGAAAAGAAACTTATAACAAAAATGTTTTCCTAGATGATACCTTAAATCATCACTAAATAATGGCTTTGGGATTGTTGGCCTTTTCATAGCCATGTTCTCTACCACTCTCCATCAGATAATTGATGGTTAGATTTTTCTTCCATATCCATATTTTCCTACATGGAACCCTAGTATGTGTTATTTTCGGTAATCTTCATATGTTTGACTCTTTATTTTAAATAGAGGCCGCATTAATTCATTTTTCGATGTGGGATTTCAACTAAGATATTTTGAAACGTCAAAAATGTGTTATCCTAATACCCTATGTTTTGTTGAACCGATGGTATTTCAAATCATCATAGATTGATGAATTTAAGATCCTCAATTATACACTTGTTTGTGATTGATGATCTCAATCACTACCTATAAATATTTACGTTTTTCCTCCAATTATATGTCTCTAATTGCCACCAATGTTCTCCTAATCGAGATCATAATTTGGTGGTGACTCTTTCATTTCTCTTTTCCTCATATTAAGACTAAATTTTAGTAACCTAATTTCCGATGTGGGTTTTCCCACAAAGATATTTTCTATTTTCAACCTTTTATTTTCGAAGAACAATTTCAAATTGCGAGGACGCAATTTATTGAAGGAGGAAAGAATGTAACACCCCAGGATTTCATAGTGTGTTATTTCTTAAAAATAATTCAATAACTTGCACTACACGCAACACCGAGTTCAATCAAACCATGACGTACAAAAAAAAAGCCATTAAAAGAGGTCATGAATAGTATTAACAACATTTTGAACTTTATATAATCCTTATAATTTTAGAATCCCTATTATGAGTTTCTTAGTCATAATGCAAGAACAGATTCATTTTCAGTATTGCACTTTTATCAACTTTAATAGTGAAACCTTTTTAAATAAAATATTTTAAACTATCTGAATAAATTGGGACATCAAAAAAATTTAAAATGAAACATCCCAAGCTTCCACGGTACACTTTCATTTGAATAAAATAGTAGCGTGTGTTGTACGCAACCTTGAGTTTTAACACACGCCACAACCAATCAAACTAGCCGTTATGAATAGTAATACCTAAATTTTGAAATTATATATATTTTATATTTTAAAATGAACTTCATTTTTGGATTAGGAATATCGAATTTGGCCTAAGGTGAAATTTTGGTACTTTTCGGATAACTTTCATATTTTGATGAATAGTGAAAATTACTAAATTTTAATTAAAAACAACTTTTTTAATCAAAATAATTAATAGTGATAAATTATGAATTTTAGTAGTTTTAAAGTATATTTAGAATATATTTTTACCATTTAATATAATGTTGGTCATTGTACATAATTTTACAATTAAACCGAACATAAACAAATGTCAATCTTTTGATAGTTATTACCTCTTAAAAACACGCTTTTTGTTTTGACATCGGGAATTAATTTTAAATTAATTTCTGCCACTTCTGTGTTTTGAATTTAGAAAAATGGATTCCATATTTGGAATCAGGATGTCCAAATTGTGTAAATAGGTAACTTTTATTTTTAGACATTTTGAATAATTACTGTGGTAAATATTTTATTTACCATGGTTAAGGGTAAATCCGGTAAATAAGGGTTAAAAAAATAATATTATAATAATACAAAATTAACCTAAAACGTGTCCTAACCTTATTGGTGGACACATACCCGACCATGAGCATCCTTGGGTCAATTTGGGGACCCCTTGGATCCACTTGTATGTGGTAGGGACACATTATATTAATAAAGTTAAAATAAAATTAAAATTGGCATAAGCTTACATCTTTTAGAAGAACAATTTTTACATAGGGTAATACATGTTGGATTTTCGATTATAAATATTCATTAGAAAGCTAAAACGATTTCCTACATAAAGAGATTTTATTTATAATTTTTAGACATCAAATAATTTAAATTATTAATGACACAATAATGATGCAATGTTTACCTCATTAATAAATCATTTAAATAAATAAGATTATAATGATTAAAATATTATCTAAAACCTGTCCAATTCTTATTGGTTGATGTTATTTAGAATATGAGTCATCTTATATTAGACCTCAATGATTTTTGGACCATTATAAACCGAATATAATTATATTATAAAGTAATACTTTCACTCTTTCCTAAAGAGCCCCTCTTCTCCCTTATAAAAGGAGACCACTTCTACTCATTCCTCACACCTCTCAAGCCACTTGGCTCATCCAAACTCTGCCCAAATAAGCTCCCCACATTCCTCTCCTCCTCCTTGAAGCTTCCCCTTAGGCAGAAAGCATTTCAAGAAGTCCTTTGGTTCCAACCAAAGTGAGTTACCTAAATTAAAGGTAACGATTTCTCTTAAATTATTTTCATTTATTTTGCTTCTCCAACCCCCAAACTCTTTTTATTTCCATTCTTTTGTAACAACACCAGTATCCTCAATATACTAGGATGTTGTTATAAGAAGGATTCAAACTACACATACACACAACTCCATCTAATGGATGATGAACATAATGTTTCTGTGGATGGCAAACTAACGCCTCACGAAACGATGATTGTTCAAATACATCTTACCGCCTCTCATGGTGGCCATTATGATGGCGCTATAATTAAATATGATATTAATGATATATATTTTCTATATAAGCTTCTGTAATTCCATTTTATTTCATACCATTATTCGTTTCATGTTGTATATACATACGATAATTTCATTTGAGGAAGTGCAGACTACCGCCCCCTTAAAATGATATGACTCGTTCATACCACACATGGAACGTATAAAGGATGGTGTTAATGAACTTAAGTAACATATATAAAATATTATATTATACTGGAATAGTAATATACCTATGTATCATTTGGATTCAATTCTTTTAAAATAAAAATTAAATGGAAGTAGCGTTCGTGCGTACGTACAGACTACCGTCTCCACGAACGCGGTGAGATCCATCCTCCATCGTATCCATTCAAGTCTTATTCTCATTTTAGGGTTAAAAATAATGTTAATATCATTATGATTATGAATTATATATAATCTATCCATTACAAACATGTCTTACGTAACCAAACATTTAAGAAGAACGAATCGATTATCACCCGAAACGACGATAATACTAAGATATTATTAATAAAGCAATGTTAAAAGAACATATATGATATCATATTAATGTATATGATTATTGTATAATTTAATAACAATTATTTCACCATTATACAGGAGGTTAACCTACCCCAACCAAGGAAAAGTACAAGGTAAGGGATTTTCTTATCTCACATTCAATTCCGTGAGATTTCCATTATTCGCCACTAAATTATTGAAAGTGGTGTATTGTGTACTGGAATTTGATATATATTATCATATTCATGTTATTATGTAAATAATTTGGTGGTTATTAACTTTTGGCCATACGACTCAGTTGATTAACGTGGTAAGGGGTTTTCATCTCACTCCTTATTCCCGTGAGATTCATGCCATATTGCCACCATTACCTTTTGTGTGGTGTATGTACTGCCCATAATTATATTCTTTGTGTAATACACTCTAATTTATGTGTACTTACATATTCATTGTATGATACCTATTTCATGGGTTGTATGTTTCATAAGTTACCAAACTGGTAAGGGTTATTTCACAATCTCTTCATTATCCGAGGTTGTTTATAGGTAATAATCTACTGGGATCTCGTTATCATCCACATCCATGTTTCTTCAAAATGTATTTCAAAACATTTTTAATATTTAAAAGAATATGGGTTAAAGTCATTTATACCCTTGTTTGACTTTTTATAAGATTTTTATAAGGGAATCTTTCCGTCATTTTCCAAACAAGGTGCTTTTTAACCTTTTCGACAGAATTAAGATAAGAATGTTTTTTTTAACTTATACGGAGGGTGCGGTTATTTTCCACCGTTATAAAATCGTCAAAGCTTCCCTTAAAAGCTTATAAGATTATTTTCAAAGAAAATGTTTGATTTTATATGGATCTTAAATGATTTCAAAATAAAAGGAGATATTTCTTTAAAAAGAATTTTGATTTCATCTATGTCAACATCCTTTGATGGGTTTTAAGATTATTTGAAGTTGATTTATTATGATACAAAACTTCTATATTGTTTTGAAGGTTTTGTGATATGTTTGACTGTGGATGTGCTATTTTTATACCATTCATAGTTTATGGTGAAAGTATTGACATTTCGTATGCTAGTTCCAATAAGAATGTTTATGTTATATTTCAATCTTTACTTCATATGAATGTGTTGGTTAAAGTAAGACCTCCAGGTTGGGGACTGGTTAAAGTAAGCCCTCCAGGTTGGGGACTGGTAAAAGTAAGCCCTCCAGGTTAGGGACTGGTAAAATTAAGCCCTCCGGGTTGGTGTCCGGTTATTAGAGGCACTCCGGGTTGGTGTCCAGTTATTAGAGGCACTCCGGGTTGGTGTCCGGTTATTAGAGGCACTCCGGGTTGGTGTCCGGTTATTAGAGGCACTCCGGGTTGGGTTCCGGTTACAGTTAGCCCCAAGGTCTTGGGACGAGGCCTTGAAAAGTAATTAAAGTTTAGCATTATGCATTCCAACATTATGAAAGTGGTTATTGATTTTGCATGTGATTATTCGATTAGTAGAATATCCATGTGAACAAGTAAATGGCATTATTTCATTTTACTTTTTCCATACTATGTTGAAGTTCAAGTTTAAAAGGCTTTTGTTTTAGTAATTCATTGCCTTAAATGTTTATGCTTATTTTTGAATGTTCCGCTATATTGTTATCCTTACTGGGCATTTGAGCTCACCCCTTTTCTATGTTTTATTTTTCCCATTATGTGAAGATATAAGTTATGAATGACCTGCAGGGATATTAAGAGGGTATTATAGTGTGGACTGTGGAAACATTACGTTGTTGTAGTAGTTTTTCATTTTATGATGTAATGTAAAACTTATGAATATATCTAGTGTTTCCAAGGCTACTAAACCCATCGGTCTTTCGAGATTTGATCTTTCTTGTGATCATGCCAATGTTATGTAATAATGCACCGACTCTGGGTAACTGGGGTCGGGGCGCTACACTTATTCAAGTTCAATGATGGTTTACCCATGCCAATTCAAGTTCAATGATGGTCTACTCATGCTCCAAGTGCAATGAGCCTTGGATCATGCTCATATCATGTTAAATGTTCTTGCCATATCTCCATGTTTTGATAATCATGCTATATCATGACTTTATGTTCATGTTTTTCTTATGATCCGTTTATATCCATATTTTCTAACATGTATTTAATTATTCATATTATTCAATTTTTACTCCCTTACTGGGCTTTATAGCTCACCATTTTCTTTTGTATGTCCTCAGGTTATCCAATGCAATGCTAAGTACGAAGGAATGTTTTGGTCATATAAAAGAAGTTTTCAATAAATATGTTGTATTTTTATGTATTAATTTGTCATGTAATTTTTCCAATCCCCAAAGACACTAGAACTCTTGATCTTAAAGGTTGTATTAAGTGAAAGTATATGTAATAAAGCATGTTTAAATGTGTAATGAAGAGAAAGGTTGTTATAATCTAACCAATATGGTTGTCTAGTATAGATAAATTTTTTGAAAAACCCAAATAAGAACTTAAAAAAACTATCCATCACTATATATCCAGAACTCTATAAATTTCTAAACTAATTTTAGCATCCTTCTTAATGTAATTAATTTTCTTCATTGTCTTCAGTGGAATTATTTTTCTTCATCTTTTTAGTATTCAATGAAATTCATGTTCTTTATATTGTTCCATAAAATGTGTCATATATATTGACATATTCCTTATAAATTAATATTAGTTCAACTACCATCACATTTATATATATATTTTCTCAATCATGAAATTCAAATCCATTTATGAATCCATAAAAATTATCCAAGTATAATAACTTAATCTCAATGTCAATAAAAACCTATTAACACGTCATTTAAAACAAATTAAAAACTTTGGTTTGACATGCTTATCAATGTATGTCATTTATTAACTTCCTTTGTCTTTAAATGATCAACCAATTTTCCATCCTTAATGAAAAAGTGTCCAAGAAAAACAAATTAAAGCCATTATTTACACTTAATAAATTTAAAATATCACACTTTTACTATAAGATTTTCATGGAAGATTATTAAATGAATTTAATTAACTTTAAAGTTTTTATAATATACTAATATATCATAAATAAATATAACAATGAAATTATTAAGATAATATTTTAATACTTTTCTCGGCATATCGATAAAAATAGCTGGTGCATTATTCAATCCAATATGTATTACTATAAACACATAATTTATATACGATGTGAAAAAATTCATCTATGGAATTACTTTTACCGTTAATCATAATTTTTAACACCTAGGATTTAGATCAATCTTTTAAAAATACTGATCTCATTGAAGTTGATCAAAAATGTCAACACTGAATGGTAGATCATACTTTTTCTTTATATTAATGGAATTGATTTCCCTAAAACTGATGTACAACTTCATAAACTCATCCTTATTCTTAACAAAAAGAATATGGGCTCCCTAATCTTATGCACTATGGTGAAAAAATATATTATTAAAAAAATCATGTAGTTATTTCTTGAATTCCACTAATTCCACTATTTTCATTCTGTAGGAATTTATAGATATAGTTTTTTCATTAGGGGTGAGTTCAATAAAAAACTTAACTTCATTTTCAAAAGTATTTACAGGTAAATATTTAGGAAAAAATATCAATAAAATACTACACTATATCTACATATTATATTTTAAGGTTACCTATATGAGGTATAGGTTTTTTACCTTATCCAAGACTTTTATTATGGTGAACCACTATAGGTGGATCGTCACACAATTAAAATGATCATGTATCCCCTCAAAATCTGAGATATTGTATATATCCTTCCTGAATTGTAATATCCCTATCTTGGAAATAATCTTTCACATTATACTTTGAAATAAAATACATACGATAATTATATCAATTCAATCATAGGTATAATTTCAAATATTGGAAATATTGTATGTCTATGCATTATAATGGAGACTAAATAACATATTATTTTTTCAATAAGATTTATATAAATTTTCATGATATACAACTCTTGTTTTATGTTGTTAGGATATTATTTAATGTTCTTAGAAAAACATGGATTATATAAAAGAGTGATAAGATTTAGAATTAGATAAATCATTAGATAATTTTGAGTTTATAATCAATGTAACTACCACAACATATTTAGGTAATTCAAAATTATATGTAGTAATTGTATAATATTGGCCTTCCCTACATAGATTTTTATGTGTAGGATCCCTTTATTCTTGGGGAATTGATTTGAATAATACCCCATCTCTTGATAATCAAAGCACTAGATAGTAGTGATTTATTTCATTCCCCAAAATTCATGAGTTATATTTCCCATATCTCTATACTTATAACAAACTTCCTTTCCATTTAATCATTTACTAGGATTCTTATTTCCACAATTATCACATTTTTTAAGTCAAATTTTCCATTTATTTTAAATTAATGCATTTATTTTCCATTGTTTATTGGCCTGCCTATTTTTTTCTTGATTTCCCTTAAAGATTTAAGTCCTATAAAATTATTTATCTATCTTCATGGAACATAATATTATATCATAATATGATTAAAATGTTTGGGAGACCAGTTCCCTTCATAGGTCTATCTTAATCCCTTCATAAAAATAGTGAATATTTCTTTTTGAGTTATATATGTAGTTGGTTTCATGTCTTGTTATTATTGTGAATATATCATCGTATTTATCAACACTTTCCTCTTCTATATTCTTTAGGATGTGGGACTTTCACTTTATTTCATATTTTTTATCTCAAGTAAAATAATTTCTAATATTATCACTTTAGAATTTCTCTATTCCGTAATTACTATTTATTTATCTTCATCAATATTATGAATCAATGGCCACCATTGATTAGAATATGCCTTTAAATATTATACTAGTATAATAACCTTTTCCTTTATTTTACTTCTCAAATCCAATAATATCATTTTGAGGGACTTGATCCATTACTTAGCTACTAATATATTATTAGTTCCATTATGTTCAAGTATTTTGTTGTATAAATTGATCTAACATTAGTGCATCACACTATGGAATAATAGGATTATCTATAATAGAAAGATTAATTGTAATAACCTAGGTCAGGTTTCCCAATATCGCCATGATCTCCTCACCTCCAATACCCACTATTTTTATTTTCTCATATTATAAATCCATATAATGACTATGGGCGATGATATGATTTCCCTTTATTCTTCTAGTAACTATCTATATACAATATAACACATATAATTATCTTATAACATCATAAATATTAATCTATAACATAAAAATCCATAAAATTTATTTAAAATTCTAGGAGATTATCATAATTATCATGCAAGATAAGTTCTTTTGAAGTCTAGTTATCAAGGGTTCTGCAAAACTTTCTCTGATACAAACTATAGCAACCCTAACCTGAATAACCTAAATCTGGTGCTTACTTTATTATGTTATTATATGAAATAATGGATCACAGTACCATGTATCAATCAGTTTGATAATATTGTAAAACTTGATACAAACATGATTTCTATATTACATTGAATAAAATTAAACCTATCTTTTAAAACATTATAGAATCCTAAGAAATCACTCAAGGATTATTTCTTCATATCCTGTGGAAAGAAAAACATGATAAAGTGTGATCTAGGATTCTTAATAAGGGAATGTGTATAGTGGGTGCTTTCCTGAATACAAGAGTAAAAAATATGGTAGAGTAAATAATCAATAAATATGTCATTTAATCAATAACTTGAAAATTAAAATATATCCATATAAAATATCAAAAGAACATTCATATGGATTATAGTAAATAAAATTTTAATGAATTAACTGAATATTGTTTCACTTGATTATCTTACTATCAAGGCCACATTCTAAGACATCATAAACCTTACTGTAATGAAATTATGCTAATAAATTTTAATTAATGTTTTGGTATACACTAAACAACCAATTAATTTGGCCAACTTTTTATCTCATGAGACCTATCGATGCATAGATGGGATATTTTTAACTAGCCCTCACTCATAACTTACATATGTCTAATGCATTTAAAATATATTGAATTAATAGTAAAATATATAACCAGTATCCCTTATCATTTAATGAATATCCATATTGAATCAAGAATATCAAACATTAATTTTTTTCTAATTAATTGAATAACATTATTAATAATTTTCCTTCAACTAAGATTATATATTGAAATAATATGTTATTAATAAAATATCAAAATAGTATAAATGATACTGAATATATCCATAACACTAAAAAATGGATATGAAGGAGAAAAAAATTCTGATAAATAATGGTGAGTAGAGAACATGATATCAAGAAAGTGAATTATCTAAAAATATAGTATAAACCATAAAAGATTCAATAATGATAGAATACTATTAATTAATTATATATGATGGTTTGAAAAAAGGAAATTATTTTGAAAATTAGATTGCAAAAAAATAAAAAAAATTTAAAAATAACTATACTTAAATAATTTTTTAATTAATTGTAAAAATGAAATAATAAATCATTTCTAAAATTATTATCAAACATTTATAAATGAGTGATTTTATTTTAATATACAAGATAAAAAATCATAAAATAATGATAAGGTATTTTTTTAACCCATAGAAAGAGGTAGAATATTCTAAAAAGATAATAATAGTCTTATAAGTGATAAAAGTCATTCACGCCCTATATGTTAAAAAGAACATTACTTTCACACTTTTATAATGAAATTAAAAAATATATTTTTTGAAAATTTTAAAAATATTCCTTTAAAAACATTGTATATATATTAAAATTTAGTAGAAAATGGAATTTACCAGTCATTTAAAAGTAGAAAAAAACTTCTATAAAATAATTTTAAAAATAAGGATATGGAAGAGAAATATTCACAACCAAATGAATATAATTAATGTCATATTTTATTAAAAAATTTATTTTTTAATATTTGAGTACTAAAGAGCATAAAATATGAAAGAAAACCTGGAAACCTAAGAAATAAATAGAGGATAATATCATAGATGGGGTTAATGAGAGAAAAATAATATATTTCTTCCAATGAAAATTTAAACATGTAAAATCCCAAATAAGAGTGAGATTGTAAAATAAACCATCATGAATTTGAAATTTTTGAATCAAAACAACTTAAAATAAAAAACATGAATTTAAAAATTAAATAACATTGTTAAAGATAAATTCAGGATAAAATATGTGTAATATGTAATATATAAACCATATAAAATAAATTATGTGAATCATATAAAATATGTCTCAATGGAGTGGAATTGATATGAAAAACCATTACTATAGAAACCTTCTTGGTAGGATGTGTTATATCATCCTGAATAATTAATTTAATTTTATTAAAAAAATGATAAATAAATTTTTTTCAACTATATTCTATTTTAAGGGCCTTTTATAATCAATTTAAATTCATTCATCGTTTAGTTCTTCCTTACATTTACCACTTAAGGTAGTTCGATCACTTTCCCCAAAACTACTTTGGTGTATTGACAATGGTTAAAGATGTTATAGAATGGTTCAATCATCTCAAGAATTTTAATAATATCATGAATATAACTTTTAATCATTGAATAAAATTTTAGAACCATCCACTAAAAGTGTTAATAGAAAAAATAAATATATTATTAATAGAGGTGTTAGTCTGCATGCACGCATAATAACATTTCAATTTTCTAATTGATTTTAAAGTAAAGAAAGCATATAATGATTAATCTTTGTAGAATAATATTTTAATTGTAATTATTCATTAAATATATCCTTATAATCATCCCAGTAAATAAAATATCACAAATGAATCACATAACTTCATAGAGGTGGTAGTCCACACACACACGCACGAGCGACATTATTATTTTCTAACAAATAAGAAGGTTAAAAGGTAGATAATATTTTACCTTTTCAATAAAAATATTCTTTTCAAAAATATCATATATATTCATTATCTCCATCATTATAACCATACATATGAAGAGGAGATGAAAAATTATACACATCACTTCATAGAAGTAGTATTCAGTACAAACGCATAAATGATGTTTTCATTTTCTATCATAATTTTCTAGGATGAATAAAAAATATTAAGGAATTAAAAAAAAAAAATTGAAATAATTCGGTTAATATGATTACCACTTACTTGGGAATCCTTATTTTTATTACACCTTATTATTTCTTAAAGTGGTATTTTAGGAAGACCGAAACCTATAATACATGGAAAAGTATGTTGGTAAGATATTTCAATAGGTAATTTTAAGATAAGTTTTAAGCAAGGTGTTTCCCTATTATATGTGTGGTGTTTGGAAAACTTAAAAATACTAGAACCATTATTATATAGAATAGGTCATACTAAAGTCAAGTGGATCCAAATTTTCATAGTATTAAATATAATAAGGGTAAGGTAGAAATAAAACCAATAAATTATATTTAAGAATGTTTTTTCTCTTATATTAAAGCCTTAACCCGTTATTTCAAACATTTTAATCCCATTTTACCCATAATTGTTGTGATAAATTTTTACAATGGTTACTATTTATTAAAACCAAAAATGTATTTCAAATTTGAACAAAATTTATGAATGAAAATTAAAAATTTTTAATACATTTTCATATATTAAATTTTGATAAGTTTTTAAAATTACTTTTAATATATGTTTCCAAAATGCGATGAAACTACTTTTTTAGAAAAAAACTCTTTTTTAAGCAAAAAGATTATTTTCTACAAAAACCATGAAATATGGTAATTTTCATTGAATTAATTAAATTAAGTTAAATTAAGGTAAGATTATTTGAATTTAAAATTAAGAAATAACCAAAATTAACCTTGTGCATATTTGATTAAGAGAAAATAACCAAAAAAAATTCTATTTGAATAAAAATATTACTTTGATTTTGAAAATGATAAACATATATTTCTGAGGATAAAAATATATTTTTAAATTAATTATTTATCATATAGATGTTTATATGATCTAGAATAGTTTTCATAATCTATAAATTCATTATTATATCATGATAATGTCAAAAAAGTGGCACTATCAGCATTTTTAAATATTCACCCACAAATAAACTATATCTAAAAAATCACCATAAGCTAATTTTAATGTTCTTAATTTAAAACTAAAATTAATTTCATCAAATTGAATTTATAAAATTTAGGAATTTTGATTTTATTTAAATTAATAAATAAAATTATGTGTATTATTTTATAGATTCTTTATAATTAAATTATAGATTACTATAATTCATACTCAAATTTTACATTATATTCAATGTAAAAAAAGATAAATTATTACTAAAATAATTTTCAAATTCCCAACAACATTAATGGAAAAAATTAAATACTATAAAATTTTAATTTTATATTCTTCTGTAAAAATAACTTCACGTTTTTTTAATTTACCATAATAAAGGTTAAATTAAAATAAAATACATTTTCAAAGAAAATTGATCATACTGTAAATGAATATAGATTTTTAAAACACTTCTACTTCCTAATAATCCTTAAGAATGAAGTGTTATGAGCATCATATCCAATATTAGTTTGATCACCTTTAAGGTTACTCTAAAAGAAAATATCATTTGAACAATCATTGAAAATATCTCAATGAATTATTTTAAGAACTAGACAAATACGGGGATTTAAATGTTAATTTTTTTAAAAATATATATATTTATAATTAGATATCAACATATATAGTTATTTTTTTCAAGATAATGATCCATATAAACCACCATAAATAAATATTTATCAACATGAATACTTTATCGAGTCAATACACTAAAACACTTTCATTTCATTACAACTAACCCACCTTGAGAGTAACAATACAATATTATTATTTCCCTACTACTCCATAATATGATATAATTTTTAATTAATATTACATGTGACTTGTTGTAGTATAAGAGTCTATTTCTTATCATAATATGAAACTGTTTTTTTGATTTATCATACTTATAGAACAAATTTTAATAATAAACTTTTACTCAATGAAAATAGTTGATTTATACTCAAATATCACAGTATTTATACCAAATTTCAATTTTATAATCTCTAGAGTTACATCTTTATTCTGTAAAACCTCAAACTACATTGTATGAAAATTTATCATTCTTAAATAGTAATTAATAAAAAATAAATAATGTAATGAATTTCAAAAAATTATGTGTGATTTGAAACAACTATAAAATATTGTAAAAAATTATTAATTTTTAAGAGTTGATGAATTTTGATTTCCATTTAAATTCACTATAATATTATTATTAAATTTCTGAATATTACATTAACTAATTATAGATAAAAATGAATTTGTCTATAATAATTATTACATTATGTTACTTAAATCAAATATTCATCAATGACATAAAAATTAAATAGAATGGTATAATTTTCCATCTCCCTCTCCCCAAAGATAAAATTAATCAATATATATGATCTTGAACTCCTTATAGTCATAGAAATGATGTAAAATTGTCTTAATGGGGTTATATTTCTAATCTTAATTTTTTTTTCCTTTTTCTTACCACCAAACCTATATTTTTGGTTTTTCCAGATAATCATAATTTCTCATTCGATGATTGTATATTATATCAACACCATAATAATACATAGAATATATATACATGAAATCCTGAATAAATTAAACCTTTAAAATGGACACATTATTATAGTTTTCATTTATTATATAAAACTTTATTCCATTTATCTTTCTTTCGGTCGGTTATTGTTATACCCCAATATTTTGAAAATAAATTTAATTTTGAATGCATGAAACACAGAGTATCTACAATAAATAACTTGGTTATAACCTAGCTAGTTAACATAATTTTAACACCCCTATGATTTGAATTTCAAAAACCCAACACACGCGGTTTCTATCAGTAATTTATTTAGAGTTTGATATGACCAATTTAATTTTTTCTGTATAGTAACATACGCTTATGGATAGTAATTTTACCCTTATGAATAGTGACATAAACTTATGAATTGTAACCTCACCTATGATAGTATATATATGTAAGATTTAAGTAAAAGTATGATGTACCTATGTTTTGGAATAAGTAAATAAATATTTTAAAAACTGTATTTCTCAAGTAAATTATGATTTTAATTAAAAATTAAATTTATCATATTTATAAATTTATTTTTGAAAAATATAATTCATTTTTGGATTCTTCATGTCAAAAAGTGGTTAGGGTGAATTTTTTGGATTTTTCTAAAATACATGAATTTTTGGTAAATAGTAAAATACGATAATTTATAATAAATAATAAATAATTGATTTATTGAGTAATTGATGATGATATTCATATTTAAGAACTAATGATTCGAAATCACATGCACATATTACTATTTTTTGTCATGGAATCATCACTATTTATTTTCTTAGGTAAAAATAATAAATTAATGGTTAAAATATTAAGAAAACTCCCCTCTCCTCCACTATAAATACCACCTCTTCCACCCACTTATATTTACTCCTCTCAAGGCTTCTTCCTTCTCCAAATTCTGAAAATTCTCCTCCCAATATCCCCACACAAAAACTATAATCCATTGTTCTCATAAAGATACCAAACCCTCTTCCCTTTAGAGGCTCTCAAATAAGGTTAATTCAAGAGGTAAAATTCCTCTTTTCTTTTCTTTCATTTTCATGTCCCTTTGTTCTCTTTTCATTCATAAACTCTGCTCATTAAAATGGTATGATAATTCCATTACCATAAATGTACTTAAATGTTGTTATTATAATGGTATAATTCATCATCATCTTTCCTTTCCCCCTCATTTATGCTAAAAATGAAACATCATCTGAGATGTGTTGATTTATCATATTAAAGGACGAAAATGATTTAAATTTGATTTACCTTATTCAAATATGGTCATTGAACCATTTTTTTGGTTTAACTAGACTATTATATATCTATTTTATAATATTTAATTTTATTTAATCCTTATGCACTCATGATGTAAAATAATAAATCAAAATAAGGTAATTATGAGAAAAATCACCAAATTAATCCTAGTGTTTATCATTAAAGTTTTATATAACGATTCACCTTCACTAAAAATAACCAAATGAATTTTATAACCATTTAATATTATTAATTTTCATTAATGACAAATAAAATCAATTCTGGACTTCAACTCTCATCGTACAGAAACTACCATACTCTTTTATAAGTGATCTGATCATGAATATTATGAAAACTAGCACTCACGAAAAATGAAATTGAATCCCTTAACCCATCTAAAAGGATATGAATGAACTTAATAAAGTTATAATAAACCAAATAAATGTATAAATGGTTATGAATTTTTTAATTAATAAACCTAATTTTGTTATTCAGGTCATCAAGATCAACCGAAGAACGCCCTTGTATTTAGGGTAAGGGATCCTCTCTCTCACTTTTGATTGTGGATGTACTATCCTAAAATAATTTTCCAATTTACTCTGAATGATTATTTTTTATAAATAATGTATAGGGAATGTTTTTTACATTTCATATATTAGTTTCAATATGAATTTATATGTTGTTTATATTTATCCCCATTTATATTAGGAATTAATTAGACATAGTAAGTGTCATGTGGGACCCTCTATATCCCCTCAATGTATCAGTATGTCTCATGAGAAAAAATATGCTTTTGGCACGAGGCCTTGACAAAATGTATATTTATGGTCTTGGCATGAGGCCTTGTTGGTATGGTTATGATGTCCTGTATTATGAATCTCTCATTATGAAACTAGTAATTGAAAGTTCATGAGGTTATTCGACCAGTAGAATACCCATGTTTATGATTTAATATGGAATTATTTATTCTTCTCTTATTCCTACCAAAATTTTTTCAAGTTCATTTTTTAAAAGACATGTGTTTTTAGTAATTCACTATGCTTAATGTTTATGTTTATGATATCTTCAACTGTACTGATTACCCTTACTGAGAATTTGAGATCACTCCTTTATTATGTTTTATCCTTCCAGGTTATGAGTATTATTATACTATGAATAAATTTCAGGGTTAATATAAGAGTTCATGGGATTTTCTATTGAAGTTATTATGTTATTTTTATTTTTGAGTTGTAATTTTGAACTTTTGTATTTATCCTGTTTCCAAAACTACTAAACAGATCGGAACTTTGGGAATTAATTCCTTATAATCATGCCAATATAATAAACTACGGAACCTTATTTCGAGCTTCTGGGTTTGGGGAGTTATATTCTGTACCAAATAAATTTTATTAGAAAACATAGAAATTGGATATAGAAAAGGTAGATTAGTAAAAAAACCCAAATATAGAATTTGGGTACAATAATAGAAGGACATACCCAAATTTTTGTAAGGAATAGATTATGTGGTTTATTAAGAAAATAAATCATTGTCTAGATATGGACAAGTAGAGGTGGATCTTGTAAATATTTCCCTAGAGTTAAAACCCAAAACACTACTTTGAGCTAGACTTGAACGAGAACTGGTGCACAACAATGGGTTTTCTTACACACTTGGTTAGAAACTCCCAGGTGATATTCTTTCTTAAATTCATAATTTTATTAAAAAACAATTATAAAGGATTTATGTCCTCAGTGTAACCAAATTATATAGTTCTAGGATTTATGATGCATAAATTTATGTTATGTGTTATACCATGTTTAGAGATATAGAGAGTTCATAATTTTAGGAGCTACTAAATTATATGTAATTTATTATAAATGGCTCCTAATAAAATAAATAATAACATCACCAATGCACATGATGTAGAGAGCAAGAATGATCATATCTTTAATGGCCTTAATCCATCATTTCAAAGGAGTATAGTCTCCCAAGTATCCTAATCATATAAAGAAATTGTATCGTGTGTTAATAAGGTATGTAATGAATTCTATGAGTCATATAGATTTGAAGAGAAGAAAATGACGAATAGTATGGTAGAGAAAAACATAGATAAAGGGAATAAGGGAAATAAGGGTTTTCCATATGTGATAATTATGGAAAGAATAACACTAGTAAATGATTAAAGGTAATGGGAGTTCGTTATAAGTATAGAGAAAAGGGAAACCTTGTTCATGATTTCAAGGGTAAGAAAATGGTTTCCAATATATAATGTCATTACTGCAAGGAGATGGGACACTATTTGAATTAATTTCCCAAGCATCAAGGGAATATATCCAAAATGATTTTACTGGATAAAGATCAAGTTGTGATACTACCACAAATGAAGTGGAATGATTAATATCCCTAGTCAAGAAACATATATTTTGAATATTTTATTAGAAATGGACTAGTTATAAGAATTATGGAATATATGAGGGATGTACTAAAGTACATTTTCTTTAAGGATTTCAGGTTTCATAATTAATGGTACTAAGGAAATTTGACTCAGAATCAAGTCAAACTTTTGGAAAATATATGGTCTAGGGATAGACAACCCTTATTATGTTCATAGTAATGAGGTTTCAATTTAATAATAGAGATATTATATATATGTATAAAGTAAATTGGATAGTTCTAACTACCATGGTAATGATTATAAAGTATTAGATATTGATATTTAGAATGTTAAACCAATTATGGAAT
The DNA here is from genome assembly GCA_963277665.1 of Viscum album. Classification (NCBI taxonomy): domain Eukaryota; kingdom Viridiplantae; phylum Streptophyta; class Magnoliopsida; order Santalales; family Viscaceae; genus Viscum; species Viscum album. The sequence goes on from OY728140.1 coordinate 659,161,650, forward strand.
GGTTTAAATTGATCATTATATGGTGTTTTAGAGGTTAATGACACCTCATGATGAAAATTATTCTAAGAGCTAAAGTATAGGTATTTGAAGGAAAAAATAAAAGTATAAGATCGTGTTTATGAAATCCAAACGTATATTTATACACTTATAGATTGAAATAATCCCTCCACTCTACGAAAAGAGTCTTAAATGTTTTTCTATTATCATAATATTTAACAATGTTAATGAAATTTTTCATAACAGTAGTTTATGGTTTTGTGGTAATATACTTTCATCTAAAACTATTTTTAATCACATGAAATTCAACTTTTGGTTTTTCATATATTCCTAAGTTTTCAATTCCAATTAATGTCACTCCATTCGAAAAGAAAATTTATTCATTCATTTTTTATTTATTTATTTATTATTATTACTATTATTATTATTATTATTATTATTATGACCAAATATTTTTCCTTAACCGTTTTAAGGAGTATATTCTACTAAAAATATTTATGATATTGATTTTTGAAAAGGTAAATTTCAAGAAACGGCCAATAACTTTCAATGTGAAATATCAAATTTTAATGAGGGAATTTTTGTACGGGGGGGGGGGGGGAATGTAAAACCCTACGATTTTTTAAATAAATTTAATATTGAATGCATGAAACAAAGGTTCTCCAAAAAATACTTCTTTGTTATAACCTATCCAATAAACATAATTTTACCACCCCTATGATTTCAATTTCGAAAATCTGATATACATTGTTTCAATCGTTAAGTTATTTAGAGTCTTCTATGACCAACTTAATTTTTAGTGAACAGTAACATTCACTTATGAATAGTAATATTACCCTTATGAATAGTGACATGTCCTTTTGAATAGTAAGATCACATATGATAGTATATATATAGAATTTAAGTTAAAGTATGATGTACCTATGTTTTGGAATAAGTAAATAAATGTTTTAGAAACATTATTTTTCAAGTAAATTATAATTTTAATTAAAAACTAAATTAATCGTATTTAGAAATTTATTTTTAAAAAATGCAATTCATTTTTGTATTCTAAACATTGAAAAATGATTAGGGGTTATTTTGGTGGTTTTTCTAAAATACTTGAATTTTTGTGAATAGTAAAATACGATAATTTACAATAAATGATAAATAATTCATTTATTGAGTCATTGATGATGTTCTTCTGATGTAAGAAACAATAGTTCAAAATCACAAGAAAATATTACTATTTTTTCTATGGAATCATCATTATTTTATATCTTATGTAAAAATAATAAACTAATGACTAAAATATTAAAAAAATCATCCTCCCCACAACAATAAATACCGCATCTTCCACCCTCTTCTCTTCACTCTTATAAAGCATTTTTCCTTCTCTAAATTCTACCCAAATATCATCAAAATCTCATTCCAAACTTCCATCATCCCATTTTCTCATAAAAAGACCGAATCCTCTTCCCTTAAGAGGCTCTTAAGGAAGGTTAATTCAAGAGGTAATATTCCTCTATTCTTTTCTTTCATTTTCATGTTCCATTGTTCTCTTTTATTTATTAAACTCTCCTCATCCAAATGGTTTGAAAATTCCAATACCATACATGAACTGGAATTTTCTTATTCTATTTGTATAATTTATCTTCATCTCTTCTTTCACCCTTATTTATGCTAAAAATGAAACATCATCTCAGATGTGTTGATTTATCACATTCTAGGACGATGATGCTTTTAATTTGATTTACCTTCATCAAATCAGGTCTTGAAACCATTTTTATGATTGAACAAGACTATTATATTTTTATTATATTTTATTTAATGGTCTATATTCCTTATTCACTCATGATGTAAAATAATAATTCAAACCAAGGTAACTATGAGCAAAATCGCCAAATTAATCCAAGAGTTTATCATTAATTTTTTTTATAATGATTCACCTTCACTATAAATAACCATATGAATTTTATAACCATGTAATATTATTAATTCACATTAATAACATATATAATCAACTATGTACTTCAACTCTCATCTTGCATGAACTACCATACTCTTGTATAAGTGAGCTGATCATGAATATTATGAAAATGAGCACTCAAGAACAATGAAATTGAATCCTTTAACCCATATAAAAGGCTATGACTGAACTTAATAATGTTAAAATAAACCAATAAATGTATAAAGGGTTATTTAATTGTTAATTAATTAACCTAATTCAGTTATTTAGGTCATTAATATCAAGCAAAAAACACCCTCAGATTTAAGGTAAGGGATCCTCTCTCTCACTTTTATTCAAGAATTCCTCCAATGTTGTGTCCTTTTATTTTTAATATATAATGATGGGGTAAGTTTTTTTACATCCCAAAAACTTAAATTATGATATATAAATTATGGGATACCCTTTTAAAACTCATTAATCTCTCACAAGACCACCTGTTACCATGCCGAAATGTTTGCAAGGGGTTTCTTCATCTAACTTCCATTTTTGTGAGATATTATGTATTCACTCATATTACTTGTGAATGATGTATGTATACTTTCCATTTATGTTTCATATCATTAATATTTTAATTTTCATTATATTCAATTTATCATTTTAAGATTATTAATTTTGGGGAATATGATTCAATTGATTAAAAATTTGTAAGTATTTTCTACCCAAACCTCCACTTTCATTCGGGTTACCCTTATTCTCAATTTAACTCAATTAAATTATTATTTATTCATTTTTACTCCTAATACATTCAATTATAATGTTCTATATATGTGTATAAAATAGAATACTACTTTTATTGATGGGGAGTTATATGTTTTAAAAGGGTCTTTCAAAAATTCTTCTCGTAATACAAGCCCAATTCAAGGGAGTTTGTCAAATTATTACCTATTTTAAAGGGCACTCTATAATCTATTTTTGGAAAACATTATATTTATAAAATATCTCATTTTATTATTAAAATACTATCTTACTTAACTTCTGGTTTTATAAAAATACTTTTCCAAAAGAACTATTTTTTTCAAAGAAAATGAGTATTTATCTCAAAAATTACTCGATTATTTTATAAGAGTATGTTCATCTATTTCAACACTCATGTTTATTATTATGTATTATTGGGATTAATATTTTATGATATCATCTAAAATATTTAATTTAATGGTTTATTATTATTTTTTATTATGTATATGCTATCTTAATACCATTCACTAATTTACTCTGAATGGTTTGTGTTTATGCTTAATGTATGGGAAAATTTATTAATATTTCATATATTAGTTTCAATATTAATGTATACATTATTTATGTTTATCCCAATTCATATGATGAATTCATTGGACTTAGTAAGTGTCATGTGGGGCCCTCTATAGCCCCTCGGTACATCAGGTGCTCTCATGAGACAAACTATGGTCTTGGCATGAGGCCCTGAAAAGATGGATATTTATGGTCTTGGCACTAGGACTTGAGGGATAGTTATGATATCACGCATTATTCATTCCCTAATTGTGAAACTAGTTATTTAAATTTCATAAAGTTTTTCGACTAGTAAAATACCAATATTTATGCTTTAATATGGGATTATTTATTTTCCTCTTATTCTTGTCATAATGTGTTCAAGTTCATTTTTTAAATGCATGTGTTTTTACTTATTCACCGTGACTAATGTCTTTGTTTATGATATCTTCGGTTGTAATGATTACCCTTAATGATAATTTGATCTCACCCCTTTCTTATGTTTTATCCTTCTAGTTTATGACATCGATTATACTATAAATTAATTGTAGGATTAATCTAAGAGATATTGGGGTTTTCTGTTGAAGTTATTATATTATTTTTAGTTTTTAGTTGTAATTTTGAAATCTTGTATGTATAATATTGAAATAACAACAAAAATGATAGGTCCTTTTGGATTTAATTCCATTTAATCATACCAATGGTATAAAATAATTCACTGAATATGAGCTTCTAGGGTCGAGGCATTATAGTTATATCCAAAAATAATAAAATAGAGAACCAAAAAGAACTAATGTGGGAATATTCATAGTAAGATTCATCATATATGTAAAGGAATATGAAAAAAAATATTTTTCTAATTAACAAATAATGATTCATTTATATTTTTTAATTTTATTCAGATTATTTTTATCCAATAATTTACAAAAAAAATATCTCTATATATGATTCAAAAATAATTAAAAAAACTCTCCCAAATTGTTGAAAACATTTATTGAGTTATTATTGGAATCAAATCACCTGAAAATATGGATATTTATGAAATTTCAAGGATTACAATTTCACCCCCTCTAGAATTCACTTTCTTTGATATATTTCATGAGTAACCATCTAAAAACATGAGACCTTATAATAAGTATATAATATTAATTATTCAAGTAATCATCATCATGTAACACATCTAAGGAACAGACTATGTATAAATACTAATTTCTTTTTGATGAAACTCTTTCTTTACACCCTAGTCTATTAGGTCTTGAGGTTCTCTTAAGTCATCCATTTGTTTATAATTAATATTTAGAATAATTATAAATAATTTTTCATAAGAATATTTCCCAATATACATTATCTCTAAAAGTATTTGTTACAAATTAGATTTATAATAAGGTAAATAAAAAACAGTACCATTTTTAAAATGATTTTTCTGAGTATCTTTATGAGAAATATTTTTATTTATAATAAAAAGTGTAAAATAATTTTAGAAATAAATATCTTTAGACTATATAACTCCTATAAAAACCGAATTAGTAAAATATAATATAGTCTATTATCTTCCAAACAATATTGTAAAAATTTCAATGAACATTTCTACAAGGATGTCTCATTAGTAGGAAATATCTTTTTCCATAAAAATAAAATGTTTTTGATGTTTTATTATCTTAGATAATGTATTTTATAAACATTTTTGAAAAGATAGTTTAACTTCTTTATCCAATGATTCATAATTTGAAAAGAATAAATATAATTTATGTCCTATATAAGAGTATCATGTATCTAAATGGATTCCTTCCTAGAATAATCATATGTAGGTAAAACAAAATTACACAACTGATTCAACTATACTCTCATTGGTTATAAGTACACATCTATATAATTCCTAAGATAATTTGGTTTAGAAATTAATATGGTTACAAAATTAAATTGATTCTTCATGCACATTTAGTTTTATATATATGAATTAATATGGGATAACTATTACGTCTCGTATGAGTTTTTACAAATAAATTAAATCCGTCATAAGATAACCATATTATCTTTTTACATGTCCTAGATTAAAAATAAGGATCTTTTATATTAAAATCATTTTATCTTGATCTATCTTTTGGGTGGAAAAATTCCCTACTATTTTCATTTAATTCTTTATTTAATCTCATATAAACTAAATTTCTTACATATAAACTATTTTTAGGTATCTAGATTAAATTAAATTTCCATATGACCTTATTTAGAAAATGAGATAGAGTAAAAACATTTTTAGCCTTCCATCTACTTTTACATCATTACTTTCAATCATTTATTATTTCACTTCCATTCCAAAATAGCTTGAAATATTGAGAAGGGGCATGAATTAGTTTATAAGAAAATATAATATAATCAATTATCTTTAATTTTTAATAATACTTTATAGGAATTTTTTCAACCTCCATAAGTAATTCTTCTAAAAAGTCAAGACAATAGTGAATCCAATGATTATTAAATTCATACAATGTTTTCATATGAAAATAGAACATAATAAATTCTTGTGGGGACATCATATAATAACTAGATTACACTAGTCTTAGTATCTTCCATTATCATCTTAATCAATTATTGTCATATCTATTCATATTAGTCACAAATTATAGAATTTAACTTTCATTCATTAATACAAGTTTTTATTTTGATACACTTTCAGGATAAAAAATAATTTCAAACCAGTCAAATATCATATCTTCGAAACCACCCTGATCATATCTCTCTATATTGATTAATTTTGTAATTATTTCTCAATTTTGTTTTGAAATATCATATTGTATAAAAGACAATTATAATGGTATGATAAATCATGTACTCATGTTTTAACAATAATCTATCAATGTATTTATAGCAACTGAATCAAATAGTTTCTTACTCTTAATAATTTTTGAATAAAAACAAAAAAAACATATTGATTATAAAACTAATATAATACTTGATCAAGAACATATGACCAACTTCTTTCCATTACGAAATCAAAAATAAAAACATAATATTTTTTTGTTAAATATAGTTTTTCACAAATAAATTTGAATATAAATTATTTAAAGAATATAAAAAAGAATAAAATTATGATAGTAAATTATGGAATCTAAATAAGTCAATAATTATTAACATAAATACGTAACTACCTTAAAAATAATTATTTATACTATTTCACTATACATTTCAATGAATATATTACTTATATTATGATTTATTTGAATATAATTTTTCTTTTTCTTGATTGATTTTATTATTAAATTTGTTATATCATTCATAATTGAGTATTTATTAGGGGTCCAAAAATATAAATATTGTTCGGAAAACAAAAAATATTATTAACATGTTCCAACAAAATATTCTTGGTGGGTTAATTTTCCTGAGATATGTGAATCTCTAATATAATTAATAAAGAATATACATATAGTGATTTTTTAAAACTTTTTGAAAAATAAATTATATTTGTAGAACATAAGATATAATACATACATTAAAATTATATGATTAAAAAACAATCATATATAACATATATTCAATATAAATGCAAAAAAATAGAAAAAATATATATAAATATAGATAAAATAAATCAATGGTAAAAAATTAAATAACAATAAGAATAATGATGTTGTGGATCACATAGAATAGTAATTTTTCTTTTGTAGATTATGGAGTCATCAAAAAGTGAGTATTTATCTATGATTCAATGGGTGATGGGATTGTGGGTATAGGAGGGGGTGTGAGTTGGAGAAATTGATAGAGGAGTATTTTTTGTAGTGGATATTATATGATGATTGAGTATAATAGAATGTGAGAGGAAGGTGTATTTTGGGTTGGGATGACACTAATGGATATAAGATAAAGATATCAGAATGCTAGTGGAGGATTATCAGCAAAGACCAGGGAAAGGAGGTAAATTATAGTTTTTTAGCTAATAATTATATAAAATTTTAAAACTATTACTAAATTTATTTTAAAATTAAAATTACTATACTACCATTGTTTTCAAAACCATTGAAATAAATAGATATGTGGTTATGGTTTCTTATAACCAATATTATTAGTTTAAAAAATAAAAAAAATTAACAAAATATCCATGGTTTTGGAAAATAATGGTTATACACATATCTATACCTATAGTTAAAAAATAATTTTTTTATATAAAATATATGGCCATGGTTTTTTAAAATTTTTCAATATTAATTTACTACCATGGTTTATAAAATCATGGTATTGGACACTTTTTAAAATTCTAATAATATATTAGTGATTGTGTTTTGGTTTAGGTAATCTGTATTGTAAGACCCCAATTTTAGGGATTTAATATTAGTACAAGATGTACAATGAATATTGGATGTTTTTTGGGTGAAAATGATATTTTTGTGAGTATTGTGTAATAACTCATGGGTAAGGTCATAGTCGAGGGACCATAAGTCATTCAAAAAGGCTTAGTTCCTCTTAGTATATGAACTATGTATAAGTTAACCATCAACCTGTAAAAATGGGATTATCAAAAATGAATAAAAAAATAATTCTTTAGAAGAAAATTTATAATTAGAATAATGGTTAAGATAAACCATACATTAAAATCATGTAATCTTGAAAATCATTAAATAGTATATACACAATCTAATTCATATTCTTTGGGATCTGGCATTGAGATCATTTGGTCTTATAAAGTGGTCATAAAAAATTATTTTATATTCATATATTGTTTAATTTTATCCCATCCTTATCCTCTTACATTTATCTCTTTACAAAATGATTATTTTGGGATATTTTTTATAAATATCTCCTATTAATCTTTTCTTTCCCTGGGTCCTTGGGTATTGTAGTTTTATATTTATGGTATGTCAATTTGGGTCTTCTATATTTATCATTGCTCTTATTTATTCCCTAGTGAAACCATAAATGGGTGGATTTTTTCCCAATGAAACATTTGGGTATGATAAAATTATGTCTTTTGTTTCTAGGTGTTCTTAATGGGTAGAGAAAATATAGATATTTTGTTTAGTAGTGTGATTCTACTTCATCACTGAATTAAACTTGGTAAATTCTCACATATTATTTATTATAAAAAACTATGGGTCTTTAATTTTTTTCATTCAATTAAATTATAATATTGATTTAAAATATTTAATTTTATTTGTGAGATGATAATGAAAAATAGGATTTTGGTTTGTTTTATTTCTATAAAAATAGAAATATGGAATTTTAAAGGTGCATGTGTAATATCTGGAAAATTATATTAATTTATTATAGTGTATATTATGTGATGTTATAATTATAGAATTGAGAAATTGATATTGATATTTTCAATGAAACAGACCACCGAGAGAGTGGTTGAATCTGGGTGATAACATATTTAAACTTATCTCCTTTACTCAATCGTTTGGTTCTTGTTCCCTGGTTAGAAGGAACACTTATTCAACATGTCTATTATATTATAACATGGGAAAATAAAATTGGAATAACATATATGGAAATGTAAATGAAATGTACATAGATATTTTACTTTTCCCACCTAAATTTGGATGAATTCAAAGAGCATACACTCATCAATGTGTTGTTCCACCAAATCCATTATAACTAAATGTTTTATGGATATCATAATTAGGTAAGGCCACTCCTTACTGATTATCACTTCAAATATAAGTTCAAACAAGGTTAACTCTTATTAAGGTTCACACCCTCTTTTTCTCCTATGTGCACTACTTTAGTAATGGTATCAGTTTATAGACTTGTAGGTCACTTATCAATTTAATTTCATGAATGTAAATTCAAGTTCAACATGTGTACACTACATTATAATTTACAAAATATTGATGCATCAATTAATTTTCCAATGATTCTCCCCATTCCAATTTCTAATATGATCAATACCTTCTAAGAATTTTTGAGAATTTGATCATCATTAAATCTATACACAAAAGAAATAATTTTGGTAATAATTCCAATTCATTAATAATTCACATACTAATCATAAAAGATATGAATAGAACCACACCACGATCAAAAACAATCTCCAATGATAAACCAAGAAACTCATAATTCCTCTAAATCTAAAATTCAATGAAATACTTATATAAAAAACAATAGAATATTCATCTAATAAGTATCATGTTGTTATATTCCTTCATCCTTTAAGGAACACACAATTACTTTTATTTTTTATTATCTATTATTATTATTATTTTGTATCCTCTATCTCTTAAAATTTACATAATATACTACCATATATCCTAGTTTTATTTTAATTCAAAGAATGAAATACAAATATAAGGTCAACATACAACTTCCCCCACTTTAATTTAAACCTTTTGATTTTACCCCATCATATCTTCACACTAGAATTTTAATTTTGTAGTTTATGTTGTTTAAGTAACCACAAAACCTCAAAGATATTTCCACATCATAATTTCTATTTAAATTCTTCAAAAAAATATCAAACATAGAATACTCCTTTACGGCGTGATGAGAATATTTATCCTTAACTGATTTCAACTGTTATGTAGGTTGTGGTGCGTAATAAGTCTCCATGGTGGAAAGCCCTATAGACTTTTTAAAAACTTTGACTCTCACTCTATTATAAACGGAACCCCTATTTTGTGATCATTGTTTCATAGTTTGTATTACTTCCTTGTGTTCCAAACATCATCTTACTTTAGATAGACTCTGAGGCGGTCTACAAATCCATGATGTAGAGTTCTATGAAATCCAAATATATCAAATCTTTTCACTACTAAATTAATATCATTTATATTGTAGATGAAATTATATTTCATGTTCTTATCACATCCCTTTTAACTTTAAACTATTTGTCTCATAAAATACACTTCACTCCATTGGTGCCCTCAAAACATTAGTGATACTGAAAAATGGCCAGTTTCTTCTATAGTTCAGTTTTTTTTGCAGAGGTGTTGAACAAAATCTTCCTTACATGCATTAATTACTCTTTACTCTCTAGTGTGGTGACTTATCTTAGGGGGTGAAATATTTTTTATGAATGTCATATCCAAATTTTTTTATAATTCCTCTACTATAAACACCAAGTTGCATCCTCATATCCTTAAATAAATCACGTAGTGTCATCTCACATAATGAACACTACTTGATGGAGCCTCCCTACATTGTGGTCTATAATGTTTCTTGTCTCACCTAGTGTTGACCCATGATGGGATCTCTATTTATCCTTTTTTCCCTAAATTTGGATCTATTTTATCTTTTTTGGATTCCTCACAGTGGTTGGAAATTCATGTGGATCATTGAAGGTTACCTCCCATTTGTTTTAACTCCTAAACAAAAACGTCAACATGTTTAGTGATATTGTGGTGTAAGATTTTCTATACAGAGATTACTAATTAAAATTTTTCACATGTTCCTGATATTAACACATGTTTTGGTGTGGTGATCATGCTTTCAATGTGGTTTTATTTTTCCAAATCTAAAATGAGACAAAGTACTTCTCATTACAGTTTCATTCCGACTTCAACATTATTTTATGAATAAAAATCATAAGACTGTGATAGAGGTATCATGTTGACTCTTGTTATTTATGTGTTAATATATTCTTCTTAAATCACCATAATTGAATTCAACTTCAATGATTTCCAATCCATCAAACAATCTATTAGTTATTTTCATCAATAAATCCTCTTGATTATTTTTTATTATTTTAAATATTTCAAACATTAAACCTATTAGTTGTAATAATTCTATTGTTAAATTTCTTTGAACTAAGGTTTATACATGAGGTATAAAATCATTCTTATGTGTTGATTCCTCTTCAAGTTTGGAAAAGATAGTAGAAAAAACTACTTCGTTGTGGGAGCTTGTTACACCTATAAATAATGATGTTCTATTTATTTCCAATATATTTCATGAGATTCAATAAATTTTAATGTATTTATAGTTATTATTAATTTTTTGAGATGAGTTGAAGTTTATTAATAAGTATAGAGAATTTGGATTTCATATATAAGAGTGAATCTAATTTTTATTTGGTATATTATATCTTGAAAAGAAAAAATTACAAAGTCAATGTGTAAGATCTCATAGAGGTAGAAATCTATAATGTATTAAGATAAATAAGAATATCCTGATGTTTAAACAATTATAAATTATTGTGATTCAGATCATATGTAAGGGTAATATGATTATATGTAAGAATAACTATTAACTTTTAAAAATTATGCAATATTAATTTTTAATGATGTGTAAGAGTAAGATATGATTTCAATGGTAATGAAAAATCTACCTAAGGGTCATGTAATATTAAATAAGATAATCATATACAAAACATCAGTGATTAAATATGAAATTTCAAGGTCATCTGTCATAATTCAATCTATTAATTATTCACAGATCACAGGGAAATATTTCACCGTAAACTAATACACTGCACAATGATTATTTTTATGTGAGAATTTATACATGAAAATGAAGATTTGATTTTATATAATTTTAAATAAGAAATATTATAAATAGAAGTTTAAATTTATGGAGAATTAAATTATTATATCATTGTTATTTTGTGAGGATCCATGAATGAGATTCATGGAGATTTAAATGAGATAACTTTTTCCTTCTTTAAAGGAATTGGGTGCATCCCTCTGAGTTAATTGGTTGAATGGTAGTGAATAAGGGTCACAAATACTAATTTTATATAATATTGATAGAGAAATTTTTTTGGTGTTTTTTAACAATCCATAATAAATTAGAGATGAGGTTTTGAAATAAAGATATATAGAGGTATCCATGAGGAGGTATTAATATAACAATTCCATGGGAGAGATATCCCAATTGGATTATTTTATTTAGGGGTAGAATAATATCATTATCATATATTCCATTGAATAACATACTTTTTTTTAGTTATAATTATTTGAGAATTTCTTATATTATTGTTATATAAAAAAAGTTGGTGTGTGGGATAAATAAACAACACACATGGTATGTATTAATCAATATTAAGAATTAAACTCATAAATATATGGTTTATTTTGTCAATGTTCCTCATAAAGAACTTTTTATCTCTTTAAGAAAATGTTTCAAATTGTTAATAGAGCTATAAAGATGAGGAAATTTCTAAATGGAATCATCAATAAGTTCTCTTAGATCAAGAAGATGAATAAAGTGTTTCCATAGAATATGGAACATAAATTGAGATATATATTTACATAAAAGAGATTATAAAGATACTAACTAAAAACTCACATCTTACCAAAAAAATAACAAATATAAAAAATCCAAATTGAAAAAGAAAATATGATAAAGGAAATTGAGAAATTAAATTTTGATAGTTCTAAGAGAAATAACATCATTTATGATATGAATTATACTATAATCTTAATATCTAAAGACACTAATAGTTTTAATATAAAAAATATTGAATATGAGAATCACATTAACAAATTTAAGTTTAATTACTATAAATATATCAAGTAACCTATGAAATATCCAATATAAGTGAAAAGCATATTATTCATACTATACAATTGAATATGTTTCTAAAGTATAAAAATTAATACATTAATTATTTAAAAAATACTTTTATGTGAATAATTAGAACCTATTTATGATGTAACTCAAACGGGGTCATGTTTGTTAGTGAATTGTAATAAAAACACATTTTTTATGCTATATAAGAAGTCTAAATAAAAATAAAAAATCCAATTATATCAAGTGGGTGAAAATTTAAATAATTTTTTTGATACCCCAAAATTAAGGAAGTGTCCTATAATTTTTTTTGAAACCATTGCATTTGAGGAGTGAAAATGATGTTCTCCAACCACCTCACAGTTTCTATAAAAGAATGATATTTTAGAAATATTTATTGTGTTTTGGTTAATTTTTCAAAAAATAATATAATTTTTAGGTAAAATAAGTATATATCTAGTCTAAGGATAGATAAAACCTTATTTTAATACAATAGAAGCTAAATAAAAACAAAATCCATCTACATATTAAGGATAAAATAAGGACAAAGAAATGTTTTGAAAAACTGAAGTAATTTTATTGAAGATCTGATCAAGAATAAAATGTTTTATATGGGCTTATTATTTTAATAAAATATCACTTAAATATAAATTTTATACCATATAATGTTCAAAATAATAATAAATACAAATATAAATAAAATATTTTTGAATTTTTTTTAAGGCATAAAAATGGAGAATCCATGGATTCTGGACAGTGGTCGCTCATCACATAAGAAAAGTTATTTAAACAATATAAAAAATATTTAAAAATATGACATAAGAGATATTATATTTTGATATTATTTTTAATTAAATATTAAGGGTGTTTAAGTGGAAAAAATAGTGGGAAATAATTAAACTCCAATAATTTACTTTTTTCTGATGGGCTAAATCATAATCTACTGATTGTTTCAAAGATTTATGATGAATGAAAAGATATTATATTTTGGAACAATGGCTTTATATTGAAGATGTTTAAATAAGGAATATACATCATTAGGGATAAGAACCTAAGTCACCATATTTTAGGATGGTGAAGCTAAAACAAATTTCTACATTAGAATGTAGGATAAGAAAAATTTATGGCAAAAATGAATTTGTTGTCTTGGATAAAATATATTTAGATGAAAAATAAATGGGGGGCTATAATAAATGTTCCATGATTTTAGGAATAATCTCTCTATATTTTCAAAGGATGTCAAAAGTGAAATATTTAGAATAAAATCATAAGGGTTTTAGATTCAAACACAAATTCCAATTGAGATAGTTAACTTTGATGTTTCTCTACCATTGAGAAATTTTTTAATAAGTAGAGATAAGTATTTAATTATATTTATTGATTATTAATCAAAAAATAAATACATATTATATTTTTCTCACAAATACTAAACTTTTAAAGGGGTCAAAAGTTTTATGAGATTTTCTGAGAAGAAAAATTGTTATGTTTCGAAGAGGCTATGATTTGACAATGGGAGTGAGTATAATAGCATAAAAATTAAAAATATCTTGAAAAACATATCATAATACATGAGTTTAGTGCACAGTATAGTAAACAAAAAAAATAATCATTATAAAGGAAGAACAATATTCATGTTGATTTGGCTATAATCATGCTAACTGAAAATGATACATCATGATATTTCCAGATGCAATCCATTAAAATAACAAGAATTATTACAAATAGGTATTTATTCAGGCTATATTTTTATATGAATCTATATGATAGGTGTTTCAGAAGGAATCCAAATCTAAAACACTTTATAGTGTTTGGGATTCTATGTGTGATCAAGAAGAAAGGGAAACGGTAGTGAAAATTTTAATGGGAAATATGTAGATGGAATATTTAGTAGTTATACTCTAAATAGAAGTTCTTATCAAAGATAAAATAGTAAAACATAGAGGATTGTTTACTTTCATAATTTAATAGTCACTGAAAATTAGGATGAACTCAAAATATCAGTCATGGATTTTGATAAGGATTATGTTATCACTACTGAACCTAATAAAAAACTGAAAAAAATGAATAAATTCAAGATGATTATAAATATTATGTTTATTAAATTATTAAGGCTAAAGACTTGGGGAAATAAGAGTAAATACCATATTGATAAAGAAAATTCTCATTGAAATTATAATTGTATATCAGAATCAATTGGTACAAACAAGGAAAAAACTAAAAATAGTTAATCATACCAATGTATTTTCAACCATTAAACCCCAAATGTTTTATGATGTTTTTGAGAATTAAGAATTTATTAAAACTATGAATTAATAACTATACCAAATTGTGAAGAATGAAACATAGGATCTTGTACCCTGTCTTAAAGAGAAGAACATCATTGGGAAAAACTTGTATTTCAAAACCTAGATAAATGAAAAATGTGAGTTTGTAAGAAATGACTAAATATTGTTTCAAGGGATATTCACAAATTAAAGGAATAGTATTTGAAAAATAAATCTATATATATATATAATTGAATCCATCATGATATTTCTTTCAACTATAGTACACAAAATTATAAATTATATCAAATGGATGTAAAATCGACATTTATAAATGTTGAGATGAATAAAGAGGTATATATAGAGAAATATAAAGTATTTATGCTTGATAGAGATGGTAACAATATATGAAAATTGAAAAAAAAAAATACTATGGGTTAAAACAAACCCCAAGATCCTACAATTTCAGTTTGGATGGGTATTTTTTATTCCTGAAATCTAGAATATTTTAAGTGGATAAAAAATTGTGTAAATAAGACTAATAATACAACACTCACTATGACTATATATATTTATGATGTTATCTTTTCTAGTAATTAATAAACATTATGTGTAGAATTTTCCACAAAAATGATGAGGATATTTTAGATGTCCATATATAGTGAGATAATTTTTCTTTGAGGTTTATAAATTAACAAAAAAAATAGTGATATTTTAATCTCTCAAGAAAAGTATTCCAATGTGTTATTTAAAACATTTAACATAGAATAATCAAGAGTTTTTTATGCACCAATTAAAGTGCACACAAAATTGACTAAATATAACCAAGATAAAGTTTTATATGATAAAGAATTTAGAAAATTGATTAGTACGTTATTTCATCTTACTACCACACTATTAGACATTTTTTTAAATCACACTATATGATAGAGATAAATAAAATACAAAGTTTTCATAATAATAAATAACTAAGAGGATTCTGCAGTATATAAAAATATATTCAATTATGGACTATTATATGAGAAGAAAGGTGGGTTGAAATTTCAAGATTTATATATTCTAACTAAGCTAGTAATATTAATGATAGTAATATCACATTAAGAGGAGTTTTCTTAATTGCTGCAATATTCATAGATTGGAATTTAAAGAATCAATACTCTATCACTTTTAGAACCACTAATGCTAAGTTTGTTATTTCATCACAAGTAGATACACAATTTATTAGGTTGAAAACTAAACTTAAAGATATGTGTGTTGTGATTCATAATCCACTTGTCATTATATATAACAACCAAAATGAAATAAATATATACAAGAATTATTTATAGAATTCATGATCAAATCATTTAGATAGAAAACATCATTTCTTAAAGGAGAAAATTTTTTATGTTACTTTAAAGTTATAATTTTTCTATCCAAGGAACAAATTATCTTCATTATAATAAAACCCATCCTAAATGAGTCTTATAAGAAGATATTATTGTAAATGGGTGACCATTCCATTCCTCATCATCATTAGGATATGTCTCTAGGTCCTTACACTAATTTTATTCATGTTTTTTTACTTATAGTGGGATATATACTATAAAAGAAAACCTACTATGAGTATGAATGTTTTTAACCTATTTATTTATATAAGTGTAATAATTATCTTCAAACTATACTATAAATTTCCTAAAATTAATTTTTTTTATTTGGTAACATATATGGGTTTAGAGGAATCCATTTTGTATCAATTAATCTTTATTTTCCCAATATTCAATTGACTAATATTAACTTAGAGTTCATTTATTCATGGTTTGTTTCATTGAGAAGATTTATTCCAACCCTTTTACAATATACATTGTGTTTATAATCATTAAGTGGGAGAATATAATATTTTATTTAATGAGTTTTTAAGATAAATATGGAATTTTAGTGAAGGTTAATGAGTTGATTTAGGAGGAAAACATTATAAATCATATGAAAATGAAATATGTTGAGAATTTATAATAATTTTAATTATAATTTTTTAGTCACATGGATGATGTTATTATTTTTATTATAAATTTATTTCATGTGATTCAATACATTTAATAATTATTTATAGTGGTTTATATTTTTTTTATTAGATGACATGGTTGTAGAAGTATGAAGAATTATGGAGTTTATATATAAGTACAAATATTCTTTTTCCTTAGAATGTAATATCTTTGGAAGTAAAAAACAAAAAGATCTAGTGCATATTATCTCATAGAGGTAGAAATAAAAAATGTTTTAAGATACATAATAATAACTTTAATTTCTCATTGTGATGTGTTTAAATAATTTGGATCATATGTAATATTAATATGATTACACCTAATATTTACTCCAAATTAATAATTCTTATGTTAGATTAATTATTTTAGGATACATAATAGTAAACTATAGTTTTAATGGACATATAAGATCTCTATGTGGGTTATTTATGATTAAATAGGATTTCTATGGTAAAACATAAGATCAAATCAAATGATGTTATTTTGATCTTCATTGAGTAAATATCAAGTCTCTTTGTGACAATTCGTGATTCCTGATGTTAATACTGCTGATATTATGAGAGAATATTTCATAATGATTTAACAATTTTCATTTAAATTAATTTTTCATATGAATATGTATACATGCAAAAGAAACTATATATTTTTTAAAAGTTTAATTAAAAAAATATTGAGAATAAGCCAAAATTTTTGGAGAATTAAATGGGAAGACTAAGGATATTTTGTGTGGGTCCTTTAATAAGAATCTTGGATATTTAAATGAGATATCTATTTTCATTATCATAATTAATTAGTTTCATACTTCTCAAGTGATTGGTATTCAATAAATTAATGATTATCCTGAAGAGAAGTGTTATATGAGATTAATAAAGAAATGTTTTTATGTTTATTTTTGGATATTGAATTAAGTGGGGCTGAGGATTTGATATAATAAGATAGAGATCCAAAAATGAAGATGGGTTATGTCAATAATAACATGAGAGATAACAAATAAGGATATTATTTAACATTGGTGCAAAAATAATTTCATAATCATCTACTCCATTGAGGAATCATAATTTCATTAGTGATAATTCTACAAGAATTTATTTTTTTGTTCTTTCTATGACCTTGACCTTCAATTTTTATTTTATTTCAAGGATAATTAACTTTTAAGGGTTAGTGGGAACCATCACAGTAAGTCCAATTTAAAGAGAGGAAAAATTCAAGTACCTTGACCTTTTTAGCCAGATAGAAGACCTCTCAGGCATATTAGCAATTGGTTCTTCATCAGAAAAGAATTTAGTCCCCTTAGGAACTGCGAAAATCATCCCGCCTATTCTCGTGGTGTTTCATGGAGTGTTTTCCTTGGGCCTTGACTTTAGAATTTGTAGAGATTCACTTTGAGCTCTAGCAGTATGATCATTACCATAGAATCCGCCAAGGAGGATATCATTCTCTTTATTTTCATGGATCACCACCACCAAGGCTGTAGACTTTCGATTAGACCTTGTATTGACAGTTCTGTGGATATTGTAGTAGTCCCTTCGTGGTCAAGATTTCTTCTCCTTTACAGCTTCAAATCCCTCACTATTAATGCCAGCAGTTGGTTGTTTACCTTTATTCACATAAGAAGTAATTGGGTGGTCATCATACTTGATAGCAGCCTGCACCTCTGCCTGTGCATCTTCTTCCTTTGAAAATTTATGAGTGTCTCCATCCATTGTCTCCCTACTGAAATGCTTCCCGTTGTTCATAACAGTGAATCCAAGTCCAGTTTCTACTTCAGACACGAGCTTCTCAGCATCAGCGGTGCCCACACCTGAAGTATCTCGGTGGTTATCATTAAATACATCAGCAGGGCCAGAACCTTCAGCGACATCAGAACCCGTGTCATGCCTCAGCTTATTCTAGGGTTTTCTGCCCAGAAGGAACCTGAAACTTTACCAAATTGACCATCCCGATTAGAGGTACCACCATTTACTTCAAATAGATGCATTCCCTCTCTATCCTTTGCTGGAACAATCAGATCACCATCTCGCTTATTCTTTCTCTGTAACCAGTTACTTCTTGTTTGGACTGGTTGGTGCCAATGTTGTATAAAGTTCAAGGAAAACACCTTATTGTGGATTAATATTGATAATAAAAGACAATTTTTGTGTGGGGGTATAATATCCACCAAAAATTGAGGATTTAGTCATCTATATTGAGGGTGAACTGTGTTAAAATATTTTGGGATACTTATCTACATTTTGTGCTAACTAATTTGAGAGATAATTACTAAACAATAATGAGAGAATATTTATCTAAAAAATAACTAGATTTTAACATTAATTCATATCCCTTTAGTATTCATTTTCCATTTAAGTGATCATAATAGAGCCTTTTTTATAAGACAAGGAAGGATAAGGGTAGTCATTCCACTAATGAGTAAGAGGTGACCTACTATTAACTTATGTCTTAGGTGGTTCCTTGGGTGTTTTAAAATATAATGTTTCTATCAAAAATAAATTTATAAGTATTTATGGTTTAATGATATATTAGTAACTGTTAAAATATGAAATTATTTTATTTGGGTTTATAAATTATCATGGGTATGGGTTATGTTTTATGAAATTCATTTAAATATTTATCTATTTTCACATTGATAGGTTATATAGAAATTTTATAAGTTATCCTTCCGAGTGTTCTTAATAACCCCACACATGGAAACCTTTGTGGATTTTTAGACTATGTGTGGCCGAAATTGATAATGAGAATATGTATTTTTTTACTAGTGATAGAACACAAAAATTGTATTTTAGTTATAGATTTTTATGGTATTACCCATAATTATGGTCTTATTTTTAGTTTTTAGGACATGGGGGAGTCATTTCGTTAATCCGTTTTTAGGTTATAAATTGTTTTTCCACATAATCCTTTGGTTTTTACTCACTTTATATCATTTTTTTAATTTTAATTAGAATTATTTATTGTTTTAATATTATATCATGCATCATGTGATATTTTCTATGTGGTTTATTCTATTGGGGATTATTTTCCATTTTTATGATATGTATGATCAATATGAGGACCCCTCATGCCAAAATTTTAATCAAACATTGTCTTGAGGAGTAGGAGTTATGTGAGTGATAATTATCCAAGAAATATAATCATTTAATACCTTAATTCTTTTTTTCATCCTTTGGTGATCAATATAATGCACTTAAGGTTAGTAACAACTAGGATTAACCCAAATGAGGATAAGGGGTGATAGTTTAGGCTAGGATGTTATAAATGGTATCAATTTAATTTCATTGTGTGGTAGGTATGAAGATTAGTTGTATTGGAACTCATGAAAAAGTTATAAAAAGGAGTAACCAACATATTTATAATATACCATTAGTTTCTAATAAGATCAAGTATACCAATCTAGTTTTAAACCACTTATATATTTTCTTTGGTGTATTTTGGTCATTCGTCTTAGGCTATTGAAAAAGATGGTATTCATAAGTTATATAGTAATTTATTGATAGAAAAAATTACCTAGGTTTTATAGTTTTAAAAGAATATTTTTTGTAACTGTAAAATGAATTTAAAAACGGATTTCATTAAAATTTTGGATTTTCAAAGTGGATTTCAAAATAATTTTTTTGGAATTTTAATGTGTTTAATATTATTGGTATTTATAAATGGTAATTTATAGTGAAAAACCACTATTGGGGTGTCTTAGTAAAGTGTTATTATTGGTAGTTAAGAATTTTTTTTTAGTTATAGTTAGTGATGTTTTCTTGAAATGGAATCTTAAAGAGGGTATGTGAATTAATTTTTTACAAACATAAATATTTTCCCATTCCGGGTATAGTATACTCTAGAATTTATATGTATTAAACTAATCATATTAACAGTAGATAAATAATACAATGGAAAATAAAAAATTCATATGATAACTCTTAACCAAATAAAATAAATATAAATAGATTAAGATCAATATAGAATAAAATTATTTAATGAGGTTTTGGATAATATGTAATATAACTCTAAATAATATTATTAAAGAATTTCATAGTTCTTATAATTGAAACACTTCACTTTTAAAAAAAATTAGAAGGATGATCAATACCTATATCCAATGGATATAATTTCTGATACCCTATAATTTCATCAATTTAAAGATTAGAAGTATAAGTAAAATCCTTGAGCATCTTTGATAGATGTTAGAAATAGAAATATATTAACTCAAATTTCATCTTCTATCAAATGATTAGAATTATCTGAGTCCTAATCCCAATGAATTCTACAAGCATAGAAGTTTGGATGTATTAGTTCATATTCCCAAAACACTTTATTCACAATCTGTTAAAAATAAAAAAAAATACAATAAGAAACATATAGATTTTATAATGAAACCTCACATAAACAAAATCCCTAAGATCATATAGAAAACTAAGATGCCTTTCCCGCATTTTCTTCACTCTGCTCTTGTGGCCGGAGACCTGGGCTTGGCCTTGAAGGATGTTGCGACTGCAGAGAAGGCGTTGCATCCTGATGCGCAGTGTGACGCTCAGACAGATCTCTGAGATCTGGTTTCGACGGTGGCCCCTTCAGATGTAGTCGTCGCACATCGGGTTGCAAGTCTCCCAGATCTGTCGTCGGCTTCGACGGGGGCTCCTGGTAGTGTTCTCCATGCCTCAGGTTCTGCGATTTCGAATTTTGTTGCTACGGTTTGTGCGTCTAAGGCCGCTGGTGTGCATTCTTCTGATCTGTCGTCTATGAATTGTGAGGTTGGCGATTCTAGATCTGGAGGCAGGGTTTTCAATGTGAATCGGGGGGTTGGAGCAATGTGAGACTTGGCTTCGAATGGGTATGTAGCGAAGAGGGTGTTTCCAAAGAGTTTGGCCCCCACAATCATGCGTTCTGATCCTCTTTCGGTGAAGCTGAAAAATCCTTCATCGTTAGCAGATGTCAATGAACAGAACCTGCATGGTCAAGCGGGCTGTCCTGCTTCATTGCCTGCGTTTTCTTCATTTATTGATTCCCATTCAAATAGGATCCTTCGAAAGGGGACAACATCTCATGTTGATTTCAGTCCTGATATATTTGAGGAAAGGATTTCAATTGGAAAGAACTCTCTAATTGTGTGCCTTGTTCTACCGAAGGGTGTTATTTCATGGAAGTTTGATGATCTTGTTAGACGAGTTTCATTTTTGTGGGGCTCATCTGATTGGCGGTGTGTCTCTCTTGGTCGTGGATTCTTCCATTTCATTTTCCCAACAAATTCTCTAAAAGTACATGCATGGAGCATTGGTTCCCTATCTTTCAAACTTGGTTGGCTCCATCTTCATGAATGGTCCTTGGATTTTAATGCCTCTCATGCAAGGAATGATTTCTCTCAGGTCTGGGTTCGGTTGCATGGTCTTAACTGGGTCCTTTGGCATCCAAAGATTCTTCATGACATTGGCATGGCCATTGGGTCTCCTATTCACCTTGACAACGAAACTGAAGTTGTTCGGTTTTGCCACTTTTCCAGAATATTAGTGGAGGTTGATCTAAGATCCACCTTAATTGATAAGTTAACTCTTTCCACTCCCACTGATAATATCAATATTGAGGTTGAGTATGAAAGGAAGCCTCTCTTTTGTACTGAATGCATGGCTGTTGGGCACTTGTTGGATTTATGTCGGAGGAAGATCTCTTGTGAGAGATGTGGGATGAAGGGTCATTCAGCTACTCTTTGTAGAAAGAAACCTGAGGGGAAGCGTGTGGACTTGTCAACTCATGATAGAGACTTCCTCAAGAATGTCTCTTAGGCTGAGATGGCTTCAGGTAAATCTACTCACTATGTGCACGATTTGAATGGGAAAAAAAGATAGTGGACAAGTCCCCGATGAGTGGTCCCTCTAATGTTAGAGCAGATTTCTCTAAGGAGATTACATCCAAGGATGGTTGTGCTATTATTCCCACTGACTTTGTTTAGACTGGCATTACTCATATCCTCTGTACGGCTGGATCCCCTGCATGCGTTGACCCTCCCGATAAAATTGTGCATGGTAGTCCTGATGCAGGCTTGACATGTGATGAGATTATTGAGCTGGCTCCTAAATCCGAGCATCCACAAAATGTTTATTGTCATCAAGAAATTCAGAAACTTCCCTCTAGGATTTTTGGGAAGTGGGGTGACATCTCTGAGGTAGAAGAGATAGCGGCGGGTTGCGGCGGTCCTAGCACTTTCAAGGATGCGCTTCTCTCTAGGAAATGGAAGGTTGATGAAGCCCTCACACCTGCTCCTTTGAAGCGACAACCAAGTAAGGATTATTCCAAAACACCTCGGACTGTATCTACCTGATCTTCTAATCTTACAGGCAAGTTCAATTCTGATATTCTTAAGATCCTCAATCAGGGTAAGTCCAACTCTGAATGGGAAACTGCGGGTGACTCTGACTATGGGAATGACATGTCTTATTATGATCTGTAATGTTGTGTTTGGCGGCTGAGGGCTTGTTCCTTTGTTTGACCCCACCCGTCTTTTCTGTACCTTTTTCTTTTATTTAATAAATTTTCAGAAGCTTAGCTTCTGGAGGATCTTGCTGGATATAGAAAACTAAAAAAAATAATATCTTAATTCATTGAGGTCGGGAATATCTATTGAATGTTATAACTAAATCAGGAGCCAATATCTATTCTTCAAAGCCTTGTTCACTTATTTATATGAATTGGGTGTGACAAACTCACAATGGTAAACTTAGAGATCTTTAGGAACATATTTCAATTATAAAAAAAATCAATAACACTAACAAGATCTTATATTCAATTTATTTTAAGATACTTCATTGTGTTTCATAAAGAATAAGTTTTGGAATAATTTTTTCAAGAATAAGTGATTCTGAAGTGAAAACACCACAACATCACTTTATAAAAAATCTTCAATTTAACTAAATTAAAACATAAAGTGCATTAGTATTTTCAAAAAATGGCATATAGAAGAATAAATTTTGGAAAATAACTCAAAAATATCTCATTTTTAAAAAATTAAAAGACATGTAAATACAGAAAAAGAACCCATACAGACTGAATAATTTGAGGTTTTATTTTTTGTAAATATTTTCATGTAAAGGAATGTCAATGTATATTGAATATTGGGTAAAGTTGATGAGCCTAATAAAGGAAGAGTTTTAATTTCCCCATGGTTGAAAATTTACATCATGAAGAGGGTGATACTGATAATATGAGTTTCTACCAATAGAAGATTCTTGAGAATCATATATAAGTCAGAAAAGAATTATATAACTGAATAAATGCCACTTTATATAAAGAATTATTTATATATAATGATTGTTTAAGTGACTTGAAATGGATCATTATTATGGATGAAGAAGATGAATGCATTGACTTTAACAATCACTAAGTTAGTTTAAACCAATATTTGAAAGGAATATTGGGAAACCATTTAGGGATCAATTAGTTTGAAGTATGATAAAAAAATGAATAATATATCTTAAATAATGATTTCAAGATTTTGAGTTGATATTTAATATCACCTAATCCCATAATATATATTCTTTAAGTGTTTATATATTAAATTGTCAAAGAAATTGTGAAGATTTGGTATTGGAAATTATGAAGATTTGTTAAAGGATATGTGTGTGTGTGTGTGTCCAAATTCTAGGATAATGGAAATATAAATATTATTTTAAAAATATTAAAAAAATGGGATATCTATATCCAACTGAAGATATAAGATCTATGGTCATAAGGAAGAAATTATTAACCACAGCTAGTGATAGGAAATGGAGTAGAGCATGTTGAGAATAGTGTGGGCTCTATATTGGGCATAGTGAGAGCCAGTGTAGGGTAGTGCAAGGAGTAGAGGATCATTGGTCAGGGCATAGATTTGTTCCATTAGAATTAAATGACTCACAAATCTATATTGTTAATATTGAAAGAGTTTCTTCCTAAGAATATATTTCATCTGGTACTCACTTAATACACATATATTGTTCACATATTAAAGAATCGTGCAGGTTTTTAATTGAATGAAGTTGTTCGTGTCGTATTATAACTTAAGTTAAGGTTTTACTAAAGGGGTCTCACACCACAAAACCCTAAGTATCACCATTCCTACAACATTGTAGTTTTACACCATTTCATGTCATGATGAGAATGTGTCACATCCAATAAGTTACACCATGAATGTAAGATAATCAAAAACTGTATAATGTATAATGTTGTATGGGATGAGAATGAGAATAGTCTAAAAGACAATCCAAATTGTAAGCTGATTATGTTTTTTTATTATCAATTTAATGGTATCATAGTGGTTTAGATACCATTATTTTAACTGATTTAGACTTTTTATTGTTTGAAAGATGAGTAATATGTTGTCCAATTGAGCATAGTGAAGAACTTGGATAAATTGAAACAAAAAATCTAATTTTTATGAAAGTATTTGTTTTATGTGATGGATGAAATTCTATTTTTAAAGATTTATGTTGAGATAAATGTTAAAAAAATTAGTGATGTTTGTGAAAAGTTGGGTGATTACAAAGAGAGTTATGTCTATGAAAAAAAATGTTTCCATATTTTTCAAAGTTAAGTTGAAAACCGAATGGCTGACAAAGATTACCAGAAGTTTTAGGGGTGATTTCTACATCAATATTTCCTATAAATACCCCAACCATCTTTTACATTAATGGAACCAATATAAAACAGAGTAGTAGAAGGGTAAGTATAAGGGTAAAATTATGTAAAGTTCTTTAGAAGATATTTTCAGAATTTAAAAAGATATATTCTAAAACATGTTTTAAATAAGTTCCACATACTTCAAATAAACAAAAAAAAAATTAGAAGGTAATGAAAAACACTATGTTTTCTTATAGCATCCATAAACTATGATTTGTGTGAATTAAATTTGAGAGGATCATAAAAAATATTATGCTTTTATGAAGATAGTCTCATGAATAATTGGTGTTGTAAAGAATTAGTAATGGAATTATGGAAGCAATTATATGCAGTACTATTAAGTGAGTCACATGAATTACATGCAGTGATGAATAGTGGACTAGGATTTTCACAAAGCATTACTGTAATGAGATTAAGAAAACAATAGTTTGATTAAAAAGTTTAATTTTATGGATGTAAAATATTTTGGAGGATAAAATTTAGAAATATTAAAATTAATTGAGTCTAGAAGATAGGGATAAAGACCAACACACTATGTTTATATGGTTCATTTCCATGTATTAAAGTTCTTAAAAGAATTGAGAAATCTTAAAATTAAGAGACCGAAAGTTATTAATAAAGGAAATAAATCCCAATAATTTACAATGTTGGGATATTTAGTATCATTGTATGAGTTTGATAAGAATTGAAATTACATTCTATAAGTATATAGTGAGTTTAATAGGAAGTTACAGATCATGAATATTTAGAAAATTACTCGGATGAATTACATGTAGTGTTATTGATTACCTTCAATTTCAGTTGAAGGCCTATTATAGAGTAAAAAATATCACTTAATTAATGTAGATAAATTTAGATTTGAAAAAAAATATTATTCAAGAGTTCCATGAAAAATACCTTTAAATAACTCATGGGATCTGGTATAAAAAAAATATATTTTTTAGAGATAGTTCGCACAAGAATGAGATATTATAAGATGTCTGAGGTAACTCTAAAGTAATTAATACTTAGAGTTTTATCATATAACGTTTACTAAGGATTAAAATCATAAAATATCCTATAGAAACATCAATTCTTAATAGAAACTACCTTTCTAATAACCTGTCTCTAGAATTAGTGAGAAAGACCATGTTCAAGATGCATTTTACATGTAACGCCCCACCCCAGTTACCCAGAGTCAGTGCGTTATTTCGTAACATTGGCATGATCACAAAATATCAAGTCTCGAAAGACTGATTAGTTTAGTAGCCTTGGAAACACTAGATAAATTCATAAATGTTACATTATATAATAAAGTGAAAAATCACAATAACATAGTCTCCATATTCCACACTTATATCCCCTTCAGACTGTCCCTGTAGGTCAGTCATAAAATATTTCTTCACATCCTGGGAAAAAATAAAACATTGAAAGGGGTGAGCTCAGATGCTCATAAAGGATAACAATATACCGGAAGCTTTCATAAATAAACATAAACATTTAAGGCTATGTATGTCTAAAACAAAAGCCTTTTAAACTTTAACTTCAACATAATATGGAAAAAGTAAAATGAGATAATTCCATTTACTTATTCACATAGATATTCTACTGGTCGAATAATCACATGCAATATCAATAACCACTTTCATAATTATGGAATGCATAATGACAGACAATCATAACCACGTAGCCAAGGCCTCATGCCAAGACTACAAATAATATTTTGTCAATGCCTCGTGCCAAGACACTAGTTTGTCTCATGAGACCTGCCGATCCATCGAGGAGCTATAGCAGGCTCCACCCGTCACTTATTAAGTCCAAGGCATTTCTCATATGAATAGGTTTAAACATATCATAAACCATAACATAACCGTATCACATAAAACATGCATAAAGTAAACATAACATTTCCACATTTCAATCACAAGATATCAATACAACACATTTATATAATAAAAACACTTTCAAAACCATTTTCAATACCAAAATAAAAGAAAATTAAAACTTTGTATTTATTTTTCATTTAAAAAAATAGTTATGGCTTGTAGAGGAAGTCGAAACTCAAATAATGGTCACGGCAGCCGAGAAGTCGTTGTCGCCGCATACGTACGAAAAAAAACATTCCCTTTTTTCGTTTAGTAAAACGCTTCGTATAAAAGATATTCCTTTTGAATAAACGTAAAAGTCAAAGCGGTTTATACACCGTATAAAAAAAAGATGTGTATAAAATAAAATATGCCTCAATGAAAGGAGATTGAGACGTAGTCCTTACCAAGATCATTTTTTAAATAAAATAGATCTATTATGTGTATTCTATATAATTACACATAAAGAAAGTAAAAATACAAGATAGGACATAATAATATCATAACATAATTTGAAAGTAGTAGATTAACCCAAAGAATGGAAATTGGGTTAAGAAGTTCCCTTACCTCGTGTCCGACTTGACTCGATCGTTCATTAGTATCCTGAATAATAAACTAGAGTTAATTTATATTGGCTTAAGAACATTTTTCATGTTCATTATTCCTTTTATATAACTTATTACCATGTTATGAACATTATGTAATTATTTAAGTTAATAATGGCCATTTTGTCCATCTTTGGTACTTGAGTCAAAAATAAACTTCTTATAATTACAAGTTGTTCATGTGGTGAAATATCCATTATATCCAAAATTATATTCATGATGTAGATATCATATATATCATATATACCCAGAATATACAAGCATTTATAATATTACATAACATTTAGAGGTAAGAAATGAAATGCACTGTTCATGGAGACGGTAAGCCGTACGTACGCATGAACGCTGCTTTCATTTATATTTCATATTTAATGGAATAAAATTATAATTATATAAAGGTATACTATAATTACAGTATAATATAATGTATAATACCATTTACTCCATACTTTATGCATCCCACATATGGCATTAACGATTCAAATTACTTTGAGGGGGCGGTAGTCCGCACATCCTAAAATGAATTTATCGCATTTACCCATAATGGAAATCATAAAGGTATTCCATAAATAAAAAATACAGAATCATAAGGAAAACAAAAACATAATATATATCATATATAAAAATAGTTTCATCATAATGGACACTATGAGAGGTGTTAAAAGAATATTGAACAATCATCGTTTCGTGAGGCAGTAATTCGCCACCCACAGAAACAGTATGTTCTTTAACCATTAGACGAAAGTGTGTGTAACTGTAAATAAAATACTTCTATTAAAAACATCCAAGTATATTTATTATACTGGTTTTGTTACAAAATAAAGTAATAAAAAGATTTTAGGGTGTTGTAGGAGCAAAATAAAACAAAAGAACACAAGAGAATACATTACCTTAAAATCGGGTAACTCTTTTTGATTTGAGCCAAAGGCTTATTTGGGAAGACTTATGCCCAAATTGAGGCTTATAGGAGTAATATATGGAATTTTAGAGAGTATTTGGGTAGAGTTTGGCCGAGAAAAATGGCTTTTATGGTGTGAATAAGGTGGTAGTGGTGGGGGGATTTTATAAGAGGAGAGGAGGGGTACTCTTGGAAAGATTGAAATGTTACATTATTATGAAATGATTTTAGAATTTTAAAGGTCCCACAATGATATATTTAGAGGATAAGGTGATAAAGGTTTTAAATATTCTCATCAAATAGTTTTTTGACAAGTGTATGACTTATATTTTTCATTATCTTTTCATTTTATTTAAATCGTTAATTAATGAGGTAATCGCTGCATCATCATTGTGTCATAAAACATTTAATTTATTTAATGTCCAAAAATTATAAAAAAATTACCATGATGTATAAAATATTTTTATCTTTCCAATGAATATTTATAGTAAAAAAATTAACTTATATAACCCCATGTAATAATTGTTTTAGTAAAACAACACATGTTTGTGACAATTTTATTTTTACTTTACATAAAAAGTTATTAATGTCATTTTCTTACCCAAGTGGCTCCATGGGGTCCCCAAGTTGACCCATGGATTTTTTTGGTCTGCCATGACTCATACAATAAGGGTAGGACAAGTGTAAAAGTAATTTACTATTTTTATAATATCATTTTTACCTTATATTTCACTAATTACCTTTAATCGCGATTAATTAAACTTAAAAGTTACTATTCACAAAAAAAATTATTTTAATCCCATTGAACCACATTTTACTTCCTAATGACAACAATGTATATTTTATTTTTGAAAATAAAATCATAGAAGTGGTAATGTTTCATTTAAACAAAAAATCAGTTTTTTAACTACCACTTAGTGGTTTCACTATTCATAAAAAATTTAAGTTTTTCAGAACAATGCCAAAAATTCACCCTAAGCTATAATTGATATTCCGAATAAAAAAATGATTTCTATTTTACAAAATTCCAAAAATATAAGTTTCATTAATTAATTTTATAATGAATTCTCGCTGTCACAACAAATAGCGTGTTTTTAAGAAACAATATACATTAAAAGATTGAGAATTATTTATGTCCAATTTCAAAGTGAAATTAATTCTAATGAACACCATTGGATAAAATGGTAAAAATATATTCTAATTATACTTTAAAACCACTAAATAGTATAATTTATCACTATAAATCATTTTGATTAAAAAAGTTGTTTTTAAGTATTTTTCACTATTCATAAAAAATTGGAAGTTCTCAGAAAAATACCAAAAATTCAACTTAGGATAATTTAGATATTCTGAATCCAAAAATGAATTCCATTTTGAAATATAAAATATATATAATTTCAAAAGGTGGTTACTACTATTCATAATGGCTATTTTGATTGGCCATAGTGTGTTAGAATCTCAAACTTGCGTACAATGAAAGCTATTGCATTATTGGAAGAGAAACGTATCGAGGAAGCTCGGGGTGTTACATTCTCCCCTCCTTTAATAAATTGCGTCCTCGCAATTTGAAATTTTTCTTTGAAAATAAAAGGTCGAAAATAGAAAATACCTTTGGGTAAAACCCACATTGGAAATAAGGTTAATAAAATTTAGCCTTAATAAGAGGGAAAGGGAAATGAAAAAGTCACGACCCAATTATGATATCGATAAGGAGAACATTATTGGAAATAAAAGACATATAATTGGAGTAAAAATGTAAATATTTTTAGGGAGTGATTGAGGTCATAAATCACAAACAAGTGTAAAATTGAAGGCCTTAAAGCCTTCAATCTATGTTGATTTAAAATATTATCAGTTCAACAAGACATAAGGTATTAGGATAACACATTTTTTGTTTTAATATCCCTTTACTAAAGTTTAAGAATTAATTTATTCATAGAATAAGAGATAGGTATATATATATTTATGCTTGACAAGTAGAGTTTCAACCTTCAACTAATTTTACCACAAAATCATCTTTCACTCAAAAAGATAATAAAACTCAAAAATATTATATTTATCCAAGTCGTACAAGGTTTAAAAAATTAACACATACCATTTAGATTAGGAAAACTATTTTTTAATAAACAGGGACTTCCTATAGGCTAGTGGTAGGTAATAAAGGCTTGTCACACTATGGTTGTGGGTTCGATTCCTACATCTTTGTCTGACGCGACGGGTTATCCCCCAACCTGCAGGTTGTCCTTTTCCTAAAAGTATAGTACTATAATATTCCAAAAATAATCTTCAGAAATGTTTTAACCTTAAACAATGCTATCCAAAGTTCAGCTTAATTCATTCCAACCTTTATAGTTATCCAAAATACCTCTATCCAGACTTTCTCTAAAAGGTCTCTAAATTCCAAAATCAATTGT
Source organism: Viscum album (assembly GCA_963277665.1). Classification (NCBI taxonomy): domain Eukaryota; kingdom Viridiplantae; phylum Streptophyta; class Magnoliopsida; order Santalales; family Viscaceae; genus Viscum; species Viscum album. The sequence goes on from OY728140.1 coordinate 659,192,979, forward strand.
AACATCAGATTCCCCAAACAAAGTAAAGTTTCTCTTATTGTCACATACTAAAAAAATGATTACCTTCATCATATTAAATCCATAATGAAAACAACAAGTACTGCAGTACAATCCTTATATATATATATCACATTATCCTTATAACCAGAATATAATCCTTGAGTCCAAAAGGACCAATACATTAATTATTCCACTTCAACTGTAGTAATAGCATAAGATTGTCCTTGATCCCTTGGCCTTTTCTAAGGTAAGTTTCCCTGACACTTAGGACATTCATTTTCATAATTCCCCATTTCCCAACAATTGTAGCATAAAACATTGATAGCCTCTTTCTTTCCCTTGCAATCACGAGCCTGGTGACCTTTTTCTCCACATTTATAACAAAATCCCATTCCTTTTAGGCAAGTACTGGGGTTATTCTTCCCATAATTATCACATAATGGAAAATCATTCTTTCCTTTTTCCCTTTATATGTCTCTTGTTCTACCGTTCTCTTCTTCTCTTACTTTACTTTATTGTCATAAGATTTAGAGAATTCCTTTTCTGTCTTAATAGAACATGAGACAATATCTTCTTACGGTGAGAAGGTTTGTGAGACTAATGCTCGATAGAGAAACGATTTTAACCCATCAAAGAAACGATCGAGCTTACTTCTTGGGTTACGTATATAATATAGAGTGTGCCTCACTAACCTTGTAAAGTTAGCCTCATACTTTGCGACATTCTCGTCCTCCTTCTGCCTCAGACTCAGAAATTGCCTTTCCATATCTGCTCTATGGTCACTAGGGAAGTATTTTTCTAATAAAATCTCTTTGAACTCCCTCCATTCCATATTAGATAGTTCTTCATCTTCTTTCATGTTTTGAATCAGCAACCACCATTGATCGGAATCTCTAGTGAGTCGGCAAACTACCATGACAACCTTCTCCCTTTTGCTACTCCCTAAGGTATGGAATATTTTCTCTAATGAGTTTATCCATTGCTCATATACTAATGGATTTGTACCCCCATTAAATGTTGGTGTTTTTTGCCTCATTAAACGATCTAACATTGATCCTCCACTTTGCGGATCAGGGTGCTCCATACGAGTAAGGTTATTATTCATAACCTGAGTGAGTTGTCCTAGTATGGTGATAAGGTGATCAGCATCAGTTGTATCTCCAACTCCACAATAATTATCTTGAGAAGGAGGTAAATCCCTACATAGAGTGCGTGCATTTATATGGTTTCCATTCCTCCCACTAGGCGATATTTCTAAACAATGGGATAAACTAGATTAGTTTATAAATCAAAATACATAATTCCATACTTGTAAAACACTTAACATAAATTGAACAATTTATGGATATAATACATAATCATAAAAGTTTTTCTTTGAGGAAGTATATACTCATAAACCCTTCATAATGGTTTCTAAAGAAAATGAGAATAATCCTAAGCATATCCCCCATGAGTTTCGTAACCAAGAGTATAGAAAAACCCGTTGTTGTGCACCAGTTCTCGTTCGAGTCTAGATCAAAGCGGTGTTTTCGGGTTTTACCCCTAGGTACATCTATGCTAGAGCCGCCTATACCTACTCTTATCGAGATAGTGATGTATTGCTCAGAAAACTCACAAAATCTCTATAATTCCAAAATTCTAGGAAGTTCTTCTATACTAATCCTCAATGTCTATCTTAGGGATATGTGTTCTAATAAGATTTTATCTAAATCTAGCTTCCAAGGTTAGTACTAAACTTCCTCTGATACCAACTGTAACGTCCTGACCCCAGTTACCCAGGGTTGGTGCATTACTTTGTAACATTGGCATGATCACAAAAGATCAAGTCTCGAAAGACCGATTAGTTTAGTAGCCTTGGAAACACTAGATACATTCATAAATGTTACATTACATCATAAAGTGAAAAATCACAATAGCATAGTCTCCATAGTTCATACTTCTATCCCATTTAGACTGTCCCTGTAGGTCAGTCATAAAATATTTCTTCACATCTTGGGAAAAATAAAACATTGAAAGGGGTGACCTCAGATGCTCAGTAAGGATAACAATATAGCAGAAGCTTTCATAAATAAAAATAAACATTTAAGGTAATGTATGACTAAAACAAAAGCCTTTTAAACTTGAACTTCAACATAATATGGAAAAAGTAAAATGAGATAATTCCATTTACTTATTCACATGGATATTCTACTTGTCTAATAATCAGATGCAATATCAATAACCACTTTCATAATGATGGAATGCATAATTCCAGACTATCATAACCACGTAGCCAAGGCCTCGTGCCAAGAATACAAATAATATTTTGTCAAGGCCTCGTACCAAGACACTATTTTATCTCATGAAACTTTCTGATGCGTCTAGGAGCTATAGTGGGCTCCACCCGTCACTTATTAAGTCCAATGCATTCCTCATATTAATTGGTTTAAACATATCATAAACCATAACATAATCGTATCACATAAAACATGCATAAAGGAAACATAACATTTCCACATTTCAATCACAAGATATCAATACAACACATTGATATAATAAAAACACTTTCAAAAAAAATTTAATACCAAAATAAAAGAAAATTAAAACTTTGTATTTATTTTTCATTTAAAAAAAAGTTATGGCTTGTAGAGGAAGCTAAAACTCAAATAATGGTCACGACGGCTGAGAAGTCGTTGTCACCGCATACGTACAAAAAAACATTCCCTTTTTTCATTTAGTAAAATGCTTCGTATAAAAATGTTTCCTTTTGAATAAATGTAAAAGTCAAAGGGGTTTGTACACCGTATAAAAAAAGTTGTGTATAAAATAAAATATGCCTCAATGAAAGGAGATTGAGACGAAGTCCTTACCAAGACCATTTTTTAAATAAAATAGATCTATTATGTGTATTCAATATAAGTACACATAAATAAAGTACAAATAAAAGATACGATATAATAATATCATAACATAATTTGAAAGTAGGAGATTAACCCAAAGAATGGAAATTGGGTTAAGAAGTTCCCTTACCTCGTGTGTGACATGACTCAATCGTTCTTTAATCTCCTAAATAATAAACTAGAGTTAATTTATATTTTCTTAAGAACCTTTTTCATGTTCATTATTCCTTCTATATCACTTATTACCATGTTATGAACATTATGTAATTATTTAAGTTAATAACGGTCATTTTGTCGATCTTTGGTACTTGAGTCAAAAATAAACTTCTTATAATTACAAGTTGTTCATGTGGTGAAATATCCACTATATCCAGAATTATATTCATGATGTAGATATCATATATATCATATATATCCAGTATATACATGCATTTATAATATTACATAACAGTAAGAGGTAAGAAATTAAATGCACCGTTCATGGAGACGGTAAGCCGTATGTACGCATGAACGCTACTTTCATTTATATTTTGTATTTAATGGAATAAAATTATAATTATAAAAATTTATACTATAATTTCAGTATAATATAATGTATAATACCATTTACTCCATCCTTTATACATTCTGCATATGGTATTAATGATTCAAATCACTTTTAGGGGGCGGTAGTCCGCACTTCCTAAAATGAAATTACCGTGTTTACCCATAATGTAAATCATAAAGTTATTCCATAAATGAAAAATACAGAATCATAAGGAAAACAAAAACATAATATATATCATATATAAAAATTGTGTCATCATAATGTCCACCATGAGAGGTGTTAAAAGAAGATTGAACAATCATCATTTCGTGAGGCAGTAATTTTCCACCCACAAAAACAGTATGTTCTTTAACCATTAGACGAAGGTGTGTGTAAGTGTAAATAAAATCATTCTCATAAAAACATCCAATTATATTTAGTATACTTATTTTTTTAGAAAATAAAGTAATCAAAAAATTTAGGGGTTTGGAGGAGAAAAATAAAACAAAAGAACACAAGAGAAGACATTACATTAAAATCGGGTAACTCTTTTTTATTTGAGCCAAAGGCTTACTTGGGAAGCCTTATGCCCAAAGTGAGGCTTCTATGAGTAATAGAGGTAAGTTTAGAGAGTATTTGGGCACAGTTCGGCCGAGAAAAATGGCTATGATGGTGTGAATAAGGTGGTAGTGGTGGGGGCCTTTTATAAGAGGAGAGGAGGGGCACTCTTGGAAAGATTGAAATGTTACATTATTGTGAAATGCTTTTCAGATTCTAAAGGTCCCACACTGATATATTTTGAGGCTAAGGTGATAAGGGTTAGAAATATGCTCATCCAATAGGTTTTTGACAAGTGTAAGACTTATATTTTTTATTATCTTTTCATTTTATTTAAATCGTAAATTAATGAGGTAATGGTTGCATCATCATTGTGTCATAAAAAATTTAATTTATTTAATATCTAAATATTATAAAAAAATTACCATCATGTAGAAAATAGTTTTAGCTTTCCAATTAATATTTATAGTAAAAAGGTTAACTTATATAACCCCATGTAATAATTGTTTTATTAAAACAACACATGTTTGTGACAATTTTATTTTTACTTTACATAAAAAGTTATTAATGTCATTTTCTTACCCAAGTGGCTCCATGGGGTCCCCAATTTGACCCATGGATTGTCTTGGTCGGCCATGACTCATCAAATAAAGTTTGGAAAAGTGTAAAAGTAATTTCATATTTTTATAATATCATTTTTACCTTAAATTTCACTAATTACCTTTAATCGCGATTAATTAAACTTAAAAGTTACTATTCACCAAAAAAATTATTTTAATCCCATTGAACCACATTTTACTTCCTAATGACAACCATGTATGTCAGATTTTTGAAAATCAAATCACAGAAGTGGTAATGTTTCATTTAAACAAAAAATCAGCTTTTTAACTACCACTTAGTGGTTTCACTATTCATCAAAAATTGATGTTTTTCAGAACAATGCCAAATATTCACCCTAAGCTATAATTGATATTCCGAATTCAAAAATGATGTCTATTTTACAAAATTCCAAACATATAATTTTCATTAATTAATTTTATAATTAATTCCCGTTGTCACAATAAATAGCGTGTTTTTAAGAAATAATATACATCAAAAGATTGACAATTGTTTATGTCCAATTTCAAAGTGAAATTAATTCTAATGAAAACCATTGGATAAAATGGTAAAAATATATTATAATTATACTTTAAAACCACTCAATAGTATAATTTATCACTATAAATCATTTTGATTAAAACAGTTTTTTTAAGTATTTTTTACTATTCATAAAAAATTGGAAGTTCTCAGAAAAATACCAAAAATTCAACTTAGGATAATTTCGATATTCAGAATCTAAAAATGGAGTCCATTTTGAAATATGAAATATATATAATTTTAAAAATGGGTAATACTATTCATAATGGCTATTTTAAATGGTCGTGGTGTGTTAGAATCTCGAACTTGCGTACAATGAAAGCTAATGCATTATTGGAAGAGAAGTGTATTGTGGAAGCTCGGGGTGTAACAGTACACACCATCTCGACCAAAATTTAATTATTTTTTTCAAAAACTCCATTCTATTGTGGTGTATATGGTAAACTTAACTCATTATAAATTCCATGTTTTTTAACACAACTTATGAATTATTTCTTATTGTATTCACTATCTTTATCAATTCTTAACTTCTTCACAAAATTCCCATATTCCTTTTCAACACTTCTCATGAAACTCTTAAACATCTTAAATTCATTTGATTTATGTTTCAAATACATAACAGAAGTAATATGAGTAAATCAACAATAAAATAAATAAATAAATTATCTAAAAAGGTTTATTTTTTACTCTTTTCCCCAAAAATAGCAATAAATAAATAAATTCCTTAGGTTGATTTGAACAAATATCTACTTTATTGTGCATAAAGTTTTTTTATATTTCCTTTATGAAAAATTGAACAACATCAATCTCTACATACCTTTATATTATGAATTTCAGGAAATCTATCTCACTTTTTTAAATATCTCATTCTTATCAAACACATGTGTCCCAAAATTTTATTCCCTAATTGATTTTATTTCATCATTATAACATATCATGAATTCTAAACATCACAAACTTGGAAGAAGTTTATTTTTTTTACATTTTCCTCTTGTAAAAATTTTCTATATTCAATTATCTTCATAAAAAACCAATATTTTACAATATAAAAATTATTTCCTTCGTCACAAAGTTTTGACACACTCAACAAGTTATGTTTCATCCCATCAACAAAAAAGTTCTTCTTGGATATCAATTTTTCTTCTCTAATAATATTTTATCCAGTAAATTTGATTCTGATAGATTCATCAATGCCAAAAATCACTATTCCTTCTTTGAAATCTTTCACATTCTTCAAAAAATTTCAAATCTCCTATCATATGAGAAGAAAAACACTATCTATAATCCATGCTCTTTCTCCTTTTGTATCTTTGAGAGTAGTTTCTATAACAAGAGGTTTTTCTTTCCCTTTATCTTCCTTGAAATCCTGTTTTTGATAATCTCTATAATCAAGTTGTTGTATTTGTAAAAAACAGGACATCATTTAGTTATATTTTTAGGTTGTTCACAAATTTCACAAATAGTTTCCATATGTTGTAATCTATTTTCAAATTTCAAAATAACTTTTTCAGAATTTTTTCTTTGAGAGGATTGACATCCCCTTGAATTGTTTTTCCTATAACTCATGGTAAAATTGTAGTGTTGTTTATTGAACCAACACCAATTTTTGTATATCCAAATCCACGACAATAGCAGAAGTAACCATAGAAATAATACTTTCCTATGCAGCTACCATACTCTCTAGAGTTATGAATATGTTTTTCAAAAACTTTTTTATCTTTTCCATTAAAACATTATTGTATGGTGACCCTCTATTTACAAACATTAACATTACATAAATTTTGGAAAATACATAACCATTATACAAATAAATGGGAGAATAATATACTATTCAAGTTCCTTTGGAAATATGGAAACCAAAACAATAGTACTAAATGAGAGACATTATATCCCACTAGGTTCTTCTTAACTAGCACCCTTTTTAGACACCTCAAACATAATACATATCTTCACAACCTGGGTAAGGAAACATAAAAAAGGGTGATCTCAAATGATCAGTAAGGGTAAACATGGGATACATGTAAGTATAAACATGATCATTAGTGTGTGATAATATGAACATGAAAATAGAATATCATACCCTTCATAACAAAGATCATGGAATAAAGATTTTGTAACGACCCAGAATTTCATTATTAGAAATCCCTCATTATCTAATTAAATGTCTCTTTATGTTTTTATAAAATATTTTCTTCTTTGGTTTTATTTTAAGAATTTTGATCATTGCTAATATAGTCGTTGAACAGTGATTACATGATTAGTATATATATAGAGCTTTAACGAATCCAATTTACACAGACAAAGGAAGTGATGGCCTTATCCAGTAGATGTGCCCCTACAAAGCCCATTTGTTGAAGCTCGAAAAAAGGTGGCATCATTTGGATTTGCTCTTGACCAAGACCAAGCCGAGCTTCAATGGGTTAATCTCGATCAGGACTACCTACGAGAGAAGTAGAAGTTGATAGAGATTACCACCCGGGCAATGTTATCAGAGCCACCCCAAGAGTCGGTCACCATCGCACACATTACCCTTCGGTATTATATGGGTGTTATAAGGGGTTATTCAACAAGATATTATCACTATGGTTATGTAAATTATTTTTTTATATAATAATGAATATATTTTTATGTTATTTTTTTACCTTGTAAATAGTTTTTAAATCTCAAACAGTGTTTTTAGTTAATATTCAACTAAGAAGTCTATTTTGATGAATTAAAGGATTTATGAATTAAATAATATTTTAATATGTTATTATTATTATTAAATTAATTTTTACTAAATATAAATGATCGTATAACATTATGAATGCAATGTTAATTTTTATTTAGGTTTGAAATCCATTTTTGTCAAAACCCATGAATTTTTTATAAATGTCGGCTTTTGTTTTAAAAGTGAAAATTAACATATTTAGAAAATTATTTAGACAAAATGAATACTATTTCTAGAATCATGATGTCAGAATTATCAAATGGTGAATTTTTAATAATTTTCTGAGACAGTCAATTATTTGGGTAAAAATTAAATATTGTTTAAATATATAATGTGTTTTATGACATCATAATGACCTAATAGTGATTTAATAAAATACTATAAGCCCTATTTTCGGAAAATATATGTTTTACCATTAAAATAATGTTATTTTGGTTTTTTTTACTTATTTTACTTAGCATTAATGGACCCTTCAAGGCTTGTTAAACATCTTGTCTTTTTAAATTATTTTCCTTGGGAGTGTGACTCACCACCACATAAGCAAGACCATTATTTTAAGAAGTTCAGACTTTGGACTTATCAAATATTTTTTTCCACTCCCCTTTGGAAAAAACCATGGGCTGGTTTGTGGTTTGAATTTGTTTAATGTGAGGTGTCCCAACGCTAAATAATAAAGAATTCCCTCACATTTCCTATATAACCCCACCCAAGCTCCCACTTTCTCCTCACTCAAAGCCATTGGAGTTCGAAAATCCTCTGCCCTTCTCTATCTAGAATCCCCCCAAGGTTCTCCAAGCACCCAATAATCCTATCTCAAGCCTCTCTCAAGCCTTTGTAAGCACACTTCCAAGTAAGGGTTTTTCTTCCTTTCTCATTTTTGTCCAATTTTTTTAATGTTGTTATTACCTTTTAATTTCAATTATAAATTTTGGTTTATGGTTTCGCACCTCCCCCATACTGCCCTATTTATGTTGGAATGATGGGATACCCCTTTATCTCTCATTAAAATCCTCCCATGTACACCTGTTACTATGCCGAAATTTTGAAAGGAATTTCTCTCTCCTCATTTACATTCAAGCAATTATTTTTTATCATGAATCTAATTTAACATTACATTTGTTGGGACATGTATATATATGACCCCCTTAATATCCATGTCATGTAAATATGATGATACACCCCTTTCTTTCTCATCAACCATTTTTACGAATTATTACATCACGTCGTTACGCTGCCGAAATTGCACTGATTTTCCAAGCCAATGCCATTGTGTAGTGAATACCATGCCCATTTCTCTATCAAGGGTATCCACCTTTATGCACATTTACTTATTGATTATAAATTTTTATGTATTAATTCCACATTCCTTTATCATGGAATAAATGATGATGTTTTATGAATCCATGTTATATGATCTATGTGGCACACTTATGCATGAAATGAAATGTTTAAGAAGGGTGTGCCCGGATAGCGCTCCAATGCATTGGGTAAAGTATAGTATCTTGATACGTTATGTGCAATGGGTGTTGACTCATGATAATTCAAGTCCAATGAGGTTTTACTCGTGCTTCATTTGCAATTCGGATTTACTCATGCTCCATGTGCAATGAGCCTTAGCTCATGCTAATTCCATGTTAAGTGTTTTTGCCACATTTCCATGTTATGATTATCATGCTTTATCATGTCATTATGTTTATGTTTCTATTTTGATCTATTGATATGCTTATTGTCTAACATGTTTTGTATTTCTCATGTTATTCCATGATTATTCCCTTACTGGGCTTTATAGCTCACCCTTTTCTTATGCGTTTCCTCGGGTTATCCCATACAATGCTAAGTATGAGGGAATGTAGTGGTCATGTAAAGAATGTTTTCAATATAGATGTTGTATTTCATGTTTTAAGTTGTTATGTAATGTTCCTAATCCCTAAATACACTAGACCTCTCGATATTCCATGTTGTATCAAGTGAAGGTTTTATATAATAAATCATGTTTATGTTTGAAATAAAAAACAGGGTTGTCATAGATTTGCAGTTCATAAGACATGAATCATAATTAAATAAAGAGAATAGGACATGAAAGCATAACATAAGAATAAGACTTGTAATTTTGGAAACACATAAGCATATAATGATTTCTATAGTAGTCAAGGAATCAATAACAATACCATATTAGTGGAAAAAGTGCTTTACTAAACCCAGTGACCCCCTTTATAGCCTTGTATTAATAAACTGAGTGACCCTCATTCCAACCGTATATTACTGAACTGAGTAACCCCATTCTAGAAAAGTATTTCTAAACTGAGTAACCCTAATTCCAGCTCCATTTCAACTCATTAAATATAAATCAATACCCAATGCACTGGAGGGAGATATAGGTCCCACACATTACATAATAAAATCATACATACATGTTTCACAAGATCATAAACATATCATAACCCATGAAATTATATGGGTTTCATAAACAGGTAAACATATCAAAATCTATAGAAAGAGAGAAGTTTCATAATCATTTCATCATTACCTGTGAAAAGAAGCAGGTTTCAAAAGCATATAACCCAGGAAAGAGAAATGGGCTCCATAAACATCATGCCATCAAAATATAATCCATTCAAAGAAACAATATCAATGAAATATTTGAATAATTTCACCATTAAATGCATAAGTAACACCAATGGAAGTTATCTTGGATGGAAAATAATTTTGAAATTTCTTTTATAAATGTTTCTTGAGGAAAATATTCTTTCTTGTTTGAAAAGGATTTTTAATACATAAAACCATTTGACAATCATTTTCTTATAATATACTATGAAAACTTAAAAATAAAACATGAAATCATTTTGAAAACATTTCTCCTTGAAAAATTTTAAAATAATCTTCAAAACATTTGAAAAAACCTTTTCTTTAAAATCACATGAAAACTTTTAAAGAAGATTGAAAATGTTTAAAAAACAATTTCAATGAAAATAATTTGAAAACATATAAATAAATATTGAAAACTTTTTGAAAATAATTTTTCTTGAAAACTTATAAAATAAGCTTGAAAACCTTTTGAAAACAATTTCATTAAAAGCACTTTGGAAATTTGTAAATAAGGCTTGGAACAATTTTGAAAACAGTTTTCTATAAAATAATATAAAATAAGTTTAAAAAAATTTTGAATAAAAATTCCTTGAAAATTACTTTTAGAAACATTTTCTTAAATATTAAAATTTTACAATGAAAAGGGAGCTTCTAAGAAATGATGGTGAGTAAATGTGTACATAACATACGAGGTCAAAAGAACATAACTTTTACACGAAAAAATAGATAGAAAAGTGCCTTATTCAGAAAGATACAAGAAGTTTTTGTAACACCCCAGGTAAATTTAGAATATGACATTTTTATATTTATCCCTATTTGTGAATAAAATGTTAATATTAATTGAAATGGAACGCTATTCTTGATGGATTACCCAATACACAACAATGAGTTCCTTTGAAATATTATGTTGCACTATAACAATAAAATAATATTATTTTAAATGGTAGTTAACTCCTAGCCGTTGTAATGGAGGGAATGAACAGAACTAACTACAAAATGATTATATATGTTTGTCAAATATTTTTAATTTTTACAATAAATGTTAGAGGATTAAAAATGTGAATGAATTCAATTTTAAGCGTAAACATTCTAATATTCTTTAGAAGGTCGATTAACTGCCTATTGAAGGCGAACCTCTTTTAAATCTAATTTTTTACAATTTTATGTGTTATATTTAACAAAATAAAATTCTTCTTTAGAATCGAGACATCAAAATTTACTTTGTGTAAATTTTTGGTATCTCTCCGATAAAGTTCATTTTTTAATGAATAGTGAAAAATGTTGTATTTTAATTCAAACCCTCTTTTTAATCTAATTTATTTATATGATTAGATTATCTTTTGAATTGTTTTTAAAGTAAAATTAGAATATATTTTTACCATTTAATCCAATATTGGTCATTGGAATTAATTTCAATTTAAAATTGGACTTAAACTAGTGTCAATCTTTTAAAAGATATTGTTTCTTAAAAACACGCTATTTGTTTTGACAGCGGGAATTAATTATTAAATTAATTAATGCAACTTATATGTTTTGAATTTTGTAAAATATACATGATTTTTTAGTTCAGAATATCAAATATATCTTAGGGTGATTTTTTGGTATTTTTCTGAAAAACATCAATTTTTGATGAATAGTGAAACCACTAAGTGGTAGTTAAAGAAACTGATTTTTCATTTAAATGGAACTTTTCCACCTATGTGTTTTGAATTTCAAAAATCTGACATACATGGTTTTCATTAGGAAGTAAAATGTGGTTCAATGGGATTAAAATAATTTTTTGGGGAATAGTAACTTTTATGTTCTTAATCGCGATTAGAGGTAATTAGTGTAATTTAAGGTAAAAATAATGTATTAATAATATGAAATGGCCTAGACACAAGTACTACCCTCATTGTATGTGTCATGGGCGACCCATACAATCCATGTCTCAACTTGGCGACCCCATGGAGCCACTTTTGTTGGAAAATGACATAAATAACTTTTTATTTAAAGTTAAAATAAAAATGTCACAAGCATGAGATGTTTCACTAAACAAATTTTAAATGGGGTTATACAAGTCATATTTTTGACTATAAATATTCATTATAAATCTAAAAATATTTCCTACATCGTGATATTTTTTTATAATTTTTAGACATTAAATAAATTAAATTATTTATGGCATCATGATGATGCAGCGATTACCTCATTAATAAAGGATTTAAATAAAATGAAAATATAATGTTAAAACTATAAATTACACCAGTCAAAGACCTATTGGATGAGTATATTTCGAACCCTTACCACCTTATCCTCGAAATAAATCAATTCGGGACCTTTAAAATCTGAAACTCATTTGAAAATAAAGTAACATTTTGTAACTTTCCAAGAGTGCCCCTCCTCTCCTCTTATAAAAGCCCCCCACCTCTACCACCTTACCCACACCTCTCAAGCCTTTGGCTCGGACAAACCCTGATCATTTTGCCTCTCCACATCCCTATCTTACTCCTAGAAGCCTCACTTGTGGAAGAAGTCTTCCCAAGGAAGCCTTTGAGCTCAAATCAAAGAGAGTTACCCGATTTTAAGGTAATGTCTTCACTTGTGTTCTTTTGTTTTATTTTGATTCTCCAACCCCCTAAACTCATTTTATTCATATATCTTGTAAAAAATACAGTATCTTAAATATACTTGTATGTTTTTATAAGAAGAATTCGATCTACACTTACACACACCTACATCTAATGGTTAAAGAACATACTGTTTCTGTAGATGGTGAATTTTTGCCTCACGAAACGATGATTGTTCAACACTCATATAACACCTTCAAAGGTGGCCATTAATATGTCACTATATTTATATATGATATATAATATGTTTATTTTTTACTTAATATTCTGTATTTTTTCTTTTGTAGCATACCTTTATGGTTTCCATTGTGGGTAAACACGACAATTTCATTTTAGGAAGTGCGGACTACCACCCCCTCAAAGTGATTTGATTCGTTAATGCCATATGTGGGATGTATAAAGGATATATTTCAAGTTATTATATATTATGTATGTTACATATAAATTATGAATATAATTATGTAATTACAATATACATACCTCTCATTTAGTTTTAATTCCATTAATATGACATAGAAATGAAAGTAGCGTTCATGCGTACGTACGGCTTACCGTCTCCATGAACGGTGCATTTCATTTCTTACCTCTAAATGATTATATAATATTATAAATACATGTATATTCTGGATATATATGATATATATGATATCCAAATCATGAATATCATTCTGGATATAATGAACCTTTGACCACACGAACAACCTGTAATTGTAAGAAGTCCACTTTCGACTTAAGAACCAAATATCGACAAAACAAACATTATTAACTTAAATGATTAAATAATGTTTATAACATGGAAATAAGTGATATAAAAGGAATAATGAACTTGAAAAGGTTCCTAAGAAAGTATAAATTAACTCAAGTTTATTATTCAGGACGTTAAAGAACGATGAAGTCAAGTCGGACCCGAGGTAAGGGATCCTACCCCTCTCTTTCTTTTTAAGTACACTCTTTTATGTCATTACTTTTAAGATCATATTTATTATGATTGGGATGTTATTTTATATTACTCTTACTGTAATGTTTATTTTCATATGATGATAGACCCTATTTTCTCTCATCAATCCATTTTGGAAGTTTTAATTGGCGTCGTTAGGGTGCCGAAATTTCATAAGGGGCTTTTTATCTCACTTTGTTTTTTTGCGAGATTCATGCTACATTTTCCAATATTTACTTTTCAGTTGTGTATGTACTATCCATTATTCTAATATTTGTGTAACATACTTTCGTGTATGAGTATTTACATCAATTTTGTACAGTCCTTCTTTCATGGGGTGTACATTTCGAAAGTTACTCAAATCGGTAAGGGAACCTTTCACCCTCCTCTTTTTAAAAGACTTCTTTTGTTATGTCTTTTAAATTTCATCTTATTATGTGGGGATATGTTCTTATATATCCTTATTGATGTAAATTTAATGTCCAAGTGATGAGATAACCTTTATCTCTCTCATCAACTTTTTTTCTAAAATTTGATGTGACGATGTTAGGCTATCAAGGGAACTTCTTAACCCAATTTCGATTTCTTTGGGTTCAACATGTAGTCATTGAATATGTCATCCTTTGAATATGTGCGAATGAAATTTTAATACTTTAAACATAATATCCACTTATATTTGGTGTATTTATATTTTTCACACATAGTGATGAGATTGATTTATCCTCAATTTAAGGATACCTTCTTTATAATGGATTTCCTCTCATTTTACATTTCTATTGAGACTTCATTGTTGTTATGCACCAGTTCACTCTTATATGGTGTATATACAGTCCTTTGGAATATTATATCATGAATCCCTTTATTCTCATGACATTATAAAGTTCTGATTAAATGTTATTCCTCAATTATTGTATTCAAGTGTCTCTCATTTTGTTAAAAACCCTTTAACTAAAATATCGTTTTAAATGTTTTAATGATTTATTCTTATAAATATTTCTCATTAATATCCATGTTTTCAAAATGGTTTTAAGTATTTATTTACATGGATATTAATGGTTTAAAATGTTAAAAGCTTTAATGTGGTATGGGGTACTTTGATTTAAAAATCTCTTTATTAAATGTTTTAAATGGTTTTGAAAATGGTTTTTTAGAATGGATTCATTATTTCAGTATCTTAAAATGTTATATTGTTACTTAAATTTGGGAATGTTATCTTTCCTTTATGCTTATGTTATGTTCTATGATCATGTTATGGTTCTTGGGCATTGTTATTAAGATGTGTGGTTCCGTGATAGACTAAGGGCGGGTGAGCCCGATATAGCTCTCCAATGCATTGGGTAACGCGAAGGAGTTAAACGTTAATGTTTCTCAAAAGAGATTTAGGGAATATACTATGATGGGTATTCCAAATGTAACCAAGAGGCTTACTCCCTACGTAAGAATGTTATGAATGCCTCAATTTACCTTTATGTCTTTTGATTTCTATGATTTATTCATGATTTTATGAGGTATGTTAATGTGAATATGTTTTATGGGTAAAGTATGATTTCATTCTTATGTATATATGTACTCATGTTTCCTTTACATACTTTTTATAACCCTTACTGAGCCTTTTGTGCTCATCCCAAGTTTTTGAAATGTTTTCACAGGTCAAGGGAATGGTACATGATATGATGATAGTGTCAAGGAAGTGTCAAGAAAGAATCCATCTTTTATTTTAAATATGTTTCCGTTGATGGGAAAAATGAATACTATCTTTTATGTAACCACTTTGTTTAAATATGGAATGTAATGAAAGTTTTATGATCTAATTCTCTAAAACTCTAAACCTAAAAAGATCCTCAATGTGTAATCTTGTAATGACTCAAGATTATGTAAGGTTTAAGGCTGGGGCCTTATAGTTGGTATCAAAGGTCGGTTTAAATAACTTTAGAGGTTATGGTATTCTCTAAGCATAAGTGACATTACCATAATGGTTAGGATTCCAGAAAGAGTCCTAGTTTTAGATAAAGTGAATGAGTAAGTATATCTTAGTGTTTACCTTCCTCATTAGTACATGATGGTTTTGTTGATATACTCACACTAACATTTCTGTTTTTAGTGAATGGATGGATCTAGCAGGCACCAAAGAGACAACAGGTTTGAAGGAAACTATGGTGGTTCTCTGATTAAGATACTAGATAAAATGGGGGATTCAATGAGGAAACTCGTGGTTGTTCTAAACCAACTATGAAGGAGTCATGATCAACCACTTGAACCTTGGTATGTTCTATCATGCATCATGTACGAGTTGACCAATAGATGTGGAAGTTCATGTAATAATTATAAAGGTAACCATTAGAGTTTATATGATCATTAATTTTGAGATAATTATGGGTTATTATATGTTATGATGGAAAATGAAAGGCATGAGATAAACTTGAGGTTAAAATATGTTATGATTATTTTTGAAGATTTTATCTCATTTTGGGGAATGTTTTAAGAATTATATAGTTTTGGAAAAAGGAAAACACGCAGACCGTGTGACAACCCGTCGCGTCGGACAAAGCTGCGGGAATCGAACCCACAACCAAAGTGCGACTGGTATTTATCACATACCACCGGACTACATGAAGTCCCTGGTTAGTTTGACTAATTCTTGTTTTTTATATGATTTTAGGAATCAAGAGTAATTTTATTTTGGGTTATCTAGGGAAATGATTAACCTATCATCGAGGATATGTGATTAGGTTAATTACTTTTCAATATGAGAATTTAAGAGAAACTGATGTTATTTGGAGATAAAAATTAATTTGTACCTTGGAAAACTATGTGACTAAATCCTTCAAATATTTGGGTTTCAATCTTAATTTGGTTTACCTTGAATAATTTTATTGACAAATTTTTTTTCGAATGGTCCTCGTTGAACTTTGGGTTTTGTTGGACAAATTTTGGAGATTAAGAATAGATTTTCTTTTTATAAAGGGTTATCCTTTTCTGGATTATCTGATCTTGTACTAACTTTTTTGGTTTTGGTTTTGGTTAAAGTCTAAATAAATGGGGATTATATAGTTCTCTTTTTTGGATTAGGTGATTCTCTAGAATTTGATTATAGTACTCTTAATGTGAACAAGTCTTCCTAAATACTCGTCTTTTGGAGAAAATATGAGTTTGTGTAAGAAATCTAATAAAAGTTGAAAGTTAACATGATAAGTAATTATGTTTCCTTATGAATAAATTCCTCAATAAAAAGTAACCTCAAACAAAAATTTTTTCTATTAACTTTTCCTATTGGGGAATCGAATAACGTTTAACCCATCACAAGTTTTTTATTTTCTTGTGGATAACTTTCTCATAAACATGTTTTCTATCGCTCTCCATCAGAACATGACCCTATGTTTTCTCCTCCATGTCCATGTTTTCAAACATGGAATCCTAGTATGGGTTAACTACAGTGACCTTTGTACTTCTCTTTCTTTATTTTAAAGTGATTGGTTTACCGACTCTTGTTCCAATGTGATACTTTCATGGATGTTTCCGAGCCCAATTTTAAAATTGCGAGCACCCAATTCCCAAAAGGGGGGAAGGATGTAACACCCCAGGTAAATAAAGAATATGAAATTTTTATATTTATCCATATTTGTGAATAAATTGTTAATATTAATATAAATGGAACGCTATGCTTGATGGCTTACCCAATACGCAACAATGAGTTCCTTTGAAATCTTACTTTGCACTATAACAATAAAATAATATTATTTTAAATGGTAGTTAATTCCTAGCCGTTGTAAATGAGGGAATGAACATAACTAACTAAAAAATGATTATATATGTTTGTCAAATATTTTTACTTTTTACAATAAATGTTAGAGGATTAAAAATGCGAATGAATTCAATTTTAAGCGTAAACATTCTAATATTTTTTACAAGGTCGATTAACCGCCTATTGATGGAGAACCTATTTTAAATCCACATTTTGGCAATTTTATGTGTTATATTTGACAAAATAAAATTCTTCTTAAGAATTGAGACATCAAAATTTACTATGTGTAAATTTTTGGTATCTCTCCGATAAAGTTCATTTTTTAATGAATAGTGAAAAATGTTGTATTTTAATTCAAAACCGCTTTTTAATCTAATTTATTTATATGATTAGATTATCTTTTGAATTGTTTTTAAAGTAAAATTAGAATATATTTTTAGCATTTAATCCAATAGTGGTCATTGGAATTAATTTCACTTTGAAATTGGACTTAAACTAGTGTCAATCTTCTAATAGATATTGTTTCTTAAAAACACGCTATTTGTTTTGAAAGCGGGAATTAATTTTTAAATTAATTAATGAAACTTATATGTTTTGAATTTTTTAAAATAGACATAATTTTGGAGTTCATAATATCAAATATAGCTTAGGGTGAATTTTTGGTATTTTTCTGAAAAACTTCAATTTTTGATGAATAGTGAAACCACTAAGTTGTAGTTAAAGAAACGGATTTTTCATTTAAATGAAACATTACGACCTCTTTGTTTTTAATTTCAAAAATAAGACATACATGGTTGTCATTAGTAAGTAAAATTTGGTTCAATGGGATTCAAATAATTTTTTGGTGAATAGTAACTTTTATGTTCTTAATCGCGATTAGAGGTAATTAGTGTAATTTAAGGTAAAAATAATGTTGTAATAATATGAAATGACCTAGACACATGTCCTACCCTCATTTTATGTTTTATGGCCGACAAATAAAATCCATGGGTCAACTTGGGGACCCCATGGAGCCACTTTTGTTGGAAAATGACATAAATAACATTTTATTTAAAGTTAAAATAAAAATGTCACAAGCATGAGATGTTTCACTAAAACAATTTTTAAATGGGGTTATAAAAGTCATATTTTTTACAATAAATATTAATTAGAAATATAAAAATATTTCCTACATCATGATATTTTTTTTATAATTTTTAGACATTAAATAAATTAAATTATTTATGACATCATGATGATGCAGCGATTACCTCATTAATAAAGGATTTAAATAAAATGAAAAGATAATGTTAAAACTATAACTTACACTTGTAAAAAAACAATTGTATGAGTATATTTCGAACCCTTACCACCTTATCCTTTAAATTCATCAATGTGGGACCTTTAAAATCCGAAACTCATTTGAAAATAAAGTAACATTTCATAACTTTCCAAGAGTGCCCCACCTCTCCTCTTATAAAAGGCCCCCACCTCTACCACCTTACCCACACCTCTCAAGCCTTTAGCTCGGACAAACCCTTCTCATTTTGCCTCTCCACATCCCTATATTACTCCTAGAAGCCTCACTTTGGGCATAAGTCTTCCCAAGGAATCCTTTGAGCTCAAATCAAAGAGAGTTACCCGATTTTAAGGTAATGTCTTCACTTGTGTTCTTTTGTTTTATTTTGCTTCTCCAACCCCCTAAACTCTTTTTATTCATTTTTTTGTAACAACTCCAGTATCTTAAATATACTAGGATTTTTTTATAAGAATAATTAGAGCTACACTTACACACACCTACATATAATGGTTAAAGAACATATTGTTTCTGTGGATGGCAAATTTCTGCCTCAGGAAATGATGATTGTTCAACACTCATTTAACACCTTCAAAGGTGGCCATTAAGATTTCACTATATTTATATATGACATATAATATGTTTATGTTTTACTTAAGCTTATGTATTTTTTCTTTTTTTTCATACCTTTATGGTTTCCATTGTGGGTAAACGCGATAATTTCATTTTAGGAAGTGTGGACTACCGCCCCCTCAAAGTCATTTGATTCGTTAATGCCAAATGTGGCATGTATAAAGGATGGATTTAAAGTTATTATATATGATGTATGTTACATATAAATTATGAATATAATTCTGTAATTACAATATACATACCTCTCATTTACTTTTAATTCCATTAATATGACATGGAAATGAAAGTAGCGTTCATGCGTACGTACGGCTTACCGTCTCCATGAACGGTGCATTTCATTTCTTACCTATAAATGATTATGTAATATTATAAATACATGTATATTATGTATATATATGATATATGTGATATCCAAATCATGAATATAATTCTGGATATAATGAACCTTTTACCACACAAACAACATGTAATTGTAAGAAGTCCACTTTCGACTTAAGAACCAAATATCGACAAAACAAACATTATTAACTTAAATGATTACATAATGTTTATAACATGGAAATAAGTGATATAAAAGGAATAATTAACTTGAAAAATATTCTTAATCAAGTATAAATTAACTCAAGTTTATTATTCAGGATGTTAAAGAATGATCGAGTCAAGTCAGACCCGAGGTAAGGGATCATACCCCTCTCTTTCTTTTTAAGTACACTCTTTTATGTCATTCCTTTTAAGATAATCTTTCTTATGATTGGGATGTTCTTTTATATTACTCTTACTTTAATTTTCACGTTAATATTATGAGAGACCCTATTTTCTCTAATCAATCCATTTTGAAAGTTTTACTTTGCGTCGTTAGGCTGCCGAAATTTCGTAAGGGGCTTTTTATCTCACTTTTTGTTTTTGTGAGATTCATGCTACATTTGCCAATATTTCCTTTTTAGTTGTGTATGTATTGTACATTATTATAATCTTTGTGTAAAATAATTTCGTTTATGAGTATTTAAATCAATGTTGTATAGTCCTTCTTTCATGGGGTGTACGTTTCAAAAGTTACCCAAATCAGTAAGGGAACCTTTCACCCTCCTCTTTTTAAAAGACTTCTTTTGTTATGTCTTTTAAATTTCATCTTATTATGTCGGGATATGTTCTTATATATCCTTATTGACGTACATTTTATGTCCAAGTGATGCGATAACATTTATCTCTCTCATCAACTTTTTTTCTAAAATTTGATGTGACACCGTTAGGCTGTCAAGGGAACTTCTTAACCCAATTTCGATTTCTTTGGGTTCAACATGTAGTTATTGAATATGTCATCCTTTGAAAATGTGTGAATTACCTTTGAATATTTTACACTTAATATCCACATATATTGGGTGTATTTATATTTTTCACACATAGTTATGAGATTAATTTATCCTCTATTTAAGGATACCTTCTTTATAATGGATTTCCTCTCATTTTACATTTCTATTGAGACTACATTGTTGTTATGCAGCAGTTCACTCTTATATGGTGTATATACTATCCTTTGGAATATTATATCATGAATCCCTTTATTCTCATGACATTATAAAGTTCTGATTAAATGTTATTCCTCAATTATTGTATTCAAGTGTCTCTCATTTTGTTAAAAACCCTTTAACTAAAATATCATTCTAAATGTTTTAATGATTTATTCTTATAAATATTTCCCATTAATATCAATGTTTTAAAAATGGTTTTAAGGATTTATTTTCATGGATATTAATGGTTTAAAATGTTAAAATCTTCAATGTGGTATGGGACACTTTGATTTAAAAATCTCTTTATTAAATGTTTTAAATGGTTTTGAAAATGGTTTTTTAGAATGGATTCACTATTTCAATATCTTAAAATGTTATATTGTTATTGCAATGTGGGAATGTTATCTTTCCTTTATGCTTATGTTATGTGCTATGATCATGTTATGGTTCTTTGGCATTGTTATTAAGACGGGTGGTTCCGTGATAGACTAAGGGCGGGTGATCCCGATATAGCTCTCCAATGAATTGGGTAACGCAGAGGAGTTAAACGTTAAGGTTTCTCCAAAGATATTTAGGGAATATACTATGATGGGTATTCCAAACGTAACCAAGAGGGTAACTCCCTACGTAAGAATTTTATGAATGCCTTAAGTTACCTTTATGTCTTTTGATTTCTATGATTTATTCATGATTTTATGAGGTATGTTAAAGTGCATATTTTTTATGGGTAAAGTAAGATTTCATTATTATGTATATATGTACTCATGTTTCCTTCCCATAATTTTTATAACCCTTACTGAGCTTTTTATGATCATCCCAATTTTTTTAAATGTTTTCACAGTTCAAGGGAATGGTACATGATATGATGATAGTGTCAAGGAAGTGTCAAGAAAGAATCCATGTTTTATTTTAAATATGTTTCCGTTGATGGGAAAAATGAATACTATCTTTTATGTAACCACTTTGTTTAAATGTGGAATGTAATGCAAGTTTTATGATCTAATTCTCTAAAACTCTAAACCTGAAAAGATCCTCAATGTGTAATCTTGTAATAACTCAAGATTAAGTAAGGTTTAAGGCTGGGACCTTATAGTTGGTATCAAAGGTCGGTTTAGATAACTTTAGAGGTTAGGGTATGCATAAGTGACATTACCATAATGGTTAGGACTCCAGAAAGAGTCCTAGTTTTAGATAAAGTGAATGAGTAAGTATATCTTAGTGTTTACCTTCCTCATTAGTACATGATGGTTTTGTTGATATACTCACACTGACATTTCTGTTTTTAGTGAATGGATGGATCTAGTAGGCACCAAAGAGACAACAGGTTTGAAGGAAACTGTGGTGGTTCTCTGATTAAGATACTAGATAAAATGGGGGATTCAATGAGGAAACTCGTGGTTGTTCTAAAACAACTATCAAGGAGTCATGATCAACCACTTGAACCTTGGTATGTTCTGTAATGCATCATGTACGAGATGACCAATCGATGTGGAAGTTCAGGTAATAATTATAAAGGTAACCATTAGAGTTTATATGATCCTTACTTTTGAGGTAATTCTGGGTTATTATATGTTATGATGGAAAATGAAAGGCATGAGATAAACTTCAGGTTAAAATATGTTATGATTATTTTTGAAGATTTTATCTCGATTTAGGGAATGTTTTAAGAATTATATAGTTTTAGAAAAAGGACAACATGCAGACCGTGTGACAACCCGTCACGTCGGAAAAAGCTACGGGAATCGAACCCACAACCAAAGTGCGATTGGTATTTATCACCTACCACTGGACTACGTGAAGACCCTGGTTAGTTTGACTAATTCTTTTTAGTTAGATTATTTTAAGAAGCAATAGTAAGTTTATTTTGGGTTATCTATGGAAATGATTAACCTATCATCGAGGATATGTGATTAGGTTAATTACTTTTAAATATGAGAATTTAAGAGCAACTGATGTTATTTGGAGATAAAAGTTATTTTGTACCTTGGAAGACTATGTGACGAAATCCTTTAAATATTTGGGTTTCAATCTTAATTTGGTTTACCTTGATGAATTTTGTGGACAAATTGTTTATCGAATGTTCCTCGTTGAACTTTGGGTTTATTTGGACAAATTTTGGAGATTAAGAATAGATTTTCTTTTTATAAATGGTTATCCTTTTCTGGATTATCTGATTTGTACTAACTTTTTTGGTTTTGGTTTTGGTTAAAGTCTAAAGACATGGGGATTATATAGTTCTCTTTTGTGGATTATGTGATTCTCTATAAGTTGATTATAGTACTCTTAATGTGAAAATGTCTTCCTAAATACTCGTCTTTTGGAGAAAATATGAGTTTGTGTAAGAAATCTAATAAAATTTGAAAGTCAACATGATAAGTAATTATGTTTCCTTATTAATAAATTCCTCAATAAAAAGTAACTTAAAACAAAAATGTTTTCTATTAACATTTCCTATTGGGGAATCGAATACCGTTTAACCCATCACAAGTTTGTGATTTTCTTGTGGTTAACTTTCTCCTAAACATGCTTTCTATCGCTCTCCATCAGAACATGACCCTATGTTTTCTCCTCCATGTCCATGTTTTCCTACATGGAATCCTATTATGGGTTAGCTCGGGTGACCTCTGTACTTCTATTTCTTTATTTTAAAGTGATTTTTTACCGACTCTTGTTCCGATGTGGGACTTTCAAGGATGTTTCTGAGCCCAATTTCAAAATTGCGAGGATGCAATTCCCAAAAGGGGGGAAGGATGTAACACCCCGGGTAAATAAAGAATATGAAATTTTTATATTTATCCCTATTTGTGAATAAAATGTTAATATTAATATAAGGGGAACTCTATACTTGATGGCTTACCCAATACGCAACAATGAGTTCCTTTGAAATCTTACGTTGCACTATAACAATAAAATAATATTATTTTAAATGGTAGTGAATGCCTAGCCGTTGTAATGGAGGGAATGAATAGAACTAACTACAAAATGATTATATATGTTTGTCAAATATTTTGACTTTTTAAAATAAATGTTAGAGGATTAAAAATGTGAATGAATTCAATTTTAAGCGTAAACATTCTAATATTCTTTAGAAGGTCGATTAACCGCCTATTGATGGAAAACCTCTTTTAAATCCACTTTTTGACAATTTTATGTGTTATATTTGACAAAATAAAATTCTTCTTTAAAATCGAGACATCAAAATTTACTTTGTGTAAATTTTTGGTATCTCTCCGATAAAGTTCATTTTTTAATGAATAGTGAAAAATGTTGTATTTTAATTCAAAACCACTTTTTAATCTAATTTTTTTATATGATTAGATTATATTTTGAATTGTTTTTAAAGTAAAATTAGAATATATTTTTACCATTTAATCCAATATTGGTCATTGTAATTAATTTCACTATGAAATTGGACTTAAACTAGTGTCAATCTTTTAATAGATATTGTTTCTTAAAAACACGCTATTTGTTTTGACAGCAGGAATTAATTAATAAATTAATTAATTCAACTTATATGTTTTTAATTTTGTAAAATAGACATCATTTTTGAGTTCAGAATATCAAATATAGCTTAGGTTGAATTTTTGGTATTTTTCTGAAAAACTTCAATTTTTGATTAATAGTGAAACCACTAAGTGGTAGTTAAAGAAACTGATTTTTCATTTAAATGAAACTTTGCCACCTCTGTGTTTTGAATTTCAAAAATCCGACATACATGGTTTTCATTAGGAAGTAAAATGTGGTTCAATGGGATTAAAATAATTTTTTGGTGAATAGTAACTTTTATGTTCTTAATCGCGATTAGAGGTAATTAGTGTTTTTTAAGGTAAAAATAATGTTTTAATAATATGAAATGACCTAGACACATGTCCTACCCTCATTGGATGTGTCATGGCCGACCAAAACAATTCATGGGTCAACTTGGGGACCCCATGGAGCCACTTTTGTTGGAAAATGACATAAATAACTTTTTATTTAAAGTTAAAATAAAAATGTCACAAGCATGAGATATTTCACTAAAACAATTTTTAAATGGGGTTATACAAGTCATATTTTTGACTATAAATATTAATTAGAAAGATAAAAAGATTTAATAAATCATGATATTTGTTTTATAATTTTTATAAATTAAATAAATTAAATTATTTATGACATCATGATGATGCATCGATTACCTCATTAA
Organism: Viscum album; assembly: GCA_963277665.1. Taxonomy (NCBI): domain Eukaryota; kingdom Viridiplantae; phylum Streptophyta; class Magnoliopsida; order Santalales; family Viscaceae; genus Viscum; species Viscum album. The sequence continues at coordinate 659,218,263 of OY728140.1, forward strand.
TAAAGGATTTAAATAAAATGAAACGATAATGTTAAAACTATAACTTATACTTGTCAAAGACCAATTGGATGTGTATATTTCGAACCCTTACTACCTTATCCTTGAACTACATCAATGTGGGACCTTTAAAATCTAAAACTCATTTGAAAATAAAGTAACATTTTGTAACTTTCCAAGAGTGCCCCTCCTCTCCTCTTATAAAGAGCCCCCAACTCTACCACCTTACCCACACCTCTCAAGCCTTTGGCTCGGCCAACCCATACTCATTTTGTCTCTCCACATCCCTCTATTACTCCTAGAAGCCTCAGATTTGGCATAAGTCTTCCCAAGGAAGCTTTTGAGCTCAAATCAAATAGAGTTACCCGATTTTAAGGTAATGTCTTCACTTGTGTTCTTTTGTTTTATTTTGCTTCTCCAACCCCCTAAACTCTTTTTATTCATTTTTTTGTAATAACTACAGTATCGTAAATATACTAGGATGTTGTTATAAGAATCATTCGAGATACACTTACACACACCTACATCTAATGGTTAAAGAACATACTGTTTCTGTGGATGGCGAATTTCTGCCTCACGAAACGATGATTGTTCAACACTCATATAACACCTTCAAAGGTGGCCATTAAGATGTCACTATATTTATATATGATATATAATATGTTTATTTTTTACTTAAGCTTCTGTATTTTTTCTTTTGTGGCACACCTTTATGGTTTCCATTGTGGGTAAACAAGATAATTTCATTTTAGGAAGTGCGGACTACCGCCCCCTCAAAGTGATTTGATTCCTTAATGCCATATGTTGGATGTATAAAGGATGGATTTAAAGTTATTATATATGATTTATGTTACATATAAATGATTAATATAATTCTGTAATTAAAATATAAATACCTCTCATTTAGTTTTAATTCCATTAATATGACATAGAAATGAAAGTTGCATTAATGCGTACGTACGACTTACCATCTCCATGAACGGTGCATTTCATTTATTACCTATAAATGATTATGTAATATTATAAATACATATATATTATGGATATATATGACATATATGATATGGAAATCATGAATATCATTCTGCATATAATGAACCTTTGACCACACGAACAACATGTAATTGTAAGAATTCCACTTTCGACTTAAAAACCAAATATCGACAAAACAAACATTATTAACTTAAATGATTACATAATATTTATAACATGGAAATAAGTGATATAAAAGGAATAATGAACTTTAATAAGGTTCTTAAGAAATTAAAAATTAACTCATGTTTATTATTCATGATGTTAAAGAACGATCGAGTCAAGTCGGACCTGAGGTAAGGGATCCTACCCCTCTCTTTCTTTTTAAGTACACTCTTTTTTGTCATTCCTTTTAAGATCATCTTTCTTATGATTGGGGTGTTCTTTAATATTAATCTTACTTTAATTTTTATGTTCATATGATGAGAGACCCTATTTTCTCTCATCAATCCATTTTGGATGTTTTAATTGGCGTCGTTAGGCTGCCGAAATTTCGTAAGGGGATTTTTATCTCACTTTGTGTTTTTGTGAGATTCATGCTACATTTTCCAATATTTCCTTTTGAGTTGTGTATTTACTGTACATTATTCTAATATTTGTGTAACATACTTTCTTTTATGAGTATTTACATCAATGTTGTATAGTCCTTCTTTCATGGGGTGTACGTTTCGAAAGTTACCCAAATCGGTAAGGGAACCTTTCACCCTCCTCTTTTTAAAAGACTTCTTTTGTTATGTCTTTTAAATTTCATCTTATTATGTGGGGATATGTTCTTATATATCCTTATTGATGTAAATTCTATGTCCAAGTGATGAGATAACCTTTATCTCTCTCATCAACATTTTTTCTAAAATTTGATGTGACGCTGTTAGGCTGTCAAGGGAACTTCTTAACCCAATTTCAATTTCTTTGGGTTCAACATGTGATTATTGAATATGTCATCCTCTGAATATGTGTGAATGACCTTTGACTATTTTACACTTAATATCCACTTATATTGGGTGTATTTATGTTTGTCACACATAGTTATGAGATTGATTTATCCTCAATTTAAGGATACCTTCTTTATTATGGATTTCCTCTCATTTTACATTTTTATTGAGACTTCATTGTTGTTATGAACCAGTTAACTCTTATATGGTGTATATACTATCCTTTGGAATATTATATCATGAATCCCTTTATTCTCATGACATTAAAAGGTTCTGATTAAATTTTATTCCTCAATTATTGTATTTAAGTGTCTCTCATTTTGTTAAAAACCCTTTAACTAAAATATCATTTTAAATGTTTTAATGAATTATTCTTATAAATATTTCTCATTTAAAAGATACATATAACACAATAATAGTTATTACATGTAATATACAAAAGGAAAGAGTGGAGAACAGAGATTTTATGTCACAGAAATTAAAACTGAGATGAAATCCCCTTACCTTGTGTCTTAACTTTCTCGATACTCGTACAAGCTTTCTGTACAATAAATATAAGATTATTATAAATATTTTATAGAAGAACATTTTTATACTTAATAACATATATGGATTTATTATGACCTTATATTACCTTTTGGTTAACGATCCTATGTTGAAGTTTCACTTTGGGAAAAATTCACTTTTTTCTCCACATGTGTCTTAATTTGTTACATCTTTGGTCATTATACTTATGTCATGATTCCAGAATCTAAACCATGACATAAATAAAATTTATATACATTTTATTTACATTATTATAATATATATAATATAGAACTATGAAATTTAATACACTTTTCATGGAGATGGTAAGTCGTACGTACTCAAGAATGTTGTTTCTATTTTTTGTCGTATTGAAAGAATGTATGTGGATGAAAAATTTATATATATGTATTTATATATATATATATATATATATATCATTATTAAAATAGAATTAATATATCATATATATCTTTTATGTTCATTAAACCCATCCTTAATACATTCCATGAAGTGTTTGAATGAATCTGGCTGTAGCCCACACTTCCTCAAACGAGATTATCATGTTAACACCAAATTCAAAGAAAATAGATTTGGGTTTTAAAAGTAATATAAAATATTAAATAAATATAAAATATAAAATATTATATATATAAATATTTTTTCCATCATAATAGATACCATCATTGGTGGTAAATATAAAATTAACAATCATTATTTCGTGAGGCAGTAGTTCACCGTACACAAAAAAAGTATGTTCAACATAAATTAGATGGAGGTGTGTCTAGGTGTAGGTCAGAAACTTTTCATAACAACATCCTATTATATGTAATATAATTTTTTGGTCAAAAATAAGTAAATAAATATATTTTAGGGGGTGTATAGGTAAAATAAATGTAAGGAGCTTTACAGAAGATGTTGCCTCTAAATCTAGTTTCTTTTTTTGGTTTGTGCCAAAAGCATTAATTGAGAATCATTCTTCCAAAATGAAAGATTAAAAATCAAAGTGGGGATTTTTGTAAGGATACTTCGGTATATTTTGTATGAACTTAAATGGCTTGAGAGATGCGAGGAATGGGTAGAGGTGGTGGCCTTTTATAGGGAATTAAAATGACTCACTTGGAATTTCAAAAAACAAGTTAGGTGTTAACATGTTCTTACCTAAAAAAGGTATTAAAAAACCAAAAAAACTCAATAATGGAAGTTTTATGTCGGAACTATGTATATAAAATAGGGTTTGGACAATTTTCTAGTCTATTTTGGCCCTTAATTTTACGGTTTAATCTCTAATTAAGCTTAATTTGGCCTAAAATGTTGTAATTAATTTTAATCACTTTTACTAATAATTTTGGTCAAAAATTAACATTGTATTATTAGATTCTAAATATTATACTGAATGAAATGGATTATGTATGATTTTTTAAATTCACTTCATATAAGTGGAAAAATTATATTTAGTGTTAATCCAGTTGATAAGACGAAATAACAGGGTTTTAAATTTGGAAAAGTTTAAAAGTTTGTTAAGATTTTATATTCAGTTTCAAAGTGAAATTGATTATAATGAATTAAATTTTATTAATAGAAGTAATAAATATATAATTTTAAATTTAAACAAATTTATAATATCATTTTTCATTAATAATTAATTATAAAAAAAGTTATTAATTAAAAAGTGGTATTTTTCACTGTTTATTAAAAAATGAAGTTGCTCAGAAAAATCCAAAATATTAACCTTAGGATAATTTAGAATTTATAAATTAAAAAATGAATCTTATTTTATCCAATTAAATTTATAATTGTGTCTAAAATTAATTTTATTATTAAAAATTGGTCTATTCAAGAAAACAATATTTTTAACATAAAAGGACTTTACCAAAAATTGCATCTTTCATTATCAATATGTTTTATTTATATAAAAAAATTATGAAAAATCTTTGGAAATTATTTACTAATATTCCAATAACTATGTTTAATGTTTAGGTTATAATTATCTCATTTATTTAAGTAATTATATATATATATATATGTTTCATAGAAATTCAGTGTTGTGTGAATCGTATGCTAATTCAGTGCTGCTTGGAGATCAAGCCAAGTTGGTATCCTATGTATCACAAGCCAAGTTGGTATTCTATGGGAAAGGAATTTTTTACATAGTGTTTTAATATATATATATATATATATATATATATATATATTTCTAGTGTCATGTGAAATAAAAAATATTGAAAAGATATATTAATTTGGAAAAACAATTCTCAAAATATTAGGGTGTTATATTCTACCCCCTTAAAATTAATTTCACCCCTGAAATTCATCTGGATTATCAAAGTTTTAATACTTGAATGTTACATTCATAGAAACCCACATCATAAAAATTGATAAAAAAACTTCCCTTAAAATGGAAAGTTTGGAACCATAACAGTTACCCAAAGTAACATATAACTGGGTTTTCACATAGGAGAACATTGGTTCGGAGTAAAGATAGGACATAGAGGAAAAGTGTAAATATTTATAGGGATTTATTGATGTCATAGATCAAAAACAATTGAATTATCAAAAGAAATTTAAGGGCCTAAAATTCATAAATATGTGATGATTTAAAAGGCCATCAACTCAATCAATATTAAGGTATTATGACAACAATTTTTTATCACTTTTAAAACATTGAGTAATTATTGATAAATTTTTATATATATAATTCATTCTTGGGTTGTGATTTTAAAATTTTATAATTCATCCATTACCTCATGGAATGAATGTCTACAAATTAACTTTGATTAATAGAGCATTAAAATATTCTTTTAATGGATCTTAAGGTCCATAAAAGAATAAAAATCCTAACTATTTTTCCCTTAAAAACATAAATTAATATATAAAAATAAAAAAGAAACACTTATAGCTTACAATAAATATGTATTCATTACAAATAAATATACATTAACCAGAAAATTGCATAGGCCGCTGGTAGTCATAAAACCCTTATCATCCTTCGGTCATGGGTTCAAGACTCGCAGCCTTGCCAGACTTGATTTCTTGTCACTCGACCTACATGATTTCATTTTTTTAAACTAAACTCATATAATATATAAGATGGATATCCTTAAAATAATTTTAATCATTTATTAGCCTTTTAATCGGGATTTTCAACACAAACTCAGTGTACAAATGCTTCCTCGGAAGTTTAACTTAAACTTTTCATGAATGGTTAACCTTATAACCCTTCTCAAAGATGAAAAATCCAAAAATTTAGATAGTGAGTCATGAAATTATCTTAAAATTTATTCCCCTATATGACATAATGTTTCTTTTTATTCTCACATTCCAAGCATGTTAATACCCTTATTGAATATTCCCTTGAAACATGGTAACAACATGAATTACCATAAATCCTTTTGGAAAACATGCATGATGACTCATTACAAAGTTTATTTAATTAACTCCATAAATACAAAAATATTGTAAGATTTATCAATGGTATCATAAAACCCCTTCAACATGTCCTTAATTAGTTCTAAGGTAACCAATACCATCCAATTTTATTATTCATATCCCACATATCTTTATCCATACAGCATTATCTTAACATAAATAAAATTTTAAGGGTTACCTTCCCTTAGTCAAAATGTTAAATTTCATGATATAACATTTCTATTCCATCATGGCCATTAAAATATTCTTGTAAATCCTTAGAAAAATTATAAACTGAACAATCCATACACAATTCACCATTCTTAATTCTGGAATACAAATAGAAAAATACTTTGATTACTTCATTATTAATACATTAACAATAATACCACTTTACTTTCACATTTCATCCATAGTATCTTCATCATCCACAATGTAATCATTACTCACACCACCTTACTGATTCTCATTAAGAACATTCCTCTTGGGACTCTAGGTTTCATAATGACCATTTTCTCCACACTCACTTATCCTTTAATGATGAATTTGGGAGGCCAAAATTCCCATCCATTTCGTTAACCGAACTATTCATTTTTACCTTATAATAACTTTCTTTGTGTCCTTATTTTACATAGTAAAAACACCTTCTAATTCTTGTCGAACATTCATGTAGGTTCTTATTTCCACATTCTTGACATAAAGGAAACTGAATCTTCTTCCTTCATGGTCTCCATTACCCGGAATCTTAGAAAAATATTTATGTATATTCCTTGGTGATTCTGAGAGTTTTTTAATGTAAACATTTTTAATCATGTTTCATGATAACTTATTAGGCATGATCACAAAAAAATTTAATCTAGTGATCATCCCACTTCATTGCTAATTAGAAAATATTCCATCACATTCAACATTATTACAGTTCCTTCTAGTTCCCACCATTGACTAAAACCAAAATCATAGTGTGATCATTACTAATCATAGCATGAAACCATATATCCATGAAAATAATTACATATATAATATATAAATCATGTCACCCTACTCAATCTATGATAACTTATATTTGTACTAGGTTATTCATAGACAATATATATTTAAATCCTTCAAAATGGTTTGTGAAGATTTTGTGAATTCCCAAATCATATCCCACGGGAATGTCAAACAAGGTGCATAGAAAGGCCCATTTTTGTGTACCATATTACCCTAATTCAATACTGAATCATATTGTCATAACTTTTACCCCTAGGTACATTTGTTCTAGAGAAACATCCACTTGTAGTATCCAGATAGAGATGCACTTCTTGGAAACCACTCACTCAATCCTTCACCAAATTCTAGGACATTTTCCTATACTTTGACTGAACCCCGTATTTATCCTTATACATGTACATAGAGTTATCACCAAGGTTTTATCATCCAAATTTAAAAATTTTAACTAAACATTTCATTTGATACCAACTATTGTGACCCTCACTTTACAAACATTAACATTACATAACTTTTGCAGAAAACATAAACATTATAAAAACAGATGTGATAAGACTGTACTAGTATATTGCCTTTGGAAACATGGAAACATAAGAATTAGTACATAAATGAGCTACATTATCTCCCACTAGGTTCTTCTTGAATATCACGCTTTTTAGAAACCTCAAACATAACACATATCTTCACAACCTGGGGAAGGAAACATAAAAAGGGGTGATCCCAAATGCTCAAAAAGGGTAAACATGGGATACATGTAAGTATAAACATGATCATAAGGGTATGATAATGTGATAATGAAAATAGAAGATCATACCCTACATAACAAAGATCATGGAATAAATATTAGAACTTCATAAGACATGAATCATAATGAAATAAAGAGAATATTTCATGAAAACATAACATAGAAATAACACATGGAATTTTGGCAACACATAATCATATAATGATTTCCATAGTAGTAAATGCATCACTACTAAGAAAATATTAGTGGATAATATCCTTTAATGAATCAGGTAACCCCCATTCTAGCCCTGTATTACTGAACTGAGTGACCCTCATTCTAGCCTTGTATTACTAAACTGAGTAACCCTCATTCCAACCCTATATTACTAAACCATGTAACACTAGTTCTAAACATGTTTCATCACATGAGATATAAATATTTACCCAATGAATTAGAGGTAGATATAGGTCCCACCCATCACATAATGAAATCATACATACAAGTGACACAAGATTATAAACATATCATAACCCATGAAATGAAATGGGTTTCATGAATATGTAAACATATCATAACATGTGGAAAGTGACAGGTTTTATAATCATTTCATCATATCCCATAAAAGAAAGCGGGTTTAGAAGCATATAACATGTGAAATAGAAACAGGCTTCATAAATATCATGACATCAAAAATAATCCCTTCAAAGAAATAATTTTGATGGAAACATTGAATAATTTCCCCATTAAGGAATGATTTACAATAATTCATGCTATCTTAGATAGAAAATAATTTCGATATATCTTTTAGAAACGTTTCTTGATAAACATATCCTCTCTTTTTTGGAAAAATAATTTTTAAAACATAAAAAAATTTGAAAATAATTTTCTTATAAAATACCTTGAAAACACATAAATAAGACATGAAATTATTTTGAAAACGTTTTTCCTTGAAAACTTTTAAAATAAGATTCAAAACATTTAAAAACTTTTTTCTTTAAAAACACTTGAAAATTTTTAAAGAAATCTTAAAAAAAAAATTGAAAACCATTTAATTGAAAATAATTGAAAACATATAAATAAATCTTGAAAAAGTTTTGAAAATAAATTTTCTTGAAAAACTATAGAATAAGATTAAAACTGTTTTGAAAACCATTTCATTGAAAGAACATTGAAAATTTTTAAATAATACTTGAAAAACTTTTGAATATATTTTTCCATGAAAACATATAAAAGAAGTTTAAAACCATTTTTAAAACATTTTTCCATAATGATTTCTTTTAAAAACATTTTCTTAGATATTAACCATTTAAACAATGCAAAGTGAACTTTAATGAAATTATGGATGGTAAATCTGTACATGTTGTACGAGGTCAAAAGAACATTCCTTTTGCCTGGTAAAAAAGATAAAAAGTGTCTAGTTCAGAAAGGAACAATAATATTCCCTTGAAGATATTATAAAAAGACAAAAAAGGTAAAAATTTATTTTATATATTATAGGGGAATGTTATAATATTCTTGTAAACTCTTTCTAGAAAACATAGATTTCTGACCGAAGAGACGGTAAAAATGATATTTCCTAAAAACACTTTCTTAAATATATTATGTAAAAAAGATTAGAAAATGGTACCAATAAATGATTATATCATGAAATAATATAGGATAAATAAACTCATAAATATTATTGATATATGGATCATAATATTTCATCAAAGGAATCATAAACATAAATAATCTTGAAAAGCAATGAGATTGTCTTAATATATTACTTGGTATATTGGGATCATGATATCCACGTAAGGAAGGGAAATTACATGAATAATATAATATCAAAAAAATATTTATATTAATGATATTTAATTTAAAATGGAATTATATTCACCAAAAAAAAGAGTTTAGGTGCATAATAAAACATTAGTCTCAAAGAAGGTAAATTGAGACAAAACATTTTTAACAATTTGGTAACCTTTGAAACATAAACCCATGAAAAAGGATCATAAAATGGGCGTGTAAATACCAATAAATTTAAATAAAATATATATAATAGAATCATAGCAATTACATACACCACATAAAAGGAAAGAGTGGAAAATATAGCTTATATCTCACAAAAATTAATAGTGAGATGAAAGCCCCTTACATTATGTATTGACTCTGTCTATACTCGTACAAGCTTCATGTATAATAAATATAAGTTTATTATAAATAATTTAAATAATAATATTAATATACATAATACCATATATGGTTTTATTATGGCCATATATTACCCACTTTTTAATTATCTTATGTTAAAGTTTCACTTCAGGTAAAATTCACTTTGTCTTTCGCATGTGTCTTAATTTTGTACATATTTGGTAATTATAGTTGTATGATGATTAAAGAATATAAACCATGATATAAATATAAGTTATATAAATTAAATTTGTATTATAATAATCTATATAATATATGAGTATGAAATGGAATAATCCATTTATTGAGATGGTAAGTCGTATGTACGCATGAACGTTATTTCTGTTTTTATTATTGTATTGAAAAACAAAGTATGTAAATGACATATGTATATATATATATATATCTATGTGTGTGTGTGTGTGTAAATAAATATATTATTCCATTATAATTATTATATCATATATATCATATAATTTCATTAAACCCATATTTAATACATTCCATGTGGTGTGTGAATGAATCACATTACATTGAGGTGGTGGTAGTCCACACTTCCTCAAATGAGATTATCGTATTAACACCAAATGAAAAGATAAGAGATGTTTGTTTTAAGAGTAATAAAGAATATTAAATATATATAAAAGATAATATATGAAATATATAAATAGATTTTACATCATAATGGCCACCATGATTGGTGGTAACGGAAAAAGGAACAATCATCATTCCGTGAGGCAGTAGTTCTTCGTACACAGAAACAGAATGTTCAACATCCATTTTATTGAGGTGTGTGAAATTTAAGGTCAAAAACTTTTCATAAAACATTATATTATATTTTATATACAGGTTTGTTTTAGTATATGGTAATAAAGAGAGTGGATAGTGGATAAGGAAAGTAAATGGAATGAGCTTGAGAGAAGACGATACCTCTAAATCGGGTAACTCCTTTTGGGTTGTGCCAAAAGGCTTCCTTGAGAAAATTTATACTCAAAATTTAATACTAAAGTTATAAGAGAGGATATTTGGCAGTATACCTAGGAATATCTTGGACTAAATTAATAGGTCTGAGAGGTGTTAGTAATGGGTAGATGTGGTGGCCTTTTATACAGAAGGAAATGGACTCACTTAGAGTTTTTAGAAACATGTTAGGTGTGCACATGTTATTACCTAAAAGAAGTATTATAGAAAAAAACTCAATAATATAAGTTTTAGGTCCTAAATAAGTATATAAAATGGGTGTTGGATAATTTTATAGGTTATTTGGGCCCTTAATTTGAAGGTTTAGTCCCAAATTAAGCTTAATTCGGCCTTAACTACTATGATTAATTTTGATCACTTTTACTAATTATTTTGGTGAAATGTTAACATGGTCTTATAAGTATCTAAATATTATACTGAATAAAATGTTTAATTTATAATTTTTTAAATTCACTTCATAGAATCAATAAAATTAAGATTAGTTCTAATCCTGCAGACAGGACGAAATAACAGGGTTGTAAACTAGAAAAAGTTCAAAATCTGAAAAATTCACACTAGGATAATTTCAACATTCTGAATTCAAAAATTAAGTTTATTTTATCCAATTAAATTTATAAATTTTTCTAAAATTAATTTTATTATTGAAAATCGGTCCATTCAAGGAAACAATTTTTTAATATAAAAGGACTTTACCAAAAATTCCATTTTTCATTATCAATATGTTTTATTTATATAAAACAATTATTAAAAAATAGGAAATTATTTATTAATATTACTATAACTATGTTTAATGGTGAGGTTATAATTATCTCATTTAATTAATTATATATCTGTGTGTGTGTGTGTGTGTTTCATAAAAATTAAGTGTTTCGTGCAGCGTATGCCAAGTCGGTGTTGTTTGGAGAACAAGACAAGTTGGTATTGCATGTAGCACAAGACAAGTTGGTATTGACTATGAAAAGAATGTTTGAATTATTGTTTTAATATATATATATATATATATATATATATATCTGTTTTCATCTGAGATAAAAAATATTTAAAAGATAAATTAATTAGAAAAAAACTAATTCTTAAAATTTTGGGGTGTTAAATGTTGTCCCTCAAACTTCCAATTATCACTCAGAATCTTATTATTTAATATATATTTCTCCCCAAATTTTTAGGAATAAAAATTAGTACCAACCTTTGTTTTGGACTCATAAATTTTAGATACTTCTGAATTCCCAACTTTTGTGTATTTGTCCACATACATGGTTTTCTCATCTCTCTTATTCTTAGGAAAAACATCAAATTTTTTCAACTTTTAAAGATAAATTTTCTTCATATTTCTTAGTTTCACACTTTTCAAAAACTTATCTAACTTTATATAAAGTTATTTTAAAACTTTTTACTCCCTAGTAAACTTTAGAGAACTTTTTCTGAACAAGTCTCAACTCTTTCTCCTTTCTTTAAAATTCACTACAAGATGTTCATTAAGATTCTTTTCTTTTAAAATATATTTCACCAGAACATAAATCTCTTCCAATAACATAGATTTCTCATAAATAAAAATTTGCTTATTTTTATCTATATAACCTTCCTATTTTAACTTCTTGATTTCTATTTTAGTTATTACTATCTTTCTAATAAATTCAATCAACTCACTTTTAAGATGAAACTCTAACTCTATCTATTCTTCTTCAGAACTACTAATTTGAAACATTCCATCATTAACTATTGTAATAAACTTATTTTCTCTAGTAACTTTAGTTATTTTTTCATCTTTAACTTCACTATATTCGTCTTAAACATATTTATATAAAAAGATATCTTATTTTGAATTTTGATAACTTTTTATCTTTTCCCTTGGAATTGTGTTTTGATCTATCAAAATGGTTCTTCTAAGATATTATTTTCCTTCTGCCATCTTCATCAATATATTCTTCCTTCCTTTTTTGAGGACAATTCCTATAAAAGTTTCCAAAATCTCCACATTTAAAAAATTTAGGGGTATATTTCCTTTGTACTTTCATGTACCTTTTTTAAAATTCTTAGAAGACTAGTATAAAAATTAAACAAGACTATTCCCAACCTAATTTTCAGATTCATAATCACCACCTTCTTCATCATCAAGAATATTTTTAGATTTTCCATTCATGGTAACCTTAATGGTCATTTATTTATAAAATTTTATTTTATATTCATAAATTTATCCCTTATCATTTCATAAGTAATGAGAGTATTATAAAGGTCATCCAAATATAGAGTTTCATGGTCTCTATCTTCCAAAGATAAAAATTTGGAATAATACTTTTCTTGAAGAATTTTTAAGATCTTTTAAACAATAGTTGAATTATCTATATTCTCCCTGAGACATCTTATGGTGCTAAAAATATCATTAAACCTTATAAAGAAGCCACAAACATATTCAAACGCACCCATTTTGAGGTCTTCATACTTCAACCTAAATATTTTTACCTTTTACTTCATCACCATTGTATTGCTTTCATAGGTATTTCCAACTTCTCCCAGATACCTTTAGCGGTAGAAACTCACTTCACTCTAAAGAAGTCACTTTCAGAAAGTGCTGAGAGTAAATAATTCTTAGCTCTTCCATCATTCCTCATATTTTTATTATCTATGGATGTAAGAGGAACATTTTCAAAAAGGGGATGAAATCCATTTATAGTATCGTCCAAAACATCATAACCAAGAGACATAAGATAAGGAAGAATCATATACTTCTAAATATGATAGTTCCTTCCATTAATGATTGGAATCGCATTACTATTCACAAAATTCAAATTTTTTTAACAGATCCACTTAAAAACTTCTAACAAAGAGTAAATGAAGGGGCCTTCACTCTAATACCAATTGAAAATGCCTAACCAAGATCAGTATAATCATTGAGAGGCGAAGGGGTGAATCTTTGATTCCTTTTTTATGTTATCATTCTTATAAAAAAATATTCAACTCTTATTAAATATTTATCAACTTTTCCAAAACATAGAATTCACATATTCTAATGAAGGAAAGTATTTACAAGGGTCACTGCTCAATAAGAGTAGCCAGTCCTTAGCATGGTTTTGAAATAATCCAATACCACGTAATCCATTAGAAAAAAAACCTTTTGTGTAGATATAATAAGTAGGAAATACCCTTATAATTGTGTATCATTATAATCAATACAATTGTTCATGTGATTATTCTAGCATGAATGATGTAAAATAATTATTTTAACAAGTTTTTAAACCTTCACTAGTTGATTCTGAACATTCCATTATGATTCTTGAACAACTTCCACTTTTATAATTCTTCAAAAAAACAATTCTTCATTTTCCTATCGAGTATTAGGTAGAAAATAATTTTATAGACATAATATGAAAACTCAGTATGATGGATCACTCTAATTATTTAGTCAGGTTCTTCATTCCAGAAACCATTCTGAATAGATAGAATAAAATCAATTCTAAATCACTTATTTATTTTTCTATATTGGTCATATTGATCTGGAAAACCCTAAATTAAAGTTCTTAATTACACTTATTCTATCCGGAAAACGTTCTTCATGAAATTATGTTTAGAAAAATTCTTATACAAAATTAAAACCTCAATGCTCTCACTATTTCCTGCACTTTAATAGTGTTAGATTATGTTGTACTTTGACTTATTTTTATAGGTTCTCAATAAATGTAATGGGTACGAAACCAATTTAATTTTCCCACTCAACCAAAATATAAAAAATAAAATTTTAGTTACATTTTAGCTTTATATTTGACCATTTCAATGCTTCTAAACTCTTCTATATTCTTCCGAAAACTTCTTTAATCTTCCCATAACTTCATCATACTCTGTACATATAAACTCTTTTTCAGTCCGATAAACTTTTTCTTTCAAATACATTTTTTCACTCTATTAAAGACATGTATAATTTAAGAATTTCAAGTTTGATCCTAAAACTAAACATGTTCTTCCATAAACATCATTGAAACTTCAAAAGGTGTAAAACCCATTTAAAACACTTCATTAGTAGTTTCACAACCTTTCACCTTTTCTTTATTTGTTCAAAAAATCCTAAGACTGATGGATATTTCGTTCAATGAAGTTTAGATGCCAATGATTTATTGGTTTGTAATATTATCTTAGGAGACTTGACCTAATTGAAAAAAGAATAACATTTTTTCTCTTGTGAAAAATGTTGAATAGATCATTGAACTTCATCAGATTGATCAGTATTTGATCATATCCAACAAATCGGTCTTGGATTACATCCAATTGATCGTTCTCTGGAGATCATTTGTTTTATTGATAGTAACAACTTAAAAACTCCATTATTCCTCTAATATAACATTTAATTTATTTCCTTAATGATAACAATATATTTTTTGATGGACTAGTGTTAGAATCTTCTTCGACGGATCATTGGAACAACATGTATGATGGATCAGTATCAATAAGAACTTTTGTCAAAACATTAATAACTAATGTTATATTTAATGAATTAGTTTATTTGATTAGTCAACTCATTTGATGGATCAGTGGATCCACACTTCTTTAATACCTATATCTTCATCCAAATCAAAATTATCAAATAATTTTAGCATCAGTGTAATGACCCATAATTTATATGTATTTTTTTTAATATATGGGAATTTTACGAGTCCACAAAATCTAACGGCGCATGATTTTGAGGCCTGGAGTGCCCAGAATGATCCTTCGAAGTTTTATTAAGCTTAAGTTAACCCGCATAATCAGTTTTTCTGAAAAAGTGGAATAACTCTTAAAGGGTTACTTGGATCAAAAATTCGAGGGCACCGTTGCGCTCAGGATGGAGGGTTTACCTTAGGCGCGACTTAAGATTAGTCCGCGTGGGCCTCCTGTGAGAAAACCCAAAAATGGAATAATCATAAATAAAATGATTAAATAAATTATTTTATTTTTCAAATGCTTATAACTCACAAATGGTAACTCGTATTAAAAATCTGAGACCATAACTGAACTCATGAGAGTATGTTTTCTTTAAGAAGATACTAACTTTGGTCAGGGCGGGCCACTAGAGAAAGTTAGTTTTTGGCCGCAAATAAAATAATTAAGTGAAAATTATTATTTTATAAAATTAATAACATCTAAATGGTAACTCGGATTGAAAATCTGAGAGTATTGTTCGGTTCGTTGGGGTGTGTTTCACCTAGGCAGATCCTAACCTCGACCGGCGCGGGTTGAGGGTGACTGATAATAATTTTCCAAACTTTTTTTTGGGTACGTTCAGTAAATTCATGAGTGGAGTTTTATAAATTTTGAACCGGTGCTTGGAATTGAAATCTTACGGCACCGTTGAACTCGCAGCGCCGATATTCTCTTCAAAAAACTTTCACCTCGATGGTAGTTGTTCAAGGGTGGAAGATAGTTTTTGGGTTTTTTGTGGAAATAATAAAATAAAATGATGCGTGTTTTATTTTATTATAACCTCACTTGTGAAATTTTTTAGGACTAACCCCCCCCCCCCAAAATTAAATGACAGAATACACTCAACTCCCTCATAAATGAGGGAGAGTCTCTGGACCTCCTCTACTCAATTAATTTTAACAATGCACCAATTAAATGAGACAACCCTTCTATTGATTAATTTTTCCACCCACCATAATTAATTTGGATTTTTGAATTCTCACCAACAAAATAATAGATGTCTTAATCTATTATTTTGGCACCTCTTTGAATTTTGGTGGAATTTGGGAGAAGATAGAAATCTTGGGAGAAAGCTACCAACAAAGAATGCTCCTGATGAAGAACACCTTTGAGGGATGCCTTGACTACGAAGAACGATCTCCTTCAACCTTCATCCTTGGACTCCTACCGACATGGGACATCTTAGATGACTAACCTTTCATCCTCATCATCGTCAATGAACCGACGCACGAGCTCGATATTGGAAGAGTGATGCGGATGCGACAAACGACGACAACTCCGTCTTCTTCCCCGCGACTCTGTCAACGAACAATGAACAAATAGAGGATTTATTTTAATATGATATTATTCTATTAATTATTTCTTTCTTAGATAAATAATTATTGAGGTTGATTTTCCTTGTGGGTTGGGAATTGTTTTTTGGGGAATATACGGGGTGTTGATAGACTTTTCTTCTTCTATCATCTTTTCGGGATAATTCTTTATAATTCAAGAGAGAATGGGTTTGCTTTCTACCACCCTAAATGAAAAGGGTGTGGGCCAAACTAACATGTCCCGACTCCTCCATCGTTCTTGTTTGTGATGTTCTTCGGCATGGTGACAAGGTGACAAGATGACGAATACGACGCAGGTGATGGCTGAGTTACTCGTGACCTTCGCAACCTGCGCCGCTCGCCGGCCACATCATCCACTGGCCAAACCGATCCCGGCCACCTCGTCCGCTGGCCGAACCGGCTCCTCCGCCCTGGGACGAACCGCAGTGCCATACTAGCCGCCCGCGCCTCTCGCACCCCTCGCAGCACTTTCGGGTCGAACCGCCTTTACACTGACCCGCTGCCGGTCCACGCCCTCGCGACCGGTCCGGGCCCTAGCGCTACTCACGGCCTTTTCGGCCTGCTGGACCCGGCCTAGTGGTCTAGGCCAAACCCAACGGGTCAGGAAGGGCCGAACCCAAACTGGGTCGTCCTAGACTAAGTTGGACCAGGTCGGTTCGGTCGGGTCAGACCAGACCTGGGCCTACTACCTAACCTTTACTTTCTTTTGGTCATATCTTTGGTTCTGGACGTCCGTTTGATTAACTTTCAGCAGCGCTGGTATTCCTGGAGTGCAAATATCCCTTATTGTATACCCCACTGGATTTTTGGGTATAGTTGAGATATGGCCAGGTTGGATCGAGCAAGAATCCAACCGGGCCCCCGGGACAAAAATGTTAATAACTCACAAACTGGGCGTCTGATTGACGCGTCGTCAGTTGCATTGAGACCCTTATGACGTGGAAAACCTTTGGGATACTTCTTCATGGGACTTTGTTGCAGTTGATGTATCAACGCTTGTCTTGAAGAGTCGATCCTCCCGGAATCAATCGTGCTTTGTGCGGGTACCCTGTGGTCGGCTGCTCTCTCATTACTGTTCCAATATCCTATGTGGGTTCGACAATTATGACTACTGTTCTGGGATCCTAAGTGGGTTTGACAGCTCTGACTACTATTCCAGGATCCTACGTGGGTTCAACAGCTCTGACTACTATTCCAGGATCCTACGTGTGTTTGACAGCTCTGAGTACTGTTCCAGGATCCTACATGGGTTTGACAGCCCTATTTTCTATTCCAGGATCCTACATGGATTCGACAGAGTAAATTATCCAATGGATACATCTAATCATCTATATATCTCTACATAAGTTGAATACCTATGTGAATTGAGTCAGTAACTTTTGTGTTTACCTCATGATTGAGATGAATTACTTGATAACTTAGGTATGTGTATGGGCATATACCAAAGTGGGGTTATCTGTTGATTTCATACTTTATGGTTTATCCTTGTAGGATTTTGTGTGACCCTGAGGGTCTTGGGGTCCCTACTGAGAATCGTTATACTCACCCTTGTATGGACTATGCTCTCACCTCATTGTGTTCGATGCAGATGACAGAAAGTGCTGACCGAGGCTGAGAATACCAACAATGGATGGTACATAGAGTTGGAATTTTCAGGGTGTTGATATATAGAGGTGATGGAAAAATGTGGAGTGTTGAGGATTTTATATGTACCTACCCTATAGGTAGGAACCTCATAGGATGACCCAGTGGTTGTTTTCCTTATTTCCTCAGTTGTACTTATACTTTTAGTTTCTTGTATTTTCTAGTTGGGCTTGTATTCTGGCCCCTTTTTACTTGTTGTGCTCACTTGATGGATTTTTTAGTTTATTCGTGATGATATCTGCTATGTTTGTTTACATGTTATAAAGGAAATTCCTTCCCAGTTTTAGAGAATTATGCCTTTGGTGCTAGTCGCCAGCCCCTGGTCTATGGAAGGCAGGCTTGGGGTAGTCACGTCACGGGCCCCTGGGGATGGGTCGCGACCAATTGGTATCATAGAAGTCAGTTCTAACACAGAACTTATGACTCCTATATTTCTTTTCTGTGAATCAATAGCGTTAAGATTAGTGAGTTTGGTTTTCAGTTCAGGGAGTCCAGTGTTGGGGCGGTGGCCGACGTATCCATACACCATGACCCTGACTTCTGATTTCTGACTCAATGCACAAAAACACTGATTGCGTGTGTGTTTTCAAATGTTTTCTTTATTTAATCTCAACCAGTTCAGCTCACCAGGTATAACTTTTTGACTTTGTTGCATCTGTTTCCTTCATGATGCCTTCATGTAGATATCCAGTCAGAGTTCTGAGAGTTGTACACACTGAAAGCCCACCGAGTGACGAGGCTCTAGTGCAGGGCCCTCTTACTATGTTGTCACCTTCATGTGGTGTACCAACTTCACCACCACCCGTTGGGTAGTAGATACCACCAGCCACACTGGCAGACGATGCACGCTGACTGAGTGTGTTTCACAAGTTCCAGCAGTAGAGGCCTCTGAGGTTTCGAGGCAAGGCAGTTTCCCACGTAGCCGAGGGCTAGCTGGAGGTGATGGCTAGAGTTTCTCGTCGAGTTGATACACCGGTAGTGAATATGGTGGTCTTAGCTACTAGTATTTTTTATTGAGTGACCATGAGGATGGTCCTCTTAGTGATGAGGCTTCAGTATGTGAACTATTGCCCGAGATAGTACCATCGAGTAGTATGCCATCTATAAGGCCCCGGCCTTAAACCTTACTTAATATTGAATTAAATGAATAATTCACATTGAGGATCTTTTCAGGTTTATAGTTTTAGAGAATTAGAACATAACTACTACAACTCAAAAGATTACAAAGTAGACACTTCTACTAAGTTTCCATAGAATAAAAAAAATCTTAAAAAGAAACATGTCTAGTTCCAAGTTTTATATAGCATGACTTTCCCTTGATCCCAACCTTGACCCTATTCCACATTAGGTCCTGTGAAAAACATTTCAAAAAAACTTGGGGTGAGCATAAAGAGCTCAGTAAGGGATACGCAAAGAATGAAAACTGTTAGTTTATCAAAACAACAAGTAAACCATGTATACTTTATCAAAGTAATACTTTTCACCTTTATGAATTAGTAAAAACTCTTCACTAAATAAAAGATCATTACTTACCCTATTGTAACCAAAAGATTACCACAAAACCCATAAAAAGATAACATAACATATAAAGGTAACTTGGGACAAAAACATACTTAAGTGGAATAACCATACGGTCAACTTCCACACATATCACTTAATGGAATAGTCATACGGCCAACTTCCATACATACTTAATGGAATAGTCATACGGCCGACTTCCATACCTAATGCATTGGAGGTTATAACGTAACCACCCGTCCTGGTATTCACGGCACCACCCGTCATATGGTTTATCACGTAACCACCCGTCAAATGTCCAAGTACCAATATAAAATCATAAAACATAAAACCAATATAAAGGAATGATAACATTTCCACAGTTCAATCACAATATATCATTTAAATATATTGACATAATATAATACTTTATCAAAACCATTTTCAATACCAAAATACATAAAAGAGTATATGGTATTTATTTTATTTTAAAAACATTACGGCTTGTTAAGGAATCCAGAGACCAAATAATACTCACGGCGGCGGAAAAGGTCGTTGTCACCGCATACGTTAAAAAACATTCCTTTTTGCCGTTTAGTAAAATGCTTCGTAGAAAAATATTCCTTTTGTATAAAAGTAAAATTCAAATGGGTTTTTACACCGTATAAAATAAAGTTGTGTATAAAATGAAATATGCCTCAATGAAATGAGATTGAGACGAAGTCCCTTACCTCGGGTCCGACTTGACTCGATCGCTCTTTAACGTCCTGAATAACAAACTTGAGTTAATTTCTACTTACTTAAGAACCTTTTTCAAGTTCACTATTACTTTTATATCGCTTATTACCATGTCATAAACATTATGTAATCATTTAAGTTAATAATTTTTGTTTTGTCGATATTTGGTTCTTAAGTTGAAAGTGGAGTTCTTACAATTACATGTTGTTCATGTGGTCAAAGGTTATTTATATCCCGAATGACATTCCTGATTTGGATATCATATATATCATATATATCCAGCATATACATGTATTTATAATAATACATAATCATTTATAGGTAAGAAATGAAATGCATCGTTCATGGAGACGGTAAGCCGTACGTACGCATGAACGCTACTTTCATTTCTTTGTCATATTAATGGAATTAAAACTAAATGAGAGGTATGTATATTTTAATTCCAGAATTATATTCATAATTTATATGTATCATTCATCATATATATCCATTATATACATGTACTTATAATAGTACATTACATTTGGGGATAATAAATGAAATGCACCGTTCATAGAGACGATAAGTTGTACGTACGCATGAACGCTACTTTCATTTCAATCTCATAATTTAATGGGAAGAAATAATAATGATATAGAGGTATATTATAATTCCAGTATACCATCATATATAATAACTTTAAATCCATCCTTTATACATCCCACATATGGCATTAACGAATCAAATCACTTTAAGGGGGCGGTAGTCCGCACTTCCTTAAATGAAGATATCGCGTTTACCCATAATGGAAACCATAAAGGTATGCCCAAAATGAAAAATACATAAGCTTAAGGAAAAGATAAACATATTATATATCATATATAAATATAGTGTCATCTTAATGGATACCTTTGAAGGTGTTAAAAGAATGTTGAACAATCATCGTTTCGGGAGGCCGAAATTCGCCATCCACGGAAACAATATGTTATTTAACCATTAGATGTAGGTGTGTGTAAGTGTAGCTAGAATACTTCTTCTAATAACATCCTAGTATATTTATGATACTGGATTTGTTACAAAAGAAATGAATAAAAAGAGTTTAGGGGGTTGGATAAGGAAAATAAAACAAAAGGACTCAAGTGAAGACGTTACCTTAAAATCGGGTAACTCCCTTTGGTTTGAGCTCAAAGGCTTCCTTGGGAAGACTTCTGCCCAATGTGAGGCTTTAAGGAGTAAGAGAGGGAAGTGGAGAGACAAAATGGGTAGGGGTTGGCCGAGACAAAGGCTTTGGAAGTGTGGGTAAAGAGGTAGAGGTGGGGGCCTTTTATAAGAGGAGAGGAGGGGTACTCTTGGAAAGTAAAGATAAGTTACTTTATTTTAAAAAGATTTTCGGATTAAAAAGGTCCCAAATTGATATAATTGTAGGTTAAGGTGATAAGGGTTCAAAAACCACCCATTAAATAGGTTTTGGACATGTTTAGGTCATAGATTTTACATTATCATTTCATTTTATTTAAATCCTTTATTAATGAGGTAATCGCTGCATCATCATGATATCATAAATAATTTATATTATTTAAAGTCTAAAAATTATACAAAAAATACTATGATGTAGGAAATATTTTTAGATTTATAATGAATATTTATAGTCAAAATTCTGACTTGTATAACCCCATGTAAAAATAGTTTTAGTAAAACACCTCTTGTTTGTGTCATTTTTACTTTAACATTAAATAAAAAGTTATTTATGTCATTTCCCAACCAAAGTGGCTCCATGGGGTCCCCAAGTTGACTCATGGATTTTATTGGTCTTCCATGACACATCAAATGAGGGTAGGACATGTGTCAAGCTCATCTCATATTATTAAAATATTATTTTTACCTTAAACTACACTAATTACCTCAAATCATGATTAAAAACGTAATAAGTTACTATTCACCAAAATAATATTTTAATCTCATTGAACCACATTTTACTTCTTAATGACAAACATGTATGTAGGATTTTTGAAATTCAAAACACATAAGTGGTAAAATTTCATTTAAACAAAAAATCAGTTTTTATAAGTACCACTTAGTGGTTTCACTATTCATCAAAAATTGAAGTTTCTCAAAAAAATAACAAAAATTCACCCTAAGCTATATATGATATTCCAAATTCAAAAATGAAGTCTATTTTACAAAATTGAAAACATATAAGTCAGATTAATTAATTTTATAATTAATTCCCACTGTCATGACAAATAGCGTGTTTTTATGAAACAATAAGTATCAAAAGATTGACACTAGTTTAAGTCCGATTTCAAAGTGAAATTAATTCCAATGACCACTATTGGATTTAATGGTAAAAATATTTTCTAATTTCACTTTAAAACCAATTCAAAAGATAATCTAATCATATAAATAAATTATATTAAAAAGAGGTTTTGAATTAAAATACAACATTTTACACTATTAAAAAATGAACTTTATCGGACAGATACCAAAAATTTCCACAAAGTAAATTTTGATGTCACAATTCTAAAGAAGAGTTTTATTTGGTTCAATAGAATGTATAAGAGTGAACAAAACCATATTTAATGACGGTTCTCCATCAAAAGGCGATAAGTGAACCTTTAGTGAAAACTGGGGCATATACGCCTAAAATCGAATTCTTTCCGTATTTTAAGCCTTTATCTTTTATTGGATAAATGTAAAAACATTTAAAAAACATATATTATCATATTTTAGTTATTTCTATCCATTCTCGCCAATACAACGGCTACATGTTAGCTACCATTTAAAATAATATTATTATATTACTAGTGTGCAATGTAAGATTTCAATGAAACTCTTTGTTGCATATCGGGTACGCTATCGAAAATAGAAACCCCTTTAAAGCAAAATTAATATTTAATTCATAAATATTAATAAATATGAAAATTCTTTATTCTTTATTTACCTGGGATGTTACATCCTTCCCCCCTTTTGGGAATTGCGTCCTCAAAATTTTATTCACTTATCAAAATAAGTGGGGGTATTTATCCCTCATAGCATTTTCAGATTCCCACATTGCCTCTTCAACAATATGGTTTTTCCAAAAAAACCTTTACCTGGTGGATTACCTTATTTCACAACACTTGCTCTCTTCGGTCAAGAATCTGGACTGATTGTTCTTCATAAGATAGGTTCTCTTCCAGCTGAACTACCTCTGGACTCAAAACATGAGATGGATCTGGCATATACTTCCTCAACATCAAAACATGAAAAACATTGTGTACCTGAGATAAACTCGGAGGTAATTCCACTCTGTATGCAACTGATCCAACTCTCTCCAGAATTTCATATGGTCCAATGAACCTTGGACTCAGCTTTCCTTTCTTACCAAATTGCATCGCGCTTTTCCATGGAGAAACCTTGAGAAAAACATGATCACCTACCTTGAAAGATAGATCCTTCCTCCAGTTATCTGCATAACTCTTCTGCCTGCTCTGAGTTGTTCTCATGTGTTTTTGAATCAACTGAACCTTTTCTGCCATCTCTTCTACCAAT
Source organism: Viscum album (assembly GCA_963277665.1). Taxonomy (NCBI): domain Eukaryota; kingdom Viridiplantae; phylum Streptophyta; class Magnoliopsida; order Santalales; family Viscaceae; genus Viscum; species Viscum album. Next base: position 659,242,415 of record OY728140.1, read on the forward strand.
TCTGGTCCCATCAGATTCCTTTCACCCACTTCATCCCAAAATGTTGGAGTTCGACACCGCTTCCCATATAATGCCTCAAATGGTGCCATCTGTATACTGGAATGAAAACTGTTATTATAAGAAAACTCAACCAAAGAAAGATGTTGGTCCCAACTTCCCTGATAATCAATCGAACAAGCTTGTAGCATATCCTCCAAGGTCTGAATTGTTCGTTCTGACTGCCCATCTGATTGAGGATGAAATGATGTACTAAAATTTAATTCAGTACCCAACGACTTCTGAAGGCCTTTCCAAAAGTTATAAGTGAACCTAGGATCATGATCAGATACAATGGAGAGGGGAACTCCATGTAACCTGACTATCTCTTTAAGATACAAACGATAAAGTTGATCTAGGGAAAAAGTATCTCGTATAGCAAGGAAATGAGCAGATTTGGTCAAGCGATCAACAATAACCCAGATTGCATTATTACCTTGAGAGGTCTTCGGTAATCCCACAACAAAGTCCATGGATATATTTTCCCGTTTCCACTCTGGCACTGGTAAAAGCTGAAGCATCCCTTTCGGTAACTGTCGCTCTTCCTTAACCTGCTGACAAGTCAAAGTCTTCACAGTAAAATCAGCAATATCTTTTTTCATTCCATCCCACCAGTAGTACTCCCGCAGATCTCTGTACATCTTAGTACTTCCAGGTTGAACTGAAAATGGAGAACTATGAGCTTCACATAACAACTCTCTCTTCAACTGTGAATCACAAGGAACACACAATCTCTTCCCAAATCTCAAAACGCAATCATTATCAATGTTGAATTTAGGCAACTTACCTTTCTGAACCAGCTCTACCTTTTTCTGCAACTCACTGTCTTGCTTCTGTGCTTTCTTGATTCTGTCTGATAGAGAAGATTTCACTGATACCTGAAACAAAATAGAATAATATCCTACACCAACAACTTCTATGCCAAAGTTCATCAAATCTTTAACCAAAATATCACGTTCCAAACGTAGCATGGTTAATGAATCATTACTTTTTCGACTCAAAGCATCAGCCACTTTATTTTCCTTTCCCGGATGGTAATGAATTGTACAATCATAATCCTTGATTAATTTCAGCCATCTCCTCTGTCTCATGTTCAATTCTTTCTGAGTGAATATATACTTTAAACTTTTGTGATCAGTATATATTTCACACTTTACTCCATACAAATGATGCCTCCAAATTTTTAAAGCAAATACAATAGCAGCTAATTCCAAATCATGTGTAGGGTAATTTACCTCATGAGTTTTCAACTGACGTGAAGTATAAGCAATTACCTGATCATTCTGCATTAGGACACAACCAAGTCCTTTCAATGAAGCATCACTGTAGATAACAAACTCACCATTCCTGGAAGGAAGTGCCAAAACTGGAGCATTCATCAATCTTCTTTTCAACTCCTGAAAACAATCATCACATTCTTTTGTCCAGATGAACTTAACTCCCTTCCGAGTTAGCTTAATCATTGGACTAGATAACCGTGAAATATTTTCAACAAACCTTCGGTACTAACCTGCCAAACCAAGAAAACTACGGATCTCGGTTACATTTGTGGGTCTTGGCCATTCTTCAATAACTTTTGTTTTAGTAGGATCAACAGTTATTCCATCTTTTGAAACAATGTTACCCAGGAAAGAAATTTGTTGTAACCAAAACTCACACTTGCTGAACTTTCCATATAGTTTCTTTTCCTTTAAGGTTTGCAAGATAACCCTTAAATGACTTTCATGCTCCTATTTACTTTTAGAAATCACCAAAATATCATCAATGAAAACAACCACAAACTTATCCAAGAACTCATGGAAAATTCTATTCATAAGGTCCATGAATACAGCAGGTGCATTGGTTAACCCAAAAGGCATAAATACAAATTCATAAGGGCCATATCTAGTACGGAACGCAGTCTTCAGAACATCTTCTTCTTTTACTTTCAACCGATGGTACCCTGACCTCAATTCAATCTTCGAAAAATATTGAGCTCCCTGGAGCTGATCAAACAAATCGTCGATATGAGGCAAAGGAAACTTGTTCTTAATAGTAATATTATTCAAGGCTCAATAATCAATGAAAAGTCTCATTGAGCCATCTTTATATTTAACAAACAAGACCGGAGCACCCCATGGTGATGTGCTAGGTCGAATGAAACCTTTATCTAATAACTCCTACAATTTCATCTTTAAATCTAAAAGTTCAACTTGAGCCATTCGATAAGGGGGTTTTGAAATTGGATTAGAATCAGGAAATAAGTTAACAGTAAATTCAACTTCCTGATCATGAATAATACCAGGCAACTCATCAGGAAAAACATCAAGATACTCATTTACCACTGGCACATCATTAATCTGAACAATTCCTTCATTTTCTACAATATGTGAAAGGTAACATTCATTTCCATCTTTTACTAGTTTCTCAACGTCCTGATATGTTATCAAAAGCAAGGGTTCATTCTTGTACACAAACTGAAAATCTTTCTGAAAAGAAACCATTTTAACTCTGCAGTCAATCTTATCATGATAAACAGAAAGCCATACCATGCCTAAAATAACATCAAACTCTACTAGAGGCAAAACAATAAGGTTTGCTAGTAGATTCTTTACACACACAAGGATTGGAAGGTTCTTATAATTCATTTTTGTCTCAACGTTCCCTCCGGGTGTTTTTACCATAAGTTCAGGATTCATATCTTGAGATGGAACTTCCAATTTACTAGAAAACTTCTCAGAAATGAAAGAATGTGTAGACCCTGAATCAAACAACACATTGGCATAATCTGAACAAACAAATAGTGTACCTGATACCACTTCATTCGATGGCCCAACATCTGCTGAAGTTGTTGCAAAGGATTTCACTACCCCTTTCTGCTTGTAGTTTGGCTGCTTTCCCCCATTCGAGTTTTTCGTTAGACACTCATTTTCATAATGACCCATTTCATTACACTTAAAACATCTTACCGCTGGCTTTTCATTGCCTTCTTGATCATCTTCCTTACAGTTACGAGCAATATGACCAGACTTACCACACTGAAAGCACTTACCAGACTTGGGTAAACATTCTCCAGGATGCATTTTACCACACTTCTCATAGGATGGATATTTGGTTTTCTTACCTCCTTGCTTCTTTGATGAATTCTTCCCCTTTTCTAGCCAACTGGACCTCTTATTTTGTTGTTTTTTATAGAACACCTGATCATCGAAAAATTCCATTTCCACCTTCTCCACACATCGAACAAGTTTTTCATAACTTTTGAACTCATGAGAAGCTAAATCCCTTCGATAATTTGGCTTTAACCCTGAGTAAAAATGGTTTATTTTACTATCAAGATCTCATATGAAGTTTGGAGCATACCTTGCCAATCGAGTGAACTTCGCTTCATAAGCAGCCACTGAATCATCCTCCTGCCTTAACTCTAGGAACTATTTTTCCATCCTAAGAAGAACCACCTTAGGAAAATATTTCTAAAGAAACATACCTTTGAATTCATCCCAGTGAAGATCCTCAATCTCATCCCTATCCCTGATATTTTTCACCATTGACCACCACTGATCAGCTTCACCTTCAAAACGGAAAACAGCAAGTCTAACCTTTTGATGTTGTGAGCACCCCATGACATCAAAAATCTTCTCCAGTGCTTTAATCCACCCTTCAGCTTGTACGGGGTCAGATGATCCTCTGAATTATGGGGGATGTTTCCTCATGAAATGTTCCACCACTGACGTGTTCCTCTGCGGTTGATCTGGCTGATCTCATGTATGGATACCACCACCATTTATAGCCTGAGTCAACTGTGCCATCACTGCAACAAACTGTTCAGTCCTGATTCTGACTATCTCAGGTTGCTGATTTTGAAAGTTGTCTTCCTCCTGATGTCATCCCAACATAGCTGCTTTGTTTCCTCTATGGAAAACCATTCTGAACACAGAAATATATCTGGCGAAGCAACATGGTAATCTTTAAATGCTATATCATTTTAATCGTACCATAAATTAACTTATAATTTTACACTTTTCTAACTCCTAAAGTTGTCTAAACCGACCTATGATACCAACTATAAGGCCCCAGACTTAAACCTTACTTAATATTGAATTAAATGAATAATTCACATTGAGGATATTTTCAGGTTTAGAGTTTTAGAGAATTAGAACATAACTACTATAACTCAAAATATTACAAAGTAGACACTTCTACTAAGTTTCCATAGAATAAAAAAACTCTTAAAAAGAAACATGTCTATTTCCAAGTTTTATATAGCATGACTTTACCTTGATCCCATCCTTGACCCTATTCCACATTAGGTCCTGTGAAAAACATTTCAAAAAAACTTGGGGTGAGCATAAAGAGCTCAGTAAGGGATACGCAAAGAATGAAAACTGTTAGTTTATCAAAACAACAAGTAAACCATGTATACTTTATCAAAGTAATACTTTTCACCTTTATGTGGTAGTAAAAACTCTTCACTAAATAAAAGATCATTACTTACCCTGTTGTAACCAAAATATTACCATAAAACCCATAAAAAGATCACATAACATATAAAGGTAACTTAAGACATAAACATACTTAAGTAGAATAACCATACGGTCTACTTCCACACATATCACTTAATGGAATAGCCATACGGAAAACTTCCATACATACTTAATGGAATAGCCATACGGCCGACTTCCATACCCAATGCATTGGAGGTTATAACGTAACCACCCATCCTGGTATTCACAGCACCACCCGTCATATGGTTTATCATGTAACCACCCGTCAAATGTCCAAGTACTAATATAAAATCATAAAACATAAAACCAATATAAAGGAATGATAACATTTCCACATTTCAATCACAATATATCATTTAAATATATTGACATAATAGAATCCTTTATCAAAACCATTTTCAATTCAAAAATACATAAAAGAGTATATGGTATTTATTATATTTTAAAAACATTACGGCTTGTTGAGGAAGCCAAAGACCAAATAATACTTGTGGCGGTGGAAAAGGTCGTTGTCACCGCGTACGTTAAAAAACATTCCTTTTTGCCATTTATTAAAACGCTTTGTAGAAAAAGATTCCTTTTGTATAAAAGTAAAATTCAAATGGTTTTATACACCGTATAAAAGAAAGTTGTGTATAAAATGAAATATTCCTTAATGAAAAGAGATTGAGACGAAGTCCCTTACCTCGGGTCAGACTTGACTCGAACGTTTTTTAACATCTTGAATAATAAACTTGAGTTAATTTCTACTTGCTTAAGAACCTTTTTCAAGTTCACTATTACTTTTATATCACTTATTACCTTGTCATAAACATTATGTAATCATTTAAGTTAATAATGTTTGTTTTGTCGATATTTGGTTCTTAAGTCAAAAGTGGACTTCTTACAATTACACGTTGTTCGTGTGGTCAAAGGTTCTTTATATCCAGAATGACATTCCTGATTTGGATATCATATATATCATATATATCCATCATATACATGTATTTATAATAATACATAATCATTTAGATGTAAGAAATGAAATGCACTGTTCATGGAGACGGTAAGCTGTACGTACGCATGAACTCTACTTTCATTTCTTTGTCATATTATTGGAATTAAAACTAAATGAGAGGTATGTATATTTTAGTTCCAGAATTATATTTATCATTTATATGTATCATTCATCATATATATCCATTATATATATGTACTTATAATAGTACATTACATTTGGGGATAAGAAATGAAATGCACCGTTCATGGAGACGGTAAGTCGTACGTACGCATGAACGCTACTTTCATTTATATCTCATAATTTAAGGGGAAGAAATAATAATGATATATATGTATATTATAATTCCAGTATAACATCATATATAATAACTTTAAATCCATCTTTTATACATCCCACATATGGCATTAACGAATCAAATCACTTTGAAGGGGCGGTAGTCTGCACTTCCTTAAATGAAGATATCGCGTTTACCCATAATGGAAACCATAAAGGTATTCCCAAAATGAAAAATACAGAATCTTAAGGAAAACATAAACATATTATATATCATATATAAATATAGTGTCATCTTAATGGCCACCTTTGAAGGTGTTAAAAGAATTTTGAACAATCATCGTTTCGGGAGGCCGAAATTCTCCATCCACAGAAACAGTATGTTCTTTAACCATTAGATGTATGTGTGTGTAAGTGTAGGTCGAATAATTCTTATAAAAACATCCTAGTATATTTATGATACTGGATTTGTTACAAAAGAAATTAATAAAAAGAGTTTAGGGGGTTGGAGAAGCAAAATAAAACAAAAGGACTCAAGTGAAGACATTACCTTTAAATCGGGTAACTCCCTTTGGTTTGAGCTCAAAGGCATCCTAGTGAAGACTTACTCCCAATGTGAGGATTTAAGGAGTAATATAGGGAAGTGGAGAGACAAAATGGTCAGGGGTTGGCCGAGACAAAGGCTTTGGAAGTGTGGGTAAAGAGGTAGAGGTGGGGGCCTTTTATAAGAGGAGAGGAGGGGCACTCTTGGAAAGTAAAGATAAGTTACTTTATTTTAAAAAGAGTTTCGTATTCAAAAGTTCCCACATTGATATAATTCGAGGTTAAGGTGATAAGGGTTCGAAATCCACCCATCCAATAGGTTTTGGACATGTTTAGGTCATAGATTTTACATTATCATTTCATTTTATTTAAATCCATTATGAATGAGGTAATCGCTGCATCATCATGATGTCATAAATAATTTAATTTATTTAAAGTCTAAAAATTATAAAAAAAATACTATGATGTAGGAAATATTTTTATATTTCTAATAAATATTTATAGTCAAAATTATGACTTGTATAACCCCATGTAAAAGTTTTTTTAGTAAAACATCTCATGTTTGTGTCATTTTTACTTTAACATTAAATAAAAATTTATTTTTGTCATTTCCCAACCAAAGTGGCTCCATGGGGTCCCCAAGTTGACTCATGGATTGTCTTGGTCGGACATGACACATACAATGAGGGTAGGACATGTTTCAAGCTCATCTCATATTATTAAAACATTATTTTTACCTTAAACTACATTAATTACCTCTACTCGCGATTAAAAACTTAATAAGTTACTATTCACCAAAAAAATTATGTTAATCTCAATGAACCAAATTTTACTACTTAATGACAACCATTTATGTCGGATTTTTGAAATTAAAAACACAAAAGTTGTAAAATTTCATTTAAACGAAAAATCAGTTTTTATAAGTACCACTAAGTGGTTTCACTATTCATCAAAAATTGAAGTTTTTAAGAAAAATACCAAATATTCACCCTAAGCTATATTTGATATTCCGAATTCAAAAATGAAGTATATTTTACAAAATTAAAAACATATAAGTCACATTAATTAATTTAATAATTAATTTCTGTTGTCATGACAAATAGCGTGTTTTTATGAAACAATAAGTATCAAAAGATTGACACTAGTTTAAGTCTGATTTCAAAGTGAAATTAATTCCAACGACCACTATTGGATTTAATGATAAAAATATTTTCCAATTTAACTTTAAAACCAATTCAAAAGATAATATAATCATATAAATAAATTATATTAAAAAGAGGATTTGAATTAAAATACAACATTTTACACTATTCATTAAAAAATGAACTTTATCGGACAGATACCAAAAATTTCCACAAAGTAAATTTTGATTTCCAATTATAAAGAAGAGTTTTATTTGGACCAATAGAATATATAAGAGTGAAAAAAACCATATTTAATGACGGTTCGCCATCAAAAGGCGATAAGTGAACCTTTAGTGAAAACTGGGGCATATACGCCTAAAATTGAATTCTTTCCGTATTTTAAGCCTTTATCTTTTATTGGTTAAATGTAAAAACATTTAAAAAACATATATAATCATATTTTAGTTATTTCTATCCATTCCCACCAATACAACGGCTACATGTTAACTACCATTTAAAATAATATTATTATATTACTAGTGTGCAACGTAAGATTTCAATGAAACTCTTTGTTGCTTATCGGGTATGCTATCGAACATAGAAACCCCTTTAAAGTAAAATTAATATTTAATTAGTATATATTAATAAATAGGAAAATTCTTTATTATTTATTTACCTGGTATGTTACGCCATCTATATCACTACCTGTTTGTCGGCATTTATAACCGGCAGTACTGGTAGACGACACATGTAGGCTTAGTTCCTTACAAGTGTTTCAACATCAGATACCCCTCAGGTTCTAAGGTGATCCCAACTCACAGTCGGCTGAGGACTCGCTCGAGGAGGTGGTTGAGATTTCTCTAGAACTTCTATAGCTTCAGTAGGATGACATGTCAGTAGCTGAGTATTCATTGAGGCGTACCGATCTTTCCTGGTACTCACTAAATACGATACGATCAGTGCCTCAGGGCTCAAACTTCCGAGAGGGGTGTGTTTAAAGGACATATGAGCCAGAAATATTCCTATATACATTCCTACTTATTCTAGGGTGCTAGATATAACCTTTTTGGTTGATTGTTCTTTGGATGAGCGGATACAGCAAGTGAATTTTATCAGTGGGAAAGCAAGAAACAGGCACCAGTCTCAGAGACTTAGGGCATGTAAAATATTTTAGAAATAGGATGTGTTAGGGATATATTAATATGTAGGGTAGAAGATATGGAATCAGATCTAGGATAGCATCATATAGTGGTGTACTTTTCGACATGTTACAACCACCCCCTTTTTGTGGACCCCGCGAGGCTTAGGGAGCTAGATGACAGGGGAAGAGAGTTATTGAATGTGGTCAAGGAATGCAACCCAAGGGCTCTATGAATGATTCAAGGTACAATTTATGTCTACTACTAGCTATCATATCAATAGAAAAAGGTACCAATCATTCCTTCCTTCCACAAATCTTGTCCTGGACCTAGAGTTTTTGGTTAAACCGTTGACTAGACCCTCAAGTTTGGAGATACCTTTGGAAGGAGACTCGATAATCACACTTACGCCGGCAGTGTTATATGACCCTTTAGGTGAGAGTTTTGGTTGGAACCTCTTGGTGGCAGTGTCGAGGCCTTACGACGTTAGTTTGGGTATGGACTTAACATCCAAAGCTCATACTCAGATTAATTGTGTTAGGAAAAAAGTGGTTTTGGTTTATCTACAGCATTGGGATGGGGTTTTCCTTGGTTGGTAAAAAAGGAAACCTAGGATTCACAGGATAAACTCATGCATAGGAGGGTGCATCCAATCACACATGAGTCTTCCAACCTCACCCTCGTGGCAGTAGAAGTTGACTTTGAGATAGTCGATACTCCTGGTAGGGGAACATGGTAGCATACACACTCATCAGGAGGTCTGGTCTGCATCTTTTGAGTGAGGCGATAGAGCAGTTGGCTAATTTACAGATATCCTTTGTAGATAGAGATGGAGCAGCCTTCCTTCAGTCTCTTGTAGTCACTCCCCCACTTCTTCAGCGAGTCAGGGAGGAACATCATGGGGACGCTAACTGTGAGACACGACGTGCTCAGAAATCCTCCAGGCAGGCACCTGATGGATTTTTTGAAGGTGGGGAGCATTTCATCCTCTTTAGAGGATGTAATATGGTACTAGTGTCACTTTAGAAGGAAGTGTTGAGTGAGTTTCACAAATCCCCTAGAGCGGTACATTCAGGAGTGGCAAAGATGTACCAGGATCTCTGACGATAGCACTGGTGGTCGGGAATGAAGAAAGCAGTTGTGGAGTTTTTCTCTCGATGACTCACTTGTTAGAAAGTGAAGGCAGAGCATCAGGTACGAGTAGGCTTGTTTCATCCTTTAGTGGTCCCAGAGTGGAAGTGGGATGTGATATCCATGGACTTAGTAACAGGACTTCCACATACATCCAGGGGTGACGCCTCCATTTGGGTGATCATCGACTGACTCACCAAGTCCTCCAACATCCTACCGACTAGAGAGCAGGGTTTAGTAGAGATCTTGGGATGCCTCTACATGTAGGATATTATGCGGCTACATGGAGTACCTTTGACGATTGTCTCCGATCATGAAGCACGTTTTACTTCCCGACTATGGAAGGGGTTGCAGGAAGCTTTCGGGATGCAGATTCGTTTGAGCACCGCCTTCCATCCTCAGACGGATGGTCAGACTGAGCGAACCATTTAGACCCTCGAGGACATGCTCTATGCATGTGTCCTCAACTTCGGTCATAGTTGGGAGGATCACTTACCTTTGGTGGAGTTTTCATACAACAATAGCTATCAATCCACCATTAGGATGACACCTTTTGACGCATTATATGGGCGACCTTGCAGGTCACCTTTATGCTGGACTGACCCTGGAGAGTCAACACTAGTGGGAACAGAGATGGTACAGGCTACCACAGAGAAGGTGCAGATCATCCAGGAGTATATGACGACTATACAGAGCAGACAAAAGTTTTATGACGACCGGAGACGGAGAACTCTAGATTTCGAGGATAGCGACCACTTCTTTCTACAGGTCTCACCTCGACGTTTTTTACAGATATTTGGTCAAGGTGGAAAGTTATCTCCGTGTTTCATCGAACCTTTTTAGTTCCTCAGTATAGTTGGCAAAGTGGCATACTTCTTAGCTCGTCCACCTCAATTACACCAAGTTCATGACATCTTCCATGTTTCCCAGCTGAGGAGATGCGTGCACGACCCTTCTAACATCATCGACCATGGAGAGCTGGACGTCGACGATGGGATGACTTTTATGGAGGTTCCAGTGGAGATTGAGGATAGACAGAATCAGTACATACGTGGATGGTCAATACCTCTGGTGCACATTCGCTGGCTGTACAGGAACCTCCAGGAGTTCACATGGTAGCGGAAGGCTCAGATGCGTGCTCGGTACCCCAACTTTTTCCCTTAGTTTGAGTTGTGGATTATGGGGACATATATCCTTGAAGTGGAGAGAATGTAAAGACCTATGACTTCAATGTAATTTTTTTAAAATATATGGGAATTTTAAGAGTCCTCGAAATCTGACGGTGTGGGATTATGAGGCCCGGAGTGCCCGGAATGATCCGCCGAAGTTTTGTTAAGCTTAAGTTAACACATGTAAACATGTTTCCTGAAAAAGTTGAATAACTCTTAAATAGTTACTCAGATTATAAATCATAGGGCACCGTTGTGCTCAGGATGGAGGGTTTACCCTAGGCGCAACTTAAGATTAGTCGGCACGGGCCTCCTCTGAGAAAACCCAAAAATTGCATAATCGTAAATAAAATAATTAAATAAATTATTTTATTTTTTAAATTCTTATAACTCACAAAAGGTATATTATATTAAAAATTCGAGACCACCACTGAACAAGTGAGGGTATGATTTTTTTAAGAAGATACTAACATTGTCCAGCGTAGGATACCAGATAATGTTAGTTTTTGGACGCAAATAAAATAATTGAAAATTATTTTATTATAAAATTCATAACTTCTAAATGGTAACTCAGATTGAAAATCCAAGATTACTGTTGGGTTCGTTGTGGTGTGTTTCACCAATGAAGAGCCTAACCTCGACTAGCACGGGTCGAGGGTGACAGATAATAATTTTTCAAACTTTTTTTCGGGTACGTTCAGTAAACGCGTGAGCAACATTTTATTACTTTTGAATCGATGCTCATAATTGAAATCTCAAGGCACTGTTGAACTCATAGTGTCAATATTATCTTAATAATACTTTCACCTCAACGACATTTTGTTGAGAGTGGAAGATAGTTTTTGGGCTTTTTTGGAAATAATAAAATAAAATGATGCATGTTTTATTTTATTATAACCACCCAAGTGGAAGTTAGAGGTGCAGACCACCCAGGACTAAACCCCCAATTAAGTGAGGTAAACCACCTAACTCCCTCATAAATGAGGGAGAGTCTCTGGACCTCTTCTACTCAATTAATTGTGCCAACACACCAATTAAATGTGCCAACCCTTCTCTTGATTAATTATGCCAACCACCATAATTAATTTGGATTTTAGAATTCTCACCAACAAAATAATAGATGCCATAATCTATTATTATGGTTCCTCTTTTCATTTTTTGTGAAATTTGGTAGAAGGGAGAAATCTTTGGAGAAAGCTCCCAACGAAGAACGCTCCCGATGAAGAACGCCAACGAGGGACGCCTCTACTACGAAGAACGATATCCTTCGACCTTCATCCTCAGAAAACTACTGACGTGGGATGTCTTCGACAACTAATCTTTCCTACTCATAATCATCAACAAACCAATGCACGAGCTTGGTATTGGAAGAGTGCGGCGGACGCGACGAACGATGAAAACTCCATCTTATTCCCCGCGACTCTATCAACGAACAACGAAAAAGTAGGGGGTTTATTTGAATATGATATTATTCATTTAATTAATCCCTTCTAAGACAAAGAATTATTGTGGATGATTTTCCTTGTATTTTGGGAATTGTTTTTGTGAGAAGATGTGGGGTGTTGATAGAATTTTCTTCTTCTACCTTCTTTTCTTATCAATTCCTTGTAATTCAAGAAAGAATGGTTCCGCTTGAAACTACCCTAAACGAGGAGGGTGCAGTCCAAAATAACATGTCCTGACTCCTCATTTGTCCTTGTTTGTGATGTTCTTCGACATAGTGACAAGGCGACGAGATGATGAATACGATGCAGGCAACGGTCGTGCTAACTGCGGCCTTTGCGATCCGCGCCACCCGCCGGTCGGGCCATCTAACGGTTGAACCGGTCTCAGCCACCCCGTCTGCCGGCCGAACCGGCTTTGCCGCCCGGGGCCAAACCGTGATGCCCTCCTAGCCACCCATGCCTCCCACACCCCTCGTGGTGCCTCTGGGCCGAACCACCTTTACACCGACCCATGACTGGTCCGCACCCTCGCGACCATTCCACGCCCCCGTGCTACTCGTGGCCTTCACGACCTGCTACACCAGGCCAAGCGGGCTGAGCCAAACCCAATGGGTCAGGCTGGGAAGAACCCAAACCAGGACATCTCAGACTAAGTCGATCCGGGTCGATTCGACCAGGTCAGATCGGACCTGGTCCTACTACCTTCCCTTTACTTTCTTTTGGCCATATCTTTGGCACTGGACGTCCGTTTAACGAACTATCAGCGGCGCTAGTATTCTCGGAGCATGACGATCCCTTTGTGTATACCCCAATAGAGTTTTGGATATAGTTGAGATATGGTCAGATTGGATCGAGCACGAATCCAATCGGCCCCCCGGGACTAAAATGCTAATAACTTAGAGACCGGGCATTCGATTGACGCACAGTCAGTTGCGTTGAGACCCCTATAATGTGGCGGACCTTTGGAATACTTATTCGTGGAGATTTGTGGAAGTTTATGTATCGAAACTTGGATTTAGAGGTAAACCCTCCTGGAATCAAGTGTTCTTTGTGTGGGAACCCTGTGGTTGGATTCTCTCTTACTACTGTTTCAGGATCTTATGTGGGTTCGACACCTCTAACTACTATTTCAAGATCCTACGTGGGTTCGACAACTCAGACTATTATCCTAGGATTCTACATGGGTTCGATAGCTCTGACTACTATTCCAGGATCCTATGTGGGTTCAACAGCTCTGACTACTGGTCTAGGATCCTACGTGGGTTCGACAGCTCTGACTACTTTTCTAGGATCCTACATGGGTTTGACATCTCTGTTTTTTGTTCTAGGATCCTACGTGGGTTCGACAGGGTAGATGATTCAGTGGCTACATCTAATCATCTCTATCTATCTACATAAGTTGTATACCTGTGTGAGTTGAGTCTGTAACTTTTGTGTTTACCTCATGATTGAGATGGATTACTTGATAACTTATGTATCTATATGGGCATATACCTAAGTGGGGTTATCTGTTGATTTCATACTTTGTGTTTTATCCTTGTTGGATTTTGTGAGACCTTGAGGGTCTCGAGGTCTCTACTAAGTATCGTTATACATACCCCTGCACGGGATATGCCTACACCACATTGTTTTGGATGCAGACGATGGACAGCGTTGACCGAGGCTGAGAGTACCAAGACTGTACAGTACATGGAGGTGGACTTTTCGGCATGTCGATACACGGAGGACACAGACAGATGTTGAGTGCTGAGGAGGTGATTTGTACCTACCCTACAAGTAGGAACCTCATAGGATGTCCCAGTGGCTCTTTTTATTATTTCCTTAGTTGTAATTGTACTTTTAGATTCTTTTACTATCCAGTTGGGCTTGTATTCTATCCCCTTTTTACTTACTGTACTCACTTGTTGTATTTTTCAGTTTACTCGTGATCATATTTGTTGTGTGTGTTTATAGGTTATAAAGGCAATGCCTTCCCAATTTTAAGTAATTACACCTTTGTTGCTAGTCACCAGCCCCTGGCCTATGGAAGGCGGGCTTTGGGTAGTCTTGGAAGAGGCCTTAGGGGATGGTTCATGACATTCTGATACTTCTTGCACCGATTATCTGAGATCAGAAGACTTTGACTTCATATTCTCTTATCTTCCAAAAATATATACTTGTATCATTACTTCTTCATGATGTTGAGAAAATTAGGATCATTATATAATCATATAAATTAGTTTTTAAATTTCTAGGACTTAATATATTTTCAACACCTTCTACCTTTCCATCACAACTTCAATCTGATTATCGATACATAATATTCTTGAGAAACTTTTCTTGGCCTTTATTTCACAAATCTTGGACCACAAATTTTCAATTAAATTATGTTTTTTATAGATTAAAAAATAATCCTATAATTTAGTATAAAATATCTTGAATGATATTAAAACTTCGATACAAATTATCACTCTGATCAGAGACTTCATTTTGGACCTAATGTTATTCCGAAAAACAACTTCACCCAGAAAACATTTTCATAATAGAAAAATTAATTTGATGTACTTTATTAATAAATGTGTGTCTAATAAACTATGCCTAGTAATAATTTCATCCAATCACCAAGACTTAAAAAGTAAATTTATATTTCATAAAGAAAAAAATACAAAACAAATAGTAACCACTTATTTCAGGATCCAAAACCCACTTTCAAACAACTTAGTCCCAACACCTAGGATGCCTGGGATTCCTCTGAAATTGTGAGACCATTGAAAATTATTTGCGATCATGGGATTCTAAGTATGATTCTAGTAAACCATTTCAAATACCTGATACTCCTAATTTTTGAATTATGGTATGAGTTTTTAGGTGGTTGTATATCCTCAGCAACAGATGTTGGAAATCCTAAGGGTGACTACTATATCCCCTTGAGTTATGCCTGGGATACCCCCTAAGATTGTGTAGACACACTAAATATGGTATGAATAAGGATCCTTATGTTATTAAATTCCTAGGTGATTGAATGATGGATTTAGGATGGAATTTCATATGATTACATGGGTATTCAAAGAATCAGTCATGCCTAGATGTATTATATTTCCTAAGACGTCCCCCATCTAAGGAAACATACTTCATCCTAACCTTGACATTAGATACTACCATTGGGTTCATCCATAGGGATTGAGGATGAGGAATCCCTATTGATTCACCAAGGTATGCTACTTATCATGGTTGATGCATGATCATAGGATCCATAAGGTGGGTATAGAGGTTCACCTGAAGTGATGCCCATGATCAGAGAAACTCTGACACTAGTCTAGGTAGGTATGGTCAATCAAGGTCTCGGTCTTGAGAATACAGGATGGTTTTTGGAATTTTCTAGAGTATTATGCACTCATATATAGGGAATTTTTGAAGATATTGTTGGAACAGTCCCTATGACATTCTCGAAAACATTCTGGCATCAGTTTGAAGTAGGTATTACGAATGTTTGATTTATTTATTATGATATATAATTTATCTATAGATTTTTGTGGAGATTTTCACTTTCACGTATCACTAACTTTATAGATATTTATGGTTACTAATTGGTCATTACCTACTAAGTTATATACTCACACCCTACCTGATCCAATATTGAAAATGGGTAACCCAGTAAACTCTCACCAGTTGCAGGAATATGTTGGGTCAAGGCCCGAGTATTGTTTGATCAAGCGAGATAGCTCGTAGGGGATAAGAGATCAAGATGAGATGAATCTTGGGATAGGGATAGGATCCTATTGTATCGTATTTTTATTTATATTTTTTATTTTTATATGTGATCAGACCAGTGGGTTATCCATATTGTATTCCCATATGTTAGTATTTTATTTTATTATAACTTGTTTTGTTTATTTATTCTTTCTGTATACTCTAATATGTATGATGATTGGTTTTTTATTTATGATTGAGTACTTGGATATGGGGATATATTATTCTAATGGGACTAACCTAGACTGCCATCACATTTCAAAATCCTCTAGAATATATGGATTCATTCCTAAGGTCAAATGGTAGTCCAGATCAATTAATATTTATATAGATCCTAGTCAGGGTGTCACAAATGGTATCAATTATTCTTTTTCTTTTACTATAAAATTTGGTATATGGTATCCAGGAGATAAAATAATGTGTCAATGTTAGTGATAGTTATAGTATTAGTGCATCATAAACACCTATTTTGATTGGAATTCTATGTTACTAAAGGGATTGTGATTATTGTTCATGGCACATGATGTTATAATTGATATGAATTTCACCTTGTGTGATGTACATATAATTTTTTATATATGATTTATGGTTTATTATGGATTTAAATCTTATACCACAGTTTAAGGAGGAATCTCATATATTATTCTCAGTATTTTTTGATTCACATGATGTATATTCCAACTAGTGTGTGATGTGTAAATATAAAAATATCTTTATATGTTTAAAGTATTAGCAAAAATGTATATGGAATTTTCTCACATAGGTTCTTGGTGAAATTCTAGTCATCTACACCAATATGTGTATGTGTTTATTTCTGATGCAAAGTCATGTTTATTATATGGTTAGATGAATAATGGCGATGGATATTATCTAACCCCTCATTGTTGGGGATGTGTAGTGATCCTAGTAGGTTGATGTAGGCATTTAATGCCTTTGTGATAAACCTCTATTGGGTTATTATTATTCATTTTAATTCACATAAAGTTCCAATGAAAACCTATACAATATTGACCCAAACTTTTAAAAATTAAATTCCCTTCTAAATGAATAAATTATTTATTAAGTAATGTATTCATATAAAAAATCATGCATTATATTTCATTCATTATATTGGACAATTATAAAATATAGCTATAATTTGATTTTTAAGATTAAAGTACCATTAATAATCATAAACATTATTAGTATAGTCATTATATCATTTCCATTAATATTATTATATAATAATGTTTATAATAAAATCTAATTTACATGGAAGGAATAAGTGATTGTCTTGACAAGTAGTATTGTACCCTATGAATCTCATTTATCAAAGCCTCTAGGGGAGATATAATCACTGGGATTTTCTCTTGAAAAAAACCAAACCAAGATTCAATAACTAAAACTCAATCAAACCCAATTAATGGATAATTTAAAGTTTATAGAGATCACCATTCAAATAATGTTCATTGAAAAACTCTAAGAAAGTACTACGATCACACACATTACCCTTAGGGTGTTTCCTAGTGTAAAAATGGGATATGTATCTAGACCCTAGTAATGTGAATTATTAAACATTATTTATAATAAAATAATGATTATATTGGGCCCTTTTCATTATTGAATTATATATGTACATGATTAATGGGTTCGATAAAAATTATATTTTGATACGATGAAGCCAAAAAAATATTTTTGGGAAATATATAATTTCAATTAAAACACACTTTTTGAAAAATGAAAGATTTTTTAAATAAATTTTATTTTATTTAAATATTATTATTAAATAATATTTATTAAAATATAAATGGTAAAATAATTTATTGTTGTCCCGTGTAATTTTAATAAGGGTTAGAAATTTGTCTTTTTCATAAAAAATAGTATTTTTTAATAAATAAGGTTTTGAATTTAAAAGTGTAAATTCCCATATTCATTAAAGTATTTTTTTAAATTAATTATAATTTTCAAAATTATTAAGTATGCATTATCCAATGGTCAATTTTTCATAATTTTCTAAGATAGTCGAATTTTGGGATAAAAATTAAATACAGAATAAATATACAATAAGTATTATGACATCATAATGGTACAAAATTGATGTACTAAATACTATAAATGGAATCATAAACCAAAATTTGTTTTTTCATTTAAAATAATTTTATTTGGAAGTAATTTTATTAATTTTACAAACATATATTGAATCCTCTAAAACTTATATTATAATTTAAGGTTTTAAAAAAATCTTTATGAACATGACTCATTTTGAAAACATGGATGGTATTATTTTAATGATTTTAGTTAAAACCCAAATAAAATATTGGAAACCACTCCATTTTTTTGAAACCATGGTCCAAAATCTTTGGAAGGTTTTCGGTTTTGATAATATTATTTATAGTATAAAACCTATATTTAGAAATTAATAAAGATTTCCCCTATCTTTTTCTATAAATAACCAAAAATCCTCCCTTTAATATTCAATCTAAATCCTTTAATCATTACTTTTATCTTTATATCCCTCTCTAAATCCATCCTAATGTGTTAAAAATCTCTTAAGAAGTTCCACCCATGCTTTTAGAAGCAACAACTCAAGTAAGGGATTATCTTCCTCTTCCTCTTCAATCAAGTACTTCCATTGTATTTGGCTTTTTTGAATCTCAATGGATTATGTTTTCTCATATATATAAATATTCTTTTACTTTCCAATTTATGTTATAATAATGATATATTATTTATCCCTTCACATTATAACCTTTACCTAAGTTGTTACTATGCTGAAGTAAGGGATCTCTCTCACTTATTTCCCATTCAAGCACCTTATTTATATTTAGCCTTTTAATTTTAAATAATTCATGTGTTCATGTGTTTTTTAACATATATTTACTATCCTTATTAATCCCATGAAATAAAATACCACCTTTAACTCCAATTAATCCCTTACATAAACCTTCATGAACATGCATTTTGCTTCCAAAATTATCCTATGATTTTCCATACCAAAATTTTGTGCTTTGAATACCATTACCCATTTCTAAAAAATGGTATTTAACTAAATTTTATTATCCTTAATTTAATGGGAAATTCTATTTATATAATCCACACTCCTTAATCATATGATTTTAATTATTGAAAATCAATCTTATGTTGTATGATCTATGTGTAAATAAATTCATATACATAATACGAATATGAAATGTGGGACTATAATTATATATCCCTCCGATGTATTGGGTAATATTTTTGTCATTTGAAATACCATATATGGTATATGGGATGTTATCCTAAGCCTGAAATTTTATGATTTTTTTGTGTTTATACTTGAATTATTCTTATGTTGTCAGTTTTTATATTGTTTCCATATTCCTATTATAACTTAATGTGATCATATTATGTAATTATTTTATGTTCATGATTATTATTCTCACATTTCTATGATATTATGTTATTCCTCTTGACTCTAATGCACTTATTTACTTTATATTATTCCTTTATTATTATCTTACGAGGCTTATAGCTTACCCCTTTATTATGTATGTCCCCATGTTATCCCATGCAATATTATAATATCAAACAAATTTAAGGAAATTTTATAGAGTTTTTAAATAATGTTTTTGTATCACTATTTCAATTTATTACTCTATGTATGATATTTCCCAAATACACTAGACCTCTTGACCTTCTGGGATTATATAATGTGAAATAAATCCAAAAATAGAGTGTTTAAAATATATGGGTTTTCATAGTTTATATGAGAAGAATGTATAATTATTGTTGGGTATTGGGATTATAAATCCTTATTAAAACCCAAAGGGGTAATACTATGCATAGAAAAAATACCTAATTTTATTTTAAAGTATCTATTTCATGTTTTTTCTAGAAAACACATCAATGTATTGAGAATAAAAAGTGGATATGATTGTGGAATATATGTCCCTTGTAGTAATTACTCCAAAATGGAATAGTGTGTGTTCACTAGACTAATACCTAGTGTATAATAATGATTATTAAGACTCTACACCTAGTCAGACACTTCTGGAGGAAATGATTTGGTTCACCTTGTTCTTTTTAAAAACTATTATGAAGGGAATATAAATTCCTATGAAATTTGATTTTAGGGAATAGTTCATGGATAAATTATATTTAAAACTATAAATTTATAGGTTAAGGAATTCATATCATTTATAGGTTATCCCTTCAATGTTTATACTTTCCCTTATATATCTTTAAGGGTTTGAAAATTATTATCCTTGATTTTAACTTTTTTTTTAGTCAGTTTCTAAAAATAACAAGAATCATGTCAACAAAAAATGTTATGGGAAATGTGATGGCTTCCCAAAAGAGATTCCCAAACTGATAAAAGTATAATTCATGAAAATCATGATAATACTAACTCAATTAACTAATGTTTTTAATAGAAACTTAAATTAATAAAAACACATATATCCTCCAAAGAAATAAAAAGTTGGAATGGAGTCTTTTATACATTAATGGCCTATGAATTTCAATGGGTATTATGATAAATTAATTTTATAATAATGAATCAACTCCATTAAAATATATTCTCTATCCTTCAATTCCTCAATAAAGAGAAGGTAATACCTGTATTTATCATTTTGAGGGAGAATTTTATCAATAGTGGACATTGATCAAGAATATAAAATCCAAAGGAATATATTGAAGTTATAGAGTGGGAATTTTTTAGTAAAAAATTCAACAAATATTTTTCTCACACTATATGACTTAATATGGATATGGATTTCCTTTTCCTCGAGAAAAAAGGAAAAATAATCCATCGGCCCATATGAGAAAAATTTCACAAGACTTGCATGATACACCTTCATCTTTTTTATTGACTCCTAAAGTAAATTTTATCTCTTTATTATTAATTTCAGGATAATTATATGAAAATATTTGGTGATTCTAGCCTTTAATAGTTATGAGGATATTGTATATTGTTCCCTCATTGTCAAAATGGAGATTGGTGAATCTCAATGATATCATGTAATAAGAAATATGAAATATAAAATGAATTGTAATTCTTGTGGAGTGATGGATAAGTCTCATAGTGGTAAGAAATTCTAACTTCCCACTTATCAATAGTGTAGGAAAAATAATCCAAAAACAATTTTTAAGGACAAAAGGAAATACTTTAGTTGTGGTAATGATGGGCACCAAGCTAGTGAATGTCGTGGGATAAACCCACTAATGTGATGGAAGAAAGAAATTTTCTAGTAGAACCTCATCCTATTGTCTTATTAATAAACTATAATGAATAAATAAACAACACAAAACATTTTACTAAGCCAAGGGTAGTAAAATATAACTAAAAATAACAACCTCAAAGTTCTGAGATAAAGGGTGGTCATATTTCATCAAAAATTCTGAATTGGTTTCTGAAAATGAAGTGATGATAGATACGCTAGTTATTCATTAAATAATAGAAAACACAATATTTTATTTTGGTTGTATGCATTATTTAATATCATGTAATTTTATTAAAACTATTCAAATGCCTCCTCGAAACGTGTAACTTGGGTTGTCGGTTAAAATGAAAAATTGTTAAATTATTTTATCCCAAGAATATAACTTCTCCCCTATCAATATTTCTGTGATGAATATAATAGTGAAACTTATGATATACCCTTTAGAGGAATTTGATTTTATCCTAGGCATGTATTGGTGTCCCTTGTATATAGCCAATATAAGTTGATAGAATAAGGAAATCACCCTTTGTATCACAAATTGACCTCTAATTCTATACAATTTTAAGGAGGACGGTGGGTCAATTTTGAAATCATCATCTCAAGCATCGATATTATTTTCATATGAACAAGGGTATCAATATCAAAAGAATTAAACTAAGTAAATATCAACCTTGGTGACATGTCCATTGTAATATAATATGTTTATGTGTTCCTTGAAGAATTATCTTGTCTTCCCCTTAGCTGAGAGGTTTATTTCTCAATCAAACTTATACCCAGGTCTTTAACAATAACCAAGAATCTATACATAATGTCTATTTTTAAAACTGAATATTTGAAGAAGAGAAAATAATATAATCAAGATAAATGGTTTAAATTCCCATGTTTATTCACTATATGGTGTTATGATTCTTTCCATAAAGAATAAGGACATACCAATGTGCCTCTACATTTATTAACATGAGCTCAAAAATATCACATTCAAGAACAAGTATCCTCTTCCAGGTATTGATGACTTGTTCAATTAGATATGTGGAGTCTATTAGATCTCTAAGGTGGATCTTTGGTCAATATATTATCATGTAATTTGGTAAGAAAGATATAATAACCTACTTATTCTAATTGGATTTAGACTACAATGAATCATTACTAGGCCTTAAGTGACAACCCCAAGATGCCAAAGGCTGGTAATAAATTCCAAAGGGTTTCAAATACACGTGGGGGATGATTTACCCTTTAAGAAATAAACCACTATCCAAAAAACCCATAACCAAACAACTAAATATATTATGCAAGAATAAAAGTAAGACAACTCAACTACTTTATTCATAAAAACCCACTCCAAAGTGTTAAACAGTGGACGACCAAACAAGTATCAAAGTAAACAGAAAAAATAAACCAAAGAATCTAATAATACCTCAATAGTTTATACTTCACAAGCTCTAAACTCTATAATCCCCAAACATCCCATGTATCATGATGTGGGGACAAATACATTTGATACTTTATGTTTTCCCATGTTTTGAAACATAGCACCTGCAAGAGCACCCAAGTCCAAAGTAGGGGTGATTATAAAATTCAATTGGATTTCCCCAATTAATTCCCAACACACTCCACTAGGATAAAAAAGTTATCCCCTTTTACATAAGACCATTTATATAAAATAATTCTACAAAATATTTTATAAGACAATATATACAAGTTCCAACATCATTTATAACCAAATGAAAACAATAGAAATTAAAACCAATTTTCCAGTAAGTTAATTATAAATAAAAATAACTAAAAAATATTTAAATTCATTTCTCAACATTCCTTTAGCATACCCAAACCATTAAACACATCCAACCAACCACATGTACAAGTAACATGGATCTCCCTATACTCATGAGTGGTGATTCATCCTTTCACTAAGCCATCCCGCGTGAACCAATTTATTGGAAGATCCCTAACCCTTATCCATCCTTTTAATTATGGGGTATACCCCTAATCCTAATCCATCCCACATACACCCTTTGATGGGGGTATCCCTAACCCTTATCCATCCTGTTAATAATAAGGGATACCTTAAACACTTATTTATCCTACCAACCCATGAACA
Organism: Viscum album; assembly: GCA_963277665.1. Classification (NCBI taxonomy): domain Eukaryota; kingdom Viridiplantae; phylum Streptophyta; class Magnoliopsida; order Santalales; family Viscaceae; genus Viscum; species Viscum album. The sequence goes on from OY728140.1 coordinate 659,265,766, forward strand.
CACACAACCATCATGTCAAAAACCAAATGTGCTCAACCAATTAAAACCAATTCAAAAAATAATTCTTTTACTGAAAACCATTAAGAAAACCAATTCAAACAAACCATTTAATTTTAATAAAGCAATCATTTTCAATAAATTTATCCTTTTATTGAAAATCGGAGAGCAAAGAAATTTCTAATAGCCATATCACCACAATACAACATTCCATTTTTATTGAAACCCTCTAAGAAAAACCATGTTCCATTATTCTATAAAATTTTCATTTTCAAATCTATATTCAAAGATCAAGAACAAAATCACTTTATTCAAAACACCCAATTTTTGAGCTTTTCCCAATTTTCCAAACCATCAAAAATAGTGGTTTCTAACGATTTATAAATAGAAAAATCAAAACCAATTTATCAAAAATAAACTAATTTCAATGAATTCCAAATATTCCTAAAAAAATGATTCAATAGTGAAGCCACCCACCTCATAGGTTTTGGAAAAAACTGACAATGGATGAAGAACGCTCTAGCAACTGGGTTGATTTTCCTCAAAACCACCTTAGATCTCTTTTCCTACCAACAAAAAGTATAAAATATTATCATTTTTGGAATAAAAATCTTATATGTACCCAAAAATGTGTATAACTATGAAACCAAGAGGATTGTAGAAGTATATCTAAGTGGATTTAAGAAGGAAAGATAGGAACAATGAAGAATATCACTTACCGTAAGAATCGGACTTGAAAATACCAAGGGAGGGATCTGGATTGGTTCTAAAACACTTGTGAGAGGTTATTATACCTTTAATGGAGATAGATATCCAATTAGAGTCACATAGGAGTAAAAATGATCAAGTTATGTCCAAAATTAGTGATATAATATTTTTAAGGATCTAAATTTGACTCTATGCATGGTTAGACAGCACGGTTAGCCAAACTGTGGGCTAACTGTGCATTAGATACTGACTTCCAGATCACCCCTTATGTACTCCTCACATGGTATCTATAACCGTGCATAGACTATTCCAAAGATAATGTCCATAATCTAAAACTTTACATGGTTTTTACTATGATTATCGCATGGTTTGTACAAATTGTGCGTAGCCCGTTCGCCTCTCCTTTAGCCCCAAAAACTTATTAAAAGTTTTCCCAACACTCCCATACATCACCCATACACTTTATAAGTATAAAATCATAAATTAATGGTTACATAATGGAAACTTATGGTATTATAAAAGATGATATCTCCAAGACTAATTTTTATACAATGTACGAGAATTATGAGTTAATAGAGTTTCCATTTTGACTCACTAATCCTCGAACTACCTTCATGGACTTAATGAATAGATTCATTAGGGTTTAAATTGTTCAATTTTTTATATCCTTAATAGATTATATTATTGTCAACTATAAATTAACGGAAGAACATTAAGGGCATTTGAATATTTTGTTTATTACCTTACAAAATGAAAAGTTATATGTTAAGTACAGTAAATGTGAGTTTAGAATGGAGTAAGTAAAATACCTAGGAAAATTTATCACCTTTAATGTAATATATATGGATCTTTAAATAACATAAGTAATTAAAAAATGTTCAATAATAAAATTTATGATAGATATATGTAGTTTCCTTAGAATAACTTGGTACTATTATTAATTTTTTAGAAACTTCTCATTATTTTCAAACCCATTAACCAAGATAACATGTAAGGGAGTGAAGTTTTTCTAGATATATGAATTTTAGGAGATATTGAAAAAGAAAAATAATATTCTAATCATCACTTCTATTCTAACATTACCCAGCAATGGTAAAGGATTTGTGATCTATAGTGAGGCATACAAAAAATATATGGGTTTTTTAAGCATTAAAAATGAAAAAGTGATACCATGTGCTCTTTTTAATTAATGATACATGAGTAAAACTACCCAATTAATGATCTATAATTGGAATTAGTGATATTTTCATTTTATATTTGGTGACATTTCCTCTATAGGTATAAGTATGAAATATATACGGATCATAAGAGATGCACATACATATTCACACAAAAAGAGATCAATATGATCCGAATAAGGTGGTTTGAGTTGATCAAGGATTATGATTGTTCAATCCATTACTATCTTGGGAAGGAGAATAAAGTGCCAGGTGATCTGAGAAGAAGGAATATTAAAACCCTATCCATGATGAGGATTGAAAATGATCCAGTATTATTGTACTTGAAATGGATGTACATATGTATTATTAAAGGAATGGAATCCAGCCTTTATCAAATAAATACTTAACCATAAATTCTTTAAAGGATCAAGAAGGCATAAAATGGTGATGAGGAGCTACAGAGAAAGGTATCAAATACTCAAGAGTTTAAATTTGTTATATATAGAGTTATAAGGCTTAGAAACCAGATATGTGTCCCATAAATACTAGAAAATTAAGAAGGGGATGATATATTACATTCATATATCATTATTATATATTTATATAGGAATTACTAAGATGTGTAATTTTAAAAAAAAATCTAGTGGGATAACATAAAGATAGAAATTATAGAATTTTTATCTCAATTCCTGGTATGACAACTAGACAAGGTTAAAAAAATATAAAGCTATAATGAAACCACTTCCTATACCATTATATAAATAGAAAAACATAATCATAGATTTATTCATAAGACTCAAAAGAATATATAAAGTATATAACTCTATTTGATTGGTAGTCAATCACCTTACAAAGTCAACTCGTTTCATTTCTATCAAGGAATAATTATCTCCTAACCAAATATTATATATATATATAAGAGAAGTTGTAATACTTTATGGATTACCACTCTTGATTATATCTAATTTAGATCCATGATTTACCTCAAGGTTCTGGATAATCCTTCAAAAATCATTGGATACCAAGATAAGTTTTAGAATTGTATATCACCCTCAGACAGATGGTCAGTCTAAGATAACCAATCAAACTCTAGAGGATATGTTGAGATAATATTAAATGGATTTCCAAAGATTTTGGGATCAAAACCTTCTTCTAATAGAGTTAAAATATGAAAACAATTTCTATTCTATCATTCAAATGGATCCTTATGAGGCTCTATATGGGAAGAGGTGTCAGACTCTAATATTTTCTCATGAAGTTGGAGGGAGGATGCAAATGGGACCAAATAATATCCAATATATTGTAGATAAGTTCCAAACCATTCAGTATCATATGAAATCCATGCAAAGTCGATGGAAAATATACATAGAAAACAATTGATCAAACCTAGATGTTGAGGTTAGAAATAAGGTGTTCCTTCACGTATCCCTATGTAAGAAAGTAATGAGGTTTGGGAATAATAGAAAACATAATCCTAGATACATAAAACTCTTTTATATCCTAAATTTACTAAAAAATATAGGATGTATACTATCACTCCCACCTGACCTATCTCAATACAAGATATGTTCCATGTTTCCCTCTTAAGGAAGTACTTACAAAAATCTTCACATTTATTAAATCCAGATATGGTACCTTTATATAATTAACATTCATAAAAGTATCATTTGATTAAGATATTAGATCATAGAGACAATGTTATACAAAAATATAAAACATTCCTAATCAAATTATTGTGTTAGAACCACATGTTTGAGGAGGCAACATGGGAACTAGGAGGAGCGATGAAAAAAAGTACACTCATCTATTTTAGTGTATGAAAGTACAAGGAGAAACTAGATAAGATATTATATCAAACAGACAAAGTTATATGAAAAAAACACAAGTTTGAGGGGGAAACATGGGAATAAAAATAGGTGATTAAACAAAAGTACCCTCATTTGTTTTAGTGGATGAATTAAAATTCTAAGTGTGAACTTTCTGGAAGGGAGAGAATATAATGACCCATACATTTATAAATTATATTCCCTTTTGAATTTATAAATTCCTTATTAATTAATGTATATATAGAAAATGCATGAATTATATTTCATTTATAATTTGGACAATTATAAAATACAGCCATAATTATTCATTTAGGTATAAAATACATTTAAGCATCATAAAAATTGTTAATATTTTCATTCTATAGTGAGAATTAAGTTTATTATATATTAATGGTTATAATAAAATCTAGTTTATGCATAATTAATAATCAATGGCATCAACTAGTAGGATCATAAACAATGAATCCCATTTTTAAAGCTTTAAAGGGAGATAGAATCACTAAGATTTTCCCTTGACCAATCCCAATCTATGATTCATCAACTAAAACTAGATTTAAACTATTTATGGAATAATTTAAAGCCTATAAATATAACCTCCTAAATTATATTCTCTATACCACATTAAGAAAGTACTATCAACGCAAACCTTATCCATAGGGAGAATGTTCGTGTAATAAGGGGTTAGATATCATTACCCAGGTATTGTGGATGTTTATATTTTACTTTTCATAAAATAATTATTATACTGATTCCTTTTCATTATTAATTTATTTATATACATGATTAATGAGTATAATAAAATTTATATTTTGATATGAAGAAATCAAAAAAAATCGAAACAAATAGTTGCAATTTAAATACAATTTTTGACAAATATAAGAGTTTTGAAATGAAGGTTTTTTTCTTGAAATATTCTTATTAAATAATATTTATATAAATAAAAATTTTCAAATAATTTAATGAAGTCCTGTGTAATTTTTATAAGGGTCAGAAAGATGTCTGTGTTGCAAAAACTAGTATTTTTCAATAAATATAGATTTTTTAAAATATGTAAATTCCTATATTTATGAAATTATTTTTTAAAAATAATTATCATTTTTGAAATCATTTAACTAAAATTATCCCAAGTTGAGTTTTTTATAATTTTTTAAGACAGTCAATTTTTTGGATAAAAAATAAATACGGTATAAATATTGTAAGTATTACAACATATTAGTGGTATAAAATGGATATAATAAATACTATATAAATAATAATTTAAAATAACTGATTTTTACATTAAAATAATTTTTTTAATTCATTTGATTAATTTTACAAGCATATAATGAATCCTCAAGAACCTATATTATATTTTTAATGTTTTTAAAAAATTATTTATGAACATTGATCACTTAATATCATGAATGGTATTATTTTAATTAAGTTAATTCCTTAAAAAAATAATTAAAACCAATCTTGTTTTTCAGAAACATTGGTAAAAAACCATGGGAGGTTTTGTGGTTTTCATTATTTTATTACATTGAGTCCCAAACCTATATTTAGAAAATAATATAAAATTACCCTCTCTTTTACTATAAATTCCCACACAACATCCCTTTAAACTTCACTCTAAATCCTTGAATCATTAAATTTATCTCTACATCCCACTCTAAATCCCTCTTAATATGTTCAAAAACTCTAAATAAGATCCTCACCATCTTTTATAAGTAACCTCTCAAGTAAGGGATTTTCTTCCTCTTCCTCTTCATTTAAGTACTTTGCATTTAGCCTTTGGAATCTCAATTTATCTCATTTTTATGTTTCTATAAACATACTTTAACTATCAAATTTATGTTCTAATAATAATATATTATTTATCCCCTGTCATTATAACCTTTTCCTAAGTCATTATTATAAAAACTAAGGGATCCATCTTCTTTCATTTCCATTCAAGAACCTTATCTCTATTTAGCTTTTTGAATTGAAATTTTTCATGTTCTCATGTTTTCTTATATATAAATTTACCTTATTAATGATTTCCAAGTATGGGAGACCACCTTTCACTCTTATTAATCCCTTACATGAACCTTTTTGCACACTCATTGTGCTACAGAAATTATCATATGGTTTTATATGCCAAACTTGTTTGTTGTGAATACCATACCCATTTCCAATCAAGGGTGTTAACCTAGTTGTACCTATACTTTATTGAATTTTTAATTCCATGTATATAACTAACACTCCCCAATCATGGTAATTAAAGTGATAAAATATATTCTTATGTTGTAGGATCTGTGTGGCATACAAATTCATGTACATGATATAAATGTGATGGGTGGGGATAGAATTATATAACACTATAATTAATTGGGTAATGTTTTTATCTCATTAGATACTATGTATGGTGCATGGGGGGTCATCCAAATCATACTATGTTATGATTTATTAGTGTTTATCCTTGAGTTATGCTTATGATTTCATGTTTTATATCATTTTTTCATTCCTGTAATGCCTTGATGTTATCATAATATGTAATTATTTGATGTTATTGATTATATTTATCACATTTATATGTCATAATGTTATTCCTATTGACTCACATGTACTAATTTACCATATTTCATTCCTTAATTATTCCTTTACTAGGCTTTATAGATCACCCATTCTTATATTTTTTCCCATGATTTCTCATGCAGTATAATAAGTTCACTGGAATTTAATGGAAAGTTTCAAATTTTTTAAATAATTTAATTGTATAAATGTGTCTAGTTATTATACTATGAATAAAATTTCCCAAATTCATTAGGCCTCTTGATCTTCTAGGTTTTTATTATTTGTAATAAATCATCAAATAAAGTGTCTATATGGTAGGGGTTTTCATATATACTATGTTTTATTGTATATCTTCTAATGGAACTCTACTTAAAGGAAGTGTGTGATAATGTTTCTCTAGATATATATATCATGATAGGTTTATATTCATTTAATGTATATAAATGTGTGATGTGAACATATACTACATAGAGGAGTCTGATGTGAGGATTCTTGGAGAGGGTGGGTTCTCAAGTAGTGGGTCATTACAAGCACTTGATGAATTATCTTTTGAACCTGTGTCCATTATTACCTTATGGGTTTTGTTATTTAAAGTTCAAGTAACAACCTATATAGTGATTTACCTTATATATTGGAATGAAATAATATCTAATCAAACCTAATGTTTATATTTTTCTAGTAATATTCATCAAAGATGGTGTTGTTGGATGTGATAGTGGTGATCAATGATTTTTGATTCTCTAGGGAGAAGACTCATATGTGGATAATTAGTGAGAATCATTTCCCTTATAGACCAATGATTTTTCATGCGGTGCCTGATATATGCATTTAAGAGTCCCAAGAGTTTGTAGTTGGGTACTCTTGGTGTTGAGAAATTATATTATATGGGAATGAAGACGTTGAATATGATATATAACCTATGTGATATTAGATATGGTATTTGAGATTGGTTGGAGGACTTGGTGACCCTAGATGCAAGACTCGGTGCTTTAGTGATTTGGTTCATAGTTAAATGTTTGAGGGTGACCCGTGAGGGGATTAGATTGTACTTATGAGTTCCTTAGAGGAAAAAAGTCATGTTCAAGTTCCTTAGGTATATAATGATGCATGGAAGGTCCAATAATGATTATGGAAAAGACATGGTTATTCTTTGAGATTTTATAGGAGTGTAACCTTGAGTACTAGCACCACAGGATATGAATCACTTAGTATATCATGATATCAAGACTGAATTTGAAGGGAGGTACCATATGGGTGATTTAACATGTTGATTCTGGATATGAGTAAATAATATATTTATAGAATAGGTATATGGTTTTGACATGGAGAAATGGTGGATGATGTTTAAGTGGCTGGTTGGCTTGAAAAACTAGCACGGCATGGAGCATGGTCAATCATTTTGGTGCTCCAATCTAGTTCATTAGTGTGTGACTCACAGGATCATGATATGGTTTTTTTCATTTGGGAATTAATTAGTAATACACCTATTCATTTTATATAAAATCAAGTTAACACACATGCATGGGATCAATTAAAGTTTTAATCAGCTGTGGTTGTGTATGTTGTGAGGGAATATGGGTTCAGATAGAATTTTTGAGCATCGATCAAGAGGATTAACACGTGTATTATTATGGGTAAACCTAATGATATTATTCTTGAGAATTTTTATAAGTAAATTTATATGGTGAGGGTGGAACTGGTGGATGATGGAGGGAAATGATACACATTGTGAATTAGATTTTTTAAATTTTCCTAGATGGAATTTCTATGTGCCATGAACTGGCAGTAAATTGATGTTTCTTCTTTAAACTCGATTATGACTAAGAGAGTCCATGCCATTCATTATGTTTGGTTATTGATGGGGAGTGGGATGTAGTGAGTGGGAGTTTGGTTCAGTAGTGTAATGACTAGTACACTCTTATAGCAGGAAGTGTGATGTTAGTTATAGAGGATATTACTTTCACATTAGTGTGGTTGTAGAGGTATTAGATTGATAAATGGAAAATCATTATTCCATTTTGATACTGGTGGTTAATAGGTGAAAATACATCTATATTCCTCAGTGAATTCCTAGTGTAAATTTAGATATAATTTCGTATGAAGAATGAGAATTGGCTTTGAGATCGAGATGGATTGTGGTGATCCAAGCATGATTGGTTCAGAGGTTTTTTAATTCTCATGGAATGTCATAGAATGATGGATTGTATTGTTAAATTGATAACTAAGCTATGCAGTTTCATAGGAAGTCGAGTATGGACTTTGGTGGGTGTTTTTCAATGATCACTAGATCCCTTCTAGGATAAAAGCATTGTGATTGAGTAATCTGTAAGTGCATTGATGGTTAAATCTAATCATCTCTGAGACATGTTATCCAAAGTATTTTTGACAAGTTTTTTTTCATATAATTAGATGTGGTGAGGTATAAACTACATCAGGTACATCATTTTTTATATGAAGGGTATGTTTTAAGGGTTGGTTGGGGATTTTAAAGGAAAATATGGCATACTTGTGTTATGCTTGGATAGTGGAGGCACATCTATTTTGTATTACAAGTAATAATTGAGAGTTAATAATGGTATTTTTATAGTTCACTTGCATGGGTTCAAGTACGGTGTGTTGAGACTATTCTAAGTGGTTCAGTGGACCATTGAGAATTTGTTTCGTAGGAAATTCTTATAATGGGAAGGCATTGTGCTTCAAAATTAGACTTTATTATCCAAGCCTTACGGTGATGAGAAACATATATTAGACAATCAATTATACAATGAAACATTGTTTTCTCAGGATTGATGGACATCATGGAGCCTCATCTTAGTGTTTCGTTAATACATTTGAGCGTTTTATGGTGTTTCAGTAGTTTATCAACTTAGGTTGGAGTTGATCTTGAGGAGTGTGTTGTACATTCAAGGATGGAATTATGATAAGTGATGATAAATTGATGACTTGATTAGTTCAAGACCATTGATAAAATTTTATATGAGACTTCTCAAGTATGATAAGTTATATGGTGGGGATATTTTAATACCATTTGTATAGATGAGTTTTTGAAGTTCAAGATAAATTTGGATTTTCAAATTAGTGGATGGGCCAAATTTTGAACCAAGATTCCAAAGTTAATTATTAAGGTTTCTATACATAAAATATTTTTTTTGAATGAATAATTATGTTTTGGAGGTGTCTTGGGGGCTTGGGAGGGCCACGGAATGGGTTGGGGTGGCTGAAAATAGTAAGCCATTTCTCTACTATAACCATAGGATATTTGGTGGCCTAGTACCGGCTATTCAGTGGAATTTAAAATGGGTGATTTTATAATTTTTACTATTGGATTCTTGAGGGGATATCCCCACCTTATTTAGGCTCATGGACATGGGGTCTAAACCCCATCTCCTCCCTTTATCCCCCTTCATTTTGGGGAGTTCTTGGATGTTATTCAATGATGTTTGAGGTGATAATTCCCTCCCTACTTCCTCTATCATTATTCCTCTTGTGTTTGTTTTAATTTTAATTTTCATAGGTTAGTAATTTTATATCAATTTCACTAAATAATGGTTAAATCAAAAAAAAATGATGGGGATTTTATTCTTCCTAGGAAGAGGATGTCTTGTGATGTTGTCTACATGTTGCATTTTTTGTTTTTATGAGGCAAGTTATCATGGTGAATTTATTAAGGTTTTTTCTTTAAATTAGATTAATTTTGGTATTTTTTTTTTGAAGTTTAGGTTGGGGTTTTGGTTCAGTTTGGGTTTGGGAGTGTGTCGAGGGTGGACAAAACCCTACTTATCAATGAAGTGGTGGGATTCAAATCCCCAATGAGAATTTAGGATTTATTCCTAACCAAAATATATTTTTTAATTAATTATAAATGATTTTAAATAAATATTTGTGATATTTTTTTGTGAGTTATTAGCTAGGAGTTTGATCTGTGACCGATTGAGTATAGTGAGGCATGGAAAAGCCTGGGAAACAACTATCAATCGTTGAAAAATAAATGGGAAAAGCTTCAAAAGAGGTAATTAGTCCTCAATACACACCTTGTAGCCATTTTCATGGTTCTTTATGAATCATGTGATGTGTGAAAAGTTTTTGGAGGATTTGAACTAAGTCAATTAATTTAATTGAAATTGGTTGAATAAAATGAATAGTTTAATTTTAATTAAAGTGGATTTGATATGGCGGCCTTTATGTTGGGAACCAAAGACACCTCTAAGAGAGGGTGTGAGTTTTTTAGAGATGATGAGGTAGAGTAGGATACGTTAGATCCTTTTTGACACCTTGGAGTCATTAGGCTCATAAGGGTGGACTCAGGGAAATTTATCCTCCCCCATCTATAATGACCGGGCTTTGGTGGGTAGATCATGGGCAGACTAGGGCTGAACTAGGTGAGTGAACTAACTTAAATAACTTGGACATTGAGATGGACCATGTTCTATATCATGACACCATAAACTATAAGGTGTATCCCTGAGGCCTATGAGGACATGTGATAATTTATGATGATGTCAGGTGACAGGATGACCTTTTAGTGAAAGGTAGTTTTTCTGGAGTTGATATTAACCAAGAGGACCCAGTATAGAGTTCCTTTGTTATAACATGATCAAGGGGACCCAAGATGGGTTCCTTCTAATAGGATGGACCTGAGTGAGTGTGTATGGTTACAGGTGTAGATGGTTATGGATGTCACCTTAGAACCTGAACCAACATGTAATCTTGATAGGACATAAATAATAGTAATGAGTCTGGGAATTTAGCCTGCCCTTTATTTGTTTTATTTTATTATTGGCTCTTATATGAGATTAAATGAGACACCTATGAATTAGTTGTTGTTATTTGAATTTTTATTATTGCTTTGGATATACTAAAATCACTTGTTCATATTGATGAAACACTAGGATGCTTGGAATGTCAAGTATTTTGTCTCACAGTGTTTTAAACGTCGATGCCTTGTTTGGATAACATCCAGTTCAAATGGTTGATGTGGTTGTGGATACACAGATATGGTTCTTAGGATCCTGGATCTAATCCTATGTGATGGTGTGTGTATCAGAATTTTTGGAATACTTAGGATTCCTATTAAATTTTGAGACCATTGTGAATGCATGAGGAACTTTGGATTTAAATGTTATACCATTACACCATTTTGAATTTTTATGAATTCTGATATCTAAATTACATCATCAAGTGTTGGGTGGGAATATGTCCATGAGAATGGTTAATAGACATACTGAGGAGAACTTTTGGATCCCCTAGATTAGTGCCTAGGATAATCTCTAGGATTAGGTGGACTGATTAGATATGGTACAGTAGAGGATATGAGTGTTATTGATTGACCAAAATATATTTCATGGGATCTAGGAGGGTATTCCAACTGATTACCTAGGTCACCTTGAAATCAGTCATGCATGGACATATAGGATAGATTTATATATCCCCACCTGGGAATCAAACGATGACCCAAGTGTTAGAATTCTGAGGTATTACTACAGGGTTTATCCTAAGGGATTTAGGAGGATGGATTCTTAGTGATTACCCAAGGTCTTCAGCTCATCATGGTGGAGGTGTTAGAATGGAATACCCAATGTGCAGATACAGGTTCCCTGGAGGTGATTCTCATTCTCAAAGACACTCCTACGCTAGTCAAGGAAGGTATGGTTGATAGGGTTCATGGACCTAAGGATTGTTAATGGTTATTGGGCTTGTCCTTGATTATATGTGTACACTAGTGATAATATTTTGGTATTGTGGTTTTCATAGTCCCAATAACTTACTTAGAGACATTTTCTAATCAATCCAAAGTATGTATTATTAGAGGTTTCTTTATTTGTTAGGTTCTATAGTTTAGATATGGATTTTTTATCATATAACTTTCACATATCATTATGTTACTAGTTATGTATAATACAAATATGGTGTTTCCCTACTACTTTATGTACTCAAAGGCTGCTCAGACCTCCATCAAACTTCGGTGCCCAAGTAAACACTCACTTGTTTCCTGTGTTGGTTGGGTCGAAGCCCTCATTTTTCTCGATCGAGTAGGATATATCTAATGGGATCAGATAATGGGATGACATGAGGCTTGGGGTAGGGAGAAGATCATATTCTATAGTTTTATTTTTTATTTTTTTTATCTATTTGTATATTTGATCGACCCTATGGGTGATCTATATTATATTCCCATAAGTCAGTATTTCATTTCATTATAGCATGTTTAGTTTATTTATTCATCTAGTGTACTCTTATGAATATGATGTTTGGTGTTTTATTTACAATATTTCACTATGATATGTGAGTATAGTCTAACCATGGTACTATCCAAGACCCCCGCTGCAATTTGGTTGCCTCTAGAATGTAAGGAGGCATTCCTAAGATCATGTGTAGGTATATTATTATTATTTTTCATTATGGGTTGGGTTGGGGAATTATAATTATGACATGGGTTTCAAAGACCCTAATATTCATGGGTAAGAATTTTCAATTAATTTTGGTCGATTATTTTACATTTAGGAGTCTATATAAGTCTATAATGGGTTAGAAAAATTTGGGATCTCCAATTTAGGGGAATTAATTAGAGTACAGAGATACTATCTATGATAAAAAATCTCATTGAAGTCTTATTGCTACACCACTATAATTCTATTGGAGGCTCACATAGGTACTTCCTCTACCACTAAAAATCTATTGAGTTACAATAGAGTTCAATTGGGGTTATAATGCACTTTTTAAAGGGTGGTGATATATTTATTTTTAAAATTAAACCTAAACAACACTATTTAAGGATATAATCTGGTAATTTCCCAGTTTTTTCCTTGAGAAGATATCCATAAATCTCTCCTCATCCTCCTTTTTCCTAGGAGTAAAATTTCTATAGTTATTCTAGGAATTTATTCTAGTTGGTCATGGAGACTTGTGGTCAAATTGGGTAAGTCAGATATCCCTTATAATACTAATCTCTCTTCCTATGAGTTTGGTAGTAGATCTATCTCTCTTTCTCCCCATTATAAAGCTTTTGAATGTAACAACCCAAGATTTTATGAGAAATATTCTTTTTAATTTCACTAATGTCTTGTGTTGTACGCTACACCAAAAGAGCTTGCACAACATGCATCCTTGACTTGCCTTGCATTACACGCAATCGCGACTTTCCTCGATAGCGTGTGTAGTACGCAATAACGAGTTTCACTAAACAACAATATGCTATTAAAATATTATTAAAACTAGCCGTTATGAATAGTAATAACCACTTTTGGAAATTTTGTGAATTTTATTTTTTCAAAATGGAATTCATTTTTGGATTCGGAATATCGAAATTATCTTAGGGTGAAATTCTGGTAATTTTCGGATAACTTTCATATTTTGATGAATAGTGGAAATTACTAAATTTTAATTAAAAACAACTTTTTCAATCGAAATAATTAATAGTGATAAATTATTAATTCTAGTGGTTTTAAAGTATATTTAGAATATATTTTAACAATTTAATACAATGATGGTCATTGGATGTAATTTCACATTTAAATCAGTAATAAACAAGTTTCAATCTTTTGATAGTTATTATCTCTTAAAAACACGCTATTTGTTTTGACGACGGGAATTAATTTTTAAATTAGTTAATGAAACTGATATGTTTTTAATTTGGTAAAATAGACATCATTTTTGAGTTCATAATATCAAATATAGCTTAGGCCTAATTTTTGGTATTTTTCTGAAAACTTTCAATTTTTGATGAATAGTGAAACCACTAAGTGGTAGTTAAAAAAACTGAATTGTTCATAAAACTTAATTTTACTGCTTCTGTGAGTGGAATTTCAAAAATCCGAGAGACACGGTTGATGTCAGTAAGTAAAATGTGGTTCAATGAGATAAAAATAATTTTTTGGTGAATAGTAACTTTTTACTTTTTTTTACCACGGTTAAAAGTAAATAGGGTAATTAAGGGTAAAAATGATATTATTATTACCCTAACACATGTCCTAATTCTATTGGACAAGTTTAATTCGACCAAAAACAACCTTAGGAATAAAATATGACCATTTAGGCCCACTTGGATTAGATTAGGACATTTATTATTAATTTATTTAAAGAAGGGTTAAAATAGTTAAAATCAATGTTTAATAAGTAAATAATTTTTAATATGGGGTTATACATAAGATAAATTCAACTATAAATATTAATTACAAATCTAAAAAGATTTCCTACATAATTGTATTTTATTTGTAATTTTTAGACATTAAATAATTTAATTTATTTATGACCCAACGATGATGCAGTAATTATCTTATTAATGAAATATTGACATAATTGATGTTATAAATGCCCAAATAAATGTAATTTGAGACTTTTTATGACTTACATTAATTTTATAGGTTAATATGACATGTTATTGTTGATATAAGTAACTTGGTTTGAACTTATCATTCTGTTATAAATTTCATAAAAATCATGTACCAAATAGTGTCAAAATTGACATAAATTAGTTTTTAAAACAAATATTATATTATTAATTGTTATTTAATTCCTAAAAATCTAAGGTTCGGCCAAATGACTTAGATAAGTATAGATATATTAATAATAAACAACTTGGGGTTCGTTTGTCTTGTTATGTTAAGTTTATTAACCATATAGTGTAAGAAAACAAGAAGCCACGGTAAACGTTAAATTATTTAACATAGAGTTAAATCTAATTGATAAGGTGAAAATAATAACCTAAACTTGTCTAAATCCTATTTGATGAGAGGATTTAGACCCATCCCCACTTTAGCTTCGAAATAATACCCTTTGGAACCATTATAAACCGAATTTTACTATAATATAAAATAATATATTGAAATTTTCCTAAGGTGCCCCTCTCCTCCCTTATAAAAGGGCACCTCCTCCCTCTCTTCCTCACACAACTTTGAGCCTTCAAGCTCGGCCAAACCCTGCCAAATTCTCCTCTCCACTTCCCTAGAAACATCCTAGAGGTTCTGGTCTTCCTCAAAGACCAATTTTAGTGCCCTAAAAGAAGGTCTCAAAGAAGCACTTCAAAGAAGAGGTAATGTCTGTTACCGATTCTTTCATCTTTATTTCTTCTTCCACTTCTTCTTCTTTAGTTGTTTCATTATGAAGTAATAACATCAGTATCACTAATATACTGATATGTTATTATAAGTATGAAACAACCCTATTTCACCATCTATCCATCCTACGGAAAAAGAAATCACCGCGCGTGCGTACGAATGGAATACCGTCTCCACGCCGTGGTGTAATCTATTTTCCACCACCACCTTACTTGGATCGGTATAATGGTGTAAATAATGACTATATATGACTATTATAAATTGATATTGATTCTGAAATAGTATACATATACTCTAATACAATTCCACGATCATAGGAACGATATCATCACTCGTGCGTACGTACGGAATACCGTCTCCACAATGTGATGCGACTCGTTCTACATGATCTTCATTTCATAATGATTATATAAATGAATATATATTACACTAATACCATTCTGGAAATGAGGTATCTATAACCTAAATAAAAGAATAAGAATTTATTCGACAAAACACGCATAAGAACAAAAAGTTATAAACACCCGAATAATAAGTAGCAATGAAAACTTACTACTAAGAAGCTAAGAATATGACCATATATGATATCATAAAAATAAGTATGATTCTTTAATAAGTAAATAACATTATTTAAATAATTATACAGGAGTTTCGGACACGTACAAAGCAAGTCGGACCTAAGTTAAGGGAAATATCACAATCTCATTTTTATCCGAGATTGCTTATACTTTGGTATTTACTGGGGTGTATTTTATCATCCACATCCATGTTTCCTCAATATGTAATGTTATTTATATCCACCTACAATTTTTTAAATCCAATTTTACCCTTTGGTGAGTTTTTAGTAAAAGATATGAAAGGAATCTCTTTTCGTTTTTTGTACGAGGTACTTTTTGCCTTTTCCGACAAAAGTACGATAAGAATGTTTTTTTTAACTTATACGGCATGAATGGATTTTTTTAAAACATTATTTCCAAGAAGATTACATTACAAGTTTTCAAGTTTATTTTTAATCAACTTCTTTTAGTTTAAAATTTTATGACATGTTAAGAAAGGAAAATGTTTTTGAAGAAGAAAGGATATTTTCCTCAAGAATGGAGTTCAAGTGTTTTATCAAAATTATTTTCCATCTAAGATAATAAAGGGTTCTGTTTTTATCCCTATTATTATATGGATTTGATTATGTTGTGATGGAAATATTTTTATGAATTCCTTTATCTTATATGAATTGTTTTATGATGTCATGTTGTTTAAAAATTCCATTTTTATTACATGGGTTATGCAATGATGTATGATTTATGATTTTGTGGCACACATAAGAATGGTATCATTATGAGATGGGTGGGACCTATATCTCCCTCCAATGCATTGGGTAAATATTTTATATCTCATGAGATAGACATGGCTGGAATGGTAGGTTATACCGGTTCAGTGAAACAGGACTGAAACGAGGGTGACTCGGTTCAGAAAGGGACTTTGTCCACTAAGATAGTCTTGGCAATGAGTCTTGACTAATAAGAAATGATTGTCTATGATTATGTGTTAATACCACAAAGTTTCATGTTTTAAGTTATGATTATTGTGATTACATTTCACTGCCATGATTTATCCCATGTTATGTAATTATGATCTCTTTTGCAGGATAAAATTTCCAAAAGTTATGTGCTTGTGTATACAATGTGATTGATATTTCTTTTTTTTACCCTTACTGAGCATTTGATCTCACCCTTTTATGTTTTCTTTTCCCCAAGATATAAAGAAAGGTTTTAGGTATAAAAAAAGAAGATCTTAATGGGAGATGTTGAAGATCTTTCACCAGGATTAGAAGATTATATTCCTAGTTTCCAAAGACACTAAACTATTATGATCCTTGTGTGTGTGTTTTTGTTATGTACTAAGTATTCCGAAAATGTAATGTAATGTCCATGTACGTCAAGATACGGGTCTCTACAGTTGGTATCAGAGGACAGGTTTAGTCAACCTTTGGAAACTAGGATGCGAGAACGTTAGTGAGATCCCTAGAGATATTTCTAAGGTATGTCTAGGGATGTCCCTAAGGATAAGTATACGTATAGGATAGTCCTAGAACTATGGTAACGATCTTAGAATTTAACCTAAGATGTTAGATATTGAAGGTACTCCCCCTTTATTATGTTGTTTTCCCTAGCATGATTTTTGCCTCTCACACTATTCTTTTTGGGTTTTAGACGATGGCTGGAACCCGAAGGAACCGTGTTGATCAATGCAATGGACAATGCAATGATTGCCTTCCTGAACAAACAAATGTTATGGGAGATGGAGTGCAAAATCTTATTGCTATACTTACACAAGATATGAATCATTCTGGACTTCCAAATGAGCATAGAAGGGAAAAAAATTCTATTGAGTCCTTCATGAGGCAACACACACCTTCTTTCAGTGGGACTTCTGATCCACTTGTTGTTGAACAATGGATCAGTACCACTGAAAAGATATTTTCAGTTCTTCAATGTTCTGAACATGATAAAGTCATCCTAGCAGTGTATCGTTTGGAAGGTGATGCTGATCAATGGTGGAATCTTATCAAGAATACGATGCCAAGAGATGAAATTGAGTCCATGGAATGGGACGAGTTCAAGAACTTGTTTTTCAGTAAGTACTTCCATCGTATTCTTCGAACGAAGATGGAAAAGGAGTTTCTTGAGCTGAAGCAGAAGGATGATGAATCTGTTGGTATATACGAAGCAAATTTTACAAGACTTGCAAGGTATGCATCTGGCATTATCATCCAACCTGAAAGTAAATTTGATCGATTTTTCAGTGGCTTAAAACCAAGTCTTTGAAGGGAATTAGCTATAAGATACTTCAGTAGCTATGAATAAATTGTGCGTTGTGCTATGAAGGTAGAAATGGAAGTTGGTGTTACATATCCATCTCATGGTTTTGAAAAGAAACGAAAGATGGAGTTCAAGGAGAAATCTCAGAATAATGGTGAAAAGAAGATGAATGTTTCCTTATGCTCAAAGTGTGGAAAGAAGCATGGTGGAGATTGTCTTAAAGGGACTAGAAAATGTTATAAGTGTGGAAAAGAAGGTCATAGAGAAGATGAGTGTCAAAGTAATGGAAAAAGGGTTTCTAATGATGTGAATAAAGAAAACACTGCAGAGAACGCACCACCAACACTTCAATTCTTCAAGTGCAAGGAAATGGGGCATTATGCTAATAAATGCCCTAATCCAAGGGTTAGTGATGATCAACATGAGCAACCACTTAAGGCAAAGGACAAAGGGAAGTCACATGCGATCACTATTGGCGATGTTGAATATGACAAAGATGTGGTGGAATGATTAAGTGTTTATGTAATGGGATTCCAAAATAATGTTGTATATAGTATCGTGGAATATTGGAATATTTATGTTTTGGTCTATTGTGGTTTTCAATAATTTTATGGTACCGGTAACCATGAAAATTGATTGAGACATTTTTGGTAAACAGATGATATGAGCATAATGAAGGGATAAGAAGATAATGAGATGTTTGATTGTATTCATGAGCTCATGATTGATATAAGTACTAAGTGATATCATGGTTTGAGTATATAGAATTTTGAGGATTTTGGTATGTGGAAAGTGTTAACATTTAACTTCATTCATGTTTTCACTAAGGTTAAATGGGTATTCATTCTTCAAGAGAATACATGATTAAGGTATTCACATGTTTGTAATTTGACCAACAAGATATATCTTATGATATATGGGGGATAAATGATTGCATTCACGTGATTATTCTCTGACATTTCCGTAATCATTTTCTTTATACTATGAGCTTGGGCCGAAGTATTTTAGATAAGCCTAAAGATTAGAATGGATTATGTTGGACATAAGTTAGGATAAAAAGTTTTTTTGATATTATTGATGGGATGTTATAGTAATATAGCTTTAGAAAAAGGACAACCTGCAGGATGGGCGACAGCCCATCGCGTCGGACAAGGCTGTGGGAATCGAACCCACAACCAAAGTGTGACTGGCCTTTATTTCCTACTACTGGCCTACAGGAAGTCCCTGTTTAGTAGAAACTAGTTTTATTATATTAAGCAGTATGATATATGAAGTATAAGTCCATTTTAGGGACCATATAGGATTAATCTCACTATAGAATGACTTATGTATATTTAATAACTTTTGCTAACCTTTTGTTTGAGGCAGATGGAATGACCCGTCATTCTATCACATGATCTACTAACACTTCACGAATAACAAATTCAACTTCATTTATTTAAGAGATGAAGTGTAAATTGTTCAACGCACGAACAACAGTGAGATTGTACCAAAATAAAGTAAGTATTTATTCTAATTCAAATTATTCAACTTTAGGGAAACGATCTTGAAAACCAAAAATGTTGTCCTAGTGCTCTTATATCTGATTAATCAGATGGTACCTTAGATCGTCACAAATTTATGGATTTGTGATTGTTGGCTTTTCCATAGCCATGTTCTCTACCACTCTCCATCATAACATGATGGTTAGATTTTTCTTCCATATCCATATTTTCACCTATGTGGAAACACAATGATTGGTTTATTTGGGTAACCGTTACGTTTCATACTTTCATTTTTAAAGATTGGTTTTGGTATTCCTTTTTACGATGTGGGTTTCTATTAAAGAAACTTTCGAATAGTAAACCATTTATAACCCCGACGAATTTCGAGGGCGAAATTCATTTTAAGGGGGGTAGAATGTAACAGCCCAAGATTTTATGAAAAATATTCTTTTTAATTTCACTAATGTCTTGTGTTGTATGATACACCAAAAGGAGCTTGCACAACACGCATCCTTGACTTGACTTGCATTACACGCAATCGCGACTTTCCTCGATAGCGTGTGTAGTACGCAATAACGAGTTTCACTAAACAACAATATGCTATTAAAATATTATTAAAACTAGTCGTTATGAATAGTAATAACCACTTTTTGAAATTTTGTAAATTTTATTTTTTCAAAATGGAATTCATTTTTGGATTCGGAATATCGAAATTAGATTAGGGTGAAATTTTGGTAATTTTCAGATAACTTTCATATTTTGATAAATAGTGGAAATTACTAAATTTTAATTAAAAACAACTTTTTCAATCGAAATAATTAATAGAGATAAATTATTAATTTTAGTGGTTTTAAAGTATATTTATAATATATTTTAACAATTTAATACAATGATGGTCATTGGATGTAATTTCACATTTAAACCAGTTATAAACAAGTTTCAATCTTTTGATTGTTATTATCTCTTAAAAAAACGCTATTTGTTTTGACGACGGGAATTAATTTTTAAATTAGTTAATGAAATTGATATGTTTTTAATTTGGTAAAATAGACATCATTTTTGAGTTCATAATATCAAATATATCTTAGGCCTAATTTTTTGTATTTTTCTGAAAACTTTCAATTTTTGATGAATAGTGAAACCACTAAGTGGTAGTTAAAAAAACTGAATTGTTCATAAAACATAATTTTACCGCTTCTGTGAGTGGAATTTCAAAAATCCGAGAGACACGGTTGATGTCAGTAAGTAAAATGTGGTTCAATGAGATAAAAATGATTTTTTGATGAATAGTAACTTTTTACTTTTTTTGCCACGGTTAAAAGTAAATAGGGTAATTAAGGGTAAAAATGATATTATTATTACCCTAACACATGTCCTAATTCTATTGGACAAGTTTAATTCGACCAAAAACAACCTTAGGAATGAAATATGACCATTTAGTCCCACTTGGATTAGATTAGGACATTTATTATTAATTTATTTAAAGAAGGGTTAAAATAGTTAAAATCAATGTTTAATAAGTAAATAATTTTTAATATGGGGTTATACATAAGATAAATTCAACTATAAATATTAATTAGAAATATAAAAAGATTTCCTACATAATGGTATTTTATTTGTAATTTTTAGACATTAAATAATTTAATTTATTTATGACCCAACGATGATGCAGTAATTATCTTATTAATGAAATATTGACATAATTGATGTTATAAATGACCAAATAAATGTAATTTGAGAGTTTTTATGACTTACATTAATTTTCTAGGTTAATATGACATGTTATTGTTGATATAAGTAACTTGGTTTGAACTTATCATTCTGTTATGAATTTCATAAAAATCATGTACCAAATAGTGTCAAAATTGACATAAATTAGTTTTTAAAACAAATATTATATTATTAATTGTTATTTAATTCCTAAAAATATACGGTTCAGCAAAATGACTTAGATAAGGATATATATATTAATAATAAACAACTTGGGGTTCTTTTGGCTTGTTATGGTAAGTTTATTAACCATATAGTGTAAGAAAACAAGAAGACACGGTAAAAGTTAAATTATTTAACTTAGAGTTAAATCTAATTGATAAGGTTAAACTAATAACCTAAACTTGTCTAAATCCTATTGGATGAGATTATTTAGACCCATACCCACTTTATCTTCGAAATAAGACCCTTTGGAACCATTATAAACCGAATTTTACCATAATATAAAATAATATATTGAGATTTTCCTAAGGTGCCCCTCTCCTCCCTTATAAAAGAGCACCTCCTCCCTCTCTTCCTCACACAACTTTGAGCCTTAAAGATCGGCCAACCCCTGCCAAATTCTCCTATCCACTTCCCTAGAAACATCCTAGAGGTTCTGGTCTTCCTCAAAGACCAATTTTAGTGCCCTAAAAGAAGGTCTCAAAGAAGCACTTCAAAGAAGAGGTAATGTCCGTTACCGATTCTTTCATCTTTTTTTCTTCTTCCACTTCTTCTTATTTAGTTGTTTCATTATGAAGTAATAACATCAGTATCACTCATATACTGATATGTTATTATAAGTATGAAACAACCCTATTTCACCATCTATCCATCCTACGGAAAAAGAAATCACCGCGCGTGCGTACGTACGGAATACCGTCTCCACGCCGTGGTGTAATCTATTTTCCACCACCACCTTACTTGGATGGGTATAATGATGTAAATAATGACTATATATGACTATTATAAAGTGATATTGATTCTTAAATAGTATAAATATACTCCAATACAATTCCACGATCATAGGAACGATATCATCACTCGTGCGTACGTACGGAATATCGTCTCCACGATGTGATGTGACTCGTTCTACATGATATTCATTTCATAATGATTATATAAATGAATATATATTACACTAATACCATTCTGGAAATGAGGTATCTATAACCTAAATAAAATAATAAGAATTTATTCGACAAAACACGCATAAGAACAAAAAGTAATAAACACCCGAATAACAAGTAGCAATGAAATATTACTACTAACAAGATAAGAATATGACCATATATGATATCATAAAAATAAGTATGATTCTGGAATAAGTCAATAACATTATTTAAATCATTATACAGGAGGTTCAGACACTTACAAAGCAAGTCGGACCTAAGGTAAGGGAAATATCACAATCTCATTTTTATCCGAGATTTCTTATACTTTGGTATTTACTGGGGTGTATTTTATCATCCACATACATGTTTCCTCAATATGTAATGTTATTTCCATCCACCTACAAATGTTTAAATCCAATTTTACCCTTTGGTGAGTTTTTAGTAAAAGATAAGAAAGGAATCTTTTTTTGTTTTTTGTACGAGGTACTTTTTGACTTTTTCGACAAAAGTACGAGAAGAATGTTTTTTTAAATTATACAGCATGAATGGATTTTTTTAAAACATTATTTCCATGAAGCTTACATTACAAGTTTTCCATTTTATTTTTAATCAACTTCTTTTAGTTTATAATTGTATGACATGTTAAGAAAGGAAAATGTTTTTGAAGAAGAAAAGATATTTTCCTCAAGAATGGAGTTCAAGTGTTTTATCAAAATTATTTTCCATCTAAGATAATAAAGGGTTCTATTTTTATCCCTATAATTATATGGATTTGATTATGTTGTGATGGAAATATTTTTATGAATTCCTTTATCTTATATTAATTGTTTTATGATGTCATGTTGTTTAAAAATCCCATTTTTATTACATGGGTTATGCAATGATGTATGATTTATGATTTTGTGGCACACATAAGAATGGTATCTTTATGAGATGGGTGGGACCTATATCTCCCTCCAATGCATTGGTTAAAGATTTTATATCTCATGAGATAGGCATGGCTAGAATGGTAGGTTATACCGGTTCAGTGAAACAGGACTGAAACGAGGGTGACTCGGTTCAGAAAGGGACTTTGTCCACTAAGATAGTCTTGGAAATGAGTCTTGACTAACAAGAAATGATTATCTATGATTATGTGTGAATGCCACAAAGTTTCATGTTTTAAGTTATGATTATTGTGATTACATTTCACTGCCATGATTTATCCCATGTTATGAAATTATGATCTCTTTTGCGGGATAAGATTTCCAAAAGTTATGTGCTTGTGTATACGATGTGATTGATATTTCTTTTGTTTACCCTTACTAAGCATTTGAGCTCACCCTTTTATGTTTTCTTTTCCCCAGGATATAAAAAAAGGTTTTAGGTATAAAAAAAAGAAGATCTTTATGGGAGATGTTGAAGATCTTTCACCAGGATTAGAAGATTATATTCCGAGTTTCCAAAGACACTAAACTATTACGATCCTTGTGTGTGTGTTTTTGTTATGTACTAAGTATCCCGCAAATGTAATGTAATGTCCATGTATGTCAAGATACGGGTCTCTACATTGAATATTTTATATCCTTTAGTCCTGACCATGCTAAACTACTATAGAGACCTTATCCCGGTGTAAAAAATTTATTGAGTTAGTTTTAGTTATTTCTATACTTTTCTATTATTGGTAGTAATACAGCTTGAATTTCTTCCATTTTTAGTTATATTAAAATAAATATGGTGCTATGATTTATTTTCTATATAATAAAAGAACTTCCCTATACTGGTATACATATGTAAACCTATTCTCCCTTGTATATTCTCATATATATGGGTTAGTAATGTTTTGGGGCTGATTGAAAACATAGTAAATGAGATTTTTGAAATTAATAAAGTCTTTTTTTCCTTAATTAATAAATTTAAAATCCTTTATATAAGTTTATACTTATATTTTCCCTGTTTAAATGATCATGTGATATTCCATTAGATTTTTTATTATTAGGATATATCTTAGAATCTAAAAGGTTTTTAAAATGTTAGAGACGCATGAAATGTAAGAATGAACCATATATATACTACTTCCATTCATTTTTTATGAAAAACTTCATACCTTTATTGGTGTTGAATATTCTTAATGGTTTCTTGTTAAGAATTTTTATCTTGTTACTTTTGATGAGCATGGATTTGGCATTATATCCAACTCTTACTTGACAATTATTCACTATGTTTAAATTCTATTTCAACTTAATAGAAATAGTTATTATCATAGATAATTTAATAACTTTATTATATGTAATTTTAATCTCTTGAATAGAAATTAAATAATAAAGGCATAATATGTGTTGGAATAAAAGGTTCTTTGGTAAAACTTATTTTTGACAAATTGAAGGATAATATGGGTTTGTCTCAAAATTCCCCAACTCTTTTTTACCACTTAACCTATTCCTAATGGGATGGGATTCTCTATTTCTCTTACTCAAGTATACACAAACCCCTATACCTTATATGGAATGGGTATTTCACTTGGATGTATTTATGATCATTTAGTACTAACAACTACCATATTCATTAATCCCACTCATTTCATACATAAAGATGAGGTTTAAATACATGAATCATCCTGGTATAGGGAGATATCTAGGGTTGATGCTTCATTATTGTACATGTTTAGTTGAATTCATATACTCAAAATATCTTTATTATTGTCTCATAAACTCTAGATTATGATAGGTTTTTAGAGGTGGGTGGTGATTTCCTACTAGGTATGTATTACACACACTCTTTACATGACTTGTTTAGTTGTGTGAAGATCCATTGGTTCATGATCTCAATGAAGAGAAAGTTCCTAAATATAGGAGATAGTTCTACATAGATTCCTAGAATTTGGTTGGCTCCTTTTTAGACCTCTGGGCGTTCATTCTGAGAGAGATCGGTAAGGTTGTCTTTAGAGGTTATAGTGGTGATCGAATGCAAGGGATGTTTCCTTTTGGTTCTACTTATGTCATTCGTGGCTGGTGCATTATATACACTCTATGTTTTTCTATACATTTTTTTCTATATCAATTTTAGATGTCTTTGAACTTGTTTGGTTACGAATGTATGCTCATATTTCTATTTTACCTATTTTTTATAAACATATTAATGATAAAGTGTTCTAGTTATGTGGAATCTAGTGTCAAGGCCATACTAAATCATGATATTAATAATCAGTTATTATGTGTCATTTATAAAGTGGTTAAATAATCTACCACACTATTCAATTAAACCCTTTATTTTTACACCGATATCTAGAAATTGGGAGGTTCGATTGAGGTTTTTTGGTGACCTGAATAAATTTTATTCTAGTTATTAGCACACAATAATTAAAAAATGGAATTATAGACCACTTAATGGGTTCTTGGGTATATGAAATGAATGTATCTTGGAGATAAGGTTTTTAGGTTTCAGAATGTTACCTATAAATATACCTATGTTGTATAATTATTATAGAATATCATGTCAGTGGAGGTATTCTAGGATCTTTATTTCCTATTTTCCTTAAAAAATTATTTTTTACTAGGTCTCACGCATCATACTAAATGTTTATAGTTAGGGACGAATAGGATATCATCCAATATTGTGTGCGTGTTTATCTTTATTTATTATATTACTGTTAGAATTGGTTAAAACTCATATTAATTAAACCATTGACATTAAATTAGTGTTATTTCCTTATATATATTTTATTATAAATTAGGTTAATATGGGTAACTAATTTATTCATTGGATTGATAGTTCCTTCATATGCTAATGGAAACTAGAATTTTTTATGTCATATCCAAAGAATTATTTTACTTTTCTTTGCATGATTCTTTGATAAAGTGAAACTATTTTAAAATAATTTATAAATTTTTTAGTAATGATAATTGTTTTTTAAAATGAAAGTGGTGGAGTTAGTGTTGGTTTACACAAGACCAAAATGATTTAACTAAATTATTTTGGGGTTTTCTTATAGGAATAAAGTATTGATATTATTTTTTATATTATTATAGATAATTATTACTAGAAGTCTATATAATTCTGATAAATAATGGTAGGATGAGAATTTGACGAATATTTGGACACTAGTTGACTCATAGTACTTAAAGGGGATTGGTTATTTACTTTAGGCAACCAGTTAGGAAGCTCTATAAAAGGATCTGACAAACTTCTATGTCATTAAGATTTTTAGTTTCACTATCCTCTCTTATATTAGGGTGATGTTTCATTGTATGAGGTTGGTAGTGAATTAATAATATCTATTTAATCTTTGAAAGTAACAAAAAACCTAAGAATAATTGAGTTTGTAAAGGAACCCTCATGGAAGAAGGGAATTTATATTAATGGTGGGACATGATGCTCGAGGATAATAAAGATCATCCTTTACCTGGATAGGGACTCAAGATATTTCCTTATCAAAATTTTATCTAAATAACATACATTAGGTGATACAGAAGAAGTCCATGAACCTTAGGTAAGGCTAAATGTCAATCTTGAATAATACCAATAGCTTTACAGACCTTATTTTCATAGTTCCTTATATGATCAGGTATAAGGAATCCAAAGCATGACACTTTGATATAGACTTGAAAGATCCACTATAACCACAGGTGTCACTAATAAACTTTTCCTCCTTCCCTAATGTGTTAAAGAAAGTTATTCTATATGTGATAAGGTCTATGGTAGGTGCTACTATTAGTGTCTTAGTTCCTGACTAGTCAATTGGGGATACCTCATCTAGTAGTGGGAAATTACGATGGGAGGAAGTAATTCGATACTGCTTTTTCCAATGAAATTTGGGAAGTGTTTCATCACCTCCCAATTTAGGAATACCTTTTATTCAATTTCATCATTTTTTGTGGTAGGGTCATATCAAGATGGATTATAACTTTGAGTTAAAAAAAATGTCATTCTGGCAGCTAGAAAGGTAACATTCATAGGTTTTTATGGAATAGTGCATCAAGGATCATAAAAAACCTCATTAAGCTTGAGAATTACAGGCTCAATCAGATAATAATTCTACTGGGGGAAATTGAATACTTTATGGGAGATTAGGTCAAAGAGGTATTCATGTAAATTGGGTTTTTTCGGTAAATATAATATATTTTAAGCAGGGATTTTTTATTTAGTTCGTTTCAAGAGTTTAGGAAGGACACACCTTATAGTGCCTTCTTCTACTGATTCAAGCATAGGGCCTTCTACTATGAGAGGTGTTGTTTTAGAATCCTCTATAATGGTTGGTGTTTTATTTTATATAGAGCAATTGAATTGTTTTATATCAAATAAACTAGTTTTTTATCTCAAGAATAAAGTATAAATACTTTCCTCTTACATTAATCATGTGGATCTTTTGGGGAATTGAATCAAATAGATTATGAAATATCCATATTATGCTATATTTGTATCCTATTGCGGGTATTTGTGGGATCCCATGGTGTTGAATATGAAATCTATTGATGTTATTTTTTATGGATTTTTAACCCAAGTATCAACCTATCTAAACTACTATCATAGTATGTTTTCATTCTCTTCCATAGTTGGTGTTTAGTATATGCTTCATAAAGAGTAGGAATTTCAATATGTTCAAGCGAGAACTAACCAAATAGAGATCGGCTATATCATAGTGGATATAGTGAGACTTATTCATATATTAGTGGCATCTAAGGAGTGTCGTACTTTACCTCTTATTGTGGATATCTATCTAGACATTTTTTGTAAATATTTTTTAGTCATACATCTAGAATGAGAAGTGGAATTCATTATTGGCCATTTTATTATAATGAATCAAAATTTATTTCTCCATACCATATTTCTATAATTGAGATATGTGAGTTGTAAATACAGTTCGAGGATATCAAAGAAACCTAGTTCAGGTGAAATTCTAGATTTGAGTAATCATTTTATTTCCCTAAGATACTCTTTTTATTATTTATAATGAATTGAAACATAACTGAGAAAAAAATCATATGATAAGTGAATCAAATAAACAAAAATTTATTTAATCATAATAGAACATTAAAACATAATTACATGATATAAATTATTTCATTCCATTGATTATTACATAACATGGGAGATTAAATCCTGTAAAAGTTCATAAATTAATATTGGGATAATAAATAGAAAATAATAACTTTTTAACAGCTAGAATATCCCCTAGATCAGCTTCCCCATTGAAAATAATAATCATTAAAACAAAAAATAAAATAAAAAAAATCATGAAAGGAGAAAACATGTTTTAAAATTAAAAAAAAGTAAACTATAGGAATAAAAATTGTGTTTTATGAAGTTATAATGGAATAAATTCATATAATGTAATGGTATTAATATAGTCATTATATGACCATTATTAAATGGTATATATCCATTGGGTATAATACTAGTAAACTTCTTACCAGCTTAGAATTATTTGTATATAGACAATATATATAGTAAATTTAGATTTTGAAAATAAAGATTCTCATTATAAATAATTTACTTGAAATAAAGTAAATGATTTTTGGAATATAACTAAAAGATGTTAATCAACTTGGTAAAATAGCATTGATACTAAAAAATGGTTTTATGAATTACATATTTTTGTTATATTTATTACTATTAAATAATGATAATTGTATTGAAAAAATTAAATTATTTATTAGTAAAATAACTTAACAACATATAATAAATAATTATGGAAGTATATGGAACAATAATTTAAATATTCATGGGAAAATGGTTTATTTAAAAATATAATTTGTATTATATATGATAGTTTTTTATTTAAAAGTTAAATTTCTCGTATTTAGAGTTTTACATTTAACTAAATGTATTTTTAATATAAAAAAATAAAAATAATAATCATTAATTTATTATTAATTATTTATAAATAAAGATAAAATAATTTTATGTAAAAATTTTCTTTTTCACAGAATTTTTTTCTCTGTGGTGTATTTTAATAAATTAAAATTATCACTCTTAAAGAATAATTTTATTGAAAATTATTTATTATATATATATATGGATGATTTAAAATCTATCCAATGATTATTACATAATAATTAATAATATTAAAATCATTTTTAGGCTTAAAAATACATTTTTCTTAAAAGTGATTTTTTATGAGTTTTTTGTTCTTATATAAAAATTAATTTTTATAACTTTTAGAAATTTAATCCCATAAAATAGATTTTATATTTTTAATTATCATGTTCAAATTTAGTAATATGGTGAGTTTTATTTTTGGTCATAAATATAATTTACCAAGATAAAAATTGAGTTACCGTAATAAAAATAAAAAGAGGTAAAGGGGCTTAACTATAGGGTAAGGACTTAAAATATCACAAAACTATTAGAGTTGGTGCCCTATAACAAATAAATTTTTACTTTTTATTATATGTATGTTAAAATATTTTAATACTAATCTTATCATATATTGATTTTTCTTTTATTGAATATTAATGTGATAGTGTCCTTAAAGTATTTTTCATGAAAAAAGATTATAGAAGTTACCCACTTTGATGATAACCATGAATGTTTATAAAAATGTTAAAGAATGTATATATCCAATTGTCAGTTTTCATTATATGATGGTATATAGATAATTTTAACTATCAAGTGATTGATTCTCATAAGAAGGTGAGGCTTTATCTCATAAAGTTCACACTTTGAAGTCTCTAAGATGAAAGATTACGAGGATAGGCCTAGTAATAGGAATTCCACATGTATTCATGTTATTTTATATTATTATATGAGAATGTGTGTATTGGTCCTTCGACTTGAGATTATTATTAATGCTTATCATTGGTCATGTTCTTTGATTTATTGTCAAAAACTGTAATGTCATATGTCCTTGGTAAAGTAAAATATGTTGGGTGTGTCATGAGTGATATATTGTCGATGAATAATTCATGAAATTATTTTTCCATTTCAAGACCAAAAGATGATATCTCTTCCCTTTTATTGAAATTAAATTGTTAAACTAAAATCCATGGAAATAATGATTTATAGGTTCCTTTTAAAAAGATGAAGAGATATATATCAAGCTTATGGGTTTAAGAAATTAGTGTGAAACCATATTAATGAAATATTGAGACAAAGGTATTATATTACCTAGTGAGTTTTTGTATGTGGTTGTTGTCATTATGATATTAACTTCCTATTTTTGGGTTCCTTTACATGTTGTTACACACAAATATTGAATTTTAGTAAATCCCACCTAATCCAACTCTGGAAGAGTCCTAGAGGTCCACACACTTAGTGTTTCTATTGATATTAGTGGAAATATATTTGAATTTAATAGTTAGGACAAAATTTATTTTCAAAACTGTCAAATAATATTTATTTAATATTTTATGATCACATATATTATGTTGAATATTAAATAAATTTTTACTCACAAAACCTTTGAATAGTGTATTTATTTGTCTCTTGTTTTATTAGAAAGGTAATACATAAAATTTATTATTAAATAAAATATTATTTATTTATGTGAATATTAAAATTAATATTTATTCTATAGACCATGAATAGAGTATTAATTTATTATTAATAGTACTTATTATTTGAGGTTTGGTAAATATCAAACTAGGTATAATGACTGAGTAAATAAAAGAATGAAAAGAGTGAAATAAGTTTTATATATCATTTAAATTATTTATTTATATTATATTTAATTATGTGAAAATTATTATATTCCATGATATAATAATATTCTTATTATTATTATTAATATTTTCATAATTTTCATTATGAATATATTTGTTTTATTATTTGATTAAGGGTATTTTTGAAATTATCAATATTAAACCCCATCTCTATATTTACCCACTTAAGGTAATTTTAGAGAATGAGAGATATCATTTTTGTTGTGCACAGCTTATCTTATTCTTATAAAATTATCTTAACAAAGATCATCTATAGGGTTTTACTCAATATTTATAGAATTTACCACCTCCTTCTTCCCTCTTAAGACCAAGAGAACAAGTGAGAAAATCCTTCAATCCCAAAGGATTCTGTTATGATAAATAAAAACAATGTAATATGGTCAATTAACCATTATAGCACCTAGAATTTTATTATAATAGTTCAGAGATCAAATATAATGTTCACATAACCAATAGATGCAATCTAAATTGCATACTCTTAGTATAATGATGGTATAACTCAAACTAGGATTGAAAGAACAACATCTTCATTGAAGGAAGAATCTTATGATCAAAGTAATTCTTGTTATTAAATTAATTATAAATTTAACATTAAAAGGTCCCCTATTTTTCTAGGATTTAATTTATCTTATTTATCTAGTTATATTCATTATACATGACGATTAATTTTCATTTTATTATGGGTTATCCAATGAATCTAGAAAAAAACCATTGTTCTTAATGGGCTTAACCAGCTTCCACCAAGCAAGAAACATTCAAAAACATTATATTAAAATGATTTTATGATGGAATGATCATCCAACCCTTATCTTATCTCAGTTATTTTCCATCTTTATATACACTTTCTTTGAAAAATTACATTCCTTACTCATTAAGTAATGGGTATTTTAGAAAATTCTACTCAAGATCATCAATAAAAGGACCCATCCACAACCCACCACAAATAACACATTTCCTTTTGTTTCCTATTGAACTAAGATCCAAATTATCTCCCTAATAATTTTCTATAACTTTTTATAACCTCATATCACAAAAAGGAGTCTCAAATCCTTCATTTCTAAGATGCTCCATATGAGAATAGTAAAGTCTTCAACAAAATTGGTATCCTCTCTTTAATCATTCTTATTTTGATTCTTTATCCACATCATCTTTATACTTATATTTCACTTTAATAACATGATTTTGAAACCATTACTCTTCTATAAAGGTATTATTATAGCTATAAAATAGCATTTCATTATTTATTCAATCATTATAATTCACTCATGTTTTGGTCAGTTATACAACCTACATGAACAATGATGTTATAATATATATGTAATTAATGACTAAGAAAACATAAATACTGATCATATGATATAAGAATGATGAATTTAATATATTTTCAAAATTCCTAAAATAATATATATATATATATATATATATATATATATTCAATAATATATAGATATGGATATTGTAAAATGATGATCTAAAGATGGAGAATTATGAGTGTGTAGAAAATTTATTTGTAAGGGTTATTGAATTTGTGAAAACATTTAAAAATTTTGGTGAAATGTTAGAGGACATAGTAGTGATCAAGAAGATACCATTCATTTTTTCTAATAGTTTTTATTCTAATGTCTTTAATCTTGAAGATAGGGATCCAATTTCACTTCCTATTAATGATCTATATTGTATTATTCTAGCCTAAGAGATTAAAAAGGATAATGATACCAAAAATAAAGTTGAGGACAAAAAATAAATATCTTTTAAATCCTTAAAGGAGTAAAAAAACAAGAAGGAACTTAAATATTATGAAGCTATTTATTCTGACATAGAAGAAAAAGTTGATGAAAATTTTGAAAAATAATAACCTATCTCGACAAAAGTGAGAAGTGGTATATGAATAAAAAAGTGAATATTCCACTAAAATTATTCAAGTGTGTATATATTGAAACCATTTTAGAAAATAGTACAAATTTGAAACAAAAAAAATCCATTGATGTTGAAAATTAAAGGCTAAAAATATTATCAAATAAGAAATAAATCATTTTAAAAAATTATTTTATAGAATAGGGTAATATTTTATAAAAATAAAAAAAAGATAAATTTCATATCTAACTGTGGAGAAATTGAAATAAATTAAGAACAATATGTCGAAACTTCAAGTGATATTAATGATAATATACTTATTTACAATGTTAATGAATAAAATATCACTAGTTATAAAAGTAGATAATTTTAGATTTAAGAATAAATTAAATTTTAGTTTATGTTAAAGATAGAGTTAAGGGAGTGTCTTTAAAATATCCAAAAAATTAGATAAGGAAACAATAAAATTGAAGAAATAAAATCAATCACCATATAGCATGGGAAATGTTTAAATAGAATAAAAATTAATTTTTTTGAAAGAGGTTTATGATTTAAAGAAGTTTCTTTATGATGATATGACTCAAAAATAAAGTTGGAAGAAATAATTATTGAAAATTATACTATGTTTTAACTTGTTCAACTTAAATTGGAAAATATAGAAAATAAATTTTATAATCTCGTATTCATCTTCAAAATTTAATTCATGAAGTTGGAGAAAGTTCTAACAAAAATTATGTTCAATAAGACTAATAAATATCACTCCCAATGAGTTTTAAAAAATCTGAAAAATGTTCTTATGATTGTTGAATTGAAGAAATAGATAAACAATACTAGGTGTGTGGTCACCCGAACCAATTTTTAGAAGTCTAGAAAATCTTGGAACATATACTTGAATATAAAAAATAATACAAGTATGGATTAATAAAAGGTTAGAATTAAGTTAATAAAAAAGAAGAGTATTGGGATCCCATGATAATTTTGGTTTATAAAAATTTTATAATATTATTGGTTAGAAGTATGAAAAGGTACAGGTGTTGGATTTTGGACAGTTTTTTTTATTGAGGAAAATATTCCTTTTATGGATACTGTTAGCATTATTAAGTATTAGAGAACATAAAAATAATTTTTTGGTTAAACCATCAATAATCCTATGAATTTAGAAGATTTTGGATTAATAATTTGGGTGGGATTCATCCCACTCAAAGAATATATGTTTAGAGGAAGGTAGAAAATTATAGACTAAAGACTTGATTTTAGCATTTAAAATACATTTTTGGTATATGTTAATATCCATTTTTTTCATTATGATATTTTCATCACCAAGTTACCTACATAATTTTTCATCAATTACAATATTTAAAAGACATAATAGAGGAAGGATAAAGAAAAGGAAAAACACTTTTTATAGAAGTTTCACTTAAAGATTAAAAATAGAAATGTTCATGGATTTGTGATCGTGGATGTTCTTTATATATAATAGGCAAGTTAATCTTGTTGAATAATACAAAATATCTAAATTAGTATTCAGTGACATTTAGGAATCATGGTTCACTCAAACTAAATTTTTTTGGTTCAACTATGATTGGTAAGGAAAAAATGAAGTCCTAGTGTACCCTTTATGTTAATGGAAAAAAACACAACCAAGTTTTTTTCATATTTTTGATGAAGGAATTGAGGTTATTTTGAAGAAATATAGTTTCTTTGTAAAAATTATTTAAGATGGTAAAATTTTTACAAGACAATAGTTAACTAAGGGATATGTATTTCTAGTAGGGGATGTCAAGAATTCATGTTACATGAGTAGGAAAGGTGAAAATGAACTATGGTATTAAATTATTTGTCACCTTGATCTAAATCATAGTTTTAAACTTACCAAAAAATAGGGTTTTGTGATGTTTGAAAAATAAAGAGAGAAACTAACTGGATATTCTCTAAATGCCAAAAATGAATGATTAAAAATTATTCAAACAAGAATTTTAATCTTGATACATCTCAACCCTTATAGATTTTATATTAAGATATATGTGGGCCCATGAGAGAGAAATCAAAAGGTATAGATAAGTACTTTATTTATTTTATTCATTCATTTACTCATATTTCTTTTATTATGTTTAAGAAATACAAATTAGAACCACTAAATATGTTCAAAACTTTTAGAAGGATTCTTGAACAGGAGTGTGTCTATTCATTAAATATGTTCTAAATAGATAATGGTTTTGAATAGGAAAATGGTATATGTTAATCGTACCTTGATAATCATGGTATTCATGTTTAACTCTGTGCACCATATAACCAACAACAAAAGCATGTCACTAAATGTAATAATAGAATCTTTGTGATGATGTCTTAGAAAATGTTGATAGAGAATGAAACCTCTTGGTACTTATGGTAACATACTATTAGATAATCAATTCACATTAATATTTGATTATTATATATACCAAAATTTAACATGTCACCATAAAATATACGATGTAAGAAGACTCGACTTTGAATTAAAAAACTCACCTTCCATTGGGTGTCGAAAATAATATATATATTTTCTTAATGTTGGAAAGTTACTAAATTAGGTCATCTATCTTGAGGTGCTTTTTCATTCAATCACTAATTATTTTTAATTCACTTTTTATATTTTTTATATTTTTATATTTTATAAAATAATTGAAAAGACAGGGTTATTAATATAAATTAAATATAGGAAATAAATATGAATACGAAAAATGAAAATATAATGAATTAAGTTTTTAAAAAATAAAACTCTTCCAAAATATTATTCCTGAGTAAACCATCATTGTCACTTGTCTAACCTCATCCCTCGATAATTAACACACTCAATCATATATGTGATCATCCTCTTATGATCCAATTGTGAATATATATTGTACTTAATGATCACTAAGTACACTACACATAAACCACCCTCCATGGTTATCAAGTTAAAGGAATCTGAAATTAATATCACCCTCTAACTCACCTTCCAGGTAAGCAATAACACCCATTGAACACAAATCGCCAAGGATTCATCATATGACTTAGTAATCATGGAAGGGAGTGAAAATAATGTAGAATAATAAAATAAACCTAAGAAAAGTATAGTGAGGATGTACTATCACTTTATCTACTACTAATCATACTCATCCTAACCCATAGAGTATAATTAACATTAAAAAAATGCAAAGATACCTGGTTTCAACACTAGATTTATCCCCCAGGAGATTCCTCAGGTCATTTACTCATTATCATAAGTATTGGATATCATAGCGAAGAGGGAGACTGAAAGAGAGACATGAGGGAGATAAATATAAATAGTTTTCTAAAATGATGAAAATTAAAATTACGGGATGAAGATAAAATTAGAATATAGATGAAAAAAATCTAAAACTCAAAGTAGTAGAACTCCAGTCGAACTCTCCACTATAAAAACTCTATTCATCAGTGGAAACCTACTCCTATTTGAAGGATTCAAAAACTATTATATAATGTTATACCTTTCTTAAAAATATATCAAGTATTTTGAAAAATTTGTGGCACTCAAATGCATAAAAGTTATTTTATTTAATCTTGAAAGACCATATTTCAAATATCCTCATATGGTCAGCCTTGCATGTGTTTTAAAACTTTCCATTACTTATTTGTTCATGTTGTACCACTTTAATAGACACATCATAGGACTCCTCATGCATGAACCCATGTTATACTAACACATCAACATTATAGACCTTCCTTTCAATTCATCATGAATTCATTGAAATCATATACATCATATGTAGAGACTCTAGTCTCTCACTATAAGATTTTCAAGTATTTCTAAGAATATTTATGAAGACAATAACATAGTCAGTGAGGAATTTTGGGGGCCAAAGAGCCTCTATGGGGTGTTATTAAAAATATTAAATATATTTTATCAAACATGCACATTTTTTTAGTTAATGTGAAATAACTACCAAATGGAATCTGAGGTTATAAATCTAAGACCATATTTGAGTCCAGAATGTAGGGTTTTCCCTAAACATGACATAAAGTTAATTGGTGTCAGTTGACCTGTTGGATGAAACTGTTGGTGGACTGTTAAATGGAGGTTTTTTATTTAATTAAAAATTAAATTAAGAAACCTACTTTTCCGCCTTTTTCACCCACAGTCATCAGAGGAAGGTAGGAATTCTCCCTTGTGTTGACATATTAACTAAGGAGAAAGAAGGTGGTTATGGACTCTGATCTTGATGATAATCACTCATGGATCATGCTACAATGGCTTTTGAGTGTGGATCTACACCCAATGCTTTGATGTTTTACCATGAGGTAGGAGGTTTTGATTTTTATGTCTTTAAAAAATTTATATGTATTTTTTAATATTTATATACCTTTTATGACTGTTCTTGATCCCATAGGGGTTGATCTGATATAATTTTGGTGGAAAATGGTGGTTCATGTGAATCACAAGAATTACCCATTCACAAATACAGATGACATGGTGTGTAGTGTCGGAGACAAGACCTATTTTATTTCCATTATGGGAAGATGATCTTTGAAGACTGCATGTTGTGTACTAGGGGTACATAAAAAAAAGTAGACCTTGGTTGTGTGGCTGAGGACATGGGAAGATATGTCGTGCCAATGGACATGTTCGTGTGGTTGTTCATGGTGAGAGGACATGGGAATGGTTTGCTTGCATGGGAAAGAGATCGAGGATATATAATATGCCTCGGATTCCAGGACACACTGTGTACTAGGTACACACCATTTTTGTAGACTTGGCCATGCAACTCTTACGTGATAAGATACAGTCAGGGCATGGGTGAGGGCAGACATGTCATGTTTGTCATATAGACTCTGGGTAAGCTCACATGGACATATAATCCATGAATAATAGGACACAGTCAGGTTTTCATGCATGGTCACACACTATGTGGACCCTAGTACATGTTGTTTACTTTTCTTGTAGACTACCTCCTTGTATATCTTCTTTATCAGGATTCATATTTAGTCCTGTGAGTAGCCTATCCTGAGTAGTTTTCCATGAAGAACATGATGGTAGCCTTCATAGTGATATACAAGATATGAATTGGTGTGATTCAAGAAATATGATGCATCAGATGTGATTGACCATGGATAGTGATCAGGATGGAACATTAGATAGATTTTGGGGGTGGAAACATTCCCTGTCATAATAGGATGCATGTCGCCAAGACTCTTTAGGATGATCAATCAGTGCTCCCCTTTTCCTAGTGTGTGGGTACTCTATCTTATGTAGTGATATGATGTGAAACATGATGTGTGTGATGATCCTTTTATTAATTATTGACTATTTTTAGAGATCAAGTTGGGTTTTCAGAGAGACATTGGTATTAGTACTCCCATGTCATTACAGAGCACAGGTTTCCCTTACCTTTCAGACCAGCAGAGACACAACTCCCCCACACTGAGGATTTTTCCTCTACTAACTGATTAGTTCTTCTCAGGTTAGTAATCTCAAATCACTTCAGGGTGTAGGTCCCCCATAGCATTTATACAATAGATCTCATACTCCCTCATATGAATATATGTCCTCTATTTTTGGAGTGTTAATCCCTTATTTTTGAGCTCCGATGGGGATTGAGTCCTCCACGGGAGTTATAGATCCACAATATTGTGTTTACAGTTGTGAGGAGTAGACCTCTACACTTGTTACAAGAGATACATTGTTAAAATTTAGTGCTCCCTCAACGCAGAAAGGAGAAGACCTCTCCATATGGGTTCTTTAGAGGTTTTGTGGGATGTTTTAGAGTTAGTAATCCTTTGTATGTAGGTAAGAATCATGGTGTGGGTCCCTCATTATTTTCTCTTGAGAAGTTTCATGTGGTTCTTGGTTTATTGGTAGATAACACTTGAATATGAGCGTAGTGTCAAGGGGAGGGCCTCTCCACTTGGGTTCTTATAATCTTGTGTGTGGTGTAAGATAGTGGAGACAAGACATTTGGTATTGGGCATGAGAGTTAGACCTAATGAGTTGTGGGATGACTCATCATTCTTAGTTGGTCTATGTAGATGGAGATCCCCTTTCATTCTCATTTTGGTTTCTTTGAGCATATCCAATTTTGGTTGATTTGACCAACACATATGAGTTTGGGTTGACCTTTTGAATGATTGTGTGGTAGTCTCTCCCATTTATTTTGGGTTTATGGGGTATGTATTGGGCATGTTTACAGTCAACCCAACATGGGATTTTACCACACATGTTTTGTATTATACATGTGATAGGATCTTTGTTGGTGATACCGATGGTCCTAGATATGGTGGAGCATAGAAGCTCTTAGTGCTAAAAGTGTACGGTGGAAATCTTGTAGATTAGATTCAAGCTCTATTTATTTTTCCACATTTTCTTATTTTAGTCAGGTTGGGACTCTTCTATTGTTGGGTCTATATTTTTTCCATTTTACTTTGTAATATGTGTTTGTATTATGATGTTTTTCTATAGGTTTTTACATGAATGGTTTTCACTCTATATGTTTTATCACTTGTATATCACTTCACTTTTTTATGGATATGTCGTGTGCATGCATACAGGCATATAGGATAGGGCCTCTAATATCATTTATGTCTTCTTAGTACTATACCCAGCCCCTATCCTATGGGAGATGGCCCTGGGGTTGTTGTGGCCTAGTCGTTCACCATCTAGGAGTGCCCTTGAGGGTTGGGTCATGATAGAGGGGTATCAGAGGAGTTCATTCCATGTGATACTATTTGGATTTATCCCATTATGAGGATTAGTTAGGACTTAAGCAATGGTGTCAGAGTGTTTCATGTGTATATTTTAGGCCATGGAAATCAGTGTTGGGGAGGAGGAAAATGTATTCATTCACAAGGACTCTTACTTCCTACTTTTCAACTTGGTTTACTGAGACATTGGTTACATGGATCAATGGTACATGCACTATATAGGATTATGTCCTTTGACAGTCCTTCTTGATCCATCTCCCCATATGTGTGTGTGTGTGTGTTAATATAATGGTGGTTTATTTTAATCACTTTTATAATTCCTACATACTGATAGCCAGGTTGGGTACATATACAGGATCATGAACATGATCCATTGAGAGATGAGCCCTTAGTTCAAGGAATTTGGGATGAGTTTTTTCCTCTATGTGGGAATAGATAATTGTTTATCCCTATTGAGTAGTGCATAAATTCACCTCCAATGGTTCAGTGGGATGATTAAATTCTTATTGTGTAGCTGATAGTTCCCACAATTCAATACAATGATAATATACACATGTTTATAATATTTCATCAGTTCCAATCATAGATACCACTAAGGTTTTTGGGTGAGATAGACCCTCAAGCAGCGGAGGATTAGCTCAATGTGGTGGTACATGTTTTTAGGCTGGTTCAGACCCTAGATAATTCGATGGTTGTGCTTACAACCAGTCTTCTTTTGGGAGTATCAAGGTGTGGGAGGAGTCTAATGATGTAAACCCAAGATGAGATGAGGATCTCATGGTTATCCTTCTAGTAGTTTTTTTATAATGATTACTACCCTTCAAGCTTTCACTTCTAGAGGATTCAGGAGATCCTTAAGTCGGTTCAAGGTGACATGTCATTTTTTGAGTATGTTATATGGTTCCCTAACCTTATGAATTACTCTCTTAACATGGTCAAAGATAGATACTTATTGGAATAGAAGTTTGAGTATAGCCTCTATAGATACATCCATGTAGTCTTGGTCTCCTTGTGTCATCCCTCTTATGAGGGAGTCCTAGAGTGGGCACTGGTGATAGAGATCTTCTTGGCATAGGGTTGAGTGAATGGATAAGTTAATGATTATCATGAGGTTTCTTCATCTGTAGTAGCTAACATATATCAATATACATGACTAAAATGTAGGAGGTACACTCATTCCCAAAATCAGACACACGGGTCTACAGTGTAGGAGTTTCACCGATGATTCAGTCAGCTTGGTGAGGGGTGATGTTATGCTTGTGATGGGAGAGGTCACCTGGAACATGATTTCCCAACCCATAATTCATTATATGATGGTTAGTTATTGGATGTACCTCTTTGTAAGAGGTATCATTATGACTGGGGATCTTCTAGGTGTTGTCTGGGAAGACCCTAAGGAGGCAGAG
The DNA here is from genome assembly GCA_963277665.1 of Viscum album. Lineage (NCBI taxonomy): Eukaryota > Viridiplantae > Streptophyta > Magnoliopsida > Santalales > Viscaceae > Viscum > Viscum album. Next base: position 659,306,801 of record OY728140.1, read on the forward strand.
TAGGCATATGTGTAAGAGGATTTGGAGTTCTGGAGGGATCAATTCATGGTGGATGGAGATGTTATGAGCTAATTCCACCACCACCATCTATTTTCCCGCATCAGGATTAGGGAGATAGTGGATGAGGCCATGGATAGTTTTAGTTCATTAAGGTATATGAGCAGGCTACACATGATGTGACTCATGGTATGTTGTGTATTCTATACTTTTGATTTAGTACTTGTTGACACAGGTGTGAGAAATTTCTTTCATATACATATCTCCTATATGAAATATATAGTTTCTTATGGGGATTACAACCTAAATGTTGTGGCTATTGGTTTCTATTTGGGGTTATTCAACTATTCTACACATATTCTAGTAGTTATTGTTAACATTTAGGGGAGAGAGTCCCAACAACTGGGCTTTTTCAGTGAGTCGTAGTGTGTAAATGGATCCATGTGTCAATGGATTTCAAGGATACTTCAAGAATATAAGGAATAGGGATTCTTCCATGACCAAGATGTGTTCTCTATGACATGAGTAAAAATATGTGGGTGATTCAATGTCACCTAAAGAGGATATTATCAAAGTGTGGTGACTGGGTTCCTTTGGGTTTTTTATTGGAGGTTGTTTGGTTGAAATTTTATCCTCATGGGACATTTTAGCCACTGTGATTAAAATTTGTGATTTCTTCTAGATCACGGACTTGTCTTATATGGTTTGTGCTCAATTAAACTATCATCATGGGAGACTTTTATGTTTTCATGTGGTTTCCCAAGGTTCTCTATTGTTGGATTGGTGTATCCTCGGGTTATTCATTATTTGAGTGAGGCTTAGTTAATATACATCAACTGTGAGGTGCTATGTGATCAGTTATCCTCATGTGATACCCAAGGTGGGTCCTTGAAGGAGGGTTGAACATCGTGATCTTGTAAGGATGGATGCCGCATTTGTTCACATTGCACAAGGAGGTGTTGATGGAATTTCACACTTCCCCTTGGTTGTATATCTTGTGTGATTGAGATCTATAAGGTTCTTCTATGTAGATTGAGATTTTTGGGATGAAAATTATTAAATTAGGAGAGAATTTATCAACTATTTTTTTTCTCTATAATACTTTAGAGTATTTATAGAAATATTTTCAAATATTTACACTAATTTAGTTTGGAATTATGGGGCACAAAGAGCCTCATTATGGTGATATTAAATATATTAAATATATTTTATCACACACACATTTTTTTAGTTAATTTGCAACAAATCCCGATCAAAGTCTCGAATTGAAAATTGGAGACCATGGTTCAGTCCGAAATGTTGGGTTTACCCTATGTGTGAGATATAGTTTGTTGGTATCGGGCGCCCAGTTTAACGTGACCTACAATGGAGTGTTAAATGGAGGTTTATCAATTTAATTAAAAATTAAATAGATAAAACTCCCCCTCCACATTTTACATGCACAATCAGTAGAGGAGTTGAGGCCTTCTCCCTTGTAGTAATAGACAAAATGAGCAGAGAGGAGGTTCTACTAGACTCTGATCTTAATGGTGATCTCTCCTAGATCATGTTGCAGTGGATTTGCAATGTGGATTTTCACCTAAAGCTTTTTCCTTTTTGGATTTGGTAGTTGTTTTTCATTTTTAAGTCCCCATACCCTTTATAAAAAAATTTTTAAAGTATTAGGTCCCTTTTATAACTGTTTTAGATCACCTTGGGGTCAATCTGAGTAAAATTGGGGAGGAGACAGGGGTTCAGAATAATAATTTGGATTTACCATTTAGAAATCCCAATCACATGGTGTGTAGTGTAGAAGGCATTCCATGTGTTATTCCCATTTGGGGTACATGACCTTTGAGGACTACACGCCATGTGCTGGGAGTACACATCATATAGTGGACTGTTATCATGTGGCCAAGGACATGGGAAGACATGTTATGTTAAGGGACATGGTCATGTGGTGGAACAGAGCCATAGGTCACAAACATAGGATGATTATATGGTCATGGACTGGAGGACACAACCATGTTCCCTGGGTTCCATAAAACATAATGTAGCGAGGGTACATGTCTTTTTTGTAGACATTGACATCCAAGATGTGTGGGATAAGACATGACCAAGACTTCGGTGAGGCAAGAAACACCATGTACATCATGTGTACAACATGTAGGCTCACATAGAAATACAAGTTGTGTGAGAGAGGACACAGTCAGGTGTCCAGGTGGGGTCACGTGCTTTTTGGACCCTAGTACATGTCATATAGTTTTTATGGAGACTTCCAATTTGTATATCTCCTTCTTTAGGACTTAGATTTATGAATGCGAGTAGCCTATACTAATAAATTCTCTTCATAGAATGTGATGGTAGCCTTTATAGTAGAATACAAGATATGACATGGCGTGATTAAATAAAAACACTTCATAAGTGGTGATTGACCATGGATAGTAACCAGGATAGATCAATGGAGAAATTTTTGGGTTGGTAACCTTCCTCATCACACCAGAATGCAAGTCCCCAAGACTCTTTTGTCCAGTATAGTAGTGAACCCCTTTTCCAAGGTGTTGTAAATTTATCCATGATAGTGAAACAATATGAGACATTATGATAATGATGCTCCTTTTAGTGAAACTTTAAATTTTTTGATGATCGGTTTTGTTTTTTAGAGATAAGATAGGACTAGGAATCCCCTATCACTGTAGGGAGTGGGTTTCCCAAACCTCTCAGACCAGTAGATATGGAACTCCCCCACAGTGGGCATGGGTCCTCTACCCAAGGATTAGTTCTTCTATGGTTGGTAATCCCCTATCACTTCGTGGTTCCGGATCCCCATATCTTTTATATAGTTTGAGATAGTACTCCCCTATATGAGTATGGGTCCTCTATCTATGGAGTGGTAATCCCCCATCATTAATCTCTTGTGGGGATATGATCCTCCATGAGAGTTAGAGGTCCATCATAAGGGGAGTGTAGTTCTAAGGAGCAGGGAATTCCATGTGTTATGTGTGATACCTAGTTGGGAGTTACTACTACATAGACATGGTGCGGTGAAGGCCACTCCATATGGGTTCTTCAAAGATTTTTTAATAAGGTTTGGAGTTAGTTCTCCCTCAGATGAGATGCAACATCGAGGTTCCATACTTTTATTCTCCTTAGAGGTTGTACATGGTTCCTGGTTTGGAGATACATATCCCTCAACAGTGATTTTAGTGGAGAGGGGAGGGCCTCTCCACATGGGTTCTTATGATCTTATGTGGGTGTAAGATAGTGAAGATAGGACCTCTAGTTTTGGGAACTAGAGTTGGACCTAGATAGATTTAGGCATAATTATAATTCTTAGTTCGGATATGGTGATGGAGATCCCATTTATTTCTCATTTTTTTATCTTTGAGAATATCTAAATCATGTTGAGTTAAACAAAACATATGGGTTTGGGTTGAGCAGTTGACTAATTGAATAGTAGTCAATCTTATTTATTTTGGGTTTGGGGGTTCTTACTAGATATGTTTTTACTCACCCCTGCATAGCCTTTAATCGAATGTATTGTGTCTTATTCAGATGATAGGCACACCAGTGTGGATACAAATGCTCTTGGGTATGGTGGGGCATAGAGGTTCTTGGTGCTGACCAAGTATGGGGGTCAGCTTAAATATTGGATCTGGTATCTCTTCATTTTTTTCTTGTTTTCCAGATTTAGTTAGGTTGTTAATCTTTTCTGGTTTGTCTTGTATTTATCCCTTTTTACTTTGTACTAAGTTGTTGTATTATGATGTTTTTATAGAGATTGTTAGATGCATTGTTTAGAATCTAGATGTTTAAACACTTGTATACCTCTATTATTTTATTTGTAGATATTGTTTCAATGTGTATAGGTATATAGGATATGGCCTCCCATATTATTTAATCCTTCCCAATGCTAGTCTTCATCCACTGGACTATCGCAGGAAAGCTTGGGGTTGTTGTAGCCTAATCTTCCATCGGTTATGTAGGCCCTAGGGCTTTGGTTCCTAAAATAATAGCACTTACATGGTGATTCACAGGTCTTGTGGGGACTTTAGGGAGATTAAGCAAGGCTCAGTGACCTTCACTCCAAATGGAAATAGGATTTCCAGGATTCTTATTTCCTTTACAATGGGGGATTGTGGGTTGAACAGTTTTGGTTCATGGAATAACAGAGAAGTGTATCAACAACACTAAGATCAAGCTTCCTCCACTGAGCATGGTGGTTATCTAGTCATTGTACATGTAAATAGAAATCATTGATGAGTAACAAGGTAGGCATATGAAACCTAGAATGTGGATGGAGAAAATGATGAGTGGAGTTATTGTCTGAGTACACAAATATTTAAAAAGTTGAATAGTACCCTTACTTGTTCATCCCACAATGTTTTTCAATTTGGGATTCCACTTTATTATTACCCTCAATGTGGTATTCATCAGATGTGAAAATCTAGTGGATCCACCCCTCTCCTACATTCCATATTTCCACCCTGTATAGTGGTCTTTCTTCAACCCCACACCACACTATGCTGGTCTCCTCCATGGTCTCCAACCTAAAACAACGGCGGTGATAGGTTAGCTTACTATAATTTTCCTTGATCTCATATGGTTCTAGTATGGTTGGGATATATTTATTTATTAAACTAAATATTAAATTTATCCTTAACAATTTCTCACAAATACAAATTTTACAAAGTCATGATCTATATGAAGCTTTACAAAGTAATCCTTATTTTCTCATGAGGATCAAATGTATATGGAATGAAAATCATCGTTATGTAATCATGAGGATCATGATTATATGACATATTATTTATCTAGAAAATAACAAATATATACTCATACACATTCTAATATTATCCACTTCATGAGAGTCAATTAACCATACAATGTCTTTAATACTACCAAAAATTACATATTGAACTCCCTATAGTACTAGTTTTTGGATTTCCAAAACTCATGTTGTGTTATTATTTTTCATTTATAGAATCACAAAAATAAGAAGATTATAATTTTTTCTTTTATAAAACAAATTAAAATATATAGTTTGATTTTAGAAGTGAGTAAAAAAATAAATTATCAAGAATTAATCCCTTGTTTTAATGGAACCTAAAATACAACTATAATCTAAATATGTGATAATTACCCCCAAAACATAAAGATAGTGGGATAAAATTCGTAAAAATTAAAAGTTAGTTATATGAAAATATTTCAAATTTCAATTCCCCCACACTTAAACATTTCACTCTTGGGAAATAATCTTATACTAAGATTAATGAAGAGTTATTGATATATAGTTGACATCAACTTTCAATTAAAACAACTAATAAAAATATCATGCTTCCTACATGGATTCAAATTTTTTATTTCCACACTAAGTATAAAATTCCATTCAACATCATGTCAATTATAATTTTTATTTTTTATATACCTTCCTATAAATTTATTTCTTTTAACTCAAGGAATTTGAATTAGATATTTTCTCATTCTTAAGATCAGGTATGATTTCTATAGGATTGATTCCTTACTAGATTTTCAATAGGTGTGGAGAGATTTATGTGTTCCTCATCTGGTGGATTTTCATTTTCTTCATCATCCTATAAGAAAATACCTAAATTGGATAAATATGACAAATCTAACCAGTGGGAGGTAATTTTAAATTTAGTTCCAATGAAATTAAAAATATATAAATTAATGAAAGTATTATCTCCCATAGTAGACTTGAGTTTAATCTCACTCACTATAGTAAGTGCCTCTTGGAGTTGAGTTGTTAGAGATGAATTAAAGTATCAAATCTCTCTTAAAAATGAACCACTTTAATTCAATCATATTCCAAATCAAGATAAATATACAAAGGTAATAACATAGCTTCTTCAAAGATAGAATCATCATGTTGAAAATTATAATTTTAAAAATGAGTCCAATTTTCTTCCAAAAACTATTATTTTACCTCATGTACATTAGATGGTATATTTTATTTATGAATATACTAAAGAAATAGTTTATAAAAGTATTTGGATAGTAATTATTCAAGAAATTTTTTATCAACCACTATATCTCGTTTAACAAAAAGATGGTTGGAGAGATCTCATCCCCATCTGGTTCAGGTTCTCACTACTCTGGCCACTACTCATTGGATACATGGAGATATTCAGTTATAAATTTAACTTGGTTACAACCCTCTTTTTTATGCTTTAATCTCTTAAAATTCGTTTTATATTTCATCCTCAATTTATTATTATTCTTATTCCACCTTAGAGTAGTTATTCCATGTATAACGATATAAATTTTAAATACAAAATGAACAGATTTTTTTTAGTTTTTTTAAAGAAATAAATTTATTTAAAAAATGTGAAGGAAATAATAATTGAAAGACTACAAGACCCATGGTAAATAGTTCCATGTTTTGATATTACTTATCATTTGGTTTTCAAAATCTAATTTATATTGTCCTAATGTATAATTTTGGATAACCATATTTATCTATTTTGAAAAAATTTAATGTTTAATCACTAATTATTTCTAATTTACTCATTATATTTTTTATTTTTATATTGTAGAAAAATATTTAAAATGTGAGGCTTAAGAAATGGAATGGAAGACGGGAAAAATGAATATTAAAAATAAAGACACATAAGTAAAGTTATCAATATAGGAAACTCTCATAAAAGAATCATCATGAGTGAACCTTTATTTTCTATTGACTAGCTACACACCTTCTAAATAAACACACTGCATTATATGTTTGGTCATAATATTTTACCCTAGTTATTAATATTCAATGTACTCAATGATATCCAAGTACGTTGCTCATCCACCACCCCCATGGTTAGAAAGCTAAAGTGATCTGCAATCGATAGTAGCCTCTAATTCACCTTAATAGTATGAAAACACACTCATTTAGTACTAGAATGTGAATTATACATTGTATTCATTTTTGATCATGGAATTTAGGGAAAATGGTTCTAGAATAAGAAGCTTTGCCTAAGAAAAATTTAGTGAGGATGCACTTTCACCTTTCACCACTAGTAATTATCCTTGAAATAACACAAAATGGATTATAAAATTTGAAAAGGAATGAATAGAAACTTGGGTTCAAAAATAAATTCATCAACTAGGAGATTCCTTAGGTAAATTACTCATTATCATGAGTATCGGAGATCACAATGATTGGGGAGAGAGAGATAGAGAGAAAAATTAGGCAGAGAAAGATAAATAGTTAATCAAAATGACACAAATTTAGAATGGTGATAAAAAAATAATAAGGAAAAACTAAACTAAAACACGTAGTGGTATAAATCCTAACAACTTATTCACCATTAAAACTCCCTTAAAAATTGGTGGACTCCTCTTATTTATAGGTCTAAAAATATATTCTACATTGTTTGATATTTTCTAAAAAAAATTGGGTCTTGTGTGAATGTTCCAGTAGTCAAATGTGAAAATTTTATTTCTGATGATCTCATATGATCATATTTCTAATCTCCTATAGTGTCCTTCCTTGAATTTGTATTTGAAATTTTCTTTATTACATTCTTCATATAGTACCATGTTGATGACCACATTGTAGGACTGATTGGTCATGAAACCACAGTGTCATTTCAGGTCAAAAACCTTGATTTTCCTTTCTATTCATCATGCATTAATAGCCATCGTGGGTTTCACAACACATCCAAATTTATTACCAGGTGTTTTAGGGATATTATAAATATTTTTAAAGGCTTTGTGTAAATTAAATTCTCATGTAAATAGATATTCTAGTCTTTTTATGGCCTTCAAAATGGTGGATTGTGAATTAAATAGTGGAGATTCATAGGGTGAAAGAGGAGTGGATTGGAAACACAAATCTTGAGATTCATCTAGTGATCATGGACATTCTCTAGTAATTGGACATGGATCTGGAAATCTTTGGTGAGGAAAAAGATAGGCATGGGTACCCTAGTGCATGGACATAGAAAAATACAAGTTGTGTTGTTGTTTGAGCATGTGTGTTTATAAAAATATGAATAGTTCCCATACTTTTGAATCCCACGTTAGTTTTCTGGTTGGGATGGCACTTTTTTATTACGATTAATATGGTGTATGGATGATGTGAAAATATAGTGGTTTCTATACACTCTTATTATCCTTTGTTCTACCCTACGTTGAGATCATTCCTCCACCCTATCTTAGTCTCCTCCATGCTCACCTACCAAGCATCATGGTGATGATCTGTTGGCTACCCTAAGATATCCATGATTTTATATGGTGCTAGGATAGTTGGGTGATATTTTTTATCAAATTAAATATTAAATCCATCCTTATTAAAGTCACCTGAATTCCAAATTTTAAAAAAAAACAGGATCCATACAAATCTTTCCAAATTTATCCATACACATCCATGAGGATCAGGCCTATATAGCATGAAAACCATGCGTACATGGAATTAAAACCCTACTTATGGTGTCATGAATATCATGTTAACATAGAATCATTATTTTAAAAAAACAAAAACCTACTATAACTCATATAAAATCAATCTCCAACCACTTTATAAGATTCAACAATACTTACAATGTATTTAACACAGTCAAAAATCATATATTAAACTCCCTATTGTATTGGTTTCTTAATTTATAGAGATCGTGATATATCCTTCTTCTTCTTCTCTAGAATTACCAAAATTAAATGATAATAATTTTTCATATGATAAAATATACTTTTGAAACTACTTGAAAAAGTAACCTAAAAGATAGGAAACCTTTGGATATTTAAAAATCCCAAAGAAAAATTCAAAGAGTACAAGGAAAAATTAACAAATAATCCCAAAGCTCTATGCAATGTAGTAGAATCTAGGAGATTCATGAATAATATATGTGTCTCATCTTTGCGACCGAGCTATGCGGCTCAACTTCACAACTGAGCTACACGGTGTAGCTTTGCGACCGATCTATGCAGTCGAGCTATGCACGAGAAGATTTTGGACCTCCCTATGCAGAGCACCTTCGCAGCAGACCTTCGTGAAATACCTATGCGGGCAAAGTTTCCTCGGTCAGGCCCATCCGTGCCTATAAATAGAGCCCTTGGGCTCCCCATTTCCGGACTAAAAAAAGTGAAAGACTCTCTAAATCTCCCATTTCATATCTCTTTTTCCTAGATCTATCAAATTTTCTCAATTAGTTCTCAAAACTAAAAAATAAGGGGTAATTAAAGGATATGTGAATGATTTAAAGTTCTTTAAAATCTTCAGTCCTTATCCATACCGACATGGTATACCTTCACACCGCACCTACGTGGTATATCTGCATGCCACACCTGTGTGGTATATCTGTGCGCTGCACCTGCGCGGTATATCTGCGCACCGCACCTGCGCGCCATATGGAAATGCGGGGTACTACATGACATACTTGTGCAAAGTACCTACGCGACCATCTCAAGTTCCATTCCTTTAAGCCATACATGGTAGGTTATCTCCATCCTTGGTTCCCTTATACAAAAGGGTCTAAGTTGAAGCCTCCACCAAAACCTCCTGACTTCTCAAACCATTGGGTAAGGCACATCAGTGTGTCCCCAATTTGGGTTTTTATTTCCACAGTCAGAGGTTTCCCACATTTTTTTAAAAAATGGGTTTAGGATTCATGGTATTTTTTTGGGTTTATATATCCACAGTCACATGGGCCTTTCTCCCAGGAAAAATGTTGGGAAGTTCCCAGTTTGGAGGGGGGTTTGGGTCCTGACCTATCCCTTTATGAAGAGATGACTCGGAACCTCATGTCTCTGGTAGATAAGGTATACTTCCCACTTTTAGTTCTGCGCAAGCATAGGAGAAGTCTCCCTCTCCTACCAAGATCAATTTCAGGGTATCTATCCTAGTATAAGCCCCTCACCTTCACCCCTTCTTCCTTACATTGGACCCTTGTTCAATGTAAATAGAATAGAGGGAAGGTTTATCACGTCGCCCTCTTGCACAGTCGACAGGCCCTCTTCCATCAGCATGGAGGAAAAATTTGGAAGTGTGAAGTGTCATTGTTGAATATTTCATATCCTCATGTTTCTCACAATTATTATGACTCGCATGGTCTTAGAGATACATGATGGTTACAATATATGCACAAACACTCGCCAAATGAACTACGAGAACTCTAATTCCTGTTCAAACTAGAATATATAAGAAGCTCTTTATACGCTTGCACTCATGGGATATCCTCCTCAGGAATCAAATCCTAATTCCCCCAATTTGGGCATCCTCCTTAAGAAATAAGCCCCAAATTCAATCCTCAAATCATCAAGGCATCCTTTTTTAGGAAGTAAGCCCAAACTCATCTCTCTCATAAGACTATACTTTCCTAAAATACTTATCTAACTATGTGGGATTTGATTCTCATTGATATGGGATATGTAGGAATCCTCCTTGAGGTTAAAACCCAACACTTCAAATCAACCAGGTTCTCTTTGAGCCATATTACCAATAAGGTCTAATCCTACTTGGAAACTCATATCATTTCCATGTTCCTTGGGCTGTTTCAACATAAGTCCCACACTAAGTTTCAAATTATCACCTTCCACTTAGAGGTTCTTATCACATGACCTTAAAAGGTATGATGTGTCCTACTAAGCAGCACTGAACTACGAGGGTTCGGATTCCTTTCACAATGATATGTAGGTAGCTCTTTTTATGAGTACGATCCCAAGATTAAAACAAACCTTCATCTCCCTATATAACAATAAAATCCTGAGTGCCCCACTGAGTGGCTTAAAAACTAGTATCATCATAACGATGATTAAAAGAATCTCTAATTAGTATATTAGAGGATACCAATGATGGAAAACCTCGAATACATACAAATGTTTCCATTGATGAAGAACCTTGAATGCATACTAATGATTCAAAATTTTACACATGTTAATTAGTGATTGTAAATTCCAAGGGATACTTAAGATTTACTTGGTGAATTAATAAGGATTCATGAAAATATTTTAATTTTACAAAGAGAGTCCCGGAGTATACAAGAATTCCCCCCCAAAAGGGTGTGATGAGTCCGACCTCCCATACTCTCGACCAATGCACGTTCCTAAGTATCATAAAGTTAAAAACTTAACGAACACCTGCCTTTGAAAAGTAGGTCCTATTTGGATAAAGAATTGTTGGAAGTTTCTATTTCCATGAAAAAATCCAATGGAAACCACATGGAAATAGTGAATCTTAAATCTAGAACACACGTTTCAAGGAACTACGAAACAAAAATGGTGAACCTGACGTGAATCCTTAACCAAGTTAATAATGTTACCCACATGTTAGGCCCCTATAAATTGATAAAGGAAGGCCAGACAAAAGAATTAATCATTCATGTATCCATTGGAAAAGATGTTTCTTTAATAAAGTTTGTCATTGTTCTTGGTCTTCCACAGAAATCTCTTCAAATCAAAGAATGACTTTCTCCAAGATAACATCTGTGAACATCCCAACTACTGCTCAAGCTAGATCTCCGTCCACGGGAAGGACATTATCACCAACCCAACATCTTCAACACTAGGTATCTAATGTATTGGTGAAGGAATATCACCCACACGGTACAATCCTGACTTTGGGGGCTACTCGAAAGGCCCTCCAGATCAACAAAAATCCTCGATCATCTGGACAACAATAACCAATTATCAAGAAGAAAATGGTTCCAACCACCATCTCCAACCATTTTGGGTCCTTATCCTCAAAACACAATAATCAATCTCTCCTATACTACAAGGAGGTGGATCAAGAGGTCGCTGAAGGCCTCAATTCAAGAATACATGAGTCCTTCCTAAGGACTCCCACCAGCAATCGTTGCCAGAATCATGTGGTAGTCTATCCCCAACATGATGGGGGCTTTGCCTCTGGACGTTTGGCCCAAGTCTCTCAGACCCGAGCATGCAAGACAAACCACTAGGGACAACGTTTAGTTAAGAGGGAGCAGGTTCTCACCTCAACCTCCACCGGAAAATCCCATCAATTTAACTTGATGGCAAACAACGAGCGGACACATACACTCGTCCGTCCTAATTTTGTTGATCAGCAGACTCATCTGACAGCAACCCACCAATCCCACTAGATAAACCCAGTGGAGTACCCTGAACAGGCACATACACTTGTTTACAAGTTATCAGCCAGTCAGTAGGCTCGTCTGACTGCATTTAAAGAGACCTACCATTCTAATATGGTGGAAAATGGTAAATAGGAACATACACCTATATACAATCACCAATTATGTCAGCAGTCTCATCTACCAGTATTGAAGAGAGCTCGTCAACCATAATTGATGGAAAATATCCAGCAGGCACATACACCTACCAATGTTCATCAAGCCTGTCAACAGTCTCATTTGGTAGCACTCATAAAAGTCAGTCAGAAAGCTTTGATGACAAATTTGGGGAAGACCCATCTATCAAACTCTATATATGAGTACTTTCAATATCCATTGACAGGAAAAGGAGGACAGGAGAAGGCACATACACCTACTCCAAATATGAAATGGACATATATTCCCCTTTCAGCTGCTGAAGTCACCAAATACATCTTATCAGTGGTGAAAGGGTAGACACAAATCCCTTCCCATGTTATGGAATCATGATAGGCTATTTTAACAACTACTTCAGTAGTATCAGGTAAACAGACACATAAATCTGTCCCCAGACATGGGATGACACATCGGTATGCCATCCCAGAGCAGATACACACTTTTGTTCCTGTCTAGGAGGGTCATGGGGCATAATCCTCCATATCATACAGACAACAAGATCAGGAACATACACCCTTTTCAATTGGAGGTAACCAGTTTGTTCTAGTAACTAATGCAAGGCCGGCACATATACCTGCCAATGATATCCACATTTCCTAGTAAGTGGCCCCAACTAAGTATAAAAGAACATCTAAGAATAAATATCATCAAATACCATTGGAAAATCAAGATTCAAGCTGTGATTTATCTCCTCTTCATGCTAGAGTTCTTGAATCCCTCAGAAATTTATTTGTTTCTACTCAAGATCCTACCCTCTCATTACCAAATTTTGGGAGTGGTAGTTGTAATTCTGAATTTTCTCACTAGGCACTTCATCATGAAGGCTTGTTTCATGAAAATTTGGTCAATCCAGAGTGTCTATCTTTAAATGAGAGCCACGACAACCCTCTATGTATATATAAGACCAAGTAGCAAGAAGATTTATCCCTTACTGTAATCCATTGTGGTGATCCTACCCATGATGGAATTCACTGTGAAAGTCATCTCTGTAGTAGTATTTTTCATTTTCAAAAAAATCTATAATTGACAATGTAGCAATAAGAAAACACTCTTATCTCAAGGCACAGGCAAACACAAGGCCAGTCATGTATGATTCCTTGTCATTTACGGGTGAAACACTTTCTCAGTAAGAAGAAATCTTAAGAGAATAATCATTCTATGAACATCCCTTGGGTCATTTATCCTCTAATTCAGAGCACCCACAATGGTCAGACCAAGTGGAGAAACCTCTAGTAGAAGATGATGAATACATGTTGAACATGAGGAAAAAATTAGCTAAAGGGGAAATAACAGTCATGTTCTGGCCTTCAGCAAATTCTCAGTTTGATGTTCTAGAATTGATGACAGAAGATTGCATTCAGGAAATTCCTCTTAACTTATGGAAAACTCTTCATCATTTGAAAACTAAAGTATTTCCATATGATGAATATCAAAATCATATAAAGTTAATAGAATGGTTACAGCACCAAATTGACATGGAATCTCTTTCAGTTTCCCAACATCCAAGGGTTGAAAAACAACAGAGAACCCTTCGGTGTGCATGTCTAAATACTCTAAAGAGGCTACACCAATTAATTTTTGATTCCCCATATAAGGTTATTATCAGAGGATGGGGTGCATATGGAGAATTGAATTTCACTGCACTCCAAAATCATTAAAGTCCTCCAAAAGTGGTCTCATGTAATGTTATTTCCCATGGCTGACCATAGTAAATAGGTATTGTATGTAATCAAATGTACGTTCAAGAACAAACCTCAACCGGTTCTTATCAGAATCAGGCCCAAATAAAAGAATTTTTTGAATTACTTCTACATCAAGCCTCTGAGAATATTGAGCAGGCATGTCATTTAGAAGATAACAGGCGTCAAATGATGAAAATGTCCGAAATAACACAGCGATCTTCTGAAACAGGTGATTTAAGTAATTATCGGATGATGCAACTAGCTAATGTCCAAATCGAAATCTGCAAAATCAAAAGAGAAATTGCATGAATTTTAGTTGTACCAGTTTAGAAATCACCCATATTTCCAGGTTGGGGGCTCATTTAATACAAACTCCAAATTCATTAAACAATGTTCAAAGATTTGAAGAAGAAGAATAGGATCAATCCCAGCCTGCATGGCTGGGGGCTTTTTCACATCTACAATCCCCACCTCAAGGAAAGTTGGTTTTATCTTAATTAGGGAAGAAGTCACAAGGATGGTGTACAATTGAACTATCCATTGATTCTCTTCATGTTACTATCTTCCAAACAGTTCCAGGGACGTCTTCATATAGGATAACGGAGTTTCATAAAAGACAAAAAGGGAGACGATCTACCAGAAACCCTGACAGAATTCTACTAATGCGTTATGTGTCGGTGAATGTTATCAATACCATTGCAGAGGATACTCTAGATAATAATTTCTGTTTAGGGGAATCAGAAGATGAAGTTCTTTTCCACAATATAGTACACACTAAGGAAAATAAATAAGGTGTGCATACCTGAAATCAGAGGCTTACCCAGAATCTAGGTATACCTTCAAATAACAAACTCCCCCTCTCTGAAAGGCTTCCAACGAGGGGAAAAGAAAAAGTCATATTGCATCTCACTTTTCTGCTAGATAAGGTCAATATCTTTCACTTGAAGAGTGAATTGCACAGAAAGAAGAGAAAATGAAGGAGTTAAAAAGACTCAATACAGATTTTCTTCGAAACAACATTTCTGCTAGACAAACTCCCCAGGAAATTCATCAAATTGAAAATCCTATACGAGTTCCTCAGAGAAGAGGATTTGTAGTAACTACATATGCAGATAATGAATTCCCTCTATTGGGTACACAATCAAGACAGATATCAGCACCATCATCAGTGATCTTACCGATTATTGCACCATCTCAAGTTCCAATTTCAATACCTACACAGAATCCATCTCATTTGGATATTCCCCAAATACTTATGAATACAATTGAAAAATTAATGACTCAGTTAGAAGCTATGGAGGAACGATGTACACCAGTTCAGCCGAAAAAGAGAGCATACCCTGAATGGGTGGATGCAATACCCCCCCACCAAATTTTTTAAATACCAAATTCTGAATTTTTAATGGTTCCGGAGATCCGGAACAATACTTAACAAATTTTGTTTCTCGTTGTGATCCTATAATGGGAACTACTCAACAACAAGAAGTAGTTAATCTTATGTGTTTTGTGTAGTCATTACAAGGACCAGCTTTTTTTTGGTATATAAGTTTTAAATATAGATCAATTACTAGGTGGGAAGATCTTTGTTCGAAATTCCTTCTTCATTTTAGCTCAACTTTACCAAAGATGACAGTTTTTGATCTTACCAATTGTAAAAAAAGGTAAAATGAAATATTTTTTCATTTAATTGCTCACTGGAAGTGATTAACATATTCCTTAAGTTTAGCACTCCCTCAAGAAGAGTTTCTACCAATCTGTGTGGAAAATCTACGTGATGAATTACGCACACCATTGATCCCTGTGAAATACACAGGAGGGTTTCAAGACCTTAATTCAAACACTCAGTAGATAAAAGACTCTATTATAGAGACTAAGGATAAAACTCATGTAATTCCATTAGTTCCAGGAAGGATAATAGGAAAGGAAGAAGCTGTTACAGTTACACTCAAACGGGAACTTATACATGCTTCTACTTAAAGACCTTCATCGTACCAAAGGGCTCCGCTTCTTGAGCATCAGTAGCAATGACCGCCTCATCAATATGATCAACGAGATCAAAGGTGGAAATAGTTTGAGGAATTAAAGAATAAAATCTATTCTTTCTGGAATGAAAAATTTTATGGCTACTTCATCTCAGCCTTACAAAACAATTTGGTTCAGTTTCCAAGGCCGAAGAATCCAAATAAAGATGGAGATGAAGGTCATCTGAATTATTTTCCATTTCATCAGATGTTGGGACACCCCATTTAAGAGTGCATTGTTTTCAAAGACCTTCTGCAAAAGATGGTAGAATCTGGACAAGTGAAATTGAAAATTTCATCAGCTCAAATAGCATGTGTTACTGCCACCAATCCATAGGAAGAAAGAGAATGGAAAGAGGTTAAAAGTAAAAATGTACAAAAATATGATGATTGGATGATCAGAAAAATGATCAACTAGACGCATACTATTTTACGAAAACAGTTGAAACAACCAATTGTATATTCTAACACTCTTTCCCCAGCAAAACCATCTTCATCAAATGTTCGTTCCTCCAAGAAACAAGGTGGTCATAAGGAAAAAAGAGTATTCAGAATAAGACAAGCTCGCATCAAGGACAAAGTTTTCCTTAACCCTAGAAGATTTTATGCCATCTGTTTCAAAAATAATGAGCACCACCCTGCCAAACTGTATAGCCATAAATAACCTATTAGGCATAATCCACATCAAAAGAAGAATTGATATTTGGTTTCATTAATGTTATCCATTTAACAGATCCTTATGCCAATGGTGATTCTAATTATATTGAGCTGGAATTATTTGTGCATAATTGGGGAACTAGAGGAAGAGGCCAAGGTCAAGAATATAGGGGAAGAATTGGGAATTCTAGAAATCATCATTTTAACTCTACCCTTTCTCAAACCATATATGCGGAGGAAACTCGTGGAAGATCCCTTTTGTGAGCTCACCAAGAACAAAGAGTTTCTTCAATGAAAAACAAGTATTGTTCTGGCACAATTATCCTGGAGGATCGATTAAAAGCTCCACCATCTTCTTCTCAGCAGATGAATAGACTTAATTAGTCTAATTTACCAAATTCAGTGCTATTTCTAACTTCTGTTTCAACACAAAATACATCTACAATAGAAGCATAAAGTTCCAAAGCACCTGCAAAACCACATATCCATGCTGGGAAATGCATACCTTTGGACCAAAAGTATGATGTCTTGAAATAATTGGCCCTAGTACCAGCCAAGTTATCAATTTTGGATGCTTTGAATCTGTCAAAAGATCTTCAAGAATCACTAATTGAGGCCTTAAGTCCTCAAGAATTTGAAACCAAAGTTATTGCTGCTGAATTTTACTGTATAGAGAATGATTCTGCAGAATTTCATGCAGTCATATATTTTACAGATGAAGATGAAGACCATGTGGTACATGGACACATCAGACCTTTGTATCTGTCTGGAAAGGTCAATGACATGGATATCTGACGACCCTTCATTGATAATGACTCCAGGGTCAACCTCATTCATGTTCATACACTTCCTTGATTGGGCCTAACTGAATCTAACTTATCTCCTTCGACTTTAATGCAGTAAGGATATGAAAATAATGAACAAGAACATCTAGAAGAAATTACACTCAAAACTAAGTTTGGAGATCTTGTGTCTAATTCAGATTTCATGGTTGTTCGTCAGGACACAGCCTTCAATATTCTTCTTGGAAGGCCTTGGTTGAATCAACATGCAGCCATACCTTCATCATATTACAAATGTCTGAAATACTATTTCAATGGTCAAATCATAACATTTTATGGTGACAAGGCTCCTTTCAAAACATGTGAATCTCAATACATTGAGGCATAGTTTTATCACACAAAAGGAATGAAGTCCATGGCCACGGAGATAACCAGAGTTAATGCTCCAAATGGACCGAAAAATATTCCAGTGAATCCATTCATGCATTTGAGTACAGATTATGTGTTACCCATCAATCAAGTTGAAAGGGTAAAACCAAATCC
This sequence comes from Viscum album, assembly GCA_963277665.1. Lineage (NCBI taxonomy): Eukaryota > Viridiplantae > Streptophyta > Magnoliopsida > Santalales > Viscaceae > Viscum > Viscum album. The sequence goes on from OY728140.1 coordinate 659,324,710, forward strand.
ATTCACTAATCTAATAATTCCCATAATGTCAATTGTGGTAATTGAGCCTGATAACATGGGAGAAATTATTGATACACCAAGCAATGATGGAAGGCTAAATGGAGATGTTTGCATTTCATCTACTGAACTACAACGAGCCTCTACTTCGTCAATCAAAGTAAAAGAAATTGTAGAAATATTAAAAGGAGACAAAGATGTTGATTCTTAATCCATCAATACCTCTTTACCAAGAAAAACCCCTTCGTCATTAGTAGGGTTAGATACAGTGGCTTCTTCTTCAAGATGTTCAAATAATGACTCCTCCCCAAACTTTGAGAGTTTTTCCTTGTCATCTACCATGAAAATAGAAACAGAAAACATGGCACATAATGAAGAAGAAGAGGAAGATCTTGGGGATGCCCCTCCAGTTTTTGAAAATTTTGTTTTTACCACCATGGATGAACTCAGAGAAATACATCTGGGTATAAGATAATATCCACGCCCCACCTTAATTAGTGCGGCCACGACCTCTGAGGAGAAAGAGGTGTATACTTCCTTTCTAAAAAAATCGAGATATATTTTCTTTTAATTATATGGAAATTCCAGGTCTTAATCCTGATGTATCCATCCATCATTTGGGTTTTCCCGAAGAACATTGTGGGTTCAAGCAAGCAGCAAGGAGAAAATACACAACTCACGCCTCAAAAATTGAAGTTGAAGTTGATAAGATTATAAAATATAACTTTTTCAGGGAATTTTAGTATCCCAAATGGCTAGAAAATATTGTCCCAATGAAAAAGAAGAATCGGAAAATTAGAGTCTGCATTGATTTCAGAGATCTTAATTGGCATTGTCCTAAAGATGATTTTCCAGTCTCGATTATAGAACGTCTAATTGATGCAACAGCTGGCTATGAATCTCTTTCCTTAATGGATGTATATTCTAGGTATAATCAAATTTGAATGTCCACATAGGATTAATAATCTATATCCTTTAGAGCTCCTCAAGGTGTGTTTTTCTATCAGGTAATGCCCTTTGGCTTAAATAATGTAGGCGCGACATACCAACGTGTCATGCACCATATCTTCAATCACGTATTAGGGAAATTTGTTGAATGTCATGTGGATGATCTGGTAGTCAAATCCACACAATGTTCCAATCACTTGTCTGATTTGGAAACCATATTTCATAAACTTTGACAATATAATTTGAAGATGAACCCCTAAAAATGTGATTTCGGGGTAACATTAGGAAAATTCTTTGGCTTTGTTATACGCCATCATGGTATCAAAGTTTATCCTGACAAAACAAAATCAATCCTTGGTATGTCACCTCCTTGAAATTTGAAATAATTGAGAGGACTTCAAGGACACTTGGCCTATATTCAGTGCTTTATCGCCAATTTGGCAGGAAAATGCTTTCCTTTCACCAGATTAATGAAGAAGGGAGTCACTTATCAATGGACTGAGGATTTCCTAGAATCATTTGATATACTCAAGAAATATCTATTGAGTCCACCAGTATTAATGCCACTTGTTTAATTAAGTCCACTCATTCTCTATGTGACAGCTTTAGAGAGATCACTAGGTTCCTTCCTCACCCAAAAGAATGATGTTGCAAATAAAAAAATACTTTATTATCTCAGTCTCACTATGCTTGATGCGGAAACTCTGTATTCAAGTATTGAGAAGTTCTGCCTGGAATTAATATTCTCTGTTTAGAAATTGAGACATTAACTACAACATCATGAGGTCCAAATGGTATCTCGTAATAACCTGCTAAAATTTATCCTCAGTCGTCCTATTCTTACAGGATGTCTAGCAAGGTGGGTGGTTATTTTTCAATAGTTTGATATCCATTTTATACCTCAAAAGGAAATAAAGGGCCAATCCCTAGCTAATTTTCTTACTTAGCATCCATCCGCGGAAGATACATCATTTAATACTGAACTTCTTGATGAAGAGGTCTTCTCTATTCAAGGTAATTCCCAAACATGGGAAATGTGCTTTGATGGTGCTTCTAGAAGTCCAATAGGGAAGAGATTGGAAAATCCTAAACTCAACAAGGTTGGATTAGGAATAGTCCTTATTTCCCTAGAAAATGAATTATTGCCTTATTCTTTTCTATTATCAGAAGGTGGTACCAACAACGAAGAAGAGTATCAAGCTCTCATCGTAGGTTTGGAATTGGCACTTCAGGTGAAAATGGATCATTTAAGGGTAAAAGGTGATTCATAATTGGTAATTAAACAAATCAATGGGGAATAATCTATTAGAAAAGAAGATTTCATACCTTTGTGTGATTATGTCGAAGAGTTAATGGCTAAATTTCCCTCAGAGTCGACATTGTCCTATGTCCCACGATCACAAAATGCCCAAGAATATGCACTAGCTAATGCAGCTATAGCCTAGGCAGATCCAAATCGTGATGTGACGATTATCAGCATAACCCATCATCGTGTGATTTCACCTTTTGTTCAAACCATAAGGGAGGAAATTAATGAAATTAACCCTATTTCTGAATTGTATGGTCATACCACGGGATGGAGAACATCCATCATGGAATATATTTAAAATGGGATACTTCCACCAAATAGGGATGATAAGGAGAAGATTCGGTGATGAGTGGCCAATTTTACTCTTTATGATAGTCCAGAACACCAAAAGATTCTTTACAAGCGAGGCTTTGATGGAATTATTTTCAGATGTATTGATGGAGAAGACACCGCAGCTGTCATGAAATAAGTACATTCTGGAGCTTGTGGTGCCCACCAATCTGGGCACAGACTCTCCGATCATATCTGAAGGCTTGGATACTTTTGGAATTTATTTACCACATGGGGAATGAATGTAGTAGGGCCTTATCCCCCAGCCACAGCTAAGAAGTTCAAGTATATTCTCACTGCTACTGATTTCTTCTCTAAGTGGGTTGAGGTAATACCTCTCGAGAAAGACAGATCCAAAATAACCATTTTTTTTGTCAAAACTAATATCATCACCAGATTTGGCATCCCTCATACTATTTTCACGAACAATGGAACCAATTTTTTTTCTACTAAAGTAAAAAAATTATATCAAGAATATAATATCAAATCCAACTATTCAAATCGCTATCATGCAGCGGCCAATGGACAGATAGAGGCTTTCAACAAAACCCTATCAAATATACTCCAGAAGATGGTGGATAATGATAAGAAATCATGTCCTGATAAACTTTTTAATGCTTTATGGGCTTATCATAAAACTATCTGTACTGCCACCCAAGCAACTCCTTATTCATTGGTTTATGGAACTAAAGCGGTTTTTTCAATTGAAGTACAATTGCCTTTACTTAGAGTTGCAATCTATGATTAGTTATCTACAGATGAAAGATCTAAAAAATGGTTTAATGAGTTGGAAAGATTATATGAGAAAATGTTGCATACTTGGCCTCATATGGAAGTCTATCATAATATAATAGCATGATCTTTTAGTAAGAAAGTTTTCTTTTGTTCATTCCTCCAAGGAGAATTGGTATTGGTTCTTAGGACTCCAATGATACCAGGGAAGAAACCTCCAAAACTTGAACCAAAATGGGAGGGACCTTATTCTATAAATAAGGTCTATTAAAATGGATCCTATGCTTTAATCTCAATGGATGGAGAGCACATTACATCTCCAACCAATGCGAGATTTTTAAAGAAATAATTTGTGTAATTATACCCATTAGTCCTCACTGTAAGACATTAAACTGCATAGTATAATGTCTTTGCTACCAGACATAAAACCACACAGCAACCAATGTCCTAGTTGCAAGACATTAAACTACATAACAACCATAAGCGTCCATGCTGCATGATGTTAAAGTTCATAGTATCTTCATCCTTGTTTCATGATGTTAAACTGCATGACATCATATGTACAACTAATGTTTTCTATATTTAACATTAAAAGCTTCCATAATAAAATATCTTTAATATCATCACTACATATTAGTAGTACATGAGTCCTCTATTTCCTATGTTCGAGTCAGATCTGCATAGAAACCAAGTTTCAAGAACTATGTATGGCTTGATTCTCATTTTCAATGAGATACGTAGAGACGCCTAAATTTCCAATTCTGGGCCCAGCCACAATCACAAAATTTTCTTATTTTCTTTTATCCTTTTGTATATAAATCAGATCTATACAGATTATTTCCTTAAGATATATGATTTTGTCTTTATACAATTTCATGTATTAAGATTTATCATTCTTTCAGAACATATCAAAATCCTCGTTCCTCATATCAAACATAGCATGAGGAATGATTGTTTAAAGAACTACATATGGCTTGATTCTCATCTATTTTAAGATACATAGAGACGTCTATATCTCCAATCTTTCTCTCATCCACAATAATAAAAAAACCCTTTATTTCTTGTATAAAATAAAATCATCATGGGGATTGTTTTAAAAACTATGTATGACTTGATTCTTTCCCTAGTAAGACACATAGTAATACTTGGGTTTTATCCTTTAATCCAGTTCCAATATGTCTTTACTTTCATATCAGTTCATTATCATCCTCACCTCAAGAATTTACACTGAATAAAAATCTAATATCATTATTCTTCATTTGCATCACCTTTGCATTATAAAATAAACTCTTACTGCTCCTTGTTTCTTACACCAAGCATAGATCACGTGGGCTTAGGAATTGAGTAAATGGATTCTTTATATAAGGTGTTTTATTTTATTATGGGGTTAATGATGTCCTTACTATATGACTTGAAACTACATAGTATAATGTCTTTACTACATGACTTAAAAATGCACATTACCATATTCATTCAAAGGAAACAAATAAAGTCTCTATTTTACATATGAGTCAAATCTATGTAAAGGACATCAAATATGTGGAGAATATTGATTCAAATATTTCTCATATACATTGGGAATAACCCCTTCTATATCTCACACTCTTAATCTTGATTTTTTATTACATATTTTCATAATATTTCTTGTGGTTTCTAGTGACAAGGTTTCCAATATTTGAGATCTCTTTTTCCTGACTATGCATCACGTTCTCTTAGGCAGCCTTGCATAAGTTTCTTATATAACAGGCCTTTCAGCCAAAAGATTCCACTATTTGACTATGCAGTATATGCCTCAGTTGGCTCTGTATAATATATCCCCCATCATGAGTTTGTCAAATAATGGTAACTTCATTCTTGGTTATAGTATCTTTGTCCCCTTTAATCTTTGATGACAATATACAAGAATCTATATTTTTAAAATAGTCATTCAAGTATACTTGCCGCATTATCTTTCTCAGAGTCCGAAATTCTTCAAGACCATGGTTTACACATTTTCCTCATCATGTGTTTGATACACTGTGTAATAATCTTGAAATCACTTGGATACATGTTATATATTGTTTCCATTTCTGGTCCTAGTTGTATGACCTAAAACTACAGACACTATATCTTTTACATTTGGGTTAGACCTTTGTAAAAGTCTTATTCCTATGATTCTTTGGATATCTTTATTGAAAAAACTCATCCCATATTTACGTAACTTTTTCCATAAATCAAACTCTATGCTTTGGAAAATATGAATCTCCATAAACTTTTGTCGACTTTTAGCAATAGAATGTAAAACTTCTAAGAGCACTTTTTCCTAACTATGCATCACATGACCTAAGGCGGCCTTGCATAAGTTGCCTATATAATAGGCCTGTCAGTCAAAAGATGCCACTATTTGTCTATGCATCATATTCCTCAGTTGTCCCTACATAATACATCCCCCATAACAGGTTTTTCAAGTAATGGTAACTTTGGTCTTAGAAAAGACTTCCTCTAATGCTTCTAGCCCTTTTCCATACCATTCATCATTTTCAGAAATTCCCAAATCATAGTTTACAATTTTTCCCTTTCATACCTGAATATGATAGTATATTTCCAAACAAATTATCAATAAATTGGGAGATTTTTGTACTTTTGGTCAAAGATAAAGACCTTAAATTAAAGACACATCAATGTCCTCACTGCATGACTTAAAACAGCACAATATCAATGTACTCACTACATGACTTAAAACTACACAGTATCAATATCCTCACTACATGACTTAAACCTGCACAGTACCAATGTCCTCACTACATGACTATTGGTTTAAAATAACCCTTTTTAATTATTAAAAATTATTTCCTTGGAGAAGCCACATACTGTGGTCTTAAGTCACCCAAATATTATTTTCCCCTATCTATCAACAACAAAACGTTAAATTCCTAAAGAGCTTTTTTTCCTAACTATGCATCACATGCCCTTAGGAGGCCTTGCATTAGTTTAATACATAATAGGCCTGTCAGTCAAAATATGACACTATTTGACTATGTAGTATATTCCCCAGTTGGCCCTACATAATACAGCCCCATAATAGGTTTGTCAAATAATGGTAACTTCGTTCCTAAAAAAGATGCACATTATGTTGATACAGGATTTAATATTTGGTATCCATAAAAAATCATGGCCTAATATTCCCTTTGGAAATGTTTAAAGAATATTAAATAAATTCTTAGCCATAGTGTTTTGTTTAGGATTTAATTCAAACTTTACGGTCAAAGATATTTCGACCCAAAATATTATCACTTTATAGCTCGACATGGATGACTATCAGCTGCCAACAACAAAAGACTCAATACTCATAAGATTGAGAACTTACAAGGGGAACTCTAAACAAAAGCCGAGTACCATCTCACAAAGCATACATTTTTGTACGATTTAGGTAATATTAAGAAATAAAGAAAGGATCAAAAGACACAAAATTTGTGGGGTTATCCATATAACCCTAGAAATAGTCAAATTATTCGCATTAAGTTCCTCGGCTTAATAAGAAAATTTTGATCACTTCATTATTATTATTATAATAATGATTGTTTAATATAAAGAATCATTATCATCATTTACCTTTCATATTGCTATCATAAAAAACATGAATGAATATTTATATGATTTAAAAACAAAATTTCATTCATTTATATGAAAATTGAGGGCTATCCACAAAATGGAGCCTCTATATAATGTTTTAGAATGAACTCTCAACATGACTTTTCATTTTTTGGACCTCTTCATAAGATATATCAGCTACTTGTTGAAGTTGAGATAGTTGAGCAACTCCAGCCTTCTCTGCCTGATGAAGTGCTTCCTTCACAATTTAAATGATAGTTATCCCCTCTAATTGGGTTTCTCCTAATTTTTGATTCAATTGATCAAGTTTTTTATGAACATCATCCAGTTTTTGTTGAAGCGATAACAACCCCTTCGTGGCTTTTTTGATTTTTTGGCTAATCGCGAGTGATTTATTGTTATAATTTGCCACCGCCTCAACTACTGCAGCTTGAAAGCCCTCAATATTGATGAGTCATTAAGCCTCTTCTAAATCTTGTCACAACTCATTCTCCTACTCCTATCAGCGAATAATCTCATTCATGGCATCGTAGATCGGCTGATAATTGAACCCACCAAATCCCAACATGCAGAATAATGATTGGAGTTTTGAAAAATGGGTTGACAATTAATTTAAAGTATTTTCAGTAATTATGCTCCAAATATACCACCATGTCTTTTTACATTCCATTCCAAGAGCATATTACATCTCTAAATTTGAATTTGGGTCACTACCATGAGGTAAAATGTACTCTGGAAACAGGTCGCTTAGAGAGCTGCCTTGTTCTACTTCTCTTGGGATAGTAGAAGCTTCACATTTTGATCTAGGAGTTGATAACCCTAAATAATAAATCAATGTCATTATTATTTTCAAATGGAGGAAACAAATATGATTCATACAGATGATTATATTTACCCAACAATAAGTCAACTACTTGATTGGATTCATCCCCTATATTCTTAGCTCTAGTGTTTTGAGCAGATGTTTCTTGAGATGGGTTATTTCCATGAATTTTCTCAGTTATGACATTTGTAGTCTCTAGAACATCTTTTGATTAAAGATCCTCTGTGCGTATTTCCCTAGATCCAGTAGAAGGATAAAGTGGAATACCCCATTCATGAAGAGTCTTGGTGACATTTTCTGCAGATAAAGATGCATAAGATAATTTTTTTATGTAAAGAATCAAGTTGAAGAAAAATTTTGTATGAAAAATGCAAGAATAGGGACTTATGCCCTTGAAATTCATCCTTAAAATCCCCAAACTCCATGATGAAACCTGGAATATCAATATTTGGATTAAGGGTGTCCATCATTTCAGTGTATACGGCCTGAAATGTTAAAGTATCCTCATCATTTAAGGTATCAAACAATTTTTGGTTGATTCCCAAATTGGCTCCTCTGACATTTGGTTCTATTGGATCTTCAATTGATATGGAAACATCAGGTCCTTCTAGATTTGGGTCAACATCAGCATCTGTCTTAGATTGCCCTCGATCTTCATTCCTGTCTTCTGAAGTAATAATAATATTAGTGTTGATTATTTCAGGATTCTTTGAAAAAATCAACTAAGGAATGTATTTAATCTTAACATGGCTTTCCTCTCTCTCAATATTGCTAGGAGCCGGTATAGATGAATCTCTTGATGATTTACATACTAAAATTGCAAATTCATCTGCATGAACCTAAGTTTTCCCTGGGGCTTCTTTTTATGGTCTTAAAGAATAAACTCGTAATCCCTTGAGAGAGGAGAGAGACATAGATCCTACAAGTGGATAAAATGTGGTTACCAGAACATCTTGATAAAGTAGTACTCCCTAAGGATTCTATAAATACTTACTCTTTCAGCAAACTCTTCATAGAAATCTCATTGCTCTTTTGTGTTTCTGTTCAAAAGCTTGAGGGGAGACTGAAAAACTTCTCTTAGTAGGGGAAACTTAAGTTAATGTTTGAGGATTATCTATCTCCATTACCCCAGTCACGATTTTTGCTCCTGGAGAAAGTTCTTGTGACTAGGGAGGATCATTTATTGCATCAATGGGAGGACCTGTAGGACTATACTGAGGCGATTCAAGAATCGGTCCAGATATTCCTTCGCTACATTCAAGCTGCAGAAATACATTTTTATCAATATTAATGATGATAAATTATAAAGAAGAGTTGAGATGAAATAAAAAGGGAAATACATTCTTATTATTAACATAAATATCACACTCCTCCTCAGAGTCGATAATTACCCCTTTACGGACTCCTAAGTCCATCAAATAAGATACTCATTTATAGGCTGTGATTTGTTCATCAGTTGCATATATAAAAGTCTCTAATTACACAATATACTTCTGTACTTCATCCAAGTTATTTTCTAGATTTCAATAAGAAGGTGCCATGATATCACCAATCTCTAGTATTTTAATGCCATGCTGAAGAAATGCTCAGTATTCCCTAAGATCACGGGTTATACTCTCCCAATGATGAATGGACAAAGGTTGCACATAATTTGATCTTGGATGAGTTGAATGTGGAAGAGATTCAACACCTTCCGATTGAAGAACTTTTTCGGACCTTTCTTCCTCAGAAAGTCCAACATATGTAATAGGAACCTCTATTTTATGGCAGCGACTGGATCACCTTAGAGTTGGAGTTATTTCTTCTCTAGCCTTGGTATTCCTGGTATACTTCCAACGAAGATGTTTTGAGGTCTCTGAAACCTCTGAAATTTCTGAACCATATATGGCCTTGGACTTCTTTCCACGATTTCCATATGAAACAGTCGTTGTGGCCACCACTCGATATACTCTTTTTGTCATATCCCTTAAGGATATGAAGAAACCCAAGCTTTGGCATACCCTGCTTCCAAACTGATTAATGTGTCTAGTGGAGGTAATGTAATTGACAATTTGGATACATCTAAATTTTTTAGAATCCATAATTGCCATGATACCCTTGGGTCCTTCTCATGTCTGACATATATGGGTGGGAAAGTATTTGATTTTTGAAGACATATGAACTGACGAGAAAACCTATAGGTGACATAAGCCTTGCAGATAATTTCACCATCAATCCTGGTTGATAATACACCATACCTGAATGCCATCATATAAGATCTCATCTCATAATTATTTTCTTTACCATCATCAATAAATGTTCTAGTTGGTGGATTACCAAAAGGAAACAATTTGAATTCTCCTGAGACATTCAATACCACTAGTACCCCGTTAGTTCTCAAGTTTAGAGTATTAATACTAGAAACTTTCTATAAAAATTGGGTGAATTGACTATTAGGAACTCTGACTGAGTTCACCACTAAGTATGAAGAAAAATGTGCTGCAATTGAGCCCCAAAACACTTGGAATGGCCTTGCAATTCTAAATGGAGCCTTCCCACTATATAAAAGCAGTAGGAGATGGTAAATTCTTTCCAAAACAAGAGTTTTTATCCCAATATACATCCCCTCTACCAATTTATCAGCAATAATGAATGTCCTTAATCTTAAACCTCCTCTAGATTCACAGACTGGAGGCAAATAAACACTTATCCACATAGCAAGGAAGGCAGCTAAGCATACTTTTGCATCTATATCAGGTTTGACCTTATAACCCCAATGCTTGAAATTGCCTATATCTAGTGTAGGCCAATATGTGCCTGAACTACCTCGGTTATTGGCAGTAGGACAAATAGCAGGACGTCCACAGGTTGTACCTTCCTCTGTTGTTGGTTCTAAGAAGGCTTTCATCCAAACTCTAACATGAATATATTTCTTTTGTTTGGCTAAATTCTTCACTATCTTAAGTAATTCATGGTCCAGTGCTGGTGTTATAGTAACATCACCCCATGTAAAATTATGTGGGATGAATTCATCATAAATTTACCTAAAAATAGGAATTCCAGTTATTTGGTAAATGTCTCAGAGAATAATACCAACTTCACCATGCGTCAAATGAAAGAAATTCATTTTTGGACTCCATAGGCTCATTAATTCCAGAATGAATTCAATTTTTTAAACATAAGTTTTCTCCATCCAGACAGTTTCGTAGATATGAATGTCTGATAACTCTTTTCTGAATTATGCACAAGTCTGACGTACCCATAATTCCCACATCCACTCGAGTTTTACACCCCCTCCAGAATGAAGTTCCCAGTCTCCTTTCCAAACATTAGATTGATCTATTTGAGAAGATCAAAAATTGGAATCATAACAATGTGGTATTAGCTCTACGACATGATCTTTCATATCTGGATTTCAACCACTGTGATGAAGGATGAAACTAATAGGGATCACTCCTTCTTGTATTGGAACCCCCATTTCACTAATAATCATGCAATTATAGTTGGAATACTGAAGAAACCAATTATTTGGAAAATACTTCTTAATGGATAGAACATGGATGTCTTGAAAAAGTCCATGCTCGTACAGGGGTAAGTAAGAACTTTGTGGACAGTCATGCTGGTACGGAATCAGACCCTTCTATAGTCTAGGAAGAGTAATTTCAACAAAATAATAATATTATGGCCCAATGATCTTCATCATTTAATTTTGGAGAGCTTTAGATTCTTCGGTATGGGTCATCAAATGAGTCATTCTTTCCTATAGCTCACATAGATCCTTTGACAAGGTCAGTTGTGTAGGTCCTTTGACAAGGTCCTTCGACGAGGTTAGTCATGTTGGTCCTTCAAAAATGTCCTTCGATGAGGTCAGTCACATAGTTCCTTTGATAAGGATCCTAGTGCAAGTATATTGATGAAGTCCTTTTCGTGTAGCTTAATTGGGTAAACAATTTCACCTTGAAGAAACTTCAAGAGAATTATACAAGAGCACAACGCGGCTTGGCTTCGTGACCGAGTTATGCAATGAGAGCTCTAAATTTCTGAGAAAGCACTGGTGAAGAAAAAAATCACGAAAGGTTGAGACCTATTTATGGGCAATAGAAGACCTATGCATCAATTCTGTGCATCATACATGTGCGACATACCTGCGTGAAATACTTGCGTCAAAAAACTGTGCTATTCATTAATATATCATAATCTTTTTCGCAGACTTTCAGCTTAGGACGTGACCCTATTTGTATATTTTAGATCCAATCCTGAGGGGGACTATTTTTTACACTACTTGAAAAAGAAATCAAAAATATAGGAAACCTTTGGATATTTAAAAATCTCAAAGAAAGATTCAAAGATTATAAGGAAAAATCAACAAATACACCCAAAGATCTACGCAATGTAGCAGTATCCATGAGATTTGTGACTGAGCTACGTGGCTCAGCTTCACGAACAAGCTACATGGCTCAGCTTTGAGACTGAGCTACACGGCACGGCTTCACAACTGAGCTACATGGCCAAGCTACGCTCGAGAAGATTTTGGATCTCCCTATGCGGAGCACCTTCATGGCAGACCTACCCGAAATACCTGTGCGGGAAAAGTTTCTTCAGCCAGGCCCATCCGTGCCTATAAATAGATCCCTTTGGCTCCCCATTTCTAGACTGAAAAAAAGTGAAAGACTCTCTAAAAATCCCATTGCGTAGATCTTTCACCAAGATCTCTCAAATTGTCTTAGGTAGTTCTCTAAACTACAAAACAAGGGATAATTAAAGGAGATAGGCATGTTTTGAAGTTCTTCACATTCTTCAGTCCTTATCCATAACTACGCAGTATACCTGTGTGCCGCACCTACATGGAATATCTACGCACCGCACCTATGTGGTATATATGAGTTTCGCACCTGCGTGTCGTAAGGCAACGCGGGGTACCTACATTGCGTAATTGCATGATGTACCTATGCGACCAGATCAAGTACCCTTACTTTAATCCATCCATGGTAGGGTATATCCTTCCTTGGTTCCCTTATCTGAAAGGTTTTAAGTTGAAGCCTCCACCAAAACCTCCTGACTTCTCAAACCTTTGGGTAAGGCACATCAGTGTGTCCCCAATTTGGGTTTGTATTTCCACAGTCAGAGGTTTCCCACATTTGTTCCACAATGGGGTTAGGATTCATGGAATGTTTGTGGGTTTGTATATCCACAATCAAGTGGGCCTTTCTCCCAGGAACAGTGTTCGGATGTTCCCGGTTTTGAGAGGGTTTGGGTCCTGACCTCTCCCTTCACGAAGAGATGACCCGGAACCTCAGTTCTCTCGTAGAGAAGGTACACTTCCCACCTGTCGTTCCACATAATCATAGGAGAAGTCTCCCTATCCAACCAAGATCAATTTCAGGGCACCCATCCTGGTATAATCTCCTCACCTTCACCCCTTATTCCTTACATTGCACCCATGTTCAATGTAAATAGAACAGAGGGAAGTTTCTCCGCCTCACCCTCTTCCACGATCGACGCACCCTCTTCCATAAAGATGGAGGAAAATTTTGGAAGTGTGAAGTTTCATTCTTGAATATTTCATATCCTCTTGTTTCTCACACTGATAATGACTCGTGTGGGCTTAGAGATACATGATGGTTGCAATATATACACAAACACTCACCAAATGAACTACGAGAACTCTGATTTATGTTCAAACTAGGATACGTTGGAAGCTCTTTTAGGGATCGAGCTCATGGGATATCCTCCTCAGGAATCCAATCCTAATTCCCCCAATTTGGGCATCCTCCTTAGGAAATAATCCTCAAATTAAATCCTCAAATCATCAAGGCATCCTTTTTTATGAAGTAAGCTCAAACTCATCTATCTCAGAGGACTATACTCTCCTATGAGTCTTATCAAACTATGTGGGATTTGATTATCATTAATATGGGATATGTAGGAAGCCTCCTTGAGGTTCAAACCCAACACTTCAAATCAACCCTATTATATTTGGTCCATATTCCCAATAAGGACTAATCCTACTTGGAGACTCATATACTTTCTATGTTCCTTGGGTTGTTTCGGCATATGTCCCACACTATGTTTCAACTAAGAACCTTCCACCTAGAGGTCCTTATCACATGAACTTAAAAGGAATGATGTGTCCTACTAATAGGCATCGAAATATGAGGGTTCTGATTCCTTTCACAAGGATACGTAGGTAGCTCATTTTATGAGTATGATCCCAAGATTAAAATAAACCTGCATCTCTCTGGATGACAATAAATTCTAGAGTGCCCCACTGAGTGGCTTAAAACCCAGTATCATCATAAAGATGATTAAAAGAATATCTAATCAATATATTAGAGGATACCATTGATGTAAAACCACGAATACATACAAATGTTTCCATTGATGAAGAACCTTGAATGCATACTGATCATTCTAAATTTTACACATGTTAATAAGTGATTGTAAATTCCAAGGGATACTTATGATTTACTTGGTGAATTAATAAGTATTCCTGAAAATATTTTAATTTTACAAAGAGAGTCCCAGAGTAGAAAATAATTCCCCCAAAAAGGGTGAGATGAGTCTGACCTCCCATCCTCTTGACCAATGCACGTTCCTAAGTATCGTAAAGTTAAAAACTTAACAAATGTCTGCCTTTGGAAAGCAGATATTCCTTGGATAATGAACGGTTGGAAGTTTCTGGTTCCATGAATAAATCTAATGGAAACTACCTGGAAACAGTGATTCTTAAATCTAGAACACACGTTTCAAGGAACTACGAAACATATATTAAAAGATAGTTTTTGATTTTATAAATGAGTTAAAATAATCGAGGATCAAGAATAAATCCATCCTTTCAATTGAACCCAAAATACTCCTATAATCTAAATATGTGATAATTACCCTCAAAACATGAATATAGTGGGATTAAATTCTTCAAAATAAAAATTTAATTATGTAAAAATATTTTATCTATCAATTATTAAAGGTATTTTTCATCCCATGAATTATCAAAATCAATGGTGAAAATATTTGAATGTTTTATAAAAGTGGTGTTAATGGTATCTTCTTGGGTTATCCTCTAAATTGAAGAGAATGCATATTTTATAAAAAGTATAAAATAAATATTATTGAAAATAGTGATGTAAAAATTTTGGAACATTCAAATAAAGAAAATACACATGTGGTATCATGTTTGATAAGTGATGATGATGAAGATGTTTTTTTTAAATAGTAGGATAATGTTTTAGAAAATGGTGAAAATTATAAAGGAGTTCAATTTGTAGATTATGATTTATCTAACTATAGTGATGATCAGAATTCCCACTCTTCTAATCCAAGCCTAATAAGATATGTTTAGGTCCATAACATAATAATAGATCAAGGATAGAAAGATCAAACTATGAAAATATTTATGAAATCATTGAATTTATAACTGATTTCATAGGTTGAACCAAGAGATTCTAAAGAACCTATAGAGCATCAAGAGTGGGTTAATTACATGATTGAAGAATTGGACTAGATATAGAATAATTAGAATTTGGATTGGGTAATCAATCCTAAAGATAAATTTTTTATTGGGAAAAAATTGGAGTTTTGAAACAAATTAAATGATAGAGGAGAAATTATGAGGAATAAAGGAGGACTTCTATAAATGGGGTATTATTAGGTTGAAGGTATTTATTTTCATGAAACCATTGTACTACCTTCAAGAAATGAAATTTTTATAATATATTATGTGAGTGTAGTATAACAAAAATATAGGATATTATAAATGGATGTCTATTCTACCTTCCTAAATAAAGAGTTGGGAAAAAAAGGTTTATATTGAGAAACTCTATAGATTATTTCCAGATAAATCTAAAAAATATGTTTCAAGGTTTAAGAAAGATTTATATAGGTTGAAATGATCCCTAAGAAATAGGTATTCCAAGTTAGAAACCATTTTGAAGAAGTTGAAATTTATAAAAGGAAGAGTGGATGAAAATCTATTAATTGGATAGAAAAATAAGGTGTCACTAAATGAAATTGTTTATATAGATGATGTAAGATCCCATATATTTTCATGGATGCCCATATTAATTTTTGGTTGAACCAATTTTAGTTGGGTTTTATTTTTTTCTTTAAACATTAGTGGTTGAGTTTATTTTAGGGATGGAGAAATTAAGTTGGGGAAAATGACCTAATGTTCGGGGATGTATATTTTTTTGAATTAAAAGATTCTAGGTATAAATTTTTCAAAAGCTAATAAGCGTTATCCTTGTGTTTTGAAATAATCAAAGGTGGTTTTGGTTTTATCTATAGAATATATATTATGATCTATTTATAGGAAAATTTCATTTCATGAATGGGTTACTTGATGTGAATATGTGTCCATAAATATGTTGTGAATTTGTTTAGAGTATGAAATGTTTTCATGTTGTGAAACTGGTTCACATCATTAAATAGTATAATGAGGTTATTTTAACTAGATGTGATGCATTTTTTAGTTTATCGTATAAATTGATAAATTCACATCGTGAATATATCAAGTTTATCAGTTTAAACCATATTGTGTGTATGAATTATTTTCATTTCACCATAAAACCTATTATATAAAACCCTTGGGTAACTCTAGGAATATTTGGGGAAATTCATTCTTTTACAGAAATCCTGGTATAGCATTTTATCTTTGGTGAGATCCTTTATTTTTGTTTTACCCTTTCTTCCACTATCCTCCTTTATAGAGATGTGACCTCTTGACCATCATTGAATCAGGTTTTGATCTTATTTCTTGTGTGATCTAGTTTTTTCTTATGATATCCTTCACATTAATTATTTATTGGAATTTTATTTATAGTTTTACTTTGATTTTTGAATTAATGTGCATGGTCTAAATCTTATCCCTTTTTTTCTGATTTAATTATCCATTGTATATGAAATATGTGCGATCACGTCGGCACATCATTCACACAACCTAATTAATTTGAAAATACCTCTTGATTAATAATTCATTTCTATTATATCATACATCAAATTATATTGGGTCCAATTTATAGATACTGAGACATGCAGCCACCCAAATAGTGTGCTAACCTTGAGCCTTGTTGAGACTTGGTCAGCTTGACATTAGATCCCCGTGATAAATTAGAAATTTTATTTGATTTCTGGATAAATTTAGAAATTATCATAACACGTATTTTTTAGTGGTTTATTGAGATATAACCACTTTGGATAAAATTGATTAATTATAATTCTAATAAACCTAGTATCATGATCATTTCAAAACAAGTTTTATATGATTAGGGTTGTGTCAACCTACTGAGTTGTACTCACACCCTTTAAGGGATATTGTTTTGTACCTAAAAAAATTCATGTATTTAGGCTTAAAGTAGGGAAAGGTACCTTTTTGTTGTTTTTTAGCATATTGGATGGGTTATATCATGGAGATGGGACCGACATGGGGTTCAGAACTAGGGTCTTTAGAGTCTTTATTTGAGTCTTCTTTTTATTTTATCTACATGAATTTTAGCACATCATTTAGTTAAATTTATCTTGTCATTGCATTATTTTATTATTATTTAGGTTTATTTATTTTATCCCTTCTAAGCTTGGGTTTCCTATTTAACTATTCATAATGTTTTTGTTTTTCTGTTAATCTTCTATTTTTTCACTATCATTACAACTTTTTACTAGATGGTATAGTCTCCCCACAATACTACTTACACCCTCACTTCTAGTTGATAGGAATTGGTATATGTGGTGGTTCGCCTTAGGGTATTTATCCCACCAGCTGGGTCACTTGAGGAAGAACTAGGTTAGGAACTATACAAAGTGGTATCAATGGATCATGTTTTCTTTTCAATTACTTTACTATTTGGGAAAGGTAGAATGGAAACTATAATGTGTTAGGAATTGGTAATGAGATTGGGTATGGGAGTAGCTAACTCAAGAGAGAAAATCTGACTTCCTAGGGATGGTATTGTTGTTCATGATTTTTTCTTATTATGGCTTTATGTTATTTTACCTTGAGTGATTCACATGTGGTTTAATGTTACAATTATTGATATTTTAACTTCTGGCTCGGTATGAAATGAGATGAGTATTCATTTATCATGATAATAATGTAGGGGTATATATGTGTGTGTGTGTGTGTTTGTGTGTGTTGACATGCATTGTTAATGATAGGGGCATATTATTTCATGTGATATATTTGAATCTATGAATAGTGAAATGAGATTCTGGTTATATCTGTTAAATGAAATGAAATAATCGATGGGTTATTCCAATTATTCTGTTAATATAAGTTTAGGGAGACTATAATCTAGTGGTTTTATTTTTTTCACATTTTTAGGTTGACCTTGATGTTATTCAAGGTTATAATAAGTGAATTTATCCTGTAGAGAAAATACCACCTCATCATCTTTAAATTGAGCATTAAGAGAGTAGAAATTAGAATGCTCCAAATGCAACTAAACTGGATATTCATATAGCTTCTAAGGATTAAATGGATGTTTACCTTCAATAAGAATTCATGAGGTTCATACGATCCCTATAAATGGATACATTTCACACTTTAACTTTGATTTTTGAGATGAAGATAGAGTAACAAGTACAACATCTACCTACGTTCACTAGGGAGGGAGGCCTCTAGGTAGCTAAGTAATAGATTTATTCAATCTATATTGATAGACCTATAGATAATAGGGTGAATATTTATTCTTACAAAATTTGGGAATCATCCAAGTGTCAGTGGGACATTTTGGAGCAACCTAGGTAGTAAGAGGAGTTATCTTGGAAGGGCATCGAGGTAAAGTTTATGATCCAATTATATCCTGAGATATTAAGGGATGATAAGGATCATGATTTTATGCATCTAAAATAGGAGGAAATGTTAGTGATAGACTACATCATACGGTTCACCAACCTATATCACTTTTCTCTATCCTTATAAACTGATAAGATCATCAGGACTAAAAATTTCCCGGATGGGATTTGGTATGAGATAAGATCATAGTTAGATGTATTTCGCTTCAAAACCACTTCTAAAGTGATAAATCAGGCTCTTTTCATAGAAGGTAATTTGAGATAGGTATTCAGTAGTGTACATATTTTTGAATAGGTTGATCTAAGAACTCTTATTTTGGTGGAAATAAGTGTCACTATAGTTGTTTATGGCATGGAATTAGTGGGAGGAGTAGTCATGGGAGTATACTTTCACCTAATAACCATTTTTTAGTGTAGTTATTTCAGGGTGGAAGTTTGGGCCATATGTTTTCATAGTTTCCTCAATCCAAAGTAGAGTGTCATGTTTACAAGAGGTCGGGTCATCTTTATGAGATTTATTGGAACATTCCATAGAAAAGCATTGGTAGGGGATCAGGACAGGAAACTGAGTCTATGAGGTGCTCATCTACCCCTCATTAGACTAGTAGATATAGTTATATTGGATGTTTAGGATGAGGTAGGAGAAGTGGTACTTTAGTATAGGAGTGGTAGTACCATTTCGATGGAATAATATAGGGTAGTTTGAATAGATCCCATGGTAGAGGGGAAAGTCATATGTCGGTTATACAGTCTACTCTAGCTAGCTTGGATGTAGGATATTTTACCAACAATGTTATGATTCATTTATCAACTACCTTAGTTTTCATTTTTTTTATATAGGATCATCTCATTCCATTCTATTTTCTCCTTTTTAAAATATTTTGGAATTGTTTGTGGAGAGAATTGATGGGTCATAACCACCGAAACACTATTGGGAGTGTGTTTAGAGGGTATCAAGTACTGGAAGGAGTGTTCTATTGAAATTGGAGGATATCATTTCCTTTGGGAATTATTATGTTATTAATTATAATATTTTATTTAATAAATGGTATGGATTTTATATTTATATATTAGGCTCATATATATTGTTATAAAATGAGAGTTACCTTTTTATATCCATATAGGGGAATCTATACTCACCAGGGTGAGTGGGATCCTTAGGCTGGTCGTGAAAGACCAATTTAGTGCATATTGGATTGTCTCATGGTTCAAATAGTAGGCCTTATTCTGGATGATAGTGGAATATAGCAGGATATTTTTCCTCTAGTAGTGGATCATTTTCATGATTTATTACCAAAATAATTATCTATATTTTTACCTTAGTAGGATATTTATTTAATGATCTATTTAGTGTATCGAGCTGAGCTAGTTTCTATAAAACCTTATAGGATGGAACCAATAGGGCTTAATGAGTTAAAAGTTCAGTTGTAATATCTATAATCAAATGGTTTCATATGTATTATAATATATTTGTGGGGTTCTCCCATGATTTTTTCGTATAATTCAAACAAAACTTTATTCTTATATGTCAATTATCAGTGGTTGAACTAGATAATAGTCAATAACTGATATACCCTTCTTCACATTGATGATCATTTTGATTTGTTTAGATGTTAAAAGATATTTTATTTGATTAACTTGAGATCATATTATCATCAGTTGAGAGTGAGACTTTCAGGCATACCTTTAACATCTTTTATAAGCTGGTATGGATTATTTGATTTTATGGTGATGTCATTCTATCTGATGAATACACTGGTAGTATTCATGGCCATGATGAATTGGATCTTTCATATTTTCTTGATCAGTTTGAGGTGGTTTTCATTTTTAACATCTTAGTGTACTCCAAATTAGTATACGTTCATTCCCAACATCTTAAAACCATCTTAAGTATATTGAAATAGAATCAGATTTACACCAAGCTAACAAAATGAAGTTTCTAGATTAAAAAAGTGAACTTATTGGGTTATTTCATCTCATAGTCTGGAGTTTCAATGGACCCATAGAAGGTTTTAGTCATGGAATCATGGGAGTGTACCAAGAATTTATTCTATATTTGGATATTTCTAGGTTTGGAAATTTATTATCATCATTTAATCTAGGAATTCTCCCACCTGACATCAAGGAGGTTGGGTTAACCAAGAAATGGGTGAGGTTTATTTGGTGAGATTATTATAAGAGAGTTTTTAAAGAAATGAAGATTACGATGTACTCATCACCTATCATTAACTTACCTATGTTTTTTAAGGCATATATCATGTACTGTGATGTATCTAGAGTTGGACTCAGAGTAGTTTTGATGCAGGAGGACTAAGTGGTTACTTATGGATCTAAATAGTTGAGAATTATTGAGAGGAGTTATCCTACTCATGATATAGAGTTAGTTATGGTCATATAAACCCTGATATTTTGAAGAAACTATATTTTGGGTGATATGTTTTTGGTTTACATGGACTATAAGGGCCTCAGATCCATATATTCTCAGTCAGATTTGAACCTTCAACAAAGGAAGTGGGTTAAGTGTCTATAGTCTTTTGACTTTGATCTGTATCACACACTAGGAAAGGGAAACATCATTTACAACACCTTGAGATGAATGATAAAAATAGGTAGTGTGGGAGTCTTGTGATGAGTGGAAGAGGATGGAACTCTTTATATACATGAATCTATATATTCAAGAGTCCCAAGGATGAGTAACTATGACATCGATATTTTTTATACCCATAATTTTGAACCAAATCAAGGCCAATAAGTTATATGATCTGTAGGTATTATCTATGAGGGAAAAAATATGTGATGGGAAGCCACCACCAAGATGGTCTCTTATTAATGGATATGTTATTCTTATCTATGACCAAGTATTGGTTTCTACGAGCTTGTGTGGAGATCTTATGAGAGAGTTTCACACTACTAGTTGGGTGGTACATCCAAGGATGAAAATATGTATAATGATATCCATCAATACTAATAATTTATAGGAATGTAAAATGATGTAGTGGGATTTATAGAGATATGTTTCACTTGTAAATAGGTGGAAGTTGATCAATAGGCTAGTTGGGTTGTTACAGCCACTTAGCATTCTGGAATGGAAGTTAGATGATGTAACTGTGGATTTTCATATAGTATTACCTAGGATACCTCACAAGAATGATTCATTATGGATGATCATGGATCAACTGATAAATTTAGACCACTTTTTTATTATCAAGGATACCTTCAGCATCGATGATATGGGTAGTCTTTACATGAAAGAGATAGTTTGGCTGCATGGTGTTCTTAGGAGAATTATTTTTAATCGAGATCCTCATTTCATGTCTCGATTATAGGAGGGTATTCAGAAATATCTTGGAACATAGTTTATTCTAAGTACATCCCATTATCTACAGATTGATGTCCAATCTGAACAGACTATTCATATTCTAGATGATATGTTATGGACTTGTGTTTTAGATTTTAGTGGTTCATGGGAGTAGCATTTAGCACTCATGGAGTCCTCCTATAATAACAGCTTCTAGAAATTGATCAAAATGTAACCTTTTTAGGAATTCTATGTTAGGATATTTCATTCACCTCTTTTTTTAGGCAAGTGAGTCAGCACTTTTTGGACCTCATCTCGAATAGAAGATGTCTGAGTAAGTTTAGTTGATCAGGAGGTGGTTTTTGATTTCATAAAGCAGGTAAAAATTTTACAATAACTAGTAGAGATGACATTTTTAATTTTAGGTGGGTCATTATGTTTTTCTTTGGGTGTATAATAGTTTGAGGAAATTTTTCATCATGAAATAAGGTAACTTGGAACCTAGGTTTGTTGGTTCATTTGTGATAGTGGGTAGGGTCAGTCTAGTGAAATGCTAATTGTCCCTTCCACATCACTTTGACATCATGCATGATGTGTTTCACATATCACAACTTTGGAGATGTCATCCAGACCCTTCTCATGTGGTATTCATTGATGACATCAATCTTAGTTTAGATGCATCCTTTGAGGATCATATAATACAGATTGAGGACTGTAGTGATAAGTATCTTCAGGGAAATACTATACTTATACTACGAGTGCAATGGTAGCATGGGTGTGTTTGAGAGGAGACCTAGGAGATGAAATCTGATATGTGAGCATAGTGGACATACTTGTTCATTGATACCCCATAGTGATACATAGAGAATCTCATGGATGAACTGATATGTGGTGGGGATATTGAAAGATCTCATCATTTTCCAAGTACATCCCTCATGAGTTTATGGTTAAACTATGTCTTTTGGGCATTCTTTTCTTCTTTAAACCTTGGTGTTCAATTTTCGTTTAGGGATTGAGGGTTTTTTCAGGGAAAATTACCAAAAGTTTAGGTATATGTATTTTTTAATTAATGGAGTCCGAATATAAATGATTAAAAAGATTATGAGGGTTCTCCATGGGTTTGGAAAGATTCTGAGTTGATTCAGGTTTTTCTACAGAATATTTTTTTTGGTCTATATATAGGAAACTTTCACATCAATAAAAATTTACACAGTGTGATTATGTTGTTAGGAATATTTTTTGAACTAGTTTAGAGTGTGAAATATTTACACACAATGAAACTGGTTCACATTGTGAAATGGTTGACTTGGGTTATTCTAACCCGAAGTTACATGTGTTTTGGTGTATCTTATAAATTGATAAATTAAAATAATGGAGGGGTTTATGTCATGAATATATCAGGTTCAATGATTTAAACCATGATAAATGTATGAATTATTTTCATTTCACCATGCATCCTCCTTTCTCAATCATTAGGGTGACTCTAGGTGTTTTTGGGTAGATTCCTTCCTTTTCAGACATCTCGGTCTAGTGTTTGATCTCTAGTGAGTTCCTTAGTTTTTCTTTCCCCCTTTATTATGCTATCATCCTTTATAGTTGTGTGATCTATTTACCATCATTGAATCTTGTTTTTATCTTTTTAATTGAATGATGTTGGTTTTCACTATGAGCTCCTTCACCTTCATTATTTGTTGGTGTTCCCATGAGAGTGTTTCTTTAATCACCAAATTAAGGTGGGTCGTCAAAATCTTATCCCTTTTCCCTAATTTAATTATCCAAGGCATATGTATTATGTGTTATCACATAAGTATACCTCGTGCATGACCAAATTAATTAGATAATCTGTGTTGATTAATAATTATTTTCTATTATACCATCAAGCAGATTTTGTTTGGTCCAAAGCATAGAGACTAAGACCTGTGGCCACCCAAATAGTGTTCTATCCTTATCATTATTAAGACTTGGATGGCGTGAAATTAGATCCCTATGATAAATTATAAAAAATGTTTGACAACTGGATAAATTTATGAATTGGCATAACATGTGTTTTGTAGTGGTTTTTTGAGATAGCATCACATTGGCTAAAATTGATTAATTAACATGATAATAAACCAAGGGCCACGATCAAGATGAAAAGGGTTTGATATAATTATGATTATAATAAAGAACTTAAATTAATGAAATATATCATGTTAGAAAGATGATAATTTGAAAAATTGATCATTATGTCATATGATGATATTTCTAGTATGTTGGTGTTGTCCTTGTAATTGTTCTTGAAAAGATCTTATGTTTATGTGGCATTGATGTGATTGATAACATAGGTTGGGAAGCTTTGAGGCATTTTGATGTTATCTTGATATGACAGAGCATTATGTTGATGACTGAGGTCTAGGTGAATGATTTTGTACCACCTGTGGGCTAGGCACACTGGTATTGGATGCTTGAGGGTGGATTATATGATTATATCAGATGTTCAAGAACTAGATACATAGTCCATGGATACTTGAGGGTGAGTTTATAGATATCCAATAGGAAAAGGCCATTTTTAATTTTATTTTTTGTGTGATTCAACCTCATTGGAACAATATTCCACTGATTGGTTGATCCATCTAGATGTAGGAGGATCTTTCCCTCGACAGAGATATCTGGTAGGATGCCTAAGTAGGTTAGAATGTCCCCGGGTCTCATCCAATAACTTTATGTTCTGTAGGTTTATTTCATATTCCTTATTAATTGAATAAATTAATAACCTTATCATAAATTTATTTTATGCACAATATTTATCAGACAAGATTTCTTTAGATATAGTGGTGTCGACCAACTAAGTTGTGCACACACCTAGGAGGGGCCTCTGTTTGTTACCAACAAATATTTCATGGATGCGGTCTTAGACTAGGAAAACAGACCCTATTGTTGATTTATAGTACGATGGATGTGTTGGGGCTTAGAGACAGGACTGATATGGGGTTTAGTACTGAGGTATTTTGAGTCTTTATTTTAGTCTACTTTGTCTTTTATATATATGACTTTTATTACAAAATTTAGTTATATTCAACTTTTCATTACATTATTCTTTTATTATTTTGATTTATTTCATTTTTCCATTCTCATATTTGGTTTCCTATTTAACTATTAATATTGCTTCTTATATTTCTAATAATGTGATATTATTTTCCCTCACTCATTGTAACTCTTTATTAAAGGCTATTGTATCCCTAGTATATTTTGTACACCACTATCCAATTCAGTACCCTATAGCATACTGGGAGGTTCTCTTGAGGTAATGTATCTAACCATCTTGGTCACTTGAGGGAGCACCAGGTTGGGGATGTTACTAATGATATAATTTTTTACTAAAAATAAAGAAGATATTTTTGAATAAATTTTCATAGATAGGAATAATTTGTTTTAAATTTATATGCTTTTTGAAATGGTATAATTTCTAGATCTATAAATTTATCAAGAGGAAGAGAACATTTTTTCCCTAAAGATAAGTAAGGTAAGCAACTTCAAATGAATTTGGGAATAGAGGATTCAAATCTAGTCTCTAAAACCATATCATTGGGAACAAAATTATAAAATAATGATAAATGAAATTATATTGAGAAAAAAGAGTTTATAAAGATAATTCTAATCTTGTTATACTTGACATCTTTTAGCTTAGATATTGTCAAGTTGTCAACATTTATGTTGGGTTTCAATGTTCACCAGAAAAATATCATCTGATGGCTAAGAAAATAATTATCACGTATATAAAAGAAACTATATATTATGGGATTTAATATTATATTAATTTAATTATTGATATTTTTTTGTATGGATATAAATTGGTAAGGTTGTGTTGATGATTGAATATTCACATTTGGTGGAGTTCTCTTTCCATGTTAAATGTATTTATATCGGTATGCCAAGAAGCATAATTATGTTCCCTTAAGAACTATTGAACTAGAGTATGTGGTTGCAATTCCAGCTACTACCCAATCGATGGTGATGAGAACTCAATTGGAATACCTCAAGGTGGAAGTAAATATACTACTAATTTTAGGCTAGGATAATCAAATTGATATTAATTTATCAAGGAATGTTATCTAATATTCAGGCTCCATGATTATTGATATAAAATATCACTTCATTAAAGATCTTGTGAAGAGAAATTCGTTGAAGATGGAATTTTTTCCTACCTTGTAAAAAATCACATATGATTTCACTAAACCACTTACCAAGAATACATTTCAAAGGATGAGGTTGGTATGGGAGTTCAACCTCATTACCCTCAAAGATAAGGTATGGTGTTTTCCCCGTCTCTCATATTTTTATTTGGATAATGTTTTCTTAGGATGTTAAAAATAAAATATAAATTCATTTATGTTTCACTCTTTAAAGTATACATAAAGGGGGAGGAAAACTAAATAGGTTGTGTATTCAAAGTTATGTGCTTCTCTAATTTAAGGGAATCATATATTTAGATGGATTTGATAAAAGGTTTAAGATGTGAAATAATTATTGTTTATGTGATTTTGATATTTTTATAACCACTTTTAATAGTTTTGTGTGTGTATATATAGGAATCTATTTCTCATAGGTTCAATGAATATATTTTTTAGGCGGAAGAATAATTTTTTCTCAAGAACTATCACAAGTGGTATCAAAGGAAAAGAACGGTATACATTTTTAATAGGACTCAAGTGGAATTAGGATTTGTTGAAATATGAATTTAAATAAATTATTTTATAGACAATATGGAAATATTTTTCAGTGTTCTTGTTTATTACATCGGGTTTACTCAAGTAGTTTTAGAATTATTTAATGATGATTTATTTCTAAGTGAATTTCCTTTGAAAGTGATTTATGTTCCCTTGTTAACAATAAAATTTAAAGTGGGATATTTTTTAACCTAAGAGATATTTGGATGACACTAAGGACTTTGGAAATTTTTAAAGACTCGAGTTTAAGTTTTGAATTAAAGTTGGTGCAGTGGATGTGATTAATGTATTATTATTTTTTTCAATGAATAAATCATGCTCAAACTCTTATAAAATGTAGACTAATATATGACGTGGGGTTATTTGAATGTTTGGATATGTTATAAATTGGTTCGTATAAGCATAGAGTAAGATTAAAGAAATTCTATATTTATTTTATGTATTCTAGAATTTTGGAGTCCGTAGATTAAAATGGTGAAGTTTATAATCCACATAGGAGTAATTAGATAGGTGGAATTTGGAAAATGTTTTGGATTGTAGTATTGATGTATGAATCATATAGGAAAAATGTATAAATTATCCCATGATTCAATTCAAGAAATTGGAAAATATGTGGATCCGTGTAAGAGTCGAAAGGTTGTCTCATTGATCCATGTAAGTGTGGGTTGTTGATTCATGTATGATTCGGTTGTGGAGAACTTAGATCCATGTACAAATGGACCATATAATAATCACTCATGTATGAATGATTTCATTTATTTATGAGTGATGGATTATTCACTCAACATAAGAGTTGTCTATTGAGGTAAAATATAGAAAAGGCATAGTGTTATCGAGTTCCACATAATAATTTTCATGTAATATTTAAATAACATATTATTTTTTTAGAAACACTTTTGAGTGGTTCATGTAAGAGTCGTTATAGGTTGATCTAGAGTTGTAAAATTTTAAATTAAGGACTCATAAATGGTCCATGTTTGAGTGATTATATATACCAAATATAAATATAAGAGCGGTTCATGTATAGACAATTTATTCTTATGTTGCAAGTTATTAAATTTTTGGTTAAATTGAAAAACAAATATACTTAATTAATTAAATTAGATGATACTTTATCAGTTTAAAAGGTATTAAATATCACAATTTATGGTCAAAGATTAATTACAAGCCATGTTTTGTGAAGATAAAAGAGTGGATCATAGTTGGAATTAATGGTGATTTTAGAAATCAAATATTTTAAGTGATTATACATGATAAATTTTTTTGATTTTTAGGAAAAGTATTGAATATAAATATTGTGCATACTAGATTGATGTATATGTTTTCAACATTTTCTCATGGAAATGATATTTTCATCCAATGTATGAAAATGAGAGAGAAAAAGAACAAGGAAGGGTGAGTGGAGAAATATATAAGAGGGAACCAATACACTGATATAATGAACATATATTATATTGAAGAGAGGGAATTGAAGTGAAAGAAAAAGAATAATTTATTTCTCATTATTATATTGTAAAAGGAAGAAGAAGATGAATATATTTTCATGAGTGTGAGTGGTAGAAAAATAAGTAACATAGTGACAACATGGTCAAAGTATGAAGTGGTGGAATACTTTATTGTTGTAATAAAAACACTATATATAATTTTAACTATGTATGATGCACATACATAGTCAAGATATTTATACAATGAGTACATGGATAAAACCCACTTGTTTTAATCGATAGTTTGATACTAGTGGATAGTGAGATCACATGTTTTTCAAAATCACACCCTAGATTTTTCTTCCCATTTTGGGAGGTTAACCTTGAAAATTTGATATTCCTTGTTCTATGTGTTCATCTATGTGTTCAAAAGTGAGGTAAAATAACTCTAATTAGGGTAAAAAAAATTTCAAAAATAGTAAACATAAAAATTAATCTAGATCAATTATTTTTCCCCCTTCTAGGATATCTCACTGATACTATGGATGGATTTTAATTATCAATGTGGGTTCTCTATAAAATTTCTTAAAAATATTAAATAAGAATTTATTTTTACTTTTATATGTTTTTTATATTCCACTCCACATTTCATTACATAATCCTTATTTCTTTTGAATGCTATGTTTTTGGATTATCCTTTAAAAATAATTTTTTATAAATTCTTTTTATCACCTTCTCGAAAATGATATTTGAAAGTGACTTATACCTTCTCTTTTATGAAAATTTCACAAGAGATTTAAAATTTTTTTATGAATTATCAACCATTTTCATATCTATCTACAAAATATATATCTTATATGGAGTTAAGTTTTATAAATCACCCTCTAAATATATTTTTGATATACCTATTTAGGGTAATTGATTTTTTTATATCAACTAATCCAATTATTGATTTTATCTTATGTGATACCATTTGAAAATATTTTATAACCAATTTTTATAGGGATTTTTTTATTAAGATGTATGATTGATTATATATGGTATATATATATGTGCGTGTGTGTGTGTGTATTATCATTATGTGATGGGTAGGTCCAATATAGCCTTCTAATTCATTGATTAAAGCTTTATATATCATGATATAATGATTTTATGTTTGGAACCTATTGATATACTCATAACTCTATGCATGGACCTTATTGGTATATTTATAACTCTATGTGTGGACCTTATTGATATGTTCACAACTCTATGCATGGATCTTATTGATATATTCACAAATCTTGGTGTGGAAATTTTTTATATGTTCATAAATCTATGCATGGAATTTATTTATATGTTTTTAAATATATGCATATACCATATTAATATGATCCCAACTCTATTAATGGACCATATTAATATGTTCACAACTCAATGTGGGGGATTTATTGATATGTTCATAATTCTATTCAAGGACCTAATTGATATGTTTACAAATACATGTGTGGTTATAATTGTGTTTAGTTATATTCACAATGTTATGGTTTACCTGTGTTTGTTTTGTGTCACATTCATATGTTATGATTTAAGGATCATAATTATTGTCTAATATTTTTTAATGTATTAACCATGGTATAAATTATGCATTAATGGTGATCCTTTTGAGTTTCTATATTTTTTTATCATGTTGTATGGATAACTCTTATGAATCCGTGTTATTTTTAATTTTATATTTATCCCATGTTTGTGTTTTCTCACATGATTATGATCTAAACCATTATGACTAATTGATAAGTTTTTCCCTTACTAAAAAATTGATAACAATCCTTTTTCCCTTTTCCTTAGAGAATTATATGTAGAAATATCTTTAATAGGAATTCATGTGGGGATAATTTTGGGGGATATGTTGAAGAAACAATGAGAAATAAGATATTTATAGAGATAATCTTAAAACACATTGAACCTTTGGGTTGGGATTGTGTGTTTATTTTTAAGATTTTATTTTTAATATATGCATGTTATGATCAGGTTAACACATTTTTGAAGTAATAGATTGATTTTTTTTCAGAAGTGTTGGTGGGTGTTCTCCCAGATACTGTTGTTGAGTTTTCCATATAACTTATCACAAAACATCATGGGCTACCATAGGAGATGGAGGAAGCGTAGAAACCATCGACCCTCAATGGGGTTCGGGTTGACCTCACCCATCCGATAAGTGTAAATCTTTTCACATATGAATCTTGTAGCTAACACGCCTCTCTGAAGGTTTCGACACAGGTTCAGAAATTTGAATCAAATGATTTTTCTTCCTCGGGGATCCCCACTAGATCTTTTGTCTTCCGGAGAATTGGGTTCCACAACTCATCGTTTGAAAAGGAACTACAGCTCATGTCTCAGCCTCGGATGGCACGATCTAGGTTAGAACTTTGCAAGAACTTGTTTATCTCCCATATCTCTTTATCTAAAGGTATTAAACCTTGGAAAATATCTGATCTTATCATGCGATTAGATTCCATTTTGGGTTTCAATAATTTTAATTGCATTTCTCATGGAAGAGGTTTCTTTTATATTGTATTTGCCTCTGCTGATTTAAAGAGTCATGTGTGGGGTTTTGGTTTTGTGAATCTAAATCTAGGAACACTTAGGGTTTATGAGTGGAATCCAAATTTCAGTATTTATGATTTTAAGAACTCTTTTGCTCAAGTATGGATTAAGATCTATGGTCTAAATGGGGTATTGTGGCATTCTGAAATCCTATATGACATTGCATATGTGATAGGTATACCAATCTAAATGGATTTGGCTACTGAAAAGAATTCTTTTGGACACTTTTCCAGAATCCTAGTAGAAATTGATTTAGGGTCGGCTCTAATTGACAAGGTGATTCTTTCCACCCCTCAAGATGAAATCAACCTAATAATTATGTATGAAAAATTGCCTTTGTATTGTGATATATGCTGCGTTATTAGACAATCCAGGTCCAACTGTTGAGCAAACAACATATGTTCTAGGTGAAAATTGAAGGGTCATGAGGAGACTTATTGTAGGAGGAAGGAAGGATATAAATATTATCAAGGGACTGGTCTTCGTTATTCAAATAAATAAGAAAATGATGAGAAAACCAGGGGCTGTAGTAAACTCCTCAGGCAGGATACTACTTATGAATCACTAAATGAAGAGGACTTCCCAAACTCCCTTAAACAGAATGTCAAGGAAAATGCTAATTGGGATGACATAGCAGATGAGGAAGATACAACTAAAGTACATCCTTCTTTCAAGTATGTGCAAACTAAGCACATGGAGGAATGTCATACTGACATAGACTCAGATGATAACTGAATTGAAAAATAATACTATGCTCAAGCAAATGAAGATGATAGATTTAGACAAGAACATCATGCAGTAAATTGCAGAAAAGGAAAGAACTTGTTGGAAGCTGTAATATCAGGGAAGAGAAGGAACCAAAACACTCATTTAGGTGAGGACAAAAAAATGACTTCTCTGAATAGACTTGAGAAATATTCTCCCTGTCCCACCAGGATAAATGAACCTATTATTATCATGGATGCTGGTGGCCCCTCCATGGAGCTTTTGTTGACAAAAGAACGGAGTATGTCAAAAAAGAAAGGATGTGAAGCCAAAGGTATGCATGAACTAGATAACTTAAATTTGGTTGTTTCTCCCTCCATGCCAGTGAATTTACTGGAGAAATACTTTCTTGAGAAACCACTAAAGGATTTGGGTTTCTGATCTCTAATGCTTCACAAAAGCACTTTTCTCCCTTTTTAATTACTGGTAAATAGGTGATTCATTCCCAAGAGTATGGTGGATCTAATCTACATGTGGGGGAAACTATCCAAACCAATGTTGAGGGTTATAATGAAATGTTGAGCAAGGCTACAAAGCCTGATTTGAGACAGTACTCTTTTATCCAGTTCTTGGATGATCCATATTCTCAATATTCTGAGAAGAGGGCTAAGATTTACAGCCCAAGGGAATGTATGTCAATTAATTTTACCCCAACTCCTATAGGAAAGGGGGATGACATTGTGAAAAGTTTTTCTCCTAAGCCTCATGTTCCTGCTCATGCTTTCAAGGTGATAACTGAACTAAAAGTAAATAAAAACAATGTGTTTGCACTACTTGCATCTACAGGTAGTGAGAATGAGAGACAGCTTAGAGATTTCATGCCTGAAGCTATTGAGATGTAAGAAGATCTTGACACTGGGCTTCTAGATGAAGGATATGGGACATGGACACTAGTGACCACTATAAATAGGGGTCGTTATCCTCATGGTAGGGGTGGATTCTTCTCTTATCATAGCATGCACACTCGTTCTCAAGGTGCTTGACATCTCTTTTTTCTGCCCTTGTGTTTTTGGGGTCTATTGGTATGATTGTTCAATCCTCCTTTGTACTTTGTTTGTGTTTTAAATAATAAGGGGCCCTTGTGCCTCCACCTTATATAAAAAAATCATGGGCTACCATATTACTTAACAATAGATATGGAATGTCGTAAGTGTTGGAGTTGGTGGTCTAGAACCAACTACTTTTTACTTTATTCATTAAATAAAAGCCTTATCACATCTTGATTGTTCTTCTGCGTGACATGTCATGTGATAATGTCCTAAGGACAGCTGTTGCATTAAAGGGTCGTAGCGGATCCCTGCTATGATGAGAACCCGGAAGTGCTATAACATTGTTCTTGAATGTATGTTCTATGGCCGGATGATATTATTTGAGGGACACAAATAATACAGGTCATTAGGGGTGAGGACTCATAAAACTTTGAGGCACCTTCTCATGGTGTGCGCCCTTGGTAATATCCAGGAGGATATTATGAGAATGAGACCCGCCAGTAGGAAATCCACATTTCATAGTGTCATTGGATGCTCCTATCTACGGATGTGTGTATTGATCCTTAGACTTTAAGATTATTTTTAATGGGTATTACAACTCGCGCACTTAGATGTATTGATGAAAACTGTGATGACACACTATTCGCAGTGAGGTAGGATATGTTGTGTACGTCACGAGTAATACCGCATTAATAGATAATGCGATAAAGGATTTGTCCCTTCCGTTCCATAATGGAAGTAGATATCCCAGGCCCTTTGATGGAATTGATATAGCCTAAATAAATCCATGGCCATGGTAAGGTATGGGCAAGGTCAATTCCGGGAAGTCAAAGAAAGAATAATCAAGCACATGGGTTGATGGCACTAGCATGCAACCCGCTTGATTGGAGATATCGAGACAAAGGGACTATATTACACGGTAAGCGTTCGTAGGAGGTAACACGTCATTGCGGCGTTAACTTCTTTCTCTATGGGTGCCTTGGCGTGTTGCTAGACGCTAACCTTGGACTTTAGGCAGGCTCAGCCTAATGACACTGAGAAAGAGGCCTAGAGGGTCACACACTAAGTGTGTCCATGTATCTCAGTTAAATATTAATTTAACAAGTTAAATAAATATTATTCCCGACTGTGGTTTAATAATTATTTATGGATGTCTGATCGCATTTATTTTGACACTAGTTATTCGAGAGAATATATTGTGGACGAAATAATATATTTATTAGCGAGTAATGCAGTTAAATTTATTTAAGAAATAAATAGTCATTACTCAAGGTCTAATAAATGTGGTGGAGAAAAAAAATGGAAAATAAAAGTACACCCCGTGTATATTAAATATACACTCCGTGTAGTTTTATGGAAAACAAGTACATGCCGTGTATTAATTATTACACACCGTGTAGTTTTTCCAGTTGGGATTTTGAGGATTTAATATTATTTTATGATATTTATTATAATCAGTGTGGGTGCATGTCAAGGAATTAATAATTCGACATGGGGGGGGGGTTTCAATAAGAGTTAATGAAATAAATAAAACGCATAACGCGTTTATTTATTGTCATAACTCTATTAACCTCAAACATGATTATAAATATCCTCACAACCCCAACATTTTGAATTGCCATTGTTGTGCACAATGGATTTGGAAATACTCTCAAGCCAAGAGAGAATTCCCTTTCCACCAAGAACGCCCTCAAGTTACGAGAGCAAGATCCTCCACCGGATCAAGGCGGTCGAAGGTGGACATCGCAAGCGAAGGTTCTTCCGCGCTAGCACCCGGAGATCTCTTCGGAGATGTCCGGAGATACGTGACACACGTGTGGATCACCGCTAAGGGAATCATAAACTTGGATTCTACGACGCAACGACGGATCAAAGAATCGTGACCGGACACATCAACGAAGAAAGAATTCCAACGAGGTAATTCTTATGCATTAATTAAATTAATTATAATCAACATATGATGATCCTCATCAAGGGTTCCGAGACTCTTATTTTCTTTTTGTTCTTCATTCTATTTCGAAGATTCGGCGTTTTATATCGTGACGGATCTCGGATTGAACATTGTTTAACAAAAAATTAAGTTGGGAAAACCCACCAACGCGCTTCCGTTGTGCCCGGAACCTACAAGTGGTATCAGAGCAGTCATATCGTTGGTTATAATTATTTAGTTTTTTTTGGTGATTTACGCATTTAATAATTTAGTTATTTCAATTCATGTTTAATCGTTCTAGAAATCTGAATCTCGAGATCTGTTCCTCCTCCCTCGTTTCTCGTTCACCTCATAGAAACGGTTTTTTTCTTTTAATTTTGATTAAAATAAAATAGAGGAACTCATCCGGAGGAGCCAAACGTTTCTGGCCATATAACACCAGAATGCACGGCGTGTATTCGGAAGTACACGCCATGTAGTCTAGGTTCAATACATTGACTGATCTTCCAAATCAGGCCGTGTATTGGATTCTTTCTAAGAATTTAAGACACCGTGTGTTGACCAGAAACAGGTGGCACACGGTTTCCATAATACACGCTGTGTGGTCCAATGAACACGACCTGTAGTCCCTTCGGTTTAGGGTTAGGTCGTGTACTCCGTACACGGCCTGCCCAGCTGGAAACCGTGTAACGCGGAAACTACACGGCGTGTGTCCCACTGTACACGTCGTGTACTCCGAAAATTTATGAAGTACATTAACACACCTTATCCCCGGGCGTGTACTTCGGATAGACGGTGAAGAAAAAGTACACGCCATGTATTCGGAACTACACGCCGTGTACTCACCCAAATTACGCAGATTTATTAAAATTTATTATTATATTATACAAACCTTTGATATGTGTACCATGGTGCAGGCGTAAAGCTGAGGCACAACACGTGATAGGTGTTTTATATATATATGTTTAATTTAACATCTGTGTAATAAATGGGAATTCACCGGGTTGCCTCCAAGGTACAAGTTACGTACAAGGATAATTTTAAATGAATTTATTTGTTTAAAATTATGATGGATGAGAATCTCAAGGAAATTCAAAAAAAGGGATTTAAGATAAAAGGATTGATTAATTAAAGATAATTAATTGATTCGAGCGTGATTTATCTTAAACAAGAACGATTAAAGAATTGAATGCTAGTTTTATTTATGCGTAAATATTGTTTCATGTATGGATGATCATGAGCTAGACCAAGACCTTTGTATGTGAATGGTTTATTTTAATTTATTTATTTAAATTAAATTTGTTGTCATGCGAGCCATCTCCTCATTAATATGTAGGGACTGCGTGCCCAAGGAATCTTTTATGTAAAACCCCTTTTTTCCCCTCACCTACGTGTGAGATAAATGCATATGTAATTGATGGTGCTCCCAAGCTAGTGGAGGTGGCTCAAGTCAGGAGCCAAGATGAAACCAATCCAAGGAGATACAAAGGTGGACAGGTGGAAAGCTGTAAACACGAACCCGAAAGGTTCAAGATGTTTCTCCCCTAGGTCTTGGGTTAGTTTATCAACCACTAGACAAACTAACCAATATAAAAGCTCATGATCATACCATTTATTTTATTTCTGTCAGTTGCATGGTTTATTTATTGTGGGTGTGTTGTCACGATCACACAATTAATGAATTAAACGAGCATGCAAGATGGAACTAAAATAAAATTGGATTATACGTAAATATTATCTTAGACATGGTTAATCACTTAAGTATATCCCACTTAATATTAACAAGCATGTAATCAAAGATAATAAAATGGCAATTTACGTATAAGGCTAAAATCCCTCAAAATAAATATTAATTCGGCATAGCCTTCCATAATCTTGGTTAGAATCGAACCATAGTTCAAAGTTCTTGACCAACCCTAGTTGGGGAGCTTTCAATTATTGGGGAATTCTAATTCAAGGTTTTGGGTTTACTTGACTTGGTTCACATCAAGGGTTGACTGCCACAGTAGGACTTGGTGTGACCAAGAGGCAAAGGTTGAGGAAATCCAAAAAAGGATTTCAGGATTGGGGAGTCCACTCAACATATCAAGGAACTGTGAGTTAATGTAGTTGGCATTTGGAATGCCTACCTAAAACCCTTCAAGTTGCTTGACCAACCCTAGTTGGGGTAATGCGAAGGGCAATATGGATCCTTGCCACTAGAATATTCATGCAATAGAATATTCTGAAGTCAATGGTGAGGGCTATTGGATTTCGATAAAATAGTGGGAGACTAATAAGTATTAATTTATTTATTTGTCTCATTTTCATAATAAAGTAATAAACCTCTGCTCATCTTAAATTGTAGAAACGGCAAGAAAATGACTTCAAACATATCATTGTGCACCATACTCGAAAAAGAAAACCTTCTCACCGGCACCAATTTCCAAGAGTGGCAGAGGCGTTTACGCGTCGTCCTTCGCCACGAAAGGAAATTATATGTGCTGGAAGAGCCTATTCTTGTTGCGCCTGGGAAAGAGGCTAGTGATGAGGAATTATCTCTCTACATGAAACATATGAATGATGCCACAGATGCCCAGTGTTTCATGCTATCGGTCATGTCTAATGAGCTCTTGAAGAAACATGAAAACATGGATGCGTATAGCATGATGTCTCACATTAAAGATCTCTACCAAGAGAAGGCGAGACAGGAGAGGTATGAGATCTCCAATTCTTTGTTTACCACGAAGCTTGGAGAGTCGGTGCTAGCTGGGCCTCATGTGGTCAAGCTTATTGGCTACATTGAACACTTGGACATCTTAGGGATTAAATTCCCAGATGAGTTGTGTAGAGATCTCATCCTATCATCATTGCCCAAGACCTTCTCTAGCTTCATTGTCAACTATAACATGAGCGGCAATGAGGAGAGTCTATCAGATCTTCTGACCTTGATTCGCCAGGTAGATAAGGACATGGGGCGTGACAAACCCGCGGTCCTTATGGTGAACAAGAAAAGGAAGGACAAGGCAAAGGGGCCAAAGACTTATAAACAGTCTGAATCCCCCGAGCACTGTCCCTCCAAGAAGGGGAAGATCCAGAGGCAAGGCAAGGAATGAGAAGCAGTGTGTTTTGCATGTGGCAAGAAGGGCCACTGGAAGAGGAACTGCACCCAGAAGCGTGGGGACGCTAAAGGTGCCTTCGTTATCGAGTGCAATCTTTCTATTTCTACACATTGGGTATTAGATACAGCTTGTGGGGCTCACATCTGTATTTAAATGCAGGAACCAAGTAGATTTAGAAATATCGCCAGAGGAGAGGTGGATCTTCGAGCTGCCAATGGCGCAAGGCTGGCTGCATTGGCTATTGGAGACTATCACCTCTCATTGCCAACTGGCATGATTTTGGTTTTACAAAACTGTTATTTTGTGCCTAGTGTTACCAAGAACATAATTTCTGTATCTTGTTTGGATATGGATGGATTTATTTTCAAGTTTGGAAATAAGGGTTGTCTCTTTTATAAGAACAATGTATGTTTTGGTATGGCACATTTGAATAATGGTTTGTATGTATTAAATTATGAAAACCAAGTGTTGGCAATCGATAACGAAACAAACTCACATGACTCATACATTACCCAGTTATGGCATCACCTCCTTGGTCATGTGAATGAGAAGCACTTGACAAAGCTCTTCCAAGATGGCTATTTAGACTCTACTGAGCTAAAACCACTTGATAGATGTCATGCTTGTTTACAAGGAAAAATGACCAAGCCGCCTTTTGGTGGACAAGGTGAAAGGGCCACAGAGCTTCTAGGATTGGTACACACAGATGTGTGTGGACCATTTCCAGTAGAAGCTAGAGGTGGATATTCTTACTTTATTACTTTTACTGATGATTTGAGTAGATATGGCTATGTCTACTTAATGAGTTATAAGTCAGAGTCCTTAGATAAATTTAAGGAATTCAAGAATGAAGTAAAGAATCAACATGGTAAGAAGATAAAGAAGCTTCGATCGGATCGAGGTGGAGAATACCTGAACAAAGAGTTCATCGATCTTCTACGGGAGTCTGGGATTCTATCTCAGCTCACTCCTCCTTATACACCACAGTGGAATGGTGTTAGTGAAAGGAGGAACCGCACCTTGTTGGACATGGTGAGGTCGATGATGAGTCATGCGGATCTTCCATTATCCTTTTGGGGATATGCATTACAAACTGCAGCATACACATTAAACCGAATACCAACTAAGGCGGAAAATGGAATTCCATCTGAGTTATGGAATGGAAGGAAACCCACTTTGTCGCACACACGTGTATGGGGATGCGAGGTGTTTGTTAAGGCCTTCTCGGGAAACAAACTAGCACCCCGGGGCACGAAGTGTATCTTTATAGGATATCCCAAGGAAACGAAAGGATATTACCTATATAACCCCCAAGACAAGAAAGTGATTGTCGCCAGACAAGCCGTCTTTCTTGAGAGGGAGCACATCCTCAAGAAGGATAGTGGGAGCAAGATTGACTTCGACGAAGTTGATGCTCAAGATACACAGGAGTTGGTACAGGAACAAGTTCCACAGGTCCTCGTGGAAGAGGTTCCAGAAATACAAGTACTGCGTAGGAGCTCAAGAGAGGTAAGGGAACCAGAGAGATTTGGTATCCTAGTCACCGAGGATGGTGAATCATTATTGTTGGACAATTATGAACCTCTCTCCTACAAGGAAGCATTAGAAAGCTCAGAAGATGTAAGATGGCTAGAAGCTATGAATTCTAAGATGGATTCCATCTATCAGAACCAAGTTTGGGTTCTGGTCGATGAGCCAGTTGATGTAAAGCATGTTGGATGCAAATGGGTATTCAAAAGAAAGCTGGACATGGAAGGTCAAGTTAGCACCTATAAAGCAAGGCTAGTGGCTAAAGGATTCAGACAGCGTCAAGGAATTGACTATGATGAAACCTTCTCACCAGTTGCCATGCTTAAATCCATAAGAATCATACTTACCATAGCAGCTTACCATGACTATGAGATTTGGTAGATGGATGTCAAAACAGCATTCCTTAACGGGAACCTTCAGGAAGATGTCTATATGACACAACCAGAAGGGTTTGTGACACCAGGTGAAGCCAAACGGGTTTGCAAGTTGCAGAAATCCATTTATGGATTAAAGCAAGCATCTAGGTCATGGAACATTCGATTTGATGAAGCCATAAAGGAATTTGGTTTCATTAAGAACGAATGTGAGCCATGTGTTTATAAGCGGTTTAATGGGAATGTGGTCATCATCCTAGTGGTATATGTTGATGACATATTGCTTATTGGAAACGACGTACCATCCTTACAGTCAGTTAAGGACTAGTTGAACAAGTGTTTCTATATGAAGGACTTAGGAGAAGCAGCCTACATTCTAGGGATCAAGATCATTCGTGATAGATCCAAGAGGCTGCTTGGACTAAGTCAGGGTACATACATTGACCAGATACTAAAGAGAATTAGTATGGAAAAATCCAAGAGGGGATTGGTTCCAGTGTCACATGGCTTACATCTTTCTAAGAAAATGTGTCCCCAGACACAACAGGAGAAAGATAGGATGAGCAAGATCCCATATGCTTCAGCTATAGGATCCATCATGTATGCCATGTTATGTACCAGGCTTGATGTTGCCTATGCACTGAGCATGGTAGGAAGATATCAAGCAGATCCAGGAGAACAACATTGGACTGCTGTTAAGACTATCCTTAAGTATCTGTGAAGAACTACGGATATGTTCCTGGTGTATGGAGGAGA
Source organism: Viscum album (assembly GCA_963277665.1). Lineage (NCBI taxonomy): Eukaryota > Viridiplantae > Streptophyta > Magnoliopsida > Santalales > Viscaceae > Viscum > Viscum album. Next base: position 659,364,663 of record OY728140.1, read on the forward strand.
TGAGGAGCTTGTCATCAGAGGGTATGCTGATGCTGGTTTTCAAAAAGATCAGAATGATCTGAAGTCGCAATCTGGATATGTTTTCTGTCTCAATGGAGGAGCTGTGAGCTGGAAGAGTTCAAAGCAGCCAGTTGTCGCTGATTCTACAACGGAGTCTGAGTATATAGCGTCTTCTGATGCAGCCAAAGAAGCCGTTTGGATTTGGAACTTTGTCCAGGAGCCTGATGTGGTGCCTAGCAGTAAAGATCCCATTACATTGTATTGTGATAATACTACAGCGGTGGCTCTTGCAAAAGAACCAAGGTCACATCAATGGACAAAGCACATACTCCGGAAGTATCACCTCTTGAGGGATTTCTATCAAAGGGGTGAAGTTACAGTGAGCAGAGTGTCCACGGAAGAGAACGTGGTGGACCCCATGACTAAAGGCCTATCTCAACAGAAGCATGAATATCATGTGAGAGCTAGCGGGTTAAAGGTTGTTAGCAGTTGGCTCTAGTCCAAGTGGGAGTCTGTTGGAGTTGGTGGTCTAGAACCAACTACTTTGTACTTTATTCATTAAATAAAATCCTTATCACATCTTGATTGTTCTTCTGTGTGACATGTCATGTGATAATGTCCTAAGGACAGTTGTTGCATTAAAGGGTCATAGCGGATCCCTGCTATGATGAGAACCCGGAAGTGTCATAACACTGTTCTTGAATGTATGTTCTATGGCCGGATGATATTATTTGAGGGACACAAATAATACAGGTCATTAGGGGTGAGGACTCATAAAACTTTGAGGCACCTTCTCATGGTGTGCACCCTTGGTAATATCCAGGAGGATATTATGAGAACGAGACCCGCCAGTAGGAAATCCACATTTCATAGTGTCATTGGATGTTCCTATCTACGGACGTGTGTATTGATCCTTTGACTTTAAGATTATTATTAATGGGTATTACAACTCGTGCACTTAGATGTATTGATGAAAACTGTGACGACACACTGTTCGCAGCGAGGTAGGATACGTTGGGTGCGTCACAAGTAATACCTCATTAATAGATAATGCGAGAAAGGATTTGTCCCTTCCATTCCATAACGGAAGTAGATATCTCAGGCCCTTTGAAGGAATTGATATAGCCTAAATAAATCCATGTCCATGGTAAGGTATGGGAAAGTTCACTTCCGGGAAGTCAAAGAAAGAATAATCAAGCACATGGGTTGATGGCACTAGCATGCAACCCGCTTGATTGGAGATATCGAGACAAAAGGATTATATTACACGGTAAGCATTCGTAGGAGGTAACACATCATTGCGGTGTTAACTTCTTTCTCTATGGGTGCCTTGGCATGTTGCTAGACGCTAACCTTGGACTTTAGGCAGGCTTAGCCTAATGCCACTAAGAAAGAGGCCTATAGGGTCACACACTAAGTGTGTCCATGTATCTCAGTTAAATATTAATTTAACAAGTTAAATAAATATTATTCCCGACTGTGGTTTAATAATTATTTAAGGATGTCTGATCGCATTTATTTTGACACTAGTTATTCGAGAGAATATATTGTGGACGAAATAATATATTTATTAGCGAGTAATGTAGTAAAATTTATTTAAGAAATAAATAGTCATTACTCAAGGTCTAATAAATGTGGTGGAGAAAAAAAATGGAAAATAAAAGTACACGCCGTGTATATTAAATATACATGACGTGTAGTTTTATGGAAAACAAGTACACGCCGTGTATTAATTATTACACGCCATGTAGTTTTTCCAGTTGGGATTTTGAGGATTTAATGTTATTTTATGATATTTATTATAATCAGCGTGGGCGCATGTCAAGGAATTAATAATTCGACATGGGGGGGTCAATAAGAGTTAATGAAATAAATAAAACGTGTAACGCATTTATTTATTGTCATAACTCTATTAACCTCAAACATGATTATAAATATCCTCACAACCCCAACATTTTGAATTTCCATTGTTGTGCACAACGGATTTGGAAATACTCTCAAGCCAAGAGAGAATTCCCTTTCCACCAAGAACGCCCTCAAGTTACGAGAGCAAGATCCTCCACCGGATCAAGTCGGTCGAAGGCAGACATCACAAGCTAAGGTTCTTCCGCACTAGCACCCAGAGATCTCTTCGGCGACGTCCGGAGATACGTGACACACGTGTGGATCACTGCTAGAGTAATCCTACACTTGGATTCTACGACGCAACGACGGATCACCGAATCATGACCGGACACATCAACGAAGAAAGAATTCCAATGAGGTAATTCTTATGCATTAATTAAATTAATTATAATCAACATATGATGATCCTCCTCAAGGGTTCCGAGACTCTTCTTTTCTTTTCGTTCTTCGTTCTATTTCGAAGATTCGGCGTTTTATATCGTGACGGATCTCGGATTGAACATTGTTTAACGAAAAATTAAGTTGGGCAAACCCACCAACGTGCTTCTGCTGCGCCCGGAACCTTCAGTAAGGCCTTCAGGTAATTCTTGATCCCCATGGTATGAAAACTATTTCCTGAACATTGAAGAATTCCTTTGGGAATTATTTTCCCAAAAGAATAATAATCGACATCAATACATGATTCACATAACATCATATCCAACATCCATAAGAAGTATTACAAAAGGAAATTACAAGGTATGTGTCAAGAATAAATTTAAATTAACAACTAAAACCAAAAATAAAAAAAGGGAGAAGGAACCACTAAAAAATCCTTTTGAATATAGGTTCAAAAGCCACTATGACACTGCTATCAACACTTTCCAAAAAGGAAGTTTTTAAATAGGGTATCCACTGCCACCTCAATGGAAGGATTTACCTCTAATTAATTTTAAAAAAACAAGTTCTACATACACCCGAGGGTGTATTTATGGTGTGAGATCACTCAACCAATATGATACCACTAGTTTTTCATGCATAGACATTATAAGAAAAATAGACATGCTATTTTTTAGAAGAAGGAAATCATTTTAATTTTAAAAAGGTTTGACATTAAAAGAAATATGTGATTTACTTAATAGATGGAAATGAGTAAATCATATCATAAGAACCATAGGAAAGTATCTAGGGTTAGTGTGGAACTAGGATCCTCATACTCTTGGTGATCAATCCTAGACATGAAGGTCTATCTCCTAATCGAACCAACCAATATCCATCATCATAGTTTGGTTAGTGTAGCATTATGGTACTACTAGGTTGGGTAGGTCATACCTAGCATACTTTTCATATTATTCCCACCTCGATACCCAAGATTCCCATGTGCTACGCCCTATTTATCAACCCATGAAAAATTCAGTTTTACAGGAACTAAGAAATTACATACTAAATCATACCATCTTCATAGGGGTTTAACCAGTGAAAATCCTTATGCATACCGACACCTTTGAAATTTATAATTTTCATACACAAACAATTTTGGAACACATTTAGAAATAGATGGAGTTTTTTTTAAATCATCCAATAATAGCGCAACATGGAACCACCTACCTTTCTTATTGAAACACACTAATATCTGGTTGGAAACTGCAAGCAAAGATGAATAGGGACCCTATGGAAGGAATAACATGCCATAACCATAAAAAATCAAATCAAAAAATTGATATTAAACTTACCCTATATTAAAAAAACCACTAAAGATAAGGTAACTCAATAAGGAAGGGATAAGAGACGAAGAAAAGAGAATTAGAGGAATTTACTTGGAAGAATCTTGAAGGACCAAGCTTGAATCACCCAAGGATTTAATCTAAGAGGAAGGGGAGAATAGGGGTAGGTGTTCCTAAGTATTTGGGAGTTGAATAGGGAAATAAATTTGGTTATGAGGGTTAAAACAGGGTAGGGGAAAGTAGGAATTCCAAAAAAAACAAGGTAGTCCACAAGGTTTGGCCACACTATCTGCTAGATCGTGTGCTAACCATGTGGGAACCTCTATACCAAGGGGGAGGAGACCACATGGTTTTCTTGGGTCTGGTGAAAAGATGTGAACCATTCCATGTAGGCTTTATAGATCCATTGTATAGGCCACATGGTTTTCAGGGGTCTAGAATATGGTTTCTACTAACCATGTGCCAATTATGTGCCACCCACTATCTGTCCAAAAACCACCATTTTTCTTGAAACACATAAAAAATATATAAAAACAAATAAAGAATAAAAATAGATGATAAATACCTAAAAATAACACAAGGGGTGTGAAAATTATCCATACCATGAAAACTTTCCACCCATGAAAAGTAAAACTATATTCTGATCAAAGAACAAGTTAGGGTACTACTCCTCTATCGAACACTTTCACTCCCATGTATCATGCGCATCATTTTAATACTGCCACATAATCCAAAATAAAAGAATATATTTTCCTCGGAGCACTTTCACCTAGTAATCCACAATCCATGCTAGTTTCCCGGTCACTAACAGATCAGGTTCTAGCTTGACCTCTTCCTAACTCGACAATTAAGAAGGTTCGGGATTATATTTCTTTTACTGTGGGATGTGGAAAACTTCATGAATTTATGTCAACTAGGATGAAAATTTCAAGTGTTATACCACATTACTAATCCTCTCACTGATATCAAAAGGTATGACATATCTCAATATAATATTTCTCTACTTACCAAGATAGTGATGACCTAAGTGAGGAGATACTTTTAGAAACACATGATCACACACTGAAAATTTGAAAGCTCTATGTCATTGATATGAATAGTAATTGTAACAAATTTCAGCTTTCAATAACCATTGTCTGGTCATATGAACCTTTCTTGTCATCTCCTGTACAATTCTCGATCACAAAAAGGATGCCTCGCCAACTAATGTCTATCATAGAGGAGACCTATATTGTCAACCATAAATTCATTTGAAGGTATCCATCCTAATCGAGGAATGGTAACTACTATTGTAAGAAAATTCTACCAACCCATTTTTCTGATCCCAGGATGCTCTAAAGTACAGTACACATGCATGGATCATGTATTCTAAAAAAATTTGGTCACTCTGTCTGACCATATGTAGGAAGATGGTATGAAGTGATCAATCTAACCTACAACCCCATTTCCTTCTAAAGGACTTCCCAGAACCATAATTTAAAATGGGGGTCCCTTTCAAAAACTATAGAAGATGGAATGTCGTGTATCCTCATATTCTTATATACATACACCCTTACCAATTACTCCAATATAATAAATCTCAAATTGTAATAAAATGGGAAAACTTGGTTAGATAATTGATAATCACCCAAATGGGATTCCTTCCCTAGATTGTATGAGGTAACCCAATAATGAAATCCGTGGATACCTCATACCATATATAGATATGAATGGGAAGTGTATAAATCAATCATTGTGGATTTTGGTGATGGTCTCTCGAAAAGGATCTCCCACTTGGGAACCCTAGTGTTGCTCTCTTCCTTCGGTGACGACGGCGGTCTCCGTGCCAGCTCCTCCCCCCATGGTGGGGGAGGGGGAATCATAGTCACATGAGAGAGAAGGGTCTTTTCACCCTTTCTCCAATCCAGACTTCCTTCCACCATTTCCCAAATCATGGATAAGTCCTAAATATCCATATCTTCTTGATGGATTCCCCAATCTTCAGATATCATCTTCTGGGTTTTCTGAAACCGCTGTGCTCTTAAATCTCACCCTGGTAGGTCGTTTTTGGCCGAGGAGACCTTGATTCGATACTTTTGATAGGTTCATCTTCGGCTCTTAGGACCTTCAGGAAAGGGAAATTGTGGGATTTCTCGATAGCCTCCATATTATTATTTATTTTGAATCAGAGGAGGATTTCATCAAATCATTGTTGAGGGTGCCTCGTAACTTCAATGGTCTTTGTTTATTCCTCTTGTGATGGTCCTTCTAGTTCACATGAATCGATATTCACCTTATATGGTGGTTTGGTTAAGATTCACCAACCTCCCCTTACCCTTTCAGAATCCTTCGATTATACGAATGTTAGGTAATCTCATAAGAAGATATCTTTGCTTTGATAGTCACACTGAAGTAGTGTTCCACCCGGTGAACCCCCGAGTGTGTGTTGAAATGGACGAATCTCATTTACCTTTTGATTTTGTGTGCATTACTATTGGTGAGGAATAGAGATGTAAGCAAAGGGTGGTTTATGAGAATTGTACCGATTTCTACTCGTCTTGAAATTGGTTGGGTCATTTATTGGAGGTTTGCCGAAGGGGAGCCCCAGCACCTGTGATGGAGATTCATTGTCAGAAACACCAGGTTACTGCAAGAAGAAAGTATGATCCAAAGGGTAAGTCTCAAGAGGTTGGTGTGATAGTGGGTCTAGAAAAGGAGACTTCGGGGCCAATAGGAATAGGTAGGGGTCTTTAGCTGCCAATTCCAGTGGTGGATGATCTTCTAAATGGTGCTTGCAAGGTGACTATTAAGGACGTTCACACATCTGATCTGCCAAGTGCTACGATGCCTCAAGCTAATCTAAAGGTTTATGAAGTTCTCAATAGGTTAAGGAATGATTTGGAGGTCCCCTCTAAGCTCAATTGTATAGAGCAGAACATGGAGGGGGAGAAGGTGATTAAGGAACATGGTGGGGGTGAGGTATTCATCATCTATTCGGAGGTGTCAAACCCTAGCAATACTGGGGAAACTAGGGGATTGGACCCTTCGGCCAGGCCCTTTCTTATTTTGAGCAACATATTTGAAGGTATTTCTAAAGGCTTGTTTGAAGTGGGTGTGAGTGTCGGTAATGTGGTAGGGGGTAATAATGATGGGGCTTCCATGTAAGGGCATAATGATAGATGTTTGGGTCACGTGGAAGTTCTCATGGTCCTGGAAGATCCCCCTAATGCGGTCAGTTGCCTTTCTTTGATTGAAAGAAACACACCAAACCAGAGAATGGATAATACTAAGGGATGCAAGGATAATGTCTTGATGAACCTCCTTATAAAATGGAGGGATCTCTCTGGGGGTGAGAAGGAAAATGTGAGTGGTCGGGTCAGTCTCTCCTTCAGTGATATTGTGAAGAATGGGAATAAAAGGATGAATGAGTGTGAAGGAACCTTGTCTGCTACACCAAGAATAAGAACAAGAAGGGACAACTCTTACGTTCCATGACCGGTGAGTACTAGATCTTCCTCTTAGTGGGATAGTGGGGTAATTCTTGATTTCAAAAAGGATATCATGGTCAAGAAACCTAGTCAAGTGAAGCCTTCGCTGGACCAGCTGAGAAACTAGGAACAAAGTGATAGTATTTTGAGGCAGAATAAATCGGATTCTAAATGGGAATCAGCTACTATGGAGGAGGGTCCTATGTGGGATACGAAGATAAGTATAGATATTTCGATATATAATGTTTTGTGGGTCTGTTTGGCTATTGTTTGAATTGCAAATGCTTTTTTTGTGATGTTGTAAGTTGGTATCTTCTTTGGTTTAAGGGTTATGTGGGTTTTTACTTTTCTTTAAAGTATTTGTAAATAAAAAATTTAATTTTCCGTCATTATGGATTTTGGTTCTTAGATTTTACCTACTGAAAAGTATAGAATCAATATAAAAAATCTTTTATATAAAGCCTCATACCTAGCTACCATAACTGGAAAAACACATCATAGAACATCTTGTAGAACCTGGATAGAAGACCCATAGAGACTAATGATATTCCAACATCACAACCTTCCTTAAAGACGAAGGCACAAAAGAATGGACCTTGAATTATATAACACCCTCATAAGATAGAGACCAAACAAAAGGAACCTCACCACCATTTAGAAATTGGGTAGATCACTATAATATATCATCTCTTGGATGATCATCCTGAATCAAATACAGAATGTGGGTGACAACTAAGCACTAGACAAGACCATTCAACCACTCTTTTACTTAGCTTCTAGGTGCATCCAAGAAAAAATTCCTATCAGTTTCATCCCAAGAATCTTGCAAATATTGGGTTATAATTTTCCTTCTTAAGGCAGTATAAACCACATTTCCCTTACTTGGGGTGTAAAAATTATTAAAATTGAACCCCTAAAGGAACTTGATCTATTTCCATTTTTGTGGGATCAAGTATTTCTAGGAGAAGTTGTGGATCAAACTGTTGTGGTCCAAATAGACCATGAACGCATCCCCAAAAAGATAGTGGTGCCATATTTTAAAATCATACATCACTGCTACAAGTTCAAGGTCAGGGGTTGGGTAATTTTTCTCTTGCGTTCAGAGTCTGTGAGATCCATACCCCACCACATAGTCACCTTCAAGAATTACACATCCTAGAACCATACCTAAATCATCATATTAAACCACAAAACCCTATATATCCCTGTTAAAAATCAATATAGAGGAAGTGTTCAATAACTTCTAAAGATCCTCGAATAACACTTGACATTCCAGACTCCATAGGAACTTTACCCCTTTTTGGTTGAGGGGTTTTATTGGTGAATAATGATGAGATAAATATTTAACGGACCACCTATAATAGCCTTCCAATCCTAAAAAACTCATGATATCAATGACATTCCACAATTCCACACATGAAATCATATGTCTGAATTTCTCTAGATTGACTAAAACCCCATGTTCCAAAATTATGTGTCTAGAAAACTTAACTTATATGATCTAGAAACTGTACTTTGAGAGTTCAACAAAAATATAATGGTACCATAGTGTCTAATAACAATTCTTTTATGATTCTCATGCTCCTCTTCTAATCTTTAATATACCAAAATGGATTCCACAAACACCATGATGAAGGATTCGATGTATCGGTGAAACACCAAATTCATAAGATCCATAAAACCCATGGGATAATTCATCAATCATAAAGTGATTACTAGATACTCAAAATGGTAGTACAAGATTTGAAAATTTGTCTTGGGAATGTCTACTTATCTCACCAAGACCTGGTGATACCCTGAATGGAGGTAAATATTATAAAACCACCTTTATCCTTTTATCTATTCAAAGAGATCATCAATATGAGTCAAGGGGTATTTGTTTCTTGAGGGTGACTAGATTCTTCTTCTGATAGTCTATATGAAATCACAGGAGATCCATCATCCTTCTTAGAAACAATTAATGGAGCGGACCAGGCTGAGATTCTCAGGGGAATGAACCCTTTGGATTCCAAATCATAAATCTATATATTTAATTCCATCAATTTAGTGGGGGACATATGATATTTGTGAAAATATATATGCAGCTTCCCTGGCCCCAAAATGATAGTAAAATCTACATCCCTTTTAGTATATAATATTGATAAATCATCTGAAAAAACTTAGTAAACTCACCCAATACTATAGGAAATTATCTCTCTGATTCCTTCCCATCATCCTATGGTATGAGGGAAGAAACCCAAAAACAAATTCTAACTAACACTGGGAGTGGAGGTATGGATCATCCTGATCATAGATTCTATTCACCTTGAAAAATTGAGTTCTCCCATCAGGGGTTGTAAATCACACCCACTAATCATAATAATCAATATAATCCTTAAATAACATTATCTAGTCCATTCCTTGGATCATGTTAAATAGTTCTATCTCCAAAACAAGGAAATATAATTTCATATCAAACTATGATAAGGAGATAATGCAATATGGGCATCTGAAACCTTACTCTTTCTTCCTTCTAGGGGGTGTTACTAGCTTCATGGAATACGACATAAGATCATTTGAGAGTTTCAAAAAAAAATAAAAGTAAAAATGAATGAATTATAATTACCAGTATCTAAAAATTAAAATTTATATGGATGGTGTAATAAGAATATTACCTTGAATTTTCATAAGACCTACATCTGATAGTAATGGTTCCTGGTCCATAGCACTATGGTGATTCACCTATATCTATGAATGTGGTCAATTACTAACATCTAACTATGACTTAAGCTGAATCTTCTCATAAGAGTATCTATCCTTACCACCACACCCACTAGAACAAGAACCCATAGACCCAGATTCCTCAGACTGAGCTAATGTTATCATGGGTTCTATGGAGCATGTGCCACACTGATAATGGTTCCACTCTTAAAGAACCTCTATAAGTGACCCTTGAATCCACATTGATGTCAGAGTTTGGGTGGAACCAGACACAAAGACTGCATGTTCCCTAAATTCCCACACCAATGGAATGCAATAAATCCACAACCTATGGCTTCTGATGAAGATAGTTGGGGTGGACATAAAGATTTTTTATCACCCTTATTCCCCTATTCTTCATACTTCCTCTTACTTTCAGATAATCCAATCCCACTTTGGCTTGGTACTCGAAGCAACCTAGACAAAACGGATATACCTACATAGTCAATCTACACTATCAAAGATCAATAAACTACCTTAGAATAAATCTTCAATTTTAAAAATAAGACCTAAAACCAAATGTCTATCTATAACCCCATCTCAAACCTTTGGGCTCTCAACTTATCATTAGTAACCACCTTGAGAGAAAAATGGACCAACTCCATGAAGCATTTGAAATATTCCAACATTGAGTGCTTCTACTAATGAAGGTATAAAAACTCCTAGGACATGGATATGGATAGGATCTCAGGGTAGTATTAATCATTGAAGATGACCATGAAATAAATCCAACATATTTACACATGCTACCCTTCCTAAATCACTAAATCCCACCACCAATAACTAGGGACATCCAACATACACACAACACACATTACCTTGATATCTCCAGGAGTCCTAAGAAACCTAAATACCCAATCAATATTATCCACCCTATATTCATCTTTTTATAAAACCATTATTATTAGGAAAGAAGGGGGGTTATTCTTTAGAAACTCTTGAGCCCGATTGTTTTTTGGACCTTCTTCAGCCTCCTTGTCCTGAGAAGGAACATATATTTCTCCCTGATCTAGAGCTCTAAAAGCCTAAATCTTTTCCTCAACCGATATTTCATCAACTTGTGAGGGAAAATGCTCTCTTCCCTTCTATCATGGTTGTACAAGAGAACTTTGAGGAGGTATGATGCTACATAATTCAACACACCAAAGAGATAAACCATCAACAAATCAACCCATGGATAATCAAATAAACTCAATTAAATTCCTAAATAAACCATAATAAAATCATACTATCTCACTAAACAATTTAAACCACTCTGAGCTACCTTGGTTCCCATGCCTAGTCTATATCCTTTTCATTACAACAAAAGGAGAACTCAAAAAAAAATCCCAAAAATCCTATAGTGACCCAAGCCTAATCACATGGTGTGTCAGCCAAAAACCCCACTCGCAACTAAAAACAAAAGACACAATAATCAAAAATCCTATAAATCCAAACTCTCCTAAATAACATGACCTGAAATAAGGGAAAACCTTATTATCATACCATTTTTTCAAAAACCTTCTTGGGCTTCTATCCAACCCAACACCTCACCCAATGAATGGCATGGATGAAGGGAATTCTCGATCCCCATAAGCTAGAAACTAGTTCTTGGGAAATGAGTAACTCCTTTTGGAATAATTTTCCCATAATAATAATAACAAAAATCAATACAAGATTCATATAACATTGTATCCAACATCCATAAAAAAAATTATAAAAGGAAATTACATGGTCTAAGTCAAGTATAAATTTTCATTTACAACTAGAAACCAAAATAACCAACAAGGGGAGTGAAAAACTAAATAAATAATAAACTCCTCGTGAAATGAGGGTTAAAATCCACTATTCCACTACCATCAACACCTACCAAAAAGGAATGTTGATAACAAGAGTATCCATTTTCACCTCCATTGAAGGCCTTTCCTTTACCTGATTCAGAAAAAACATGGTCTATATACACATCAGAGTATATTTAGGATGTGATATCACTCACCCATTAGGATCCCATCAGATTTTCCTGGCATATCCATTATAATAAAAATAAACATGTAATTTTTTAAAAGAAAACTAGATTAATTATAAAACATTTTTGACTTTGAAATAAGGATAATATTGTAAGAATATATAGAAACAAATAAAAAATATCATAAGATCTATGGGAAATCCCAAAGTATCTAGGGTTAGTGGGGACCTAAGATTCTCATACTCTAAGTGATCAATCTTAGACATGAATACCCATATCCTAATTGATCTAGAAAATCCTTATAATTATAGATTAATTAGTGTTGTATCTTGATCCTTCTAGGTAGGGAAGGTCATGCCTAGTGTTCTTGTACTAGTCTTCCCACCTAGATACCCAGGATTCCCTTGTTCTACACCCCATTTATCAAACCATGAAAATTTTCCTTTTTAACAAACTAATCCACTACAGACTAAATCATATCATCTCCATGGATGATTAACCATTGAAAATCCATAGGAAAACTCACACCTTTGAAATTTTTTATTTTCACACACACATAATTTTGGAACATATTTAGAAATAAAGAAAATAATATTTAAATCATTAAATAATAGAACAACATAAATTCACCTAACTTTATTCCTTAAAGCACAAAAATAAAATTGGAAACTACATGAAAAGATGAATGGGGGCCCTATAGAAGTAAGAACATAGAATAACCATCAAAAATCAAACTAAACAATTGATATTAGACCAAACCAAGATCCAAACAACCACTAGAGAGAAGGAAACTCACAAAATAAGGGGAAAAAGACCAAGATAATAGAATAGAAATAATTTACTTGGAAGAATATTAAATAACCAGTCCTGAATCGCCAAAGGATTTGATCTAATAGGAAGGGTAAGAGGGGTAGTGGTTCATAGGGTAGTAGGTATCATATGGGGAAAGAAATGGGGTTAGTAGAATTAAAATCATGGAGGGAAAATGTTTTGATTTCAAAAAATTTAAAGTTTAGGTAGGAAACATGGTTTGGACACATGATCTACCAAACCACATTCCAACCAAACGGGTACGTCTATCCCAAGGGGGAGGAGTCCATACAGTTTTGTAGGGCCTATCACATAATCATGTACCACACCAATCTATCTTGATTTACCCACTATCTAGGTTATACCATTTGTTGGGTCTAGTGTATAGTTTCTACTAACTATACGCCAACCATGTTCCACCCTCTATCTGACCAAAAAATGACATTTTTCTTCAAAAAAAAACTTTAAATATATGTGTGTGTGAGTGTGTGTGACAAAATAAAGACCAAAAATAAATGTGAAATGCTTGAAAATAACATCATGGGTGTGATAGAACCCATACCTGGTGGTATACCTATATTAAAGACTCATTATAGAATAAACCTGATTGAATTTAAATAATTTAAGAAGACACTCCAAGAAAATTAAAAAAAAAAGGTTGTATACATCCTAGTACTTCACTATATGGAGCACCATTATTCATTCTTACGAAGAAAAATGTATTCATGTGTCTCTAAATTGATTATCGTGAACTTAAAAAATCACAGTAAATAATAAGTATCATCTACCCCATATTGATGACTTGTTCGATCAATGGTGAGGGTATCAATGGTGTGGTTCAACCTACTTATCCTTGTCACAACCCCCTCCCCCCAAATATTACCCCTCCTAGGCTGGAAATGATAGAAGGGAGATGATTACTACCTGATTCCTATCTCCAATAGTCCATGGGTTAGCGACTAGCACCGTGGGTATAATAAACGAACACATGAGAGGAATTACCCTTTAGGATAACATATAAAAGATATAGATGAGATATATACACCAATAAACAACTAGTTAGACAAATAAAATAAATCCCAAGTGATAACATGAAAGGTTATATAGTACTAAAACAACTAAAAAAGAAACTACAAGTGTCAAAAAGGAAAACATGGTAGTGACCATGAATCCCAAAAAAATCCTACAAAACCATGAGCTAGTAATATACAGCCTGATCTCCAACCTACTAGTACTAACCTATAAATAGTTTATATAGACATAGGGTTGCCATAACAATATACTTAGTAGGATCCTCCTCAAATCCTCTCATGTATAAGATAAAGAAATCCTATTAAAGAATAGAGAACAACAGTGAAACTAACTTGTCACCTAAACAGTTATACTAAGATCTTATCCTCAACATGGCTAAATCTAATCAAGTATCTCATACAATAGAGAATATGATATAATAATTAACTTTCAAGGGTATCCATCTACCACTTCTCCACTAGTTTTGGGCTCTATCCCAACATCGCACATCCGGAGTCATCTCTCCCCAAAATAATCCTACCCAAAGACACCTATGAAAGGAATCACAATATGCACCTCATGAATCTCATCATCACATAATCTAATATCACATCTCCATATAATAAAAAATAAGTCTCTAAGAGACACCAAATCCCTTATGATGTGTATCATACATCGGTTATTATACCTCAATCCATCACAACCCATAAATAGAGCAAGGAACCTCAACCAATTACATACTATACATGCCATACCTATAATCATCCTTTGAATACTATATCCATAGATAAATGTGTGTGAAATAACCCGAAGACATTATAACCCTTCACATAAATATATAGGAAAACTAACTATCATGCATAATATCATAAGTAACTACCAATAGAAGAGAGTGGGCCCAAGGGGTAGTCATCTATCCTTCCTTCCATAGGGATACACTGGTTGAAATTGAGGATTTCCCAAAAGTTTTATTCCAACAGTTTATTCAAACTATTGGTATGTTGTTTTTGGATCAACCTTTACCAACATTTTGAACAAATCATTGGTATACTTCTTTTTGAATCAATATTTCGCAACGCTTTGAGTGAACCATTGGGAAATATTTAAATTTTCTAATGTATACCAAAAGTTTTTAAAAATATTTGAGAAATTTTTCCCCCAAATACATAGTGGCTCTATCTCCCTTGTCCACGTGATTTCAACCCTAATCCAAATCTCTCCTGAAGCTCTCTCTTTACCCTAGGCTATGGAACTCCTTCCAACCGATAGATCTATCTTCAATCAAGAAATTTTTTTTCTACATTTCAAATTAGTAAGTTTTACATTAGTTTTAATGTTCTACATCTTTTTTTGTATTATATTTTTATTAGGCCTAAACCAGAGTTATGTGCAGTCTGTGGCATGTTATACTGAACACTTTGATTTTTTTTCTATTTTTGTTCTACACTTAAAATGTCATGATTGTGTGAATCACTTTTATTTTAAGTTTTCATAGTCACTCATTATTTTTAGTGTGCATGAACCTTATTAACCAATGGGTTTTGGTAATATGTATCCCCACTCAAAGATATTAAATTTTGTGTTTATTCATATGGTCTCGATGTTGGTAATGGATATAAGGATGGTCCATGTGAAGGGATTGGGGATGGTTGAGGTAGTGGTGTAGGTGGTTTCCCATTTTTTTTGTGGGGTGATATGGTAGTTTCTATGGACTTTAGTTTAGTTGAAAATTGGATTTGGATTTTGTATTTATAGTTTTTGTTCAAGGAATAATGGGAAGGGTAGTGATATTTAGGATGAATTGGATATTGGTTGGGTGATGGATTGGAATATTGGTATTAGTTTGATTGGGTATAGGTAATTTTCAATGTATTATATGGGTATAGACTCCCATGAACACCCCCACCCCCACCCCCCTGAACACCCCCCCCCCCCACACACATATTAGATATCCCCAACCCCCCACCCCCACCCCCGCCCCCCTGAACACCCCCCCCCCCCCCACACACATATTAGATATCCCCCACCCCCACCCCCCGCACACCTCCACCCCCCCCCCCCCCACACCCTGGACACCCCCACCAGCTTGGACACCCACCACCCCCCCCCCCCCAAAACCCCCACCCCCTAGACACCCCTCACCCCCCATGGACACCCCCACCCCTTGGAAACCCCCACCCCCTAGACACCCCCACCCCCGGGGTATCCCATCCACCCCCTTGTACACCCCCCCCCATTGGACATCCCCCCTAGACACCCCCACTCCCTTGGACACCCCCACCCACTAGAAACCCCTCACCCCCATGGACATCCCCCCCCCCCCCAGACAACCCCAACCCCTGGACAGCCCACCCACCCCCCTGGACCCCCCCCCCATTAGATATACCCCCACCCCCCACCCATAGACACCCCCAGACCCCCCCCCCCCCCCCAACTCCCCCTCCCCCGGGATATCCCCACCCCATGGACACCCCCACCCCCTGGACACCCCCCCACCCACCCCCTAAACACCCACACCCCCCGTGGATAGCTTCACCCCCCCCCCCCCAGGACACCCCCCTTGGACACCCTCCACCCCCTTGGACAGCCCCCCACCCCCTTGGACACCCCCCCCCCCCCCGAACACCACTCTACCTCTTGGAAACCATCCCACCTCCTAAGTTCTTGGCCCAGTTTTTAAATTTTAATTAACCATCTAGGTGATTTCCCCTTTCCCCTATGACATTTCCTAAGTGACCCATAGTGCCTTATAAATTGAACTCTTCATGTTTTAAAAAATTGAATGGGTTGTTTTGAAAGAAATGGATAATTCATGATGGTTTTACTTTATTAATTAATAAAATGGTTTTAAATAAAATTACCCTAAGAGGGGTTGTAGGGGTAGGGGTTGTCCAGGTGGGGGCTATCCAGGTGGGGGTGGGTTGTCCAAGGGGTAGGGGGTTGCAGGGGTGAGGGGGAAGGGGGTGTGGGTTGTCCAAGGAGGGTTTTGGGTTGTCTATGGGGGGTCAGGGTGGCCTATCTAAGTGGGGGAGGGGTGTGGGCTGTCCAGGGGGTGGGTTGTCTAGGTGGGGGAGGGATGTGGGCTATCCAGGGAGGGGTGGGTTGTCCAGGTGGGGATGAGGGACAGTCTAGGTGGGGGTGGTGGGGTGGTGGGCTTTCTAGGTGGGAGTGTGTGGGTCAGTTGTCCAGGTGGGGTGGGGCACTATCCAGGTTGGGGTGGGGGTGGGGTGTCTAGATAGCGACGGGGGTGGGCTGTCCAGGTGGGGGGCTATCCAGGTGGGGTGGAGGGGGCTTTCCAGGTGGGGATTTGGGGTTGGGTTGTCCAGGTGGGGTGGGGGGCTTTCCAGGTGGGGGTGGGCTATCCAAGAGACTATAGGGGGTAGGGGGTTTCCCATCAAAACTTGGATCATATGCCTAAACATCATACATAGGATTATATTTGACACACACACAAAAAATTTTTAACATATAAAATACTATATTTACACCTTGTATCTCAGCCTGGGATTATCTGTCAGTTATCCTCTCAAAAAATTAATAAGAAACATACCTAGATCAAAATTTGGAGGTGCATTTACAATTAGGTGTGTTTTTTTAGAATTCAGGTATGATATTTACAGTGGATGATAAAACCGATCCATGTATGATATTTGGAGGTGTGTTTACAATTAGGTGTGATGTGATTTATATGTATGATATTCATGGATTACACCAATAGTCTTCTGGTTCATCTATAATAGTCTTGAAGTCAGGCTATAATTGGATAGAGATTGGATTCTACACCCCCACCCCCTAAGACACCTACCCCCACCCCCCTAGATACCTCCCACCCACAAGTACATCCCCCCACCCCCTAGACATCCCCCCACCCCCTGGACACCCCCACCTCCTAGGACAGCCCCCCTGAACACCATCCCAACCCCTGGACACCCACCCCCACCCCCTAGACACCCCCACCCCCACCCCCTAGACACCACCCCACCCACTGGACACCCCCCCCCACCCTCTAGACACCCCACCCCCTGGACACCCCCACCCCCTATACAGCCCCACCCCCACTGGACAGCCCCCACCCCACCCCCTGGACACCCCCCCTGGGTACCACCCCACCCCCTGGACATCCCCACCCCCTGGATAGCCCCCACCCCCTAGACAGCCCCACCCCCTTGGACACCCCCACCCCCTTGAGAGCCCCCCCCCCCCCACCACGGACACCCCCACCCCATTGGAAAGTGCCCCCAGAACACCACCACACCCCCTGGACACCCCCCCCCCCCCCCCGAGACACCCCCCAGCCCCTTGGGTAGTGTATGTGATCACTCAAATCATCTACTATAATATAAGATTTCTTCGATCTAAAATTTACACAACTCCTGAATAATTCCCCACCATAAGTGTACATGATCTTGTATACTCATGTATAATTATTCAAAGATATTTTGTTATAAATATAGTATTTTTTTGTCTTTTATATTATGATTTTCATATATAGTATTTTGTCAGTTATGGTTCCATATAAAGTGAACAATCCTCATTTACATAAATATATTTTTGATGAAAGTTCAATCTTATTGAATTGATTTTGATGAAATGAATTATAATAATTTTTTTACAAAATGGATATAAGTTGGATGTATGAAACTGATAATATCTCAAGCAATTTTCAAAACAATTTAGAGAGATTTTTATATTTTACATTTCACAATGCTTCAGATAGTGGTAACATACACTACCCTTGTTACAATTGTGTTGGAAGACCTTGGTTAAGCTATGAAGAAGTCAGCTACCACATAAACAAATATGGTTTTTAAGAAAACTACTATGTGTGGTATCACAATGGGGAGAAAATGAAATCTCAAATTTCTGATGATCCAAATGAGAGGAATGGATTGGAAAATTTGTTATATGACCTGTTTCTGTTAATTTATCATCATGAAAAAGAATGGATTCTGACCTAAGAAGACTTCAATATGAGAATACATGATGTGTCTAATGAAAATGATGATGTTGTCAGGATGGAACAAACTAAATGATGTTGTCATGACTCCAGTATATCGACAATGTGGTAAAATGAAAAAGCAGGAATTTTTAATCTGATTATTTCATGGGAAAACTATGTATGTCATTTCTAATACTAACATCGATTAAATTATTACCTTCTTTAAGGAATTACTTTTAGATGATTCATATATTCCATCAAACCACTATATGGCATGGAAGTTAGTTGAGGAACTTGTATTTTCAAGAAACAAAATCCATGCTTTCCTGAAAGATTGCAGTTTATTCTAGGAGGAAACTGATGAACAAAATGATGGTATAAAATGTGGCACATCCCACTGGAAGACAAAAGCTTATGGAACACCATATCATGTGCCACAGAAAGTAATGTGTCACTTTCCATTGATCCCCAGACACTAAAATCTTTTTATGTATGATGAAATATCAATAAAAATTTGATGGCATGATACCAAGAGAAAGAATACTAATGATGAGTTGGTTCAACCTACTGATGGATTTTAATGGCAGATATTTGATTCCTGATATCCTGATTTTTCAACTGACGTGTGCAATGTGAGGTTGGTTCTTTCATTTTATGTTTCTAATCTGTTTGGGAAGATGATTACTTCGCACATCACATGGCTGGTTTTTATACACATTTATAACCTTCCAACATGCTTGTGTATGAAAAAACCTTTCACTTTCATGATTATACTCATATATGGCCCATCTGATCTTGGGAATAATATAGATGTATAAATTCAACCTTTAATAAAATATTTGATACTTATTTGGGATTTGGTTGTGCGCATATACGATGCATGTTCAAAAGACATATTTCATATATGTTTTTTGCTTATGTGGACGATCAATGATTTTATTACTTATGCAATGATGTCTGGATGAAGCACGAATGTAAAACTATCATGTCCTGTTTGTATGAAGAATACACAATCCAAAAGATTAAAACATCGCTTTAGTTTTAGTTTTATGGGACATCGACGATTCTTTCCAACAGACCATCCATATAGAAATAATTGTCAAATATTTGACAACACCATGGAGACCGATGATCCACCTCAGCGTATGTCTAGAATTGATGTGCTTAATGAATTGAAAGATTTCAGTTTTTCATTTGGGAAGGGTCAAAAGAAATATGTAAAGAGAAAAAATATTTCCACTAAAACCTGTTATAATTGGAAGAAGGGAAGAATCTTCTTTGATTTGCCTTATTGGTAAACCAATTTGTTATGTAATTTCTTAGACATAATGTACATTGAAAAAAAAATATGTGAAATGTTGATTCTGATTCTTCTAAATGTTAATTTAAAGAAAAAATATGATTTACGGTCTCAGCATGACTTGGTGGATTGGAACATCAGACCAGAATTGAATCCTATGTGTATTAGTGAAAATAAATGGAAAGTTATATGTGCTTCTTAAGTGATGACACCTACAGAAAACAAAAATTTCTGGAAATACTAGAGACTATTAAAGTTCCTGGTGGTTATTCAATAAACATATCTAAATAGGTCAACATAAGAGAGTTGAATCTAAAATCTTTAAAGACTCATGATTATCACATCCTTCTGCATGAGTTGATTCCAATAACAATCTGTCATATTTTTTTCAATAATGTAAGGGTGTATGTTATTTGGTTGTGACATTTATTTGTAGATCATTGTGCTAAGAAGTTTTCCAATTCTTTCTTTCAAAAAATGTTGACAGATGCACCATTAATTTTGTGTTAGTTAGAGAAAATATTTCCTCTGTCATTTTTCACATCCATGTTGCATCTAAATATCCATATTTCAATGGATATACTTTTCAAAGGACCTATTTCTTTTCATTGGATCTATCCAACTGAAAGAAATATGCACATATTAAAGTCTTATATCCAAAACAGGAATCATCCTAAAGGTTCTATCATGAACAGTTACTTGGATCAAGAATGTATGGATTTCTGCTCTATGTATTTGTGTAATATTACTAGAAGAAGGAACAAAATAATGAGAAATGAAGAATAATAGTATGAGAAAATCAAACCTAGTTTTCCATCACTTCCTCAAACAAGAGGAATTCCTAGATCATATACATTGATGACATTAATCCTTGAAGAGTGGGATATGGCACATCACATAGTTTTGTTCAACTATGATTTGTTCAATAACTAAATCAGGTAAGTAAATTTAATATATTTATATCTTACATATATATCTATTAAACTATTCCTATTTTTATCTACAGGGAATATAAAGCAATGATAAATAGAAATAATTGTTCTTTATATTGGAGAAAGAGGTATACTTTTAATAGAAAAGAGTTTTCTTCTTGGTTAAAATTGAAGGTAAAAATATTAATGTTTAAAATAAATAAATCAATATTTAATTAAGTTTAATATTCATTTATAATTCAGGTATTTAGTTTTACTGATGACTCTATCTCTAAGGAAATAAGATCTTTAGCTTTTGGTCCTAATACCATGGTTTGTGACTATAAATCAATTGTTATCAATGGGTACAGATTGATTATCACTAAATGAGAAAAGAACATGAGAACAAAACATGTTTTTGTTATGTTTACTACCACAATAGACTATTATGCCAGTGCATCAGATAGTATAACACAACTTGAAAATGTAGGTTATTATAGAGTCGTTGAAAAAATAATAATATTGGATTATTATTATCATGGATGAGTCATGATGATTAAATGTCATTGGTTTTATTAGATGATGGGTTAAGATGCATTTATTGATGATTTTGGATTTCAAGTAATTGATATGACTCGCACTCTTGCTACTGATGAACCATATGTATTTGCATCAATGGAGAAACAAGTTTTTTATGTCAAAGACCATCTTCAAACTAAATTTAGTGTCACTATTGAAGTAATTCCAAGACATATTTTTTATTATGGTGATGATGGAATCGATAACATCCTTACTACCATTGGAAACAATCCATTTATTAATTTTGATGACTCAAATAGCTCAATTGTCAGAGTTGACTGTGAACCTGAAGTTGTAGTGGGAAATATATAAAATCATCAAACCATGTTCTCAATTCTTTTAGTTTAGATCGACTTGGTTTTTTAAGGTTGGTACTATTCAAATTGATTTAATATTGATTACAAATATGTTGTATCTAATGTGACCATTATGTGAATTTTCATTTTTTATTGGTTGTAATTTTATTTGAATTTCATTTTCTAATTTAGAATTGAACTGTATTCAAACCTATGAAACCAAAGTTTATAACTTGGTTAAAATTAAAATTATTTATTGATCATGTATAAAATTAGTATAACTCTAATACCTTTCTTTAAAATTTCACCAGATAATGAACATTATGGTTTGTATTCTTCTGAAAAACATGTATAGAAACCTGCATCATCTACCTGGGCTAAAGTAATTAAATTTTTCCTTAATTTTAACAAGTGATTTACCCCTTATTGATTTGTTAGATATATTATCCTTGTTAATATTTTTATATCATCATTTCCAAATATCATAAGGGTTTAATTATTCAAATTATATACTTGCTGAATTTTCTAGAGGCATAATTCAGTATGCTTTCTCTCTTGGTTATTGAGTGAAATAAAGTCTCAAAATCAATGTTCCATGATTTTAATAGACTGATGATATTTAGTAAATAACCATCCTACAAAAATTAAATTTCTTTATTACATATTTTACGATTTATTGAATTTATTATATATCTATTCAAGCTCACCTAAAATAATCTGCAGTTAAATTATCCATGAATCCCCCTATTCCATCTCATTTTTTTGGGTTACACATTATTTATCATTTTCTAATTACTTCTATATTTGTTTTCAAATGCAGGAAATGAACCCAATTGAAGAGAGGTGATGGAAAAAGATGTTGGATAACAATCATCGCATGGCTGCGAGGGGTGTTTCACCACTAGTTCCTATAGTCAGTATTTTATTTCAAATATATATATTCAAATAATATATAATGTCATGTGATTAATTTTGTTTTAAACATTTTTTCAGGATCAACCTCTTAGGAGTAATTATTTGATGATAAGCCTAGTAGTGGTCCCAATACTCATGGTGTTCATACGAGGTTGTGTTATGAGAGCTAGGAGATCTTGTCAGCATACCCGATTAGACTATTCCCCTCCCACTAACATACCATATATCCCACATTCTGATCCTGATGTGTTATAAGGGACACATGGGAAATTTAGGCCTCCCATGTTTTCACCACCCTTTATATATGAGTCTCCTCCCCCGTCTTTACCATATCTGATGATGATTCTCACCCCATATCCTGCATTCGGCCATCCATCCATTCCATATTATTTTACTTCTACTTCTTTCTATCTGATATTTTATATCCTATATTCTTTGACTCCTACGCTAGAGTCTATCCCTATGGAGCATACATTGGGACCCACTCCACCTGCACTGGGTGTTCCTTCAGTTTCTGCAGATCTAGCGGTTCCCATTGATCATACTGTTGTAGGTATATTTATAGAACCCTAACAAATATTTATACCATTATTTATTTTCATTATAACATGTATTGATAAAATATTTGTTATTATTTCATAACAGATACATCTACTAATAGGAGGTGGCGGTGGGGGAGTACACACATGAATGTAGTGTGAAACCACCGCATGCAGTTTATGGTTAACAACAATGAAGACAGTCAAATGATTGAAAAAACAGGGCTTCAATGTCGGAGTTTTTTGGAAAAGCTTGCGAAATACTCTGACATCATTCCTATCAGCCCGCTCTCATGGAGACAGTTGCCAAATGAAGTCAAGGATAATGCTTGGGCAGAGATATGGGTAAAATAATCTGTTGTATTTAATGTAATATGTTAATATTTTATTTATATGAATTAATATTTTGGTGTCGGATTTGGTTTAATTTCCCCGATGATGAGGGTGCACGGCCAGCACGTCTAAAGGAATTAGGTAAGCTTTGAAGAGCCTGTAAGCACGATTTGTATATTGGATGGCATGCTGGAGTTGGAATAGAGTTAGAGGTGGTCCCTTTCATTGATAATTGTCCAATAGAGTAGTATCGGTATATGATTACTCATTAGACGACCATCCAATTTAAGGTATTAATCACATTTGTGGTATTTAAATGAAAAGTTTTATGTTTTTTGTTAATACTATCTTTTTTATTATTGAATTTTATTTAGGAATCATCCAGAATAAATAAAAAAACATTTATGCTAAAAAATACCTCCACACATTGGGATGTACTATGATTCCAGATTATGAGAGGAAGTAGGTATGACAATTGTTTATAATTTTTCTTTATAAATTGCACTTTCTAATGTTTCCTCGATAATTTATTTGATTGAAAAAGTTGTTATACAATTTTAGTTATGAAATTAATTATTGGTAAACTATTTTTAATTATGGTTTCCAATATTCAATGTCATTATAGAGGGGAAATAGAATATTGAAGGATGGGTGCCTCAAGCAAAACTCTTTTGCTCGAGTCGAAAGAAGAAAGATGGAAGTGCAGTTAATGAACCAACTCAGCAGTAGAATGTAAATTTTAATTTGTTGATTTTAAATTTCAATATCTATTTTTTAACTTAATAATAAATTTATATTTGTAATAGGCTGCTTTAGAGGCCCTTGATGCCTAGAAACCTGACAATTTTTGTCTAAATGATCACTTACATTAGGTGTTGGGAGATGAGCATTCTGGAAAAGTACGCTGCCAACCTGGGAAGAGTATAGTTCTAAGGAGGTATTGTTCCTCCTCATGTATGAGTTTTAGTGCCACCTAGTTCCATTAGGTTAAGGCACAGGAATAAAAGGCTGAAAAAAGGTCCATAGAGATGGTAGAATAGTCTGCTAGGGAAAATAATGCATTTATGAAACTGATGGAAGATTTACATCCATTACTTCAACTAGAGTCCAACACAGTTGTGTGATGAATATATTTAGTTTATTATTTCTAATATGGTTCAATGGGTGGTATTTCTAGTGGTGGTCGAGACGATGGTAAGGAGGAAGCTGAGGCGGAGGAGGAGGAGGGTGAGGAGGAGGCCGAGGTGGAGGAGGAGTCTGAGGAGAAGGATGAGGCAGATGAGGAGGCTGAGGAGGAGTATGAGGGTGAGGAGGAGGTAATTGAGGAGGGTGGGGAAGATGATGGGGATGACGATGAGAATAGGGGTGAAGTTGATGATGACAGTGATGATAGTGATGGTGATGAGGGACATATTGATCTGTTACATTTTTTACTAATATTACTGACATTTTATGTTTGATGATTTGTTGTGATTGAATATATGTGTGATTAGTTAGGTAACATTTTCATTATTTATTTATCTATAAATAAAAAACTTGACTTGATGATTTTTTGTGAGTGATTCAACCCTCCCCTGGACACCCCTCACCCCCTAGACACCCCCCCACCCCGACACCCCCAGCCCCTTGGACAGCCCCACACCCCCTAGACAGCCCCTCCACCCCTTGGACACCCGCACCCCCTTGGACACCCCTACCCCCTTGTACAACCCCCCCCCCCAACCCCCTGGATAGCCCTTCCACCCCCCTGGACACCACCCCACCCAATGGAAACCCCACCCCCTAGACACCCCCACCCCCCTCCCCCATCCTCTGGACAGCCACCCCCCCCCCACCCCACCCCCCTTAGACACCCCCCTAAACACCCCTACCCCTTTGGACAGCCCCCCCCCCCCAACCCCCTAGATAGCCCCCCACCCCCTAGACAGATCCCCTGGACACCCCACCCCCTGGATACCCCCTACCCCCTTAGAAATCCCCCCGCCAACCCCTAGACTTCTCCCACCCTACCCCACCCCCTGGAACCCCCCACCCTCATGGACACCCCCAACCCCTTGGAAACCCCCCAACCCCCTGGACACCCCTCACCCCCTGGACACCACCCCACCCCCTGGACACCCCTCCTCCCCCTGGACACCGCTACCCCCTTGGACACCCCCCCCACCCCTAGACACCACCCCCCCCCCAACCCACCCCACCCCCTAGACACCCCCAACCCCCCTGGTCACCCCCTACCCCCATGGATACCCCCCCCCCCCCCACCCCACCCCCTAGATAGCCTCCCCCCACCCCCCGTGGACACCCCCCCCCTAGACACCACCCCACCCCCTGGACACCCCCCCACCCCCAAGACACCCTCTACCCCCTTGGATAGCCCCCCTCCCCAACCCCCTAGATAGCCCTCACCCCCCTGAAAACCACCCCACCACCTGGACTCCCCCCCCCTAGACACCCCCACGGATAGCCCCTCACCCCCCTGAACAGCGCCCCCCCCCCCCCCCCACCCCCACCCCCTGGATACCCCCTGTCCCCTTGGACAGAACCCCCAACCACTGGACAGCCCCCCCCCCAACCCCCCCCTAGACACCACCCCACCCCCTGGACACCACCCCACCTCCTAGACACCCCCCCCCCCAACCCTAGACACCCCTACACCCTTGGACAGTCCCCCAACCCCCTAGATAGCCCCCCTGGACACCCACCCCACCCCCTGGACACCCCCCCCCCCAGACACCCCCACACCCTTGGACACCCCCTACCCCATTGGACAACCCCCCTGGACACCCCCTACCCCCTTGGACAGCCCCCCAACCCCATGGATAGCCCCCACCCCATGGATACCCCCCACCACCTGGACACCCCCCACCCCCATGGATATCCCCTTCCCTTTTCATTTTCATAAATTAGTAAATACAATCTATAAGAAATTTAAAAAATATACATTGGTTAAATGGATGAACCCATCCTCATTACTAAATTCCATACACAGATGGACAAAAACCCATCATTCACGAACATCCCTATAATGTTTAGGATTTTCCTTTAAATGGTTGGTTTTATTCAAAAAACACATATCCCTTAAATGTACTTCTTGAAAGCTATCATGTTTACAGGTGCATTCATGTTTATAGGTTCTAGAAGATTGGAAGAGAACTATCATGTTTACAGGTTCTAAAAGTCATGTGTACAGGTTTTGGAAGTCAAGAGGATGATGGGTATGCTACTGGTTGATGGGTGGAGAGGCTATGATGCTGGTTGTTAGGTGAAGAGGATATACCAACGGTTATTAAACCATTGGTATATATATCTATTCCAATGGTTTCATAAACCGTTGCAATAGATTATATACTAGAGAGTGTATGCCAACGGTTATTGAACTGCTAGTATAAATATATCCCAACGGTTTATATGAAACCGTTGGAAATGTTTATATGCTAGAAATAATGTATACCAATAGTTCTTGAACCATTGGTATATAAATATATATCCTAATGGTTTCATTGAAACTGTTTTCATATATTAACTTCAGACAGTTTATACCAACGGTTCTTGTAGAACCATTGGTATAGGGCTATTGAAACGGACATCATGACAATAGTTTGTGCGACCATTTGGATACCCTATCCCAATGGTATCAGGGGATATCCCGATGGTTTCAAACCATTGGGATAGGTGTAATTTTATGTAGTAATATTTGGAAAAACACCCTCCCAGATTCCACTGGGTGTTAGTCACCCTAACCAACATGGATGGGGTAGTGAATGAAATCACAGAATATACAATATTTATTATAGATCACAATCACACCATGGTAATAACCTAGTCCTGGGCTAAATCACAGCTATCATCTATCGGACATACAAATGACACTACCAAGTACTAGATATCATATATGAACACAAGCAATTTAATAGCTACATTAATTACTTATTTAATTTTTTATCATTTCCTTTTTTTTAATTAATTTATTAGCCATTAAATTAACCGATAAAATTAATTCAAGTTATATTCATTAACCAATGTTGTGAGGTCCATGCCCACTAGGAATAATCCAAACCAAGTCCATAGTTTCTCAAGATTAACATATTTTTAGCATTTTCATTCCATCAAAACCAACCCCATGGTTTTAGTATTTATTATTAATTATTAACATCATTCCATAACCCAAGTACTATAGGAAAAATATCCTAATATACCAATAAGAGGAAACATGAAACCAAAAACATTCATCTTCCCCAGGAAGTGGGGAAAGGAATACAAATAAAATAAGAAACCAATCCATCAACCATAAAAAAATCATTTCAAGAAAGCATATAGCTTTATCACATCAATGAGTAAGACTAATTTAAATATGTTTGGTCATATCTGATTCCATCCCCAACACCCAAATACATATCCCATTCCATCTTTTCATCACAGGCATCAACTCTTTACACATCATCTAGGACCCCTTTCCCATATCACATCAGATATCTCAATCTCATACCATATCATGAAGTGAATCTCACATATAGATAACATCACAAAAGTAGCCAGAGATTAACAAGCATAGACAATAGGTTAATCTAGTCCATAAAACAAGGCATTCATGCTTCACGTGAAATGAGATCTCATGGATCCAAAACCAAGACACTCATCCTTCTCAAGTAATGGGAAACCAAGGGCCCAAAAATTATCTTTACCAAACAAATAGTTTCTAATCCATATTGAATTAATAGATTTAGTATTCATAGGTTTTAACTACTCGAAACATAAGGCATCAAGCTATAACAAGTTATCAAAAGTTAAACATGCTCTTGGCATTAAAACTAGTTTTAACAAATTTAGAGAAGTACCATTCTCATTAACATGCCTTTTCATTTAAATTTTATCAATAATCATTAACATGATTAAAATTATTTATCAATTCAATTATCATGGAATGGAATATTTAATCATGCATGTGAATTTCATCAATTCGAATTACCATCAAATTAAAAGAAGTGAAAAATTAATTTGGCATGCCTCTTATTTAATTATTTATCCAACTAATTAACAATTACTAGCTTCATATTCTTTACCATTTTTCATCCAGATCAACACGATAATATATAGAACCCCAAGAAATGCTAACAATCATTACATATACAGTAAACTATCTTGAAAATCAAGAGGCAAACCATTATAAAGGTATCAAATGTAGATTTTCAATTTCAATCCAATTCATTATTAATCTATTTAAATCTTTATTATATTAATTATATTTCCCTATAAAGGGATAAAACATGATAACTTTATGATTTCATGTAAATAAATAGAAGAATCAATGAATCATCTACCTTAAATGCATTAATGTTTTTTGTAAGAGAATAGACCAACATAATAGAACCTGATCACCCCTCCCACAAGAGATACAACCCTCAAAGTATGTCACACCACAATTGTACCAAAAAACAATAATGAAAAATTAATTAGAATGATGGATAGAAACAATCATTTCCTATAAATAATAAGTGGGGATATCCAAATCGAAGAACCACTATAGAAAAGGGTATAACATACCTTAGATTACTTTTGATAAAATACTATAAGAAGATAATCAATCCCTATTTAAGGTATTCCAAAATTCCTAATGAGTGAGACCTAGATGCCAAGGTTTTGGGAGAAAGGTCATAGGGTTTGAGAAAATTTAAGGAATTGTAACTTATAATGGTGATATGCATAGTGGATTTTCATAGTGAGAAACCTTTTAATTCCATATAAATATTATGTTTTAATTCCCACTGAAAAAATCTTCACCTTAGAATATTTGGCCTTGAATTAATTCACATCATGAGGAAACTCATGAACCGGCCTCACACAAGTTGTGAACCTCATATTCATGATGTTAAGTACTTATACATTGTGAATTATCCCTACTCCCAAATTTTAATGTCCAAACACCTATAAATATAATCTAGGCCTATTCTGATTACCTTATACATTTAAATCAAACAAATGGTTACACTATACATATTTGTTTCCCTAACCTAGATGCCTATAAAAACATTCTCATCCTCAAGAATCCAAAACCCATCCTAGAGAGAAAACTAAAAGGGGTCATCTAAAAAACCACCACATGATATAAATATAGAGTATATCACCATCATAGGATCTTAACCACCTCAATATAAGAATATTTAGAAACCCTAAAACAACAAAAAATCACTCCTAAATACTCTCCTAGGGGAGATACCACTCCAACGAGATAACTTTTACTAATAAGAAACAATATGGGCTATCTCATAAACTAGAAGGTCAACATCCATAAAAATGAACAATGTTATAGGAGAATAGATAAACATAAATAGCTCATGGTAATAAGTACATATATGTGACTCACATTCTCAAGTGTGCTCATTCATTCCATTGTACCATCAAAAGGCATGAACTAGTAGAATAGCATGCTTGTGAAACACCTTCTCCTGGTGGTTCTGGATCTCCACAATCAATGATATGAGATTTTTCATGAAGGTAATTAAGGAAATGTGACATGTGAAAAACTTTGTGTATTATTCTCATCTATGGAGGGAAGTACTATATAATATTCCATAGCTCCAACATGATCCAACAACTCAAAATACCCAACAACCCAGGGATAAAGCTTACTCCTATAACCAAACCTTTGACTCCCATGATGAGGAGTCACCTTAAGGAACACTTGATCTTTAATTTTGAACTCTAGAGGTCTCATCTTATGATCAGTGTAGTATTTATGAACATGGTAAACTACCTTCATCCTCTTAAAATTTATCTAAACTATCTCTTTCATGTTTTGTACAAGTTTTAGAATAGGAAATGATTCCTCTCCAACCATATTCCAAAACAATGAAGAAAGGAAAGTTCATCCATAAAAATATTAAAAGGGATATATTTCAATAGGGGAGTGGAAACTATTATTGTAAAAAAATAGAACAAGAGAAGGTGCCTCATCCAAAAACCTCCAAAATAGAGGACACAAGGGAAAAACTTATCTGTAAGAGTCTGGATGGTCTGTTCCATCTGACTTTCTATATGTATATGAAAATTAGTGGTAGGACATAACTGAGAGGAAAAATCATGTTAGATAACTCTCCACACCCTGGGCGTAAAAAACAACTCGATCATATATAGTCATCTTCAGGACTCCATGGAGTCTCACTACCTCCTACATACACTGACTTGAAAAAACATCAACTAAGCTCAACTCCTTGATCATTATGAAGTGTAATGATTTCATAAAATGATCCAATATCACTCATATATAATCATAACCTCTATAATTTTTAGGTAAACTAGTAATGAAGTCCATTGATATTTCCTCCCACTTACACTAAGGAATATACAGTGGTTGGAGAAAATCATAGGGAATCTTTTGCTCATCCTTCACCTTATGGAAGACCAAACATTGAGAAACAAAATATAAAATAGCATGCTTCAACCTAGGCCAACAAAACTAACCTCTTAGAACTTAGTACATATTATTCACTCTGGGATGTACTTCCAAACATAAGATATGAAAATCACGGAGAAAAATTGCATGAAACATAGAATCTATGATAAGACCCTTATAGAACAACACCTAGTGTTTTCTATCCTCATAACAACCATCAAGTTCATGTCTAAAGACAATTCAGTCCATCAAAAACTCTACCTTGGAATCCACTAGCTAGGAATATTCCACTAGTTACACCAAAGATGAATGCACTGTCATCTATAAATGATAACCTCTAACTCCAACCATTCCCATATCTAGATGCATCATTGGAAGTCATTCAATCACACTTTGGGAATTTTATATT
Source organism: Viscum album (assembly GCA_963277665.1). Classification (NCBI taxonomy): domain Eukaryota; kingdom Viridiplantae; phylum Streptophyta; class Magnoliopsida; order Santalales; family Viscaceae; genus Viscum; species Viscum album. The sequence continues at coordinate 659,395,854 of OY728140.1, forward strand.
CACACAGAGCATCACTACATGACTTCCTACTTAGAGAATCATCTACAACATTTTCCTTTCCTATAATATATGAAATATTGATACTCTAATTCTGTAATAATTCCATCCACCAACACTGATGCATGTTCAATTCATACTGGATGAAGACATACCTCCAGCTCTTATGGTTGGTAAAAACCAAAAAACTCTCACTGATGTGGTAATTTCGCCACAACTTCAAAGAATCCACAGCTACTAAAAACTCAAGATCATTGGTGGCATAGTTATGCTCATCAGAACATAACTTCTTAGACCTATAAGAAAAAATTGATCTCTGATGCATCAGAAAATATCATAATCCAATACATTAAGTGTCGTATAAAACCAAAAACTAAACTCCCTATAATAGAAAAAAATGAATGGAGCATCGACCAACTTCTTCTTTAAGTACTCAAAAGCTTCTTGACATTAGTCGATCTACCGAAAAGCCTAATCCTTTGTTGTAAAATATGTTATAGGAGTCATAACTTGAAAGAAATTAGCTAAGAACCTCCAATAATATTCATCTATACCAATAAAACTCTACACCTATACCACTTTCTTGGGGGGAACCCAAGAAACAAGCACCAATATCTTTGAAGGATCCAAATCTACTTCCTATTGGGACACAACATGCCCCAATAAATGGATTTCGCATTCCCAAAACTCACAATTTAATTTTTTTAGAAACTTTTCTCATTAATAAGAACTCCTAAAATAGCACAAATATTTTTTTCATGATCCTCATCAGACATGGATTACACAATGATTTCATCGATGAATACCAGCATGGAATTTTCTAGGAACACTCTAAAAACTATGTTTATCAACCCCATGAACATGGATGGATAATTTTTCACATGAAATGGAATCACAATGAACTCATAATTACCATGATGAAAATATAAATAGGTCTTAAAAATATCATCATCCTTTACCCACATCAGATGTTATCGTGGACACAAATTGATCTTCAAGAACTAACTTGATCCCTTCAGTAGATCGAATAAATCATCAATTTGTGGAAGAGGATAGTAGCTCTTAATTATCACCTTAATCAGTGGTAATCGATAAAAATACATAAACCTCTATAGGCCTTCTTTATAAAAAAATGGATCACCCTAATGTGGCACACTCGGCCAAACAAAACATTTCCATAATAGATCATCAAGCTACTCTAGAAAATCCCACAACTCCAAAGGCGTCATCCCATACGAAGACATAGACAACTGTAGCTCGGTCCCAAACTAAATCTCTTATCAAGGGGGTATTTCTACAACCACCAATGGAAATAAATCATGGTATCCTTCTATAACCATAGGAAACATTTATTTCTGAACATAAAATTAAATTAGCATCAATTTGACCATCAATGAAGACATGGATGAAACATGTCTCTAAACTATATGAGGTCTCACTTTCCAACCAAAATTGTTGTCTCTACATCAGTATCATAAAACACAAGATTCCCCATGAATAAATCCATGATATCCTACACTGAATACAACTAATCCATGTCGAGGATGATATCATATGGTTGTATCCGTATAGGAAGTCACCCCAAGAGTAGTGTTTCCTTAGCACCAGTTCACAGTCTCTACATACTTCATACAATTCAGATCAACCTCCAAATAACATAGTGAAAGCTAAGAGAACTAAAGGAATCTCTAACTAAATCCCTAAAACATAGATGAGGGTGGGTGAAATGAAGAAGTTTGGAACTATTAAATTCAAAAAAAAATATGAAAACATTAAGAAAAAAATAAAATGGTGCCTAAAATGATGTATGGTTCTCCTAATGCTAGAAATGTTAGAGAATTAAGATGACCAGGAACTACTCCAAGGCCTCTCTAACCCCATTTATAACCACCTACATGGTTGTGATCTACTCTATTATGATGAGGAGTATCTAAACGATATACTCTACCTGGGCCATATCCACTATGATATCCTAAACTGGAATACCTTGCTGCAATTACCTCAGCTAAAATGGCCTCAAAGGAGGAACCTGAAGCATAAAACCTCATACATGATAACTTCTCATAAATTTTGGTCACTATAACTACCAACTACCTAATCCTCTATAATAAAAACGTGCATATAATCCCTTGGAATAGGTATAAGAGACACCACCCCTAGATAAATGAGATTGCAGGGGTGGAACCTACCCCCAGCTAACCAAAAGATCTTCTATTTAGGAAACTAAGAAGCCTATAACACAAATCTAATTCATAAGTAATATTAATTACTCCTCTCTCATGAAAATGTGGTTATTTCTAGTGACTTTTCAATGACTTATACTCTTTTCAAAACTTAGAGATACACCTTCAGAATAAACGAGGTGACTTGGAATTGGATCACTAGACACAAACCCTCCTCAACATACCTTTCCATAGAATCCTTATATATAAATAGTTATGAATCATATTGTATATGGGTCTTAAAATGGATCCAAAACTCTCACACATTATAAATCCGCTATTAAATGGTAAGCAGCTTCTATCGATTAGACGCCTTCATGTTTGATGAAAGGAACTCCACTCAGAACTGGTCTTATAAATTCTCCTAGGAGTCTACTAAATCCTCACAATCCCCAATAAATATGAACTACCACAACCTCACTTATCCACAAAGTATCATCATATCCAAAAAAAACTTAGTTCTCCTTAAAATCACAAATCAAACTACAAGTTTTCATAACCTCCTACAACCTATATTTTGTAACTGAATCTAAAACGCATACCCCATTCTTCTACAAACTATAACACTAAAAATCGCAAAGTGTCCCCCTCTAAGTTTCACCATCATCAACCTCTAATCTATGGTGATCTGTTAGCACATCATGTTAAACATATTTGGTGAAAACCTGAATAGGACGTCAACCTAGATCCATTCCTATAAAAATAACAAAATGTTAGAGCACCTAAACTAGTAATATGGAATATTTAACATTAATTAATTAATTAATTGTTATATTTTTAAGGTTTTAATATATCCCAAGGTTTACCCATTTCAAATACAGGTTCAAAGAAGAATGATATATGATCATTTCCAAGGTCTCTACCCTATAAATAATATCACTTAATTTAGTAGGCTTGGTAAAATTAAAGGTCTATGCATCAGATCATAGGGGTCCCTAAAAACTCATGTCTCAAATGCTCTCCCATGTTTATATTACTCACTAAATTTAGTTAGAACCATTTCCCTACCAACCCATGAAATATAACCTATTACTAACTAAAAAACTTCATCATATCCTTCAACCTGGCTCTGATACCAATCTATCATGTCCGCATACCCCCAAAGAGTACCCCTCGTGGGCTAGCAATGATATAAGAGAGATAGTGATTGCCTGATTCTCACCTCCAATAGGCCCCAGGTTAGCTACTAGCACTGAGGGTATAATAAACATACCTATTAGAAACATTACCCTCTAAGAGAACATGTGGAAGAGATAGATAAGACATAAAAATAAATCAAAATATCCTTATACATATAAAATAAACCTTAATTGATGACATGAAATATCATATAGTACTGAAACAACTGGAAAAGAAACTAAAAGTACCAAAAAGGTAAGGATGATAGCGACCATGAAACCCAAATAGCTCCATCAAAAACTGCAAGCTAGTAAGATATTTCTCGATATCCAACCTACTCCTACTGGCCTAAAAAAGTTTATATATACCTAGGGTTTTCATAATAGTATACTTAGTAGGATCCTTCTTAAAGCTTCTCATGAAAAAGATAAATAAATAATGTTAAAGTATAGTGAAAAAATAGTGAAACAAACCCATCATCTAAATAGGTATAATAAGTTCCCATATACACCATGGATAACTCTCACCAAGTATCACATAAAAGAGAGAATTTAATATAATAATAAAATTTCAAGGATACCCTTCTACCGCTTCCCCACTAGCTTTATAATCTTCCCAACACCACGCATCCTGAGATGTCTCTCTCTAATATAATACATTCCAAATACACCGAGTAAAGGCATAAAAACATGCACCTTGTGCATCACATCAACACATCGTCCCATATCATGTATTCATATAGTAACCAATTAGTTAATGGGATCCACCATAGACAGTATTAAATATATCATACATTGGGTAATATACCTCAATCCATCAGAGCCAACACTTCAAGTAAGGAAACTCAAGCCATAATAGCCAATACATGTCATACCTATAATCACACTTTGCATACTATATCCAAATATACATGTTTTTGAAATAACCATAATACATCACATCCCTCTACACAAATATAGGGGGAACTAACCACCATGTATACCAGTACATGTAACTACCAAGAGAATATAGTGGGGTTGTAGGTGGTACTCATCCATCTATCCTCTAACCAAGATGTTGGGGAAAACACGATCCCATAGTCTACTTGGTTTCAGTCTACCTTACCAACAAGGTTGGGGTAAAATATGAAATCACCAAATATACAAGATATAATATATACCACAACCACACAATGGGTATAACACAGTCCTAAGCTCAACTGTAGTTTTCATCTCTTAGATACCCAATTTCCACTGCTAAGTACTAGATATCTTATAGGAACATAAGCATTTTAAGAGAATCGTTAATTAATTATTTTCTTTTTTATCATTTCCTTACATTAATCAATTTATTATCCATTAAATTATCCATTAATATTAATTAAAGTTATATTTATTTACTAATAACAAGAAGTCCATGACCTCCAAGCATAATCCTAACTAAGTCCATATTTTCACAATATTAACGTATTTTTAGCATTTTTGTTCCATAAACACAAAACCCATGGGTTTAGAATTTATTATTAATTATTAAAATCATTCCATAAAATAGGTTCTTTAAAAAAACCATCCTAATCTACCACTAAGTAGAAACAAAAAACCAAGCACATATAGCTACCTTAGAAAGTCAGGAAAGGAATATAGATAAAACAAAAAACCCAGCCATATATCACTAAAAAATGGGTAAGACCAAATTCAACTTGTTCCATCATATCTTGTGTCGTCCTTGATACCAACTTTCATATCCTGATGCAACTCTCAATCAGAGGTGCCAGCTACTACCACATCATCAGGGCCTCCCCGCCCATATCATATCAACAATCCTAGAATCATATCATCAAAAAGTAACAATCGCATCCATATCAAATAACAAAAGTAGGAGGAAACAAATGATCATGTAAATCAGGTAAATCTAGGCCCTAAAACAAGGAATCTAGCCTTCGCATGAAATGATCTCTCATATCTCCAAACACAAGGCACTTGTCCTTCTAAACCAACTGAAAACTTAGGCCCTAGAAATTATCTTTATCAAATAATCATTTTTTATTCCATCTTGAATTAACCGATTAATTATTAATAGTTTCCAACTAAGGAAAACCTAAGGTATCCAGATACAACAAGCTATCAAAATTTAAACATTCTATTGGCATTAAAATCAATTTCAACAAACTTAGAGAATTATGATTGTCATTAACATGCCTTTTCAATTCAAAATTCTCAAAAATAATTAACATGATTCACATTATTTATCTATTCCATTAACATAGAAGAACACATTTAATTAATAATGCACATTATATCAATTTAAATTACCATCAAATTATAAGAAACACTATATTAATTTGACATGCCTCATTTTTATTCTTTATCCTCTCAATTAATAGTTACTGGATTTACATTATTAATCATTTTCTATTAAGAAAAATATTCTATTAAAAATCACCACAAGACATACTAAAAAATATAATATAGATAGCACATAATCTAGAAAATCAAGAGGCAAACTATTATCATCATATCAAGCATCAACCTGTGATCACAATGCAATTCACTATTAATCTGATAAAGTATTTATTATGTTAATTTCATTTCCATGAAAAGGGATAAACCATGATAACTTTATTATTTCATGTAAATAAATAGAATAAGTAATGAATCTCATACCTAAAAGGTGTTGACGTTCTTTGTAAAAGAATGGACCAACATCATACATCTTGATCACCCCTCCCGCAAGAGGTATATCCCTCCAAGTACACCACACCATAACCAGACCAACAAAAACACAATAAAATTATATTAAAATGATTAAGAGAAATGATCATCACATAAAAAGAAGAAGCGAGAGGATTCAAATTGAAGAATCGTGAGAGAAAAAGTGAGAATGTACCATGGATCACCATTGATCAAACATGGGAATCTGAGAACTGATCTTTATCAAATAGATCCCAAAACACATGAAGAGAAATTTTTTGGATGCCTGGGGTTTAGGAGAAAGGTTGTAGGGTTTAAGAAAACCTGAGGCCTAGAAACTTATAAAGGTGCATCTCACAATGGATTTTCATGAAGTAAAACCATCTCACATCATGTAAATATTAGGTTTTAAGCCCAACATAAAAATGCATTTCCTCGTATTATTTTCCTCTAATTAATTAATGTCATGAGGTTCCACATGAACTAGCCTCACACAAACTATAAATTGCATATTCACAATGTGATAGACTTACACATCATGAATTCTCCTTGCTCTCAAATTTTAGTATCCAAACACCTCCAAACCAAATCTAGGAATATTATAAGTACCTTAAACTTTAGAAACACACAAACGGTTAGAGTAGATATATTTTCTACCTTAAACTCCTTCCCTATGTTATGTAATATTTTTACAATGTGTTAAATGCTATCTCAATTAGATTTATAGGTTTTTCAGGGTAGTTTGGGTTTATATTTGTGGGTGTGGTGGTGGTGTGATATTCCTCATCTAATTTTTGTTCATGTATTATTCAATTGAATCTTTTCATAGGTATTAAGGTACTGGTAGTTCAATTTTTTCTTGTTTCTCTTCACTGATGAGGAAAATGTATCCCCCTAATTAGTATTCATTCTCCTGCTTCATTTCTCTTCATTGGGGGGTATACTTGGTGTTTCAACCATCTATTATGAAGATAAAAAGTTTTTAATCAATGGATTAGGGATTCTAAAGTATGTTTGGTATAATTAATAATTATTCTGTGATGATTGACGGTGAAATTATTAATGTGCTATGCATTGGGGTTTATGAACCGAATTTCTCATGTTTAATAGGATGAGGTGGTGGCATGTTTTTTTATTGAAATTTGAAAATTGAACTTCCAAGTGAGGTTCCACATCCTGATTACTTAAAATGTTTTATGGTTTAAATTTTTAATTTGTAATCATTTTATTTATGGTGGTTCCCACTTAACCGAACTTGGTTTATTCAAAAAATAAAAAAATGGATTTAAAAGAATATTCTCATCTATTATATGACCAATAAAGAACATGAATGTCATTTTAGGATTGTTCTAAAGACCTTGAGAAATAGTAAACTATAAATTAAATTAGTAAGTGTTAATTATATCTATAAAAAGTATCATTCTTATGTTATGTATTCATGATAAATGGTATATCTATGGAAACTTAAAAGATATACTTGAATAAAGAATATCATAAACCAACCTATGTAATAGAGATCCATTATTTTCTAATATTGTATGGATAATATCAAAAACATGTGAGAAATTCCTCATTACTATCAAATACACTTACCAAGTTAACTCATAAGGGAGTGAAGTTAATTTAGACAGAAGAATGTGAAGATATCTTTAATAAGCATAACTATAAAAATGGGCTATTTACATGGTTCAAAACTATTGGAATAGGGCCCAAAAAAGTGGTCATAGGCTATGAACACAGTTTTTCCCAACCATGGGTGCTATCACCATGGCAGTAGGGTCTAACCTATGTCCGTAGTTTTAACCATGGAACTAGGTGTCTCCGTTGTAAATCATGGAAGTTGACCTATGGCCATAGTTTAAACCATGGTAATAGGTGTCCTATTTCCACGGTTTTAACCATGGTTATATCCCTAGAAAATTGTGGCAATAGCCTAAAAATAATGTGTGCCTAGCTGGATTTGATCCCCGCACCTTAACTTCATGTTTTAGCACCCTAACCACTACACCACCAAGGATTTTGTGTATATAAAAATAATATGTTATATATATTATAAAAAACTGCGGAGATATCCTAAAAAATTTGGCAATAGTTCTTCCCATCATTATCTGTAGGGAAATGTTTTCTCCCATGCAAGGGTGGGAGATCTATAGCCACGGTTTTCAAAACTGTGTCTATAGGTGTGGGCTATAGCCACGGTTTTAAAAACCTTGGATACAGCCCATGAAAAAATGACTTATAGCCACTGTTTTAAAATTGTGGCTATAGGACACATAATTGTGGTCATAGACACCTATAGCCATGGTTTTAAAACTATATCTATACGTATGTGGCATTAGCCTATTTTTCTAGTTGTGAATATTCAAAATATGACGGCCACTTCACTTATACTTACATTTCCCAGTAGTGCAAAAGGTTTTTTACTATATAATGATTCTTTAAACAAGGGATGATTATGTGTCCTCTTTCAAAATGACATAGTGGTATCTTATGCCTCGTGTCAATTAAATATCCATGAGGAAAATTAACTAAAGTGTGATCTAGAGGTTGAAGTGGTAATGTTTTCATTAAAGATTAGGAGGCATATTTGGCATAAATGGTTGTGACGGATGAAAATCTCAATATATACCTATTATGAAGGAAAATATGAGTTTTCTAATCTTAACTAAGATAGTGGGGTTGATATCACATTAGAAATGATATATTCATCCATGTTTATCTTATAGATATCCTTAGCTATTTTCATTAGTGGGAGATAATTAAAATTGTGAGGATGTAATTTAATTAAGATCCGGGGAATGTAACATCACATATTTAAGTATGAATTGCCTTTCTTGAATAATTTTTATTATTGTTATTATTTATAATGAATTGAAACATAATTAAATAAATCATATAAGAAAAAAATAAAATTAACAACCCAGTATTCGATTATAATGGAAAATTAAAACAAAATTACAAGATACTAAGTATTTTATACCCTTAATTATTATATACCATAGATGATTACATCCCTTAAAAGTTAACAAAAAAATGGATAATAAATAGAAAATATTAATAATTTTTAACTAAGAAATCACATGGAGAATCTTTAGACTTGAGAGTCACCATCAATAGAACTAAACAAACAATGATAAAAAAATATCATGAAAGGAGAAATTATATCGTAAAATACAAAATAAAACAATTTGAAAAATAATTTTTATTTATGGAGTTAAAATTTAATGAATTTATAGGGATTAATTGGGGTAATATAGTTGTTATATGACAATTATTAAAGGTTATATAGCCATTGGCTAAAATAATAGTAAACATCTTACCGATTTAGAATTACTGGTACATAATCAACATACATAACATTTATTTATGTGTTCAAAATATAAATTTTTATTATAAATAATTTAATTTATATAAATTAAATTATTTTGGGATATAATTAAAAGGTTTTAATTCACTTGGGAAAATATCATTAATTCTAAATAAATTGTTTTATAAATTATGTATTTTTATTAAACTTATTACTTTTAAAGAATGATATCAATAAAATTTACTACAAAATTCAAGGAATGGTTTATAAAATTACTTAATAGCATCCAAGAAAAAAGTATGAAATAATAAGGACCACTAATTTAATTATTTATGGATAAATAAAAATATTTTATCCAAAAACATTATTTTTATTATATATTTTAAGTTTTTATTTAAAATTTAAATTTTGAATATTTTGAGGTTAAAATTTAATTAAATTTATTTTTTATATACATATAAATTAATAAAAATTCATTAAATGATTAATAACCAATTATAAAAAATATTAAATCATTTAATGTTAAAAAGACTTATTTTTTACAGAATTGGTTTCTATATGTTGTGTATTTTTATAAATTAAATTAATACCTATTAACAGATAACATTAAATAATTTTATTTTTTAAATATATAAGAAAATAATTTAACATACATACAATGATTATTACTTCATAATGAATAAGATTAAATTCTTTTTTATGCTTAAAAATACATTTTTCTAAAAATTGTTTTTTAAGTGTTATATGTTCTTATATTAATATCATTTTTATAATTTTTAAAAATTTAATCCAATAAAATAGATTCCATATTTTTAATTAGAATTTACTAATTTTTTAAATAGGAAAATTTCTTTTCTAGGTACAAAAATATGTTACCGAGGTAAAAAATGATCTATCGTACAAAGGTTAAATGAGTTAAATAGATCTAACTAAGGGGTAAAGACCTAAAATATCCTAAAACATTATATTTAAATTATTATTTTTTGGAATTATCAACATACCATTATATTATCTCAATTATTTTCACACTTTGGATCTACTTTTCATGAGAAATTGCATTCCTTTCTCATTAAGGAATGGGTATTTGTGAAAACGCCATTCAATCTCACCTAAGAAAGGACTCATCCACTACCAACCTAAAATAATACCTTTACTTTGGTTTTTTTCTTGAATCCAAATAAAAATTAAATACCTAATAATCATATATTACTTTTTTTCACCTCTTTTCATAATAATAAGTCTCAAATTCTTTATTTCCAAGAGGCTCTCTAAGAGAATATTCAAGTCTTTAATGTAACTATAATCCTCTCCTTAGAAATTAATCATCATCTTCTTCATACACCTCTTACTTAAAATTATTTATCACTTTAGTAACAATATTTTTATACCATTATTCTTCTCTTAATGTGATATTTTATCCATAAAATAACATTTTCTTATCCATTCATTCATTATAACACGCTCTTATTTTGGTCAGTTCTACCACCTGCATAAACGATCATATAATGGATATATCATGAATGAATAAGACAGAATAAATACTAGTAAAATTATATAATAATTTTTAATTTATAATATTTTTATAATTCTATAAATAAATTAAATATGAGTATATTCATTAATAAAATAAATTCATTTTAGTAAATCAAAATTCATAAAAAAACATAGATTTTAACCCCTCTAGAAAAACTATCTTCATAACGTTCATAAAATTAGCATTGGAATTTATAACTACATAAAAACATATATGTAACCTCTATTTCCATTTTGGAGGTTATAAACACATGATCAAGGTTGAAATACCATAAATGACTTATCAATTCTAGTACAGAACAAAGGGGACAATTAACACCTGAATATTAATTTTAAAAAAAGAATGATGATTAAATTGTTCATAAGAAATTATAAATTAATGGAATAAAGTAAATAAAACATTAATACTAATATATTATATATTTATAATAATCCTAAATTGATTATACTGGAGGTTATATAATATCTGACCAGGTGGGAATTCAAGGTAAGGGTTTTTGTTCACTCTATTTCATTTCATTGAATTATAATCTTTCTTATTGAAATTAATTCTCATAAGTTTGGTATATTATACCTTATGATTTTATTATATTCTATTTCCAATTTATTTTCTTGGAATTCACATTTCTTTCTCATAAAATACTCTTCAAATGATTATTACTTCACAAATAACTTTGTTTGTAAGGATTTTTCATCTTTATTTTCATTCTTTGAGACAAATTTTTTATTATGAATTAATTTTCATATATATGGTGTATATACTGCCTATTTTTTATATATTTTCATAATTCTATTATTATTAATGGTATCTAAAATTCTATTTCAAGTTCTCTCTTTCATTTTCAATTGCCTTATTCATTACCAAATATGTAAGGGGTTTTATTGACTCAATCTCTTTTAATTGAATCATACAACATTTTACTTAAATATGTACTTCTATGTGTATTATATTCTACTATTTCTCTATTTCATATAGTTTTTTCTCTTATTCTCTTAGGAAATTATACTTTAATGTCAAAATATTCATCTTTGAGATATTTATTTCTTCATAAAGATGTCACATTGTTATGAATAATTCACATCCTCTCTATAATCTCTTTCTACTCCATGTATACATTATTTCATACCAAAAAAGGATTATTTTATTATTTAGAAATATAAATATTTATTATCTTCTGTAATTTTTATATTTGCCTTTATCTATATTCAAAAGTAAATTTTTTAACTCTTTTATCAATGTGGGGTTTCTTTGAAACTATAAAAAAATCATAAAAAGGAATTTCTTTATTATTTTATATATTTTGTATCCTCAAATCCACATTTTATTACTTAACCTTTATTTCTTTTAAAATTTCCATTATTGGATTTTACATTAAAAATATTTTTTTTAAAATTATCACATTCTCGAAAATGATTTTTGAAAGTGAATTATAACTTCATATTAACAATAATGTTACAAAATATTTAAGAAAATTATTTTATGATTTCACATATGTTTTCCTCTCTATATTTAAAATATATATATTATATGGAGTTATGTTTCATGAAACACACTCTAAATTTTATTTTGATATACCATTTTTTGGTGATTTAATTTTTGGTATAGACCGATCCAATTCATTATTTTATATAATGTTGTACCATTTCGAAATGTTATATAAACCATTTTCTTTCCATGGGTTTTATGTTAATATGTATGATTGATTTCATATAGAACACATTTGGGTTTTTTAACATTATATGAAGGTTGGGCTTGATATATCCCTCTAATTCATTAGGCAAATCTTCATATCTCATGAGATAATGATGATATGTTTATACCTTATTAATATGATAACAACTCTATACATGGACCTTATTTAAATATTCATAACTCAATATGTGTAACTTAACTCCAACACAAAATATAAGATTTATATTAAAGAGAAAAGGGGACCCTAGGGTCATGGGGGTCTAAAATGATGTAACCTAAGGTCATATCCTCTTACAAGATCAACACAACCAGGGGGAGGGAACTTATGCTGGTAAAGGATCTTATTAATATATTCAATACTATATGTTTAGACCTTATTAATATGTGCACAACTCGATTCATAGACCTTATTGATAATTTTATAACTCTATGTTTGGACCTTATTGATACGTTCACAACTCTATAACTCTATATGTAGACATTATTGATATGTTCACCAACCTATGTGTGGACCTTAAAGATATGCTCAGAAATATATGAATGAACCGTATTGATATGTTTACAACTCTATGGGTTGACCCAATTAATATGTTCAAAAATCCATGTATGGTCCTAATTTCATTTATATATGTTTACAAAGTTATGGTTTACCTGTGATTTTCCTTGTGACATGTTCCTATATTACCTCTATGTATCATGATTATTATCTCATGTTTCTGCATTCATGAACCATGATGTATGATATAATTACATGGTGATCCTTTTGAGGTTATATATCATTTCATCATGCCTTATGTAAAAAAATTATAATTATATGTTCTTTTTAATAAAATATTTATCATATGTTCATGTTTTCTCACATGATTATGATCTAACACTTTATAGATCATTGATAATTGTTTCCATTTCTAGGAATTTAAACTCACTCCTTCTATTTTTTCCCTTCTCACCCTTGAATTATATATATTAATATGTTTATAAGTAAGTTATATGAGGATAATTGTGTGATATATTTTGACGAAATAATGTGTAATTAAAAATTTATGTATAAAATATATAAATACACTAAACCATTGCATTCTAGGATTGTGTGTTTATTTTTGATATGTTATATTTAATATATGTGTGTGTGTGTTATACTTGGGTCATCTTAGTTTATTAGATGATAACTTCTCTATAGGGTTCTATGCTCCCCTTCACTAAAAAGGATAATAGGATTTTGTGCCACTGTATATAATACAATAAATTAATTTAGGTGATGATCAGGAATAATTACCCTTTACCATGTATTAATGATCTCTTTGACCAATTAATGGGTGAAAGATCGTTTTCCAATAATTATCTTCACTTGGTATATCATCGAATTTGAGTGAGCCTATAGGATATTCTAAAATTATATTTTTTTAAGATGGAATGGGAATTTTTAATGTCTTATCATGCGTTTTGGATTGATAAATAAACCTATTGTGTTTAAGGAATTAATGAATCAAATATTACATTCTTTTCTATAATATTTTTTTTATGAATTTATTGTATAATCAAGGTCTCATGAAGATAATTAGTGGTATCTCAATATTTTCTTAAATTCCTTACAAAAGATTATATTTATTCAAATCTATCAAAATGTTCATTTCGATCTAAGAATTCAAGTTTCTCAAGAATGTGATATCAAAAGTTGGAATTTATATATATCATGAAAATATAAAGTTTTTCATGTGTTATAAGGATCCCTAGAAAGTGATTGAGATATGGAGATTTCTCAGGCATGTGGGTTATTATCGATGGTTCATCTTGTATTTATCTAAGATTGATACACCTATTAGATAATTGGCTAAAAAGGGGTTAAATTTACATGGTATGATCAGCGTGAGGAGGACTTTTAAGATCTAAAGAAGAGGCTAACCACATCCCCAGTATTGATGCTACCATATATGGGTGAGGGGTTCAAGTTAAAATTTTATTCTTCTTCTATTATCCATGATTTTGTCTAATATGGGGACAATGAGTATTATTAAATGGTTTCAAACAATTTCACCTTCATGAAAAGAACTAACCTACCATGCTCTAGAGTTAGTTAGTTGTTCATGAACTAAAGTGTGGGAGGCACTATATTTTCTGCAAATGTGTTATAGTTTTCAGCAATGAAAATATACACAAGTATATTTCATCCCTACATGATCTGAATATGAGGTAATGATGATGGTCATAATATCTCTAATATTTGGAATTTGACATTCAGTACACACCTGGAAAAGGAAATGGAGTTTTTGATGCTCTTATCCAAAAAATTAACCCTCAGTAGATGCTGAAGAAAAAATAGTAATGGATGTTGATGTCCCTTATAGTTGAACTCAACCTGGATGTGGATGAGAATCATGGGTTCGCACACCTATATCACATTAAACTCATATCATTTATCATGGAGAGTCTCAAGGACTCCTAGGTATCTAACATGAATTGAATAATTATTTGAGAAAGACTCAATGGTGGAGAGATCCATAATGGTTGGTGTTGGGTTTATTTTTCCTTCTTATATATTCTTGGGATGATGGTAGTTAAAATTACCTTGATGGAGGTTATAATAAAACAATTTGATGCTTCAAGGTGGTAATTCCACCCTAGAATCACTAAAATATATCATGAAATTTATTTTTAATTCTACTATATTGGTTTAAATAGGTAAATCATGGGATACAATTATAGTTTTATGAACTTTAAATATGTAAAAGTTGAAAATTAGATGCTTAAAGGATCCCTTTAACTACAACCCCCACTGATAGAGAAATAGGATGAGAACACAATGGATTTCATGACTAGTCATCCTTAATCTACTAGAGTTAAGTATGTAGTATGGGTAATAGTAGACCATCTAACTAAGAAGTCACACTTAATAAATATCAAGGAGGCTTAATAAATAGATGATTTATAAAATTTATATGTTAAATATATTATCAATCTTCATAGGGTGCTTGTAAGTATCAACTCTGATACAGATCCTAGAATTACATCTCGGTTCTAGAAAGGTATTTAGTGATAATTGAGTACCAGGTCAAATTGAGTATCACTTTCCACCTATCAACCAATGTCTAGTCCAATATAACTATTCATATTCAAGATTATATACTTCAAGCCAACATATATTAATTTAGTGACTCATGGGAGGATCATCTCTCTCTATTTGAATTCTCCAATGATAATTATTACCAATAATCTATCCAAATAGATCCAATTAAAGAATTATATGGAAGTTCATGTGGTTATCCTGTATTATAGAAATAAATTTGTGATTTATCCATGATTAGGATGGATAATATTCTATATAAAACCATGAAAGTGAATTTAAGTCAAAAGTGACTTGAAAGCACTTAAACCCTTCAAAAGTTCAATGTCGATCAGTATAGGTGACCTTTTGAATTCAAGGTAGGTGACCATGTGTTCCTTCTGGTGTCACTATGGTTATGTCGATGAAGATTAGAAAAATAAGGGGAAATAACTCTAAGATTTTTTATACATATTGAAATATTATTCCAAGATAGATAAATAAATTACCATCTTTCTTTCCCACTTTAATTCAAATTTATTAAATATACTTTTCATGGTTCCCAAATAAGGAAGTGTGTTCTCTATATTACTCATGTGGTTAGATATAATGATATTGATCTAGAATATGATACATCTTATCTGAGTAATCATATTTGCATCATTGTTTTGGGTTTCATGGTATTGAGGGTCAAGATTGTTCCTCTAGTTTGGATTAGGTTGTAGTACGCTAAGATAAAATATGAAACTTGAGAGTAAGTGGATAAGATGAAAAACAAGTGTTTGATCCTCTTCCCACTAAAATCTAGTAAAATATTCTCAAGGATGAGGAGCTCAATGATGGGTAGGATTGAAATACCTTTACCTTTACAAGTTAGACTTTTAATTTAATTTTGGTCAGTTATTTCATTTTTAGGTGTATCGCTGAGTTAAGAGGGGGAAATAGAAGGATAAAATCTTAAATTTGGGGGGAATAAGTTAGAGGGGGGAGGTCTACCTATTAACATAACTCCCACTATAAGGTTGGTGGTACTCCAATGATCTTTTATTAGAGACTAGTAGATACACTTACACTACCACCAAAACTATACGGGTTCTAAAGGTGTTTTAATGAGGTTCTATTTTACTTCTTTTTAAGGGAATAAATTTAATTTTTTAAAAATTTAAAAGTAAAACCACCTTATTTAAGCCTAAATATTAGGAATTTTCCTATTTCTATGTGAGAATATATCTCTAAATCTCTCCTCCACTTGTTTTTCCTTGGGTGAAATTACCTTTATTCTTTATTTTAATCACTTTAGGTTGATCATGGAAACTCATAGTCAAATTGGATAAATTAGAATTCACTTATAATCCTCCTCTTTCTTTCTCTAATTTTTTATGTGGCATTGTCTCTATATTTCCACATTTTAGGTTTTTGAATCATGTTGTATCCTTCATTATTGACCTTTAAAAGAATATTTAGAGCCTTTATCTTAGAAAAAATCAAGTTGTTTAGTGGGTTTTAGTTGTCGCTATCCTTTTCACTTATTGGAAGTGACATGTCCCTAATTTATTCTTACTTTTAGGTTAATATAAAATTATTATGGTTTCATAATCCAAAATTTATAGACCTGAAGAACCGATATGCATTGGAATTCATAGGTGAATCTTTTCTCCCTCTCATATTATTTGAGATTTGGGTTATAAATAGTTTGGGGTAGAGTTAAAACATAGTAAATGAGATGTTTTAATTTAATAAATGTTATAATGCTTTATTTTTTAAAGTTCATAGGATGCTTTCTAATTTATTCTTATATTTTATATGTTGACATGATCATGTGATGCACCACTAGTTTTGTTTATTATTTGGTTAATCCCTTTGTATGTAAAATAAATTTAAAATACTATAGACATGTGAAATGGAAGCATGCATCATGAATTTTCTACTTTAATCCATTGTTTATGAAACAAATCATACCTTTATTGGTGTAATATAATTTTATTGGTTTATTTATAATAATTTTCATCTTATTACCTATAATGATCATAATGTTTTCATGATATATTAGTCATATTTTAATATTTTTTAATATTATTATATTCTATTTTAACTTTATATAAATGGTTATGAGCATGGATTTAAATTTAATAACTTGATTATGTGTAATTATTAACTATTGATCAATACAATGATTTAGAGCTTAAAGATTATATGTACTATCTGGAGCATCCTATTTGCATCATTGATTGGGGTTAGAAGGTGTTTTGGGGGAAGATGATTCCTCTAGTTTGGATTAGGTGGCAAATTCCAAGCTCAAAGGTAATATTGGGGGGTCAGTGGTTAGGATGATGATGTAGTGGTTGATCTTGAAATCTATTTTAAGCTTATTAGGGATGAGAATACCAATGTTCGGGTGGTTTTAAATACATTGACCTTCAGGAGTAGTAATTTTTATTTAATATTGGACTATTAACTTATGTTTAGTTGCCTCTTTGAGTCTAAAGAGGGTTAGAGAAGGCTAGAAGCTTTAATCCAGGGGGAATAAGTTAGAGGAGAGGGTGTTTTCCTATGAGTATAACTCCCATGAGAAGGTTGGTGGTACTCTACCAAACTCTTAGTGGAGGATAAAAGAGGAAATTCTTCTACCACTAAAACTATACTAGGATCTAGTGAAGTTCTCATGGGGTTTTTCTAGGGAAAAAATAAAATTATTTTTAAAAATAAACATAAAACCAAGCTATTTAAGCATGTATCTCTATAATTTACCCATATTGGTTATGATAATATATATATCAATATATACTCTCCCTCTCTTTTATATTGCCTTAATTATTACCCTAAATCACTTTTATTTGGTTACAGAGACTCGTAGTCAGCTTGGGTAAGCTAGATCTCCCTTCTAATCCTTATCTTTATTAATTTAAGTTTGTAAGTAATTCTATCTCTATATTTCCACATTCAAAGGCTTATGAATCTTGTTGAATCCTTCATTATTTACCTTTATAAGTATCTTTATATACTTTTTCAATGTGTAAAAAGGTGTTGAGTTTGTTTTGGTTGTCTTTGTACTTTTTACTTTTTGGAAATGACCTAGCACGAATTTATTATTATTTTTAGGTTGATCTAAAATAAAAGTGCTGGATTAAAATATTTTATATAGAACTAAATAACTAATATTAATTGCTATATCTAGGTGAACCTTTTTTCATTCTCAAATTAATATAGATTTGGGTTAGAAATGGTCTGGCGGTGAGAAAAAAAACATAATAAATCAGATGTTTGAAGTTAATAAAGTCTATTATATTGTGGTTTATAATTATCGCAAGAAATGTTTCATGTTTATGATTATATTTTACATGTTTACATGCTCATGTGATACATCATTAGTTTTTTGTATTATTGGGTTAATACCTTATCATATAAAATAAATTAAAAATGTTAGAGACATGTGAAATACAACCATGGAAAATGTAATTTCTACTTCACTTCATTGTTGACGAAAAAAATTAGAACTTTATTGGTGTATTATATTAATAATAGTTTCTTGTTAATCATTTTTATCATGTTAACTATGATGATCATAGATTTTTCATGATATCTCGGTCTTATTTGACTATTGTTTATTATGTTTAAATTATATTTCCATTTTATAGAAATAGTTGTGACAATGGATCAAAATTTAACAACTTTCTTCTATGTAATTCTTATATATTACTCCAAATTTAAGAAAGTGGTAATATGTGTTGGAATAAAAGGTTCTTAGGTGTACCTTGGTTTGAAAAAAAGGGTTGATGATATGGTATGGGCTCATAATTACCCTACACTTCTATACCCCTTTACCAATTAATGAAAGGAAGGGATGTAAGATTTCCTAGAGTTGAGTATACATAAACCCCTTTCCACTATATATAATGGATATTGTACAACCAGACTACTTTATTCTCATTTAGTGGTAATGTTTGAAATATTTACCAGTTTCACTCCTCTAATACATCCAGTTGAGGCTTGAATCAAGTATGGTAGGTATATATCCTCTTGGTATAGGGATTTATTTATGATTGATGCTTCATTATTATACATGGTTAGTTTTACTTATTATACTCACTATCTCAGTAATTTTGCTTCATAAACTCTACATTATAACAAGTTGTTATAATTAGGGTGGTGGTCAACTACTAGGTATGTTTTACTCACACCATTCACATTCCTTGTTTAGATATGTGAAGATACTTTGGTTAATAATATGAGAAAAAATAAAGTTTCAAAACATAATAGATTGTTATGGATGGAGTTTTGGAGATTGGGTGGTAACTTTTGGGGCCTCTTAGTAGGTATTCAGATCAGTAGAATTAGGTTTATCCTTATAGCTTTCATTAGTGCTCGCATGAATGGTATTTCATCTTTTGGCGATACATAGGCCATGTTTTGATGATGCATTATGTGAAATACTAGTGTTTCTAGTATAACATTATTGTATAACTTATGGATTTATTAGACATTATTTTTTATTCAAGTATGTTTATATATCTATTTCATCTATTTTTTATAAATATAGTAATGAACAGGTTTCCTAGTTATGTGGGATCTAGTGGAAGGGTTATATCAAAACATCAGAACAATCTCCAAGTATTATGTGTAGTTTATAAAGAGGGTAGACCATCTACCACACTATTTTGTCAGACCCTAATAATTTATAAATTCCTCTTATGGTCAATTAGTTTTGCTGAGGTGTTATGGTGACCTGAACTAAGACTATTTGAGTAATTGGGACACTGTCATTATATGGGTAGTGAATCAATTAAGTTTTTGGATAGAAATATTATTTCATGTTATAAACATCCAAACACTTTTCGTGAAGTAGTATAATTAGGTATTTGAGTGTTCCTTATGTAAAATTTTGTTATAAACCATAGAATCATCTTGGACTTCACAAACTTTGACATGGGAATGTTTGACATTATTAAAAGCACATACTAGTTTATTTCATATAATTCCCATATTGACTACTATGGAAAAAGGGTGACATTCTAAAATTTACATGGTGGGAGGTATATATTCAAGGTGAATTGGATGTGAATAGTTGTATATAGAGAAATGATATGGAGGTTTTTGGGTGCATATAATTCTAGATATTAGTGATAATATTGGGGGAAAGGAAGTTGTTAAAATTTTGTGGTTTTTAAAGATATTCAACTACTATTTAGATTAGTTTTTAAATGATTTTTGGGATTTATATCTCAATTGAGAGGTAGATTTTACTATTGATTTTTTACTTGGGTTCAGTTCAATATATCTTAATTCATATCAGGTGGATGACGATGAATTAGGAGAGTTAAAAGTTTAGTTATAGGATTTATAGAATAAATTATTTATAAAAATGAGTTCCTCACCATTTGATTATTAGGTTATTTTTATAAAGAAAACGGTTTGGAAATTGTACTTAAATATTTATTATATGATTTTGAATCAAGTGAATATTAAGAAAAAATATAAAATTCATAGAATTGATGATTCTATTTATTATCTAAATAGTGAAAGATGGTTTTCTAAGCTTGAATTGAGGTTGATACATAATAAATATAAATTAAATAAGGATTTTATATCAAAAAAATATTTTTAGAGTAGGAATTTCCACTATGAATAATTGGTCATACTATATATTCATAATATCACTCTTACCATTTTCATGGAATTGATGAATCAAAAATTTTATTAATGCCTTGAATGATTTGTTATGGTATTAACCAATGATATACTAGTGTATTTAGGATTTAATTTGACCATGAGTGACATTTAGGGATCTTGTTGAGCACATTGAGGGAGAATTATCTCTATAGAAAATATCATTACACTTTGGAATTATGAATTTAAATTTCTTATATGTGAAATTTTAAAAAAAAATTAATACTGAGAAAATAAAAGTGATTTTGTCTTGGAAATCACTAGAGAATTTTATTTAGGTATAATTTTTTGGGGGATTATGTGGGAATTATTGATTATTTATTCAATATTTTACCTTCTTATCTTCATTGATGAAGACTTTTATAGGAAAGTATTTACTCTTATCATTTGCTTGATAATTTTAGAGATCTTTTGATGATTTGTTATATATATGTTAACATTATCACTCATTTTCATCTTTCATAATAAATTTGATAGGTAAGCCATGTATTATAATTCCTTAGAAAGTAGGCTTAGATATTAACTAATATAGGGGAATCATGTGGTTTTGTGTGACTCACATTGGTTGGGGGATCATGAAATTAATTATCCAAAACATGATATTGATATTGTATTGTTCATTCATGTGTTGAAAATATTGTGTCACTACTAATTATGTGAGAAGTTTATAATGTATATGAATTATAAGAACCTGTAATATATCTTATGGAAATGAGATCTAAATCAAAGATAGTGGTAATGGAAAAAATATTTCTAAAATTTTGAACATGAACTAGAATATATGTCAAGAAAAGGAAATATGGTAGTAGATATATTAAGTCACAAATATCATGTGGATGTAGTTTGAGAATCCAAGGAAGAGTAACTAATTGTAAGAATATTCACAAAGATGAAATTGGATATTTTTTATAACAATGAGTTGACTATATTTTATAGTATTGTTGTCACACCCACCTTAGTAGATTGAGTAGGGAATTATTAGTTGTTAGTGATGAGTTTCTAGGGATTGAATAACACAATTTCAACATAAGAGAATACAAAAGAAACCTAATTTACAAGATCAATGTGCTATGTAAAATAGAAACCTTATATAAACTATAAATGAAGGCCATGTGTACCTTTCACTATAATTGATCTATCCTCCATCTCCAATCAAAAATTATTGATGATTATTATTAAGGAATAGCTGGAGGAATATATCATTTGGTTGTATTCATAGGTCCAATAAATCACCCAATGATTGGGTGGGATTCTCAATATTTCCCAATTATGCAAGTACCTCTTGATGGCTAATGGAGGGGGAATATATCATTGAGAGAATCGGTAGAGAAAAATCAATAAAGGATTTCATGAAAAATAAACTCTATCTCAACACCTTGTTCATATTATATATCCCATAATGATTCTCCTTGAGTATAAAATAATTTACTTGTATATTATATTATATACAAGTAAATGGATTTGGTTAAAAAAATATAACCATCATCGAAATGTATTATCTTTAGTGTCCCTTCACAATAAATTTTAGTAGTGATGATAATCAATGTGGAAGTGATTTTAATATTAACTCTTAACATTTTACAACCATTTTTAATCATTGGGTTCTATGAAAATCATACAATATAATCCCTAAATAACACAGTCTTATGATATTGTCAAATCATTCATTTTGATTAGCTTAGGATACTATGATACCATATCACCATATCATATAAAATGATATGGATTTTTATCATCTATGTCATGTCATATGACATATTAATATCATACATTATGATATATCTAAAAATTAATCAAATTTACAAATTATTTATGTCATATCTTTATTAATCTCTCAATTTGACAAAAACCTTATAAACGTAGTGCATTTTACCTAATATTATATTATATAAAATAAATTGTGAAACCATGTCCAAAAATCAATTTGGATTTTTCTAAAATAATTCTGGTATGTTACCATAAAATTCAATTTGTATCACATCATGCATAATAACTTATAAATATACATATATTAGATAAACTCTAAAATAATTTAAAAGTATCTCTCTTACTTTTGTAAAACTCGATCTCCATTTAGTTAATCATAAATCTTAACCTCACATGCCTTTATATCATTAACATCAAATATAAATTCATTAATTCATAAATTAAATAAAATATAGTCCTCTATAAAATAATAAATCTACTCAAGTTACAAATGGATCTCACATGATCTTCATCAAACACATGTATCTCTATACATATTCCCACTAGTTATATCATATATAAGCATGAATTTTCATACAATATATTTGTCTAAAACATCTAGTAACCATAGTATAGGAAGTATATCAATCCTATATAACTACTAATATGTTCTTAATTCTCGGAGTAAAGAGTGTTTTGTTTGATGAATACATCACATGTTATTCTCCCTTATGGATGATCACATCACATGTACCTCATACAGTAGATAAATACATCACATTTATTATCTAAGTATGGTATTAAACTTCTTAATTATATCTTGGTCAAGGGACCATATGTCATACTCAACATATGAGAGGAAAAATATCATCTTGGTTAAGCCTCGACCAATGAAATGATCATCAACATACCAAACCACCCCTAATTATCAAAGTATATATGATTACATAATAAGGTTACTAATGTATAAAGATTCTCATTCTAGGTATCTCTCCAACCATGATTATAGGTAAATCACAATATGAAACATGCACCCCTAGTATACTAAAGGCATAGTGAATAACACTCTATTTGGTATAATTGATGGGTTGTCTAGTGAAAAAAAACTATTTTCGTGCCTTGTGTGTATATTATGTATATTTATAAAAAATCTAACCCTTGATAACCATTATATTCGATCAT
Organism: Viscum album; assembly: GCA_963277665.1. Classification (NCBI taxonomy): domain Eukaryota; kingdom Viridiplantae; phylum Streptophyta; class Magnoliopsida; order Santalales; family Viscaceae; genus Viscum; species Viscum album. The sequence goes on from OY728140.1 coordinate 659,419,966, forward strand.
AAACTATAATACATCATGAAAAATATTGATTAGAGATAAGTCAAAATTTTACTTTGAGTGGTTAATCAACATTTCAATATAAAGAAATTATCATCCAATATGAAAAAATAAAAAGGTGAAGTTAGCTTTTTTGTATAACATGATGCATTTTAAATTCTTAATCTTATTTAAGAATATTAACAAAACTAGACATAAGTATCCAAATCATCATATCCAATATGATATAATACCAGAGTCCTTATGTTTTCTTCACTTTTAGAGTATTTTTATACTCATTAAATATCTATGTAACTCCTAACACATCTATATGTGACCATCTAATAAAAATATTCCACTAAATCCCTTTTAGTAAGTAACTTCTATGAAGAAATCCAATTTGAATAATGGTGGTATTTAGGAATCATATTCTTGATGTTCAACTCTTTGAACATGGTATTGAAATTTAATCACTTCACAACATCAAATGTTATAATTTTTAATAAAAAAATCGAATTAGAACTCTCTATAAGTTCTTCATCGTCATTCTTCAAACTTTTCCCTCAAATGTTTCCTTGATATCATTTTGGTAACAAAACTTAACTCTTTATATTATTATTTACTAACACATCCTAAGATCCTTTTAGGATATAAAGAGGATTTTACATCATTAAAGTAACTAAATATACCTCTTTAAATTTCTATTTATTTACATAACCTAAACAATTTTAGGATATTATGTAACATTCACTTTTAATAATGACAAGAATAATATTTTATATAAAAATTTTTAGCTTTTATAATCCTAAAATATACTTCCAATAGTATCTTAGAATCTACATTCATTTCATAATATCATGATAAGATTAAAAAACTCCTTTTTGTGTTAAGAAATAACACTTTTTTATTTAATGGTAATTTTTGAAAAATAATCCAATATACTCTTATATTATATGGTATTTTATATGTTTGGATCAATAATATGTAAAAAATATTTTATTATTTAAAATATGTCATTCATGGGTGGTGGGATCATGTCCCTTATATATAAACTAATATCTAGATAAATCATTTTAACCTAGATAAAACCTTTTAACCAAGATAAAACTATTTTACATATATCCTACTTTCAAGTAAGTAATATAATTTTATGAATCGTAAACCATGTGTATTAGAACCATTATCTCGTATTGGGCATAACAACTCTTTGTTAACAAACAACTTCCCTTATCAAATAATATAATTTAATATGAAAATACACATCCTTTATAATGATCTATATAATATTGATATATTCCTTTATATTCAATTTCCTAATATAGAAATAATATTCTTCATCATCTAAATACAAACTATAAGCTCTATTAATCCTTACCTTTATTTTTGACTTTTATATATTTTAAATAATTATAAAATATACATTTGGTATTATATACCCATAAAATCAAAGAATTCATTTCAATAACACTTATAAATGACATGGAATCTCAAGGGAGTTTCTCAAACACGATCAGATATCCTAGAAAATTCCATCCAATGGAAACATATCCCCTTCTTCCTGAATTTCCTTCATCTTTCAATGAGAAGGGTAACTATTATACCAGCCATAATTTCCTCCAAATTAACATTTACCCCATAATACTCTCAAATAATAATTATATCCAAGACATAATTAGTCATACTCACCTATCCACGATATTTTGATAAAATATGGAAATCATTTCTTTAACTCTTTCATTATTATTTCAACTTTTCCATTAATAATTTTACTATCAATTTTATATCCAAATCATACCTTAAAGGATACCTCTAGTTTCTCCAAGTTATTTACATACTCAATCATATTAAATATATGAATGGAGAATAAAATTCCTTTAGTCATCATTTATTTAAACAATTCCTTTGAAACCTTAAGTGAATTCATATATAATTCTTATAAGCATATATATTCACTGGTTAAAAAAACAGAAAATTTAGTTACTTTTGAAGGGGTTACTCTAACACATAAAATTTTATTATTTATTAATAAAAATTATTGAGTAATTATACCATTCTATGAAGTTTTTTATATTAATATTCTTCTTGAAATAATTTATCTAAAATTTAATTAAAATGAATATGAGGATATTTATCTAAAACAGAAGCTTCTATCATATAAGTATCATATTTTACATTAATTTAATAATGAATTATGTTAAATTTGATCCCACTGAAATATTTTCCTATTTAAAATAAACCATACCAAATAGTGTACCAAGATCCATATTTTACTAAACTTTGGATTGCTTTAGTTTTTCTCAAATCACATAACTATTTAGGTTGAAAATCATATCAGATGTGACTCTTGGATAGTTTGGTAGATAACTCTTTTTCTTAATCAATCAAATGAATTCACTCAACATTATTCCTCAAGTAACCACTCTTATTAGGGTCTCTCATCCAAGTTTAACCCACACAAAATTCCAAAAAATAGACACATGGTCCAATTAAGGTTTCCTATTGTTTTCTTTTTATAAGATAATATAGGGGAACTCATCTTTAGCGTAATATTCTGGGTTGAATGATTAAGGCTATGGGTGTCCATGGGTCGGGTTGGGTCGGGTTGAGGGCTATTTTGGACCCGACATAAGAAAAATAGGTCGGGTCAGGTTGGGTCGGGTTAGAGATATTTTTGGATTCAGACCCAACCCGACCCAACCCACCTCAAATTGGGTTGGGTCGGGTCGGGTTGATCGGGTTAAGGAAAAAAATTGTTTGGTATTTTTTTTATGATCCCAACCCACAGGTTGACCGAGTTACGAAAAAAAATTGTTCAGTTCTTTTTTAGGATATCGCCCCGTGGGTTGATTAGGTTACGTATTCCTCTTCTTCATCTTCTTCACCACACTAGGTAATGCCCACATCCTCCACCCTGTAATAAATCAACCCAAAAAAAAGTCATTCTGCAACTCGATGGTGTGATGTGATTAGCTTTCCTGCAAGTATTTATCAAGGTTTGAGAAGGTTCAAGGTGATGCCAAGAGGGTGATGAGAATGGGGTAGTGCCTGACACTTATAGATTTGGCACCGTACATTGTCACCATGGAGATGGAGGTGGTGGCAGAGGCAGGGGTACATGTAGATGCGGTGTAGTGGATACACTGGACTGGTGAGGGCGAGGGAGATGTTCAATGATCATTTTCTTAGTCGATACTCCACCGTTGGATCTTCAAATCATTAAAATTTTTCTATCTTCCTTTGGTTTTTTTCTTGTTCTTTAGTTTTCATAGTAAAATCGATTGAAATCCAGTTATCTTCATGTTTTTGTTTGTTGATCGGGCATTTTTTTCTGTTGATTTCACATGTCCCGATTACTTTGAATTTATTTTATGTTTGTCTTAGAAATGTCATGGAAGATTCAATCATCTATGCGATTAATAGAGTATTCATGTAATGGTGGGTGATGAAATGGACTCAATGTATGGTGTAGGAAAGTAGAAAGATAGCAGCGTGGGGTGAGGGTGAGGGAGAATTGGGTTGAGAGGCAGGGGGAGAGGGTGAAGTCCAAAGAGTCATCTCATAGTAGTCAGGTTGGTTGGGTTGGGTTGGGTTGGGTCAATTTTTTCCCAACCCGTGACCCAACTCAACCCGACCATGATATAACCCAACCCGACCCAACCCGTGGTATAAATTTTTTAACCCGACCCGACCCGATCAGGTCGAGTCGGGTTGGTCGGGTTGGGTCGGGTCTGGACACCCCTAATTAAGGCCTTGAAAATAGTTTTCTATGAGTTATCTGGTTTATCTTGGGATGCAAAGAGGCTTTCTTCCTTGTTACCCCCAAACCAAGTGGAGATAATCTTTACTTTAATTCTAACCTACCCTCTACATTCCCTGAATAAATAATTAATGGACCAATGTATGGGAGATAAACCTAGAAATAAATTGTTGAGAAGTGAAAAAACTCATTACACAACCATAAAGGATATGTATTAGAGCCTGAAAATGAAGAGATCATTGAGTATAGTTTGGGTTTATATAATGAAAAAATATGTATCCCAATAGAATGTGTTGAATACCAAACACATTTGTCCCCAAGCATCATGAAATTAAATAAATATCCCAAAATACCATTTCTATAATTTATAAACATTTCATAAATTATATAATTCAATTCCTAATTTAAAAATTTAAAAAATTAAATTTTCCAGTCATATCATAATTCAAACCATACCCTAACAGTAATAATATTTTACAATATATAATCCCACTGTATGAAAAATCCTTTAATGATTGAGAAATGATAGTGGATAATATACCTGATATCTCCTCAATGATATGAGGCTTGATTTTATGATATGTAAATCATTATTATTACCCAATATGATATTCCTTATCATACGTTATGATATGTAAACAAATAGAAGGAATTGAACTTTGTTGCCACCTATAATATCCCATATCATATGGCATAACAATAACACGGCATATGATATTCCATATCATATATCCATTTAGAGAACAAAACTTATATCTTATTTTATAATATCCAATACTAAATCAATACAATATATGATTTATTTATTTTTTAAACATGATCTCAAGAATTAGGAAGTATTTAAAATATCTGATACCATTTATCGGTTTCTAAGGATTGGGAAATACTTTTTTAACTTAGAAAAAGACAATATAAATCTCATTTACAAGATCAAAATTATATATAAAATTGAAACTATGTATAAATTGTAAATAAAGAACATGTGTACTTTTCACTATAGCTAGTCAATCCTCCATCTTCAATCATATATTCTTGATGAATATTACTAAGAAATAATAAAATAACTCTTCCCTATATGGTGTATCTATAGGTTGGATAAATTACCTAATCACTAGGTGGGATACTCTACATTTCCCATGGTATTATAGTACCTCTAGACAGCTAATAGAGAAAGAGGAAGATGGCATTGGGAGAATCAATAAAGATAACTCAAGAAATTATATCATGAATGAACACCCCTATTTCAATTAATTTGGATTCTAATATAGACCTTGAGGATACTCCTAGAATATTCATTCATTTACTCATTTACAAAGGATTGTTTCATGAACTTCTTTTAAACATAAATTTAAATACTCAAAGATAGTATAAGGTTGAACAGGGTCATCTCCTAATGAGTATTGATTCAAAATCAAGGAATTCTTATTTATTTACCAGTTTTGTGTTTTTATATTTTTAAAATAATATAAAAAATAGATCTAAAAATATTTTATAAAAAAATAATAAAAATAAAATAATAAAAAGGAAAATTAAAAACCAAGAGGTGAGAGGTAGCCAAGCATAGGAGTACAAATTCATTCATTCATCATCCTCACGAAGTAATTTCTTCCTAAAAATTACTCACTATCTTGTATTTATACCATTACAATTGATAACACTCTAAATTAAAATAAATTTATGCCTTTAATATAATTCATAATATATTCCAAAAAACAATCACACCACCTCTTACAACTAAAAACTCACACTACACTCTCATCTCACACACATTACTCACTCGTATGTGGTGTGTTATGAAGAAAGGGTGGCTAAATTTTCAACAAAATAATGAATTCTAAAAGGTGAGAAATATATATAAAGAGTGACACAAATATATTATTTACTAACACTCTCACTATCATGGTATATTTGGGAGATCAAGTTGGATGACCATCTCACTTATCTCCACAATTCAATACTACTCAAACTGTAAATAAGAAAAATACATTGAAGGGGAAATAAAACTATAAAATAAATTAGTATCTCCATGTTCCAAGACATCAATATTATCTATTCCTATACTTGGGAATTAAAAAATTTATCCTCTCTACTCTCAATGTATAAAAAAGAATTATTCTCATTAATAAGTGTCTAACTACGATTGCAGTAAAATTATTTTCCTCTTAAAGGCCTCATAGAAACTCTCACAACTCCCTACCTAATACTGGGATAAAACCACATGGAAGTTCGTCTTCCATGATTATTTTGTGATTCTATATTTCTGTTTCTATATGGTTTTATGGATTTGGGTTTCTCCTTATTCCATTCCACCAAAATCTCCCATGATCCATTTGAATCTAAATGTCAAGTTTCCATGCATAAGATTATATTTTTATTAACAAGTGAGGCTAATGAAAAAATTATGAAGATACAAATATGTCTGTAGGGAATAAGAGGAAGGATGATATGTTGTACTTATATTAAAATTTTCAATGCAAATTTGGTTATTTCCTAGATAACTGGGTTAGATATATTCAAGTAGTATCCCCTTTAAAATTAGATTATTGTTGGTGATCTGATATTCATATTTTAATAAAATATACTAAGGTTGAGTTCATTATATAAAAAATTCTTTATAAATATAGAGATGAAAAAGGATATAGTTTTGTAACATTATCTGGATATCTCTTATAATAGACATTTAATAATAATTACACAAGTTAAAAGTGTTTGGAAGAATATATATTAAAGATAAAAAACCCATCCAAGAGACATTGAGAATATTGGATGTTTAAATAATTGATAAAATATTCTTGGATTATGTTCTGATAAGAATTGAGATCACCCAATATGGATTTAGAGGTAATTTTTTGTTTTATATGAAGTGTTATGGAATTTCAGTATAGAATTGAAAAAAATTTAGCAATCTCTGGATCATGTATCAGTCTTTTTTCAATACTATATATAAGTAATTTTTTCTTTGAGTGTGTTTCATCTCATAAGTGACCACAACAATCTGATAAGTAATTATCTATGTAATATTGAAACCAATTTTCTGTATGATTCACTATGAGTAACATATGTGTCATTCAGAAAGTGTGTATGAGTTATTTGTGAGCTGAAAAGAAAAATCAGCTAATCCAAGGTTCTATATAAGTTGCTAAAGATCAATTTAAGTGTCATTATAACCTTTCATAAGTGTCATTTTCCCAATTTAATTATCATATTTAGCTTTTTTATGTGTCATATTAATTCTATGTATGATTCATTACACACTTATTGAAGAACATAGTTTGATACAGAATGAAAAGTGAGTTTCTAGATTTAACAAATCTAAAGAGAAAATAAATTAGATGTTTATTTGTGAAATACTATTCATGGATTCAATATCATAATGAGATATAAATCTATTGTGATGTAAGATGATCTGGGATAATTAGTTGGTGAATCTAGAGTTTGAGAGTCCTTTTTGCAGCAATAGAGAAGCGCAAAAAAGGAAAAAGAATTTAGTCATGCTATAGTGTAATTCATGGTCACTATGAGGTAATGAAAAGACACCGTCATGGTGAAATTTCAGTGGGAGTTTTAGTCATTATATAAAATTTAAAAAATAGAAAAAATATAAGCATTGAAAGGGGGACCAAGAAATCACCTTGTTGTTGTGATGATCATTTCATGTGTAAATTTTACCTCCGAGAAATAGCGAGTTATAAAAAACTGTGGTCTATTTTGGATGATCAATTTGAGAATTTTTTATGCTAATATGAGTGGTAAATTCCATAAATAGAGTTACCATGTCATAGTTCCATGCATTCATATATTTTATAATAAAAAACATATTAGATTCTTTGGGGATTTTAATGATTTTTAAATGGTTAAAATCATGGGATATCAAAAATTCATTTGTGTCTTGATTTACGGTGAGAATAATTAACACCTTTTTTGTCTATTTTAAAGTAGTTAGAGGGTCAAGGATTTAACTCAACTAAAAATATAATATTTATAATATCCATAATCATTACGCTTGATTTTTTTAGTAAAATATTAAAATTGAAAAATATCTCCAATTTGAAATTGTGAGATTGTCTGCTTCTATAAAAGGAAGAGTTTCCATTATTCAAAATGGAAATAATATTCATGACTATATGAATATATATTAAGCAGGAACTGTATAATAAAGTTATATTAAGAAACCCTTATACTGCTGAAATAGATAAAAAGATCATTTTTCATCAAATATGAAGAAATGATCATGTCTAAGAAAGACTCATGCATTGAATAATAATGATGATATAAGGATGATTATATTTAGGAGTTCATGTGCATTAATAATGTCAGATTATGGATAGCACTAAAAAAAATTAAGTGAGGAAGTTGAAATGGCCCTCAAAAAATATAGAGGGCATACATGCTTTAATAAGAATAAGGACAACACACACTACACTAGGAGATAGTGTGATTGAAGAAAAATTCAAAGAGGAGTTAAAGAGGACCCTTGAAAAACTACTAATAGGTAGTATAAATATCTTCTTGGGAGGTGGAAGAAGTATTTAGATAGATATATTCATTAATAAAAAAAATAACCCATTAGTATGTAGTTGTTATTTTCACTTGAAGAAAATATATTTTGGTAGATTATCTACTGTGTATTTTGTGAGATTACTCATAAATCTATTCAGGAGATAGCTTGTAAATTGTACCCAAGTGATTCATTATGAAGAAAATAGGTCTTGGATTATAACTCAAAAAAGGAAAGGAGTAGGATTTCAATGTAGAACCTTATAAACCATTGTGTATCATGCATTTTACATTCTTGTTATTCAAGTAATGATGAGAGAAAACAAGAGGAGTGAATTAAGTATTTAATTTTTTATAAAGTTTTAATTAATAATGAATATTCATAAAAAATAAAATGGATGATTGATTTACCCCCTCACCCTCTTAGTGATCTCACTAAACCTGGGCACTATAAGTGGTATTTGAGTAAGGTTCCCTATGAAATATACAATTGAGGTAGAATAATGGATTATATAAATTTTATTAATAGTTGAGGAGTTCCTATTTTTTATGGAAAAATTTATCATGGATTTAAGAATAAGATGATTCTATTTTTGGTCATAAGATCTTCAGGTTGTTGATGTTGTAACAGTTGGATTTAATCAACATTGAAGAGATAAATCCATGGCTTACACTAAAAATAGGGATCTTTAAGTTTAAAGGAAAGATAGAAATTAAATCATTCATCTCTATCTGAAAAATTCTGCACTAAGATAATGTGACTTAAAACTACCAAGGAGATATAGGAAAAGATAGAATATATTTATGATAGTAATGTGAAAATTAAAGAATCTAAACTATATCTTTGGAGAGAAAACTTTGAGGAAATATAGATAGATAATGATGAGAGTATCGGTGACTGATTTACTAGGGTAAATGAAATTATAAGTCACATCAGGGTATTTTTCCATTTTATGGAAATTTTATCTATTAACAAAAGGCTAATTAGGAATTTCCTTTATAGATTTAATCTAAAAATATCTTACTTGGAATAAATTTGTGACTTTCCATTTTATGAGTTACATAATACACTCAATAATTAAATAATAAAAAATCACCTTATACCAATGGTTTAAAACTATTTTTTTATCCCTTGGAAACATTGTTATAGGTAATATAAATAGTTCCATGAGATAAAGGGTGTTTTGGCATCGGTATAGGTATATACCTATGATTTCATTGAAACCATTGGTATATACCTAATGGATTTTCCTTATACTGGTGTCTCAGTTAAACCATTGGTATGGCCCTATACTAACAATTTATAGAATCATTGGTATGGGGTGATCTCCCAATCCAACACATGTACCCATCCTGCACCTTCTTATAGAAAATAACAACCTATGAATAAAACACCAATAAAAATATGCATTCAATGCACTATGTATTTTACATTTAATCAATTTATAATTTAAAAATAAAATTATAACACATATATACAATAATTTTAAGTCATCAAACACCATCCATACAATTTTTTCATAAATATAAAGTCAAAAATATAGAGGATCAATATCTCTCTCATCAGCATCACTACCATAATGATCATTAGTCGCATCATGGACATCCTCAACAGTATCATCATAATCAAAATCATCATCATTAGTAACTGAATCACTCCAACCCCCACTAAGAATGTCATTTACACCTAGTGTATCATATAAGGAGTGAATATTTGACATACATATACCAAAAGCCACAGGATCCTCTAATGGAATTGATGTACATAAATTTATCATGAATTTCAGGAACTTCTTGGTGACCATTTTACCTCTTTCATCCTCCTACATGGATATTTTTTCCTCATCTACTTCTACATGAGAATCTTGAACCTTGGTTCTACCATATCTATTGGAGGTTCTCGAAGTGAGACAATACTTAGTGGGGGAGATTCCCTTTCTGAGTAAAAGTTGGACTCTCCCATGGTTCTCAACACCCAATATCAATCTCAAATGATCCTTTGTACTAAAATTATTATTTTCTTACTCATCAAGGGCCTGCAAATCACACAGTTGGGAATATAAAAAATATATTTAATTTTGAAATAGGTATTAAAATTTTAAATCACTATAATAATACTTATAAACTTTTTTATGCTAGTTCATTTACTTCACTCCCTTCTTTTATCTTCATACTTGAGAAAAAAAATTATCAAGGAACACAATCTTAAATATTCAATACTACCCACTGAATATTTCATTAAATGTAATAATACATTATTCAAAAATATTGTATTGCTGGAGAAAATTAACAAATATTTAATTGATCAACCCCAAAATAAATCAAACTAAAACTCACGAAAATGAATCATATTATCACCATTATAGGAAAACTAGAAATATTCAAAAAAAATGAATAAACTTAGATTATATTGGAAAATATATATTCAAATTAGTTTTTTTTTTTTGAATTCTAGTAGGTTTTATTGGTTTTATTCAATATATTTTTAATTATTTTTGTTCATTTTTTATTTTTTGACTAGGTTTGGGTGATTTTTGTTTGAGTAAGTATTATTTAAGAAAATTTCACAATTTTATATCCAATTCATATTTTTTTGTTTTATTATGAATCTAATATAATATTTCAATTTATTTATACTCAATATAGTTTAGTTTAGTTAATATCAATTTGGATTGGGTTTTTTGTTTAGTTTATGGTTATTTTGAATTGTTTATTTCAAGAACTATTTAGAAAGATCAATTAAATTTGATATGGTTAGGTGCAATACAATTTTAAACATTTTGGTTTTGTTCAATTCGGTTTCATTTAGTGTACTTCAATTCAATTGAATATTATTTTTATTACTTTCATACTTATTTTCTCAATTTAGTTTAGTAGAGTTTTTATTGTATTTAGTTTGATTCAATTTAATTTTACTCAAGACCAGTGGGTTCATATTTTTAATGGTAAGTTTGATCCCTTTTTATTTAATTTGTAAAAAATATTATTTATTTAAAAGAGGTGTTTATCCAAATAAATTTTTGTAAGAATGAATATTAGATAATTTAAAATTATTTTATAATGGTTTTTTTAGTTTTGTATGAGTGTCTAAGTTTAGAAATTGAGTGCTTAATATGTAATTATTTGGGAGAAACCCATAAAATGAATTGGTTTCTATATAAAATAGTTTTGGAAATGTAAATTTATTGGAATTATTTTATGAGATCAATGTATTTGAGTGGAGATTTCAGGGTGTTAAAATTAGTTGCTTTAGTGAATTCCCATATAAATGTTCATTTAAAAGTTTAAGTTTTATCAAAATTTTGAATTTTATAAATTTGTAATTCCAAAATGGTTTGAAATAAAAGTGTTCATGTTATAATTAGTAATTTTTTAAATTGTGTCAATTTTTGTGTTGGTTTGTGTTAATAATATTTTAAATTTTTATTTAGTTTAGTTCATTTAATTTTAGTTTAGTTTGGTTTATATAGGTTGGAGGTGACACCGCATAATGGATACTTTGGTTTAGATAAAAAAATTGGTTCAATGTACATCATGTGAGGTTATGTTTTTCATTTTATTAAATTAATTTTTATTTGGTTTTGTCTGGTTAATTTTTATATGGGTTATTTATTTTCCCTAGTACGAAATTAAATTTGATTTTATTTAATTTCATTTCATTTTATATATATTAATTTATTTATATTTATAAAGTTATATATGGTCCAATCCTTTATTTTTTATCTAGTTTGGTATGGATGAGATCTATTCCAGGATTTTTTTCATATATTTAGCTCAATATGATTCAGTTTATTTAACAGTAGTTACTTTCAATATGAATCAATTAAATTAATTTTGAATTAATTTTGATATAATCAATATATTAAAAATTATTTCAGTTTATTTTTAATTCTCATTTATTTGGTTTTATTAATTTTTATTCTATTCGTGGTAGTCCAATTGGGGTCAGATTTGTTCAAAATAGTTTAGTTCTATTTGGGTCACATCAATTGGGTTCAATTTCATTTAATTGGGTATTTATAACACCCTAGGTTTGTTGTACTTCACTCTTTTCTTATGTATTTTTTTTATAAAGTCTTTGAGCTGAGTTTTGGGAGCATCTAGTTGGTTTTGCTGTGTTTTGGAAGTGTTTTTAAGAGTGAATGATTTGATCGTGATTAGGGTGAAATATGAAAATTATATGGGAAAACATTAAATAGATTGTGGGAGTTACTGGAGAGTCATGTGGTTGGAATATGGTTTCAAAAAAACCAAGTGAAAAAACATGAAATATAAATATTTTTGGGACAAAGGAATTACACATTGTTAGCGCACGATTTTTAAAAGTCTATAGCACAACCGTGCTGTAACCTAGGAATTTTCTAATAGTGCTCAAATGGTTGGTGCATGGTTTACTAAATCATGTGTCCTAACCATGAAATGTTCATTAATACATGTAAAAATTATATTTTCATTCTATTTCTTACTTGAAAACTCTCATTTCTCTCTCATTCACCTAGGCTCTTGAACTAGAGGATTCCTCTTGGTTTTCTCAGTATCTCCTCCCCCTCCAAAACCTATTTTAAATGGATCTAAGTGTGTTGGATATAGGATATTAAAGGTAAGATCCGTTTTATCTCTTTGTTTCTTTATTTTTTATAGATATTCTAATTTTACTAGGAATATAATATTAGATATATTATGGTATAGATAGATATATGGGATACGATGTGTTTTGATGATATCTTGATTGGATCTATTAAAGGAAATGAATTTTAAGCCTAGATCTAGAGGGTTCATTGTTTTTTTCATCAGTTTCATCACCCATTATTAGGTAGGTGGATTCTCTCTCTTCTTCGCATTTTTTAAAACTTGAATTATTGGATATTTAAATTGATTTATTTTTATTTTAAATTAAACCCATGTTTATTTCTTATTAAAACCCACCCTTTCTTGATAAATTAGAAATCTTTGAATTTAAAAGGTTTTTGGAAAACCACTTTGGTGTATGGATTTTAATTATGGTTTTTTTAATTCAAGTAATATATTTGATTAGATTTTTTAAAGGAAATAATATATTTATATGAAATTAATTAGTATAATCACTTTTTATACATGTTTGGTTTGTGTGTTCATCATTTCATTTGACATGGCATTATCATTATGGAGTTGGCATGAAGGTCCTAACTAGAGGAACCTGGAGAATGATTACCTAGTGAATAATTGGTATATCTAAGATTAACCACTCATGATTATAGAATTTCCACCAAGTATTATTGTGTGTGTGAGTATATTGATGTGTGTTTGGTATTCCTAGTGGAATTAAATGATAAATTATTTCGGATTTTAAATTTAAATTTTTTAAATTGTGAAAAAAATTGATGCTTTAAAATTATATTTTTAATTGTGAGTTAATGTGTTATAATCCTAATGTAATGAGTTATGAAGTCTCCTAGAGAAAGCATACTAGGTAGGACAACTCACCCCCTATATATACACTTTGGTTCATATCAAAAAAAATCTTCATGAAATGGGTAAAGGAAAGGTCTCTTATTTCTCTAGCGGGGCATCATGATGCTACTTTCTCATAATGGTGATTGGAGATAGAGTTCTCTTATGGATATTTTGGAGTGATTTCACATAAATGTTGACGTGTCGAGTTATCCTTTGGATTTCTTAGGTCACCTTGATCTACCTTTTTTTTTACTACTCTAGTATTGTTATTTTGTTGGTATTTATTTGAGTTGTATTGTTTTTTGTCTTGATAAGTTGTGTTTGTTTCTAAAGGTAAAACCATCCCCCCAATGTTTAACTAATCCCATTAGCATTTATTATCAGCCTTTAGTGTCTTAGGGATTTCACCTAAGGTTAGTGTCACCTCTTCTCTTTCACAGAAAATTGATAGGGTCAAGATGATACAAATTCTATCAGTTTTGGTTATCTTGTCATGTTGGGATGGTATCAATGTGATAGGAAGTTTCAAAACTTAAAATACAAAGATTAAAAATACATATCTAACCTCTTTATGTTGAACATCAATTTACCAGGGTGTTTTGCGTACAAATGTTTTCTAAAATGCTTCTAGGTAGGTTTTCATCTCATCATCATGGGTTTAGCTAATGAGTATAGAATATAATGTATTAGTAATGAAACTTCCCATTATTAATTCAATGTTTATATTATGTAATGGATTTTTTGAAATTGGTGATAATGAAAATTATTATTGCTGATTTAGAATATTTTATGCCTTAATTTTACTAGTGAGTTATGACAAAGTGGTGTTTTGTTTTGAATATAGAGAAATAACATTAGTTAGATGACCTATAAACCTACTAATGGAAACAATAGAGAATGTTGTTTCACCAGAACCTCAAGTGAAACAAAAACTTATCTAGAGAATTGATCAATATTTTTAATTCTTTGATAAGAGAAATATAAATGGTGAAACATGGAAAGTGAATCATTTTTTGCAATTTAAAAAATAGAATCCTCCAATGCCTTAATGGGATTCATAGCCAGAATAGACATAAGCATGGATTAACAAAATGAATCAGATCTTGGATTTCCCAAGAAACCAGTCTGATATAAAGGTGATCGTAATGACCTGAACTATTTGTATAAAATTTTTATTTTGATTTAATTAAATTTATTATGAATATATAAATCAAATGAACATATTTATTTTATTATATCCAATAGTATTTAAAATACCATTAAGTATTTTTATCGTTGATAATATAGTTTTTGAACATTGATCACATGACTAGTGTAAATATAGGGTTTTAACAAATCCTTTTGACATAGAAAAATGAATTGATGGCATCAACCAGTATGATCATTCCCTATGAATTCTTTTTATCATAGATTTTGAGGGAGATATAATTTCTTGGATTTTCCCTAGACCAATCCCAAACTGAGATCCAATAACTTAATTATGCGTGAAATAGTTTATGGAAGAAGTTCAAGCTCATTGAGATCACGACCCAAACCATGTTAACCGAACAGCCCCATGAAATCCCCACCATTGCACACATTACTCTTAGGGAATATGATGGTGAAATAAAGGTATATGTATAAAGACCCTATCATTAGTAATATTTAGATTATTTTTTATATAGAATAATGAATATATTTTCTTCCAATTATTGTAACTTTGCAAATGATTTTTAAATCACAAGTTGTATTTTTGGTTAATATTCAAAGTCAAATAAGAAATAAATTTTGATGAATTAATTTATTTTTAAAATAAATATTATTTTAATAAAATATTATTATTAAATTAATTCTATTAAATATAAATGATCATATAATTTTTATGAATTCATACATAATTTTTATTAAGGTTTGAAAATTGTTTTTTTCAAAACACATCAATTTTCAATAAAAGTCAATTTTTTATTTTAAAAGTAAAAAGTTACATATTTAAAAAAAAATTATTTAGATAAAATTAATATTATTTCTGGAATCGTCACTTTGAAATTATCAAACAGTGAATTTTTCAAAATTTTCTGAGACAATCAAATTTTTGGGTAAAAATTAAATACCACATAAATATATGATGTGTTTTATGACATCATAATGGAACAATAATTATGTAATATATAATATAAAAGGTATATTCAGAAAAATTTATGTTTTCTCTTTAAAATAATGTGATTTTAAGTTTATATGATTTATTTTATAAAGCCTTAGTGAATCCTTCAAGTCTTATAATATATTTTAAGATTTTAAAATCATTTCTTTGAAAGTGTGACTCACCTCCACATAAGAATGGGTAATATTTTAATATTTTCAGACCTTATACTTATAAAATAATATATAAAGCTCCCCTTATCTAGAAACCATGGGAAAAATCATGGAATGGTTTGTGGTTTTGAATATTTTATTGTGTAGTATCCAAAACCAAAATAATAAAGAAATCCCACTCATTTCCTATATAAACCCACTAAATCTCTCATTTATCTTCACTAAAACTCCTTTAAACTATAACACACTATTTTATATAATACCTAGAGTCCTCAAAAGGTTCCCCCAAGCTCTCAATAAGCCTCTCCTAGGCCTTTGGTGTCACACATCCAAGTAAGGGATCCTCACCTTCCTCTCTTCTTTTCAATTCAACAACCTTGTTTAAAATTAATATTTTTGATTTCAATTAATTATATTTTATTTATTTTATAATCAATTACATATTGTACATTTGTTTTTATTTCAATGAGATATCATTTATCCTCCCCCATTTTAACCCTTACCTAAGTCATTACTATACTGAAATTCTGGAAGGGATTTCTCTCTCTCCTCTTTTTATCAAGCACCTCATTTAAGATATGCCCTTTAATTTAAAATTTCTTAAGTTGGGATACATTATTACCTATACCCATTACTTTCCATTTAATTTTTAAATTATGAGAGACTAATTTCTCTCTCATCAACCCATTTTATGAATTTATATAAGACGTTGTTATGCTGCCAAAATTACACTGTGATTTCCCATGCCAAAATCATTGTGTAGTGAATACCATGCCCATTTATCTATCAAGGGTATTCACCTTTATGAACATATATTTATTAATTGTGAATTTATATGTATTTATTCCACATTTCCTTGATCTTGGTATAAACTATGATGATTAATGAATCCATGTTGTATGATCTATGTGGCACACTTAATCATGAAAATTAAATGATTATGAAGGGTTCCCCCTGATAGTACTCCAATGCATGGGGTAATGTTTAGTATCATGATAAATCATGTTAAATGGGTGTTGACTCATTATAATTAATGTGAAATTGGTGTTTACTCATGATAATTAATTTTCAATGTGTGTTGACTCCTGTTAATTCATGTGTAATGGGTGTTGACTTGTGCTATTTCATGTGCAATGGGAGTTGACTCATGCTACTTCATGTGAAATGGGTGTTGAATCAAGATAATTCATGTGAAATGAGATTTTAATCGTGCTTCTACATGTGTAATGATCCTTTTATCATGCTAATATCATGTTGTATGTTGTTTCCATAGTTCTATATTATGATTATCATGCTTTATCATGCCTTTATATTCATGTTACTTTTACACTCCATTGATATGCCTATTGTATAACATGTATTTTATTCTTCATTTTATACCGTGTTTACTCCCTTATTGGGATTTATAACTCAACCCTTTATAATGTATGTCCTCAGGTTATCCCATGTAGTGTTAATTATGAAGAAATGTTGTGTTCATGTAAAGAAGTTTTCAATAAAGATTTTGTATTTCATGTTTCAAGTTGTTATGTAATGTTCCTAATTTCCCAAGACACTATACCTCTTAGTATTATAAGTTTTATTAAGTGTAAACCCATGTAATAAATCATTATTAAATATGAAATAAAGAGTAGGGTTGTTCTAGTTGGTATCGGAGGATAAGTTTAGTTATTTTTGTGATTAGGATCAAAAAACCCTACTGAAAACCCTTAGGGATAGGGCTAAGTGTAAGAGAACATACCAAAATTTTGGTGAGTATAGATCAAGTGATTTATCAAGAAAATAAATCCATGTATGGATACTACAAGTGGACATGGTTCTGGAATAGATGTACCTAGGAGAAACAACTTCGACAAGGTGTCTCGGGCTTGAATTGTGGTAACCTGGTACACGACAATGGGCCCTACTGCACACTTGGTTTGACACACCCTGGGGATAAGCTTTGGTAAATTCATGAACTTATTACAAACCATTATTAATGGAATAAAGAAAAACAATCCCATAAGAATATATGTTATTAAGTAGATCATTGATAACATAGACCGAATCCTAGAAACTCATAAGTTAAAGATATAAATGTAATTCATAAGTTATACCTTTATCATCATTGGATTCCCCTTTATGTGTCTAATAGTTTAAAAGTACTCATCCCTAAGTATATATTGGATAAAGTTGAACCAAAATCAAAAATTAAAAGTTAGGTTTAACATCCATAGTTCTACGCATTCTTTTATATCATGACAGTTAAGTAGTAAAAGGACTAGTTTGGGATATTCCTAACATTGAGAGGGGGTGAATCGGTGTTGGGTGACTTTTAATCTAATTCCAACATTTTTATCCATGTAACTTTTTACCTGTTAGGATCTTGATTCTCTTATTCTCTTTTCCCTACCACATGCCATAATATGAAAGTAGTAAAAATAGAACATTATATTTTTACAAGGTTCACTACTCAACAAGAGAAGTCACATCCTTTACATGGTTAGAAATAATATTGACCACAAAACCATTAGAAAATAATCATTTTTTGTGTTTCCAATGATTAGGATATACCCTTAAACTCATAAATAACTTTGAAAATAATCCAATAGTGTGTGTTTTACAACTCTTTGTTGGATCATTATACTGCCTCCCAAAACAATCTTCTCTTTGTTAAAAGTTTGTAACACCAATAAATTATTCCACCTATTGAGACCAATTTGATTTCATAGTACTGCTTTGTTCTTCCAATCTTCACTTGTTACTTTCTTAGAAACATTCAAGTAACTCTTCTTACTTCTTCCTAGCAATAAACTTGGTAGCTGCACAATCTTCTTCTTTTGTTAGTCACAATAGTATGAATGTGTTTTGGGCTAAGAAATAGAATTGTCTCTGACCCAAATTATAATAAAATAATATCAATTTGTTCAGTCACTTCCTATTCCCCCTTCAATCTATTACACACAAAGATATGAAATATTTTATAGAAGTGTCTTGATCTCTCTTTATCCTTTAGGGAAAGACCAAATACAGAGAGATCTCTTTTTCTTGTTGTTGTTGTAATACCAAGATTCCCATGTAATTATTAAATAAATTAAGATCAGCCCATCTTAGCATCATCACAATTAATCTACCCTGAACAACAAATGATATTTAAAGGTAAACACTCTATTATTTTTGGACACACAATAATTTAGAATGGTGTCGCGGTTTCTTGATTTCAATTTCTTATTGAATGTGAAACCAATTTCATAGAGATATATTCTTCTTATTCTTGATAGGATCACAATTATATTCTTCCTCTTTGATACACAATATCAGTAGTAAATGTGGTATTGGTTTTATTATGCATACTGTTAGTTTTCATAAATTTCTTTTACAAACTATTTTAATCCTTTTACAAACTTCTTTGTATCCACTGAAAACTATCATGCATTATCTATCAACTGTCTTCCTTTCATGAACTATCTCTATGAACTATTCTCACAAACTTTTCCTATGAACTATAGTGGTGAACTACCATTGCTCCACAGACTGTCTCTGCTTCCGTATACCATCTCCATGTAACTCTTTCACATACAATCTATGTGAACTGCTTTTTTGTACTGATTTTATATACCATCTCCTCATACCACCTCTACTTCTTTGAAATTTCTTATATTGTGGAATTCTTATTCTTATTCCATTAATTGTTTCTTCTTACACATACAACTTCATCCTATATGGAATCTATCCTCTGATAACTACTTCCCTTCGTAGAATTCTCCCTCGCGAACTCTTCTGCACTTAGACAAATTCTTCATCAGAGTGAAGATGTTCACTTATAAAAAAATGATTTATCTTAATAATGGGACTAGCTCTCCTTATATAAGAACTTAGATCTGTAAATCATGTTAATTCATTGTAACCAATTTTTCAATGTGGTATAGTATTTACCACCTACCATGTGCATCCCAGAAACATTGATCCTCCCACAAACTTCAAGCTTCCTACAAACTGTTTTCCCTATGCAGTTAGTGTACCAACAGCGTACCACCTTTATTTATTCTCAATGGCCAAAATACCCAACTCTATTCCATGAACAACAGTATTCACTATGAACTACTAACCTCCAGTTAACCATGATCCACCCACAAATTGTTTCTCCTCCATGGTCCACATACCACACTTTTAGATCTGTATACCATCCTTCATGGTCTATATGGTGCTGTTGTGCAGAATCCTTTCTCAAATTTCCTTTTCCACTTTGTGTACCTCCTATTCATTCCGAAAAATGTCTTTCACTGTCCGTGTACTGCACTATGTGGACTCCTTTTCAAAAATCCTTCCTTTTAAAAAATAACAAACTCCTACTTTTGAGGACCAAATATTTGGAAAACACTGGAAAATGGCGCCACCTAAAATATATACTTCGGAAAGAACACCCATGTTGCTTCACTATCATCTATCTTACTCAAAAAATGTATACTTTCATCACAAACCTTATCTATCATAATATATATTCATTAATTGATCACCTTTAGTATTATCATATTTTATAGGGAAAGCATTATAAATTCCCTTTATTCCAGCAACATAATTCATTCAAATTAAAACTAAATATGATTAAAACATTTTTACTCCCCTAATACTTCTTAAGGATTGAATAAAAAGTTCTGTGAAAAACATATGATATTTTTGAAATAAAAATCAGAAAATCAGCATCATATTTTATCCATCCTCATAATGCCAAGATAATATTCAATTCTTCTCTAATTAATCTTCAAATACCTTCATGCAAATAACATGTATCTTTTCCTTTCGCATGATAACCCACAAATATTCAAGTCTCCACATAGTCCTTCATGAAATAATTCATGTATCTTCAAGTAATTTATTGCATGGTTCTCATGCAATAGTGAAGTATTGCATGACCTTATTCAAATCCTAAATTCATTTTGGAGTATTAATTCCAAAGAACGTCAATCATCTATCTTTTTTCAAAATTGGATGGTTCTTTAAAAACCTTCAACATTGTAAATAATGTGTCACTTTTGACACATGTTCTTTAAACTAATGATCAGTTCACCAATCATATAATTTAACAACATGGAGAATTTTTCAAGCGTGGCATCCAATGATATTAATCCATAACAATTATCTAGGTATCATCACTTCATCGAACCTCCATTAAATTCAGAGATACTTCTTTATATTGGTCAATATTGAAAACTTTTGACCATATTTGAAAATAAATACACTCATATGAAAAAGTGGTCCCAAAAATCTCCCCATTTGTATTTGTTGTAAATACTCAATTTCTCTCTCAAATGAATGTATCAATGTCAATAAGTTAATATTATCTCCCCTTTAATGTTCCACTTTTATTTCACTTTATCTCTCCCTTATTGATAATAAATACAATTTTTATGGGAAAAGAGTATAAATGAATACTTTAAAAAATGTGCCATCCATAATTTCACTCTAATTATACTTGATTTGTGCTCGGTGTAGAAAAAAAAGAGGATTTGATTTAGACAACAAAGTTATAAATTACCAATAGATCATGATACCTTAAGTAATGAAAACTCATATACTTTTTTTCAAGGATCATTAACTTTCATTACATGATGAAATTAATAAATGTGAGATGAATCCTTAAAAAATAATCAACCTGAAATTCATGCACTCACTCCAACAAATAGATCAAAAACATTCAAGTGAAATAGGTAGGATAAGTGACCGTGGGTCACTTCCATTCTTCTTATGTCACTGATTAATTCAGTTACTCCCGTTTTGTAAGATGATATTTATTTTGAGTAACCAAAGATGAGAGATTAATAAATGACATAACTTTTCCAAAGATGTGATCTTTAAGAAATTTACTGAAGAATTGAATTTGATATCAGATGAAATAATAATTCTGGTTACTTCTTAATTTGTCTCTCCCTCAAGAGAAACACCTCTCATCATCTTCATAGTGGTTGATCTCATTAAGAATGAAGATCAATACAAGGTATATTCTTATTTATCCTATCTATCCAGAACAGGACATCACATTCTTCATCTTCAAAGATGATCTAATTCTCATAATCTCCCCTAAGAACTTACTTTACCTTCAATTTCCTATATTATGAACACAACTACAATAGACAAATATTTAAGTGAATAAGGTGGTCCCTCCTTATTAATCAATGTGAAAATAAAGGTTGAGATGGTTTTTAAACCAAAAATCTCTATTTTCTCTAGTCTTCATGCTCACACATTTGAACATATGTTTTGATTTATGTTGATGTAGCATGGATCTCTTCACATCTTCTTCTTATTTGTGTGGAGAAATTTTCTTCTTAATATCCCTCATGGATGATACATCATTACTTCTCTTTATGACTACTTCTTGTTCTAGTGATAAGTTTAAACAACATTTTTCAATGTGACTAGATTTATTACATCTCACACAAAACTACTTTAACATAAGAGTTAACTTTTGTTTGAAACCTCTCATTCATCTTGGCTTTATCATGTGGAATATTTTAATTTCCTTTTGCACTAGACTTATCTTGTTCATATTCATTTTTCCTTTTTCTTACCAAATCTTTTGGCCAAATAAATGACATGTCATTAGAAACTCTGGTAGTTGGTTTGGATCTTCTACATGGATTTTTCTAAGTTTCGTACCTTTTAGTAGTTATTTTGGATGAATTACCCTCCAGATTCTTGTATTTGAAATCCATGAAATTTTCCCCTTTACTTCTTGAAATATTCTTGGGAGAATTTTTTTTCACAACATTATTCTGATTTATTCCCAAGGTAGCTTCTTCATTATTGTCCAGCTTTTGTGGTCTTCTTTTCTTATCATCTTTGGATACAAGTTTAGATGAGAATGCACCAACCCTATGACCACTTTTAATGCATACATCATAGAAGTTATCAAGAATTAAAAATATATTTGTAGTATACATATGATTTTAGACCTATGGATGTTTCTGCTTCCTCTCTGGATTGCTCCCCCTTAAGATAGGATTCCTTTGCGGTTTTTTATTTTAAGGATTCTACCAACACTTTAATTCACAGTGCCCATATCTATTTCAGCACCAAAATTGACCAAAAAATATTTATTTCTTTATGTATTAAGTATAAGTTTGTCGGGTCTTCTTCAAGATGTGTTGTTCTCTCTATGGTAAATATCTTCTACACTCTTTCTATTATCCACCCTAGTCATGGTGGTAGGTTTCTTATCACCTATCTTCATCCATACCTATTTTGAATTTGTCTTCCAACCTGCACTACTTGAGTAAACATATTTATAAGAATGAGTACAAGATGGTATGGATGGTATCTTTTCCTTTTCAGCTGATTTTGATATATTATTGATAGATGTAATGATGTTCTTATCAAATGTTATAGATCTTTCAACCATAGAATCCTCCAATGAACATTGAGTGCTAGTAGAAATTGTTTCCTTCTTTTGTGAAGTTTCAATATGTGTCGTCTCAAGATTGGCCAATTCATCTTCCAATTATAGAAATTTCATATTGAGTATGATTTTTTGATCTTCAATAATAATCATCTTCTCTATACAATCCTTCTTCATTCTTTCAACTTCCTCTTCATGCATCACAACTTTGTTTTTTAACAAAGAGTCACATTCTTGGATCTTCTTGGAAGTTTCTTCCAAATATAACCCCTTAACATCAGTGATATTATTCAGATTATCTTTAAGTTAATGGATATTTTCTTTCAAAATTTAATTTACTCTATCCTTTTATTAAACATACTTGAACCATTTTGAGGAACTCATTTCAAATTATTTTTTTTTATTCAAAGGTTCCAACCAATTTGGATAGCTTTAAACATTCACAAAATTTTTTCTTGAAAACCCTTTTACAAAACATCAGTTTCTTCTTCTAGCTGGGTGATGTCTTCTTGCATACATTGATATACTCCACAAATAAGGGATTCACTTTCTTCAGGAATATCATGTATAATAATTCTAAATCTATCCACTGATAATTATTAATAATTTTTTTATTTATTATCACCACTTGTGATTATATTTTCATCCTGAGAAATATTTTTAAATTCACTAACACATACCTTCTAATCACTCTAGTTAGGCAGTTTATCCATCTTTTTGGTGGAAACTTGATCCACCTTCTCATTACTTTCCATGTCTGATGTGCCTTCATTTTTATAAAATTATAGAGAAATATATACTTCTTATACTTTAGATAAGAGGGAATTATTCTTAAACTTTCTCTTCTCTTTCTTTTTTCTTATTTATCCTTGTGTTGGTAGATATAGAATTATTCTCAAATTTAACTGAATATACACCAAAAATAAACTAAATTGGTGAGTAAGAAAAGAAATTCAAGTCTTCAAAAGAGGATATATTCAATGTATAGAATCCAACAGAGGTAAACCTTTCTTTTGATACCAATTGAAAGGACTAGTTTAGGATATTCCTAAAACTGGTAGGGGTGAATCAGTATTGGGGAATTTTTAATCTAATTCAAGAATTTTAATCTTTATTTTTCTTGACCTATTCGGATCATGATTCTCTTTTCCATGTCACATGAAATAATATGAAAGTATTAAAAATAGCACACAATATTTTTACATGGTTCACTACTCAATAAGAGAAACTACATCCTTGGTATGGCTATAAATAATCCTAAACACACAACCACTAGAAATTAATCCTTTTGTGGTTAAAACAAGTAGTATATACCTTTAAACTCATAAAGAACTTTGAAAACAATCTAGTAGTGCGTGTTTTACAGCTCTTGGCTAGATCTTTATACCACTACCCAAGACAGTATTCTTCTTCGGAAAGTTTTGTAATGCCAAGAAAGACTTCCAACTATTGAGACTTGTTGGATGTCACAGTACTTGTTTGTTCTTCCACTCTTAACTTGTTACTTTCTTATCAACATGAATGTAACTCTTATTACTTCTTCCCAACAGCAAACTTGATAGTTGTACAATCTTCTTTATCTATCTGTCATAATAGTATGAATGTGTTGTAGACTGATGAATAGAATTCTATCAGACCCAAATTATAATAAATTGATATCAATTTGGTTAGTCACTTATACTTCCCCCTTTGATCTACTAAAAACAAAGATATGAAACAGTTTATAGTAGTGTCTCGATCTCTCTTTCTCCTTCAATACAAGACCAACTCACTGAGATCTCTTCTTCTTCTTCTTGCTGGAATCACAAGATTTCCATGTGATTATTAAATCAATGAAGATCATATCATCTTAGAATCATCACAATTAATCTTCCCTGAAAAAAAATTATATTTAAGTGGGCACACTCTATTCTTCTTGGACACACAAAAATGTGGAACGGTGTAACAATGTCTTGATTTCCCTTTCTTTTTCAATACAAAACCAATTTCATTGAGATATCATCTTATTATTATTGATAGGATCACAATTATATTCCTTTTCCTAGATAAAGAATATCAGTAAGAAATGTGGTATTAGTTTTATTTCACATAATGTTATTTTTTAGAAATTAATTTCACAAACTATTTTAATCTTTTTTCAAACTTCCTTGTATCCACTGAAAACTATCCTGCATTCTCTATCAACTATCTAACTTTATAGAATTATCTCCATGAACTATTCTTGTGAACTATTCCTACAAACTTTAACAGAAAGATCTCCCTACTCCACATATTCTCTCTACTTCTGCATACCATCTTCATGTACCACTCCCATATACCGTATCTGTATACCACTTCTGTATACTGATTCTACATACTATCTCTGGGAACCGCTTCAGTGCACTACCTCTTCTTCTACATAATTCCTTCTATGTTGAAATGATTCATCCTATTATATGAATCGTTTCTTATTCCAAAGACAACTTCAACCTATGTGTAATATATTCTCTTTTAACTACTTTTATTCGTGAAATTCTCCCCCACAAAGTCTTCCAGACTTAGCCAAATTCTTTCTCTGTGTGAAGATGTTATCTTATGAAAAATTCTCTAACTTAATGAAGCTATTATCACTCCTTATTTAGAAACATAGATATAAAAATCTCACTAATCCTTTTTACCCAAATTTTTAATGTATTACAGACCTTACTGCATACCATGCACATCCCAGGAACTGTGATCCTCTCACGAACTGCAAACTTCCCATGAACTGTTTTCCCTACGCGGTCTATGTACCATTCGAGTACTGCCTTTCTTCCTTCACGTTGGCCAAAATCACTACCTCCATTCCATGAATGATAGCCTTCACTATGAGCTACTAACCTACTATGAACCCTGATCCACCTGCAAATTGTTTCTCATCAATGATCTGTGTATCGTACTTAGCAATCCACATACCATCATTTGCGGTCTTCATAGCACTACTATGCAGAATCCATCCTTTTTCAAATCCCCCTCACTACTCCACAGACCTCCTATGTATTATGTGAACTATCCTTTTTGGTTTACGTATTGTACTATGTGGAATTATTTTCCAAAAAACTTCCATTTCCAAAATAAAAAACTCTTGATTTTAAGGACCAAAAATTTGGAAAACACTAGAAAATGGTTCCACCTAAAATATCTGCTTTGGTAAGAACACCCATGCTTCTTCGTTGTTATCTAGCTTATTCGACAAATAGATTTTTTCATCATGAACCTTATCTGTCATGATATATAGTCATTAATTAACCAACTTTATCATCATCATATTTTCTAGGGAAAGTATTGTAACTTCCCAATCTTCTAGCAATATACTTCATTCGAATCAAAACTGAATATGATTGGAAACATTTTTACGCCCCCATTCCTTCATAAGTCTTGCATTACAAGTTATCAAAAAAAACTTTGATATTTTTGAAATACAAATCTACAAAGCAACATTATATTTTCTCCATCCTCATAATTCCAAGCTCATATTCAATTCTTCTTTAATTAATATTCATACCTTCATACAAATTACATGTATCTTTTCCTTTTGCATGATCACCCTCAAATATTCAAGTCTCTACATAATCCTTCATGCAATAATGCATGTCTCTTCATGTAATCACTTTCATGGTTTCCATAGAATAGTTAATTAGTTCATGACCTTCTTCAAATACTCAATTCCTTTTGGAGTATTAATTCTAAAGAACTTCAATCATGTTTATTTATCCAAAAGTGGATGGTTCCTCAATCACCTTTAATTTTGTAATTAATGTGTCTCATTTGACACAAGTTCTTTGAACTAATGATCAGTTCACTAATAATTTGATTTAACAACATGGATAATTTCACAGGTGTGGCTTCTAATGCTATGAATACATAACAATTCTCTAAGCATCATCACTTCAGCTGACCTCCATTAACATTGGAGATACTTCTTCATATTAATAAATATTGACAACATTTGAAAATATTTGACAAAAAATACAACTCATACAAAAAAGTGGTCTCAACAAGTTGAACAATCCAATCACCACTAAGAATCATGGAAGTAGAGATGTTGGTGAAAATGGAAAATGGTGAAATTATTGCATCCCATGTATATAACTCATCCCATGTCACCATTTTTGGATTACACTTCATAGAGAACCTTTTCATACTTCTGTTAGTGGAATTAGATGCCATTTCAGGCATGGATTGGCTTTCTCTATATAGAGCCAACATAAATTTCCATGATATGGAAATCACTATCCAAATATAAAATCAACCCCCAATTCTATACAAGTGCAATGAGAAGGATGAGTATTCTTTAACACCATCATCTCAATAATGGATATTATTACCCTATGAGTAAGATTATCTAGCTCAAATGATTGATTCTAAGGAAGTAACTATCCTCAAAGAAATTACTCTTATAAGGGAATTCACTAATGTGTTTCCTAAGGGATTTTTTAGACTTCCTCTGAGTATAGATGTTGAATTCTCAATCAATCTTATACCCGGGGAATCTCCAATATCACAGACTCTATATAGAATGGCCTTTGTGGAACTTGAAGATCTAAAGAAACAATTACAGGAGAAATTGGATAAAGGTTTTATATGCCCAAGTGTTTCACCATGGGGTGCACCAGTCCTCTTCATCAAGAAGATGGATGGGTCAATGAACCTTTGCATTGATTATCATGAGCTCAAAAATCACAGTAAATAACAAGTATCATTTTCCCCAAATTAATGACTTGTTCAATCAGTTACGTGGAGCACAATACTTCACCATGGTGGATCTGTGGCTAGGAATTATCGAGTAAGGGTGAAGAAAGAGGATATCCCCAAGTCTACTTTTAATAAAAGGTAAGGGCACAATGAGTTCATAGTGAATCCTTTAGGACTCACTAATACTCCATTAATCTTCAAGGACTTTATGAATATATTATTTAGATATTACCATAACAAATTTTTTGTAGTATTCATCGATGATATTCTAATATACTCCAAAACCAAGGAGGGGTATAAGGAGCATCTGAGAAATGTTCTAAAGAACTTTCGAAGGGATAAGTTATATGAAAAATAAAGTGTGAGTTATCGTTTAAATAAGTATTATTATTGGGTAATATCATCACAAGTAATGGGATATCTATGGATCCTTTAAAGAAAAAATAAATCGAGGGATGGAAAAGGCCAAAATCTATTATAGATATCCAAATCTTCCTTGGGTTAGCTAGATATTATCACCGATTTGTGATAAATTCCTCACAATTATCAAACCCTCTTACCAAGATAACTCGTAAGGGAGTATAATTATCTTGGAATGATGAATGTGAAGAAAGCTTCATGGTGTTGAAAAGGAGTCTTGTCACTACCCCTATGCTCACACTACCCAAAAGTGGGAATCTTTTTGTAATTTTTAGTGATGATTAAAATAAGGGATTGGGATGTGTGTTGATGTAAAATGACAAAGTAGATGACTATGCTTTAGGGAATTTGAAAATTAATGAGAAAAACTATCTCACACATGATCTAGAGTTAGCATTTACGATCTTTGCGTTGAAAATATGGAAGAATTGTCTCTTTTTTGGAAAGGTGTGGAAAAGATATGGATCAAAAAAGTCTCAAATATATATTCACATAGAAAGGGATTAATATTCCCCAATGAATGTAGTTAGAGCTCATCAAGGATTATGACTTCTCAATCCACTACCATCCAGGGAAAGTGAATAAGGTGGCAGATGATCAAAGTAGAAAGGACTCAACAATTCTATCATCGATGAGAATTGAAAAGGAACAAATATTCTAATATTTTAAGAGGATGTATATGGGAATAATTAAGAAAGAAACATCATCAATCATTTCACAAATAATTTCTCAACCGTCTCTTTTGGAAAGGTTAAGTGATGCTCAAAAAGATGATGTGGGAATTCAGTAGAAAGTGGAAACTATCAGAAAAGGGATATCATTATAGTTCAATGTTAAAGAATAGGTAATTGTAAGATTTGGGTCAAGACTATATGTTCCATAAAATCTCGAGTAAAAGAAAGAACTTTTGGATGATGCACATAGTTTGGCTTTCTTCATTCACCCAGGAAACACAAAAATGTATCGAGATTTCTAGGAGAACTATTGGTGGGATAACATGAAGAATGAGATCATAGAATGCACATCAAAGTGCCTGGTATTTCATAAAGTTAATTCTAAAATAATAAATTCTAAGGGGATGATGCATCTATTACCCATACCAACATGGAAATGGTAAAACATCAACATGTACTTTGTCACCAAAATTCCAAATACATCCAAGGGAAACAATTATATCTAGGTTGTTTTAGATAATCTTATAAATAATGCACACTTAATTGTGATTTTAAAGGATTTATCACTAGATCAAATGGCAAGGATATACATCAGAGAGTTAGTAAGGTTTCAGGGACTACCACTATCGATTGTGCCTGATCAATATCCAAAATTCACCTATAAGTTTTGGAAAAGTCTCCAGCATGCTATAAACACTGAACTAAACTCCAGTATGACTTATCACCCTCAAAAGAATGGCCAATATAAGTGAACTATCAAAACACTTGAGTACATATCGAGATATTCTTCAATGTACTTCAAAGTTGGGTGGAACTAATATCTTCCTTTAGTGGATTTCTCTTACAACAATAGTTTCCACTCAAGTATCCAAATGTCCTCTTATGAAGCCCTTTATGTGAAGAGGTGTAGAAAACTCATGTGTTGTGATGAATTTGGGGAAAGAAAACATCTAGGTCCTGAAATGGTTGAGGAAATGGTGTAGAAAGTTAAAATCATTCAACATCACATCAAAGATAGTCAGAGTCGATAGAAGAGTTACACAAACAATCTTCAACAAGACCTATAGTTTGATGTTGGTTACTTGGTATTCCTCCACATATCACCATAGAAAAGAGTGATTATATTTTGGAAGAAGGGAAATATTAGTCCAAGGTACATCGGCCCTTTTGAGATCCTTGATCTCATCAGAGTAGTGGCCTATCGACTAGCACTCCCACCAAACCTATCTCAAGTACCTGATGTATTTCATGTATCACTATCAAGGAAGTACATATCAAACCCATCAAATGTACTCAATCTATAGTTGGTATCATTAGAGAATGAACTTTCCAATGAGGATCATCTGGGGAAGATCTTAGATCATAGAGATAAATTTCTATGAAATAAGATTATGCCACTCATCAAAGTGTTGTGGAGAAACCACAAGTTTTAAGAAGCAATGTGGGAACCAGAGGAAGTGATGAAGCAAAGTTACCCTTATCTTTTTAGTATGGGAAAATCAAATTTTGAGGGTGAAATTTCTAAATGGGGGAAAATTTTAACGACCCGAACTCTTGTGAATAAAATTACCCTTTTTATTTAATTAAATGTCTTATGGATATAGAAAAACATTTACTTATTTCATTTTATTTTATCAAATTATAATTAAGTATCTTTACCATTGAAAATATAGTTGTTAAATAGTGATCAAATGACTAGTATAAATATAGGGTTTTAACAAATCCTTTTGACAAACATAAAGGAAGTAATGGAACCAACCATTAGGATTGTTCCCTATGAAGCACATTTATCAGAGCTTCCAAGGGAGATATAATTTCTAGGCTTTTAACTAGACCAATTCCAATCTGTTATCCAACAACTTAAGCATGAATGAAACTATTTATGAGATAAGTTTAATCTCATCGTGATCACGGCCCATACCATGTTCACTGAATAACCCCATAAAATCCCCACCATCGCACACCTTACTCTTAGGGAATATGTTGGTGTAATAAGTGGATATGTTTCAATACCCTATCATTAGGAATATGTAAATTATTTTTGGTATAGAAAAATGAATATATTTTTTTTCTTATTATTGTTACTTTTAAAATGATTTTTAAAGCACAAGTAGTATTTTTTGTTAATATTAAAATTCAATTAAGAAATATATTTTGATTAATTAATGAATTTTTTAAATAAATAATATTTTAATAAAATATTATTATTAAATTACTATTATTAAATTTAAATTATCATATAATTTTTATGAAGTCATGCGTAATTTCTATTAAAGTTTGAAAAAAAACTTTTATCAAAACTTGTCAATTTTCAATAAAAGTTGGCTTTTATTTAAAATTGAAAATACAAATATTTAGAAAATTATTTAGATAAAATTAATATTATTTTTTGAATCAGCATATCAAAATTATCCAACGGTTAATTTTTCATAATTTTATGAGACAGTCGAATTTTTGGGTAAAAATTAAATATTGTATGAATATACTGTGTGTTTTATGACATAATAATGGAATAATAATGATGTAATAAATACTATAAATGGTATTTTAATACATATTTTTTTCCCCTTTAAAATTTGTGATTTTAATTTTATTTAATTTATTTTATAAAGCCTTAGTGAATCCTCCAAGATATATAATATATTTTAAGATTTTAAAATCATTTCTTTAAAAGTGTGACTCACCTCCTCATAAGCAAGAGAAATATTTTAATATATTTGGACCTTGGAATTAAAATATAATTTATACCAATCCCCTTTTCTAGAAACCATGTGATGGTTTTTGGTTTTGAATATCTTATTGTGTAGTGTCCAAAACCAAAATAATAAAGCAATCTCCCTTCTTTCCTATATAAACCCGCCCAAGATCCCATTTATCATCACTAAAACTAGTTAAATCTCAACCAAACTCTTTAATATACACAATAGAGTCCTCCCAAGGCTCCTAAAATCTCCCAAGAATCCTCTCCCAATCCTTTGGGGTCACACATCCAAGAAAGGGATCCTCACCTTCCTCTCTTCCTTCCAATTCAAGAACGTTGTTTGAAATTAGTATTTTTTAACTTCAATTTGTTATATTGTAATCCTCTAATAATAAATTACCTACTATTAATTTTATTTTATTTAAATTATGGATCATTTATCCTCCCCCATTTAGACCCCTACCGAAGTCGTTGCTATGCCAAAATTCCATAAGGGATTTCTCTCTCTCCTCTTTTTATCAAGTGCCTCATTTACTTTATGCCCTTTAATTTCCAATTTCTTAATTTAGGATACATTATTACCTATCTCCCTTAATGAAAATTTTATTTTTAAATTATTGGAGACCCATTTCTCTCTCATTAACACATTTTATAAATTTCTATATGACGTTGTTAGGATGCCAAAATTACACCGTGATTTCTCATGCCAAAATCATTGTGTAGTGAATACCATGCTCATTTATCTATCAAGGGTATTCACCTTTATGCACATATACTTATTGATTATGAATATATATTTATATATTCCACATTTCCTTGATCATGGAATAAACAATGATGATTAATGAATCCATTTTTTATGATCTATGTGGCACACTTAAGCATAAAAACAAAATGATTATGAATGGTGTGCCCTGATAGCACTCCAATGAATTGGGTAATGTTTAGTATCATGATAAATCATGTAAAACGGGTGTTCAATCATTAAAATTCTTGTGAAATTGTTTTTGACTCATGCTACTTCATGTGCAATGGGTGTTGACTCATGCTACTTCGTGTTCAATGGTTGTTGACTCATGTTACTTAATATGCAATGGGTGTTGACTCATAATAATTCATGTGAAATGGGTGTTTACTCATGATGCTTCTTGTGAAATGGGTGTTGATTAATTATCATTCATTTGAAATGGGATTTGACTCATGTTTCTCTATGCTCAATGAGCCTTGGATCATGCTAATATCATGTTGTATGTTATTACCATAGTTCCATATTATGATTGTCATTATTTATAATGCCTTTATATTCATGTTACTTTTAGGATCCATTGATATTACTATTTTATAACATGTATTTTCTTATTCATTTTATGCCTTATTTACTCCCTTAATTAGCTTTATAGCTCACCTCTTTCTCATGTATGTCCTCAGGTTATCCCATGTAGTGTTAAGTATGAAGTAATGTTGTGGTCATGTAAAAGAAGATTTCAATGAAGATGTTGTATTTCATGTTTCAAGTTGTTTTGTAATGTTCCTAATTTCCCAATACACTAGACCTAAAAATCTTCTAAGTTGTATTAAGTGAAAATCCATGTAATAAATCATGATTAAATATTAAATAAAGAGAAGGTTTTTTATAGTGAAGTTAGAAATCAACATCATGGTGGATATTTCATTCCAATAATGGGATTTAGTTGTCTAAGATAAAATTAAAAAAGGTATTTCATGGGAGGGATTTGAAAAAAAATCAAAAAATAATTATACCTATAAAATTTCAAGTTTTTCAAGATAACATAATTCCTCAGTATTAAGAAATAAAATGTATCACTAATGGGGGATGCCGCAACGTTTGTGAACTTAGTTAATTTTTCTCTAGAATAAGCTGCTAGTATGTACTTAAAAGCATACATATTTGAGTCTAGAATGTGACCAAAAATTCAATATAAGATATTTTTTCCCTATATAACTAATTATATAGACATTTTTAATAGAATGAAAGTGGATAAAAGAGATAGTATTGGAAATCCATCTACAAAAAGTATGTGTATCTACACAAAAACAAGTGAGGACTCTAATACAGGGAAAAAGTTGAAGAGGGGAACCTAATTCCAAGGTGTTTGAACACCATAAAATCAATCCAATGGGTTGATTAACATTCCTCCACACCCCAGTATCAATCCTAGATGTTTCTAATTTGGTTTTTTGGAGTATAAGAAGAGGGGTTTTAGAACACCACCCAAATGTAATCAGATGTTATATTTTCAGTATTATTTATCTAACACCATAAATTAAATTTCTAGAAATACATATCATGTGTCTCAGTCATCTTATATTTGAACATATTATCACTCCAAAATAATTTTTATCCTCAGAACTGAGTAAGCTTGGATGATTCCAACAACACCACAACTCCTCAGACGATGCAACCACGGTAGGGAAGTAAGGAACAAGGTGGGGTGAGTAATATGTTATATGGTGTTGATAAAATGATCAGAGAGGATCAATTAGGTCCTTAAAATATATGAGTTACCATTCTTCTTAACTCAATGCTTGTGAAAATTCTATTTGATACTATTTAATTCCTCTATTTTATTTCTTTTTGCATTATTAATCAAATGGGGTTGTATATCAATATGATGTCACGCATGATGAATATCTAGACACATCTTAGGTAGTAAGAGTTTAGTGTATTTAAATGTATATATTTTTCAATAATAATTGATAGATTCTATCTTATTGGAGACTTTTTTTGTACATGGATATATTTGGATTAATCATGGAAATGGATTAGTAAGTTGATTTCAAATATCATATCAATTTTTATTAGCAATGATTAATGCTCACAACTCCAAATGAGGGAATTTATCTCTTAAAAAGAGACTTGTATGTGAATTCTAGAAAATAAGAAACTTAAACACTAATAGCTAGAAATATTTTTTATTAATTTGTATTATTCATATTAGGGACTAATGAAATAATTAAGGTAATAAATTATACTACCATTTTGGATTTGTGTCCAGATATCTTCTCTAAAAATTTCATTAGTTTCCCACCAAAAAGGGAAGTTTAATTTAAGAAAAAATACAATTTCACTTACATTATATACAATGAAACTAATGTAATTAAGGGAATTTATGGTCAAGTTAGAGGAATTGGAAAATAAAGGGTTCATAAAACCAAGTACATCTCCTTGGGCTACTCTAAACCTTTTTTTAAAAAATAAAATGGTTCATTATGACTATATGTTGAATATCACAAATTAAATTTTGTTATGAAAAATAATGGATATCCCCCCTTCATGAATTGATGAAATTTTTGATCAATTTAAATGATCCAAATGGTTGTCTAAAATTAATCTATTGTAAGGGTATCACCAACTCTGGGTTAGGGAAGAGGATGTTTGAAAGACAGTTTTTAGGAGTCTTTATAATCATTATGAATGTATGGTCATGACCTTTGGTTTTTCAAATGAACCAGAATTTTTCATGGAATTAATGAATCATTTCATTCAACGGTACCTAGAATCCTTTATTTTGGTATTTTTGGAGGACATTTTGGTGTATTCTTGAACTTGAAAAGACCAAGAAGATCATTTAAATATCATATTGAGCACTTTGTGAGAACACAAACTTTATAAAAATTATTTAAATTTAATTTATGGATATAATAATTTTATTCCTTGGATATGTCATTTTTTGATAAAGGTATATCAGTAAACCATGAAAAGAAAGAATATTTTGTCTCTTTTAAACCATAGAATAAAATCTTTGAAATGTGAAGATTTTTAAGCTTAATAGATTACTATCTCCACTCCATTAGGTACTTATCATGTCTCTCATTTCCTATGAAATAAATAAGGTAAAATAGAACTTCATGACATTATAGTGATGATTTTAAAAAATAATTTTTATAGCTTAATTCTAGGATCACTTCTACACCAATTCTTGTTTTACTAAAAACTAGGAATGGTCATATGGTTTATTGTGATGTATCTAGATCTATAATAAATCATGTTATCATGAAAGTATATCATATAATAGCTTACATATCATGATAATTTCAAATTCATTAAAATAATTATCTGAATCGTGACATGGAATTAGTTACAGTCGTTCATGATTTGAAAACCTGGTGACATTATATTTTTGGTGATAAATTCACTATATTTACATATCATAAATGTTTGAAGCACAAATTTTTGAAAATACATTTGAACCTAAGACAAATATGATGTGTGGAATATCTCTATATTTTGAGATTGGACTTGTTTTATACATCATACAAAGTAAATTATGTGGTTCATTATTTAAACTAAAATTAATATAATCAGTTTTCCATAGAATCTAGTGATATGAGAAAATTTATGACTATGGTTACAGATATTCACTTGGATTGTAATGATCATAATAAAGTTTCAATCTTCTTTATGATGACTCTTATTCCTAACTTGGTTGAATAAGTCAAGTATTCTCAATGATCAGATCCTGATTAGATTAATTTTACACCAAAACTTAATGGTGGGGATAGCATTGATGAAAAGAAATAATATGTGAAGTCTATGTTTTCCATTAGAGATGGAATAGTCATTCTTCACTCTTCTGAAGAACAACTTATTTTTTCCAATCATCATTATAATTGGGTAATTAATTGTGGCATCAAAAAGATGTACAAGGCTCTAAGGATCCATTTTTTGGTGTTAGATATGAAATGAAATGTGGTTGATTTTGTTTCAAAATTACTAACCAAAGGTTGAGAATAAATTAATGGATAGAATGTTGTAAAATTTATTTATACCTGTATAGAAATTGTATTAGATAGTTATAGACTTTGTCATGGTTTTACCCAAAACTATTCAAAACCATGATTCAATTTGGGTGATTTTGGACCAACACACAAATTTTTTACACTTCATTATGATTAATGAATATAATATGGTAGATTAATTAGAAAAGATGTATATTTGGGAAGTGGTAAATTTTCATGGAATGCTAGTTTTGATCATCTCTGAATGAGATCATCATTTTACCTCTTAGATTTCATGATTGCTTCAAGAATATTTGGGTACCTAGTTGACCATGAGAATAACGTATCATACTCAAATGGATGGGCAGTCAGATTGAATGATTCAAACAAATGAATGCATGATTTGATCTTATGCTATGGATTTTAGTGTCTCACATAAGGATCATTTATAATTAGTGGGGTTTTCATATAACAAAATTTATCAAGCTATAATACATATGTCTCCATTAAAGGAATTATATGGTTTTCCTTTATCTATCCACTTTTTTGGGTATATACTAAAGAAAATTAACTATTGGGACCTAGAGTTTTTTAGTATATGACTGAGAAAATTCAAATGAACTTGAAATAGATAATTTTGGCCTAAATTTATAAAAACCCATATTTTAAAACACTTTATTTCATGATTTATTGTATAAAGGTACACATTACACAATCCCAAAAGATCATGAATCCTGGTGTATTTAGTAAATTAGATACATACTGCATCAACATGATACATAGATAAAAAAATTATTAAAAACTTCCTTAACATGCTCCTAAAATTTCATTTCTCGTTTAAAACTATATGAGATAACCTGGGAACATACATAAGAATGGGGTGATATATAAAGTCTAGTAAGGGAATAAAAAAATAATAGAATAATATAAAGTATTTCATGTGATCCAAGAGACATATAAAGGAAACATAATAGGATTTACAATCATAATCATGAATAATGAGGCATGATATAACATGATAGCATAAAGGCAACATACGAATGCAGAGACGACATAAAATATGACACCATAAACATAGGTTAAGGATAAACTCAATGACATCATAACATACTATAAAAAGTCCCATGATAGATTAGGTTTATTCCCTAATCCCATAAATTGTGTCTCATAAGACTAAAACATTAACCAACACATTGAAGTGCTATCTAGGCGCAGCCATTATAATATGTACATACTCATGTTTGCCACATAAATCATTAAAAATAAGCATATATTTCATCAAATTTAATCCCAAGATTGATGGATTTGGACTAAATATATGTAATTTACCTACCAAATAAGTATAGGTGCATCTAATTTAATACCCTAGAGTGTAAATGGGCATGAGTATTCCCTACACAAATTTTTATAATGGAAAATATTAGGATAATTTATCAAGCATAACAAGGGTACCTAAAGAATGATAGGAGGGATTAATGAGAGTTAAAGGGGTCTATAAAAACTTTTAAATAATAATTTAAGTAATGGGTTGTTTGATAACATATCCCAACATGAAAAAATAGGAAAAAAAGGCATAAAATAAAGGAGGTATTTGAATAAAGATGAGAATGAGAGGATCCATTACCATGAGAAGGTGTTTCTAAAAGAGTGGGAGGGGCTTATTAAGAGCTTGGGGATACCTTGTGAGGGATATAGAGAGGGAATAATAGGGTATTTTAATGATCTAATTCTTTTTAGTGAAGATTAAATGGTGTTTTTGTGGGTTTATATAAAAAAAGAGAGGATGATTTTTTATTAATTTCCAAACTTAGGTTTTTGACTCTATGTGATAAATTAATCAAAACCACAAACCTTAACATGGTTTTTCTCATGGATTCTATCAAAGTTATTTTTTTCATTATTTTATAAGTTTAATAACCTATATCATTAAAATAATACCTTTTTTTATGTGTAAGTGAGTCATGTTTAGAAATAATTTATTTTAAAACCATAAAATATAATATAGGTTTTGAAGGATTCATTAAGGGTTTATAAAATTAAGAAAATTATTTCAAAAAAATATTTTAAAGGTTAAATATATATTTTTTATTGGATACCTTTTATGTAACATATTAAACCACTTTTGGGAAATTATGATGTCATAATACACATCGTAAATTTATACCATATTTAAATTTTGACCCAAAAAATCGACTATCTAAGAAAATTATAAAAAAACCATTGGATAATTTCAACATGATGATTCCAAAAATAATATTTATTTTATCAAAATTAATACTCTAAATATGAGAAATTTTACTTTTAACTCAAAATCCACATTTATTGAAAATTATTGGCTTTTTTACAATAACAGTTTTTTAGCCCGTATAAAAATTGTTTTTGAATTCATAAAATTATATTATCAATTATATTTAATAAATATTTTTTAATAATAATATTTTATTAAAATATAATTCATTTAAAAAAATCTTGAATTCATCAAAAGTATTATTTTGGTTGAACCAATATATTTCCAAAAAAATACAACAGTTTTTCATTATATCAAAATATAATTATTAACAAAATAATTATTTAATAATTCAAAAATTAATATTAAAAAAGGGATAAATATAATAAATATTTTCTTAAAATAAAATATAAAAATAAATAATATTATGGTCTAGATACTTATCCCTTTATTAAAATAGTAAACTCCCTAAGGGTAATGTGTAAGATTGTGAGATTTTTTTTGGGTGGTTCAGCGTACATGGTTTGGGACATGAACCTGATGAGCTTAGACTTCTCCCTTAAATTATTTCAATTGGTATTTAGTTATTTAATATCGAATTGGGACTGGTCAAATTCAAATCATAGGGATGTTATCTCCCTTGAAAGCTCCAATAAATGGGCTTCATAGGGTATGATCTTATCGGTTGAGGCCATCTCTTTTATTCTATATCAATTAGAATTTATCATAACCCTTAATATATACTGATCATATGATCACTATAAAATGGATATATTATCAATTTTTATGATGATTAATGGTATTTTAAATTTTACATTCCATATAATAGTCTAAAATAACCAAAGTAGTGCATGTGTTTTCTATAACTTCATTACTTGATAAGGTATTTAATCATTTAAAAAGGAAATTATATTTATAAAATTTAAGGTTGCTACAAAATGATTCATAAATATTATGAAGATAAATATCATCAATTTTTACCCTTCTTCATGGGATATCAATTGTTCCTGAAAGTCTCTCCAAGGTAGGGAAATTGTTGATATGGTAAGTAAGGAAATTTATCTCCTCAGTATGTTGGACCTTTTAAGATACTTGAACGAATTGGTGACCTTTGTTATCAGTTGGAATTACAGACATAGTTATGTATGGTTCATAATGTCTTTCATTTTTCTCAACTAATAAAATAACAATCTAATCCTAGTCATGTGATTAGATTAGATCATCTTGCTCTTGAACTATATGTTTCATTTATTCATGCATTGATTCATATCTTATACAGACAAGGAAAATTCCTATATAGAAAATTTATTCCATTGGTTTGAGTATTATGGAAACATGGCCAAATTTGAGAAGAGACATAGGAACATGATAATGGGATTATGGAACAATGGGTAGAAATATTCCAAAGCACTGATAATCTCCAACTTTCCAATGATGTAAATATTAATGGTGGGGGGAATATAACACCAGTGGTTTGAGGTAATTCACCTTCCAATTATATATTTTGATGTTATATAGTGTCTAGGTTGAGTTTTTGGAGATTCTGGTTGGTTTGGTAGTTTCTTGGAAATGTTTTAAAGGGCAAACAGTTTGAGAATGATTAGGTAAAACTATATGACTTTTATGGGAAAAGGTGAAAAAGATTATGGGAGTTACTATGCGGGTGTACAGCTGGCATATGGTTTGGATAAACCAT
Source organism: Viscum album (assembly GCA_963277665.1). Classification (NCBI taxonomy): domain Eukaryota; kingdom Viridiplantae; phylum Streptophyta; class Magnoliopsida; order Santalales; family Viscaceae; genus Viscum; species Viscum album. The sequence goes on from OY728140.1 coordinate 659,460,467, forward strand.
GAAAAAAACTATGCAATATGGATATTTTTGGGAAATAGTCATTTTTCGTGGTTGTAACATGGTTTTTTAAACTATACAGAAAAACTATACAAAAACCAGTGAATTGTACAATAGATCTCATACAGTTAGCACACAGTTTGTTAAATTGTGCAGTCTAACAATGCAACATGAATTAATACATCCAAAAATTGTATTTTTATTCTATTTTTCAGACAGAAACTCTCATTTTTATCCTGTTCACCAAGGATCTCAAACATTAGGATTCTTCATGGTATTCATGGCATCTCCTCTCCCAATGGAACTCATTTTCAATGGATTAAAGTGTGTTGGATCTAAGATATTGAAGGTAAGATCCATTTTCTCTACTCATTTCTCACTTCTTTCAAGATATTCTTATTTTACTTTGAGCAAAATATTAAATATAATATTTCATGAATAGATATATGGGATATTATGTTTTTTGATGATATATTGATTAGATATATTATATAAAAAAGTATTTTTAAGCTCATATATAGAGTTTTTATTATGTAGTTCATAATTTCAGTCAACCGTTGTGTGAAAAGTGGCTTTTCTATATTCTCCACTTTTTTATAACTAGAATTATTTGATATTTACATTTATTACTTTTAATTTTAAAGGAAAATTTTTATGATTTCTTGTTGAAAAATCATATTCTTGATAAATTTTAAATTTTGAAAATTTTAAGGTCATTAGAAAACCCCTTTGTTTTATGAATTTTAATTATGGTTTTACTTTAATGTAAGAAATATATTTTATTAATTTTTTAAAGGAAATAATTGATTTATATCAAATGAATTGGTATGAGACCTTGGAATACATTGGTGGTGGGATTTTATCATTGTGTTGGATGTGGCCATGCAATTATGGACTTGGAACAAGGTATCATACTAGAGGCACCTAGAGAATAGAAACCCAGTGAAAAAATGGTGGATCATTGAGTAAACACTCATGAATAAGGAAATCCCACCTATCATTCATATGTGTCCGAGTATATTTATGTAGTTGGGTGTGACAAGTGGAATTAAATGATAAATTGTTTCTTTATCTAAATTTAAATTTTTTAAATTTTTTAAATTGTATTGATGCTCCTTGATTTTTTAAATTTTATTTTTTAATGTGAGATAATGTGATATTTTCTTAATGGAGTGAGTTGGGAAGTATCCTAGGGAAATCACAATGGGTATTATTACTCACCCGATGCATAAGCACTTTGGTACATATGCATACATTGGAATTCATGACACCTGTAAAGTATATGTCTCTTATTTATCTATTCAAGCATCATTATGCAACATTATTGAAATGATTACTGGAGTTTGAGTTCTCTTATTTAGTTTTTGGAGTGATTTCACGTAGAAATTATTTCATTGGGTTATCCTTTAGTTTTATTGGGTCACTTTATTATACCTTTTAATTGTTACTCTAATATTATTATTTTTTGTTATTTATTTTAGTATAATTTTTTATATTTCATGCATCATAGAGTTGGTTTGGTTTTTTTATTTTTTCTTAACAGGTTTTTCTTTTTTATAAAGATAAAATAATCCTCCAATATTTAGTTAATCCCTTGAAATTTATTACCATCCTAATGTATCTTAGGGATTTCACCTAAGGTTAGTGGAACTTCATATTTTTTCAAGTAAGTGGTTAATATTGGGATGTTAAATTTTATTTTTATTAGGAACAGGATGATTTATTTTTTTATCTCAAGTTTTGTTCCATTCCATTTAATTAGATTAATTTCTATTTTGTTAAGTTCAAAAAAAATGGTTTGTTTGGATTAAATGGGTCAAAATCATTTTTAATTGGGTTTCATTGGATGTAATTGGATCATTTTTAGTTATATAAGGTTTAATTTTTTCAATTAGGATTAGTTTAAAATGAACTAAAAAACTCAAAATAAATTTAATTGAATCAAACATAACTTAAAAAAAATTAAAATTGATTAAAACAAACCAAACATACTTAACAAAAACTATCCTTAACAAACAAAAACTAAATAAAACCCAAATAAATTTAATAAAATAAAACCAATCTAAAATAAACCAATATTAAGAAAAAAAATAAACCAATATAAATTAATAGGTTTGATTTGGTTTGGTTTAGTTGTTTCGATATATAATAAAACTCAGTTAGTTATAAAAAAATTGGGTTTCTCTCATTCTATTACATAGTAGTGTACCCAAAAGTGTTCATGTACTATATAGAACCCCTTTTTTATTTCTTTTTTATGATTCCTAAAAAATAAATATCAATTAAAATTATAATACTTTAACTTTCAATAAAAAATGTAACGCCCCGACACTAGTTACCCAGAATCGGTGCATTATTACATAACATTGGCATGATATAAGGAATCATGTCCTGAAATACCAATCAGTTTAGTAGCCTTGGAAGTACTACATACATACATAATTTTTACATTACATCATGAAATAAAAAACAACATTGTGTCCCCTTTGAACACTCTTATATCCATTATCTTATTCATGAAGGTTAATCGTAACATACTTCTTTACATCCTCGGAAAAATAAAACATAAGAAAAGGGTGAGCTCAGATGCTCAGTAAGGATAACAATATAGTGGAAACTGTCATAAATAATAACAAACATTTAAGGTAATGTATAAGACTTGAAGACAAGACTTTTAAACTTAAACTTCAATATAATATGGCAAGGATAAATCAAATACTTCCATTTACTTATTCACGTGGATATTCTAATAGTTAAATAATCACATGTAATATCAATTTCCAATTTCATAATGATGGAATTCATAATGCCAGACTTCAAAACCACATAGTCAAGGCCTTATGCCAAGACTAAAAATAGATTTTTTTTTCAAGGCATTTTTCCAAGACACTAGTTTGTCTCATAAGACCTACTGATACATCTAGGAGCTATAGTGGTATCTACCCATCACTTACTAAGACCAATTCATTCCTTATATGAAAGGGTGAAACATTTTCTAAACATTCATATTAAAACTAGCATACAAAATGTCAATACTTTAACCATAAACCATGAATGGTATAAAAATAGCACATCCATAGTCAAACATAACTCATTCAATACAATATATAAGATAGTATTATAATAAATTAACCTCAATCAAGAATAATGAAGGATATCAACATAGATGAAAATAATCATCAAAACTATTAGAGAGAAATATCCCCCTTTTTTCTTGAAAACATTTTAAAGTATCACTATTTATCCAGAAGCTGTTTAAAATATATTTTTGAATCAAAGTTTCCCATACCATTTGGAAACTTTTAAAAGTAATATTAATTTTAAAACATTAATGTCCATATAAATAAATCCTTAAAACCATTTTTAAAACATGGACATTAATGAGAAATATTTATAAGAATAAATTTTTAAAACATTTAAAATGATATTTTATTTAGAGTTACTAACCAAATGAGAGATGCTTGAATAAAAATAATTGAGGTAATAAAAACTTAATAATATCATGAGAATAAATTTATTCATGATATATTATGTCAAAGTACAGTATATACACCAAATAAAAGTGAATTGGTGCATAACAACAAAGAAGTCTCAATGGAATGTAAGTTGATATGAAATCCCTTATAAAGATTGTATCCTTAGGTTAAGGATAAATCAATGACATAATAATGTGTGAAAAATATAAATACACTAAATATTATTAGATATTCAGTGTAAAACAATCAAAGGACATTCACACGTATTCTTGTAACAACAACACCAATGACTTGGATGTTTAACTCAATGAATAAAAATTGAGTTAAGATTACAATTATCAAGTTCATATCAATGAATTGATAATTTACCAATAGAGTGATTATGTGTATCAAAATAATAACCACACAAAGGGTAGTTGAAATTATTAATAAATAAATAAATAGTGATTTCACACATAATCTTGGAGTAAAATAATCAATGAAGTTTGTGTAAAACCCAATGAGTTGAAATCGAAATAAGCAATTCACTTACCGATTTGGTGACTTACGAAACATGAACCCCATGAAATAAGGATCATAAAAATAATATTTAAATACCCATAAATTAAATTATATTACATAATTAATACAATCATGGTCATTACACACACAACACAAAAGGAAATAGTGGCAATATAGCATGAATCTCACGGAAATAAGAAGTGAGATGAAAACCCCTTACCATGTTGTAATAAATCGAGTCGTATGACCAAAATTTAATAACCACAAAATGAATCACATAATACCATAAATATAAATATAATTATGATAATATATATCAAATGGAATTATACAACACACCACATGCAATAAATAAGTGGCGAACAATGGAAATCTCACGGAATTAAAAGTGAGATAAGAAACCCCTTACCTTGTAGTTTTCCTTAGTATAGGGTAGGTTAACCTACTTTATAATGGTTAAATAATTGTTATTAAATTATAAAGGAACCAAATACATAAATATGATATCACATATAATCTTTTATTATTTATTTTTTAATAATATTTCAGTAGTATCATTGTTTCAGGTGTTAACTGATTCGTTTCCCTTTATATTCTTGGTTACGTAAGCCATGTTTGTTATGGATATGATATATTTTATTCATATACATAATTATATTATATTCATAAAAATTATTTTTAATCATAAAATGAAAATTATTCTGGAATTATTATGATGGGAAATGAATCTCATCGCATTCGTGGAGACGGTAATCCTTACATACACACGAGAAAAAATATCATTATATTGATGGTGAAATCATATGTAATTGAATGGTATATCATATATAAATAAAAATTATTATGTTATATTTATTATTTACATCATTTATACTCATTATTATACCCATCAAAATAATTAAGTGTTTGAATAACAAACTACACCACGACGTGGATACGGCAAGCTGTACGTACGCACGTATGGTGACTTTGTCATTTATAGGATGGATAGAATAATGAATATGGTTGTACCATATTTATAATAATATAACATTATGTATAAGGTAATTGAGTTATTATTTTGGTATGGAAACAAAAAAATGAAATAGGAAGAGGAAGAATAAAAGAACTTGAAAGAGGGTGGTGAAATTATTACCTCTTCCTCATGTGTTTCCTTTTGAGTTGATAAAAATGGATCCTTAGGTTGGCTTTATGATCAAATTAAGGAATATAGGTTGATGTGAGGGAATTTGGGAGGATATTTGGGTAGGGTTTGGATGATCCAAATGGCTTTGGAGGTGTGAAATTAAGATAAGGGGAAGTATCCTTTTATAAGAGAGGTGCGGGTCACTTTAGGAAAACCTTAAAATATTATTTTATAATAAAATCATTTTCGGTTTATAATGGCTAAAAAATGATTTATTTCTAAGATACGGTGGGTATGGGTCAAAAACCTCTCAACCAATAGGTTTTGGGAAAGTTTATTTTACCATTTTAACATTATCTTTTAGATTTAACTCTTAGTTAAATAGTTTAACTTTTACTGTGTCTTCTTGTAATCTTACACTATATGGTCAATAAACATATTCTAAACTTCCAAGAGAACCTAAATTGGTTGATTAATGACATATATAATATTATTTAATCCCTTTTTCCAAACCTTATATTTTTAGGAATATTATATCAACCAATAATATAGTATTTGTTTTAAAAACTCATTTATGTCAATTTTGACATTATTTAGTAATTAGTTTTTTTGAAAATAATAAAATCATGATTAATTTGAAAAAAATTATTTAATAAACACTAAAATGTCATATTAACCTATAAAATTAGTTTAATTCATCAAAATTCTCAAATTACATTTATTTGGATATTTATAATATCAATTATTGTAATCTTTCATTAATAAGGTAATTACTGCATCACCATTGTGTCATAAATAAATTTAATTATTTAATGTATAAAATTTATAAATAAAATACCATTATGTAGGAAATATTTTTATATTTCTAATTAATATTTATAGTCAAATTTATATTATGTATAACCCTATATTAAAAATGTTTTAGTTATTAAACTTTGAATTTTACTCTTCTAACTCTTCTTTAAATAAAATAATAATAGATATCCTAATCTAATCCAAGTGGACCAAAGAGGATCATATTTTATTCCTAAAGTTTTTTTTGTCTAATTACACATATCCAATAGAATTAGGACATGTGTTAGGGTAATTATAATATCATTTTTACCCTTAATTACCTTATTTACTTTTAACCGTGGTAAATAAAAGTCAAAAGTTAATATTCACCAAAAATTATTTTCATCTTATTAAACCACATTTTACTTACTAATTTCAGTCGTTTCTCTCATATTTTTCAAATTCAACTCACAAAAGTGGTAAAATTAAATTTTATGCAAATTTGCAAAGGCTCCTAGAAGGTGGGTAAAAGACGGTAAAAAGTTCAATAAGATTTTATACATCTAATTTTATTATAAAATGACTCCAATGAATTACATTGAACATATATAGATATTATATATCTATTTTTACTTAAAATAAATTTAAATAAAATAAATAATTGTTTAAAAAAACGTCGATTTTAAACTATAACACAGTATTTTTCACTATTCATCAAAAATTGAATGTTTTCAGAAAAAGACCAAAATTCACCCTAAGATAATTTTGATATTCTGAATTCAAAAATTAATTCTATTTTACCAAATTCAAAATATATAAGTTGTGTTAATTAATTTAAAATTAATTCTCGTTGTCGAAACCGAAAAGCAGGTTTTTAAAAAGTAAAAACTATCAAAAGATTGACATGTGTTTATGTCAAATTTAAATGTGAAATTACTTATAATGACATACATTATATTAAATGATAAAAAATATATTATAATTATAATTCCAAACCACTAAAATGCAAAATTTAACCCTATAAATTATTTCAATTAAAAAAGTCGTTTTCAATTAAAATTTAGTATTTTTTAGTATTTATCAAAATATGAAAGTTATCAGAAAAGTACCAAATATTTATCCAAAATATATTTTTATGTTCTGATTCTAAAGTATAATTTAATTTCATTAAATTAAATATATAAAAGTTTCAAATATTGGTTTTAAAAAAGGTTTTCCATTAAAATGTGGTAAATTGCATTTTTTGAAAAATACTTTTTTTCTCAAAAAAATAAATTTATTCTTATATTATGTCTAAGAAACACATAATATGGATTATAAAATTATATGGAATATATAAACTTCAAAATTAATTTAATATTATTCATAAATTATTTTTTAATGGCTATTTTGGTAAGTCGCGGTGCACTCGAACTCAGTATTGCATGTAGCGCAAGCTATTGAATTACTTGAAAGAAAATAACTTACTATGAAATATTGGGTTGTTACAAAAAACATTAAATTTGAATAATACCTTAAACTCGTTACTCTTTTAATAAGTGATCATTTCCTATTATTCTAAAACTAGAAAATCATTTATGATTGGTATAACCTTTAAATCAGTGCCAATTCTACTCATCTAACTAACATATAGGCCATTCATATATGATTAAAAAAATCAGTTCAATAAAATATGATTAATTCATAGCTTCACTATCAGTAAAGTTAAATCAAAGTTATGTCCAACATATTACTTCATATAAATAAAATGATGACATATATTTCAATTAAAAAAATTGTTACCAATATCTAAGCTCGTGTATTCTCTTTGATTTGATTATCTACATTCCTCTAAGAGATTGGTTGAATTGGAATGGTTTCACTATATTTTTCTAACATTTCCATGAAAATTATACAACGTCTATCATTTTTAATGATCAATATATTATCTTCATTATAGTCAGACTTGATTTTTGTTTTATGGTACTACACTTCATGCATAGGGGTATAACCATGCTTCCTATTAGAAGATCCTACTGAAAAGGATAAAAGAAAAAAATAGACTTAAAATATATTCTAACTAAAATAAAACTACTTTGATTAAATTTAATGCACCTATAAACATATACCCAATCTAGGATGATCATTAGGCTCTGATAGATCCATAGGTTGTATTAGATCAGTATCCAATGAAGGAAGTGAATGCTCTAATTAATGCTCTGGGATATTTGAAAGTTGTGGAGTAGAAGTCAAAGGAGTGGGAAATGGAGGTGGTATAGAAGTGGTATGAAAAGGATAAAGGGGATGAGGAACCATTATAGGATATTTAAATAGTATATGAGAAGTATATACTGACTGAATAATGATAAAGTAATGGTTAGGGACATCCTCAAAGCTTTAAGTAGAGGTAGAGGATGAAAAATTGTGGTAGATAGAATATATTTTAGCAGTTCTGGGTGTGAATGGGTATAATGAGTGCTCTAAAAAACACTACCATTACACCCACATGATTTTCCACATTGTTCACCCCAATTAGTAGTCTAATAGAAATAATTTATGATCTATAAGAAATAAATTTTATAAATAATAATAAATTTTCAATTGATGCATTGTAGTTGATAAATATTAGAATAAATATACTCACTAAGGGATCTATAGGAAGTATAACTAACTCTTAAATTCGTCAATAATTTTTAAAAAATATCTTCCTTTATACTTCTTTAATATCTTTCATATTATGAATAGTAATGAAATATAATTTTTTATTATTATAAATATTATAAATAAAGAGAAATAAGGTATAAAATGTGGTAGAAAATAATTATGGAAAAATACTTGGAAATACAAATGAAAAATAGGCGACATGTCATACCTAAAGAATACAAATTAGAATTCAAAAAAGGAATAAAAGATATCATAATATAACCAAACAAAGTGAATAAAAGGCTCATTTTTTGGAGAATATTTTAGGTTTCACGCTATTCAATAAGTAAGCTACAAACTGGTTTAAAACTATTTTTTAAAACTAGTTTTAAGAAGTTTTTAAAAAATAATTTCAACCTCTTGAAAGTGTTTTTTAAAAACTTTATTCAACATGTTTAAAAATTATTTTAAATTTTTTTTAACACTAGTTTAAACTAGTTTTTAAAAAATATTTTAAAACCTATTTAAAACTAGTTTAAAAAATTCAAAATTTGTTTTCAATCTATTCTAAAAAAATATATTAAACCATTTTAAAAAAAATGAACCTATTTTTTAAAAACCCTATTCAAACAAATATTTTTTAAAACAATTTTAAAATAGTTTTTAAAAATGGTTTTTGTAAGGGTAGAATGGAAAAGATGAAGTCGTAAGAGGAGGGTGAATTGTGTTCTTTAAAAAACTTCATATAAATATTACTTCTCTATTTATATTAAATAGATTATTTCCTTATCTCTTAAATATGAGTAATAAGTTAAAAAACAAATGAAAAAAAATAACACAAAAATGTATAATGGTTCAAGGTAAAAAGATCCTCTAGTCTACTCCGCTAATGATATATCCATGATTTTGGTGATTTTCACTAGCAGTTCCTTTTTCTGGAGACCTCTACAACTGAGTGCAGGCACTTCAAAACTTATAACAAGGATTTTATAGGGCCTTTTGGTTCTTTTATAAGGTACCAAAATATCTACATCTTAGTAAAAGAATATGACACTCCATCATGAATGAGTACGGGTAGCTGATACTTTAATAGATGATAGTCTAAGATGGAGGGGTTCAATATTGGTTCATATCATAGTTACAGTGGCAGCTAATAAATATAATTATATTTAATAAAACATAATAGTATAATATTCTTCAATGTAGAATAGTCCTTCTTTAAATTTTAGTATAGAAAACACCAAGAATATGATCAAACATGTATGTATCCAAAGTGTATCTCAGATAGGTGTTTTTTTGAACTACAGAAAAATATTAATAAATAAATATAGCATCATCAACAATCAATTTGATAAAATAGATAATAATCATTTATGTATCCAAAGTGTAGCTCTAGAAGTGATGACACATTATTATTTTAAAATGAAAATTTTTTTATTCAGAATAAGAAAATATATTATTTCAAAATAACAACACATTGGTATTTATCATGATGGTCAAATTACTTTATGTCAAATAACTCTAGAAACATCACATGATAAATTGAAAATATTGTAATTTAGAATTTTTAAAGAAAGTCACAACATCCCTTAGAAATAATAATGATTTAATATGTTGAATATAATCCTTTGAATTATTATTTAATTATATTTAAATATATATTTAATTCTAGTGATATTGTTGCATAAAATGTAGAAATAATATAGAATTCAAAACTCCACATTTGACCAGGTCAAAAGTAGAGTTCTTCTAAATAGAAATAATCTTCAAAAGTATGATTGATAGCATATAGTTTATTAAATAAGTAGGGATGATTAAAAATAAATTTTTTCCTCAAACATAGGGTTTCTTCCAAAAGTTAGGTTCCTAATCTATACATTCAGTCCAAAAATAGGGTACACAAACCATATGTTCTACTTTAAATGTAAGGTGTGAATAGTGTTTCTAGACATCTTATAAACACATCCATAATACCTATTCTCTCAGAAATAGAATATAATTCCATGATATTAAGGTATAAAAATACTTCTAGAATAAAATAATTATTCCAATGATTACTATTCTAAAATTAACATAAAGTAACTTCATTAGTAACATAGATGTGGGTGTTTCTAAGAATCAAAATCAAAAGGTAATTAACAAAATTTTTGGATCAACACATGCCCAAAAATCACCCCCTTTTTATGATCACAAAACCCAAAAAAATACTAACATAAACACCAATAATAAATGTAATTTTACAAATATGACAATAAATAAATTTCAATCAAAATTATTCCTAAAAAATAAAAATATTTTTATAAATAAATTAATCTAATATATATATATATATAATTTTTTAACATATTTATTTACATACATTTATCATATTTATTCCCCAAAATTTTTCTATTTTTACTTCTCTCAAAATACATTTCCCCATAAATTTATCCTTCTTTTTGTGACATCAAAAATAAATTAAGAAACTAATTAATGTACATTAGATCTAGGAAAAATATATAAAAAAATTATACTAAAATTGAGAGTAATAGAAAAATTTAAAACATTCAAAAAAACATTTTGGCTTCGATTTTGGATAATCTATAGTGGTGAAAAAGAATCGAGACTTTTTGGTGGGGGAAACAGTTCATCCTTAATGTTTTAATCATGATAGCTAGAAATCTCAATAGTAGTTTTATTCACCTTTTAACATCTATAGGTCTTTGATCCACTAAAAAATATGATAACTGTTTAACTAAAAACACTTTTAGCTCACTAAGATCTTAAGTAATAGCTTCATGTATAATTGTATCAATTTGACTTATCATCTCTATTTTAAATGTATCAAATTATTCTTTAGAAATTATGATTTCTTACAAACTTTTATATTTATGTTGAAGAGTATCAAAAACTAATTTGGAAACAAAATATTTTTCCATCTCTTCATAAGATTGTATTGAAATTTTTATATCTACATTTAGCTTCACTACTTCATTAAAAATAGTAAATCTTTGATATAAACTCTAAAAAAATTGGTTCTTAGTTAACAAAATAAATTGATTGTTCTCCAAATATATCGGTCAAATAATTAGGAAAAGAAATATTGTGCTTTATCTATTGAGAATAATATCTATCTAAGATTAAAGTTCTAGATCTATTAATGCCACTCGGATTAACTTCTTTAGAAGTATTTGAGTTTTTTATTTAAAAAAAGGAAGACAAGAGTTTTGAGAGAGTTTAAGAAGAATTTAGGGTTTAAAAGAGAAAGAAAAAAAATGCTTCATCCTAACCTTTTTTAGGCGATTTTTCAAATTCTCAAGCCAAAATATAGATTAATCATTTCATATTTTCCTATTAAAAAGAATGTTTTACCTAAGAAAACTATTTTGAAACAATAAATTTATGCAATTAAAAAACATTTTTGAGAAAAATAATTTTCAAAACATGTTTTAAAAAATAAAATATTAAATTAAGAACATAGTTTCTCATTAAATATACTTATCTTTCTTCATGTGATTAATACATGAAACTACTTCATACTGCCCCTAAATTGTAACTTCTCCAAGAAAACTAGTCTTAAGAAGATATAGGAACCAATGTTTATAGAAATAATAAAAATATAAAAGCTTTACATATATTATAATACTTTATAAATTTTTTTAAATATAATAATATGCAATAAAATAATCTTTAAAGAGTATGCATGATGTAATTAAAATAATCAAAAGATTAATTCATCAAATAAAATAATATATTGAGAAAATATTAATAGTTTTAATATTATAGTAATTAAATATATATGAAAAATATTAAAACATATAAAAGTTTGTATCCTCATATATAAAATATTTGGTGCATTTAAATAGAATATTAAAATAGAAATAGAATACTTCCTCGATTAATAGTTCCAACTTTTGAGGGTGTTTCATTTTAGAAAATGAACTACTTTAGAGTTGATCAATAAAAGTATAATAAATCGAAATATATTTAAATCATCTACTTAATTATATAACCATGAAGTCTCATGGTGCATACCAGAAAGATATCAGGTATAAGTTCCTTTTGGTACCCATATGATTTTGGGTCTAATAGAGTTAGTAACTAAAGACTTAGGTAACCAAATCTATTTGTTTTTAGTAGAGACTTCATATATAATGATTGATAATTATTTAAAACAATTAAAATGGTTTATACTATAAAATTAAGGTTTTATAAAATAGAATTCATTATCATAATGTCTATTTATTCCATAGTGAAAACACTTAACAGTAGAATGCTCTTTATATTTGAACGAGGAATAAAATAATTTCCATATAATTTGGGTTTTTATCCATTACTAATAAGCCCATTTTTTCATTTATGAATTTTATTACTAAGAGTATGATTAAAATATTTTTATACTTTAATAATCTTTATAGATACTTTTTTTAAAGAATTAACTTCTATTAATAGATCTTTAATTTTATTTTCATACAAAATACAAGAATATTTGGAATAATTAGATCTTATATCTAAAATCTATTTGTATAAACATTCCTTATCAGTAGAAAATTTATCATAATATTTTTATAAAGTTTTATAGGATCCCATTTCAATGATTCAAAAAAAATTATAAAACAACATTTATTAAGTTCATCGTAATAAAAAATTTCTTAATCAAAATTTTGAGAGTAAGAAGTGTGTTAACATAGATTTACCATTCAATTTTTATGATCAACTTTAGATTTTGTAGTGAACTCACTACTTGAGTAATAAGTATAACTCTAGTTAATCTTCATGACTTTATTACCTTTATTTTATAAGTATATTTCCTTTGAGTTTTAATCACATGACAGTTAGACTTTGAGTGACCTTTCTCCTTGCATTCATAGCATCAATATAATTTATTCCTTTTATTTAACTTAGTGAAAAATTTTCCCAATATTTAAGAAAGATATGGTAAAAATTTTCTTGAATCCAAATAACTTGAATTAAATGATTCACCCATGGTATTTTTAAGTACAGTATCTTCCTTTTTCATAGAAATATGTTTTTCAACTTTGGATTGTATCACATCTTCGTAAATCATCTATGTATCAATTTATTATTTCATTTTCAATTATTTAACTAGTGTGGATTGATGAATAGTATAAGATATTCCATTCTACATAGTGGTTAAAACTCTGAGAAGCTTTAAATATTGATTTGGTTGTTTAATTAGATATCCCAAGGTAGCGATATTGTTGACAACTTCTATCAATCTTCCATTCATCTTGGTGATGCTCTCATATTCATGCATCCTAAATTTATAAAATTTCAATTTTATAGTTTTGTGACTTAGTTTTATAACATTTTTAGTTCCTTCATAGGAAACAAAAATGGTCTACGATATCTCATATATGGTATCATGCTGAGAGACTCGATTAAATTCATCAGTTCCTAATCCATAGAAAATAGCATTCATTGATCTGGAATTAAGATCATATTATTTATCTTGATCATCATTCCATTTTTCTATATCTTCCTTAGGAATTTAATATGGATTGAATACCTTTAAATAAACACTTATTCGAATATTTTTTAAATAAACAATCATGTGTGCTTATTAGAATCCATAATTTTCACCATTAAAATAAGGTGCACATATCATCAACATACCTTCACTAAGATCATTCATCGAGAATTATCTTCATATGGATCCTTAACTCTGATTTTTAAGAGTAAAAATAAATGTAACCACTTTTATTATAACTTCTAATAACAATTGTTGGTATTTGATAAAATTAGTATAATCTTTAAGTATTTTCAAAAAAAAAATTGATGGATCTTTTCTTATGAAGCCAATTATTGTTATCAGGAAGAAATGGAAAGGATTTTCAAAAAGAGAAATAAATCAATAAATCCCAACCAGTGGTACTAATTTTTAGGTTGTAATAAAAAATAAAAAGACATAAGAGGGGTGAATTGTGTTATTTTAAAAACTTGATATAAAAAATACTTCTCTCCTAAGATAAAAGTAACAATTTACCTCTATATTAAAGATGAGTAAGTGGTGGAAAATAAATGAAGAAAAGAAAACAGTGATGTATAGTGGTTTAGGGCACAAAGATCCCCTATTCTACACCACCAATGCTCTCTCTGTGAGCTTGGTGATTTTTACTAGCATGTCCTTTTTTTGGGACCTCTACAGCTAATTGTTATTAGTTTACACCTTATAATAAGGATTTTATATTGACTTCTGGTTCTTTTATAGAGAACCAAAATATCCATAGCTTAGTATGAGAAGATGAAACTCTACCAAGGCTAAGTACGAGCAGTTGATAGTCTAATAGGTAATAGTTTGAGATGAAGAGGTTGAATAGTAGTTCAATTCACATTTGTAGTAGTAACTAAAAAATGAATTTATTTTTAATAAAACGCATAAGTATAAAATTATTCAATTTAAAATAGGATTTATTTAAATAGTAGTATAGAAACTAATAGATAAATGATCAAACATGTGTGTCTCCAAAGTGTAGCTCTGATAAGTTCTTTGTCAAACTACAGAAAAATATTAACAAATAAATAGAGCATCAGAAACAGTTGAGTCAATCAAATTGATAAGAATCAAAACATGTATGACTCCAAAGTGTGGATCTAGAGGTGATGAAACATTTTTATTTTTTAATGCATATTTGTATCTTTATAAGAAGAACATCTATTATTTTGGAAGAATAATATAAGTGTATTTATCATGATGGTCAGATTCATTCAGGTCAAATAGATCCAAAAATATCTCATGATAAATCACAAATATTTTAATTTAAAAAATTAAAATAAAATTGTTAATTCCCTTAAAAATATAAAATATTTTCCCTGTTAAATATGAGCCTTTGAATTGGTTTTTAAATAGCTTTAAAGTTATATTTAATTCTAGTGAGACTATTATAGAAAACATAGAAATAATCTATAATTCAAAAATTCATATTTGACAAAGTCAAACATAGGGTTTCTCTGTATAGTGATGAACTTCAAAAGTATAGTTGACAGTGTACAATTTATTACAAAAGTAGTTATGATGAACCATATGTTTTCTCCTTAAATAAATGGTTGCTTCCAATAGTAGGGTTCTAGTTCCATACAATTATTACAAATTTAGCGTACACAAACCATATGTTATTCTTAAAACATAATGTATGAACAGTGTTTCTAGACTTCTTATAAACATGTCAAGAATAACTATTATTTGAGAAATCAAATATACTTTCATCAGATTAAGGTCTAAAAATACTTCTAGAATAAAATATTTATTCTAATTATTATTATCCTAAAATTTACATAAAGTATCTTTATTATTAAAATATATGTGGGTGTTTGTAAGCATCAAAATAAAAAATAAATTAATAAAATTATTGGGTAAACACATGCCTAATATTTTTAAACCTATTTTTTAAGAAAGTAATTTTAATTTTTTTCTATTTTATGATTGGTTCTCTGTGAATTATGTTTGGGTGTTATTTAGTGAAAATTTAAATATGTTTAGACTTGTTTTAATTCTTTTTTAAGACTACTTATCTAATAATTTAGATAATTAAGACATGGTTTGAATAAATTTATCATATTGGTGTTGTTAAATGTTTGAAACTTTTTTTTAAAGTGAAATAAATGTAACAAAATGCAACAAAAACTGACAAAACTAAACCAAACATACCCTTCCAAAATGAAATCAAATCAAATCAATTATAATTGTACCAACCTAAAAGAACTAGGTCGAGCTAAACCATATGAACTAAGAACACATATGGTTGCTTATATATATTATCCATCACTATTTCTGGTTTACAAACAACTCTAAAAATTAGGGTATTTAAGTCATCATATGAAATATTTTGATCAAGAATAATGGAGGAAGAGATGGTACCAATTTCATCCCCACCATCATAGAAAATATATCTTTGCACTACATTAATAATGACACTGAATTCGTGTATCAGATGATCTTTCACATAAAATACCTATTTCATCATCGATGTTAAAATATATGGATCATCAAAATCTATGAATTGATTCATATAAATAACTTTACATCTATATTTATCAATAAAGGTTCCTTGTCACATCATTGAATTAAAATAATTTCATTTAATCATAGTCACTCGATCATGGGATTAATAATCCAATATCAGTAATTTCCCAAAAACTCTATAATAAGACACATTTTCATATCGATGACTATTATCTGATGCACTAGAATCACAGTCTGTTATTACACTCAACATAAATCTATCATTTTGTGTTCTCATATTCACTTTTCAATTAGTTATAAAACAATTCCCATTGATTATCAATGATTTTCATTCCCGAACCAAAAAATGGGGACCAAAACCCAATTCTCTTAATTATTGAGAGATATAGTCAATAGGTAAACTCAATACAAGAGATATATGTGAAAATTAAAATTAAATAGATATTTATATTTTTCCTTTATTAATGTAATGGTCATATATTTGATTTCAAGAAATCTAGAAAATATTTTATATACAAAGTCACTCTTTTCTCAATGGTAATTAATGATGAATTTTACTTATAATTTACTCATATTACCTATATAAAATGATAATAAAATTTAAAAATTTATGTTAAAATATTTAGTATAAGATAAAATATACGTGTTAAAATTATATAATTTATGTATTCATAGAACAAATAACATTTAAATAAGAATTTTTGATGTACCATCTCCCACTCTTCAAGGGTTAATGTAGCCAATGTATATGATCCAAAAAAATCCCCCTATTTGGGGAAAACATGGAAAACTGGGCTTAATTTTCTTGTACTAATCATCTCCATTTTTTCTGGTTACGTATCGTGATCACATCATTAAAATACATTGATTAAAAATACATACATTCTTGAGAATCCCATGGGGTGTTAGTCGAGTGGTAATCACTGGTTATACCCCTCGCATTCCTTGGGAACTGGCCCAGGCTTGATTCATTCCTGACTTAGACACTGTGCATATTATGCATAGGGTGATGCAAATCCATTTTTCTAACTGGGGAATGTGCGGTGCATTCTGGGCATGGCGTGGCCCCCTAGTGGGTGGCGAGCATTACCCTTACACACATTTTTTCCAATGATCTTGTACCCAAGTGATAAAGGATTCTGTTTGGCATCCAAAAGACCCAGGATTGAATCTAGGTGGGGACAAATTTCTGAGTAATGTAGTAGTACTATAGCATGTACTATAGCAGGTATTGTAACAATGAAGAAACTGTACTAGGAGTGGAAATGTAGCGGTGGAGGAACTATAGTAGGAACTATAGCGGTAGTGGTACTATAGTAGGTATTGTAGCATCTAGGGTACAATAGAAGTACTATTCACCGAAGGGATATTTGGGGAAAAAATGGGCTTTCAGGCCTTGTATTCAGACCACTTGGTCTTGGGCCTTTAAGCTATGTAATGGGTCTCCCTCTACCCAGTTAGAAATAGGTCTTTTATTTAAATAATAAATGAGGCTTCGGTCCCATAATTTTTAAAAAAAAATACATTCTTGAGCAAGATAACCTTTCATAATGGAACCTTCAAGATGATTATTATTTTGGACATAATTCTTCATTATGTTAATATTTCTTTTAGTTGGATACATCCACCAAAAAAATGAGTCCCCCAATAAGTATTTCAATAGAAATATGGATATTTAGATGTATCATTCAAGTGACGAAAAATTTTCTCTAACTCACATAAAATTAATGGAGCCTATTACTGCATTTTTATCAAGAAATAAATTTAAAAAAAAATTATCACAAAGTTTACTATAAAATTTCCACAATAAAATCATATTCACCCTTAAATTATTTTAAAGTAAATGATAGACTTAAATTGGAATAAATTTATCAATAATGATTTTATAGTGATAAGTTTTCAAGGATTTTGTTTCAACTCTCTTATATTGACTCATTTAGATACGGTTCTTGAATAGTTATTAGGAACTCTTATAGTCTCTAATACTTATATAAATTTATTTTTCTATAAATTTTCAGCACATAATAATCATTAGGTACTTTACATTTATTTTCATGAATACACATAGGATATATTTCTCATCTCATACCTCGATCCACCAAGTCATGTCATGATCATAAATCATCTTTAGTCTTCCCCTTGACATTTAGAAAAATTGATAGTATCATTTCACATATATTTTTCTCAATGTGAATTACATATAAAAATGATGTAAAAAATTGGGTAAAAAATATGTAAAATCAAATAGGATACTTTTTTATTTCAAATTATAATTGGGTTCGGTGGGAACATTCTTCCTCTTTTTATATTCTATCTGAACTTTCCTTGGTGAAAACTGACTTTTTTCAATTCATTAATCACATTAGTTCCAAACATATAACGAGGTGGATTCTTAGCCTCATGGTATTATAAAACCTTTTCTGATTATTTATTTATCATTGATACATTAGGTTTAATTTCCAATGTCCCATGAAACTAAAACTATAATAATATTTAACTCTTCTAGATCATGTATTCTTCATACAAGCAGGATAGGATAGTTTTCCATTTATGCTCTAAAAAGACATCATTATATAAGTAGATAAATCATTTATCATCTATATAAGTGTAACATGCATCTAAAATATATATTTTTTAAGAATAATTATATATGTACACACCCATATTCCAAAGCTACTTCAACTCTTTTATTATAGTTTGCAAGTGAACATCTATATCATTGATAGAATCATAATTTATTGATATGATTATACTAAATAAATTGAATGGTTTTTTATATACATCCACGTAAGAATGTTATAAATATAAACAAAAAAATCCATCTTTTTTGTGAAGTAATCATCTGACTAAAAATATTTAAATTGTCACATGATAGACCCAACATAACATTATCCACCTCACCTGAAAAAATTATATATCGTGCATCAAATTCCGGCCAGGAAAATCCATATGTGGGATAAAGCAACTCATCGTTATATTTAATTCTCTCAGAATCATTCCATCACATATTTATTGAGATTTTATCAGACATCAAAATATTTTAGATCATATATTTTAATGGAAAGTGCCACATTACATTTTTTGGAACAAGAGATGGTGTTCCATATGTATTTAGATTCCATTAAGGTATGTCACATTATTTATAGTCATTTGGGCTTTTAGTTTTATCCTAGAATATTGTATAATATTTTGGTAAATTAAGAATTTTATGAGTATAAAATTTAAGCTGGTTAATTAACTTTCATGCCATATAATGGTTTGATGGAATGTTTTCATCATCAGGAAGTAAGACTTTAAAAAATGTTAGAATATAATTGATAGCGGTATTTGAAATTACATAAATATTTTTCTCATGATTCAAACACATTAAAAATTCTAGCTTTTTAATTTTACTACATTCTTAATATACAAGACTCTTGGGAGAATCCATTAAATTTTTCACTACCTCGACATTATCATTTTAATTAGTTTCCTCATGTGTATTAGTATCACTATCTTATTAAATTGGAAAATTAACATTCTCATGATGATTTATAAATGGAAACTTATCATATATCAAATTATTTATACCACTCATTCCACTTCACTCATGAACAGTCTTAGATTACATTTTCTTGCTACTGTGATACTAGAAATAATAGTTTTTTGAAAACCAACTTTTTTTATATGGTAGCTAACTTATTCCCTACTTAACTAAGGTCTTATAATAAAATTATAACAATGGAATCATATAATACCTTTATCTAAAGCACTTTTAAATACAAAATATTGAAACAAATCCAACTTCTCTTGAAAATTAGCTGAGATTCGATAAGTTCCATAAATCTAACTTTTATTCATTCTGTTATATAATTTTTTTTTAATAATATCAATATAATAAACAATAATTACAAAATTTATGGTAACAATGAATTTTTTGAATATAAATTCAAATCATATCAGTTTATAAAATGAATTTCTTTACCCAGTACTAAATTTACTTAAGGAAATAATACATGTTTAAATTATATTAATCAATTTTAAAATCATTTAAATAAGACTAAATTTAAATACATTTCAAATAACTCTCTATTTATTTTTATAAAACCCAAATTTAAGATACATAAATAAAACATTATAATAAAAAACTTATTTTTTCAAGAAATCTACAATTTCAGAAGGAAAAGGTCTCTTTTTAAATATGCATAATACTACAAAAAAACTGAAATACATTTACAAAAATACAAACATTTATTATCCAATAAGTATAATTTAATTTCATATAATATCATTTTTACACAAACCTTCACCTAATGGCGTTTCAATCATGTCCTGTAATAAATTAAGTATTTTAGAAATAGGTCGTTGATTCCTATACAATGAAAATTCTTCTTAAAATAAATCTATCAAATCTAAAATATTAATTAAAATTTTATTTTAACCAATTTTAAATATAATCAATACATTAATAAAATAAATCTTACTAAAGTGAATTTATAAATCATAGTAAAAATTTATTGTAACTCTAACACACCCTAAATTATTAAACATAACTTGAAATTATGAACAATTTTATATTTTAAACCCCAATTAGAAAAAAAACACTACTTTAAAACACAAATTTATTCACAAACATAAATATTACATGAATTGATGTTTTCAAAAATAAATTTATGAAAAAACCACATAAATACATTACATTGTAAATAAATACCCTCCACTTTTAAAATATATCACATCTATAACTCATTCCTTTCAAATAAAATCAAACCACTTTTATAAAACTTCCTTATAAAAAATTATATTTCAAATATTTATGTTGATTCATAACCAAACACATGGAAATTAAATTCTATTTTAGGTCATTCACAATCTGGAGTGTAATGATAAAAAAAATATGAGGATAAAATATGATAGTAGGTGAACTTAATCAATATACCTTGATGTTTTAACCAAATAATCATTGTAATAATGATTAATTGAATAATAATTCAATAATAATTGAGTTAACCTAAAGAATTGAAGCCCAAAAAAACTTCATTGTAGGGGGGACTGATTTTGGAGGAGGGAAAGGGGATTTTGTAGCCTAGTTTATGAACCAAGATATCCTGGTTTTTTAAAAAATCATTGGTATATCCTATAAAAATACAACCTATACCAATAATTAGTTAAAACTTTTGGTATCAAAAACCATAATATACCAATGGTTAGTCAAAACTATGTTTATAAGTCCATGGGTATAAACAAAAATTCTAATAGTGTCTATGTGATGAAGAAAACCTTAGTATTTAAAAAAAATCAATGGAAGAAATGGAATTCAAATCCATGATAGACTCAATATGAAGGATAAGGGAGATGAGAAATTATGAAATTCCGATAAGGATGAATAATGTGATGAAGAAATAGTTGATGAGAATAATAAGGTCATGTCTTTTACCTCTAAGAATATTAGAAGGGGGAAGGAAAATAAAAAGGTATGCTCCTTCTTAAATTCTTTGGTTTTGGAGGTATTAGGAATTTGTTATTTGACTATACAAATAAGAATAAATTTGAATAATCTTAAAGAGGTGATGAACAAGATGGATTTTCTAAAAGAAGACCTAAAAATATATGAAAATCTAACTATATAAATAAGAAGAAGTTATGAATAAAGTAAAAAAGAAACTTGGTGAGAAGGGAAGAAATTTAAGACTCATTAAAATATATTGATTTATAAGATTAATAAATTACTCAAAATAATATATCCTTTATTAAAAATATTATAAATCATAAAGATTCATCAAGTGGTGATCATAAGGAAGAATAAGGATATATTGAGTATATGTTAGGAGTTGAACTCATGGCCTACCTTTCAAATAATTCCAATCCCAAGAAGAAATTAAAACTAATAGAAAATATAAAATAATTGAGGATATATCTCATTTAGGGGATAAAATTTCCTAAGCTGGAAATTAATTAATAAGATTAGATTCTAGAAGATGTTAATTTGAAAATTAATGCTACGGAAGCAGAACTTAATGAGGCACAATCTAGGTGTCTTAAAGAGACCAAAACCTTTAAGTCCATGAGATAAGACTATAAAAAGTTATTGTGTATTTATAATTAATAATTCAAGGATGATTAGAAAACTAAACCCATTAAAGTGGTACAAATTGTTTCTAAATTATCAGGTGACTCTAAGTCTATTTCCTTCAATTGTATGGACTTTATAACCTAGTCTAGAGATGTTCAAGCTAAATAAATTTGTAAAGATTTCATCCTATAGAAAATTGAGGTGAATGTGAGATGGTATAAGTAAACCACCAGGTAAATTACAAAAAAATGATGGAATATTCTTGGATATAAAGAATATTTTTGAATACATACTCACTGATATAATGAAAGACCAATTTTTAATGGATGTTTCTGGTGTAGTGAAAGATTTTTAAAAAGGGACTATAATTATATGTTCAACATTTCCCTACCTAGTAACCAATATGAATCAAGGTGGATCCATATAGGAAATAAAATAATCATTTTTGTGAAAAAAATAAATGATCACACAATACAAAGATATAGAACAGAGAAGTCAGCAATGAAGACACAACCAACAACTAAAAATGGAAATATTATGGAAGCATAATAAAGTTCTCATAAAGTGATAGAATTAGAAGTTAAAGATTATTTTTGTGGGAGATTCAATAATTGTATTCATATTGAAAAATATTTTATGAAAATATTACAAAAATAAAAGGAAAAGATAAAGAAAAATGACCTAACATCTAAGCAGGAATGTTTATTTATCACTCATAATAAGAAGGAGTATCCACACAAAGAAAATTTTAGAGAATAAGAATTAAAACATGATCTTTATGAAGACCTATGATAGAAAATTTATAACAAGATTCATAAAGAGATTATCATGGGATATAGCAAGTAGACAAAGGAAAACTTATTTGAGAGGCAACTCTCAACCTTTATTCTTTTTCAAATAATCAAGGATCATTCCCCTCATTATTCTCTATCATGTGTTTATATGTTTTAACATGTATTTAATTAAAGGCAATAAAAATAGAAGGGCTTATATAAGGTTTTTACTACTAGAAAACAAGATAAGATTTCTATAATGACGTATCCTCACTATCGTGATAAAGAATGTTAATACATACTTCGAGGGGGATAAGACCTATCAAAAATATCATTTTGGTATGAATCTATGTATAAAACTATAAATTTTTATACTGAGGTATTTCAATTGCACTTTTATGACCTTTTATTGATTATATCAAATGTGTTTATAAAGGGGGAGTTTTGTTTTATGTGTTTAGTAGGATGAAGGGGTAGTAATATGAATTGAACTTGAACATTTCTGATAAATTTATTCAATTGGGTGTAGGATATATAATTTTTGATAAATATATTTAAAATATTCAATATTGATATATTTGGGAGTGGAATCATATACTGAAATGTTAATGGATACTCTTGATGTCTTGTTGAAGTCTATATTATTTTATACTCCATTTTTACCCACATAGACTTTGAGTGGACCAACTAAAGTTTCTTGGAAATGTTGTGTGTGGTTTCATCCTTATCTCAGAATTATATTAGTCTATAATTCATATTTAAATATGGTGGAAAAAATTATGGAAAAACCTTTTATACTGAATAGTAATGAGAAGATGAGTTAGGTAAAACCCGTACATTCCCTTTGAATCTATTATTAGTAAGGGTTATTATTAGGTCCACTAGGCTAGATGCCCTGAGAGGGGGGTGAATCAGGGTATGAAAGATTAAAACAACTGCCCCTTTTGATCTTGTTTTGCTGTTAGAAAAAACTCTCTTCTCTCTGCATCTCGATGCAGAGTATGAATAAAACTTAAATCATGCAAAGGAAACAGTGATTTTTACTTGGTTCACCATAACTGGGTTGTGTCCAAGAAGCATACATTGTAAGTGTGCCGATGTACCAATTCCACTATATGTGCACTGTTGTTTACAAGTTTGAAGTGGACTCACTATCCCTCTTGGTTTACAACCACTCACAATTTGAGAAATCAATTCTCTCTCAACGGAAGTGAGCACACTGTTGCTTTAGAATATTCACTCATAGTTTATAGACCTATAGGTCTCTTCATTATCACTAATGAATACATCCTCTATTGTGTGTAGATGCTCTGTTGAAGTCCAACTTTCACTCATAGATGAATCTCACTTTGCACCGAAGGTATCGGGAAATCTTCCAACTCTAACTCAACCCTAAAAGGACTGTTGTGCTTCAACCATACTTGGATCACTTCTTCTATTCGGTGCACAAGTTCACTCAACCACTTTCGCAACACTCGCTTCTTCAACTCCAAATTTGTACGACTCACACCCTTTTACGCCCAAACCAGTTTTGGCGTGCAACTATCAACTATCGCGCTTCTTCAAAGTCTGGCGCACAAGTGTCACCAAACCACCTATGTGACACCCCCTTCTTCAACTCTAAACTTGGGTGACTCACAACCTTTCTCACCCAAACCACTTTGGGTGCATAACTATTAATTGGCACGCAACTTATGAATATTTTTATACTTGCACGACCACAACACTTGCACGACGGGAGCTATGATTGTCTCTAAGTGTTTAACTCTTGTAAAATGAGGAGCTTTTGACCTCTATTTATAGGCATTTGGACACACTAAGTGCTGACGCACAAGTCCAGCCACCCTAGTCTATGTCGTGCTAGTCACTTGCACGACCAAACCCAAAACTTGAGAGCCCCTTTTTCCTTTTCCATATTTTGATGTTCTGATCTTGAAAAACATATGGCGCGCAAGTTTCCAAGCCTCTAAGACACCAGCTCACAATTCCCTTTTCCAAAAACAATTTTCTTCATTTGTCGATTTTGAGTTCCAAAAATTTGGAAAACAATGGATAACAACTCCACCTTGTATCTGCTCTTTTTGAACCACATCTAGATCGACCATTCCTTTGTAGATGTTCTTGAATCAATCATGGATCGTTAACAACATCTCTTAAACTCGACATGCCACCATTAAATCCCCTTTGTCAACAAATTTGTACCTCATGGTTTCCTTTGTCAACAAACACAACACGGAGTCCCACTTTGTCAACAAACACAATCACCTCAAAAAATGATTCAATAATACCTTGAGATATTTTTTCCCAACAGTTATAAGTAAAAAAAGTTTAATAACACGTATTAATATAGCTGAAAGATTTTATTTATAATAAATTCAAAGGATTTGATTGATGTTTCCATGCATAATATTTAATTTTTTGTTAATAAGTGGGGTTTATATAATAAGTATCAATCTTCATATATGTGTGTAGTGTATAGGAGAAAGGCTTATATGAGGTACTTCCATTATAAATGGTAAAGAAAATTTAGTTACTTCTTAGAGAACTAGGCTACACAGATTCAAGTAGTGATCCCTTGAAAATGTTATGATTGTTGGTGAGATGATATTCATGGTATATTGACATTTACTAAGGTTGAGTGAACCATCTACAATGTTTTCATTCAAAATAAAGATATGAAAAAGAGGTGGATACTGAAATTTATCTATATATCTTGTATAATCTATATTTAATAAGTGTTACACATGTTCAAATTATTTAGAAGAAGATATATTGAAGTTACAAAATCTATCCAGGATCTATTGAGCTTGCTGGATATTAAAATTATTGAGAAAACAATTATTAAACGATGTTTTTAGAAGCATTGAGATGGATTGATATAGATTAAAAGTGAGTCTATATTTATTTGAAGTGTTCTATAATTTTAGTATAGAATTAATAAATTTGGTTAAGTATAGATCATGTATGAGTCATTTTCTTAAAATTTATATGATTCATTTTTTTCTGTATATATGTCATCTCATATGAGACACCAAGAATCTTAAAAGGAATTCTCTATATAAGAGTGAAATATCTATTGTGTATGAGTCATTAGGATCAATGTATATTCCATTTAAAAAGTGTGTATGAGTTATATCTGAGATAACAACAAAAATAATTTAGGTATGGGTTATATATTAGTGACTAGAGATCTACATATGTTCCTTCTAAATTCTATATGTGAGACATTCCAGACTTAGTGAAAAATTGATTTTACTATATAATGAAAAGTGAGTTTCAAAATTTTAAAAATATGAATAAGAAATAAATCATATGAGGATTTGTTTGATTCTCTTTATGGATTCAACATCATAATGAAATTGAAATCCATTGGTATTCAAGACGAGATAAGATAACTAGCTTGTAAAGATAGAGTTTAAAAGTCCTTTTCAACACAAGAGATAAGCACAAAAATGTAAAGATGAAGTTTGATACACCATAGTGTAATCTATGTTCACTATGAGGTAATGAAAATTCTATGTCATGGTGAAATTTTAGTGGGAATTTTGGTTATCATGGAAAATTTATGAAGTGGAAGAAATAGAAGTGATGAAACAATGACAAATTAATCACCATGTTTTGGTGATGAGTGTTTTGAGTGTAAAGTTTACATGTGGGAAACGGAAAGTTACAAAACATCATGGTCTATTTTGGATGATAATTTTGATAATTTTTTTATGTTGATATGAGTATTCCATTGATCCATGTCACAATTCCCTACATGTATATATTTCAAAAGGAAATTAAAGAAGTGGATTTTTTATAGATTTGAATGTGTTTTTAAATAGAGAAAAACATGGGATATCAAGAATTGATTTCTATTATGGATTAATTTGAGAATAATATGCACATTTTTATGTAAATTTTCAATTAGTTATAATATCAAGGAGTTGAATCATCTCAAAATAGAATATTATGGGGGATGGGTTGGACTTATAATAACCCTATAATCATTGAGCTTGATATTTTTTAGGATAATATTATAACTAGAAAATATCACCAGTTTCAAATTTTGATATTTCCTACTACCAAAAAAGTGTGAGCATATATTATTTAAAAAGGAAATAATATTCATGAATCCATTAATATATATTAATTAGAAACTAAATAAGAAAGGTAGATTAAGTGAACCCAATACTACTAAACCAGAGAAAAAGATCATTTGTGTATCTTTAGGAAACACATGTTTATTGAATAAGAATGAGGAGAGAAGGTTGATTTAATTTAAGAGTTATTGTGCATCAATAAAGTGAGATGATAATCGGTAATAAAAATGTTGTATAGAATTGATAAAGGATAAGTGATCCAAAAAGAATATAGAGGGTGTGTAGAATTGAATCAAAACAAGGTTGGTGCACACTATAATAGGAGATAGTGCGATCAAATACTTGTTTAAGGAGGATTCCAATAGAACATTTAAATAACTATCATGAGGTATTATAAATATCCTTTTATGATGTGAAATAATATTTCAGTTAGATTTCTTAAACTAGAGGTATTCCTGTATAAATAACCATATAGGGGGGTTATTGTGTTCATTTAGAGATCTAATATTTTAGGATATTATCTACTAGGTATTTCATGTGTTTATTCATCAATAATTTCTATAGATATCTTGTAAATTATACCCATGTGATCTATAATAGAGAAACTGGGTCTCAAAGAACAACCCTAACCTGGTAAGGAGTATTAATTCAAGGATGAACATTGTAAATACTTGTGTCTTGTGATCTTTATATTATATACATGTGAGTGTGTATGAGATACAACAAGAGGAGTGGATCAAGGATTTAACCAGATATAGAGGTTGAATTAATAAGTCATTTTCATAGAAATAAAAAGTTATCATTGATCCACCCCCCCATATAATCTCATTAGACTTAAGCACTATAAAATTCATGTATATTTGATATGTTCATTAGCTTCATAAATAGTTTCCCAAAATGGATAAAAAAACTATACTCTGGATATTTTCTTTCTCCATGTTGTCCTATATGTTGAAGATTTATGCATGGATACTATAAACTTCTTCAAATGATTTTCTCAACTCTTCTTAGTGCTTCCAAAGTTATTTTATAAACCATGGATAAATATTTGAGGGTTTGCAGTGATCTAATACCTAGGTAGAAAAAAACATTACTGCATACCCCTTTTAATATCCCTAATTGTAACTCACGATAGATCCTTATTCCTTGGAGTTAAATGTATTTAGCTTTGGAAGATGAGTTTAATCACCTATAGATTTGGGTTACTCTTTTTTGGCTTGGTAAATTATGAATCTATTCTTATATAGAGTTATTCCTATATTGATTACTTCTGAGAAGATATTTTCATGGCCAGTTATTTGTATATGGTGAGCCAGCTATAGGGTTATTATTTCATTACATAATCCATGGGAGATTCTATTATATATCTATTATTTATTATTATATGGACCTTTAAAACCTATTTTTTAATCAAATGAATCTCAAAAAACCCATTTTTATTTATTATAGATCCATTTATATCCAAGTTATTCTAATAGAGGAAGGAGTTTAATCACATACATCCTTTGTAATTCATGTTTTATTATTCCATAGTCACCCAAAAACCATTTAAATCATCAAAACACCTACATTACATTCAAAAACAAATTTTTAGTGTAGGATTATTTATAAATTAATTCCAAAAATGAAATATTCAATAAGAAACATAATATTAATCTTGTTTCAATTAATTCAATTATTCAACTTAAAAACTAAAAAATGTGATTTAAGCCTAATTAAAAATAACTATGGGGGTTTTTAATCAAGTAAAAAATGCCTAAAATTACATAAAAATATTATCTAATAAATTATATAATGTACAAGTAAATTTATTTAGTTACACCTCTTGTAACCTTTGTATAAATAAATTATACCCAATATTTCATCATATGAAATGTTAATATAGATGATATTTAATGAGGAAGAGATCTAAATTTTATCTATTAACATTAGAAAACCATTTTTTAATAATAGGGTATTATTAGAATCATACAATTTGAATCTATAAATAACATACTCTTATAATATTTCAAAGTAATACACTAAGATTGGCTTAGGCTGCTATAACACAATATCACTATATCATCTAAAATGTTATGCCTTTGTCTTCTCTATGTCATATAATATGACATATTAATTTAATATATTGTGATATAGCC
Source organism: Viscum album (assembly GCA_963277665.1). NCBI lineage: Eukaryota > Viridiplantae > Streptophyta > Magnoliopsida > Santalales > Viscaceae > Viscum > Viscum album. The sequence continues at coordinate 659,489,974 of OY728140.1, forward strand.
ATAAATAAATCACATATATAATGGATTTTTGGAATGTCTCTATCATTTAAATCTAGAATGTGTTGTTGTGATGGAATCCCATAATAGTAGGGAGACCATTGATGAATAATCTAAAGCACCATATTTTATATTTCATTTTATGGATTAATTGTTTTTTATTTTATTGATTTGAGAGGGAGTTGTAAATTCATTTCACTGTTCTAATGGGCTGGTTTAATTAACATCCAAAAAAATTTATAATGAAATAAAAAATAGTTTCAGTGGCTAAGGCTGAAGAATATTATTTTTAGTTATGTTGAAAAATATCTCACTTATCAACAAGTAAAGGTGAAGAATAAATATCTAGTAGGAGTTTTAAAACCATTAAATATTATAGTATATAATTAGGATCAAATATAAATGTATTTTTTTATGTCTTTTTTGAAGATCCTGAGGAATCACGATTCTATTTTTGTAGTAACGAATAGACTAACTAAATTAGCTCATCTCAAATTGATTCATGAGATACAATAATTAGAGAAATTAGAAAATGTATATGTGTGAGAATTTTTTAAACTTAATAGTGTTATAACATTTAATATTTAAATTTTAATACTAGGTATAATTCTAGGTTTTGTAAAAAAAATTAATAGGTGATGGTTACATAGTTGAAATTAATTAGAACCTCCCATCCTTGGATAGATGGATAGTGTGATCAGATGATAAACGTCGGTGTGTATTTTAAGGGGTTTTGTAGGAACTTCTAGCATTGGTTTAGTTTTAATATAATAATATTCATAAAAATATTATTATTATTATAGATCCATTTGAAAAAAATTATGAGAGACCGTTCCATTTTTCTATTTATCTGGAGAAAATAAGTTAAAATTCCTTGGTTGTACTGAGTATGGTGAAATATATAGAAAATAATATCTAATTAATCAATAAATATATAATTACATTGTAAATTAGATAAAATTATTATATAGATCATCATTTAAGATCTATAAAGTTTATAGTATGAAAAAGTGTATTCATTTAGGTGTCACCTAGTTTGGGGTATCAATTGCTTGGAAATTAGGGCAAGTTATCTTACATATGTGGGACATTTAAGGTTATATATCATACCAAGGAAGTTTCATATTGGTTGGAATTTTCTCTCTATTACAGTTTTATCTATAATGTCTTTCACATCTCATAGTTATGAAAGTATGTATTGGACCCCTGACACATTATTAGTTGGGATCAGATTGAGTGAAATCCATATTTAAACTTTGTGTTGGAGTTTCAATATATTATTAATTAGTGGTAAAAGGTATTACATGGTCATGTTATTTCATAAATACATGTGATTTGGAAACAAAATACCATGCAAGAGGGGACATGGGTGTGAGATTTGTTGATGCATAAATAATTTTGTAAACCCTATGCCAATAGTAGCACTCTATAACTTCCATAAGATGGTAAGTGTGGTTTTGGGGATATCTGTAGAACATAAATTTGAGGTATGAAAATTTAGTACATTATTTATATTAATTTTTGGGATTTATAAGGGTGAAATTTTACTTTTTAGGATAATTTTTAGAGAATACAATAGTATATTCACAGTTGAGGGACCAGGTATCATGCACAGGGGTCCATACAAATAAATTTAGGGAATTTAAATAGAAATTCACTATCAGACACATGGTTTAATTAGACCATGAATTATAATAGTTAAATCTAGAAAACATTTTGGTAGGAAATTCATTGAATGATTTTTTATCTCTTGGATTGTGATTTAAAACCATGAAATCACTTAAGGAGGCATTGAATAATATAGTATTTTTTCATTTTTGTGATATTTGTGCCATTGTTCTACTATTACAGGCAATTATCAATCTAGGGATAATTTTGAATGATTTTGATATAATTTTTTCTCTAGATCACTTCTTCTATTAGATCCTTGGGTATTATGGTGATAGATCAAAAGTATATCACTCAACAACTTCACTTTGTCCATGTCATTATTTTTCTTGGTGCAATTCTATTGTAGGATGTTTTTGTGAAATCATATATTTCAGTTTAAAATATTTGGTTTTTTTGGGTTTAAGAGTTTAATAAGGAAAAGGAGAATAAGTATCTTGAATTTGATAGTGTGACTCCACTTCATCACTCGGTTGATGTTGATTACTACTCTTGGATGATTTATTTTACCAAATATCTATATCTTGAATGTTAGATTAAAATTAAAATTATTTAATTATTTTTAAAGATATAATTATTTTTTTAAAATGATTATGGATGTCACGACCCGTCCTCGGGACCCGTTCCGTGACTACCCCAAGCCCGCCTTCCATAGGCTAGGGGCTGGCGACTATCACCAAAGGCGTAAATCCCTAAGCAGGGAAGGCACTGCCTTTATAAAAAGTAGACACGCACAATCAGAGTACATAACTGGAAGTAAAACACTAAGTAAAACTAAATACATAGGTAGTGTTGAAGGTAAAGGGGGGCGAAAATACAATCCCAACAGTAAAGTACAAGGAAAAGACAAAATAGGTACAACTAAAAGACAAACAGCTGGGAGGTGTCAAGAAGCTCCTGGATCATCCACCACAGATCCTACCTGAAGGGTAGGTACATTTAGCCTCCTTAACGCTCCATGTCTGTTCGTCTCCTCCGGGTACCGACTCGTTGTGAGGTCCACCTCCGGGTACCGTCCAGTCCTGGTGCTCTCGGCCACCGTCAGCGTTGTCCGTCGTCGGCATCCAACACAACGAGGTGCGGGCATAGCCCGTGAAGGGTTGAGTATAATGATACTCAGTAGGGACCCTGAGACCCTCAAGGTCTCACAAAATACAACAAGGATAAACCACAAAGTATGATTTCAATGGATAACCATTACTTAGGTATATTCCCATACATATACCTAAGTTATCAAGTAACTCATCTCAATCATGAGAAAACACAAAGTTCATTGACTCAGCTCAAACCAGGATTTTCATTATCGAAACCATAGCTGCTAGATAACTCCTCCTCTATCGAGTACAGTGGGTCTATCGCGACACCGAAGCGCTTCTCACTAACCTTTCACTGCTGAGGTACTCCTCCTGTCAAGTATTGTGGGTCTGCTTCCAAATATTGGGTGCTCCGTCCACTGTGGTTCTACCGCCAAATATCGGGCGCTCCCCCTAATAGCCTACAGAGGTACTCCTCTTGTCGAGTACTGCGGGTCTGTTGCCAACTACTAGGAGTTCCATCTTCCATGGGTCTGCCGCCAAATACCGGGTGCTCCCCACTAGGCTAGTCGAATCACTCCAAGTCAAAACAGTCAAGCAGTCGTTAGGTCTGTCAGCTAATAGGTCTATGCACACTTTATGCTCGTTACTAGAAGGATCTGCTCCATGATCTACTGGTTGATACTCAAAGTGTCACGAAGTCTCACGTAGAATTATTTCAAAGGACCGCCACATCATAGGGGTCTCAACGCAACAGACGATTGGTCAATCGAATGCCCGGTCTATGAGTTATTAGAATTTTAGTCCCAAGGTCCCAGTTAGATTCATGTACGAACCAACCTGACTGTGACTCAACTATACCCCAAACTTCAGTGGGGTATACTCAAAGGGATGGCTATGCTCCAAGAATACTGGTGCCGCTGACGATTCGTCAATCGGATGTCCAGTACCAAAGATATGGCCCAAGAAGGTAATGGGTCAGTAATGTGCCTGGGTCCGGTCCGACACGGTCGGACCGACTCGACCCAACCCAGTCTGGGACGACCCAGTCTGGGTCGACCTGGTCAGACTCGTTGGGTCTGACCCGGCCCATTGGGCAGGTCATCCCGCTATGTTTTGACTCGGTCCCCTAGGCCCAGCCTAGCGGACCGCGAGGGCAGTTTGGCCTGGTAGTCTCCATGTAGGTGGCTCGGAACTCGGCCCGGGAGACGGGGCCGGTTCGTCCAGCGACACCTCAGGGGACACCGCGGTTCGGCTCGGGAGGCTGGTGGTCGGGAGGCCAAAAGGCAGGCCGCGCGGGGCGCGGGCAGGACGGCTGGTCACCAGCAGGCCACGGGTACATCAGGCAGGCTGCGGCAGGCTGCGGGGCTAGCCATGGGGGTGCCGGGCAGGCCGCGGCAGGGCACGGGGGTGCCAGGTAGGTCGCCGGCAGGGGCTGGGCAGGCCGCCGGTAGGGGGTGGGATCACCAGGTAGGACGCTGGTGGAGCCGGGCAGCGCGCCGGGGGTGCGGGTAGTGTGTCGGTGGGGCTGTGCAGTGCGCCTGGGGCATGGGCATGGTGCCGGTGGGGTCGGGCAGCATGCCTGCGGCACGGGCAGCGTGCTGGCGGGGCGCGGGCAACGTGCCGGCAGGGCGCGGGCAGCACGCCTGGGGAATGGGTAACGTGTTGGCAGGGCGCGGGCAGAGCGTCGGTGGCATGGGCAGCGTGTGGGGGCACCGCGAGTCGGGCGCCGCTTGGCCGGTGATGTTTGGCCGGGAGCACCAGTGCGCTGTGGGGGTGGCGTAGTTCGCGGAGGCCGCGGGTAGCGTGGCCTCATTGTTGCCGCCTTTGTCGTATTGTCGTAGAACACCACAAGAGAGAAGAAATTGACGGAGGATTTCAGGTCGTGTTAGGTCGGCCCGAATCCTCCGCATTTAAGGCGATAACAAATGACTCGCTAGTATGAAGCACAACTACCACCGTTCTTCATTTTGAGAGAAAGTAAGAAGATGGGTAAAAGTTCATACTTTAAATAAAAATCAAACCCCTACCTTTGATTTTTCGGTAGTCGTTCATTGATGTCGTGGAAGGATGGTCTTCAATCCGTGATAAACGATCACGTACCACGTCGAAGGGGTCTGAGAAAGAAGGTTGGATAAGAAGAGCGTCGTCGGCATTCTTCACGTTCTTCGTTGGGAGAACGGTTCTTCGTTGGGTGTTTTTTCTTCTTAACTTTCCTTTACCTCATTCCACCAAAATGATATATTCCAATTTAAATAATAGGTAGGTTATCTTATAATTCTGTTGGCATAGAATTTTAATTGGTGATTTAATTATGAGGCGCCCCCTAATTAATTCACGAAAGTTGGCATGAATTAATTAGGGTGTTTAGGTTCATTAAGGTGGGGAAATGTGGAGAGGGTCTCCCTCATTAATGAGGGAGAGTTGAGAGGTTAAGGTCTCCTCCCATTAATGAGGGTTCGGGTGGCCTCGTGTAGTTACCACCACATTTAACCTCACATGGGAGGTTGGGTTCGAGTAGGGACCACCACCATAACCTCTCATGGGAGGTTAGGGTGTGGAGGTCCCACCAACAACTCCCAAGTGGAGGTTCCAAATACTCGCACTCACATGGCGGCTGGAATAAAATAATGTGTGGCTACACTTTATTTTATTATTTTTTTAGAAAAATCCAAAAACTAACTTTTATTTCCGACCATCCTCCATCGAGGTGAAAGTCTTATTAAGCAAAACCTGGTGTTGCGAGTTCAACGGTGCCCTTGGATTTCCATTCTGAGAACTGGTTCAAAAGTTATAAAAACACTCTCGTACGTTTAATGAACGTACCCGAACAAAACTTTATAAATTGATTCTGGACACACTGGGCCTCGGAACCAAGTGCAATCAGAAACTACAGACTCGTAAAATTCCTATGTATTAAGAAACAAAATCCATGGGAATTCTGGGTCTTTACATTATCCTCACCTCAGGTATTAACATACCAGTAAGCTACAACTCGAACTAAGGGAACAAATGGCGGTATTGAGCACACATCGGAGCCTCCCATTCCCATGTTCTCTCTTGGAGGTTCTCGTGCTGCCAGCAAACGCGCACCAGAGGTGTCGACCGTCCACATAGTACTCTCTCCTGTTGATCCTCAATCTTCACTAGAACCTCCGTGAAAGTTTCCCCATCATCTATGTTCAGCTCCCTGTGGTCGATGATGTGGGATGGGTCGTGCACATATCTCCTCAGCTGAGATACGTGGAAGATGTTGTGCACCTGGTACAATTGAGGTAGAAGAGCCAAGCGGTAAGCCACCTCGCCTACTTTGTTGGGGACCTGGAAAGGTCCGATGAATCATGGAGATAACTTGCCGCCTCGGCCAAATATCCGTAGACCTCATCGAGGTGACACCCGCAGGAAGACATGGTCACCATCCTATAACTCTAGAGGTCTCTGTCTCCCCTCAGCATAAGACTTATTCCCACTCTGTACAGTCTTCATCCACTCCTAGATGGTCTGCACCTTCTCAGTGGTATCTCATACCATCTCTGGTCCCACTAGTGCTGACTCCCATGGGTATGTTTAGTACAGTGGTGATTTGCAAGGCCGACCATACAAGGCCTCAAAAGGTTCCATACTTATGGTGCAGTGATAGATGTTGTTGTAGGAAAACTCCACCAAAGGTAAGTAATCCTCCCAGCAGTGACCTAAGTTGAGGACACATGCACAGAGCATGTCCTCGAGGGTCTGAATGGTCCTCTCGGTTTGACCATCTGTCTGAGGATGGAAGGCGGTGCTCAAACGTAGTTGTGTCCTGTAAGCCTCCTACAACCCCTTCCATAGCTGGGAAGTGAAGCGTGTGTCACGGTCGGAGAAAATAGAAGAAGGTACTCCATGAAAACGCACTATCTCCTACACATAGAGGCGTCCCAAGCTCTCAAATGATCCCTACTCTCTGATCAGTAGGAAGTGGGCCGACTTGGTGAGTCGGTCGACGATCACCCATATCGAATCATGAATCCTGGATGTACGTGGAAGACCCGTCATGAAGTCCATGGATATCCCATCCCACTTCCACTCTAGTACCTCTAAGGGATGAACCAAGCCTGTGGGTACCTAGTGCTCCGCCTTCACTTGCTAACAAGTGAGGCATCGTGAGACAAACTCTGCTACCGCATTCTTCATACCCAGCCACCAGTGCTGTCATCGAAGGTCCTGGTACATCTTCGCCACACCTGGATGTACCACTAGAGGGGAAGTGTGGAACTCCGTCAACACATCCTCTTGAAGTGAAACTGGTACCAAGGTACGTCCTCTGAAGAGGATGACGTGCTCCCCACATTTATAAAATTCATCAGGTGCCTGCCCCGTGGATATCTGAGCACGTCACATCTCGCAGTCATCATCCCCATGATGTGCCTCCCTGACTCACTGAAGAAGTGGGGGAGTGACTGTGAGAGACTGTAGATAGGATGCTCCATCCCTATCCACAAAGGATATCTGTAAGGCATCCAGTTGCTCTGTCGCCTCTCTTAGCAGCTGAATGTCTGATCTCCTATTGAGATCATCCACAACAACATTCCCTTTCCCAGGAGTATATACTATCTCAAAGTCATAGTCCTGGAGGAACTCAAGCCATCGTCGTTGTCTCAGGTTCAAGTCCTTCTGAGAGAAGATATACCTGAGACACTTGTGATCAGATTAAATGGTAAAATGTTCACCCATCAGATAGTTCTGCCATATCTTCAAGGCGAAGACCACTGCTGCTAACTCCAGTTCATGGGTAGTGCAGTTCTATTCATGCTGCCTCACCTTCCGAGAACCATATGCGATCACTGATCGCTCCTACATTAAGACACACCCCAGTCTGGTCCCTGATGTGTCTCAGTAGACTACATAACATACGCCTTCCTCTGGAAGCCTCAAAATGGGGGCACTAGTCAGCCTCTGCCCCAGCTCCTGAAAGCTCTTCTGGCATCTCTCCGACCACACGAAGGGTTTCCCCTTCTTCATCAAGGCTTAAAGTGGTGCGGTGACTCTGGAGATGTCTAGAATGAATCTCCAATAGTATCCATCCAAGCCCAGAAAACTCCAAACCTCTGTCACACTCCTGGGTGGCTCCCAAGAAAGCACTGCCTCAATCTTTGTTGGATCCACTGCAACTCCAGCATCTAAGATGATGTGTCCCAAAAAGTGAACCTCTCAAATACAAAACTGGCACTTTTAGAGATTACCATAAATCTAGTGCTCTCGGAGTGTGTCCAGTACTACCTACAAATGGTAGGCATGATCCTCCTTAGTAAACGAGTAGATCAGTATGTCGTCGATGAAGACTACAACAAAGTGATTGAGGTAAGGCTGGAAGATCCTGTTCATGAGACTCATGAACAATGCTGGAGCATTGGTTACGCCGAAGGTCATAACCCAGAACTCGTAGTGGTCTTACCGACATCTAAAGGTCGTCTTCAGCACATCCTCATCTCGAAATATGAGCTGTTGATAGCCTGATCTGAGGTCTATATTCGAGAACAATCAAGCTCCCTTAAGCTGATCAAAGAGGTATCCAATCCTCAGAAGTGGGTAATTGTTCTTCAAGGTCACCTACTTCAGGCAATGGTAGTTGACACAGAGGCTCAATCTCCCATCCTCCTTCTTGGAGAACAGAATTGGGGCTTCCCAGGGAGAAACACTGGGTCGGATGAATCCCTTCCCCTGCAAGTCCTCCAGCTGTACCCTCAACTCGCGAATCTCAGTGGGATCCATCTAATATGCTGGAGAAGATATCGGTGTCTTCCCAGACTACAGGTCAATGTAGAAGTCCACCTCTCTATGAGTAGGTAGTCCTCAAACATCGTCAGGGAAAACATCCGCATACTAGGCCACCACTATAGGATAATTCGGACTCTCCACATCTACTGCTCCGAGGGTAAGGCAAGCCAACTGGTGAGTGATCGGTTGCACCCTCCTCCGAGTAAGTTCGTCCTACGCTATGAAGGTTCCCTTCTCTCCGGTGAAGGTGAACCTAGTCCCATCCGTGTGGACACACCATACTTTGCGCCTAATACAGTCGATCTGAGGATGGACTGTAGATAACTAGTACATACCTAAGATGATGTCGTAAGGCCTTGACGTCGCTATGAGGATATCCCAGCTGAAGCTCACACCTCCTAGAGTAATATCACACTACCGGAACCCGTGTGTAATCATCAAGTCTTCTCCCATAGGAGTCTCTAGCCGTAAGGATCGATCCAACGACTTCGTCGGAATCTTCGAGCTCCAAACGAGGGAAGTGGCAATGAAAGAGTGACTGGAACCTGTGTCTATAATAACTACCGATATGGTGGAGTAGACATAGATTGTACCTTGTATCATCTCTAGAGAGCCATGGTCGAAGGCCTCAGCTGCCTAAAGCTGAGCTCTCCCCTGTCCACCTACTCCCTGCAGTCAGGGTAGACCTCGGGGTGGTGGTGGAGGTAGCACCTTGTATCGTAGACCGCCGCCAACTGCTCGACCATCTCCTCAGCCACGTCTACCTCGTCCCTGCAGACCACCTCAATCAAACCTCTGCCTCTTCCTAGGAGGTCCCTAAACTGACTGTTGATCGTCAGAACGGTGGGTCAGACAGTCATGAGCCATGTGACTAAGCCCGCTGCATGAGTAACATTGTCCACTCCTGGCATGATGGGCTCTGTCTCCACTCTGGGTGCCCCGCACAACCGATCCTGAGTTATGCAGTTGACCACCTGTAGGTCTGGTCCTCTTGGACCTCTGCGTCATCTATCTACTGCCAGCTATATAAGACTCCACTGCAAGTCGACTAGTGGTGGGTCTCGCTGCTGGAGACTGCTCAGCAAGGAAACTCTTCACTAGGAGGGATCTCTCCAACACACCCACCTATGTCGAGATGTTGTGGGAGATAACTAAATCTTTGATCTCTCGCCTGAGTCCCTTATCAAAGGTCTAGGCCCTGAATAATGGGTCCCGTAACATATCAGTGGAGTATCATGAGAGATCGGTGAACCTCACTGAGTACTGCACCACCGTCATACTACACTGTTGTAGATTCAGTATCTCCTGTATCCGCACTGCTCATAGGGTCGCTGGAACAAACTCCGACCAGAATAGGATCTCAAAGTCTTCCCATATAAGTGATGCCTCATCATGCATCTAGAGCAACAGGCTCCACCATCTACCTGCTAGTGCTTGAAGGAGGCTAGTAGTAAGGATCGCCATTAAGTTGGCTGGTGTCCCTACCAGTCTAAAGACTCTCACCACAGCCTCCAGCCAATCCTCATCCACCTACAAGTCTGTCTCTCCCCTGAACCTAGGTGGCCTCTGGTGATGGAACTCATACAGCACGCTCAAGCGGCATGCACTCTCTGCTGCTAGGTCCGGTGGCATCGGTGGCCCAACGGGGAGTAGTACCGCTGGTGCCTCAACTGGAAGAGGGCCATGTACTGAGGCCTCATCGCTCGGTGGGATGTCAGTATGTACAACTCTCAGGGCCCTAGCCGGTCGTCCACGGGGAGGCATCCTGAAAAAAACAGATGTAACACGGTCAAAAGACTATATCTGGTGAGATGACCTGGTTTGAGATGACTTGAATAAAAAAATTTAAAACACACACGCAATCAGTGTTTTCATGTGCTAATTCAGAAATCAGTAGTCAGGGTCCTGGTGTATGGATACATCGGCTGCCGCACCAACACTGGACTCCCTGAACTAAAAACCACACTCAGTACTATTAACACTATTGCTTCACAGAAAATAAATATCATAATCCTAAGTTCTGCGGTAGAACCGACTCCTTTGATACCAATTTGTCACGACCCGTCCTTAGGACCCGTGTCTTGACTACCCCAAGCCCGCCTTCCATAGGGCAGGGGCTGGAGAATAGCACCAAAGAAGTAAATCCCTAAGTTGGGAAGGCATTTCCATTATAAAAAGTAGACACACACAATCAAAGTACACAACTGGATGTAAAACACTAAGTAAAACTGAATACAAAGGTAGTACTGAAGGTAAAGGTCCGGAAATACAATACCAACAGAAAAGTACCAGGAAAAGACAAAACAGGTACAACTAAAAGACAAACAGCTGGGAGGTGTCTAGCATCTCCTAGATCGTCCACCACGGATCCTACCTGAAGGGTAGGTACAGTTAGCCTCCTCAGCGCTCCACGTCCATCTGTCTCCTCTGGGTACCGTCTCATCGTGAGGTCCACCTCCAGGTACCGTCCAGTCTGAGCGCTCTTGGCCACCATCAGCCTTCTCCGTCGTCTACATCTAACACAATGAGGTGCGGGCCTAGCCCGTGCAGGGGTGAGTATAAAGATACTCAGTAGGGAACCCAAGACCCTCAAGGTCTCAAAAAATCCAACAAGGATAAACCACAAAGTATGATTTCAACGGATAACTATTACTTAGGTATATAACCATACATATACCTAAGTTATCAAGTAACTCATCTCAATCATCACAAAACACAAAGGTCATTGACTCAGCTCAAACCAGGATTTTCATTATTAAAACCACAGCTGCTGGAGAACTCCTCCTCTGTCGAGTACAGTGGATCTGTCGCTACATAGAGTCACTTCTCACTAACCTTGGACTTCTGAGGTACTTCTCCTGTTGATTATTGTGGGTCTACTTCCAAATATCGGGCGCTCCGTCCGTTGTGGGTCTGCCGCCAAATATCGGGCGCTCCCCCTAATAGCCTACAGAGGTACTCCTCCCGTCGATTACCATGGTTCTGCTTCCAACTACCAGGCGCTCTGTCCTCCATGGTTCTGCCGCCAAATACCAGGCGTTCGAACTGGGCTAGTCGAATCACTCCGAGTTGAAACGGTCAAGCAGTCGTCAGGTCTGTTAGCTACTAGGTATATGTACACTATCTGCTCATCACTGGAAGGATTCGCTCCATGAGCTAATGGTCGATACTCCAAGTGTCAAAAAGTCTCACGTAGAAGTATCGAAAAGGACCGCCACGTCATAGGGGTCTCAACACAATAGACGGCGCGTCAATCGGACGCCCGGTCTGTGAGTTATTAGCATTTTAGTCCCGGGGGCCCGGTTGGATTCGCGTACGAACCAACCTGACTGTGACTCAACTATACCCCAAACTTCAGTGGGGTATACTCAAAGAGATGGCTATGCTCCCAGAATATTGGCGCTACTGACGGTTCGTCAATCGGACGTCTGGTGCCAAAGATATGGCCCAAGAAGGTAATGGGTCAGTAATGGGCCTGGGTCCGGTCCGACATGGTCGGGCCGACTCAGCCCCACCCAGTCTGGGCTGACCCAGTCTGGGTCGACCCGGTCAGACTTGCTGGGTCTGACCCGGCCCATTGGACGGGTCAGCCCATTATGTTTTGACCAGGTTCGCTCGGTTCGGCCCATCAGACCGTGAGGGTGGTTCGGCCCGGTAGTCACCACGTAGGCGGCTTGATAACTCGGCTCGAGAGACCGGACCGGTTCGGCCAACGACACCATGGGGGACACCGCGGGACGGCTTGGGAGGCCGGTGTCCGGGAGGCCAGCAGGTTGGTCGTGCGGTGCACGGGCAGGCCAGCTGGTCACCGGCAGATCGCAGGTACACCGGGCAGGCCGGCTGGTCACCGGAAGATCGCAGGTCCGTCTCACTAAGATTAATCCAACAAAGTCGACGGCATGTCAATCGGACGTCCGGAGCTCAAGTTATAAGTGTTTCTGCTCCGAGGGCCCGGTTGGTTTCGTGTACGAACCAACCCGGCCGAATCCAAATTACTCTGAAACCTTGAGTTTAATATACTGAAATGACCGTCTCGATCCAAGGATCGCTACTCAATTGACGGTGCGTCGATCGGAGGTCTGTAGCCCAAGTTATGGGCAAAAGACCGAAAGGGGTCCGGAAGTGGGGGTTTCGGGCATAGGTCGACCCGACCCAAGACCCCCCTGGGTCGGCCCGAACCGGGTCGACCCGACCCGAGTCCAGGTCCGGCCTGCTTGGACGCGGCCCGGCCCAGCTGGCGCGGCTCGGTGGTCGGGTGGCTCGGCCGTTTCGGCCCAGCGGTTGGGAAAAGGGGGGAGCCGCCCCCTTGAATGAACTGTAGCCTCGCGTGGGGGCCACCCCTTGCCAACGGATGCGGCCGAGCACCGCGTCCCGCCTCCCTCAGTCCCGTGCAGTCGTGGGACCAGTGGCCTGTCGTCGCGGCTTCAACCGCAGTGGCCCTCCCCGATGGCGAGGCGCGCCGGCGGTGTTTTCCGCGGACCACCGGACGCGCTCCAGTGGTCCGTTTTTCCTGCTGTCTTCGCCAGCGGTCCTCCCGGGATCAGCTCTTCACTTCGAAGACCTCAAAATTCCCTTGAGGCCTGCTTCATCATCGTCCTCCGATCCTCACACCAAGAACGAAGAAACGGTGGGTTCGTACTTGTTCGTTGGTCTGCACCCACCGCGTTAGCGGTATAAATGGTTTCCAATATAATTTAAACACATGCCGAGGATATAAATCACATAGATTTAATTGAACCAAAACCCATATTTCAAGCGGTTGATGATTCGAAGATTGTCGCAGTAGAAGGAATGTCATGGAAGAAGTGTCGCGGAAGAAGTGTCACGGAAGGAGCATCACGGAAAGAGGATCGTCACGTTGTGGAGAAAGGATTCATCAGCATCGCGTCGTCGATCTTCGAGGATCCGGAGTTCTTGTCGACCTTCGTCGGAGGTCGGTGTTCTTCACGTTCTTCGCATTATTCGCGTTCTTCGTCGAGGAGTAAGAACTTCACGGATTGAGAGAATTCTCCCAATTCCTCTCGCACAACCCACCTCTAATAAAATAAGAATTGTCTTATTTTATTAACACAAGCCAACGTTTGAATTTCAAAAAGAATTGAAACAAACAATTAAGTGAATTAATTAAAATGTTTAAACTGCCAAATTAAGGAGGCGTTTATTATCCAGAATAAACGCAAGGGTTGACTTCATTAAAAAGGGGGTGCGGGTGCGTTACTTAATTAAAGGAGGGGGTTAAAAAATGTGAAAGAAACGGTGGGGCTCGTGTGGGACCCATCCCAAAAATATCCTACCTAGTGGTGTAGGATATTTTGGGTCCCACTTTAACCTCTTAACTTAGGTTAAACAACTTAATATAAAATAAATTGGTCGCACCATTTTATTTTATTCATTCACTTAACCCGAAAATTTAAAAAAAACCACACCCGAGAAAACGCAACTCTAGAAAAGGTGTTTCTAAGCAATTACTGGTGCTGCGATACCATCGGTGCCCTTAGAATTCGATTCCGATCACTGATTCAAAAGTTAGAAAAACCCGATCGTTCGTTCACTGAACGTACCTGAGCTAAACTTCAGAAAATGATTCCGGGCACACCGGGCCTCGGAATCAGGTGCCGTCAGAAACCGCGTGCTTGTAAAATTCCCAAGAAAATTAAGAAAAAAAAATTCCTTGAATTTTACGGGTCTTTACATCACTCCCACCTCAGGGATTTACGTCCTCATAAAGATACATCATAAACTAGGGAAACAAATGTGGTTACTGAGCATGCATCTGAGCCTCCCGCTCCCAAGTGCTCTCCTGGAGGTTCCCGTGTTGCCATCTGATGTGCACTAGAGGAATCGATCATCCACGTAGAACCTGCTCCTGTCGATCCTCGATCTCCACTGGGACCTCCGAAAAAGTCACCCCATCATCAACGTCCAGCTCCCCATGGTCAATGATATGCGTCGGGTCATGCACGTATCTCCTCAACTAAGATACGTGGAAGATGTCATGCACCCGGTGCAACTGAGGTGGTAGATCCAGGCGATAAGCCACCTCGTCAATCATACTGAGGACCTGGAATGGTCCGATGAAGCATGGAGACAACTTGCCGCCTCGGCCAAATCTCTGTAATCCACGTCGAGGCGAGACCCTCAAGAAGATGTGGTCGCCATCCTCGAACTCCAGTGGCCTCCGCCTCCTATAAGCATAAGACTTATGCCGGCTCTGATATATCCTCATCTGCTCCTGGATGACCTGGACCTTCTATATCGTGGCCTAGACAATCTCTGGTCCCACAAGTGCTGAATCCCCAGGGTCTGTCCAGCATAGGGGTGATCTGCAAGGTCGGTCGTACAATGCCTCGTAAGGTTCCATCCCGATGGTGGAGTGGTAGATATTGTTGTACGCGAACTCCGCCAAGGATAGGTGGTCCTCCCAACTGCGACCAAAGTTGAGGACACATGCGTGGAGCATGTCCTTGAGAGTTTGAATGGTCCTCTCCATCTGACCATCTGTCTGAGGGTGAAAGGCGGTACTCAGACGTAGTTGCGTCCTAAATGCCTCCTACAACCCCTTCCAAAGCCGGGAAGTAAAGCGAGCATCTTGATCGGAGAAGATAGATGATGGAACACCATGAAGCCGTATAATCTCCTAAACGTAGATATTTCCCAAGATCTCCACTGATCCCTGCTCTCTGATGGGTAAGAAGTGAGCTGACATGGTGAGTCGGTCGACAATCACCCAAATGGAGTTGTGACCTCTAGAAGTGCGTGGAAGTCCAGTCACAAAGTCCATAGATATCCCGTCCCACTTCCACTTAAGGACCTCTAAGGGCTGTACCAACCCTGCTGGTACCTGGTGCTCTTCCTTCACCTGCTGGCAGGTGAGGCATCGAGAAACGAACTCTACCACAACCTTCTTTATGCCTAGCCACCAGTGCTATCATCTGAGATCCTGGTACATCTTTGCCACTCTAGGATGTACCGCCAAAGGGGAAGTGTGAAACTCTCTCAGTACCTCCTCCTATAAAGCAACTGGTACCAATGTACGTCCTCTGAAAAGTACATTGTGCTTTCCTCCAAAAGAGAAACAATCAGGTGCCTATCCTGAGGATATCTGCGCACGTTGCGTCTCACAGTCGGCGTCCCCACGATATGCCTCTCTGACCCGCTTCAGTATTTGAGGAGTGACTGTGAGTGACTGAAGAAAGGCTGCTCTATCTCTATCCACGAAGGATATCTGTAAAGCGGCTAGCTGCTCTGTCGCCTCCCCAAGTAGCTGAATGCCCGTCCTTATGCTGAGAGCATCAGCTACCACATTCCACTTTCCAGGAGTATAGACTATCTCAAAGTCATAGTCCTAGAGGAAATCGAGCCATCTTCGCTGTCTCAGGTTCAGGTCCTTCTGTGAGAAGATGTACCTGAGACTCTGATGGTCAGAATATACTGTAAAGCGCTCGCCCATCAGATAGTGTCGCCACATCTTCAGAGAAAAGACCACTGCTGCTAACTCCAGGTCATGGGTAGCGTAGTTCTGCTCATGTTGCCTCAACTGACATGATCCATAGGCGATCACGTCTCGATCCTGCATCAGGACACATCCAAGTCCGGTCCTTGACGCATCGTAGTAAACTACGTACCCAACTCCCTCCTCTGGTAGCCTCAAGATAGGTGCACTGGTCAATCTTTGTATCAGCTTCTGGAATCTCTGCTGACATCTGTCTGACCAACCAAAGGGTTTCTCCTTTTTCTTCAAAGTTGATAGTGGTTCTGCAACTCTAGAGAAGTCTGGCACAAATATCCGATAGTACCTAGCTAGTCCCAAGAAACTTCGCACCTCTGTCACGCTCCTGGGTGGCTCCCAAGCTAGCACTTCCTCGATCTTCGCAGGATCCACCGCAACTCCCGCCTCAGAGATGACGTGCCCCAAGAAGTGGACCTCACGTAACCAGAACTGACACTTCAAGATCTTTCCATAAAGCTGGTTCTCTCAGAGTGTGTCTAGTATAACCCGCAAGTGGTAGGCGTGCTCCTCCTCGGTTGTCGAGTATATCAAAATGTCGTCAATGAAGACCACGACAAATCGATCGAGGTATGGCTGAAAGATCCTGTTCATGAGGCCCATGAACACTGCTGGAGAATTGGTCACGCTGAAGGGAATAACCAAGAACTCATAGTGGCCATACCGACATCTGAAGGTCACCTTCTGCACGTCCCCGTCCCGAACTCTGAGCTGATGATAGCCTGACCTAAGGTCTATCTTCGAGAACCACCGTGCTCCCTTGAGCTGATTGAAGAGGTCATAAATCCTCTGTAGTGGATACTTGTTCCTCACTATCACCTGGTTCAGGCGACGATAGTCGACACAAAGTCTCAAGCTCCCGTCCACCTTCTTGGCGAACAATATCGGGGAAGCCTAGGGTGAAACACTGGGTCGGATGAATCCCTTGCCCTACAAGTCCTCCAACTGTACCCCTAGCTCTCAAAGCTCAGCGGGGGCCATCCGATATGATGGAGTGGATATCGGGGCTATCCCGGGGTACAGATCAATATAAAAGTCTACCTCTCTGTGAGGAGGTAGTCCTGGAACGTCGTCGGGGAAAACGTACACATATTGATCCACCACTGTAGGAAAAATAGGACTCTGCACGTCAACTGCTCCGAGGATGAGGCTAGCCAACTGATGAGTGATGGGTTGTCCTCTCCTCTGCGAGAGTCCATCCTGTATTGTGAAGGCTCCCTTCTCGTCGGTGAAGGTGAAACTGCTCCCGTCGGTGCGTACACACCGCACCTTGTGCCTAATACAGTCAATCTAAGCATGGACTGTAGATAACCAATCCATGCCCAAGATGACTTCGTAAGGCCTCGATGCCACTACAAGAAGATCCCAGCCGAAGCTCTCACCTCCTAGAGTAAGCTCACACTGGCAACACCAGTGCGTAATCGTTGAGTCTGCTCCCGTAGGAGTCTCTAGCCGTAAGGATCGAGCCAACGGCTCTGTCAGAATCTCCGACCTCTGAACAAGGGCAGCGGCTATGAAAGAATGACTCGATCTTGTGTCTATAAGAACTGCAAAAAGGGTGGAATAGACACAGATAGTACCTCGAATCATCTCGGGCACACCGTGGTCATATACCTCCGCTGCCTGGAGCTGTGCTTGTCTCTACCCGCCAGCTCCCTGTGTTCGGGGTGGGCCTCCTGGTGGTGGTGGTGGTAGAGCCCGAAAGCATCACCCACCACCTGATGCTCGGACAGCTCCTATGCCTCATTCGCCTGCTCCCTACGGACCTCCACGGTCGACCCTATGCCTCTGCCTGGGTGGTCCCTCAACCGTCTTCTGCTCCTCAGTACGGCGGGTCGGGCAGTCACGAGCCATGGGGCCCTGCCCGCCGCATTCGTAGCACTATCTGCCTCTCGAAAGACTGGCTCCGCACTGAGTGCCCCGCACCTCTGAGCCAGTTTCCTGAGGTCGTCTGCCAGAGGGTATGGTCTTCCTGGACCCATGAGTCATCCGTCGACTGCCTGATGCTGAAGACTCTGCTACGTGCCACCCTGCGGTAGGTCTCGTTGTTGATGTAGGCTCAGCAAGAAAGCTCTCGATGAGAAGGGCTAGATCCAGTACCCCTACCTGTGTCGGAATGCTGAGGTAGATCAGTGACGCCCTGATATCATTCCTCAATCCCTACTCAAAGGTCTAGGCCCGAAAGAATGGGTCTCGTACCATGTCCGTCGAATAGCGCGAGAGATCGGTAAATCTCTCCGAGTACTGGGCGACCATCAAGCTGCCATGCCGCAACTGTAGTAGCTCATGGATGCACACCGCACAGAGGGTGGATGGGACGAACTCCAAGCGGAAGAGGCTCTCAAAGTCCATCCAGAGGAGTGATGCCTTGTCGTGCACCTAGAGAATCAAGCTCCACCATCTGCCTGTTGTCGCGTGCAGGAGGCTCGCTGCGAGGATCACCATGAGGTCTGTTGGTGTCCTCACTAACCTGAAAACTCATACAACTGCCTCCAGCCAATACTAGGCTTCCTGAGGGTCCATCTCCTCGTGGAACCTAGGCGGTCGCTGACGCTGAAACTCATGCAGTGCACTAAGGCGACGTGCATCGTCAGCGGCTGGGGCTGGAAGCATCGGTGGCTCGGCGGGTAGAGGTACCGCCGATGCCTCTACTGTCAAAGGGCCCTGTACCAAGGCATCGTCGCTCGGTGGGCTGTGGTCATGCACAATGCTCGGAACCTTAGCTGGCTACCATCGTGGGGCCATCCTGAAAATAAATAGGTGTGCCACGGTCAAACAGTATACCTAGTGAGCTGACACAAAGTAATCTCAAAGAAAACTTGAAACACACATGCAATCAATGTTTTCATGCATTAAGTCGGAAATCAGAAGTCAGGGTCCTGGTGTACGGATACGTCAGCCGCCTCACCAACACTAGACTCCCTGGACTGATAACCACACTCAATACTCTCAACACTATTGCTTCACATTGAAAAAGATCAGATTCTTAAGTTCCGCGGTAGAACTGAACTCCTCTGATACCAATTTGTCACGACCCGTCCTCGGGGCCTGTGCCGTGACTACCAAAAGACCTCCTTCCATAGGCCAGGGGCTGGAGACTAGCACCAAGGTGTAATTCCTGGTAAAAAGGGAAGGCATTGCCTTTGTAAAGTAAACAAACACAACAGAGCAAACAAGCAGAAGTAAACACTAAGTAAAAACTGGCTACAATAGTAAGTGCGGAAAAGTAAGTGGGACAGAATACAAACCCAAACTAAAAGTAAAGTACAACTGAAAAGGGAAAACAACAAC
Organism: Viscum album; assembly: GCA_963277665.1. Lineage (NCBI taxonomy): Eukaryota > Viridiplantae > Streptophyta > Magnoliopsida > Santalales > Viscaceae > Viscum > Viscum album. Next base: position 659,509,225 of record OY728140.1, read on the forward strand.
TGAAAAGTAAAGCCACAGCCTCGAGCCGTCCACTGGAAGTCCCACCTGAAGGGTGGGTACAGATAGCCTCCACAGCTCCTCGGGTCCAGCCGTCCACTCCGAGTACGTCACGCCCAGTGGTCCACCTCCAGGTATCGTCCTGCTCTGCAAGCCTCACCACGATCAGCGTTATCCGTCATCTGCAACCAACACAATGTAGTGTGGGCATATCCCGTGCAGGGGTGAGTATAATCTACTTAGTAGGGACCCCGAGACCCCCGAAGGCCTCCCAGAATCCACAAAGGAGAGATAAAATCACGAAGTAACATCTGAAACTACTTTGGTATATGCCAATACATATACCTAAGTCACCAATTCACGTTCGGTTCCAACATCCGAGCTCAAGTACAACCCATTCCACACAGTAAGGCAAAACGTAATCCACACAAGAAAGCACAACACAATCCACATAGGAAAGCAAAACAAGATTCAGCTCACACAGGTATACTTCTTCGTAAGACGATAGAGATGATCCGGGGTAGCCACTGATTCATCTAAGTTGTCAGACCCACACAATATCGATAGGTACTAACCCCCGCAATGACCCACAAAGGATCGATAGGTAACTAACCCCCACAATGACCCACAAAGGATCGACAGGTAACTAACCCCCGCAATGACCCACACAGGATTGGACCCACACAGGATCTGTAGGCGCTGGCCCACACAGGACCGCTGAGCGCTGACCCACACAGGATCTGACCCACACAGGATCGGTAGCACTGATCCACGTAGGATTGCTGAGTGTTGTAGTCGTCACCATCGAATCCACGGAGGATTTCTGCACAGTCGTCATCGTCGTCGTAGTCGCAACCAGCTCTAGGGTTCCCGCACACAGCAAGCTCATTTGGGAGGGTCCGCTCCACGAGCCGATGGGCTGATACATCAACTGAAACTTAGTCTGAATTTGATGTATCTAAAAGTTCTGTATCGTCAACAGGAACACAACATCACAGATGGCGCGTCAATCGGACGCCTGGTCTGAGAGTTATTGGATTTTTCGTCCCAGGGGCCTGGTTGGTTTTTAAGTCAAAACCAACCCGACCATACTCCAACTATGTCCAAACCTCGAGTGGAGTAAGCAAAAAGGTCTGTCTCACTAAGAGGAATCCAACAAAGTCGACGGCACGTCAATCGGACATCCGGAGCACAAGTTATAAGCGTTTCCGCTCCGAGGGCCCAGTTGGTTTCGTGTACGAACCAACCCATCTGAACCCAAAGTACTCCAAAACCTTGAGTGTAATATATCGAAACAACCATCTCGATCCAAGAATCTCTACACAACTGATGGTGCGTCAATCGGAGGTTCGAAGCCCAAGTTATTCGCAAAATACCGAATGGGGTCCGGAAGTGGGGGTTTCGGGCACGGGCTGACCCGTCCCGAGACCCCCCTGGGTCGGCCCGAACCGGGTCGACCCGACCCGGGTCCAGGTCCGACCCGCTTGGGCGCGGCCCGGTGGCCGGGTGGCTCGGCCGTTTCTGCCGAGCGGTTGTGCAAAGGGGGGCGCCGCCCCCTTGAATGCACCGCGGCCCCGCATGGGGGCCGCCCCTTGCCAACGGACATGGCTAAGTGCCACGTCCCGCCTCCCTCGGTCCCGCGCGGTCACGGGACCAGCGGCATGCCGCCGCGGCTTCAACCATGGCGGCGCGCCGGAGGTGTTTTCCGTGGACCACCAGACGCACTCTGGTGGTCCGTTTTGCCTGTTGTCTTCGCCAGCGGTCATCCCGGGATCGGCTCTTCACTACGAAGACCTCAAAATGCCCTTGCGGCTTGCTTCATCATCGTCCACCGATCCACACACCAAGAATGAAGAAACGGTGGGTTTGGACTTGTTCGTTGGTCCGCACCCACCCCGTTAGCGGTATAAACAGTTTCCGACATAATTTAAACACATGCCGAGGATATAAATCACATAGATTTAATTGAACCAAAACCCCTACCTCAAGCGGTTGATGATTCGAAGATTGACGCGGGAGAAGGAACGTCACAAAAGAAGTGTCACAGAAGAAGCGTCACGGAAGGAGTGTCGCGGAAGGAGGATCGTTGCGTCGCGGAGAAAGGATTCGTCGGCGTCGCGTCATCGATCTTCGAGGATCCGGCATTCTTGTCGACCTTCGTCGGAGGTCGGCGTTCTTCACGTTCTTCGCGTTCTTCGTGTTCTTTGTCGAGGAGGAAGAACTTCACGGCTTGATATAATTCTACTAATTCCTCTCGCACAACCCACCTCTACTAAAATAAGAATTGTCTTATTTTATTAACACAAGCCAACATTTGAATTTCAAAAAGAATTGAAACAAACAATTAAGTGAATTAATTGCAATGTTTAAACCGCTAAATTAATGAGGCGTTTTTTATCCAGAATAAATGCAAGGGTTGACTTCATTAAAAAGGGGGGTGCGGGTGCGTTACTTAATTAAAGGAGGGGGTTGAAAAAGGTGAAAGAAACGGTGGGGCTCATGTGGGCCCCACCCCACAAATATCCTACCTAGTGGTGTAGGATATTGTGGGTCCCACTTTAACCTCTGTTGGGAAAAAATCCCTCAAGGTATCATTGAAGCCTTTTTGAGGTGATTTTGTTTGTTGACAAAGTGGACATCTGAGTTGTGATTGTTGACAAAGAGGATTTCATGGTGGAATGTCGAGTTCAAGAGCTGAGGTCAACGATCCATGTTTGATTCAAGAACGTCGATAAAAGGAATGGATGATCTGGAGGCGGTACAAAAGAACAGATACAAGGTGGCGCCGTTTTCCAGTGTTTGCCAAATTTTTGGGCCTGAAAATCGGCAAATGAAGAAAAGTGTTTTTGGCAAAGGTACTTGCGTGCCGTGGACTTGGAGTATAAGAAACTTGCGCGTCATATGTTTTTCAAGATCAGAAGATCAAAATATGGCTAAGGAAATAGGTTCGCGCAAGTTTGGGAGTTGGTCGCGCAAGTGTCTAAAAGGAGAGAAGACTTGCGCGCCGAGATTGGGTCGCGCAGGTGACTTGCGCGCCGTCGCGCAGGGTGGTCAGATTGCCTATAAATACTGGACCACCCCTCCTCAGTTTTCACCGGAGTTCAAAATGAGAGCTCCCGTCGTGCAGGTGTGGTGATCGCGCAAGTGGTGTGTGTGGTCGCGCAGGTGGGACTTGCGCGCCAGTGGTTGAAGTTGTGTGCCGGTGTTAGAAGTTGCGCGCCGGTTGGCAGTTACGCGCCAATATTGGTTTGGGCGTAAAAGGAAGAGAGTCGCGCAAGTTTGGAGTTGAGGAAGCTTTAGTCGCGCAAGTGTATGAGGAGGACTTTCGCGCCCGTTGTGACTTGCGCGCCGATACTTGCGCGCCGAGGTTGACTTGCGCACCAAGTAAGGTCTGTTCCAGCAGTGTTTTTTGGGCTGCGTGGAAGCTGGAAGTTTTCTCGATACCTTCGGTGCAAAGAGATATTCATCTATGGGTGAAAGTTTTACTTCAACAGAGCATCTACACACAGAGGAATATGCATTCATTCATGCAAATGAAGAGACCTACAGGTCTATAAACTGTGAGTGGATTCCTTCCAAGAGCAGTGAGATTAGGAAGAGGAAGAAGGTGATCCTCTCCACCGGCAGTGATCTAGAGAGAGAGAAACAGGGAGTGACCCTTGGGAAAGCAGTGAGCTGACCCTAAACTTTGTAAAGGCAGTGAGCCTGGGCATAGAAGTGATCTAGCCCGAATCTTGTAATCCACAGCTAGTGAAGATTAGTGGAATTTGGTACGACCGGTAACCTGTCGGCGTATGCTCCTTGGACGTAGCCCTTAGCGGTGAACCAAGTAAAATTGTTGTGTCATGTGCTTGATTTACATTCTGTTTATATCGTGCAGCAGGAAAAAGAGAGAATAGTGTTTTTCTTGACAGCGAAACAAGATCAGAACGGGCATTAAGTTTTAATTAGTCATACCCTGATTCACCCCCCCTCTCAGGGTATCCAGCCTAGTGGACCTAACAAGTGGTATCAGAGGGAAGGTTGAAAGTTGTTCTTCTCTCAATGGAGGTAACCAATCATAAAGGGATTCCGATCTTCGACGGATATAATTTTCAGATATGGAAGAATCGGATGCAACACTATTTCCGATCCTTGGGAATGGATGTGTTTTCAGCAGCTATGCATGGTATCACAGCTGATATTAATAGTGGTGCCTTATCAGAGGCTGAGCATAGAGAGTTGGATGCTGATTCCAAAGAAATCAATGCCTTAGGGGGAGCCCTTTCCAATCCCATATACACAAAGGTGATGTCATGCAAAACGTCACATTCCATGTGGGAAAAGCTTTTGAATATATATGAAGGGGACACAAAAGTCAGAGAGGCAAAGCTGCAGGTTTTGTGGAACAAATATGAAGATCTGAAAATGAACCCGAATGAGCCTATTGACGCATTCTTTGATAGGGTAAACATTGTTGTGGAAGATATGCGAGGTCTTGGAGAAGTCATTGAAGACATAAAGATTGTAAAGCGCATATTGAGGAAACTTCCACCTCGGTTCAATCCGAAAGTTTCAGTACTAGAAGATAAAGATCCAAAAGAGCTGACATTGGACAATTTGCACAGTACCTTGGTTGCATATGAAATGAGGAACGATGATAATGAGGCTGTGGAAAAGGGGAAGTCTAAAGAGGTGGCATTTAAGGCCATGAAGAAGCTCACCATTGAAGATTCTAATGAAGAAGAAGAGACAGATGAGGTGATGTCATTCCTTTCTTCAAATCTACAAAGAGGAAGAGGAAAGTTTAAAGGTAAACTTCCACTAGCATACTTTAGATGTGGAAAGGTTGGTCATCTTGCGGCAAGATGCCCCAAGAAGTTTCAAGATGATGATGATGATGATGACGTTGAAATTCCCAAAAAGAAGACTTCAGCTTTTGTGAAAGGGAAGAAACAATTCAAGAGAAATTTCTTCAAGAAAAAGAATCTTCTTTCACAAGAATTTGAAAGTTCAGATGAGTCTGAGGATGAAGAAGTTGAGGAAATAGAAAATTGCAGAGATCGTGGGGTAAATGCCTTGGTGGCAATTATTGGTAGTTCTCAAAAGAGAGAAGAAGTTGATGCTAAAGAAGAAGAAGAAATTGAAGGGAGAATTGATATGGAAGCCGAATTGGAAGCAGCTCTTGAGGAGATAGATGTTTGGAGAGCCAAAACGAAGAAAGCCAATAAAGTGGTTTGTGATGCCAAACTCTATATGCAACAACAGGATGAAGAAAAGTCTGAGCTATTAGAAGAAATTGAAAGACTAAAATCCTCAACACCAGAGAGATCAGAAAATATTGTTGAGTATAAGCTTAAAATTGAAGAAAAAAAGAAGGAAATTGATTGTTTGACTAACACAGGAAAGGAGAAGGTTAGATGTATCAAAGAGCTTGAAGAAGAAGTGGTCAGTCTGCGACAAAAACTTAAGAATCAAGATAAACTCTTGACCCCCAATGTGATATCCGAAAAGCAGGCTATTCAGAAGACAGAGAAGATGAAAGCGGAGCCTATCAGTTCAGTAGGTAAGAAACAGCAATTGAGCTCAGATGTTAAGGTCGTTTCTGGGCTTAGTCAAGAACAAAAATTTGCGACAATTGCAGTCAGACCGCAAGCACTCATCCCGAAAGTGAAGGTTGATTTGGGAACAAAACAGAATCAGAATATTCAGAGATCCCAAAGGGGAAATCATAGTGATGAAATATCATGAGGGAATGCATCCTATATCAGGTGTTATTGCTGTGGGAAAATGGGACATTCATAGTATGTGTGTTCCATAGCCAAGAGATACAGAAGGGAACATGAACAGAGATGGCATCCAAACAGAGAACGGTTTTCCAGAACACATTTTGAAGGACACTGTTTTTGGTGCGGAGGATTTGGACACATGGCTAGGTATTTCACTTCAACCATTCAGAGAAATGTGTCAAAGAATAATCAAAATGTTCGCAAGCAGCAAATCAATAAACCAACAAGTGAGTTAAAAGTTCAGAACAGATTTGCAGCTCTGCAAGATGAGGGTGGTCCATCATACTCTGAGAAAGAACAGAAGCCTCAATCCATGCCGAGTGTGAAAGAAAAAGTATGGACCAAGAAGAAGAAAAATGAGAAGGCTGTGGTGGCGCAGATTGCCCTTAAAGCATCAGATCGATCTGGTGTTTGGATCCTTGATAGTGGTTGCACATCCCACATGACGGGTAATAAGGATCTTGTTACAGGCATCAAATATGACAAAGAAAAAGTTGTCAAATTTGGAAATGATGAAGGCCTGAAGATTGTTGGCTCAGGGAAAGCCAAGTTTGGGGGCAAAGAGATGAGACGTGCTGATGTCTTGGTAGTAGAGGGTCTCAGTCATAACCTACTCAGTGTCAGTCAACTATGTGACTCTGGGCACTCTATCCAATTTACCAAGAAGATGTGTGTTGTGAAAGGAAAAGATGGAGCAGCTGTTCTGCAGGGAAAAAGGTCAAAGAGAAATCTCTATCTTGTAGGTGGGGAAGAAGATACTTGTCTTTTATCCAGAGAGGAAGAAAACCAGCTGTGGCATAAGCGACTTGGTCATCTATGCCAACCATATATGGAGGATCTCGTTAAATGTGATGATGCTAGATACATTCCCAAACTATCACGTGATCGCACTCATACGTGTGATGCTTGTCAACAAGGGAAAATCATTAGAAAGACATACAGGCCAAAGGAACAGAAATCAACTAGAGTGCTCGAATTGGTGCATGCTGATGTATGTGGACCTATCTCACCACGAGCTATAAATGGGCAAAGGTACTATGTTCTTTTCATTGATGACTATAGCAGAATGGCCTGGGTATTCATCATAACCCATAAGACAGAGGTGTTCAGTTGCATAAAGCAGTACAGGAGAGAATCAGAAAAGATGCTGGGGCAGAAAATTCTGAAGTTTTGTACTGATAACGGTACGGAATTTACAAACAGTCAGGTTGAAAACTATCTCGAGAAACATGGGATAAGGCATCAAGTTTCATCAGTAAGAACTCCCCAACAGAATGGAGTAGTTGAAAGGAGAAATCGGATCATCAACAATATGGCTAGAACAATGCTTATTGATAAGGACCTGCCAGAGAAATTTTGGAAGGAAGTAGTTTTGACATCGGTCTATGTTTCAAACAGGTCCCTGTTATGTCCGAAGCAAGGGAAGACTCCGTATGAACTGTGGTACGGAAAGAAGCCAATGTTGAAGTACTTTCGAATCTTTGGAAGTAAGTTTTTCATTCTCAACAAAGAACATCATAGGAAGTTTGAGGCACGAGGAGATGAAGGGATATTCCTTGGCTATTCTGGGAAAAGCAAAGCATATAAATGTTTCAATAAAAGGCTGGGAAAAATCATTGAAAGCAATGATGTCACTATAGTTGAAAATGAGCAGAATACTCAACGATCCAGTGAACAGTTCCTGGATGAAAGTGATGATGAGGTAAGCAACCCAGGGGGAGCAGAAGTGGCAGAAGCTGACTCAGAAGAAGATACTGATGATGAAGAGGAAAGTGTCAAGTCGGTGTCTGTGAGAAAGCCAAAGAGTCTAGATGAAATTGATAGGCAGAATATCATTGGTGATCAAACAGCTCCAGTTCAGACTCGAAGAATGAAATCATCACAGTAGGCATCGTTTTTGTCTCAAGTGGAGCCTAAATGTTTTTCTGATGCAGCTGAAGATGAAAACTGGGTTCATGCCATGAACGAAGAGCTTGATCAGATTGAGAAGAACCAGACATGGGAGATTGTTTCGAGGCCAGCAGACAAGAATGTCATCGGGAATAAATGGGTCTATCGCAACAAGATGAATGAAGATGGCACAGTGATTCGGAACAAAGCACGACTAGTGTGCAAGGGATACTCCCAGATAGAGGGAATAGATGTTGATGAGACATTTGCACCGGTTGCAAGGCTGGAGACAATCAGATTATTTTTGGCCATAGCAGTGCAAAGAAAGTTCAAAGTGTTCCAGATGGATGTCAAATCTGCATTCTTGAATGGGGTTCTGGAAGAAGAGGTGTATATTGAGCAGCCAGATGGTTTTCTCATTCATGAGGATGAGAACAAAGTTTGCAGGCTGAAGAAGGCGTTGTATGGGCTGAAACAAGCACCAAGGGCATGGTACTCAAGGCTTGATCAGTACTTGAAGAAGCTTGGTTTCCAGCGTGGAGGAGTTGACTACAACCTCTATTTCAGCAATGACAGTAATCAAAGGATGATGGTGCTAGTGTATGTCGATGACATAATTTTTGGTGGATCAGATGAAGCTTAGTGCAGACAGTTTTCCGAATTCACGAAAAATGAGTTTGAAATGTCAATGATTGGAGAGCTAACATTTTTCCTTGGTCTACAGGTGACACAAGGAAGGAATGGAACATTCATTTCTCAATCCAAATATTCCAAGGAGGTTCTAAGAAGGTTTGGAATGGATAATTCCAAGGAAATGAAGACTCTGGTTGCTACCCGGATGAAATTATCAAAAGATGAGGATGGCAAGGTAGTTAATATCACAGAATACAGGCAAATCATTGGAAGTCTGCTGTACTTAACCGCAACAAGGCCTGATATTGTTTTCGTCACATGCCAAGCAGTGAGATATCAGAGTAATCCCAAGTAAAGTCACATGCTTGCAGTGAAAAGAATACTTCGGTATATCAAGGTCACGGTGGACTTCGGCTTGACATACAACGAAAAATCTCAGACAGAGTTATTGGGATATACGGATGCAGACTGGGCCGGTTCATTAGATGATAGAAAATCAACATCAGGTGGTGCATTCTATCTTAGTGGATTGTGTATTTCTTGGATAAGTAAGAAACAAGATTTCATTTCATTGAGCACCGCAGAAGCTGAGTATATTGCGGCCACTCAAGCATGCACATAGTTATTGTGGATGAAGCAGCAGCTTGAAGATATGGGAGTTGAAGTGAAGTCTCCGATCGGAATCCAGTGTGACAACTCAAGTGCTATAAATCTTAGCAAAAATCCTGTCCATCATTCCAGGACAAAACACATTGAGATCAAGTATCATTTCATCAAGGAGAAGGTTGAGCAGGGCATCGTGAAGTTGGAGTATGTGCCTACAGAGCTACAGGTTGCAGACATTCTAACAAAGGCCTTACCCAAGGAAGCTTTTGAGAGGCATCGACTAGCTCTGGGAGTTCAGTCGATTCCCCGCACTTGAAATAGTGTGGATGCGGGACACCCCCCCTCTCCCCGAGGTATGATGTGTTTTTCCCTCATATGCTGATATGTGTTCTCTACTATGTTACAGACTACAAAGGACTGTCCTTTGGGTTCATTGACAAAGGGGGAGAAAATAATTGATTGTTCACGGGTGAGACAATGTGGAGAGTTGATAAATTTTGAATGATATGGGGAGAAGCTGACAGGCGGAGCAGCCAGATAGGGGGAGTTGAAGCCAATTGAACGTGCTTAGCCAGAGCTTAGCTTGGACAACACAGGAAGTATGGCTAAAGAGGTGTTGAAGCTGTGAGCAGAAAGGGGGAGCATATTAAATCTGACGATGCTAGAAGTGATCGATCAAAGAATAGATATCACGACAGCTGAGGATCGTGATAAAAGCAGAAGAGTGGTGTTGGACAGTGTTTGGTGTCAATAGTGGATGTCAGAGACAAAGTGATTCATTGATGAACTTTTCATTTACTCTTGTTTCTCACGCCGAGCATTGCTCATGTGGGCTTAGAGTATGTGTTGAGTAAATCCTTGGTCGCTATCAGAATTGCAATGAGGCGAATGGAGGCTAAAGAATCAATGACGTATCTTTGTTTGGAAGAGTTGTAAACAAACCCAAAGGGGGAGATTGTTGGGCAAAAATCCCTCAAGGTATCATTGAAGCCTTTTTGAGGTGATTGTGTTTGTTGACAAAGTGGATATCTGAGTTGTGATTGTTGACAAAGAGGATTCCATGGTGGAATGTCGAGTTCAAGAGCTGAGGTCAACGATCCATGTTTGATTCAAGAACGTCGATAAAAGGAATGGATGATCTGGAGGCGGTACAAAAGAACAGATACAAGGTGGCGCCGTTTTCCAGTGTTTGCCAAATTTTTGGGCCTGAAAATCGGCAAATGAAGAAAAGTGTTTTTGGCAAAGGGACTTGCGTGTCGTGGACTTAAAGTATATGAAACTTGTGCGCCATATGTTTTTCAAGATCAGAAGATCAAAATATGGCTAAGGAAATAGGTTCGCGCAAGTTTGGGAGTTGGTCGCGCAAGTGTCTAAAAGGAGAGAAGACTTGCGCGCTGAGATTGGGTCGCGCAGGTGACTTGCGCGCCGTCGCGCAGGGTGGTCAGATTGCCTATAAATACTGGACCACCCCTCCTCAGTTTTCACCGGAGTTCAAAACGAGAGCTCCCGTCGCGCAGGTGTGGTGGTCGCGCAAGTGGTGTGTGTGGTCGCGCAGGTGGGACTTGCGCGCCAGTGGTTGAAGTTGTGCGCCGGTGTTAGAAGTTGCATGCCGGTTGGCAGTTACGCGCCAATATTGGTTTGGGCGTAAAAGAAAGAGAGTCGCGCAAGTTTGGAGTTGAGGAAGCTTGAGTCGCGCAAGTGTCTGAGGAGGACTTTCGTGCCCGTTGTGACTTGCGCGCCGATACTTGCGCGCCGAGGTTGACTTGCGCGCCAAGTAAGGTCTGTTCCAGCAGTTTTTTTCGGGCTGCGTGGAAGCTGGAAGTTTGCACGATACCTTTGCTGCAAAGAGATATTCATCTACGGGTGAAAGTTGTACTTCAACAGAGCATCTACACACAAAGGAAGATGCATTCATTCATGCAAATGAAGAGACCTAAAGGTCTATAAACTGTGAGTGGATTTCTTCCAAGAGCAGTGAGCTTAGGAAGAGGAAGAAGGTGATCCTCTCCACCGGCAGTGAGCCAGAGAGAGAGAAACAGGGAGTGACCCTTGGGAATGCAGTGAGCTGACCCTAAACTTTGTAAAGGCAGTGAGCCTGGGCATAGAAGTGATCTAGCCCGAATCTTGTAATCCACAGCTAGTGAAGATTAGTGGAATTTGGTACGACCGGCAACCTGTCGGCGTATGCTCCTTGGACGTAGCCCTTAGAGGTGAACCAAGTAAAATTGTTGTGTCCTGTTCTTGCTTTACATTCTGTTTATATCGTGCAGCAGGAAAAAGAGAGAAGAGTGTTTTTCTTGACAGCGAAACAAGATCAGAACGGGCATTAAGTTTTAATTAGTCATACCCTGATTCAACCCCCCTCTCAGGTTATCCAGCCTAGTGGACCTAACAACCTATTAACTTAGGTTAAACAACTTAATATAAAATAAATTGGTCACACCATTTTATTTTATTCATTCACTTAACCCGAAAATTTAAAAAAAAAATACACCTGAGCAAACGCAACTCCGTAAAAGGTGTTTCTAAGTAATTATCGGCACTGCGATTCCATCGGTGCCCTTGGAATTTGATTCCGAGCACCGGTTCAAAAGTTAGAAAAACCAGCTCATTCGTTCACTGAACGTACCCGAGCAAAACTTTAGAAAATGATTCCAGGCACACCGGGCCTCGGAATCAGGTGCCGTCAGAAACTGCGTGCTTGTAAAATTCCCAATAAAATTAAGAAAAAAAAATTCATTGAATTTTATGAGTCTTTATAGGCATCACGTGCGGGCTTTGTGGGTCGGGCACCTCTTGGCCGACGATGTTTGGCCGGGAGCACCGTTGCGCCGTGGGGGGGCGCGGTTCGCGGAGGCCGTGGGTAGTGCATCCTCGTTGTTGCAGCCTTCATTGCCTTGTCGTAGAACTCCACAAGAGAGAATAAATCGACGGAGGATGTCGGGCCATGTTAGTTCAGCCCGAATCCTCCCCATTTAAGGCGATAACAAATGGCTCGCTAGTATGAATCACAACTAAAAACATTCTTCATTTTGAGAGAAAGGAAGAACATGAAGAAAAGTTAATACTTTAAATAAAAAACAAACCCCTACCTTGGAGTTGCTGGTAGTCATTATTTGAAGTCATAGAAGGATTGTCGTCAATCTGTGATAGACGATCATGTCCCACGTCGAAGGGGTCTGAGGAAGAAGGTTGGAGAAGAAGAGCGTCATCGGCGTTCTTCGCGTTCTTCGCGTTCTTCGTTGGGAGAACGGTTCTTCAATGGGAGATTTTTCTCTTTAGATTTCATTTCCCCCGTTCCACAAAAATGATATATTCTAATTGAAATAATAGGTATGTTATCTTATTATTCTGTTGGCATAGAATTCGAATTGGTGATTTAATTATGAGGCTCCCCCTAATTAATTCACGAAAGTTGGAACGAATTAATTAGGGGGTTAGGTTCATTAAGGTGGGGAAAGGTGGAGAGGCTCTCCCTCATTAATGAGGGAGAGTTGAGAGGTTAGGGTCTCCTACCATTAATGAGGGATCGGGTGGCCTCGTGTGGTACCCACCACATTTAACCTCACATGGGAGGTTGGGTTCAGGTAGGCCCCACCACCATAACCTCTCATGGGAGGTTAGGGTGTAGCAGTCCCACCACCAACTCCCAAGTGGAGGTTCAAACTACCCACACTCACATGGCGGATGGAATAAAATAATGTGTGGCTACACTTTATTTTGTTATCTTTTTATAAAAATCCAAAAACTAACTTTTATTCTCGACCATCCGTCTTTGAGGTGAAAGTCTTCTTAAGGGAAAATCGGCACTGCGAGTTCAACGGTTCCCTTGTATTTCCATTCCGAGCACTGGTTCAAAAGTTATAAAAACCCGCTCATACGTTTACAGATTGTACCCGAACAAAACTTCAGAAATTGATTCCGGACACACCGGGCCTCGAAATCAAGCGCCATTAGAAACTGCATACTCATAAAATTTTCATGTATTAATAAAAAAATTCCTTAGGAATTCTGGGTCTCTACAATGGAAAATTATATTTTGGTTATGATTATTTTAATGAAAGTAGAAATGGGTAATTTTTAAAGTGCTTGTGTAATTTCAAAGAATATAGGGGAATTGGTCAAGTATAAATTTTATGATATTTTGATTATGGAATTTTGAAATTTATATTGATTTTATAGTTGAATTTATTTGGAAGAGGACTTAGAAATGAGGTATAAAATTTCTCTTACATGTGGATGTCTTATAATATTTCCCAAGGATGGTGGAAAACTATAACAATCCATACTTTACATACATTGTTATTACTTCAAAATTGAAGCACACTTATTAAAACATATAACAAAACCAGGAAAGGACCGTATAGGTATAGAGTCTTTAGAAACTGGGAAACATAAACAACTGGTTCATAAAGCATCTACTTTGCCTCCCATTTATTTCATCATATCTAGAGTCCCTTTTTGGCATATCCTACTTAATAACCTTCTTCTTGACCTGGGGAAATAAAACATACAAAAGGGTGAGCTCAAATTCTCAGTAAGGGTAAACAAAAGAAATATCAATCACATCATATACATAAGAACATAACTTTTGGAAATCTTAACCTGCAAAAGAGATCATAATTTCATAACATGGGATAAATCATAGTAGTAAAATGTAATCCCAATAATCATAACTTAAAACATGAAACTTTTTGGAATACACATATAATCATAGAGAATCATTTCTTATTAGTCAAGACTCATTTCCAAGACTATCTTAGTGGACAAAGTCCATTTCTGAACCGAGTTCACTCCTCGTTTCAGTCCTGTTTTACTGAACCGGTTTAACCAATCGTTCCAGCCATGTCTATGTCATGAGATATAAAATCTTTACCCAATGCATTGGAGGTAGATATAGGTCCCACCCATCTCATAATGATACCATTCTTATTTGTTCCACAAAATCATAAATCATACATCATTGCATAACCCATGTAATAAAAATGGGATTCTTAAACATCGATACATCATAAAAAAATTCATATAAAATAAAGGAATTCATAAAAAAAATAATTCCATCACAACATAATCAAATCAATGTAATAATAGGTATAAAAACATAACCCTATATTATCTTATATGGAAAATAATTTTGATAAAACACTTGAACTCCATTCTTGGGAAAAATATCCTTTCTACTTTAAAAAACATTTTTCCTTTCTTAACATGTCATAAAATTTTAAACTAAAAGAAGTTGATTAAAAATAAACTTGAAAACTTGTACAGGAATCTTCTTGTAAATAATGTTTTAAAAATCCATTCATGCTGTATAAGTTAAAAAAAACATTCTTCTTGTACTTTTGTCGGAAAAGTCAAAAAGTACCTCGTACGAAAAACGACAAAAGATTCATTTCATATCTTATACTAAAAACTCACAGAAGGGTAAAATTGGATATAAACTATTGTATAAGGATATAAATATTACATATTGAGGAAACATGTATGTGGATGATAAATATTCTCCAGTAAATTCTGAAGTATAAACAATCTCGGATAAAAATTGAGATTGCGAGATTTTCCCATACCTTAGGTCTGATTTGCTTCATAACTGTCCGAACCTCCTATATAATGATTTAAATAATGTTATTGACTTATTCCATAATCATACTTATTTTTATGATATCATATATGTTCATATTCTTAGCTTCTTATTAGTAATATTTCATTACTACTTGTTATTAGGGTGTTTATTACTTTTTGTTCTTATGTGTGTTTTGTCAAATAAATTATTATTTTTACTTTTAGGTTATAGATACCTCATTTCCAGAATGTTATTAGTGTAATATATATCATATTCATTCATTCAATTCATTTATATAATCATTATTCAATGAAGATCATGTAGAACGAGTCGCATCACATCGTGGAGACGGTATTCCGTACGTACGCACAAGCGATGATATCGTTCCCATGATCGTGGAATTGTGTTGGAGTGTATATATACTATTTCAGAATCAATATCACTTTACAATAATCATATATAGTCATTATTTACACCATTATACCAATCCAAGTAAGGTGGATGTGGAAAATAGATTACACCACAGCGTGGAGACGGTATTCCGTACGTACGCACGCGCGGTGATTTCGTTTTCCGTAGGATGGATAGATGGTGAAATAGGGTTTTTTCATAATTATAATAACATATCAATATATGATTGATACTGATGTTATTAATTCATAATGAAACAACTAAATAATAAGAAGTGGATGAAGAAATAAAGTTGAAAGAATCGGTAATGACATTACCTCTTCTTTGAAGCGCCTCTTTGAGATCTCCTCTTAGGGCACTAAAATTGGTCTTTGAAGAAGCCCAGGACCTCTAGTATGTTTCTAGGGAAGTGGAGAGGAGATATTGGCAGGGTTTGGCTGAGTTTCAAGGCTCAAAGTGGTGTGAGGAAGAGAGGTAGGAGGTGCCCTTTTATAAGGGAGGAGAGGGGCACCTTTGGAATAACTAAAAATATTATTTTATTATAAAGTCAAGTTCGGTTTTTAATAGCTATAAATTGATATATTCCGAATATAAGGTGGTTATGGGTCTAAATCCTCTCATCCAATATAATTTAGATAATTTTAGGTTTCAATTTTAACCTTATCATTTAGATTTAACTTTAAGTTAGATAATTTAACTTTTACCGTGTCTTCTTGTTTTCTTACACTATAAGGTTAATAAACTTACTATATCAAGCCAAAAGAACCCCAAGTTGTTTATTATTAATATATATAACCTTATCTAAGTCATTTTTCCGAACCTTAGATTTTTAGGAATAAAATAACAATTAATAATATAGTATTTGTTTTAAAAACAATTTTATGTCAATTTTGACACTATTTGGTAATTGATTTTTGTGAAAATCATAACAGAATGATTAGTTCGAAAAATTTTACTTAAATCAATACTAACATGTCATATTAACATATAAAATTATTTTAATTCATAAAAAGTCTCAAATTAAATTTATTTGGGTATTTATAACATCAATTATGTCAATATTTCATTAATAATATAATTATTGCATCATCATTGTGTCATAAATAAATTAAATTATTTAATGTCTACAAATTATAAATAAAATAAAATTATGTTATAAATATTTTTATATTTCTAATTAATATTTATAGTCGAATTTATCTTATGTATAACCCTATATTAAAAATGATTTAGTTATTAAACTTTGATTTTGACTATTTTAACCCTTCTTTAAATAAATTGATAATAAATGTCCTAATCTAATCCAAGTGGGCCTAAATGGTCATATTTTATTCCTAAGGTTGTTTTTGGTCCAATTACACTTTTCCAATAGAATTAGGACATGTGTTAGAGTAATAATAATTTCATTTTTACCCTTATTTACCCTATTTACTTTTAACCGTGATAAAAAAAGTAAAAAGTTACTATTCACCAAAAATTATTTTCATCTCATTGAACCAAATTTTAGTCCTTAATATTAATCGTGTCTCTTGGATTTTTTAAATTCCACTCACAGAACTGGTAAAATTAAGTTTTATGAAAAATTCATTTTTTTAACTACCACTTAGTGGTTTCACTATTCATCAAAAAAAGAAAGTTTTCAAAAAAATACCAAAAATTAGGCCTAAGCTACATTTGATATTATGAATTAAAAAATAATGTTTATTTTACCAAATTCAAAACATATCAGTTACATTAACTAATTTAAAAATTAATTCCCGTCGTCAAAACAAATAGCGTGTTTTTAAAAGATAATAACTATCAAAAGATTGACACTTGTTTATGTCTGGTTTAAATGTGAAATTACATTCAATGAAAAAAATTGTATTAAATGGTAAAAATATATTATAAATATACTTTAAAACCACTAAAATTAATAATTTATCACTATTAATTATTTCGATTAAAAAAGTTGTTTTTAATTAAAATTTAGTAATTTTCACTATTCATCAGAATATGAAAGTTATCCGAAAAATACCAAAATTTCACCCTAAGCTAATTTAGATATTCCAAATCCAAAAATGAAGTCCTTTTTGAAAAATAAAATTTACAAAATTTTAAAAGGTGGTTATTACTATTCATAACGGCTAGTTTTAATAATATTTTAATAGCATGTCGTTGTTTAGTGAAACTCAGTATTGCATACAACGCAAGCTATTAAGGAAGGTCACGGTTGCGTGTAAATCAAACCAAGCAAGTGTTGTGTGTAGTTAAAGTTTCCTTTTATGATTTATATAAAAACAAAATATTTCTCATAAAAGTCTCAGGTGTTACAAAAACTCTACTCCAGTGTGGTGGACTTGTTAGTAAGATAATGAGTGATAAGGGTAGTTGGATCACTCACTAGTAGGAGGTATTAATAGTTAAATCATAGTATAGGAGTTCCCTTGGGTTTTGAAAAATAAAATGTGTGTATAAGTAATGGATTTGAAATTGATATAAATTTTTATGTGTGTGATTATGGTTTAATGAAATATTGGTAAATGTTAAAATATGAAATTATTTTATTTGGATTTATAAATTACATGGATATTGGGTGTATTTTTTAAATATCATTTAAATATTACTTTAGTTTTATATTCATGGGGTGCATGGGAAGTCTTTTTTGTATCCCAATAAGTCTTCTTTCTCACAACCTACATGTTCACCTTAGTAGACGTGCATATTTTTTGTGGAATGATATAAGTAAATAAATGATTTCATTATTTACTAGTGATAGAACATAGCTATATTGATAGATTTAATGAAGTGGAGTTTCTTACCAATGATGTTTTATAGGCTTTTTGTTACTCCTTTTTTTGGTTATGTATTTTGATTCCATATTGGCCCTTATTTTGGGAATATACTTGCTTTCTACCCTTTTTTGGAGATTGATTAGTAGTATTACACATGTTAATGTTATGTATTATTTCATATAATAATTTGGATATATTATTTATTATTATTATGTATTTTATAGGTTGGGTATGATTGATACATAGATACCCCATGCCATCATTTTATTAGAAGCTCAACAATAGGAGTGGGTATTATGTGAGGTAAAATCATCCCCCATGGTATTTCTTTAATCCCTTAGAATTTATTTATGGAATTTTATAATCAAGGAAATGAACCTAAGTGTGTTAACATTATTTCTTGACTCGGGTGAGTTTGTTAGGTGATGTTTCATGCTAAGATGTTATAAGTTCTCAATGAATATGGGCTTGATCTATCAAGTCAGGGTACCTTTCTAAGGGAATAGAGATCAATTTGTTTCTATGAAATGACTATAATCATTTATTTATTGAATTAAGTTTTTAAATCATTGACTTGGTTTTATAGTTAGGCTGGTGTAGGAAACAAATAATGATAAGTAGGTCATGGTCTAAGTGTGCACATTCTTGTGTTAGGGGGGGTTGTTATGTGATAGATAGTTAGGTGTAATTTCATTCCTTTGTTTTAAATATTTTTACTTTAATTATTAATAGAATTTTAATCATTAATTAATTATAAATATAGTCAAATGAGATATGTAAATTCTATAAATAGTCAAGGGTTGATATAAGTTGGGCATGTACTGACTATAGTACCACTTATTTCTGGTCTAGAAATGTTGAGTTTTTTCAAGGTCCTATGCATGAGATACTTACACTTACTGTCGGATTGTAAATTAATCCCACTATAAGGAATAATATATCTCTTATTCCAAAGTTGATGTGTTCATTTCAGTGCCAGAGGTTTTCTATGTTCCAAGGAGAGTTTCAATATTATGTGTCATATAATTGGATAGTGTATTTTATAATGGTATTTCACCTATTAAGGATTCTTGAGGCACTATATTTGTATTTAGATACAATATTTTTTAAGTAGTGTGGAAAAAAAATTGGTAGTCATAAACCCTCCAATCCATCATTAGAATAATATTGACATAGAGGGACTTCATATGGATTTATAAGAAATATTATTATTCTCTAACTTTGATGATTGGAAAGATTAAGTTGTTATCAAATTTGAGGTAAAGAAATATGACCATTATATAGTATTACTCATGATTTAGATATTTTTTATAGATTATTAAAATGTGATGAGAGGGGAGATTTTGAGGGATCATTGATTCAATAATGGTCTGTAAACATTGATCCAGATAGAGGTTTTATATCATCACCTCTCAAACTATATCAAGGTACTACGGTGACCAATTAAGGTAGAGATTTTATTAACATAATCATAATCAAGGATGAATATATGACCACTCTATATTGGATTTAATTCATTGGGATTCACTAAATATCATTATACCTCCAAATCCTAAGGGAAAATATTAACATTCAGGTGAGTGTGATGTTATCCATCAGTTGTTAGATTATTGTGAGTGATATTTTATTTTCATAAGGTTATCATATAGTATAATTTTATAATCATCAAACATGAAACAATTCAATGCTCATCGGGTATACCATCGATGTAACGCCCTGACATGAACCATCAGGTCCAAGATGGATATCCATAATACCTCATGTACACCTCCCCATATGTAAGAGGTTGTTAAAAAGAAGTGAGGGTTAAAATTCTATTAGTGGGGAGACTATACCCTCAATATCATATCTTCACACATATAATAAATAAACATAAAAACTCATAGTAATAATGAAAATGAAGAATTATATCAATAGTAACATATTTCATACATGGAAATTACACAAAATGATCACCCAATATGGAAAGAAAACCCAAATTATATAAAATATATAATAATAATAATAATAAATGCCGAAAAAAATCATTTGGAGTGTGTCCTGACATCACCTTGTACTCCAAACATCCATTTCCTCAGACTCCTATTATAGGGACATTTCCCTTTATTGGATCCCTAGTCATGAAATCTATACACGCACCATGATACCCATATAGGTTATGAATAATAAACCCTCTTGTAAACCAACAATTCTTCCTTAATATTAGTACATGTAATATAGTAGTGTATGTCGTGACATAAGTAAATTATCAAAAACAATATGCAATCATACATTTCCTGATTCATCATGTGCTAACCAAGACAACATGAACCTCAGCCCCACCTACTTCAGTGTGGTTCCATTAAGGATGTTGATGTGTGCCAAACCAAGTACCACCTTTAAATAAACATTGTATGCCCCACCCTGGTGGTGTTCATTATCAAGAACACCACACAACCCACCATAATGATAGTCATTATCCCTAGATAATGGTAAGTCCCACCTAAAATTTTTGATTAAAATAGTTAAAACATCACCACTACAAGGCATTATCCCACTTCATCTAATAGATTATGGATTCTCATCCCATACATGGTGTACTCCTGTATTAAAAAATATTTCTATAATCTAACCCATACCATCAAATGACCCATTCTCTGTATCCATCATCATGTTATCACGCTCCCCTTCAAGGGGATATCACATGAAAACCAATCATCCTGATACATGTAAAATGGTTCCATAGGTGAAATGCAAAAAAAATATGCATCATGTAAATGAACAATAAGTCATGTCAATAATAGTTCTCAAGAGGCTACACACAAATCATATGATAACATATCAAGCACGGGTCTCATGGTCCTAGACACAGCTGCATGAAAAAATATCAAGCATGGGTATCAAAAATAAACCATCAATCATGAAAAATCATGTACAAGGACCTCTATAGTAAGAAACTTCCTAATTTAAGTTTATTGATGAATAACTCCAAGTTTCATCAAGAATATAACATCGAACCACATCGCACGCCCATAGAGAATAAGATCATAGGTCAAGGATGCATAAATCAAGTTTTAGTATGTTGAGAAAGTGTTTTATAATAGATAATAAATAAGAAAGGATGTCAAGAAGTGATTATAGAATCACATAGCTTACGACTTCCATAAATGGAGACATTTCAAAGGTATATCAAATGAGAGGTTGCCAATTTAATAGATATTTTTTCAAAGGAAGAACAGATCATGAATTCCTAGTTGATTCTATAAGTAAACCCTCAGTATATCAAATAAAGATCGACAAATAATGAATCTATCATTGAAAAAGTGATATGAGATAAGATTCAATAAGAAAAAGTATTAAGTTGATTTATTTAATTTGACTTAACTAGAAATTCCCATTATTCTTGAATGTTCTAGCTCAATTCAAGATAGGTTTAAATTAACATGTCATAACCTTTACAAATATATTAGGTATTCATTGATGGATTAAGGTTTTATCATAAATTATCCAAAAAAAGAGTTCTAGGAAGATGATTCTTAAAACATTCCTAATAATTCCCATTATCAATGGTAGATCTCGATTTGATCAAGAATAATTGTCAACATGATAGTTCCACCACCAATATAAGAATAAAGTGATAATTCATCATTATATCATGGTAGAAAACATTGATCCATCATATATCTATTATCATCTCATAAGAAAGACAATGGATTTGGAATATAAATAAAAATAATATCAGATTGATCAAGGCTTGAATAACCAAGGGGACATGAATGTGAGAGATCCAATATCAATATAGAAGGTTTAAAATTTGTAATAGGACCTTGGGGTTGAAATTTGGTAATAAAAAGTGTCAAAACACATGTGGAGTTATAACACTTAGGATGAATTTAATGAAACCCTATACTGGGTGCACTGGCTAAGTAGTGGGCCTCATCAACTGGTCGGTGCACTAGACTCTAGCTGGTTGATGGCACCCTTCCTGATGGTTAGTGGGTTTCACCAGTGAGCTAGTGGTAGCCTTTAATTCACTACATGATCAAGCCTCTACACCTCTCCTCCAGCTTTTGTTCCCATACCCTATCCACTTAAAACTAAACTCCAAATAGTCCATAATTGAGAAGAACAAAAAAGGAAAGCAATTTTTTTAATAAACTCATAATATTTCATGCATTGAAATAAAATAAGGATATTAAAATTATCTCCCTATAATTTTTTCTCATACTTGATAATTACCTTCAAATTTTATTCTCAAAAAAATCATGCCACTAAAACTGAGCATCATCCTCTCACTCCCAAGTCTCATCTTGGATCCATACATGACTCTATAAAACTTGTAAAATCAGTATCGTCTTCCCTCAAATGACTTTCTCTCTATAGTATATGATCTTTAATGGGAAATATTCATATTATGTGTCAGAATATATCTCAACATCCTCACAATATATAACATTCATATGATCAATCATGTACGTTATATGCTAAGAAATGTGGAACACATCATTCATGCCACAATAATGAGGATGAAGAACTAGATATTATGTAACTGTCCCAACTCGCTCAGTGATCTCAAAGGGTCCAACATAGCATGGAGATAACTTCCATTGTATCCTCAAATGTTAATGGACTAATCAAGGAGTCACTAATGGTCCACCTATAGTAAACTCCAAAGGCCTCATCATATGTTAACATTAAGATCTATGTCTTTTCCAAGCTATGATCAACCTCTTCTTAATTATATTCACTCTCTAAAAGGTCTCCTAAACCATACTAGGCCCCATGACTACTACTTACCCACCTCATTCCAATAATGCAGTGAATGACATAGCCTCCCATAAAGATCCTCATAAGGTTCCATCTAACTTTAATACTTTTAATTGTTGTTTTATATGAACTCAAACATGGATATATGATCATGCCCCACTCCACCAAATTCTAGGATTTATTCTTGAATAATATCATCTAATATATAGATCGTATGCTCTGACTATCCATTAGTTTGAGGAAGGTATACTATTCCCAATATTAGTTAAGTCCCTAATGCCTTATGAAAACCCTTACAAAAATTACAACATAAAACATTCATATCAATCAGATATAGTGGGGAACTCTATGTAAAAACATAATCTCACAGACATATATCTTTCCTTGATAATTTACTGAGTGAGTCTCATAGTTTTGTAAGAAGTGATAAACCTTTGTCAAATGATTAACAACCACCCAAAAAGCATCATGAATCCTTGGGGTCCTAGGGAACCCAACCACAAAGTCCATAATGATATCCTCCCACTTCCACAAGGACATACTAGAGTAAACCACCAGAACACTAGTGTTCGGCCTTTATCCTCTGGTAGGTAAGGCATTGGGAAACAAATCTATTAATGATCCTCTTTATCCCTAGCCACTAAAATTATCACCTGAATTCAAGATACAACTTTGTCACTTCAGGATGTACCACCCACTAATATGTATAAAAGTATCTCATCAGATTCTCTCTAATGAAAGTAGGGACTAAAACTCCCCCATGTGTGAAGATCACAGCATAATCATCCAATAGCCACCTAGACATCAGGATACCACCTTCTAAAAGTTCCATTATCACAACACACTCATGGTTGGTTTCCTAACAAACCTTCACTGATTCTTCTAAAGAAGAAGGGATCTCTAATAGAGCACACATCATAGTTCTATGTTCCTTTAAAGTATACATCCTATAATTTTCCAACAATAACATCATGCACCACTATTCCTCCAAAGTTCATTCACCAAGATCCTTATTTACATGTGTATTATGGCTAATAGAATCTGTAATGAAATTTATTTTACTAGTTACATAATCCATCTCAAAATATAACATTTGTAGGTACTCTACCCAGCACCTCTACCTCAAGTTTTGGTCCCTCTATGTGAATATATTTTATAGGATATTTTGGTCTATGTAGACAAAAACCTCACACCAAATTGATAGTTTCACCAACACTTCAAAGCATGGACCATTTCTTTCGGATCCAATTCACATGTAGGATAGTTCCACTAATGGTTCCATAGTTGATGTGGCCCATAAGCCACTACCTTCTCCCACTAAATCATCAATTCCTCTAAAAAAAACTCCAAATTCATCATATTAAACATCATATACAATACCTGGATTAGTAAGGATCAACATTGAACCCATAATTAACCTTCTCTTCAACTCAAGAAAAGCCTCTTCACACTGGTCCATCCACAGGAACTTCACTCCCTTATTTTTCAATATAGTCATGGATATTGATAAATGATATAATTACTAGATAAAGCATTAGTATTATACAGCTAAACACATAAAGTTCTTGATATCAAACACATTTTCAGTATGTTTCATAGACATCACCATCTCAACTTTATTTGAGTATATGGATATACATGTCTTGGATACCACATTCCCCTGAGAATTTAACCTCCTGAATCCAAAAGTTACACTTCAATAGCTTAGTGTAAAGAAAATTTACTCGTAGAGCACTCAATATTATATTGATATGTAAGACATGATACTCCGATATTGGTGAGTAGATGATGATGAAATCAATTAACACCATGACAAAAGAGTCAAGATATGGGTGGAATATCATGTTCATGATGTCAATGAAGACTACTGGTGAATTTTTCAGTCCAAACAACATCACCAAGTACTCATATATCCCTTACCTTCTCTAAAACACTATCTTTGGGATATCCTTCTATCTAACCCAAAACTAATGATAACCTGATCAAAGGTCAATCTTATAGAACCATCAATCTCTCCATAACTGTTCAAAAAGATCATTAGTCTTAGGAAAAGAATATATTTTCTATAACATCACGTAGTTCAGTTTATGGTAATATCTATAGAGTGGAATACCGCCATCCACATTCTTTGTGAACAAAACAATTACACCCCATGATCAAGTACTCTTCCAGATAAATCCTTTCTGCTCTAGGTGTTTGAGTTATACATTGAGCTCCTTAAACACTATCAGTGCTATAAGATAAGGGGGTATAGAGATGGGTTATAAACCTATAATGATATCTATCTCAAATTAAAATCCTATATTATGGTAAAGTTATATTAATTCATCTTGAAAGGCTTACTGATAGAGAACTATAACTAGAGGAAAATATGAGGGTGCTGCCACATATACTACTAGAAGAGCCATGCATGTAATTTTCATTGTGATCATGATGAGAAGAAGCAAGTATGGACTATCTCTATATACTCCCAATCCCCATTCTCTAGTCATCACATACTTCTCTCCCTTCATTGAAGTGAATGATACTTGTCTCTAATATAAATCAATGTGGGATCAGAAAATGGTCATCTATTCCATTCCAAGAATCATGTTGAAGCTTATCATATTTGGAATCGTGAATTTACATAGATGTCCATAACCAAAAAATGAATATATCATACTCTGGTAATCACTGAAGATGGACCAATTTCATTACCAATAGCATATTGAAGTAAAGTAACTCAAAATAAAACTTGACTGGTAAGTCAAATCTAGAAATAACTTATATAGAGATAAAGGAATGGGAATCACTAGTATAAAACATGGAAATACATAATGTAGAAGTTACCATGACCGTACCTATAATGGTATATTTCTCCTTCGCACCATATACTGGAGTCTGATCCACTATATAAACTTGGCCTACCTCATATCATCACCCCTAGCCTTGAGTCACCATATTCTAGGAAATCTACATCCTCTATTAAGGTTCTCCACTCCCATCTTTCCATGATCTCATAGCACTCCTCTGAGAAGCCCTCAAGAAAAAACGCCAAAGATGACCAGCCTTGAAACAATGGTGGAACCCTACAAAAGGATTCCTATAAGCATTAATATAATAACCCCTCTTTATATAATTGAATCACCTACTAGAATCATCTCACATAGAGGACACTGAGGAAGTCATACTCTAACCCATCTGCTTACTACCCCAATACACCTGGTCTGCCTTCCTCTTCCTACTACTAGAAGAGGCTCCCATGGTATTGAGTGGAATCTCAAACACTGGTCTTCTATGGACCAGAAGTAAGCATGCTGATTTTTCCTCATCTATCCCATTATCAATAATTAGGGTCTTATAAAGAACCTATATTTACATCGTCATGTCAAATCCCCTAAATTTACATATGAGCTTTGATCGAAGTCCAACCTCAAACTTCTGATCCTTTTATGCTGTATTCCCATCCAAAAAAGAAGAATAATGAATCAACTCTATGAATCAATATGAATAGATAGAGACTATCATAGACCCATAATGTGACTCTATGAACACCTGGTCATGATCCGGATTCATTATGGTAGGAAAATATTTCTCAAGAAACTGCTCCATGAAGGTTACCCAAGTAAGACCCTCTCCTATTTTAAATTGATTCATGGTAGTACACCATCTCTTGGTAGGTCTGTGGAACATTAAGGTTTCCAAAATCACTCAACCATCCTCAAAAGTTTGAACCATCTTGAAAATTATCTCAATATAATCTATTCATTCCTCTATATTATGTGAGTCACTAGTTCCCTAGAAGGATAGATGATGATAGAGCTAAAGTCTCGACCATGATCGGTCATGATCTTCTAGATACTCCCAACTTGAATGGGAAAATTTTGAAATATTGTTAGATGAACTGGCTCTATAACTTGAATAACCAATGTCGATATATGATAATTCTATGTTAAAACTTTATGCACCACAGGTGGTAGCACGGGAGCATCTTGGGATACTGAAGTTGGCAGTCCCATCGAACATCTTTGAGATGGTATCTCTAAAAAGTCAAAATAATGTTTTTAATATCTAAAAAATCTAATTAAAGATAGATCTTAACCATTATATGGGATCACACAAGGTTCTACAAGGACTCTACCCAAAACCCAAGGTATATCCCTCTGAGAGATAACAAAGGTCTCATCCCTAAACATTATACATAGTCACACATTAATACAAACAAAACAATATGCTCAAGTTGAACAAATTAATACCAAAATACATATCATAATAGCCTGGAATAAATAGATATATTACTCAATAGAGAATACATATCTTTCTCAAACAGATATCATAATAAATTAATTTAATTTAAGAACTACTATACATCACAAAAACAAGTATATATATGGCATGTGATCATGTGTTCCTACTCATGATGCATATAAATTCCCAAAAATCCCATAAAACTATAATACCAATCCTATCAATGGTAAATTTAAGGTTTGTCACACATGAGTTGGTCAGGCATGTGTAAACTCCCCTAACCAAACCCCATATAGCCAATATCCTTTGTAAAAATTCCAAGGTCATTCAAAAGGAAAGAAGAAAAATGTTCCCTGGTACCATTTTTTATTTCCCTGACTTGAACCACTAGGTCTGAGCTAGAGATCCATAAGACCAAATGTGCACCTCCCCATATGAAAGATGTTGTTGACAAGATATGAGTATATGAATTCCATCAGTGGGGAGACTATACCCTTAGTATAATTTCCTCACAAAAATAATAAATAAACATAATAACTCATAGTAACAATGTAGAATAATAATAATATCAAAAGGAATTTATTTCATTCATGGAAAGTAAAAATATCATGATTCCAATGTGGCAGGCCAAACCAAAGTATATCAAAGATGGAAAAATAATGAATGCAGTATAAATAGTCTGGACTCTGTTATATCAGCACCTTTGACTCCAAATATCTATCTAATTATCCCCTACCGTAAGGTCATTTCCCTTCACTAGATCCCTATTCCTGAAATTTACATACGCACCGAGAAGCTCATGTAGGGTTTGAGTAATAAACCCAATAGGATACCACCAATGCATCCTTAACCCAAGTGTACATAATATAATAGTGTATGTCATGAAATAAGTAAATTATAAAAAAAGAAATATTTCATGCCCCACCATAATTATGGACATTATCAAGAACATTTCATGTTCTTCCCTAACAATGTTCTTTATCCTTAGGTGATGGTAAGTCCTACCCAACACATTTGATGTAATTAGATAAAACATCACCTATGCATGTCATTCTCCCACTTTGTCCGATGGTTGATGGATTATCATCCCATGCATGGTATACTCCTACATCAACAAGAATTTATATGATCTGACCCATACCATCAAATGATCCATAGTTTGTAGCCCACACTCCCCTCCATGGGTCCATCTAAGAATAACTAAGTAACCTGATCATCCTGATACCTGAAGCATGGTTCCACTGGATATGAAATACATAAAAAATATGCATCATTTCAAGGGAAAATAAATAATATCAGTAATAGTTCTCAAGAGGCTACACACAAAGAATATAATTTCATATCAAGCATGGGACTCATGGGACACACACACACCTACAAGAAACAATATCAAGCATGGGTGTCAATCATGAACCATCAATCATGACAACATCATGTACAAGACCTTATATGGTAAGTAACTTCCTACCTTAAGGTTGTTGATGAATAAATTCAAGGTTCATTAGGAATAGAAGGTCAAACCACATTGCACGCCCATAGAGAATGAGCTCACATGTCAAAGATTTTTAACTTGGGTTTTTATTTTTAAGAAAGAGGTATAAAATAAGTACTCAAGAAGAAACCATGTCAAGATGTGATTCTAGAATCACATACCTTACGGAGTATCTCAGTAGAGACAATACCAAGGTATATAGAAGGATAGGATTCAAATTCACCATATATATTTTCAAAGGAATAACAGATCAAGAATTCATTATTAATTCTAGAAAGAAACCTTAGGTATAGACAAAAAAATCAATCCACCATGAATCTATCGTTATAAAAGAGATTTAAAGTGATATTCAAGAAGAATAAAGTCTTAAGTTGATTGATCTAATAATACTTTCCTAGAAATTTCCACCATTATTGAGTGTTCAATATCTGGTCAAGATAGGTTATCATTAACTCATTGGAACCTCCACCCATCTACCAAGTATTCATCAACAGATTGAGGTTATATCATTGATTTTCCATCAATAAGAGGTATAGGAAAATGATTCTTAAAAACTTACCAAAGAACACCTATTGTCAATGGTAGATCTAGATTTGAAGAAAAATTGTTTTCAACGTGCTAGATCAGCCACCGATCTAAAAATAAAGTGAGAATTTTTCATTGGATCATGATAGAAAACAAAAATCTATCACATATTTATGCTCATATCATAATAAAGATAAAGTATTTTTATATAGATATAATAATATATCACCATTATAGCACCACCCTATGAGTCAAGTCTTGATGAACCAAGGGGAGACAAATGGAAGAGATCCACTATCAATAAAGAAGGTTTAAAATTTATAGTTGGATATTAGGATTAGTAATTTGGTATTAAAGAGGTTAAAAAATGTGTGGAGTTAAAAATCAGGGGGTGAATTTAAAGCACATCCATACTGGGTGTACTGGCTAGCCTATAGGCCTCACCAGTTAATTTTTGGCACCATCGGCTAGCTCATGGGGTCTATATAAAAATTTAGACCTACAAGAACCCCACTGGTTGTCCAGTGGTAGTCTTACAACCACTATATGACTAATCAAATACAACTCCCCTCTAGCTTCAGTTCCTAGACCCCTAGACACTTAACATTGACTTCCAAATAGCCTATAACCAAGAAGAACCAAATAGAAAAGGGATTTATTTTAATAAAATCATAATACCTTATATATCGAAATGAAATGAGGACATTATAATCTAGTGGTACCTAGAGTGATATTATTAAGGGGTCTTTTACACAAAGATAGTACATGGTTTTAGGATCAAAAACTAAAGAATAGAGAGTTAAGGGAATCTATATGATAAGGAGGACTTCAACCTTGTCACATCAATGTGTCTCAAGCTATGATATATAATTATCAATCTTATCATATTTATTATTTTACAACAATTCATGAACCAATTTTATTATGATGTTAATTATATAAGAGTTGATATTTTTGTGATTTTTTTTAAACCAAGTATGTGGTAAGAGAATTATAAATGGGGTATCTGATGGTTGTCTCATTTATGATGAAAAGTTAATCTTTTCTAGTGTAAAAGGTGGTTCACTTGAAAATTTTTATATTTATAAACTTAATTGTATAATGTGTTATTTTTTGGAATTTATTGGAAGAATGATACTTTAGGAAGGTTGAATGTAAGATTTTTTTATTTGTGTATAATAATGAGTTTTCTAAAAACATATTGAAGTTATTCCTACAAAGAATAGTTTATTTTAACAAGCTACATCTGAGAGTATCTCTAATATTATTAGTATTAATTATGAACTTAATTCATAATCATGATATAACTAATACAAGGTTAAAATGAATGACTTAATTAAGATCTGAAAATTTTTGAATTATCAGCCAAAAAAGGTTTCCTATTTTTAGGTCTTTATTTTTATTAAAATATTTAACCAAAAATCAAGAAAAAATATTATATATATATTAATTATTTAAATAAAAATATTTTATTTATATAAAATTTATTTATTTATTTATTTATTATATGTGAAATTTTCATTGAATCCTATTTTTTAAATAAAAAATTAGTGAGATTTTGGTTTATAATCAGAAGTTCCATGACACAAGAAAACTTACCCCTAAAAAAATTATTAGTAAAATAAAGGTAGAAAAAGAAACATTACAAGGGGGCTTACAAAGATAAGTATATAGAGCACAACATGAATCTGCTTCAACCAAATCTAAAAAAAATCAAAACTACAAAAGACCACCCTGAGTTGGTCTCCATGACTTCCCTCTTGGAGAGGGAATCAGTAACCTAATTTTCTTCCATGTACACATGTGTAACATCAAGAAAGATATAATCCACAAGATGAAGACAATTAATACAGGATGGAAACATTATCCAAGGTAAATTCTTGGAATGTGCATTAAGGATCTCCACTACCAAACTAGAATCAGATTCCATCCATAGGAAATGCCAACCATGATTGATAACATACCTTTATACCATTATTATATCCTATAATTTAGCTTCAATTACATGACCATCCCCGGTGAAATGATAAAAACATCCTTTAAAATGACCCCGATGAGTATAGATGATGAAACCACAACCTGAGGGTCCTAGTTCACCTTAATATGGTCTATCAACATTAAATTTTTGACACTTGGAGATTAAAGGAATCCATCTAATAGATTTAACCACCAATGGTTTCATAACCCTACCACAAAAACCAACAGTTATTAAAATAACTAAGTTAGAAAAATCATTATTCATTGATACATTTTGGGTTTTGGATGAAATCATGATTTCTATATGAATTATACTAATTATAGTATGAAAATAGGGGGCATGATACTCAAAATCTAACCCATTTCTAGACCTCCAAACATAAGATATGATAGTAGTTGTAGCAATGAATATGAGAGATTGAATCTGCTCACTAGAGCCAGAGTTACAGATGGATGTCATCAGCACTTCAAAACTCCCATATTCAATGTTATAGGTGAAAATACCCTGAACATATAGACACAACCTGGATGTGAAATTACAGCAAACAAATAATTGGTTGATAGTCTTCTCATCTTGAATACATAAGTAACAAGTAGAAGAAAGATGAATCCCTGCACCTTGTATGAGTATATTCAAAGGTAGCCTTTGCCTCCAGATTATCTAAACAAGAAGAAATACTACTGGAAAAATATAGGGATTCTTAAACCTCATCAACCATAAAGGCATTATGACAGATCTATTCCAATAAAAACAATAACAGTACCTGGTAGTGAAAACACCGTTCATATTTAGTGTCCAGACAAGAATATTACAATTAGTATAATCATATCTTCTAAACTCCATATTTATCTAGGGGAAAATATCTTGAACATTCATATTACCCTATAAATCATAAATGGTGACATATTTCATAGAATAAGAAATATCAATATCCTTAATTATTTTCCTTGAAAGCCAAAGAGTTCTCGAACAATTTAAAGAATACTGCTTACAGACCATCCACTATGAAGAATGCATTATATCATTATGATTCTACTTAATGGATATCAAAACAGAGGAAGGAATTCACATAGAATATCCATTCTTCAATCTTGAAATAAATCTAGTGTCTAGAAACTCCAATGAAGGTTCATTATATGAAATAAGGTTCTGGATTAATTTTGTAATTACAGCCTCATTGAAAAGATTAAGATCTTTGATTCCCATTCCTTCTAAATCCATTGGTATAACACAACCTTTCTAAGAAATTATTATAAAAATCCTTTCATGAATTTAACTAGTCTAAATAAAATTTTGAATCATGACTTGAAACTCTTTAATGAGAGTTCTGGGCCATCTGTATAAAGAAAATGCATAGAAAAACATATAAGTTATCACCAAATTGACCAAACAAATTCTACCTACTTTTGGATAGTCATACCTTTCCATATTTCCATTTTATTGATAATTTTAGAGTAAATACCCTCCAAATAACACATTCTCACCTTAACACATAAAATTTGTACTGAAGATAGATAAAAGGGAGGTACCCTATCCTGACACCAAGATCTGTAGCCACTCTATTTTTCTTATAGATTGGGACTCCTTTAATAAACACCATAGATGACTTGTTCTAACTAATAACCTGACTAGCAACCTTCTCATAATGCCCAAAAAATGATTTCATGTAAGAAATAGTAATTCTATTAGCTTTCCCAAATAGAAGAATATCATCAGCATGTAGAAGATGTGAGGGTGAAAAGAAACCTCTTCCAACCTGCATCTACTTATAAATATTTTCTGAAAATTTCATTAAGGAAAAACCTTAAGTAATTCTTAGAAATAGAAAATAGAATCCCATATAATGGATCTCCTTGCCTTACCCCTGTAGAGCACTGGAAAAAAAACTCAGGGACCCATTCACAAGAATAGAGATCTTAGTACTCTTGAGGATGCAACTGACCAAATTGATAAAGGTATAAGAGAGTCCATGCTTTCTCAATATAGAAAAGATAAAGTTCCACTTTATTATGTGAAACTCCTTAGAGATATCAATTTTCAAAGACATATTACTAGCATTAACCTTTTTCCTCATGATGTTGACACATTATGAATTAGTGTAAAGATAGCTCTAAATGTTCCTATGAGGGATAAAACCAAATTTATTTGTAGTAATAAATCCCTTGGAAATCCCACCCATCATATAAGTAATTATTTTTATTATGACCTTTGGAATTGATTTTCCAATAGAAACTGGTCTAAAATATTTAATGTCCAAATAATTCTCCTTTTTTAGAATCAAGGTAATAAATTTAGATTTCACTCCATACGGTATAGATACATGATTAAATAATTCCTTCATAGAATTGATAATATCAAGATGCACAATGTCCCAATTGAACATAAAGAATTTATTAGTGAAGCCATCAAGCCTAGAAACACTGTTAATATTGAGAGAAAAGAGATTACCTTATTTCCTTTTCATTGGGGACCTCAACAAGATTCTTATTTTGAAGATCATAAATGGTAGTAAAAATGTTATTGATCATTTTTTTAGTGTTTTCATCCCATTTATCCGCATAAAAATCCTCAAAATAGTTGGTTACAGCATTGTAAATTTAGTTTTTAGAACTTTATAAGATATCATTAATATTGATAGTCATGATGAATATTCTTGCCTTCTTCTCCCTTTGTATATAGTGAAACAGCCTTGAGTTTCTATCTCCTTCCTTAATACATCTGATATTAAATTGATTTTGAGAAAGATTTTCCTTAAGAGAAAGCATATCATCAATCTTGTATTGGGATTGCATCTCCTCCTGAGAGGGAACATCATGAATCTGATTATATTCTTGACAATGAGTTAAGTGATTTTCAGCCAAGTTGATATCAGAGTCAATCTTGGAAAAGGAAACTTTTATCCATTATTTGATCCATTCTTTAACACATTTCATCTTGGTGAAAAAAATTTGTAAGGGACTGATCAATCTTCCCAGAATCCATAATAATTTCCCTACAACCAGGCACAACAAGCCAAGCATTGTTAAACTTGAAAGGTAAAGGGACAAACCTTGAATATTGAGACAAATATCAATAAATAGAGGGTTATGATCAGAGTTAATTTTGGGTAGGTTCAGGCCATAAATATCTATATCATCATTCCTTTCATCCACTTGTAAAAACATCTATCTAATTTTTTAGTCTATCTCTCATTCAGGGTGAATCTAACCCATGTAAAATCAACCCCCACAATTGGGACCTCAGCTAAACTTCAATTATCAATATAGGAATATAACTCATAAGTAGCATATCTAAAAAATTTAACTCCATATTTTTATTTGGGTCTTAACACAGCATTGAAATCCCCCACTAAGATCCAAATCAGACACATATTCTCAAATATGCATTCTAGACTTTTCTAAAGATCTATTCTTCTTGTATATAGATTAAAATCATAAATAGAGGTCATATAAATATCAACACCATTCATTCCAATAGAAACAGTAATGGGCTGGTGATCACTAGTGCAAGAATTAAGAGTAATGCTATCATGATTTAGATCCCAAAGAGACTCTATAGTACCTTCATAATGATTATGACAAACAAAATAACAACCTAGGGATTTCCATTTAAAATCCATCCAACTGTCAAATCTCATTCTTGGTTTAGCATTACCAATAAGAATTTGTTTGTTGGTCACAATAAAATTTCTAAGGGTTGTGACCATGGGATATTTCCCAATCCCTTGAAAATTCCAAAAGATTGCCTTCATTTATTAAGGGATATAAGCCTTGTTTGAGAACTATCTTGATGTTGCTTCTGGATTTTTTCAATTTTCAATAAATCGTTTTTCTTGCCTCCCTTATCTGTTAAAAATTCATCAATATTATAACCACCCTCAATAGGAATTATATCATTCATATCTTGGTCATATAATAATGAATACTCATCACCTTCAACCAAAGAAACGCCAATTAAATGGGTTTCTAGAGTGTGGTATGATGGTAAGTGTTTTTCTTATTAGTATAAATGACCTCTACAAAAAATAGATTCCATAGAAACATTAGTAATTAAACCATCATCAATTTGGATTATTGGTTTCGTAGGATTGAATAACACTTATTCGTGCATTATAAGACATAAGAAACCATAAACTAATATCATATATTCTTTGAAATTGAAACCATGTATAATATAAAATGAATAACATACATTATAATGAATATGTTTGAGCCTCCTATATTCAATCACACACTTGAAAAATATAACTTAGAAGTTTCCAAATGACTCGTTTATTCTATGATATCCATAGGTTAATGAATAATTCAACACTTAGATAAGATTCTCCAAGAATCCAGAGTATGATTGTACCACAAGTATAAAGAAAGAGAATAGAGTTTCATATTAGGAATAATCAATGGAGGATCCACATAGTTTAGATTCCATTTTCATAGACTCAATATTCATTATACATAGGCCTTAGGTACTCTCCCCAATCCCCTATACATTTACTTGATTTTTTATAACATTCGAGTAAATAGAATATGGTTGAAAACAAATTGTAACCCCACTATCATTTATTTATTTAAGACATAAATTCATTAATTCGATTCTATTAATCATTTCATCATATGATTGAAAATTAGTTTTTTATTTGATTTTCAAAAATCCACTTTTATTGAATATCAGTAACCCATATACAAAGAAGGAACCCAAAAACAACTATAACCAGGTTTAAATTTCAAAATTAAAAAAGAACACATCTGAGAATCATGATTGAAGATCACTCGTGTCACACTATCACCAGCCATCATCATTCACCAGTATCATCAATCACTATGACAACATCTCCATTAAACCACCACTTCTCTTTTCATATCATCAAAAATCATCAAACCCATCATAAAAATCTCACTACACCAATTCATCATCTTCCCCCAGTGAATCAGAAAAAAGCTATACCGCAAAAACAGTGATGAAGAGTATGAAAAACCATCATCAAGGTATACCACCCAAAACCATATGAAAATCAAACCACAAAAGTATATCACCCAAAACCAGATGAAAATAGAACCACAAACACATTTCCAACCATCACCAAACATAAACAGAACCAAAATAGAAGCACAAATTTGAATACAATCATCAACCAGATCGAACCAGAAATGCATCTCCAACCATCACCAAACACGAATATAACTGAACCAAAAGAAAAAAAAATAGAAAATAATCGTGAACTAGATCAACCGTCGAGAAGAAAACTAACCATCACCAAATACAGAGATCTGAAAAACCAAAACCAATCCAAATTTTTTGCCATAAAAACTGACAAAAAAACCTTAACCTCTAAACCAGAGTCATCCGCATCGAAGAACTTCATCAAATGAGGACCACCACATCTCATATCAAGGCTTGGATCATCGAAGAGGAAGAGATATAAAATTTAAACATAAGATAAAAACAACTCACTTCATTCAATGAAAACTTTTGGCCTCCAAATCCCATAACCCAAAACCCCTTATTTACCATCGCTCCATATCTGACTCGGAGAAGAGCATCATAACTTAGGGTCTGAGTAAATTTGAATGGTTGAGGGTTCTGGACCACCAACTTCCAAACCGTAAACCCAAAACCCATTTGATACCCCTCTCTAGATCCTCCTTGGAGAGGTGCTAAGGAACCTTAGGTCAGAACAGGGTTGTAGTGGCCACAAGCTTAGTAAAAAAACATTTCAATATTGGAAAATTGGTTGTGTGATATCTCTATTTCACATCATATGATAGTATATACCAAGTAATTTTATAGGCCTTAGTTTTATAAATGTCATAAAATACAACTTTCTCATATCATAAATTATAAAATTATCCAATATATATCATATAAACATTATTCTTTAGGTAATATCTCCATAAATAAAACTAAAATATATGAGGATTTGGTATAGGTCTGTATTCAAATATTATGTTTCCTTGAGGAATTCAAGTTGGTTAAATGTGGAGAGGAGAAAATTAGTAAATTTGTTATGGAAGAACAAATTATGATGAATTGAGAAGGTTGGTGTGTTTCACTTCCAAGTAAAATTTGAACATTGTTAATTATAATTGTCTCTTATTTATGAATATCAAGCATAAAATTTTTATATATAGTTATCATTAAAAATAACAATTAAATAGAAATGTGGTTCAAGGTAAATCTAGTAGTGATCATATATTTGGTTCTTTCAACCATATAGGACCCCAATATTAGAGGAGAGTAATTTATTAAAGATTAATGCCTGTAAAAAAATATTATTCTTGATATTTTTATATTAAATGTTAAGGATTTATTAAAACATTAGTATAGATAAATTAAATTCAATGTTTTTTTATATTTGATGAATCTTTTACTTGACATGTTTCCTTTCCTTGTAATGGAGAAGAAAGTTAAATAAAAAATTAGTAAGAGAGTATTATATAGAGTAAAAGATGATGAGACTACTAGAAAAAAATATTTTAGAGGTGATTGAAAAGGGAATTCTAGTTATTTGATCTTTTTTATGGTAACTCATGTGTTTCTTAACTGGGTATGGAAAACATGGTAAGTGTATATAGATTTATAAGGTTTGGAAAGATCAAAATCCCTCAAAAGTATTCTTTATATAGATTTTTTGATGGTGGGGTGATCCCAGCCCCACCCCACCCCCCACCCCCCCCGCACCCACCACTAAAATTCATATGTCTCTATAAGTATCCCTAATCCATATCAGTGGATATTTTAGTGAGACTAGATTATTTATTCCTGATATCTATTAATCATTATAGGTTTGTAACAAAGTGGGTGAAAAACAATATTTTTTGAGTTGTTTTAGAGGTTATTTGATTTATTTCAAGTATCATAACTCTATAAGTGAGGATATTATTCATTACACATAACTTACTAGGGATATTTAGACTAGGAGGATGATGTTAAATTCATAAAATAGGTAGTAAAAAACCTAAACCATTGATAATATATCTATTGGGGGGATATTATTTTTCTTATAAAATTCATTTTCAAATACTATAATATCATGGAAACCTCTTGGGAACATGTAACCTAGACACATGATCATAACACTCTCTAAGTTTCTTAGTTTTTTATAGATGAAAATATTTAAATGTATGGATAATATAACAACATGGTGTTTTTTTAACATCCTAACTAAAAATTTGAAAATTTTATTAAAGGAATGGGAATAAAAAAAGTTTGGGGAGGATGAAAGTGGTGAATTCTAAGAGCATCCCCTCAAAAAATACAATTACACTCTAAATTAAGAGAACCAGTAGAACAGAAAATATGAATTCCCTAAGCTTGGTATACCCTAGAGGGAAGATCTGTACCCATGTTTCATTCCCACCAGGTGTGAGTGATCTCTATATTATGATTGAGGATTAACCTACTAGATATAATTAAATATTCAATGCTCCAGTGGCATGTATATTTTCTCTGCAGTTCATTAATTACAACTAATGAGTTTGATTCAATCAGAGAGAGTTCAATGTTATAAGTATAGTAGAGAGTAATCTTAGTGTGAATTTTTTTAAAATTCATTAATTTAATTTATGAATTATATGTACCTTAAAAATTATCATCCTTGAGTTTATATTGGATTTAAAAATTGGTCAAATATTTTTACATTTAATTTAAAATTTAAATTGAGGTGATTGATTTAAAAAAATGGTTCATATTTATTATAATTTTGGCTCCTAAATTTTCTATTCAATAATATTTTGGTTTGTGATATTCAAAAAAAAATCTAGATTTATTTATGAAAATTTAAATAGATGAAATTAATTAATTTTTTATAATTAATATTTTCATGAATAAGGGTCCCTAGAATAAAAATAAAAATATCCCACAAATGATAAGTTGGATTGAAAATCCATCATCGGAATGTTTTGTAGGTAATTGTGTTTCATTAAAGATTGAAATGTGAAAATTTTAAGGTTTAGTCCCCTAATATATCCCTTATTTATAAATAGAGTATTAACATTTTTATTTTCCTCATTTTTATATGTTAAGAGGAAAGGAGGTTCCCATTACACTAGAGCTGACATAGGAAAATCCCATGAGGTAGGACTATTGAATATCTTAAGTGGTTCTTAGTTTATGTATTTTAATTTGGTTATGAAATTTTAATATAAATATGTATTAAAATTATAAATATTTGGAATTAAATTAAAAAATAAGAAATAAGGAAGATGGTTATAGCTTCCCCACCCCCACACCCACCCTATTTGGACTAATGGAATGATTGGTTCTTGGTCACCCCAATAATAGTGTCAGTGGACCTAGAATCTCCATGTCACCCTAAGTTAAAATTCATATCTCATATAAGTTGTGTATATATGAATGAATTATTTATGGGTCACGAAGTATAATGTGATTTTCCCACTTTTATTTAAAAAATAATACTTTACATTATTCTTCTTATTTATTCCTGGATGAAACTAAAACACATGAGTAGTGAATATAAATGATTTAAATTTTCCTTCAATGTATATATCTATAAAAATTAAGTTCAATATTATGGAGTAGGATTAGGCAATATTACATGTGACAATACTAGATAATAAGTGATGCGTTGTCCCCATTTTCAGATTTCACACATGGTCAACCCATGATCACTAGATATTTTGGGTGACATGGAACCATTTGAGGTATATAATTATCATATTTTGATATTTTGGGTCATTTTACTACACCACACATGCCTAGAGTAAATTCCAAACATTTCTCATTTATTAACAGACATAAGATAATATAGATCATGATCATGTGGAGGTTGAAAAACCATTAGATCGTTTTTTATAGTGTAATATCAATTTTCCTCTCTCGTGGATGTGGTTACAGTTGGGGTGTGGTGTGTCACACCCTTGGCCACTCCTTTACTCTATTTTGTTATATCGAGAGTGTCTCAATTATAGAAAATAATATTGTGTGATCTAGACAACCATATCATGTAGAAATGAAATTAAATATGCTTTTTTCATAAAATTTCAGTCCTATGTGACTTGTAAAATATATTTATAAGGGTTACACAAGATTATACACTAAATGAAACATATTATATATAAGGGAATAAATGAGACCCATAATGTTGAAAATAATGGTTTTCACAACTGGAAACGGATTATATTTTGTATTTGTTGTCAATCCATATTAGGTTGATCAAAGAGTTTACAATCCAAGTAATATTATGGTGCAGGTGGACTCATTGTTAAAGGTGGTTTCATTTCCCAGTATTTTCAAAATATTTGGGGTCCAAAATTTGGAGGATGGTGAAAAAAATTGTAAAAGAAAATATTGTCATGTAAATAAAACAGTTGCACGAATAGGTAAATGAGGCATGAAGAGTTGTGAATGAGGGAATATTTAGGGCCATCACATCAAAATAAACAAAAGGCCAGTGTTTTTCACAAGTTCTGAAACTTCACAAAAATTTGAGTTTCATGAAGCAGAAAGTGTTGTGTGCACCCATGAAATAGAGGAGAAATTTTGTAAAGGTAGTGAGTTTCATGATAAAGGCGGTATCAAAGTGTTAAAGTTCAGTGCCCATGAAAGTTGTGCATATAGTCAAAGTCATGCAAGGTAGTTGCCTAAAGGGTCAGTAATGTCTATAAATAGGCAAGTAGATCCTTTATTCAGGACTCTAAATCTCATTAAAGATCTAGAGCCTCCACTTCATGAAAGAGTTATGTGAAGCATAGTTACAAGAATAATGTGACTTGTGTCTATCAAGAACAAGATATATTTTTGATAAATTCACTTTTTGTGAAAGTTAGAGTTTCATGAAAAAACAAAAAATGTGTGAAAACAGAGGTGTTTTGTGAAAGTACAAAAGTTTCATGAAAATTGAGGAGTTGTGTAAAATAACAAAAGTTTTATGCATATACAAGACTTGCACTAAAAGCTGGTTTTGAACATCGGTTTTGAGTGAATAGTGTATTCAAGAGCATTAATTCTGGTGTATAGTGAAAGTAGAGTCTCATGATAATTAGGGATAAAGATTTACGTGCCCAATCTATTGATGCGGCATTCAAGCTGATAAACTGATAAATACTTCACCCAAAGTAGTAATCAGGGGGGTCGATGGAAGTTGTTTGATGGGGAAAATGTGTTATACATAAAATTATTGTAAAGGAAGTGTGTTTATAATTGAGTGATTATATAATAACAATTGTAATTCATAATATTTAGTGAATTTTAGTGGATTCTAGAATGACCAATGCACTGTCAAAGTATGCTTCTTGGACTAGCCCTTAGTGGTGAATTAAGTAAAACTCTGGTGTTGTGAATTTATTTATTCAAATGGGTGTTTGGTAATTTCATGATTCTATTAGATAGTTTTAACAAGTTCCTACTAATGTGGGGAAAGTATTTATATCATCTGAAGCTGATACCAAATCTCAAAATTCTCTTACTATAGTACTATATGATCAAATATTTTTGAAGGTGATGAGTTTCACTATAGAAAATTCCATATGAGGAAAACTATAAAATATATGCGAAGGTGATTATAAAGTGAAGGATAAAAAACTTCAAGTTTGTCACAATCATATTGATGATCTGAAAATGCATCCAGATAAAAATTTAGATATTTTATTTAATCATATTACTTAATTTTGAAGATAAATTGAAGGACTTGGGGAAAAACTAAGGATATTGAAATTATAAAGAAAATATTTATAATTATTTCACTTATATAAAATACAACACTATTACCCCTTAAGAAAAGGGATGTTTATAATATATCTCTTGATGATATGCTAAGAATTATGGTGGCTTATGAAATGAAAGTCAAACCAAAAGCTATAACACTTTGAATAATAAAGAAAATGGCATTCAAATCCATGGAAAAACTTAATATTTATAAAGTTAGTGATGATGGAGATAATGTGTATGATGAAATTATTTCTCTTTTGGTAAGAAAATTCAAGAGAGGAAAATGGATATTTGAAGGTAATATTCCTTTGTATTATTTTCAGTGTGGTAAAGTAGGGCACATTGTTGCTTGGTGTTCAAGGGAATTCGATGGTGTAGAAAGTGAAGTATAAATCATGGAGAGGCCATATAGGAGGTTCTATAAAAGGGGATACTTAAATATAGGAAATATATTATAGAATAATATCTTCATTTATAAAGATTAAAAATATGATAATGAGTTTTTGGAGGATGTAGAGATAGATTTTAAATCTGATTTTGAAGATTTTATAATGTCTACGGTTGAAAAGGTAGGACCTATACAGGAAGAAGACAACAATTTGGATGGTTTTGTTGATATAAAGGTGGAAATTGAGGGTTATCTTAATAAGATTTACATTCAAATAAATAAATACATAAATATGGGATATTTTTTGAAAGATTCATCAGTGTGTGTGGATCATCTTGAAGTAGAGATTGATTGACTGTTTAGAGATGTAGAAAAAACATTTGAAAACTCATGAAAGCGCAAAAAAGGTTTTGGAGATTAAAATAAGGATTGAAAAAAAGTAAAATGTTATCAATGACCTTACACTGATATTAGAGAAAAATGATAATATAGTTGAGGGGATTGAATAATAAGTTGTTTATTTAAAGAGAAAACTAGAAACTAAATCAAAATTGATGAAAATGAAGAAGATATTATAGTTTATAAGGTTTATAGATGGGTAGATTTTGGAAATATTTAAATGTGGTTATGAAGGAGTAGATAAATCCTTAAATGATAAAATATCTAAATTTATGGTTGTACCTGGAATTTTTTGTGATATAAAAACATCAATAGATGGAAATGAGGTGCTCTAAAACAAAGGGAAATAGAAAGTTGGACATATCACAAAGGTACCTCATGTCCTAAGAGAGACATCTTAGAACTAAACTGATAAAAGATATGAATATACTTCTCAATTATCTAGAGATAATCACTGATAAAATACCTATATAAAAGAAGGAAGAATGTGGGGGAATGGAAGTGATAAGAAATTTCCTCTTATGAAATGTTAATTCTATAGATTTCTAGGACACACCATGTCTTACTATGAAGAGGAGAGGAGATATTTGAATGGGGAGGCACCTAGAAGTGAACAATAGAGAATGAGACCATATCCTTCATAATATAGAATAAATAATTTCTATGGATATTTTTTTAACAATTCTAACATTTCCCACAAATCTATTCATTGTAGGAAAATGAAAGGTGGAAAGAATAACTATATAACTTCAAGACAAGTCCATACTAGTCAACCAAGTAGAATTAACTTTATAAATAATTATTCTCCTATAGAATAATAATATGTGTATAATTCAACCATGCATGTTTAAAATAGATTAAAGAGGT
Source organism: Viscum album (assembly GCA_963277665.1). Taxonomy (NCBI): domain Eukaryota; kingdom Viridiplantae; phylum Streptophyta; class Magnoliopsida; order Santalales; family Viscaceae; genus Viscum; species Viscum album. The sequence continues at coordinate 659,552,151 of OY728140.1, forward strand.
CATCTCATGCCTCCACTCAATTAGGTATCTCAAGGAAGGAAAAGAAGAAGATTAAGAAATCCAACAAAGCATAGATCTCTCTCAAAACTACAAAGAATAGTAACACCTAGATTCTTGATAGTGGATTCTCATCCCACGTGATAGGAAATGAAATTTTTTTGAAAAATATTAAGTAAAGGATTGATGGAACGATGATATTCATAAAAAATGGTTCCTTAAAGATCAAATGCATCTGAAATAAAAAATTAGAAAATGATAAGCTAATGAAAATAGAATTGATCTATAAGGAAAGCTTGCATCACAATCTCCTAAGTTTGATTCAACTCTATGACTCAAGATTGGTAGTGATATTTAATCAGAAATGGTGCACCACCAAAGAAAATAAAGGTAATTCTATTATGAAATGTTAGAGGATAAATGGTAATTTATACCAATTAGATAGTAAAGAAAACACTTATTTATTAATAATGGAAGAGGAAAAGAACTTTTGGCACCAAAGGTTGGATCATATTAATCAATAGATTAAGAAAAACTTATCCAAGCTAAATGTTGTTGTAGACATTCCCAATCTAAAGTGTGATCATGAAAAGTCATGTGATTATTACATGTGAGGAAAGATAGTCCATAATTCTTATCATTTGTAGAATAAAATGGAGTTTAATCTTCTTAGTATAGTCCATATAGATTTGTGTGGTCTAATGAATGTGGATGGAACATATAGATAAAGGTACTTCATTCTGTTTATTGATGATTGTAGTAGAATGGAATGCATGATTTTTATACAATGTAAATGATAAGTGATTTACTACATAAAGAGATATCTATGAATATTTGATAATGAAATTAGATACACAATCAATATATTATGATCTGATATTTGAATAGAATATACATCCATTGAATTGGAAATTTTCCTCAAAAAACATGGGATCAATCATGAAGTTTCTTCAGTGAGAACACCTCGAAAAAATGGGTTCATTGAACACAGAAATTTATAGGTGAATAATATGGCCAAAATTGTGTTGATTGAGAGTTTTGTTTCTCATCATTACTGGAAAGAGGTTATTCAGGTTGTGGTGTGCACTCAAAATCAAACAGGGTGATGTATAAGAGAGGATAGAACACTATATGAGATATGGCATGGAAGAAATCCCTCACTAAATTATTTTCATATTTTTGGAAGTAAATGTTTCATCCAAAACAAAGAAAGCAATCAATGTAAGTATGATGATACTGCAAATAAAGGAATATTCCTTGGAAACTCAATGAATAGTAAAGCCTATAAATTCTACAAAAACCATCTTAGAAATATTTTAGAGAGAATTGATGTCAAGATCATTGAGTATAAAACTATGAATAACTCTAGTATCTCATATATTGATATGATTGAAGATAAAGAATAAAGTGTAAAAGAGATAGATTCAAATATAGAAATTGTGAAAGGGTTTCAAAATATTTATGGATCTCAAAATAATGATGATTTATAAGTAGAATCAGAAGAGGAAACCAATGCTGAAGAAACTCTACCAGAACCTCCCAGGAGAAATTAAAGAGAAAAGGTTGATCAATACCACATCATTAGGGATTGGACCACACCTACATAGTCAAGGAGAGTGAGAAATGAAACACATTCTACTCACCTATAAATTTTAGATTCATCCTTGTTTGAATAAGTAGTGAAGGATGAATCATGGGTTAAGTACATGAATTAAGAACTAAATTGGATTATAAAAAACCAGAATTGGGATCTTGTTAGGAGACCAAAAAATCACAATGTGATTGGAATGAAGTGGATATAAAAAAGAAACTCTATGAGCTTGTAAAGGTGGTCAGAAAAAGGAACACTTTGTGTATAAATTAAATGCATCAATTAAAGGAATTGATATTGAATAAACATTTTCTTTATTAGCTCAACTAGAGTTTATTAGACTCTTCCTAGACATAGTGATTCTAATAGGTTACAAATTTTATCATACGAATGTCGAAATGGAATTATTAAATGGTTTTCTTGAATAAAAATTCTACATTGACCAACTAGTGGTATTTCTTATTATAAATGATGGAACAAAGGTTTTTAGATTAAATAAGGATCTTTATGGTCTAAATCCGGCACCAAAATCATGGTATACTTGACTAGATTCTTATTTAAAGAAGTTATAATTTAAAATAGTAGGTTCCAAACATAATATCTATTTGAATAATTCTCAAGGATGGAAATTTATGGTGCATGTTTATGTGGATGATATTATATTTTGTGGAAACAAGCATGGATTAGTGGAATAATTTTCTAATCACATGAAATCATAACTTGAAATATCCATGATTGTTGAATTTTCACACTTTTTAGGGATACAGGTGATTCAAAATAAGTATTACACCTTCATTTCTTAGAAAATTATTCAAGAGATCTTCTAAAGAAAGTCAACATGCATGACTCCAACACAATTTTCACTCTGATTGTGGTTGTGGAAAAACTTGGAAAGCATGAGGATGGTAAATCTATGGATCCCAATTTTTATAATAGTAACATTATAATCTTATTATATTTGAATATAACACATCCATATATCATCTTTGAAACATATTTAGTGGATTTATTCCAAAGTAATCCAAAATAATATTATTTTTCAGTAGTAAAAATAATCATGAGGTATATTCAAGGTACTCTCAACTTTGGGTTATACTTTTCAGAAGGAAGGGAGAATAAATTATTGGGATTTTCTAATTTTAATTGGGATAGAGGTTTAGTGGATCTAAATTACATAATTGGAGGTGCATTCTTCATTGGAAACAAATGTGTTGGATGGTTTATAAAGTAACAAGAAAGAACTTCTCTTAGTATTGATGAAGTAGAGTATATATCTATGAAAAAGTCATGCACTCAGCTATTATCAATAAAACAAAAACTTACCAATATTTTTGATGAGTTAAAATAGTCCATGGTGACAAAATATGACAATAAGAGTGTGATAGATCTCATGAAAAATCTAGTTTAATACTCTCATACCAAACATAATGAGATCAAATATCACTTAATCAAAGAAAAAGTTTAAAAATGTTTTATTAAAATGGAGCATATAGGAACTAATGATCAAGTGTATAACATATTGAATAAGTCTTTGGTAGCACCAATGTATTTGAAACATTATTTGAACCTCAGTGTTCGTCCGCATCTCCTTGTATGAGGAATAATTTTATAACCCCTCTCCCCATTTGTGTTAACTGCTTTAATCTATTTTTGGATGTGATTTAGGCCTCTAGGGGAGATGTGATCTAGGGGGTGTTTTTTTATAACTAAGGGAAAAAACTTTATTTAGGTTTATTTCTAAATGGGAGTAATGGTGAAATTAATTTGGAATGGAGGATTGTATAGGGTTATAGTGTAGAGTGTTGTAGGATAGGTCGTTGGTTTATTGAGGCATAAAATTCACTCTAGACACTCTTGTTTTCTATACCAAAATTTTCTCATCTAGAATTAGAGTGATGGATTAGTTTTTTCACACCTATCAAGTTTCTGTTCAAGGTTTCTTCTTTGTTGAATTTCTTTACAAATTTCCAACAAACCTAAAGGGAGATATTTTTTGAACCAATATTTTTTACATCTAGAAATAGATTATATTTTTTTTGTCAATCCACACTAGTTTTATCAAGGAGTTTGAAATATAAGTTATCTTACGATGTAGGTGCATTCAGTGTTGAAGGTGGCATTATTTCCCATTGTTTTCCAAATTTTAGGGGTCTAAAATTTTGAGTATGGAGAAAATTATTTTTGGAAAAGGAAAGATTGTAGTGTAAATATAGTAGTTTCATGAACGGGTAAAGGAGGCATATAGAGTTATGTGTAAGAGAAGATTCAGGGACATATCATCAAAATATGGTAAAGGCTGGTGTTTCACAAAAGTTCTGAAACTTTATAAAATTTTTAGTTGCGTGACAGAGGAAGTGTTTCGCACACCCACGAAATAGAGGTGAAGTTGCATGAAGGTAGTGAGTCCTATGATAAAGGCGATCTAAAAGCATTAAAGATCAGCGACTATAGGAATTTGTGTGTTCATTAGGAGGCACACAAGGCATTTGAATGAAAGGTTGGACATGTTTATAAATAGTTGGGTACCTCCTTCATTTGGGGCTCTAACTCTCATCAAATATCTAGATCCTCTCCTTTATGAAACTTTTGCACAAATTAGAGTTCTCTGAATAATATGAATTGTGTCTATTAATACCAAGTTATATTTATCAAACATTCACTTTTCATGAAAGATAGAGTTGTTTGAAAAAAAAAGATTTTTTAAAACTGAGGTGTTGTGAAAAAGTACAAAATTTTCATAAAAATTGAGGTGTTGCATGAAAGGAAAAAAGGTGTGTGTATTTACAAGAGTTATACGAATAGAAGGTTTTGAGAATCATTGTTGAGTGAACAGTTAATTCAAGATCATTGAGTCAAGTATATGGTTCAAGAAGAGTCTTGTTCTAATTAGGAATAAATACTTATGTTCCCAATCTATTATTGCAACCTTCAAGTCGATAAACAAAGAAATAATTCACCCAAAGAAGTGACCAAGGGGGGTTCGATGGAAGTGATCAATAGTAGGAAGTGTTATATCCCTAAAATTATTGTAAAGGTGGTGTGTATGGTACAGATAGACCATGTATGAACAATTTTAATCCACAATATCTAGTGAATCTTAGTGAATTATATTATTACCAACACACTATTGATGTATGCCTTGGACTAGCCCTTAGTGGTGAACCAAGTAAAATTTTTGTGTTGTGTTTCTATTTATTTATATGGGTGCTTGATAATTTAATGATTCCATCAAATAGGTTTAACAATTTTTTACCAATTTGGGGACAAGATCCATCTCATTTGAAGAAAATTTTGACACCCTAAGTCACACCTCCCCTCTCAAGGTGTTTTGGGGTACTACACATAAAATTTTGATTTTTCTTTTTTAAATCATTAAAAATATTTTTAGATTTTTTGGTTCATTTTAGGTTCCTAAATTGATGGGTTTTCTTATAGAATATTTTAGGCAAGAGTATGATTACGATTGACAAAAAACATTTTATATGAAGATAATGGTTAATTTTGAGGATCTCTTATAAGGTTCCACAAGCTGTAAAATGTTCACTAAACTCCTTTAAGCTTAACTAAGTTAGATGGTGTGAGAAAATGAAAATATGAATTTCATATTATTTTGTTTATTCAAGTAGTTTGAATAGAGTATGTTTTCCCTCATGTCATCTCTATGATAATTATTACATCCTTGACTTATTAACGACAACCAAATAGTGATTCACTATGCTGACCAAAATTATGATTTAAAGTGTGATACTTTTGATTTTAGAGACATAATATATTTTTTTATTGTATTATTTATTGGAATGTGATTCATTATATTTTTATAATTTTTTAGTGACAACACTATATATAACCACTACCTAGATATTCCTTTTTGAAAGACCCTAAAAATGATGATTATGGTAGTGATGAGTGAGGACTGGGTTTACAGATAGAGTTTTCAGTATCCCCTTGACCAAACATTCACCTTGATAGAAAATCCTCTATGTTATCACCACTCACTAGGCATAGTGGATTTAATGGTATAAAGGTTAGTGAGGTCATAACCCATAGTTACCAAGGCATGTACGCTTAGTATTTTTTTTTATGAGATTTTGTTTCTTCATGTCTAAGTGTCTTGTTTATTTATGTACCCTAATTTTTTTTTGTTATATATTTTGTAATCCAAGTTGGTTATGGTGATATTTAGTATTAATCATAAGATAAAATTAGTTTTCTATTTAATTTTTTGACATAGTGATAAACCTAGGAGGAGGTTTGTGGTAAGATAGTGATTTTATATTATTTATTTAATAACTTTGTTAATATACATTAATGAGTCCTAAAATTAGTGTTGTTCAATACTTGAAATATCATATTGGGTATTGTTATATTCACCCTTACACAAACACATATATGGTGACATAATCATGGTTTTAAAGATTATTTTCACCATACATGAGATCATGATGTTTTTGGAGTAAATAGAGATTTTATATAGGTGATCCCTATAATTATTGTCTATTTATTCCCATTAGAGTAAATATTTGTTTTTATTTTATATTTTTTCATGCCCTGATACTCTGGGTTTTCTCCCTTTTTTGGTTAATGTGTATTGAATGCATGATTATTGGTTATAAATTTCATTATTTCATGCATTTATATTTATTTATATATTTTTTCTTATATTACTCAATTATTATTCTTTTTTGTTGAATGTTTTAGTTGTTATTAAAGGTTAAATAAGGAAAATATCTCATATATTTTGTGTATTATCTCTCAATTCTAGACATCAACTCTTAACATGTAGAAGGGGTGTTTAATTTGGTACACTTGGTTACAAAACAAACCCATGTAGTGTTTTTATGGGGAAAATTCATATCATTATATTTATATCATTTTCCATTTTATTAAATTTTATTCTTGTTATTATTTGTATCATTCTATTAATTAGGAAAACAATTCACCCAGTTATAAATTATTGAAATTCATATAGGTTAAAATTTTCATTCATTGGTTATTTTTTAAGATCAATATCATTAATATAATATTTCATATATAAATTAAGTAGGTGACTGGAATAAATCATGATTATACAATATATCATTACATTGGTAGATCTTAGTATATATTTATATGTGGTAATGAAAGCATCCTTTTCCATTAATTTTTATTTATAATACCTTGACTCGTCATACCCAAACAATACATGATCTTCAGGCATTTCATGACCTTAGGGGTGCCTCCCCCTACTCTAGAGTGAACCAACTAGTATAGAGAATCTATAAATAATGTTTTTATGGTTTTACTCTAGATATAATTTCAATCAATAATGTATAAATAACTAAAATATCAACCATAACTAGAAATCAAATTACACTATTGATTTATAGTTAAATTCTAACCATACAATAAGATATATGTCTATGTGATATAATAAAAATGAAACAATTTTGGTTATATAATATATACATCAATAGGGATAACCCATTAGGACAATAATGTTTAATAGTAAACCCAAAAAAACATGACTAAAAAAACTAGATTCTCTCCCTGGTTTGTCTCTATTATCCATTAAGATACTCTGTCTTGATCACCTATATAACTTGTTCATCATCCTATAAAAAAGACATGAATTTTTCATTTCCACAAAGGGGTATTTGTAGGATATGAGAATAAAACTCAGTAAAAATCCCACAATATATTCCAAAATAAACTAATTGTATGTATGTATGAGAAAATAAATAAAATAGAAACACGTAGAAAGTAAGAGATCATGTCAGGTCATTGTGTTCTAACCAGTCCCCTAAAACACCTTACCCCACCTACATCATCCAATATTGATGAATCATGTATATAATATCCTTATAATTTCTAAGAATATTACTTATAAAATTTATCTTATCATATAATAATCACATTAGGAAAAATCATAACATAACCAGTACTAAAAATAAAGGAATATTATTAAGTAAAGGTGTAACATAACCAACCAAGTGAATATAGGAACTACATTAGGAGAAAAACATAGAATATATAGTATAATAAATAATTATAATCTAGGGTTCATATCATAACCTAGTGATCCCCCCCCCCTAAACTCTAGAAAAACTTGCATCTAGGTAGTGCAACACAACACCCTGATACCCCACTCCAAGTCTCAATTGCATGAGTAGATTGTGGATCATGAACCACTATTATCTCCAAAGTCTAACCTTACTCCAAAGAATAGATTCACCCCACAATCATGTTTTACCAAACCGTAGTCATTATAGAAAGAAAATAATCTTGTCATGCATAATTTAATTCCCCGCATGCAGTAAGTACCCATCGCACTCTTATATTACCACTAGAAGGTAGCTTCCAAACATCCCAATCCTGAATCAACTCAACCAACTCATTTATCCCAAAAATTCCCATTATGATAACCAAATTATCCCAAAAATCATTAAACCTATAAGCTATAACTAATATATTAACCCCAACTAAATATCACATCAAGATGAACTAATTACACACACTAAACACACTAGTCAATAAATTTAATAGATCTTATAGAAACCACCCTATCCTTCTCTTAGGTTATCAACCCTAATAAAATCCCCCTGATGTGATTACCATTCTCACCAAACTAATTTCCATGTGTACCCTTTGTCAAATCATGTGAAAGAACCCAAGGCCTAACCTACACCTTGGTTGACCCTTAGGCAACCACACTCCTAGATAATAGCCAAGTAACCCAAGACTTACCATTAAATTCCTTTTCCTTGATATACCATGAATCCATTCTCAAGTGTTCCCAATTCCCTAAGGTAATATATATTTTCCAAAATCCTTCAAGTTGAATTTTTATAGATGTTGAGTTTTTTTCTTAACAAAGAATTCTGACAAAGTTCTAGATTGAAGAAGACCATGAGGTATTCATAAAGAAAAGGTTTTATGAAAGTATGAAGTCTATTCAAGGATATTGTGTAATAATTTATAGAAAATGAAGGTTTCTAATTAAAGATAATAATAGTCTCATAAAAATCAAATAGAATCATGAAATAAAGCTTCATGAACTCATTGAATTTTTTGAACATAGGGAGATACATTTCTCAGAATCATAAAGGGTTGCATATTTCATGTTTTATGGATTTTTTTTCTTATGAATATGATATTAATATAATCATTAAGTAGAAAATAATACTTAAAGAAGAGATAATTTCTCTATTTTTATATAGTAAATATGTGAATGTATTTATTCTATGAAGGAATTTAGGTAATGAATAGTTTCATGTATAAAATAATTTATATGAATAAGTTTCTATGTGAATGTGATTTACATGAACATCATTTTTTCCCAAAATGGGTTTACACAAACCATTAGAAAATTTTTTAGAATTTATGTGTTAAAGTAGAATTAATCATTTTGATTAAAGAACAGCTTTATGATATATGATTTGTGGTGTAAACAAAGTCGATTCAATGAATTTAAGGAATATTCTGAAGAAATAGTGAGTACACTTAATTTGAGAGAACTATAATTTCTCAAATCATTGAGAGAGTAGTGACTTCTCAAATTGTGATTGATTGTAAACTAGGGGAATAGTTATTACACTCTAAACCTATAAACAATAATCATGTTTAATGGTTCTGGTATATTGGCACATTTTTGTTTTATTCTCATTGGATTAGCTTGGTTTGGTTGAACCAAGTAAAAAAACATTATGTTAATATTTACTTTATTTAATGCATTATATCTGTTTTGATAGAGAGATGTGTTCCTAATAATGGTAGAAAAAGATCATTAGTTAGGGATTTTTAAATAAATAAACATACCCTAATTCACCCCCCTCCCCTCTTAGGTTATTTACCTTTCTTAATTACAACAAGTGGTATCAAATTTAAAGGTTTAAGTTAGTGAAATTATTCTCAAAATGGGAGTCATGGAAGTAGTAAATCAAAAATGGATTTAAATAATTTAAGTAAATAATTTTTACCTTTGGGATTATTAGATATGGATCTATTTATAATATTTAGTAATGTATGTTTATATATATTTTATTCATGGGATTTCAATCGGTATATAAAATAGATATTTATTATAATGAAACTATAAAGAATTGGATGTTAACACTAATGTAATTAATGTTTTGGGAGGATATTTAGCAAACCCAATCTACATGAAGGTGATTTTGTGTAAATCCTTGCATTACATTTGGTAAAATTTTATTAATATCTATGAAGGTGACTCAAATGTAAGAGAATCCAAATCATATGTTCTATAGAAAAAGTATGAGGTTATGAGGATGAACACAAACTAATATGTTGATTAATTATCTTATATAGTAAATGTGATTATTGAGGATATGAATGAATGTGGAAAATCCCTCAATGATGTGAAGATAGTCAAACACATATTTAGGTGATTTACACTTAAATTTAAATAAAAATTCTCTATAATTGATGATAAATATATAAATGATATGATATTGGATAGTATTCACAATAATATTTCTGAAAATGAGATTAGGATTATTGATAATGAGACTATTAAAAAAGATAAGTAATAGGAAGTGGAATTCAAGGCATTGAATAATCCTAGCATAGAAAACAATCAGGAATAAAAATAGGTTGATGAATTTATTTAATTCCTTTCCTAAAATATAAAAAGTGGATAAGTAAGGTTCAAATGGAAACTTCCACTCATATTCTTTCATTTTGGAAATATTGGGAACCACATGAAAAAGTTTCCTAATAAGTTTAAAGATGATGATAAGAATACTTAAGTTCCCAGAAATAAAAATTCAAATAATTTGAAATTTGGGAGGATTAATAATCATAACTTATTCAAGAAAAAGAATATGATTTCACAAGAGGATAAAATATTTAAAGGAAAAAAATAAAAATAAATTTAGGACTATAAAGAAATAAAAGAATATGTTCTTGTGGTTGTTGTAGAGAATTCAAAAACAAGGGAAGACAGTAATGATGATGAAGTATAAGTATAAGGGAGAGTTGATCTTAAATTAAAGTTAGAGGCTAAAATTGAAATATAGATGTTTGGAGAGAAGAAATAAAGAAATCCAATGGAGTGGTTCAGGATTAAAAACTATACATGTAGCAATATAAATAAAAGAAGTCCAAGTTAAAGGAGAAAAATTAAAATATAAAATCTAAGAATCTAGAAGACTCAAAGAATTTTTTTGAGTGTAATATCAATATCAAATAGAAATCCAAAATTATCAATGGTTTTATTAATACAATTAAAGATAAATTCAAATTTATTAAATATCTTTAAGGATAAATCATCAATATCTAGTAAAAAATATAAGACTAGGAGAATCTTGACACCTGGTATGACATCAAGAAATTATATTTAATGGGTTTTAGAATATATTAATAAAAAACAAATAGGTTCATCAAGGAAGTTAGAGGATTTCCCGTAAATACAAAAGAAACATCAGAATGAGAAGGTTGGTATGGGACTTGATCACAAGCAAAAGGGAGTGTTGGTTAATGCCAAACCACAATCACTCACTCCAAAGTTTAAGGTTTGTTTAGTTTTTACGAAGAATCATAACACTAAAAGAACCCAATAATGTTGGTGTTTTTTCAAAGACACACAAGATTATGCCAAAAATCAGGTGTTATTATTGTGGAGAGATAGTAAATTATCAAAATGTGTTTTGAATAATCAATTGGTGCTATATGGCCTAAGAGTAACATAGGAAACTAATAAAATTTTAAAATTATATATATAATTTAAATGGATTCTAATTTTGGTGTTTTGGATATGGAGATATGGGTAAGTATTGATCATCAATGATGTAGAGTAATGTGCAAATGAATACCTAAAGTGGTCATACAAAAAAACTAAATGAATCATCAAGTAGGATGAAAACACAAAATCAATTTATAGTATAGTAATATGTGGCTTTTACATCATATTTATAGGATGATCAAATGTATCAATCATTACTAGGTGAGAATTCAAAGAGATAGATCAAAAATAAAATAGATGATAAAAAAATAGTTGGGGAGAATTCTTTAGAAGCATAACATCATGTTGGTGTATGGATTTCTGATATAAAATGTATTTATCATATGATAAAAAACAAGGATCTTATCATAATTATCAAGTAAGGAAAATAAAGTTTCATTATATTTGGAAATTTTTAATATTTAAATATTATCATACTAAGAAAATACAAATTTGGGTGGAAATACATCATACGCGTGGATGTCTTGATTGTTGAAGGTCTTGGTCACAACATCCTAGTGTAAGTCGACTGTTTGTCTTGGGATATGTGGTGAATTTTATCAAGAGTAAATATATAATCAATGAGAAGGATTGAATAGTTTTGATGAAAGGGAAGCACACAAAGGGGTTTCCCTACATCATATATAGGGAATAATGTAAGAATCTTGTTTTTAACTCGGGTATGGATCCTCTAAATTTCAGTCTAATTCTTTATTTTGGACCAAATATAGATTCCAAATGTGTTAGAGAAGGTCTCAAGGGTGTTTGGGGCTCATTCAGAGCCCAAAACCTAACTTTTTGGGAAAAATGGTCATGTCACAGGGTTAGAGTAAACCATGCAGGGAGGAAGCACTGTTAGTCTAAACCATGCAGATGGCCTGCATTTTTTGGGAAGATCCATATCCCATGATTGGCACACAGTTTCTCAAACTCTTCATCCTAACTGTGCAAGTTATCTCTCTTCTCTAGGTACCCATGTATGGTTAGTGCATGGTTTGGAAAACCAGGCGGCCAAATCGTGCACAAGATAATATTTGGGTAATTTTACTATTTTACCATTAATGATCTAATTAACTCAACCCTTCTTCCCTCATTAGATTTCTAGTGGGATGAACCTCCATTTCTCCCATTTTGGATCTTTTTGAAGTAAAAATATATGAATAAATATATATCCTTCATCTGGGATCTATTCGATCTTATGTTCATCAAGTTAGATGCACAACGGTAAGTACTCGAGTTTTTTTGAGCCGTTCTTCATCTATCTTACTCTCGACCTAGTTATCAAGGTGTTAGAGTTTTTACTATTTTCTTATATCTAATCCATTCCAAGCTAGATTAGAGGTTAATATTGGACAAGGAGAGTCGTATGAGCCTAATGGGAGTTTTCTATAACTCATCCCTCACGTTTGTTGGTTTTAGAATTGATGTGTGGGTCCCACCGATTTCATCAGGCGTCGTTTATTGAATTTATTTGGAATGATTATATTCATTAGAACCATATGGTTATTCTCTTTCCATAAATGTGATTAGTTTTTGGTGGTTATGTTCACAACTCCTAACTCTCCATGTAGGGTAATATGACATAATTGATTTTTTAGTGTTTTGACACTTTTGAACCACTATTCGGGTGTGTTAGAGCTTCACCACACTAATGGTAGGCCTACTTATATTAACTTTCTATTGAATCATGAAATTGGGAATATCTTGTACCTTGTCACTTCCACTTGACCTGCCTAAGATAAGTTCCTAAATTTAAGTAATTCATTCAAATAACATTATGGAAAGCATACTTAAGTATATGACTTGGCCTTATTAAATGAAAATGAATGTTTGGTTTCACATCCATAGCACACATTTCCATGTTTATGGAAGGCAGCGGAGTGAAACTTATTAATTGAACTTAATTTACTTGGTTTTAATTAAAAGGTTTCATAATACTTATCATTGTCAAACTAATGAAAGGAAAGGATTGAACCAAGTGAATTTTTTAATGGAATGGTTGTCATATTACCAAATTAATTTTAGTGAATTAAATGTAAGGTAAACATTTATTCATATAGACCTTTACATATTTATATGAAGTCTTGAATCATGTCAACTCTTGGATTCCAAATGGAATTCCTTAGGTACTCAAGGATGTCATTCCAATTCAAGAATGTCATCCACCTTGGGTGAGACCTACCTGGGAACCCGATACTTTTCTACCTTTATATTTCTAGAATAACACCATAGGATCTATTAATTATTATTTCAGGATTCCTCAGATACACTCTATGGATCCATCATGACATAAGGTGCCTTAGTTATATCCTTAGTCTTGTCCATTACTTATCTCCTGTTTTACCTTGGAATAATTCCTTGGAATTTGTTAGAAACATTATTATGGGAATTCCTTGGATGATTCTCCTTAGATTAAACTCTTACCAATTAGCTAGATTCAATTACTACTGAGTTATCGGCCCCTGAGGTCTAGGTTTCCTTGGTGAATACCATATAACCACTTCATATTATTATCAATTATGGTTGCCTTGTTACATCTTATAACCTTCACTATTTATACTTTCATGAGGTGATGTTAGTGCTAGTTGTTCCACACATGAACTATTAATATAAATTGGTAATTAATTAATTGATGAATTGGTTACAAATTTAGACACCATATGAGGGGTGAAGCAGTTACTTGGGTATTTAGTTACATTATACTTCTTTACTTTATATATATACATGCCTACACACTGTTATATTTCCATTACACAGGTTGGGTGTTATAGACATCGTTGGTGGTGGCCTACTAAGATTTATCTCACACCATCTTCGGGCATAGTTTGGTTCTAGGGGAAGATTAAATGTATGCAGGTGTTGATAAAGGGAATCATAATGCTTCGGACACCTGATTTCTTATTATGATAGGATGGAGCTGGTAGCAGATGACTGAGTTGTAGCACAGGATGTTTGGGATAGTTTATGTATTTCCTTTTTACTACATTGGTTTTTATATTTATTCTTGCTACTTTGTATCCAATTTTTCTATATTTCTAGTGACATGACATATTTAATCATCAACTATTGTAGGTTATTCTAGTTATTTCAGTTATTTTTATCCTTGTCTCTTTTTGTTGTACATTCTATCTACTTATTTCTTCCTCTATTTACCTCTGTTTATAATTATCCACTATACTACACTTTGGAAATAAGGGAGTATTCTCCCCGTGGATAAAACTTATTCCCTTGCTACTAGTCGGTAGCCTATGGAATTCTTGGAGATGTGATTGAGGCCATGTGGCCCACCAGGATCAGAAAACCTCCTAAGTAGCATATGGGTCCGGAACGTCACAAAGTGGTATCAGATGGTTTTTATTTTCTTTATTTACTATTTGGAGATAATAGTTAGAAGAATAGGAGTGCTTGGGACTTGGTCATAAGTCATTCTTGGGTATCTCAAACCCATGTTTAGGTTAAAGGTATAGTTTCCTAAATTATAATTGTTGTTCTGATTTTTCCTATTACTATTGATATCATTTCACAGTTGGGTGAGGCACATGCTATGTAGATTTGTTGATTATTATTCTGATTAATAATTTCATTTCATCCTTGGCATGATGGTATGAGGGAAAGGATATTTGTTACATGCATCATTATAGGCTCATATAATTCATATGTCATGCATATTTCCATGCCATATAGGTTCATTTCACTACCTTTCATTGCTTGATATGCCTATGATTGTTGAGTGATGTTGTGGTGGTTATAGTATGCTTGTGCTACTTTTGGGATTGTGATTGAGTGATTGCATGTTTCAATTCATGAGGTGTTATGGGCCCTCATGGGTTGGAATAAGTAATTTACAAAAAAAAATCCTTTAATTAAAAATTCAAATGGGTTTTGTTTTCACTGATAAGAAGTATGGACCCTAATTCACTAGGAATGATATTCCATTTTAAAGGAAGTTTGATACAATTTATAAGTAAATGCAAACATAAAAGTGGGATGGTCGTACGTCCTTATCCCATTTTTTCATGTTTATGAAAGTTAAAGGCGTGAACCTAGTAATTAAATATAAAATGAAATCAAATGGTTTCTAATAAATGATGAAGAAAGGTATTATTGACCCTTCATTTATTGGAACCCTTGAAACTTATAATTGAGCACTTATTGATACCTATCCATTTAAGCAGGTAGTTGGGGTAGTATTCCTTGGTTAGGGAGTTTTATTACATTTAGATTCTACTAGTGATGATATATTTATGATTTTGAGTTTGTTATGAGTCATGTGCTTGGAATTTGTAGACCAATGCCACCATCATGTCCTCATATTGTACACTGGGAAGGTGGAGATGACCATGCTCTAGACATAGTGGTCCATGAGCCTCCATTATTACCACTAGGAGTGCCACATGATTCACCACCTATTTTAACTAATTTGAGAAATGATTCTCAAGTCTGTGATAGTTTTTTACATCTGATTAAGTCTATGCATGTTTCTCCATGAGCTGAAACTACAATGGTTGATCTGACTCATGAGTTTTAGTTGCAGCATCCTCTCACCTTCTCAGGGAATGGTGGTCCATTGGATGATTAGTATTGGATAGAGGCCACCCTTTCTATCTTTGAGAATCTGAAGATGCCTTAAAATAGGAGGGTAAAACATTCTAATAACATGCTGCATGGTTTAGTTAAGCATTTTTGGGATGTGATTACCCATTCTGGTCATCATCGGGGAATGTTATTGGTTTATTTCTAGACTGCCTTCTATGATTAGTTTTTTTCATAGATTATAAGAGATAAAATATCTAGAGAGTCCATGCATCTTGATTAGGGTTCTATTTTATTTATGGAGTATTCAGTGTGTTTCACTGAATTACAGCGCTTTTCACCTCTTCTAGTTGTTGATGATCTTTCGCGTGCTAGATGCTTTGAGGATGGGCTCCAGTATACCATCCATACTCAGGTTAATTTTTTTTACATACCTACCTTTTATGAGATAGTAAATAAGTTTATTATCATTGATAACAACCTAAGGATGATGATAGTACTGGGAATAGAGGTACAGTGTTGCATCAGGTCAGTAGTTCTTCTGGTGGCAGGAAGCGTTCCCTCGACATTTCTTATCAGGGCAGTGGAAGTCAGGGTACCTATGTAGGTAGCTCTGTAGTGTGTCACCAGTGTGAACATATGGGGTTATCTAAATCCTTAGTCTGATAGAGACCCACTGGAGTTCCATTTTTGTGGTTGTATAAGTCATCTTCAGCATTTATGTCATACTTTTCCATCATCTTCTAGTAGATGAGGTTCCACCCCAGCTCTAACTTCAGGGATAGGTTCTTTTATGCCACGTCAGGTGGCGAGTTTGAGTAAAACAGGTAGGATGGCTGAGGATGAGGTCATGGTTATGGTAGCTAGACCCCTGATCACCAGTAGCGCCAGCAAAGAAGTTTTGATCATGGTAGTCTGGTTATTACTCAAGGTCATGGATCAGGAAAGATGCGTGGTTTACAGCCGATACCTGAGGATCAGGCAGTGGGACCATATATAGTATGAGATACTATTCTAGTATCCTCCACTATAGTATCTGCTTTATTTGATACAGGTGCTTCACACTCGTTTATCTCTTTAACTATCATGGAAATCCTTGGGCTATAAATATAGTATTACTATGGTGTAATGACCCTAGAAACACCATTAGGGGTATGATCAAAGGGCATACACTAGTATAAGGATTTTCCCCTTTAGGTAGAAAGTTAACATTTCTTGTGGAACCTCTTTGTTCTCAATATTATGGGATTCGATTTCATTCTCAATATATATTATTTGATTCTATATCATGCATTTTTAGATTGCAATCGTCAAAGGGTATCATTTACATCACCAGAGGATAGAAGTTATCTATATAAGGGTGAGTGGGATGTCCATGATAGCAGATCTGGACCTGAGCATCACAGGCTAAGTGGGGTAACCACCAAGATTTTCAATATCTTCATTGAGGATCAAGGTTTAGGCTAGGCTGAATTCCCTCTAATAGTAGATTATTTCAGGGATGTTTTTTACATTGAGTTTTCTAGCTTACCTCCTAAGTGGGGGGAACAGTTTATGATCAAGCTTATTTCGGTAGAAGATCTAGTATCTATTCATATATATAGTATGGAATATACTGAGATCTAGGAGATCAAGTGGAAATTAGAGGATCTAGAAGATAAAGGTTTTATACAGCCTAGCACTTCCTCTTGGGGTTTTCCAATGCTTTTCTCCAAGAATTCGGATAGTACCCTTCATCTGTGCATGGATTATATATGTTTAAACCATCTTATAGTCAAGAACTAGTATCAAATTCCTTGAATGGATGATCTCTTTGGGTAGCTCATAGGATCTAGGTTATTCTATAAAATCGACATAAGATAGGGTTATCATCAGGTGCAATTCAGACCATCATACATACCTTGTATAGCTTTCTGTAATATGTATGTTCTATATGAGTACCTATTTATGTCATTAGATCTTACGAATGTGCCCTCAATTTTCATGGCTTTGATGAATAGGGTGTCCCACCCCTATTTGGATTTTTTTTCATAGTCTTTGTGGATGAAATATTGGTGTATTCTCACTCTCGTAGCGACCATGCCAAGCACCTTGAGATCATTCTAAGTACACTAAGACAGCATAAACTTTACACTAAGATTTATAAGTTCCACTTATGGATTGAAAAAGTTCACTTCTTGGGTCATATTATCTCAGAATTAAGAGTCTATTTTGTCCTAGAGAAGGTGAGTGGAGTGGTTTCCTAGAAGAAACCCAATAACATGTTTGATATAAGAAGTTTATTGGGGTTGGTTGGATATTATAGGTATTTCATATAGGACTAATCACACCATTATTCACCTCTTAATGGCCTTACAAAGAATGGAATTAAGTTACTATGGTCATAAGAGTGTGAGAAAGCCTTTCAGGAGCTGAAAGGGAGGCTTATCTCGGGACTTATTCTGATTCTGCCAGATCTTGGAAGAGGTCATATCATATTTTTTGATGCATCAATCATCGGCCTAGGAGAAATGATTATTTAGGAGGATAGATCCATTGCGTATGTATCTCGTTAGTTAAGACCTTGTGAGAGAAATTACCTGACGCATGACCTTCATCTAGAAACAGTTGTTTGTGCCTTATGTTGCTAGAGACACTATCTTTTGGGTGAACACTTTATGGTGTAAAAAAACCACAATAGCCTCAAATATATCTTTTCACAACATGAATTGAACCTTAGATAGTGAATAAGGGTCGAATATCTTTATTCCTTTGATTTTGAGCTTGCCTATAGGCTTGGAAAAGGAAACATAGTCGCTAATTCACTGAGTTAAAAATCTCAAACATAGGTTGTATAGGAATCCAATGATGAATGGAAGATAATGAACCTATTTTTTGAGATGAATATATATTTTCATGATAGTCATAATTAGTATTACTTTTCAGCCTTGATAGTTACCTCTTCCCTCCTTGAGAAGCTGAAGAGAATACTGTTTTCATATCCTGATGGATTAGTTCTACGTGAGAGTATATCAGGATATGAACTACCTCTGGATTGGTCTATGGATAGAGACGACATCCTATGTATTCATGGTAATGTTCAGTTCCTACTAATATAATACAGGAGTTGATGTGTGAGTCTCATGCTTCTTAATAATAAATTCATCCTGGAATCTCTAAAATGTATCGATATATACGACGCCAATATTGGTGGCCTGGGATGAAACATAAAATAGAAGAATTTATCACTAGGTGTTCCACCTATCAGTAGGTGAAGGTAGAGCACTAGAAACCTACAAGCTTATAACAGTTGCTTTCAGTCCCAGAATAAAAATGGGAATATATTTCTATGTATTTTATAGTCGGCTTACCTAGATCACTAAGGGGTAGCGAAAATGTACAGGTAGTTATTGATTGACTAAAGAAAGAATCCCACTTTATTCCAATTTAGGAGACTTATTAGTTGATGAGTTTGGAATAATATATGTCTGTGAGATTATATTATTACACGGGGTCCCTCATGGTATCATTTTAGATAGGGATGCTCGTTTCACATCACGGTTCCAGCAGGGCTTGCAGAAAGATATGGGTACATAGGTGCTTCTAAGAATATATTTTCACCCTAAAACCCATGAACAGTTAGAATAGATGATACAAGTTCTAGAGGATAATCTCTGAGCATTTTTCCTTGATTTTGGGGGTTCTTGGTAGAAGAATATTCCTCTCATCAAGTTTTCCTATAATAAAATCTTTCAAGAAACAATTCAGATGGATCCTTTGGAGGCCTTATATGGTAGGTAATTTCATTCACACCTATGCTAGTTAGAGGTGGGTGAGGTATCCCTACTAGGTCCTCATCTTGTATAGAAGACTTCAGAGTAGGTTCATCTAATTATAAAGCATATGAATACTGCTCTGTCTAGACAGAAATATTATGTCGATTTCCATTGATGACCTCTATAGTTCGATGTAGGGGATCATGTTTTCCTACGGGTGTCACCCAGGTTAGGGCATAAATAGTTACGGAAGAAAGGTAAGTTGTCTCCTCATTATGTAGGGTCATTTGAGATCTTAGAAAGAGTCATCCCAATAGCTTATCGGTTTCTACTACCTCAGAGGTACTGTGATATTCACGAAATATTCCACGTTTCATAGCTTCATTGTTATCATGCTGACCCCTCACATACTTTTGATCCTAAGGAAGTAGAGCTTGATGTTGATACTTCCTTTGAAGAGTATCCAGTATGCATCATTGACCAGAGCATGAAGGCTCTCTAAGGCTGGCCTATCCTTTTAGTATGGGTGTTATGGTAGCACAACCATGTGAAGAATGAGACTTGGGAGCGGGAGGCCGACGTACATGTTCAGTGGCCAGAGTTATTCTCAGACAGTGTTTCACCACCCTTGGAAGGTGAACTTAGGGATTAGTTATTTTAAGGGGGGAAGATGGTAAGAACATGGTTTTTGATTCAGTTATGGATCCTCAAAATTTTAGTCAAATTATTTATTTTGGACCTAATATCGATGACTAATGGGTTAGAAAAAGTCTCAGGGGTGTTTGGGGATCATTCGGAGCCCGAATGTCATGTCCCAGCCCCAAACTGCCCCGGAGCCAGTGCGGTTTCAATAAAACATGGTGTGTAATTTCTTTTTATAAAAGTAAAAGCTGATAAATTACACATCATGTTCCACTTAATAGGATTATTTTGGTTTAGATTCTGGAAAATCAGATACAAATATTACAATCCTTTAAAACTGAAAGAGAAAAGAACTCCACAAAGCTATCACCAATCAATGTAACTCAAATCTACTAAACCTATAAAATTTAAAATAAAAGAAAGGGTGAGAATACAAATGCCCAGTAAGGGGGTTTTAAAATAAATTAATATTTCAATTGAAACCTTTTGAAAACATTCCTTTAAAATTATTCATAAAACATTTTCTTAAGGAAACCTACAATACATGAAGCATAACATAACATTTTGTCCAAAAATTACAAGTGAACATTTCAAGGAATATTTTCAGAGTTACAATGAAACATGTTCCAAACATAAGCATGCTTATACAAAATATATGGTGTGCAGCATATAAAGAGAGATTTATTCTAACTATAATAAGTGTGACATGAGAAAGTGCAAGTACAAAATTTACAAATGAAAGTAATACATGATCAGAGCTGTATATAAGATAATAACATTAATTTCTTCCCTTACTAACTATGAAGCATAAATTGGTAGATAAATCTCTGAGTGCTGAATAAAAATTATTCCATATGCATTTACTTCTTCTGATACTCATAAGTATAAGATCTTAACAAAGTATATTCTACTAGTCAAATATTCACTTGTCTAATTAAAAATCATAAATATAAATAGGTAAAGTATAATGTTGGATTGTGTCAAGGCCTCGTACCATTACCTCATTTGTCTCATTAGAACAACCGATGCATCATAGGGCTTTCATTAACCGATCCCCAACCCGTAGGTATTTCATTAACTGGTCCCCAACCTGTAGGGCTTTCATTAACTGGTCCCGAACCCGTTATATAATGAGTCCAATACATTCCTCATATGCCAAGTAAGTTCTTATATTCAAAGTGTCTCATAACACTTTGAATATTTAATTTCTTATTTCATATTATTCAACGTGTCCCACACCACTTTGAATAATTTAGTTCTTTAATCCATAAACGGTCATAATAGTTAAATTTCAGTCTTTAGCATTTACATATATATAGTGAATCATGCATTAATTGTCAACACTAAAAACCACATAGCTATAACAAATTAACCAATGAAATATATGATTAGGCAGACATACTATAGAACATGTGATGATAACCAATGCATATAAATGATTATTCAGGTTTTTTCACATAAAATGATAACCCTTAAATCTTCAAGTCCTTATTATGAAAGGAAATATTTTATATTTCAAAATTCATAATTTAATTTAAGATAGTTTTAATTTGTAATTAAAATATATGCTAATAAATGGGTATCATAGATGTTTATTTAAAACTGTGTGAATATATAAATATTTATATATATATATATAATAAAAAATACAAAGTGTGTAAATAAGTTTTGTGCAAGGTAGACAAGGTATTTTAAACCCTTATATTTAATAAATACTTCATAACATTATTTAATCCCCAATGTCACCAGATTGAAAACCAAAACTAATGTTAGTCTTAAAGTACATAAACGCGTGGACATACATACATAAAAACTAATTTTTTGAATAAGAATATTAATCCATTTGAACCCCAAACTTTATTCACATCCAAGTATTTATTTAAATATTGAAAATCATCTTTAATAACCTAAAACAAATTTGAATTGAATTAAATGTGTATGTATAAATATGCAATAAGTGTATATATGGTTTTTCATTATCAAAAACCATGTTAAATGATCCCTTATATCATTATTAAACATAGAAATATTAATACACACAAACTTTTAGCCTTTGAAAACCTGTATTCACCATAGAAATGATATATATATACATATACATATACATATACATATATATATATATACCATATATACATAAATATAAGTGAATAGTTTTTTCACATAAAATATAATCCCTTACAAGTTTCTTGAAGAAAAAATGAGTTACAAGTAATATAAACACACCCTTAAGCAGATTTTCAAAACTTACATATAAATAAAATTATCCCTTGTAATATGGATAAAGATTAAATCTCTTACACCAAACTGAATTAAAAATTGTTTTGATAAAGTAAATATAATCTTGAAAGATTTAATTGAAGAAATCTCTTACTAAATAAAAATGGAAATTTTTATGGAGAGTATTTGAAAAATAATAATCTCTTAGCAAAGAAAGAAAAAAAATTATAACTTTGGAATAAATAAACGAAGTTCCTTCTAGAAATTTATAAAGAACATAAGACACAAAATAAATCATAAATAATCCCTTACTTGATTGTAGAAACGTTGATCCATTTATGTTGTCTTGAACACACCCATAGAGCTTAAAACAAGGATCACCCCCAATTCAATTACACAAAGGAGTAAGGCCTTTATATCCATACCTATACTATTTAACCGGGACCAATAGATACTTTTAATAATTTTTTTATAGTGAAGGGTTCAGGCTTGTGGTGCAAGCTTGGAATACTAGTGCAGATGCCACAATTCACATTCAATCAATTAGAGAAAAATAATGCAACAAAATTGACATAAAAAATATTAAACAGAGTTAAACAGGGTCAGGGGAACAAATCAGTAGACTAAAACGATATACCCACTATTTATAGTCCAAAAGTAAAACTTTCATAGATGTGGACAGAAGATAACAACCAGGGAAGAATAAAAAAAGAAAAACAAGGATTAGGGGACAACACACTTCACTATTAAAGCCAAGAAATCCAAAACCTAAAGGAAAGAAAGGAATAACTTAGAACCAAAGACTCAGAACATAAAGCCTACCTTAAATTTGGACAGAAAGAAACCCTAACTTGACCCAAAACTGGACTTATATAATTAATTCTAATTCAATTCGACAACCTCAACTCACGAACATTGATCTACGGTGGAACACCACAACCCAGTTCGTACCCACATCACCGATCAAACCACCAGTGGCCTACATGAGCATCTCATCTGATCTCCCTTATCATCGGTTTGCGCTCATGGTTGATTCCCTCACCTTAGATGAATCTTGCAAGCTGCGCGGCTTGGAGACCTCAACACGACCTAACACCACACGATCACCACCAAAGCCGCTCAGCCATCCCACAGTTAACCACGGTCAGAACCCTACTTGACACCAGACCCTCGACGAGGCCTTTGCTGAGCGATACCGCCGGGGGCTCTCCCTCTCACCCTCAATGAGGCACAACACCCAAAAATGTGGACCCCAAATCCCTTTACGGGATTCCTCTATTTATTTCTTTATCTGGTTTCTTCCTTTATTATTATTATAATATTGTTACTATTATATTATTATTCTTATTTCATTATATCCTTATTCTATTATAATCAAATATTATATTATTAATAAATTTAAAAAACATTAAAAGTTTAAAAAAACTAATAATCTATTAAACTTATTTTATCAATACTTTAAAAATTAAGGGTTTTTATTATTAAATTTTATAAAACATATATATATATCTATATATATTTCATATTATATACTTAAAATTTTATAAATTAAATTAATAATTGAAAATTTATTATCATGAAAATCAAAATAATAATTATCATAATGTGTATAAAATATTTGTAATTTTGAAACTAAAAAAATGTTAATGTTATATATATGATTCAAAGTAACCATATTTTTTATTAAAAGGTCATTCATATAGGTACAAATATAATCATTCTATGAAAATATTTGTAATATATATTTATAATTTTATTAAACAAAATTTAAAATGTTAATTTATAATCTAATAATTATTAATTTATATATATATACATGTGTAGATATGATATTTTGAAAATCAAACAACAAATTAGCTATATTCATATATTAGTATAATTATTATTTAAAATATTATATTAAATAATAATTCGATAAGAATGAATTATATTTAATAAAAATAGTTATTTTAAATAATCTGTAAACAAAGTGAGATAATATTTACTTTGAAAACTATATCTATAATAAAACAATATTAATTTTCAATTTATTATTTTAAAGAAAAATCTTCTTAAAAAGTTTAAATTATAAATATATCCATTTAATAAAACACTAATGGTCCCCTGATTTTAAACTCCAACAGCTATAACAATGGTCACATGTATTTCCAATGGTCAAGAAGACCTTTATAAATACATGTTTAGGGTATCTCATATTTTTAAAACAGTTTTGCGTATAACAATGGTTCTCTACATCCCTATTATAATTAGTACAAGTACCTTTCTCCTAGTGATTATATTCTTCACTATGGTCATCCCAAAGGATGAGGGCTATCTTCTTGGTCTCATTGTGATTCTAGGAGGTCTTCCAGTGGTGCTTCTCAGATTTTACATTAGTTTCCTAGGCTAGCTATGGTATTCGAGCATTATTGAAATGTAATTGTTTCAGTATTTTATTAAAAAAATGTCTTGTTTTATTTTTGAATTATTTTTTGAAGTAAAAAATAATAAAATGTTATTATTACACATGAAAAATGTTTGGGGTGTCACATTATCCCCCCTTTAAAGAATTGCACCGTCGAAATTCTGACATACTTGCACACTTCTACCAACAAAACCAGATAGACTTCACTCCTGAGGTCCCCCCTTTACGAGGTCCAACATCATCAGAGACTTTCTGGGTAGGTTATTCTAGTTAGATTGATCCCCAAAACTTTCTTAAACTCCTCAATTTTATTCGCCTAGTTACACCTCTCACAGCTCCATTCAAACTCATGCGGGCAGTAGAAGTTCCTCGAAAGGGTGGAACAGGATGTGTAGAGTTCAGAGATATCAGAATGAACGTGGTTCCGATAGACCAATTGGATGACTTGGTTTTCTAAAAACCAGATGTTATAAAGACTCCCACACTTGATGTAACTCAATACTTGGAACATATAGGCTGCACGGGTGTCTCCGACCTCCGCAGCTTCTCAGAACTTCTCTAGATCCAGATATCCCTCAGATAGGGTGAAACAAAAGAAGAGGCATTCATAGTACCTTTATTTGTGTGCATAAAAAGAAATTTGGGCTTATGACATGAGGTAGTAAATGTGACTTGGTACTTGATAAAGTCAAAGGATATTTGAATTTCTAGACACTTGATAAATGAATTTACAAGTTAGAAACAGGTTCACAAATGGATGGAATGTCTCTGAACATGACTCGACAATTGTGTGTTCTAGTAATTCGGTGGGGAGAGACAAAAGACTTGTTTTGTCATACATCTGAAAATTTTAAGAAATAATTCTACTTAGTAAGGTATAATTAAATTTTTAATGTTTTTCTAATTTTCCAGAGTTGTCTAAACCAAACCTTTGATACCAACTCTCACACCCTGACCCCAGACTACCCTAGAGCCAGTGTGGTTTCAATAAAACATGGTAGGTAATTATTATTTATAAAAAATAAAATATGATAAATTACACATCATGTTCCACTTAAGAGGTTCTTTTTTTTATATTCTAGAAAACCAAATACAAATATTACAATCCTTTAAAACTGAAAGAGAAAAGAACTCCACAAAGCTTCCACCAATCAGTGTAACTCAAATCTACTAAACCTATAAATTTTAAATTAAAATGTAGGGTGAGAATACAAATTACCAGTAAGGGGGTTTTAAAATAAATTAATATTTCAATTGAAATATTTTGAAAACATTCCTTTAAAATTATTCATAAAACATTTTCTTAAGGAAAGATGCAATACAAGAAGCATAACACAACATTTTGTCCAAAAATTACAAGAGAACATTTTAAGGAATATTTATAGAGTTACAATGAAACATGTTCCAATAATAATCATGATTATACAAAATATATTGCGTGAATCATATAAATCAAGAGTTATTCTAACTATAATAAGTGTGACATGTGAAAGTGCAAGTATGGAATTTGAAAATTAAAGTAATACATGATCAGATTTGTGCATAAGATAATAACTTTAATTTATTCCCTTACTAACTATGAATCATAAATTAGCTGATAAATCTCTAAGTGATGAATAAACATTATACCATGTGCATTTACTTCTTCTAATACTCATAAGTACATGCTCTTAACCAAGTATATTCTACTAGTTGAATATTCACTTTGTTAATTAAACATCATAAACATAAAGAGGGAATGTATAATGTTGGATTGTGTCAATGCCTCATTCCATGACCTGATTTGTCTCATGAGAACTACCAATGCATCGTAGGGCTTTCATTAACCGGTCACCAGCCAGTAGGGATTTCATTAATTGGTCCCCAACCCATAGGGATTTCATTAACCGGTCCCCATCCCATTATATACTGAGTCCAATACATTCCTCATATACTAAGTAAGATCATATATTAAAAGTGTCACATACCACTTTGAATATCTAATTTCTCATTTCATATTATTCAAGGTGTCCCATACCACTTTGAATAATTTATTTCCTTAATCCATAAACGGTCATAATAGTTAAATTTGATTATTTATCTTTACATATATATAGTGAATCATGCATTAATTGTCAACACTAACAACCACATAGCTATAAAAAATTAACTAATGACATGTATGGATAAAAATACATACTATAGTACATGTGATGATAACCAATGCATATAAATGATTATTCAGGTTTCGCCACATAAAATGATAACCCTTAAATCCTAAAGTCCTTATTATGAAAGTAAACATTTTATATTCCAAAATTCATAATTTTAATTTAAGATAGTTGTCTTTTGTAATTAAAACATATGCTGATAAATGTTTATCATAGATGTTTTTTTAAAACTATGGGAATATATATATCCATCCAATGGCCCGAAGGCCTTCATTTGTTATTGATTTTTGATAATCAACCTTTCAAGGGGTGAGGTGGAACCCTTACAAGGCTCGTAGGCATAAGTATTACATGGCCCATAGGCCTTAGAGAAATTCATTTGCCCGTAGGCTCCAAACATTACATACAACCCAGACTAACTACTTGGAATAGCTCCTCCCTAGCATCTTCATCATGAAATTAGCTCTCCCCATTCGTATGGCTGTTCGGCTAGGCATTCCCGTGCATGCACAATATTTTCCCAATGGCAGGTGTCATACCCTCTAATTCTTGCAATCCGTTTAACTTCAGCTGTGGTGAAAGCTCCTTGCTCATCCTCCTTGTAGAGCTTATTCCTCATAGGTCGTCTGGTTTTCATCTGCACTTAAGGTGGCTCGAAGGCCTTGAGGTGGCCCGAAGGCCTTACTGACCTGAAGGCATGGGTGGCCTGAAGGCCTTAAAAGACTCGGGGACCAAATCGGTGGCCCGAAGGCCCAAATGGGGGCATATTCCCAGATGCTACAGTGACAAATAGTACCTGCTACTGTACCTAGAAATAATGTCTCCGCCTGGATTTGATCCAGGGTCTCCCGGATCCACTTACAGAGTCCTTACCAACTGGGCTAAGGCTCATGTGCTGAATATATATATATATATATATATATATATATATATATATATATATAACCAAAAATACAAAGTATATAAATAGGTTTTTCACAAGGCAGACAAGTTATTTTAAACCCTTACAGTAAATAAATATTTTATAACATTATTTAATGCCCAATGTCACCGAATTGAAAACCAAAACTCATGTTAGGTTTAAAGTACATAAACGCAAGGACATACATACATAAAAACTAATGTTTTTCATAAGAATAATAATCCATTTGAACCCAAAACTTTATTCGCATCCAAGTCTTCATTTAAAGATTGAAAATTATCTTTAATAGCATAAAACAAATTTTAATTGAATTAAATGTATATGTCTGAATATGAACTAAGTGTATATACTATTTTGAATGATCAAAAACCATGTTAAATAAACCCTTATAGTATTATCGAACTTAGAAATATTAATACACACAAACTTTTAGCCATTGAAAACCTGGATTCACCATAGAAATGATATATATATATATACATATCTATATATATAAACCGTATATACATATAAATAAGTGAATGGTTTTTGCACATAAAATATAATCACTTACAAGTTTCTTGAAGAAAACATGAGCTGCAGGTAATATAAACACACCCTTAAGCAGATTTTCAAAATATACGTAGAAATAAAATTATCCCTTGCAATATGACTAAAGATTAAATCACTTACACCAAACTGGATTAAAAATTGTTTTGATAAAGTAAATATAATCTTGAAATATTTAATTGAAGAAATATCTTCCAAAATAAAAATAGAAATTTGCATAGATAGTATTTGAAAAATAATAATCTCTTAGCAAAGCCAAAAAAAATAAAAATTATAACTCTGAGATAAATAAATGAAGTTACTTCCAGAAATTTATAAAGAACATAAGACACAAAATAAATAATAAATAATCTCTTACTTGACTTCAGAAACGTTGATCCATTTATATTGTCTTGAACACTCGCATCGAGCTTCAAACAAGGATTCCCCACCCTAATAAAATTACAAAAAGGAGTAAGTCCTTTATAGACATACCTATACTATTTAACAGGACAGGTAGAGACTTTTAATAATTTTGTTATAGTGAAGGGTTCAGGCTTGTGGTGCAAGCTTAGACTATAAGTGCAGATGCCACAATTCACATTCAATCAATTAGAGAAAAATAATGCAAAACAATTTACATAAATAATATTAAATATAGTTAAATAGGTTTGGGGGAACAAATTAGTAAACTAAAACAATATAACCACTGTTTATAGTCCAAAAGTAAAACTTTCACAGATTAGGACTGCAAATGATAACCAGTGAAGAATAAAAGAGAAGGAAAAACAAGGATTAGGGGAAAATAAACTTCACCATAAATCCCAAGAAATCAAAAACCTAAAAGAAAGAAAGGAATAACTTAGATCCGAATACTCATAACACAAATCCCACCTTAAATTCAGACAGAAAGAAACCCTAATTCTACACAAAACCGGATTGAGATAACCAATTCTAATTCGATTCTAAAACCTCAACTCATGAACATCAATCTGTGGTGGAACTCCATAACCAGGTTCATACCCACATCACTGATCGAACCACCAACGGCCTGTACGAGCATCTGGTCTGATCTCCCTCAGCATCGGCTCACGCTCAGGGTCGATTCCCTCACCTCAGACGAAACCCACGAGTTGCACGACCTAGAGACCTCGACATGACCGGACACCACACGATCACCACTAAAATAGCTTGTCCATCCCATGGTTCACCATGGCTGAAACCCTACTCGACGCCAGACCCCTGACAAGGCCCCTACTGAGCGAGACTGTCGTGGGCTCTCCCTCTCAAACTCAACACGGCATGACACCCAAAAACGTGAACCCCAAATCCCTTTATGGGATTTCACTATTTTTTTCTTTATCTGATTTCTTCCTTTATTATTATTATAATATTGTTACTATTATATTATTATTCTTATTTCATTATATCCTTATTCTTTTATTATCATATATTATATTATTAATAATTTAAAAAAAAGTCAAAAGTCTAACAAAACTAATAATCTATTGAACTTAATTTATCAATAATTTAAAAAGTAAAGGTTTTTATTATTAAGTTTTATAAAACATATATATATATGTGTCATATTATATAATTAAAATTTTATTAATTAAATTAATAATTGAAAATGTGTTATCGTGAAAATCAAAATAATAATTATCATAATTTTGACAAAATATTTGTAATTTTGAAACTAAAAAAATGTTAATATCATATATATATGATTCAAAGAAACCATAATTTTTATTAAAAATTCATTTATATATGTGCAATTTTAATCATTCTATTAAAATAGTTACAATATATATTTATAATTTTATTAAAAAAATCAAAATTTTAATTTATAATCTAATAATTATTACTTTATATATATATACATGTGTATATATCATATTTTTAAGATCAAACAAAAAATTAGCTATATTCATATATTAGTATAATTATTATTTCAAATATTCTATTGAATAATAAATCGATAAGAACAAATTCTATTTAATAAAAATAGTTATTTTAAAAGATCTATAAACAAAGCGAGATAATATTTACTTTGAAAACTGTATCTATAATAAAACAATATTAATTTTCAATTTATTATTTTAAAGAAAAATGTTCTAAAAAAGTTTAAATTATAAATATATCCATTTAATAAAACTCTAATGGTCACCTGATTTTAAACTCTAATGGCTATAACAATGGTCACATGTATTTCCTGTAACAAACCAATATTTTTCAATGGAAATCCCTTTCTTATAAACATGTCATAATCACATGAAATCACAACATAATGAACTACTAAGTGTTATGTGACCTTTAAACATAATTTTGTTACTTTTGTTATGTGAATTTCAAAAATATGACATACACGGTTGTGATCAGTAACTTATTTGGAGTCTGATAAGAAAAACTTAATTTTTGATGAATAGTAACATACCCTTATGAATAGTAGCATACCCTTATGAATAGTGATATAGCCTAATTAATAGTAACCATACCTATGATATTATATAGATAATATTCAATTTGAAGTACGATATACCTTTGTTTTAGAATAAGTAAATAAATGTTTTAAAAAAAAAATTTTTAGAATAAATTGTGATTTTAATTAAATATTAAATTAATCATATTTATAAAAATATTTTTGAAAATTTTACTTCATTTTTGGATTCTACGCGTCAAAAAAATGGTTGGGGTGAATTTTTTGGATCTTTTTGAAATACTTGAATTTTTATGAATAGTGAAATACCATAATTTACAAAATAAGCTAAATAAACTAATTATAGAGTCATGTATGATTTTCTACTAATGTAATCCCAATTAATTCGGATTCACATGATAAAATTACTATTCTTGGTCATGGAAGATGCACTATTCCTTGTCTTGTAGAGAAATAATAAATTAATGAATATAAAATTGAGAAATCCCCTCTCCCCTCCACTACAAAAAAACCTCCATCACTTCCTCTTCTCTTTACTCCTCTCAAGACTTGTGCCTTCTCCAAATTCTGTCCAAATATCCTCCCAACCTCTTCTCCCACGTCCAGAAAGTCTTGGTCTCATAAAAAGACCAAAACCTCTCCCTTAAGGAGGCTCTCAAGGAAGTTTGGTTCAAGAGGTAAATTCCTCTTTTTAATTCTTTGTCTTTCCTTTCAAGTTCATTTGTTTCCTTTTTCTATTATTACTTGTACTTATCAAAAAAATTTGATGACTTCAGTACCTTATATGTACTAGAATTTTTTCATGATAGTGGAATAATTTTTCATCATCTCTTCCTTTTACCTTCTTTTATACTATTAGCAAGAACACCATACGAGATGTGTCAATTTGCCACATTCAAGGACGATGGGCTTTTGATTTCTATTATCATTATCAATTATGGTCATGAAACCATTCTTGTTATTTTTGAACCAGATTATTATATATTGAATATACCCTATTTAAGTTTTTGTAATCCCTTTGTACAAATTGTATTAAGTTATAAAGAAAAATGAGTTCGTTGTAATCAAAACCCACAAATTAACCGAAAAAGTTATCATTAAAGTTCTATATAATAATTCATCCTCATTCCATGTAAAAAAGTTTTATAAATTACCAATAACATATATATATATTATCATAAATAATATTCTAATTCAATTCTGTAGATTTACATTCATTCCACATGAACTCCATTACTTAACAACAAGTCAACTGATTATGAAAATAAAAAAACGAACACTACAGAACGAAAAAATTCAATATAATAACTTATCAATAAGGGAATAAATGAACTAAAAATAATTATTATAAACTAAATACATGTCTAATAGGTTCTTAAATATTTTATTAATAAGTATAATTTCATATTCCAGAAGCTTAAGTTCAAGAGCGGAACACGTTCGGATTTATGGTAAGGGTTTTCCACCCGAACTCCCATTTTCATTCGGCTTACATTGATTGTCTAATTAATTCAATGAAATTATTATGTATTATTATTTAATACTAATAAATTATATGTGATTATTATATATATGTTTACCAACCATAACCCTTCCTTATTTTATGTATAGTTACACATTTTAAAAGGAAACCTTCAAAATTGTTTCCAAAATACAAGCCCAATTCAAGGGAATTTCCCAAAATCTTACCCATTTTCAAGGGAACCCTATAATCTATTTTTGGAAACCATTGTCTTTATAAAATTACTCATTTTATTATTAAAATACTAATTTACTTAACTTCTAGTTTTATATAAATATTTTTCCAAAAGAACTCTTCTTTTCAAAGTAAAAGGGTATTTATCTCAAGAATTACTCGAAGATTTTATAAGAGTATCGCCATCTATTTCAACACTCTTGTTTATTATTATGTATTATTGGGATTAATATTTCATGGTATCATCTACCATATTTAATTTAATGTCTTATGATAATTTTGTATATGGATGTTCTATATTAAAACCATTCATCAATTTACTCTGAATGGTTAGTGTTTATGCTTAATGTTCAGGGAAAGTTATTTAAATTTCATATATTAGTTTCAATATGAATTTATATGTTGTTATATTTATCCCCATTCATATGAGAAATGAATTGGAAATAGAAAGTGTTGGGTGTGGCCCGATATATCCCCTCGGTGCATTGGTAGGTCTCATGAGACAAACTGCAGTCTTGGCACAAGGCCTTGACAAAATGATTATTTATAATCTTGGCATGAGGCCTTGAGGATATGGTTATATTGTCCCGCATTATGCATTCCCTCATTATTAATATAGTATTGATGGTTCATGTGGTTATTCTAATAGTAGAATACCCATGATTATGTTATATTATGGCAATATTTACTCAACTCAAATTTTTGACATATTATGTTAAAGTTTATGTTTAAAAGGCATGTGTTTTCAATTATTCACCATGTCTAATGTTTAAGTTATCTTTCTCTTTATTTCTTACTCTTACTAAGCGTTTGATCTCACCCCTTTATTATGTCTCATTTTTCTCTGGACATGAATAATTTTATTATGAATGACATGCTGAAATAATATACGAGTTATGGAAGTTACTTAAGGAGTTTCTATGTTGTTTTTCATTTCAAGTCATAAATTTGAACTTATGTATGTATCTTGTTTCCAATAATACTAAACTAACCAGTATTTTGAGATAATTATTCCTTGTTTATATTCCAATGTAATCAAATAAGGCACTAGCTCCGAGAAACTAGGGTTGGGTCCTTACAGTTGGTATTAGAGGAAGTTTAGTAGAAAACTTGGAAACTAGATTTAGAAAACATAGATTAGGGAAGATTCCATAAGATATTATTTGAGGATGAAAATACATGAACATCCGGATATTTTGGTAAGGAATAGATTATGTGGATATTTCAAACAATACATCCCTGTCTAGATACAAACATGTAGAGGTGGCTCTGGCATAGATGTACCTAAGAGTGAAAGCTCCAATAAGGAGTTTCAGGCTTGACCTAGGGTATCCTGGTACACAATAATGGGCCTTGTTACACTCTTGGTTACGACACTCCCGGGGAATATGCTTAGGATAATTCTCATTTTCTTTACAAGCCATTATAAAGGATTTAAATGTAATTTTTTTCTCAAAGAAACCATTTTTGTGACAATGGTATTAGTCAAGTGAAGGATCTCAATTTATGCTAAGTATTTTGTTAAGTTAAGATTATACATTATGATTCATAACCTAATATAGTGTATTTCATTATCTATAAATGGAGCCTAGTGAAAGGAATGGAAACCGCACGAATGCACATGTCCCCTATAGGGATTTCTGTTGATGAAATATAATGATGTTGGCTCTGGTGTTGTGACTGGTGCTAAGAAACTCATAACTATATAGGGACAACTTACTTAGGTTATGAACAATAACCTTACCTGTATGAAGCATCTAAATCCTCCACGTGGAGAAGCTATGTTATATCGCTTTATGCGACAACATCCTCCATTATTTAATGGGACTACAAACCCATTTGTAGTAGAGCAGTGGATATGTTCCCTAGAGAAGATATTTCTTGCTTTGGGATGTAACGAAAGAGAGAAGGTTGTCATGGCAGTTTATCATCTATTGGGAGATGCGGATTAGTGGTGTTTGTTAATACAAAACACAAGGGATGAGGAAGAGATGGAAGAGATTTAATGGAGGTATTTTAAGGAAATATTCCTAGAAAAATATTTCCCCCGTGAACAGTGAGAAGATATGAAGAGGAAATTCTTAAATCTGAGGCAGAAGGAGAATGAAAATGTTTCCAAGTATGAAGACAGCTTTACAAGGATGGAAAGACATGCTATGGACTACATACATAATCCAAGGAGAAAAATTGATCAATTCTTTGATGGTTTAAAACCATTCCTATAAAGGGATCTAGTCTCCCAAAGTTTCTCATCATATGAAGATATAGTCTCAAGTTCTATCAAGACAGAAAAGGAATTTTCTAATTCTTATCACTTTAAAGGAAAAAAATAAAAGAAGAGGGTTATTGAAAACTATGGAAATGTAAATAATAAAATAAGTAAGAAGGGGAGAGTTGAATTTCTATCCTTTATTAATTTTGGGAAGAAACACCCTAGCACTTTCCTAAAGGTAATGGGTGTATGTTACAAGTGTGGAGAAAAAGGCCACCAAGATCATGATTGTAAGGGGAAGAAAGAAACTACCAATTTTGTGTGATAAAATTGTAGGTATATGGGACACTATGCACATTAATGTCCTATGTGTTTGGGAAACATTCCCCAAAGAAGGCCATGGGAGCAAGGCCAAGCCTATGTGGTTACAACCGTGGAGGTTGAAGTTCCTAAAGAAGTGGTGGTAGGTACATTGATTGTTTCATCCAACTTATCCAATAATTTATTTGATTATAGATCTTCACATTCATTTATATATTTTTAGTTTTCCAAGAAAATTAGATGTGTCCAATTTTATTTAATAAAGGATTTATCATTCAAAACCCCTAGTGGATGTATCATTCCAACAAAGGCATGTCAATTAGTCCCCCTCATGATAGATAAACGTGCTTTGGTTTCTAGCCTTATCATCATACCAATGGTTAACTATGATATAATTCTCGGTATGAATTGGCTATCAAATTATGATTCGAATATCTATTGTAAGAAGAAGGAAGTTACAATTTTTGAGAATGGTATAGAATCCCTTATTTTTATAGCAGAAACCTCGCCATTTGATTCTCATCCAGATCCACCCCCAATATCTCTACTGAATACAATTATTGGGGAGGAAGGGAATGAAATAAATATGGGTGAGGAGATGAATGTATAGATAGAGGATGTACCTATTGTGAAAGAATATGTTGACGTCTTTCTAGAGGATTTACCTGGACATCCTCTAGAGTGGGAAATTGAGTTTTCCATTGACTTAATTCCTATTTAAAGGACCATATCAAAGACCCCTTATAGAATATCCATTGTGGAGTTAGTGGAACTAAATAAAGAACTAGAGGAATTGAGTGATAAAGGATTTATTCGACCTGATGTTTCTCTATGAGGAGTTTCAAAATAAAATTAAAGCTATAAATGATGGGAAGTTGACTAACTTTATATATGAAGGTGGAATTTTGAAATTCAGAAAGAGGCTTTATGTTCCCGTTATTCCTAAGATAATGAGGGAACTATTGGATGATGCTCATAGCCCTAATTTCTCTATACACCCTGGTAGTACAAATATTTATAGAGATCTAAAGGAGGATTTTTTGTGGGAAAACATGAAGAGGGAGATTGTTGATTATGTGTCGAGATGTTTGGTGTGTCAACATGTGAAGGCTAGAAGACAAAATACTAGAGGATTCATGCAACCCCTTCCTATTCCTATGTGTAAATGGGATGATATAATAATGGACTTTTTCATGGGACTACCAAAGACTCCAAGAAAGAATGATGTGATATGGGTCATTGTTGACCCTCTTACAAAATCAGCACATTTTCTTGCTATAAGAGAATATTTACCACTTGAACGTTTATCAAGACTATATATTAATGAAGTTGTAAGACTCCATGGTATACTCTTATCAATTGTTTCATATCATGATCCCCGTTATACATCAAAATTCTAAAAAGTCTTCAGAAGGCCCTAGATACTGATCTTCATTTGAGCACTGCCTACCACCCCCAAACTGATGGAAATCAGAATGGACTATTCAAACATTGGAAGACATGTTGAGGTCTTGTTCACTTGACTTTCAAGGCATGTGGGTTCAGTATTTACCTCTCGTAGAATTTTCCTATAACAATATCTTCCATTCAAGTATTTATATGGCACCATATGAAGCATTGTACAGAAAGAGATGTCGTACACTAACTTGTTGGGATGATGATGGTGAAATAAAGTTCATAGGCCCAGAACTTTTTGAGGAAATAACGGAAAAGGTGAAGATTATCCAAGCCCATATCAAAATAGCTCAAAGTAGGCAAAAGTGCTATGCTGGCAGCTGAATGAAGGATTCAGAATTTTAAGAAGGAGATCATGTTTTCTTAAAGGTATCTCCATGGAAGGGAATTATATGATTCGGTAAGAAGGGAAAATTGAGTCCCAAGAATATCAGACCTTTTGAAATTATGATCTAATTGGAGTCGTAGATTACCATTTGTAAATACCTCCAAGTCTCTCCAAAGTTCACAATATTCTCCACGTGTCAATGTTAAAAAAATATAGGCCAGACTAAATGCATGTACTCACCTATGAATAAATAGAACTTGAGCCTGATCTGCCTTATTGTGAAGAGCCTATCAAGATTCTTGATACCAAATAACAATTATTGAGAAATTGAACGACTCGTCTCGTAAAGGTTCTTTGGAGGAACTATAAGATGGAAGAGGCAACATGGGAGCCTGAGGAGCTTAGGTTGAGACATACCTGAATCTTTTTAGGTAACATTTTGTGAATTTAGAGGACAAAATTTTTGTAAGGAGGGGAGAATGTAACGACCCAATATTTTTCAATGGAAATTCCTTTCTTATAAATATGACATAATCACATGAAATCACACCATAATGAACTACTAAGTTCTATGTGACCTTTAAACATAAGTTTGTCACTTTTATGATGTGAATTTCTAAAATCTGACATACATGGTTGCGATCAGTAAGTTATTTGGATTCCAATAAGAAAAACTTAATATTTTTTGAATATTAACCTACCCTTATGAATAGTAACATACCCTTATGAATAGTAATATACCCTAATGAATAGTAACATTACCTATGATATTATATAAATAATAGAGTCATGTATGATGTTCTGCTGATGTAAGCCCAATTGATTTGGATTCACATGATAAAATTACTATTCTTGGTCATGAAAGACTCATTATTCCTTCTCTTGTGGAGAAATAATAAATTAATGAATATAAAATTGAGAAATCTCCTCTTCCCTCCATTATAAAAAACGCCCATCACTCCCTCTTCTCTTCACTCATCTCAAGCCTTGTGCCTTCTCCAAATTATATCCAAATATCCTCCCAAAATCCTCTCTCACATCCAGAAATTCTTTGTCTCATAAAAAGACCAAAACCTCTCCCTTAAGAATGCCCTCAAGGAAGTTTGGTTCAAGAGTTAAATTCCTCTTTTTAATTCTTTGTCTTTCCTTTTAAGTTAATTTGATTTATTTTTCTATTATTACCTATCCTTATCCAAATGTTGTGATGAATCCAGTACCTTACATGTACTGGAATGTTTTCATGATAGTGGAATAAGTTATCACAATATCTTCCTTTTACCTTCTTTTATACTAGCAACAAGAACACCATCCGAGATGTGTCAATTTACCACATTTAAGGATGATGGAATTTCGATTTCTATTATCATTCTCAATTATGGTAATGAAACCATTCTTGTTATGGTTGAACCAAATTATTATATATTTAATATACCCTATGTAAGGTTCTTTAATCCCTTTTTACAAATGTTATTAAGTTATAAAGAAAAATGAGTTCGTTGTAATCAAAATCCATAAATTAACCGAAATAATTATCATTAAATTTCTATATAATAATTCATCCTTATACCATGTAACCAAGTTATATAAATGACCACTAACACCTATGGATGATCATAAATAATATGCAAATTCAATTTTGGATATTTACATCCATTTCACCTGAATTCTATTACTTAAGAACAAGTCAATCGATTATGAAA
Organism: Viscum album; assembly: GCA_963277665.1. Classification (NCBI taxonomy): domain Eukaryota; kingdom Viridiplantae; phylum Streptophyta; class Magnoliopsida; order Santalales; family Viscaceae; genus Viscum; species Viscum album. The sequence goes on from OY728140.1 coordinate 659,590,760, forward strand.
ATAAAAAAAACGAACACTATGGAACGATGAAATTTAATATAATAAATTATCAATAAGGGAATAAATGAACTAAAAATAATTATGATAAAATAAATACATGTATAATAGGTTCTTAAATAGGTTATTAATAATTATAATTTCATATTTCAGGAGCTTAAGTTCAAGAGCGGAACACGTTCAGATTTAAGGTAAGGGTTTTCCACCTGAACTCTCATTTTTATTCGGGTTACTTTGATTGTCTAATTACCTAGATGAAATTATTATGTATTATTATTTAATCCTAATAAATTTTGTGTGAGTATTCTATATATTTTTACCAACCATAACACTTTTATTTTATGGATAGTTACACGTTTTAAAAGGAAACCTTCAAAATTCTTTCCAAAATACAAGCTCGATTCAAGGGAATTTCCAAAACTCTTGCCCATTTTCAAGGGCACCCTATAATATATTTTTGGAAACCATTATCTTTATAAAATCACCCATTTTATTATGAAAATACTACTTTACTTAACTTCTAGTTTTATACAAATATTTTTCCAAAATAACTCTTCTTTTCAAAGTAAAAGGGTATTTATCTCAAGAATTATTCGAAGATTTTATAAGAGTATCTTCATTTATTTCAACACTCTTGTTGATTATTATGTATTATTGGGATTAATATTTCATGTTATAATCTACCAAATTTAATTTAATGGTTTATGATCATTTTTTCTATGGATGTGCTATCTTAAAACCATTCATCAATTTACTCTGGATGGTTAGTGTTTATACTTAATGTTTGGGGAAAGTTATTTACATTTCATATATTAGTTTCAATATGAATTTATATGTTGTTATATTTATCCCCTTTCATATGAGGAATTCATTGGACATAGAAAGTGTCAGGCGGGGCCCACTGTAGCCCATCGGTGCATTGGTAGGTATCATGAGACAAACTACGGTCTTGGCACAAGGCCTTGACAAAAGGAATATTTATGGTCTTGGAACGAGGCCCTGATGATATAGTTATGTTGTCCTACATTATGAATTCCCTCATTATGAATATAGTATTGATGGTTCATGTGGTTATTCGACTATTAAAATACCCATTATTATGTTATTTTATGGAAATATTTACTCAACTCATATTTTTGACATATTATGTTCAAGTTTATTTTTAAAAGGAATGTGTTTCCAATTATTCACCATGTCTAATGTTTAAGTTATCTTCTCCTATATTGCTTAATATTACTGAGCATTTTATCTCACCCCTTTCTTATGTTTCATTTCTCTCAGGACATGAATAATTTTATTATGAATGACATGCTGAAATAACCTAGGAGTTATGGAAGTTTCCTAAGGAGTTTATATGTTGTTTTTCATTTTAAGTTGTAAAGTTAAACTTATGTATATATATTTTTTCCAATAATACTAAAATACTCAGTCATTTGGGATATTTATTCCTTGTTTATATTCCAATGTAATCAAATAAGGTACCAGCTCTGGTAAACTGGGGTCAGGTCCTTACATTTCCAGTGGTCAAGAAGACCCTTATAAATACATATTTAGGGTATCTCATATTTTTAAAATAGTTTGGAGTATAACAATGGTTCTCTACATCCCTCTTCTACTTAGTACATGTGCCTTTATCCTAGAGATTAAATTCTTCACTATGGTCAACCCAAAGGATGAGGGTTACCTTATTGGTCTCATTGTGTTTCTAGGATGTCTTCCAGTGGCGCTTCTCAGATTTTCCATTAGTTTCCTAGGCTATCTATGGTATTCAGGCCTTATTTAAATGTAATTGTTTCAGTGTTTTATTAATAAAATATGTATTGTTTTATTTTTGAAAAAAAAATTGAATGAAAAAAATAATAAAATGTTATTATTGCACATTAAAAAGGTTCAGGGTGTCACATTATCCCCCCTTCAAAACAAATTCCCTCGAAATTATATCATACTCACACACTTCTACCAATAAACCAGATAGACTTCACTCTTGAGGTCCCCCCTTTACTAGGTCCACAATCATCAAATACATTCCTGGTAGGTTATTTCGGTTATATTGATCCCCAAAACATTCTTAAACTCCTCAATTTTATTCTCCCAGATACACCTCTCACACCTTGAGTCAAACTCATGCAGGAAGCAATAGGTCCTCGAAAGGGAGGCATGGGATGTGTAGAGTTCATAGATATCGGAATGAACGTGGTTCTGATAGACCAATTAGATGAATTGGTTTTCTAAAAACCAGATGTTATAAATCCTCTCATACCTGTTGTAACTCAATACTTGGAACATATAGGTTGTGTGGGGGTCTCCTACCTCTGCAGCTTCTCGGAACTTCTCTAGAGCCAGATATCCCTCAGATAGGGTGACACACATGAAGAGGCATTCGTAGTACCTTCCTTTTTGTACATAAAAAGCAAGTTGTGATTGTTACATGAGTTAGTAAACGTGACTCGTTCCTTGATAAAGTCAAAGGATATTTGGATTGTTAGACACTTGATAAAGGGGTTTACAGGTTAGAAAAATGATCAAAAATGGCTAGTATGTCTCTAAACATGAATTGATAATTATGTGTTCTAGTAATTCGATGAGGAGAGACAAAAGACATGTTTCCTCAGCCATCAGAAAATTTTATGAAATAATTCTACCTAGTAAGACATAATTAAATTTTTAATGTTGTTATAATTTTCTAGAGTTTTCTAAACCGAACCTCTAAAACCAACTGTCACACCCCAACCCCAGACTACCCCGAAGCCAGTGCGGTTTCAAAAAACTATGGTGTGTAATTTTTATTTATAAAAAAGTGAAGATGATAAATTTCACATTATGTTCCACTTAAGAGGATCTTTTCAGTTTAGATTCTAGAAAACCAGAAACAAATATTACAATCCTTTAAAATTGAAAGATAAAAGACTCCACAAAGCTGCCACTAATCAGTGTAACTCAAATATATTAAACCTGTGAAATTTAAATTAAAATGTAGGGTGAGCATACGAATGCCTAGTAAGGGGGTTTTAAAATAAATTAATATTTCAATTGAAACCTTTTGAAAAAATTCCTTTAAAATTATTCATAAAAAATTCTCTTAAGGAAAGTTGTGATACATGAAGCATAACATAACATTTTGTCCAAAAATTACAAGTGAACATTTCAAGGAATATTTACAGAGTTACAATGAAACATGTTCTAATCATAATCATTCTTATACAAAATATATGGGGTGAATCATATAAAGAAATAGTTATTTTAACTATAATAAGTGTGACATGTGAAAGTGCAAGTAGAGAATTTGAAAATGAAAGTAATACATGATCAGAGTTGTACATAAGATAATAACTTTAATTTATTCCCTTACTAATTTTGAATTGTAAATTGGTAGATAAATATCTTAGTGCTGAATAAAAAATTTTTCATGTGCATTTACTTATTCTGATACTCATAAGTACAGGCTCCTAACCAATTATATTCTACTAGTTGAATATTCACTTGGTTAATTAAACATCATAAACATAAAGAGGGAAATTATAATGTCAGACTATGTCAAGGCCTCATGCCATGACCTGATTTGTATCATGAGAACTAAAGATGCATCGTAGGGCTTTCATTAACTGGTCCCAAAACCAAAGGGCTTTCATTAACCAGTTCCCAACTCATAGGTATTTCATTAACTGGTCCCCAACCCATTATATACTGAGTCCAATACATTCCTCATATGCCAAGAAAGGTCATATATTAAAAGTGTCTCATACCACTTTGAATATTTAATTTCTTCTTTAATACTATTCAAGGTGTCCCAAACCACTTTGAATAATTTAGTTCCTTAATCCATAAACGGGCATAATAGTTAAATTTCATTCTTTAGAATTTACATATATATAGTGAATCATGCATTAATTATAAACACTAACAACCGTATAGATATAAAAATTAGCCAATTACATGTATGGATAGGAAGACATACTATAGTAAAAGTGATGATAACCAATGCATATAAATGATTATTCAGGTTTTTCCACATAAAATGATAACCCTTAAATCCTAAAGTCCTTATTATGAAAGTAAACATTTTATATTAAAAAATGCATAATTTGAATTTAAGATAGTTTTAATTTGTAATTAAAACATATACTGATAAATGTTTATCATAGATGTTTATTTAAAAATATGTGAATATATATATATATAACCAAAAATACAAAGTGTGTAAATAGGTTTTGCGCAAGGCAGAAAAGGTATTTTAAACCCTTACAATTAATAAATACTTCATAAAATTATTTAATCCTCAAAGTCACCGAATTTAATATCAAAACTCATGTTAGGTTTAAAGTACATAAATGCATGAACATACATACATAAAAACTAATGTTTTTCATAAGAATACTAATCCATTTGAACACAAAACTTTATTCGCATCCAAGTATTTATTTAAATATTGAAAATAATCTTTAATAACATAAAACAAATTTGAATTGAAATAAATGTATATGTTCGAATATCCACTAAGAGTATATACAGTTTTTCATGATCAAAAACCATGTTAAATGAACCCTTATAGAATTATCGAACTTAGAAATATTAATACATGCAAACTTTTAGCCTTTGAAAACCTGGATTCACCTTAGAAATGATATATATATATACATATACATATATATATATAAACCATATATACATATAAATAAGTGAATGGGTTTTTCACATAAAATATAATCCCTTACAAGTTTCTTGAAGAAAACATGAGATCCAAGTAATATAAACACACCCTTAAGCAGATTTTCAAAAATGTGCATATAAATAAAATTATCCCTTGCAATATGAATAATGATTAAATCCCTTACACCAAACTGGATTAAAATTTTTTTTGATAAAGTAAATATAATCTTGAAAGATTTAATTGAAGAAATCTCTTAATAAATAAAAATGTAAATTTTCATGGATAGTTTTTGAAAAATAATAATCTCTTAGCAAATCCATAAAAAAATAAAAAATTATAACTTTGAGATAAATAAATGAAGTTCCTTCCAGAAATTTATAAAGAACATAATACACAAAATAAATCATAAATAATCCCTTACTTGATATCAGAAATGTTGATCCATTTATGTTGTCTTGAACACACCCACAAAGCTTCAAACAAGGTTTCCCCACCCCAATTCAATTACACAAATGAGTAAGGCCTTTATATCCATAACTATAATATTTAACCAAGACCAGTAGAGACATTTAATAATTTTGTTATAGTGACGGGTTCAGGCTTGTGGTGAAATCTTGGACTACAGGTGTAGATGCCACAATTCACATTTAATCGATTAGAGAAAAATAATGCAACAAAATTAACATAACTAAAGTTAAACAGAGTTAAATAGGTTCGGGGGAACAAATCAGTATACTAAAATCAAATAACCACTATTTATAGTCCAAAAGTAAAACTTTCACAGATTAGGACTGCAGATGACAACTAGGGAAGAATAAAAAAAAGGAAAAACAAGGATTAGGGGACAACACACTTCACTATTAAACCCAAGAAATATGAAACCTAAAGGAAATAAAGGCATAAGTTATATCTGAAGACTCAGAACATAAATACTAACTTAAATTCGGATAGAAAGAAACCCTAACTCAACCCAAAACCAAACTGATATAACCAATTCTAATTTGATTCTAAAACCTCAACTCACGAACATAGATCTGTGGCGGAACTCCACGACCCGTTTTGTACCCACATCGACGATCGAACCACCAGTGGCCAGCATGAGCATCTCGCCTGATCTCCCTCAATATCAGCTCACGCTCCGGGTCAATTCCCTCACCTCGGACGAAGCCCGCAAGCTGTGTGGCCTGGAGACCTCGACACGACCTGAAACCGCACGATCACCACTGAAGCCACTTGGCCATCCCACGGTTCACCACGGCTGGAACCGTGCTCAACACTAGACCCCCGACGAGGCCCCTGCTGAGCGATACCACCACGGGCTCTCCCTCTCACCCTCAACACGGTACGACACCCAAAAAGGCGGACTCCAAATCCCTTTGTGGGATTCCTCTATTTTTTTCTTTATCCGATTTATTTTTTATTATTATTATAATATTTTTAATATTATATTATTATTATTATTTCATTATTTACTTATTCTATTATTATCATATATTATCTTATTAATAACTTTAAAAAAATTCAAAAGTTTAACAAAACTAATAATCTATTGAATTTATTTTATCAATACTTTAAAAAGTAAAGGTTTTTATTATTAAATTTTATAAAACATATATATATATATATCATATTATATACTTAAAATATTATAAATTTAATTAATAATTGAAAATTTATTATCATGAAAATCAAAATAATAATTATCATAATTTATACAAAATATTTTTAATTTTGAAACTAAAAAAATGTTAATATTATATATATGATTCAAAGTAACCATAATTTTTATTAAAAGGTCATTCATATATGTATAATTTTAATCATTCTATTAAAATATTTTTAATATATATTTTTAATTTTATTAAACAAAATTAAAAATGTTAATTTATAATCTAATAATTATTACTTTATATATATATATACATGTGTTTATATCATATTTTGAAAATCAAACAACAAATTATCTATATTTATATATTAGTATAATTATTATTTAAAATATTCTATTAAATATTAATTTAATAAGAACAAATTATGTTTAATAAAAATAGTTATTTTAAATAATCTATAAACAAAGTGAGATAATATTTACTTTGAAAGTTGTATCTATAATAAAACAATATTAGTTTTCAATTTATTATTTTAAAGAAAACTGTTCTTAAAAAAAGTTTAAATTATAAATATATCCATTTAATAAAACACTAACGTTCACCTGATTTTAAACTCCAACGGATATAAAAATGGTCACATGTATTTCCAACGGTCAAGAAGACCCTTATAAATACATGTTTAGGGTATCTCATATTTTTAAAACAGTTTGGCGTATAACGATGGTTATCTACATACCCCTTTTACTTAGAACATGTGTCTTTATCTTAGCGATTGTATTCTTCACTACGGTCATCCCAAAGGATGAGGGCTACCTGCTTGGTCTCATTATAGTTCTAAGAGGTCTTCCAGTGGCGCTTCTCAGATTTTCTATTAGTTTCCTAAGGTAGCTATGGAATTCTAGCCTTATTGAAATGTAATTTTTTAGTGTTTTATTAATAAAATATGTCTTGTTTTATTTTTGAATAATTTTTTGAATGAAAAAATAATAAAATTTTATTATTACACATGAAAAATGTTTAGGGTGTCACATTATCCCCCCTTCAAAGAATTGCACCCTCGAAATTCTATCATACTCGCAAACTTCTACCAAAAAAACCAGACATACTTCACTCCTGAGGTCCCCCCTTTACCAGGTCCACTAATGTCGAAGACCTTCCTGGTAGGTTCTTGTAGAAACTTGGGTTTTTGCCTTGTCAAACTTTGGAATATTCCTACGAATATTTCCAAAGCTAGGCGTGAAGACGTCATGCAATTCTGAGGTCCGGAATAAATTTTTATAAAAATATTAAGTTTTTTTTATACTATGCGCGAGGCGAGAATGGGTTATCTCTTAAACAATAGCTTGGATCAGAAATCTGAGTGCACGATTGCATCCAGAGTGTGCCATTTACCTTAGGCGGTGTGTAAAAGTTGAGGGCATGGGCTTGCTGTGAGAGATGTCACCTAGGGGAAAAATCGTCATTTTGAAATAATGACTTAGTGATTTTTATCTCTGGCGTTATATTTGAATAACTTTCGAACGAAGTCTCAGAATGGGAATCTGATACTTCCATTGAGTTTGAAATGGGGCGTTTTCCAAGCCATGATATAAAATAGGTGGGCCCAAAGGTTTCGGAATCCGCACCCATCGGCAGAGTTTCAGAGAGTTTATAAATTCTACTTAAGTGGTGGAATTAGGGGGAAAACCCATTATTCCCTCCTCTCTCTCTCTCTATCCCTCTCTCTCTCTCGAACGTTCTTTGGTGTTCTTTGTCATTCTTCTCCGAATTGAGGAGTGAACTCCGATGGATCGAAGTGGGATCGCAGTGGGCGCATCACCAACGAAGAATGACCAGATCGAGGTGGTCTTTCTGTTGTTTTTTCCATTCCTTCATTGATTTATCAAGTTTTTTTCAAATTCGTAATTTTAATTCTATAATTTTAGAATTGGTACAATGGATGAACAAAAACGGCCACAGTCCGAATCTTGTTCTAAATCTCGTGTTCGACGCGTTCTTCATCATTCTTTGACCAAATTTTCGGATTCTCCAAAACTCCTTGGGATCATTGATCAGGGGCAGGTGATGTGAAGACCTCATCCCGAGGATTTTGAATCCTCCTTCGGTTTTGAAGTCGGGCCGTCGGAGCAGTTGTGGCGGCTGACAAAAGTCATGGCTTCAGCAAGGGTGGTGGCCAGAGATCGGGGTGGCGCAGCGGTGGAGCCTGCCCGAGGCGTTCGTTGTGGCGCGGTAGGACGAGACAGAGCTTGGAGGGCCGACGTGCGGTGGTCGGCGGATGAGCATAGTCTGGAGGGGTCAGGCATCACGTGGAGAGGCTAGGAGCGCAGCGCTCAGTCGAGGGATGGTCGAGGGTTCAGAATGGGTTGGCGGCGTCGGGTGTGGTTGGAGCGGACGGGGTAGCTCTGGGAGGAGTCGAACTGGTCGGCGGAGAGGCGGTGCAGGTCGGCCGATGTCAAGGAGGTGCGCCCTGCAGGCGGGAGAGGCGGCGGTGGGTGGTGCAGCACTGACCAGCTTGGGCGGCTGTCGCGCTCATCCGGTAGGAGGAGCTTGAGGCGCTGACCTCGGGGGGGGAACCATGAACAAGGACCCACGTGTTGTGGGTCCTGCTGGTGTGGCGCACAGACAAAGACAGGATACTTGGCCAGTCTGTATGGAAGAACTAGACCCAAGTAGTCCGGTGATTCTTGGATGGGCCGCATCCAGCAGGTTGCAGCGAGCTAGTCCAGACCCGTGGCTGGGTCGCGGGCCGGCGGTCTGGACTGGGCCGGCCAGGGTGGACCGGCCCGGTTGGGGTCCTTGTGTGCAAAGGGACGCAACTCCTAAATGGCACGTCCATTTGATGCTTCATCTGTGGATTTGGGTTCGTCTCTTTGAGACGGACTTTTTGAGATGGGTTTTGGGGTTTTTAGGGTTCTGCTTCTGAAGGCGGGTGACCCGAAATGCTTTAGTTTAATAATAATAAATTTTTATTAAAACTTGTAACGGATGTACCTCGCGAACTGGACGTCCGATGGACTCGCCATCAGCGGTAGTGTGATCCTAGTTCTCATGACAACTTTTTGAGATTCTCTTTTTATTATTCGGTAAAAAGATAGGGTGTGAGATCCAGAGGGCCCGGTTTACAGATTTTACGATGAAATGTCACTTTTTCACCCGACATCCATTTGGAGTGTTTGAGCACTCGTTTCTGTGTGTTTTTTCAAGGGAATTGCAATGGTGCAATCTCCAAGCCTAAATTTGGGGTCAAGGCATGGTCCCCATGAGGCAAATACCAAGCGTATGCTGTATTTTAACAACTTATTCTTTGTAGGTCCGTTTGGGAAAAATGAATAGCCTGCCTTTCATGTTTTTCCATGTAGATCACGATGGTGTCCTCAGTATAGGCCTAGGAGGTGCACAATGTGGCGATGATGTGGGTCACTTGGGTTAGCGACGTTTGGACCATCAGTGGTTGAGTGTACTCCCTTGGTTCATTCCTAGGAGGGTTCGTGTGGCATTACCACCTCAATATAGTTTTGTGATCCCCTCGATAAGATAAATTTTTGTTAGATTTGTGGAATTACCACCTCTGTAGGGTTTTTCCATTGTTGGTTCGATCCCCTACATCTCGAGTTATACCAGATAGGGTTCTGGTATCGTCGTGACCACCTTTACATGGGCGACGATCCTCTATCTGAGTGATGTGATCTGTGGAGCACCAGATCAGGTTGTGGTATCCCCCAGTGGTTCATGGGAGTGATCCTCTATCTGTGAGATCTACGAGTTACCAGAGTGGGTTCTTGTATCCACTATAGGACCCTAGGAGTGATCCCCTATCTGAGAAGTTTAGTGTTTCCACTGTTTTAGTGTGATGTTCTCAGTGATGATATCTGACAAGCGTGATCTCTCGGATGGGCACCTAGGATGTTGGTGTGAGACCCGATGGAGTGTATCTCTTGGACGAGTGTCATCTGGGATGACAGATCTCATGGAGTGTGTTCTCCTACTTATGTACCGATCACAGGTTACCAGTTCGGAACCTCATGAGGCTTGGTGCATGGTTTGAGTATATCTAGTTTCTCATGGTATATGTATAGGAATATTCCTGATCATATTTTCATGGTGTATGTATGGGCATACACCTGAGCTGAGCTGACAAGTCGTGTTTAGCAGAGGATGGTCTCGAGATGGAGTCTCTCTCATTTGGGTTCCTTCTAGCTGGGATGAGTTGATTGTTGCATTCATTTTCTCTCTTTTTTGGGGGTTATTGGGGTACCTACTGGGTATTTTATATACTCAACCCTGCACGGGATTTTCCCACACATGTTTGTGTCTTGTGTAGACCACAGGCCTTTCAATGGAGTTCCAGGAGGACCCAGAGCAGGAAGAGCTTAGTGTGCGGGACCGACCGGGGGGTTTACTAGAGCTGTGCTGAGGAGCTTACCACTAGGTGCTTTTGGAAGCATTCTTCCTCCTTCTGAGTAGGTTGGACACTTTTGTAGTTTTCCTTTGGTGGGCCCTGTTTTTCCCTTTGTACTTCTGTTGCACTCTAGTTTGGTATAGATGTATGCATGCTTTCCCCTTTCAGTTTTTATATACATATCTGCATTGTTTCATGGAGGTGTATACGGGTGTATGTGTGTAAAGGTACCTTAGTCTAATTCCTCCCATGTGTGTGATATCCTACTCGATGTTGTTCGCCTACCCCTGGCCTATTGGGGGTGGGCTTGGGGAGTCACAGCTCGAGCCCCGTTAGGTTGGGTCGTGATAGAGTGGTATAAAAGGAGGTTCCACCTTTGGGATCTCAGAGTGTAGCTGGTCTAGCTGTGAGTTTGGTTTGGGTTTCATAGCAGCAATTTCATGATGTTTTGAGTTCAGCTTTCAGGTCAGGGACTCCAATGTTGGTGTGGCGGCCAACGTATCCATTAACTAAGAATCTGATAACCTTTCTTTTGACTTGGGACATTTGGACACTAGTTTCAGGGACATAACAGTACGTGCATCATATAGGACTGGGTTTTTGGGTTTTCCTTGTTCTTCTTGAGTCTGCTCTCTAGATATACTCTTTGAATATGGTGCGTCTTGATTGTATTTCAGGATGCCTTCACGAAGATAGTCAGTGATGGTTCTGTAGTGGGATTTTGGTGATGATATGACCTGTGTAGAGGCTATAGACTAGGGCGCAGGTTCTATGGCTGCACCTCCAGGTGGTCCACCAGTTGATCCACCACCTGTCGAGCAGGTAGTTTTACCGGTAGTGTAGGATGAGGTTACGCGTAGGTTGAGTGCGCTGCACGAGTTCCAGAGGCAGCGACCTCTGAGGTTCTAAGGTGATCTAGACCCTCAGGCAGCTAACGACTGGCTCGAAGCAGTCACCCAAGTTTTCTGCCTGGTGAGGACACCCCCAGATCAGATGGTGGTCCTAGCGGAGATCCTTCTTCATGGTTCAGCTGGGCGATGGTGGATTTTGGTGACATAGTCCCACGATGAGGAGATTCTCACGTGGGCAGAGTTTGAGCGGCTCTTCAGGGAAGAGTTCTATCCAGTGATGCTAAGGTCAGTGCGGATTCAGGAGCTTCTGCAGCTTCAATAAGAGGGCATGATTGTGTCAGAGTACTCAAAAAGTTTTACAAACCTATAGTGCTACTCCCTAGATATGGTTCGAGAACCGTTCTTTAGGGCTCGGACCTTCGAGAAGGGCCTACGCAGAGACATCCGGGTAGGTGTGGTTTCCATGTGTCTACCCATCTATGCTAGAGTGGTGGAGTGAGCCTTGGTGGTGGAGAGCTTTCTGGCTGAGCAGATTCATCCCGTTAGTGCTGGTGGTAGCTGGGACGTTAGCAGCTGGTAGCCAGCGGTAGACGCAGGGGTCTAGGTGTGGCCAACGTTTCAGGAAGCGACCCTAGGATGGAGGATCTGAGGCTTAGGGCTCACAGGGACCACAATCCAGTTTTGGTCAGCTATAGGAGAGGTGGTGTTACACTTTCAATGTTCGGGGACATCTTGCTAGAGATTTTACAACCTGTCGTGCTGTTGAGAGGGAGCTGATCGACAGGCCTCCATGGTAGCGGCAACATCTTGAGTTTGGAGGTCCGCAGGTTGGAGGACATGGCGATGGAGATGGTGCAGCAGTGGGAGGTGGTAGGCAGTATCAGATGCCACCACCACCACCCCCAGGTGGTCCACACCGAGCTTAGGGAGCTGGAGGAAAAGGGAGAGGATAGTTGCAAGCCCTGAAGGCTATTGACCCAGAGGCTCTGCAGATGGATAGAGGTACACCTTATGTCCTTTCTACTTTCTGTAGTAGTTTGATAGACACTGCTTAGTGGTACTCTTCCCTTTCTGTTGCTTTCTCGAGTTTTTTTCAGGGCGTTGGTAAGACCATGTGTGGGTGTTGTTCAGCGTGCTTTGAATGCGTGAGGAAGAGGGATCCTTCACCCACCGATATGTGTTTTTTTTTGTGACGTGATTAAAACCATGCGAGAGAGTCAGTGCCACCCAAAACGGATAGTGTTGAGGTGTGTTGGACGAGTTCTTCTGACCTGTGCATTCAGGCAGGGGTGTGTGTTGGCGATCTTGCTGGCGTGGGAGACCCAGTTGAGAGTCCTGTTGCTTTCTTTGTGCTTATGGCTTTTCAGGGACAAAAAGGTCTAAAGTGGGGAGGATGTAGAGACTCGAATTTTGGCCCTGTCAGACTTTATAATATTCCTACGAATATTTCCAGATCTAAGTGCGAAGACGGTGTACGATTCCGAGGTCCGGAATAAATTTTTATAAAAATATTAAGTTTTTTTTATACTATGCACGAGGCGAGAATGGTTTATCTCTTAAATGGTATCTTGGATTGGAAATCCAAGGGCACGATTGCATCCGGAGCATGCCGTTTACCTTAGGTGGGGTGTAAAATTTGCGGGCGCGGGCCTGCTGTGAGAGATGTTACCCAGGGGAAAAATCGTCATTTTCAAATAATGACTTAGTAATTTTTATCATTGGCATTCTCTTAAAATAACTTTCAAAAGAAGTATCGAAATTGGAATCTAAGACTTATTTTGAGTTCGAAATGGGGTGTTTTTCCTAGGTGTGATATAAAATAGACGGGCCCAGAGGTTTTGGAATCTGTGCCCATCGGTAGAGTTTCAGAGTGTTTATAAATTCCACTTAAGTGGTGGAATTATGGGGAAAACCCATTCTTCCCTTATCTCTCTCTCTCTCTCTCTCTCTATCCCTCTCTCTCTCAAACGTTCTTCAGCATTCTTCACCATTCTTCACCGGATTGAGGAGCGAACTCTGGCGGATCAAAGTGGGATCGCAGTGGGCACGTCGCCAACGACGAACAGCCAGATCGAGGTAGGATTTCTGTTGTTTTTTCCGATCCTTTGTCGATTTCTTGAGTTTTTTTCAAATCTGTAATTTTAATTATATAATTTTAGAATTGGTACAATGGCTGAATGAACATGGCCACCGTCCGAATCCTGTTCAAAATCTCGTGTTCGACACGTTCTTCGTCGTTCTTCAACCAAATTTTCGGATGTTCCAAAACTCCTTGGGATCATTGATTAGGGGCAGGTGCTGTGAAGGCCTCATCCCAAGGATTTCTAATCCTCCTTCGGTTTTGAAATCGGGCTGCCGGAGCGGTTTTGGAGGCCGACGGAAGCCTCGGCTCTGGCAAGGGCGGTGGTCGGAGATCAGTGTGGCGCAGCGGTGGAGCTGGTCGGAGGCGTTCGTTGCGGCACGGTAGGCCGAGGCGGAGCTCAGAGGGCTGGCGTGAAGCTTCCAGCAGATGAGAGGAGTTATGAGGGGTCGGGTGTCATGCGGAGTGGTCGGGATCATGGTGCTTAGGCGAGGGACGACCGGGGATTAGCAACGGGTTGGTGGCGTCGGGTGTGGTCGGGGCGAACGGGGTAGCTCCGGGAGGAGCTGAGCTGGTCGGCGGAGAGGCAATGCAGTATGGACAGTGTCGCAACAGTGTGCTCTGCAGGCGGGAGCGGCAACGTTGGGCGGTGTAGTGCCGACCAGCCCGGGCGGCTGTCGTGCTCAGCCGGTAGGAGGAGCCTGAGGCGCTGACCTCGGGGGGAAGCCTCAGACAAGGACCCGCATGTTGCGGGTCCTGCTGGTGTGGCGTGCAGACAAAGACCGGTCGCTTGGATAGTCTATTTGGAAGAAGTGGACCCGAGGGGTCTGGTGATTCTAGGACGGGCCATGGCCAGCAGGCCACGGCGAGCTGGGCCACGGGCCGGCGGTCTAGATCGGGCTGGCCAGGGCGGACCGGCCCGGTTGGGGCCCTTGTGTTCAAAGGGACGCAACTCATAAACGGCGCATCCGTTTGATGAGTCGTCTACGGATTTGGGTTTGTATCTTTGAGACAAACTTTTGGAGATGGGTTTCATGATTTTTGGGTTCTTCACCCAAAGGTGGGTGACACAAAACGCTTTAGTTTAATAATAATAAATTTTTATTAAAACTTTCAATGGACGTACCTCGCGAACTGGACGTCTGATGGATGCACCGTCAGCGGCAGTGTGATCCTAGTTATCGTGTAGAATTTTTGAGATGATCTTTTCAATGTTAGAGATAAAGATAGGGTGCGGGCCTCATAGAGACCAGTTTTCATGTTTTACGATGAAATGTTTCTTTTTCATCCGACATCCGTTTGGAGTGTTTGAGCACTCATTTCTGTGTGTTTTTTCGAGGGGATTGAAACAGTGCAATCTTCCTGTCTAAATTTGGGGTCAAGGCTTGGGCCCTACGAGGCAGCTACCAGGCGTATGCTACGTTTTAATGACTTATGCTTTGTAGGTCCATTCGGGGAAAATGAATATCCTACCTTGCATGTTTTTTCACATAGATTGTATTGGTGGACTTAGTATAGGCCTAGGAGGTGCGCAATGTAGCAATGATGCGAGTCGCTTGGGTTAGTGATGTTTGGACCAGAAGTGGTTGAGTATACTCTCTTGGTTCATTACTTGGAGGGTTCGCGTGTCATTACCACCTCAGTATAGGTTTGTGATCCCCTCTATAGGATGAATTTCTATTAGAGTTGTGGCATCCCTATAGTAGGTTCGGAGTAGGATCCTCTAGCTTCGCTTCCCTAGATTAGGTTCTTGGTATCGTTGTGACCGCTTATCCACAGGAGATGCTCCCCTATCTAGCAGGTTAATTCTGTAGGGTTTGAGTAATCATTGGGAATATGATCCCCTATGTAGTGGGTTGTGCATAGTAAGGTTGTGGAATCATTGGTTATAAGATCCCCTACTCGGTATGTGGTTTATAGTAGGATTGTGTTGGATTGTGTTATCGTTGGTTATATGATACCCTTCTTAGTTTTTGGTTTCAATAGGTTTGTTTCATCGTCGTTTTGATCCCCTACATCACGAGTTATACCAAATAGGGTTATGGTATCATCGGGACCACCTTTACACGAGCGACGATCCTCTATCTGAGTGATGTGATCTGTGGAGCACCAGATCGGGTTATGGTATCCCCCAGTGGTTCCTAGGAGTGATCCTCTATCTGTGAGATCTATGAGTTACCAAAGTGAGTTCTTGTATCCACTAGAGGACCCTAGGAGTGATCCCCTATCCAAGAAGTTTAGTGTTTCTTCTATTTCAGTTTGATGTTCTCAGTGACGGTATTCGACAGGCATGATCTCTCAGATGGGCATATAGGATGTTGGTGTGAGACCCGATGGAGTGTATCTCTCAGACGAGTGTCATCTGGGATGACAGAACACGTGTAGTGTGTTCTCATAGTTATGTACCTACTTCAGGTTATGAAGTTGGAACCTCATGAGGCTTGGTGCATGGCTTGATTATATCTGGTTGTTCATGGTATATGTATGGGAATATTCCTGAGTAGATGTTCATGGTGTATGTATTGGCATACACCTGAGTTGAGCTGAAGAGTCGTGTTTAGTCGAGGATGGTATCGAGATGGAGTTTCTCTCTCATTTGGGTTGCCTCTGGATGGTATGAGCTGACTGTTGCCTTCAGTTACTCCTTTTTTGGGGGGGGGGTTTGGGGTGACTACTGGGTATTTTATATACTCACCCCTGAACGGTCTTTTCCCGCACATGTTTGTGTCTTGTGCAGACCACAGGCCTTTCGATGGAGTTCCAGGAGGACCCAGAGTAGGAGAAGCTTAGTGTGTGGAACCGACCGGGGGGTTTACTAGAGCTGTGCTGAGGTTCTTACCACCAGGTGCTTTTGGAGGCGTTCTTCTTCCTTCTGAGCAGGTTGGACACTTTTGAAGTTTTCCTTTGGTGGGCCCTGTTTTTCCCTTTGGACTTCTGTTGCAATCTGGTTTGGGATAGATGTATGCATGCTTTCCCCTTCCAATTTTTATATACATATCTTCATTTTTGTATGGAGGTGTGTGTGGGTGTGTGTGTATAGGTACCTTAGGCTAATTCCTCCCATGTGTCTGATAGCCTACTTGGCACTGCTCGCCAGCCCTTGGCCTATTGGAAGCGGGCTTGGGGAGTCAAGGATCGAGCCCTATTAGGTCGGGTTATGACAGTTCTTCCTGTTAGATTGATCCCAAAAACGTTCTTAAATTCATCAATTTTATTTTCCCAGATACACCTCTCACAGATCGAGTTAAAGTCATGTGGGCAGTAGTAGGTCCTCGAAAGGGTGGCACGAGATGTGTAGAGTTCAGAGATATCGGAGTGAATATGGTTCTGATAGTCCAATTGGATGACTTGGTTTTCTAAAAACCAGATGTTATAAAGCCTCCCATACCTTTTGTAACTCAAGTCTTGGAAAATATAGGCTCTACAGGGGTCTCCCTCCTCCGCAGCTTCTTGTAACTTCTCTAGATCCAAATATCCCTCAGATAGGGTGAAACACAATAAGAGGCATTCGTAGTACTTTCCTTTGGGTGCATAAAAATAAAGTTGTGTTTTCAACATGATGTATTAATCATGAGTCGGTCCTTGACAAATTCTATGGAAATTTGGATTGTTAGAAACTTGATAAAGTCATTTACAAGTTAGACACAGGTTCACAAATGGCTGGTATGTCTCTAAACATGACTCGACAATTATGTGTTCTAGTAATTCAATAGGAAGAGACAAAATACTTTTTTCATCAGCCATCTAAAAATTTTATGAAAGAATTATTCTTAGTAAGACATAATTAAATTTTTTATGTTGCTCTAATTTTCCAGAGTTTTCTAAACCGAACCTCTGATTCCAACTATCACGCCCCGGCCCCAGACTACCCCGGAGCCGATGTGGTTTCAATAAAACATGGTGTGTAATTTTTATTTATAAAAAATAAAAGATGATAAATTACACATACCGTTCCACTTAAAAGGATATTTTTGGTTTAGATTCTAGAAGATTAGATACAAATATTACAATCCTTTAAAACTGAAAGAGAAAATAACTCCACAAAGCTACCACCAATCAGTGTAACACAAATATATTAAACCTGTAAAATTTAAATTAAAACCTATGGTGATCATAAAAATGCCCAGAAAGGGGTTTTTAAAATAAATTAATATTTAAATTGAAACCTTTTGAAAACATTCCATTAAAATTATTCATAAAACACTTTCTTAATGAAATCTACAATACATGAAACATAACAAAACATTTTGTCCAAAAATTACAAGTGAACATTTCAAGGAATATTTACTGAGTTACAATGAAACATGTTCCAATAAAAATCATTATTATACAAAATATATGGTGTGAATCATATAAATCAAGAGTTATTCTAACTATAATAAGAGTTACATGAAAAATTGCAAGTACAGAATTTGAAAATGAAAGTAGTACATGATCAAAGTTGCACATAAGATAATAACTTTAATTTTTTCCCTTACTAACTATGAATAATAAATTGGAAAATAAATGTCTTAGTATTGAATAAACATTATTCCATGTGCATTTACTTCTTATGATAATCATAAGTACAGACTCTTAACCAATTATATTCTAATAGTTCAGTATTCACTTGGTTAATTAAACATCATAAACATAAATAGGGAAAGTATAATGTCAGACGGTGTCAAGGCCTCATGCCATGACTTGATTTGTCTCATGAGAAATATTGATGCATCATAGGGCTTTCATTAACTGGTCCCCAACCCATTATATAATGAGTCCAATAAATTCCTCATATTCCAAGTATGGTCGTATATTCAAAGTGTCCCATACCACTTTGAATATTTAATTTCTCATTTCATATTATTCAAGGTGTCTCATACCACTTTGAATAATTTAGTTCCTTAATCCATAAATGGTCATAATAGTTAAATTTCATTCTTTATCATTTACATATATATAGTTAATCATGCATTAATTGAACAATAGCATAGCTATAAAAAATTAACCAATAACATGTATGGATAGGCAGACATACTATAGTACATGTGATGATAACCAATGCATATAAATGATTATTATGGTTTTTTCACATAAAATGATAACCCTTAAATCCTAAAGTCCTTATTATGAAATTAAACATTTTATATTCCAAAATGCATAATTTGAATTTAAGATAGTTGTCATTTGTAATTAAAACATATGCTGATAAATGTTCATCATAGATGTTTATATAAAATTGTGTAAATATATATATATATTTATATATATATGACCAAAAATAAAAAGTGTATAAATAGGTTTTGTGAAAGGAATACATGATATTTTAAACCCTTACAATTAATAAATACTTTATAACATTATTTAATCCCCAATTTCAATGGATTGAAAACCAAAACTCATGTTGGGTTTAAAGTACATAAACACATGGACATACATACATAAAAACGAATGTTTTTCATAAGAATACTAATCCATTTGAACCCAAAAAATTATTCGCTTCCAAGTTTTTATTTAAATATTGAAAATAATCATTAATAACATAAAACAAAATTGAATTGAATTAAATATATATGTCTGAATATTCACTAAGTGTATATACGGTTTTGAATGATCAAAAACCATGTTAAATGAACCCTTGTATCATTATAGAACTTAGAAATATTAATACACACAAACTTTTAGCCTTTAAAAATATGGATTAACCTTAGAAATGATATATATATACATATACATGTATATATATATATAAACCGTATATACATATAAATAAGTGAATGGGTTTTGCATATAAAATATAATCCCTTACAAGTTTCTTGAAGAAAACATGAGATGAGGTAATATAAACAAACCCTTAAGCTGATTTTCAAAACATACATATAAAAAAAATATCCCTTGAAATATGAATAAAGATTAAATCCCTTACACCAAACTGAATTAAAAATTGTTTTGATAAATTAAATATTATCTATAAATATTTAATTGAAAAAATCTCTTACTAAATAAAAATGGAAATTTTCATTGATAGTATTTGAAAAATAATAATCTCTCAGCAAAGCCAGAAAAAAATAAAAATTATAACTTTGAGATGAATAAAAGAAGTTCCTTCCAGAAATTTATAAAGAACATAAGACACAAAATAAATCATAAATAATCCCTTATTTGATTACAGAAACATTGATCCATTTATGTTGTCATGAACACACCCACAGAGCTTCAAACAAGGCTTCCCCATCCCAATTAAATTACAAAATGGAGTAAGGAATTTATATCCATACCTATATTGTTTAACCAGGACCAGTAGAGAATTTTAATAATTTTGTTATAGTGACGGGTTCAGGCTTGTGGTGAAAGCTCAGACTACAGGTGTAGATTCCACAATTCACATTCAATAAATTAGAGAAAAATAATGCAACAAAATTGACATAACTAATATTAAATAGAGTTAAACAGGGTCGGGGGAACAAATTAGTATAATAAAACGATATACCCACTGTTTATAGTCCAAAAGTAACACTTTAATGGATTAGGACTGTAGATGAAAACCTGGGAAGAATAAAAAAAAGTCAAAACAATGATTAGGGGACAACACACTTCACTATTAAACCCAAGAAATCTGAAACCTAATGGAAAGAAAGGTATAAATTAGATCCAAAGACTCAGAACATAAAGTCTACCTTAAATTTGGATAGAAAGAAACCCTAACTTGACCCAAAACCAGACTGAGATAACCAATTCTAATTCGATTTGAAAACCTCAACTCACGAACATCGATCTACGGTGGAACTCCACGACCCGATTCTTACCCATATCATGGATCGAACCACCAGTGTCCTGAACGAGCATCTTGCATGATCTCCCTCGACATCGGCGCACGCTCAGGGTCGATTCCCTCACCTTAGATGAAGCTCACAAGTCGAGTGACCTAGAGACCTCAACACGACCCAACACCTCACGATCACCAGCAAAGCTGCTCGGCCCTCCCACAGTTTACCATGGCTAGAACCTTACTCGACGCCAGACCACCAACGAGGCCCCTGTTGAGCGAGACTAGCACGGGATCTCCCTCTCACCCTCAATGCGGCACGACACCAAAAAATGCAGACCCAAAATCCCTTTACTGGATTCCTCTATTTTTTTATTTATCTGATTTCTTTTTTTTTATAATATTGTTACTATTATATTATTATTATTATTTAATTATATCCTTATTCTATTATTATCATATATTATATTATTAATAACTTTAAAAAAAGTCAAAAGTTTAACAAAACTAATAATCTATTGAACTTATTTTATAAATTCTTTAAAAATTAAAGGTTTTTATTTTTGAATTTTATAAAACATATATTTATATATATTTCATATTATATACTTAAAATTTTATAAATTAAATTAGTAATTTAAATTTTATTATCGTGAAAATAAAATAATAATTATCATAATTTGTACAAAATATTTGTAATTTTGAAACTAAAAAAATGTTAATATTATATATGTGATTCAAAGTAACCATAATTTTTGTTAAAAGTTCATTCATATATGTAAAATTTTAGTCATTCTATTAAAATAGTTATAATATATATTTACAATTTTATTAAACAAAATTCAAAATGTTAATTTGTAATATAATAATTATTACTTTATATATATATACATATGTATATATCATATTTTGAAAATCAAACAACAAATTATCTATATTCATATATTAGTATAATTATTATTTAAAATATTCTATTAAATAATAATCTGATAAGAACAAATTCTATTTAATAAAAATAGTTATTTTAAATAATTTGTAAACAAAGTGAGATAATATTTACTTTGAAAACTGTATCTATAATAAAACAATATTAATTTTCAATTTGTTATTTAAATTAAAGAAAATTGTTCTTAAAAAAAGTTTAAATTATAAATATATCCATTTAATAAAATACTAACGGTCACCTGATTTTAAACTCCAACAGCTATAACAATGGACACATGTATTTCTAATGGTCAAGAAGACCCTTATAAATACATGTTTTAGGTATCTTATATTTTTAAAACAGTTTGGCGTATAACGATGGTTCTCTACATCCCTCTGCTACGTAGTACATGTGCCTTTCTCCTAGTGGTTTCATTCTTCACTACGGTCGGCCCAAAGGATGAAGGCTACCTACTTGGTCTCATTATAGTGTTAGGAGGTCTTCCAGTGGCACTTATCAGATTTTCCATTAGTTTCCTAGGCTAGCTAGGGTATTCGGGCCTTATTGAAATGTAATCATTTCAGTGTTTTATTAATAAAATATTTCTTTTTTTATTTTTGAATCATTGTTTGAATGAAAAAATAATAAAATGTTATTATTACACATGAAAAAGTTTTGGGGTGTCACCCCAGAACCCAAATTTTTATAAAAAATGATCTCGTTGCACGGTTAGGATAAACTGTGTGGGGAGGACGCATGATTAGTCTAAACCATGCAGATAGCCTGCATTTTCAGGCAATTCCATATCACACAGTTGGATCGTGGTTTCTCAAACTGTGTGGACTAACTGTGTGAGTACCCTCCCTTATCTAAGTACTCGTGCATGGTTGGCACGCAGTTTGAAAAATTGTGTAGCCAAACTGTGCCCAAGCTAATTTTTGGGTAATTTTACTATTTTTCCCTTAATGGTTTAATTAACTCAACCCTTCTTCCCTAATCTAATTTTGAGTAGGATGAACCTCCATTTCTCCCATTTTGGAGCTTTTTGAAGTCCAAATCTAGGAATAAAGAGATATCATTCATCTAGGATCAGTTCGAGCTTCTGTTCATCATGTTGGATGTGTAACAATAAGTACTCGAGTCCGTTTGAGCCATTCTTTGTCTCACTTTCTCTCAACCTAGTTATCAAGGTGAAATAATTTTTACTCTTTTCTCGGATATACTCTATTCCAAGCCAAATTATAGTATAATACTAGATTAAGAGATTCGTATAAGCCTAAGGTGGGTGGTCTATAGATCATCCCTCATGTTCGATGATTTTGGAATTGATATGTAGGGCCCACCGATTTCATCGGGTGTCGTTTATTGAATTTATATTGAATGATTATATTCATTAAAACTGCGTGGTTTTTCTATTTCCATAAATTTTATTGGTTATTGGTGGTTATATCCACAACTCTTAACACCACATGTAGGTTAATATTCCATAGTTGGGTTTTTAGTTTTTTGACACTTTTAAGACACTATTTGGGTGTGTTCGAGCTTGACCGCACTGATGGTAAGCCTCCTTATATTAATTTTCTATTGAATCTTGAAATAGTGGATATATTTTACCTTATCAATTCCACTTGACCCACCTAAGGTAAGTTCCTAAATGTATGTAATTCATTCAAGTGACATTATGGAAAACATACTTAAGTATATGAATTTTCCTTATTAAATGTAAATGAATGTTTGGTTGTATGTCCATAGCACACATTTCCATGTTTATGGAAGGCAGAAGAGTGAACCTTATTAATTAAACTTGATTTACATACATTTAATTAAAAAAATCATACTACTTAGCCTTTTCAAACTGATGAAAGTCAAGGCTTGAACCAAGCGAATTTTTTAATGGCATAGTTATCATATGATCAAATTAATTGTTGTGAATTAAATTTAAGGTGACTCTTTATGCACATAGACCTTGAAATATTTATAAGAAGTCTTGACTCATGTTAGCTATTATATTCCCAAGGGAATGCCTTGGGTACTCAAGGATGTCATTCCAATTCAAGGATGTCAGTTTCATTAGGTGAGACCTACCTGAGAACCCAATCCTTGTCTACCTTTGGATGCCTAGTATGACATTGTAGGATCCCATCATTATTATTATAGGATGAGTTAGATACACTCCATGGATCCAGTGTGACATAAGGTTCGTTGGTTACATCTTTGGTCTCGGCCACTGCTTATCTCCCATTTTACCTTGGATGAATTCCTTGGACTCAGTTTGAAACATTATTGTGGGAATGCCTTGGACGATTCTCCTTGGATTACACTCTGACCCCTTAGTTAGATTCAGTTACTACTAAGTTAGTGGCCTCTGAGGTCTGGGTTTCCTTGGTGAATACCATGGAACCACTTAATATTATTATCAATTATGGTTTCCTTTTTACATCTTAGAACCTTTACTATGTCTACTTTCACGAGGTGATGTTAGTGTTGGATATGCCTCACATGACCTATTAATATAAATTGGTAATTAATTAATTGATGAAATGGTTACATGTTCAGACACTAGTTGAGGGATGAAGAACATACTTGGGTATTTAGTTACATTATACTGATTTACATTATATATATGCATGCATGTACACTGTTACATTTCCATTACATGGGATGGATGTTATAGACACCATTAGTGGTGGCCCACTGAGATTTATCTCACACCCTCTCTAGGAATTGTTTGGTACCCAGGGAAAAATACATGTATGAAGGTTTTAATAAAGGTAAGCATAATTCTTTGGACACTTGATTACTTGTTATGATAGTATGGATATGGTAGTAGATGAATAAGCTGTAGTGCAGGATGATTGGGATAGTTTATGTATTTCCTTTTTTCTATATTGGTTTTTACATGTATGTTTATTACTTTGTATCCCTATTTTTCAGATTTCTAGTGACATGAAATATATCATCATTGGATATTTTATGTTATTATAGTTATTTAAATTATTTTTATCCTTGTGTCTTTCCATTGTGCATTTTTTCTACTTATTTCTTCCACTATTTACCTCTGTTTATAATTATCCATTATACTACTCTCTAGTAATGTGGGAATAGTCTCCCCACTGAACCACCCTAGGACCTCACTGCTAGTTGGTAGCCTCTATAATTCTAGGAGATGCACTTGAATCCATGTGGTTTACCGATCTTGGGGAACCTCCTAAGTAACATCCGGGTCTGGTAAATCACAAATAAGATATGTGATTTTGATCCAAGTAAGAAGAAAATAAATTTTAGCATAAAAGTATTGGTCGCTTGAGCCAACAT
This sequence comes from Viscum album, assembly GCA_963277665.1. Taxonomy (NCBI): domain Eukaryota; kingdom Viridiplantae; phylum Streptophyta; class Magnoliopsida; order Santalales; family Viscaceae; genus Viscum; species Viscum album. The sequence continues at coordinate 659,615,330 of OY728140.1, forward strand.
CCCTTGGAAGATCTGGTGAATAATGATAGACCTCATGGTAGCCCTAGACTATCACATGACCATACACTCATGTGTTATGTTTTTCAAAAAGGTAATATTATTCATAAGATATAAAATCTAAAGGATAAGAATCCAACAAGGTTTCTTAAATTCACGCATATTGATGTGTGTGGGCCGATATCACCAAGGGTCATTGATAGGAAGAGATACTATGTGTTATTCATTTATTATTATATAATTATGGCATGGATTATGTTCATCACCCACAAGTATGAGGTGTTGAGTTTCATTAATCAATATCGGAGAAATGTTGAAAATATGATTGGGAATAAAATTCTAAAATTTTAAAACAATAATTTCATGGAGTTTACCAACATCCAGGTGGAGGATTATCTTGAGAATCGTGGGATAAGGAACCAAGTCTCAAAATTGGTGGCCATCGGTGTTCTGGGCACGAGACCTCATCTTTGGATTTGTTCAGTTCTGGAAACCAGTCTCAAAACTTTTTTTCCATCATTCTCTGGTTCCAAATTTTGTGTTTTTGTTGTTTTTGGGTTTTATTTCGATTCAACTGGTTGGATATTCTTGTACGGATATTTTTTATGGCGATGGGTATGATTTCTTGGTGATTCAGTTCGGCGTGCAATTTTCTTTCCTGATGGTGGTGGTGGTTCAGTTGTTGTTCACTTGGGGGTGGTCCTGAAACGGTGACAAAAATGGCGTTTTAATGGTGGAAACAACAATGAATTCTAGATATTGGTTCTCGTAAGAGAACCACTTCATTTGGGAGATGGAAAAGTGGAGACGATGTAGGTTTTCTCAACTTCAGTGAGCAAGGCTCAATGTGGCTTCTCCTCGAGCTTCTATGTCCTGAGGCGTTTGTGTCGATGATGCGATAGGATGCATGGATAAGAGGTAGTTTGGTGATGATGCGATAATATACATGTACCAGTTTGAATTTCAGATTTTGAATTTGTGTTTTTGGATGATTTTCTCCCCATTTTGAATTTTTAATTTTTAATTTTGAAACCTATGGTTTGGCTTTAATTCTGTTGATGTGAGGTTACCACTTTTCCATAAAGTGGCTTTTGGAAATTACAAAAAAAATGGATTTGGAGGAGGAGGAACCAAGTCTCAATAGTGCCAACTCCCCCAAAAAAATGGGGTAGTTGGGAGGAGAAAATGGATCATAAAAAAATGACTAAAATGATTCTTATTGAGAAATACCTTCTAGATAAGTTGTGGAAGGAAGCAGTCCTGACATCAGTCTATATTTCTAAGAGATATTTGTTGTATATAGGATAATAAAAGACTCTATATGATATGTGGTGTGATAAAACACATCATTTAAATAATTTAAAATGTTTTTAATTAAGTTTATTTTTTCACCCAAAATTACCCTAATGGTATGTGTTCATTGTAGTACAGGTAGGGGTCGAATCCACAGGGACCAAAGAAGAAACCTAGAGACACTCTGAATTTGGAGAGATTTGGCTATGGAGTGGCCAACTATTTGGAATGATTTGATTTGAAACTAGTGATTTGATTTAAATAAAAAAATATATATACAATTACTTAGTCTAAAACAATTAATGGAGTTGTTACTAGGGTTATATTGGATGTATTTATTTTTTTTATAACGTTTCAGTTCACAAATTAAAGACGTATCAACAAAATGGTATAATTACTCAACATCATTCACCAATTTAATCCTTAAAAAAAATCCAAGGATAATCACCAATTCACGTAGAGGATCAATTTAATGATAAATCCAAGGAATTGGATCGTACAAGCACTCGAAATGTGTCATTGTTAAAGTTGGCAAAGATAAAGAAGAAAATAATCATTAAATGGAAATCATAAATTAATGAAATTATTATAGAATTTTAGATCATAAAATAACATCCAATATGCCTCATGCAACTCCCTAGGACCAACCCATAAGGGTTTATCCCTCCATTGATTCTATGATCTCAAAGGAAGCGGAAATCAGACTCATAGGGTCGAATTGGAGAAGAAAAAGAAAAAAAACAATCACTCCACTGTTGTGTGAAGAGTTTCACAAAATATAATATGAATAACCTCACTCCCTAAGGCAACAGTATCAACATGATATGGAAAAATAAAAAAGAAATTAAGAATAAGATTATAATGATGTTATTTTATTAATTAAATGAAGGTGAATGAAAAAACTTACTTGGGAGAAATTGACAAGTGATTACAAAATGAAATCATACAATTGAAAGAAAATAAAAACTTCAATTCCAAACCAAAAATATTCCCCCCATTCCCTTCAGCATAAGCTCCTTATATAGGAATATTTTGAGACTTATATAAACCCCCCCAAAAATAAATTACATCTCCATTAATTTAGATATTCAAAAAAAGGGTGAGAAAATTAAGGGATTTTGATGTTTCGAAGTTGACTTGGAAATTTCGTCCAGATTCGTCCACCATTTTGACGGGTGAATTTTGAATTTAAGGAGGCCGAATATGGAGGGGTGGTAGAAGAGAAATATTCTCTTACTTCTGTCCTCTATGATTTGTAAAAATTTTAGGAAATTTTGAGCATTATTTTATAAGTTATGGTCGAAATGGTGGGAAAACTTTATGTGAATTAATGTCGGGCCCACCATTTAAATCTCAACTTCATATCCATTTATCATGATGAAAACTTCATAATTAGCTCTGACCATAGTAGAATAAAATTATCCTCATATTTTTCTCTTTCTACTGTAAAAATTTGAGCTTCATTGGGCTTGTTTAGTGGGCCTCACATTTGTTTGATGGGCCTTAGGCCCATTAGGTTTTTTCCAGTAAATTTCTACATTCTGGAGCAAAAATCTCCATCTTCCCTTGAGATTCATCCATCGGACCTAAAAAAATGTTCCAAATAAAGTGATAAATCATATCCCAAAATATCAAATTCATAAAATTAATATAATGCAATCCACAAACAGATGAATGATTGGGCCCAAATTTTCATTTTAAACATTAATTGCATTTAAGATGAGAAATGAAGTTCTATTTATATAATTCACTAAAAACAATGTTTATAGACTTTGTAACAATGAATATAAAGATATTAACAATGAATATTATCTACTTTTAGTGACTAATCACACCCCCCAACTTGAGTTTTGCTAGTCCCGAGCAAAATATATTACAAATATGAAATTTGAATCCCCTTTTCCAAAAACATATTAATACGCATTCCTCACCCAAATATATCATACCAAAAAAATTATGAAACCCATCAAAATCATTTAAAACAATCTAGGCCCATAAGCATGTCCCAAGCCTAAGCCCATTCCTTTGTTCAAATTCATCGCCACATTTCATCCAATTTCAATTAAGAATGATAAATTTTTGTGCATCACAAAAGATATGGGGCCCATTTTATTGTTCAAGGGGAAAAAATGGAAGTGCTAGGTGTGAATCACATTAAACCTTAATATTAGTATCCAAATATTTTTTTATTTTTTATTTTTATTTTTATTTTTTTTAACCACAATAGATATGAAAAGACTAACTCTGGGCAAGACAACTATGGAGTCACGATCCCCAAGTGTCGGATGCCACACATATTGTCAATTCCATACTCTAAAATAGAGATATAAAGCCTAATTCTGTGCAAGAAAACTATGGAGTCACGATCCCCAAGTGTCGGATGCCATGCATTTGGACAAAACATTTCTCTATGTGGTCTTATTTTTTTTCAAATTTTTTTGTTTTTTTTTGTTTTTTTTTGGATACTCAAATTAAATTAAAAGTGACCCTGGAACCCCATGCTATAAGTAAAGGGACCCAAGAACTCAAATTTACACCCACGATCTACTAGACGTGTATTGTGGAATTTTTATTAAGAGGATGAAAATTTAAACTTTGAAAAATCACATCGAACAACCGCACTTTCCAAAAACTATGCTCATGAACTTAAACTTGCATTAAAATAATAATCAAGGCATACAAAATTATTTGATATCCAATTTCAGAGTTTTCAATATGTGTTATCATGTTCAAGGTTAATGGAATTTTTATTTCTATGCATTTTCTTATTAAAAAAATCATTTTTTTATTTCATCTCCCCCCAACATATAATAACATTGTCCCTAGTGTTTAAAGAAAACATAGAAGGGGGTATGGGAGAGTTGTTCAAAGAGGAAATTTAAAATGATAATCATGGAATGAAGTCACCTGGTGGTTGATGATGATAGCGCATTCCACAGTCTCCCTTCAATCCTGGATTTGAGTCTCAGTGGCTTGGATGGTGGTGAATGGATTTTCCTTATGACTTAAGACATGTCCTTTTATTTTTTTTAACCTATAAAAACATAAAAATAAAACAAAACAAAATAAACTGATGATACATTATCTTCTTTTTAGATTTCTGGGTAAGGTATTACTCAGATATCACACCACGTGACACGGATGAATATGGCGCTCCCCTTTCATACCCATCCTTACTCATAAAATAAGAACAGGTTAACAGTCTATGGTAATTTATTATATGAAAAAGAAAATGATTCAAAATGATTAGAAACTTGAAAACCATGGGTTGCCTCCCATGGAGCACTTTTGTTTAACGTCGTTAGCTCGACTTGAACCCCCCAACTTATCCAATTACAACTTTCAAAATTTTAATTAACCCATCTTTCTCCACTTCAAAAAGATTAAGATTGATTGTTTTTTTGAAATTTCTTTCGTATGAAATCCTATTTTCAATAATGATTGGTAAAATCCAAGGAATATTTGAAATGGTTGATCGAGTTTCCTCTATAGTCTTGCCTAAGACACCAAGGATCATTCCTACATTATTGATTTCATGAGATGGATAAATGACAACTGAATGGTCTTGTTTGTACCCTATAAAGGTATAATTTAGCAGGGATGAAAGGTTCATAATTTTGAGGTTTGGTTGATTTAATTTTCCTAAAAAAGATTGGAAATTTGAAAAATAACTTTCTTCTTTAAAAAATTTATAAATAATCAGTTCATTTTGAAATTGTGATTCATCCTAAATATTGTCCAGTTGAATGTCAATAATGGGTATAGACTCAATTTTTGTGATCTCTCCTAGAGGTTCAATGATTGGTGCTTCTGAAAAGTTATAATTAGGAAACTCAATCCATGATGTCAAATTTTCTTCTTTTGAATCCAAAAAATCAATTTCTTCCTGATTTAATGACCCTTCAAAAACTCCTCGATCCTCTCCAACTATCCCAAATCCTAAGTTTGGTTCTTCAATAAAGGTATGAGGGGTTTTTGTGTTATAATATTCTTCAATAAATATTTAGGAAGGGATGGTTTGAGTGGGAATCAGGTCCACACATGTTTTAATGATTTGTAGTTCTAGCCTCAAACTTGATACCTCTGAATTCATTTTTTCTATTTGTTCACACATTTTTTGAAGAATTTTTTCAGGATTAGGGTTGATATATGTTTTTACATCATGGAATTACTCATTATTCATCTTTTCAATCATTCTTGATAGGTATGGAAATTTATCTTTTAAACATTCATCATTATAAATATCGTTCATGTTATTGGGTGTGGGGTATTCATTCAAAGGTTGATCAAAGTAATTAAAAAAGGTTGGTAATTCCCAATTTGGATTTTATAATTGATTCAATCCTGAGTTTGTGAATGGATATTGTTGATTATACTCCATTGGATTCATTTGGAAATTTGGAATCATGATTTTCGGAAGTCAGGAAAAAAATAGAAAGGGGAAAAGGGAAGAGAAATAGGGATGAGAAAAGAGAAATGAGGGAGAATAGAAAGATGTTCTAAGGTGACTTACTTGGTCTGCAGAAACAGCACCAAAATTTGGTTGTACCCAAATTTACCCTACTGGTATGCGGTCGTTGTAGAACAGGTAGTGGTCGAATCCACAGGGACCAAAGAAGAAACCTAGAGATACTCTGAATTTGGAGAGATTTAGCTATGGAGTGGCCAGCTATTTGGAATGATTTTATTTAAAACTAGTGATTTAATTTAAAGAAGAAAAAATATACAATTACTTAGTCTAAAACAATTAATGGATATGAGTTGATCCTAAGTTGTTACTAGGGTTAGATTGGATGTATTTATTTTCTTATAACGTTTCAGTTCACTAATTCAAGACGTATCAACAAAATAATATAATTCCTCAACATCATTCACCAATTTAATCCTTAAACAATTCCAAGGATAATCACCAATGCCCTTAGAGGATCAATTTAATGATCAATCCAAGGAATTAGATTGTACAAGCACTCGAAATGTGTCATTGTTAAAGTTGGCAAAGATGAAGAATAAAATAATCATCAAATGGAAATCATAAATTAATGAAATGATTATAGAATTTTAGATCATAAAATAACATCCAATATTCCCCATTCAACTCCCTAGGACCAACCCATAAGGTTTTAGCCCTCCATTGATTCTATTATCTCAAAGGAAGTGGAAATCAGACTCATAGGGGCGAATTGGAGAAGAAAAAGAAAAAAACAATCACTCCACCGTTGTGTGAAGAGTTTCACAAAAGATAATGTGAATAACCTCACTCCCTAAGACAACGGTATCAACATGATATGGAAAAAGAAAAAATAAATTAAGAAGAAGATTATGATGATGATATTTTATTAATTAAATGAAGGTGAATGAAAAACTTACTTGGGAGAAATTGACAAGCGATTACAAAATGAAAGCATACAATTGAAAGAAAATAAAAACTTCAATTCCAAACCAAAAATATTCCCCCCATTCCCTTCAGCATAAGATCATTATATAGGCATATTTGGAGACTTAGATACACCCCCCAACAATAAATTACATCTCCATTAATTTAGAGAGTCAAAAGGAGGGTGAGAAAATTAAGGGATTTTGATGTTTCGAAGTTGACCCGGAAATTTCATCCAGATTCGTCCACCATTTTGACATGTAAATTTGGAATTGAAGGAGGCTGAGTCCGTAGGGGTAGTATAAGAGAAATATTCTTTTCCTTATGTCCTATATGATCTGTAAAAATTTCAGGAAATTTGGAGCATCCTTTTAGAAGTTATGGTCGAAATGGTGGGATGACTTTATGTGCATTAATGTCGAGCCCACCATTTAAATCTCAACTTCATATCCCTTTATCATCATGAAAACTTCAGAATTAGCTCCGGTAACAATTAAATAAAATGATCCTCATATTTTTATATTTCTACTGTAAACATTTGAGCTTCATTGGGATTGGTTTGTGGGCCCCACATTTGTTTGATGGGCCTTAGGCTCATTAGGTTTTTTTCAGTAAATGTTTGCATTCTGGAGAAAAAATATCCATCTTTCCTTGGGATTCATCCATTGGACCTAAAAAATAAAATGTTTCAAATAAAGTGATAAATCATATCCCAAAATATCAAATTCATAAAATTAATATAATTCAATCCACAAACAGATGAATTATTGGGCCCAAATTTACATTTTAAACATTAATTGCGTTTAAGATGAGAAATGAAGTTCTATTTATGTAATTCACTAAAAACAATGTTTATGGACTTTGGAACAATGAATATAAAGATATTAACAATGAATATTAGACACTTTTAGTGACTAATCAGTGCATTATTTTAAATAAGGACAAATATAGGGATTTTAATCTCATGGAGATGAATGGATTTTCCTTGGGAACTCATCCATGAGAAAAGAATACAAGTATTTTAATAAAAAACTTTGAAATATTATTTAAATCCATGATGTCACTATGTTTAAAAATTATCAAAATATTTAAAAATGGTAGGAAACATCTAGAATAAAGTGATAAGGAGTTAAGAATATCAAGGGGAGCATAAGAGGATAATGATGATTTTGAATAATTCACTGATGATTAGTAGAATAAAGTTAAATAATAAGGTACTTAGAAACCAAAAAGTAGGTAAAAATCGATAATTAGACTATCATCAGTGAACAGACAGTGTGATAATAAAAAATAAGGGGAATAAAGTCTCTACATCAAAATTCACTCTTATCTCGGGTAGATCCAAAGTGTTTTAAAGAGAATACTAAAGAAAATAATTGGGTCATAGAGATGAATGAAGATATTAAAAGAAAATTGATAAGGATCATACATGGGAGATTGCTTCAATTTTAGTACATAAGAACATAATCAGACCAAAATGGGTTTTTTGTAACAAACTAAATTAAGACAGCATGGTAATTTGAAATAGTACATGATTTTTTTAAAATTGATACTACCATATTGAATGTATTTATGTAAATGAAATATTTTATCTTATGACTGGGATGGAGACAGTCCAATTATTCTTATTCATATCAATGAAAATGAGTTTTAAGGTTTTCTATATGAATATCAAATTAGAATTATTAAATGGATTACTAGAATAATAGGTATACATTAAGTATTTTTATGGTTTTATTTTATGTGAATATGAGAAATAAATCAACTAAAAGAGGTTCTTTACAATCTAAATTAATCACCAAGATCATGATATTCCATACTAGATCGGTACTTGAGGATGCTCAGTTTTCATCATGGTGGAGTTGATCATAATCTATATATCAAGGAGAGTGATAAAATGATTATGGTGATCATATATGTTGATGTAATAATAATTAGTAGATCAAAAAAATAAAAATGAAACCAATTTTCAAAATTTATGAGGTTCTAGTTCAAAATATTGATGATTGGAGAGTTAACATTTTTCCTTGGTTTGTAAGTGATAAAATGAAGGTATGAAACATTCATATCATAATAAAAATATTTCAAAGTGGGTCTAAGATGATTTGGAATGGAATATTCTAAGGTAATAAAAAAATTGGTTTCTATCCAAATGAATTTTTCAAGGGATGAAAAGGGAGCCTACTATACTTAATTACAACAATACCTGATATTGTTTTTTCAACATGTCAAGTCATGAGGTACCAGAGTAATCTCAAGGAGATACACATTCATGAAATTAATATAATATTATGATAAATAAATGGAATAGTGTATTTTAGATTTTTTACAATGAAACATCTAAGTATGATCTATTGGGATATATGGATGTATATTGAACCAATTCATTATATGATATAAATTTAACATTAGGTAGGGTATTTTATCTTAGAGGATTGTTAATTTATTTGATTAGAAAGAAACAAGATTTTATCACACTAATTACTATAGAATTTTAATATATTATGACCACTCAATATTTCATGAAAAATTTACAGATGAATAAATAGCTTGAGGATATAAGAGGTCAGGTGAAGTATACTATTGGAATCAACAATAAAAATTCAAGTGATGTCAACTTTATAAAAAAATATTTTCCCTCACTTAAGGACAAAGAACTTTTAAATCAAGTCTCATTTCATAAAAGAGAAATTTGAGAAGGGTTGGTGATATTGTAGTATGTGCCTACCAGAATTCATGTTACATATATTATGATAATGGAATTTCCTGAGGAGGACTTTGAGAAGCATTGATTAGGTCTTAGAGTCTAGCTAGCATACCATACTTAAATAGTATAGATATGAAACCCATCACTCCCCCATGGTATATTTTTTATTTAACCCTATATAGATAATTATTCTTCCTCTTTTATACCACACAGGAATGACCTTTGGGTTCATTCAAAAAAAGGGATATATTATTCAAAAATGGGAGAGATTGATATTTTTTAAACATTTCAAGGTGTGAGTATCCTAATAAATATAATAAAAATGGAGAGATATCTTAAATGTTAAGTCAAGGTAAGAAAATATGTAGGGAAAAAGAAAAGTTATTGTGAGAATGGATGTCAAGAACCACATGGTGATAGATATATGAATGAAGTACTTCATTGATAAGATTTATGTGTTACTCATATTTATCATGTAGATCTTGACTCATGTGGACTTAAAGTAAACGTTGAGTGAGTCTTTAATCATTATCTAGAGTTGTATAGGGTGAATATTTTTTGAGGTATAATGTTTGATATATTTTTCAACAATAATTTTAAGGAGTTTTAAGTATTATCAACAAACCCATAGGGGTATTTTTGTAAAAAATCCATTAATTTGACTTTAAGATATTTTGGTTTGTGTTTGTTAATAAAGCATTTTGAAAAAGTTCTAAATTAGAGAATACCATGAGTTATTCATGATAAAAAGGATCCAGATAAGTTTTAATTCTAATCAAAGAGATTGTACATCAATTTAGAGAAAATTAATGGTTCTCAAACAAGTCAAGTATATTCTCATGCAGATCAGATGGACTGATAGAATAAAGTTACATGAACACAATGGTGTTCATGAACATGAGGTTATGAATTTATTGGAATCATAACGTCTTGTGTGATGAGTGGTTTTTATATAATTTTTTTATATAAATAGGACATTAATATCATCATTTAGTAGAGAAGAAGACTTAGAGGAGAGGTAAGTGCTCTATTTTCATATAGTAATTATGTGAAAATATTTATTGGGTGGAGGAATTTATGTGAACAAAATTTGTTTGTAGAAATTATTTTATGTGGAAAATTGTTTTTTAGAACATTTTTTACATGAAAATCAATTATATAGAAAGTTGGTTTATGTGAACCTTAAGTAAATTTCCTAGAATTTCTTTAGTAAAGTGTAATTAATCATTTTTATGAAATAAGAGCTTCATGACACACTAATTATCATGTAAAAAAGTCAATTCATTACATATGAGGAATTTTATAAAGGAATGGTGAGTACACATCAATTGAGAGGGTAATAAATTATCAAATTGTGAGTGGCTATAAACTAGGGGGATATTGATCCTACTCTGAACTTTTAAACTAGAAATGTTCTTAGTGAATTTTTTATATTAACACATATTATATTCTTTTTTTTATTTTTCTATTTTGGGTGAACCAAGTAAAAAAAATTTGCATCTCTATTTTCTTAAATTAATGCTTCATAGTTGTTCTGAGGGAGAGAGGTGTTCCTACTAATGGTGGAGCATGATCATTGGTGAGGGTTGTTTAAAGAAATTATCTTTCCTTGATTCACCCCCCCCCCCCTCTTAGGGTATTTACCTTACTTTGGGACAATAATATATATCTCTATTCACTTCCCCTTGGTACTAAAGGAAAAACCATAATGAGTGTTCATTATATCAAAATACTCTAATCTATAAAATTAAATAGAATGTATTGAACCTATAAGGCATGATTTTTCATATCACTCATTATCAACTAAAATCCTATTTGGGTGTTTCAAGATTCATATACCATAACCCCTCTACCTAATAAATTCACTAGGATAATCACTATAAAAACTAATCACTAATGGAGATACCCATAGGAGACCCTCATAACTATACCATAAAGATCAATCTTAGGCCATCTGGAATTTATACCATACTCAAAGAACATTTTCAAGGTCCCATGTATAAAATTAGTATGCATGACCCTTTATTAAATAGTCTTTGAGTGTTCCTAAATTCCATAAACATGAATCGGAACACCCATTCTAGTCATAGGATACTCTACCTAGCATATCTCACAATTCTACACCCTCTTAGTCCCTATTTATGTATTTCAAACACAAACCTCCATGTATGAACACACTTAATACAAAAATACACATGAAGTATTACTTAATATCAAAGTTATTACCTACCTAAAGATTATCAAAGTTAAACCTCTTAGTATTGTGGATTAAATTTACTCTATTCACCTAAAATCATATATTCATAAAAATAAACCCTATTTAGTTATTTATGCTTGAAAAGTGATAGGATGAAAGTAAATGTATGATATGAATTAGGTATTACCTTATCCTTTCCTAGAAAGGTCAATTTACTCTGATGTCTTGATGATTGGGCAGTAAATAATGATCTATGAGAATAGATAAGGTTGAGGGAGGGAGAAAATAAGTGGGGGGATGGGTTGGGTTATGAGACATTGGAGGGGAATAGGGTGAGGTTTTATAAAATTTTATAAAAAATAATTAAATTAAATTTTAAAAAAATCCCTAGGAAACCATCTGTCTCTCAATGACCCTAAATCAGGAATTTGGTGGCTCATCAGGATCCAAGTGGCCTTCAATTGGGTTCTCGATGTCCTGAGTAATGGTATACTACCACTTTCCTTCCCACCAAAATCTTAGTGGGATCCTATTAGGTGTTTGGTGAGACTTTTTATATATCAATCATATAATTTTAATAACCCAATACTAGAAAACACATTGAGGGTCCCTTCCGGCCATTCTTCCACCTCCAAAATTACATTTTTAATACCTTAAATAAGTTTACATATCTCTTATTAACCATCCACCATCTAATTTAAAATTTTCAATATGCTTCAATTCCATTGGATCCCAGTTTGGTTCCCAATATAACCAACCTATAATGATTTGGGTCATTATATAATCCACACTATATGGATTCCTATCCTTGTGAAGTATTTGTTAATCTCCCAACTTATAGTTCATCCATTAAATTTCAATACACTTCCCATTTCTAAATTTGGATTGAATACCATCATACCATTTACTTACCAAATTTATATAAACTAGTTTTTTACTAAAAACACATACTCCAATCCTTTTTACCCATCATTTATCCCTTGAACTACTCATCTAATATGAATTCCACCTTATCATACCCAATTTTATGAAACAACCATCATATATTCCACCACTGCAAAAACTATTATAGGAACCCTCATGGTCCACTCACCACAACACCAAATACCTTATCCAATCCATGATGTCTTATATTGAATAGAAAAATTAAAACACTTTCATATTTTCACTTGATCCTAAAATCATTTTATGGATTGGGTTATTGAATAGATCTTTAAATCAATCATCCCAAATAAGTAATCTCCTATGAATGTACCTACATACCCTAACATATTAGTTATCACAGTCTATTCATTAAATTTTGTTCTAAATGATAATGTAGGAACTAACTATACTCAAATACTATCAAATGAGTCTTGAATATGTTATTCTCTCTAGAATAGAATACAACTCTTCTAAAATCCAGCCCAAAATTGGTAACGAGCCTTACTTGCTCACTAGTTAGGTTTATTATGTACATTAATCAAGATATTAACAATGAACCATCTAACTTATAGGGTAATATTATAATAAATCCATTGGATTATCCCCCACAATAATATTACTCATATCATCATCTAACCAACTTTAATATACACAATTTCTAATATCCCATGAAGATCACTATCTGAGATTATACCCTAGAGTATTCTGATCTATCTTATACAACATAGTAACCACTATCCCACTATATACATTCCATAAATAATTCAAGTAATGAATTCAAAAAGGATTAAAAAATTATTTAATATCGTGATAACATGATCGTTAAGTCATACCTCAAAAATAGGGATGTCCTATCATATTCCAAATACTAAATTTAATCTTTCTTATCATGTTTGTAAAAAATTTATAGATTCCCCAACATGCCGCAAACATAACACTTACTTGGTTCATTTAGACATTAGGAGTTCTTATGCCCCTACCTTCTATATTAGAAATATTCCATGAAAAAATTACTCTTAAACTGTGAAGTATATTAACTATCCCCATGGTTGAATCTACCACTATCAACATGTTTCTCTTTAGTCCACCTCTATCCCTGCTCAGATTCTATTTTACTCTCTTCATTATCCTAAATTAAGAAAATTTCTTCCTTAATCATTAATTCCTAATTAAAAACCTTTGAGTAAGTTTCTAAGAAAAAAAGTCAACACATGCCACTAATGAGTACTTGAGTCCCATCTAGAAGAATTTAAACTCTATAAAAGCATTCCATTTCAAAGATTACATAATGAAGAATAGACTTTAAAATTTAATGGAATACTTCATCAAAGACTTACCAGGATTTTTCCACCATAAATCTCTAGAACATATTTAGGTGCACAGTATCTAGGAAGAATCACTAAAATAATATTGATATAAATACTTGGTATCCCATCACCCTCTCCTTTAATTTAAAGGGTATTAAACCATCCATTAGTCTTACCCTTAAATTTAGAAATAACTAGTTTTACATGTATCACTCTCAAATTCCTAATTCATTCAAACATAAATTAGATATTCTCAAACTAATTCTCAATATCCTAAGACCATAAAACACCATTTAAAACTAGGTAATTCTATACTTTAAACGCATGAATATCTTAGGAAACCATTGATTCTACTTTAATAAGGTTTTAGTTAAATGATCCAGGGACCCACGACATACTTGTGGTGAAAGACACGTCAGTAAAAGTATCGAATTTGGGATGATGTTTCCCCCACTCAAATCATTGATACTATAAAAATTTTTGACCAGGAATTATACTAAGATAATATAATCATAAATTAAACATTTTTATATCATGATACATTCATTATAGTACTAAAATAAATCCAAGCATGCACTTTTTCACATTATCATGTAATTTCATTCTCTCTATAATCAATAAGGTCACAACATTTCTAAAGGATAATCTACCATTAAGTATCTCTATAAACAAATCAATTCATATCATCCCAGAAACCCCACATAATGAACAATAACCACTCACTTTCCATCATAGAAATTGAGATCTAACTAACCCACTTATCGATTAACTCAAAACCAATCCCCTAATAGACATAGATATTATCCTTACCCTTCCACCTACATGACTCGTGCCTTTGAGAGTCAGATATCCCCATCCCAAGGAAACATACTCGCCAACTCAACCCACTCAAGGGTATCTGACCAATTGAACCACCCCATTTGAATCCAAATACATTCCCTAGACATATTTTTTGGAACTAGACCATACATTAGGCATCTAATATCTAAAATTTACTCACTATATGGATGTCATATACACCACATATGCAACTTTAATATCATAATTTTAAAGAAATTTAATGAAAAAAATCACCACCATAAAATCATGTCCCCAATAGTTTATTCATGAAAATGCTATGTAGCTCATTATTAATTCTTTAATTAACCAAAATCTCTTTCCAAAACACTTAATTCCTTTAAATATTTTTACAAAACCATTTTACACTAACCCAAAGTCATTCATGTGTAAGGTATACCTATGTTCTTAGTATGATGCTTGAGAACACACCATCTTATCATTATGAAACAAAATTAAAACAATAAATTAATAATTTTACATCATAATTTAATAAAAAATCTATTATAACTATGAAAATAAATAAACTCAATCCCACCACCCAAGTAACTTGAATTTTACACTGGATGGGTGTTCGCGAAGCACAAGTCCGATATCCATCCCAAGTTCTAACCAATAATATCTCAATAAAACATACATAGAATTATATGATAAAAAAGAAACAATGATCATATACTATTTTTAATTCTCTATCCTGGTATACCCAAACAGTACCCGAGTTAATGGAACAGCATGACCTCAGGCACACCTCTCCAAACACCAAAGGGTTCTGACTAGTAGAAAGAGTATATGAACAACATTAGGGAGGCTATATTATCAATTTCATAGTAATAAATAATAATTAAATGACTAAAATATCAACCATAACTATAAATCAAAGGATAATATGGATTTATAGTTAAAATTAAATTATACAATAAAATATGCATCTACATGTTATAACAAAAATTAACCCATGTTAATGATATATTAAATACATTGAGAGGGATCTCTAATTGGGTTGAATATGTATAAAAGTAAACTATGAAACGAAATATAGAAGGTGACATCAGTAAAAATACAGGTATCTTCTTGGTCCATCTTCATTGCCCAATAAACTACTCCTGTCCGATTATCAATACAATCTATGCATAGTTCTATAAACCAAACATAAGGTTTTTATGTCAACCAAGATGAACATATAGGATATGAGTATAACAAAATAGTATGAAACCACCAAAGTTCCTCTAATATTTTCCATAATACACTAGTTGTATGTATGTAGGAGTGAATAAATAAAACAGTAACATATAACATGTAATAAATCACATCTAGTTGTTGTGTACTAATCAGTACACCATAAAATCCAACCCTGTCTAATTTATTCAATTTGGGTTAATAATATCCTTGAAATAATTGAGGATGTGACTTTCAGAGTTTATGCATCATATAGGAACTACATCAATGAAATACATAATATATTTAGTCCTGCAAATAAAGGGGTTACATCAAGGAAAGGTGTAACATATATAGTCCCATGAATATAGGATCCAAATATGGGGAAAGGAATTACATATCTAGGCTCATAGATAATAATTATATAGGTGTCATATAAAAACCCATTGATACCTTCAGAACTCTAGAAAAATTAGTGTTTAGGAATTGTAACCCAATGCCTCAATACCCCAGACTCTAAGTCTCAATCACATGTATATATGGTGGATCATATCCCGCCATAATATCCAAAGTATGACCTCTATACTAATAATATTATCTCCCCCATAAGCATATTATATTGAATCATGGTTAGTATAACAAGAAAATAATTGTGGTATACACAAACCATTTCCCATCACTCAGCTAATACCCATCACACTCTTATAATTTTTTTAAAATGAAGCTTCCAAACATCCCAATCTTGAAGTACAACACTCATCTCAATCATCCCAAACTCACCCCCTAGAAATAACCAAAATTTCCTAACAGTATTAATGCACATAGATCACAACTAATCTGTTAAATAATACTAATAGTTTCATCCATCATGATGAACCTATTAGATATACCAAATGAACTAATCAATCCATTTTATAATCCCCAAATAAAACACTCTAACTTTCTCTTGGGTCGTCAATCCTAATATAATCACATCAAGGTGATTATAAATATAACTAATCTCTTTCCAATATTCACCCATTCTCAAATCATGTGAAATAATCTAAGGCATATACCATACCTTGGTTTTCCCTTATAAAACCATACTTATATATTATATCCAAGTCACCCAAGACTTGTCACTAAAGGACCTTTTATTAACATAACTTGAATCTCATCTCAAGGGTGCTCAATTTCCTATGAGAATTTGTATCCCCATTCATTACCTATTGGTTCCAAAGGCACAAAAATAACAAATGTTCACCCAATAAAACTAATCTAATTTATATCACTAAATAGAATAGATTATTCCTGTAAGGATATCTGTGATCTCCCATATTACCCATCATCAACTCACCCTCTCTTTTAGAGTTGAAAGATATATAAATCATTACCCTTATTTATCTAAGAGATTTAGTGGTATAATCACTATCTAAACTAATAACTAAAGGAAATATCAACATTATATCCCCTAACTATATTATAAATTCTAATCCTAGACCATATGTAATTTACTCCATGCTCAAAGACCATTTTTTGGGTCCCATTTATATAATTAGTACCCAATCCCCTTAGTGACATAGTCGTTGAGTGTTATTAAAATCACTAAACCTAGAGTAGAGCACTAATTCCATTTTAAGGGTAATCTGCTTATCCTAGATCACTTTTTATCAACTTATCTATACCTATTCATATTTTTTAAACCCAAATCCCCATGAACAAAAAACATCACATGTAAATACCCATAAAATATTGCTTAATATCAAATGGAATGCCTACCTCATGCTTATTAGAGTTATCCCTCCCAGGATTATAGCTCAATTCGACTCTATTTTACAAAAATCATAGAATAAAAAAAATATAACCTATTTAGGAATTTATTCTTAAATATATTTGATATGATAGGAATAGTACAAGAGACTTTAGAAATTACCTTATCATCACCTATAGAAGTCTATTGATTTAGACAACTTGATGGTCGAGCACATGGAAATATAGGGGAATATAGAAGGTGGAGGGAGAGGGAGATAATAAGGGATATATAGGGATAGTTCTTGCATCATAGGAGGGGTAGGGGTGAGGTTTTATAAAAAAATTAAATTAAATTTTAAAAAGAAAACTTTAGGAGACCTTTTTACTCTTGATGTCCATCCATCAGGAATCTAAGGGCCCATCGGGATCTCATGAGACTTATGGTGGTATTTGTTACTACTCAATCATGGGATTTTAATTACCTAATAATTGAAACTATACCTAGGTTCCCTTCTATCCATTCTTCCATATCCAAAATCACATGTTTAACACCATAAATAATTCCAAATATCCCCTCTTAACCATCAAACATCAAATTCAAAATTTTACACCAATTTCAATTCTATCATAGACCGATTTGATTCCCAGTTCCATCAACCCATAATGACATAGGTTGTTGTAGTATTGTATTGATTTGGTACATTCACTATAATTTTATATGTCTAATATTTTCTATTTCATCGTCATGTCAATTTCCAAATTTGTATATGATATTATGTTGATTATTTATTCTTGTAATATTATTAATGTAATGATTATGTTTTGATATATATAAATCATTTTTATACACTAAATCTTATTGATAATTTTATACTATGCATTAGGATGAAAAATCTAATTTTTATAAGAAGTAATCTTGTATTTACATAGTGTTTAAGTATGATGTGATCTACTTTTAGTGTTACAAATATGTAATGCTTAAATATGGATTGAGTCTCCTAAAAATATGGAACAATCTATCCTCATGAGGAATATTATGTAGTAATGTAATAAGTGATAATATATCATCGAATTCACGTTCATTATAATATTTTTACCATTTAATTATGTTTTTAGGTGTAGTTTTCAAAATGCCTAATAAGTGTTAAATTTTATTATGTTTAGCAATGACTCTTAAAACCTACTGATAATTATTTTATTTATCTAAAGTTTTACTATTTAGTGGTTTCTTTTATCATATACTAACAATTTTTAGTGGTGGTTTTATAAAATTGTTTCTAAATATTTTTTTTACAGATGGTTTTTATCATTTAATAGAAATTTAAAGCCTTGATAAACATAAATTTTTTTTAATTTTATAAATATATATACACACACACATATAAAAATATAAATATATAATTATACCACTGATCTCAGGTTGGTTAAAGGTCAATTTTGATGGAGTAGCTTCCGGTGCACCAGGGCCTACTGGTTGTGGCGGCGTTTTTCACACCCACCAGGGTATCATTAAGGTTTGTTTCTTTCATTTCATTGTAAATGGACTTGCAATTGAAGAGGAACTTTGTTCTATGATAAAGGCAATCAAGTATGCTTTCCACTATGGTTGGAATATTTTATGGTTGTAATTGGATTCATTTTTTGTTGTGAAAATTCTCAAAGACCACTCAAGGAATGTTCTATGGAATATGCTCTCACCTTGGATTGCTTGACTTCATCTTGCATACTCGATTTCTCTGGATGTAACTTATGTCAATCAAAAGTCCAATTGGGTTGTTGATGACCTTTCTAAGAGAGAAATTATGGAGTTCAATTCTATCTAGTCCTTTGTTTTACTAGGTTACTGTTCTAGTATAGTATAGGAAGACCATTATGGTGATTTACATACCTATCTTTGTAATGCTTCTCTATAATGACTTGTTTGGTACTTTACTTTTTTAATAAAATTTCTTAGGATCGTGTTTTCCTGTCTCCTGAACCTTCTGGCTATATATATAATATAGGTAAATATAATTAGATATAAATATATAAGTATATTTTAGTACATATAAATATTTATAAATACATATAAATATATAAATATATATAAATACATACATACATACATTTGTATGTGTCTATAAATATATAAGTAAATATAAAGTTATAAATATATATATACACATACATGTAAATATAAAAATATATATAAATGGATATAAATATATAAATGCATATATATATACATATACACAAACACATATACATATAATTTAATGTCTTGGGATTGATAGGTAAGTCCCCCCTTTGAGTTTTGGCAGTTTTTAGCTTCGTTTTTGAATTTTTAGAGGTGTAGTGAACACTACGTGGTCTTGAGGACTGTTCAAAAAGACCATACAGACCACCTAGGTAGGCAATGGGGACTGTATGGTCGATGCACGGTCTTGGGTAACCATGTAGGGTGATCATGTAGCTATGGGTTTGGTGAAAAGGCACCTACATGGTCGACGCATGGTCCTAGATAACCATGTATCCTAACCATTCAAACAATTTTTTCTTCCATAATTTGACATTTAAAAACCCAATTTGCCTCTTGTAAGCCCCATTAAACACCTTAACTTATATTAGGACAACACTAGGGTTCCTTATGAGTGAAATTGTGGGTTCTTCATATTCAAACGACACCTTTCTCTCAAGGATTGATCAAATTAACACTGGAATCAAGGTTTGATCTCAATGATCTTGTTTTTTCTTCAATCTATTTATTTTCCAATATTTCTATTTATTTTTCCTTATATATATATATCTA
The DNA here is from genome assembly GCA_963277665.1 of Viscum album. Lineage (NCBI taxonomy): Eukaryota > Viridiplantae > Streptophyta > Magnoliopsida > Santalales > Viscaceae > Viscum > Viscum album. The sequence goes on from OY728140.1 coordinate 659,635,640, forward strand.
TTAGGATTTCAAATAGATCATTAGTTAGTGGGATTTTAATCATGAATAAAATAATCATGATCTCATATTATTATTTATAGGGTTTGTAGAATCAAATCGCATTATCTGACATTGGATCTGGTGTTTCAAGATCATCATGTGATCTTAATCTAAGGTATTTATCACTTATTCACTCTTTATGATATTGTGATTACTAATTGTGTGATTTATGGTCTTTTAGTCTGTTTTTTGTTTTTTGTAATTATCAAATAATTGTTCTAAATTGATTTTATAACTGGAATTTCTAGATTTGGTTAAAACCTTAGGGTTTTTGGAATTACCTTAGGTTTGGGGATTTAAATTAAACCATAGGTTTTGGTTTTGGTAATTTTATTTTGTTAAAATGAGATTTTGGGTATCTTAAATTAGTATATTTAAGATCAATTTTGATGAATTTTTTTTGTGTAAACTGCTTTTGGAAAGAAAAAATATTTTATAAATTGAACGTGTTGGATGTGTGTAATGACCATGAAGTTTCAAGTGTTGATAAAATGGATAGGTGGTTGATATTGATGGGTAGTTCCACAAAATTTGAGATATTGATGAGTTGAATCATCAAATTCAGAAATCACTTGGGTGGGTGATGATCCACAACAGACATACTCTTTGATCATAGGTAGGAATTTATGTTATGTGCTTATTTATTGCTCATGTCTCCATTTTTTATATTTTTTGTTTATGTTCTACATGTTGGGGTGGAACCGAGAAGGGTTTCCTTGTTAGGAAAATAACTGATTACATTATTTTCATTTGTTTTTTTTATTATATGGAATTTTTATAAACTATTTTATTTTAAATTTGTTAACTTATTTTCCAGGTATTAGATACTTGGTTAGAATATTTCTACATGGGATGTCATGAGAGTGGTTTGGGGAAATTATTTTGGGTATTCATACTCACCCCTATCCACACATCATGATGTGTGTGAAATGTTGTTGTGTCATGATGCAGGTAAGGGAAATGATTAAATGTTCATAGGTGATACATCTTGGGATATGAGGTTAGTATGGACATGGAGCTACTAGTATGTGAATTAGAGGAGTTATACTATTCATATCTTTGGGCATCTTTGTCTAGGTTTTCATGTCATGTTGGTATATGAGTCTATTTTATTTTCATTACACTCTGTTTGGTTTTAATTTTATTTTAAATTTAATTCTTAAATATATTTATTTTAGATTTTTAAATGGAATTTCTAAATTTATGATCCATATAGTTTTTAGTTATTTTTTAGGAAAAATTATTCCCCAATTATTTTTTGTGTCCCTTGGAACTAGTTTCTATCCTCTGGAAATCAAGGAATGTGTATGAGGCCATGTGGTGATTCTGATTCCACCTTAAGATTTAGGATGTTAGACCATGTTCATTATAAAATGGTATCATATACTTGTTTAAAATTTTAAGTCTTGTGAATTTAGTATGAATGGATACTAGGGTGATCATAACTTATGAGGTTCCCATAAAAATGCATAGATAACCTATTTATGGTGGTAATTGAGTTATTAGGGAGTTTGGGTAAGACAAGTGATTAGAAGGGTCCCTTCTAGGATGTTGGTTTATTGCGTCTAGTATTTGTCAGCAACCATAGTAGTTTGGGATGGTTAGTTTGTCCATGCATCATGATAGGAATTTATAGGGATGATATACACATGCATCGTATATTCAAAAATATTTTCCTTACCTGAGGATGGATTTAATAATGATTTCAAAAGGTTTTGAAAATATTCTTATTTTTTAAAATAATTTTGTTAAAATTATTTATTGAAACTTATTTGAACTTGATCTATAATGGAACCACTATAATATGAATAAATATAATTATAAAAATAAATGAGATCTTGTTTTTTTGGTTTCATGGGTTCAGTTGAGAGAATTTCTTCATATTACCTTCAGTGATTTTCTTTATTGGATTTTGGTGTTATAAAGATGCCTCCATGTAGATAGATCATTCGTGAGGAATATTTTAGGTGTGTCATGCACATAAGGAGAGAGATAGGAACATGAAGAGAGTTCTTAAAAACTTGAACATGATGGTTCAAGAGATATAATCTCTTGGAAGAGGGTTAGATCAAAAGTGATCTAATTCTCTCTTTAAATGGCCTCAGAGTAGTTTCTCTTTCCCCTTCCTCTCATTCTAGATCTTTTCTTCAGTAGTGGATCAGAGGGAGTAGGACTGATAAATTATTCCTCAAAATATCCTCCTCATAACCTCCTTCTTCTTCAGTTATTTCTCCCACATGATGTCCCTCATTTCTTTTCCCCCCTCATCGTTCCAGAGCAAAGTGGAATTGGTCAGGCCCATTCCTAATAATGGTTTTTCATCAAATCCTATCCTCATAACTAGATGAAATAGTAACCAAAAAATCCATAATATAAGATCATAAAATATAATTTATAATTAATTTATATAGATTTAAAACTACATCACATTGTAATTTTTTCTTCATTGATCATTCAGTTGACACCTCTTGTCATATGATCATTGTGTCAAAGGAATAAAGTGTATATTATCTCTGATGGTGATACATACATGATTTTTGAACCTCTGAGATTCACCATATAAATACTAATGTGATAACATAGAAGACTTTAATTCTTTCATCATTTTTCATTGATCACAATAAAATCCTTCAATGTGAGAATGAATTATCCTGGTTCTCAATATACTTGAGAGAGTGGAGGAGGAGGATTTCTCTTTGTTATTGTGAGCATTCTCTGAGAAGAGATCTCTTGGGATTGAGAGGATTCCATCTATAATTCATTGTGAATAATTATTATAATGGAACAACTAAGGTTATATAATTACATAAAAATGTATTTATCAACCTAGAGTTAAAGAATAAATAATTGCACAAGGACCCTTATGATTCTTCTAATCCTCAGTGAATCCCATGTCAAAATAATAATATTGCTATTAATTACTTGACATGTGTTAAACTCATGAATTAATAAATATTATTTCCTTAAATAAATAAATAAAAATATCTACATAAATAATATTTAATATATAATTTCTCACCAAACCATTAAACTCAAACTATCAATCTTCCTCAATATTTATCATACCTTTAATAATGAATATTTATTTAAATAAATAAATAAAACTACATTATTCACTGATAAATAAAGAAATATAATATTCAAAAAACAAGTGATAAATATTTATTAAATATTCACAAAACTAAATAAATAAATATTTGTTACCTTTTGAATAAAATATAATAAATAAATATTATATATTCATATAATTAATAATTACCTAGATAATAAATTTTTATATAATATTAAAATCACATAATATTATCTTGAATAACTAGTGACTGGATATTTTTTACTAACCAAACATGAATAATTATTAAACCACATACCATAATAATATTTATTCAGTGTTTTAAATTTATATATAATTTAACTAAAGTTTTGAATACACTTAGTGTGTGACCCTCTAGCCCCCTTTTTCAGTGGTATTAGGAGTACTTCCCAAAGTACAAGGTTAGAATCTAGTAACTCACTAAGGCACCCATAGTGAAATAAGTTAAATTTAATAATAAAAATAACCATATATGAACACACACTATGTGATATAATCCCTTTATATTATGATATCTCCAATCAAGAAGGTTGAAAATTGATGTCACAAACCTATGTGCTTAATGTCTCTTTCTTTTACTTTTTGTAAATGAACTTTCTAACAAAACACAATGGATATGGTATTTATCAGAAAGATTCATTCTAATTAAAGGTCCTAAGATATCAACTTTTGTTAAATAATATAGGACAAAATCCTTTCTTGAATTATTTATTAATACATATAACTCATGTTGCACCCAATGTACACTACTTCCCCCAAACATATGTCATCATATTTTTTTCAATACATAAAATTATGTTATTAATATGAATTAACAATAATATTAAATTCTAAGGATTATTAAAGACATTCATATATAGGAACATCCAATCACACATATAAATATGGATTTCTTGCAGGTGGGTCAAGTTTTCATAACCTCATTTATTGATATTACCAAGGTTGTATACCATAAGATGGTGTCTTAAAGTCTAATGAGTCTCTAATACTGATTAAATGTATCATTTTTGTCCCATCAAATTATATCATCCATCCATAGAACATATGTTTAAGAATAATGTCAAATCACTTCTAGGTTATCATTATAGCAGGGAATGGCTATAACCATTCAGTACGACAGGCACCCTTAGGAAATTATCACATACAATGTCATGAAAAAGAAAAATCATGGTATAATAATATAATAATAAATATTTAACACCGTGAATATTCTGGTAATATAATGTGCATAACATTTTTTTCTATGGAACCAACCCCAAAAGTTTTCCATTTTCACTAGAGCCAACTACTGACAACTCAACTGGATAGCCTCACATGATGAACATGTTTCTACTAAGATATGAATATAGTCTTCGGGACTACCACACTAACTATGGTTGATATACTTACTCTAACCCCATATCTCTGATAAAAACTCTCAAGTGATGATATGATCAAGTTTATATTTTTTTTTTCTCTATCATCCTTGAAATTTTGGATAATAAAATAGATAAAATTTCCTTATAATATGATTTAACATTTCTATATAGTTATAACTCCAATATCTGGGATAAATGTTTTTAAACTTACTTCTTAAGATGCATCAGATGTTGCAACATACTTAATCTAATATATATATATGGCATTTGTTTATTTTAATAATATTTACCCTTATCTTTACTATAATACCAGATCATGTTGATCTAAAGAATACTAGGTTTATATCACTTAAAAACTGGTATTCCCATTTCTCTGATTACAAATAACTTATCCAGTTTTTATATCTCAAACATTGTTATATAGTTTTGACTATTATCCAATGCAATTATCCTAGTATTGATTTATATTTTCAATCTATACTTTATGCATAAGAAAAAATCAAACTTGTGTATATATCATGGAATATGAGATAGATTTCCAAAGTACTCATAGGAATATATAGTCTATACATTACAAGAATACCATATGGCACTGGAACAATTCAAGAGTATGGTTTCATCTTGTATTTTCCAATACCATGTTAGCTATGTAGGATGATTTGAGTTAAGAAACCCCATTAATCTATGGTAGTAGATCTTATTTCTTAGAACTCAGGTTACTAATTAATTTATATTAGAGAAATAACTTTAGACTTAATTAACCATAAGACTAATAATTTTTTTTCTATATATTTCCAAACATATATTCCTTGAAAACTATAGCACTCCCACAACCACTTATAGACACTTGGACACAAATTCATTTCAAATGAATTTCCTATGATCATTGTACTTGTTTTGATCCATAAATGGATCCATGAAACTTATATATCATATTGGTATTTCTTTATGTCATCAACCTTTATGATAATATTGTATAGACATATCCCATAAGGTTTTCTTTAAGGAGCATGTTCTTTACATCCAATACCCAATAAAATTATCATAGAGAATCTATGACAAGTAAAATTTGAATATAATTTCACATGATGATTAGTGAGAAGGTATTATCATAGACTATGTATATATATTTTAATCCTTTAATTATTCATTTATGCTTTAATGGCCCAAACTTGACTATCCATATATGGTTTCTCTTGAATACCTACCAATATATTTACATTAACTTGAGAAACTACCAAAACGGGGAACTATATTTCGGTTCATGGAATCCATATTTATTCTCAAATTAACTATTCAATCATAGATAATCTTCCATTTACTACTTCCTATAGGAACCATTATTCTTATCAAATAATATATATCAAATGTCATAGTGAATGTAAAATCACCATTGTGGTTTTAACTTTCCTACACAATATGTGTCTCTAGAAAAATTTCTCCCATTAAAAATTATAGAGTTGACTATTCTTATTCCAACTTGTACATCTGGAGAAAAGATTTAACTTAATCCATGTTTCCTCCTACTATCTCAAGAGATATTTCCTTCCCACATAGAAATTTGGTTGGTGTGATTAATATATTTTTTTTATCTTGTGTATTTTAATATCCTTAATAACGATAGGATCGTTAACTGTGGTGAACCTTGTGTTTTCATGATGTACATTTTAAGCTTTCACTATAATTACAAATGGATCCTAAAAATTACCTGAGGTTGTGACATAATATACTTTCTTCATATCATAACTCATTTAATATTAATTAGTCTATATAATTAGAATGTTGTTAGTTGTTACATTGTTATATTGTAAATCGTTTCTAGAAAGATATCATGGAAGAGTTCATATATATATAAGACTCATAATTGATCTAACATGTGTTATAACCATTTTCATGATGTGAATGAGGAAATGTGTTTTTAGGAACAAGCTTCACTCTATAATTAATGATCAATGAATACTTGTTTAATAAATTATCTAACAAACTTGTTTGGAGGATCATGCATCATTGATAGATGAATTCATTATATTATTTAACATCCCTAAAATTTATTAAATTAATCTCATGGATTATATGAATTTACTTCTAGATTCACCTTGGAATAGTCCATTCCACTAATCTTGTACCAATTTCATAAGATTTGTGGATTAACTTTATATATAAAGTTTTCTTAGTATAAAATATAATCATGTCATACACCTAAGAGTTTTAACTCCAAAAATTCTAAACATTATACTGGTTGTATACATCATAGCTTTGAGTTTTGTTTGACTAATAATTATATTGAAAAAATAGGGTATGAGACTTATATTTTATATTTCATCATTGATTTCTTGGTTGGATATCTAAGAATCAATAATTGTTAAACTATCAGTTGATTATTAAAACCATAACAACATTTATTCCATAAATTAAATAATGCCTCATTGTATCCAAAAAAACACTAAGATAAATGTATAGGTCACACTTAATGAAAAATAATAGTTTAACATTAATCAATCCTCATAGAAATTAGAAGTTGTGAGATTCTAATTGTTGGAATAGGAATCACCCTTTTCAACCACTGGGAGAATTCAACTTTAATTCTTGATGTTATGTGCTTCTCACTACTAATATAGTAATCACCTTTCCTCAACACCTAGGAGAACACGCCTTACTTATTATAATTTTTCCTTCTTGGTTTTAGTATTTAAATAAAATTTAATTTTTTAATGCCTAAGAAATGAAATAAAAACATTAAATTCTATGATGAATATATTTTAAGTAAACACAACCACTTGTATATTCTTTAATTTATTGTAATTTTTTTAAAATAATATTTCTATATACAAGTGAAGAAAATGGACTCTTTTTCACCATACTACCTGTAAATATTTTATCTCCTCATTTAAGATTAATCAAAAGATTATTGATTCATTCATCCATACTATTCATATCATGATAGAATATTATTAGGAAGATATTGGAAGGTAAAGATGGTGGTATGATATTAATGTATAATATATTGTCTTTATAGAACCACAATTTTATCAACTAATAAATTTACTTTAGTATATTAAATACAAGTTCATTAGGTAAATTAATTCTTCTAGTTTGCACTGAAATAGTGTAGTAACAATCTAATTTATCTAAATCCTCTTTTTCTCCTTTTGAATAGGTAGGAGATGAGATTTCATGGTATAGGCATCCATGTCCTTACATTACAATATCATTTATCTAGACATAACTGATATAAAAACACAATGTATAGTGGGAGAATATTCATGTACCACCTCTAGGAATTCTTCTCACATTCACTTGGTTTTTGAGGTGTCTAAACAAGTATTGGGGAATCTAGCACATAGTATATTTTTGTATATTTCGATGTATAAACAACTATAATACCCTTGGAAATATGTACTGGTGAGGGCACGGTCTTTTTCCAAATGATCACAGTGTTATGAAAATTTATCTTTAAATATTAAACAATAATTAAAATAAGATTTTATTTTTTATCTTAATTTCCAAAAGATATTATATAATAAACTTTATTTATTATTCTCCCACTATTTTATTGAAAACCCAATATCCCTCACCATTGGTTTCAAAATATACTCTTGCGTGGATATTCTAGTTCCAAGGATCTATATTCCCCTTCTTATAACCTAATTGAGGATCTGGTCAATTAATCAAAGGTATTTAGGTATAAAGGTATTTTCCAACTACATTAACACATAGATCCTTGATCCGTTGATTGGACTACCCAACCTTGAAATCATGTACTTGTATTTCCTTAATATTTACCTCTAAATTTACACCAAGTCAAGTGAGGGTTACTTCTCTTTATATAAATTCAGTTAAGTTAACCCAAAACATTATTTAGAACTATTTGTTAAATGATAGTGTCCCATAAAGGGTCATATAAAACTCTACAATCTAGTGGTTCCATTATAAATAAAGTAATTTAAGGTTATATTGACTTAATATTTTAATTGAGGGATTTTTATTTTTATGTGTAATTTTCCTATTTTATCTTATTAAATGCTTTTTAATAATAAGTGGATTTTATTTACATGATTAACCATGTCCAGATAAAATTTATTCATAATCCAATTTATTTTAATTCTATCTTAAATTCTTGTTAATTCAGTTATTAAGAGATGGAGATAAAGAATCCCCAAATAATTAACCATGAAACTGATAAGAATAAAATAATAAAGTGGCATGATCATGAGCTTGTCAAATTATTAGTTTATCTAGCGGATGATAAACTAACCCTAAACCCTAAGGGGATAACTCATTAAATCATGACTTGGTATATGTTGTATCATTCCACCTTTCTACATATGTATCTTCTAAATTGGTTTCAACTCAGCTCCAAACTTGAACTCTCTCCACTCACCTTCATCCATTACATAATCTTTACTCACACACAAGTGAGGGGAACCAAAGGATTAGTTAGGGGTTTTATATAAAGAAATTATATTCATGCAAACTCTTATATAATGAGAGGAGGGGATGACATGTAGACCATAATTTTAATTTAATAAAATTATTACAAACTCATAAAATAATAATAAATTAAAAAAACTATTCACATACATAGATCGGCTTAAGATCATGATCATCCACACACATGTAATGAATATAAAATTTAAACTAGATGGCATTCACTTCAATTCATTATTTATTATTATGTTAAATGTGCTTGAATTAATTCAATTGATTGATTAATTAATTCCTTTATCTTATTGTATTTCTAAAGAGTCTTGGAGATACCCATCATCTGATTCATCATGAAAAATAAATGGATCCACCAACATTTACATATATTTACATGTAATTAATTTAGAATTTAAATAAACTAAAATATTTTTATATAGTTAACATGCCTACTGTTAACCATGTAATTCAGTTTTTAATGTTGAAATTAATTATTATTTATGTAATTTAATTCCATTAATTACTGGGTGATTACACGACATGTACTAACATTATACACATTATGTATATTGCTTATTGTGTATCCAAGATAGATTCCTAGGGACTCATATTATATCTTAGTCGAGGTACATGGCATGTGATGATGATCCACATGTTGTGTATTCTATTTTCCATATGTTTTTTAACCCATATTACTGAATTAGTGTGTGTTTTTATGTGAATATTACTGAGTTACATGGCATGTACCTCGTTAATTTTATAGTTTCCAGTCTCATGCATCATGTGGCATATATTTGACCATGTGATTTCCAAAACATATTGTATTTAATTAATTTAATGCATACCATGTGTCATTTATCACTCAGTGCATCATTTATTCCATGATATATTCAGATGTGATGAACCTTGATACACAGTGTGTACTTTTCAGTTACACGACATGTAACCATTTCTACTAGCCAGAACCTCTGACGCCTCTCTAATGGAATCTCCTATCATTATTTATCTTTTCTTAACCTATTTAATATCATATGAAACTTGAAAGAATCATATTAAGATGTCAAATAATGTTAATTGAACCTCAGATATGAATAAACTTGAAATGAAATACTAACAAAACATTCATATAATAAATCAACTAATGATAAATTATTATATGATCACTCTGATACCACTTGAAGGTTCTAAGACATAGTGGATTCAGATAGGTTGGTTCTTAACAAATTTTTTCATCATCTCCTTCAGATTTTTCCTCAAAACTAGATGAAATAATAACCTCAGGATCCATGAGCAGGATCATCACATATAATTTATATAGATTTAGAATTACCTCACATTGTAATTATTTTTTATTTAATGATTCATTTGAAACCACTTGTTGTAGCATCATTGTTTCATAGGAATCAATGGCAGATTCCATCTAGCAGTGATCCACACATGCTTCATGAACCTCCAAACATCATCATAGAATTCTCTGGTTGTTAGTGCAGAAGACTCTGATGCTTGGTTCATTCATTATTGATCATAATAGAATCCTTTGAGGTGAGAAGGAATTAGTTTGGTTATCTCTAGAGTTGAGATGGTGAAGGAGGAGGATCACTTTCCATTTTTTGAGAGCCTTATAGAAGAAGATCTCTCTTGGGATTCAGAGGATTATCTCTATAATTCATTGTGCACAATGATTAGAATGGCATGGCTAGGGTTAGAGAATGACATAACTGGGTATTTATAGACCTAGGGTTAGATAATAAATAATTGAACATGGGTGCTTCTTATTCTCTCAATCCCCTTCAAACCCCATGTCAAAATAATAATATTATTATTATTATTATTTACTTGACATGTCTTAAAATAATGGATAAATAACTATTATTTCCTTGAATAAATAAATTAATATTTACAAAAATAATATTTAATATATAATTTCTCACTGAACCATTAAACTCAGTCTATTAATCCTTCTCAAAATTTATCAAACCTTGAATAATGACTATTTATTTAAATAAATAAATAATAATGTATTATTCCCCAATAAATAAATAAATAAAATATTCAAAAAAATAATGAATAAATATTTATTAAATATTCACCTAACCATATAATTAAATATTTTTCACCTTGCGAATAAACCAAAATAAATAAATATTATATATTTATGTAATTAATAATTATGTAGAGAATAAATATTTATTTAATATTCAAAACACTTAATATTCTCTTGAATAATTAGTGACGAAATATTTATGATCAACCAAGAATGAATAATTATTAAACCATATATGGTAATAATATTTATTCGGCATTCTAAATTCATATAGAATTTAACTGAGGTTATGAATACACTTAGTGTGTGACCCTATAGGCCCCTTTCTTAGTGGAATAAGGTTGTACCATCTAAGTACAAGGTTAGTGTTGAACAATATTCCAAGGCACCCATATAGAATGAAGTTAAATACATAAACTGTAACACCCTGATATTTTATGAGAAATTTTTTTTTTATGTCTTATGTTATACGCAACACCCAAGGAATCTTTCACAGCACACAATACGAACTTGGCTTGCATTACACGCAATCGCGACCTTCCTCGATAGCGTGTGTAGTACGCAATACCGGGTTTCACTAAACAACGATATATTATTATGAACTAGCCGTTATGAATAGTATTAACTACATTTTGAATTTTATTATTCATCTTACACATTTTCTAGAACATGGTAAGAGAACAAAATAAATTTTTCGGGTAAAATAAGTATTTTTCAAAAAATGCATTTTTGCCGCCTTTTGATGGCGCACCCACATTAAATCTAGTTTTTGACATGTTTATAAGTTAAATCTGACAAAATAAAATTATTATTTTGAATCAGGGTATAAAAAATTACTTTGGATAAATTTTTGATATTTTTCTGATAACTTTCATATTTTGATGAATAGTAAAAATACGCTAATTTTTAATTAAAAACAAATTTTTTCATTGAGATAATTTATATGGTTAAATTATAATATTGAATGGTTTTAAAGTATAAATAGAATATATTTTTAAAATTTAATATAATGTATGTCAATAGCATTAATTTCACGTTGAATTCATAGGTAAAAACATCTCAATCTTTGGCAACGTTTTAACTTCTAAAACTCGTTTTCTTAACAACGGGATTTATTTTAAATTAATTACTGAAACTTATATGATTTTGAACTTTGAAAAATGGATTCCATATTAGGAATCAGTGGGTCCAAATTATGTTAATAGAATACTTTTTATTTTTGGGCATTATGAATAGTAACTACGGTAAATTTTATTTACCATAGTTAAAGGTAAATCGGGTAATTAAGGGTAAATAGAAGATTATAAAATTACCCTAACACCTTCCAAAATCCTATTGGATGACTAAAAGTCGACCCATATCACCTAAGGGTAGGATTAGATTCATTTAATAGACTTTTTTCCATGAAAATAATTTAATTATTACTAAAACCAAAGAATGTGACAACATGTCACTTTCTTAAATCTTATAAGTATACTAATTTTAATTTAGTGATAAACTTAATGAAACTTCAAACATGAATAGTATACAGAAAGATAATACAATTATCTACATTATAAGAATTTATTTAGAATTTTTAAGTATTAAATAATTATCATTAATTATGATACAATAGTGATGTTGAAATTATTTTATTAATTAAAATATCAAATAAATGGTTATAAAAATATTAAAATAAATATTATATGAACTATTTAATTTTCTCCACTAATTTTATAGACACATATGACATTTTATAAATCTATTAAAGCTTTTATTTCGAACATATCTTCTGTATATATTTTATTTAAATTCAAATAAATGAATAGTGTCAAAATTGACACTATTGTTATTTTATAAAAATAACATATTATAAAATTGTTTAAAAATCACAAAAATATTTAAAAATTATAAATTAAAATTTATATGGTCTAAAATTTCATAAAGTGTCAAATTATGGAAACTTAACAACACATATGTAATTATTTATAATAATTTAAAATTTAGAATATTATTACCACAAATAAAATTAAATTGATAAATAAGGATAAATCAAGTTGATAATGTTTAAAATAAATTCCTAACATGTCTAAATTTTATTGGTTGATGAGATTACAACCCTATATCATCTAATATTTAGATATGAGTCATTTTGGAAGTTTTTAAGTGGGATTGGGATTTAATATAAACTAATATTTCTTATATTTCCAAAGGTGCCCCTCTCCTCCCTTATAAAAGGGAACCTCCTCCCTCTCCTCCTCACACCAATTTGAGCCTTCAATCTCAGCCAATCCCTGACCATTTCACTTCCCCACTTCCCTAGAAACATCCTAGAGGTCCTGGTCTTCTTTAAAGACCAATTTTAGTGCCCTAAGAGGAGGTCTCAAAGAGGCGCTTCAAAGAAGAGGTAATGTCCGTTACCGATTCTTTCAACTTTATTTCTTCTTCAACTTCTTCTTCTTTAGTTGTTTCATTATGAATTAATAACATCAGTATCACTCATATACTGATATGTTATTATAAGTATGAAACAACCCTATTTCACCATCTATCTATCCTACAGAAAATGAAATCACCGCGCGTGCGTACGTACGGAATACCGTCTCCACGCCGTGGTGTAATCTATTTTCCATCGCCACCTTACTTGGATAGGTACAATAGTGCAAATAAATAACTATATATGATTATTGTAAAGTGGTATTGATTATGAAATAGTATACATACACTCCAATACAATTCCACGATCATGGGAACGATATCATCGCTCGTGCGTACGTACGGAATATCGTCTCCACGATGTGATGCGATTCATTCTACATGATATTCATTGCATAATGATTATATAAATGAATTGAATGAATAAATATGATATATAGTACACTAATACCATTCTAGAAATGAGTTATCTATAAGCTAAAGAGAAGAATAAGAATTTATTCGACAAAACACGCATAAGAACAAAAAGTAATAAACACCTGAATAACAAGTAGTAATGAAATATTACTAATAAGCTAAGAATATGACCATATATGATATCGTAACAATAAGTATTATTCTGCAATAAGTCAATAACATTATTTAAATCATTATACAGGAGGTTCGGACACTTACAAAGCAAATCGGACCTAAGGTAAGGGAAATATCACAATCTCATTTTTATCCAAGATTGTTTATACTTCGAAATTTACTAGGGTGTATTTTATCATCCACATCCATGTTTCCTAAATATGTAATATTATTTCCATCCACCTAAAATTGTTTAAATCCAATTTTACCCTTCGGTGAGTTTTTAGTAAAAGATATGAAAGGAATCTTTTGTCGTTTTTCGTACGAGGTACTTTTTTACTTTTCCGACAAAAGTACGAGAAGAATGTTTTTTTTAACTTATACGGCCTGAATGGATTTTTAAAACATTATTTCCAAGAAGATTACTTTAAAATTTTTCAAGTTTATTTTTAATAAACTTCTTTTATTTTATAATTGTATGACATGTTAAGAAAGGAAAAGTGTTTTTGAAGTAGAAAGGATATTTTCCTCAAGAATGGAGTTCAAGTATTTTATCAAAATTATTTTCCATCTAAGATAATAAAGGGTTCTGTTTCTATCCCTATTATTACATTGATTTGATTATGTTGTGATGGAATTATTTTTATGAATTCCTTTATCTTATATGAATTATTTTATGATTTCATGATGTTTAAGAATCCCATTTTTATTACATGGGTTATGCTATGATGTATGGTTTATGATTTTGTGGCGCACATAAGAATGGTATAATTATGAGATGGGTGGGAACTATATCTCCCTCCAATGCATTGGGTAAAGATTTTATATCTCATGAGATAGACATGGCTGGAACGGCAGGTTAAACCGATTCAGTGAAATAGGACTGAAATGAGGAATGAACTCGGTTCAGAAATGGACTTTGTCCACTAAGATAGTCTTGGCAATGAGTCTTGACTAATAAGAAATGATTCTCTATGATTATGTGTGTATTCCACAAAGTTTTATGTTTTAAGTTATGATTATTGGGATTACATTTCACTACCATGATTTATCCCATGTTATGAAATTATGATCTCTTTTGCAAGGTAAGATTTCCAAAATGTTATGTTCTTATGAATTTGATGTGATTGATATTTCTTTTGTTTACCCTTACTGAGTATTTGAGCTCGCCCTTTTGTATGTTTTCTGTCCCCAGGTCAGGAAGAAGGGTATTAAGTAAGATATGCCAAAAAGGGACTATAGATATGATTAAATAAATGGGAGAAAGTGTAGATGCTTTATGAACCAGTTGTTTATGTTTCCCAGTTTCTAAAGACAGTATACCTATATGGTCCTTTCATGGTTTTGTTATATGTTGTAATAAGTATGCTTCAATTTTGAATTATTAACCATGTATGTAAAGTATGGGTCACTATAGTTGGTATCAGAGGAAAGGTATAGTCAACATTTGGAAACTAGGATGTGAAAGCCTTAGTAAGAAACCTAAGGATATGTCTAAGCATAGAACACAATATTAGTGTTTTAGAAATGGCCATGAACAACCTATGATAAGACCTTAAGTGTGAAATTTTATTCTTGATTATGTGGTTTTCCTATTATAATTAGTGTTGCTCACACTATTCTTCTTGGTTTTAGTCAATGGATGGAACCCGAAGAAACCGTGTTAATGCGGAATGCGACGGGAAATGCAATGATTGTCCCCCTGAGTAACCAAACGTTATGGGAGATGGAATGAAAAATCTTTTAGTCATGCTCACACAACTTTCTCAAGCTATGAATCATGCAGGACTTCCAAATGAGCAAAGGAAGGAGCAACATTCTGTTGAATCCTTCATGAGGCAGCGTCCACCTTCATTCAGTGGGTCTTCTGATCCATTAGTGGCTGAACAATGGATCAGTACCACTGAAAAGATATTTTCAGTTCTTCAATGTTATGAACATGATAAAGTCATCTTAGCAGTGTATCGTTTGGAAGGTGATGCTGATCAATGGTGGAATATTATTAAGAATATGAGGTAAAGGGATGAAATTGAGTCCATATAATGGGAAGAGTTCAAGAACTTATTTTTTAATAAGTATTTCCCTCGTATTCTTCGAACAAAGATGGAGAAGAATTTTCTTGAACTGAAGCAAAAGGATGATGAATCTGTTGGTACCTACGAGGCAAATTTTACAAGACTTACAAGGTACGCTTCTGGAATTATTATCCAACCTGAGAGTAAGATCGATCGATTCTTTAGTGGCTTAAAACCAAGTCTTATAAGGGCATTATCCATAAGGTATTTCAATAGCTACGAGGAAATTGTTCGATGTGCTCTCAAGGTTGAGATGGATATTGGTGTAATCCATCAGTCACATGGGTTTGATAAGAAGAGGAAAATGGAATTAAAAGGAAAATCTAAAGACCACACTGAAAAGAAGATGATTTTTCCCTTATGCTCAAAGTGTGGAAATAAACATGGAGGAAATTGTCTTAAGGGGACAAGAAAATGTTATAAGTGTGGAAAATAAGGTCATCGGGAAATTGAATGTCGAAATAATGGGAAGAAGATTTCTAATGATGAAAACAAAGGAAGGGATACAGAAAATGAACCTACTGCACTTCAATGTTTCAAGTGCAAGGAGATGGGGCATTATGCCAATCAATGCCCAAATCCAAGGGTTGATGATGATGATCGACGTCAACAAACTCTTAAGGCCAAAGACAAAGGAAAGTCACATGAAATTACTATCGGCGATGTGGAGTACGACAACGAAGTGGTGATAGGTACACTTACCATCCACTCTAAAGTAGCAAATGTTTTATTTGATTCTGGATCCACCCACTCTTTTATTTCTGAAGAATTTTCTAAGGGTATCACCGTATTACCTCAAAAATTAGATGTTGATTTGGCTATGACAAATCCTAATGGAACAACAGTCGCATCAAAAGTTTACAATTCTTCTCTGATGGAAGTTTGTGGGAAAGTGCTTCCTGCAAATCTTGTGATCCTTCCTATAGTGGAATTTGATGTGATTCTTGGCATGTATTGGCTTTCTTTATATGGATCTCATATCAATTGACAAATAAGGGAAGTCACATTTCATATTCCAGATCAATCTATGATCTTCTATCGATGCAAGGATGAACATAACCTTCCAGTGGAAATTTCTTCTATCTTATGGGTCTTGATTCCACTAAATGAAGGTTATTTATCTCAAATGGTTGGATAGAAACTCACGATTAATAATATGCCCATTGTACGGGAATTTGATGATGTCTTTCCGGAGGAATTTCCAGGTCTTCCACCAAATCGTGAAGTTGAGTTTTCAATAGAACTCGTACCAGGTTCTTTGCCTATTTCAAAGACACCACATAGAATGGCCCCAATTGAGTTGCAAGAATTGAAGAAGCAACTCCAAGAGAATCTTGGTAAAGGATTCATATGCCCTAGTGCGTCACCTTGGGGAGCACCTGTTCTGTTTTTTAAGAAGAAAGATGGATCAATGAGACTCTGCATTTATTATCGAGAACTTAACAAGATCACTATCAAGAATAAATATCCTATCCCACGCATGGATGACCTATTTGACCAACTACACGGAGCTCAATACTTTTACAAGATTGATCTTCGTTCAGGGTATCATCAATTAAGGTTCAAAAGGGAGGATATACCAAAGATGGCTTTCCGTACATGGTATGGACACTATGAATTTATAGTGATGCCATTTGGTCTTACTAATACCCCTGCTATCTTTATGGATCTGATGAATAGAGTCTTTAGAGACTATCTTGATCAGTTTGTGGTAGTCTTTATATATGATATTCTTGTCTATTCAAAGAGCAAGGAAGAACATGAAGATCACTTGAGAATTGTATTAAATACCCTAAGAAAGGATAAGCTTTATGCCAAATTTACCAAGTGTGAATTTTGGCTTCAAAAAGTTGCATTTTTGGGTCACATAATCTCAAAATAGGGGATATCTGTGGATCCAGCAAAAATAGAGGTTATCGAAAGATGGTCGAGACCAACAACAGTAACTGAGATCCGAAGTTTTCTTGGTTTGGCTGGATATTACTGACGTTTTGTGAAAGATTTTTCAAGGTTATCTAACCCACTCACCAAGTTGACTCGAAAAGGAGTTAAGTTTGTTTGGATGGAGGAATGTGAAGAAAATTTCAAAGAGCTAAAAAGAATGTTAGCCAGTGCACCTGTGCTCACACTACCTTGCAGTGGAGAAAGGTTTGTGATCTACAGTGTTGCATCCAAGAAGGGACTGGGGTGTGTTCTCATGCAAAATGATATGGTGATAGCTTATGCCTCACAACAGTTGAAAATCCATGAGCAAAATTACCCAACTCATGATTTGGAGTTAGCTACGGTAATCTTTGCATTAAAGATTTGGAGGCATTACCTTTATGGTAAAAGGTGTGATATTTATACTGATCATAAAAGTTTAAAGTATATTTTCACACAAAAGGAGCTGAATATGGGTCAAAGAAGATGGTTGGAGCTGATTAAGGATTACGAATGCTCAATTCATTACCACCTTGGGAAAGCAAACAAGGTAGCAGACGCATTAAGTTGACAAGACCATGCTAGCTTATCCATGATGAGGATCACAAAAGATCCAATATTTATGGATTTACAAAGGATGGATCTTGGAATTTTAATGGAATGGGAGAAATCTTATCTTTCTCAAATGAATGTTCAATCATCTATACATGTGAAGATTCAAGAGGCACAGAAAGAAGATGTCGAGTTACAAAATGTTAGGTCCACTAGGCTGGATACCCTGAGAGGGGGGTGAATCAGGGTATGACTAATTAAAAATTAATGCCCGTTCTGATCTTGTTTCGCTGTTAAGCAAAACACTCTTCTCTCTTTTCCCTGTTGCACGATATAAACAGAATGTAAAGCAAGCACAGGACACAGCAATTTTACTTGGTTCACCGCTAAGGGCTACGTCCAAGGAGCATACGCCGACAGGTTGCCGGTCGTACCAAATTCCACTAATCTTCACTAGCTGTGGATTAAAAGATTCGGGCTAGATCACTTCTATGCCCAGGCTCACTGCCTTTACAATGTTTAGGGTCAGCTCACTGCTTTCCCAAGGGTCACTCCCTGTTTCTCTCTCTCTGGCTCACTGCCGGTGGAGAGGATCACCTTCTTCCTCTTCCTGAGCTCACTGCTCTTGGATGGAATCCACTCACAGTTTATAGACCTGTAGGTCTCTTCATTTTCCTGAAAGAATGCATCTTCTCTTGTATGTAGATGCTCTGTTGAAGTTTAACTTTCACCCGTTGATGAATATCTCTTTGCACCGAAGGTATCGGGAAAACTTCCAGCTTCCACACAGTCTGAAAATCACTGCGGGAACAAAACCTTACTTGGCGCGCAAGTCAACCTCGGCGCGCAAGTATCGGCGCGCAAGTCACAACGGGCGCGCAAGTCCTCCTCTGACACTTGCGCGACACAAGCTTCCTCAACTCCAAACTTGCGCGACTCTCTTCCCTTTACGCCCAAACCACCATTGGTGCGCAACTGCAAACCGGCGCGCAACTTCTAACACCGGCGCACAACTTCAACCACTGGCGCGCAAGTCCCACCTGCGCGACCACAACACCACTTGCGCGACCACCACACCTGCGCGACGGGAGCTCTCGTCCTGAACTCCGGTGAGAAATGAGGAGGGGTGGTCCGGTATTTATAGGCAATCTGACCACCCTGCGCGACGGCGCGCAAGTCACCTGCGCGACCCAGTTTCGGCGCGCAAGTCACCTCTCCTTTAGACACTTGCGCGACCAACTCCCAAACTTGCGCGATCCTATTTCCTTAGCCATATTTTGATCTTCTGATCTTGAAAAACATGTGGCGCGCAAGTTTCCTGTACACCATGTTCGCGGCGCGCAAGTCCCTTTGCCAAAAACACTTTTCTTCATTTGCCGATTTTCAGGCCCAAAAATTTGGCAAACACTGGAAAACGGCGTCACCTTGTATCTGTTCTTTTTGTACTGCCTCCAGATCTTCCATTCCTTTTATCGACGTTCTTGAATCAAACATGGATCGTTGACCTCAGCTCTTGAACTCGACATTTCATCATGAAATCCTCTTTGTCAACAATCATAACTCAGATGTCCACTTTGTCAACAAACACAATCACCTCAAAAAGGCTTCAATGATACCTTGAGGGATTTTTGTCCAACAATCTCCCCCTTTGGGTTTGTTGACAACTCTTCCAAACAAAGATACGTCATTGATTCTTCAACCTCCATTCGCCGCATTGCGATTCCGATAGCGACCAAGGATTTACTCAACACATACTCTAAGCCCACATGAGCAATGCTCGGCGTGAGAAACAAGAGTAAATGAAAAGTTCATCAATGAATCACTTTGTCTCTAACATCCATTGTTGACACCAAACACTGTCCAACACCACTCTTCTGCTTTTATCACGATCCTCAGCTGTCGTGATATCTATTCTTTGATCGATCACTTCTAGCATCGTCAGATTTAATACGCTCCCCCTTTCTGCTCACAGCTTCAACACCTCTTTAGCCATATTTCCTGTGTTGTCCAAGCTAAGCTCTGGCTAAGCACATTCAACTAGCTTCAACTCCCCCTATCTGGCTGCTCCACCTGTCAGCTTCTCCCCTTATCATTCATGATTTATCAAAGCTCCACATTGTCTCCCCTTGAACAATCACTATTTTCTCCCCCTTTGTCAACGAACCCAAAGGTCACGCCTTTGTAGTCTGTAACATAGTAGAGAACACATTAGCACAGTAGAGAAAACACAGCATACCTCGGGGAGAGGGGGGGGGTCCCACATCCACACTATTTTAAGTGCGGGGAATCGACTGAACTCCCAGAGCCAGTCGATGCCTCTCAAAAGCTTCCTTGGGTAAGGCCTTTGTCAGAATGTCTGCAACCTGTAGCTCTGTAGGCACATACTCCAACTTCACGATGCCCTGCTCAACCTTCTCCTTGATGAAATGATACTTGATCTCAATGTGCTTTGTCCTGGAATGATGGACAGGATTTTTGCTAAGATTTATAGCACTTGAGTTGTCACACTGGATTCCGATCGGAGACTTCACTTCAACTCCCATATCTTCAAGCTGCTGCTTCATCCACAATAATTGTGTGCATGCTTGAGTGGCCGCTATATACTCAGCTTCTGTGGTGCTCAATGAAATGCAATCTTGTTTCTTGCTTAGCCAAGAAATACACAATCCACCAAGATAGAATGCACCACCTGACGTTGATTTTCTATCATCTGCTGAACCGGCCCAGTCTGCATCAGTATATCCCAATAACTCTATCTGAGATTTGTCGTTGTATGTCAAACCGAAGTCCACCGTGCCCTTGATATACCGAAGTATTCTTTTCACTGCAAGCATGTGACTTTCCTTGGGATTGCATTGATATCTCGCTGCTTGGCATGTGGCGAAAACAATATCAGGCCTTGTTGCGGTTAAGTACAACAGACTTCCAATGATTTGCCTGTATTCTGTGATATTAACTGCCTTGCCATCCTCATCTTTTGATAATTTCATCCGGGTAGCAACCGGAGTCTTCATTTCCTTGGAATTATCCATTCCAAACCTTCTTAGAACTTCCTTGGCATATTTGGATTGAGAAATGAAAGTTCCATTCCTTCCTTGTGTCACCTGTAGACCAAGGAAAAACGTTAGCTCTCCAATCATTGACATTTCAAACTCATTTTTCATGAATTCAGAAAATTGTCTGCACTGAGCTTCATCTGATCCGCCAAAAATTATGTCATCGACATACACTAGCACCATCATCCTTTGATTACTGTCATTGCTGAAATAGAGATTGTAATCAACTCCTCCACGCTGAAAACCAAGCTTCTTCAAGTACTGATCAAGCCTTGAGTACCATGCCCTTGGTGCTTGTTTCAGCCCATACAATGCCTTCTTCAGCCTGCAAACTTTGTTCTCATCCTCATGAATGAGAAAACCATCTGGCTGCTCAATATACACCTCCTCTTCCAGAACCCCATTCAAGAATGCGGATTTGACATCCATCTGGAACACTTTGAACTTCCTTTGCACTGCGATGTCTAGGAATAATCTTATTGTCTCCAGCCTTGCAACCGGTGCAAATGTCTCATCAACATCAATTCCCTCTATTTGGGAGTACCCCTTGCACACTAGACGTGCTTTGTTCCGAATCACTGTGCCATCTTCATTCATCTTGTTGCGATAGACCCATTTGGTCCCAATGACATTCTTGTCTGCTGGCCTCGAAACAATCTCCCATGTCTGGTTCTTCTCAATCTGATCAAGCTCTTCGTTCATGGCCTGAACCCAGTTTTCATCTTCAGCTGCATCAGAAAAACATTTCGGCTCTACTTGAGACAAAAACGATGCTTGCTGTGATGATTTCATTCTTCGAGTCTGAACTGGAGCTGTTTGATCACCAATGATATTCTGCCTATCAATCTCAGCTCGACTCTTTGGCTTCCTCGCAGACACCGACTTGACACTTTCCTCTTCATCATCAGTATCTTCTTCTGAATCAGCTTCTGCCACTTCTACTCCCCTTGGGTTGCTTATCTCATCATCACTTTCATCCAGGAACTGTTCACTGGGTCGTTGAGCAGTCTGTTCATTTTCGACTATAGTGACATCATTACTCTTAACAATTTTTCCCAGCCTCTTGTTGAAGCATTTATATGCTTTGCTTTTCCCTGAATAGCCAAGGAATATCCCTTCATCTCCTCGTGCCTCAAACTTCCTATGATGTTCTTTGTTGAGAATGAAACACTTACTTCCAAAGATTCGAAAGTATTTCAACGTTGGCTTCTTTCCGTACCACAGTTCATACGGAGTCTTCCCTTGCTTCGGACATAACAGGGACCTGTTTGAAACATAGACCGATGTCAAAACTGCTTCCTTCCAAAATTTCTCTGGTAGGTCCTTATCAATAAGCATTGTTCTGGCCATGTTGTTAATGATCTGATTCCTCCTTTCTACTACTCCATTCTGTTGGGGAGTTCTCACTGATGAAACTTGATGCATTATCCCATGTTTCTCGAGATAGTTTTCAACCTGACTGTTTGTAAATTCCGTACCGTTATCAGTACGAAACTTCAGAATTTTCTGCCCAAGCATTTTTTCTGATTCCCTCCTGTACTGCTTTATGCAACTGAATACCTCTGTCTTATGGGTTATGATGAATACCCAGGCCATTCTGCTATAGTCATCAATGAAAAGAACATAGTACCTTTGCCCATTTATAGCTCGTGGTGAGATAGGTCCACATACATCAGCGTGCACCAATTCGAGCACTCTAGTTGATTTCTGTTCCTTTGGCCTGTATGTCTTTCTGATGATTTTCCCTTGCTGACAAGCATCACATGTATGAGTGCGATCACGTGATAGTTTGGGAAGGTCTCTAGCAGCATCACATTTAACGAGATCCTCTATAGATGGTTGGCATAGATGACCAAGTCGCTTGTGCCACAGCTGGTTTTCTTCTTCTCTGGATAAAAGACAAGTATCTTCTTCCCCACTTACAAGATAGAGATTTCCCTTTGACCTTTTTCCCTGCAGAACAGCTGCTCCATCTTTTCCTTTCACAATACACATCTTCTTGGTAAATTGGATAGAGTGCCCAGAGTCACATAGTTGACTGACACTGAGTAGATTATGACTGAGACCCTCTACTACCAAGACATCAGCACGTTTCATCTCTTTGCCCCCAAACTTAGCTTTCCCTGAGCCAACAATCTTCAGGCCTTCATCATTTCCAAATTTGACAACTCCTTCTTTGTCATATTTGATGCCTGTAACAAGATCCTTATTACCCGTCATGTGGGATGTGCAACCACTATAAAGGATCCAAACACCAGATCGATCTGATGCTTTAAGGGCAATCTCCGCCACCACAGCCTTCTCATTTTTCTTCTTCTTGGTCCATACTTTTTCTTTCACACTCGGCATGGATTGAGGCTTCTGTTCTTTCTCAGAGTATGATGGACCATCCTCATCTTGCAGAGTTGCAAATCTGTTCTGAACTTTTAGCTCACTTGTTGGTTTATTCATCTGCTGCTTGCGAACATTTTGATTATTCTTTGACACATTTCTCTGAATGATTGATGTGCAATACCTAGCCATGTGTCCAAATCCTCCGCACCAAAAACAGTGTCCTTCAAAATGTGTTCTGGAAAACCGTTCTCTGTTTGGCTGCCGTCTCTGCTCATGTTCCCTTCTGTATCTCTTGGCTATGGAACACACAAACTGTGAATGTCCCATTTTCCCACAGCAATAACACCTGATATAGGATGAATTCCCTCGTGATATTTCAGCACTGTGATTTCCCCTTTGGGATCTCTGAATATTCTGATTCTGTTTTGTTCCCAAATCAACCTTCACTTTCGGGATGAGTGCTTGCGGTCTGACTGCAATTGTCGCCAATTTTTGTTCTTGACTAAGCCCAGAAACAACCTTAACATCTGAGCTCAATTGCTGTTTCTTTCCTACTGAACTGCTAGGCTCCGCTTTCATCTTCTCTGTCTTCTGAATAGACTGCTTTTCAGATATCACATTGGGGGTCAAGAGTTTATCTTGATCCTTGAGTTTTTGTCGCAGACTGACCACTTCTTCTTCAAGCTCTTTGATACATCTAACCTGCTCCTTTCCTGTGTTTGTCAGACAATCAATTTCCTTATTTTGTTCCTCAATTTTAAGCTTATACTCAACAATATTTTCTGAGCTCTCTGTTGTTGAGGATTTTAGTCTTTCAATTTCTTCTAACAGCTCAGACTTTTCTTCATCCTGTTGTTGCATGTAGAGTTTGGCATCACGAACCACTTTATTGGCTTTCTTCGTTTTGGCTCTCCAAACATCTATCTCCTCAAGAGCTGCTTCCAATTCGGCTTCCATATCAATTCTCCCTTCAATTTCTTCTTCTTCTTTAGTATCAGCTTCTTCTCCCTTTTGAGAACTACCAACAATTGCCACCAAGGCATTTACCCCACGATCTCTGCAATTTTCTATTTCCTCAACTTCTTCATCCTCAGACTCATCTGAACTTTCAAATTCTTGTGAGAGAAGATTCTTTTTCTTGAAGAAATTTCTCTTGAATTGCTTCTTCCCTTTCACAAAAGTTGAAGACTTCTTTTTGGGAATTTCAGCGTCATCATCATCATCATCATCTTGAAACTTCTTGGGGCATCTTGCCGCAATATGACCAACCTTTCCACATCTAAAGCATGCTAGTGGAAGTTTACCTTTAAACTTTCCTCTTCCTCTTTGTAGATTCGAAGAAAGGAATGACATCACCTCATCTGTCTCTTCTTCTTCATTAGAATCTTCAATGGTGAGCTTCTTCATGGCCTTAAATGCCACCTCTTTAGACTTCCCCTTTTCCACAGCCTCATTATCATCGTTCCTCATTTCATATGCAACCAAGGTACTGTGCAAATTGTCCAATGTCAGCTCTTTTGGATCTTTATCTTCTAGTACTGAAACTTTCGGATTGAACCGAGGTGGAAGTTTCCTCAAGATGCGCTTTACAATATTTATGTCTTCAATGACTTCTCCAAGACCTCGCATATCTTCCACAACAATGTTTACCCTATCAAAGAATGCGTCAACAGACTCATTCGGGTTCATTTTCAGATCTTCATATTTGTTCCACAACACCTGCAGCTTTGCCTCTCTGACTTTTGTGTCCCCTTCATATATATTCAAAAGCTTTTCCCACATGGAATGTGACGTTTTGCATGACATCACCTTTGTGTAGATGGGATTGGAAAGGGCTCCCCCTAAGGCATTGATTGCTTTGGAATCAGCATCCAACTCTCTATGCTCAGCTTCTGATAAGGCACCACTATTAATATCAGCTGTGATACCATGCATAGCTGCTGAAAACACATCCATTCCCAAGGATCGGAAATAGTGTTGCATCCGATTCTTCCATATCTGAAAATTATATCCGTCGAAGATCGGAATCCCTTTATGATTGGTTACCTCCATTGAGAGAAGAAAAACTTCCAACCTTTCCCTCTGATACCACTTGTTAGGTCCACTAGGCTGGATACCCTGAGAGGGGGGGGTGAATCAGGGTATGACTAATTAAAAATTAATGCCCGTTCTGATCTTGTTTCGCTGTTAAGCAAAACACTCTTCTCTCTTTTCCCTGTTGCACGATATAAACAGAATGTAAAGCAAGCACAGGACACAGCAATTTTACTTGGTTCACCGCTAAGGGCTACGTCCAAGGAGCATACGCCGACAGGTTTCCGGTCGTACCAAATTCCACTAATCTTCACTAGCTGTGGATTACAAGATTCGGGCTAGATCACTTCTATGCCCAGGCTCACTGCCTTTACAATGTTTAGGGTCAGCTCACTGCTTTCCCAAGGGTCACTCCCTGTTTCTCTCTCTCTGGCTCACTGCCGGTGGAGAGGATCACCTTCTTCCTCTTCCTGAGCTCACTACTCTTGGATGGAATCCACTCACAGTTTATAGACCTGTAGGTCTCTTCATTTTCCTGAAAGAATGCATCTTCTCTTGTATGTAGATGCTCTGTTGAAGTTTAACTTTCACCCGTTGATGAATATCTCTTTGCACCGAAGGTATCGGGCAAACTTCCAGCTTCCACACAGTCTGAAAATCACTGCGGGAACAAAACCTTACTTGGCGCGCAAGTCAACCTCGGCGCGCAAGTATCGGCGCGCAAGTCACAACGGGCGCGCAAGTCCTCCTCTGACACTTGCGCGACACAATCTTCCTCAACTCCAAACTTGCGCGACTCTCTTCCCTTTACGCCCAAACCACCATTGGTGCGCAACTGCAAACCGGCGCGCAACTTCTAACACCGGCGCACAACTTCAACCACTGGCGCGCAAGTCCCACCTGCGCGACCACAACACCACTTGCGCGACCACCACACCTGCGCGACGGGAGCTCTCGTCCTGAACTCCGGTGAGAAATGAGGAGGGGTGGTCCGGTATTTATAGGCAATCTGACCACCCTGCGCGACGGCGCGCAAGTCACCTGCGCGACCCAGTTTCAGCGCGCAAGTCACCTCTCCTTTAGACACTTGCGCGACCAACTCCCAAACTTGCGCGATCCTATTTCCTTAGCCATATTTTGATCTTCTGATCTTGAAAAACATGTGGCGCGCAAGTTTCCTGTACACCATGTTCGCGGCGCGCAAGTCCCTTTGCCAAAAACACTTTTCTTCATTTGCCGATTTTCAGGCCCAAAAATTTGGCAAACACTGGAAAACGGCGTCACCTTGTATCTGTTCTTTTGTACCGCCTCCAGATCTTCCATTCCTTTTATCGACGTTCTTGAATCAAACATGGATCGTTGACCTCAGCTCTTGAACTCGACATTTCATCATGAAATCCTCTTTGTCAACAATCACAACTCAGATGTCCACTTTGTCAACAAACACAATCACCTCAAAAAGGCTTCAATGATACCTTGAGGGATTTTTGCCCAACACAAAAGAAGGTGAGAAATGTTCCTGAATTCAACCTTAATTGTGATGGGATAATAAAGTTCAGGAATCGGGTTTGTGTTCCTCCCATCCCTGAATTAAAGAAGGAGTTGCTGGATGAGGCTCATAGTTCTTCATTCTCTATTCATCCTGGAAGCACGAAGATGTATAGGGACCTGAAAGAGTACTTCTGGTGGGATGGCATGAAAAGAGATGTTGCTGAATATGTCTCTCGATGCTTGGTTTGTCAGCAAGTTAAAGCTGAGAGACAGAAGACTAAGGGGATGTTACAACCATTACCCATACTAGAATGGAAATGGGAAAACATCACTATGTAATTTGTCACTGGACTTCCTAAAACATCCAAAGGCAATAATGCTATCTGGGTCATAGTTGATCGTCTTACAAAGTCTTCACACTTCATTTCTATTAGAGAGGATTTATCTCTAGATCAGCTTGCCAGGATATATGTAAAGGAAGTGGTAAGATTGCATGGAGTACCACTTTCTATTATATCTGATCGGGATCCGAGGTTTACCTCAAAGTTCTGGCGAAGTCTTCAGCATACTCTCGATACAGAGTTGAGTTTCAGCACTGTTTATCATCCTCAGAAAAATGGTCAGTCTGAGAGGACAATTCAAACACTAGAGGATATGTTGAGATCTTGCTCTATAGATTTAAAAGGTGGTTGGTATCAACACCTACCTTTGGTGGAATTTTCTTATAATAATAGCTTTCACTCTAGTATTCAGATGGCTCCTTATGAAGCTCTCTATGGAAAGAAATGCGGGACTCCAACTCGCTGGGATGAAATTGGGGAAAGAAAGCTATTAGGACCTGATCTTGTTGATGAAATGGCAGAAAAGGTCAGATCTATTCAACAACACATAAGAGCATCTCAGAGTCGACAAAAAAGTTATGCCAACAACCGAAGAAAAGACCTAGAGTTTGAAGTGAGTGATAAAGTGTTCTTACGAATATCTCCCTGGAAGAGGGTCATGAGATTTGGAAAGAAGGGAAAGTTGAGCCCTAGATATATCGGTCCTTTTGAAATTCTGGATCGTGTTAGGAAGGTAGATTACCGATTGGTGCTTCCACCAAATCTCTCTCAATTTCACGATGTGTTCCATGTATCTCTCCTGAAAAAGTACATACCTGATCCTTCACATGTACTCAGCTCAGAAGTTGTACCGCTAGAGCAAGATCTTTCTTATGAAGAACAACCGATAGAGATTTTGGATCGTGGCAAAAAAGTCCTACGGAACAAGACCACTCGCTTGGTGAAAGTTTTATGGAGGAACCATCAATTAGAAGAAGCAACATGGGAACTTGAGGATATGATGAGGGAGAGGTATCCTCATCTGTTTGTAATGAAGTGATGAATTTCGAGGGAGAAATTCATTTTAAGGGGGGTAGAATGTAACACCCTGAGATTTTATGAGAAATTTTTTTTTATGTCTTATTTTATACGCAACACCCAATGAATCTTTCACAGCACACATTACGGACTTGGCTTGCATTACACGCAATCGCGACCTTCCTCGATAGCGTATGTAGTACGCAATACCAGGTTTCACTAAACAATGATATATTATTATGAACTAGCCGTTATGAATATTATTAACTACATTTTTAATTTTATTATTTATATTACACATTTTCTAGAACATGGTAAGAGAACTAAATAAATTTTTCGGGTAAAATAAGTATTTTTCAAAAAATGCAGTTTTGCCGCCTTTTAATGGCGCACCCGCATTAAATCTACTTTTTGACATGTTTATAAGTTAAATTTGAAAAAATAAAATTCTTATTTTGAATCAGGGTATAAAAATTTACTTTGGATAATTTTTTGATATTTTTCTGATAACTTTCATATTTTGATGAATAGTAAAAATACGCTAATTTTTAATTAAAAACAAATTTTTTCACTGAGATAATTTATATGGTTAAATTATAATATTGAATGGTTTTAAAGTATAAATAGAATATATTTTTTCCATTTAATATAATGTATGTCATTATCATTAATTTCACAATGAATTCATAGGTAAAAACATTTCAATCTTTGGTAATGTTTTAACTTCTAAAACCCGTTTTCTTAACAACGGGATTTATTTTAAATTTATTACTGCAACTTATATGATTTGAATTTTGAAAAATGGATTCCATATTAGGAATAAGTGGGTCCAAATTATGTTAATAGGCTACTTTTTATTTTTGGGCATTATGAATTGTAACTACGGTAAATTTTATTTACCATAGTTAAATGTAAATCGGGTAATTAAGGGTAAATATAAGATTATAAAATTACCCTAAGACCTGTAAAAATCCTATTGCATGACTAAAAGTCGACCCATATCACCTAAGGGTAGGATTAGATTCATTTAATAGACTTTTTTCTATGAAAATAATTTAATTGTTATTAAAACCAAAGAATGTGACAACATGTCACTTTCTTAAATCTTATAAGTATAATAATTTTAATTTAGTGATAAAATTAATGAAAATTAGAACATGAATAGTCTCCAGAAAGCTAATACAATTATCTACATCATAGGAATTTATTTAGAATTTTTAGGTATTAAATAATTATCATTAATTATGATACAATAGTGATGTTAAAATTATTTTATTAATTAAAATATCAAATAAATGGTTTTAAAAATATTAAAATAAATATTATATGAACTATTTAATGTGATACACTAATTTTATAGATAAATATGACATTTTATAAATCTATTAAAGCTTTTATTTCGAACATATATTCTGTATATATTTTATTTAAATTCAAATAAATGAATAGTGTCAAAATTGACACTATTGTTATTTTATAAAAATAACATATTATAAAATTGTTTAAAAATCAAAAAAATATTTAAAATTTATATGGTCGAAACTTTCATAAATTATCAAATTATGGAAAATTCAAAACACATATGTAATTATTTATAATAATTTAAAATTTAGAATATTATTACCACAAATAAAATTAAATTGATAAATAAGGGTAAATCAAGTTGATAATGTTTAAAATAAATTCATAACATTTATAAATTTTATTTTTTGATGATATTACAACCCTATATCATCTAATATTTGAATATGAGTCATTTTGAAAGTTTTTAAGTGGGGTTGGGATTTAATATAAACTAATATTTCTTATATTTCCAAAGGTGTCCCTCTCTTCCCATATAAAAGGGCACCTCCTCCCTCTCCTCCTCACACAAATTTGAGCCTTCAAGCTCAGCCAATCCCTGACCATTTCACTTCCCCACTTCCCTAGAAACATCCTAGAGTTCCTGGTCTTCTTCAAAGACCAATTTTAGTGCCCTAAGAGGAGATCTCAAAGAGGCGCTTCAAAGAAGAGGTAATGTCCGTTACCGATTCTTTCAACTTTATTTCTTCTTCCACTTATTCTTCTTTAGTTGTTTCATTATGAATTAATAACATCAGTATCACTCATATAATTATATATTATTATAAGTATGAAACAACCCTATTTCACCATCTATCCATCCTACGGAAAATGAAATCATCGCGCGTGCGTACGTACGGAATATCGTCTTCACGCCGTGGTGTAATCTATTTTCCATCACCACCTTACTTGGATGGGTACAATGGTGAAAATAAATTACTATATATGATTATTGTAAATTTTTATTGATTCTGAAATAGTATACATACACTCCAATATAATTCCACGATCATGGGAACGATATCATCGCTCGTGCGTACGTACGGAATACCGTCTCCACGATGTGATGTGATTCGTTCTACATGATCTTCATTGAATAATGATTATATAAATGAATTTAATGAATAAATATGATATATAGTACACTAATACCATTCTAGAAATGAGGTATCTATAACCTAAAGAGAAGAATAAGAATTTATTCGACAAAACACGCATAAGAACAAAAAGTAATAAACACCCGAATAACAAGTAGTAATCAAATATTACTAATAAGCTAAGAATATGACCATATATGATATCATAACAATAAGTATGATTCTATAATAAGTCAATAACATTATTTAAATCATTATACAGTAGGTTAGGACACTTACGAAGCAAATCGGACCTAAGGTAAGGGAAATATCACAATCTCATTTTTATCCGAGATTATTTATACTTCGGAATTTACTGGAGTGTATTTTATCATCCAAATCCATGTTTCCTCAATATGTAATATTATTTCCATCCACCTACAATTGTTTAAATATAATTTTACCCTTCAGTTGTTTTTTAGTAAAAGATATGAAAGGAATCTTTTGTCGTTTTTCGTACGAGGTACTTTTTGACTTTTCTGACAAAAGTACGAGAAGAATGTTTTTTTAACTTATACGGCATGAATGGATTTTTAAAACATTATTTCCAAGAAGCTTCCATTACAAGTTTTAAAGTTTATTTTTAATCAACTTCTTTTAGTTTATAATTGTATGACATGTTAAGAAAGGAAAAGTGTTTTTGAAGTAGAAAGGATATTTTCCTCAAATGGAGTTCAAGTGTTTTATCAAAATTATTTTCCATCTAAGATAATAAAGGGTTATGTTTCTATCCCTATTATTACATTTATTTGATTATGTTGTGATGGAATTATTTTTATGAATTCCTTTATCTTATATGAATTATTTTATGATTTCATGATGTTTAAGAATCCCATTTTTATTACATGGGTTATGCTATGATGTATGGTTTATGATTTTGTGGCACACATAAGAATGGTATCATTATGAGATGGGTGGGACCTATATCTCCCTCCAATGCATTGGGTAAAGATTTTATATCTCATGATATAGACATGGCTGGAACGGAAGGTTAAACTGGTTCAGTGAAACAGGACTGAAACGAGGAATGAACTCGGTTCAGAAATGGACTTTGTACACTAAGATAGTCTTTGCAATGAGTATTGACTAATAAGAAATGATTCTCTATGATTATGTGTGTATGCCACAAAGTTTCATGTTTTAAGTTATGATTATTGGGATTACATTTCACTACCATGATTTATCCCATGTTATGAAATTATGATCTCTTTTGCAGGGTAAGATTTCCAAAATGTTATGTTATTATGAATTTGATGTGAATGATATTTATTTTGTTTACCCTTACTGAGCATTTTAGCTCACCCTTTTGTATGTTTTCTTTCCCTAGGTCAGTAAGAAGGGTATTAAGTAAGATATTCCAAAAAGGGACTATAGATATGATGAAATAAATGGGAGACAGTGTATATGCTTTATGAACCAGTTGTTTATGTTTCCCAGTTTCTAAAGACACTATACCTATATGGTACTTTCATGGTTTTGTTATATGTTGTAATAATTATGCTTCAATTTTGAAGTATTAACCATGTATGTAAAGTATGGGTCGCTATAGAAACAATAATAACCATATAATAATTCACACTCATAATATAATCTCTTTCTTATGATATCTCTAATCAAACAAGTTGTACATTGGTGTCATCAACTTACATGATTGATGTCTCTTTATTTGACTTTCCAAAAATGAAATTGTCGACTAAACACCATGTCCATGGTCTTAATCAATTAGTTCCATTTCCATCAAAGGGCTTGAGATATCAACTTTCATTAAATAACATAAGGGACAAATAATTTCTCACATTATTCATTAATGAATATAACTTATGAGGCACCCAACGTACCCTACTTCTCACAAACATATGTCATCATGATTTTGATTAGTACATTAAAGTACACAACTCATAATATTAATTAATAATAATATTAAATTATAAGGACCATTACACATGTTTATAGATAGGAGCTTCCAATGAAACATATAAATGTAGGTTTCCTACAGTGATTCAAGTTCTCATAACCTTATTTTGTGAGATTACCAAGGGTTTACACCATGAGATGGTACCTCAAATTCCTATGAGTATCCACTCGTAATGGCTTGTATCATTTTTGTTGCATCAAGAAATATCATTTTCTTATAGAACATATATTTAGTAATGTTATCATAGCACTTTCAGGTTCTCATCATAGAGAGTAACAGTTATGACCTTTCAGTGTAATAGGTTCCCTTAGAACATTATCACATACAATGTCATGTAAAATAATAATCATGATGTGATAAGATATAAAAAAATATTCAAAACCCTTAATATTATAGTAATTTAATGTGCATATTAATTGGTTATAGGGTGACAACTCTGACACTTTGGGGTGGTTTTCTTAATGATATGGTTCTCTCACCCCTCTCTTCACTTTTTTCCCTTCTCATCCTACCAAACCAAATCCTTGGTTTGGAATTATGACTCTTAAGGTATATTGGGATAGTGAGTAGGTTTGATTTCTTGGTCATTCAGGTTGGTTCATTAGCTTACTTTCTATAGTTGTGGATCTCTCTTGAATCCATAGATGGTTCTTCTATTACTATTACTACTAGATTCTAAATTCCAACCCCACTTTGTTCTGGTGCATTGGATTTTCATATTATTTTGGGATGTGTTGGCTATGCCACCATCAATGTCCTAAGAATTGAAACCTATGATTATTCTCAGTTCCTCCTTTGGGTTTCAGTGTTCCTCTGGTGGTTTGTTTT
The DNA here is from genome assembly GCA_963277665.1 of Viscum album. Classification (NCBI taxonomy): domain Eukaryota; kingdom Viridiplantae; phylum Streptophyta; class Magnoliopsida; order Santalales; family Viscaceae; genus Viscum; species Viscum album. The sequence continues at coordinate 659,669,622 of OY728140.1, forward strand.
TGGGACCTACTTTCTTCACTTTTATATATCTAAGATCGTGATGCTCCTCAGACCTTGCTTCTTCGGCTCTTGGAATTGTTCCTCATCTTTTCATTTTGATCCAATCTAAGGATATATGATCATTAGGTTTAGGTGGGTCTATTTACTGATGAAAGTGACGGGTCAGAATAATGAGAACCATTCGAAGGGTAGATGTAATTCTTTGGTGGCATTGTGGTGGGTGGTGTCGACATTAGTTGATTTAGGTATACTAGTTCTATGGATGGTGAAGGTGTGTGTTCATTTTTTATTTTCTCCTATATTGAGGTTGGTTATACTAGTAATCTACTATGTACTTCAGTGGATTTGGTTATTAGTTCATGATGGTAGTATCACTATGTTCGGTGAAATTTGGTGATTGTTATAGGTGATAAGGTGTGTTGGTAGGTTTTCTTGATGTGGCATGGCTTGGTGATAGTTTATGATGATGATGTTCCTAAAAGTTTTCTAGTTGTTAGTGGTGAGCGATGGTGATAGTGACTGAATGATTTCTTGTTCTTCATTCAAGGTTCAGTGTACATGATGAATGTGTTCTCAAGAGGGATTGGTGGATGCGATTCATGTCTTCAATGGTCACAGAGAGGCACTAGGCTTGAGGGTGTGTGTTGGTGAGTCATTTTTTTGCGAGGATCACAGCATGAACCTTTGATGTTTGTTTCCTTTTCGAGTGGTTTTCACCTTGTATTTTATTTAAATTTTAATTGTGGAATGGTGTTCTCATGTGTAAATTTTGTCTTTGTAATGGTTTATCTTTTAGATATTGTATGCTTGTGAGGTTCCCTCTTAAATATAAATGTTGTTTTGTTCTAATAAATAAATGGATTGTTGAGTATTATTGACGAGTGGTCTAAGGAATTGGGTCATGCTTCGAAGTTCTAGAAGTTGAATCATACCATATTTAGGGATTATGGTGGAGTGAAAAAAGTTAGGATTAGTTAGAGATGATAAACTAAATATTCTAGGTTCTTCATACCTATGATACATTAAAGGTGTATTTCACCACATACATACTAGAGGGATAATTATGTAAGTGGTGGAAGATGGTTATGGAAGAAAATTTGTATGAGGATCTGATATGGGTCAGATTCAGAAGGTGATCAATCAACAATTCTATCCATAAACATTGAATCTAAGTAAATTTCATAAGTTACTAAAGCTATAGTTGGGGAATATTATGGTGATAGAGTATTTTCCTCACTTTTCTAATTTGGGGAATCTTTCACTATAGTGGATCACCAATGATAGTCTCAAGTTATGAAGGTTTCATGTGACTCTTCAACCCAAGATTTGATCACGGTTGGTCCTTCTTTATCTACCCACTAATGCAAGATTTATAAACAAGGCAGTTATGGTTGAGGCAAACATATTATATGCAAAAGGATTGAATTATTTTCTTCCCTAATATAAGAGAGGAAATTATTTTTATGGAGGGTAGAAGAGGAAAAAATATTATTCCCAGTATAGAGGTAGCTAGAAGAATTCATTGAGCTCAGTTTCTTCTCAAGGGATGAGGTAGCTTGGGTGTTACCAATGTAGTAGCACGATGCACCTAAATTGGAATTTTGATAATGATCCTAGGACATTTCATCAGTGTGGGGATCTTTTTTATCTAAATATGTTTTCAAATTTTCTCTCTCGAGGTGCTAGTGTTGGAGGTTCCTCAAGACATAGGGATCAAGGATGTGTATAGAGAAACTGAAGCAGGATGGAGTTTAATCATAGGTGAGGTCTTTTTTTAATCCTCGTCAGGGTCATATATAAAAGGGATAGGGACAACTATTTACTACAGAACATGTGTTGGATAAATATGAGGCAAAACCTGTGATAGTGAGAGTTACTATGCACTTTTCTTCTACTATGGTCTCTGCTATTTTTGATACGAGTGTATCTCATTCATTCATATATTCATGATTAGTATACCAACTAAATTTTCATGTGGAGTTAATTTCCCATTCCTTGAGGATTAATACACCTCTTGTAGAGTGAGAGAGGAGAAAGTGGGGCTTCAGGTGCCCATATTGTTCCATTGTGATCAGTGATATGAATATCTAATTTGATATATTTTTTCTAGAGTTGGAAAAATACAATATCATAATAAATTTGGATTTCATTTTTAAGTTTAAGGACCATTTTGAATTCTATGAGCAGAAGGTTTCATTTACTTCACCTGATGGGATTTTTCATACCTTTCAAAGGTAGTGGGAGATTCATGTGAGTAGGTAGAGACTAATTGTTAGAGACATTAGGGATTTAAAATGTTAACTAAATGGATTGGTTCTTAGATAAGTGGGGTATAGGGATTCATTTTAGTTGATGGTTGTGGTGATGGATTTATAGAATGTGTTTCTAAAATACCTTTATGGGCTTCTAATAGAGATAGATGTGGATATCTTCATCAATTTATTATCAGGAATAGGTATGATCTTGTTTCCTTTGTATCACATAGTGTATATAAAGATATATGATATGAATATTCTATTGGAGGATTTATAGGGAAAGGGGTTTATTTTACTAATAATTTCACTGTGTGTATTTTTTGTTCTCTTTTCCAAGAAGGTTATTGGTATCTAATGGTTGTGTATTGACTATCAAAAGTTTAATCAAGTGGTGTTGAAGAAAAAAGTGTATCTACCTCACATTTATTATATATTTTATTATTTTAAAGTACCTAATTGGTTTTCAAATATAGATTTACAATTAGGATAACATCAACTAGGGGTAAATGTAGTAGACATTCCAATGGCTGCATTCAAGAGAAAGTATGGTCATTATGGGTTTTTAGTGATTTTTCTTGGGTTCATAAACTCTTTTATTATTTTTATAACCTTTACTTGTTCATTTTGGTGTTTTTAGATGATATTCGGATTTATTTTTTATAAGGATAGTATCATGGGGTGTATTTAAGGACTATATTGGAGATGTTTCAGATGAATAGATTTTATGTGAGGCTATCCAAATGTTAGTTTTGGATGTATGAACTTAATTTATTAGGACATGTGATTTTAGATAATGATATCTCAGTAGATATATATAAATTCATGGTAGTGATATCTTGGGAGCGGCCCAATAATGTCTTTGAGGTTTGGATTTTCCTTGGTTTGGTAGGATACTACTGACTGTTCATTCAAAAAAATTCAAAGTTAGTGTCTATAGTGATGGTGTTGAATTAGAAAGGAATGATTCTTGAGTGGGGTGATAAGTTCCAATGATCTTTTGAGAACTAGAAGAAAAGAATTAAATTTTCACTGGTGTTGATATTTTCTAAGTCCAGTGAAGGGTTCTTTATGTATTGTAATGCATCTAGAGCCAGACTGGGGTGTGTGCTCATACAAGGGGATAAGGTGGTTGTGTATGGGTTGAGGAAATTATGACCACATGATAAGAATTATTCCATTTAGGATCTATATTTAGTCATATTTTTCCGTGATTTTAAGAGTTAAAGACATTACCTATTTAGTGATAGATTCATGATGCATTCATATCATAATATTCTAAGGTAAATATTCTATCAGGAGGGATTTGAACCTAAGGCAATGAGGATAAGTGGAGTATATTCATACTTTAAATTTTGGGTTATCTTATATACCATGTATGGGTAATATTGTGGAAAATTATTTTATCTATAAAGCTCAATCAGTAAAGGATTCATAGAAGTAGTTGTGATTGATGGGATCAATGGCATGTTTGCATATAAAGGTTAAAAAAGAGGGATGTAGGATAATGTGACCTAAAATCAAAGTCACTTATTTTATTTTAGACCATATAAATGAGGAACAAAATACTAATGTAAAATTTAATAATACTAATGAAACCTTAAATGGTAGGGATCCCATAGAAGGATAGTCACTAGCGACCGACTTGATGCTATATTATCGGGATAGAGTAGTTGAACCTTTGAGTATTATATATGATGTTATGGGTTAAATCCTTAACTCCAGTTGGGTGGTTCATTATAGATTCTAAAGGATATATCAAGATGTCATATGGAAGTTTTTGTGAGCATGGATTAAGAGGGATATAGCTGATTATATCTCTTAGTGATTGACTTCATAATAGATAAAGGCATAGAATCAGCATCCTATGGTACATTTGCATCCTTTACCTATTCTGACATGGAAGTGGGATGATATCATAATGGATTTCATGGTTGGTTTCCAAAAAATCATCATGGAGTCATGATGTGATATGGGTGGTTATTGATCAACTCATAAAGTCGTCCAACTTCTTACCCATTCATGAAACTTTCTAAGTTGAGGATCTATGTAAGATATATATGTATGAAGTTTTTAGGATTCATAGAGTTACTTTTTCTATAATGTCATATAAAGATCCAAGAATTATATTGAGATTTTAGAGAGGGTTGTAGAAATACATGGGTACTTAGCTAAATATGAGTATGTCTTATCACCCTCAAATGGATGGTCAAATAGAATAGACCATAAAGAATTTAAAAGACATGCTTTGTGCTTGTGTGATAGATTTTGGGAGATCATGGGAGGATCATATGGATTTGATATAGTTTTTATATAACAACTATAATCATGTATTGATTTAGATGGATCTATTTGAAACATTGTATAGAAGGTTGTATTGATCACTATTATATTAGGTAGAATAATAAGAGAGATTTCTTTTGAGGCCTAGATTGGTGCAAGAGATGACAGACCAGATTCACCTAATTTAGAATAGTTAGTGAAAACTATGAATTGGAAATTTTCTTATGTTGATTATATTTAATGACCATTAGAGTTTGTGGTTAGGGATCAAGTCTTTTTGTGAGTGTCATCATAGCTGGGAAACAAATAGATTGGGAAGTAAGGGAAGTTATCTTGGCATGTGGATCCATTTGATATTGTTGAGAGAATTAGAGATACAATTTAATTTTTGGAGTTTTCATCAAAGTATATTATAGTGCATAATGTGTTACTTGACTCTCAGTTGAGGAAGTACCAACCAAACATGTCTCTTGTTCTTTCCTATGAAGTGGTGGATTTGGAGTTGGATGAAACCTTTGCTAAAATTTTGCGAAGAATATATTTAGAGGATAGAGTATTCCACTAGTAAGATTTTTATATCCATGTGGTCTGATTCAAGAAGATACATGGGGGAGAGAGCATCAAATGTTGTAGTAATGGAAAATGTTGTTTAAAAATATTAAATCTTGGTGAATTTTTATTGATGTAAAGTTTTATTATGGGGAGAATTGTAATGCTTCAAGTTTGATAGGTAAATCTCCCATTTAAGTTTTGGTCAGTTTTGTCTTTGTTTTTGAATTTTTTGAGGTGTAGTGAACATTACATAGTTGAGGTGCATGGTCTCAAGGATCGTGTTGGTCTCCTAATGAGTCACTGGAGACTTCAAGATCCTGAGTGACCATGCAAGGAAATCCTATATAACTAGATTATGGGCAGAGGCACCCACATGGTCAGCACACAATCTCGACTGACCATGTAGCCTAACTACTCAGTTGTGTTTCATTTTTGAAAATTTAAATTTAAAATGATGTTTATCCTTATATAATCTCCTATTAAACATCATAACTCAACTTAGGATAACCCTGAGGTTCCTTGGAAGTGAAATTGGGTATTTTTCATCATCAAATGGAACTTTTCTCTCAAGGATCGATTAGATCAATACCAAATTTAAGGTTTAATATCGATGGTCTCATGTGCTCTTCAATCAGTCTCTTTCCTATTTTTTTATTTCTTATTAATTTAATAAATCTATCTATTGGTATTTTATCTAGGGATTTAATTGGTCGATTTAAATCATGAATAAAAGAATCATTATCTCATTTTATTGTTTCTAGAATTTGTAGTATCATGTTGCATTTTCTTACATTGGATCTAGGGTTTCAGGATCGTCATGTGGTCCTCCTCTAAGGTTGGTGGATCTTATTCACTCCTTATGGAATTTTCATTCTTACTTGTGTGATTGATGTGATTTTAGGTTATTTTTCAATGTTATGTAATTATAAAATAATTTTTATAAATTTATTTGATAAATGGAATTGCTAGATTTGGTGAAAACCTTAGGATTTTGGGTATGAACTTGGGTTTAGGATTTTAGATTAAACCATGGGTTTTGGTTTTGGGAATAGTGTTTTTTGAAAATGGGATTTCAGGTATCCTAAATGGGTATATTTAAGATCTGATTTGATGACTTATTTTTAAGTAATATGTTTTTGGGAAGTGAAATTGTTTTGGGAATTGAGCGTGTTCAATATGAGAAATAAACAAGAAGTTTCAAGTATGAACGGGAGGGTTAGGTAGTTGATATGGATGGTAAGTTCTATCATATGTGTGATACAAATGGGTTGGTTTGTGAAATTCAAGAACCAATCTAGTGGATGATGATCTATAGCAGGTGTATGATATTATCATAGGTAGGGATTTATGTTTATTTCTTGTTTATTGGCTATATTTTGGGGTGGAACCAGGAAGGGTTACATTCATGGGAAAATAATTGGTTACATTATTTTCATTTTTTTTAATTATCTAGAACTTTTATAAATTATTTTATTTTAAATGCATTAACCTATTTTCATGGAATTGGTTTTATGGTTGGGAATTGGTGTGAATTTCATTACATGAGAGTGTTTTAGGGAGATCCTACTAGGTATCCATGCTCACACCTACTCATGTATCTTGATGTGTGTGTAGATATATTGTGTCATGATGCAGGTAAGGTCATTTGGGGGGCTATGTTGAGAGTAAGTCCCCAAGAAATTTCCTCAGATCACTGAATAAAAGTTTGATTTCTAAAAATGTTTGATATTGAAGAAGAATAAATGGTGGTGAAAATGATAACAATTTCAAGAAAAGGTGAAAAAGATTCGGATCGATATGGTAGAAAGAATAAAAAAAGAAAGAAAGAAAGTAGTAAAGAACATGATGATTTAACTTGATTCGGACCCTTTAGGACTCTACATGCATGGAAATAACACTACCCTACTCATGCATTTTATTAATTCTCTAAATAAAACCAAACTACAAATAGAAATCTAGTTGAATGAAAGTATGCATTAGAAAAATGAGAAGGGAAACAATCAAAACATGAACAAAGTTCAGTTAGCTTACCCTGGACAACACTACCTTCTTTGAAGCTATCAATTTGATGTTTTTCTTGGTTTTAGAACTAGAAACACGTGTAATAAAGGATCATTTAATCATAAGCACACAAGATCTTCACTGAAGACCTACTTCAAGATTGGTTATTCTTCTCTAGGATGTCAAGATAAAGTTGGAATCTCTCCAAAAAAACAGCATGAAAACTGGTATTTCTAGATCTCTCTTAATCTTTGAATAGGTTTTCTTAGGCTTGAGATCATAATAAAGGTGACAGGTCGAATGAGATCAATCCCCATCTGAAGGATGCCTGTATGGGTCATGAATTTCCCTGACACGGTGTAGTGATGTTTCATCTCTATCTAATTAATAGGGACCATATGGAAAGGACAAACAGATGAGGCATTAGTTAGAACATACCGAGGGAGGATCACTTTATATATGGGTGACTGGGGTGAGAACAGATATAAAACTCATCAAATTCTCCAAATAACCTTGATGAAATACCAACAGATCGATGAAGTGGTAAGGGAATAGAAAAGTGTAGGCTAGACACATGCAGAAGAAAATAAATCCAAATAAGATCCCATATTAAGGGATCATGTGGAAAACTAGTCTAAACCAATAAACATGTTAAAATATGATAATTAAGATCATAAAAAAATTGAACTATTTTTTCATTCATGTGGAAACAAACATATATGTGTAAATGGAAGAATTGAATAGACAAAATTATATGGAAATTAAATCAAAAATGTGCACCATTTTCATATCAAATTAGTAATGTTCTTGCACTTAGAGTCATTGAATTGGAACCAGATTCAATATATCTAAATAGTGATTGAATTTAGATAACATCACAGCCTTAGTCAAACTATCATCTGAATTGTTATCAATGTGTATCTTATTGACACACATGATTCAAGATTCAATGATATCTCTAATGAAATTAATCCTAATGTCTATGTGCTTTTATCTTTCATAGCATACTAGATTCTTAGATAAATATAGGGATGATTGACTATCACAGTATATAGTTATCATGGAATTATAGAGACACAATTTGGAAAGAAAATTGTTTCACCATATAACCTCATTCAAAACCTCAGTTAAAGAAATGTATTCAGTCTTAGTGGTTGAGAGGGATACCACGGACTGCATATTATATTTCCATGAAATGGGTTCTCCATGAGAAGTAAAAATCATAGCTTATGATGGATTTTTGGATGTTTAAATTGCCTTCATGATTTAAATCTACATATCCAGCAACAAGTTCAACAGTATTCATATTTTTACCTAAGCATAAAGATGGAGTGGCTGAAGTATAAATATATCTTAGGATCCACTTGAGGAATTTTCAATGTGGCTTTCCTAGTTTATCCATAAACTGGATAAAATAACATACAAAAAATGCTATATTGAGTATGGTGAATATCAAGAAATACATGATGCTTCCAATAATGTTGGCATAATGAATTCTAGAAATATATTCAATGTCACCACTTGAGACAGTGAAAGATTGAAGTGCTGAGAAAGAGGCACATTAACAGGCTTAAGGGACTCAAACAAATAACTTTTAAGGACCTTTATGTTGTAAGCATACTGAGATAGATACAATAAATTTTTCTTTATATCACTAATAATTTCCATACCCGATATTTGATTTTCATTACCTAGGTATTTAATTTAGAGAAATTATTTAATTGAGATTTCATATTTGGTGTGGGTTTCATGTATTTTCATATAATCATCATGTCATCTACATATAACAGCAGATAAATCATGTCATTTTTAATAGTTTTGAAATAGACACAAGAATCGTGTTTACTTCGACTAAATTGGTGTCAAGAATGAATGAGACTAACCTTTTATACCATTGTTGAGAGGCCTTCTTTAGACCATATAAATATTTATTTAAAAAATATACCTGGTTTGGTTTAAAATCATTCATGTAACCTTTTATAGATGTCATATAAATTTGTTCATCAATATCACCCTGCATAATTTTTTTAACATCAATATTCTCAATATGGAAATCATGGTAAGTTGTAAAAGCAAATAATAATTGGATGGATTAGTGTTTAACCGCATGAGAGAAAATTTCAGTGAAATCCATCCCTTCTATTTTAAGTAATCCTTTAGTCACAAATATGGCCTTAAACTTAATCTTTTTATCTTCAATGTTATCCTATTTTTTTAAATATCCACTAGAAACTAATTATCTTGGCATTGTGTGGTTGTGAACAACAAACCATGTGTTGTTATTTTTTAAAGAGTTCATCTCATCATTCATGGATGATATCCACTATTTGGAATATTTATCAGTAATAGGTTGTTTATAAGTTTTAGGATCCTCATATTCAAGATCATGGGGTACATGGAAAATAAAGGAGGCCATGTCATACTACCCAAAATGAGAAGGGGGCTTATAAACCTCCTAGCTTTGTCTCTGGTGAGATGGTAATCACTAGAAGCATTAGGAGCATCAATATCTGAATTTGAATTAGAGTTTGAGTGAGATTGGGACACAAGTTGAGGCTCAGGTGGAGAAGACTCTATGGGAGCCTCAAATTGGGTGGACTATTCAATATCAACACCCTTAGTTTGAGGTGTGTGATTAGTATGATCATTAAAATATTTATATTTAGGATAAACAGATTCATAGAAAACCACATCTCTGCTTATATTACATTTTTGGTAACCTAGTTTATTAACCCATAGTTTTTACCCCTTCAGGGTACCCCATAAAAGCACACTTAATAGCTCTAGGATCTAATTTATTTGTTTTAACATGAGCATATGTTGTATAATCGAAAACTCTCATATGACTATATAAAGGGGGTCTACTTTTTTTAATTATTTGGGGGTTTTGAATTGGTTTGAAACTGAAGGGAATCTATTAATCAAGTAGAATATAGTAGTTTCAGCCTCATCCAAAAAGGATTCGGGTGGGCCTGAGCATGCTAACATGCTACGGACCCATTCCAATATAGTGTGGTTTATCTTCTCATCCATCCCATTTTTGGGGGGAGTGTCCCTGATAGTATGGTGACTTGCAATCCCTTTTGACTTAGAAGTGTATGAAATTAGTTGATAGGTATTCTAATCCATTATTTATTCTCATGACCTTAACCTTCCTCCCAACTTGATTTTCAACAAGGGATTTACAGGTTTTAAATGTTTAAAAAACATCATATTTATTTTTTAGAATATAAATCCACACCTTTTAGGAAAAAAACATCAATGAAAGTCATGAAATGAGAGCCTCCTCCATGAGAGGAATCCCTTACAGGACCCCACAAATTAGAGTGGATGTATTCAAGTGGTTGAATGGCCTTAAAGGAAGACCTATTGAAACTAAATCTTTTGGATTTTTCTAAAACACAATCCTTACAAAAGGGAAAATTATTAGGCATTACAGTACTCAGGAATCCTTGTTTGTTAAGATCCTCAAAAACCTTAGAGTCGATATGCCCTAACCTCCTATGCCACAACATGGTGTTATCAATGTTGGTAACATAGTTGCTTCCCAACTGCCTATAGTGGGCTTCTCCATCCAAAACATAGAGCCTATTGATGAAATATCCTTTAATGACTATTCTAGATCCTTTAGAGATCTTGAGACAATGTGATTCGGACTTGAAATTATACCCTTTCTCGTTTAAAATACCTAAGGAGATCAATTTTTTGTGTAGGTCAAGGACTTGCCTTACATCAAGAAAGATGAAAACTGAATGGTCATGGAGTTATAATAGAATTGATCCTCTACCCTAAACCATACACCTCATATTTTTGTCAAAAATAACTTATCCCTCTTCCCTTTTGGTCAACTCTAGAAAGGATTCTCTATACAGAAACATATGGAAAGAACAACCAAAATCTAAAACCCAGTCGTTATAAAAATAATGTGTAGACATGTTAAGCACCTCAGCACTATCATAACTAGTATCAACTAAGAGAGACTGGTTAATAGATTCATTAGGCTTCTTATTCTGTTTTGGCTCGTGGCATTCTGGAATAACAAGTTCGGGTTTTTTGTAGTTATAATAGGTTACTTTCCTAGATTTAGATTTAGATTTAGACCTATTAGGTATGGGATACTTATTATTCTTGTCATTAGGTTTACTATTATCTTTCTTTTTACCCTTATTTTCTGGTCTATCCCTTGTAAAAAAGGTCTCAACCTCACCCTTTACTTTAGGTTTAGAATGCAATTCTTTGGACAACAGTGTCAATTTAACCTCTTTAAGGGATAAGGTTCCATGGCCATGCATCACGGTTTCGATGATAGTATTATAAGAACTATCAAGAGATATTAACAGAATCATGGCATGGTCTTCATCCTCGATAGATACATTTATATTAGAGAAATCAAGCATAATTTTTTTGGTCTAAATGGGATTTAATTTAGGTGTTAGGACGTGTTTTAAATGTGAACATTCAACGTTTCTTATAGAGGTTACCAACCAGTGAGGCGGTCATATAAAATTTATCTAGTTTAAACCATATTCTGGCATTAGGAGTCTCAAAGACAACTTCCCAAAGCACATTATCACTTAAGGACAACATAAGGGAACTTTAGTCCTTCTAAAGAGTATAAAAAGAGATGTCTTTATAGGTGGTGGTGGTTTGGTTATCAACAGACCAGGTGATTATGGGTTTTTTAGGACCATGTAATGCATCAATAATCCCCTATTGTGCTAGCATGGCCCTCATCTTGATTCTCCACAAGTTAAAATCATTGTTTCCATCAAATTTTTCAATTTCATATTTCACATATGCTATTTTTTATTTGGTCCCTCTGATACCAATTTTTTGGGGGATACGTTGAGAGTAAGTCCCCAAGAAATGGCATGGGATCACCGAATGAAAGTCTAGTTTTTAAAAATCTTTGAGACTGAAGAAGGAATGGTGGTGACAACGACAACATTCGCAAGAAGCGGCGAATCGATACAATAGAAAAAATAAATGAATAAAGTAGTAAAAAGCATGATGATTTAATGTGCTTTGAACCGTTTAGAATCCTACATGCATGGTAAGAACACTACCCTACTCAAGTGTTTTATTGATGCGCAAAATAAAATGAAACTACAAACTAAACTCCAACAACGTGCAAGCACACATAAAAAAAAAGAGAAACAATCAAAATATGAATAAATCAAAAAGATGAATAAAGGTCAGTCAGCTTTCCCAAATCAACACTACCTTCTCTGAAGCTCTTGATTTGATGTTTTTCTTGGTTCTAGATGTCACGAACCAACCTGGGTCGACCTTGAACCGGTCACCCGAGCCGGCCCGCGACATGGCCCGAGGGGCGTTCCCGATCCCCACGGGCTGGAAACTAGTGTCGGACATCAAAACTAAACAGGTGGGAATGATTTGGCCCATAAAAGAAACACAAATAAATTAATAAAAACTAAACAAAGAAAAAGAAAACTATCAGTGGTAAGAAAACAAGACTGTACATACCTCCAGGTGACCTCTTGGTCACCTCCAACAACTAACAGCCTACCTCGCACGGGAAGACAAAACAAGAACCTGAGCCAAACTGTTGGACCTGTATATGAAAAGATAGGATAGGCGTGAGCATTAAAATGATCAGTAGGGATGCCAAAAATGAACCATAGAATCCATGCCTTTTCCAATTCCAAAATAGTCCAATAATACTAGTTTAAACTATAGTTATAAAAATAAGGTTTTCATATTTACACTGTATTTTGAAAACTAACAATCACAATTCCATTGCCCTTATAATTCAAAAACAAGGAAAAGAAAACAAAAGAGGGGCTCACACAAACTTTTCCAAAACAGCTACTTTGAATTTCATTTTAAAACCAACCATACACACAAAAAATTTCCAAGAAAACACCAAAACCAAGTTCAAGGGTATGATTCCACACACAGCAAGGGCAGTGGTACTAATAGTGCTCGTACCAAAGGATCACGGAAAACATAGGAACTCGAAGGAAGAACAGAACGTACTATACATGTGACTCATCCTGAAGGCATGCCTACTCTCGATGACGTCATAACGCCCTAACGCTCGACCATAGCCCTACCTGGCCTGGTCGAGGGGGCCAATCTCATAGCAATAATAATAACAAAACATCATTCTGCTATGGGCCGCTAGCCAATGCATAATCTAAACTAGTGCAGCAATCGTTCTCAGTAAACCCCCTTGCTATGCTAAGTTTCTATGCTATGTTCACAAAGAGGTGTGCCACACATTCAAATAACAAGCCATATATATGTAATCAAGCACGCGACACAATCTGGCACCACCCCGACTACCTCAAGGTTAGTTTCATGCCTTAAAATAAATATTCTCAAAAGGAGGCTCATACCGAGGACTCTCCTGTCACATGATCGACAAACGAGGCAAGGAGCCTAACCAAGGAGGGGTTTTCCAAACATACAATTTCAAAGATGCCAAACGGGCCTCATACAATTCACACATATCAAACCTTTTGTAAACAGCCAATCTAAAATGCCAAACGGGCCTTTAGCTTCACAACGCTCATCCTTTTATCAAAACATTTATTAACCAATTCAAAAACAACCACAAATACCATCTTTATACCAAAGTGGCCAAACGGTCCCTTAAATCAAACATTTACCAAAACAAGCCCAAGTTCACTAGTCAAGTTAAAGCAACAACACCTAGAAGGTTCCAAACGAGCTTTGGCTTCCACTTTCACCCAAACACACCCCGAAAAACAAACGCCCCTTTCATTTTCTAACAACTCACCCCAGCATGTTTCCAAGGCCAACTGGGCCAAACCAAAAGGAACACTCTAAAACCAACCAAAACATTTGAAACCAAATTTCATAAATACACCATTTGTTTTCAACCCAAAAACACCCATATCACTTACTTATAAAATACCACACAAGTTCATAAACCAAAAGCCTGTTTTTAGACAAACACCAAACCATAACCAGAGAAATCACCACATTTCACACACAAAATCCAAAACATGTTTCAAACCAATCTAACAAAACATTTCTATGGGAAAAACCCCACCCAAATATCCAATTTCACCCAAAAAGAACAAGTGGCAATTTACAAACACTTAAGGCATCGTACACAAGGCATAAACCAAGTTTCATGTAAAACCCTATCTTTAACAACACCAAACAACTTTAAAACACCACAACAAGCTTTAAAGAGGTACCATGGAGATGCGTAGCAAGATAATAAATTAACAAAAACATCAAGCATTAAGGACAAGAAATGGAAATAAAATGCATGGATTTGCCTACTTCAAAGAGGAACCAGGTCATGCCGAACACTTTGGCACTTGTTGAAAAGGGTGATGACCACTCGTAACTGGCCCACACTCGCATGCACATACCTATATATATACACATATATTCATAATCCAATGCATGTATTCCCCGCGCCATGAGGGAATACGTACTTGGAGGACATATATATATTATATATATACATACCTTAAGTATTTGTGTGCACGCCCTCTGCCATTGACCAAAAATTCACTATAACAACAAAAGATACCCAAAATTAAGACGGAAAAGACCAACACATGACCAAAAAGTAACAGGGATTCACATAATTCAAATGCACAAGTCATAAAACACAATCAAACGCTGCCAAAAAGAGTTATATCCAAAACACACCCCGAGCCATTTTAAAAACCAATAAATCTTTTTCAAACAACTTACAAATCGCACCATAAAAATCACTATTGCTTCACAAAAGAGCCTGAATTACAACCCAACCATTTAACACAATAATTATAAAGGAAAACAACACACAAATCATCCAACTTCACTATTAAAGACCAATTAACATTTAACCACACACAATTAGCATAAACAAGAAAATACTTCAAAAGCTATTTTTGGAAAATTCTTCTATCACAAAAACACCAACATAAGTTAACCAAAACCATTATAGTGGTGTGAATCATGCCAAAATAATAATTAGATCCTCCAAACATTATATGGATTAAATTGGTACGGGAAGAGATGGAAACATCTACCTCGGAAGCATGCGAACACAACGAAACTTCAGTGGTAGGAAGAAAACAAACTGAGGAATAATTTGCATCACCTAGCTTCCAAGAAAATTGAACCGAACACGACCCTAACTATTAGGGCTTGGCAGAATAGGAGAAAAACTACAATTAAGGACCCTAAAATGGAAGATGCTTACCAGAGGGGGGAAGGGAGGAGGTTGTCGGCTTGATGCAGGTCAAGGGAGCAGGGATGAGTGCAGGGCGTGGGCAGGGGCCGACCGAGGGTGTTGTTTGGCGCTGGCCGGAGCGGGAGAGTGGGGGGAAGAAGGTCGGTTGGCCGGATAGCAAAGGCGAGTAGGAGGCCGCGGCGGGTGCGACCGAACGGCGTAGGGACAGAGGAGCCGCAGCGGGTGCAGTCAGCGTCAACGTGAAGGTGTGGCGGGTGTGGCCTGCTCTGCGCCTCGCACGGGAACCGGGAGAAAGGGGGGAGGGGGGCGCCGCCTGGTAGAATAGGGTTTCTTTTTATTATTATTATTATTATCTTATAATAAAAATAATATTAAAACCAAGGATAATAATAATAATAATATCATTATTATTATTATCAAAATTTTATTTATTTATTTCATTTTATTTAACCCATTCTTATTTTATTTTATTTTAAATGTAATAGTATTATTTATTCTAAAAACTAGGTAACCCCGCGGTCCGCGCACGATTATCTGCATTTGGACGCACGGTTGAGTAAGTCGTGCTCAACCCGCGTCACCCGACACAGCCCGCTTACAATGTTGAGCCACGCGCTCATCACACGACTTAAAAAAAACACGCGCATGTCGCGCGCCACAACCCAATGTACTTGGGCATCTATACGGGCTGACCGCGCAACAGTGAAAAGAGCTTCCAGAATTTTAAAACTCGACCCGCTTGCTACCGAAACTCAAAATAATAATTAAAACAATTAAAAATAATAAATCAACCAGGTCGGGGTGTGACACTAGAATTGAAAACACACACAGAGAAAGCTCATTGAAGTAAGAGCACACCGGATCTCCATCGAAGATCTACTCTAGGATTGAATCTTCTTCTTCGGGACATCAAGACGAAGCCGGAAGCACTCCAACAACAGCGTGCAAGCCGGGATTCCTAGGTCTCTCTCAATCTTTGAACGAGGTTTCTCAAGATGGAGCTTGGAATGAAGAAGTCAAGCCGAATGAGATTGATCCCCACCAAAAGGACGTCTGCATGGGTCATGAAATCCTCTGGCACGACTCAGCGGCGATTAATCTCTAGCCAATTAGCAAGGACCACATGGCAAGGCCATACATACAAAGCGTCAACTGAAACAAATCGAGGGAGGAGCATTGCACATGTGGACAACTGGGATGAGCCCAAACATAAAACTCATCAATGGCTCCAGAGAACCCCAAAGCAAAATCAACGAATCAATGAAGTGGCAAGGGTGCAGTGGAGTGCGGACCAGACGCAAGCGAAAGCAAAGCGGCCCAAATAAGAGCCCATTTGAAGGGCCCACATGGAAACCAAGCCCAAACCAATAAGCAGGTTAAAATACCATAATTAATAGCATAAAATAAATTAAACTATTCTTTCATGTATCAAGAAACAAACATATAAATGTAAATGACAGAATTGAAGAGACAAATTTATATGAAAATTAAATCATAGTGCAAGTCACTAATGTTCTTGGATGATGGATCTTGGGGGTGGTGTTCGTGGTGGATGTGGCCCTGTTATGTCATGCATTGGAAGAGTTGGACCAATCACATTGGATTGGTGTTGTTGGCTAGGTTGTCGTGTCATGTGGGAACATGAGACTTTTATTTTCCTCTGCATTGTTTGATTTTCAGTTTATTTTAAATGTTCTTAAAGATGTTTCTTTTGGATTTTTAAATGAAAATCATGCATTTGTGTATGATATGGATGTTGGATATATTTTAGGGCAAATTTTTCCTCCACGATAGTGTTATCCTTCACCACTAGTTGCTAGATTTTGGTGATCGGGGAACGCGCCTGAGGTCATGTATCGATCACGGCCTGAGCTTAGGATTCGAGCTTTCGGGTCAAAGTCGCCGCATGTAACATATGAATATATATAATATGGTGATGCAAATAAATAAATATATATATATATATATATATATATATTATCTATTATATAAATATCAACGCGCACATGTAACAATATATAAATATCCAACTTTATATCTAAAAATATATCTAGGCCGATAAATAAATATTAATATATATAATTATATAAATATATATAAATATATTTAAAAGTTTAAGTATACGTATAGTTATTGATGGAGCGCCCAGCCAACTGGTTCTAAAAATAATTAAAATATTAAAAAAAATTAAATAAATAATGATGACATCGAAGTCGAGCTGATGTTTAAGATACAAGAATACAGAGTCCACCGATACTCTGGCAGGAAACTATTAAATTAAATGAAATATTAAAGAGATTCAAATCCATTTTGTAGCCCGTAATTTTTTTAATTTTATTGGAAAAAAAATAATTCGCTAAAATTTTAAATGGTTTGCTATTTTTAAACATAATCTACACAAAACGTTTTAAATATATTATTTAAATTATATTTTAATTAGTTTTTTAAATATATTTTTTAAAACTCAATCTAAATCGTCATGGTGCATGACGCGGGCAGGTGGTGATGCTGATGGAATGATGCACACATGATCGTACACTGAGTCTTTGGACCATGTAGTTAGCTTAGGGTCACTGGGATTTCAGATCATGTGTTTATAATAAAATGATCCGCTCTATGTGTTTATCCCTCGTGGACTATGACATATCCTTTGTTGGATCGGTGTACTCCGATCCGGTTGGATCGAATGCTTGTGACCCGCAACCGTTGCGGGTCGAGCTTCGCGGTGAGCTCGTTGGGGGTTGCAGGGGGCAACGCGCCCCTGCTCCGGGGGCCGAAGGCCCCCGACCCAAATTTTCGGGGATGTAGCATCTCTAACTACTGTAGCAGAGCTGACCGACCGACACTGACAGACACTGTAGCAGCGCGGACTTCGGAGTCAACACTACTGTAGCACTTTTGACAAAGGTGGCCGCCATTCACTGTAGCAACGCAAACTTACTTTTCGAAACGGTGATTGTCTTCTCCACTTTATGGCACATTTTTCGGGTTAGGGTTACTACTGCAAAACTCTGTATTTTGTGTTTCCGATATAGTGAATTTTCTGCCTCTCCGTGGATGTAGGGTTATTCCTGAACCACGTAAATTTGTGCGTTCCGTGTCTATTTTCTTTCTACATTCTTCTTTCGTTTCTCGTTTCTGTCGTTGCGACTCCCGACGATTCCACAACATCATTCCAGCCTGCCCGTGTGTGTATTTCTTTATATTGTACCTCCAATGAACTACCTATTATTAACAATTTAAAAACATATCCAAGTTTTGCAATTATTAAATATGTTTGGGTTGGAATATATCAAAATTCATCTATGTGTGCTCCATTATATTTTATAAGTCAGAAATAAAATAATTTTTATTTTTTAAACTATTCAGGGATGACAACGGATGTAGCAATTGTTGAAATGCAGATACCCGAACCCGAATCTGTTTAAAAATAACTGAATCAAAACCCATTTAATACTAATCTACTTGTAACACGAACTTGAATATGTTTAAATGCCCGTTTATATATATAATACAACGAAACACATACACACCCAAATCCATGAGATAAGAATGATAGGTTATAGCTCCTTAAAGGAAAACCCATTCACCTAACCTTTTACAAAATTCATGGCCCGAATGCCATGGGGCTTGAAGCCCCATTTCTAGGCCCGAAAGTTCATTTTATGACCAAAAGTCACCTCAGATGAATAGCAATGCTAGATTACCCGGTCCGCTATAGTGCCTTCTAAGATATCGTCACCGCTACAGTAACTCAGGAAATTGTCTCTGTTCAGTTTTGAATTTTTGGATATTGGATTATAGAGTTTATCACTCAGACACTACCTCAATTGCCGATTAATAAACATGTATACTTTTAAAACTGAAATCCGAATCTTGTTCTAAGTTGCCCTAACCCAGTTTTATCAGATCGAATTTACTAAATCGTTTTAAATTATTTCAAAATTATCTATTTCTTAAACTATAATAAAACTCTATATGTTTCTAGAAAAGGTTACCCACAAAAAAAAAAAAATTCCACAGCAATCAATTGGTGCAATGGATAAATATAAAGTGAATGTCAAGTTATAATTCGTCCTTTCGAATTTCCTTCTCATTAATTAATTAATTATATTTATTTATTTTTTATCATCCTAAATATCAACGCTCTTAGCGGTCAAGAGTGGAAAAATAAAAATCAAATATTTACGTAAAGCTCACACGCATGAAAAAAGTCCAGTAGTTTGATTTTTTTTAAAAAAATCTAAGGAGCGATTTTTGATTTACCAAAATGTTTTATTTTTTATAGAAATCAGATGCTGATTTTATTATAATTTATAGATTCGATAACGATAGAAAAAAATCTGAAATTATTTCGGATTTACTTGTCAACCATTTTTCCTTTTTTAATCCATATATAATATTAGAAATGATCGATATCTTTTAGGGGTTTATTTAAATTATAATTTTTTTCTGGTCATTTGACCTTTAAAATTATATATTATTATTATTATATATGTATACTATTTAATCTTTTAATTAGATTTTTTATGCATACTGATCAAACTACTGACTTTTTGCGGTATGAAAATGATAGTCAACGTCTAAATAATCGAATTAATTGCGCTTGAGTACATTCAAAATGAAAAATGACAAAACATGACATGTTCTTGAAATGAATTCCAATTAATCAACTCAAATTTCAAAAAATATACCGGACATATTCATTAAATTAATTTCATTTGAATACCTTATTTTTTATTAAAAAAAAAATTATAAAAAATAACTTACAAACCATTGAAGAGTTGATTGTAAATTTAATAAAATACAACTGTAAATTTGCCGTCACTTTGACAATTAATACTAAAATCACTTTACAATAAAATTCCATCCCATTTACACCTATATTTTCAACTATTCGCAACTAAATTTAGATCCGCCAGACAAATATTTTTATTTTCTTAATTTACAGACTACTATTAAACAATTTGCAACTATAATTTATTACGTTTACAAACAAAACTATATTTGTGTTTATGATATTTTTATTTGTGTGCATTGATATTTAAGGAAGTGTCATTAGGTTCATGGGTGGGTTTTTTTTTTAAAAAAAAACAGGTTTTATGATTAAAAAAAAAACTATTCTATGTTTTTTAATATTTTAAAAAATGGGTTTGGAGAAACATGAACTGAGTTCATGATTCTAGCTTCGTTAGGGAGAATGAACAAGGTTCGCAATGTAAAATTTCGTAAGCGTGAACTTCGTTCACTCTTCCTCCTGGATTTTAAATATAAATAAATATTAATTAAATTTAAATAAATATTAATAAAACATAATTAAATATTCATAAATAACAATAAATATCAATCAGATAACAATAAATATAAATAAATATTAACAAATAGTAATTAAAAATTCATCAATATTAATAAAAAATAAATAAATCTTAATGGAATATTATTAAATATTTATAAAAATTAATGAAAATATTAATATTTATAAATATTAAATAGATCCACATGTGGGTGAGTCTACGACGGTCTGCAGGGTTGATAGGCGTAAGAGGGCAGCGACTTCTTCCTTCACCAATCACGACAATCGCAACAAGTGACCAAATCCACAAGCAGCGCATGTTGTCGACACTGGCCATGGGCGGGATTTCAAGGGCCTTATGGGTCACTTGCTTCGAGCCTTTGGGCTACAGTGTCATGGGTATATAAGGTCTGTTGGTCGGAGTAGAGTACTCAACAGGGTGGGGGGGGGGGGAATTGAGTATCTATTCAAATTTCTGTTAAAAAGTTTTCTTAGAAAGGTTCCCCAATAAAAGATGAATATAACTCGGTTAATCAAGGTAATACAGTTATAAAAGTTTGAATGTTCAAATAACCTCTAAGAAGATTGATTAATTCTCAATAATATCAATATGAGTTATTGATACTACTTTTGAAGCTATTCTAATAAGATAAAACAATTATAACTTATATCCAATGCTAACTATCAAACTAAAAGCTAGTGTTTTCTGAAATATACAATAAAGCCGAGAAAAATGAAATGAAATAACACAACGGATAAAACAAGTGGTTCAGTCTCAAATCGATACCTAATCCACTCAACTTGGTGATCACCCACCACCAAGCAGTTTATATTAATAAACTCGATCCACACCCTGGATCGGGGTAAACAACAGTGCACAAGACTGTTCAGGTCACACGACCACTTCCACAGTTCTTCGTGGGTATAAACTACCAGGTCGCACAAGGACCTCTTCCACACTTATCTGTGCGAGTAAACAGATGTAAAAATATATGAGATGAAGAATATCTTGTATCCTTCAGTTTAGTGCAGGAGACAATGTGTGTTTTAATACAGACATACACACACTGCTTGAAAGCTAAAAACAATACAAAACAAAGCAAAGATGATGAGAAAAAGTTAGAAGTTCTCTGAGTGTTATTCTATGCAGCTCTGGACTTGTAGGATGAAGCAGATGCAAGTATCGAGTCCTCTTGTGAAAAAACAGAGTATCGCAAGTCTGCCAGTTCGATGGTGTAAACTGTCCAGCGCGAGTTCTTCTTGGAGGTGGTACTATGAAGATGTTTTTTGCTCTGATCTACGGTAATCCAACCTTTGGAATCGAGAGTGCTTCGTGTGTTCTTCAGTCGTTTTTTGTTGCATGTATCAGTTCACTCTTCAAATGCTCGCGCTTCTGCTTCTATGTCTGTGTGTTTTTGCAACCCGATTTATCTTCCTTTTTAATTACGGGTGCACACATTGGAACCGACATGATGTATGTATTCTGCACCTCGTACCTTGTACTATCAGGTGACATGTCTACAAAGAAACATTAATTATGTTAGTGTCTTTAAATGACTCAAATATGACCGTTAGAAATTAAATTGAAAACGGAAAAAAAGATTAAAGAACGGTGTCACAGTCTGTCTAGAAACGGTGTCACATGGAAATAGTGTCACCACGAAATGGTGTCTTCTTCTTTGCCATTGAGCGGTGAGACAGTCATGATGTAATAGTTGTATTGAGATCAGGAACCGGTAGCATAGAAGCGGTGTTAGAATCACGATGTCTGGTGCTTTGCAAAACTTTGAACGACGTCTTAGTGATGGTAGCAAGGAACCGGTGTCACAAACTTCATGAGATCTGAAACTGGTCACGGTGTCTGGGTCAAGATGTCTGGTTCATTTTCCAGAAAACCAGAATCGGTGACAGACTCACGATTTCTCAGACTTAGCCAAATATCTGTAAACAGTCTTAAGCAGTAATATTCATAGAATGAATTAGACTTAATCATCCATATAAGAAATCATTATAGAACAAACTTAAATATAGTTTACAATAATCAAACATGATTTAGGATGATTTAGGATTAAAAGGATTTAGTAGAAGTTTATTTAAAGCACAAAGAAACCAACCATCTCTGCACATGATTTGAGATAGATTAAACATGATTTACAAGATTTGTGATCATTAAAACATGATTAAAACACGAGGAGTCCAACAATCTCGCCCTTTCTGATGATCACAAATCATTTGAGTTAAAGTTCTGTTCTTAGTGTGCTGTTCTCCCCCTTTTGAGATTATCAAAAAGAGTACAAGAAAAAAAAAAGAATGAAAGTAAAGAAGAGAATAGACAACAAGAGTTCACATTGCATTAGAGGGGAAAAGATGTGTCATTGCAAGTAGTAGGAAACAAAAATACAAAACATCCCTATCAAAATAAAGGTTTCACTTTTCTTCAGCACTATCTGTCTTTTCTTTGCCCTTGGCAGCAACATCAGAAGGAGCCACAGGACCAGAAGTAGAAGTTGAAGAAGGGAGTGAGCCAACTGTCAAAGAAGGAAGAGGGAGTCCCTAAAAAATAGAAGGTGCCAAAGTAGGTTTGGTGAAAGACCGAGGTATGTTCTGGTCAAGGATAACGGGTCTGATCTAGCTCATAGCCTGAGATACAGACATTGAGGTAGATGCAAAGGCAGTGGATGAGGAAGGAGGTAAACCAGGCCACAAGGGTGCAGCTGCAGGAGCCACAATAGCAGTGCTCTGAACATGAAGACAAGGCTTCAACAACTGAATGAAGTCAGTAATAATCTCACCACCATACTGCATTGCTTTCTCAAAATCAGCTTTGTTCTCCATGAATTTGTCCAATAAAGGAGTAAAATCTTTCAACTTTTGAACTTGAGTCTTGAAGGCTTGAGTGACATGAGGTTTTTTCAAATTCTCTACAAGATACTTGAAATGATTGGTCATATCATGCTTAGAAAAAATCATATTAAAGTAGAAATCCACTTTCTTAGTAATTTCTTCCTGAGCATCATTTGCAATCTT
Organism: Viscum album; assembly: GCA_963277665.1. Lineage (NCBI taxonomy): Eukaryota > Viridiplantae > Streptophyta > Magnoliopsida > Santalales > Viscaceae > Viscum > Viscum album. The sequence goes on from OY728140.1 coordinate 659,693,218, forward strand.
TGAATGAATCCTCACCAAATCAAGTACTCTGTCACTATTCTTGACAACCGTAGATAGACTCTCCTTGTCAAAACCACTTAACACTGAATAAAGTTCCTCCTTAACAACAGTTCTGAGCAGATCACTGTCAAAGGGTTGAGATGACTGTCCAGAGGTACTAGAGGTTGTAACAACTGAAGTGAGGGACTTGAGGTGATTGAGAACTTTCTGTAGACATCCTTTATATTCATCAGTCAGTTTGTTGAGGCCAACAACAAGATCACACATATCTTGAACTATCTTCTTGTTTCTCTCAGTCACTTTGTCAGCTAATGAAGTCAAGTTTGGTTGAATCAGAGATGCAACTTACTGCGGAATCTGACCACTAACATCCTCAACAAGATGAGAAACAGGAGCTTGTCCTGATTGCAAGACTTTTTTGCAAATCTTCAACCATAACTCTGAGAGACTTCACTTCATCACTCAACTGTTTGTTCTCAATTCTAACCTCTTGAATTTCATGAATCATTTTTGGATGAATCTACCATATGATCTTCTCTAATAGCAAGACATCATCTCTTTCACTTAGATTTGTTATAGGAGCAGGTTGCATGTTTATGAGATTTTCAACTCCAACCAATAAAGTAGTTCTAAAGGATTTAAAATCACTCTGACTCACGAAAGTAGGAGGTTCTAGTGAAGGTTCAGGAATAGGGGCTGAGATAGGCTCAAGTTCCTTGGCAGAGATTACCTCTAGAGCAAAGACTAGTTTCAATTGAAACATAGTAGAAAGGTCTATGCCTTTAACCGAGGCTTCCTGGGTATCATCCACATCAAAGTAGCTAGGGAACTTATACCAGGTATCTACAGTTCTTTGATAAACAAGATTAGGAACTTCAACACTTTTTAGACTAGGGTGCTGATCCCAATCAATAAGTGCATCTCTCATAGGACCAAGATATTCAGTTCCTTGAACCAGTTCTAAAAGTTCATCTCCAATACTCTCACCCATTTCTTTTTTAGCCAGCTAGAAGTCTTGTTCCATTCTTTCCTCAGAAGATAGGATAACATTAAGATTAGCTTGTTCTTCCAAATATTCTTCAACCACAACTTCTTTCTCAAGAGAAATTTCTTCTTCTAGATGCTTCTCAGGAACAACCTTTTCCCTTACATTAACAACATATTCTTTTCCAGAAGCAGGTTCTTTCAAATCAATACTTCTTTTAGTAATAGGTGATTCTTTTTCACCTATATTTTGTGGAACAAGTCCACTGTCTTCCATATCCAAGACAATTTATTCTAGAGGTGCAACAACTGCCTCTTCTTCCTCTTCAACAGGATAGTCAACAATTTCATCTAGTTCCAAACTAGAACCAGATATGCTATTAGGTCTTGAAGGATGCTCAAACGGATTAAAATTTTCATATAACCTTTCATTATCCTCTACCCAAGCCTTTTTCCACAGATTCCAACTAATTTTCATCCTTTTGACTGTAACCTTTGAGATACAGAATTCACAGTCCTTGATGACTTCTTCATTCAGTCCAATCATTCCTTTATCATACAACATAAGAGTGATTAACCTTGAGTAGAACAAGGAGGTAGACTTTGAGGTTGTCTTAATCAACTAACACATATAAAGTATAACATACTCATACAGGTTAATCTTGTGTCCATTCTTCATAAGATGTATAAAAAATACATCTTCATATTTAAGGGTAGAAAAATCTCATTTTCTTGGACTAATCAGATTATGGATAAACTTAAACAGCAATCTGGTTTCACCATCTAACTCAACAACAATAGCTCTTCTCTTCTTTTTATTTCCAGTCAAGCTTTCCAAGGCCTCTTCTAAAACCAAAAACATCACTAGGAGGAGGAGGACCTCTCTGTTAGTCCTCAAAAATTTCCTCATGGGGTATCCCTAGGCAAGTAGCCCATAAACCTGAGGAAAAGGTGTATCTTTGGTCATTAATCCTGCTCCTCACAACAAAATCATCTTCAGCATTGAAAGAAAATTGAACAAACTGATAAAACCGAGCAACAAGATTTGGATAAATCGGCCTTTTCTCTTTTGTGAACCAATCCAGCCATCCCTTATCTTTCAGTACTTTAAAAAATAAGGACTTACTTGTCAGTAAATACTTAGGAAATATTTCCTTTTCTGAAACTACTATTCTATCAACAAGATTCGGGTTCAACGATCCTTAGGGTGCTACCTTCGGTGCTCTTTTCACTTTCTTCTTAGATCTGCGCTTCTCAGGATTTGATGAAGATGGGTGCTTTTGTAACGACCCAATGTTTTTAATGGAAATTCCATTCTTATAAATATGCCATAAAATCACATAATAATGAACTACTAAGTGATAAGTGACCTTAAAACATAATTTTCTTACTTCTGTGTTTGGAATTTTGAAAATCTGACATACACGGTTGTGTTCAAGATGTTTTTTGGAGTCTGATAAAACAAAAATAATTTTTGGTGAATAGTAACCTACCCTAATGAATAGTAAAATACCCTTATGAATAGTGATATACACTAAAGAATAGTAACCTCACCTATGACAGTATAAAAATAATATTCAAGTTAGAAGTACAATATACCTATGTTTTAGAATGAGTCAATTCATGTTTTAAATCTGGTTTTTGATAATAAAATATGATTTTAATTAAATATTAAAATAATAATATTTAGAAAATTATTTTTGAAAAATGGACTTCATTTTTGGATTCTAAACGTTGAAAAATGTTTAGGGTGAATTTTTGGGATTTTTTTGAAATACTTGAATTTTTGATGAATAGTAAAATACGATAAATTACAATAAATGCTAAATACTACATCATAGGTGATGTATGGCTGATATAAGATGATAATCCCGAATAATCCTTGATTATTTTAGTATATTTGATGATAATTCTCAATTATTCATAGTCTTGGCCTTAAATAATAAACTAATACTTAAAATAATTGGAAAAACCTCCCCTCCCTCACTATAAATACCCCCTCTCCTTACCTCTTTTCCACACACCTCTCAAGCCTTGTGCCTAGCCCAAATTATGCCCAAACATCCTCCCAAGATCCTTCCCCACGTCCAAGGCCTTCTGGTCTTACCAAAAGTCCAAAATCAAAGGCCTTAAGGGGGATCTCAAAGAGAGGAGATCAAAGGGTAAGGATCCCCTTTCATTTTCAGGTGTTTTGTTTTCAATTTCCTTCTTTTCTTATACCCTCTTCCCCTTACCTTAACCAAAAGGCATGAAAGCTACAGAATATCATATATTATGGATGTTAATAATGTTTATGTAAAAATTCAAGCATCATGCTTCTTCTCCACTCCCTCACGTTCTAAAATTAAAACACCATCCGTGATCGACATCGTGGATAATGCGTTTTCAATTTCTTTTATCATCTTTGTTTCTGGTCATGAAACCATTTATGTTATGGTTGAACCAGATTATTATGTATGTTATATATCCTATTTATGGTTCTGGAATCCTTATACACTCATGATATCAAATAATAAAACAAAACAAGTTAATTATGGGTAAAATCGCTAAAATTAATTCAAGCGTTTATCATTAATGTCTTATGTCATGGTTCTCTTTCACTCCAATTAACCAAATGAATTTGGTAACCTTATTTATGTTAACTAATTCTATATAACATCAATTCTAGACAACCAATTTCATCTTACATTTTATCTGAACCTAAATTCAAGTGAACTTATCATTAAATCCAAGGAAATAAACGGACCTGAACCATGAAATTGAACCTTATAATCAATAAAAATGGGTATGAATGAACTTAAAAATGTTATACTAAATATTTTACATGTATATAAGGTTCTTTAAATGTATTTAAGGTTTTGTACCTATTGATTAATAAACCTAATTTGATTATTCAGGTCATTAATATCAAGTGGAGAACACCACCAGAATTAAGGTAAGGGATCCTCCCCTTTTCTCTCTTAATCAAGATTGTCCTCTATACTTTTCATTTTTATGTGTACTAGAAAATTATGGGGTATGTTTAAGAACCTAACCATACTTCCTTCTGGATTTATAAGTGATGAGAAACCCCATTTCTCTCTCATCAATCCCTCTTGGTCACACCAACACCATACCGATAAAAACATAACGAATTCTACCCGAACCATCTTTGTTCTTTCGGGTTGCCTTATCTTTCTTTCAAAATAGTGTTATATTATCTGTCCATGCGATTATTATGAATTCTGGTTAGTTGTACAAGATTCTTATATCAAGAACCTTTCATCACATTCTTTCAGGGATATACATGATTTTGAAATATTCCCTCCTTAGAACTTTCCGATAAGCAAACCTGTTTTAAGGGGACTTCCCAAAATTTTTACCCAAATTTCAAGTGCACTCTATCCTATGTTTTAAAACACCATTGTATTTATAAAATAAGTATTTATATTATTAAAACCTTCTTGGTTAAATTATGGTTTTATATAAAAGAAATTCCTCTTTTCTATTTGAAAAGCTCTAGAGTGTTTTCCTTAAGACCGCACAAAATTGTTTTAATGCTAATGTTTCTAAAATATTTTTTTTGTATGTTGTAACTTTTATTTGACACCACTTACCATATTATATTCCTATATTACCCTATGAATGTCCATGTATGTTCTAAATCCTTTCCATTCATGGAAACTTTCTTGATACGCCTATTGGATATGTTTGCTGTCATGATTGTGGTACCCAATTATTTCCATGGGTACCCTTATGTTTATGTATAGTTGATTATGTATGGTTATTTATGTGGAAAGATTATTTATGTGGCATGAATATTCATGAATATATTGATATGGGTGTGCCCAGATAGTGATCCAATGCATTGGGTAAGGTTAAATCTCATGAGATTCGATGTGAAACGGGATTGGCGGTTAGCCTTGACCCGTACTAAAATGGGAAACGGGATTGGCGGTTAGTGTTGACCCATACTAAAGATATGATTTAAGATTCTGCCACATTTATATGATTCCCTATTTATATGATCCCATGCTTATATTAAATGATTTCATAAGTTTCATGCTTTGGATATCATTATGTCATGCCTCTTAATTCATGTGCTTGAGGTGTATCCCTATGTTCATTCCCTTACTGGGCCTTTTTAGCTCATTCCTTTGTTCATGTGTTCCCCAGAGTACCCTATGCAGATGTAAGGGCTCAAAGGAAGTTAGGATATCATTATGGAGATTAAATAAAGAAGTGTTTTTTTAGCCCCATGTTTTATGTTATATGTACCTAGTCTTCCAAGACACTAGACTTAACAATCCTTGGCTTGTACTCTGATGATGAATTATGTTTAAAATCATGAAATGTTTTATGTAAAAGGCTTGGGTCACTATAGTTGGTATCAGAGGCATGGTCTAGTTATTTTTGGAGATTAAGAATAGATCACCTTAGCGAGAACCTTAAGGATGATACTAAGTATAAGAAATCAGTCCTAAATTTGGTGAGTATAGAGTAAGTGGTTTATCAAGAAAATACATCTCTATCTGGATACGAGCAGGTAGAGGCGACTCTGGCACAGATGTATCTAGGGGTAAAACCCGAAAACACCTCTTTGATCTAGACTCGAATGGGAACTGGTGCACGACAATGGGCCTTGCTACACTCTTGGTTACGACACTCCCGGGGGATATGCTTTGGTAGATTCACAAGCTTAGTACAAACCATTATTAAGGGACAAAAAGAAGCCCATGAGAATATAAGTTAAGAAATAGATCGAGGATAACCTAGATATAAACTTAAGGAATCACAAGTCAGGATATACCTTTTCTTTATAAGTTCATACTTTTATGTTCAAAGTTTCTTTTTATGATCAATATCTAAGTATTAAAGACCTTTAATTATACATTCTTTTTCTTAGTTAATGGCGGGAAATAGAAGAACACGTTCCAACAACCAATGTGAGAGGCAATGTAATGATTGCCCTAATGAAATTCCTGATGTGATGGAATCGGGTGCTCAAAACTTCATGGAAGTACTTGCTCAGCTGGCTCGAGTTATGCATAATAACTTGAATTAGGTGGAACGTCCCCCTCCTCCAAGGAAAGAGCAAGTTGCCGTATAATCCTTCATGCGGAAAAGGCCTCCCATGTTTAGCGGGTCTTCTGATCCCCTCCTTGTAGAACAATGGATTAACTCCATTGAAAATATTTTCTCTGTCCTTCAGTGCTCAGAAGAAGAGAAGGTTGTACTGGTAGTCTATCGTTTTGATGGGGAAGCTGATCAGTGGTGGACACTGATCAAGAATACGAAGTCCCAAGAGGAAATTGATTCCATAGAATGGTAGGAATTCAAGAGGATGTTTTTAAACAAATATTTTCCTCGAAACCTTCGTATCAAGATGGAAAGAGAGTTCCTTGGACTCAAGTAGAAGGAAGATGAGTCCATCGGGGCGTATGAAGTGAACTTTACAAGGCTTGAAAGGTACACATCTATCTTTGTCATGAACACCGAAATCAAGGTGGATCGCTTATTTAGCGGACTAAAGCCAAGTCTACGAAAAGTGTTGGCAATTCGAGACTTCGACAGCTATGAGGAGATTTTCCGTTGTGCCCTCAAGGTTGAAATGGAGATGGGAGAATCTCAGTGGTCTCATGGGCCTAGTGAAAAGAAGTGGAAAATGGAGAACAACATGGGTGTTTCATCAAACAAATCCCATGATGGAAAGAAGCCTCACTTTCCCCTTTGCAAGAATTATAGGAAGAAGCATCTTGGTGACTGTCTCAAGGGAACCAGGAATTGCTTCAAATACAGGAAGTTTGGTCATCTGGCAAAGAACTACCAAAGGGATGTGAAAAATCCCACTAATTTTGAAGAAGAAAGGAAGGTTCAGAACAACACTTAGCCTGCAGTGCAGTGTTTCAACTGCAAGGAGCTTGGACATTATGCGAACAATTACCCTAAGCTGGGGGTTTCCGGAGGCAATCAACAACAACCTCCAAGGCAACAAGGAAGGGCTTATGCTATCACTACTACTGAGGTGGAGCCGAAAAATGATGTGGTAACCGGTACGCTTGTTATTCATTCAAGAATAGCGAACGTACTATTTGATTCTGGTTCTACGCATTCTTTCATATCATGCAAGTTTAGTAGAACTATTCAAATACCACCTCAAAATTTGGAGGAAAAGTTATCTGTGAAAACAGAAAATGGGGCAATCATTGCATCCATGGTTTATAACTCCTCCCCGGTTAATGTATGTGGACTAAACCTCCCAGAAAATCTCGTCATACTTCCTTTAGTGGAGTTTGACGCAATCTTGGGTATGGATTGACTATCTTTGTACAAGGCCAACATCAATTATCGGGAAAGGGAGATTACTATTCACATCCCGAAGCATCCTACGATTCTTTACAAGTGAAAGGAGGAAGATGAGTCTCCTTTAGAATCTTCATCTCAAGTTTGGATATTGCTTCCTTATGAGCATGCATACCTAGCTCAAATGATTGAGAGAATCATGCTTGAAGACATGCCCATCATGAGGGATTACACTGATGTATTCCTCGAAGAGTTTTCTGGTCTTCCTTCTGACCGAGAGGTTGAGTTCTCAATTGAACTTATCCCTGGATCTCTGCCTATCTCAAAGACACCTTATAGAATGACCACCGTAGAGCTGGAAGAACTGAAGAAGCAGTTACATGAAAATATGGAGAAAGGTTTTATACGCCCGAGTGCTTCACCGTGGGGTGCTCCGGTCCTCTTCGTCAAGAAGAAGGATGGATCAATGTGCCTCTACATTGATTATTGAGAGCTCAATAAAATCACTATAAAGAACAAGTATCCCCTTCCATAGATAGATGACTTGTTCGATCAGCTTCGTGGGGCCAGTTATTTCTATAAGGTGGACCTTCGGTCGGGATATCACCAACTAAAGGTGAGGAAGGAAGATATTCCCAGGACTGCCTTTAGAACGAGGTATGGAAACAATGAGTTCATAGTGATGCCCTTTGGACTCACTAATGCTCCAGTAATTTTTCATGGATTTAATGAATAGAGTCTTTAGAGATTACCTCGACAAATTTGTGGTGGTCTTTATTGATGATATTCTGATATACTCCAAGAGCAAGGAGGAACATGAGAAGCATTTGGAAACTGTGTTAAAGTATTTGAGAAGGGAGAAGTTGTATGAGAAGTATAGTAAATGTGAGTTCTGGATGGATGAAGTATCATTCTTGGGGCATGTTATCACCAGGAAAGGGATATCTGTGGACCCTTCCAAGACAAAGACAATTGAAGAGTGACCGAGGCCAACTTCTGTAACGGAGATCCGTAGCTTTTTAGGTCTAGATGGGTATTATCGAAGATTCGTGAAGAACTTTTCATGATCGTAAAACCCAATGACCAATCTGACACAGAAGGGAGTAAAGTTCTTCTGGACACAAGAATGTGAAGACTGCTTCAAGGAGTTGAAAAAGAGGCTTATCACTGTGCCGGTACTCACACTCCCTTCAAGTGGAGAACTCTTTGTGGTGTATAGTGATGCTTCTAAGAAAGGATTAGGCTGTGTGCTAATGAAAAATGATAAAGTGATAGCCTATGCTTCAAGGAAGATGAAAATCCATGAGAAAAACTATCCCACGCATGATCTGGAGTTGTCGGCTGTGATCTTTGCGTTGAAAATCTAGCAGCATTATCTCTATGGAAAAAATGTGAGATATATACTGACCACAAGAGTCTCAAATATATATTCACACAGAAAGAGATTAATATGCGCCAACAAATATGGATAGAGCTCATAAAGGATTATGACTGCTCAATCCACTACCATCTTGGTAAGGCAAACAAGGTGGCATATGCTCTAAGTAGAAAGGATCCTGCATCTTTATCAATAATGAGAATTGAAAAAGATCCAGTATTATTGGATTTGAAAAGGATGGACATGGGAATCATTAAGGGAGGAACATCATCAATCCTTTCTCAAATGATTGCTCAACCATCCCTCTTGGAGAAAATAAAGGTTGATCAAAGAAAGGATGTGGAAATTCAGAAAAGGGTGGAAGCTGTTAAAAATGGGAAATCCTCTAATTTCAAAATTGATAAGGAAAGAGTTGTAAGATTTGGGACACGATTATGTGTACCATCTGATCCAGATATAAAGAAGGATCTATTGAATGATGCACATAGATCGACCTTCTCTATCCATCCTGGGAGTACCAAAATGTACCGTGATCTCCGAGAACACTTCTGGTGGGATTTAATGAAGAAGGAGATTGCGGAATATATATCACGGTGCTTGATATGTCAGCAAGTTAAATCTGAGTGACAAAAGTCTAAAGGTATGATGCAGCCATTGCCTATACCCATGTGGAAATGAAAAAATGTTACTATGGACTTTGTCACGAGTCTCCTGAAGATGTCAAAGAAAAATAATGCGATATGAGTTGTGGTTGACCGACTCACCAAGACATCCCATTTCATCGCTATTCAGGAAGATCTATTTCTTGAACAACTTGAAAAGTTATATGTGAAGGAAGTGGTGAGACTGCACGATGTTCGACTCTCAATTGTCTCTAACCGAGATCCAAGGTTTACATCTAAATTCTAGAGGAGTCTTCAACATAATTTGAGTACTGAATTGAGTTTCAACACGGCCTATCACCCCCAAACTGATGGCCAGTCTGAAAGAACTATTCAGATGCTTGAAGATATTCTTAGAGCATGATCACTAGAATTCAAAGGTGGATGGGATCAACATATCCCATTGGTTGAGTTATCATACAACAATAGCTTCCACTCAAGTATTCACATGGCTCCATATGAATCTCTGTATGGAAAGTGATGCAGAACTCCAACCTGTTGGGATGAAGTTGGAGAAAGAAAGCTACTTGGATCCGATCTTGTTCAAGAGATGATAGAGAAGGTTTAAGTCATCCAGAAACACATCAAAGCTGCTCAAAGTCATCAAAAGAGCTATGCTGACAACCGTCGAAGGGACTTGGAGTTCAACGTTGGAGATAAAGTCTTCCTTCGAATATATCCATGGAAGAGAGTCATGCGATTCAGGAAGAAAGGGAAGCTAATCCTAAGGTATATTGGCCCCTTTGAGATCCTTAACCGCATAGGAGCCGTTGCCTACCGACTTGCACTTCCACCGAATATGGCTCGAGTTCATGATGTTTTTCATGTATAAATCTTGAGGAATTACATACTTGATCCCTCACATGTACTAAACTCAGAGGTGGTGAAACTGGAAGATGATCTCTCCTATGAGGAGCATCTAGTAAAGATTCTGTATCGGAGAGATAAGGTTCTACACAACAAGACAACCCATCTTGTCAAAGTATTGTGGAGGAACCATAAGTTTGAGGATGCAACATGGGAACTGGAGGAAGCAATGAAGGAAAAGTACCCACATCTGTTTTTGGCCTAGAATGTAAAATGAAATTTCGAGGGCGAAATTTCTTAAGGGGGGAAGAATGTAACGACCCAATGTTTTTAATGGGAATTCCCTTCTTATAAATATGCCATAAAATCACATAATAATGAACTACTAAGTGATAAGTGACCTTAAAATATAAGTTTGTCACTTCTGTGTTTGGAATTTTGAAAATCTGACATACACGGTTGTGTTCAAGATGTTTTTTGGAGTCTAATAAAACAAAAATATTTTTTTGGTGAATAGTAACCTACCCTAATGAATAGTAACATACCCTTATGAATAGTGATATACCCTAATGAATAGTAACCTCACCTATGATAGTATAAAAATAATATTCAAGTTAGAAGTACAATATACCTATGTTTTAGAATGAGTCAATTCATGTTTTAAATCTGGTTTTTGATAATAAAATATGATTTTAATTAAATATTAAAATAATCATATTTAGAAAATTATTTTTGAAAAATGGACTTCATTTTTGGATTCTACATGTCAAAAAATGGTTAGGGTGAATTTTTGGGATTTTTCTGAAATACTTGAATTTTTGATGAATAGTAAAATACGATAAATTACAATAAATGCTAAATACTACATCATAGGTGATGTATGGCTGATGTAAGATGATAATCGCAAATCATCCTTGATTATTTTAGTATATTTGATGATAATTCTCAATTATTCATAGTCTTTGACTTAAATAATAAACTAATACTTAAAATAATGGGTAAACCTCCCCTCCCTCACTATAAATACCCCCTCTTCTTACCTCTTTCCCACACACCTCTCAAGCCTTGTGCCCAGCCCAAATTCTGCCCAAACATCCTCCCAAGCTCCTTCCCCACGTCCAAGTCCTCCTGATCTTACCAAAAGGCCAAAATCAAAGGCCTTAAGGGGGATCTCAAAGAGAGGAGATCAAAGGGTAAGGATCCCCTCTCATTTTCAAGTGTTTTGTTTTTAATTTCCTTCTTTTCTTATACCATATTCCCCTTACCTTAACCAAAAGGCATGAAAGCTCCAGAATATCATATATTATGGATTTTAATAATTTTTATGTAAAAATTCAATCATCATGCTTCTTCTCCTCTCCCTCACGTTCTAAAATTAAAACACCATCCGTGATCGACATCGTGGATAATGCGTTTTCAATTTCTTTTATCATATTTGTTTCTAGTCATGAAACCATTTATGTTATTGTTGGACCAGATTATTATGTATGTTATATATCCTATTTATGGTTCTGGAATCCTTATACACATGATATCAAATAATAAAACAAAACAAGTTAATTATGGGTAAAATCGCTAAAATTAATTCAAGCGTTTATCATTAATGTCTTATGTCATGGTTCTCTTTCAATCCAAGTAACCAAATGAATTTGGTAACCTTCTGGATGTTCACTAATGCTATATAACATCAATTCTGGACAACCAATTTCATCTTACATTTTATCCGAACCTAAATACAAGTGAACTTATCATTAAATCCAAGGAAACAAACAAACCCGAACCATGAAATTGAACCTTATAATCAATAAAAATGGGTATGAATTAAATTAAAAATATTATACTAAATATTTTAAATGTATATAAGGTTATGTACCTATTGATTAATAAACCTAATTTTATTATTCAGGTCATTAATATCAAGCGGAGAACACCACCGAAATTAAGGTAAGGGATCCTCCCCTTTTCTCTCTTAATCAAGATTGTCCTCTATACTTTTCCTTTTTATGTGTACTAGAAAATGATGGGGTATGTTTAAGAACCTCCCCATACTTCCTTCTGGATTTATAAGTGATGATAAACCCCATTTCTCTCTCATCAATCCCTCTTGGTCAAACCCGACACCATGCCGATAAAATCATAACGAATTCTACCTGAACCTTCTTTGTTCTTTCGGGTTGCCTTATCTTTCTTTCAAAATGGTGTTATATTATATGTCCATGTGATTCTTATGACTTCTGGTTAGTTGTAAAATATTCTTATATCAATACCCTTTCATCACATTCTTTCGGGGATATACATGATTTTGAAATATTCCCTCCTTAGAACTTTCCAATAAGCAAACCTATTTTAAGGGGACTTCCCAAAATTTTTACCCAAATTTCAAGTGCACTCTATCCTATGTTTTAAAACACCATTGTATTTATAAAATCAGTATTTATATTATGAAAACCTTCTTGGTTCAATTCTGGTTTTATATAAAAGAAATTCCTCTTTTCTATTTGAGAATCTCTAAAGTGTTTTCCTTAAGACCGCACAAAATTGTTTTAATGCTAATGTTTCTAAAATACATTTTTTGTATGTTGTAACTTATATTTGACACCACTTACCATATTATATGCCTATATTACCCTATTAATTTCCACGTATGTTCTAAATCCTTTCCATTCATGGACACTTTCGTGATACGCCTATTGGATATGTTTGCTGTCATGATTGTGGTACCCAATTCTTTCCATGGGTACCCTTATGTTTATCTATGGTTGATTATGTATGGTTATTTATGTGGAAAGATTATTTATGCGGCATGAATATTCATGAATATGTTGAGATGAGTGCACCCAGATAGTGCTCCAATGCATTGGGTAATGTTAAGTCTCATGAGATGCGATGTGAAATGGGATTGGTGGTTAGCCTTGACCCGTACTAAAATGAGAAACAGGATTGGCGGTTAGCCTTGACCCATACTAAAGATATGATTTAAGATTCTGCCACATTTATATGATTCCATGTTTATATGATCCCATGCTTATATTAAATTATTTCATAAGTTTCATGCTTTGGATATCATTATGTCATGCCTCTTAATTCATGTGCTTGAGGTGTATCCCTATGTTCATTCCCTTACTGGGCCTTTTTAGCTCATCCCTTTGTTAACGTGTTCCCCAGGGTACCCTATGAAGATGTAAGGGCTCAAAGGAATTTGGGAGCTCATTATGTAGATTAAATAAAGAAGTGTTTCTTTTAGCCCCATGTTTTATGTTATATGTACCTAGTCTTCCAAGACACTAGACTTAACGATCCTCAGATTGTACTCTGATGATGAATTATGTTTAAAATCATGAAATATTTTATGTAAAAGGCTTGGGTCTCTATAGCTTTATTATGGGAATTCAATGAGGGGTTTGAGAGAGAGAGAGAGAGATGAAGGGATGAAAGAGGACTTACGGTTTGAGAGAAGATATTTCAATTGAAGAAAAGAGTGAAACATATTTTGTTTGTATCATTTAGGGATTTCAAGCATCACAAATTCAAAATCATGGGATAAAAATAAACAAAATAATCAATAACAGTGATACAGGTAATAAAATAAAAATAAAATGAAAAAGTGTTAATACGGTGAGACCAGAACAGGTTGTCATAGTGAGACCGGAATAGGTTTTCATGATGAGACCAGAACAAATTATCACGGTGAGACCAAAACAGGTTTTCACGATGTCATCTCTATTGTGTGACTCCAAAATGGTGCAACCGTATTATTTGAAATAGTAAGTGCAAAATATTAATTGAGATACAATAACTGTGAGACCATAAACATGAAACAGTAAGTTGTGAGTCAGTAAGTTTTTGAAAACAATATACTTTCTACTTAAGATTTATCATTCTAAATTCATGTATGATGTAAACTATCCTTTCATAATTTAATGGTTTGGTGAATATATCAGCAAACTAATATTCAGTTCTAATTAATTCCAATGTGATATCAAATTTTTGATAATGGTCTCTCAAAAAGTGATGTCTTACATCAATATGTTTTGTCCTGGAGTGTGAAACAAGATTTTTTGAGATTTTTATAGAACTTTTTTGTCACAATTTATAGTTACATGCCTGAATTGATATCCATAATCTAGTAATGTGTGTTTCATCTACAAAATTTGTGCACAACAACTGCTAGAATCTATTTATTCAGCTTCGGTAGCAGATAATGCAACAGAGTTTTGTTTATTACTACACCATGATACTAGAGACTTGACTAAAAGGTGACATGTTCCATAGGTTCTTTTTTCTATCTAACTTAAAACCACTGAAATCAACATCATAATAACTAACTAACTCAAATGATTGTCCTCTGGGATAAAACAGTCCTAGATTGGGTGTATGTTTTAGGTATTTGAAAACCTTTTAACAACATTTAAATGATATTCCTTAGGGTTTGATTGAAAACGAGCATACATACAAACACTAAACATAATGTCAAGTCGGCTAGCAGTTAAGTAGAGTAAGCTTCCAATCATTCCTCTGTAAGTGGTTTGATCAATAGATTTTCCATCTTCATCAAGATCCAACTTACAAGTAGTACTCATTGGAGTATCATTACTTTTAGTTCTATCCAATCCAAAACATTTTAAAAGATATTTAGTATATTTTCTTTAATTTAAAATAATACCATCTTTATTTTGAAATATTTGAAATAAAAGAAAGAATTTTAGTTCACCCATTAAACTCATTTCAAATTCATTTTGCATCATTTTAGAAAATTCAATACATAAAGAATTTTTTGAAGATCCAAAAATAATATCATCTACATATATTTGGAATACTAAAACATCATTGTAAATTCATTTTATAAAAAGGGTAGGATCATATATACCTTTTGTAAAACATTTGGAAATAATAAAAGTACTTAATCTATCATACCAAGCTCTTGGAGATTATTTTAAACCATACAAATCTTTTGATAATTTGAAAACATGATTTAGAAAGTGAGGATTTTTGAAACTAGGGGGTTGTTCAAAAAATATATCCTCAGATATATACCCATTTAGGAATGAACTCCAGACATCCATTTGATATAGTTTGAAATTCATATGGGTAACATAAGCAAGCAGAATTCTAATGGCTTCAAGTCTAGCTACTGGTGCAAAGGTATCCTCATATTCAATTCCTTCCTCTTGAATATAGCCCTGTTAAACCAATATATCCTTGTTTCTAAATATATTACTAGCTTCATATACCTTATTTCTAAACACCCACTTAGTACCTATGATAAATATGTCTTTGGGTCTATCAAAAAGTTTCCAAAATTTTTTCCTTTCAAACTGATTAAGTTCTTCTTGCATAGCCATAACAAAAAATTCATCATTGATAACATCATTAATGTTTTTAGGTTCAAGTTTAATTTTCAACTTGATTTCTAAGAGAAGCTCTAGTTTGTGTTCCTTTATCTAAATCTCCTACAACAACATCTAAAGTATGGTTCTTAAGGGTTCTAACAGCTCTAAAAAAGACGATTTAGTGATTTCACATTCTTCAATAGGTTTGAGTTCATTATGAATTGAATATGTAGAATTTACATAACTAGAAGTTTTCATAGATTCCTTTACAGGATGGTTAGAGGATTTAGCATTGATGTCCAGATTTGACATATCATCCTACAGGTTCTCTAGAGAGGTCTTAGGCTCATGTGGATCTATCTCATCAAACTTAACATGGACATATTCCTCCACACATTTATTTCTTTTGTTAAAAACTCTATAGGATTTACTAGAGATTGAATATTCTAGAAAAATTCATTCATCACTCTTGGATGAAAACTTTTCAAGATTTTCCTTAGTATTAAGGATATAGACTTTGCAACCAAAAACTTTGAAGAATATTACTTTGGGTTTTTAATTGTTCCATAACTCATATGGAGTTATTTTAAGAATGGGTCTAATCAAAACTCTATTAATAATATAGCATGTTGTATTTACAGCTTCAGCACAAAAATAAATAAGTAAGTCATATTCACTAAGCATGGTTTTAGAAATTTCTTATAAGGTCCTATTTCTTCTTTCTACAACTTCATTTTGTTGAGGTGTTCCAGGGGAAGATAAATTATGACTATAGCCATTTTGTGAGCAAAAGGATTCAAAATATTTATTTTCAAACTCACGACCATGATCACTTCTTAAGGATTTAATTTTATGTTCTCTAATGTTTTCTACAGTTTTAGCATATTTGGTTAAATGAGAGAAGACTTTACTTTTGTGATCCAAAAAGAAAGTCTAAGTATATCTAGAAAATTCATATACAAGAACATAAACACAATGCTTCCCATTTAAACTAGAAACTCTAGATGGTCCAAAAAAATCCATGTAAACCAACTTGAGAGGTTGAGAAGTTGACACTTCTTTCTTTGGTTTGAAAGAAATTTTGTGTTGCTTTCCCTTTTGACAAGGATTACACACTTTATCATTTGGAAACTCAAGTTTGGGTAGGTTTTTGACAAAAAATTTTCTAGTCAGCTTTCTAAGGGAGTGAATATTGCAGTGTCCTAGTCTTCTATGCTAAATCTAGGAATCTCTGTGAAATACACTTAAACATGAATCATTTTGAGAAACTAAATAATCTAAGTTAACAAAATATAAATTTTCATTTCTCAATGCAGAAAATACTAATTCATTTTTAGAATTAAAAACATTGCAAGCATAATTTTCAAATTTAACATGAAATCCATCATCATATAGTTGTGAAATACTAAGCATATTATATTTTAGTCCATCAACAAAAAGTACTTTGGAAATTAAGAATGAGTTAGAGTTACCGATTTGTCCAAGGACAATGATTTTTCCTTTGGAATTGTCACCAAAGGTGACATGTCCAACATCAATTTTTATTAAGTTCTTGAAGTATGAATAGTCTCCTGTCATGTGTCTTGAACACCCACTATCCAAATACCATAAGCTTTTACAGAATCTCTTTAAATAATTTCCCTACAAAATAGTCAAATAAAAACAAACTTTGGTACCTGGGTCCAGTAATGTTAGTAACTAGTGCTTTAGGAACCCACATCCACCTCATAGGTTTCCTGTAAGAATAATCTAAAGTACTTGAAAAATAAACTCTATTTGGTCTAGAAAATCTTGAAACAATAGAGAGTGTATCATAATTTTAACTAGAAGAATGTTTTTCTGAACTAGGAGTAAAGCTGTATGTTCTAGATTTAGAAACAAAATTGGTTTTTCCAAAATTTCTTTTACCAATTTGATAGCCAATACTAGTAGTGTATTTAGGGGAAATCTATTTACTTAGAATTTGTACTAAAGTATCTTTACCATTGGTAAAACTTTCAAGGTATTTTTCAATTTCTCATTAGATATATTTAGTTCATTATTTTCTTTGAGTAATTAAAATTTTCTCTCTCTTTCTATAGTAAGTTTAGATTTAACAGTTGAGGTAAGAGCATACTGTTTCAATAAAGACTTGTATTTATCTTTTAGTTCATTACATGTCTCTTCAAGCATATTGCAATACTCAAAAATTTCTTCTTTAGACATATTTTCAGAATCACTTTCATCTCCAGAATAATAGTAATTTTGTATAGGATATTCCAGTGTTACCTCATATGTGTTTATCATAAAACACATATCGACTTTGTTATCCTGTTCATCATGTGAAGACTCTGAGTTACTTGAACTGTCCTTAGAAGCACTCCAAGTTTCTTTCATTGTATTTTTATACTTTCTATCTTTGTCCACATATTTCTTTTTATACTTGAGCTTGTGATATTCAGCCTTTACTTGTCCCTTTCACTTAAATTCATAACATACTATCTCATCAGACTTGTCATTTATTTTTCAATATTTTTTACAGCTTCCCTTTTGATCATATATTCCTCTGAAGTTAGGGTTTTTGAAAAATTTCTTCCTTTTGTAAAATTTCTTAAATCTTTTTGATAATTGAGTCATCTCCTCATCATTGTTAGGTGATGATTGTTCACTGGTGGAAATTTATAAAGAAACTTGTAGTTTCTCCTTTTCTTTGTGTTTTGAGGTGGTGGTATTGAATGCCAAAGATTTTCTTTTGGGTTCATCCTCCTCTTTCTTGTTGACTTTTAACTCCTCTTCATACATCATTAGTTTCCCAATGAGTTTTTTAACATGTAATTTGATGATGTCGCATGACTCTCTAATAGATACAATGTTTCCTCTCCATCTATTAGGTATGCATATGAGAATCCTCATGATTTGTTCTTTGGCAGTAACTTCTCTTCCAAGAGAAATCATTGTGTTGACAATTTCTTTGAACTTGAGATACATGTCAGAAATAGGCTCATCAGGCTTCATTTTAAAGTTATCATATTTAATAGTATAAGTATTAAGTCTCATTTCTTTCACACTAGAAGTTCCTTCATGTGAAACATACAAGGTATCCCAAATTTCATGGGTAGTTTTACAAGCAGAAATTCTATTAAATTCCACATCCCCTAAAGAGAAATATAAAGAATCCATGGATTTACAATTGTTGTTGTAATAAGTCTTGGTTAGGTCATCCCAAGTAATTTTATCAGTATCAAAAATCTTATACTCATCTATAATTGAAGACCAAATTTCAAAGCCCATACTTTCTAAATGAATTTTCATTTTAGTTTTGTATTGGCAATAATTAATTACATTAAATAATGGTGGTCTATTTGTTGAAGCACCTTCAAGTCTATTATCCATAATAAAAAAAATACTTTTAAAGAGATAAAAATTTAGAATTAACAGAAATTTACAGATCTTTAAAGTACAAATAAAATCATAGCTGAATAGATTTTAAAAATAGATTCTTAATAGGAATAAACTCCTCTGATACCAAATATTGGTCGGAGTAGATTACTCAGGGGGGGGGGGGGTGAATTGAGTATCTATTCAAATTTCTATTTAAAAGTTTTCTTAGAAAGGTTCCCCAATAAAAAATGAATACAACCCAATTAATCATGGTAATACTTTTATAAAAGTTTGACTGTTTAAATAACCTCTCAGAATATTGATTAATTCTTAGTAATATCAATATGAGTTATTGATACTACGTTTGCAGCTATTCTAATTAGACAAAACAATTATAACTTCTATCAAGGACTAACTATCAAAGTAAAATCTAGTGTTTTCTGAAATATACAATAAAGCTGAGAAAAACGAAATTAAATAATAGAACAGATAAAACAAGTGGTTTAGTCTCAATCTGAGACCTAATCCACTCCACTTGTTGATCACTTGCCACCAAGTAATTTATATTAATAAACTTGATCCACACCCTGGATTGGGGTAAACAATAGTGCATTAGAATGTCCAGGTCACACAACATCTTCCACATTTCTTCGTGGGTATAAACTACCAAGTCACACAAGGAAATCTTCCACACTTATCCATGGGAGTAAAAAAATTTAAAAAGATACGAAAAAAAGGATATCTTGTATCCTTCAGTTTAGTGTAGGAGACAATGAGTGTTTTAATACAAACATACATAGACTGCTTGAAAGCTAAAAACAGTACACAACAGAGCAAATATGATGAGAAAAGGTTAGAAGTGCTCTGAGTGTTATTATATGTAGCTCTGGACTTGTAGGATGAAGCAAATGCAAGTATCAAGTCTTCTTGTGAAAAACAGAGTATCACAAGTCTACCAGTTCGATGGTGTAAACTGTCTAGCACATGTTCTTCTTAGAGGTGGTACTGTGAAGATGTTTTTGGCTCTGATCTATGGTAGTTCATACTTTGGAATCGAGAGTGCTTCGTGTGTTCTTCAGTTGTTTTTATTGTTTCATGTATCAGTTCACTCTTCAAATGACCGCGCTTCTGCTTCTATGTATGTGTGTTTTTGCAGCCCAACTTATCTTCCTTTTTAATTATGGGTGCACACATTGGAACCAACATGATGTATATATTCTGCACCTCGTACCTCTTAATATCAGGTGACATGTCTACAAAGAAACATTAATTATGTCAGTGCCTTTAAATGACTCAAATATGACCGTTAGAAATTAAATTGAAAACCACAAAACATATTAAAGAATGGTGTCATAGTCTCTCTAGAAATGGTGTCACATGGAAATAGTGTCACCATGAAATTGTGTCTTCTTCTTTTCCATTGTGCGGTGATACAGTCATGACGACATATTTGTATTGAGATTAGGAACTGGTAGCATAAAATAGATGTTAGAATCACGATGTCCGATGATTTTACAAACTTTGAATGACGTCTTAGTGATGGTTGCAAGGAACCAATGTCATAGACTTCATGAGATCTGAAATTGGTTATGGTGTCTGGGTCATGGTGTTTGGGTCATGCTGTCTGGGTCACGATGTCTGGGTCATGGTGTCTGGGTCATGGTGTCTGGGTCACAGTGTCTGGGTCACGGTGTTTGGGTCATTTTCCAGAAAACCAAAACCGGTGGCAGACTCACGGTTTCTCAGACTTAGCCAAATATCTGTAAGCAGTCTTAAGAAGTAATATTCATAGAATGAATTAGACTTAATCATATATATAATAAATCATTATAAAACAAACTTAAATATAGTTTACAATAATAAAAAATGATTTAGTATGATTTAGGACTAACAAGATTTAGTGGAAGTTTATTTAAAGCACAAAAAAACCAACCATCTCTTCACATGATTTGAGATATATTAAACATGATTTACAAGATTTTTGATCATTAAAACATGATTAAAACTTGAGGATTCCAATAGGGACGATCATTGTAAGGGGATACAGAAGTCTATATATAATAATAAATAAAGGGGGCTTCATGATGGGTGGGTTATCCTTGGGGGGATATGACCTTCATGTTTGAACCTATGGATGTGAGGTGTATATGTGTTTCATTGTAGCTGTATATTAATAAATATTAATAAATACAAATAAATATTAATAAAGATTCATAAATACTAATTAAATATTAATTAAATATAAATAAATATCAATGATTATAAATAAATATTAATAAATACTAATAAATATTAATTAAATATTAATAAATACTAATTAAATATTCATATGGATTATTTAAATATTCTTAAATACTAAAAAATATTAAAAAAATATTAATAATATCAGATAAATTTTAATAAATATAAAATAAATATTAATAAATATAAAATGAATATTAATAAATATTAATTAAATATTAATAAATATTAATAAATATTAAATAAATATTCATAAATATTACTAAATGTAAAGACCTCGACCCCAGTAGCTCAGAGCCGGTGTCTTACTTTATTACACTGGTATAATAAACAAGGAAGTCGCATTCTGAAGGACCGAATAGTTTAGTAGCTTTGAAAAACTAGATACAAACATAATTTTTACATTGAAACTTAAAAGGAAAAACAAAATAGAAACTCTATTGGAAACACTCATAAACTCCTATATTATTCTTGCAAATCATTCATAATATACATCTTCGCATCCTGAGGAAAATAAAACATAAGAAAGGGGTGAACTCAAATGCTCAGTAAGGGTAAGGAATACAAAAAAAGCTATTATAAACATAAATAACAAGACAAAGAGAATAACTAAAATCACATGTGATTAAAATATAATCTTTTGTATAATATGACAAGAATAAAATCCTAATTAATAATGCCATATAAATAAACATATGAGAATGAAACTTAATCATGAATATTATACTAATAAAACAATCATATGAATTATCATCTACTAATATCATAATGAGGGAATACATAATACCAGATATCATAAACATATCGTCAAGACTTCAACCAATACATCATACATAAATGGGTAAAAATCCATCCTAGTTTGTCTAATGAGACCTACTGATGCATCGAGGGGTTATAACATGCCTTGTTAGTCACATACTAAGTCCAATGAATTCATCATATGAATGAGGTGGAACATAATAAATATATAAATTAACATTGAAACTAGCATATGAAATATTATTAACTTCCCCCAAATAATAAACATAATCATAAATCTTCTAGAGTAATATGGAGAATGATATCAAGATAGCACATCCCCATAAATAATCATAAACCATTCAATAAAATATGGTAGATTGCAACATAATAGAATAAGAGATCAATCTCAATAAAGCATAGGATTCAACAAAGTGTGTTGAAATAGATGAAAATATTATAATAAAATCATTGAGGAATTCTTGAGAGAAATACCCTTTTTTACTTTGGCAAGAAAAGTTCTTTTGGAAAATCATTTGTATTTTTTATAAAATTAGATTGTAAACATGTATATCTCAGAGAAAAATGATAATGAAATTATATTTTAAGATTATTAAAATAATATTCATAGTAAAATTTGTCAAATAAAGTGAAAACATGTAAAAAGAGTGTTTAAGAAACATTAGAAATGAGCCACTTCAATGTGGTTTAAGGGAAATATAAATGAGTCTTTAAAGTGGACAAAGCATAATTGTTTGCATAAAATCATAAATGAACAAAAATAATTTTTCATGATAAAAATAGTGATTTTAGAAAAATATTGGTGGTTTAAAATAGATTATGGAGTGTTCTTGAAAATGGGTAAGAAATTGGGAAGTTTCCTTTATCCAGACTTGCTTATTGGAAGAAATTAAAAATGGAATCTTATAAAACATATATTTACCGTCAAAGAAAGAAGAATTGATAAATTTAAATATTTTTGGAGAATACACACATAATATAGAAGGATAACACAAGAATAATTAATAATTAAATTGGGTAAAGCGAGAGAAAACGTAATCTGAAGGAAAAAATGGAGGTTTGGGAAGAAACTCTTACCACTTTGCAAATAGTTTAACCATATGCCCCATAAAATTAATGATCATCAAATAAGACATTGATCACCATAAATACAAAAATATTCATGATATGATACATCAATGGTCAGTATACATACACCAAACATAATAAATAATAGTGAATAAGACATACCTCACAGAAATAAAAGTGAGATGAGAAAACCCCTTACCTTATGTTCGAAAGAGTTCCACACTTGCACTTAATCTCATGGGATAATGAAATTAGATTTATTAATAATTTAATTCAAAACATATTAAATATTTATTTGATTTATTATAATTTTATTAAGTTCATTTATGGATTTTTGATGAGTTATAAGGTTGAATTTCGTTGTTTGGGAGTGTCCGTTTCCTTGGTTTTCATGATTGATTCACTTGTATACATGTATGAAAGATCATATAAAATGAGACTAATTATCCATAATTGAAATTATATTTTTTTTTCAAAAGGTTGGGGCCGAAGCCTCAATTTATTATTTGAAAGCAAAGACCTCTTTAGACTGGGTAGAGGGAGACCCATTACATAGCCCGAAGGCCCAAGGCCAAGTGGCCTGAATACAAGGCTTGAAAGCCCATTTTTTTGGACCAAAGGACCCCTCGGTGAACAGTACTGCTATAGTACCCGCGCTGCTACAGTTCCTGTTACAGTACCGCCACCGCTATAGTATCTTCTACAGCCCTCCGCCGCTACAGTGCTGCCACTGCTACAGTGCTGCCGCTGCAACAGTACCTGCTACAGTACCTGGGAAATTCGCCCCTGCCCGGATTCGATCCTGGGTCTTTTTGGATGCCAAGCAGGATCCTATACTAGGGTACAGGCTCGTTGGCCCATAATTGAAATTATATGTTATTAATTAAATTTCATAAGATTAAATGGTCTTATATATCAATTTTTTTAGATATGGAGATGATTCAATAGATAAAACATTAATAATAATCATTTAGATTATTTTGGCGTTTTTTGATCATCACACACTAGTTTTGTTTTATTAATTAATACTATGTATATATACTAGTTCAAGAACACTAAATAAGTTGTAATATACGTTTTAGAATATCTTTTAACCATTATAATGTTTTTATCACCAGTCTTGAAAGTGGTAATGAAAACTCATCGTCCACGATGACGGTAAATTGACACATCACAAAAGATATTTTTATTTTTAGAATAAAAGGGAGAAGAGAATGGGTTTGATGAGGAATATTCTATTAACATAATAAAATTAAACCACATATAATATAATAGAGTTATCATGAATTTTTTGGATATAGGAGGTAAGTAAAGGATAAGAAAAGAAATGAAATTGAAAGATAAACAAAAGAACAAAAGATGATTTTACATCTTGAATTTTTTCTCCTTGAGAACCTCCTTAAGGATCTTGAAATTGGTATTTTTGTGAGACCAGGAACACTATAATGTGGAAAGTTATGAGAAGATGATAATTTGGAAGAATATAGTCGAGAAATATGACATAAGGTGATGAAATTATGTGAAGGAATAAGTCCCTTTTTATAATTGAGGTGAGAGACAATTTAGAAATTTCTTAAAATACTAAAATATAATAAGTCTAATATAAAGGTGAAGACTTACAAAATACCTAAAAAACATAAAATATCAAATTTTTGATGGAATATTATAATATTTGGAATTATTCAATTTTTTTTTAAATAATTTAATTAAATAATTTATTCATAAAATATATTTTTTGTCAAAATTAACACTATTCATAACTATTACTTTAAAACATAAAAAAGTATAAAATTTGAAAAAAATATTTCATTATATCCTAGAAATATCATATTCATCTTGATAATTCTTGGAATACCTTAAAAATCTCAAATTATATTTATTTTAATATTTTTAATATCATTTATTTGATTTTTTCATTAATTAAATAATTACTGCATCATCGTTGTGCAAGCCATTAAGGCAATTATTTATTCCCTAAAAATTAGAAATAAATTTTCATTAAGAATATAAATTTATTATCTTTAAAATGACTATTTATGGTTGAATATCTCTTCTGGAAAACCATATATTAAAATATTATACTAATTAAAAACTATAGTGTGAACAACTTAACTTTCTTTTGAATAAAATATTTTAAGGGTCCTAATCATATCCACGTGGCTCTAAATTATTATTAATTAGACCCTTGTATAATAATTTTTGATATATAATCAACTAATAAGATTTAGCTAAGTTTTTGGATCATTTAATTGTACTTATAATTTTAATTAAAATCATTTTATTAATTTTTCTTCTACTTGCACAAGCACCACATCAGCGCTGCACAAACATTAAAGTTAATTATTTCATATATAAAAATTAAAAATAAATTACTATTATAGCACCCCAAGATTTTACGATATGTATCTTATTCAACAAATTTAATTCATTTGATAGTTTACATTACACAAACGAACCGTGATATACAATTAAATAGTAACTTGATCGTTGGAATAGTAATGTGACCATTAGGAATAATAATCTGACTAATTGAATAGAAACGTTACCTATTAAAGTATAAATAAAATTTATGTATCTTATAAAATATTATATATCTATATCATGGAATAAGTAAATAAATGTATTAAAAATGATAAATTAAGTGTTGGTATTTTTGTGAAACGTAAATGTATATTTATAATTGTATAATTAATATAATAATTTAAAAGAAAGTTTATTTTCATAAAATATATTCATAAATTAATATTTTTCTGTCTTATTATTATAATATAATTTTATGTGACCTTAATTAATTTTTCAAAGTGTCATAAAATCAGTTATAATTTTAAAATCGATATTTTTCAAATGAATAATGATTTTGATTTAAAATAAATTTTATCATATTTAGAAAATTATTTTAAAAAAAGGAGTCTATTATTGAATTCTATACATCAAAAAATGGTTAGGGTGATTTTTTGGGTTTTTTCTAAAATAATTGAATTGTTGGTGAATAGTGAAATCCGATAATTTACGGTATATGATAAATACATGAACGATTGAGTCATGGATGTTGTATAGATGATGTAAGAACCATTGGTTCAAAATCACATGAAATATTTATTGTATTTAGTTATAATAATAAATACTATTCATAGTCTTGATCCAAAATAATACACTAATGAATAAAATAATAAAAAAACACATCTCTCCTCCACTATAAATACCACCCCTTCTCCTCACATATTCTAAGTATTGAAGCTTGTTCAATTTCTGACCAATACTTTTTCTAAGTCTCTCCCCCACATTCAGAATCCCTTGATCTCACCAAAATACCAGTCCCAATCCCCTTAAGGAGGTTCTCAAAGAGAATAATTCAAGAGGTAAAATCCTCTTTCGTTTTGCATTATTTTTCTTTTAAATTTATTTTATTTTCTTATTCCTCCATCAATTACCCTATCCAAAGGGAAAAAATAACTCCAGTATCATACATATACTGTAATTTTATTTTCTTAATGTTATATTAATCATCAATTCTATCATCCCCTCCTTTTATTCTAAAAAATGAAAACATCATCTATGAGGTGTTGATTTACCGCCTTCATGGATGATGATTTTTTGTTTTTCAATTCCACCTTCAAGAATAGTCATAAAACCATTATTATGGTTAAATAATATTTCATTATACATATTATAAGTTATATAATGGTATGGAACTAGTAAATATACATAACATTAATTAATAAAAAACTAGTTTGTGATGATCGAAAAAATGCAAAAAATAATCTAAACGGTTATCATTAAAGTTTTATCAAATGAATCAATATCATATATGAAAAAAATAATATATAAGAAAATTTAATATTCTGTAAGTTCATTAATAATATATAATTTCAATTCTGGATAACTATTTCCATTTTACATGATCTTTCATACATGTATACAAGTGAACCAATCATCAAAACCAAGGAAACAAACACCCCCAAATGATAAAATTAAATATTATAAATCATCAAAAAGTTCATATATTAACTTAATATAATTATAATAAATCAAATAAATTTTGAAGAGGTTATGAATTAAATTATTAATGAATTGAATTTCATTATCTAGAATATTAAGTGCCATTGCAGAACACTTTCAGACATAAGGTAAGGGATTCTCCCCGAGCATCCATTTTTTCCTTTGGGTTACTATTTCTCTCTCTTTACCCCAATGTAATTCTTAATTATTCTTGTTTACTACTACTAAATTTTGTATATATTTTCTAAAAATATTTACCTATCTCAATTCTTCTTTATTTGATGATAAAATACTTGTTTTATAAGGTTCTCTTTTCAATTCCTCCCGATAAGCAAGCCTGATTTAATGGAACTTTCCAATTTCTTACCCATTTTCAAGTACACTCCATAATTTGTTTTAAGCCAACAATATTTTTCTAAAATAACTATTCTTATAATAAAAAAAATCTTTTTTCATTTTTGGTTTTATGCAAACAATTACACCTTTACCCGCTTTAAAGAATCTTTTATATTCTTCCTTTAATCGTACTAAAGAGGCTCTTTTCTAAAGCTTCTTAAAAAAATCTTTTTATATTTTTTAACTTCATTTGGACATCATTTATCAATATCTATAGATATTTTACTTTATTAATGTATAAGTATGATTTAAATCAATTTTTTCATGGAAACCATTATGATATTCACTTTGACCACTTATTCAAAGTGTGTGTGTATGTATACTTAAATTTTATTTATGATCATCATTCATTGAATATTTCATTAAATATCCATATTTATTATATCATGAATATGATTATTGTCTAACCCATATACCATTTTTACATATGATTTTTTATTTGAATGTTATTATTTAATTGAATCTATGTATGAAAAATTCTTTGGACTTTCAGTAATAGGTGGGACCCGGTTATAGATAGCCCCTTGATGCATCGATAGGTCTCATGAGACAAAACAGTTTGAAAAAAACACTTTTTGTTTGTTTATAAATAGAATCAGATGGGTTTCTACCCACATAATTAAACTACCTTGATGGTATAATGGTTCATGTGCTATATACCTGATGTCTAATAAATAAACATTTTATTCATTCAGTATTAAGTTATTATTTTCCATGATATTTTCACTAAAAAAAATCTATGGCTACATTTTCATTCTCAGTGTATTGATGACATGTGTTTTTTATATTATTTACCTTTCCATAATTTCTATGACTTATTTAAATTGCTTATTATTATTTTATATAACCCTTAATGAGTTTTTGAGCTCACCCTTTTATTTTTTTTCCTTCCCCAGGTTGTGAAGATGAAATATTTGAATAAGTGGTAAAAAAGTTTATTTTCTTTTACTATGTTCTATATTTAATTACCAATGTAATAAGGGAACCATGTATGCATATATTTCTTCAATACTACTAAACTGATCGATCCTTGGTGATGTGATTTCTTGTATCTATTCCAAATGATCACTGGCTATGGGCTATTAGGGTCGGGGTTGTTATAGTTGATATCAAAGCAAGTTTAGTAGAAAACTTGGGAACTAGATGTTAAATAAACATGATAATTATAATAAATCCTCGTAGTTAATTTTTGGATCAGTACTCATGATGATTATGAGATAAATTAGTGTGTTCCATTATTTAGTGATGATACCTAATGGGAGGAAAGGAATCAATACCCATGAACAATGTATGGATTTCCTTACTAATCCAGTCAACATAATTAATGTTAGTGTTGGATCTGATAAGATCATGACTATATTAAGACAACTTACTCATTTTATGACAAATTACCACATTATAACTATGTTGGATCATTTCATGTGGTAAAATCCCCCATCTTTTAGTGGTACTACTAATCTAGTGGTAGCTGATCAGTGGATCAATTCCCTCGAAAAGATATTTCTAACATTGAGATGTGATGAAAGGGAAAAGGTAGTACTGACAGTATATTTTATCAAGAAATATGTTGATCAATGGTGGTCATTGATCCAAAATACTAAGGAGTAAGATGAAATATAATACATGGAATGAAGAACTTTAAAAGAAATATTCTTCGAAAAATACTTCCCTTATGAGTAACAAACTGAAATGAAGAGAAAATTCCTTATCTTAAAACAAAGGGAAGAAGAGAGTGTTATGGAGTATGAGGATACCTTCAAAATACTATCCAGGTATGCTATAGATCACATACATGATTTATAATACAATATTGATCATTTATTTTAAGGTTTTATGCCAAGTATCTGAAGGGCACCGAGTTATCAAATATTTTCATCATATGATGAAATGGTATTAAGTGCTATCAAAACAGATAAGGAATTCACTAGATCTTATATGTTCAAGGGTAATCAATAGAAGAAGAGGTTTTTTGATAACCATGTAAAAGGTGAAGTGTTAATAAAGAATATGGGAATGAAACAATTTCCATGATGTAAAAATTGTGAAAAGAATCATCCTGAGAAATGCTTGAAAGGAATGAGAGTTTGTTAAAGTGTAGATAAAAGGGTCATCAAGATAATGATTGAAATGGGAAGAAAAAAAATAAATGATGTTAAATTATTTAACTATAATTAAATGAGGCATTATTCAAACTAATGTCCAAGTGTTAGGGGAATCTATGATAGAAGAGGTCAAGGGGAGATGACCAAGATTATTCAATCACCATAGCTGAAGTAGAAGTACCCAATGATGTGGTGGCAGGTAAAATAATCCTATCTTCAAATTTATCCAATTATTTATTTGATTTTGGATCACCACACTCTTTTATATCTACTTAATTTCCAATAAAATTATATATTTACCTTTTGATTTAATAACGGATTTATCAGCTAAAACCCCTAAGGGATGTCTCATTAAAAAAAATATGTATGACAATTCCCATTATGGAATATAAACATGCTTTATTTACTAACCTTATCATTATACCTATGGTTTACTTTGATATAATCCTCAGTATGGACTAACTTTCAAAATATTATGTAAAAATTTATTGCAAGAGGAAGGAAATTTTGATTTGTGAGGAAGATATAGAATCCCTTATCTTTAAAGTAGAACACTAATTATCTAATTCTTATCTAGATCCACCCCAATAGCTCTATTAAATGAAATTCTTGTGGAGGAAGAGAAAACAACATCTAGGGATGAAGAAAGTAATCTTTAAATTGAGGATATACCTATTGTACAAGAATACATTGATTTATTTCCATAGGAATTACATGGACACCCCCTAGAGTGTGAAGTTGAGTTTAATATTGATCTAATACCTAATAAAAGACCAATATTAAAGACTCTGTATAGAATTAACACCATGGAATTAGTGGATCTAAAGAAAAAATTAAAGGAGTTGAGTAATAAGGTATTTATTCTCCCTAGTGTTTCTCTATAGGGAGACCATGTTCTTTTTGTTAATAAGAAAGATGGATCCTTGAGGCCATGTATTAACTATAGAGAAATCAATGCTATTACAATAAAGAAAAAGTATCTTATACGTCACATTGATGATTTATTTGATCAAATTAATAGAGCTCAATATTTCTTAAAGACTAACCTTCATTATGGGTATCATCAGTTGTGAGTAAAGAAGGAATATATTCTTAAGACAACTTTTCAGATAAGGTATGGACATTACGAGTTCACAGTAATGTCATTTGGATTGACTAATTCACCCTATGTTTTCATGGATCTAATGAAAATAATATTTAAGGAATATCTTGATGATTTTATTGTAGTATTTATCGATTACATTTTGGTGTATTCTAAAAACTATAAAGACCATGAGAATCACTTTCAGTTTATTATTGAGATACTCTTAGAAGGAAAGAGTTATATGGTAAATTTAGCAAGTGTGAATTCTGGCATCAAAAAATTTATTTTCTTAGCCATATTATCTCTAATGATGGAATCTCAGTTGATCATGTGAAGTAAAAGGCAATCTAAAAATGAAATACACAAAAAAACATAATCTAAGTATATGGTTTTATTAGTTCATAAGGTTACTATCGGTGTTTCATGCATAATTTTCCCGATTGTCTAACC
Organism: Viscum album; assembly: GCA_963277665.1. Taxonomy (NCBI): domain Eukaryota; kingdom Viridiplantae; phylum Streptophyta; class Magnoliopsida; order Santalales; family Viscaceae; genus Viscum; species Viscum album. Next base: position 659,724,120 of record OY728140.1, read on the forward strand.
TGCTAACTGAACTCACACATAAAGGGGTTAAGTTTATATAAAAAAAAGAATGTGCAGAATGTTTTAAAGAATTGAAGAGAATATTAGTCAATGATAAAATTTTGAATTTAAATTCAGGAAACGATGGGTTTGTGATATACAGTGATGCATAGAAGAAAGGTCAGGGTTGTGTCCTTATGAAAAATGATAAAGCTATTGCATATGAATCAAGGAATTTGATAACTCGTGGAAAAAATTATCCAACTCATGATCTTGAGTTAATAGCCGTAATCTTTACTCTGATGATATGGAGACACTATATCTATGGTGAAATATGTGAGATATATATGGATCACAAGAGTTTTAAATACATATTTACATAGAAATAACTCAACATGAGGCTGAGACAATGGCTCGAGATACTCAAATATTATGATTTCTCAATACACTACCACCTAGGAAAATAAAATAAGGTAGTTGATGCATTAAGTAGGAAAGATCATGGAATTTTAACCCAAATAAGGATTGAGAAAGACCCTATGTTATTGGATATAATAAATATAGATATGGAAATTGTTAAGGAAGATGGAACATGACTTCTTTTTCAAATCATTTCTAGACCATCTTTACTGGAGAAGATAAAAGGTTCTCAATCCCATAATAAGAATTTTCAAAAGAAAATTAAAGTGGTTAAGGATGGAAGATTGGCGTACTTCATGTATGAGGATGAAATTCTGAAATTTGGCAAGAGGTTATGTGTTTCATCAATACCTGAGCTAAAAATACAACTATTATATAATTATCATAGATCAAACTTCTCTATACACCTTGGTAGTACCAAGATGTATAAATATCTGAAGGAACATTTTTGGTGGGATAATATGAAGTGAGAAATATATATATTTACAATTTTATAATTAATATAATAATTTTAAAGTTTTTTTTTGTAAAATATATTCATAAATTAATATTTTTTTCTATTATTATTATAAGATAATTTTATGAGACCTTAATTAATTTTTCAATGTGTCATAAAACTAGTTATAATTTTAAAATTAGTATTTTTCGAATAAATGATGTTTTTAATTAAAAATTAAATTTATCATATTAGGAAATTATTTTCAAAGAAGGAGTACATTTTTGAATTCTACACATTTAAAAATGGTTAGGGTGAATTTTTGGGATTTTTCTAAAATAGTTGAATTTGTGGTGAATAGTGAAATTCGGTAATTTACAGTATAAGATAAATACATGAATTATTAAGTCATGGATGATGAATGGATGTTGTAAGAACCATTGGTTCAAACTAACATGAACCAGTTACTGTATTTAGTCTCAATAATAAACACTATTCATAGTTTTGAGCCAAAATAATAAACCAATGAATAAAATAATCAAAAAACACCCCTCCTCTACTATAAATACCACCCCTCACCACCCATTATCCTCACACATTATTAGCCTTGAAGACTATATAATTTCTGAAAAATACTCTTCCCAAGACCCCCATATTGCAGCCTTTGGTCTCACCAAAATACCAATCACAATCCCCTTAATAAAGTTCTCAATGAGAAGAATTCAAGAGGTAAAAATCCTCTTTCGTTTTCCTTTATTTTTCTTTTAAATTTATTTTCTTTTCTTATCCTTCCCTAACCTCACCTATCCAAAGGGACATGATAAATACAGTATCATACATATAATTGAATTTTATTTTATTAATGTTATATAAATCATCAATTCTATCCTCCTCTCCTTTTATTCTTAAAAAATGAAAACATCATCTGTGAGGTGCCGATTTGCTGCCTTCGTGGATGACGAGTTTTAATTTTTCAATTACACCTTCAAGGATAGTTATAAAACCATGATTATGGTTAAATAAAGTTTTATTATACATATTATAAGTTATATAATGGTTTAGAACCAGTATATATACATAATATTAATTAATAAAACAAAATTATTTTATGATGATTGAAAAAATGAAAAAATAATCTAAACGGTTATCATTAATGTTTTATCTAATGAATCATCCTCATATTCAGAAAAGAATGATATATACAAAAATTTAATATTATGGAAGTTCATTAATAACTTATAATTTCAATTCTAAATAAATATTCCCATTTTATATGATCTTTCATGCATGTATACAAGTGAGCCAATCATCAGAACCAAGGAAACAAACACTCCCGAACAACAAAATTGAGTCTTATAACTCATAAAAAAGGCCATAAATGATATTAATAAAATTATAATAAATAAAATATATGTTGAATATGTTTTGAATTAAATTATTAATTAATCTAATTTCATTATCTATAACATTAAGTGAAAGTGCATAACACTTTCATTCATAAGGCAAGGGATTCTCACAGAACTTATATTTTTTCCTTCAAGTTACTCTTTCTCTCTCTTTACCCCAATTTAATGCTTAATTATTTTTATGTACTCCTCCTACATTCCATGTTTATGTTCCAAAAATATTTACCTATCTAAATTATTCTTTATTTTATGGGGAAATACATGTTTTATAAGGTTCTCTTTTTCAATTTCTCTCGATAAGAAAAAACGATTTAAGAGAACTTTCCAATTTCTTATCCATTTTCAAGTACAAACTATAATATGTTTTAATCCACCAATATTTTTTTAAAATAAATATTCTTATCATGAATTTTTTTTTTTTAATTTTTTGTTTTATGCAAATAATTATACCTTTGCTCGCTTTAAAGTCTCTTTTATATTCTTTCTTTAATTGCACAAAAGAGGGTCTTTTCTAAAGTTTCTTAAAAACTATTTTTACATGTTTTCACTTCAGTTAGACATAATTTATCTAGATATATGCCTATTTTACCTTATGAATTTCTAAGTACGATTTAAATCCATTCCTTCATGGAAACCATTATGACATTCCCTTTGACCACTTATTCCTTGTGTGTGGTGTATGTATACTTCACTTTTATTTATGATCATCATTCATTGAAGATTTAATTAAATATACATATTTATTGTATCATGGATGTGATTATTTTATTACCTGTATACCATTTTTACATATGGTGTTTTCTTTGAATTTTGTTATTGGATAGAATCTATATATGAAGAATGCTTTGGACTTGTAGTAACGGGTGAGACCCAGTTATAGATAGCCCCTTGATGCATCGATAGGTCTCATGAGACAAAACAGTTGGTGAAAAAACCTTCGTGTTTGTTTATAAAAATAGAATTAAATGGGTTTCTACCCACAAAATTAAACCATCTTGACGGTATAATGTTTTATGTTCCAGATACATGACGTCCAATAAATAATCATTTTCTTCATTCAGTATTGAGTCATTACTTTCCATGATATTTTCACTATGAAAAAAATCTATGGTTGAATTTTTAATCTCAGTGTACTTATGGAATAGTTTTTTATATTATTTACATTTCCCTAATTTCTATACCATATTGATTTTTCTTATTATTATTTCATATAACCCTTACTGAGCATTTGATCTCACCCCCTTTTTTTTCCTTCCCCAGGTTGTAAAGATGAAATCTTTGAATAAGTGAAAAGAATCAGTTTATTTTTTTTTTTTTTCATATTTTATGTTTAATTACTGATGTAATAAGGAAACCATTTATGTATCTATTTCTTCAATAATACTAAACCGATGAATCCTCGGTGATGTTATTTCTTATATCTATTCCATTGTAATAAAACAACCATCAACTCTGGGTTACTAGGGTCAAATTTGTTAAAAATATCATAAAAATTAATTAATTAGTCTCAATATAACCTTTTTGATTCATTAATTCTGTATATTTACTCATATACATGTCAAGACAACTTCTTTAATTTGTTAATTTGTCTTTTCTTGCCTTGTGCAAGCAATACACATGTATTTGAATAAGATTCATGTTATATAACTCTAAAATTTGAAACTATCATCGAAAAACATAAATTATACATAATAATTAATAAATAAGTCATTAAAATAATTTTTACCACTTAATTATTATCTATAAGGTACCAAATTTGACTTTTCCAACACTGTGCAGGCACTACGTCAGCACTGACAATGATTTTTATACTTATCAAAAAATAAATTATAACTTAAATGTTTTGAATTATTCTTTGTACAATATTTATATTATAATTTAATAATTTAGTCATTATATATGTTTAATAAAATTTATATCATAATTATATCTTTGCGAAGTCACAAAAATACTGCATTTTTTTTAAAAAATTGTATTTTTTACTATTCCCAAAAAAATATACTTTTTTAGAAAATTCTCAAAATTTCACCCTAACCATTTGTCGATGTGTAGATTTAAAAAATAGACTCATTTTTATGAAAATAATTTTCTAAATATGATAAATTTAATTTTTAATTAAAAACATCATTTATTTGAAAAATACCAATTTCAAAATTATAACCGATTTTATGACACTTTCAAAAATTAATTAAGGCATCATAAAATTATATAATAAATATAAGACAAAAAATATTAATTTATGAACCTATTTTATAAAAATAAATTTTATTTTAAATCATCATATTAATTATAAAATTGTAAATAAACATTTATGTTTCAAAAAAATACCAACACTTAATTTATCATTTTTAAAAAATTTATTTACTTATTCCATGATATAATTATAATATATTTTCATTCATAAGATACCTAAATTTTATATATACTTGCATAGTAAAGGTTACTATTCTATTGGCCAGATTACTATTCCAAATGGTCACATTACCATTCCAACGATTATGTTAATGTTTTATAGTATATCATGGTTTTAAATTTGGTATTGCGTGCAACATAAGATATCAAAGATGTTAAAGAGACATACCATAAAATATTGGGGTGTTATAATAAATATTATTAAATATTAATAAATAATAATAATTACTAATAAATATTCATAAATATTACAAAATATCAATTAAATGTCAATAAATACTAATAAATATTAACAAATCTTACTAAATATTAATAAATATTAATAAATATTCATAAATATTCACAAATGTTATCTAAATATTAATAAAATTTAATAAATGTTTATAATTATTAATAATTATATATTAATAAATATTAATAAATATTAATAAATATTAATAAATAATTATTTGTCATGACCCCCTCCCCACAAAGTGTACCCCTCCTGGGCTGGCAATGTTAGAACAGAGATAATGACCCCCGAGTCCCACCTCCAGTAAACCCCTGGTTGGCGACCAGCACCGAGGGTATAATAAACTCACAAATGGGAGGCATTACCCTTTAAGAGAACACATGCAGAAGAGAGAGATAAGACATACACCAACCAACTTCTCCTCATAATATAATATAAAAGAAATCTCAAGTACACATATGTAATGTCATGCAAGAACTACTACAACTGAAAGGGAAAACTGCGAGTACTGAAAGAAAGTAAAATGATTGCGACCACGAAGCCTGAATATCTCCTAAAACCCCAAGATAGTAGTAACTAGACTGATATCCAACCTACTCCAAGTGACCTGAAAATAGTTTATATATATGTAGGGTGAGTATAACAGTATACTCATTAGGATCCTCTCAAGAGCCTCTCATGAAAAAGTAAAGAAAGCAAGCTAAAGCAGTGAACAACAAGTGAAACTAACTCATCACCTAAAAAGGTATACTAAGTTTCCAACCTCACCATGGCTACTCTCACTAAGTATCGCATACAAGATCATATTATATAATAAAGAATGTCAAGGGTACACTACTACCACTTCCCCACTGGTTTGTCGCTTTTCCCCAACGTTGCGCGTCCTAAGCATCTCTCTCAAAAAAGGCTTACCCGAAGACATGTGGGAGATGCTCCACAACATGCATCTCATGCAACACAACCACCATGTCCACATAACCAAAGTAACCAGGTAGTTTATGGGATCCACCATAGCTTGTATAACATGTATCATACATCGGTTATTATACCTGAAGCCATTACAGCCCATACACTGAGTAAGGATCCTCAAGACATCACAACCTACACACATTACACCTATAGTAGTCCATAGGAAACTATATCCAGAATATATGTGTGTGAATAACCACAATCCATTAAATCCCTCTACACACATATATGAGGAAAACTAACTATCATGCCTACCAGAACAAGTAACTACCAAGATAAGAGAAAGGGGACAAAGGGGTTAGTCATCCATCCATCCTCCCACCGGGTTGTTGGGGAAAACACCCCCTAGGGATCAAAATCACCAAGGTGTCAATTTCCCTAACTGATAGGGTGAAGTAGCGTATAGAAACACAAAAGTACAGAATATACTATAGCTCACAACCAAACTATGGGCATAACCTAGTCTTAAAATCAACTGTAGAAAACGTCTCTCAGACTCTCGACTGCCACTGATAAGACTTGGTATCCTATAATCATACAACCATTTAAAGAGATACATTAGATTAATTTATCCTTTTTTATCAGTTTCACTTTATGTTAATTAATTATTTAACCATTAATTAACCATTATCATTTCCAAATTACATTTCATTAGAATCACACCCAACGTTCCATGCCCTCCAGGTATAACCAAACCAAGTCCACAGTTCCTTTAAATTGTAACCTCATCATTGCATCCTATCAAGCTCCAACCCCATGGGTTAACATCATTTATTCAATCATTTGTTAACAACATTATCACTTTTTTATAATTCCAAGTATTCTAAAAAAAACATTATAAGCTTACAAACACAAGGGTCTCAACACGGTAAGTAGATGAACTACCCTTTGAGTATTTTCCACCTATAGCTAGAGCATAGGTCCATCCATCATTGATAAGCTAAACATTAAAAGCACGTGTCATACCCCATGCGACTTCGCCTCTTTTGGAAAAAGGGTAAGCAAGACCATCTGCCTCAATCACTGGGGAAAGTAAAGTAGATAAACAAATGAAAATATTCAAAAATCATCCAATATTCACATCCAACCCATTTCATCATCTCCGGTGTCCTCCCTGACACCCACATGCATAAACTGATGCATCTCACCACTCTAGGTGTCAACTGCTGCCACCAAAACCATGTTGGAACCAATGATATTATTTGATAAAAAAGAAGCATGATTTGTGTTTTTTTTCAATCCTATCATGTATGATAAGTGATATTGAAAGGGAAGGGATCATACAGTTCAATCCGTAATCAGTATTGAAGGTGATGTCGTTTCCCAGTGTTTGCCAAATTTTTGGGGTCCAAAATTTGGGGAATGGAAAGTAAATTTGGGGAATGGAAAGTATTTCAAAAAAGCGATTTTTCTTGAAGGCCTCAAGAAAATATAGAAAAGGCATGAGTTTCTCAGAGATGGGATTTATAAAGTGTGTTTCATAAAGACATGAAAGATTATGATGGTGTGCTCTACAATTATGAGACTTGCTTTGCAGATGGTGCTTTGCAGTAGTGATTTGCAGCGGTGCGAAGGGTTTTGATGGAGAGATCTGCGGTTATGATGAGAATTTAAAAGAGAGATATGCGCCATGAATACATTTTTGGCCGATCCAGATTTCGTTCCTAAAGAAGCAGAGCTCCGCGTTCGACCATGCCTATAAATAGGTGGCCACCCTTCTTTATTCCACACAACTTTAAGAGAGAAAATCTGGGATTGCTTTGAATTCATGAAGCATGTCACGACCCCCTCCCACCAAAGATGCCCCTATTGAGCTAGAAATGGTGAAAGGGAGATAATTACCCCCGAGTCCCGCCCCTAGTAGGCCCCGAAGTGGCGACTAGCACCAAGGGTATGAGTTTTAACAAATATGGGGGGCATTACCCTTTTTATTATTTAAGATCAAGAAATAGGATGAGTCAAACACCAAAAGAAAAAGGAACAAGTAAATGAAAATAAACCCAAAACCAAACCCATATGAATGTTTTATAAAATACTGAAATAAAAGTACAAGTACAAGAAAAGCTCCAAAGTACGATACCAAAAAATAAAGAAAGCAAAAAATACAACCAGCAAAACTCCAACACCCAACTAGCAAGGTCCCGAACGGTCCCTGAAGTCCTCCTAAAAACCTGAAAGTAAACGTAGGGTGAGCATACAAGTATACTCAGTAGGGAAACCTAAAGCTCTCGTGCACAGGTGGGGATACATCCTAATGCCCCGTGAGAAAACAGAAGGAACCAAAGCCTAGAAAGGAATCTATAAACCCAACCTTACAAGCCACACTCACCAAATATCACAAATCAATAGAGTAGTATAGTAATATTATCAAAGTATGGGTACCCCTCACCACCTTCCCACTGAATACTGCTCAAGCCCTCATGTCTAACGCTCTGATGCTTCCCCCTCTTCCTAAGATAGTGCCGCAACCTGTCCATACGAAGATCGAGCTAGTGCCGCAACCTGGCCATACGAAGCTCATAGTATCCCGCCGACACTCAATCCTCGACCATAACCACATATCATCCCAAAGACACCTGGGAACCACATCACATCTCATCCCAAAGACACATGGGAACATATCATATCCTCATCCTGAAGACTATTGGGAAACATCTATCGTAACCTGCCCGAAGGATCTTGGGCTATAGAACCTGGACGAGGGAGCACAGGGAAGAATAGTAACCAGCCATCCTTTAGATGTTTGAGAATCTCACTCCCCGTCCCACGAGTGTTTAGCACGTAGTGCTCAACATGGGTGGGGTGCATAAAGAAACATAAAACGCACAGATTTATATAATTATATCAACTACTCATCCCATCCTAAGGATTCTACACAAAAGATCTGAGCACATGTCTCGACACTACTACCTCGAAGGTATGCACACAATAAACAGCCCCAAACCCCATTAAGATTTTCATGTTTCAATAGTTTTAGTTTATCAGTTCCTTAACTACCAAGCAACTAAAAACAACCAAACCAGATCAATCATTTGTAAAACATATCCCTGCCAACCACAAATAAAGTTAGGGAAAACACAAGCAACCCAAAAACACTTTCTTTTATCAGCCAATAAATTCCATTGATTTTCTATATTTAATCAACTACCATGCCCCACAATTCATTAGTTAACTCTTCCATTTTTATTCATATGCACAACCCATCCCTGCAGACCTACTGCCAACCACCATAACCACAAAAATATTGGAAACAATACCCATACCACATCATCATCCCTTCGATACCATTTACCGCATCTCCACTGCCCATCACAACCATATCATACACGCCAACCCACAACCAACCCACAACCAACCCAACCGAATCCCCGCTGCTCACCCATTTCACAAAAACCCAGGAAACACCCCCTTCATATAATTAAACCCCAACCCGCACCCACAAAATTCATTCTTTCATTTATTTTAACTGGGGTGATCATACAAGGGTTCCAGGTATTCATTTAATCAGCCAACTTTACATGATTAACCAATTTCTACATTCTATGAAACTCCATCCACAAAATAATCTAGAAAAATAGGGAAACATTTAATTGCGAAAGCAAAGGCCCCCAACGACCATGATTTTCAGTAGGCATAAGTCTATTCAATTCACAACATAATAAAAGGATAAGCATTGGTGGAAATAAAACAACAATATCAACAAAATTTTCCCAAACCTGTTCTTTAACCAGTTATTATCTTTATTTACTTGTTTAATCGTATCTCATGAAAACAAGAGGATACCCACCCCGCATGATGCACAAGAGAGAGAGAGACGAAGGTATGATCCCTACTTGAACAAGTTTTGATGTCCTTCTATGAGAAAAACCACCACGAGGATTTCGATCACTCCTCCCGACGACTACGTCCTCCCGTGGATGCTGCGGCACAACCATAATAATAACCAAGAGAGACTCCATTAAGGTTTAAGGTGTCACTTGTCATATCATGGCAAGGAGGAACATAAATAGGAGATCGAGTAAGGAATAAGAATGGGGTAGAACGTACCATTAAGATGACGTTTGTCGAAGAGCGTCATTCCCATCAAATATCAGCAATCTCCTCGGTAGGAAACTGTGAAGAGGAAGTCTAAGAAGAGGGAATAGAATGAGGTTCATGATGTTCACCCCGTCGACACGATCCTGCATCCACCGACAGATCGACGATCGGAGTCCAGATGAAGAAGATAGGAGGAAGGCTTCTGGGTCATCCGGGAGCATCGCCGTCTCGAGAAGAAGAGGGGTCCGTAAATAACACATGAACCTCTCTTATATAGGAAACGAAAAGGTAAAATGTTACGCAACATGTATTAATGAATACACGACGTGACCGTACAATTGTTATGCTATTTGACTGGTCAACACATGACACGTCACGTAGTCTCCATGCGTTTAATGATAATAATAACTTCAATTAATAATAGGTGTTTTATTGACCCAAGACACAAACCATAATTTAATATCCAACATTAGACTTGAATTGATCGTATTAATGACAGGATCACATCGCCATTGACGAGAAGTCAATCGGACGTCGCACGCGGGATTTATGGCGGGTTGAAGATTTAATAATAATATTAAATCTATTAATTCACGAGAATTTCGGATACCCAATCCAAAAACTTGAAAAAGACATCCAATATTGGACTCATAATTTCCATCTCAAAGTCAGGGTCACACTGCCGCTAACGGTTCGTAAAACTGAGGTCGCACGAAGAAGTTATGGACTAAACATGGTTTTACCAACAAAATTAATAATTACATTATTATATTATTATTATTTTATTTAACCAATTTTTTTTCTTCAAAACAAAACCCACGCTCAACCTATTTTAAGGGTTTAAATGTGCAGCGCATTATCCCCCATAATTAGCTCCTCCTTTATCATTTATTTCCTTATTTTTTTAATCATCATTATTTTTAATTTCCTCTCTCCAATCTTCCATATTCTTCTTCAAGTTTCTCACGCTCCAACCCCAAAGTATCACCTCACCTTTTATTCCATACCCAACAAGCCCCATTTTAAACCTTTATCATTATTTTTTTAACACAATTATCATAAATAATTACATCTCTCATCTATCCTCATATCTCAAATCACATTGCATTGAATTCAAAAATTTAAATCTCATTAAATATTTATTAACATATCTTTCAGAATTTAAGCGAACATTATTATTATAATTATTTAGTATAATAATAATAACAAATCCCCAATTAAAATTTATTAACTCTTCACCAATTAATAATAATAATAATAATTATTATTGACGTTCGTCGCGTTGACCAAGTCCGACCACCATTACGTCAATGCCGAGCAGCCTCCCATTACACATATAATTTATTATTTATTAAAATTTAAATAAATCAAAAAGAAACCGTGAACCTCCCCTCATTGAATTAAATACATTCAATTTTATTTCTTTTATTTCACAATGATTAAATTAAAATCATTTAATCAAATTAACACCAAATTTTTTTCACTCCACCATTATCAATTATATTATCAAAAATTATTATTATAACACGCGTCGTGCCTGACCACATCAAGTTTTTACAAAGTAATGGACCAGAGAAGTCCGGGCCATTACAAAGTAAGGGGTGCTCCATGAATCAGGTTGTTCTATGTGAGCTTGAGCTTCACGAATATAATTTAAAATTCTTAAATGATTCCAATTCTTCTAAATCATTTGAGATTCGCGAAGATGGTGTGTTCTGCATTGGATCAGTGAGCTTCACAAAGTAGGTTACTTTGCGAGGTAGTGAGATCCGCAAAGGGTTGTGATCTATAAGGTAGAAAGCTCTGCGAAGGGTTGATCTTTGTGAAGAGGTGTTTTATGTGAAGGGTTGAGCTCTGTGAAGGGGCTTTTCAAAGGTTTGTTTTGAGTATCAGTAATGAGTGGTCATGGATTTCAGTGAGCATCTACATAGGCCTTTGATGCAAGCAGTGTCTCGTACTGGACTAAGACAAAGAATTCAACGCCAATCTATTAAAGCAAACCTCAAGTCGATAAATTTAGTTAGACTTCTCTCATAGAAGTGAGCTAGGGGTAGTTTAAGAAAGTGTTCTTAGAGAAGCGGTCAGTCATCCTTGAACGTTTGTAAGGGCAGTGATCTTGGCATAGAGTGACTGTGACCAAACTCTTGTACTCCACAACTGGTGAAGATTAGTGGATATAGGTATGACTAACACACTTTCAGCATATTCTCCTTGGACTTATCCCTTTACAGTGAACTAAGTAAAAGTGTGATGTCATATTCTTGCTTTCATTTGACTGAAAAATTTAACAGGTTCCTACCAATGTTGTAACGCCCCGACCCCAGTTACCTAGAGTCGGTGCATTATTTTAATACATTGGAATGATTATAATGAATCAAGTCCTGAAGGACCGATCAGTTTAACAGTCTTGGAAAATAGATTACATACATGAATGTTACATTACACTTTATAACATACAACACAACATAAATAATCCTTTATGAATGCCATTATTCCCCTAGCTTAACCCAACATATCAATCACAATACACTTATTGGAATCCTGAAAAAATAAAACATAGAAAGGGGTGAGCTCAAACGCTCAGTAAGGGTAAGCAATACAGTGGAAAATAACATAAATATTAAGTATGGTGAATAATTGAAACCGCATGCCTTTACTAATAATAAACATGAATACTTTTATGGCAAGAATATGAGCTGAGTAAATAATTCCATAATAAAACATAATCATGGGTATTCTACTAGTCGAATGACCACATAAACCATCAATATTATTTCCATAATGAGGGAATGTATAATGCCAGACATTCTAAAACATCTTGTCAAGGCCTCGACCAAGACGTCTAAAAATGATTAAGGCCTCGGCCAAAACCATAAATCAAATTGGAAAAATGCCTCAGCCAATTCCACATCTAATTGACTCATGAGACCTACCGATGCATCGAGGAGCTATAGAGGGCTCCACTCGCCACTTACTAAGTCCAATACATTCCTCATATGAAAAGGTTTAAACATATCATAGACATTCGTATTAAAACTAGCATATGAAGTGTCAATACTTTAACCATAAATCATGAATGGTATAAAAATAGCACATCCATAGTAAAACATATCACAAAACCTTCAATAAAATATGGAAGTTTTGCATCATAATAAATCAACTCCATATAAACTTAAAATCCATCAAAGGATGTTGACATAAATGAAATCAAAACCCTTTTTAGAGAAATATCTCTTTCTATTTTGAAATCATTTAATAGTCACATAATTATAAAATAAAACATTTACTTTGAAAATATTCTTATAAGATTTTAAGTGAAGCTTTGATGAGTTTATAATGGTAGAAAATAGCCACACCCACCGTATAAGTTAAAAAAAGACATTCTTACCTTAATTTTGTCGAAAAGGTTAAAAATGACCTTGTTTGGAAAGCAATGAAAAGATTACTTTATAAACATCTTATAAAAATTTAACAAGGGTATAAATGACTTTAAACCATAGTCTATAAAATATTAAGAATGATTTGAAATAAATTTTTAAGAAACATGGATGTGGATGATAAAGAGGTCCCAGTACATAATTACATATAAATAACCTCGGATAATGAAGAGATAGTGAAATAAACCCTTAAATTGTAATTTTCCTTGGTTGAGGGTAGTTTAACCTCCTGTATAATGGTGAAATAGTTGTTATTAAATTATACAAGAATCATATTAATATTATATCATATATGATCTTTTAACATTGCTTTGTTAATAATATCTTAGTATTATCGCCGTTTCGGGTGTTAACTTACTCGTTTTCTTTTATATGTTTTGTTACATAAGTCATGTTTGTTATGGATAGGTTGTATATTATTCATATTCAGAATGATATAAAGTCCTTAAACATTATTTTTAATCATCAAATGAGAATTAGATTTGAATGGATACGATGGGGAATGAATCTCATCGCGTTCGTGGAGACGGTAGTCCGTACGTACGCACGAGCGACAATATCATTCTTTTGATATTAAAATAATATATAATTAGATGTTATATCATATATAAAGAATAATTATCATGTTATATTTATTATTTACATCAATTACACATCATTATCATAGCCATCCAAATAATAATGTTTTGAATAAAAATTACACCATGACGAGGAGACGGTAAGCCATACGTATGCACCTATGGTGACATGTCATTCAAAGGATGGATTGAATACTGAATATGGTTGTACCATATTTATAATAGCATAAAAGTATATAGAATATACTTTAGTTATTATTTTATAATAGAAACAACAAATAAAGAAGAAGTTGAAGAAGAAAGGAACTTGAAAAAGGGTGGTGAAAACATTACCTCTTCTTCGGGTTCTTCCTTTTGATTTGATAAAAAGGGATCCTTAGGTTGGATTTATGACTAAAGTAAGGCCTATAGAATTAAGGGAGGATATTTGAGAGGGTATTTGGGCAGAGTTTGGCTAAACCAAAAGGCTTTTAAGGTATAAAGAATTGGTTAGAAGTGGTGTCCTTTTATAAGGGGGAGGAGGGGCTCTTTAGAAAAAACTTAAATTATTAATTTATAATAAATTCATATTCGGTTTCTAATGGCTCCAAAGTGGATTCTTAAAAGTCAAAGGTGGGTATGTGTTTAAATCCTTTCATAAAATATATTTTATACAGGTTTGGGTCACTATATTAACCATATCATTTATATTTAACTCTTAGTTAAATAGTTTGACATTTACCATGTCACTTTGTATTTTTATATTATATGGTTAATAAACTTACTATATACTTACAAGAGACCCCAAAGTGATCCATTAATGATACAAATATCATGATATAAGTCCTTTTTCCAAACATTATATTTTTATGAATATAATATCAATTAATAATATAATTTTTTTAAAAAAACTCATTTATGTCAATTTTGACAATATTTAATAATTAATTTTTGTTAAAGTCTTAAAAACTTTATTAATTCGAAAAAAATTAATTTAAGAAATCCTAACATGTCATATTAACCAAATTTTTTTATGGCATCAAAACTTTCAAATTATATTTATTTTAACATTTATAACACTAATTATTTGATTCTTTCAATAATAAAGAAAATAATGCATCATTATTGTGTCATAAATAAATTTAATTATTAAATATATAAAAATTATAAATAAAATACCATTATGTATTAAATATTTTTATCTTTCTAATGAATATTTATAGTCTAAAATATAACATATATAACCCTATGTAAAAATTGTTTTTCTAAAAGATATATGCTTAAGTCATTTTTGTATTTACTTTAACTTAATTAATATAAAGTGTCATTATCACTTACAAGTGGATCCATGGGCTCCCCAAAATCGACTCAAAGATAACCATGGTTGGAAATGTATCAACCAATAGGTTTAGGAAACATTTTAGGGTAATTTATTATTATTGTAATATTATTTTTTACCCTTATTTACTGGATTTACCCTTTAACCATGGTAAATAAAATATTTACCGAAGTAATTATTCAAAATGTCTAAAAATAAAAGTTAAATATTTACACAATTTTTACCTCCTGATTATAAATATGGAATAAATTTTTCTAAATTCAAAACACATAAGTGGCAGAAATTAATTTAAAATTAATTCCCGCTGACAAAACAAAAAGCGTGTTTTTAAGAAATAATAACTATCAAAAGATTGACACTTGCTTATGTTCAGTTTAAATGTGAAATTATATCCAATGACCAACATTGGATTAAATGGTAAAAATATAATATAATTATACTTTAAAATCACTCAAATTCATAATTTATCATTGTTAATTATTTTGATTAAAAAATTTGTTTTTAATTAAAATTTAGTAATTTTCACCATTCATTAAAATATGAAAGTTATCAGAAAAGTACCAAAAATTCACCCTAATATAATTTCGATATTTTGAATCCAAAAATGAAGTCCATTTTGAAATCTAAAATGTATAAAATTTCAAAAAGTGGGTATTACTATTCATAACGGCTAGTTTGATTGGTTGTGGTGTGTATTAGAACTCGAAGTTACGTACAACACACAATACTATATTATTCAAAGAGAATCATACCATGGAAGCTTGGGGTGTTACATTATACCATCCTTCAATAAATTTTTTCCTTGCAATTTATGCTTGGTATTGGAAACTTGGGTATGACATTTCAAAATATCTTAGTTGAAATCCCACATTGAAAAATGGATTAATGAGGCCTCTATTTAAAATAAAGAGTGGTAAGTATTAAGGTTACTGAAAATAACACATATTAGGGTTCCATGTAGGAAAACATGGATATGGAATAGAAATATTACCATCAATATCTGATGGAGAGTGGTAGAGAACATGGCTAGGAAAAATCCAACAATCACAAAGCCATAAATTTGTGATGATCTAAGGTACCATCTAGGACAAAGTTTTTGTTCGAAGTTACTTTTATTAATGTTGAGGAATTTATTTATGAGATTTGCTAAGATCATAAGGATATATACTTACTTTATAATTAGAGTTTTATCCATTAATAAATTTCTACCACCAACTTATCTTTCACTCAAAAACATAATACAACTAAAAAAAAACTCTATTTATCCTAATCATATAGGGTTCCAAACATATACCATTTAAATGATGAAAACTGTTTTGTAACAACCAGGGACTTCCTGTAGTATAGTGGTAGGTAATAAAGGCCTGTCGAACTATGATTGTGGGTTCGATTCCTGTAGCTTTTTCCGACGCGACGGGTTGTCACACGGTCTGCGTGTTGTCCTTTTATAAAAATCCAAAAATAACCTTTCAAACTTAATTCATTCCAACCTTTAGAATTATCCAAAATACTTATATCCAAACTCATAGAACAAAATTTATAAGGAGTTTAAACCCAATAAAGATCCTTTTTTCCGTGTAATAACATGTGGACACCTTCATCATGTATTATTTTAAAACATGGTAACATCCTGAATTACCATAAAACCTTTATTGATTTCATTCATGCTCCCTTATTCCTTATAGAATACTGGATATATTCCTTATATCCAAAAATTTTGAATATTCCAACAATAATGAAATAAAAAAACTATTAACCAGTTCCAAGGAAGCCAAGAATATCCAATATAATTTATCCAAATCAACCATCTCTTATTCCAAAATTACTACCTCAGTATCAAGACCATATTAAGGACTGCCTTTCCTTCAACCATGTATTTTTTTAAAAAAAAGTTTAACTTGATTTTGAGTCACTTTTTATTGTACCATATAATCTCAAATCCTCAATGAAATAGTACTACAGTACAATACTTATTTATCTCCATAATTCATATAACTTTTACATCATTGATACAATAATCAAATGAAATAATTCTTTAATAACAACATAAGAACACTAGTCATTCCTCTTCATATGTGGTAGTATCATAACTTTATTATTATCCAATAACATCATTTGGGGTATACTCTGATGATTTGAACATTTATTCATGTAGTGTCCCCACTTTTTTCAGATGAAGCATTGTATATTTGAAACCTTTTTCTTACCCTCGCAATCATGAACGTGGTGTCATTTTTATCCACACTTATAACATACTCCCATTCCCTTAAATCATTTTCAGGGTGTTTCTTCCCATAGTTATCACATATAGGAAACTCCTTCTTTACCTTCTTCCCTTTATATGTCCTTCTCTCTACCATCCTTTTCTTCTTTGGCTTCCCTTCAAATCCATATGACTCCGAGAATTCTTTACTTATCTTATCAACAAATGATAGTATTTCTTCATATGATGATAATACATGGGAGACTATTTCCCTTCTAAATTATGTCTTAAGACTGTGAAATATATTATCCTTCTTACTCTTGGGATCATGCGTATTGTTAGAGTTCTCATTCCTTCTCCTGGGCACCATTTTTAAAAAATAGCATACACTAGGTCAGTTTATGAATTGCAACGAATAACTCCAAACTTGTAAAATACCTAACGTAAATTGAACAGTTTATGGATATAATCCATAATCATAAAAATGTTTTCTTTGAGGAAGTATATAATCATAAAACCTTCATATTGGTTTGTAAATAAAATGATAATTATCTTAAGCATATCCCCCGGGAGTGTCGTAACCAAGAGTGCAGCAAGGCCCATTGTCGTTCACCAATTCCCGTTTGAGTCTAGCTCAAAGCGATGTTTTTGGGTTTTACCCCTAGGTACATCTGTGCTAGAGCCGCCTCTACCTGCTCATATCTAGACATGGATGTATTGCTTGGAAAAATCACAAAATCTCTACAATACCAAAATTCTAGGAAGTTCTTCTATTCTAATCCTCAAAGTATATCTTAAGGCTATATGCTCTAATCAGAGTTTATCTAAATCTAGTTTCCAAGGTTATTGCTAAACTTCCTCTGATACCAACTGTAACACATAACCCTAGTTACCCAGAGTCAGTGCATTATTTTAATACATTGGCATGATTACAAGGAATCAAGTCCCGAAGGACCGATCGGTTTAGCAGTATTGGAAAATAGATTACATACATGAATGTTACATTACACTTTATAACATACAACAAAACATAAATAATCCTTTATGAATGCCATTATTACCTTATATTAACCCTGCATATCAATCACAATACACTTCTTGGAATCCTGGAAAAATAAAACATAGAAAGGTGTGAGCTCAAATGCTCAGTAAGGGTAAGAAATACAGTGGAAAATAACATAAATATTAAGTATGGTGAATAATTGAAACCGCATGCCTTTACCAATAACAAACATGAATACTTTTATGGAAAGAATATGAGCTGAGTAAATAATGCCATAATAAAACATAATCATGGGTATTCTACTAGTAGAATTACCATATGAACCATCAATATTATTTCCATAATGAGGGAATGTATAATTCCATACATTCTAAAACATCTTGTCAAGGCCTCGGCCAAGACGTCTAAAAATGATTAAGGCCTCGTCCAAAACCATAAATCAAATTGGGAAAAGGCCTTGGCCAATTCCATATATAGTTTTCTCATGAGACCTAATGATGCATTGAGGAGATATAGTGGGGTCCACCTATCACTTACTAAGTCTAATACATTCCTCATATGAAAAGGTTTAAACATATAATAAATATTCGTATTAAAACTAGCATACGAAGTGTCAATACTTTAACCATAAGTCATGAATGGTATAAAAATAGCACATACACAGTCAAAAATATCACAAAACCTTCAATACAATATGGAAGTTTTGTATCATAATAAATCAACTCCATATAAACTTAAAATCCATCAAAGGATGTTGACATAGATAAAATCAAAACCTTTTTTTAGAGAAATATCTCTTTATATTTTGAAATAATTTAAGAGTCACATAATTATAAAATAAAACATTTAATTTTAAAATATTCTTATAAGCTTTTAAGGGAAGCTTCAACGAGTTTATAATGGTATAAAATAGCCGCACCCGCTGTATAAGTTAAAAAAAGACATTCTTACCTTAATTTTGTCGAAAAGGTTAAAAAGGACCTTGTTGGGAAAGAGACGAAAATATTCCTTTATAAACATCTTATAAAAAGTCAACAAGGATATAAATTACTTTAACCCATAGTCTATAAAATATTAAGGATGATTTTAAATACATTTTTAAGAAATATGGATGTGGATGATAAAGAGGTCCCAGTAGATAATTACGTATAAACAACCTCAGATAATGAAGAGATTGTGAAATAAAACCTTACCTTGTACTTTTCCTTTGTTGAGGGTAGTTTAACCTCCTGTATAAGGGTTAAATAGTTGTTATTAAATTATAAAATAATCATATTAATATGATATCATATATGATCTTTTAACATTTCTTTGTTAATAATATCTTAGTATTATCGTTGTTTCAGGTGTTAACTTATTCGTTTTCTTTTATATGTTTTGTTACATAAGTCGTGTTTGTTATAGATAGGTTGTATCTTATTCATATTCCGAATGATATCAAGTCCTTAAACATTATTTTCAATCATAAAATGATAATTAGACTTGAATGGATACGATGGGGAATGAATCTCATCGCGTTCGTGGAGACGGTAGTCCGTACGTAAGCACGAGCGACAATATCATTATTTTGATATTAAAATAATATATAATTGGATGGTATATCATATATAAATAATCATTATCATGTTATATTTGTTATTTACATCAATTACACATCATTATCATATCCATCCTAATAATAATGTTTTGAATAACAATTACACCACGACATGGAGACGGTAAGCCGTACGTACGCACATATGGCGACATGTCATTCAAAGGATGGATATAATACTGAATATGGTTGTACCATATTTATAATAACATAATAGTATATATAAGATACTGGAGTTATTATTTTATAATGGAAACAATAAAGAAAGAAGAAGTTGAAGAATAAAGGAACTTGAAAAAGGGTGGTGAAAACATTACCTCTTCTTCGGGTTCTTCCTTTTGATTTGATCAAAAGGGATCCTTAGGTTGGATTTATGACTAAATTAAGGCCTCTATGATTAATTCATGATAGTTTATAGGGTATTTGGGCAGATTTTGGCCGAACCAAAAGGCTTTGAAGGTATGAAGAATTGGTTAGAAGTGGTGTCCTTTTATAAGGGGGAGGAGAGGCTCTTTATAAAAAACTTAAAGTATTAATTTATAATAAATTCATATTTGGTTTCTAATGGTTCCAAAGTGGATTATTCAAAGTAAAAGGTGGGTATGGGTCTAAATAATTTCATCCAATATATTTTATACAGGTTTGGGTCACTATATTAACCATATTATTTATATTTAACTCTTAGTTAAATAGTTTGACATTTTCCATGTCACTTTCTATTTTTATATTATATGGTTAATAAAATTACTATATACTTACAAGAGACCCCCCAAGTTGTCCATTAATAATACACCTATCATTATATAAGTCCTTTGGCCGAACCTTAGATTTTTAGGAATAAAATATCAATTAATAATATAATATTTGTTTTAAAAACTCATTTATGTCAATTTTGACAATATTTAATATTTTTTTTAAAGTCTTAAAAAATTTATTAATTCAAACCAAATTTATTTAAGAAATCATAACATGTCATATTTACTAAAAAAATTTGTGGATGACATCAAAACTTTCAAATTATATTTATTTTATCATTTATAATACTAATTATTTGATTCTTTCAATAATAAGGAAAATACTGTATCATTATTATGTCATAAATAAATTTAATTATTAAGTGTATAAAAATTATAAATAAAATACCATTATGTAGGAAATATTTTTATATTTCTAATGAATATTTATAGTCTAAAATATAACATATATAACCCTATGTAAAAATTGTTTTTCTAAAAGATATATGCTTAAGTCATTTTTGTATTTATTTTAACTTAATTAATATAAAGCGTCATTATCACTTACAAGTGGATCAATGGGGTCCCCAAAATCGACCCAAAGATGCCCATGGTCGGACATGTATCAACCAATAGGGTTAGGACACGTTTTAGGGTAATTTATTATTATTATAATATTATTTTTTACCCTTATTTACCAGATTTACCCTTTAACCATGATAAATAAAATATTTACTGAAGTAATTATTCAAAATGTCTAAAAATAAAAGTTACCTATTTAGACAATTTGTACCTAATAATTCTAAATATGGAATCCATTTTTCTAAATTCAAAACACAGAAGTGGAAGAAATTAATTTAAAATTAATTTCTGCTGACAAAACAAAAAGCGTGTTTTGAAGAAATAATAACTATCAAAAGATTGACACTTTCTTATGTCCAGTTTAAATGTGAAATTATGTCAAATGACCAAAATTGGATTAAATGGTAAAAATATAATCTAATTATACTTTAAAATCACTCAAATTCATAATTTATCACTGTTAATTATTTCGATTAAAAAATTTGTTTTTAATTAAAATTTAGTAATTTTCACTATTCATTAAAATATGAAAGTTATCAGAAAAGTACCAAAAATTCACCCTAATCTAATTTTGAAATTCCAAATCCAAAAATGAAGTCGATTTTGAAAGATAAAATTTATAAAATTTCAAAAAGTGGGTATTACTATTCATAACAGTTAGTTTGATTGGTTGTGGTGTGTATTAGAACTCGAAGTTGCGTACAACACACGCTACTGTATTATTAAAAGAGAAGCATACCATAGAATCTTGGGGTGTTACAAGTGTGGGAACAAGATCCACAACTATAAGAAGAAAAATTTGACACCCTGATTCACCCCTCCCATATCAGGGTGTTCTGGGGTCCTTCAAACCACTGGGCCTCCCTACCCCAACATAAAACAATATCCCTCCAGACTCAACTATCCAAGGCTCACACCACAACATAAGTATTTGGAAACAAACAACATAGCAAATGGGCTCTTGGACCTAAACAAGGCATTCTACCTTCACACACAATGAGCACTCACAACTCTAAATCATAAGGTGCTTGTACTTTAAAAGCAAGAGGTTAACTTAGAACCCTTCAAGGAATTATATTTATCACACAACCAGTCCCTTATTCCATATTGAATTAATTGATTCAATTAAACATGCACAAATTCATTCATTTGATTTATCACCAAGCACAATAACAATAACCAGATTCATTAAACATACACCTTTATCTTTAGCTAATTAATTTATAATCAATCTTGAATTTATGTTATTTACCAATTTCCATCAATAACGACATTCTAAATAAGCAAAGCATAGATATCACATGATCTAGAAAATCAAGAGGTAATAACATCTCTAAGAAATTGATACCAATTATTTAATCCAGTTAAAGTATTTATTATGTCAATTTCATTGTGATCTAGTGGATAAAACATGATAATTCTATGACTACATGTAAAATAATAGAGAAGGCACAAATCCCCTACCTCAAAAAGGTTTTCGATGTTGTTTGCACGAGAATGACCAACACAACAGATCACGATCTCCTCTATTTCAATGAATACATCCACCCAAGGATTCCGTGACACAACCACATCAACCAACACCCAAGAAAGTTCCATTAGAAACATGAAGAGCACATGTCATGACATGGAAAGGATAATGGGAGGAAATAGATTGAGGAACCCAGAAGAATGGAGGTATAACATACCTTATATCTAAGATAGATCGACACTTCCTGGTTTCCCCATGATAGGGGGTACACATGTAGTAGGAAAAACTTCAAGGGGAGTTGATCCAAGTATTACAGTTCGACCACATGACTCCTATGGGAGGAAGAACTCTAGGCATCCCATACCAAGTAAAATCAAGAAGGAATAACAATGAAGAATGTATCTCAACCTTTTGAAAATATAAATGGAGCAGTGGCTCAGATTTTCCATTAAAGGCGTATCTCATAAAGACTATGTGGTTTGACTAAGTATGGTCACCTAGACCCTTAGAAAAATTAATATAGGAGTTATGGGATTTGAACCGGACTTAAATCCCTAAAGACAAGGCTTTGAATGAATTTTACGTCAAAGATAACATCAAAGGGGAGAAACTGTAGGAAGCTAGAAACATTTTTTACATCTATCTCACCGATGAAACAGTTCACATCCGACTCACTGACACGACCTACTGATGCGAGTCACCGACGTGACCTATCAATTCAAGTCACCGACACGAGTCACCGACGCAACCTATCGATGCGAGTCACTAACATGACCTACTAATGTGAACTACTATCATGAGTCACAAACACTAGTCACCAATGCAAGTCACCAATGCAAGTCACCAAAGCGAGTCACCAAAGCGAGTCACCAAAACGACCTACCGATATGACCTACTGTCATGGAAACACTATTCACAAAACTGGAAATTATGAAAAGTGTTTGGAATAAGTCACATTAACCCCCAAGAACACCTCAAACATTATATTTTAGCAAAGTAATGGAACAAATAGATTTGTGACATTACATTGGATACCTATCAAAACATTATCATCCTCAAGAATCAAAACCAACCCATAGAGGAAATAGAAAAAGGGTTCCAAACAACTACCCTTCGAGATACCTCTCAAAGATCTCACCACTAAAGGAGCTCAACCAATTCCTCAAAGGAAAAACATGAAACTACATGGAAACCACAACCAGATTCTAAAAACTCTCATGGGGGAGATACCTATCAAAATAGATCAATCCACAACAAGAAAAAAATCCATCTCAAACAATAAAAGGTTTACAGCCACTAAACGAACAATGTTACAAGAAAAATATAAACATCAAACATCTCATGGTACTGAGTGCGTATCTACGACTCAAGTTCCCAGGTACTCTCCTCCATGCCATTGTGCCCCCAAAAAACACGAACCAAGGGGATAACACACCCATACAACACCTTCTCCTTGTGGTCCTAGATCTCTATAGCCCACTCCTCGAAGGTCGCATCTGTTGGGGTTGGTTCCCTAGAACCAACTTCTTTTTAATTTATAATGAAATTATATTCAAGTTTTTTAATATTAATAAATTCCTTATCACATCATGATTGTTCTTCTACGTAACATAGCATTTGATAATTTCCCAAGAGTATCTGTCGCACTAAAAGGTCATAGCAGTTCCCCACTACGATGAGAACCTGAAAGTTCCATGACACTATTCTTGAATAAATATTCTATAGCTAGATGATATAATTTTAAGGGACAAAAATTATATAGGATATCAAGGGTGGAGACTCATAGAACTTTGAGGCACCTTATCATGGTGTATTCCCCTGGTAATATCTAGTAAAATATTATCAGAACGAGACCCGACATTAGGAAATCCACATTATAAGTGTCATTGGATGTTCCTATCTATAGATGTGTGTAATGGTCCTTAGACTTAAAGATTATTATTAATGGATATTATGAGCCACATATTTTGATGTATTGGTGAAAACTGTGATGACATATGCTCACGGTGAGGATGGATACGTTGGGTGCATCATTAGTAATATTGCATTAATGAATAATGAGAGAAATAATTTATCCCTTTTGTTCATTAATGGAAGTAAATATCTTAAGTCCTTTGATGGAAATGATATATCCAAAATAAATCCATGGCCATGGTGTTCGATTGGAAAGTTCTATTTCAAAGAATGAGTTATCAAGCATATAGGTTGATGACACTGGCATGCAATCTACTCGATTAGAGATATTGTGATAAAGGGATTATATTACACAGTAAGCATTCTCATGAGGTGACATGTCGTTGTGGCACTAACTTATTTCTCTATCGGTGCCTTGGTGTGTTTCTAGATGATAACCTTATACTTTAGGCAGGCTCACCTAATGACACTGAGAAAGAGGCCTAGAGGGTCACAGACTAAGTATGTCCGGAATCTCAGTTAAATAATTTATTATTTAAAAAGTTGAGTAAATATTATTATTGGTTTTGGTTTAATAATTATTCAGGTATTTCTGATCACATTTTATTTATTTATCAGCGAATAATAAAATTAGATTTATTTATTTATTTAATAAATAAATAGTTGTTATTCAAGCTCTGATAAATACTTCAGAGGATGGGTGGACCGAGTTAAATGGTCTAGTGAGAAAATAATATTAAATATTATTTGATTAAATTAATATTTAATTATAACTTGAAATATAATAACATGTCATGGAAATAATGGTATTGGTGTTATTATTTTATATGGTGGTTTCACATGGAATAATAAAATAAGTAACAAAACTTGGGATAAATATTTATTATTACCTAGTGAATTAAATTCCCAGTTACATATTATTATCTTATTAGTCAAGGGGGAAACCCACAGGCTAGAGAGCCAATTTTGGTTGTGCACAAAATTTTTGAGAAAAAATATCTCAAGCCTTGAGAGATCCCTCTTTCTCCAAGAATGCTCTGAAGAACGAGAGCGGTCATTCTCCACCATACCAGAGAACACTTTGTAATAGGCTCTTAAGGCGATCGAGGGTGGATGACTCAAGTGCAAGGAACTTATATGCTAGAACCTGGAGACTCCTTCGGAAACATAAAAAGATTTGTGGAGCACGTGTGGATTACTGCTAGAGGAGATCTACTCTTGATCTCTACAAAGCAACGAAAGGCTCACTACAGATCTGTGGTCAGACACATAAACTAAGAAAGAAAACCTTGGAGGTATTTCTTTAATTTAATTAAATTAATTATAAACAAAATATGTTGATCCTATCTCAAGGTTATGATCCTATTTCTTCTTTATCTAAATCTTTTATTTTATTCCATGGATATTGGCGTTCATCGTCGTATTAATCCTAGAATAATCATTGATCATGGTAAAATTTAAAGTTGGGTGCTGGCCCAACAGCGTTTCCACTATGCCCGAAACCTTCAAGTGGTATCAGAGTGGTCATATTTTCATTTATAATTATTTAAATAATTCATTGATGATTTATGCTTTAATAATTTAGTTTTTTAATTAATGTTTAATCATTCTTGTAATATGAATTTCAAGATCTGTTCTTCATCTTTCATTTCTCATATATCTAACAGAAATGAATAATTTTTGGATTAAAATTACATCAAGGATATCATCAGGAGGTGTTGAAGATTCTATCCAGGTAACACGATAGTACACACTGTGTATTTGGAATTAAATTCTATGTAATCTGCCACACATTCCGTGTAATCCAGATTACACATCGTGTAGTTGTGTTCAATGCGCCAGGAGTAATTCAAAAATTACTCAAGTTGTGTACATTAATGACACACGGCATGTTTAACAGGATAGATTGGTGCACAGTCAATCAGACTACACTTTTTATGGCCCACTAAACATAGCGTGTAGTCCCTTAGGGTCAGGGTCAAGTTGTGTATCCCATACACAACTTGGCCGACTGGTGATCATGTAACGCAAAGTCTACACAGCGTGTGGCCCACTGGACACGTTGTGTACTCTGAAGATTTATGAAGTAAACCTCACACGCCGTTTCCCCAGGCGTGTACTTCAGATGGACGGTGAGGAGGGTACATGCCGTATAGTTGGATCTACACGTCATGTACTTTTTCCAGATTTCACAAATTTTAAATTTATTATTATATTATATAACTCTTGAGACAAATACCTTCATATGGGAATAAAGCTGGGACACAATATGTGATAGGTGTTTGATATATATATATATATATATATATAAATTTTTAATTAACATTTGCGTAATGTTCAAAGATCTGCACATCATGTATGAGTTTTATTACAATTATAATTCTGCACGCATTCTACATGTCACAAAGAATAAAGTGTATACAAGTATAATAAATATTGGGTAGTTTTGGATTGGTATTCACCGGGTTGCCTCCAAGATACATGTTATGTACATAGTTAATTTTAAATGAATTTATTAATTTGTTTAAAATTATAATGGATGATAATCTCAAGAAAATTAAAAAAAAAGGATTAAGATAAAAGGATTGATTAATTAAATATAATAATTAATTGATTCGAGCTTGATTTATCTTAATAAGAACTATTAAAAAAATGAATTCTAGTTTTATTAAATGGGTAATTCGTTGCATGTTTATGGATGATCTTGATCTAGACCAAAACTTTGAATATGATTGGTTTTCTTTTAATCAATTTTTTAAATTAAAATTGTTGGCCTGCGTGACTTCTCCTCATTAATATGTAGGGCCTGCATTCCCATAGTTTTTTTTTTGTAAAACCCCTTTTACCCCTCACATGCATTTGAGTTAAAAGCATATTTAATGGATAGAGATCCCAAGCTAGTGGATGTGGTTCAAGTTAGGATCTAAGGAGAAACCAATCCAAGGAGATACAAAGGTGGATAGGTGGAAAGCTGTAAACATGAACCTTAAAAGGTTCAAGGTGTTTCTCCCCTAGGCCAGGGTTAGTTTATCAACTGCTAGATAAACTAACCATTAGAAAAGCTCATGATAATACCCTTTATTTTATTTATGTTAGTTTTATGGTTATTCATTATGGTTTTATTTTTGAGATCACATAATTAATGAATCAACAAGAATGCAAGATGAAACTAAAATAAAATGGATTATGTGTAAATATTATCGATACATGGTTAATCACTTAAGTATATCCCACTTAATATTAACAAGAATGTGAAAAAATAATAAGAGTAAATTTATGAAAAAAGGATAAAATACATCAACAAAATATTAATTTGGTATAGCCTTCCATTACTTTGGTTAGAATCAAACCAATAGTTCAAAGTGATTGACTAACCAATGTTGGAGTGCTTTCAATTATCATGGAATTCTAATTTGAGATTTTGGGTTGACTTAATTTGGTTTACATTAAGGGTTGACTACCAAAGAAAAAATTAGTGTAACTGAGAGGCAAGGGTTGAGGAAATCTAAAATAATGATTTTAGGATTGGGGATTCCACTCAACGAATCAAGGAGATACAAGTTAATGTAGTTGGAATTTGGAATGCCTACCTAAAACCATTCAAATTTCTTAACCAATCAAAGTTGGGGTGATGAGAATGGAATATGGATACTTGCCACTAGAATATCCAAACAACATGATATTTCGAAGCCAATGGTGAGGGATATTTGGTTTTAATAAAATAGTGGGAGACTAATGAATATTTATTTATTTATTTGTCTTAATTTTATCAGATAAAGTACTAAAAATCAGTTCATCTTATTTGTATAAATGACATTAAAAATGATATCAAACATATCATTATGATCCATACTCGAATAGGAAAACTTTCTCACCAACACTAATTTCCAGGAGTGGAAAAGGTGACTTCGGGTCATCCTTCTCCATGAAATGAAACTATATGTGCTGGAAGAACCTATACCAGTTGCACCTAGGAATGAGGCGAGTGATGAGGAGATCTATGTGTACGAGAAACATCTAAATGATGCTATAGATGTTCATTGCCCTATGATTTCATCCATGAACAATGAGATATTAAATAAACATTATGAAATGGATTCTTATATCACGATGTATCACCTTCGGGATCTCTATCAAGATAAGGCGAGACAAGATAGGTATGAGATCTCTAATGCTTTGTTCACTAATAAGATTAGAGAGTCTGTTCCAGATGGACCACATGTAGTTAAGCCTATTGGCTACATTGAGAATCTAGACACCTTAGGGATTAAATTACCGGATGATTTACATAAAAATATCATACTATCATCACTTCCCAATGACTTCTCCAGTTTTATTGTGAATTATAATATGAGCAATAATGAAAATAGATTATTAGAACTTCTGACCATAATTATCCAAGTGGACAAGGACATGATGCATGAAAAACCCATATAACTTATGGTAAATAGGAAGAGGAAGGAAAAGACAAAGGGGAATAATATTTATAAACAATATAAAGCATTCGAGCACCGTATGACCAAGAATAAGAAGATACAAAGTTAGGGCAAGGAAAAGGAGGCAGTATGCTTTGCATGTGGCAAGTCAGGTCTTTAGAATAGAAACTGCACCCAGAGGCAAGGGGAATCCAAATGCGAGTTCATTATTGAGTGTAATATTTCCATTTATACACATTGGGTATTAGATATAGCTTTTGGTGATAACATATGTATTAAAATGCAGGATTCAAGTAGATTTCAGAAAATTTCCAGAGGAGAGGTGGATCTACGAGCTACCAATGGTTCAAGGCTGGATACTCCTTCCATTGGTGAATACCACCTTTTGTTTCTGATCGAGATGATTTTGGTTTTACATGACTATTATTATGTATCAAGTGTTACCAAGAACATAATTTCCGTATCATGTTTTGATACATATGTTTTTTTTCAAATTTAGAAATAAAAGTTGTTTCTTTTATAAGGAAAACATATGTTATGGTATGAAACATTTAAACAATGTCCTATATGTTTTAAATTATAAAAACCAAGTTTTGGAAATAGACAATGAATCAAGATTACATGGCTCATATAAAACTCAGTTGGGGAATCACTGCCTTGGTCATGTAAACGAGAAGCGCTCGACAAAGCTCTATCAAGATGGTTATTTAGACTCTTCCAAGATAAAACCACTTGATAGATGTCACACTTTTTTATAAGGGAAAATGAACAAACCACCATTTGGTGGATAGGGTTAAAGGGACACAAAAATTCAAGTATTGGTACACACTGATGTCTGTGGACCATTTTTAGTAGAAGCTAGAGGTGGATATTCTTACTTCATAACTTTTACTGATGACTTAAGTAGATATGGATATATTTACTTGATGAGGTATAAGTATAAGTCCTTTTGATAAATTCAAGTAATTCAAGAAAAAAAGTAGAGAATCAGCTTGGTAAGAAGATAAAGAAGCTTCGATTGGATCGATGTGGAGAATATCTTAATCAAGAGTTCATCAACCTTTTACGGGAGTTTTGGATTCTATCTCAACTCACTCCACCTTATACACCACAATGGAATGGTGTTAGTGAAAGGAGGAACCATACCTTGTTAGACATGGTAAGTTCGATGATGAGTCATGAAAATATTTTGTTATCCTTTTGGGGATATTCATTACAAAACTACAACATACACATTAAAACGAGTACCAACTAAGTTGGAAAATAGAATCCCCTTCGAGTTATGGATGGAAATAAACCTATTTTGTTGCATACACGTGTATGGGGATGCAAGGAATTTGTTAATTCTTTATCAGGAAACAAACTAGCACCCCGGGGCACAAGGTGTATCTTTATAGGGTCTCCCAAGGAAACAAAGAGATGCTACCTATAAAACCCCTCAGACAAAAAAGTGACTATTTCCAGACATGCTGTATTTCTTGAGAGGGAGAACATCCTAAAAAATGATAGAGGGAGAAAGATTGAATTCAATGAAGTCGATGATCATGATACATAAGAGTTGGTATAGGAAAAAGTTCCACAGGTCCCTATGGAAGAAGTAGTTTCTAAAACACTAGAACTACATAAGAGCGTAAGAGAGGTAAGGGATAAAGATATGGTTTTTTTATCACTGAGGATGGTGACATATTATTATTGGACAATGATGAACCTATATCCTATAATAAGGTAGTAGATAGATTAAAATATTCAATATGGATATAATATATGAATTATGAGATGGATTCCATGTATCAGAACCAAGTTTGGGTTCTAGTAGATGCTCTAGTTGATGTAAAACATGTTGAATATAAATAGGTATTCAAGAGGAAATTGGAAATGGAAGGTAAAATAAGTACCTATAAAGAAAGACTAGCGGCTAAAGGGTTTAAACAACATAAAAGAGTTGACTATGATGAAACATTTTCTATATTTTCCATGTTTAAATCCATCAGAATCATATTTTATATAGTAGCCTTATATGACTATGAGATTTGGTAGATGGATGTCAAAACTACATTCCTTAATGGGAACCTTAATGAATATTTCTATATGAAACAAACTGAAGGGTTTGTGACACCAGGTGATTCCAAAAGGGTTTTTAAGTTGAAGAGGTCCATTTATGAATTGAATCAAGTATCCATGTCTTGGAATATTTGATTGGATGAAGCCGTAAGAGAATTTGGTATCATTAAGAACGAATGTGATCCATGTGTTTACAAAAGGTTTAATGGGAATGAAATCGTTATCCTAGTATCATATGTTAATGACATATTACCTATTGGAAATGACATACCAGTCTTACAATCTATCAAGGACTGGTTGACCAAGTGATTCTCTATGAAAGAATTAGGTGAAACATAGTACATTATAGGGATCAAGATAATTTATGATAGATCTAAGAAGATTCTTGGGCTAAGTCAAAGTACATACATTGACCAGATACTAAAGAGATTTAGTATGGAACAATCCAAGAGTGTATTGGTTTCAGTGTCACATGGTATACATATTTCTAAGAAAATGTGTCCCCAAACACAATAGGAGAAAGATAGGATGAGTAAGATCCCATAGGATTCAATGATAGGATCAATCATGATGCCATGCTATGTACTAGAATTGATTTTGACTATGCATGATATCAAGAAGATCCAGAAGAACAACATTTTACTACTATCAAGGTTATCCTTAAGTATTTGATAAGAACTAAGGATACGTTATTAGTGTGTGGAATAGATGAGAATCTTATCATTATAGGGTATGCTAATGCTAGTTTTTAGACATATCATAATGATCTAAAGTCGCAATCAGGATATGTTTTCTATCTCAACAGAGGATCTGTGAGATGGAAGAATTTAAAGAATCCAATTTTCAATGATTCTACAATAGTGTATGAATATATAGCAGCTTCTGATGAAGCCAAGAAATCCATCTGAATTAACAACATTTTCTAGGATCTTGATGTAGTGCCTAGTAGTAGATAACTTATCAAATTGTATTGTGATAATACTACAATGGTGGATCTTTCAAAGGATCTAAGGTCACATCAATGGAAAAAGAACATACTCTGAAAGTATCACCTCTTGAGGGATTTTCATCAGAGGAGTGAAGTTACAGTGAGCAGAGTGTCTATGGAGAAGAATATGGTGGACCCCTTGAATAAAGTCCCATCTCAATAAAAGCATGAATATCATGTGAAAGCTAGCAGAATGAAGGTTGTTATTAGTTGGCTCTAGTGAAAGTGAGAGTCTGTTGGAGTTGGTGCCCTAGAACCAACTTCTTTGTACTTTATGATAAACTTATTTTCAAGGTTTGGAATATTAATAAATTCCTTATCACATCATGGTTGTTCTTATGCATAACATAGCCTGTGATAATGTCCCAAGAGTCACTGTCACACTAAAAGGTCATAGTAGTTCTCTGTTATGTTGAGAACCCAGAAGTTCCACGACACTATTCCTGAATAAATGTTCTATAGCTAGATGATATCATTTTAAGGGACACAAATGATACAAGCTATCAAGGGTGGAAAATCATAAGACTTTGAGGAACCTTCTCATGGTGTAATACCCTGGTAATATCTAGTAGGATATTATGAGAACGAGACCCTACAATAGGAAATCCACATTATTAGTGTCATTAGATGTTCTTATTTACAAAAATGTGTAATGGTCCTTATACTTTAATATTATTATTAATGGATATCATGAGCCACACACTTTGATGTATTGGAAAAA
Source organism: Viscum album (assembly GCA_963277665.1). Lineage (NCBI taxonomy): Eukaryota > Viridiplantae > Streptophyta > Magnoliopsida > Santalales > Viscaceae > Viscum > Viscum album. Next base: position 659,757,052 of record OY728140.1, read on the forward strand.
ACTGTGATGACATATGCTCACGGTGAGGTAGGATATGTTGGGTGCATCAAGAGTAATATTACATTAATGAATAATGCAAGAAAATATTTATCCATTCTGTTCATTAACGAAAGTAAATATCTCAGGACCTTTTATGAAAATGATATAGCCTAAATAAATCCATGGCCATGGTATTCTCTATGAAATTTATATTTCCGAAAAGTCAAAGAATGAGTTATCGATCATATAGGTTGATGACACTAGCATGAAACTTACTCGATTGGAGATATTATGATAAAGAGATTATATTACACGGTAAGCATTCGTATGAGGTGACATGTCATCACAACATTAACTTCTTTCTCTATGGGTGACTTGGCGTGTTGATAGATGATAACATTGGACTTTAGGTAGGCTTGCCTAATGCCACTGAGAAAGAGACCTAGAGAGTTACACACAAAGTGTATCCGAAATCTCAGTTAAATAATTTTTTATTTAACAAGCTGAATAAATATTATTCCCGGTTGTGGTTTAATAATTATTAAGGTATTCCTGATCACATTTTATTTATTTATCAGTGAATAATGAAGTTATATTTATTTATTTGTTTAATAAATAAATAGTCATTATTCAAGGTCTGATAAATATTTTGGATGATGGGCAGACTGAGTTAAAGGGTCTAGTGAGAAAATAATATTAAATATTATTTGATTAAAATAATATTTAATTGTAACTTGAAAACTAAGCACATGTCATGGAAATAATGGTATTGGTGTTATTATTTGATATGAGGGTTTCACATGGAATAATAAAATAAGTAACAACACTTGTGCTAATTATTTATTATTACCCAGTGAATTAAATTCCTGGTTACATATTATTCTCTTATTATCCAAGGGGGAAATCCACAAGCTAGAGAGAAAATTTTGGTTGTGCACAAAATTTTGGAGAAAAAATATATCAAGCCTCCAAAGCTCCTTTTTTCTCCAAGAATGCTCTCAAGAATGAGAGAGACCATCCTCCACCAGATCATATAATGATTTGGAAGCGACTCTCAAGGCGATCGAGGGTGGACGATGCAAGCACAAGGACCTTATGTGCTAGCACTCAGATACTCCTTCGGTGATGTTCAAAGATTCATGGAGCATGTGTGGATTACCACTAGAGGAGATATACTCTTGATCTCTACAAAACAACAAAAGGCTCACCGCAGATCTATGATCATACACATCAACGAAGAAAGAAAACCTTGGAGGTATTTATTTAATTTAATTAAATTAATTATAAACAAAATATGTCGATCCTCTCTCAAGGTTCTGATCCTCTTTCTTCTTTATCAAAATATTTTATTTCATTCTATGGATACTAGTATTCATTTTCGTATTGATCCTAGAATAACCATTGATCATGGTAAAATTTAAAGTTTGGAAACGACCCAACCACGCTTCCGCTGCACCTGGAACCTTCAACATCATCCTCAATATCGATCTTTTCCCAATTGATGAGGTGAGATTCATCATGAAGATAATGATAGAGATGCAAAACATGAATAATATCATGTATCCTTCTCATCTTCAGGGTAAGTGCTACCCGATATTCCACAGCTCCAACACGATCCAACACCTTGGAAGGCCCAAAAAACCAGGGAGAAAGCTTACTCCCACGACCAAACCTTCATTTCCCACAATGGGGAGACACCTTAAAAAACACATGATCCCGCAAATAAAACTCCAAAGGTCTCTTCCTATGATCGACATAGGATTTATGATGATCCCACGCTACCTTCATCCTCTCATGAATCACCTGAACTATCTCTGTCATATTCTGTACTAGTTTTGCCCTGAAAATTTCTGACTTCCGACCTTAGTCCAGAACAATGGTGAATGGAATGGTAATCCATATAAGTCTTAAAATGGTTCCATAATGATGGTGGGGTGTAAAATTTTCTTGTAATATAACTCTACTAAGTGCAGGTGCCTCATCTATGAACCTTCAAAATCTTGGACACAAGAGCACAACATCTCTTCAAGAGTTTGGATGGTTCTCTCTGTCTGTCCATCCATCTGTGGATGAAAAGTATTACTAAGGCATAAATGAAAACCAAAATCATGATGGAGACCTCTCCACACCCTGGAGGTAAAATGAGGATCTCGATAAGAAATGATCGTCCTAGGGACCCCGTGGAGTCTCACCACCTCCTCCAGATATTACCCTAAAAAAACCTACACTGAGCTTGAATCCTTGATTTTTTTGAAGTGGGATGATTTCATCAAATGATACACAACTACCCATATAGCATCATAGCCTCCCTGAGCTCAAGGTAAATCGATAACAAAGTCCATATAGATGTTATCCCACTTCTACTGAGGAACATCTAATGGTTGGAGAAAACCACGGAGAACACGGTGCTTGGCCTTCACCTTATGGAAGACCAAACATCGAGACATAAGATCTGAAACTGCACGCTTCAACCTGGGCCAACAAAATTGACTCCTCAAAGCTTGATACATTTTTTTTATGCTAGGATGTACCACTAAGGGTGAACTATGGAACTCTCTAAGAACCATCTCATATGACTCCAAAGTAATGAAAAGAATTCCCTGAAATAACACCCAGTGCTGTTCATCCTTGAACCAACCATTAGGGGCCTCGCCACAAACAAATTGGTCTCTCTAGAACTCCACCTCTTGATCCCCCAATTGGGACTCTTATACTAGCTACACCAAAGATGACCGCACCATCATCTGAAAAATACAACCTCTTCCCCCAACTTCTCCCATATCCAGATGTAATGCCGAAATCTATTCCATCACCCTCTAGAAATCACCCGTTTCATGCACTATATCCCTACACAAATTTCTGCTCAGCACATCGGCTACCACATTCCTCTTACTAGGTGTATAAAATATTTCAAAGTCATAATACTGTAATAACTCTATCCACCAATGCCGTTTAAAGTTCAAGTCACACTGAGAGAAAATTCACCTCAGGATCTTATGATCGGTGAAGACCAAGAAATGATCTCCAATGTGGAAATGTATCCACAAATTTAGGGAAAACAACACTACTACCAACTCAAGATTGTGGATGGAAAAGTTACGTTCATGGGGATGAAACTTTCGAGACCCATAAGAAATGACCAATATCTACTGCATCAGAACGTAACCTAACCCCAAATGCGAAGCATCACAGAAAACCTCGGACTAAACTCCTTCTACTAGAAGACAAAGAATTGGAGCACTAACTAACTTCCCCTTCAGATAATCGATTGCTACCCGACAATGATCAGTCCGTACAAATTCCTGATCCCTTTTGGTCAATGCTGTCAAAGAAGTCGCAACCTAAGAGAAATTAGCTGTGAACCTCCTATAATTGTCTACAAGACCAAGGAAACTTCAAACCTCCGCCACTATATTGGGATATTACCAAGACACCACTTATTATATCTTTTATGGATCCACAAATACTCCCTGTTGGGATATAACATTCCCTAAGAAATGGACTTCTCGATCCCAAAACTCACACTTTGAAAACTTCCCAAATAGATGTTTTCGACGAAGAACTCCCAAAATGGCATGAATATGCTCTGCATTATCCTCCTAAGATATAGAGTACACAAGGATTCCATCGATGAAGACCACCAAAAACTTATCCAAGAAATCATGGAACACAACCTTCATCAACCCCATGAACACAACTAGAGAATTCGTTGCACTGAATGACATCACAATGAACTCGTAATGTCCATGACAACAACAGAAAGCAGTATTTCGAATATCCTCATGTTTCACATGAATCTGATGATATCCTGACCACAAATCGATCTTCTAGAACCAAGTTTCAATATTAAGTTGATCGAAAAAACCATCAATCCATAGAAGAGGATAGCAGTTATTCACTGTCACTTGGTTCAAGAGACGATAATCGATACAAAACTGCAAACTACCGTAAGCCTTATTCATGAAAAAAACTGGTGCACCCCATGGTGACACACTCAGACGAAAAAAACACTATAAAAGACTATTGAGTTGTATATGCAAATACCACAACTCAGAATGAACCATCATATATGGGGACATTGAGATAGGATATGCACTTGGCTGTAGCTCAATCCTGAACTTGATCTCTCATCGAGGGGGTAATGCTACAACCTATTCTGGAAAGACATCAGGGTACTCTTCAATGACCTTAGGGAACATCAAATTCTAAACCTCTGATGAACTCATTATTAGCTCATCCATCAAGGATAACTAGGATGGAACAAGCCTTTGACCCATATGAGGGTCTTGCTCACCAACAAACACCACTGGCTCTCCATCAGCATTGAAGAACTCCACCCACCTCATGAAGCAATCCATTATAGCTTGCACCGAATACAACCAATACATGCTGAGGATGAAATCATATGTTTATATCTGTAAACATAGGAAATCTCCCCAAGAGTGGTGATACCCTAGCACTATCTCACAGTCTCTATATAATTCAAACAAGTCATCTCGACCTCCAACTAACATAGTCAACGCTAGGAGCATTGGAAGCCTCTCCACCTCAAGTCCGAAGGCATGGAAAAGGGTAGGTGATATGAAGGAGTGCGTTTCTCCTGAATAAAATAAAGAATACACCCTAGTAGAAAAAAAGAAAAGCGTACCTTGAACTATGTCTGGCTTGTTCGACGCCGGTAATTCTAAATCATGAAGCTGACCATGACCTGCTCCACGACCTCTCCGACCCTGATGACGACCACTACTATGGACGCACTATACTCTTTGAGGATGTGGAGCATCCTGGGGTTGTCCTTTACCTTCCCCATATTCTCTCTGCTGATCCAAAGCTGGTACAACCTACTGCTACTGCCTTGGCTGGAACTTCCTCAATGGAGGAACCTAAAGTGGGAAACCTGATGCGCGCTAACAACTCTGAAAGACCAAATGATATCATTTCTGATGAACTTGACCTCAACAAGGAAAAAAGTGCTTGATCCCTTTCCATAGGTGTAACACCCCGCCCCTTCCCCATTGTCTTGAGGAGGCGGTGAGGGTTACTTGGCCTTAAGCGACGTTCCCAAGGCGCCAAAGGCTGGAAATAAATGCTGAGGGCTTCAAGAGAGAAGTGGGGAATGATTTTCCCTCAAGAGGATCACCCAACAAACCAACAATCAACAATGATAATGCATGCATTTGTTTTCAACCAACCATACCATAACTACCCAAGGTTCATACAACCCAATAATTCCAAAACATCAGAGTACAACAGAAACCAAAATACAAACAAGACAGTCCGTGACACCACCACAGCTCCACTCCAGCTCCAAAATCCATGCACCACCAAGCATCACGAGGCACCGCTAAAAGATGGAGATGCCTTACCTTTTCCCATGTACTGGTATACTACATATGCAAAGACACAAAAGTGACAAAGCAGGGGGTGAGTACAACTACTCAGTAGGATTTCCCCAAATGACTTCCCTACACACGCCACTAGGATAAACTATTAGCACATTTATATAAAAAAAATACATTTGCAAACTGATTACAAAAGACAAACATGCCACAAAAGGGACATACACCACAACCAAGACACATGCCAGTTACCATGTTCATATTTTACTCACAAGCTGCATCCACAAACATCACATAGTCAAGAAATCAACCAACAATTGGGGTACTTTCTCATCCAACCTGTTCACAACCCGACAAGTGGTACTTTCTCGGCCACTTTCCTTGATGGTGTCCCTTCTGACCATTATCCATCCATATCCCTGATTATAGTGGCACTTTCTTGACCACTCTACAACATCACAACCCGTTCCAATACAACATCCCATCCATATCCACACAAGAACAAGCCACACAAGATCACACATTATTGAAAACACCATCACATTCCATTATCATGCTCAAGTTCAATGTCATTTTAAAATCAACATTTTAAAATCATCCAATTGAACCCATTACCAACAAAACTCATATTTTTCCCAAAAATCCCAATTTCATGCCAAAACCCCCAATTTATTCACCCATACATTTTCCAAAAAATTTCCACCTGATTTACCAATTATATTTAAAACAAACAATTTAATTGTAAATGCACAACACAATTCCACCAAGTGGAGTTGATAGAGAAGCCACATACCTCTTAGGGTTTGGCGAAATCGACCTTTCGCCTGAACGCACCTCAATCCGGTAGAACGCATCCTCAAAACTCCATTAAAAACCCTTTCCTAACATCAACGGGCCCAAATGTTAGCATCGCAGGCCAAAACAACCCTAGATCTACAAAAAACAAGTGTAGATCTAGAAAACCAAGGAGGGAAGAGCAGATCTAGAGGAAAACACCAAGGAACCATGGGAGGAGACTTACCTGGGAGAGATCGCCTTCAAACCACCTTGAATCCTCTTCAAAACCCTCCCAAAATGAGTGGGAGAACCTTTATAGCCCCTGAGAACCGAAAATACCGAGTGAGGCTTGAGTGGAAGGAAGAGAGGAGTGAAATGAGGGAATCCTGAGTGAGCCCGGGTTTTATAACCCTAATTTTAAGTGGCCGCATGGTTAGCCTGCACAGTTTGGCAAACCGTGCGCTAACCGTGCGCAATCCACTGCCTCGAGAGCTAGGGTTCGCATGGTTTCCTCGCACGGTCTGGAAAACCATGAGTAGGCCGTGCAGGGCCTACTATCTCGAGAACAAGGGTCTGCACGGTTTCCTGGGGAATCTGCACGGTTTACACTAACCGTGATCAAACCGTGCACCCCTTTAAAAGCCTCTAAACACATCCAAAACCAATTCAAACTCTCCCAACCTATTCCCAAATCATCTCAATAACTTTAAATTCATAAAAAGGCATAAAAAAGGCCACATAACTCAAAATGGGGGTACTACATTCTCCCCACCATTGGACTTTCCGTCCTCAGAAAGTAGTGAACCCGCCCTTTGCCGAAAGAGCTCGGGCCACTGTTCGGACATTTCTTTCTCCCGTTCCCAAGTTTCTTCCTAGATCTGGCCATGTTGCCAAAAAACCTGAAACAGACTAATGCTTTTACCATTCAAGACTTTATCTTGCCTATCCACAACCCGCACTGACACATTCACCAATGAAGCATCCGACTCTAGCTCAACATGATCCCATCGAATAACATGGCTTGGATTCGGCTGGTACTTTTTCAGCTGCAACACATGAAATACATTGTGTACCGCACTGAACCTAGGTGGAAAAGACAATTGATAAGCCACCTCACCAACCCGCTCAACAATCTCAAAAGGTCCAATGTACCTCAGAGATAACTTTCCTTGTTTCCCAAACCGACGATGTCCCAACCTAGGAGAAATCCTCAAGAACACATGATCACTCACCTCGAACGACAATGGTCGTCGACAATGATCCGCATAGGATTTCTAAAGAATCTGAGCCGTCTCCATCCTCTTCCTAATCAACTTGATCTTTTCTGTAGTCTCTTGGACAAGACCCAGTCCAACCATCGAAGACTCACCAATTTCCACCCAACATAGTGGAGAACAACACGGTCGCCCATACAATGCTTCAAACGGATCCATCTGTATGGATGCTTGATAACTGTTATTATACGATAATTCAACCAAGGAAAGGTGATCCTCCCATGAGACACCAAAATCCATCACACAAGCTCACAACATATCTTCCAAGGTTTTTATCATCCTCTTGGATTGGCCATCTTTCTGAGAGTGATATTCCGTACTCATGGTCAACTTTGTTCCAAGATCTTACTGCAAAAATTTCTAGAAACGAGATATAAAACTAGGATCTCTATCTGATACAATCGAAGCTGGAACACCATGCATCTTTACCACCTCCCAGATATAGATTTTGGACAGATCCTCCACCGTATGAGATTCACGAATTGGGATGAAATGGGCCGACTTCGTTAGCTGATCCAATATCACTCAAATGACATCATGTTTTCTGACCGTTCTTGGGAGACCTATGAAAAAATCCATCGCTATCTACTCCCACTTCCAAACAGGGATTGGTAAGGACTGCAACATTCCTGCTGGCCTCTGATGCTCTTCCTTGACCTGTTGACAAGTCAAGCATCTTGAAACAAACTCAGCCACCCTTCTTTTCATACCATCCCACCAGAACCACGCTTTAAAATCTTGATACATCTTCTAAATTCCAGGGTAAACAACCCACCTGGAATGATGGTATGCCCTGAGAAGATCCTCTTGACAAGACACCGGTACAACTATCCGATTCTGGAAGAACAAAACTGATTCTTTATTCAGTTTCTAACCCTCAATGGTCTCCCCACCATTAAGTCTCGACCCCATGGTCACACATTCAGGATCATATATCTGTGCCCTTCTAACCAGGCCAACCAAGTCAGGAATCAACGTAACCGAAAAGAAGTCCGCTCTATCACCCTGGTCTTCACATTCCAACCGCATATTGGCTATAACCGACATCAACTGCCACTAGTACGATGCCTGATTCACAACCTGAGCATATGATTTCCTACTTAATGAATCTACCACTGAATTTCCTTTACCCGATGTGTACATTAAGTCAAAATCAAACATCTGGATATATTCCATCCATCTCCTTTGCCTCAAGTTCATATCCCTTTGTGAGAAAATGTGCTTCAAACTTTTATGATCCATGTAGACCGTGAATTTCTCACCGAAGAGATAATGGCGCCACATTTTCAAAGCATGGACCACTGCCGCCAAATCCAAATCATGAGTTGGGTAGTTCTTCTCATGCACCCTCAACTGCCATAATCCATACACGACCACATGATCCCCTTGAATGATAACACACCCCAACCCTGATCCTGATGCATCGCAATACACCACGTACCCTCTTCTTGGTTCTAGAAAAACCAAGATTGGTGCTGATGTAAGGTGACCCTTTAACTCTTCGAAACACTGCTAACACTGTTCAATCCACTGTAATGGAGCATTCTTCCTTGTCAAAGCTGTCATCGGTAAAGCCAAATGTGAAAAATCACGAACAAAATACCGATAATACCCAGTTAGACTGAGGAAACTTCGTATCTCAAACACGTTCTTTGGCGGTTTCCATGAGATAATGACCTCTATCTTTTCCGGATCCATGGAAAAACCCCTTTCAGAAATCACATGGCCAAGAAAACAGACTTCCTGTATCCAAAAGTCACACTTTGCAACTTGGCATACAACCGATGATCTCGCAAGATCCCTAGCACTATCACCGAGTGCTTCTCATGCTCCTCTCTTGTCTTCGAATACACCAAAATATCATCCACAAACACCACCATGAATGAATCCAGATATCACTGAAATATCTGATTCATCAATTCCACAAACACCACTGGAACATTCTTTAGACCAAAGGGCATCACCATGTATTCATAATGGCCATATCTACTTCTGAAATCTTTTTTAGGAATATCCTCCTTCCTCACTCGCAATTAATGATATCCCGACCTCAGGTCGATCTTGGAGAACCATTGGGCTCCCCTTAATTGGTTGAAAAAATCATCGATTCGTGGAAGTGGATATCTGTTCTTTATCGTCACTTGGTTAAGTCTACGATAATCAACACAGAGCCTCAAAGTTACATCCGTATTTTTCACAAACAACACTAGCGCTTCCCACGGAGATATGCTAGGCCGGATAAAGCCTTTATTTTCTAACTCCTCCAACTAGAATTTTAACTCCCTCAATTCTGCAGGTGCCATCCGGTAATATGGAAGTGAGATAGGGCTGGTCCCCAGAAGGAGATCAATCGTAAACTCCACTTCTCTTACAGGAGGGACCCCAGAGAATTATTCGGGAAAAACGTCCATGAACTGGTCGACCACTGCTGGAAGAACACTATTCCTGACACCCTCTATCAATTCCAACGACAATACCGCCAACTGATACGATAACGTGCCAACTGCTGGTGCCAACAAGCCTGCTGCAACCTGCTTCTCATGCCTCTCTCATCTAGAGAGATGTCCAACGCTATCATGCATCGTAAAACTCACTGTTCGCGCATCACAATCGATGTGGTCCTTAAACGCTATTAGCTGATCCATGCCCAAGATTACATCATATCCATCCATCTTAAGTACTGAAAAATCCCACACTATCTCAATTTATCCCACAATGATACAGCATGCTCTACACAAGAAGGCTCGACACTCTTTTCTACCCAGAGGGGTTTGAAGTTTCAGAACTGAAGGAATCATTTATACTTTTAAACCCAACAACTCAACAACGCGTGTAACAATAAAAAAGTGTGAATCACCCGTATCAAACAACACTTGCATGCAGGTAGAATTTAAAAGAATCATACCTCGCACCGTGGATGGTCCCGACTGATCATCCATCACAAGCTGCTCAGCTCCGAACAACACCTTTGTTGTCACACTCTATTCTTTATTGCCCTGCTGAGGCGTCATGGTATTCCGAGAATCACCATGACTAACCTTACCTTGTTGACGAGGGGTATGCTGCTGCCCCCGTCCCATCGAAGCATAGGAATCCTGTGATCCTTGCGGAGTGTCACACACGCTTGTCTTCGGAGCATTCCTATAGTAGAGCTGGAGGTGCCCCATATGCTTACAACTATAGCATGTTCTGGGTTGTTCTGTGCAATCCCGCTTGATATGCGTCGATGAACCACACTGAAAATAGCTCAATTTACTCTGGGGCTTCAGAGGAAGGTTCACCAATCCCATCGTCACATGTTGTGTCATGCCCCCGCTCTGGGAATATGTGTCCCTCTTTCACTTGAACCCGGTGTTAGAGTTCCCACTAGTCCCTGTGGGTATTACCACACTTCCTCCGCCCGGATTTCCCAGCAGATCTCGCTCAGCTACCGAGGCTCGATTTACCATTTCTGTGTAGTCCCCGACACACAACACCACTATTTTAGAACGGATTTCCTTCCTCAAGCCCATCTCGAAAATCCTTGCTTTCAGCGACGTGCTACCCACCACCTCGGGTGCAAACTGCACTAAGCTCATAAACTTAGCTGCATACTCCATTACTGACATCTGTTCTTACTTTAAACTGAAAAGTTAGTTGTACACTGAATCTTGAACGTATGAGGGTAGAATTGTTTGTTAAATAATTCATCAAAGGTTTCCCATGTCATACCGTGGTCCATCCCTGCTTGGACTACCAGCTCCCACCATTGAAGGGAAAGATCCTCCAGCTTATACGTTGTTAGCTTGACCTTCAGCTCGACTGGGGTTCCGAAGAATTCAAAAATTCTATTTATTCGGGACAACCACGCCTCTTCTCTTTATGGGTCTGCGTCACCCCTAAAATCGGGTGGGTTCTACTTCTGAAACTGAGCCACATAGTCGACATGCTTGGGCTCTTCCATTCTATTTATACTTCCCACCTCTTGGAAATCTTGGACTATACTTTGCACTAGCTGTTGGTTCAACTGGGGCTCATGTGTAGCCACATTCTCATCAGCCGCTTCCGGTTGATCTCTACGACGTCTACCCGGTTCCATTTCTATAAACATAAAACAAACAAGCATGAGTCTCGCTTCTGTAGACATCACGAATCAACCACGTCAAATACCATTTCATAACAATCAATCACAACCAGGCTTTCCATTCTTACACATTTCCCATGTTGCACCATTTTTGAAAATCAACCATTTTCAAAATACTACCAGTTTTCATGTTTCAAATCCTTCCGGTTTGAAACCCAATTTAGATTTTTCAAAAACCTCACATTCCTATCATACCATAAATCATTATACCCCAATGAAATATGCATCCTAGTGGGAAGTTATTTCTACCATGCATACCTTGCTCATCTCATTGGCTACACCCACGACAATGAGATTTTCAATACCTAGAAGTGTCTACAAAACACTTATGTACCAAACTCCCAGGTAACTTGGTGTTCAGTATAAAAGGGTTAGCTACGTCCTTTAATGCTATACATTCCAAGTTCTGACAGTCCTACACCTTGCTACCATCCCGACTCAAGGAATAACCAAGAACGAATGTCAACTCCAAATCTGAGAATCAACTCCCAAGGACCGAACAAGCTGATACCACTTGTAACACCCCGCCCCTTCCCCATTGTCTTAAGGATGCGGTGAGGGTTACTTGGACTTAAGCGATATTCCCAAGGCACCAAAGGCTAGCAATAAATGCCAAGGGCTTCAAGAGAGAAGTGGGGAACAATTTGCTTTCAAGAGGATCACCCAACCAACCAACAATCAACAATGATAATGCATGCATTTGTTTTCAACCAACCATACCATAACAATCCAAGGTTCATACAACCCAATAATTCAAAAACATCAGAGTATAAAAGAAACCAAAAGACAAACAAGACAGTCCGTGACACCACCACAACTCCACTCCAGCTCCAAACTCCATGCACCACCAAGCATCACGAGGCACCGCTAAAAGATGGAGATGCCTTACCTTTGCCCATGTCCCGGTATACTACATTTGAAAAGACACCCAAGTGCCAAAGCAGGGGGTGAGTACAACTACTCAGTAGGATTTCCCCAAATGACTTCCCTACACATGCCATAGGATAAACTGTTATCACATTTATATAAAACAAATCCATTTTCAAACTGATTACAAAAGCCAAACATGCCACACAAGGGAAAGCCACCACAACCAAGCCACACGCCAGTTATCATGTTCATATTTCACTCACAAGCCCCATCCAAAAACATCACATAGTCAAGAAATCAACCAAAAACTGGGGTACTTTCTCGGCTAACCCATTCACAACTCGACAAGTGGTATTTTCTCGACCACTTGCCTTGATGGTGGCCCTTCCGACCATTATCCATCCATATCCCTGATTATAGTGGCACTTTCTCGACCACTCTATAACATCACAACCTGTTACAATACAACATCCCATCCATATCCACACAAGCACAAGCCACACAAGATCAAACATTATTGAAAATACCATCACATGCCATTATCATTCTCAAGTTCAATTTCATTTTAAAATCAACATTTTAAAATCATCCAATTGAACCCATTCCCAAAAAACCCCATATTTTGCCCAAAAATCCCAATTTCATGCCAAAACCCCCAACTTCTTCACCCATACATTTTTCCAACAATTTTCCACCTGATTTACCATTTAAATTTCAAATAAAAAATTTAATTGTAAACGCACCACACAATTCCACCAAGTGGAGTCGATAGAGAAGCCACCTACCTCTTAGGGTTTGGAAAAATTGACCTTTTGCCCGAATGCACCTCAATCCAGTAGAAAGCCTCCTCGAAACTCCCTTAAAAACCCTTGGCTAACATCAACGGGACCAAAAGTTAGAATCGTAGGCCAAAAAAACCCTAGATCTACACACAACAAGTGTAGATCTAGAAAAACAAGAAGTAGGGACGAGTAGATCTAGAGGAAAACACTAAGGAACCATGGGAGGAGACTTACCCGAGAGAGATTGCCTTAAAAACACCTTCAATCCTCTTCAAAACCCTCCCAAACCGAGTGGGAGAACCCTTCTAGCCCCTGGGAACTAAAAATATTGAGTGAGGATCGAGTGGAAGGAATATATGAGTGAAATGAGGGAATCCCGAGTGAGACTGGGTTTTATAACCCTAATTTTAAGTGGCTGCACGGTTAGACCGCACGGTTTGGCAAACCGTGTGCTAACCATGCACACTCCACTGCCTCGAGAGCTAGGGTCCGCACGGTTTCCTCGCACGGTCTAGAAAACCGTGTATAGGCCGTGCGAGGCCTACTGTCTTGAGAACAAGGGTTTTCATGGTTTCCTGGGGAATCCTCACGGTTTACACTAACCATGCTCAAACCGTGCACCCCTTTAAAAGCCTCCAAACACATCCAAAACCAATTAAAACTCTCCCAACCTCTTCCCAACTCATCTCAAGCACTTTAAATGCATAAAAAGGCATAAAAAAGGACACATACCTCAAATTGGGGGTACTAAAATAGGTCTGAGAACTACTGCCCCTGGAGAAACAAGATACTGAGAGCTAGGACCTACCCTCGGCCAAACAAAACTCTTTTTCCCTAAAAACTAGGAACCCTAGACCACAAATATTCTTCGTGAGGAATCCTAAAAACTCCTCTATTGTGATGATCCGGTTCTAGATAACATCTTCTTTATGACCTCTTCCCCCTCTAACACCTTAAGATATGTCTTTAGCATAAACGGGGTGACCTGACACTGGATCACTGGATGCAAAGCATCATCGAAATGCCTTGCCTTGGCCTCCTCATCTGGAAATAGGTCCGAAACATATCAAAAAAGGTTCTTGAGATAGATTACAAACTATCACACACTGGAGCTACCCTACTAAAGGGTAAGAAGCTCCTGGAGACTAGCCACCTTTGTAGATGAATAGAGAAAATCAACTTTGAACTGGTCTCAAAACTCCTCCCATGAGACTACTGACTCCTCACAATCCCCGAGGAACAAGAACCACCACTAACTCACTGCCCTACGTAGAATCATCATAACTAATGACACAGAGTTCTCCTTCTAAGAATGGATCAAACTTAATGATATATCAACCTACTCTAACCAGTCTTTCATGACTACATCTAAAATGGAGACCTCATACTTTTTCATAATCTGGTACCGAAACTCTCGGAGTGTCCTCCTCCATGTGTTGTCGTCGTCAACCTCTACTCTAAGGTGATTGGATGGTATAACCTGCTGAACATATTCTGTGCGAACCTAATGAGTACGTCGACCTAGATCCATACCTACTAAAGAAAAAATATTTGAATCTCCTAAACCTGGAATATGGAAGACTCAACATTAATTAATTGTTTTCTTTTATTCATTTTAGGTTAACCTATCATAAAGTCTACCCATTCAAATACATGATCAAATAAGAATGATACATAATCCTTTCCTAGGTCTCTACCCTGCAACTAATATCACCTTATTTAGTATCCATTATAAACTTAAAGGTCTGTGCATCAGATCACAGGGGGGACCTAAATAACAGTGTCTGAGCCTATCACCAGTGTTTACAACACTTTATAAACTTGACTGACATCGTTTCACTACCAACCCATGAAACCTCACCTATACCTAACTCCAAACTCCATCCTATCCCTCAACCATATCCACTGATACCACTCTTTCATGACTCCCTCCCCACAAAGTGTACCTCTATTGGGTCGGAAATATGATAAGAGAGATAATTACCCCCAAGTCTGCCTCCGGTAAGCCTCGAGTTGGAGACTAGCACCGAGGGTATAATAAACACACAAATGGGAAGAATTACCCTCTAAGAGAACATATGAAAAAGAGATAGATAAGAAAGACACCAAAAAACTCCTTCTCAGACTAAAATATTAAATAAATCCCAAGTACACATATGTAATTTCATGCAAAAACTACTACAACTGAAAGGGAAAACTACAAGTACCAAAAGAAAGTAAAACAACAGTGACCAAGAAGCCCAAACAACTCCTACAACCCCAAGCTAGTAGTAACCAGCCTGATCTCTAAACTTATCCATGTGACTTGAAAAACACTTTATATATATGTAGGGTGAGTATAAAAGTATACTTAGTAGGATCCTCCCGAGAGCCTATCGTGCAAAAGTAAAGAAAGTATGCTAAAGAACAGTGAATAACAAGTGAAACTAAATCATCACCTAAACATGTATACTAATTTCCTAGCCTCACCATGGATACTCTCACCAAGTATCACATACAATAGAATATTATATAATGAATAATTTTAAGGGTACCTCACTACCACTTCCCCACTAGTTTTCTTCTTTTCCCCAAAGTCGCACGTCCTAAGCATCTCTCTCAAAAAAAGGATTTGCCGCAGACACCTGGGCGAAGATCCACAACATGCACCTCGTACAACACAACCACCACATCCATGTAACTAAAGTAACCAGGTAGTTTCTAGGATCCACCACATATCGAATAACATGTATCATAATTTGGGTATTATACCTCAAGAAATTACAGCCCATACAACGAGTAAGGATCTTCAAGCCATCACAACCTATACACGCTATAGTGGTCCATAGGAAACTATATCCATAATATATGTGTGTGAATAACCATAACCCATTACAGTCCTCTACACACATATATGAAGAAAAATAACCACCATGCCTACCAGCACAAGTAACTGCCAAGAGAAGAGAGTGGGGCCAAAGTGGGTTGTCAGCCATCCATCCTCCCACTGGGATGTTGGGGAAAACACCCCCCAAGGCTCAAAATCCCCAGGGTGTTCATTTCCCTAACTGACAGGGTAGAGTAGAGTTTAGAAACACAAAAAGTAAAGAATATAATATATCCCACAACCACACTATAGGCATAACCTAGTCTTAGAATCAACTGCAGCTAACATCTCTCAGACTCCTAACTGCCACTGCTAAGACTGGGTATCCTATAAGAACACAACCATTTAAAGAGGTAAATTAGATTACATTATCCATTTAAATTAGTTTCACTTTACGTTAATTAATTATTTAACCATTATCATTTTCACATTACATTTCATTAGAATCACACCCAACGTTCCATTCCCTCTAGGCATAACCAAACCTAGTCCATAGTTCCTTTAAATTGTAACCTCAGCATTGCATCCTAGAAAGCTCCAACCCCATGGGTTAACATCATTTATTAAATCATTTGTTAATATCATTATCACTTTTCCATAATTCAAGGTCTTCTATAAAAATCATTCTAAGCTTCCAAACACAAGGGGCTCAACACGATGAGTGGATGAACTACCCATCGAGTCTTTTACACATATAGCTAGAGTGCAACCCCATCAATCCTCGAGAAGTTAAATAGGGAAAGCACATGGAATACCTCACGCATTTTCACATCTTTTGGAAGGAGGGTAAGCAAGACCATATTCCTCAAGTAGTGGGTAAATTAAAGCATATAAACAAACAAAAAGATCCATCAAGCATCCAACATTCACATCCAACCAGTTTAATCATCTCCAGTGTCCTCCCCGACACCCAAATGCATAAACCGATTCATCTTGCAGCTCTAGGCGTTAACTTATGCCAGCACAACTACTGGGCCTCCCTTCCCCAACATACCACAATATCCCTCCAGGATCAGCCATCCAAGGCTCAGACCACAACACAAGTAGCATGAAACAAACAATATAGCAACTGATATCTTGGACCTAAACAGGGCATTAAGCCTTCCCATTCAATTAGCACTCATAAATCCAAAGCATAAGGCGCTTGTCCTTTAAAAGCAAGAGGGTAACTCAGAACCCTTTAAGAAATTATCTTTATTGCACAACCGGTCCTTTATTCCATATTGAATTATCCGATTCAGTTAAACATGAACAACTGAATCCATTTAATTTATCACCAAGCATAACAACAAAAACCAAATTCATTAAACACGCCTCTTTATATTTAGAAAATTAATTTATAATTAATCTTGGATTTACATTATTTAACAATTTTTATCAATAAAGACATGCTAAATAAGAAAATCATAGATATCACATGATCTAGAAAATTAAGAGGTAATAACATCGCTAATAAATTGATACCAATTCTTTAATCCAGTTCAAGTATTTATTATGTAAATTTCATTATGATCTAGTAGCTAAAACATGATAAATCTATGACTTCACGTAAAATAATAGAGAAGCCATAAATCCCCCACCTCAAAAGCTTTCTGATTTTCTTTTCATGAGAATGAACAACAAAATGGATCACAATCACCTCTCCTGCAATGACTGTATCCACCCAAGGACGCCACGACACAACTGCATAAACCAACACCCAAAAAAGTTCCATTAGAAACATGGAGATCACATGCCATAACATGGAAATGAGAATGGGAGGAAACAGATTGAGGAACCCAGAATAATATAGGTATAACATACCTTATATCAAAGATGGATCGACACTTCCTAGTTTCACCATGACAGGGGTGCACATGCAGTAGGAAAAAATTCAAGGGGAATCGATCTAAGGATTTTAGTTTGATCGCACGACTCCTATGGGATGAAGAACTATGGGTGTCCCGTACCAAGTAAAAACAAGAAAGAAGAACAAGGAGGAATATATCTCAGACTTTTGAAAATCTAAATGAAGCAGCAGTTTAGATACGGTTAAGATTTTCCATTAAAGGAGGATCTCATCAAGACTATACGGTTTGACTGATTAAGGTCACCCGAACCCTTAGAAAAATTAATATAGGAGTTATGGGCTTAGAACCGGACTTAAAAATCCCTTTAAACAAGGCTTTCAAAGTGTTTTACATCAAAAATAACATCAAAGGGGAGAAACTGTAGGAAGTTGGAAACACAGTTCACATCTGTCTCACTGATGATGCTGTTCACATATGACTCACCGATGCAACCTATCAATGAGAGTCACTGACGTGACCTATCGATGTGAGCAACTGATATGAGTCATCGACGCGACCTGCCAACACGATCTATCGATGCAAGTCACCAATGTGACCTACCTTCACGAGTCACTGATGCGAGTCACTAATGCTAGTCCCCGATGCAACCTATCGACACGACCTACCATCCTAGAAACACAGTTCATAGAACTAGAAATTTTGCAAAGTGTTGGGAATAAGTCACCTTGACCCCCCAAAACACATCAAACACTAGATTTCAACAAAGGAATGGACCAAAGTGGTTCGAGCCATTAAATTATTATTAAATAAAAATTAATTAAATATTATTATATATTTCTTTTTTTTTGGATTACAACTTAATGCACTCAGGTCGAGACTTGATCCTATGACCTTAGCCTAATAAATATTAATAGTTATTAATATTTCTTAATATTTTCAAATATATTTTAATATATAATTAATAATAAATAATAATTAATTAATATTTTTTAATATTTATTAACATTTAATTGATATTTAGAAATATTTATTAATATATATTAATATATATTAAAATTTATATATATTTATATATATATTTAATATATATTTAATATTTATTAATATTTAATTATTTTTTATTAATATTTATTTAATAATTATTAATATTTAATTAATATTTATTAATATTTACTTATAACAAGACAACAAAAACCATGATTTATAGCCCTCAACCCCAAAATTTATTGAAAATAAAAGAAACACAAAGTACAAGGGGATATGACATGTGGAAAGTAGTGAAAAACCACTGCCATAAAGAGAAAAGCAAACAACTATCCATAAAATAAGAGAAGATTATTCATTTAACAGAATGAGATCGGCCGCCACCCTTATCTCTCAGATGAAGACCCCTGCTTCAGGTTTTGGGCTTTTTCTATGTCTGGTCATCATCAGCTTGAGGATCAATGTTTTCATCTGGTGGGTTGGGATCCTTAAGGGGCTGGTGAGCCTATTCTCTAGCCGGACCCGAACCCTCTGATAATATTCAGTAATATTAATTAATATTCCGTAATATTAATTAATTAATTATATTTATTAATATTTATATATATTTATTAATAATTTTTAATATTTAATTAATTTTAATTAATATTAATTAATTCTCATTAATATTTATTAATATTTTATTAATAATTATAAATATTTATTTAATATTTATTGATAATTCATTAATATTTTTTATTGGGGAGAAGGATGTGCATTGGGGGAGAGGCTTCTCAAGGAGAAAATTGCGATTAGGGTTTCTTCATGGCTCTCCTGCATTTTCTTGGTTTTAATCTACCAGCCGGGGGGGGGGGGATTTAGCGGTTGATGTGGCTCCAAAGAAACTAGATATTCCCTCTTTAGGTGGGTCTTTGAAGGTTGGACTTGAGAAAGCCTCTTTTACTTCTGGAAAGTGTCTGTAAGCATCAACGAGTGGATGTAAGGATGATGTTCCTCATCAAGTAAGTAAGTTCCACTTCTTGAAGTTGGGATCTCATTAGGACATCCTAAAAAAAATAAAATATGACTCATATTATGGTGAACAAGGATGCGATTATTGAGAGATTTTCTATTTTAAATTTTCTATTATCACTTGTCTTGTGCTGCCCTCAGGTTCGGAACCTTAGAAGATGGTGGATTTGGTGAATCAGATCTCTAATGTATGGGGTTTTAGGGATTTCAAGTGTATCTCAATGGGTAGGGGATTTTTTCACTTAATTTTTACATTTAATAATCTGATGTGGAAATATTGGGGTCTAGGATCAATCTTCTTGAGGCCCATGATGATTTGTATTCAAGAGTGGGACTCTCGATTCAACCCATTTGAAATAAGAAATTCTAGAACTCAGGTTTGGGTTTGTGTCTTTATTTTGAACTAGATACTTTGGTATCCCAAAATTCATTTTGATATATCTTCATCAATCAGAGTGCCTATCAAATTAGATAAGTCAACAAAAGAATCCAGATTCATGTTTTATGCCAAGTTCTTTATGGAGATCGACTTTAGAATAACTTTTATTGAAAAAGTGGTTCTATCGATTGATGAAGATGACTTCGATATTATTTTTTTATGAAGGTTTACCTCAATTTTACTCTAATTATCAAATTATTGGGCACTCCATTAAAAAATGTTTTAAGGATATAGTTTGATCTATATGTTCTTTTAGGGGGAACCTTTTTGAGAATTACAGGAGGAATAAATTGCACAAAACTATGCCTCTATATGCTAGGAATGACTCGTCAGTCCTGATACCTTTACTAGTGGATGAGAGCTCTGACCTTCCAATGCTGAATCCATCTTCAATTAGGTTTATTAAACATAGAGTTAATTCTAATTATATCAATTTTGTGCAGAATGCTCCCAAGTAGGTGAAAAGTACACTTCAACTGGGAAATAAAAGGTACATGGGAGTGGTGACTGGAGGTATTATTTTAAAGAAGTTCTTATTGGATCCTATGATGTTAGTTATGATGATGAAAACTATATGATTCAGATTGTAAGGATAACATACAATCTGAATTTGATGTGTAGATTTTACATGAAAGGAAATTTCTTACTGCAGGTGACAGAGAAGGGAAAAAAACTTCATGAGGACTTACCACTTCTATAAAATCATTTGAAAGGTAGAAATGTGGATTTAATTTATTAATAGGAATTAAGGCATAGAAATATGAGCTAGGAATCTCTAGCTTTCAATGTTGATGATGCCACTCCTCCTCTGGTGGCCAGAAAAACTTTGCAATCAGCTGATAAAGACCATCCACAAGTCTCTATGGCCCTAAGTGTACTGTCACTAGTAGTTTTGGAAGGGGATACTTGAGCTAGCCTATGGGATTTTACCCATCACTGGACTCTTGATATTTTGAATGGATGTAAAAATAACATGGGTGTTTTGGATAATGCTCAATCATCTCATGATTTTACTGATCATGAACAATTGGCTATGTAAGAGTCCTTGTCTAAATGTAAGAAATTAATGGTGGATGAAGAGGGATTCCAATTGGTAATCCCTTATAAATACAAAATACATGAGCCAAAATTGCAATCTACATAGTTTGTAACTTCCCCAATTCAAATATAGGTTGAGAAAAGTAGGGGTGGTGATGGTTTTGAGGCTGTGAAGTGGTATTATCCACCCCATTTTACTGATCTTATAAAGAATGAATATGTTGCCTTTGGAAGGTCCTCATATGAGGAATGTGTTAATACATGAGCAAACAAAACCAATATCATACCATCAAAGGATCAGGAAGGTGAAAGACCCATAGCAAGCCTTAGTGAGGAGGTGGTAGAATGATATTTCTTGCAACTTGAAGTTACCTTTTCTATAAAGGAGTTTTTTTTGGATTCAATTACTATATAGAATTTCAAAATTTGTTATCTATAACATTTGAAAATGGATTCTTATCCAATCCATAAATGGGATTTCAGAACTTATCTTGGAAATTTAGGATATGCTACACTCCAATGGGTTCATCCAAATCATCATAAAATGAGTAATTTGAGGCCCCACAAAGGGATAAGACATGGTGATGGGGTCAAAATCCAAAGGGCATAGGAATATACCCTAGGAATTTGGGATCTAGATTGAATTGAATGGTATGCCTTTTTATTAGGCTTCTTTCACTTTGATGTGGGAATTTTATGCTGTGTTTGACTTGGTTCCTTCTTTCCTTGTACATTTTTTCCCTTTTAATAAATTTTGGAGTAATGGGTTTGGTTTCCAAATCCATGGCTGATCCGTATGAGTATTAGTAATTTTTAGTACTTATGAATATTTATTTAATATTTAATTAAATTTTCTTAATATTTATTGATATTTTTTAGTATTTACATATTTCATGATTTTCCTTGCATGTTTTCTTTTATCAATAAATTTTGGGTCCTGGGTTTGGGCCTCCAAATCCATGGTCGATCCGTCTTGGTAACATTTTTAATATTTAATTAGCATTTATTATTATTAAATTAATATTTATGAATATTTAATTAATATTTAATTAATAATTATAAATAATTATTTAATAATTATTAATATTTTAGAGTATTTATGAATATTTATGAATATTTTTTAATATTTAATTAACATTTATTAATATTTATTTATATTCATTAATATTTATTTACATTTAATTAATATTTATGAATATTTAATTAATAATTAATCAATAGAAATCAATATTTTTTAATATTTATTTGTATTTATTAATATATATTAATATTTATTTAATTTTTATTAATATATATTAATATTTATTTAATGTTTATTAATATTTATTAATATTTATTTATATTCATTAATATTTATTTACATTTAATTAATATTTATGATTATTTAATTAATATTTATTAATATTTAATCAATATTAATTAGTATTTATTAATATTTATTTGTATTTATTAATATATATTAATATTTATTTAATGTTTATTAATATTTCATTATTTTTTTAAATATCTGTTAATATTTAATTAAAATTTATCTATATTTGTATTAATATTGAAAAAAATTTAATTAATATTTATCAATATTTGATTAATATTTATTATTATTTATGAATATTTAATTTATTTTTATTATTTTTATTTAATATTTATGTAATATTTATATATATTTAAAATACGGTAGGAAGAATGAACACCATTCACTCTTAATAAATTTTATATTGAAAGAATGAACCCTGTTCACTCTTCCTTGAGAAGGCAAAAGCGTGAAGAAGGTTCATGTTTCTCCAGACCCATTTTTTAAAATATTCAAAAACTTATCCCAGTTTTTGTTTTTTTTTAAATCATAAAACCCCTTAAAAAAACTCTTTACGGGAGGATCATTTATTGTTGGTTTTCAAATATGTATCCTTCCTTAAAATTAACTTAAAATTATGATCAATTTTTATATTTTTGAAATTTAATATCTTTGGCCAAAATTAATATTTAAGGAATTGACCAAAAATTCTAAAAAAACAAAGTATTTAATGTTTTGTGACCTGACCCAACCCATCAGATCCTCATTTGTGCCGGCGGGGAGGCATATGTACCACTACAAGTTTCTCTTCAATAGTCCAAAGGCTAGTGAGGAGCACCAAAAAGGCATAACATAAGATGATAGACCTTAACCTATACAACCTACAACAAATATACATCATCATCTAAAAAATATAAACGACCATGTAGGAGATACATGTCTAATTGAGGATAAAAATTTGAATGCATACATATGCTAAACATTATAAGGGTGTATGATATAGATTCCAGTAAAAAAGGGGAAAAAATACTGGGCTCAATAATCTCATAATAATCAACCTAGAGTGACTAGGATGAAGGGGATCACCACGTCATGTAAAATATATGCCAAGAACTTCTGGACACAAACCCCACTGAGCCTTGACTGTGCTCCACTAACCCCATGCCCATTAACATCTCCATTGACATGTGCATCGTCTTTAAAAACACACAAGTGTGGATACAAAATCCATGCAAGAGTGAGTATAAAAATTGCATGTAGGACATACCGAAAAAAATAGATCATTGGGTTGCAGGTCAGCATGTAACTGAGGGTTGAATCGTATACCTCACAACTCAAAATAAGAGGGAAGAATACAAACAATGTGGGGGGGATACTTTTCCATCGCTTCCCAATAACCTCAAACTATGTCTCATAGGAAAAAATGAAGATGCCTCAGTGGTCTAATAGATACATAGGATGAGGAATCCATGAATAAACCATAAAATAATATTAAAACAGGGGATAAACCCAATATCCACTCATTCTATAGAATTAAGACTCCACAAACAACCCCACCCCTCAGGGGAAGACACCACCCTACTCATGTGCCTTAGGGGAAAGTGACTCCCTATGAATCCGCTTGAGAGGTTACCAAACCACAAAGGACCATCCGAAGGAAAACACAACCCACATTACCAAGCCATGAATAGGGGTGTAACACCCTAATATTTTAAAAGAACACTATGTTTGATAACATATAAAACACACAACATTGAGATTAAATGTACTGTAATATACTATTAAAATATTATTATTTAAACATGACCGTTATAACCTAGCCATTACAATTGGTGGTAAGAATAAGAATATCCATATTATGAAAAATATCTCTATATTTTTTATATAATCTAAATGTTTTGATTAATTCATAATAAATAAGTACTAAAATTTCAGTAAAATCATTTTATACTTCAAAAACAATCTTTCTTCAAAAATAAATTTTATTGGTTTTTTTGTGAGTGAATATTACAATCAGTTACTATAACTTATAGAAATGGTTTTTTATAAAAAGGATATCATTTTTGAAATAAGAATATCAAAATTATCTTAAGGTGAGATTTTAGGATTTTTCTGAAAATATTTTTTTTTGTGAATAGTGAAAAATACAATTTTTTGTAAAAGTATAATTTATTTAATAAATTAAATAAATTTTAAATCCCATTATTCTTTGAATTTGATTTAAAACTAACATAATTATTTTTTAGTTATAGTAAATTCAATTAATTTCACTTGAATCATCAATTTTCATGTGCAACGTCCCGGCCTGGGTGCCACATTCCTGTGCCCCAAGCTAGTTAGTTACTTGAAATCAGGTGCACCTCCCCATATGTGAGAGGCTGCTGACTTGTAGTGAGGTTTTATTATATAATGTGGGGAGACTATACCCTCTCTATCAAAGAAACATAATAGTGTAAAGAAATAAACTATATCCAAATAATAATAAACAACAACCAAGATAACACTATAATTAATAATCACTCAACATCACATGATGAATCCAAAACTAGAATAAATGACCATAACCCAAAATAGTAGATATGTCATTCCATATAAGTGTCAAGTGTCGAATGAAAACCCAAATTAAAGATACATTGAAAACTCCCCAAGTGGTTCTAGACATCATATCCGGTTCCCTCATCCATGCTCTATCCCACATCCCAACTCAACTATCTAACATAGAGATTTTTCCCTTATCATGTCCTGCAAACATGAAGTGTATTCGGGTACTGATCAAGCAGCCTGGGTAGGGTGTGAGTACAACTTAGTAGGTCACCACCAATGGTGTCTAAAACAATATATAGTATATAACATGGTATATAGTTGTATAAATTATAAAATTTAATGATAAAGTAAATAGTTTTCACATCAAATTATTCTTTAATTAACCACATAGGTCCCCAGGTTCATGATGGCACCTAAACCAAAAATACCATCTTCAGACCATTTTGGAGTCCGAACCACCAAAAAATGAATATCACATTTCATTTAATCATGGGATTCCATTAATCATTTAATATCTAATTTCATATTCAAAAATTGGGGTTTAGAGCAGCAGTCTGTAACCCTATGGGTATTTAGAGCAATGGTCCCTATCGCACAACTTAGTGATCACATGAAATAAACACACACACACACGCACACATATCTTGGGGGACTAGAGCTATAGTCTGGAACCCCATGGGTATTTGGAGTAGTATTCCCTATCCAATAACTCATTGTTCACATCATTTAGAATTATGACATACCATGGTTTCACATTCATAATCCATTCATCAACTATATTTGTAAACCTCTATTCAATAAATTCGATAATCCCATTATTCATCATATTCACAATCCATTTATTCAACCAATTTCATAATCACATGGGAAAAATCAATTAACTTATTCAATTTAAAATAAATTCAATTTTCCAACATGAAAATTACAATTTCACAATTACATACACCCAATTGTAATAAAGACTATGAGAATTGAAAATTAGACCACCCACCGTAAGATCATTGATGAACATTCACCAAACCAGAATCTCCAATTTGATGTTAAATGATAAAAACCAAAATGATAGAGGAGATCTAGGATCAAAATTTAGGACCAAGATCCAATGAAACACATCCATAAAAAACAAGATCTAAACCATTTCTAATGGAGGAAAAACTACCCCTCTTTATTAGGAAGGAGAGATAATAGATAGAGAAAACAAATGAGAAGAGATTACATACTGGAAGAGAGGTGGAATCCTTACACTGGATCCTCTATTCACACTGGAAAGGGTTAGATGATCCTTTAAATATTCCCAATAGATTCCAAAATCGAAGGAAATCATTTGGATGAGTCAGGGTGATTAGGTGTAAACACTTGGGGGTTTTTGAAATTTAATAAAAACTTCATGGGGTTTAAAATATGCATGCATGGTTTCTTGGTCGAAAGTGTATAGTTTTCAAAACCATAAACTCTTACTTAGGGGGTGCATGGTTACTCCTAAGTGGGTGCATAATTTGAAAAAATATTCACCAACTGAGAAAACCTTCTCTGTCTATGGGTGCACAGTTTGGGGAGGGAGGCTGCATGGTTTTCCAAACTATGTGCCAATCGTGGGCTACGTCATTTTTCTCTAAATGGGGAACACTATTTCCTAGTAAAAACCATATGGTTTACCCTAACCATGAACCAACTATGTATATCCCCATGACATTCCAATTTTCTTTAATTTCACCTGAAATAACCCCAAATAAAATTCCATCCTAGGTATAACAAAAACAAGGGAAAAAGAGTACATGAAAATAATCATGAGGCATCTCCAAAAAGGTTAAGATCTTACAATATCCACACCTTATAATAATTAATCCTTAAGATGCAATCCCAAGGATCACTAAGATTTTAAGGTAAAAATATTGGGCTACTGAGCCCGTATATATACTTACCTTTTCCATGTTTTCGCCTGAACGCATCTATGCTGTCACAACACTGAAACTTCCAAAACGGTCTTACCCACAATGATTTCTCACTATGATCCATAACATGAAACAGATGATCCTCAAATGATGCATCGACCTTAAGCTCAACATCATCAACATCGATCACTTGAGAAGGGTCGGGGTGATACTGTTGAAGCTATGACACATGAAAAACATCATGCATAACACTATACTTCTATGGTAGAGACAATTAGTATGCTATCGGCCAGATCCTCTCTACAATATTAAAAGGTACAAAAAACATGGGTTCCAACTTACCCCACCTTCAAATTCTATGGAAAACTAATCTAGGCAACATATGAAGGAATACATGATCACCCTTTATAAACTCTAGGGGTCGACGACGCCAATAAAAAGACAAATTATGCCTACTATGATCCATAAAAATACATATCTGAATCAACTAGACCTTATTTAATGTCTCTAGCATGAGACTCAATCCCAAAAACTTAGACTCACCTGCCTCCATCCAGTTTATAGGTGATCTGCATGTATTACCATTAAGTTCATCATATGGTGTCATTTGAATAATCACATAATAACTATTTTTATAGGCAAACATGATGAGAAATAAGTGAATCTCATATGACCCACCAAAGTCTAGAATTCATTCTCACAACATGTCCTCTTGAAGCTAAATAGTATGTTATGACTGTCCGTTTGTCTGCTGGTGGAAAGACGTACTTAGAAACACCTACATACTAAGCACCTTATGCAAGCATTTCTATAAGAGTGAAGTGAAATGTGAGTCATGGTATAAAACCATGATGTGTGGTACCCTATGAAAATAAAATATCTCCCAAATATACATGTCACCCAAATGATCCATTATGAAAGTCTCCCAGATAGGTAATAAATGAGTTGCTTTCATCAATCGGTCCACAATCACCCATATAACGTCATTTTTTCTAGGCATCATCAGAATAACCACCATGAGTTTCATGGTAACATCATCACAATTCCATTCTAGAA
Organism: Viscum album; assembly: GCA_963277665.1. Taxonomy (NCBI): domain Eukaryota; kingdom Viridiplantae; phylum Streptophyta; class Magnoliopsida; order Santalales; family Viscaceae; genus Viscum; species Viscum album. The sequence continues at coordinate 659,785,107 of OY728140.1, forward strand.
TGGGAAATGACTATATTAAACCACTAGGTCATTGATGATCAGCCTTCACCTACTAACATGTGTAGCATCATGTCACATACCCTATAATCTCTCTTTTCATGCCTGACCACCAATACTGTCAATGTAGGTCATAGTACATTTTTTTCAAACTATGATGGACTTCCCACTTAAAGGCATGAAAATCAGGCATTATATCCCCATGCATACACATAGGCACAACAACACAATTCTAAACATAGATGATATCATACCCATATATAGTCCAATCAGACGGTGTCTCCCCACCTTCATAGATTTCCCTTAAGGTCAAACACTCTGGATCCTCATATTACCTCTCCTGTATCTGACTCAGAAGTGTATAATCAATAGATAAGGATACAAGGGTTATATTATCCTGGACCTTATGGACCTCAATATGCATCTCACCCATCAAGGTCATCATATTCCACTCAGAACTAGACTCCTAAACTACCCGAGTCTGTGTCTTCCTACTCCAAGTGTCAGAAAAACTGTTTCCCTTCTTGAGCATATGTTCTAGATCAAAATAAAATTAATTCATATACTCAACCCATCTATGATGTTGGGGATTCAAATAAAAATGTGAAAATATATACTTTAATCTCTTTTGATCGGTATACATAGTAAACTTTTCTCCCAACAGATAATGATGACAACACTTTAAAACATAAACCCCCATGGATAACTCTAAATCATGCATAAGGTAATTCCATTCATGTGGACTCAATTTTTGTGACCTATATTCCACAAATCTATTTCCCTACATCAACAAAAATCCAATTTTAACTCTATATCTACTAAAAAATACATCATACTCCTCACTCGGCTCGGGTAGGATCAAAATCGGTGCGGTAGTCAAACACTTATTCAAATCCTAGAAAAAATTATCACATGATATAGACCATTTATACTTGATACCATTCTTGTTCAAGTATAAAGTGGTGATTCAAAATGGGAAAATTTCTAGAAAAACATATGATAATATCCCAATAACCCTAAAAAGATACAGATATCAGAATCATTCTTGGGATGCTCCCAATAAACAAATTCTTGAAATTTTTCTAGGTCCACTATAAAACCTTCCTTAAAGATAACGTGACCTAAGAAATGTACCATATAAATCCAAAATTGACACTTAGATAGCTTAACTTATAGCCGATTATCTCCCAGTGTACTCAGGACGATGTCAAGATATTGGGGATGATCATCATGAGTCTTAGAGTACACTAAGATGTCATCCAAAAAAATAACCACAAACTGATCTAGGTATGGGTGAAAGATTTGATTCATCAAGGCTATAAATACTATAAAATAGGCCTTTAACAGTGCTAAAAATTTTATTTATTAGTGATAGAGAAGCGTTGACTACTGGAGTGAGATTAAAAGCCCTATATTTTTATCAATGCTTGTAAAAGCACTGATAAAGGGTCATACTTTAGTGTGCTGTAACAACACACCACAACATCAAAAACACCACCATAAAAAAAATCAAGTAAAAATATATAATTTAAATGAAATAAAACTTTTCAAAACAAATAAAATAAAAAAATAACTATATTATATAAATTTCAAACATTGGTTTATATAACTATATAATTAAAAATTATTACATACATTCAAAAAATTAAATATTTCTTTGTATTTTGATTTTGACCCGGACTCATACTATTACCGAAAAAACCACCCCTTCTCAAGCAAAATAACACACCTATATAAGAAAAAAATTCTTATATAATTAATAATATAAATAAATAAATTAATATAAAGTGTTAATTTTAAACTAAAATTTGATTCATACTAGGAACACTGTGTATAAGATTGAGTTGCGTTTGATTCTTGGGTGTCACACCATTTCTTGTTCATGTTCAAGAATTTTCTTTGTGAAAATTAACTAAATAAGTATAAGGTAAAAATGATAAAGAAATTAATTAATAAATTTCATATATAATGATAAGAAAATTAATCTAGGATCATTTTCTCTGTTTTGGCGATGTGATGCATATTTTAAACTTAAATGACACTTATATATTAAAAAGATGCACTTGGAGTCATACCGATCACACTGTGCATCAGATTGAGGTGAGGTTGATTTCTACATGTCCCAAATGACTTATGAATCATTTTCCTATAGTATAAAAACAATATGAATTTGTTTTCTCAGTTTTGAGTACGTTAATTGTCTTTTTTACTAAAATGTCATTTTAAACTGTAAACACATACTTTGAGTCATACTGGTCAAATAACATGTCAATTTGATATGAGATTGATTCCTACACATAAAAAATGACTTATGAATCATTTTTATAAATTATCAATACAATCTGAGCATGTTTTCTTGGTGTTCATTGAGTGACACTTTTTGAACTAAAATTTCAATTTTAAACTGAAAATGAACGCTTTAAGTCATATCAGGAACACCATGTATCAGATTGAGGTGAGGCTAATTCCTACCAATTAAAAATAAATCATGGATAATTTTACTATGTATAAAAACAAAATGAATGAATTTTCTTGATTTTGAGTATGTTAGTTGTATTTTTTACTAAAATTAATGTCAATTTTGAATAAAAAGACACAATTTGACTCATACTAGTCACACTGTGTGTCATATTGAGGTGCTTACGATTCCTATACATCCAAAATTACTTATGGACTGTTTTAATAAAGTATCAAAAACAATATAATTTTTTTTATAAAATTTGATTAGGTCACTTTCCTTTTTTACTAAAATGCCATTTTAAACAGGAAACAAGTACTTTGAGTCATAACAGCCACATCATGTGTCAGTTTTACATGAGGATGATTCCTACACATCAAAATTGAATTATTAATCATTTTAATAAATTATTAAGATAATATAAGAGTGTTTTATTAGGTTTTAGTGAGTGAAATATTTTAAACTAAATATCAATCTTAAATTGATAATGAACACTTTGAGTCGTACTACAAACATCATGTATCAAATTGAATTGAGAATGATTACTACATGTCAAAAATGACTTATGAATAATTTTCCTAAATTATAAAAATAATAATATTTCATTTGATTGGTTTTGAGTATGTCAGTTGCATTTTTTACTAAAATTAATGTCAATTATAAATAAAAAGATGCACATGGAGTCATATCGATCACACCATGCGTCAGATTGAGGTGTGGATGATTTATACACATCCCAAATGGAATATGGATAATTTTACTAAATTATCAAGACAATCCTAATGCATTTGATGGGTTTTGATCATGTCACTTTTCTTTTTTACTAAAATGTCATTTTAAATTGGAAACACGCACATTGAGTCATACCAGTCACATCATTAGTCGGTTTGATGTGAGACTAATTCCTAAATTTCAAAAATTAATTATGAATAACTTTCCTAAATAATCAAGATAATTTGAGCATTTTTGATAAGTTTTCAGTGAGTGACACTTTTTGAACTAAAATGTCAATTTTAAACTGATAATGGGCACTTTGAGTCATACTGGGAACATCATGTATCAGATTTAGGTGAGGATGATTCATACACATAAAAAATGATTTATTGAACATTTTAATAAAGTATAAAAATAATACAAATGTTTTTACTCAGTTTTGAGTATGCCAGTTGTCTTTTTACTAAAATTAATGTCAATTTTAAATAAAAAGATGTTGTTGGAGTCATACCGGTCAAACCATGCATCATATTGAGGTGAAAATGATTCATACATGTACAAAATTACTTATGGATCATTTTACTAAAGTATAAAAACAATACAAATGCATTTTCTTTGTTTTGAGTACGTCACTTTTCTTTTTTACTAAATTGTCATTTTAAATTGGAAACATACACTTTGAACCATATCGATCACATCATGTGTCAGTTTTATGTGAGAATAATTCATACACATAAAAAATGTCTTATAAATTGTTTTAATAAAATATAAATACAATATGAGCGTGTTTGATATGTTTTTAGAGACACTTTTTGAACTAAAATGTCAATTTTAAACTGATAAACAACATTTTGAGTCATATCAGTCACATCATGTATCAGATTGATGTGTGACTAATTCCAAGACATCAAAAATGAATTATGGATCGTTTTATAAATGTATAAAAACAATATTAATACATTTGATTAGTTTTGAGTGTTTAAGTTGTCATTTTTAATAAAATTAATGTCAATTTTAAATAAAATGACACATTTTGAGTCACACTAGTCACACCATGAATTGGTTTGATGTGGGACTGATTCAAACATGTCACAAATAAATTATGAATTATTTTCCTAAATTATCAAGAAAATATTATTACATTTTTTTGGTTTTCATTAAGTGAAAAATTTTGATTTAAAATGTCAAATTTTAAATGATAATATACTCTTTGAGTCATATCAAGCACATTTTATATCATATTGAGGTGTGGATGATTCATACACATCAAAAATTACTTATGGATCTTTTTCCCAAATTATCAAAACAATCCTAATTTTTTCTTGGTTTTGAGTACGTTAGTTTTATTTTTTACTAAAATTAATGTTAATTTTAAATAAAAAGAAGCACTTGGAGTCATATCGGTCATACCGTGTGTTTGATTGAGGTGAGGCTAATTATTAGTTGTACCAAAATCTCAAAAAAATCCCAAATTCCAACATTATGATGCTTTTCAATGGATTTTTTTATTGAACTACCAACACTACATATTGAGTTGATGTTCTTAGCTAAAAAAGGTTTTTCATCTTAGAACATTGACTCAATTTGTAGTGTTGGTAGTTTAACAAAGAAAGCCAATGGAAAGCATGGTAACATTGTTAGAAAGAAACATGTTATCTCTTTTCTTCCTTTTTGTAGATAGTTGAAATTAAAATATGATTTCTTAAAAGATCTATGAAAAAAATAAATATGTATTCAATACAAATGATAAGGAAATTAACTTACAAATAATAGATAAAATAGTGAAAAAATTAATTAAATAAGTAGTAGGAATTCACCTTTTCTGGTTGGTTGTATACATGATTGACCAATTTCCTTATTTTCATTATCTCAGTTGTAGTTTTAAAGTCCAATCTCTCATGATCATGAGCATCTTCGAATAAACCACCCCAAATCGAACAAAAGAATCCACCTGTATAAGAAAAAAATTATTATAGAGTAATACTAAAAAAATTAAACATAAATAAGAAACAATACATTAATTCAATAGAAAATGATTTTACTGTACAAACATCAAGATTACCTCTGTAAATGAGCAGAGGAAACATCATTGATCTTCCTATAAAGGAAGTGGAAGGAACTTTAAGGAAAGTGATAAATTCTAACACTACAAGGGTGAAATTTTTTTGAGGGAGAAGAAGTATACAAAAGTTTTGAAGCATAAAGGTGTAAAATATGGAAAAAAATCTTCTAAAATAAATGAACTGTGTGAATATGAATCCGAAAATATCTTTGAAAAAAACTAAATAAGTATTAGATAAATATGATAAGGAAATTAAATTAAAAATAGTAGATAAAATAATGAAAAAATTAATTAAGTAGTATGAATTCAACTTTTCATGATGGTTGTATACATTTCTAACCCATTTCCTTATTTTTATTATCTCAGTTGTAGCCTCGAAGTCTAATCTCTCATGAGCATGAGCAGATTTGTGCAAACTACCCCAACTCGAACAAAAGAATCCATTTGTATAAGAATACAATTATTATGTGAGTAATACTAAAAATAAATAAATAAAACACAAATATGAAATAATATATTAATTATATGGATAATTATTTTACTGTAAAAACATCAAGATTACCTAAGTGATTGAGTATAGGTAGTGCGTTGCTCTTCCTGCAAGGGTAGTGGAGGGAACTTGAAGGAAAGTGATAAATTCCAACCCTACAGGGTTGAATTTTTTTTAAGGATAAGAAGTTTGTGGAAGTTTTGGAGTATAAAGTAATGAAATATGGATATAAACCCTATAAAATAAACAAAACCTTCAAGGAATAATGAAAATTAAATCAAAGTTTATTATATAGTTTTTTGGTAAAATATAGAAAGTATATCGTAACATTAACTTTACATCTTCCCAAAGGGTTTCCTTTATTATAGTCTATTCTTCCATAGGATTAGTAACACCATTATGTACAAATGACATTATCCGCATGAGTAGTCAAACATTTAATTTAGATTATGTTAATGAAGTAGAGAACAAATAATATTATGAGGAAAAATATAGTATACTAAAAAAATAAATTTACCTTATCATTGAAATATATTTATTTTTATAAATGTTTTAGGGATTTAGATCCTATATCAAGAATCAAAATCCCCTATTTTTGGTCCTCTATAACATACAAGACATTGTATACATTGGTACTGACATGAACTGATTGTGATCTCCCAATGAAAGGGTCATCCTCGATTGAATTTTCATCTGATTTTAAATTTGTTTTAGTCTCCAGTAGGATAATCAACCAATTCTTGTTTGCTGGATTCGAGACATAAAATAACTGCACTGCTTGTGATTCCATTATGAACAGATTGTGTTCCCCCCTTCACACTAAAATTCACCTTCATGAATCCTATTTTATCAACTTTCACTACACTCCTACTGTCAACCCATTTGCAATGGAATGTCGGTACTTGAAATGTTATATAATCCAACTCATATATCTGTTCGATAATTCCAAAATATGACGTATTTTCATAAATTGGATTTCTATCCTTGGAACCATATATGCTCTTCATTTCCGCCACAAGCATAATGAAACTATTTTTCATTATACTATAGTCATTTTATTCTTTTGTATATAACATATAACCATTTTTTACAAAACCAGTGTAAGATATAACATTTTAATTCGGTCCCCTGGCTATCTATAGAAGTTTTTCAACAATTGAATTTGTATTTTCAGATAAATCCTTATAAATTTGATCATATAAACATCCTATAAACTATTTATTATGTGTATTTGATATCCATCTTTCATCCCTTGATGGATTCAAATCTCTAATAATTTATTTTTGGGATTCAATTCATGGATCAACATCTTTACAATTATGTAAAATGTAAAGGTGTGCTTGCTCCCACTTTTTCAAGGTAATTGTAATAACACATCTTTCAAACATCCCTTCACCCATAAGGCATCCATTGTAATGAGACTTTGGGAGACCACTGCTGTCAAAATATGATAAGTAATCAGTATATAATTCAACAACTTCTTCAATAATATATCATTATGCAATAAAAAATTCTGGACAACATCGATTCTTGACATACCCTTTCTGAATCTTCATATACCGTTCAATGAGGTACATCCATTTGTAATAGATAGAACCACATAGTTGAACATATCTAACCAAGTGAACCAATAGGTGGACCATTATATCAAAGAATAATGGTGGGAAGAACATCTATAATTCACATAATATAACTACAAACTCTTTATTCATGATTGAATTTTTTTTAGGTGTATAAATTTACTGCATATGGATTTGAAAAGGAAAAAGAGTCTAGTTAATGTATGCCATAGATTTTTAGGAATAATTCAATGGAAATAAACATATATCAAATCCTACATCAAAACACTATAGTCATGTGATTTTAGTCCTTGTAACTTAAAATTAGTATTTGAAACAACATTCTTTATATTTGGTGAATAACCCTATGGAACTTTAACACTATTAAGAAAAAAGAAAAATTGCAATTTTTCTTATATTGATAGAGTGAAAGCAGCTGGATGAAGAAAAGTTCACCCTTTACCCTTCACTAGTGCCAACTATTCCCTTATCCACATGTTAATCATATCCAACCTAGCCTTGATTCCACCCTTTATTTTTCCAGGAACATTTAGTAACATTCCAATGACACTACCAAATACATTTTTTTCTACATGCATGACATCATGAAAATTTCTGACATATAAAAAATTCCAATATAGTAATTCAAATAAAATTGATCACTTATTCTAACCCAATTTTTAAGGTTTTTCAAAAGTGGTTTATAAAAAATAGTGTCAATATATTTTACTTTATCAAATAGTTGATAACCTATTAGTGGAGATAGTGTTGTACCTTGTTTTACATTCTCATGGAATACTGTCGTCCGTGATCTATATTTATATCATTGAGGTAAAAATTTCTGACGTCCTAAAAACACAGTCTTCGAGGACTATTTTAATTGAACTGAGTGTGTGCATTATTCACAAATGGGACACCCCGGCATTCCTTTAATTATATATCCTGATAAATTTCAATAAGAGGAGAAGTCATTTATCATCCCATACAATATGGCACTCAATGTGAATTCTTCACTTCTATGAGAATCATACCCTGTAAAACCTATATCCTAAATAAATTTCAGATCTTTGATCAATGGATCCAAATAGAAATCAATATCATTACCGAGTTTCTTTGTTTCAGATATAAATAGAGACAACATAATGTATTTGTACTTCATGAATAACCATGTCGACAAGTTATAATTTACCAACATGAAAGGCCATGTACTATAAGTACTACTCTACACACCAAAATGATTTATTCCATCTATATATAACACAAGAAAAAATTTTCTCATCTTATTTCCAAATTTAGTGTACACATAATCAATTTTCTTCAACTGAAGAGAATCTGCTGGATGATGTAGGTTACCATCTTTAATTCTTGTATCTACATTACATATCAATTGTTTCAAAGTTTTCTGACATCCATATAGTAAACTAAACTATGTAATGATAGGAAAGTATGATACATATTTCAATGGACTAGATTCATTTTTCTTATATTGATACATGCCACACCTAGTGAATTTTATGATTGACTCATGGTCCTTGCAAAACAATATGAAATAATTTGGACAAGAATTTATTTTTTAGAGACCATTCCCATTGAACATATCATTTGGTTAGAATCATATGTTCAACATGGTAGTTTATTTTCTTTTGGTAGAATATCATTTAGGATACCAAGTAGTTATTTAAAATTGGTTTCAATTTATCCGTTGCCATATTTCAAATTATATAACTTCAATATAGTTGAAAATTTTGTGTATTTAGTACAACTGGTATACAATGGTATCTTAGAACAACTATTTAACTTTTCAAACAACTTTGGACAATCACGAAGGCCATATTCAATTTCTATTTTCAATTATTCCATGCGATCTACGTCATCATTTACACTAGTATTCGTATCAAATGATCCATACATCATAGTATCATCCCAATTGGTGTGCATATTGTTGGAAATATGGATGTTCTTTGCATGAATTGGAGTATGGTTTGTGTTTTTTGTCAATCCGTAGTGGAAGTTCATAATGTGTGCCAGTAAAGTGATCATACAGTTGAAGAAGACAACAGTATTGAAGGTGGCGCCGTTTCCCAGTGTTTGACAAATTTTTGGGCTTGAAAATCGGAAAATGAAGACAGGTTGTTGGCAAGAGGAGGTGTACACAAAAAAGAAGTGGTGCGTGAAATAAGGGAAGAATTTGTGAAAAACAGCGGCGTGCATGAAAAACAATGGTGTGCTCGAAAAACAGTGGCGTGCATGAAAAACAGAGTGGTACTCAAAAAATAGTGTGGTGTGCGAAAAAGAGCGTGGTGTGTGAAATAGTGGAGAGAGTTTTTTTTCGTGCAAGAGGTGTTTCGGAATCAGAACATCGAAAAATGGAAAAGGCATGGGTTGTGCAAAAATCATGAAGTTGTGCGCGAAAAATGGTTCCAGTGCAAAAAGTATTGCGCACAGACTGAGAGGTGTTTTACACCATGATGGGTTTTGTGCACAGGGGTCAGCGACACCTATTAATAAGAGATGACCCCCTCATTACATACGGTTGAAGAATTAGAGAAGACCTGAGGTCTGATGAACGTAAAAGATTCACGTAAAGGGAGTTTCATGAAAAAGTTCGAGTTGCGTGAAAAAGGTTAAGCTGCACGAAAACACAGACATTGCACAAAAAATTTGAGGTGGCGTGAAAAACTCCGAGCAGTGTGAAAAAGGCCAAGATGTGTGAAAAAGGTGTTGCGCATAAAGCTACGCATAAAGGAGGTTGTTGCACGAAATATTTTCCGCACAAAAAACAACTATTTCACGCAAAAGCGAGATATTTCATGCAAAGGGTAGGGGTTGCACGAAATCTTCAGTATAACCTATTTGCGTGTTTCTGATTATCTGGTTCAGTGGTTCAGTGTTTTCAAGTGCATAAATTCTGGTCTTCAATGCAAGCATAGTCTCGTGATAAGTAGAGGAAAAGGCTTCAATGCGAATCTATTGAGGAGACCTTCACGTCTATAAACTGAATTAGACTTCACCAAAGGAAGTGATCTAGGGGGAGTCAATGGGAGTGACTCAAGGGATGCAGTAGGCTATCCCTGAACATTTGTAAAGGCAGTGAGCCTAGGACAGAGTGACTGTTCTTGAACCCTTGTAATCCACAACTAGTGAAGAATAGTGGAATTAGGTACGACCAACAACCTGTCAGCATTTGCTCCTTAGACGTAGCCCTTAGTGGTGAACCAAGTAAAAAGTGCTGTGTCATGTCTTTGCATGTGAATGTTTGATTTGTGATCATATCCATCATACAAGTTTGATTAGTGCCTACCAACATGGGAACAAGATCCATCAATTTAAAAGAAAATTTGACATCCTGATTCACCCCTCCCCTCTCAGGGTGTCTCGGGGTCCTACAAGTGGTATCAGAGGGTAAAGTTTTCTATTTTTAGATCTGTGATTTGTCGTCATGGAGAATGCAGTCAATGATAGGGGAATAAATCTCTTCGATGGAAGTAATTTTCAGATTTGGAAGAACAGAATGAAGTCTCATTTAAGATCCCTTGGATTAGAAGTCCTCTTTGCTACTATGTAAGGAATACAAGTTACTGATCCAATAGGGCTTTCTATGAATGATACAGACAGGAAATTTTTTGACGTAGATACTAAAGATCAGAATGCTATCACTATAGAACTTTTAGATTAGATCTATATAAATGTGATGAGTTGCACCTCAACAAAGTCTATGTAGGATAAACTTGAAAACATTTATGAAGGAGACAAAAAAGTGAAGGAGGAAAAACTTCAAGTCTTACACAACAGGTTTGACAATCTAAAGATGCATCATAATGAGAATGTAGATTCAATATTCAATTGAATTACTAAATTAGTGGGAGCAATTCGAGGTCTTGGAGAGGAAATCAAAGATACTGATATCGTAAAGAAAATCCTGAGAAGACTTCCTCTTATATACAATGAAAAGGTGTCAGCCCTTAAATAAAGAGATATATCTAAACTATCTCTGGATGATCTGTTAAGTAGTCTAGTGAAATAAGAGATGAGAGTCAAACCTGAAGATGCCACGACTCATTTATGCAAGGAAATGACATTCAAAGCCATGTATAAACTGAAAATTTCAGATGATAGTGGTGGTGAAGATGGTGAGGAAAAAGAAATTCTTTCTCTCAATGCTAAGAAGCTGAAGAAGGGAAAAGGTAAATTAAAGGTAAGCTACCTCTGGCATGTTTTCATTTTGGAAGAGTTGGGAACATTGCCTCTCAGTGCCAAAGAAAGTTTGATGATGATGAGAGCGAAACAGAAGACATCGAGAATCCTCAGAAAAGGTTTTTCAAAATGAGATACTTCAAATATGGAAAGAAAATACAGAAGAATAGTTTTTATGTGAAGAGGAAGATGATGATATTGAATTTTGTGAAGAAGAAGAACCGGAATTTAAAACAGGAAACCATGCTTCCATGATGGCTACCATTGAAAAGTCAGAACCCTCAATCAATAAAGACAGATATAATTAGATTACTCCTAATGGTGATCTAAATATTCAAATTAAGGACGACTTTTCCAAGATTTAGAATAAATTTAATAGATGAAATAAGTGGAAGGAAATGGTGGAAGAATCATCAGAATATTTTGATGAGCTCGAAGCAGAAATTGAACGACTAGAAGAACTAGTGAGAGTTAAGTCTTCAATAATTGAAAGCATAAATGATGTTATGGAACTAAATATTAGAATTGAAGAACAAGAAACTGTCATAAATGACCTTTCATCTAGATCAGAAGATAATTCCAAGACTATTGAGGGTCTTGAGGAAGAATTTGTTACTCTTAAGAGTAAAATTGAATGTTAATCAGCCACAAATGAGGGCAAGAAGAAAATTCATTTTGGAAGATTCTCAGATGAAAAAATACTAGAAAGATCCAAGTGTGGTTCAGATGGGGTTAGAAAAATCTTGAGCGATCAAAGACCTTCTTGCATGGGAAAGAGTGAAATTGGATGTGAAGTTGAGACATAAACTGCTGGAAGTGAAGAGAGCCAAAATAAAGGCAAGATGAAAGTTGGACATGTTCAAACATTTCCTGAAGTGCTAAAAATGAAACTCTCAATACAAACTAAAAGAAGAACTAAAAATTATCCTCAAACTTTCAGAAATGACAGGTATTACAACTATTCTACCAAGGAAGAAGGCATGAGGAGAAATTCAAGTGAGAAGACATTTCCTCTCATGAAGTGTCAGTTCTGTGGCTATTTGAGCCATACCATGTCATATTACAAGGTGGTAAGTAGATACTTGAATGGGGAAGATCTGAGACATAAAAAAAGGAGAATGAATTCATATCCTTCATTTTATAGAATAAATAGTTTCTATGGATATTGTTTTCATTATTTTAACTTTTTCCATAAAGCTATGTATTACAAACAGAGATTCGGTAAGAGAGATTCATACAACTCTCAGAGACAGGTCAATATTTACCCTCATGATAGTGTTGATCTCACAAATAGGTTTTCTCTTCTGGAAGAAGATTATGGGTATGAAGAATCTGATTATGTGGAATAAATAATTAGAAGGCCATCAATATCTTATACTCAATCCAATATATCTTATAAAGAAAAGAATAAGATCGAGAAATCCAATCTTACAGAAGTAGCCTTCAAAGATACAAAGAGCAGTAGCACCTGGATTCTTTATAATGGATGATCGTCACATATGACAGGAAATTCTAACCTTTTGAAGAACATTAAAAATAAAGTTGATGGAACAGTGAGGTTTGGTAATGATGGTGCTTTGAATATTAAAGGAAGTGGGAATACTACTCTCTCTAATGGAGAGTTGAAGAAGACTAGAGTTCTTTATGTGGATGGTCTATGCCACAATCTCCTCAGTGTGAGTCAACTCTGTGACTCTGGGATCATAGTAACTTTCAATCAAAAGGATGCACTATAAAGGAAAAAATAGGGAATTCTCTTATGAAAGGCTGTAGAACAGATGGAAACTTATATTAGGTTGACAACAAAGTAAACTCTTGCTATTTGTCTGTTGAAGAAGAAAACAACCTCTGACATCGAAGGCTGGGGCACATTAACCAACAAGACATGAAGAAGATATCTAAGCTGAATATTGTCATGGATATCCCCATTCTAAAATGTGAATGGGAAAAGACTTGTGATGCTTGTATACGGGGGAAGCTAGTCTGTAATTCATATTGACCAAAGAAGAAAAGGTCATCACACCTTCTTGATCTCATCCATACAGACGTATGTGGCCCGATAAATGTTTCTAGAACTCATGGAGAGAGGTACTTCATCCTCTTAATTGATGATTATAGTAGAATGTATTGTGTAATGGTTATTCACAGGAAGTGAAAAGTACTTGATTTCAGGAAAACTTGTTACCGGATTGCCGAGAATGATACTGGACATACCATAAAATTCCTACGATCTGATAATAGAGGGGAATACACATCTATTGATTTTGAGAATTACCTAGAAAAACATGGAACACAATATGGGGTAGCTGCTATGAGAACTCCACAACAAAATGGAGTTGTTGAGCGCCATAATCGACAGGTCAACAATATGGCTAGGACTATGCTGATTGAGAGTTGTATCTCTCTCCATTACTGGAAAGAAGTTGTTGAAGCTGTAGTGCACATTCAGAATCGAACGAGGCTTTATATGGGAGAAACAAAGACACCATATGAATTGTGGCATGTAAGGAATCCTTCGTTGAAATAATTTTGTGTTTTCAGAAGAAAATGTTTCATTCGAAATAAAGAAGGAAATCAAGGGAAGTTTGGTGAAAATGATGATGAAGGAATATTTCTTGGGTATCCAATGAAAATAAAAGCCTACAAGTGTTTCAATAAACACTTGGGGAGGATTGTGGAAAGCAATGATGTTAAGATCATTGAAGGAAAACCCCAAATGATTCAAATAATTCCTATACTGATGTGATAGAATATGAGGATGAATGTGAAGATGGAGCAAATAAAAATATAGAAATAGAAGGTGTACAAGACCCTCAGGAGTCACATCATGATGTTGAATCTGAAGAGGAATATGAAGAGGAAACCTTGTCTAGAGAAAATTCAACTGAAACTCACTGGAGAAATTGAAGAGCTGAGATTGATCCATCTAACATAATTGGGGACACCAGTGCACCCACAAAAACAAGGAGGATGAGGAATAACACACAATCTGTATTTCTATCAGTTGTGGAGCCATCCTCATTTGAAGAAGCAGCAACGGATAAATCTTGGGTGAAAGCCATGAATGAAGAGTTAGATCGGATTGACAAGAACCAAACATGTGATCTTGTCTAGAGACCTGAAGGTCACAATGTGATTGGTATAAAATTTATCTTCAAGAACAAGTTTGATGAGCATGGAAGTGTTATTAGAAATAAGGAACGACTGGTATATAAAGGATACTCCCAAATTGAAGGTGTTTATGTTGAAGAAACCTTTTCTCCAGTGGCTAGACTGGAGTCAATCAGGCTTTTCCTTGCCATGGAACTCTAAAGAGGATATAAAGTATATCAAATGGATGTCAAGACAACATTCTTGAATGGTGTACTCAAAGAAGAAGTCTACATTGAACAACCAGTGGGTTTTATTCTTGGTAGTGATGAAACAAAGGTTTGAAAACTAAAGAAGGATCTATATGGTTTGAAGCAGGACCCACGAGAATGGTATTCCTGGCTAGACTCTTATCTCAAGAAGTTGAAATTCAAAAGATGAGGAGTAGATCACAATCTATATGTGAAGAATTATTCAAAAGATCAGTTCATGGTTCTAGTCTACGTTGATGACATTATATTTGGTGGAAGTAGGTAGAAATCAGTGGATGAATTTTCCAATCACATGAAATCAGAATTTGAAATGTCTATGATTGGGGAGCTCACATATTTCTTGGGATGTAGGTGATTCAAAAGGAGGATTACACTTTCATTTCTCAGGAAAAGTATGCAAGAGAGCTGCTGAAGAAGTTTAATATGTATGACTCCAAACCGATGTCAACTTCGATTGTGGTTAGAACCAAACTTGGAAAGCATGAGGATGTGACCTCTATAGATCCCACAATGTACAGGAGGATTATTGGAAACTTATTGTACCTGACAACAACACAGACATACATTGTCTTTCCAACATGCTTAGCAGCCTGCTTTTAGAGTAATCTGAAGGAACAACATATGACAATAGTAAAAATAATCATGAGGTATATTCAAGGTACTCACAATAATGGCTTATAATTTGCTGTAGGAAGGGATAGTGAATTATCAGCATTTTGTGATGTTGAATGGGCTGGCGATGTAGTTGACAGAAATTCCAACAGTGGTGGAGAATTATATATTGGTAATAAATGTGCTTGCTGGTTGAGTAAGAAACAATAAAGTACTTCTCTCAGTACTTATGAATCTGAGTATATCTCCTCCACAAAGGAATGCACTCAACTGCTATGGATGAAGCAACAACTAACAAATATTGGTGATGAGATGAAGCAACCAATGGTGATTTTCTGTGATAACAAGAGAAAAATTGATCTTACGAAGAATCCTGTTCAGCATTCTCATACCAAACATATTGAAAGCAGGTATCACTTTATCAAAGAAAAAGTTGATCAATGCATGATTAGAATGGATCATGTGGGAACTGATGAGCAAGTGGATGATATCCTGACCAAGCCACTGTCCGTGGCTGTGTTTAAGAAACATCGGTTGAACCTCGGTGTTCAACCAACTCCCAGTGCATAAGGAGGTTACAAAATACCCCTCTCCTGAGTTATGTTAACTATTTTTAATCTTTTTGTGGATATGATGCAGGTTTATGGGGGTGATACTATCCAGGGGGTGTATTGAGATGTTCAATGAGAAAATACCAATCTTTGGGTTTATTGCCAATAGAGGAGAAGGAATAAATTCAGGACATGTTTGGTATCACGATGAGTTTTCGGTGATAGGATAAGAAGGAATACATTGGACATGTAATGATTCTGGGAAAATTTAAGAGAATTGCTTGGGTGTTATTGAGAACTCCAAAACACGGGATCCCAATTCACACTTCCACACTTGTTTTCTACACCAATAATTGCTCACGTAGACTTAGAGTGTAGGCTGAGTTGATTCTTGCATTTTTGGTTTACATGTAGATGGTGATCTAATGAATTTATCTTGTGATTTACAACAAACCCAAAGAGGAAGATTATTGGAACCATGTCTGTTCTTTGCATGAATTGGAGTATGGTTTGTGTTTGTTGTCAATCCTCAGTGGAAGTTCAAAATGTGTGCCAGTAAAGTGATCATACATTTCATTTGGGCCTGGAAATCGGAAGATGAAGACGATTTGTTGGCAAGAGGAGGTGCACACAAAAATAAAGTGGTGCACGAAATAAGGGAGGCGTGCGTGAAAAACAGCAGTGTGCATGAAAAACAGTGGCGTGTGTGAAAAGCATAATGATGCACGAAAAACAACGTGGTGCGCGAAAAACAGTGTGGTGCATGAAATAGTCTAGAGAGTTTTTTTTTCATACAAGAGGTGTTTTAGAATCAAAATTTCAGAAAATGGAAAAGGCATGGGATGCGCGCAAAACATGGAGTAGTGCGCAAAAAACGGTTCCAGCGCGAAATGTATTGCACGCAGATTGAGAGGTTTTTCGCACCAAGATGAGTTTTGCGCATAGGGGTTAGCGACGCCTATAAATAAGAGATTAACCCCTCATTTCGTAAAATTTAAGACATAAAGAATATCTGAGGTTTGATGCGCATAAAAGGTTCGCGTAGAAGGAGTTGCATGAAAATTCCGAGTTGCGTGAAAAAGGTTAACCTGCGCGAAAACGCAGAAATTGCGTGAAAAATTTGAGGTTGCGCGAAAAATTCCGAGCAGCGCAAAAAAGGCCAAGCTGTGTGAAAAAGGTGTGGCATGTAAAGCTGTGCATAAAGGAGGTTGTTGCATGAAATATTTTCTGCGCGAAAATCAAGTATTTGGTGCAAAATTGAGATATTTCGTGCAAAGGGTAGGAGTTACACGAAATCTTCGGTATAACCTGTTTACGTGTTTCTGATTATCTAGTTCAGTGGTTCAGTGTGTTCAAGTGCATCAATTATGGTATTCGATGCAAGCATAGTCTCATGATAAGTAGAGGAAAAGACTTCAATTCGAATCTATTGAAGACACCTTCATGTTTATAAACTGATTTAGACTTCAGCGAAGGCAGTGAGCTAGGGGGAGTCAACGGGAGTGACCCGAGGGACGCAGTAAGCTATCCCTAAACATTTATAAAGGCAGTGATCCTAGGATAGAGTGACTGTTCTCAAACCCTTATAATCTACAACTAGTAAATAATAGTGGAATTAGGTACGACTAACAACCTGTCGGCGTATGCTTCTTGGATGTAGCCCTTAGTGGTGAACCAAGAAAAAGTGCCGTGTCATCTCTTTGTATGTGAATGTTTGATTTCTGATCATATCCGTCATACAGGTTTGACTAGTTCCTACCAACATGGGAACAAGATCCATCAGTTTAAAAGAAAATTTGACACCCTGATTCACCCCTCCCCTCTCAGGGTGTCCCGGGGTCCTACACATATTCAATTTTACCTCATGTTTATTCCAACATTTATAGCTCTGATATATCCCATGACAAATCAAATGTTCTTCTAACTCTTCCAGACTAATTTTTATTTAATAACAACAACATAGACACAGAAAAAGGACTTGACAAGGGTTGTATGTATTCTATATTGAAAACTTGATGAACTATTTAATTCCATATTCATACACTTTTTTCAAATGATTAGCATGAATCCATTTTTGATTCATATCCATCCTATTGGTTTCATAAAATATTCATTTTTACAATAAATAAATAAATACATAATATATTCATTATCAAAGGTGAAAGTTATAGATAATTATAATAAGGGAAACCCAATATTTGATTGTTTAAAAGAATTTCAATATGCTTTTAAGAAAATGTGTAATTTAATTTAAGAAAAGAATTACTCCACTATGGTAGGTTTTATCCTCTAAATTAATCCAAAAATAAAAGTTATAGATTACTATCATCCTCATCAGCTCATCTCTTAAATAATTATCATTGCATTTTTTTTGACACTCATCCTCCATCTCTTATAGAAATGCACCTATTTTTCTTGAAATAATATAATTAGTAGTCATCCATGGAATGATTATTGCTTAGAGTAGTATAAGAAACATAAAATAGATGGGGGATGAGTCTCAAGAAGAAAATTGATATGTTAATTGTTTGAGAGATGAAGCTGATGAGGATGATAGTTATACTCTATTGTGTTCTCTAAAAGGGTTAATTCCTCCCATTTGTGAGAATTACACCATTGGAACTAGTTATTAACTCCTAGCCTATTGAAGGTGTTGTTTGGGGAAAATACATGTTCTTTTCTGTGATTCAAGGGGTCTCAGTGAGGACATGTTATAATATATAAATCCTTTGGTCCTCTATGAAATCTATATTTATAGGAGAAATACCACATTTAATACTTTCAATCCTCTAACTAATACTAGTCCTACTTCTCTTAAAATTATCCATCAAGTCTTTCTTAAATACCCTAAACAAATGAAAATATAATATATGAAACTAAGGAGTAATAAGAAACCCAAATATGATGAACAAGAGTAATAAAATCTCATTCCATCAACTAAAAGTTATAAAAATGCATTGATAAAACATTTTAATAAATAGAGAGTTATTTCATATGCATGGTTAGTAATAAGATATTCCTAAGGGTGGAGCCAATACATGTAGACCTAAAATGATGAATACCTAAAAATAATTTATAATAATAATTCCAACATATATAGAATTTGATAACCTCCATTATATTTTTTGGAAAAAGTGGTGTTACAACCTAAGGAATTATTACATTTAATATTAATGATATATTAAATATTTGAAAACATCTCAAAATTGTAATTTCAATTTTATTTAAAAATCAACAAGTAATGGGAAAACTAATTTTAGGAAAAGAATATACCTAATAATGAAAAAGGTTTTAAACATCTCAAAATTATTAGTTAATAAATTGATTCAAGAATTAATTCTAGACATGTTGAAAATAAGAATTATTTCCAAGAAGATGAAGAGCAGGCTTTATAATAATATTTAATTTTCATGGCCATTATGGGTTCTATGGTGATTTTGGGCACATAGTATAAAATTTTAGTAATAATGAGATAAATAATAGTAATTATGGAAGATATAGATGTTTTAAGTTAAAGGGAATATTACCCACTCTTACAAAAATAGTTTTGAAGACAAATCGTCATAAGTAAAATTGGATGATAAATTTCAACCATTGAATAAACTATATTGAACATGTGACAAATTAAATAGTTGTATGAAGGATTGTCAAGATTTTTTTGAAAACATAGATGAATGTGAAGAAATAATTAGAAATGTATTGTATAAAAAAGAATGGAATATAAGAGGAATTTATTATTGTTGTAACACTAAAGGATTTAAAAAAGAAGCATCCTTTCATATTAGATATTGGTTTTTCAACTCACATGACAGGTAAATTGATGTAATTTTCAAAGGGTACTTGTTATTTTAGAAATGGTGTATCTCTTAAGCTAAATTGTTTGCATTTAAAAGATGTTGGAAATAAAAGGCAATGTTAAATAATGATCTATTTTTAGATGGATTAAAGTAAAAAATACATAGTGTTTGCTAGATGTGTGATGAAGGAAATGAAGTGATTTTTAAGATGTATTAATGAGTGGGTTCTCATTTCAAAGATGGATATATTTTTACAAAGGTATAGAAAACTATCCGAACCATATTCTAATTCCGGGTTAGTAAAAATTTATGGTAGTTGGGTTTGAAAGAGGAAATTGATTTGTGGTAGTGAATAATTGATCATATTAGATAATGATACATTTAAATACTGACTTAAAAAGGGTGTATTGATATGTTTTTATGATGAAAAGATAAAATTGATTGAAATTTTTTACTAATTAGAGTTGGGATATTGTTAATAATTAATATAATAAATTAGATATTTAAATTAAACAACCCTTAGAGTTTATTCAATATGATATACATGGACCCTATATGTATGAATCAATTAATTTTGATAAGTATTTCATTTCACCCATTTATAATTATACTCAGATCATCTATATTATGTTTTAGTCACACACACACACATATAATACTCTAAAGGGAATTACAATTTTAAGAAAAAGTATTAATAATGAGTTTCATTTTGTGGTAAAGAAGTATATATTAGATTATGGGGTTGAGTATATGACACACCTTTTATGGGGTGGTGAAAAATAATATTTATATTCCTCATTAGCACAACACAGTTGATGACCATGGCCATTCCTTTATAAATTTTATTTTGGATCTCTCACTATTCCTACAACATTATTATATTTATTGTATTTTATATATTTTTTGAAAATATGAAAAATATTGGGGATTTTGAAAATTTATGCAAACAAAATAACATCAATAATGAAAATATAATATTGTGAATATAGTATATTAGAAACAATGATCAATACTTGGGGGATTTCCCATATATGTGTTTAATTTTTTTCTTAATGTGTTGTCCCAACTTAATTATGACTCTATAGAAAAGATCAATATCATTCACCTAACTGAATCTGACTATTTATCCCAAGTAAGGAATTGGTGCATTATTATCAAATGTTAATTAGGAATAGTATTTACTAAGTCCAATGATAGGAGTCATCCCTCAATTGAGTAGAATTACCCTTGGCTTTCACATCCATCAGGCTGAATGAATGAAGAGAACCCAATTTTACATGTCTAGTAGTCACTAAGTCATTCCCTATACTATAACCAATATCTATTGTATTCAAGATAAATTTAAAAGGGGGATAATTTATCAAACTATAATGTGAGAAGAAATAGTTGTGTAATGAATAAAAGAAATAATGATGATAAAAAATTCAAATAGATATCGCCAAACAAGTAATCAACAAGTGGGGAGGAGGAGAAAATAACATACCTTGGATTGAAGCTTTGAATCATCCGAGTGAAAGTAGAGATATTTCTAAACCTGGAATTCGTTTGAGCCTTGAATTTGTTCTACCCTTGAATTGTTAGAGCCTTGGATTCAAGCCTTGGAATTGTTCAAGCCTTGATTTGAGCTTGTATTCGACGAGGAGGAGCACCGGTAGCAGGTGGATTCTGTGGAAAGCTTTGGATATCACGACTAGTTCGTGATTGGTTAGGGTTATTTAAATAGACCAGGACACTTTTATCAGCGCTTCCAAAAAAGTTCTGATAAAGATCCCTTTTATCAGTGCTAAATTAATAAGCGCTGATAAAAGACATCTTTATCCGTGATTTTTGAGCGATGATAAAGATAGTCCTTTATCATCATTTATTACTTAATCACTGATAAAGTATTTATAATTATAATTATATTTTTTTGTAAATATATTTATATATTTATATATATATATATATTTAATATATATATATGAATATAAATATAGTAAATATATTCATTATTTAAAAATATTTATTATAATTTATTAATTATTTAAATATATAATTATTTATTTATAATTATATAAATAATTTTTAAAAAAATATTTATATCATTATATATATTTATATAATTATATAATTATATATAATTATATAATTATATATATATATAATAAATATATGTAAATATAAATATAGTAAACATATTCATTATTGAAATAAATTTATTATAAATTTATAATTATTTAAATATATATAATTATTTATTTATAATTATATAAACACTTTTTAAAAGATATTATTTATTTATTTATAATTATAAATATAGAAATGTATAAATACAGTAAATATATATTTATAAATATATTTATTTATAAATATTGATTTACAATTATATTTTTAACATTATTAATGAATATTTAATCTTAAGTGCATGCATGTTAAAAATGAGTGAAATTGCATAATTAAAAATGAGTACACTTTAACAATATAGAAAAAATGGGTAATTTTTATTTATTAAATATAAATTATTAAAAAAATATGGATATATATTGAAATAAAAATGAATACATATTGAAAATATTAAAAAATAGTATATATATATATATATATATAAATAATATAAATTGATTACATTATCAAAGAGATAAAAAATAAAAAATAAAAAATATAAAAAATGAATTAATACCTAAATGTAATAATATTAAAAATAAATAAATAAAATTTACCAATTAAAGACATGATATATCAAATGTATCATTTTATAGTGAAATTATAAAATTAATACTAAAATTTGAATAAATTACATAAATATTAGGTGTATGTGTTTCTATATAATATTCCATTAATTACATATATATTTGTGTGTGTGCATTGTATTTAAAAATGTATTAATTAGGTATATGTATGTGAAATAAATATAACACACATTTGATATATGTTAAATTGAAAAATAGAATGACATTCAATCATGTCCATTACTCGATGAAATTAGTGAGTATTTGTAATTCATATTCATTTTTAATTATAAACCATTATTCACTAAATATATGAGTATTTAATATAAATAATAGATATTTTGTATAATATAAATCATATTTATATACATTCATATATATATATATTTAATAGATACTATCTACTAATATTATAAATAATTATTTAACTAATAAAATGTTTAATATTTTTCTTAATTTACTTATTTTTAATTTTTATTTGTTTAATTTTTAGTTTACATATATCTATATATTTAATATACTCTATTTATTATTATTTATAATTTATATATAATATAATCAATTTATTCATTTTTATCAATAATTATCTAATTAATAATTTTTTTAATAAAATCATTTTTATTTTTATTTATTTAATTATTTCATTTTATTTGGGACCTTTATTAGTGATAAAATGATCCCTTTATTAGTGCTAAAAATAAAGTGCTGATAAATGGTAACCTTTATCAGTGTTACAAATAAAATTTTAATGAATGGTACCTTTTATCAATGCTAAAGAAAAGCACTGATAACGTTTACCCTTTATCAGTGCTAAAAAAGTGAAGATAAAAGGGTACCTTCTATTAACGCTAAAAAATGCATTGATAAAAGGTAACCTTTATCAACACTTTTTTCAAGCACTGATAAAGGTTAGTGCTATTAAAGACCTATTTTATAGTAGTGCATAAGAACAATTGGAGCGTTCGTTAGCCTGAACTACATCACAATGAACTCATATAGGCCATACTTGCTTCTGAAAGCAGTCTATGGAATATCAGAAGGTATAAATCTCAACTGATGATACCATACCTTCAATTTGATCTTGAAGAAAACACAAGATCCTCTCAACTGGTTAAAGATATGATCGATATGTGGAAGAGGATACCGGTTCTTCCCTATCATTCGGTTCAACTTTCGGCAATCAACACACAAACAAAACTTCCCATCATACTTATAAAAAAAAATTAGAGAACCACAAGGAGACATATTAGTATGAATAAATACCTTATCCATAAAATCTTCTAGTTAAGTCTTTCACTCTTGAAGATCTGTTGGTACCATTCTATAAGATGGAAAGAAACTGGTTCAACTCCCGGAATGATATCAATTTTAAAATCAACATCCCTCTCAACTGGTAGCCCTAATAATTCCTCTAGAAACACATCCTAAAACTGGTCTACTATAGATGGAAAGACACCATGATTTACACCCCCATCATCCAAAAAAAATACTTGTAACCTGGGTGGTGAGCTTCCATAGTTGCTAATGTACTGTCCTAGAAGGGTCTACCCTGATATCCCTCTCTCCATGATGAACAAAAGTATCATCCTCAGGAGACGTAATGATAATTCTCCTATGATAAAAATCAATATGGTCTTGGTATGATACCATCTAATCTATACCCAAGATCAAGTCAAAACCTGACATGTCAAGTATGTAAAGATACCAATATAATTGATACTCCCCAAACCTGAGAGAACACCCCTTACATAAACATATGTCCCTCGATCGTACTCCCAACTATAACACCCTGAACCCAGAAGCTCAGAGCCAATGCATTATTTTATTACATTCTCATAATTACAAAGAATCATATCTTGAAGGACCAATTAGTTTAATAGTATTGAAGTAACTAGATACATACATGGAACAAATTTTACATTGAAAAAAAAGAAAATATAATACATAAAATAAGTTAATAAACTGAATCCTTGAAAACTCAATAAATGATCTCTTATTCATAACCTATGGAAGGACAAAAAATGAAAGAGGTGAGCTCAAATTTTCAGTAAGGGTTAAATATAGTGGAAGTATGAAACAATAATAATTTAATCATAATTAATTAGACATAATCAATATGGCACGGTTAATAATTGGAAAACACCCACCATCAATAAACTGATAATGAAAGTGAATCCATAGATTTGTTTCATAGTGAAAGCCTCATAGAAAGTAATAAATGAATAATGAATAAAGAAAATGCTTATTAATTGGATGTCATGTATCTAGCACATGAACCATCATACCGTTGAGATGATTTAAGTCTGTGGGTAGAAACCCATCTAATTATGTTTTCAAAACAAACTTGAAGGGTCTTTCACTAACTATTTTGTCTCGTGAGACATGTCAATGATATTACATGTCAAATGGTAGTGTACATACATTTCATACATTAAATAAGTGGTGAACAATGGAAATCTCATGGAAATAAAAGTGAGATGAGAAACCCCTTACCTTATGACCAAATGTGTTCTTTACTTGATTTTAATGTCCTGAATAATCAGATTAAAACCCTTAATCAATTAATCAATAACCTTATCTATATGTATCTTTTATTTTAATTTTATTAATTTCATTTATGTACTTTTTTATGAGTTACAAGATACAAATTTATCGCTCGAGAGCGTTTGTTTCCTTGGTTTTCATGATCGACATACTTGTGTATGAGTATAGAAGTTCATGTGGAATGGATATAATTATACAGAATTGAATTTATAAATTATTAATTAACATCCTTAATTTTAAATGGTTATGTATATCATTTGGTTATATAGTACGAGGATGAATTATTAGATAAGTCATTTAGTGATAATCGTTTAGATTATTACGTCAGTTATTGATCATAATAGACTCATTTTGTTTTATCATTTAGTATTATGTAAATATGTTTCATACATAACATAAATAGGGTTATATTATAAATTTTAAAATCCTTATAAACCATTAAAATGGTTTAGTTAACAGCTTTGAAGAATAATTTGAATAATGAAATTTCGTCATCCATGAAGGTTGTAAATTGGCACCTCTCAGATGATGATTTCGTTTATAAAATAAAAGAGGGAGAGTAAAGGGATTGATGGCATATCTTCCATTAACATGATATTATTAAATTATATAGATAATAATCTATTAATCATGATCATTTGGATATAGGATGTGAGGATAGAGTAAGAAAATAATATAAACTGGATTGAAATTAAATGAAAAAGGAAGAGCATTTATCTCTTGAAATAATCTCCTTAAGGGAAAGAGTTTTGGTCTTTTGGAAAGACGAAGGGCTCATAGATGTGGGGAGGAACTAGGGAATAATATTTGGGTAGAAATTTTAGAATATTCAAGGCTTATAAGAGTGAGGATAAGATTAAGTGAGGGGTTGTTTTTATAGTGGAGGAGAGGAGTGATTTCTCAATATTTTATTCATTATTTTATTATTTTTTTCAAGACAAGCAATAATATTGATTATTGTGATAAAAAATAGTAATATGTGCCTTTTATTTATAACTAATGGCTATTTACATTATCCACAACTCAAGCATGATGAAAAAATTCATTTATTTAACATATTTTGTAGATCATCAAATTTCACTATTCACAAAATTCAAGTATTTTAAAAAAATCCCAAAAATTCACCCTAAATTTTTTGAATGTGTAGAATTAAAAAAAGAACTCCATTTTATGAAAATAATTTTCTAGATATGAAAATTTTAATTTTTAATTAAAATTACCATTTGCTCGAAAAATAAGTTTTTAAAATTATAACTAATTTTATAATACCCTGAAGAATTATCTAAGGTATCATTAGATTATCCTAAAATCACAGGACCATAAAATATTGATTTAGGAATATATTTTATGAAAATTAATTATCTTTTAAATTAATTTATTAATTATAAAATTGCAATTAAATATTTATTACTCAAAAAATACCAGCAATTAATTATTAATTTTTAAAATATTTACTTTCATTTATAAGGTACCTAAATTTTATTTATAGTTTCATGGGTGAGGTTACTATTTATAAGGGTTATATTACTATTCATAAGGGTACATTACTATTCATAAGGGTAACATTAGTATTCATAAGGGAAAGTTACTTTCATAAAAAAATAAGTTGATCCTATCGGTCTCTAAATATCTTACTGAACACAACTGTGTGTGTCAATTTTTAGAAATTCAAATCACAGAAGTGGAAAAATTATGTTTAACAGCTAGGTTATAACTATCTCTTATAATGAAGTTTTGTTTCACTGAGACTTAGTGTTGCATTCATAATAAGATATCTAGTGAATTGAAATTTTTTAATAAAAAATACTATAAAATCTTGGGTTGTTATATTCTTCCCTCCTTCAGAAATTTAATCCTCAAAATTTTTCACACATATTTACCTCTAAGAAGATGTGGGTGGTTCATCTTCATAGCATCCATAGGTTCCCACGTTGCTTCTTCCATTTTATGGTTTCTACAAATAACCTTTACCAGTCGAGTTGTCTAATTTCTCAATACTTTCTCTCTTGTGTTGAGAATCCAGATAAGCTCTTAACTGTATGAAAAATCAAGTTCAATTTCTATTTCTTCATAGGTGGGTACATGCGTTTGGTCTGACATGTACTTATTTAACAAAGTCACATGGAACACATCATGAAATTTGGATAGACTTGGGGGCATCAATAAACAATAATCTATATATCTAATTCTATCCATAATTTCAAATGGTCTGATGTACACGGGGATCAGTTTCCCTTTCTTACCAAACCTTAAGACACCCTTCCATGGAGATAATTTTAGATAGACAAGATCTCCCACTTGAAATTCCAAATCCTTTTTTTGTTGTTAATATAACTCTTTTGCCTACTTTTGGATGCTTTAATATGGGTCTGAATTATCTTTACCTTTTTTTTTGTCTCTCCAATAAGTTTTGGGCCTTTAAGTTTCCTCTCACCAACTTCATCCCAACAAGTTGGAGTTCAACATATCTTGCCATATAATGCTTCATATGGCACCATTTGAATACTATAATGGAAACTCTTATTATAGGAAAACTCTACCAAAGGTAAGTACTGATCCCACACACCATTAAAGTAAAGTGAGCACAATCTCAACATGTTCTCTAGTGTTTTAATAGTCCTTTCAGAATGTCCATCGGTTTGGGGATGATAAATAGTACTCATATGAAGCTCAGTATCCAAATCCTTCTGAAGAATTTTCCAGAATTTCGATGTAAATTGGGGATCTTTATCAGACACAATCGATAGAGGTGAATCATGAAGTCTTATAACTTTATTAATATAGAGTCTTTCCAGGCACTCAAGTGGTAAATATTTTCTTATAGTAAGGAAATGTACCAATTTTATAAGATGATCAATAATTACCCATATTTAATCATTCCTTCTAGGTGTCCTCAGTAGTCCTGTGAAAAATTACATTGCAATATCATCCCACTTCCACATAAGAATAAGTAGAGGTTGCATGAATCCTCTAGGATGTTGTCTCTCAGCCTTCACTTATTGTCAAACTAGACACCTTGACACATAGTCATTAATTTCTTACTTTATGTTATCCCACAAAAAATGTTCCTTCAAATCTCTATGCATCTTGGTGCTACTAGGGTGTATATAGAAATTTGAGCTATGAGCATCATCTTATTGTTCCGTTTTTAGATTAGGTTCTAATGGAACACATAAACTCTTTCCAAACTTCAAAACTCCATCCTCAAACATGAATTCTACCAATATTCTATCCTTAAAAGATTTAATTCTCTTTTGTAGATTCTCATCATCAAATTGAGGGCTTTTTATCTTCTCTAGTAAATATGGTTTAACAATAATTTGAAAAATTAATGATGTTCCCTATTCCTTAACAATTTTTATATCCATATCTACTAGATCCATTAATATAGGATCTCTCTCAATCCTCATTTGGGTTAGAAGACCATGATCTTTCCTTCTTAATGCATCTTCCACCTTATTTTTCTTTCCTGGGTGGTAGTGTATTGAATAGTCAAAATCTTTGAATAACTCAAGCCATATCCTTTGGCTCATGTTGATTTATTTCTATGTAAAAATTTATTTCAAACTCTTGTGATCCATATATATCTCATATATTTCACCATATAGATAGTTTCTCTATATTTTCAGAGAAAAGATTATGGATTCTAACTCAAGGTCATGATTTGGATAATTTTTTTCATGATTCTTCAAATACCTTGATGTATAAGCAATAAATTTATCATTTTTAATAATTACACAACCTAGTCCATTCTTTGATGCATCACTATATATCACAAACCCATCATTTCTAGATGGAAGAATCAAAATTGGAGGATTTAACAACATTCTTTTCAATTATTTAAAACATTATGTACATAATTTTTTTCATATGAACTTAACCCCTTTACATGTGAGTTTGGTTAGCGGGTTAGACAATTAGGAACAATTCTGTATGAAACACCAATAGTAACCTACTAAGCCAATAAAACTGCATACATTAGTTATGTTCATTAGAGTAGGCTATTCTTGTATTTCCTTTATCTTCATAGGATCAATTGAGATTCCATCCTTAATGATAATATGGCCAATAAAAGAGACTACTTGAAGCCAGAATTCACATTTACCAAACTTCCCATATAAATCTTTTATTCTAAGAGTCTCTAGAATAACCCGAAAGTGGTTCTCATGGTACTCATAGATTTTAGAATATATCAATATTTCATTAATAAATAACACAACAAAATCATCAAGATATTCCTTGAAAACTCTGTTCATTAGATCCATGAAAACATAGGGTGCATTAGTCAGTCCAAATGGCATTACTGTAAACTCATAATTCCCATACCTGGTTTGAAATGATGTATTTAGAATATATTTCTTCCTCACATGCAACTAATGATGTCCAAACAAAAGGTCAATCTTTGAAAAATATTTATCTCTATGCAATTGATCAAATAAATCATCAATGATAGGTAGAGGATAACTATTATTTATTTTAATAGCATTGATTTCTCTATAATCAATGCATAACCTCATAGATCCATATTTCTTCTTGACAAAGAGAATAGGGGATCTCCATAGAGAAACACTAGGGTGAATAAATCCCTCATTACTTAATTCCTCTAGTTGTTTCTTCATCTCTACTAATTCCACAGTGACCATTCTATAAGGAGTCTTTGATATAGGTCTTGAACAGGGAGTTAAATCAGTAGAGAACTCAACTTCCCACTCTGGAGGATGTACAGGTAAATCCTCTAGAAATACATAAATAGTTTCTTTCACAATAGATGCATATTTAATTTGAAGATCCATATATGATGTTTTCTCTTCCACACCA
Source organism: Viscum album (assembly GCA_963277665.1). Lineage (NCBI taxonomy): Eukaryota > Viridiplantae > Streptophyta > Magnoliopsida > Santalales > Viscaceae > Viscum > Viscum album. The sequence goes on from OY728140.1 coordinate 659,814,973, forward strand.
ATAATTTCATTTAGAAGAGATACTGAAGGTGTATTAGGATAATATCCAGATGATTATGTTTCTTCTTTAAAGATAAGGGATTCTACATCATTCTCAAAAATTGCAACTACCTTCTTCTTTTAATAGATTTTCACATCATAATTTTAAATCTAATTCATATAGAGAATTATGATAGATTCAATAATAGGTAGGATGATAAGGTCTACAACTAAAGTATGTTTATGTGTCATAAAGAGGACTAACTGACACATCTTTGTTGCAATGATACTTCCCTTTGTTTCAAGATAAGAAATTTTCTATTTATTTCAGTCCATTGACCATGAGGGAAATATTTGTTGAAGAATACTTCCTTAAAAGTTAGCCATTCTATATATTCTATTTCATCTTCCTCTATGGTATTCTGGATCAAGGACCACCATTTATCAACATCACCCTTAATACAATATACTACCATTACTACCTTTTCATTTTCATTGCATCTTAATTCTAGAAATATATTTTCAAGGGACTTGATCCACTACTTAGCTACCACATGATTATTATCCCCAAAAAATATGGGGGATTTTATTGCATGAAATTATCCAACATAGGTGTAGCATGGTTATTCATCACATCCTGAGTAAGTTGTCCTAATATGGCCATGATCAGCTCAGTTCCAACACTAACAGTGCTAACTTGCTCAGTAGGGAAATCCCCACACTATCCATGGGTATTAATCCCCTTTCTTCCATTAGTAATCATCACTAAACAATTAAATACACTAAATTTGGTTATAAATGTTGATCATGTATTATTTTAACAGTACTCTATAAATTATGATAATTTTGATGCCCATAAATACCCTTGTTTGTTTTACTAATGATTTTTATTTAAGTGTATTTCAGGGATTTTATATTCTGAAATTACTTTCAAGTTTTTAATTTGCAAGGAATATTTATCTAAGTGTTCGGGATTTGTTTTTAAGTATTCTTGAAACACTATTCATACCCTACATGTTTTAGCATAATGTATGGAATCAACCCTACACTGTACAGTGCGTATGGATTGTGATCCCTATGTTAGTCTTCAACCTTATGTGGATAGAAGAAATAAACCCTATGTTAAAATTAGTACATATGATTAATCAACCTTATGTTATTATAAATGTATGGTTAAAGAACCTTATGTTTGAAAGGAACTTTAAGTTTGGAAAGAGAAGAAAGTATGGTTAAAGAACCCTACGTAAGTAATGAACCTTACGTTCCAAAGAGGAACATATGGATCATCAACATTAATTTTATGATCAACCCTTCATTGTCAATCCTACATTTGAAATATGAACGCTACATAGTTGAACCCTACATTGAGTATTTTGTTTCTTTGTGAAGGAACCCTATGTTTCACTTTTCAACGTCAGAGATTTATTTTCGTGACATTTTCCGTAATTTATACAATGGACACGACCAAGTTATAGGATGTTTTAAAGCTCATTTTCAACTGTTTTAAAGATCATTTTATTTGATTTAAATGATTATATTTAATGTATAAATTAACTCCTATTATTAAGGGAAGTTACAAATCCCCTGGTAAATTCAATTTTGAATTTCTACAGATCATTAAGCGTCTTTTGTGGATCTAGAATTTTCTAAAGTAAGATTATAATTTTATATTTCTTCAAGTATTATTTTAAATAATCTAATCGAGATAATCAAACAGAAGAATTATTATTAAATATTTTTGGTGATCATATACACGGTGCTACGACAAATGGATGAGTCAATAAGAAGACTGTACTTTGGAGATATGTATGTTCAATCTTGTAAGTTTGCGTCTACTCTTTTTTTGTTTCCATTATTAAAGTCAAAGATATCTTGTACAGTCATATCTCTTCAGACTTATTTCATCTTGATGATTTTATTTCTGAAGAATAAGATCCATCTACTATCAGTTGCATGCTGCTACAACCGTGAAGATCAATTTGTTTCAATAAATAAAATATCATTTTGATTTATTTGAGTTTTTTATGCTTACACTCAGTTGAAGTGGAGTGTTAGCTTCTCGATCTAAGATTTAGATAATTGATTCTCTGTTTAGAACCATAATACATTTTTTATTTTTAATTATAAAAGTATCAATTTTCTGAACTCAGTTGTTGGATTTCCAGTTTTGTGATAAGAGGACCAGACTAGTGAAATTCACCAAGCTCATAGAGAGAGCATCTGGTAGAGTGGACTAAAGGATATTTGTGCCTCGAACCACTATAAAAATCCATGTCCTTTATTTGTATTTATCTTTTACTTATTATTTCATCAAAAGTAAAACACTTCTTACTCTCACTAATTTAAATAGGGTTTTTAATTCATAATTTTGGAAGAGTTATTAAAAAGACACAATTCACCGTCCTCTTGCGTGTTTTTTATATTCCGACCTAACAATTGGTATCAAAGGAGAGATTTTGGATAAATCTATAGCAAGATTAAAGTTTAAAGGTCTATATAAATATGTCAATGGTTGATCCAAGAGAAGGTATGTCCATGGTTCATGCTCCATATTTAAATGGTCAAAATTATGGGTACTAGAAATCAAGGATGATCATTTATTTAAAAAATCTTGGATTTAGAGTTTATCTGAAGATTAATACTTCCTATAAGATTCCTGAGAAACCAGAAACTTGGAATGCTGTAACTAAAAATAAATATGATATGAACTCCAAAGATATTAATGAAATTATCTATGGTCTTGGATCATATGAATTCAATTGTGTCTCGCAATGTAATACTTCTTATAAAATGTGGAAAACCATTACAGTTTCCTATAAAGGAACAAATAATGAAAGAAAAAATGAGGTATGTAACAACAAAGATAAAATTTGACAAATTTAGTATGTTTGATGGAGAAAGTATTACACATATGAATGGAAGGCTTACAGAAATTATCAATAATATTATAGTCTTAGGTGAACCTATTAAACCATCCAATCAAACCTTGAAAATACTAAGATAACTACCTTTTAAATGGAATGTGATATATGTTACTATTCAAGAATAATCACCTATCAAATATCTAACCATGAAAGAACTAATTGGGACTTTGATGATTTATGAATCTAAAATGTAATCTGAAGATGATGATTATAAAATTATCCTGAAAATGGATAATACAGCTCTAAAATTAACTTCTCAGAAGCAAAGAAGAGGAATAAATCAAGAAGTTAAAAAAGAAAAGAATTATGATTCATCTGATTCTGAAATAGAACTGGCTTAGTTAGCCAAAAAGTTTAGAAAATTTTATAAAAAAATAGAGGATTAATAAATCTATTTAAAAAGGATGAGAAAGAATCAAGAGAAGTCAGATGCTATGAATGCAAGAAAATGGGTCATATAATACCTGATTGTCCTCAGCTAAAAGGTGAAAAGAGAAAGATAGAAAATAAATATAAAAAAATGATGATTATGAACATAAAGGCAGAAGATCAATGAAATTAACATGGAGTGTTTCTGAAGACTCCACCAGCTCATCAAAATATGATTAAAAAAAGGAAGAATCAAGTCTAAAAGCAAATATGCACTTCATGGCTGAAGAAGATAAGTTACAAACCTATTATTCCTCTAATTCGTATTCTGATTCCAGTTGTTCAAATAATAAATTTGATTCCTATTAAAAAATTCTAGAAGAGAAATATGAATCCTTATTAAAAAGGCACAAATATTTAAATAATATTCATAATGCTGTTTTAGTAGAAAGAGATACCTTACTTAAATAACATTAGGAGTTAATTGAAAAATTTCACTCATTTACCACAAACTGTGCTGATCATGAAAAAATAATTTAAACATTACAAGATGAATTAGAAACTTATAAAAATTATTCTCTTTTCTTTACAAAAGGAGAAAATATTCTGAATGAAATTCTTGGTAAGAATGTAATTAAAAAAGGAAAGATTTGGAATAGGATGTAAGGGTAAAAAATCTAAACTATATAAGAATTATTTTGTTCCCAATTAAAAAAGTGTTTCTTATTATTTTTTTAGAAAAAATGGAAATATAAAAAATAACTATTGTTTACAAAAATACCCAAATTAGTGGCATTAAAAAGGCTTTTATTTATAAAAGTTTATTTGAATAAAATAATATGAGTTATGAAAAAACAAAACAGATATGGATTCCCAGATATTTTCTAGATAACACTGATAGACCTAAGAAAATATGGGTACCAAAACAAAAATTTTTTTAAATAATTTTGTAGGAAAAATTCCACAAGAAAAAAATACCAATTGGTATATAGACAGTGGATTATGAAGGAATATGAGTGGAGTTCCATAAAAGTTTTATACATTGACTCAAATGGATGGAGGTTAAGTTACTTTTGGTGATAATACCAAGGGAAAATAATTGGAATTGGAACTATTGGAGATCCAAACATCATATACATCAACAAAGTGCTTTATGTACAAGGATTGAATCACAACCTGATAAGTATTTTTCAGCTTTGTGATGATGATTTTTATATTTATTTATCCAACAATTCCTATTCAGTTTTTAAAAATGAATTGCTTACATTTAGAGAATCTAGAACTGATATTGTTTATACTTTGGACTTACTTTCCTTGTGTAAACAAAAAGTGAACTATTTATCTACTAAGATAAGTGAGTCATGGATCTAGCATAGAAGACTTGTTCATTATAATATTTATGCTTTACATAGATTATATAAGAAAAATATTGTTTCTAATTTACCTAATCTTAAATTTGATAATAATAGATTTTGTGATGCATTCCAAATTGGCAAGAAACATAAATATTATTTCAAATAAATTATCAAAATTGCTACATCTAAACCTTTAGAACTTATCTATTGGATTTTTTTGGACTATCAAGAGTAAAAAGTTTGGCTGGAAAATTATTTGTTTATGTTTTAGTTGATGATTATTATAGATTTACCTGGGTTTATTTTCTAAAGATTAAGAATGAAGTTTTCTCTATTTTTTAAAATTTCTGTAAAATTATTCAAAATGAAAAGTTTTTAAAAATAATTTCATTAAGAAGTGATCATGGTGTTGAATTTACTCAAATTTGGGTATCAAACATACCTTCTCTGTACCAAGAACACCTCAACAAAATGGAATTGTTGAAAGAATAAATTAAACTATTCAAGAAATGTCTAGGACTATGTTGAATTAATACAGTCTACGTACCTATTTTTTGGTATATGTTTTAATAAAAACTTGCTATATCATGAATAGAGTTTTAATTCAGCCTTTTTTTTTAAAAATACACCTTATAAACTTTGGAATAACAGAAATCCTAAAGTAAAGTACTTTAAAGTTTTTGGATGCAAGGTGTATATCTTGAACACCAAGGATAATCTTGGTAAGTTAAATTCAAAATCTAATGAATGGATATTTTTAGGATATTATGATACTTCTAAAGCTTATAGAGTGTTTAATAAAAAGCCAAGGATTATTGAAGAATCAGTTCATGTGAAGTTTGATGAAACTGACCCTTTCATTAAAGAGAAAGATCAAACAGATGAAGTCACTGTCTCTATTGATAAAATGAGACTTTAAACCCTTAAAAATGATTTTGATTCTAAATTCAATAAAGTTTAATATTTTCCAGAAGAACTTGAAAATGAAGAACCTGAAAGTGTTATCCCTAAATAGTCTAGAATCCTAATGAACCACAATTTAGAAACTGTTATAGGCGACCTAGATGTAGGAATAATAACTAGAAGAAGTATATGAAATCTAGTTGAATTATATAACTTTCTATCCCTGTTAGAACCTAAGACTATTGGAGAATACTTAGAAGATGAAAGTTGGATGATAGCTATGTAAGAAGAATTAAACCAGTTCAATAGAAATAAAGTTTGGGAACTTGTAGAAAGACCAACCAAATATCCAGTTATAGGAACTAAGTGGGTTTTTAGAAAAAAATAAGTTGATCAAGGGATCATCACTAGGAATAAATCTGGATTAGTATCAAAAGGTTATAATCAAGAGGAAGGAATAGATTATGATGAGACCTTTTCCCTTATTGCTAGACTAGATGCCATTAGAATTATTTTACCCTATACATCTCATATGAATTCTAAATTCTACTAGATGGATGTTAAATCTACCTTTTTAAAAGGTTATTTAATGGAGGAAGTTTATGCTGAACAACCTTCTGGTTTTGAAAATATCCAAAAATACAATTCTGTTTTTAAATTTACTAAAGCTCTCTATGGCCTTAAACATGCACCTAGAGCTTGGTATGAAAGATTAATTTCTTTTCTTTTAAAAAATGGTTTTACTATTGGTATGGAATATCTAACACTTTTTAAGAAAATATTTAGTTCTAATAAATTATTAGTGAAAATTTATGTTGATGATGTTATTTTTGGTTCAACTAATAAAAATATTTGTCATGATTTTTCAAATCTAATGAAAAAAGAATTTTAGATGAGTATGGAGGGAGAACTAAAATTATTTTTAGTATTTCATATTTATCAAAAAGATTATGGAAATGTTTTAAATAAAAGTAAGTATATTATAGATTTATTGAAAGAATTTGGGATTGAAAACATCAAGACATATAAAACTCCCATGTGTACTAATATAAAAATTTATTTGGATGAAGCTAGGAAACTGATTGACAACAAGTTATATAGAGGTATGATTGGTAGTTTTTTATTTCTTACTATTAGAAGACCATACATTATGTATTCGGTATGTATCTATTCTAGATTTCAATTAAATCCAAAATAATACCATTTAATGTTATTAACATAATTTTTAGATATTTAAAAGAAACTATTTTTCAATCACTTCTTTTCCCCAAAACTTATGATATTAATTTAATTTCATATTCAGATGACGACTTTGGAGGTTTTAGATTAAATATAAAATGTAAACCAGGGACCTATCAATTTTTTGTAAAATCTTTAGTTTCTTGGTCGAGTAAGAAGAAACACTTAGTTGCTCTGTTAACCACTGAAGTAAAATATGTGTCTGATGACAATTTTTGTGCACAAATATTATGGATGAAAAATACTATACTATAATTTGAACTAAATTTTAATAATATTCCTATTTTATGTGATAATACTAGTTCTATTAATATTTCTAAAAATCCTATAAGTAATTCTAGGACTAAGAACATTGATATAAGGCCTCATTTTCTAAGAGATCATGTCCTCAAAAAGGATATAACTTGGAATTTATTAATTCTGAATATCAATTAGCTGATATTTTTATTAAACCATTTCCCACTGATAGTTTTAATTTTATTAAGGGAGAGTTAGGTTTATTTAATTTTAAATAAATATTCTCTAATTTAATTATTATTTTATTATTTTTTTCTCTATTAAATTTTTTTTACCATTTTTTTCCATGCTATTTTTTAAAAAAAAGGGTCGCATGTTTTCAAAAATTTTCATAATTATCTTACGTAATGGAATGGGAAAGAAGGTACTGTCAGAAACCTTTCGTATTCCCTTACCTTTTCATTTCTCAAACCCTTTTCACATACCGAATCCTTCATCTACCTTCGAAACCCTAAAACCCGATAAACTCAGAGCTTTCTATTTTCAAAAATGGGAAAAAAGTGAACTAATGCGGGTAAACCTAGTAATACAAAGTGACAAAAAGTTTCTTCCAGGAAGATTCTGTAAAGAAAATTGTCGATTTTGAGTGGCTATATGAGATAGATATATCGTTTAAGCAGGCTCTCACATTTCAAGGTCTGGAATTTCTATTTAATGAGGTAAATACAAAATTAATATATGATATAGAATTAAATATTTTCTTTAATAGTGATCAGTTCAGTTTTTGTGAGACTGAAGACATTATTTCTGCAAAGATAGAGTACAAATAGTTTTTTATTTCCTCTGTAGAAATAGATGAAATTTTGAAATATCCCCCTGAAGGTGTTTTTCATTTTAAACTGAGTTATATTGGTAACCAATATCACAAGTTTTTGGACATTATATAATTTCTATTTGGAACAACCCATATTAAGAAAATTTTTGTTAAGGACCTTGAAGTTGATAAAAAGGTTTTTTTTGAAATTTATTTAGGTAGCAATTGCTCCTAGAGTAGCTGATATGAAGAAAATTTTATATCCATACATTTAAATTATATTTTTTTTCATAAGTGATATCAAATTTGAATTTTCCAAGGTATATTTTTAGGTGTCTGATCTAATATTGTCAAAAAGAGGCTCGTATGTATTTTTATCCTCATAGAAGAATACTATATTTAATTATTTTCAGAAAAAACTTGGTTCGTGTGTTCATCTCAAGAATTAAATGTCATCACAGTAATGTTCTGAATGCTGTTACTCTAAAAAAATTTGGTTTTTACTGGAGTAAAATGTAAGGAAAACTTATTCCAGTTGGTGTAGATGAAAAAACAAAATCAGGATCATTTGATCAGGAAGAGAAAAGTGCTATTGGAAATGATGGAATTGGAGAAACCAGAGGTGAAATAGTTTCTAAATCTACCCAAAGAAAATTGATATTTATTGAAGAATAATAGGAAAAAGAAATTTTGCTAGAGGAATTGGTTATAATGCCAAGGAAAAGAGTAGATCCACCTACTGAAGAACCTGTGTTGGCTTCAGGTGAAGGTACTAGGTTAGTTCATTTAGAATAACCCTTTCTTAAGAAAGACCAATACGATTAAATTCAAATTCGAGATTTGCAGGGTGTTTCTATTCCAGTTGTTTAGGAGGAAGAACCAACTATTCCAGAAGAAACTATTCAGGAATATCAAAAAATGGTCAGATCAGAAAATGTGGCTACATAAATTATTGAGTATCTTGTTTACTCAGGTTTTAATCATTTGGGTGAGAGACAATAATATGTTTCTAGAGACAATACAAAAGTTCTTGATAACATATATTGTTCAAGTGAAAAATAAATTGAAAAACTAGTGGAGAAGTTTTCTTTAAGATCTTTATAAATTGTGGCTGTTGATTAGTTACAACATCCTAATGAAGGGACATTTGATTCCTCAACTTATCAGGTTGAAGATCTAGTTATTAAGTTTAATAAAGTTCTAGAATAAAATTATGTTCTTAAGTAGGAGATGGAGGCCTCAAATAAATATTTTAATGATTTGTATAATTCATCAATGCCAAGACTGGAGTTTGAGTCTATTTATATTCATATTAGAGAATTAAATGAAAATTATATGTGAAGGAAATATTTTGATGCTTTGAAGAGATAAATGATAGCTAAAGTTGAAAAAATTTGATCTAAATCTGTTTCTAAAACAGATTTTGGAGACTTAATGTGGTATTTAGGAATCCAGTTTGAATCCATTAAAGGAAGTACTTCTCAAACCAATGCTTTTACTTCTTCCACTTCTACCTCTCTAGACCTGATTTACATATTTCAGGCAATCACAACTATTATGGCTGACATGAATGATTGTCTGCAGAACCTTTGGTGAAATAGTGATCCATTATCCATTTTGTTGGATAATCAAAGATATGTTATTGAGTAATTGAATTCAAGTGAACTATGTATTAAGATTTTCTCAAAAAATTCATTGATAAATTTGACCCATTTATGCAGTAAGAGAAGAGTTTTAATGACTTTTTGAAAGTCAATCTTGTTGAAAATTTGCATATTAGTCAAGATTCTAGAGTTTTGATTATAAAGTTGGGAGATAGTCTTATTAAAGAATTACGAGTACAGATGAAAGAGCTGAAAGCCATGTTTAAATCTTCTAAAAATACTATATAACAAAAAACTGAGCCAAATACTACCCAACATCTTCTACCATAACCTATCAGTTGGATAACCTTTTTCATAGTCAAATGCTTATTATACTTATACAATTTTTGATCAATAAAATTTATTTATTCTTATTTTCAGTGCTTTATTTTATATTCTTTTATGTTTATGTCTATAGCCAAAAATCCAATATTATTTATTTTCACAGATTATTATAACATTCAATTACCGATCTGTGCAAAATTAAACGTGTTTTAATCTTTTTATATTCTTTATTTTTGATCTCAAAAAAAGGGGGAGAAATTTGGATAAACACAACATTTATTTTTATCAAAATAATTCTGTCAAATCAAATTTGAAATTATTATTTTTAAAATGTTTGAAAAATTATAAATTCTATTAATAATTTTATGGGTCTTTTGATCATCAAAAAGGGGGATATTGTTGAGCATGTATTGTTTCCACAATAATCTATAAATTATGATAATTTTTATGCTCACAAATACCCTTGTTTGTTTTACTAATGATTTTGATTTAAGTGTATTTCATGTGTTTTATATTATGAAATTACTTTCATGTTTTTAATTTGTAAGGAATATTTATCTAAGTGTTTGGGATGTGTTTTTACATATTTTGGAAACACTTTTCACACCCATACATGGTTTAACGTAATGTATGGAATCAACCCAACGCTGTACAGTGTGTATGGATTGTGATACCTACCTTAGTATTCAACCTTATGACAAAATAATTATGTAACCCTATGTTCAGATTAGTATGTATGGTTTATCAACATTACGTTATTAGAAAAATATGGTTAAAGAACCTTACATTTAGAAGGAAACTTACATTTGGAAAGATAATAAATTATGGTTAAAGAACCCTACGTGAGTAATGAACCTTACATTCCAAAGAGAAACATATGGATCATCAAAATTACTTTTATGATCAATCCTTCATTGTCAATATTAAATTTGAAAGATGAACACTACATAATTGAACACTATGTTGAGTATTTTGTCAATTTGTGAAGGAAAACTATGTTTGACTTTTCAACGTCAGAGATATTTTTTGTGATATTTTCTATAATTTCCGCAACGGACTTGGCCGAGTTACATGATATTTTAAATCTCATTTTAGACTATTTTAAAGATCATTTTATTTGATTCAAAGGATCATATTTAATTTAGAAATTAATTCCTATTCTTAAGAGAAGTTACGACTCCTATGGTAAATTCAATTTCGAATTTCTACAGCTCATCAGGCGTCTTTTGTGGATCTGGAATTTTTAAAATTAGGATGCTCATTATATATTTCTTCGAGTATTATTTTCAATAATCTAATCAATATAATCTAAAGAGAAGAATTATTATTCAATATTTTTGGTGATCATATACACAGTGCTATAGTGAACAAAATAACTAGGAAGAAGACTACACTTTGGAGATATACATGTTCAATATTGTAAGTTTGCGATTGCTCTATTTTTTTTCTATTCTTAAAATCAGAGATCTCTTATGCAACCAGATCTCTTCAGACTTATTTCATCTTGAATATTGTCTTTCTAAAGAAGAAGGTACATCTACTGTTATTTTCATGCTACTGAAACTGTGAAGATCAAATTTTTTCAAAAAATAAAATCACCTTTTGATTTATTTGAGTTTTGACTGCTCATACTCAGTTAAAGTGGAGAGCTTCTCAATCTAGGCTATGTATAATTGGTACCCTTTTTAGAACTATAAGTCTTTGTTTTTAGTCTTAATTGTAAATGTATCAAATTCTTGCACTTAGTTTTTGGATTTTAGGTCATGTGATAAGAGGACCAGACTAGTGAAATTCACCAATCTCGGGGAGAGAGCATCTAGTGGAGTTTACTAGGGGATATTTGTTCCACTAACTACTATAAAAAGCCACGTCCTTTATTTCTATTTATCCGCTGCTTATTCTTTGATCATAAGTAAAACACTGCTTAATCAATATTATTTAAAGAGGGTGTTTTAATTCAAAATTGTTTAAGAGTTATTAAAAAGACACAATTAACCCCCTCTTGTGTGTTTTGTATATTCAGACCTAACAATAAATAATAATTCATAATTTTGAACTAGTAAAACACTTAACATAATCTGAAAATTTATGCATAGATAATCTCATAATCATCAACGTGATTTTTATTTACTTTTAAATCCATCATAGTGGTTTGTAAAGAAAATTTTAAATTATCCTAAGCATATCCCCTAGGAGTATCAAATTAGGTGTGTAGGAAGGCCCTTTGTCATATTCTAGGTTACCCCGAGTCGAGCTCGGAACACCTTGTCGGAGTTGATACTCCTAGATACATATTTTCTAGAACCATGCTCATTTTTAGTATCTAAACATAGACATATTTCTAGGAATACCCACATAATATCTACCTTACCAAAATTCTTGGATGCTCTTCTATACTTATCCTCAATTTCTATCTTAGGGTTGTGCTCGCTAATCTATGTTTCCTAAATCCAGTTCCCAAGGTTTTTAATAAACTTCCTCTGATATCAAATGTAACACCTTGACCCTAGAAGCCTAGATCCAGTGCATTATTTTTTACATTAGCATGATTAAAAGGAATAATATCCCAAATGATTGATCAATTTATTAGTCTTGAAGAAACTAGATATATACATTGAACCCATTTTACATTGGGAAAAGAAAAGAAAATATAATACATAACAAAACTAATAAACTAAATCCTTGAAAACTCAATAAATGATCTCTTCTTCATAACTTGGGGAAGGAAAAAAATGAAAGTGGTGAGATAAGACTCTCAGTAAGGGTTTCATATAGTGGAAGCATGAAATAATAATAATTTAATCATAATCAACTAAACATAATCAATATGGCATCGTGAATAATTGAAAAACGGAAACCATCAATAAACTGAGAATTAAAGTGCATCCATAGATTTTGTCATATTGAAAACCTCATAGAAATTAATAACTGAATAATGAATAAAGAGAATTATTATTATTTAGATATCATGTATATGTCACATGAACCATCATACCATTGACACAGTTTAAGTCTGTGGGTAGAAACCTGTCTGATTATGTTTTGGAAACAAACTCGAAGGGTCTGTCGTCAAATGTTTTATCTCATGAGAACTATCGATGCATAGAGGGGATATAGAGGGCCCCACCTATCACTATAAGTCAAAATAATTATTATAAAAAATTTAATTCCATAAAAATATGCCTTATCAATTTTTTTATTGAGTATAGGATACAGATTCATCAATCTTTCCACAGTTAAAACAATATTCAGAATAAACACCGTATGTAAAAGAGTATACTTCTAAGATAATAATCATATACATTATACAAGAATATGGATATTTAATAGGAATGTAATTTCAAATGAAAAATGATCTCAAATGGGTAGCAGATATACCACATAAAAATTATTAGGTTTACAATACCAAGTAAGTCTTAAAGAAATGAAAATTGAGATGAAGTCCCTTACCACATTGTAATCAATCGAATTATATGACAAAAAGAAATAATAATCAACAAATAGACCCTTTAATACCATATATATAAATATAATCATGATATTACATGTCAAATTGTAGTGTAAGTACACATCATACAAGAAATAAGTGGCAAACAATGGAAATCTCACGGAAATAAAAGTGAGATGAGAAACCCCTTACCTTATGCCCGAATGTGTTCTTCACTTGATCTTAATGTCCAGAATAATCAGATTAAATCCATTAATTAATTAATTAAGAACATTCTATACATAAATATTATTCAGTATAATTTTATTAAGTTTATTTATGGACTTTTTGGATGAGTTATAAGATAGAAATTTATCACTTAAGAGCATTTATTTCCTTGGTTTTCATGATCGACATACTTGTGTATGAGTATAAAATTCATGTGAAATAGATATAATTATCCAGAATTGAATTTATAAATTATTAATGAATATAAAAAATTTTAAATGGTTATTTATATCATTTTTTACATGTTATGAGGATGAATCATTAGATAAGTCATTTAGTGATAATCATTTAGATTATTACGTCGGTTATTGATCATAACAAACTCATTTTGTTTTAAAATTTAGTATTTTGTACATATGTTACCTATAGAACATAAAAAGGGTTATATTATAAATTTAAAAATCTTTATCAACCATTAAAATGGTTTTATGAATTTTTTTGAATAAGAATATGAAGAATGAAACTTCGTTGTCCATGAAGGTTGTAAATTGGCCCATCCCAGACGATGATTTCATTTATAAAATAAAAGAGGGAGAGTAAGGAGATTGATGATGTATCTTCTATTAACATGATATAATTCCATAGATGATACTATATTTATCATGACCATTTGTATAGAGTAGGTTAGGATAGAATAACAAAAGAAGATAAATTGGAATGAAATTAAATGAAAAAGGAAGAGGATTTACCTCTTGAAATAACCTCCTTGAGAACCTTCTTAAGAGAAAGGGTTTTGGTATTTTGGAAAGTGAAAGGGATCCTAGACATGAGGAGGGACTAGGAAAGATTATTTGGGGATACATTTTATAATCTTGAAGGCTTATAGGAGTAAAGAGAAGAGGGAGTGAGGGGTTGTTTTTATAGTAGAGGAGAGGAGTGATTTCTCAATATTTTATTCATTATTTTATTATTTTCCTCAAGAAAAGAAATAATATTGATCATTATGAAAAAAAATTAATATGTGCATTTTATTACTAAACAATGTCCATTTACATCTTCTATGACTCAAGCATCATGCAGAAATTCATTTATTTAGCATTTTTCTTAAATTATAGAATTTCACTATTCACAAAAAATTCAAGTATTTCAGAAAAATAAAAAAAATTCACCCTAACCATTTTTTATGTGTTAAATTTAAAAATGAACTCCATTTTATGAAAATAATTTTCTAGATATTAGAAATTTAATTTTTAATTAAAATTTCCATTTGCTCAAAAAATACGTTTTTAAAATTATAACTGATTTTATAATAACCTAAAAAATTATCTAAGGTCTCATTATATTATCTTAAAATAATAAGAAAACAAAATATTTATTTAGGAATACATTTTATGAAAATTAATTATCATTAAAATTAATATATTAATTATAAAATTGTAATTAAATATTTATTACTCACAAAAATTCCAACACTTAATTATTATTATATTAAATATTCAATTTTATTTATAAGGTGCCTAAATTTTATTTATACTTTAATGGGTGATGTTACTATTCATTAGGGTCATATTACTATTCATAAGGGTATATTACTACTCATAAGGGTAACATTACTATTCATAAGGGTAAGTTACTATTTACGAAAAATTATGCTGATCCTATCGATCTCTAAATATCTTACTAAACACAACCATGTATATCTGTTTTTCCAAATTCAAATCACAGAAGTGGAAAAATTAAGTTTAACAGATCGATTATAACTATCCCCTATAACAAAGTTTTGTTTCACACAGATTTTGTGTTACATGCATAATAAGCTATCCAAAGAATTGAAGTTATTTAAGAGGAAACATACCATAAAATCTTGGGGTGTTATACCAATGGTGTGTCGATCATCATAACCCCAATCAATAAATCAACCACCAGACATAAACCATTCACAATATGAGTAGATATAAAAGAATAAGGGGGTCCTATATCAAATAAGGCACTAGAAATTGTAGAAGCTACAGGAATAGTACCTCGGATTGTCGACGGTCTATCCTCGATATCCACAAGTATAGGATAAACTTCATGAAACTGTACAATCCCTATTCCCTATGCTATAGTCTTAGTTCCCTGAGATACACCACTCCGCTGATATGGTTTCTCTTGCCCTAAATTACCATGTCCACTGCCTCGACCGACACATCTAGATGAACTCCAACTGGCCGACTGATATGAGGTAGAAGACCCCCTCCTAGTGTTTTGACTCTACCCGAATCCTTCATTGTTACCCATCCATCAATGGTTTCTACAATACCTATGTAAGTGACCTATACAACCACAGGATTGGCATTCCACTGGTTGTTACAGACACTAGTTACAATAGATCCCTGACCTACTGTACTGGTGGAAGTACACTCAGTTACTATTCTGTGTAACTGTTCCTTCTCTTTGGACACTATATTTTATATCTCCCTGGTTGAAATTTGCATATATATACTTACTACTCTTGAAAAACATACCCCAAATCATCCAGAAGACACCACTTTCATTCCACTAGAAGCCTCCTTTAGGTTACCCTAAAAAATGAGAGCCTGATTCACCACTTTAGAAAACATATTCAGCCGAAAGATGTTAACATTTGAATTAATCTCACATTTGAGACCATATTGAAATTTTTTCACTGTAATATCTTCATCTCCTACCAATTTTGGGAAAAATCACTGTGAATCAGTAAAGAAACCAGTATAGTTGATCATATAAATTCTCCCTTGGGACAACCATATAAACTATACCACCTTATCCCACCTCATAATATCAGGGTAAAAGTGTTCCAGGAAGTTCTCCTAAAATTCCTTTCATAAAATTTTTTCTAGTTACTCATCCGAAGTTTGAAGGTCTAACCAATGCTTCTCTTGACCACGTAACATATAACCCACCAACTTGACCCTCTTCTTAGAAGGAGTCTCTAAATGGTCAATGATCATTTGGATAGACTCAATACAAAACTTAGCTACCTTGGGTCCACCCTCTCTGGTGAAGGTTATAGGGTGCTGTAACTAGAACTCCTATGTCAGATCAAACATATTTCACACAGCCTGCCTTGGGTCTCTTTCCATAAATTGCATAAAGAGAGAAAAGTTATCATAAAACTACTCTCCCAAACCTTCCCCTAGAACTATTGGAGAGTCTGGATCTACTATTGGAGGCACATTTCCAACAATGTCCTCATGTCATCCTATCAATACGCATCATTATGGAGGTATATATCTATAATTCCAAACACAAATCTTAGGACACATAAAACAACAATAACATTTTTTTACAAAATAGGGATTCACATAAGGCTATAACAAGTCACCCTCCACATTCTACCACATGATCAAAGCCAAATAACTATGACTACCCTCAACCATACCTCACCTGGGTCATGGATAAAATAAGGTAAACAACTTTAATATTTCATGGATTCTCATTATAAACCCATTTAATCCATTTAAAATTATCAAAATTACAATAATTTTATCTATTTACTTTCATAATTAGGAAAAAGTTCTCTTAAAACTACCCAAATAAAGAAAATCATTTTAATTTCAATATCTCACCCAAAAATTTCTTTTCCATGCGTACATAAAATGATGCATGTTACATGAAATCCTGAGTGCCTAGGATGATGCATGTATACACAACTCTCATTCCATACCGATCTATGAAAAAAATCTCAGAAAAATAGTAACATCACACAATAAGTGAATCACTCAAGGTGAAATAATATTAAACCATAATAAGATACATCAAGAACAAAAATACCACCCTAGGTACTTGGGGTTTATCCCACACATGGGTTATCTACTCCCATGAATGAGCTCATGACCATAGTCCAACTCATCCTAGTCTCCTTTCCACCTTTACCAAATAGTAAGACAACTAAAAAGAAAAGAAAAGCCATTTGATACCACTTTTTAATGTCCTGACTTGGGTACCACATGATGATCCTTGATTTTATTAGTTACATGACCTTAGAAACACCTCCCCATACACCATAAGCTTTCGAATAGCAGTGAGGGTCAAATATGTAATGTTGGGAGACTTGAACCGCTTTATCAAAGCAGCATAATAGCATAAATAAATAAACAATATCCAAATAATAATAAACAACAACCGATATAATACCATAATCAATAATCACTCAACATAACATGATGAATCCAAGGAATAAATGACTATAACCTAAAATAGTAGATATGTTGTGCCATATAAGTGTTAAATGTCAAATGAAGACCCAAAATAAAGACACATGGAAAACTACCCAAATAGGTTCCAACACCATGTCTAGTTACCTCAGCCATTCTCCATCCAAAATCTCAACTCATCCATCTATCATATTGATTTTCCCTTATCATTTCCTACAAACATGGAGTCTATTCATATACTAATTAAAAATCCCTAGTAGGGTGTGAGTACAACTCATTAGGCCACCACCAATGATGTGTTAAGTAATATACAATCTATAACATTCTATGTAATTGTATAAAGAATAAATTACAATGATAAAATAATCATTTTTCACATTAAATTATTCTTTAATTAACCACATAGGCCCTAGGGTTCATGGTGACACTAGAACCAAAAATACCTTCTTCGAACCATACTGGATTCTGAGCCACCACAAAAGGGATATCACATTTCATTCAATCATGGGCTTCCATTAATCATTTAATTTCTAATTTTAGATTCAAACATTGGGGGACCAGAGCAGTAGTCTGGAACCCCATGGTTATTTGGTGTAGTAGTCCCAATCCCACAAATCAATTATCATATGAAATAAACACACACACACACAAATATCTTGGGAACCTAGAGTAGTAATTTGGAAACCTTTGGGTATTTGAGCAGCATTCCCTCTCCCAAAACTCATTGTTCACTTCCTTCACAATTATCACATACCATGGTTTCACATTCATAATCCATTTATCAACCATATTTATAAACTGTTATTCAATAAATTTCACAATCCCATTATTAATTATATTCATAATACATTTATTCAACCGATTTCATAATCACATGGGGAAAATCAATTAACTTATTCAATTTAAAATAAATGCAATTGACCAAACTGGAAATTTTAATTGCACAAATACATACACCTAATTGTAATCAATAATATGGGAATTGATAATTAGATAACCCACCTCAAGATCATTGAATAACGTTCACAAAACTGAAATAAAAAATTTGACATTGAACGGTCCAAACCACAACTATAGAGGAGATTTAGGATTAAAACCTAGGATCGAGATCTGACGAAACACATCCATCAAAACCTAGATCTAAACCACCATCAATAGAGGAAAAATCATACCTCTTCATCAGGAAGGAGAGACACGAGAGTGATAAAACTAAAAAAAGAGATTACATACTAGAATAGAGGTTTAATAGTTCCATTGGATCTTTTATTCATACCATAAGGGGTTCTAGGAGCTTTGTAATCCTTCCAAGATCTTCCAAAATCAAAGGAAATCATTTAAGGACAAGCCAAGGTGATTAGGGGTAAAAACAAAGGGTTTGGGGAAATTTAGTAAAACATTTGGGGGGTTTAAAACCCACATTCATGGTTTCATGTTAGGAGGCACAAAGTTTGAAAAACCATGCACCTTAACTGTGCACCCTTAGGGAGTGCATGGTTACTACTAGGTAGGAACACAGTTTGACAAACAATGTGCAACCGTGAAAACATCCTATGTTTGCGGGTGCATAGTTTGGGGATGGAGGACACATCATTTGTCCAAACTGTGCACCACCTCCTGTTTCTCAAAATGAGGTGCATAGTTTCCTAGGTCAAACCGCATGGTTTACCCTAACTGTGCGCCAACCGTGCAAAGCCCCATGAGCTTTCAAATTTATTCAATCTCACCCAAAAAAATACCAAATGAAAAACCAAATAAGGTATGAAAAAAAGGGTAAAATAGTAACTAAAAAAAATATAATGAGGAATCTCTAGAAAGTTCATGATCTTATATCATGATTTTGGTATAAGTTTATTTTTATGCTTACAAACACAGTTTTTTGGAAACTATTTTAAAGTGCATAAAGTTTATCCATTTTAATTAATTAAAATAACCCCTTGTAAGGAAACATTTAAATTAAAATAATATATTATAAATCTATTTATATGAATTAAAATTCATATAATGATGATTTATAGACATAGAGTTAACATAAGACCATCCATTTCTTGAAAAATGCATTTCTTAAAAACCGATTTTTCAAAATGTTTTTCCAGTTTAATTTTAAATTGAATTATACTAATCATGTGATTTTAATTGGATAAAATAGATTTTATATTTTTAATCAATATAATTAATATTATGTAATAAGGTAAACTTAATTTTTGATCATAATGAACATTAAAAGCAGTAAAAAAACTGTTACCATGGTGGAAAAATAAAATGGTAAAAGTGAGTAACCTTAGAGGTAAATAGAATAAAATGTTTAAGACATGTTTTTTTTGAAATTTAGATATATTTATTGGCCATATCACCCCTAAAATACATTATTTATCAAATTTTTAGGCACTTTTCTCGATATTAACTTCCCATTATTGAATAGATTTGGGTATTTACAAAAATATCATTCCTCCTCACTTATAAAAGGACACA
This sequence comes from Viscum album, assembly GCA_963277665.1. Taxonomy (NCBI): domain Eukaryota; kingdom Viridiplantae; phylum Streptophyta; class Magnoliopsida; order Santalales; family Viscaceae; genus Viscum; species Viscum album. The sequence continues at coordinate 659,835,022 of OY728140.1, forward strand.
TCCTATTTTTTAATTTACACACTTAAAAGACTTTTGGTTAAACTAATACCTTCAAAAATAACATCCTTAATTACTGACCCACCTATTATAGGCATTTTTTTGATCAAAAATCCAATCCATGGAGTCTTTAGGTATAATCCTAAAGAGGTGGTCCAAAGATGAGATATCATTCTTAAGCGAACATTTTTGTTTTTTTTCTTCTTCAACCTCAATAAAATATTATTAATACAGTATTATATAATAAAATATTCATCTCCCATATACTGAGATATTATTTTGTTAATTACATAGCCTATATCCATCTCCTCTTCCATTAAATGGGAACTAAAACCATCATTCATGTGTACGACAGACTGCCGCCTTACGAACCGATGTAATTCATTTTCCATAATCACCTATCATGGAAATTAATTATTATGGATTTAATGTTTATATATGATATTCCTAAAATTTTAATCATTATATAAAAGTAATACATCATAAAATTTCTTACCTTACCATCCGTTGAAAAATGATATCATCGTTTGTGTGTATAGTGGACTATTACCTCACAAAGTGATGTGAATCATTTTTATTAATGCATCACATGGATTATATATGTAATTTTATTTAAATAAATAATATTATATTTATTATATAATTATAATTCTGAAAATATAAAATAAAACTTAACTTATTTCCATAATTGTTGTTGAAAAATGGAAACGTTACTCATGCATTCGTATAACCTACCGTCTCTATGATTGTAACATAGTTCAATTTTATAACAATATTTTGTACTTTTTTTTAAAAGTATAATTTATGTATAAAAATGGAAATTATGTAATTATTTTTATTCTATATATTATTTAATAATTAACCCTTATACTATGTTCAAAACATCGATTCTGTTTTGAATTTATGAACTGAACATCCTCAAAACACTAAACATGGACACAACTGATTAAATAATTAAACATGCCATTAAAATAAATGAAGTAAATGGTTTTAATATAAGTAATTAAACATGGATTTTTTTTAGAAAACAAAAAATTGATATAATTTTATCATGGATGAGATAAAAGACATACACGACAAGCCTAAATTCAAGGTAAGGTATTTATAGTGTCACTTTTATTTCTGGGAGACTTTTTCCATTTCACCACTTTTTTTGTGATGTATATACTACCCCTTTGAAATGTTATATCATGAAACTCCCTTTTTTATAGATATTTAAAGTTTCATTTGATGTAACACCTTTATGGGTCTTACGATTCAAAAGTTACCAAAGTAGTAAGAGACTTAAAAAAAATCCTCTTAAAGTTTCCCTTCCAAATATATTTATCTCATATCCATTTTCTTATAAATGTTTCAAGAAATTTTTTAGTTATGATTAAATGCATTATAAATTACATTTTAACCATATTTTATTTTATTTTTTTTAAAAATTAATATTTTAATGGTTTTATGTGAGGGATACATTTATTTAAAAATATAATTTTAAAGGTTTAAAAGATTTATTTTCTAAATCATTTTCTCACATGTATATATTTTCCTTTTATTTATAAATATTTTTTTTAATATTATTGAATTATTTGTTAAATAAAATTTTACCCATGTTTTACTTTTTACCAAATGGTTTAAAAGGAACCATTTTGTCATTTTCCAAACGAGGTACTTTTGACATTTTACCAAAAATGTAAAAGGAATCGTTGTTTTAATGTATATGGAATGAATGAAATTTACTACCTTCATGATGAATAAATTATTTTAAGTTTACTTTATAATTTTACAAGGTTATTTTAAAACAAAACTTTTTCTTTAATATTTTATAAATTTGTTGATTTTAAATAACGGATCTTTTCAAACCACCCTTTTTCTTTGGGTTATGTCCTCTCTCTAACCCACTCCATCTCTCTCTCTTTAATGTTATGGAATACTTATAAATTATATATATATGTCTATCAAATATATTTATAGATTATTATCCATTATTTTGATGGGGGTAATACATGTCTTATATTAATTTCTCAAATTCTCTATTATGAAACTTCCTTTGATTTTGATACGAGGAAATATTATGAAACCCATTTATTTCTATTGGTAATTATTATGATTATATATTATGAATAATTTACTTTTTTGGAACACATTATCATGAACATGATATGATGGGTATGACCAGATAGAGATCCAATGCATTGAGTAAATATTTAGACTCATGAGATGTTATGTATGGGATTAAAAAGTCAATCTAATCCATTATGGGACTTTGTCCACCATGTGATATTTTGAGGAAAATTTTTGCCTTGAACCATGTTTATATCATGTTATATGTTGCTTCCAAATTTCATATGATTCTATAATCTTATTATACCATGTTATTTATGTTATGATCCCATGTTCTTACTCATGAGTATTATATTTTATGATATCATGTTATAATTCTGACTCACATGTTATGTTTTCTTATCATGTTTATTTCTTTATTGGGATTTTTAGCTCAACCCTTTATTTTATATATTCCCCAGTTTATCCCATGTATTTTTAGGATATCAAGTAATTTAGAATCTCATTATGAAGATTAAAATAAAGAAGTTTTATTTTAGTTGTTTTGGCACCTAGTATTCCAAAGAAACTAGGACTTTTTGATCCTCAATTTATATTTAACGGATATTTATGTTAAAAAATCATGTAATAAAATGTGTAAATGAAGTGGGTAATTATAGTTGGTATAAGAGGATGGTCTAGTTATTTTTGGGTATTAGGAATATAATAATTTAATCAGAACCCTAGGGATATGTATAAGGATAAAACTAAGTAAAACAAAATATCTTGGAATTTTTGTGAAGTATAGAGCGAGTGGGTACCAAGAAATTACATCTCTGTATGGATAATACAAATGGATGTGGATCTAAAATAGTTGTACCTAGAAACGATAACTCCAAAAATTTTACATTAATCTTGAATCGATCATCACTTGGTGCATGAAAATGGTCCTTGCTACACACTTGGTTTGCCACTCCCAAGGGATATGTTTTAGAAATTCACAAAATCTTTACAAACCATTATGAAGGGCTTGAATAAATTATTAGATTTGAAAACCTAATAGGAAAATTTAACATGTATAACCTATATTGAAACCTCGAGACTCATAATTTAGGGTATAATTATCATTTATAATTTATTCCTTCTAGGTTTATAATTTTTCCTTTTGTATGTTAATGTAGTATCATCTTGTTTTTTTCTTAGTTAATGGTAGGAAATAGGAGAAAGCATGCCAATAACCAATGTGATGTGCCATGTAATGATTCCACTAATGAGATTCCTAACCTAATGGGAATAATATATATATATATATATATATATATATATATATATATATATATATCTTGTGATCATTCCAAATGAGATATCTTGAATTACAATTAACAAATAAAACATAGTTTAATTTCCAAACACATCAAAGAAGAGAAGGATGATGTCTCAAGGAAGTTTAAGTGTTAAAGATGATTGATAAGTCAATTTCATATACTTATTTTGGATATATTTATTTAATGTTTAATCTTTATTTCTTTGATAATACAATAGGTTTTAAGAGTTACTCTGGTAAGGTTTTCCAATTGAAGCATAAGATTTTTGAGATTTTTGAGATTTTTGAGATACCTCTCCAAAACCATACTTCAGAGAATAATGAAAATAACATTTGATATTCCAAATTAAATTATAGTTGTGACAACATCTAAGTGGTTCCATACAATATCACTTTATACGAGTGAAATAAACACACTAAAAATTTCCAAGATTACTATTAGGTCTTGGAGGAAAGTTTACCAAATCAGTAGTATGAGCTTGAGATGCGACACCTCCTTGAGAATAGGTGTCCCTATTCTGATTGTTCCCATCATTAGAGTTCCCACCTGAACCTATATAGAAAAAAACTTCCTCCTAAATAATTACAAGAAATATCCATTTCCACTAGAGTATCCCTATCACTACGGGAAAAATCATTATTTGCGACGGGTTATTTGTGATGAGAATAAATCCTGTCATAAATAGTTCGTCGAAGAGATTATTTGCGACGGGAATAGGCACCCCGTCACAAAAACTTAAGCGCGGATTAGCACGGTTTGCACGCCAAACTGCACGAAAGGGTATTTGTGACGGGTTGGCACCGCCCGTCACAAATGCCGGGAGGTGGTAAGATCTAGTTGCGACGAGGGATTCTTCGTTGCATCTAGTTCGACCCCTGGAGGGTATTTGTGATGGGTCCCGTCGCAAATAACTGGCGGCGGTAAAAACCTATTTGTGACGGGATGTTGTCCCATCACAAAAAGTGTGTTGGTAGATCACTTTTTGTGATGGGCCCCGTTGAAAATAACCTTTTAACCCCGACCGTAATTAATGCGGCCGAAGGTATTTGCGACGGGTCTCGTCGCAAAAAGTACTATTAGTGACGAGAATCCCATTGCTAATAGTCCGTCACAACTAATCTAACCTATATATACCCCCTACGTTTTTTCTTCTCTCCGCCTGAATTTTTTCTTCCTCTGCTTCTGTAAACTCTAATTTTAGAGTGAAATTTTTTGAGAGTTAAATTTTTTTTACGAAGAAGTTGTGAAACTGCCGACAATTATAAGAGATCAAGTTTAAAGGTATTTATGTCTTATTTAATTTAGTATTTATTTCATTTCTTTATATTAATTTTAGTTATTGTTGATTAGTTGTAGTTAAGTTAGATTTAAATTGTTTTGTCATCAATATTTATTTGTAATAATAAAATTAAATTATTAGTACTAATTCTTAGTAATTAGTAATAATTAATAATTATTAACGATAATTAGTAATGTATATAAATAATTAGGGGTAATTAGTAATTAGTAGCTTTATTTTGCAATAATTAATAGTAATTAACACTAATTAGTAATAATTAGAAATAAATAGTAATAATTAGAAAATAGTAATAATTAGAAAAAATAGTATTAAATATTAATAATTAGTAATAAATAGTATTAATTAGTAATAATTAGTAATAAATACTAATAAATAGAAATAAATACTAATAAATACTAATAAATACTAATAAATACTAATAAATACTAATAAATAATAATAAATAGTAATAAATACTAATAATTAGTTATAAATACTAATAATTAGTAATAAATACTAAGAATTAGTAATAAATACAAATTAATAGTAATAAATACTAATAAATAGTAATAAAAACTAATAAATAGTAATAAATAGTAATAAATACTAGTAAATAGTAATAAATATTAATAAATAGTAATAAATACTAATAAATAGTAATAAATAGTAATAAATACTAATAAATAGTAATAAATACTAATAAATACTAATAAATACTAATAAATAGTAATAAAGAGTAATAAATAGTAATAAATAGTAATAAATAGTAATAAATAGTAATAAATAATAATAAATACTAATAAATAGTAATAATTAGTAATAATTAGTAATAAATAGTAATAATTAGTAATAAATTGTAATAACTAATAATAAATACTAATAACTACTAATAAATAGTAATAAATAGTAATAAATAGTAATAAATAGTAATAAATACTACTAAATACTAATAAATAGTAATAAATAGTAATAAATATTAATAAATACAAATAAATAGTAATAAATAGAAATAAATGGTAATAATTAGTAATAAATAGTAAAAAATAGCAATAAATAGTAATAAATAGTAATAAATAGTAATAATTAGTAATAAATACTTATAACTAGTAATAAATAGTAATAAATACTAATAAATAGTAATAAATAGTAATAAATTGTAATAAATAGAAATAAATACTAATAAATAGTAATAAATACTAATAAATAGTAATAAATACTAATAAATAGTAATAAATACTAATAAATAGTAATAAATACTAATAAATACTAATAAATAGTAATAAATACTAATAAATACTGATAATTAGTAATAATTAGTATTAATTAGTAATAATTATTAATAATTAGTAATAATTAGTAATAAATACTAATAATTAGTAATAAATACTAATAATTAGTAATAAATACTAATAAATACTAATAAATAGTAATAAATAGTAATAAATAGTAACAAATAGTAATATATAGTAATAAATAGTAATAAATAGTAATAATTAGTAATAATTAGTAATAAATAGTAATAAATAGTAATAAATAGTAATAAATAGTAATAAATAGTAATAATTAGTAATAAATAGTAATAAATAGTAATAAATAGTAATAAATAGTAATAAATAGTAATAAATAGTAATAAATAGTAATAAATAGGAATAAATAGTAATACATAATAATAAATACTAATAAAAACTAATAAATACTAATAAATACTAATAATTAGTAATAATTACTCATAAATACTAATAAATAGTAATAAATAGTAATAATTAGTAATAATTAGTAATAAATTGTAATAAATTCTAATAAATAGCAATAAATAGAAATAAATAAAAATAAATCACAATAAATAGTAATAAATAACAATAAATAGCAATAAATAGTAATAAATAGCAATAAATCGCAATAATTTGCAATAATTAGAAATAAATAGTAATAATTAGCAATAATTAGCAATAAATAGCAATAAATATCAATAATTAGTAATGATTAGCAATAATTAGCTATAAATAGCAATAAATAGCAATAAATAGCAAGAAATAGCAATAAATAGCAATAAATAGCAATAAATAGCAATAAATAGCAATAAATAGAAATAAATGGAAATAAATGGGAATAAATAGTAATAAATAGCAATAAATAGAAATAAATAGAAATAAATAGCAATAAATAGAAATAAATAGCAATAATTAGCAATAATAACAATAATTAGCAATAAAATCAATTGTAATAAATTGTAATAAATTGTAATAACTTGGCACAGTTTTCAGTTGATTGACGACACTCCTTTTACTCGATGAATCTTCTCCTTTCAACACTCACTGACTCAATTTTTTTTGCAAAGTATGTTTCTACGTATGAATGTCCAATATTATATGCACGAGTTTTAATATGCATTCGTAGGACCACATTTTTCATAATTTTTTCAAGTAGTGAAAATTGCAAGAAGAAGATTCATCGACGAAAAGGGGGCTCTTTTGTCTGACGAATCATTTATTTGCATCTTTTTCACACTGAAATCACAAAGAAGAATCTTCTCGGGGGTACGCTTATGCATTTTGGTTTCGATCCACGTACACCGAGGTATGATAACCTATGTATTTTAGTTAGCTTTCATTAATTTATCCATATACCAATTGTTTGATTATTTGTTTTTTTCATAGTTTTGCACATGTAGCTGTTGGACAGGGGAGCGCTATCTTGCGCAATTATTTTTCTCATCCATGGATCATAAGGGAATAGATTCCCATTGATGTGTGACTTGGAATGTTGAATCATTGGCTGGTACGTAAATAAATAATATTTATTTAGAAATTTATTTCATTAATAACTTGATATTATAAATTATTTGTCGGGTTTATGGTATCCCATTGATGATAGAATGCGTGGCACTATCCACGAGGCATGAGAGGTGTCTATGCGTGAGCATTTCTGTTAGTTTTTGTACAATTTGGGAATGACAACCATTAAGAAAGCAGAAAGGACAATATTTGATGAGTCATGTAGAGCCCCCCGACCAAAGTATATTTCATCTCACGTTTGGGTTGAATTATGTTCACACTGGTTGAGTGGTGGATTTCAGAGGAGATCTTTATTGAGCTGACAGAATCAAGGGAGACAGGAGGTGACACATCGAGCTGGTAGCCGTACATTCAGTACGCATTGAGAGAATCTGCTAAGTATCTTTTTTAAATATTTTATATAACATTACATATAAACAGTTTATTTTATATTCATATAGGCGGTCGAGCATCCCGATATTACAGAGTACGACATTTATCAGAGGATGTACAGTGATCCATCCACTGGAGAGATTAGAGGTGATCGCCAGCATCAGATTATGGTCACTATTATTTCTTTTTTAGTTTGAAAATTAATTGCATATAATATTTTCACTATTTTAATTTCCAATTGAAACTGAATGAGTTATATGAGGCCATGAACTCTCAAACACGGGCTAAGAGTCAGTACGAGATGACTGATCAGACTAGTGCCCACCATTTCGATGAGGCGACATGGATGCGGGCGATTGCGTATGCCTTCGAGAAGGGACGAGTAGTTGGTATTGACTCTCATTTGACTCCTAGGACTTATTATGGTACTACTGCGATGTCAACATCCAACTCGAGAGGAGCTCATAGAGAGGAATCATCTTCTGGATCACAGTATCAGGAGCAGTTGCGAGCTCAAACTGAGCTTATTGAGAGTTTGCAGAAGCAACAGGAAGAGATGCGTCAGTAGTAGCAACAACACGAGGAGGACATGCGCCGATGACAGCAACAACAACAGTAGCACAAGGAGGATATGTGTCGATGGCAGCAGCAACAACAACAACACGAGGAGGACATGTGTCGATGGCAGCATCAGCAATAAAATCAAATGGAGTACATGTCTCGTCTGACTCTTAGTTTAGGGATGAAGTTTCCTCCACCATCTCCACTAGCTTTTCTGGCTCCTCCAAAAGACTATCCCCCCAGTGATTTTTTGTTCTTCTGAAAACATTTGAATTGAACATTTGTTGTAATATGAACTATTTATAGTTTTTTTCTTTTATATTGGTATGATTATTTCATATTTTTTTAATATTTTAATATTTTATTATTTATTTTAAATATTATATTTTTAATGTTTCTTTATTTTACAAATAATAATAATAATAATAATATTTTATGATTTTTTTATATTTTTTTTCTAAATATTTAGAATTTTAATATATATATATATTTAATAATATTAATATTATTTTTTTCATTAATCATAATTTTATTATTCTTTACTATTTTATTAAGTATTTTCAAATATTGATAATTTAAATATTTCTTTTTCATTTTAATAATATTAATATTTTTTTATTTTTTTAATAATTTACGACGAGGGTCCGTTGAAAATAGATTATATATATATATTTTAAAAGTTTTTGCGATGGGTTGATTTACCGTCGCAATAACTTTATTGCGATGGGCCCGTTGCAATAGGTTTATAACATATAAGATATTTGTGACAGGCCGGTGTCCCTTCACATTTTTTTTCAACAGGCCTGTCACGAAAGGTTATTGTATATATAATGTATTTAATCGGACATCTATTTGTGATGGGCCTGCTTCCCATTGCAAGTAGTATTTTTTGTGATGGGCCCGTCGCAAACAATACTAGTTGATATGCCATTTTCTACAACGTGCTATTTACAACGGGACCCCATCGCAAAAGGGTTTTTACGACGGGCTCCCGTTGTAAATAACCTATCGAAAAACTCCAAAATTCTAGTAGTGTATTAACTATATCTGTATAATCTACAATACATGTAATGACCATTTTAGATTGAATCTCTGGTCACAAACATGATTCAAATATGTGTGGATTCAATGATTCACTAGTAGATACCTATATAGAAAAACATACTTAGTTCATAAACTTATTTTCATACTCTGTTATTGATAGGTTTTCTTTTTTGAGGTTGAAGAAATTTGTTGTTTGGGATATCTTGAAAGTGTGAGGATAGAACTGTCCATTGAAAAATTCTTCAAATTCCTCCTATGTAGTAGTGATAAAGTAATAAGGATAATACAAGAAATCAAAATACATCCAAATTTATTAACACCAACTTGAAATCACTCTAATGAAACCAAGAGGTTTCTCCAAGCTTTGAACACTAATTGAGAAGGAAGCATCATGATGTACCACTAGAGAAATAAAAAAAATTTCCTTTACCTATATCGTAGTATACAATATCAAAAAACATACCAAAGTTTCTAAGTAGGGTGTGATTATAAACTCATTATTCATTCCCCAAATACTTCCTAACACATTACACTAGGAAAAGATCAATTCAGCACATTTTATATAAAATATAAGTTTTGTAGTTAATTTTTTTAATGTAAATCCATAATTTAGTTGCATGTATGAAAAATATTAAACAAGTTTTATAACCACCTCTTAGCACTTGGTTTAATCATCTCATTTTCAAACTCACAACCACACACAAGCACATGAATGAAACCATGGAACTCTTTATACTCATGAGTGAAGAGTCCCCTATTCACCAAGCTGTCACTTAGTAAACCAATTTGACAGTGGTAATTCACATCATTTCTCCATAAAATTTTGATGGTGGTAATTCACACCATTACTCTATTCAATTTTGATGATGGTAATTTATTAAATTATCCATCCCAAATGAATATTAAAACACATCACTATATATTCTAAGTTCCTATATCAAATTATTCTATATAAAAAATTTATTTTGAAAACTAATTTTTTTAAAACATTTTATCAAACACCTTATGAGAATCATTAAAAAAGTAATAATTAGGTGTTAAAACCAATATAATATTCCATAAAAATAAGAGATAAAGGAATTTAAACCCCAATTCTTCAAGTTATATAATATGTAAAATGACAGATAAGGCACTTACCTCTCAACTGATAATTAAAAGGAATAATAACATTAATAACTTCTAGATATGGGCTCACAACACCTTCCCTTCAATATATCCAATATGATCTCATAAATATTCACACCATAACACATAAATATTTCAATAAAAAATTATATCCATGGATATAATAAAGAGTATAAGAGTAGATATAGATAGAAAAATTAAGAATAAGGACTTAACATTGATTCCGGATCTTTAACACCGTTATATTTTCTAAAAGTTACTTTGGGATTAAAGGGAAATTCCAAGGGTGACTAAGAGAAGATAAGAGTATAAGGGATTGAGTGAAAATAAAAAAAATGAGGGTTATATGGAATTAATATAAATTTAAACTTAATTTTCTAAGCATTAACTACATATCAAGTATTTAGGTAGCACAATTTTTCAAACAATGTTCTAAACATGCACGTACTACGAGAAATTACCTTGGTAGATGCACAGTTTCAATACATGGATTGGCCAATCGTGTACCAACCATGTGGTGCTACTATATTAGGGCCATATCCTCACACAATTATGTTGCACGATTTATCAAACCATGCACCGTGCTTTTCACACTATCTCTTCTTACATAGTTTCTTCTAGACAATTACATAGTTTGTACAATAAATCTCTAACCATGCACCTACCTAGTGATTCCCAAAACACCTTAGACAGTTTTCTAGAGATACTTTATGGTTTCCCCTAAACATGATCAAATCATTTACCCTTAAAAACACTTCCAATGCATTAAAAAACCATAAAAAACTCTCAAAACATAACCCAAAAATTAAATAACTTGAAAATAAACAATACAGGGGTAAATAAACTAATAAAGAGTGTGTTATATGAATATTTTATATTTAATAAAACATCAGAAGATAAATTTTTTATATAGGAATAGTGGGAAAACAAAACATACTTAAAGTGTAATAGTATAATGAATAGAATATAAGAAACGATAAAGGAGTTTGATATAATAATTTATTGTTAGGTTTCAAGTTATATACCAAATCTTGTTAAATACTGTAGAAGAAGTTCAGAAACCAAAAAAAAGATCAACCATGATAGAAAAATGAAACCACACATACTGTTAATGAATAATTCATGTATGTGCACCTTAAAAAATTAATGCCACCACACTCTATTCATATGGGATTGATGGAAATCACTGAGAGGAATCTAAAATACTTCCCTCCTTTAGAGGTATCTATGGCCTACTGAATCACTCATCATTTTTATAGGATCCTCTTCCCTATATGGAATTCTTATGCCTCATCTTGTAAATAAGGTAGGAGAAGATTTATTTTCATAGGGGAGTTTTGAAATAGTAATTGAAATAATTTATACACTATCATATGATTGTATAAAACTTTAAATATCATTTTGGAACACTCCTCAGGTGATATTTCATTTACTCATGTGTTATAATGCATTATTTAATACCTCAACCAGTTTGTGTGACTCTTGAATGAATACAATAAACTCCCAATTGTTTTATCATATGAAGTTATTCATGTATGATAACCAATGTGGAATAATTTTTTAAATAATAATGTTATAATTCATCTTCCAAAATAATAGAAGAAAATGGCATGGTATCACATACATTACATCATGATATTGAAGTACCAATATTAGTTAGTATACCCCCATGGGGGATGGTGAATCAGTGGTACTTGTTTTTTTACTAATTATTTCCTTTAATGAATCAAAACCTTATGAACTATTAGAGTCATGATCTACTCTAAATGTAACTTCCTTAACCGTATGAAAAAAAAAGAAATGAAGACAAACAATACATATGAATTTTTACAAGGTTTAGCCTCTATATGAGAGCCTAATAATTTGCAGGTTCATGGTAAGTTCCAATACCCAGATTATCATTAATATAAAAATGATTATAAGAGAGGGTAAGTGCTCAAACTTGACCCTTGATGAGGTGTCAAGTGGATAGTACAAAGTAAGGGAAGATGATATCATTGAAATTATACTACAACATCAAATGAATGGGGGTTGTTTACCCTGGTACCACCATCCTTTGAATATTTACTCCTCACTCTTGGATGAACTAGATCTTTAGAGAGATTGAAAATAAATTTACATTAAATATAATATATTGTTCTGAACGATTCTCAAATACCCAAACAAAATTAATAGTCGCAAATACATTTAGGTCACTTATCATGTTTCTTCAAGATGATCTATCTATTCATGAGATAATGAATGCATGAAAACATCATCTTTCCTCTATAACTAAAAGTGCCTAAATTAATCACAATAGAATCATATTTCTTATACCCATTCAGAAATGAGAATGCATCACAGGTCTATATTCTCCAGTTTCTCTCTCTTTGATAAAACTGAGTGCCCGGGTCTCAATTATCAAAGCAAATTTTCCTATTGAATTCATATTTTTATATCCATACAGTGAATATGAATATTGTTTCCAAACAGATTTTGGAAACTCATTAATTCTTGGTTGCACCAAAGATCTCGATACAATACTTCATAAAAATAAGTAACAATAATCATTAAGAATAATTTCAAATATTTTAATTCAAAATATACTTGAGTTTTGATCATGATAATTCTAGTTTAAAATATATTAAAAACTCTTTCAAACTTCATTGAATCACATCTTGAATCAATAATGTTTACTGAGCTCACGAGAGTTTAAAAATAAATATTTGAAAATCATCATCAGATAATATTTTATACAAATTAATGATCCTTAAAATAATGTAGATCATCCTTATAGATTCACATGAATCATTATTATGTATACTTAACAATGATTCCTATGTATCTCACAAATGATCCCTGTAAAACCCCATACATATTATAGGTGTGGATTTATAAGAGAATTTAAATTTTTGATTTGGTGGGAGAATTGTTTTAAAAATTGAGGTTCATATTAGGATTATGAGTGATTGGAAATCTCAAAAATATGTTTTTTAGATATGGTTTGGGGTGTGTTGGATGCATCAAATGTTTGGAGGGATTTCAAAAATAGGCCGTGTGTCTTAAGAGATGAATTTTCTATTACCATATCCATTCACACTATGAGCCATAAGGTACACGCTATGAATGGGGTAGGCCAAAGGGATGTGGTACTCTACCTCAAGGATTTCAGTGCATGAACCATGGTTCTTTCCATTAATTAGGTTCTGTTAAGGGAGGTACCATATTCCTTGGTTCATTTAGGCTTTGAATACACCAGAATAAATATATTCAAAATGTAAACCCTATTTGTCATTCGATGAATAATAATGGGTGTCTTGTTTTCTTAAAAAATAGGAATTTAAAAAAATTCAATTTTGGTATTTTCCCCAACCCCCATTTTATCCTACTCTTATGTATTAGGAATTATAGAGGAGATCACCTCTCCATATCCTCTAATTAACCTAGATTTTGGGATTCTTTTTTTTGGTGGATTGAGGTGAGATATCCTCTCTTCATTCCTCATTGTCTTCCAAATCTTATTTATATAAAATTTTATTTTTTAGTTTAGATTTTTAGTGCTAATTTCACCAAATCATGGAGAAATCAAATAATTTTGATGGATTTTTTGTATGAAATAGCTATAGGACATCGTAGATGGATGTATACACATAATTTCCCATTGTTTCAATCAAGGTATGTTATAGTGTGATTTTCTTAGGGATTTAGTTAAAATAAATTAAATTTTACGTTTTGTTAGGTCAGATAGGGTAATAGTTGATGGTCTATAGGGGGTGAATTGACCAGATTAATGTTTTTAATCAAATAAATTGATTAATTAAATTAATTCTTATAATTTATTAGAAATTTAAATAAATTAAAGATTGCATGAAATTTTATACTAGTTCAGTCCAATGTGGATCTATTCTAGTCTTATATCTCTATACTTGGTGAGAGATACATGTGCACTACCTGATTTTTAATTGGGAATCATAACCCCTTCTATAATCTTTTTAGAGTGGAGGGATAAACACGATACTGACTTTTTTATGGGGAGTCACAAATATTACAACACTAAATTTAGATATAGGGATTCGAAATCCTAAGATCTTGACTTTAGAATCTAGGAGTCACAACCTGAGGAAGAGAAGAAGAAATTATTTTGAATGTAAAAGTATAAACATAAAAACAAAGTGTGCGTGTGAGATAAAAAATAGTGTAAGAGACTCAGAAACCATACTAAAGAGAAGATAAAAAAATGAAATAATAGGAAATGGTTATTGATAATTGGATTCCCTTGCCTCATAAAGGTAGTAAAAGTCAAAGAAAAATTAATCTGACACTTGAGAGAATGTTTAGGTGATGAACCTGGGTGTCGTAGGACTTTGAAAATTTTCAACATGTTGAAAAGTTAACAAATTTTTCTCAATAAAAAACAGAGTATCAAATATGTTAACCCATAGTCTTCCTTAAAGTGTTCCGAAACATTTAAATAGGATCCATAAAATAAAACAAACAAACCAATCTCTGGGTAAATCAATTCAAATTAAAAAATGATTGAATTATCTAGGAGAGATAAAATTATCCTCCATAATATTAGTAAAAAAATTAGTTTAAATTTAAATTATTAATACCTATTTAAACCTGTTTGAATAAACCAGTAAATTATAATAATAATTCAAATAAATCCCATAAAAATAATAAGACTATTAAAAAAAATATAATTGAATTTAAAGAAGTGTGTAATTTAATAATAATAATAATCATACTTCTTTAAATGCCATAAAATGTGTTTGAATATATTCAATGTCATTAAATATAAATTTAGAAAATAATCAGTAAATGAAATTAACTTAAACTTTAAAAAAATACATATTTTATAAAGATGCTGCAAGTGTACAAATGAATAAAGAGTAAATTAATACAAATTTTAAAACATTTTAAAAAATATTTAAAACTCTTTTCTTGTATTAAATATAATATATATTAATTTTATAAATTAATAACACTTAAAATAATTATAATATGAATGTATTTCATCAAAATATAAAAATTGATAAAGAAAAGAGCATTAAGAAATCTTCACTAGTGGTAGAAATAAATACCTGGTGGTGGAAAAAATGAGCCACTCTTGAGTGAAAAATGAGTCACCATTGGTAAAAATAATTTGAGTCAACATTAGAAAAAATAAGAGTGAGTCACTATTTACAAAGGAAGAACAATACCCACCATTGGAAAATTAATAAAAAGACCCACCATAAAAAACAGATGAGACAACCCACCATTGGATATAAGAGAGTCAAACCACAGTTATAAGAAGAAAAGAGACAACACACTATTGGAATGAGAACAAATGAGCTGCCATAGAAAAAATATAAGCATGAGATGACATTGGATATATTCAACCACCATTACAGTAGATCCACATGATAATATTAGAAAAATGCTGATTGAAGAAGATTATCCACTATGAAAGGAAGAGGAAGCCTATTTCATGAAGATGGTGATGCATCAAGAACAGAATATTGATGTTATGTTTGAAGATAGAAAAGACCCACTATTGAAGGAAGTAAGAGAAACTGATGGATTATAAACTTGAAAAGAAATCATGATAAAGCCCGCAGGAGATGCTGAAGGGAATCAAGGATTCTATGCATGAAGAAGAAAAATCTTAAAGATCTTCTGTGGAGAAAAGAGACATGAGGAAGAATATAATGAATAATATTTCATCATTTTATGTTCAAAATTTGACACATAAACTTCAATGAATTCTTAATCTATATAAACAATTGAATATGTAGTTGGTCTAGAAGACTTATTTGAATATAATTTCAACATATTTTCAATGAATCAATAATCATGTAATTCAAATAATTATAGAAGAATATACAATAAAAAAATATGAAAATATGTTTTGATTACTACAGAATGGATTACAGTACTTCAGACACCTTTTAAGGCATGCAAATTACATTTTAAGAGTTTCATGTCATTTAATTAAATGTATAATCTATTTTGTATTTATAGAAAAACCAATGAGTAATTCTAATAAAAAATTTATGAAATATCAAATAAACAAAAAATATTTTCAATTCTGGAAAATTTAGAATAACATATATGTTGTAAGATCTTCAGACACATGAAGAACCCATTAAAAAAAGAATGTAATTTATTCTAATAAAATTAATATAAATGAGTTGTAATTAAAATTTGAAAAGTTTCAAAATAATCTGATTAGTATAGTGTAAGTTATAGTTAAAAAACATAAGAAAACCTTAAAGTAGTTTATATTGAAAATATTACTTTATTGAAAAAACATAAACCATGTTCGGGATTAAATGAGAATATGCTAGAGAAAGAATTTGACAATTTTTTAGTTTAATAAAAGTTATATAAACTTATTATCTTTCATATGAAATAATAATTATAAAATTTTGATCATTATAAGACAAGTTATAATTAAAATATAGAGAGGTTTCAAAAACAAATTTTCACATAAAATAACAGAAGGGTTTTGGATATATAAAAACATAAAATAACATATAATCAAACAAAAGAGAAATACATACATGAACATGCACAAAAAATCTCCCCTTTTTTTTATTACAAAACCAAAACATTTAAAACCAATTTTCTCCCCCATTTTGTAAATAAAAAAAGAGAAAACAAAAACTCCCCCTAAACAAATGAAATAAAAAAATAATTAAATTTACAATATTGCAAGTTCAAATTTATTTTTTTCAAAATTAATAGATTCTTAAGGATTAATAAATATATCCTATATTTGATTTTTAGTAGGGATAAATTTTAAAAAAACGTCACCTTTATTCAAATGATCTCTAATAAAATGAAGTCTAATAGATATATGATTTATTCTATAATGTTATAATGTATTTTTAGGAATATAAATTGGATAAGTGTTATCAAAATAAATAGGAAAATTTTCAAGATAAATTCCAAAATCACATAAAATTTTCTTAATCCATAAAATCTAAGCACAAATACTAGCATCAGATATATACTCAGATTCTGCAGTACATAGAGAAACATATAGATTATTCTTAGACGACCAAGAAATTAAACTTTTCCCTAGAAAATGACACAAACCTGATGTGATTTTTATGTCAATTCTACAGCCTCCAGAATTAGAGTCGGAATAAGATATTAAATTAAAATAGTTATATTTAGGATAAAATTAATTAGAATCAATTGTTCATTTAACATATCTAATTATTATTTTTACAACTTTAATATGACTCTCTTTCATATCATATTGAAATATAGCCCATAAAAAAACACTAAACATGATAACAAGTCTATATGCATTTTAACAGCGAAAGATACCTATCTTACCTCTATAAACTTTAATATCAATAGACTTACCACATACATAAACATATAATTTAAAATTATTACCCAAAATAGTTTTCATAGATTTAGAGGAATCAATACCAAATTGTTTAAGTTACTCTTTAGCATACTTAGAGTAATTAAAAATTTCCATCTTTCCTTTGTGAAATTTTAAGTCCAAGAAAGAAATTTAATTCTTCTATTAAAATCATTTCAAACTCAGAAGACATAAAAATAGAAAAATAATTACATATCATTTCACTAGATGAAACACCAACTATATAATGAAAATAAATTTGGATAATTAAAATATAATCAAAATTTATTTTAACTAACAGTTTAGGATCGACATTTCCTTTCTTTAATCCATTATTTAATAAAAATAAAGAAAATATGTCATTACAAGAATGAGGTGCTTGTTTGTGACTATACCGAGATTTAGATAATTTAAAAAGATGATTATGAAATTTTTCATTTTCAAAATGAGGATGTTGAGAAACATAAATTTCTTCATCTATAAGACCATTTAATAATTCACTTTTTACATCCATTTGATATAATTTAAAACCTTGAAAATAAGTAAAATAAAATAAAATTACAATAGACTCTAACTTGGAAACAGGTGAAAATGAATCATCAAATTCTATACATTCTTCTTGAGATTATCCTTCAGCAATAAGTCTGGATTTTTTTGGAAATCTTTCCAGATTAATTTATCTTGTTTTTAAATATCTATTAGTTCCAATTACTTGATTATCCTCAAGAAATTATACTAATGAAATTTAAAAAAAAAATTGATTAAGCTTATATTTCTTAGAAATAATATAGTTAGAAGAATTTAAAGCATCATTAATATCATTAGGAAAAAAATAAGAAATAAAAGAAAAATTGGAATAAACATTTAAAACAAAATTTGTAGTTGTAACACCAAAATAAATATTTCCAATTACATTTTCAGTTGGATGATTTTTATGGATCTTCCATGATCTTTGATTAGTTCATGAAGGAGTATGCTCCCCCATAATTTATTCATCCTTATCCTGAGGTTTTTTCCCTCAAAATTAAAATATCAAAACTCATAATAAAATATAGTAGAATTAGAATTTAATTTAACATTATTTTCATCTAATATAAAATGAATATATTATTCAATAACTATAGTTATTTTATTATAAACTATATAAGATTTACTATTATTATAATATCAAAGAGAAATAACTTAATCACTTTTAGCATCAACTTTATATAAATTATCCTTTGAATTTAAAATAAAAATTTTACAATGAAAAACATTAAAGTAAAGAAGTTTAGGTTTTTTAATTTTAAATAATTTATAAGGAATTTTATTTAGAAAAGGTCTAATAAGAATTATATTCGAAATATTACAAATAGTAAAAATGACCTTATCCCAAAAATATCTAGTCAAATTATATTCACTTAAGAGAGTTCTATCCATTTCAATAAGATTTTTATTTTTCCATTATACAACACAATTTTACTGTGGTGTTGTGGGACAATAAAAATTATGATAATAACCATTTTTTTATAAAATTTTTCAAAATATATATTACGAAATTCAACTCATTTATCTCTACAATTAAAAACAATCATACAAACTTTTTTACTTTTAACTAAATTTAAAAAAATAGTAAGTCTAGATAAAGAATCAATTTTATGAGAATGAAATTATAACCATGTAAATCTAATATAATATTCAAAAATAAATAAAGTATCTTCATTTCCACTAAGACTATAAATTTTTGCAGGACCAAGAAAATTAAGATATACTAACTGTAAAGGTCAATTAGTAATTATACGATTTATGAGTGTAAAATAAATTTTATATTGTTTCCCTTTCATTCAAGCATCACCAATATGTCGTTGTTATTTCTTCAAGGAAGGTAGCAATAACACATTCTCATGTTTTGAGAGCCTATGTTACATTATAAAATTAACATGAACTAAGCGTTTATGCCAAAGGATGGTATCATTATATACAACATTCAAACACATAACATGTTGAATAGTTAGTTTAGTAAAATCTATAGTATAATTGTTTTCTTTTATATTAGAATAAAATAATAAAGAATCATATTTAAAAACTAAACACTTATAATTTTTAAATTTAACTTCCATTACATCAGAACATAATTGATATATACTAATTAAATTATGTTTTTAACATTAAACATATAAGAATTTATAAAGAAAAGTATAATTTGAAATGCCAACTTTACCAAAACCTTTTACTTTACCTTTGAAATTGTATCCAAATGTAACAATTCCTCCATCACATGTGTTTTCAGTGATAAAATTTGATGTGTCTCTAGTTATATTCCTAGAGCATCTAATATACATATAACATACGTCGTCCTTGATACATATATTTAATTTTTCGTATAAAAATAAATTACTTGAAAATTTTGTTACCTAAGCTACTTTGGGTTCATTAGGATTACTAATAAATTTTTTAGGTACCCATATAGAATTTAAACATGTATTTCATGGTACTATAGAAAAAAAATTATTTTGAAATATTAGTTTTTATAGATCCAAAATATTTTTTGAATCTAAGATAACAATCGTTTTCATAATGACATTTCATGCCATATTTAAAACAATTAATAATAGAAGCACAACCATTTTTACTTTTAAAAAAATGGTTTTTAACCATTTGAGGTAATCTTAAATCATAATAAAAACCATATTTATTTTTAGTTAATTTATTCAAATACAACATTTTATGATATTTTTAATGAACTTGAATAAAAGTAGATAAACTTTGTTTAAGTCTCTCAACTTCATTTTTCAATTTTTTATTTAAATCTTGAGCATATTTCAAATTTTCTTAGACTGTATAATGATAAGAAGAAGTTGTGTTTCTTAATTTTTCATTTTCTTATAAAATTATTTTATTTTTAGAAATAAGTTTCTCATTATTTTCATTTAGATTAAAATATAAATTATGATATTTGAAAATATATTTTCTTAATCTTTCAATTTCATTAATTAATTCAGAAAAAGTTTGTTTTTCAGAATCATTATTTGAATCAGAACATCCAGAATAAAAATCCGAATCACTAAAATTATCTTGTGTTTCCATGAAACAAAATTTAGCAGTTTACTTTTCATTTCCAGATTGTTCCTTGGAATCAGATTATTCTGTACAACTCTAAATTTCTTTCAATTTATTTTTATCTTTATTTTGTATTTTTCTTTATTATTTAGTTCAGGATATTCAAGATTAGTATGACCTTTTCTTTCTACACTCAAAATAGGTTACATTTGAATCATTTTAATCCTTACCACCTTTCTTATCTCCATTATTTTTCTTGAGGGTTTCTTCAAAATTAGTTTTTGAATCATTTTTTTTCATTATTTTGTAAAATCCAATCACAATCTAAGTGATATATTAGTTTTAATATCCTATAGACCAGAATTAGAAGAGTTAGTAGAAATAATATTCACAGATTTAAAAGAAACACTTTTAATTTTTTTTTATCTCCTTATCAGCTATGTTCTTCAGTTCTAGTTTATACTGAAGTAGTGATCCAATAAATTCATCCATGGTGTAATCTTTGAAGTTATTTATTTCATGAATGAAAACTTTATTTTCATTTCATTTATTTTTAAGGATCATAGGACTCATTCAAAAGGTATTGGATTTTTCAGTGATTATCTATATGAATTCATTCCATTCACAATGCTTTTGAATCAATGAAACATTTTATTTATAGTTTCATCTTCACCCATATTGAAGTCTTGATACTCATAATGAAGTATTCCAAGCTTTGTTCAAATTAATATTTCATATCTATGGTGAGTTACTTGTAGAATATTTCCAATTTCTTAAGTTGTCTTATAAGCAAACACATGACTAAAAACACTTATGTTAATAGCATAATATAAAATATTAACACATTTTTAATTTAAAATATCCATAGTATAATCGTTTCCTGTAAGTGTATTTGGGTCATATTTAGGTAGTGTGTATGATATGTCCACGATAGAATAGTGCTCAATGATCAACTTTCTAAGGCATGCTTCCATTCAGTATCTCTATTATCCATAACTGTTTCCACAAAGTGTGGTGGATTTTGAGTAAACCAAGCATCATTTTGGTTCAATCCCTCCACCTTAAAGATATTTTTCCTTTGACTGTGAGGTATAAGAATAGGTTAACATAATAAAATGAAAGAAAATTCTATAGATGTATAGGATAATTCCAAAATGAACAACATTTGAAATGAATGTTTGTTATTAAAAATAGAATGAAAGAGATAAACTATTATTAATAAGGTTTTCCAATGATACCATTTATTAGGTAATATAGGGTAATGGTAGATGGTCTAGAGGGGGTGAGTATACCAAATTAATTTTTTTAATCAAATAAATTGATTAATAAAAATTATTATTGAAGTTAATTATTATAGTAAATTAGTAACAGAAATATATTAAAGAACTTAATAATTTTTATACTGGTTTGGTCTAATGTGGACCTGGTATAGTCTTATATCTCTCTACTTGGTGAAAGATAAGTGTGCATTATATGTTATAACTGGGAAATCACAACCTATAACAGTGTCATTTTCAGGTGGAGGGATAACCACGACACTAACTTTTGTATGGGGAGTCACAACCCTTACAACACTGAATTTAGATATAGGGAGTCATAAACCTCATATCCTAAATTTAAAATCCACAAGTCTCAATGTGAGGAAGAGAAGAAGAAATAATTTGTAATGTAAAATCATAAACAAAAAAATAATGTGCTTGAGATAGGAAATAATGTTATACATTTAGAAACCAGACAAAGGAGAAGATAAATAATGAAAGTGTAGGTACTGGTTCTTAAGAATTGGATTTACACATCTCTTCAAAGCATTATAAAAGTAATTAATCACTTGAGAAAATTTTTAGGTAATGAAACTTAGTGTCTTAGAATTTTTCAAATATATAAAAGGTTAAAAAGTTACATCTTTTTTTTGGGGAAAAATAGAGTATCGAATATTTTAACCAGTAATATTCCTTAAAGTGTCTTGAAACATTTAAATAAGATCATTAAAGAAAAACTAACAAACCAATATATGTGTAAAGAAATTCAAATTGAAAAATTATTTAATTATTCAAGAGAGATAAAATTATCCTATATAATAATATTAATAAAATTTGTTTTAATTTAAAATATAAATAACTATTCAAATATTTTTTAATAACCAAATAAATTAAAATAATAATTCAAATAAATCCCATAAAAAATTTAAGAATGTTTAAAGAAAATATTAAATAAAATTTAATTTAAAGTAGTGTGTAATTTATAAATAATAATAACAATTATACTGACTTAAATGCTATAAAAGGTGTTTGAATATATTCATTGTCACTAAATAATTTTTTTTGAAAATAATCTTTCAATGAGATTAACTTAAAATATATAAACATAAATATTTCATAAATATAATGCATATTTACATATGATTAAAGAGTAAACTAATTTTTTTAAAATATTTTAAAAAACATTTAAAACACATCGCTTGGTTTAAGTATAATATATATTAATTTTAGAAATAAATAAAATAATTAAAAGAATTATGATATGCACATGGTTTATTAAAATATAAAAAGTGATGAAAAAAAGATCAAGAAGAAATATTCACTAGAGGTAGAAAAAAATACCCGGTAGTGGAAAATTGAGTCGTTATTGAGTAAAAAATGAGTTACTATTGGAAAAAATAATTTGAGTCACCATTGGAAAAAATATTTTGATTCATTGTTGGAAATAATTAGAGCGATTCACCATTGAAAAAGGAAGAAGAAGGCCAACCATTAGCAAAGGAAGAGGAAGACCCACCATTGGAAAAGGAAGAAGAAGACTCACCATTAGAAATATTTGATCCAACCAAAGATTGGATATAAGAGATGCAACCCATTTTTGGAAGAAGAAAAGAGAGAATCCACCATTAAAATGAGAAAAAATGAGCTTTCGCTTGAAAAAATATATGCCTGAGATACCGTTGGATATATTCATCCACCGTTGCAGCAGATCCATATGATATCATTAGAAAAAGATTGATTGTATAATAATAACCTCCATGAAAGGAGGAGGAGGCCTACTATATGAATATGAATATGTAGTAAGAACATAATATTGATGTTACGTTGGAAGATAGAAATGACCCACCATTGAAGGAAGTAAAAGAAACAAATTGATTATAAACATGAAGATAAATCATGGTGAAGCTTATAGGAGATACTTAAGAGAAGAAATGATTCTATTCATGAATAACAAAAAGATTTATGAATTTACATAGAGGAAAGAGATGTGGGTAAGAAGATGATGAATAATATTTCATCATTTTATGTTCAAATTTTGACACAAAAAATTCAATGTATTTTCCAGATATATAAATGACTAAATTTTAAGTTAGTATAGACTACTTATTTGAAAATAATTTTAATATATTTACAACTAATAAATAATAATTTAATTCAGATAAGTATAGAAGAATATATGATAAAAAAAAGTGAAAACATGTTTTGATTACTTTGTAATGGATTATAGTAGTTTAGACCCTTTTTATGGTATGTATATGAATTTTTTAGATTTTTGCGTATTTAAATTAAATAGAATTTTTTTAGATTTATAATAAAAAAAATCAGAGTAATTATGATCAGAAGTTAATGAGATATTAAAGAAATAATAAGTTTTTTAATTCTGGAAAATTCAGAATAATAGATCTGTTGCAAGATTTTTCGACATAAGGCGCACCCCTTAAAAAATAAAATTATACCTTAATTTATTCTAATTAAATTAATATAAATGAGTTGTATTTAAAATTATACATGTTTTTAAAGAACCCAATTAGTATAGAGTAAGTTATAATTAAAAAATAGAAGAAAAAATTAAAGAAACTTATACTGAAACTATTACTTTAGAGAAAAAATAAGAATCATGTTAGAGCTTAAATGAAAACATTCTATAAAAAAATAGACAATATTTTAGTTTAATAAAAGTTATATAAACTTGATATATTTCATATGAAATTATAATTATAAAATCTGATCACTACAACAAATGTTATAATTAAAATACTAAGAGGTTTTAAAAAAATAACATAAAATCATAAAAGGATTTTGGATATTTAAAAACATAAAATAACATGTTATAAAACAAAATAGAAATAAATACATGAACATGCACAAATAATATCTCTCTTTTTGTTTGATTACAAAACTATAGCATTTAAAATCAATTTTCTCTCACTTTTTAAAAAAAAAAATGAGAAAACAAAAACTACACCTAAACAAATGTAATAATAAAACAAAAAAATTTCCAACATTCAAAGTTAAAATTTATTTTTTTCAAAATTTGTAGAGTTTAAAGGTTTAGTAAATATATATTCTTGATGATTTTTAGTATGGATAAATTCTAAAACAATATCACCTATATTCACACGATCTTTAACAAAATAAAATCTAAGATCAATTTGTTTTGTTTTAGAATATTGCAACGGAGTTTTAGAAATACGAATCAAAGAAGTTTTATCACAATGAATATGAAATTTTTTAAGATTAATATTGAAATCACATAAAGTTTGGTTAATCCATAAAATTTTATCACAACTAATGGTAGTAAAGGTATACTCAGCTTCTTCAATAGATAGAGCAATAAATAGTTGCTTCTTAGATGACCAAGAAATTAAAGATTTCCCTAAAAAATGATGCATACCATATGCGATTTTTATTTCTATTATATAGACTCTAGAATTAGAGTCTGAATAAGATATAAAATAAAAATAGTTATATTTTGGATAAAATAAACTAGAATCAATAGTTCTTTTTACATATCTAATTATTATTTTTATAGATTTAATATGAATCTCATTTGGACCAGTTTGAAATTTGGCACATAAACAAACAATAAACATGATATTAGGTCTAGATGCAGTTAAACAGATCAAGCTACCTATCATACCTCTACAAAATTTAATATTAACAGATTTACTATATACATTAACATCTAATTTCAATTAGTACCCATAAGAGTTTTCATATATTTAGAGGAATTAAGACCAAATAGTTTAACTAACTATTTAGTATACTTAGATTGATTAAGAAAAATTCCATCTTTATTTTGTGAGATTTGAAGTCTAAGAAAGAACTTTAGTTCTCCCATTAAACTCACGTCAAACCCAGAAGACATAAAAGTAGAAAAATCATTACAAATAATTTTACTAGATGGACCAAAAACTATATCATCAGCATAAATTTGTAAAATTAAAATATACTCAGGATTTATTTTAACTAAATATTTTGTATAAACAATTCCTTTATTAAAATTATTATTTAATAAAATAATAAATTCTTTCATACCAAGAACGAGGTCCTTGTTTGAAACCATACAAAGATTCATAGAATTTAAAAACATGATTAGGAAATTTTTCATTTTCAAAACTCAGAGGTTGAGAAACATAAACTTCATCTACTATAAAAACATTTAAGAAATAACTTTTTACATCCATTTGATATAATTTAAAACCTTGAAAGAAATAAAAATATAACAAAATTATAATACCATCTAACTTAGAAATAGGTTCAAATGAATCTTCAAAGTCTATACATTTTTCTTATGAGTCTCCCTGAGAAAAAATTCTGGATTTGTTTTTGAAAATATATAAAAATTAATTTTGCTTGTTTTTAAATACCTAATTAGTTCTAATTAACTTATTATTCTTAGGAAATTATTCAAATGAATTATATCATCCTGCCTTTTTATTACATTTTACAACTAGAGGATCTTTAAAGTATAGTGTCTTGGAAATCAGGAATATAATACATGAAAACAACATAAAAATTTCTTCTAAACCACTTGTAGAGCTTAATCATAGGTTCATTCTATGTACAAATACTTCATCTAATATCCTGGAGACATACATCAAAGGAAAGGGTGAGTAGAAGGCCCAGTATGGGTAAACAAGGGAATCAATTTACTTGTTTAACAATAAGAACTTGAATTACAACATAAAGACATGAGAAATGGAAGTATAGGAATATCATAATAAAAATAACTTGAAACATAACTTTAATATGGGACTAAAACATTTCATTTAGACATTCATGAACATATCACCAAGGTTTAACCTCGAGGTGTCATAAAAATTACCAAGGTTATTCACCAAGGTATCTTGAAACTTGTCATCTCTAGAGATTAATTATTTACCCAATGAATTGGAGAACTATAAGGTTTCACCCTTAATATGTATTTATTTTTATTTGAGCCACATATATCATAATCAAACATTTCATAAATAACCCATAGAGAATAAAATAAATGGGTTTCATTTCAAAATCATGACGTTTTAAAAGTTCTTAAAAACTTGATCATTCAGTCATTTATAACCCATGGAAAGGGAGTGAGGGTTATATATATGTCAATTCCAGAATCAAATATATCATATTTATATATTTATTAACACACATAGAAACGAAATAGGTCTTTTTATTCCCATAAATAAACAAGGTAATTTCTTGAGAGAAAGAGATAGAAATTTTGAGACAAAATTTCTGCAGCATAACAACCATATAACATGTTTTTAAAAAACATTGAAAAGAGTGGAGACAAGAGTAACCCACTCATAAATAATTCATAATAAAGTATGGGTACTGAATAAGATCATGGTATAGATATTTTAATGACACACCACATGAAAAGGAAACATGAAACAAAAGAGAAGATGCGATTTCTTTTACGAGAAATTCGGCAGCCTAACGGCGTCACTTAAAAATTCAGAAAACAAATTGATGAGAGAAGAAAGGGTATATCATCATTTGGAAATAAAATTTAAAGTAATAAGAACATATAAGAACATACCCTCAACATAAAGAGTTAGAAAATATAAGACACAACATAAAGGAAGTCATGACTTAAAAAGAGGAGGGTGAAAGGATCCCTTACCTTGAAAAGTAACTTCGAAAGCTTGAAGTTCGGGACCTTGGGAGCCTCGAGGGAACCTTTGGAGGACTCCTTGGGAGGTAAGGAGACCAGAAATTTGTTGAGGATGATTTTTGAATGAAATTAATGAGGGAAATCTGTTGGTATTTATAGGGAAAGTGAGTGAATAAATTATTAATTTCCAAGGGACACCTCATTAGTGGTATTGGAAAAACCATGGGCTTTCCCATAGTATTTGCCCATGGTATTGGCCACTTGAGACACCTCATATAATATATCACTATTCATAAGTCGAATATAAATATTAAATCATTATTACATCATTAATTATGTCATTAAACACCCGAAACTCAAAACTGCATTTTTACTATTCACTGAAAATTCAACTGTTTCAGAAAAAACCCAAAAATTCATCCTAACCTAATATCGATGCTCTGAAATCAAAAATGAATTCCATTTCATGAAAAAAAATTTCTAAATATTTTTAATTTAATTTTTAAATAAAATTATTATTTATTCCTAAAATACAACTTTAAAACTATAACTCATTTTGTAACACCTTAAAAAAGTAATCAAGGTCCCATAAAATTATCATATAACCATAAGACAATAAAGTAAAAATTTATGATTAAATTTTATGAAAATAAATTTCCATTTTAAATTATTAAATTAATTATAAAATTTTAAATAAAATATTTATGGAATACAAAAATAAAAAAACATAAACTATGACCGTTTTTTCACTTTTAAGATGTCTAAAATTTATTTATACATTCATGGGTTAAGTTTCTATTTTTTTGTCAAATTACTATTCATAACTATTCATTACTATTCATATGGGCATGTTACTATTCCTACTTTACTATTCACTAAAAACCAAGTTGATCTTATTAGAATCTAAATTTCCCACTGACCACAACTGTAAAAGAGCATTTTTTGAAAACCATTTCACATTATTAATTATTTAATGAATGAAAAAACATTTTAAAATACCCCCTTTTTCCTAAATTCATCAATAATACACATCCTATATTTATTCAGATATTTGAAATTCACAACTTTTCCATAAGAAGAAATAACAATTTTATTTATATAAAAAAAATTACACAAACCAGCTAAGGTCTCATTACATATCCCCTTATAACACCAGCATAGGACCCAAGTGTAAGGTGTGCTATGGTGATAGAATCTTGGGGTGGCATGAACAACATTGCCTGAGTGGTGATTTATCTCAGCTTGAACTTCTCTCTTAGGTGATTCTGTTCAAGATTCATACGTTGAAGTTCGACTTGGGCGTGGTCCAGAGAAAATACCAGTGATGCTACCTCCTTACCAAGCTTCGAAAGATGGGCTTCATATGGATCGAGTCTACTGGACGAGGCCATTTAATCTTCTTTATGTATTAATTAACCAAGATAACCGTATTTATAAAAAAAAACGTTAAGATTATAGTTTCTAATGGTCATATTGACCAAAAATCATATTACTATCCAAACCCAACAATCTCATTTTAATTATACACACTTCATTAATTAAAGGATAATGTTTTGTTGAGTATAAAATAAAATAACACACAAAATTAGGAAACAAATATAATTTAAAAGTTCAGGTCATTAAATTCTTCCCCCCTTAAGAAATTTCATCCTCAAAATTTTATCTCGTACCCTCTGATGGGAAAAGGTGTGGGTACTTCTGTTTCCTGGACTCCTCCAGTTCCCATGTGGCTTATTCAAATTTTTGGTTCCCCCAAAAAACCTTAACAAGGTGGGTAGTCTTGTTACGTAGAACCTTGTCTCTATGATCCAAGATCTCCACCGGCTACTCCTCATAAGAGAGGTCATGTTCCAGTTATACCACCTCTGGATTTAGTACATGTGAAGGGTCAGGTATGTACTTCCTCAAGTGGGATACTTGGAAGACATCATGAACTTGTGCTAGATTTGGAGGAAGTTCAAGACGATAGGCCACTGCTCCCACATGATCAAGGATTTCATAGGGGACAATGTACCTAGGGCTGAGATTCCCTTTCTTCCCAAAACTCATGACTCTCTTCCAAGGTGAAATCCGAAGAAAGACTTTTTCACCAACATCAAAATCCAAGTCCCTGCTACAGTTGTCGGCATAACCCTTTTTTTGACTCTAAGTAGCCTTAATGTGTTGTTGGATGACATGGACATTTTATATCATCTCTTGCACAAGATCAGGCCCAAGAAGCTTTCTCTCACCAGCTTCATCCCAACAAGTAGGAGTTCTACATTGCTTCCTATATAGAGCTTTATAGGGTGCCATTTGAATGCTATAGTGGAAGCTATTGTTGTAAGAGAACTCAACTAAAGAGATATGTTGATCCCATCCACCCTTAAATTACATTGAGCAAGTTCTCAGAATGTCCTCGAGTGTTTGAATAGTCCTTTCTGACTGGCCATCAGTTTAGGGGTGATAAACCTTAATGAAATTCAATTCACTACTTAGAGCTTGTTGAAGACTTCTCCAGAATTTTGGTGTGAACCTTGGATCACGATCAGATACGATAGAAAGTGGAACTCCGTGCAGCCTTACCACTTCTTTCACGTAAATCCTAGAAAGTTGATCAAGATATAAATCTTACCAAATGGTGATAAAATGGGTAGTCTTGGTGAGAAGGTCCACAATAACCCATATTGCATTATTTCCTTTGGAAGTTCTCGGGAGACCAGTGACGAAGTCCATAGTGATATTATCCCACTTCCATACTAGTATGGGTAGTGGTTGCAATATTCTTTTAGGAAGTTGTTGCTCTGCCTTCACTTGTTGACATTCCAGACACCTTGAAGTGTAGTCAGAAATCTCCCTTTTCATATTATCCCACCAATAATGATCACGAAGGTCCCTATACATTTTCGTGCTACCAGAATTTATAAAGAAGGTAGAGCTATGAGCTTCATCCATCATCTCCTTCTATATTTCTAGAATAGATGTAACGCATAGTCTTGTATGAAATTTCAGTACACCTTCTTGATCATTATTGAACTCAGGAAACTTCCCATCCTTCAGAGCCTCAAACTTCTTCTGTAACAAATGATCTTCTTTCTGATATTTCTTGATCTTCTCTAGTAGTGACGGTTGATAAATCATTTGTTTTGGGGTTGATGATGTCCCTTCCTTTATGTTCCCATGTCCAGTTTTACTAGGTCATTGATCAAAGGATCTCTTTGAATCCTCATCATGGAAAGAACAATTGGGTCTTCCTACTTAATGCATCAGTGACTTTGTTTTCTCTTTCAGGGTGATAATGAATTGAACAATCATAGTCTTTAAGAAGTTCCAACTATCTCATTTGTCTCATGTTAAATTCATTTTGTGTGAAAATATACTTAAAACTTTGATGGTCTGTGTATATATCACATTTTTACCCATAAAGATAGTGCCTTCATATCTTCAGAGCAAAAACGACCGCAACCAGCTCCAGATCATGTGTAGGATAGATCTGCTCACGAGTCTTCAACTATCGAGATGCATAAGCAATGACCTTGTCATTTTTCAGGAGGACACACACAATCCATTTCAGAGATGCATCGCTAAAAATAACTAATCCTTCTCCACTTGAGGGCAGAGTTAACACAGGCGTAGTAACCAATATCTTCTTCATCTCTCGGAAACTTTCTTCACACTCCTTTGTCCAGATGATCTTGACACCTTTTTGAGTTAACTTGGTTAATGGATTAGAAAGTCATGAAAAGTTTTTCACAAACCTCCTATAATATCCTACTAATCCAAGGAAACTACTAATCTTAGTTATTGTTGTATGCTGAGGCCACTCCTCTACAACTTTTGTCTTTGCAGGGTCAACTGTGATTCCTTCATTGGTAACAATGTGCCCCAAGAAAGAAACTTATTATAACCATAATTCACACTTACTGAAGTTTCAAAAAAGTCTCTCCTTCTATAGAATTTGTAAAATAACCCTAAGATGATCCTCATGCTCCTCACGACTTTTGGAATATATCATCATATCATCAATAAAACTACCACAAAGTTATCAAGGTAGTCTTTAAAGACTCTATTCATCAAATCCATAAAAATAGTAAGTGCATTAGTCAATCCAAAAGGCATAAAAACAAAATCATAATGGCCATATCTTGATCGGAAGTTAGTTTTTGGAATATCTTCTTTGTTCACCCTCAATTGATGATAACCAGATCGAAGATAAATCTTAGAGAAGAATTGATCCCCACAAATTTGGTCAAATAAGTCATCAATTCTTGGAAGAGGGTATTTGTTCTTTACTTTTATTCTGTTTAGTTCTCTTTAATAAATTCATAGTCGCATCGATCCATCCTTCTTCTTCAAAAAGAGAATAGGTTCTTCCCAAGGAGACACACTCAGTCGGATAAAACCCTTATCCAAAAGATCTTGGAGTTGTTTATTTAATTCCTCCAGCTCTACATTTTCCATCCTATATAGGGTCTTTGATATTAGATGAGATCCAGGTATGAGGTCAATGGAGAACTCTACCTCTCTTTCTGGGGGAGGTCCATGCAACTC
Source organism: Viscum album (assembly GCA_963277665.1). Taxonomy (NCBI): domain Eukaryota; kingdom Viridiplantae; phylum Streptophyta; class Magnoliopsida; order Santalales; family Viscaceae; genus Viscum; species Viscum album. The sequence goes on from OY728140.1 coordinate 659,867,335, forward strand.
CTCAAGAAATAAATCAATGTATTCCTGAATTATGGGTACACTTTCTATCCTCAAACTCTCATTTACTTCTTCTTCTTTACCGATCAATTCCAAAAAAAAGGATATAAGAGGTTATTCTAAACAAATATCAGGTTGAGATATCTCTCCTTAGAAGATAACTTTAGGTCTTCTATTCAAGAATACTGAGATTTCCTTAATTCTACATTTGATCTTAGCATTATAATTTTGAGATCCAGTCCATCCCTAGTATAATGTCAAATTCTATCATGGGAATGACTACTAGATTTCCGATAAGATTGTGCTCACCAAAGTAGATACTAGAGTTTCTAAAAACAGATGATGCTTGGATAATCCCACTAGGAGTCTTGACTGATAACTCTACTTTTATAAAGTTAGGGGTTGATTCTAAATTCTTTGCAAACTTGGAGGAAATAAAGGAATGCGTTGAACCAGAATCAAACAAAGTACTTGATATCTTTGATAGAACAGTAAGAGTACCTGCAACCACATCATTTAGAGCTTCAACTTCATCTGTCATGATTGAAAAAGCATGAACTTTCTCCCTTGGCCTTTGCCGGGGAAAATGGTGGTTCCCCTCCACTACCATCAGATTTGGAAAATGATTGGAAAAGTGCCCAAGTTGTTCACACTTAAAGTACTGGACATCAGGTAGGGCCTACACCGTCTTCCCCTTGTCGTTATTTTTTGGAAGTTGAGGTTTCACCTCACTACGACAATTCCTCGTAATATGGCCATCTCTTCCACACTTTTATCATTTCTCGCTCCTGAGCAGGCAGTTCCCTGAATGCTTCTTCCCACATTAATTACACGTGAGACGTTGCACTTTCTTGCCTTATCTTACCTGATCAAAGGTCATCCATAAGATGGGCTCCATCGATCTCTTTTTGTCGCTTGATTTATGTGACCATTTCATCTCACCAAACTCCAGTTCTACCTTCATCACACTTTGCACGATCTCCTCATAGTTTTCATAGTATCAGTTGGATAGATTCTTCCACATATGAGGTCTCAATCCACCGAAGAATATATCAACCTTACCATTTGGATCTATGAAAAATCTAGAGGTATATCATGAAAGTCAGGTGAAGTTCATCTCATAGCTTCCAACAGATTCGTTCTCCTTCTGCTTTAGCTCGAGAAAATCGTTCTCCATTCTGGTTCTCATGGAATGAGGGAAATACTTACTGAAAAAGATCACTCTAAACTCTTACCACTCCAAAGATTTAACTTCCACTCTTGTCCTTGTGTTTTTAATTAGTTCCCACCATTGATCAGCTTCCGCTTATAAGCGAGAGACAGCCAGGGTGACCTTCTCTTGCTCTGAACAACGGAGCACAAAAAATATCTTTTCGATGGAGCTGATCCACTGCTCAGCAATCAATGGGTTAGTCGATCCACTGAAGGTTGGTGGTCGTTGACGCATAAAGGTCTCAAAAAAATGTTGTTCCCTTTGCGGTGAGATTTATCTCTTAGCTTTATTCAAGTTATTTCCCATAATTTGAGTCAGTTGGTTCATCATTCACATGAATTTTTCCATTCCAGCTTCCATCGGAGGGCCGTCAGCACATTTTCCATTACGTTCACCATTTTCACGGTTCCTCCTATTTCCAACCATTTTCTAAAAGAATAAAACCTTAATGAGAAACTTATTTCATTTAAAAATATTTTAACTATAAAGGATTTATGTCTTAAAACTTCATTCTTAAAAAATTACATTTCTCTATAATTCTTTCATAATGATTTATAAAAAGCTTATGATTAACCAAACATATCCCCCAAGAGTGTCATAACCAAGAGTGCAGCAAAGCCCATTATCATGCACCAGTTCCTGTTCGAGTATATCTCAAACCGGTGTTTTCGGGGTTTACCCCTATGTATATCTTTTCCAGAGCCGCCTCTACCTGCTCGTATCAAAAAATGGATGTATTTGTTTGATAAACCACTTACTCAATATTCACCAAAATACCAAGAAGTTTTCCTATATTTAAACTTTTCTATAGGATTATTACTAAATATTTCATATCCTAATTTCTATAAATAACTAAACCTCCATTTGATACCAACTATAACATCTTGCCTTTTTATTACATAACTTTTCATAACATTTTACAACCAGAGGATCTTTAAAGTCTAGTGTCTTGGAAATCAGGAACATAATACATGAAAACAATATAAAAAATTATTCTAAACCATTTTTAGGGATTCATCATAGGTTCCTTTTATGTAAAACTACTACATCTCATATCCTGGAGACATACATAAAAGGAAAGGGTGAGCAGAAGTCCAAGTAATGGTAAATAAGGGAATCCGTTCACCTGTTTAACAATAAGACCTTGAATAACAACATAAAGACATGAACAATGGAAGTATAGGCATATCATAATGAATATAACTTGAAACATAACTTGAATATGTGGCTACAAAATTTCATTTAGACATTCATGAACATATCACTAAGGTTTAACCCTGAGGTGTCATAAAAATTACCAAGGTTATTCACCAAGGTATCGTGAAACTTGTCATCTCTTGAGATTAATTCTTTACCCAATGAATTGGAGTGATATCAGGGCACACCCTTAATATGTATTTATTTTCATGTTATCCACATAGAAAATAATCAAAAATTTCATAAATAACCCATAGAGAATAAAAGAAATGGGTTTCCTTTCAAAATCACGACGTTTTAAAAGTTCTTAAAAACTTGATCATTAAGTCATTTATAACCCATGAAAAGGGAGTGAGGGTAATATGTATGTCAATTACAGAATCAAATATATCATATTTATATATTTATGAACACCCATAGAAATGAAATAGGTCTGGGTATTCACATAAATAAACTAGGGAATTTCTTGAGAGAAAGAGATAGAAATTTTGAGACGAAATTTCTGCAGTATAACAGCTATATAACATGTTTTTAGAAAACATTGAAAAGAGAGAGGACAAGGGTCACCAACTCATAAATAATTAATAATAAAGTATGGGTACTAAATAAGATCATGATATAGATATTTTAATGACACACCACATGAAAAGGAAACATGAAAGGAAAGAGAAGATGCAATTTCTTTTACAAGAAATTCGGCAGCCTAACGACCTCACTTAAAAATTTAGAAAACAAATTAATGAGAGAAGAAAGGGTCTAAGATCATTTGGACATAAAATGGAAAGTGATAATAACATATAAGAACTTACCCTAAACATAAAGGGATGGAAAATATAATACACAACATAAAGGAAGTGATGACTTAAAAAGAGGTGGGTGAAATGATCCCTTACCTTGAAGAGTAACTTTGAAAGCATTAAGGTCAGGACCTTGGGAGGCTTGAGGGCACGTTGGGAGGACTCCTTGGGAGGTAAGGAGACCAGAAATTCATTGAGGATGATTTTGGAATGAAATGAAAGATTTAAATGGCTTGGTATTTATAGGGAAAGTGAGTGAATAAATTATTAATTTCCAAGGGACACCTCATCGGTGGTAATGGAAAAACCATGGGATTTCCCACGGTATTTGCACATGGTATTGTCCACTTGGGACACCTAATAGCATATCACACTATTGATAAGTCTACCAGAAAGGTTACATCATTATTACATCATAAATGATGTCATTAAACACCCGAAACTCAAAACTATATTTTTATTATTCACTGAAAATTCAACTGTTTCAGATAAAACCCAAAAATTAACCCTAACCTAATATCAATGCTCTGAAATCAAAAATGAAATCCATTTCATGAAAATAATTTTCTAAATATTTTTAATTTAATTTTTAAATAAACTCATTATTTATTCCAAAAATACAACTTTAAAACTATAACTCATTTTGTAACACCTTAAAAAAGTAATCAAGGTACCATAAAATTATCATATAACCATAAGAAAATAAAGTAACAATTTATGAATAAATTTTATGAAAATAAATTTCTATTTTAAATTATTAAATTAATTATAAAATTGTAAATAAAATATTTATGGCATACAAAAATACCAAAACTTAAACTTGAACGTTTTTTTCACTTTTAAGATGTCTAAAATGTATTTATACATTCATGGGTGAATTTTCTATATTTTTTTCAAATTAATATTCATTACTATTCATTACTATTCATATGGGTATGTTACTATTCCTAATTTACTATTCACTAAAAACCAAGTTGATATTATTAAACTCTAAATTTCTCACTAATCACAACTGTAGAAGACCATTTTTGAAAATCATTTCACATTATTGATTATTTAATGAATACAAAAACATTATAAAATACCCCTTTTTTCCTAAATTCATCAATAATACACATCCTATATTTCTTTGGATATTTGAAATTCACAACTTTTCCATAATAAGAAATAACAATTTTATTTATATAAAAAAATTACACAAAGCAGTTAAGGTCTCGTTACATAGCCCCTTATAACACCCACATAGGACCTAAGTTTAAGGTGTGCTATGGTGATATAATCTTGGGGTGTCTCAGACAACATTTCCCAAGTGGTGATTTCTATTAGCTTGAACTTCTCCCTTAGGTGATTCTGTTCAAGCTTTATACGTTGAAGTTCGGCTTGGGCTTGGTCCAGAGCAAAGCCTAGTGATGCTACCTCCTTCCTAAGCTCCCAAAAATGGGCCTCATGTTTCTCGAGTGTACTGGATGAGTCCATTCAATCTTATTTCTATATTAATTAACCAAGATAACCATATTTATAAAAACACAACATTAAGATTATAGTTTCCATTGGTAATATTGACCAATGATCATATAACAGTCAAAAACCAACGATCTCATTTTAATTATACCCACTTCATTAATTAAAGGATATAGTTTTGTTGAGTATAAAATAAAATAACACACAAAATTAGGAAACAAATATAATTAAAAAGTTTAGGTTATTACATGAATATTTTTTTTAACAAATCGATTAAGCTCACATTTCATAGAAAAAATCAATTCAAAATCATTTAAATCATCATTAATATTATTAGGAACAAAATCTAAAATAAAATAAGAATTAGAAAAAAAAAATTAAACTAAAATTTCTAGTTTTAACACTAGAATCAATATTTCCAATTATATTTTTAGAAAGATTATTGATAAGTGTATTTCATGCATACATTTTAGAATGTTTTAATCTTTTAATTTGTGTATTTAAATGAATATTATTGGAAAATGATGGAAAATTCAACTTGTTTTATATTTTGTGGTAGGATACAACAAATTTGTGAGAAATGTTCAAAAAGGGGTGTAAATATGAGCAAAGTTGGTGCAACACCAAATATTTGAGGAAGAAAAAAACTAGAAATTCTAGAAAAACACTGTTACATGACGTGTACCAAAAGTACACTTTGTGTCTTCATCAGGGAGGAAAGATTCCACCAGAACAAGTCATGATGAGCATACACACTGTGAACTAAAAGTACATGATGTGACAACGTTCAAAGTTCAAATTTATGAATGGGATTTGTGAAAGATTCTTGCGAACATAGAGGTGACATGGACAAGGTTTAAATGATGTGTAGGGAATGCACACGTCGTGTAGGTGGTCAAATTTACAAATCTTAGCTGAGATCCTTGAATGCTTCCCACAGATTCAAAAAAAGTGGATCACCATTATATACCATGTACCACAAGTAAACATCATGAGAGAGGTCAGAAAGAACCTAATTCAAGCCTATAAATAGAGGCATTGGCTGATGATTTTGGGCATTTAGATTTGGATGAAGACCAACACTTAGAGTGAATCTTGTACGACATTTTTGAGTTTTTCCTTTATGCTTCCCCTTCTCCTTTACTCTTATTCTCTCATCACTTAGATGAGGGGGTAAAACCTATATGTGCTAGGGAAATGTAATTAAATGGGGAAGGTGAGTTGGTTTTAATTCCTTTTATTATTCATGCAAATGGTTTGTGTAATTTCATTATTCAACTTCGACTCCCATTCTTTTTCTTTTATTTTGATCATCGATAAATTAATCAAAAAGGGTGAATTTAAATTTCATAACTCACTAACCTAATTATTTCATGACCATTTTCAACTTTAGGGTAAATAAGGTTTACAAATGGTATCAAGATAAGCTCAATTCAGTGAAATCCTATATTACCAGACCAAGGGAAATATGGTATTTCCACATTGAAGAGGATATTCCTTTACCATTTGATATACCTTTTCTTGACTCTAACACCAACCATGAATTGATCAAACTATTGAATCCAATTTCATTTGAACAAAAAATTAAATTACCCCAATATGCTTTCAAAACCTGATCACAAAACAATCAATCAATCTGCTTAGTTTTATTTCTTTGAATCAATGAAACAAATATTTTACTCAACCTATTCTCAAATTTAATTATATTAATTTTTTTGAAATTATAATAAATTATTTCACCATCTCTATTATTTCAACCTCAAACTTTCCTAACACTGCAATTTAATTAATCAAGTAACATAATTTGTGTTTTTATAATTTTTTTGTATATACACATAGGGAATTAACAATGCCCTATGGGGATATCGATGATATTTATGAATCTTCCATAATCATTTATCTGGTCAAGAAGGAGTATGCTCCCCCTCAACTGATTTATCCTTATCCTGAGGTTTTTCTTTCTCCAAAATTAAAATCCCTAAACTCATCATAAAAAATATCAGAATCATAATTTAATTTAACTCTATTTTCATCAAAAATAACATGATCTGATTCTCTAATAACCATAGTTATTTTATTATAAACTCTATAATATTTACTATTATTATAATATCCAAGAGAAATAACTTAATCGGTTTTACCATCAAATTTATCTAAATTATTTTTTTAATTTAAAATAAAAACTTTACAACCAAAAATTTTATAGTAACCAACTTTAGGATTTTTATTTTTAAATACTTCATAATAATTTTTTAAACAAAGATCTAAGAAGAATTATTTTATAAATACAATAAGAAACATAAATATCCTCACACCAAAAATATCTAGCCAAATTTTATTCACTTAATATCTTTCTAGTAATTTCAATAATACTTCTATTTTTCCATTCTAAAACATCATTTTTCTATAGTGTGTTAGAAGCAGAAAAATTATGAAAATAACCATTCTTTTTATAAATTTTTTCAAAATATAAATTATGAAATTAACCTTCTTTATCACAAATAATAGAAATATCATACAACCTTTTTCATTTTTAACTAAATTACCAAAAAATAAAAAATATAGATAAAGTATCATTTTTATGAATAGAATTGTATATCTATGTAAATATATTATAATTTTCAATAATAAATAAAGTATATTTCTTTCCACTAAGACTAGAAATTTTATTAGGACCAAATTAATCAATATTTACTAACATTAAAGTTCTATTAGTACTCATATGATTGATAGGTCTAAAATAAATTTCACAATGTTTCCCTTTTATGAAAGTGTAACAAACATGAAGATGTTCTTTCTTCAAGGAAAGTGGCTGTAACACATTCTCATGTTTTGGGAGATTATGTAAAACTGTGAAATTAACATGACCTAATCATTAATTCCAAAGTATGATATCATTCTGCATCATTCAAATAGTTAACTTGTTGAATTGTTTGTTTAGTAAAATACATAGTATAAATATTTTCTTTTCTATTAGCATAACATAATAAAGAATCATCTTTAAAAACTAAACACTTATAATTTTGAAATTTAAAATTGATTACATCATCACATAACTGATATATACTAATTAATTTTTAAAAAAAATTCAACATATAAAACTCTATAAATAAAAGAAGAATTTGAAATGTCAACTTTACCAAAATATTTTACTTTTCTATTGAAATTGTCTCTAAATGTAATAGTGACTCTATCACACGTGTTGTAAGTGGTAAAAATAGATGGGTCTCTAGTCATATTCCTAGAAAATATAATATCCATGTAACATATGTCATTACTGGGGCATACATGAAAATTTTAAAATAAAAATAAATTACTTGAAAATTTATGTACCCAAGCTACTTTGGGTCAAATAGGATTAGTGATACAATTTTTAGGTACCCATAAATAATTTAAAAATGTATTTTATGGTACTCTAGATTACAAGGATTTAGAAATATTAGTTTTTTTAAATCCTAAAGATTTTTTGAATCTAATAGAATAATCATTTTCATAGTGACCTTTCATGCCACATTTAAAACAATTAACTGTAGAATTAAACCCATTTTTTACTTTTAAAAAAATGGGTTTTACATATCTGAGGTAATCTGCTATCATAACAAAAAAAAACATTATTTTTATTTAATTTATTCAAATACATCATTTTATGATATTTTTCATGACCTTGAATAAAATAAAATAAACATTGTTTAAGACTCTCAATTTCCTTGTTCTATTTTTCATTTAAATATTTAGCAGATTTCAAATTACCATAGACTGTAGAATGTGAATCAAAACTTGTGCTTCTTAATTTTTCATTTTCTTATAAAATTATTTTATTTTTAGAAACAAGTTTCTCATTGTTTTCCTTTATCTTATTATATAAATTACCATCTTTAAAAATATATTTTCTTAATCTTTCAATTTATTTAATTAATTCAGAAAAATTCGAGTTTTTAGAATCATAATCAGAATTATAAAATCTAGAATAAAAAATAGAATCACTAACCTTATCAAGTGATTCCATGAATCACAAATTATTAGTTTATTTTTTACTAATTTTTTTTTCATTGACATTAAATTCTTCTATACAACTCCAACTGGTTGTCAATGCATTTTTATCCTTATTTAGGTATTTGTCTTTATTAATTAGTTTGGGACAGTCAGGCTTGTTGTGACCTTTATCATGCACTCATAAAAAGTTACATTTGAATAATTTCAATTCATACCACCTTTCTTATCTACCTTGTGTTATTATTTTGTAGGGTATCTTATAAATTAGTTTTTGAATCCTTTATTTTTAATTATTTTGTAAACTAGAGTCAAAATCTAAGCCATATCTTCTTTTTCACTATCTTATATACCAGAATTAGAAGACTCAGTAGAAATAATATTCACAGATTCAGAATCTACACTTTTTCATTTTGTTGTCTCCTCATCAACTATATTATTCAGTTTGAGTTCATACTAAAGCATTGATCCAATAAATTCATCCAAGGTGAACTCTTTTAAGTTCTTTATTTTTTCAATGAAAAACTTCTTTGCATGCCATTTCTTTGGTAAGGCACATAGGACACATTCAATAAGTACTATATTTTTAGATATTTTCTAAGCTAATTCATTCCATTCACAATGCTTGTTAATTGATGGAACATTTGATTTACAGTTTCATATTCACCCATCTTGAATTCTTGGTACTCACTATAAAGCCTTATAAGATTGGTTCAAATTAAATTTTCAAATACAAGGTGAGTAACTATTAAAATATTCCAAATTTCATGATATGTATTATAAGCAGACATATGATTAAAAAAACTTCTGTTAGTGACACATATAAAATATTAACATCTTTGTACCTTAAAACATATCTAGTAGCATCCTTTCCTGTAAGTGTAACTGGGTTTGCTTTTGGTAGTGTGTATGATTTTTCCATGATATACCTATGATAAATTCTCAAATTTTTGAGATATGACTCCATTCGATATCTATAGTGTCCAGAATCATTTCCATAAAAGTGTTGTGTCTTTTGACGAATCTAAGCCTCATTTGGGTTCAATCCTTCCATCTTAAAGATATTTTTCCTTATATTGTGAGGTCTATGAATAGGTTATCATAATAAAATAAAAGAAGAATCTATATAGGGATTGAATAATTCCAAAAGTAACAACCCTTGAAACCAATGTTTGGTATCTAGAAAGAAAATGAAAGAGAGAAACTATTTTTAATAAGGTTATCCTATGATACCAATTATTAGGTAATATAGGGAAATGATAGATGATCTAGAGGGGGGGGGGGGAAATAGACCAGATTAATTTTTTTAATAAAATAAATTGACTATTAAAGTTAATTATTATAGTTAATTAGAAACATGAATAAATTAAATAACACATGAATTTTTATACCAGTTCATTCCAATGTGGACTTAATCTAGTCTTATATATCTATACTCAGTGTGAGATAAGTGTGCACAACATGATCTTTAATGGGTAATAATAACCCGTTATCAAATTATTTTCTAGTGGAGGGATAACCAGGACATTGAATTTTTCATAGGGAGTCACAAACCTCACAAAACTAACTTTAGATACAGGGATTCACAACCCTTAGATACCGACTTTAGAATTTGGGAGTCGCAACCCAAGGAAGGTAAGATGAAATTATTTTGAATTTAAAAACATAAACATAAAAGCAAATAGTTCTTCTGGGATAGAAAATAGTGTTATAAACTCAGAAACAAGAAGATGGATAAGATAGAGAATGAAATAATAGGTTCTAGTTCTTGAGAATTGGATTGGAACAACTTATCATGGAAGTATAAGTTGAATCAGAAGTAATCTGGTAATTGAGAGAATATTTTGGTGTTGAAATAGGGTGTTGTAGGACTTTGAAAATGTATAGAAGGTTGAAAAGTTCACAATTTTTCTCTAGGAAAAATAGAATATCAAATATGTTAAACCTTAGTATTCCTTAAAGTGTTTGGGAACCTTTAAATAGGATATCTAAAACATAACCAACAAACCAATCTCCAGGTAAAGTAATTCAAATTCAAAAAATATTGAATTATCCAAGAGAGATAAAATTATCTTCCATAATAATAGTAACAAAATTCGTTTAAATTTAAAATATGAATACCTATTCAAACCTATATTAATAGCCCAGTAAATGATAATAAAAATTCAAAGCAATCCCATAAAAATCATAACACTATTTAAAACAAAAAATAAATATAATTTAATTTAAATTATCATGTAATTTAAAAATAATAATAATAATTATGCTACTTTAAATGACATAAAATGTGTTTGAATATATTCAATGTCATTAAATAAATTTTTTTAAAATAAAAGTTAATGAAATTAACTTAAAATATAAAAACATAAATATTTCATAAGTACACTACAAGTGTACATATTAATGAAGAGTAAATTAATTTTTTTTTTAAAGTTTTTAAAAAATATTTAAAACACTTTACTTGGGTTAAATATAATATATATTAATTTTATAAATTAATAAAATAATTAAAATAATTAAAATATGATTAAAGTCCATCAAAATATAAAATGTGATGAAAAATAAAGCATGAAAAAATATTTACTATCAGTAGAAAAAATTCCTAGCGGTGGAAAAAATGATTCGCCGTTAATTGAAAAATGAGTCACCAATGGAAAAATTAAATTGAGTCACCATCAGAAAAAATAATTTGAGACAACATTGTAAAAAATAAGAGTTATCCACCATTGGAAAAGGAATAAGAAGACCCACTATCAGAAACAAAGGATCCAACCCACCGTTGGATATAAGATAACCAACCCACTATTGGAAGGAGCAAAGAGAAAAGTCACTGTTGGAATGAGAACAAATGACCTGTTGCTAAAAAAAATATAAGCATGAGCTATCATTGGATATATTCATCCACTGTTGTAGTGAATTCACATTATACCATTAGAAAAAGACTAATTAAAGAAGAATAACCACCATAAAAGGAAGAGTAGGCCTACTGCATGGAGATTGAGATGTAGGAAGATTCTAATATTGATGTTACATAGGAAGATATAAACGACCCACCATTGAAGGAAGTAAGAGATAGTGATGGATTAGAATCTTGGAGGAGATACTGAAGGTAAGCAAGGATTCTATACATGATTAAGAAAAATATTAAAGATATTCCATCGAGGAAAGAGACTTGAGGAAGAAGATGATGAATAGTATTTCATCATTTTATGTTTAAAATTTGACACAGAAACTTAATTTTTTTTTTAATCCATATAAAATACTGAATTTTTAGTTAGCCTATAAGACTTATTTAAATATAGTTTCAATATGTTTCCAATGAATCAATAATTGTTTATTTGTGAAATTTATAGAAGAATATATGATTAACAAATAGTGAAAACATTTTTTGATTACTGCAGAGTGGATTATAGTACTTAATACACCTTTTAAGGTATTTAAGTAATATTTTAAGAGTTTCACGTAGTTAAATTTAATGAAGGAATTTTTTTTATATTTCTATGTGAATAAATACAAAGTGATTCTGATTAGAAACGTATGACATATCAAAGAAACAAAAATATTTTAATTCTAGAAAACTTAGAATAGCAGATCTATTGTATGATATTCAGACATACAACACACTCCTTAAACACAAAAATCAGACCTTCATTTATTATAATTAAATTAAGATAAATGATTTGAATTTTAAATGGGACAAGTTTCTAAATAACACTATTAGTATAGTGTAGGTTATAATAAAAAAATAAAAGATAACTTTAAAGAAGTTTATACTGATATATTACTTGAGAGAAAAAAACATGAATCTTGTTCGAGCTTAAATGCAGACATGCTAGATAAATAATTAGACAATGTTGTAGTTTAATAAAAGTTATATAAACTTTTTATATTTAATATGAAATAATAATTATAAAATTAGGATCACAAAAAACAAGTTATAATTAAAATGTAGAGAGGTTTTAAAAATAAAAATTTCACATAAAATTATAAAAGTTTTTTGGATATTTAAAAACATAAAATATCATTTAATCAAATAGAACATAAATACAAACATGCACATCCACAAACAAATTTAATGGGCATTGTTTTTTGGGGATTTTATATGGATTGGGCTTGAGGTGTGTTTGGTGTGGTTTACACCATTTTGCTTGTGGTTTGAGTGAACATATGTCTTGAGTGATCTTAATTCATATATTCCTATTTAAATTAAATTTAATTCAAAAAATTAATTAATGATAAAATATTATAATTATTTTTTATAAAACTTGGAAAGTGTTTGTTCCTCAAAGTGATGGATGGTGGAAGAATGGAATTGGATGAGCCTCAGAAGTGATACCAGGTTGTGAATTAAAAAGGAAATAACTTCTTGATTAAGGTTGGTAGTCCGTTGAGGATATCCTTTTAGTTTATGATTTTTTTATAAAACATCTGATATGTCGTATCACCATTAATGAGAATAAATTTTTTATTTAAAGTTAATCAATTCTTTAAAATTAAATTCCTAGACTGAATAAACTGCCAAGGGTGATGATGGATCTTCATGAACTAGTTGGATTTCCTCAACCGATAAAGTTTGAGGCCTTGATTATGATGAAATGACTTAAGAAACTTGAACCGAGATGGGAGATAATTAATTGAACTCAGTTATTACAATAGACCTTGGTAGGTTCTTTAGATCCATTAATTTGGAAAGGGTGATAAATTGAGATCAATTATCCAGAGTTTTCCATAGGAGATTCCTTAGGTCCTTCTAGATAGTTTAGAGAAGCATGGGGTGAGTGTTCCTCCCCCATTAAGATGTGACTACCTAAGTGGGTAAAACCTATGGATATTGATGGATAATTTAAGTGACAAGGCTAAACTAGGAGTAGTTGGAAATAACGATATTCCTTTTTCCATATCTTAAGAGTGACACCTTTGAGGCTTTCTTAGAAGGCCAATGAGGCCACAATATGACTATGATGATACTGAGGTATGTTACACCCTTTAAGCGATGAGTGTTAAACTAAGAGATGATAATGTGATAGATTATTCCAGTTGGGGTGTCCAATAATTAATGAGACCTAGGGGACCTTGATGGGTGACCAAGTGAGATATTTACCCTAGACAAGGTGTGTATGGGAAATGAGTAGTGATGGTTGCATGTGTCACCTAGAAACCCAAATTAATGATGTGATCCTGATATGGTTGTGACAATTTTAGGTCATGCACTTGATAGGATGACCTTGAACTTGTAATATGTGTTTTGGTATATTATAGAACATTTTAAGAAACTTATGGATGCCTTGGACATGCTCATTGGATCAGGAAGTTTTGCTTGATGCTATGACTTCCTAATGTCACCCCGTAGGAATCATTAGTTATGCCCAATACTTATGGATTTCCTGGACATACTCCTTGGATCTAGAAGTTATTCTTGATATTGAGGATTTCTTAGGTCCACTTATATACACGTGATGATTTTGGATCACTAGGATTACCTCATAGGGATCTATGATAAAACTTTAAAATTATGGATTTTCTAGGATTACCACCTAGGGATCGGTGATAATTCCTAATGATTACAGATCACCCAGGATTACCTCAAAAGGGTCAGTAATGATGCCCAACAACTACTTTATCACCTAATATGTCCTCATAAGGACTAGATATGACATCTGATGATTATGGATAGCATGTGATTATCTCTTAGAGATTGGAAATGATGCCTGATGATCAAATATCTCCAAGTATTACATCCTAGGGATTGATGATGAAACCTGATGATTAAATATTTTCTAGGATTACCTCATATAGATTAGTGACAACATTTCATGATTATTAAATCATCTAGAATTAACTCTTAGGGGTCGATAATTATACATAATGATTATTTATTACTTAGGATTAGAACCTATGGATCGATAGTGATATAAGATACTATATTGGATACCTTTAAAAACTTACAAGGATCCATAGTATAAAACTTATACGATATTTATGATTGTTATTATACTGGTTGGAACGGTCTTGTGATATTATTAGAGACACTCCAAAACTGGCTGAAGAAAGTTTGGGTCGATCCCGAGTTTCATGGTAGAACCAATCGATCAACTGTGGATATTTATTTATTCTTATATAGTTTTTTTATTTATCTTTTTATCATATCACATTTGTACAATAAATTTATTGTTTATGTATAAGACTATATTGGTGGTAACCTACTAAGTTGTATTCACACTCTTCTCGATTAACCATTGCACTTGGGTACCCGAGTAGACTTCACTGATCATAGGTTCAGGTTGGAAAGAGGCCCAATATAACATGATAGAGTGGGATTTATTGGAAAATATTAGAGGTGAGGCTTGAGTATGGCCATAGAGAATTAGTGTATTTTTTATTTTATCTACATTATATATGTGACCATCCTGATGGGTGATCAATATTGTTCTATGTTAGCATGACCATGATTTTGTATGACTACATGATTCCCCATTTACATTTGATATTAATGGATTTTATTTATTGATTCTTCATTCTTATATGGATGCCTATTATTTTGGTTGATATTTGATCATTTTTTTGTTATTACGTACTATGATATGGGGCTATAGTCTTTCTATAGATATATTATATACATCCACTAATAGTTTACAACCTATGACATATGGATAGGTATGATTGAGGTCCCAATGAAGATCTGGTCCAAACACTAATGATTGTTCTTGGTTCAGGAAAATTAAAGAGTGGTATCAGAAATTTTATGTGATTAATATCATAATGTAAATGAGTTTATGTTTTTTCTTACTATTTAAAGATATGGTAGACTAGTGACATAACAATGTGTTAATGTGTTGGAGATTATGACGGATATCATACTATTTCATCATGAAAACCATTTATGATAGGAATTCCAGGTTGCCTAGGGTATGAGATTACTATTATTGGATTTTTATTTTATGATTTTATGATTTCACTAATAATTACACACATGTATTTTTTTGGATTTTAGATTTATTAGTTTATTTCTCTTATCCCATTAGCAAGTGGCTTATGTTTATGATTCATACTTGGTTTGTAGGATTCATATGAAATTTTTGTGCTTGATTGTTATTTTCATCACAAAAAATATAGAGTTTAGTTATTTAAAGTGTTATTAATGACTTATATTTCATTTTATCATAAAATTTTTTAGTGAAATTATACATATATGAACTATAATATATGTTTCTTATGATTACATCCCATGTGTATCTAAATTGATATGATCCTTGATGATGATTATAAAATCCCTATTTTAATGGATGTATGATGACTTGAGTGGTCTAGTACATGTATTTTTTTATTTTTGACAAACCTCTTTCGGTGATTAAGAAAATTAGTTTGGTTATTTAAATTGTTAGTTACAACCGACATGGTGTTCTACCATATATCTCATTGGTCAAATTCTAACTAACCAGACTATCTGGATTTGGTATACTTGATATTGATCATGTAAGAAAGATACCATTATATGTATAATTGCTGATGGATGAGAATATTATCCTTGATGGTGTGGATGTTTTATACAGAGTCTTAGTGAGAATCAACCTGAAATCCTGATTCTTGAGGGGATGGTATTTTAGGCAGATTCCCAATGAGAATCAATGCCCTAGTAGGATGATGATATGTCTTGTGATGGCTGATATTTATATACATGAGAACCTTAGATTTGATAGTTTGAAATTTTATTTATCATGTGATATTGGTAATGATAATGGATAGGTGTTTCCAATAATCTATGACTTATATGAGATATAAAATATGAGTTAGGTGGTTTAACCTAGTGCAGTTGAGATGTGTCTTGGGATATTAGAGAAGCAAGACTTATGATTGAGGTGAGATTTAACGTACTAGGGTAACCCAAGTGAGGGGTTATCACAATATTTTGGATTATTTATAATGGGGAAGCATGAGTATATTCTATAGGATATGAGATTAGTGCATGTGAGGTGAAACCAGGTATGTGGTATAGGCATATAGATTCCTTGAGATTTCATGCTATAATACACTTGATGTTCTTTGGAATTAATATATGTTTTATAGGGAAGGATCAGTAGGATACCTGAAAATGGTGACTTTGGATGTGGTTCCTAATTATATAGTGAATTTTGATCCTATATTGTTAGATTTAGGATGGTTAGTGCATGGAATGGCACTTCAAGTTTTAGTAAGACACCGGTTGATGGATGGTCATGGAGTAGACAATGTACTTGGTTAAATTCCATATTTTGAAGAAGAGTGTCAAGGGTACTTTGGGAAAGATAATATGGACATGAATGAGGTTCAAAGTTAGTGATTAGTCACAAAAACATATATTTAATGAGACATGACTCATGGGAGAATGAGTTGAGCTATGTGACTGGGTGGTACAGGAGTGTAAGCCTATTTTCTTTAGATGAGATTGAGATAGAATGCACTGGTTACACATGGTTCTATTAATTTTTTATCAATGAGAAGCCGTATATGAGTCTAGGACCAATGGTTTTAGTGAAATTCTAGCTAGATTAAAAACCCAAGGTGTTGGATGATAATGGGGAGTGTGTTTTCTATGATGCCGATGACACTATAAATGGCATGGAGTCTGTAGTTGACAATGGTTAATTGTATATTGGTAGGAGTGACATGCATGTGATGATGAAGCCTATTGAGGTCATGATTTAGGAGTAGCATATGGGAATCCATATGGTGGAGAATGCACCATTGGTTGTTGGAGGGTGTGTCCCTCATTTTGAATGAAATTTCAGTGGAGGATGAGGATGATCATCCTAGTGATCTAGAAAGAAGAAGTGGTTGATATTTCGTGTTAGATCTTGGGTATGAGTGAGATATCCATATATAGTCATTATGTGTGGTAATGAATGGAGCATGAAGCATTAATGTGTGACCCCATGTTGGTATGGTCATATTTTTAATGAGATTGGTCATTGGATGATTGATGTGGTGTTAGATTTTGGTGAGATAGTAAATCAAATTTTATCTGGTTCTATATAGAATTCCAAATTTGGGATTCAAATATAGTTTTTGATGGAGTCTATGCATTGTCATTAGGACCAGGATGGTTTTGATGTGATCCAAGCATGGGTCAGATCGATGGTGCGTCAATTATCAGGTGAGAGATTGAAAAATATTGAAGGTGGTTGGTCAAGGTTCTAACTGTAGAATCACACTAAATTCCAGATTTAGGATTTAGTGTGGTTGATTTAAAAATATCATGATTCCCATGTGGATAAAAGTACTGGGATCAGGTGATGGTCATTGCATGTTGATAGGTGAAGATGAGCGTTCCTGAGAATGGTTTCCCAAAGGATTCCAAACCATTGTTTTCATATATAATTGGGTGTAATGATATAGAAACTGTATCATGTAGATTTTTGAACCACTAAGATCTACATTTCAGAGGACGATTCTAATAGTGGGAAGAACCATGGACTAGAATTGGTCCGCATGAGCTGAGTTTTATGATGGGAGTTCCATAATACAAAAGATGAAGTGATAGATGAAATCATGGTGTCTTAGAATATATGGTATATATTAAACACCATGTATATGTTTTACTGGAATATATGAGTGGTGGATATATTTTTGATGAATAGTTTTCTTCATGTTTGGTGTTGTGCAAAGGAATCATTCCATGTTACAGGGTAGGATGCAATAAGTTGACTATGAATTTATGAAAGTATATGTTGGGATTAATTATTTAATAGTCAAATATACTTCTCAAGGATGAAAAGTTTTATGGGGGGGGAGGTTGTAATACCCCATAATACTTATCGGTGTGAACTTATGAGCTAATTTTATTTTTTGGTTTAATGGGAGGTTCATTTTGAAAATTGAGATTTCAATTAGGATTATAAATTATTAGACATATCAAATAGATGTATTTTTTTGTGGTTTGAGTCTTAGTGGATGAATCAACTGTTTGGAGGGGCATCAAAGAAGTGTCATGTGGACTAGGAGATGAATTTTAGTTTCTACAACCATTTACACTATGAACCATGGGGTTCACTCCATTAATGGGGCTGGCTAAGTGGTTCCCATATGCCTCTAGGATTTTACCACATGTTCTATGGTTAATTCCATGAATGACGTTCAACAAAGGGATATACAATATTCCTTAGGCCATTTAGGCTATGAATGCATTAGGTTATAGGTATTAATAGATTGAAACTTATTAGTCATGCCGTGAATGATGTTGGGTGGCATGTTTTCATATTTTTTTTTGTAATTTACAACATTTTTTATGTAAATTTTACACTTAATCCCCTCTATTCCTTTCCTTTTGTGTGAGACAAACCAAGGAGGATATCCCCCTCCACCTCCTCTAATTCTCCTTGATTTTGGGGTGTTTTTGTTTCATTTTGTGGTTAATTGAGGTGTGATATAATATATTATATTCTTTTTATTCCCCTTCTTATTTGTCTCTAATTTTATTTCTTTAGTTTAGAGTTTTAGTGCCGATTTACTCATATCATAGTGTAATTGGATGATTTTGATAGGGGTTTTTATGGTTATCTAAAGGGAATCCCAAAAGGATATCTACACACTATTCCCCAATGTTTTGATTAAGGGGAAAGAGTTAGGGACTCATAATGATGGGTGGTGACCAGATAGACTTGGGAAACCCTCTTCAGAGTTGTCCAATTGTGAATTAAAAATGAAATAACTTCTTGATTATAGTAGGAGTTCCCATGAGCATACCCCTTTCGTTTATGAATCTTTTTATATGCATGTGATATGTGCTACCACCTATAAGGGTGATTAACCTTTTATTTAAAATAAATCATTTGTTTAAAATGAAATTCTTGTATTGTACAAAGTGTTAAGGACCATGGCAGACCTTTTTGTACTGAATGTATTTCTTTGACCATTGATGTTCAAGGAATTGATTATGATGATTCTTTTTGTGATACTTGAATCCTTAGGGATGAGACATTAATGAACTTAGTGATTGTAGAAGACTTAGGTAGGTGACTTAAACCCCTTGAGTAGATATGGGTGATGAATTGAGATCGATTGTCCTAAGAAGGCCATGAAAGATGGATGATATAATTCAGAATAATTGAGATGAGTGTGGGGGAGAGCATTCCACCTCCACTTATATGTTACCACATGGGTGGGTAGACCCCATGGATATTTATGGATAGGTTGGGTGAGTGAGAAGACCTAATAGTATTTGGGAATAGATACAATACTATTTACATCTATTAAGAGTGATTCCTTAAAGTATTTCTTAGGAGTCCAATGAGGCCTCAACATGAGTATAATGATACCGAGGGGTGTTATGCCATCAAAGTGATAGGTGTTGTCCCAATAGATGATCATATGATAGAGGATCCCAGTTGGGGTTCCCTAGTATTGATGAGACCTAGTGGACCCTGGTGGGTTCTCTAATGAGATGTTAACCCTAGATATAGTGCGTCTGGGAAAAGTGTGGCAATGATTGCAGCTGTCAAACTAGAATCAAAATCAATGATGTGATCTTGATATGGATATGATGATTTTTGGTCACGAAATTGAGAGGCCAAACATAGAGTTTTTAAATGGGTTTATGTCGATGTCCAACCCTTATAAGACACTTATGGGATCCTTGTATACACTCCTTGGATATAGTAGTTATTCCAGATGCTATGATTTCATAGGGTCACCCCTTGGGAGTAAAAAATTATTCTGGATACTTGTGGATACCCCAGACATGATCCCTAGATATGGTAGTTATGCATGATATTAAGGATTTCCTTGGGTCATCACCCTAGGAATCGATGTTAATGACTAATGATTATGGAACCCCAAGGATTACCTACTAAGTATATATAATTATGTATGATGATGATAGATCACATAGGATTACCTCATATGGATCAATGATAATTCCTGATGAATAAATTTCACATAATATTACCTCCTAGGGATTAATTATAACACATGATTACTACTGGATTTCCTAGTATTTACTTACAGAGATCAGTGATGATGTTTAATGATTATTGATATCATAGGATTACCTCCTAGGGATCAACATGATTCCATATGATTATAGATCACCTAGGATTACCTTATCGGAATTAGCAATGAAACATAATGATTATTGATCACCACAAAACTGGGCAAGGCCAGCACCACCCCTTTATCAGCACTTTTTTTAGCGCTGATAAAGGGACCCCGTTTATCAGCACTTGTTTAGTAGCACTGATAAAGGGGGGGCATTTATCGGCACTTTTTTTAAAAGCGCTGATAAAGGGTCGAATTCAAATCTTTTTTTTAAAAAATATTAATATATAAATATAGTAATACAATTATATTGATATAAATATAATATATAATTTTTAAATATATTTTAGATAAGTATAAATGTACATTTACACTTAATATACTTAATATATAATATATTTGGTGAAAATGGATTCCTAAAAAATTAAAAAAATATTTTTAATTAATAATTTGATAATTATTATGGTGTAATTGTAATTTAATAACAATTTGAAGAATAAAAAAATAAAAAAAAAATTAAAGAAAGATCCAAAATATGTTGAAAACGCAACTCAAACTTCAAACAACCATAACTTTTGATCCAGGTGTTCATTTGAGCTCTACCACATATCAAATCGAAGCCTGCGACTAGCTCTACGTCTCTGTGACCTGGGAGAACCCTAGTGAAGCGGTTTTTGATGCCAAAAGAGGACCATAAGGCCTCTAAAACTGAGTTTTTAGTCGGAGTACCCAGATTTTTTAACATTTTGTGGATTTTCAGCCTCATTTAAGGGGGTATTATTGGATTTTTTTTGGTGGGGACTGAATTTATTCCAAGGTATTACATTCGTATTGATATTATGTCTTTGAAAGTTTATCGTTTTTTATAATGAACTGCGATTTATAATCAAATATATAACTATTTGTACATATTTTTTATATATTCACACCTAAAAATTAAATTTTTGAAATAAATAATTAAACATATTTACATATAAAATATACTAGCTTTATCTAAATAATAACTAATATCCATTTTATTTAAAATACCAATATATAAATATTTATATAACTACTATATATTAATATAACTATATATATATTAATATATATATATATATTAATATAACTATATATATATATTAATATAACTATATATATATATTAATATAACTATATATATTAATATAAATATATATTACTGTAAAAATAAATATAACGAAATATATATATAAATAAATAGATATATCATGAATAAGAGAACAAATCAATATAGGGTAGTGGCAAAGGCATTAGGTGCGCATGGGGGAGGTCTCGAGATAAAATCCGGGTGGAGGAAAAGACGTGCATGCAAGGGTGATTTAAAGGGATAGAACTGATAAAGGGTGTAGGCGGTGCGGGAGGGCACTGGATGTGTGGGAAATCGCTGATAAAGGGGGGATCAAGCGCTGTAAAAAGACCCCCCACGAGATTGGTAGTATTTTTTTTTCTATTTTTATCAGCGCTAAAAACAAGCGTTGATAAAGACCCCTTTTATCAGCGCTAAAAAGATAGCGCTGATAAAATACCCTTTTATCAGCGCTTCTTTTTAGCACTGATAAAAGACCCCTTTTATCAGTGCTTTTTTTAGCGCTGATAAAAGGGGTCTTTATGAGCGCTTTTTGAAGCGTTGATAAAGGGGACCCCCCCTTTATCTTCACCGGCATTATCAGCACTTTTTCTAGCACTGTTAATGGCCATTTTTAGCACCGATAAAAGCCATATTTGTAGTAGTGAGGGATAAATGATAATTCTTAATGACTTTTGTACTATATAGTATTAACTTCGAGGGATCAGTGATGAGGCCTAATGATTATTGATTGCCCAAGATTACATATTAGGGATTAACAGTGATTCCTGGTACTATATTTGGTGTCTTTAGATACTTTCAAGGATCTAGTGTTTATGATATCTTCTATATTTCCATTAGAATAGATATTGGTTGGTAAGGGCCTATGATGTTCTTAGAGACACTCTATCACTAACTGAATCGGGTTTAGTTATATTCCAAGTTTCATGGTATAACCTAAGGATCAAAAGTGTATATTTATTTACAATTCCTTATTTTTTTTTATTTATTTTACAATAATATAACATGTTCACATTGAATTTACTAGTTATATATGGGGAAACATTGGTGGTTCCCTTATAAGTTGTACTCACACCTTGCTCAGGTGACCATGACAATTGGGCACCCAAGAAAACTTCAGTGATTGTGGATTTTGGTTGTGAAGAGGACCAGTGTAGCATGATCGAGAAAAATTTCTTAGATGGGATTATATATTGGGATGATGTAGGGTTGAGGATGGAAATAGAGCCTAAATTTCTTTTTATTATTTTATTTACCTTATATATGTGATCAAACCAATGGGAGATCAATATTGTTATATTTGAGAATGAACATGAGTTTGTATGACTATATGATTTTGCATTTACATTTGATATTGATGAATGTTGTTTGTTTATTTTTTCTCTCTAATGGATTCCTATTATTCTAGATGATGTTTTATAATATTATTTTTTAGTTTTCACTATGAAATGGGGGTATAGTATCCCCATGGTAACACCTTAAACCCATGAAGCTAGATGAAATCCTCTAGTGTACAAGGAGGTGTGCCTGAGGTCTGAGTGACTCTCCAGTCTGGACATTGATGACTGGTCTTGGTTTAAGAATGTTAAAATCTCTATATAGGATGAATAACTCTTAAAAAGTAGAAAAATCATTTTTAATCAGTCTAAAAATATGCTTTTTTCATAGTTTTATTAATGCTTATGGATTGATACTTACAGATTGATACACACTCAATAAATCATCTATACGATCCCAACATGCTTATGGATAATCTTTAGTTCATCCTTATGAAGTCTTTACATAAGGCGAAATGATACTCACTATCCTGAAAATGATCCTTATATATAATGATAAAGTGATACTTACATAGAATCAATGTCTTTGCTGTATTTTGATTATAGAATACCTTAAATGCTTCTAGAACCTCTTTTACTAATTTCCAGTCCATCTCAATAAACTAAAAAAAACTTCTCATATATATCATAAAAATTTCATTCAAGGTTACCAACAATGAAAAAATCTCCAAAAATTATAAGGCCACTTCAATCTACCCCTTTGTATTTATTGTCAACCCACACAACTCCTTAAAATGAACTTTTTGAACTTTATGCTCCCATTTAAGAGACACCGTAGGTTAAAGTAGTGTTTTTGAGAGAAATTAATCTCTTAGTGACAAAAAAATTTCATCCAAGTGAGAAGATACTCCCACTAAATGAGGTAACTCACTTATTTAAATAACTTACCCTTTTTACAATAAAAATAACCACTAAGTTAAAAAGAAAAGGATATAAATGAATTTATTGTCATACATTTTAAGAAATATATTACATAACTTCCAAGAAAATAGTTTTTATTTTAATTCCGTCTCTTTAACAATATAATCTAATTCTCAATGGGGATCCTCCTAAAAAAATTTAATTATGTGAGAGGGTATGGACATTCATGTTTTTATTTAAGAACTCACATCTTTCCTTAAGGAAAATCTTGCTAAAAATATCATCTAGCTAGTTTTGGGTAGGAATAAATTCCAAATTGATGTCTCTATTAGACAACCTATATTTAATGAAATTAAATATAATATATATACACTTATACTATGATTGTTGTATATGATTTTTTATTAATTTCTATATCCTTTTGATTATCACAATAAATTCTTAGGGTCTGTCAAATTTCACATTAAAATCAGCTCACTAATCCTTCATACAAATCATTTGAGTGCAGGAACTAATAAAAAAACAAATTCAACCAATTTTATAATCATTGTGATTTAATTCCACTTCATATAGTGCTATATCATAGGGAAATCTCACAAAATAAAAATTCTACTTGAATTTTTTTTATCATCACAATCACTTAACCAGTTTGCATATATAAATCTAGAAAAAAATAATTTATTTTATCTTATTGTATAATATCCCATTAGTTTACAATCCCATTTAAACATCTAAAAACCATTCTAGCATCCATAAAATGTGAATATTTTGGGTCACACTAATATATAGTATAAAGACTCACATCATATTCAATATCTGTTCTTGAATCTATAAGATAAAGTAAGCATCCAACAAGTGTTATGAATTTCATTTTATTGAAACTCTGAACTTTGATATATATAGATAATTTCAGACCCACTTGAATGGGTATATACACTAGTATTGAATCCTTCCTTTCAAAATTATTTTTCAATTCTATAGATCACTTTTATTGGGATAAAAAGATAAAATTTTCTCCTTGAATAATTTAAAACCCTAAGAAATACCTCAACTTACCAAGCATGGAAATTTAAAATTGTTTCTTATTTTTTTGGAAATTTATTTGAAATAAATTTTTTAGTCACCTACAAAAATGATATCATCAAAATATACAATAATAATGAGTGTACCTGATTTCATTTCTTTGATATACAAGTTATTTTCTACCTTACCCTTGATAAATACCAACACTTTCAGATAGTTTTCAAGCCTTGAATTCTAGGGACTTAGAGATTGATTTAATTCATATAACTAATTCTTTAATTTTTAAACTATTGAGTAATAATTATCATGCAAAAAACCCTTAGGATTCTCAATATACACTTCTTCTTTAAGTTCTCTATTCAAAAAGGTAGATTTGAAATTGATTTAATATATTTTGTATTACCTATATGCTTACAAAACATGGGACATTATTATGGAATAAAATATTGAAACTATAGTAATGGTTTCTCAAAATCCCCTCTTTCAACTTTAGAATAACCTTTTCATACAAGTATATCCTTATTTATGACAACATCGTGTTTATCATTTAGCTTGTTCCTAAATACCTATTTTTTTCCAATTATATTTTTGTTATTGGGTCTTGGAAAAGGATCCCATGTAATATTTTTTCAATATAATTCTACTCATTATACATAGATTTAATCCAAAATTTATATTAAATGGATTTAATTATTAAAATTGGCTCAATTTGTGACATTAAATCTATTTGGTTTTCATAGTACAACCCTATTTTGGTTTTTATTGAAGCTGATTGATTTAAAATAATATTATTTATTAACACATGTTTTTTTGGATTTTGGAACTTCTATTTTTCATTCCCATTAGTCTCCTACTCAAAAATAGTTTGATATAACTCAACTTTAACAACTTTTTTTCCAAATTATGCTTGTATAACACCTTATTCATTAGAATTTTACGTAATACTACATCAAGAGAATTAGATATAGAATTAGTTTTAATAATTTTTAAATAATAACATTCTAAAACTTATTTTTCCTCTTGTTCCAATATCTGTATCCATTCCCAGTTGATAAATATTGAAAAAAGACACCCTCGTTAATCTTTTTATCGAACTTACCCTATTTTGAGTTTTTAATTTTTATAAGGTAGGGACTATCAAACACATAGAATATGTTCATAGTGGGATTAATTTTATACCATATCTCATAATAATCCATGTTAGAATCTAATCTCCATTAACATCAATTCTAAATATTAATAGTTACACAAACAAATTCTCTCCAATAGAACTTTTAGAGATAACATTTTACTAAGATTATTTTTTCATTCTCTACTAGGATCCTATTATTTCTATTAGTAACTCCATTTTTCTGGGGTGTATATAGATTTTTTACTAGTATTTTCTCCCATGTTTTTCAAGGTAGGATTAAAATTCTATATCTATGAACTATTTACTACTTATAGATATTAATTTCTTGATGCACACCCTCAATTATATCTCAATTTTTATTCTAAAGGTTTTAAATATATTAACTTCCTTATACTTTTGTTTTATAAAACCACATTGTTTGTTCTAGTATATTAATAAGTAAATGTGATGAAATAAAGATAAACTTGAGTGTAATTATTTCTCATGGGTCTACTCAAATTAGAGTGTATCAACTTAGGAGGCTTGGTGATCTGAATTTTAACTCTTTTAATACTCCCTTGATTGATTTTCCCTTTCTATAAGGTCTCACTAACTTCTTACCTTTCTCTTTTGAGGTGAGAAAATCCCCCACCATATTACCCTTGAATATCTTGATTAAGTTTATCTAATAATGATGACCCAGACTTATATACCATAATTTATTTGTATCTTTTAAAATTATGTATAATTTTTTTTGAGTCTCTAATCTGATAGATATTTCCACTGGTCCTTTCACCTAAAGTGATAATATTACCATCTTTAATTCTATTAATGATACAATTTTTTCTCCAAAAAATTACCCCATTCCCATCATCACGCAATTTAATCACACTAAGTAGACTATTCTTGGGCCTATAAATATATAATACATATTTTCTATTTTAGTTTTAAGACTTGATTTTAGTTGTTCTAATGCCTTTAATATTTAAATATATTTCATTCTAAAAAGTTACATCACCATCATCATGTTCTTATATTTTTTTTCAATATATTTGTATCCCCAGTCACGTGTGATGACCATCCACTATAAAGTATCCATGGATTGCTCTCATTACTTTATTTGATAGTTACCTCAATAATAAGTGATATAATAGCATTGTTTTTATGTTGTATCTTCTATTCCATATCTATCTGTTGTTTTCAACCTATAATCAGGGTCATACACTCTGTTTTTATGGTGACCTTTCTAGTCAAATATTCCATAGATATTCTCAATCCCTTAAAACATTTTTTACATAAGTATCACATATGGGTTCTCATTTTTTTGTATACTCATAGATCTATTGATTTTTTCATCTCATTGGATCCCGCTAAACTCTGAACTTTGGCCCCTAAAATTAGATCTTCCATAAAACTATTGAGTATTTTTTTGAAAATATTCCTATTTTATCAAAGAAGTATAAACATTATTTTTCATAGTATTTAAATAACCTTGATTATTAAAATAACTCCCCACTACCTTAGATATAGTAGACCCCCCTAGAGGTTTATCTCAATCCAGTTTTTTCCATATTGGTATTTAGGACCTGCATAGTTAGTTGGAATAGTTTTGATATTTTCAGATATAACAGGTGCATATTTTACACGAGTTGATGAACAAGAGTTATAAAAATGCTAATATTATTAAGAATTAACTTATTAATATTTAATAAAATAAATATTCATTTTTACAAGGGTATTTTTAGCTTTAATATTATTTGATTTATCCTAATTAAGCTCTTCTTCTCAACCAGTCACTTTCTTCTCAAGTTATTTGATGATTTTATCATGCTTAAACACTCTCAATTTTTGAATATTAATATCCTAAATGTGATAATTTTATTTAATAAAAATCCTATCATCATAATTTTTCACCTTTATCAAATCCTTCTTAAGATATTTTATTTTTTTCTTGAGTTGAGTATTTCTTTCAATACATACTTATTGTTTAGTTTTCAATATACACACCATATAAGTCACATCACTTTATTCTTATCTTTCACCACTTGATATGTATTCTATTTTCTTAACACTATTTTTCTCAAAACATTCATGAAGTAAGCATATCTTCTTATACACTCCTTTTAAAAATCACTACTTGAGGATGAGAAGTCTTATTACTTCTTACTCTTGATTTGACTTTTTTTATTTCTTCATTATCTTTCTTCCTTTTTCTAGATTCTTATTGTCTTTGGAAGATTTTCATTTTAACATCCTATTTGGTTTCTCTTCATACTTTTTTTATTAGACTCAACACTCTTTTTTTCTTAGGAAAATATATAGAAAATATCCCATTCCCCCAATTAAATAATTTTAAGGGAATATTTTCTTTATACTTGTCTTGTCATATTTTTAGATTCTTTGATATAAAATCCATAAATTTATTATGGAATTAATTAATTTCATTGATTATCTTTGTTAATTTTTATTTTGTTCATGAATTTTAAATCCATCTCCTCCTTATCCTTCTTATTAAAGATGAGTATTTTCTATTTCCATAATTCAAAATAGAATTGTTGAACTCATCAAGGGAGAGATATTCTATATATTTAATGGAAGAAATATTTAGCTCAAATATTCCTAGAAAATTATTTCTTAATTTTTAACCATAGTAAAATCTTTCAGATTATCTCAAAATCCACTGATATGACTAAATATTTGATTTACCCCTATAAAATAGTCATTAATAGTTTTATCCTTATCCATTCAAGTATCTTTGTGCTTAAATATATAAATATTTAATTTTTCTTATTTGATATTGATGTTTCCTTCATAAATGTTCTCAAGTTTATCCCAAATTTCTTTGGTCATCCAAAAGACTATTACTTTAATGTAAATTTTTTTCGAAATAAATGATATTATAATATTCCTAGAATTACCATTTATCTATTTGTTCCTTTTACTAGTAAATGAAAAATATTTATCTACCATAATGGGTCCAAATATTTTTTAAAAAATATAACTTACTTAAAAACCTTGTAAAAGTAGAATAATTATCATTCGATTCTTCCAAACATGAAAAGTTTTCCCATAGGAAAAGGGAACACCTTTCCCTATGACATGTTAGATTTATAATCTACTTTGAATTTCACTTCCTCAACCATATGAAAGAATTAAATGAATTCAAATAACATGATAATTTTTTCATGGTTCAACCTTAATGTTAGAGCCTAATCCTTACCAGATTCAGATCAAGTTTTGTGAATTGTATTCGCACTAATATAATAGTGATTACTAGAGATGGGTAGTGTTTTTACTTGGCTCTAGATAATATTTCAATTGGATAGTACAATGTAAGGGCATGTGAAATCCTATAACTTTTACTGTAACAATAATTAAATGATACTGTTTACCTTGATACCACCATCCTTTGAATATTTCCTCATCGCTATTTAATGATCAAGATCATCAGAGAGCATCAAAATTCCATTACATCAAATATATTATTTTTTTCTGAGCCTTGACTTGAAAAATCACTCCCCTTACTGATTATCATGGAAAGAGGTGGGGTGGTACTAATAATAGGTGATATTCTATGGACACCAAAGGCTGACAATAAATGAAAATGGTTTAAAAACACAAAACATGGTGGAATGGTTTTCCATGTAGTAAAAACATACTCAAAAAACACATAACGCAATAGAAATAAATAAAACCAGATACATCTATATACATGATGCATAAACCAAATCGATATTAATGGAAGTGAAAAAGAAAATAATAAACATTAAATCAAAGACCACTATAAGAGTAACAATATAATAGTATGGAATAGAAAACTAAGAATAAAAAGCCACAAAGTCTCAAACACCAAGGTGGCACCACTATAGACCAAGAAACAGACCAATCCAAGCCCCTTATTCACTAACTATGAAAATGACATCAAAGACTTATGATGAAGAATTAAGATACCTACTCCTTTTCTGCATCACGAAAAACAACATCTGGATACCCATAACATCACATTTGTAGTGGGTGAGTAATCATACCTAGTAGGAAACCAATAAGATAATTTTCTCACATGTCACTAAGAGAAGAAATATGTTATCTCACCAAATTATAATACAATTTAAAATAATATAAAAATAAGATATTTTTTTTTTCACAATATAAAATATAATTAATGAAAAGGTTTTCTAATAGTATTTAAACAAAATATAGATTCCCATTCTAGAAGTAGAAGTAGTTAATAAATTATAATTTGGAATAATCATTTTTGTACTCTCTCTCTATCTCACCCAAGTATACCAAATGAATTCCCTATGTTCACAAGTGGTGATATGTTCTCCTCTAAGCCATCACTTAGAAGTAATTCTTCCTTATGGCATTCTAGGTGGCACTGTTCACCAAATTTGTAATAGGCTAGAAATTCTAAACCTAGTTTTATTATGGAAATATTTTATTAAATGTATTTATTTATAATTTAAACCTTATTAAGATGTTTTTATTTAAAATAATAATTGAAATTAATTATTTTATTTAATTATAGGTACATTTTTCAAATTTATTCTAGAAGAAAATATTATTTTACTTTGTTTAAAGAATATTTCAAAATAACCATTTTTATTGAATAGAATTTATTTTTATCAAAACTTTTATTTAATAGAATATTTTAATATATATATATAGTTAATTAGTTTTTGATTTTCAAAATATGCTATATATATATATTAGTTTTGAATTATATAAAATTATGAATATAGTATAAAACTAATACTATTATAAAATTATAATTTTATTTTAATTAGATATTGAGATTATAAATGGCATTTAAGATTATTATTTTAAAGTATTATATATTTTAATATTAAAAATGTCAAATATTTTAGGTAACATTATCTTAATCTAATGTAAGACAAAAAAGTGTATTATTAATATTTTTAACATATTTAATTTTTAAAAATAGTGTAATTATGTAAATTAATATTGAATATTTATAATAAAATTTTTTATTATACAAATATATTTTTTTTAATAAATTTATTAATAAAATGAATATTATTTTTATATAAAATATTATTAGATTATACAATTATTTTATAAAATTTTAATGTAGAAATTAAACTTATAATATTATAAATATAAAATATTAACCATTATATTATGTATATTAAATTAATTATTTATATAATAATGATATAAAAGTAATACAAATTATTTGTTAAATATTTAAAGTAATAATTTTTATAAAAAAAATTAAATAATTTGGATAGGGGAAAAAGGGGGCGTCAATCCGGTGGTCTGTGAGGGTGTGTTATGCTGATTGGAGGGGCCTCAGCCAACGGGTTCCATTTAGGAAGTGTCGACAATGAGGGAGAAAGTGAAAACTGAGGCTGAGGCTAAGTCACATTGCAAGGGGGTGGTCATTGAGCTTCGAGTCAAGGAGGCCAAGAATCAGAATGAACTAATGGATCCCGAGGATTCTTTTTGCGCGCTGAAAGAAGGATCAATAACGGCTGAGTAGTATCGTCTGTGGATAAGGTGGAGTCTGGTGAATTCAGATCCTAGCACCGATCCGAGTTAGGATTTTTTTGGTCTAGATCTATGACATAAACTTTAACGTCTAAGTCTTTGGATATTAGTTAGGCCTTTCTTTCTTTTAGGTTTTTAGATTTCATCAATTTAACAATTAAATTTGTCATCATTGTCTTCTCTATTGAATTCCCTAATCTCTATTTTGTAATTTTTATTCCCTGGTTTTCATATGCAGTCCTTGGTCCACGAATGCTTTACTTTTGGATTATAAAAATTTGGTATACGATTTTGTTCCACTAATTTGTTTTCCAAACCTTGTTTAACTCCATTTAATGTTGTTTATGTTAATTTTATTGATTTTGATTTTTCAAACTTTGAACAAAATAAAATTTGTTTGGGTTCACTTTTGTTTTCCAAATATATTGTAGTTGTAATTTAATATTGATTATATCAACATTTTGGCTCTATAAGTAGTTATTTCATTTGTGCTATGCTATTTTCTCTCTCGGATGAACCTGCCAATATTTTATATTGAATATGTTAATATTTTTCTTTCCAAAACTGTATACCTAGCTTATATTGAAAGCAGTATTAGTGTTTTTTTACACATAGTAGGAATGTATTTCTTTAAAATGATTCATTGTTCTCTTGAAATGAGAAAAAACTAGTCCGTATTTCTGGGAGAGGATGTGTTTGTGTGCTGCGCAGCAGAAGGCTTGTAGCTATGGTCTGCTGTTCAGGTAAGGGATATTTTTTTACAAATTACCAATTTTTTGAGACACAATGTTTCATGTTTTCTATTTCATGATTTTCAACCATTATTTTTTTTATGGTGAAATAATTTCACCCGATTTTCAAATGTTAATTTGAATATTTATGTCAAATTCTGCCATTACCAATTAACATGATTTATTTTAAAACATATATTTAACTATCATTTCATTTCTGTAAGGATATACTGAAATTATTTTTAAATTTTGATTCTTGGTTTTATTAAATTATATAATGGGACTTTTATTTATTTATTATCATTGTATATGTATAATTTATTTTCATTTTTAAGTATGTGTAGGTTCTTATGTGTGTGTTTTGGGGTGTTTCTATGATTTGGTCATGAGTAAGGGTGATATGAAATTCATTTTCAGAATCCTATCCCTTGCAATTCTTTTCTTTTACTAAGATCTATAAGGGGAAATAATTTTATTTCAAGAAAGTATTAATATCCATCGGTTAATGTTTTCATGAATACACAATTTAGGTATGTATGTAATTATAATGTTGGGTATATACATGTATATATAAATAATTCATTCGGGAACATAACATATATGTATGTGTAAATAATTTATTCATACATATATATAAGTATTTATTTAAGTACATAACTAATCATAATTCAATTATTTATGACTATTTATATCAATTTGAATATATAAAATCATGGCATCATTCTTGTTATGTTTATAATTTTATCGCCATGATTCTAGAAAAAATGCGTATAATATGTCATCATGTTTTACCAACATTATGGGTGTCACATTTGCATATAAATATGGCCATGTGTTATTCTTATCATCGACACCCATTTCATTTAAAATAAATATGTGGTTTCAATTTTAAAATTTTAATGTTTTAGTTTCAAAATTAATAGGTACACCATCTTCATCAAAAGTGTTTTATTTTAAAGGTTACTTTTATAGTTTTATGTGTGATACACAATTTTTTATTGCTTAAGAGTGTTATATAATGATAATGATAATTTAATAATGCTATACAAAGAATTTAGATTTTCATGTCATAAAACTATGCTTATAATCAATTAAGAAATTGTGTGATAAATATATTTACATAAGATACAGTTTTAAATTATCACTTTTTATAAAATGAATTACATGAGTTAATGAAAGGGATTTGTAGTACATGGATGATTAATATTATTAACACTTAATGTAAAGTTAAATGACACGAGTTTTGGTGTTATCTAAACTCAGAAGTGATTCCCAAGAAAAGTATATATATAAATATATACACACACAAGTATTATCTTTAAACTAAGGGTTATTTATATTTTGGTGTGATTTAACGTGTTTTGGTGTAACGGATGGTTTCGTTGAAACTCTAACTATTTTTCAAGGATTAATAAATCCAATTATGATTTTTAAGCCATTATTCCACTTAAATATATATATATATATAACAAATTTTATATTTTAAAATTTATTTCATATTAACTTTTCCAAAGTATATTCTCATTTTCCCCTATTTTTTCTAAAATATAAATTTATTCCGTGCTGATGATTTTTAAGAATACAACATGTATATATATAAATGTATATATATATATATATTTATGGAAAAAATTAAGTTCCTTTATTTTAAAAATTAAACTCATGGTATATATATGTATATATATACACACACACACACAAAGGATATAATGTTTATTGACATGTTATAATACTTAATGTTAGATTTTTAAAAAAATTCACATAACATGTCATCGTGTTATTTTAAACTTAAGGATGTTGCATTTGTATAGAGTCATGGTCATGCATCAAACGTAACACCAACACATCTTTCTTTTATAATAAAACTCTAGGTTTCAAATAAATTTTCTGATATTATTAATCACATGTATTTCTTCGAGAATTGAAGTGTTTTAATTATAATTTTATGTGTGAAAAATATTTATTTATTGTAAAATATTATTTTGAGAAGACAAATCTATATAGGTTTTTTTGATTAAATGTGAATTTATTTCATTACTCATTTTATGGATGTCCTACAAATAAAGATTACTATTTCAAGTTTGGGATTAATATTTTTGTGATATTATATGGGTTAAGAGTTAAACTTTTCAAAGTTTTATGGGACACTTCAGATTGTTGAAAAAATATTCACCTTAGTAACTTATCAATGAACTTATTTTTATCTATGATTAAGATTTATATAAATTAAAGTGGCATGTGATACTTTTATTTAAATACATATTTTTATTAGACATATGAGGAATTCATAGGGCTTATTTTTTGATGGGTGAGGCCCGCTATAGCCTCTTAATGAATCGGTAGGTCTCATGAGACAAACTAGGTTATGGAATGGTGCCTTGAAAAAATGGTTATGTATGGTCTTGGCATGAGGCCTTGACCGAATGTTTGTAATGTCTTGTATTATTCATTCCCTTATAATGATTCTAGTATGTGTAAGTCTATGTGATTATTCAAGTATAATAATATCAATGGTTAATGATCATTATCTTATGAAACACTATTAATTAGTTTTATATTTTTAAAGTTCACACAATTTAATATTTTATATTTAAGTACATACTTGTATAAATATTCATTTATAAATAAGAATTAATATTTAGTTTCCAAACCATTAAAAAAAGGTTAAAAATTTATCCATCGTTACATGGTTTTCATATATGTGTTTTGATATTATACTATGTGCAGTTATAAACAAGTAACATTTCATGTAAAAATTTGTATCCGCACACCATGTATGTCTTGGATAACTAAGTGTGGCAATTTTCTAACTCATAAATGGTGTTTCATGATTTTCTTCAAGTATGTGCATATTTTATAATGCATTTTATTCTTAAATAACTTTATCAATTTTGCACATGGGTTTATCCTAAAAGTTGTTTCAAAATCTTTCAAGAAAATGGTGGTGGTATGTTATGAGAAATGTTAATTTCATGGTTTGAAGCATGTGTTTTTAAGAATTTTTTTAATGAAAAAAATTATTTCTTAATGGTTTTGTTTTGAAACCCCGTACTGGGAATATCCAATACTCACCCATTGTCTAAAATTATTTTTCACAGGTCACTTAGAAGTACAAATTTGGATGCCATCATTTTTATGCACATAGAAGAGAAGTTTGTCTTTTGTTTGTTTAATTTTTATTGCAACTCTAATAAACTGTAAGCTTGTATCTAATTCTCTAGAACTTAGATCGGTAAAAGGTCCTCTGTTATGTAATACTTAAGGATGGGTTCTTATAATTGGTATCAGAGGAATGGTCTAGACAAATCAGAAGATCAAATGTTTTTGTCTAGGCGATAGAGTTTAGAAGTCTAACAGTCATAGTTTTCGTAATTCTAAAGAAAAAATTCACATTTTTTTAGTTTGATGAAACGAATTGTGAGGACACAATTAATTTGAGGGGGGAATAATGTAACAACCCAAAAATTTTAAACCTAGTTTTATAAAGGAAATATTTTATTAAATAGATTTATTTATAATTTAAACATTTTTAAGACAATTTTATTTAAAATAATAATTGAAATTAATTGTTTTATTTATTTATAAATAAATTTTTAAAATCTTTTATAAAAGAAAATATTATTTTACTTTTTTTAAAGAATATTTTAAAATAACTATTTTTATTTAATAGAATTTATTTTTATTAAAATTTTTATTTAATAGAATATTTTAGTATATGTATATAATTAATTTGTTTCCAATTTTAAAAATATTCTCTCTATATATATTTATATTTGTTTTGAATTATATAAAGTTATGAATATAGTATAAGACTAATTCTATTATAAAATTATAATTTTATTTTAATGAGATATTGAGATTATACATGACATTTAAAATTATTATTTTAAAGTATTATATGTTGTAATATTAAAAATGTAAAATATTTTAAGTAGCATTATATTAATCTAATATAAGTTAAAAAAATATATTATTAATATTTTTAATATATTAAAATTTTAAAAATAGTATAATTTAGTAAATGAATATTGAACAATCATAATAAAATGTTTTATTATATAAATATAATATTTTTAATAAATGTATCAATAAAATGTATATTTTTTTATATAAAATATTGTTAGGTTATAAAATTATTTTATCACTTTTGAATGTATAAATTAAACTCATAATATTATACATATAAAATTTTAACCATTATATTAATTCTATTAAATTAATTATTTATATAATAATAATGCTATAAATAAAATAAAAATGATATGTTAAATATTTAAAGAAATAAATTTTATAAAAAAATTCAAGAATCGAGATAAGGGAAAAAGGCGGCATCGATCGGGTGGTCCGTGAGGGTGTGTCGTGTTGAGTGGAAGGACCGCGGCCTACGAGTTCTGTCTGGGAAGTGTCGACGCTGAGGGAAAAAGTGAGAACTGAGGCTGAGGCCAAGTCACGCTACAAGGTGAAACTATTGAGCTTCGAGTCAAGGAGGCCAAGCATTGGGATGGACTGATGGTTTCCAAGGAGTCTTATTACATGATAAAAGTTGGATCAATGGAGGCCGAACAACGTTCCCTATGGATGAGGTGGAGTTCAGTGAAGTCAGATCCTAGCACTGATCCAGGTTAGGATTTTTTTTGATTCAGATATGCGAGGAAGGATTTATATTCTATGTCTTCAGATTTAAGTTAGGCCTTAACTTTTTTTTAGTTTTTAGATTTCTTTGGTTTAAAAGTGAAATGTTTTGTTGTTATCTTCTCTATCGATTTCCCTAATCCCTGTTTTTCCATTTTTATTCCCTAGTTTCCATTTGCAGTCCTTGGTCCGTGAATGCTTTACTTTTGGATTATAAATAGTTTTTATACAATTTTGGTCCACTAATTTGTTTTCTTTACCATGTTTAACTTCTTTTAATATTGGTTATCTCAATTTTAATACTTTTGATTTTACCAACGGTGAAAAGAATGAATTTTTTTTGGGTTCACTTTTGTTGTCTGAATTTCTTGTAGTAGTAATTTAATATTGAGTATGTCAGCATTTTGGATCCTGTAGTAGTTATGTAATTTATTCTATGCTGTTTTCTCTCTCAGATAAACCTTAAAATGTTTTATATTGAATATTTTAATATTTTTTGTTGAAAATTGGATACCCAGCATGAATTTTAAGCTGCGTTAGTGTCACTTTACACACAGTAGTAATGTATTTCATTAAAATGTTTCATTGTGCTCTTATGATGGGGAAAACCCATCATATCTGTCTGGGGGAGGATGTGTTTGTGTGCTGTGCAATAGATAGCTTGTAGCTATGGTCTTCTATTCAGGTAAGGGATATATTTTTTTACGTATTACGAATTTTATGAGATTCCATGTTTCATGTTTTCTATTTACTAATTTTCAACCATTATTTATTTTATGGTGAAATTATTTTACCCTATTTTCAAATGTTAATTTGATTGTTTATGTCAAATTATACCATTCACAGTTAAAATGATTTATTTTCGAACATATATGTAATTAAAATTTTATTTCTATAAGGATATACTATTTTTTTAGATTTTTATTCCTGGTTTTATTAAATTATGTAATGAGACTTCTATTTATTTATTATCATTGTATATGTATAATATATTTTTAATATTAAGTACGCATAGGTTCTTATGTGTGTTTTTTGGGGTGTTGCTATGAATTGGTCATGAGTAAGGGTGAAGTTCAATTCATTTTCAGAATCTTGGACCTTGAAATTATTTTCTTTTACTAAGATCTATAAGAGGAAATTATTTTATTTAAAAAAAGTATTAAGATTTCTCGGTTAATATTTTATTGAATACACAATTTAGGTATGTATGTAATTATAATATTGGGTACATACATGTATATATAAATAATTCATTCAGACACATAACATATATATATGTGAAAATAATTTATTCTGATATATATAAGTATTTATTTAAGTACATATCTAATAATAATTAAATTATTGATGATTATTTATATCAATGTGAATATATAAAATCGTGGCATCATTCTTGTTTTGTTTATAATTTTATCCTCATGATTCTAGAAAATGTGCATAATATTTCATCAAGTTTTATCAATATTATGGGCGTCACATATTCATATAAACATGGCCATGCATTATGCTTATCATTGACACCCATTTCATTTAAAATAAATTTGTGGTTTCAGTTTTAAAATTTCATGTTTTAGTTTCGAAATTAATAAGTACACCATATTTATTGAAAGTGTTTTATTTTAAATGTTAATTTTATAGTTTTGTGTGCGATACATAATTAGTTATTTCTTAATAATGTTATATAATATGAATGGTAATTTACTAATGCTATGAAAATAATTTATATTTTCATTTCATCAACCTATGCTTATAATCAATTAAGAAATTTTGTGAACAATATATTTACAGAAGATACAGTTTTAAATTATCACTTTTTATAAAATGAATTACTTGAGTTAATGAAATGGAATTGTAATACATAAATGATTAATATTATTAACATTTTATATAATGTTAAATGACATGAGTTTTGGTGTTATCAAAACTTACAAGATATTCCCAAGAAACATTTATAAATATATTTACACACACACACACACATACAAGTATTATCTTGAAACCAAGGGTTATTTATATTTTGTTGTGATTTAATGAGTTTTGGTGTAATAGGCGGTTTCATTGAAACTTTAACTATTTATCAAGGATTACTAAATCCAGGTATGATTTCTAATCTATTATTTCACTTTTATATATATGTATAACAAAGTTTATGTTTTAAATTTAATTTCATATTAACTTTTCCAAAGGATATTCTCATTTATCGCTATTTTTTTTAAAACATAATTTTATTCCTTGTTGACGAGTTTTATGAATACAATATGTATATATATAAATGTATATATATATATATATATAGGAAACATTAAGTTATTTTATTTTAAAAACTAAACTCATGTTATATATATATATACAAAGGATATAATGTTTATTGACATGTTATAATAATTAAAGTCGCATTTTTTAAAAAATACACATAACATGTCGTTGTGTTATTTTAAACTAAGGATGTCGCATCTACATACATTCATGGTCATGCATCAAGAATAACATCCAAACATCTTTGTTTTATAATAAAACTCATGTTTTCAAATAAATTTTCCAAGATTATAAAGCACATGAATTTCTTAGATAATTGAAGTGTTTTATTTATAATTTTTTTTATGCGAAACATATTTTTTTATTGTAAAAGATTATTTTGAGAAGACAAAACTATATATAAATTTTTGATTAAAAGTTCATCTATTTTATTAATCATTTTATGGATGGACTACAAATAAAGACAATTACTTTAATTATGGGATTAATCTTTTTGTGATATTATATGGGTTAAGAATTAAACTTTTCAAAGTGGTATGTGACACTTTGGACTGTTTAAAGAATATATACCTAAATAATTATTCAATGAATTTATTTTCATCTATTATTAATATTTAAATAAATAAAAGTGGTATGGGAAACTTTGATTTAAATACATATTTTTATTATACTTATGATGAATGCATATGACTTATTATGGGATGAGTGAGGTCCGCTATAACTACTCGATGCATCGTTATGTCTCATGAGACAAACTAGGTCATGGAATGAGGCCTTGAAAAAATGGTTATATATGGTCTTAGAACAAGGCCTTGATAGAATGTTTATGATGTACTGCATTATACATTCCCTCAGAATGATTCTAGTAAGTGGAAGTCCATATTATTACTCAACTAGAAGAATATCCATGGTTAATGATCATTCTCTTATGAACCGGTATTAATCAGTTTTATATTTTTCAAGTATACACAATTTAATGTTTTGTATTTAATTATATAGTTGTATAGATATTCATTTATAAATAAGGATTAAGATTTAGTTTCCAAACCATAAAACAAATGTTACAAATTTATCCATCATTACATGGTTTTCATATATGTGTTTTGATGTCTTTCTATGTGCAATTCTAAACAAGTAACGTTTCTTGTGAAAATTTGTATCCTCACACCTGATATGTCTTGGATAACTAAGTGTGGCCATAGTCTGACTCATAAATGGTGTTTGATTATTTTGTTCAAGTACTTGAATGTTTTATAATGATATTTTTGAAACTCTTAAATAAGTTTAACAAATTTGTTGATGGGTTTATCCTAAAAGCCGTTTCAAAATCCTTCAAGAAAATGGCGATGACCTGTTATAAAAAAATGTTAATTTCATGATTTAAATAATGTGTTTTAAAAAAATGTTTTGAAGAAAAAAAAATTCTTAATGATTTTGTTTTGAAACCCTTTACTGGGCATATCCAATGCTCACCCCTTGTCTAAAATTATTTTTCATAGGTCACTTTGAAGTCTAAAGTTTGACGCCCTCGTTTTCACACATGCAGAAGTGAAGTTTGGCTTTTGTTTGTTTAATTTTTATTGTAACTCTGATAAAATATAATCTTGTATCAAATTCTACCAAACCTAGACCGAAAAATGGTCCTCTATTAGTAATGTTTAAGTATGGTTCCTTATAAAATCTATTTCAATAAGGCATCAAGAATGAAATAATGAAAAAAACCATGTTTCTTTCAATATGAGACTCACAACCCAGTTATTATATGATCACAAACAAAAACCACTTCATTCCATTTTAGAAAACCCTTTTCATTAGTTTATCAAACATATTGTGGCCAATACGCACAACCAAAATTCAATAGACAACTGGTAAGATAAAATTTAAATAGAGTTTTAGATAGGATAAACCATTTAAAATTATTATATAACTATTTAAAAGAATTCTAAGAGTATTTAAATTATAATAGAAGTGGGAAGGGGGTAAAACCACCTACCATATATTTGACCTCTTTCCTCCATTGTTTTATCAAATCCTAAGAAAAATTTATCAATCCTTATTTGATCCCATATATAAAAGTATAAAAACATTTATATATGGAAATTTTCAATAAAAACTGATGATATCCAAGATGATAATGAAGAATGAGGTCCTGAACTTTGATTTCCATGATCAAACACTTGAATATTCATGAGAATCAGTGTATGAATGTTACAAATCACAAAAAATCACCTAAGGGAACCCTAGAAGTTGATAGGAGGAGAATGGGAACCAAATGAGGATTTAAAGGTATAGGAAAGATTAAAAAGTATTGGAACTAACTAGATTCATTGTTTGAAAATGGAGTTCATATCGTGAATCTTTGAGAGGCATCAAATGCCAAAATTCACATCCCCTTTGCACAAAATTTTTAAAACACATTAATGTAAAGAATAGATCTCATGCTATGAAACAATACTTCCCATAAACCTATTCAAACCTTGAAAGTAAATCATAGAACCTACCTAGAATCCATTCATTCCATGAATAACCATTCACGATGTGAATTGATTCTATAGCCATATTCTATATTAACTTCTCTTTAATCCTCCAAACCCCTATATAAATTTATCTCAACAAATCCAAACATAAAATAAAAAACATAAAATGAAAATGTACCACAAAATAGGGTGTTACATTCACCCCACCATTTGGTTTTCTATCCTTATAAAGATAATGATTAGTGTTTCCCTTGAAGTATTCAGGACATTACTCCAACATAAACTTATCTCGTTCCCATGTTTCCTCTTAAATTTGACAATGTTTCCATAAAAATAATACTAAGGAAATATATCTTCTTTGTAATGTATTTTTCTATCTATCAATAATTTTAATTAACTCATGAATAAAATCCACATTAAGATGAAGCATAATGTGATGTCAACTGATCATATGATTGGGATCCTGCTAATACATCTTCAGTTATAAAACATGAATCACCTTATGGGAAAAAATAAATCTTGGTGGTAATGATAACAAATACACTATAGTTTAAATTTGTTCAACAATATCAATTGGTTCAACATATCATGGATTTAATTTCCCTCGATTCACTATGGGTCGATGACCAAGTTTGGGTAACACTTTCAAGAATATTTTATCAATCACATTAAAAGATAACAGTCAATGACGGTGGTCAAAATGTGATTTTTTTTATTATTTGATCCATTTATATCCACTTTAATATCATTTAGATATTCTAAATATTCGCATGGACAAGAATCAGTCTAATCAGTTAAGTCTGTCATGTTTACACCCAACATAGTAGAGAACAAAAAGGAAAACTATATAATGCCTCGTATGAGATCATATGTATCATAACCTTGTAACTGTTATTATAGGAGAACTCCACCAAAATCATATGATCTTTCTATGATCCAAAAAATTATATGATTCCTGATCTGATCATATCCTCTAATGTATAAATTTCTCTTTTTGATTTCCTATATGTCTGAGGATGATATATTATGCTCATATCCAATTGAGTTTAGAGATCATGTTATAATGATCTCTAGAATAAAAAATTTAATATAGTATATATATCAAAGTCAATTTATAATATAACTCAATTAAAGTTGACCACTTATCAGATATATAACTTTTCCAAATCCTCTACCATGTTGGACTCTCTGATTGAAATAAAGTGTGCTGAATTAGTGAGTTGATCCAAAATTACCCAAATAGAATCATAATTGTGATGTGTCATTGGTAGACCTATGAAAAAGTATATGGAAATTTTCTCCCACTTCAATATAGTTATAGGCATATATTTTATCATACCAACCAATCATTGATTCTCAACCTTTACTTGTTTATAGGTTAGAAATTTCATAACATAGTCTATAATATTTCATTTCATAACTTCCAACTAGAAATGAATTTTAATTGGTTTGTACATTTTATAAATAACCATATGAATAACCCAATTAAAATGGCGATACACTAAAATAAGATATTCCTAAAAAGTCTATGGTACCACAATTTGGTTATGAAAGTGTAATAAAGAGTTTTCATCCTCTGTCCATCCATTGTAATTCTCCCCACTATTTAGGTTTGAACCAATGGTGATGTAATCAGGATCTAATCATCAATCCTTT
Source organism: Viscum album (assembly GCA_963277665.1). Taxonomy (NCBI): domain Eukaryota; kingdom Viridiplantae; phylum Streptophyta; class Magnoliopsida; order Santalales; family Viscaceae; genus Viscum; species Viscum album. Next base: position 659,910,702 of record OY728140.1, read on the forward strand.
TTAAAATATTTACCATGTCTATAAAATGTAATTTGGTAATAAAATTTCATTATCATCCTTTTAAGAACAATCTATATGCATATTAGAAACATGCTCATCAACTCTCATTGGTCACAATATTCCCTTAACACTTCACTATATGATTTTTGACTCAACAATTTTTCCATATAATTCATTTTAACTATAATTCCCTGACCCCAGTTACCCATAGTCGGTGATTTATTACATAACATTGACATGATACAAGTAATCTTGTCCTGAAATACCGATCAATTTAGAATTATTGGAAACAAGATACATACATAAGTTCAACATTTCAACTTGAAAAGAAATAAAACACTAATTTATTCCATTAGAAACATCCAAGCCTCATAGATTATTCCTGCAAGTCACTCATAACTAAATTCTTCATATCCAGGGAAAATGAAACATAAGAAAGGGGTGAGCTCAAATGCTGAGTATGGGTAAGCAATATAACAGAAGATAACATAAAATTTGGCATGGTGAATAATTAAAAACACATGCCTTTACAAATAATAAACATAGACACTTTATAGCAGGAATATGAGCTGAGTAAAAAATGCCATAATAAAACATAGTCATTGGTATTCTACTAGTCGAATAACCATATAAACCATCATTATTATTTTCATAATGAGGGAATGTATAATTCTGGATATTCTAAAACATCTTGTCAAGGTCTCAACTAAGACGTCTAAAAATGATTTAGGCCTCGGCCAAAACCATATATTAAATTTGGAAAGGCCTTAGCCAATTCCACGTCTAATTATCTCATGAGACCTACTGATGCACTGAGGAGCTATAGCGGGCTCCACCCATCACATACTAAGTCCAATACATTCCTTATATGAAAAGGTTGAAAAATAACATAAAAATTTGTATTAAAACTAGCATACAAAATGTCAATACTTTATCCATAAACCATAAATGGTATAAAAAGAGCACGTCTATAGTCAAACATATCAAAAAACCTTCAATACAATATGGAATATTTGTATCATAATAAATCAACTTCAAACAAGTTTTAAATCCATTAAATGATGTTGACATAGATGAAATGGAAACTATATGAAAGAAATACATCTTTTTATTTTGAAACTATTTAAGAGTCACATAATTATAAAATAAAACATTTATTTTGAAAATATTCTTATAATCTTGTAAGGGAAGCTTCGATGATGTTATAACAACAAAAAATAACCGCACCCGTCGTATAAGTTAAAAAAACATTCTTACCTTAATTTTGTCGAAAAAGTCATAAAGTACCTTGTTTGAAAAAAGATGGAAAGATTATTTTCAAAATATATAAGGTCAAATAAGGTTATAAATGAATTTAAACCATAGTATAGTATATAGTAAAAATGTTTTAAAATATATTTTTAAGAAAACATGGATGTGGATGAAAAAGAGGTCCCAGTAGATACTTATGTAAAAACAACCTCAGATAATAAAGAGATTGTGAAATTATCCCTTACCTTGTAATTTTCCTTGGTAGAGGGTATTCTAACCTCTTATATAATAGTTAAATCAATTTTATTAAATTATACAAGAACTATATACATAAATATGATATCATATATGATCCTCTAATATTTCTTTGTTAATAATATTTCACTAGTATCATCCTTTCGGGTGTTAACTGATTCATTTTCCTTTATATGATTGGTTATATAAGCCATGTTTGCTATGGATAAGAGGTTTTTGATTCATATACATAATGATATTATGTTCATAAACATTTTTTTATTCATTAAATGAAAATTATTCTTGAATGGTTACGATGGGGAAATGAATCTCATCACGTTCGGGGAGACAGTAATTCGTATGTATGCACGAGCGACAATATCATTATCTTGATGGAAAAATAGTATATAATTAGATGTTATATAATATATACAGAATTATTAATATGTTATATTTATTATTTACATTAGTTATACTCATTGTTATAACCATCCAAATAATGAAGTGTTTGAATAACAAACTGCACCACGACGTGGAGACGGTAAGCTGTACGTATGCACATATGGTGACTTTATCATTTATAGGATGGATAGAATAATTAATATGGTTGTACCATATTTATAATAACATAAAATTATGTATACGGTATTGGATTTATTATTTTGGTATGGAAACAACAAAGAAAGAGGAAGTGGAAGAAGAAAATAAGAGGTGATGAAATATTTACCTCTTCTTCGGGTTCTTCCTTTCGATTTGATAAAAGGGGCTCCTTAGGTTGGCTTTATGACCAAAGTAAGGACTCTAGGATGAAGGGAGGAAATTTGGAGTATATTTGGGTAGATTTTGGATGATAAAAATATCTTTGGAGGTGTGATTTTAAGATAATGGGAACTACCCTTTTATAAGAGAGGTGAGGGTCACTTTAGGAAAAGCTTGAAATATTATTTTATAATAAAATAAATTTCGGTTTCTAATGTCTCCAAAATTATTTATTTATAGGATAAGGTGTGTATGGTTCTAAAAACTATCAAACAATAGGTTTTATACATGTTTATATCACCATATTAACATTATCTTTTAGATTTAACTCTTAGTTAAATAGTTTGACATTTACCATGTCTCTTTGTATTTCTATATTATATGGTTAATAAACTTACTAAAATATAACAAGAGAACCCAAAGTGGTTCATTATTAATATATATAACCTTATATTAGTATTTTGGCTGAACATTAAATTTTTATGAATATTATATTAATGGATAATATAGTATTTTTTTTAAAAACTCAATTATGTCAATTTTGACACTATTTACTATTTGATTTTTTTGAAAGCCATTAAAAATTTATCACTTAGAATAAAATTTATTTAATAAAACCTAACATGTAATATTAACCTATAAAATTAGTGTAATTCATCAAAAATCTAAATTTATATTTATTTAGATATTTATGATATCAATTATTTTAATATTTCATTAATAAGGTAATTACTGCATCATCATCGTGTCATAAATAAATTAAATTATTTAATGTATAAAAATTATAAATAAAAAACCATTATATATGAAATATTTTTATCTTTATAATAAATATTTATAGTCAAATTTATATTGCGTCTAACCCTATATTAAAAATGGTTTAGTTATTAAACTTTGAATTTAACTCTTTTAACTCTTCTTTAAATAAAATAATGATAAATTTACTAATCTAATCCAAGTGAACCAAATGGGGTCATATTTTATTACTAAGGTTTTTTTGGTTGAATTATACTTATACAATAAAATTAGTACATGTGTTAGGGTAATTATGATATCATTTTTACCCTTAATTACCTTATTTACTTTTAACCGTGGTAAATAAAAGTCAAAAGTTACTATTCACTGAAAACTATTTTCATCCTATTGAACCAAATTTTACTTAATGATATTAACCGTGTCTCTTAAATTTTTTAAATTCAACTCACAGAAGTGGTAAAATTAAGTTTTATGCCAATTTGCAAATGCTCCTAGGAGGTGGGTAAAAGACGGTAAAAATTTCAATAAAAACTTTATATATCTAAACATATTATAAAATGAATCCAATGAATTATATTAAACTTATATAGGTATTATGTATCTATTTTTACCTAAAATAAATTTAAATAAAATAAATAATTATTTAAATAAAATGTCGGTTTTAACTAATAATGTAATGTTTTTAACTATTCATCAAAAATTGAATGTTTTCAGAAAAATACCAAAAATTCACCCTAAGATAATTTCGATATTACAAATTCAAAAATGAAGTCCATATTGAAAAATAAAATTTATAAAATTTTAAAAAGTGGGCATTACTATTCATAACGACTAGTTTGATTGGTCGTAGTGTGTTAGAATCTCGAAGTTGCGTACAATGTAAACTATTACATTATTCAAAGGGAAACATACCATGGAAGCATGGGGTGTTACATTAATAGGGGTGTATACCAAATCAAAATAAAGCATCTCTAGGTACTCCATCCATATTAATTTCCTCATGTTCAATTATCGTTGATAGAAGATGTATTTCACACTCTTATGGTTTGTGAAAAGTTATCCATTTTTCCAAAGAGGTAGTGTCGCAAAGTCTTTAAGGCATGGAAAACTGTATCTAAATTCAATTCATGCATAGGATAATTATTCTCATGATATCATAACTAACTCAAACCATAGTCTAAAACATGGTTTCCCAGTATGAAAAAAAACCAATACTAGATCCATATACACCATAATATACCACACAGTCTTAACCCAGTTTTGGAAAGAATAAGATGGGTACTGAGGTTAGATGATTTTTAAGCTCTAGAAATAATTTATGAAAATAATTATTCCATATGAATAGAACAAAATTTCTCATTATATTAATAATATGAGAATAAATCATTTATAAATTTTGAATAAATGATGATAATTTCCCACTAATCCTAGAAAGCTTAGTATCTCAAAAAAATTATTTGGTGGCTACCAAGAGATGACTGCTTAAATATTTGAACTATAAATTAATATGAATTCTTCATAAATTGATGTCACTAAGAAAATATTATTATTGTATCCATAATTCACACTAAGAAAATTTATCATACAAACAATGATCCTGTAATTCACTCAATATAATTTTCAAGTTCTTCTCATGGCCATTAATGCTTCGAGGGTAAACAGAAAAATAATCAAAAAATACCATAAAAAAAGAATCAAGGTACCTATAAAAGATATTTTTCACTAATTCCATGGGTACTGTAGGTGTATTCTTTAGACTAAAAGGTGTAACAATGTATTCATAATGACAGTGGTAACTCTAAAATGTTATCTTTGGAAGATCCTCTCTTCTAACTCTAATGTAATGATATTATGAGTGTAGATCAATCTTAAAGTAAAACTTGGATCCCTTTTATTGTTCAAATAGATCATAAATTCAAGTAAGAGGGATTTTTTTAATCATAACTTGATTCAATTTATGATAATAAACATACTACTATAGGGTACCGTCTAGCTTCTTTATGAATAAAACTAGTGCATCCCAAGATGATGTAATAGGTCTGATGAAGCCTTTACTCTACTACTTTTATTGTGATAAATTCAGTTCCCATAACTCATCTTAATCCATTGTGTAAGATGGTATTAAAATAGGGATAGTTCATTGGAGTATATAGATAGAAAATTTGATAACCCTCTTGGGATGTAACCTAGATAATTCATTCGAAAAGACATTTGGGTATTGATCCACTATGGAAGGAAGAGTCCCATTTCCAATTTCACCTATAGTTCCCAAAGAAATTATATCTAACTGATCCAATATGGTTTTATCTATTGATACTTAAGGACCATATTTACTGGAATTTATATCCCAATCTACCTTTAATACATAAATTCTTCCATCCGGGGAAGTGAATGACACTTACTGAGCATAACAATCAATATGGGATTTAAATTCTACATGCTTTCCCATCCCAAGGATTTGATAAAAAACATCCATCTCTAGGACTATAAACTCCCTAATAAACTGCACTACATCAATGGTAATGAAACATTCTATGAATTTGAATCCTTTATATTCCATTTGTCCAAGGGGTGTTTTGATACTCATGATACGAGGCATCATTTCCATATATAATCTCAAAAAACACGTGCATAAGTGTCAAGCTCATAAGTATGATACCTTGAATTGTGGATGGACTAGGTTGCTCCGCCGGGATTACCTATTTGTCTCTATATGAATATCTCTTAGTTTCCACAAGATAGCTCTTGATTCCCTTCTGAGGTGCTGAATGAACAACCAAAGTTTTCTTGGATGTATCCTAGTTCACCTAGATCTATGGATGATAACTATTATAAAGGGTATATTACATCCTAGAATATTGAGTCAAAGGTTGAGTTAAGCTAGTTACACCTACTAATATGAGAAGTTTATGACAATACCTCTTGAGATTCTCTTTCTCGCCACTGTGGTGGAAATTCCATAGTGGTGTAGTGAATTCATTCTTCATGTGTATAATCACACTATATTAGAAATAGCCTAGTTCATTTCTATGATGTTGTGGATAAGATATTGGTCTGATGGATTTTTTATATTACCTTTATAACCCAGGAGTAAATCTCCCTCTTATGTTTATTTCCCATGTTGAATCTCCCACCATCACCCATATGGAAAAAGGTATCCCTCTAATAGGATTCCATTAAAGGCCTCTCACTCCAACTAAAACCTTATTCATCATATCTTTATAGTCAGTAATACAAAACATTAACACCTTTGAGTGAACCTCTGGTCAGAGACCCACCTCAAAAATCTATGTTTTCAGCCTCTCACTCGCAACTACCTATGGTAAACATTGAACAAGGTGATTGAATTTAGAATAAAACCCATTCACTAACATACTTCCTTGTTTTAGTTTAAATAAGTGTTCCATAATCATTATTTGGAAGGTTATTAGAAATAATATTTTATTAAACCATTCCAAAAAATCCTTTCCATGTGAGATCTCAATCCAACTTATATTGAACAACAAAGCCCCACTATGCTAAAATCAGGTCCTTAGGCATAGAAATAATTAAATTAACATTCATTTCATCTATATTCCCCAAGAAGTTAAAAATTATGGTCATCCTTCTCATCCATAACTCTTCTTGTTCATGTATAGAATCACTATGAAATGTCACTGGGATCTTCTTTAGAAAGTATGCTGAGTAATTCACCTGATGAGGTTCCTCCTTCTTAGGCTACTTGTCAATTAACTATAAGGATTTTATAATACTATGATTCAAATATTGGTTCACATGTGGTTTAGGTGAAAACACATTCTCAGATACTCCATCTCATTGGTTTTTTTCTCCTTACTAGTGGAATTTCAATTTTAGAAACCATTTTAAAAATAAATAATTTAGTACTTTTACTGTTCAAATTTTCATTGTTATATTTTATATATCAACACAACAATCACAATATCCCAATATAAAAATAAAACAACTATGTGGGAATTTAGTCCAATTGGGAATTCTCTTTATTAATTCATGATACCTGACACTCATTATGTAGACCCACAATGATGGGTCGAAGGTAAACCTAGAAGTGCTTAAAATATTTTTTGTACTCGAACAACCTTGGTAACTTGAATTTCATAATAAAATGGTCAACTAAATCTTATTATTCTACAAATTTCTAGTTATGATAATCCTATCTTCTTAATTTTATCACAATTCAAGAACCAAACAAACTGATACCATTTGTAACATCTCGCCCCTCACCCATTTGATTAGAAAGAATCAGAGGTACCACTAACCTTAGGTGATATTCCCTAGAGACCAATGGTTAGAGATAAATTACAAGGGTTTGAACAAATAAAATATGGGGGAATGGTTTACCCTTTAATATTAATGCACTCAACACACACATAACAAGACAAAAAATAAGCAAAACCAAAGAAATCTATTTACATGATGCATGCACCAACCTAACAATAATGGAAGTGGAGACCCAAAAATATTCAATTAATCAAAGATCAATATCAAAGTAACAGTGGATCAATATGGAATAGAAAAATAAAAAACGAAAGAAGAAATGACCAGAGTACCAAGGTTGAACCACTCTTTACCAAAATAAGAATCACTCTACGCTCTATCATCACTAACTATGACCATCACATCAATTAGTTCCACTAGAGAAGTAATAAATATTCCCCTTTACAATATCACATAAAACAAATCTGCACACACACCACAATTCATATGTAGTGGGTGAGTAATCATGCCTAATTGGAAAAATACAAGATACTTTTACCACATGATACTAAGATCTGGAATAGGTGAGTATAAACAGGCTAGAAGAATATAAAAAGTAGATAAAAAAGTTTTCAAAAATATAAAATATAATACATTAACATGTTTTAAAAAAGAAGTTAAACCAAAAACATTTTCCCTTTTAAGATATAGAAGCAGTTCCTAAATTCCAACTTGGAATAATAATCGATGTCCACACAAACACACACCCATGTATACTGAATGACTTACCTATTATCATGAGCAATGATACGTCCTCATCCAAACCATCGCTTGGAGTAAATTCTTTCTTGTACCTTTACAGTCATCACTGAGCACCAAGTATATTTCAATAAGGACTCATACAATGAAATTAGGAACAAAAACCAACCATGTACATTTCTAGATGGAACTCACAAAACAATTATTCTAAGAGAACTTAAAAAACCTTTTATTTACTATTTAAAAAACTGTTTTTATCAATTTATTGAACACGTTGTGGCCAATACCCACAACCGAAATTCAATATCAAACCTGTAAGATACAATTTCAACAAATTTTTAGTTGGGAAAATACATTGAAAAGTATAAGATAAATATTTAAAAGAAACCTAAGAGCCTTCACATTCTAATAAAAGTGAAAATATTGAAAACCACCAACCTCGAGTTCTCTTGTATGATGAATCTTAGACAATTCCAAACAATTGACCTCTTGCTTATGTTCTTATAAAAAATCAAAATAAAATCTGATTAAACCTAATTTGATCACATATATCCATGTATAATAATACTGATATGTGGTTTCATTCAACAAAAAACTAGGATATCTATGAAAAGAAGGAAGAATGGGGTCCTCACCATTGTTTCCATGATCAAACACTTCAGGATTCAACATAATTGGAGTCTAATTATTAAAGATCAACTTAAATCCCCTAAGGTAACCTTGGAAGTCAAGAGGAAGGGAATTGAAACTAAATGAGGATTTATAGGCTCATGAATGATTAAAATAGGTTGTGACTTATTAGATTCACATTGTGAAAAGGAAGTTCATGTCATGAAACTTTAAGAGGTCTCATATGCTGAAATTCATGTCTCGTTAGATCAAAATTTTGTTGAACCTTTTATTTCATGAATGTATCCCACATTGTACACTGATTCTTCCTTGATACCTATTCACATCTTAAAAGTAACCCATGACACATACCTATAAATCATTAATGATGTGAGTAACCATTCATGATGGGAATTTTTATTATAGACATATTCTATATTAACTTCTCTTTAACCCTTCAAACTCATATAATTTATCCCAATGACTCCAAACATAAAATAAGAAGTTTAAAATGAAAACATACATTAAACCAAGGGGGATACATGAATACCTGAATAAAATAAATAACAACCAATTCATGTTGTTCTCTTATCTAATTTATTTTTAATAATATATTCATGCATGAGAGCTTGCATGCTTCAAAAAGTCCTCATTCCTCCTTTTCACTAAGCACCTAGATCGATCATAGTAAAAATCACTTGTGTCAAACTCTTTAGGAAAAAGAATACATCACTGGTTGAAATTCATTGATTTCTCAATCTTCTGTACAAAGTGTATCAGAGTCTCAATTATTGAACCACATTTTCATTTTAAATTCCACCTTTTATATTTATAAATTGAATATGTATAATTTTTACAACTAGATTTTGGAAACTTATTATTTATTCACTACACTAAATATCTTTGTAGGTGAATTATTAAAAACAAGAAACAATGACCATGAAGAATAATTTCAAATATTTTAAATCAAAATCTCCATGAGTTCAGGTCATGATCCATTCCATTTAATATCTATTTAAAACCCATTCCAAATTCCTTGAATACCGGCTTAAATCATGGCTGTTGATAGAGCCCATGATATTTTGGAAATAAGTATTATAAAATCACCCTAAGATAATATTTTCTACTTAGTAATGATCCTTTTGGTAATATAGATCATCATTATATAATCCCATGAATCATGCTTAGACACACTAAAAAATTATTTCTAAAGAACTCGCAAATGATTACAATGTAGGATGAATGACTATTATGAATCAGTGAAATCATTCTTATACAGTCTCATAAAATGATTTGTTCACAAAATCATTGATTCTTATAGACTAATTCTTACAAACATAGAGAAAAATCCTCACAACCTCAAAATGATTATGAATAATCCTTATTTTATCCTTATAAATTATCTCTATAAGGATACATGATACTTATGGTCATGTAAATGGCTCTTACATGTAAGGATAAACTAATGCCTATAAATATTATATTCCTTTAACATATTTCTACTCTTAACCACATTAAATTATTCCAGAACCTCTTCAACTAATCTTCAATAATTCTTAATATACTTAAAATAATTCTCATAAATCTCATAAACATTTCATTCAAGTTTAAAATCAAATGAAAATTCTCCAATAATTCTAATTTTAATTCAAATTTATCTTTCCACATACCATTACTCTCATGGGTAGTGCCTTATGATATAATATAATTATACCTTTTGATTGAAATATATAATGGTATAAAATCTCATTCCATACCATATGATATACCTTAATCCTATAATATTATTATTATAATTAAATCACATGAAAACGGATTTTAGTGAATATCTCCTTCAATATCCAACTTATACTAAATACTAAAGTTATTAATATAATTTAACTTTATATTGTATCATATATAATAAATTTTAAAATCATATCAATTTTTTTGATATATTTCATTTTTTTGAAATCTACTATCAACTTTACTTTGTAGCACATAATATTCAATACCTTGTGAAAACCCATAGAAAACTATTTTGGATTATATTTAAACCAAATTTAGAGAAACATTCTGTGCTCAATCTATATTCAATGAACCAAACGTGTAACCCCACAAGACTGTGTAGTTTTTATAATAAAAATAAATCACAAAATCCGTAAATGTAAGTAAATAGAAGCTGCTAACAAAGCATTAATTCTACTCAATATATAAAGGGATTTGGTGTGATACCCATAAAAAAATGTATCTATATATATATATATAATCATATACTAGTTTCATCAAATGTTTTTAATCATTATCATATTATCCCTCTATCTAAGAAATTTAGTGGCTATGAGACAAAAATATTGTAAATCTTACATAGCCTACTCAAGTATTCTTGACTCCCTAAGTATAGACTTACCTGGATGATGAATGCATCATGTGTCATGCAATTATATGAATGGGAACATCACATTCCACTCAATATAATAAACAATAATATCATATTCACTATTTAGGTGTAACTACACATGTCCTTAGTCTATCTTAATTTAGGGACCAGATGTCATAATTTTCTTATAAGAGGAAAATCTCATCTTAGTTAATCTCCAATAAAAGACATGATCAGTAACATACCCTAACACCCCTTATTATCCAAGAATAAATTCTTGAATACGAAAGGTAGAAAATTATGGGGGTTCTAATTCTAGGTTTATCAGTATCCTTAGGTAGAAGTGACTCCAAATATGACCCATGCACCCCTAGTATACCAAAGACATAGTGTATGACACTCCATATGGTATACTTCAAGAGTCGTCCAGTGTACAAAATCAGTTTGGTGCTTGATGACCATATTATATATCTAAATAAAAGAATCTTACTCATGTTAAACTTAAAATTTATTTATAAACTATTATACTCTGTAAGATCCTATATTTTTCCAGGTATATCCCTCTTTGAGTTTTGTTCATTAAATATATTTTTTGGGGTTATCTTTGTTTTAAAACTTTGTGATGAGTCTCATTAAAATATGGAGATCCTTTTTAGGGTAAAATTACCGAATGTTTAGGGATGTATGTTTCTTTGAATTAATGGAGTCCAGATATAAACATTAAAAATGATATTACAAGGGTTTCACATGCTTTTAGAAGGCTTTAGAGGTGGTTCATGCTCTTCTGTAGAATTTTGGACTTAAACTACCTATAGAAAATTGACCTATGTATATGGTTTACATGATGTGTGACTACCAATGAAAAAACTTCATGAAATTATTCCATTCCATAAATTTTTTTATGGAGTGAGCTGGATTACATTCCATGAATCTACATTACACGATGTGTAATTTTTGGGTAGGGTATAATTCACCCAAGGCGATGCAAATTTTAGCATACCTCATAACCTATAATTAAATTTCATGTAATAATTTTACACACTACATATTTATTAGGATGAATGATTTTAAATCCATGATACATATTTTTTATTCATTCATCTCACATGAATCCTTCTTATACCAAGCCCTAAGTGATTTTTAGGAAATTTGGAGTTCCTTCCTCTATTCTTGATGTATTGTTCAAGCGATCGATCACCAATGAGTTGTTTTTCATTGGTTTTCCCCTATTATATTTTTACTTGGTTATGGTAGTGGAAAAGCTTGACCTAGGTTGGTTTTTGTGTTTATCATGATCTTTTTGGATCTAGGTTTCTTCTTGTGATCTTTCATACGTTTGTTTTTTTGGCATTACCTGCTGGAAGTGTTGCGTTGATCACTGATTAAAGGTTGGTGGTCTAAAAATGATGTTATTCATTTATTAATAACTTTTTTTCTAATAAATTTAGTAATATCTATGTAAAAGTGCCTAATTATTGTAAAATACCCATATTTTTACTCTTAAATATAATTTTTGAGAATTATTTGAATTAATCAAATCGAGTCAGTTTACTATTTTAATTATAAATCTCACCCTACTTATCAAAAAATTAACCAAATGATAGAATTTATGGGATCAATATAGAAGTAAAAATTATTTTATTCTAAACCAAAGGTTTAGGGACAATACAATTCATTTTTTATGAAAATTTCAAGTCCTAACTCCACAAAAGAATTTCCCTAATGGTGATTTGAAGTCCAGACCAACATTCTGTTTAGGAATTAAAATTAGCACACAATACTTGAATTTTCACCAGATATATATATACATTAGATATGTGATTTTGTATTGTTATAGAAAATATATATATGGTAGATATTTTTGAACAAATATTTCGTATTTGATGACATATTCTTATTCCAAAACCCATTCACAATTCAGACTTCAAAAAAGCTAGGATCGAAATTGATAGTTTAAAATTGTTTAATAAAACTATTATAATATTGGAAACTTAAATCCAATGGACACAAAACTTTTATAGTATACATAAAACATCTACATATAAAACTTATAAGTAGAATATATCTCAAGATTCTGATATCTGGATGTTCCAATATAAGATTTAAATGGATGGGTAGATTTGGAATGAAAACAGTCCAACTACTTGGGCTATAAATACATCCCCCTACTATACTTTCAAGGGAATGTAATTTCCGAATATAAGAGGATACATTGTAACACAAACATATTTTAAAAAGGCCTGCTATGACCTAAAAAACTCATGTTTTTACTTGAGAGACCATTCCTATTCTCTTTGTTTCCATGTTCCTTTGCATTCCTTTCATTTGTAATCGCGTAAGATGTTTTCAATTTAATTTAAATTTTAATAAAATTTTCTTCTTAATATTATATTTTAATAATAAACCCTATATTATTAAATATTAATGGTCTTAAAATAGTTTAAATCAAGTTTAAACCCCTTCCCTTCTTCCGCTTTATCATTCAATCGAAAGTCTATGTTTAATTCTCATCACAGTTCATGTGTGTGTCCGATGCACAAATATTTTTTTATCCCATTATTTTAATTATATTTATAATTAATAACCATAGAAAAATATTACTATATCACTAAAAATCTCAATGTTTGAGTAAATATACAATTGGGGTGAGTCACAAATTGGGGATATTAAGTGATCGAGAGCTTTTGCTCGATGGATATTCTTTCGGTTAACATTGTGCATGTTGAACATAAAATGTCATGAATTAATGACATGTTTTGTTTAAAATGTGGATTACATGAATTATTGGATCCATATATACACTACCATAAATAAGTTTTTTTCTGATTATAACCCTAAGTTAATTTAAGGATTGAATTAAGGCATTAATACATGGGAATTCTAATCAAAGTCATCTTATGAAGTGGGTGTTAATTAAATGTAATATAAAGAAAAGCTTAAGGATATAACAAGATTAAATACCTAATTATTAAATCAACACAATAATTATTAAATTTTTAAATAAATCTTCATTAATCAATAATTTCATCTAAGATCTAAAAACAACACTCTAATCAAAAGACAATCAATTAAAAACAATCAACTCTAAAATTTGTACCATTGTAGAGGATTTGACCAGAGTGTAGGTATACACATTAGAAGAGAACACGAACTTTGGATGATTGATAGGTGAAAATCATCCATGCTTAGAATGGAACCGTTTCTATGGATGGTACATTAAGTATCTTGTAGTTTTTATTTTTTTTAAAAAAAATACAAAAAAAAATCTGAAAAAACACAAAGAAAGACCCACCTTCCTCATAAAAATCATAAATTAAAAAACCACAAAGAAAAACCCACATTACTAATCCTTAAAAACATATCTGAATTCCTCTTAATATCCCAAAAAATACCTCAAATTATTTTGACCTTGAAATAGAGTGAACTCTTCGCCAACTTAGGATGTACATTAGGGATAATTAAATTACTAAAGTGCCAGTCATTGCCCAACCAATTGAACTAGATATGACAAATATTAGGGAAAAAACCATTAAATAAAATGATTACCCTAGTATGAATTACCAACCCCTTAGTATTCAATATCCAAATTTCGAGGCTTATTTCAAACTCCAATCGGGTTTGATTCATCTCCTACCTCATTTTCATGGGCTAGTCAGTGAGGATCCACATCTTCATCTCCAAGAGTTCAAAGTTGCATACTATAACATGAATACTCAAGGGGTTTATAAAGAACAAGTCAAAATTTGAGAACTCCCTTTCTCCCTAGATGACTCCTCCATGTCATGGCTCTACTAACTCTTTCCTGGTTCGGTGAACCCATGTATTGACATGAGGTGAACCTTCATATAGAATTTTTTTCCTGCTTTTCATACTACTTCTATCCAAAAGGAAATTAGTGGTATCTATCAATTCCAAAATGAATCAATACATGAGTACTGGGAGATGTTCAAAAAGATTGTGGCAGCCTACCCACATCACTAAATCCCTAACCAATTCTTGATCCAATAATTCTATGAGGGGTTATTGGCTATGGATGGAACTATAATTTATGTCGCAAGTGACAGTTATCTTATTGAAAAAACTACTGTAGATGGATGATACATCATAAGAAATATGGGTATAAACATGCTTCAATTCCATACTCAAGTATATTCTCAAGTCAAACTCATCCAAGAGTATCAATCCATAGAGCCCAACAAGATGATTGAGGGTATGAATGAACTTACAGGTCTTGTGAGACAACTAGATGTGGATTCCAAATCCACAACTAAGTATTCTACACAATAAATATTTCCTAGAACTATAAAAAACTATAGAATTTATAACTCACCATCTCATCCAACTGAAACATGTTCACAACTTGAAGAGGATACATATGATTCATCCAGACCAATTGAGCTCAATGCAGCATATGCTCAGAGGAACACCAATCCTCAACAATCAGGTTAGTTTATTAGAAACTTTAACCAACCCAACTCTGAGCCCGTATCTTCTATCTATAAATGAGGTTTGAGGTATGATAATATTATCTCTCATCCCCCTCAATTACCTCTTCAAAACCCAAACCAATTCCAATATTTTCTAGGTGTTGGTAACTTCCAACAACCTTAACCTTTTGTTCCTCAACCTCAAAGGATCAATCCTCTTATTTATCCTCTTAGATTCCACTATCGTAATTAGACTTCCTAATTTTAAACCCAATACAAGCACTTTCCTAAGAACCAAAATCAATGAAATCATAATTCGGTAGAAGCATATTCTTACAAGAACTAATGGGAAAGTGTAGTGTAAAATCTTGCCTCCTTCACCTATTATAGCCTTAAAAACATTAAAAACCAAATTGGTAAACTTTAATCTCACTTAAGATAATAGCAACAATAAAATTCTTACCAACTCCTAACTCAACGATTACCCAAACCCAAGGGTAATGTAAGTGAAATTGCACTTAGATTGGGAAAACAAATTTCTAATACTCATGATGGATCCCAAAACTCATCTTTAAATGTGGACCTAGAAAACTAAAAGAAAAAGAAACTATAAAAGGAACCTAAAGCCACACCCTAACCTCCTTTCATTCCTCTAAAAAACCCAATTTATTTTCCTCAAGCCATCTCTAAGACAAGGAAGTCCTTTGAACCTGATCTTGAAATTCTCAACATGTTTAGATGTTTTGAAGTGAACATTCCCCTATTAGATTCCCTCAAAAAAATTACTAAGAATGAAAAGTATCATAAGGAGTTATTCACCCATAAGAGGCTACTTAGGACCTTTGAGAATTTTTCAACCCAGCAGTCCATACCCATGAAGTGCAAAGACATAGAGACATTTACAGTTCCATTACAAATAGGAAGTTCAAAATTTGATGATTCACTCATAGAATCTGGAGGCTCAATAAATTTAATTCCCAAATCCATATTCTTCAACCTTGTTATAGGTCCCTTACATCATACCAATGTTATCATCTAGTTATCCAATCGAATCATTGCCAGTCCTGAGGGAATAAATGAGGATATCCTTGTCTGATTTAAAGAACTTATCTTCCCACCTGTTTTATATGTCATTGACATGGAATGTGAGATGACCTCTTCTCAATATCCTATAATTATAGGAATACCATTCCTCTTATCAGATATAACTAAGATTGATGTCTATGTAGGTATCTTATCCATGGAATTTGGTGAAAAACCGGTCAATTTCAACATTTTTCAAGCCATGAGATACCGATCTGAGGATCACTCTGCCTTCTCAATTCATGCTTCTAAGGAAACTTTTGAGAGTTAATTGAACCTCATTCCATCATGTTCATCATGTTCTAATGAGAGTTGAGCTTGTGAAATTTTCACCATGATTAACCAATTCATAAATGGGGAAGTTGAAGTTGACCTTTCATTCATAGAATCCATCAATCTAGAAGATATTAAAAACTATATTTAATCCCACATCAACTCTGATATCTACTATTCAGACTTGGACAATATTGAGGAAAATGAACCAGAACCAACTGAAAGCCCTTCCTTCATTCCTAAGTTGTCTATCCCATAAAAGAAAGATGATAATGATCTAAAACATCTTCCTGAACACTAGAAATATGCATTATTCTTCAATGACCACACTTATCCTATCATTTTCTCTACCGCACTTACTAAAACTACAAAGTCCAAACTTTTTCAGGTGTTAGATAAAAATAAAAAGGCATTAGGTTGAAACCTAGATGGCATACCAGAAATAAACTTTTCACTTTGAATACATTAAATACATCTTGAAGAGTCATCCAAACCCATTATACAACCATAAATAAGGATAAATACATTCATCCTTGAGGTATTTAGGGAAGACATAACCAATATTTTTCAAGCTGGTATTATCCCCCCAATTTCTGATAGTGAGTGGTTTAGTCCAATTCAAGTGTTACCTAAGAAGGGTAGGATAATTGTTTCCACAAATGAACCTTGAGAGGTTGTCACAACTCATGTGAAAAACAAATGGTGTGTGTACAATTACTATTGGAAATTGAATGTTTTAACATGAAAAGATCAATACCCTTTTCTATTGCTTGATCAAATGCTAGAACGATTAGCCATGAAGTCACATTATTGACTTTTTTATGGATACACTGGCTACTTAAAAATACTAATCGAACCTCAGGACCAAGAAATGTCTATATTCACTTGTCCCTTTGGAATGTATGAATATATGAGAAAATATTTTAGCCTTTTCAATGATCCTGCAACATTCCAGAGGTGTATGGTGAGTATCTTTTTAGAATTCATTGAGCACTGTATGGAGGTATTCATGGATGAATTTACCATTTATAGTGAGTCGTTTTAATCTTGATTCTGTTCTCCATCTATATACCTTCAAAAGTGTGTCAAATGTAACCTTGTGATGAATTATAAAAAATTTCACTTCATGGTTACTAATGGGATTGTTCTAGGGAACATAATTTAACAAGATGGTATTCAATTCGATCATTCCAAAATTGAGGTGATCCAATCACTTCCTGAACCCACAATAGTTCAACACATCCATTCATTACTTTGTCATGCTAGTGTATATAATTGATTCATCAATAAATTCAGTATAATTTCCCACCCACTCACTCGACTACTCCATAATGATGTCTCTTTCTATTTAGATGAATCTTTCAAGGGAGCCTTCATTGAACTCAAATATGTTATTGCATCTGCCCCAATAATCTAACCCCTAGATTGGTCCTTACCCTTCAAGTTGATGTATGATTCTTCTGATAGGGCCATTAGGTACATTCTTTGTCAAAGAAGAGAAACAATTCCCTATGTCATCTTTTACACCTCAAAAACATTGGATGAATCTCAATCTCTGTACACTATGACTGAAAATGAAATTTTTGCAGTGGTTTTTGACTTAGTTAAATTCCAACCCTATCTCTTAGGTTCCAAAATAATCATCTTCATAGACCACTCTAGTAAAAATTTCTTACTCAAGAAAATTGATTCCAAACCGAGGATAATAAGATGGATATTAATGCTCTAAGAGTATGAAATTGTTATTAAATATAGACCTAGAATAGAAACCCTTTTAGATGATCACCTGAGTAGAATTTATAATTCTTCTCATTATGAAATAATTGATAAAAAATTTCCAACTGAACACCTCTCATATATCACTCCAAATTTACCATGGTATGTCCTCATTATAAACTACTTGGTTGATAGTGTTTCCCTGATTTTTTTTCAAAAGAACAAAAAGTAAATCTAAAAATTGATTCAAAATTATATTTTTTTAAAGTTAATAAACTTTGGAAATATATGTCCAACATGGTAATTAGGAGATTTGTCTATGAATATGAACATTCCTCTATCTTGGAATTTTTTCACTCAATTCCTAGTGATGTCCACTTTGAACCATAAGAGTCTTATAAAAAGCTCATAGACTGAAGATTATTCTAGCCTCCACTCATCAAGGACTCACATAAGTTCTGTAAATCATTTCCCACTTTCCAAAAGTTCGTCACAATTTCCAAAATAAATCAAATTCCTCAGAGGTCTTTAATTTTATATGATATATTCTATGTTTAGGGCATCAATTTCATGGGACCATTTCTCCTTCCAATGGATTCTTATATATTATTATTACTATTGATTATGTTTCTAGGTGGGTAAAGGACAAAAACACTAGAAATAATTATGCACATAATGTTAGTGAGTTTCTAAAAACCCACATTTTTTACTAACTAGGAACACATCCTACCTTGATAAGTGACTTAGGAACTCATTTCTATAATCAGACCATGGAATCTCTTCTTACAATGAATGTGTTTGTAAATAAAACATAAACTACATATCACCCCCAAAAAATTGAATGGATGAACTTTCTAATAGTGTATTAAAAAAGATTACTTGAGAAAATTAAAATGGAAACTAGAAAATACAGGCCTGAAAGACTTGGTGAAGCGCTTTGGGATTATTGAACTACCTATATAAAATCCATTGTGATGTATCCATTTGGGATAGTTTTTGTTAAATTATGTCATTTACCAGTTTCAATCTGATATAAGCTATTTTGGGTTGTGAAAACTTGTAATTTTTATTTTGAAAAATCTGTTAAAGAGATATTGTTGCAGTTAAATGAACTAGAGGAGCTTCAACTAGATTCTTATGAGAATTCAAATCTCTATAAAGAAAATGCCAAAGTAATACATGAAAAAAACATCGCACTAAAGGTATTTCATGAAGGTGAAAAATTAATTCTCTTCAATTATCGATTTTCAATTCACCCAGGTAAGCTTAATTCTCTTTGGGAAGGTCCTTTTATTATTACTAATGTTTACCCATTTGGTGTAGTAAAAGTCCAAGACCCCTCTTCCAAAAGGAAATTCACGGTTAACAGACATTGATTAAAGCATCAACTTGAGAGAACACACATCTAAGTAACCACATCACCATCCATAAAATCCCCAAATAATGCAGTAGACCCACCATTGGATGGAGATGACGACCCACCAATTCAAACCAGGGTGCACCTATTTCCCTTCAACTCTCTCTCCTTCACTCTCTCTCTCTCCTTCACTCCCTCTCTTTATATCTTTCTTATTTTTCGTCTCTCATTCTTGAACATTTTTTCCCACTTTATCTTTTGTGTGTGTGTGTATTTAAAAAAACACTAAAAAAACTAAAAACAAAACAATATGAAAAAGAGTCATAATCACTCACAATCTACTTTTTAAATTTTGTCCAACCATTTTGGGGAGTCAAAAGATATGTTTTCATCTAATTTTTTTTTGTATTTTAATAAAAAATTTGGATAAATAATCTTGTGTCAAAACTAAAAAATTTTTAATTCTAAATTTATGATTTGGAAAATAATTATTCCCTAACACCAAGGAACAACATTATCTTTTTTTCCAAGGTCACCTATGAGCATCTTTTAATTTTAAGTGTTTTAACCCCGATTGTGAGTATTGAGTTTGTGGACCTTAAATTTTAACATCATACTTTGGTGTGATTTAATATGATAGAGGTATTTTATAAACCACATGAGAATCATAATATCCAAATAGCCTCACTTTACCCTTTCATCAATGCTCATTTTGAAACCCCCTTCAATCCTATGAAATTTTTTTCTTTTATAGACACATTATAATCATAATAACTTGTCCCACCCAACATCTACATATAATTACATTTCATAATTTTCTGTAATTTAAGTGTGGGGGCATGTATTTCATTTTGTGTGCCATTTTCTTGATTTTCAATGTGTTTCCATATTCTTGAAGTAAAACATCCAATTTAGTGTGTGGGATAAGTTTTCATTTAGTGAGTTTGGGGAATGAATTTTCATTTATGTAATTTTGTAAATATTTCTGACAAGTGTTCAATAAAATGAAAATAAAAAAATAAAGCAAACAAAAAAATGGGTTGTGTCTTGGGTAGGTCAAAAATCACTCTTCCTCAACCTTTGATCTTATTATAACTATTAAAATTATTATCATTTGGAGATAAAACATGGGTTGGGAGATGAGTGTGAGATCTGTTTCAAGTTCAAATTTCGAAAAAAAGAAAAAAAGAAAAGAAAAAAGGAACAATTATGTCATTGGTAGAAGTTTTTTGTTTTGTATATATCTCATCTTCTCATACCCTTTAAATTTTCTTCCTCTTTTGTGTATTTATTCACAAAATATTTCCCTTGTAAATATGTGTTTTCATTTCCTTCCACGTTTCTTTTCAAAAGAACTTGTACGTTATATAACCCATGTTGGTGTTTCACCCCCTTTCCCACTATTTTGGATAAATTCATACCATCCCCTAGACACATAAAAACCCCTAAAAAATACCACTTTATTATTATGATCTTTAAGATAGGGAATGGAAGCTGACATCTCTTTCACACTCTAATATTTTTACTTTTGGTTAGTGAATGAGTGGACATCCATAAATATTTTTTTTATCATCTTGAGAGGAGTGAGTTCTAAGTCACCACATTTTCCATTTCTAAATTTGAGGATGAAAAGTGAAATGTTTTTGAAAAAAAATTGTAACGATTTGTGGTGGAATTCAATATGGATGAGTGAAATGGTCTAAAGTTCCCCTGATTGGGTAAAATGAAATTTTAATATTTTTCAGCAAGTGAAAATGATTAGTTATGTTTTTATATTTTTTTAAATGAGTAAATGCACAATAATAAGTGTTGGGGAGTTTATTTTATTCATTTATTCATAATTTTTTGTCTACTTCCTTTAGTAATTTTCATGTAAAAGTGCATAATTAGTGTGAAATACCAATGTTTTACTAGTAAATATAATTTTGAGCATTATTTTAATTAATCCAATCGATTTAGTTTAATATTTTAATTATAACACTCACCCTAATTATAAAAATTAAATTATTGTTGTTCTATATGGTTCCTCATTCAATTTTCAACATATCATTAGAAGGAATCTTTGTCCAATTCGGCCATTTGAAGGGTCATATGAGCCACATAAGAAGACCCAAAGAATCTATGAAGAAATTGGATCAACCATGAAGATAGAATTTCTGGGATAAATCCAAAAGTAAAAATTCTTCCATTATCCAAATTTTTTTTGGGACAATACACTTATTCTTGGATAAAAATTTCAAGGTTCAAATTCACCAAAAAGGGTCCCAAATGATGATTTGATGTCCAAACCAACATTCTTTCAAGTAATTAAAATCAGCACACAATACTTGACTTTTATCCTGATATATTCATCCATTCAAGTTGATATTTTATAGTGTCAAATAGAAGATATATTCAGAAGGATTTTTATAATAAATGGTTCATATTTGAGGCCATCTTACAATTCCAAAACCTATTCCCATTTTTTCCTTCAAAAACATTTGGATTGAAATGAACAGATTAATTATTTTTAATAAAACCACCATAAATTTGGATCCTTAAGTACAATGGACTCCAAATTTTTAGAGTATATAGAAAACATCAATATATAAAACTTTTAAGAAGAATATATATCAATATTATACTATATGAATAGTTCAATATTCTATCCATATAGAGGGAAATAATTATAATGAAAAAATCACAATTCCTTGGGATATAAATACATCACCTTCTTCTTCTTGAAAGGGGTTGGAATTTCCAAAAATATGTGGATAAATTGGAATGAAAGAAGCCTTGAAAAATTCATGGGATGAATTTCAAAACATAAGTTTTCACTTGATAGACCCTTCCCCCTCTCTTTGTTTTCATGTTCTTTTGCGTTCCTTTCTTTTGTAATCACGTAAGATGTTTTCAATTTCATTTCAATTTTAATGAATGTTTCTTATTAATATTATATTTTAATCATAAAATATATATTATTAAATATTAATGGTCTTAAATTAGTTTAAATCAAGGTGAAACCCCTCCCATTCTTCCTCTTTCTCATTCAATTGGAAGTATATGTTTAATTCTCATCACCGTCCGTGTGTGTGTTCGACACACAACTATTTTCTTATCCCATTCTTTTAATTATATTCATAATTAATCTCTATAAAAATATATTACAAGATTACTAACCATATCAATGGATTATTAAATATACCATTTTTGTGAGTCAGAAGTTAGGGATATTTAGTGATTGAGAGCTTTAGCTCGATGAATATTCTTTATGTTAACATTGTTTATATTGAACACAAAATGTCATGGATTACTGACATGTTTTGTTTAACATGTGAATTACATGGATTATTAGAACCATAAATACACTACCATAAACAAGTTTTGACTAATTATAACCCTATGTTAATTTAAGTCTTGGATTAAGGCCTTAACACCTGTTAATTCTAGTCAAAGTCATCTAGTGAAGTGAGTGTTAATTTAATGAAATATAAAGAAAAGCTTAAGGATATTACAAGATTAAATAACTAATTACGAACTCAGACAAATAATTATTAAATTATTAAATCAATATTCATTAATCGATTATTTTATCTAATCTTTTCAAACAAACCCCCCCAATTAAAATACAATCAATTAAAAACAATCGACTCTAAAATTTGTACCATTTCCAAGGATTCAACCCGAGTGCCGCTATACACATTAGCAGAGCACCAAAACTTTGAACAGTTGATAGGAGACCATAAATCATAGTAACGCCCCGACCCCAGTTACCCAGAGTCAGTGCATTATTACATAACATTGGCATGTTCACAAGAAAGATCAAATCTCGAATGACCGATTGGTTTAGTAGCCTTGGAAACACTAGATATATTCATAAGTTTTACATTACATCATAAAATGAAAAACTACTACAACAACATAATGTATCCATAATCCACACTCATATCCCCACATAATATCCCTGCAGGTCATTCATAACTTACTTCTTCACTTCCTGGGAGAAATAAAACATAGAAAAGGGGTGAGCTCAAATGCCCAGTAAGGATAACAATATAGCGGAAACTTTCATAAATAAGAATAAACATTTTAGGCAATGTATAAATAAAACAGAAGCCTTTTAAACTCAAACATTTAACATAGTATGGCATAAATAAAATGAAATAATGCCATTTACTTATTCACATGGTTATTCTACTAATAGAATAATCACATGAAAAATCAATAACCACGTTCATAATGATGGAATGCATAATGCTGAACTTTAATTTCTTTGTCAAGGCCTCATCCCAAGACCTTGGGGCTAACTGTAACCGGAACCCAACCCGGAGTGCCTCTAATAACCGGACACCAACCCGGAGTGCCTCTAATAACCGGACACCAACCCGGAGTTCCTCTAATAACCGGAGACCAAACAGAAGTTCCTCTAATAACCGGAGACCAAACCGGAGTTCCTCTAATAACCGGAGACCAAACCGGAGGGCTTACTTTTACCAGTCCCCAACCCAGAACATACTTTTCTAACACATTCATCTGAATGAAAGGTTGAAATATAACATAAACATTTGGATTAAAAATAACTTATAAAATGTCAATACTTTAAACAAAAACCATGAGTGACATAAGAATAACTTATCCACAGTCAAAAATATCAAAAAACCTTCAATAAAATAGGGATGTTTTGTATCATAATAAATCAACTTCAAATAAGCTTAAAATCCATCAAAGGATGTTGACATAGATGAAATCAAAAATATTTTAGAGAAATATATCTTTTTTTTGAAATCATTTTAAAAGTAACATAATTATAAAATAATACATTCAATTTGAAAATATTCTTATAAGCTTGTAAGGGAAGCTTTGACGATTTTATAACGGCGGTAAATAGCCGCACCCTCTGTATAAGTTAAAAAAACATTCTTACCTTAAATTTTTCGAAAAGGTTAAAAGTGACTTGTTTGGAAAACGACGGAAAGATTCCTTTCGAAACACATAAGGGTATAAATGACTTTAACCCATATTCTTGTAAATAGTAAAAATGTTTTGAAATACATTATTAAGAAACATGGATGTGGATGATAAAGAGATCCCAGTAGATTATTACGTATAAACAACCTCGGATAATGAAGAGATTGTGAAATAACCTTTACCAATTTGGTAACTTATGAAACATATAACCCATGAAAGAGGTATCATACAATGAATATGTAAATACACATAAATTAGAGTGTATTACACAAAGAATATAATTATGGGCAGTACATACACCACACAAAAGGTGATGGTGGCAATATGTCATGAATCTCACGGGAATAAGGAGTGAGATGAAAACCCCTTACCTTGTACTTTTCCTTGGTTGGGGTAGTTTAACCTCCTGTATAATGGTGAAATTCATGTTATTAAATTATTCAAGAATCATATATATTAATATGATATCATATATGATCTTTTAATATTGATTTGATAATAATATCTTAGTATTATCATTGTTTCGGGTGTTAACTTACTTGTTTTCTTTTATATGTTTTGTTACGTAAGACATGTTTGTGAAGGATAGGTTGTATATTATTCATATCCAGAATGATATCAAGTCCTTAAACATCATTTTTTAAATCATCACATGATAATTATACTTGAATGGATACGATGGAGAATGAATCTCATCGCGCTCGTGGAGACGGTAGTCCGTACGTACGCACGAGCGACAATATCATTCTTTTGATATTAAAATAATATATAAATGGATGGTATATCATATATAAAGAATCATTAACATGTTATATTTATTATTTACCTGAGTTAAACATCATTATTATACCCATCCAAATAATATTATATTGAATAACAATTACACCACGACGTGGAGACGGTAAGCCGTACGTACGCACGTATGGTGACATGTTATTCAAAGGGTGGATAGAATACTGAATATGGTTGTACCATATTTATAATAACATCACAGTATATGTGAGATACTGGAGTTATTATTTTATAATGGTAAGAATAAATAAAGAAGAAGTGGAAGAAGAAATGAACTTAGAAAAGGGTGGTGAAATCATTACCTCTTCTTCGGGTTCTTCCTTTTGATTTGATCAAAAGGGATCATTAGGTTGGCTTTCTGATCAAACTAAGGCCTCTAGGTTGTAGTGAGGGATGTTGGGAGAGTATTTTGGCAGAGTTTGGCCGAACCAAAAGGCTTTTAAGGTGTGAATAAATGAGAAGGAGGAGTGCCCTTTTATAAGAGGGGTGAGGGGCACCTTTGGAAAACCTAGAGATATTAGTTTATATTAAATTCATAATCGGTTTTCAATGGCTCCAAAGTTGACTATTCATAGGTTAAGGTGGGGATGGGTCGAAAACAACTCAACCAATAGAATTTAGACAGGTTTGGGTACTTATTTTAACCTTATCTTTAAGTATTAACTCTAAGTTAATTAGTTTTACTTTTACAATGTCTCTTTGTATTTTTATATAATATGGTTAATAAACTTACTATATACATACAAGCGACCCCCAAGTGGTCCATTAATGATGAAACTATCATGATATAAGTCTCTTGGCCGAACCTTGGATTTTTAGGAATTTAATATCAATTAATAATATAATATTTGTTTTAAGAACTCTTTTATGTCAATTTTGACACTATTCAATAGTTGATTTTTTTGAAACTCATAACAGATTGATTACTTCGAACAAAGTAAATTAAATAAATCCTAATATATCATATTATCCTAGAAAATTAGTTTAATTCATTAAAAGTTTCATATTATATTTATTTGAGTATTTATAAATTCAATTAATTTAATTTGTCACTATTTTAGTAATTACTGCATCATCATTGTGTCATAAATAAAATAAATTATTTAATGTCTAAAAATTATAAATAAAATATCATTATGTAGGAAATATTTTTATATTTCTAATTAATATTTATAATCTAAAATCCAACATATATAACCCTATGTAACAATTTGTTTTCTAAAAGATATATGCTTGTGTCATTTTTGTATTCATTTTAACTTAATTAAAATAAAGTGTCATTATCACTTACAAGTGGATCCATGGGGTCCCAAAATCGACCCAAAGATGCCCATGGTCGACCATGTATCAACCAATAGGGTTAAGACATGTTTTAGGGTAATTTAGTATTATTATAATATTATTTTTTTAACCCTTATTTACCGGATTTACCCTTAACCATGGTAAATAAAATATTTACCGCAGTAATTATTCAAAATGTCTAAAAATAAAAGTTACCTATTTACACAATTTGAACAACCTGATTCCAAATATGGAATCCATTTTCCTAAATTCAAAACACAGAAGTGGCAGAAATTAATTTTAAATTAATTCCTGCTGTCAAAACAAAAAGCGTGTTTTTAAGAGATAATAACTATCAAAAGATTGACACTTGTTTATGTTCGGTTTAATTGTAAAATTATGTCCAATGACCAACATTATATTAAATGGTAAAAATATATTCTAAATATACTTTAAAACCACTCAAATTCATAATTTATAACTATTAATTATTTTGATTAAAAAAGTTGTTTTTAATTAAAATTTAGTAATTTTCACTATTCATCAAAATATGAAAGTTATCCGAAAAGTACCAAAATTTCACCTTAGGCTAAATTCGATAATCCGAATCCAGAAATGAAGTCCATTTTAAAATATAAAATATATATAATTTTGAAAAGTAGGTATTACTATTCATAACGGCTAGTTTGATTGGTTGTGGTGTGTGTTAAAACTCAAGGTTGCGTACAATACACGCTACTGTATTATTCAAAGAAAGCGTACCGTGGAAGCTTGGGATGTTTCATTTTAAATTTTTGATGTCCCCATTTAGTCAAAAGGTTTAAAATATTGTATTTAAAAAGGGTTCACTATTAAAAGTTGATAAAAGTGCAATACTGAAAATGAATTTGTTCTTGCATTATATCTAAGAAACTCATAATATGGATTCTAAAATTATAAGGATTATATAAAGTTTAAAATTTAGATAATACTATTCATAACCTCTTTTGAATGGCTTTTTTTTGTAATTCATGGTGTGATTGAACTCGGTTTTGCGTGTAGTGCAAGTTATTGAATTATTTTGAAGAAATAACACACTATGAAATCTTGGGGTGTTACATTCTCCCCTCCTTCAATAAATTGCGTCCTCGCAATTTGAAATTGTTCTTCGAAAATAAAAGGTTGAAAATAGAAAATATATTTGTGGGAAAACCCACATCGGAAATTGGGTTACTAAAATTTAGTCTTAATGTGAGGAAAAGAGAAATGAAAGGGTCACCACCAAATTATGATCTCGATTTGGAGAACATTGGTGGCAATTAGAGACATATAATTAGAGAAAAAACTTAAATATTTATAGGTAGTGATTGAGGTCATCAATTACAAACAAGTATAAAATTGAGGTCCTTATCAATCTATGATTATTTGAAATACCATCGGTTCAACAAAACATAGGGTATTAGGATAACACATTTTTGACGTTTCAAAATATCTTAGTTGAAATCCCACATCGAAAAATGAATTAATGAGGCCTCTATTTAAAATAAAGAGTCGAAAGTATGAAGATTACCGAAAATAACACATACTAGGGTTCCATGTAGGAAAATATGGATATGGAAGAAAAATCTAACCATCAATTATCTGATGGAGAGTGGTAGAGAACATGGCTATGAAAAGGCCATCAATCCCAAATCCATAAATTAGTGATGATTTAAGGTACCATCTAGGAAAAAATTTTTGTTCTAAGTTGCTTTTCTTAATATTGAGGAATTTATTTATTAGATTGGCTAAGATCATAAGGAGATATACTTACTTTATATTTAGAGTTTTATCCATTAATAAATTTCTACCACAAACTCATCTTTCACTCTAAAAGATAATAGAATGTAAAAAAAATTCTATTTACACTATTCGTATAGGGTTCCAAAATAAACAAATTTATAATTCATCTACAAGATCTTTTAATAAAAACTACATTATTTAATCCAGGACATCTCGTGGGCCAGTGGTAGGTGATACACCCTTGTCGCCCTTCGGTTGCGGGTTCAAGTCTCGCAGCCTTGCCGGACACAACGGGTTGCCGCCCGACCTCCGGGTTGTCCTTTTATGGCAATCCAAAATAATTCAAACTAGAACTATCCAAAATACTTCTATCCAAACTCACAGTCCAACATTTATAAGGAAGGTAAACATAATATAGATCCTTTTTACCCCGTAATAGCATATGAATACCTTCATCATGTATTACCATATTCCTTATTGATTACATTCATGCTCCCTTATTGCATATAGAATGCTGGATATACTTCATTAATCCAAAAATGTTTTAAACCCCAACAATGATGGAATATACAAATCATTAATCAGTTCCAAGGTAGTCAAGAATATCCAATATAATTTATCCAAAACAATCACATATTATTCCAAAATCACTACCTCAGTATCAGAACTATATTATGATTTATCATTCTCTCAACCATATATTTTCCAAAAATTTATCCTGCTATTGAGTCACTTTTCTTTGTTCCACACAATCTCAAGTCCTTAATGAAATAGTACTGCAGTACAATCCTTATATACTCCATAATTATTATAACAAGTACATTGTTGATACAACACTCAATTGACATAATCAACATAAGAACTCTAATCATTCCTCTTCATCTGTGGTAGTATCATAACTTGATTATTATCCAATAACATCATTTGCGGCATAGTCTGATGACTGGGACATAGGTTCGCGTAGTGTCCAAACTCCTTCCAAATGAAGCATTGTACATTTGAAACCATTTTCTTACCCTTGCAGTCACGTACTTTGTGCCCTTTTCCTCCACACTTATAACAAACTCCCATTCCTTTCAGGCAAGTTCCAGGGTGTTTCTTTCCACAGTTATCACATATGGGAAAATTCATCTTTTTCCTATTCCCTTTATCCATCTTTCTATCTTCCATCCTTTTCTTCTCTTGCTTCCCTTCAAATCTATAGGACTCAGTAAACTCTTTACTTATCTTATCAACACATGATATTATTTCTTCATATGATTATAATACATGCGAGACTATTTCTCTTATAAATTCTGGCTTAAGACCATTAAATATATGATCCTTCTTTCTCTTTGTATCATGTGCATTGCTGGAGTTCTCATTCCTTATACTAGGCACCATTTCTAAACAATGGCATACACTAGATTAGTTTATGAATCAAAATACATAATCCCATAATTATAAAACACTTAACATAAATTGAACTATTTATGGATATAATCCATAATCATAAAAAATATTTTCGTTGAGGAAGTATATACTCATAAACCCTTCATAATGATTTGTAAAGAAAATGAGAGTTATCCTAAGCATATCCCCCGGGAGTGTCGTAACCAAGAGTGCAGCAAGGCCCGTTGTCGTGCACCAGTTCCCGTTCGAGTCTAGCTCAAAGCGGTGTTTTTGGGTTTTACCCCTAGGTACATCTGTGCCAGAGCCACCTCTACCTGCTCGTATCCAGACAGGGATGTATTGCTCGGAAAACTCACAAAATCTCTACAATACCAAAATTCTAGGAAGTTCTTCTATACTAATCCTCAAAGTTCATCTTAGGTCTACGTGCTCTAATCAGAGTTTATCTAAATCTAGCTTCCAAGGTTTGTACTAAACTTCCTCTGATACCAACTGTAACGCCCCGACCCCAGTTACCCAAAGTCGGTGCATTATTACATAACATTGGCATGATCACAAGAAAGATCAAATCTCAAAATACCGATTGGTTTAGTAGCCTTAGAAACACTAGATATATTCATAAGTTTTACATTACATCATAAAATGAAAAAATACTACAACAACATAATGTCTCCATAATCCACACTCATATCCCCACATAATATCCCTGCAGGTCATTCATAACTTACTTCTTCACTTCCTAGGAGAAATAAAACATAGAAAAGGGGTGAGCTCAAATGCCCAGTAAGGATAACAATATAGCGGAAACTTTCATAAATAAGAATAAACATTTTAGGAAATGTATAAATAAAACAAAATCCTTTTAAACTCGAACATTTAACATAGTATGGCATAAATAAAATGAAATAATGCCATTTACTTATTCACATGGTTATTATACTAATCGAATAATCACATGCAAAATCAATAACCACTTTCATAATGATGGAATGCATAATGCTGAACTTTAATTTCTTTGTCAAGGCCTCGTCCCAAGACCTTGGGGCTAACTGTAACCGGAACCCAACCCGGAGTGCCTCTAATAACCGGACACCAACCCGGAGTGCCTCTAATAACCGGACACCAACCCGGAGTTCCTCTAATAACCGGAGACCAAACCGGAGTTCCGATAATAACCGGAGACCAAACCGGAGTTCCTCTAATAACTGGAGACCAAACCGGAGGGCTTACTTTTTCCGGTCCCCAACCCGGAACATACTTTTCTAACACATTCATCTGAATGAAAGGTTGAAATATAACATAAACATTTGGATTAAAAATAACTTATAAAATGTCAATACTTTAAACAAAAACCATGAGTGACATAAGAATAACTTATCCACAGTAAAAAATATCACAAAACCCTCAATAAAATAGGGATGTTTTGTATCATAATAAATCAACTTCAAATAAGCTTAAAATCCATCGAAGGATGTTGACATAGATGAAATCAAAACTATTTTAGAGAAATATCTCTTTTTTTTGAAATCATTTTAAAAGTAACATAATTATAAAATAATACATTCAATTTGAAAATATTCTTATAAGCTTGTAAGGGAAGCTTTGACGATTTTATAACGGCGGTAAATAGCCGCACCCGCCGTATAAGTTAAAAAAACATTCTTACCTTAAATTTTTCGAAAAGGTTAAAAGTGACTTGTTTGGAAAACGACGGAAAGATTCCTTTCGAAACACATAAGGGTATAAATGACTTTAACCCATATTCTTGTAAATAGTAAAAATGTTTTGAAATACATTATTAAGAAACATGGATGTGGATGATAAAGAGATCCCAGTAGATTATTACGTATAAACAACCTCGGATAATGAAGAGATTGTGAAATAACCTTTACCAATTTGGTAACTTATGAAACATACAACCCATGAAAGAGGTATCATACAATGAATATGTAAATACACATAAATTAGAGTGTATTACACAAAGAATATAATTATGGGCAGGACATACACCACGCAAAAGGTGATGGTGGCAATATGGCATGAATCTCACGGGAATAAGGAGTGAGATGAAAACCCCTTACCTTGTACTTTTCCTTGGTTGGGGTAGTTTAACCTCCTGTATAATGGTGAAATACATGTTATTAAATTATTAAAGAATCATATATATTAATATGATATCATATATGATCTTTTAATATTGATTTGATAATAATATCTTAGAATTATCATTGTTTCGGGTGTTAACTTACTTGTTTTCTTTTATATGTTTTGTTACGTAATACATGTTTCTAAAGGATAGGTTGTATATTATTAATATCCATAATGATATCAAGTCCTTAAACATCATTTTTTAAATCATCAAATGATAATTATACTTGAATGGATACGATGGAGAATGAATCTCATCGCGTTCGTGGAGACGGTAGTCCGTACGTACGCACGAGCGGAAATATCATTCTTTTGATATTAAAATAACATATAAATGGATGGTATATCATATATACAGAATCATTAACATGTTATATTTATTATTTACCTGAGTTAAACATCATTATTATACCCATCCAAATAATATTATATTGAATAACAATTACACCACGACGTGGAGACGGTAAGCCGTATGTACGCACGTATGGTGACATGTTATTCAAAGGGTGGATAGAATACTGAATATGGTTGTACCATATTTATAATAACATCAAAGTATATGTGATATACTGGAGTTATTATTTTAGAATGGTAAGAATAAAGAAAGAAGAAGTGGAAGAAGAAATGAACTTAGAAAAGGGTGGTGAAATCATTACCTCTTCTTCGGGTTCTTCCTTTTGATTTGATCAAAAGGGCTCCTTAGGTTGGCTTTATGATCAAACTAAGGCCTCTAGGTTGTAGTGAGGAATGTTGGGAGAGTATTTGGGCAGAGTTTGGCCGAACCAAAAGGCTTTGAAGGTGTGAAAAAATGAGAAGGAGGAGTGCCCTTTTATAAAAGGGGTGAGGGGCACCTTTGGAAAACCTAGAGATATTAGTTTATATTAAATTCATAATCGGTTTTAAATGGCTCCAAAGTTGACTATTCAAAGGTTAAGGTGGGGATGGGTCAAAAACAACTCAACCAATAGAATTTAGACAGGTTTGGGTACTTATTTTAACCTTATCTTTAAGTATTAACTCTAAGTTAATTAGTTTTACTTTTACAATGTCTCTTTGTATTTTTATATAATATGGTTAATAAACTTACTATATACATCGAAGAGACCCCCCAAGTGGTCCATTAATGATGAACCTATCATGATATAAGTCTCTTGGACGAACCGTAGATTTTTAGGCATTTAATATCAATTAATAATATAATATTTGTTTTAAGAACTCTTTTATGTCAATTTTGACACTATTCAATAGTTTATTTTTTGAAACTCATAACAGATTGATTACTTCAAAAAAAGTAAATTAAATAAATCCTAATATATCATATTATCCTAGAAAATTAGTTTAATTCATTAAAAGTTTCATATTATATTTATTTGGGTATTTATAAATTCAATTAATTTAATTTGTCACTATTTTAGTAATTACTGCATCATCATTGTGTCAAAAATAAAATACATTATTTAATGTCTAAAAACTATAAATAAAATATCATTATGTAGGAAATATTTTTATATTTCTAATGAATATTTATAATCTAAAATCCAACATATATAACCCTATGTAACAATTGTTTTTCTAAAAGATATATGCTTGTGTCATTTTTGTATTCATTTTAACTTAATTAAAATAAAGTGTCATTATCACTTACAAGTGGATCCATGGGGTCCCAAAATCGACCCAAAGATGCCCATGGTCGACCATTTATCAACCAATAGGGTTAAGACACGTTTTAGGGTAATTTAGTATTATTATAATATTATTTTTTTAACCCTCATTTACCGGATTTACCCTTAACCATGGTAAATAAAATATTTACCGCAGTAATTATTCAAAATGTCTAAAAATAAAAGTTACCTATTTACACAATTTGAACATCATGATTCCAAATATGGAATCCATTTTCCTAAATTCAAAACATAGAAGTGGCAGAAATTAATTTAAAATTAATTCCCGCTGTCAAAACAAAAAGCGTGTTTTTAAGAGATAATAACTATCAAAAGATTGACACTTGTTTATGTTCGGTTTAATTGTAAAATTATGTCCAATGACCAAAATTATATTAAATGGTAAAAATATATTCTAAATATACTTTAAAACCACTCAAATTCATAATTTATAACTATTAATTATTTTGATTAAAAAAGTTGTTTTTAATTAAAATTTAGTAATTTTCACTATTCATCAAAATATGAAAGTTATCCGAAAAGTACCAAAATTTCACATTAGGCTAAATTCGATAATCCTAATCCATAAATGAAGTCCATTTTAAAATATAAAATATATATAATTTTGAAAAGTAGGTATTACTATTCATAACGGCTAGTTTGATTGGTTGTGGTGTGTGTTAAAACTCAAGGTTGCGTACAACACACGCTACTGTATTATTCGAAGAAAGCGTACCGTGGAAGCTTGGGATGTTTCATTTTAAATTTTTTATGTCCCCATTTAGTCAAAAGGTTTAAAATATTGTATTTAAAAAGGGTTCACTATTAAAAGTTGATAAAAGTGCAATACTGAAAATGAATTTGTTCTTGCATTATATCTAAGAAACTCATAATATGGATTCTAAAATTATAAGGATTATATAAAGTTTAAAATTTAGATAATACTATTCATAACCTCTTTTGAATGGATTTTTTTTGTAAGTCATGGTGTGATTGAACTCAGTTTTGCGTGTAGTGCAAGTTATTGAATTATTTTGAAAAAATAACACACTATGAAATCTTGGGGTGTTACAATCATGCTTCAAAAACCCAACCCTATGGTATAATTAATTTTCAAGTATGTCTAATATTTTTAATTCCACTAACAAAATGTGTGCACTAATTAATTGAATTAGGAATGATAATAAATCACGTGTTGGATTATTCCTTAGATCCCTTTGGATTAATTTTTGAGGAATATTGGATTATGGATACCCATTGGATGAGAAAACCCTTTAATAATAATGAATTGTCTAATGGTTTAAAGTATGTATATCATGTCATGATAAAAAAGTTATTGATTGATATAGAATCACTTTGACAATGGCTTATTTATTTATTGAAACGAACTGTAATAATTTGATATAAAAAATGAATGGTCAATTGAAATACAAATGGTAATTTTCATAATTAACCATTTAGGATTATGAAATGATATTGTGATATCCTTGATATTATGACATGTGTTGTGATTGATGTTGTAATGATTATATAGCATGCTTATCCTAGATTCATGCTACAATGATTATATAATGGGCTTGGCGTAATTACATGTTATAATGCTCATATAGCAGGCTTGGCCTAGTTTTATGCAGTAATGATTATATAGAGGTATTGGACCAATTACATGCTAAAATGATTATATGGTCAAATGATGAAATGATTATATAGATAGCTATACTGAGATTCTTAAATTATTATATAGAGGGATATGCTTGGATGCTAAAATTCTTATTTAGAGGACTATGACCGGATGCTAAAATTATTATATAGAGGGATTTTCCCAGTTATTTTATTATTCTATGGTTTGTGGTTATGGTTGGCATGGTTGAGATACATGATGAGACATTTCTGTATGGTGACAAAATAGGTTAATTGTGGTATTATATTAAGTCGATTAATTAATTCACATGTTTATCACCTTATTGAATGCACTTATTATCATACTGATTTTTTAGACATGGTGGTGTCCACCTACTGAGTTTTAATCACACCCTATTCTGTACCCCATTTGGTACTTGAGAAAATTACATGGATATATGTTTGGACAATAGTAAGGGACCTTGTAGTTGATTATTTATTGCTGGATGGGCTAGAGTTTAGAGACAAGACTGACATGGGGTTCATGATTGGGGTCTTTTTTGTTTATTTTTTCAACTGTTTCTTTTATTTTTTTTACTTTAGTTTAAAATTTAGATACATTTGATCCTTTCATTACATGGTTTACTATTATTTGATTTATTGGTTCCTCCTTTTATTTCCCAGTAGTATGGTATAATGTTTCTTCTATTTTTCGTTACTCAAATATTTATTTATATTATTTAATTACACTATATTGTAACTATGAAATATGGGGTATAGTCACCCCAATATACTCATCACATCCCTACTACTATTCATTAGCTTATGGCATATGAGGAGCCGCTCTTGAGGTCCCACAACCAACCAGATTTGGTCATGTGAGAGAGTGATGGATCATTAGATGTTACAAAGTGGTTACATAGAAGCTCTAGTTTTCTTTTCTATTTATTTACTATTTGGAAAAGGTATAAATGAGACTAAAATATGCCAGGACTTGGTAATGATCTTGTGCATGAGAGTATATAACCCATGTGTGGGGGAAAATCTAAGTGCCTAGGGATGGGATTACTATTCATGATGTTCACTTGTTGTGGTTGATGTTATTTTACCCTAGGAGATTCACATGTTGTGTGATGTTATTGGTTATTTATACTTATAATCATGGCCCAGTATGGTGTAATATGATTATACATGCATCATTATAGGTATCTAAGGATATATAATGACATGAATTGTTCATGATAGGGACATATTTATTGCATGTGATATATACTTGCCTATATGAACTGTGAAATGAAATACCTATTATATCTAATAAATGAAATAAAAGAGTTGTTATGTAATTCTAAAACACATGTATGCCATGTTTAGAGATACCATGGGCTAGTGGTTCTCTATTGTGGTCATCTATTGAGGATTAACTTTCTTTTATCTAGTGTTCTAAAGAGTGTGTTTGTCTTATAGAGAAAATTCCTCCTCCTCATATTTGAATTAAGAGTTAGGAGAGTGGTAATCAATACGCTCCCAATGTAGCTATACTGAAGCTTCATTTAGCTCTCTAGGATCATACATATGTTCATATTTGTGAAATATTCTTGAGGTTAATGTGATCCATGGAAAGGGATATTGTTCATACCATACCATTAATGTCTGACATGAAGAGGGAGTTTTAGATGTAGCATCTGCTTACTTTTACTACGAAGGGAGGAACCCATGCCGCCAAGTTCTGTATCTAGTTAGTCCATATGATATTTAATCATCTAGATACATCCATATATAGGAGGTAAAATCTTACATCATATATGCTTCATGAACTTACCAAGAGTTTGTAGGATAATCTAGATTAAGATGGGAATCAAGTTTAGTTATTTTAGAAGGACTCTGATGTGAATTTCCCAAGCCAATTATATCTAGAGATGTTGAGGAATGAGAAGGCATGTGAGTTCATACACTTGGAATTAGAGGGAAGGTCAATGATGGACTACACTGAACATTTCACTGACTTGAAGTGCTTTGTACCATCTTTAGTTAATGATGAGATCTCCATGGAGAGACATTTTTAATATGATATTCACTATGAGATAAGGTCATAGGTGAATTTATTTTTTTGGAGTATCTTTTTAGATGTCATTAATCAGGAACTCATCACATAAGGGAATATGACAGGCCTCAAGAAGTGACCAAAATATTTAAGGGTGGTGAAATGGGAGCT
The DNA here is from genome assembly GCA_963277665.1 of Viscum album. Taxonomy (NCBI): domain Eukaryota; kingdom Viridiplantae; phylum Streptophyta; class Magnoliopsida; order Santalales; family Viscaceae; genus Viscum; species Viscum album. The sequence goes on from OY728140.1 coordinate 659,948,314, forward strand.
CTTCTTATGGTAGAAAGAATCACTGGTATGATAGTTATCACCAAGGAAACAACTGGAAGAGAATACATGGAAGTGGGAACCCATATTAGGACCATGTTTCATTGTAATTCTATCAGTATGGGAAGTTGAGCCACAAGATAACTTAGTGTTCATACACTGCTTTGGAGTATCATTATTACGGTCGGCTGGGTCACCATCAAAAGTTTTTTAGGAACTTCTCATAGAAAATCAGTACCAAGGGATCAGGATAGGTACAAAATTATCATATGGACTCAACTACTCTTTATCAGATATGTAGCAGGAGTTCCATAAGAAATTCAGGTTGAGGTAGGGGATGTGGTATGTCAGTGAAGGTACAATAGTAAGAGGCAGAGGGGATATCCCAAGGGAGTCTGACTGGTGCCCAGGATAGAGGGGAAAGTTAATTTTTTGCTATGAAGTTTCCTTTGGCTAGTGTGGATGCATGAAATTATATCATCAGAGGTATGATTATTGTGTCAATTACTATTTCATGAGTTTTTTTGATACATGGTCCTCAAATTACATTTTTTATCCTCTCTCTTTATGAATGGTTTGGTCTTGGTTATGGTGTCTTGACCATTGATACACTATTGGGAGTATGGTTAGAGAATATCAAATGTTTCAATATGTGTTCTCTAGAGATTTGTGGTTACCATTTATTTTGAGAACTATTTATACTAGAATTGAAAGGTTTCTAATTGATTAATTTTAGAGATTTGGTAGTTGTATACTAGGATCATATCAAATATTACTAGAGGATAGTTACCTTTATATCTCCAGAAGGAGGTAGTTATTCTCCCCAGGGTGAGTGGGATCTTCAGGATGGTTATGCCAGACCAATTTAGTACAGATTGTATTTTATCATGTATTAGATAGAAATTGTAATTTTATATGATGATGTAATGCAACGGGATAATTTTACACTAGTGGTAGACCATATTTAGGATTTCTTTCCTCCTGAGTTCTATGGATTACCCCCTTAGTGAGAGATCGATTTCATAATTGGGTTGGTGTCGAAAGCAGAGCCAGTTTCTATCTAGACTTATAGGATGGAACCAGAAGAGATTTGGGAGTTTAAATTCTAGTTGGAATATATGGAACCTAAAGGTTTCATCTGACCTAGTACATCTCCATATGGTTATCTAGTTCTTTTTGACAAGAATATTGATGGGGATTTTCACTTATGCATGGCTAATCAGAGATTGAACTAGATGATGGTCAAGAACTAGTATCCCATTAAATGAATATGTGATATCTTAGTTTATCTTAGAGGTTTAATATATTCTCTAAGATCGATTTGAGATATGGATATCACCGGTTTAAGGTGATTCCATCATAAATACCTCATACTACTTATGGAAGTAGGTATGGATTGTATGAGTGCTTAGTGATGCTGTTTGGTTTGAAGAAAAAACTTGTGGTATTTATATCCTTGATGAATTATATCATTCATCATTTTATGGATCACTTTGTGGTGTTTTTTTTCAATTAAATCACAAGTGTACTCCCAGTAAATAGACTATCATGCATAACATTTTTGACATCGTCTTGAGTACATTGAGATAGAATTGATTTTACACCAAGATAACAAAATACAATTTCTAGATTGATATAGTGAACTTCTTGGGTCATGTCATCTTAGAGGATAGAGTGTCAGTGGAACCAAATAAGGTTTAATATGTGGTATATTTGGATCTATCCAGGAATGACTTTAAAATTTATAATGTTTAGGGTTTAGTAGGTTATTGTAGAAACTTTATCCAGGACTTATCCTATTTTGAAGAAATGATATCCTGGATGAATAATAAAGGGGTGAAGTTTTTTTGGTCAGATTATTATGAGGGAGATTTTCAAGAGTTGAAGATTAGACTTACCTCAGCACCTATCCTCACTTTACCTATGCTAGGTAAAGCATATACCATGTACTATGATGCATCTAGAGTTGGAATCATAGTATTTCTAATGTTGGAGGATAAGTGGTTTCTTATGTCTCTTGATAACTTATAATTCAAGAGATGAAATATACTACTCATGATATGAAGTTATCTATTGTGGTACATGCCTTGAGATGCTGGAGACACAATATTTTGGGTGAAAGGTTTGTGGTGTACACGAATTATAAAATCCTTAAGGTCAACTTTTAATAGCGGGGAATAAACCTTTAGTAGAGGACGTGGGTCTTATATCTGTAGACTTTTGAATTTGAGTTGTCTTATACACCAAGAAAGGGTAACATCATTGCTGATTCTTTGATATGGAAGATGAAAATAGAAGTGGTGATGGAGTCTTGTGATGGGTGGAAGATGGTGGAACTATTTGAAAGCATACATATAGATGTTTAGGAGTCCTAGAGATGAGTAAATATAACTTCAACATTTGTTTTACCATTTATTCTTGAATGGATCAAGACATAATAGTTATCTAATTTGGAGGGATTAGTTTCAAGAGACAAATTATATAGTGGGGAGACACCATTAGGATGGTATCTTGGAAGTGATAATTATCTTCTTTTCTTTGGCTGAGTATGGGTTTCTATGTGCTTGTATGAGGATATGATGAGAGTGTTTCATGATTCTATATGGGAGGTACATAACAATTTGACAAATATGTATCATGATATCCATAAATAGTACTGGTGTTAAGGAATTAAGAAGGAGGTAGTGGGATTTAAGGTGAAATGTTTAACCTATCAGTAGGTGAAAACTGAGTATTAGAGGTCAGATAGGATTTTATAACCAATTTCTATTCTATAGTGGAAATTGGATAATGTAACTATGGATATTTTGATAAGGTTACCCAAAAAACCCTGTAAGAATGATGTAGTGTGGGTGATCATGGATCGACTGACGAAAGTATCCCACTTATTTCCTTTTAGGTAGACCTTCAATGTTGATGATCTAAGTAGTCTCTACATGCATGTGATAGTTTAGTTTCACAATGTTACAAGGAGTATCATTTCTATTAGAGATCCTCATTTCACATCAGGGTTCTATAAAGGTCTTCAGAAGGCTCTAGAATAACATGTTCTTTTGTGGACAACCTATTATCCTCAGACTGATGATCAATATAAGTGGACTATTCAAATTCTTGAAGATATGTTACAAGACTGTGTTTTGGATTTCTATGGTTCATGGGAAGAGAATATTTCAATAGTAAATTTTTCATATAATAATAGCTTTTAGACATCAATTCAAAATGGAACCTTTTAAGGATTTATATGGTAGGTTGTGTTGTTCACCTCTTTGTTGGTCAGAGGGAGGTGAGTTTGAACTTCTTTGACCCAATATTGCATGGGATACATCTGAGACGATTCAATTGATCAGGAGGGAGTTGGGGACTATATATAGAAAGCATAAATCTTACGATGACCATCCGATATGAAATATTAAGTTCAAGGTTGGTTATCATGTTTTCCTTTGGGTGTCACCTAGTTTGGGGCAATGTCATATTAAGAAATAAGGAAATATAGTTCCTAGGTTTTTATAACTATTTGAGATAGAGGAAATAGTTGGTCTAGTGGTGTACCAGTTAACCCTTCCACAACGCTACAATACCATGCATGATTTGTTTCACATGTCATGAATTTGGAGACATCATCCCAAACCATATCATGTGATGTAAATTGATTAATTGAAGCTTTATGTAGATAAATTCTTTGAGGATAATCTAATAAAAATTGTAGACCATAGTGAGAAGTATCTCTGGGACAATACTATACCTCTAGTTCTGGTGAAATGGAAGGATGGGTGTATTTAGAAGGAGTATTGGGAGAGGGTGTGTGATATATTATCATAATAGTCAAACTAGTTATTCGATACCCTGGAGTGATTCTTTGAGAAGCTCTAGTATGAGCTATTATATAATGGAGAGGTTGTAAGATCATATTGTTTTCCAAGTACATCCCTCTTTTATTTTTTTTCATTGAACCTCTTTAAGTTTGGGTTTATTTGTTTTAAACCTTGGTGGTTGAGTCATGTTTGGAGATGGAGAGTCTTTTTTGGGGAAATAACCTAATTTTTAGGGGTGTATGTTTTTTTGAAATAATGGAGTCTGGGTATAAACATTTTAAATGGGTTTATGAGGGTTTATTATGAGTTTATAAGGCTTTAGAAGTTGTTTTTATTATTCTGAAATTTTTTTGTTTTAAACATCCTATAGAACATTTACACATAATGTATTTTCATCACATGACATGTAAATGACACCAGACAGAAGATGTGAAATGAATTTACGTAGTTAACTAGTTCATGGAATGTATGGGATTGCATGGATTTAATTTACATTATACAAAATGTAATGTTTGGGCGGTGTTAAATTCATTAGAGGCAACATGAATTTTAGAATACCTCATAACCCATAATTACACACAATGTAATACTTTTATATACCATGTATTTATCAGGATGTGTAGTTTTAAATCCATGACACATATTTTTTATTCATTTGTGTCACATGAATCCTTCCTCTATCAATCCCTAGGAAATTTATTAGTGATTTTGGAGCACCTTTCTCCATTCCAGACATCCCATTCAATCAATCGATCTTCGATGAATTTTTTTCTTTGGTTTTACCCTCTTTTCCTTTGTTCTATAGTTTTTATGGTTGAAAATATTGAACATGGTTGATTTTGGTGTCAGTCTTGATCTTTTTGGTATTTAGGTTTCTTGTTGAAATATTTTTCACCTTCATTCTTGTTGGAACAACCCACTAGAAGAGATTCATTGATTACTGATTAAAGTTAGGTGGTATAAACCTAATTATATGGTCTGATTAATTATAAAGTATGTGAAATATTGAAAATTTCTCTGATGAAACATTCACATTAACTAAATTAATGATTATTGATGATAAATAATGTGTTGGATTATTCCTTGGATTTATTTGGATTCAATGTTGACATGACATGACTTGTGGAAGCCTGTTGGGTGAGTGAATCCTTGAATAATACTAAATAGGATAACGGATTAAAGTGTGTTTATGATGACATGAGAACTATTTAATTTGTTAATATAGAATCACATTGGTAATGGATTATTTTTTTATTGAAATGAATAGAAATTATTTGATATAATAAATGAATAGGTAGTTGAATGCTAAATGTTAATTTTTAGAATTAACCATTGAGGCTTATGATATGATATTGTGATATCCTTACTATTATGAAATGTACTATGATTAATGTAGTAATTCTTATATAGATGGTTTGGATCAATTTCATGATGTAATGATTATATAGTGGGATTGGCCCATTTTGATGCTTTAATTCTTATATAGCGGGCTTGGATCAGTTTCATTCCATAATGATTATATAGCGGGCTTGGACTAATTTCATGTTGAAATGCTTATATAGAGGGATATTCTAGGATGCTGAAATGCTAATATAGAGGGATATGCTAAGATGATAAAATAATTAAATATAGGGATACTCCCAGATACTAAAATGCTTATATATAGAGCTATTCCCAGATACTAAAATGCTTATACAAAGAGATTTTCCCAGTTATGTGATTAGGAAATGGTTTTTGGTTGTTGTTGTAATGGTTGTGCTACATAATCTGAGACATTCTAGCATGGTGCTGAAGCATGTTGAGTGTGGTATTATATTAAGTTGATTAATTAATACACCTGATTATCACCTAATTTCATGACCATTTTATTAGATTGGTTTGGTTTAGACACGTTGGTTTCTACCTACTAAGTTTTAATCACACCCTATTAAGGCCACAGTTTGGTACCCAAGCAGATTACTTGGATACAGATTTGGATAAGGTAAAGGGACCTTATAGATGATTGTTTCTTACTGGATTGGCTAGAGTTTAGAGATGATATCAAAATGGGTTTCAATACTAGGTTCTTTTGAGTTTATTTATATCAATTGGTTATTTTATCTATATTGATTTTTAGTATGAAATTTAGATACATCTCAGCCTGTCATTACATGGTTCACTATTATTTGATTTATTGGTTATTAGTTTTACTTCCTCGTTATATGGTATAATTTTTTTTTCTATTTTATATTACTAATATATTTATTTATATTCATTATTTCCACTGTATTGTAACTATGAACTAGGAGTTATAGTCTTCCCACTATACTAATCACATCCCTGTTACTAGTCGATAGCCTCTAGAATAGAGGGATGTGTTCTTGAGGTCCTATAACCAACTTGATTTGGCCATGTGAGAATGTGTTGAACGGGGGATGTTATATACTATGTGGTGAACATTGGTTAGGAATAACTGAAAGTCATACTTTGTGAGGTTAATTATTATTTCACTTAATGAAATGTATATTAATATATACTTATATGCAAACAATATAAAGGGATGATAAAGTGAAGAATGCATTTTGTATAACATGTAATATTTTATATTATTAAACTCCTTTAAGATTACGTAATAAAATCTTATAGAATTTCTTATCTAACATATCACATATGATTGTCTACTTGACATGCCTTATATTTTTTTTGTAATTTCAAGTTTTTTAACTCATTACATCTATATGTAATTCCTTACACATATCTATATGACCATCTAATAAAACCTTCCCACTAAATTATTTAGTGGTTAAAATCCATGAAGTATTCTTGTTTTAATAATGGTTAGATTTAGGAATTATATTACTAATGTTTAAACCTATAAACATATTGAAACTTATTATCTAAAAAAATTCAAATATAATGATGAAAAATTATTTTATATATTTTGAAATCTTTTTTAGTATATCATCATTATTGTTGGAACATGTTCCATCAAACCTTTCCTTGAAATATAGTTGTAACTAGTGTAACTATTTACAATATTTCATTACCAAAAAATACTAAAATATTTAAGGATATAAAGTGTCATTCACTTTGTAAAATTAACCAATTATAACTCTTTAAATTTTTATTTTCTAAAACACCCTCCAATATTTAGGATATTAAGTGAAATTCACATTATAATTTTACTAGTATAAACTTTTATTTGTTAATTTGAACATCTCAAAGTCCAACCATACTCATACTATCCACTTATAAATTATATTCTCTTTAGAATATATTTCTAATATACACAACCTTTTTTTTAGAAAATAACTCTTATTTCCAATTAGTAGGAATATTTAACAAAGAAACTATGGTTTCAACATCATATATGATATTCTATGTGTTTAGAGCATTTTTTATCTAAAAATAATACTTTATTCTTTAAAATATACCATTTATGGGGTGAGGGAGAATCTTCCCTCATATTTTAACTAACTAGATAATTTTTTTTATCCTGGATAATTTTTTATCCTTTTATCCTTTAAAAAACATGTTATGGAATTTTATGAATCATAAACTATGTCTATTGAATTTATTATCTCATATTGTTCATAACAACACTTTATTAACAAAAAAATTCACTTATCTTGCGAGAGAAATGAGATAAATATACACATATATTATTGAGATTCATCTAATATTGATATATTCCTTTATGTTTGAATCCTTGATGTATAAAATCTTAGCTTCATCACTTGAAAAAAACTATAACATCTATCAATTCTTCAATTGATTTTGAACTCCTATATATTTACAACACTTATAAATTATATATTTGGTATTACATACCTTTCAAAATCAGGGAATTTATTTCTATATCATCTATACCTAACATGGAAATTCCATGGAGTTTCCAAAACCACTTTAGGTATCTCAATAAATTCCTTCCTATGGATTCATTATCTATACTTTTTGATAACTTCATGTTTTAATGACCATGATTGGATATTTAAATAAACATTATTGGATTCTCTAAAAGATTTTTTTATTTTGGTTTTAACATTTACCCACTTGTACTATAAACAACACTAGAACCTAGATATCATATATCATACTTTATCTTTGATCAACACTTTGATAACAAGGTTAAACATTTATTAAACTCATTCACACTATTGAAACATTTATAGATGAATTAATTCCACCACCAAAATATACCTTATAAGAAATATTTAGACTCAATATGTAATTTAACACAACCAATCATATTGAGTATATATACAAAGACTAAAATCCCTTTAGTTATCTTACATATAATGCATTTAAAACTGTAAGTGATTCATTCTACATGGGAAAATGCACTCTTTTATCTTCTTGGATGTGCTCTTGGTGATTCCCTAGGCATCAATGGATGTGATTATTTCCCCCCTCCCCATTGGAGGGAGAGGATGATTGGCCCCATCTTCCCCAAAGGCTTTTCCATGATCCTTTCTACCATTCTCAAATCATGATTTTATTCTGATGTTTTTTGATATCTTGGTAAGATCAAAAGTACCAGATCTATTTGATAGATCATCTCATCTTTCAATCTCTTCGTCAGAGTTCACTGATAATTTGGGTCTCCTAAAATGAACCCTGGTGGCCCGATTATGACTTCCCCATCCTTTGGTTGATGCTTTTAATCCTTTTGTTTTCTGTTCCTAAGAATTACAAGAACATGCGATATTGAGGCATCTTAATAAGAGGCATATCCTGATCAGTTCTACTTAGATGGATGATTTTCTCATAGCATGGTCCAGATATCCTCTAAAATGTGATGGATGCTATTTATATTTAGTCTAGTGTTCATATGAGTTCCATATGGAACATGATTATCGAGTCACAACTATTTGGGTAATTTTACCTAAACTCCCACCACCATTTAAAAAATAATCTAATATTAATATGCTTGGAGATATGGTAGATAAATACTTGTGTTATTATAGTAGAAAATATTAATTTAGTCATCCCATTTTCCCTGTATTTTTGTGGAGGTATAATTTTCAAATTCATTGGTGGAGTGGGTGTAGATAAGAATTGGTGAAGAATTACATTACAAACAAGCACTCATTTTTGAATCTTGGACAAACTATCATTCATCCTATAGTATGATAGGAGATCTAGATTCATCCTATCATCATGGGAATTGGAACAAGCATGAGGTGTAGGATCCGAAGGTGATGGGGCCAGATAGTTTCAATGAACTCGAGATGGACTAGTTGGGTACTAATGAGTTTGGTCATTATAATGGAATCCAGAAAGAATAAAGAAACATGAATATAGAGTCAAAGATTACGAACATCTATTTCTATATGAGGTGAAAATTAAGTGACAAAAATTTGACAAGGTAGATACCGGTTGGTTTAGGGGGGAATGAGGGGGCGCTTGAAGGTCTTTTCTCAGCCCCCAATGATAGAGAACCGATTTCATCCTCATATACAGAGGTTGTGAGACAGGTATGCAATCCTACTCTCGAGGCAATGATTTTAGTGATAGGTGTTTGAGGTCAAAAAAACTACAATAATAAGGAGAGTAGAATACAAGGTGGATTGGATGAACATGGTGTTGGGATTAATTCAATAAAAAGTTTTAGTCCTATAGGGACTATGGAAACTATTAAAATAGGTAAGAATTTTGAAGGGCTAGAAATTGAGGGGTAGGATCAGAGGAAAAGAGGTCCGACACAGGAAAAATATTCCAATTACGAGAAAGAAAACTATGGAGTAGGTTCATATGATGTCAGTGAGATCTACATATAAGGAGATAGTGTTTAGGGAATTCCCAATAGAGAAATTCCACTCTCAAGAATAAATAAAGGACATAAAGGAAACTGGGATTCTTGGAGTTGTATTCTAATTAAAGGTAAGAAATATAAAGGTATGATGAATTACTCCCATTTTAAAAGACCAATAGAGAAAAGGTCTGATAAAAAGAATAGTATCAAAGAAAGGGATGATGAGTATGCCTATAATGGAAATACATTGAAAATAATTGTACACTCTGGGGAAGCAATGGTGTAGGAGGTCTTAATAGTTAAGGCCTCCTAATAGGATGCATACATGATCATTGAAATATTTCTTTAAGTGTACACCAATGAAAAGCAGTGTGGGTGGATCAACAAGAAAGTGAAAATTTTTACAAGACGTTTTAATAAAAAGAAACTAAACTTGGATGCGTTTATTCAAATGTGGTACCAGATGGATTATTACTTTGAATACCTCATTAAGGATGATCCAGAAGAAAGGTATATGATCTTCTCTGGAAATTATATCAGGGTAATTCTTTTAATAGGATTAAAATAGATTTTAATGGTTCTATGATCACTTATGGGGTTTTATTATTTGTGTTTATGGTTTGAGGGTGGGGGGGGTGGTGGTGATTTGGGTGTGTAATATTGATGTTGTTTTAAGAAAGTTCCCTTTTGGGAAGGTTTTCAATTAACCATTAAAAGTGATCTATTTTTTTGAAATAAAAATATTAAAATAAGGAAATATTTGAATCATTATATTCTTCCCATAATCATTTAGATTCATCTTTTGAACAACTTAAATTTTTTTTACTTTGGATGATGTTTTCTTTAACATATATATATTTTCATGATTAAATAAATTTTCTAATGTTAATAATCTTAAGAATTTACTACATTAATCCCTTTCCTTCCCAATGGTTTATATAAAAGTTATGTTTTATGATGATGATGTTATACATCTATAAAAAAATAGTTTATCACAAGAGTATAATGTATTATAAACATTTAATAAGGAATTTTATTAAATGTTCTCCCATTTAAATTATGTCTACTTTAATGTAAATTATATCCTTTCAATGGGCCAAGATCCATATTTTATAAAGCTTTGGGGCACTTGAAAATTTATCCCATTACATTTCTATTTATGTATGGAATCACCCCAATCATATCAAATACCACTCTTAGATATTTGAGTGGATAACTCTTTATCCAGTCTATTATGTATATGAATTCAAATATATTCATCCAGTAACATAACATTATTAGGGTCTCATGACTAAGTGTAACTGAAATAAAATCTCAAGAATGGGAACTTAATCCTATTAGGGCCACCCATCACTTTATTTTAATACACAAGATAATCTATAGTTACCCAACTTTATCAAGAATTACCTACTTATATGATCATGGTCTTGACAAGTTCCCCATTGGAAAAATCTAACACTTTGTATTTGAATGAGGTTTTAATGTCACTATCTTATATCATGTTATTCCCCTTATATATATATATATATATTAATTTTGGTAGCAATTTATCTTGAAATACTATTCTATCATCAAAATTAATATGTTAAAACCATATTAATATGCTACTATTTACACAACTCACAATTTGTGTTACTCACCAAAAATAGAAGCCAAACATATTCACACATATCCAAATATATCATCTGTACATGGTACTTAAATTTTTTATGTATAAATTTATAATTATATGAAATTTATAATCTTCACATGAGTAATACTGGATCCATAGATAAATAATCCCCACATTTCTAGAACAAGTAATAAGCCTTTGGTCCAGTGAAAAGTCTAACCAAAATCCCCTCTACCCATGGATATTTTATTCAAGAGGGACTCCAATTCCTCATAACTCTAAAACCTGACATGTTTAAAATACATTTATTAAATTAATTCAATCTAATAATTTTAATTACAAACCAAGTTCAAGGTAGATAATGACTAAATATTCTGTTGTTGAACCTAGTATGAAAATAATGGTATGATTTGTTTTAAAATAAATTAAACTATTTAAACTAAAGCATACTCATTCATAATATAAAATTATATCCCTGAATAAGAAAAAATGGAGTGAATTTTAAATAAATAAACAATACATATATTTAAACATGAGATAAAAACTTATAAACAGTTTATCAATTAAAATCTAATTATAAATACTTTATAATTTTATTTATTTATTATAGACATTCTATAATCTAGAATATAAACACTTTTTATTCATTTCATAATTTAAACTTCTTTATATTATTCATTTTATTTCATTTTCAATTTAAATATGTAATTTTGTATGAAATATAAACACTTTATATTTAAATTTCTTATATATCAACTATCTACATAATAAAAATATCAAATAATTAATATCATTTATGTAACGTCCCTGAATGTTACTCCCTTATATGACCGCAATGGGTCAATACATGATCTTAGTAATGTCACTCCATATGCCAGAGGATTTTGGCTAGCAGTGACAGTGTAAGAAATATAGTGGGGAGACTATACCATCTGTTATAGAGTATAAAATGTAATGGAAATACACTAAACAAGGAAAACATAACCCAATAAGATAAACTATTAATACCAAATAAACCCAATGTATAAACCATGACATGTTACATGAAATGTCAACTAAATTTCATGACATCCAATAAAAATGATAGAATCATAGAAAAAAGACTCTAAATCTTGGCCCCAAACCATATGCTTGATCCCAACTGTAAGATACAATCCCATCTAGAAAGCGATCAATCAAATGTAGGGCCCCTTGTTGTGGTCTAGACTTGCATCCCTGAAATCTTCCCAGGCGCGAAAGAACTCTTAAATAAGGTGTCAATAAAACTCAAGAGGATTAAATGTAACACCCCGAGATTTTATGAAAAATATTCTTTTTAATTTCATTGATGTCTTGGGTTGTATGCTACACCAAAAGGAGCTTGCACTACACGCATCCCTGACTTGGCTTGCATTACATGCAATCGCGACCTTCCACGATAGCGTATGTTGTATGCAATACCGAGTTTCACTAAACAATGATATGTTATATAAACTAGCCGTTATGAATAGTAATACCCACTTTTTGAAATTTTATTTTTCAAAATGGACTTCATTTTTGGATTCGGAATATTGAAATTAGACTAGGGTGAAATTTTGGTATTTTTCTAAAAACTTTCAATTTTTGATGAATAGTGAAAACACTGGGTTACTATTTAAACACCAAATTTTTATTAAAATAATTATTAATTTTATTTAAATTTATTTTACGTTAAAATTGATACATAATACCTATATAAGTTTAATGTAATTAATTGGAGTCATTTTATAATAATTTTCAATATATAAAAATTTTATTGAACTTTTCACCGTCTTTTACCCATCTCCTAAGAGTTTTTTGCAAACTTACATAAAACATAATTTTACCGCTTCTGTGAGGGGAATTTCGAAAATCCGAGAGACACGGTTAATATTAAGTACTAAAGTGTGGTTCAATGAGATGAAAATAATTTTTGGTGAATACCAACTTTTTTACTTTTATTTACCACGGTTAAAAGTAAATAGGATAATTAAGAGTAAACATTGTATTATTATTACCCTAACACATGTCCTAATTCTATTGGATAAGTGTATTAGACCAAATAAAATATATGGAATAAAATATGACCATTTAGGTCCACTTGGATTAGATTAGGACATTTATTATTAATTTATTTAAAGAAGGGTTAAAATAGTTAAAATCAAAGTATAATAACTAAATAATTTTCAATATAGGGTTATACATAATATAAATTCAACTATAAATATTCATTAGAAATCTAAAAATATTTCCTAAATGATGGTATTAGTTTTATAATTTTTAGACATTAAATAATTTAATTTATTTATGACACAATGATGATGCAATAATTATCTTATTAATGAAATATTAACATAATTGATGTTATAAATACCCAAATAAATTTAATTTGAGACTTTTTATGAATTACACTAATTTCCTAGGTTAATATGACATGTTATTATTTATTTAATTAACTTTATTCGAACTAATCATGCTGTTATGATTTTCACAAAAATCAATTACCAAATAATGTCAAAATTGACATAAAATTGTTTTTAAAACAAATATTATATTATTAATTGTTATTATATTCCTAAAAATATAAGGTTCAGTCAAGATACTTATATCAGGATAGGTGTATCATTAATGGACCACTTGGGGGGTCTCTTGGATGTATATGGTATGTTTATTAACTATATAATATAAATATACAAAGTGACATGGTAAATGTCAATCTAATTAACTAAGAGTTAAAACTAAAATATAATGTTAATATAATGACCCAAACCTGTCTAAAATCTATTGGTTGAAAGGATTTATACCCATATACACCTTAGCTTCTAAATAAATCAATTTTGAGCTATTAAAAACCGAATATGACTTTATAATAAAATAATATCTTACATTTTTCCAAAGGTGCCCCTCTCCTCCCTTATAAAAAGGGCACCCCTTCCCTCTTCTCTTCACACCCTTTTGAGCCTTGAAGCTCTTAAAACCCATTACCATTTATCTTCTCCACTTCCCTAGAAACATTCTTGAGGTTCTGGTCTTCTCAAAAGACCAACTCTACTTCCTTAAGAGGAAGCTTAAAGGAGGTGCGTCGAAGAAGAGGTAATCTCTTCTTCCGATTCTCTCAAGTTTCTTTCTTCTTCTACTTCTTATTCTTTAGTTGTATATTTATAAAGTAATAAAATCAGTATTACTTATATACTGATATGTTATTATAAATATGAAACAACCCTATTTCTCCTTCTATCCATCCTACAGAAAAGGAAATCACCACGCGTGCGTACGTACGGAATACCGTCTCCACGCCGTGGTGTAATCTGTTTTCGACCACCACCTTACTTGGATGGGTATAATGGTGGAAATAAATAACTATATATGATTTTTTTAAATTGATATTGGTTCTGAAATATTATACATACACTTCAATACAATTCCACGATCATGGGAATGATATCATCACTCGTGCGTACGTACGGACTACCGTCTCCACGACGTGATGAGATTCATTCTCCATGTTAACCATTCATGAATGATTATAAAGTATATATAATGAATAATAATGAAATATATGACATAATAATGATACTGTATTTATTTATATATATATGTATTTTATCTACTTAATTCCATTCAATTCAATAAGGAAACAAAAACAGCGTTCATGCGTATATACGGCCTACCGTCTCCATGAACAGTGTATTTCATTCCATTTATCGATCTATCATATATATATGTATATGCTGAATATATATTATATATAAATCATGTTTTAAATTCTGTAATTAAGTAAATCAGGATATAAGTAATAATATCAAGAAAAACAAGTCGAAACACGTACAATAAGTAAAACGATTTTACCCAAATCGCTGCTTTTACATCGAATTTACAAAAGAAAGGGTAATATAAAGTCATAAGTAAACTATATATGATATAATAAAAGTGAATATGATTCTGTAATAATTCAATGACATTATTTAAATCATTATACAGGAGTTTCGGATACGTACAAAGCATATCATACATAAGGTAAGGGATAATTATTCCAATCTCATTCTTATCCGAGATTGTTATTCGTAAGTATTTACCGGGGTTATGTTTATTATCCACGTCCATATATTCTCAAAATGTTTTCATAAAATGTTTAATTTTCTTCCATGTATGTTTAAATTCAATTTTACCATTTTTTTTACTTTTACTACATCATGTGGAAGGAATCTTTCTTTTGTTTACCATACGAGGTACTTTTTGAGATTTCTGGCAAAAGTACAAGAAGAATGTTTTTTAACTTATACAGCATGAATGGATTTTTTTTTGGTTTTATAACGCCTCATTTTCATGAAGATTACTCTATAATATTTTATGAATATTTTCAACAAAATCATTTTCTTTTAAAATTGCATGGAATTTTGTGAAAAGAAGATGATTTTAAAGAAGAAAGGCTATTTTCGTCAAGAATTCATTTCAAATGTTTTATCAAAACAATTTTCCATCTACGATGACATTATTTTATATGTGTATGTTTCAAGTAAAATGTCTCTATGATTTACATGGTTTCACTTTTCTTATGATGAAATGATATCCATTTTTTTATATGGATTATGTTATGATGGGATGATTTTTATGAAACCCATTTTATTATTTGGGTTATGATGAATGATTTATATTTATGTTGTGGCACACAAAAGAATTATTTCATTATAAGATGGGTGAGACCTATATCTCCCTCCAATTCATTGGGTAAAGATTTATATCTCATTAGATAGACATGGCTGGAATGGTAAGTTAATTCGGATCAGTGATACAGGACTGGAAGGAAGAGTGAACTCGATTCAGAAAGGGACTTTGTCCACTAAGATGGTCTTGGTAGCAATGCCTTGGCTACTATGGAAATCATAACAAGTGATAAATGGTTTCCCCAATTACATGATTTATTCCCATGCTATTTTTTCAAGATTGATGTTTCATTATGATACATGCCTTACGTACATCCATGATTTATGTCTTTGCTCAAGTTTTTGATATTTAAACATTATGTTCATGTTTTTAAGTTTAAATGTATATGGTTTGTTTTATTTTCTCCATGCTTACCATTACTGAGCATTTGAGATCACCCTTTATATGTTTTCTTTTCCCCAAGATTTCAAGAAAGGTTTTAGGTAAGAAAACAAAAGGGGAAGATCTTTACGGGAGATGTTGAAGATCTTTCAGCATGATTAGAAGATTATATTCCGAGTTTCCAAAGACACTAAACTATTACGGTCCTTGTGTGTCTATTTTTGTTATGTATTAAGTATTCCACAAAAGTAATGTAATGTCCATGTACGTTAAGATTTGGGTCTCTACATGAAACCCACAATATCTAAATATATCCACTATAAATAAATAGTGTATATAACAGTATGATAAATAGCCATTAATTTATAAATTAATGAAGAACATAAAATTAACCTACTACCCCTAGAGCTCTAGGGTGAACCAGGGGTCAGCCATACCTACTTAGACTCGATGTAAGAAACCTTTTTCAAGTTGAGGATTCTCCTACCTATGAAAAAACATCCATATCACCAGTATATTATCATATCAAGGATGAATCATCCATATTGTGGATATCACCCTTAGGAATAAATAATGGAATCTATATGAATTCCCACATTAGAGACACTTACATGTCCCCATGGCGCATTTCCCATGACAAGGGAGAAGTAACTATATAATACTAGGATCTATGAAAATTGACATGCTAGATCCACTTATGTGTTCCCATGGCACAAAACCATACCAATGAAAAAATAACTGAGTATATCGAGATCTATGAAAATTCCCATGCTAGAGTCGCTTATGTGTTCCCATGGTGAAAAACCATACCAAGGTCAATATTATCATTTCAAAAAATAGATGCAATTAAAACCAATTCATTAAATTTACCAAAATTACAAACATGTATCATATTATATATTGTCCAATTCATTGAATTACCAATTTATCAATCCATTTAGTTCATTAAGCCAAGATAACAATTATCTAAATAACTGTAACCATTCCAACTCATATTAAGTTTTTGCCCAAGAACCATTCTTGTGCCATTATATCCATATTCCATCATGTTATCATGACAAAACCAATTACATGATAATTAACCACTTCCAATACAAGTGTCACTTTATTAATCCAATTATCAAAATTACCAAGTCATGCCAATTCTATGTTGATCTAAATCACACATTAAAAATTTCAAATTCAATACAGGATCAAGGTAGGAAATTTAATATCCTAATATCTTTAAAAATAAATACTATGTTCGATATCATATGATATATGTAACAAAAAGATTAAATGAATAATAAATTATTATTATTTAAATATGTACATTATAACCTAGCTGTAAAATTGGAAGGAATAAAAAGTACTATTCAAATTATGAAATATATAGTAGTATTACCAATTTATATTTTATTAATTAATGATATGTAAATAAGCACTTTATTTCTAGTAAAGTCATTTTATTTTTCAAAAATATATTTTATTCAAAAATTGTTTTTATTAGTGAATATTATAATTAATTTATAGAAATTTAAAAAAATTATTTTAAAAATGAAATTAACTTTTTAATTTATCATGTCAATATTATCGTAGGATGAATTCTTTAGAAATTTCTGAAAAGATTTATTTTTCAACGAATAGTAAAAAGTAATGATTTTTATTAAAAATTATATTATATTTTTATGGATTTACAAAGTCATATTCTATTTTGGATTAGTTTTAAAATTTAATTATCTCCTTATAACATAAAATAATTCAATTATGGATTTTTAAAGAGATTTTATACTTGAATTTAGTATAACAACATTTTATATTTTAAAAGTTCATTTTTCTGAAAAACCATTTCCATCATGTTTTTTTGGTTTGATTTTATATTAAATTATGATTTTTTTTTGAAATTTGAATAATGACTTCCATATTTTGAATCATTAGTTCCAAATTTGGTAAATTGGTCTCTTTTATTTATGGTCAATATGAATAGTAAGCTTAATAATTTTTGTTACCACGATAAAGGGTAAATCAAATAATTAAAGTTAAAAATAAAGTGATTATGATTATAAAATGACCCTACCCCTTACCTTAATTTTGTTGGGTGATTTTATTTTGTCCATTATCATCCAAAATTTGGTTATATGTCCTTTTATTTCCATTTGGATGTGATTATAACCTTTATAATATTTTATTTAATGAAAAGAGAAAAATGTTACACTCTTGTTTATAAAAACTATAAGATTTTTATGAGGATAACTAGAGGCTATGTTTAGTTATAAATATTATTTTTAAATATAAATGGTTTATATTCATCATGGTAATTTATTTTTAATTTTTATCAAATAAATGATCACTTTAAATTATTACACAAAACTGACGCAGTAGTTATTCAATTAAGGAAAATAATAAAATAAATGATATTAAAAATATTAAGTGAAATATAATTTGAGATAATAAATGTGATACCTATATTTTCTTGATTAAAATTCAATGTTAGTGATATAAAAAAAATATTTTTTAATTTTAATGGTTTTCTTGATGTTATTAGAGTCAAAGTAATGAATAGTTCTAAAAATTTACATTAATGATACATTATAATAATTAATATTTTATTAAATGATATAATATTCATAAAATTTTTAAATTTTGTAAATTTATTAGAATATGGTTCATGGTATAAAACATTGTCAATTTATAGGCCATGTTTCTATTTATTGTAACTATCTTGAGCCTCAAAGTGTAAAAATCCATGTTGTCATTATACGTGATAATGGGGTTAATGAGGTATTAAAACAAAAACCTAAGGGTAAAAATGTGATAAAACTTGTATATTTTTTATTTTATGAGATAATTTGGACCAATAATCATAATAAATGAAATATAAATTAGTTTTTATCCATTTTGAGTAGAGAACTAATTTATATTTATTTAATATTTTGAGAAATTCCAAGAGTGCCCCTTTCCTATCTTATAAAAGAGAATATATTTTTCCCTTCACTTCACACTTTAAAACCCATTTTTTAGGCGAATATATACCCAAATAAATTAATAAAATACCTTATCACATTACATAGGAATTATTTAGGTAATAAAACTAACGTTAGTGGTCTTAAGGTTCTAAACACGTGAGGTTGCCTGAAGAAAAGGTACCATTATTAACCGAGCATTTGTGTTTTACTTCTTCTTCAAACTCATTATAATATTTATTAACCATGCTTAACATAAGTATATTACATATAATATTGTTTTTATGTTAATTTCATAACCTATATCCATCTTCTTTACCATCAAATGGGAAACAAAACCATTATTCATGCGTACAAAAAACTACTGCCTCCCAAACTAATCTAATTTTCTCCCATCACCATCTCTCATGGATAGATTATAATGATGGAATTAATGTTTACATATGATATTAATGAAATATTTATCATTATAAAAAAATCATTTAACTTTTTACCTTTCCATTCACTGAAAAATGATAATGCCATTCGTTCGTAAGTGTAGACTACAACCTCCACAAAGCGATTTGATTTTTTTCATAACCAAATCAAATGGATGATATTTATAACTATATTTAAAGGATTAATATGATATTTATTATATTATAATAATTATTGTCATGAAATCCTCCTCAAAAAGTGTACCCCACCTGGGCTGGTTGTGGGATAAGAGAGATATTGGGACCCGAGTCCCACCCCTAGTAGGACTTAGGTTGGAGACTAACACTAAGGGTATAATAGACACACAGATGGGAGACATTAACCTCTAATAAAAAACTTGAAAAAGAGAGATATAATATAGACACAAAATAAATCATGTTCGTAATAAAATATAAAATAAAAACTAATTTCACATATGTAATGACATTCAGGAACTACTATAACTAAAGGGAAAACTATAAGTACCAAAACAAAGTAAAGACGACAACAACCACGAAGCCTAAATACCTCATGAAAAACCCTAAATCTTTTTGTAACTATCATGATCTCCAATATACTCCAACTGATCTAAAAATATTTTATATATACATATGGTGAGTATAACAATATACTCAATAGGATCCTCCTTGGAGCCTCTCATGCAAAAGGTAAAGAAAGCATGCTAAAGGATAGTGAACAACAAGTGAAACTAACTCGTCGCCAAAAAATGTATTCTATGTTCCCATACTCACTATGGTTAGTATCACCGATTATATCATACAATATAATATAATATAATAAATAATATCAAGGTTACCCCAATACCACTTCCCCACTGGTTTTTCGCTCTGCCCCAATGTCGTACGTCCTGAGAATCTCTCTCTAGAAGTATAGCCCACTGACATCTGGGTGAAGTACCACAACATGAACCTCGTGAAACAAACCACCATTTCCATGTTAGAAAAAGTAACTAGGTAGTTTCTTGGATCCCCAACATCTCCTATAATGTGTATCATTCATCGGGTATTACACCTGAAGCTGTCACACCCCATACACTGTGTAAGGATCCTCAATCCATCACAGCCCATCCACGTTATACCTATAGTACTCCTTAGAAAAATATATCAAGAATACATGTGTCTGAAATAACCTCAAGACATTACATCTCTCCACATACATATATGGTGAAAAATAACTACCGTGAATACTAGAACAAGTAACTACCAAGATAAGAGAGTGGGGCCCAATAGGGTAGTTTTCCATCAATCCTCCTACCGTGATGTTGGGAAAAACCCCCTCAAGGGCTCAGAATCCCTAAGGTATTATTTTTTCTAACGTATAGGGTGGAGTATCATATAAAAAGACAAAATTTACATGATATAATATAGATCACAACCAAAATATGGGATAACCTAGTTTGTGACTCAACTAAAGAAAATGTCACTCGGACTCTCGACTGCCACTACAAAGACCAAATATCCTATAAGCACACAACCACTTAAAAAGTTATAATAAATTAATTTATTATTTTTCATTAGTTTCACTTTATGATAATTAATTATTTAATCATTAATTAACCATTAATATTTTCTACAATACATTTCATTATCATTACAACAAAGTTACATGTCCTCCAAGCATAAGAAAATTGAGTCTACAACTTCTCAGAATTATAATCTCAACATTGCATCTAAGTAAGATACAACCCCATGGTTTAAACATTTATTCATTTATTAACAACATTAATTTTCATATTACCAGATACTATAGAAAAAAAATCCAAAACTAAAAAATAAGGTTTACAATGAAGTACATCTATCCGCCTCAAGCAGTGGGGAAAGTAAAGCAGATAAAAAACAACCTGGCTGCCAACCAAACAATAGATTCAAATAAGTATCCAACTTTCATATCAATGGGTGAGGCCATATTCATCCAGTTCCTTCATAATCAATGTCCTCCTTGACACCCACATGCATATCCCAATGCATCCTGCCATCACAAGCGTCAAATACTTCCACAACAACCGGGACTCTCTACCCCATATACCAGAAAAACCCTCTAGGATCATCCATCATAGGCTAATGTCACATAAGGGCTTCCCATCCCCATATACCACAATAACCCTCTAGGCTCTTCCATCCCAGTCTCATGTAACATCACAAGGAGTAGGAAGAAAACATAGAAACTGGGCTCTTGGCCTTAAAGAAAGGCATCCAACTTCACTTGCAATGATATCTCACAGATCCAAATCCTAAATTACATGGGATTTACAAGAAAGTAAGAAATTAAGGACCTACATATCAATATATTTTACCACAAAATTTATTCTTATTGTATATTTAATTAACTGATTCATTATTTATAGGTTCCAACTACAGTAAACCTAACCAAAATTCTAGAACAACCTATCACACATTTATTAAACAATTATTTTAACATTCCTTTAATTCTTTTATCTAAAAGAATAAACATTATTCACACATTTATTCAATTCCATTAAAACATGGAACATCAATATATTTTAACATTCTTGCAACATTAATTTTACAACACACTCGATTCATTAAATATGCCTGTTTAATCTTTTAGCCAAATAATTAACAATTAATTCGAGATTTACAGTTTTACCAACTATACATGCTTATCCAGTCATAAAAAGCACAACATAGGTACCACACTATCTAGAAAAACAAGAGGCTAACTGTTATCATGGTACAAAATAGCAACATCGCCATGTGATCGATACTAATTATTGTATTCAGTTCAAGTAATTATTAGGTTAATTTCATTAGAATCTAAGGCAATAAATCATACTCAATTTATGATCAAACATAATTAAAGATAAGGGAAAAAAACCCCCTACCTAAAAAGGGATTCAATGTTATTTTCATGATAATGGGCCAATGATTCGGATCCTGATCGCCTCACCAATAGGAATTTCATCCACCTGAGGATGTCACACCACAAATGCACCAAAAACAACAAAAAAAAACCCTTTAGAAACATGGAGATCAAGAACCATCACATGAAAATAGTAATGGTATGAAATAGATTGAAGAAACCATAAGAATGGAGGTAGAATATACCTAGTATTGAAGAGGGATCACTATAGATAGAAGACAGAATCCTGATGGCCAATTTCCATTGAATGAATCCAAAAAACACCTAGAAGGGAGCCATCAGATGCTAGAAAAAGAGAGGATGCACTGCAGCCATATAATTTTTGAAAAAACTAAGTGAAATAAACATTATAAAACATACAATATCAAGGGTTTACATGATATTTAATACCCTTTCACATCCTGTAATCATCAGGGTTTGGTTTTCTCCAAAAAAATAATCACCTTTTCAATATTTTTCCCTATAAACTTACACATTGTGAACCTAAATTACATGACATTTCATTCTTACACAACATGTAATTCTTTCTGTTTCCCAAATTTAGTAGCCAAGTCCCTCTAGAATTCATTTGAGCCTACATTGAGCACCTTGGTGTTTGGAAATTCACAATGGGTCGATCCACATTAATTCAGACCCTTTCATTAGATACCTCTCAAAAAATTTTCATCATCAAGAATCCAAAACAAAACCCATGAGGAAACAGTAAATGGTCATCCAAATAGCCACCCCATGAGATACCTCTCAAGGCTATCGCCACTATAAGAGCTCAACCACCTCACCAAGGGAACAACGTGAAACCATGAAACAAGAACAACGTGATCCTAAACACTCCCCTGGGAGAGATACCTCTCAAAGAGAGTGAGACACAATGAGAAACAAGATAATTTTATCTCATAAACCATAAAAATTTTACCACCACAAAATGAAAATCATTACTAGATAAGGGATAAACATTGAACAAATCAGGGTACTGAGCGTACATCTGCAACTCACATTCCTAGGTACTCTCCTCCATGCCACCATCCTCCATAATACATGAACCAAGGAGATAATATGACCTAAAAAACCTCTCCTGTTTGTCATGGATCGCTACAGGACGCTTCTCAAAGGTCACATCATCATCAACATCGATCTCGCCCCAATTGATGACATGAGAGTCTCTACGAAGATAATGAATGCGATGAAACACATGAAAATCATCATGTATAATTATCATCTATGTGGGAAGTGTTATCTAATATGACCCAAATATAACATGTGTTAACACATTGAAAGGCCCAAAAAACCAGGGAGAAAGATTACACCCATGACTAAGCCTTTGGTTCTCATGACATGGAGTCACCTTCAAGAATGCATGATCCCCAATGTTGAACTCTAGAGGTATCCTCCTATGGTAGACATAGGATTTCTGATGATCCTATGATGATTTCATCCTCTCATGAATCACCTAAACCATCTCTGTTGTATTATGTACCGGTTTCAGCCTGAGAATTTCTGATTCTCCGACCCTATTCTAGCACAAAAAAGAATGGAAAGGTTAGACATACAAGGATTAAAACGACACCATATTGATGACGGAGTGAAAACTATTTTTTGTAAGAGAACTCTACCAAGGGTAGGTGCCTCATCCACGAACCTCCAAAATTTTGGACACAAGAGCATGTCTTTAAAAGTATAGATGGTTCACTCTATATTATCATTTGTTTGCAGATGAAAAGTAGTGATAAGGAATAGATGAGAACCAAAAGTATGTTGTAGACCTCTCTAGAACCTGGAGGAAAAACAAGGATTGTGATTGAAAATGACCATCCTTGGGACTCCGTGGGATCTCAATACCTCTCCCAGATACTACCTCAAAAGAACCTACATTGAACTCGACTCCTTGATCACTATAAGGTGGAATGATTTCTTCAAATGATCTACTAACACCCATATAGATTCATAGACACCATAAGATTGAGGTTAACTGATAACAAAGTCCATCAATATGTCCTACCACTTCTACTGAGTAACATATAATGGCTCACTACTATAAAAGAGGTCTTTAACAACTCTATAATAGGCCTTTATCAGCACTAAAAAAGTTCTCATAATCAGAGCATGGTTAAAATCCCAAATATTTTGTTAGCACTAAAAAAACACTGTTAAAGGGGTCCTTTAAAAGTGCTGTTAAATTGAACATTTAAAAGCGGGTTTTTAGCACTGTTAAAGGGGGACTTTAATAGTGATTTTTTACTGTAGATAAAGGTAACTATGTTAAATGGGTTTTTTCAGACATCCACATGCCTATACCCTTTATCAGTGCTTCCATGACACCTTTAATAGTGTTCCCACCACCTTTATCATCACTTTTCACCCCACCACCCCTTTTATCATCTCTTTGAGAATTTAAAGCCTCACGTGTTCCCCCTGAATTAGAACCTGACACCTCTCTTTTGAGTATTGAACAACTTTACCACTACACCATGTTACTTTTTTGTATATTTAATGATATTTTTGTTTATATATATATATTTACATAAATATTTTTATTCATATATTGATATAATTATTTTTAAATAAATTTATACAATATGTGTGTGTGTGATATATATACTAATATTTATTTAAATATATTATATATTATATTCATTTACATATATTAGAATATAATATAAATATATATCTATTTAATAATAAACACATATATGTATATATAAACATTATAAATATATTTTATTAATGTAAAAAATGGTTAGATATTATTTTAAATAAATTTTTAGAATATTTATTGATTTATATATGTTATAATATACATTTATACATAAATATATTGATATATGTATTTATATCAGTTATTTATTATAATAAAATACAAAAAACATTAATATATTTAATTAAAATTAAAATTTTGTTGTAAAAAATGTAAGAATTTGAAAACCATAATATCAATATGAATTTAATACATGGGAATAAATTCAGTCTTGACCAAATAAAGGAAATAATACCCCTTTAAATGAGGCTAAAAATCTATTTAATGTTAAAAAATTAGGGTACCCCGACTAAAAACTCAATTTTGAAGGCCTTCTAGATCTTTTTTGGCCTTAAAAAATGTGAATAATGTTTACTTATGTCACTAAGGGAATAGATCTCATCACAAGATTTGATTTGATATGTCGTAGAATAGAAACAAACACTTAGATCCAAAGTTATGGCCATTTGAAGTTCAAATTAAGTTTTTCAACTTATTTTAGATCTTTTATTAGTTTTTTTTATTTTTGGTTATCTTAAAATTTATATTAAATGATTATTACTCAGTAATAAGAGGAAAATTATTAATTAAAAACATATTATTAATTATTCTATAAGTAATTTTCACTAAATATTATGTATATATTAAGTTTCAATGCCTATTTACCTTATCTAAAACATATTTTAGAAAAAATATATTATATATTATATTTATATAAATATAAATATATTTATATATTAATATATTATTTGTAATGAAATATTTTTTTTGAAGTATAACATTATTAGAAATACTAAAACAACACTGATAAAGTATGATCTTTATTAGTGCTTCTAAAAACACACAGATAAACCCCTATTAGTGTTTTTTTACAATCACTGATAAAGGCCCCCTTTAACAATGATTTTTTTAGTGTTGACAAAGGTGGTATTTAATAGTGCTTTTAGCTAGAGCTATTAAAGACCTAGTGCTAGATAAACCTTATTTTATAGTGGTGACATTTCAAAACCACCAGGAACTTGATGATTGGATTTCACCTTATGGTAGACCAAATATCGAGACACAAACTATGAAATTTCATGCCTCAACTGAGTCCACTAAAGCTGTCCTCTCATAGATCAGTACATCTTTTTCATGCTCAGATGTACCACCAAAGGTAAACTATGGAACTATATTAGAACCATTTCATGCATCACTAAAGGTATGAAAATACTTTATTGTAACTTCACTTAGTGTTGTTCATCTTAAACCAACCACCAGGGGCCTCCCCAAAAACAACTCGGTCTCTCCATACCTCCACCTAAAGATCCCCCAATTGGGATTCCTCCACCTTCTGCACTGGAGATGAATATACCATTATCTAAAATGACAAAATCTATCCTCGACTTCTCCCATATATAGATCCAATGTTTAATGTTCTTTTATCACTTTTTAGGAATCATTTGTTTCACACACTACATCACTATGAAACTTCCTGCTCATTGCATCAAACACTACATACCCCTTTGCAGGTGTATATGAAATCTTGAAGTCGTAATCCTATAATAACTCCATCAATCGATGATGGTGCAAGTTCAGGTCACGTTGTGAGAGAACATACCTCAGGATCTTATGATCAGTGAAGAACACAAAGTGCTTACTAATGAGGTAATGTATCCACAAATTCAAGGAAAACACCACCTCTATGAAGTTGGGATCATGGGGGGAATAGTTATGCTCATTAGAATGTAACTTTAGAGACCCATAATAAATGACTGATCTATATTTCATTAGAAAAAAACCCAAACCAAGATGTGAATCATCATAGAAAACCTCAAACTAAACTCTTTATATTTTTAGAAAAAGAACTAGAGCACTAACTATCTTCTTCTTCAGATACTCAAATTTTTTCTAAAACTTATCATTACACAAGAACACCTGATCCTTTCTGGTCAATGTTATTAGATTAGTTATAACCCAAGAGAAAGAAACTGTGAACCTCTGGTAATAACCTGAAAGACCAAGGAAACTTCGTTCCTCTACCACTGTATTGGGGGTTTCCCAAGCCACAAGTTCCTCTATCTTTGATCGATCCATAGGTACTCCCTACTGGGATACAACGTTCCCCATGAAACAGACTTCATGAGCCCAAAATTCACACTTTGGTAACTTCTGAAACAAATACTCATGAAGAAGACCTCCCAAAATGACATGCACTGCTGGAAAAACTACCTATACCCACAGTTACCATGGGTATAGCCCCCAAAACCGTGGGTATAGCCTATACCGACAGTTTTGGTAACCATGGGGATGACAGGTGTTGGTACAGGGGTCTTAACCTATACCCACGGTTTTCCAAACCATTCGTATATTTTTTTCCATTGTTTCAAACCCTCATCCACGTGTCAATGTCTTTTATCCACGATTTAAAAATCGTGGGTGAAAATTATGGAAACATGGAGCTAGCATGTATTGAACTTGCAACGTCCCGTGACCTGTTCCTTCATTTCAATGGTCTTCACCACTTTATCTATGCCATTTATATTAATATATATCTATTTTTGTAAATATATATTAATCTTTGACCGTGTTATGAAAAAGGCAGACAACGAGTTTCAAACCCGCGTCTAATGTAGCGATCTTTCGGTGCTTTACCAACTGGGCCTCCTGAATTACGCTAATATATGTTTTCATTGATAATAATATACTAATTATCATCTCTGTATTCAAAAAAAAATCCAGCGGGATTCGATACATCAACTACTTCAACGAATAATGGACTCCTAACCAACTAAGTCAAAGAATTATTATGTTTACAAATTTTTATCAACCTAAATATATTATTTCAAACTGTGGGTATAGGTTTTCCCACCAATTTTTTTTGTTTCCCATGAATTTTTTCCCGCCATAATGTGGGTAAGCTATCCCCATGGTTTTAGAAAATCGTGGGTATATTCCTTCGAGAAAAAATATTTATCCCCATGGTTTTTCCAAAACCGCGGGGATAGGCTTTGAAATAAACACCCATACCTATGGTTTTACAAAACCATGGGTATAGGTCACCTATACCCACGGTTTTCCAAAACCCTGGGTATAGGTTCTCAGACTATACATATACCCACAATTTTCTTAAACCATGGGTATAAGGCTATTTTCCAGTAGTGATGCATATACTCTTCATGCTCCTCCTAAGACACAAGGTACTTAATTAATTCATCAATGAAAACCACCACAAAATTATCTAGGAACTCATGGAACACATTGTTCATTAACACCCTAAACAGAACCCAAGAATTTGTCACACTGGATAGCTTCACAAAAAACTTGTAATTAAAGTGATGACAATGGAAAGCAGTCTTTGGGATATCCTCATCCTTTACATGAATTTGATGATATCCTTATCACATAAAAATCTTTGGGAAGTAACTTTCACTATCAATTTTATCAAATAAATCATCAATCCATGGAAGTGGATAGAGGTTTTTTTATTGTTACTTGGTTAAAGCGATAATAATCGATAAAAAACCTCAATCTTCCATCAGCCTTTTTTAAAAACAAAAATAGCATACTCCACGGTGATACACTTGGCTGAACAAAACCAAACTAAAATAGAACATTGATCTGTATACATAGATCTCACAACTTATAAGGCACTATCCTTTATAGAGAAATCAATATAGGAGACATGACTGGCTTTAGTTCAATCCTGAATATGATCTCTCATCGAGGGGGTAACACTTTAACCTCTTATAAAAATACAACAAGGTACTCTTCAACAACCTTGATAAATAATTATTGATGAACCTATGATGAAATCAACATCATCTCATCCATACAGGATGATAAGGAAAATACACGCCTCTAATGTATCTGAGGGTCTCACTCGCTTACAAACACTGCCGACTCTCATTCAGCATCGGAGAAAAAAACCTACCTCCTGAAGAAATCCATGATAGAATCCACTATATACAACCAATATATGATGATGATGATTTCATATGATTGTATATGTAAACATAAGAAATCTTCCTAAGAGTGGTACTGCCCCAACACTAGCTCATAGTCTCTACATACATCAAATAATCCAGCTTGACCTCCAACTGGATTAGTCAATGCAAAGGGCACTATAAGTCTCTCTTCCTTAAGTACCAAATCATGGAAAATGGCCATTAATATGAAGGAGTGTGTAACTCCTAGATAAAAATTGCACAAAACATAGTAGAAAAAAAGAAAAGGGTACCTTGAATGAGATTTGGCTTGCCTGGTGATGGAAATGCTAAAGCATGAAGCTGACCAGATCCTGCTCCATGACTTCTTTGATCCTATTGAAGACCTCCTCCATGGATGCACTCCAATCTCTGAGGATTGGGAGAATCCTAAGGCTATCCTATTATTTCCTTATCTACTACCCACTGATCCCAATCCGGAGCAACCTATTGCTACTTCCTCAGCTGGAACTTCCTTAGTAGAGGAGCCTGAAATAGGACAAATAGCACACACCAACTACCTAGAAATGTCAGGAACTCTCTCCACTAATAACCTCGACCTCCCTAATAAAAAAATGTGTTTGATCCCCTGAGATTGGCAAAATCATATCCACCCTCAAAGAAATGATACATTGGGGGTTGGTACTACGGTCGGATGATCGAAAACTCTTCTATCCTGAAAACTTGGAACCCCAGATCAAAACTATGCTACATGTGGAATCCCAATGACTCATCTCTCATGAAAATCCAGTTATGGATAACATCCTATTGATGACCTCTGGTCTTGCCAGTACCTCAATATATGTATTCATTATAAACGGGGTCACCTGGAACTGAATATTTGGACGCAAATCCTCCTCAAAATTCCTCACCCATGCCTCCTTATCTAGAAACAGATCTGAGGAATATTATAGAAGGTTATAGAAATCGATTTCACACTCTCTCACACTAGATCTACCATACCAAAGGGTAACCAGCTCCTAGCGTTGAGGGTATAGTATACACAGATATGGGAGTCATTACTCTCTAAGAGAACTCATGTAAAAGAGAGAGACAATACAAACGCCGACCAATTCCTATTCAAACAAATATATAAAATGAAACCCAGTGCACATATGTAATGACATGAAATAACTACTACAACTGAAGGGAAAACTGCAAGTACCAAAATAAAGTAATGATAATGTTGACCACGAATCCCAAACTTCTCCTGCAAATCCCACAAGATAGTAGTGACCTGCCTGATCTCCAACCTACTCAAAATAACCTAAAAAAATTTTATATATACATAAGGTGAGTATAATAGTATAATAGTATAATTAGTAAGCTACCCCCAGATCCTCTTGTAAAAAATGTAATGAAATCATGCTAAATCACGATGAACAACAATTGAAACTAACTCATCATCTAAATAGGTATAATAAGTTCCTAACCTCACCATAGATACTCTCACCAAGTGTCACATACAAGAGTATATAATATAATATAGAATATCAAGGGTACCCAGCTACTAATCCCCCAATATTTTTCCACTCCACCCCAACATCGCACGTCTAGAGATTCTATCTCTAAAAAGGGTAGCACACACACACCTGGGCGAATCAACAGAACATACACCTCATGCAAGAAACTAATGCATCCACATAACCAAAAGTAACCAGGTAGTTTCTGGGATCCACCACAACTCATATAATGTGTATCATATATTATGTATTATACCTCAATCCATCACAACCCATACACTAAGTGTGGATCCTCAAACCATAATATACTATACACATTATACCTATAGTATTCCCTAGGAAACTATATCCAGAATACATGTGTGTGAAATAACCAAAAGCCATTATGTCACTCTACACACATATATGGGGAACACTAACTGCCATGCATACAATCACAATTAAGTACCAGAAGAAGAGAGTGGGGATAAAGTAGTCAGCCATCTATCCTTCCACCGATATGTTGAGGAAAACACCCCTAAGGGATTATAATCCTTAGGGTGACAGTTTTCCTAATCGATATGGTGAAGTATCATATAAAAAATGAAAAATGTACATGATAAATATAGATCAAAACCACACTATGGGAAAAAACTAGTATCATACTCAACTGTAGATAACGTCTCTTGAACTCCTAGCTTCCACTCCTAAAACCAAATATCATACAAGAAGACAACCATTTAAAGAGATATATTAAATTACTTTATCCCTTTTCATCATTTTCACTTTATGGTAATTAATTATTTAACTATTAATTAACCATTAAAATTTTCCACATTACATTTGATTAGAATTACAACAAAATTCCCTAACCTCTAGGAATAAGGAAACCAAGTCCATGACTTCTCAGAATTACAACCTCTGCATTACATCCCATCAAGGTACAACCCCATGGGTTAAAAATTTATTCATTTATTAATAACATTACTTTCCATATTACTTGGTTCTCTAGGAAAACATACTAAGCTACCAAAAAATGTGTACAAGCAAGCACATCCATCTACCTAGAGTAGTGGGGAAAGGAAAGTATATAGACAAAAAACATGGTCATTAGCAAAACAATAGATTCAAACAAGAATATATCTTTAATATAAATTTTTATGCCCAACTTCAACCTATTACATCATCCCTGATGTCCTCCTCGACACCCTCATGAATATGCTGATGCATTCTACCATCACAAACATCAAATGCTACCACAACAACCGGGCCTCCCCACCCCATATACCACAACAACACTCTGGGCCCAGCCATCCCAGACTCACATAAAATTCAGGACACCCCAACCTATATACGTTAATAGCCTTCCGGGATCATCAATCTCAGACTCACATCACATCACAAGTAGTAGGAAACAAACAAAGAAATTAGGCTCTTGTACCTAAATCAAGGCATCCGACCTTCACACGCAACAAGCTCTCACAGATCCAAATCATAATGAGCATGAATTCTAAAGCAAGTGGGGAACTCATACCCTAAAATGAATTATCTTTTATAACACAATGGATTTTTAT
The DNA here is from genome assembly GCA_963277665.1 of Viscum album. Lineage (NCBI taxonomy): Eukaryota > Viridiplantae > Streptophyta > Magnoliopsida > Santalales > Viscaceae > Viscum > Viscum album. The sequence continues at coordinate 659,980,523 of OY728140.1, forward strand.
TCCATTTTGATTTAATCAATTCATTATTTACAGGTTCCAACTATGAGAAACCTCATCAACAAGATAACATAATCTATCAGAAATTAATTAAACATACCTTTAAATTATTTTGTCAACAAGAATCAGCATCCTTCATATATTTTTTCAATTACATTAACACATGGAAGATAAATACATTTAAACATGCTTTGAGAATTAATATTACGACACACCAGATTCTTTAAACATGCCTCTTTAATATTTTAGACAAATAATTAACAATTAATTCCATATTTATGTTATTTACCAATTCCACATGCTAATACAAGAATAAAAAGAACAACATAGATACAACACTAGATAGAAAAAGAATATTCAAACCATTATCAAGATATAAAACATCAACATCTCCATGCAACTTATACCAATTATTTAATCCAATTCAAGTATTTATTTATGTTTATTTCATTATAATCCAAGGGGAAAAATCATGATCAGTTTATGATCACACATAATTAAATAGTATAAATGAATACCATACCTCAAAAATGGTATAATATTTTTTTCATGAGAAAAGACCAATGTTACGGATCCCGATCATCCCTCCCGCAAGAACTACATCCACCTGAGGATGTCATGCCACAATCACGCCAACAAAAAACCAACAAAACTCCTTTAGAAGAATGGAGATCAAGTGATATCACATGAAAAAGAGTAATGGGAGGAAAAATATCAAATAAACTATAAGAACAAAGGTAGAACAAACCTTGGGTTGAAGATAGATCACTATAGATAGAATACAGAAGTCCGATGTTCAATTCCCATCGAAGGAATCTCTAAAATGCTTAGAAGGGAACCGTTGGACATTGAAAAATGAGAAGAGGCAATAAAACCATAGGGTTTGTGAAAACCCAAGCGGCTAAAACATTGTAAAACATACAACATCAATTATTTTCATTATGTGTAATCCCCTTTCATGTCGTGTAATTATTAAGGTTTGGTTTCCACCAAAAAATGCATTGCCTTTTTTATATTTTACCTAGAAAACTTATAAGTTGTGAACCTAACTTACACAACATGAAATTATTATAAAGTGTACAATTATTCCTATTTCCATCATTTAGCTAATGAGTTCCTCTGGACTTCTACCGAGCCTCATCCAAGCACCTTGGTCTTCAGAAACATGAAAAGGGCCGATCCATGTGGAAATGAGCCCTTACATTAGATACATATAAAAAAATTCTTATCCTCGAGAATCCAAAACCAACCCAGAGGGGAAACAAAAAATGGTAATCTGAACATCCACCCTGTGAGATACCTCTCAAGGGTCTCACCACCGTAGGAGCTCAACCACCTCACCAAGGGAACGACATAAAACCACAAAACTATAAAAAATAGCTTCTAACCACTTTGCTATGGGATATACCTCTCAAAGATACTGAGTTATAACAAGAAACAAGAGAAAGGAATCTCATAAACCAGAAAAAGTCTACCAAAAAAAAAATAGTATTATAAGAGAAGAGCTAAAAATTGAACAACTCAAGGTACCGAGCATGCATATAAGAGTCATGTCATTAGGTACTCCTATCCACACTACCACGCCAACACAATACATGAACCTAAAGGATATCATGGTTGCACAACACCTTCTCTTGGCAGCCATGGATCTATACAGACCGCTCATCGAAGGTCGCATCATCGTCATTTTTGATCTCTCTCAAATTGATTATTTCATAGTCTCTATAAAGATAACAAAGGATCGACAACACATGAAAAACATTATGTATCCAGCTCATATGTGGGGGAAGTGCTATGAGATATGCCATGGCTCTAACATGAGCTAACACATCAAAATTACCTCCAAACTGGGGAGAAAGATTAGTCCCATAACCAAACTTTCACTTCCAATGATAGGGATTCACATTCATTAATACATGATCCCCAACATCAAACTCCATAGGTGTCCTCCTATGAACAGTATAGGATTTTGGACGATCCTTGATTACTTTCATCATCTCATGAATCACCTAAACCATCTCTGTTGTATTCTTTACCAGTTTCATCCCGAGAATTACTGACTCTCTGGCCCCAGTCCAGCATAATAAATAATGGAAAGTTTGACCATATAAGGATTCAAATGGAACCATACTAATGGTGGAGTGAAAAATATTTTTTTAATCAAACTATACCAAGGGAATGTTCCTCATCCACAAACATCCAAAATCTAGGACACAAGAGCATGTCTTCAAGAGTCCTAATAGTCTGGTCTATCTGATTGTCCATCTAAAAATGAAAATTAATTCTATGCCATAACTAATAACCAAAATCATGATTGAGAAATCTCTACACCCTAGAGGTAAAATTAGGATCTCGATTTAAAATGATCATCCTTGGGACTCCATGGGATGTCACCACCTATTCTAGATACCTACTCGACAAAACCTCCACTGATCTTGACTCCTTGATTGCTATAAAGTGGGATGATTACATCAAATGATCCACTACCAACCATATAACATCATAGACTCCATGATATCAAGGTAAACTTGTAAAAAATTCCATTGTGATGTTTTCCAACTTTCATTGAAGAATATCTGATGGCTGAAGAAAACCACCAAGAACATAGTGCTCGGTCTTCACCTTCTGAAAGACCAAACATTGAAACAAAAACTCTACAACTAAACGCTTTAACTTGGGCCACAAAAACTAACCACTCAATGCTCAATAAATCATTTTTACACCAGGATGTACCACCAAAGGTGAACTGTGTAACACTCTGAGAACCATTTCATGCATTGCCAAAGGAACAAGAAGACTTTGTTGAAACAATACTCAGTGTTGTTCATTTTCAGACCAAACATATGGGCATCACCACAAACAACTTGGTATCTTCATACCTCCACCTAAAGATCCTGCAATTGGGATCCCTCCCCTTTATGCACCATATATAACTACACCATCATCTAATAAGGACAACCACTTTCCCTGACCTCTACAATATTTAGATGCAATGCAGAATTTTCTCCCATCACTCTCCAAGAATCATTTGATTCACGCACCACATCACTACGTGAATTCATTCTCAGTGTATAATCCATTACATTCCCCTTTACATGTGTAAAAAAAATCTCAAAGTCATAATCCTATAAAATCCGTCCACTAACACTGGCGTAATTTTAGGTCATGTTGGGAGAAAACAAACCATAGGCTCTTATGATATGTGAAGACCAAAAAACACTCATCGATGAGGTAATGTATCCAAAAAATCAGGGAAAACACCACTTCCACTAACTCAAGATCATGGGTGGAATATTTATACTCAAGGGTACATAACTTCCAAGACCCATAAGAAATAACCGATCTTTACTGCATCAAAACATTGCCCAAACCAAGACGTGAAGCATCATAGAAAACCTCAAACTAAACTCCATTTGTTGGAAGAAAAATAACTAGAGAACTAAAAATATTATTCTTAAGATACTCAGAAATTGTTTGACACTGATCATTCCACATTAAAAACTGATCCTTTCAGGTCAATTCTGTCATAGGTGATGCAACCTGATAAAAGTTTTCTATGACCTCCTGTAATTGCCTGCAATACCATGGAAAATTCACACCATTGACACTGTCTTAGGGGGTTCCCAAGATATAAATACTTCTATATTCAATATATTCATAGCTACTCCCTTATGGTATATAAAATTCCCTAAGAAATGGAATTCATGAGCCCAAAAATCACACTTCAGCAACTTACCAAACAACTACTCGCCATTAAGAACTCTCAAAATGGCATGCAGATGATCTGAATGATCCTCCTAAGATGTATAGTACACAAGGATGTCATTAATGAAATCCACCATAAAATTATATAGAAACTCATAGAACAAAACTTTCACTAACCCCCTGAACATAGATGAAGCATTATTCACATTGAACAACATCAAAACACACTTATAATGATAATGACAACAATAGAAAGCAGTCTTCAGGATATCCTCATCCTTTATGCATCTGATGATATCCTGAACACAAATAAATCTTCCAGAACCAACTTTTACCCTTCATTTGATCGAGTAAATTATAAATCCATGGAATGGGATAATGGGTTTTCACTTTCACTTTTTCAAGAAAAGATAATGAATACCAAATTACAAACTTCCACCAGCCTTCTTCATAGAGACATTTGGTGCACCCCACAGTGAAACAATTGGCCAAAAAAACACACTATAAAATACCATTGAGTTGTATACAAAGCCATCGCAACTCATAAGGTTCCTTCTTATATAGAGAAATTGATATAGGATATAATCTTGGATGTTGTTCGATCCCGAACTCAATCTATCGTTGAGGGAGTAACACTATAAACTCCTCTCGAAAGACATCCGGGTACTCTTCTATGACCTAGGGAAATGCCGATTACTGAACCTCCAATGAAATCATTACCATCTCAGACATCAAGGATGACAGGGACAGAACATGCCTCTGACCCATCAAATGGTCTTTCTCACCAACAGACATTGTTGGCTCTCCATCAACATTGAAGAACCAAACCCGCATCCTATAGAAATCCACTATATCCTACACTGAATATAACCAATCCATGTTGAGGATGATATCATATTGTTGTATCAATAAACCTATAAAATATCCCTGAGATCCATGCTTCCCAAATACTAGATTACTATCTCTATATACACCTAACAAGTCCTCTCAACTTCTAAATGGTGCAGTCAACGTCAAGGGAACCATAAGTCTCTCCACCTCAAATCCCAAATAATGGAAAAGGGTAGGTGATATGATGGAGTTTTTTTATCCACAATCATACAAGCTATACACCAAAGTAGAAATAATCAAAGGGTACCTCGAATGATGTATCGTATGCCTGGCGCTAGCAACGCTAAAGCGCGAAGCTAAACATGACCTCATCTATGGCCTCTCTAACCCTATAGAAGACCACCTCCATGAATGAGATCTTCTCTCAGAGGATAGGGAATGTACTAGGTCTATTTTCTACCTAACCCTTATAAACTTTGTTGATCCAAACTTAGAGGAACCTACTGCTGCTACCTCGGATGCAACTGCCTCAATAGAGGAGCCTTAAGCAGAACAACTGGAACACACTAAGTACTTAAAAGGTTGGGCAGTATTTCCACTAATGACCTCTTCCTTCACTAGAAAAACATGTTTCTGATCCCTTATCATAGAAATGAGACCCACCACCTCCATAGAAATGAGAAATTGAGGGTTTGGACCTCCCCCTAGCTGATCAAAAACATTTCTGTCTAGAAAAATGGGAACCCCAAACCACAGATCTACTTTCTGAAGAATCCCGATGACTCCCCTATCATGATGATTCAGTTCTGGTTGTAACATCCCAAGCTTCTACGGTACGCTTCTCTTTGAATAATGCGATAGCGTGTGTTGTACGCAACACCGAGTTCTAACAACCAATCAAACTAGCCGTTATGAATAGTAATACCTACTTTTTAAAATTATATATATTTTATATTTCAAAATGGACTTCATTTTTGGATTCGGAATATCTAATTTAGCCTAAGGTGAAATTTTGGTACTTTTCAGATAACTTTCATATTTTGATGAATAGTGAAAATTACTAAATTTTAATTAAAAACAACTTTTTTTAATCAAAATAATTAATAGTGATAAATTATGAATTTTAGTAGTTTTAAAGTATATTTAGAATATATTTTTAACATTTAATATAATGTTGGTCATTGGACATAATTTTACAATTAAACCGAACATAAACAAGTGTCAATCTTTTGATAGTTATTATCTCTTAAAAACACGTTTTTTGTTTTGACAGCGGGAATTAATTTTAAATTAATTTCTTCCACTTATGTGTTTTGAATTTAGGAAAATGGATTCCATATTTAGAATCAGGATGTTCAAATTGTGTAAATAGGTAACTTTTATTTTTAGACATTTTGAATAATTACTGCGGTAAATATTTTATTTACCATGGTTAAGGGTAAATCTGGTAAATAAGGGTTAAAAAATAATATTATAATAATACTAAATTACCCTAAAACGTGTCTTAACCCTATTGGTTGATACATGGTCGACCATGGACATCTTTGGGTCGATTTTGGGACCCCATGGATCCACTTGTAAGTGATAATGACACTTTATTTTAATTAAGTTAAAATGAATACAAAAATGACACAAGCATATATCTTTTAGAAAAACAATTGTTACATAGGGTTATATATGTTGTATTTTAGATTATAAATATTCATTAGAAAGATAAAAATATTTCCTACATAATGATATTTTATTTATAATTTTTAGACATTATATAATTTATTTTATTTATGACACAATGATGATGCAGTAATTACTATAATAGTGAAAAATTAAAATAATTGATATTATAAATACCCAAATAAATATAATATGAAACTGTTAATGAATTAAACTAATTTTATAGGATAATATGATATATTAGGATTGATTTAATTGACTTTGTTAGAAGTAATGAATCTGTTATGAGTTTCACAAAAATCAACTATTGAATAGTGTCAAAATTGACATAAAAGAGTTATTAAAACAAATATTATATTATTAATTGATATTAAATTCATAAAAATCTAAGGTTCGGCCAAGAGACTTATAGCATGATAGGTTCATCATTAATGGACCACTTGGGGGTCGCTTGGATGTATGTAGTAAGTTTATTAACCATATTATATAAAAATACAAAGAGACATTGTAAAAGTGAAACTAATTAACTTAGAGTTAATACTTAAAGATAAGGTTAATATAAGTACCCAAACCTGTCTAAATTCTATTGGTTGAGTTGTTTTCGACCCATCCCCACCTTAACCGTTGAATAATCAACTTTTGATCCATTAGAAACCGAATATGAATTTATTATAAATTAATATTTCTAGCTTTTCCAAAGGTGCCCCTCACCCCTCTTATAAAAGGGCACTCCTCATTCTCATTTCTTCACACCTTCAAAGCCTTTTGGTTCGGCCAAACACTGCCCAAATACTCTCCCAACTTCCCTCACTACAACCTAGAGGCCTTATTTTGATCCGAAAGCCAACCTAAGGAGCCCTTTTGATCAAATCAAAAGGAAGAACCCGAAGAAGAGGTAATGATTTCACCACCCCTTTTCAAGTTCCTTTCTTCTTCCACTTCTTCTTTCTTTGTTCTTACATTTCTAAAATAATAACTCCAGTATCTCACATATACTGTGATGTTATTATAAATATGGTACAACCATATTCAGTATTCTATCCACCCTTTGAATAACATGTCACCATACGTGCGTACGTACGGCTTACCGTCTCCACGTCGTGGTGTAATTGTTATTCAATATAATATTATTTGGATGGGTATAATAATGATGTGTAACTCATGTAAATAATAAATATAACATGTTTATGATTCTGTATATATGATATACCATCCATTTATATATTATTTTAATATCAAAAGAATGATATTGTCGCTCGTGCGTACGTACGGACTACCGTCTCCACGAACGCGATGAGATTCATTCTCCATCGTATCCATTCAAGTATAATTATCATTTGATGATTTAAAAATGATGTTTAAGGACTTGATATCATTGTTGATATGAATAAGATACAACAACCATGGCTTATGTAACAAAACATATAAAAGAAAATGAGTAAGTTAACACCCGAAACGACGATAATTCTAAGATATTATTAACAAATCAATGTTAAAAGATCATATATGATATCATATTAATATATATGATTCTTGTATAATTTAATAACAATTATTTCACCATTATATAGGAGGTTAACCTACCCCAACCAAGGAAAAGTACAAGGTAAGGGATTTTCTTATCTCACTTTCAATTCCGTGAGATTTCCATTATTCGCCACTAAATTACTGAAAGTGGTGTATTGTGTACTACCATTTGATATATATTATCATGATTATCTTTATATTCATGTTATTTTGTAAATAATTTGGTGGTTATTAACTTTTTTCCATACGACTCAGTTGATTAACGTGGTAAGGGGTTTTCATCTCACTCCTTATTCCCGTGAGATTCATGCCATATTGCCACCATTACCTTTTGTGTGGTGTATGTACTACCCATAATTATATTCTTTGTGTAATACACTCTAATTTATGTGTATTTAAATATTCATTGTATGATACCTCTTTCATGGGTTGTATGTTTCATAAGTTACCAAATTGGTAAGGGTTATTTCACAATCTCTTCATTATCCGAGGTTGTTTATACGTAATAATCTACTGGGATCTCTTTATCATCCACATCCATGTTTCTTAAAAATGTGTTTCAAAACATTTTTACTATTTACTAGAATATGAGTTAAAGTAACTTATACCCTTTTTGACTTTTATAAGTGGTTTATAAAGGAATCTTTCGGTCGTTTTCAAAACAAGGTCCTTTTTAACCTTTTCGACAGAATTAAGGTAAGAATGTTTTTTTTAACTTATACGGCGGGTGTGGCTATTTTCCGCCGTTATAAAATCTTCAAAGCTTCCCTTACAAGCTTATAAGAATATTTTCAAAGAAAATGTTTTATTTTATATGGATCTTAAATGATTTCAAAATAAAAGGAGATGTTTATTTAAAAAGAATATTGATTTCATCTATGTCAACATCCTTTGATGGATTTTAAGATTATTTGAAGTTGATTTATTATGATACAAAACTTCTATATTGTATTGAAGGTTTTGTGATATGTTTGACTGTGGATGTGCTATTTTTATACCATTCATAGTTTATCGTGAAATTATTTACATTTCGTATGCTAGTTTTAATACGAATGTTTATGTTATGTTTAAACCTTTTCATATGGGAATGCATTGGACTTAGTAAGTGACGGGTGGAGCCCGCTATAGCTCCTCGATGCATCGGTAGGTCTCATGAGACAAACTATTGTCTTGGCACAAGGCCTTGACAAAATCTTATTTGTAGTCTTGGCAGGAGGCCTTGGCTCTGTGGTTATGATAGTCTGGTATTATGCATTACAACATTATGAAAGTGGTTATTGATATTGCATGTGATTATTAGATTAGTAGAATATCCATGTTAACAAGTAAATGGAATTATTTCATTTTACTTTTGCCATACAATGTTGGAAGTTCAAGTTTTAAAGGATTTTTTTTAGTTATACATTGCCTTAAATGTTTATTCTTATTTATGAAAGTTTCCGCTATATTTTTATCCTTACTGGGCATTTGAGCTCACCCCTTTTCTATGTTTTATTTTTCCTAGGAAGTGAAGAAGTAAATTATGAATGACCTGCAGGGATATTATGTGGGGATATGAGTGTGGATTATAGAGACATTATGTTGTTGTAGTAGTTTTTCATTTTATGATGTAATGTAAAACTTATGAATATATCTAGTGTTTCTAAGGATACTAAACCAATCGGTCTTTCGAGATTTGATCTTTCTTGTGATCATGCCAATGTTATGTAATAATGCACTGACTCTGGGTAACTAGGGTCGGGGCGTTACAGTTTGTATCAGAGGAAGTTTAGTACAAACCTTGGAAGCTAGATTTAGATAAACTCTGATTAGAGCACGTAGACCTAAGATGAACATTGAGGATTAGTATAGAAGAACTTCCTAGAATTTTGGTATTGTAGAGATTTTGTGAGTTTTCCGAGCAATACATCCCTGTCTGGATACGAGCAGGTAGAGGCACCTCTGGCACAAATGTACCTAGGGGTAAAACCCGAAAACACCGCTTTGATCTAGACTCGAACGGGAACTGGTGCACGACAATGGGCCTTGCTGCACTCTTGGTTACGACACTCCCAGGGGATATTCTTAGGATAAATATCATTTTCTTTACAAATAATTATGAAGGGTTTATGAGTATATACTTCCTCAAAGAAAACATTTTTATGATTATGGATTATATCCATAAATAGTTCAATTTATGTTAAGTGTTTTTTAAGTATGGGATTATGTATTTTGATTCATAAACTGATCTAGTTTATGCCATTGTTTAGAAATGGCGCCCAGTAGAAGGAATGAGAACTCTAGCAATGCACATGATACAAAGAGAAAGAAGGATCATATATTTTATAGTCTAAATCCAGAATTTACAAGAGAAATAGTCTCGCATATATTATCATCATATGAAGAAATAATATCATGTGTTGATAAGATAAATAAAGAGTTTACTGAGTCCTATGGCTTTGAAGGGAAAGGTTGAATATCCATCTTGTGGTAAATGCGGGAAGAAACATCCTGGTACTTGCTTGAAGGGAATGGGAGTCTGTTACAAGTATGGTGAAAAAGGCCACCAAGCTCGTGATTGCAAAGGGAAGAAGAAAGATACCAACGTTCAGTGCTAAAATTGCAGGGAGATGGGGCATTATGCAACTGCATGTTCTAAGCGTCAGGAGAACTTACCTCAGAAAAGGCCAAGGGATCAAGGCTAGGCTTATGCTATCACTACTGCTGAGGTAGAAGCTCCAAAAGACGTGGTGGCAGGTAATTTAATGGTTTCCTCAAGTTTAGAAAATACATTATTTGACTCTGGATCATCGCATTGTTTCATATCTTCCCAGTTTGCTAAGAAAATTAGATATTTCCAATTTGATTTAACAAGGGAGTTGTCAGTTAAAACTCCTAAGGGAAGTATCATTGCAACAATGTTTTGTGAATCAGTCCCCATTAGAGCACATAAATGTTCTTTATCTACTGATCTCTTCGTCATACCTATGATTGAGTTTGATATAATCCTCGGTATGGACTGGCTTTCGGACTATGATGCGAAGATTTATTGTAAGAATAAAGAGGTTACGATTCTTGATGATAATGATAAGGAACACCTTATCTTTAGAGCAGAATCGTCACCACCTAATTCTTATTTAGATCCACCCTCCAATAGCTCAACTTAATTCAAATATTGGGGAGGAAGAGAATGAAATAACTGTCGGTGAGGAAAGGAATGTTCAAATAGAGGATGTACCTGTTGTGAAAGAATTTGTAGATGTATTTCTGGAAGATTTACCTGGACATCCTCCAGAACGAGAAGTTGAGTCTTCCATTGATTTAATTCCTGGATCAAGGCCTATATCGAAGACCCCTTATATAATGGCCACTATAGAATTAGTTGAACTAAAGAAACAACTAGAGGAATTGGGTAATAAAGGATTTATTCGCCCTAGTGTTTCTCCATGGAGAGCCCCTGTTCTTTTTGTTAAAAATAAAGATGGATATATGAAGTTATGTATTGACTACAGGGAGATCAATGCTATAACGATAAAGAACAAGTATCCTTTACCTCTTATTGATGATTTATTTGACCAACTGCATGGAGCTCAATACTTTTCAAAGATTGACCTTTGATCTGGATACCATCAGTTGTGTGTGAAGAAGGAAGACATTCCGAAAACAACATTTCGAACCAGGTACGGGCATTATGAGTTTACTGTAATGCCGTTTGGATTGACTAATGCACCATCTGTATTCATGGATCTGATGAATAGAGTTTTCAAGGAGTATCTCGATGAATTTGTGGTGGTATTTATTGATGATATCTTGGTATACTCCAAAACCTACGAAGACCATGAAAATCACTTGCGCATTATCTTGAAGACTCTAAGGAGGCATGAATTATATGGGAAGTTTAGCAAGTGTGAATTCTGGATTCAGGAGATTTCTTTTTTTGGCCATATTGTCTCTAAAGATGGAATCTCTGTTGATCCTTCTAAGACCAAGGCAATCCAAGAATGGCCAGCACCTATGAGTATAACTGAGGTACGTAGTTTTATTGGTTTGGCAGGTTATTATCGACGTTTCATCCAGAATTTTGCCCGATTGGCTAACCCATTAACGAAGCTCACACGTAAAGGGGTTAAATTTGTTTGGAAAAAAGAGTGTGAAGAATGTTTTGAGGAACTGAAGAGAAGATTAGTCAATGCTTCTATATTGACTCTACCATCGGGGAATGATGGGTTCGTTATTTATAGTGATGCATCAAAGAAAGGACTTGGTTGTGTCCTTATGCAGAATGATAGAGTTATTGCCTATGCATCACGAAAGTTGAAAATTCATGAACAAAACTATCCTACTCATGATCTCGAGTTAGCAGCTCTGATCTTTGCTTTGAAGATATGGAGGCACTACCTCTATGGTGAGAAATGTGAGATTTATACTGATCACAAGAGTTTAAAGTATATTTTCTCACAAAAAGAACTCAACATGAGGCAAAGGAGATGGCTTGAATTACTCAAGGATTATGATTGCACGATACACTACCACCTGGGGAAAGCAAACAAGGTGGTAGATGCTTTGAGCAGAAAAGACCATGGAGTTTTGAACATGATGAGAATTGAAAGGGATCCAATTTTCATGGATCTAGTGAAGATGGACATGGGAATAACCAGGGAAGGTGAAACATCAATGCTTTTTCAAATGGTTGCCAAACCATATTTACTAGAAAGGATTAAGAGTTCTCAGACCGATGATGAAGAATTTCAAAAGAAGATTAAAGCTGTGAATGATGGGAGATTGAGAGACTTTGTGTATGAAGATGGAATTTTGAAATTTGGGAAGAGACTTTGTGTTCCCGATATACCTGATCTAAAAAGGGAATTGCTGGATGATGCTCATAGTTCCAATTTCTCTATACACCATGGGAGAACCAAAATGTATAGAGATTTGAAGGAACATTTTTGGTGGGACAACATGAAGAGGGAGATTGCTGATTTTGTGTCAAGATGTATGGTTTGTCAACAAGTAAAAGCTGGAAGGCAACAACCTGGAGGAGTCATGAAACCTCTTCCCATACTGGAGTGGAAATGGGACAATATTACGATGGACTTTTTCAAGGGGCTACAAAAGACTCCTAGAAGGAATGATGCAATATGGGTTATTGTTGATCGTCTTACCAAGTCAACACATTTTCTTGCTATAAGAGAAGATCTACCCCTGGAACGTCTAGAAAGACTATATATTAATGAAGTTGTGAGACTTCATGGAGTACCCCTATCGATTGTTTCTGATCGTGATCCCCGTTTTACTTCAAGATTTTGGAAAAGTCTTCAGAAATCCCTAGATACTGAAATTCATTTGAGCACTGCTTACCACCCTCAGACAGATGGAAAATCAGAACGGACTATTCAGAACTAAGAAGACATGTTGAGATCTTTCTCACTTGACTTTCAGGGTATGTGGGATCAGTATTTACCAATGGTAGAATTTTACTATAACAATAGCTTCCATTCGAGTATACAGATGGCACCATATGAAGCGTTATACGGAAAGAGATGTCGTACACCAACCTGTTGGGATGACATCGGTGAAAGAAAACTTGTAGGTCCAGAACTGGTGGAGGAAACGATGGAAAAGGTGAAGGTAATCCAAAATCACATCAAAGCAGCTCAAAGTAGGCAGAAGAGCTATGCCGATAATCGAAGGAAGGATTTGGAATTTCTAGTCGGTGATCATGTTTTCCTGAAGGTATCTCCGTGGAAGGGAGTCATACGTTTTGGTAAGAAAGGTAAATTAAGTCCCAGGTACATCGGACCTTTCGAAATTCTAGAACGAATTGGGGTTGTAGCTTACCGATTGGCAATGCCGCCAAGTCTCTCCAAAGTTCACGATGTGTTCCACGTATCTCTGTTGAGGAAATACATGCCTGATCCAACGCATGTACTCACCTATGAGGAATTAGAACTGGAACCCGATCTTTCCTATTGTGAAGATCCCGTCAGGATTCTTGATACGAGAGAACAAGTACTGAGAAACCGGACGACACGTCTGGTAAAAGTTTTGTGGAGAAACCATAAGATGGAAGAGGCAACGTGGGAACCCGAGGAACTTATGATGAAGAACCACCCGAGTATTTTCATGCGATAGTATTCTAGAAATTTCGAGGACGAAATTATTTGAAGGAGTGGAGAATGTAACACCCCAAGCTTCTACGGTACGCTTCTCTTTGAATAATGCGATAGCGTGTGTTGTACGCAACACCGAGTTCTAACAACCAATCAAACTAGCCGTTATGAATAGTAATACCTACTTTTCAAAATTATATATATTTTATATTTCAAAATGGACTTCATTTTTGGATTTGTAATATCTAATTTAGCCTAAGGTGAAATTTTGGTACTTTTCGGATAACTTTCATATTTTGATGAATAGTGAAAATTACTAAATTTTAATTAAAAACAACTTTTTTTAATCAAAATAATTAATAGTGATAAATTATGAATTTTAGTAGTTTTAAAGTATATTTAGAATATATTTTTACCATTTAATATAATGTTGGTCATTGGACATAATTTTACAATTAAACCGAACATAAACAAGTGTCAATCTTTTGATAGTTATTATCTCTTAAAAACACGCTTTTTGTTTTGACAGCGGGAATTAATTTTAAATTAATTTCTGCCACTTCTGTGTTTTGAATTTAGGAAAATGGATTCCATATTTGGAATCAGGATGTTCAAATTGTGTAAATAGGTAACTTTTATTTTTAGACATTTTCAATAATTACTGCGGTAAATATTTTATTTACCATGGTTAAGGGTAAATCCGGTAAATAAGGGTTAAAAAATAATATTATAATAATAATAAATTACCCTAAAACGTGTCTTAACCCTATTGGTTGATACATGGTCGACCATGGACATCTTTGGGTCGATTTTGGGACCCCATGGATCCACTTGTAAGTGATAATGACACTTTATTTTAATTAAGTTAAAATGAATACAAAAATGACACAAGCATATATCATTTAGCAAAACAATTGTTACATAGGGTTATATATGTTGGATTTTAGATTATAAATATTAATTAGAAAGATAAAAAGATTTCCTACATAATTCTATTTTATTTATAATTTTTAGACATTAAATAATTTATTTTATTTATGACACAATGATGATGCAGTAATTACTATAATAGTGAAAAATTAAAATAATTGATATTATAAATACCCAAATAAATATAATATGAAACTTTAAATGAATTAAACTAATTTTATAGGATAATATGATATATTAGGATTGATTTAATTGACTTTGTTAGAAGTAATGAATCTGTTATGAGTTTCACAAAAATCAACTATTGAATAGTGTCAAAATTGACATAAAAGAGTTCTTAAAACAAATATTATATTATTAATTGATATTAAATTCCTAAAAATCTAAGGTTCGGCCAAGAGACTTATATCATGATAGGTTCATCATTAATGGACCACTTGGGGGTCTCTTGGATGTATGTAGTAAGTTTATTAACCATATTATATAAAAATACAAAGAGACATTGTAAAAGTGAAACTAATTAACTTAGAGTTAATACTTAAAGATAAGGTTAATATAAGTACCCAAACCTGTCTAAATTCTATTGGTTGAGTTGTTTTCGACCCATACCCACCTTAAACTTTGAATAATCAACTTTGGATCCATTAGAAACCGAATATTAATTTATTATAAATTAATATTTCTAGCTTTTCCAAAGGTGCCCCTCACCCCTCTTATAAAAGGGAACTCCTCCTTCTCATTTCTTCACACCTTCAAAGCCTTTTGGTTCGGCCAAACTCTGACCAAATACTCTACCAACTTCCCTCACTACAACCTAGAGGCCTTAGTTTGATCAGAAAGCCAACCTAAGGAGCCCTTTTATCAAATCAAAAGGAAGAACCCGAAGAAGAGGTAATGATTTCACCACCCCTTTTCAAGTTCCTTTCTTTTTCCACTTGTTCTTTCTTTGTTCATACCATTCTAAAATAATAACTCCAGTATATCACATATACTATGATGTTATTATAAATATGGTACAACCATTTTCAGTATTCTATCCACCCTTTGAATAACATGTCACCATATGTGCGTACGTACGGCTTACCGTCTCCACGTCGTGGTGTAATTGTTATTCAATATAATATTATTTGGATGGGTATAATAATGATGTGTAACTCATGTAAATAATAAATATAAAATTTTAATGATTCTGTATATATTATATACCATCCATTTATATATTATTTTAATATCAAAAGAATGATATTTTCGCTCGTGCGTACGTACGGACTACCGTCTCCACGAACGCGATGAGATTCATTCTCCATCGTATCCATTCAAGTATAATTATCATTTGATGATTTAATAATGATGTTTAAGGACTTGATATCATTCTGGATATGAATAAGATACAACAACCATGGCTTATGTAACAAAACATATAAAAGAAAATGAGTAAGTTAACACCCGAAACGACGATAATTCTAAGATATTATTAACAAATCAATGTTAAAAGATCATATATGATATCATATTAATATATATGATTCTTGTATAATTTAATAACAATTATTTCACCATTATACAGGAGGTTAAACTACCCCAACCAAGGAAAAGTACAAGGTAAGGGATTTTCTTATCTCACTTTCAATTCCGTGAGATTTCCATTATTCGCCACTAAATTACTGAAAGTGGTGTATTGTGTACTAACATTTGATATATATTATCATGATTCTCTTTATATTCATGTTATTCTGTAAATCATTTGGTGGTTATTAACTTTTGTCCATACGACTCAGTTGATTAACGTGGTAAGGGGTTTTCATCTCACTCCTTATTCCCGTGAGATTCATGCCATATTGCCACCATTACCTTTTGTGTGGTGTATGTACTGCCCATAATTATATTCTTTGTGTAATACACTCTAATTTATGTGTATTTAAATATTCATTGTATGATACCTCTTTCATGGGTTGTATGTTTCATAAGTTACCAAATTGGTAAGGGTTATTTCACAATCTCTTCATTATCCGAGGTTGTTTATACGTAATAATCTACTGGGATCTCTTTATCATCCACATCCATGTTTCTTAAAAATGTGTTTCAAAACATTTTTACTATTTACTAGAATATGAGTTAAAGTCACTTATACCATTTTTGACTTTTATAAGTGGTTTATAAAGGAATCTTTCGGTCGTTTTCAAAACAAGGTCCTTTTTAACCTTTTCGACAGAATTAAGGTAAGAATGTTTTTTTTAACTTATACGGCGGGTGCGGCTATTTTCCGCCGTTATAAAATCTTCAAAGCTTCCCTTACAATATTATAAGAATATTTTCAAAGAAAATGTTTTATTTTATATGGATCTTAAATGATTTCAAAATAAAAGGAGATATTTCTTTAAAAAGAATATTGATTTCATCTATGTCAACATCCTTTGATGGATTTTAAGATTATTTGAAGTTGATTTATTATGATACAAAACTTCTATATTGTATTGAAGGTTTTGTGATATGTTTGACTGTGGATGTTCTATTTTTATACCATTCATAGTTTATGGTGAAATTATTTACATTTCGTATGCTAGTTTTAATACGAATGTTTATGTTATGTTTAAACCTTTTCATATGGGAATGCATTGGACTTAGTAAGTGACGGGTGGAGCCCGCTATAGCTCCTCGATGCATCGGTAGGTCTCATGAGACAAACTAGTGTCTTGGCACAAGGCCTTGACAAAATCTTATTTGTAGTCTTGGCACGAGGCCTTGACTATGTGGTTATGATAGTCTGGTATTATGCATTCCAACATTATGAAAGTGGTTATTGATATTGCATGTGATTATTCGATTATTAGAATATCCATGTGAACAAGTAAATGGAATCATTTCATTTTAATTTTTCCATACAATGTTGGAAGTTCAAGTTTTAAAGGATTTTTTTTAGTTATACATTGCCTTAAATGTTTATTCTTATTTATGAAAGTTTCCGCTATATTGTTATCCTTACTGGGCATTTGAGCTCACCCCTTTTCTATGTTTTATTTTTCCCAGGAAGTGAAGAAGTAAATTATGAATGACCTGCAGGGATATTATGTGGGGATATGAGTGTGGATTATGGAGGCATTATGTTGTTATAGTAGTTTTTCATTTTATGATGTAATGTAAAACTTATGAATATATCTAGTGTTTCTAAGGCTACTAAACCAATCAGTCTTTCGAGATTTGATCTTTCTTGTGATCATGCCAATGTTATGTAATAATGCACCGACTCTGGGTTACTAGGGTCGGGGCATTACACTGGTTAACATGCACTAGATGAAATCTACTCTTTCCAACACCTCGAGAAACATATTCATCATAAATGGGATGAATTAGTGCTGGATCTCTGGATGAAAATCCTCCTCGAAATTTCTCACCCTGGCCTCCTTTTATGGAAACAGGTTTTTGAGCATATAGTAGAAGGCTACTAAAGTGGATACCAAACTCTGAACACTGAAGATACACTTATAAAGTGTAAGAAACCCCTGGAGACTAGACACCTTCATGAAGAAAGAAAGAAACTTGGCTCTGAAGTGATCTCTGAAATCCTACTATGAAACTTTTAATTCCTCACAATCTTGAAAAAATAAGAACCACCACAACCTCACTGCCCCACATAGCATATTCAAAGCCAAAGATACCCAGTACTCCTTTTGATCACAGATCAAACAGAAGGCTATCTCAACCTCCTTCAACCAGAATTCTATGAATTCATATAAAATTGATCCCTCATAACACTATAGAATTTAGCACTAAAAATCTTAGAGTTTCCTCCTCAAAGATTCTTCATTTTCAACCTCTACCCTGCAACTATCTTCTGGAGAAACCTTCTGAATAACTTCTGGACGAAACTGATGGGGACATAGACCTGGATCCATTCATACAAAATAATTTTTTTTAGATCTCCTAACCCGAAATAAGGAAGAATTTAACATTAATTAATATATTTTATTTTATTCATTTTAGGTTAACCTATCCTAAGGTATACCCATTCAAAAACAGACTCAAGGAATAATTTTTTATGATCCTTTTGTAGGTATCTACCCTGAAACTAGTATTACCTTGTTTAGTCACTACTATAAGCTTAAAGTTACATGAATAAGATCATAGGGGGCCCTAAATATCCATGTATAATCTGGTCTCCCATGTTTACGATGAGTTCTAAACTTTTTTGACACTTCATCCCTACCATACCACGCAAACTCACTTATGTTTAACTCCAAAATCCATCATATACCTCAATTGGAGATTTGATACCACTCTATCCTGATCCCTCCCTGCAAAGTGTACCCCTCCTAGCTAGAAATGGGATAAGATAAATACTGACAC
This sequence comes from Viscum album, assembly GCA_963277665.1. NCBI lineage: Eukaryota > Viridiplantae > Streptophyta > Magnoliopsida > Santalales > Viscaceae > Viscum > Viscum album. The sequence continues at coordinate 659,999,617 of OY728140.1, forward strand.
CGGAGTCCCAACCTTAGTAGGCCATGGTTTAGTGATTAACATTGATGGTATAGTAAACACATATATGGGAGGTATTACCCTCTAAGAGAACCCATGCAAAAGATAGAGATAATACATACACCTACCAAATCCTACTCAGACTACAATATAAAAGAAAAACCAAGTAAACAAATGTAATGACATGAAAGAACTACTAAAACTGAAGAGACAAGTGTAATTACCAAAAGAATGTAAAGAAGATAGAGACCACAGAGACCAAACAACTCCTGAAAAACCCACAAGCTAGTAGTAACCAACCTAATCTCCAACCTTCTCCAATAGACCTGAAAATAGTTTATATATATGTAGGGTGAGTATAAAAGTATACTCAATAAGATACTCCCTTGATTCTCTCATGAAAAAGGTAATGAAAGCATGCTAAAGGATGGTGAACAATAAGTGAGACTACCTCATCACCTATATCAGTATACTAAGTTTCCAATATTACTATGGATACTATCAATAAGTATCACATACAAGGGAATATAATATAATAAATATTATCAATGGTACCCCACTACTTCCTCCCCACTAGTTTTCGGATCTGCCCCAACATTTTACATCCTTAGCATATCTCTCCAAAAAGGATAACCCTTAAACAGTAAGATGAATAACCACAATGTGAACCTCATGCAACACAACACCACGTCCATGTAACCAAAAGTGACTAGGCTATTGCTGGGAGTCACCACAACCCATATAATGTATATTATACATCGGGTATTATACCTCAAACCATCACATCTCATACATTGAATAAGTATCCTCATGCCATCACAACCTATACACGTTATACCTATAGTAGTCCTTTAGAAACTATATCCATAATACATGTGTGTGAAATAACCAAAAGCCATTATATCCATATACACACATATATGGCTAAAAGTAACTATTGTGTATACCAACATAAGTAACTACCAAGAAAAGAGAGTGGAGCCAAATGGGGTAGTCATCCATCCATTCTCTCACCGAGATGTTGGAAAAAACACCCCCAGGGCTCAGAATCCCGGGGGTGTTAGTTTTTATAACCAATAAGGTGGATTAGCATATAAAAACACAAAATGTACATGATATAATATAGATCATAATCACACTGTAGGAATAACCCAATCTTAGAATAAACTTCAACTAATGTCACTCAGACACCGGACTGTCATTGATAAGACTGGATATCCTATAATCACACAACCATTTAAAGAGATACATTAAATTAATTTATTCTATTTCATTAGTTTTACTTTACATTAATTAATTACTTAACCAATAATTAACCATTAACATTTTACACATTAAATTTCATTATAATTACAACAAATATTTTCCCTATAGGCATAAGAAAACTGAGCCCATGAATTCTCAGTATTATAACCTCAACATTTCATCCAATCAAGCTCCAACCCCAAGGGTTAAAAATTTATTCATTTATTAACAAAATTACTTTCTATATTACTAGGTACTCTAGGAAAACATAATAAGCTACCAAAAAAGGTATAAAACCAATCACATAAATCTTCCATAAGTAGTGGGGAATGAAAATTAGATAAACAAACAACCTGAAAATCATCCTAACAATAGATTCAAACAAAAAAACAACTTTCATATCAATTGGTAAGCCCAGCTTTAACCGACTCCATCATCCCCAATGTACTCCCCGACACCCACATGGATATCCCGATGCATCCTTTCATCCCAAACATCATCTAATTCCACAACAACTGGTCCTCCCTACCCCATATAACAAAACATCCCTCTAGGCTTAGCCATCTGAGGCTCATGTCACATCATAAGAAGGTGGAAACAAACATAGAAACTCGGATCATGGCCCTAAAGCAAGGCATGCATCCGTCACACACAATGAGATCTCAAAGCTCCAAAGTACAAGTCACTTGTCCTTTACAAGTAACCAGACAACTCAATCCCTATAATGAAATATCTTTTATCACACAACTGATTCTTATTCCATCTTTAATTAAAAAATTAATTATTTATAGGTTCCAAATTTGGGAAACCTAACAAAAAAGATAGAAAAAACTGTCACAAATTAATAAAACAATTATTTTATCATGGCTTTAATTACTTTATCGACAAGAATTGATAAACTTCACATATTTATTAAATTACATTAACACATGGAAGATCAATTCATTTAAACATGCTTGCATCATTAAGATTACAACACACCAGATTTATTAAACATGGATCTTTAATATTTTAAGCAAATAATTAACAATTAATTTTGGATTTATGTTTTTTACCAATTTCACATGAAAATATAAAAATAAAAATTACATCATAGAAACCACACTATCTTGAAAAATAAGATGCAAACTATTATCATGGTACAAAACAAAAACATCACCACATGATTGATACCAATTATTTAATTTGGTTCAAGTAATTATTAGTTTACTTTCATTATATTCCAAGGGGATAAATTATGATAAATTTAAAATCATACATAATTAAAGAGAAAAAGTGAATACTATACCTAAAAATGATATCAATGTTGTTTGCATGAGAATGAATCAATGTTGCAGATCCCGACTGCCTCTCTCAAAAGAACTACATCTACTCGAGGATGTCGTGGCACAAATATGCCAAACAAATAACCAACAAAACTCCTTTAGAAACATGGAGATCAAGAACCATCACATAGAAAGAGGAAAGAGAGTAGACAAATTAAAGAAAAAACAATAATAGAGGTATAAAATACTTGGATCGAAGAAGGACCACTATGGATTGAAGAGGAAATCTCGATGATCGATTACTTTCAAATGAATATTCAAAACACTTGGAATGGAGTCACTGGTTGTTGGAAAATGAGAGGAAGCACTGAAGATGTAGGGTTTGTGAAAATATTGAGGAGATGAAACAATATAAAATGTACAATACGAGGGATTTAAATGACGTGTAATCCCATTTAACATCATGTAATCATTAGGGTTTGGTTTCCCCCAAAAAAGGTATTTCCTTTTTATTATTTTACCAAGAAAACATACATCTTTTAAACCTAACTTACATGATGTGTAATTCTTCCTATTTTTATCATTTAGCTGCTGAGTCCCTCTGAACTTCCTTTGATCCTCCTATGAGAACTATGATATTTAGAAACATGAAAATGGTTTATCCAGGTGTATCTAGGTGCTTATAATTCTAAGAAGAAAAAATAATACTTACTTTCTTTCCATAATGATCATTAAAAAATTGAAACATTACTCATGCGTACGTACATACTATAACATAGTTCATTTTTCATAACCACATTTAATGATATGTTTTAAAAGTATGATTTATGTATAAAAATGATTATTATTTCATGATTATTATTCAAAATATGGTAGAATAATGACTTCTTTGACCATAGTCAGCCTACCGAAGTCATTTCTGACATATGAGCTGAATATCATAAAAACACTCAATATAAATTGAATTGTTTAAATAATTATATATAACATGGTATTAAATGAAATAAATTAATAATTAACCTTAAAATTTTCTTAATAAATTTTAAAATTAATATAATTTTATTATTTAGGAATATAAAAAATATGTGATGATTCAGACTCAAGGTACGAAACTAAATTTTAGAAATATTATTTTAAATTTTCCCTTAAAACTCTCTTTTTTAGTTCATGTAAAAAATTTTAAAACATATTTTATGGATGTTTTTATATGAAAAAAAATAATTATAAAGGAAATTTTATGTCTCTTTTTAATTTCTTTCAAAGGTTTTCAAAAGGAATATTTTTATGGAATGTTTTAACATTTTTTTTCCAAAAAGATCAAAGGAATGTTCTATTTTAACATATATGGAGACAAATAATTTTCCCACCACCATAATCATTAATTTATTTTTGGATTACCTTACTATATTTGATGTTTTCTTCAATGAAAAACCCTATTTATCATTTTTGGGTATTTTGATATTGAAAATGGATTTTTAAAAGAAAAGCATATTTTGATATACAAATGTGTTTTTCATATGGGTTTATAAGAGTTTTTCAAAGATTTTATGATAAAAAGGTGAAAAAAATAAAATTCCTTCTATGGTAATTAAGCATTATATGTGAAACGGGTGAGCCAAATATATCCTATTTGAAGGGTTGATCCCCATTACATATCATCGGTGATCTTGATACAACTTATACATTGAGAGAACCCAGATAGCACCAAGTGATCCTATTATAGCTTACACAATGGGTGCACCCAAATAGCACTCCAATGAATTGGGTAACATCCCATATATTTTGAGGAAACAAGCATGGAGTTATTAATGGGTTTCTCCTATAGATTTAATCAGACTATAATTATTTCTGACATGGGTTTAAAACGAGTTATGAATCTGATGCTCTATGTTTCCCAAAAAAGGTTTTATTTTCATAACATGGGGTTTAATGGTTTTATTTGAGAAAAAAATCATGTTTTATTTTTCTTTATTAAACTATTTGTTTAATTCTATAAAATTTCATTGAGGTGAAGTTAAAAATTTCATGGTTTTTCATGTTTTCTAATGGACTAACAAATTTCTTATTTTTATGTCCCTTACTATGTTTTTTGAAAATAATCACACATTTTAAAATATTTTTCACAGGGATTTAGGTATGAGTAATGTCAAAAATATTTAAAGATAATTTTTTTTGACTATATATAATTAAAATAATAAATTTTAATTTTTAAAATTTTAATTTGGTGGGAAAAATGGATACTGAGTAGAAGTGTACACTTTGTAATATGTGAGATTGTTATGAAAAATTTATGACATAACTCTATACAAAATCTAAAACTAAAATATATTTATGAATATAATAAAGTAAATTCTAGTTTAAATTCACTATAATATGTAATGTTTAAGGATAGGTCCTTACAGTTTGTATCAGAGAATTATTTTTATAAATTTAGAGGTTAGGATGTTATTTTAACATAAGGTAAAATTTCTCTATAACCATAAAGGATAGTATGTTAGGGAGAATGATGGTTATTTTGTATACCAGGTTTAAGTACACATTATTTTTCATTATATTTATAAGATGGTTTATTGTGATTTTATTGATATTCTCACACTAAACTTTTTTGGTTTAGTAAATGGATGGATCTAACAGAAACCAAAGTAACAATAGATATGGAAAAAAATGTGATGGTTGTTTGAATGAGAAATTGAATAGAATGGTAGTTCAAGTGAGAAATATTGTGGTTATTCTTAACTAGATATCGATAGTTATTATTAAAAATATGAAACCATCTGAATTTACCAACTCATCAAATAAGTGGTAAGTGAAGATACCTAGAAGTTTAGGTTATAAAGATTATAAATGAAAAAAGATTCAATGACTTAAGTGTCATGAATTTTTGAATAAACACCAAGGAAAATATCTTAAAATGATGAGAAGATGTTTTATATGTAGTAAAGAAGGTAATAAATCAATAACATTCTAAGGAAAAAGGAAGTATTCAATTAACTGTATAAAGGGGAAATAAGTTCTTCCTGAGGTATCAATTGAACATTTTATATGTAGGTAGAATGGTCATTATTCAAATTAGTGTCGTTAGGATAAATCTAAATAATGTGAGCAATAAGGCCATATAGATGAATTTTTATCAATGGATAATTCCATTATTCCTGAATATGCGTAAACTGAAAATGACATAAGAAAGGTATGGATTATATCTTGTCAAATGTTTTAATTTTGTTGAATATTAGGGAATGTTTTTTATTTTTTTTATAGAAAGGAAGTATTAAGGAATAAGATAGAAAATATTTGTTAAAATATTATGAATAATGTTTAATGATTGAGGTGTGTATGTATAAATATTCAATTATTTTGATTTAATGATGATTATAATAATCAAAACCCTTTTGATATTTTATCTGATGGAATTAAATTTGGAGATATTTATTTTTGAGGTATATATTTGAGAAAGAATGCTCTTTTCATTTTGTGGACATGACTTCAAAGGTATTGATAAACTTTATGGTTTATACGATCCTTGATTATGTTCATCATATTTCTTGTAATGTTATAAGAATTATATCTATATCATTCTAGAAAAATAATAACTCATAGGCTGGGTGACAAACAGACACATCTGTTAATACCGAAAGGCATGAACCCACAATCGAAGGGCACATGGGTGAATCTCCTAACACTAGCCTACATTATTCCCTAGTTAGTATGAAATTATTTTTATTTACTTAATAAATTTTAAAAATAAAGTTTATGTTCATTTATTAAATATATTTTTTATCATATAAATAAGAATGAGATTGAAAATTGATTTGGTGATTATGTGATTAATGTTATTTCGGAAAGGAATTCTCTATTTTGGGAACCCTATAAGATTAAGGTAAATAGAATATTATGGGATTTTATTTTTAGAAATCAATGTTGAATTTTATTTTGGAGGAATATGTAATTTTGATGTGGATTTATAATGATTCATTTTATTTATATAAATGATTAGAATATTTAGAGATTATGTTATTAGGGAAATTACATTTTTGGTATGAGACATTAAGAGTGATTGATGTTACTTGGGGATAAATGTAAAATAAATCTTGGAATACCATGTGATCAAATCCTTCTGAGTTTTGGGTTTCGATCTTAGTATGGAATATTTTTAGGAATTATAAGTATAGTTGTTTATTGAATTATCTATGTTGAACTTTGGGTATCACTGTTGAATTTTTTAAATTAATGTAGTTTTTCTTCATACGAAGGTTTATTTATTTTGGAAATTATATTATATTGTCCTATTTTTTTTGGTTTTGGTTAATATCTAAAGATAGGTGGAATATATTATTAAACTTTTTTGATTATGTGATCTATTATAAGCTTATTATAGTGGTTTATGACAAAACAATTCATCACTAATACTCATCCTATGGAGAAAAAAGATGAGTTTGTGGTGGAAATTGATTAAAAGATGAAATACTTCTTTAAAATTAAGTATATTTCCTAATGATTTAATTATATATTATAAATAAATTCCTCAAATATAGGAAAAATATTTTGAAATAAAATTTTTATTTGATTAATTTTATTACCAAGAAATAAATTTTCTTTTAACCATTCACACAGTTTTGTGATAGTTAACATTCCCATGGCAATATTCTATATTACTCTTTATTATCCCTAGAAAGTTATGTTTTTCTTCCATATCCATGTTTTCCATTTACACCAATGTTTTCCTACATGGAAACTATGTTATGTGTTATTTTATATGACCTTCATACTTCCCTTTTCCCTCTTTTTAATTGATATTTTTATTAACCCTTTTTAAGATATTGAATTTTCAACAAAGGTATTTTGAAAAGTCAAACCTCTATTTTTTTATCCTGAGTTAAAATTATTATGATAAAATTTATTAAAAGGGGGAGAATTTAATATAATTATTTTTTAAAAAATAGACTATGTTCGATAATATACAATATATGCAATATCGATCTTAAACAAACAATGCGTTATTATTATTTAAATGTGACCATTATAACCTAGAATTTAAAATGATAGGACTTAATAGTATTAAAAAGTTATTAAATATTTCATTTTATTACTAATTAATAATTTATTAATTAATTATTTTCAAATAACAACTTTATCTTTAGTAAATTCATTTTATTCTTCAAAAGTATGTTTTCTTTAAAAGTTGTCTTCTTAACTTTTATGAGTGAATATTGTAATTAATTTATAGAACTTTTATAAAATTTAATTGAAAAAATGAAATAATTTTTTTAATTTATCAATTAAATATTATCTGAAGATGAATTTTCATAATTTTATGAAAAGATTAATTTTTCAATGAATAGTGAAAAATAATGTTTTTTATTAAAAATTTTATTTTCTTTTTCAGTATTTACAAAGTAAAATTCTATTTTTTATTAGTTTTAAAATTCAATTAGTTATTTTTTATTTAACATATTATAATTATGATTTTTTAATTGGATTTTATACTTGAATTTAGTATAAAAAATTTTATATTTTGAAAGGTCATTTTTTCTGAAAAACCGTTTTTTGTTGCATTTTTTAATTTTTATTTTAATTTAAATTATGAAATTTACGGGTTTTTAATTTTGAAAAGAGGATTAAATATTTGGAATTAGTGATTCAAAATTTTATAAATAGTTATTTTTCTTTTTGGTCAACATGAATAGTATCTTTAGTAATTTTTGTTTCCACGATAAAGAGTAAATGAGGTTCTTAAAGTTAAAAATGAAATTATAAGAATTATTAAATGACCCTAAAAATTGAATTAATTTTATTTTATGTGTAAATTTTATCCATAATCATCCAATATTATATTATATGTATTTTTTTTTCATTTTTATTTGATTATAACCATTATAATATTTTATTTAAAGAAAAGTAAAAAATGTCACCCTCTTGTTTATAATAAAAATAAAATTTTTAACACGAGGATAACCAGAGGACATGTTTAGTTATAAATATTGTTTTTAAATATAAAATTTCTATATTTATGATGGTAATTTATTTTTACTTTTCATTGAAGAAATAACCACCTTAAATTCTTACACAACACTGATATAGTAATTATTCAATTAATAGAAAATCAAATAAATGATATTAAAAATATTAAAATAAATATAATTTGAGATAATTAATTTAATACATGAATTTTATTAATGAACATGACACATTAGAGTTATAACAACATATATAGTTTTTTAAATTTTACTTGTTGTATTGATGTTATTATAGTCAAAGTACTACATAGTTCTAAAAAATGACGTTAATGATATATTATAATAAATAATATTTTATTAAATGATATAAAATTATGAAAAATATTATATTAATATAATTTATTATGATATGGTTTATAAAATCATCCATTTTCCATTTATGGTCCGTTTTTCCATTTATAGAACCTATCTTGTCCCTTAAATAATAAAAATTCAGGTTCTTACGGTAGGTGTGAAAGGGGTTAACGAGGGGTTAAATCAAAATGATAGGTGTAAAAATGTGATAAAAAATTGTATAATTTTATTTTATCAGATTATTTTTATCAATCCACATATTATATTCTAAATAAATAAGTTTGGATCCATTTTTAATTGAAAATTAATTTATATTAATTTAATAGTTTGGGAAATTCTAATAGCTCCCCTCCTCTCTCTTATTAAAGGAAATATCTTATTTACTTTACTTCACACCTAACATCTAATTTGGTTTATAAAATTTCCACCAAAATACATTAATTAAATCCCTCAACCCTTTAAATAGGCATTACTTAGGGGAAAACACAAACTTTAGTGGTCTTAATTTGTTAAGCAAAGGAGGTTTTTCGAAGAAAAGACATTGTTATTAACCAATACTTTCTATTTTATTTATTATTTCATCTAGTCAAAATATTTTTTAACCATGATTATATAATAAAATAATTATATTTCTATTACTATTTTATTTTTATGTTAATTGTGAAATCTATATCCATGTTCTCTTCCATCAAATGGGAAACAAAACCAGCATTAATGTTTACGACAGACTACTGCCTCCCGGACCAATATAATTCGTTTTTTATAATAGTATATCATAACTAGATAATAATGAATGAATTAATGTTTATATATTATATTTATTAAATATTTATCATTATAAAAATATAATATATCATTTACCTTATTACCTTTCCATTCACTGAAAAATGATTACGCTGTTCGTGCGTACATGTGGACTATTACCTACACGAAGCAATGTGAATCATTTTTCATCACCACATCACATGGATGATATATATAAGTATATATAATAGAGTAATATTATATTCATAATATTATCATAATTCTGAAAGAAAAAATAATACTTACCTTCTTTCCATAATGATCATTGAAAAATAGAAACGTTACTCATGCATACGTACGGACTGCCATTGCCATGATTTTAGCATAGTTCATTTATTATAACCATATTTCGCAATTAGTTTTAAAAGTAATATTTATATATAAAAATTAAAATAATTTCATTATTATTATTCTGAATATGACTGAATAATGAACTCTTTGACCATATTCAACCTACCGAAGTCATTTCTGACATATGAGCCCAATATAATCAAAACACCCAACGTAAATTTAATTGATTAAATAATTTTATATAAAATGGTTCTAATTGAATCAATGTAATAATGAACATGAAAAAGGTTCTTAAGAAATTATAAAATTAACATAGTTTTGTTATTCAGGAAGATAAATAATGTACATTATGATCCAGACTAAAGGTAAGAGACTTTCTTTTAAAAATTATCTTTTAAATTTTTGCTTAAAAATATATTTTTTAATTCCATGTACATTTTTTTAAAATTTATTTTTTTGATATTTTATATGTACATAAAATAATTATTAAGTAAATTTTATGACCCTTTTTACTTTCTTTCAAAAGTTTTCAAAAGGAATCTTTTTACTGAATGTTTTAACTTTCTTTACAATAATACAAAAGGAATGTTCTTTTTTAACATGTACAATGACAAAATTTTTTTCCGTCTTTGTAACAATTATTTTATTTTTGGATTAATTTACTAATTTTCATGTTTTATTCAAAGAAAAACCTTATTTCCCTTTTTTATTGTAATTTTGATATTTAAAATGGGTTTTCAATAGAAAAATGGATTTTTATTTCCAATTTTTTTCTTCATATGAGTTTAAAAGAGTTTTTTAAAGTACTTCTGATGAATAAGAACAAGAATAAAATGTTTTATATGGTAATTGAGAATTATTTGTGAAATTTGTTAGCTTGATATAATTTCTATAAAGTGTTGAGGCCCATTATAACTTATGGGGGACCCCGATAGAAGTTATACATTGGGTAAGCCCAAATAGCTCTAGGTGAGAAAGTTTTAGATTATACAATGGGTGAGCGTAGAAAGTGCTCCAATTCATTTGGTAACATACCTTGTATTTTAAGAATGTAATGAGAGTGTTACCAAAGGGTTTCTCATATATATTTAGGTGGGATTCAGTTATTTATGACATGAGTTTAAAATGGGTTGTGGATGTGATGCTCTAAGTTTACAAAAGGGTTTTTATTTGCATGATATGGGTTTTAAGGGTTTTATTTGAAAACAAGTGTGTAATTTTTTCAAGTGGAATGGATTTATTTAATTCTATCAAAGATTAATGAGGTGAAGTTAAACATTCCATGGGTTTTCATGTTTCTCACTTGAATAACATATTTCTTAATTTTATGTCCTTTACTGAGTTTTTTTGTGATCATCCCACGTTTTAAAATTTTTTAATCAATATTTAAGTATGAATAGTGAAAAGGATAAGACCAAGATCAATTTTTTGAATATATTTCATGAAAATAAAATAGTATTGTTTTTAATTTTTTTTATTGAAAAAAAGATATAGAGTAGATGTGTTCACTCTATAATATGTGGGATTATTATGTAATAGTTATCACCTAACATTATAAAAATTTAAACCTAAAAGATATTTGGAAATTTAATAAAGTAAATTATAGTTTAAATTCACTAGAATATTTTATTTTTACGTATGGGTCCTTACAGGAACACCTTTCAAGTGGAAGAAAGTCTCTGTCTTTATAACATCCCCTAATCTAACACTCTCTCACTTAGATCAAATGGGTTGGTTATGAGACGTAAATCATTCCTCCTTATATGCTAGAGGCTATCAACTAGTAGAGGGGGTGTGATATTTATAGTGGAGAGACTATACCCCTTGGTTACAGTGTTAAAATATAATGTAATATTTATATAACAACTATAAATATATATCAGAGTGATCAAATAATGGAAATGATACCATGAAACATAAAACTAAATAATAAATCCAACTAAATAACCCAATAAAATAATAAGGGAATAATTTAATGTCCTTATGGAATGAAACTAAATGTCATTATTGAATTAATACAAAATAAAAGACTAAAATACTCAATAAAAACTCAAAAGTCCCTAGTCCTAAACCACATGTCGGTCCATCTCTAAACTCTAGATTATCTAGTATAAAAACAATTAACACCAAGGTCCCTTATCCTTGTACAATATTAAACCATGTAATCTGACCAGGTACCAAACTGAAACTTGAATAGGGTGTGAGTATAACTCAGTATATCGACACCACCATGTCTAAACATAACCAGTATGATAACACGTTCATGAAATAGTGAAATAAGTAGGTGAATTAATTAATTAAACAATTAAATTAATACCACATCAACCTAATTTGACAGCATGATGAAATGCCTTTGAGAATGTCTCACTACCATGCCAATCAAAAACATATAACCATGGTAAAACACAACCTACCTCAAATGCAATGCTGAAATGTTTATGAGCATGTATCACAACTATGCCTACCATAATCTTATAACCAAGGTATAATTTACACAAATCTAGATAAAAACCCACTATATGAGCATTTCAACATTTAATCAGGGCTGAGACCGATATATAATAATTTCAACATGTGTCAATTACAAGACTACTATATAATAATTTCATCATGTCTCAGGGCCAAGCTCGGTATATAAGCATTTCAACATTTATCACTGGGTATATTCGGATATATAATAATTTTATCTTGTGTCAGGGAATATCCTGGCATATACTCTTTTTAGGATGTATGTTATTCTAATTCCCTTTATAATCATTACAATAATCAAACTGGTACAATACCCCATATAATCATTACAATATATAAATCATAACACATATCCTAGTAACAGGGATATCTCAACATCACATCCTAAGGATCAATGGTTAATTATGGAAATTAAAATTTATATTTCAATTAAAAATTTCATTTATCATTTATTCGTAACCAATATCATGCCACATATCTCAATAAATATTCCAATCCAAGGTGAATCTATATCAAGTAATTTCTAAAAATCCATGTCATTCTAAACACACATTAATCCATTAAAACAATCATTTATAATCAAGGGTTTAGTCACCTGAATGGTATACAAAAGCTAGTTAAATAAACAATTGGATATAAATGGATTACAATAATTAATCCAATTCATTATTTAATTTATCTAGCCCATGATATTTTGTCCCAATTTCAATATTGCACATACTTGACAAAAATCAAACCATAGGGTTAAGGTTTAGGACTTGTACCATTAATTGATGATAAAAAAATTCTTCTAAAAGGATTCTACAAAATAAAAAGGTGTAGATAATAAAAATAAGGTTCCTAGATCATAAATAATCAATATCAAAACCAACAACACTCATAGTCAATATATTATACTGAAATAGTTTTAGAAAAAAGGGAGAGAAGCGAAAACCTAATCAAAACCAAATACCAGGTATGAAATGCATGATTGGGATATCCAAAATCAAGAGAGGTTCTCCTAAATTTCCGAGAAGCTACCCTAGGGTTGGGAATAGGAAGCTGCGTATGAAGAAATGAGAATAATCTCACGCACAAAACCCTTTAAAAATATTCTTGTGAAATTATAGGCTGTGTAATTCATTTTAATTTTTATGTATTTATTTTTAAAGAGATACGTTGAAAAAACAGTCGCCTCAAATAATTATTTAACACGGATATACTTTTACACAATGTGTATAGTTTAAATGGAGTGTAACCATTTCATGCCCTATACTGGTTCATAATAGGTCCAGCATTAGCTACACATTATATAACATGTACATGGTGAGTAATCTCCCAGCAGACATCTTTTGATACCAAATTCTATATAAGGACCCAAAACACCCCCAAAACCACTCCAAGCATGGAAAACCCTCATAAAATGATTTAACACATTTATATATGGAATCCATTAATTTAGAAAACCATAATTACCTATTATTTAAGTCATTTCCCAAATAAAGGCTCTTCATGTCTGAATAAGTGTCTTCCATTAAGGCTCAAATGAAAAACTCAAGAAGGGACATGGCTGAAAAAATATGAGATCTTATAACCTCAATACTATATAACAGCTCATCCAAGCATCATTGTAGGTTCTCGGTGAAAACGTTTGGCCACTATGATCCCATATAAGTCTCCCTCTCCCAGGTATCCTCATGAACTCACCCAAGCTTCCACTACACTCAAACCAAAGGAATCACCCTACCCTAGAGAAAATTATCGTTATAGACCACTATTCATTTAAGATTGTCCTAAAAGGAAACAATGACACTAAGCTTTATATCTTCTATGTTTATCAAATGATAAGGCTATGAATAATATATTCAAATCTGATACATATGAAACATGTCGTGAATGGAATTGTAGTGTTATAGAAGGGATAATCTGTATTCCAATTGACCGACCCTATCCACTATGTCAAACAACCAAAAAAATGTAGGCACTAGCTCCCATATTTATTGATATGGTATTGTCTCAAGCCAGGTGACACCTAAAAGAAATAAAATTACCAACCTCAAACATGAGAGGTCATATTTGATGGTTAGTGCATGATTTCTGACTGCTCTACACAGTCACCAACTGCTGCTTGGTCAACTGAACCTACTCAGACATCTCCTGTACGATACTAGGCCCAAAAAGCACTAACTAACCTACCTCCAAACAACAAAGAGGAAAACAACATGGACATCCATACAAGGACTCAAAAGGTTCCATCTGGATGGATTCATAGAAGATGATTTTATATAAAAACTCCACGAGTTCCATATGATGCACCCATAAACCTCTGAAATCTAGAACATAGGCTCGTAATATATACTCTAGAACATGAATAGTCTACTCTGATTGACCATATTTCTAATAATGATAAAAAAACTCAAAATAAAATGCAATCACAAAGCCTTATAAATACCTTTCCAGATCTTCAATGTTAAATGATCATCTCTTTCTGAAATGATACTACTCAGAATACCATGTGGCTGAACTACCTCACACATGTAAAGACTACCAAAATCATCAACCGTGAAGTTTTCCCGGATATGTAAAAAGTGGGATACCGTCTTTAGGAAATCTATAATCACCCATAAAACATCATTATTATGGGTTTTACTGGATAATCCTATCATAAAATCTATAGTGACAACATCCCATTTTCACTTAGGAATGGGAAAAGGATGAAAAGCCCAGTTAGCTTCTAATGTTCTTTTTTCACTTGCTGAAAATTGAAATATCTCACAAAAAATCCTAATACCTCATTATTCATTCCTAACCACCATTAATATATTTAGAGATCATAATATATATTTTTCCAACCAAGATTTTCCACCCATCTAGAAGCATGAAACTCTCTCATCAACTCCTCAAGAAAGCCCGTAGGAACCCATGCTCATCCATGAAAAAGAAGAGTATTGTCACTACCAAGAGACCACTATGATGGTGTCTCCCCACCATATAAACTATCTCTTAGAACTAATCCCTCATTATTAGACAAATACTTGGTATTGATCTATTCTAAAATCATGGGTATAATAGATGTCAAAGTTAGAGCTACTCATCCCTAAGAATCCTAAACATCTCGATGCATGTATGAAAAGAGGGCCATCACTCACCACTCATTGCAAGAATATTGTACTTCCTTACACTGCATATTTCAGCTCAAATCATAAGAAATTAAGTTTTCCTTTCCTGGTATATAATACAACTCGAATTTTAAATATTACAAATACTCAGCCCACCTCCTTTACTGATGGTTCGGGTCCTGCTTAGAAAAGATGTACATGAGGCTCTTGTGGTGTTTGTATACCAAAAATCTTTCACCCAAGATATAATGTATCCAACATCTCAGGGAATGCACCACTATGACTAAATCTAAATAATCAGTAGGATAACTTCTCTCATTAAGTCTTAGTTGTATTGATCTATAAGAAACCACTAAATACTTCTACACTATAATTGCTTTGAGTCCAACTCTAGATACATCACAATACATGATATATGATTTACCCAACACAAGTAAAGTGGGGATAGGTAATGAATTCCTTATACCTTTTATCTCTGGAAAATCACTCTCATAATTATTAGATAAAAAAATTCACCCCTTTCTTGGTCAGGCCATACATAAGTTCTTATAAACATGATATGCCCTGGATAAAGTTCTGATAATAACCTGCTTGACTAAGAAAACAATAAATCTCAAAGTCATTCTTGGGATTCTACTAATATATCATTATTTTAGCTTTATATGGGTCCACTTACACTCCTTCCCCGGAGAGGACATGTCCCAATACGATTAATTTATCAAACCATAAACTACATTTGGTTAGCTTGGTGTAAATACAATGCTTTCTCAATGTACTTAGGTTGATTTCAAGATGTTGGAAATGATCATCTGTTGACTGGGTGTACACTAAGATGTGTGTGAAAAAACCACCCAAAAAATCTATCCTAAAAGGGATGAAATATGTTGTTCATCAAGTCAAAAAATCCAACTGATACATTAGTCAAACCAAATGACATCACAATGAACTAATACAAGCCATACCTACTCCTAAATGAAGTCTACGGTATGTCAGATGGTCTCACCCTCAACTAATGGTATCCAGATCATATTTTAATCTTGGAGAAGATATTATCAACTCTCAAATAATTGAAAATATCATCAATGCATGGAAATGGATAATAATTTTTGACCATTATATAGTTTAATATCTTATAATCCACACACAAGTGAAAATTCCCACCAGCCTTCTTGGTGAAGAGAATTGGGGAACCCCAAACAGATATAATTGTCCATATGAAATATTTAGTTTCCAAATAATTAAACTAAACTTTAAACTTCCAAATATCTTCTAGTTCCCTTATATAAGGTGAGATAGAAACCAGATCTACTCCTGACTCCAACTCGATCGTAAACTCAATCTATCGGTTGGGTTGTAAGACATAGAACTCATCAGGAAAGATATCCTAAAACTTTTCTTCTAATGGATGAAAAGAATAATGCTACATACCACCATAATTTATAGAAAGACTATCTATCTGAGCCATGATACAATTCAATCTATACTGAAATGGTCTTGCATGACAATCTTGTAGATCCCACTCAACCTGGTGAGAATAGATTCCTCCTTCTGAAGATGAAAAGGTAAATCTCCTTTGGTAATATTCAATATGATCATGGTATTGAACTAACCAATCCATATCAAAAATAAAATAAAATCATATAATTTTCAGTATGAACGGTTCCCCAAAGAAATGGTAACCACTAATCTCTATAGAACATACCTTTCAATATTTGATATTCTTTGACCACACTACCAGTGGTGTGTCAATGGTCCAAAAACTGTCCAATATTTCCACATCAAATCCCAAACAATTTACAAAAATATCATATAAAAAGGAATATTATGCTTTTATATCAATAAAAACACATGAAGGGGTAAATGATATAAAAATCATACCTCTGACAGTAGACAGTCCTATATCCACACTAGCCATAGTAGTTTTCATAACATTCAGCTAACTAGCTCCTCTACCTTATGTTCCAACCTTACTCCCCTAAGCTATACCATATGTTTGGTACTAATGTTCCTACAAGTGGGTACCATGTTCCCTTCCCCAAACAAAATTTCTTATGGAACTCTAGCTACGTGCCTGTTGAGGAGTACCTGATTCCTTCCTAGAATCTATTAACTGTACTGATACCCTGCCACTTCTCTTCTACTAAATTTCCCTAAAAACCATTGTAGGTGGACTATTATTCTGCAAGAACAACACTCCAAATTAAGGTATGGACACTGAATCCATTTGTGGCCCATATTGCCACACGAATAGTACTATAACAGAACATGATCTTGAGGTTTCTACCCACCTCCATGACTGCTCTGATCACTACTACTTTGGAAAAAACTATTGTAGAAATGATTCATTCCACTAGAATAAGTATTGATAGTTTTCCTTTCTAAAATATCCTAGATAATTCTCAAGGCCTCTCTCATATTACCTTTTGTGATGAGTGACTGATTCAACACATCTCAAAAACTACTTAAATTAGACATGTTCACCTAAGACCTAATATCATAGTGAAGATCATCCTAAAAATGTATCACCCTAGAGATCTCATCATCTACCAAATATGACACAAATAACTGCAGGTAGAAGAATTGTTTATCACAGTACAACACAAATATTACCTCTTTTTTCAGGCGCATGATGTCACGAGCCTTCTCATCCCCAAAATCTCAAGATTTAAATATATCAGTAATTTCATCATTAATTCCTTGTAAGATAACTCCTCATGTCACCCAGACTTCTCCAGAATATCCCACCAATTCTTGGTAGGTCTAGAAAGAATATATATAACAAGATTCACCCTCCTATCAGTAGGTGTCTCAATATACTTAAAGATCATCTGGACTGACTCAATTCAGAACACGACTGCCTACCCCCTCCTCAGTGAAAGTAGGTGGATGATACAACCGGAACTCTCTCATTAGGTTAGACAATTAAGGAACTATGTGAATAGTCTCCCTCTCCTTGGATCACATGTCCCTCAGGAAGCTTTCTAGACGATGAAATTCCATATGATCTTGAGGAGAAACATGAATCTAGAACTTAGCTATGTTAGGTGAATGCTGATTTCTACTCTCTTAATTACGAAATCAAATATGTCAGGTAGGAATTTTATCTATAAGACAAACATACTCCTTATAAAACTAGCTATTACAGAGTCAACCTCAACAGGTGAAAAAAACAGAGATCCAATGACTCTTGATCTCTCTAAACATGGATTTAATGTGTTTTAGATTGATATAACAGTTAATTTATTTAATTTCATTTAACAGATATAACAAGTATTTGATATCACTATTTTACCAAGCAAGTATATATCTCATGGAATAAATATGTCCTCATCATGATCAGTGAATATCAATATATATCCATATGTACCTATCATGATGCATGCCTACTCATCCCTTTCCATATTGGTCCATGAGTATAAATCTCAAGAACCAATAAAATCATGAAAAATATCCTTACAAATCATGTGAATAACTCAAGGTGAAATAACATCAAATGTAACAAGAAAGAAGTATAAACTGCAATCTAACCACGGAACTTAGATATTCCCCATACTTGGGGTAGCTACTCCCAAGAACAAGATCATTACAAAGTCTCAAAAAATCCTAGTATCCTTTCAACCTTTCCCAAATATTAAAGAAGAAAAAAATAAACATGGTGTTCTCTAATACCAGTTTATAACATACCTTGATTAGTAACTCTTCTACATGGAAAAAATAGGTCAGTTATGAGACCTCAAGATCACCTCCCCATATGACAGAGGCTTCTGACTAGCAGTGGCGGTGTGATATATATAGTGGGGAGGCTATACCCCTGGTTACATAGTTAAAAAACAATAGAATAATCATATAACAATAATAATTAAATATGAGAGTATTGAAATAATAGAAATGATACCACACAATATAAAACCAAATAATAAAATCCAATTGAATAACCTTATAAAATAATATGAGAATAATGTAATGTATTACTAGAATGTAACTAAATTTCAAGCTATAAGTAATAAAAAATAAAATACTAAAAGAATTAATAAAGACTCAAATATACCCAATCCTAAACCCAATTTCAGTCATCCTCCAAAGACCAACCCATCCAACAAGAAAAAAAATCAAAAATATGGTCCCTTTCTCCTTTACAACCCTGCATCCATGTAATCTTCTTGGGATACAAATGGTATTATGAATAGGGTGTGCACATAACCTAGTAGGTCGAAACTTCCATGTCTAAACATAACCATACTGATAATTGCTTCATGAAATAATGTAATAAACATGTGTATTAATTAATTAAATAATTATATCAATACCACATGAAATTTCTGCGAGACCATGCCAGAATTTCTTTGAGTATGTCTCACAATCATTCCAACCAAAACCATATAACCATGGCAAAACATAACCTGACTTGGTGCTATGCTGGAAGGTCTCTGATCATGTCTCACAACCATTCAAACCATAACCTTATAACCAAGGTATAATTTACAAAAATCTTTTTCGAAATCGGCTATATGATCATTTCACCATATAATCAGGACCGAGCATTGTATATAATAATTTCATCATGTGTTGGGGCCAAGATGAGTATATATTCATTTCATCATGTCTTAGATCCAATTCTGATATATAAGTATGTTAGAATATACCACCTATCATATCTCGCTATATAAACATTTCATCTTGCCTCAGGGAATATACCGGTATATATGAATTTTAGCATGTATAATGGGATAACACCTTATATAATCATTACAATAATCAAAATGGGCCAATACCCATCTAATCATTACAACATAGAAATCACAATACATTTCATATAAATAAGGACATCTCAATATCACATTATAAGGCTTAATGGTTAATTATGAAATTTACCATTTATCTTTAAATTACACATTTCATTTATCATTTGGTCATAAACAATAAAATTCCAGTTATCTTAATAAAAAATCCAAGACAAGGTGAATTTATATATAGAAATCACCCAAAATCCCTGTCATTCTAAACAAACTCCAAACCATTAAATAATTCATTTATAATCAAGGGTTCTCTCACCCAAATGGTAGACACATGACTAGTCAATAACAAATTGGGCCTAAAGAGATTACAAGAAATAATCCAACTAATTATTTAATTTATCCAGTGCATGATATATTAGAACAATTGAAATAGTGAAAATACCTAACAAAAATAAAACCATAGGTTTATGGTTTAGACCCCCTACCTTTAACTGATGACCAACCAATGCTTCCAGTAGGATTCTTCATAAGAACGAACCTTCATATGATCTCAAGAAGGTTCCTAGATCACAACCAATCAAGTTCAAAACCCACAATGCTCATATTCATGAGGTTATATTATAATGGATAGAGAAAAAAGGGAGAGAAGGTAAAACCTAACAAAAACCACTTACCAGGGATCATATGTGTGATCAGGACATTTAGAATCAAGGGAAGTGGTCCAAAATCACATAGAAGCTTCCCTTGGTTGAGATGATGATTCTACATGAGAAGGAATGAGAAAAATCTCACGTAATACACCCTATAAAAATATGACTGTGAAATTACACGACATATAATCCATTTACACATCATGTGTTTCTTTTTAAAGATATGATCTGAAAAACCCATCATCAAAAATTATTATTTAACCCTACTCAACTTTTACACGTTGTGTATGGTTTACCCAGCATGTAACTCTTTAATACCCTGAACTGGTTAACAAAATTTACAATATAAGTTACACATCATATAACATGTACACAATGTTTAATCACCCATCAAAATTTTTGAGACTGAATTCTACAAAAAGACCTAGAATATCTCCAAATCATTCCCAAGCATAGAAAACCCTCATAAAACCATTTAAAACATTTAAATACAGACTCTATTAATTTAGAAAAACCTACATACCTAAAATTTAAGTCATTTTACTTAACAAAGGCCCCCATCTCTGAATAGGACTCAACCACCAAGGCTCAAATGAAAAACTCAAGAAGGGATGTACTTGAAAAAATACAGGATCTTACAGTCTCAATGCTAAAGGGACTAATTAGATCTGTGGGAATTCTAATCATATAGATTCATTAATTTTAGTGGGTTACTAATTAGGTTAAGTGATGTGCATGACATGATGGCATGATCACACATGTTTCAAATATTATAAAACCCATAACAAGCCTTTTAGTGATGAATTAGAAAACCTACCTTAAGAAAGAAGAAGAAGGAAACCAATATCGGGTTCTAGATTAACATGAAACACTACAATTCCCTACTAGATAATGACTGAGCCACACCATCAAGGATGAAGGAAGTGGATTTAAGAAGGATACAATAGTAATTCACCAAAATCAATAGATACTTATCGGGACTAAGATAGTTGAAGGTGTTTTGGACAATCTGGAAGTAGTTATGGAAAACGAATGAGAAAGTATTATATTTTTTACAAGCACAAATCACCTTACATTTTTATTTTCTTTAATAAATGTGATTAGATGAAGATGATAAACCTATGATTTCTGGAATGATTCCATCAGACAAATGATTCCATATTGAGTTTATCAGCCTATGTTTTGTGCTGAATGTATATCTTATCTTGATTACAAGGTTTATCAGATAGAGTGTTCAGTGAAATGAAAATATGGTGATTCATTGTGGTTCTTAAGGTTACTAACATCAGGATCACTAAAATTTTTCATGATCCAAGCATAAGTTGAAAGTGGGAGAAATTTTTTTATATGTATAAAGTTTATACTATGATGATTTGAGGAGGTTCACTAGACAAAAGCTATCAGTCATAGTTTTTATATTGTGTAAACGAAGACCATATTTTTTATGCTGTGTAAGGGTACATGAAAATATAATAAGTTCATGTTCAGCATTTGAGAAGTTTTTTAATAAGATAAAAGTTATTGAAGGATAAAGGGAATTTTTTGAGAAATTTCAACAAATGAAGATCTATCTGATGAAGAAAAACATAAGATCTTTCCCAATGTCATCAGAGATAGTCTAATGAAAAAACTACTTGAATTGTTTTTTAGAATTTCTTTTATATGGAAATGTATGATTTTTTGAATTTAATTTGTTACAAATTAATCTGATGTATGTCTCTGAGTTATCCTATAGAAGGGTTTGGTTGAATTCATTGGGCGAATGTTTCTGTATGAAGATCATCAGTTAGAGGTTGGAATGAAAAGGAAGAAATCAAAGAGTTATGATTCAAGTTGTCAGATAGAGGTTGTGTCTAAGGAATGTTTTCTGATAAGTTCCTATTATGTTATCAAATAGAGTCTCATTTTATGGAAGTGCTACTAAAAAGTTTCATCAGATTAATAATTGTTATATTGTTTTCTAATTCAAAGTTCTTTGCAAAACTTTCATAAATATATCAAAAATGATGATGTGTTGTTAATAATTCAATTTTAATTTATATAGGTTTTTCTGTAATGTTGAAGAAGTTACTTAAATATAAATACGAGGATGTATATTTAATGTTTTATATGGTAGATTTTATATGTATCTTTAAGAATATTCGATAAGAGTTTAGAAAATTCCATAGAATTGAGTGTGGGAGTTTTTAATATTCATGTTTTAATTAAGAAGGAAACAATTTGATTCCCACATTTACTCCTAATCACACAACTAAAAATAGAGGATGAAAGTAAGGTATTGGTTAAACACTATTCATTCACATATAAATTTAAAGCATTATAGAAAAGTTATCAAACATAGATACTATATGAAGACAAAATAGCTAATGTTTTAGTAGGGTGAGTTTTCAACCAAGGAGTCTCTTGGTTTTAAAAGAATTTTTTAATAGATAGATGAGTTGTGATCATAGGAATCAAATAAAAAGACACCAGACTGAGTTGTTATATCAAGTGTTACCAAAAATAAAATATTACAAGGTGATTGGGTGAAAAAATCATAAGAAAGGGTTTCCATATTTAAAAGGTACTAGATTGAGTTTACTAGATGAACGATTATATAGAGTTTATCATATGGATAGGTGAACAATTTTTTTTATACTAAAGTATAAGGAGAAAGTTCTTTCACTCTGTTGATTAAGAAGGTGAAGAAGAATTACTTGCAAGTAATTCAAGTGTGAATAAAGTTCAAGCAACACAGGTAAAATATACCAAAACCTATTGGTAAAGGATCTTATAATTGTTGTTAGGTCCACTAGGTCAAATACCCTGAGGGGGGGGGGGGTGAATCAGGGTATGACAGATTAAAACTTTGTCCCTTTTGGATCTTGATTCATTGTTAGAAAAAATTCAATTCTCTCTTTCTCTCATAGAAATATATAACTAGATATGAAATAATGCACATGACACAACAATTTTAACTTGGTTCACCCTCACTGGGCTAAACCCCAGGAGCATACAACAATGATGTGTTGATATACCAAATTCACTAAGGCTCATAGACAATAATGAGTAAAAAGTTTAGTCTAGATATTCTATGCCCAGGCTCACTACCTTTTCAATGTTTAGAGTCTTATCACTTCATTCCCAAGGGTCACTCCCTATGCCTCTTTCTCTGGCTCACTATTAGTGGAAAGTGTCACCATCTTCCTCTTCCTTTTCCAACTGCTATTGGGAATGAATACACTCACAATTTACAAACTTTTAGGTCAGAAACAGTTTATGGACATGTAGGTCCCTTCATTTTTATGAATTCCTGCATCCCCAACTTTAGGTCGATGCTATGTTGATGTTCCTTTTTAACCTGCAGAAGAATTCCACCTTCCTGAGTACAGCTCGGTACTGGAAAATAATTTCTCAACTGATTTGAAGCTTTCACAAGCTTCCTTGTGTGATTCAAAAACCACCTACCTCTTCTTCGTACTATGTAATAGGAAAGGTACGCGAACTGACTAATCTGCATATTGTTGCCTCTTCCATGAACCACCTCTATCTGGGTATTGCCTCTTCCTCCATTGTTGAATACTGCCTCCGCATACTGACTCCGTGAATCTCCTCATTGAACTACCCTATGTTCGTGAAATATTCTCTATTCAAAAACTACCTTATTGAACCTCTATCACATACCACACCTTCTTCTTTCACGTATAGTGTCCTTCACAGGTTACCGTTATGTGCAAAAACTTTCAGTGGAATATATTCTACACAAAATACTTCAGTCTTCGCGAACCTCCTTTCACAAAATTCCTTCAGTATTTACCAAAATCTTGGATCAAAAATGTGTTCTCTAATGACATTCGATATCCATGGTAATTGGTAAGATTAGTGATTCTTATATTGGAAAATATATCCACAAAATCCACTAACCTAAGATTTCTGAAATCTTTAATCCATCCTCTACCGCATACCGACCCTTCTACTGCTGCGAATCGCATGCCACCCATGAACCATTTTTCATATACATTCTACATACTACCTTTTCTCCTATGCTGTTGATATCCTCTATTAATGACATTCCATCCATGTACCACATCACCATCCGTTGTGAACTATTTTTGGTTTCATGAACCACCCTGACGTACTATTCCCGCCACTCTATTTACCTTTCCTAGAACATGGTACACCGCCCATGAATTATGGTATGTGGTTCTCATCATTTTCAAAAAAATTCAGCATTCTTCATACTGTTCACTCCTATGAAGAAATCCTTCCTTTTACAACATCAAGCACCTGATTTTGAGGCCGATTTTTTTAAACAAACACAATCACACCCCTAACATACCGAGTGGTCACATTGAGGGATTTTTGACCAATAATCGCCCCCTTTGAGTTTATTGAAAACACTTCTCATAACAATTCTTCACATTTTGATACCTCATTACAAATCTTTCCATCTTCAATGACCATTTTATTTACATGATTTAGATAGAGATCAAGGATTTACTCAATACATACTCTAGTCCCACATGATCCACACTTGACATGAGAAACAAGAGTATAATGAAAAGTTCATCAATGAATCACTTAATTTCTTATCAGTAATTGATGATACCATACTGATAACAATAAACTACTTTCATCACAATCCCCAGCTATCATGATATGTAATCATTGATCAATCACTTATAATATCATCAGATTTAAAAATCCCCCTAAGTTATAGCTCATTCAATAGATTCATCTCAACTTCAACTCCCCCTATCTCACTGCTCCACTTAACAACTTCTCCCCATGTCTTTTCTACCCCTTGAATAGTCACACTTTGTCCCCCTTTGTCAACGAACCTGTAGGAAACATCAATTTTGTATTGGATAGGGTAAGGAACACATATAAGAACATTAGGGATATACACATCTTACCTTGGGGATAGGGGGACCAACATTCACACCTTTTCAAGTGCAGGAAGTCGAATAGACTCCTAGAGCTAGTCGATGCCTTTCAAATGATTCTTTGGGTAAGGTATTTGTTAGAATGTCAACAAACTATTATTATATAGGCACATAACCCAACTTCACAAGACATTTATCCACTTTCTCCTTGATAAAATGATATTTTATTTCAATGTGATTTGTCCTTGAGTGATGGAATAGATTTTTTCTCAGATTTATAGCACTTGAATTATCACAATGGATTCTGATCGAATATTTCACTTCAATTCCCATATCTTCAAGTTTCTTCTTCATCCAAAATAGTTGTGTGGAAGCTTGAGTAGCTGCAATGTATTCATATTCTATGGTTCTCAATGAAATTCAATCTTGTTTCTTGCTTAACCAAGAAATACACAACCCTCCAAGATAAAAGGCACCTCCTGGTGTTGATTTCCTATCATCTGTTGAACTAGAACAATTCGCATATGTATACCCAAATAACTATGTTTGAGATTTGTTATTATACATTAGGCCAAAATCCTCTGTTACCTTGATATAATGAAGAATTATTTTTACTGCAATCATGTGGATCTCCTTGGGATTGCTTTGATACCTCACTGCTTGGAATGTGGCAAATAAAATATGAGGCCTTGTCAATATCTGGTACAACATACTTACAATGATTTTCCTATATTTTGTGATATTAACTCCCTTCCCTTCATCATCCCATGACAGTTTCAGCTGGGTAGCAACCAGAGTCTTTATTTATTTGGAGTTATCCTTTCAAAATGTTCTCAAAACCTACATGGAATATTTATATTGAGAAATAAAAGTTCCATTACTTCCTTGCGTGACTTGTAATCCAAGAAAAAATGTCAGCTCACTAATCATCGACATTTCTGACTCACTTTTCATGAATTCAGAAAACTACCTGCATTATTCTTTAGATGATCCGCCAAAGATTATTTCATCGACATAAAATGGCACCATCATCCTTTGACTGCTTCCATTTTTGAAATACAGATTGTAGTCAACTCTACCACACTAGAACCTGAGCTTCTTTAGAAACTGATCATGCCTTGAATACCATGCTCTTGGTTCTTATTTCATGCCATATAAATCCTTCTTCAGATGACAACATATGTTCTCATATTCATGAATAAAAAAACTATTTTGTTTCTCAATGTAGACTTCTTCCACAACTCCATTCATAAATGATGACTTGAAATCTTTCTGGACATATTTAATCTTTTTTTCACTACTATGGACAAGAATAATATAATTATCTCCAGACTTGCAACAAGTGAAAATTTCGCATCAACATAATTACCCTCTATCTGGAAGTACCCTTTGCACACAATTCGTGATTTGTTTCAAATCACAACACCATCTACATTCATTTTTTTTGTGAAAGAACCTTTTTTCACTATAACATTCTTGTCTTCTGGTCTTGAAACAATTTCCCATGTCTGATTCTTTTTAATTTGGTCAAGCTCTTTATTCATTTCTTAAACCAAATTCTCATCTACAGATGCTTCATCAAAGAATTTTGGATCCACTTGTGATTAGTATAATGATTTCTATAGAGAATTCATCCTTCTTGTCTAAACTTGTGTTTTCAAATCACCAATTAGGTTCTGCCTATCAATTTCATCTCTTCTTGATAGTCTCTAGAAAGACACTGATTTATTCTGATCATCTGAGTCTTCTTCTAAATCAATCTCTAGAGTTGAAGCATCTCCTAATATGCTCATCTCTTCATCGCTATCCCCCTGAGTCGGATCATGTTTTTGCAAATATTGTGTTCATTTTCTACTATAGCACATCATGAATTTCAACTATATTTCACAGCCACTTATTAAAGCATTTATACACTTTTCTTTTCTTTTAGTATCCAAGAAATACCCCCTAATCACCATGAGATTCAAATTTTCTATGTTTCTCTTTATTGAGAATGAAAAATTTACTCCCAAATATTCGAAAGTACTTTAATGAAGAATTATTCCCATACCATAACTTGAATGGAGTCTTCTCCTATTTTGGACAAAGTAAATCTCTATTTTAGGTGTATACTGCTCTCATCACTTCTTCTTTCCAAAATTTATCCGAAAGGTTTTTCTTAATGAGAATTGTTCTGGCCATGTTGTTAAGAATATGATTTATTCTCTAAAATACTCCATTCTTCTATGGAGTTATTAATTCTAAAACATGATGCCTTATCCCATGTTTTTTGAGATAATCCTCCACTTAGCTATTTGTGAACTCTATTCCATTATCTGTTCCAATCGTTTGGATTTTCTGACCAAGCGTCTTTTCACATTCCCATCAATATCTTGCAATGCAACAGAACACTTCAGATTTGCTGATGATTATTAAAATTCATGTCATTCTTCTATAGTCATCAATGAAGAGAACATAATATCTCATCCCATTAATATCCCTTTTAGAAATTGGCCCAAACACATCAATATGCACCAAATCAAAAAATCTTGTTGAATTTTTCTCCTTTTACTTATATTTATTCCGAATAATCTTCCCCTATGGGCAGGCATCAAACGTATGAGTAAGATCACGTGATAATCTAGGGAGATTTTGAGCTACATCATATTTCACTAAATCTTCCAATGAACCTTGGATTATGTGGCCAAGAAGCTTATGCCATAACTTGTTTTCTTCATCCTTGGACAAAAAGAACATATGTTGCTCTCCACTCAAAAAGGTAGAGATTCCCTTTCGTACTCTTTCCTTGCAACACAACAACACCCTCCATTGGCCTAATGGTATATAATTTCCTGGAAAAACTTATGGAATACCCTAAGTCACTCAATTGACTGACACTAATCAAGTTGTGAGTAAGCCCCTCAACAACTGAAACATCTACTCATCGCATGCCTTTTCCTCCACACTTAGCTTTTCCTGAACAATTAATTTTCATCCGCTCATCATTACCAAATATTACAATACCTTCTTTATCATACCTAATTCTGGTCACTAGATCCTTATTTACCATCATATGGGAAGTACAAACACTGTCAATGATCCATATCCCAATGTGATCTGATGCCATGAATGCAATTTCTATAACCACTGCCTACTCTGCCCTTTTGTTCTTGACCTAAATATTTGACTTTATATCTGACATTGAATGATAATATTAAACTTTCTCAGTATACGATTATCCATATTCAACCTATTAATCTGAAAATGGATTTTGAATTTTCATCACTATGGAAGATGCATTTGGTTTCTTCTTATGAAAAAATTCAGTACACCTCAGCACATTCCTCTGCATTGTTGATGTGAAATATCTTTCAGTATGTCCAAGTCATTTACACCTGAAACAATGACCATCAAATGACGACTTGGAATTTTGAGCTCAGTATGACTACCTCTGTTGGTCTGGTTCCCTTTGATAACTCTTTTCTATAGAATATACATTTTGAGAGTGTCACATATTACCACAACAATATCATCTTATGTGAGATACATTCCTATGTGGAAATGATGCACCACTAGTTGTGCCTTAGGTTCTACGAATCTTCTGATTTTTCTTTATACACAAATCAGTCTTCAATCGTGGAGTGGGTCCTTATGATATGACTTGAACCATAACTGTTTTCTATTTTAGATCATGCCTCACACTGGACTTATCTTTTAAAATTTATTTTTTCGTCTATTTTGATAGACCACTCTTCCCAAATCTCATCTACACTATTTCATGTATGATATTCTTTCCTAATATCGAACTGATAGTTAACAGTTTCTCATAAACTTGAATTGTTCATCTTAGACTGATGACTTATTCTTTTAGTTGTTGAATACGTTTGATTTGATATTTTATAGTTTTAATCAAACTATAAATTTATATTTTATGTTCTTCTATTTTGAGTTTTTACTCAACCACCTTATCTAATCTTTCTGGCATTGAAGACCTCATCTTTTCAATTTCTACATTCAACTCATAATTCTCTTCTTCCTGCTGCTGCATAAAGAGTTTGGAATCACGAATAACTTTTTTTTTATATTTCTTTGTTTTGGATATCAAAATATCTACCTATTAAAGGGTAACTTCTAATTCATCCAAAAGATCATTTCTTCCTTCAATTTCTCCTTCTTCATTGTCACTTTCCTCTCTTGTTAATGAATTTCATACAACTACAACCAGAGCATCTATTTTAAGATCCTTGCAGTCCTCCAACTCTTTTGCCTAAGATTCTTCTAAACTTTCATTCTCTCTTGAAAGAATATTATTATTTTTGAAGAAATTTTTCCTAGTACTTATCCCCCCTTTCTCATTTTATGAATACTTATTTTGGGGAATTTCATAATTTTCTTCATTTTCATCATAAAAATTGTTAGGACACTTTGATGAAAAATCCCCAATCTGTCCACATCAAAAGAATAAAAATGGAAATTTACCTTTGAACCTACCTTTCCACTTTCTTGATTGGAGGAGAGAAATGAAATGAAATCATCCATATTTTCCTCCTCAGGACTATATTCAATAGAGAGAGTCTCCAGGGCCTTGAATTCCACTTCCTTAGACTTCCCCTTTTCCACTACATCATTATCATCATTTCTCATTTCATATGTTACAAGGGTACTATGTAGGTTATTTAGTGTTAGCTCTTTTAGGTCTTTGTCTCCCAACACTGAACCTTTTGGATTGAACCGCGGTGGAAGTTTCCCTAAGATTCATTTCAAAATACTTATATCTTCAATAAATTCTCCAAGACCCATCATGTATTCCATAATAATATTTATCTAATCAAAGAATGCATCGACAGTCTTATTAGGATTCATTCTAAGATGCTCATACTTGTTCCATAGAAACTTAAGATTTTCTTCTTGGACTTTTGTATCACCCAAATAAATGTTTAACAATTTTTCCAACATTTAATGTGATGTTTTACAAGACATCACATTCCTATAAATTTCATTTGATAGGGATCCCCCTAGAGCATTGATCCCTTTAACACCTGCATCCAATTTCCTTCATTTAGATTTTGATAGAGCACCACTATTAATGTCATTTGATATTCCATGATTAGATGCTGTGAAGACATCCATCCCAACTGATCGTAAGTAGTGGTGCATCTGATTCTTCCATAGTTGAAAATTATTTCCATCAAAGATTGGAATTCCTTTATGATTGACCACCTCCATTTTTTTTTCTAGAGAGAGAACCACTGAATTTAAAACCTTCTCTATGATACCAATTGTTTGGTCCAGTAGGTCGAATAACCTGAGGAGGGAGGGGGTGAATCAGGGTATGGCAGATTAAAATTTTCTCCCTTTTGGATCTTGTTTATTTGTTAGACAAAACTCAATTCTCTCTTACTATTGTAGCAATATATAACCAGATATGAAATCATGCACATGCAACATCAATTTTTTACTTGGTTCACCCGCATTGGGATACATCCAAAAAGAATACAACAACGATGTAATGATGTACCAAATTCACTAAGGCTCACAACCAGTAATGAGTTCAAAGTTCGGGTTAGATCTTCTGTGCCCAAGCTCATTGTCTTTAAAAAGTTTAGAGTTTGCTCACTACATTCCCAAGGGTCACTCCCAATGCCTCTTTCTCTGGCTCACTACTGGTGGAAAGGGTCACCATCTTATTCTTCCTTCCCTCACTACTATTTTAAATAAATACACTTGTAGTTTAGAAACTTGTAGGTCAGGCACAGTTTATGGACATATAGGTCCCTTTATTTGGATTAATTCCTACATTCTCAATTTTAGGTAGATGCTCTGTTGAAGTTCCCTTTTCACCCATAGATGAATTCCACCTTCCTGAGTACTGGTAGGTACCGGAAAATATTTTTGAAAACTGATTTGAATCTTTCATAGGCTTCCTTGTGTGATTCTCAAACCACCTGCCTCTTCTCTGTTCTGCATACCAAGAAAGGTACATGACTCGCCTGCTCCGCCTACTGCTGCCTCTTCTACAAACCTCTTTTTTCTACAGACTGCCTCTACCTTCACTGTTGTAAACCAGCTCGACATACTGACTTCACGAACCTCCTCTGTGAACTGACTTATGTCCACAAACTATTCTATCTTTTCAGACTGCCTTCGTGACCCTATACCGTATACCACACCTTCTTATTTCATGTACCTCATCATTTGCAGGTTACATTTCTCTGCAAAAACATTAGGTGAAATATTCTTCCGAATGAACCAATTCAGCCTTCATGAACCTCCCTTCGCGAACTTCCTTTCGATTTCACTGAAATCCTGGATCAAAAAGGTGTTCTCAAATGATATTCGATCTACACAGTAATCGGTGGGATTAGTAATTATTATATAGGAAAAGATATCCACAAAATACACTAACCCAAGATTTCCCAAATCTGTAATACAACCTCTACCGCATTCCGACCCTTCTACCACTGTGATCCGTAAGCCACCCGCGAACCATTTTTCATACACAGCCCGCGTACTGCCTTTTCTCCTGTACGATCAATCTCCTCTATCAATGATAGGCCATCCACGTAGCTCCTCACCTTGGGTCATGAACTATTTTTTTGGTTTCGCAAACCACTCTTGCGTACCATTCCCACCACTCTACGCATTGTTCCTAGAACATGGTACACAACCCATGAATTATGGTATGTGGTTCTCATCCTTTACCAATTTTTCAGTGTTCTTAATACTATTCACTCCTATGAATAAATCTTTTTTTCCAACATCAAACTCCTAATTTTGAGGACAAAAAATTTTGCAAACACTGGGAAACTATGCCACCTTAAAAACCTATCATTGGAAAACACCAATAATTCTCATTCTTGATCATATGGCTTTGTCGACAAACACAATCACACCCACAACATACCGAGAGGTCACATCGAGGTATTTTTCACCAACAATCTCCCCCTTTTAGTTTTTTTTCCAAATCTTCTCATAACAATTCTGTGCATTTCGATACCTCATTAAAACTCCTTCCAACTTCAACCACCATTCATTTTACACGATTAAGATAATGATAAAGTATTTACTCGACACATACTCTAAGCCCACATGATCCACACTCGACATGAGAAACAAGAGTATAATGAAATGTTCATCAATGAATCAATTCATTGCTTATCACCAATTGTTGATACCATACGAATACCAATAAACTACTTTCATTATGAACCCCAGCTATCGTGATATGTAATATTTGATTCATCACTTATAGCATTGTCAGATTTAACACTCCCCCTAAGTTACAACTCATCCAATAACTTCATCTCAACTTCAACTCTCCCTATCTCATTGCTCCACTTAACATCTTCTCCCCATGTATTTTCTCCCCTTGGAAAATTCACACTTTCTCCCCCTTTTTCAATGTTCTCGAAGGGCACTTTAATGTTTTCTACAATAGGGTAAAGAACACATATCATCACATTAGGGATAGACACATCATACCTCAGGGAGAGGAGGACCCACATCCACACTTTTTCAAGTGCGGGAAGTTGTCTGGACTCCCAAAGTCAGTCAATGCCTTTAAAATGATTCTTTGGGTAAGGCCTTTGTTAGAATTTCTGCAACATGTTCTTCTGTAGGCACATATTCCAGCTTCACAAGACCTTAATCCACTTTCTCCTTGATAAACTGATATTTGATTTCAATGTGATTTGTCCTTGAGTGATGGACTTGATTTTTTCTTAGATTTATAGCACTTGAATTATCATAATAAATTCAGATCATATATTTTAATTCAATTCCAATATCTTCAAGTTGTTTTTTCATCCATAATAGCTGTGCGCAAGCTAGAGTAGCCTCAATATATTCTTCTTCTGCGGTGCTCAATGAAATGAAATCTTTCTTCTTTCTTAAACAAGAAATAGTCAACCATCTAAGATAAAAGGAACCTTCTGATGTGGATTTCCTACCATCTACTGAACCAACCCAATCCATATCTGTATACCCTAATAACTATGGCTGAGATTTTTCATTATACATTAGGCCAATATCCAATGTTCCCTTGATATATCAAAGAATTATTTTACTACAATCATGTGGATCTACTTTTTATTGCTTTGATACCTCACTGCTTGGAATGTGACAAATACAATATCAGTCCTTGTTGCTGTCAGGTACAACAAACTTCCAATGATATGCATATATTTTGTGATATTAACTACCCTGCCTTCATCATCCCATGATAGTTTCAACCAGGTAGCAACCAGAGTCTTCATCTCTTTGGAATTATCCATTCCAAATCTTCTCAAAACCTATTTGTCATATTTATATTGAGAAATAAAAGTTCCAATCCTCCCTTGCGTCACCTGTAAGCCAAGGAAAAATTTCATCTCACCAATCATCGAAATTTTGAACTCACTTTTCATGAATTCGGAAAGATATCTACATTGTGATTAATTTGATCCCCCAAATATTATGTCATCGACATAAACTATCACTATTATCCTTTGAATATTTTCATTGTTTAAATACAGATTGTAATCAACTCCACCATGCTAGAACTCGAGCTTATTTAGAAACTGATCAAGCCTTGAATACCATGATCTTGGTGTTTACTATAAGCCATATAAATACTTATTTATCCGAAAAACTCTATTATCATATTCATGAATGGGAAATCCATCTGGTTTCTCAATGTAGACTTTTCTTCTAGAACTCCATTCAGAAATGCTGACTTGACATCCATTTGGAAAACATTAAACTTTCGTTGCACAACTATGGCCCAAAATAATATAATTGTATCCAGCGTTGAAAAGGGTGAAAATGTATCATAATCATCAATAACCTATATCTAGGAGTACCCTTTACACACAAGTCATGATTTTTTTCAAATCACAACACAATCTTCATTCATTTCTTTGCATACGATCCCTTTTGTCCCTATGAAATTCTTTCCTTCTGGTCTCAAAAAAATTTCCAACGTTTGATTCCTCTCAATTTGGTCAAGCTCTTTATTCATTTATTGAACCCAATTCTCATCTCTAACTGCTTTATCAAAGAATTTAGGCTTCACTTATGATAAGTATGAATTTCAATAGAGACTTTATCCTTCTTGTCTACACTATTTATTTATGATCACCAATTATGTTCTGCCAATCAATTTAATCTCTTCTTGCTGGTCTTTGGGAAGACAATGATTGATTCTCATCATCTGAGTTTTATTCTAAATTAATATATAGATATGGAGTGTCTCCTAATCTACTAATCTATTCATCTCTACCCTCCTCAGTCTGATTATGTATTTACTAAATATTCTGATCATTTTTTACTATAGTCACATCATGACTTTCAACTATCTTTTTCAGCCGCTTATTGAAAAATTTATACGCTTTTATTTTCTTTGAGTAGCCAATAAATATCCCTTGATCCCCATGAGATTCAAATTTTCTATATTTTTTTTATTGAGAGTGAAACATTTACTCTCGAATATTCAAATGTACTTTAATGACGACTTATTCTCATACCATAACTCGTATGGAGTCTTCTCCCTTTTTAGATAAAGTAAAGATCTATTCGAAGTGTATACTTCTGTCATCACTACATCTTTAAAAAATTTATCTGGAAGGTCTTCTTCAATGAGCATTGTTTTGGCCATGTTGTTGAAAATCCGATTTCTTCTCTCTACTAATCCATTATGTTGTGGAGTTCTTAATACATAAACTTGAGGCCTTATCCAATGATTATCAATATAATCCTCCACTTGGATACTTTTGAACTCTATTCCATTATCTGTTCGAATCACTCAGATTTTCTAAGTAAGAATATTTTCACATTCCCATTGATATCTTGTAAGGAAACTGAATAATTCAGATTTTTGGGTGATTATTGAAACCCATGCCATTTTGTTACAATCATCAATGAAGAGAACATAATATCTTATCCCATCAATAGCCCTCAGAGAAATTAGTCCACACACAAAAATATGTTCCAAATCAATGGATCTTGTTGATTTTTGATCCCTTTTCTTATACGTCTTCCGAATGATCTTCCCCTATTGTAAGACATCACATGTATTAGTACAATCATGTGAAAATCTTGGGAGATTTTGAGTTGCATCATATTTCACTAGATCTTCCATGTAACCTTGGCTTATGTGGCTAAGACGCTTATTCCATAACTTTTTTTCTTCATCCTTGGACAGAAATCACATATCTTCTTCTCCACTCACAAGGTAGAGATTAAGTTTTGAACACTTTCCTTGAAACACAACAACACCATCCTTTTACTTAATGGTACATAATTTCTTGGAAAAACTTATGGCATGCCCTGAGTCACACAACTGACTAACACTAAGAAAGTTGTGACTAAGCCCCTCAACAACCAAAAAATCTACTTGTCTTATGTATTTTCCTACAAACATATCTTTTTATGATCTAATAACTTTCAATCCCTCATCATTAACGATTATCATACCTAATTCCAGTCACTAGATCCTTATTTCTTATCATATGGGAAGTGCATCCACTATCAATGATCTATATCACAGTGTGATCTGATGCCTTGAAAGAAATATCTACAACCGCTGCTGGCTATTACATTTTCTTCTTGACCCAAGTATTTGACTTCATATCTCACATAGAACAATAATCTTAATCTTTCTTAGTATATGATCATACATATTCAACCTACAGGGTTGTAGATCGATTTTTAATTTTCATATCTCTTGAAGATGCATTTGTTTTTTTCTTATGAACAAATTCAGTTCACCTCGGCACATTCCTCTGCATTATTGATGTGAAATATCTTGCCATATGTCAGAGTCCTTTACACCTGAAACAATGACCATAAAATGATGACCATGAATTTTGAGCTATGTACGACCACCTCTGCTGGTCTTGGTTCCTTTGATACCTCTTTTCCATGGAATATACATTTTGAGAGTGTCCCATCTTTCCACAACAATAATATCATACATGAGATTCATTCCTATAGAGAAATGATACCACAACAATAACATCATACATGAGATACATTCCTATAGAGAAATGATGCACCACTAGTTGTGGCTTGGGTTCTCTGAATCATCTGATTCTGCTTCAATCCGAATCAATCTTCAATCTTGGAGTGGGTGCTTGTGGTCTTACTTGAACCATAAATGCTTTCTGTTTTAGATCAAGCACCATAACAGACTATCATTTAAAATTAATTATTACTTCTGGTTTGATGGACCAATATACTCAAATCTAATATTCCATGTTGTTTTTATGATCTTCTTTCCTGATATCGAACATATAGTTAATAGTTTCTCATGATCATCATTTTTTTTGTTGCAAACTGACAACTTCTTCTTCTAGTTGTTCGATACATTTGATTTGATCTTTCCCAGTTTCAGTCAAACTATCAATTTATATTTTCTATTCTTAAATTCTGAGTTTGTACTCTACCATCTTCTCAGATATTTCTGGCATTGAATACATCATGTTTTCAATTTTTTCATTCAGCTCAGAATTGTATTCTTCCAGCTGGTGCATAAAGAGTTTGGCATCACACTTTTTTTAGTTTTTTTTATTTTGGATCTCAAACTATACACCTCTTCAAGGGAAACTTCCAATTAAGCTTGAAGATCAAATCTTCCTTCAATTTATCCTTATTCATTATCACTTTCCTCTCTGATTAATGAATTTCTGATAACTCCAAACAAAGAATCTATTTTCTGAACCTTGTAGTCCTCCAACTCTTATTCCTCATATTATTCTTAACTTTCATCCTATATTGAAAGCAGATTCTTATTTTTGAAGAACTTTCTCCCAGTACTTCTTATCCCTTTCTCACTTGATGATCACTTATTTCGGGGAATTTCATTATTTTCTTCATTTTTATCATCAAACTTCTTAGGACACTTTGCTACAAAATTCCCAATCTTTTCACAATGAAAGCATGAAAATGGAAGTTTACCTTTGAACTTACCATTTCCCCTTTGCATATTGGAGGAGTGAAATGACATGAAATCATATATATTGTACTCCTCAAGGCTATCTTCAACAAAGAGATTCTTCATGGCCTTGAATGACACTTCATTAGAATTCCCCTTTTCCACTGCATCGTTATCATCATTTCTCATTTCATATGCTACAAGGGTACTGTGTAGGTTATCTAGTGTTATCTCTTTTGAGTATTTTTATTCTGACACTAAAACTTTTAGATTGAACCTCATTGGAATTTTCCTCATGATACATTTCAAAATCTTTATATATTCAATAACTTCTCCAAGACCCCTCTTGTCTTCTATAATAATATTTGTCCTGTCGAAGAGTGTATCGACAGTCTCATTGGGATTAATTATGAGATCCTCATACTTGTTCCACAGGACCTGCATCTTTGCTTCTCAGACTTTTGTATCATCCTCATAACTATTTATCAATTTTTCCCAAATTAAATGTGATATTTTATAGGACACCACCTTCATATAAATTGCATTTGATAGGGATCCCCATAAATCATTGATCCCTTTAGCACCCATATCCAATTCACTTCATTCAGCTTCTGATAGAGCACCACTATTAATGTTAGCTAATATTCCATGCATAGATGCTGTGAAGACATCCATACCTACTGATTAGAAGTAGTGCTGCATCCGATTATTCCATAGTTGAAAATTATTTCCTTCGAAGATCGGAATTCCTTTATGATTGACCACTACCATATCTTTTTCTTGAGATAGAACCACCGACTTTCAACCTTTCCCTCTAATACTAATTGTTAGTTTCAATAGGTCGAATATCCTTAGAGGGGGGGGGGGGAATTAGGGTATGGAATATACAAACTTTCTCCCTTTTGGATCTTTTTTCATTGTTAGAAAAAACTCAACTATGACATCCTCCTTTACAAATATATAACCAGATATGAAATCATGCTCATGACACAACAATTTTTACTTGGTTCAGCGTCACTGGGATACATCCAAGTAGAATAAAACATCAATGTGTTTATATTGAAATTCAC
This sequence comes from Viscum album, assembly GCA_963277665.1. Lineage (NCBI taxonomy): Eukaryota > Viridiplantae > Streptophyta > Magnoliopsida > Santalales > Viscaceae > Viscum > Viscum album. The sequence continues at coordinate 660,038,305 of OY728140.1, forward strand.
TAAGGCTCACAACCAATAATAAGTACAAATTTCGGGCTAGATCTTCTATGCACAAGCTCACTACCTTTACAAAGTTTAGAGTCTGATCACTGCATTCCCAAGGGTCACTCCTTATGCCTCTTTCTCTGGATCACTGCTAGTGGGAAGGGTCACCGTATTCCTCTTTCTTCGCTCACTACTCTTAGAAAAGAATCCACTCACAGTTTACGAACTTGTAGGTTAGACACAGTTTTTGGACCTGTAGGTCCCTCTATTTTTATGAATTCCTGCAACCTCAAAATTAAGTAGATGCTCTATTGATGTTCATTTTTCACCTATAGATGAAGTCTACCTTCCTGAGTACTCCTAGTTACCAGAAAATACTTTTGTAAACAGGTTTGAAGCTTTCAAAGGCTTCCTTGTGTGATTATAAAACCACCTACCTCTTCCTCGTACTGTGTTTCGGGAAAAGTACATGAACCGCCTACTCCGCATACTGTTGCCTCTTTCGCAAACCTCCTCTGTCTGCGGATTGCCTTTGTGTTCGCCTTTTCATACCGCGTCTACGTACAAACTCCATGAACCTCCTCAGATAACTACCCTCTATCCATGAATTGTTCTTTGTTCATGGGATGCTTTCACAAACCTCTATCGCGTACCATGACTTCTTCTTTCACATACCACGTCCTTTGCAGGTTAATGTTCTCCCAAAAAATGTTTGGTGGAATATCTTCTGTGCGAACCACTTCAGCCTTTGCGAACTTCCCTTCACGAACTTCCCTTCGCAAAATTCCCTTCACAAACTTCCTTCGGTCTTTGCCAAAATCCCAGATCAAAATGGTGTTATTTAAATATATTCAATCTCCATATTAATTGGTGGGATTATTTATTTGTATATAGGAAAATATATCCACAAAATACATTAACATAAGATTTCCCAAATCTTTGATTCAGCCTCTACCTTGACCCTTCTTCCACTACAAACAGCAAGCCATCCACGAAGCATTTTTGATATGTGTTCCGTGCACTACCTTTACTCCAACACAATCGATCTCCTCTGTAAAAAATAGGCCATCCACATACCACATCACCTTCCACTATGAACCATTTTTGGTTTCTCAAATCGCTTCAGCATACCATTTCTACCGCTCTGCATGTCATTCCTGGAACATGGAACGCATCCCATGAATTATAGTATGCTATTCTCATTCATGATCATCTGGCTTTTTTAACAAACATAATCCCACCCACAACATATTGAGAGGTCACATCGAGGGATTTTTTTTTCCAAAGAATTGTTATAAAGGACATTGTTAAATATTTTATTTGTGTGATGAGGACATGCACTACTGATTGATTATAGATATTTTCAAGTGTAACAATACTCCTTGCTTTCTAACCCAATCAAATGATTTTTTTCTACTGATTTGTGTGGTATTATATTATTTACAAACCATGAAAAGGAACAACTACTCTTATTGAGTATTGAACCTTGTGAATACTTATGTTCCTATGGTTTTCCTTGTTTTCGTACTTTCCAATGAATCCATATCTCCTTAATGAGAGGAGAATATTGTTTCATAATGAATAAAACATAAAAATAATATATCATTGATTCACACTTCCCCCTATCAGTGATCATATAGATCCGGATTGGTCATTTCAAGTGATATTAGAGCCTGGTTACTCTTCTTGACTCTTTTCTAAAGTTTTTAGAGAAGTTAATCTGCCATGTATATTCGAAACTCTATGAAAAATAATGTGAAGCCTATCTTAGATGGATAAACTACTATATATAGAAAGATATAACATTTCCTTATCTTATGTACATTGGTTATGATGTTCTGAAGGTTATAACAGGTTTTTTTACACCTTATGTTGAAGGTGTTATGTTTAATATTATTGATAAAAGAAATTTAGAGAATGATGTGTAAGCTATAAATGATACACATTACTCACTCTTTTAATGTGAGTTTCTTAGAGTTAAAATAATTACATCATATAAAGGCATCTAGGATAAATTGAAGAGTATCTATGAAGGGAATACTAATGTATAAAAAGATAAGTTAAAAATATTTATATTTAAGTATAAAGATATTAATATGGGTGATAATAAATCTATTGGTGAATTATTTCAAAGGTTGAATTATATTGTAGGAACCACAATATATCTTGGTGAGAAGTTAAAATATTCAACCATTTTTGAAAAGATATTACGAATGCTTGTTGAAAAACTTGATGCCATAGTTTCATCCCTTGATAATAGAGTCCTTGAAACTCTTTATCTGGATGATTTATATAGTAATATTATCTATTAGGAAAAGAAAAATGAAAAGAACATTGTAAATAAGGATAAAGATGATCTAGAAATCTCTTTCAAGGCCACTAATCAAAGATAATATAAGAAATTTTCAGTTTAAGAAGAAGCTGGAAACTCAGACATTGAAGATGAGGTTAGTAATTTATTTGATGAATTTATGTATTTTTTTCCTAAAAATTTTAAAAGAGGAACCAAAAATTAAAAATTATAGTTACCTCTTAATTGATTTGGATATAAAATTTCTAAGATACAACGATTTAGAAGAATATGATGACGATTTTAGAAACTTAAGAAGACCCCTCAAGAATAATTTAGACAAATATAAGTCCTATTGTCCTGGAAATGATAAGAAGTTTTATGAAAACCCATATTTTAATACACCTTAATTGTTAAATTATTACATTTTGGAACCCATAATACAATCCCATAAGATCATGAGGCTTAGTGTCTTTGGGAAATTATGTACATAACATAAAAACTTGAAATATGGGTATAAAAAAACTATTTAAAAATTACACAACATTCCATTTCTCTTATAAAACTATATTTGATAACTTAGGTATATAAATAAAAAATAGGTGAGCTATAAAGCCCAATAAGGTAATAATGAAAGCACAACATAAGGTAAATCATTATATGTGAGTCAATAGTTATATCAATGTATCATATGAGGGGTGGGAATCATAAACTTGAACATAAAAGAATGAATAATTTAATAACATAATGGTGACCTGGGAATATGGAAACAACATAAAACATGACATAAAAATCATAAGTGAATTCTAACCACAAATACATCATAACATAGTGTGCTTAGGATAACCTCTTGTGCACCATACATGGTATCTCATGAGATAGAAATATTACCCAATGCATTGAAGGTATTTATAATTTTGTACCCACCCATGAAATTCATATCATGTACATGAATTTGTTTGTCACATTGATCATAAAAACTATGAGTAAATTTTATCATTTTCATCCCATAATTAAAGAGTGTGGTTTATATAAATAAAAATATCCAATCAATGAAGGGTAGGTACATCTAGTTGGATACCTAACATCACCCAGTTGTGGGTTGTGAAAAAGGATAATTTTATCCTGCTAAGGGTGTAGTAGTATTAATTACCAAATTCATATCCCAAGAGTAGTGTTTTGAATCAAGATTTCATGAATGAGAAAGTAAAATAGAGAACAATAATTGAATGACTAGGTAGTAAGAGACTTGGTTTATGAAAACTATTTTAGGGAAAAGTGACTGGGTTTTTGGTTTATCTTCCCATTAAAATTCTATCATGTAACTTTTGAATTGAATATTTCATTTTTGTTAATTAGTTTAATGAATTAGTTAAAAATCATTTTCCATTGTACACCCTTAATTAAAATTGACTTATAGTGAGAATAATCCCCCAATATCAATGGTTGGAATATTCTCTATTAAAATTATGAAAGGCATAGTGGGTATCCCCTGAACCACCTAGGGAATTACCAATTTAGAATTGAGTGCCCTAAGTGATTAGATTAGCACACTATGTCTTCTCGACATGTTTAGTAATCACGAAAAAACTATTTTATTGACACTAGATTACCTAATCAGTGTAATCCTATACCTAGAAGAGGGAGAATAATTGTATTAATCAAATCAATTTTAAAAATGTTCAGATTTGAAATAAAAATACAATCGTATCCCATTAAAATTATGAAATTAGAAATTAAAAAACATTTAATAAACTAAAAGAGATAGAACATTTTGATAGAAACTAGGACTTCATCATTAAAACATGTCACCTCCCCTTCACCCGATCACAGAATGGGTCTACCCCTCCATTAAAAATGAATCAATGGGGGTATATGAGGCATAAGAACTAATAAAAGAATAAATAAATTAAAGCATTTAAAAAAGAGTGTCTTTCAGCAACAGTGGGTGTTCTATCCTTCAGGTTCTCAACAACATTTCATCAGTGGGATGCCTCCTACTTTTTTATGTAGCGAGGAATACCTTTTATCTTCTTCAAATATCCAATGGATCATCAAGATACACTTGTATCTCTTCTATTTTCAAATACCCTGAGACCAGTTTGTTGAGTTTTGGAAACACTCAAATCATATATGTGTTGAATATTTCATCGTGAATAAGATTGATGGGGTAGTCTCTTCAAGGGTAGAATTTTATTTTCATGGTCATAGATATGTGGTACTCCATTTTTCAGTGACAGTGGTGTTAGCGACACTTGGTTGTCGTGGAAGTGGATGGTTCGACAGTAGCCTCATCCAGCCTTCATAGTGGATGGATGGGCCAAAATTAACATCATGAATGTCATTTTAGGGTGAATAGGTGTTCCAAGGTGGTCCCATGTGGTTACTGTAGTGATAATCCATGGATTTCATCAAACTTCATCAAACCTTAATATTGGACAGATGAGTTGATAACTTTTTCATAATGGTGGAAGGCTTTTTTCAGAGTCAATAATCTCTAGTAGGGTTGTAAGGTTCTTGATATGGAAATCCTCCAAATCATATTAGTGGTAGAAGATGGTGATGTTTAGTGGAGGAAATCACTCAGCAGTGGCTCACGAGTCACTCTCGGTTCAACTGTGGCTCACGAGTTATCGTCAACTCAAGATTAGATCATGAGTTACCATTGTATCAAAAGTGGTTCATGAGTCACTCTCAGCTTAATGGTGGATCACAATTCACTATTGTATCAAATATGGATGAAAAGTAACTATTGGATCCTTGGTGTTTCACGAGTCACCATTATCTCAATGGTGGTTCACGAGTCACTGTTATATCAATAGTGGCTCACGATTCACCATCATATCAATAGTGGCCCCAGAGTCACCATAGTATCAAAGGTGGCCTCTAAGTCACCATTTTCTGGGACAATTAGTGGTGGCTATGAATGGGATCGGTTGGGTCAATTGGTGGATTTATACTATTGTTACGACAATTGAAGTGCGATAGTGAAGGTAAGTATGCATGGAAGTGGAGGTCGGTGGTCCCTTATCCCCTCAAATTATCCGGCCATCACAATGGTAGGAGAGAGATTTGTAATAGCCTCTATAGTGATCTTTTAAGGTATTTGAAATGATCCATGGTGTCTTGGTGCTTCGGTATTGGTAGAAGGCTTGACCCCAATCTTTGGGGTGTTGAAAATGGAATTTCCTGACGAGTTGCAGTGTGAAGCCGACAATCTTGAGGGTGGAGAAGGGCAGAGATGGGCAGTGTGGTGTGTCTGAGCCATGGGGTCATAAAAGTTGGTGTGAAATAGTGCCATTTTTTAATGTTAGGAATAGTACCCATAAGAACCCACACCACATTGAAACAGAGGTGTGGGAGTGGACTTGTATAAGTATCAATGTACAATGGCAACACGACATAGAAGCCTTAATAGAGTCAGAGGAATCCTTCCACCACCATGGGATTGGTCACCTTTTGAGACTCTACTAACACTTCCTCATGGGTTTCACCACCAGAGGTCTATGCACTCAGGATTTGGACCACCTCTACTCCCCACAGTCTTAACCCCCCTGAGGGCCGCATCATGGGCTTGATTCCCTCGTGCTCAGCTAGCTTTAGTGGGACCACCTGGTAGTATGTGTGACCAGCTGACCCTCTTGGGATGAGTATGTGGTATGTGGACCCTATTTGATGGCTTTTTGGGGCATGAACAATTTTTTTATAAATTAAAAATATAAACACTTAAATAAAATTTCAATAGAATATAGAAATAAATTCTCCATTTCAACTCCTTAAGAATTTATTCTTTTTATACCATTTTTATTCAACATTTAAAATTTTCCATAATTTAATTAAAACAATAAAAATAATGAATTTATTCCCTAAAAAACCTTTTAAATAAATAGACTATAAAATAAAATATTCATGAAAATATCAGTTTGTCAAATACCCCCACAATTAATCCATTCTTATCCCCAAGTATAAAATCTCAACAATGAAATTCATAGGTCACCAATTTTACCAATATTCCAATTCCATAGCAACAAAATCAAATAATTATAAATTTCAAATAAAATTTAGAAAGTTTACATAAAATATCAAATTAACTTCTCAATTTTTATAAAAACAATCTAATTAAGCATTTTACATTTTCCCATTTGAAAATTATGGAACCTATCTTCTAATTCATTCAATTTCTTAAATTTATTATTATCAAATATGTCAAACACTGATTTACCTCACTTTTGAATATCTACACTCATTACTCATGATACAAGTCATGTAGAGTTATGTTCACATCATGATAACATTATTCTTATCCATAGGCATGTAAAGAAAGTAAATTCTACAATTTGTAAAGACAAAAGTTACATAAAACAAATGTGGACTTTACTTTAAGGTTCTAATAAATATGAGGCTTACGGTTGGTAGAAATTAATGCTTAAAAATTAAGGCTCAAGGAGGGGTTTTATCTCTTAAAGTAAAGTTCATGATATCATAAGTGAAAGTGTAATTACATTATACCATTTAAAATAACAACTATGACTTTCCCCAAACATCAATGTAAGGTCATGATGAAAGAAAATAAACATGAATTATTTTTGAACCTTCTGGAATTTTTCTCAACTTTTATACAATTTTTTCCTTGTTCAAAATTAGTTTTCATTTTTTTTCTTTTTGAAAAGTTATTATTATAATGAATCTCCCACCCACCACCTTACCAAATATGAAAAAAATCATTGGTCCGGTACTAGGGATTTTTTATTCTTCTATGTCACAACCCATAATTTATTTCATTTTATATCAATAATGGAAAATAATGAAGAATCATGAATGAATCTATAAAATTTTAAATACAAAAATATATTCATTTAATCCCTTTTTAAATGAATTTACCAACCCCCATAATTTAAGTTTAGAATAACTTTCAAAATACTAAGAGGATTGTAGAAATGGATAAAATGGCTCGAAACTTGTCTCATTACTAACAAGGTAATTCATGGTATCTATGGTTAAAACAAGGATTGATGTAAAGGTGATATTAAGGATGAGATATTTTCAAAAGATTCCTCAATCATTTTAAATGTGGTTTTTCATAGTCATTAGTTTTGAAAAGTTTCCACGGAATTTCAAATAGGTGACATGTCCTAAGATCACTCAAGAAATTTTCTCAAGAACAAATAGAGAGTTCCTAGTCTAGAAATAATACTGGGAATGGGACATTTTATTTAGGTCAATAAATCAATGCATTAATAATAATGATATATCAATTCACATGAATTTCATAAATTTAAATAATGAAAAATTGTTGGAAAATTTCATTTACATGATTCAATAAATTCCCTCAAATCACAAGTCCTCATTTTAATATCCATGATTCAATTTAAAAATTCAATTCTCCATTTTACTCATTTAATATCATTAACATTTAAATTTAAAATATGTAATTATAGTATTCCTAATTAAATAATGTCTCCTAGATATGTTAAGTAAATCAAAAATTCAAGTGTGGGCATACAATTTCCATTTTAAAACAAATTCTAGGATTTCAATTCATAACATATTTTGAGAAAATTTAAAAAGTTTAAAACATAGATAATTATAGAATAAACTCCCTATTAGGATGTAGTTTTTTCTATAATTCATTCTTAGTTCATGGGGTTACCTTTTTTACTTCCTTCACGGTGGTTCTATAAAATAAATCATACTCATTTAAGAACCATTCCATTAAATCTCAATAGAATAAGGGAAGAGGTGACCAAATAATAAATCCTATGAAAATAGTAAAAATTGGGTTTCCTCTTGGAATAACCTTTGGTTAATGTGATTGGACTTACCTAATGTAAAATGAATAAATTAGTAGATAGTTTTGAGAATTCTGAGCTCCTCCACCGGTTCATGAGGTACATTCCCATGGAAACTTTTCAACCTTTACCCATTGATGGTGAATGGATTTCATTCCCATTCTATCTTAATTTAAATTTATAAAGATCTATATACATTAGTAACTATTATAGGTCCTTCCCACTTGGAATTAAGTTTACTTGTCCTTAGATTCAGTCTATAATTATAGATCAGGACTTGGTCTCTAGGTTGAAAGGTCCTTTGGTGTATTAGTTTGTCATGTTCGACTTTGGTTATCTCCTTATAAATTCTTGAGTTTTTGATATCCTATATTATGATTTAATCAAGTTATTTTAGCTAGAAATTTATCTAATTCCCATTACTAAACTAATCCAAATTCATCTATTTATGAACCTAATAGGCTTGGTGCTCTAATTCCACTGGTAGATGATAATTATTCCCACAAACCATCCTATAGTGGATCATACCTATATGTGTCTTGTAAGATGTATGGTAAACCCATAAGGTGTATCCAAACCTTTATCTCCAATCCTTATGGGTAGGTTTTACTATTTTATCTAAAATACCTTTAATCTCCTAGTTAGACACTTCAAATGGTAATTTTTTTGGTGATGATAAGATGTAGTTTTCTTGTGGTGCACCCCATACTTTTTAAGCATAAAATCCATATTTCTATTGTAAAAATGAGCTCCTTGGTCATTAATTATGGTCCTTAGTACTCCAAATCTTAAAAATATGTAGTCCTAAAAAAATCATATACAAACTTGGCATCATTAGTCTTGGTGACCTTATCTTATACAAATTTATATAAATAATATACAAAAAATAAAATATAATAATTTCAAAAAGACATGGGAACGGTTCCCATAAAATCAATACCCGATACATAAAATATTTCACTAAAAATGATGGGTTTTTGAGGCATCTCTTATATTTTTGAAAAATTTTATGAAAATTAATACCTCTCACGTTTTTTACAAAATTAAAGAGATTATTTAAATAAGTTTTGGTAATATATTTTAGATTCAAAAAATTTTATGGACATTCTATGAGGTCTGAAGTATCCTCCATAATAATGTTTTGGCAAATAAAAATTCTATTTCACTTGCTGGTAAGAACCTATTAATGAATTTTCATTAAAAGTTTTCCATAGAAAAAGATATACCCAAATATATAATCTGGTTTTATACTTATTTTTTTTTCTTTTGATGATAGTTAATGTGATATGATACTTAATAGGTTTCCAAATAATTCACTATATCATCATACCATAGTACTTCAACATCAACTGTGTAGATTTTATCTCCTGGCATGTGACCAGTGAGTGGGTTCAGTTTTGGAATGTCTATTTTAGTAGTATTTAGTAGTCTACTAAGGTGATATACTACCTGGTGTTCAACTCCCTTATTATCATTAGTCTCTAGGTTTAATTCTTGAAAAAGTGGTATCCATCTCACTAGCCCGGGTTGGGCATCAAACGCCTTTATCAAGTACCTATGTTATGCATGATCATAAAAAACAATCACTTTCATTACCCATAAATAATATCTAAATTTATCCAATTAAAATAAAATAATAAGGAATTATTTTTTATTATTTTTGTACTTTAGTTGAGTCTCATCCCATGTTCTTAAATAATAAGTTATGATTTTTTATATTCCTTCCATTTTTTGGGAGAGTTATTCTCCTTTAACTTGATTTAATTCATCATAAAGAAACTCAAATGGGCACTCCTAGTTTTTGGGTTTCATAATTGTTGGGGTAATAAAATTTTCTTTCATATCATATAATACCTCCAAAAAATCATCATTAAAACTAAAGTTGTATTATTTTAAAAGTAACCTTGAAAGGGGTAGAGTAATATTACTAAAGTTCTTAATGAATCATCTATAAAAGCCTCATGGTCCAAAAATGATTCAATGTGTCTAACATTGGTGGGATATTACAACTAATTGATTACTTAAAAATTATAATTATTCACTTAAATGATTTTTTTTGTAATTATATGACCCAACACTATCCATTTTTTAACTATAAAGTGTCATTTCTCAATGTTAAAAACAATATTCTTCTATATGAAGGTTTTTGAAACTTTTTCAAAGTTCCATAAGAAATTTTCAAAAGAGTTTCCAAAAACAGTAAATTCATGTAATAATACCTCCAGGAAGTCCTCCACATGATCTAAGAATATACTTAGCATACATTGATAGAAAGTACATAGAACATTGCATAATCCAAAAGGCATCTGGTTGTAGGAAAAGGTCCCGAAAGGGTAGGTGAATCTTTTCTTCTCCTGGTCATATGTGGAAATAGGGACCTAAAATTAACTATATAATCCATCCATGAAACTGTAATTTCTCCTTCCGTCCATCTTTTCTACTATTTGGTCTATAAATGAGATGGGGAAGTGATCTTTTCGGGTGACTTGATTCCGTTTTTATAGTCAATGAATACCCTCTAACTATTTTGGACTATCATAGAGATTAATTCATTTTTATCATTTTTCACTATTGTCAAACCAGTTTTCTTAGGAACCACATGAATCAGACTTACCCATTATGAGTTAGAAATTGGGTATATGATGTCAGAAAAAATAGTTTTTCAATCTATTTTTAACAACTTCTATAATGGAGGGGTTAATTCTCATTTGGGTTTTCCTAATAGGTCTAGAGTCCCACCTAGAAAAATTATATGGGAAAAGACCATGAAGTTAATTTTATGGATGTCACCATGGATCAAACATAATTATTGAATATTTATTTTTAAAAGTTCCATCAAAATTTTCTCTTGGTGTTGGGATATATTGTTATAAATGATCAATAGAAAATTTTCTCCCTCCATAAGATACACAGATTTCAAGTCACAAGTTATAGGTCTTAGTTATAGTGTGGGGGGTTGTTGCAGAGATGAGATTGAATTCAAATTTTCTACTTCAATATATGAAATTTCTTTAGAAATGGTTATCATATTAGCTTCCTCTAAAATCTTATCAAATAATTCATATGTTATTTATTATTGAGGAGAATTTCTAGATTTTAGAGTATTGAATTGTTCATGGGTGTTTTTAGAAGAAAGGTTATCTCTTAAGGATAAAAATTATCCAAACATACTATAGTCTTCCATGGTCTCAATACATTATTCATGTATAATTTCAAAGTGTGACTAATTATTTGAAGGGTTCCTCTGGGAGTCAAGAACATTTAAGTACTCCTTACTATCTACCAACTCTACTATGGGAGTTACATCATGTATGTTAATGACCATATTGTCTGTATTTAGCAATTTTCTTCCCAAAATAATGGATGTATTCCCCATTTATTTATATTCCTCCATTTTTATCACATAGAAATCCACTAGAAAAACCAATCCTTCCCCTCCCACTAGCACATCCTCCCAAAATCCAGCTGGGAAGACAACATATCTCTTTTCCATTTGAACAACCAATCTAATGGGATTCATTTTTTCTATTTTCATGGATGAAAATATAGATTTACATATGAAATTAATGTAATCATCGAGATCACACTAGTAGTCAAAAAATATTAAAGAACCAATGGAGTGGGGAATAGAGAATGTCACTAGATCTTGGCATTTTTTGGGGAATAGTGGTGTGATGTTGGATGCAAAACTTCTCTCTAGGTTGATTATTTCAGTACTATGTAACCTATTTCTCTTGGTAAAAATATATTTGAGTAATGTGGAGTATTTGGGAATTTGAATTATGGATTCTAATAGGGATATATTAATTTAAACTTTCTGAAATGTCTCATGGATTTGTTTGTGAAGTTTCTCTTCCTCAATATTCTTAAATTCGGTAAATCTAAAAGGGAATGGAAGGGTATTCCTTTTTCTCACATTTTTATATTTGAAATGGATTTTCAAGTCTTTCCTTCATAAATATTGTCTTGTTATATTCTTTTATCTTATTGTCATATTGTGTAGGTGGAGTGGTTTTCTCTTCTAGAATATGTACAAAATTTGCCTAATTTACATATTCACATTATTTGGGGTCAGCTTGGTTTTCCTTATGTTATAGTGGCTGAATATCCTTTGCAATCCTTTTGATTATCATGCTCACGATATCCTTTGGGTTGGAAACCATATGAGATATGATTTTCCTGGGTTTTTGGACAACATTTCCATGAGATTCTAAAATTTATTGGATAAATACCTTACTACATTTTCATCTATTATATCTCTATTCTATGTCTTCATTCTCCTTTTGGTGCACTATATAAGGGTTTTATGTAGTTTTTTTGTTAAAAATGTGGTGGTTGGTAGGATTTTTGTTCGTACTGCTACTTGTATGACTTTTAGAAAGGGGTTGGATTCTAGAATTGCTATTGGAGAGAGGGTCTGTTCTAACTTTGTTGACCTTTAAATACTGGTTGGGATTAACCTTATATCCATGGTTAGTTCTATTGAAACTATGTTGGTTGGAATGTAGCTACACAATTATCCATACCCTATAGCTTACACACTGATCATTGAAGTGACGGGGTGATGAACATAAGCCAGATACCTGAGGTGGGATAAGTTGTTATTTCAGTTGTTTTATTTCCATATGTATTACAAGGATGGTCAATTATTCCCAATTGGTTTCAATAACTGGAAATGAGTTATAATCTTTTACCTCATATATGAATAGGGTTACTATACCTCTTGTTCCAAATTGTTGTGAATTTCGAGAAATATTCTCAATTAGAATCCTAGTTCCACAGGTGATTTATCTATATAGTAGCCTCTAGATGATGCATCTAATATGTTTATATCATTATCAATTAGCCCATGGTATAAGAATATTAATAAGTTATTATACTCCATATCTTAGTGAGGATAAATTGTACACAAATTTTTGAATCTTTCCCGATCTTTGTAGAGGGTCTCTCATATAGCTTGTCTGATGGAAAAAATATCATTTCTAATTGTGGTGCTTTTGGAGGATGGAAAAAGCTCTACATGAAAATCCTTTTTATATTATCCTTGTCATGGATATCTATAGGTTTTATACTGTACAACCATTATTTAGAAGCTCCCTCTAATTAAAAGAGTAATTCCTTCCACTCGACTTGTTTTTATGCCACTCATCTTGGTTTGAAGCTCAAACAAACATAGATGAACTCTTTGATGTGCCTATTAGGGTCTTCTCTTGCTAGGATATGAAATTTGGGTAACATTAGATTCATATTGGATGTAAATTCGAAATTATTTTTTTTAAAAGCTTGGTTAATTGATTATTTGGACTGGAAAATTGTACAAAGGTCCCTTATGTTCTCTTTTGGGTTTATTTCCATGTTTGTTGGATTAGAGTGAGCACTTGATGTTTCACTTGAGTCTTCTAACTTGATTTTTTCAATGTGGATTTTTGAGGTTAAGAGTCATAATACTTCCCATTAAAGTCCTATCTATCTTAGGGTAAATATTTAATATTTCTTTATTGGAGTTCGTAGTCATGAAAGTTTTGGGTTTGATTAAACACCTACTCTCCAGAAAAAATTCCATGTTTTTACACCACCCATCCTTGGGGTATGGAAAAAGCTAATTTTTCCCCTAAGGGTATAATATTAGTAATAAACTAAGTTGTATCACAAGATTAGTTTTTTCAATCAATATTTAACGAATGAGAAGTAAAATTTGAGAACAATAATTGAATGACTAGGTAGAAATGGGATTGATTTTAGAAGATTAATTAAGAGAAAAGTGACTTGGTTTTAGTTTTTGATTCCCTTTGGTAATTCTATCATGTACCTTTTGAAATTGAATGTTTTTTGATTAATTATTTTAATGAATGGATTAGTAATAATTTATCCTTGTACACCCTTTATTAAAATTGATTGATAGTGATAATAATCCCCCAAATTTCCTTGGTTGGAATATTCTTCTTCCAAAGTGTGAAAGGCATATTGGGTATCTCCTAGATCACCTTGAAAATTTTAAATCAAGAATTGAGTACCCTAAGTTCTCATATTATCCCACTATGTATTTTCCATCTGTTTAGAAATACAAAAACATTTCTATTCTAGAAACTATATAACCCAATCGGTTTCATCCAATAATAAGAAGAGGGAGAATAATTTTACTAATGAAATTAATTTTATAATATCCAAATTTGAAATAAGAATACAATTGCATCCCATTAAAATTATGAAATCAAAAATTAAAAACCATTCAATAAACTAAAATAGACAGAATATTTTGCTAAAAACTAGTAATAAATCATTAAAATAGTTGACCTCCCCTTATCAGAACCATAGAAATGGTCCACCCCTCCATTAAAAAGGAAGTAATGGGGGTAGATGAGGAAAAGAAATAATAAATGCTAAAATAAATTATAGTAGTGAAAACTGAGTGTTCAGTTTAAGAAGAGGGTATTATATCCTTTGAGTTTTGAATAAAATTTCATCAGTGGGATGGATCCTCCTTTGATAGGTAAATAGTTCTACCTTCGGTATTCTTAAAATTTCCCTCAGATCATAAATATATGCATTTATCTCTTTTATATGAAAATCCCCTAAGACCCATGTGTTGATTTTTTGGAGGCACCCAAATCATTTGGGTGTTGAATATTTCATAATGTACTAAGATCCATGGGGGATGTATCATTATGTGTTTCATGGTATTTTCATGACTAGAGAGATGTGACAGTCCACCTGGGATCGACAGTATTGGTAGTGGACCTTGGTGGTCATGTACATGAAGGGTTTGAACAAAACCTCATATGACCTTAACAATGGCCGTATAAGTCAAAATAAACACCATTGAGGTCATATAAATTTATATAGGTGATCCATGGTGGTCCCAGGTGGTGAAAATAGTAAACAATTGTGGTTTTCCTTAAACCACATACATCCATCATAGTGGCCAAATGAGTTAACAACTTCATTATGGTGGGGGAAGGATTTTGTGGAGTCAACCAACTCAAGTAGGTATGAGAGGTTTCTGATATGGAGATCCTATAGATAGTATCATCCAAAAAATATGGTGGAATCCAATGGTGTAAAACATTCAACAGTGGCTCTTGAGTCACTATCATCTCAATGGTGGATGACGAGTCACCGTCATCTCAATAGTGGATAACAAGTCACTGTTGTATCAACAATGGATCACAACTCACTATCAAATCAATGACAGATCATGATTCACCGTTTTATAAATGGTGGATCAAAATTCATCATCATATAAACGGTGTATTACAATTCACTGTTTTTTAAACAGTGGCTCATAAGTCACCATTAGATCAACTATGGATCATGAGTCACCATCGACTCAATAGTGGCTTATGAGTCACTGTTATATCAAAGGTGGATCACAAGTAACTATTGTATCAGCTAGTATTGGTGAATATAAATGGGATTAGTGGAGTTTAGAGATATCATGAAACTATTGGTGAGTAGTTGAAGCATGAAAACAAAGGTGAGCATTCAAAGTAGTGGAGGTTGGTGGTCCCTTATCCCCTCCAATCCTCTAGCCTTCATAGTGGTCGGAGAGAGATTAAAAATGTCTTATATGGTGATATTCAATGGTATTTGAAATGATACATGGTGTCTCGGGGCTGTGATAGTGGCATCATGATCAACCTCGAGCTTTGGGGTATCGGAAATCGATATTTCTGGTGAGTTGTAGCGGGGGGCTGATAGTCTCGAGGGAGGTGAACAATGAAGATGGGTGGATTGGTGTGTCTGAGATGAGGGATCGTGGGAACAAGAGTGAAACAATACCATTTTGAAAGTGATTAAAAGTAACCATAAGATACCATCCCATATTGAAAGGGAGGTGGGAGGGTGTGATTTTATATGTATCAAGGTGAGACCGTAACCATGCATAAAAGGCGGATTGGAGTCAGAGGAATCCTATTGCCACTATGGGATTGGTCACCTAAGGAGACTATACTCCATCCGACTCATGGGTTTCACCACTAAAGGCTAGTGTGATCAAGACTTGGTCCACCTCTACTCCCTACGGGTTTGACCCCCCCACCCCATGGGCCTCTGTATGGGCTTGATGCTCCCATGTTTTGCCGGCTCTAGCAGGCCCTCCTAAGGGCTGTGTGACCAGCCGACCCTATTGGGTTTGATATGTGGTGAGTGGAACCTGGTTGAAGGTATGATGGGGTATGGATAATAATTTTTATATTTTAAAAATATAAACACTTAAATAAAATTTCAAAAAATTTATAAACAAATCCCCCCATTTTATCTTCTTAAGAATTTATTCTTTTTATACCATTTTAATTCTACATTTCAAATTTCCCGTGATTTAATTAAAAAATTGAAAATACTGAAATTATTCATTTAAAAACATCACAAATAAATAGATTTTAAAACAAAATATATAAGGTAATAACAATGTGTTAATACCCTTGAGAGTAAATGGAGATGGGTATTCACAGCACAAATGTCTGGCCTGAAAAAAATCACAGGAAAATTTCGGTAGCAAAAAGGTTGTATATAAATTTTTAGGTAATGGTTTAATTTGAGTTAAAGGTTTTATATAATTACATTGAAATAATAATAATAGTATAGGGATGTGTAAGAACATGTTCCCTGATGAAAATTTATAAATAACATGGTATAATACAATAAAAGTGCTTTAATAAAGAGGAGGAGAAGAGAATCACCTTACTTCGATATAATAATTAATTTTGTAAAAGTAATAAATTGAGGGGATAAATGATCTATAATTATTATAAATCAATTAGATAGAAAATTTATATTTATCGAGTTATGAAAAAAATAATAAAATGATATTTAAAAGGCTAAAGATAAAGAAGGTTCTTGAATGGAAAAGAAGAGAGAGAGAGATCCCTTACCTTTAGAGAGTGATTCTAAAAGATTGGGAGATGTTTGTTATGATCTTGGAAAAACCTTTGGAGGTCAATAGACATATAAAGTTATATTTAATTAATCCTCAAAGGGTTTTTACAGAAGATTAATTTGAGGCTGGGTGGGTTTTTATAGCAAAAGAGATTGGAATTCTTTATTAACTTCTAAACATAGGTTTATGACTATATAAGATAAAATAATGAAATCCAAAAACCATAAAATGGGGTTTTCCTTAGTATTCTACCAAAGTGGATAGGTTTTCATTATTTTATAAGTCTAGTTACTGAACTACTTAAATTAATACCATTAGTAATGTGAAAGAGAGTCATGTTTATAAATAATTGAATTTAAAACCTTAAAATATTATATAGGTTTTGTAGGATTCATTAAAGGTATATAAAATTAATAAAATAACTTTGAAAAAAACAAAATATTTTAAAGGGTAAACATATTTTTGGGTTTTTATGGCCTTTATAGCATTTATTACATCTCTTTTTTTCTATTATGATGTCACGATAGATAGTTTATATTTATACCGTATTTAATTTTTACCCAAAAATTCGACTATCTTAGAAAATTATGAAAGATTCTCCATTGAATAATTTTGACATTATTATTTAAAAAAATATATTTAATTTATAAAAATAATTTTATAAATACGATAATTTTCACTTTTAAATAATAATACATATTTGCTGAAAAATACTAGTTTTTACGAAACTAACAACGTTTTGACCCTTATAAAAATTATTTTGGAATTAATTAAATTAAAATATTATTTATGTATACATAAATATTATTTAATAAGAAATTTTTTTAGAAATACAATTTAAATAAAAACTGTTAAATTTATCAACAAGAGTGCTTTAATTAAAACCCAATATTTTTTAAAAATAAAATTTTGGTTTATTCATATCAAAATCTAAATTTCATCAAATCATATGAAATTTTAATAATCAAAAGGAATAAATATAATTATTATTTTATTAAATAGGTAAAAACATTTATACTATTTGGGTCTAGATAAAAAACCTCTTATTTCACTAGAACACTCCCAAAGGATAAGGTGTGTGATAGTGAAACTTTCTTGGGGTTCTTCAGTGAACATGGTTTGGGCCATGATCTTCATATATGACCTCCTGCCTTTTTTAATACATAAAACATTAATTATATGGTACAACACTTAATAAAACTGAAGATATTTTGAGGTTTAGTTTCTTTTAAATTAAGAAAATAATGCCTGAATAACATAAAAATTATTTAAATCCACTTGAAAGGATTCTTCATAGGTTCATCCTAAGTTACTTTTACTATATATCATATTTTGGGGACATGCATAAATAGAAAGGGGTGAGAATAAATACCAGTAAGTGAATAAACTAATGTTATGTTTAGTATGTGAACATGAGGTATAACAATGGGGAATGATAATAAAAACACGAGGAATATAATAATAGAATGATTATTAATTGTAATGTGGAAATGTGGAAACAATAAAAATATTATACATTAATAAGCATATCATCATGTTTTATCACCAAGGTGCTGTAAATCATAATTACAAAGGCTATTCACCAAGGTATCATAAAATATGTAATATTTATAGGTTAATTATTTACATAATTCATTATAGTTATATCAGGGAAAAACCCTAATATGTGTTAATTTATGCAAGCTGCATTGATCAAAATAAATTATTTCATCAATATCCCAAGGATAATAAAGAACAAGTTTCATATAAAATTATTGAGTACATAAGTTCTCAAAGACTTGATCATTACTTAAATTTTAACCCATAAAAAGGGAATGTTGGTTTATTATATGTAAATATATAAGTAAATAAATTATTTTTATATATAGATGAATTCCCATCATTGAGAAAGGGGTTTGGGAATTCCCAATGTAAGAATATTTATTATAGAAGAGATAAATTCAAGAAAATAATTCAGAAAAATAATGGTATAAAACATGGATTAGGGAAAGGGTATAATGGGAGGTAAAAAGGTATTCCACTTATGAAAATATATTTTTCAAGTAATGGGATAAATAAAAAGTGAATTAATATAGTTAAATTCAACACTTTGAAAGCTTACCACAAAATAGGAACTTGAATGGAAAAGAAGAAGCGAATAATTCCCTTAAACTGAAGATTTTCTTCCTAAAACTAGAGGATGACACCTTGAGGACTTCAAAAAACCCATAATGTGTTATTTGGAATGTTAAATGACATAAAACTATCAAATTATGTATTTTTAGTGGATAGTAATGGTGGATAGGATGGTATTTATTGTAAAATAGAGGGACTTGTTTAATAAATGTAGCTATTGGTATTCTAGGTTACGAAAAATGAAAAAATTGATTTCCCATATTTTTTATCATGTATTTAGACATTTAATTCATGTGTTTCATCATTTTAATATATTAGAACCTAAATCCATATTTTAATATTAATTCGGACATGGTAATGTGATTTTCCCATAATATAGAGTTTTAAAATCATAATTTCTATTTTGGGATTTTGAAATTTATTTATAGGTTTGGAAAATGATTTAAATACATTAAATTACTTTATATTATTAAAATAAAACATTTGAAACTTTTTATTTTTTTTAACTATTTATTACGTCATTATTACATATATATGAAGTCATAAAACATACAGAAAACACAAAATTGTATTTTTTCTTTTCCTTGAAAAATAATTTTTTTAGAAACTTATGAAAAATTCACCTTAACATAATTTAAACAATATTATTTGAAAATATAAATTTTATTTTATCAATTTGTTTCAAAATATTATAATTTTAAATTTATATAATTTTTTTATTTACTATAAAATAATTTTTTTATGACACATTCAAATCTTCGACACATATAAAAATTTATTTTCCCGTTGTATAATTTTATTATCATTTATAATTATATAAATAATGTTTTGAAAATATATTTTATGAAAAAAAATTATATAGAATACCTAAGTTTATTATAAAAGTGAATATATTTTTTTGAAAATACAATTTTATTTGTATCCAAAAACCAAATTATCAAATTAAAATTATTTTCACAAACATTTTATTATAAAAAATAATAATGAAAATGGGATTGAAAAAGTAACTATTGTATTTATATAAAGAAAATTACAATCTTATGAGAGTAAAGTCTAGACACATAACCCTTTATTACACCAGCATACGCCAAAAGGGTAAGGTGTGCGACAGTGGTAGTTTCATGGGGTGGATCAACTAACACTGACCTAGTGGTGATATCCACGAACTTTAACTTCTACCATAATTGATTTTATTTGAGATTTAATTTTTGAATTTTACTTAGGATTAGTCAAGAGTGAAACCCAATGATGATACCTCCCTCCCAAGTTATGGTAAATGGGATTCCAATGGAATGACTCTACTTGTTGAGGCCATTGTTTCTCATTTTTTAATCAATTACAATTTTTTATTACCTTTTATAAACACAAAATCTAACAATAAAATTATTATCAATGACCATAGTTCCCAATGGTTATATTTATAGTCATATTGACCAATGGTTAGATTACTATTACAATGATCATATTACCACCTATAAATACCTCTTTATTTCTTTATACATTATTCACTATAATTACTCTCTAGGTTCTATATTTTTCCTTTTCTAAAATTTCAATTAATTTACATTATAATCTTGAACTTCTCCTATAAACATTTTGGATCAATCTTTAGTTCTTGAATCATTGCTTGTTCTTGGTCAAGGATAATGCCTAGTGAGGAAATATCTTTCAGAATGTATAATAAATATGATTCATAGGGTATGATCCAAATATTCAATGAAATCAATTATTTTTTCTAGGTTAATTGAATTTATCATAACCATTAATATTTACTAATGATAATAGTCAGCGTACAACAACTATATTGTAAATAGTTATGATAATTAAGGGTCTTTTAAATAAGATAGTATATAACTCAGAATGGTACAAAATATTAAAATTAGTGCATGAGTTTTCTATAAATTCATTGTATAATAAATTATTTTTTCATTAAAAAAAGTATTTTAATTTATAAATTTTTGGGTGGTTACATTTTATCCAAATATAGAAGAATAAATTTTTATCGAATTATGAAGATGACGAAGACAGTGAAGAAGAAGATTAATGAACTAGTGACGATGATGGTAAATAAATTTTTATTTCAAAATTGAATAGTAAAAAGTTCACCAGTGATGAAAACTGTAGATCTAAAGAAGAAGAGACTCAGATAGAGTTTATACTTAATAGAGTGTTAAATCATTGCCACTAAAAAATTGTAAGTATTGAAAAAAATAATCTAAATAAAGAAAATATCTTAGAAAATAATAAATATTATTTTATGAACAAAAAATTAATGTTTCTAAAATATATTGAAGATATGATTAATTTTATTTATGAAAATAAGAACCTCAACCTTAATGTTGAAGAAAAGTTGAATGTGAGGGAGGAAAAATTATAACTCATTCAACAAAACTTGTAAAAGATAAGATAGGAATTAAAAATTTCCAAAACCCAGTTATATATGTTTTAGAAATTTACAATATGTGTAAAAATAAAAATGATCATAAAAAAATCCTGAAAGGTTAATAATAAGGATGAATATGGGCTGATGAAAACACCAGTTAAAAAGATCATGTATGTAGTGAAAATAAGTAAAGTTAAAAAACAAAAGTTTTAAGTTTTCAATGTTTGAACCAAAATATGATACTATTAGAAATTATATTTAGGTTTAGTATAATTACAAGATAAAGAAGAAATTCTTAGGAAGTAACCCATATTTTGGTAGCCAATGAAATTCAAAAATAGAAGGTAAGAAAGTTGATAAAAAATAGGTACACAACTTCAGTCAATATGTAAGTTATATACGGAAATAAGATTTATATGGTTATTATTTCTGATATGAAGGATTTGGATATTTCAAAAGATATGTTAGTTCAATCATAAATTATATAATTATTCTTATAGAAAATAGAGGAAACTTTCCTGGGGGAGTCAACCCACTAAAAGAATACAACTTGAGAAAGTTAGTTTGAATATAGAAAATAGATTCCAACCCTAGAAAACTATTTAGGAATGATTTTATTAGAATTTATATCTTAAAAAATGATGCCTTATAAATATTTTGGAATAATAAAGTTTATAAAATAAATCACAAAATCTACATGAAAATGAAGAAAAAGGTAAGGAAAAGGCCTTATCTATTGAAATTTCTCAAAAAGCTATAAAAGGAGAACGATCTTAAATATTGGATAGTGGTTGTTCTTTATATATGGAAGGATAGTTTTATTTAATGAATAATGTGAAAGATTATAAATAATTTATAATGAATGTCAGAAACTATGATTCACTCATAATCAAAGGCATTAAATATTTTTAATTGGAGAAGATTTGTAAAAATACAAAAGATTATTATTTCCTGATGGGGTGAAACACCACTTGTTGAGTGTTTCAATAAATTGCGTTGAAGGTAACAAATTTGGTTTTAGAAGATATTTTTTTGTAAAATGACTTTAATTTGTGAAATTTATCATAAAAGGTAAATAAACCTAGTGAAACTTATTTCAAGTTGGTGATGTTAAAAGCTCTTATTATCTGAGCGTGATGAAAAAATAACTAGGTCATATAGGGATCGGGTATATGTGTTATTGGAATATGAGTAATCTTACAAGGATATAATTTTTTTGATTTTTTTGATATTATAATAAGAATAGATTGATGTTGCTCTATATTTTAGATAAGGAATATTATTAACTCAACACATATGAAAGTTGAGACACATTTAACTTTTCCTTTGGAGCTGATACACCCTGACATTTGTGGGGTAATGAGAAAAAAAATAAAAAAACAGAGATAAATAATTTCTTTCTTTTATTGATAAATTCATTAACATTTCATATATTATTTTTTTGAAACATAAATTTGGGGCTGTCAAATATTTAATAGTTTTAGGATAAGTATAGAAAAATTATGGATATTCAGTGAAGAATAATAGAATTTATAATGATAGTGAACATAAAAATGTGATGTTTAGAGATTATCTTAAAAATAATTGAATTATTCATGAATTTAGTGAGCTATACACACCAAAAAAGAATGGTTCTTTTAAACTTGGAAATATAATTTTGGCTGAGATGGAATGAACTATGTTAATATAATATAATACTTCTAAATACTTTTGGAGGAAAGTTACTAGAGATGAAATATGTATTTATAATTGATGTTTCTATAATCCAAACTCTGATATTACTCCTTAATAGATTTATTTCAATTAAATCCCAAATTTTATATACTTAAGGGTGTTTAAAAGTCCATTCATTATTAATATTAAAGGTGAAAATCCTGTTAAGTTTGATCAAATATGTGTTAATGGAATATTTCTTTGATACCATCATAACACTAGAAGCTATAGATGTTATATTAAAAATAGATGAAAGATTTTTGACTATATAGATGTGAAGGTTCTTGAAAACTCTTATTAGAATGTTTCACAAACCATTATATATGTGTAAGAAAGGGATAGTTTAGTGGTTGCAATTGAACAATGGGACAATGTTATTAATTAAGGTAAAAATGTTTAAATTTCTTAATATGAAGATTCTGAATTAGCTATCTCAAGTGTTGAGGAATAATTATGTTTATCTCATCCTAGGATGAGTAAGAAAGTGGAAGTTATAAACCTCATTGGAGATCAGTGAAAACAAGTTTAAACTAGAAGAACATTTGGGTTAGTATCACATACTTTTTTATAATCACAATTTGATCAAAATAATGATGATGGAAGTTTGGAGAATCAAAAGTGGATTCATGTAATGAATGATGATATGGATTAGATAGAGAAGAATGATACATGGGAAATTATACCTAACTACATAGTAATAATGCAATTGGTAGAAAAAGGGTATTTTGAAACATGTTGGATGAAAAAGGAAAAGTGGTAAGAAATAATGAATTGCTGGTTTGTAAAGGTTAATAACAAATTTAGGTAATTGAATTTTATGGACCTTTACTCTAGTGAAAATATTAAAAAATATCCAAATATTTCTTGATATCACTTAAAAATGAAGATATAAAATTTTCTATATGGATATCAAGTTAACTTTTGTTAAGGGAGAGTTATATAAAGAAGTTTATATAAAACTTCATGGTTAGAAAATATATAATCTATGTGTGAAAGTAAAAGAAGGATTTTTATGGGTTGAAGAAAAAATTGATAGAATGGTATTCCAAATTGGATAACTTCTAAAGGAATATTAACTTCATGAACATAATAGTTTATATTAATCTCTAAATAAAAGAAAATAAAAAGTTTTTTTATCATTGTGATAGTTTATGTTAATGATATCATATTCATAGTAAATAATAAAAAACATGTAAGAAGTTTTATTAGGAGATGAATAATATTTTTTAGATATCTATTTAAGAGAAATGAATTACATTCTTGGTTAAATATCTCTCAAATTAAGAAGTATATTTTCTTATCTTAAGAAAATTTTGATAAGGAACTTTCGAAGATGTTTGGCATGGAAAAATCAAATCTAGTTTTCACAATGATTTTAGTGGGAAATAAGTTTTTAAAATGAAATACAATATTATATATAATAGATTCAATTCTGATATAGTGTATATTGTTACTATTTGCGCTAGGTATCCAAGTGAACACAAATAATATCATATCATGGCTTGAAAATTAATTATATTATATATTAAAAGAACAAATGATTTTGGGTTGAAATATTATAACAAATAATATATTGATATATTTGGTCACAAAAATGATGATTGGTCAGGAAGTGTAGATGATAGAAAATCAATTTATGGTGGAGTGTTTTTATTTTGAGAAAGATGCATTACATTATATAAAAAAGATACAAAGTTTAATGACTCTCATTACAACAAAATCTGAGTATGTTCTTCCACTAAAGTTATACCACAACATATATGGATGAAGACACAGTTGGTAGAGTTGTTTATTAATGTGAAGATTCCACTTCTCCAGGGTTATGATAATGAAAGTGTTATTAATATTACTTAAAATTCAGTGAAAAATTCCATTTCCAATCACATTGAAATTAAATAGAAGTTCATCAAAGGGCATGTGGAAAATAATTATCTAAAAATGTTTTTTGTTAATACAATGGATAAAGTTTCTAATATCATCACAAAACCCTTTCTAAAGGGAACATTTCCTAATCTAGGGTTGATAATGGATTTTTAAACTCCCTCTCTTCAAGGATTTGGTATGTGAATACACTACTAACTCTTCTTGATTTTGGATAGTTTTGTCAGAGGGGGGGAAATATTGTAACATAAATTTATACATTGGTATTAATTTTAACTTTGGAGGGAAATAATGTAATTAGCGGGATATTTTACATGGGGTTAGATGTGATTTTAGAATGTGTGAACTATTTTTACAATCTATTAAATTTGATATAAGAAATTTTTTTCTTACAAGTTGAAGTTATTTTTATTATTAAAGTTTCAATTAGAGGAAGAAGTTTCTTACGAGGTGAATGGAAAATATTCTTATGTAACTACTTATGGCCATCATGATATTTTTTTTCAAGTATTCTTGTTTCCTACATCGAGTTCACTCATGTAGGCATATAATTATTGTATAAATAATCAATTACATGAGTTTCAATGCTTCTGATATTTATGTTCCTTGTTTGAAAAAAATATAAAGGGGGATATTGGTAAGAACAAGATGTGTTGATAGTGTTTTTAAGAATCTGTAAAATTTTATATAAAATGATTAATAAGGTATTGTCTTTTTTTTTTCCAAACAAAAATCACCTTACTATGTTATGTTCTCTGATAAAGGTGATCAGATGAAGAAAATTAGACCACGTTTACTAAGATGAGTCCATAGAAGATATTATTACAAAATGAATTGATTAGATTGAATTTTATGTTGAATGTATATATTATATTTCTTACAAGGTTCATCAAACATAGTGTTCGGTGAAGTTAAAATATCTTGATTCTTTTCTGTTCTAATTGTTTATAATATCACGATCACTAGATGTTTTCATGATCCAAGCATAATTTGAAAGAAGGATAAATTCATTTGAATTTACATAATTCATACTATGATTTTATGTGGAAGCTCACCATATTGAAGCTATTAGTCATCGTTTTTATTATATATAAAGGTTCAACATATTTTTATTACACTGCATAAGGGTGCATGAAAAGATACAAAATTTGTGTTTGTCGTTTGTGAAGTTTTTCAATCTGAGAAAAGTTGTTAAAGGAAAAAGGGAAGTTTATAAGAAATTACTTTGGATAAATATCTATCTGACGAATACCAATAGAATATATTTCACAATTTCATTTTTCAGAGTCCATTAGAAAAAAATCTTGAATCGTTTTTTACAATATCAATATGATAAAAATTTATAAATTGGTGAAGAGAATTTTTTATAAATTCATTAGATGGAAGTATTTAATTTTTTGGATATATAGTTTTGGTTGAATTTATCAGACAAAATTTTCTATGTGAATATCAATCGTCCAAGGTAGTAGTGTAAAGGAAATAATCAAAGAGTTATGATTCAAGTCATTTGAAATAGGTAGTATTCAACAGATTTTTTTCAAGTAATTCCAATGAAGTTATCATATGGATATCATCAGATATAATTATAGCTACAAAGTTTCATCAGATGAATAATTATTTTAAATCTTTACCAGTTTAAATATCTTTATGAAAGTTTCCTAAAGATATTAAAAATGATGATGCGATGTTGAGTGTCAAATGTTTTTTAATATAATTTTTTTTATAATATTTAAGAAGTTAATTAAAGATAAAGTTGAGGAATTTTATTTAAGGTCATAGATTCTAGAGTTTAAAATAATCTTCAAGAATATTCTAAAAGATTTGAGAAGCATCTATCAAATTGAAATGAGTGGGAGTTTTTTATATTTGTGCATTCATTGGGTGGAAAAATAAAATTGAATTTCAAAATTTAATCATATTTATACGTCATAAATAAAGGAAGGAAGTATATTATCCGGTTATCATGGTCCTCACATATATAAAGTTTAAGTTCTAAAGAAAAGGTGTCATATAGAGACACCATATGAAGAGAAAATAACCAATTTTTGAGCGGCATAAGTTTTAAACCAAGGTATATCTTCGTTAAAGAAGATGTTGTTACCAGATAGAGGATTTGTAGTCATTGGCCTAAGATATAAATAAACATGATATATTTTTTCATATCATTTTTTATTAAATAGATACTATTCCAAGGGGATCAAAAAAATGGAACGTAAGAAAGGGTGTCGGTCTTTAGAAGGCACCAAGTAGAGTTTACCAGAAGGAAGATCATACCGAGTTTACTAAGAAAATCTGTGAATGGACATACAATTTATAAAGAATTCCAAAGAGAAATTGATTTCATATTTCTGATTAAAAAATTGAATACAAATAATTACTTGCAAGAATATCATGTGTGAAGAAAGTTTAAGAAGCACAAAGATAATATACTTTTAACACCCAAGATTCAATTATAGTAACATTTTCATTAAGAAAATGATTAAAACCTAAATGTTCAGATTTTATAAATTTAATTATGTTAAGTAAATATTAATTTTTAAATCACAATATCAAAATTAAGTTATAATGAAATTGTTATATTTTTATGAAATGATTTCTTTTTCTGTGAATAATTAAAAGTACTCATTTTTCAAACAGTATAATTTCTTTTCATTAAATAAAATAATTTAAAAGTACAATTATATTTTTAATTTACTCTTAAATTTAAATATGATCCATTTTATTTTGAATAATCTAATTTTAATCTATAGATTTTTTTTATTTTGATATATGTTAGTTTTTATACTTAAAACCCCTTTTCCTAAAAACAAAATTTCATTATATTTTATGAATTTATATTAATTTTAATTTATAATTTTACAAGAAAATGAATATTTAAAAATGGATACTATATTTATAATTATTGTTTTCAATTTTTTTAATAGGTCCTTTTTTATTCTTGGTCATTATGAATAGTGTCTATGGTAAAATCTATCACATCAGTAAAGGGTAAATCAGACAACTAAGGTTAAAAATAACTTGATATGACATTAAAAATCAACCTAACACTTGAATTAATTTCATTAGATGATTAAATTTTTCTACAATCATAAATACTTCAAAAATATGACCTTTTTTCTATTTGTCTATGATTTTGACCTTTATTATATTTAAGTGAAAGATAAAGTACAAAATACAACTTTTCATCTTTTAACATATATAATATTTTTTTGATAGGGATAACAAATTTTATTTTTATTTTTAGGTGTTTATTATAAATATCACTTATTATTTTCTTAGGTAATTTTTTTTAATTTTTAGTAATTGATTAATTAGCTAAAATTCGTATGCAAGGCTGACACAATGCTTTTGGAAGTAGTAAAAAAATCAAATAAATGATTTTAAAAAGTCTAAAATTAATTTCTTTTGAGTGAGTTATAGAGTCATGTGAATTTTATAGAAAAATATAATATATAAGGGATGTGTTAATGGTTTATATTTTAATTTATTTTATGTCATGTTCTTTTCAAAGTTAAATAAATAAATAGTTCTAAAAATGACATTAATTATATTTTATAATAAATAATATTTTATTAAATGTTTTAAAATTAATAAAAATATAATCTTCAGAAAAATTAATGTGATACGGTTTAAAAAATCAACCATGTTCCCTTTATTGGATTGTTTTTCCATTTATGGTAATATTTTTATCCCTTAAAGTGTAGAAAACTTTAATATTGTCGTAATTGTCAAAAGGGTTTACATGGGGTTAAAACTAAAAGATAAGGGTGAAAACATAACCAAATATTGTCCAAATTTTATTGTATGTGAGTATTTAGACTCATAATGATATTAGTTTAGAATTATATCTATTTAAACACATTTAAACAAGAAAACTAGATCAATTCAATACTTTTTAAAATTCCAAGAATACCAATCCACACACTTATAAAAGGACACCACTTTTATCATTTCATTACACCAATTTGAGAAACACATATCAACAAAAACCTTCCCAATTACATTTTAAAAATACTTATCTATTTTTTAGAGGTTCTTTCCCTTCCAAAATACCATCCCTAGTAACCTTAAGAGAAAATTTAAAGGAAGTCTACTAGAGAATATGCAATTGTCTTCATCGAATCTTTTAAGTTTATTTATTATTATAATTACACTTAATGTGTTGTAACCATCATAAAATAAGAAATATAGTATCATAAATTTACTGATAAGTTATTATTATTATGGTAAAAACATATCTTATCTTTTTTACATCCTATGAAAAGAGGAAACAACGCTTATACGTACGTACAACTTGCTATCTCCAAGTAGCAGTGTAATTCTTTTTTTGTCACCACTTTACATGGATAATTATAAATATGGAACTAATATATATAAATATATATATTATAGTTATGAAATAACTATTATTCATGAATTATAATATCCTATATACCTCCTTACCTTTCAGTTCATCGGAAAAAAGTAGTATATATCGTGCGTAAATGTGGACTACCACCTTTATGAAGTGATGCGATTCATATTTCATTTAAACCTTACATAGATGGTAATAAGGATAGATTTAATGAATATATATGATATTTATATCATTATTAAAATTCTACAGTTTATGTAAGAATAGTCAATGTACAAGGACCAGAACTACCAAATCCAAATATATAAGAATAAAAGAAGTTAACAACCAAAATAATAATAATAATTGAAGATTTTTAGTAAAAAGATTATAAAATGTTATAAAAGGATCATATATGATATTATCGATATTTATATGGTTTTGGTATATAATTATAATAAATCTAAATTTATTATATATGAGGTTAAAAGAACTTACGATGAAATTCGAAGGCGTGGTAAGAGATTTCTTCTCAATTTACATTGTATTGAGAGATATTTTTTATTGTGAAACTATTTAACATATGTGGTGTATATAATACCACTTTTAATTATTTAAAATGAATATATATTTATTTATACTTATTATAAATTCAATTCAAGTTACTCTTTCAAGTTGAATGTTTAAAATAAAAGATGATCTTATTTATCTTTCTGATCTTGTATATTTTTATTCTATGGAAATAATTTGAAAAATTATTTTAAAAATTTATTTTTATTTACTGATATTATTTATGAAGAATAATTTAGGATATATTTGATTTTTACATGGTTTTAAAGGAATATTTCTAATTTTTTCTTGAGAAATGGGTCATTTTCAACTTTTTCTATGAAAAGACAAAAGGAATGTTTTATTTTTAATGTATAAGGAATTAACAGACATTGAGACCACCATTAATATTTTATGATCTTTATCTTATTCAAAAATATTTAATGGTTTTTACAACAAAAACTATTTAATGAAAAATTATTTTAATATTTTTCTTCCATTTTCCAAAATACATTATTTTACTACAAAACCTATATTTTTGATGAATTTATGGTCATATCTCATCTATTTATTAATTTTATAGTTGTTAACTTTATATTTAAATATTCAATATATTGTGAACATTGGGACATTAAATTTCTCTTAAATATTCATATTATTTGTATCATGTATGTGATTATTTCTTATATCGTATACTATTTCAACAAATGGAATTTTACTTTGAAAGTTATTTGATTGAGTTGGGAAATATTTATATTCTATATTCATTACATAATAAAAATATTTATTGATAAGACATATTGTTAGGAATTAAATTCAATATTTGAGGAATGCATTAGATATGTAGCGATGAATGGGGACCAGAATTCTATTTCACTTCAATGAATTGGTAGGACTCACATGATAAATCAGTTGTCCAAATAAAATGGGTTTTTGGTGTATGATTACCTATAGTTTAAATTTTATTGTCATAAGGATTTAATGATAGAGATATCATGATGTCTGATATCATGATGTCCAAATTTGATCATTTCCTTAATTAAAAATTTAGTTATTCCTATACATGATATTTATGTGTTGATATAATCCATGGATAAATTTTGTGCTCAAGTTATTGTTTTAATGGAAATCATTTTTGGGTTTTTACCTTTACCTTTTGATTATGCCTTATTTACTCATGATATCTTCTACTTTTTATAACCATTACCCAGAATCTAATCTCTATATTTATTTTTTTCCCTAGATATAAATAAGGATATTATAAATAATATCAAAGATTCTATAATATTTCTTATTTTACGTATTTTTATATTTCTAATGTAATATGGGAATCATGTATGTACCTAGTTATTCAAGATCGATAAACTAATTGAACTTATATGGTGATATTCCATTTATCTTGTACCAATATAATAAAGTGAACACTAGCTCAAGGTTACTAGAGTTGGGGTGGTTATAGTTGATAGAAGATAATCTTTAGTAAAATCCTTGGGAACATGATTTTAAATAAACATAGATAACATGATAAATTTAGTAATCTATTATATGCCTTAGCATTTCATCTGGTGGATCCCATGTTCTTTTCATCAATAATAAATATAGATGTACGGTGTTGTGCATTTATTACAGGGAAATCAATGTTGTTAATATAAATAACAAGTATCTAATTATTATCATTGATGACTTATCTTATCAACTTTGCAGACCTCAATATTTTTCAAATATTGACCTTCATTTTAGGTATCATAAAATGGGATTAAATAAGGAAGATATTCCAAAGACAACATTTCATATGAGGTATGGACATTATGAGTTTATAGTAATTCCATTAGGATTGACGAATAATCCTTATGTTTTTTATGGATTTAATTAACATAGTATTCAAGGAATATCTTAATAATTTTTTTTGGTATTTATTGATGACATCTTAGTATACTATAAAAGCTCTGATGATTATAATAACATTTTTTGATCATTCTTGAAACTATCAAAGGGAAAGAGTTATATGGTAAATTTAGAAAGTGTGGATTTGATATCTATAAATTTTTATTTTCTTGTCCATATTATCTCCAAGGATGTAATCTCAGCTAATCCTATAAGGATAAATACATATCAACAAACACAATCGAGGTTTGTAGTTTCATTGTATTGGTAAGTTACTATAAATGATTTTCTTAGAATTTTTCCTGACCAGATAACCCATTTACTAAGATTACATGTAAATGGTATAAGTTCATATAGACTAATACATTTGGAGAAAGTTTTGAATAATTGAAGAAGTGATTTCTGAATGATCCGATCTTGACTCTACCATTGGGAAATTATGGATTTGTGATTTCTAGTTATGCATTTGAGAATGGACTTGGTTGTATCCTTATACACAAGGGTAAAGTTATTTCTTATATATTAAGGCTATTAAAGGACCATGAGAAAAGCTATCTAATTAATGTTATTGATTTGATAGCCACAATATGTTCTTTTAAGATATTGATAAATTATCTATATGGTGGAATATGTAAGATATTTATAGTGTTGTACTAATAATGTTGTTCTAATATATCCCTTGTAACTTTGATTTTGATGATCACAAAGACCCATTATATGTTACTATTTTTTTTGTTTATATAAGTGTTCATCAGGGTTTTAAAGTAATCTTTTAGTTTATTATATTAAATTTGACAATTTTTAAATATGTTGAAAATTTTCTTTAAGTATTGAAATTTGGATTTGTGAGGCATTCAACTATGTGGAGAAATGGTTATACCGAGAAATCAGTTATGCTATAAAATTGAATACACCATAATATTTTCTATGTGGAAATCACATATGTAGATAAATCATTTATGTGAGAAATTAAGTTTATCAATCAAATGTATACATGAATTGGTTACATAGAGTAATAATCCATGTGATTTAGATATGTGGTGAAAAAGAAAACATGGTTCCAAATGGTTATATATTTTATTTAGCTATATCCAATTTTGATACATGAGAGATAACCCTATATGATGAAACTAGGATAAATGAAGAACACCTATGCAATTTAGATATGTGGATTAATCATCTACGTGAAGAATGACTATATGGATCAATTTATCCATGTGAATTAAAATTAGTGAAATTCTACTACATGGTGATCCAAAATCGAATACATCGTTATGAAACCTATTATTTATTATAATTTGTGTAATTTTAGTAAAAATTACTACTACCAACCATCCATTAAATATTGGACTACCACTTTATGTTAAAATTGATTATAAAAATTTTCATGTACCAAGAAAAGAAATAAGTATAAAGATAACATATTGGTCAGTACTGTTTCTGAGGTATTTTATAGAATTTTTTTTAGAATTTAATTCCAAGCCTAGAGTATATATATATATATGATGTTGTATGAAAAAAAATAAAATTTTTTCATGAATTTTTCATGTTTGGAAAATATGATAATATATGAAAGAACAAAAGAAATCACATAAACAACCAAATGTCGCCCCTGAATCTCTATACATTTGGATCTATTTTACATAAAAATTATAATAAGATTCATGTTCTATATATTCTCTACAAGATC
This sequence comes from Viscum album, assembly GCA_963277665.1. NCBI lineage: Eukaryota > Viridiplantae > Streptophyta > Magnoliopsida > Santalales > Viscaceae > Viscum > Viscum album. The sequence continues at coordinate 660,071,792 of OY728140.1, forward strand.
ATATTTTTAGTGCTTCATAAGTGTCTCCTTGATCCACTTATCATTATTATATTCTCTCCTGTAGATTTCTTATCTTCTTTCTATTGTATCTTACAATTGTGAGCTTCTTTTACAAACTATATTATTTATTCTCTCTTTCTATATATTTGTAAAGGTTCATAGTTAAATAAACTTGAAGTATATAGTTTGTAAACCATGATTGGATCCTAGTTAAAAGATCTTGATATATTCCCAATCTATGAAAAATTATAATCAGTTATAATATCCTTAGGAAAAGGAATGTCAGTCCTCAGTAAAAGTAATGGTATAGTTAAAATCATGAATCTCAAGAAGTTTACCATTGGTGAAGTGGACTATGGGATTTAAACTTCCCAAAACACTATTGATATCTAGTATCTGATCTGTTTTATTTCTAATATTAATTTCAACAATGTGAATATGTTAAATAAAGATCATATGTAATTATATTTTAAAGAGGGATATTTTCTAATAAATTTTTATTTTAAAAACTCAATTCGGATCCCCTATATATTCTTAACATGGCTTGTATCTGAGTAGAAATTAGTATTAAAGGTTGTGACATTTAATTTAATAGATTTTAATGTTTGATGATATAATATCATCATGAAAATGGATTATATTACTGACAATTGTGAAGGTATGAAAATGGTAATGGATCCCTACTTCAATGGTGAGAAATATGGTTGGTGGAAGGAAAAGATGATAATATATTTGAATAACCTTGTCTTGAAGGTTTATTTACTAGTTTTTAATCCTTATGAAACTAAAAAGAGGAAACCTAAAACATGGGAAGCTAATACTAAATCCAGTTATGAATTATCCTCTAAATCCATGAACGCTATCAACAGTTGTATAAGTACTGATGAGTTCTACAGAGTCTCAAAATTGGAAATCTCTCATGAAATTTGGACTGCTGTATCAACATATTGTGAAGGAATAGACAATGTTATAGATATTTAATATAATATTTCTAAGATTATATTTTACACTTTCAAGATAATGGTACTAGAAAGAATCACCAAACTAAATGGAAGATTATTGAGGTTGTAAATAATTTTAATACTTTAATAACACACATTACTAAACTAGGTCAATATTTGAATATCCAAAAAATTATACCATATAGATGGAGTGGAATATAGGATTCTATTTGGAAATATATATATTTCATTAGTTTTTAAATAAAATATCTTATTATAACTTTCATGATATATGAGGATGATATGGAAATTGAAGATGGGGAGAATATATTGGTTAAAAACGATAATGCTACTCTGAAAGTTTTAAATTTGAAGGATAACAAGGAAATTAAAAAAATAGAATTCACTAAGTCATTTGATGAATATATATCAAATATTTATTCCTTAGATAGTTATATTTATTATTTCAAAATAAAGGTAAAATATTTCTATAATAAGGGAAGAGGTTTTATAAGACCCTTCACTAAGTAAAAGAAAGTTGAGGGAAATTCTAAAGAAGTTAAATGTTAAAATTTTAACAAGATGAATCACAATAAGAAATAATTACCTTAATTGAAATATAAAAAGGAATATATTAAAAAGAAATTCAAGAAGTTTTTATATAATAAGAAATCTATGAAATCAACATGGAGTCCTTATAAATATTTTAGTGATGAAACATCTTTAAATTCAGAAGAGGAAATTTCTAATCAAAATTTTAACATGTGATTTATGGAATACTATAATGAGGTGAATTCTTTTTATTATTCTGAGTATGAATCTGAATCAGAAAATGGAAAATTATATTTTTAATAATTAACTTAATGTTGTACCACACTGAATAAAAATTATAAAATCATAAATAAGAAAAATAATACTCTAAAAAATTCCTATTATGTTATTGTAAATGAAAAGGAGGTCATAAACAAACAGATTTTATATTTGAAAACCATTATAGATAATTTTACTGCTTCTTTTGTTGTAAATGTTAAAAAATTAAGATCTTACAAAAATAAGTTCAACATTTTAAAGATTCTGTAAGTGTTTTCACAAAAGGCTAAAATTATTTAAATTAAATTATTATAAATAATAAATTACATAAAAATAAATTTGGAATATAAATCCAAGGTGTGAAACAAGAGCTTTATAAATTGTTTTTTCTGGTTTAAGAAAAAAAATCTCTCTAAAGTTATTTTTTTCACTTTATTGAATTAATACCTATGCTAATAATTATGGATTAATAGATCCTCCATTTTGTGAAGTTAAACATGATTTTCTTTCAAAAATATTTTTGAAATTTAGTGATATTTTTTTTGATATAATAAACAAAATTGGGTTCCCTAATATTTAGTTTCTAACTTTGATGGACCCAATATAATTTGTGTACCAAAAAAATTTATTTTTTAATTTATATTTTTGGGTAAGAAGGTATTAGATCATCAATGAAAAAATTGAAAGAGGTCATGTCACTTTTTGTTATAATTACAATGTAAATGTTATGGTATTTGGATCAGTTGTTAATCCAATATTAGTTCTCATTAATTAAGTTTTCTATATAGAAGGATCTAAGAAAAATAAGATAAATATTTCTCAACTTTTTGATGAATGTATTTTTTTAGTTTTTTCTAATAGTTCATATTCTATTTTTAAAGATAAAATTCTTAAATATAAAGAACCTAGAATGGAGAATGTCTATAATCAAGATCCAAATTCTATGGATAGATAAAAATTGAACTGCTTAAATCATAAGACAAATTTGTATTAGATTTTGCATAGTGGACTAGGAAATTTTAATTTTTATTATTTGAGAAAAGTTTTTAAATTTTATTTAGTTTTAGATTTACCATAACATAAATTTAATAAAAAAAACTATGTGATTAAATCCAAATTTTAAAGAAACACAAGTCATTCTTAAACCAATCAGGGTCATATATAACATCCAGTATAAGAGGAAAATATTTTTTTTGGTGTTAGTTATTATTTTTCTAGATTTAAATGGGTTTTATTTTCAAGTTTTATGTGTATTTTTTTTGTTTTTATAAATTATTATAAATTAGTTCAAAAATAAAAATATTCCAAATTAATTACCTTTAGAAGTGAACATGGTAAAGAAATTAAAAAATATGAGTTCAATTCCTATTTTTCAAAATATGGTGTTAAATATAACTTTTCTTCCCCCAATAAACATCAACATAACGGAATTATTGAAAGGAGTAATAGGACCTTGTAAGAAATTTCTAGTATAATGTTTTGTGAATAGAAATTTTCCACTAATTTTTATTCTAAATCTATAAATACAATATGTTATTTTGTAAGCTGAGTTCTATTTAAGAATGTTTTTAAGAAAACACCATATAGACTATGGAATAAAATTTTAAAAATTTGGATAATTTAAAGTATTTGGATGAAAAGTTTATATTTTAAACACCTAGGATAATTTTTTTTAAATTTGATCTAAAGAAGATGAAGGGATATTCCTTGGAAATTATAACAATTCAAAGGACTATAGAGTTTTGAAAAAAATTAGAAATATTTTTGAAGAATCAAATCATGTGAAATTTTATTAAAGAGATCCTTTTGATCAAAAAATGACTCAAGTTGATGAGATAATAGATTATTTAGAAACCATGTGACCTAAAATCCTCTTTTAAGAAAATGAATATGAATTGACCCATGGTTTTGGTTAACCAAATCTTGAAAGGATGGCTACTAGTGAAATAGAAAGTGTACTTCCTAGATAGACTATAAACTTAAATAAACATCCATTATAAAACATTATAAGAAATTTAGATGAAGTGTTTAGATCTAGAATGAGTGTAGGAAATATTTTAGTATTATTTTCCTTTATATATCTAAAGGAACGTAAAACTATAGTGTAATACTTAGGTAATGAGTGTTGGGTTTTAACAATGGAAGAAAAATTTAAAAAGGTAATGTGGAACATGGTATGGGAGTTAGTTTATAGAACCTCTGACTATCCTGTTATTGGGAAAAAATATGTTTTTAGGAATAAATAGGATGGTCATGGTGTTATCAGAAGGAATAAATCTATACTAGTATCTAAAGGGTAAAATAAAGAAAAAGGTATAGATTATGAGGATACCTTTTCACTTCTATCTAGATTAAAATCTATTAGGATTCTCTTTATCTATCCATCACAGTTGACTTTTTAATTATATCATATGTTTGTATAATTATATTTTTAAAATTTTATAGAGGATGTTTATGTTGAACAACCTCATAGTTTTTAAAACTCTTATTCTCCAAATTCAGTTTTCAAACTTACCAAATCTCTTTATGGAAAGAAACAAGAACTGAAATCTTGGTATGAATATTGAAGTTATTTGATTTTATGAAATAGATTTTTAGTGAGAGAAATATATCCTTTAATTTTCATAAAAAATTCATATTAAAATCTTTTGTTAGTTTAGATATATGTTGATGGTATTATTTTTAGTTTAAAAAATAAAAAATTGTGTTCTTAATTTTTAAAACTCAAGAAAAAAGAATTTGAAATGAGAATAATGGGTGAGTTAATTTATTTTATAGTATTTATGATCTATCAAAGACTTTGTAAATAGACTTAATGAAAGTAAATACATACTTTAATTACTTAAATTTTTTGTAATTTAAAGTGTTAAATTATATTTAACTACTACGAGTTCTAAAGAAAATATTGATTTAGATGAAATTGGGAAACCCGTTTTCAATAATCTATACAAAGGATGAATTGAGAGACTTTTGTATCTCACTAATAGTATACTAGAAATAATTTTTGTTGTATCATTATGTTCTAAACTCCATGAAGATCCCATGTAATATAATTTATATTATACCAAAATAATTTTAAGACATTTGAAAGGAACAATTTCTCAATCCTTAAATTTTACCAAAAAATATTATTTTAATTTTACCTCTTATTCAAAATCTGACATTAGTGGTTGTATACCAGATAAGAATATTAATTTTGGAACATTCCATTTTATAGGTAAATCCCTCATATATTTTTCTTTTAAGAAACTACACTTCATTTCATTATATACTACTAAAACATAATATATATCCAGTGGTAGTTTTTATGCATAGGTGTTGTGGATGATATACACCATAACATATTTTGGATTCAATTATGGTCAAGTGTCAATCATGTGTGATAACACTAGTTCTATAAAAATTTAAAATAATATAATAAATCATTCAAGAACAAATAATACTAATCTATGAAATCATTTTTTGAGAGATAATTCTAAGAATGGAGTGATTACTCCTAAGTTTATCTTAACTTAGAATCAATTAGAGTATATCTTAACCAGGATCATTTTGTGTGAATTTTTTGATTTTATTAAAATATAATTGAGGTTATTTGAATTTAAATGTGTTTACTCTAAATTACTTTGTTAAATTTTAATTTATTCATTATTTTATTAATGTTCTATTTTAATGATTTATAGATATTAAAATAATTTATCCTACTTTTATCTTTATTCCTATAATTATTTATGACCGATTCATTTTTTTGAAATTTATTTGAGTTTTATTAAAAGGTTAAGTTCTATTATATTTAACTTCCAATTTATATTATTTTTTTAAACAAGATTCGACCCAAATTTCCAAATCAACTATGTACCCATTTTTATAATTGGGTTCATAACCTAAAAGATGAACCACACATTAACCATTTCACCCTTTCTTATATCAAATTTCTCAAAATACTAACCATCACCTCTTTTATTACTTTATATCTATCAATTTCCTCTTAAATTTATACCAACCTCCAATAATGGGAAATTCCAAGCATGGAGATGATGGATGTTTCAGTTCTTCTAAGAAAGGGAAGTCAGGTGGTTCATCATGTGAAGTACTATTTTTAAAATCCATGGATATGTGTTGGACAGAGAGTAATTTTTTCTGAAGAGTATATTTCATTTTCAAGGATGGGAGTTGATTTTTTAATTGAATAAGGTAAGATTTATTTTTTAAAAATAGTTTAATGAGTTCATGAGAAATGTAGATTTACAGTTGAGTGAAGCAAAAGATGTTTTTCTATCGAATGTTAATGTAAAATATGTGGTTATTTTGTGAGTGAAAATTAGAGAAGTCATTTATTTTCCTCATGAATGGGAATTTAGATTTTGTTAGACTCAAGTTGGTATTAGTTTAGTGAGACTAACTAAGGTTTCCAAGTTCTTGTTGAGAACCTCTTATTTTGATAATCATCTTCTAAAGGACTTAGAGGCTGAATAAAAATATGTTTGTAAGTTTATTCAAACTAAGATTTCCTAGAGAGTTGGATATTGGATAAGGTGTTATTATAAGACATGTTTATATTATATGTTCTGATTAAAAATCATAAGTTAAATATTCCAATTTATATGATTTGGTTTATGCATCATTTCTATAAAGGAAAATGAAAATTAATTTATTAACCTTATATAAGGATCGTATCTCTCGTATTAAAGAATATACACATGTATCCCAATGAGTGAGAGGCTATGACGTGACATAAAGGTAATATATTTTTATCCATTCTCTTGAATACTTTTAGATATTTCTAGGGAGATGTTTCAAACTCATTAAGACCAATTGGATAAGAATGTGTTGCTTGGGGGGGGGGGATCATCTCAAAACTCACCACCTAGGGATGATTCACTTATTGAGATAGTTCCTATTTGGGAGGTGTAGAATTTAGTAGTTATCAAATCAAAGCCTTAATTGATAGAATTTAGACCTAATTTAGAAGAGTCAATCTAGATATAGGAAGGAAAAGATGATAAATTTTATAAATCTTTTTATCATGTTTAGCCAACTTTAGGGACAACTGATATAGCTCCCAAGGATAGGACAGTTGAAATAATTCCTAGTGATCCAATTGTAGTGAATAGTACTGAACCTAAAATTGAGGCCCCTGAAGTTGATCCAATTATCACTGGATCACTTTCTAATAGATATAGAAATAAATATATTAATATAGTGTTTGATGATATTTCTCATACTCCAACACCATGTCATCACCTCCTATTGTGCATGAGGATTAACATTTGGTTATTAAGAGTTCTAAAAGTTCAGGTCTATAAACTTGTTCTTCTTCTCTAAGGATTGAATTTGAAAATATAAAATGATATTATAATGAGTTGAAGAAGGAGATGATATCATCTAATGATGATATTGGAAAAATAAATTAATGTTTGGTTTCAAGAGATGATTTTAACTAGTTAGTGTGGATAATAAAATACTGAAATGACCTAATAAAAAATCTACACCTAGTGTTAATTTTAGCTGAGAGGTATGTTCTATGGATCTTAAGGAGATGAAAGCTAAAGTATATGTAATTAGAGAGGTGTTTGGTACTAAATATAAGATTAACAAGCATTGTATTCTCATTAGATATAAAAGGAAAATGATTCAAAATAATACTCTAGTTCAATATGACATGTCTTAGGATTCAATTGATAATATTTATTGCTTTAATTCTAAAATTAAAGAGATCATAGATACTTTAAATAGTATAGTTGTAATCTAGTTTGAGTTTACCAAGTGGTTTTATCCCTATATCTTAGCCATATCAGATCCTTTAGTGGTTCCAAGGTTTCGAAATAATTTTAAATTGATATATTTTAAGTTTAATTACTTGACTTATCAAATTAAATCTGTTTAGTGTGATATAGTCACTCCTATACTCATGAAATATTTCATGAGATATTTTTTTCTGAGTTCTAGGGCACTAGAGAATCTGTTAGAAGGATTGGTGTTGGAACTGATATGTATTTGAATGACATGGTAGGATACATTAAGAAAACCATTATTGAAAACATAAACTATATCTTGTGAGTTTATAAAGATTTTAAAGGCATGTCTTCTAAGACAATTATCATAATAAAAATAAATAATCTATGCTTTACAGATTTTCTGGTCCAGATTTATGAGGAAGTTGAAGGGCTATAAACAGAGTCTTCAGAAGATGATTTTAGTTCCTTAGAGACATAAGAAACACTAAATATTATAATTATTTCTATAAGGAGAGATATTATTGTTTATAATCCTGTGAAGATTACCCCTTTAGTGAAGATAGTTGTTCTTTCCCCTATTGGACCTACACCAATTTCAATTATTCCTGTTGTTACTACTACCAGTACCTCAATATCTCAATATTCTGCTAGTTCTATTCAGGAATTAGTTGTAGTCCTAGTAGAGAAACTTTTAAATATATAAAATACACTGGAATATTTGGAAGTTAGATGAATTAGTTTTTAAGTTTCGGTGTATAGAATTTAGAAAATGATATACCAGAACCTCCTTCAGTCCCCTCTAATTCTTATTATAGCCTATTGTTTAGTGATCCTTTGAGTTTTCCTATATACAGCTTGGCTATTTCAAAGGAATATTGAAAAATAGTTTATCAAAAATTTCCTAGATGCAAAGAGATACATCTACTCAATTTTTTAATTCTACAAGTTAGACATTATAAAGAGGATTGAAATATGTGCAGATTATTTGATTTATCTCATAGAAAAAGGAATCTGGAACTAGCTCCTCCAGATACCTTTTTAGTTTCTAGAGAGAGTAGATACTATTTATGAGCTAGAAATCATTTAGAGGAAATAGAAATCAAAGGTGGATGCTGGCTTAGCCACTAAATTCTCTTATTAAGAATCTTAACCTTTAGGACCTCCAAAGATTATGGACTTTGTCCCCACCAGGTCTTATGATTTTAGTATAGCTTCAAGAAATATTAAATAAGTTTTCAGAATACCTACTTATAATCCAAGGGACATATTAGTAGTTGGATCTACAGACCATGCTACTTTAGAGATTGGAATGTCCATTTTGCCTCCAGTGATGGACCCGACCAATTACCTCTCAGATCTCTCATGATTTCAAGAATACTCCATCCTAACCTCCTTCTTAGTTTGAGGATATCCATATAATTGAGTCTTCTTAATAGTGTTTTGTATATTTACTTTTTTGGGTTTTGACTTGATGTATTTATATCGAAATATTGAAAATTAATAAAATCCTTATTTATTTATTTTGTATATATTTCTTAGTGATTTTTTTAATTTAATATATTTAATATCCCTATTTTGTTTCTTAGTGATTTATTTCAATTATTATTTTTCATACTTGTGAATATTTTAAGCATTATAAATATTCTAAAATACATTATTTCCACAACTATAAATCAGTTCCATCATAGTACTTAAATAGTTCATTACTGTATTTTCCAAATTAAAAGCGTTTTTCTTTTCCTCACCCTTTCTTTTTAATGACACAAAAAAAGATAAGTTTCAAAAAATGGAGAGAAGTACAACAAAGTGAGAGAAGTTTATAATTATGGGGTAGAAAAAATGGATAAAAAACATTTTAAAACAAATATATAAATTACATAATTTTTCTATGAAATAATTTAAATCTATTTAAATATCATGTATATTGTTTAATGGGTTCTTGTGATCATTAAAAATGGTAGATTGTTGCACAAATAATTTTTTCCCAATATTGCCCTTGTAGCTTAAGTTTTGATGATCTCAAACACCCATCATATGTTACTAATGTTTTTGTTCTTAATTGTGTTCATCAAATTTTTTAAAGTACTGTTATATTTTATTATCACTAGTGGAAAAATTGGATTTCGCATATGTTTTCTTGAATTTTTGGCACCAATTTTTAACAAACATATATAAAGGTGACATAAAAAACAAGATTTTCATTCAGTTTTCCAAAACCAATGACAAAAATGATACGGTCTTGTTATAAACCGATGTGGAAAACCATAGACGAGTTAGTTTTGGCATCATTTTATTTAATAAAATTACTCCAGAATTGGTTTTTGCCGTCAATTTTTATGAAAAAGATGCTAAAAACTCGTATTTCAAAAAAAATATTTTGGTGTTGGTATTTAAGAAAAATGTTGTTGAAAGTTATTTTTTTAGATAATTCAGAATATTACACTTCCTAAATAATCAAAATACCTATAATAAAAACAAATTATATAGTAATTAAACAACCTTAATCATTGATTAGAAATCTAAAACCACTTAAATGCTTTTATCTAGTTAATCAAAAAAATTATCTATGCATTTTTATTATAAAGTATAATTAAAATACACATAATTGAAATTTACAACATGATCAGTGTTGGTTATTGTTGAAGCATTCATTTGATATCATTATGTTCACTCACCTATTATTACCAAAGAATTATTTTCTTGAACAAATTCTAAAAAGAAAATGTAATATTATCCTTAAACATTAAGAATATACATACCTCAAATCGTAATCAGACTTAAGAAATAGTTCATAAACAAGGATCGAAGATGGGTAAGTTAAGTTTGGGTATAAGACTCGTCATCATTTAATGTATACAATAATATTAAATGATTTGATATTAAGAAATAGAATAATATGATAGAAAATATGAAAAAAATTAATATAACTAACCTTATCAAACTCAGTAATTTTCCTAGTTGTGATTATCTCATACATGAATCATAGAACATAATAACCGCTTTCGACATGTCCTTATGGATGATGAAATTGTAGTTATAAAATGTTAACTTGATAATAAAAACCAATATATATATATATATATATACATCATAAAATTAAAATAATATCAAATATAATAATTAACTTTACTTCCACATATTGGATTTCATTTGGTTTCTTTATCGACATGTTTTATTTGTTAAACTTTTCCATGAACTGCACTTTAAAATATATGAACTAATAATACATGTATAAACAATTATAATTAAACATAATAAGATTATAAAAAACAAAAAAACATACCTGTCTAATAAGGTGATATTTTTTATAAACAGGCCTTGATAATGAGAAAACCCAATATAATGTGCATTCTCTTAGGTAAAGTATGCCTAACTTCCAATGCCCCCTAAAATACAAAAAGGTCAAAATTAATGACATTATAATGATAATTAGTTCATAATTAAGTTTCTGTTCTTACATATTAGGAAATCGAAAACACCAACATCCAATCTCTGTCAGTGATACTCTCCCATTGATATATGTAACTCTATTAGCATTTATCACATGTTCCACTTCCATGGAAATATATTCCAGATCTATAAAATAGTAAATTAATGTGATTTAATTTTTTACAAGAATAATGTGTAGATACCTAATTTAAAAATAATATATAGTTATTCAATTATAACAATATTTTATTAAAGAAATAAAAACTTAAACATTAATTTACTTAGATGGAAAATAGCTGGAGCACATTCAGGCTGAACTCTTCAGAATCAACCAGATGCATGACATATTCTTTGAGTAATATCAATGTATATTCTATTATATATATATTATACATCATCTGAAATGCATAGATATAATTCAAGGAAGAAGAATTCTGAGATAATCTTTGTATCCCAAAAGAAATACCATAAGTATCTACAGTTGTCTATTCTTTAACGTTTTGGTTCAATTGTGAAATTTCTTTTTCTTTCAGATAATCCTATATAAGATAAATGTCAAAAAACATTATAATAAATTTTCAATCAAATGTAATTAATATTTAAAAAAAATCATAACTCATACAAAATATAATGAAGAACACTAGCCGACCAAAGTAAAATATGACCCAGAAAATCCCCAACTCTGGTGATATCTTCAGTAGGAAATGGTAGTAGAGAATTAGGATCTATAATATCAAGTACTGATTCTATAACTAGACCCATATTCATAGGCTTTTGATGTACATAATCCCCCCAAAAATTCATGATTCCCAATGAAACAATATGTATATGAGAATATCTATCAAACAACTCACAACATACAGTTTTGTCTGAGGAAGGAGGTGGAGGATCCATGTAGGTAATTTGGCAAGGTATTCTGGATAGGATGGATATAGAGGCTACACAAATAGCTGAGCCTGTTGGAAAGGTTGGAAAGGATACAAAGACTATGAATATATTTCCATGTGTTTTAATGAATCATTCTGATTGAAGTCTTGAATTTGATCACCCATAAACTATTTTATATCTTTCATCTCAACTTTTAAGGATTGTATTTATGGGTCTCTTGATTTATTAATCTAACAAAAAACTTTCTGAATTCTAACACCTGCTTGATATACTCTAACACGGCCAGGGTGTTATGCCTTTCCTAAATCAGTGGTAGGATGTCCTTCCTACCCTTAGGAATAAAAGAGCTCGGTGTCTCTTTCTCCAGAAGTTCTTCCTAAAATGAAAAATGAAAAAGTTATATTAGTGTTTATAATTTATAAAATAGAAAAATTCATGAAAAATTAATAATATTTACTGAAATTTTTATCATCTACTTCCCTTTCTTCCTTTGTAAGATATTTTTCATTTTTCCTTCTTCTCACTAATTTCCATTTTTTATGGAGAGTAAGAGGAAATGGAGGACTAAACTGGACCTCTTCTGAACCACCACTACATTGATCTCATAATGATTCAAAATTTTCTTCAATCATTTTACGATCCAATAATAGATACCCTTCACATGATAAATTATGAGGGTATACATTTTTCAATTAGATCTCTTGATGATATCTCCTAGGGGACTTTTATATAAAAATAAACTAATATGTAATTAGATAAATATATAATAAAATTTATAATATAAAATAATTATCATACCTAAAATATTTCTTCATGATGGCTGTAAAAAAATTTCTTCCATGTATTTACATCTATAAGCTGATACTTATGGCATGTGTTTTCAAATTTTTTCTTTCCAAAAACATAATTTTCTGTCAGTTTTATTTTGAAATCTCTCCATCGAACTACCACTAAAGAGATATGTCTTTACATAATTTCTTTTATTTCCTCAAAATTGAATTTCATCTATAATTGAATAAATTAAATATGTTTTTGAAAATATTTAATATTAAAAAAATGAGATAAAATAAATCAAGTGAGATATTTTTCCATCATTACATCCCAAAGATACTGTTTTTTCATCCATTCCACAAAATTCCAATCAGGATATAAAATACTAACCCTGCAGTAGATAAGAATTGATATATAACTGATAAAATGAAATGAATTTAGGCTAGTTGAATTATTATTAATATCAAAACTATTATTTAATATCTCATCTCCATGAGAAAGTGACAGTTTTGGTAAATGTGTAACACCACATTTACCAACTTGAGAACATGATTTATCTATAATAACATGATAAGTATCCTCCATGGATGACACATCAATAGTCCTATAAAAAATTTATAAATTAAAAGTTTTATTTCATTAAATAATTATATTAATAAATATTTAACAATATGAAAAATTATATATAACTTGATAATTACTCGTCTCTCTATATCTAAACATGAAAAAATCAAGTTTAATGAAATTTTGTGTACCTACATATCATTATAATTCAACATATTTAGAAACAAGGATGAATAAATAAGTAAAAAAGATGTGTATATTTGTATGTTTTAAAAAAGAAACAAAATATAAATAATTACTAGAAAAATTAGGAGACTAATTTTGTGTTTTCTTATATGTATTCATCATGATCATTATGTACTGCATTCACTATTTCTGCATTTTAGTCATTGTAATCATATAGAAATCATGTAATAGATGAATAAGACTCATATAAATCAACAAAATCATCTTTATCATTATTCTCACGAAAATGGTATCTTTTTCCTCAAAAACAATGGACCACTGATCATTCTATGGATCAATACTGTAAAATATCTTCTTTTCATGTGTCACCATGATAAATGGTTCCTCATAGAAATGAAATATTTTCAAATAAACATGTGTAAACCCACAATCAAAACATGTCACACCACTATTGCTATCAACCCAATTACACTTAAACACAGTGACTCAAAATTTTGTATAATCAATTTCTCATACATCCTCAAGAACTTAAAAATATTCTGAAAATGTAGTAGTTGAGTTTTTATCTTTTTCACTTGAAAAATGCACTGCTTTAACAATAACCATCACACCATTATTTTGAACAATACTCTTGTCATCCGGTTTTGTATGTAAAATTTGTAACCATTAATATAAAAAATAGTCCATGTTATCTCATTAAGAGATGGTCCCCTGCAAACCATTTCATAGAATCTGATGCTGATATATCTGTTCTCACTTTCTCTTTAAACTATGAAAAATGGATTTTATGCTTAATCATCAACCACTTTTCATTTATTTTTGTATATCTTTTCCTTAATTCTGCAATAAGTGAGAATATATATGATTGAACATCATCCATTATATTCAAAATATATAAATGTGCCTGCATCACTTCATCATATGGAATGAAATTTACCTTTAATCCTTGAATCCATCTACCTTCACTATTAAATATCAAATATCAAGATATAGGGAAAGCAATATGCACCAATTCATAAAAATAATTATTAGAAAACTCAAAAAATTATTTTAAAAGATATTTTTTAACAATAGAGGCCTTCAATCGATAAATACTTTTAACATATCCCTTAAAAAATATTATATACCTTTCAAAATGATACATCTATCGAAAAGAAATAGCACCTCATATTCTTATCTCATCCACCAGATGAATCACCAGATGAACCATTATATCAAAAAAGGTAGGTGTAAAGTACATTTCTAGTTGACAAAGTATAAGAGAGTATTGATTCTCTATATCATCAAAAAATTTGTATCAATAACTTTGATACAAATGGATTTGACAAAATTACATAACCTGATGACATTATTTATGACAACTGATGATAATATACCGTGCAATGTGACTAGTAGCAGTTGTTGCATAAATACATGACAATCCGGAGATTTCATACCTATTAATTTGGAATCCATCACTAACATGCCATTCTTTACATTTAAAGAATATCCATTGGGTATTTTTATACCATACAGACACTGAAAAAAATTCAAATTCTCAGTCTTGCTTAATGTGTGAAAAGATGAAGGTAAATATGTTCTACTTCCTTTTATAGTGGGAGATAACTACAAACATATTCCCATTTTATCAAGTATAATCTATAATTAAATCCATCTTTTGCCTTTAATTTTATGTATAATAAATTTCCAGTCAAATTGTCACATATAATTTTCTCAACATGAATAACATAAATGTTATGTTTTATATCTAATGATCTCCGATAAGGTAGTTCAAAAGAATATATTGTTTCTAACAGATATTTTTTTGAAGACCAGAACTACTTTTCTTTCCAAATGTCAAATTTATGTTTTTTACCCTGTTTTAATATTCATAAACTAACAATGGTTTTGGGAGAATATTGTGTTCCTATAAACTGTTAAATGCGTTTTTCAGTATATGATAGGGATGATCAATTCGAAAAAATAATTAATGTCCCATTTAGACAATCTTTCTTCCATCCTGAAATTGATAATATGAAGTATCTTCTTCAAAAATTAGACATGATTTATGTCGCTTAACACTGTATTTAGATAACTTTCCATATACAGGAAAGTCATTTATACTGAACATTATCATTTCACAGAAAATAAAATATGCTTTCCTGTATGCACCAAAAAAATTCACACCTGCCTCCTAAAGAAGTTTTAAATATGCAATCAATGGTGAAAGACACTCATCAATATCTTTTCCTCGATGTTTTGGTCCAAAAATAGTCTAGCTCATCATAAAATATTTTTACTTAATTTATATCTGTGGGGATAATGTGTAAACTACCAAAAAAATAGGCTATGAACTATGTTGGATACTTAGGCTCTTATATGGATTCATTCCATCTATACACACTCCCATTTTGATATTTTTAACTTCACCTCCAAAATTCTAAAATTTTTTATCAAATATCTTCCATTATGATGATTTAGTTGGGTGACATAATTTACCATCAAAGATGTGTTCATTAGAATTCCATATTAACCTTTTTTCGTCAATTAAATTTGAAAATAGATGCTTCATACGATGAATTATTGGAACGTACCAAATTTTTTTAGCAGAATCTTTGATTTCAGTACCTGAAAATAAGTTAGAGTTAATTTTTCAGAATTATATGAAGGGATTATTGGAAGAAATTATTTGATTTAGCATTAGGTTAGACTTCAATACTTGAGAATGAATATAAATTGACTTTTTTATCTATCTTATAGCGTGATGTTACACATATAATACTTTATTGATAAAAATTCATATTCTTTCATATACAACATACAATCATTAGGGAAGAAATGTATCTTTTTATACCCAAATACCTTGGGAATAATATTTTCTTCACCTCAGAATTGGAATATGGAATCCTATTTCTATATATAAGTAGCTATTTTAAAAGAAAAAGTAAGCTGTAAAAACTTTTATCACTCCAACCATTTTTTTTCTTTCAAGTTAAAAAATCCTAAAACTGCTAATAACACTGTATATTTTAAACCAGCGAATAATGGTTTTTCCAAATCTTCATACAATCATTCAAAAGTTACAATTTTTTCAATGATTTCAACACCAAAATCATGAATTATTTCTTCAATATGATCTTTTGTGTCATCATGAATACTGGCATCAACATTAGATGTTGAATTTACAAAAAAATCACTATGCCAGATCCAACATGTTCAATTAAGGATAAAACCATTGCAAATGAGACAATCCTTGATTTATCTAGAATTTAATTTTCTCATATTAAAACACTTCACACATCGATAGAAAATAAAATATGTGTTTTGAATATAATGTTTAGAAAATTCAAAGAAATCATCAACTCCTTTTCCTTATTCATTACTATTTTTTTAGAAATCTATCAAATTATGATTCATTCAGTACCTTAGATCGTAATATAATAAGTTAATATATTAAAACATATAAATAATTATATATATATAGATAAATTTTAATCATAAAAATATACAATAAAAATGATTGGTACTCATACCTAAAATATTAATGATTATTAGGAATAAAATAAAAACTAATCTACTATAGGCATTTATTTTGTGTGATGTGTCACTCATACAAAAGTAGTTGATTTGTTTAAAATCCAAAAATAAAAAATAAAAAATAAAAATAATTTCAATCAATATATATACACATATATAAAAACACACACACACAAACACACACACACATATACATTTAAAACATATAAACATTTAAATATATACATATGAATAGAAAGATTTTAAACATAAAAAAATTCTGATATTGTGAGAGGTCAACGATTATTATAAAGAATAAAATAAAAAATAAATTACGGTAGGTATTGATTTTATTTAAATAAATAATTATAAACAATTCATGATGACCATGGTAAAGAATAAAGATACTTTTTTCAAATTTACGTTGATTTTTTTAAATAACTATTAAACAAAACCACTATTGTACTACTTATATCCGTCAAAAAGAAATAAATATTCTTCTTAGTTATAACCTATAACAAAATCATTTGATAATACCACTAAATAAATAATTTATATAATTAAATAAACTTTAACAAAACATAATAATTAAAAGTGAAATAAATACAAACAAAAAATTGAGTAAATCAAATTTATAACTAAAAAATCACAAATATATCTTAAATTTTTTTACAAACCACTTACAAATTGTGGAGTTGTACACTACAAGATTGATTATGAGTCATGGATGGATGAAGGATTGATGACCCAAAATCATAAAATTTTTATTTAAATCAAGAAAATAAAATCATAAACATTTTTAGAAGGGGTTTTGTAGCCATAGAAACCACCTTCGCTCGAGAGAATGAAAGAATATGTGACACTTGAAATAAGGGTTTGGCGTTAGGGTTTCTCTTAAAAGAGATTTAATGTTAGTTTTTACTAAAACCGACATTAAAACTATAATGTACGAGACCTATCTGGTCCATTCATTACTGAAATATGGTGTTTGAGGAGTTTTGGGAGGTCAAGGTGACTTATAACCAAAACTTTCCCAAATTACCAAACTAATTTATGAAACCTTTTCATGAATTTGTGTCACTTTTCCTTTCCCAAAATTCCAAACTATTTCATGAAATTGCTTCAGTTTTCCTTTTACAAAATTCCAAACTATTTCATGAAACTATGTCACTTTTTCTTTTCCCAAATTCCAAACTGTTTCATGAAATAGTGTCACAGAAACAATATCAAAAATACTATCTCACAGTCACTGTCTCGTAGATACTATTTCATATTTCCTTTTCCAAATTTTTAGATTTTACAGTTTCACCAATTTAACATTTTCTTTGACGTTAAATGAATTAAAGGCCTTGTTTTTTTGGATTTAAGGCCAATTCCAAGCCCATAATTCCAATATTAATTTTACTAAGGCTCGATATGCCTTTAAATAGTCAAAAGGCATGGTTTAATGCAATCCTATTTTAATAGAAAATCCAGAGTATCCTAAACTACTACTCCATTAAATATTCTAATGGGGAGAGATATATTCCGCCCTTGTTATTAAATGTTGTTTCCTGGTACAAGACACTTGAATGTTTCCTTACTTCTCATAGGAGTCATGCGATCATACATTCCTCCTTGGATTGGTTCCCCTTGAATTTCTTCTTGCTGCAAACACACCCTCTATTTTGGATAAACCAAGAAGTATTGATCAATATTAGATATAAGGTATGATTTATCGTCATTATTTTGAGTTCATCTTCTCTTATTTCTACTTTCCATGTTATGGAATGTGATCTCCATTATTCTAATGGAGTTTTCTTGGGTTTCAGTTGGTGAAGTCGTTCCGCGACATCCTCGGGTGGATGCAGTTGTCATTGGAGGGGGGAGATTGTGATTTTTTGTGTGGATCATTCCCGTATAAATAATGTCAAGAACCTTTTGAAGTAGGGGATTCATTGATTCTCTATTCTTTTTCATGAAAATGTAGAGTTAGCCTATTTTAGCCCACTGGATCACAATGGAATTTACATAATAAACATTTGAATCAGATAAATAAATTGGTTTTGATAGTATGTTATTGCCTCGTATTATCCTAGATAGTATGATATCTATGCATTCCTCGTTTAGTGTGTTGTTCTTGATGGAAATTGGTAAATAACGGAAACTGGGATTAATTTTAAATTAATTTTCAAAGATAAAGAAGCAGGTAAATGATTCAAGTTTCTTTTTTGTAATTTTATGATAATCAAATTGACATTGTAAGCATGTTTAATTTATTTGTGATAACTATTATAGCTTTCTTTTTTAGGTTACCAATAGTTGTAACATACAAATAATAAATTGGTTAATTCCAGATGGATTAAAGAACCGACTGTTTGATAAAAAGATAATGCCTCGTAGGGTTCTAAGTTACCCCTTTCTTGTAAAGGCCAAGAGCCTAATTCTTGGAGCTAAGAGATGTCATTCCATGTGAAGGAATAATTACTAGTTAAGGGCCAAGAGACCAATTGCTTTATTATTCCCTACTGCTTGTGATGTGTTGTGAGTCAGGATGTGTGTTGTGATATGTGGGGGCAGGGAGGCCCATTGGTTGTGGTAGCAATTGATGCCTAGAGTGGCGATCTGCATTAGTTTATGCATGTGGTTGTTGGGGAGGACACCAGAGATGATGAAATGGGTTGGATGTGAATGTTGAATGTTTTTTGACTATTGTTGGTCTTTTTAACTACTTTACTTTCCCTACTAATGAAGGAAGCTAGTCTTGCTTGCCCCCATTTCAAAAGGGATGAAGACGTGAAAGGTATGCCACATGCTTTCCGTGTTTATCTTCTCAAGGTAGGATGAATGTATGCTCTTTACATAGGTGGAAAAGACTTGACAAGTAGTTAATCTACTCACCGAGTTCACCCCCTTGTGTTTGGTAGCTTATAATGTTTTTCAAGACTTGTGGGGAATATGTGAAATTAATAATGATGTTAATATATTATTGAATGAATGATGATTAACCCATGGGGTTGGAGATTGCTAGGATGTAATGATGAGGTTGCAATTTAAAGGAAAAATGGACTTTGGGTGTGATTCTAATGAAATATAATGTGGAATTGTTAATAGTTAATTAATATTTAAGGAATTAATTATTGTAAAGTGAAATTGATAAAAAGAGATAATGTAATCTAATTAATCTCTTTAAATTGTTATGTGATTATAGGATACCTAGTCTTATAAGTGGCAACCAGGAGTCCAAGAGACGTTAGCTGTAATTGAGTCTAATACTAGGTTATGACCATAGTGTGGTTGTGAGATATATTACATTCTTTAAATTTTGTGTTTTTATATGCTAATCAACCCTGTCAGTAAGGGAAACTCACCCCCCCAAGGATTATGGTCCCTGGGGGGGGGGGGGTCCCCAACATTCTGGTGGGAGGATGAATGACTGACAACCCCCTTTGGTCCCACTCTCTTCTCTTTTTAGTTAATTGTATTGGTAGGCACAATGGTTAGTTTTCCCCATTTATGTGTGTAGAGGACTATAATGGATTGTGGTTATTCCCACACATATATTCTGGATATAGTTTTCTATAGACTACTATAGGTGTAACGTGTATAAGCTGTGATTGATTGAGGATCCATACTCAGTGTATGGGCTATAATGGATTTAGGTTTAATACCTGATGTATGATAAATGTTTTCCAAGATTTGGTGGATCCCAGAAACTAATTGGTTACTTTGGTTACAGGGACATGGTAGTTATAATGAATGAGGTGCGTACCGTGGTGCTTCGCCCAGGTGTCTGTGGGAAAGCCTTTTTGGAGAGTGATGCTTAGGACATGCAACATTGGGGAAAAGCAGAAAACCTCTGGGGAAGTAGTAGAGGGTTACCCTTGATATTCATTATTATATTATATACTCTTGTACGCGATACTTGGTGAGAGTACCCAAGGTGAGTCTGGGAACTTAGTATACCTGTTTTAGTGATGAGTTAATTTCACATGTTGTTCAATGTGCTTTAGCTTGATTTATTTAATTTTTTATGAGAGGTTATGGGGAGGATCCTACTGAGTATACTATTATACTCACCCTATTTATATAAAAACTATATTCAGGTCACTTGAATTAGGTTGGAGATCTGGTTGGTTAATACTAGCTTGGGGTTGCCAAAGCTGTTCGGGCTTCACAGTCGCTGCTATTTTTACTTCCCTTTGGTACTTGAAATTTTCTGTTTCAGTTGTATTAGTTTTTCATGACATTACATATGTGTACCTGGATTTTATTTTATATTGCAGTTTAATTTGGTGTTGGTTGGTGTCTATATTATCTCTCTCTTTCACATGTGTTCTCTTAATGGGTGATGCCACCCATTTCTATGTTTATTGTACCCTAGGTGCTTGTCGCCAACCTGGGGCCTACTTAGGGTGGGACTCAGGGGTCACTATCTCCCATATCATATTATCGGATGATGAGGGGTACACCTTTTGGGTAGGGGGTAATGATAGAGTGGTATTAGAGGCTCTATTTGAGGGATATGATGGAGTTTTGTGTTAGGCACAGGTGAGGTTGCATGTGTTGGTAGGGAACAATGTCAGTCAAGTTTAGCAAGTGATTTAAACACTGGAGACTGACTGAGACAGAGGTGTTTATCCCCCCCTATGATCCGATGCATGGAACTTTAAGTTTACAATGTCTACTAAACTAGGTGATTCTAGTTGCAGGGTATAGAACTAGGAAAGGATCATGCATTATTGTTTTTGTGTATGTGTTTGAATGGGTAAACCTTGGGATAGGTTAACCTAAAATGAATTAAAGAAGAAAATTAATTAATTAATGCTGAGTCTTCCATATTCCATGTTTAACAGCTCTAACTGTTTGTTATTTTTTAGGTACGACCCCAAGTTGATTCCCTTGATAGGTTCACACCGAAGGTGTCCTGTAGGCTGTTCCAGTAGTTCACCACAAGGTATAAGTTGATGATGATGAAACTTGTAGGAGGACACTCTATGAGTTTCAGTGCCAGAATCTAAAAAAGTACAAGAAATCCATTTCAGATGCAGTGACGAAATACTAGTTGGAGGAGGTCAAGATAATCTTAAATTTGATCCATTATCATAAGGATCACTGGGTGTCTTTGGTTGTGACGATTCTGCATGGAGCAGCGAGGCATTGGTGGTTCTTATTCCTTGGGGATCGAGAAGAGTTAGAGATATCATGGGAGGAGTTTCGGGACAATTTTAGATTATAGTTTATTTCTTCAACCACGAAGGCGTCTAGTCTCTAGGATCTTGTTACCCTTCTACAGGGGATCTAAAGTGTGTGAGAGTTTGTAATATATTTTAGGAACGTTTTAAGATATGATTCGGACATGTTGCCTGATGACGAGGCCATGGAGAGACATTTGGAGGAGGATTTTCATCCATAGATCTAGTGTCATGTCACCCTGTTTATGTTGAAGACATATCTTGAGGTGCTGGTGAGGTTAAAATTCATCGAGAGAAAATTGGACAAAATCATATCATCACGAGAGGGGAGTCATTATGATTCCTCCCAAGTGAGAGCTATGGTTTGAGTTTCCTAGTTTCCAGGTAATAAAAATTTCCTTTCAGTCAGGGCTAGGTCCCACCCCTCAGACACTCCTTTCTACAGGGGTGGAGGATCTCTTGCCTATTCCAATGAATCATGAACTTGTTTTTCTTGTGGAGGATGAGGTCATCAGTAGAGATAGTATCTGAAATTTCAGAGTAATCGTTGCACAACAGGTGTTCCACTCCAGGTTCTTCCGTTGAGGCAGGTCCAGCCATGTTAGTAGTAGCAGGTTTCACCATTTTTAGATCAACAAAGAGCAGATGGGGCAGGTAGAGGAAAAACTCGTGACACTCCCCTTCCTCAGAGAGGGGATCACAACCGTGGTGGTGGTCATCATCAGGGTTATAGAGTTCATGAAGGAGGTTATGGGTAACTTTATACTTCAGCGTTTCCAATGCCATGCTAGCCAGATATCGTTCGAGGTACCCTTTTCTTGTTTTATACTTGGGTGTATGCCTTTTTTTTATTTTGGAGCGACACAATCCTTCATATCACCTGACCTTTTCCATGCTTTAGGACTTGAGGTAGAGAGGATTCAACTGCCGTTGGTGTTGAATACGCCTGTTGGAGTTCGATCTGACTTGTTTGAAGTATGTAGAGACTATGAGATAGTACTAGGGTAACACTGCTCTTGGGGAGATTTCCTTTGTTTAAGGATATAACCATATGATTCCATCCTCATCATGGATTGGTTGTATTTGGTGTAGGCTATCATGGATTTCTTCAGATGGTAAGTGGTGTTCTTTGATGATGATGGAGAGTCAGTGGTGTTTGTTGGAAAGAGAGACCCTTAGATGGGTCAGAGGCATGTTACGTCTTTATCATCCTTGATGGATGAGCTGATGTTGAGTTCTTCATAGGTTCAACATTTTTAATTTCTTAGGGTCATAGACGAGTACCCTAATGTCTTTCTAGAAGAGGTTGTAGCATTACCCCTTCGAAGAGAGATTGATTTTGTGACCTAGATACTTCCATGAGCATCTAATGTCTATATGTATCCATATAGGATGGCCCCTTGTGAGATACAAGTGCTACATATACATATTGATGGTATATTGCAGTGCAATTTTGTTTAGTTGAGTGTGTCACTGTGGGGTGCACCAGTTTGGTTCATGAAGAAGGGTGATGGAATTTTGCCATTGTCTATCAATTATCATCACATTAAAAAAGTGACAGTGAAGAATCGCTATACTCTTATGCGGATAGATGATTTATTCAATCAGCTTAAGATTTTAAGTTGGTTCTCAAAGATCGAATTATGGTCAGGATATCATCAGATGTGTGTGAAGGATGAGGATATCCTGAAGACTACTTTTTGTTGTTTTCCTAGGCATTAAAAGTTTGTTGTAATGTTTTTCGATGTGACGAATGCTCCATATGTGTTCATGGGATTTATGAACACTATGTTTCACCAGTTCTTGGATAAGTTCATGATAGTTTTCATCAATGAAATCCTTGTGCAATCCATGTCTGAGGAGGAGCATGCAGAGCATCCACACACCGTTTTGGGAGTTCTTTATCAACAATAGCTATTTGGGAAGTTGTCTAAGTGGGATTTTTGGGCTCGAGAAGTCTGTTTCTTGGGGAATGTTGTGTCACAGTAGAGAGTAGATATGGATCCATCAAAAAATAAAAGCATTTTTGTCTTGGGAATCCCCCTAGACAGTGGCAGAGGTGAGAAGTTTCCTTGGTCTCACAGGTTACTATAGAAGATTCGTAACCGATTTCACTCAAGTTGAGACTCCTCTAACAACATTGAACTGAAAGGATTAGGAATTCTTGTAGACTGATCAGTGTTAGGCATACTTCATGTATGTGAAGGAGAAGTTGGTAAGTGCTCCAGTTCTTTGTCTTCCAGTAGAGGGAGTTCAGTTTGATGTTTTCTTTGATGCTTCACATCTAGGGTTAGGCTCTGTTTTAATACAACGGAGATCATTTGTTTCTTATGGGTCTCAGAAGTTGCATCCCCATGAATGTAACTATTCCACCCATGATCTTTAGTTAGAATCCATGGTGTTTTCTATGAAGTTGTGTATACATTACCTCATTGGAAAGATAATTCTAGTATTCACTGATCATAAGAGATCAAGGTATGTTTTCTCCTAGTGTGATTTGAACTTGAGGCTACATCAGTGGATGGAGTTCTTACAGTAATATGACTTCGAAATATTGTATACACATAGAAAGGGGAATGTTTGGGATGATGCACTAATAAGGAAGTCACATAGTGATGCAGTATGTGAATCTGGTGAATATTAGAGAGTGATGGAAGAACTGTCAGCATTACATGTTGTTATGGAAGAAGTTGGGGGTAGACATTATCTTTTTGAGATGACCGTGTAGTCATCTCTAGTGCTACAGGTGGAAGAGTCTCAATTTGGGGATCTAGAGGTGGATGTCTGAAGAGACCAAGTTGTTTGTGGTGAGGCCCCTGATGGTTGGTCTGAAGATTAACAACACTGAGTGTTGTATCACGGAAGTCTATTTGTTCCTTTGGTGACGTGTGAGATGATTATCAGAGAGTTCCATTGCTCGACTTTAGTGGTGCATCCTGGCATGAAAAATATGTACTGAGGCTTGAGGAGTAAGTTTTGGTGGCCTGGGTTGAAGCATGTAGATATAGAATTTGTGTATTGATTTTTTGTCTGCCAAAATGTGAAGGTCGAGCACAGTGTCCCCGATGGTTTGCTTCAGCCATTAGATATTCCTCAGTGGAAGTGGGAGGGCATCACAATGGACTTTGTAACTAGTTTACCTCGATCTCAGGGATTACATGACGTTATTTGGGTGGTATTTGATTATTTAATGAAATCATCTCACTTCATAGTGATCAAGGAATCATGTTTAGTGAATGTTTTGTGGAGGCGGTATCTGGAGGAGGTGGTGAGACTCCACAGAGTCCTAAGGAAGATCATTTTTGATCGCGATACTTGTTTTACCTCTAGGGTATGGAGAGGTCTCTGAAATGCTTTTGGTTCTTAGATATGACTTATCACTGCTTTTCATCCACATATTGATGGTCAGACAGAGTGGGAAATCCAGACTCTTAAAGACATGTTGCGCTCTTATGTCCTAGATTTTGGAGGTTCATGGATGAGGAAATTACCCTTGGTAGAGTTCACTTACAATAATAGTTTTCACTCCACCATTGGTATGGCACCGTTTGAAGACTTTTTTGGATGACCTTTCCATTCTCCATTTGGCTAGAATGGGTTCGAATAGTTAGAAATTCTTGGACCGAAACTTGTGTAGAATACGATAGAGATGGTTGAGGTGATTCGTGAGAGGATGAAAACAACACAGGATCATCAGAAATCATATGAAGATCAAAGGGGGATACCTTTTGAGTTTAATGTTTGGGATCACATGTTTCTGAAGGGGACGCCCTATCATGGCCAGTGAAGGTTTGGTTGTGGGAGTAAGCTTTCTCTCCGATTTGTTGGGCATTTCGAGGTGTTACCTCGTGTTGGAGTCATAACATATCGATTAAGACTTTCCCCATAGATAATCAAGACATATAATGTTTATCATGTGTCATAGCTCCATTGTTATCTCCATGATGACTCTCATGTCATCGAACGGGGAGAGATTGACGTTCATGCAGATGCGACCTTCGAAGAGAGGCCCGTGGAAATCCAAGACCGCAAAGAGTAGGTGTTGTATAGGTGTTCTATCCCCTTTTTTCATGTCTTGTGGAAATATTGTGGGGTGGAGGAGAGTACCTAGGAACATGAGTCACATATATGTGCTTAGTACCCTAAGTTTTTTTATGTTTATCTCTTTTCATGTAAAAATATTCGCTTTGTGGTTATAGACATTTCATGTTTATAAGATGGGTTTATTTTTTTATTCTTGTGGATCTCTCTCTTTTGAGAGGTATATAGATGGGTGGTTGTTTGAAACCCTTTTATATTTCTTTTTGGGTTGGTTTTGGATTCTTTAGGATGATAATGTTTTGAGATGTATATGATGTAATGACCCAGACCTATCTGGTACATTCCCTTTTGAAATTGGGTGTTTGAGGTGTTCTGGGACGTCAAGGTGACTTATACCCAACCCTTTTCCAAATTTCCTAATTGTTTCATGAAGCGGTGGAACTTTTCCTTTTCTAAAATTCAAAACTGTTTCATGAAACCGTGTCACTTTTCCTTTTCAAAAATTCCAAATTGTTTCTTGAAACTGCGTCACTTTTCCTTTTCGAAAATTCTGAAATGTTTCATGAAACTATGTCACACAAACAATGTCACAGAAACAGTGTCATAGAAACTATCACAGAAGTGGTGTCATGGAAAAGGTGTCACAGATAATGTATCACAGATACTATTTCATATTTCCTTTTCCAAATTTTTAGATTTTTTTATTTCACAGATTTAACAGTTTATTTGACGTTAAATGCATTGAAGGCCTTGTTTTAATGGATTTAAGGATGATTCAAAGCCCATAGATCCAATATTAATTTTCTTAATGATCGAGATGACTTTACTTGTTCAAACCTCATGGTTTAATGTGATCCTATTATAATGGAAAATCCAGCATAAATTAAACTTCTACTCTATTAAATCTTCTTAATAGATGAGATATCTTCCTCCCTTGTTCTTCACTATTGTTTCCTGGTACGAGATTCTCAAACCTTTCCTTCCTTCCAATAGGATTCATGCAATCAAACCTTTCTCCTTGTATTGTTTTCCCATGAAGTTCTTTTTGCTGCAAGTGCACCCCCTGTTTTGGTGTAACTAAGAAATATCTATCAATATTTGATATAAGTTATGATTTATCGTCATTATTTGGGGTTTATCTTATCTTGTTTCTCCTTTACATATTATGTCATGTGATATCCATGCTTATAATGGAGTTATCTTGGGTTTCAGTTGGTGCAGTCATGCTGTGACATCCTCGAGTGGATGCAATTGTCACGGGAGGAGGTGATCGTGATCTGTTGTGTGGATTGTTCTCATATAAAGAATGTCAAGAACCTTTTGAGGTAGGGGATTCATTGATTCTCTATTCTTTTACATCCAATTTTAGAGTTGTATTGTTTTATCCCACTAGATCACAATGGAATTTACATAATAAATATTTGAACAGAATAAATAAATTGGTATCAAACATATATTATTGCCTCTTATTTTCCTAGATAGTGTGATATATATGATTTCCTTGTTTAGTTTTTCATTATTGGTAGAAATTGGTAAATAACATAAACTAGGATTAAATGTAAATTAATTTTTATAGATAAATAGGCATGTAAATCAATCTGTTTCTTCTAGTTGTAATTTTATGTTAATAAAATTGATGCACTAAGAATCTTTTATTGATTTTTTATAGTTATGATAGCTTTATTTTTATGTTACTAATAATTGTAACCTGAAAATAATAAATCAGTTAATTCCATATGGTTTAAAGAACTGGATTTTTGAAAAAAAGATAATTCATCATAGGGTTTTGAGTTACCCTCTGGCTTGTAAAGGCCAAGAGCCTAATTCTTAGAGTTGTGATAGCTCGTTCCATGTAAAGGAAAAATGCCTTATTAAGTGACAATAGCCCAATTTCTTTGTTATTCCCTGATTCTTGTGGTGTGTTGTGAGTCAGGATGGATGTTGTGATATGTGGGGGTAGGGAGGCCCATTGGTTGTGGTAGTGGTTGATGCCTAGTGTGGAGAGATGCATCTCTGTATGAATGTGGGTGTCGAGGAGGACACCAGAGATGATGAAATGGGTTGGATGTGAATGTTTGATTGTTTGCTTATTCTTATTGGTTGTTTATGTATATTAATTTCCCCATATCTCAAGGCAATGGGTCTTTCTTACCATCCTTCCAAAAGGGGAAAAGATACATGGGGTATGCCACGTGCTTTATGCATTTAGCTTCTCAAGGGAGGATGGGTATATGATCTTACTATAGGTGGAAAAGACTTGACAGGTAGTTTATCTACTCACTGAGTTGTGACCCCATGTTTAGTATCTTAGAATGTTTTTCTAGAATGATGGAAATATGGGAAAGTAATAACGATGTTACTAAATGAATAAATAAATGATGATTAACCCATGGGGTTGGAGCTTGCTGGGATTCAATGTTGAGGTTACAATTTAATGGAAAATGGACTTTGGGTGTGATGCAAATGAAATATAATATGGAAATGTTAATGGTTAATTAATGTTTAAAGAATTAATTAACATAAAGTACAACTGATAACAAGGGATAATGCAATCTAATGAAGCTATTTAAATAGTTGTGTGCTTATAGGATATCTAGTCTTAGATGTGGCAGCTGGGAGTCTGAGAGACGTTAGATACAGTTAAGTCTACAACTAGTTTTTTCCCATAATGTGGTTGTGAGATATATTATACTCTATAATTTTTGTGTTTTTTATACTCTACTTCACCCCATCAGTTAGGGAAACTGAATCCCAAGATATTCTGACCCCTGGGGTGAGGGTGGGGGGGGGGTTCCCAATATTCTGGTGGGATTATGAATGAATGACTACCCCCTTTGGCCCTGCTCTCTTCTTTTAGTAGTTACTCGTGCTTGTAAGAATAATGGTTATTTTTCCACATATATGTGTGTATAGGGAAGTAACAGCTTGTGGTTATTCACACACATATATTTTTGGATATATTTTCTAATGGACTACTATAGGTGTAATGTTTATAGGTTGTGATGGTATAAGGATCCTTACTCAGTGTATGTGATATAATTGATTGAGGTTTAATACCCAATGTATGATACACATTATGCAAGCTGTGGTGGCTCCGAAAAACTAACTGGTTACTTTGGTTATGTGGACATGGTGTTTATACTGCATGAGGCGCAATTTGTGGGGTATCACATAAGTGTTTATAGGAAATCCTTTTTGGAGAGAGATGATTAGGATGTGCGATGCTGGGGAAAAGAGGAAAACCAATGGGGATGTAGTATCAGATTACCCTTGATATTATTTATTATATTATATTCTCTGGTATGTGATACTTGGTAAGATTATCCATGATGAGGATAGGAACTTAGTATACCTGTTTAGGCGATGAGTTAGTTTCACTTGTTCTTCACTGTGATTTATCACAATTTCATTAATTTTGCAAGAGAGGCTCTAGGGAGGATTTTATGTAGTATACTATTATACTCACCCTATGCATATATAAACTGTTTTCAGGTCACTCGAAGAAGGTTGGATATCAGGCTGGTTACAACTAGCTTGGTGTTTTAGGAACTATTTGGGCTTCATGGCTGCTGATGTTTTTACTTCCCTTTTGTAATGGAAGTTTTCTATTTCAGTTGTAGTAGTTTTACATGAAATTAAATATGTGTACTTTATATTTCTTTAATATTTCAGTCTGGTTTGGATTTGGTTGGTGTTTGTCTTATCTATCTCTTTCTCATGTGTTATCTTAGAGGGTAATGCCTCCCATTTGTGTGTTTACTATACCCTCAGTGCAAGTCTCCAACCCGGGGCCTACTGGGGGCATGAGTCAGGGTTACAATCTACCTTATCACATTTTAGTCCAAGGAGGAGTACACCTTGTGGGGAGGGGTTTGTGACAAAAAAAATATTTTTATTTTTGGTGTGAGTTTTTCATAAAATCAACACTGAAAATAATTTTTTTGTATCTATTTTAATAAAAGAAACATTAAAAACAATTTTTCTTCTAGTGTATGTTGAATCTAAAATTATGGAAGTTTGATGAAAATTTTACTAAGTATGTAAAATTATCTAATAGTGGAATTCAACTATGTGTAGAAATGGTTACAGTGAGAAATAAACAACATTGTGAAATATGCTATATGGAAATAACCCACGTTGATGAATTTCATATGTGAGAAATTAGATACATTGATCAAACGACAACCTTAATTAGTTACATAGATTAACCAACTATGTAATGTAGATATGTCGTGAAAAAGACTATGTGCTTCCAATTTTTTACATAGTTCATTCAGCTATGTCCAATTTTTATATGTGAGAATGAAGACCATGTGATGAAATTAAGCTCTATGAATAACAATTACACAATTTGGATACATGGATAAATAAAAAATGTGAATAATTACTTTGTGGATTAATTCACCTATGTGAATTAAATTAAATGGAATTTAGCGATGTGGTGATCTAGAATATGTTACGTCATTCTGAAACCTACTATATAATACCATTGGTGTACTTTAAAGAATTTTTTTTATTTTAATGCATACATTAAATATTTTATTACTATTTTATGGTAAAATTCAATTATAAAATGTTACATGTATCTAGAAATTAAATAAGTATAAGATAATTTAATGGTTTTTACTGCTTCTATGGTATTTTCAGGAAAAGGACTTATGAAATTTAATTCCAAGTCCCTATTTTATAAATATGAAGATGTTAAATTAAAAAGAGAAGTTGGGATTGCGTTTTTGTGTGTGTAAAAGAAGATAATATATGAAATAATAGAAGAAAATTCTTAAACACTTAACTTTAACTATTAATTATCTCTATGTGTTTCTCTATTTTATATAAAAAGAGGAAGATAATTCTGGTTCTATAGCTCCTCCATCAATATCATATTTTCTAGGTTTTAAAAGAATCTCCTCAAGTTACTTTTAATTATTATGTTCTCTCATGGATATTTCTTCAATTTTTATGTTGTATTTTTAAAAATTGATATTGTTTTTATAAAATCTCTATTTATTCTCTCTCTTGATGTGAAGTTTATTTCTAAAATGACCTTAAAGGCTGGTATTTTAATAGCCTTATTAGAATATGATTAAAAGATCCTATTATTATAGTAAGCGTTGAATGCTTTCACTAAGTCATGCAGTCCCTGGTAAAAGGACTATAAGTCCATGGTAAATGGATTAGTCAAATAAAAATCCCCATGATCATAGAGTTGATCATTGATGGAGTTTACTAGGAGATTTATGTTCCCTGAAGCACTATAAATCATTGGTTATTAAAATATATTATTTATGATTTTAATTTCCAATATGTTCATGTGTTAAGAAAATATTAAAAGTAATCATATTTTAAATAGTGAGGTTTTATAAACTAAGAATATTTTAAAGACTCAATTCACCCCCCACTTGAGTCTCAGTGTAGTCTATCTCTGACCCACATATAGACTATAAGAGCCTAAAATAAATCATTCCATATAAAGTTATAAATATGATGAAAATGAGATGGCTCAAGCTACTAAAGCACTATTATTTATCAATAAACTACCACCCATGGAAAGAAAATAAGGTAACATATGCATTTAGCATGAAAGATTATAGAGTCCTGACTAAAATGAGGCTTAATAGGGATCCTATGTTTATGAATTTAGTGAAGATGAATATGGGAATTATTGAGGAAGGGAAAAAATAATTTCATTTTCAAACCATTTACAAACCATATTTATTGGAAAATATCAAAAGTTTTCAACATAATTAATAGAATATTTTAAATAAAATTAAAGCTGTTAATGATGGGGAATTTGTAAACTTCATATATGATGATGAAGTTATAAAATTTGACAACAATATATATGCTATATTTATACCTGATCTGAAAATAAAATTATTATACGATGATCATATTTTGAATTTATCTATAAAAATTAGAAGAACTATGATATATATATATTTGAAAGATTTTTTTGTGGGATAATATGAAGTGGGAAATTACTAATTATATTTCAAGATGTCTCAGTTTTAAATTGGAGAAGGCTAAGAGAAAACATTTTAAAGGAGTCATACAAGCTATATCTATTCCTCTGTGGAAATGGGAAGACATTAATATGGAATTGTTCATTATATTACCAAATAATTCCTTAAATAATGATGTAATATGGGCTATTGTTGATCACCTTACCAATATGCTCATTTCCTCTCTATAATTTACCTCTTGAGTGCCTTGAATGAATCTATATTTATGAATTTATAAGACTTCATGGAGTACCTCTTTCAATTTCTTAAAATAATAATCCATGATTTGAATAAAAATTATAGAAAATACTTTAACATGCTAAAGATAATGAGCTTCATTTGATAAATTCATATCACCCTGAAACAGATGGGTAGTCTGAAATGACTAGTCAAACTTTATAAGACATGTTAAGGTCATTCTTACTTGATTTTAAAGGTATGTGGGTTCATTATTTACCTTTGGTATAGCTTTAATATTACAATATATTATATTCATTTATTCAAATGGTGACATATGAACCATTATATGGAAAAAGATTTCATACTCTGACTTGTTGGGATGAAGTTGGTGAAAAAAAAGCTTATGGGCCCAAAATTTGTTTAGGAGAGTAAAGTGAAATTAATGTCTATTTAAACCCATATTAAAGTATCTCAAAGCATGGAAAAGATATATGTTGATAAACTTATTACATATTTGAAATTTCAAGTGGGATTCTGTTTTTTCTTAAAAGTATCTCCATGGAAGGGTGTTATAAGGTGTGGTTAGAAAAGAAAACCTTAGGCCCAATTACATCAGACCTTTTGAAATTCTAGAAATAATTGGAGCTTTGTATTATCATTTGGAAATTATACCTAGTCTCTATAAAGTATATTTTGTGTTACAAATATTTTTATTGAGGAATTGCCTGTTAGATCAAACACATGTTCTCACTTATGAGGAAATAGAATCAGAACCCGATTTATGTTACTATGAAGTGGTTATCCAGATACTAGACACTAGAGAATAATTTTTGAGTAATTGAATAAATTGGATCATAATATCACTTTGGAGAAATCATAATATCTAAGAGGTGGTGTGGGAATATGAATAAATTATGATAAAGAACTACCCAAATCTATTCCTGAGGATACATTTTAGAAATTTCGACAATGAAATTTTTGAATGAGGGGAGAATATAACAATCAAGATTCAATTATAGGAATATTTTATTGAAGATTATGATTAATTACTAATTTTTCAAATTTTATAATTTTTTTTAAATTATCATATCAAAATTATCTTAGGGTGATTTTTATTGATTTTTTTCTAAAATAACTGATTTTTTTGTGAATAGTAAAAAATATAGATATTTCAAATACTTTAATTTATTTTCATTAAATAATGTAATTTGAAAACAAATAATATATTTCTTGGTATTAAATTTAGTTATTATGCATTTTATTTAGAAAAATATAATTTTAATCAATAATTATTTATGATTTTGATATAAGTGTATTTCATTGCTTAAAAACACATTTTTTGAAAATATTTTTTTCACTATATTTTAGGAATTTATATTGAATTTAGTTTTTCCAAATTATAGAAAATGAATCTTGAAAGATGGGTACCATATTTGGAATTAGGAGGTTGAATTTTTTTTAAATAGGTCCTTTTTAGTTTTAATCATTATGAATAATAACCGTGGTAAAATTTATCACCTCAATAAAGAGTAAATCTGGTAATTAAGATTAAAAAAATGTGATAAGGAATTAAAAATCAATATAAAACATAAATTAATTTTTTTAATGATTATATTTATTCTATAAATGTAAAATCATAAAAAATGTTCACATTTTTTCCATTTGGATATGATTTTGACCCTTATAGTAATTAAGTGAAAGATAAAGTCAAAATTGTCACTTTTCTTCTTTTAAAATATATAATATTTTATGAATGTGGTAAAAAACTTATATTTGATTTTAGGTGATTATTTTAAATATACATTATTTTTTATAGTGTTAATTTATTTTTAATTTTTTTTAATTTAATAACTACCTTAAATTATTTGGAAATGATGACACATTACTTGTGAATGTCGTAGAAAAATAAAATAAAATATTTTAAAAATTCTAAAATTAATATTGTTAGAGTGAGTTATAGTGTCCCAAAATTTTTAACAGAAACTATGACATATTTTCTATGTTTTAAATGTTTATATTCGAATTAATTTTCTACCATTTTTTTCAAAGTCAAATTAAATGAATAGTCTAAAAAATGTCTTTAATGATATTTTATAAAAAAGTAATATTTTCTTAAATGATTTAAAATTCATAAAAATATTATATTAGTCTAAATTAATGGTATATATTTTATAAAATAATTCATGTTCCATTTATGATTCTTTTTTCTTTTTTTGTAACATTTTGACCCTTAAATAGTAGAAAACTTTAATATTGCGAGAATTGTCAAAATAGTTAACGGGGGGTTACAAATAAAATATTAGGATAAAAACCTAAAAAAAACTTGTAAAAATATTATTTTAAAAAATTATTTTGATTAATAATCTTATTATATTATAATTATATCCATTTTTATCCTTTTTTATATAAAAATAATTTATATGAATTTAATACTTCAAAAAATTCAATGAAAGCCCCTCCCCTTACTTATAAAAGGACACCCATTATCTCTTTTATTTAAACCATGTTGGGTACTATATCTTGAAAAAACCCTAAAAATAGCCTTTTAAATATCCTTATCCTAGTTCTAGAAGTTTTTTTCTTCAAAATATTGCCACTAGGTAACTTAAGATGAGATCTAAAGGCAGTCTACTAAAGAAGAGGTAATTGTTTTTACCGACTGTTTCAAATTTATTTCTTATTATACATCCTATTAATGTTTTTTAACCATCATAAAATAATAAATCTAGTGTCATAAATTCTCTAATATTTTATTATTATTATGGGAAACCATATTCTATATCTTATATATCCAATTAAAAGAGAAAATATCACTTGTACATACATACGACTTACCGTCTCCATGTAGCGGTGTCATTCATTTTTTCTTCTCCACTTTACATGGATGGTTATAAAGATAGAACAAATATATATATAAATATACATTTATGATATTTATGAAATAAATATTATTCTATAACTAAAATATTCCATCTAAATTCTTACCTTTCAATTCATTAGAAAACATTAACATAGCTCATGCGCACACGTGGACTACCACCTCAACGAAGATATCTGGTTCGTATTTTATTTCCACTTTACATGGAAGGAAATAAAGATGTATTTTATGAATATATATTTTATTTATTTAATTATTAATATTCTATATATTATGTAACTATAATCAAAGTATAATTTCTAGAACAATTGAATCAAAACATACATGAAAACCGAAGAAGTTAACACCCAAAATAATGATAACAAAAAATATGGTCAACAAAAGGGAGATAAAATGTTATTAAAGTATAATATATGATATTATAGATATGTTTATGGTTATGGTATGAAATTATATTAAATATAAATTAATTATACAGGAGGTTAAATGTCACAACTCGACCCATGTCGGGCTCCAGCCGCAACTACCCCATGCCCGCCTCCATTGGACAGGGGGTGGCGACAAGCACTGAAGGTACAAGAAACATATGGAGGAATTTTCCTAAGTACCTACACACACAAAAAAACAACCAAATCAATGAAAAAGTTCAAAGAGAAAAGAAAAAATATGCAAAACAGCTATAGATAAACCAAGCATTCATGAACCGCTAAAAAGTAAAAGAATAGTGAAGTAAACAAAAATGAAAAAATGGAAAACATACACACCCAACCAGAATTGTGCCACAAACTGGAAGTAACTAAAAAATTAAAACAGTGGAGAGAGCCTCTCTCCTGAATCCCATGTTACAACCACTGTACGCGACCGAAGCACTCATATCCTTATGCTTCTCTGAAGTCACAATCAACCTATCCGTCGTCTCCAAAAGGAACTACTCGTGTAGGAAAATACCATGCAGAGATGAGTAAAAAAATACTCAGTAGGAAACCCCGAAAAGGTGAAGGGGGATACGTAAGAGATACTTAGAAAAGTTAAGTAGTAGATATGATAAGTTACATAAAAATGAGTGCAGCTCAACCCAACAAGAGAGTAAAGTAAGATCATCCAAACACAAGGATCTAGAAACGATGAGAAGATGAACTTATCGTCAAGTATTCCCTAACTATAATAGGAGAGTAGACTCGTCCAACTATGAGAAGCTATACACAAAAAACATGTGGCATACCCAACACGTATTCACATCTCTTGGAACAAGTGTATCAAAAATCCAGTGAGTCGATACTGAAACAAGATATATATATATATATATATATATTATCTGTCAAATAATCCCAAAAAAGAAAGTATGGGGATCTCCATATCACAAATTAGCACCAAATGAAGAGTCTCCAATAGTCCCTGAAGTAACCACCATCGATTCCTAACATTCCACACATATGCTCTGAACTTCATGTCAAAGGGACTCAATCACTGTACCTTGATACTATCCTCTTTGGGTTAGGCTGTCTCACCCTCATAGTTTTAGGTCACTTCACATGGACGTGTCTTGGTGGTAAAAGTTTCCCTCTTCCTTGAGAGTAAAAAGGTACGTAAAAGAAAATCTCGTTACTATGCCTCATAGCTGAGAGGACATGTCTCAATGTTGAGGACCCATTTCTATCCCAACTAGAGGGTACCACTCGGAACTGCAATCAGGGACCCATTACCCAGCCCTACTAGAGGGTAAGCCCATAACTTCTATTGGGGACCCACTTACTAACCCTCCTATAGGGTGCGCCCAAAACTACCCTCGGGGACCCACTACCTAGTCCTACTAGATGGTAAGCTCAGAACCATTCTGACCATCCCTGCTAGATGGTACCTCTCATAAAGTACCGAGGAACTACCCCGGCCATCCCTACTCGATGGTACCTCTTAAAAAGCACTGAGGAACTACATTGGTCATCCCTGCTGGATGGTACGTGTCGTAAAGCCCCAAGTAACTACACTGTCTATCCATGCTAGATGGTACCTCTCCGAAATCACCAAGAACTACACTAGAAATCCCTACTAGATGGTACTTCTCATAAATCAATGAGGAACTATAAGGGCCATCCCTACAAGTTGGTACATCTGGAAAACCACTGTTGCAGTCATCTCGTGCCACCTCAAATAAGTGTCACACACAGAACATCTCACATCATATATCAGAAGTCAAAACAGGGGGAACCATCATTTTCTGAATGAAAAAACACCAAAGATAGGCTACTCGTGGGTCAAAATCTGATTCCAAAATAATGAGATATAAGAGTTAGAATATTCATAGTGGTAAGTGTCGCGTATGGGTCCCACACTTCATGTGACCCTACATCACCATCTGGCCATGTACCTAACCATATTTGGGTACTAAGTTGTGAACATGTACCCCTATGAATTCCAAGGTACTCCCATCGTATATGACACATCCAGTCAGAAGTTGAAAGAGCGCATGATTCTCATCGTTGACCTGCTGGGAAAAAGTGTAATTTCACTAACATGACTCCTTCAGAAGCCCTAGAACATTTGATCTCATCTATCCATACATATTCTCCCCTCTCACAAGAGTCGATGCTCACTTAAGTCATGGGATCGCTTCAAACACTGAAGAATGGTCTTCCGCCCATACTCATTCCATGTTTCCACAATTAATGAGATCACTAAAAAGGCTCCACATGTTAAAATAGATCACACTATTGCAATCCATATGGAAAAACGCCCAGGATAGACTCTTTATTTTCCTAAATCGGACTTCGGATTCAAAAGTCATATATCATCACATTTCACTTGAATGACATACCATGTGTTCCATGCCTCGATCCCTAAAACAATTATACAAATCATTCCATTACGATCCTCATAAAAAACACACATTATTGACTATTCATTCTTCCAAAATAGATACCCAGGGAAAAAGTTGCATTTCACCGCTACACATGTGAACCAGGACTCATGTGGCCCGCACCATGACTTAGTTTAAACTCTGGAAAGTAGAATTGAATATACCTATCAAGGAACAAGGTCACTCCTCCAGTAAAAGTGTGTTAACAATACATCAAATTTAGGTGCTATGTCCGATACAGAAAACCTCAAATTATAATAATTTATATTGTTTTTTATAAAATTAGGAATTTCATGAAACAAATCCAGGAAACCAAGTCCTAAAGTTCTTGAACTAGTCTAAAAATATATTTCCTAATGAGAGGGATCTGTTTCTATAGACGGTGTGTCAATATGACCCCTAGTTTGGGAGATATGTCCATTTGAAGTGACCTGACCCGATTCGAACTGGTCCACCCCTTCTGGATGGACCCCTCTGCTTGGGCCACTCCACTCCAGGAAGCCCATCCCATTTCATCGGTTCATGACCCATTCGCATGGCCCGAACCTCCTACCTCCGACCCCACCCCTTGCCTCATTGTTTTTCACCTCAGGGGATCCACCATCCTTGTCCACGCGACAACCCATGTCACCCGGCCTCCTATCACCCCTCAGTCCCCCACCTGACTACCATCTGCCTCCACTCACACCCCGTCCCAACACCGCCATCCTAGTGGACTCCCAACCACCCCACCAACCTCCCCTCAACATTCAATCACACCATTCTGATGATGGACATGTTCATTTGGACAACTCCTTGATGTTAAAAATAGACAATTTTCTGATGAAGTGAAGAAAAATTAGGATTTTAAATCAGAGGTGTGAAAATCAATAAGAACCCACCTCGATTGATCCATTTATAACTGTCCACAAGTTTTCCTCACCCCCATAGTGATTAATCAAGGACTCATTGGTGGTTTGTTCTTGATTCATCGATGAATGGATAGTTAGAGAGAGAGAAAGAATTAGAATTTCTTAAGTTTTTATTTATCGAAAAACACCGGAAGCCCCGCCAATGGTCGCAGAATCCAAAACATCCGCACCCTCTCATTTTATGTCGCACCTAGATAAAATATGTCATTTAGAAGACAAAGATTGTATTATATTTTGAATCTAAGTCCCCATTAAAGAGTTATTCGATACGATGTAAGGGGTAAAATAAATAAGTTTCATTATTTTATTTAAAATTTTCCCCTGGGTAACTTTTCTCACATAAGTCTTGCACTGAAAAAATTTATGCCCTGCCTAGGGTAAACTCCACATTCAAAAATCAACCATGGCCTCATATTTATGATCCAGGTTACTGTTTAAGATATATCAAATTTTATTTGTGTACATAGTATTAAATATACATAATTATTTTATAAAATTTATTATAGTAACACTTGGTCTTAGAATCAAATTCCATCTCAGTGCCTAACTCTGGAAATATATGTTGAAAAATTAAAAAGTCATAAAATGGAAAACCTAGGTGTCTACATCATTCCATACTTCATGATTTTCATCCAAAAAAATAGGGAAACAAATTGGGACACTGAGCACACACCTAGATCTCCAACTCTTAGGAAAACCGGCATGTTTTCATGCACCACAACACGCGAACCAAGTCACGAACCGTCTCTTGGGGCTCATTCTGTGACTACCCCAGGCTCACCTCCCAAAGGTCAAGGGCTGGCGACTAGAATTGAGTAGACATATCCCACAAAGGGGAGAAATTTTCCTAATAACCCACACACACACACACCCATCTCCAAGAAAAAGTACTGTAACTAAAAACAATCAGTAGACAAATATGCATCCCACTAAGACAACCACTAAGAGTAATAGTACAAAACTAAAACGTAAATGGGGAAGAATACAAGACCAAATAAAACATAAAGGTATAGGCTCCAGGATCTCATCCTCCAAATACCCTACCTAAATGGGAGGTAGAGTAAGCTATCTGAAGGTCAATGAATCATAAACGTATGTTGGGTCACCCTAAAGCCCCACTTGTCTCCATACCACCAAAGAATCCGTCAAAGTTTTCTATCTTATGAACAAGAGATGACATGTGTAAGTGAAACCGGTGAATGCATGAGTAAAACATTACTTAGTAGGGACCCCAAACTATAAAGGAAAACCACAAATCAAGACACATGACAGACTACCAAAGAGGCACATGATGTGTAGCCTCTGAGAAGTGAAGTCAAGATAGTTACTTGATTTATATCACACTAGGATACATATACTAAGAAATTCCAGGAATATGCAAATAAAATGAAACATACAGTCTTCACAGGAGACCTTATATGTGCCCTCTCAAGAGACCAACTTCGCACCCTCACAAGAGACCAAATCCACGTCTTCATAGGAGACTAACTCCACATCTTCATAGGAGACCAACTCTGAGTCTTTCCACATCTAGTCACAAGATTCTGTTCTTAGCACACTCATTCTGGGAGAACCAACTCTTTCATCCAATAGGTCATACACCAACATCCATAAAAGGTCACGTAGAGTATCCCAAAAGAACAACCACGTCACGGGGTCCCAATGCTCAAATGACTCGACAGAAAGACTTACAGTTGGGAAGTTATTCCCATTTAAGTCAAAATGGGCCAGTGGGGTCCAGGTCCGGTCCGACCCTGTCGGACCGGTCCAACCCGACCTGGGTCCTTCCTGACCCGACCCACTGGGCATGACCTGACCCATTGGGTCCAACCTGACCGGCTGGGCCCAACCCAGCTGCTCCAGCCTTTCCCACTCGAGCAAGCCAATTCGTTCATCTCGAATGCGTCAGGAACCAATTCCCCACATGACCACCCCGGGGTTCCACTGCGGTCTAGCTGGACCACCACTCTCTGCTGCGTGACATGAGATCTTACCGAGTCCGCCTGAGGCCACCGTCAACTATCGAGCCAGGGACGCTATCCACCGCCCATGATCACTATGTCATGGGTTCCTCCTGTCGGGTGGCCGCACCACCCGCACCACCACCTTCACTGCCACACACCACCACCTCCTACTGCTTCTACAAGCCGCCACTATAGCTGTGGTGGTATGTTCTTTGAACCAAGAAGTACATTACAAACCTGCAATCGTCACCATTACTTCCATGGGTTCAAGATTGTCTTACCATCACTCAGAGGGTCTAATCATGTTTGGAACCTCCTAAAAAAGCCTGATGTGACCACGTGGGTCCATCGACAACTAATGGAAGAATGAGGATTGGAAAGGCACCAAGAATACCTGAGGGATGAACTTGAAACTTGTTTGTTATGGCCTTTGTTCATCCCATTAAAAAAAGTAAGAGGAACAATAGGATAAATACAAAGTTTTTAACACTTCAAACCCCCACACTATGTAACCAATTCCATATGAATGATTGACCCATGGATCAACCAGTTTGTGGGTTGGTCCAAATTCTTAATTGGAAAAAATAATGGGGACGAAATTCACTTGTAAATAAACCCCCTATGTGGAAATAGGATCCGTCATAGGATATAATTCATCATTGATAGTGATCCATTCATGAATGTCCTCGATCCTTCATTCGTTGGTGTTCGTCGATGTTTAATCCGAGCCCCAAACTCCAAACCATCATCACAAAAGATAGAGAATCATTCTCTTTTCCTCATGGAAACTTCAGGGATCCATAGAAAATTCTACAAAGTTATGAATTATAACACTTGTCCCTCCCTATGTTTAATGGAAAAAACACATTAATATGTTCCATCATTTTAAAGGTGTTTGATCATTGCCACAATCCTGCACTGCTGCGTTGCCAAGTTTCCACATTTCAATGCTATTGAG
This sequence comes from Viscum album, assembly GCA_963277665.1. Taxonomy (NCBI): domain Eukaryota; kingdom Viridiplantae; phylum Streptophyta; class Magnoliopsida; order Santalales; family Viscaceae; genus Viscum; species Viscum album. Next base: position 660,113,573 of record OY728140.1, read on the forward strand.
TCAATGCGTAGCATTGAAGAAACAAAACAAAAATTTTTTTTAAGTACATTATATTTTTCTATTAAAATGTCCATAAATTTGCATTTGCAGCTGACCAGCACCAGCCGATGTTAGGACCCACCTTAGGAAAACTTTCTATTCTGAGCTCAATGGTGCCGTTAGATTTATAATCCGGGCACCCATTTAGAAGTTACTAAAATAGCACATAAAATCAATTTTTAATAAACTTAAAAATACTTTTAAAATTTATCTTGGGAAACCCGGGCCTTCGAATGACATTCTATCTCAGCGCCAAGTCTCGAAAAAAATAAATCCCATAAAATTTTAAAATTTTTTACATAGAAAATCCAAGACATTACATTCTCCCCACCTTAAGGATTTACATCCTTGAAAGCTAAAGAAATGGATAAACAAACAAAATGGGATACTGAGTATAAATATGATGGTCCCACTCCTTTATTCTCTCCTGGAGATTCCCGTGCTACCACTAAATGTGAACTAGAGGAATAAATTGCTCGTAGGTGGTCCTCTCATGTTGATCCTAGACCTCCACTAGGAACACTGCAAAAGTTTCCCCATCATCAACTTCCAGCTTTCCCTAGTCAATGATGTGTGATGGGTTGTGTATGTATCTCATCAGCTGGGATATGTGGAAGACATTGTGAACCCGCTTTAACTACGATGTTCGAGCCCAACATTACGCTATCTCTCCCACTCTATGTAGTATTATAAAAGGTCCGATGAACCTCATAGATAACTTTCCTCCCTGGCCAAATATATGTATCCCACGTCGAGTAGAGAACTGAAGTAACACATTGTCCCCCCTAATAGAACTCCAAGTGTTTTTATCTCTTATCGACATTGGACTTTTTACAGCTCTGTGTAGGCTTCATCCACTCTTGGATGACTTACAAATTCTCTATAGTATCCCGCACCAACTTTAGGCCCACATGTGATGACTCTCCAGGGTCAGTCCTGTAAAGCGGCGACCTACAAGGTCTCCCATATAAGGCCTCAAATGGTGTCATAATGATGGTGGATTGGCACCTGTTTTTGTATAAAAACACCACTAGGGGTAGGTGATCCTCCAAACTACATTGAAAATTGAGGATACATGCATGTAGCATATTCTCTTGGACCTAAATGGTCCACTCCGTTTGTTCATCTGTCTGCAGGTTGAAATCGATGCTCAAGTGTAGCTGAGTCCCAAATGAATTCTATAATCCCTTTAAAAAATTGGATTTAAATCATGCATCATGATCTTAGACTATTTTAGATTGGATTACATGGAGTCAAAATATCTCTTGTATGTAGAGGCGTCCCAATCTCTCTACTGAACCCTTTTCCCGAATCTCAAGGAAGTGGGACGACTTAGTGAGTCAGTCAACAATATCCCAGATGGTATCATTCCCCCTGGACATATGTTGTAAACACATCAGTAAATCCATCAACATTCTATCCCAATTCCTATATAGAATCTAAATGGGTTGATTCAAACCCACTAAAACCTGGTGCTTAGCCTTAACTTGCTGATAAGTGAGGTATCTAGAGACAAACTCTACCATTTCCTTATTTATCCCCAACCACCAAAACTGACGTCGGAGGTCCTGGTTCATCATAGCCACACCTAGATATACTACCAAAGGGTATTTATGGAACTCCCTCAACACCTCCTCCCATGACATCACAGGAACAACTATGAATCCTTTAAAAAGAATGAAATTCTCTCCACCTTCCGAATATTCATGAGAGGAATTCCCTGTAGATGTCTGATCACGTGTAGTCTTGCAGTTGGTATCTCTAAGATATGATCCCTGAATCACTATAAGATTGGAAGGGTAACTACCATTGACTAAAGATAATCTACTCCATCTCTATCCGTGAAGGATATTTTTAATGATGGAAACTACTTTGATAACTCATTCAATAGCTGTGAACTCGATCTCTTGGGGTGAGAATCCACTACCATGTTCCCTTTCCCAGGAGTATAGACTATCTCAATCTCATATTCCTAGAGTAACTCTATGCAATGCATCTAACTCATGTTCAGATCATTTTGAGAGAAGATATACTTGAGATTTTTGTGGTTTGAGTAGACGATAACCCACTCGCACATAAGGCAGTGTTGCCACATTTTCATTGTGAAGACTACTGCTACCAACTCCATATGGTGGGTTGTGTAGTTCTGCTCATGTGGTCTCAACTGATGTGAACCATAAAAAATCACCACTTTCCCCTGCACCAGGACATATCCAAGTCTAGTTCCATATGTGTCAAGAACTCCATGTACTCAACACCCCCTATGGAAATATTAGGATGGGAGCACTAGTCAATATCCACCTCAGCTACTAAAATATATCATGTCACTTCTCCTTTCACATGGAAGGTTTTCTATTTTGTGTCAAGGAATTCATGGATGCTGCTACTTGGGATAAGTTGGAAACAAACCTCTAATAATACACATCCAACCCAAGGAAACTCCACACCTTGGTAACGATCTTGGGTGGCTCCCAAGAAAGCATCACTTCTCTCTTCATCGTATCTACTACAACCCCAGCATCTGAAATGAAGTTGCCTATAAAGTGGACCTCTCATATCTAGAACTAAAACTTCAATAGATTCTAGTAAATCTAGTTCTCTAAAAGCAATTACAGGACCATCCTCAAGTGTATGACCTGCTTATCCTCAAATGCTTTGTACACTAGGATGTCATCTATAAAGACAATTCGAAACCGATCTAGGAAAGGCTGTAAGATCCTGTTCTTGAGTCCCATAAAAACTTATGGGGAATTAATCATTCCAAAATACATCACTATATACTTATAGTGCCCATAGGGACATCAAAAATCCGTCTTCTGAATGTCCTCATCCTGTACACGATGTTGGTGAAAGCCTGATATGAGGTCTATCTTAGAGAATCATCTCGATCCCTTAAACTAACAAATGAGATCTTAAATCCTCAGTAGTAAATAATTTTTCTTCACGATCACCTGATTTAGGCACCAAAATTCCACACATAGCCTCATTATCTCATATTCCTTCTTGGAAAACAAAACTGGGGCTACCCATAGTGAAACACTAGGCCTCACAAAGCCCTTCCTCTGAAATTCTTCCAACTATTCTGTCATCTCACGAAGCTCTATAGGAGCCATCCAATATGCCAATGTAGATATCTATGTCATCTCAAGGTACTAGTCAATGTAGAAGTCTAACTCCTTGGGAGGAGGTAGTCCTGGAACATCTTCCACAAATACTTCCTCATACCCATCCACTGCTGCAGGAAACTGAGGACTCGTCTGATCCATTGCACCGTGGGTCATGATATCCAACTAATGTGTGATCAGATGCACCCTCCTAAGTAAGAGTCCATCCAGTGCTGCTCCATTTTAGTTTTTGATGATAAAGGAAAACCTGTTCCCATCTTTGTGGATACACCGCACTGCGTTCCAAAAACAGTTGATCTAAGACTGAACTGTGGATGACAAGTCCATACCCAAAATGACATTGTAAGGCCTCGATGCTTCCACAAAGATATCCCAAATTAATCTATCTCCCCCCAAGAGTAAGGGAAAATTTTCAGAACTAGTGTGTGATTGTTGAATATCCTCTTGTAGAAGTATTTAAGCATAGGTATCGAGTTAATGGTTCCACTAGAATCTTCATGTCTCAAAAAAGGATTGTAGTGAGGAATGAGTGACTGGAACCTGTGTCTATAAGAACTAAAACTAGGGTGGAGAAGACCTATAACATACCTTTAATCATCTTGAGAGTCTTGGGATCGTAAGATTTCATTGACTTGAGCGGGTCTATCCCCTTCCCACCCGCTCCCAGAGCACACAGTAGACCACCTTGGGGTTGGGGTGGTAGTGCCTCAAACCTCTTTCCACCACTTTCCATTCATCTCACTCCTCTGCCACATCCACTTCGTGGATGACCACCCCGTTCTTACCACCTCTTCTACCTTGGATCTCCCTTGGCCATCTCTTTGTTGGTCATATGGCTGATCGGACAATATCTATCCATTTATCCTAAATCGCTGCATGTGTATCACAACCCTTCCTTCGGTCGAGATGCTTTAACCTTGAATCAACACACTACTGATACCATGTATCAGGGTCATCCCTGAGACTGTTTGGTCCTATTTGACCCCCAACACTAGCTGTTAGCTACCTGTTGTTGAAGATCCAACTACCTGATGCCTGATGGTAGCTCCCACCACTAGTTCCATCTCCGTAAGAAATCTCTCTAGCAGTAGGACTACTCCAGTAACCCAACATGCCTAAGAATGATATGGGATATCATCAATGCCATGATCTAATGGTGTAGTCCTTGCTTGAAGGTCCGAGCCCTGAAGAACGGGTCCCGTACCATGTCTGTAGAGTAGTGATAAAGATCTGTGAATCTCACTGAGTACTCCACTACTACCAGGCTACCCCACTGTAAGTGTAGAAGCTCATGTATACGCACAGTATGTAACATCACTAGAAATAACTCATCCCTAAAGAGATTCTCAAAGTCTATCTAAGTGAGGGTCTCCCCCTCATGCATTTGGATCGTCATGATCCACCATCTCCCCACTAATACCTATAGAAGACTCACTGCTAGGACCACCATCTGGTCAATAGGTGCCCTCCCTAGGTGGAAAACTCACATAAACACCTCCATAAAATCCTCAGTAAAAAACATAAAAGTAAATGGGATTGAATAAAATCCCAACTAAAATGGAAATTTACAATATCTTGGATATAATCTGTAAAAAACCCTACTTAAAGGGTAGGTACAGTAAGATGTATGAATCTCACTAAATCATACCATGTTCGTCAGGTCACACTGAAGCACCACCTGTCTCCGGCCCACCAAGGACTCTATAAAGTCTGTCTATCATCAACACAAGACATGGAACATTCTGTTGAATCTCTTAAAGGGATGAAAAAAACAATACTTAATAGGTACCCGAAACCATAACGGAAAACCAAAAAACAAGACATGGGGAAGACTACCAAAGAGGTACACAAAGTATAGACTCTAAGAATTATAGTGAAGAGAGTCACTAGAGTCAACTCAAACCAAGATACATATACTAAGAAAGTCCAATAATATCCAAATCCAATGAGACATACAGTCATAATTGGAGACCTACTTCTAGTCAGTGTAGGCGACCTACTCCACGCCCTTGTAGGAGACCAACTCTATGCCCTCACCGAATACCAACTCCACACCCTTGTAGGAGACAATGTATGTACCCTCATAGGAAAACAACTCTGTGTCTTTTTAGGAGACCAAATACACATCTTCAGAGGAGACCAACTCTATGTCTTCGCAGGAGACCAACTCCGCATCTTTTCCAAAACCAGTAACATGATTCCGTCTATAGCATGCTCATTTCGAGTGAATCTACTCCTCAAGAAAATAAGTTATATGACAGAATCCATGAAATGTCACTTAGATTATCCCAAAATGATTTCCTCATTGTGAGGGTACAAACACAACAAACAAATCATTAAATGGACTTTCGGTTTGGCAATTATGACCATTTAAGTAAAAAGGGGATGGTGGGGTCTGGGTCCGGTCCGACCAGGTCAGACCAACCCGACCTGATCCAACCCGACCTGACCCAGGTCCTGCTTAACCTGAACCATTGGGCCTAGCCATCTCCACTAGCTCTAAACTGACATGATTAAGTAGGCCGATTCATCTGCCCAGGATGCGGTGGGCACAACGTTCCCACCTAATCAATACAGGGTGACCACCACATTTAACATGGCAGTCTACCAAGTGACCAGACCACATAGGTCCAGGAGGATTGTAGTCCTCTTCCACATGACATATACTCCTTCCAACTCTGTCCAAGGCCGCCATCGTCCGTCAAGCTGACAGCCCTATTCGCCGCCCATGGCCGCTGTGCTGTGGGTTCCTCCTACTAGGTGGCCTTGCCGCCGCGCACCACCGCCGCCTTATCCCTCTTATATAGGATGTCACCATTGCTGTGGTGGTCCATAATTTGAACCGGGAATGTTTTTGAAAACCTTCGTTCATCACCATCACTACCATGGGATCAAGATCATCTTGTTGTTGCTCTGGGTGTCCGGTCACATTCAGAACCTCCCAGGAAAGCCTGATGCGACCGCTTTGGTCCATCGACAAAGAACGTAAGGCTAGGGATATGAAAGGAAACAAGAACACACAAGGGACAAACGCAAGCCTTATTTTTTTCAGCCTTCAATATAACCCTTAAAAAAGGGAAAGGAACAACATGATAAAAACCAAATTTTCAGCATTTCCACGATGCTGCATTGTAGTGTCACTGAGTCACCATATCACAATGCTATTGAGTCACTGCATAATGTTGAAGAAACAAAATAAAATAAAATTTTAAGTATATTTTTTTTTTCTCTTAAAAAATTTATAAATTAACTTATTTCATCAACCCACAATAGCCGATGTTAGGCCCTGCATAAGGTAAACTCACTATTCTAATCTCAACAATGCCCTTAGATTTCTGAACCGAGAACCCATTTTGAAGTTACCAAAACTGCACACATGTTCTATTTTTAATAATCTTAACAATAGTTAAATCATTTATTCTGGTAACCCTAGGTCTCAAAATCACATGCCTTCTCCGCACCAGGCCTCTATGAAATAAAATCCCATAAAATTTCAAAATTTTTACATGGAAAATGTGGGACATTACAAACCATAGAGAAGGTCTATCCTTATAAGGCATGCTCTTTTTGATGACGTGCGTTGGAACAAGAATGAATCTTGTTAGTTTTGACACATGGGAGACATTGTGAAACCACTCTAGCTATTGGGGTTAGGGAAAGGAAATAGGAAACCTCAAAATATCTTTTCACGGTCCTGAATGGACCAATGAAACTCTAGTGATAGTTTTCTTCCCTGACTGAACTTTTACATCCCACATCGCGACCAGAATCAAACTTTGTCCCTAGAATAAGGTCTCGTGATTCCCTTTTCCAGAATATCCATCTAGTAAAACACTAAAGGATATCTTCTTGTGTATGATTTAACGGTCAATGTGTCACAAAAAATACTATCTTACACACTCAAGAAGTATAAGAGTAAAAACCATTGACTAAAGAAAATCGTACCCTCTTGCTTCACCATGGACAACCATAGGGTAGTTAACTAATCTTCAACTTTTACACAAGGCAAGCTTGTGACATCCTGCTAAGGGCCTATTCTACAATGTTGCCTTTTTCTGGAGTATAGAATATCTCGAAGTAGTCCAGGAGGAATTTCAAGTAATCTCATTACCTCTAGTTCAAGTCTCTCTGGATGAAGATGCACTTGATACTTTGGTGGTATAATCAAACCACAAAGTTCTCCTAGAAGGTAGTGTCTCCACATTCTTAAAGAGAAAGAAACCACTATCAGCACTAGGTAGTGAGTCACGTAGTTCTATTAATGTGGTCTTCATCACCTCAACCTATACTTGATAACTGTTTTATCAAGGATGACGTTGATCACACAAAGGTACCAAAAAATAGGGTAGGTGGGTAAACTCAGCCAATCGGAAGAAGCTAGACACATAAAACATTTGGCATACCCCATATGTCTCCACTTATCTTGGAAGGAGAGTAACCCCAAACCAAATAATCTTCTACACCCAATAGGGACATCCCAAGAAAAAAGTGTCAAGTAGGAAAACTCCACCGCCAATTCTAGGAACTGCTCTGACACTCCATCACAAAACCTCACCCTGAACACACAAGTAAAAGGGAATCTTCCACAAAAACTTGATACTATCTGATTTGGGTGGAACTAACTCACCCTCAAGGTCTTGTTCACATCACAAAAATGTGTCTCGGTGGAAAGGACCTCTCTTACTCGTGCATTTGAAGCAACATCTAACAACACTGACACCGGGTTATACCGACACCCCACATCACCCCGGTAAAACCTCAAGTAAGGAGACGAGAGAAAAGGGAACTTCACAAACTGTCTAAGAATTTCTATTTTGAAAATTATAAGAGAAACAGAGCATACCTCTTATCATATCATGTGCTGCAGGATTGTAGACATCCAAAGATTATGACTATCCACGGCCCCAGATGCATGCTTCTTGAGACGGAAGTGGGGAGCCTCATGGTGGAGGTGGTGGAAAAACCACATAGTGTCATCCCCACCTCCAACTCATCCTTCTACTCAACTAGAACCACCTCCTTAGGGACCAACCTATCCCTTCCTGGTAGATCCATGACCACGGTGCTGTCTCCACCGTGTTTGTCCACTTGAATCCTATCTGGGGTTCTCCACACATCTGGTCAGCTCACCTCATGTCATGTGACCTTTCCCATCACAATCATAGCATTGACGCTCTCTGGGATGACCTGGTTCTACCCAACCACATTCTTGTGTCTAATCATGAGAAGATATCCTACATAGAGATCTTGTTGATTGATGTCTGCTAGCTGTCGAATATGCCTCAACTCTATTTCACCCACTTACATAACTAGTTGTATAGTGTCCCTATGATAGAATTCTCTCTATCACCAGTGCCTACCCTAGAACCCCAACATAGGTGGGGATGAACAAGGGTACAATGATAGCAATGATCTATATTTTAATCCAATGCTTTAACTTCCATGCTCGGAAGTATCCGCCACAGACCATGTCCAGAGATTAGTGTGTAAGGTATGTGAACCTAGTTTTGAACCTGACCACCATAATCCCTCCCTTATGTAACTACATAAGATCCTAAATCCGAATGGAGAACATGAAGAATGGGTAGTAATCTTCATGAAACAACTGCTAGAAGTCATCCCCTGAGAGGGTCGACTCATTGAGTATCTGTGTAACTAGGCTCCATCAATGCCCAACTACTCTATGGAAAAGGATGGCTGCCAAAGCCACCATCTGATATATCGGTGTTCATACAAGCTTGAAGAGGTGAACCCCCAACTCTAGCCAAACCTCAAATGCCTGAGGCTCTGACTCACTGTGGAATCCCAGTGATCTATGTCACTGGAACTCATGGAGTGCGCTCAACCTACAAACTTCCTCAGCCTACCCTTCTGGGGTTTTATACTACTCAATGGGTGAAGGTGATGATACCTGTCCACCTAGAGGAAATTGATCACATGATGAACCATGAGCTAAGGCCTCATCGCTCACAGGGTTTCCATAACAAACTGGAGCCAATATCCTAGTTGGCTGTCATTGTGGTGAAATCATGGATGTTATCAAGGATTACCATAGTCAAATGAGTATATATATATATACAATAATGGGGATATGAATCAAGAAAGAAAGTCAAAGACTCAATTATATATGAAACATGTACCATTGTTCCCTGCAATAAGTGTCTCAGGATACTGAGTTTATAAGTGAGTAATCAGGGTTTTAGTGAACAGATATGTCAACCGCCTGTACCATGAATGAACTCCTTAGTGTAAGAGCCTCTCTCGAGACAATTTGACACTATTTCCCTAAACCAAATAAATACATTTTTAGGGAAACATCTGAAAAATTTACCAAGGGTTGAACCAGATCAGATACCAATTTTTTATAACCTGACCCATGTCAGGCTCAAGCCGCAACTACCCCAAGCCCACCTTGATAGGCTAGGGGTGGCGACAAGCATCGAAGGCACAAAAAACTCAAGGAATACGTTTCCTAAGTACCTATACCCACAAACACATCCAACTCAATGAAAAAGTGTAGAGGGAGAGGAAAAAAATACGAAACACTTTGATAAATAAACTAAATATGCATGAACCGCTAAATAGTACAAGAATAGTGAAGTAAACTGAAAAGGAAAAGGGAAAAAAATACTCACCCAACCAAGAATGTTCTAAAACTTGGAAATAAATTAAAAAGTAAAACATATAAGAGATCCTAATCCTAAATCTCAATCTACGATAACTATACATAGACTAAGAACTGATATCTCTATACTCCTCTAAAATCAAGATCAACGTGTCTGTCATTTGCCTAAGGCACGACATGTGCGAGAAAATCCCATGTAGGGGTTAGTATAATAAAAATTAGTATAATTACATAAAAAGGTGAAGGGGGTAGAAATAATAGATACCCAGAAAAAGAAAGCATTAAATAGAAAAAGGTATAGAAAAAAGAGTGCAACACAACCAATAAGAGAGGGATGTATGATTATCCAAACACAAGGATCTAGAAACAGTGATATGATAAACTTATTATTGAATCTTCGATAACTATAGTAAGAGAGTAGAGTCATCCAAACACGACAAGTTAGACATGGAAATCACATGGCATACCCCATGCATCTTCACCTCTCCTGAAAGGAGAGTATCCAAAACCGAAGGAGTGGGTACTAAAATAGGACATATATATATATATATAATCAGTCGTGAAAACACAAAAAATAGATTAAGGGGATCTCCATATCACATCTCCGTCCATGAAGAAGTGTCTCCAATAGACCCATAAGTAACCACCATCAATGCCTAGTATCCCACACGTCTGCTCTGAACTGCAAGTCAAATGGACTCAATCACCACACCTTGATACTATCGGCTATGGGAAGCACTGATTCACCCTCAGGGTTTTAGGTTGCATCACATAGATGCGTATTTGAAAAATAATAATCACTCTTCCTCTAGATTCCAAAGGTATGTCAAAGAAATTATTGTCACTGTACCGCATAATCGAGAGGTCATATCTTAAATTCAAGGACCCATTCCCAACCCAGCTGGAGGGTACCACTTGGAACTGAAATTGGGGAGCCAATACCCATCCCTACAGTGGGTAAGCCTAGAACTGTCATTTAAAACCCATTAACAATCCCTTCTGGAGGGTAAGCTCTGAACTACCATCAGGGACCCACTGCCCAACCTTAATAGAAGGTATGCCCGAAACATCCATTGGGGACCCACTGCGCAGCCCTACTAGAGGGTAATACTAGAACCATTTTGGCCACCCCTACTAGATGATACCTCTTGAAAAGCACCAAGTAACCACACTGGACATCCCTACATATGATACCTCTCAGAAAGCACTGAGGAACTACACTTTTAATCCCTGCCAAATGGTACCACTCATAAATCATTGAGGAACTACACTGGAAATCCCTACAGGATGGAACCTCTTGGAAATAACTATTTTAGTCATCAGGTGCCGCCCCTGATATGCGTCACAACTGAAACATCTCACATCGTATCTTGAAAGTCAAAACATAAGGAAAAATCATGTTATATTTGAAAAAATGATTAGTATAGGCTACTCATGGGCCAAAATACGAGTCCAAAAGAAGGATATATAAGAGTTAGAAGATTCATAGTGGTACACGACACATATGGAGCTTACATTTTGTGTGACCCTTCCTTGTCTCTTGGACATGTACTGACACACACCTATCACATGGCATGAAAAAAAACAATTAAATTTTTCCTAGTGTAACAAAGTGGCTGACCAGGGTTGTCTCTCTTGAGAAGCCTTTTTAATGTAGTTCACTTACTTTATCTAATTCACCAATTCTATCTCTTTTTTTGGTTTTTTTAATATGAAAAAAAAATTCCTATAAAAAAGTAATTATATATTTATACTAAGATGCAAGTCTAAACAAAATGAATTCAGGATGAAAGTACCTGGTTTTGGGGTTCGGTCAAAGATTAAATCAATATTATCCTTTATACGATTGATTATATTTTGATAACTCAAACATGAAATCTAAATTTTAAATCACTATTCTTTTAAAGAATAAAAATAGCTTGAGATGCATGTCATTGGGGACTGCCACCCAATCGGGGACATTCTCCTCACCCAAACATACTACTCAAGTCAATCACAAATTTAGAATTTACTTTAAATAAAATTCAATAATACCTTGCCTCCCCCTAGGCCAAGACTCGGGGTTAGCCTCTCATTTCTGAGAGTATGAGATCAAAATGGTGTATGGATGGGAGGAGAGAGAGAGAGAGATAGTAGGAGAGAGGGAGAGAGGTAGATTAAATAATTTATAATGAATGTGAAAATAATAATAATAATAATAACATTATTATTATTATTATTATTATTATTATTATTATTAATTATGAAAATAATTTTCGAAATAGGCAAGAAAAAAAGAAAGTAAAATAATTTTAAATTAAGATTGAGATATTATAAATAATAATTATAATAATATTAACAATAATAATAATAATAATAGTTTTCCATTATTATTATTATAATTATTATTATAGAATAAATTAAATGGTGGAAACCAAAATAAAAATGCGTGGATTTATTTAAAATAAATTCAAATTATAATTTAAATTAAAACTAAAAAAACTACAAATAAAATAAAATAAAAAGAATAAATGAGGGGGGAAGAGAAGAGTAGCAATGGACCATGCCGTAGTAGGATCCCTCATCGTCTTTGGGTGTCGAGCTGATGATTTGAGAAGGAGGTGAGGGACTCCTTTTATAGGTAGAATTCCGTACTCCGAAAGTTTTCACATTTTTGGACCATTAATTGGACGATTCACACATTTACCACTTCTTAAAAGTTTTTCATAAATATGTTATCCATTCAGCCTCAAAAGTTCAGCTCATTTGGACACCGAATGAATGAGTTATGAATTTTGAATTAGCCATTTAGTTTTCTAGATGCAGGTTCTAGGAAATTTCTTTCAAAAATATAACCTCCAATATTAGCTTTAATGACTTAAAATACCCCCCAAATTTGATTTAGAGCATGAAATATATTTCTTAGTGCTATCCCAGGGGGATGAACTACAATTGGATGTGTGAATGCCGAGTTTTGGTTCCGTTACAGTGGTGGGGTCCAAACTATCTGCCCAGAAATATTTTCAACTTCAATGATTTTTAAGCTATCTAGATTGCCGAATCTGCCACTTGTCCAGAAGAAAAAGATGGAGGAAATAAAATCTGAATTCTAACAAAAAATTAATCACTAAATTTTGAATTATATGTTTAAAATTAATGACCAAAATACCCTTGTGGTAAAAATCTGTCAAAAAATCCAGAATTATGCACTTTTCACATTTTTTTTTCATTTTCATTCTATAATCCATATAGCCCAATATTTTAATAAAAAAATGAAATACATGGGTTTTATCATTGAAAAACATTAAAAAATACTCATTATTTGATAAAAAATATTCACATAAATTTTCTTTGTCAAATACCCCCACACTTAAACCATGATTTTCCTCAAGCGTAAAATCTCAACATGGAAATCAGAGGACACAAATATTACCAATATTCAAATTCAATGCAATAAAATCAAAAAATTTCAATCTAAAATAAAACTTTCAAAAATCTGAATAAAATATCAATTTAATTTCCCTTTTTTCAAAGAAATAAATAATTCACATATTTTACTTTTCCCCTATGAAAATTGAAGGGACTTATCCTTTCATTCATTCAAGATCCTTGATTCATTATTATTTAACATCCCAAGTCATTATTTACCTCACTTTTGATTATTTTCTTGCATCACTCATGATACAATTCATGTAGAGCCTTGATCATATCATGAGAACATTCTCATTATCTATAGTCTTGTAAATGAACTACATTCTCCACTTTGTAAAGGCAAAAGACACATAAAATCATGAGGAATTGCAGTAAAGGTTCATATGAATCTGAGGATTAGGGTTGGTAGGATTTTATGCTTAAAAAATTAAGGCCCAAAGAGGAGGATAATCTCTTAAGTATAATGAATGATATTAAAAGTAAAAGTGTAATGAAATTCTCCCCTTTAAAGTAACGACACCCACTTTCCAAAACGTAAAGAAAAGGTCATGATCAAGTATGGATAATGAATGATTTGTGTACCCACTTCATTTTTTTTGATTTTGTACTTTTTATTTCTTTTTTAAAAAATTATTTCTAGATAAAACCTCATATCCATCACCTAACCACATATGATCATAAGATCATCAGTCTGGAAAAGGGTGATTTTTTTGTTCTCCCAAATCGCAACCCATATTTTTCTTTTTTTTTCACTACTGGAAATATGACTTTTACCAACGGTTTTGGCCAAACCATTGGTATAGTTCATTAATTTGGACCTATACCAACGGTTTGGCCAAAACCGTTGGTATAGGTCACTTATATGGACCTATACCAAAGGTTTTGGACAAATCGTTGGTATAGGGGGGGACCTATAGGACCTACACCAACGGTTTTGGCCAAACTGTTGGTATAGGTCCATTATAGAGACCCTATACCAACAGTTTGGCCAAACCGTTGGTATAGGTCCTTCTATTTTTAATCGAATCTTCTTACCGAGAACATTATATAAATCAAAATTTAAAATTATTAAAACAATACATATACATATTTATGAAATTATGTTCACAAAAGTCATGTTAGGTTAGTGGTTAAGTCATTCAATTATAAACTAGAGGTCCTGGGATCAAATCCCACCGAATGTTTTTTTTTGAAATACATATACCAACAGTTTTGAGAACCGTTGGTATAGGTTTTCATATTACTTATACCAACGGTTTTCCCAAAACCGTTGGTATAGACCTATTGTCACTGCTTACTTTCCAATGGTCCTCCAAACCGTTGGTATAGCCTATACCAACGGTTCCAAACCGTTGTTATAGGGTATTTTTCTAGTAGTGTTTCTTTTTGTCATTTTGTCATTTTGCCATTGTTTTCAATTCAAGAGTGGAAAACAATAGAGTATAATGAATGATTTCACAAACTTTTACAATTCCCACAATAACACCCTCACACTTCCTCCTTACAATGTGTATCAGCTCATCCACCAGGATTCCCTTTACCCCCACACTTCAACTTGAAAATATCATGGAAATACCAAGATAAGGGTAGGGATGGATAAAAATGGCTTGAAAAATGGGTCATCCATATAAAGGTCATTCATGGTCTCTATGGGATATAAGAAGGATTGATGTAAAGGTGGCCTTTTAAGGAAAAGTATATTTTCAAATGACACCTCAATCATATTAAATGTTTTTTTGCGCAGTCATATCTTTGATAAGTTTCAATAAATATTCTGGTCAGTTATATGTCCCAAGATCACTCAAGAAATATGCTTAATAATAAATAGGAAGTAATTAGTCTAGAAATCCTCTCAGGAATGAGTAATATAACATTGTAAAATCACTCATGGAATGACTAATAATAACAAATCAATTCACATAAATTTTAGAAATTCAAAGCATGAAAGATGGTAGAGAAATTTTATTTACATGAATCAATTAAAACATTCAAATCATGAGCCATTATTTCAATATCCATGCTTCATTTTAAAAATTCAATTCTTCATTTCAATTATTTAATCATATCAATATTGAAATCTAAAACATAGAATCACATGATTATTAAGAAACTCATGTCTTCTAAATGACTCAAGTAAAACATGAATTCAAGTGTGGGCATGCTATTTTATCTTCAAATCTCAAAAAATGTTGTGGAAAAAAATATGGAGAGTTTAAAAGATAAAACACTAAAAGTGAACTCCCTTTTTCCATGAAACTTAGTCCTTCCACTTTACTGTCTAGGGCTTCCTTCTACCATTATGAACCTACAGAATAAAATCAATCAATGAATCAAAATAATAATTTCATTTAAACTCAAAAAATATAGAGGGGTGGGCTGCATGATACACTACTTATAAGAGAAGAAATAGACATATAAATCCCTAGAAATAAAGTAAAGATAAATCTTGGTATAATCCCCCTAGTGGGACCTGAATTTTTACTGCCTCCAGAGGGCAGTACCAGCTGTTATCTAAAGTTAGATTGTGGATTAAGCTTCTTTGATTTGAACCACCACATGTGTATTTTCCCATGTTCTTCTTTTTTCCTTCTGGGTGAGGAATGATCCATGGGTAGAGTACACCAGATCCCCCCTTCACAATGATGTATAACTTGTATGGTGGGGATAGAATGAATTATGGAACATCATCCTCATTCTTGGCTGCTTCTTGGGAAACCGCCTTTTCTCTGTCCAGTGGTCCCTCAAGGCACGCTGCATTGAAATAAGAGTCAATGGGAAATTCATAGTGTAATACTATTTGAATAAAATTAAAACATGAAGTATCAAAATCAAATTATTCCCCCTCAATGTAAGAATCTTTTGTCACAGTTTCCATAAGAAAATCCACCGAAATCTCCTCATGAACTACCCACAACAAATATTGAACATGTTTAGGGAGCCTTATATGTTCCTCAACAGGTGCACATCCATGTTCTTCTTCATCCTCCAAGGCATAGATAAGATTGTCTGATTCAGTATAATCAAAACCACAAGAAGTGACTTAGAATTTAGATTCAACAAAATTAGAAGAGATAGAGTCAAAGAATGGTTCAACTCCCTCAGTTGGTTCAGCTTCAATCTCTGCCTGAGTGGTAAGTGCCTCTTGGAGTAGAGTCTCGGTTGATGGAGGTAGGTAGTCGGGATCCTCCATATTGACTTCAAATTCTACCACTTGGGTGGTTTATTGCTTCAGTGATGCTGGATCTTCTTCATTGTATTATAGGGGAGATCTAGAAGTTCGCCACATTTAATTAAGAATTCATCCAATATTTGTTGATCTACCACTTGTAGATCACCAGGTAAGTCTTCGTCTCTTGCCTCTGCAGGTTCATGATCCTGATTAGGGTTGGGTTGCTGCATTAATGAACGAACATAGTCAAATGCTCTTTCATATTTTCTCGTTAGTTGTTAAATGATTTCTCTAAGTTCATACACCTGAGATCTTCTAAAATATTCAACTTCTTCTAGTTTTCATTGCACCTGTGAGTAATTATCAATCGATGCAAAATAATAATAATTTTAATTCATCATGGAAATATTTTTTTTAATCTTTTAAAAATAAATGAAATCTATAAAATATGTGAAAATAGAAAAAGTAAATGAATAACTGATTGGATAAGAGACAATGACGCCAGTTTTGACACTTTCCTATCATGGGGGTGTGGACAAAAACAATTATATTTTTCCTAGTGCAAAACAGTGGCTGACCAGAGTCGTCTCTTTTGAGGAGCCTTCTCAATGTAGTTCACTAAATTTATCTAATTCACCTATTCTATCTCTTTTTGTGGTTTTTTTTCATATTTAAAACAATTTCATGTGAAGTAGTAATTATAAATTTATACTAAGATGCATTTCTACACAAAATGAAGTCAGGCAGAAAGTACTTGGTTTCGGGGTTCAATCAGAGATTCAATCATTATTCTCCTTTATATTTTTTATTCGATTTTGATAACTCAAACATGAAATCTCATGTTTTAATAACTATTCTTTTCTCGAATAGAAATACCTTGAGAAGCATGTCATTAAGAACCGCCACCCAATTGGGGAAATTCACCTCGCCAAAGAATACTACTCAAGTCTATCAAAAATTTAGAATAAACATTAAAGAAAATTCAAGAATACCTTGACCTCCCCCCTGGCCAAGACTTGGGGTTAGCCTCTCATTTCCGAGAGTATGAGATCAAATGGTGTGTGTATGGGAGGATAGAGCAAGATGGGGAGAGCGGGAGGGAGGAAGATTAAATAATTTATAATGAATGTGAAAATAATAATAATAATACTTATTATTATTATTATTAATTATGAAAATAGTTTTTTAAATAGGTGAGGAAAAAAGAAAGTAAGATAATTTAAAAGTAATATTAAGATATTATAAATAATGATAATAATAATAATAATAATAATAATTGTTTTAAATTATTATTATTATTATTATAGAAGAAATTAAATGGTGGAAACCAAAAAAAAATGCATGGATTTATTGAAAATAAATTCAAATTAAAATTTAAACTAAAGCAAAAAAATTAAAAAAAAATAAAATAAAAAGAAGAAATAAGGGGGGAAGAGAAGAGCAGAAATGGACCATGCCCCGGTGGTATCCCTCCTTGGCTGTGGGTGTTGAGATGATGATTTGAGGAGGCAAGAGCCTCCTTTCATAGGTTGAATTCCATCCTATGAAAGTTTTCACGTTTTTGGATTATTAAATGGCCAATTCACACTTGTAACTGTTTTGAAAAGTTGTTCATAAACATGTTGTCTGTTCAACCTCCAAATATAAGCTCATTTGGACACTATATGAATGAGTTATGAATTTTTCATTGGATGTTTATTTTTCTAGATGCAGATTCATGAAGATTCCTTCAATAATATAACCTCAAATGGTAGTTTTAATGACATCAAAACTCCCCCAAATTTGAACTAGATCCGGCCCTATATTTAATAATGATATCCCAGGGGAAGCACCTCAATGTGAGGCGTGAAGTCCGAGTTTTTGTTCCCTTATAGTAGTCTGGTCCACGCTGTCCGCCCTGAAGAGTTTTCAACTTCATTGATTTTTTAATCATACTAGATGGCCGAATCATCCCCTGGTCTAGAAAACAAAGTTTGAGGAAATAAAATCAAGATTATAACAAAAAAATAATCAATAAATTGGGAATTATATGTTTAAAATTAATGACCAAAATACCCTTATTGGGAAAATCTGTCTGAAATCCAAAATTAAGCACTTTTCATAATTTTTCTCATTTTCAATATAAAATTCTAATTGCCCAATATTTTAATAAAACAATGAAATACTTGGGTTCTACCATTGAAAAAATTAAAAAATACTCATTATTTGATAGAAATGTTTCCCATAAATTTTCTATATCATGTACATAACCATATTTGGGTATGAAATTATGAACAAGTACCCCTTGGCATGCCAAAGTACTCCTAGAGTACATAGAAAATATTTTTAGAAGGTCGAAGAGTGCACAATGCTCACTATTGACTCAGAGGGACAAAGAATAATTTCACTAACAAGCCTCCTCCAATGGCCCCAGAACATTTGACCTCATATCTTCATACATATTCTCCCCTCTCACAAGAGTTGATGCTGATCTAAGTCATGGGTTCTCTTCAAACACTATAGAAGGATATTCTATCGATACCCCTTCCATGTTTGCACAATTAACGAGATCATGAAAAAGGATGCACACATTCAAATAGATCACACCATTGCGATCCTTGTGAAAAAAATGTGAAAGATCAACTAATCAATCCCTCCAATCAGACATCCAAGGGAAAGGTTGTATATTTCTGCATAGTGTTTGATTGATGTCCTATTGGTCCCATGCATCAATCCTGGAATAAATTATATAGATCATGCCATTGTGACACTCATGGAAAACTTACGAGATTGACTATTCATGCGACCAAAATCGATACCCATTAAAAACGTTGTATTTCACCACTGCACGAGCGAACAAGGACTCATGGGGCCTACACCTTGACTTCAGTTAAAACACCTCAAAGTAGCCTTGAAAATTCCTCTCGTGTACCGGGGTCAAACCACCATTGATAGTGCATTAATCGGACGTCACATGTAGGCACTGGGTCTGATACAAGAAACCTGAAATAATAATAATTTATATTATTATTATTATTATTATTATTATTATTATTATTATTATTATTATTATTATTAAACTAAGGCATTTCGGGAAAATGAACCTTAAAAAAATTAAAATTATTAAACCAGTCTAAAAAGATCCATCTCCATGATAAGGATGTTTGGTCGTAGTCAGCACATCAATTGAATGCTTAGTTTAGGAGATACCTCCATTTGAAGTGCCCTGGCTGGATTTGAATTAGTCCAGCCCATTCTGCCCGGACCCTTCTACGTGGGCCGAACCGACCTGTTTTGCTGACCATGACCTAACGACATGGCTTAGCCCGCCTACTGCTGGTCTGCCAGCTGCTAGCCTGATGCTCCACCTTACTGGCTGGCTGCCTTAGTTTATTCGATGTTCTGATCAACGTAGTGACCCGCATCGCCCGACATTCGGTAGCCCCTCGGTCCCCCGCCTGACCACTAGCCTCTTCTACTCGCAACCCAATCCCGACACCACCATCCAGGTTGAATATCAACCACCCCTCTGTTCTCGCCTCTCCAGTCAACCACCCCGCTCAGCAGCCTCCTCCAGTGGCCTATGGCGACTACCGCATGATGCCGTGACCACCCGTAGCTGCCACCGTTCGCCTCCACTGGCAGCCACAATGACGATGCTCTAGTGGTACATTCCGCTGACCACCAGTCTTTCTTTTCTCATCCAATTTTGAATCCATGAATTATTTCATGATCCTCAGGAGGAGATATTCACAATTCCAGCCTCCACTGGTCGATCCTTCATTTATTCGGTGTGCTGAAAAGTAAAATGCAACAACTATGAATAATGGACAAAGAACATAGATAAAAGGGGATTAAAAATAGTGATCAGATGATGTCCATGTTCTTTTATCCACCACCTTGATGTTCAAAATATATAATTTGACGACAAATTGAAGAAAAATTAGGAATTTAAAGAAGAGGTGTGGAAATCAACATGCATTCTACCTTGATCGATCCTTTTATCACTGTCGACGTGTTCAAATCACTCCCACAACGATTCAATAAATATCCTTTGGTGGTTTGTTCTTGATTCATCTAATAATGAAGAGGGAGATATATATATATATATATAGATAATTAGGGTCTGACCATAATTCTTATATGTTAAGTTTTTATATATATAAAAACTCCAGAAGCCCCAGGAAAAGTCACTAAATCCAAAACATCCATGCCCCCACATTTTATTTTGCACCAAGATAAAACACCCCATTTTGAACTCAAAGGAGTTCTTAGATTTCGATTCTATGTCCCCATTCAAGAGCTATTTGATATCATGTTAGGGGTAAAATAATTAAGTTTCATTATTTTATTTACGATTTCTCCATCGTGTAACTTTTCATACATAAGTCCCATGCCGAAAAATGTAATGCCTCTCATAGGGTAAATACCATGTTCTGAACTCAACTGTGGAATCAAATTTCTAATTCAAGTTACCATTTGGGATATATACCATTTCATTTTCATGCATAGTATAAAATATATTTAATATTTTTTATAAATTTTATTCTAGGCACATATGGACTTGAAATCACATGTTGTCTCAATGAAACACTCCGTAAATATATATAGAAATATTCCAATCTCTTACAAGAAAAAGTCCAGGTCCAAAAATTAATATAACTTTTGAGGAAAGTGTAATTTTTGGAAAGGTATTTTGTCTCAATTTACATTCCATTGATACAAATTTAGTATTATGCACCTATTTAACTTTTATGGTGCATATAATTCCCAATTGAATTATTTAACATGACTATATATTTATTCATGAGGGTTAATGATTCAATTGAAGTTATTATTTAAATATTAATGCTTAAAAGAAAAGATGTTCTTATTTCTCTTTTTGATTGGGAATATTTTTCTTCCATGTCCATATTTTAAAAAATTATTTTAGAAAAGTATTTTTTATTTAATAAAATGAATTATAAAAAAAAATTATTTATCCTTAAATTTTTACATGTTTTGAAATGAATATTTTTATTATGTTCCCAAAAGGGGAAATTTTAAACTTTTTCTATAAAATGTAAAAAGGAATGTATTCTTTTTAACATATATGACATTAACAAAATTTCCTATCACCATAACCGTTTTATGTTCGTTAGATTATTATACAATATTTAAATGGTTTTATAATGGAAAATATTTAATGAAAAATTATTTTAATATTTTTCTTCCATTTCCAAGAGACTTTATATTACTAAAAAACCTATGTTTTTGATGATTTGAGGGTCATCTCTTATCTCTTGATTATTTATTGGTTAATAACTTTCTATTGAAACATTAAATTTCTTGTGGTTATTGAGACATTAAATTTATCATAAATATATATTTTCTTTGTATAATGTATATGATTATTTCTTTAACATATATCATTTCTACATACAATTTTTTTCGTTGAAATATATTTGATTTACTGGGGAAATACTGATATTTCATATTATTTACTTAATACATATATTTTTTTAGAAGAAATATTATTATGAATTTAATTAAATATACGAGGAATGCGTTGTACATGTAATTATAAGTGGGGATTGGTATTATATACCCCCTTAATGAATTGATCAATCTCATGAGACATATAAATAGGCCAAATTAAAGGGGTTTTGGTGTATTCCTACCCATAGTTTGAACTATCAAGGCATAGGGATTTCATAGTAGATGTATCGTGATGTCTAAGATATTGATGCCCTACATTAAGAATTTAATTCATTTAGAATTAAGTTTTTGTTTTACATAATATTAATGCATTTATATTATACATGGATGCATTTTTTATTAAGTTATTGATTTAATGAATTGTGTTTTCTGTTATTTACCTTAATATATTATTCATGCCTTATTTACTCATGATAGAATCTAATTTACAGAACAATTATTGAGCATCTGAGATCACCCTTTATTTGTTTTCCTTTACTAGGATATGAATTATTATATTTTGAATAATATTAAGAATGAAAGACTATTTATCATAATATATATTTTATATTTACAAATTAATTTGAGAATCATGTATGTATCTGTTTCATTAAGATGAATAAAATAAGCTATTCTACATGGTGAGATCCCCTCTATGTTTTAATAGTGAAATAAAGTAAACACTGACTCTGGGTTCCTATAGTTGGGGTTGCTATAATAATGAAACTTATTGGTGGAGGTTCTTATAGTTTTTAGGAAAAATATTATTACATATTTTATTTTTGATAGGTGCACATGCACCGGTGATTGATTATAGTGGTTTTCCAGTGTAAGGATCCACCCTTATTACTGTAACCACATCAAAGGATTGGTTTATAGTTTCTTGTGTGGTATCGTATTATTTCCAAATCAAGAAAAGGGGTATCTAATCTTATTTATTATTGAACCTTGTAAATACTTGTGTTCATGTGGTTGCTCTTATTTTCTTAATTTTTAGAATAGTCATATCTTCTAAACAAGAGGTGAATACTATTTCATAAGAAATAATAAATAAATATAAATGATCAATGATTCACCTACTCCCCCTCTCAGCGATCACACTGATCCCGATTGGTCCATTCAAGACCTACTAATCCTGGTTCACCAGATCAATGAATAGATAAATATATCAAGGAGAAGAATTTGATGAATCCTAAAAGATCTGGAGAACCTTAACAATTAAACAATCCCTAATTAGGGTCATAATTGGGGATTATAAGAGTTAAATGGGGGGTTTTGGGGTGAAACAATGTGTTTGAGTGGCTCTCTTATGTGGCCTAGATTGACACCATTGGGTAGCCGGTGGGAACCACTTGCTAGCCAGTGGACTTCTCTAGGTTGTTTTCACTATTAGAGACCCCACCTTATGGTCAATTTTATCTTTCAGGATACCCATTATTCTACATTCCAACCAGAAAATTGGTGGGATTAAAGTATCCTTTCCAGGGTATTTGGTATCCCACCAGCTAGCTAGTGGTCTTGTAGCACATCTAGTGATACATGACACATATGGACTTCTATAAAATTAGATAATCTAAGACCATTTACAATAATAAAATGTAATTTTATATTAGAAATAAGGATTTGTTAAAGAATTAAATATTCTCAAACAAAAACTAAATGTAGTACACACTTGGGTAATAAGTTGGATCCAACAAAATCCCCATATTATAACAGCTCATCCCTGAGTTGTGTTCCCATGCATCCCTATTTGGTATCAGTGAACATGGCAAGCTAAAACATCGATACATATAATTCACTATCCAATGTCTCATTCTAAACCCTCCCATACTTCCACTACACTCGCACTAAATAATGGTCATTCCTTTTAGATTCTTTTCCCTACAATCTATGATAAAATTTAAGTTGTTTTCAAATTAGGAATCAACATCCTACCCAATTTCATCAATATATATCACATGATAATTTTTAGTTTGATATCTTCAAATATGAGACAAGTGAAACACATCATGGATAGACCAAGTTCATTTTGGAAGATCCAATTGATATTCCATTGGATTGATTCTCTACACTAATGGAAACAACCCGAATAAACTGGGTACTGACTTTACCAAATTTATGATACATTATTTCCCCAACATAGGTATAATCTAAATAAAAATCTAGTTACCAACATAAAATCTATATGTTATCTATGATGGTTGATATAGGTTTTTCACCTACTCTGTGTCTTTTCCGTCCACTTTCTGATCAGTTGAAGCTTCTATGACATCTCTCGTATGAGACTTGGTTCAGTGAGTAATGAATCACCCGACTCTAAACAAAATAAATGAAAATGAAATTAACTTCTATACAAGGCATCAAAAGGATCCATTTTTATTAAATTTTAAAATATTTTTTTATGTGAAAAACCGATGAGTTCTAGATGATACTCCCAAGGACCATTGAAGTCCCAAACACTAGCTTGTAACATATCCTCTAAAATACGATTTATAAACTCATATCATCCACTAATTTATGGATGGTAGGATTAGAAAGAAAAACCTATGATCCCATGTATTTTTGTAAGTACCTATTATTGTAATGGTGTGAAATGTGTATCTCAATCCAAAATGATAGTCCTTATAACACTATGAAATTGAATGATCTCCTGCACATAGAGATTACCCTGATCATCAATATTGAAGGTCACTATAATAATAAAGAAGTGCGATACCTTCATCATTCAGTCCATGATCATACACAATATATCATTTCTCTAAGGTTTCTTGTGTAATACTATCATGAAGTCCATGATGACCTTATACCATTTCCATTTTGGATTGGGAAAAGGATACAGTTACCCAACATGCCATTTATACTCATCGATTTGGGTTCTTATCTCTAAGATACCACTTACCTTACATAATATATCATTTCTAAGAATTATTAGGGAATATTTAGGGGATTTTATCTATGATGATGATTGTACTATGTAGATCAAGGAAGACTCGATCGCTCAGATCTGTGCCACCATAGATTTTGTGCAGGCTCCCCTATCTTGTCTTATTTTTTAAATTGAATAAAATTTAGAGTGGTTGAATATCCTATCTTATCCTAATATCTCTCAATTTTTAATTTATTCTCACATCTATTGTCAGTATATGTTAGTCTGTATAATAAAAGGGGTGAATGTCTTAGATTCTTCATTGGTGGAATCCTTAACCGGTGGTGAGTGTATATTTTCATCAAACATTGACTATCCCTCTATGTCTAATCTAGATACGGTGATGTTATATGCAATTGGTGAAATCTATGTTCTCTCTTCTCGACCTTCACAAGTCTCCTCCCTCATTCTGATGTTTCTTCCCCATATAGGCACTGCTACTTCCTTCTTCCTTAAAACTTTCATATCCCAGGTTCCTTTCAAGATAAAGATGGATCTTACTCCCTAGGTCGGTGGAGTACTAGTTAGATTAGTGAATCTTAGAAATATTTGGTTCCATGGAAATAAGGATTCCTCTCTGGTATCTCCACACTATTCTTTTCTCTCCAGTGAGCCATGTCTTTATATGAGGTCTTTTGACCCCTATTTGAGAGAGCACAGTTCATTATTTCATTACCAGAAAAACATTACTTGTGTTATTCTATAATGTTATTCTAGGCCCCTTGCGGGCTCTCCTATCCTCATTTCAAACTCCAATAGTCCTTTATCACATTTAAAAGAGGATGAGGCTCTACCTTTCCTACTCCTACTCCTCTACCCAGCGAAGTTTGTACTAGATCCCATTACAAGGAGGTTTTGTTATATGCTTCTCCATAGTCTAAGATCTGTGGAACGCCAAGGGTCAAATATAATAATATAAATATTCAATTATCTTTATAATTGTATGGATTTCTTGAGGACTTGGTTCTAGTGTGAAAATGGACTTCCTATCTAATAAAATATTCAAGAACAAAAATTTTCTCATTGTGGTTCGGTAACCTAAACAAGATCCTTTTAAAATTGTTTTTTTCACCCAAAAGATGGGTTTATGTCACTTAATTCATGTTTAAACCATGAATCATATATATATATATATATATGGTAATAAATAGTTATTAGTTGATCAACTGAATATTTCTAAGCAGCATAACTTGGTGAAGTTTGGATATAAGAATTTTATGTGATTAATCTCTTTTGTGTACAGTAAGTGTGATCCAAGGGTGAGAGAAAAATTGTGGAATTACCTTGAAGGATTTAATATAGATGAACTGTCATGGGTTATTTGGGGTGATTTCAATTACATCATCGATCCATCAGATAAAATTGATGGGGGTTATATCCTTGGAAGGACATTCAATATTTCTCATAATCTATTACTCAGAAAGGTTTATAAAATATGAAATTCTCTAGGGATAATTTTACTAGGTGTAATAATTAAAATGGAGAATATAGTATGTGTTTTAGTCTGGATCATTGATTTTACAACATTCATGACATATATAATTACCATAGTGAAAATGTAATTCATATGGTTTGATATTTTTTGGATTACTGTCCTATTCTGGTATGTTTGACTCCTAGAGAAGACACTGATAAAATATTCTACTTCTCCAAGAAATGGAATTTGGATCCTGAATATCACTCACTAGTGCATGAATCCTTAAGTAAAACCATGAATTATCATTCATGGTCCAGCTTATATAGAAGACTTAGGCATCTGATAGGATATCTCTCGGACTGGATCAAAAATAATTCTTCGAGATTAGAAGATATATAGAAGGTGAAATGTGAGATCAAACGAGCTAAGATCATCCTTGAAGACAATTGGGATGTTGATTTGTTCAACTATCACATTGAAAACAAGAGAAAATTATCTAACATACTTCTAGAATAGAAACATATTAATCTTGATAAATCCAAACAAACTTAGCTGAAAGTCAAGTATAAAAACCTAGAATTTTTTTAGGCTTGTCTCAAAGAGAAGAATAGGGTTGTATCTCTTATAATACTAATAGAGGAAATTAATTTCACCAATTAAATTAATGTGGTGGGAAGTTTGGTGGAAAATCACTTTAAATATTTAATTGTGGGTGTAAACCCTGTCATAGAGGAGGATTATCCTAGGGGTTAATATGTTTTATGTGATTATTTACCAAATGTGGTGTTAGATTAAGTTAACATGGGGATTAGGAGAACCCATAAAGAGGGTTATATTTAGAATTTGGTGGCCTCTCAAACAAGAGATCTCTCAAGAACCATATTGGTTTCCAAGATCCTTATATTCATCTTCTGATCTTATTGAAATAATTCTCTTGGATGTCATTCAAGATTTATTTTGAAGAGGTAGTCTACCTAGGGTGGCATGTGAAATCACATTAATCCTTAATCTAAATGTCAGGGACCCTTACCATTTTAAAAATTATAAAACAATTAGTATATGTAATTTTAAATACTAGGTAATTACTAGTGTTGTCAACATGAGGCACTTAGATCATCTTTATGAGTTGATTTCATAGAAAAAATTCAGCTTTGTTAGTAGAAGGACTACCTAATATTCCCTTTCTATAGCCTATGGGATGATTGGATACATTAATATAAAGACTCTTGGTTCAAATTTTTTTATTAAAATTAATATGGATAAGAAAGTTGATAGACTTGAATGGGTTCTCATCCTGATGTTTATGTCTTGCATGGGATTCTTTGGCTGGATGACTGAATTATTCTTCAGGTGTTTTAGATACTATTTTTTGGTCAATTTTATGGGTAATATATGTGGTTTTCTCAAATAAGTACATGAATTAATGCAGGGAGATCCATTTTCTTGAAGACCCTTCATTTTGTACCAATATTCCATTAGAAAACTTATATCTAGAGGAATTCATAGTAGATTAATTATTCCATTTAGATGAAGAATTTATTTCCATGGTGTATCACTCCTTCTATTTATGGATGAAATTATTCTTTTAACTTATGGAATTAGGAGATCAATTCAAGGCATCATCAATCTTATATAGGAATACCACAAGTGGAGTGGAAAATGCATCAACGATGTGAAGATCAATGTTTATATTGTAAACTACTATTCCAAACATTGATCCAAATTAATCTAAGATATGACAATTATTAATAGAAAATCATTAACTATGGAGTATCTGGGTGTTCCTCTTTATCCTGAATGTCTTTACATTCACCACTATGAGAGCCTAGTTTTTAAAATCATTAGACGCATTAACAACTGGAGGATTCACTCTTATACTTCGGGGTTTTGATTATAATGGTTAATTTTTCTCTTTAATCCATTCTAATGGACATTATTTACATTCTCAAGGTTCCAAAAATTAATTTATGTAATATTAAAATAATAATTTCATCATTTATTTGGGATACCCATATAGATGGACACTTTCACTTTGCTTCTTGGGCCAAAATGGACAAGTCTATTAAGATAGGATGTATTGGACTTAGAATTTTGGTTGATACCATGAAATCCTACATGAAAAGATGGCATGGTAAGTCATTAAGGGAATCTCACCATGGGGTGGATTTATTTTGGTAAGTATGGTACTGACTTCGGTAAGCGAAAAGGGAAAGTTTTTATCCTATGGAAATTATTGGATTGGAATTTACTGAAGCTCTAGTGTTAGTCCCGGTTGATTATAGGTTGTATTGAGATTAGATACTAGAATAAAAACTTGGTGTGTGTATCCATTATTTTTTAGTATTCCCTACCCTAAAAAACTCTTTTCCCAAGCGTGTTCTTCTATAAATTTCATCTAGGACACTCAACTTACATCAATGCAACGTCTTCAAAATCATTCAAAATTTAACTAAACCTTATAGACTTGTTTTCACTGGAGCCTCATCGGGGTCCCTCTCAGCAAAGAAGTATCTTATATCATTTCATGTAGGGATTGAAGAGGGTGCGAGTAAGTTTCTCCGGTGAAATGAAATTTTGATGAAATTTAATTTCCTTATTTTACATATATGGACAAATTCTTTACCAATGGATGCAGTGATTAGAAACAATGGAATTAATATTGTATCCAAGTATTTTTATTTTCAGAACTCAGAATAAGAGACTATAGAGCACTAGTTTTTTGAGGGAGAATGGGAAAGGGCTATGTGGAGCGGCTTCAGGAGTCTCATTAGAGGGTACTGGTGATGTTTTATTATATTCATAGTTTCACAGGGTTGAGTCTAACATCTTGGAGTAGAAGGAGAGGTACATTATACTAGAGGATAGTTGTTATTGTATCTAGAACAACTTAAATAAAACATGGGTGGAAGTTATATAATTTCATGTTTGGACATGAAAAACCATTCTATGTACTCGGTGGTTGATCTGGGTGTTATCTTGAATTATTGGGACAATAACCACTCATTGATGATGCTAATGAATGGTAGAATACTTGCTTATAATTTCTATTGGGTGGTTTCTTATAGTATATGAGTCTATTAGAATCCCCTAGTAATGGATTCAATATAAATGTTAATGTGTCATATATTTTTTTTAATCATGAGAGGGTTTTTTGGGTTCTAGGACTCCAAATGTTTAGTGTTTATCACTTTCAATAGCTCTTATGGCTATAATGACTCTATTATGGAGTAGGATAATGATTTAATTAATGGAATAAAGATTTTTACTTCCACTAACATCACCCTTGATGATATATAAACCGAATTTTATGTTATTTAAACTATCTCCAAGGAATCTATGGTACTCCATAATCTATTCTCATCCAAATATGCATGATTTACACTGGTCAATAAAGTTTTAGCCAAACCGAGAATGAAGGAAATTACATTGAGAAATGTTGGGCTTGAAATGGTAACTAGATTATCCCTCTTTTGATATATTATAATCTAGGTTCCCTTCACTTTAAGTGTGTTGATTTTTTGGGCTGATTTTCTTGGCCTTCAATATTTCAGTCCTCCTTGAACTTGTGGTTATATTTAATTATCTACTTATTTAAAAAAATTATTATTTCAGATAGTGTGTACTCATCCCAAGATTCCCATACTCCCTCTGATTGTGATTTCCTTCTAAAGTCATAGACAAGGTCTATTACCTTGACTGGAGTGTATCTCATCTTGATGTCAAAAGATTGTAGATACTCAGACCACATACTCTATCAAGGGTCCATGTCCCATTGTGAAAAGATATACTTTAATCTCTTGTAATTCATTTACATCACAAAACTCTCTCCCATAATATAGTGCTACCATCATTCTTTGGCATGTTTCACTATAACTAACTCAAGATCATAACTAGAAAATATCTTCTCAAGTAACCTCAATTGTCAAGAGCTATAAGTAAACACTCAATCCTCTTGCATCAGAAATTCTTTGATAAACTCTTGATAAATTGCAGTATATATTATATTATTTACCCAAATCAGGTAAGGTGAGGATCCGTACTGAGGTCAACCTAATGGTAAACCCTTGAAAATATTCCTCATAAGAATCTAACCAAATCACCTTCAAATATTTCTTTATATGCTCAGACATCGGTTCTGCAAAATGTGATAAGTTACGGATGAACCTATAAAAACCCTACTCTTTATTTCACAATAATAGATAAATTATTTCATAATATTATGATTTATACAACCCAAAAGATTGATAAATATAGTTTATTTGGTAATTAGGTACATTATATAACAACTTAAAACATGGAATACATAGATTTTATTGAAAACTTCCTTAACATGATCATATTATTCTTTCGTACTTAACATTACATGGGATAACCTGGGGACATACGTAAGAAAGAGGTGAGGTGTAAAGCCCAGTAAGGGAATAAACATGTAATAACATGAACAAAGAAATAAATTCTAGTCAATAGGCATATCAATGTTACATAAAAGGGGTGATAACCAAAAACATGAACAATGAGGCATTGTATATCATGATAATATAAAGGAAACTTGGTAAATGTGAAAAAAACATAAAATATTGCATCATAGGCATATGTCAAGGATAACTGCCAAGACATCATTATGAAAAAACTATAATGGATTTGATTCACTGCCTAATTAATTACATGAAATCTCATGAGAATAAAACATTACCTAATTAATTTTATATATAATTTGAGGCCCACCCCTCACATTCATTTTATTCTCATGCTTAAGTGTGACAAATATATTATAAAACACAGAATCCCTTTTCATCACATTTTAACCCACAATAAAGGAGTGTAAAATAAATACATGTAAGTCCATAATAAAATAAGTATGATTTCATTATGGTTAACACCCTTTATAAGAAAAAAGGTATGGTTATTCACTACACATTTGTCTGGTATTGAAATTCATGGTGAAATTTCAGCATCGTAACAACGTTACTTAAAAATTTATAAAATAGTTTGATGTGATTAAACATGGTATCTCATAATTTTTAATAAAATATAAAGCAAGAGGGACAAGTAAAACATATCCCAACATTAAGAATTTTAAATATAAGTCATAATATAATAAATAGACTTTAATAAATAAGAGAAGGAAAAGATCCCTAATTAAATTTCAACAGGGTAGTAAGTGTATATAAAGGTTCATTGGAGAGATTAATTCGAGTAAAATGGGTCTATAATCTCATAAAAATAAATATTTTAGTGACAATTATATAGAAAAACATAACCCAAACAATAACAAATAATAATTAAGAGTCATAACATGAAAGGGGTGCTTGAATAAAAATAAGAGTGGATGATCCCTTACTAAATTTTAGCATGGTAACATGCATACATAAAGGTTCATATCGGGGATTAATGAGAGTGAACGAGATCTATAATCTCATGAAAATAAATAAGAAAATAATAGTTATGTAGAAAAAAATACCCCTAAAATAAAAAATATTAATTAAGAGGAATAACATGAAAGATGTGCTTGAATAAAAAAGAGAGTGGAATGTCAGTTACTAAATTTTGGCATTGTAAGAGGTGTACATAAAGGAACATAGGAGAGATGAATGAGAGTTAAATAAGCCTTTAATCTCATGAAAATAAATATTATAGTAAGAGAGATGTATAAAAACATAACCCAAACAAGAATAAATAGGAATTAATAGGCATAACATGAAATATGTTCTTGAATAAAAAGAAGAGTATAAGATCCCTTACCTTGAGAGTGTGATTAAAAATGCTTGGGAAGAGCTTACTGAGAGCTTTAGGAACCTTATTAGGACTCAATAGAGTATCATTTAGAGTATGGTCATTCTAAAAGGATTTTTTGTGTGAAGATAAATGGTATACTGGGTGGGTTTTTATATGAAAATAGAGGGAAATTCTTTATTATTTCCCAAACTTAGGTTTTCAAATCTATATCATAAAAGAACCAAAATGACATAACTTCCCATGGTTTTTAACATGTTTTATAAAAAATGGGATTTGTTTTCATTATTTTATATGTCTAAGTACCGAAAATAATAAAATAATACCCCTACTGATGTGGAAGTGAGTCATACTCTTAAAGAAATGATTTAAAAAACCATAAAATATTTTAACAATTTTGGAGGATACATAAAGTCTTTATAAAATTAATAAAACAAAAATGAAATAAAATTATATTAATGGGAAAAAATATATATGTTAATGGGTGCCATTTATATTATTTATTACATAACTTTTGGGTCATTATGATATTATAATACACACAGTATCTTTATACGGTATTTACTTTTTACATGAAAATTCATCTATCTTAGAAAATTATAAAGAAATCACCACTAGATAATTTCAACATTCTGATTTAAAAAATAATATTCATTTTTTCTAAATAATTTTTTAAATATTTGAATTTTTAATTTTAAAATAAGAATCTATATTTATTGAGAAATGTTGAGTTGGTAAAAATGATAGTTCTCAAACCGTTATAGAAATTAGATTTGACCTAATAAAAATTATAATGTCAATTAGGTTCATCAATCATAATTATATAATAATATTTTTTTTAAATATAATTTATTTAAAAATCCATTAATTCATTAAAATGAGTACCTTAATGTAAATTGTATATTACTTAAAAATGAAATTTGTGTTTAATCATATCAAAATATATTTATTTACAAACTGATTACTTAATCATTTATATATTTAAAAAATAATACCCAAATATAATAAAAATATAAATGAAAATTAAATATGAATATTAATACTATTAGGTTCAATTTGTTTCTAATCTGTTTTAAATTATTTTTATCCTTAATTAACCTATTTTCCTTTTACCATGGTAATTAATATTTACTCCAGTTAATATTCATATTGTTCAAGAATTAAGTTGAAATTATAAACTAATAATAATTATAGAGATTCAAAATATGGATGATTTTTTTATTTAAATAAATTCATAGTGGTAGAGGAATTTAATTTTAAATAAACCCCAGAAGCATGACAGAAATAAGTTTTAGAAAAAAATGTAGTTTTCATTGAAAAAATGTCTTTTCTTTAACTCTATATCTAGTAATATTCCTTATATAGATTTTAATTCATATATATGGATATATTATCTAAAAATTTAGTTTTAATAATTTCAAATTAGGGTTTTTTTAATTACTTAAAATGCAGAAACATTATGCATATTGAAACAGTTTTTAGAAAAAAATTCATTTTAATCCTTAAAATAAACATATACAAAAATTCCATATAAAGATGATCTAAATGTAATTAATTTAATTAAATAAAAATAAATATTAATTATGTTACCTTAAAATAAAATTTAAATAATAATTGGACACTTAAATTAATTAATTTATCAAAATAAATGATAATTTTACATAAAATGATATTTTTAACTATTCACCAAAGAATCTATATTGTCTGAAAATCCAAAATTTTAAAGCCAAGTTATTTTTTATATGATAATATAAAAAATGCATTGACTTTTATCAATTAAAATTTCTAAATTTCCTAGAAAATAATTATATTTTTTTTTCATGAAAAAATAAAAATCATTTTTGAAGAAAACATTTTTTAATGAAAAAAATAACATTACCAAAAATTTATAGATTACTTACTAAATTTTATCAATATATTTTGGACATATATATATATATCATAAATTAGTTAATCCTACTCATTTATGAAAATTTAATAGAAAGGTTAAAACTGTAATATTTAAATATTCTTTGTTTGTTTGGGTTTGGTGTTGTGTATCCCATATGCTATCGAACAAGGATTTACCTTTTAAAAACTAGGGGCATTATATTTTCCACTGATTTAATAAATTGAATCCTCAAAATTTAAACTTGAGCTTAGTTCTTCTTATTTACAGCTATTTAATAGAATAAAATAAAAAGTTTAGATGAGAATATTTTAACTATTAAACTCACAAACGAGATTATAGTAAACATTAAAGAGATAACTTATAAATTACATGTACTTACTCAACTTATGAATTTCCAGGCTTTAATATAGGTTTTCCAAGATCTATTTCCTAACATTTACTCTTATGGGAATTTTTTATTCCCTTAATAATGATTCGTAATGATATTATGAAATTACTAAATAATAACCCCCGATATTGTCAAACCAGGTGTGTAGCAAGGCACATTATTGGGCACCGGTTCCTAATCAAGTCTAGCTCAATGTAGTGTTTTTGAGTTTTACCCCTAGTTACATCTATTATAGAGTCACATCCACATATTTTATTCATATAGGAATATATTTTCTTGATTAAACACTTAATATATACATTAGAAAGATTTAGTGATGTTTAATTATACATTGTTTTATCCCTAATTATTTCACTAGAGTTTTATAATTCCAATCCCAAAAATAACTAAAAATTCCATTTTATACCAACTATGAAAAACCTTCTATTGATTTCAAATTAATACATGTTTTATTAAACAATACTACATTTAAGATCACCTAAAAGATCGAGAAGTCTAGTGTATTTGGGAATTAAGTACATTACACAACTACATAAAATAGGGAATACATCATATTTATTAAAAAATTACTTTACATGATAATATTATTCATTCATACCATACACTGAATGGTATAACCTGAGGACATACATAAGAACAAGGTGAGATATAAATCCAAGTGAGGGAATAAATATGGAATAACAAGAAGAAAGTAATTCATGATAGACAATATGAAAATAAACCGATCCTTAAAGGGGTGAGAATCATAAACATTGAAAATGAGGCATGATATAACATGATAATATAAAAGAGACATGGAAAATGTGGAAACGTCTTAAAACACTACATAATAGACATTGGTCAGGGATAAATTTCAGGAATTAATGATAGAAAAAGTCCAATGAATGATTAGGTTCTCTAATTAATCCATTTAATGAAATTTAACAAGACTAAAAAAATTAACCAATGCATTGGAGTGCTATATAATTTTAGGAATACCCATCACATTATTTTCATTATCATACTTTAGTGTCCCATATAGATCATAAAACATGGAATCATTTTTCAACACTTTTTATACTATGATTAAGTAGTGTAGAGTAAATATATATATACGCCCCATTAAAATATGTATGAGTTCATAAATGTGAACACCCTTTATAGGAATTTTTTTTGGGTATTCACTACACATTTTTTTGGCATGAAAAAACACGGTGAAAATTCGGCAACATAATGACGTTACTTATAAATTCATAAAATAGTTTGATGTGAGAGAAAGGGGTATCTAATAATTTGGAAATAAAATGTACAGAAATAGGTACATGTAAAAACACATCTAAACGATATTATTTTTAAATAGAATGTATTATATAATAAAGAAACTTTAATAAAGAAGAGAATGAAAGAATATTTTACTAAATTTTGGAATGGAAACAAGTGTATAGAAAGTTTTGTAGGAGGCCTTAATTACAGTGATATTGGTATATAATATCATTAAAATAAAGTAAAAAATAATAGGTATGTATAAAACCATACCCAAAATAGTAATAAATTGGAATTAAAGGCATACATGAAAGAGGTGCTTGAAAAAAAGGAGTGTGGAAGATCCCTCACTAAATCTCAAGATGGTAAGAGGTGTACATAAAGGTTCATAGGAGGGATTAATGAGAGTGAATAGGGTATCTAATCTCATTAAAATAAAGATTAAAATAATAGGTATGCATAAAAATATACCCTAGACAAGAAAAATAGTAATTAATAGGAATCACATGAAAGACGTGCTTGAATAAAAAGGATAGTGGAAGACCCTTTACTATGTTTTGGCATGGTAACGAGTGCATACAAATTCTTGTAGAAGGGATTAATGAGAGTTAAATATGTCTTTAATAACATGAAAATAGATATGAATGTAATACGGATGTCAAAAAACATACCCTGAACAAGAAATAATCAGAATTAATAGTCATAAAATTAAAGAGGTTCTTGAATAAAAAGGAGAGGGGAAGACTCTTTACCTTGTGAGTGTGATTAAAAATGCTTGGGGGGAGGTTATTGATAGAACGGGGAACCTTTTTAGGACTCTAGAAAGGGTAGGGAAGAGTAGGCTCATGCTCTAAGTATTTTTAGTAAAGATAAATAGGATCATGGGTGGGTTTATATTGGAAATGATAGGGGAATTATTTATTATTTCTCAAACATAGATTTTGGACTCTATATAATAAAATTACAAAAACATGAAACTTTGCCATTGTTATTTCCTATGGTTTTTCACAAATGGGATTTTTTTTAATTATTTTATAAGTCCAAGGGCCAAAATTAATAAAATAATACCCATGTTTATGTGAAAGTGATTCATAATTATAAAGAAATGATTTAAAACCTTAAAATATATTAATGGTTTTGGAGGATTCATAAAAGAATTATAAAATTATTAAAATAAACATTAAATCAAAATATTTTAAAGGTAAAAAATATATTTGTTTTTTTATACCCTTTATGTAATTTATTACGTCACGTTTTGATCATTATGATGTCATAATAGGCACCATATATTTATAAGGTATTTAATTTTTACTCAAAAAATCGATTGTCTTAGAGAATTATGAAAAAATATTAATTGGATAATTTAGATGTCATGGTTCAAAAAATAATATTAATTTTTTATAAATAATTTATAAATATGTGAATTTTAGTTTAAAAATAAAAATATACATTTAATGAGAAATACATGGTCATTGAGAATGATAATTTATGAACGAATGTAGAAATTACATTTGACATCATAAAAATTATATTATAAAATACCTTTATCAATAATAATCTAATAACAATATATTATAAAAGTATAATTAACTTAAAACATCCATTAATTCAACATAAGGTGTGTATTAATTGAAATTTCGTATTAATTAATAATATAATTTGTGTTTTATCATATCAAAATATAATTTTTATGAAACCGATTACTTAATCATTTTTAATTTGAAAACAATAAGAAATTAATATAATAATAAAATAATGTAAATGTAAATATAAATATTTATACAATTTTTGTTTCTTTTTTTTTTCTAGTATTTGTTAATTTGTTTACTCTTAATTAACCTATTTTCCTTTTTCCACGATAGTTAATAATTACTAAAGTTACTATTTATATTGTTCAAGAATTAAGATGACACATATTACCTAATATTAATTATTATTTTACAAAATACGGAATATATTTTTTATAAAAATCAATTAAAATAGGTGCAATAATTTAGTTTAGTCTAAAAAACGAAAGCATGATAGAAAATAGTTTTAAAAAAATGTATTTTTTAAGGAAATGATGTTTTTTATTTAACATTATAACTAATAATATTCATTATATGAATTTTAATTGATATATAAATATGCATATATAATCTAAACATTTAATTTAAATAATTGTTCATTATAAGTTATTTTAATTAATTAAAATGGGGAAACATTATTCCTTTTGAAATAGTTTTCAGAAAAATACTTTTATAAACCTAAAATTAAACATATACTTAAATTCAGTATAAATATGATTTAAATGTCATTACATTAATTAAATATAACTAAATAAAAATTATGTTACCGTAAAATTAATTTCAAATAACAATTTTACATTAAAATTTATTAATTTATCAAAAGAAAATATAATTTTACATAAAATGGTATTTTCACTATTCACAAAAAAATCTATATATTCCAAAAAATCTAATTTTTTTACCCTAAGTTAATTTTTAAATGTTGATATAAAAAAATTATTTCCTTATATAATATAAATTTTATAAATTTTCTATAAAATAATTATAATATTTGTTTTTCATAAAAAGAAAAAAAATAATTTTTGGAGAGAACATATTTTGATGAAAAAACAACCCTACAAAAAATTCATTGATTATTTAAAAAGGATTTATCAATATATTTAGGATATATATATATATATATAGAGTAATTAAACCTAATCTTATCTGCAAATTTAATAGAAAGTCTAAGATAAAAATATTTAAATAATCACTCTTTGTTTCAGTTTAGGTTTATGTATCGTATATGCTATCAAAAATAGATTTATCTTTTTAAAAATTGAGGAATGAAAATCTTTCCACCTTTAATAAATTACATCTTTTCAATTTGAACTTGAAATTGGTTCTTCTTATTTCCAACTATTGGATAGAATAAAAGGAAAATTAGGGATGAGTATATTTAAACTATTTAGCACACTAATGTGATGTTAATTAACATTATAGGGATAACTTATAAATTACAT
This sequence comes from Viscum album, assembly GCA_963277665.1. Classification (NCBI taxonomy): domain Eukaryota; kingdom Viridiplantae; phylum Streptophyta; class Magnoliopsida; order Santalales; family Viscaceae; genus Viscum; species Viscum album. Next base: position 660,151,985 of record OY728140.1, read on the forward strand.
TTATTTCATTAAATTATGAATTTATAGGCTTCAATCTTTGTTATCCATGATATATTTCCAATCATTGAATCCTATGGAAATTTTTATGAGCTTATAAATTTACCAAAGCATATCCCTCAGGAGTGTCGAACCTGTAATAAACCAAGGCCTATTATCATACACCAGTTCCCGATTGAGTTTAGCTCTATGCCGTGTCTTGGGATTGTACCCATTATGTACATCTATAATAGAACCATATCCACTTTTAGTATCCATACAAGGATGTATTTTCTTGATAAACCGATTACTATATACTTTACTAAAATTTACAAATGTTTTATTATACTTAGTTTTACCCATGAGGATTTTGATAGAGTTTTATAATCCTATTCCCAAAAATAACTAAAATTTACCTTTGTTAGAATCAATTAAAACCCATCTCATAATTTCACATTAATACATTGTTTATTACATAATATTACACTTAATACAACCTATAATATTCATATATCTTGTGTATTTTGGAATTATGTAAATTACATAACAAGTTAAAATAGGGAATACATTATATTTGTTGAAAACTATCATAATATTATCATATTATTCCTTCATACTTAACATTTCTTGGGATAACCAGAAGAAAAATATAAGAAAGTGGTGAGCTATAAATCCCAGTTAGAGAATAAACATTGAATAACCTGAATAAAGTAATACATGTTAGATAGTAGGAATATCAATGGGATGTAAAAGGGGTGAGAATCATAAAAATGAACATTGAGGCATGTTATAACATGATATTATAAATAAAAAATGATAAATGTGGGGAAAACATAAAATGGTGAATCATAAACATAGGTCAAGGATAATTTCTAATTTGTCAAGATAGACAAGGTCCCATGATTTATTAGATTCACTTAATAATCCCTTTTATGATTTCTCATGAGAAATTTTTTTACCCAATTCATTGGAGTTCTATATAATTCTAATACCACCCCTCACATTCATTTCATTATCAAGATTAAGGTTTCCACATAGATCATAAAATATGGAATCGTTTTTTCATTAGTTTTTATTAAATAACCAAAGAGTGTAGAATAAATAAATATATGTCCCCAATAAAATAATTATGACTGAATATTGGTGAACAAATATGATTGTAAAACGTGTATGGGTATTTAATACATATTGTTTTGGCATGTAAAATCACAATGAAATTTTGACAGCATAATGACGTTACTTAAAAATTCATAAATTTTTTTATTAGAGAAAAGAGGTTCTATAATGTTTGTAAATAAAATTTATATTAATAGTGAAATGAAAAATCATATCCCAAAATTATGAAATGGAAATATAATTCATAATATAATAAAGAAACTTGAATAGAGAAGAGAAGGAAATGGCCACTTAATAAATTTCGGCATGGTAATAGGTTTACATAAAGGTTCATATGAGGAGATAATGTGAGTGAATGAGCTATATCAACTCATGATAATAAGTAGAACAGTAATAAGGATGTAGAAAAACATACACTAAATAATAATAAATAGCAACTAAGAGGAATAATATGAAATAGGTTCTTGAATAAAAAGGAGAGTGGATGATCCCTTTTTAAATTTCGCCATGGTAACATGTGTAAATAAAGGTTAATATAAAGGATAAAAAAAAGGAATTAAGAGGCATAAAATTAAAGAGATTCTTGAATAAAATGGAGAGTGAAAGATCCCTTAGTAAATTTCATCTTGGAAATGAGTGTAAATAAAGGTTTATATGAAAGGTTAATGAGAGTTATTGGGGTATCTAATATCATGAAAATAAATAGTATATTAATATTTATGTCTAAAAAAATTCCCCAAATATGAAAAAATATAAATTCAAATGCATAATATGAAATAGGTTCTTGAGTAAAAATGAGAGTGCAAGATCCATTACCTTCAGATTGTGATTAAAAATGAGTGGGAGTATCTTATTTAGATATTGTGGAACATTTCTAGTACCACAGAGAGGTCAGGGTAGAGTAAGGTCTTTCTAATATTTTTTTAGTGATTAGAAAAGGGATATTTGGTGGGTTTATATAGGAAAAGAGAGGGTAATTCTTTATTATTTCTCGAACTTAGGTTTTGGACTCTATATAATAAAAAACCAAAAAAAATATTCCCATGGTTTTTGCATTTTTTTATTCAAAATGGTAGTTTTTTCATTTTTTTATAAGTATGAGGTCCAAAATTAATAAAATAACACCCCTGCGGATGTTGAAGTGATCCATACTCTTAAAGAAAAGATTTTAAAACCGTTAAATATATTTTTCGTAATGGGGGATTCATAAAGACATTATAAAATTAGAAAAAACATAAAATTAAATTATTTTAAATTAAAAATATATATTTGTTCATGGATACAATTTGTAGTATTTATTACATCACTTTTGGTCCTTATGATGTCATAATACAAACCGTATAATAATATGGTATTTAATTTTTACCTGAAAATTATACTTTCTTAGAAAATTATGAACAATTCACCATTGGATAATTTAGAAATTATTATTTAAAAAATATTATTCATTTAATCCAAATTATTTTCTATATAGTTTAATTTTCACTATTAAAATAAGAATAAATATTTATTGGGAAGTGTTTCGTTTTTGACAAAGATAGTTTTTAAACCATTATAGAAATTACATTTGACATCATAAAAATTATGTTATCAATTAACTATATCAATAATAATTTAATAGTAATATTTTATTGATATATAATTTATTTCAAAAATCCATTAATTCATCAAATGGAGTGTCTTAATTGAAATTTCAGATTACTTAAAAATACAATTTGTCTCTTATCATATCTAAATATAATTTTTATCAAATTTATTTCTTAATTATTTATAGATTAAAATAAATTTGAAATTAATAAAATAATTATTTAAATTAAAATTAAATATAAATATTGATACTATTAGGGTTAATTTGTTTCAATTATTTGCTAAATTATTTTTACCCTTAATTTACCTATTTCCCTTTTACTGTGGTAATTAATTTTTTACTATAGTTACTATTCATATTTTTCTAGTATTAAGTTGAACTTATTACCTAATATTATATATTATTATCAAATATATGGAATATATTTTATATAAATCAATTAATAGTGTTGGAAGAGTTTAATTTAACATAAAACCCGCAAGCACGATGGAATGCAGTTTTCTGAAAAAATATATTTTGATGGAAAATATGATTTTTATTTAACTATATTACTTTTATTATTAATTATATTAAATTTATTTAATAAACGCATATATATATATATAATATAAATGTTTCATTTAAATAATTTCATATTAGGGGTTATTTTAATTTATTAAAATGGAGAAACATTATGCATTTTAAAATAGTTTTCAAAAAATGTATTTTTAATCCTAAAAATATTTATACTAAAATCCATTATAAATATTATTTAATGTAATTAGTTTATTTAAATATAACTAAATTATACTTATGTTAACTTAAAATAACATTGAAATAATAATTTTACATTTACATTAATTAATTTAGGAAAATAAATAATAATTTTACATAAATGGTATTTTTCACTATTTAAGCTAAAATCTATATTTTCTGAAAAATGTCAAATTTTTATCCTAATATAATTTTAATATACTTATATAAAATGTTTTGTTTCTTTTATTAAATACATTTTTCAAATTGTTTATAATGTTACTAAAATATTTTTTAGAAAAAAGAAATAAAAATTATTTTTTAAGAAAACATGTTTTGATGAAAAAAATGATATTTTCAAAAATTAATTGATTAGTTAATAAGAATTTATGAATATATTTAAGAAATATATATATATATATTTCATAAATTAGTTAATCCTACTCCTATCCAAAAATTTAATAGAAAGATTAAAATGGTCATATTTAAATAATCATTGTTTTTTTGGGTTTAGTGTTATGTATCACATGGGATATCATACATAGATTTATCTTTTAAAAAAGAATGTAACTATAGAACTACTAGTAATATCCTTTCATACAATGAAATCTCTAAATCATTAAGTAATTCTTGGGTTACTTTGAATATACCATGACTTCGACCTTATCGGGGTCTTTTAACACTCTAGTCTATGAGATAATGTCACCCAAGCAGTGTAATGTTTTGATCCAAAATTGATTTATAGATATATTGGAATATATCTGATGATATATATGTGTATTCATGATTAGGTCAAGATGTTTTTCTTGATCATCTATAGATTGGGAGTAGAAAAATATTTTTTTGATTAGAACCACCGAAAAATAATGTAGAAATAAATGGACAACCTGATTCATCAGGTCCATGGATACTAATGGGAAATTTATCAGACTAAATGGAATCTCTTTAAACTCATAAAATCCATAAATTCTCATGGAATAAGTCTAGGATATGTCAGATGGTATCACCCTTAGCTAAGGGTACCCTGACCTCAAATCAATCTTGGAGAAAATTGGGGCACCTCTCAATTGATCGATGAGATCACTAACGTGTTATTGTGGATTCCAATTTAAGACCATTATCTGGTTGAATCTATTATAAATCACACATAAGTAGAAATACTCATAAAAATTCTTGAAAAAAGTCACATGAGAACCACAAATTGATTTTATAATTTGTATGGATATCTTAGATTCCAAATATTCCAATTTCAATTTCAAATCTCAAATATCAACCAGTTCCACCAAACAAGGAGTGATAGAAAATGGTTTATCTCTTAATACCTACTTGATAGTGAAACTGATTTCCTAATAAGGTGGTAAGATGGACAATTATTTAGTAATAACATCCTCAAAGATGTCCAATATTGGAGGATTAGTGCTCTGCTATAACTCACCATCATCCAGAACATGAATCACTACATAGACTGTGAGAAAATATAATTTCCATTGAATCGAGACTACATAACCAACCAAAAGATCCCATTCCCACAGATGGATAAAGATACCCCATTCTAGAGATGTAAAAAACAACCTCCTCTGATAAGTGTAAATTAAAACCCGATATATTACTAGCCCATACATACCGAGAATCAAATTGAATCTATCCATATAAAAAAACAGATCCCAGAGAAAACGATATACACCAATTTTAAGAGGACACTTCTTATAACATATGATACCCTATAAACACACTCCTAATGATGTGTCTATGTTCATAACACCAATAAAACTCTACATATTCAAACCCAAACTTTTGTAATGTTGGTTATATATAAAGGAATGTGATTCCCTTATATATAAAAAACTTAAGAAAGGGTAGATGATACTAGAATCTTACCTCTGGTAGTTGAAGTTTCTATATCCACACAAGTAGTATTAGACTGTATAGAGTGAATCTGACTCACACCTCTACCCTGGGATCTATCTTTAATCCCTAATGATGCTCCATTCGACTAATATTTTATATCCTATGTTAGGGTACCACATCCCCTATCGCTACTTGAGAATCTGATGGAACTCCAACTACCTAAATATTGTGGGGGTAATATTGTCCTTTCTAGACTATGGTTCCTACCCAAATCCTTTGTAACCACTTGACTACCAAGTGATCCAGTAAAATGACTACATATGACCCATATTATCATGATAATACTCCATATGATGTAAAAGAAACTGGAAATTCTAAAGGATATGCCTACCACACTGAAATAACATACCCTAGTCATGGTCTTAAGATGGATATCCACTCCCCTAGTTTAGTCTTCCCACCACTAACATAGTGGTAACTATCATAGTAGTTAATTTTATTTCATAAAAATCACTGCTTAATCATTTTGCTGAGACTGTATACCTACCAATCAGGGCCTCCCTCAGGTTCCTTATGTGATGAGAGCCTAATTTATCACATCTGATTAATTTCTTAGGAAAAACATGTACACCTATAACATTATCTCATGATAATTCCCATCCTTGTTTCTATTTTCCTAGGATATCACATATACTTCCAATGATAGAGAAAAACCCAACATGTTGGTAAAGAACCCTATGTATTATATCAATGACATACTCTAAAATTTCATGTGTATGAACTCTTGACCCCTCTTACCCCTCGACATATCTGGATATATGTAAATCAAGAACTAATCCTCTATGTCCTTATAGGTTATCTCATGTTGTTCCCTATATTGTTCTATAATGTACCAATAGTTCTTGGATGATCCTAATAACATATAAGTAGAAATATTCACCCTCCTCTTTAAGGGTGTATTAAGGTTCTTGATGATGGAATCAATGCATAACTCTGCTACATGAGAGAATCCATCCCTAGTGAACTTGGGTAGGTGCTACAGATGATACACTATTTCTATATTAGACATTGAATACCAAGAATTAGTTGTTTACCTCCCCATAGATCATATGGACTTTAATAAATTATCATGAAAATAATTAGATATAATGTTTTTCATTACTTCAAGAAGTTCTGGTTCAGTTACATGAGGGGTGTTCTAATTACTAATCTCCTGATGATTTATCGAAATATAAAATAGATGAATTTTCTTTATAATGGTTAACACACTCTCAGATCATGGGATTTATAACATGATAAATCTCGGAAGGACATGATGAACAAATAGAACCACTAGCATAGGGTTACCCCAAACCTATCTTAATAAGTGAATTGGAATGTTACAATATTTTTATTTATTCTATTTTACTCGGGTTTTGAAGGGATTATATTTCATATTTTAGATAGATAGATATATCAAAATAGTAAATATGTCCCTATCATAAACAATATATGTCAACATATCACCCTACATCCAAACCATGATTCACGCATAAATACCTAACTTCAAATCATCCTACAACAGAAATTTCATAAAACAGTAACATCACACAACAAGTGCATCAACCATGATGAAATAACATCACAAATGTAACTAGTGAATGTCAAGAACAAAAATCCCATCCCTAGGAATTTGGGTTCCCCATTATATTGGTCATTTACTCCCATGTACTAGCTCATTTCCCAAACTAGATACATCTTAGTCTCAAATCTACCTTCCCTAAAATAGTAATGCAACAAAAATGAATTGTGATTTGATACCACCTTTTAACATCCTTATCTCATTACTCCCTCATGTGATCGAAATAGGTCTCTATGTGACCTTATGCATGCCTCCCCATATTCTAAAAGATGATGACTAGCAGTAAGGGTATAAGGAATATAGTGAGAATACTATACACTCTAGTAAAAAGTATCAAACACAGAAAAAATAAGAGAAACAAGTCAAGAATAACCCAATAAGATAAACTATTAATACCAAATAAACCTAATTTATAGACCATTCCATGTTAAAATTAATGTCAACTAAATTTCATATTAGAAAATACAAATTTTAAACTCAAATAAAAATTTACCCCAAATATTGGTCTCGAACCCCATGCTCTGTCCCAAATACAAACTCTATTCCCTCCCAGAATCACTTAATCAAACATAGGGTCCCTTTCCCTTGCCTATACCAACATCTATGAAGTCATCCAGGGTACCAAACAATGTTGAAATAGGGTGAGTAAAACTCATTAGGCTGACACCCACAATGTCTAAACTTATCCATCCTGAAAAAATCATTAATTAAAGAGTATGATAAAGAGGAAATTAATTCATAAGTTAAGGTAGAACCTTAAATAAACTTATAGACCCTTGATCTCTAGGGTGAAATATTGGGTCCTGTATACCTAATTTGACTCCATTCTAGATACCTCTTTTAAGTGGTAAATTATAATAACTTGGATGAATAAACCAAACCACTAGAAGATTCTCTTATTGAGGAATAATTTAGAGTACTTTATATCTCTCCCTCAGTATCCATTATTGTAATCTATGAGAATTACCATGACTTTTCCTATTACATGTTTCCATGGTGCATTACCCATGCCAAGGGTGAAGTAAATGTATAATAGTGGTATTTATGTGAATTCCTTTGATATATCTTCTTATATGTTCCCATGGTGAAAAACCATACATAGGAAAAAGTAACTAAGAATACTAGGATGTATGTGAATTCCCATGCTTGTATATCATACATGTTCCCATGGAACAAATCCACAAAAAGGGAAATATTATTATTTAAAAAACAGATACAAAAAAGACAATGAATTTAATTTCAAAAAATCTCAAACAAGATATAATTTTATATATTGTTCAACTAATCAAATTACTAATTTATCAATCCATTTAGTATATTAATCCAGGATACCGATTATCTCAATAATTTCAACCCTTATAACTCATATTCAATTTACATCTTAGCACCATTAATGTGGCATTATATTCATATTCCATCATGTTATCATTACAAAACCAATTACATTCCAATTTACTACTTTCATGCTATGCATCACTCTTTTAGTCCAATTATCAATATTACCAAGTCATTCCAATTATATGTTTATCCAAATCACACATTAACAATTTCCAAGTCATCATAAGATCAAAAGCATAACCACCTATCAAGTGTTCGTAAGTCCAGATCTTAATTCCAGAGAACCCAATGGGATCCTTGATAAGTATAACTATACATATTTATCAATTTTAGTGGGTTTAAAATTATGTTTGGTCACTCTAATAGAATTATTGTGTGATTTCACATGTTGAATATATTATAGAAACCAAAAAAAGTGATTTGGGAGATCACTTAAACAACCCAGCTCGAGAACCGAGAAAAAAGAAACCAAGAATGAGATAGAAATCAATGTAAAATCCCACAATCCCTTATATGATAGTAATTTACCCACACCATTAAGTCTAGAATAATAATATCCAAAAAAGATACAATAATAATTCACCAAAACCAAGAGATACGTACTGATTCAACTTCACTAGATTTAAGAACGAATCACAAGACCAAAGATAAACAATGGAGAAGTAAAAAAATATTTTTAGAACCTTTAAAATTCACAAATAATAAATTAGGATCATTTTTGGGGATTAAAATATTTAATCATGGGTTTTATTGTGGAAAAAGGTGTTATATTCCCTCCCTGATGTGTCCCAGCTCGAGACCACTGGGTAGCCGATGGTGTCCACTAGGTTGTCTATAGGAATGGAGACCCTATCAATTGGATGTTGGTCTCCTATAGGATACTCTTTTCGGCATCATCCCAAAGGAGAGCTAGTGGGACTACTGTAGCCTTACCAAGCTACTCGGCAGTCCAGTGGCTTGCTAGTGGACTACACCGGCTATCCTATTGCCTTACAACACTACTAGTTCTATATGCCACCTCTGACATTAAATTATCACATATCCTCTAAGCCCATGAAAACCCTTGAATTTTCATTTTACACTAAAAACAAGGCTTGATTATTGATTTAAAGAGGCTCAAACAAAAAAATTAAAGAGGGGAATGCTTGGGTAAAAAAGGGATCTTACAATTTATACCCTTTTCAAATCAATCATCAAAACTCATTTGATGTGGTGTTAATAATGTGCCAAATGGCCCCCTTAATTTTAACTATTACAATTATTTATTATGAATGATTAATAATCTTAAAATATAAACACTTTATATTAAGATTTATTTTATAATTTATAAAGACTTTACAAATTACCTTTACAATTTCTAAATAGACACTTTATTTCTAAGTCATAAGGCTTGGCATGTAATTTGTTAAAATATATTTTAATATTATCATTTACTATTTTGGAATATTTATTAATAAATATTTCATAAAAATATAATTAATTAATTAATTTATTTAAAATTAATTAGTTTATAAACACTTTATAAATTAATAAATCTCTCCAAATACCTTTATCATTATTTATAAAAAATCTACTATTAAAATAAAAAAATTTATAATTTAATTGAAATAAAAGCTATTTTTCATTACCAATTATTTTAGATGATATAATTTGAATCGTAGGTTATGATACAAATTGTATTTAGTGATCTTCGATGAATCATGGAGTATGACTGATAGGTGGAGATGCTTAAATGGTTCTCAGCATTATCAATTGTACATTATGATTGATATTCCTTTCATAAAAAATTATTGTGATGTGGCTCTATTTTTACATAGTTTTTCCACATATTTTTACTTAATTTTTAATTATTTAATTAATTATTTAATCACTTTATACTGAAGAACTGTAATTTTGTATTTTTATAATTATTTTTTTTAATTAATAATTTTTTATAATTAATTATGTATTTTTAGTCTTTAAAATAACAATTTTAATCTTACTAAACTAATCTAATTTAATTATGTCTTATTTAGTTTGGTTAATTTAAATATGCTTGACTTTATAATAAGTTAATATCTATTTCATTTAATCAACGTAATTCTATTTAATTAAGTTAGCCATTATTTAAATATTTTATTTTTTAATTTAGTTACATTATAATAGTTTAACTTTATTAATTAATTTGTTTAGACATATTTCTAATCATTTAAGTAAATAATATGTGTTTTTAATTAAATTAAATAGTTTTCATTTTTATTTTATGTATTCAATTAGTTAATTAATTAATTAATAGTTTTTAAACATTAATTATATTATTTTATGTATACAGTTTTATTATTTATTTGTTTTCTATTGGTTTTAGTCTACCAGTGAGGTAGACTATTAATAGCGGTGACCTATTGGGTCACCGATGCTCTTCATTTTTATTCGCTGATTCTTTGTAATTGATTTATATTGCAATTTTAATTTATGTTTTATATTATTTTAGTTTATTGATTACCCAGTTCTTGATTTAAGTGTAATCTAATTGATAATTTTAGCCATAGCTTTAATTTTTTTAGTTTAATAAAAACCTTGTTTTTAAATCATGGTGTATGGTTTTCTTTTAATTAGTTATTTTCAATCTTTTTATTTTTAGATCAATTATTGCATTTTTTTAAGAAAGGTCACCGTTATTTATATATTTTTGTTCTAACGATGACCCCCTTTTATTTTAATTTTATTTTTAATAGTGAACTTATCGGTATCGGTAACCGCTTTTTATTTTATTTTATAACGGTGACCCTTAATGCAGTGTATCGGTAGCTCTTTAATTTTTACAAACTAACGGTGACCTTTTATAACGGTCAATATTTTATCTATTAGTGACCATTTTTTTTGCGTATCAGTGACCTTTGCACTGATCTTTTCTCAACTCTTCCCTGCATCTCACCGTTACCCAATTCCCCTATTTTTCCTCACTGTTAGTACCTTTACACCAATAAATTAGCTCACATTTAGACAAAACTTCAACCTCACTGGTACTCTTTCCTACCTCACTATTAGCATATCAGTAACCTTTCCCCTAATTCTTCTCCCATCACTCACCGACTCACTGATACATCGCCCTTGAACCATTTTTTTCTCACCGTTATACCTCATTTTCTCCACCTCACCGTTAGAAAACATTCCCTACTCCTCACCGTTCCATCACTCCATCCTCTCCTCTCTTAGTTCCACCGTGATATAGAGGATCTCAACCTGATTTCATTGCTGGTGTATAAGAGATTTTCCCATCAGATGCTGGGATGGATCTTTGCTGTAACCACACCATAGATCCAAGAAGGGAAATGAGAGCTTTCTGCTACCCATATTGCCCAAATATGGGTTACGATGTCTGATACTGAAGTTGGTGCCGCGCTTCAGTGAAGAGAGAATACCTACAATGCCGCTGCGAAGAAGGAACCTCAAGTCACCGCATCTCCAACTGCTGCTGTTTGCTATTGGAAGAAGAAGACCGAAACCCTCCCCCCTTCCTGCTGCGCAGCGTGGAAATTGGGGGAGTTAGAAGTTTAAAAATAATAATAATAAATATAAAATAATAATAAAATTAAATTAAAACAAAAAGAATGGAAAAAATGTAAAGTTAAAGTTAAAGCTAACTTTAATTAATCAAATGAATATAATAGAATTTATATAAGTTTTAAATTTGATCAATTATAATTTTAATAAATATATGGATTATAAATTAAAATACAAAACTAAATTAATAATAAGTGTTAATAATAAATTAATATACTGATTGTAGTAAATATATAATTAATAATAACTAAAAATAAACTATAAAATATACTTATAAATTTAAATTTTTTTAAACTAAAATATTAATTCAAATTAATAAAATTATAATAAACTAATTCATAAATTAATTGAATAGTTAAATTTATTTAGAAGTAATAATAATAATGATAATAAAATTATTAATTAATACTATCTAAATTATTATTACTTATTTTCTTATGATGTTAAATTTTAATGACTTAGTTAAATCTGATAAACTAAAATAATTTAATATTTAGTATTTATATTTATTAATTTAATTAAATTAATAGTGTTTTGATAAACTTATAGTAATAATGTTATATAAAAGTAAACATTAATTTTTAATTAAGATATTTAATAATTAGCTTTAATTAATTTTTAATAAGAGTTATAAAAGTAAACATAAAATAATAACTGCAACATATTAATTTACTTTTGTTGAGTTTTAATTATTTCATTTTGTTTTTAACATGTGCAGGTTCATTCAAGAGGCTAAAATATGTCCACATGATTCCAACTAACTCATACGGAGTTAGTTAAGAGGAAAAAATTAGTGCGACGTGCCAATCGCGAAAAAACGCACGTGTGCGGTACACTCATGAAGGAAATTCCAAGTCAATAGAAATTGAGAAGTGACATACAGTTTATGACAGTAGGATACTTAACTAGAGTGGAAGCAGAAATTTAGCGGGGGGTGGGGGGTGGGATCTCATTTGGACACTCTAATTATTTTCCTTCCTTGACAACAACCATTCAAGAGCTATCTCCGAGGAGCAGTTCTGGAGTCAAGCTGGATACTAAGGAGCCTGAAGGCAGAGCAAATCTTGGGGAGTTCTTCCTTCCCCATTCATTAATTCTTGTACTCTGATTTTGGATGTTTTCAATGATATATTTCATCATGATCATAGGCTGAATTGTTTAACTCAGGAATTTTATAATTTTTGATTTTATTCTTTAAATTATTCACTTTATTCTTTTTTGACATCAGAATTGATTGGCGAGATCAATTTTAATGATCATGTTAATTGTTTACACCCTAAAATCTTTAAAAAATTCATATTTTCAATTTCAATCAGCGAGATTGAACTTGATCATCATCATTTTGAAGCGTTAATGTCATTTCAGTTGTAATTTTATGGTGAGTTTTATTTCAACTGTATTCTTATTCAAATTATTAATAGTTGATGAATTTTGGAGTGGTGAAATCTAAAAGTCATACCTCTGTTGATGTATCTTCTGGCGAGGAAGATATATCAATCTAGTATTAATATGTGAATCAATAAATTCAAATGGAGAATTAACTTTTTAACAAAAAATTTTAGAATTCCTGAGTGTTATTTTTGATCCACTCCTTCGACTATGCTGCTTTATTTAGTATTTTGTTCTCTTATGTTAGTTTTACTGTAGTTTTTAGTTTATTTGTAAACAATTAAATGATTTAGTCTCTCTTTAAACATTGTTTACATTAAGTCTTACATTAAACTAAATATTAAAAAAATAAAAAGTAATAATACAATCAATGTTCACTAACACCACTACTGACAATAGTGAAGTGGTGTAGCAGGTACTATAGCAGTACTGTAGCATTACTGTTGTAGGCACTGTTTGGTAATGTAGCAGTTGGAACTATTCATCCATCTGGGCCTTCGGACCACTGGTTTGGTTCTCGGGTCCTGCAAGGCTTTCGGGCCACCCAAGGCCTTCAGGCCAGTTGATTCTCAAGGCCTTCAGGCCACCTTAAGGCCTTAGGGCCACCCCAAGGCCTTCGGGCCACATGAATGCAGAGCCAGACAGACTACAACAAAGGAGAAGCCCCAGAAGAGGATTCAGAGCAGGTGCACTCACCAGAGCAGAGCCAAATGGATTGTCAGAATGAGAGGGTATGGCTATGCCATCGGTACCAGCCTGTGCTTGCACGGGAAGCCTAGCCAGACGGTCATGCAAAGGTGGAGAGCTACTATCAAGATGCAGATGCTGGGGAGGGGCAGTTACTTGTAGATAGTCTGGTTGAATTCCCTTAAGACCTTCGGGTCATGTGATCTCTTAAGCCTACGGGCCGGGTAATCTCTGAGCCTATGGGCCTTGTAAGGGTTCCCTCTCATCCCTTGAAAGAGGGGTTATCAAAATCAATAAAAAAATGAAGGCCTTCGGGCCATTCAGGCATACATTGTAACATCCCAAGTATGTAATAAATAATAGATATTTTTATCTATGTCTATTAATGAATTAGATAGTGTTTTAGAGGCTTAAAATGAAAATAAATCTAATCTTAAGCATGGAATACACTAATATTTTCAAAAGCTTGTTTTACTACCTTTTGATGGAAAACCATTTTTAAATCTATCTTTTGAAAATTTTATATGCTATGTTTGTCAAAATAAACTTATTCTTTATGATTGGGACATCAAAGTTTACTTTTTGTGAATTTTTGGTATTTTTCAGACAATGTTCATTTTTTAATAAATAGTGAAAAATAATGAATTTTACATCAAAACTGATTTTTAATCTAATTTATTTATATGATTAGATTATCTTTTGAATTGGTTTTGAAGTGAAATTAGAATATATTTTTACCATTTAATCCAATGGTGGTCATTGGAATCAATTTCACTTTGAAATTGGACTTAAATTGGTGTCAATCTTTTGATACTTATTGTTTCATAAAAACACGCTATTTGTCATGACAATGAGAATTAATTATTAAATTAATTAATGTGACTTATATGTTTTGAATTTTGTAAAATAGACTTCATTTTGGAATTCAGAATATCAAATATATCTTAGGGTGAATTTTTGGTATTTTTCTGAAAAACTTCAATTTTTGATGAATAGTGAAACCACTAAGTGGTACTTATAAAAACTGATTATTCGTTTAAATGAAATTTTACCACTTCTATGTTTTGAATTTAAAAAATCCGAAAAACATGGTTGTCACTAAGAAGTAAAATGTGGTTCAATAAGATTAAAATAATTTTTTGTTGAATAGAAACTTATTAAGTTTTTAATTGCGATTAGTGGTAATTAGTGTAGTTTAAGGT
The DNA here is from genome assembly GCA_963277665.1 of Viscum album. NCBI lineage: Eukaryota > Viridiplantae > Streptophyta > Magnoliopsida > Santalales > Viscaceae > Viscum > Viscum album. The sequence goes on from OY728140.1 coordinate 660,167,025, forward strand.
AAAAATAATGATTTAATAAAATGAAATGACCTAGAAACTTGTCTTACCCTTATTGGTTGTGTCATGGCCGACCAAGACAAGCCATGGGTCAACTTGGGGACCCCATGGGGCCACTTTGGTTGGGAAATGACATAAATAACTTTTTATTTAATGTAAAAGTAAAAATGACACAAATATATTATGTTTTACAAAAACAATTTTTAAATGGGGTTATACAAGTCAGATTTTTGACTATAAATATTAATTGGAAAGATAAAAATATTTCCTACATCATAGTATTTTTTTTATAATTTTGTAAAATTAACTAAATAATTTATTTATGACATCATAATGATGTAGCGATTACCTCATTAATAAAGGAATTAAATAAAATGATAAGATAATGTAAAATCTATGACCTAAAAATGTCCAAAACCTATTTGATGGGTGGATTTATAACCCTTATCACATTATTCTCGAATTATATCAATGTGGGACCATTTAAATCCTAAACTCATTTTCAAATAAAGTAATATTTCTTTACTTTCCAAGAGTGCCCCTCCTCTCCTCTTATAAAAGGCCCCCACCTATACCTCCTTACCCACACTCCCAAAGCCTTTGGCTCGGACAAACCCTGCCCATTTTGTCTCTAAACTTCCCTCTCTTACTCCTTGAAGCCTCACATTGGGCAGAAGACTTCCCAAGGAAGCCTTTGAGCTCAAATCTAAGAGAGTTACCCAATTTTAAGGTAATGTCTTCACTTGAGTCCTTTTGTTTTATTCTGCTTCTCCAACCCCATAAACTCTTTTTTATTTATTTTTTTGTAACAACTACAGTATCTTAAATATACTAGGATGTTGTTATAATAAGGATTCGAGATACACTTACACACACCAACACCTAATGGTTAAAGAACATACTGTTTCCGTGGCTGGCGAATTTCTGCCTCCCGAAACGATGATTGTTCAAAATTCTTTTAACACCTTCAAAGGTTGCCATTAAGATGTCACTATATTTATATATTATATATAATATGTTTATGTTTTCCTTAAGCTTCTGTATTTTCCATTTTGGGCATACCTTTATGGTTTCCATTATGGGTAAACGCGATATGTTCATTTAAGGAAGTGCAGACTACCGCCCCCTCAAAGTGATTTGATTCGTTAAATACCATATGTGGGACATATAAAGGATGGAAATATGATATTATATATGATATTATACTGTAATTATAATATAACTTTATATCATTATGATTCCATTCTATAAAATACGAAATAGAAATGAAAGTAGCGTTCATGCGTACGTACGACTTACCGTCTCCATGAACGGTGCATTTCATTTCATACCTCTAAATGATTATGTAATATTATAAATACACATATATACTGGATATATATGATATATATTATATATACATCATTATTATAATCCTGGATATAATGGATACATGAACAACTTGTAATTATAAAGGGTTTATTCTGACTCAAGTACCAATGATCGTTAAAACGACCGTTTTTAACTTAAATAATTACATAGTGTCCATGAAATAGCAATAAGTGATATAAAAGGAATAATGAACTTGAAAAAGGTTCTTAAGAAAGTATAAATTAACTCAAGTTTATTAATCCGGACATTAAAGAACGATCGAGTCAAGTCTGACCCGAGGTATGGGACTTCGTCTCAATCTCCTTTCATTGAGGCATATTTTGTTTTATACACAATCTTTTTTTATACGGTGTATAAACCCCTTTGACTATTACGTTTATTCAAAAGGAATATTTTTTATATGAAGCGTTTACTAAACGACAAAAGGGAATGTTTTTGTCGTACGTATGCGGTGACAACGACTTCTCCTCCATCGTGACCGTTATTTGAGTTTTGGCTTCCTCTACAAGCCATACATTTTTTTAAAAGAAAAATAAATACCATGTTTTACTTTTCTTTTATTTTGGTATTGAAAATGGTTTTTATAATGTTTTTATATCAATGTGTTGTATTGATATCTTGTGATTGAAAGGTGGAAATGTTATGTTTCCTTTATTCATGTTTTATGTGATATGATTATGTTGAGGTTCTTGGGTATTATTATGAAGATGGGTGGTTCCAGGATAAACTAAGGGCGGGTGAGCCCGATATAGCTCTCCAATGCATTGGGCAACGCGAAGGAGTGAAATGTTAAGGTTTTTTTTCGAAGAGATTTAGGGAATATACTGTGACGGGTATTCCAAACATAACCAAGATGGTTACTCCCTACGTAAGAATGTTATGAATGCCTCAAGTTACCTTTATGTCTTATGATTTCTATGATTTATTCATGATTTGATGAGGTATGTTAAAGTGCTTATGTTTTATGGGTAAAGTATGATCTCATTCTTATGTATATATGTACCCATGTTTTCTTTCCATGTTTTTATATCCCTTACTGAGCTTTTTATGCTCATCCCAAGTTTTTTGAAATGTTTTTCACAGGTCAAGGGAAAGGTACATGATATGATGATAGTGTCAAGGAAGTGTCAAGAAAGAATCCATGTTTTATTTTAAATATGTTCCCATTGATGGGAATGAATAATACTATCTTTATGTAACCACTTTGTTTATATGTGGAATGTAATGCAAGTTTTATGATCTAATTATCTAAAACTCTAAACCCGAAAAGATCCTCAACGTGTAATCTTGTAATAACTCAAGATTAAGTAAGGTTTAAGGCTGGGGCCTTATAGTTGGTATCAGAGGTCGGTTTAGATAACTTTAGGAGTTAGAATTATATTAAATGATTATCCAAAAATATTTTTTGAAATGATATAGCATTTGAAGATTATCATGTTGCTTCATCTAAGACATGTTTGTTCAGAATGGTTTTCCGCAGAGGAAATAGGGAAGCAGTGCTAGGAAGGCATACAGAAGGAAATAACCTTCCGAATCAGCATCTCGAGATGGTCGGAATTGGAACTGAACAGTTTTTTGTAGTAATGGCACAGTTGACTCAGGCTATAAATGGTGGTGGTATCCATGCACAAGATCAGCCAGATCAACCACAGAATAACATGTCAGTGGTGGAACATTTCATGAGGCAACATCCCCCATCATTCAGAGGTTCATCTGACCCTGTGTTAGCAGAAGGGTGGATTAAATCACTGGAGAAGATTTTTTGATGTCATGGGGTGTTCAGACAATCAAAAGGTTAGTCTTTCTATTTACCGTTTGGAGGGTGAGGCAGATCAGTGGTGGTCGATGGTTAAAAATATCAGGGACGCTGATGAGATTGATGCTCTTGACTGGGATGAATTCAAAGGTATGTTTTTTGAGAAGTATTTTCCTAAGGCTATTTGACTTAGGATGGAAAATAAATTCTTGGAATTGAGGCAAGAGTAAGACTAAGTGGATACCTATGAAGAAAGGTTAACTCGATTGGAAAGGTATGCTCCAAATTTTATCCGAGACCTTGACAGTAAAATCATTTGTTTTTACTCAGGATTAAAGCCAAATTATCGAAGGGAATTAGCTTCTCGTGAGTTTAAAAGTTATGAAAAGGTTGTTCGATGTGCTGAGAAGGTTGAAATGGAGTTTGCCAATGACCAAGTGTTCTATAACAACCAGCAGAAGAAGAGACCGAGGTGGCAGGAGAAAGGTAAGAATTCTTCAAAAAGTCTGATGGTAAGAAAACTAAGTTTCCAGTTTGCGATAAATGTGGAAAAAGGCATCCGGGGGAATGTCTTCTGAATTCTGGAAAGTGCTACCGATGTGGTAAGATGGGACATAAGGCTCGTGATTGCACTGAAAAGGATCAAGGTGAAGGTAAGACCAAATTTGATTTATAGTTAGTGAAATGTTATAAGTGCAATGAGATGGGTCACTATGCAAACGAGTGTCCGACAAAGAGCTTTAGTGATTTGAAGCAGTTAGACTACAACCAGAAAGGGGTGGTGAAATCTTTTGCAATTACTTCGGCAGACGTCGGGCCATCAAATGAAGTTGTATCAGGTACTTTGTTTGTTTTTTCAGATTATGCCAGTGTGTTGTTTGATTCGGTGTCTACACATTATTTCATCTCTGAAACCTTTTCTAGTAAAATGGGAATACCATCTCAAGAAGTGACTCCTGAACTTGTGGTAAAAACACATGGGGGAAATGTTGAGGCAAAATGAATTTATAAGAATCTTCCTATCCTTATCTGTGGAAAGAACCTACTTGCAAACCTTATAGTTCTACCTCTAGTAGAGTTTAATGTTATCCTGGGTATGGATTGGCTCTCTATTTACCATGCTAAGATTGACTGTAGAGGTAAAGAAGTTTCCTTTCAGAAAGACTTTCAGTTTGTGTATAAGAATGAACCCTTACTGTTGATAACTTATCAAGAGGCCAAGAAACTTGTAAAAGATAGAAATGAATGTTACCTTGCACACATCATTGAAAATAAAGGAACTATTCAGATTAGTGATGTGCCAGTGGTAAATGAGTATCCAGATGTTTTTCCTGATGAGTTGCCTGGAAAAATACCAGATCAGGAAGTTGAGTTTACTATTGACTTAGTTCCTGATGCTAATCCAATTTCAAAACCCCCTTATCGAATGGCTCAAATTGAACTATTAGATTTGAAGGAGCAATTGCAAGATTTATTAGAGAAAGGTTTCATTCGACCTAGCACATCACCTTGGGGTGCTCCTGTTTTATTTGTTAAAAAGAAAGATGGTTCTATGAGACTTTTCATTGATTATAGGGCCTTGAATAATATCACTGTTAAGAACAAATATCCTTTGCCTCATATCAATGATTTGTTTGATCAGCTCTAGGGAGCTCAGTTTTTTTCAATGATTAACTTGAGATTGGGGTACCATCAGCTGAAGGTAAAGGAGGCAGATATTCCGAAGACCGTGTTCCGTACGAGATATGGCCATTATGAATTTGTAGTAATGCCTTTTGGGCTAACCAATGCACCTGCTGTATTCATGGACTTAATGAATAGAATTTTCCATGAGTTCTTGGATAAGTTTGTGGTGGTTTTCATTGATGATATTTTGGTGTTTTCTAAAAGTAAAGAGGATCATGAAAGACATTTAAGGGTTATCTTGCAAACCTTAAAAGAAAAGAAACTGTATGGAAAATTCAGCAAGTGTGAGTTTTGGTTCAACAAATTTCTTTCCTTGGTCATATTGTTTCTAAAGATGGAATAACTGTTGATCCTGCAAAAACAAAAGTTGTGGAAGAATTTCCAAGACCCACAAATGTAAGTGAGATTAGTAGCTTCCTTGGTTTGGCAGGCTATTACTGAAGGTTTGTTAGAAATTTTTCACGATTATCTATTACAATGACTAAGCTAACTCCGAAGGGTGTTAAGTTTATCTGGACAAAATAATGTGATGATTGTTTTCAGGAATTGAAAAGAAGATTGGTGAATTCTCCAGTTTTTGCACTACCATCCAGGAATGGTGAGTTTGTTATATATAGTGATGCTTCATTGAAAGGACTTGGTTGCGTCCTAATGCAGAATGATCAGGTAATTTCTTATGCTTCACTACAGTTGAAAACTCATGAGGTAAATTACCCTACACATGATTTGGAATTAGCTACTTTTGTTTTCGCTTTAAAAATTTGGAGGCATCATTTGTATGGCGTAAAGTGTGAAATATATACTGATCACAAAAGTTTAAAGTATATATTCACTCAGAAAGAATTGAACATGAGACAAAGAAGATGTCTAGAATTAATCAAGGATTATGATTGTACAATTCATTACCATCCGGGAAAAGAAAATAAAGTGGATGATGCTTTGAGTCGAAAAAGTAATGCTTCATTAGCAATGTTGCATTTGGAACGTGATCCTTTGGTTAAGGATTTGATGAACTTTGGCATAGAAGTTGTTGGTTCAGGAAGTTCTTCTGTTTTGTTTCAGGTATCAGTGAGATCATATCTATCAGATAGAATCAAGCAAGCACAGAAGCAAGATTGTGAGTTGCAGAAAAAGGTAGAGCTGGTTCAGAAAGGTAAGTTACCTGAATTCAGCATTGATAATGATTGTGTTTTGAGATTTGGGAAGAGATTGTGTGTGCCTTGTGATTCACAGTTGAAGAGAGAGTTGTTATGTGGAGCTCATAGTTCTCCGTTTTCAGTTCATCCAGGCAGTACTATGATGTATAGATATCTGCGGAAGTATTACTGGTGGGATGGAATGAAAAGAGATATTGCTGACTTTACTGTGAAGTGTTTGACTTGTCAACAGGTTAAAGCAGAGCGGCAGTTACCGAAAGGGATGCTTCAGCCTATACCAGTGCCAGAGTGGAAATGGGATAATATATCCATGGACTTTTTTGTGGGATTACCGAAGACATCTCGAGGTAATAATGCAATCTGGGTTATTGTTGATCGCTTGAACAGGTCTGCTCATTTCCTTGCTATACGAGATAATTTTTCCCTGGATCAACTTTCCCGTTTTTATCTTAAAGAGGTAGTCAGGTTACATGGAGTTCCTCTCACCATTATATCTGATCGTGATCCCAGGTTCACTTCTAACTTTTGGAAAGGCCTTCAGAAGTCGTTGGGTGCTGAATTAAATTTTAGTATAGCTTTTCATCCTCAATCAGATGGGCAGTCAGAACGAAAAATTCTGACCTTGGAGGATATGCTACGTTCTTACTCTATGGATTATCAGGGAATTTGGGACCAACATCTTTCTTTGGTTGAATTTTCATATAATAACAGTTTTCATTCCAGTATACAGATGGCACCATTTCAGGCATTATATGGGAAGCGGTGTTGAACTCCAACTTTCTGGGATGAAGTGGGTGAAAGGAAGTTGATGGGACCAGAATTGGTAGAAGAGATGGCAGAAAAAGTTCAGCTGATTCAGAAGCACATGAGAACAGCTCAGAGTAGGCAGAAGAGTTATGCAGACAACAGGAGGAAGGATCTATCTTTTGAGGTAGGTGATCATGTTTTTCTCAAGGTTTCTCCTTGGAAAAGTGTGATGCGATTTGGTAAGAAAGGAAAGCTGAGTCCAAGGTTCATTGGACCATATGAAATTCTGGAGAGAGTTGGATTAGTTTCTTACCGGGTGGCTTTACCTCCGAGTTTATCTCAGGTACACAATGTTTTTCATGTTTCGATGTTGAGAAAGTATATGCCAGATCCATCTCATGCTTTGAGTCTAGAGGCAGTTCAGCTCGAAGAAAACCTATCTTATAAGGAACAACCGGTCCAGATTCTTGACCACAGGGATCAAGTGTTAAGGAATAAGGTGATTCACTAGGTAAAGGTTTTGTGGAAAAACCACATGATTGAAGACGAAACATGAGAATCTGAAAATGCAATGAGGGATAAGTACCCCCATTTATTCAATAAGTAAATAAATTGCAGGGAAGAAATTTTAAAAAGGGGGAAGGATGTAACATCACAAGTAAGTAATGAGTAATAGATATTTTTATCTATGTCTATTAATGAATTAGATAGTGTTTTAGAGGCTTAAAATGAAAATAAATCCAATCTTAAGCATGGAATACACTAATATTTTTAAAAGATTGTTTTACTACCTTTTGATGGAAAACCATTTTTAAATATACATATTGACAATTTTATAAGCTATGTTTGTCAAAATAAACTTATTCTTTATGATTGGGACATCAAAATTTACTTTGTGTGAATGTTTGGTATTTTTTGGACAATGTTCATTTTTTAATGAATAGTGAAAAATACTGCATTTGACATCAAAACTGATTTTTAATCTAATTTATTTATATGATTAGGTTATCTTTTGAATTGGTTTTGAAGTGAAATTAGAATATATTTTTACCATTTAATCCAATGGTGGTCATTGGAATCAATTTCACTTTGAAATTGGACTTAAACTGGTGTCAATCTTTTGATACTTATTGTTTCATAAAAACACACTATTTGTCATGACAGCGGGAATTAATTATTAAATTAATTAATGTGACTTATATGTTTTGAATTTTGTAAAATAGACTTCATTTTTGAATTCGGAATATCAAATATAGCTTAGGGTGAAGTTTTGGTATTTTTCTGAAAAACTTCAATTGTTGATGAATAGTGAAACCACTAAGTGGTACTTATAAAAACTGATTTTTCGTTAAAATGAAATTTTACCACTTCTGTGTTTTGAATTTCAAAAATCCGACATACATGGTTGTCATTAAGAAGTAAAATGTGGTTCAATGAGATTAAAATAATTTTTTGGTGAATAGTAATTTATTAAGTTTTTAATCGCGATTAGTGGTAATTAGTGTAGTTTAAGGTAAAAATAATTCTTTAATAAAATGAAATGACCTAGACACATGTCCTACCCTTATCGGTTGTGACATGGCCGACCAAGACAAGCCATGGGTCAACTTGGGGACCCCATGGGGCCACTTTGGTTGGGAAATGACATAAATAACTTTTTATTTAATGTAAAAGTAAAAATTACACAAACATAATATGTTTTACGATTTTTTTTTAAATGGGGTTATACAGGTCAGAGTTTTGACTATAAATATTCATTGGAAAGCTAAAAATATTTCCTACATCATAGTATTTTTTTATAATTTTGTGACATTAAATAAATAAATGTATGTATGACATCATAATGATGTAGCGATTACCTCATTAATAAAGGATTTAAATAAAATGATAAGATAATGTAAAATATATAACCTACAAATGTCCAAAACCTATTGTATGGGTGGATTTCGAACCCTTATCACCTTATCCTAGAATTATATCAATGTGGGACCATTTAAATCCGAAACGCATTTTCAAATAAAGTAATATTTCTTTACTTTCCAAGAGTGCCCCTCCTCTCCTCTTATAAAAGGCCCCCACCTCTACCTCCATACCCACACTCCCAAAGACTTTGGCTCGGCCAAACCCTGCCCATTTTGTCTTTACACTTCCCTATCTTACTCCTTGAAGCCTCACATTGGGCAGAAGACTTCCCAAGGAAGCCTTTGAGCTCAAATCTAAGAGAGTTACCCGATTTTAAGGTAATGTCTTCACTTGAGTCCTTTTGTTTTATTTTGATTCTCCAACCCCCTAAAATCATTTTATTTATTTTTTTGTAACAAATCCAGTATCTTCAATATACTAGGATGTTGTTATAAGAAGTATTCGAGCTACACTTACACATACCAACGTCTAATGGTTAAATAACATACTGTTTCCGTGGATGGCGAATTTCTGCCTCCCGAAATGATGATTGTTCAACATTCTTTTAACACCTTCAAAGGTGGCCATTAAGATGTCACTATATTTATATATGATATATAATATGTTTATGTTTTCCTTAAGCTTATGTATTTTTCATTTTGGGAATACCTTTATGGTTTCCATTATGGGTAAACGCGATATCTTCATTTATGGATGTGCGGACTACCGCCCCCTCAAAGTGATTTGATTCGTTAAATACCATATTTGGGACGTATAAAGGATGGAACTATGATATTATATATGATATTATACTGGAATTATAATATAAATTTATATCATTATGATTCCATTCTATAAAATACGAAATAGAAATGAAAGTTGCGTTCTTGCGTACGTACGACTTACCGTCTCCATGAACGGTGCATTTCATTTCTTACCTCTAAATGATTATGTAATATTATAAATTCACATATATACTGGATATATATGATATATATGATATATACATCATGATTATAATCCTGGATATAATGGTTACATGAACAACTTGTAATTATAAAGGGTTTATTCTGACTCAAGTACCAATGATCGTTAAAACGACCGTTATTAACTTAAATAATTACATAGTGTTCATGACATGGAAATAAGTGATATAAAAGGAATAATGAACTTGAAAAAGGTTCTTAAGAAAGTATAAATTAACTCAAGTTTATTATTCAGGACATTAAAGAACCATCGAGTCAAGTCGGACCCGAGGTATGGGACTTCGTCTCAATCTCCTTTCATTGAGGCATATTTTGTTTTATACAGAACCTTCTTTTATACGGTGTATAAACCCCTTTTACTTTTACGTTTATTCAAAAGGAATATTTTTTATAATAAGTGTTTACTAAACGACAAAAGGGAATGTTTTTGTCGTACGTATGCGGCGACAATGACTTCTCCGCCGTCGTGACCGTTATTTGAGTTTCAGCTTCCTCTACAAGCCATACCTTTTTTTTAAAAGAAAAATAAATACCATGTTTTACTTTTCTTTTATTTTGGTATTGAAAATGGTTTTCATAATGTTTTTATATCAATGTGTTGTATTGATATCTTGTGATTGAAAGGTGGAAATGTTATGTTTCCTTTATGCATGTTTTATGTGATATGATTATGTTGAGGTTCTTGGCATTATTATGAAGAGGGGTGGTTCCGTGATAAACTAAGGGCGGGTGAGCCCGATATAGCTCTCCAATGCATTGGGTAACGCAAAGGAGTGAAACGTTAAGGTTTCTCCGAATATATTTAGGGAATATACTGTGATGGGTATTCCAAACGTAACCAAGAGGGTTACTCCCTACGTAAGAATGTTATGAATGCCTCAAGTTACCTTTATGTCTTATGATTTCTTTGATTTATTCATGATTTGATGAGGTATGTTAAAGTGCTTATGTTTTATGGGTAAAGTATGATCTCATTCTTATGTATATATGTACCCATGTTTCCTTTCCATGTTTTTATATCCCTTACTGAGCTTTTTATGCTCATACCAAGTTTTTTGAAATGTTTTTCACAGGTCAAGGGAAAGGTGCATGATATGATGATAGTGTCAAGGAAGTGTCAAGAAAGAATCCATGTTTTATTTTAAATATTTTCCCATTGATGGAAATGAAGAATACTATCTTTATGTAACCACTTTGTTTATATGTGGAATGTAATGCAAGTTTTATGATCTAATGCTCTAAAACTCTAAACCCGAAAAGATCCTCAATGTGTCATCTTTTAATAACTCAAGATTAAGTAAGGTTTAAGGCTGGGGCCTTATATACATCTTGGTAGAAAAAACTTATTTATCAATTGAAATCATATATATATATCAATCAAATTTTTAGATTCGCAAAGATGTAATAATGGTGATACAATACCCTGTTTTTGAAAAACATGATGCAATGCTGTCATTGGATATGATATCCAAGATTCATTTTTTTGAATAATAAAAAACATTGGGGTTTGTATTGAGTCACTACATATGATATCCAATATCATAATCCATGTATCAATCAGGTAGAACAAAATTATGATTGATATATTATGGTATGGTATATGAAAAAAAAATAAAAATAAAAAATATTTATTTATTATAATGATTTCATGAATCTAAATGTATGGAATGACTCAAATACCACTAAAAGTTTTAAAGAGACATAAAAAATCTTTTTAAATTCAACTAAAGAAATAAATAAAACCAAAACAAGATCAACCATGCTAGAAAATTAAAATTCATGTATATTCTTAGTGAAGAATTAATTTATGTATACCTTAAATTGTTTATTGAACTACCCAATATTCACAGAGGATTTATGAATATCACCAAGAGGAATCCCAAATGTGTCCCACCTTTGAATGGGCCTATGGGTTGTTTAATTTCTCATTATATGTGTAGGATATACTACCCTCCATGGCCTTCTGATGTCTTATCATGTAAATGGAGTTAAGAAAAAATTAATTTGGGTAGGGGAGTTTCAATAAGGACCTAGAATAAAACATAAAATAATCTTGAGTTTTAGTTAATAATTCACTTTATATAACTTTGAGGATATTTTCAGGTTTATAGTTTTAGAGAATTGGTCAAAAATCATATATAAAAAAATATATATAATACCACGTGGACACTTCTGATTAGAATATATTATTCCCATAAAATAAAAATCTTCAAATAAATCATGACATCTTTTCATAGAAAATCATCATGACTTTCAACTTAAAATCATCCTTTTCATTACCCATACTTGAACCCTATGTTTTCAAGATGTGGTATTATCACAAAAAGACCAGTACGTGACATTAAAATAAAGTAAAATGTTAATCCAGTGAAAAATGGATAACTCATGTAAAGTTTACATCTATCTTAAAAGTTCTTTGATCGTATGGAATAAATCATTTTCACATGGGAAAAAAATAATTTTTTTCTCAAAGTAATCATTAAAACCAATATTAATCAATTAAAAACCCTTTTGGTGACTTAGATCATCACATTCAAAACCCATTTTAAACCCATTTTAGATGTAATTGGAGCCCAAATAAATCCATCGGAGAAACCCTTTGGCAAATACCTCCTTCATTTCTTCCATGATAAATTAAATTAACTAATTAATTTGATTTCTATCTAGGTGAATCCATCACATGAGATATATTAGGCTCACTCAATGATATCTATGAACACTCATCATATAAGATATAATGGGATGACCCGATATTATCTTGGCACAAACATTTCTTTGGTATAATGATCAACTAACATATCATGAATAATTTTTTTTCTTTAGAGTTTTCAATATAAAAATTTGAAAGACTCTTTTAAACTTGTATGAAATTCAATTTCAGATACTAACATACCCTTTTCTTTTAAAAATCTATTTTCAATACCAAAATAACATTTTCTTTTGAAAAAAAATTCAATTCCAAAATAAAATTTTTACATAGAAAGCTATTTTCAATACCAAAATAAAGAACTAAAAGAGGGGTTTTATTTAAATATTACAAAACAAATTATAAATGAATCCAAACATCAAATAACGTTGATAACGTTAGAAAATTCATTGTTTCTTTCCTTTTTTTGTTTTTCAAAAGTTTCCATATAAAAAATTTTAAAATATTCATTTTAAAAACCATTGAAATATAGTTAAAAGATACATAAATTTTAATTTATTTATTTTTATTTACATTTTAAAACTTTCATAAGGGATATTAAAAATATAGAAATGGTTGAGGAAGATTTAGAAATGAAACTTTAAATGAGGATTTTTTTAAAAGAAAAGTCCCCTATCACTTAGAAAACACTGGAATATTAAGTACCATTAATGAATAAAATTAAACAAACCTTAAATATCATGATAATTGATAAATTCATGATATAACATGTCAATGGGGCTATATATACACATTATAAAAGAATATTGCTTCATAAAATCAAAATATTCCTCAACGAAATGAAATTTAGATGAACCTATGGAGATTTATTTTTCATATTTGGATTTATCCCCCTTGACACTGGACTTTTTGTGCTTTAAAATTTTTAGGACTGTACCAAAAATCTTGTGCATAATTCTCAAATATGTTGAATAACCAATATTGAACCACAAAACCTAATCCTAGAATTTATTCTATATAACTTTTTTTGGTATTCATCATAATTATTTGGGATATTTTTAGGGAACGAGTTTGCATATTATTTGTCCTATTCACCCTAGTATTGGTGGTATAATTATCAACACATTTATTCATCCTTACATGTAAATTTTTTTTATAACCTTTATTATTTATAATAATATATTTAGAAATAATATTAAAAGTTAGTATGGATGATACCTATTTACTCACAGCTACTTGACATATATCATTGAACAAATTCATGATCTTCATATCATATGTAGGAGGTTTTATAACTTTATAATCCTCCATTGAGAATTGAGTAGTAGAAGAAAATGTTTCTTTATTTTTTGAAGTCTCAATATGTGTCTTTTAAAGATTGGAAAAATGAACTAACAATTATATACCTTTAAAAATAAAGATGATTTTTTTAACTTCAATAATTATTATTTTCTCTTCACTGGACTTATCCTTTATCTCTAATTTAACTTCATGTAGATTAATTTTTTGAAGACAAAGATTCAAGTTATTTGATCATATTTAATTTTTCTTCCAATTCTAAATCCTTTAAATAAATATTTTTTTTCAATTTCTCTTCAAGTGGATGAATAATTTATTCTTGAGAAGTTTTCTCACCAAATTCATTGGTAAATTTTTAGGAACTTATTTCAATTTCCCTCTTAGTTTTTTGAAGACTCATATATTTCTAGAGAACTTAAGACATTCTAGATATTTTTATTTGAAATATTTCTTCAAATAATATGTTTCTTTTTCCAGATATGTGATAACTTCCTATATATTTTGAAATAATCCAAAAACATTAGAGGCAATTTATTTAGGAACACAATAAAAATATATCTCAATATAATAACTGATATATCTTGAGACATTTTAGATTGGTCATCAACACCACTTGTACTATAATATTCATCTCGAGGTATGTTTTGATAGTAACTAACACATACCTCTTTATCACTATCCATTATTGATTCAATGGTGGTAATAAGGTTTTCTTTATCATTATTAGATGCTTGATCCACCTACTGTTTACTTTCATAGCATGATCAATATTTTTTGTTAACATGGCATAGAGAAACATATACTTCCTTGTATTTATATAAGAGGGATTTCTTCTTCAGTTTTCTTTTCTCTTACTTTTTTCTATCCATCATGGTCTTGGTGGAAATAGAATTTTTCTTGGAGAAAACTGAATATTCACAAAAATTAAACTTTATTTTTGATATAGGAATGGAAAATAAATCTTCAAAGAGAATTAATCCAATATAGAGAATCCAACATAGTTGAACCCATGCTATGATACCAATTTAGAGGACTGATTTAGGATATAATAAACACTGAGGGGGGGGGGGTGAATCATCATTTGGAGAGTTTTCACTAATTATAATTATATCCCTTTTACATATAAGACATGTTAGGATAATTATTATCTTATTATATTTTCTTTACGACTTGATAGTATATGAAAATAGTAAATGATAAAAAATGATTTTTTACAAGGGTCACTTCTCAATAAGAGTAGGTTGTCCTTGTCATGTATGGTGATGGACGATGAAATAGTTATCCACTATAATGATAAATAATGTAACAATGGCATGTCTTGAAAAACAATCTTTAGCCATCCTAGGTTCCTATACTTTAGGAGGAGAGAATAGAAATAATACTATTCCTTAGACTGGTGAAGACCTTATCCAAATTGTTTCTCATTACTGGTTATTTATACTACCTCCTAATATAGCATTATAATTATTTTTAAAATTAAATGGTTATAGTAATAATGTCTTCAACAATATGTGGCTTTTATTGACTTTAAAATTGTTATTTTTTTCTTCCAGTAGCTTCTTCACATGTTACTTTGTCAGTAGTAGGTACACATCTCTTATTATTTTTCATAGAAGAAAACTAAAATCTACACTTAATCTTCCTATAAATTTAGTAACAATAATATTAATTTTTCATGGAATGATAATCTTATAATTCTTATTTGACCGAATTGATAATCACAATTATTTTTTGGTATCTGGTTGAACCTCTCTTCTAACTTCCAGTACAGTAAATGTATGGACTTTATTGAATCACAAACATTATTTGTGATTATAAAATCAATGAATGATCATCTCAAAATCATTATAATTAATTATCCTGTTATTTTATACAATATAAATAGTGAATATAGTTCCATTTTTTCCTTTTTTCTTATTCGTAATGGAAATATTTAATGATATGAATTACACCACACATTCAATATTAATTCATGCAAGATTGTTTATGTACAAACATAATACACTGAAAAATTATATATGAATTCATATTATATTCTACCCTTATTTATTCTATGATATTTAAAATAAGAAATATAGAATATTTTTTAGAATCCTATTATTAGTTAATCAAGTGTTCAAGAAAGTTGTTCTTCATTCTATCAATAAAATTCCAAACACACAAAATTAAAATGAAATAAATATTTTCATGTGATGTTAACTTCATGTAATTCTCTCATGGAACTTTGATTAAAACCCTAGCACATATAACCTTGTTTTTATTATTTTATGTGATTTTAATTTACTATTTATGGAATCTTTAAATTAATATGCATTCACTTATACATGTACACATGCACACTATTCACTTCTTCTTCTTCCCACAAAAATTAGTATGAATATTTAGAGGTCAATAATCTTTTCACATGCATGTCACATGATCTTATATTACTAATGAAGTGACACACTTTCTTCTATTCGCACAAATTATAGTGTGATTTAGGGTTTTAAAAAAAAGTGTGATTCATGGAAAATTATTCTTCTTCACATAATATTTTATATATTGGATAGCTTCACATCAACATGAGTATGAAAAAATCACACACTGGTTCATGAAATGATTTTTTCATGAAAATAATGAGTATATGATAAACTAAAGGGTGTGGTATCTCAATATCTTCGTACAACTCTTGAGTTCAAGAGTCTCATATTAGGAGGCTGACCAATTAAATTTTTCTTCACATAAAATAGTGTATAGCTCTCCCCTTCTTCACTGATCAATAATGATCATGGTTCTATTTTCCCTCTTCATGTAATAAGAATTCATTGATAATCTGGTTTATAAATAAATAATTACCAATGAAACAGATGAGTGGAAGTAAAGATTTTGTTTGTGGTTTCTACTCCTTTTAAAGATGAGAAGTCACCACATTTTCACTACCTTAGATCCCACTTTATTATATTGGGTAAATCTATATCTTTAATGCTCAAATATCACATTATTCATATTCTTCAAACACATGTTTATTTATAATATAACATGAAAAAAATGGTGAACATAATTTGTGATAATTCCCTCTTAACAGTGGTATTTTCATGTGTATATAATGATAAACACATTTCCTTTAATAGCTCGAACTTTATCATAGAATATTGAATGCATGAAAAACTTTTAAATATATTTTTTCATTCAATAATTTCATATTCTTCAAACTCATAACTATATTAGCATCAAAGAAACTATCCAAGATAATTCAAATTATTTTTCATTGAAAGAATTTATCATAGAATCAGGCTTAGTATGACCAATAATAATGAATTCATGGTATGTGGACGTTCAATGATAAAGGCTTCAATGATTAATTCCAATGTCAAAGAAGATAACCCATGTTGATTAGACTGAATAGATTAATTCCAAATGATGATTCATGTTATGCCTGTAAGATTTTTACTTGGGAACATTAACCAATGTTTTGTCTCTCACATCGCACCAACGCCTAGTTTCTCAACTCTTAATAAGTAAATTGGTTCTCACTACCAGTTGAGCCATGACACCAAGATCAAAACCCAAATATACTGCACACATTCCCTATATTAGATGCACCTTAAATATTTTATTCCCCCAGGAACCTTCGTGAATGATATATACATTCCCTACGTTCCCACACCAATACGATCCATATAGGATCTATGTTCCGACCTCCTCTATCACCATGGACAGATATCTAGTTTGACTTCTTCCCACATGGTTGAGTAAAGGGTCCCATATATGTGGTTGAGGTGGAAACTATTTATCTTGCTAATGGTTGGAATTTTTTTCAGACACTCAGAATGAATCTAAGTGGGAAATAACAAACCAATATCTCAAAAAACCTCATAAAAATATAATATCTCACATATTAATATGCTTGGTATTCAATTAAATTACTCATTAAATAAATGCTTATATTTTATGTTCTTCATCTCTATCATGAAAGATCATATTTTTTATTATCTTGATAGTGTTTTTTTGATTGAAAACTAATGTTTTCATGATATTAAATAATCACTTTCATGCTTCTCATGCAATAATGAAATAATTTATGTCCTTTTTCAATGTATATTA
The DNA here is from genome assembly GCA_963277665.1 of Viscum album. NCBI lineage: Eukaryota > Viridiplantae > Streptophyta > Magnoliopsida > Santalales > Viscaceae > Viscum > Viscum album. Next base: position 660,184,656 of record OY728140.1, read on the forward strand.
TTTTTTAATTTCTATTCTTATCATTTTAGGATATAAATTATAAATAGATCATCATTATCTAATCACTTGTTTCCACTTTATAACTGTTGTAAAACGTTTTTGATGTCAAAGCACTTAGTAACACATGTAGTTTAAACTTATGGCTAGTTTAATAATCATCAGACTTCTAAACTCAAAGTATTAAAAAATAAATTACTTATGTTAATAAGACTTTAGTACTCTATTATTTATCCATTCATTCAAGATATATTGTATCAAGCATAAATACATTGGATACTTATAGAAAATTCTTCCTTTATGTCTTCTTCTAAATTATGACATCAATGAAATCCTATAATTTCATTGACTACCATTTACAATAAATAATAACCCTTGAAAAAACTAAAACTCATACACAATGTGGGATCAAAATTATGAATATATAAAGCTTGAGTATAGGCAAGAATATTGAATGGATTCATGCTGATTCATCAGACAGATCACATCAGATGAACTTGTCTAAAGATCATGATATATAAGAAGTGTATAAGACCATTGGTCAAAGAATTGATGAGTAATTAAAATTGATTAAATTAGTCAAATATATTTTTATAGGGGTTATTTACTGTATGGAGAAACATAAAATGCACTAGATATAGGAATAATAACTACACGGAGGTGTTAATAATAAAGTCACCAGACAAACATTTTTCAGATGAAGTAATAAGAAACTTTCAAGAATTTGAAAAGTCCTAAACATAATGTTGTTTAGATGATGTTGTAAAAATTATTTTTATCTAGATAAGATAAATATAATTGAATAATTTCATTAATAATTAAGTTAAGGAAGTTCTAAGAAGGATACATATTCTATATCTTTCAAAACACTTAAAAATATACTATAAGAGTTGAGAAGAGTCCATTGAAGTTGAGATTAATGGTAAGTTTAAAATTTAAATTTGAGTTCCTACCCTTTCCCTTGAGGTGTGAATATTTAATGGGTAGTAAATAGAAAATGTACTAACACTAGTAATACACACAAAAGACCAATGTGATAATGTTTTTTGAATAAAAAGAGTTTCCAATAATGGAAATACATGGATAAAGAAGAGGCACTAGATAAAGGTATCAAGAAGTGGTTTACATCTTAGAGGTTTTGATCAGAAACATCTGAAATAGGATTTATTATTGAATGTAAAATGGATAGAGTTCTATCAGAAATAGTTATCGATCACAAGAGAAGTGTCAAGGCACACCTGATGGAGAAATACTAGACAAAGGTCGAGGTGAAGAATATTGAAGCACAATGTTTAAAGACTCACCAGATAGGGATTACCAAATGGAATGTGGGGAACATTGGTTTATTTCAAAATATATAAAGGTATAAGTGTATCATATGGAGTTATTCTAGATGGAATTATTATACAAATATTGGTCTGTATAAAGTTTCTGTGATCCTATTACATGTTTATCTTACATTTTATCAAAAGATAAGGAAATTTTGCAACTAGTTGGGGTTGTTATAATTTATTATTAGGATATTGGTGAAGTTTTTTATTTTTTAGATCAACATTGGGATGCATTATAAATACCCACACTTATAATTGATAAAAATATTATTAGTGGAAGAAACCATAGGCCATCGAGAGTCAAGATGATTAGGATGTAAGTTCCCACAACAATATTGAACCTTATAAAAATAACCATATGCTATTTTACTTTCCTTATATCATCTTAATAGAATTAGTGTAAATTATAGAGTAACTATTTATAAATATCTATACATATTAAAAAACAATAGAGTTTTGATAAACATAAATTTATAAAGATTTTATGTTGAATATAATTGGTAAAAGTTGGTCACCACTGATTCACCTACCTCTAAAAGTGATTGCATGATCCACTTGGGAATATCAGTTGGCATTAGATAAAAAGTTCCATATATTTAGGTCTATATGTTTTTTTCCCAAATTTTATTAACTATTATATAAAAATTTAAACCTTATAGAAGTTGAATAATGTTTATATCTAAATGATAAAAAAGTTCATCCAGAACTGATGATTTGAAAAGTTATATCTAGATGTAACATCCTGGAGGTCTCAATGAAGAACATGAAAATATCAAGAATAAAAAACTCCAAGTAGTAGAATTTATCTTCTAAAAACTAATATAAAGAGAATCTACCAACACAAAAAGTTATGGTGTCTAGGAATAATTCTTATGTATAAGAAAAACTTGATCCTTTGTGAGAATATTACTCAATTTTTGATTCAATAATAATTATATAATATTTTTATTTTGAAATCATAGATTATATAGAAAATTAACTTTTTTAATTTACTACATATATAAATTTAAATATTAGAGGAAAACATGAGGAAATCTTAAAGATGAAATCCAGACTCAATGACAGAGTACAAGCACCAGGGAATAAGATTCGAGAATCTATATATGTAACTAAACTTGTTAAATTTAAGGAATAAAATATGTTATTTTCTTATGAAAATTTCTACCTTGTGAAGGAAATATTGTATTGATGTTTTTGTGATAATAATGAAATTTTTAAGGAGTTATTAAGGAAATATTCCATGAATTTGAATATTGTATTGAAGATAATAACTCTCTATTAGAAATAAATATATAATAATACAAGATCTTGTAATATTATTCCAGAATTAGAGTAAAATAGATGAAGAAATAATTCAAAAAGAACTCATGTGTGATTCCTGTACTAAACTCAAGAAGCTTAATAATGAATAAAAAACTTATTTAAAAAAAGGATTACACTTATAGAAGTGTATTTTCTATAAAGTTTATGTGAATAAGATGTGATAACAAATGTTATCAATGAAAAACTATATGCTCTAGAAAATACTCACAAAAAAAACTATTAATGTTAAGAATAATCAACTAGATATTAAAGAAAATCAAGTAAATGAAATTCTTCTTTTGGTAAAATAGATGAGTAAGGTGTATGGCGAAAAGATGAAAAAGTAATAAATTTTAGGTGATGATAAAGTGATAAGTGTTGAAAATAAAAATGACACTTTAAATGTGATGTTTTGTGATCAATTAGTGATATCAATAAACATAAAATATAATCAAACTAAATCTATATATAATTCTAGGAAAAGAATCTATGCTAATATTTTTTAATAAAATCTCACATCAGGAAAAACTCAATCCAATGATAAGAAGGCTCTAAAATCATCATATGTATTATCATCTAATAATATTATGGAAATGGTAATCCAACAATCTGATGAATATGTTATTAATAACTCATGTAATATTATTAAGAGTTATTAATCTTAAAAAATAAATAATATAGTTGTGAAGTGAAACCATTTTAAGTATTTTTAAGTTATAAAATAAAATATAAATAGTTCCCATTGATATATCCCAAGGAAAATATTTTACACTAACAAAAATGTGAGATAAAGAGATAATATTTAGTTTATTAATTAATATTAGTTCTATGGAGAGTTCAGAAACATGGAAATAAATTTTTGGAACAATTTTACATGGTGTTAAGAATAGATAAATCCAAAATTAAGGGGGAGAAAATTGAAAGCAAGGGTAAAATCAGCTATTTTTTTTCCGACTTTCACAAAATAAGAAAGATTTACTGACATCCAATATATTCAGATAGCTTGATGTTTTTTATGGAAATTGTGGAAGAAATGAATGTGGGGGATAAAAATGTTGGTTTTCCTCTACCAAGAGCAACATAGATACTATTACCAAAAATAGGTCACAAAAGATGAAAAAAAATTTAAGGAAGATAAACTATCGGTCTACCTTGGGGTGTTTGTAAAAATAAGTAAGGAAGAATCTTACTCTAAGGAAGATTGTTGGGAAATATTTCTTACATAAAAAATTCTTACTTCAATGATAGAAAAGGCCAGTTCCCATATAGTTGTCAAATCTCCATTAATGTTCAAGATAACAAAAAGTATCTTAATAATAAAATTCAATAAATCCACAAAAAATAAAAGTACATTAGAATGGTTGAAGATATCTCTAATGAAGAATTATAAATGCACAGAAAGATACCTAACAAGAGTAACTTACCAAAAGATAATAGTTCATGTAGATGATGAACATTATCAAACTAAACTTCTAAAAATTTAATGAAAATACTAGTAGTTCAGGAGAAGTTTGTAAATAAAAATGATAAAGATTCAGAAATAAAAAGTGGTGCTATGAGGAAAGTTGTGCATAAGAAAAAAGATGAACACATTCTGATGGTTTTCATGGTTGTACATCCAAAATAGTTAGAATAATTAATAAGAATGAAAGTAGAATAAAAAAGAGAAAATGAATGTTGTTTTCATGATGAAGTTAAAAATAATCCCCCACACAATGTTTAAAGGAAAAATAAATTCAAGAAATAGAACCCACCCCATAATATCACTACACAGAAATAAAAGGGTGAAGACTTGAATAATAATGAAGAAAAGAGAGTTTATAGGATGTGATTTTTTTTACCATTGCAATTTCTATGGAATCTAAGAAATATGAAAACATTCCATTTGTTTCAACAATATTACAATATAAAATTGAATTTATGGTGTAGATGTTTAGTGGGATCCCATAAGTAGAAATATGAAGCTGGTTATTTTGGAATATTAGTCCGGTGAAGTATAAAGTTATTCTAGTGAACCAAAGTGTTCCAACATCAGATTTTAAAAATTAAATGGTTCTATAAGTGATGTATCAAAAGAAATAACTTTGGATGATAAGGATTATTTAAATCTATTACCATTCTGATGTACATTTTCTACACTCCCACTTTAATATCCAAAACCGAGGCAAAAAATAATAAATGGAAATTTTAATTATTGGTGACAAAGTATGTATTCTTTTACAAGGAGTGAGTAAATCTTCTCATACATATTCTTGAATTTTTTTGATCTATTTTTTAATATGTATGTTGAAAATTAATTTTAATGAAAAATCTGATATATTTTTCTTTGATGAAAGTTTTTTGGAAAATATTATATCACTTGAAAAAACATCAAGGTCATATTTAATTGTCAGGTTAATAACTTTGTTTCCACACTGATAATGAATACCGTAGATTTATATTTTGTTTATTTTAGGATTATTTATTTAATGAAGTTCATGGTTTACCTCTCTCATAGAGTTCAAAGTTTACACATGGCGTGGAAGAATAAATGGGTCAATAATGTTTCTACCTCATGGAAAAACTATGAACAAGGGAGATTCAAAATTTATATCATTAACGGGGAGAAAAAAAAGTTCCCTCATTTAAAGGTCTTGAAAATGGAGACTTTGTATTATTTTTAAATAAGGGGGATAATGATGTAATTAAATTTAAAAATAATTTGGTATTTTAAATAAATCTAATGGGGAATATTGAAGTTATTATTAGATGATACTGTCGATATATTGTATATGTTGACAATTGTTAGTTGGGAAGTTAATGAGGTTGTTGAAAGTAAATTTTCCTTATTTAATGTTTCATAAGGAAAGTATGTAGGATTTTGATGCCAATAATAATTTTTGGTATTCAGAGATAAATAATTAAATACAAGTAGAGAATAATATTGAAGAATTACACTAAAGGAATTTATCTCAAAGATAAAACCATTAAATGTACTAAAGGGATGATATAGTTTCTATAGAAGCTTAATAAACCTTCCTTATGGACGTTAAGAATGATTGCATATGAAGTGTTAATGGAGTTTAAGACCATATTAGGGAAAAATTATTGAATAGTTATATTATTCAAATTTTTTCTTCAAGTTCCCAACATCATAAATATTCTCATGATCTAAGCATGAGTCTAAAGGAGGAGAACAAAGTTACCAGACAAAAATAACCAAATGGAAAGTGATCAGATAAATATACTACACAATGATGTCAGAAAGTTAGAAATAATGGATGAAACCCGGATGATGTAACTAGATGAACAATTTTAATATGTTTTCATTGATGATGTTATAAATTTTTTAAAAAATGAAGATATGTACAACAATATCCCCAGATGGACCTGTTTGAAGTAATAAAATGAAAATTTTTAAGAAATTAAAGTTTTAGCTACAAATTTGAAGTTTATCAATGTCACTAGAGAAATAATGCATGGATAAATAAAATTATTATTTAATAAAGAATAAAATTATTCCAAAGAGTGAAATAAGTTTAAAGGGGACACATTAAATTTGTAAGAAGTTCATATTCGAGAAGATGTACATTATTGAAGCTATAACACCGAATGAATCTGGGATGATGAAACTACAAAAATGGGGAAAATATTTTATAATAAAAGACTTCATAATTGAAAAAAAGTTATCATATAGTTAATAAATTGAGAATATAGGAAATAAATGTTGTATGAAGCTTGATATGAAGTTAATTTCTGTTTTTTGGAAAATTTACAAAGTCATACTAATCAGTGTATTAGAAATATAGTCATTTAAAGATCCTTTAGTTGGATGAACACTAGATAAAACAATAGGATTCCATTGAACGAATGATGTTATGGATATGAACTATACTATGTTTTATAAACATATGAAGTTTGAGCTGTAGAATTATGATTGTATAAAGTTATATTGAATCATCCGAAATATAACATTAGAGAGACTTATCTAATATATATCAAATAGAAGAATAATATGAATATCATTAGTCAACGAAATGATGTGTTCTTTTTTACTTATTCAAGGGATCAAATATGATTTTGGAGAGGTGATTTACCATATAGAGAAACATCAAATGCACCAGACATTGGATAAGTCACCAGAAAAAAGAGTTACTAAGGAAGTGATTGGAAAAACATATGTAGGAAAAACTATTGAGGTGGTTTAATGGACTTTGCAAAGTACTAAACATAATTATGTTGAGATAATATAGAAATTGTTATATATATATTATATAAGAAAAGTTTAATATGTTCCTTAATTATTAATTTAAGGAAGTCTGGACAAATATTTTGATTCAATAGTTTTTATGAACCATCATGAATAATCTAGAAGAATTTTGAAGAATCTTGGGAAATTGAGATGAATAGTAAGTTTAAAATTTTAATTTGAGTTAATTGAGAAAAAATATTTAAGTTACCTCTATTTTTCCTTTAGTAATTCTTATATAAGGGGGTTTATATACTAAACATACTAACACTAATATTATGGATAAAAATATTTAAGTTTCAAATTTTGTAAACTACGAGAGTTTACAACAAAGTAAATAATTGTTTGAAGAATAGGTAATACACTTTAACAAAATCCATTACTAGTGGCGGTTTATGAAACCACCACAAATTTTTATTCAAAATATAGTGATAGTTTTTCAAAAACCTATGCTAAATACTTTTTTTAAACATTGAAACTTCTTCCTCTCCCCCTCCCCCACCCGATCCCAACACCCTCAACCCCTCTTCCCAACCCCATGTAACCCTCATGTCTACCCCATTCTTCCCCTCATTGCTGAAACCTCTCTCAACCTCACTTTCCAAATCCCCTTATCCCCATCACCATTGACCCCTTTCTAACCCTCGCTAACGTCTCCCCTTCTCCCCCTTTCCACCAGCCCCCTTCTCTCAGTGCTCCCCAAGAACGAGTCTAAGGTGTCGACCCCTCTCTCCCTTGAATGTTCACTACCGCTTTTCCCTAGGTAAGGTAATTAAAAAGGATGTGTGTTGGTATTTTATCACAATTTATTTCTTTTTTTTGTTTCAGCTCCATTATTCAATAAAGTGAGTTAGTATTTGATTATTCCATTCTACTATTTTTGAATTTAAGTGTTGAGTTAATTAATTTAATTGTGTTTAGGATTTTTTATGTGCTTGTAGACTCGTTAGAGGTCTTATGGGATTTGGATTATTATTCGAGTCACCGTTTGAGGTAGGTAGTTCCATTCATACATTTTAAAATATTAACCGTTAAAAGTTTCATGTAATTGAGTTTTGAGACAACAATTTGATTGGAGGTTCTCATATTAGTTATATATTTCACGATTCATAACAACCAAGTGGTTATTATTATCTGCAAATAATTTGAGGGAATACATTTCCAATATGATTAATGTATTATCTTTCATATTTTAGCCTAGTTGAGGGAAGAGTTAATTTAGTTGAAATAAGATTAATTAGAATGACATTATTGGTAAATAAAATTGGGAATATTCTCAATATTCATATAGAAAGTTCTAATTAGAGCTCTTCTTGTGTAGAGAAGATGAGAATAAGATGTATATGTTCGAATATCCACCTCATGCATATCATAATTGTAGGATGGTGGGCCATTTTACGGGTTATTTTGACTGAATATCAAGGAAGAGTTGTGGTTGAAACTAAAATTATATGATTGGATTATTAAAGAAATGTTGGGTATGAAGGTTGAATGAGTTAGTGTGCCAGAGTAGAGTTGTGAGGATTCAATATAAATGTATGTTATTTCATTACAAGAATCCTAGGAAATTTTTTTCTATATTATAGGAGGTAGATGATGTTGAGGTTTATGTTTGTCTATATATAGTGAGAGGTTCAGTCCTTATCATTATATTATTATCTAAATTTAAGGAACAATTCACAGGTATTTATGTTACTAATATGTAATTGAGTTCATAATGTGACTTCTTTTTAACATTTCGAATTATGTTTTCTACTCCCAAATTGAATTTCGTTAACTTGTAAGCTTCTTGAAAAACTAAACTCTATATAGAAACACTTTCGGAAACCAATTTTCAATAATCATGATCGAGGAGATGCTCTCCCAAATATTTTATTATTCATAATTTATATAAAGTATTGAGATAAAAATAACCCTTAATGTTAACTTTAAATCATCCACTCATCCTACCCACTCCACATCAATTAACACCAATATTTATTATTGATATTTTCTATAACAAAACATAACATATAACACTATTCAATAATTATATTGAATAATAATTTTTATAAATTTCATATTACATTCTTTAGGACAACATTTACTATTGGTCATAAGGAAAATGATATGTAAAAATACTAGATGAGTGCCTATTAGATACAAAAAACAACCATTGATCTATCAATAAAGAGTCACATCAACCTATTTTCCTTCCACATATTTGGAATATTTCATTTGGGTTCCCACAAGAGTAGAAATAAGTTTATAATCATCCATATGAAAACCTTTTGGATTATAATTATTATATTTGTTAATAATTAATTGTTCCATTTTATAATTTAAATCCTTTTAGACCATTGAAATATAATAATCTAGAAATAAGATACATATTTAATTAATACCTCATGATTTTTAAAAATTACTTTCATTATGTGTAATTCAATCCAAAAAAGGATGTAATCAACATAGAAAATGAAATAACATCCACTGAACTTCTACAAACATGATATAAAAGTTCTGATTAACCCCAAATCTTTGAGAAAAAATAATATATAAATAAAAATAGATATTTTTTTCCATAGACATTTTTAATTATTTCATCCAAATAAAACTATCAATAATTAGAACACTTTTTCCTCATCCTCTTCAGTGTGAATACTATGTGATTATTCAATATACACTTCCTATTTGAAAACATAATTTTGGATTCCATACTCCACATACATCTGATAAAACTAAAACATGTTTTGGTCATATATCTAAAATACTAATCTTGTAGCATCATTCCATGATAGAGATAAGAAGTTATCATTTATATTAATTCTATATATATGGGAATAACCTTTAAACTTCTATAGTTCTTTGTTTTTTAGGATATTTCAATAATCCTTGATTTTGTTTCAGAAATCTAGTTTGGTTTATATCAGGTTTAATCACTTTTGTTCGAGAATAACTTTACTGATTATATTATTTTTGATCAAATAACATTTTACATTCATGTATTTAACAAAAATCACATCATTAATAACTTCATACAATGTTTTTGATTCATCCCTAGATATGAAAGATTCTATCTACTAAGACACCATTCTATTAGTCTATATAATGAATATCTGGTCACTAACTGTATTTTTATCATTGAATTGATCCATTTTTTCTTTAGTTTAATGAATTATTTTTCAATATTTTCATGACTTAGAAGGTAAACTTATATGTATTTTAAATCATGTTGAACTCCCTTCGTGTAACACAATTCATCTGCATATTATTCATCATAAACTAATTGTTTTTTCATTTGGAGAATTCTTTTTCTTAATAAATGATATGAATTAAAAGGATAAAGTGTTAGACTTATTATAGTCATATCTTTGTCGAAGTTCCCTCGTCATACCAAAAGATGATGATCTATTTGTCTCTCTCCCTAAAACATGAGATACACTATCCAGTTTCCCCCTAAAAATTTTCTCACACCCTCTGTCAGAATCCCATAAGTAGATCAGCCGACACCTTCCCATTCAGCAGCCTCTGTTGTGAGGGAGAAGGCCTCCACTCCCGGCTCTTTATGAGGATCTTGGAGGGTGACTGTTATAGGATAAAAATTTAATATGAATAAGGATATTTCACATTTTTATATTACTAACTGTGTCTTCATAAAATATGAAAATAGTGCTACTATGTAAAAAACATGAAAAGTTCAGATGTATAGAATATGAACAGACTAAAGATTGTTTTCCCATTTTAATGCTATGAGGTCCCTATAGATGATACTGTGGGATTATTTCACCAGATTCTAGGATAGATAGCACATATTCGGTTACCCTTCCGATTACAGATGATGATTGGAGGCATATGTCTTTATCTTAGAGAAATAAAGTTTTTGATTCATAGATAAAGGTAATTTTAATACATTGTTATGTAATTTAATGTCATTATATTATAAAAGTCTAATATTTTCAAAATGAATATCTTTGTATAGATGTTTTTTTACTTTCCCATTGCTGATCTGATAGAATAAAAGTGGACATTGAAAAATTTGGGCAAAAAATGGAAATATTTTAAATAAAGATTATAGAATGAATTCAATGATACTTCGTTGAGCTCCAAAAAAATGTATGATAATATACCCAATGGGGTACATAGAGAGCAATAAAATATTTTTACTAATAGTCATCATGATTAGAAGCACATGGTATTTAAATATATTTTATTATATTAAAATTATTTTACATTTATCCATGCATATAAAAAGGATATGACAATACATGCATTACTATTAAATTAAATTTTATTTATTTCATTATGTTTTAAGAATGAATGCATTGATTTAGGATAACCAAATCATCCCACACACTGTGGGATCAAATGGTTTTTTTGAGAAGCTGATCAAAAATGTTAATTTTTTCATTAGTTTCAATATTTATAAGACAATATTATCTTTTCAATATATAAAATTGTTGATTTATCTATGTTTAATGTAATCAAAAAATTTATGTCACCAAGAATATTGGATAGAAGTGTGGTTGGATGTTCATAAAAAATATGAACGGAGTTTTTTTAATGATCCTACCTTGGAAGTAGTGGTATGAATTCATTTTTCATTATAATTACTTATTATCTATTGTCACTTTGTTAATATATAATGATTCTAATATGAATAATATTTTATTTATTGATAAAAATTAATGAACTATGGGATTCTAATCTCACATAGTCCTTCTCAGTCTCTCAGGATGACCGAGCTGTTAATGTCCTTGGGAAGGAGCATCATGGTCGAGTGCGTGAGATGAGTTTGGGATGAGTACCATATGAGATATTTGGTTAGAAATTGGGGATTTAATATGTATATACTCCTGGTTATAGTCACTCCCTAGACCAAGATGCTCATAAAGATTTTGTTTCTATGCAAAGAACAATTCAGGAATAAGGGGAACATATATCTGCTTTGTAAAAATCCTTGGTCAATTTATATAAGAAGATGATAGGATCTGTCCCCTATGATATTGCATCGATGAATGATGGTGAGTAGAAAAATCACACAACTTCAACATCATTTTTCACAAACTTTTATTGATTTTAAGTTTAGATATAAATATACAACATTGTTTAATTTTTTATATTATAGTCTTAAAGGTTCTGGTATGATGAAGAAGAGATGGATATGGATAGGGTAAAGAGTAGAGATCATCATCATCCATTTATTAGTGAAATGAGTTAGTTCATGTATTATTTGTATCATATAGTGGACCATGCCGAGTGATATTGTTAGTGCATTGTATATGTGTACACTGATTGTAAGATAGTGAAACTTTCCTTATGTGTATATGTTGTGTACTCTAATTTATGTTTACTCTTATTATGATGTGTTTAATTTTTTATGTTGTATTCCATTTATGTTTAATTTGTTAGGGGATTCTATGAATTTTTTGTTTTTTTCAAGGGTTTTTTCTGGGGCTTCAGATTCTATAGCTTATTTTTTTTGTTATTAATAATATAGCGATGGTTTAAACCACTTCTAAATATTTTATTTCTTACACCATGGTTCTTTAAACTGTCTCTATATTATGGTATATTTATTTTTGTGGTGGTTTAAAGCACTACTAAATATGAAAAACATTTATTTAGTGGATTTTTTCTCTATTTTAGTTGTCTTTTTAGCTGCCTCTAAAATATCAGTAAATTTTTGGACAAAAAACCACTGCTAAAACACAAAAAACTGCCACTAAATAAACATTCTAGGACTATTTCTAAAAACCACCAGTAAATGGAAGGAGATGACATGTGTTAGATGCTGAAACCATTTTTTGTGATGTTTCTAGAAACCATTGAAAAACCACGTGGTATTAGTTTAAACAACCACAAAAAATGCCACTATATGTCTATTTTCCCATAGTGATAGACAGAGGTACATAATAGTGGTGTATCAGCTAGAGTTTTTTATTAGATTAATCAGAAAGAGGATCACTGGTCATAAGTAAAATAGAAAGAATTATATCATATATAGGTACAATCCAGAAGGGGGGGTATCAAGGAACACCAGACAAAAGATCACCAGATAGTGGTTTTGGTGTGGAGTATTGAGGCACAAATTTTAGAGACTCACTATATGAAGGCTTACTGAGTATAAGGTAAGGTGAATCAAATGGAGTGATAATAGATGAAGTTAGATTCACACTAGATGGAGTCACATCAGATGGAAAATCTAACCAATATTTTTAGAAATGATGTTTTAGTTAGTTTCTCACATGTTTATCTTATATATCCTTGAAACATTATAAAAGTTTGAAACTAATGGGAGTTGGTAAAATTTTTTATCAGGAGATAGGTGGAGATTTTCAAGAGATAAATAAATAACGTGAATTCATATAAATACCCCTCACTTGTAATTGGTGAAAATATTATTAGTGAAAGAATACTTGGACCAACGAGAGTTTCCATGTTAAGGATACAAGTTCTCACACCGAGACCAAACCTTATAAAAATAAACATGTGATATTCTCCATATATAATCTTAAAAAATAAGGGGAAAATATTGAAAATAATTTCAAATTATTCATGAATATTAAATAACCACAGTGGTTTAATCAACATAAAGTAAAAAAGAGTTTATGTGGAATATAATCAATAAAAGTTAGACACCACTAATTAACCCCCTCTCAGGGTGACTACATGATCCACATGGGAATAAAAAAAAGAAAAGAACATGAGTGATATTATAGTCATTCATGGAAAAATATCCATTATTCCACTCCACCAACTCTCTTTTCTTGATTTTCGTGATTTTACTAGAACCTATCCTTTTCATGGGTGCTTCTCGAATTGAGTGCAAGAATCTGTCAATTGGTACAAACTATATAAGGATATTTTACTAGCACCATATTTTGGTACATAAAAAAAACCTTAACCCACACTCAATGAAAGTATTTTCCCCTTATAGAAGAGACAAATGAGGTAGAATAAAAAAATTAGTTGATGTGCACAGTTGAAAAAGATAATGGACAATAGAGAAGGTTTCTAGGAGAATAAAATATTATCTTTAGAGTAAATCAATGAATAAATTCTAAAATATAAGTGTGTTTTTATAATTACAATCAAAATAAATATTTTTTAGACTTCTTATTCATATTTTTGAGAAAAATATATTTTATTATGGTGAAATTTAGGGTATGAAGTATATTTCTCTAAGAGTTTTATTTTCATGCACATATTTATATCTTTATATATTTTTTACCTTTTATTCACCTTATATATAATGATATAAATAATCCATTTTAGGTAAACAAATTGACACTTTCCATAAATTTTAAAAATTTTAAAATAATATTTCCATACTTTTGATGAAAAAAAGCATAGAATAATAAATGAGGTGGGTGGTTTTACATTATTGGAACATTTAGCCTTTTAGAGAAGTTTTCCATACCTTATTTACATAGATCTTACTCAAAAAATATTAAAAAAACAGTCAATTTACCTTAAAACACATCAATGAAAATAAGTAGCTTGAATTACAACATCACATATGAAAAAATAGACTCTATATATCCAAAAATATACCTAGATTACTTTTCATATGAAACATATATGGATCCAAGTTCCATATAAGAAATATTCCAATGGAACTGATTTTTTATAAGAAATAAATCATGCAGCCAAAAACATTATTCATCAAATTTTTTGTAATTGAAAGCATTACACAACAACATATGTGTATAAAAATATTTTACCTATGAAAAATTTACGTAGGAAGATTCAGTGAAATTGAATTCTTCACATAATTGATTTGACTACATAATTGATTCAATATAAACAATTTTACTATGTTTTAAATGTTTTTTTAGGTTAAGAATCAATGTATTAGATTTCACATAGCTAATTTTTCTACATAGATAATTTCTTATAGGAATATTTGACCATATATATGAATTCAAATACAAAAACTTTTACCTCAATGATTTTATGTATAACCAAATGGTTCATTTAAGTTATTTTTTAATACTTAATAAATAGTAAATTTTATGGCATACTGAACATCTATATAACCAAAATATAATTAAATATTATTAACACACTTAGAAATAGAATTATTAGAAACATAAGAAGGTGTTTTTGTGAGAATAAAAAAAATATAAAATATAAGATATATTGGTACAACATTTTTTATTTGCAGTCTCCCAATTTTTGATGATCACAAATCCCACAAATAAAAGAATAAAATTTAATATCATTTGAAACAATTATTCAATTGGAATATTATACTACAAAATTTTTAATTTCCAAAAATAACTTGTTTGTCATATATAATTACCCCTTTTTATGATATCTAATTGGAAGAATAGAGAATAAATATAACACAATCAATATGGAATTGAAGGTGGAAAAGACTATAAGAATATGGAATAGAAGGTGAATATGAATTGGACAGTGACTTTGATAATAATAGAATAACAGAACAAAAAGTTAAAGAAGACTATTAGTAAGCATGAGGGAAATAAAAAAACACGAATTCCATTTAACAGAAATAAATTTGAAATATACATAGTCATGAATCCCCTCAGCTATTTTTTCTAAATAGGATCAAATAAAATTTTGGGATGAGGTAGATGTATCTTGATGGAAGGGAAGGAGGATGAGGTAGAAGAAAGTTTTTTGGGAGGAGGAAGGAAAACATTTCCAACTATAACATTAGAATAATATTAACATCCATATCTAGATCTTTCATGACCAAAGAGTTTGAAAATTGTAGATAAGACTTTAAAATGGTTCTATATAGTTACAATAAAGTCAAAAATTACCATGTATGTGAAAAAATAGTTATTTAGGTAGTACTTAGAAAAACTAGAGTAGAATATGAAACTAGAACAAGAACATTATATAGATTCTAATTCTATTTCTAATAGATGAAAATTTGATTAAAAATTTTATCCAAACATTATCTAGAACTAGAGTACCAATCAAGTTGATTTGGGCCAATAGATCATCATCCTCTAAGATGGAATAAAGAATTTACACAGATATGAATTTTATTGATCATATAATCCTTCTAGAACACTAGGATAATGTTATATCCATGAAATTTTTTATGAGAAACCACTGCATGTGACCATTGCAACATAATCTTAAAGGATTTTATCTCAGTAAATGAAAATTTATGAGAATATATAGAAGTAGTTAGTTTAGAGGTGGATTATGGTAAACTGGATTATCCCAGAAAGTTATTTATAATTTAGTCAACATAGGTAAGGATATTTAATAACATTGAATCAAAATATTTATATTTCTCATTTATGTTATCAATATTATCAATTAGAAATTTTTTGAGATTAAAAAAATATTTTTGGAAGTTTTTTTATAAGAAACTAATATCGGGGTAAGAAGAGTAAGTATTAAAGGAAGAGGTTTTTATTTCATTCCTTTGAAGATCATAGTCCCCTTTCCCTATTCATATTTTGAGGTAGTAGTTATAAATTGAAAATTTTAAGAGTATGATTTTTTTGAGAAACCACTGGGAGGTCCTTTATTTGAGTTTCAATAATTTAGAAATTATTATTTTTGGTATCTATAAAGTTATCCAAATTTTTAACAGTATTTTCAGACATATCAATGGTGGCATTTAACTTTTAGTGAAAAAAATTTATGAAACACCTCAAGGGAATCAATAAGAATAAATAACTTTCCATTAGTTCTAAGACTTACATTTCTTATAACGTTTCTTAGATCTTGAAATTAAAAATAAATTACTTCTATAGATCATACACTATGACTAGAGAGATCTTGTCATAGTGAAGTGAGGTTAGCTGATCGTTCATAATGTATATATCTGATAATAAATTTTTACACTACCGTTGATGATCTGAACTAATAACATCATCCGGTAAAGATAATTTAGATTATTTTCCCTTAAGAAATTAAATTTTTTTCCCACCATAATCTTTATCAAATTAAATTCTTCTTTCAGATCAAACTTTACTCCTTTCATTTATTTGAAAATTAGGTTAGGCAAATCTAAAGGTACTAAATGAAGGTTTTTGATAATCTCAAATTGAGATACCAGAAATAAATTATCACATTGAATTCAAATTTACAAGCACACTAATTGTTTAAATAAAACATTTTTCTATTTAATAATTCACGGTACTTGTTGTTTAATTTTGAAGGTCTTGACTAAATAGAATGAAAGTGATTAATCATCTCAGTTTTTGTGGAAATACAATCCATTATCCAGTATTGGAGATTGAATTCTCTGGAATGATATTAAACTCTTATTGAGTGGCCCAGAGCTTATCCTTTATATAACCAATATAACCTTTTATATTTTCAAATTAATTAAATATTTATACAACCAAAGTTTTATCAAGATCATAAAAACATTATATTTCATTATCCTTGTGCATTGAAGGAAAATATCTTTGATATTCAGATTGAACAGAATAATATATCATTTTTGAGTCTTTTTAAAGTTAGGTGCATGAGATATTCCAATACTAGAATCATTATGTTCTTTTAAGTTCAGATATTATTTAGGTTGAGGATCAACATCATCAAAATTTTCTTTAGGGGCATGAGATATAATAGGTAGTTTAACAGCTTCACTAGAAGATTAATCCCCTCTCTAGATAACTCACGAGCATCACCAGCTGTGGTCTCATATTCTCTTTTCATATCTATAGTTTTATCTTGAGTAACTTCTGGTGTTAGAGAAACATGTTCCTATTAAAATCTAGCTTCTAAAACTCTAACTAGTTCTATAATTACTTTCACAGTAGGTGAAAACAATTATTCCCTTATAGTATCCCCCCCAGTGAGTGTTGCATCAATAGGAAGATTATTTCTAGAAGCTTCCCCCTCTATAGGTGCAAGGGGTTCTGTAATTGGTTCAACTTATCCTGATCTTCCAATTATAAAAACATTATTAGAGGATGAGTGCAATGAATATTAAAATGTTTTTAGGGGGTGTCTATGAGAGTATTACTCATGTAAAACTTAATATATTATCATTAATCTAAATCTACTTATTTATTTATGGGGAATTGAAAAATAATCCTACCAAAGGGATAGTTTATCATACCACCTTTCTCTTAACTACATTGATGCATGTAGAACATCATGTATATTGGTAGGATAAATTTATTATCATTCAAAAAAGGTACAAAAGGTAAATATCTTGGAAGAGGTTCTTCTCAAAATCTATATAACTATAAGAAATAAAAATTTTGATAAACTTTCACAACACTTTCCTTTCATCTTCAAGGTCATAAAATTATTTCTTTTTAACCATATAAGTACATAAGATAGATTTTATAAGATCAATTGGGAGAATATCATCCTTACCCACAATGGTTTGGCAAAAATGATAAATTCATTCAGGATTAAAATAAAGAATCAATTATATTCCATTAGAATAAAAATACGACTCCTTTCTATTAACTATAGATTAAACAATTTATCAACTTTTCATAAATAGAAAACACACATTATCATAAAGTACACATACTTCGTTCTAAAAAAAACCTATTTCAATCTTATCAAAATAAAACTCTAATACTTGAAATCTTAACACTATTTTAACAAAAAAATATGTACTATTTAAGAAAACAATACCAATAACCTTAGGACGAAGAACTCAATACAAAATCTATAAAACATTTATTTCTTCATTGATCCCAATCCACCTTTCTCTACCATTGTTCCTTTCCCTATACTCATAATACCTAGAGGATACAATGATATAAGGTCTCAAAGGTTTGTGGTAAGAGTTGAAGTGATTTAGCCAAGATATTTCACACTTAATTGAATTCAGGTGAGATAAAGTTGCGTATGGGTTTTGGTGAATAAGGGTTTTTAGTTATTTGAGATTTGAAAAAAAAAACGAAATATTTTTTACAATATATTGACATGAAATTATATAAATTATTTTAAAGTACAACCAATTAACACTATATATATAAGATACATAAGTAAATACATAATACCTAAAATTAATATATAGAAGAATACTAATAGAACAAAATAGGATTATAAAAAACTTATTTAAATTCAAATAAATCTATTTTTTAATAAAATTAATTTTATTAGATAAAAATGGTTTATTAAAGATGTATTTTAACAGATTTATTGTATAAATAAATTCAATTGAAACACCATGTTTTTTAGAGTGATATATCAAGAAATAATGCTACCAATATTTATGCTTTATTCTTGAATTGTTTATTATATTTTTATAATTTATTATACCACTTGTGTTGTCACATTTTATTTATACTTAATTAAAATATAATCCATATTTAATCAAATATTATTTTGTCTACACCACTTGTGCGTAAAAAATACCAACAACTTTTTATTATACTTCCATTGTTGATAATGAAACTGGATGTTGTCTGTTACTAAGCTAAGAAACTTGATATTTTCCAAGAAAGTAGAATGTTCTAGAGGAGTTTGTTCTCTATATTATATGAATTACATAATAAATATATGAATAAGACATTAAATTAAAATTAAAGTGTTTTAAAATAATATATATTGGAATTAATCCTTTTAATGACATTAAAATTTTTATAAAACATTTCAAATGATATTCTTGGCAGTTTTCTAGAAATCTAGCTCATAAGAATACTATAATCCAAATATATTGTAGAATAGAAGTGAAATACAGTAAGATTCCAATTAATCCTCTATAAAACTTGTTTTAATTTGGTTACCTAGCTTTATCTAGGTCAATCTTTATATTTTAACTCATAAGTGTTGCAGATAACTTACTTATTTCGAGTCTAGATTACTTAAGTAAAATATATATTTATTAATTTAAAAAATTCCAAAAGTCTTTTTAACAAATAAGAAATCCATGAAAGAAATTTATTTCACCTATAAAGCTCATTTAAATCTATTTTTTCTTATGTTTAGAGAAATAATTATATATTTTTTGGTTGGTCGAGACAAATATTACAACATCCACATATATTTGAATAAGTAAGATATCTATTGATGATGTTTTATTAAAAATAGAATGATATAAACTTATTATATTTAATATAGTTGACACAATAAATAAACTTAAACATTCACACATATCTCTGGGTACTTGTTTATGACTGTAAAGTGCTTTGTTATGTTGAAAAATAGAATTTAGAAAAAGTGGATTTTCAAAACCATGAGGTTATTCAAAAAAACATACTACATTAGAAAAAAAATTTAAGGAAAGTTTATTTTACATCAATGTGAAATAATTTAATGTTTACATGCGATTCATGTGAAATGATAATCGTAATAGATTCTAATATAGAAGTTTGGGAAATAATTTCCTTATAATTTATCCATTATTATTTATTACGAACTTTATCAATAAGTCTATCATTATTTGTAATGATCACACCATTATCATCCAATTTATTTCTAAATACTATTTTAGTTTTAATAGTAAGGTAATCAGAAGGTATATCAACTAATTCCTAAACCTTTTTCCATTTGAACCGGTTTAACTGTTCTTAAATAGAGAGTACCCAAATTTCATCTTCTAAGCCTTATTCTAATGTTTTTGGTTCATGTTGATAAACAAATGCAGTGAAATCAACAAGGATTATAATACTTCATATAGTTATGACTCATTTAAGAACTTTTTATTTCAAAAGAAATTTCCAAACCATAATCCTTTTTATATTTAAAAATATGTTAAAGTATCATGTCTTCAACAGAATAAATTATCTAATCATCTTGACTCATTTGGTGATCAAAAGGACCACTTTAATCAAATTTAACATGAGGTGATTCTTAAAAAACCATACCTTTTTATTTAAAACTATATAATACTTTGAAGTTATAGAGTAACCAAGGATAATTCCTTCATCAGCCTCTTGATCAAATTTACCAAGATTATCCTTAGTTTTAAGAATATAAACATTGAATCCAAAAACGTTAAATTATATACCTTCTGGTTTTTTTATTCTATAGATCATATGATGTCTTCTTCAAAATAGACTTGATTAGAAATCTATTAATAACCTATCAATTTGTGATAATAGATTTATCACAGAAAATGATTTGTTAATATATATTCATTTAACATATAAAAATAAATTTATTTCAAGTCCTATTTCTCGATTCAACAAAAGTATTCTGTTAAGGTTACATGGGAGAAGAAAAGTTGTGTTTGCTACCATGTTTTGAATAAAATTAATTAAACTCATGACTCTAAAATTATCATATATTGTCACTTATTAATGAAATAATTTGGGTATCTTTTTCTTTTTTAACTAGCTTTTAAACACTAATAAAAACATAATAAGAGTAACTTCTAAATCTAAAAATGAAAAACAATGTAACTCAATAATAATCATCAATTAGAACATAAACAAAATTTTGACCTCATAATCTTACTATTCTAAATGCCCAAAATAATACATATGGAGAAGTTCATAAGAGTATATAAGTTTAAACCTTTTTAATTAACATACATAATTATTTGTGTTTCTTTCCATTTTTTTATGTATCACAAATTTTATTTTATCCAATTTAATTTATGTATAATCTAAAATTAAAATTATTTTAAATAACATTACCAATGTATAATCATTACAATGTTAAATTATCCTATTTCAAAACCAAGAAGAATTTATTTTAACATTAAAATATTCTACATTTTGTATACTCTTGGATATATGATCTAATGTGTATACATTTTTAGTTATTGGGGACTTAGATTTAAGTGACCTACCTCTAAATACACAACATGAATAATTATAAAATCCTGTAAGTTAACCTACAACACAAATTTTAGACATAATTATTATGTTTCACATCAATCCATTAATATAAATAACATTATTTATGAGAATAGAATTATTATTTCCAACTGGTCCAACTCCAATAATCATTCCTTTAGCATTATCACACAAAGTGAAATAACCTTCATCAATTTGGGATAATGAGTAAAAGTTTTAGAAATATCCACTCATATTTCTATACCACCCACTATCCTTAAACCAATTCTCATTGCTATTCTTATAAGTTTTCGTTATAAAAGAGATCAAAATATAATGTGTTTTTGTACCCATATACCCTTGGGTCATGGAATGTTAGAAACAAGGATTTTGGAATCCAAATCTTATTGGGATTTTTTATAAATTTCATCACTAAATATTTTTAACATCCATATATTTTAAAATAAGAACATTATGTTTGATATTGTATATGACAAACAACAACGATCCTAAAAAAACCATGAGATATTATTATTTAAATTTGACCATTATAACCGATACGTTAAAATTTTAGGTATGAATAATATTAACTTATTTATGAAATATATATTATATTCTTACTCAATATAAATTTATTGATAAATTCTTAGTAAATAAGAACCTAATTTTTGTTAAATTCTTTTTATTATTCAAAAATACATTTTCTTCAAAAATGGTTTTATTTTTTTGAGAAAAACATTATTATTAATTTCAAATTTTTTTTGAAGTTTTATTATATAAAAAAGATAAAAATTTTAGAGTCATAATATTAAAATTATCTTTGGGTAAATTTCTAGGATTTTTTTGAGAAGCTTTATTTTATAATGAATATTAAAAATATTGTTTTTATTGATTTTTTTAAATAAATAATATTTTTTATATTGAAATTAATTAAAATAGAGCCTAATATGGAATGATTTAAATGAAATTTAATGATTATATTTCTATTTATATTAATTTAAATTCATATATTGATGATTTTTAGTCATAAAGTTAATATAAAATCACATTTTCTTTAAAAAAGGAATTTTATGGAAAAACCTCTTTTTATCGCACTTTGCGGGATAATAATAAATGATTTTATAGAGCATATAAGGATTTGATTTTTAAAAATGTATTCCATATTTTTAATCAACTTAATTTATATAGTTTAATATTTCTAACTTATTTTTTTTGTCTTAATGAATTGTAAAAACAATAAATATTCGTCACCATGGTAAAATGAGAAATTGGATTAATTTAGGAGAAAACGAAGTGATAAAGACATTTTTTTCATCTACAATATTGTTGGATGAATAAATTTGTACCCTTATAACCTTATTAGCTATTTTAAATTGTTGGTTTGAAGCATTTCTATGGAAATGACCAACATAATATTTTATGTAAAGAAACAAAAGCAGAAATGTCACTGTCTTGCTTTTAAATATCTCTTATGTGTCGAAATTGGGAAAAATTAATTTTTTTAATGAATTTTAAGGATTATTACTAGTTTAATGTAATAAATTTCCTAAAAAAATTTATTTAAAATTTTTATAAATTATCTATTTACGGTAAACTCTTGGATAACACATATACATTATTTATTCATTTAAAGGAAAAATTAAATAAATGATTTTAAAAAATATTAAAAGATATATAGTTTAAAATAATTATTGTGTTACAAGATTTTTTATATATAAATATAAAATCTTAGAGAGTTTTTAATAAAATATATTTCTATTACCTTTCTTTCATATTGTTGTCAAATTCAAAGTGAATGAATAGTGTAAAAAATAACCTTATTGATATTTTTTAATAAATAATATTTTATTAAATGCTTTAAAATTTCTTAAAATACTCTAGTTTTAAAATTAAATTAACTATGATTGAAAATAAAAACCATTTTCCATTTATGTGACATTTTTAAATTTATTATTACATTCATAACTGTATAATATTGAAATAGTTGTTACTTTAATTAGGGTTAAAATGGGGTTTTGCACGTCACATGTGCGTGTGTTAAAATTGATTAAAGAAACATTGGTTTTTTATTTTATAAATTTTATTTTATATTTATAATCGACGGTAACAAATTATCTAATAATTATTAGTTTAATTTTATGATTATGGGATAAATTACCTAGGTAAAACACTAGTTTCCATGGTGAAAACTAAAATTGTAAAAGTGAGTAACCTTAGATGTAAATGGAATAAAATGTTTTAATAAATATTATTTTATAATTTTGGAGGTGTATATAGAACTTATTCTCGCTAGAATATATTATTTATCAATTTTTGAGAAACTTGGTTTGAGTGTGACTTCCCATTATTGAATAGTTTCAGGTATTTACAAAAATAAAATTTTTTTAAACATATAAAAATACATCTCCTATCCACTTTAATTCACACTTAAAAAGGAATTTTGTTCAGAAAATTTCAATCCAAATCCATTAAATAATTTCCTTACCCAGTAATTGATGCTTTTTTATTATAAAACCATCATAGGAAGGCTTTTTCTATAATCCTAAAGAGGTTGTCTGAATAAGATGCATTATTCTTAACTAAATGTTTTTGTTTTATTTATTATTCATTGTACTTCAAATATTATTTAACAATTATGATATAATTACATATATATAAACCATATACTAAATATTTTTTAAAATAATTCTAAACCCTATATCCATCTCATTTTCCCTCGAATGGGAAATGAAACCATCGTTCGTGTGTACAGAGGACTCCAGACTCACTAATCGATGTAATTATTTTTCCATATACTACTCCTACGAATGGTTATAATTATAGATTTAATGTATATATATATATAATATTCATGATATATCTATCATTCTATAATGATAATATATCATATAATTTTATACCATTCTAATCAACTAAAACTGATAATGTCATTCATGCGTACATGTGGGTTACCACATCCACCGAGTGATGCAATTATTTTTTCGGAACCAAAACACATGAATTATTTTTAAAATTGTATTTAAAGAAATATAATTATATTTCTATTATAATTATATTTCTAAAAATATTAAATAATAATTATGTTATTTCCATTATGATCATCGAAAAATGGCAACGTTACTTATGTGTACATATGACTTACTATCTCCATTATTTAAATATAGATAATTTTTGATATCCACATTTAATTAATGGTTGTAAATTTATAATTATTGTATTAAAATAATAATTTTGTAATTATTATTAATTTGGAGGTTATGGAAGAATTTCATCTTTAACCATAGTAAAACATTCAAAGTTATTTTGGACATATGAACTGAATATCATCAAAAGACCCGACATGAACTTAATTGATTAAGTAACTAAATATAACATGGTATTATATAAAAATAAATTGAAATTGAAAAATTTTCTTGCGAAATTAAATAATTTATATAATTTTATTATTCCAGAATATAAATAATGTATATGAAAAGTAAGACCTTAGGTAATGATTTTCGTCTCCATTTTTCTTCATCAAGGAATATTTTATTATTATGAACCTTATTTAATTTCTATCGTGAATATATTACCCCTTAGATTTTATATCATGAAGACATAATACTTCATAGAATTTTAATTTTCAATTTATATTATTTCATCAAAGCTATTTCACATGAATGTTTTCAAATGGTTAGGGGTTTCATAACTAAATTTATTTTCATTATGATATGTTGATTCTTAATTGTCATTGTTATTTTAAGATTATGTGTGAAATGAATTTTTATTATTTTATATTGTATTTAAACTTTTTTTTAAATTATATTTAATGACCACAATCCATTTTTTTGTATTATTAAAGACCACTTTATGGGTAAGTGAGAACCTTACATAAAGTTCACATTGTCACCATCACATGCCCGATAAAGATATTCAAAGATAACATACCAAAATAAAACATCACAGGAAATATGAGACCATCGCCATGTGCACCAACCAAACAGGGTCAACCATTCCATATTGCTACCACAACAAAACCGATTCAAAATTTGAAATTCAAAAGAGGAAACCATCATATCGCCACGGGACCAAACCGAATGAACCGTTCGTCAGCTCCATCGACACATCACCAACCTAATCACCTCGAAACAATCGCCCCTATCATCAACATCTCGTCACCTACGTCACCTCCATCAACGCACGTCAACAAACCTCGCCGATGAGACTCACCGAAAACCGTCAACATTGAAAGGGGACCGTCATCGTCACTGTTGAGTCATTCGCTTCATCGTTGAAGAGACGCTGCCACTGTGCCACCGAGAGAACAGACATCAGAAACCCGGATGATGAACCTCCCCAAGAAGCTCACCCTGAAGCGCCAAATGCTTCAGTACCAAGCCAACAAACCTCTAGTGATATCCAATATCCACCAAAACCCACAAAAATCGTGAGATTCCTCGTAAAAACAGCAAGCCACCCAAGGAACATCACCGCAGGCACCAACAATACACAACTGACACCACCAGGAAGCAACCGACACGAACACCAAAGAGAGAAACAATAGATACCAATGAGGGAACAAATGAACCGGGGGGAAGAAACCCAAAAGAAACAAGGAAGAAAAGAAAAACCAGGGACAAAACCCGAGCAGAAACCGAAACAAGAAGAGAGAGAGGTGAACCAGGGGACGAAACCCTAAGGGCAATCGATCCCAAAAACTGAAAGAGATGGCAACGGGACTAAAACCCTAAGAGGATAACGGGAATGAACCCCTAAAGAGAAATCCCAAAAGAAACGAAAGAGATGAAAGAGGAACCACCAATGAAGAGTCTCCCGATATTCCACACCCAACGCCACAGTCCCAAACCAATCAAGAAAACCAACACATCTAACCAGGGTGGGGTTGTGTGAGTCAGGATACATATTTGGTATTATGAACTTATTTATTTATATAGGGTGCATATTCTATCCCTTTAATAAGTTTTATTAGAATTATATTTTTATTAATAATATTTAATGTTTCTTTTGACATTTTGTTTCATGGGGGTTTTAATTCAAATGTTTCAAAAGTGGAAAGGGTTTATATCCCAATATCATAATTATTCGATATTATTTATGTTTAAGTATCCATTGGGAGACTTATTTGATAAAAATATCTTAAAAAATATATTTAATTCTCATTATTGTTATTTTGTGAAATTATATGTTTTTATTTCATTACACTCTTTTAAATACTAGAGAGACCAAAAGAATGTTTTATTGAAATCTAAAATTGTTTTTATACTCAATTTGGAATATTTTCTTCTCTAAAGTGATTTTTTATTAATCAAGGTGGAAAATAAAAAGTCAAGGAAAAAAGAAAAGAAAATGATATTACAGGGGCTTAAAATGATGAAGCCCAAGAGAATCCCCTTGGACTACATCCACACCATCACAAGGTAATATGCCTATATTATAAAATAATGTAACTATCCTATTTTAGGATATATAGATGCTAAGAAGTCCGAAACACTATTACCTTCTCTCTAAGGGTTAATAATGTCCACACCATTGCTAATGAGTCTCTTGTAGTTATGCATATACTAAGTGGAATTCAATAGAATGGTACTTTTCCCAAGAAACTAGTCTTGAATAATTTTTGGGTGAGAATCTATAGTTACTTGAGGAATATTATCCTAAATGTAAAGATGAAGAACTAGAATCATAGCTCTCATTTCAGAAAGAAAAGAATTTTCATGGCTAAAGGAAGCGGTAAAGGTGAAAAAATAGAACCCTTAGAGTCGTGAACCATGCCCCCCACCACGCATCATTCCCATGGAGCATGATCCATCTGTGTTAGGTTTGGAATATTTTATTCTATATCTATATTTTATGTAAAATTTTTTATAAGTTTTTTGAATATTATAAAAATATTTATTTGGGACATTTTTACACATGTATGAATTTTTAGAAAATGGTTTATAAGAAATCCTCTTGTCATTTTCCAGACAAGGTACTTTTTTTACTTTTCCCTAAAAATATGAAATTAATCATTATTTCGACATACTCAACATGAACTAAATTTTCCTACCATCATAAAAAATCATTTATTTTAAGATTACATTTCAAGTTTAAAATTTTCATTTCAATGATTTTTTTCATAATAATCTATAATTTTTTAATTTTTAAAATGTATTTTAAATGTGAAAAGAGTATTTTGATAAATAATGTTTTAGTGATATTTTAATGGAATTTATATTCATCAATACCAAAAAAATTTATTTTACTCAATACAATAGGTATATTTTTAATTATTTAATCCTTATTCCTTCATTGGATGTTATATTTTCATTTTGATATAAATTATTGACATTCACTTTCTTGATTAATTTTTTATTCATTAACTTTCAATTGAGACATTCACTTTCTTGTGATCATTTAAAATTATATTTCCCATAAATATACATATTATTTGTATCATGGACATGATTTTACCTAACCATATACAATTTTTACATATGGTGTTTTACTTTAAAGTTATTTTATTGGATGGGGAATTATTGATAATTCATATTCATTACAAATATTGATGTTTGTTTATAAGGAATATTGTTTATAAATTAAATCAAACATTCAATATATAAGTAATTAATGTACATGAAGTGAAGGATGAGGCCTAGAATTATATAATCCCTTAGTGAATTAATGCGTCTCATTAGAAAAATGATTAAGCCATCATTAAATGGGTTTCTAGTGTATACTTACCCATTTGTTAAACTATCCTAGATTTTCTTCTTAGACTTATAGATATCATAATTGATAATACCATTAAATAAATTTTTTTCATTTACTTTATTGAGAATTAAATTATTATTATCCATTAGATTACTACATTGATATTATCGATGGATGAATTTTGGGATCAAGTTGTCGATTAAATGACATTTTTTTCAATTATTCACATTTTCAGATTAAATATTCCTTATTGTTTCATGAAAACTTCAACTATATGTAACCCTTACTGATTTTTTGAGCTCATTATTATTCTATTTCCTTTCCCCAGGATATGAATAATGAATCTTTGAACAAGTTAAATGATGCATGATATTTTATTTCACTATGTTGTATTTCATTTTTCAAATGTAATATGAGATTCAAGTTTGTATCTATTTTTCCAATACTAATTAACTGTTTGGCCATTCAGGATGAAATTTCTTGTATATTATACCAAAATATTAATGTAATCACTAGTTCTGAGATACCGGAGTTTGGTTTTTTAAAATTGGTATAAGAGGAACCTTAATAGAAACTTTGGGAACTAGATTTTGGAAAATATAGATCATGGAACATAACACTATAGATAGATTTGAGGATATGTCTATGTATAGTATAACATCCTAAAATTTTGATAATTTAGATATTATGTGTTTTTTTCTAGAGATAGATCTCTGTATGGATACTATCAGTGGATGCGTTTTTAGGAAAAATACATCTACAGGTAATAAAACTAAAAAGATTTGGTTGAGTATATCTTGGTCCTCAGTATAGTGCATAGTGAGTATTCCCTTATTTCACAATTAGTTTTACAATCTCAAGGGGATATGGTTTTTTTAATCCATATTTTATTTATGAACCATTATTATGAATTAGAGAATATAACCTATTGAAACCTATTCTATTCCATAGCGATATGGGATAAACCTAAAGTGTATTGGGTATATAAATCTACCTTTGATAATAAATTTAAATTATAGAGTCCCATTTTGATGTTTTATATAATGGGAGTTTAATATGATTAAGGATATTTTCAAAAATATTTATGGGATCACCACCCTTGGATTTAGAATTTGTTTTAGTGAAAATTTAATTTAAGGAATGATGCTTCAAATTTTCATATTCATATGTTTAATGGTATTGATAAATTTATGTTTAATATGACTATTAATGGTTCTATTGACTAGTATACCCAAAAGGACTCGAGTACAACCTTTATTAATCAGTGGTTTTAGGGTACATGGAGCCATGGAACTCAGAAAGTGGCATGAGCAATCATCATAGGGGTAGGCTGTTGGTGTATCTGGAAAGAGTGGAACAAAGTCTGACATAGGGGAGCTCTAGGTACAAGAACAATTCTCAACATCAAAACAATGAATCTAGTGGATGAATTAATCTACCTATTTAAATCTTTTGAGGATTACCCCTCCATTAATACTCTTATTTCTAGAACCTCATTAGAAAACAATGCTCATGACAAAATTCTAGGCAGATGGATCCAATGGGTCCCTTATCATTCAGTCCTTAAGATGAAAATAGACGAATCATGAATCATAGGTCTTATGAGGGGAGGTGGGGTGGTCCAAGACACAAGGGGACTAGTGTTTATAAATCCTTATACTTACTTTGGAAGAGGTGATTATCTTAAATCAGGGTATCATTCAATTCTCAATGGGTTGTTGTTGTGAAATTAGAATAATTTCAACCTTGCGACTCTTGAAAAAGACTCAAATGCATTTTATAATGCTCTGTGTGGACTTGGACCTATCCCTAGTCTATTGAATAAAAAATTTGGAGGTATAAGTAACTAGTGAACAACTTCATGGAATTATGTCATTCATGGAATTAAGGGAATGTTTTAGGTGATTTTATTGATTCCAAAGCAATCCAAGGTGTGCAGATTTCCTATTTCTCAGATCTTGGGTCCTTCTATCTGGAGGGAGTCAACCTAGTTCAAGTGTACACTCTCTCTCTTCCTTATATTATGCCCCCATGATTTCTTTACTTTTTACTATATTATTATATTTAAGGGATTATCTAAATTTTAGATGTACTCTATTTAAAAAATAAATAAATATTGGTTGGTTCAATGTTCTGGTAATACTAGTTTAGTAAATTTTTTAATTTTTTTTTGAGAAATGGGTATATAGAAAACCTTAGTGGTTAAAAATTTATTTGATTTTTAATGTTATTTTTTAGAATATTAATCATATTTTTGGGTGTGTTATAGAAATTATGTTAATATAATTTCAGAAATGGACAACCTGCATGTAACACCCCAAGCTTCTACGGTATGCTTCTCTTTGAATAATGTGATAGCGTGTGTTGTACGCAACACCGAGTTCTAACACACCATAACCAATCAAATTAGCCGTTATGAATAGTAATACCTAATTTTTGAATTATATATATTTTATTTTTTAAAATGGACATCATTTTTGGATTAGGAATATCGAATTTATCCTAAGGTGAAATTTTGGTACTTTTTGGATAACTTTAATATTTTGATGAATAGTGAAAATTACTAAATTTTAATTAAAAACGACCTTTTGAATCGAAATAATTTATATTGATAAATTATGAGTTTGAGTTGTTTTAAAGTATATTTAGAATATATTTTTACCATTTAATATAATGTTGGTCATTGGACATAATTTTACAATTAAACCGGACATAAACAAGTGTCAATCTTTTAATAGTTATTATCTCTTAAAAACACGCTTTTTGTTTTAACAACGGGAATTAATTTTAAATTAATTTATGCCACTTCTGTGTTTTGAATTTGGAAAAATTGATTCCATATTTGGAATCAGGATGTTAAAATTTTGTAAATAGGTAACTTTAATTTTTAGACATTTTAAATAATTACTGCGGTAAATATTTTATTTACTATGGTTAAGGGTAAATCCAGTAAATAAGGGTTAAAAAAATAATATTATAATAATACTAAATTACCCTAAAACGTGTCATAACCTTATTGGTGGATACATTTTCGATCATGGGTATCTTTGGGTCAATTTTGGGACCTCATGGAGCCACTTGTAGGTGATAGGGACACTTAATTTTAATTAAGTTAAAATAAGTACAAAAATGACAGAAGCATATATCTTTTAGAAAAACAATTTGTACATAGGGTTATATATGTTGGATTTTAGACTATAAATATTCATTAGAAAGAACAAACTATTTCCTATATAATGATATTTTATTTAGAATTTTTAGACATTAAATAATGTAATTTATTTATGATACAATGATGATGCAGTAATTACCATAATAGTGAAAAATTAAAATAATTGATATTATAAATACCCAAATTAATATAATTTGAGACTTTTAATGAATTAAACTAATTTTATAGGATAATATGACATATTGGTATTGATTTAATTAACCTTTTTTGAAATAATAATTCTGTTATAAGTATCAAAAAAATCAACTATTGAATAGTGTCAAAATTGACAAAAAAGAGTTTTTAAAACAAATATTATATTATTAATTGATATTAAATTCCTGAAAATCTAAGGTTCGGCCAAGAGACTTATATCATGATATTTTTATCATTAATGGACCACTTGGGTGTCTCTTGGATATATATATTAATTTTATTAACCATATAATATAACCACACAAAGAGACATTGTAAAAGTGAAAGAAATTAACTTAGAGTTAATACTTAAATATAAGGTTAATATAAGTACCAAAACCTGTCTAAATTCTATTGGTTGAGTGGGTTTCGACCTATACCCACCTTAATCTTTGATTAATCAACTTTAGAGCCATTAGAAACCGAATAGGAATTTATTATAAATTAATATTTCTAGCTTTTCCAATGGGGCCCCTTACCCCTCTTATAAATAGGCACTCCTCATTATCATTTCTTCACACCTTCAAAGCCTTTTGGTTCGGCCAAAATCTACCCAAATACTCTCCCAACTTCCCTCACTACAACCTAGAGACCTTAGTTTGATCATAAAGCCAAACTAAGGAGCCCTTTTTATCAAATCAAAAGGAAGAGCCCGAAGAAGAGGTAATAATTTCACCACCCTTTTCCAAGTTCCTTTCTTCTTCCACTTCTTCTTCCTTTGTTATTTCCATTCTAAAATAATAACTCCAGTATCATATATATACTGTGATTTTATTATAAATATGGTACAACCATATTCAGTATTCTATCCACCCTTTGAATAACATGTCACTATACGTGCGTACGTACGGCTTACCGTCTCCACGTCGTGGTGTAATTGTTATTCAATATATTATTATTTGGATGGGTATAATAATGATGTGTAAATCATGTAAATAATAAATATAACATGTTAATGATTCTTTATATATGATATAACATCAATTTATATATTATTTTAATATCAAAAGAATGATATTGTCGCTCGTGCGTACGTACGGACTACCGTCTCCACGAACGCGATGCGATTCATTCTCCATCGTATCCATTCAAGTATAATTATCATTTGATGATTTAAAAAGAATGTTTAAGGACTTGATATCATTCTGTATATGAATAATATACAACCTATCCATGACAAACATGGGTTATGTAACAAAACATATAAAATAAAACGAGTAAGTTAACACCCGAAACGACAATAATACTAAGATATTATTAACAAAGAAATGTTAAAAGATCATATATGATATCATATGAATGTATATGATTATTGTATAATTTAATAACAATTATTTCACTATTATACATGATTTTAACCTACCCCATCCAAGGAAAAGTAAAAGGTAAGGGTTATTTCACAATCTCTTCATTATCCGAGGTTGTTTATACGTAATAATCTACTGGGATCTCTTTATCATCCACATCCATGTTTCTTAAAAAT
This sequence comes from Viscum album, assembly GCA_963277665.1. Classification (NCBI taxonomy): domain Eukaryota; kingdom Viridiplantae; phylum Streptophyta; class Magnoliopsida; order Santalales; family Viscaceae; genus Viscum; species Viscum album. The sequence goes on from OY728140.1 coordinate 660,217,768, forward strand.
GTATTTCAATTTTTTTTACTATTTACAAGAATATGGGTTAAAGTCATTTATACCATTGTTTGAATTTTTATAAGAGGTTTATAAAGGAATCTTTCCGTCGTTTTCCAAACAAGGTTCTTTTTAACCTTTTCGATTAAATTAAGGTAAGAATGTTTTTTTAACTTATACGGCGGGTGCGGCTATTTTCCACCGTTATAAAATCCTCGAAGCTTCCCTTAAAATCTTATAATAATATTTTCAAAGAAAATGTTTTATTTTATAAATATATGACTCTTAAATGATTTCAAAAATAGAAAGAGATATTTCTCTAAAAAGAGTTTTGATTTCATCTATGTCAACATCATTTGATGGATTTTATTCTTATTTGTAGTTTATTTATTATGATACAAAACTTCTATATTTTATTGAAGGTTTTGAGATATGTTTGACTCTGGATGTTCTATTTTTATACCATTCATAGTTTATGGTGAATGTATTGACATTTCGTATGCTAGTTTTAATACGAATTTTTATGTTATGTTTAAACCTTTTCATATGGGAATGCATTGGACTTAATATGTGATGAGTGGAGCCCGCTATAGATCCTCGATGCATCGGTAGGTCTCATGAGACAAACTAGTGTCTTGGCACAAGGCCTTGAAAAAATCTTATTTGTAGTCTTGGCACGAGGCCTTGGCTATGTGGTTACGATTGTTTGGCATTATGCATTCCATCGTTATGAAAGTGGTTATTGATATTGCATGTGATTATTCGATTAGTAGAATATCCATGTGAATAAGTAAATGGCATTATTTAATTTTACTTTTTCCATAATATGTTGAATTTCAAGTTTAAAAGGCTTTTGTTTTATTTATACATTGCCTTAAATGTTTATACTTATTTATGAAAGTTTCTGATATATTTTTATCCTTACTGGGCATTTGAGCTCACCCCTTTTCTATGTTTTATTTTTTCTAGGATGTGAAGAAGTAAGTTATGAATGACCTGCAGGGATAGTATGTGGGGATATGAGTGTGGAATAAGGAGACTATGTTGTTGTAGTAGTTTTTCACTTTGTGATGTAATGTAAAACTTTATGAATTTATCTAGTGTTTCCAAGGCCACTAAACCAACCGGTCTTTCAAGATTTGATATTTCTTGTGATCATGCCAATGTAATGTAATAATGTACCAACTCTGGGTAACTAGGGTCAAGGCGTTATAGTTGGTATCAGAGGAAGTTTAGTACAAACCTTGGAACCTAGATTTAGATAAACTCTGATTAGAGCACATAGACTTAAGATGGACTTTGAGGATTAGTATAGAAGAACTTCCTAGAATTTTGGTATTGTAGAGATTTTGTGAGTTTTCTGAGCAATACATCCCTATCTGTATACGAGCAGGTAGAGGTGGCTCTGGCACAGATGTACCTAGGGGTAAAACCCGAAAACACCGCTTTGAGCTAGACTCGAATGGGAACTGGTGCATGACAACGGGCCTTGCTGCACTCTTAGTTACGATACTCCTGGGGGATATTCTTAGGATAAATATCATTTTATTTACAAATCATTATGATGGGTTTATGAGTATATACTTCCTAAAAGAAAACATTTTTATGATTATGGATTATATCCATAAATAGTTCAATTTATGTTAATTGTTTTATAAGTATGGGATTATGTACTTTGATTCATAAACTGATCTAGTTTATGCCATTGTTTAGAAATGGAACCCAGTGGAAGAAATGGAAACCTAATCAATGCACACACTCCATGTAGGGATTTCCCTCCTGCTCAAGATAATTATAGTGGAGCTGGTGATGAAACTGGTGCCGATCAACTAATCACCATACTGGGACAACTCACTCAGGTTATGAATAATAACCTTACCCGTATGGAGCACCCTGATTCGCAACATGGAGGATCAATGTTAGATCGATTCATGAGGCAAAAACCACCAACGTTCAATGGGAGTACAAATCCCTTAGTAGCTGAGCAATGGATATTTTCCCTAGAGAAAATATTTCAGGCTTTGGGGAGTAGTGAAAGGGAAAAAGTTATCATGGCAGTTTACTGACTCACTGGAGATGCTGATAAATGGTGGTCATTGATTCAAAACATGAAGGAAGATGATGAAGTATCAAATATAGAATGGAGAGAGTTCAAAGATCTATTTTTAGAAAAATATTTTCCTCGCGACCATTGAGCAGATATGGAAAGACAATTTCTGAGTCTGAGACAAAAGGAGGATGAGAATGTCACAAAGTATGAGGCTAACTTTACAAGGTTAGAAAGGTATGCTGGAGATTATATACGTAACCCAAGAAGTAAGACTGATCGTTTCTTTGATGGGTTAAAACCATTTCTCCATCGAGCATTAGTCTACTGATCTCATCGTCATACCTATGATTGAGTTTGATATAATCCTCGGGATGGACTGGCTTTCAGACTATGATGCGAAGATTTATTGTAAGAATAAAGAGGTTACGATTCTTGATGATAATGATAAGGAACACCTTATCTTTAGAGCAAAATCGTCACCACCTAATTCTTATTTAGATCCACCCCTAGTAGCTCAACTAAATTAAATTATTGGGGAGGAATAAAATGAAATGACGTTGGGTCAGGAATGGAATGTTCAAATAGAGGATGCACCTGTTGTGAAAGAATTTGTAGATGTACTTCCAGAAGATTTACCTGGACATCCTACAGAACGAGAAGTTGAGTTTTCCATTGATTTAATTCCTGGATCAAGGCCTATATCAAATACCCATTATAGAATGGCCATTGTAGAATTAGATGAACTAAATAAACAACTAGAGGAATTGAGTAATAAGGGATTTATTCACCTTAGTGTTTCTCCATGAGGAGCCCCTATTATTTTTGTTAAAAAGAAAGACATATCTATGAGGTTATCTATCGACTACAAGGAGATCAATGCTATAACAATAAATAAAAAGTATCCCCTACCTCGCATTGATGATTTATTTGACCAACTGCATGGAGATCAATACTTTTCAAAGATTGACCTTCGATCTGGATACCATCAGTTGTTTGTGAAGAAGGAAGACATTCCGAAGACAGCATTTTGAACCAGGTATGGGCATTTCGAGTTTAGAGTAATGCCTTTTGGATTGACGAATGCACCCTCTGTATTCATGGATCTGATTAATAGAGCTTTCAAGGAGTATCTCGATGAATTTGTGGTGGTATTTATTGATGATATCTTGGTATACTCCAAAATCTATGAAGATCATGAAAATCACTTGTGCATTATCCTGAAGACTCTGAGAAGACATGAATTACATGGGAAGTTTAGCGAGTATGAATTCTGGCTTCAAGAGATTTCTTTTCTTGGACATATTGTCTCTAAATATGGAATATCTATTGATCCTTCTAATACCAAGGCAATCCAATAATGGCTAGCACCTACGAGTATAACTGAGGTACATAGTTTTATTGGTTTAGCAGGTTATTATCGACGATTCATCCAGAATTTTGCCCGATTGGCTAACCCATTAACGAAGCTCACACGTAAAGGGGTTAAATTTGTTTGGACAAAAGAGTGTGAAGAATTTTTCAAAGAACTGAAGAGAAGATTAGTCAAAGCTCCTATATTGACTCTACCATCAGGGAATAATGGGTTCGTTATTTATAGTGATGCATCGAAGAAAGGACTTGGTTGTGTCCTTATGCAGAATGATAGGGTTATTGCCTATGCATCACGACAGTTGAAAATTCATGAACAAAACTATCCTACTCATGATCTCGAGTTACCAGCTGTGATCTTTTCTTTGAAGATATGGAGGCACTACCTCTATGGTGAAAAATGTGAGATTTATACTGATCACAAGAGTTTGAAGTATATTTTCCCACAAAAAGAACTCAACATGAGGCAAAGGAGATGTCTTAAATTACTCAAGGATTATGATTGCACGATACACTACCACCCGGGGAAGGCAAACGGGGTGGCAGATGCTTTGAGCAGAAAAGACCATGGAGTTTTGAACAATATGAGAATTGAAAGGGATCCAATTTTCATGGATCTAGTGAAGACAGACATGGGAATAACCAGGGAAGGTGAAACATCAATTCTTTTTCAAATGGTTTCCAAACCATCTTTACTAGAAAGGATTAAGAGTTATCAGACTGATGATGAAGAATTTAAAAAGAAGATTAAAGCTGTGAATGATGGGAGATTGAGATAATTTTTGTATGAAGATGGAATTTTGAAATTCAGGAAGAGACTTTGTGTTCTCGATTTACCTAATCTAAAAAGGGAATTGTTGGATGATGCTCATAGTTCCAATTTCTCTATACATCCTGGGAGCACCAAAATGTTTAGAGATTTGAAGGAACATTTTTGGTGGGACAACATGAAGAGGGAGATTGCTGATTTTGTGTCAAGATGTATGGTTTGTCAACAAGTGAAAGCTGGAAGGCAACAGCCTGGAGGAGTCATGCAACCTCTTTTTATACCAGAGTGGAAATGGGACAATATTACGATGGACTTTGTCATGAGACTACCAAATACTCCTAGAAGGAACGATGCAATATAGGTTATTGTTGATCGTCTTACCAAGTCAGCACATTTTCTTTCTATAAGAGAAGATCTACCACTGGAACGTCTAGCAAGAATATATATTAATGAAGTTGTGAGACGTCATGGAGTACCCCTATCGATTGTTTCTGATCGTGATCCCTGTTTTACTTCAAGATTCTTGAAGAGTCTTCAGAAATCCCTGGATACTGAACTTCATTTGAGCACTGCCTACCACCCTCAAACTGATGGACAATCAGAACTAACTATTCAAACCTTAGAAGACATGTTGAGATCCTGCTCACTTGACTTTCAAGGTATGTGGGATCAATATTTACCTCTGGTAGAATTTTCCTATAACAATATCTTCCATTCGAGTATTCAGATGGTACCATATGAAGCGTTATTCGGAAAGAGATGTCGCACACCAACCTGTTGGGATGAAGTTGGTGAAAGAAAACGTGTAGGTCTAGAACTGGTGGAGGAAACGATGGAAAAGGTGAAGGTAATCCAAAATCACATCAAAGCAGCTCAAAGTAGGCAAAAGAGCTATGCCGATAATCGAAGGAAGGATTTGGAATTTCAAGTCGGTAATCATGTTTTCCTGAAAGTATCTCCATGGAAGGGAGTCATACGTTTTGGTAAGAAAGGTAAATTAGGTCCCAGGTACATCGGACCTTTCGAAATTGTAGAATGAATTGGGGCTATAGCTTATCGATTGGCAATGCCGCCAAGTCTCTCCAAAGTTCACGATGTGTTCCACATATCTCTATTCAGGAAATACATGCCTGACCCAACGCATGTACTAACCTACGAAGAATTAGAACTGGAACCCGATCTATCCTTTTGTGAAGAGCCCGTCATGATTCTTGATACGAGAGAACTAGTACTGAGAAACCGGACGACGCGTCTGGTAAAAGTTTTGTGAAGAAACCATAAGATGGAAGAGGCAACGTGGGAACCTGAGGAACTTATGATGAAGAACCACCCGAGTCTTTTCATGTGATAAGTATTCTAGAAATTTTGAGGATGAAATTATTTGAAGGAGGGGAGAATGTAACACCCCAAGCTTCTATGGTACGCTTCTCTTTGATTAATGTCATAGCATGTGTTGTACGCAACACCGAGTTCTAACACACCATAACCAATCAAATTAGCCGTTATGAATAGTAATACCTACTTTTTGAATTATATATATTTTATTTTTTAAAATGGACTTCATTTTTGGATTCAGAATATCGAATTTAGCCTAAGGTGAAATTTTGGTACTTTTCAGATAACTTTAATATTTTGATGAATAGTGAAAATTAATAAATTTTAATTAAAAACATCCTTTTTAATCGAAATAATTTATATTGATAAATTATGAGTTTGAGTGGTTTCAATGTATATTTAGAATATATTTTTACCATTTAATATAATGTTGGTCATTGGACATAATTTTACAATTAAACCGGACACAAACAAGTGTCAATCTTTTGATAGTTATTATCTCTTAAAAACACACTTTTTGTTTTAACAACAGGAATTAATTTTAAATTAATTTCTACCACTTATGTGTTTTGAATTTGGAAAAATGGATTCCTTATTTGGAATCAGTATGTTCAAATTGTGTAAATAGGTAACTTTTATTTTTAGACATTTTAAATAATTACTGCGGTAAATATTTTATTTACCATGGTTAAGGGTAAATCCGGTAAATAAGGGTTAAACAAATAATATTATAATAATACTAAATTACCCTAAAACGTGTCCTAACCTTATTTTTGGATACATTTCCGACCATGGACATCTTTGGGTCAATTTGGGGACCTCATGGAGCCACTTGTAGGTGATAGGGACACTTGATTTTAATTAAGTTAAAATAAGTACAAAAACGACACAAGCATATATCTTTTAGAAAAACAATTTTTACATAGGTTTATATATGTTGTATGTTCGACTATAAATATTAATTTGAAATATAAAAAGATTTCCTACATAATTATATTTTATTTATAATTTTTAGACATTAAATAATTTAATTTATTTATGACACAATGATGATGTAGTAATTACCATAATAGTGAAAAATTAAACTAATTGATATTATAAATACCCAAATTAATATAATTTGAGACTTTTAATGAATTAAACTAATTTTATAGGAAAATATGATATATTAGGATTGATTTAATTAACTTTTTTTGAAGTAATCATTCTGTTATAAGTTTCAAAAAAATCAACTATTGAATAGTGTCAAAATTGACATAAAAGAGTTTTTAAAAGAAATATTATATTATTAATTGATATTAAATTCATAAAAATGTAAGGTTCAGCCAAGAGACTTATATCATGATATTTGTATCATTAATGGACCACTTGGGGGTCTCTTGGATGTATATAGTAAGTTTATTAACCATATAATATAAAAACACAAAGAGACATTGTAAAAGTGAATCAAATTAACTTAGAGTTAATACTTAAAGATAAGGTTAATATAAGTACCAAAACCTGTCTAAATTCTATTGGTTGAGTGGTTTTAGACCTATCCCCACATTAAGCTTTGAATAATCAACTTTGGAGCCATTATAAACCGAATAAAAATTTATTATAAATTAATATTTCTAGCTTTATCAATTGTGCCCCTTACCCCTCTTATAAAAGGGAACTCCTCCTTCTCCTTTAATTACACATTCAAAGCCTTTTGGTTCGGCCAAACTCTGCCGAAATACTCTCCCAACTTCCCTAACTACAACCTAGAGGCCTTAGTTTGATCAGAAATCTAACCTAAGGAGCCCTTTTTATCAAATCAAAAGGAAGATCCCGAAGAAGAGGTAATAATTTCACGACCCTTTTCCAAGTTCCTTTCTTCTTCCACTTCTTCTTCCTTTGTTATTACCATTCTAAAATAATAACTCCAGTATCATATATATACTGTGATGTTATTATAAATATGGTACAACCATATTCATTATTCTATCCACCCTTTGAATAACGTGTCACCATACGTGCGTACAAACGGCTTACCGTCTCCACGTCGTGGTGTAATTGTTATTCAATATATTATTATTTGGATGGGTATAATAATGATGTGTAAATCATGTAAATAATAAATATAACATGTTAATGATTCTGTATATATGATATACCATCCACTTATATATTATTTTAATATCAAAAGAATGTTATTGTCGCTCGTGCGTACGTACGGACTACTGTCTCCACGAACGCGATGCGATTTATTATCCATCGTATCCATTCAAGTATAATTATCATTTGATGATTTAAAAATAATGTTTAAGGACTTGATATCATTCTGTATATGAATAATATACAACCTATCCATGAAAAACCTGGCTTATGTAACAAAACATATAAAAGAAAATGAGTAAGTTAACACCCGAAACGACAATAATACTAAGATATTATTAACAAAGCAATGTTAAAAGATCATATATGATATAATATGAATGTATATGATTATTTTATAATTTAATAACAATTCATTCACAATTATATAGGAGGTTAACCTACCCCATCCAAGGAAAAGTACAAGGTAAGGGTAATTTCACAATCTATTCATTATCCGAGGTTGTTTATACGTAATAATCTACTGAGATCTCTTTATCATCCACATCCATGTTTCTTAAAAATGTATTTCAAAACATTTTTACTATTTACGAGAATATGGGTTAAAGTCATTTATACCCTTGTTTGACTTTTTATAAGAGGTTTATAAAGGAATCTTTTCGTTGTTTTCCAAACAAGTTGCTTTTTAACCTTTTCGACAAAATTAAGCTAAGAATGTTTTTTTAACTTATATGGTGGGTGCAGCTATTTTCTGCCGTTATAAAATTGTCGAAGCTTCCCTAAAAAGATTATAATAATATTTTCAAAGAAAATGTTTTATTTTATAAATATATGACTCTTAAATGATTTCCAAAATATAAAGAGATATTTCTCTAAAAAGAGTTTTGATTTCATCTATGTCAACATCCTTTGATGGATTTTATGCTTATTTGTAGTTGATTTATTATGATACAAAACTTCTATATTTTATTGATGTTTTTGAGATATGATTGATTGTGGATGTGCTATTTTTATACCATTCATAGTTTATGGTGAAAGTATTGACATTTCGTATGCTAGTTTTAATATGAATGTTTATGTTATGTTTAAACCTTTTCATATGAGAATGCATTAGACTTAATATGTGACAGGTGGAGCCCGCTATAGCTCCTTGATGCATCGGTAGGTCTCATGAGACAAACTAGTGTCTTGGCACAAGGCCTTGACAAAATCTTATTTGTAGTCTTGGCACGAGGCCTTGGCTATGTTGTTATGATAGTCTGGCATTATGAATTCCATCATTATGAAAGTGGTTATTGATATTTCATGTGATTATTTGATTAGTAGAATATCCATGTGAATAAGTAAATGGCATTATTTCATTTTACTTTTGCCATACTATGTTGAAGTTCAAGTTTAAAAGGATTTTGTTTTAGTTATACATTGCCTTAAATGGTTATGCTTATTTATGAAAGTTTCCTCTATATTGTTATCCTTACTGGGCATTTGAGCTCACCCCTTTTCTATGTTTTATTTTTCCCATGATGTGAAGAAGTAAGTTATGAATGACCTGCAGGGATAGTATGTGGGGATATGAGTGTGGAATATGGAGACTATGTTTTTGTAGTAGTTTTTCACTTTGTTATGTAATGTAAAACTTTATGAATATATCTAGTGTTTCCAAGGCTACTAAACCAATCGGTATTTCGAGATTTGATCTTTCTTGTGATCATGCCGATGTAATGTAATAATTCACCGACTATGGGTAACTCGGGTCGGGGTGTTACACTGCATGTCGAGAGAAAACTCATTACATCTGGAAAGACTATAGTGATTGAACACACAACCTAAGGGTGGAAATGGTGAAATAATTACCACTAGACTACATGATTCCATGATTAATATAAAATTTTTCTTACTTAAATGATTTTATAGTCAAATAATTAGTGAATGGATTAAAATGAACTTTGGGTAGTACTGTTGAAGTTTTAGAGATTAATGTATTATATTGGATAACATGTGTTAACCCTTTTTGTTTTGTTAAAATTTTAATATATATAGAAATAATTTTCACAATTTTATGGATCTTAAAATCAGTAAAATATTAATTTTAGTGCTTCAAGACTAAATTTTTTTCTTGGCTACTCATTTATTAGAGTAGTAAATGAATCAGAAATTGATTACAGAACAATCAAAGGATGGGATTGTACTTTTGAAATAAAATATATAAAGTAAGTATATTTTTGGGTTTTCTATATCTTGATTTTAAAGGATAGAAAAAAGGACATAGAAATAATAAAATTTATACTTTTACCTTCATATATAATTAATCCATGGTCTTTTCACCCATTAAAGACTAATGGCTTTCTCAACCTTAAATTTCTCTAGACCATGTCCTCTATAACTATCTATTAGTCCTTGGGTGTTACTTTTCTCCTCCACGTCTATATTTTCACTTCCTTACAATTTTTCCTAATTGGAAATGTAGATATGTGTTATTCTAGTTGAACATAGTTCATCCTTTTCTCTCCTTTTGAGAGGAAGCTTTATTAATTCTTTTACAATGTGGTTCTTACACAATAAAATTTTCAAATGTCAAACCCTTAATTTCTGAGTTCACGTTAAAATTTTAAGGAAACAATTTATTTAATTTGGGGAGAATGAAAAACCCTGAGAATTTAAAATAAGAACATCATGTTCGATAGTGTATATGACACACAACATCATGCCTAAATGAACCATGATACATTATCATTTAAATTTGATCATTATATCCTAGTTATTAAATTAGTGAGAATGAATACGATTAACAGATTCATTAAATATTTTCTAAATTAATACCCAATATTAATGTATTGATAAATCCTTATTAATTATTCGCTAATTTTTTATTAAATTTAATTAATTATTCAAAAATACGTTTTCTTCAAAAATGGGTTTTATCTATTTTTGTGTGAAAATATTATAATTAATTTATGGAAAGGATATAAATTTTATTTAATATAAATGATATCTTTTTTGATGTTATCATATAAATATTATCTTCAGGTGAATTTTTTGGATTTTCCTAAAAAGTTTTATTTTTCAATGAATAGTAAAAAATACTACTTTTTGTTGAAAATTATTTTTAAATGCATAATATTTTTTCTTTTTAGTTAATAAATATAACCATTAATTAGGAATAATTAAAATTAAATTTATAGACTACATATCAATATATATTAATTTAAATTCATATAATTAATATTACTAGTCAAATATTTAATATAAAATCAAATTTTCGGTGAAAAAATGCATTTTGATTAAAAACTGATTTTCATCGAGCATTGAGGGATATGTATAAAATTAAATTCTAAAAAAGATAGTGTTTTGATTTATTAAAATGTATTCCAAATTTTTAATAAGTAAAATTTATATTATTTAATAATACCAACTTATTTTTGGTCATAATGAATTAAAAAAATAGTAAACAATTGTCACCAAGATAAAATGGTAAACCGGATTATCTTAGGTTAAAACTAAGTTATAATGGAACTATTTTTTCCTATTTAATTTTATTGTATAATTAAATTTATTTCATTATTACCTTATTCTTTTTTTTGGGACACCATTCCCTGAAAATGACCTATATAATATTTCATGTAAGGAAAAGGCCAAAATGTCACTCTATAGCTTTTAAATATCTATTTTGTGTTCACATCAGAAAAAATTATGTCATGAATGGATATTAATAATAGTTATTATGATAATTAAATTATTTTCATAATATAAATTTCTTTCTAACTTATAGAAATTATCTAATTACCTTTAAAGCATTCACAATGGTGATACAATATTTATTCAATTAATATAAAAATAAAATAAATGTTTTTAAAAATATTAAAACTAATATAATTTTATAAAATTATTATGTTATATGAATTTTTTATAAAAATTTAACATTTTAGATAGGAATTAATGGAATAAATTTTAATTACAAAGTTTTATTTGTGTATTCAAAGTCAAATTAAATGAATAGGTCAAAAAATGACATTAATACTATTTTTAAGAAATAATATTTTAATAAATAATTACAAATTATTAAAAATCTTAGAATCATACAATTGAATGTAATATGGTCAAAAATATATACCATAGTTCATTTATAATTAATGTTTCCATTAATGATAACATTATTAACCCTTTAATACTGAAATAGTTGTTATTACGATTAAAGTTAAAACATGGTTTTGTGCATTACATGCGTTTGGGTAAAAATTAATTTTCCACAACGTATTTTTTTTGATAAATTAGAATTTTTATTTAAAAACAATATAAAAAAGTTTTCTAATAAAGACCATTTTATTTTTAGGTTTAATTGGTAAATTACGATTGTAAAAAATTAGTTATCCCCGTGAAAACTAAAATGGAAAATGTGAGTAAATTTTCTAATAAGGCTCAACCAATGAAGGAGTGGTATCCATATTAACCAAGTGTTTTTGTTTTATTTCTTATTCCAAATCCTTAAAATATTATTCAACCATGATGATATATTAACATCAGTATATAAAATATACTAATATGTTTTTATGGTAATGAAATACCCTATATCCATCTCTTCTTTCATTAAATGGGTTACAAAACGTCATTTGTGTGTATGGTGGACTACCACCACCCGAATAAATGTAATTCGTTTTCCATCACTTCCTATTAAATTTGTTGATAAGGATATATTTAATGAATGTATATATTATATTAATAACATATATATCATTTTGAAAATATAATATATCATATAATTTAATACCTTTCCATTTATTTAAAAAAGACAACACCGTCCGTGTGTACGTATGGATTTCCACCTCCACAATGAGATGTGATTTATTTTTCATAGAAATATCACATGAAGTATATATATAAGTGTATTTAAATAAATAATTTTATATTTATTTTCTAATGTCCATTTTTTAAATATTATATAACAATTACGTGTTTTCAATCGTGGTCATTGATAAATAGAAATATTACCCATGTGAACCCATAGATTATCATCTCAAGGATTATATCATAGTTCAATTTTTATAACCATGTTTTTATTGGTTTTAAAAATATAATTTATTTTTAAAATTTTTAATTATTTCAGGATTATTGTTAGGGAACTGAAGTAATAACGACCACTTTTATCATATTCAAGCTAATGAAGTCATTTGAAACATATGAACTGAATAACATCAAAACATCCAACTTGAACTTCATTGATTAAGTAATTAAATATAAATGGTATTAATAAAAATAAAAGTAATATTAAACATGATAATTTTATTAATCTATTAAATATTTAACATATTTTTATTATTTAGGAAGATAAATAACACACATGATGAGTCAAACGAGAGGTAAGGAAATTTATCTGAATTTTTCTTCATTGAGTCATATTTTATTATTTTGCACCCAATTTTTTATATGATGTAAATAATTATATTTTTCATGTTATACCAAAAATATTTCATAATTTAGTGTATTTTAAGTTTCAATTAAAATTATTTTATCCAAGATGATTTTAATTGAAATATACCAAGTAGTAAGCTGTTTCATAACTCAATTTCTTTTCATTAGGTTATATTACTTCTTAATTATATTTGATATTATATAAATATTTTTAAGATTATTTTTTTTTATTTTAAGATTTATTTACACCTATTTTATGTCAATTTATATTTGAAAAACCTAATAAGTTCATTGATTAATTATCACTTCAGTAGTATGATCTTTGTAAGAGATTTGGTCTCAGTTTCCATTCCATTGAGACATAATTGTTATTTTCCACCTATTTACTTATATGAGGTGTATTAAAAACCCTATAATATTTTAAATTATTACAATAATTTTATTTATGGTATTTAATGTTTCATTTGAAGTTATTTATTTCATGGGGGTTGTGATTTAAATGTTACAAAAGATGTAAGGTTTTACTTCAATATCTCATCGTTATTCAAGATTTTTTATGTTTAAGACTCTTCTATTAGAAATATTTAATATTTTAATCTTAAAACTAATATATTTTATTCAATTTTTTTTGAAAATTAGATGTTTTCATTACATTTCCTTCTTTTAAGTACTCATGGGACTACATTATTTTTTTGAAAGAAAAATGAATTTTTTATACTTGGTTGAGAATATTTTTCTTCCACGTTCATATATTCTAGTAAATATTTTAATGAATATTTTTACCATTATCCAATTATTTATTAAATTAATTTTTATCCATGTATGAATTTAAAAAAACATTATAAGGAATCTTGTTTTAGTTTTCAGACCAGGGTGATTTTTGACTTTTTATCTAAAATGAGAAAGGAATATTTTTTTGAACTTAGTTGACATGATAAAAATTTTCATTACATTATCACCACTCATTTCTTTGATGATTCATTTAAATTTTTACATAGTTCTTTAAAGACAATTTTTTTCTAATATTCAGGAATTTTTTAGTTTTTAAAAGTGATTTTTGTTGTGGAAAGGGTATTTTAATCAAGAATGTTTGAATAATATTTTTATGGTATTTATATTCATTAATAACAAACACAATTTAGTTTACTTTTACTCTGTTGGGGATATTTTGTTATGACACCATCCTTACTCCTTTTCTAGATATTTTATGGTCGTTTTGACTAGGGAAAGGATTAACATTAACTTTCTTGATTAATTTTGTATTCATTAACTTTATCTTCAAAAATTATATTTCTTGTGGTCATTGAACATTACATTTACCTCAAATATCCATATTATTTTCATCATGGATTCTATTATATCATAATTAATATATTATTTATATATATAGTTTTTACATTGAATTTTATTTGATTATATAGATAATTATTGATAATATGTATTCTTTACTCAATTCATATGTTTATTAATAACACATATTTTCCATGAATTAAGTCAATCGTTCAATATATGAGTAATTAATTGGAAATGCAGTAATGGGTGGGGCCCAAAATTATATATTCCCTTAATTCATTGACATGAATCATGTGTAAAATCAGTAATCTAGAATTAAATGGGTTTATGGTGTATACCCACACATTAATTATACCTTCTTGGTGTATGGTCTTTGAATTATAGATATTATGATGTCTAAGATAATGATGTCTAAAATTATGAATTTCCTTTGTTGATAATTCTGTTATTATAATCCATGAGATTACTACAGTGATATTATCTAAGGACACATTTAGTGCTCAAGTTATTGATTGAATGGAACATGTTTTCAGTTATTTTCCTTTCTATATTGATTATACCTTAGTAAATCAAGATATATCCCACTATACATAACCCTTAATGAGCATATGAGCTCACTCTTATTTTTTATCCTTCCATAGGATATAAAGAAGGGGTATTTGAATGTGTTAAATAATATAGAATATTTACTTTCATTATGTTTTATTTTTTGTTTTCAAATATAATATGAGACTAAATTATGTATCTAGTTTACCATGACTACTAAACTTGTTCTTTAAGATGACATCACTTGTATCTAGTTCCAAGGTAGTAAAGTAACCATTATATTTGGGCTACTGTGGTGAGGGTCTTTAAAATTTAAATATATTTTTTGAAATAAAGGAATGTTCAACAGAACAAAATTAAGGATTTTTAATACTATAAATATTATCAAAACTTCCTATCACTCCATAGTGAAAACATGTAATATCAAATAGGTTTTTTCCTAAAACTGGGAATATAATTATTTCTATATTGTTTAGGTTTATTACCATTACTTCCTATACCAAATATTTCTATATTTACTTTATTTTCTTACAAAAATTTGATTGAGATAGATTTATCCATTTTAAAATACACTACAGTCATCTTTAAGTGATTGCACATCATTTTTAAAAATTAAATTTTATCATACTAATCAACACATGGCAAAAAAAGTGGTCTATTTTTGTTTTTAAATTTTAAATTTTAATTTCAAAGCATCCTTTTTAACTCACGAAATAATCATATTATTTTAAATGAATTTTGTTATAATTTTTTGATCATTTATATTTATCTTCCATCATACGTTAATATTTATTTAATTCTTCAAAATAGTAGTTTTTATTTTTAAATTTTGATTAATGCTCCGAATAATGAAATCAATTTAACTATGAGGCTTATTCCATAAAGTACATGTTAACCTTTTAATTTGTGGGTTTAGCTTCATATTTTGAAGATGAGTATTTTGAAGAAATCCAAGTGCCCTTCATTCCTTCTTTCCTATTTTATTTTAAATCATACTTCCTTTGGAATTTATTTTTATATTTATTCTTGTCTTGAAACTAAAATTGCATAGGCTTAAATTTTCTAATATTTTTTTCACTCATAACATCTAACTTATTTACTATTTTCACAATAAATTTTATGTTTATTGAACGGATTCTTGGAACCTCTTCTTTTCATCTTAAATATATTGAACTTCCGTTCCAATTGGGGAATTTTTCCATTTGAATTAGAAATATTTGAGTCTTATTAATTTTATAGTTTATATATATATATATATAACTTTTTTTGATTTGTTTTCAAAATTTTAATAATAAAATTTCGAATAATTCCATTAATTTTTTAAACAACTTATATTTAATATCTTTAGTTTTAATTTATGCTTCATACATCATAAGATCACCAGTTTCGTCCTTCATTTTTAGATACTTCTTAAGAGTGACCTTTCTTATAGTAGTTGATATTCCATTACATTTTTATGTTAGTAATCAAAGTACATTGAGTGTTTAGTCTAGTTCTCGAATAGGTGTTCCAAGAGATGAAACATTGTTTACTATTTCCATATGTATTCCATTCATATGGGTATTATTTCTTTATTTATCATTTTGAGTGTTTAAAAATTCAATTTTGGTAGTGTTTTTTCTTAACTTACTAACATTGAAAATTCCATCATAATCTACTAATATGGTTTTCCACATATCATGAGATATAGTAAATTTAGTAACAAAATTAAATTCATCTAAATATAATGTATATATTGTTGAGATGGTATGTGAGTATGATATACTCTATAATACCAAATGTAGGATCGAAATAATAGAGATACTGTATAGAGTAACTAACGATGCTCAAAATAGAAGAGGGGGGTGGGGGTGAATTGTACACTTTTAAAAATTCCTTTGGAACTTTTAAATATGGTTATGTTTAACAAGGTTAAACAAGGTAATTCACAAAACCTCTAGTTCTACACATTTGCTTGAATCAGGAAATATGATTCCGAGAAAGTGAATCCATAAAGATGGTTCTAGAAAGTGAAACTTAATGAAAGTTTACAAAGATGAAGATTCTACCTTAAGCATATAGAATCTAACTAAATAAGAGTACAAGTATGAGAAAGTGTAAGATAGTTATACTTTCATAAACCTTACAAATACAACAGAAAACTTTTAACAAAGCAAGTTATAGTTGTAAGTCTTTTAACCCAATGAGAAGGGTATCCAACAACCTTGGATAAAGGTCCCTTGATTTATATATTCAAGAAAGTCCATCTTACCCACTCCAGGGTAAGCCCTCGATATGAAGATCAGAGTCTGTGTTGTTATCCCCGCGAGCCCACAACTTTAAGGTAGTCGGCACCTCTGTCTTCCTCAACAAGGAAGCCATCAAAATCAAGGTAGTCGATACCTCTATCTTCCAATCCCCAGAAGCCCTCGATTGTACACAGCAACAATTAGAGTCGCAGAAAGGAAATCTGATCAAGAAGTTTAGTACGCACGAAGAAATGAAAGCATCTCTCTTGAAATCACTTCAACAAAATTTAATCTCTACATTCTTAGTATAGTTTAGAACTCTATAAAATGAGCTCTTATTTATAGGCAAGGCTTCAACGGTCGACTCCCTCCTCCAACGACCATATTTTTCCTGAATTTCACCGGGACCTATACATGGGTCACTCAAACAATGGTTAGTTAGTAACTGAAAGCATGACATCATTTTATAACAAAACAAGTGTAAGAAAAAAATGGCCACATAACCAAAATCTAATATTCTAAATGTAAGGAAATATGAAAGTTTAGAGTCTAACCAAAAATGAATTCAGAGTCTACAATATCAAGATATTCAGATTCTGTTTTCTAGGAATTCGGAACCTGAACTCTATAGAATTACAGAGTCTGAATTTGAAGGAAATTTGGAATTTGGATTCTCATGAATTCAGAACCAAAACTTACAAATTTCAGAGTGAGAGTTCATGAGAATTCGGATTCAAAACTCAAAATAGTTCGAATTTTGAATTCATAGAACTCAGAGTCCAAACTTAGAAAAGTTTGTAACCAGAATTCATATTTGGAATTTGGAGTCAGAACTCCGAAAGTTCGTATCCAGAATTCGTAATAAAAAATCGAAGTCAAAACTCAGAAAGTTAATAACCAGAATTCGTAATTAGAATTTGGAGTTAGAACTCAGAAAGTTAGAATCCATAATTCGTAATCAGAATTCAGATTCATAACTCAAAGGTGTTCGTATCCAGAAATTGTAATTAGAATTCGGATTCAGAGCTCAGAAGAGTTCGTATCTAGAATTCGTAATTAGGATTCTGATCCTAAAACAGAATGCTTCATATCTAGGTATTTATATAAATATAAGGTTTTGGTTTCAAACTGAATTTTATACTTAGAAAAATTATGATATGGAAAATGAAACATGGTAAGGATAAATTTCCTTGGGGAAGGAAATTTTTCCTTATAGAAGTAAAACACGGGGTAAAAAATAGATTTTCCTTGAGATAAGGTGTTTGTGATTTTCAAAATAAGAGGAATGGTAATGTCATAAGGAAACCTTAACGACTCAACAATCAACCCAATTATGAAGGAATGGAAATGTCAAAAGGAAAACTGTATTGACTCAAAAATCTCCCCCTTTTTGGAAAGTACAAACATCCTTATGAAAATGAATAAAGGACATAGAAAATACTTTGCTAGACTTTGAAAACAAAAATTATCTCCATTTAATCATGGAAAAGATTAATACAACTAACTCCCCCTTAGGATTTGGAACTATAAGAATCATATCCTAGATTTCAGGAATGAAAATTTTTATTATCTTGAGTATGGAAATCTTCATAATGGAAAACTCCCCCTTAGATAAACTCCCTCTTACTTAGGGAAACTTCTTCTTTACATAGAATTATTTTTCCATATCCCCATTTGTGATATTCAAAAAGAGTTTGAAGGAATGGAAAAGAAAAACATGTTACCTAAAATATTAGTACAAGCATCCAAACAAAACAAGAAACCACAATTTCATTAATATTGGAAGAATTTGTACAAGCAAAAACAGATACAATAAAAGATTAGATTTGGAATTGGCTTCCTTCTTTTTCCTTGGGCATCAACTTCTTCACAATGTTTTTCAATTTCTTTAGCTCTTTGTGATCCTCATATACTTGCTTCTCTAAGGATTTGATTCTATTATCTTGAGCCTTCAAAGACTCTTCTTGAACCCTCAATAGGCCATCTTGCTTCACTAACTTCTCTTGAATATCAATCTGAAGATTCCTTTCTGTTTTCTAACTTTTGAAAATATAACTCAACTTCCCATTCACATCTTTGACATCCTAAATCAAAGTATTCTGTTCATGATTTAGCTTTTCCTGAAAGCTATTTGTGAGATCCTTGATTTTTCTATCTTGAGTGTCAAAGGAATCCTTAACATCATTTTGGAATTCATCAAGGTCTCTCAGATATTAGATTATATTTTTTGACCAGCTCACCAATTTATTGCAAGATTTTATGTGGGATTCATAGTTGATAAGGAAATTATTATAATCAGCCTCAATCTTTATATACATGTCCATCACCATGGATACAGAATTCTATTTTTGATTCATGCTATGCTGGAGCATCTGGCATCGGGAGTCGATTGTTGGAAAGATCAGAATGGTGTCCACTAGCTTCTTCAAGGACAGAATGAAAAAAATAAAATCCTAGAGTTGATGATACTGAATCTGAAACTTCGATTGGTGATGGTTATTCTTCAAGATTGATCAGCTTCCTCTTAGAAGATCCTCCAGCTTGTTTCTTCCTTAAAGAATTTTTTTTGGTGTGTCAACAACCACTTGTTTGCCTTTATGGGTTTTCAGAATAGCTTCTTCATCTGGAGACTCATGCTCACTCTCAGACAACTGAACAATCCTATCTTAATCAATTTTTTCTCTCTCATCTCATGCTTTAATATCCAAATGATGAATGAAGTGCTGATTATAGCTTTCTTCCTCATATAATTTATCCACTTACTCTTCAGCCTTCTCAGCAACTCCAGGGGTAGCAAGTTTCAAAGATCCGGCTTGAGAAATCTGGATTGACAATTTCTTGGAAGCACTTTCCTTCTCATGATAATATTCAACTTGATTAATCAGATCATCAGTGAGACTACTACTTTACTCCTTTTCTTGAACTTTTTCCACAACTTTTATCTGTTCAACAACCTTTCCTTGAACTTTTTCTGGAGACATGAACTTCTTTCCCAGAGTCTCAGGAAATTGTTCTTCTAAGAAAGTTTTCGTTACGAGAATGTTCTCAATTTCAATTTCAGTAGCCTTCAAAAGAGATTGGACATTCTCTTCCTCAAACATCTTCTTCTTAATATTCTTTTCCTTGGCATGATTCTCATGCTCATCGGATGCTTTCTCTTTCAATTACTTGTCTTTAGTGGGGTCTAGGCAAAACTGTGGATCCCCTTCCTTCCGATTCTTTTTATCCTTCCTCCATTTGGTCGCTACCTCATCCTAATACACATTCTGTTTCTAGGGATTTAGAGGCGTGGATTCAGTTTCTTTAGCCTTTGGGGTTCTCTCTTTTTCTTACACTTCCTTTAGTTTCCTCTTCTTTATATATTAATTTTATGGTTCAGCCTCTTCTACATTTTTTGGAACGACTTCTGCTTCATCCTCTGGTAGATCATAAAATTCACCTGACTCCTTAGAGAAACCAACTTTCATCCTCTTGGGGGTATCATCGCTGATTAGCATTACATGGCAATTCCTCAGCTCGGAACTACAAGGGATCCTAAAAGATTCAAGACACTGAACTATAATCTTGGAGAGTAGGGCATGATACATGATTATCTGTGCTATCAAATTCCCATTCTTGATATTCTCTATCTTTAGGAGAATATGCCTCGTTAGATTGATCTTCCTTAGATTTACCAAATAATCTAAGAAATACATATCACATCTTTAAGAGTGTATTTGTCACCCTTTCCTGGTACAATAAGACCCTGAACCCATAACTGTAGGATTCAATTGTTGGTAGACAAGTGGGCAATTTTTGCGGTCTTGATATCTATAAGTCCAAGGCACTCTATAGCCTTTAGCTTTATAAAACTTCCTTGTACATCCGGTAACTTGTGAGAAAGAAATTCTGCTTCTCCTTCATAGGATAACCCTACCAAGCTGCCAGCCTAGGTGTATGAAAGTTTCTATGTTTTTCCATAACTCTTGAAGGAAAATATATCTCTACCATCTTCCTTAAAGAAACAGACTGATTCATAAAATTCTATCAGCAAATCCGGATACACTACATCCAGAGCTCCTGGATTTGAAATGGATACACTATCCTATCCATTATGATTTATATTCTTGGAGATAATAGTGTCATATTTGTTGAAATTTTTTTGATGTACAAACCTCACCCTGTATATTTTCCATTCCGCAATTGTCTTGACAGTAGACATCCCTTGAGAAGGAATTTCACCATACATTAAGAATTGAGCACTTCTAAAAATATAGAATGAAATTTTGTATTTGGGAAGAGCTTCGACACACAAAATATTGAGAACCATTGTGGGACAACCATCGGGGGTCCCCTTTATATAGTAATTAATGCGACAGTTCATCTTCCCATTTCAATCCAATTGCTGAAAATTCTTCAAATCTGATCTAACGGTTGAAATGATAGCCGCAAGGAAAATTTGGTTGAATCCAATCATTTGATGTTTTTAATGGAAAAAATTCGGACTTAAGTAAACTAGAATATGAGAAATTTTTAAAAAGAAAAGAAACTAATAGCAAGTAAAAGGTTATTAGGAAAACTCAAGAAAGAGTCATACCTTTCGGATTTCTAGGAATATTATTCGTATTGAGGAAAATTCTTTTTAATGAAATTTTAGATTCTGAGAAACTCAAGTGCGAAAAACAATGAGTACACGAATATTCATTACGAAAATTTCAAATATTAAAATTTTAATTACGAAAATTTCTAGTATGATAATTTTCATTACAAAGATTTCAAGTATGAAAAACATGAAAAACTTCACTACATGAAATAATAAAAACATCATTATGAAAAATATGAAAAAATTCATTGCGAAAAATATGAAAAACATTATTAAGAAAAATATAAAAAAAACTTCATTACAAATGTACTCCCCCTATGAAAATGAGTTTATTACTATAAGAAGATTGATTTCAACAGAAAGTTAACAAGGTGGATTAATTTATGGTTATCCTTCCTATATTCTGTTTAATTTATTAAAATCTATTAGAGGGTAATGATTTTGTGAAAATATCAGCAAGTTGGTCTTGCGTTCTGATGAATTGAAGAATGATATCTTCTTTTTGTGTGTGATCCCTAAGAAAGTGATGCCTAATATCTATGTGCTTTGCACAAGAGTGATGTAAAAGGTTTTTACTAAGGTCAATGACACTTGTATTATCACACAAATTTTTTGTTTTGTTAAAACTCATGCCATAGTCTATGAGTGTGTGTTGCATCCACAACACTTGACCACAACAGCTTCCAGCTGCTACATATTCAGCTTCAGCAGTGGAATGTGCTACTGAGTGTTGCTTCTTGCATGACCAAGAAACTAATGAATCTCCTAAGAAATGACAAGTTACAGATGTACTGTTTCTATCCATTCTACATCCACCAAAGTGAGTATCTGAAAAACATTTTAAAACAAAATCATTTCCAGAAGTATAAAAGAGTCCTAAATCCATGGTTCCCTTTAAGTAGAGAAATATTATTTTCACTTCCATTAAATGAGATTCCTTAGGATTGGATTGATATCATTCACATAAGAATTCTGAAAACATTAAGCCTGGATGACTAGCTATCAAGTAAAGTAAACTTCATATAATACCTCTAAAAGTTATTTGATCTACTGGTTTCCCAGCTTCATCAAGATCAAGTGTGTTTGAGGTACTAGTGGGAGTACTTATACTCTTAGTGTTTTCATATCCATACTTTTTAAGAAGATCTTTAATATACTTATGTTGGGATATATAGATACTTTTTGGTTTTTGAGAAATTTGGAAACCAAGGAAAAATGTTAACTCACCCATCATACTCATTTTGAACTCAGATTTCATTAGATCCGCAAAGGAATCGGTTAGAGATTGTTGAGTTGAACCAAATATAATGTCATCAACATAAATTTGAACAATCAAAACATTTTTATTGTCTTTATTTATAAAAAGGGTTGGATCTGCATTTCCCTTAACATAGTTATTTTGAAGAAAAAATCTAGTGAGCCTATCATACCAGGCTTGAGGGGCTTGTTTAAGGCCATACAAAGCATTGGTAAGTCTAAAACAAGTTCAGGATGTTTTGTATCTTCAAAACTAAAAGGTTGTTAAAAAAACCTTCCTCTTGAACATAACCATTAAGAAAAGAACATTTCAAATCCATTTGAAAAATTTTGAAATTGAGGAATGTTGCAAAGGCATGTAAAATACGAATATATTCAAGTCTAGATATGGGATCATAGGTTTCTTCATAGTATATTCCCTCTAATTGATTTCAGCCTTTAGCAACTAGTTTATCTTTATTTCTTACAATGATTCAATTTTCATCACACTTATTTCTGAAGATCCATTTTACTCCAATAACCGAAGTTTCCTTTGGTCTTTAAACCAAGGTCCAGAGTTTATTCCTTTTGAATTTATTTAGTTCATGTTGCATGGTTTTAATCCAATCATCGTCACCTAAAGCTTCATCAGTGCTTTTTTGGTTTTAATTGAGAAAGGAATGCTAGATGTTCTACTTGATTTCTTAAAGAACTTCTAGCACTTATAGGTTTATTTACATCACCAATGATTCTATCACAAGTATGATTCTTTAGAAACGATTGATTTGGGTTTTATAAAACCTGTTCATCCACATAGGGTAGGGGATCTTCTAAGGTAAATGTTTCTGAAGTATCTTCTTGGACATTTTCCTTATAATAAGGATCTTCTAAAAAAGGTTGAAAATCTATTTTTGAAAACACATCCGAAGATATAGGTAGAGGTTGTTTAAAAAAATGGTCAGTTTCATAAAATCTCACATGCACTGTCTCTTCAACAGTACACGTGTTTTTATTGAAAACTCTATAAGCCTTATAATATGTGGAGTAGCCTAAGAAAATTAATTTGTCAGATTTTGGTGTGAATTTATGATGATTATCTTTAGTATTCATAATGAATAATTTACATCCAAAAACCTTAATGTAGGAAAGTCTAAGTTTTTTACCAGTCTATAACTCATAAGGAGTTTTATTAAGAAAATTTCTAATCAAAACTCAATTTATAGTATTACAAGCAGTACTTAAAGCTCCAGCCCAAAAATGTTTGGCTAGAGAATATTCACTAAACATGGTTGTTGTTATCTCTTGAAGAATTCCATTTCTTCTTTCAACAACACTATTTTTTTGAGGTGTTCTAGGTGATGAGAAGTTATGAATAATTCTTTTTCTTCTACAAAAATTTTCAAAATCAGAATTTTGAAATTATCCTCTATGATCACTATGATTAGTATTAAATGGAAGGTTTTTATCCTTTTAAACATGGGCTCTAAAACTTTTTAAATACAAGAAGGCTTCGAACTTCTTTGCTAGAAAATAGATCCACGTAAATCTAGTGTAATCATCAACCAAAACAAATACATAATACATGCCCCCAATACTTCTAGTTTGTGTTGGACCAAAAAGATCCATATGCACTAACTGGAATGCATCAATAGTTGTGACTTCACCAACTGATTTAACACTTGATTTATGTTTCTTTCCATATTGACAGGGGTCAAAAACTTTAGAAGAATCAAATCTATGCTCTGGTAGATCCCTAACTAATCTTTTCTTAGGAATTTTTCATAAGTTTCTATGATTACAGTGTCCTAACCTTCTATGACACAACCATGAATGTTCTTCCACTGCACTAAGGGAAGGTAGATCTTGGCTCCTAAGGTCTTCTAAGTTTAGTGTGTAAACATTCTCTTGCCTATAGTCAGAAAGAATAAAATCTTCCTTGGAATTGTGTACTAAACACTTGTCATTCCTAAATTTCGAACGGTAACCTTCATCACATAATTGAATTATACTTATGAGGTTTTTCTTAAGACCTTTAACAAATAAGACATTTGAAATCAATGTTTTCCAAGAAGAACGGTGTTACCTATACCAATAATTTCTCCTTGAGCATTATCTCCGAAAGTTACTTTTCCTTTTTTTGTCTTGATAATCTTTTCAGAATAGTTTTTGTTACCAGTCATATGCTGGGATATCCACTCTCCATGTACGATGTATTGCTATTGGTACCTTCTCTATTTTATTTAAAATAAGAAAAAGTTAGGTTTTCAGAATCCAAACTTGCTTGGATCTTGAATTCATAAAAAGAAAAATTTTTAGTACCCACATATTTTTAGAAAAATAGGCTTTATGAAATCCAAGAGACTGAGTTTTGTTTAAGGAAAAATTCTTTACCCAGTGTCCACCACACTGATACTTAGTGCAAAAAAGAGCACTTTGTGGAACAAAATAATTGTTACTAAAAACAGATTTAGAACCTATATAACCAAACCCAAAACTATTCCTTAGAGGTCATATTTGGGAATAAATCTTATTAAAATTTTCATTACCTAAGTTAAAGTTTAAAAAACACTTACTTAAAGAAAAGATTTCGGATTTCAGTTTGATAACTAAGTTCATGTCTTCTAAAATATTTCATTTTAATCTAGAGTTAGGCTCGAAAATTTTTCTCTTAGAAATTAGGTTTTCTAGATAGTTAGTAAGATTATTATTCTCAGAATTTACTTCCTCAAGATTGTTTGGAATACTTTCAAAATTAACATTTTTCTTATCATGATCTTTAGAAAGATCTGATATTTCCTTAGTAAGAGTAGTATTCCTAGAATTTTCCTTATAAACCTTTTCCATGAGTTTTGAATTCTCAATCTCAAGAAGTTTGGAAAACCTAGAAACTTATTCATAAGTAGGTAAATTATTATCTTCATCAGAAGGAGATTCTTCCTTAAAAGAGTTATAATATTTACTATCATTAGAATTCAAAGATATATTGGTTATAGATTCAGCATTGTGTACCTTATACATTAAACAATGATTGTCAATAGGTAGTCTGGCTATTAGACCAAGATTCTTCTGTCCAGAAGATTCATAATCTGAAGGTTAATCTGAAAAGTCACCACCACTGGCACTCCAGGTGTCATTAGCTTTCAAGAATTTCTTAGCTTTAGCATTGTAATACTTCTTTCTGTTTCTCTCAGAATAGTTTTCCTTTCTTTATTTTCTTTTGAGCATGGGGAAATCAGGCCTTATATGTCCCGATATCTTACATTCATAACAAGTGACTTCTGAATCTTTCTTATCTTTACTTTTCCTTTTTCTTATATCTAGATTGAAAGTTCCTATGTCTAGCTATCTTGTTCATCATTAGAGCCAGATTTTCTAATTCATTCTCCGAGGATTCACTTTTACTAGATTCAGATTGGATAATAACCTTCTTAGATTTGGATCTGGTAACTCTCTTAGGAGTCTTAGCTTTTGTATGATTTGATGTTGTAGTAAAAGAAACACTACCTTTCCCATTATTCTTATTTATGTTGTTAGCATCCCTCTTCATTCTAGTCTCATGTTGAAGTAGAGTTCCAAATAGCTCATCTAAGGAAATCTGAGTAACCTTTCTATTCTCATCTATGGCTGTGCTCTTGGATTCCCACTCATTCGGCATGATGTCTATGACCTTATCAACAAGAGATTCATCATCTAATCCTTTCTCACCCATTGATTTTAAACTATTAACAATATTCATGAACCATTTTTTCACCTTACATATGGGTTCTCCATAATGAAAGCAAAAACAATGATATTCATCTCT
The DNA here is from genome assembly GCA_963277665.1 of Viscum album. Taxonomy (NCBI): domain Eukaryota; kingdom Viridiplantae; phylum Streptophyta; class Magnoliopsida; order Santalales; family Viscaceae; genus Viscum; species Viscum album. Next base: position 660,244,450 of record OY728140.1, read on the forward strand.
GAGTATGGCTCTTCTTATTTCAATAACTTTCGAAGTTCCAAAGTGAGTAACATCAAGTTTCTTCCATAGAGAATTTCCTACATCACAAGATGAAATTTGTCTATATATATTTCTTGTCATAGAACAAAGTAATGTATTACATACCTTATAATACAGTTTATATTCCTGATTTTCTTGATTAGTAATGGTACTAAATTTTTTTGTCAGTGATTTTATATCCTCCAGTAAGCATAACAAAATTATCAACACCAGTATTGATAATGAAAGTATTCATATGATCTCTCCAATACTCATAGTCATTTACATTAAAGATATATGGTCTTGTTGGATTGAGATTGTCTATGGAACCAACATTGATTCCTTCCATATTTAAGAAAAATTAGTTCCACACAAAACTTGTTAATTGAAAGAGTTTGTAAACAAGGAAAATATTCCTAAGAAAGGAAAATGAAGAACCAGAGAATCTCTAAGAAAAAATATGAATCTAAACTTTAAGAGTCTGAAAAAATGATTCCAGAAAAATATAAGAAGAAGATGAATTATCTTCTGAATCTAATCATGAGATTAATTCATATTGAATCAATCCTCTGATACCAATTGTTGAGATGGTATGTGAGTATGATATACTCTATAATACCAAATGTAGGATTGAAATAATAGAGATACTATAAAGAGTATCTAATGATTCTAAAAATACAAGAGGGGGGGGGGGGCTGAATTGTACACTTAAAAATTCCTTTGGAACTTTTAAAGATAGTTATTTTTAACAAGGTTAAACAAGGTAATTCAAAAAACCTCTAGTTCTACACACTTGCTTGAATCAGGAAATATGATTTCGAGAAAGTGAATCTGGATAGATGGTTCCGAAAAGTGAAACTTAATGAAAGTTTACAAAGATGAAGATTCTACCTTAAAGTGTATAGAATCGAACTAAATCAGATTACAAGTATAAGAAAGTGTAAGATAGTTACACTTTCCTCAACCATAAAAATACATCAAAAAACTTGTAACAAAACAAGTAACAATTGTATGTCTTTTAACCCAAAGAGAAGGGTATCCACCAACCTCGGATAAAGGTCCCTTGATTTATACATTCAAGAAAGTATGTCTTACCCACACCAGGGTAATCCCTCGATACGAAGATCAGAGTCTGTCTTGCTATCCCCACAAGCCATAAACTTTAAGGTAGTCTGAAACTCTGTCTTCCACAGTAAGGAAACCCCCAACTTCAAGGTAGTTGATACCTATGTATTTTTATCCCCAAAATCCCTTGATTGTACACAACAACAATCAGAGTCACACAAAGAAAATTTAAACAAGAATTTTAGTACGCACGAATTAATGAAAGTCTCTCTCTAGAAATAACTTCAATAACATGTAATATCTAGAGTCTTAGAACAGTTGCGAAATCATTCAAATGAGATCCTATTTATAGGAATAGCTTCAACGGTTGACTCCCTCCTCCAACGGTTATATTTTTCCTTGAATTGCGGAGGGACCTATACATGTGTCACTCAAACAACGGTTAGTTAGTAACTGAAATTACGACATATTTTTAAAACAAAAAAAGTGTAAGAAAAATATGGATACATAAGTTAAATCTAATATTCAGATTGTGAGGAAATATGAAAGTTCAGAGTCTAACCAAAAATGAATTAGGAGTCTATAATACCAAGATATTTGGATTCTGTATTCTAGGAATTTGAAACCTGAACTCTATAGAATTCCGAATCCTGAATTTTAGGGAAATTCGGAATTTTAATTCTCAAGAATTCGGAACCAGAACATACAAAGTTCGGAGTCAGATTTCATGAGAATTTGGAGTCAGAACTCATAAGAGTTCAGAGTTTGGTTTTAGAGAACTAGAAGTCAGAACATATAAAATTGAGTAACAAGAATTTGTATTCGGAATTCAGAGTCAGAACTCAGAAAGTTCGTATCCAGAATTCCTAATCCGAATTTGGAGTCAGAACTCAGAAAGTTCGTAACCAGAATTCATAATTAGAATTCAGAGTCAAAACTCAGAAATTTTGTATCCCTAATTATTAATCAGAATTTGGATTCAGATCTCAGAAGAGTTCGTATCCAGAATTCATAATTAGAATTCAGATTCAGAACTCAGAAGAGTTCGTATCTAGAATTAGTAATTATAATTCGGATACTAAAACAGAATGCTTCATATCTAGGTATTTATATAAATCCGAGGTTTTGGTTTCAAACCGAATTTTATACTTATAAAAATAATGATATGGACAATGAAACATGGTAAGGATAAATTTCCTTGGGGAAGGAAATATTTCCTTATAAAAGTAAAAAACAGGGTAAAAAATAGATTTTCCTTGAAATAAGGTGTTTGTGATTTTCAAAACAAGAGGAATGGTAAAGTCATAAGGAAACCTTAATGACTCAACAATCTCCCTATGTATTAAGGATTGGAAAAGTAATATGGAAAATCTTATTGACTCGACATATATAATGTCATTCAGGGTTTTATATTTCAAATAAAATTCAGGTTAACGATCTACACTCTATAAATTAGGTTTTTAAAAGAAAATGAATAGGGAAAAATAAATTTAAAAAATATTTTCAGGTTGATAATATTGAGATAAATCACAATTTTACAATTCCATTAATAACAATTTTAACCATTTAAACAAGGTTATCTTATCATATACATTTCTTTCTTCTTGTCATCCATTATAGAGGTAGAGAAATATTTTTATACTTCAACTGAACTAAGGTTGATAAATCCATGTCTTTACTCTCATACCAAATGTTTTCCTATATTAGCTACAATAATGGATCAAGTGGGGGGGGGGGTGAATGGAGTAATAAAATTTTACACTATATTTTAAGAAATTCTTTTTAGGTATTGAAAAATATTATATAGCATAATAAAAGTAAATAAAAGAAAGGATCATATTAGATTTTGTATTTGTTCTGGGTTTAAATATCCCATAGTCCAATCCACTAACACTCTCTCAACATGCTTTCTGATTTTACTTAAACCAGTACTTTTCCTAAGGACTTCACATCTTGAGTGAAAGAAGACATTAATTGGTTCAGAAGGTAGAATCATATATTAGTAGTGTTCTATTATAAGACATAAACCCTCTCAACCCACACTCAATGTAAGGAGTGTACACTTACACAAGGTAGAAAATATTTATAATAAATACACCAGACAAGGTATATAGTTATAAATAATAACAAAAAGTAGAGATGTCTTCGAAGAGAATAAAATATTATATTCAGATCATACCAATAAATTAATTTTATAATCTAAGGGATTTTATTTTATGAGAAATTACATTATGGATATAGTAATCTTATTCTTCTTTAATTTGGTAAAAATAGATCTTTTTTCATTGCAATAAAGAAGATGAAGAATATTGTTTTGAGAGATCATTTTTAATACACATATCTACCTATATTTATTATCTTCTTTTCACCACCTTATATATACTCATATGAAATACTCCCTTTGAGGTCCAAAAATTCAATTTTTTTAGAAATTAATACTTTACATAATTGTATTTCCTTACTTTTCTTGAAAAAAGGAAAGGTAGACTAAATGAGGTGGTTGATTTTCCATTCAGGGAACTTAATTTTTTTTATAGAAGTATAACATACCATATTTACTCAAATATCACTCCAAATTATTTTCATAGTTAATTTTATCACATTAGATAATCTGAAGGAAAACTTTTACTGCATAGGTGAAGTTTACATAGATGAAGTTTCGTTGTAAGGTATTTCTCATAACTAATTTTACTCCATTATAATTTTCATTTTGCAAGATTACATCACGTATATGAATTCATATATGAATACTCTTATAGAATAAATTTTATATATATACAAAATGTTTACATAAGGTAATTTTTCCATATATTAAATGTATTTCATTTTAGGGTAGGCTGAAATTTAATGAAATAAAAATATAATTCAAGACTATTAAACAAAATTGAAATTGATTTATTATAAACAAAATTAGGGGTTTTTGTGAGCACTAAAACATATGAAATATGAGATATGTTGGTACAACATTATTAGTCCAACATGAATGACCAAAAATATTTAAAACCCCTTCTTGGGGACACTCGAACTTCATTGTCCCCTATTTATCTATGCGCCTAGAAGATCTCCCCATGGCTTCCTCTTGTGTCATCCTTTTCTACACTGATCAAGGGTGTTTAAAGGTGGTTTATTTTAATAATTTAACATAGTATATCTCCCTCTTATATTATATTCCATATTCTTTTCTTTTATCCAATATTGTTTTTGGTATTAGTGATTTTGAGATGAATCACACCATAACATGGTGGAATTAATATGATATCATTTGGTTTTCTATTCTCTTACATAAAAGCGGTTTCAGCGGATTGTATAAAACCATTAATTACTATTTTTATATAACTATATCGAGGTTATATTTATTCAAGGAATTTGATATTTTTGGAATGAAATTGGATACTTATTAGGTTGGAAAAATTAGAGCATTATGTGGTAATGATTTTATATTATTTTTGGGATTTATCTACATTGGTTTCTCCTTGGGTTTAGTATTTATTTATTTATAATGGTTTTTTATCTAGGATTTTTTATTTATAAAATCATTTTCAATGTATTTTTGGATCTACCTATATATATTTGGGAATATTAAATATTTCATCACCCTATGATTGGTGGTCACAACCATTCAAGTGAATTTCTAGGAAATATTTGGGACATGCATGCCTCTTGATTCTTATAAACTAATAATAAAGTAATAAATCATTTTCAAAGTTATGGATGAATGATTTTTCAGTAGTATTTTTTTATATAAAAATTCACTCAATATTAATGAGTTTACATTTGAAGCATGTATTAGTATTTTTACATTCTTTCATTTCTTATAAACCTTGTTTGTGGGTTCATGTGAAGTCATTTATTTATGAATATTTTACTATTTTTTTAATGTTCATTGATATTGTGTATGATTTATAATTTCTATTTATTTTCTATAATGGTTTATTTATACATCCATGCTTAACATGTATACATATATGGTTGTGTATTTATTTCAATATAAAATTTTATAGATGTTGATTTATTATCTTAATTAAAATTATTTGAAATTATGATGCATTAGTATAAATTCATTGATAGTAATTGTATTCCTAAATATATAATTAATTTAAATAGTTGTTTAACTTGTTAGGTGAATTTTTATAAATGGAGAAGTGGTTGAACATGATCAAAATACCATGATAAATTTTCTCTATTAATAAATTTTGATAATTTATTCTTACTATATCCCAAAAAATTATACGTCTTGATCTTTAGTTGAACTCTAGTTAAGTGATGGAATTGACACAGAGATAATGATTGGGTTAACTATTTACTAAGAAATTATTTACCCTTATATGTTATTTGGTTCTTGAATGATGACATGTAATTTGCAACACCAACACATTTTGAGCTATAAAAAGTCATATTTGAACATAATTTTGCACGAATACGTTTATTATATAAACATAATCTTTTCATAAATATTTTGATATGAAAAACTTTTTTAAATTATTTTTATCTTAAACTCATTGTTTTATTTAATATAATTATATATATTATTTCTTGGTAAACATAATTTGTTACATTAGTTTAGTAAGTGATTATTGTATAAAAACATTTATTTTGAATAATATATCTTCTTTAATTAGAGACCGTATCCTATCAATAAATTTTAATAAAATAAAACTAACCTTGTAAAGAACATTATAGTTTAATTATTATTTTAAAAGTTGATTCTAATCTCTGTAGAATGTTATGTAATTATATGAAGTTACCATTTTTTGAAAACATATTATATACTATGTTTTCACAAAGTATAAATTATATAAGGAAATTCAGTGATCTTATTTTTAGTAGGAGAATAGTAAAGTGTAAAATTTATATTTATATTTAAATATTAATTTAATTATATGTCTTCTTTAAATAATGATTCAAATATAAAAAAAGTTTGAAAAATAACATATTCCCTATTATAGACTAGTTATTTATTTTACCTTTCTTAGTTCCTTATTTGGATTATCTCAATAAAACTTGTTATTTTTTTATGCATTGATTTATTATCTATGTGAACAATTATTAAAATGTATTGATGTGGTAACATTTATTTGAGATATATCATATTGATATTTTTGTAAATGTTTTATATGAGAGTGTGTCTACCTTTCATTCTGATGAGAAATAGGAGTAATTTATCTAGATCATTAATTTCACATTTAATATTGTCATAAATTTATTAATTATACTTCATGTGATGGGTTTTTTATACCTTGGATGAAGGTACCCCATTCCCCATTCCACAAGATGGGTTGGAGCCCCAAATCTAGTATACACCTTCCCCTTTCCATGGGATGAGTTTTGGGCCATGACTACCTTGTTAGTTGTCATCTGGGATAGATAACACTATTTCCCTAACCGAGTCATCTCAGATCCAAGTCATTAGGTTTAAAGTAGGTAATATAGCTATATACCCTTTTGATATAAGGAGTTTATTTTTATAACCATTTCCTCATCTATCAATTATTGGTCTTCTTATTGTTGTCATATTCAGTTGACTAACTGTAAAATATTTTTTTTATGTATTAAAATCAGTAGACATGTTTATGTATACATATTTTTATTCACATTTTTTTGATAAAAAGTTTGTGGTACCCTACTAAGTATTTATATGGTCACACCATACATGTGTAATTTTCAGACATGCGACATCACTTACTACATTTCAGGTATGATCGGTACTTTTTTTGAGGTTGGAAGTTTGTAGGTGGAATGATCATGGTGTTCATATGAGTTGATTGGGTCTCTATATATTAGGATCTTGAATACCACTCTTGTTTTGAGATCATGTATTAGAGCCTTTCCATTATTTTGGGTATTCCATGTCTATGTACTAGTTCATGTTCAAGAAAATTCATTTACTTCTTGACATTGTTTTATATCGTACTTGTTTTTATAAAGAGATATAACTATTCTATTTAAATAGTATTTATTCAAGTATTTTATGGGTTTTGTGTATTTGTTTTAGAGATGCCTAGTATATGGATATGTGACATCCCGTTAGCTTTTTTAAATTATATCCCTATCCTCTCCACAGTTTTCCCATCCTTTGATTTTGGGATGATACCTATAATGGTGAAGTTAGAGATTTTTTGGACTTCCACTAATAAAAATTCATTTTGGAAGGATGAAGAGCAGTTACACACTATATAACTATGTTATAAACCATGTAAGAGTTGTTTTATATACGTTACGAAAGACGACTTCATGCTTTGAATGGTTACAAATCATGACCGTGAATTACACAAAGTGAGTTTTTAAGCGGTTAGTTTTTTATCCAAGGAAATGAGTTTTTTAGTGTATGTGGATTGTGGGGGTTTGATGTCATGTAACAGGGTTACACGCCATGTAATGAACCACATATAGTTTATAAAAATAGCATGCGGCTATTTTGATTCAGTACCATTGCGAGTTCCTCATGGCTCTTGACCTAAGGTAGTTCAAGTGCATTGTTGAGATGTCAACCAATTCTAGATCAATCTATTTGACACTCGATCTCCATTGTGGTTTTGGTGTATCTCTCTAGGTGAGTAATCTTTCCATTACTTCATTTAATTTGATCATGATATCACCATTGAGTGGTATATTTGGATCTATTGGTCTAAGGATAGTGATTCTTCCAAGTTTATTCCAAGATTCATTGTGTAATCTCATTCCGAAGGTCTTTTCTTCAATTGATCATAGTGTGGAAGACATTATCCTTTGAGGTATATGGGTTTCTTTGCTTATACTGACCCTTTATTTTTATAATTAAATCAATCATATGGTGTATGGATTGGATTATAGGGTCTCCATTAGTTCTATTGGCTTTCATTGCTGGTGGATCCTGTTGTGGGTGTGGGTGACCTATGTTTTGAGGTAGGGGGTTCTATCTCTATCCTTTGATAGTGGATATTATTGTTTTTATTTAGAAACTAAATCAAAATGAAATATTGACATGATTTTTTGTGTGTGATGAAAACAGATACCAATGAAAAATGGATTTCCCTTGGTTATTGATAAATGGAATGTAAAAGGGGTATTTTTGAAGCATTGAAATGTTTTTTATATGGTTTTGAAATGGTTTTCAAAGCGTTGAAATAAATGTTGAAAACGATCATGTGGGTTACCTTGGGTACTTAGGTGGAAGGTCTAGTTTTAGTCCACCATCCATTGTTTTGTGATTATCAAGGTGGGTTTTCTTGGGGATTCTATCTATTTCCTTGGTAAATATTTCTAGGAGTCCGAGATTAACATTCGGGGGGGGGGGGGAGTACTCATGTGGTATTCCTCTGTTTCCTAGGCCTGTTGCTCGAGGATCATAATTTGTGCACTTGATTAATTATGGTACGAGTAGTATATATCATGAACTTGTAGTATTACTTGGTGTTTTGATACTTGTGATTCTATTTTTTATTTCTTGGATTTATGATTTATCTTTGATATAAATGTTTATGCTTGTGGAAAACGATTTGGAAAATTTTATTTGCGATTAATATACCTGCTTCTTTTTTAGAGCTGTGAAAAGGGGAAATATTGACCCTATTTTCTATAAAACTTATTTACTTATTATCATGCTAGGATTTATTTAAAGTGATCTTACATGGATTTTTAGACGGAGACAAATTATGGAACAACTGGGTGGCATCTTTCTAAGCTTTTTATCTCTCACCTATCACACCTCTTCAGTGGTGCATAGACCACTGTTTGTATTCTAGTGTAGGGAAAGGAAAGGCACCTTAGTAAGGCAGTGAGGTTTGTGTCAGCTGATTGGGTAGCTATTGGTGAGATGGTAGGAGTCTGTCCCTACCATCAGTTGGAGTAGATGTTTTGTTTTAATTCCATTGTAGTTGGACATATCTTGGAGTTTTAACAACTTTTGTAGTTATCTATTTCTACTCTTTACTTATAGTTATGGCACATATATCTTGTTCATCTTCTGCTATTTATTTTTTGTTTCATATATATGTATGTATATATATATATATATTCCATGTGGTTTTCCAGGTTGGGTGAAATCATTCCCTTTGTTGCATTGTTCAACGTGCAGGTTCTTGTTGCTAGCCCGTGTAGAACCAGAATGACCTTTGTGTAGGTGATATATCGAGTAGGGTTCCACGTCTAAGGGTAACCTGGGTCAGTTCATTACAATTTGGTATCAAAGGAGGTCTGTCCTCAATAGTCAATGTCTTGGGACGTCCAACATACTAGATATAAGAATACTAGGACTTTAAGGGTATTATGTGATAAGTGACTAGCCAGCTATTGTTGTAAAGAGAGTCAAGTTTCCTGTGGATGTTGGGATGTGTGTCTCTAGTATTATTTATTTTCTTTAAAAATATCATTTTTTTCTTATGGGTTTTGTAATTTGAACTGAAATTTGTTTTTTTGTCTGATCATTCTTATGTTTCAGTGTGCATCAATATGCCTTCAAGAAGTCATTAACAGGTTCCTCAGGATGGTGAAACTGATGCTCCTCAAGGGAACACACCTATAGATCATAATCTAATTGAGACTATCATGTAGAATGTCCATGATATTTATCAAGATGTTCTACGAGTGCAGAACTCAATGGTTGAGGTACCGTGGGGTTCTGGAGGAGAGAGAGATCTATCACAAGAGTTCTTTCATGAGAAACTGTCATACTTTAATGGAAATAAAATACATAAAGACTTAGAGGAAAGGATGGATAAAATCAATAAAATTTTTACCTTTCAAGAGAAACCTGAGAACATCAGGGTAAAGTGCACAATATTCAGACTTGAGGGTTCTGGAAAGCGATGATTGGATTCTATGGTCCAAGAAGAAAGGCATGTGGACTTGGATAGAAAGGGTTTCAAAACCCTATTCTTCCAGTAGTTTTTCCCAATGTTTTTGAAGTTGCAAATGTTTCTTGATTTCCTATATTTACAATAGGGAGAGTGTTCGGTGCTGTTATACACAAATTGATTTGCTGAGCATGTCCATTTTTCACCGGACATAGTGAAGAATGACCAAAAGAAGGAACATCAGTACCTACAGGGTTTGTGACCGAATATTAGATCACACGAGTTCATGATGAAAATTTATACCTTTCATAGATGGTATATAGATCTATGATGGAAAAAATGAGTATGGAAGGAAATGTTGATTTTACTCCACTTCGCTTCCATTGGATAGAAGCTTCAGTGGCACACCTAGGAAGAAGAGGAAGTGGAAAGATCACTACAAAAGTAGTGGAGGTGGGTTTCAACAGAAATCCTTCTCTTCACCATCTGTTAGAGAAGGTAATGTGCCTCTGAATTGCTATTAGTTTGGAAATTGAGGACACATCAGACCTTCTTTTCCTATTCCAACGAAGATGTGCAATATTTTTGGGTGTGGTGGTCACTTACATCACTTCTTTAAAGCTATGACTACGCCTCATTGTGAAAAGGTTTCATCAACTACGAAGGGTACTATGGTGAAATCATAAGTTTCAAATACTATAGGGATCTCTTCATAGGCCTCAGGAGTGAAGCATTTTGACACAGTAGATTAGTGTCTGATGAAAGTTGATATAGGTATAGAAATAGTGATATGTACTATCCAAATTGAATCATCAGTATCATTTTCTTTATTTGATACTAGTTCCTCCCACTTGTTTGTATATGCACATTTTTTTGATGTTCTTAAAATTCTAGAGGAACTTATATCCTTTAAAATGGAGTTAGAAATGCCTCATGGTAAGATGAAAGAGACAAATTTTATATGTCATTCTTGTTCATTAATGACAGCTAATATGAAGTGGTGTGGGATTTTCTCATTATTGATCTAGATCTATTTTACGTCAACATCAGTAAGGATTGGATAGTCAGTCATCAAGCTAAAATTTACTATTACCATTAGCATGTTTCATTTCATACTGCAGATGGGCAATGTCGTGTGTTTTAGGGGGGAGTGTTACCTGAGGTCAAGTCATGCAAGACCTTCCTACCCAAATCACAAGAGTTTTTTTGTTGTTATTTCATTTGAGCTTGATGACATTTATTCTATTTATTATCTACCATTGTTGTTAGAGAATTTCCTAATATTTTCCTAGATTATTTATATAGTCTTCGCCCAGAGAGAGAGGTAGAGTTTATGATTGTTCTAGTGCCAGATATGTGGCCTATATCGATACCTTATTATCGTATGACATCAATGGAGTTGAAAGATATTATGATTCAATTGGATAACCTATTAGAAAATGGTTTTGTTCACCATTGCGTTTAAACTTGGAAAGCCCCTATTCTCTTTTCCCAGAAAGAAGATGGTTAACTTAGTTTATCTGTGGAATATCAAAAGTTGAACTAGGTAATAGTTATGAAAAAATATCTCTTTCCTAGTGTGGATGATCTATTTGATTTGTTAATGGGGGGAAGGTGGTTTTCAAAGATCGATCTCCAGTCAGGTTATCATCAACTTATAGTTCAAAATTCTGATATACCTAAGATAGCCTTTAGAAGCATGTATGACCATTATGAATATCCTATGATGCCTTTTGGGATATCTAATGCTCCTATAATTTTTATGGATTGGATATATCAAATATTACATAACAATATCGACACTTATTTGGTAGTGTTCATGAATTATATTCTAGTTTATTCAAAATATGAGTGTGAGAACGAGAACCATATGAGTTTGGATTTGGAAATTTTGAAAAGTCTCCATTTTTAGGGAAATAAATTGAAATGTAGTATCTATAATAAATAAGTAATGTTTATGGGCCGTAGAATTTCTAAGAAAGGTTTATTAGTTTATCTAGAGAAGGTAAAGGCTATTTTGTCTCAGAAGAAACCACAAAATTTATTTCAGATATAAAGCTTCCTTGGTTTTACAGGATTCTACTGATGGGTTTTCAAGGAATTATCTAAGATGGAATCACCTTCGACAGATCTTACTTGATAAGTCATCAAATTCACCTGTGATACAATGCATTATACTTCATTCAATGAAATGAAAAGGATTCTGATATCGGCTTTTATCCTAATATTAAATGATCTTGGTAAGGGATAGGTGGTTTTTTGTGATGCTTCTAGTGATGGCTTTTGATGTGTGCTAATATAGGATAACCATGTGGTAGCTTACGACTCTCTTCATCTTTGACAACATAAATGGAATTACCCTACTTAGGATTTTGATATTACTGTAGTCATACATGTACTTATGTGTTGAAGACACTATATTTTTGTGGTAATGTTCATGGTCTTCTTGGATCATAAGAATCTAAGTTATATATTTTCTATAGAGGACTTTAATCTCAGAAAAAGGATATGGGTATAATACCTTCATGCATTTGACTTTGATAACTAATAGACTCCAAAGAAGAGAAATGTTATTGTATATTCTCTTAGTATGAATGTACCATAAAAAGCTATTCTGGAATCGAAGGAGAAGTGTAACTTGATGGGGATTTTTTCTCAGTTTCATCTTGATGTTGAGGAGGATGATTCAGACATGGTTCTAGCAAATTTTTCAGTAATAATAATCTCTCTTAGAATCTATTTTTCATAGTGAGTAGCAAGATGATGAGTTTCAGGTGACTCGAGAAATATTTTGTGGTGGGGATACCCTTTTAGGATGTTCACTCTCTTTTTATGGTATGATTAACTTTGGGAAAAGGATTGCCATCCCATTATCTGTGAGGATTTTAGTCTTGTTCGATTGTCACAACTATTCATGGGATGTTCATCTAGGCACTATGAAGATGCTTTGTGACATGAGGTGGAGATTCTGGTGGATAAGTATGAAGCATGACATCCTAGAGTTTCTGTCTCCCTGTTACACCTGCCAACAGATAAAGGAAGAGTATTTAAAACCTTATGGGTTGATTCATCCTCTTTCGGTGCCAATTTGGAAGTGGGATTAGGTATCCGTGGATTTTATTGTTGGATTATCATAGACTCCTCGAGGGAGGAAGGCAATTTTTGTAGTTTTTTATCAGTTAATGTAGTCTTCTTATTTCATTTAGATCTAGGATACCACTAGGGATGATGATCTGGGTAAGCTATATGTGCATGATATTGTGAGGATACATGGAAGTCCTTCTTCCATTGTTCATATAGGGATCCTAGATTTACCTCGAGGATCTAGATGAGTCTTCAAGAGGTGATCAGAAATCATTTCAAGTTGATCACAACATACCATTCATAGAAAGATGATCAAAAAGTGAGAATATTTCAGATTCTAGAGGATTTGATCCATGCCTGTCTCTTGGATTTCATAGGATCATGGGATAACCATATGGGACTGGTTGAGTTTTTTTACAACAATATTTATCAGTTGTCGATAAGAATGGATCCTTTTAAGGCATTGTATGGTCTCCCATATAGATCACATATTTGATGGGATGAGGTGGGTGACCTATCTTTAGTTGGACCAAGTTTGTTTTTGGAAACATCCCCAAAGAATTAGGATGTACATCGATGTCTGGTTACAGCCTAGAGTCGAAATAAGTTATATACAGATCAGAGGTGTCAAAATTTTGAGTTTTCCTTAGTGATTGGGTTTTCTTGAAATTTTCTATTTGATTGAGTCACTGTCGACTAGTAATGTAGGTAATGTTGTGTCCAAGACATGTTTTTCCATTTGATGTCACTAAGCAAATTAAACAAGATTCTTATCAGTTATCATTTCCAATTTAGTTTATATGTATTCATGATGTTTTCTATATATCTCAACTCATGAAATATCACCATGACCCCACTCATGTTCTTGAGTTGGGAGGAAATTGAGTTGATTCAGATGCTTCTATTCTAAAGTAACGGGTTGAGATAATTGAATATCAAGTGAAAGACTTATGTGAGAAGTCAATTCTGTTGGTAAGAGTTATATGGAAATAAGGATTAGATTCTCATGAGATATGAAAATTCAAATCATTGATGAGGGAGTAGTGGACTCATCTATTTCTGGGGACTAAATATTCCATATGCCTTCCGGGGGATGGAGTATCTTTATGGTGGGCAGTTTGTAACATCCCGTAACCATTTTATTAGGTACTACCTTATCTTCACCATGGTATTCCCCTTCTTTGAGATTGGGAGGATACCTATAATGGTGAAGTGAGATATTTGTTGGAGTTTCAATAATAATTGTTCATTTCTACAGGTTGTAGAGTTGTTACATGATGTGTAAATATATTACATGTTTCGTAATGGTTTGTGGGTCTATATCATGAAATTTGACTTAATTATTGGAAAGGATACATGTTATGACTGTGAATTACATAGCATGAGTTGTTAAAAGGTCACTTTTTTATATAAGGTGATAGTTTTTTTGGAGAATGAGGATTTTAGGGGTTACACATCATGTAACTAGGTTATACGTCATGTAATGACCCACATACAATTTTTCAAAATAGCATGCAATGATTTTGCTTCAGTACCTTCACTGGTTCTTCATGTCTCTCAACCAAAGTTAGTTCCTATGAGTTTTTGAAAGACTCAACCCATTCTAGGTCGATCAGTTAGACACTCGATATTTGTTGTGGTTACAGTGCATCTATCTAGGTGAGTATTATTTCTATTCCATCAATGAATTTGATCATGATATCATCATTGGGTGGAGCCTTTAGATCCATTTGTCTACGATTGGTGATTATTCTTGGTTATCCTAGATTTGTTGTGTGATCTTGTCCCAAAAACCTCATCTTCCATTGGTTGTTGTGCGATAGGAATTTGTCTTTGCAGTATGTGGGTTTCATTTCTTCTTAAAACCATTTGTGTTTAGAATTAAATCAATCGTAATGCGTATGGATTGGATTCTAGGGTATTTATTGGTGTTGTTGGGTTTCATTGTTGGTGGATCCCATTGCGAGCGTGTGCGACCCAAGTTTTGAAGTAGTTGGTTTCGTATCTAGCCTTTGATAATGGATCTTATTGTTTTTATATAAAAAATAATTCATAATTAAAGATTGAAAAAATTGTTTTTTATGTGTTAAAAAGTGTTTTCAATGAATAATGTTTTTCCCTGGTTGTTGAAAATTTTATTGGAAAAGGGGTATTTTCGATGAATTGAGATAGTTTTGATATGGTTTTCTAAGAATTGAAATAAATTGTGAAAAAAGCACATGGGTTACCTCAGGTACTTAGGTTGAAGGATTAGATTGAGGCCATCATACACTATTTTGGGATTATTATGGTGGTTTATATTTGGTCTATACTCTATTTCCTAGGACCATTGTTTTAGGAGACTGATATTGACATTGGTGGGGGGGGGGGGTTACTCATGGGGTATTCCTCTGATTCCAAGGACCATTGTTCTAGGATTAGAATTTGTGCACTTGATTGATTGTGGTATGAGTAGTATGCGGCCTAAAATAGTAGTATTATTTGGTGTTGTGATACTCACTCATCTTTTTTTTATTTCTTTTATTTCTGAGTTATCCACAATATAAATGCTTATGCTTATATAAAATTATATTGAAAATTTGATTTAAAATTGATATACGTGATTCTATTTTACAATTGTGGAAAATGGAAATGTCTAACATGTTTTCTTTAAATCTTCTTTACTTCATATCATTCCATGTTTTATTTAAAATGATCATACATTTAATTTTATATAGATACTGGTTATGGATCAGCTGGGTGGAATCCTACTGAGCTTTCTAGCACACACCATGAACACCGCTTTGGTGGTGCATAAACATTTTTTTCTTCTAGTGAAACAAAATAAAATGAACCACATTAAAGAGGTTAGGTTCTTATCATCTGGTTGGGTATATATTGGTGATATAGTGGGAGTCCATACCTACCATATTTTAGAGTTGTTTTTTGGTTTTTTGTCATTTGAATTTGGACATGCCTTTGAGTTTTTATCTACATTTTCAGTTATTTTTTTTTTCTGTTTTCATATAATTATGGAATGTATATCTTGTTCATATTCCAGTTTTTTTAATGTATATATATATATGCCATGTGGTTGCTCAGGTTGGGATAAATTGTTCCCTCTATTGTGTTGTTTGATACTCAGGTGCTTGTCTCTAGCCCATGGTGATTGGGAGCACCCTTCAGGAATACAATGGATCGGGTTGGGTGCCAGTTTGGAGCGTAAACCGGGTTGGTTCATTATCGGATAGGTCCAGTGAAACCTGGTTATGAATTTTTATATAAAACTATATGGATAAATCATTCCATATTAGAATATATAGATTCTCAGTGTTATTAACCAGCCCTAGGGAATGGGGAATTTCTTTGGGATTAGAAAATACCAAATTTTGGTACATTTCGGGCTACCAAGGGTCATTAAAAAGTTTTATCGGAGTGTTGCTAAGAGGTTTTTTTTGGGATATGGGATTTTGTGGTTTAGATTGGAGAGAGGCTGTGAGGAAATTGGGGGTGTATAGTTATCATGTATTTCTAACATAGCCACGATGGAAGCCTATGTTATTGGATGATTTTTGGGTGTTTGGTATGTGCATTGTATGTATGAATAAGGTATTGTTTCAGTGATATTGGGATCAAATTGAGTAAATTGGGGAAAGAATTTATAGGACTCCACTAGATTATAATCCTTATATAATATCCCACATCATATGATATAACATCATATTAGGGAAGAGGAATTTCATTCACATTATTATTACCCTATATAAATTCTATTAATAAATTAAATAATAACTAATAAATTAATTAGTGTTTTGTGGAATATCTTTTTAGGAGTAATAAAATCAATTAATGTACCTCACATATATTCTTGGGTTAAAATGAATTACCTGATTTTTTTATTTAGGTAATGTGTAATTGATATATGATTTCTCTTCTTGATAATCTAACCTGTATTATATTTAGTATACTATTATTGAACTCTATAATTGTAACTAATTAATATTTTTCTTCTCATTATTATACCAATATTTTTATTTTTATTTTATTACATATCATGATACTTGTTATTTCTTGGTTATATTTATGGTATATGTGCATCATCCCATATAGTTAATTTTTTTAAATTTTTGGATGTTTTCAAAATGTAAAAAATTGTTCCCTAACTTTATAATTTAGTTGGAACTTGATCTTGAAAGTGGAATGTTTTGGAAATGAATATATTATTCTAAGGTTAAATGAGAAAGTGTTTTATTAACTTAGATTGTGAAATGAGAAAATTTTGTAAAATCTAGTGTTCTAAAACTGATTTTTCCATGCACCCATGGATATTGGAAAACATGATTTATCAAAAATCTATTTTAAATAAAATTTATTAAATAAATTAGAATGTGTTACCAAATTGAAAGAGTAATATGAACTTAGTTTATAAAGCTGGGAATTATTATAAATGAATTTGAATCTTGATTTTGAAATAATAACTATTTTTATGAAAAATATTATGTTATATAGAATTTTTTGATCAAATGGATGTTGATGAAGGACGAGTACATGTAAGACTTTGGATTTTTTTGGTGGGGAGTACAATAAGAGTGAGGGTGGGATTATAGGTAAGTTATGGTGTCTCTTGGTGATGAAATATTTTGGCTATTGTGTTTTTATAGATTATGAGAGTTGTGAATTAGGTATATGAGGGATGTTTAGGCTGTGAATTAGTGTTTTTATGGGTTTTTAATTATTTTAGGAGTTATTAATCATAATATTAATGTGTGTTTTTGAGTTATGTATTGCATAATTTTCTTTTAATTTTGGGTTATGTGGGATTTTTAATATTTAAATGAATTGTTGGTTTTAAATTTTGATGACACAAAGTATTATGGTGTGGAGATTGTGATGATCTATGTCCTTACATAATTAAATAAAGAGAATATTAAGTTTTTCATTAGAAATTTGGTTGATGAAATATGGGATTTTTTAATTATTAATTTATTAATTATAAAGATATAATTATAGTTTTTTTAGGGGATTTATAGAGTACGTTTTAGGATGGTGAGATGGTTAGTGATTCTCTAGTAGAGTTATATGGGTACTTAGAGAAGGAAAATCAATATGTGGGTAAAAATAATAGGCCATAAAAGTTTTTATGGATGCCTTGAGAAGATTGATCCAAGTTCTCACTTGAATAACATCAGAAGTATGGTGGATACTGCTAGACATATGGTGGAGTGTCCAGTGGAAAACCAATTACGATCAGATTTATGGTGGATCACATTAGATTTCTAATTGGTTTTAGAAAAAGTTTTTAAAAATCATGAGAAAAGTTATTTTTTTGTTATAAAAACTTCTTGGTTGGACCCCAACCCTTATCATCCTCTACTCATCCATACACATAGGAAATATCACCATGTCTTACTCTTACTCCTCATACTTTCCATAGATCAATGGTGTTCAAATGGATTTTATTCTACTAATTCATGGTAGGATATCTCCCTCTCACCTCATATTCCATATTTTAGCCAAATATATTTTTCTATAATAATGGAATTTGAGATAAATCCAAATTTAGAATGGTTGAGTTCATATAAGATAATCGTTCTTCCACTTCTCTTGTTTAAATAAGGACTCTATAGATATTTCTCAAAAAATTCAACAATGTTTTTCATGGAACAAAATTGAGGTGAGATTTATTCTTGGTATTTGATAGTTTTGGTATCGAATTGGATGATTATTGGGATGTTAAAATTAGGTAGTTAGGTTTTGAAGATATTATATAAAATTTTGGAATTATCTATAATGTTTTGTATATAGGTTTATTATTTATTTATGTATAATGGATGTTAATTTGAAATTTTGGTTATGGAATATTTTTAATTGATTTTAGTTTAGATATAGAGATTTTTAGGAATTTAAAGTGTTATTATTTTTATATAAGATTATCTAAACTCTTCAAGGGAATTTATATGCTATACATGGGATATAACTATAAATTCTATCTTCTAAACTTATAATAAAGTATAAAATTATTTTCAAAATTATGAATGAATGGTTTTTACGTTGTATGTTTTTATAAAATGTCACCCATTCTTAATGATTTTTTATTTGAACAATGTATTAGTATTGTTATGTTATAGCCTTTAAATTAAACCTTGTTTTTGGATTTGTGGGAAGTTTATTATTCATGAGTCTTTAGTTATTTATATTGAATTTAAATGTTAATGTGTATGATTTAGTGTGTGCATTGATTTTTTAAATTCATTAATTTATATATCCATGCTTATCCTTTTTACACATATGTTTATGTAATTATTTTAACTTGAAATTATTCCAACATGCTTTATAATCTTAATTACATTTATTTAAAATTATGAGGCATGATGATAAATTCTTTGGTAGTAATTGTGTTTCAAAATATATAATTAACATCTCAGGCTGTTTAATAGGATGAGTGAATTTTTGTAAATAGAGAAGGTGGTGGAAATTTATCACACTACCTTGAACCCTTTTTTAGGATCATAAATTGCAATCATTTCTTACCACTATAGCTTAAAATAATTATAAGTCACAATACACACGTATAATACAGTTAAATGACTTAATCCATGGAAAGAAAATATATATGTTATCTATGTGGGTATAATTGATTTTGTCCAACACCTTATTTTTTATCAAATAATGACTTGTAGTTTGGTACAACTACTAGTTCTGATTGATAAAAAGATAATTTTAAATATAATTTAACAAAAAGACCTCTATTTTATAAAACTAATCTTTTATAAATATTTTTCCTCAAATTTTATTTTTATTGAAAATATGTTTTTATAAAAGGAATTTTTTTTCTAAAATATACTTATATATATTATTTCAAGGTAGAATTAATGTGTTACATTAGTTTAGAAATGTATTATCATATAAAACCTATTTTTAATACAATTTTAATGAAAATCCTATCCTTAGAATAAGTTTTAATAAAAGAAACCTAACTATGTGATGTAGCTAGATTTTGATACATTTTACACACCCATTTTGGGATTTTATAGAGTTTTTAATGATGAAATGTGTTGATAATGAAGAATTATTTATTTTTGGTTAATATGTGGAAATTGTTTTATTCCGTTGAATACCTTTGTAGAAATATGTAATTTTTAATACTTAATTGATCTTATGTTGTTTAATTAAATTTAATTTTTTTTAAATCTAATAATTTATATGGGACCATTTTAATTGGAATTTGATTCTTGAAATATTTATTCGGATTTACTGTTTATAATTAATATTTCCATGTTCCATGTTAGTTTTTTCGGTAATCATTTTTTGGAACACATTTAAATTCATAATTTGAATTTTCTAAATACACTAATTGTAAAGACCCGTAAATTTCAAGGAAATTTTATTCTTAAATTATTTTTAATTTTTCATGTCTGTGGCTTCTGACGGAACCTGATTCCGAGGCACGGTGTGCCCGACATCAATTTCCAAAGTTTAGGTCGGGTACGTTCAGTGAACGAGTGATCAGGGTTTTCTATCTTTTGAACTGGTGCTCGGAATCGAAATCTGAGGGTACTGTTAAAACCACAACGCCAATAATTGCTTAAGAAGACCCTTTCTGGAGTTGCGTTTGCTCGGGTGGTGTTGTTAAATAATTGGGTTAACTAAAGAGAGAAATAAAATTTACACTACAAATTTTATTTCTATTCTAATAGTTATAACCAATACATGGGAGTTGAGTGGTACCCACTACATCCTAACCACTTGGTATGATATTTTTGAGGTGGGGCCCACATGAGCCCCATCCCTTCAAATTCCCTAAACCCCCTCTTAAATGTTGGCAAACCCCAATAAATGTGTAACTCACACACTTTCCCTCCCCCACTTAATTGAATGCCAATACACCCTATTAAATTAATTGAATTCATTAATTAATTGAATGAGACCTTTTTGAATTTTAAAGAATAGTGTTGGCATATGTGTGTGGGAATTAAATAAGACATGTCTTATTTTATGGTGGGGGATTCACTGTGTGGAGTTTAGAGGAGAGAACTCTTGTGGTCTTGAAGATCATCTTCTTCCTCGTTGAAGAACGCGAAGAACGCCGGAGCACCAAGGAGTGATCGACGTGCCGTTTGTTTCCTCTCCGCAACCGATGTGAGACTCCATCCACCTTGGAAGTACACAGACGTTTTCAACCCCAACACCCTCGTTGAAATCGTTGTTGAGGTAGGGAATTGTTTTACATTCATGATTTATTTGCGATCTTCGTTGTTGTTTGTTAAGCCGCATGTTATCAGATTAAATGGAGGGGGACAGACCGCACAAACATGGCCGACACTCCTCCCCTTTGTTGTTGTGTCATGTTGTGGATTAGAATGGAAGAAACGTGGTGGACTTGCACCACGCAAGAATGACAGAACCGCGGCTGGAGTGGGCTGCGACGAAGAAATGCGGCGCCATCACACCTTACCGGAGAGTCCGGAGAAGGCCGGAAACAGGAGCAGGCCGCAGCGGGGGAGTGCAGCGCCGTCACACTACGCTGGATCACCAGGAGGCCGTGGCCGAGGCGGGCTGCAGCGGAGGGGCGCGGCGCCGTCACACGACACCGGACGGATAGGGGCCGCGACATTTGGCCGTGGCGGTGCAGCAAGGGGCGGCCAGATCTGCCGGCTGCTAGCGCTTTGGAAGGGCCGGACCACGGGGTCCCGCGGCGGCACACCAGCCGGCCAACCGGGCCAGCCTTTTTCTTCTCAGAAGACCAGGAGTCGTAACCCCCAGCAGGTGACACAGGCGGGCCCCTCCAGGTGGGGGACCATCGTTTCATAAAGCAAGGGGGCAGCACCCCACCCCTTTCCGCGTTCGCGTGGTGCGCGGCGCCCGTGCCGGGTGGGACCGGTCGCACCGGCTGGGCCGGGCTGTGTCATCCGGGCCAGGACGCACCCTAGTAGGTCGGACCCGGACCTGGGTTGGGTCTAACCGGTTCAGGCCGACCCAGGGGGCTTTGGGCTAGGTCGGTCCAGGACCAAACCCCCCTAAAAATCGGACATCTTTGTTCAAATGACCATAACATGGGCTACAGATCTCCGATCGACGCACCATCAGTTGCGTTGGGATCCTTGGATCGAGATGGTCGTTTTAGTATATTACACTCAAGGTTTCCGAGATCTTTGGGTATGGCCGGGTTGGTTCGATCACGAAACCAATCGGGCCCTCGGAGCAGAAACACTTATAACTTGATCTCCGGACGTCCGATTGACGTGCTGTCGACTTTGTTGGTTTCCTCTTAGTGATACAGACATTTTGGCTTACTCCTCTCGAAGTTTGGATGCATTTAGAGTATGTTCGGGTTGGTTTTTACTTAAAAACCAACCGTTCCCCTGGAACGAAAAAGTCAATAACTATCAGACCAGACGTCTGATTGACGCGCCGTCTGTCGCGTTGAGTTCCTATTATCGAGATGGAACTTTGAGATACATAAAATCAGGTCTATGTGACAGTTGATGTATCGAACCCTTGGATAATGGAGTGGATCCTCCCGGAATGAGCGTGCTGTGTGCGGGAACCCTAGGGCTGGCTACGACTGTGATGACGATGATGATTGTAATGGAATCCTCTGTGGGTTCGATGAGGACGACTACCGTATTGGGATCCTCCGTGGGTTCGAAGAGGATGACTACCGTACTGGGATCCTTCATGGGTTGGACGAGGATGACTATCGTAATGGGATCCTTTATGGGTTCGATGAGTATGACTGCCTTACTTGGATCCTCCGTGGGTTCGACGAGGACGACTACCGTACTGGGATCCTTCGTGGGTTCGACGAGGACGACTAATGTACTGAGATATTCCGTGGGTTCGACTATCGTGTTGGGATCCTCCATGGGTTCGACGATGTTGACTACTAGACTTGGATCCTCCGTAGATTCGGCAGCGACAACTACTAAACTAGGAGCCTCTATGGGTTCGGCAGCGACGACTACTAAACTTGGATCCTATGTGGGTTCAGCAGAGAAGATGATTCAGAGGCTACATCTAATCATCTCCACCTCTCTTTATAAATGGATACCTGTGTGAGCTAAGTCATGAATTTCAATCATTATCTTCAATGTGATTGACTTGATTTCCTGTGTGGATTAGATTATGCTTTCCTGTGTGGATTGGGTCGTACTTTCCTGTGTGGATTAAGTTTTACTTTCCTGAGTGGACTGGATTTTACTTGAGCTCGTGAGTTAGAGCTGAACTGGATTTGATGACTTAGGTATATGTATGGGTGTAACACCCCGAGCTTCCATGATACGCTTCTCATTCAACAATGTAATAGCTTGCATTGTACGCAACATTGAGTTCTAACACACTGCAACTAATCAAAGTAGCCGTTATGAATAGTAATAACCACTTTTTAAATTTATAGAAATTTTATATTTCAAAATGGACTTCATTTTTGTATTCCTAATATTGAAATTAGCCTATGTTGATTTTTTTTGTAATTTTCTGAGAACTTCAAAATTTTTATGAATAGTGAAAAATACTTAAAACAACTTTTTTAATCAAAATACTTTATAGTGATAAGTTATACTATTGAGTGGTTTTAAAGTATAATTAGAATATATTTTTACCATTTTATCCAATGGTGGTCATTAGAATTAATTTCACTTTGAAATTGGACATAAACAATTGTCAATCTTTTGATATAAATTGTTTCTTAAAAACACGCTATTTGTTGTGACAGCGGGAATTAATTATAAAATTAATTAATGAAAATTAAATGTTTGGAATTTAATAAAATAGACATCATTTTTGAATTTGGAATATCAATTATAGCTTAGGGTGAAATTTTGGCATTGTTCTGAAAAACTTCAATTTTTGATGAATAGTGAAACCACTAAGTGGTAGTTAAATAACTGATTTTTCGTGTAAATGAAATATTACCACTTCTGTGATTTTATTTTCAAAAATATGACATACATGGTTTTCATGAAGAAGTAAAATGTGGTTCAATGATATTAAAATAATTTTTTGGTGAATAGTAAATTTTAAGTTCTTAATCGCGATTAGAGGTAATTAGTGTAGTTTAAGGTAAAAATAATGTTTTAATAATATGAGATGAGCTTGACACATGTACTACCCTCATTGGATGTGTCATGACCGACCAAGAAAATCCATGGGTCAACTTGGGGACCCCATGGAGCCACTTTAGTTGGAAAATGACTTAATTACCTTTTATTTAATGTTAAAGTAAAAAATGACACAAACATGAAATGTTTTACTAAAAAAAATTTTACATGGGTTTATACAAGTCATATTTTTGATTATAAATATTCATTGGAAAGATAAAAATATTTCCTACATCATAGTATTTTTTTTATAATTTTTAGACATTAAATAAATTAAATTATTTATGACATCATGATGATGCAACGATGACCTCATTATTTAACGATTTAAATAAAATGAGAAGATAATGTAAAATCCAAGGCTTACACTTGTCCAAAGCCTATTGGATGAGGAGATTTAGAACCCTTATCACCTTAGACTTGAATTATACAAGTTTTGGACCTTTAGAATCCGAAAAGCATTGTATAATAGAATAACATTTCATTACTTTCCAAAAGTGCCTCTCCTCTCCACTTATAAAAGGCCCCACCACTCACACCTTATTCACACCTTCAAGCCATTTTTCTCGGCCAACCTCTGCCCAAATACTCTCCCAACATCCCTCACTTAATCCTAGAAGCCTCACTTTGGGCAGAATTCTTCCCAAGGAAGCCTTTGTCTCAAATCAAAAAGAGTTTCCCGGTTTTTTAGGTAATGTCTTCTCTAATGTTGTTTTGTTTTATTTTTCTTCTCCAACCCCTTAAACTCTTTTAATTCCTTTATTTTGTAACAAAACCAGAATCTAAAATATACTAGGATGTTGTTATGATAATGATTTGTTTTACACTTACACACACCTTCATCTAATGGTTAAAGAACATACTTTTTCTGTGGGTGGCGAAATACTGCCTCACGAAATGATGATTGTTCAAATTATTTTAACACCTATAATGGTGGCCATTTTGATGACACTATTTTAATATATGATATATATATTATGTTTATGTTTTCCTTATGCTTATGTATTTCTTATTTATGGCATACTTTATGATTTCCATTATGGGTAAACGCGATAATTTCATTTTAGGAAGTGCGGACTGCCACCCCCTCAAAGTGATGTGAATCATTAATGCCATATGTGGGATGTATAAAGGATCGAGTAAATGATATTATATATGATATTATACTGGAAATATATTATACCTTTATATAATTATGATTTCATTCCATTAAATACGAAATAGAAATGAAAGTAGCGTTCATGCGTACGTACGACTTACCGTCTCCATGAACGGTGCATTTCATTTCTTACCTCTAAATGTTACGCAATATTATGAATGAATGTATATACTGGATATATATGATATATATGACATCTAAATCATGAATATAATACTGGAGATAATGTATATTCTACCACATAAACAACTTGTAATTATAAGAAGTTTATTGTTGACTCAAGTACCAAAGATCGACAAAACGACCGTTATTAACTTAAATAATTACATAATGTTCATAACATGGTAATAAGTGATATAAAAGGAATAATGAACATAAAAAATGTTCTTAAGTAAATAGAAATTAACTCTAGTTTATTATTCAGGAGGTTAAAGAACGGTCGAGTCAGGACAAGACGCAAGGTAAGGGAATTTCTTAACCCAACTTCCATTATTTGGGTTAATCTCCTACTTTCAAATTATGTCATGAGATTATTATTTATTATTTTGTATTCCTTATGTGTACCTATAGTGAATACACATAATAGATCTATTTTATTTTAAAAATGATCTTTTTAAGGACTTCGTCTCAATCTCCTTTCATTGAGGCATATTTGGTTTTATACAGAACTTTCTTTTATACGGTGTATAAACCCCTTTGACTTTTACGTTTATTCAAAAAAAATCTTTTTTATACGAAGCGTTTTACTAAATGACAAAAAGAGAATGTTTTTCTTTCCGTACTTATGCGGCGACAACAACTTCTCTGCCGCCGTGACCATTATTTGAGTTTCGGCTACCTCTACAAGCCATAATTTTTTTTAATGAAAAATAAATACAAAGTTTTAACATTCTTTTATTTTGGTATTGAAAATGGTTTTGAAAGCATTTTTATTATATCAATGTGCTGTATTGATATCTTGTGATTGAAATGTGGAAATGTTATATTTCCTTTATGCAAGTTTTATGTGATACAATTATGTTATGGTTAAACCTATTCATATGAGGAATGCATTGGACTTAATAAGTGACGGGTGGAGCCCGCTATAGCTCCTCGATGCATCAGTAGGTCTCATGAGACAACTAGAAGTGAAATTGGCCAAGGCCCTTTCCCCATTTGATTTGTGATTTTGTCCGAGGCCTTAATCATTTTAGACGTCTTGGCCGAGGCCTTGACAAAATGTTACAGAATGTCTGGCATTATGCATTCCATCATTATGAAAGTGGTTATTGATATTGCATGTGATTATTCGACCAGTAGAATATCCATGTGAAGAAGTAAATGGAATTATCTCATTTTACTTTTGCCATATTATCTTGATGTTCATGTTTAAAAGGCTTTTGTTTTAGTTATACATTGCCTTAAATGTTTATGTTTATTTATGAAAGCTTCCGCAATATTGTTATCCTTACTGAGCATCTGAGCTCACCCCTTTCAATGTTTTAATATTTTCCAGGATGTGAAGAAGTATTTTATGAATGACCTGTAGGGATAGTCAGAAGAGGATATGAGTGTGGACTATGAAGACTTTGTTATTATTTTTTCACTTTATGATGTAATGTAACATTTATGAATGTATCTAGTGTTTCCAAGGCAACTAAACTAATCGGTCTTTCGAGATTTGATCTTTTGTGATCATTCCAATGTTACGAAGTAATGCACCGACTCTAGGTAGCTGGGGTCGGGGCGTTACAGTTGGTATCAGAGGCAGTTTAGTACTAACCTTGGAAGCTAGATTTAGATAAACTCTGATTATAGCACATAGCCCGAACATAGACTTTAAGGATTAGTATAGAAGAACTTCCTATAATTTTGGTATTATAGAGATTTTGTGAGTTTTCCGAGCAGTACGTCCCTATCTGGATACGAGCAAGTAGAGGTGGCTCTGGCACAGATGTACCTAGGGGTAAAACCCGAAAACAGTGCTTTGAGCTAGACTCGAACGGGAACTGGTGCACGACAACGGTCCTTGCTTCACTCTTGGTTACGACACCCCCAGGAGATATGCTTTAGATAATTATAATTTTCTTTATAAACTACTATGAAGGGTTATGAGTATATACTTCCTCAAATAAAACATTTTTATGGATTATATCCATAAATAGTTCAATTTATGTTAAGTATCTTACAAGTATGGAATTATGTATTTTTATTTATAAACTAATATAGTTTATGCCATTGTTTAGAAATGGCGCCTAGTGGAAGGAATGGAAACCGTATCAATGCATGCAATCCGTGTAGGGATTGCCCTCCTGCTCAAGATAATTATTGTGGAAATGGAGATACAACTAATGCTGATGAACTTATTACCATACTGGGACAACTCACTCAGGTTATGAATAATAACCTTACTCGTATGGAGCACCCTGATCCGCAACGTGGAGGATCAATGTTAGACTGCTTCATGAGGCAACAACCACCAACATTTAATGGGGGTACAAATCCATTAGTAGCTGAGCAATGGATAAACTCCTTAGAGAAAATATTCCACGCCTTGGGGAGTAGTGAAAGGGAAAAGGTTATCATGACAGTTTACCGCCTCACTGGAGATGCTGATCAATGGTGTTCATTGATTCAAAACACAAAGGAAGATGATGACATATCGAATATGGAATGGAGGGAGTTCAAAGATCTTTTCTTAGAAAAATACTTTCCTCATGACCATAGAGCAGATATGGAAAGGCAATTTCTGAGTCTGAAACAAAAGGAGGATGAGAATGTCGCAAAGTATGAGGCCAACTTTACAAGGTTAGCGAGGTATGCTGCAGATTATATACGTAACCCAAGAGGTAAGATTGATCGTTTCTTTGATGGGTTAAAACCATTTCTCCGTCGAGCTTTAGTATCACAATCGTTCTCAACATACGAAGATATTGTCTCATGTGCTCTCAAGACAGAAAATGAATTCTCTAAGTCTTATGACAACAAAGTAAAGCAAGAGAAGAAGATAACGGTGGAACAAGAGACAGATAAAGGGAAAAAGGGAAAGAAGGATTTTCCATTATGTGATAATTGTGGGAAGAATCACCCTGGTACTTGTCTAAAAGGAATGGGAGTTTGTTATAAATGTGGGGAAAAAGGTCACCAGGCACATGATTGCAAGGGAAAGAAAGAGGATATCAATGTTGAATGCTACAATTGTAGGGAAATGGGGAATTATGCAAATGAATGCCCTAAGCGTCAGAGAAACTTACCTCAGAAAATGCCAAGGGATCAAGGGCAATCTTATGTTGTTACTACAGTTGAAGCAAAATAATTAATGTATTGGTGCCTTTGGACTCATGGATTATATTCTGGTTATTAGAATAATGTGATATATATATATATATAAGGATTGTACTGCAGTACTTGTTGATTTCAGTAAGGTTTTAATATGATGAAGGTAATTATATTTTTAGTATGTGAAAATAAGAGAAACTTTACTTTGTTTAGGGAATCTGATAAATTGATTTTGGAATTAAGAGACCTTTTAGAGAAAGTCTGGACAGAGGTATTTTGGATAACTATAAAGGTTGGAGTGGATTAAGTTGATCTTTGGATAGTATTGTTTAAGGTTAAAAATTTATGAAGATTATTTTTGAATATTATAATACTATAGTTTTAGGAAAAGGACAACCTGCAGGGTGGGGCATAACCCGTCGCGTCGGACAAAGCTGCAGGAATCGAACCCACAATCATAGTGCAACAAGCCTTTATTTCCTACGACTAGCCTACAGGAAGTCCCTAGTTATTAAAAAATAATTTTACTAATCTAAATGGTATGTGTTAACATTTGGAACCTTATACAATTAGGATAAATATAATATTTTTGAGTTCTATTATCTTTTTGAGTGAAAGATGAGTTGAAGGTTGAAACTCTAATTGTCAAGCATAAATATATATATACCTATCTCTTATTCAATGAATAAATTAATTCTTAAACTTTAGTAAAGGGATATTAAAACAAAAAAATGTGTTATCCTAATACCTTATGTCTTGTTGAACTGATGATATTTTAAATCAACATAGATTGAAGTCTTTGAGGCCCTCAATTTGACAGTTGATTGTGATTGATGACCTCAATCACTCCCTACAAATATTTACGTTTTTCCTCCAATTATATGTCTTTAATTGCCACCAATGTTCTCCTAATCGAGATCATAATTGGGTGGTGACTTTTTCATTTCCCTTTCCCTCTTATTAAGGCTAAATTTTATTAATCTTATTTCCAATGTGGGTTTTCCACAAAGGTGTTTTCTCTTTTCAACCTTTTATTTACAAAGAAAAATTTCAAATTGCGAGGACGCAATTTATTGAAGGAGGGGAGAATGTAACACCCCGAGCTTCCATGATACGCTTCTCATTCAACAATGTAACAACTTGCATTGTATGCAACATCGAGTTCTAACACACTGCAACTAATCAAAGTAGCCGTTATGAATAGTAATAACCACTTTTTAAATTTATAGAAATTTTATATTTCAAAATGGACTTCATTTTTGTATTCCTAATATTGAAATTAGCCTATGTTGAATTTTTTGTAATTTTCTGAGAACTTCAAAATTTTTATGAATAGTGAAAAATACTTAAAAAAACATTTTCAATCAAAATAATTTATAGTGATAAGTTATAATATTGAGTGGTTTTAAAGTATAATTAGAATATATTTTTACCATTTTATCCAATGGTGGTCATTAGAATTAATTTCACTTTGAAATTGGACATAAACAATTGTCAATCTTTTGATATAAATTGTTTCTAAAAAACACGGTATTTGTTGTGACAACGAGAATTAATTATAAAATTAATTAATGAAAATTATATGTTTGGAATTTCATAAAATAGACATCATTTTTGAATTCGGAATATCAATTATAGCTTAGGGTGAAATTTTGGCATTGTTCTGAAAAACTTCAATTTTTGATGAATAGTGAAACCACTAAGTGGTAGTTAAATAACTGATTTTTCGTTTAAATGAAATATTACAACTTCTGTGATTTGATTTTCAAAAATCCGACATACATGGTTTTCATTAAGAAGTAAAATGTGGTTCAATGAGATTAAAATAACTTTTTGGTGAATAGTAACTTTTAAGTTCTTAATCGCGATTATAGGTAATTAGTGTAGTTTAAGTTAAAAATAATGTTTTAATAATACGAGATGAGCTTGACACATGTCCTACCATCATTGGATGTGACATGGCCGACCAATAAAATCCATGGGTCAACTTGGGGACCCCATGGAGCCACTTTAGTTGGAAAATGACATAAATACATTTTATTTAATGTTAAAGTAAAAAATGACACAAACATGAGATGTTTTACTAAAACAATTTTTACATGGGGTTATATAAGTCATATTTTTGATTATAAAAAGTCATTAAAAATCTAAAAAGATTTCCTACATCATAGTATTTGTTTTATAATTTTTAGACATTAAATAAATTAAATTATTTATGACATCATGATGATGCAACAATGACCTCATTATTTAACGATTTAAATAAAATGAGAAGATAATGTAAAATCCAAGGCTTAAACTTGTCCAAAGCCTATTGGATGAGGCGATTTAGAACCCTTATCACCTTAGCCTTGAATTATATAAGTGTGGGACCTTTAGAATCCGAAAATCATTGTATAATAGAATAACATTTCCTTATTTTCCAAAAGTGCCCCTCCTCTCCACTTATAAAAGGCCCCCACCACTCCCACCTTATTCACACCATCAAGCCATTTGGCTCGGCAAACCTCTGCCCAAATACTCTCCCAACATCCCTCACTTACTCCTAGAAGCCTCACATTGGGCATAATTCTTCCCAAGGAAGCCTTTGTCTCAAATCAAAAAGAGTTACCCGATTTTTTAGGTAATGTCTTCTCTAATGTTGTTTTGTTTTATTTTGCTTCTCCAACCCCTTAAACTCTTTTCATTCCTTTCTTTTGTAATAACACCAGTATCTACAATATACTAGTATGTTGTTATGATAAGGATTTGGTTTACACTTACACACCTTCGTCTAATGGATAAAGAACATAATGTTTCTGTGGGTGGTGAAATACTGCCTCACGAAACGATGATTGTTCAAATTCTTTTAACACCTATAATGGTGACCATTTTGATGACACTATTTTCATATATGATATATATATTACGTTTATGATTTCCTTATGCCTCTTTATTTCTCATTTATGGCATACATTATGATTTCCATTATGGTTAAACGCGATAATTTCATTTTAGGAAGTGCGGACTACCGCCCCCTCAAAGTGATGTGAATCATTAATGCCATATGTGGGATGTATAAAGGATGGAGTAAATGATATTATATATGATATTATACTGGAACTATATTATACCTTTATATAATTATGATTTCATTCCATTAAATACAAAATATAAATGAAAGTAGCGTTCATGCGTACGTATGGCTTACCGTCTCCATGAACGGTGCATTTCATTTCTTACCTCTAAATGTTACGTAATATTATGAATGAATGTATATAATGGATATATATGATATATATGACATCTAAACCATGAATATAATTATGGAGATAATGGATATTCTACCACATAAAAAACTTGTAATTATAAGAAGTTTATTGTTGACTCAAGTACCAAAGATCGACAAAACGACTGTTATTAACTTAAATAATTACATAATGTTCATAACATGGTAATAAGTGATATAAAAGGAATAATGAACATAAAAATGGTTCTTAAGTAAATAGAAATTAACTCTAGTTTATTATTCAGGTGGTTAAAGAATGGTAAAGTCAGGACAAGACGCAAGGTAAGGGAATTTCTTAACCCAACTTCCATTATTTGGGTTAATCTCCTACTTTCAAATTATGTCATGATATTATTATTTCTTATTTTGTATTCTTTATGTGTACCTATAGTGAATACACATAATAGATTTATTTTATTTTAAAAATGATCTTTTTAAGGACTTCGTCTTAATCTCCTTTCATTGAGGCATATTTGGTTTTATACACAACTTTCTTTTATATGGTGTATAAACCCCTTTGACTTTTACGTTTATTCAAAAGGAATGTTTTTTATACGAAGCATTTTACTAAACGACAAAAAGGGAATGTTTTTCTTTCCATACTTATGTGGCGACAATGACTTCTCCGCCGCCGTGACCATTATTTGAGTTTCGGCTTCCTCTACAAGCCATCATTTTTTTTAAAGAAAAATAAATACAAAGTTTTAACTTTCTTTTATTTTGGTATTGAAAATGGTTTTGAAAGCATTTTTATTATATCAATGTGCTGTATTGATATCTTGTGATTGAAATGTGGAAATGTTATGTTTCCTTTATGCATGTTTTATGTGATACGATTATGTTATGGTTAAACCTATTCATACGAGGAATGCATTGGACTTAATAAGTGACGGGTGGAGCCCGCTATAGCTCCTCGATGCATCGGTAGGTCTCATGAGACAACTAGACGTGGAATTGGATGAGGCCCTTTCCCCATTTGATTTTTGATTTTGGCCGAGGCCTTAATCATTTTAGACGTCTTGGCCGAGGTCTTGAAAAAATGTTACAGAATGTCTGGCATTATGCATTCCATCATTATGAAAGTGGTTATTGATATTTCATGTGATTATTCGACCAGTAGAATATCCATGTGAAAAAGTAAATGGCATTATCTCATTTTACTTTTGCCATATTATGTTGATGTTCATGTTTAAAAGGCTTTTGTTTTAGTTATACATTGCCTTAAATGTTTATGTTTATTTATGAAAGCTTCCGCAATATTGTTATCCTTACTGAGCATCTGAGCTCACCCCTTTCAATGTTTTAATATTTTCTAGGATGTGAAGAAGTATTTTATGAATGACCTGTAGGGATAGTCAGAAGAGGATATGAGTGTGGACTATGAAGACATTGTTATTAGTTTTTCACTTTATGATGTAATGTAACATTTATGAATGTATCTAGTGTTTCCAAGGCTACTAAACTAATCGGTCTTTCGAGACTTGATCTTTTGTGATCATGCCAATGTTACGAAGTAATGCACCGACTCTGGGTAGCTGGGGTCGGGGCGTTACAATGTGCATATACCTAAGTAGTGTTGTATGATACTTTGTGATAGTATCTTTTCTTTGTGGTTTATCCTTTGTGGATTTAGGGAGACCTTCAGGGGTCTCGGGGTCCCTACTAAGTATCGTATACTCACCCCTGCACGGGATTCGCCCACACTACGTTGTGTTGGTTACAGACGATGGACCTCACTGATCGTGGTGGAGGCTTGTATAGCTGGACGGTACCCGGAGGAGGATCTCACGACGAGTCACTTCCCGGAGGTGGATATCACGTCGAGTAAGTGTCGGAGGTGGATTTCACAACGAGTCGGTATCCGAAGGATACAGACGGATGCAGACTACTGATGAGAAGATCTGTACCTACCCTTCAGGTAGGAAGCCGGAGGATGATCTAGGAGCGGCTTTTAACCTTTCAGCTATTGTCCTTTGAGTTGTACTTTACTTTTGGTTGTAGCTGTACCTTTCTTTTGGGCTTGTATTTCTGGCCCCTTGTACTTTCAGCACTTTTGTTTTACATTTTACATAGTGTTTACATCAGTTTTCATACTCTATGGTGATTGTTTCCTTTTATAAAGGCAATACCTTCCCTTTTATTTGGATTTACACCTTTGGTTCTATTCGCCAGCCCCTGGCCCATGGAAGGCGGGCTTGGGGTTGTCACGGCACGAGCCTCGAGGACGGGTCGTGACAAATTGGGATCAGAGGAGTTCGGTTCTACCATAGAACTCAGAAATCTGATATTTCTTCTATGTGAAGCAATAGTGTAAAGGGTATTAAGTGTGGTTATCTGTCCAGGGAGTCCAGTATTGGTGCAGCGGCCAACGTATCCATACACCAGGACCCTGACTTCTGATTTCTGACTCAGTGCACGAAAACATTGATTGCATGTGTGTTTCAAAGTTTTCTTTGTGATTACTTTGTGTCATCTCACCAGGTATAAATCATTGACCATGACAAACCTGTTCAAGATGTCTTCACACAGACAATCAGATGGAGTTCCGAGAGAGTACTCGATGATGGCCCACTGAGCAATGAGACTCCGGTGCAGGGCCCTCTTTTTATATTGGCACCGTTGGGTGGTGTACCAGCAACATCACCACCTGTTAGGAAGCAGATTCCACCAGTTGTACTAGTGGACGATGCATGCTGATAGAGAGCGTTGCACATGTTCTAGTAGCAACGGCCTCCAAGGTTACAAGGCGAGACATATTCCCAGGCAGCAGTGGACTGGATGGAGGTGATTGCTAGAATTCCACTCCTGGTTTAGACACTAGTAGGGCGGATAGTGGACTTAGATACTTGTGTTTCCCAGTGAGTGACCATGAGGATGGTCTGTATAGTGAAGAGGCTTCGGTATGTGGACTGATGCCTGAGATAGTAACTTTGGGTAGTGTGTCAACTACATCAATACCTATTGGTCAGCAGACACTACCGGCGGTACTGGTAGATGACACTTGTAGGCTTAGTGCCTTACATGTTTTGGCACCAGATATCCCTCAAGTTCCGAGGCAATCCCAACTCACAGGTGGTTGAGAGTCTTCTAGAGCTTATACAGCTTCAGCAGGATGACATTTCGGTAGCTGAGAATTTATCGGGGCAGACTAAATCATTCCTGGTACTCGATGACTACGATGCGATCGGTGCTTTAGGGATCAGAATTCTGGGTGAGGTGTGTCTAAAGGATATCCGAGCCATCACTTATTTCCTTATTCATTCCTACTTATACTAGGGTGCTAGAGAGAACCTTTGTGGTTGATAATTATTTGGATGAGTGGATGCAGCTAGTTAA
Organism: Viscum album; assembly: GCA_963277665.1. Lineage (NCBI taxonomy): Eukaryota > Viridiplantae > Streptophyta > Magnoliopsida > Santalales > Viscaceae > Viscum > Viscum album. The sequence goes on from OY728140.1 coordinate 660,279,487, forward strand.
GGTTAGCAGTGGTAAGCAGGAAACTGGCACCAGTCTCAGAGACTTGGGTGTGTAAAATGTTTGAAGTAGAGGAAGTGAAAAGGACAGATGAATCTGTAAGGTATCGGACGTGGAAGCAGAGCTAGGAGAGTAGCATGGGGTGGTGAACATTTTTACATGTTGCGACCACCCACCTTTGTAATCCCTATTAGGCTTAGGGAGCTGGAGGGCAGAGGATAGTGTAGCAATATGCGGTCAAGGAGTGCGACCGAAAGGCCCTAAGGATGATTCAAAGTACAAACTATGTCTTCTGCTAGCTTCCGTAACAATAGACATCGATACGAATCATCCCTTCCTACCATGAATCTTGTCCCATACCTAGAGTTTTCGGTCTAGCTGTTGACTTGACCCTCACATCTGGATATACCTTTGTGAGGAGACTCGATAATCACACTTACGACGATGGTGTGATATGACCCTTGAGGTGAGAGTTTTGGTTGGAACCTCTTGGTGGAAACGTCAAGGCCTTAAGATGTCAGTTTGATTATGTACTAGGCAATCACAGTTCATACAGAAATTGACAGTATTTGGAAAATGTCGGGATGGGTTTCCCTTGGTCGGAGAAAAGGAAACCCCCAGAAGCACATGATAAACTCGTGCATAGAAGGGTGTATCCGATCACTCTTGGGTCAGCCAACCTTACCCTCATGGCTATAGGAGTTTTGAGTTTCAGTTCTAATAAGGAAATGGAGGCCTCTAAAGTTCGAGGATGGAGATCATGTTCTTATACGGGTCTCACCTCGACGTGGTTTACAGAGATGTAGCCGAGGTGGTGAGTTATCTCCGAGGTCCAACGGAATTTTCTAGGTCCTGAGCAGGGTAGGAGAGGTGGTTTACCACTTGACCTTTCCACCTTAGTTGTACTGGGTGCACGATGTCATCCACATATCTCAGCTAAGGAAATACATACATGACCCTTCACACATAATCGACCGCAGGGAGTTGGACGTCCATAACTGGGTGACATTCATAGAGGTTCTAGTGGAGAACAAGGATCGATAGGAGTGGGTCCTACATGGACGGTCGACTCCTCACCTGCGCTTTCACTAGCAGCACGGGAACCTCCAGGAGAGCACATGGGAGTGGAAGGCTCAGTTGCGTGCTCAGTACCACTTTTGTTTCCCTAGTTTGCGTTATAGCTTCACGAGGACGTAAAGACCTATGATGGGAGTAATGTAAAGACCCAGAAATTTGAAGGAATTTTTTTTCTTAATTTCTTTGGAATTTTGCGAGTCTGTGGCTTCTGACGACACCTGATTCTGAGGGCCGGTCTGCCTGGAATCAATTTCCGAAGTTTTTCTTGGGTACGTTCAGTGAACGAGAGAGTGAGTTTTTTCTAACTTTTTATCCATTGCTCGTAATCGAAATCTGAGGGCACTGTTGAAACCGCAACACCGGTAATTGCTTAAGAGGACCCTTTCTGGAGTTGTGTTTGCTCGGGTGGTGTTGTTAAATAATTGGGTTAACTAAAGAGTGAAATAAAATTTGCGCTAAAAATTTTATTTCTATTCTAATAGTTTTAACCTGTAATTGGGAGTTGAGTGGGGCCCACTGCGTCCTAACCACTTGATAGGATATTTGTGAGGTGGGGCCCATACGAGCCACATCCCTTCAAATTCCCTAAACATCGTCTTAAATGTTAGCAACACCCCATAAATGTGTAACTCACCCACTTTCCCTCCCCCACTTAATTGAATGCCAACACACCCTATTTAATTAATTGAATTCATTAATTAATTGAATGAGACCTTTTGAATTTTAATGAATAGTGTTGGCATCTGTGTGTGGGAATTAAATAATACAAGTCTTATTTTATGGTGGGCGATTCGCTCTGTGGAGTTTAGAGGAGAGAACTATTGTGGTCTTGAAGATATTCTTCTTCCTCGTTGAAGAACGCGAAGAACGTCGGAGCACCAAGGACTGATCGATATTCCGTTCTTTTCCTCTCCACAACTGGTGTGAGATTCCATCCACCCTGGACGTACGACGACATCGTCAACCCCGACACTGTCTTTGACATCGTTGTTGAGGTAGGTAATTGTTTTACATTCAATATTTATTTTCAATCTTCGTTTTTGTTTGTTAAGCCGCATGTTATCAGATTAATGGGAGGGGGCCGGACCGCAAAAACACGGCCGAACCTCCTCCCCTTTGTTGTTGTGTCTTGATGTGCATTGGAATGGAAGAAACGCAGTGGCCTTGCACCACGCGGGAATGATAGAACCACGGCCGAAGCAGGCCACGGCGAAGAAATGTGGCGCCGTCGCGCCGTACCGGAGAGGCCGGAGAAGGCCGAGGCCAGGAGTGGGTCGCGGCGGGGGAGCGCTACGCCGTCACGTGGCGCCGGAGCTCCAGGAGGCTGTGGGTGGGGTGGGCCGCGGCAGAGGGGCATGGTGTCATCGCACAGTGCTGGACGGACAGGGGCCGCGACCTTTGTCCGCGGTGATGCAGCGAGGGGCGGCCGAATCCGCCGGTCACCGACGCTTCGGAAGGGCTGGACCGCGGGGTCCCGCGGAGGCACACCGGATGGACAACCAGGCCGACCATTTTCTTCTCGGAAGACCGGGGGTCGTAACCCCCAGTAGGTGACACAAACAGGCCCCTCCACATGTGGGTCTACCGTTTTATAATGTATGGGGGGCAACGCCCCCCCCCCCACCCTTTCCGTGTTCGCCGGGCGCGCGACGCCCGTGCCGGGCGGGACCGGCCGTGCCGGGCCGGGCCGCCCGTGCTGGGCCAGACCCTTGCGCCGGGCCAGGCCGCCCCAGCCGGGACGTTCCCTAATGGTCCGGACCCAGACCCGGTTTGGGCCGACCCAGGGGGCTTTGGGCCGGGTCGGTTCGGGCCCAAACCCCCCTAAAAATCGGACAACTTCATTCAAAGGACCATAAAATGGGCTACGGACCTCAGATCGACACACCATCAGTTGCGTCGTGAATCCTGGATCAAGACGGTCGTTTTGGAATATTACACTCATGGTTTAAGAGAAATTTGGGTACATCCGGGTTGGTTCGAACATGAAGCAACCGGGCCCTCGGAGCGGAAACACTTATAACTTGAGCTCCGGACGTCCGATTGACGTGCCATCGACTTTTTTGGTGTCCTCTTAGTAAGACAGACCTTTTGGCTTACTCCACTCGAAGTTTTTATGAATTTGGAGTACGATTGGGTTGGGTTTGACATAAAAACCAACCGGGCCCCTGGAACGAAAAAGCCAATAACTCTCCGACCATGCGTCTGATTGACGCGCCGTCTGTCGAGTTGAGTTCTTATTGTCGAGACGGAACTTTTTGATACATAAAATTAGGTCTACATGACAGTTGATATAACGAACCCTTGACTCATGGAGCGGATCCTCCCGGAACGAGTGTGCTGTGTGCGGGAACTGTAGTGCTGGCTGCGACTGTGACAACAACGATGATTGTACAGGAATCCTCTGTGGGTTCGATGAGGACGACTACCATACTGGGATCCTCCATGGGTTCGACGAGGACGACTAATATACTGGGATCCTCCATGGGTTCGACGAGGATGACTACCGTACTAGGATCCTCCATGGGTTCGACAAGGATGACTACCGTACTGGGATCCTCCGTGGGTTCGACTAGGACGACTACTGTACTGGGATCCTCCGTGGGTTCGACGAGGACGACTAATGTACTGGGATCCTCCATGGGTTTGACTACCGTGCTGGGATCATCCATGGATTCGATGATGAAAACTACTAAACATGGATCCTCCATGGATTCGGCAGTGAAAACTACTAAACATGGATCCTCCATGGGTTCGGTAACAACGACTACTAAACTTGGATCTTACGTGGGTTCGGTAGAGGAGATGATTCAGAGGCTACAACTAATCATCTCCACCCCTCTTTGTAAATGGATACCTGTGTGAGCTAGGTCTTGACTTTCAATCATTATCTTCGATGTGATTGACTAGATATCCTGTGTGGATTGGATTATGCTTTCTTGTATGGATTGGGTCGTACTTTCTAGTGTGGATTAAGTTTTACTTTCCTGAGTGGATTGTATTGTACTTGAGCTTGTGGGTTGGAGCTAAACTGGATTTGATGACTTAGGTATATGTATGGGAATATACCTAAGTAGTGTTGGATGATACTTCGTGATTGTATCTTTTATTTTTGGTTAATCCTTTGTGGATTCAGGGAGACCTTCGGGGGTCTCGGGTTCCCTACTGAGTATCGTATACTCACCCCTGCACGGGCTTCACCCACACTACATTGTGTTGGTTGCAGACAACGGACATCACTGATCGTGTTTGAGGCTTGTAGAGATGGATGGTACCTGGAGGAGGATCTCATGACGAGTCGGTGCCCAGAGGTGGATATGACGTCGAGTCAGTACCCAGAGGTGGATTTCACGACGAGTCGGTACCCGGAGGAGACAGACGGACGCAGAGTGCTGAGGAGGAGATCTGTACCTACCCTTCAGGTAGGAAGCAAGAGGACGATCTAGGAGCAGCTTGTCACCTTTCAGCTGTTGTCCTTTGAGTTGTACTTTACATTCAGTTGTAGTTGTACCTTTCTTTTGGGCTTGTATTTCTGGGCCCTTGTACTTTCAACACGTTTGTTTTGCAGTTTACTTAGTGTTTACTTCAGTTTTCATACTCTGTGGTGTTGGTTTTATTTTTTATAGGCAATTCCTTCCCTTTTATCAGGATTTATTCTTTTGGTGCTAGTCGCTAGCCTCTGGCCTATGGAAGATGCGCTTGGGGTAGTCACGGAACGGGCCCTGATGATGGTTGGTGACACTAATTATTCTAATTGAAGTTTAATTTTTAATTTTGAATTGATAAATTTCATTATAAGAATTTTTGTTTTTAAGTTTTTTTAGTCTTTCAAGGGTATGACTAGAATTTCAATGGTTACATTAAAGTAGAACTGTGGTTGAAGGGAGTTATGTAAAGGAAATTTAAATGTTTTTGAGGGTAAAATAACATATTTTAGTTCTACCTAATGGTCATAGAATACTTACATAAGGATAATGTTGCATGCGTGAAGACCCACATAAGGGTAAACTCAATTTGAAAAGGGTTTTGTAAAGGCCATGATCAGCAGTTGAGAAATCACATAAGTGTACTAGGTTTGGGTTAAATAGAAATGATTTCATAGTAGATGCCATATTTTAGAATTAGTGTACATATAAATTGATACTCATTTGAGGGTACTAATAAAGCTTTAATGGGTGTATAATTTTTTGTTCAAGGTTTTCTGAGTACTCCATCAGAGTTACTTAACTTGTAAGGAGGTTGTTTCCATGTACCAATAAAGTGTATCTGTGATATGTAAGTGAAAATAAAACTCACATAAGTGTTATTCATAATGGATCTAATTTATGCAACGTGATGTAAGGTAAATTAACATGCATGTATCCTTAAAATGTAAAATCAACTCAATGTAAATGAAGGAATTTGGAGCTCATGATGAGTTCAAGAACGAGTTCATTGAACCCATAACATCTTGTTAAAAAAGATAACAGTAATGAACTATACTTGGATACCTGACCACATTCATCCAAACATTGAGTGAATGTGGGAGGAGTTCATTCAGTTTGATGGGATTTGTGGGAGAAAGTGAAGTAATATAAAGAAATGTTCAAGAACAAATTGGTAGTATACCATGTGGGAGATTTTGAATTTCCACTAGTTTTTTTACTTCTCCCCTATATTAATTTCACAATAGGATAATTCCTCATTATATAAATTTTTCTTCTTTTCTAAAAATAATGATGTGATGTTCATCTTACTTTATGATTTTCTTCAACCACCAGTAATGAAGGACTAACTAGCGAAGCTAGTTCCATGAGGTTAATGTAAAATATTTTTAATGATATGAATATCAAGATGATCATAACCTTATTTCTCTCTCTTATAATAATATGTTAGTGAAGTAGGTAGATATGATAACAAACTCACTATTGGTTTCAGTTTTCTACACTTCATTCCTTTATATTTTTTCCTCTTCCTCATTCATTCCCCTTGATAGAGTATGATGAGGGATTGTTATACGAATTTTCGAACTTAGTAGGATTGTTCTAGATTGTGAAACATCTTTACTATAATGACATAATCTAGTGATTATTGTTGAAATTTGGGAGGATTATCGTGAACCTGAAGATATTATATGCATGAGTGTTCACTATTTAAGGTGATATAGGTCTTTGAGTTGAGATAGCAATCATTCACTGAGTGAGGCAGTATGTTGTTGGTTTAATCCATAAGAAGGCATGTGATTGGTAGTATAAATTATAATCACCTTTAAACTAATTTTTACTTATTTAATTTTCCCCTTTTTATTATTTTGCTTATTATTTACTTTCTTTAATTATTTTTCCACCACTACATTTCATGTTTTCTTTACCAATTTTAAAATAAATAAAAACACAAATATTTTAGAGAAATACTATTTTAAACATACTACCTCCTTGAGAAAACCCTAATGTTATACATTATGATATATGTAGGGAGTTTGTAAATATATTTTTTATTGGAACTTAGAAAACCCGATGTCAAAATTTGTGTTGTTAAAAGGGAAGAAATATTATCTCAATTATTATTTACTTTTATTTTAATTATTACTATCAATAAGGATAAAAAATGTAGTGAAATTGTATCCAGTAACTCATAGATGATTTATTAATTTTTAAAATTGGAATAATAAAAAATAAATCACATCCTAAAGGGAATAATAGTTTAATAGTCTTGGTAAACTATATATATATATATATATGATTCTCTAATTTCATTTGAAATAAAATTACAAATTAATGTTTTATACAATAACATTATTCCTTATTGAATATCCTTGCATGTAAATCATTATACACTAAATGGATTTCTGGTAATTGAAAAAATAAGGGTGAGAACAAATTCATGGTTAAGTTTAGGTATAGTGGAGGATATCATATATCAATAAGCATAATCTATATGGAGAGGTAAATAACAAAACACACATTCCATTTAAATATATTTAATATCATGATAAGATAAGGAATAATAAATACTGAAAAGTAAATAACAAAGAAACATTTCATTAAATGAATAAACTGAGAATGAAATTAATCCCTAAATAATATGATTTTGAAAATCTCATGGATAATAACATAATTCATAATCATTATGAAAATGTAAATAACTCAAAGTGAATTCCATTGAATCAATAAAATGATAATGAAACATATCTAGAGATAATATCATTACATAAATAATAGGGATAATTATAATGAAATTCTTAATGAAGTAAATTATTAATTATTGGATGTTATGTTCTTAGGAACATAATACCTCTACTTTAAATACTGAAAAATGGGTCTATACCCACATTTTTCATGAACCGTGGGTATAAGTGACATTTTATAACCTATACCCACAGTTTTTTCTAAATCGTGGGTACAAGGAACCCGTGTAAGTGATGGAATCCAAAAAATTGAACATGAATGCCATAGTAAAACCTATACCCATAGTTTTCATCAATTGCGGGTATAAAATTCTGTATATAAGCCTATACCCACAGTTCTGTAAAACTGTGGGCATTTGTGACATCTATACCAATAGTTTTACTGAACCGTGGGTATGTGGTCCCATATTTTTTGTGTTCAAAAAAATATATATGAGATAATATATGTATATATAAGAATAATTGAAGTTGGTGTAGTGGTAAGGGGGTTCAGTGGTGTAGAAGAGGCACGAGTTCGATACTCTCCTGTGACTTTTTATTTATACCCACATTATATAAATAAATATATAAGATAATATATATACATATATAAATATAAGTGCAATTGATGTAGTGGTAAGTGAGTATAGTGGCAGAGCAACGGCATGGGTTCGAAACCCACACGAAACATTTTATACCTAGATATTAGAACTATATATATAAGATAATATATATATATATATATATACTTGTAAGTGTAGTTGGTTTAGTGGAAGTGGAGTACAACATTAGATCCAAGGTTTACGGTTTAAAACTATTTGGATTAAATTTTATACAGACGGTTTATATTAATATATTTACGTAAATATAGATATATATTTACTTAGGTTTGGTAGTTTTAATGGTATGACACTGTGTGTTTGATGTGTAACTAGTAGGTTCGAACCTCGCTGATGGTTTTTTTTCGATACGACCACTTCAGATTAACATATTTAGGATGATATAGATATATTTATAAATAAGTTAGGTTGCTGGGTTTGTGAGATGCTGAGTGGTAGATGATTAGGTTGTGGCTTTGAAACTCCCACCCACAATTTTTCTATTATTTGTACCCACCATTTTAAAACCGTGGGTATAAGGATATGCAGTGGCATGTGGCTATGGCATGATGGCTATAACGCATGGAAAGAATCTATACCCACAGTTTGGAAAACCATCAGTAAAGGTTATGGAGCTATAACGATGCCTCGGTTTCCCATGGTTCTCAGAACCATGGGTATGACCAACAACAACGATTTTGAACAATGTGTATATGTCATTTTTCTAATAGTGTTTCAATACCTTTCACAAGATAGTTCAAAACTACATGTAGAATCATGTTTAATTCTATATTACTGATTTTACTCATAAGACTATAGATGCATCAATGAGATATAACATTCTATACCCCACCCATCAATATACGCTCGAATAATTCCTCATATATCGAATAATCTATTTGAATCATGAACATCATGCCTTATCATCAAATATCTGTATTGAGTAAAGAATACAGATCTATCCACATTTCCATAGATTAACAAATAAATTTCAATTTCAATAATCATATGTAAAAATGGTATATGGTTTAAAAAGTAAACATATCTATGATAAATAATATATATATCTAGTTAAATTTAATGAACAATGATCACAAAAAAGTGTATATTTCATAGGAATATCAATGACTAAAAAACTGAATCAAGGAAGTTAATGTTAATACAATCTATAGTCAAGATAATCATAAAAAAATATACAAAGACTAAAGATAATATAAATAAAACATATCCCCAGTGGGTTACTCATAAAATACAGGTTTTTCTTGATGATGAACAAAAATACAAAAAATGGATCTTTAAAAAACAATCTTGAGGAAAATATCCTTCTCATTTTGAAAATCAACTTTTAAAACTAAATGTACCCAAAATATTTTTAAAATAGTTTTCTTTGAAAATAAAACCTTTTAAAATTATAAATTAATCATAAAAACATTGAGCTGTAATGATTTCAAGAAATTCCATCCATGTCGTACACATTAAAATAAATATTCATCTCACATTTTTGTTAAAAGATAATTGAGTTTTGTTTGAAAATGAAATGAAGATTATTTGGATTATTTTTAAAAGGAAACAAATTGGTAAAAATCTCGTTAATAAATAATTTTTAAAATGTTAAAAACATTTTTGATAACTTTTCTTAAGACATTTTTTTGGAAGGGAAAATATTTTTTACCAAAGGGAGAAATGAAGTCAGATTTTATTAAAAACAATTCATAAATAATTTTATTTTGTAAAGAGTAAAATAATGGTACTAATAATTAATAACATCATGAAATACTATAGGAGAATAAAATGTAATGTATTTATTATACAATGGTCAAATAATTTATTTCAATTGAAATTCAAGTATGAATAATCCTAATTAAAATAATATAGTAAAATGAAACCTAAAAAGATCATAACATTGAAGTAAGGATTAATCAATGAATTGATTTTGTGCATCAAATTTAAATTGAAATAAAACTATTTTAAATAAATCATAATATATTCAAAATTATTAACACACATAATATTGTAATTTCAAATTCAATGAAGAAGTAATATAGCGCAATGAAAATTAATTGAGTTATGAAATTCATTACCACCTTAAAATTTTTAAGTAAAAATCGATTTGGTTGAAATAATTCAAATTAAAATTTTAAATACCATTAAATTCTAAATAATCATGACATTAAATTTAAATGAGGAATTATATAACCCATATAATATAATTTAGGTGGATAACATTACAATGTGATTCAATGAAGGAAAGTTGAGATGATGTCCTTTACCTTAAGTCCAAATCATCACATACATTATTTATCTTCAAGAATAATAAATTTATGTTAAGTATATAATTTATTTAAAACATCTTTCAAGTTGGTTATTCCTTTTAGTTAACTAATTACCATATGATATATAATTACTTAATCAATTAATTATACGTCAGGAGTTTCGATGATATGTGACTTATGTGTCAAAAATGAATTCAGTACGATGACTATTGGTCTAAGAGGTCACTATTTAAACATATAAAGAATAATATTCACGACATTTTTTTTATTTATACATAAATTATAATTTTATGAACAATAATAAAATATTTTTTTGATAAATGAAGAGCGTAATGATCATGGAGATGGTAGGTCAAACGTACGCATGAGTAACATTTCCTTTTTTCAACGATCACTATGGAAATTAGTTAGTTAATATTTTTGTGTTAAATAATTATAATACTATCATAAATACTAGATTATTTATTTAAATATACTTATATATTACATCTATGTGGTGTGTTTATGGAAATAGAGTCATATCACTTTGTGAAAGCGGTAGTCCACATGTAGACATACAACATTATTATCCTTCAGTGAGTTAAAGAGAAAGAAAGAAAATGATATATTATAGTTTAATAATGATAAATATTTTATTGATATCATAAATTTTCATGTATATCACGTATATTCATTAAATATTTCCTTATTACCTTCCATGTAATAGGTTAGTGAAAAAGTGAATTACATCACTTTATGAGGTGGTAGTCTGTTGTACACACGAGTGACATTATCATACAACCTATGAAATATACAGTAAAACGTATATAAGATATAAAAACTTAATAGGTATAATTATTCTATAAATTTCATATATATAATTTAGATCCATCTTTATACCCAACCACGAGAGGTGTTTATGGAAAATGTTTCACATCAGTTCTTGAGGCGATAGTCTGCTATACACACGAGCGACATTATCATTTCCCTATTAAGGGAAGAGGAGATAGATATAGGTCATTAACATAAAATTATAACATATATTTATGTCTTACATAATATTTTTATTATATATCCATAAATTAATAAAAATTTAAGGAGATTTAATAATAAATAAAACTAAAAACATATAGTTCAGAATTTTACCTCTTCTCGGACCACCTCTTTAAGATTATAAAAAATATATAAATAGAATGAATTTTTGACAAAAATAAGGATTATAATATGAGTTGATGAATTTTAAGAAGTTATTTGGGTAGGTATTGGTGGAAAAACATAATCTTATTGAATAAAGAAGAGAGGATATGTGATTGCCTTTTATAAGTGAGCACACATGTAATTTTGGAAAAAAAAATGGTGTACCACATTTTTTTACATGAAAAACATTATAAAATGTTATATTATCAATATTGAGACATGATAATTTCTAAATATGTCAATAAAAAGTATTTTAGTGAATTATTTAGGTCACTTCTAAAACTGGTGTTTTAGTTTAACATATGGTAAATCCATTTTTACCTTAACCGTGGTAATAAATTTTTAACGTTTTCACAATTTGGTTTGGTCAAAAATTAAGATGATCATATTATATAATATAAATTATTAAGATTCTAAATATTGAATAATTTTTTCTAAATTCAATTCATATGATTCAAAGAATCAAATTTAAAATTATAACCAGAGAGACGATGAAAAATCTGGTTTTCAAAGAGAGGATTTTCATAAGTATAAAAGGTTTCAATATCAAAAATCATTATAAATTTTATTATAATAAAATAAATTGTATTAATAACAATATAATTGATCTAATTTTACCATAATTTTTTTTAATAAAATTTATCTTTTATAAATAATTTAAATTAAAATTTAGTTTTCAATAAAAAATTATATTTTTCACTACTCTTCTAAAAAATGAATCATTTCAGAAAAATCCCATAATTTTAGAAATAGAAAATTTTGATATAATTATTGAAAATTTTAACTTAATTTTATCCAATAGTATTTATAAAAGATGTTAAATTTCATTTTAAATTATATTCCCAATTTAAAGCTAAACCATATTTTATAAATATTACATTTTCTAAAAAATACTTATTTTTCATTAAAAGATTATTATTTTACTTCTCAAAAATAGATAACCAATGAATTTATTTTTAAATGTTTAAACTATATAAATTTTAAAATATATTTATTAAAATTCATTCATGTCCATTTACCAAAAAGGTTATAATAGTATACTATCATACATTTCATTTCAATTCAATACTGTGTGTTCCAAAAGCATTCAATGGAATTAAATTTAAGGAAATATATTTTATTGGGTTGTTTAAAATCAGTGTATCATGTCACATATAGAATTGAATATAATGTTATTTTCTTAAAATTTTGGGGTGTTACAGTCTCCCAAACTTAAATAAATTCCATACTTAAAATTTGATCTTACATTTTGAAATTAAGTGTTATATATTTAAAAAATCATTTATTGAAAATGCCCATAAAAAAGGTTAATAAATCATCCTATTAATAGTATTAAATTTTAAGGAGAAAGTTCATATGAAATAACACATAAATGTATTTCTAATTAGGATAATTTTGGTTTCAAGTTAAGATCTTGACATAGAAGAAAATTTCAAATAATTATAGAACATAATAAAGGTCATTGATCATAAGAAAGTAAATAATCAATTTAATGTTAAGGACCTGAAAACCATAAATCTATAATAATTTAAAATAACATTTTATTGATTGGATATTAAGGTAAAATGATTTTTTAAGATCTTTTCTTATGGTTTAGGAATTATTTTACTCTCAATGAATATAAGGAAATATACTTGATACATTCATATTTCATAAGAAAAATTTAATCTTTTGGTTTTTCTTTAAGAAAGTTATAATTAATCAATTAACCTAATAAATGAATATCAAAAAATGAATTTTTTATGCCTAAATCTCTAAAATTGACTTTTAATGGATCATAAGATCCATAAAAGAGTGACAAGTATTTATGTTTGTCTCTAACTATTTTACAAAACCAATATAGTTAGAAAAAGTTATCCAATATAATATATTAATCTATAAACCAAAAAAGTAACACCAATAGTTCATAATTATTATTTATTCATCAAATAATTTCACTAAAACAACAAAATATTAATCAGTATATCTTGTAGTCCATTGGTTGATTCTAAACCCTTATCGTCCTTCATTTGTGGGTTCAATCCCTGTAGCACTGTCAGACGCTGTTGGTTGTCTTTTTTCTAAATCCATATCAATAAAATCCCAATACCATTCAACAATTCTAATAGCCCATAATTATTTAAAAATCAAAAATAGGACAAACCCCAATATTTATGAATACCTTTAAACTTATTCCCACAAAAAGTAAGGGAATTATTCCTTAATTTTTATTCATTAAAACATATAATAAATGAATGGGTTATATTATCATAAATTTTTCCAATAACATACTTAATCATTTTATATTCTTACTACATAAAATTTTAAAATGGGTGTTAAAAACATTGTACTTATGATTAATCTTAGACTCAGAAATCTAGTATGAAATTTATTTCTTTCCATTGTACTATTTAGTTTTCCTCAACTACTATTTGATTTAAGAGATTTTTCTACATACAGAAATCATTTTAACATTTCTTTCATACACATTCTTGGGTGTATCTTTCCAAATTATTGACATTATGGAAATTGATTCTTCTTTAATCCATGGTCTCTATCACTCAATCTCTCAGAAAACATTATCATTATCTTCTTTGGTGAATGTGATAGGTGGTTAAGGTATTTGTTGTTAATCAAATTTATGGATTACTAATTAGAAATAATTAATATGTCTTCTTATCCCAAAATAATCCCATTTTCTTTCCCATACTCACCAAAATTTTATTTATATTCAATATTAATATGATTCCTTCGGGCTCCATCCATTGAATAACTTGAAAAAATAGCATTTGGAATAATAATCTTAGAGAGAAAACTATATAATAATTTATAGTATGTTTTACTCATGAAGCCATTATTTTTTAATCTAAGACATCATAAGTTTAATATAATCCATTCATTTATATCATCTATTCAAATAATTTACAATGGGTTTTAAAGAAAATGTGAATTATTATAAGAATATATTCTAGGAGTGTCAAATGATGTACGCAATAAATCCTATTGTCATGCACTTGGTGATGCTAAGGTCAATACCAATGTTACCTTTTTATTGTTTTCACACATAGGTACAACTATTATAGAACCATTTACACTTATATTATCAAGAAGAGGATATATTTCTAGGGGAAACCACATAAAATATTCCTTAGCAAAACCATAGGATGTTCTTTTATACTTGTCCTCAAAGTCTATCATAGGGTTATTTTTTCCAATCAATGTTTTCCTAAATATAATTATCTTACTTTCTACCAATATTAATCTGATATCAACTAAAGGTATATCTAATCTAGTACCCTATAGATGGCGTCTTAATTTATATAATTATTATAAGATAAAAGGTATCACATCTCAAAGGATTGAATTATTTAGTAGTCTTGGTAAACCAGAAACATAAATTATTCCCATATTACATTTGATAAAAAATTAATTTTTTTTAGAATAACATTATTAAATCTACTATATCATTGCATATCAGTCATAGTACACTCCATAGATTTCTACAAATAAAAAATTAAGGTTGATCTCAAGTTCTTATTAAGGGTTAAGTACAGTGGAATCTATAATGATTGAATAATCATAATCAATATGGAAATGTAAAAAACTAATAACACATTCTATTTAAATAACTTAACAATCATTATAAGATAAGGCATAATCAATATTGAAAGTTAGATAAAAAACAGACATTCCATTTAATAAAAAAGATGAGAATGAAATTCATATTGAGATAATATCATTAAGAAAATATCATAGACAATAAGATAATTCATAATCAATATGTTATGGTAAATAACTAAAAATAAACACCATTTAATCAATAAACTAAGAAATAAATTCATAATAAGATAATACCATTTATAAAATATTATTGATAATAATAACTGAATTATTAATGAAAAAAGTTCTTTATTATTAGATGTTATGTTCTCATGAACTAAATACCTCTACTGTCAAGACCATTGAAAAGATAATTTAAAACTATAGGTAGAAACCCGTTTAATGCATGGTTACTGATCCTTATCATGATACTACTGACACATTTATGAGATATATAATTATGTGTAATTCCCCAACCCCAGCTACCCAGAGTCGGTGCATTATTGCGTAACATTCGCATGATCACAAAAGATCAAGTCTCGAAAGACCGATTAGTTTAGTAGCCTTGGAAACACTACATACATTCATAAATGTTACATTACATCATAAAGTGAAAAACTACAATAACAAAGTCTCCAAAGTCCACACTCATATCCTCTTCTGACTATCCCTACAGGTCATTCATAAAATACTTCTTCACATCCTGGAAAATATTAAATCATTGAAAGGGGTGAGCTCAGATGCTCAGTAAGGATATCAATATTGCGGAAGCCTTCATAAATAAACATTAACATTTAAGGAAATGTATAACTAAAACAAAAGACTTTTAAACATGAACTTCAGCATGATATGGCAAAAATAAAATTAAATAATGCCATTTACTTACTCACATGGATATTCTACTAGTCGAATAATCACATGAAATATCAATAACCACTTTCATAATGATGGAATGCATAATGCCAGACTATCATAACCACGTATCCAAGGCCTCGTGCCAAGACCACAAATAAGATTTTGTCAAGGGCTCGTGCCAAGACACTAGTTTGTCTCATGAGACCTACCGATGCATCGAGGAGCTATAGCGGGCTCCACCCGTCACTTATTAAGCCCAATGCATTCCTCATATGAATAGGTTTAAACATGTCATAAACCATAACATGATCATATCACATAAAATATGCATAAAGGAAACATAACATTTCCACATTTTAATCACAAGATATAAATACAACACATTAATATAATAAAAAGACTTTCAAAACCATTTTCAATACGAAAAATAAAAGAAAATTAAAACATGGTATTTATTTTTCTTTTTAAAAAAGGTATGGCATATAGAGGAACCTGAAACTCAAATAATGGTCACGGCGGCGGATAAGTCATTGTCGCTGCATACGTACGACAAAAAAATTCCCTTTTTTCGTTTAGTAAATGCTTCATATAAAAAAGATTCCTTTTGAATAAACGTAAAAGTCAAAGGGGTTTATACACCGTATAAAAGAAGTATGTGTATAAACGAAAATATGACTCAATGAATAGAGATTGAGACGAAGTCCCTTAAAAAGATTATTTCTAAATAAAATATATTTATTATGTGTATTCACTATATGTACACATAAAGAAAGTATAAATACAAGATACGACATAATAATATCATGACATAATTTGAAAGTAGGAGATTAACCCAAAGAATGGAAATTGGGTTAAGAAGCTCCCTTACCTTGCGTCCTGTCTTGACTCGACCGTTTTTTAACCTCCTGAATAATAAACTAGAGTTAATTTATAATTTCATAAGAACATTTTTCAAGTTCATTATCCCTTTTATATCACTTATTACCATGTTATGAACATTATGTAATTATTTAAGTAAATAACGGTCATTTTGTCGATCTTAGGTACTTGAGTCAAAAATAAACTTCTTATAATTACAAGTTGGTCATGTGGTGAAATATCCATTATATCCCGAATTATATTCATGATTTAGGTATCATATACATCATATATATTCAGTATACACATGCATTTATAATATTCCATAACGTTTAGAGGTAAGAAACAAAATGCACCGTTCATGGAGACGGTAAGCCGTACGTACACATGAACGCTACTTTCATTTCTATTTCATATTTAATGGAATGAAGTTATAATTATATAGATGTATAATATAATTCCAGTATAATATAATGTATAATAACATTTACTCCATCCTTTATACATCCCACATATGGCATTAACGATTCAAATCACTTTGATGGGGCGGTAGTCCACACTTCCTAAAATGAAATTATCACGTTTACCCATAATGGAAATCATAAAGTATGCCACAAATGAGAAATAAAGAAGCATAAGGAAAACATAAAAATAATATATATATCATATATGAAAATAGTGTCATCAAAATGGCCACCATTAGAGATGTTATATGAGTGTTGAACAATCATCGTTTCGTGAGGCAGAAATTCTCCATCCACAGAAACAGTATGTTCTTTAACCATTAGATGTAGGTGTGTGTAAGTGTAGTTCGAATAATTCTTATAAAAGTATCCTAGTATATTGAGGATACTGGTTTTGTTACAAATGAAATGAATAAAAAGAGTTTAGGGGGTTGGATAAGCAAAATAAAACAAAATAACATAAGAGAAGACATTACCTTAAAATCGGGTAACTCTTTTGATTTGAGCCAAAGGCTTCCTTGGGAAGCATTCTGCCTAAAGTGAGGCTTCTAGGAGTAAGGGAGGGAAGGTGGGAGAGTATTTGGGCATAGTTTGGCCGATCCAAATGGCTTTGAAGGTGTGAGTAAGGTGGTAGTGGTGGGGGCCCTTTATAAGTGGAGAGGAGGGAAACTTTTGGAAAGTAATGAAATGTTACTTTATTATAAATTGAGTTTCGGATTTTAGAGGTCCCACACTTATATAATTCGAGGATAAGGTGATAAGGGTTCTAAATCTACTCATCCAATAGGATTTGGAAAAGTGTAATACTTAGATTTTACATTATACTTACATTTTATTAAAATCCTTAATTAATGAGGTAATCGCTGCATCATCATGGTGTCATGAATAATTTATTTTATTTAATTTCTAAAAATTATAAAAAAACTATCATGATGTAGGAAATATTTTTATCTTTCTAATTAATATTTATAGTCAAAAATATGACTTGTATAACCCCATTTAAAAATTGTTTTAGTAAAACAACTTATGTTTGTGACATTTTTATTTTAACTTTAAATAAAAGTTATTTATGTCATTTTCCTACCAAAGTGGCTCCATGGGGTCCCAAAGTTGACCCATGGATTGTCTTGGTCGGTCATGACACATCCAATAGGGGTAGGACAAGTGTAAAGGTCATTTCCTATTATTATAACATTATATTTACCTTAAATTTCACTAATTACCTTTAATCGCGATTAATTAAACTTAAAAGTTACTATTCACAAAAAATTATTTTAATCCCATTGAACCACATTTTACTTCCTAATGACAACCATGTATGTCAGATTTTTGAAAATAAAATCACAGAAGTGGTAATGTTTCATTTAAACGAAAAATCAGTTTTTAACTACCACTTAGTGGTTTCACTATTCATCAACAATTGAAGTTTTTCAGAACAATGCCAAAATTTCACCCTAAGCTATAATTGATATTCTGAATTCAAAAATGATGTCTATTTTAAAAAATTCCAAACATATAAGTTTCATTAATTAATTTTATAATTAATTCTCGCTGTCACAACAAATAGCATGTTTTTAAGAAACAATATATATCAAAAGATTGACAATTGTTTATGTCTAATTTCAAAGTAAAATTAATTATAATAAACACCATTGGATAAAATGGTAAAAATATATTCTAATTATACTTTAAAACCACTCAATATTATAATTTATCACTATAAATTATTTTGATTAAAAAAGTTGTTTTTAAGTAATTTTCACTATTCATAAAAAATTCGATGTTCTCAGAAAAATACCAAAAATTCAAAATAGGCTAATTTCGATATTACGAGTCAAAAAATGAAGTCCAATTTGAAATTTAAAATTTATATAATTTCAAAAAGTGGGTATTACTATTTATAATGGCTACTTTGATTAGTTGCGGTGTGTTAGAAGTCGAACTTGCGTACAATGCAAGCTATTGCATTATTGAAATAGAAGCGTATCGTGGAAGCTCAGGGTGTTACATTCTCCCCTCCTTCAACAAATTGCGTCCTCACAATTTGAAAATGTTCTTCAAAAATAAAAGGTTGAAAATAGAAAATAACTTTGTGGAAAACCCACATCATAAATAAGGTTAATAAAAATATAACTTTAAAAGAAAGAAAGAAAAGTACAAAGGTCACCCGAGATAGCCCATACTAGGATTCTATGAAAATATGGATATGGAAGAAAAACAAACCATCAAGGTCTGATGGAGAGTCGTAGAAAACTATATTAGGAGAAAGTTAACCATAAGAAAATCACAAACTTGTGATTGGTTAAATAGTCATTGAATCCCCAGTTGGAAAAGTTAACCAACAACATTTTTGTTTTAAGTTACCTTTTATAAAGTTGAGGAATTTATTTAGGAGATTTACTAAAAACTTAAGGGAATATACTTGTCATGTAGACTTTCATTCTTTAATAAATTTTTACCACAAACCCATCTTTCACTCTAAAAGGTAATAGAACTCAATAATATTCTATTTATCCTAATTGTATAAGGTTCCAAATATTAACACATACCATTTAGATTAGTAAAACTATTTTGTAATAACCAGGGACTTTCTGTAGGCTAGTGGTAGGTAATAAAGGCATGTCGCACTATGGTTGTGGGTTCGATTCCAGCTGCTTTGTCCTTTTCCTAAAACTATAGTATTATAATATTCCAAAAATAATCTTCAGAAATGTTTTAACCTTAAACAATACTATCCATGGTTTAACTTAATCCATTCCAACCTTAATAGTTATACAAAATAACTCCATCCAGACTTTCTCTAATGGGTCCTTAAATTCCAAATTCAATTGTAACATTAGATTCCCTAAACAAAGTAAAGTTTCTCTTATTATCACATACTAAAAATATTATTTCCTTCATCATATTAAAACCTTAATGATAACAACAAGTACTGCAGTAAAATCCTTATATATATCACATTATTCTTATAACCAAAATATAATCCTTGTTTCCAAAATCACCAATACATTAATTATTCCACTTCAACTATAGTAACAACATAAGATTGTCCTTGATCCCTTGGCCTTTTCTGAGGTAAGGTTCCCTGACGCTTATGACATTCATTTGCATAATGCCCTATTTCTCTACAATTGTAGAATTCAACATTAATAGCCTCTTTCTTTCCCTTGCAATCACGAGCCTAGTGACCTTTTTCTCCACATTTATAACAAACTCCCATTCCTTTTAGGAAGGTACCTGGGTGATTCTTCCCACAATTATCACATAATGGAAAATCATTCTTTCCCTTTTTCCCTTTATCTGTCTCTTATTCCTCTTTTCTCTTCTTCTCTTACTTTACTTTGTTGTCATAATACTTAGAGAATTCCTTTTCCGTCTTGAGAGCACATGAGACAATATGTTCGTATGATGAGAAGGATTTGAGACTAAGGCTCGACGGAGAAACAGTTTGAAGCCATCAAAGAAACGATCAATATTACTTCTTGGGTTACGTATATAATCTGCAGCATGCCTCAATAACCTTGTAAAGTTAGCCACATACTTTGCGAAATTCTCATCCTCCTTCTGCCTCAGACTCAGAAATTGCCTTTCCATATCTGCTTAATGGTCATGTGGAAAGTATTTTTCTATGAAAATATCTTTGAACTCTCTCCATTTCATACTTGATACTTCTTCATCTTCCTTTGTATTTTGAATCATTGACCACCATTGATTGGCATCTCCAGTGAGGCGGTAAACTTCCATGATAACCTTCTCCCTTTCGCTACTCCCCAAGGCGTGGAATATTTTTTCTAAGGAGTTTATCCATTACTCAGCTACTAATGGATTTGTACCCCCATTAAATGTTGGCGGTTTTTGCCTCATGAAGAGGTCTAACATTGATCCTCCACATTGTGGATTAGGGTGCTCTATACGAGTAATGTTATTATTCATAACCTGAGTGAGCTGTCCCAGTATGGTAATAAGTTGATCAGCACCAGTTGTATCTCCAGCTCCACAATAATTATCTTGAGCAGGAGGGAAATCCCTACACGGAGTGCGTGCATTGATACGGTTTCCATTCCTTCCACTAGGCGCCATTTCTAAATAATGGCATAAACCAGATTAGTTTATGAATCAAAATACATAATTCCATACTTGTAAAACACTTAACACTAATTGAACTATTTATGGATATAATCCATAATCATAAAAAAAGTTTTCTTTGAGGAAGTATATACTCATAACCCTTCATAGTGGTTTGTAAAGAAAATGAGAATTATCCTAAGCATATCCCCCGGGAGTGTCATAACCAAGAGTGCAGCAAGGCCCGTTGTCGTGCATCGGTTCCCGTTCGAGTCTAGCTCAAAGCGGTGTTTTTGGGTTTTACCCCTAGGTACATCTATGCCAGAGCCACCTCTACCAGCTCGTATCCAGACATGGATGTATTCCTCGGAAAACTCACAAAATCTCTACAACAAAAAAATTCTAGGAAGTTCTTCTATACTAATCCTCAATGTCTATCTTTGGGTTATGTGCTCTAATCAGAGTTTATCTAATTCTAGCTTCCAAGGTTAGTACTAACTGCATCTGATACCAACTGTAACGCCCTGACCCCAGCTACCCAGAGTCGGTACATTATTGCGTAACATTGGCATGATCACAAAAGATCAAGTATCGAAAGACCAATTAGTTTAGTATCCCTGGAAACACTAGATACATTCATAAATATTACATTACATCATAAAGTGAAAAACTAAAATAACAAAGTCTCCATTGTCCACACTCATATCCTCTTCTGACTATCCCTGCAGGTTATTCATAAAATACTTCTTCACATCCAGGAAAATATTAAAACAATTAAAGGGGTGAGCTCAAATGATCAGTAAGGATAACAATATTGTGGAATCTTTCATAAATAAATATTAACATTTAAGGCAATGTATAACTAAAACAAAAGCCTTTTTAAACTTGAACTTCAGCATGATATGGAAAAAATAAAATTAAATAATGCTATTTACTTACTCACATGGAAATTCTACTTGTCGAATAATCACATGAAATATCAATAACCACTTTCATAATGATGGAATGCATAATGCCAGACTATCATAACCACGTAGCCAATGCTTCGTGCCAAGACCACAAATAAGATTTTGTCAAGGCCTCGTGCCAAGACACTAGTTTGTCTCATGAGACCTACCGATGCATCGAGGAGCTATATCGGGCTCCACTCGTCACTTATTAAGTCCAATGCATTCCTCATATGAATAGGTTTAAACATATCATAAACCATAACATAATCGTATCACATAAAATATGCATAAAGGAAACATAACATTTCCACATTTCAATCACATGATATAAATACAACACATTGATATAATAAAAAGTCTTTCAAAACCATTTTCAATACCAAAATAAAAGAAAATTAAAACATGGTATTTATTTTTCTTTTTAAAAAAGGTATGGCTTGTATAGGAAGCCGAAACTCAAATAATGGTCATGGAGGAGGATAAGTCATTATCGCCAAATACGTACGACAAAAACATTCCCTTTTTTCGTTTAGTAAACGCTTTGTATAAAAAATATTCCTTTTGAATAAATGTAAAAGTCAAAGGGGTTTATACACCATATAAAAGAAGTATGTGTATAAAACAAAATATGACTCAATGAATAGAGATTGAGACGAAGTCCCTTAAAAAGATCATTTTTAAATAAAATATATCTATTATGTGTATTCACTATATGTACACATAAAGAAAGTATAAATAAAAGATAGGATATAATAATATCATGACATAATTTGAAAGTAGGAGATTAACCCAAAGAATGAAAATTGGGTTAAGAAGTTCCCTTACCTTGCGTCCTGTCTTGACTCGACCGTTCTTTAACCTCCTGAATAATAAACTAGAGTTAATTTATAATTTCTTAAGAACATTTTTCAAGTTCATTATCCCTTTTATATCACTTATTAGCATGTTATGAACATTATGTAATTATTTAAGTTAATAACGGTCATTTTGTCGATCTTAGGTACTTGAGTCAAAAATAAACTTCTTATAATTACAAGTTGTTCATGTGGTAAAATATCCATTATATCCCGAATTATATTCATGATTTAGGTATCATATATATCATATATATCCATTATATAAATTCATTTATAATATTCCATAACGTTTAGAGGTAAGAAACAAAATGCACCGTTCATGGAGACAGTAAGCCGTACGTACGCATGAACGCTACGTTCATTTCTATTTCATATTTAATGGAATGAAGTTATAATTAAATAAAGGTATAATATAATTCCATTATAATATAATGTATAATACCATTTACTCTATCTTTTATACATCCCACATATGGCATTAACGATTCAAATCACTTTGAGGGGGCGGTAGTCCGCACATCCTAAAATGAAATTACTGTGTTTTCCCATAATGGAAATCATAAAGTATTCCACAAATGAGAAATAAATAAGCATAAGGAAATCATAAACATAATATATATATCATATATGAAAATAGTTTCATCAAAATGGCCACCATTAGAGGTGTTATATGAGTGTTGAATAATCATCGTTTCGTGAGGCAGAAATTCGCCATCCACAGAAACAGTATGTTCCTTAACCATTAGATGTAGGTGTGTGTAATTGTAACTAGAATAATTATTATAACAACATCCTAGTATATTTAGGATACTGGTGTTGTTACAAATGAAATGAATAAAAAGAGTTTAGGGGGTTGGATAATCCAAATAAAACAAAATAACATAAGAGAAGACATTACCTTAAAATCGGGTAACTCTTTTGATTTGAGCCAAAGGCTTCCATGGGAAGAATTATGGCCAAAGTGAGGCTTCTAGGAGTAAGTTAGGGAAGTTGGGAGAGTATTTGGGCAGAGGTTGGCCGAGCCAAAAGGCTTTGAAGGTGTGAGTAAGGTGGTAGTGGTGGGGGCCTTTTATAAGTGGAGAGGAGGGGCACTTTTGGAAAGTAATGAAATGATACTTTATTATAAAATGAGTTTCAAATTTTAGAGATCCCACACTTATATAATTCGAGGATAAGGTGATAAGGGTTCGAAATATACTCATCCAATAGGCTTTCGACAAGTGTACTACTTAGATTTTACATTATCCTTCCATTTTATTAAAATCGTTAATTAATGAGGTAATCACTACATCATCATGGTGTCATAAATAATTTAATTTATTTAATGTCTAAAAATTATAAAAAAACTATCATGATGCAGTAAATCTTTTTATCATTATAATTAATATTTATAGTAAGAAATATGACTTGTATAACCCCATTTAAAAATTGTTTTAGTAAAACAATTTATGTTTGTGACATTTTTATTTTAACTTTAAATAAAAGTTATTTATGTAATTTTCCTACCAAAGTGGCTCCAGGGGGTCCCCAAGTTGACCGATGGATTGTCTTGGTTGTCCATGACACATCCAATAGGGGTATAACAAGGGTAATGGTCATTTACTATTATTATAATTTTATATTTACCTTAAATTTCACTAATTACCTTTAATCGCGATTAATTAAACTTAAAAGTTACTATTCACCAAAAATTATTTCAATCCCATTGAATCACATTTTACTTCCTAATGACAACCACGTATGTCGGATTTTTGAAAATCAAATCACAGAAGTGGTAATGTTTCATTTAAACGAAAAATCAGTTTTTTTTAACTACCACTTAGTGGTTTCACTATTCATCAAAAATTGAATATTTTCAGAACAATGCCAAAATTTCACCCTAAGCTATAATTGATATTCTGAATTCAAAAATGTTGTCTATTTTAAAAAATTCCAAACATATAAGTTTCATTAATTAATTTTATAATTAATTCCTGTTGTCACAACAAATAGCGTGTTTTTAAGAAACAATATATATCAAAAGATTGACAATTGTTTATGTCTAAGTTCAAAGTGAAATTAATTATAATTAACACCATTGGATAAAATGGTAAAAATATATATTCAAATTATACTTTAAAACAAATCAATAGTATAATTTATCACTATAAATTATTTTTATTTAAAAAATTGTTTTTAAGTATTTTTTACTATTCATAAAAAATTGGAAGTTCTCAGAAAAATACCAAAAATTCAACATAGGCTAATTTCGATATTCCGAATCCAAAACTGAAGTCCAATTTGAAATATAAAATTTATATAATTTCAAAAAGTGGGTATTACTATTCATAACGGCTACTTTGATTAGTTGCAGTGTGTTAGAACTCAAACTTGCATACAATGCAAGCTATTGCATTATTGAAAGAGAAGCGTATCGTGGAAGTTCGAGGTGTTACATTATGGGCCCCAACCATCACTACTTTTCATAAATAATCCTCATATATCAAAAAATAAATTTAATTTATGAACAATGTGCCATATCATCAAATATCCATTTTGAGTATAGAATATTGATTTTTTAATATTTCACTAGATAAAAAAATTACTTTTAAAGTAAATAACTGTATATAAAAATGATATAAAGTTAAAGTAATAAACATATCCATGATTAATAATATGGATATTTAGGGTAAATTTGATGACTAATGATCAAAAGAAATTGGATATTTCAATGGAATTTTAATGACCTTAAAAATGAATCAAGTAATTGAATGTCAATACTATCATTGGTCAAAATAATCAAAATATATTTGGGAAAAAAATAATGATGGTATCAATACAATATATCCCAAGTGGATTATATGTAAAATAAAGGTTTCTCATCATTTATTAATTGAAATACCATAAAAAATATTTAAAAAAATTCATAAGGGAAATATCCTTTTTATTTTGGAAATAAAATTTTAAAAATAAATGTTCAGAAAATATTTTTAAAATAATATTTATAGAAAATAACTTTTGAAACATACAAATAAATCCTTAAAAAATATGGTGGTCATGAATTTTACAAATTCTGTTCTTGTCATACAAAATAAAATAAATATTATTTCAACTTTTTGAGTAAAATCCAAACATTAATTATATTAGAAATAAAATAAATATTACTTTGAATTTTTTATGTAAAATGTCTAACATGGGTAAAAATATATTTAATAAATCATTTTTAAAATGTGAAAATATTTTTTAAATCATGGGTTTAGGTGAAAAGATTATTTGACCAAAGTGAGAAATGATGTCAGATTTTATTAAAAACATTCTAAGTCATATTATGTTCCAGAGAGTGTAAAAATGAAAAAATTACCAAAAAAATCATTAATAAAAAAGGAAAAAAATTTAAGGGATTTATTAGATAATTTTTAAATAATTTATTTTATTTTATATTCTAGTATGATTAAACCTCGTTAAAATGAGATTATGAAATGAACCCTTACAAAGATCGTAATGTTCAAGTGATGATTAATTGGTGAATATATTATGTGTATAATATGTATATACACATAAAAGTTTAAAAAACATAATAAATTCAAAATTATTTACACACATAATATTATAATTTTAGATATAATTAAGAAGTAATATAAGCCAATGAAAGGAAATTTAGATATGAAATTCTTTACCACTTGGAAACTTTTAAGTCAAAATCCATTTGGATGAAATAATTTTAATTGAAACTTAAAATAACATGAATTAGTAAGGAATAGTGATATTATATTTAAAATGGAAATTATTTACACTAAATCATAGAAAATAGGTTCATAACATTATAATATGCCTCAATGAAGAGAAATTGAGATGAAGTCCCTTCCCTTGAGTCTGACTCATCATGTAAGTTCATTATAATCTAGAATAATAAACTTTTGTTAATTATTTAATTTTTTAAGAAACTTTTTTAAAGTTTACTATTCATTTTATTTCACTTATTATCTTTTTATATAAAATAATTTAATCAATTAAGTTTAGGTCTGGTGTTTCAATGATATTTGACTTATGTGTCAAAATGACTTCTATAGGTTGAATATTGATCTAAGTGGTAATTTGTTCAAAATACATTGAATAATAATCATGAAATAATTATATTATATATAAATAAATGATAATTTTAATACCAATAATTGAATATGGTTTTTAGAAATGAATTCCATAATGATCTTGGAGAAGATAGGTTGTATGTACACAAGAGTAACGTCTCTATTTTTCATCATTCATTATGGAAAAGAGGATTGTAATATTTTATCTTTTTTATAATAATAATAATATCATAAGTTAAATTATATTACTTTATATATACATATATATGTCATTCATGTGGTGTGTTAATTAAAATTGAGAGACATCACTTCGGAAATATGGTAGTCCACACGTACATGAACGACGTTATCATCATTCAGTGAGTAAAAAGGGAAGAAATAAAATGATATATTATCTTTTAATAATGATAAATATTTAATTAATTTAATAATGATGTCATGAATATCACATATATTCATTAAATATAACCCTATTACTTTCCATGTAAATAGTTATCAGAAATTGAAAAACATCTCTTTGAGAGGTGGTAGTTCACCATAGACATGAGCAACATTATATTATTCCCTACAGAATAGAAAGTAAAAATATTATATATTATATAATGACTATAGTGGTATAAATATGTGATAAATATCATATATATACTTTATATCCATCATCATACCCAACCGTGAGAGGTGTTGATGGAAAACAAGTCACATCAGTTCACGAGATGGTACTTCACCCTACACAGGAGCAATGTTATCGTTTCCCGTTTTAAGCAAGATGAGATGGATATAGCTAATTAACTTAACATAATAAAATATAAATAAATATTATATATATATATATATTCTATATAATCATAAATTAATAATATTATATAGAGGTGGATGAAGAAATAAAACAAAAATCCGTAGTTGGGAATTTTCCCTCCTCTCAGAACAAATCATTAAGAATATACCAAATGAATTCCTAAAATGGACGTATAAAAATATATATTTTAATATAAGGTTATGTAAGTTGGGATTTTATTTGGGATGGGATTATCGAAACCAAAATTGCTTGGATGTGTGAAGAAGATAGGATAGGGGGTGGCCTTTTATAAGATAGGTGAGTGGTAAACTTGTAATTTTTTAAAATAAAAAGGTATAACAATCTTTTTTTACATGGAAAAGTATAAAAATGGTATATTTTATAAAATTATAAATAATAAGGTCTAAATATTTCAATAAAATATATTTTATACATATTTTAGGTCTTTTTAACCAAGATATTTTTAGTTTAATCCCTCAGTAAATCAATTTTTAACTTAACCGTGGTGAGTAATTATACTATTTTTACTGTTCATTTTTGAAAAAAATTAAGTTTAAATCATTATATAATATAAAATATTCTGATTATAAATATGTAATCCATTTTTTCAAATTCAATCCATAGGAGTGGAAGAATCCAATTCAATATTCTACACACAGACGCGACAAAAAAGAAGGGTTTCAAAGAGAAAATTCTTATGAGTATAGATAGGTTTAATTTAAAAATTCAAAATTATATTTAATAAAATTACCTAAATTTTATTTATTATAATATAATTGAACAAATTATACTAAAAAATATATTTAAAATATAATTTATTTTGGTCTATAATTTTAATTAAAATGTAGTTTTCAAGAAAAAGAATTATTTTTCACGATTAATAATAATGAAATATTTCAAAAAAAATCCCAAAAGATAACCATAATATAAATTTGATCTTATTATTTAAAAAATTAATTTAATTTTATCAAATAAATTTTATGAAATTCGTTAAAAATTATTTTCAATTATGTTCACAAAGTGCGAGTGATCCGTCTTTAGAAAAAATATAGTTTTTCCGAAAACCGATCTTTTCCATTCAGATGATTCATATTTTTTTCTAATAGATATATAACCAATTATTTTTTTTATATATTTTTAAACCATATAATTTTCATAATTTTTTTATTACTATTCATACCATCCAATTTAACCACTTGGTTATTACAATGTACTATATTATGGTCCATTTAGACTTTGGTTTGTGTTTTCTGCAAGCAATTAAAGATATTAAAAATAAAGAAATAAATTTTATGGGTTTTTAAGCTTGGTGTTCCATGTCACATAAGTTACTAAATAGAATATTATTATTTTGTAATTTTGAGTTGTTAAAATCAATAAATATTTTTATTTACTTTCATTGATAGGTGTAGGAACTTAGTAGAGTTATATAAGGTTTTCAGAGTTGGTTGTAGGAAAAGGTAGATAAAGAACCTTATAAGGATGTCTTTGTTTACCTTAAGTAGTTAATCAGATTCTTAGTAATTTTAAGTCATTTCAAGATAATTAAAACTTAATGGAATCTTTATGATAATTTTTTGATGAATACTTAGTGAAACATATAAAAATGTGAAATATAATAAGAAAAGAAAGAAGAGAATCAAGAGGATGGAGTTGCCCATTTATGACCATGAAATGCCCATAAAATAAAATATGTAATTGTAAAAATCATCATATTTATATATTTTTTATTTTATATAAATATGATCATTATTATAAGATTAAAAAATCTGGACATTTAAGGATTGATCAAATATTTTTCAATACTCACTAGGATGATTTTATATTTAGTAATTCCTCTAATGAATCTTCTATTCTTATACAGATTGAAACAGTTAGAGAGATCCTATTTTTTTCCAAGTAATACACCAAAACTATAGTTTATTTAATTGGGGATATATTGGAGGAGGTGTATTACCTCACTTATACCCTGGACATACTCTAAAGTAACTACTTGTAACACCCCGATTTTTATGAATTATTATTTTAGAATAAATTAAATTTTAATGATGAATTGCATTACATGATACACCAAGTTATGATTTATTTATATGAATAAAAAATTACATAATTAATTACAAAAAATAATGATTTATCTTTCATTAAAATCAATAATGAATTTCATTGATAACTTTCATTACATATAAGATCGAGTTATACCAAAATACAATGTACTATTAATATTGTTATGAAAATATTATAATAGTTATCACCTAGATATTGGATTGGATGTTAAAAATAAGAATAAATAAATTATTAGAATATTATTTACACATTTTTACATAATGAATCTTTTGGTTACTGATTAATTAGAAAGAAAAATAAAAAAAATTGAATATAGAGGATGTGTTTTTGTGGAAAAATTGTTTTTATGCAAACCAAAATTTTTTATCATAATAAATTAAATTAATCACTAATAGTGAGAGATATTAGTGAAATTTATATATTATATATTCAATAAAATGTTTTGAAATTCATTGAAAAAGTTTTATGTGAAGAGAATATGAACAGATCCAATTTTAAGCATAAAAAACTCTATTTTTCCAAAAGACACTTTTTCTACCTTTTTATATAAGGCTTGTATTAAAAATAATTTTTTAAATTTTATAGATATAATTTTAAAAAATCAACTTATTTTTTGACAGTGTAAAATTTAAATTATGTTAGGGTGATTATTTGGTATTATTATGAGAAGTTTCTTTTTTTGATGACTAGTGAAAAATATTGAATTTAAATTTAAAACTAACTTTAAATATAAATAATTTACCAGATTAAATTATTTTTTGAATTAGTTTTGAATTATATTTAGTTAAATTATAAATTTATTAATCAAATATAATTAATTTTAATAAATTTAAAATTGAAATTGGATATAAAAACATTAAATCTTTTGAAAATTTTCACTTAAAAAGTTTATTGTCTTGTCCCGTTTGTGAGATTAATCTTAAATTATATTTTGACACTTCTGTGATTGAATTTTTAAAAAATTAATCCATATTTTTATTAATAATAATTTGTATTCTATAATAATTTGAACTTTTTTTATAGTATTTTTAAAAATAGTAAAAAATAATTACAGTGATTAAGAGAAAAACTAGTTTTCTAATAGAATAACCATTAAACATAAGGAAATAATTTCTTATAAACTTACAAAAAAACCCATTTTATAGACATAGTTATACCATATAACCTATTTTATATAATATGGTAATTATTGGAGCCACAAGATGTAAGGGAGACCTCCCAATAGTGATTGCCTTTTGGTATTTTCAAGAATGTGACTCCTCTTCCACTATAAAAGGGATCACACCCCCACACTTATTCAAACATATAAAGAAATTTGGATCATAAAAACCCTGAAAAAGTCAACTCCAAACTTCCCTAAACTCATAATAGAATACTTAAATTTTTAATATATCCAACGAAACAATTCATTTAGTGCAAACCAAAAAAAGATACCCAAATAAGAGGCAACATTCATCAACAGATATTTCTGTTTAATTTTTTCCTAAATCCCTTTCATTTATTTTTATATCAGGATTATATAAAATAATAATTATCTTAAATGTTATGATTTTTTTTCTATTAAGGTTATGACCTACAACTTCACACAATTACATCAAATGGAATATACAATCATCATTTGTGTGTACGACATACTACCACCTAGTGAACCAATGTTGTTCGTTCTTCCATTTACATCATTCAAGGATTAGAATAATATTGTATTTATAGTTTATATATGATATATATGATATTTATAATGTATTTATGATTCTGGGATTTTAATATAACACATACCTTCATGATTTCAATTTTTTGGTCCGATGATAACATCGTTCGTGTGTGTGGTAGACTACCGTATCACGAAACGATGTTGTTTGCTCAAACTATACAGGGAATGTACTAATAAATATTTTAATATAAATATGTGATATATGTAAAATAATAATTATATTTTAATGATAATATATATATATATATCATTTATTGTTTTTCATTCCACACAATCAGAAAATGGAAATAGTGCAAATGCTTACATTTGACCTACTATCTCCATGAATGGTGTTTGTTATTTCATATTTCTATATATTATAGATTATTATAAATACTTATATAATGAATATATTTTATATTTATATTCTATTAACATTATTTAAATTATGAAATCATAATCTATCTTATAGTACCAAGAATAACAAGACAAAACATGTTTAGAAAACAAATAGATATTATCCTAAAACATAAATGAAACAAGGAATTGTTAATAAATGGGTAATATAATGTCATATGTAAATAATATATGAAATTATTTGTATGAATATTTTTTGGGATATTTTATAATAAACTTATACTTATTATATAGGAGGTTTTAACAGGTACGATGGAAGTCAAGACTTAAGGTAATGAGATTTATAGTCTTACTTTAATTTCTGCGAGACTTATGTCATATTACACACTAATTTCTTTTGTGTGGTGTATATACTGCCTCATGAATTTTTATATCATGAAATTAATTTATTTAATTATAGTAAAAGTTTAAATATATGTTATTATTTTATGGATATCATGATTCAAAAGTTACTAATTTAGAAAGGGATCTCCATCTAAATTTTATTTTCTATGAGACACAAGCCATGTTAACCACCTATTTATTTTATTTAGTTTTTATAAATCCCATGAATGAATTTTATTATTCTTATACAGATAATTAATGAAATTTAAATATATATTTTAGTATTTTTTTCATGGGGTTTACTGTTAAAATGTTACCAAAGCAGTAAGGGAATTTTGTCTCAATTTTACTTCTTTGAGAAAAATGTCATATAATGCACCTATATTCTTTTATAAGGTGTATATAATGCCCCATTAAAATTTTATATCATGAATATCTTTTTTTCATTTATATTTTAAGATTCATGTGATTCTATTCTTTTAGGGGCATTATGATTCAAATTTACAAAAGTTGTCAGAGTTCATTGCTACAATCTCATTGTTTATGTGGATTGTTTATAATTATTCTTCAATTGATGAAAAAATATGATCCATTTATAAATATTTATCATGAATTTTATTATACTCTATTTATTCATTATATATTCAATTAATGGTACTATTCTTCTACTCTTTTTTACATAAGATAATAAAGAAAATGTTGTTAATAAATTCAGAATTCATTTTACTCTTTAGTAAAACATCTATGTTTATTCAAAACCATTTCTAGAAAAGTGATTTCGAAAATTTTATAATATTATTCTATGTTTTCTAAAATAAGTTCTTACCTATATTTTACCTATTTATAAAATGGTTTTAAAATTAATCTTCTTACTCTTTTCTGAGAAAGATGATTTTTAAAACATTTTATGATGAAAAAGGATTGTTTGACATGCACTGATTTGTTCGTCTTCATGAATGTCATTTCTTTTATGATGCCTTTTAATTTATATAATATTATTTTTAAATAATTTTATCCTAATTTTATATAAATTCGTTTTTTTAAAATTTTTTCCAAAGAAAATGGTTTTAAAAAAGTATTTATGTTTAAAAAACTATTTTCCAAAGAGAAAATCATTATTTTAAGAAAAAATTATTAAATTATCATTAAAAATTATTTTCTATACATTATTAAATATAGTTGTGATACTCATGACTTACTAGGAATATGATCAAAGGACACCATTCTTATTATTTCTTTTAATGGTTTACGTTTAAGATGATATGTTTTCTTTGAAACTCATTTCTCTTCCATAGGTTCTACCATGATAAAAGTCTTATAAAACCCACTTATTTTCGTGAGTAATTCTATGATAAAATTATTATGAAACCTATCTGTTATCCATAGTCTATGATATGATGACTTTTTATGATACCCACTTCTTTTCATGTGTTATGATAGGATGAATGTTTATGATCATATGAAACATAGTTTTATGATTTCATTATGGGATTGGGGGGATCAATATATCCCTCTAAATCATTACTTAAAGATAAATGTTATATGATTTCAAGGTTTACACGATTGTAAATCCCCAGAATTCAATTATATGGTGTATGGGAGGGAATCTGAATCCCATAATCAGAGTTTACATCGGAGGTAATCCCAAGCCCACAACAAGAGGGTATACAGGAGGTCATCCAAAGCCTATAATAAGAGGGTACATAAGAGTGAATTCCAAGCCTATAAGAATAGTGTAAATGGGAGGTCATACCATGCCCAAAACAATAGGGTACATAGGAATTCATCCCAACTCCAAATAAGGTGCACATGTGATTATCCAAATCCAAACATGTTATGAAGGTACTGGTTGGTAGCCTTGAAATAATATTTTATATTCTTATGTGTATACCAAAATTCAACATCTTATTCTGATGATATTATCTAATGGCTTATGCTCTTAATTCCCTTATGATTCATGTATTATGATCTAATAATATTTATTCCATGACTCATTTTTATGATGTTTGATATGTAGGGTATAATATTAAAATGTTATGTTCATGTTATCACACACTTATTTTCATGTTATGCTTATATATCTCCTTTTTTAACCCTTACTGAGCATCTAGGATCACACTTTCTTATGTTTCCTTTATCAAGGTTATGATGAAAGGTTTTAAGTAGAAGTAAAATTTTTTGAAGATATTTGTGGGAAACATTGAAGGTCTTTCACCCTGTTTGAAAATTGTGTTCCAAGTTTCCAAGGACACAAAACTATTACTGTCCTGATGCATGGACTTTTGTAATGTGTTATATATTCACCTAAATGATTAAATATTAATTTATATTAATCCCAGGTCTCTATAGTAGGTATCAAAGGTATTTTTATAGTGTTTGGAAACTACAATAAAAAACAGTAGTGAGATCCCTTAGAATATTTTTAATAATATGTACAGGGATGTATGTACGGATAAGTCTAGGGATTAGTCAAATTTTATGAAAATGTTCTGGAATTTTGGTAATGGATAGAGCAAGTGGTTTCTAAGAAATAAATCCCTATCAGTATACTATAAGTGGATATGGATCAAGCATAGATGTAAAAATGTGTAATAAACCTTAAATACTATATTGAGCAACACATAGTCTATAAATGGTGCACAATATTGGGAAATGCAACACACCTGGTTTGACACTCCCATGGGATATTATTTGGGAATTCAAAAAATCCTTAGAAACCATTATAATATTTTTTAATGGAATATGACTATGAATAAACAATGATAAAACTAAGGTTTCACATATTAAAGAGGTAGGTGTCATTATTTAGATATCCAGTAAGATATTTTTCATGAATATGAGTTTTTCCTCTATTATAAGTGTATCTCACACAATGATTTCTAGTTTTAGAACATGGATGGAACCATAAAGAATTTGGTTAACATTGAATGTGGCAAAATATTTACTGATGAGCAGCTAAATGGGATAATGGTTGGAGTAAAGGTTTCTGTTATTATGTCTAATCGGATTTCATGAAACAAGATTAATAATGTTTATCTTAACCAAATCATAGTATCACCAAATAATAGAATGGAAGAGTTATACAAGATATTTGGTGAATGTAACCATGGAGGAATGATGATTTAGTTTCCTATATATCAAAAAATGTGGGAAGAATCACTCAAGGTAATGTCTTAAAGTATTGATAAGATGTCATATTTTTAGTAAATAAGGCCACAAAATAAGTAATTTAAAAGAAAAAAAATGAAGAGTTTAGTTAATGCAATGGATGTGAATATTGGTTTCCCTAAGGTACTATCAATAGTTGAAAATTTTAATTGCGGAATGAAATGGAATTATAAAAATCAATGTCTCATAGGGAAATGCCATGAAGGGAATTAAAAAGGTTATAAGAGTAATGGTCTTACTTCTAATGATGAAGATACCACAAGAGACATATGAAATGTATGTACAATTATAATAGTATTTTTTATAAACATTAATTAATTGAGTTTGATAAATGATAATAGATGATTCATATTCATCTTTTATGAAATGGGTATTAAGGAATAAGATGATTAATCCTGGGTATTTTTTTTGGGAAATTAATGGGGTGAATGAAGTGTATATGTATTAGAATTCAAGAATTATTTTTTATGATTCCTAAAGTATATATTTTTCATTCATGATTTTTAAAAATATATTGAATGGTGTTGATGACCTAGAAAAGTTATTTAATGGAAATGTGATATTTTTTCAAAGGAAGGAAACACTTAATGTGTTCTTGTTTTTGGGAAAACTATGTTTATCTTTGATAAAGTGATGATTGTTTTGGATAAGTTAAATCAAATTGTATTCATGACCTCAAAACTGATTTTTTTTAAAAAGTGTTTTATGATATCATTTATTATATTTACAATATTTCTTTATTTAAAAAATATATCTAATAATCTATAACCTATTTACAGAAGAGAGAAGTGTGTATGTTTTAAATAATTTTTTATGGAAATTCATGTTATTACCATGTTTCATGATAATACATATTAAAGGTATTGACATGTTTGGTATGTGATATCCATGGGATACTTTATGATATATGAGGGATCAATATTAATAAGATTTTGAGAAACTGTTTGATATATTTTCTAAATTTTTGTGTTTTTAAATTTAGTAATTGTTACAAGGTTACACATTTATGAAATGGTTTAATTTAAACATCATATGATGTTCTAGAGATTAAAGTATTATCTCTCTACATGATGATTTATGCACATTAGATAACCCATACTAACCATTTTTCTTTTACTATAAGAAAATATAAATTGAATGACTTATAATTCTATTTATCAAACTTATCATTAGTTAGTGCTTCAGGAAAAAAATATCACCTTTATTTTTGGAGTAAGAGATGAATTGGATAATGGTAAAGGAACAACCAAATGGAGAGATTTTTCATATTCAATGAAATGAAATCAGATATTAATATATTCCTGTTAAAATTCATTATCTCTAAGAAATGATCTTAAAATAAAAGGTTGTCCTATCTTCCTCATTTTTATGATATCAATTAACCTTTTGTGACTCTCTGGTCTATGGTTTTATGATCAATAAACTTATATGGATCATGGAATTTCTTTTTATCAATTATCTTGACGACTCTCTATTATTATTTATGCTTTTCTTCTATGTCCATATTTCACTTGTCACCAATGTTCTCTAATATTGAAACCAAGTTATCAATTATTTTGCGTAACAGTTATTTTTCAAAATTCTCCATTTTAATGAAAATTTTATTACTCATTTTTTTGATGTGGGATAAATGTAATTAAATTTCATGTATTAAAACTTTTATAACCCAAATTAATTTCAAGGAAAAATTCATTTTAAGGGGGGTAAAATGTATAACCCAGAGTTTTTGTGATTTTTTTCAAATAAATAAAATTTCAATGATGGATTGCATTACACAAGACCACAAGATA
Source organism: Viscum album (assembly GCA_963277665.1). Classification (NCBI taxonomy): domain Eukaryota; kingdom Viridiplantae; phylum Streptophyta; class Magnoliopsida; order Santalales; family Viscaceae; genus Viscum; species Viscum album. Next base: position 660,316,695 of record OY728140.1, read on the forward strand.
AAATATATTTATTCAAAACACCATTTTTAGTTTTCATTACACAAAACACCGAGTTATATTGTGTAAAACACACAAATTACTTTCTTTGACAACTTCTGTTACATGCAAGACTTAGTTTTACCGAACTACAATGAACTATTAATATTGATTTTACAATATTGATATAGTTATCATCTATCTGTTGTAATGGAAGTTAAAAACAATATTAACTAAATTATTAATATATGTGTGGCACAGTATTATATAATGAATACTTATATTTTCAATTAATTATTAATGAAAATAACAAAACCAATTGAATATAAAGTATTTGTTTTTGTTAAATTTTTTATGCGATCAAGGAATTTTATCTGAATAAATTAAATTAATAACTATTATTGAATTATATTAATGAAATTTATATGTTATTTATTGAATAAAATGTTTTGAAATTCATCCATTAATTTTTGAAGGCATAAAATTAGAACAAATCAAATTTTAAGAATAAAAATCACATTTTTATAAAATGTAGTTTTTCTGTGTTTTAATGGAAGACTATTTTTAAACATTAATTTTCAAATTTATAAATTTTATTTGAAAAAAAAATTATTTTTTCAAATTTGAATGTAATAATTTCCTTAGGTTGAATTTTTAGTATTATTCTGGGAAGTTTCATTTTTTTGATGAATAGTGTAAGATAATTAATTTTAATTGAATAATGAATCTTTAAATAAATAATTTACAATGTTAAATTATATTTATAATTGTTTTAAAACTCTATATAGTCAAATTATACATACATTAATCCAATTAAGGTCATTGGAATAAAATTATCATTTAAATTGGTTACAAAAACTTTTTAAACTTGTTACCATTTGAACTTGAAAAACCCATTTTTTCATCCCTGTCCATGAGATTATTTTTAAATTAATTTATATTACTTATATGAGTTGAATATAGATAAATTAATTCCATATTTGGAATCCAAATAATATATAATTTATAATAATTAAAACATAATTTTTGACAAAAATGACTAGTAAAAATTGTTAAAATTAATCATAATGATTTAGAGAAAAAATGAGTCTACTATGGGACTAAACTTTAAAATTAAGGGAACAAATTACATAGAAACTTTTCCAAAACCCATATTATGGAAATATTTATACCATATTACTTCTTTTATCTAAAATGTTTCATTATTGGTGTCACATGATGTAAGGGAGAGCTCATAATATTGTTACCGTTTAATATTTACAAGAATGTAACCACATCACTTATTCACACCACTCAAGCCATTTGATACATCCAAAACCAAAAAAAATCAATTGAAAAACTCCCTCACATCCTCATAAAATACTAAATTTTAATATAAATCCATCCAAGTAAGCCATTTGGTGAAAACCAAAAGAAGATACCTGATAAAGAGGTAATGTTCATCAATGAATGTTTTTATATTATTTTTTTCTCAAAACCCTAAATTTGTTTTTATATTATGATTATATAAAAAAAAGTATTATAAATGTTATGATATGTTGTTTTTTTTAATGTTATGACCTAAAACTTTCCAAAGATTTATTGAATGAGATACACAATCATCATTTGTGTGTATGACGTACTACCCCCTTGCGAGCTGATATCGTTCATTATTCCATTACAACCTATAAGGGTTCTGAATAATGATTTATTTATAGTTTATATATGATATATATGATATTTGTAATTTATTTATTTTTTTTATTTTGTTATATAACACATTCGTTTATTCTTTCCATTTTTTGAGAATATGCTAACGTCGTTTGTGCGTACGGCGGACTACCGCCTCACGAAGTGATGTGACTCTTTAATGGTTTACATGGAATGTGTAAAGGATGGTTTTAACAGATATATATGATATATATATATATATATATATAACATAAAAATTATACTCTAATATATATATATATATCATTTATTTTTCTTTCCTTAAATATGAAAAGAAATTGGAAGTAGCATTCATGCATACATACGACCTACCATCTTCCTGAAAAATATATTTCATTTCCTATTTATATGTTTTATATATTATTATATATACATATATAATGAATATATATTATATTTATAACATTTTTTACACTATATGAATTAGGAAATAATTATCTATGCAAGATTTCCAAGAATAAAAAGTCAAAACATGTACAAAAAATAAAGCGATTTTTACGAGAAAACACTACTTAGACATGGAATTGTTATTAAAAGGGAATTATAAAGACATAATTAAATTATACATGATATTATATATATGAAGATAGTTCTTATGTATTTTAATATTAAACATAAATTTATTATAAAAGAGATCTTAAGGAGTACAACACTATTCTAGGCTTAAGGTAAATGGATTTCTAGTCTCACTTTTATTTCTATAAGACTTATGCCATATTCACCACTCTGTTATTTTGTGTGGTTTATATACTTCCATATAACCTTTTATGTCATGGATTTTATTTATTTCATGATATTATAATTTTAAATTGATGTCATTATTTCATAGATATCATGATTCTGATGTTACTTGTAACACCCCAAGCTTTCACGGTACACTTCTCTTGGAATAATACAATAGCGTGTGTTATACGCAACTTCGTGTTCTAACACACCACAACCAATCATACTGGCCGTTAAGAATATTAATAACCACTTTTTGAAATTTTATACAGATTATCTTTCAAAATAAACTTCATTTTTGGATTCGGAATATCAAAATTTTCTTGGGGTGAAATTTTGTTACTTTTGAGATAACTTTCATATTTTGATGAATAGTGAAAATTACTAAATTTTAATTAAAAAAACTTTTTTAATAAAAATAATTAATAGTGATAAATTATGAATTTCAGTGGTTTTAACATATATTTAGAATATATTTTTACCATTTAACCCAATGTTGGTCATTGGACATAATTTCACATTTAAACTGGACATAAGTAAGTGTCAATATTTTGATAGTTATTATTTCTTAAAAACATGATATTTGTTTTGACAATGGGAATTAATTTAAATTAATTAACTCAAATTATATGTTTTGAATTTGGTAAAATATATATCATTATTTAATCCATAATATCAAATATAGCTTAGGCCGAATTTTTGGTATTTTTCTGAGAAACATAAATTTTTGATGAATAGTGAATAACACTAAGTTATTGGTTAAAACCAATTTTTTTATCTAAATTAATTTATGTAAAAATAGATAAATAATACTTATATAAGATCATTTTAATTAATTGGAGTCAGTTTATAATAATTTAAGATATATAAAAAATTTATGGAACTTTTCACCGTCTTTTACCCACCTCTTAGGAGCTTTTGCCAATTCACATAAATCTTAATTTTACCACTTCTGTGAGCTGAATTTTGAAAATCATAGAGACACAGTTAATATCAAAGAGTAAAATGTGGTTCAATGAGATGAAAATAATTTTTGTTGAATAGTAACTTTTTACTTTTATTTTCCACGGTTAAAAGTAAATAGGGTAATTAAGGGTAAAAATGATATTAATGTTACCCTCACACATTTCCTAATTCTATTGGATGAGTTTATCTCGACCAAAAACAACCTTAGGACTAAAATATTATCATTTAGGTCCACTTGGATTAGATTAGGACATTTATTATTATTTAATTCAAAGAAGAGTTAAAAGAGTTAAAATCAAAGTTTAATAACTAAAACATTTTTAATATAGGGTTCTGCATAAGTTAAATTCGATTATAAATATTCATTAGAAAGCTAAAAATATTTCCTACATCCTGGTATTTTAATTATTATTTTTAGACAATATATAAATAAATTTATTTATGATACAATGATGATACAGTAATTACCTTATTCATGAAAGAATCAAATAAATGGTATTATAAATATTAAAATAAATATAATTTCAAAGTTTTTATGACATACAAGGATTTTCTAGGTGAACATGACATGTTAGGATTTATTTAATGTAATTTTTTAAAGTAAACATGTTGTTATTATTAAAAACAACAAATACCAAATAGTGTCAAAATTGACATAAAATAGGTTTTAAAACAAATATTCTATTATTAATTGATATAACTGTCCGAAAAATCTAAGGTTAGTCCAAAAGACTTATATAATAATATATATGACATTAATGAACCAATTGAGGTTCTATTGGAAGTATATAGTATGTTTATTAACCATATAGTGTAAAAATACAAGAAGACGCGGTAAAAGTTAAATTATTTATCTTAGAGTTAAATATAAATGATGAGGTTAAAATGGTAACCTAAACTTGTATAAAACCTATTGGTTGAGTTTTTTTCACCTATCCCCACCTTATACTTTAAATAATCAACTTTGGATCCATTAGAAATCGAATATGAATTTATTATAAAATAATATTTTATGTTTTTCCTAAGGTGCCCCTCACCCCTCTTATAAAAGGGCACTCTCCCGCCTCTCTAATTAACACCTTATGATCCATTTGGATCAGACAAAACCTGCCCAAATACTCTATCAACTATCGTCCCTTCAACCTAGAGGCCTTAGTTTGATCAGAAATCCAACCTAAGGATCCCTTTTGATCAAATCAAAAGGAAGAACCCGAAGAAGAGGTAATGATTTCACCATCCTTTTTCAAGTTCCTTTCTTCTTCAACTTCATTTTTCTTTGTTGTTTCAATTATAAAGTAATAAATACAGAATATTCTATATAATGTGATTTTATTATAATTATGGTACAACAAAATTCATTATTCTATCCACCCTTTGAATGACATGTCACCATACGTGCGTATGTACAACTTACCGTCTCCACGTCGCGGTGTAATTGTTATTCAATACATTATTATTTTGATGGGTATAATAATGATGTGTATTTGATAAATATAACATTATAAGTATTATTTATATATCATATACCATCAAATTATATATTATATTAATATCAAAATAATGATATTGTCGCTCGTACGTACGTACGGATTACCGTCTCCACGACGCAATGAGATTCATTTCCAAGTTCACCATTCATCAACGATTATAAAAATATATATTCTGAATAAGTATGTAATATATGAAATAATAAAGCTACTATAGATATATATATTTATATATATAAGTATTTATGTACTTACATATATCTTATTCACTTACTTATTTTCAATACTATATAAAAACGGAAACAACGTTTATGCGTACGTACAGACTACTGTCTCCATAAACGGTGTTTTTCATTTCATATATATATCTATTATAAATTTTTATATTCTAAATATATATGATAAATAAATCATGTTTTATATTCTGGAAGTATTTAAATCATGATCTATGTGATACAATCAATAGTTACAAGTTAAAACACGTACGATAAAGAAAGCGATTATTACCGAAATTTTAATATAACAGGGAAATTATTATTAAATGGGTAGTATAAAGTCATAAATGAATAATTTATGATATCATAAATATTAATATGGTTCTGTTATAATTTAATAACATACTATAGTCTTCATACAGGAGGCTAAATATACCCCCGACTAAAGGAAAGTGCAAGGTAAGGGGTTTTCATCTCACTCCTTATTCCCATGAGATTCATGCCATATTGCCACTATTACCTTTTGTGTGGTGTATGTACTGCCCATAATTGTATTATTTATGTAATAAACTTTAATTTATGTGTATTTACATATTTATTGTATGATACCTCTTTCATGGGGTGTATGTTTCGTAAGTTACCAAATTGGTAATGGTTAAGTTCATAATCTCTTTATTATCCGAGTTTGTTTTTACGTAAGTATCTACTGGGAAATATTTATTATCCATGTCCATGTTTTATGAAAGTGTTTTCAAAGGGATTATTTTAAGGGACTTTTTACTAAAAAATCATTTCAAATGTTTTAAATATTTATTATTCCAAATCGTTCTCATTAATGTCCATGTCTTCAAAATGATTTTTAAGGATTTATTTATATGGACATGAATGTTTTTAAAATGTTAATTCCTTTAAAAAGTTTCAAAGTGGTATGGGACATTTTGATTCAAAAAATTTCTTTAAATGACTTCTTTTCCACATTGTGTGACTTTTAAATGATTTCAAAAAAAGAGATATTTCTCTCAAATAGTTTTGATTTCATCTATGTCAACATCCTTTGATAAATTTTACACTTGTTTGAAATTGATTCATTATGATACAAATAATCCATATTGTATTTAAGGTTTTGTGATATGTTTGACTATGGATGAGTCATGTTTATTCCATTAATGTATTATGAATAATGTTTTGGAATTTAGTATGCTAGTTTTAATACGAATGATTATGTTATATTTCATCCAATTCTTAAGATGAATGTGTTGGACTAGTATGTTCCGGGTTGGGTTCCGGTTACAGCAGAGCCTCCAGGTTGGTGTCTAGTTATTAGAGGCACTCCAGGTTGGTTTCCGGTTATTAGAGGCACTTCAGGATGGTGTCCGATTATTAGAGGCACTTTGGGTTGGTGTTCGGTTATTAGAGGCACTCCGTGTTGGAGTTCGGTTACAGAGGCTCTCCGGGTTGGGTTTCAATAACAGTTCTCCCTTAGGTCTTGGAACGAGTCCTTGACACAGAAATTAATGTTCTGCATTATGCATTCCATCATTATGAAAGTGGTTATTGATATTTCATGTGATTATTTGACTAGTAGAATATCCATGTGAATAAGTAAATGACATTATTTCATTTTATTTTTTCCATATTATACATAAGTTCAACATTAAAAGGATTTTGTTTTAGTTATACATTGCCTTAAATGTTTATGCTTATTTATTAAAGTTTCCGCTATATTGTTATGCTTACTGAGAATCTGAGCTCACCCCTTTCTATGTTTTATTTTTCCCAGGATTCCAAGAAGTGTATTGTGATTGATATGATGGGTTAAGCCAAGGGAATAATGGAATTCATAAAGGATTATTTATGTTGTTTTGATATAAAGTTTGTAACATTCATGTATGTAATCTATTTTCCAAGATTGCTAAACTGATCATTCCTTCGGGACATGATTCCTTGTAATCATTCCAATTTATTAAAATAACGCACCGAATCTAGGTAACTGGGGTCGAGGCGCTACATTACTCCAGTAGTAAGGTACCTATGTCTCAATTTTATTTTTATGAGATAGAATCCATGTTCACCACCTTGATCTTGTATATTGTTTTTATACTACTACTTACTCATAAATATTTTGGTGGATTATTTCTAGTGGTCAAATTTTGGTGTTTCAATGTTCTACACAATCATTCATATTAGTCTCACCATTTGTTAAAATTTCACATAAGCTCCCTATAGTTTCTGCATCAATAAATGGGAATGGATATGCTATTCAAAGGTAGGTAGTCAATTGGGATTTCAGACCCAATGAAAATTAAGAACTCACATTGGTATAGAGGATGGTATTTGGGGCCCATCACACCCTTTTGGGGGGAATGTTTTCCTACCCTATGTCACTCTTATATATTTAAGATATGTTTACGAATCTATTCTTAATTCTGATATGAGACAGTTTTCCTTAACAAAATAGTCATTGACTATGTCTATTTATATGAAAAGAGAAGGGGGGGGGGGTATTATTTGTGATTCCATTGGTATTTATCTGAGGTTCTTCATACATTTCTATTTTTTGGGTAGCTATTTATATGTTGAAGTAGTATAACATGTCACTCTTGTGTTTGTTGTTTTCCAAAGATGTGATTAATATTGCAACGATGGGATTGAACCAATATGAGGAAACTTATGTATCTTGTTTTATAGTAGATTAAAAACCTATATTTTTTTAAACCCATTAAATAAAATGTCTTATACGAAGGAAATATATATGGACAATTCAAATAATTTTATTTGAGATCAAACCTTAAGGAGGGGTCATACGTATCCTCATTATAGCATGAATCAGAGATAATATAGATTTTTCACATCATTGAGACTTTCCCCAAGGTATATACCATTGTATAATGTGTAATTATCTCATGGAACTTATCGAGGCTAACATACAGAGGTTGAATTGGTTAGTGAAGATTAATGATTTCAATGATGTGCTCATTGGGACTCTCTAACCCCACACTATCTATGATTGATTTGGGAAAGAAGGGATATAAAGTAATTATCCTCATTGTATATGGGTCCAAGTATTATGTGATGGGAAAAACCATTGGATTCTTAATTTAGAGATCATGGCTTTGGAAGGTGTCCCATATATCCTAGTTATAAAAGAAATCAGAGTAATTGTAGCTTATTAATTTCTAAATCTATTGTTGGATGATGAAATACGATCAACCCTTGGGAGATGTTGGTTATTGATGGTTGAAATTTTAGAGACATGGTATTACTTACACCGAGTTGGATGCACATATGAATTTGGTTTTGGGCCTTAGAAAGGCATCTTATGCATCCTGGTTATGTTAGGAATCAGATTCCTCATAGTTTAATAAGAAGAGGCTTACACATTGAGGCTTCCCTTATATGTGGGACATATCATATTTTTCCATTGATTGGGGCTTACACACTATTGTTTCCCTTTTCATGATAGAGAATTATGACATGAATTATATGATGATTGAGACTCCATAATACCACATGATATATGCTTAGTGTGAGAAATAGGGGATGGAAAAAAATTAGCCTCATTGCTTATAGATGCAAGAATTATGTATCGGGACATCCCTTTGGTGGTTTGATATGTATATCGGGCCTTTAGAAGGGGTCCATCATATCCTGGTTGTTGTAGGAATCAGAGTTATCATAGTTCATTAAGTTGGGGATTATACATTGAGGTTTCTTTTATAATTGAAGTCATATAATATTATGCCGCTGATTGGGGCTTACACACTGAGGTTTCCCTTATGTTTGGAAAATATCATATTATTCCGCTGATCGAGGATTACACAGGGAGGTTTTCCTTATATGGGAGACATATCATATTATTCCACTGATCTTAACTTACACCCCGAGGTTGATATCATATTATTCTAATGATTGGGGATTACACGCTGTGGTTTCCATTATAAGAAGGACATATTAAATTATACCACTGATCAAGGCTTATACACTGAGGTTTTCTTTATATGAAGGACAAATAAAATTATGTTTTTTATCATGGGTCACACAATGAGCTTTCCAATATATTAAGTACATATCATATTATGCCACTGATCAGGGCTTACACACTAAGGATTCCATTATATGTTGGACATATCATATCATGCTACTGATCAAGGCTTACACATGGATTTTTCCATTATATATGGGACATATCACATTATGACATTGATCAGAGATTATGCACTGAGATTTCCTTTATATGTTTGCTGAGTAAGGTTATTTTTTTTGTACGAGTTCTTGAACTGGTCTTCTCGTGTACCAAATATGCATTTATTATCTACTTGACATGAATTTATTGTCTTCATGACATGCCAAAATTGTTTTCGTGACATGCCTATGGATGTATAACTGACATGTCCAAAGAAAACAGCATGATACAGTTTAATTCTCAAAGGGACATTAGGTGATCTGGATGGCATTTCTGGAGGTTGTCTCATGGAAAATGCTAACTTATCTAAAGGATACCAAAATACCTAGCTAGATGTTCCTAAAATCCATCTCATGACCTTTTTTGACGTGCTTGGAGGGAATCCTATGATCTAGATGAATTTCCTTGGAAACATCCTGAAAGTTGGATGACATGTTTGTATGGTGTTGTGAGATTTAGTGTGAAATGTCTAGAGGGTGCATCATGTCCATGAATAATTTTCTAGGTTTCATAGAGAAATCTATTTTACATTTTTGGGTTATATCTCAAGATCCAGCTAACATACCTAGAGGGGTTCTGAAAATCTGGATGTATTTTCTAGAGGACATAGAAAAATCTGGATATCGTATTTAGAGGACATAATGAGATCAATTTGGCATGTGATGATGTAATCTCAAGACTTAGATGGCGTACATTGGTGTCTCCGTATGATTTAGGAAACATTTTCAGAGATCATTGCAATGTATGAATGGATATCTGGGATGGTTTCAAAATAATTGAGTGTCCAACCTAGATGGTTCTATATGGATTATTCTTACAGATTAAAGGAGATTCGCATGATCTGGGTGACATGTACTAGCACTGTCATATGGCTAGGTTGGTTTATGTGAAACACATAAAGATCAACAAATATTTACTTCATATAAGTCTCTCATCTTCTTAGTCTTTGTTCCACCCTTTTATCATATACTCCTTAGATTTGTTCAGTGTTAATTTTTTTATGTCACGTGTGACTGACCAGGTATGTATTATTTCCTTTTCATAATCTACCCAAAGTACCTTATGTGATCTATGAGTATTCACATGATGTTCATATTCTTGTCTCATAATCTAATTATATGGTTCCCCATATTTTACCTACCGTAAAACATTTCCGAATTTGAGGTCATCTACTTCAAGAAATACGATCTGATGCAAGAGTGTGCTGGTGTGAGGATCTAAGGATCCAAAGATGAATTTATTTGATTTTTTGGAGGGTGATTTATAGGCCAATCCACCCAAGTTATTTTCCTCTTTTTAGGGCACATATCATAGAAATACAGGATAGAGTTGTTGTAGAGATTTAATGTCACGTGTTTTTTAAGATCCTACAATGGGTCATTCTGGGGAAATTATATGATTTTTAGCGGCCACATGATCATTTATTATATGCTCCATTTATTATATTACAACCAATTAATGTTGTATTTTAGAATCATTTAGACATTCCGAGGGACTTCCATATTTTCATGATCACATGTATGAGGTCTTTTGTGAGGTATTACAGAGGGAACGAGCATGTCACATGAATTATACAACCACAAAAGTGTCCCTCCTTTTCTATTTTATTTCCTTCTTTTATTTTCAAAGATTTGAAGATCTTATGATATTGTACAAGTGTTGTTGAAGAAAATAACTCTACCCAAGAGTGATGCTTCACGTGAGAAAAAAAGTGTCCTATAGTGATGCATGATCATTTCATGGAAAAACCCTTATGCTTGTTTTTGGATCCAAAGGGGGAGATCAAGGCATCCTGTACATGTCCGGATCACTTAGTGGGGCGAGGGTGATGTGTTAGAGAGATCATGTGCGATGAGGTGGACATGTCATCAGGGGGTTTTTGGTCCCTTGAGACCCATTAGGAAGCATTTTGTAATGTTTAAGACCACAAGAGGCTCCAATTGATTTGAATTTTTATTCATTTTTTTATTTTACATGCACTTGGTGTCTCACGAGTCTCCTTGAGTGTTGTTAAGAATAATAAATGTCCCAACTGGTGACACATCACATGACCTAAAAAAGGTATTATGGTGATGCATAATCATTATCATGGGAATATTCTTCTACATATTTTTGGATCCAAAGGGGAACACAATAATTTTAGACATGTCTAATTCCTATCACATGATGGGGGTGACATGCCAGCAGGATCATGAACGACTAGGCAGATACGTCACCAGGGCTTTCATGGTGTATTGTGAGCTTCTTGGGTGAATACCTTGAATTTTATGACCTCAATATGCACCTTCATTTTGGATATTTTATTATTATTTTCCAACTATTTTTGTATTAATTGTTAGGATCCTACCTCTTGGATATTCGTGTCACCTGGGAGTGCTCATCTAGCAGAAGCCACATGATCAATAATTTTATGAGATGATTTCGAAAGAGAAAAATCTTTTGTCAAATTGGGTCTATAGGATCTACCACAGGTTTTTCACTATGCATGGATCCTATTCATGAACATTAAAGATCACACGATCATGCATCTATTAGTGGATCATGCAATCCGCATGATCTTGGCCACCTTATTCATCCCTTTATTCATAGGGAAAATAATACAATATTCCAATATTTCTTCCCTTTTGAATTTTTTGTTTCTCATTTGGTGGGAACCAACAAATTATACACCAAAGGAGTGATGTCTGTGGGAATAATGGATCACTTCTGAGTAAAGTAAATGACTACCAGAGGCTCTGGAACTATCTCTAATAGGTATATTGGGTGAAGCTTGGTCTTTTAGGTGACATTTGGTCTACTAGATACCACTTTTTATTCCATAAAATTCTCTATAAATAGAGGATTAGAGAGAGGTTCCTTCACCAAATACCCCATTTTTCATTTATCTTACGACCCAACTTCATCGCATAACCATTTCACAAGACCCTTCCATAGGAACCGATCAAAAGATTCATCCATGATACCTCCACACAATAACCTCTTCACAAGATATGTTTTTCCTAGGAACTAGTTCAAATCCACCACAAACTAAATTTTAGTAATTTTTTGAACATCTTCCATTGGGATGCACGATTTCCATTGAAGGTTTCTTGGGATCTACAGGCTTGATCGCGTGATCATGTTCGACTATTTTATGGATCATGTGACCATTCCTAGGTCAGACGATCACGATACTTCAGAGGGGTCATGTGGTTGTGTGATGTTATATGGGTCTATGTGTATCATGAAATCTTCATGGAGTTGGGGATTCATGAATCCTTCATAGAACTCCTGAATTCCCTACTGATTCCTGTGATTCATATAATGAATCATGATTTTTTATTTATTTTCTTTGATATGATTTTATTTTTTTCCACATGACATATCCCGCTTACTTTTGTTTAGATGGATTATGGCTCTCATCATAGTAAATCTATAGCAGAAAATCAAATGACCATGATATTTATAAACTGCAATGTATACACTGATCCTTGTGTGAATTAAAAAAAGAGGTTTTGAAATGACATAATTTGTTTGACCCCCAAAAGTACCCTTTATCACACTATGTTTCTCTATATGAGTTTGGATTAATCTATGACGTTTTAACTCCTTATTTGGACTATAATATGCCATCTAGATGGGTTTCAAATTCTCATGAGAGTATTCATTCAACAATTTTGGAGGATTTCTTACTTGTCTCAACTCAATCCCAAGGGTTATGTTATTTATTCTAAAACTCTCCCATAGTTCTATATGGATGCGATTTTACATATCATGCCATCACTCATAGATATTATAGTATATTCACCTCTTCTCTAAATAACCCAATTGGTGGATGGAGCTATAAATGGTATCTTCATCATTATGGTAACCTTTTGGATAAATGGGAATTTCTATTATGGGTCAGGAAAATGTCCTTAGAGTTGAATAACCTGTTATATATTTTCTATCTTTATGAAGTAGTATGTATTTCAAAATTTATTATCTATCACTAGCCTGATCTTATTGGAGAACTAGTTAGACATTGGTGACCTGTAACTGAATAATTTCATCTTTCTCATGGTGAGGTGGGAATTATAAAATTGTATTTCTACCAACTAGGTTGGATACTACCTCTTGGAGATATCTATGATGTGTTCCTTCGTGTTACATATGTTTGGGATGTCCCTTTTAAGACTCCATACCTAATGAGGAATATTCTCATCATTATAAAGGAAAATTCAAGAAAGTATTTGACTATTCACTCTCTTATAACTTCAAAATATTGGATCAACATTTTCCCCTATCACAATGAAGCTCGTATAATTGTAATACACCCCATATGTGCCATTATCAGTGGGTTCGTGACAGTTTCAGTTCATATTAGGATATTTTTTTTGCCAAGGATCATACTTCATGAGGATATCAAGTGAATAAAATGATATCTCCATGCCTTAGGCTAAAAGGATTTATGGAAATGTATCTTAAATAGGTGGATTTTCCCAGTTGGGGATGCACATTTAGGAATCATGGTCAATATGCTAGTGATGAGAGCACTGCTAGTAGAGGGAAAATTCCTTAGTCTAGTGGTTCCAACACTTACATCCCTTCAACACATCTTGGGATACATTTGGAAAGGAACCATCCACTATAGTACAAGTAGTAATTTATAGTTTTTGTTTGGCTAGATATGGGAGAATTTCTATTACTATGAATAATACAATTCTACCAGGATCCTTGGTGCCATATCTCACCCCTAGTTTTGGAACATATCTTGGGACGGGACCATTTCATTAGGATATGAAGAGGTTACCGATGTGTTTATTTTATATGATATCTTTGATTTCACCCCTTACCATACACCGATTGAGACGATCATTAATAATGGGAGAGACTCTCTAAAATAGGTTATACATGATCTAACTTTAGGATGCAGTTCTTATAGCCAAGATTGATGAGATCATCCTCTGTGATACATATACACCTTATGTACTTGATCGTTAGTATGGATGCACCCAAAGGGTCTCCCTTCTTCCTTTGGATGGTGTTTGAGTGAAGATACCCCCCGAGATCATCCTCTAGTTTTGGATGATGTTGACATGTGAAGAAACTGATACAGAGGTCATTCTTCTATCCACTAACATTATTTCCTTTCTTTCTAGGGATTATTCCTAGGCTTGGGTAGCAACCTATATAGGCTGTGTACTAATCTTATTGGTTAATCATGAGGGCATGATATTTTCCTCACCGAACCGTCTATCTGTAAAAATGATGGAGTTGATTTAGGACATGGGTGAGACTTTTAGGAAGAACCCACATCTTGGTGATGAACATTCTGATAGTGGGACATAATATATAATGGAAATCACCCCTCCAACATAAGAAATGTGTGATCCGTATATTTATGGGAGGATATATGGAGACTCTTATCCTATTTTATTATTAGCTCACCTGATTGTTCCTCATTTTTGTACTCCCATCCCATCAGTCATAGAATCTCAATAACAACATAGGATAATATGGAAGAAGATTAACTCATTGATTACTGTGAATCCTTTGGAAACATTTTTTGGATTAAGCGGAATGACTTTATTATCTATTTAATTACTTGTCATGGATTTTTTTGATCTCCAACCACTATACAAAATCATGAGACAAAATATCATTACTCATAAATATTTGGCCACCAATGAAAAGGGATCTTATGATCTTAAAGATAACGCTACCCTTTCCAAATATATTAAGGAGGCCTTGGAGGAATTATAGTAAATTCTTCTGTTTATATGTAATTTTGAGGCCCATATAGAATCCTGAATAGTGATGATATGGAGATTGGAGGAAATAATATCTCACATAATGTATGAACATTCAATGTCATCATCATCATTGAAAACCTCTCAAAAAAGTGTTGAGGAGATGAATTCTTTATTCGAGACTCTCTTTCCTTGGGTAGAATCAAAAGAGGCAGGGCGAGCAGAATTTCAATATACAATTGACACATCTCTCCAAGTTCTTACCAGCATGGAAATATTAGTTGATCAAATCTTATTTTACTTTGATCATTGACATGCATTCCATTTTGTTGATATTATTAGAGAGAGTGTAATGTGTGGTGATTGTTCCTATTGTATGCTATTGGTGAATGGTTTTTTTGAAAATTTCATGTTTTTGTATAGTTTTCTTTTATTCACGATGTGCATGACTCTTCACTAATTTTATGTTATATGAATCACAAATGATACCCATCCATTTTCTAATAAATAGTAAAACTGAATGTATGGATCTAAATATTTAAATCATAACATATTGTTCTCAAGGAGTGATCATGAATTCAAACCAATCATGAGGTTCGTCATTGATGTATCTATTTTAGTTATATCGAGATTACCTATTCATAAAAAGGAAAATTTGGTATAAAATTTTTCCCATAGGGGGATTTTTCTATCATTTTCTCAGACAAACAGGCTTGGCAGGTGTAGCTTTATTTTTTTTAAAAGTCCATATGATGGGCCTTACAATATTATCCATTCTTGTAGACTAAATCGATGTTGTGTATTAGTTTAGGGTATTTTATCTCAGACATTATATCATTGTTGTTTAGGTACCATTAGCTTGTAACTTCTGTCGCTCTAATTTAGAGTCTTTTAGATTAGACCTTCTATCACTGTATTTCAGGGTATCTTAGCTCGGACATTATATCACTACAGTTTGGGGTCTTTTAGATCTGACTATATATCATTGTATTTTAGGGTATTTCATCATGTAAAATCTATCACTGTGGTTTAGGGTTATTCATCTTGGAACTTATATTGTTGTAGTTTAGGTTCTTTTAGATCAGGCCATTTATCACTATAGTTTTTGGTATTTTAGCTCAGAACATAGGATTCCATTTAGTTTAAAGTCTTACTACCAGTACTTAATTGATGATTATGTGATATGGTGAAAATATTCAAGGAATGAATCAAAAAACACTAGGATACTGAGTTTTACCGTGGATTTATCAAGGCTCACGAGGATTAGAGTTCATTTCTTCAAGGAAGAGATTCCTTAGGTTGGTAGTTTAATGAACTTATGCATTGGTAGAAATATAAAATAGGGTTGTCTCTAATATTTTACATGGTTCATGGAATATTTATGTGGGTAATATAGTTTTAGGTACAATCACTAGTGAATATAGACTGAAATGGATAGTTGGAGTATGGGTGATGTAATTCATTACACAAATGTTTGATTCAATAAATATGGGATGAGGATGATAGGCAGAGCATGACCATAACACCCTGAGGTTCCAGGTTTTGCATGTTGTTTCCATGGATCACAAGGTCTTGAGTTCCTTTCTTAAAAGGAGAAGATGCCTTTATTTTTTAGTTCAAAGACCTTATGCATCGATATCATGGTCAAAAAAAGATGATATCTAATAATTTTTTAGGGCCATAGAATATTTATGAAGATTCAAACATCTAGGTGATGAGGTTGAGTTTAGAATAAAGCTATCTAGGAAGGTTTCTGGAGTGATAGTTTAGTTTATCTCTTAACTGTTAACCTTGATCCCTACGTTATATGGTTTTGAATCATGTGGTGTGGGATATCAAAGGTTTGAGAATGAAGTGTCACATTAGTTCTTTGAAAAAGAGTAAACAACATGGTAACATTGAATCAATGATGTCGAATCCACTAGGATAGTCTATCATGATTACTTTATGTCATGGTCTAAAGTTATCAGGTTAGGAGGATTATATGGTAAAATCATGCATGGATTGGACCACGACACACTGAGGTACTGAGCTCACTCTTTATGATTTCAGGGATCACAAGGATCATAAATCCATTTTTTAAGTGTGATTCATTCGGTTGATGAAGACAATCACATATAAAAGAGCCATAATCATTCTTGAATAGTCAAATAATGGGTCCCTTGAATCCAGATATCCTTTTCTAATTTCCAATGAGGGTTTAGAGTGGTACACAATGCCCAAATAATGAATTTTGTTTTGTCGAATGTGTAATTTTGAAGAAGTGTTCGAGTAGCCTAAAATTTGTTTCACCACTTAGAGAACATATCCTCATGGAAAGGAGATATGATAAATCATTACTCTAACTTTTTCCTAAACCAGGGCTTCCAATGAGAATAGATTGGATTTTAATAGGGATACATGGTAGATCCTATGAGCTTTACACCTTATTTATTTTCACCCTAATTTTTTCCTAATCTCTAGAGATGAAGAGTTTATAGAGTGAGGGCTTCAATTTTTCTCAAACCACCCTTTTTGGGTTTTCAATCAGAAACGATTTGTTTCTCTTTCACTAAATATTAAGGTCATGGGATTTTGTCCTATTATGGAATAGAGTTTAAGGTAGTATATATCTGAAAAGGTTCATGCAATTTATGGTCATGACACACATGGAAATAATATGGGGGATGATAAACAAGATATCAATTAGGATACCTAGGGTCAAGAGTAATCAAACATCATTCAGATATGGAGATTAAAATTTTATATGTCACATATTGAGAGTCTAATGTCACAAGAAATGATGTCAGAAAATCATACAAGGTATGGACCAAAACACACTTAGGTTCTATGTTCTGATATGGAAACATTAGGCTCATGAAGAATAGAATTCCCTCCCCACAGAGCCAATATTTCTCTAGTTGGTATCCCTATGACCTTATTAATATAGAGAATGGTAAAAAATATAGATCCATTTTCCTTTTAAAGGGACATGAAAGGATTGTAGATTCTTATGGTTCTCAAGGCATGGAATTTGATTTATGAATTTATGTTCTTAAAAATTGGTGGAATCACCCCATACTCTTGTTGATCGGGGTTATGATATTGTTGTAATTTGATGAGGGATGATAATGGATAATGGTCTGTATAGTTTAACATCATATAAATGGACATACTTTCTTCAGTGCAGTTTAATGTTAGGAAGTAAGGATATTTTAATTGTTGTTTAACATTATATAGTAAAGATGTAGTTTTTATGTAGTTTTAATATCATGAGATCAGTATTTTTTTCATTTGGTTTAATAATTATGTGGTAAGGATGTGGAAAACAATGTTGAAAATGTTTTAGGATATATTACATTTCACAATAAATTCCCATATATATATGAATCATAAGTAGGAAAAATGGTCTTGTATTGATCAGTCCCTTTGAGTTTGGTGGGAATTGTTTTTATCGGTGGTTGTAGTTGGGCCCAAGATTGGATATCCAAACATCGGTACGTATCCTATGATGACATGAATCAATCCCCATGTTGTTTTTTATTGGTAAACTCTCTACACAGTTATAATCCATACATTGAGCTGGGAATTGTTTCCATTGATTGTTTTAGCGGGGCTCAAGATTAGAGATCTGAGTTTCACTATATATAAAGTGATGACATGAATCAAGACACAATTAGTTCTCAAGGAACTATTTAGTTTAACATCAAATGATAAGAAAATAAGCTTCCCAACATAAATATGGGTATTGCAGATATACCCATGGATGGAAATCTAGGCATCACTATATATCCTACCCTAATATTAATGAAGTTGCACATAGCTCTTGAAATATGAGATCACTACTAATGTCTGACCAATACACATGGAGGGGTAATTTTTAGGTTTATATTTTTGTGACTTGACCCAGGTCTATAGATTTTGGAATCATTATGTATCCTATGATGTTAGGAATAAAGTGACATTTTGTTCTTTAATGGAGGTGTGGTATGTGACCAACAACATCAATAGTGGTCCTCTCAGGCAAGGTACACAAGAATGTGCAATTTTATGTCGTGCAATAGAAATAAACCATAATGTTTAATTTTATATAGGGTGGAATATTGGTATTCATTTTATACTATTTCATTTAGGGCCATGATGAAATTTCCATGAGATGTTATTCCCTATTTATGTGGGGAATCCCTTACTGAAATTCCAAAGATCACTTAATCTTTTCTCAGTGTGAGAAACAAGTAATTACAACGGTTCCTCTCACAAAGTAGAGGTGATTAAGGATATGAAAAGGACATTGTGCATCATGTGGTGGGTGTACCATGATATTGAATCATGGAATCCCTAAATATCTCATTGACAATAGAATAAAGCTATATTTAGTCCTAGAAACCCATTTAGTTTAATGTTATGTGGAAAGGACACTAGACGTGCAGTTTAAAATCACACGGTGAGGAAGGGGTTAATAGATGTGAGAGGGAAGTTACACTATATCTGGGGAAAAATATAGAGGTTCATGCATCAATAAATATCCCTTTATGGAAGGGAAAAAGAAATATATAGTTATTAGATATAGGAACTCCCTATGTGAAGCTAAGTCTTACATGGGGATGAGGTCCCTTCATCCATCTTTTGCACAGTGTGGTGAGTCATTAGTGAGATGGTGCTTCTGGTTCAATTTAAGATCATATGGTGAGGAAATATTCCATGCAGTTTAATATCGTGCGGTAAGGAAATATTCCATATATTTTAATGTCAAGTGGTTATGAAATGAGTCACTATGAATCTTAAAGTCCCACTTCTAGGACTTGTGTCACCCAACATGGAGTAATATGAACCCTAGGGGATCTGTGTAGTTTAACATCATATTGTAAAGATGTGATCTATTTAGTTTATTTTCATGTGGTCAAGACACCTTTGTTAAATTTAGTTTCATAAAACAATGATAACTCTATGTAGTTTATTTTCCTGTGGTCAGGACATGAGACATTGTGTAGTTTAAAATCCAAATTCAAGAACATGAGTCACCCGATATGAATTTTCGTGAACCATTGGGGTATTATTGTAGATTAACGTTATGCGGTGTTGAAGTGCTCTATATATTTTAGCTTAATTTGCTCAAGATGTGTGATGAAATGCATTTTAAAGCCTTGATGTCAAGACTTTAGTCACCCGATATGAATAAAGATGAACCATTAGGGGATTCATACAGATTAACATCATTCAATGAGGATTTTCTTTATATAGTTTAGTATCATGTAGTTAGGATGTGGTTATATTGTTCAATTTAATATAAATTAGATGAATTTGAGTAGTTTAATATAATACAACTAGGAAAACTGAATACACTTTCTCATCATGCGGCCATGACATGTGACATTGTGCAGTTTGAATTCTCACTTCTATAAAATGGTTCTTGATGATAGTTATGCAAGTTATTTCCGGAGAAACTTCACATCGGTGGTGATTGGTGGTGAAGTTATCCCCTTAAATTGTGTCCAATGAGTAGGATCCACTATAATAGACCTTATGTATGATATAATTCCCTTTCTATATAGGTTATAGCTTTGGAGGCTTCTTCCCTAGTATCATTAAGTTTCTGATAGCCAACACCAATTCTTCTTGGAGGAATGAATGAAGACAAACCTTTTTATTAATGGATCATAAAATCTAATTTTGAGGAAATTAAATGTTTACAATGTATAAAACATATTTTCAATGAGGCATTACTACTCTTCAAAACAATTTATCGACTACTCATTATTTGAGAGTTTTTTGAAAATGGCTATTTGAGGTGAGGGAAAAGAGAGTCCCATGATAAATACTACATCGGTCGCATTCACTAGTGAGTATAGAGATTCTTGTGTAGCAGTACATGTGGTGGTATTATAGGCTCATAAAGCATGGAGGAATTTCTCTAGCCAAGAATACATGTATTTATTCACTATTTTATGGAGTACATCTGACAAGGTCTTTTTGAAGGATTCTATTCATCCATTTTCTACTACATGATATCAGGATGAGTGATGGGACTCGATGTTGTACACCTGGTACAATTTCATCAATTTCATAGAATAGAAGTTTGTGTCACTGTAAAACAATATTATGTGAGGGACCCCAAACCTAGTGATGATATGAGACTTTAAGAAGTTGTTGATATTATTCATCTTGACTTCCTTGAGGGGTAGTTGCTCAACCCATTTGGAGAAGAAGTTGGTATCAATAAGGATGTACTTAAATTGATTAGTTGTGGCTAGGGGATATGGACCTACTACATCCATTACCCAAATGTAAAAATGGAATGAAATATTTAGCTGTATATAGAAAATCAAGGGGCTAATGGATGAAGTTTTCAAGGATCTGGAATGCATGACATTTCTTGGTGAAATCCACATTATTATTTGTCATGTTTTGCGAGTAATAACACAGCCTTTTGATTTGGTGGGAGAGCACGGTCCCAAATTGATGAGAACTGTATGAGCCTATATGGGATTATTTCATTATAGAATGAATCTCTATTTCTACTATTCATATGAGAAGGATTACATCATAGCCTCACTTATAAATGGATTTTTTCTTATTTGGGTCATCCCATAGGGTAATGATCACTACACTATGCCAAATTTTTTACCTTCCGGTTTGGTCTATCAGTAGAGTCTTGTTTTATAGATAAACGATTATGGTCTCCATGTATCCAAGGGTGAAAATTAGTTCATCATGCTCTGGGGTAGTGTTAAAGTAATTTTTTTCTTATATATCAAATATGATAATCGATGAAACCATTATTTGGCGCAAGATACAGAGTATTTATTCCTCTTGATTTGGATTGGCCCAGGCTATGGATGCATTAGAGATTATATTGGTGTGAGCATTCCATGATCACAGAACATGATTCAATGTGGGACCAAAATTTAATTCTTCCATCAACCCCTTGAAATAACTAGTGAGAGGGACCAATAATTCCATTTTATGTCATATTATCCATTTATATACTTTATTACTAGTCTCGAATATCCTTTGATATTAATTTAGGAAATCTTTAACTGTAAGGATAGTGCGACGCCAGTGACGAGGGATTATTATTTTTTCTCATTATTTTTGAATCCTTTGGATATTGAGAAAGTGTAAGTAAAAATTTATTTTTTTGGAGAAATAAATAAAATCACTAAGATAACCCGATTGAGAATTATATTTTCCATCCTTCGGATGATAGGAATTCTGGAAGAATAATCAAAATACATCTCCCATTCACAGGGAGTGTCTTTGGAATAGAAAACCTCATCATCTAGAAGTTTAGTGTCTAATGGTTTACTTTCCATGGTAGGATGTTCTATAAGAAAATCATCCATGATTGTCCTTTCAACACATTTTGCGACATGAACTAGATGTCATATTGTTGCTGATCGACCACCCATCAGGCTAAAAAATAAATTAGTATTCGGTGTACAAGGACCTAATTGAGAAGTTCAATATAATATACCATCGAGAATTCATGTAACTTCATGTAACGAACCAGCCTATGAACTGAAAAGACGAGTGAAAGGAAGTTCTTCTTGATATTCGAGTATTTGGAATCAGTAACTATCATTGTTTGGATAAGGTAATAAAGACTGTTCTCACTCCCTAAATCACTTTTCTGTGCAATGAGGGTTCTTAGTGAGCTTTCCATGAGTGACACATAAATTATGAGTAGATTTAACTCCACAAGTGGCATCAGGACCAATGAGAGAAGTAGATACTACTTGAGGATTTCGAAGGATTATTGGCTGTCCCTATCCCATTAGTATGTTATTCCTTTTTTGATTATCCTAGTGAAAGGGATTGATTTTATGGGCCAGATATATATGAATTACTGAATGAAAGTGAGTTTCCATCAGATAACCCATAGTTCTTAGAGTTTGGGGGGGTGGGGGGGGGGGGGGTTAAATTTCAATAATAGAACTAGTGTTCTCCCAGTGGACCTCAATGTCGCACTGGTGTACCACAAAACCAATTAAATTCCCAAATGTTACCTCAAAATCCCATTTCAACCGAATAAAAATTAGAGAATGCTTATATTACTTTTCAAAGACTGTTTGAGGACCCATGAAGTGATCAAATCGCTGAGAGGATATGAAAACCAGGTCATCAATAGAAAATTTGTATTTCTTTCCCAGGAATGGATTGAATATATGATGCATGGAGTGTTGATAAGCAATCCAAATGTTATTTATTCCAAATGGAATGAATTTATATAAACATATCCCCTAGGGTGCTCTAAAGGTAGTTTATTCTTCATCTTCAACAAAAATATTTATCCTTTTTACCCTGATTACACATCCATGAGGGGAAGATCTTGAATTCCAATAGTTGCATCGATAAAGAGTTCTATGATCGGAAATGGGGATTTATCATTTTAGAAATATCAATTACGGTCTCTAAAATTGATGGAGAATAAAATCCCCCCATTATATTTGTTGATGGGGAAAATATTATCATTCCATCTTCAGTATTTCACTTTTGAGACAAATTTTTCATTGATAAAATATTCAACTTCTACCTCTATATTGATAACATGAGAGGGGTGCATCCTCCTAGATTCTTACTTTAAGTCATGATGGTCATCGGGTATGCTGATATGGTATATAGCTACATATGGATTCAATTTGGAAAATTTTATATAGTTCCATTTGAACACATATCCATGTTTTTTAGAAATATTATTTACTTATCTTTCTCTTCAGGGGGAATGGTGGAACTAATTAGTGTAGTCCATGAGTCTTCTTCTGTTCCCAGATCTACCAACCTGAGCTCATCAATGGTGGTGGATAGACCTTCCTTGAATAAAGTAGGGTAATTCATGTGGTCTTGATCTTCTACTTCCACCTCTGAGTCTATGGAGGCATTATCTAATGAAGATAAAAATATATGTTGTCTTGGTCACTATCGAGGTGAGGGAGTCCATGATAAGAGACATTATCATACCCTACTTCCATAGTCATTATAGAAATATTCTAGAGATGATTTTCTGTTACACAATCACTTGGGGTAAGAGGGTCTTGGACCTCTATGTCTAGGTCTATTACCTCATCCAGATTTATGGGGAGCATATATTCACTACCGAGCATACTCTAGGGATTTTTAGGGGAAGTTTGGTGTTGCAGCCTCTATGTCATCATCCCTTATTGGTTGTTTTCCTCCCTTTTTTTAGAAACCTTCTCCAGTATACGTGGATTAGAAAGTCTCAAAGAGGTAACTTTCACCATGTAATATGAAAACCTTTCCATCGATGGGGTATATTAGACATTGATAAAATGTTGAAGTTACCTCCATGTGACTATAGTTCTAGGGCCTCCCGAGTTGAAAATTGTATGTGATGTTTTTATGGATAATAAAAAATCAATGATAGATATTAGATAACCAAAATGAGCTTCTAGTTTGATCTTACCAAGACATCTTTTCTCACAGTTATCATACACTTGAATGGTCATCTTTGTGGGGCGAAAATACCCTTCTCTATATCCCAAACATCGCAGGGTTAAAATAGGGATGTTATTGACCATAAATCCATTTTTAGTTAGAGAAATTTAAATATCGACATTATAAAGTCTACAAAAAAATAAAGGGGTATGATGTGTACCTAGATGACTTTTTCCTGATCATGCTCTAAGGAAGAGAGGGAGACATGGAATTCAGATGAATTTGTCTCTATTTGATAGAAATCTACTATAGAGAATTCTATCTAGAATTCCTCTAGGATTTGAAGGAATTTAATGAGTGTATCTCTGAGTTATTTTGAAATATGATGCACATATTGGATTCAAATATGGGATAGAACAACCACAAATTATTTTAGAATGTCATACTTTTATGCTAGAGGTCGAGACATCCAAAGGCGGGGTTGCTCATTGACATGTGGCTTAGGAGGCTGGGAATTTGTTGTGGATGGGACTATTTCTTTTTCAAATGTTGAAGGAGAAACCTATTTCTAGTGGAATGGGTCATTTCAGCCTTCCCCATTTCATGGGATGACTATGTAATGAAACCCCTTCTAGATGGTCGTGTGATAAAATTAGGTGTAGATGATTTTTGGAGGGTTCTAAAACACCTGCATGACTTTGTTAGGCTTTATGGAGTGTATGACCATGACTCTCAGTTTTATATATGTTCTTTGTGGAGATTTGGAAGATATATTGGATTTGACCATGCCTATGGTGTTCTTTATATACATGGTTCAAACTTACGAGGCCTCCTGTTCCTATCTTGATTTGGTGAACTCATACTCAGAAGAATATTCATCATCATAGGTGGGTCTTTCTAAGTGTATCACATTAACATAACCAAAGATGATCTCTTCGTACGATGAGGGTTTCATTTTATGGGAAGGTTCCCATGATCTATACATTGAAGGAAATAAATATGTATGATCCCAATCTTACATTGAAGTAAAATACAAGTATTCATCTTCTATCTCTTCTTGCATCTGGTGGTTGCACCCAAATTCGAGAGAGACATCTAATATGTCATTCTTAAGCAGAGGAGGTATTGTGGATCTACACATCTATACTCTCAGGGAGGCATGATCATGGTCAACTATTTTCTGAGTTATCCAACTGTTTTACTTATGTCCATTCCTTGTTGGAACTTTTGTCCAGTCATCCTCTTCTTATGAATGAAAAATGGTTATATAGGCCAGCTAATCTGATGAGTTATCTAACACCACATATCTGAAATCGACCATGATTTTAAGGGAATATTTAAATACAATGCAGTCCAAGATATTATGACCGAACATTCTATGGAAAGGATAGCAGTCAAGATAGTCAATGAGTTTGACCACATTGGATTCCGGGGATATTAAATATTGAGTAAGTTATTGTACCTGAATTCTAAGAAATAACTGACTACTTTCTCATTTCATAAGGATGAGTCTTTATTCTTTCGTTACTCAAATCTTACGTAACCATGATTTATCTATGCTTCTCGAAGAGGGTGATTTTGTGGTTTTTTCTACTCAACTAGAGCTACTGACCAGTTCAGGCCCGGATTAGGGGCTTGAATGTGCAATGTTTATAGTTTAAGGGTAAAAATGGTAACTTTCACCTTATCGATCCTCTTACACTATGTTGAAAAAATGAGCCATGATTTATTTTGGGTTCACTAAATGGAATCATCCAAATATTGGGTTATTTAAATGAACCCATAAAACCTACCCATATACTTCCTTTGGATTAGAGGTGTTTCCAACCCATCCAATAGATTTTCAGTATTGAGTTATAGAAATTGTTCCGGTGAGAGTGGGATACTGAGTGAATATTTTAAATCCTTCTATCTAGTAATAATTCCATACACCTTTTCATTTTCACGTTTTATATAGTTTTATAAGACTATAATTGTCATTTTTAATAGCATGTAGATGAATTGGTAATTAAATTGATGATGAAGGTCTTCCCATCCTCCAACGGATCCTACTGGAAGGATACTATAAAAAATAAATTCTAGCCCTATCTGAGTATATAATAAAACCAAATATTTGTTTCCTCCTGCTGGTCTTGAGGGCCTATCATCCACCCACATTAGGATACAAAGTGTGTGAGATACTTTTCATGGTCTCCTGCATTGTCGACGGTGGAGATAGTAAGATTTCAAACATTAGGTGGGGAAAATGTATTATCCACCCATTCAATATATAGCTTCTTCTTAGACTACAAGAATCAACCTTTCATGGATTATATTAAAGTTGCTAGGGTCTCAGTGAAAATGAAAAGTTATGGATGAACTATTTTTTCAGCTGCCTCCCATCTATAATGTGTGGGTGAGGCCTACCGTGGTAGTATTTTTTTTTTGTTTCTTGTTGATTCTCAACCAGTGGGTAGACTGATGATTATCTTAGTGAGGGAGGGAATTCCTTCATAATGGAGGGAAGCCATGATCATTTTTGACTTAGCCATTTATGTAGACCATATACCTTGATCCATATATGATCTGATTCTCAAATGATTCTTTTCAAAACGAATCATTTATGAGAGGAAGAATATTCATCTCTTCCAGATAATGATACCAAGTGGGAATACTTCCCTTGGGTAGATTCTCATTTAGTTGTCTAAGATATTGTATCTTATTCCCATATTATGACAACTCTTCCTTTGGGGAAGAAACTTTGACGCATCAGGGTGGTGATGGGGATATAGCCACACCTTTCCCTTTATCATTGGTATTGTTCTTTTTGGGAGGTGGAAACTCAATATTTGAAGGTTCCAAATTTTTGAGCCTTCATTGGTTCTGGGTGTGTGAAACCATTGTTGATGCATCTAAAACACCATCCTCATAGGGTATTTTTTCCATTTTGTGACCCTCTTCATTTTCATTTTGATCTAACATATCTATTTGGTTGACAGTGTTGACATTTAAAAATGAATATAGGGAAATGCTGGTTATCCCATTACATTCAATTCAATTGGATGATTTTTCACAACATTTTTTAGGGTTGTTCCTTGAACCCTTGTCCATATTGATCCATTTTTGGATTATGAACCCAGTGGTATCTAATTTCCTTCATCGTAGACTCCTCTTATCTTGACCTATGAGTAATTACCTTGAGGGGGTTTTTGGTCATTATTTATGAATTTTCCCCAAATATCAGTGGCTTATATTGCATTGGGAGGAACTAATGGGATGAAAAAAATTCAATTTTTATCTCCCAACCTATAGAAGAATGATTCTCTCTATGGTTATGATGATGAAAATTCCACAAAACTATTTTACAGGGGTTATCAAGGGACAGAATTGGCATTGATTGATGCTTTTATTGAGGATCTGATTATTCAAAATGAGGATTTGATGATTCATGGGACTAGCTCTAGGATATAAATGACCCCATCCTAACGGGATAAGGTTATTTTGAAATCTCCATTGTTTTCCCTAGGACCCTATCCGAGGATGATGAACCTAGTGATGGTGATTAAAATACAAATTCCACAATATTAAGGGTATGAGGTTTGTTTGTAGCTGATGGTGATATATATTGAATCCTCTCAATTTTTTTGATTCGAGTAGAGGATGTGGTAGTAGATATCCCCCCCATTCCTGGTGAGATGTGTCTTCTCTTAGAGGGACACTATAACAGTTTATACTATGGTCTGTTTTATATGGTACATTTGTGCTCATATAGAAGTTGGGTGTAATGGCTACCCAAGATAGAGGTTATTTTCTATATGATACCTATGGTTTGATTAAAAATTTATATTACGTGTTTGAAATTAATTCTTATTTCTCCAAGGATCTTAGTTCAAATACCTATTAGCTATCCCCTTCCTTGGATAATGATGTCTAAGAACAATTGAAGTAGGGGCATTCTATTTAGGTGACCAAATGTCCAAAGCCTTACCTAGTCCCCTAATTTCATCAGATTCAATGACTTTATATGATGATGTGTCTGAGGGGTTCTACTATTCTAGGGGTGTGACAAAGTGTTATGATCGATAACTTCCCCATAATAAAATATGAATAAATGATGTGACTTACACTATTAATTGATAAAGATCTATGATGAAATGATGGAAATTGTTTTACAGATATATGTAGTTATATTTTGGGTTTAGATCTTGGGCTATAGAGATAACACCTTGGTCTAACTGACAATTGAGTATCTTGATGGTTTGAAGATAAACCTCGTATCCTGGATAATAGAGGTCTCTGGTCTTCAGTCACTGATGAGTTTCCCATATATTTTGTGTTATATAAGTTATTCACTCCTTTAATAGATTATATGGAACCTCATAGTTAGATGTAGAAAGAGGAAAAGACATGACATGTAGGTTGTTTCCAACAAGATATATCCAGATATCAGTGTTGGATTCCTCTTGACCAGATTTACACCCCTACTTTCAACTAGAACACTAAAGATGATTCTTGTGGTCACATGTTTAATAGATGGAGTGCTTCTAGAAGATGATGGATAACTATATATAGTTGAACCCAATGGTTCAAGAACCTCTCTATTAGAAGGTGTATGAGTTTTGAACACCTCTTTATATTGAGTTGTTTGGGAAAGGGTATGATTTCCTTGTGTGTGGAAGATATCACTGTGGGGAGGTTTACCATGACAGATGTTAGGAGTAGAGTCCTAGTCATACATCAACACACTACCCCAAGGAGTACTATCATGATAATGATCATATTATTATTTGGTTGAAGAGTTTATTGACCCTTGGGGTGCTTATAATGTGTCTCGAACAACCTCAAGGAAATAGAAATTAAGTAAATTAGGTATATTATCATTGATTTGGATCATGGATAGAATATACGTACCAATATTCTAGAATTTTACAGTGATATAAGCCTACTATATAATGGTTACTAGACATTGTTTATAACCTTATCTTACTTACAAACTATGATCCCACTCCTTAGAATATTTTGGAATATGCCAATGAGATTATTTATTATTGATAGGAAAATAATCCTATCATGAGGTGTGTTCCATTATCACTTGGTGAGTCTCTATTAGAATAGAAGTATGAGCATGATCCCAAGCCTTTGGAATATGCTGCTAGTCATTTATGGTAGGTATATGAGCCTACTCCGAGACATGTGCTACTCTCACTTGGTGAGCCTTAGATGGAATATGAATATCAAATTAGTCTAAATAAGAATTCCCCATTGGAATATGCCGACATACCTCTAGAATGTGAGAAGGGATATGATCCCTCACTTGTATTTGATCAGAAGGATGTTGGTGTAGTTGTTCATCGGTAGAAATGGAATATACGCTTGGATTCTATAATCTTCTAGAATATCATAGGAAGATTCACTGACATGAATATTAGTATACTCCGAGGCATGTTCCATTGTCACTTTGTGAGGCCTGAACATAATGAGGATATTAGCCCAATCCTGGCCCTTTGGAGTACGTTTCTAGTCTTATTGGACATGAAAATATTCATTTCCATGGGAATGTTACCCTCTCACTTGGTGAGCCCTAGCCAAAACGGGGATATGATCTCAATCCTAGGACATTGGAATATGATACTAACTTTTTAGATAGGCATGTACCCCTATCCCAATGCATGTTATGCTCTAACCTAGTGTGCCTTGATTAGAATGATAATATGATTTCAATCCAATGCTGAATCCTTCACTTAAGTATGTCGATAATCAAATTGACGAGACCAATAATTTTCACTTTCTCTAGGGAAACCCCTTGTTAATAATGATGAGAGTGTTGAGCTACCCTGGATGTAGATATAAGAATATACACATGTCCCTGTTTATGGTCTAGTTCCAAAATATGTTGGTGGAGTTCCTTAGCTATTGTTAAGATGTGATGACATTTTAGAAGAGAATGTGCATGGATATAATTCTACAAATTTTTTGTATCCACTATATACTATAAGATATCTTCAATTGAAGTGGGAATATGAACTCACTTTTTTTCTCCTTGTTCCATCAAAATATTTCAATGGAATTCATGCATAAGGATTGCAATATTCATTTCCCCTATACCTGCAGTTTGAATATACCCACATACTTGTTCTGAGTGAGAAGGTATATGATCCTATTCACTGGTTACTTTAGGAAGATGTCTTTAGTTTTAGTGGGTATATAATCTCACCCACAATTATTTGGAGCCTTCCCCTCCCAATTTTTATTGTTACCATTGCATGGGTGATAGAGGTGGAAGTTTGTTGGGTGGTACCTTCAGCTAGAGATTTATGGGAACTTTTGGGATGGAGCTAGTGATGGTGGTTGATAGGATCCATCCTCCTTAGATCCTAATATATAAGGGATATATAGTTTTCCCCTTGATCGTGCTTTATTATATATAGAATTTTGTGATTATCATGATAATGGGATAAAATTACAAAGTGGTTTTCTGTTGAAAGAAGGGCCACTGGAATTATTGTAGCCTTTATTAGATGATATAGACTCATCAATTTAAGTACATGAAGACCATTGTGGGAATCCTTGATTATTGGGATAATTCCATGTCTATGGTATTCCCGTACCATTTCACTGTCATAATACAATGAAGATATTGGGTGGATGATGTTATTTTTAGGCCCACATGGATTTCAGTAGCTGTTGATTTCCCTGAAAAGTTATTGGATTAAAAAATTCTCTCAAATCAGGGTGTTTTTTATGACAGTAGTATCTACATTAATGAAGAACACAAGGAACAAAGTCATTGATCAGTGCACCATTGTAGTCATAATATATTCTCAATCAGATATGAATTTGAAACCCAATTTTACTTTTATTCATAATCTGGTTATCGCACTAGCATGTACTTGTCAAAGCAAGGATGGACTTATTTCATGATAACCCCTTCTATAGATGATCAGTCGTAAGATCTATGTAATGGTTAATCAATCATCTTCATATTTTATAATCTGACATCTGGTCCACCATTTTTTTTGCATTCATTATGAAAAGAAAAATGGCTTGATACATGATTAACCGATCAATCTATTATTTAAGATACTCACATTGGGTTCACATTTTTTGTTTCTTAAAAAATATTTGGGCAGATTTTTTTGAATGGTCTAATTGTGGGGAGTTCAATTTTATGTACAATCATTCGTATTAAGATCACCATTTTTAACCCGTCATAGAAATGCAAATTGGTTCCTGCATCCACAAATGGGTACATACCTACTTTTCAAAGGTAGGAATTCAGGTGTGGTTTCAAACACAAATATTATTATGAACTCACATTGGTTGAGAGAATGAGAGGTTGGCCTCATCACACCCTTTTAGGGTGATTTTTTCCTACTATGGGACTCTCTTATATATTTAATATATGTTCAATAATCTCTTCCAAATACTGATATGAGATAAGTTACCATAAAAAATGATCATTGGTAAAGTCTCTTTAAATGCTAAGAGAGGGGGAGTGTTGTTGGTGAATCCATTTTTTTATCTGACGTTCTTTATACATTTCCCCTGGGTGGGTAGATTCTTATGTGTTGAAGTTATATAATCAGGAACATTAGAGTTTGTTTTTGTCCATTGAGGCAATCAATATCTCATGGATGGGATTGATTCATTAGAAGGCATCCTAAATATCCTATTTTATAATAAGAATCAAAACCCACAGAGTTCGTTAAAATCGTTATATTAAACATCATATGGAAATGAAATATATATGGGAACTTGGGTACTTGGTATTTGAGTTCAATCTTTGAAGAGGAATCCTAGGTATCCTAGTTATAAAACGTATCAGAGTTACCGTAGTCCATTCATGACCTTAAGACTTTATAAAAGGTAGATACCCTTATATATTGGGTAATAATATCATGCCACTGATCAAGGAATACACACTAATATTTCCCTAGTTGGTGTAGATTCAGGATTCCAATGATGTGCTCATTCCAACTTCCTATTCCTATATAAGCTATGCTCGGTGCGATAAATAAGGGATGGAATGTAGTCAACCTCTTTGCATATGGATGTTGGGAATACGTGTAGGGATATACCATGGGATTATTAATATAGAGCTTGTGCCTTTGGAAGAAATTTTAAATATCCTAGTTATTGTAGGAATTAGAGTCATCATAGTTCAGGGATTTCTCAATATGTTCGTGGTTGAAGATAGATGATCATCCCATGGTAGAGATTGGGTCTTGATGGTTCGAATTTGTGAAACATGGTGGGACATAGACTGAAGTATATGTCCATTTGAATTTCTCCATGGACCTTATAAAGGAATCTTATGTATCTTGGTTTTGGAAAGAATCATAGTCCTCATAGTTCAATAAGTTGGGGCTTACACACTAAGGTTTCCATTATATGCGGGACATATCAGATTATGCTGCTGATCGGGTATTACAAACTTTGGTTTCCCTTATCCTAATAGAGATTTATGACATGAATGATATGATCATTTCAACTCACTAAGATCATATAAGCTATGATCTATGTGAGAAATAAGGGATTAAAAATAATCAGCCTCATTTCTTATGGATGCAGGAGTTATGCACTGGAAAACACTTTAGTGGTTTGATATAGATCTCAGGCCTTATGAAGGAATCTTGATTATCCTAGTTATGGTAGAAATAAGAGTTCTCATATTTCATTAATTATAGGATTTCACATTGAGTTTTACCTTAAATTCAAGAAATATCATATTATACCATTGATCGGGACATACACACCGATGTTTCCCTTATATACAGGACATATCATATTATGCCACTGATCAGGGCCTACACAATGAGGTTTCCATTATAATATTGACGTATTATATTATGCTTTTGATAAGGGATTACAAACTAATATTTCCGTTATTTGCAAGATATATCATATTATGCCACTTATTTGAGCTTACACACCAAGGTTTCCCATATATGTGGTTCATGTCATATTATGTCCCTGATCGGTGCTTACACAATGAGGTTGCTCTTATATACAATACATATCATGTTATGCCACTAATTAAGGATTAAACCATGACAATTCCCTTATATTAAGGACATATCAAATTACTCTACTGATCAGGGCTTATACACTGAGTTTTCCTTTATATGCATGACATATCATATTATACCACTTATTGGGGATAAAACATTGTGGTTTCCCTTAAATTAAATTCATATCATATTATGTCCCAAATGTAAAAGATACACTATGGTTTCCCTTGTATGTTGGTTAGAGAGGGTTATCATGTCCTGGTAAGCCTTCTTTTCTTGGTCATCATGTCTACCTAACATACATTTTTTTCTACCTCACATGCCATGATTGTCTACTTGACATGCCAATGTATGTATGACTAACATGTCTAAAGACACTTTAATGACCCATTTGACTTCTTCAAGATCTATATGAAAAGTATGGAGGTTTTTTCATGAATAATGATAAATTTTTTGGAGGACATCACAATACTTGGATGGCTGGTCTTGGAATCCATTGTATGATCTTAAATGACAGGCCTAGAGGCCATCACATGATCCTACTGACTGCCTCATAGTCATCACAAAAGTTGGATGACACATTTGGAGGGGGTCATGAGAGTTAGTGTGACATGTATTAAGGATGACACATTTCTTGGATGACTTTCATAGGTGTCATCTAGAAAATGGTTTCCATGTTTATGGGGTGACGCAAGATCCAACTAACATACCTAGAGGGAGTCGTGAGATTAAGATGGCTTGTATAGAGGACATCGTGAAATCTAGACAGCTTATCCAGAGGACATTGTTTGATCCATTTGACATGTCCTAATGCAATCATGGGACATTGCTGACATATACTGGTGTCACTGTACGATTTGGGTGACATGTCTAGAGGCTATCACGAGGTCTGGATGGCAAGCCTGAAGGGTTTCATGAGAGTTGGTTTTCCCACATAGAGCGTTCCATATGACTTGCTCTGACACATTTAGGGAAATTCACATTATCCAAATCGCATTCCAAAAGGGTTTCATGTGATCTAGGAGAAATTTTTTAGTGTTGTAGAATGGCCTTGTTGGTTCATGCGAAGTGTATAAGGATCAACATATATGTTTTTCACATAAGTCTCCTTTGATTTTAGTTTTTGTTCCAGTCTTTTATCAGATGTACCTTATATTTGTTCAATGTTAATTTTTTTATGTCTTGCGTTACTAATAAGGAATGAAGGATGTCCTTATAATAAGCTACTTGAAGTACATCATGTGATTTATGAATAATCAAACAATGTTACTATGGTTTTCTCACAATCTTTTTAGGTTGTTACCCAGATTTTACCTACTATAAAACCATTCAAATTGGGATATTAGATGTGTTGTAAATCCAATCTGATGCATGATTGTGTTGGTGTGAGGATAAAAGGATAGAAGGATGATTTTATTGATTATGAGATGGGATAATTATAGGCCTTTCAACCCCAATTATTCCTCTTTTTTCACAGTATATATCATAAAAATCTGGGATAGAGTTGGTCTAGAGCTTTGATGTCATTCATTTATCAAGTTCCTACTAAAGGTTTTTCTAGGGGAGTTGAATTATTTTTAGTTACCCTAATATAATCCCCTAAATGGACCATATATTAGATTATTTCCAATTAATTGGGTATCATCTAATCATGTGGACATATTTAGGTACTTCTGTATTGTTTAGGCCAGCATGTGTTAGGAATCTTTCAAGGTCTTGTGGAGCGCATGAACGTGTCACATGACGTTTATGACCACAAGAGGCTCCTTAATTTTATCTTTTATTTAAAAATTTTATTTTTATAATTCTTGGGGATCTTGTGATATTTCATGAGTTTTGTAGAATAAAATCACTCAACCCATCGGTGATACACCACATGACCAACAAAGGGCCATGTGGTGATGCATGAGCGTTTCTTGGTCAAACCCTTCTAATTGTTTTTTGATATAAAGGGGGAGTGTAAGGATTCCTAGATATGTCCAAAAAATTTCACATGTAGAGGGGAAATGTCAATGGGATCTCAAATGGTGAGGTGGACATGTCATTGGGGGTTTGTGGGGTCGAATGACCTTCCAGGGTGGGTTGTGTGATGTTTTGGACGAAAAGAGGCTCCTGCCTTTTCCACTTTTTATTTCCTTGTTTATTTTACAAGGACCAATGAGTCACTAGTTTTTTGAGTTTTTTTCAAGTATAATAATTATCCTCATAGGTGATGCATCAAATTACATAAAAAAGTCTTATGGTTATGCGTGTGAATTATCCGGGAAAAACTGTTCTACTTATTTTTGGAGACAAAGGGGGAGCACGAGAATTCCCAGACATGTTTGAAACCTTTTGCTTGATGGTGTGAAATGTCAGTGGTATCTTTAAAGAACATAAAACTTCGTCACATGGGATCCTGTGGTGTATCATGGGTTTTATTTTTAACACGAAGAGTTTTTATGAACTTTGTTTTTCGAATTAATTAATTTTTTTGATGTCTTGTGTTAGATGCTACCCCAAGTTTATCTCACTCTGCACACAACACTGACATATATTGCTTTATATGCAACACAATTTTTCTAAAAAAATATTTCATTGTTATTTAAATAAGGTAATATCTTAGTTTTTAAATTAGCGAGTATGAATAGTGTTAAATAACTTATGAAAATGTTAATTCATTGGTAACTAATTAATTAGAAAAGAAAATATATTCCAATTGAATATAAAAGAAAATAGTTTTATTTTAATGGTTCGAAAGTCATTTGTATTAATAAACTGAACTAATTACAATTATTTATTTAAATTAATGAAATATATATATTATATATTTAATAAAATAGATATTATAGGCATAATATAAGAACCAATCCAATTTTATGTATAAAAACCAACATTTTTTCAATAAGGTAATTTTATCAGATTTTAATGTAGAAAGAATGTTAGATAAATTTTTTGAAACATTCATATATTATATATGAAAAAATAAACTTCTTTTAAATAGGGATACAAAAAAATTATTGATTTTTTGGTATTTTTATTTTAAGTTTCATGTTTTTATGAATTGTAAAAAATACTAAACATTAACTAAAAACAACATTTTCCATAAAAATAACTTATAGTGTTAAATTATATTTTTTATTGGTTTTAAAGAATAATAAGACTGATTTCTAATTATTTAATCTAATTAAAAAATCAGAATAAATTATAAATTGAATTTAAATTTTAAAATGTTTCAATTTTTTGAATGTATTAACTTTAATAACCCATTTTCTCACTCTATTGATGAGATTAATGATAAATTAATTACATAAAATTATGTCTTTTTAATTTTAAAAAATTTATTCCATATTTTAAATAATAGGGTCTAAATCATGTAAATTGGTTAATTTTATTTTGGTCATTATTAATAGTAACTTTAGAAATTTTTTATTAACAATATAAAAAGATTAATTCGGTAATTAAGGTTTAAAATATAATATTTTAAATAATATGAAGTTACTCTAACAAATTTTATAATTTAGTTGGATGAGTGGGGTAATAACAAAACAATCCTTTGTAAAAAATTATAACCCTTTGTGCAACTTTTATGAGAGCAATACATTTATTATATTTTATATAAAAAAGATAAAGATGTTATGCTCATATTTTCAATAACAACATAATTTTTAATATAGGGTTATATAGAAGATAAATTTTACTATAAATTATCATTTTAAATATTTTTTTTATCATGGTGATTTATTTTTAATTTTTATGAAATAAATAAATACCATAAGGGATTCTACAATGATGTTGCAATGATTGTTTGATTAATGGAAATACCAAAAAAATGATAATGAAAATATTAAAATAAATATAATTTTATATAATTAATTTCATCCACAATTTTTTTGGACTAATTATACATGTTAGGGATGCGTTAATATAGTGGGATAAAAGATATCATTTTTTTTTATATTTTTAAAAAGGCAAGTAATGAAGTGTCAAAATTGATACTAATGATATTTTATGAAATTAAAATTTTATTAAATTACATAAAAATATTTAAAATATTATATAAGGACAATGGAATGATATATGGTCTAAAATTTCATGAGTTTACCATTTATATCCGAATTTAAACTTTATATGTAAAAAATAATTTCTCTTAACTTAAAAAACATTGTTTTTATTTTCAAGGTTAAAATAGGTTCACTAAGGGTCAATAAAAATTTAAGGTTGATAATTGGATCAAAACATATCTAAAATATATTATATGATGATATTAAATCATTATATCATGTTATATTCAAGTAAATTTCATTTTTTGTGTTATTTTTATTGATATTTAATTTATTATAAATTAATATTCCAAATAATTTGAAAAGATACCCTCACTTCAATTATAAAAGGGAACATCCTCTGTCACTTATACACATTAAATTGATCCTTCAAGATCGACCTTAACCTACCCATTTCCCTTATCAAATTACCTATTGACATTCTAGTGGTTCTTTTCTTCTTAAAATACCAACTCTAGGGTCTTTAAGAGGAGATCTAGAGGGAGACCATGGAAGAAGAGGCAATCTATTTACTACTCTTTGAAAATTATTTCTTCTTCTACTTACTATTCACGATTTGATTCCATTATAAATTAATAAATTATTTATCACCTATGATATAAAATTTCATTAATATTATGTAAAACCATATTCTACCTTCTATTCATCCTATAAAAATGAAAGTACCACGCGTGCATACGTACAACTTACCGTCTTCACGCTGTGGTGTAATATGTTATTGATTAAAACTTTACATGCATGATTATAATGATGGAAATAATAATTAAATATGATTACTATAACATTATATTTATTTTGGAACAAAATATATACCATCAAATTCCTTACCTTTTCATAATTAAGGGAATGATATCATCAATTGTGCATATGTACGACCAACCGTCTCCATGACACAATGCGATTCATTTTACCAATTCATGAATCATGAATGATTATATAAATGTATATAATTAATATATATGATATATATTAACTAAAAATAATTTTTTATATTAGGTAAGCATATCCTATGGACAAGATTTCAGACTTATATAAAAAAACATGCATAAGAAAATAAAGCAGTTAACACCCGAGAGAATAGTAATAATAAAATATTATTAACAAACAGATGATAAGGTAATAATATATGATATCATAAATATTAATATGGTTTTAAAATAAGTTAATAACATTATTTTAACCATTATACAGGAGGTTCAGATATGTACAATGGAAACAAGACTTAAGGTAAGGGTTAAATCCACAACCTCATTTTTATAGTGATTGTTTATACGTAAGTATTTTCATTGAAATATTTATCTTTCGTGTCCATGTTTCATATAAATATATTCTGAAATATATTTAATATTATTATATAAATTTTTTATGTAATTTTTACCCATGTATTAGTTTTTAAAAAACTGTTTGAATAGAATATTTTGTTGATTTTCAAACGAGGTACTTTTTTGAATTTTTGCAAAAAAGTATGAGAATAATGTTTTTTAACCCATAAGATATGAACATATTTTTATATCTTCATGATAAATTAATTAAATTAATATCCTCTTAAAATATTACAAGTTTATTTTCTAAAAAAATGTATATTTTTATAATTGCATGACATTTAAAAAAGAAATTGAATTCAATTAATAAAGGATATTTTCATCTGAAATTGTTTTCAAATGATCTCTAAAAATTAGTTTCCATCTAAGATGAAGTTTTATGATGTTACTTATGTTTTAATAAAGATATTATTAAATTTTACCATTCGTATTTTTACTATGAATGGTTTATTTTTATAATGGCCATATATTTATAAAGCCCATTTTTTCTGTGGGTTATGTTATGATTGAATGATGTTTATGAAACCCATTTCATTCCATGGGTTCTACTATGATACATGATTTATATTATTGTGAAACATATATGTATGATTTCGTTA
Source organism: Viscum album (assembly GCA_963277665.1). NCBI lineage: Eukaryota > Viridiplantae > Streptophyta > Magnoliopsida > Santalales > Viscaceae > Viscum > Viscum album. The sequence goes on from OY728140.1 coordinate 660,355,992, forward strand.
TGAGATGGGTGGGACCTATATCTACCTCCAATTCATTGGTAAATGATTTATATCTCATGAGATAGACATGGATGAAATGGGAAATGTACTTAGTTTAGTAAAGAATTTTCTTTGCTAAGATGGTCTTGAGAGTGAACCTTAACTATTAAAATTGGAATGGAAGTAAACAATTATAACCAAGATAGTATGTGGAGTAAACCCATAATACTAATATGACCTTGGAAGTTATTTATTGAATACTATGTAAATCATTTTATACGCTTATATGTATACCAAAAATTTCATGTCTTATTCCTATGTTCTGATTTTGTGGATTATTTTATTTATTTTTATATGATTCATGTATTATAAACTTCCAATATTTTTTCCATGATTCTTATTTATGATCATTTATATGATGGGTATGATATTCCATTTTAATGATCATATTCTCATACCCTTATTCTCATTATTATGTTTTCATGTCTCTCTTCTTTACCCTTACTAAGAATGTAATCTCACCCCTTTTTAGGTTTACTTTCCCCAAGGATATAAAGATTTGTATTATGTTTTATGGTTTTAAGAAGGGTGTTAGTTGAGAAGAACCTAGTGGGATATGATTTAGATTACTTACCTACGAGTGTTTACGTTTCCATGTTTCCAAATGCACTAGAATTGTATGCTATTTGGGAGTCTATTTGTGAAATTTATCCAGTATTCCAAAAAAGTAATGTAATATTAATATAAAGAAATGGGTCATTATAGTTAGTACTAGGAAAAAAGTTTATTTATCCTTTTTAAACTAGGATGAGATAACCTTAGTGAGACCCCTAAGTATAAAGATTAGTATAAGTCTAAGGATAAGGAATATTTTGTTGAATTTTGGTAAAGGATAGAGTGAGTGGTTTCCTACAATAAATCCATGTATGAATACTATGTGTAGATGTGGATCTCTCATTGATGTACCTAGGGCTAACAATTCTAAAAAGGTACATCGATCCTGACTTGAGTGTATCCTGGTACATGACAACATGCCTTTCTCCACACCTAGTTTGGCACTCCCAGAGGATATGGCTTGGGAATTTAAAAACTATTCACAAACCATCATGAATGATTTAAATATAAGTTATCTATGAATAAATTAGGATTAACCAAAGAGTCATAGATTAATGAGTGTGTAAACATTAATTCTTTGTATATGTTTTCCTCAATATTTTGTGGTTCTTAACTCTGACATTCGTTTCCTACTCTCTTTTTTTTGGTTTTAGTCAATGGTTGGAACCTGTAAAAACCATGTTAATGGAGATCGAGATGGAAAATGGAATTATTTTTCTCCTAAGAAACCATATTTTATCGGAGTTATAATGAAAAATCATATTGCTATGCTTACCTAGATTTCTCAATATATGAATCATATAGGACATCCAAATGAGGAGTAGAGGGAACAATATTTCTTTGAGTCCTTTAGAAGGCAACGTCCACCTTATTTCATTAGGTCTTATGATCCACTTTTTGTGGAATAGTGGATCAATACCACTAAAAATATACTCTCTATTCTCTGGTGTTCAGAATGTGAGAAATTCATTCTTGTTGTTTATCAGTTAGGAAAAGAAGACCAACAGTGGACTCTAACCATGAATTACAGGTGACAAGATAAAATTAAATCCATAGATTGAGATGATTTGATGAACTTATTATTCAAGAAGTAATTTACTCATATTATATATATGAAAATGGAGAATGAGTTTCATTAGTTAAAGAAAATGGATGATGAATCCATTGGTACCTATTAAGAAAATTTCATAAGAACTGCGAAGAATGCTTATGGAATTATTAACCAGCTCGAAAGTAAAGTTGATAGATTCTTCAATGGTATAAATCTAAGTATTATAAGGGAATTATCCAGAAGAGACTTCATTATCCATGAAGATATTGTGTATTGTTCAATCGAGGTTGAAATAGAGTTTGGAGTTTCATATCAATATCATGGTTTTGAGCAGAAGAGGAAGATGGATTTCAAAATAAAATCTTAAACCATGGAAAAAATAAGAAGAGATTTTATTTATGATATAAGTGTGGGAAGAAGCATGGTTTAAATTTTCATAAGGGGTCTAAAAAATGTTACCATTAGGAATTTGATTTCCATTGTAATGGGAAGATGTCAGATAATAATGATAATGGATAAAAAACTACACAGAATGAACCTCCCCCGCTTCAATGCTACAAGTATAAGGAGAATTAGAATCATGCTAACCTGTGCCCAAACCCAATGGATGGTGGTGTTGATAGATATCAGAAATCACTTAATCCAAGAGATAAGGTGAAATATCATGCCATAATTATTTCTGATGAGGGGTGAGATGATGATGTGGTGAAATGAACAGTTACCATATACTCTTGAACTTTTAAGGTATTATTTGATTCGGTATCTACCCACTCTTCCATAACTAAATAATTTACTACAACTATTGATATTACATTCAAATTATTACATGTGGAATTAGTAGTGCAACCCCCTAATGGTATAATTATTCCATCTAATGTATATGATTGCTCTCTAGTTGATGTTTTTGGGTATGTGTTTCCAAAAAATATTTTCATTCATCCATTGGATTAAATTGTTTTCTTCTTATGAATGTATTGGCTTTCCCTATATAAAGCACACATTAACTTTCAAGGAAGGGAAGTTATATTTGATGTTTAAAACCAACATATGATTGACTCTCAATGTAATGATAAGTATGGACTTTATATAGAGATTACATCTAGTGTATGAGTATTAATTCCTCTTAAAATGAGATGTTAGTATCAAATGGTTGGGGAAAAAATTGACATTGATGATATTTTTGTTGTTCATTTACTTTGGGATGTATTTTTGGAATATTTTTCCTTTTCTTCCACCAGAATGTGAATTTGAGTTATCAATATTACTCATAAATTGTTCTACACAAATTTGAAGAAATCCCATTAGAATAAAATCAATTAAGTTATAGTAATTGAATAGGAGACTCCAATAATCCCTTGACAAGGGATCCATTTAGAAAACTATGTCTTTATGGCATGTACCATTTATTTTTTTGACGATGAAAAATTAATCAATGTGACTCAACATCGATTATGAGGAGTCTAACATGATCAAAATCAAGAAACTTTTTCCTCTTCCGTATATTTTTTATTTGTGTAATCAACTGCACAAAGATCAATACATTTCCCAGATTAACCTTCATTCTGGATATCAAGAATTGAGGGTTAGGCTATATGATATTCCCAAGATGACATTACAAAAAAGTTATAATCACTCTGAATATATATTAACAAATTTTTTTTCTTACCAATTACCTTACTATATTCATGGATTTGTTAAATAGAGTTTCTAGAGATTACATCAATCAGTTTGGGGTAGTCTTTATAGATGGTATTTTTTTCTATTCAAAGAGAAACTAAGAGCATGAATACCCACTGATAATTCTTTTAAATACCCTATGGATACTGAAAATATATTCAAAATTTTCAAAGTGTGAATTTTGGATACAAAGGGTTTCATTTTTGAGTCACTTAATTTCAATAGACGATATATATGTTGATTTATCCACGATGTAGGCTACTGAATGTTGTCCTAGGCCAACCACATTGACTGATATCCAATTTTTTCTGGGTTTTTCTAGATATTATAGATGGTGTTTACATAATTTATCACGACTATCTAATCCTTTGACCAAGTTAACTCTTAAGGGTTACAATCTCATCTAGATAGATGAATATGAGGAAAATTCCAAGGAACTAAATAGAATATTGGTCAGTGTACATGTGATAAAATTACCTAGTAATGGAGAACGTTTTGTCATCCTTAGTGATATATCCAAGAAGGGATTGAGATGTGTACTTATATAGAACAACATGGTTATCTTTTAATCCTCTCGAAAGTTAATGATTTATGAGAAAAATTATCCAACTCATGATTTGGAATTAGCCACTATAATTTTTGAATTAATGATATGGATAAATTATATCTATGGGGAAAATTGTGATATATATATATATATATATATGAACCATAAGAGTCTGAAATATATATTCAAATAGAAGGAGTTGAACATGCATCATAAGAGATGGTTGGATCTAATAAATAATAATTATTTATCAATGCATTATCAGGTTGGGAAAGTGACAAGGAATCCAATTTTTTGATTGAAAATGATCATGATAGATTATCAATGATGTGGATCATAATAGAAAAAATATTTCTCGATTTGAAAAGGATGGATTTGGAAATCATAAAAGAAGGGGAAAAATCTTATCTTTCTCAATTTAATGTCCAACCCTCCATCTAAGTGAAGATTAATGGGCCTTATAAGGATGATGTGGAGCAGAAAAATAAGGCAAGAAATGTTCCTCAGTATAACATTGACCAAGATGGAATGATAAGGTTCATGAACCATGTATGTGTTCCAAATTTTTTATATTTAAAGAGGGATCTATTAGAGAGGGCTCATAGTTATTCATTCTATTTTCATCATGGAAAAAAGAAGGTGTATAAGGATTTTAAGTTATACTTCTGGTGAGATGGGATGAAGAGAGATATCACAGAGTTTGTATCTCGATTAATGGTATTCCATAAATTTAATTCTGAAATAAAAAAACAAATGGGTTGTTGAATCCTTTACCCATACAAAAATGAAAATGGGAGAACACCACAATGGATTTTCTAGTAAGACTCTGCAAAACCAATAAAGGGTTAATTTCTATATGGGTGGTAGTCAATTGTCTTACTAAGTTAACAAATTTTTATTCTATAATTGAATACATATATCTGGATCCACTTGTCATGATATACATTAAATAATTCGTAAGGTTTCATTGAGAACAATATTCTGTTGTATATACTTAGGACTCAAGGTTTACCTCAAAATTATGGTGAGGTCTCCAGAAAGCACTTGATATAATGTTGAGTTTTATCAATGTTTGTCATCCTTAAGTGGATGGTCAATATGAAGAATAATTAACACCCTAGAGGATATGTTTAGATCTTTTTCTATATATTTAAATGGGTTTTGGTATCGACACCTTCCTCTAGTTGATTTTTCTTACAATAAGAGATTAACTCATGCATTCAGATAGATCCTTATGAATCCATCAATGGGAAGTAATGTAGAGCTCCAAAATCCTCGAATGAAGTAGGATAAAGGAATCTATTGGGATTTGAGATCACTAAATAGATGGATGAAAAGGGTAGAACCATTCAACAACATATCAAAGAAACTCAAAATTGGTAGAAAAGTTATGATGATAACCGACAGTGTGATCTTGAATTTAAACTTGGTGAGAAGTTATTTATAAGAATTTCTCTATAGAATAAGGTGATGAGGTTTGTTAAGAAAGGGAAACTAAGCCCTAGTTATATTAGTCCATTTGAGATAATGGATCATATCGGGATGGTAGCCTATAAATTAGAACTTATTCCAAATCTCTCACAAGTCAATCATGGTTTCCATGTATATCTATTGAATAAGTACATACATGGACCTTCACATGTTCCGAATATAGAGGTTATACTACCGAAGTAGGATCTTTCTTATGAGGAGTAACCAATTGAAATTATGGATCATACAAAGAATGTTCTATGAAATAATACTACTCACCTCATCAATATTTTTTGAAAAAACCAATAGTTAGAGGATGATATGTGGGAGCTTGAGGATATGATGAGGTAGAAGTAACCTCGTTTGTTTGTATGAAGATGATGAATTTCAAGGGTGTAATTCATTTTTAGGGGTGTATAATGTAAAAAATCATTTTTTATGAATTTTTTTCACCGAATAAATTAAATTTCATTAATTTCATTTATCAGACACAGCACTAATTTAAGATTACGCCACACGCAACACCGACTTTTCTTTCCTTACACACAATGTTATGTTTTTAAGAAACATCATTTTATTATTATATTAATATGATAATGAAATGGTTTTTTAATTATAACAAATTAATAGTAGTAACTAAACTATTAAAATGTGAATTCATTGGTTATCAATTAATTAGCGATGTAAATATATAACAAATGAATATTAAGGAAATATTTTTATTTTTTTGCACGTAAAGAATTTTTCTATTAATAAATTAAATTTATTAAAATTATTGAATGAACTTAATGAAATATATATGATATATATTTAATAATTTTTTTATATTCATGAAATAAATTTTACAGGCATATGATAATAACCGCCCAAATTTTATGAATAAAAATATATATTTTTAAAAAAGGTAATTTAATCATATTTTACTGGATAACACATTTTTAATAATATTTCTAAAACTTTTATGTATTATATTTGAAAAAATAATTTTCTGCTTTGAATTTGGGACATAAAAATTTACTTTTATTATATTTTTGGTATTTTTCTAAAATGTTTCATGATTTTATGAATAGTAGAAAAATACTAAATTTTAATTGAGAATAAATTATTTCATCAAACTAATTTATAGTTTTAAAATATATTTTTTATTGTTTTAATGTATAATTAGATTAACTTTCTATAATTTAATCTATTTTAGGTTATTTTCATAAATTTTAAATTGAATTTTAATATTAAAACATTTCAATTTTTTCATGTTTTAACATTAATAACCCATTTTCTCACCATGTCAATGAGATTAATTTTAAATTAATTACTTCAACTTATCTATTTTGAATTTATTAAAATGGATTCTTTATTTATAAGTATAGGGACAAATTATGAAAATTGGTTTCTTTTATTTTTTATCATTATGAATAGTAACTTTGGTAATTTTTTATTGTCATGGTAAAATGATAAATCAGGTAATTAAGGGTAAAAAAATAATATTATAAATAATAAAAAATTATCCTAACACATGGCCTTATTTAATTAGATGAGTATATTTATACCAAAATCATAATTGGGAAGACATTATTACCTTTTGAGAAACTTGGATGATAGTAAGACATCTATTATATTTTATTTAAATCAAAGTTAAAGATGTCATACTCATATTTTCAATAACAATATCATTTTTTATGTAGGATTCTGCAAAAGTTAAATTCTAATATAAATTTTCATTTGAAATTTCATTTTTTCTATCATGGTATTTTTTTTAATTTCTAGGAAATAAACTAATACCTTAAAGGCTTCTAAAATGGTGGTGCAATAATTGTTTAATTAATGGAAATACAAAATAATTATTAATGAAAATATTAAAATAAATACAGTTTGGTATAATTAATTTCATACACGAATTATTTGGATGAATCTAACATATCAATGATGAGTTAATATAGTTGGCCTAAATATATCATGTGATTATGTTATTTTTAAAAATAAAAATATTGAATTGAATAGACACTAATGATATTTTATGAAATTAATATTTTATTAACTTATTTAAATAAATTTAAAAATGAAATAAGGATAATGGGATTAGATATGATCTAAAATATAATAAATTGACCATTTTGGGTCCAATTGACACGTTATATGTCAAAATTACATTATCTAAACATTAAAAACATTGTAAGAATATTTAAAATTTAAATAGGTTAACTAAGGGTTAATAAAAAAGATAATGTCTAAAATTCCATCAAAATATATTTATAATTTATTAGATGATGAAATTAAATCATTATATCATGTTATATTTGAATAAATGAATTTTATTAGGTATTTGGATTGATTTTGAATTTATTATAAATAAATATTTCTAGAAATTCTAAAAGGCCCCATCACATCAATTATAAAAGGTTACCTCTTCTCTCACTTATACACATCACATTTATCATTAAAAGTCCGAAATACCCTAAATAGTTCCCTTATCTATTTATGAAATAATATTATAGAGGTTTTGGTATTCACAATAGACAATATCTAGTGTCTCTAAGAGGAGATCTAGAGGGGGATCATCAAAGAAGAGGTAATCTCCATACCGACTCTTTCAAAATTGTTTCTTCTTCTACTTCTTCTTCATGTTTTGATTCCATTATAAATTAATAAAAACAATATCAACTATATTATGATATTGTATTATGATTATGTAATGACCATATTATACCTTTTATTCATCCTATAAAAAATGTAAGTACTACGTGTGCATACATACAACTTATCCTCTCCACGCCGTTGTGTAATACGTTTTTCATCATGTCACGAACCAACCCGGGTGGACCCTGAACCAGTCACCCGAGCCGGCTCATGGTATGTCCCGAGGGGCGTTCCCGATCCCCCCGAGATGGAAACTAGTGTCGGGCATCAAAGTTAAAACATTGGGAATGATTTGGCCCATAAAAGATAAAATGTTAAATAAGAATAAACAGAACAAAAGCATTAAACTCTAGCAATGGAAAGAAATAAAACAAAACAACACACATACCTCCATGTGACCTTTCGGTCACCTCCTAGCCAAGGCCAACATTGATCCCAAGATGAGCAACTCATCCAAGAAAACTGGAATGAGTGAAACATGCGACTGAAATGATAAAATAGGCGTGAGCATTAAAATGCTCTGTAGGGATGCCAAAGGAAACCACAGAATATGACCAAAACCACTTTGCAGAAACAAACCAAAAAACACTAGTTTTCATATACAAAGATAGAAAATAGGGTTTTTGTATTTTAAAGGAAAAATGATCCTGATTTTCCATTTCAAAACCCAACACAAGCCACAACCCATTTTCCCCAACAATGCATTTCTTGAAAACTGAATTTCAAATCCATGTTCATCACATTTCTGCAAAAGGAGAACAAGTAATAAGTAAATGCTGGAAACCAAGTGCAAGTAAAAGTAAACAAGAAGATATAAGCAATGACCATGGGTGATCCTAAACATCCCTAGAAAACCCCAGGACGTACTCGGGTTCAGACTACCTTCCGACGTGGTACTCCACAGTCAATAACCAACTGGCCGCCCAAATCGCCAACTAGTGGCACACCCCACAAGGCCTACCTACAAGGGGGGGACTAACCCGTCTAATCGGGGTTAGCCAGCAACCGTCACCCGATTCTCTAAAAGATGCCCAGGAACCCATGGTGGATTTAATAATACTATGTAAGTGGGAGGCCCTTGTATATGTGACTCATCTCACCGCACTTTCCAACCCCTTACACAGACACCACTACACGACAATCCTCGAAGGTAAGTCCCCCTGTAGAGATTCCACACAAAAATGCATATATGAAATTATTTCACGTTCAACATGGTGCCTACCGGGCCTTCACAACATGCACAGTTTCAAAACGTTTTGTAAACGAGTTAAGTTGCCAATCGGGCACCCACATTTTTCGCAAAGGTCAGTGCAAATGCATTCTTTTCAAAGAGTCAACACAAATATTACAATTGAGTTGGAAGATCCAAACAGGCCATTAAATAAAACGACAATATAACTCACACAAAAAACCAACCATGTTAGCTACTTTCAATTCCATTTGAAACAACACATTATTTTCCATGAAACCTAGTTTTAAGAAAACATAGATTTAATGTGTCATTTTTATTTGGAGGCACATCCATGTGATCACTAAGTGCTCCCTTGGATGTGACCACATCCAATGGTACCTTTAGTTTTTAGAAGAATCACCTTAAAAACCATCTTTCATAAAACACTTTAGCATTGAAACCAAAATGAATTCTTTCACAACACTTTATAAAAGCAAAATGCATCTTTCAAACCAACCACCATTTCCAAATCCTTTCTAAACCAACTTACTAGTTCATCTTTTTGTTAAACAAACACACAAAAGCAATTTTAAATTTCCAAAACACAATCACTTTCAATTCCAACAAAACACATCACAATGCGATTTCTTTATCTTTACTAAGAACCTATGCATTTCATATAAACCGACATCAAAAGCCACTTTAAAAAATTTAAAACTGCAATATAACTAAGCCAGATGCTTTTCATAAATACGATAGAGATGAAAACGATATAAAAGGATTAATTGAAAACATTCAAGTGCTCAAGGTTTGAATCTAAAAGGGAAATTGTTGGAAACACCTACCTTGAACAAAGGTCACGTCAAGCTTTCTAACTCAAGCAGAAACTCGCTCGAATGCATGTGATTCCACATATATATATCCTTAAACTGATGCACGTGTTCCCCACATCATGAGGGAACATGCACATAGAAGATATATATATCTATACATATTCATACCTGGGAATATGCGGGCGCACCTTCGAAACCAACCACAACTCCCTACGATAGATCCCCGAGACTCAAAACACCACAAATCCGTATAATAATATTAATTCAAATAAAGGAATCAAGATACGATTCAAAAACCAACTCTATAGAAATCACCAAGTTCACAAGTAACACTCAAATCAAATCTGCACCGTTTTTATAAAACAACACTAGGGGAAACACCCTCAAAATCACATCAATTTACATTAACATAAACATAATTAAACAATCACACCAAAGAATAATTTTAACCAATTACAAAAATGCGAAAACATCACAAAAAAACTACAAGGATACCATAAGGACTTGAATTACATTTTAAAAAGTAACAAAGAAAGATTTTGAACATAAGCAATCAAAACACCGTAGATGCATGCTGACATAAATCAGGAACCGAATCTGGACCAGATAAAGTCCTCAAGGGTCCGTAACTCAATTCACATTTAAATTAGCGTAAGAATATATAACAAAGTACAAATATATCCTTAACCAAATATTGGCGAGCAGTCCGAAAAGATCCCAATCGCTTCGCCTTGGCAGCGGTGGACGGGACGCGGTCCGACATGACCCTGGAAACCCTTCGAAAACCCGACGAGGGGATTCATGGACATGCCGGAGCAACACGGAGGTGCTGTGAAATGCTGTGTTCCCCGGAATCACGCCGAAGAGGGGGTTGGGCTCATCGGAAACACACCGGAAAGGGAACTGGGCTCTCTGGAAACACACCGGAAAGGGGGATGGGGTCGCCGAAAATGGGTGCGTCCGGTCGGAGGGACGCCAGCGGAAGGGAGGGATGCCGGAGAGTGTAGGGAAGCAGTGCGGCACCGAAACAGGGCTACCGACGGTGATTTCCGAGCAGCAGAATAGGGGGGGGGGGGGGGGCTGACGGGGAGCTGGAGCCGGGGATCCTGAGGCGCGGCAGGCGTGGTCGGGCAAGCCGACGGGAAGGCAGAGCCGGTAGGGAGGTAGAGCCGGTAGGGGGGCGGAGTGTGAGCCGGTGGGGACGGCGTGGTAGGGGTGAGGAAGGTCCGGCCAAGGAGGGGCTTGCATGGGGAAGAAGGGGGGAGAAAAGTGGGGGGGGGGGGGCTGCGCACAAACCCTAACCCGACCTCCTCCTCCTCTTTTTTAATTCTAATAATAATAAAAATAATAATAATAATTATTATTATTATAAACATATAAACATATATAAATATATATACACATATATAATCCCACTTATATAAACATAGGTATATACATACACATATATATATATAAACATATATTTGACATATATAAACATATATGAACATATACATAAACATATATACACATAAGCATATAACGTTAAAAGATACTTATTTATAAACATATGTGTATATATATACACCTATAAACATATATACACATACATTATATATATATACACACAACGTTAAAACATAACATATACAAATGTAGATACACATATATATACCCAGATATAAAATCCTCACCGTAATCAGAGACTAGGGAATTCCCAGCCTGAACTCAGAAAGGACCTCAAAACAATTCCCATTAATTTCACGAAACCAAACATCCCCCTAATGCACACAATTGAGACCCAACTCAAAATTAGAACAACCCATTTATTTGCGGTCCCAACATCCTTCAAGGAAATCCGAACGACTTGAGAACACACTGAGAACAGATAATACTGCTTAGACTGCGGTATAACAAGTTCATCACATTACCAAAACTATGACGAGATTACAACGGTAACAAGAATAGAACAAGGAAACTTTGGATTTTTCCCTTCAGAAAGATAGAAACATAATCCGAAGTGAGGTTATACACACCCTCAACAACTCCTGACTGTGCGCGAGCTTCACCCCGAGACCTGTGGCTGGGGCCCTGATTGCTAAAGCATCTCTTGCCTCATAGTCAGGAATTTTCATCTTCTGGTCTCTAACACCTTCATGAGAGACGATTCTTCCAGAACTCTCCTTGGCGGCCTGAATTGTCGCACGGTAGGAAGACTTCGGAGGGATGCGACATGCCCGATTAGAATGCCTTAACCAGCCAGACTAGCGGCAGGCGAGAGAATGCTCCAACAAACTGGGAGTCCGTACAGACGAAGATCCTTGCCAGATGGGGAATCCTTACAAGAGACGACTCCCACCAACAACTCCCGATACTCTAACGACAATGAGACATCCCACCTTTACTCTTCCAGAACTGAACCCTCAAATAAACCTGAGACGGTACGTACCCTAACAACCCTGGGAGTTACCAACAACCTGAAGACCCACTCCAGTTCCACAACCACACAACTACCCCTCACAGACTTTGATTTCTTTGATGGATTGGAAACAAGAAAAAAGAACTGAAAACTGGGCATGACTCATTAGCAACCTTAGCGACCTTTCTCGGCGGCATACTCATGACAACATGAGAAACATCATCGAAACCAGAATTAAGCTAAAACTCGATCAAAGCAACAACATAAGCTATGGTCAATAGGCCCATAAGCCAAACATATACAAACATAGGCATAAATCACTTTCCAAAACCATTATTTCCTTAAAATTTTAAAACCCACCTATGGAACCTTATGAACCGTCACATGTGCATTCATTCAATCTCACTCACATCATCTGCAAACAAGTTCCCCTACGCACTCTCTGTACATACCCATGCACGTGTGACCCTCCATAAGGAGTGCTCAGGTTCAAACACTTATTTCCTTACCAAATCCAAACAAATACCATATTGTTCCAAACTAATACACTTTCTCTTTAAAAACTCACTTTACTAATTTCATAAACAATTTGGAAGAAACCCTTTTTTCATTTCAAAATCACTTTGATTTTCAACACACACACACAGAGACCGAGTTCAAAAACAAAACACAACCAACTATAAACCATCGGAATGAGGGACTGGTGTCTGTGCTTAATCCGGTGAAATTGTGGTGATCCATTCCCCAAGTAAGACATAACACTAAGAGGGCCTTAAACCGGGCACTTGGATTCCACATGGGTCACCACACCCCGTGAGGCCACAGTGTGAACTGACTCACTATCATTGTCATCCCTCAATCCAAAATAACCAAAGAAAAAAAAGGCTCAAATCCCAGACTAACCTTGGAAACTCGGGTCTCGTTGCGAGCAGTGGTGATCAAGAACCAACCCGTAACTTACCTCTTGAGCCCTGATAGTCCTAATCTCCTTCTACCAGACATCCCAAATAACAAGGGCCTCCTATAATACCATTTTGTCACGAACCAACCAGGGTCGACCCTGAACCGGTCACCTGAGCCGGCTCGCGACAAGTCCCATGGGGCATTCTCGATCCCCCCAGAATGGCAACTAGTGTCGGGCATCAAAGATAAAACATTTGGAATTATTTGGCACATAAAAGATAAAAAGGTAAATAAGAATAAACAGAAAAAAGCACTAAACTCTAGTAGTGGAATGAAATAAAACAAAACAGCAGATGTACCTCCATGTGACCCTTCAGTCACCTCCCAGCCAAGGCCAACATTGCTCCAAATATGAGCAACTCAGCCAACAAAACGTGAACGAGGGAAACCTATGTCTGAAATGATAAAATAGGTGTGAGCATTAAAATGCTCAGTAGGGATTCCAAAGGGAACCACAGAATCAAACAAAAACCACTTTCCAGAAACAAACCCAAAAACACTAGTTTTCACATACAAAGATAGAAAATATGGTTTTCTTATTTTATAAGAAAAAGATTCCTGATTTACCATTTCAAAAACCAACACACGTCACAACCTGTTTCCCCCAACAATGCATTTCTTGAAAACTGAATTTCAAATCCTTGTTGATCACATTTGTGCAAAATAAGAACATGTTATAAATAAATTCTTGAAACCAAGTGCATGTAAAAGTAAACAAGAAGATATAATCAATAACCATGGGTGATCCTAAACATCACTAGAAAACCCCTGGACGTACTCTTGTTCAGACTACCTGTAGACATGGTACTCCATAGTCAATAACCAACTGGCCGCCCTAACAACCAACCAGTGGCATACCCCACAAGGCCTACCTACCAAGGGGGGACTAACCCGTCTAATCGGGGTTAGCTAGAAACCGTCACTCAATTCTCTAAAAGACGCCTAGGAACCCACAATGGTTATTATAATACTGTGTAAGTGGGAGGACCTCGCACGCATGACTCATCTCACTGCACTTTCCAACCCCTTACACGGACACCACTACAGGACAATCCTCAAAGGGAAGTCCCCCAGTATAGATGACCCACAAATATGAATATAAGAAATTCTTTCATGTTCAACAAGGTGCCAACCGGGCCTTCACAGCATGCACAGTTTCAATACATTTCGTAAACGAGTTAAGTTGCCAATCGGGCACCCACATTTTTCCCAATGGTCAGTGAAAATGCATTCTTTTCAAAGAGTCAACATAAATATTGCAATTGAGTTGGAAGAACCAAACAAGCCTTTAAGAAAAATGAACAACTAACTCACACCAAAAACGAACCAGGCCAGCTTCTTTCAATTCCCTTTGCAACAACACATTATTTTCTCTGAAACCTAGTTTTAAGAAAACATAGCTTTAATGTGTCATTTGTATTCGGAGGCACATCCATGTGAGAACCTAGTGCTCCCATGGATTTTCCAACATCCAATGGCACCTTTAGTTTTTAGAAGAATAACCTTAAAAACCATCTTTCATAAAACAATTTAGCATTGAAACCAAACTCAATTCTTTCACAACACTTTATAAAAGAAAAATGCATCTTTCAAACCAACCACCATTTCCAAATCTTTTCTAAAAAAACTTACTGCTTTGTCTTTTTGTAAAATAAACACACCAAAGCAATTTTACATTTCCAAAACACAATCACTATCAATTGAAACCAAACTCATCACAAAACTATTGATTTACCTTTACCAAGACCATATGCATTTCATAAAAACCAACATCAAAAGCCACTTCAGAAATTTAAAACAGCAATATAACTAAGCCAGATGCTTTTCATAAATACGATAGTGATTAAAACGATATAAAAAGATTAATTGAAAACATTCAAGTGCTCAAGGTTTGAATCTAAAAGGGAAATGGTTGGAAACACCAACCTCGAACAAAGGGAACGTCAAGCTTTCTAACTCAAGCAGAAACTCGATCGCACGCACACACTTCCACATATATAAATATATATATATCCTTAAACGGATGCACGTGTTCCCTTTGCCATGAGGGAACATGTACACAGAAGATATATATATCTATACATATTCATACCTTCGAATATGCGTGCGCACCTTAGAAACCAACCACAACTCCCTACGATAGATCCCCGAGACTCAAAACACCACAAATCCCTAAAATAAAATTAATCCAAATAAAAGAATCAAGATATGATTCAAAAAACAACTCTATAGAAATCACCAAGTTCACAATTAACACTCAAATCACATCTGCACTGTTTTTATAAAACAACACTAAGGTAAATGCCCTCAAATTCACATCAATTTAGGTTAACATAAACATAATTAAAAAATCATACAAAAGACTAATTTTAACCAATTACACCAATGCCAAAACATCACAAAAAAATACAAGGATATGATAAGGACTTGAATTACATTTTAAAAATTAACAAAGAAAGATTTTGCACTTAATAAATCATAACACCGTAGATGCATGCTGACATAAACCAGGAACCGAATCTGGACCAAATAAAGACCTCAAGAGTTTGAAACTCAATTCACATTTAAATTAGCGTAAGAATATATAACAAAGTACAAATATATCCTTACCCAAATATCAGCGAGCAGTCTGAAAAGATCCGAATCGCTTCTCCTTCGGCAGCGGTGGATGAGACGCGGTCTGACATGACCCGAGAAACCCTTCGCAAACATGAAGTGGGGATTCATGGCCACGCCGGAGAAACATGGAGGCACTGTGAAATGATGTGTTCGCTAGAATCACGCAGAAGAGGGGGATGGGCTCATCGGAAACATCTACGGCCGGTCGGAGGGACGCCAGAGGAAGGGAGGGATTCCGCTGGATGTAGGGTAGCGGGGCAGTGCCAGAACAGGGCTGGAGGCGGTGATTTTCGGGCAGCAGAAAAAGGAGGGCTAGACGGGGAGCCGGAGCCGGGGATCCGGAGGCGCGGCGCGTGGGGTCGGGCGAGCCGGCGGGAAGGCGGAGCCGGCTGGGAGGTGGAGCCGGTAGGGAGGTGGAGTGTGAGCCGGTGGGGATGGCGTAGTAGGGGGGAGGAAGGTCCGGCCAGGGAGGGGCTCACGTGGGGAAGAATGGGGAGAAAAGTGGGGGGGGGGGGGCTGCGCGTAAACCCTAACCCGACCTCCTATTACTTATTTTTATTCTAATAATAATAATAATAATAATAATAATAATAATTATTATTATTATAAACATATAAACATATATAAATATATATAATCATATATAAACCCACTTATATAAACATAGGTACATACATACATACATATATATATATCTATATAAACATATATATAAAATATATAAACATATATGAACATATAAATAAACATATATACACATAAGCATATAAGGTTAAAATATACTTATTTATAAACATATGTGTATATATATACACCTATAAAAATATATACACATACATTATATATATATACACACAACGTTAAAACATAAACATATACAAATGTAGATACACATATATATACCCATATATAAACATACAAACAAACATATACATATATATACCCATATATAAATGTACAACCAAACATATACATATATCTACACACATAACGTTAAAACTGGATGACCGTGCGGTATTTGCGCACCGTACGATACCCAATCGGACAACGCGTATTAAACGTACGGTGTTCGCGCACTATACCAAACCATAAACTCATCCCAAAATTAAAATTTTAAACCGGGACTCACCCACACTTATGCAAAATCACCTGACGCCAAGAGAAACAAAATAAATAAAAGGACTAAAAAAATAGTTGTGACACATCACCAATTTACATGGAAGAGTATCATAATGGAAATAATAATTATATATGATGACTATAACCTGATATTGATTCTATAAAAAAATATACATCCCAATTCCTTACCCTTTCATAATTAAGGGGATGATATCATTTCTTTTTGTAGGTACGACCTACTGTCTCCACGACGCGATGTGATTCATTTTCAGTATTCACCAATAAAAAATTATTATATAAATATATATAATGAATATATATGATATATATTACCTAAATTATATTATTTAAATGATTTAAATATATCATATTTTCGACAAATGAGTCTTATATGACAAAACATGAATAATCAAAATAAAGAACTTAACACCCGAAAGAAGAGTAATAATGAAATTTTATTAACAAACGAGTGAAAATATGATCATATATGATATCATAAATATAAATATGCCCATTTAATGAGTTAATAACATTATTTAAACCATTATAAATGGGGTTCAGATACATATGAAGGAAACTGGACCAATAGAAAGGGTTAATTCCATAGTCTCATTATTATCAAGATTGTTTATATATAAGTATCTATCGAGAAATATTTATCTTCCATGTCTAAGATTCTTCCAAATATATTCCAATCTATTTTTACTATTATTATAAAACGTTTTAATGTCATTTTTATCAATTTATTATTTTTTAAAAAATGGTTTTAATGGAAGATTTTTTCATTATCCTAATGAGGTACTTTTTTGAATTTTCAATAAAATGTTTTAGAAGATTATTTTTTTAAATTATATGAAATGAACTAATTTTTAGGATTTCATGATACATTAATGAAACGAAAAATACCTTAAAATCTTAAAATTTTATTTTCAAATAAAATGACTTCTTCTAAAATCAAATGGAATTTTAAGATAGGAAAATGATATTATAAAAAAATGTTATTTTCATGAATAATTATTTTCAAATGATCTGTCAATATTTTTTCATCCAAGAAAACATTATATAATATTAATTATGTTTTACATGGTATATTAATAAATGTTACCATTCTTATTCTTTATATTAAAGTTTTATCTTTATAATGGAATTATATTTATGAAACCCATTTCTTTTCCATGGGTTATATTAAAATTGAATGATGTTAGAGAAACCCATTTCATTACATGGGTTTTGATATGATACGTGATTTATGTTCTTGTGGAACAAATATTTATGATTTCATTATGAGATTGGTAGGACCTATATCTCTCTTTAATTCATTGGGTACTGATTTATATCTCATGAGATAGAAATGGATGAAACGAAGAATGAACTCAGCTCAGTAAAGAACTTTGTCCGCTAAGATGGTCTTGTGAGTTAACCCTGACTACTAAGATGGTAATGGGAGTAAACCACGACTACCCAGATGGTATAAGAAGTAAAAACATTGTACCAATATGGCCTTGTAATTGGTTCCTTGACTACTATTGAAATCATTTTATATGCTAATATTTCTGCCAAAAATTTGATGTCTTATTCCTCTATTATGATTTCAAATATTCTGTTATTTATTTTTTTATAATTCATGTCTTATGAAATGACAACATTTATGTCATGATTCCTTTTTAGGATCCTTTAAATTAAATTTATGATATTATATTTTCATGTTCTTGTTCTCATACCCTTATTCTCATGATTTTGTTTTCATGTATCTTTTTTTTACTCTCACTGAGCATAGAAGATCAACCATTTTCTTGTTTCCTTTCTCTCATGTTATGAAGATATGTTTCATGTTAATTGTGCCTAAGAAGGGTCATAGTTAATAATTACCTTACATGATAAAATGTAGATCACTTATGTTCCAATTATTATGATTCCTTGTTTCTAAAGGCACTTGTATGGTGAGGTCTTTGGGAATCTATTTGTTAAATGTATCAAATATTCCTCATAAGTTATGTAATGTTAATGTTAAAAAAATGGTTCATTATATCATGGGTTTGTTTCATGAATTTTATAACCACAATAGACTCCCAAATTTTGGACAACTTTCTTCCTATTTATGATAGATTTTTGGATGGCCTATCAGGCACCTTCATCATAAAAATTTATACAACCTGGGGTTTCTCGTCTTGCCATCACCACCATGTTATCACCGATTATATGGGATGCCTTAAAAAAATACGAATATTTCATTAATGATGATATTTGGGATATTCCATAGGTTATGATATGTTTATGGATTCTTATCCTAACTTTCTTAGGTCACACGAACATATTTATCTTGGAGGATCATGCATTTTACGTGATCTTGGCCACCTTTTTCTTTATTTACTTCACAGAGAAAAAATACCCATATACAAGTTTTTCTCCCATTGTGAATTTTACGATTCTCATTTATAGGGTTTCAATAACTACCCCTGTATATATTTTAAGATTTATATACTAAGAATTATCAGGATTTACATATCCATTATGGGATCTATCTTTCATTGGGATTATGGTTAAAATGTTACTAAAGTAGTAATGGAATTTCGTCTCATTTCTTTCTTTGATACACGTGTTTTTTATGAACCTATTTTATTTTATTAGTTTTATATACTTCCCCTTTTACATGTTACATTATGAATATTATTATTTTCATTATTTTGAATGTAACGCCCCAAGATTTTACAAATAAATTGAAAATTAAATGCATAAAACACTGAGTCTCTACACACACAACTTTGTTATAACATATCCAGTAAACATAATTTTCCACCTTAGTGATTTTAATTTTAAAAAACTAACATACACGGTTGCTTTCAGTTTGATATATAGAGTTTGATAGAATCAACTTATTTTTTGATGAATAGTAACATTCCCTTATTAATAGTAATGAATAATAATGAATAGTAATAAAGAAAAAAATAAAACATCCCACATGAATGGATGAATAGAATTTAGACATCTTATAACTGAAGAAATGATCATAGTATAAGTATTGGTGTTTTTGTATGTCATTAATATTTTAATTACAATTTTATGATTAATTTGATAATTTAATATGGAAATTCATTTTCGTAAATTGTAATCATAATTCTTTATTTTATATTCTTATGGTTAGAATATAATTTAATGGGACATTGATTAATTTTTTAATGTTCTATAAGAGGAGTTATAGTTTTAATGCTGTTTTTTTGAATAAATTATGACTTTATTTAAAAATTAAACTAAAAAATCATAGAAAATTATTTTAAAAAATGGATTTTATATTTTAATTCTACACATCAAAAAATGGTTATGAAAATTTATTTGGGATTTCTCTAAATTACTTCAATTTTAAGTGAATCGTAAAATACGATAATTTATAATTAATACTAAATACATAATTTAATGAGTCATAGGTGATGTAATGCTGATGTAAGACCACTTGGTTCAAAATCACATGCACATATTACTATTATTGGTCAAAATAATCCATACTATTTCTTATCGTGAGGGAAATAATAAAATAATGAATAATATAATCATAATTAAATCTGCTCCTCCACTATAAACCCACTCACCCCCTCTTCTCTTCACTCTTATAAAGCCATGTACCTTGTATAAAGTCTATTCAAATATCCCTCCAATCTCATCCCCCACATCTAGTAGCCATTGGTCTCAAAAAAGGCCAAAACCTCTCCCATAATGTGTCTCTCAAGGAAGATTACTTCAAGAGGTAAATTCCTCTTTTCATTTCATTTATTTCAAGTTCCTTTATTTTATTTTTCATTCCTCATATCATTTTATCCAAATGATGTGATGACTATAGTACATTACTGGTACTAGAATTTTTTTATGATTAAGGAATAATTATTCATCAAATCTCATTTCCCCTTCTTTTATACTGGAAATGAAGACACCAACCGAGATGTGTTAAATTATCACATTCAAGGACAATGGGTTTTAAATTTATATTACCATATAAAATTATGGTCATGAAACCATTTTTATGGTTGAACTAGAATATAATATATGTATTATAAATTATTTAAGGTTCTTGAATCATTTTGTAAAAATTATGTTAATTTATGAATCAAAATGTGTTTGTTGTGATAAAAAACCCACCAATTAAGCCAAACTTTTATCATTAAAGTTTAATATAATGATTCATCTTAACTAAAAATAATCAAATAAATTTTATAACTTTGTAATCTTATAGATGTTAAATAATCACATATAACTTCAATTCTAGAAAGTTATTTTCATTCTATATGTTTATCCATACACATATATAATTAATTCAATCATGAAAACCAAGGAAGAAAATGCTCCCAAACAATGAAATTGAATAGATTAACCCATCAAAAGGATATAAATGAACCTAATAATGTTATAATAAATTAATTAATTGTAGTGAAGTTTCTTGAGACATTAATTTATGAACCTAAATTTGATTATTCTGGTCACTAATATCAATTGAAGAACACCTTCGTACTTAAGGTAAGGGTTTTCCACTCGAATCTCCATTTTCAGTCAGGATATTTTTATTATCTACTTACCTAAATTAAAGTCTTAATCATTAATATTTACTCCACATAAATTCTGTTTGAATGTTCTATATATGTGTATCAACCATAATCCTACCTTTATTGAAATGTATATATATTTTTTAAATGGATATTTCAAAAATTCTTCCCGAAATACAAGCCCGAATCAAGATAATTTCTCAAATTCATACCTATTTTCAAGGGAACTATATAATCTATGTTTAGAAAATATTATTTTTTTAAAATATGTCATTTTGTTATGGAAATATTATCTTAATTTATATCTGGATTTATAAAAAAAATTCCAAAAGAACTCTTCTATTTATAGTTAAACAGTATTTTTTACAAAAATTACTCGATGATTTTATAAGAGTATCTTCACCTTCTTCAACACTCTTTCGGATTATTATGTATTGTTAGGATTAATATTTATGATATCATCTACAATATTTAATTTAATGGTTTAGGATTAGTTTGACTGTGGATGTGCTATCTTAAAACCATTTAATAATTTACTCTGAATGGTTAGTTTTTAAGCTTAATGTTCAAGGAAAGTTATTTACATTTCATATGTTAGTTTCAATATGATTTTATTTGTTGTTTATGTTTATCCCCATTCATATGAAAAATTCATATAAATTATTATGTGAGGGGTGGGGCCCTCTATATCCCATCAATGCATCCTTAAGTCTCATGATACAAATAGATTTGGACTTGGATGATGCCTTGCCCATTTTTAGATATGGTTATGGCCAATGTAACGACCCAAAATTTCATTAATGGAAAATCCGTCTTGATCCAGTTAAATGTTTCTTTAGGAAAAAAAATGTTTTTATAAGATGTCAACTTCTTTAGTTTAACGTTAAGATTTGTGATCGTTACTTTTATAGCCGTTAAACAGTGATCATCTGGGTAGTTTAAATATAAGGCTTTAACGAACCAATTTTCTACTCAGACAAAGGAAGTGATGGCCTCATCCAGTAGAATTTCCCCTTACGAAGCCCATTTGTCGGAGCTCGGAAAGGAGGTGGTGTCTTTGGGCTTTGACCTTGACCAAGCCCAAGCTGAGCTTCATCAAGTCAAGCTCGAACGTGATCGTCTACGGGAAAAATGGAAGTCGACAGAGATTACCACTCGAGCGATGTTATCCGAGCAACCCCAAGAGTCTGTCACCATCGCACACCTTACCCTTAGGCCTTATGCGGCTATTTTAAGGGGTTATGTAACTAATAAGTAGCACCATGTTCATGTACATTATCTTTGTATATAATAATGAATATAATTTCTAGTCATTTTTGATACATTGTAATTAGTTTTTAAAGTACAAACGGTGTTTTTTGTTATTATTTAATTAAGAATTATATTTTATTAAATTAAAGGATTTTTGAATTAAATAATATTTTAATAAAATATTATTATTAATATTAAATATATTTTTATTAAATATAAATGATCTTATAATTTTATGAATGCAATTAAAATTTTTATTAAGGTTTGAAAGCCATTTCTGTCAAAACCCGTGAATTTTTTATAAATGTCGGTTTTTATTTTAAAAGTAAAAATTCACATATTTAGAAAATTATTTAGATAAAATAAATATTATTTTTGGAATCAGGACGTCGAAATTATCCAACGGTGAATTTTTCATAATTTTCTGAGACAGTCAACTTTTTGGGTAAAAATTAAATACCATTTAAATATATAATGTGTTTTATGACATCATAATGACCCAATGGTGATATAATAAAATACCATAATCCTTATGTTCGGCCAATATGTGTTTAATCATTAAAATAATGAGGTTTTGGGTTTGTTTGACTCACTTTTCAAAGCATTAATGGAGCCCTCAAGACTTATTCAACACTTTGCCTTTTTAAATTAATTTCCATGGGAGTGTGACTCACCTCCACATAAGCAAACCTAATTTTTTAATAAGTTCGGACCTTGGCCTTGTAAAATATTGTTTTCCTATTTCCTTTTCCAGACCATGGGCAAATACCATGGGATGGTTTGTGGTTTGGATTATTTTAATATAAGGGGTCCCAAACCTAAATAATAAAGAATTCTCTCACCTTTCCTATATAAACCCACCCAAGCTCCCACTTACTCCTCACCCAAAGCCCTTGATGTTCGTCCAAACTATGACCTACTCTCTCTAGAATCCTCTCAAGGTGCCCCAAGCTCCCAAGAAGCCTCTCACAAGCCTCTCTCTAGCCTTTGGAAGCACACTTCCAAGTAAGGGTTTTCTTCCTTTCTCATTTTTTGTCAATTTTCTTTAAGTTGTATTTCCCTTTTTATTTCAATTATGAATGTTGGGGTATGGTTTCACACCTCCCCCATACTTCCCTCTTATTGTTTGAATGATGGGAGAACCCTTTCTCTCTCATTAAATGCCTCCCATGTACACCCGTTACTATACCAAAATTCCGAAAGCAACTTCTCTCTCTTCTTTTACATTCAAGCAATACTTTTGTATCATGAATCTAAATTCCATTTCTATTGTTGGGAAATTTATATATATTATCTCCTTACTGTCCATTACATGTAAATATGATGAGGAACCCCTTTCTCTCTCATCAACTTTTTTTTATGAATTCTTATGTCACGCCGTTACGTTGCCGAAATCGCACCGATTTTCTAAGCCAATGTCTTTGTGTAGTGAATACCATGCCCATTTCTCCATCAAGGGTATTCACCTTTATGCACATTTACATATTGATTATAAAGTTTCATGTATGAATTCCACTTTCCTTTATCGTGGAAGAAATGATTATGTTTTATGAATCCATGTTTTATGATCCATGTGGTACACTTATGCATGAAATGAAATGTTTAAGAAGGGTGCGCCCTTTATAGCGCTCCAATGCATTGGGTAAAGTATAGTATCATGATACGTCATGTGCACTGAGTGTTGAATCATGCTAATTAAAGTGCAATGAGGGTTTACTCGTGCTTCAAGTGCAATGAGGGTTTACTCATGTTTCATGTGCAATGAGCCTTGGCTCATGCTAATTCAACGTTAAGTGTTGTTGCCACATTTCCATGTTATGATTATCATGCTTTATCATGCATTTATGTTCATGTCTCTCTTATGCTCTATTGATATGCCTATTGCCTAACATGTATTGTACTCCTCATGTTATTCATTGTGTACTCCTTTTCTGGGCTTTATAGCTCACCCTTTTCTTATGCATGTCCTCAGGTTATCCCATGAAATGCTAAGTACGAAGGAATGTAGTGGTCATGTAAAGTAAGTTTTCAATAAGGATGTTGTATTTCAAGTTTAAAGTTTTTATGTAATGATCCTAAGCCCCAAAGACACTAAACCTCTCTATCTTCTTTGTTATATCAAGTGAAGTTTTATGTAATAAATCATGTTTAAGTTGTAATAAAAAGTAGGGTTGTCATAGTTGGTATCAGAGGGAGGTTTAGTTATTTTTGGGATTAGGAAACCCTAGTAAAGCCTTAGATACAATACTAATCATAATAAAAACATCCCTAAGTTTTGGTAAACACTAAGTAAGTGGTTTATCAAACAAATACATCCCTGTCTGGATACGAGCAGGTAGAGGCGGCTCTGGCACAGATGTATCCTAGGGGTAAAACCCGAAAACACCGCTTTGAGCTAGACTCGAATGAGAACTGGTGCACGACAACGGGCCTTGCTGCACTCTTGGTTACGACACTCCTGGGGGATATGTTTTGATAAATTCACAATCTTAGTATGAACCCTTATTAAGGGAAAAATTCCCCTAAGGATATATGTTAGAAGGAAGATCATGAAAGGCCTGGATTGAATCATATAGACTCATGAGTTAAAGAGATTAAAGTTTATTTATAAGTCATCAACTTTTTTCTTTGGATTACCCTTTATGTGTTACCCCTAACTTTCCTTTTATTCCAGCCAATGGCCGGTAATAGGAGAACTCGGGCTAACAACCGTTGTGAAGATCAGTGTGATGATTGTACTTATGAGATGCCCAATCCAATGGGAGCGGGAATCGCGAACTTTGTCACGCTTCTCTCTCAGCTAACTCAAGTTTTGAATAGAAACACTGGTCAAGAGGAACGTTCAACCCCCCCTAATAAAGAACAAGTCGCTATTGAAAGCTTAATGAGACAAAGGCCTCCTACTTTTAGTGGATCATCCGATCCCATGATTGCTGAACAATGGATCAACTCCATTGAAAAGATATTCTCCATCCTCCAATGCTCTGAAAAAGAGAAGGTTCTCCTGGCGGCTTATCGTATGGAGGGTGAATCTGATCAATGGTGGACGTTGATCAAAAATACGAAGCCTGAGGAGGAGATCGAGGCTTTGGAATGGAAGGTATTCCGGAAGATGTTTTTCGATAAATATTTTCCACGCACCCTCCGTCTTAAGATGGAAAGGGACTTCCTTTCCCTCAAGAAAAAAGATGAGGAATCTGTGGGAGCGTACGAGGCAAACTTCACAAGTCTTGCACGATACGCTTCCGGCTTTGTCGTTACCCCCGAATGCAAGGTTAACCGCTTCTTTGGTGGGCTGAAGCCTAGCTTGCAGAAAGCATTAGCAATCCGTGACTTCGACAGCTATGAGGAAATTGTCCGATGTGCCCTCAAGGTTGAAATGGAGATCGGAGAATCACAGGGGTATCATGGGGACAAGAAGCGGAAGGTGGACCTCAATGCTGGTGGTCCGATGGATAAATCCAACGACGCTAAGAAATTCCAGCACCCCACTTGCCAAAAGTGTGGAAAAAAGCACCCTGGAAATTGCCTTAGGGGGACAAGAAAATGCTTTAAGTGTGGAAGAGAAGGGCACCTAGCTGTTAACTGTCAGCAAGAAGGACCCGCGGCTGCGACGGAGGGGAGGAACGCTCCGTTCGAACCTCAACGCGTTGTTCAATACTTCAAATGCAAAGAACCGGGTCATTTTGCGAATCAGTGCCCTAATCCAAGGGTTATCGGAGGCAATCAACAACCTCCAAGACAGCAAGGAAGAGCTTTTGCCATCACTTCTCTCGAAGTGAACCCCGACAACGAAGTGGTGACAGGTACGCTAGTTATTCATTCAAGAATAGCGAACGCACTTTTTTATTCAGGTTCTACGCATTCTTTTATATCTCAAAAGTTTAGTAGAACAATCCCTGCACCACCACAAATCATGGAAGTAAAGATGTCGGTGAGTACGGCAAATGGGGAAATCATTGCATCCCATGAGTATAAGTCCTCCCCTGTTATAATATGTGGATTGAATTTCCCGGCGAACCTCGGCATACTCCCTTTGGTGGAATTTGATGCAATTCTTGGCATGGATTGGCTTTCCTTATATAGAGCCAACATAAATTGTCAGGAGAGGGAAATCACACTCCATATGGAGAATCGACCCCCGATTCTTTACAAGTGTCAGGAGGAAGATGAATCTCATTTAGCTCCATCATCTCAAGCATGGATATTACTGCCTTATGAGCACTCATATCTGGCTCAGATGATTAAGTCCAAGGAAGAAACCACCCTTGAAGAAATGCCTATTGTGAGGGAATTCGCTGAAGTATTTCCCGAGGAACTTCCTAGTCTTCCTCCAAGAAGAGATGTTGAGTTCTCAATTGAACTTATACCTGGGGCACTAACAATATCCAAGACTCCATATAGAATGGCCGTTGTTGAGCTTGAAGAGCTGAAGAAACAACTACAGGAGAATCTGGATAAAGGGTTTATACGCCCAAGTGCATCACCATGGGGTGCACCAGTCCTCTTCGTCAAGAAGAAGGATGGGTCAATGCGGCTTTGAATCGATTATCGTGAACTTAACAAAATCACGATAAAGAACAAGTATCCTCTCCCAATAATCGATGACTTGTTTGATCAGCTGCGTGGAGCACAATACTTCTCCAAGGTCGACTTGCGGTCGGGATATTATCAAGTAAGGGTGAAGAAGGAAGATATCCCCAAGACTGCTTTTCGTACAAGGTACGGGCACTATGAATTCATAGTAATGCCTTTCAGACTCACCAACGCTCCAGCAATATTCATGGACTTGATGAATAGAGTCTTTAGAGATTACCTAGACAAATTTGTGGTAGTCTTTATAGATGATATTCTAATATACTCCAAAACCAAGGAGGACCATGAGGAGCATTTAAAAACTGTACTAGAGACTTTGAGCAAGGAGAAGCTCTATGAAAAGTACATCAAGTGTGATTTTTGGTTGAAGGAAGTCTCATTCTTGGGTCATATCATCACAAGCAATGGGATATCTGTGGACCCCTCCAAAACAGATGCAATTGAGGGATGGCCGAGGCCAACATCGGTAACTGATATCCCTAGCTTCTTGGGGTTAGCTGGATATTATCGATGATTTGTGAGAAATTTCTCACGATTTTCCAACCCTCTTACCAAGCTAACTCGAAAGGGAGTAAAGTTTGCTTGGAGTGATGAATGTGAAGAATGCTTCAAGGAGTTGAAAAGGAGGCTTATCACTGCACTCGTGCTCACTTTACCCACAAGTGGTGAGCTTTTTGTGGTATTCAGTGATGCTTCGAAGAAAGGCTTAGGATGTGTGCTGATGCAGAATGATAAAGTGATATCCTATGCCTCAAGGCAGTTGAAAATCCATGAGCGAAACTATCCAACGCATGATCTGGAGTTGGCGGCAGTGATCTTTGCCTTGAAAATCTGGCGGCATTATCTCTATGGAGAGAAATGTGAGATATATACTGACCACAAGAGTCTTAAATATATATTCACACAGAAAGAGCTTAATATGCGCCAGAGAAGATGGATAGAGCTCATAAAGGATTATGACTGTTCAATACATTACCACCCTGGGAAGGTGAACAAGGTGGCAGATGCCCTAAGTAGAAAGGATCCAGCAATTCTATCAATGATGAGAATTGAGAAGGATCCAATCTTCTTAGACTTGATGAAGATGGACGTGGGAATCATAAAGAAGGGAACATCATCAATCCTTTCACAAATGATTGCTCAACCGTCTCTTTTGGAAAGGTTAAAGGATGCTCAAAAGGATGATGCGAGAATCCAAGAAAAAGTGGAAGCTATCAAAAAGGGAAAATCCTCAGAGTTTAATGTTAATGAAGAAGGAATTGTGCGGTTTGGGAAAAGACTATGTGTCCCATCAAGTTCGGAGCTGAAGAAGGAACTTTTGGATGATGCACATAGTTCAAATTTCACTATTCACCCAGGGAGCACAAAGATGTATCGAGATCTCCGAGAAAACTTTTGGTGGGATAATATGAAGAAGGAGATCGCCAAATATACATCAAAGTTCATGGTGTGTCAGCAAGTGAAGTCAGAGAGGCAGAAGTCTAAGGGGATGATGCAACCATTGCCCATACCAGAATGGAAATGGGAGAACATCACCATGGACTTCGTCACTGGACATCCAAGGACATCCAAAGGCAACAATGCAATCTGGGTTGTTGTGGATCGTCTTACAAAGACTGCACACTTCATTGCTATTCGAGAGTATTTCTCTTTGGATCAACTGGCACATATATATATCAGGGAAGTGGTACGGTTGCATGGAGTACCACTATCTATTGTGTCTGACCGAGATCCAAGATTTAACTCTAAGTTTTGGAAGAGTCTTCAACATGCTCTGAATACTGAACTAAACTTCAGTATGGCCTATCATCCTCAAACTGATGGACAATCCGAGCGGACTATCCAAACACTTGAGGATATGTTGAGAGCGTGCTCAATGGAAGAGGATGGGATCAACATCTTCCTCTAGTTGAGTTCTCTTATAATAATAGTTTCCACTCGAGCATCCAAATGGCACCGTATGAAGCCCTTATGGGAAAAGGTGTAGAACACCGGCATGTTGGGATGAGGTCTGTGAACGTAAGCTGCTTGGACCAGAAATGGTCGAAGAAATGGTGGAGAAGGTGAAAACCATTCAGCAGCATATCAAGGTAGCCCAGAGTCGACAGAAGAGTTATGCAGATAATCGTCGACGAGACCTTGAGTTTAAAGTCAGAGACATGGTGTTTTTACGCATATCTCCGTGGAAGAAGGTCATGAGGTTTGGAAAGAAAGGGAAGTTAAGTCCAAGGTACATCGGCCCCTTCGAGATTCTTGATCGTATTGGGGCTGTGGCCTATCGACTAGCACTTCCACCTACTATGGCCAAGGTGCATGATGTCTTCCATGTATCCCTCTTAAGGAAGTACATGCCAGACCCTTCACATGTACTTTCTTCCGAGGTGGTACAATTAGAAGACGATCTTTCTTATGAGGAGCAACCAGTGAAGATCTTAGATCGTAGAGATAAAGTTCTACAAAATAAGACAATGCCCCTCGTCAAGGTGTTGTGGAGAAACCACAAGTTTGAAGAAGCAACTTGGGAGTCGGATGATATGATGAAACTAAGTTACCCACATTTGTTTTAGTGTGGGAAAAGGAAAATTTCGAGGGCGAAATTTCTTAAGGGGGGAATGTTGTAACGACCCAAAATTTCATTAATGGAAAATACCTCTTGATCCAGTTAAATGTTTCTTTAGAAAAAAAAATGTTTTTATAAGATGTCAACTTATTTAGTTTAACGTTAAGATTTGTGACCGTTACTTTTATAGCCATTGAACAGTGATCATCTAGGTAGTTTAAATATAAGGCTTTAACGAACCAATTTTCTACTCAGACAAAGGAAGCGATGGCCTCATCCAGTAGAATTGCCCCTTACGAAGCCCATTTGTCAGAGCTCGGAAAGGAGGTGGCATCTTTGGGCTTTTCCCTTGACGAAGCCCAAGCTGAGCTTCATCAAGTCAAGCTCGAACGTGATCGTCTACGGGAAAAATGGAAGTTGATAGAGATTACCACTCGAGCGATGTTATCCGAGCAACCCCAAGAGTCTGTCACCATCGCACACCTTACCCTTAGGTCTTATGCGGCTATTTTAAGGGGTTATGTAACAAATAATTAGCACCATGTTCATGTACATTATCTTTGTATATAATAATGAATATAATTTCTAGTCATTTTTGATATATTGTAATTAGTTTTTAAAGTACAAATGGTGTTTTTAGTTATTATTTAATTAAGAATTATATTTTATTAAATTAAAGGATTTTTGAATTAAATAATATGTTAATAAAATATTATTATTAATATTAAATTAATTTTTATTAAATATAAATGATCTTATAATTTTATGAATGCAATTAAAATTTTTATTAAGGTTTGAAAGCCATTTCTGTCAAAACCCGTGAATTTTTTATAAATGTCGGTTTTTATTTTAAAAGTAAAAATTCACATATTTAGAAAATTATTTAGATAAAATAAATACTATTTTTGGAATCAGGACGTCGAAATTATCCAACGGTGAATTTTTCATAATTTTCTGAGACAGTCAAATTTTTGGGTAAAAATTAAATACCATTTAAATATATAATGTGTTTTATGACATCATAATGAACCAATGGTGATGTAATAAAATACCATAATCCTTATGTTCGGCCAATATGTGTTTTATCATTAAAATAATGAGGTTTTGGGTTTGTTTGACTCACTTTTCAAAGCATTAATGGAGCCCTCAAGACTTATTCAACACTTTGCCTTTTTAAATTAATTTCCATGGGAGTGTGACTCACCTCCACATAAGCAACCCTAATTTTTTAATAAGTTAGGACCTTGGCCTTGTAAAATATTGTTTTCCTCTTTCCTTTTCCAGAAACCATGGGCAAATAACATGGGATGGTTTGTGGTTTGGATTATTTTAATATAAGGGGTCCCAAACCTAAATAATAAAGAATTCTCTCACCTTTCCTATATAAACCCACCCATGCTCCCACTTCCTCCTCACCCAAAGCCCTTGAAGTTCGTCCAACCTCTGCCATACTCTCTCTAGAATCCTCTCAAGTTGCCCCAAGCTCCCAAGAAGCCTCTCACAAGCCTCTCTCTAGCCTTTGGAAGCACACTTCCAAGTAAAGGTTTTCTTCCTTTCTCATTTTTTTGTCAATTTTCTTTAAGTTGTATTTCCCTTTTTATTTAAATTATGAATGTTGGGGTATGGTTTCTCACCTCCCCCATACTTCCCTCTTATTGTTTGAATTATGGGATAACCCTTTCTCTCTCATTAAATGCCTCCCATGTACACCCGTTACTATACCGAAATTCCGAAAGGAACTTCTCTCTCTTCTTTTACATTCAAGCAATACTTTTTTATCATGAATCTAAATTCCATTTCTATTGTGGGTACATGTATATATATGATCTCCTTACTGTCCATTACATATAAATATGATGAGGAACCCCTTTCTCTCTCATCAACTTTTTTTATGAATTCTTATGTCACGCCGTTACGCTGCCGAAATCGCACCGATTTTCTAAGCCAATGTCTTTGTGTAGTGAATACCATGACCATTTCTCCATCAAGGGTATTCACCTTTATGCACATTTACATATTGATTATAAAGTTTCATGTATGAATTCCACTTTCCTTTATCGTGGAAGAAATGATTATGTTTTATGAATCCATGTTTTATGATCCATGTGGCACACTTATGCATGAAATGAAATGTTTAACAAGGGTGCGCCCTTTATAGCGCTCCAATTCATTGGGTAAAGTATAGTATCATGATACGTCATGTGCAATGAGTGTTGACTCATTCTAATTCAAGTGCAACGAGGGTTTACTCGTGCTTCAAGTGCAATGAGGGTTTACTCATGCTCCATGTGCAATGAGCCTTGGCTCATGCTAATTCAACGTTAAGTGTTGTTGCCACATTTCCATGTTATGATTATCATGATTTATCGTGCCTTTATGTTCATGTCTCTCTTATTCTCTATTGATATGCCTATTTCCTAACATGTATTGTACTCCTCATGTTATTCATTGTGTACTCCCTTACTGGGCTTTATAGCTCACCCTTTTCTTATGCATGTCCTCAGGTTATCCCATGCAATGCTAAGTACGAAGGAATGTAGTGGTAATGTAAAGGAAGTTTTCAATAAGGATGTTGTATTTCAAGTTTAAAGTTTTTATGTAATGATCCTAAGCCCCAAAGACACTAAACCTCTCGATATTCTTTGTTGTATCAGGTGAAGTTTTATGTAATAAAGCATGTTTAAGTTGTAATAAAAAGCAGGGTTGTCATAGCCAAGGCCTTAATAATTTTTAGATGTCTTGGATGAGTACTTAAAGGTATGTTTTATACTATCTGGAATATTCATTTCCCTCATTATGAAGCTAGAAATTCCTATCTCACGAGTTTATTAGATTATTAGAATACACATGATTATGTTTTTATTATGGAATTATTTAATCATCTCATATTCCGATCATAATGTGTTCAAGTTTATTAATTTTAAAGGCATGTGTTTTCAATTATTCACCTTGCACAATGTTTAGGTTTATGAAATCTTCCACTATATCACTTACCCTTACTGGTCATCTGAGCCCACCCATTCTTATGTTTCATTTTCTCCTGGTCAGGAGGTGGTATATTATGATTGAATTACATGTATAATATTAGAGTGGAGGATATTATTAATGGAACTTTTTTTTTCAAGTTTTAATGTTGAAATTATGTATGTTTCTGGATTTAAAAATTTACTAAACTATTCGTTCCATCAGGATATGAAATTATTTTTATCATGCCAATGTCATGAAATAAGGCATCAGATTTAGGAAACTGGGGTCTGGTCATTACAGTTGGACTCAATGAAATTTTAGTTGAAAACATTGAAAATAGATTTAGAAAATATAGATCAGGGAACAAACCCCTAAGATAGTCATTGAGGATAAATATATAAGAACATATTCTACGTTTGGTAGTGAATAGATTCTGTGAAAATTTCTTGAAAAAAAAACTCTATTTGGATACTACAATCACCAGTACGATGGAATTTCTATCCACACTTGTATCACTCCCCTTTTCCTTTTAAGCAGGAACAAGGGTGTTTCCTTCCACAATTATCACAGGAACAGAAGTCAATTATCCCCTTATTCCCCAATTCCTAATTTCATTTTATATAGTTTTTAGCATCCCTCTTCTTCTCTTGATTTTCTTTAAATTCATAAGACTCAAAAGGACATGGGAGAAAGGGAATGTTTATGTGGTCAAAACTATATAGGATTATGTTCTTAACAAAGTGGTGGAATGTAATTTTATTTAGTACTCAACTTTTCCAATGATTTATTTGATTCCGGATCATCAAATTATTTTATATATTCTCAGTTTTCCCTGAAAATTAGACATGTTCATTTTGATTTATTAAAGGATTTGTCAGTCGAAACTCCGAGGGGATTTATCATTTCCATAAAGATGTGTCGATCAGTCCAACTCAGGACGCATAAACATACATTAGTTTCGAACCTTATCATTATAACCATTATTTTATTTGATATAATCCTTGGTATGAGTTGGATTTATTGTTAGGATGTAAAGATCTATAAGAAGAAGGGGGAAATTACAATTTTTGAGAACGGTGTTGAATCCCTTTTCTTTAGAGCAGAAACCACACCACCTGGTTCCTATCTAATTGCACCCTCAATAGCTATAATTAATTAAATTATTGGGGAGGGGAATTAAATATCTATAGGTGAGGAAAGGAATGTTCAAATTGAGGATGTACTTATTGTGCTAGAATTTGTGGATGTGTTTCTAAAGAATTTACCTAAACATACTCTAGAGTGAGAAGTTGAGTTCTCTGTTGTTTAATTCTTGGTTCAAGGCCTATATCAAAAACATCTTATAGAATGGACACTGGGGAATTAGTGGATCTAAATAAAAACTAGTGGAATTGGGTGATAAAGAATTTATTTACCTAAGTGTTTCTCCATGGGGAACCCCAATTATTTTCATTAAGAGTATATATATATATTTATGAGGTTGTGCATTGACTACCATGAGATTAATTATATAACAATAAAGAACACGTACCCATACCTCACATTTATGTTTTATTTGATCAAATTAATAGAGCCCAATATTTTTGAAAGATTTATGTTAAATATGGATATCATCAATTGTTAGCGAGGAAGGAAGATATTCCAAAGAAAACAATTCAAACCAGGTATGGGAATTATGAGTTTACAGTAATTCCTTTTGGATAGACTTATACAACCTATATTTTCATGGATCAAATGTATAGAGTTTTCAATAAATATCTTGATGACATTATGGTGGTTTTTATTGATGATATCTTGGAATACTCCCAAATATATAAAGATCATGAAAATCAAATGCGAAATATTATGAATACTCTTAGAAGAAATGAATTATATGGGTTGTTTAGGAATTTTGAATTTTGGCTTCCATCAGTTTTCTTTTTAGCCACATTGTCTCCAAGGATGGAATATCTATTGATCCTACGAAGACAAAGGTTGTGCAAGAATGGACTACTATAACAAAGATAACCGAGGTACATAATTTTATTGGTTTAGTTGGTTATTATTGGTGTTCAATTTAGAATATCTCCCATTTAGCCAACCTAATGAACAAGATTACACGTAAAGGTGTTAAGTTCATATGGACAAAAGAATGCGAGGATTGTTTCAAAGAATTGGACATGAGATTAGTATATGATCTGATCGTAAATCTACCATTGGGGAATGATGGGTTTATGATATATAGTGATGAATAAAAGAAAGGATTTGGGTCTTTCCTTATACAGAATTAGAGAGTTATTTCCTATACATCAAGGTAGTAAAATATTAATGAAAAAAATATCCTACTCAAGATCTTGAGTTGGCTGCAATAATCTTCACTCTAAAAATATAAAGAAACAATCCCTAGGGTGAAAGATGTGAGATATATATGGATCAAAAGAGTTTGAATTGTATCTTCTCACATAAAAAGCTAAAGATGAGGCAAAGGCGATGGATTGAACAACTC
The DNA here is from genome assembly GCA_963277665.1 of Viscum album. Classification (NCBI taxonomy): domain Eukaryota; kingdom Viridiplantae; phylum Streptophyta; class Magnoliopsida; order Santalales; family Viscaceae; genus Viscum; species Viscum album. The sequence continues at coordinate 660,391,459 of OY728140.1, forward strand.
AAGGATTATTATTGATCCATACACTAACACACAGGAAAGGAAAATAAGGCAACTAATTCATTGTGTAGGAAGAATCATGGAGTTCTCAACGAAATGAGGATTGACAAGGACCCTTCGCACATGGATCTAGTGAGTATAGATATGGTAATTATCAAAGAAATTGAAACTTCACTAATTTTTCAAATGGTTTACCAACCAATTTATTGGAAATTATTAACGATTCACAGTCTAATGATGTGAATATTTAAAAGAAAAGTAATGATGTGAAGGATGAGATGTTGGTTGACTTCTTGTGTGAAGACGAAATTATGAAATTTGGGAATCAGTTATGTGTTTCCTATATACCCAAGCTGAAAAGGAAGTTATTGGATGATTCCAATATATTTAATTTCTCTATAAACCTATGTAGCACTAAATTTTATAAAGATTTGAAGGAACATTTCTAGTGGGAAAACATAAAGCAGTAAATTGATTATTACCTATCAAGATGTTTAGTTTTTCAACAAGTGAAGGAGGAATGACAACATCCTAGAGGAGTCATGCAATCTATAACTATTCCTACATTAAAATGGGAAGAAATAAATAAATATATTTTCACTATATTACCCAAAACTCTAATAATGAATGATGCAATATGCGTAATTGTTGACCGACATAAAAAATTTGCACATTTCCTTGCTGTAGGGGAGGATTTCCCATTAATATGGCTTGCACGACTATATATAAATGAAGTATTAATACTTCATGGAGAACCTATTTAAATAATTTCTAATTTTGATCCTCAATTTACATCGAAATTATGGAAAAATCTTCATAAAGATTTGGATACTGAGCTTCGTTTGAGTACTTCTTATTATCCTCGAGCTGATGGGAAAACATAAAGGATGATCCAAACATTATAAGACATGTTGAGATCATTCTCACTTGATCTTCAAGTTATGAAGGATCAGTATTTACCCTCGACGGAGTTTTCCTACAATAATAGTTTCATTTCTAGTATTCAAATGGCACTATATGAAGCATTGTATAGAAAGAGATGTCGTACACCAACATGTTGGGATGATATTGGTGAAATGAAGCTAGTGGGACCAGATCTTGTGGAGGAAAAACCAGTGAAGGTAAATAATATTCAGGAACATATCAAAGTAGCTCAAATAAGAAAAAAAATCTATGCTGATAATCAAATAAAGGATATGGAATTTGAAGTGGGAGATCATGTTTTCTTAAAAGTATCTCCATGGAAGGGTGTTATAAGATATTGGAATAAAGGGAAACCGATCCCTAGGTACATAGGCTGATTTCAAATTCTATATAGAATTGGATCTATTGCATATTGTTTAGTTATGGCACCTATCTTATCTACAGTACACCATGTGTTCCATGTCTCATTATTAAGAATGTACATGCCAAAATCAACGCATGTACTCACTTCTGGAGGTATAAAATTGGAACCAGACCTATCTTACAATGAAGATCCTATCTGAATTAAAGACACTAAAAAACAAGTATTGAGGAATCAGTTGGCTCGGATGGTAAAGATAATATGAAAAACAATCATATAATCAAAGAGGCAACATGGTAGCCTGAGAAGCTTATGATGAAGAACTACCAAAATCATTTTGTTAGGTAAAAATCTGGTAATTTCAAGGAAAATATTTTTGTAAGGAGGGGATAATATATCACCCCAATATTTTGAAAATAAATTTAAAATTGAATTCAAAAAACATAGAGTCTCTACAAACAGAAGTTTGATATAAACAATCCAGTAAAAATAATTTTTCCACCTCTATGATTTTAATTTTGAAAAACTGACATACACGGTTGCGTTTAGTATGATATTTAGAGTCTGATATAACCAACATAGTTAAGGATAAATAGTAACACACCCTTATGAATAGTAACATGCCCTTGTGAACAGTAATGATTATTAATGAATAGTAATGAATAGTAAGTGAAACAAAAAATAGAAACATCATCCTTGAATGTATAAATACAATTTAGACATCTTATATGTGAAGAAACAGTCATAATATAAGTAATTTTATTTTTTGTATATTATTAATATTTTAATTACAATTTTATGAATAATTTAATAATTTAAAATGGAATTGTAGTTTAATAAAATGTAATCACAATTTTTTATTTTATATTCTTATGGTTAAAAGATAATTTTATAAGACCTTGATTAATTTTCCAAGGTACTATAAAACGAGTGATAGTTTTAATATTGTTGTTTTTGGAAAAAATTTTGATTTTATTTCAAAATTAAATTACAAATATCTCAAAAAATATTTTCAAAAAATGGATTTCATTTTTGAATTCTGCACATTGAAAAATTTGTATGGTGAATTGTTGTGATTTTTATAATGTACTTCAATTTGAAGTGATTAGTAAAATACGACAATTTATGATAAATACTAAATACAAGATTTATTGAGTCATAGGTGATGTAAGGATGATGTAAGAACACTTTCTTTAAACTCACATGCAAATATTACTATTATTGGTCAAAATAATCAATACTATTTCTTGTCCGGATGGAAATAATAAAATGGTGAATAAAATAATAAACAATCACTCCTCTTCTCCACTATAAACCCCCACTCCCTCTTTTCGTCACTCCTCTCAAGCCATGTTAATTGTCTAAATTATGCCCAAATATACACCCAAGATCCTCCCCCATGTATATAAGCCCTTGTATCATAAAAATACAAAATACTCTCCCACGAAGAGGCTCTCAAAAAATATCACTTTAAGAGGTAAATGCCTAATTCATTTCTTTTATTTCATGTTCCTTTATTTTATTTTTTTACTCACCTAATTTTATCCAAATGTTGTGATGACTCCATTACCTTAAATGTATTTTAATTTTGTTATGATTAAGTAAAAATTCTTCATCATCACTCCTTTCCCCTTCATTTATACTATAAATGAAAACACATTCTAAGATGTGTTAAATTATCATAATCATGGACGATGAGTTTTCAATTTCAATTACCATATTCAATTATGATCATGAAACCAATTTTAAAGTTGAACAAGACTATAATATATGTATTATAACTTATTTATGGTTTTGAAATCCTTTTTTACACATGATTTTAATTTTTAAATCAAAATGAGTTTGTTGAGATTAGAAAACCGCCAATTTACCCAAACAATTATCATTAAAGTTTCATACAATGATTCATCTTCAATCCAAATAAAAAATTAAATTTTATAACTATGTAATATTAGTGATGTTTACTAATCACATATAACTTCAATTCTGGACAAGCATTCTCATTCTATAGGTTTATCCATACATGAAAATAAGTAATCCAATCATGAAAACCAAAGAAGAAAACACTCCCAAAAATGAAATTGAATCTCTTAACCCATAAAAAGTCCATGAATGAACCTAATATGATTATAATAAATAAATTTTATTTAGAGGAGGTTATAAAATCTTTAATTTGTGTACCTAAATTATATTATTCATGTTATTATTATCAACTGAGTAACACCTTCGTACTTAAGGTAAGGGTTTCCCACCCAAACATCCATTTTCTTTCTGGTTATTTTTATTATCTACTTATCTAAATTAAATTATTAATAGTTATTTTTTACTCATCATAAATTTTGTGTGAATGTTCTATTTATGCGCACCAACCATAATTCTACCTTCGTTGATGGGGAATTATATGTTTTAAAAGGATCCATCAAAAATTATTTCTGAAATACATGCCCTAATCAAGGGGATTTCTCAAATTCTTACCTATTTTAAAAAGATATCTATAACATGTTTTTAAGAAACCATTATATTTATAAAAGAAGTAATTTTATAATGGAAATAATAACTTACTTAATTTATGGATTTATACAAATATTTTTCCAAAATAACTCATCTTTTCAAAGTGAAAGAGTATTTATCAAAAAAATTACTCGATGATTTTGTAAGAGTATCTTCATCTGTTTCAACACTCCTATTGATTAGTATTTATAATTGGGTATAATCATTATTATATCATCTACTAGATTTAATTTAATGTTTTATAGTTTAACTATGGATTTATTATCTTAAAACAATTCATAAATTTAGTTCTAATGGTTAGTATTTTTGTTCAATGTTCAGATAATGTTATTTACATTTCATATGTTAGTTTCAATATGAATGTATATTTTGTTTACGTTTATCCCATTTTTATGAGGAGTGGATTGAACTTATTATGTGATTGATGATCCCCACAAAAGACCCTATATGAATCAGTAGTTCTCATGAGATAAATAGATATGGACATGGCTGGGACCTTTCCCTTTTTTAGATATGGTTTTGGCTAAGGCCTTAATCATTTTTTGATTTCTTGGCTAAGGACATAATAGTATGTTTCAGAATGTCCAAAATAAGAACCTACCACATTATGAAGCTATTAATTCATAGTTCATGAGGTTAATTGACCACTATAATACCCATTATTATGTTTTTATGGCATTATTTTCTCTACTCATATGTTCACTGTAATGTGTTCAAGTTTATTTTTTCAAAGGCATTTGTTTTCAATTATTGACCATGAATAGTATTTATGTTTATGATATCTTCCACTGTATTTCTTACCCTTACTGACCATCTGATCCCACCCCTTATTATACTTCATTTTCCCCAAACATGAAGAGGTATATTATTATTGACTTGTAGGGATAATCTTTTGGTGGTGGATGTTACCAATGGAACTTCTTTGTAGTTTTTTATTTCAAGTTGTAATGTTGAACTTATGTATGTATCTGTATTTTCAAATCTACTAAACTATTATTTCCTTTGGGATACAACTTTATTATAATCATTCCAATGTAATATAATAAGACATCGGCTCTGGGCAACTAGGGTTGGGTATTTCTATTTTATGCTTCATGTGAGTTTATTCTTTCACAGTGATTACAATAAAATGTCCCCAAATAGGTTAGAGTTTATTGATAACATCTCATCCTTCATCGGGATTGTTTATGATTATGCTTCCATTGATGAAATATTATGATTCATATCTCAATATTTATCTTGAATTTTATTATCCTGGTTATTGATGGTGTTATAAAGTAATTGTACCATTATTCCACTTGTTCGTACATTAGATAATTTAAAAATGTTTTTTTATAAAATTTTAATTTATCTTTGTCTCGATTTCGGAATTATAATTTCTTTCAAAATATTTTTTTTAAAATTTTACCAAAAATATTTTTTCTAATATCCTTTTATTTTAAAATACATTTTTACCCATGTTTTACCTTTTAAAAAATTGGTTTTTAAGGGAATATTCTTTTCAATTTTCAATAAAATAACATTATTAACCACTTTATAGTGTAAAATTAATGTTCGAGATGTTGGAATTAATCTTCCTTAATGAGAATCATTTAGTTAATTCTCCCTATGTAAGTCTACTTGATTATTTTAAAAGAAAATGATTTTCCTAATATTTTGGATATATTTTTAAAGTGGGTTTCAAATAAAAAGGTTCTCAAAAAATATTTATGTTTCAAAAATAATTTTAAAAAGAGGGAATATTATCCATGGATACTATTATTATTTCTTGTTGGAATGGTTGATGTTTAAGACGAAAAATTATTTTTGAATCCTGTTTATCTTTATTGGGTTATACCATGATAAAATTCCTATGAAACCCAATTATTTTCATGATTCATTCTATGATAAAATGATTTTTAATCTTTTGAATTTTCCATATTCTATGATATGTGGAAATATTTATCATACACATTTCATTTCATGGTTTATGATATGATACATATTTATGATTTTGCGGACAACATATACATGATTTCATTATTTGATGAATGAGACCTATATAAAACTCAAATTTATTGGGTATTGATAAATGTTCTATGAGGTAAAAGGGTACATGGATGATCATTCGTATACCAAAAATACAGGGTGCATGAGAGGGAATCTGAAGCCAGTAAAAAGAGGGTACATGGGGGCGGGGTATTTGAAGCCTTCAACAAGAGGGTACATGGGAGGGAATCCCAAACCTGTAACAAGAAGATACATTAGAGGGATCCCAAAAAATCAACAAGAGGGTACATAAAAGGAAATCCCAATTATGAAATAAGAGAGTATATATGATAGAATCCCTTGCCCTCCAAACGAGGGTAAGTTGGAGTTTATCCGAAGCCCGATTTAAGAGGGTACATTGTTGGTCATCCAAATCCTAAAGAAGGTAAATAGATTATTGTCACTTAATTAACATGTTATGAAGTTCTTGGAAGGAAGCCTTGATATATGATTTTTTATTCTTAGGTTTATTCTACAATTCCATGTCTTATTCCTATGTTATTCTATTATATATTATTATCTTAATTCCCTTATGATTGATGCATTACGATTTGGAAATCATTATTGCATCAATCATGTGTATGATCTTTGATATGTAATGTATGATATTAAATTTTTATGCTCACGTTATTGTACCCTTATATTCTTATTATTCTTACACATCTCTATTTATTATGAATAGGTTTCACAATTTTCTTTATCTACCAACCTTGTATCAATATGATGAAACAAAACAATAAGACCATGAAAATATATTTATTTTTTATTGATAGTGAGGATATGGAAGAACAATATTTTCATATTAATCATAGGAAACCATGTGAATGTAAACATAGTATAATGAAAAATTTATAGTGGTTTATAAGAAAGAATCCAAATCCCCTACCATATTGGGGATGATCTCAAGACCTTCCAGCTATTAATAGTCTAAATGTAGCACCCATCACAAGGTTTGTAATGACCCGCTTATTTTCATTTAAATAATAATACAATGAATAATTACTAGGCCTTAGGAAACATCCACAAGATGCCAAAGGTTGGAAAATAAATTCCAAAGGGTATCAAATGTAAGTGGGAGATGATTTAACCTTTAGGAACAAAAACCATTAACCCAAATAACCATACCAAAAAACTCACTATATGATTAATGAATAAATTAAATAGATCTAAACCATTACTTTTATAACAAAATCCATCTAAAAAGTGGTACAACAGATGCCAAATAGAAATCAAAGTAAAAAAGTGGAAGAATAAATAATGAATCCAAGATGACTAGAACACTCCGTGCTATATGATCTCCATGTTCCAACATCACTAATAAAACACATGTATCATGAGGTGGTGCTAAAATCATGTGATACTTTATCTTTTAACAAGTCGAGAAAGATAAAATCTGAAAAAACAAAAACCGAAGTTTCATAGAATTGGTTAGTATAAAACTTTGTAGGATTTCCCCAATGACTTCCCTACTCATTCCACTAGGGTATATTGGTTAGAAAAATTTATATAAAATAGTTTATATAATTTTTTTTCCAAAATAGTTTATATCTAAATATAAACAACTCTCAAAACCATTTAAAACCAAATATAAAAAAGTGTTATGTTTATCCAATTTTTTGAAATTCATAATTCTATAAAAATAACCAAACAAGTCTTTAAAACCATTTCTCATTAACATTTTTTCATATCAATTCCATTCCTCTTATTCACACATCCCACTAGACATTCTTCATTTTTATTGTTCCATACTTATGTTTGGTATTTCGTCGATCTACCATGTCTTCACATGATAATTATAACCCATGTTCCATTTCAAATTTGGCACCAAGAACAAAGTCATATTCTGACCAAGCCATGTAAATGTGATTTACACACTTGCCACTATTATTCCAAAACCATTTTACATAACAATTTAAAACCTTTTTAATAAAACCATTCTTTTATTGAAACCTATTTAAACAAAAAAAATTCATCACCCATTCTATTTAAATAAAATAATTCATTTTAATGAAAAACTTTTTATTAAATACATTCACCATTATTCTAGAGAAATACAATCTTAAAATCCACATTTTAAAATCAATAATCGAAAACTTTAATCTAAAGCACCAATTTTCCAGATTTCCCACAACCGTCACCAAAGATGTTTTATTGAAATAATAAAGTAGCCAATTCATAAAACATTACACATGAAGAAATCAATTTGAAACCATGATATTCTGTTATACTAAGAGTATTCTAGATTGATGGCACCTAACTCTAAGGTTTTGAAGAAAAATGAAAATAAATGAAAGATTGCTTAAGAAACCAGGTCAATTATCCACGAAACTGCCATAGATCTCTTATCTTATCATGATCAAGACAAAATATCATCATATTCAGCATAAAAAATATTATATATACCCATAATTGGATTATATATGAGAATAAGAGTTGATAATAGTAGTAGATCTAAGTACATCAAATAAAACATTACAAGGACATTGAAGAATGACACTTACCGCAAGAATCTAGCTTGAAAATGCCAAGGGATGGATTCAAATTGATTAAAAATTACTTGGGAGAGGTTATAATAAATCCAATGAAGAATAATACCATGTTAGGTTTTATAAGGATAAAAAACAAATGAGTTACAGAAAAAACTAGCAAGATCATATTTTTTAGGATCTTATATTACCTCTGTGCATAGTTATCTAGCACGGTTGGAAAACCTATGTGTTAACCATGAATTATCTAATTCCTTAAGAAAAACCTCCCATAACTTCCTCACATGGTCTCCCTAACCATGAACACATTGGTATTATTCTTCAATCCATAATCATTAACTTTTCATGGTTTCTACTAGGCTCTTCGCATTGTTTGGACAAACCGTGCACATCCAGTGTGCCTATTCTTTGGCTCAAAAAATTTATTGAAAGTTCACTAAACTCTTGCATCCTCAAACTTTTAATTTTATAAACATAAAATAACAACATAAGTATTACATAATAGAAACTGTGGGTACTAAATTCTCTCCACCGTTTGTCTTTCCATCCTTTGAAAGTTGAAAACCATCATTACCCTGAAAGTGTTTTGGCCATAGCTCTTTCATTTCCTTCTCACATTCTCAAGTCCCTTACTGAATTTGAAAATGTTTCCATAAAATCCAAACTAGAATAATGATTTTTCCATGAAATACTTGCTCTTTCCTATCAAGAATCTACATTGGTATTTGTAACAATGAAGCATCCAAATCTTGGTCAGCGTGATCCCATCAGATCACATGGTCAGGATCAGGCTGATACTTTTTCGACTATGATACATGGAGAACATTATACACCGAACTAAACCATGGTGGAAATTTCAACAGATATTCCACCTCTTTAACCCATTCTAGTATCTCTAAAGGGCCAACGTATCGAGAAGATAACTTTCACTACTTCCCAAAATAACGATGTCCAAGCCTTGGAGAGATTCTCAAGAATAGATGATCCCTTACCACCAATGACTACAGTCTTCGGTGATGATCCAAATATGATTTATGATGAATCTGGTCAATATCTATCCTATTTCTGATCAACTGAATCCTTTCCATTCTTTATTAGACAAGGCTTGACCCTACTAGTGAATTCTCACAAGTTTATACCCAATATAATAGAGAGCAATCAGGATTCCTATACAAAGCTTCTAAAGGATCCATATGTATCAATACATGATAGATTTAATTATACAATAACTCCATTAATGGAATTTGATCTTCCCATAAGCCTCAAAAATATATTACAAATGCTCGTAAGATGTCTTCCAACATCTATATCATCTCTTCGGATTGGCCATCCATATAAGGATGATTCGATGTAATCATAGTCAACAGAGTCCCAAGGTCTTTATATAAGGATTTATAGGTAAAATATTTGAACCTCAGATCCCTGCTTGAGACCATTGAAATCGGCACACCATGTGTAGAGACCTGAAGCTTGACGTACAAGGACAAAGTCCCTTTCTGAATCGACTTCACTCCTTGTTTCATTCCTGTAACACTGAACCAGATTAACATACCGTTCCAGCCATGTATATCTCATGATATATAAGTCTTTACCCAAATGAATTGGAGGGAGATATAGGTCCCACCCATCTCATAATGAAATCATTCTTACTTGTGCCACAAAATAAACACACATCATTCATAATAACCCAACAAATAAAATGGGTTTCATAAACATCATCCCATCATAAAATAATCCATATAAAAGAAATGGATATCATTTCATAATCAGAAAAGTGAAACCATGTAAATCATAGAGACTTTATACATGAAACATACACATATGAAATAATGTCATCTTAGATGGAAAATGGTTTTGATAAAACACTTGAAATGAATTCTTGCGGAAAATATCCTTTCTAACTCAAAATCATTTTCTTTTCACAAAATGTCATGAAATTTTAAAAGAATAGGATTTTGTTGAAAATAGTCCTGAAATATTTTGGAGAAATATTCATGAAAATAAGGCTTTATAAAACCGTAAAAATCCGTTCACACCATATAAGTTAAAAATAACATTCTCCTCGTACATTTGTCGGAAAAGTCAAAAAAGTACCTCGTAACGTAAATAAAAGAAAGATTCCATACATACCATGTATTAAAAGTCAAAAATCAGTAAAAAGGACGTTAAACATACATGAAAACACTTTTATAAAACATGGACATGATAGAAATAGCCCCAGTAAATACTTAAGAATAAGCAATCTCAGATAAAAATGAGATTTGAAAAATTATCTGTTACCTTAGGTCCGATATGCTTCGTATGGATCCGAACCTCATGTATAATGATTTAAATAATGTCATTGACTTATTAAATATTCATATTAATTGTTTTGATATCATATATGTTTCACATATGACTTTATATTACCCGTTCTTTTGTAAATTCCATGTTAAAGTAGCGTTTTGGGTAAAATCATTTCATTTATCGTATGTGTTTCAACTTATTGTTTCTTGATATTGTTACTTATATCCTGATTTACATAATTACATAATGTAAAACATGATTTATATATAATATATATTCATAATATACATATATATTATAGATCGATAAAAGGAATGAAATACACCATTCATGGAGACGGTAGGCCTTACGTACGCAAGAACGCTGTTTTCGTTTCCTTATTGAATTGAATGAAATTAAGTAGATGATATACATATATATACACATAAATCCAGTGTCATTATTATGTTATATATTTCATGATTAATTATTATATATACTTTATAATCATTTATGAATGGTTAATCATTGAGAATGAATCTCATCGCGTCGTGGAGACGGTATTCCGTACGTACGCATGAGCGATGATATCGTTCCCATGATTGTAGAATTTTATTAGAGTGTATGTATACTATTACAGAATCAATACTACTTTACAATAATCATATATAGTTATTTATTTTCACCATTATACCCATCCAAGTAAGGTGGCGGTGGAAAATAGAATACACCACGGCGTGGAGACGGTATTCCGTACGTACGCACGTGTGGTGATTTCGTTTTCCGTAGGATGGATAGATGGTGAAATATGGTTGTTTCATACTTATAATAACATATCAGTATATGAGTGATACTTATGTTTTTACTTCATAATGAAATAACTAAATAAGAATAAGTGGAATAAGAAATAAAGTTGGAAGAATCGGTAACCGACATTACCTCTTCTTTGAAGCGCCTCTTTGAGACCTCCTTTTAGGGAACTAAACTTGGTCTTTGAAGAAGACCAAGACCTCTAGGATGTTTATAGGGAAGTGGAGAAGAGAATTAGGCAGGGTTTTGCCGATCTTTAAGGCTCAAATTGGTGTGAGGAAGAGAGGGAGGATGTGCCCTTTTATAAGGGAGGAGAGGGGCACCTTTGGAATCCTCAAAAATATTAGTATATAATAAATCTAACCCCACTTAAAAACCTCCAAAAATGACTCATATTCGAATGTTAGATGAGATAGGGTTGTAATCTCATCAAACAATAAAATTTAGACATGTTAGGAAATTATTTTAAACATTATCAACTTGATTTATCCTTATTTAATCAATTTAATTTTATTTGTGGTAATAACATTCTAAATTTTAAATTATAACATATAATTACTTATTTGTTGTGAATTGTCCATAATTGGTTACTATATAACATTATAGACCATATAAAGTTAAATTTATAATTTGTAAATATTTTTGTGATTTTTAAAATTTTTTATAATATGTTATTTTTATAAAATAACAATAGTGTCAATTTTGATGCTGTTCATTTATTTGAATTTAAATTAAATATATACAGACGATATATTCAAAATAAAATCTTTAATAGATTCATAAAAGGCCATATGTATCTAGAAAATTATTGGAGCACATTAAATAATTCATATAATATTTATTATATTATTTTTAAAACCATTTATTTTGTTTATCTCTTAATAAAATAATTACTACAATATTTATGTATAATTATTTAATATACTTATTTGTTGCATATAAATTAATGATAAACTCCTATGATGAATATAAATCTATTACCTTTCACAATAATACTTTTAACCGAATTTATCATCTTAAAATCACAATATTTAAATTGTTATATTTATAAAATTACGAAGGTGACAACTTTGGCATCATTTAAAATAAAATAATATAAGTGTCATAATCTCTTTTATGAGGCTCCAAATGGTCAAATATTCTACCATTGGATGATTAGGTTTTACATTTACATGACCAATAAGTTTTGGTCAGGGTGTTGTGCCTTTTATGGTCAATATTAGTTTAATAAAAACTATATTCTTGATTTTTCACTAGATAAACAATTTTTTGCATCACTATTGTGTCACAATTAATGATATTTATTTAATCCCTAAAAATTATAAATAAATTCATATGATGTAGATAATTTAATTATCTTTATAGAGACTATTCATTTTCTAAGTTTCATGAAGTTTATCACTAAATTAAAATTAATATACTTATAATATTTAAGAGAGTGACATGTTGTCACTTTCTTTGGTTTTAATAATAATTAAATTCTTTTCATGGTCAAAAGTCCATAAAATTAATCTAATCCGACCCTTAGGTGATATGGGTATACTTTTAGCCATCCAATAGAATTTTTTCATGTGTTAGGTTAATTTTATAATATTATATTTACCCTTAATTACCCGATTTACCTTTAACTATGGTAAATAAAATTTACCATAGTTACTATTCATAATTCCCAAAAATAAAAATTAGCCTATTAACATAATTTGGACCCACTGATTCCAAATATGGAATACATTTTTTCAAATTCAATACACAGAAGTTGAAGAAATTAAATTAAAATTAATCCCGTTTTCGAATGAAAACGGGTTTTTGATTAAAACATTGTAAAAGATTGAATTGATTTAACCTACGAATTCAATGTAAAATAAATGCTAATGAAATACATTATATTAAATGGTAAAAATATATTCTATTTATAATTTAAAAACATTAAATATTATACTTTAACCACATAAGCTATTACGATGAAAAATGTTCTTTTTAATTAAAATATAGCGTGTTTTTACTATTCATTTAAATATGAAAGTTATCAGAAAAATATCAAAACTGTATCCAATGTAAATTTTTATATCATGATTCAAAAGAATAATTTAATTTTGTCAAATTGAACTTATAATCATGTCAACAACTAGATTTAATGTGGGTGCACCATCAAAAGGTGAGAAAACTGCATTTTTTGAAAAATACTTATTTTACACAAAATATTTATTTTGTTCTTATACCATGTTCTAGAAAATGTGTAAAATGAATAATAATGTTATAAAATTCAAAATTTAGTTAATACTATTTATAACAGCTAGTTCATAATAATATAATAATATACCGTTGTTTAGGAAAACCCGGTATTGCGTACAACACATGCTATCGAGGAAGGTCGTGATTGCGTGTAATAAAAGCCAAGTTAGGGTAGCATGTTGTGAAAGACTCCTTTTTTGTTTCATATAATAGAATACAACCATATTTCATTTATACATTGAATATATATATATATACACTCAATTTTACATAGAATGACTATTATCAAACGAACATGAAATTGTGTGTAACAAAATCTAAGAATAGTGTTGCGTATACTGCAAGCTAATACGGTGTTGCGTATAGCACAAGATAATCTTGTTGTAGCATAAAACACATGAAATCAAATAAATTAAAAAGAATACTTATCATAAAATATCGGGTTATTACATTCTACCCCCCTTAAAATGAATTTCTCCCTCAAAATTCGTCGGGGTTATGCATGGTTTTCAACTTGAAGTTTTCTTTAATTAAAACCCACATCATAAAATGAAATACCAAAACTTAACTTTAAAAACTAAAGTATGAAACATAATGGTTACCCAAATAAACTAATCACTGGGTTTCCACATAGGAGAACATAGGTGAAAATATGGATATGAAAGAGAAATCTAACCATCATGTTCTGATGGAGAGTGGTAGAGAACATGGCTATAACAAGCCCCCAATCACAAAGCCATAAATTTGTGATGATCTAAGGTACCATCTGATTCATCAGATATAATAGCACTAGGAAAACATTTTTTGTTTTCAATATCATTTCCCTAAATTTGAAAATTTTGAATTAGAATAAATATTTTCTTGATTTTGGTACAATATCACCATTGTTCATGCTTTGAACAATTTACACTTCATCTCTTAATGAAATGAAGTTGAATTTGTTATTCGTGAAGAGTTAGCAGATCATGTGATAGAATGATGGGTCATTCCATCTGTTTCAAGAAAAAGTTATCAAATATACATATGTCCATCTATGGTGAGGTTAATCATATATGGTTCCTAAAATGGACTCATACTTCATATATCATACTGATTAATATAATAAAACTGGTTTCTACTAAACAAGGACTTTTTGTAGGCCAGTGGTAGGTGATAAAGGCCAGTCGTACTTTGGTTGTGGGTTCGATTCCCACAGCCTTGTCCGACGCGATGGGCTGTCGCCCATCCTGCAGGTTGTATTTTTTCTAAAACTACATTACTATAACATCCCATCAATAATATCGAAAAAAGTTCTATCCTTAAATAATAATAACGTATGTCCAACATAATCCATTCCAATCTTTAGGCTTATCTAAAATACTTTGGTCCAAGATCATTGTATAAAGAAAACAATTACTAGAAAGGTTATCTACCAAGCATTTAAATACCATCATTTCTCCCCCATATATCTTGTTGGTCACATTCCAATCATGTGAATACCTTAATCATGTATTTTATTGAGAAATGAATACCCATTAAACCTTAGTGAAGACATGAATGCTATCAAAAGTTAACTCTTTCCACATACCAAAATCCAAAAATTCTATATACTCAAACCATGATATAACCTTATCCTTATATCAGTCATGAGCTCATGAATACTATCAAACATTTAATTTTCTCCTTATCCCTTCATTATGCGCATATCATCTACTTTCCAAAAATATCTGAATAACCTTTCATGGTTACTGGTACCATTAATCATACACTTTCAAAACATTAGGAAAGACAACAGTGTAACAATCCTTAGATGTCTCTTTATTCCATAATACCATGATATTACATATACAACATTACACTTGATAAACATGTAATCATTCCACTACCTTCTTAAACCATTGACCGAGCTTCAACAATTCTTTCATCTCACATATCATTTGTAGTCTCTTCATCATCATCAACATAAATATTACCCATATGACCATACTGATTCTCTTCATGAGACTTTACCTTAGGGCATTGATTTCAATAATGCCTGTACATTCCACATTTAAAACATTTAACCATTGTTGATGTCGTAGCAATACCATTATCCTCATCCATGGTGTTAACTGAACCTTTTCCTTTGCACTTACTGGCTTTATGTACTTATTTACCACACCCAAAGCATCTTCCAGATCCTTTGAAATATTCTCCTTGATGCCTCTTCCCACATGATTTACATAGGGGAAATTGAACTTTGTTTCCTCTATGATCATCATGAAACTCCATCTTTCTCTTATTAGCCGAGTCAGGAAACTTACCAAATTTGAGTTTATTGATCATATTATGAGATTGCTGATTCGGCATAATAATGATGTCTGGACTTCCAAATCCAGTTTCATTTGGTTTCTCAAGAATAATATCATTCCATTGTCCGTCAAATCCTCCATTATCATGAATCTTCCTGTTTCCAACCATTTTTTAAAACCCAAAAAGAATAGTGTGAGAGGCAAAAATCATGCTAGGGAAAACAACATAGTAAAGGGGGAGCACCCTCAATATCTAACATCTTAGGTTAAATTCTAAGATCGTTACCATAGTTCTAGGACTATATCCTATATATATACTTATCCTTAGGGACATCCCTAGACATACATTAGAAATATCTCTAGGGATCTCACTAACGTTTTCGCATCCTAGTTTCCAAAGTTTAACTAAAAATTTCCTCTGATACCAACTGTAGAGACCCGAAGATTGACGTACATGGAAATTACATTACTTTTGCGGAATACTTAATACATAACAAAAACAGACACACAAGGATTGTAATAGTTTAGTGTCTCTGGAAACTTGGAACGTAATCTTTTAATCGTGGTGAAAGATCTTCAACATCTCCCATAAAGATCTTCCCCTTTTGTTTTCTTACCTAAAACCTTTCTTTATATCCTGGGGAAAATAAAACATATAAAGGGTGAGATCAAATGCTCAGTAAGGGTAATGATGGATAAAATAAAACAAATCATATACATTTGAACTTAAAAACATGAACATAATGTTTAAACATCAAAAGCTTGAGCAATGATATAAAACATGGAAGTACGTAAGGCATAGATCATAACAAAACTTTAAGCATGATAAAATAGCATGGGAGTAAAACATTTAATTGTGGAAACCATTCAGCACATGTCATGATTTCCATAGTAGCAAAGGAATTGCTTCCAAGACCATCTTAGTGGACAAGTCCCTTTCTGAATCGATTTCACTCCTCATTTTAGTCCTGTAACACTGAACCAGATTAACTTACCGTTCCAGCCATGTCTATCTCATGAGATATAAATCTTTACCCAATGCATTGGAGGTAGATATAGGTCCCACCAATATCATAATGAAATCATTCTTACTTGTGCCACAAAATAAACATACAACATTCATAATAACCCAACAAATAAAATAGGTTTCATAAACATCATCCCATCATCACATAATCCATATAAAATAAATGGATATCATTTCATAATCAGAAAAGTGAAACCATGTAAATCATAGAGACATTATACATGAAACATACACATATGAAATAATTTCATCTTAGAGGGAAAATGGTTTTGATAAAAAACTTGAAATGAATTCTTGAGGAAAATATCCCTTCTTATTCAAAATCATTTTCTTTTCACAAAATGTCACGAAATTTTAAAAGAATATGATTTTTTTTGAAAATATTCCTGAAATATTTTGGAGGAATCTTCATGAAAATAAGGCTTTATAAAACCGTAAAAATCCGTTCACGCCGTAAAAGTTAAAAATAACATTCTCCTTGTACTTTTGTTGGAAAAGTCAAAAAAGTACCTCGTAATGTAAATAAAAGAAAGATTCCTTACATACCATATATTAAAAGTCAAAAATGGGTAAAAATGAATTTAAACATACATGAAAACACTTTTATAAAACATAGACATGATAGAAATAGCCCCAGTAAATACTTACAAATAAGCAATCTCGGATAAAAATGAGATTTCCAAAATTATCCCTTACCTTAGGTCCGATATGCTTCGTATGGATTATAAACTCATGTATAATGATTTAAATAATGTCATTGACTTATTACATAATCATATTCATTTTTATGATATCATATATGTTTCACTTATGACTTTGTATTACCCGTTCTTTTGTAAATTCCATGTTAAAGTAGCATTTTGGGTAAAATCATTTCATTTATCGTATGTGTTTCGACTTGTCATTTCTTGATATTTCTACTTATATCTTGATTTACATAATTAAAGAATGTAAAACATGATTTATATATCATATATATTCATCATAAACATATATATTATAGATCGATAAAACGAATGAAATACACCGTTCATAGAGACGGTAGGCCGTACGTACGCAAGAACGCTGTTTTCATTTCCTTATTGAATTGAATGAAATTAAGTAGATGGAATACATATATATACACATAAATCTAGTATAATTATTATGTCATATATTTCATGATTAATTATTATATATACATTATAATAATTTATGAATGGTTAATCATTGAGAATGAATCTCATCGCGTCGTGGATACGGTATTCCGTACGTACGCACGAGTGATGATATCATTCCCAAGATCATGGAATTTTATTGGAGTGTATGTATACTATTACAGAATCAATAATACTTTACAATAATCATATATAGTTATTTATTTTTACCATTATACCCATCCAAGTAAGGTGGTGGTGGAAAATAGATTACACCACGGCGTGGAGACGCTATTCCATACGTACGAACGCGCGGTGATTTCGTTTTCTTAAGGATGGATAGATGGTGAAATAGGTTTGTTTCATACTTATAATAACATATAAGTATATGATTAATACTTATGTTTTTAATTCATAATGAAACAACTAAATTAGAAGAAGTGGAAGAAGAAATGATGTTGAAAGAATCGGTAACATACATTACCTCTTCTTTGAAGCGCCTCTTTGAGACCTCCTTTTTGGGCACTAAAATTGGTCTTTGAAGAAGACCATGACCTCTTGGATGTTTCTAGGGAAGTGGAGAAGAGACTTTTCAGGGGTTTTCCGATCTTGAATGCTCAAAGTGGTGTGAGGAAGAGAGGGAGGATGTGCCCGTTTATAAGGGAGGAGAGGGGCACCTTTGGAATCCTCAAAAATATTAGTTTATAATAAATCTAACCCCACTTAAAAACCTCCACAAATGACTCATATTAAAATATTAGATGATATAGGGTTGTAATCGCATCAAAAAATAAAATTTAGACATGTTATGAAATTATTTTAAACATTATCAACTTGATTTATCCTTATTTAATCAATTTAATTTAATTTGTGGTAATAAAATTCTAAATTTTAAATTATAACAAATAATTACTTATTTGTGGTGAATTGTCCATAATTGGTTACTTTATATCATTCTAGACCATATAAATTTAAATTTATAATTTTTAAATATTTTTGTGATTTTTAAACAATTTTATAATATTTTATTTTTATAAAATAACAATAGGGTCAATTTTGACACTATTCATTTATTTGAATTTAAATAAAATATAAACAGAATATATATTCGAACTAAAAACTTTAATAGATTCATAAGAGGTCATATGTATCTAGAAAATTATTGGAGGACATTAAATAATTCATATAATATTTAGTTTTTTATTTTTAAAACCATTTATTTGGTTTATCTCTTAATAAAATAATTACTACAATATTTTTGTATAATTATTTAATATACTTATTTGTTACATATAAATTAAAAATAAAATCCTATGATGAAGATAAATCTATTAAATTTCACAGTAATACTTTTAATGGAATTTATCATCTTAAAAACACAATATTTAAATTGTTATATTTATTAAATTATGAAGGTGAAAACTTTGGCATCATTTAAAATAAAATAATATAAGTATCATAATCGCTTTTATAAGGCTCATAATGGTCAAATATTAGACCCTTAGATGATTATGTTTTACATTTACATTACCAATAAGTTTTGGTCAGGGTTTTGTTCCTTTTATAGTGACTATTAGTTTAATAAAAACTATATTCTTGATTTTTTACTAGATAAACAATTTTCTGCATCACTATTGTGTCACAATTAATGATAATTATTTAATCCCTAAAAATTATAAATAAATTATTATGATGTAGATAATTTCATTATATTTCTTTAGACTATTCATGTTTGAAGTTTCATTAAGTTTATCACTAAATTAAAATTGATATACTTATAATATTTAAGAGAGTGACATGTTGTCACTTTCTTTGGTTTTAATAATAATTAAATTATTTTCATGGTCAAAAGTCCATAAAATGAATCTAATCCTACCCTTAGGTGATATGGGTATAATTTTAGCCATCCAATAGAATTTTTTCATGTGCAATGGTAATTTTATAATATTATATTTACCCTTAATTACCCGATTTACCTTTAACTATAGTAAATAAAATTTACCGTAGTTACTATTCATAATTCCCAAAAATACAAATTAGCCTATTAACATAATTTGGACCCACTGATTCCAAATATGGAATCCACTTTTCAAATTCAATACACAGAAGTTGCAGAAATTAAATTAAAATTAATCTCGTTATCGAATGAAAACAGGTTTTTGATTAAAACATTGCAAAAGATTGAATTGATTTAACCTACGAATTCAATTTAAAATGAATGATAATGACATACATTATATTAAATGGTAAAAATATATTATATTTATACTTTAAAACCATTCAATATTATAATTTAACCACATAAGTTATTACGATGAAAAAAGTTGTTTTTAATTAAAATATAGCGTGTTTTTACTATTCATTAAAATATGAAAGTTATCAGAAAAATATCAAAACTTTATCCCATGTAAATTTTTATATCCTGATTCAAAAGAATAATTTTATTTTGTAAAATTGAACTTATAAACATGTCAAAAACTAGATTTAAAGGGGGTGCGCCATCAAAAGGCGACAAAACTGCATTTTTTGAAAAATACTTATTTTACCCGAAAAATTTATTTTGTTCTTATACCATGATCTAGAAAATGTGTAAAATGAATAATAATGTTATAAAATTAAAAACTTAGTTAATAATATTAATAACGGCTAGTTCATAATAATATAATAATATATCGTTGTTTAGTAAAAGCCGGTATTGCGTACAACACACCCTATCGAGGAAGGTCGCGATTGCGTGTAATGAAAGCCAAGTTAGGGTTGCGTGTTGTGCAAGAATCCTTTGTTGTTTTATATATTAGAATCCAACCATATTTCACGTATACATTGAATATATATATATATATATACTCAATGTTGCGTAGAATAACCATTATCAAACAAACTTGAAATTCTGTGTAACACAATCTAAGAATAGTGTTGCATATACTGCAAGCTAATACGGTGTTGCGTATAGCACAAGATAATATTGTTGTAGCATAAAACACATGACATAAAATAAATTAAAAAGAATACTTATCATAAAATATTGGGTTGTTACACCATGTCTCTTTACCACCTCTTGGTTATATATATTAGACATATCCTCCACCATATTAGTTTCATGAATAGGGATGAAATGAGCCGACTTTGTGAGAAGATCCATTATCACCCATATGGAATCGTGTTTCCAAACCATTCTTGGGAGACCTTTAATGAAATAAATGGATATCTACTCCCATTTAAATACTAGGATTAGTAAAGACTAAAACATACCCACTGGTCATTGATGTTCTGCCTTAACGTGCTAATAAGTTAAGAACTGTGAAATGGACTCATCTTATTTCAGTTTCATACCGCTTCACCAAAACTGCAACTTCAAAACCTTATACATTTTATGTATACCCATATGTACAACCCATCTATAATGATGTAAAGAATTAATAATTTGTTCCAAAAAATCCATAGGTAATTCAATCTGATCTCTGAACCACAACACTGAATTCCCTTCAAGTTTCCATCCCTCAATGGTCTCCCCACCATTTTGTTTTGAACTCATAACCAAGCATTCTACAATAGATGTTTGTGCCTCTTCAACCATATTTACCAAATTAGGAACTACAGAAACTGAAAAGAAAATTTCAATATCACCTCAGTCTTCACATTACATATGCATGTTGGATAGGTCCAACATCAACAACCACTCATCTAAAGCATCTTTTTCCAGCTGATCATATGACATTATACATAATGCATCTGCCACCGTATTTCCTTTAACCAGTGTATATATCAAGTAAAAGTCAAATATGTAAGCATAATCTATCCATTCCCATTACATAATATTCAAATCCCTTTGTGAGAAAATGTGTTGCGAAATGTCTTTGGAATATCCTCCTTTCGAACATTCAATAGATGATATCCGGATTTTAAGTCAATTTTAGAGAACCACTGAGCTCCCCTTAATTTACTAAATAGATCATCAATGCATGGAAGTGGATATCTATTCTTTATCATTAAATAGTTAACCTTATGATAATCAATGCACTTCTGAATAGTTACATCTACTTTCTTTAAAAATAAGATTGTTGATAGAAACAAAGATGTACTTGGCTGAATGAAACCTTTTCTTTCCAGCTCCTCCAGTTGCACTTTTAATTCCATTTATTCCATTTTTTCAATCCTACAATACATATGGAACATATAATTGGTCCATAGAATGAGATCAATCATAATCTACACTTCACTTATATTTGGTAACCTTAAGAAGTTCTTGGGAAACGTATCTAGAAATTTATCCATGGATACTAGAAAACTGGTATCTTCAATATCTTCCATTGATGATAAAGTCAAAACCACCACCTAGAAAGAGAACATTCCCTCTATTGGTTTCAATATGATCTTTGTACCTTTATTTACATTCATCTATCCTATGAAGAGATTCTTGACATGATTCTCAGTTGTAAAACTAACCATTCGTCTATTACAATAAATGTAAGAGTGGAATGTTATTCACCATAACATACAAAGGATTACTACATATAAATCTATCTCCAACACTGAGAAGTACCATTTCAGCTCATCTCCATTAACAATTATAAAAGATTCTCTATATAGGATGGTTCTACATTCTATTTCACCAAGAAAAGTTTGAAGTTTTAGCATAGTGAAAATCATATTCTGTTTTAAACATAATATATCAACAAGAAAAGAATGATTTAAGGAATGAGACACAACAGTATAAAAAAACACTTGCATAAGGTTATAGTTTAAAAGAATCATACTTCTCACCGTAGATGGTCTGACTTGATCATCTACAATAATCTGATCTACTCTATACAGTAGCTTCATCACTGCAGTATAGTCCTTCTTCCCTTGGTTAGATTTTCCTTATTGAAGAGTAAGGGTATTCTTAGAATCACCATGTCTAGCTCTGCTATGCTAAAGAGTCTGATTTATCTATCCTTTTTTATTAGAACAATATGATGTCTGTGACAACTAAGAAGTTTCTCAAGCACCTAAACTTGGAGAACTATGATAATATCACTTAAGATGTCCCATAGTTTTGAAATTGTGGAATTCTATCGGATGTTCTTTACACTCATGCTTCATGTGGTCAAAGTATTTACATTGTAAACCTCATACCTAGATCTTTGGTCATGGAAGAAGGTGCACTAATCCATCCATCTAATTTTGTGTCCCTCTCCCACCATGGAAATAGGTGTTTCTATTCCAATTTCTCCCAGCATTAGAATTCCCTCCATTTCCTATGGCTATCATCATAATTCATCCTCCCACAGATCATGATATATCATATTAATTCACTATCATTATGCTCACTATCTTTGTGTAATCCATAATATTGAACACTACAAACTTCAAGGAAATCTCCAATCTCATCCTCAATACAAAAATGAGTTCCTTCAAAACCACACTATCCACAAATTTTGTTGAAAAGTGAACTAAATGCATGAATTTAGATATATATAATGTGATAGAGAGATTTTATTACTTAATGATGAATAAGTCTATCATTCTCTAGACCCTGAACGAGTGATTATAGAATATTTTATTAAAAAATTCCTAAAAAACCTCCCATGTAAGGCCTTGATCAAGTTTATATTTCACTAGTAGATCCCACCACTGGAATTCAAGAACCTCGAGCATATAAGTTTCAATCTTGAATTTCAGCTCTCATGGTGTGTCGATGAAATAAAAGATTTATTCTTCTTATTCAGACACACATTCTCTTTTTCAGGCTCAAAATCACCTAGGAAGATGGGTGGATTATAATTCATGAATTGGATGGAATGATCCCCATACCATGGATCATCCTTCCAATTTCCCTTATCCATAGCTTGAAACACTTGAACAACACCTTGACCAGCTCTTGGTTCACCTATTTCTTTCGTGAAACCACATTCTCTACATATTCTTCCGGTTGGTTTTACGAAGCCTACCGGGTTATATTTTATAAACAAAAAACAAAATCTATAAGTCTCACACTCTAGGAATAGATGGATTATCATTTCAAATTCTACCACATTAATGATCAAAATATTTCATTCCAAAACAATCCATTTTTTAAAACATGAAACTATCTTTTTAAAGATCGAAGAACATTCAAAATAAATCAACCATCCTCTATTAAAATTATTTCATTTGAAAAAAATTTCATGATTTTCGACAATCAAAACTTTTTCACAAAACATAATCCATTAATCAGAATGAAAAATGATATACTAGTGGGAATTAATTCTTATACAATGCATGAAATTATCATCTCATTGGATAGACCCATGATAATGAGATTTCCAAAATCTTATAAGTGTATCCAAAACACATATGTACCGAACTCCCTTGTAACCTGATGTTCAAAATAAAAAGGTTTGCTACATCATTTTATGCTATACATTTCATGTTCGGAAAATCCTACTCATTTCTATGACCACAACCCAAGGAGTAAATAAGACACAAATTTCCACTCCAAGAACAAAAAAATTAATGTATACTAGTTCTCCAAGGGAAGGAAGAAGATGATACAACTTATCTCAAACAATATTTTGTATCGAAAAAACTAATACCAATTGTAATGACCCGCTTATTCTCATTGGATGGAGAATTAAATTAATAATTTCTATGAATTAAGTGACATCCTCAATACGCCAAAGGATGGAGTAAATTCAAAAGAGTTTTAAATTATTGTGGGTAACAATTTAACCTTTAGGAACTAAAAACATTAACCCAACAAACCATAACCAAATAACTCACTATATGATGCAATAATAAAATAGAGACAACTCAACCATCACCTTTATAATAAAATACAACAAAAAAAGTGCTACAGTGGAATCCAAATCAAAATCGAAGTAAATATTGGATGAATAACTAAAGACTCCATGATGACCATAAGACTCCATGTGGAACAACTCCAAGCACCAACATCACCAAACAACCCATGTATCACAAGGTCTCAAAAAACGTGTGATACATTACCTTTTCCCAGGTCCCAAAAGATAACATCTATAAAAAAACCAAAGTACCAAAGCAGTAGGGATTATTAATATTATTAGGCTTTCCTAAATGGATTCCCTATGCACATAACTAGGATACAATTGTTAACAACATTTATATAAAATAGTTTTCATAATAAATTTTCCTAAATAGTTTATAACTAAATGTAAACAAGTCTCAAAACCATTTAAAACCACATGTAATAAAGTGCTATTTTCAATCCATTTACAACCAGTAATATTTATATTAAACTAAACAAACAATGATTTATGAACATTTTTAATTAAGGTGTTGGCATATCCATTAAATTCCACTAATTTACACATCCAACTATGCATGCTTCATTCTGACAGTTCCATACTCAAGGGTGGTCTCTCATTGATATACCTTGTCATCACATGATAATTATACCCCATGTTCCATTACAACTTTAATATCAAGCATAAGTTCATATTCAAATAAATCCTTATAAATGTGAGCTAAAAATATACTAATATTATGAAAAAACCATATCAAATAACCATTGCAAAAAAACCAATTTTTATTGATACCCATTTAAACATACCAAATCTCCATCACCCATCACCCATTACATTTTTAAAAAAATCATTCATTTCATTGAAAATATTTTATCAAATCTAATCTCTATTATTTGATATAAATCCCATTTTAAAAGTCATATTAAAAAAAACAAACACTTTAATCAAAAGAAACAATTTTCCTGATTTTCCCCACCCATCACCAAGGATGGTTTAT
Organism: Viscum album; assembly: GCA_963277665.1. Lineage (NCBI taxonomy): Eukaryota > Viridiplantae > Streptophyta > Magnoliopsida > Santalales > Viscaceae > Viscum > Viscum album. Next base: position 660,417,249 of record OY728140.1, read on the forward strand.
AGAAATCATAAAGAAACAAATTAACAATAAAATAAACAGGAAGAAATGAAATTAAATCCATTCCATTCCATTATAATAATAGGATTCAAGATTGATGTGTCCTACCTTGATGTTTTGGACGAAAGATGAAAATGGACAAAGAACACTTAAGAAATTGGGTCGATTCTCCATGCAACCACCATAGCTCTATTCTCCTATCACAATAAAGACCAAATATAATCATATTTATAAATTTTTTTATATATACCCAAAATGGGAATATATATGATAAAAGGAGAGGATATGAGAGGTATATCTAAGTAGATCTATGAAAATGTGAGAAGAATGGGGAAGAACGTCACTGAGTGCAAGAATCGAGCTTAAAAATGACAAGGGAAGGTTCCAAATGGATTATAAATTGATTGGCAGAGGTTATACTAACTTAAATGGAGAAAAATCATGATTTAGGGCCACCAAGGAGATAAAAAAAGATAGTTAGAAGCAAAAGGAGTGAGATCCTATTTTTTGGATCTAACATTAACTCTATGCACGATTAGTTTGCACAGTTATTCAAACCATGAACTAACCATGTATTAGCTACAACCATAAGGAAAATATAACATAGAATCCTAGAACAGTCTACCTAACCTTGTGAAAACCATGATGAATCTACTATCCAAAAATCTAAAACGTGGCACGATTTCTACTTGTCTCCCCATATGGTTCAGAAAAACTATGTGTAGACATTGTGCCTCCCCTTTGGCTCCAAAAAAATATTGAAAGTTTATGAAGCTTTCCCATCCATGAAACTTATAATTTATAAACAATAAATACCAATGTAAGTGTTACATACTAGAAACTGAGGGTACTACAGGGTTATAAAAATATTTTCCTATTTATCATTTTGTTTTAAATTTTTTATTTGTTTAGATTTAGTTTAATAAACATTTTGGAATTATTATTTATGATTTATATAGAAACTAATGTGGAAGTTCACCCACCTCCACTCCAAGTAATGATATCCCGGGTTTCATCCTTTTATCCCAACCTTTTATGTTTTTATTTTCTCACTACATGCTAAACAACAAGTTGGGGTATGTCATTTACTTTCTTGTTTATTTTGATTTTCTAATTTGTCTTTATTCTGAAATATGAAACATACATGATGTTTTTTGTTTTTTGTTGAGTACCATTCATATTTTAAACTATGATAATTTGTGTTTACTTGGGTAATTATTGTATTACTTGGTTAATTTTTTAATTGATCATAAAATAAACTCTTTTAGGCTTATTTAAGTATTTTTTTGTTGAAGATTATTGTAAAATAAAATTTTATTAAGGGTTATTTTTATTGTGCAGATAATATGAATTTTGATATTTTTTTATAACACCTTAAACATACTTTATCACCACTGATTTATAGATCATTTTAATGAAAAGAGTATTAAATATTCTTTCATCTTGAGGTTCAACATTGTAAAACATGTTGGATTTTCTAACTGTTGGGGAGGGATTTTCCTTTACTTAATGTAAAAAGATGTATTTCATTAAGGGGACATAAAAATGAACTTTTTTTTCAAAAATGACTAATTTTTTAACTTCAATTTTCATTCTTAGTTATTGTGAGTTTTTTTGGATTTGAGGCCTATAATGCTACTAGGTGGTATTAATGATTTCTATTCTACCATTGGCTCAATATTATAACATCATTTTCATTTATGTATTATATTTTTTCTTTTGGTAAAAAAATTGAATTAATATTTACAATCTTAATTAGTTTTGAACTTTTTGACTATATACTAAACACATCAAATTTTATTTTCAGAAATGGTTATGAAATGAACTCATAATCCTTATGAACTTTTAATTATTTAATCTAAAACTGGTGGATGGGTTAATTATGAATAATTTTAATTAATAATACCACAAATTCATTTGTTTTTCTAATTTTTCTAAGTTGAATTATTTTATTTTGTTCACCATAGATAAAAATAGAATACTTGAATAATATTAAAATGATATGGGATGTTTATTTAAATATTTTTTTTTTAAAAACAATATCTTTATTAAAAATGATCCAAATGTTTTCCAAATAACCTTCTGTTTAGTATTGGAATCATATTTACATACATAATAGATTTAGTGGGGTAGTTATTTTTTAAAAATAACTTATTAGTTACAATGGAAATAATTTAATTTCTAATATGAATTTATTTAGTATATATAGTTATATAGACACATGGTTGTACTGTCATATATTAACTGACAACTCATCAGGTTTATTACTTGTAAAAAATAAATAAAATAATTTAAAACATATTAGAGGATCTGTTTTTATTCGCATAAAAAACCTCATCCTAGTAATCAAATAATGTTAGGGAGATCTTGCTTAATCATTAAAATATATTCCTCTTCCCTACTAGATCCTATGATAAGAGAATTGTTCTCTAGTACTAAAGTGTCACGGTCTCCCGAGTGGGGTGTGAGTAAAAATTACTATGGAAACACAAATGAGGTCCCCAATATAACCATTTAAGTAGTATATTCACATTCATATGAATAGATAAATATAATTTTGAAAAATAATAATTATCCACCATTATTACCCAAGATCTATGGTGACACCCTAGATTGACTCTATCTATTTCATCCAACAATAGTCTGTCTATGAGAATAAAAAATCATTGATGGGATGTATGTTCTTCCCCATAATCTCTTGAATGTGATCAATAACCTGATGGAATAGTGAAACATCCATATCATCTAGAGGAAATATATTCCGGGGCCATTATCCATCGAGTAATATCATATAAATTATAGGGTCCAATGTCAGTATGGTGAAACAAAATAGGGGATACCATACTATCGAAGTATAAATAAATGTGTGAGATAGTATTCACCTATAACATCTCTTAAAAATAGATCACTATGGTCCAAAATCTACCTGGGTCATCTCCTAAGTCATCTTAGGCTACATCCACCAGTAATAACTATAATAATATTAAGGTTGATCCATTTTACCAAAATCATTGCACATAACAGGAGCCAGTGTCTAAAGTTCCCAACCAGTCCACATTAATACAACCCCAATAATCTTAGATAATTGATTTAGGCACTAAGGTAACACCTAAAATCATCACTACCCATTCCCACACTTACCCTCTTAAGGGTTAACCAAAGTACATGGGAACTAATGGAGGTCCCTAAGCTCATTTTGATATTGACACCCCACATGGGTTCCATTATCTCAATATCATATATTGGGACCGTACTAATACTCAAAGGGAATAATATATCTTGAAATCACTATGATCATCATACAACCTCACTGGACTCCTAGGGAAGGCCACAATAACATCTCTCTAGAAGAAAAGAATAATTCCCATTACACATCCCAAGGTTGTACAAGGTTGGTTCGCTAACCCAACCTATCATAAAACCACCCAGGGTATTCATACTGAAGTGATCATTTATTCGGGGGGGGGGTATAACACTCACCCCAATCTCACACTACCTAGAATGGTAGTTCTATAATATTTCACTATTCCATCATGGCCACCATTGGTCAATCATCACACTCCACACTCGACACTACCAATAGGAAGCTAAGGATTTTACACTAGGGACACTATGATACATTCCGTTAATTCAATTTATACCACTTAGGGTATAATATTTATTATAAAAAAACTATAATAATTGAGGTATCCACCATCGACAAATGGAGAACTAAGCATTTTCTCAAGGGTCCTTAGTAGCTATTTGAACATACATCCATCCGTAAGAATTTATTTTAAATAAGTAATGCATTTAAATAAAATAGTTCATTTAATTTAGGGTTTGATCACCAATAATAGATAGACCACATATCACATTCCATATTTAAAATAAAAAATGAACAAACCATATTGTTGTGCGTAAGGGACAAACTAACTCATACATAGTTAGTCACCTTTAAGAGAAACTGATAAATTCTCACTTGAGGTAATCTAATACTAATTGTACATCGACGATCTACATGAGGCCCAATATCAGGTGATAAATTTTTAATAAATTTATTACAAATATATATACATAATTTTAATAACATTTTGAAAATTATAAAATTTTATCTTATTAGGAAGGATTCATAAAATCACAATGAACAATGTCCATGTAATACCCCAACATTTTACAATATATTATTTATTTAAATGAACACTATGTTGATATCTTTTTTCACATGAAACGATGAACTAAAAAAAGGTGAGGCATATTAGATAAATATTATTAAAAAAATTATGAATAATAAATCCTCTAATAAATAAAAATTTTATAATCAATTATTAATTTTTACAAAATAGGATTAAGAATAGTTAGAATTTTAAAAAGAAAATTTTCAATAAAAGTATATTTTATTTACATATTTAATTCTCATTTAAAATATAAATATAATTTTTTCGCATTATTATTTTTTTAAAAAAATTTCATTTTTAATTAATAATTTGAAAATTATTTTAGGGTGAAATTTTAGGATTTTTCAGAAATAATAGATTTTAGGTGAATAGTGAAACATACTGTTTTATACTTAAACCGCACCATTTATGAGTATATAAAGAATTTAATATAAAAAATGTAACTTTTTCTTGATAAAACATGCACTTATGGAGTAAATTTATTTATTATAAAAAAAATACAATGGTGAATTCATAAAACCCATGTTTAGCATTTCATAAAGTAAAATAATATTATTAACTAAAAAAAATTTTCATTCGCTAATGTTAAAAATTAATTTTCATCACTTGTAAAAATTACATACAATGATGTTGATTTAAAATTTTAGATAATATTTTTATATTATTTGATAAGTCAAATTTTTTTTAGGTAGAGAAGTATGATTACTAAGATTAAAGTTGTCGACCATGATAGTGGAAAAAAGTTATTTTAAAAAATTTATTTTTTAATGTTTTATTATTTTTTACCTAATAAATTAAAAGATATATTTTATATAAAAACTCTCATTTTTTGTTTAAAAAAATTCAAAAATATATTATAATTTATTTAATTGATAATTATTAAGATTAAAAACACATAATGGTTAAAACATCCTTTTTCTACCAACAGAATTTTCTATACAATAATTATACTCTTTTTAAATGAATTTTCACTTGTTTATAAATGAATTTATGTAAAATATAGTCTAAAATTAGGTCAACAACATCAAAATATGGTATGTGGGGTTACCATATATTTTTAGTAAAAAATTAATTACTTGTGTAAAAACTAGTTAACAAAGTAAAAACCAAAAGGTTAAAGTTAAATCCAAATAGAAAAGACTGAAAACATGTTTAAAACATGGGAAAAATTAATTTATCAAGAACACACAATTATTTTGTATTTTAGATCCACTGGCCATTGAATAACATTATTCCCTCACTGAAAAATTAATTAGTATTTATAAAAATGTCATTTCCTTCTTTTATGAAAGGGGATTACATCCACCAATTTTTTTCTATCCAATCCAAAGATTTATATCTAAAAATATAATACCCTAGTTTCTATAGAAGTGTCTTCCCATGAATTACAGACATTTTTCTCTCCCAAATACCAAGATATAAAGCCTTAAGGTTTTACCCAATAGAGAACATCCAAAGGGAGAGGTGATATTCTCAACTGAACTATCCCAGTCCTTTCTTCTTCCCCATGAAAACAACTGTATTAATGAATGGATGAAAACAAAAGAATTTTTAATATTCCAAAATTTTATTATACTAATTAAATATCTATTTATACCATCCTACAATATAAATACCTGATCTTTATTTAACCATGCAATAATATTAAAATAGGAATTCATTTTCTTGCATCCCAAAAGATCTTTTCAGGGTAAGTGTTTTTGATAATTAGGTCATAACTTTTACATAACTTACCCATACATGATAAATTTTCCTCTTTAACTGAGTATCAATTTTTTCCACAATAAAATACATTTAAAAAGGAAAATGTTTTGCTTTTCATGAAATATCTCCACGATTTCTTTATTGACTACATCACTATTCCTAATTTCATTAAACCATCTGAAAAACTTTTGAAAATTTAGTATGTTGTCAAAAAAATCAATAAGGTATATATAAAAATAAAAAAACCACTTTTTCCATATGAAAACCATGGGATTATATAAGAGAGTTTTATTATAACATAATAAACCTTGATCTCAAATAATTATTTACTTATATATAAAATTAGATTTACTTTTAATTTTTTTATAAAAAACATTACATGGAAATAATTACCATAAAACCATTACAATAACTCTAACAAGTGGAATTACGTACTCTATTAATTACAATATAATTCTATGAAGAACATAATCATTTTCCAATGCACTGAAGATCTATACTGATAAAACCTAATTATAAACAATGCAAAAGGACTATAATACACATAAAACACGTATAATCTTCCATTTTCATCATAAAATATTATTTAAAACCCATATTCAATAGTATTTTTAGTCCTCATAAAAAATAAGAAAAAAATAATTTTCTTTTGGTACCTTTAATAACAAAAAATTCAGAAAATAATGAGAAAATCATTCAATCTGAAAATAACTACACAAAATTATAAATTTATATTCAAATAATATTAATTTCATGACATTTAGAAACTATTTTTCTGAAACATATTAAAAAACAATTTTTCACACATTCTATAAAAAGTACTTCGTTCTTCAAATGATAAAAATATTCCTTTATTTTAAACTATTGTAAAAAAATTTGAAATTTAATAGAAAAAAATAAATTTATAAAATATTTATGAGTAAATATTTTTTTAATAAATAAATTAAAAATAATATGGATATAGAAGTAAAAGAGTAAGAAAAAATACATAATATTTCTCTAAACAATTTCAAAGAAAAGTACCTTAGCTCATGTTTGTCTCGTCACATAAATTATTTATCATTAGAAATAATAAAATTATATTAATTATTTAATTTAATAATAACCTTTTATGAAGTTTATTATTATATAATCTTAGCTTGGGTTCCACTATATCGGTGCCCCAAGCCAGTTCTCAATATGTTTTTAAGCACACCTTCGCACACGCTCGAGGATTTTGACTAGTAATGAGGGTCTAAAGGTGGTAGAATGGGAAAAATTCACCCTATTGATAAAAAATAAATAGATAATAATCATAGATAAATATATATATATATAAAAATAATTACATAAAACAAAATGAATAAATATTCATTCATGACATGCTACAATATACAAGTGACAAACATACAACACAAACCCATGGTGGTAGACATACAATATAGTACACAAGATAGACTGACAAGGGATATAAATAAATAAATAAAATAAACCTCAGATATCTATAATATAATCACGATCACTAGATTAATCCTTTCCTCTAATACTCTATCTGCTCCTAGAAGGATAACAATATGTAATGAAAATCCATGATCTTGAACCTGCAACTGTAAGGTTTTTTCAGTTATCATATAGTTTCCTAAACTCGGTGTGAGATAAACATAGTATGCTATAGAAAATGGTTTGTTACTCTTAATCTAGACTATGAATATAAAAAAAAATTAGTGTGCATGTATATCGATAAGGTATTAAATGAATAAATGTAAACATGTGAGGCTTAGGTTCTTTAAGAACACCTGGCCAACCATACCTTCTTCAACCAATACCAGAATATATCTGAACATGCCATCATGTATTTATGGGAATATATGTAAATATATATATTAGTTGATACACATTTAATGACCAATACCCAGGTCATAAGACCAAGTAATCCCTATAAATAGTAATGTATATTGTAATAATTTATACCTAAGACCCATGGTTACAAGACCATGAATCAATAAATCCATGTTTGTACACCATATAGAAATTAAATTTAATCACTTGTATTTGAAAATTATATCATTTTGTGTTTAAGGACCCTAGGTACATAACCATAGAATCCTATTATAATAATCATCATAAAGAGATACCACTGGTTATATGTAACAATAAATATGTATGATATAATTAATTTGTCCCATGAACCTATCCAAGGTGTTTTGTAATGAGGAAACCAGGAAAAACCCAATTAGTATCGTGATTCTATTTATTCTATGAGAACATCCCTAGAATTTTGTAATGAGAAAACTCGATCCTCTCTCATAAATTATAATTTCACTATGTTCCCACTAATGGAATTTATTAAAAAGGACACCCAAGTTCCATTCATAGAATGTGAAAAATCAACTAGCCTATTATCCTATCTATGGAATTTCATAGAAAGGAAACCCATGTATTGCTCAAGGATAAATATACTCCAAGTAACCCATGAGACCATCTATGGTATTCCTTATTTATGAAAATGATATTAATCATGGTATATATAATCTCAAATAACCAATGAGCCTGTCCTTGGCATTCTATAATTAAGAACTTGAGTTTGAATCAAGGTGTAGTGTAATTCCTTTTAAATGTTGAATATTATTTTTTAATCTTAATATATGATATTTATCCATGAAAATTCCAAGTATCATGACTCATTTAATTAATTCATTTTCAATTTCATTTGTACAAGATAATTCATACATAATTTAATAAGGAATTACATGTACATAAGAACTCCATTTAACATTCAATGAATGTTATTTTTAATTAAACATTTCAATTGACTAATAAAAAACCTAAATTGTGGTTTCATTATTAAATGGGTAATTACTAGCATACCAAAATACTTAATTCCAAATAAAATTAATTCATGAATTTAAACAACACCCAAAAAGGGTGATTAAATTTTATAGAGAATAATAGGTCAAGGTAATTTGGGACACACACCCCAAGGGGTCATTCAAATTAAGGTGATTAACCCCATAGAATTCAATTAAATGCATATTTGTTAATTTATTTATGGCATTAGGTTATATATAAATTATTTCACATTTTAAGGGTGACTCATATAAAAACTAGTGGGTAACATAATGTTGGAATTTATAAATATGATAAAACTTGAGGTAAAATCATGAGCCATATACCCCATTCTTAGGAAGCTTCAATCATCAAATATCATGATTTGATTTGATCAAAAATGATGAAAAATAGAAAAATATTAAAACACCTAGAAATAAAGATGAATTAGCTAACACGGTGATAGCGCCAAAGATGATAGAATAAATAAACAAAAGAAGGAAGATAAGTGTTATAATTACATAGGGAAATAAAATAAATACAATGATGATGAAATTGAACTAATAATAGAGTATATACACCATGGTAAGAGGGAGGAAGGAGGGACTAGATGTGGACTAATTCTGGGTGAAAAATATTGGAAATAGGGTAAAACTACAGTTATGGGTAGAGGGAAAAAATTGACATTTTCCATTTTAAAAAGTCACATGTTTTGGATGAATAATATTTCTAACCATGAACTAACAATGTGATACCATTTCATAAGTGGAACTATCGATGTAGGATCAGCACAATGATTTCAAAATCATGCACAACCTGTGAACCAACCTATGTAGTTAACTGCATACCAATAACACGACCGTGCGATATTGAGTGCATGATTTGAAACACCATTTTCAACTTCCATGATACTTCACCAAGACAAATGGTATCACCTTAGAGGATTAAATGTTTTAAAAAAACTATTGCCCTATATATAATATGAGACGCAGTTTAGGCCATATGATTAGTACTAACCATACAATTACCATACGCCTCTATATGTTTTCACCAAAAAATAGTGGTTTTGGTGCTTGACACCCACAAAATTCATCTTAACACCTGATACACCTATTAATTCTGAAAACATGTGAAAATAACTTTTAGTTGTTATAATGATTAAATTTACATTCTGAGGTTCAACTAAAGGTTTTTCCCATTCACTAAAATGGAAATAAAAAATTCCCATAAAACATTTCTATCCATCCAAAACATAAGATGTTATAATCTCAAAAAATAGAAATTATCTTCCCCAAAAAGTATTGGGGAAACAAAAAAAAACACTCAACCTGTTTTTTTCTTGAAATCTCACTCGAGCAGCAATTTTGTGTTTCCCAAAACCATTTCACCAGCAAGTACTACGTTAAATATATAGTACGTAAGAAATTAAAACGTGATCCAATGATCATATTAAAATTGAAATATTAAAAAAATACTAGTTGAGATCTTTTATCTAGATATATGATCACATTTTCATTTATTTTCTCATTTTCTCCATGGTGCTCCAAACCATAGTTTATTGATATTCATGGCTAATTCAAGAAAGAGTACATACACTATCGGAACTGTCTACCATAGAGTCATAATTATTCTTTTGGTTTGATAAAAAACTAACGAAACTCATCCACACTTGAGGACTCTGATCTTGATCTCTATTTAGGTGAAAGGGGTTGAATTTTAGTCGACTAATCCAAACAGGTTATGCCATATATTCCTGGAAAATTCCTATCCAAAATTTTCACTACACTTATCACATATAACGATATACCTGAAGCAGTTCCTCACATGAATACATTCATACCATAAAGATAACATAAGTCGAGGCACTTCTATTTGAATATTATTGAAAATATTATCTTTATGATTCAACACATCATTGAAACACATTGAAAATACATTAACTAAGGCTCCCCAAGATTATACATAGTATGGTAACCATATTCTATAACTGACTTCCTATAATTTCTCCTGGATATACAATATTCTAGTCAACATTATTTCTAGGCTATAACACTAGAACCAACACATTCCAGATTTGGCATCCACATATCATCATAGGATACTCTCGTATAACTCCCACAAATGGATTTCAAATGATTCCATAAATGACCCCACACCTATAATTTATAAAGGATTATAGTTCTATATTTATTTAATATAGTTAACAATATAAATATTCCATAAATACCTTCATACATATATTTTCAAGGTATTGCGACACCTTTTCATTAATAGGGTCACCAACCAACGACCAAAATTATACTCACCACCTTATCAGTTTACTTGTTTTCTAACTAATGAAATGATTCCCTGGTCCCCGGAACCCATTCCCATATTTAACAAATGGAATGGATAAGAACTAACTCACTTTTGGGAATTAATTTGAATATCACTGATCACCGGTTCCCAGACTTGAGAATAGTTTCTATGATGTTCACCACCTAAAGTTACAAAGAGGGTCCCCAACCTTAAATGGAAACTATCTTAATATGCACTGTATGAATTATTTTAGATTGATCCTCAAAATAAACACCTATGGAAAACTTTCATAAACCCAAAAAAACTATTTCTTTAGATATATTTGTGTACAGATGATGATATATTAGCATACTCAAAACAATGTCCAGATAATGGTAATTATCCCCTATAAACTATTAACGCATTGATATTTTATTGATTGTCATGTATATCTCCCTTTGATCCATTATCACATTAAATAAGGGTATATTTTCCTTTACCAACACCTTTCTCCCTGTCTCCCAATAGTGCATGTCACGGTCCTCTCATGGGTCCATCATCTCAGATCATCTGGTTAATTCCAAACAGTCCTCATTACATCAAATTTATATAATTTACCCAATGTTTTAGGTTAAAAGGACCATAAGTGTCACTAAATTTAAACCATCAATCCTTCAATAATTTTTTTCCACTCACTGATGCTCAAACTTTTAATAGGATGTTGTGGGAACAAGTGTAAGAAAAACATGCCACATACAAAGAGTGTACATGTTGTGGTACCAGGTTCAAAACCCAACTCACACTCCTACGAGTCATATTTCAAAAAATTCATGTAAACTATGCTACAGAGAATATTAATTCCAAAAATTCCATAAGAAACCATGAAACTCCTCTTTAAAATAGAGCACAAATCGATGCTATGTTTTATCTAATGACTTCCCACTTCAAGGATTTTCTTTTAAAAACTAATGCATATGTATGGAAAAATCAGTCCGATTGGTCTAGAAAACCAATAAATATTTCCCACTGAATCAAATTTATATAAACAAGAACTCTATGGTCTCTTTATAAAGAAATGGAATCACTATTTCTGAATCATAAGACTTGGGCATCTACCATGCATCAGTCTAGAAACAATAATAAAACCAACATAATTTCTTCAATGATAAATGAAAATTCTGGTCCAACCTCTCTTATAGACATCCTTAAAAAAAGTAGTAACCAATTAGGTTACTGATCCAAAATTGTGGGAATAAAGGTACACCCACCTGGATCTAAGGTATCTGGAAAGAAAATCATATTCAATTAAAGGGTACTTATTACAATGTTTCTAACATACATAAAATCACTCTTCTAGAAAAGTTTATACTAAAATAGGTAATGAAGAATTGACATAACAGGCTCAAAACCTATCAAAATTGGCGTAACAAAATCACCTACCAATATGGATCTATGAGTCCCAAATCATCCCTGATCATTTGAATTGGGGAGTGCTCACGGAAATGTTACAACATTAACATGATGGGAAATGATCTTACAATCCTAGGTATCTATATACTAGAATAACCCCTCTAGATTTAACATATGAGAAAACTAACCATCTATATTGAGGGTGTCATTTCATTATCTATGTTTCATACTTAACTCAAAAATAAAAAAAAATCACCTATTTTTTACGATCTTGTATCAAAACCCCGCTAGTTTCCTATATCCAAGGGAGTCACATAAAAAAGATAACCCCTTATTTTTACACACATGGCATTGAAGTTGTAAAAAAAATTCACACCAATAGAAATTATGTTATATTCCTTATTATTTAGGTTTAATTAAACACATTTTATAAGAAAATTGAGACGTATGAGAAACATTTATGTTCTTGCTCATAGAAATTCTAAATCAATCCCTTTCGTGAGGGTTCATGCTATAAAAAATCTAAAAGCTTTCGTTTTAATGTATTTAAATGATTCTCAATTATTACAACATTTGAAGCTAACCCCTAGATGAGGGTTCATGATATAAACATCGCCAAAAAGGATTTATTCTATTTCATTTATTTGAAATTAAATTATCCTAATGATTACGGTAGATTATACATATAGGGTATCAAGTAAAGGTTTCAAAGGGATCCAGTATTATGCTCTATATTTAGCCGATTCAATGTTATATAATAAGAAAATTATTTCATAATCTTATTTTATATATTTAATAAAAATATATTTATTATTATTTAAGGGCGAGTTTATCACAATAGTATTATTATAAGAAAATTCCAATTCCATTCTATAGTGGAAAACACTTTTTTGGTTATTATTAGAATATTAATAAACTAAATCCTTATAATAATAAGAAATATAAAAAGTAGTTATCAAGGATTTTATTAGTTAAAAAGTTGATTCGTCATGTAATATATCACCATATGTTTATATGCACCAACATATAGGCAGTTGATGACCCAAAAATAAACATCACATTATCATAAACACACCCCCATGGTGTTAAGTGCCAAAGCATTTAAAGTGGAAGAAAACCTATGAAGGTACAATTATTTCATTGAAGGTCTTAAAATAATATCAGTTTCTTTATCTCATAATCCTGTCAAGACCGACCTACTTGATTTGAGTCTAGTTTATCTCCTAAGAATCATGCACCAATTAACCTAAATGGATCCCGTTGTGCATTATGGAATTTAATCTTATGGGTCATCATGCCCTAAATTATAATGGTACTATCTTTCATAAAAAACCATTTTCTATAAGAATTTCAATTTATCACATGTATACATATAATTGTTTAGTTATACTATTCACCATTAACATGTTATAAAGGTACATTTCCTTTTTAGTCACAATTGGTATTCCTATAACTATAACTAGATCATCACTTTTCTCTCAGAATATAGTAAGTTAATATAAGAATGGTTCAATTATATGGGTTAACATTATCTAATATATAAAGGACCATACAATTTATAAATTAGAAAATTGGATCCCATTTAATTGAAACCATTAATGTTTTAGAGAATGAAACTAATGGTTCATGGCTCAAAAATATCTTGATTTGTTATTTAAGGTTACACTGTCAAGCTATATGGGAAAGCTCTATTTAGGTTGATAGATACACTTTAATAACCAATAATATACCATAATGATAAAAAATAATATAAAAACTGTATAAGTATAGAATGAAGGTAAAGATGGAAATAATCACCCAAGCAGGGTATACAGATAAGCATTCTAAATAATCTCTAATGAATGTTAAACATATAATAATGTTAATAAGTCACACAAGAATTATATAAAAATCATCATTAATCCTATAATATAAAATTAAATTGACATAGCATGGTATATACATGGAATGTGAATATATATGTACCTATAATGATGCATGGACACACCTCATCTCTTTCCATATGGACCTAAGAAGTAAATCACCAAAATCCATAAATCAAAAATTAGGAAAATTGAGAAAATAACCCAAGATGAAATAATGATAAATCAAAATAACGATCTCTATAACGTGAATCCCATCACTAGAAACATGGTCTTCCCCCATGCATGGGATGGTCCAACCTAAATATAATCAATTTACCAAGTTCTAATGCTTTACTAGTCTCATGTCTACTATAAGAAAATATAAATACAAAGTTAAAAATATTATCTGATGCCACTTGTAGAATCTCAACCTAGGTGTAACTATATTGATTCTTTGATCCAATTTTCTATTTATCCTAAAACATACCTCCTCATATGATAGAGGCTACCAACTAGCAGTGAGGGTCTAAAGGTTGTACAATGGGGAGACTATACAAATTGTATCTGTAATAAAAATAATATAAGTATAGATAAATAATGGAAGAATATAATAATAATAATAACTAAAAATCAATAATAAATGTATAAATAATAATGCATGACATTCTATAATGTACAAGTGAAAAACATACAACAAGAATCCATAAAATAAAATGTAAAATACAATACACAAGGCTAAATTGGTATGACAATAAAATAAAAAAATAAAAGATACAAAAACTATATCCAATAACATCATGATCTCTAGATAAATGTTCTTCTCCTATAATCCATCCTAGAATAAATGGATGACAATATGAAAGAAAAATCATTGATCCTGAAACTAAAACTATGAGGTCTATTTTACTATTAAATGGGGTCCTGACAAGGTGTGCGACAAACTCAATAGTACACTAGCAATGTTATCTAAAAATATAATCTATTTCGTGAATATAAAAAAGATAAGTGTGTATATATATATAAATAAATAATTAAATGAATAAATTTTAACAAGTTGGGATTAGGTTGTTTAAGAACCCATGTTTAACTATACACACTTCAACCTATGGGAGAATATATCTGATCATTACATCATGTAAATATGAGTATATATGTAAATATATATATGAAAGGATATACATGCACTATACAATACCCATGGTGTAATACCAATGCATCCACATAATTAGTAAAGTTGTTCGTAATAACATAGACATATGAACCATGGATAAAATCCTAGACATTCATGAATGAGTTTCAATAAACAATATAGCAACATAGAATAGACACTAGTACTTGAACACAAGGTGATTAGTTGGTCAATACCCGAGGAACATATCCACAACGACTTAGCATAACAATAATCATAAGGATATTCAACTAGTAAAATATAATAATACATATAAATGAAATAATTCATTTTTCCAATGATCCCATCCATGGTGTTCCATAATGAGGAACCCATGTATACCCCTAAGAGTAACATAATTCTATTTATTATTTTAGCCCTTTTAAGCCATTCTATAAGGATGAAACCAAATTACCACTGGTATCATCTAATGGATCTATGATCATATCAAAGACATTACTTAAAAAGGAAACCCATGTTTCCATCATATCATAAGAAAAATCATTATCATATAAGTTAATCAATGGAATTTCATAAAAATGAAACCCAAGTATCTTTTAATAAAAAATATAATTAATGTAACCTATGAGCCCATACATTGTATTCCATAATAAGGAAATCAACATTTCTCATGGTTCATATAATCTCAAACATCCTATTATTCCATCTTAGGTGTTCTATATTGAGTAACCTGAGTAGCTCTCAGGGTGTATTATAAGTCATTTTGAAAGTTTCATATCTATATTTAATCATAAGAAGTGGGTTTCATCCATTCATATTTCCAGTATCATGACTCATTTGATTCCTTCTGTAATAATTTAATTTATAAAAGAAAACCCTAATATAATTTAGTAAGGAATGAAATGTATATAAGAATTCCATTTACCCTGTCAAAAATTCCTTTTTTTATTTAATATTTTTAATGAGCAAGACAATGCACCTCAGGGGTGGGTTGGTTATAGAATTTGGAACAAATATCATAAAAACCCACTTAATTAAAAATCAACAACCTTTTGAGTGAAATAATCTAATTTTCCAAACCAGAATAAAAAATGGTGGTTTAATTTTATTGATAATTCATATGATAAGAGAATTTGAGAAACACACCCAAGGGGTGTTTTAGGTTGAGGTGATTAACCCTAAATATAATAATTAGGTAAACAATAATAAATTTATTAAGGAAATATGTTATACATTATTTATTTCTCAATTTAAGGAAGACACATAAATAATATATTGTTTGGAACAATAAAATAATTTATAAAAATACTAGATCTTATGTGAAAAGCATGAGACCAACTAACTCATTACGAGGGGGCATCAAATATACAATATTACAGATTGATTTCAGTTGAAATATAATATATTAGAGGAATAACTAAACACCAGGAAACTAAGGTGAATTATATAAATTGAATATAGAAATAAATATGAAAAAATAAAAAAAAATACATGGTTTTCCTAGCCATATGGAAACTATGTTGTTCCACTACCTATGTGTCAATATCCATGTTGGAGAGGAGCATGATTTTTATAAACCACACGCAACTCAAGTACCCACCTCTGTAGTTTACAACATACCTCACACACGACTATGCATCCTCAGGTGAAAGTTTTGAAAGACTAGGTTCCACCCTCTAGCCCCCCACACAATCCACATGTTCTTATATAGGGTGTGTTCCATTTTCAAAAACTGTGTCCCTATATAAAATTGGTCACATGGTTTGGGATACACAGTTAGTACTAACAATGTGAGAACCTTGTGCCTATGTCCCAATTATTCTAAAATGGATGTTTCATTTTTTGATGCACATGAAACTCATCTTAACTACTAAAAACCTCTCAGGGCTCAAGCCACATAAAAAACTTTTTAGTGTTTCAATTATTCAATTTTAATTATGAGGATCAACTAAATATTCCACCTTTCCACCAAATGGGATAAATAAAATTCCATTGAAAAATATCCACCCATAAAAAAATGGGATGTTACAATTATTCATTTTATTTTATTTATCATCATGTTATCTTCCATGACTTAATCAATTAAGTTCACATCATAATGTTAGATGATATTCATATCATTTGTCCAAAATTAATCTGATAGGTTGGGTTTGGTAAAATAGATCATGATTATATAATTTATATAATCTTAATCTTGATATAAATTTCAGTTTTATACATTAAATATACTTTTAAAACAAACTATGAAATATGATTTTAACAAATTAATTGTGTTACAATGTGTAGATAGTAGTCCGTACGTACTCTTAAGTAACATTTCCATTTTCCAATGATCATGGGGGAAAGAAGTTAAGTTTAATATTACCTTTCTATAATATTATTGCGTCGTAAATATCTTGTTATATATTTAAATATACTTATATATACCTCCGATGTGAGGTGGTGATAAAAAGTGAATCACATAACTTTGTGGAGGTGGTAATCCACATGTACAAACAAACGATGTTATCGATTTCCAATGGATGTAAATGAAAGGGAATATATGATATATTACATTTAAAATGATAAATATGTCATGAATATGATATATATACATTAAATAAATCATTATAATCACCCATGAAAGGTTGTGATGGAAATCAATTTACATCCGTTCGTGAGGCGGTAGTCCACCATACACACGAATGAGGTTTTGAGTTCCCATTTGATGTAAGTAGAGATTTATAAAAGGTAATGATATCAACATAATCATATCTCAGAATAAAGGATATATTTTTTATAACTAATAGAATGGTTAAGAGAGGTTTCAAGGATATAAAATAATAAATAAAATTAAAACACTTTGTTAAATTCTTTACATCTTCTTTAGAAAACGTCTGTTGGTTTAAACCATTGGCATACTATACAAGAATTTATAATAATACCAATACCAATATTAAATGTGGATGGATATTATGAATGTATTATATAGGTTTTTGGGCATGATATGATTCGATTTAAGTGTTCATTGAATAGGATATAGGTGTATGTTAATAAGCAAAGGGGAGGACATACATGGAGTTTTTCAAAAGATTTAAATATTTTAAGCCATTTTTATTGAAATGTTTCCCATAAAAAATTAAATTTAAAGAATAAAGTTATAACGGTATAAATTTATTTTTCCAGGAATAATTAAGAATAAAATTTCATTCCTTATCACATAGTTTTAATCTTGATTAACCAGATTTACCCTTTTATCATGGTGCAATATTTTTTTACAGAATTTACTATTCATAATGACCAAAAATAAAATTTCCATCATTTATAAATTTGGAAATTATAATTAAAAACTTTTAATCCATTTTATAATATTAAAATCATATAATTGGAATAAAATAATTTTAAAATAAAAGGAAAACCCGTTTTTTAGATAAATTCATTTTTAGGCATAAAATTGAATTTTCATTCATTCCATGCCTAGTAAAAACCATAAAATGAAAGTTAATATATATTTTTTAAAATATATAATATTTAAATTTCATGAAAAAATTAATAAATATACATTAATATATTTTGTTTAGATGAAAATGCATTTCGTGCATAGAAACAATTTCTAGAAAAAAGGCGTTTAGCCTAAAAATGAATTAATAAAAATCACTTATATTATTGTTTCATGTGTAATTTATTAGAGTATTTATAATGAAATTAATTTTTTTTACATTAATATAAAATTAAAAAATAATGATACATTTCAATTAAATCATTTAATTAAAAGAAATTGAAATTTTACAAAAAACATTATTTTTTACTATTTATTGGAAAATTAATATTTTTATAAAATTTCTAAAAATGGTATTAATTAATTAGTATTTCTATACACCAAATCCAAAAAAAACATTTTTTAAGAAAATGTATTTTTGAAGCATAAAATGAATCTATTCACATTACTTTCATAATAATAACAACTCAATGAAAATTAATTAATTATAATATTTATATATAATATATATATCATTATAGTCATCTATAAAAAGTGATAAATTTAATCTCTTAAGATAAAAATTCACTGCGCACATAAAAATAGTTTTATGATAACCTCCCATTTTACCTTATAAAGATTAATCTTCATTTATAACCAATTTATAATAAACACAAGAATGATTATGAAATTTAATGTATAAAATATTTTTTATATATAATCAATAATATGGTTATACCTATTCGTACCTTCTAAACTAATGAATAGATCATATTGGTTATAGTAAAATAATAGTATATCATGGTTTGTTTAAGCATGATGTTTCATATAACACACATTATTAAATATATTAAAATAAAATAAAAAATATAGGGTGTTAAATTCAAACACCTTAAAGAAATTACAACATCACTACTTTATGTCTTTTATGGTTTTTCTTAAAAATTCAATGGACTTGAATATAAAAAAAAATATTATTCCAGGGTTTTTTAGTATTTTTAAAAATACCTTTGTTGAAGCCCATATCATAAAAAAGGGTTAATTAAAATCCATTCTGAAAATAGAAAAATGTAATATAAATATTATATGGAATAACACATAATTAGGTATCAATATAAGGATAACATTTGGGGGAAGTGAAAAAATAGAATTATAATGAAGTTCCGTTTAAGAGATAACATTATACTATTTTTATAAATATAGAATAGCATAAATTCATAAAAAAGGATTATAAAATGATATAATTTTTATTTCAACATAATTTTATAGTGTTCAAGGGATTATTTTACCATCATGATCCAGAATATGATAAAATATACATTATTTATATATTTCCATTTCAAAACCATAATTTCATCACTTGGTTGTTCTTTGTTAAATTCCAACTTCAATAAAATTTCTAACTCCAAGAAATAAATATTCAAAATGAAAATTCATGCCTAAATCAATAAAATCATGTTCTAATGGAAAAAATTATCCACAAAAGGATAAAAAGTTTTTCATTTTTTTCATTCCTTGTAAACCAAAACCAAAATGGTCAGTAGAGGGAAATAAAATATCTAACATGATGAAATAAAACATTTATTTTAGAATCGTCAAAATTACACCAAAAACTAAACATTAAACAATCCATAAAAAACTGTTCAAAATATTCTTAACCATGTTTAAAACCAAAAGATCCTATTTATTTTATCACATATTATTTTTATATTAATATAAAATTTATCTTTAAAATATTATAGTCACCCATAATTTCATATAATAAAAAATTTATATGTTCAAATCATAAAATAAATGTAATATGCTAATATATTCAATAAATAACCTAAATCACCATAAATAGAAAATAAAATCATATATATATTTCTAAATTATAATTCAATAATAATTCATTAATAAAAATTCCATATTATACAAAATTATTTCCATTTAAACTAATCAAATATTGTTCCAAAAATAGTGAACTTCATTAAAAATAACATTAATAGAAAAATACTTTTTCAATCAATAAGGTTTTTTACAAAGATTATTTTACCAAAAATAAATTATTTTTAGTTGACTATTATTATCTCAACATAAAATACATATTAACCCAATGTTTTATTTATCCCTCAATCATACCTTCATAAATGAATGTCTCTAACAATATCACGTTTCCAGTAAATAACTTTTAAAAGGTATCAAGTCCATAAATTTTCATAATTTTAAAATATAACTTACTAGGAAATAATCCTTAGGTGTTTCATGATCTTAATTTTTTTGAATATAATATAATATCATTGTTAAAATACCACTACATCCAAATTCAAGAACTCATTATTAAAAAAATCATTAATTAAACCTGATTCTTAAACCTTTAACCATGCTTTTTTATCGTATTTATTTTTTATTACCTTCTATAATTTGAATTATGAATCGTGAAATAAGTTTTATCAATATTAATTCCCAATATTATTAATTATTAAAGAAAGAAAACCATTAAAATAATTCCTAGCATTTAAATATTGATCACCGTTTATTCCAATCACAATTATGAAGTATGAGGTTAAATTATATTCCTAGTGAAGTCCCAATATTATCATAATTTCTAAAAACCTTTCCAAGTACATCTAATTTTTTATCGATCCCCAATTATTAAATCTTAATTGAAATTTATGTTGATAGTTATCAAAAATTTTAAACAATCATCTCTTTTTAACATAATTTTTTGAAACATCCTCCATAATTAATTTACCATAATACCTTATGATATTTTTTTAATTGAGTTTTTTTAATAGTGGATGGTGCCTATAATAATCAGAAAATTATGATAAAAAACTAAATATTTATCATGCTTGATTATTACCTTTTTTTTGTAGCTAAAAAAAGGAATGGATTCCCTTTTTCAGGATCATATTTTATAAAAATTTGATAATGTCATATAATATATTTCTAAAAATGAGTAAGATGTGAATGTTAATTTTCCCTAAAATATTAAAATGTATCTCCTGATCCATTATGATATCTATGAATAGAGGATTATTGGGATATATTATAAAGTGTTTAACTTTCATTTTTACCGTTAGAAAACAATTTTTTGGTTACTTAAGAAAGATTTTTAAATTATCAATACAAGAGAATCGTAGAGTAAAAAAATTATATTTTTGTTTTATTTTCATACATCCATCTTATAAAATAGATTTTACCCTAATAAATGATAATTTTTGGTAAAAAACTGATAATTTCATTAAGTAAAGTAGAGTGAACAAATAAATAAAATTTTGAATGTTTTTCTCTATGAAACCATCTCTTTAAATACGTAACACCTTAGGTTTAACCAAGGACTTCTGTGGTCATCATTCAATTATATTTCCATATTTTCAAAAACATTTTAATGGTTTATAGAAAACATGTAAATTAACTGAATCATAAACCCCAGGATTGTCTTAACCCATGTGTGTATTCCTTGGATCACTCATTATGCATTGAGTGATGATCGAGTTAAAACCAAATTTTCTATTGTCAGAGTTATTATCCCTTGTTAAATATTTTACACAAATGAATTTACAATACAGTATCCAATCATATTTTTAATTATTTGGAAATATAAAAAATATTTTATTTAACAAAAATTTAAAATTTTATCCAATAATTTTACTTATTAACCCACAAAAGTATTAAAAATATTATCTATCACAATATGAGTCATCCTAACATCAAATATAATTTGAACCTTTACAAGGTTAATAAGACATTATATGGACTAGATATATTATCGGAATATAAAGATCGACCATTTCATTGATGGGAATCATTAAATCCTTTTATGGGGAATAGTTTCATAAAAAATATCATCATAACAGGACATAATATAATGTTCTATCAAAATGAAGAAAAAAATTATCCAAGTATTGTGGCTTCGAAGTGAAGCAAGAGAAAAAGGGGATGAAAGGGAAAAATGGATAAAGAGAATTAGTAATATATTGATTATACAACATGAGATACATTTAGAAGGAAACACCATGCTATATGATTAAAATGAAAAGTAGTTTTCTTAAAGTAAGGAAACAATTCCATTATTCTCATGTTTTTAAGTGTAATAAAGAGTCTTCAATTGTTCAATTCTTCGACTCTATAGATATGGGGAACTATTCAATTGATCACGAGAAGAATTAATGGAAAATACCACAATTAGAGATAAGGGGTCGAGTTCATGATTATACAATTACCATAGAAGAAGTGGAATGATAATGTGCTTGTGTATATAAAAAAAATAAATATGTTTTAATTTAATTTTTTAATGACATTATCTAAATATATAAAGATTATACAACAATAATATTTCATTAATTATTTGGAATAGTATGTTGAACGATACCAATGAAGAGGGAAAATGATTTAGTTGTAAGTTAAACTTCATGGAAAATACATTATTATGCGAAATAAAACCCTTAATATGTTCCTATTGATTAGATATTGATGTTGGGATAAAGAAATTATTGATATAGAAAAAGTAATTTTGATTTTACTAACTACCTTCGAACTTATTAATGGAAAGTTCATTTTATAAATTCAGTTACCTTATTTCAAGAGATATGTATATTAATATTTTATAAGGTCCATAAGGTTATCAATTAATGAAACGGTTTAAGTTTAAATTTTTATAAGGATTTATAGATTAATGATTTACATCACAATATGGATATTTATGCATATTGGATAACCTGTGATAATAATTTTATCACAATAACTAGAGATCGAAGTAATTAATTATCATAATATTACGTATATTATGATAAATTAAAAGTTGATTTTGGTGCTCCAAGAATAAAGAAATAATATTTTGACATTCATTTATTAGAGTAAAATTTAAATTGGAAATTTTTTTATGCCCAACCAAAGGATGAAATTATGATTAAGAAATAAGAATGTATCAATTCATTACATTTCCTTATAATATTACATATTAATATAATTCTTAAAAATCCATAAAAAGATCGTTAAAAAAATATTTAATGAAATTACATCCACATACAATGAATCATATGACCATTTAAATCATAATATATTTATGGTTTTGAGGCCCTTAACTTTCTAATGACCATTTACTTCCTTGTTATCAATGACCTCTAGTACTCTCTAGAACTATTTACACTTTTCTTCCATGTACATGTTTTCATTTCCCACTGATGTTATCTTGAATGGAAATGTTGTTATGTGTTATTATAGATTAAATTTATAATTCATTTTATATCAGATTAAGGGTATTTTTATTAACCCATTTACGATGTGTGTTTTTCAATAATGGTATTTTCAAATGCCAAACACTTGATTAGTGATATCAATTTTAAGTTATAAGGATGAAATTTATTTATGTTGGGGGGATGTAAAACATGAATATTTTAATAGAATAAAATTGTTTTTGAAATCATGTATGATATAAAACAAAAATATTATAAGAAAATATAATTCCTGACACTTTATGAAATTTTTATTTTTAAACAAATATAATCTCATCCATAGCTTGTGGAACAAGCAACCCTATGTCAAAATGTACCATAATATAGTATACCATTATAAACTTGTGATTAAGTTACATGATAAGAATAGTGATAAATAAATTATTTAAGATACGGTTATCTATTTATTATAAATAAAATAATAATCATTTAAAATAAAAATATTTTTTTTCCAAAAAATCGTATTTTTTATAAAATAAAGTTAAGTCAAAATTTGTTTACATAACTTCAAAATTAATTTCACTAAATTAATATAAATTATTTTAAAAGATAAACATAATTTTTAAAATATAATATTAATATTTTACAAGGGTGAAATTTTTTTATTTTTATGAAATGTTTAATTTTTTGATGAATAGTGCAAAATATGTAATTTTCATTAAAAACATCATTTTTTAGAATTTTTAAAATTTTAAATAACATTTTTTATTTTTTTCAAAGTAAAATTAGTAAAATTATATATCCTTTAATCCAATTTAGTCAATTGGAATCATTTTAATTTTTAAATTGTTTTATAAATGTTTTTTATCTTTTTTACATTTTCTCTTTTAAAACCTGCTTTCTCATCACATCTACATGTTTGATTTTAAATTAATTTTTGAAACATGTATGAATTGAATTTATAAAAATGGATTAAATATTTATAAAATTAATAATATATAATATATAACAAATGAAACTTAATTTTTCACCAAAATAATTAGAAAAATAATAAATATAAATTATTGTGGTTAATGTAAAAATGGATTTATCATGGGTTAAACAAAAAAGATAGGGGGTTAATTGACCAAAAAACTTTTATAAAATATATTTTATGGAAATATTTTGACTTTATAATGTAAATTTATTGACAATAATCCATTTTGGACCCTTTTATAATTGAAAAAACGTGGGAGCACGATTTTCATACAAAAAATTAAAAGTGTGACAATCACCACACTTATAAAAGGACACCTCGTTTAGAATCTTCATAGCATAATAAAACCATTTTATTTAGGGCAATAACTACCCAAACCACATAAAAAAAATCTACCCCTGTCAATTATTAGTAAACCATTATTATATAATATAATAATTATATTAAATATTATTATATTATATATATTAAGGGCATGTATACAAAATCATTTCTTCCATCAAATGTTTTAGAAAATCATCACTCTTGTTTACTGCGGACTACCACCTTGAGAATTGATGTAATTTATTTTTCAATTACCACCTCCCACAATTGGATATGTTTATGGATATAAAGTATATATATATTATTTATAATATAATTATATCCTTGGAGTCATTATATTGTATATTAATTTTTTACCTTTGATTTCATATGGGATGTGAAAATGTCGCTTGTGTGTATAGAAGACTACTGGATCTTGAAACGATGTGATTAATTTTTTACTAAAGATTAACATGGAAGGGTTTTAGGAAAACTTGAATTAATAAATCTGATAGAAATGAAATAATTAATGTATTTATAAATATTTATCATCATTAAAATGTAATAGATCATATTATTTTTGACTCTAAAAAAGAATAACATCATTCTTGTAGGAGTTGACTATCGGCTTCATGAAGCGATGTGACTCTATTTCATCCCCAAACCACGCGGATGATATATTTAGTATATTTAAACATATAATGTGGTATATATGATATTATTATAATTATAAAAACATTAAATATTACTTAATTTCTTTCCATAACTATCATTAAAAAATGGAAATGTTTCTAATTTGAATGTACAACCTGTAAGGACCTAACTGTAGACACTACATATTCTTGTGTTTTTATCTAGATTTTACATTAGAGGGTATTTTCAGTTTTATGTTTTTGATAATTATGAAAACATCTTACAAATTAAACCACTATCATACAACTGGACACATATACTTAGTATAAATTTATTCTATGAAAGGAAACCCTTTTAAAATAAAACGCGATTTCTTTTCATGAAAAATCTTTACAATTATCCCCATGATCTCATATTTGTATATATTACCCCTTAAATCGTTGATTTTTTTTAAAAACCTGGTTTGAGAAAAAATATCTATCCACAAGTGACATAAATTACGTAAATATATTAGTCTTGTGAAAAACCCATAAAATAATTTCTTTTAAAGCATACTTTTTGCCTTAAAATGAAATCATCTTTTCAAAAAATCATTATCTTACCCTTTGAAAATCTACTAAATTTCATGAAAACTCATAAGAAAGAATATAATATATAAATTTGTAATCTAGGACATAGTTATACTCAAATGTAATAACCATTTTATTAAATTACATACAAGTCACTCTTACAATTAAAAAAACTATACAATCAACTTCCATACCCAATGCATTGAGGGGCTATCGTAGAACCTCTCATCATTAGTTTATCATGGCATCACCCATCATTGGTTTATCACATAACCTCCCATAATATGTACAAGTAAAATTATATAATCATACCACATAAAAAAACAAATGTTTAACATGTTTCTTTTAAAATCTCATTTTCACTCATAAGAAAACTTTCAAAGTTATTGAAATAATCAATCCGCATTCAAAACCCATTTTAAAAAATTAAAATCTTATTTTTAAATCAACATGTCCAATAAAAATTTGAAACATTTTAATATATTTCCCTATTAAATAAAATCATAATAATTATATTCATGATATGATATTCCAAAGAGGATGTTTATACAACCTATAAAGGAAGTTGGCTGTATAACATTAAATTATTCCATAATGAAAAGAGATTATGAATAAGTCCCTTACCTTGTGTCTGAATCATCCAAAATAATATTTATATTAATAAATAATAAAATTAGGTTAATTACTTAATCTATTTATAACTTTTTCAGGTTTATTATTTTTTTATATTGATTATACTTAATTATTTATGTTCACATTATATGTTTTAATAATATTTATTACGTGAGTCCAAAATGACATTGGTATGATGTATATAGTCAAAGTGATAGTTATTAAATCATCTATAGAATAATATTCATGACATAATAATAATTTTTATGAATCAATTATACTTTTAAATAAATATATTAATTATGGTTAGGAAAAATGAACTATGCTATAATCATGGAGATGGTAAGTCATACGTACACATGTGTAATATTTCCATTTTTAAATGATCATTATAGAAAAAAGGTAATTATAATTTTATATTTAATTAATGATAATAATATAATTAGTATCATATTAATAATTTTACAATACTTATATATATCATCTAAGTGATGTGGCGATGAAAAAGAAATCACATCACTTTGTGGAGATAATAATTCACAGGTACGCATGAAGGGGTTATCATTTTTATGTGCATGTAAAGATAATAAAATACATGAAATAATATATTTTAATAATTATATATATATATTCCATTAATTTAATATATAAGAATTAATTCCATCATTATAATCAAGCTTGAGAGATGGTGATGGAAAACAAATTACACCAGGTCATAAATCAGTAGTCTTCCATACAAATGAATGATTAATTATTTTTTGATTTGATAGAATTGGAGATGTAAATAGATCACGAAACTAAAATAATAAAATATAAGTATATGGATGATATTGGAGTAATTATTTTATCATTTATGAAGATGGTTTTATGGATGTCGAAGAATGAATAAAACATAAACACATGATTAAATACAAAACCACTTATTTAGTAATCCTCAATTTCATAACACCTTAAGACCACTTATGCTGGTGTCACTACTACCAAAATGGGAAAGGGAAGCACCACATTTTATTAGTGATAATAAAAAAGTGCTGATAATGGAACCATGTATCCGTGCTAATATTTTAGCGCTAATAGAGGGATGCTTTATCAGCTCTTTTCTAGCACTGATAAAGAAGCCCTGTATCGGTGCTAGAAAAGCACTGATAAATTAATCCTATATCAGTGATAAAAATTTAGCCCTTATAAAGGGCACCCTTTCTTAGAGCGTTTTTAGTGCTGATAATGAGTCCCTTTATCAGTGTTAAAAAAAGCACCGACAAAGGATACCTTTATCAGTGCTGATAAAACTATATTCCCATATTTTATAAAATCAGGCGCAAAGTATCATATTTTTATTTCACTCTCAAGCTTTCGCGGTACTATTCCTCTATGACTACTCCCCTCCTCCACCCCTCGATCTTCTCATTTCCAGACCTCCACCACTAGCCCTACCCCTTATCCCGCCCCTCGAACCCCTTCCTCGGATCCTCCTCCCTGAAAATCCTACTTATCCTCCTCTATGCTCGACCCTAATCCCCGCAAACCCTACTCCTCCATTTATCAATGGTTGGAAGCTCCTCTCGTGCACCTCATCCTCTGGATGTCATTCCTTCCCCTCCTTACTTAGTGCAAAAGGCTCCCTAACCGCTAGACACTTCTTCTCTCCCTCCATCGCGGGTGCGATCTACTCTAGGTAAATCTCCCACTTCTCCTTTTAGGTTTATTTTTGGTGGATAGGTTTTGAAGTGTAATTTTGGTTACTAGAAGAAGTAGCTTTGTCAAGGTGTAAAGATCACTAGGTTATTCTTATATTGGGAGATCCCTAGATTAATCTGATATACTCCATTTTAGGTTTATCTTATCTGATCTCAGTTTTTCTATGAGGGGTGGTAATGCGGTGTGATGTTCTTAAGTTGTTTTATGTTTATATTACATGAGACCTTTGGTTAATCTTGCATAAGGGGTATTATAGAGTGATCATCCTTTCTACGATTTGTAAACCTTGGTGGTAATTTTCTAAGTTGTGTCTATTTGAGTTCTGTTTCACTATACTACCTTCAATTTCATCATGGTTTGGTTTAAGGTTCTCTGAGTTAGAAGGAGGAGGATGAGGACCACACTACAATCCTAGATTGTTTGAGTGCCATGACATGGTTGGTGATTGATTGATGTTGTTGGGAGCATGTAGTGTGGTAATTAATACGGTACTAATGGATGGATTATCGTGTGGTTATGATAGCAATGATATGGCTAGTTAGGTAGAAAATACAAGGTTTTATGGATTCTAGAATGTGTTTAGTAGATTTTATGTCATGAAAATTTAGTTGTTATTAGGTGCTGTTATAGTTTTATTTTGGCATGGAATATGGTTGGAATAAATTAAAATAGTATTGGGTGATGGGTTGGAAATGATAAATGATGTTTTTAAAAGATTAATGATAATTATTAGAAGAATTATGTTTAATAAATGGTTAATGATAGAATAAATTTTATTAATGATTAATGAATGGATTATAGTGGGTAGTGATTTAATGATTGGTTTTACATTAAAATGGATAACAATTCAAATGCATATTGTAAAAAAATCCATGAAATTATAATGTTAAATGAAATGAGAAGTTAGTAATGTTAACATGGATTCTTATGTGATTTAATGGGGATTATATGTGGAATTATAATGGAAGTGTTTATTAGAGGTTGGTAGTAACAAGGAAATGGTTGACGTGGGTGTTTATAGTGTTAGTTTGGTGTAAACCCTTAGGAAATATTTATGTGTGACTATATATTCATTATATTTTCTTATTATTTTTTATGCACCACCACTTAAGTCGAGTAAACTGATTTAAATCCATATGGGTACTTTGGTTCTGAGTGTTTTTCTCAAGATCTAGGTTATATAGGTGAAACATATAGAACCAATCCCTCTTCCCTTCTCCCCCTTCACACTTAGTATGAGTTGTAATGGCTCACAGTGGGTGTATATATACGACCTATAACTATTTTAGGTTTTGGTGTATATATATTCTTGTTTACATGATTATGTGTATTTAGTGAGGATACATAGTGGTTGTTGTGCATTGTAGGAGGATAGTATGATGTTTATCTCCTTTATGTTCATCATATCATACCGTGATGAGGATGTGATGTGTGGTTGTGATGTTGATATGGTTATTTATGTGTTTGTGACATGTGTATGTGTGGATATTTGGTAATGAAAGTATATAAAAGGGTTTTAAGAATAAGAAATATTACATTAGGGTGTGAGAATGAACAAATTAGTGGGGAAGTGGATGTGGGGTAATTTATTAATATATATTCATGTGATATTATGTTACTATACATGAATGTGATATTGGGTGAGTGATCCTTGGTGAGGTTGGGTGACATATGACCATATATTTGTGTGTATTAGTTCAGTTATTTATTTACTAAGGAATTAATATATTTCATACACATTTTCATGAGAGGTTTTGGGAAGGATCCTACTGAGTATACTTGTATGCTCACCCATATATATATAATTATTTTTATAAGTTTTTGAAGATGGATTTGGTGACCAAGATGGAAGTTAATATCTTGAGGCTAGGAGATACCACCAGAGACAATGGTGTAGGATTTTTTTGATATTTTATTTTAGATAAGTTTTTTATATATGAAATTCACATGAATAATGGACTAGGTTTTATTTTATGTTATATGGAGATGATAGGTGGTTTATCTCTGTTCTTGGGATTTATGAGGGAAAAACCTCCCATTTCTTTATTTTATACCCTCAATGCTAGTATCCAACCTATGTACTATTAGAGGGAGGATTCATGAATTACACTTATTTTCAACGCCATTTTAGGAGCGGTTCTTAGTGGTGGTGACTTATGACAGTGTGGTATCAGAGATTTAGTTGAGAGTTAAGATGGAGTTTGGAATTAGACACTCATAAGGATTGAATGAGATTATAGGTCAATAATATTAGTTAAAATTTCCATATGGAATTACATGGGAGACCATCTATAACATAAGTGATTATCCCCCCCTTGTGATTTAAAGTAAGTAACTTGAGCTATAGGGAAGAGACCTAGGACTGGTAGATGTATCATTCTTGATTATTCTTGTATTTGGAAGGTTTTTTTGTGTATTTGAACCGTAAATACTAATATTTGAGATTCAAATAGGATGGAGATAAATAAATATTGGATGGATGCTAATAATTTGAAAATAGAGTATCCGAATAGAGTGAAGGAGTTCATCATGTTTCCAAAGGATCATGCAAATGATCCTTCTCAAATCCTTTTTCCATGTTTACATTGTTGTTATTGTAGACTAGTTACTCCAGAGGAGTTAGAAGAACATTTTATATGTCACAGAATATATCGGAGTTATCAATGTTGGAATAAACATGGATAAAAAGATAATGTAGATACTGGCTGGGATAAAACTGTGTTTTATGGATCAACATATATGAATACAAATATTGATAATGAAGAAGACCATATGAAGGATGTGATTATAGATTTTAGTGATGATGAAGATCGTATTGAGGAAATGACAAGGACAATTGAAGATGAACTCCATGATTTCCCAAAATTTTTTGAGAAGTTAAAGAGTTGTGAAAAGATGGAATTGTATGCTAGTTAGACTAAATACACTGCATTTTCAGCTGTACTGAAGTTGTATAAATTGAAAGTAGGCAACAGATGGAGTGATATCAGTTTTATGGAACAACTTGCTCTCTTGAATGACATGCTCCTGGAAGATAGTGAGCTCCCAAGCCAGACATATGAAGCTAAACAAATAATACGCTCTATGGGTATGATTTCTGAAAGAATACATCCCTGCGCAAAAGATTTTATATTGTTTCGCAGGGAGAACAAATCACTTACAGAATGCCCAAAGTTTGATGATTCTCGATAACAGAAAGATGAATCCAGTCTTACGAATGTTGTATGGTACATTCCAATCATTCCAAGTGTAAGGTGTCTATATGGAAGTGAAGAAAATGTAAGATAATTGTCATGGATTGCAGATAAAAGAAATAAAGATAGGAAATTACGTCATCCAGATGACTCTCCTCAATAGAAGAAATTGATCATGAGTATCCGAAATTTGGAAAAGAGCCGAGAAACCTTCATATTGCGTTATCTACAGAGGGAGTGAATCCTTTTGGTTTTCAAACCATCACTCATAGTACATGGCCAGCTATGTTGGTAATTTATAACTTTCCACCCTGGTTATGCATGAAGTATAAATTCATAATGTTATCTTTGATTATATCAGGACCAAAACAACTAGGTTACAATATTGATGTTTATTTGGCTCCTTTGATAAATGATTTGAAGTCAGTGTGGGATTCATGTGTTATGTTGTATGATGTTTATAAAAGTGAATACTTCATATTGAGAGCGATGTTGTATGGGATGATAAATGATTTACATTCTTATGGAAATTTGTCAGGCTATATCATTAAAGGAAATAAAGGGTGTATTGTGTGTGAAGAAGATATAGAATCATTTAGGTTGAAACATTCATCGAGATCTGTGTTTCTAGGACATCGTATATTTCTACCTCGTCAGCATAAGCACCGATCTTGGGCGACATCATTCAATTGTTGTTCAGAACAATGCACAACACCATCTCTACGGACAGGTGATCAACTATTTGAGAATGTAAAATATGTTAACACTATTTTTGGTAAACATTTTTTGAAAAACCATACGAAAATAAGTTGGAAAAAGGGATCAGTTTTTTTTAAATTACTATACTGGAATTGTTTGTACGTCAAGTATTTTCTTGATGTGATGCATATGGAAAAAAATGAATATGATTGTGTCATCGGAATGTTTCTAAATTCCCTGGGCAAAAAAAGGATGGAAATAAGGTATGGATAGACATGGTTGACATGGGAATACGAGAAGAGTTGTCTCCCATAAAGGGTGAAAATCGAATATTTCTTCCTCCAGCTACTTACATTCTTTCTAGGGAGGAGAGATATTAGTTTTTCAACTTCTTAAATGATGTAAAGGTTCCAGAGGATTATTCATCAAATATCAAGAACATTATGTCAATGAATTATTTGAAGTTAAAAGGTTTGAAATCACATATATTCTATTTTTTGATGCGAGATTTAATTGCTATAGCTTTACATTTCATTTTTTTCAAGAATGTTCATAATACGTTAACCAAACATTGTTTCTTTTTTAAAACTACATGTAGCAAAGTTTTAGTCTCGAAAAAATTGCAAGCTCTAGAAAAAGAAATTGTCATCATATTATCTGAATTCGAAATGTTCTTCCCGCCAAAATTCATTGATATGATGGTTCATTTGATGATTCACTTGGTGATAGAGATTCAACTTTGTGTGGTCCTGTGCACTATAGATGGATGTACCCCGTTGAACGGTATATGATGATTTTGAATGGGTATGTCAAAAATCGAAGTCAGGAAGAGGGTTTTATAGTGGAGCAATATATTATGGAGGAAGCCAATAAATTATATACCGAATACCCATATGATATGGAAAGAATTGGTCTTCCCAAATCCCATCACACTGGATGCATTGAGGGTGATCAAATTTCTGGAAGATATGTTGTGACAATCAGTATTACAGATCGGGAGCAGGCCCACCTTTATGTTTTTCATAATAGTTGGGATGTTGCTCCATATATTGAAACTCAAAAAGAAATTATTAGGTAGTTAAATCCATCAAGGGATGAAAAATATATATCAAATACACATAATAAACAATTTATAGGATGGTTTTAGGACCATATTTTAAAGTACTTAGCTGTAAATCCAAATTCAATTTCAGAATGACTTCGATGGCTAGCCGCCGGACCAAGTGTGTATGTATTATCTTATAATGGTTATGTAATAAATGGTTATACATTCTATATAGTTGATCATAATGGATATAGTACCATGAAAAATAGTGGATTTACA
This sequence comes from Viscum album, assembly GCA_963277665.1. Lineage (NCBI taxonomy): Eukaryota > Viridiplantae > Streptophyta > Magnoliopsida > Santalales > Viscaceae > Viscum > Viscum album. The sequence goes on from OY728140.1 coordinate 660,451,196, forward strand.
CTTGTGGCTGAAGCGATGCATGTTTCTGGTAGTATGAAACAAAATCCAATTTATGAAAATTTTTCATACTTTGGCATTGTCAAAAAAATATGCGAGTTGGATTATACGACATTCTAACTGCCGATTTTTCAATTTAAATGGGTTGATAACAATAGTGGTGTTAAAATACATGAATGAGTATTTGTGTAAGTTTATTTTAATAAATAAGGGTATGAAGGCGAACAATTTATAATTGAATCACAAGCAGTACACGTTTTTTATGTTCCAGATCCTACACACCGAATGTGGTCGATTGTTCTGTTATCATCCAAAACTACTGAAGGGTCTAATGAAAATTCAGTTGAGGACGATCCTTTCAGTGGTACGTCACAATCACTTTGCAGTGGTCCCAATGTAGATGATGTTTTATATTTTATAGAATGCCAAAATGAAGGGAATTGGATAATTGATATAGGTTTCAAATCAATTCATCCTTTGAAAAAAAGAAAGAGAGTTCAATAAACAGGTTATATTTTGTTTGTAATATAGATATTGTTATCTCATGCTATTATCTTATCATTGCTGAATTTATATAATCAAAATTAACTATTCAAACATGTTTGCAGATAATGAATTCTTCACATTCTGGTGCTCCTATCTTCGAGACTGAACAAGTCACTCAAGTTGTTGCTGCTGCTACTGCTTCTGTTGTGGCTTCTCACAGTGCAGAGCGACAAAAAGTTTCTGAAACTGTTACTGCTCCTAGTGTTGAGTTCCTACAACCATCATCACATTCCATTGATACCATTCCAGATGAACATATATATTATGTTTATATCGATGAAATGTTTGGGGATGAAGGATCGACGTCGCAGAAAACACAGGTGCATCGTAGTTTGATGGTGATAGCGAAATTTATTAAGGAGAAAAGAAAAGGCATCAAATTTGATGTTAGATGGAATGCATGAGGCCAACATTTGAATCCCAAAAAGGCCATATTTAACAGTTACATTGGAATTTTCACTCGATAACTCATATCGATTGACATAGATTCATGGAACCATGTTGTGTCCGAGCTGAAGGTTGTGATCTAAGAGGAGATTACGGTAACATTATGATAATATTTCTTTAATTTAATAGAAAATAAAATAACGAAACAGTGTCTTACTCTTCTCACTATCTTTAAGAGTATATTTATAGAAGATGATTCACACAAGAATTAGATACTAAGGCTTGTAGGAAGGATTCCTCAAGGTTTTCAAACTATTTTAACCAAATGTCACCTGAAATATTATAAAGGTAAAATAAACCCGCACCCAACCCTTGTCTATGAAAACTTGATATCACAAGAATCATGGGATACATTTATGGGCCGCCGTGGGGATGAGATGTTTCAGGTATATTGTGAGTTATAATACGTTGTTTGAGGATACATGTATTCATCACTTTGATTTTAAATATTTCATTTATGAAACAAAAACCCAGTACTGAAAATAAGGAACGTGCATCAAAACCAACATACCCCTATCGTAAACCAAGGATGGGGTAATCTTCACTAGAAAAGAAAATGGTACGTATTTTAAATTTATAGAAATATTGTTAGGTGCCAAGAAACAACATCATGATTATCTGTCTATATTTATATGTAGATTGATCAGTCTAAAACCAAAGACACTTCCATCCCACATCATGTGCTATGGAAGGAGGAACGTGTAAATAAGGAATGGAATCTATTAGATGAAAACACACAAAAAGTGTGTGAAATATGTGTAAGTATGAGGCGATGGTAAAAAAAATTGTTTTAAATTGCTATTACATAAAACTAATTAGTTAGTTTCCTATAACTGATAGTCATAGGAATCAGCTACTCCTGTAGTGGATGCAGACTTAATATCGATGGCTTTGAAGTGGCCAGAACAATACAGTCGTGTCAGAGGTGCAGGGTTTGAGGTGACACCCTAAATATATTATGAGAAAAAAAGAAATGGATGATAGAGATAAAAAATTGAAACAAATGAGAGAAATAATAGAAACTCTTGAAGAACGATTTCAATGGTAGGGAGAGTTTCTAGAAACTGTTATTGGTGGGAAGCCATGAGAAGACACAACTCATGAATAAACAGTGCCTGAAGATCCTGCCCCACCCCCACCTACTTTGAGGCAAGCCATTCCCCTCAAAAAGTTGTCTTAGTCATGGTAATAAATATTCAAATAATTTTTCCCCTGAAATGTGAATCAGACAAACACTGATAATTTTATTTTACTGATCTTCTACAGGGTGATAAAGACTGTGATTTTTATCTGTCAACACCCACCTATCACCTTGTAGCATGGGCTACAATGTTCAACATCCCATAGTACAAACTTCATAATAGACCACTTCTGAAAGATCATATGAAATTGACGATTACTATAGCTCATGAGCCAAATGAAGAGGTACCTATTCCACTTGATGATTGTGATATTCCTATGGTTGAAATGGCTATTGGGACATTCATTTCATGGCCATCCCAACTTTTAAGAGTACATGGGGACAAAGAGGAATTTATTTATTATTTTCAAGATAAAGCTTTAATAATTAAGGGAAAAATGGTCTGAACCAATGAATATTATTATAAACAGAGATAGGGAAGGGAGTGCCAAATAACATTAGCTCAAAAGCATCTAAAGGATTGACCAACCGATCCCAAAGAGAAACTAAAAGCATAATAACACCACCTGTTCTCTATCCACATTTACTAGCATTGAAGAATCATGTGGATACAAAGCTAAGATGTGGTAGTAGTCATATAGTGGTTTTCAAAAACAATATATACAGAAAAGAAAGTCAATATTTTGTAATTGATGAAAATGTAAATGAGATCATTGAAAATGGTTGTCTAGGCATCATAGTTGTAAATTTATATATGAGGTATGTTTTCATAAATTGATTTTCTAAAAGATGATATAATGTGAATCTTATGACTAAATGCATTTTATATTATTGAAAAATGTATATATGAAAAACAATTGAAGGAATTCCCCCATGAGACAAAATTTGGACTCGTTAGTACTCATACCACATCAACACATCTAACAAAATTAGAGCTGTCAAAAAAGGATGAAATAGTGAATAACTTGCTGAAAACATTTGAACTCAATATTACAGATGACAAACTCTTCCTAATACCAACCATACAGGGGTAAAAATCTACGATTAAAGCATATAAATTATACTTTTACTTGTTTTATTACTTATTCCTTTTTGTTTTTTAGGAAACATTCGCTGCTAATTGCGGCGAACTTGGATACTCCGAAGATTTATTTTCTGGATTCAATGCAAGGATACATAACAAACCGACCACACATGATGGAGTTTGTGAATATGTAAGATACCACATCCTACATTTTAGGTCTAAACATAAAGTTATATAATTTATATTATTTTTTACGGAGGATTTTGTTATGATAGGGTGGTGTATCATTGTCGTGTAAAAAAGGAATGAGGAGAAGGGCTAAGCATTAGGATGTAATAAAGTACTACGTCTAGTCAAATATTAGGGTATATATAATAAAATTTCATTATCCAAACACATATCAACACGAGTTACTTATTCTCTTAATGATCTAATTTTTTTCAGTGTCCAAAACAAACAAACTATAATGATTGCAGTTATTATGTTCGTAAATTGATGAAAGAGATCATTTTTATTCAACAAACTAGCATCCCTAAAGAGGTATTTTAAAAAACAACTACTATTTAATTTAATTTATTTATTAATTATTTATTTATATACTTTTTAGTACAACTCTAACTACCAAAAATCCTCATAATTACAAGATGATATATATTTTTTCAGAAACGAGTGGGCTGCATACCTGATGTAAGATTATACACAAATAGCATGAAGATCTGACTTAGGAATGTGTACAATTGACTGTCATTTTTGAAAGGGGTTAAGGGGATCAAACGATGAAATGTTGTTGTATTTAAATGTTCGTAAGAAAATTGTAATTTTTATTCAATAAAACATCATTTCTCTAATGACACATTTTCTAATTTTAACAAATGAAATGCAACAGCAACATGCAAAAATGATGAACCAATTTTCTTTGGGCTTGGGATTAGAAAAACTGGCAAAATCTCCAAAATACCTTCATATATGATCAAACACATTAAAATTGTGTTGATCCTTTAGGATAAAATTCCATGGGTGCGTTGTTTATGTGTACGAGTCAACCCCACCTCAATCTGAGGCACAGTGTGGCCGATATCACTAAATGTGTCTCTCTTTGGTTTAAAATGGACAAAATTTTAACTGAAAACAAAAAATGACCTACGAAAATCCAACCAAATGCATTCGGATTGTGTTAATACTTTATGAGAATGATCTATGGGTGCATTGGTGATGTGTACGAGCCAACCCCTCTTAAATCTGAGACACGGTGTGGCCGGTATCACTAAAAGTGTCTCTCTTTTGTTTAAAATGGACAGAATTTTAAGTGAAAACAACAACTGACCTTTGGAAATTCATCAAAAAGCAATTGTATTGTTCTAATATTTTAGGAAAATGATCCATGGGTGAATTGGTGGTTTTTAAAAGTCAAAACCACCTTAATATGAGGCACGATGTGGTTGCTATCACTCGAAGTGTCTATCTTTTGTTTTAAATGGACAAAATTTTTAGTGAAAACAACAACTGACCTATTGAAATCTGACCAAACGAATTTGGATTGTGTTGATCCTTTAGGAGAATGACCTATTGGTGAGTTGGTGATGTGTACGAGTCAACCACACCTCAATCTAAGGTAGTGTGTGGCCGATATCACTCAAAGTGTCTCTCTTTTATTTAAAATGGACATAATTTTAAGTGAAAACAAAAAATGACCTATGAAAATCCACACAAAAATATTTGGATTATGTTGATACTTTAGGAGAATGGTCCATGGGCAGATTGGTGATGTGTAAGAGTCAACCCCACCTAAATCCAAGGCACGGTGTAGCCGGTATCACTCAAAGTGTATCTCTTTTGTTTAAAATGGATATAATTTTAATTGAAAAAACAACCGATGTACTTAAATCTGACCAAATGAATTCAGATTGTGTTGATCCATTAGTATAATGATCTATTGGGAATTTTGGACATATACGAGTCAACCACGCCTCAATCCAAGGCATGGTGTGGCTGGTATCACTCAAAATGTCTCTCTTTTTTTAAATGGACACAATTTTAAGTGAAAACAACAACTAACCTACTTAAATCTAACCAAATGACTTTGGATTGGTTTTATAATTTAGGAGAACGATCCTTGGGTGCCTTGTTCATCTATAAGAGTCAACATTGACTCAATTAGAGGCACAGATTGACCGGTATCACTCAAAGTGTCTCTTTTTTGTTTAAAATGGATAGAATTTTATGTGAAAACAATAACTGATGTACGCAAATCTTACCGAATGCATTTATATTGTGTTTATAATCTAAGATAACAATACATGAGTCATTTTTGACATGTATGAGTAAACCCTGCCTCAATCCGAGGTACGGTGTGGTCGGTATCACTCACAATGTCTCTCTTTTGTTAAAAATGGACAGAATTTTAAGTGAAGACAACAACTGACATACGGAAATCCTACCAAACACATTGGGATTATGTTGATCCTTTAAGATAACAGTCCATTGGTGCATTGGTGACATGTATGAGTCAAACCTGCCACAATATGAGGCACGGTGTTGGTGGTATCACTCAATGTATCTCTCTTTTGTTTAAAATGGACATAATTTTAAGTAAAAACAACAACTGACATACGAAATCCAACAAAACGCATTCGGATTGTGTTTATATTTTAGGAGAACGATCTATGGGAAATTTTTGATGTGTACAAGTCAACCCTACCACAATCTGAGGCATGGTGTGGCTGGTATCACTCAAAGTATCTCTCTTTTGTTTAAAATGGATAGAATTTTAAGTGAAAACAACAACTACCCTATGAAAATATGGCCAAACACATTAGGATTGTATTTATTATTTATAATAATGATCCATGGGTAAATTTGTGACATGTATGAGTCAATACCGCAACAATACTAGGCACAGTGTGGCTGGTATCACTCAAAGTGTCCCTTTTTTGTTTAAAATGGACAGAATTTTAAGTGAAAACAACAACTGAAGTACAGAAATCCAACCAAACGCATTCAGATTGCGTTGATACCTTATTATAACTTTACATGGGTCAATTGGGACATGTACGAGTCAACCACGCCTCCATGGGAGTTACGGTGTGGCCGGTATCACTAAAAGTGTCTCTCTTTTGTTTAAAATGGACACATTTTTAAGTGAAAAAAATTGACCTACAAAAATCTGACCAAACACATTAAGATTGTGTTGATCCTTTATTAGAATGGTTCATGGGTGTGTTTTTGATGTGTATGAGTAATACTCACCTCAATCGGAAGAACAGTGTGACCGGTATCACTCAAAGTGTCTGTCTTTTGTTTAAAATGGACATAATTTTAATTGAAAACAACAACTGACATACGGGAATATGAGAAAATGCATTCAGATTGTGTTGATACTTTAGGAGAAAAATTCATGGGTCATTGTTTATGTGTAAGAGTCAACCAAGCCTTAAAATGATGCATGGTGTGGCTGGCATCACTCAAATTGTCTTTCTTTTGTTTAAAATGGACAAAATTTTAAGTAAAAACAACAACTAACCTATATAAATCCAAAGCAATGCATTCGGATTGTGTTCATACATTAAGATAACGATCCATGGGTGAATTCGTGATGTGTAAGAGTCAAACCCACCTCAATCCGAGGCACGATGTTCCCGATATCACTCAAAGTGTCTCTCTTTTGTATAAAATGGACAAAAATTTAAGTGAAAACAACAACTGACGTATAAAAATCCGACCAAACACTTTCGGATTGTGTTGATCCTTTAGGAGAACGATCCATGGGACATTTTTGTATGAGTTAACCTCCTGGACACCAGCCCACCCCTAGAAACCCCCATGGACAGCCCCCACCCCCTAGACACCCACCAACCCCCCCCCCCCCCGGACGGCACCACCACCCCTCCTAGACCCACCCCACCACCTGGACACCCCCACCACCCTGAACATCCACCCACCACCACCGCCCATGGACACCCCAACCCCCTGGACGAACCCCACCCCCTGGACACCCACAACCCTCCTAGACACCACCCCACCCCCCTTGGATAGCCCCACCACCCCCTGGACCACCCCCACCCCCTGACCACCACCCCACCACCTAGACACCCCAACCCCTTGAAAACCCCCACCCCTGGAATGCCCCCCTAACCCCCTAGACACCCCCACCCCATATACACCCCATGGATAGACCCCCCCCCCCCACCCTGGATAGCCCCCCAAGACACCCCCTTGAACACCCCCACCACCCTAGACACCCCCACTCCCCTGGAAGGCCCCCAACCCCATGAACGGTCCCACCCCCTGGACTCCCCATCCCTCCTAGACACCACCCCACCACTTGGAAACCTCCCCCACCCCCTTGGACACCCCACCCCCATGGACATCCGCCCCACCCCCCTGGACCCCACCCACCCCGTTGGATAGCCCCACCAACACCCCTAGGACCACCCCCACCCCCTGGACACCACCCCACCCTCTGGACACCCCCACCCCTAGAAAGACCCCTCAGCCCCCTAGACACCCCACCCCCATGAACAACCCCCCCCCCCCACCCAGGATAGCCCCCCCAGACACCCCCAGACACCCCCACCCCTATAAAGCCCCCTCAGCCCCCTAGACACCCTCACCCCCATGAACAGCCCCCCCCCCCCAGACACCCCCCAGACACCCCCCTGGACACCCCAACCCCCTAGATGGAATCCCCACACCTCTTATACACCACCCCACCACCAGGACACCCCCACACCACTGGACACCCCCACCAATGGACGACCCCCCACCGTGCTGGACACCACCCCACCCTCTTGGACCGTCCCACCCCCTGGACACCCCTATGCACCCGGACACCCCCATCCCCTCGGACACCCCCTACTCCCCTTGTACAGCCACCCCAAATCCTTGAATAACCCCAACCCCCTAAATTCTGAATTGAATTATTTATGTATTTAATTAACTTATTAATTATATGTTCATGGTGTATGGGTATACTTGTCGTGTGGGAATACTTGTTGTAATTACCCTATGAATTATGTGTTAATTTTATATGGGTATACTTGTTGAGATGCTGAATTTTTTGTAGGTCTTGTTGGGGTGTTCTGCTGTAGAATTTTATGTTCTTACAGTCAGGGAATTTATCAGCCCTTTTTAGCACTCATAAAGGAAGCATTTATCAGCGCTAACAAATAACTAATAAAAAACACATTTATAATCTCCTTTTTAGCGCTGATAAAGGCATCCTTTATTGCCTCCTTTTTAGTGATGATAAAGGAGTCCTTTATCGGCACCTTTTGAGCGCTAATAAAATAGCTCTTTATCAGCGATGAGCTTTACAGTGCTTTTTTAGCACTATTAAAACAATTTTAAGCACTGATAAAGCCCGTTTTTATAGCACCATTTTATGCCTAAAATAAGACATAGATAATGTGAAGAGGGATTCTAGGAAGATATAAGGGAAGATCATGGTGGCATAAACTGAATTTTAAATGAGAAAAAAAGATAAAAGTAGGCTCACTTTTATAAGAGAGGATAAGGTAATGCGAGGAATTTATTTAAATATTATATTAATGTAAATTAATTTTAAATATCAAATTTATCCAAAGTGTTTTTTTGAATTTAATATTATGATTGTTCTAAATCCATTAATAAAATAAAAATTTAACTAACATGGGTGATATTTTCACACTTATCTTTATAGTTTTAACCCTAATTTAACCCCTTAATTCTTATCATGACAACATGGATTTTTTCTATTTAAGGATTAAAATATTTACATTAAAATTCCAAAATACCTATAAATTAATATTTGATAAAATTTTAAACCTCATCATAATATTTTTTCCAAATATTATATTTTTATAAATTTTATATAATTTTATAATATATTATTAATTTTAAAATATCATTAATTTAATTTTAAAATATCATTAATTTAATTTTTTATACTATTTATTATTTTGAATTTTAAAAAAACCAATACAACATGACATCTTAAAAAAACTCTTTTAATGAAACCCAAATATGTCATGTTCATTATGAAAATTAAAGGATGAAATTAATTATTTCAATTCATATTTATTTTGAATGATTTAATATATTTTTTTTCCATTAATAAACTATTTACTCCACCGATGTTTGTAAGCATTTAAGTAAATTTTTTATTCACTAAAAATTAAAAAATTAAAATTATATGATCTAGATTACTCTTTTATACTTCAAATGACTCTATATTGTCTGAGATATATTCTGAATAAACCTATATTAGAAATATAATATTTATTTAAAACATGAGTAGGTTATCATTATTTTCTTTAAATAAAAAATCATAAAGGGTTTAAAATCATAAATGTCACTCCATGAGGTCATAAATACAGAACAAGAATGATTTTTGCTAAAGATAATTCATCCTATAAAATTATGAAATGTTTTTTTGTTAATTTTCTAATCCTTATCACAGTTACATTTACCATTAATTAACCGATTTATACATAATTGTGGTAAAAAACATTACTAAGTTAAGAAATCATATTTTAAAAAAATAAAAGGTGAATAATTTATAAATTTTTAAATTCTGATTAAAAATATTGAATCCATTTTTTAAAATCCAAAACATAGAATTTTTTAAAATTAATTTAAAATTAATCTCTTAGATGGGTGAGAATGTGGGTTTTAAGGTGAAAAATGATCAAACGTTCTAAAATTTATTATATCCAATTTCAATATGAACTTCATCCCCATAAACTAAATTATATTAAGATATGTGTAAATGATCTAATTTTACTTTAAAACCAATTTAAAATATAATTCATCCTTATAAATTGTTTATATGAAACATGAGATTTGTATTTAAATGCCGTATTTTTCATTACATATCAAAAAATGAAACTTATCAAAAAAAAATAAAAAAAATTCAACAAAGAAAATTTTTATATCACACTTTCAAAATTGAAAATTATATTTTCAATTAAAATTTATAAATTAATAAATATTTAATTTTAATAAAACTGTTCCATTAAAAGGAAGAAAAACTACCTTTTGAAAAAATATGTCATTTTATGCATAAAATTGAATTTATTTTTATATCATATACAGAAAAAATATATGATTAATATAAAAAATTAGGTTTAATATTATATATATATTTAATTAATTAATATAATTGAACAATCCTGATTGTTTTTATTTTATTCATATAAAACATACTTGTGCACATTTAGATAGTTTTTTCTGAAGAAGATTTCCTATTAGTTTCGAAAATATATATTTTTCATTTATATTTAATTGGTAACTAATGAATTCTTGTGTAATAAATATTTTCAAAATTCATTTAACCCCATTTAAACCCTCCGTTCGAATGGATAGTTTATAACAATAATATTTAAATTATAATATTTTTTATTTTGTTTATGCTCAATGTGGAAGACCAAAAATGCCATCAAACATAGCATTTCATTTTTAAATTATCCAAATTTTACATTCTCACCCCCATTAATAAATTGTTCCCTAAAAATTTTAACTCAATAATGATATCTATGGTTTCAATTTTCAAAGTACCTTTGTTGAAATCCAGCTTATAAAAAATGGACAATTAAACTTCCATTTAAAAATAAAGATAGGAAAGTAAGAAGATCACATGAGATAACATATATTAGGGTTCCTTGTGGTTAAACATGAACATGGAAGAGAAAAATAATTATAAAGTTCTGATGGAGAGTTATAAAGAACATGATCATGTGAAATTTAACCATAAAAACTATAAATCTATTATTGGATAAAATTTCATTTATTTCTTAGTAAAATAGGTAAAGGGATAGCCTTTTTATTTAAAAAAATTCTATTAATTTTATATTCGTAAAGCTGATGAATTAATTTTATTCCTATGAACATAAGTAAAAATACTTACTTGAATTTCAAAGAATCATACTTTAATCAATTTCTTGCATAAACTCATCTTTTTTCCCAAATAAAGAGTGTTATTTTTTCTCTATATGAAGGACTAGAATCTACTTCTATGGATCAATAAATTTAATAATAGAAAACAATATAATTTTCTTTTTTTTATAATTTAACAAAAAATAAAATGATTACGATAAGATAAGATAATTCCCAAAATTAACAAACCTTCCAAAGAAGAAAAAACTAAATTTAATCTCAAAAATTGTACTGTAACACAAATATTTCAAAATGTATTATTTAAAAAATACCTATACATTCTCAAAAATATTATATACTATGATTTTAATCAAAAATTCATATTAATTTGATCACATAGTCTAGTAGGATAAATTTAAACATTTATCTGCAAAAAAATTAATCAATCTTAAAGTCTTATAATCAAAAATTTTCTTTCTATGTCAAAAAATATCCAAGATATGCTAACCATTCTTGTAAATAACAAGAATCACCAAAAGTCTAAATTAAAATAATATATATTTAAAAACTATAATCTAAAAATTATTCTTAAAATAAAATTCTATAGTTGGTTTTTACCTTAATCATATAGGGTTTCCAAAATAGTGGTCCTCTAAAAAAATAACTTTGATCACTAAATCAATTTCTCATAAAACACGTGTTCTCAAAATGTAGAATCCCATGATTATATAAAAATCAAAGATCATATAAACTATAAATATTGTCCTTGCCTTTAATTTTTTTTCCAAAAAATAAAAGATAATTCTTCTTTAAATGATATTTTTACATTACAAACTTAAGGGTCAAATACAACACAAACTCAATAAAAAGATTCCAATGTGGTCCAATTAGCAAAAATGTATTTATACATTTAAACATTTCCCAATACTTATATCTACAATAACTATTGAATCCCTTATATGTAGACATATTAATCATTAAGTGTTCTTTATAGTCCCTTAATCATGATTTACCATCTTATTCATTAATACATCTTTCCTAAAAAAGGCATGAATCATATACTATGATTAAATAATTTAAAACAAGAGGGAATAAATAATCCATACCTCTCATATTTCATTCGAAGTTTCTTCAACTTCAATTGAAATGGAATTGCGTAATTATAAACTGATATTTATATGATCATGGTGATCCTATTCACAATTCTTCTTCCTAAGACATCGATTTTCATAATGAAAATAATGCCCACATTTAAAACATTCAATTGATTACTCAAGAAGAACTTATTTTTCGTTTATGGAGTAAACTTAGTTCTTTATTTTTAATTAGAATATTATTTCTTTATGAACTCTTTTATCACATTTAAAACATCTTCATACCCTTTTAAGACATCTGTATATGTGTTTATTTCCACATTCTTAACAAACTTTTTCTTAATATATTTATCTTTATGATCCCTTTCAAAGGAACATCCATAGGGTTTAATTTCCCCCAAATATGATTCATCTTAAAACAAACCAAAGTTTATGTGGTTAAAAATTACACATGATTGTTGGTTTAGATTATACACAAGATTTTTCATTTTAGATCCCATTTCATTCAGTTTCACATTCAAAAAACCACCTCAATTTTCATTCAGATACAATGTTACTTTGCTGCTTGCTGGATCCATCCATTTACTAAAACCTAAATGTTTAGTGTGAGTATATCAATAATATTATCATATATAATCTTATAAGGATTATAAACACTAATATATCAGTATTCATGTAAACCCAACTCATACAAGTCATCTAATATACCTATGCCTCTCCTTAACATTATGAACGTTTTGGTTATATATTACTTATAACTATTGATTAAATAAAATCCTATCCTTTGAGTTTATCTAAACTATACTCTGATACCATCTATAAGGACCTAACCTTAAACATTATATATTCTAGAGTTTTTAAACTAGAATTTACATTAAAGGATCATTTCTATTTATAGTTTAATAGAATTAGGAAGAAATCTTAAAATTTGAACTCTTACACTACAATTTGACACTTATACCCCGAATCCATTATTTCACCAAAGGATACACTTTTAAAATAAATAAATATATATTTATTTTCATGAAAAATATTCACAATTATCCCCTTGATCTCATTTTTATCTCTATTCCCCCTCAAATCTGGTGAAATGCATTTTAAAATATGGGACGCAGACAACAAATATGTAAGATACATATAAGAAATGATACCATTAGTCTAGGTAAAATCCTATAAAATTATATTCTTTAAAACACATATTTTTAGCATAATAAGGTATCATATTTTCGTAAAGATCATTATATTTCCTTCTGAAAATAAAGTGAATTTAATAAAAACTAATAATTCATAAAAAAAATATACAATTAGGTAAAATGGGAGATTATTATACTCAAATAGAATAACTTTGCGTTCATCTTCAATACATATCACTATTAAAAATGTTATAACCATATGGTCAACTTCCATACCCAATCCATTGGATGTCTATCATGGACCCACCCATCATTAGTTTATAATGGAACAACCCATCATGGGTTTATCACATAACCACCCAAAATATATAGAAGTAATATTATACAATAATAACAAATAAAAGATTTCAATTTTCCATATGTCTCTATTAAAATTTCATTTTCACTCATAAAGAAAGCATTTCAAGTTATTGAAATAATCAATATATTTTCAAAACTCAATTTAAACATTTTAAATGTAATTGTAAAATAACTTTGTACCAAACTGATTTGAAACATTTGAATCTTAAGTCCAATTAAATAACATAAGAATTAATAAATTCATTATATGATATGTGAAAGGGGTTTTTATATAGTTTATAAAATAAGGTGAGTGTCCAAAATCAAAATATGCCTCAATGAGAAGAGATTGAGATAAAGTCCTTTAACTTGAGTCTAGATCATCATATAACATTTTTATATTTCAGAATAATAAACATAGGTTACTTATATAATTTCAATAGAACTTTTTTGAAGTTTATTAGTCCTTTTATATCACTTATTACATAATTATTTAATTTCAAATCGCACATTTGGATGATATTTGATACTAGAGTCCAAAATAAATTTCGTATGATATATATAGTCAAAGTGGTCATTATTAAATCATATATAGAATAATATTTAAGAAATAATAATTATTAGTATAGATAAAATGTAATTTTAAATCCATCCATTAAATATTTTAATGAAAAATAAACTATGTTACAATCATTGAGCTGCTAAGCCGTACGTACACATGAGTAACATTTCCATTTTTCAATGACTATAATGAAAAGAACGCATGTATCATTTTATATTTATAAAATTAACATAATATAATTCATCTATTATTGATAATTTTAATATATATATATATATATATATATATATCATCCATGTGATGTGGTGATGAAAAAATTAATCACATTGCTTCTTGGGGGCGATAATTCACATGTACGCACGAAAAACATTATAATTTTTCTATGCATTGATGGATAAGAAAAAAATGATATTTTATATTTTAATAATGATAAATATGGCATGAATATAATATATAATCATTACATCCATCATTTTATCCTTACTTAAGAGATGAAGATGAAACATAAATTAATTTGATTTGTGAGGCGGTAGTCCTCCGTACACACGAACAATTTATTATTTTACAATTTGATTGAATTGGAAATTTAAATTGATAATGAAATTGAAATAATAGAATATAAATATATTTAGGATATATTATATTTATTTTAATATGGTTTAATAAGGTTTTAGGTATGTGTAATATTATATAAAACAGGAACACCTGATTAAAAACAATACATTTTCTTTAGAAATCATCCACTTCTTAACACCTCAAGACAACTAAGGGTGGTGTTATGCACAAAATTATAACTATAGAAATAGAATATTTAGAGTGTAAATATTAAGGTATATTCATATTTAGCATAAAAAATAGGGTTTGATATGTGAATAAGAGAGAAGAAGAGGTGTCATTTTATAATAGAGGGGATAGGCGCTCTTGAAATTTCTCAAAATATTAAATTAATATAAATTAATTTTCTATCCCAAATTACTCAAAAGTATTTATTTAGCATATAATATTATGGTTGGTCTAAATATATTTATAAAACTAAAACTATATATGTTAAGTCTACCTTACAACCATTATCTTTTGGTTTTAATCCTTATTTAACACCTTTAATTCTTAGCAAGAAAATAGGGGTTTTTACACTTTGAGTGTTAATAAGGTTAAAATAAAATGAAAAATTCCCCCAAATGAATTCTTTATGACATTTTGATCTGTATACCAATCATTTGGAAGAATATAATATTTATTAATTTTATATTATTTAATAATATATCAATTGTTTTATAATATCATTAATATCAATTTTAACATGATTCATCACATTTCATTTTTTAAAGAAAAATAAAACAATATATATTTTTAAAAAACTATTTTAATAAATCCATAAAATTTTAATATAATCTATAAAATTCTTGGTTTACATTATTTATCAAAAATTATATTTATTTTAATTGTTTTAACATTATTTATTTGATTTTATGATTAATAAAATAATTAATACACCAGCATTGTGTTAACATTTAATGTAATTTTTCTTCACTAAAAATTAAAAATAAAATTTAATGATGAAGATAAAATATTTTACATTTAAAATTAATATTTATAATAAGTTATATATTCTTAATCAATATATATTATAAATGTTATATTTATTAAAAACATGAGTATGACATCATTGACTTTTCTTTAATTAAAACATCATAAAGGGATTAAATTCATCCAAGTGGCTACAATGTGTCGTAAATTTAGACCATGGATTATTTGGAAAGAAAATAAATTAACAAAAAAATTATAACAATTGTCTGGAAAATTTCATAATCCTTATCATAAATATATTTACCATTAATCACATTATTTACCTTTTACTGTGGTAATACAAATTACAATGTTTACTATTTATATTTTAGAAAAATAAAAGGAAATTATTTAATAAATTTAAAACTTATAATTCATGATATTTAATCCTTTTTAAAAAAAACACATAAGTGGATAAAAATAATTTAAAATCAATCTTGTAGACAGAGTGAGAAAGTGGGGATTTAAAGTGAAAATTTTTCAAAAGTCCTCAATGTTTTTATATCAAATTTCAATATGAAATTGACCCCAACGACCTAAAATGGATTAATATATTTATAATTAACCTAATTAAAATTTTAAACCAATTTAAACTATTATTTTACATTATAAATTATTTATATGAAAAATCATTTTCTAGATAAAATAATGTTTTTCCACTATTCATCAAGAAAATGACACTTATTAAAAAATACCAAAAATTCAAAAAAAAAAATTATGATATCAAAATATCTAAAATGTATTTAATTTTTTCAAATAAAATTTATTAAAGTATAAAAATGTAGTTTTAAAAAATGTTCTCCATCAAAAGGAAGACAAACCTACTTTAAAAAAATATATATTTGTATTCAACATATTAGATTAATTTTTAAATACTATCTAAAAAAATATTGGATAAATACTATAAATTATATTTATTATATTACATTTATATTTCATTAATATAATCCAAAAATATATATTGGTATATTTTATTGGTATAAAACACACTTGTGCGCATTTAATTTTTTTTAGAAAATTATTTCCTTTTATTTTCAAAAGCATTTTGTTTTCATTTTTAATTAATTGGTCAAAAAGGAATTCATGTGTAGAAAATATTTATAAAATTTAGTTAATAATTTTCATACCCTCCATTCTAATGGCTAATTTATAAATAAAAAATTTTAATAATAAAATTTAGTTTTTTCATAAAGATCAACGTGGAGTATAATTTATACTATTAGACATAGTATTTCTATTTAAAATATTAAAATGTTACATTATCCCCTATAAGAAATTATATCCTCACAATTTTAAATCAGTCACAGTATCTAGGGTTTTACTTTTCAAATTACCTTTTTGAAATTCCCACATTGGAATAAGGGTCAATAAAAGATCCATTTGAAATTAGAGAAATCAAAGTGCAAAGATCACATAAGATAACAGATATTATGGTTAAAGGTAAGAAAACATGAACATGGGGGAGAAAAATAATTATCATGTTATGATGGAGAGTGGAAAATAACATGGTCATGGAAAATTTAATCATTACGAAACATAAATGGTTGATGGGTTAAAATGTTATTGATTTCATAGTCAGAAAAGTAAATAGATAACATTTTTATTTAACATTCTTATTTAATGAATATTTTTATAGAGTTGAGGAATTCATTTATATCCTATAGAAATATTAAAAATAATTACTTGAAAATTATAGTTTCATCCATTATTCTGTTTCTAGTACAAACTAATCATTTTCTCCAAGTGAGGAGTATGAATTTTTTATGACTGAAGCAATATAATAAACTTCTATGGATCATTTAATTTCAAAATGGAAAACAATACATTCTTCTAAAATTTGGGCATTAATAGAAACCAAAATGATTAGTAAAAATTTACGTAATTCCCAATATTAATAAACATTCGATAGAACAAAAATAATAATTTTAATCTCTAAAATTCAACAGTAACACCCAATGTTCAACATAGATCATTCAAAAAACAACAATCCTTAATAAAAAATATTCTAAAATATGATAAAAATCAATAAATTATGAATAATTTGATCACATTTTTATCCATGATAAATTTATAATTTATCTAAACATATAATCTATCCCACATATAGTCTTATACCAAAAATGTAATTTCCTAAGTCATATAATATCCAATATATGGTAAAATTTCAATAAATTACCTAAATCACGATAAGTACACAATACAATAATAGATTTTTCAAAGATATAATTAAATATTTATTCTTCAAATAAAATCATATAATATTTTTTAACCTTAATCACATGAGGTTACTAAAAGAGAGACCGTCTTCCAATATAAATTTGATCACTAAATCAATTTCTGATAAACCATGTGTTCCCAATTTGTAACAACCCATGGTTACCTAAAAATTAATGACCATATAAACTATAAAGGTTATCTATAGGTTCAAAATTATTTCCATAAAAGAAAATATAATTCTTCCTAATATTACATTTTTACAGGACAAACATAAGGCTTACATATACCAAATGCTCAATAAAATTATTCCAAAGAACTCCCATCATCAAAATAGTACTAATTCTTTTAAGCATTACATCATCCATAAATATACCATAACGATTGAATACATTATATATAGTAATATTAATCATTTAATTTTCTTTATAATCCTGAAACCATTTTTTATCTTATTCCTTAATAATAATTTCATTAAAAAAATTAATCAAGTCATAAGATTCAATAATTTCAGAACATGAGAAATAAAATAATCCATGACTTTTATATGTCATTAGCAATTTCTTAATACACTATTATAATGTAATTTGGTATTTATAAACTTATATCATTACAATCCTTATGATCCCATTCATGAAACTTCTTTATAGTACATCAATTTTCATAATGGACATACTCCATACATTTTAAACATTCATTTGTTATCTCTGGATGAAATTTTTTCCTTTTCATAGAGTCAACTAAACAATTCATTTTTCCTTAGAAAATCAATTCTTTATGACCTCCTTTACCTCATTTAATACATCTTCCCTTCCTTTTAAGACATTTACCTAGGTGTTTATTTCTACATTTTTCACACATAATTAATTTAATATATTTACCTTAACGATCATTGTTAAATGAACTTCTACATGGATTCATTTTTCTCACATGTGATTCATTAGAAAAATCACCAAGGTTTAAGAGTTTAATCATTACTCATGATATTTGGTTTAGAGTAACCCCATGAATTATCATTATAGCTCAAATTTTATTCAGTTTAAAATTTATACAACCACCACATTTTTATTCAGATCCATTATTACTTTTTTGTCTATGTGATCTAGCCACTTACTAAAACTAAAAATGTTAGTGTGATAATATCAATAATATCATCATATATTATCATTTGAGGAAGACAAACACTATGATATCCAAAATAATGCCACCTCAAACTCATAAAATTTATATAAAATAACTATGAATATCCGTACTATGCTAACCATTGTTATAATATATGAATTATTAATTATGCTTAAATAACATCTAAAACTCTAATGTTATCTAATCATTCCTCTTGCAAAAAGTGTAAGGACCCAAACATAATAATTACATATTATATTGTTTTTAGACTAGAATTCACATTTGATTGTGTTTTTTGTTCAACATTTCAGATAATTAGGAGAAAATCATTAAAAGTAAACCCATATAATACAAGTGGAAAATAATAGTCATTATCCATTTTTTCCACTAAAGGAACCCATTTGAAATAAAACAAGATTTATTTTCATGAACAACCTTCACAATTATCCCCTTGATATCATCCTTATCTATATTCCCCCTTAAATCCTATGATTTTTTAAACCATGGGATGAGAAAACAATATATCTAAGGAACATAAAGGAAAGAAAATTATTAGTCAAATAAAAATCACATAAAATCATTTTCGTTAAAGCTAACAATTTTACTCCAAAAAAGAATCATATTTTCAAAAAGATCATTATCATACCTTTTTAAAATCATGTGACTTTCATAAAAACTCATAATAATGAATATATGATATAAGTATGTAACTGGGGACATAATTATTCTCAAATGGAATAAACATGCAGTTGACTTGCATACATGTGACTATTAAAAATGGAATAAAAATACAGTATACATCCAAACCCAATACATTTGAGGGATATCACATACCCAACCATATTTAGTTTATCATGGAACTTTCCATAGTTTCTTATCATGTAACCACCCATAGAATGTGCAAGAATCATTATAAAATCATAAAACATAAAATCATTCAATTTTTAATATTCCTCTATTAAAATATTATTTTCACTCATAAGAAAAAAATTCATGTTATTGAAATAATCAATCCATTTTCAAAACATATTTTTATTATTTCAAAATATATTTTTAAATAAAAGCATCCCATAAAAATTTGAAACATTTTAATATTAATCCCCATTTAATAAAATGATAATAATTAAATTAAATTTAAGATATGACAAAGGGGTTCTTTATACACCTCATAAAAGAAGGTGGGTGTATAACATCAAAAAATGACCCAATGAAAGGGGATTGAGATGAAGTCCCCTTAACATTAGTTTGAATCATTACATACAAATTTTATATTCCAGAATAATAAACATAGGTTAATTATTATCTTTCTTTATATCCTTTTTCAAGTTTATTTGTCCTTTTATATCTGTTGTTTCTTAATTACTTATGTTCATGTCGGATGTTTGGATGATATTCAATAGTTGTGTCCAAAAGGAATTTGTTATGATGTGTATAGTCAAAAAGTCATTTATTATATCATCTATATAATAATAATAATGAGATAATATTAGTTAAGATACATAAATTATACTTTAAAATCCATCCAATAATTTTGGTAATGAAAAATGAACTCTGATACAATTATAGAGACAATATGATATACTTACAAATGAGTAACGTTTCCATTTTTCAATTATCATTAATAAAAGAAGGTTAGTAAATTTTATCTTTAAATAAATATCATAATATCACTAATATCATATTAATAATTCAAATATACTTATGTATATATCATCCATGTGGTCTGGTGATGAAAAATGGTTCACATCGCTTCAGGGAGGTGATAATTCACACGTACGCACAAATGATGTTTTCATTTTTATGTGCATGGACGGATAAGAAAATAAATAATATATTAATTTTTCATAATTATAAAATATTTAATCAATAAATTATATAATAATTAATTCTATCATTATAACCATTATATATGGATGATGATGAAAAATAAATTACATTGGTTCGCGAGGCAGTAGTTCACTATACACATGAAAGATTAATTATTTTCCCATTTGATGGTATTAGAAATAAAAATAGATAATGGAAATAACATAATTAAATATCATTATATATTTGATAATGGCGGTAGTGGTAGAATATGGTTTTAGGGATGTGTAAGGAGAAATAAAACAGAAAAAATTGATTAAAACAATACCTCTTATTTTGAAATACTCTTTTACATAACACCTTAAGTATGCTAAGGGCAGGGTTATGACTAAACTATGAAATATAAAATTTGTATATAAATACTGTAAATGTTTTTAGTTAGATAATTTCTAATCCAATTTTTTTTTAATTGTATATGAATGAGAAGAAGAGGTTCCTATTTATAATACAAGGGAGGGGAACTCTTGGAATGACTAAATATATTAAATAAATATAAATTAAATTCATTTTTAAATTTAAATCAAAGAGATTTATTTTAAATATAATATGATGGGGGTCTAAATAAATTCATAAAATGAACATTATACATGTTTAGGTGAAATTTCTACCATTATCATTTGGTTTTAATGCTTATTTAACCCCTTTAAATCTCACCATGACAACATGGATTTTCATTAATGAGGATTAATATAATAAAAAAATAAAAAAAACCATAAATGAATATTTTATGATATTTTTAACCATATTCCAATCATTTATATATATATAATATGTTTTTTGGAATTTTATATCCATTAATAAAATATTATTTATTTTAAAATATCCTTAATGAAAATTTTGACACTATTTATCACAATTACATTTAGAAAAATTAATAAATGTTGATATCTTTGAATTTTTTTAATATATCAATAAAATGTCTACAGAATATAATAAATTATTGCATGACATTAATTATATCAAATTATATTTATTTTAATTATTAATGATATCATTTATTTAATTTTTATATTAATAAAATAATCAATGTGTGAGTGTTGTGTAAGAATTCAAGGTAATTAAATCTTTAATAATATTTAAAAGTTAAATAAAATGATGAATATAAAATTTTTATATTTCAAATATATATTTATAGTTGAATATATATTGTTAAAAACCCTATATTATATATGTTGTAGTTATTAAAAACATGAGTTTGATAACAGACTTTTTTTGAAATAAAATATCATAAAGGGATTATGGTTATAAAAGTTTCTCTATGTGGTAATAAATTTAGACCCAAAATGATAGGGTCAAATTTAAGTAGTAAAATAAAATTAGTACATGTGTTATGGTAATTTTATAATCCTTATCATAATTATATTCAACCTGAATTGCCTGATTTACCCTTAACCCTATTAATTAAAATCAATGAGTTCACTATTTATATTTTCCATAAATAAAAGGGACTTATTTAGTAAATTTATATATTATGATTCTGTATATTAAATAAATTTTTAAAAATTCAAAATACAAAAGTGGTTAAAAAAAATTTAAAATGAATCCCATAGAATAGTTGGGAAAGCGGGATTTATGAGTTTTAATTTTCAAAACTTCTCCAAGATTTTATATCTTATTTTAATATGAAATTGATCCTAATGACCTAAATTATATTAATATATGTTTAATTGATCTAATTTTACTTAAAATAAATTTAAAATATAATTTATCAATTTAAATTATTTTATAAAATTTATGTTTTCAATCAAAATGTTGTATTTTTCAATATTTATCAAGAAAATGAAACTTATCAGAAAAATACAGAAAATATGTCATGAACCGATCCTACCCAGGCTCGAGCTGCAACTACCCCAAGCCCGCCTCCATAGGCCAGGGGCTGGCGACCAGCGCCAAAGGCACAATAACTCAGGGAGGCCTTTGCCTAAGTACCTGTACACACACACGTAGCACACTCAATGAAAAAGTGCAGAGTAAAAAGAAAAGAAAAGGGAAACTGATATAAATAAACCACAAAGTGAATCGACCTCTAACAGTACAAAGAAAGTGCTAAAAGTAACTGAAAAAGAAAAGGGGAAAAACATGTGCCCAACTAGAAATGTTCCACAACCCGACAATAGGTAAACAGAAGGAAAACAGCTGGAATAGTCCCCCACCTGGATCCCGAATCTGACCACTGCTCGTAGTCCAAGCTCCCAAGCTCCTCTAAAGTCACGCTCCACCTATCAGTCATCGACAAGGTCACACCAAGTGCGGGAAAAGCCCAAGAAGGGGTGAGTATAAAAATAATCAGTAGGATACCCAGAAGGCTCAAAGGAGCAACAAAGGAGGTACCAAAGGGTGATTAGTAGATCAAACATGAAAGTAAAGGAGTACAACCAAGAGTGCAGTCAAGAGTATAGCAGTAAAGAGTCCCGATCAACCCAACAAGAGAAAGAAGATAGACTCGTCCAGACACAAGGAGTTGGAAATGGCGAAAATATGAACTTCTCCTCGAGTCTTCGCTACCTATAGCAGGAGAGTAGAATCATCTAACCATGAGAAGCTAGACACGGAAAGCACGTGGCATACCCCATGCAACTTCGCCTCTCCTGGAAGGAGAGTAACCAAATTCCAAGAAATGGGTACCAGAAACAAAGTATATACATATCTGTATTCTCAAAAAGAAACCCAAACAAGGTCATAAGGGGATCTCCATCCCGTATCTCAGCCCAAGAAAGTGAGTTTCCAGCAGTCCCAGAAGTAAACACCATCGATGCCCAGCATCCCACACATCTTCCCAGAACTACAAGTCAAAGGCTCAATCACCACACCTCGACACTGTCTGCTTTGGGCAGCACTGACTCGCCCGTATGGTATTATGTAGCATCACAAGGACACATCTCGGTGGGGAAAGTGCCCCTCGTACTCGAGAGTTTTGGGGGTACGTCAAACCACTCCTCGTCACTGCCCCACAGTCAAGAGTTATTCTCAAAGACAAAGTTTCCACTTCACTGACCCATACAAAAGAGTGTATCGCTCCAGAAGACATGACGTAAAGCCACAGACTAGCCTAGTAGAAAGGACTGAGTCTAAAATGTCAACGGGTGACCCACTGCCCAGCCTTTCTGGAGAGTAAACACTAACCAGATATCAGGTGACCCACTGCCCAGCCTTGCTGGAGGGTAAAACTTAACCAGATATCGGGTGACCCACTACCCAGCCCTGCTGGAGGGTAAACCCTAATATATCAACAGGATACGCACCGTCCAGCCCCGCTGGAGGGTAGACCTGGAGCAAGTCGACAGGCGACCCACTGCCCAGCCCTACTGGAGGGTAGACCTAGATCTAGACGATGGGCGACCCATTGCACAGCCCTACTGGAGGGTAGACCCTAAGAGGTTGTCGGGTGACCCATTTCCCAGTCTTTGCTGGAGGGTAGACCCTAACAGTATCGTCGGGTGACCCAATGCCCAGTCTCTGCTGGAGGGTAGACCCTAAGAGTATCGGGTGACCCACTGCCCAGTATCTGATGGAGGGTAAACCCTAGAAGTCAGTGAGCAACCCACTACCCAGTCTTTACTGGAGGGTAAAACCGAAGAAGCCGATGAGCAACCCACTACCCAGCCCCGCAGGAGGGTAAGCCCAGAACTTCTCTAGCCATCTCCACTAGATGGTACTGCTAGATAGCCCTGCTCGAAACAAACTCAACCCTATTGGAAACAACCTCCTGGGTAGAGGATCGACGCCCGCGTAAAGTGTTGGTCACACCGAATCCACAAGAACTCTACCATGGAACATGGAGTGACGGGAAAATCTCTCTAGGCCACACAAGGTGATTCCGATCCAATTCGTTGAGTCACTGTCAAAGCAGACCGAGTCAACTAATCCCAGAATGTGGGGAAAACACCCACACTGTATGAACACCCGTAATTGCAAACGATGTCGCAGTCCAGTGAAAGGGGCATGGTACTGAAACCCCTCACAGCTGAAGAAACAGAGGAAAAAACCATCTCTGCCGGCCAAACCATTGAGAACGAAACCAGGGGGACACTACTCAACCCAGCTAGTCAAACAAACGAGCACAAAGGTACCCTCTACATCGCGAGAGGTCAAATGTACGTAAAGCAGAGCATGGAACGCACATGGGGCCCACACGTTGTGTGACCCCAATTCAACCCCAACTGAATGCAAAAACGTTATCAGGTACAAAAAACTACATGTACCTCCAAGTGTTCCCACATACTCCTAGAGTATACCACGATCCTGCCCAAAGGCTATCATGCACACGGCACCCAACTTCAACGCGAAGGAGTGAATGTAACAACTCCACCTCAAAGGCCCAGGCACGACCAACCACATCTCATTAAGCATTTACTCCAATCACACGAGAGTGCTCCCGATCTCGCACCAAGGGTTCTTTATAAGGATTGCAGAAAGAACCAACATTGGTACACCTTTCACATTTCACATTTAATAAGATCGCGTATGAAGTTCTGCTCACCTAAATTGATTACAGCTTTGTAATCCTCACGGAAAAACACGCGAGATAGACTACTAACTTTCCTTAAAATGATAGCTGACGAAAAAGTCACCAACGCCGCCTCACACCTGAATGGCATCCCGTGATCCCAAGCCTCGGCCCCGAATGCAGTCGAGCGCATCGTACCATCGCGATCCCCTCTGGAAAACACGACAAAAGGACTGATCACTTGAGCGCAACAGATATCCGGAGAAATAATATGCATTCCGGTGCACCATGCACAAGCGGCGCTTCCTGGGACCTGCATCCCGGTCCCGAAACACAACGAACGGATCGTACCATCGCGATCCTCTTGAAAAATTACACGAAATTGACTATTCACTTGTCCAAAACAATCGCCTAGTGATAGAGATTAAAAATCACTGTCAACGCCCAAATGACCCGGACGGGGACCGCACTATCGTGCCAAATTAGGGTGGGTGGATTGAACAATTGGGATCCCCTTGAAAAAAAATCTAGAATCGACTGCTCGCACACCCCAAACGGACGCCCGATGAGTTAGTTGCTAAACACTGCTCGCAGCTCAATAGACGGGTCGTGGGGCCCATTCCTCAACTCTGGATTCAATGCCCGAAACCACCATGGAAAGCTCTGTCCTGGTGCCAGGGTCCCAACACCACTGACGGCGCTTAAAACGAAGGTCGGACGCATCCGCACTGTCCAAAACAAGAATTCCCAGGAAGCCCGCTTAGCTGCTTTACGCACGTGCCGGGCCCCCGAGCCCCTCGCCTCGGAAGTTAAAACTCTTAGAAACACCTCAAAGAGTCCGCCTTGACGTCTGGTCCGTGGCGCCGTGGACAGTGCACAAAATGGGTGCCCGCAGAAAAAGTTACAGGCATCCAAAATCGAAGGGGTGAAGCCCCTTCGGCTGAACTGGCCTGGGCCGTCCGGTTCGTCCGATCTGGGCCGGGCCGCGCTGGCTGGCCCGGCTTGCAGTGCCAGTCCGCGGCTCGGCCGTGCAGGCCAGCCGCGGTCCCACGGTCCACCGACCTGGTGACCGGCCCTGGTTGCTGGTCTTCGGTCCACGCAGAGACCCGCCATCGGCGGGTCTTGGTTCCCTCCGCGGGGTCAAGCGCCGCTACCCCGGTTCACCCGGCCGACAGCCCCGCTCGGCCGACCTGCTGCGCCCGCCACCAACGAGCCACGCCACCGATGCTCGGGACACCACTGCCACCGCCTGGAAAGCCTCCGAACTGTCGCTGGGAATCCACCGCCACCGCTGGGAAGCCGCCGCCGCTGCTGGGAAGCCACCGCCGTCGCTGGAGCTCGCAGGACCGCCGCTGGAACCCGACAGAAAACACCAAAAACCTACCAAAACTTTGTCGAATCCATGCGATCACCTCAGGACTTAGAATTTTGATCCGAAAAGTGGGACAGAAACCCCAGATCGAATCCTATGCAGCTACAGGCTTCGCTCGATAGGAAAAACAGTGATTCGATGCAACTAAAACAATTCAAGGGTGTTGCTGATATGGAAACGAAGAAGAACACGAACTCCTGCCTCTTTGACGATGCCCGGAGCTTCACGAAGAGTCCGCCGTTGTGCCACGCCTCACCGGAGCTACCTCGCTGGAGTGGAGGAGGAGAGGGTGGAGGGAGAGCTTCTTGCGCCAGGGAAAACCACAAAGGGGGGGGGGGGGGAGAAGTGTTTAAAAACAAAACACTTAAACTCCCGCCCGTGGGCCCTGTTCCCAAACCCTCAGCAGGGTCAAAGTTAAGGCTCCCCTAGGGTAAACACCACCTCCCGAGCACAACGGCGGTCTCATAATTTTAAGCTGAGGCCCCTTTCAAAATTTATTAAACTTAGCGCCCGAGGCCGCCAAATTATGAAAATGCCCCTGGGGCCATTTTTCACAAACGGCTCGCGCCCGTGAAACTTACACCCTCCTAGGGTAGACGGCATGCTCTGAACTCAATGGTGCCCTAGATTTTCCAATCTGAGCCACTGTTTAAGATATAATTGAGTTTAACCATTAAATGAATTAATTAATTAATTTAATTATCCGTCTAACATTACGAAAGCGGGCGAGGGGTCCAAACGTCCTACGCCGACAAGTTTTATGTCATTCCTAGGGTAAACACCTCATTTTGGACCCATCCGAAAACTCGGATCTCTGATACGGATCACCATTTAAGAGTTTTCCCATTTATTTGGCGTTTCCAGTGAGAACGCACTGAAAATTTAATTCCGGCCACTCCGGGTCTCAGAATTACACGCCATCTGAGGGCACTGCTCTGGAATAACATCATGAATATTCCAAAGTCTTTCACATCAAAAACTGGGTTCTTACATCATTCCCTATTTCACGCATTTTTCCCCCGAAAAGCAAAACCAGGGAACAAATTAGGGTACTAAGCCCACACCTGGCTCTCCCGTACCCAGAAGAACTCTTGCACAGCTCTACGCCACCGCACACAGACCAAAGGATTTGATCTATTCACGCAAGGTTTTCCCTCACCGATGTCATGCATAAGAGCACGCACACCTCTTCTCAGGTGAGTCATGTGGGAGTCATCATGTTCCAAAACCAAACCTTTGGGTTTGGTCAAGGCGGTAGGGAACCTCGCCATACCTTTGCACAGTCTCACATGGCCCGAAGGCTCTCGGGGGTAGCTCACCTCCCCGATCGAACCTCTGCGTCACATGCCATGACTGGAATCACCGCTCGCTCCTGGAATTAGGCCTGATGATTCCCTTCTTCAGAATATCTATATGGTGAAACACCCAAGGATATCTAGTCACACAAGGTTCCACAGTCGATGTACCTCGAACAAGACTCTCTTACATGCTCAAGAAGCGAAGGAGTCAACACCATCGACTAAAAAAATGTCCCACACCTTTTATCATACCAACACAGGGTTACACCGACGCCCCGCGCCACCCTGGTAACACCTCAAGTAAGGAGAAGGGAGGAAAGCATTTCCACACACAGATTCTAACAATTATAATGCAAGAAGTAGAAGATATGTAGAGCATACCTCTTATCACCTCATGCTCTGTAGGATCGTAGAAATCCATAGCTCGCGGCTGTCCGTGGTCCCAACTGTCAGCACCTGGAGCCTGACGTTGACCAGCTAGTGGTGATGGGAAGACCTCGTAAGGTCATCTCCCACCACCAGCTCCTCCTGATCTTCTTCTAGAACCACCTCTCTGGGTACTACTCCGATCACGGCACTGCCTCCGTCGTGGTGGTGCACTTGCTACCTGCCTGAAGCTCTCTGCATGCCTAGTCGGGCAGTCTTGTTCCAGGTGACCTCGTCCATCGCAAGCATAGCACCGACTATCTCTGGGCAGCACTGGTGCCCTCCGACGCCACTATGGTGTACGACCATTCCCCTTAGTCCGGTTGTCAGAAAGCCACCTTCGTCGAGGTTCTGCTTGCCGACCGCTAGCTGCGTCAAACGTCTCGGCTCCAACGTGCCTGCTGCCACCACCAACTATAGAACATTATTGGAAGCTTTCTGTCACCAGTGCATGCTCTAGCACGCCGACATATGTGGAAATGCCCAAGGGTACGATAAAATCATGAATCTCTCTGCGGAGACCCTGCTCAAACTTTCACGCTCAGGGGTTTCCATCATGGACCAAGTCCGGGTAAAAGTATGCACGGTCTACCAAACTAGCCTTGTACTCGGACACAGTCATCACCCCCTTCTAAAACTGCAGGAACTCCTGAATCCTAATAGAGCTCAAGCGGGAGGGGAAAAAATCCTCATGAAAAATCAATAGAAAATCATCCCACGAAAGCGACGAATTTTCAAGAGGCTGAGTCACCAGACTCCACCAACGCCAAGATGCTCCATGAAAAATGATGGCTTCAAAATCCACTCTCTGATATTCCGGTGTCTGCACAATTCTGAAGAGGAAAACCACTACCTCGAGCCAAAGCTCTTCTTCTTGAGGGTCTGGCTCACCTCACCACTAAACCTCAGTAGTCTCTGCCGCTGGAACTCACGGAGCGCGCTCAACCTTCACTCAAGCATAGCCTACTCTACTGAAATTGTCTGCATCTCAACAGGTGGGGGTGCTTCTACCAGCCCACCTGGAGAAAGGGGCTCGCATGATTGGTCCTGGACCATGGCCTCGTAGCTCACAGGGTCGTCGTCACGCACCAAAGCTGGTGTCTTTGCTGGCTGTCTTTGCGGAGACATCCTGAATATGATCAAAGAGTGTCGCAGTCAGATGATCATATATGTATATACTGATTATAGCATCCCGCCTTTTTATCACATAAACTTTCATTTACATTTTACAAAATCGAGGATCTTTAAGGTTTAGTGTCTTGGAAACCAGTAACTTAAAACATGAAACAACAAAAAAAACATTCTTCTTAAACACTTGAAATGCTTCTCCTTATGTTCATCCTAGGTTCATTACTGCATCTCATAACCTGGGGACATACATCAAAAGAAAGGGTGAGAAAAAGGCCCATTAAGGGAAACAAGATGAACATTTTTCATGTGAACTTGAGATACTTCAATAAGGACAGGAAAAGAACTTTAAGGAATGAGAAAGAAATCATGAGGCATTTCATAATAAAAATAACATTTTTCATAACTTGAAGATGTGGCTGCAACATTTAATATTGACAATCATTTTGTTTCACCAAGGTCCATCCCCAAGGTGTCATTAAAAATTACCAAGGTTATTCACCAAGGCGTCGTTAAAAATGGTCATCTCTATAGATTAAGTCTTTACCCAATGCATTGGAGCGCTATCAGGGCACACCCTTAAATTTTCATTTATTATCATGTGAGCCACATATATCATCATCAAAAATTTCATAAATAACCCATATAGCATAAAATAAATGGGTTTCATTTCATAATCATAACGTTTTAAAAACTGCTTTAAAGACATGATCTTTACGTCACTTTAAAACCCACAAAAAGGGAGGTGGGTCTCATATATGTAAATCCCATAATTTAAAATAGAACATTTTGGTATATATGTGAATACCCCTTTAGAAGAAAGATCTTTGAGTGTTCACTTAATAATATAAAAGAACTTTAGAAAAAGAGAGAGACATTTTGAGACGGAAATTCTGCAGCATAACGGCTATGTTACGAGGTTTTAGAAGACATTAAAAAGAGGGGGAAAATGGGTCAAACATTCATAAATGACCCATAAAACAGTAGATGGACAGAATAAAAAGGATACATGATCATGGTAATGAAATTCCAAGGTCATACCATTTGAAATGAAAAACATGGAAGAAGACAAAAATTAGATTTCTCTTATGAAAGTTCGGCAGCCTAACGGCGTTACTTAAACTTCAACAAGAATGATTTTAAAAGATCAAATAGGGTCTCTCATCATGTGAAAATAAGAGTTCAGTATGATAGATATAGAGATAATTCCCCAACATAATTAAAAAGGAACTTGAAAGACTTGACATGAAAGTAGAACTTTGAAAAGAATGAGAAGGGTGAAAGAATCCCCTAAAAACTTCGGCAGCCTAACAGCTCCACTTAAAACATCAAAATACCGAATTGAAGAGATAAAATGGGGTCTCTCATCATATGAAAATAAGAGTCCATTATGATAGATATAGAGATCATACCCCAACATAACAAAAAGGAACTTGAAAGAATTGACATGAAAGTAGAACTTCAAAACGAGAAGGGTGAAGAACCACTTAAAAATTTGGCAGCCTAACGGTGCCACTTAAAACTTAAAAATACTGAATTGAAGAGATCAAATGGGGTCTCTCATAATATGATCATAAAAGATCAGTATGATAAATTTAGAGATCATACCCCAACATAATAAAAAGGAACTTGAAATACTTTACATGAAAATAGATCTTGAAAAATGATAAGGCAGAAAGAATCCGTTACAAAAATTTCGGCAGCCTAACGGCGCCACTTAAAACTTCATAAAACGAAATAATGAGAGTAAGAGGGGATCTCCCATTATATGAACATAAAAAGGGAAGTAAGAGGAGTATAATAGAACATCCTCCAACATATGAACATGGAGCATAAAAGGAATGACATAAAAGAGATTATTTGAAATGAAAGCGAGAGGTCAGATCCCTTACCTTAAAATGTAACTCTTAAACCACAAAGGATGGGACCTTGAGGGCTTGGGGGCACCTTGGGAGGACTCCTTGGGAGGTAAGGAGACCATAAATTTGTTGGGGGAGAGTTGGGAGTGAAAACCAAAGGAGGAATGGGTGGGTATTTATAGGGAAAGTGAGGGGACAAGGCATTAATGGACAAGGGACACCTCATTAGTGGTTTTGGAAAAACCATGGGCTTGCCCATGGTATTTTCCCATGGTATTGGCCACTTGGGACACCGCATACCTTATCTTACTATTCACAATTCGACCATATTGAATATATACTTAATACATCATTTAATGATGTCATTAGACACCCGTAACTTAAAAACTGTATTTTCACTATTCATCGAAAATTCAACTTTCTCAGAATAATCCCAAAATTTCACCTTAACCAAATATCAACGCTCTGATTACAAATATGAACTCCATTTTATAAAAATATTTTTCTAAATATTTTTAATTTATTTTTTAAATAAAAACACTATTCACTGAAAATTCATTTTTTCAGAAAAAACCCCAAAAATTACCATAGCATAATATCGGTGCTCTGAGTTCAAAAATGAAATCCGTTTTATAAAAATAATTTTCTAAATATTTTTAATTAAATTTTTAATTAAAAAACACTATTCACCCGAAAAAACTAATACTTGAATAATAATTTATGAAACCGTTATTTAACCATTTTATTGAATCACATTACTTAATCAAGGTGCCTAGATTATATTAATTCTTTCTTTAAGTGAGATTACTAATCCATTTGGTCACATTACTAATCCTAAGTGTAAAATCAATATTCATAATTTACTATTCATCAAAAATCAAGTTAATCTTATTAGACTCAAAATTTATTAGTGAACATAATTGTAGAAGACCATTTTTTGAAAATCATTACACATTTTCATTTATTTAAGGTTTACATAAACATTTTTAAAATATCCATTCTCTAAAATTTATAAAAAATATGCATACTATATTTGAAAATTCATAAACTTCATCATAAGAAGAAATCCAAATTTTTATTTAAAACAAAGGATTACACAAGGCAATTACAGTCTCCTTACATAGCCCCTTATCACACCAGCATAGGACCTAAGTGTAAGGTGTGCTAAGGTGAGAGAGTCCGAGGGAGGCTCGGCCAACATTGCCCGAGTAGTAATTTCAATCAGTTTGAACTTCTCGCGAAGGCGATTCCGTTATAGCTTCACACGATGAAGTTCGGCTTGGGTTTGGTCCAGAGCAAAGCCCAATGGTGCTACCTCCTTCCCAAGTTCTGTTAGATGGGCTTCGATCGGTCCAAGACTACTGGGTGAGGCCATGGAATCTTCTTTCTATATTAATTAACCAAGATTGCTTGTATTTAGAGATAGTAATCAAAAAATTTAGTTTCCAGCGGTCATATTGACCAATGGTCAAATAATAGTCAAAACCCAACAGTCTCATTTTAATTATACCCATGTTATGAAATGAAACATTTTTTTTTGAGTATAAAAATAAAATAAAATAACACATAAAATTAGGAAATAAGATTTATTCAAAATTTCGGGTCGTTACAATCTTCCCCCCTTAAGAAATTGCGTCCTCGCAATTTTTAAAATTGGGTTTTGAAATTTCATTGAAAGTCCCACATCGGAAAAGGATTCAGTAAAACTATTACTTTAAAAGAAAGAAAGGGAAGTACAAAGGTCACCAGAGTTAACCCATACTAGGATTCCATGGAGGAAAACATGGACATGGAAGAAAAACAAAGGGTCAATTTCTGGGGGAGAGTGATAGAGAACATGATTAGGATAACGTTAACCATAAGAAAATCCCAAACTTATGATGTGTGTAAACGGTCTTTGATTACCAAGTAGGAAACGTAAACCAACAACGTTTTTGTTTCACATTCCTTTTCATAATTTTTAGGAATTCATTTACAACATAAAACAAAAACATAAGAAAATATACCTATCTTCATATAGAGTTTCATCCTTTAATAAGTTTCTACCCAAAACTAATCGTTTCTCCAAATTATGAGCATTCAAAACTACTTGGTCTCATCAAAACACAAGAATCATTTTCATAATCCACAAAATATTAACTATCTATTTCTTCTATCTTTAAACATTATCCCAAAAACAGAAAGGGTAAGGTAAAACAACTTTTCAAAAATAAATAATCCCATAGGAATGGAAACTACTTTTAAATCTTCAAAGTTCCATGGTACTACCCAAAGTTCATCATAGTCCATTCCATAAATAACTGTCCTTAAAAAAAATCCTCAAAATAAACCAAACTAAGATTGAAACCCAAATAGAATAAGGATTTGATAACATAGTCTTCCAAGGTAAACTTTATCATTCATCTCCAAACAACATCAACCACTCCTAACATCTTATAAAAAAAGTAACTAACCTAAACATATTTACCCCAAGATAGGTTAATAATTTCCATAAGTAACCTAAATTACTATAAAGCCACCTTAAATTCATCGATTCTTCAAAATATAAGTCAACCCTACTCTTCAATGAAAATACCATAGTAATCTATTTACCTCGATCATATAGGGTCCCCAAAATAGTGAAAATCTTCCAAAATAATAATCATATTTTAATCCCCTAATCATCTCTGTCATATTAGTACGGTAATTGTAGCATTTCCTATCACATTGGTTGTTGAGACATGCTCTTCCATTTCCCGCCATTAACTAAGAAAAGAAACTTTAATTAGGGGCTTAAATACTTAGCCAATAATCATGAAAAGAAACTTAAAGCATATAAGGATAACTTGTAGTTGACAAGTATACCCTAACTTGTGATCCCCTGGGTTCCCATCTAGGTTATCCATGATCATATATTCTTATGTGAATCTTCATTTTATTTTATCTTTGTTCCTTTAATAATGGTTCATACTAAGCTTATGAATTTACCAAAGCATATCCCCCAGGAGTGTCATAACCAAGGGTGCAGCATGGCCCGTTATCGTGTACCAATTCCCGTTCGAGTCTAGCTCAAAGCGGTGTTTTCGGGTTTTCCCCTATGTACATCTGTGCCAGAGCCACCTCTATCTGCTCGTATCCAGATAGGGATGTATTTTCTTGGCAACCCCTTACTCAATACTCACCAAAATACCAGGAAGATTTCCTATTTTTTTAACTTTTCTATAGGGTTCCTTCTAGAGTTTTCATATCCTAATTTCCACAAAAAACTAAACCATCATTTGATACCAACTATAGCATCCCGCCTTTTTATCACATAAACTTTCATTTACATTTTACAAAATCGAGGATCTTTAAGGTTTAGTGTCTTGGAAACCAGGAACTTAAAACATGAAACAACAAAAAAAAACATTCTTCTTAAACACTTGAAAGGCTTCTCCTTATGTTCATCCTAGGTTCATTACTGCATCTCATAACCTGGGGACATACATCAAAAGAAAGGGTGAGAAAAAGGCCCAGTAAGGGAAACAAGATGAACATTTTACATGTGAACTTGAGATACTTCAATAAGGACATGAAAAGAACTTTAAGGCATGAGAAAGAAATCATGAGGAATTTCATAATAAAAATAACATTTTTCATAACTTGAATATGTGGCTGAAAAATTTAATATTGACAATCGTTTCATTTCACCAAGGTCCATCCCCAAGGTGTCATTAAAAATTACCAAGGTTATTCACCAAGGCGTCGTTAAAAATGGTCATCTCTAGAGATTAAGTCTTTACCCAATGCATTGGAGCGCTATCAGGGCGCACCCTTAAATTTGCCTTTATTATAATTTGAGCCACATATATCATCATCAAACATTTCATAAATAACCCATATAGCATAAAATAAATGGGTTTCATTTCATAATCATAACGTTTTAAAAACTGCTTTAAAGACATGATCTTTACGTCACTTTAAAACCCACAAAAAGGGAGGTGGGTCTCATGTATGTAAATCCCAGAATTTAAAATAGAACATTTTGTTATATATGTGAATACCCCTTTAAAAGAAAGATCTTTGAGTATTCACTTAATAATATAAAAGAACTTTAGAAAAAGAGAGAGACATTTTGAGACGGAAATTCTGCAGCATAACGGCTATGTTACGAGGTTTTAGAAGACATTAAAAAGAGGGGGAAAATGGGTCAAACATTCATAAATGACCCATAAAATAGTATATGGAAAGAATAAAAAGGATACATGATCATGGTAATGAAATTACAAGGAAATACCATTTGAAATGAAAAACATGGAAGGAAGACAAAAATTAGATTTCTCTTATGAAAGTTCGGTAGCCTAACGACGTTACTTAAACTTCAACAAGAATGATTTGAAAAGATCAAATAGGGTCTCTCATCATGTGATCATAAGAGTTCAGTATGATAGATATAGAGATAATTCCCCAACATAATTAAAAAGGAACTTGAAAGACTTGACATGAAAGTAGAACTTTGAAAAGAATGAGAAGGGTGAAAGAATCCCCTAAAAACTTCGGCAGCCTAATAGCGCCACTTAAAACATCAAAATACCGAATTGAAGAGATCAAATGGGGTCTCTCATCATATGAACATAAGAGTACAGTATTATAGATATAGAGATCATACCCCAACATAACAAAAAGGAACTTGAAAGAATTGACATGAAAGTAGAACTTCAAAACGAGAAGGGTGAAGAACCACTTAAAAATTTGGCATCCTAACAGCGCCACTTAAAACTTAAAAATACTGAATTGAAGAGATCCAATGAGGACTCTCATAATATGATCATAAAAGATCAGTATGATAAATTTAGAGATCATAACCCAAAATAATAAAAAGGAAATTGAAATACTTTACATGAAAATAGATCTTGAAAAAAGAGAAGGCAGAAAGAATCCGTTACAGAAATTTCGGCAGCCTAACGGCGCCACTTAAAACTTCATAAAACGAAATAATGAGAGTAAGAGGGGATCTCCCATTATTCGAACATAAAAAGGGCAGTAAGAGGAGTATAAAAGAACATCCTCCAATATATGAACATGGAGCATAAAAGGAATGACATAAAAGAGATTACTAGAAATGAAAGCGAGAGGTCAGATCCCTTACCTTAAAATGTAACTATTAAACCTCAAAGGATGGGACCTTGAGGGCTTGGGGAAATCTTGGGAGGACTCCCTGGGAGGTAAGGAGACCAGAACTTCGTTGGGGGAGAGTTGGGAGTGAAAACCAAAGGAGGAATGGGTGGGTATTTATAGGGAAAGTGAGGGGACAAGGCATTAATGGCCAAGGGACACCTCATTAGTGGTTTTGGCAAAACCATGGGCTTGCCCATGGTATTTGCCCATGGTATTGGCCACTTGGGACACCTCATACCTTATCTTACTATTCACAATTCGACCATATTGAATATATACTTAATACATCATTTAATAATGTCATTAGACACCCGTAACTAAAAAACTGTATTTTCACTATTCATCGAAAATTCAACTTTCTCAGAATAATCCCAAAATTTCACCTTAACCAAATATCAACGCTCTGATTACAAATATGAACTCCATTTTATAAAAATAATTTTCTAAATATTTTTAATTTAATTTTTAAATAAAAACACTATTCACCGAAAATTCATTTTGTCAGAAAAAACCCCACAAATTACCATAGCATAATATCGGTGCTCTGAGTTCAAAAATAAAATCCTTTTTATAAAAATAATTTTCTAAATATTTTTAATTAAAAAAAACTATTCACCCGAAAAAACTAATACTTGAATAATAATTTATGAAACCTTTATTTAACCATTTCATTGAATCACATTACTTAATCAAGGTGCCTAGATTATATTAATACTTTCTTTAAGTGAGATTACTAATCCATTTGGTCACATTACTAATCCTAAGCGTAAAATCACTATTCATAATTTACTATTGATCAAAAATCAAGTTAATCTTATTAGACTCGAAATTTCGTAGTGAACATAATTGTAGAAGACCATTTTTCGAAAATCATTACACATTTTTATTTATTTAAGGTTTACATAAACATTTTTAAAATATCCTTTCTCTAAAATTTATCAAAAATATGCATACTATATTTGATGATTCATAAACTTCATCATAAGAAGAAATCCAAATTTTTATTTAAAACAAAGGATTACACAAGGCAATTACGATCTCCTTACATAGCCCCTTATCACACCAGCATAGGACCTAAGTGTAAGGTGTGCTAAGGTGAGAGAGTCCGATGGAGGCTCGACCAACATTGCCCGAGTAGTAATTTCAATCAGTTTGAACTTCTCGCGAAGGCGATTCCGTTATAGCTTCACACAATGAAGTTCGGCTTCGGTTTGGTCCAGAGCAAATCCCAATGGTGCTACCACCTTCCCAAGTTCTGTTAGATGGGATTCGATCGGTCCAAGACTACTGGGTGAGGCCATCGAATATTATTTCTATATTAAATAACCAAGAATGCTTGTATTTAGAGATAGTAATCAAACCATTTAGTTTCCAGCGGTCATATTGACCAATGGTCAAATAATAGTCAAAACCCAACAGTCTCATTTTAATTATACCCATGTTATCAAATGAAACATTTTTTTTGAGTATAAAAATAAAATAAAATAACACATAAAATTAGGAAATAAGATTTATTCAAAATTTCGGGTCGTTACACTGATAACAATGATGGGGATCTGACTCAAGAAGGATAGTTAAAGACTCAATCCTATGTGATGCACAAACCAATTTTCCCTACAACAAGTGTCTCATCATTACGAGTCGACAAGCGGGTTATCAAGGTCCTGGTGAATGGATACGTCGGCCACTGCACCATCACTGGACTCCCTGGCCTGAGAGCCGCTCTCGAGACACGTTAAAACTATTTCCCTAAATCCCAACCAATTCCTACTTTAGGGACGTCCAAAAAAACGTCCCAAGGAATGAACCATTTCTGATTCCACTTTGAAACGACCCGACCCTACCCGGGCTCGAGCCGCAACTACCCCAAGCCCACCTCCATAGGCCAGGGGCTGGAGACCAGTACCGAAGGCATAATAACCCGGGGAGGCCTTTTCCTAAGTACCTATATGCACACACGCAGCACACTCAATGCAAAAGTGCAGAGTAAAAAGAAAATCAAAGGGAAACTGATATAAATAAACCACAAAGTGCATAGAACTCTAATAGTACAAAGCAAGTGCTAAAACTAACTGAAAAAGAAAAGGGAAAAAACACGCGCCCAAACATAAAAGTGACACAACCCGACAACAGGTAAACAGAAGGAAAACAGCTGGAAGGGTCCCCCACATGGAACCCGACTCCGACCATCGCACATGGTCCAAGCTCCCATGCTCCTCTGAAGTCACGCTCCACCTATCCGTCGTCTGCAAGGGCACACCAAGTGCGGGAAATGCCCAAGCAGGGGTGAGTATAAAAATACACAGTAGGATACCCCGAAGGCTTGAGGGAGCAACAAAGGAGGTACTGAAAGGTGAGCAGTAGATCGAACAGGAAAGTAAAGGAGTACAATCGAGAGTGCAGTCAAGAGTATAGCAGTAAAGAGTCCTGCTCACCCTAATAAGAGAAAGGATATAGACTCGTCCAGACAGAAGGAGCTGTAAACGGTGAAAAGATGAACTTCTCATCGAGTCTTCGCTACCTATAGCAGGAGAGTAGACTCTTCCAACCAGGAGATGCTAGACACGAAAAGCACATGGCATACCCCGTGTGTCTTCACCTCTCCTGCAAGGAGAGTAACCAAATCCCAAGAAATGGGTACCGGAAACAGGGTATATACATAACTGTATGCTCAACAAAAACCCAAACAAGGTCGTAAGGAGATCTCCATCCCATAGCTCAGCCCAAGAAAGTGAGTTTCCAATAGTCCTAGAAGAAAACACCATCGATGCCCAGCATCCCGCACATCTGCCCCGAACTACAAGTTAAGGGCTCAATCACAGTACCTCGACACTGTCCGCTTTGGGCAGCACTAACTCGCCTGCACGGTTTTAGGTTGCTTCACAAGGATGCGTCTCGGTGGGGAAATCACCCCTCGTACTCGAGAGTTCTAGGGGTACATCAAACCACACCTCGTCATTGCCCCACAGTCGAGAGTTCTTCTCAAAGCCAAAGCTGCCACATCACTTACCCATACATAAGAGGGTCCTACTACGGAAGACACAGAGTAAAGCCACAGACTAGACTAGTACAAACGACTAATTCTGAAATGTCCACGGGTGACCCACTGCCCAGCCTTATTGGAGGGTAAACACTAACCAGATATCGGGTGACCCACTGCCCAGCCCTACTGGAGGGTAAACCATAATACATCATCAGGCGACCCACTGCCCTGCCTCGCTGGAGGGTAGAATTGGAGCAAGTCGACAGGCAACCCACTGTGCAGCCTTACTGGAGGGTAGACCTGGAACTAGATGATGGGCGACCCACTACCCAGCCCTGCTGAAGGGTAGACCCTAAGAGGTTGTCGGGTGACCCACTTCCCAGTCTCTACTGGAGGGTAGACCCTAATAGTATCGTTAGGTGACCCACTGCCTAGTCTCTACTGGAGGGTTGACCCTAAGAGTATCATCGGGTGACCCACTGCCCAGTCTCTGCTGGAGGGTAGACCTTAAGAGTATCGGGTGACCCACTGCCCAGTCTCTACTGGAGGGTAAACCCTAGAAGTCAGTGAGCAACCCACTTCCCAGTCTTTACTAGAGGGTAAACCCGAAGAAGCCGATGAGCAACCCACTACCCAGCACCGCTGGTGGGTAAGCTCAGAACTGCTCTAGCCATCTCCAATGGATGGTACTGCTAGCTATCCCTACATAAAACAACCTTAGCCCTGCTTGAAACAACCTCCTGGGTAGAGGATCAGTGCCCGCGTAAAGTGTTGGTCACACCGAATCCACAAGAACTCTACCAGGGAACACAGAGTGATGGGAGAATCTCCCCAGGCCTCACAAGGTGATCCCGCTCCAATTCACTATGTCACTGTCAAAGAGGACCAAGTCAACTCATCCTAGAAAGTGGGCAAAACACCCACCCTGTACGAACACCCATAATTGCAAATGGTGCCACAATCAGGTGAAAGGGGCACGGTACTGAAACCCCTCACTGTGGAAGAAACATAGGAACAAACCATCTCTACCGGCCAAACCATCGAGAACGAAACCAGGGGGAGACCACTAAACCCATCTGGTAAAACAAACGAGCACAAAGGGACCCTCTCCGTCGCGAGATGTCAAAGGTACGTAAAGTAGAGCATGG
This sequence comes from Viscum album, assembly GCA_963277665.1. NCBI lineage: Eukaryota > Viridiplantae > Streptophyta > Magnoliopsida > Santalales > Viscaceae > Viscum > Viscum album. Next base: position 660,491,895 of record OY728140.1, read on the forward strand.
CACGCACATGGGTCCCACACGTTGTGTGACCCCAAGTCAACCCCAACCGAACGCACAAACGTTCTCAGGTACAAACAACTACATGTACCTCCATGCGTTCCCGTATACTCCCATAGTATACCACGTTCCAGCCCAAAGGACATTGTGCACACGACACCCAATGTAAATACGAAGACATGAATGTAACAACTCCACCTCAAAGGCCCAGGCACGACCAACCACATCTCATTAAGCATTTACTCCACTCAAACGAGAGTGCTCGCGATCACGCACCAAGGGTTCTTTTTAAGGATCGCAGAAAGAACCAACATCGGTATGCCTTTCACATTCCACATTTAATAATATCGCATATGAGGCTCCGCTTGCTTGAACAGGTTACACTGTTGTAATCCTCGTGAAAAAACACATGAGATAGACTACTTACTCACCTCAAACGGATAACTAACAGAAAAGTCACCAACGCTACCTCACGCCTGAACGACGTCCCGTGATCCTGAGCCTTGACCCCGAAAGCAGTCGGCACATCGCACCATCACGATCCCCTTGAGAAAACACGTCAAAAGGACACTCACTTGAGCGAAACAGATATTCGGAGATAAAAAGATGCATTCCAGTGCACCACACACGAGCGACACTTCATGGGACCCGCATCCCAGTCCCTAAACACAATGAACGGATCACACCATCACAATCCTCTCAAAAAAGTACACGAAATGGACTATTCACTTGTCCAAAATGGTCGCTCGGTGATAGAGATGTAAAATCACCATCAACGCCCAAACGACCTTTGTGGGGCCCGAACCATCATACCGAATTAGGGCAGGGAGATTGCACTATTGCAATACCCTCGGAAAAACATCTAGAATCGACTGCTCGCACGCCCCTGACGAATGCCCAATGAGAAAGTCGCTAAACGCTGCTCGCAGCTCAAAAGACGGGTCCTGGGGCCCATGCCTCAACTCCGGCTTTAACACCCAAAACCACCCTGGAAAGCTCCGCCATGGTGTCAGGGTCCCAACGCCACTGAAGGAGCTTAAAATGGAGGTTAGAGGCGTCCGCGCCGTCCAAAACAAGAATTCCCGAGAAGCCCGCTTAACTGCTTTATGCACATTCCATGCCTCCAAACCCCTCATATCGGAGGGTAAAACTCCCAAATCCACCTCAAAGAGTCTGCCTTGACGTCAGGTCCGTGGTGCCGCAGATGGCGCGCAAAACGGACACCCAAAGCAAAAGTTACGGGTGTCTAAAATCGAAGGGGGAGAAGCCCCTTCGGCTGAACCGGCCTGGGCCGGCAGGTTCGCTCGGTTCGGGCCGGGTCGCGCTGGCAGGCCCGGCATGCAGCGCCAGTCCGCGGTTCAGCCGCGCGGGCCGGCTACGGTCCTGTGGTCCACGGACGTGGCGACCAGCCCTGGTGGCTGGTCTTCGGTCCACGTGGAGACCTGTCATCGGCGAGTCTTGGTTCCCTCCGCGGGGTGGTGCACCGCGGCCCCGGTTCACCAGGCCGACAACCCTGCTCGGCCGACCTGCTGCGCCCGCCCCCTACGAGCCATGCCACCGATGCCCGGGACCCCGCTGCCACTGCCTGGAAAGCCGCCGAACCACCTCTGGGAAGCCTCCGCCACCGCTGGGAAGCCGCCGCCGCTGGAGCTCACCGGACCACCGTTGGAACCCGCCAGAAAACACCAAAAACCCTCTGGAACTTCGTCAGCTCTTTGCGATCACCTCAGGACTTGGAATATTGACACGAAAAGTGAGACAAAAACCCCAGATCGAATCCTACACAACTACGGGCTTCGCTCGATAGGAAAAATAGCTATTTTATGCAAATAAAACAATTCAAGGGAGTTGCGGATATGGAAACGAAGAAGAACACGAACTCCTACCTCTTGGGCGATGCCCGGAGCTTCACGGAGAGTCCACCGCCATGCCATGACTCTCCGAAGATGCCTCACCAGAGTGGAGGAGTACAGGGAGGAGGGTGAGCTTTTGCGCCAGGGAAAACCACCAAGAGGGGGGGGGTGTGGAGAAGTGTTTAAAAACAAAACACTTAAACTCCCGCCCGTGGGTGCCGTACCCGAACCCTCAGCAGGGTCGAGTTTAAGCCTCCACTAGGGTAAACACCACATTCCGACCACAACGGCGGTCTCAGAATTTTAATCTAAGGCCCCGTTCAAATGTTATTAAACTTAGCGCCTGAGGCCACCAAATTACAAAAACGCCCCTGGGTCCATTTTTCACAGACGTCCCGCGCCCGTGAAACTTACACCCCTCGTAGGGTAAACGGAACGCTAATAACTCAACGATGCCATATATTTTCCAATCCGAGTCACCGTTTAAGATATACTCAAGTTTAAACATTAAACTAATTAATTAATTAATTTAATTATCCATCTAACGTTCCGAAAGCGGGCGAGGGGTCCAAACGTCCCGCGCCGACGTGTTTTATGTTGTTCCTAGGGTAAACACCCCATTCCAGACCCATCCATACACTTGGATCTCTGATCCGGATCACTGTTTAAGAGTTTTCCCAATTATTTTGCATTTCTAGTGTGAATGCATTGAAAATTTAATTCCGTCCACTCCGGGGCTCGGAATCGCACGCCGTCGGAGGGCGCTGCTCTGAAATAACATGAAGAATATTACAAAGTCTCTCGCAGCAAAAACTGGGTTCTTACAAAATATAACCAATGTAAATTTTTATGTTAATATTTCAAAAATTAATTTTATTTTATCAACTAAAATTTATAAAAGTGTAAAAATTTAGTGTTAATAAACACGAGCCATTAAAAGTCATAAAATCTACCTTTAGAAAAATACTGCTTTTTTGCGTAAAATTTGGTTTAAATTTATATCGTATCTTGAAAACACATAGAATGAATGTTGAAAAATATATTTAATATTATATATATATATATATAAATAATATAATCAAACATGTATTATTTGTTTATTTTATTGGTATAAAACACATTTGTGCGATATTAAGTTGTTTTTTAGGAAAGCATTTCCTTTTATTTTTAGAAGAATTTTATTTTCCATTATAATTAATTGTTCCAAAGTAATTCACTTGTAAACAATATTTTCATAATTAAGTTAATAATTTCCATACCTACCATTCTAACATCTGTTTTATAATGGTATAATTAAAATAATAACCTTTAGTTTTTTTTAATCTCAATGTGGAATATCTTGCATGCTATCAAAAATAATCTTTCATTTCAAAATATCGGGATGTTAGAGGACCTGATCTCTCCATGATTGAAATGTTATTCATTTTTCATAACCATCTTTCCTGATTGGTTATAAAATTTTAATTTATGTGTTAATAATAATATTATTTTATGGTTATTATTCTTGATATCGTTAAACTATATTATATGTACAATAACTAAATATTTAATTACCAAACACGCAAGTGAAAAGTATCATATATGATATCATAAATATTAATATGGTTATTTAATAGTATAATAACATTTTTAACACCAGTACATATAATGTTAATGTATTTTCAACCAAAAAGAAAGTGTGAGGTAAGGGTTTCTCCTCTCACATTTACTTCTGTGAGAAAATCATCATATTCACCACTTATTTTTTTGTGGTGTATATACAACCATTTTTGTATGTTATATCATGAAGTAATTTATCATCATCGTATTTAATGTTTCATTTAAATTTATATCATCTATGGTGCATATGACAGAAAAGATACGAAAATGGTAAGGTTTTATTTCACAATCTCATCATTATTTTAGATTTTTTGTTTATGTATCTTTTAGCGGAATTATTTTATATTTATATGTTAAAATAAATTTATTTTTAAATCAATAGTTTTTTCATGAACTATTTCGTTTAATTATTCAATTTTCATATTTTTGGTACTTAAAATAAGTAAGAAAATTTTTTATATATAGTTTAACAATATTTATCTCTTCAGTTAGAAATAATTTTACTTCTAAATTGTAGTTTTCTAAAAATGTTTTAAAAAATGTTTCATCCTTCTCTTAATTACTTAATAAATTCATTTTCACTCATATTTTACTTTTTTAAAAAGTGTTTTGAAGGAATATTATTGTATTCTTTTCATTGAGTTACTTTTCTAACATTTTTACTGTAAAAAAAGAATGTTTTTTAACTTATACAACATATATGAAATTATCCATATCTTGACTATGATTTCTTTGAATATTTTTCTTCAAATTTAATAATTTTATTGTTAATGAAAATTTTATTCCTAATATTTTGAAAATTATTATATTTCAAGTGTTTTTTTCAAACAAAAGTCTTTTGAAAATATTTTAAGAATTTATAGTTTTATAATAAAATAAGTGATTTATAAAGAACAACTATTTTTAGATGAAATGTTCCTAGTGGTGTTTCAAATTAATTTCATATCTTAGAAGATATTATTATCTATTACATATAATTTAATGGGGCTTTATTTTAATGATAAAATTTTATTTCTCCATATAATTTAAGAACAATTTGAATAGGGATGTACTATATTTATATCATTCATTTCAATTTGTATGATTTATTATTAGATTTATTTATTAGGAAAAATGTTTACATTCAGTATTATAGTTTAAATAATGTTGTTTAAATTGATTATATTTAGCTTATTTCATAAAAGGAATCCTTTGGGCCTTTTAATTGATTGGCGAGGGCTTCTATGTCACCTTGACGAATCAGTAGGTCATATGAGACAAACTAGATATGGGTTTGGATGAGGCTTTACCCATTTGTATAGATGTGTTGTAATAAGAATCAATGATTTTAGATATCTTTGAAAAAGAATTGATGATATTATATGTCTTTTAATAATCCTAAATGGTTTGTTTTATATGTCTATCATTATGAATTCCATCATTATGAATCCAGTTATTGATATTCAATGTTATTATTCAATTAGTTTAAATATCCACAATAAAAATTCAACCTCATGTGATTATTTATATGTAATTATTTTATCATATTTTTTTCCATCCATACTATGATCAAGCTATTAATTAAAGTTCATTTGTTTCAACTATTTAAATTTCCATATTTATTATGCCTTATTTGTTTATATCTTCCATTATACTCTTACCCTTACTGAGCATTAGAGTTCACCACTTTTTTTGTTTTATTTTCTCCAAGACACCAAGAAGTATTTTTTGAATAATATGTAGGGATATACTAATGGGAATAATGTAATTATCAATGAAAATTACTTGTTTATTTTATGTTTTAAAATTATAATCCAAATTTTAAGTATGTATCTATTTTACTAAGACTAATTATCTATTTAGTCCTTTGGTATAAGATTCCTTGTATCTTATTTCAATATAATAAAGCTTCCACGAGATTTGGGATACTTGGATTGCAGTCACAACAATTAATGATTTGGGGTTACATATATGAAAGTACCTAATAAATTAATTATAGGAACAGATAAGTGGATAACCTCAGTGTATATGGGGATGGGTATTCACAACACAAATTTTTGACAAGGAACAAAAACATATAATAATTTCAATAGCTTGGTGGATGAACATAATTTTCAATGAAAGATTTTAATGAGGGTTAAAGGTTATATATAATTACATAGAAATCATAAGGATGTTATAGCGATGTCTAAAACACATTACAACATTAAAAATCGGAAATCACACGACATACCACAATTAAATGTTATTGAATAAGGAGGAGGAGAGAATCTCATTATATAATAATTAAATTGATTAAGTAATTATTATAAAAATATGGGATAAATGATATTTCATTATTAGAAAACAATTTTAAGACTAAATATATATTTATATAGGCATGAAAATTTAATCAATTTTTATTTGAAAGGATAAATTCAGAGAATGTTAATAAATATAAAAGAAGAGAGTGGGAGATCCCTTACCTTGAGAGGACACTTCAAACATAATCATATTAGTTTCTTAAGATATTGGGAACAACTTTTCATGGGTAATGAGATATAAAACTATAGAAAATTCATGATCAATGGTTTTTGAGTGAAGATTAATAAGAGGATGGGATTTTTTTATAGAAAAATACTGGGTAGTTATTTATTAACTTCTAAAGATAGATTTTGGACTCAATAAGACAAAATAATCAAAATCACAAACCTTACCATGTATTTTTCCATGTTTTCTACATAATTGGTGGGTATTTATAAATTTTATACATAAAAAACCAAAATTATTAAATTTATACCATTGGTAATGTGGAAATGAGTGATGTTCATAAATAATTGATTTTAAAACCTTGAAATATAACATAAGTTTTGGATAATTCATTATAGGTTAATAAAATTAATGAACTCAATTTAAAAACACATTATTGTATAGATAAAACATATTTTTTTATCTTTTACTACCTTTATAGTATTTATTATATCAATTTTGGTATATTTTGATGCCATAATACACAATATATATTTATACTATATTTAATTCTAACAAAAAAATATAAGTGTCTCAGAAATTTATGAAAGATTCAACATTGACTAATTTCAGTGAACTGATTTTAAAAGTTTTAATTATTTTATCAAAATAAATTTTTAGGTATGATAATTTTCATTTTTAAATAAAAATATGTATTTACTGGAAAATACGAGTTTTTATGACACTAACTACTTTCTAACCCTTATAAAAAATTAATTGGACTTCGTTAAATTATATTATCATTTATATTTAAATAAATACTATTTATTAATAATATTATATAAAGATGAAATTTATATAAAAATTCATGAATTTATCAAAAATTGTGTTTTAATTAAAACCAAATATTTTTAAAAAATTAAATTTTGCTTTCATGCTATCAAAATCAATTTTCCATAAACTCATATTAATTTTAGTAATTGAAAGGGATAAATATTATAATTATCTCATTAAAAAGGAATATATAAAAATTAATATTTTAGGATCTAGATAGAAAATCCCATATTACATCAGTATACAACCTTTGGGTATGGTGAGCGATGGTGACAAATTAATGGGGTGGTTCGATGAACATGTTTTGGGTCATGATCTAAATAAGATATAAATTTTCCTCTAAACAATTTTTTCATGATTTAGTCATTCAATCTCAGCTTGGGCTTGGTCAAGGGAAATTACTAGTGATTCCATATCCTTTTTAGGCTCTGATATGTGCGCTTCATAGGGTAAAATACTAATGGTCGAGGCCACCACTTCTTTTATATATGTAATCATTATTTATAATAACACATAATATATATTAATCATAAAAATCACTGTAAAATGATTATACTATCAAAGATTATGATCCATAAAATTCTTTTATATTCGATAAGATATAACTTATAATGATCCAAAATAAAAAATAAGGTTATGAGTTTTATATAAATTTCTTAATTGATAATGATTATATTAATTTATAAAATGAATTTAATTTATTAATGTTCATTCCATTACACTGGAGCCTCAAACCATATCCAAAACAATATATATAGGTTTCTCCAACTCATATGTGACTGATCTAAATCCCAGTTTCAAAAATTAATCCTACTCCAAATTCAAAATTTTAAATTCCCCATGATGTTCAAAACCATTAACAAAAAAAGTCATTAAAAAATTTATCCAAAACCCCGCATTCAAACAAAGTCATAATCACCAATTAAATTCCCTTAATTTACTCATGAACAATAAATAATTAAAATATATGAGTTTCTGGACTTAACTTTTTAATGGCATCAATATCACCACCATGATATGATTTCATTATTATCTGAGTGTTTGAACTTCAACATTAGTACTTCTATGAAATGACATGTTTCATCATATCATGTAATTTTTAATATATGACTCTCATAGATAACACCCAAAAAAGATAATGTTGTGAAAACCATGAAATTATTTTTCAACTTACACAAAATGGCACGACTCTTCCAATCATAGAGTGGGAACCACAAATAGGGTAGAAACATTTAAACCAATCTAAAACATGTCAGATATCCAAAGACCCATGGGTTCTTTTCATAGAGTGAATTCTTCCCCATGGTTTCAACCCCTAAAATATGTAAGACTTCCATATTCAAATCATGACATGACCAAGGATTTCACAATGCGATATAAGTTATTCTACAAGAGAAAAATTGAAATACCGCAATGATGATTTTAAATTCCTTTATTTATAATCTAAAATACACTTAAATATATTTGGAACCCTTGAAATTCCCATTTTCCTTGGAAATTGAATTATAGAGTGAACTATTTCCTCAGGGGTTGACTTCTATTTTGAATATAAAACTTCTTCAGGTATTCAATGGTGTGATTAAAAAATCACATATTAAACAATTCGGATCCTAACTCTCAAGGGTTCTTGTCATAAAGTGAATTCTTTTCTATGGTTCTAAACTCTTGAGAGGGAAATACTACCATATCCTAATCATGACATGACTAGGTGTGTAACATCATAATTTATGCTTTTTTACCAAAAAAAAATTTAAATAACTCACATATAATTTTAAAGTATTTATTTATAATATCAAATAAACATATATATAATGACAACCTATACCCTTTCTATTTACCTGGGAACATACATAATGTAGTTACTTTTGTTATCATGGTGTGACTCTAATTTTGAAAACATAAATTCTTCAAGAATCCTCCAAAAAGATTTTAAAATATACCCTGAACATGTAAACCCTATTCAAAATATTAAAAAAAAAATTTCAATAAACACAACCAAAAAAATTCACATGGAATATTGATGGAATTATACCCCTTTAGGTATGATGCGAATACTTCTAAAACAGATTCAAAACAATTCACTTGAGAACATTGTAACTATTATATCAAATAGTTTAAACATTTTCACCTTCATATAATGCTTCAATCATTATATAATCATCAAATATAAACCTACATGAGAAAATATCATAATTTGATAAAAGAGTTTAAATGAAAATCACCTCATAAACTCACATACTTGACCTTCATGATCTTCAATACAATTATACCATGTTAAAACTCCTAAATATACATTCACATACTCTATCCATTTCAAAATAATTAGTATTGAATAGATCCAACCTTTATAGTATGAATGAGCACTCTCTTTTCCACCTTCACCTACGACTAAAGACATATTCTCCCATGTAGCTCATGGAAAACATCTCCCCATTTTTTTACATAACCAAAAGAGTAGTTCATTGAAATTTAACAAGAGAGGCTTAGAAATATAAATATTAACTCTTATGAGTTACCATAATTTTATATAAATATAAAATCCTATGAGAGAGTAAGTGTCCATTCTCTAAACCATCTGGTTGGATGGATGCAATTAGAATCTTAGAGACAACTGGACCCTTTCAAACTTAGACATTGGAAAGTCCTTTAAAATTAAATATGAAACCATATTTTGAGTGTAAATGTACTTCAACTATAGCATCCTTTGATCATGTTTCTACTTTATCAAATGATACATAATCCTGATGTGATTTATCCTTGAATGATAGGACATGGGTTTTCTTTGATTGATAGATTGCATGTTATCACATATAATTTAAATAGGTGACTTAACATTCAATATGACATCTTTATTATATTTCTTTATCTATAGTAGTTGAGTACATGCATGATTATATGTGGTATATTCATCGTTTGTGGTTCTAAGTGAAATTATATTTTTCTTCTTCGTCATACATGAAATGAAATGAAGTTTAAGAGAGAATTCACCCTTATATTGAATTTTTATCATCCAATAAACAATAATAACCAAATTAGGGTATCCCAAAAACTCTTGTAATGATTTTATATGATATATTTTATGAAATAAACGATTGTTTTTTATATAAAAAAATTATTTTAACTGTATGTTGTGTCTTTTAGAAAAACAACTTTTGTTTTATATGGAATTGAAAGTGGAAAAAATAATTTTGGGTTGTGTCTCTATTAGGTATTATTGGCTTCCAATTATTTTCCAATATTCCATGAAATCAACCTTCCTTACACCAATTTTTTTGAAAAAAATATATCTGTATCCAAAAGAGTTTTCTTTTTATTTAAATTTTTGAGAAAAACTCCCTTAAATATCTCTTCAGAATATTTTTGCTAAGAAATAAATTATCGATGCATTCCCGGAGTTACTTATAAACGAATTATAAATGTTAACTCTCTATTCATAGACTTTTATAATAGGCACATTGCATATTATATAAATTGTTCTCACTATTATTTATGTGTTCCAATTAAAATTATTCCATCCACATTGATGAGAACCAAACTCCTTTGATCATTCAATTTCTTGATTTGGAGATTGTGATCAACTCCACCTCATTTAAGTTTAATATCTTTCAATTATTGATCAAGTCTAAAATACCAATCTCTTATTTCTTTATTAATCTTATACAAATCCCTATTTAATTGGAAATCATTTATATTATTTTAATCATTAGTAAATATATCTGGGTTCTCAATGTAAACATTATACTCATGGAATCAATTAATTAATAAATATTTAACATCCATTTTTACCCCATGAATCCTCACTGTATTTCTATTACCAATAATATTATATCAATTTTCAACCAAGAAATAGGTGAAATTTAATATATAAATTACTCCCCTTAAATTAGTAACCCCTTACAAAATATACATTCTTTGTTTAGAGTAACATTACAATCTTCAATAAGTTTGTTATGGAATGCCCACTCAGTTCTCATAATTTTTTTATTACTACCTTCCAAAAAATCTATAGAGTATGATTATTTTAAATTTTACAATCCACTTTATTCATTACTTTGAAATAGTTGATATCATTAATAGTCCCTTAAACTACATAGGATTTACTTGATATAAAAAAAAGATTTTTTTTAAAAATCTACAACCTCCAGGTTTGTACTCATGCTATTTAATCACCAAAATATTCTTATAAATGATTTTACCCCTTCTTATGATCATTTTTAATGCTGTTGAACCTGATATTATTTCTTCATAATTATTTTGTTATTATGAGTTCTTTATACCCTTGTATTCTCTCCCTAGAAATCCCAATTCATCACCACTCCTCTTTGATATTACACCACTATTTTTTTATGAACTTTTCTCACAAGGTTGTGAAATTTTTTCATTTTTAATAATTGTTGTCACTAGAATATCAATATTTTTTCCAGGACTTGGGTTATATAATTTTTAGTCCTTGATTTTATGTGAGTATCTGAGAAAAATACCGTCATCTTAAGGAGATTTAATATTTTGATCCCTATTTTTATTGATAATTAATTATTTTCTTCTAATAATTAAAAGTAAACAAGTGTTATATTATTAACATAGAATATCTATTAGTTTCACTTAACTTTATTAGAACATGAAAAGTTTTTATTGGAGATATTAAGTGACGTAATCAAAAATTCATTCCAATATCTCAATGAAATATTTTTCTCAATAAGTAATCTCTATGATATAAAATAAACAATTTGATTCCTTTTATCAAGGAAACTATTTTTTTAGGATTACTCATTGATCAAACCTGGAGCCTTATACTATGCTTATAAAGATTTTATTACACCTTATTATTAGTAAATTTAATACCAATATTAGTATATATTTTCTGAATTTTCATCCCAGTCATCTTCTATTCCAATCTATGGTAATGTGTAATGTAATTTATGACTTCATATATCTGGTATATTTTTTAAGGCGTGAAATTACACTAAAATAATCAATAAATAAAAAATAATACCTTTCTTCATCTATGGATTTGGATGATAATTATCTACACATGCCAATATGCACCAACTAAATATATATTTTCTTATACTTTTCTTTCAACATTTAGGTATTTTTAATTATTTTTTGCTTATGTAAAGTGTCACACATGTGAGTGAGATCATGTAAAATTATTGTGATATTCTGATATCCTTCATTCCTCACCAAAATTTGCAATGATTTTTGGCTCATGTATCGAAGCCTCTTTATCTATAGATTTTTATCTTATTTCATATATAAAAATGTCATGTCTTCCTCTCCACTAATGTAGTAGATATTCCCCTTTATAAAAATTCCTTTCATATAAATAAGACCATCTCTTCCTTTGATGATGTAATGTTTTTTTGATAAACTTTAAAACATCCACTATGTTACACATGTAATATATAATTTGAAAATTTTAACCGTGTCCTTCTACCACCAAGACATCTATGCACCAAAAATAATTAAATATGATTTTTTATTTTTTGGATCTAATGATATTCAAACCAAAATAATTTCAAAAAATTCGAGAGAAGTTTTATATATATTTAATGACAATGAAAATATTTTGGTTTTCATTCATATGTTAATTGTATCCACTATCTAGGTTCCACAATTCATATATATCCTTCAATTTCAAGGTAAAATATAAAAAATTATATAACTAATCTTATCCTTTCTTGATCCATGTTCTTTAATTTCCAAACATTGGTGGTAAATGAGATTTTCCACCCAAAACTCCCTTGTATTATCCTTATATTATAATGATAAAAATTTGATTATGATTTTTCTAGCCACATGATGAAGACTCTAGGTATTGAGATATATATATATATTGCGTCACCATTAACAAACTTTTTGATACCCTTGATGAGAATTTTTTTGATTTGTGTCTATAAACATTAAAAAAACAATAGTTTTTTAAAAACATATCGATTGTTTAAATTTTTTTGTCTGTATTTTTTTCTCTTGATCCTTGAAATGATTTTTTTATCATTGAGAACAAAAATTTAATTTTCCCCAAACGCCTACCAACCCTTTACTTTTATCATTATTTTTAATTATTTAATATAATTATCGTTATCGTTATAATTTAGGTAATGTTGTTGAGTTTTTCAATATTTTAAAGTTGCAGTGCTTGGCATGTAGTTTGCACATGGTTTGTGAAAAATATTTTTTCTACCAATGAGAAAACAGAAATAGATTTCATAATTCAAACATAGTTATCACAATCTTTTACTAAATATGTGGAAATTTCTGGTGGTATGTCCCATGTGTGTCTAGTGAAGGTCTCTTGTTTATCAAAAATATTGGTACAAAATTTTTCCAAACCATGTAAACTTCCATGAAAATTAAATATGTGAAAACCAAATTTTATCATTATCAATTAATAAACCCTTTTTATCCCTTACTATCTCCCACTCTTATGATTCACCTATAGGTAAAAAACAATATGAGTCCTACACATACTCCCATTTATTCTTATCCATTTTTTTGATTCTTAGTGAATTATTTAAATCCAAGGCCCTTATCCTCTCTTTATTTTTATATTTTTCTTTTTTCTCAATGTTTATTAACCTAGGGGAAATGGTGGATAAACCCTAGATCTTTTATTTTTTTTAGACTTATAGTCTTATGTTTATAGGGATTTTGAATCTCATTTTGAGACATATTCTGGAATTTTTCATCAAATGAGATATTGTTCCTTTGGTTTAAGGTGAGCATTTATATTAAATTTCTTTCATTAGTCATACCTTTGGTTATTATGATTTATAGACTATGTAATTATTTTATAATATATTACATTAAGATATTTTTCTTAAATATATGGTTGTTTACAATTTTTAATTATTTTAATGAATTGAGAAAGTGGGGATTTAAGTAGCACTTCCACCCTTCATGGTTAAAAATTATTTTTGGTCCCTTTAGATGTTTTATTTAATTACCCAATAAAATATATGTTTAATTAAACACCATTATTGTATGTATATGATGTCATTTTATGGGGTTACCCCTTCCCACTAGGAATTTTGATTATACTCATAGGGGGGTGTTCTTGTTTTTTATGATGGTCCCATAACTAAGATAGTATGGATTTAGATTAAATTCATAATGGAAAAATTTTCATACCTAAATCCTCCATATTTTAAGATTAATATTCAATAAATTTCATAAATAATACACACACAAGTACAATAATTTTTTTTTGTTTTTGGAAACTCTTATACATAAAAATTTGATTCATAAAAGATCTAAATCATCTCCTACTAAGTTCTTAATAATTATAACCCTTCTTAGACATGTCGTCACTAACACATTTCCTCATAACCTACGGAAAAGAAATTTATTAATGGGTGATCGTATATGCCATGTAATAGAAAAAAGGGAGATATAAATGATTACATAAGAATAAAATGATTATAATGGTTTGAGAACTTGAGATTAATATTTTTAAATCTATATCCATCATACGATAGATCATAATATTGAGTCATGTAATATATCTTGGTAGTTCAAAAGATATAATTTATAAATGAATAAATTAAGAATATCATTGAGAGAAAAAACATTTTCTAGGGCCTAGAATTTTTTCATACACATAAGTATAGTGAAACATTTCTTTAGTATTAAATGATCATTACTGAAACTACCATAATCTATTAGTTTCCCACACCAAACCATAATAGAAGTAAAGGTTTAGCCACATGGTTATCATAGTGGATTGGGATCACTCCTAAAACAATAATAGTTGTAAATTTTTACTCCCAAGAATATTATAGTGGATTGGGAATAATCTCCAAACCATTATAGTAGTCATGGATCACTCCCAAGACTATCATAGTTGATAGAGTCAATTACTGAACTGGGTTCACTCCCCGTTACAGTCTTATTTTTGTCACGAGATATCTATATTTACCCAATGTATTTTTGGGAGAAATTGGTCACAACCATCATATAATAAAAATTTTAAATATTTGTGCCACAAGATAATAAAAAATTAATCATATCAGAACCCATAAAAATTAATGGTTTTCATATAAATTTCATCATAACATAACTCATGGAAAAGAAATTAGGTTGATAAAAACCATGTCATCATAAACATAAACCACATAGAGAATTAATAAAGATGTAATCCATGTATAATATCCATGGGTAATCATAAGTGAAATTGTGGGTTGATTTATTTTATGAATAACGATACCATTATAATATCATTAAACCATTTTTTGTAAAATACATTTCCACTTTGAAAGTCACTTTCCAAAAAACACAAAATTTCAAAAATGCTATGGATTTTATCTGGAAAATATTATAGTAATATTTTAAATTAATATTCAAATAATTTTGTTTCTTGATGAAAGAAATTCTATTCATTTCATATTAGTTAAAAGAAAAAAGATTCCATTCATATTTTTGGTAAAAATTAAAATGTACATCATATGGAAAATATTAAGATATTTCTTTTTAAAAAACATTTTTAAAAATTAAAACATTTGAAAAAATGTCAGTAAACATATATTTTATAATAATAAAAATCTTCTTCAAATCAATTTTAGTAAATATAGATATAAAAGAAAAATAATATTTAACTGAAAGAAAAATATTTGATTTTCATTAAATACATATTTCTTGTATGATGGAAATGAATGGAAAAGACATATTTCTATGAAATAAAAATAGTATAAGAAAATTCATGATTCTATTTAGATATTTATCATAATATTTCATGATGGAATACTTAATCATAAAAAACCCAGATAAATAATGTGATTTTAAATTAATCCCTTATAGATTTTGTAACATTTTAATCAAAATCATCATGAAATAAAAAATATTAGTTAAAATTTTAAATTAATTTCAAATTATATAATATTAATCTTAAAATACATTAATGGTTTTTATATAAACCACACTAAATAAAAAATAGTTGTGGATGTTTCATGTGTCTCACAGTAATAAAACTGAGATGAAAATTAGTTACCTTAGGAATGAATTCCTTCATAAATTTCTAAACAAGATGTAAAATAAATAAATATTTATTATAAATATATTAAAAATCATAATAATATTTAAAATATAATATATTATTTACTTATATCATTTTATCACTTGTTTGTTAACATATATTTATTAAAACCACTCTTCCTGGTGATATTTACTTGGTTTTCAAAGTTTCTATTTTCTGGTAATTTTGGAAATTTATTTTGATCGTTGTTAAATCATCTCAGGAATTTTATTAATTATATAAATTTCATTAAAATTATTATATACATGTTTATATTCATTCATAAAATCAGATATAGAAAAATGAATCACATTATTCATGGATGTTGTGGGCCGTGCATACGCATGACCACTACTATCATTTTTCAATGGATGGAATGAAAGAAAGTTAATGAATAAATAATATTTAAAAAATAATCTTTATATTATATATATATATCATATATATTCATTTAATCCCTCTATATTATAATATATGTAAAAAAACTGAAAAAAGAATCACATTGCGTTTTGGAGGTGGTAGTCCACGCGTACACACGAGCGACGTAATATTTTTCCAAAATATTAGAATGTAAGAATGTAGATATGATATTATAATTATAGAGGTATAATTTTTTAATAATTAACATATATAAAAATTAAACCCATTATAAAACCCATCCATAAAATAATTTCAGGAGAAATGATTTGTATTCCTACATGGAGAAGGTAAGCCTTATATACACACTATCGATACATTCATTCACCATTTGATAGAAATATGGTGAATAAAGGTGGTTTCGTTATAATAAAAAAATAAATTATATTTATGATTCTTAATTTATTATTTTATGAATTATATAAAAAAAATTAGATTATGTAAAATAAGAATTAAAAAGGAAGTGTTCAACTAAGGTAATTGCTTCTTATTTGAAACAACTCCTTTAGATATCCTCTTAATCACCATAGTGATAGGATTTTGGGAATAAAACTAACTATATAATGTGTATGATAACTTATTAAGGTATTTTTAATGTTATGTTTTAAGTAAAGGAATAAAATGGTGTGATAAAGTGAAGTTAAAAGGTTTCCTTTGGTAATTGAAACGAGGTGTACTTTTGTAATTTAATAAAATATTAAAATATAATAATGTCCTTATATAGAAAATATTATACCAAAAATATAGATAATATAATATATTATATTATAGTGTTTATATCAAGTATAATAATAAAATTTATATTGGTTTATGGTGTTTTTAAACCATATATTTTGGATTAACACCATAGTTAACCCTTTTTAACATTAACCTTGTTAACATATTTTCTATTCTTAGAGGGTTGTAATTTTACTTATCCACTAACTATTGAATCATAAATTAAAAAAGGATTAAATGTTGGATAATATATTATCACAATTGTACTATATAAATATTTTATGTTTTTAAAATAATTTAATAAATTATTATTTTCATAAAATATCATTAATGTCAATTTTGAAACTATTTATTTTATTTGACTTAAAATAAATAAATAAAAAGTTTTAATAAGATTATAATAATTAAAAAAACAATAATATTTCATATTAATCTATACAATTCATGTGACATTATAAATCAGTTAAATTTTACTACTTTTAATATTTTTAAAGTAATTTATTTACTTTTTTATTAATTTAATAAATACTAAGTCATATTTTATAAGAATTTAAGGTAATTTTATAATATGTAAAAATTATAAACTATTGTATGTCATTAAAATAATTTCGAAAAGATAAAAATAAGAATTTATATTTATTCATGACTTTCTATTGTACCTATGTTCAATTATATTTAAAACTACAAGAATTATATTTTGTAACTTTCATTGTTTAAATATTATATATTCCATTTTCAAAGAAAGGATTCTATAAAAATGATATATTTAAAAAATAATTTGATAAAGGATTAATTTTATTCATTCAATAAGGATTATTATGAAAAATTATTCCTTTATCACTTTTTTTAACATAGATTAACCAGATTCACTATTTACCGCGGTGATTTTTTTACCACAATTACTATTTATAAGGCCTATAAATAAAATGGTCATATTTTAAAAATTGGTACCACTTATTCAAAATATATGATCTATTTTATAAAATTCAATACCAATATGGTTTATAAGTTAATTTAAAAATTATGTATGTAAGACTAAAAAAAATACCTTTTTGGAAAAATTTCGTTTGAGAATAAAACTACATTTATTATTATCCTATAAATATAAAAAATATACTAGATTAATTTTATAAAACATTATTGAATATATAATATATAAATTCCATTAAAAATTAATCTTTATAGAACAATTTAATCACATTGCGTGCATAAAAACAAATTTTTTAAATGTGTTTTTACGTATAAAAATGTTTTCATTCCAAATTCAACAACAAATAACATTAAAAAGGTTATAAATAGATTATTTTTAATAAACTTTAACTAATTTTACTTTAAAAATATTCATAAAATAGAGATTTTGTTTGAAAATACCTTAAAAGAAAATACAATTTTCAATAAAAATAAATATTTTTCACTATTTTGTTAAAAATCGTCATTTTTATAAAAATATATATTTTTCACCACATTATAATTTCAGTAAAATTATTTTCAAAATGATATAATTTATATAAAATAAAATTAGTAAAATCTCTTGAAATTCACTATAAAATTTTCGCCCAAAAATCAGGAAAATCTATTTTTTGAAAAAATGTATTTTTGAAGAAAAAATTGTCTTTACTAAAAATTTCTTTATTAATTAATATGTACTTTTAAATAAATTATTATTCATTTGGAAAATTATAAATATTATTTATTAACTATTTAAACCTATTTATAACTACCAATTTAATGGATATGTTATAATGGTCATATAATAATATTTTGTTGTTCATTTAGGATTAGTCTTTCATATAGAGTAATATATAAAAGAAAAACCATTTAATTGAAAAAATAATTTCATAAAGTCTTGGGCCGTTACATTATAACTCCTTTACTGAATTTAATCAATATAATTTGATCTGTTTCTTTAAAATTAAGGGGTTGAAATTAGAAAATTATTTTGTGGAAATCCCCTATCATTAATGGGGTTAACAAAATATACTCTTGAAAAGGGAAAGGAAATTATGAATTTCATATATAATAAAAAATAAATAGTTCTCAAAATAAGAAGAAAATTATTGGGATGTGAAAACCAGGACATGTAAGAGAGAACTAATTCTCAAGGACAGATAGAGAGTGATATATAACATGTTTTCGAGAAAATTATTGACCACAAAACTATAAATTTATGATGAGTGAAGAGACCATTTACCTATTTTAAATGAAGGGAAAAAATTAAAATTTTATTTCTATATAATTTTATTATATTTTATGAATTCTTTTACTATCATGAGAAAATATACTTTTGCGAATTTTGCCAACATCATAACTACAATTTCATCATTTTTTTTGCACTTCAATAAATATACACTTCATTTGTTACTCTAAAAAAAATATAAAAAATGAAATTTTCATTACAGAACCACTAAAATTAACATTTAACATATCCTAATATCCATAATAGAATAATTAGTTACAACTATTGTATCAGATTTTTTATCAATTCCAAAAATATTATCACAATTTATCTAATATAACACAATTATTTTTAAAACCTAAATAATAAACCCATGGTTAAACTTACTCCATTAAATAATATATAACCACATAACTCCTCCAAAAAATGTATAAAAAATATTAAAAAACTAAAAATTAATCTATTTGATCAATTGTTTCCCTGTATGGCATAAAGTGTTTCATTATATAACTTATCACACATGCGAATAAAATTATCATACATTCTCTTTAAATGATACTAATAATATAAATCACTATAAAACATTAATAAAAATAAATATTCTCTAAAATCTCACATAATAATTATTAATCATACAAAATCACAGACTATTAAATATACTTGTTAAATCCAAAAATGTAATAAACTTCATGAAAGACAGCTTAAATCCCTTTTTCCTCAAATCAAGTATAAATTTAATGGTTATTGATACTATCACATTTACTTAATAAATTTCAATCACTTATTTATCCCTAATAAAGATCAATAACTCAACACCAGACATATTTTAAGGTTTATCTTTCCCTTAATCATGTGTTCTCTAGAAATATCACATTACCACAAAATCACTTTTCTTGGTTATTATTGCATTAAAAATATGTTTTTGTATCCATTAATAAAAAACTACTGTAGAACAATCCTTATATGTTTCATGATTTTTACACCCATAATATCGTTACTATAACACTTATAAAACATAATTCTTGAATCCAAACATGTAAACACCTTAATTTTTACACATCCTTGTGAAACCATGAAAAGGCTTCATCATCTTATTCCCTAATAATTCTTTCTTACAATGTGAGATATGAATCATGTAATAAGAACCATCAATATCAATTTAATCATTGTTTTTAATTTTAACATAAGAAATAATATTAAACGAACTATATCTTTTATATGTGATGCATAACCTATTCATCATCATCTGTAAAACAATTACTCATACAACCTTGGGGATTCTCTTCCCATGGGTAGAAAATCGATTTTCATATTACCCATACATTACACATTTTAAACATCCCACCATTATTGATAACTCATAGAGGCCATTATTATTAACCATTTAGTTTACTAAATATTTAAATTTTCTATGGATATTACTTTATTTGTGTCCTTATTTTCCCCACTCAAAATATCCCCTCATTAATATAAGTCACTCACTTGAGTGATTCTTCCAACATTATACGCATTTTAGAATGTAAATCTTAATTCATTAATTTTCATTATAATACTAAATATTTCTCTTATTATGTGTGTGATGAAACTCACCAATGTTGAGATTGTTAATCATATAATGTGGTAAATAATTAGGTATAATCAGAATATTTCAAATTCCATATCATCTTTAACTTGGTATCCCATGAGGAAAATAATTCCATTAATCGTCACAATCTATATTAACAAAATTATTTTAGGCTTGATCCATCGACTAAATCAAAATATCATAGTGTGAAAAAAATATTAGTGGGAAACCACATAATCATGAAAGATCATTTACCAGATATCTAAATAAATACCATTTCTTTTCGATCTGTGACTCCTTAGAAATCACATGGGCTATTTATTATCATTATATATTCAAATAACTCATGATGGTTTAAAATAAAAATATTAATTATCCTAAGAATAATCACTGGGAGTGTCAAACATGGTGAAAAATAAGGGTACACTCACTATGCACTAGAATGTTGGTTGAGATATACTCGACCAACACTTTTTTTTGGGATATTACCCCTAGATGAATCTATCCCAAAATCCATAGAATTATAGTATCTTGATAAGTATGTTTTTCAAAAAAAAAATCTTTTACTTACTAAAAATTAGGATACTGTCATGTACTAAGAATTATACTAAGGGATCTCACTAAATTTTTATCCTCCTAGTATATAAAGGTTAATTGAACCTGTCCTCTAATACCAAATATAATGACCCACATCTTCATACATAAATATTAAATATTTTTAAATGAACATTTTATAAATTTCACAAATACTTTAATAAGGAATATGAAGCTTTATTGTGTTTGGAAACCTGTATACACAATAAATGGATAATAAAATATCTATATTATCTCCAAATTAGTTTTTTATAATGTGAACCATTATTAGAAATATTTTTTTTAACCTTTCTTCATAACTCAGGGAAATCAAAAATAATAATGGGTGATCTCATATTATTTGTATGGGTGAAAAATAGTGATATGAATGGTCCCATATAAATAACACGAGTATAAGAGTAAGAGAACTTGAACTTATCATTTTAAAAACAAAACCAATATATCATAAATCATAATCATGAGTCACAGGATAAATCATGGATGTTTTTAAGACAAGAATCATAAAGAAATCAAATGACATGATCATAGAGAGAATACAAATTAGTTTTAGACATGGAATTTTGGAATATAAAAAATCATAGAAATTGTTTTCCATAGTAGTCAATGTTCACCTCCAATACTATCACAGTGGATTGGGTTCACTCCCCAAACCATCAAAGAAGTTGAGGATCACTCACATGACTTTAATATTGGTTTGGGTTAACCACCAAACTATCTTTTTAGTCAAGGTTAAAACCCAAGACTATCATAGTTGATTTGATTCACTCTACAAACCATCAGATTAGTCAAGGATCACTCCAAAGACTATGATAGTGGATATAATCTCTAACTAAACTGGGTTCACTCCCCATTGCATTCCTATTTATCTCATGAGATATATATTTAAGAAATTCATCAAAGTTAGATATAGGTCAAGCCCTTCACATAATAAAAATGATACATATGTGTGGTACAAGATCATAAAACATTCACCATATTTGAACCCATTAAATGAAATGGGTGTCAAAAAAATTTCATCATATCAGAAAACCAAGAAAAGTAATGGGTCTCATATAAATATTATCATCATAAACATAACCCATCACTACCAAGCAAAAAAACATTATAATTTGATCATATCATTAGTAAAAATAAGTTCAATAAAGGGTTATTATCTTTAATAAATAGAAATACCACTACAGTATTAATAGAACATTTTTTATGAAAATACCCTTTCTAGTTTGAAAATAAATTTTAAAGAAATTTTTTTATAGAATTTTATAGAAATTGTATAATTTAAAAATAACCATGTAAAAATATTAATTAATTTCCAGTAAATTATGTATTGAATATGGTGGGAAATTCCATTCATTACATATAAGTTAAAATAATACTTTCCTTTGATTTTTGTAAAAACTCAACAGTCCCTTATTTGGAAAATAGAAAGAAATTTCCTATTAAATAATTTTTAAAAAAGTCAAACATGGGTGTAAATGAATTTAAAAAATCAATTGAAAATGCATAAAATATATTTTTTAATTTTTTTTAAAACAAGTATATTACATAAAAATAAATTTTGACTGAAGATATTTTCATTAAAATTATATTTTGGGTCTCCTAAATAATTACGGTGAGAAAAATTAAATGAAACCATGTAACTTCCTGGATCATAGTTGCATAGGTTTGGTGGTTATTTTATTATATTTTTACTAGATATTTGGAGTCGCATCCCAATGGACCGAACGATTTAGTAGTATTGAAAAATTAGATACACACTTGAATCTGACATTATAATTGAATTCTTAAAAAACAACACAGTATTTTGTTTGACTAATTAATTATTCCATTTATCATATATCTTTTTATTAATCACAAAATAGTTCTTGACATCATTGGGAAAAGAAAATTAAGAAAGGTTATAGATTATATTCTTATTATGGCTATTTTTATAGATGAATCTATTGTGGATAAATATAGGATAATCAATATAGAAAGGTAAATAACTGAAACACATTCTATTTAAAAACAACTTGAACATGAATTATAATATGGAAGGAATAAATGCTGGTAAAACAATTACATATAATTAATCACATTACATTGAAACATATGATGGCTATAATCTTGCCTGAAGAGCTTCCCTGAGAACTTTTCTTCACCACTTATGGTTTGTTCACACATTCGATGGGTCACCACCTATCAGAAACCATTTTTTTCTTCAATCATTTTATTGGTTATTCTTTATTTTTGTCATGTATATTGGTTTCTACTTGGGATATTCCTTTTTGGGTGGAACTAAATCCTTCGATGACCTTGGTTTCTATCGTAGTTCATCTATGTGGAGTATACCATCTCCATGTCTTTTTTTCTTTTTATGGGCTTGGGTTTAGAGTTTTTGGACATTCAACCATGAATCTATGTTGCTCTAATGACTTGATCTGTATTTATAGACTCCATTTTTTGTCTTTTTTGGTGTTCTTACTAAAAGTTTTGAATTTGTTGGGGCTCGTGTTTGAGGTTTGTTGTTTAGGTCTTTCCCAACATTTTTTGGGAGTTGGTTAATATATATGGACATTAAAGTTTTAAAATTAAAATTCCTATTAAAAGTTTCAAAATGGTATGGGACACTTTGATTTAAAAATCTATTTTAAACAGCTTCTTCATAAATAGCAAGACTTTTAAATGTTTTCAAGAAAAAGGGGGATATTTCTCTCAAAAATAATTGATGATTATTTTTATTTATGTCAATATCATTCATTATTATTTATTGCGGTTGATCTATTATAATAAAATCTTCCACATTGTATTGAATGAGTTATGCTTGACTGTGGATCTGCTCTTTTTATAACAATCCTGGTTTGTGGATAAAGTATTGACATTTTTTATGCTATTTTTAATATGAATATTTATGTTATGTTTAAAACATTTCATATGAGAAATTTATTAGACTTATTAAGTGACGGGTGGATCCCTCTATAGCTCATCAATGCATCGGTAGGTCTCATGAGAAAAAATAGTGTCTTGGCCCAAGGCCTTGACAGAATCTTATTTGTAGTCTTGGCACAAGTTCTTGACTATGTGGCTATGAAAGTATGACATTATGCATTCTATCATTATAAAAGTGGCTATTGATATTGCATGTGATTATTCGACTAGTAAAATATCCATGTGAATAAGCAAATAGAACTATTTGATTTTAACTTTTCCATATTATGCAGAAGATCAAGTTTAAAAGGCATTTGTTTTAGTCATATACATTTCATTAAATGTTTATGCTCATTTATGAAAGATTTTGCTTTATTTTTATCCTTATTGAGCATCTGAGCTCACCCCTTTCGACATTTTATTTTTACCAGGATGCAAAGAGGTATATTATGACTGACCTGCAAGGATATTCTATGGGATCTTAGTGTTTTCCATGGAAACAATGTGGTGTTAGTTTTCCATTTTATGATGTAATTTAAAACTTATGAATATATCTACTACTTCCAAGGGCACTAAACTAATCGGTCATTCGAGACATGATATTTTGTGATCATGACAATGATATGTAATATTGCACTAGCTCTGGGCTTCTGGGGTTGGGGTGTTACAGTTGATATCAGAGGAAGTTTAGTACAAACCATGGAAACTTGATTTAGATAAACTCTGATTAGAGAACATAGCCCTAAGATATAATTTGAGGATTAGTATAGAAGATCATCCTAAAAGTTTGGTATTGTAGAGATTTTGTGTGTTTTCTATGAAATACATCCCTGTCTGGATACGAGAAGGTAGAGTCGGCTTTGGTATAGATGTACCTAGGGGTAAAACCTGAAAACACCGCTTTGAGCTAGACTTGAATGGGAAGTGTTGCACGACAACGGGCCTTGATGCACTCTTGGTTACGACACTCCCGAGGGATATGATTAGGATAATTATATTTTATTTACAAAATGATTTGAAGGATATTAATATAATATGAGAATAAATGACCTTGGATAACCCTAAGGTGTTTCAAATTGAAAATATGGTGTCATGATATTCTCTAAATAATTTTATGACTACTGTTACTCATACAATTCTTTCTACTTTTAGTCAATGGCTGGATTCCAAGGAAGTCATAGTACCATTGAGCATGATGTACAAGGTGGGAATGGTGGTAAAAATGATCAACAAAATGGAATGATGATATGCATAAAAGATATCGTGTTCATTCCAAATAATCTTTCCAAAAATATGATCAAAAACATATATATTAACCAACTCCAAAACTCAAAAAAGAATAGAAATGTGATGTATGATAAGAGCTCCAACAGTGGGGACTATGGAGAATAGAATCCTTAATTTCCATCAGTCGGGAAATGTGGAAGGAGACACCCTGGAATGTTTCTCAATAGAACAAAGTAATTCTTTACTTGTGGGAAATAAAGACAGAAAGTAAATAATTGCCGAAAAAAATGAAGAGTTTTATAGATAAAAATAAAAATGGTCCCAAGAATCTATTTACAAAAATTTTCCATAAATGTAGGGGACCTGTCCATTACCTGAGTGAATTCCCTATTCTATAGGATATTTTCTTGGTCAAAGAAGAAGCTATGTGGAAATAAATGGTCGGATAAATGTTTAAAAGTATTAGTGATCCTTGTTTATGGGATTACATTGGAATTATTTTCTCTTGTATTTGTAACCTTGAAGTTTGTCATGTGAAAATGATATTTGAGGAAGAATTATCTTTTCTATTGTGGATATATTTATAAAAAACCTTTTGGTTTTATATGATCATTGGGTTTAAGGAAATTGCAAGTTATTATATTTTTGAATAAATATGAAAGGTATGAGGTAACATTTGTGGTTAAATTATGTTATGGTTATTTTGAGAAATTTATCTCATTTTGTTAATATTATAAAATATAGTTTTTGAAAAAGGAAAAAACATAGACCGTGTGACAACCTGTCACATCAGACAAAGTTGTGGGAATTGAACCCAAAACCAGAGTGTGATTGGGATTTATCGCCTACCGCTGGACTATGTGAAGTCCCTAGTTAGTGCGACTAATTATTTTTAGTTAAATGATATTATTGATCAATAATAAGTTGATTTGTGATATTATGCCTTATCAAATGAATACCCTTAGTGTTGAAAAATGATTTGGTGATTAAGTAATAAATGTTATTTTAGAAGACGTTTACTCTCTTGGGAACACTATATGCCTAAGGAAAATAGAATACTATGAGATTTCATTTGAGAAGTAATGGTGGATTTTTATCAATGTTTTTATTGTATATTTATAGTGATTTGGGTTATTTATGGAAATTACTGTCCTATAATAGAGAATTTGTGATTAGGTTAATTACTTTTAAGTATGTGACTTTATGAGTAGTCAATGTCATCTAGAGATATAATTTAACGTGGAAGACTACATAACAAATTTATTATAAGTATTGGGTTTCAATATTAGTTTGGATGGTATTGAAGGATTTTAAGGACAATTGTTTATTAAATGGTATTTATTTTACTTTAGGGTATTGTTGGTTTAATTTTAGAAATTTAGATTAGTGTTTATTTCTCTAAAGGAATGTCCTTTTGGGGGATCATCTGATCTTATACTAACCTTTTTTTTGTTTTGATTAATCGCTATAGACAAGGTAAATATATAATTTAGCCTTGGTGGATCATGTGATTCTCTAGTAGTTGATTCTAGCTCTTCTAGTGTGACCATGTTATCTTGAATACTCATCATTTGAAAAAAAATGAGTTAGTGGTAGAAATTTATTAAAGAATGAAACTCTACTTAAAAAGAAATTATATATCTTTATGTTCTTATTCAATCTCATATATAAATTCATCATCTTTATGAAATGAATCTTAAAACAAAAAAAACGTTGTTCGTTTACTTTTCTTACTGGGAAACTAATGACCGTTTGTCCCATCAAATGTTTGTGGTTTTCTTATTGTTAACTTTATCCTGATCACGTTTTCTATCCCTCTCCATCAGAACATTACACTTAGGTTATCATCTATATACATGTTTTTCTACGTGGAATCCTAGTATGGGTTATCTTGAGTGACCTATGTACTTCTCTTTCATTCTTTTAATGTGATATTTTTATTGACTCTTCTTCCAATGTGGGACTTTAAATTATGTTCCCAAGCCCGATTTTAAAAATTGCGAGGAAACAATTTCCAAAAGGGTGGAATAATGTAACACCCCAAGCTTCCACGGTACGTTTCCCTTTGAATAATGTAATAGCTTGTGTTGTACGCAACTTCGAGATTCTAACACACCGCGACCAATCAAACTAGCTGTTATGAATAGTAATACCGACTTTGTAAAATTTTATAAATTTTATCTTTCATAATGGACTTCATTTTTGGATTCGGAATATCAAAATTAGATTATGTGAATTTTTGGTATTTTTCTGAAAACATTCAATTTTTGATGAATAGTGAAAAAACTTGAGTTATAGTTTAAAAAAGATTCTTAATTAAATAATTATTTATTTAATTTAAATTTATTTTAGGTCAAAATTGATACATAATACCTATATAAGTTCACTGTAATTCATTAGAGTTGGTTTATAATAATTTTAAATGTATAAAATTTTTATTGAACTTTTTAACCGTCTTTTACCCACCTCCTAGGAGAATTTGCAAATTCACATTAAACATAATTGTACCTCTTATGTGAGAAGAATCTCAAAACTCTGAGAGATTTGGTTGATATCAGTAATTAAAATTTGGTTCAATAAGATAAAAATAATTTTTGGTGAATAGTAACTTTTGACTTTTATTTACCACAGTTAAAATTAAATTGGGTAATTAAGGGTAAAAATGATATTATTATTACCCTAAAACATGTCCTAATTATATTGGATAATTTTAATTCCACCAATAAAAACCTTAGGAATAAAATATGATCCCTTAGGTCCACTTGGATTAAATCAGGACACTTATTATTATTTTATTTAAAGAAGAGTTAAAAGAGTTAAAATCTAAGATTAATAACTAAAACTTTTTTAATATAGGGTTATAGATAAGATAAATTAGACTATAAATATTAATTAGAAAGATAAAATTATTTCTTATATAATTTTATTTTATTTATATTATTTAGACTTTAAATAATTTAATTTATTTATGACACAATAATGATGCAGTAATTACCTAATTAATAAAATATTAAACTAATTGATATTATATATATCCAAATAAATGTAATTTGATACTTTTTATGAATTAAAAAAATCTTATAGGTTAATATGACATAATAGGATTGGTTATATGAATTTTTTTCGATGTAATAATGCTGTTATAAATTTCACAACAACAAAATACCAAATAGTGGAAAAATTGACATAAAAGTGTTTTTAAAACAAATATTATATTCATAATTGATATTATATTCCTAAAAATATAATGTTCTTCACAAAGAATTATATAATAATATGTGTATCATTAATTAACCACTCGGGGTTCTCTTGAAAGTATATATTATGGTTATTAAGCATATAATAAAAAAATACAGAGACATGGTAAATGTCAAACTATTTAACTAAGAGTTAGATCTAAATGATAAGGTTAATATAGTGATTCAAACCTGTCTAAAACCTATTAGATGAGTGGTTTATGACCCATACCCACATTATACATTATTTAATCCACTTTGTATCCATTAGAAACCGAAAAATATTTTATTATAAAAAAATATTTCTAGCTTTTCCTAAGGTGCCCCTCACCCCTCTTATAAAAGGGATCTTCCCCCTTCTATATAATTCATACCTTCAAATCCATTTGGCTCGGCCAACCTCTACCCAAATACCCTCTCAACTATCCTCCTTTCATCCTAGAGGCCTTCCTTTAGTCAGAAATCCAACCTATAGAGCCCTTTCGTTCAAATCAAAAGAACGAACCCGAAGAAGATGTAAATATTTCATCACCTCTTTCAAGTTCATTTATTCCTCTATTTGCTCTTTCATTGTTATATCCATTCTAAAATAATAACTCTAGTATATTATTTATATTTTCATGTTATTATAAATATGGTAAATCCATATTTATTATTATATCCATCCTTTTAATGACATGTCATCATACGTGTGTACGTACGACTTACCGTCTCCACGTTGTGGTGTAATTGTTATTCAATACATTATTATTTGGATGGTTATAATAATGATGTTTAACTGATTTAAATAATAAATATAACATTATAATGATTCTATATATATGATATATGATCCAATTATATTTTATTTTAATATCAAAAGAATGATATTGTCTCTCGTGCGTATGTATTGATTACCGACTCCACGAACCCGATGAGATTCATTCCCCATCATATCAATTCAAGACTAATTTTCATTTTATGATTAAAAATAATGTTTAGAGACTTGATATAATTCTGGATATGAATAATATACATACCATACATAACAAATATGACTCACATAACAAATAATATAAAGAAAAACGAATTCGTTAACACCCGAAACGACGATAATACTAAGATATTGTTAACAAAGAAATGTTAAAAGATCATATATGATTTCATATTAATGTATATGATTCTTGTATAATTTAATAAAAATTATTTCACCATTTTACAGGAGTTTAACCTACCCTTGACAGACAAAAAGTAAAAAGTAAGGGGTTTCTTATCTCACTTTTAATTCGGTGATATTTCCATTGTTCACAAATTATTTATTGCATGTGGTGTATTGTGTACATAAAATTGATATATATTATCATGATTCTATTTATTTTCATGTTATTATTAAATTCATTTGGTGGTTATTAACTTTTGATCATACGACTCAATTTATTACAATGAAGTAAGGGTTTTTCACCTCACTTTTATTCCTGTGAGATTCATGCTATATTGGCCACTATCTCATTTTGTGTGAGCTATGTACTGCCCCTGATTGTATTCCTTTTGTAATATAGTTTAATATATGGGCATTTACATCTTCATTGTATGATACTTCTTTAATGGGGTGTATGTTTTGTATGTTACCAAATCGGTAATGGAATCTCAAATTTCAATTTCCACTCATTCAGTTTTACGCAAACTTCATTGATTACTCTACTCCAAGATTATGTGTGAAATCACTATTTATTTACTTATGTAGTAATTTCCACTCCTCTTACTATGGATATACTTTTGAGACACATAATCACTCAATTGATAAATCCTCAAGTCATCGATATGAACTTTATAAGAGTAATTTTAACTCAATCTCCATTTTTGTTTTGAGAAAAGTGATTACATGAACTAGTTTCCCAGTTCATGCCATCAAAGGGATTTATTAAAATAAAAAAACTGCAATACAAAACATGAGGAGTAATGTGTTTACGGCAGCGGGGAATTAAGGTTGTACAATGGTACTCAAACATTGAACAAAACCAACAATGAATATGAGTACCTTCAAAATGCATAGGGATCTTCTATCAAGGATCAGCCATCAGAGATCTTCCCATCAAGAGATAAAAAGATGCTCCAGCCAGGGCATATATCAGCATCCTCATTAAAGAAAACAACCAATCAAAATGTCATATTCTGCTAAAACAATAGCAGCAAAAGAAGCAGGATGAATAGAATAGTCCATCCCTTCAACGTTTCTTGATAGAAGACAGGTCACAAAATCATAAAACCAAGCAAGAAAAGCATCTAATATTCGGATAAAATTCTAAAGCAGCAAGCAGTTTGAAATCCAAGCAGTAGGTGCAAACCTGCTGAACCAATCCAGAAAGAAAAGTTCAAAGAGTCATCATAAATCAAGATAAAATTACATATCAGTAGCCCCATCTGTATGAGATACATGAAAAACAGGAAATGAATGCAACTGTAGACCAATCACAGTGTCAAGCATTTAAAAGAATCAAGGCTGAGGCAGAAAGAAGGAAATAGAGCATTCCACGGATCTAGAGTGACAAGAATTAGGACACTGCACTAAGTAGTAAAAAGAAATCAAACAGTCCAGAGATTAGTAGACAAGAGAAATCTACAAATAGATGCAAGCAACATATCTCAGAAACAAATGAAACCACAAAACAATCATTGAGGAAAAAGGGATATCCAACATCATTTTGCAGTAAAAGAGGGAAGAATAGAATGAAAAAACAAGGGACCAAGAGAAAATAAAGCATAATTAAGGAGATTTTGTGAGATCCTTCCTTATATTTTCATTGAAAATATCCTGTTTAATGGCTAGATAAGTGTCCTTCGAAATCTCCCATTTTCTTATAGATTGAAATAAGATTTTAACTCTAAGCTGCTCAAAAGATTCATGCTCATGACAATAAGAAAAATCTTGTTTGTTGACCTCTTCATGCTGTTGATGGGTCTCCACCTGTTGAGGATTTTCAATCACCTCATGTGACATGTCCATGAATGGTTCATCTTGAATAGATTCATCACTTTTGTTACTAGTAGGAGATAGAGAATGTGTTACAATGGTCCTTTCAATATGATAGTAATCCCTACGCTTTCTTGTTTTCCTCAGGCTTGGGGTGATAAACCCATCCTCGTCCACAATAGGCTTCCTACATTTTTTTTTCCATGGAATTTAAGTAAAATTCCTCAATTTTCCTGTGGTGATCGTCCACTTCAATTGAGGTTTCACTGGAGATTGCCTCTTCCTCCTGTTCCTTTCCTCCATCCTCAATTGATTCTATATGCTCTTTATGTTCTCTAGAAAGATTGATTGGCTGGGTGCACTCAAATTTTCTATTTCCAAGGTTCTCTTTTTGGTTGGTAATTCCATTATTATAAATGAAATTAACAGTAAGAATCTCCTTAACAAAGTCATCAACATGGTTGTTAGGAACTTGAAAATTCAAGTCCTCTCTAATCTTAACATTTCATTCCATATTAGTGAAAAAAGATGGTCCTACCTCACCACTTTGTTTTTCTCTACCCTTTACTATGCACTTGGATGTCATTTTAGAACAACTTTCAAACTTTCCAAAACTTCTTGAGTCATTTCCAAGCCTAGAACACATCTGGAAATAATCTGAAACTCTCTCATAAACCACCTCCTACAAAAATCCAAAATCCCCACTTTGTATCCAGATAGATGATGGAATATGTTAGGATACATCTATTTCAATGAAAATTTAAGCCATAGATGGTCTTGATAGGGTTTTTGTAGGTGAATCAAGCCTCAAAGGTTTACCAAGAAGTGAGGCAATAGAAAACAAAGCATTTTGTTTAAATAAGTGCAATGACAGATCAGGGAATGCTAACCAGATTGGTGTAATAGGAGATTCAGCATGTGGATCGATGTTTGTAGTCCATTTAAGAATTTTCATTAGACATCCCCAAGGAACCAAACACATTTGAAGTAGAGTCTATAATAGTCCTTTTCAGAGTTGAGTCAAAGCACAATATGTGAGGGATTGAGTAGACCAATTTGAAAACCCATAAATCCAATGGATTCAAAATCATATCTAAGAAATTTTAAAGATGACCTTATTTGCAGAAATTTACCAACCAATATAAACCGAAGATCAGAAGATAGTAAGGTTACCTCATCAGTTGAGAAGGTGATTGCAAGTTTTCCTCGGTGTCAGATGGTTTTAGGGTTGATCTAAATATTCTGGACCGCATTGACATTTGAGTTGAGGTCTTCAATCAGTTTCCCAACGACCAATTTAGCGAAGGATCGAAGATCAGATTTAGGGATATGAATGCGCGAATGAGTTTACCTTGTTCGCGTTGAGTCTCCATCCTCATAAACCCCCTCACCTTTGGGATATGTAAATGTTATCACTATCTCCATTTATTGAGTTAAATATTCAATTCATTGGTGTTGTTTTTACAAGAATATGTGTGAATTTCCTCTAATTGATTTACACAAAAAATCCAAACATATTGAGTGTATTTATATTTTTCACACATAATTATGTCATTGATTTATCCTTAACCTAATAATATGATGTTTAAAATGGATTTCATCTCAACTTACATTCCATTGAGTCTTCTTTGTTGTTTTATGCCAACTCACTTTTGTATGGTGTATATATACTGTACATTGACATTGTTTATCATGAATCCATTTATTTTCATGATATTATAATGTTTTTATTACCTCAATTATTTTTATTCAAGTGTCTCTTGTTTGGTTAAGAACATTAACTAAAATATCATTTTAAAATGTTTTAAAGATTTATTATTCTAAATATTTCTCATAAATGTACATATTTTAAAAATGGGTTTAAAGATTTATTTATATGGACATTAAAGTTTTAAAATTAAAATTCCATTTAAAATTTTCAAAGTGGTATATGACACTTTGATTCAAAAATCTATTTTAAATGGATTCTTCATAAATAGTGAGACTTTTAAATGTTTTCATGAAAAAGGGGGATATTTATCTCAAAATGTTATGATGATTATTTTCATCTATATCAATATCATTCATTATTAACTATAGAGGTTGATATATTATAATAAAATATTCTATATTTTATTGAATGAGTTATGTTTAATTGTGGATGTGCTATTTTTATACCAATCATGGTTTGTGGATAATGTATTGACATTTCATATTATAGTTTTAATACAAATGTTTATGTTATGTTTCAAACTTTTCATATGAGGAATGCATTAGGCATTGTATGTGACAGGTGGGGCCCGCTATAGCTCCTCGATTCATCAGTAGGTCTCATGAGACAAACTAGTGTCTTTTCACAAGGCCTTGACAAAATATTATTTGTACTCTTGGCACAAGGCCTTGACTATGTGGTTATGAAAGTATGGCATTATGCATTCCATCATTATGAAAGTGGCTATTGATATTTCATGTGATTATTCAACTAGTATAATATCTATGTGAATAAGTAAATGGAATTATTTGATTTTATCTATGACATATTATGCAGAAGTCAAGTTTAAAAGGATTTTGTTTTAGTCTTATAAATTTCCTTAAATGTTTATTCTTATTTATAAAAGATTCATCTATATTGTTATCCTTACTGAGCATCTGATATCACCCCTTTCTAGGTTTTATTTTTCCAAGGATACAAAGAAGTATATTATGACTGACCTGGATGAATATTTTATGGGATCTTAGTGTTGTCCATGGAAGTAATGTTGTTGTAGTTTTCCATTTTATGATGTAATATAAAACTTATGAATGTATCTAGTACATCCAAGGCTACTAAACTAATCAGTATTTTGAGACTTGATCTTTTGCGATCATGCCAATTATACATAATAATGCACTGACTCTGGTCTTCTGGGGTTGGGGCATTAAGAAAACCCAATCAGTGTTCATTATTATTGGAATGATCAATTCATGTTGAGTATGTTAGAAAAAAAATTTGATTCACATTTTTGTAAGAAAATCCAAAAAGTACCTTTTTCAGAAAATGTCATGAATATTTATTTTAATTTTTTCAAAAAAAAATACAATGGGAAAAAAATTCATTTGAATATAAAGTGTAATTTTGAAAATAAATTTTAAATCATTTTAAAAAAACATGGATAAATATAAAAAATTATTTTCGACCGAAGAAAGAAATAACGTTCGATATTATTGAAAACATTTTCTCATTTAATTTAAGTAACAAAGATGAGTAAATTGTACTATTACTATAAAATTTAATGAATAAACAGATGATAATTAAATATACTATGTTTAATTTATAAATTCAAAATTATTATACCAAGGTATAATACTAAGGGTTATCACTAATTCTTTATCCTCCTAGTATATAAAGGTTAATTGAGCCTATCCTCGAATACCAAATATAATTACACACATTTTCATACATAAATAATAAATATTTTTAAATTAACATTATATAAATTTCACAAATACTTTAATAAGGAATATGAAGCATTATTGTGTTTGGAAACCTGTATACACAATAACTGGATAATAAAATATCTATATTATCTCTAAATTAGTTCTTTAAAACTTGAACCATTATTAGAAATATTTTTCTTGAAACCTTTCTTCATAACTCTGGGAAATCAAAAATATTAAAGTGTGATCTCATATTATTTGTATGGGTGAACAATAGTTATATGAATGGTGCCATATTGTAACGCCCCGACCCCAGCTACCCAGAGTCGGTGCATTACTTCGTAACATTGGCATGATCACAAAAGATCAAGTCTCGAAAGACCGATTAGTTTAGTATCCTTGGAAACACTAGATACATTCGTAAACGTTACATTACATCATAAAGTTAAAAACTACAATAACATAGTCTCCATAGTCCAAACTTCTATCCTCTTCGGACTATCCCTGCAGGTCATTCATAAAATACTTCTTCACATCTTGGAAAATATTAAAACATTGAAAGGGGTGAGCTCGGATGCTCAGTAAGGTTAACAATATAGCGGAAGCTTTCATAAATAAACATTAACATTTAAGGCAATGTATAACTAAAACAAAAGCCTTTTAAACATTAACATCAACATAATATGGCAAAAGTAAAATGGGATAATGCCATTCACTTCTTCACATGGATATTCTACTGGTCGAATAATCACATGCAATATCAATAACCACTTTCATAATGAGGGAATGTATAATGCCGGACATTCTGAAATACTTTGTCAAGGCCTCAGCCAAGACGTCTAAAATGATTAAGGCCTCGGCCAAAACCATAAATCAAATTGGGAAAGGGCCTCGGCCAATTCCACATCTAGTTGTCTCATGAGACCTACCGATGCATCGAGGAGCTATAGCGGGCTCCACACGTCACATGTTAATTCCAATACATTCCTCATATGAATAGGTTTAAAAATATCATAAACCATAACATAATCGTATCACATAAAACATGTATAAAGGAAACATAACATTTCCACATTTCAATCACAAGATATCAATACAACACATTGATATAATAAAAACGCTTTCAAACCCATTTTTAATACCAAAATAAAAGAAAGTTAAAACTTTGTATCTATTTTTCATTAAAAAAAAGATGGCTTATAGAGGAAGCCGGAACTCAAATAATGGTCACGGTGGCGGAGAAGTCGTTGTCGCCGCATAAGTATGGAAAGAAAAACATTCCCTTTTGTCGTTTAGCAAAACGCTTCATTTAAAAATATTCCTTTTGAATAACCGTAAAAGTCAAAGGGGTTTATACACCGTATAAAAGAAAGTTGTGTATAAAACCAAATATGCCTCAATGAAAGGGGATTGAGACGAAGTCCTTACAAAGATCATTTCTAAAATAAAATAGATATATTATGTGTATTCACTATAGGTACACATAAATTAAGTAAAAATACAAAATAAGACATAATAATATCATGACATAATTTGAAAGTAGGAGATTAACCCAAAGAATGGAAGTTGGGTTAGGAAGTTCCCTTACCTCGTGTCTGACTTGACTCAACCGTTCATTAACCTCCTGAATAATAAACTAGAGTTAATATATACCTTATTAAGAACCATTTTCAATTTCATTATCCTTATTATATCACTTATTACAATGATATGAACATTATGTAATTATTTAAGTTAATAACGGTTGTTTTGTCGATCTTTGGTACTTGAGTCAACAATAAACTTCTTATAATTACAAGTTGTTTATGTGGTAGAATATCCATTATCTCCAGAATTATATTCATTATTTAGATGTCATATATATCTTATATATCCAGTATATACATTCATTTATAATATTACGTAACATTTAGAGGTAAGAAATGAAATGCACCGTTCATGGAGACGGTAAGCCGTACGTACGCATAAACGCTACTTTCATTTCAATTTAATATTTAATGGAACAAAATTATAATGATATAAATGTATAATATAATTCCAGTATAATATAGTGTATAATACCATTTACTCCATCCTTTATACATCCCACATATGGCATTAACGATTCAAATCACTTTGAGGGGGCGGTAGTCCACACTTCCTAAAATGAAATTATCGTGTTTTACTCATAATGGAAATCATAAAGTATGCCATAAATGATAAATACAGAAGCATAAGTAAAAAATAAACATATAATATATCATATATAAAAATAGTGACATTTTAATGGCCACCTTTGAAGGTGTTATATGAGTGTTGAACAATCATCGTTTCGTGAGGCAGAAATTCCCCATCCACAGAAACCGTATGTTCTTTAACCATTAGATGTAGGTGTGTGTAAGTGTAGCTCTAATAATTCTTATAACAACATCCTAGTATATTGAGGATACTGTTTTTGTTACAAAAGAAATGAATAAAAAGATTTTAGGGGGTTTGAGAAGAAAAATAAAACAAAACAACATTAGAGAAGACATTACCTCAAAATCGGGTAACTCTTTTTTGATTTGAGCCAAAGGCTTCCTTGGGAAGAGTTATACCCAAATTGAGGCTTCTAGGAGTAAAAGGGGGATGTTGGGAGAGTATTTGGGTATAGGTTGGCCGAGCCAAATGTCTTGACGGTGTGAATAAGGTGGGAGAGGTGGGGGCCTTTTATAAGTGGAGAGGAGGGGCTCTTTTGGAAAGATTGAAATGTTACATTATTACACAATGATTTTCGGATTATAAATGTCCCACACTTATATAATTCGTGTATAAGGTGATAAGGGTTCGAAAGTTACCCATACAATAGTCTTTGGACAAGTGTAAGCCTTGTATTTTACATTATCTTTTCATTTTATTAAAATCGTTAAATAATGAGGTCATCGCTGCATCATAATAATGTCATAAATAATTTAATTTATTTAATGTCTAAAAATTATAAACAAAATACTATGATGTAAGAAATCTTTTTATCTTTCTAATGAATATTTATAGTCAAAATTTGGACTTGTGTAACCCCACTTAAAAACTGTTTTAGTAAAATAACTCATGTTTGTGTCAATTTAATTTTAACATTAAATAAATATATATTAATGTCATTTTCCAATTAAAGTGGCTCCATGGGGTCCCCAAGTTGACCCACGGGTTTTATTGGTCTTCCATGACTCATCCAATAGGAGTAGGACAAGTGTCATGCTCATCTCATATTATTAAAACATTATTTGTACCTTAAACTACACTAATTACCTCTAATCGCGATTAAGAACTTAAAAGTTACTATTCATCAAAAAAATTATTTTAATCTCATTGAACCACATTTTAATTCTTAATGACAACCATGTATGTAGGATTTTTGAAAATCAAATCACAGAAGTGGTAATATTTCATTTAAACGAAAAATCAGTTATTTAACTACCACTTAGTGGTTTCACTATTCATCAAAAATTGAAGTTTTTCAGAACAAGGCCAAAATTTCACCCTAAGCTATAATTGATATTCCGAATTAAAAAATTATGTCTATTTTACAAAATTCCAAACATATAAGTTTCATTAATTAATTTTATAATTAATTCCCGCTGTTACGACAAATAGCGTGTTTTTAAGAAACAATTTATATCAAAAGATTGGCAATTGTTTATATCCAATTTCAATGTTAAATTAATTCTAATGACCACCATTGGATAAAATGGTAAAAATATATTCTAATTATACCTTAAAACCACTAAATAGTATAATTTATCACAATAAATTATTTTTATTAAAAAGTTGTTTTAAGAATTTTTCACTATTCATAAAAAATTAGAAGTTCTCAGAAAAATAACAAAAATTCAACATAGGCTAATTTCGATATTCCGAATCCAAAAATGAAGTCCATTTTGAAATATAAAATTTCTATAATTTTAAAAAGTGGTTATTACTATTCATAACGGCTACTTTGATTAGTCACGGTGTTTTAGAACTCGAAGTTGCGTACAATGCAAGCTATTGCATTATTGAATGAGAAGCGTATCGTGGAAGCTCGGGGTGTTACATTCTCCCCTACATCAATAAATTGCATCCTCGCAATTTGAAATTTGTCTTTGAAAATAAAATGTTGAAAAGAGAAAATACCTTTGAGGAAAACCCACATCGAAAATAAGGTTAATAAATATATAACATTAAAAGAAAGCAAGATAAGTACAAAGGTCACCCGATATAGCCCATTCTAGGATTCTATGAAAATATGGATATGGAGGAGAAACAAACCATCAAGGTCTGATGGAGAGTTATAGAAAACAGGATTAGGAGAATGTTTAACGACAAGAAAATCACAAACTTGTGATTGGTTAAACGGTCATTGAATCCCCAGTTGGAAAATTTAACCGACAAAATTTTTGTTTTAAGTTACCTTTTATAATGTTGAGGAATTTATTTAGGAGATTTACTAAGAACGTAAGGGAATATACATACTTGTTATGTATACTTTCATTCGTTAATAAATTTTTACCACAAACCCAACTTTTACTCCAAATGGTAACGGAACTCAAAAATATTCTATTTATCCTAATTGTATAAGGTTCCAAATGTTAACACATACCATTTAGATTAGTAAAACTATTTTTTAATAACCAGGGACTTCCTGTAGGCTAGTGGTAGGAAATAAAGGCTTGTCGCACTATGTTTGTGGGTTCGATTCCTGCAGCTTTGTCCGACGTGACGGGTTATTCCCCACCCTGCAGGTTGTCCTTTTCCTAAAACTATAGTATTATAATATTCCAAAAAAATCTTCAGGAATGCTTTAACCTTAAACAATACTATCCATGGTTCAACTTAATCCATTCCAACCTAAATAGTTATCCAAAATACCTCAGTCCAGACTTTCTCTAAAAGGTCTCTAAATTCCAAAATCAATTGTAACATTAGATTCCCCAAACAAAGAAAAGTTTCTCTTATTGTCACATACTAAAAATATGATTACCTTAATCATATTAAAACCTTACTGAAATCAACAAGTACTATAGTACAATCCTTATATATATATATCACATTATTCTAATAACCAGAATATAATCCATGAGTCCAAAGGCACCAATACATTAATTATTTTTCTTCAACTGTAGTAACAGCATAAGATTGTCCTTGATCCCTTGGCCTTTTCTGAGGTAAGTTTCCTTGACTCTTAGGACATTCATTTGCATAATGCCCCATTTCCCTACAATTGTAGCATTCAACTTTGACAGCCTCTTTCTTTACCTTGCAATCACGAGCCTGGTGACCCTTTTCTCCACATTTATAACAAACTCCCATTCCTTTTAGGCACGTACCAGGGTGATTCTTCCCACAATTATCACATAATGGAAAATCTTTGTTTCCCTTTTTCCCTTTATCTATCTCTTGTTGCACCGTTCTCTTCTTCTCTTGCTTTACTTTATTGTCATAAGACTTAGAGAATTCCTTTTCTGTCTTGATAGCACACGAGACAACATCTTCGTATGATGAGAAGGATTGTGATACTAATGATCGACGGAGAAATGGTTTTAACCCATCAAAGAAACGATCAATCTTACTCACTGGGTTACATATATAATCTCCAGCATACCTTGCTAACCTTGTAAAGTTAGCATCATACTTTGTGACATTCTCATCCTCCTTTTGTCTCAGACTCAGAAATCGCCTTTCCATATCTGCTCGATGGTCACGGGGAAAGTATTTTTCTAAGAAAAGCTCTTTGAACTCCCTCCATTCCATATTCGATACGTCATCATCTTCCTTTATGTTTTGAATCAGCGACCACCACTGATCGGCATCTCCAGTGAGGCGGTAAACTGCCATGACAACCTTCTCCCTTTCGCTACTCCCCAAGGCATGGAATATTTTCTCTAGGGAGTTTATCCATTGCTCAGCTACTATAGGATTTGTACTCCCATTGAAGTTTGGTGGTTGTTGCCTCATGAAGCGGTCTAACATTGATCCTCCACGTTGCAGATCAGGGTGCTCCATACGAGTAAGGTTATTATTCATAACCTGAGTGAGTTGTCCCAGTATGGTAATAAGTTGATCAGCACCAGTTGTATCTCCAGATCCACAATAATTATCTTGAGCAGGAGGGCAATCCCTACACGGAGTACGTGCATTGATACAGTTTCCATTCCTTCCACTAGGCGCCATTTCTATACAATGGCATAAACTAGATTAGTTTATGAATCAAAATACATAATTCCATACTTATAAAATACTTAACATAAATTGAACTATTTATGGATATAATCCATAATCATAAAAAGGTTTTATTTGAAGAAGTATATACTCATAACTGTTCATAGTGGTTTGTAAAGAAAATGAGAATTATCCTAAGCATATCCCCCGGGAGTTTCGTAACCAAGAGTGCAGCAAGACCCGTTGTCGTGCACCAGTTCCCGTTCGAGTCCAGCTCAAAACGGTGTTTTCGGGTTTTACCCCTAGGTACATCTGTTCCAGAGCCGCCTCTACCTGCTCGTATCCAGACAGGGATGTATTGCTCAGAAAATTCACAAAATCTCTACAATACCAAAATTTTTAGAAAGTTCTTCTATACTAATCCTCAAAGTTCATCTTAGGTCTACTTGCTCTAATCAGAGTTTGTCTAAATCTAGCTTACAAGGTTTGTACTAAACTGCCTCTGATACCAACTGTAACACCCCGACCCCAGGTACCGAGAGTCGGTGCATTACTTCGTAACATTGTCATGATCACAAAAGATCATGTCTCGAAAGACCGATTAGTTTATTAGCCTTGGAAACACTAGATACATTCGTAAACGTTACATTACATCATAAAGTGAAAAACTACAATAACATAGTCTCCATAGTCCACACTTCTATCCTCTTCGGACTATCCCTGTAGGTCATTCATAAAATACTTCTTCACATCCTGGAAAATATTAAAACATTGAAAGGGGTGAGCTCAGATGCTCAGTAAGGTTAACAATATAGCGGAAGCTTTCATAAATAAACATTAACATTTAAGGCAATGTATAACTAAAACAAAAGCCTTTTAAACATGAACTTCAACATAATATGGCAAAAGTAAAATGAGATAATGCCATTCACTTCTTCACATGGATATTCTACTGGTCGAATAATCACATGCAATATCAATAACCACTTTCATAATGAGGGAATGTATAATGTCGGACATTCTGAAATACTTTGTCAAGGCCTCAGCCAAGACGTCTAAAATGATTAAGGCCTCGGCCAAAACCATAAATCAAATTGGGAAAGGGCCTCGGCCAATTCCACATCTAGTTCTCTCATGAGACCTACCGATGCATCGAGGAGCTATAGCGGGCTCCACCCGTCACATGTTAAGTCCAATACATTCCTCATATGAATAGGTTTAAACATATCATAAACCATAACATAATCGTATCACATAAAACATGCATAAAGGAAACATAACATTTCCACATTTCAATCACAAGATATCAATACAACATATTGATATAATAAAAACGCTTTCAAAACCATTTTTAATACCAAAATAAAAGAAAGTTAAAACTTTGTATTTATTTTTCATTAAAAAAAAGATGGCTTGTAGAGGATGCCGGAACTCAAATAATGGTCACGGCGGCGGAGAAGTCGTTGTCGCCGCATAAGTACGGAAAGAAAAACATTCCCTTTTGTCTTTTAGCAAAACGCTTCATTTAAAAATATTCCTTTTGAATAACTGTAAAAGTCAAATGGGTTTATACACCGTATAAAAGAAAGTTGTGTATAAAACCAAATATGCCTCAATGAAAGGGGATTGAGACGAAGTCCTTACAAAGATAATTTTTAAAATAAAATAGATATATTATGTGTATTCACTATAGGTACACATAAAGAAAGTAAAAATACAAAATAAGACATAATAATATCATGACATAATTTTAAAGTAGGAGATTAACCCAAAGAATGGAAGTTGGGTTAGGAAGTTCCCTTACCTCGTGTCTGACTTGAATCAACCATTATTTAACCTCCTGAATAATAAACTAGAGTTAATATATACCTTATTAAAAACCATTTTCAATTTTATTATCCTTATTATATCAATTATTACAATTATATGAACATTATGTAATTATTTAAGTTAATAACGGTTGTTTTGTCGATCTTTGGTACTTGAGTCAACAATAAACTTCTTATAATTACAAGTTGTTTATGTGGTAGAATATCCATTATCTCAAGAATTATATTCATGATTTAGATGTCATATATATCTTATATATCCAGTATATACATTCATTTATAATATTACGTAACATTTAGAGGTAAGAAATGAAATGCACCGTTCATGGAGACGGTAAGCTGTACGTACGCATGAATGCTACTTTCATTTCAATTTCATATTTAATGGAACAAAATTATAATGATATAAATGTATAATATAATTCTATTATAATATAGTGTATAATACCATTTACTCCATCCTGTATACATCCCACATATGGCATTAACGATTCAAATCACTTTGAGGGGGCGGTAGTCCGCACTTCCTAAAATGAAATTATCGCGTTTTACTCATAATGGAAATCATAAAGTATGCCATAAATGAGAAATACAGAAGCATATTTAAAACATAAACATATCATATATCATATATAAAAATATTGACATCTTAATGGCCACCTTTGAAGGTGTTATATGAGTGTTGAACAATCATCGTTTCGTGAGGCAGAAATTCACCATCCACAGAAACCGTATGTTCTTTATCCATTAGATATAGGTGTGTGTAAGTGTAGCTCGAATCCTTCTTATAACAACATCCTAGTATATTGAGGATACTGGTGTTGTTCCAAAATAAATGAATAAAAAGAGTTTAGAGGGTTTGAGAAGAAAAATAAAACAAAACAACATTAGAGAAGACATTACCTCAAAATCGGGTAACTCTTTTTTGATTTGAGGCAAAGGCTTCCTTGGAAAGAGTTCTGCCCAAAGTGAGGCTTCTAGGAGTAAGAGGGGGATGTTGGGAGAGTATTTGGGCAGAGTTTGGCTGAGCCAAATGTCTTGAAGGTGTGAATAAAGTGTGAGAGGTGGGGGCCTTTTATAAGTGGAGAGGAGGGGCTCTTTTGGAAAGATTGAAATGTTACATTATTACACAATGATATTCGGATTATAAAGGTCACACACTTATATAATTCGTGTCTAAGGTGATAAGGGTTCGAAATCTACCCATCCAATAGTCTTTGGACAAGTGTAAGCCTTGGATTTTACATTATCTTTTCATTTTATTAAAATCGTTAAATAATGAGGTCATCGCTGCATCATAATAATGTCATAAATAATTTAATTTATTTAATGTCTAAAAATTATAAACAAACTACTATGATGTATTAAATCTTTTTATCTTTCTAATGAATATTTATAGTCAAAATTTGGACTTGTGTAACCCCACTTAAAAACTGTTTTAGTAAAATAACTCATGTTTGTGTCAATTTAATTTTAACATTAAATAAATATATATTAATGTCATTTTCCAATTAAAGTGGCTCCATGGGGTCCCCAAGTTGACCCATGGGTTGTCTTGGTCGGCCATGACTCATCCAATAGGAGTAGGACAAGTTTCATGCTCATCTTATATTATTAAAACATTATTTATACCTTAAACTACACTAATTACCTCTAATCGCGATTAAGAACTTAAAAGTTACTATTCACCAAAAAATTATTTTAATCTCATTGAACCAAATTTTACTTCTTAATGACAACCATGTATGTAGGATTTTTGAAAATAAAATCACAGAAGTGGTAATATTTCATTTAAACGAAAAATCAGTTATTTAACTACCACTTAGTGGTTTCACTATTCATCAAAAATTGAAGTTTTTCAGAACAAGGCCAAA
Source organism: Viscum album (assembly GCA_963277665.1). Lineage (NCBI taxonomy): Eukaryota > Viridiplantae > Streptophyta > Magnoliopsida > Santalales > Viscaceae > Viscum > Viscum album. The sequence continues at coordinate 660,536,652 of OY728140.1, forward strand.
ATTTCACCCTAAGCTATAATTGATATTCCGAATTAAAAAATGATGTCTATTTTAAAAAATTACAAACATATAAGTTTCATTAATTAATTTTATAATTAATTCCCGCTGTTACGACAAATAGCGTGTTTTTAAGAAACAATTTATATCAAAAGATTGGCAATTGTTTATGTCCAATTTCAATGTTAAATTAATTCTAAAGACCACCATTGGATAAAATGGTAAAAATATATTCTAATTATACCTTAAAACCACTAAATAGTATAATTTATCACAATAAATTATTTTGATTTAAAAGTTGTTTTATGAATTTTTCACTATTCATAAAAAATTAGAAGTTCTCAGAAAAATACCAAAAATTCAACATAGGCTAATTTCGATATTCCGAATCCAAAAATGAAGTCCATTTTGAAATATAAAATTTCTATAATTTTAAAAAGTGGTTATTACTATTCATAACGGCTACTTTGATTAGTCGTGGTGTTTTAGAACTCAAAGTTGCGTACAATGCAAGCTATTGCATTATTGAATGAGAAGCGTATCGTGGAAGCTCGAGGTGTTACACATATAAATAAAATGAGTATAAGGGTATGAGAACTTGAACTTATCATTTTAAAAACAAAACCAATATATCATAAATCAAAATCATGAGTCATAGGATAAATCATGGATGTTTTTAAGACAAAAATTGTAAGGAAGTCAAATAACATGATCATAGAGAGAATAAAAATTGGTTTTAGACATCGAATTATGGAATATAAAAAATCATAGAAATTGTTTTCCATAGTAGTTAATGTTCACCTCCAATACTATCATAGTGGATTGGGTTCACTCCCCAAACCATCAAAGAAGTTGAGGATCACTCACATAACTTTCATATTGGTTTGGGTTAACCACCAAACTATCTTTGTATTCAAGGTTAAAACCCAAGAATATCATAGTTGATTGGATTCACTCTCCAAACCATTAGATTAGTCAAGGTTCACTCCAAAGACTTTGATAGTGGATATAATCTCTAACTGAACTGGGTTCACTCCCCATTACATTCCTACTAATCTCATGAGATATATATATTTATGCAATTCATCAAAGGTAGATATAGGTCAAACCCTTAACATAATAAAAATGATACATATGTGTGGTACAGGATCATAAAACATTCACCATATTATAACCCATTAAATGAAATGGGTTTCAAAAAAATTTCATCATATCAAAAAACCAAGAAAAGTAATGGGTCCCATAGAAGTATTATCATTATAAACATAAACCATCACTACCAAGAAAAAAAACATTATAATTGGATCATATAATTAGTAAAAATAAGTTAAATAAAGGGTTATTATCTTTAATAAATAGAAATACCACTATAGGATCAATAGAACATTCTTGATGAAAATACCCTTTCTAGTTTGAAAATAAATTTTAAAGAAATTTATTTTTTATAGAATTTTATAGAAAATGTATAATTTTAAAATAACCATGTAAAAATATTAATTAATTTCATGTAAATTATTTATTGAATTTGGTGGGAAATTCCTTTCATTACATATAAGTTAAAAGAATACTTTCCTTTGATTTTTGTAAAAACTCAACAGTTCCGTATTTGGAAAATAGAAAGAAATTTCCTATTAAATAATTTTGAAAAAAGTCAAACATGGGTATAAATGAATTTAAAAAATCAATTGAAAATGCATAAAATATATTTTTTAATTTTTATTTAAACAAGTATATTACATAAATATAAATTTTGACTGAAGATATTTTCATTAAAATTATATTTTTGGTCTCCTAAATAATTAAGGTGAGAAAAATTAAAATAAACCATGTAACGTCCTGGATCATAGTTGCATAGATTTGGTGGTTATTTTATTATATTTTTACTAGATATTTAGAGTCACATCCCAATGGACCGAACGGTTTAGTAGTATTGAAAAATTAGATACACACATGAATCTGACATTATAATTGAATTCTTAAAAAACAACATATTATTTTGTTTGACTAATTCATTATTCCATTTATTAAATATCTTTTTATTAATCACAAAATAGTTCTTGACATCATTGGGAAAAGAAAATTAAGAAAGGTTAGAGATAATATTCATATTATGGCTATTTTTATAGATGAATCTATTGTGGATAAATATAGAAAAATCAATATAGAAAGGTAAATAACTGGAACACATTCAATTTAAAATACAACTTGAACATGAATTATAATATGGAAGGAATAAATGCTGGTAAAACAATTACATATAATTAATCACATTAAATTGAAACATATGATGGCTATAATCTTGCCTGAAGAGATTCCCTGAGAAATTTTCTTCACCCCTTATGGTTTGTTCACACATGCGATGGGGTGCCACCTGTCAGAAACCATTTCGTCCTTCTATCATTTTATTTGTTATTCTTTATTTTTGTCATGTATATTGGTTTCTACTTGGGATATTCCTTTTGGGTGGAACTAAATCCTTTGATGACCTTGGTTTCTATCATAGTTCATCTATGTGGAGTATACCATCTCCTTGTCTTTTTTTCTTTTTATGACCTTGGATTCTATCATAGTTTATCTCGTGTTCATGAGAAATAAATTTTCCAAAAATATGATAAAAAACATATATATTAATGAACTCCCAAACTCAAAAAAGAAGATAAATGTGATGTACGATAAGAGCTCCAACAGTGGGGACTATAGAGAAAAGAATCCTTAATTTCCATCAGTCGGGAAATGTGGAAGGAGACACCCTGGAATGTTTCTCAATAGAACAAATAAATTCTTTACTTGTGGGAAATAAAGACAAAATGTAAAGAATTGCCGAGGAAAAATGAAGAGTTTTATGGATAAAAATAAAAATGGTCCCAAGAATATATTTACAAAAATTTTCCATAAATGTAGGGGACCTGGCCATTACCTGAGTGAATGCCCTTTTCTATAGGATATTTTCTTGGTCAAAGAAGAAGCTATGTGGAAATAAATGGTTGGATAAATGTTTAAAAGTATTAGTGATCCTTGTTTATGGGATTACATTGGAATAAATTTCTATTGTATTTGTAACCTTGCAGTTTTTCATGTGAAAATGATATTTGAGGAAGAATTATATTTTCTCTTGTGGATATATTTATAAAAAAACATTTGGTTTTATATGATCATTGGGTTTAAAAAAAATTGCAACTTATTATATTTTTTAATAAATATGAAAGGTATGAGGTAACATTTTTTGTTAAATTATGTTATGGTTATTTTGATAAATTTATCTCATTTTTTTAATATTATAAAATATAGTTTTTGAAAAAGGAAAAAACACAGACCGTGTGACAACCCATCACATCAGACAAAGATGTGGGAATCGAACCCAAAACCAGAGTGTGATTGGGATTTATCGCCTACCACTGGACTACGTGAAGTCCCTGGTAAGTGTGACTAATTATTTTTAGTTAAATGATATTATTGATCAATAATAAGTTGATTTGTGATATTATGGCTTATCAAATGAATACCCTTAGTGTTGAAAAATGATTTTGTGATGACGTAATAAATGTTATTTTAGAAGACGTTTTCTCTCTTGGGAACACTATATGCCTAAGGAAAACAGAATACTATGAGATTTCATTTGAGAAGTAATGGTGGATTTTTATCAATGTTTTTATTATGGATTTATAATGATTTGGGTTATTTATTGAAATTATTATCCTATAATAGAGAATTTGTGATTAGGTTAATTAATTTTAAGTATGTGACTTTAAGAGTAGTCGATGCCATCTAGAGATATAATTTAACGTGGAAGACCACATAAACAAATTATTATAAGTTTTGGGTTTCAATATTAGTTTGGATTGTATTGAAGGATTTTAAGGACAATTGTTTATTAAATGGTAATTAATAAACTTTAGGGTATTGTTGGTTTAATTTTAGAAATTTAGATTAGTGTTTCTTTTTCTAAAGGAATGTCCTTTTGGGGGATCATCTGATCTTGTACTAACCTTTTTTTGTTTTGATTAATCTCTATAGACATGGTAAATATATAATTTAGCCTTGGTGGATCATCTGATTCTCTAGTAGTTCATTCTAGCTCTTCTACTGTGACTAAGTTATCTTGAATACTCATCATTTGAAAAAAATGAGTTAGTTGTAGAAATTTATTAAAGAATGAAACTCTACTTAAAAAGTAATTATATATCTTTACGTTCTTATTCAATCTCATATATAAATTCATCATATTTATGAAACGAATATTAAAACAAAAAAACGTTGTTCATTTACTTTTCTTACTGGGAAACTAATGACCGTTTGTCCCATCAAAAGTTTGTGGTTTTCTTGTTGTTAACTTTTTCCTGATTACGTTTTTTATCCCTCTGCATCATATCTTTACACATAGTTTATCATCTATATCCATGCTTTTCTACATGGAATCCTAGTATGGGTTATCTTGGGTGACCTATGTACTTCTCTTTCATTCTTTTAATGTGATATTTTTATTGACTCTTCTTCCAATGTGGGACTTTAAATTATGTTCCCAAGCCCGATTTTAAAAATTGAGAGGATACAATTTCCAAAAGGGAGGAAGAATGTAACACCCTAATCTTCCACGGTACGTTTCCCTTTGAATAATGTAATAGCTTGCGTTGTACGCAACTTCGAGATTCTAACACACCGCGGCCAATCAAACTAGCAGTTATGAATAGTAATACCGACTTTGTGAAATTTTATAAATTTTATCTTCCACAATGGAATTCATTTTTAGATTCGGAATATTGAAATTAGATTAGTGTGAGTTTTTGGTATTTTTCTGAAAACTTTCAATTTTTGATGAATAGTGAAAAAACCCGAGTTATCTTTTAAAAACGATTATTAATTAAATAATTATTTATTTTATTTAAATTTATTTTAGGTCAAAATTGATACATAATACCTATATAAGTTCAATATAATTCATTGGAGTTGGTTTATAATAATTTTAGATGTATAAAAATTTTATTGAACTTTTTAACCGTCTTTTACCCACCTCCTAGGAGAATTCGCAAATTCACATAAAACATAATTGTACCTCTTATGTGAGAAGAATCTGAAAACTCTGAGAGAGTCGGTTGATATTAGTAATTAAAATTTGGTTCAATAAGATAAAAATAATTTTTGGTGAATAGTAACTTTTGACTTTTATTTAGCACACTTAAAAGTAAATTGGGTAATTAAGGGTAAAAATGATATTATTATTACCCTAAAACATGTCTTAATTATATTGGATAATTTTAATTCCACCAATAAATACCTTAGGAATAAAATATGATCCTTTAGGTCCACTTGTATTAGATTATGACACTTATTATTATTTTATTTAAAGAAGAGTTAAAAGAGTTAAAATCTAAGATTAATAACTAATTTTTTTTAATATATGGTTATAGATAAGATAAATTGGACTATAAATATTAATTAGAAAGATAAACTGATTTCTTAAATAATTGTATTTTATTTATATTTTTTAGACTTTAAATAATTTAATTTATTTATGACACAATAATGATGCAGTAATTACCTAATTAATAAAATATTAAACTAATTGATATTATATATATCCAAATAAATGTAATTTGAGACTATTTATGAATTAAAAAAAACTTATTGGTTAATATGACATAATAATATTGGTTAGATGAATTTTTTCGATGTAATAATGTTGTTACGAATTTTGCAGGAACAAAATACCAAATAGTGTAAAAATTGACATAAAAGTGTTTTTAAAACAAATATTATATTAATAATTGATATTCTATTCCTAAAAATATAAATTTCTTCCAAAAGAATTATATAATAATAGGTGTATCATTAATTAACCACTTGGGGTTCTCTTGAAAGTATATATTATGGTTATTAATCATATAATAAAAAAATACAAAGAGACATGGTAAATGTCAAACTATTTAACTAAGAGTTAGATCTAAATGATAAGGTTAATATAGTGATTCAAACCTGTCTAAAACCTATTGGATGAGTGGTTTATGACCCATACCCACATTATACATTATTTAATCCACTTTGTAGCCATTAGAAACCGAAAATGACTTTATTATAAAATAATATTTCCAGCTTTTCCTAAGGTACCCCTCACCCCTCTTATAAAAGGGAACTTCCCCCTTCTCTCTAATTCATACCTTCAAAGCCATTTGGATAGGCCATCCTCTTCCCAAATACCCTCTAAACTATCCTCCTTTCATCCTAGAGGCCTTCCTTTAGTCAGAAATCCAACCTATTGAGCCCTTTTGTTCAAATCAAAAGAATGAACCCGAAGAAGATGTAAATATTTCATCACCTCTTTCAAGTTCATTTATTCCTCCAGTTCCTCTTTCTTGGTTATCTCCATTCTAAAATAATAACTATAGTATATTATATATATTTCCATGTTATTATAAATATGTTAAAACCATATTTATTATTATATCCATCCTTTTAATGACATGTCACCATACGTGCGTACGTACGACTTACCGTCTCCACGTTGTGGTGTAATTGTTATTCAATACATTATTATTTGGATGGTTATAATAATGATGTGTAATTGATTTAAATAATAAATATAACATGATACTGATTCTGTATATATGATATATGATCCAATTATATTTTATTTTAATATCAAAATAATGATATTGTCGCTCGTGCGTACGTATGGATTACCGACTCCACGAACCCGATGAGATTCATTCCCCATCATATCAATTCAAGACTAATTTTCATTTGATGATTAAAACTAATGTTTAGAGACTTGATATCATTCTGGATATGAATAATATACATCCCATACATAACAAATATGAATCACATAACAAATAATATATAGAAAAACGAATTCGTTAACACCCGAAACGACGATAATACTAAGATATTATTAACAAAGAAATGTTAAAAGATCATATATGATTTCATATTAATGTATATGATTCTTGAATAATTTAATAACAATCATTTCACCATTATACATGAGTTTAACCTACCCTCGACTGAGGAAAAGTAAAAAGTAAGGGGTTTCTTATCTCACTTTTAATTCGGTGATATTTCCATTGTTCACAAATTATTTATTGCATGTGGTGTATTGTGTACTTAAAATTGATATATATTATCATGATTCTCTTTATTTTCATGTTATTATGAAATTCATTTGGTGGTTATTAACTTTTGATCATATGACTCAATTTATTACAAAGAAGTAAGGGTTTGTCATCTCACTTTTATTCTTGTGAGATTCATGCTATATTGGCCACTATCTCATTTTGTGTGGGGTATGTACTGCCCCTGATTGTATTAATTTTGTAATATAGTAGTAAAGACATGGAAATTTCAAGGGAAATTTTTTTCTAAATTTTCTTTTGGATTTTACAAGAACACAGTTTTTGACGGCGCCTAATTCCGAGGACCGGTGTGCCCAGAATCATTTTACAAAGTTTAGCTCGGGTACATTCAGTGAACGAACGAGCGGGTTTTTCTAACTTTTGAATCGGTGCTCGGAATTGAATTCTGAGGGCACCGATGGAATCGCAGCGCCAGTATGTGCTTAGAAACACCTCTTATAGAGTTGCGTTTTCTCGGGTGTGGTTTTTAATTTTTGGGCATTAAGTTAAGAAATAAAATAATGTGGTGTGACAAAATTTATTTTATTTCACTTAAATCCACTTAAAGCCACTTTAAGCTGCTTAAGCTGAGTTGAAGCAGATAGGGTGGAACCCAAAAATATCCTACCCTCTTGGTAGAATATTTGTGAGGTGGGGCCCACACAAGCCCCACTATTTCATTCCCTCTGAGTAACGCACCCGCGAAAATCCTTTTTAAATAAAGTCAACCGACGCGTTTTCATAAAATTCTAAACACCCCTATTAATTGGGAAGTCAAGTCTTACCATTAATTCATCGAATTAATGGTTCATTACTTCATTTAGAATTTTATAAATATTGGCATGAGAATAAAATAAGACCAATACTTGTTTTCTCTTAAGGGTTGCTTGTTGATAGAATTGGGAGAAGCTTGAAGATCTTCATCCTCCTTCGTGGAGAACGCGAATAACGTGAAGAATGCGAAGAACGTGAAGAATGCGAAGAACGCCGGCCTCCGACGAAGGGCGATGAAGAACGCCAAACCCTCGGAGATTGACGACGTGATGCAGACAGTTCTCCCTCTACGACCCTTCTTCCACGACAATCCATCCCCGCAACAATATTCGATCGACAACTTGAGGTAGGGGGTTTAAGTGATTTTTCCTTACATGATTCTCTTCCGTCTTTTATTCGCGTTATTTAGACCACATGATATTAGTTAACGGGAGGAGGCCGGACCGCAAAAACACGACCGTCCCCCTACCTTTTTTTGTTGCGGATCGAATGAATTGATGTGGTGCCGTCGCACCGGGCGGGATAGAGCGGCAAGGATGCGTGACAACGTCACACCACGCGGGATCGAGCGACAAGCATTCGCGACATCGTCACGCCGCGCGGGATTGAGCAGCAATAATGCGCGACGTCGTCACGCCGCACATTCAAATTTTAAACTCTCGTGCGTGGTTATTTGATTGCAAGGTGTTCGTATAATTTATTTTGGATAAATTATACCCTCGTCAATGATTAAAATCATGTGTTTATTATTTTCCAATTGATAACACCTAACGCGGAGGGCGCGGTCCGAATAAAAACGGCCCAACAACCCTCCACCACTTTTTTATCGATGTGGAGATCGATGAACAACGAAGAAGCAGGCCGCCATGGCGTTTGAGGGCCTTGCAGTGAAGATCGGGTCCTAGGAGAACCACTGGCAAAGACCGCACGCAAAACGGACCACCGGAGCGCGTCCAGTGGTCCGCGGAAGATCCCGCCGGCACGCCGCCGGCAAAACCTGCCATGGCTGAAGCCGCGGCGGCGAAGTCGGTTCCACGGCCATGTGGAACCAAGGGGCGAAATGCGGCCGGCATGTCGCGTCCGGGTGCCGCGGGCGGCCCCCGCGCTGTAACAACCCGAAATTTTGAATAAATATTGTTTCCAAATTTTATGTGTTATTTTTTTTATACTCAACAAAAATGTTTCATTTAATAACATGAGTATAATTAAAATGAGGCCGTTGGGTTTTGACTGTTATATGACCATTGGTCAATATGACCGCTGGAAACTAAACATTTTGATTATTGTCACTAAATACAATTAATCTTGGTTAATTATTATAGAAAGAAGATTCGATGGCCTCACCCAGTAGTCTTGGACCGATCAAAGTCCATCTAACAGAACTTGGGAAGGAGGTAGCACCACTAGGCTTTGCTCTGGACCAAACCCAAGCAGAAATTCATCATGTGAAGCTAGAATGGAATCGCCTTCGCGAGAAGTTCAAAATGATAGAAATTACTACTCGTGCGATGTTGGCCGAGCCTCCCTCGGATTCTCTCACCTTAGCACACCTTACACTTAGGTCCTATGCTGGTGTGATAAGGGTCTTTGTAAGGAGACTGTAACTGCCTTGTGTAATCCTTTTTTTTTAAATAAAAATTGGGATTTCTTCTTATGATGATGTTTATGACTTTTCAAATGTCCGGATAAATAAAGTATGCATATTTTTGGTGAATTTTAGAGAAATGATATTTTAAAAAATGTTTATGTAAACCTTAAATAATTAAAAATGTGTAATGATTTTCTAAAAATGGTCTTCAACAATTATATTCAGTAATAAAATTATAGTCCAATAAGATCAACTTGATTTTTGATGAATAGTAAATTGTGAATAGTGATTTTATGATTAGGATTATTAATGTGTCCAAATGGATAAGTAATCTCACTTAAAGAAAGTATTAATATAATCTAGACACCTTGATTAAGTAATCTGATTCAATAAAATGGTTAAATAACGGTTTCATAAATTATTATTCAAGTATTAGTTTTTTTGGGTGAATAGTGTTTTTTAATTAAAAAATAAATTAAAAATATTTAGAAAATTATTTTTATAAAATGGATTTCATTTTTGAACTCAGAGTATCGATATTCTGTTAAGGTAATTTTTTAGGATTTTTCTGAAAAAAATTGAATTTTCGGTGAATAGTGTATTTATTTAAAAATAAAATTAAAGATATTTAGAAAATTATTTTTATAAAATGGAGTTCATTTTTGAAATCAGACCATTGATATTTGGTTAATGTGATATTTTGGGATTTTTTCTGAGAAAGTTGAATTTTCAGTGAATAGTAAAAGTACAGTATTAGGGTTTTGGTATGTTTAATGACATCATAACTGTGTCATGATGATGTCATGAGATATTTTAAGGGATGGTCGACTAAAGAGGATGAATTATTGTGTGGTGGTCCCCATGTGGCCTAACTCTATGGGAAGTACCATGGGAGGGCCCATGCCATTGAGAAAACCACTTTTGAGGTGTCTCTTGGCCATTAATGCCTTGTCCCTTCACTTTCTCTATAAATACGAAGATATCCTCTCATCCTTTCGACTCCCCACTCTTCCCCAACGATTTTATGGTCTCCGTACCTCCCAAGGAGTCCGCCCAAGGTTACCCCAAGCCCTCAAGGTCCCAACCTTTGAGTTTTAAGAGTTATGTTTTAAGGTAAGGGATCCAACCTCTCTCTTTCTTTTCAAATAATCTCTTTTATGTCATTCCTTTTATGCTCCATGTTCATATGTTGGAGTATGTTCTTTTATATTCATTATACTGTCCTTTTTATGTTCATATGATGAGAGAACCCCTCTTGCTCTCATCATTTCATTTTATGAAGGTTTTAAGTGGCGCAGTTAGGCTGCCGAATTTTTAAGGGATTCTTTCACCCTTCTCATTTTCAAGATCTATTTACATGTCAAGTCTTTCAAGATCCTTTTTATTATGTTGGGGTATGATCTCTATATCTATCATACTGATCTATTATGATCATATGATGAGATACCCCATTTGATCTTTTCAAATTAGTATTTGAAGTTTTAAGTGGCACCGTTAGGCTGCCGAATTTTTAAGGAATTCTTTCACCCTTCTCATTTTCAAGATCTATTTTCATGTCAAGTCTTTCAAGTTCCTTTTTATTATGTTGGGGTATGATATCAATATCTATCATACTGAACCCTTATGCTCATATGATGAGAGACCCTATTTTGATCTTGTCAATTCATTTTTGGTTGAAGTTTAAGTGACGCTGTTAGGCTGCCGAATCTTTAAGGGATTTGTTCGCCTTTCTCATTTTTCAATGATCTACTTTCATGTCAAGTATTTCAAGTTTTTTTTGTTTTATGTTGGGGTATGATCTCTATATCTATCAAACTGATCTCTTATTTTCATATGATGAGAGTCCCTATTTGATCTCGTCAATTCATTTTTGTTGATGTTTAAGTGATGTCGTTGGGCTGCCGAATTTTCATAAGAGAAATCTTATTTTTGTCTTCCTTTCATGTTATTCGTTTAATATGGTATACCTTTAAAATTTCATTACCATGTTCTAAAGTACTTTATATTATGCCCCTATACTATTTTTATAGATCATTTATGAGTTGGCGACCCATTTCCTCTCTCTTTTCAATGTTTTCTAAAACCCTGTAACGTAGCTGTTATGCTGCAGAATTTTCATCTCAAAATGCCTCTCTCTTTTCTTAAAAGTATTTTATGTTATTAAGTGAATACTAAAAGATATTATTTCTATAGACGTATTCACATATATATCAAAATGTTCTTTTTTAAATTCTGGTATTTACATACATGAAACCCGCTTTCCCTTTCCGTGGGTTTTAAAGTAACGTAAATATATTGTCTTTAAAGCAGTTTTTAAAACGTTATGATTATGAAATGAAACCCATTTATTTTATGCTATATGGGTTATTTATGAAATGTTTGATGTTGATATATGAGGATCACATGATAATAAAGGCAAATTTAAGGGTGCGCCCTGATAGCGCTCCAATGCATTGGGTAATGATGTAACCACTAGAGATTATAATTTTCACTATATCTTGGTGAATAACCTTGGTAATTCTCAAATGACACCTTGGGGATGGACCTTAGTGATATGTTCATGATTGTCTATGTTAAATGATGTAGCCACATCTTAAAGTTATGAAAAATGTTATTTTTATTATGATATGCCACATGATTTCTTTCTCATGCCTTAAAGTTCTTTTGCAAGACATAGTTGATGTATCCCAAGTTCACATGTTAAATGTTTCCCTTGTTTCCCTTACAGGGCCTTCTACTCACCCTTTCATTTGATGTATGTCCCTAGGTTATAATATGCAGTAATGAAGCTAGGATGAACATGATGATAATCCTTTCAAGTGAATAAGAAGAATGTTTTATGTTTTCATGTTTTATGTTCCTAGTTTCCAAGACACTAAACCTTAAAGATCCTCGGTTTTGTAAACTGTAATGAAAGTTTATGTGATAAAAAGGCAGGATGCTATAGTTGGTATCAAAGGATGGTTTAGTTATTTGTGGAAATTAGGATATGAAAACTTTAGGAAGAAGCATATATAAAATTTTATATATAGGAAATCTTCCTGGTATTTTGGTGAGTATTGAGTAATGGGTTGCCAAAAAAATACATCCCTGTCTGGATACAAGCAGGTAGAGGTGGCTCTGGCATTGATGTACATAGGGGTAAAACCTGAAAACTCCGCTTTGAGCTAGACTCAAACAGGAACTAGTACACGACAACAGGCCTTGCTGCACTCTTGGTTATGACACTCCTGGAGGATATGCTTTGGTAAATTCATAAGCTTAGTATGAACCATTGTTAAAGGAACAAAGATAAAATAAAATAAAGATTCACATAAGAATATATGATCATGGATAACCTAGATGGGAACCTAGGGGATCACAAGTTAGGGTATACTTTTCTTCTACAAGTTATCCTTATATGCATTAAGTTCCTTTTCATGATTATTAGCTAAGTATTTAAGCCCCTAATTATACTTTCTATTCTTAGTTAATGGTGGGAAATGGAAGAACATGTCCCTATAACCAATGTGATAGGAAAGGTGACGATTGCCATATTAATATCACAGAAATGATTAGGGGATTAAAAGATGATTATTATTTTGGAAGACGTTCACTATTTTGGGGACCCTATATGATCGAGGTAAATATATTACTATGGTATTTACATTGAGGAGTAAGGTTGAATTATATTTTGAAGAATCGACGAATTTAAGGTGGACTTATAGTAATTTAGGTTACTTATAGGAATTATTAACCTATCTTGGGTAAAATATGTTTAGGTTATCTACTTTCGTTATAAGATGTTAGGAGTGGTTGATGTTGTTTGGATATGAACAATGAAGTTTATTTTGGAAGACTATGTTATCAAATCCTTCTTGTATTTGGGTTTCAATTTTAGTTTGGTTTATTTTGAGGAATCTAAAGGAAAGTTATTTATGGAATGGTCTATGATGAACTTTGGGTAGTACCATGGAACTTTGATGATTTAAAAGTATTTTCCATTCCTATGGGATTCTTTCTTTTTGAAGAGTTTTTTTACCTTACCCTTTCGGTTTTTGGGATAATGTTTAAAGATAGAAGAAATAGGTAGTCAATCTTTTGTGGATTATGTGATTCTCTAGAAGATGATTCTTGTGTTTTGATGAGACCAAGTAGTTCTGAATGCTCATCGTTTGGAGAAAAGATTAGTTTTTGTAGAAATTTATTAAAGGATGAAACTCTACATGAAGGTAGGTATATTTCCTTATGTTTTTGTTCTATGTAGTAAATGAATTCCTCAAAATTATGAAAAGTAACATAAAACAAAAACATTGTTGGTTTACGTTTCCTACTAGGTAATCAAAGACCATTTACACACAACATAATTTTGGGATTTTCTTATGGTTAACTTTCTACTAATCATGTTTTCTATCACTCTCCCTCAGAACTTGACCCTTTGTTTTCTCCTCCATGTCCATGTTTTGCTACATGGAATCCTAGTGTGGGTTAACTCGGGTTACCTTTGTACTTCCCATTCTTTCTTTTAAAGTAATAGTTTTACTGCCTCCTTTTTCGATGTGGGACATTCAATGAAATTTCAAAACCCAATTTTAAAAATTGCGAGGACACAATTTCTTAAGGGGGGAAATTGTAACGACCTGAAGTTTTGAATAAATCTTGTTTCCTAATTTTATGTGTTATTTTACTTTTTTTATACTCAAAAACAATGATTCATTTAATAACATGAGTATAATTAAAATGAGACCGTTGGGTTTTGACTGTTATATGACCATTGGTCAATATGACCGCTGGAAACTAAACGTTTTGATTATTGTCTCTAAATAAAATTAATCTTGGTTAATTATTATAGAAAGAAGATTCGATGGCCTCACCCAGTAGTCTTGGACCGATCGAAGCCCATCTAACAGAACTTGGGAAGGAGGTAGCACCACTGGGCTTTGCTATGGACCAAACCCAAGCCGAACTTCATCGTGTGAAGCTTGAACGGAATCACCTTCGCGAGAAGTTCAAACTGATAAAAATTACTACTCGTGCGATGTTGGCCGAGCCTCCCTCGGATTCTCTCACCTTATCACACCTTACACTTAGGTCCTATGCTGGTGTGATAAGGGGCTATGTAAGGTGATCGTAACTGCATTGTGTAATCCTTTGTTTTAAATAAAAATTGGGATTTATTCCAATGATGATGTTTATGACTTTTCAAATGTCCAGATAAATAAAGTATGCATATTTTTTGGTGAATTTTAGAGAAATGATATTTTAAAAAATGTTTATGTAAACCTTAAATAATTAAAAATGTGTAATGATTTTCAAAAAATAGTCTTCTACAATTATATTTAGTAAGAAATTTAGAGTCTAATAAGATCAACTTGATTTTTGATGAATAGTAAATTATGAATAGTGATTTTATGATTAGGATTAGTAATGTGTCCAAATGGATTAGTAATCTCACTTAAAGAAAGTATTAATATAATCTGGACACCTTGATTAAATAATGTGATTCAATAAAATGGTTAAATAACGGTTTCATAAATTATTATTCAAGTATTAGTTTTTTTAGGTGAATAGAGTTTTTAATTAAAAATTAATATAAAAATATTTAGAAAATTATTTTTATAAAATGGATTTCATTTTTGAACTCAGAGCATTGATATTATGTTAAGGTAATGTTTGAGAATTTTTCTGAAAAAAATGAATTTTCGGTGAATAGTGTATTTATTTAAAAATAAAATTAAAAATATTTAGAAATTTTTTTTTATAAAATGGTGGTCATTTTTGAAATCAGAGCATTGATATTTGGTTAATGTGAAATTTTTGGATTTTTTCTGAGAAAGTTTAAATTTCAGTGAATAGTAAAAATACAGTTTTAGGGTTTTGGTATGTTTAATGAAATCATAACTCTGTCATGATGATTTCATGAGACATTTTAAGGGATGGTCGACTAAAGAGGATGACTTTTTGTGTGGGGGTCCCCATGTGGCCTAACTCCATGGGAAGTACCATGGGAGGGCCCATGCTTTCGAGAAAACCACTTTTGAGGTGTCCCTTGGCCATTAATGCCTTGTCCCCTCACTTTCCCTATAAATACCAAGCAATCCTCTCATCCTTTCGACTCCCCACTCTTCCCCAACGAATTTCTGGTCTCATTACCTCCCAAGGAGTCCTCCCAAGGTTCCACCAAGCCCTCAAGATCCCAACTATTGAGTTTTAAGAGTTACGTTTTAATGTAAGGGATCCGACCTCTCTCTTTCTTTTCAAGTAATCTCTTTTATGTCATTCCTTTTATTATGTTTGGGTATGATCTATATATCTATCATACTAATATTTTATGATCATATAATGAGAGACCTCATTTTATCTTTTCAAATTAGTATTTTTAAGTTTTAAGTGGCGCCGTTAGGCTGCAGAATTTTTAAGGGATTCTTTCACCCTTCTCGTTTTCAAGATCTATTTTCATTTCAAGTCTTTCAAGTTCCTTTTTATTATGTTGGGGTATGATATCTATATCTATCATACTGAACCCCTATGTTCATATGATGAGAGACCCTATTTTGATCTTGTCAATTCATTTTTGGTTGAAGTTTAAGTGACGCTGTTAGGCTGCCGAATTTTTAAGGGATTCGTTCGCCTTTCTCATTTTTCAAAGATCTACTTTCATGTCAAGTATTTCATGTTCCTTTTGTATTATGTTGGGGTATGATCTCTATATCTATCATACTGATCTCTTATGTTCATATTATTAGAGTCCCTATTTGATCTCATCAATTCATTTTTGTTGAAGTTTATGTGACACCGTTGGGCTACCGAATTTTCATAAGAGAAATCTTATTTTTGTCTTCCTTTCATGTTCTTCATTTCATATGGTATACATTTAAAATTTCATCACCATGTTCTAAAATCCTTTATATTTTGTCCCTATACTATTTTTATAGATCATTTATAAGTGGGTGACCCATGTCCCCTCTCTTTTCAATGTTTTCTAAAACCCTGTAACGTAGCCGTTATGCTGCAGAATTTTCGTCTCAAAATGCCTCTCTCTTTTCTCAAAAGTATTTTATGTTATTAAGTGAATACTCAAAGACCTTATTTCTATAGATGTATTCACATATATATCAAAATTTTCTATTTTAAATTTTGGGATTTACATACATGAAACCCGCTTTCCCTTTCCGTGGGTTTTAAAGTGACGTAAAGATCATGTCTTTAAAGCAGTTTTTAAAACATTATGATTATGAAATGAAACCCATTTATTTTATGCTATATGGGTTATTTATGAAATGTTTTATGATGATATATGTGGCTCACATGATAATAAAGTCAATTTTAAGGGTGAGCCCTGATAGCTCTCTAATGCATTGGGTAATGATATAACCACTAGAGATTACAATTTTCATTATATCTTGGTGAATAACCTTGGTAATTTTCAAATGACACCTTGGGGAGGGACTTTGGTGATATGTTCATGATTGTCTATGTTAAATTATGTAGCCACATCTTAAACTTATGAAAAATGTTATTTTTATTATGATATGCCACATGATTTCTTTCTCATGCCTTAAATTTTTTTTTCATGACATAGTTGATGTATCTTAAGTTCACATGTTAAATGTTTCCCTTGTTTCCCTTACTGGGCCTTCTGCTCACCCTTTCATTTGATGTATGTCCCCAGGTTAAGAGATGCAGTAATGAACCTAGGATGAACATGATGAGAAGCCTTTCAAGTGTCTAAGAAGAATGTTTTATGTTTTTCATGTTTTATGTTCCTGGTTTCCAAGGCACTAAACCTTAAAGATCCTCGGTTTTGTAAATTGTAATGAAAGTTTATGTGATAAAAAGGCAGGATGCTATACGCGTGGGGGCCGCGGTTCCCTCGCTCAGCCGGTCGACCAAGCCGAGCCAACCCGCCGGGCCGGGTCGCGCCCAACCGGGTCGGACCCGGACCCGGGTCGGGTCGACCCGGTGCGGGCCGACCCAGGGGGGGGGGGGGGGGGGTCAGACCTGGTCGGTCCGGGCCCAGACCCCCCGTTTTCGGACCGTTTCAGTCTTTTGCTCATATCATGGGCTACAGACCTCCGATTGACGCAATGTCAGAAGCTATGCGATCCTCGTATCGAGGCGGTCGTTTCAACATATTACACTCAAGGTTTCGGTGAACCTTGGGTTCGTCCGGGTTGGTTCGTACACGAAACCAACCGGGCCCTCAGAGCGGAAACGGGTATATCTTGAGCACCGGACGTCCGATTGACGTGCCGTCGACTTTATTTGAATCCTCTTGATGAGAAGGAACTTCTGGCATGCCCCGCCTAAGGTTTGGACGCAGTTGGAGTATGGCCGGGTTGGATTGTACCCAAAATCCAACAGGGCCCCTGGAGCGGGAAAGCTGATATCTTTCAGACCAGACGTCCATTTGACGAACCATTAGCGGCATTTTTTATCCCTTTGAGAAACGGTCCCTATGAGTATACACTATCAGAGTTAGGGGTAGAGTTGAGATACGACCCGATTGGTTCACACACGAAACCAACCGGGCCCCGGGGAAGAAAAGGCTAGTAACTCACAGACCGGGCGTCCGATTGACACGCCGTCTATTGCGTTGAGACCCCTATGACGAGGCGGTCTGTTGAGATACTTCTTAGTGGGACTTTGTGTTACTTGGAGCATCGACCAGTAGCTCGTGGAGAGGACCCTCCCAGAGGCGAGCGTGCGGAGTACGAAGACCGTGTAGCTGGCTGAGACCTGACGACTGCTTGTCCGATTCATTTCAGAGTGACTTGCATAGCCCAGTGGGTAGAACTACTTTGTGAGGTGGTAGACCCACGGCGGAGGAGCACTACTGTGTGAGGTGGAAGACCCGTGGTACTCGACAGGAGGAGTACCTCTGTAGGCTATGAGGGGGAGCAATACTGTGTGAGGTGGCAGACCCATGGCGGGAAGCACTACTGTGCGTGGTGGCAGGCCCGCGGTACTCGACAGGAAGAGTACCTCAGCAGTCTTAGGTTGGTAAGAAGTACCTCGGAGTCATGATAGGACCTCTATACTCTCCAGAGACGGAGCTCTTCAGCAGTTACAGTTTCGATAATGAAAATCCTTGTTTGAGCTGAGACTTTTGACCTTTGTGTTTACCTCATGATTGAGATGGGTCACTAGATAACTTAGGTATATGTATGGGCATATACCTGGTTTGGGGTTATCTGTTGATTTCATGATCTTGGTGTTTTCCTCATGATTGAGATGGGTTACTTGATAACTTAGGTATATGTTTGAGCATATACCTAAGTAGAGGTTATCTGTTGAGATCTTCTTTGTGGTTATCCTTGTTGGTTTTAGTGAGACCTTGAGGGTCTCGGGGTCCCTACTGAGTATTTCTATACTCACCCTTGCAAGGGCTATGCCCACACCTCGTTGTGTTGGTTCCAGACGACGGGCAGAGCTGACGGAGGCTGAGTGTTCGAGGACTGGACGGTATCCGGAGGTGGACCACTCGACGAGTTAGTATCCCATGGGGGATGATCTAGGAGGTGCACTATCTATACCTACCATTCAGGTAGGATCCGTGGTGGATGATCCAGGAGCTACGCTATCTGTACCTACCTTTCAGGTAGGATCCGAGGAGGACGACCCAGGAGCTGCTTCCTTTCTTCCAGCTGTTTGTCTTTCTCTGTTGTACTTTCTTTTAGTTGTAGCTCTACTTTCTGTTGGGTTTGTATTCTGGCCCATTTACTTTTCAGCACTTTCTTTTGTACTTAGTGTTTTACTTCCGCTTTTACTCTGTGGTGTTTCCTTTACTTTTAGAAAGGCAATTCCTTCCCAGTTATCGGGATTTACGCCTTTGGTTCTAGTCGCCATCCTCTGGCCTATGGAAGGCGGGCTTGGGGTAGTCACGGCACGGGCCCCGAGGATGGGTCATGACAAATTGGTATCAGAGGAGTCAGTTCTACCGAAGAACTTATACTCTGATATTTTTCTTTCTGTTAAGCGATAGTGTTATGTGTACCAAGTGTGGTTTTCAGTTCAGGGAGTCCAGTGTTGGTGCGGGCGGCCGACGTATCCATACACCAGGACCCTGATAACTGATTTCCGACTTTGTGCATGAAAACACTGATTGCATGTGTGTTTCTATATATTTTAAAAGTTAGCTCAAACTAAGTCATCTCACCAGGTATAAATTGTTTGACCGTGTCACATTGTTTCTTTCAGGATGCCTCCCTGTGGATGACCAGCTAGAGCCCCGAGAGTGGTACATACTGACAGCCCACTGAGCGACGAGGCATCAGTACAGGGCCCTATCCCAGTTGAGGCACCACTGGAGGCACCAGCGGTACTACTACCCATTGGCCCACTGATGCCACCAGCCCCAGCAGCAGAGGGTGCACGTCGCTTTAGCGCACTGCATGAGTTCCAGCGCCAGAGGCCACCCAGGTTCCAGGGAGGGACGGACCCTCATGCGGATGAGGATTGGCTGGAGGCTGTGGTGAGAGTCTTCAGTCTAGTGGGGATTCCAGCAGACTTCATGGTGATCCTTGCTGCCAGCCTTCTTCAGGCAGCAGCCGGCAGATGGTGGAGCCTGATGCTCCAGATACATGAAGAGGCGACACTTCTATGGGCAGACTTCGAGAGCCTGTTCTCGGCAGAGTTTGTACCAGCCACCCTTCAAGCGGTGCGTATACAAGAGATACTTTAGCTGCGTCAGGGCAGCATGACAGTGGTGCAGTATTCAGCGAGGTTCATAGACCTCTCGTGCTGCTCCACAGATATGGTACGGGACCCGTTATTCAGGGCCCGAACCTTTGAGCAGGGACTCAGGCGAGAGATTAGATCTTCTATTGTATCTCACAGCATCCCGACGCAGACAGGGGTGTTGGAGTGAGCCCTCTTAGTGGAGAATTTCCTTGTTGAGCAGTCTCCAGCAGTAGGACCCACCACTAGCTGGAATGCGGCAGAGTATCCTATAGCAGGCAGTAGACAGAGGACGCAGAGGTCCAAGAGGACCAGACATATAGGTGGTTGACCACATGACTCATGGTCGGTAGTACGAGGAACCAAGGGGATGGATAGAGCCAGACCTTCCATGCAGTGCTACTCCTATGGCGGGATTGGTCACATGGAAGGTGACTGTCCGACCCGTCATGCAGATGACCAGCGGTTAAATTAAGAACATCCCAGGAAGATGCAGAGGTTCGATCTAGACGGACCGCAAGGAGTGGAAGGCCGAGGGAGAGAAGCTGTCCGTGCAGCTGGAGGTGGACGACGCTACGAGGTGTTGCCACCACCACCACTAGGAGGTCCACCCCGACCACAGGGGGTTGGTGGACATGGGAGAGCTCAACTTCAGGAAGCTGAGGCCTACGATCATGGAGCTCTGGAAGCAGATGGATAGGAGGGAAACTAGTGGATACGTCCCTTGTACTTCTAGTTCCATATTTTTGTTGTATTCGTGTCTTTTTACTATGAGCTGCAATAATAAAAAGACACTTATATTTGTTTGCTTTCATGTCCTTTTGTTTGGTTGATACTGAGTGGTCCCGGTTAAAACTGTTGACTTGACCCTCACTTTCGATATTTCTACTGGAGGAGACCCAGTGACCTCACACTGATGCCGACAGTGTGACTCGACCCTTGGAGGCGAGAGTGACAGTTGGATCTCTTAGTAGGTACGTCGAGGACTTACGACGTCATCCATGGCATGAATGCGTCATTCATGTCAGGATTGACTGTATTAGGCAATGGGTGTGGTTCATCCAGGGGATGAGACCAAGTTTCTCTTTTCAGAAAATGAGAAATTTTAGCTGCTCTTTCAGATCATATGCAAAGAAGGTGCTGATCATCCAGGAGTGGATGAAGACTGCACAGTGCAGTAAGAAACAGGAAACTGATGCCACTTTTAGAGACTCGAGCGTGTTAAATGTTTCAAGAAGAGGAATCTTTAAAGAGAGATGAGTATGCGAAGCGGAAGATGTGGAGGCAGAGCTAGGAGAGCAGCATGAGGGGGTGTACATCTTAACATGCTACAACCACCCGCCTTAGTTATCCCCACCAGGCTCAGGGAGCTGGAGGGCGGAGGAAGAGTGCGGCTGCATGCGGTCAAGGAGTGTGACCCAATAGATCTAAAAATGATTGAAGGGATAGACTGTGTCCACTACTAGCTACTGTAGTAACAGACGTCGATATGAATCATTCCTCCCTTTCAAAAATCTTGTCCCAGACCTAGAGTTTCCGGTAAGATGTGGACTTGACCCTCACATCTGGAGATACCTTGGGAGGAGACTCGATAATCACACTTACACCGACGGTGTGGTCAGACCCTTGAGGCAAGAGTTTTGGTTGGAATCTCTTGGTGGCAGTGTCGAGGCCTTATGACGTTAGTTTGAGTATGGAATGGGCAATAACTATTCATACTCAAATTTACGGTTTTAGGAAAACATCAGGATTGGTTTTCCTTGGTTGGCGGAAAGGAAACCCCAGGCAGCACAGGATAAACTCATGCACATTAGGGTGTGACCGACCACTCTTGAGTCAGTCAACCCTACCCTCGTGGTAGCAGTCGTTTTGAGTACCAGTTCTAAACAAGAATTGGAGACCTCTGGAGTTTGAGGATGACGACCACGTCCTTATACGGGTCTCACCTCGACGAGGTTTACGGAGATGTGACCAAAGCGGCAAGTTATCTCCGAGGTTCAGTGGACCTTCTTAGGTTCTCAGCTGGGTAGGCGGGGTGGTTTATCGCTTGACCCGTCCACCTCAGTTGCACCAGGTGCATGACGACTTCCACGTTTCTCAACTGAGGAGATACGTGCTCGACCCTTCGCATATAATCGACTATGGGGAGCTGGACGATGGCGATGGGGTGTCTTTCACGGAGGTTCCAGTGGGGATCGAGGATCAACCAGAGCGGATCCTACGAGGACGATCGATTCATCGGGTGCATTTCTTTGGTAGTACGGGAACCTCTAAATGAGCACATGGGAGCGGAAGGCTCCGATGCGTGCTCAATACCGCTTTTGTGACCCTAGTTTGGGTTAAAGCTTTACGAGGACGTAAATCCCTGAGGTGGGAGTAATGTAAAGACCCAGAAATTTTAAGGAAATTTTTTTTTCTAAATTTTCTTTGGGATTTTACAAGAATGCAGTTTCTGACGGCACCTGATTCCAAGGCCCGGTGTGCCCAGAATCATTTTCCGAAGTTTAGATCGGGTACGTTCAGTGAAGGAACGAGCGGGTTTTTCTAACTTTTGAATCAGTGCTCAAAATTGAATTCTGAGGGCACCGATGGAATCGCAGCGCCAGAATTTGCTTAGAAATACCTCTTCCAAAGTTGTGTTTTCTCAGGTGTGGTTTTTAATTTTTGGGCTTTATGTTAAGAAATAAAATAATGTGGGGCGACAAACTTTATTTTATTTCACTTAAAGCCTCTTAAATCCACTTTAAGATACTTAAGCTGAGTTGAAGCAGATAGGGTGGAACCCAAAAATATCCTACCCTCTTGTTAGGATATTTTGTGAGTTGGGGCCCGCACGAGTCCCACCGTTTCTTTCCCTCTAAGTAACGCACCCGCAAAAACCCTTTTTAAATAATGTCAACCAACGCATTTTCTTAAAATCCTAAACGCCCCTATTAATTGGGCAGTCAAGTCGTACCATTGATTCATCGAATTAATGGTTCGTTACTTAACATAGAATTTTCTAAATATTGGCATGAGAATAAAATAAGACCAATACTTGTTTTCTCTTAAGGGTTGCTTGTTGAGAGAATTGGGAGAAGCTTGAAGATCTTCATCCTCCTTCGTGAAGAACGCGAAGAACGCGAAGAACGCGAAGAATGCGAAGAACACGAAGAATGCCGACCTCCGACGAAGAATGACAAACCCTCGGAGATCGGCGACATGACGCTGACAGTTCTCCCTCTACAACGCTTCTTCCATGACGATCCATCCTCGCGTCAATCTTCGATCGACAAATTGAGGTAGGGGGTTTACGTGATTTTCCTTAAGTGATTCTCTTCCGTATTTTATCCGCGATATTTGGACCGCATGATATCAGTTAACGGGAGGAGGCCAGATCGCACAAACATGGCCGTCCCCCTCCCTTTTTGTTTTTATTGTTGTTGCGGATCGAATGAATTGATGCGGTGCCGTCGCACCATGCGGGATCGAGTGGAAATGATGCGCCACAACGTCACACCGCGCGGGATCGAGCGGCAAGCATGCCTGACATTATCATGCCATGCGGGATCGAGCGGCAAGAATGCGCGACGTCGTCACGGCACACATTCAAATTTTAAACTCTCGTGCTTGGGTATTTGATTGGAAGGTGTTCATATAATTTATTTTGGAAAAATTATACCCTCATCAATGATTAAAATCATGTGTTTATTATTTGTCAATTGATAACACCTAATGCGGAGGGCGCGGGCCGAATAAACACGGCCCGACAACCCTCCGCAGCTTGTTTATCGATGTGATGATCGACGGATGATGACGAAGAAGGTCTCCATGGAGTTTGAGGGCCTTGCAGTGAAGATCGGGTCCCGGGAGGACCACAAGTGAAGACCGCACGCAAAACGGACCACCGGAGTGCGTCCGGTGGTCCGCGGAAGCTCCCGCTGGCGCGCCACGCTGGCGCAGCAGTGCCGGTGGCTGGAGGTGGTGGCAGGCAGCGATGGAGCCCGGCGCGCCGCCAGAAAAACCCACCACATCTGAAGCCGCATCGGCAAGGTCGGTTCCGCGGCCGCGCAGAACCAAGGGGCGAAACGCGACCGACATGCCGCGTCCGGGTGCCGCGGGTGGCCCCCGCGCAGGGGCCGCGGTTCCCTCGCTCGGCCGGTCGACCGAGCTGAGCCGACCCGCCGGGCTCGGTCGCGCCCAGGCCGGGCCGGGCCGCACCCAACCGAGTCGAACCCGGACCCGGGTCGGGTCGACCTGGGTCAATCCGGGCCGAGACCCCCCATTTTCGGACCATTTCAGTCTTTTGCCCATATCTAGGGCTACAGACCTCCGATTGACACACCGTCAGCGGTTATGCGATCCTCAGATCGAGACAGTCATTTCGACATATTAAAATCAAGGGTTTGGAGAACTTTGGGTTCGGCCGGGTTGGTTCGTACACGAAACCAACCAGGCCCTCAGAGCGGAAACAGGTATATCTTGAGCCTTGGACGCCCGATTGATGTGTTGTCGACATTATTGGAATACTCTTGATGAGAAGGAACTTTTGGCATGCCCCGTATGAGGTTTTGATGCAGTTGGGGTATGGCCAGGTTGGATTGTACCCGAAATCCAACAGGGCACCTGGAGCGGGAAAGCTGATATCTTTCAGAGCAGATGTCCGTTTGACGAACCTTCAGCGGCGTTGTTGGTCCCTTTGATAAACGGTCCCTATGAGTATACCCTATGAGAGTTCGGGGTACAGTTGAGATATGTCCGGATTGGTTCGCACAGGAAACCAACCGGGCCCCAGTGACGAAAAGGCTAGTAACTCACAAATCGGGCGTCAGATTGATGCGTCGTCTGTTGCGTTGAGACCCCTATGAAGAGGCGGTCTGTTGAGATACTTCTTCATGGGACTTTGAGTTACATGTAGCATTGATCACTTGCTCGTGGTGCGGACCCTTCTGGAGGCGAGCGTGCAGAGTATGGAGACCGTGTAGCTGGCTGAGACCTGACGACTGCTTGTCCTATTCATTTCAGAGTGACTTGCATAGCCCAGTGGGGAGCACTAATTTGTGAGGTGGCAGACCCACGGTGGAGGAGAACTACTGTGTGAGGTGGTAGACCCACAGTACTCGATAGGAGGAGTACCTCTGTAGGCTATGAGGGGGAGCACTACTATGTGAGGTGGCAGACCCATGGCGGGAAGCACTACTGTGTGAGGTGGAAGGCCCGCGGTACTCAATAGGAGGAGTACCTCAGCAGTCTTAGGTTGGTGAGAAGTACCTCGGAGTTGTGACAGGACCATTGTACTCTCTAGAGACGTATCTCTTCAGCAGTTACAGTTTCGATAATGAAAATCCAGGTTTGAGTTGAGACTTTTGACCTTTGTGTTTAACTCATGATTGAGATGGGTCACTTTACAACATAGGTATATGTATGGGCATATACCTAGGTAGGGTTTATCCATTGATTTCCTGATCTTTGTGTTTTCCTCATGATTGAGATGGGTTACTTAATAACTTAGGTATATGCATGAGCATATACCTAAGTAGAGGTTATCTGTTGAGATCTTCTTTGTGGTTATCCTTGTTGGTTTTAGTGAGACCTTGAGGGTCTTGGGGTCCCTACTGAGTATTGTTATACTCACCCCTGCACGGGCTATGCCCGCACCTCATTGTGTTGGTTGCAGATGACGGGCAGAGCTGACGGAGGCCGAGTGTTCGAGGACTGGACGGTACCCAGAGGTGGACCACTCGACGAGTTAGTATCACGTGGTTGACGATCCAGGAGCTGCGCTATCTGTACCTACCCTTCAGGTAGGATCCTAGGAGGACGACCCATGAGTTGCTTCCTTCCTTCCAGGTGTTTGTCTTTTTCTTTTGTACTTTCTTTCTGTTGTAGCAGTACTTTCTATTGGGTTTGTATTCTAGCCCATTTACTTTTCAGCACTTTCTTTTGTACTTAGTGTTTTACTTCCGCTTGTACTCTGTGGTGTTTCCTTTACTTTTATAAAGGCAATCCCTTCCCAGTTATCGAGATTTACACCTTTGGTGCTAGTCACCAGCCCGTGGCCTATGGAAGGCGGACTTGGGGTAGTCACGACATGGGCCCCGAGGACGGGTCTTGATAATAGTTTAATATATGGGTATTTACATCTTCATTGTATGATACTTCTTTAATGGGGTGTATGTTTTGTATGTTACCAAATCGGTAAGGGAATATCAAATTTCAATTTCCACTCATTTAGTTTTACGCAAACTTCATTGATTTCTCTACTCCAAGATTATGTGTGAAATCACTATTTATTTACTTATGTAGTAATTTCCAATCCCCTTTTTGTGGATATACTTTTGAGACACATAATCCCTCCATTGATAAATCCTAAAGTCATCGATATGAACTTGATATGAGTAATTTTTTCTCAATCTCCATTTTTGTTTTGAGAAAAGTGATGACATGAACTAGTTTCCCAGTTCATGCCATCAAATGGATTTATTAAAATAAAAAATCTGCAATACAAAACATGAGGAGTAATGTGTTTACGCCAGTGGGGAATTAAGGGGGTACAATGGTACTCAAACATTGAACAAAACCAACAGTGAATATGAGTACCTTCAAAATGCATAGGGGTCTTCTATCCTGGATCAGCCATCATAGATCTTCCCATCCAGAGCTAAAAATATGCTCCAGCCAGGGCATATATCAGCATCCTCATCAAAGAAAACAACCAATCAAAATGTATGATTCTGCTAAAACAACAGTAGAAAAAGAAGCAGGATGAATAGTATAGTCCATCCCTTC
The DNA here is from genome assembly GCA_963277665.1 of Viscum album. Lineage (NCBI taxonomy): Eukaryota > Viridiplantae > Streptophyta > Magnoliopsida > Santalales > Viscaceae > Viscum > Viscum album. The sequence goes on from OY728140.1 coordinate 660,563,544, forward strand.
AACATTTCCTGAGAGAAGACAGGTCACAAAATCATAAAAACAAGCAAGAAAAGCATCTAATATTTGTAGAAAATTCCAAAGCAGCAAGCAGTTTGAAATCCAAGCAGCAGGTGCAAACCAGCTGAACCAATCCAGAAAAAAAAAGTTCATAGAGTCATCATAAAACAAGATCCAATTACATATCAGTAGCCCCATCCATATGAGCTACATGAAAAACAGGAAATGAATGCAACTTTAGACCAATAACAGTGTCAATCATTTAAAAGAATCGAGGCTAAGGCAGAAAGAAGGAAATAGATCATTCCACGGATCCAGAGTGACAAGCATTAAGACACTGCACTAAGCAGCAAAAAGAAATCAAACAGTCCACAGATCAATAGACAGGAGCAATCTACAAATAGATGCAAGCAGCATATCTCAGAAAAAGATGAAACCACAAAATAATCATTAAGGAAAAGGGATATCCAGCATTAGATTGCAGTAAAAGAGGGAAGAATAGTCTGAAAAAACAAGGGACCAAGAGAAAATAAAGCAGAATTAAGGAGATTTTGTGAGCTCCTTCCTTATATTTTCATTGAAAATATCCTATTTAATGGCTGGATAAGTGACCTTAGAAATCTCCCCTTTTCTTAATGATCGACATAAGATTTTATCTCTACGCTGCTCAAAAGATTCATGCTCATGATAATACGAAAAATACTGTTTGTTGACCTCTTCATGCTGTTGATGGGTCTCCACCTGTTGAGGATTTTCAATCACTTGGTGTGACATGTCAATGAGTGGTTCATCTTGAATAGATTCATCACTTTCCTTACTAGTAGGAGATATAGAACACGTTACAATGGTCCTTTCAATATGAGAGTAATCCCTATGCTTTCTTGTTTTCCTCGGGTTTGGGGTGATAAACCAATCCTCATCCACAATAGGCTTCCTACATTTTTTTTCCATGGATTTTAAGTAAAATTCCACAATTTTACTATGGTGATCCTCCACTTAAAATGAGGTTTCACTGGAGATTGCCTCTGCCTCCTATTCCATTCCTCCATCCTCAATTGATTCTATATGCTCTTTATGTTCTCTATAAAGATTGATTTGCTGGGTGCACTAAAAATTTCTATTTCCATGGTTCTCTTGTTGGTTGGTAATTCCATTATTATAAATGAAATTAACAGTAAGAATCTCATTGACAAAGTCAGCAATACGGTTGTCAGGAGCATGAAAATTCAGGTCCTCGCTGATCTTAACATTTATTTCCATATTAGTAAAAATAGATGGTCCTGACTCACCAATTTTTTTTCTATACCCTTTACTATCCACTTGGATGTCATTTTAGAACAGGTTTTAAACTTCCCACAACTTCTTGAGTCGTGTACAAGCCTAAAACACATCTGGAAATAATCTGAAACTCTCTTATAAACCACCTCCTGCAAAAATCCAAAATCCCCACTTTGTATCCAGATAGATGATGGAAGATGTTGGGATACATCCATTTCAATGAAAATTTAAGCTATAGATGTTCTTGATAGGGTTTTTGTAGCTGAATCAAGCCTCAAGGGTTTACCAAGAAGTGAGGCAATAGAAAACAAAGAATTTTGTTTAAATAAGTGCAATGACAGGTCAGAGAATGCTACCCAGATTGGTGTAATAGGAGATTCAGCATGTGGATCAAAGTCTGGAGTCCATTTAAGCATTTTCATTAGACATCCCCCAAAGAACCAAACACATTTGATCCAGAGTCTATAATAGTACTTTTCAGAGTTGAGTCGAAGCACAATATGTGAGGGATTGAGGAGACCAATTTGAAAACCCATAAAGCCAATGGATTCAAAATCATATATAAGGAATTTTAAATATGACCTTATTTGAAGAAATTTACCAACCAAAATAAACCAAAGATCAGAAGACTGTAAGGTTACCTCATCAGTTGAGAAGGCGATTGCAAGTTGTCCTCGGTTTCGGATGGTTTTAGGGTTGATCTGAATATTCTGGACCGCTTTGACATTTGAGTCGAGGTCTTCAATCAGTTTCCCGGCGACCACTTTAGCAAAGGATCAGAGATCAGATTTAGGGATATGAATGTGCGACATGAGTTTACCTGGTTCGCGTCGAGTCTCCATCCTCATGAACCCCCTCACCTTTGGGATAAGTAAATGTTATTTCTATCTCCATTTATTGATTTAAACATTCAATTCATTGGTGTTGTTTTTAAAAAAATATGTGTGAATGTCCTCTGATTGATTTACACGAAAAATCCAATCATATTGAGTGTATTTATATTTTTCACACATAATTATGTCATTAATTTATCCTTAACCTAAAAATACGATCTTTATAATGGATTTCATCTCAACTTACATTCCATTGAGTCTTCTTTGTTGGTATATGACAACTCACTTTTGTTTGGTGTATATATACTGTACATTGACATTGTATATCACGAATCCATTTATTTTCATGATATTATAATGTTTTTATTACCTAAATTATTTTTATTCAAGTGTCTCTCGTTTGGTTAAAAACATTAACTAAAATATCATTTTAAAATGTTTTGAAGATTTATTATTCTAAATCTTTCTCATAAATGTACATGTTTTAAAAATGGGTTTAAAGATTTATTTATATGGACATTAAAGTTTTAAAATTAAAATTCCATTTAAATGTTTCAAAGTGGTATATGACACTTTGATTCAAAAATCAATTTTAAATGGATTCTTCATAAATAGTGAGACTTTTAAATGTTTTCAAGAAAAAGGGGGATATTAATCTCAAAACGTTTTAATGATTATTCTCATCTATGTCAATATCATTCATTATTAACAATAGAGGTTGATATATTATAATACAATATTCTATATTGTATTGAAGGAGTTATGTTTAATTGTGGATGTGATATTTTTATACCAATCATGGTTTGTGGATAATGTATTGACATTTCATATTCTAGTTTTAATACAAATGTTTATGTTATGTTTCAAACTTTTCATATAAGGAATGCATTAGACATTGTATGTGACAGGTGGGGCCCGCTACAGCTCCTCGATTCATCGGTAGCTCTCATAAGACAAATTAGTGTCTTTTCATAAGGCCTTGAAAAAATCTTATTTATAGTCTTGGCACAAGTCCTTGACTATGTGGTTATGAAAGTATGGAATTATGCATTCCATCATTATGAAAGTGGCTATTGATATTTCATGTGATTATTCAACTAGTAGAATATCTATGTGAATAAGTAAATGGAATTATTTGATTTTATCTATGACATATTATGCAGAAGTTAAAGTTTAAAAGGCTTTTGTTTTAGTCTTATACATTTCCTTAAATGTTTATGCTTATTTATGAAAGCTTCCGCTATATTTTTATCCTTACTGAGCATCTGATATCACCCATTTCTATGTTTTATTTTTCCATGGATGTGAAGAATTATATTATGACTGACCTGGACGAATATTCTATGGGATCTTAGTGTTGTCCATGGAAATAATTTTTTTGTAGTTTTCTATTATATGATGTAATGTAAAACTTATGAATGTATCTAGTACATCCAAGGCTACTAAACTAATCAGTATTTTGAGACTTGATTTTTTGTGATCATGCCAATGATACATAATAATGCACTGACTCAGGGCTTCTGGGGTTGGGGCATTACAAAAACCCAATCAGTGGTCATTATTATTGGAATGATCAATTCATGTTGAGTATGTTAGAACAAAAATTTCATTCACATTTTTGTAAGAAAAGTCAAAAAGTAACTTTTTCAGAAAAAGACAAGAGTATTTATTTTAATTTTTTCAAAAAAAACTACAATGGGAAAAAAATACATTTAAATACATACTGTAATTTTATAAATAAATTTTAAATCATTTTAAAAAAAACATGGATAAATATAAAAAATTATTTTCGACCGAAGAAAGAAATAACGTTCGATATTACTGAAAACATTTTCTCATTTAATTTAAGTAACAAAATGAGTAAATTATACTATTACTATAAAATTTAATGAATAAACAGAGGAAAATTAAATATACAATGTTTAATTTATAAATTTACAATTATTATACCAAGGTGTAATTAAGCATAAACTATTATATAATCATAGTAATATTTATTAAACCTTATATTATTTTATTATAACAATTTATCACCAGTTCATTAATGATTATTTTATGAAAAATACAATTCTACGTGATAACTGCTTCATTTTTCATGTATGTTTTGGTTTTATTGTTTCAATCCTAATAATTTGACCATGGTTAAATTCCATATATAATTTAGATAATCATTTAAATATAATATATATTTATTAAATAATTATTTATAATAATCTATAAATTTTAGAGATAGAAAAATGAGTTACCCCATTCATGGAGACGATAAGTCATACGTATACAAGAACATTGTTTTCATTTTTTGATGGATGGAACAAAAGAAAGTTAGGAAATCGTTCAACTATTAAAAAAATTATTATAATATATATATATATATATTATATTTATTAAGTCAAATTATATTACCTTCTTTTTAAAAATAATATGAATAATGAATCACATCGCTTCGTGGAGGCAGTAGTCCAGATGTACGCTTGAGCGACATTAGCATTTTCAAATGGATTGGATGGTAAGAGGATAGATGTGATATTATAAATATATAAGTATAATTATTTAATAAGTACTATATATAAACATTGCATCATTATTATATCCATCCATGATAGATGGTGATGGAAAATGAGTTTCATCGGTTCGTGAGGTAGTTCTCCGCCAAACACATGATTGAAAATGAGGATTAGAATTTGATGGAATAAGTGATGGATGTAGGTTATTAAATTAAAAAAATAATGTTTAGTAAATTGATTAATCTTTTGTTATTATTTTTTTATATGGATAATATTTTAATGGGACAATGGAATAAATAAATCAAACATGCTTGGTTAAGAAATATACCTCTTCTACGGAGAAACTCTTTGGGTTTATTTTTAAAGCCTTCCAATAATATTTTTATGATCACACAATGGACTATAAGTCATAGTAAGGAATTTATTGATGGTATTTTTGTTGGTATTGTCCAAAAAAAATGTTTTTTTGGGAGTGATGAGTAGGATAGCATGTTCCCTCTTATAAATGGAGGAGGGGACACACATGAAATTTTTGAAAATAAAAATATATACACACATTTTATACATTCCAAAATTATAAAATATTGATCATCATAAAACCATTGATGATATATGGTCATAATAGTTTCATAAAATATATTATGGATAAGTTTTTAAGTCATTTTAACATTATCATTTTTAGTTAACCCTTGGTAAACTCGTTTTAACCATAACCATATAATTTTTTTATTGTTTTTTATATTCAATATGATAAAAAATTAAGTTGAAAATATTATACAATATTAATTATTTTGATTATAAATATGTATTAATTTTTTCTAAATTCAATTGATACACATGGTGGATGTTAATTTAAAACTGAACCCACAGACGTGATGAAAAATCAGTTTTTCATAGAAAACGTTTTCATGAGTGTAAACATTTTCTATATAAAATTGAATATATAATTGATTATATTCAACCAAATTGGATTAATTATATTAATATTTATATTATATTACTTTTATAACCATTTATAACAAAATAAAGCACTATTTATTCTTTAAATAAACACGATGTTTTAAAAAAACTCCGCATTTCCCATTATTCATTGAAAAGATTATTATTTTCATAAAATTATCAAAAATTCACTTTAGGATAATTACTAAATTATTATTTCAAGAATTTATTTATTTGTTTTGAATAATGTTTCTAAAAATGAAAAAAATAAATAAAAAATAATTTTGGAAAATGTGATGAAATAGTTGATTAGAAAAATAATTTTTTATGCATAAAACCCGATTTACTTTTAACCGATATATAGAAAAAATATTTGATGAATGGGAAATTTTTTTATTGATTATATAATAAATAAATTTCATTAAATTAAATCACTAATAGTGGTTAATAAAATTTATTTTCATAGAAACTAATTATGCCGACAAAAATAGATTTTCAAAATAACATTTCTTCTATATTCACATGATTGTTATTTTTATTTATAATAATTTAATAAAAAAATATTTATATATGTGTAAACCATATACTTTTCCAAAATTATTTTGTCATACATATAGTGTCAAATTTAAAATCCATGTTTTAATGGTCATATTTAAATAATATATTTCAAGAGTCATTTAATCATGGTGTTGTGAATTGTATACTCCATAAAACACAATGTAATTAATATAAAATATCAATGTTATAAATTTTTTACACCATCAATAAATTGTTTCCTCACAATTTGATCTTTCTCTAGGAAAATAATGGTTTGATATTTGAAAATTCTTGTTTGGAAAATACATATCAAAAAAATGCTTAGTAAAATGTATTACTTATAGAAGATAAAGGTATTACGAAGTTAATTTAGAATAACAAATATCTATGCTTCTACGTAAGAAAACATTAGTGGAAAGTGAAAATATGGACATGGTAGAAAATATTTGTGTCCAAATAATTAAAGAGACTGATAGAGATCATTGATAATAATAGTCTGAATGATCATAGTAAAGTTAACATCCCAAAATCATAAAATTATAATGTGTAAAATTGACCATTGATTCATAAAGAATGAAGGTAAATGTAAAATATTTTTATTTCAATATATTTTTTCATAAATTTGAGTGGTACTTTTACTATCAAGATATAGAAAACTAGAAAATATAAATATTTGTTTCCTTTCTCTTCCATAATGATAATTTTATCCTTTGGTTGGGTATTGATCAATTTCCACTACTTTTATTACACTAATAAATGAAAATCTAGTATGATGTTTTTATACCTGAAGCACTAAAATTAAATTTTAACAGATTATAGTATGCATAGAAGATTAAAAATTATTTCATTATATAAAAAAATATTTACTAAAACAAAATTGTAAGAAGAAGTTATCCAATAAAATAATTTAATACCTAAATATAAATAATAAAAAGAAAATTTCAAATTATTATTAATCTATTAAATAAATTAAGTAAAAAATGTCAATATAACTAGAACAATGTGAAGGTCAGCGGTAGGCAATGCCGTAGTATTGCTCTTCGATTGGGGTTTTCAGCACCGTGGCCTTTCTAGATACATCATGCTGTCTCCAAGAATGTGGGTTGTCCTTTTTCTAAGAATATAATAATATAATTCCTATAAATTTCAAGAAAATATAATTATTATCTTAAAAAACAACATTAATCCTCAAATATCGTTTCAACTACTAATGTTTTCTATAAAATTTATTTACTCCACAAAATTAAATAATCATAATTGAATGTTATTATGTTAATATAAATGATCATATTATATTTAAATTTTATCAATACCTTTGAAACGATTTCTATAATCTAATAAATCATCATTCCACAAATAAAATTTTCACTAAACCACAATTTTAACCCAGGGGTCATTTTATAATAAATCTCTCCCAAAAATATCCTTACTCACCTAAGACTTCCATCACTTAAAACCTTAAAAGGGGTATTTATGAATTTGAGTATATGATCAACCTTAAACTAATAAACCCATTATAATATCCCTTACACTTATGATAATTTTCGATGAAGAAATATATGATTTGAAAACATAATACAATCCACAGATATTTCATGATTCTTATAAACCAAAAAATTAATAAAAATAATTTTATGACATATTTAAGTAATCCCTATACATAAATATATCAACTATATTACTCCAATTATTGTATAAAATAGGCCCTTTAGTGGCCTATGAGTTAAATTTTAAGTGCAGGAATTGACTCAGATAATTCTTATGTTCCTCGAATTTAAAACACCAAACTAAAAACTGATCTCTAGGATGAAATTTATTTCTCTCTATTAAACTCCACACTTTTTGTCAAGAAATAATTTCTCCATTCCCTTCCTTGGAATAGTTACAAAATTTATTTGTTATTTTTATAATTTATCCTAGGTTTAATTTCCCACATTTATAACATGAATATAATTGAGTTCTTTTAATCCATGTTATCCACCACTTGTGTTGTTATAAGACGTGGTCCCTCAATTATTTGGTGAGACCAAATGTTGGTAAAGGTTTAAGTTTTTAATCGTATATCAAGATAACTAATTAGGAATAATCCCAATATCTTTTACATCATTCATCAACTTATTTGGTTTCATAGAATCACTGTATTTTAAATCATATTCAACGTTAAAATCATTTCTCTAGGTTTAAAAAATTAACTAAAACTAAAAATTATGGTGATAGAAACAATAATTATCATAAATATTTTATAGGATGACTAAATCATTTCATGTTTTTTTCAATATATGACATGTTTGTTATAATAAAGGAAATATATGATCATTATCAATTTAAATCCTTCATGATGGTTTATAAAGAATATGTGTATTAACACTAGAATATCCCCATGGAGTGTCAAACAATGTTTTCAATATGTAATGTCTTCATGGAATGGGTGATGATGGAGTCAATGCCCAGTGTACCCTTTTTAGAGTAATTACCCACTATGTACACTATTTTAAATCTACACCCCCATGTAGTATCATTACAGTTACTCAAACTTTACGATTCCATTATATACTTAGATTTGTTCTCAAACACTATCATATTGTTCTGTTCTATAATCTAAGTATTAAAAATATATATTTTTGAATGATTCTACTTAAATTCCTCTGATACCAACTCTAAAGGCCATGAACATAGTTGCTTTGAGTTAGTGGTTACATTATTATCTTGGAACCAGATATAGGGAATCACATCATGAATGACCAAACTATTTATTAGTCCTTGAAAACTAAATAAATACTTGAATCTAACTTTATATTTAAAAATGTAATGTACAAAATAGTATTTTCTTTTGGTAAACGATTATTTCATTTATTATATCCCTAAAAATCAATCATAATACACTTATTTGATTCCTGCCCAATGAAACATAAGAAAAGGGTGAGATCAGATTCACAGTAAGGGTAGGTTTAATGTAGAAAATTTCATTAATTGAGATGTAATAATCAATAAGTAATGGTAAATGACTGAATAAAATTCAATTTAACGAAAAACGTGATAATGAAGAATAGTATGATATGAATAAATTATTATCAAATAATTCTATATAAATTGTCACACGAGTTCGAAAATTATCCACATATATTATAACTTATATAATAATCACATGAACACAAATAATTAATGTAATAATGAAGAAATATATAATATTAGGAATTATAAATTTACATTAAAGGCCTCATGATGAGAAATCTTATATAAATGGTAAGGCCTTAACTAAATACCCAAGCTAGTATGACTTATGATACATTCTAATGTATTGAGTGGATATATAAGATACCTTTTGTAACTTACTAAGTCCAATGAATTCCTCATAAAAAAGTATATAATCATAATCAATGTTAAATTTTTTATTTAATAACTATCATATTAATTTTCAATAGTTTACCCTTACAATAAATAGAATCAAAAACCATTCAGAGTAATATATAAAAAAATATCCAAATATTACATACCCACTCAAATAGATCATAAAACATCCATATAAACAATAAGTATATTATAATTATAGTATCAACTACTCATAAGATTCAACAAATTATGTTTACATAGATAAAAATACTTTGATAATACCACTAGAAAATTTCTTGGGGAAAATAGAATTTTCACATTGAAAGCCCAAATATAATGTGTAAATATTTACCAAATATTAAAGAAAAAAATTTTATTTGAAAATAAGATTGTAATTTTTTTATTAATATACAATCTATTGAGTGGTAATTATGGTGTAAATGCTCATTTAATGGTGAGCATGTTGAAATAAATATTCCTTTTACATTTTTGTTAGAAAAGTTAAAAAGCACATTATTTGGAAAATGATAGAAACACTCGTTTTAAAATAATTAAGAAATAATAATCATGGGTAAATATTAATTTTATCAATAACTATATAGTATTAAAACATGTCACTATTTTAAAAAAAATTAATTTTAATGAAAAAGGATTTTTGATCGAAGAGATAAATAAAGTTAGCTTTTATTAAAATCATTTTATAAATAATTTTATATTCCAAAGGGAGTAAAATAGAAAAATTAGTTGAAAATTTCATGAATAAAAATAAGATAAGAAAATATTTTGGTTTTAAATATAAATACCAAATAATACCCTAATTGGTGACTTAAAAACAAATAATCCTGAATAATAAAGAGATTGTGATCTAAACACATTCCACATTGGTAACTTTTAAATCATAATCTCCATGAAATAAATAACATAAAATTAGACATTAAATAAAATTTAAATAAATATATTCATTATATATCATATCAAATGGGTATAATATAAACAATAAATAAATAAGTATTGAATATGTCATATGTCTCACTGAAGTAAAAGTGAGACGAGAAACCCTTACCTCATGTTTGATTTCAATTATACTATATCAAACCAATTATATAATAAAAATATATTAATTATAAATATATTATAAAACAATAATCATATATATTATACCATATATTATTTTCTTATTACTTTTTATAACCCATTTTCAACACTTCTTTATTAAAAACACTATTCTGTGTGATAACTGCTTCATTTTTTAGGTATGTTTTGGTTTGGTAGTTTAGGCCCCTATACATTTATCATGGTTCCATAATATCAAGAATTTTAAAAATTATATATTTATAATAAATATTAATTATATATTTATTTATAATATTCCCCAAATTTTAGATATAGAAAAATGAGTTACACATTTCATGGAGACAGTATGTCTACAAACTCATGAACACTATTTTCAATTTTTGAAAGATGGAATGAAATAATGGTAAGTAATAACTCAAATTTAAAAAATATTTATTATATAATATATATCATATATATTCATAGAATCTATTTTTATTACCAAATATGTGATTACACTAGGAAAAATGAATCACATCACTTCATGGAGGTGGTTGTCCACACATACGCATGAGTGACACTATCATTTTCCAATTGATTGGAAGGTAAGAGGGTATACAGGATATTATAAGTAAAAAAGTGAAATTATTTCATAAATATAAAATATAAACATGAAATAAATCCACTACTGGAAAAGTATGCTATAAGAACGGTTTATAACGGTTGGTATAGGCTGGAAAACCATTGATATAGGGTATACCAACGGTTTTCAAAACTGTTGGCCAGTTAGCCGTGAAGAAATCCCTATACCAATGGTTTCATTTAAACTGTTGGTATAGGTGTTTGAGAATTCTGGTAAACTCTTTACCAACGGTTCTGAACCGTTGGTAAAGAGTTTCCCAAAGCTGCTGCACTGCAGCCCCCAGAAGCCCTCCAGAATCCCTACCATACACCTGCATAAAAAAACAGTGCACAACAGCCCTCCAGTATACCCTCCACTATAAACCTGTATAAAAAATATCAAAAAAGCCACATACAGACTTCAAACAGTATAAAAAACACCTAAAATAGCCCAAAAAAACACATATGGCAACAATCATCTGGTGGTAATTCACCTCACCCATCAAATTCTAATAGGTAGAATCATTTGATAAATATCTATTAGAGTTGAATAAGACATTCAAATTGACTCAAATCCCATTTTTGTTTGTGATACTAGGTTTGTGTATGTAATGATTTGTGATGAATTTTGCATTGAACTTGTATTGTTTATAATATATGGTGAAAAGATATTTTCTTAGGAGTGTCGTCACTTATGACCCCATGAGTGAAACTACCCAACTCATGAAAAAGAGTTTGCGACTATCGTTGATGAGTGTAAATTTCAGTTGTATTCACTTAAAATGATTTCATTTTGAAATAAAAGAGAGACTTTGAGTGGTGTCGTCCACACCGCGCCTTGGATTGAGGTGGAGTTGACTCCTACACGTCACAAATGACCCATGGATACATGTCCTAAAGTATCAACAGTATCCGAATGCCTTTGGTCTATTTTCCGTATGTTAGTTGTTGTTTTAACTTAAATTGTTGTCCATTTCAAACAAAAGTGACACACTTTGAGTGGTGCTGGACACACCGTGCCTTGGATTGAGGCGGGGTTGACTCGTACACGTCACAAATGACCCATGGATCATTGTCCTAAAGATTCAATAGAATCTGAAAGCATTTGGTCGGTTTTCCATATGCCATTTTTTTACTTAAAAGCGCATCCATTTTAAACAAAAGAAAGACACTTTGAGTGGTCCCGGACACACCGGCCCTCGGATTGAGGCAAGATTGACTCGTACACGTCACATATGACCCATGGATCGTTGTCCTAACGTTTCAACAGAATCCGAATGCGTTGGGTTGGTTTTCCGTATTCCAGTTGTTGTTTTCACTTAAAATCATGTTCATTTCAAATAAAAGTTAGACACTTTGAGTGGTGTCAGCCACACCGCACCTCGGATTGAGGAGGGTTTGACTCATACACGTCACAAATGACCAATGGATACATGTACTAAAGTATCAACAGTATCCAACTGCATTTGGTCAGTTTTCCGTATGTGGTTTTTTTTATTAAAAGCGCATCCATTTTAAACAAAAGAAAGACACTTTGAGTGGTCCCGGCCACACCGGCCCTCAGATTGAGGCGGGGTTGACTCATACACGTCACATATGACCCATGGATACATGTCCTAAAGTATCAATAGTATCCGAATACCTTTGGTCCATTTTCCGTATTCCAGTTGTTTTAACTTAAACAGTTGTCAATTTGAAAGAAATGTGACAAACTTTGAGTGGTCCCAGCCACACTGGCCCTCGGATTGAGGCAGGGTTGACTCGTACACGTCACATATGACCCATGGATCATTTTCCAAAAGTTTCAATAGAATTCGAATGCGTTTGGTCAGTTTTCCGTATGCCAGTTGTTGTTTTCACTTAAAATCCTGTCCATTTCAAATAAAAGTTAGACACTTTGAGTGGTGTCGGCCACACCGCACCTCAGATTGAGGTGGGGTTGACTCGTACACGTCACAAATGACCCATAAATCATTTTCCTAAAGTTTCAATAGAATCCAAAAGTGTTTGGTCGATTTTCCATATGTCGTTTTTTTACTTAAAAGCGCATCCATTTTAAACAAAAGAAAGACACTTTGAGATGTACCGGCCACACCGGCCCTCAGATTGAGGCGGGGTTGACTCTTACACGTCACATATGACCCATGGATCGTTTTCCTATAGTTTCAACAGAATCCGAATGCGTTTGGTTGGTTTTCCATATGTCAGTTGTTGTTTAAACATAAACTGTTGTCCATTTCAAAGAAAAGTTAGACACTTTGAGTGGTACCGGCCACAACGCGCCTCGGACTGATGCAGAGTTGACTCGTACACGTCAAAAATGACCCATGGATACATTTCCTAATGTATCAACAGTATCCGAATGCCTTTGATCTATTTTCCATATGTCAGTTGTTGTTTTAACTTAAACTGTTGTCCATTTCAAAGAAAAGTGACACACTTTGAGTGGTGCCGGCCACACCACGCCTCGGATTGAGGCGGGGTTGACTCGTACACATCACAAATGACCCATGGATCATTGTCCTAAATTTTCAATAGAATATGAAATTGTTTGGTCAGTTTTCCGTATGTCATTTTTTTACTTAAAAGCGCATCCATTTTAAACAAAAGAAAGACACTTTGAGTGGTACCGGCCACACCGGCCCTCAGATTGAGGCAAGGTTGACTCGTACACGTCACATATGACCCATGGATCGTTTTCCTAAAGTTTCAACAGAATCCAAATGCGTTGGGTCGGTTTTCCGTATTCCAGTTGTTGTTTTCACTTAAAATCATGTTCATTTCAAATAAAAGTTAGACACTTTGAGTGGTGTCGGCCACACCGCACCTCAGATTGAGGCGGGGTTGACTCGTACACGTCACAAAGGACCAATGGATACATGTCCTAAAGTATCAGCAGTATCTGACTACGTTTGGTCAGTTTTCAATATGTGGTTTTTTTACTTAAAAGCGCATCCATTTTAAACAAAAGAAAGACACTTTGAGTGGTGCCGGCCACACCGCACCTCAGATTGAGGAGGGGTTGCCTCCTACACGCCACAAATGACCCATGGATACATGTCCTAAAGTATCAACAGTATCTGAATGCGTTTGGTCCGTTTTCCGTATGTGGTTTTTTTACTTAAAAGAGAAACCATTTTAAACAAAAAAAGACACTTTGAGTGGTACCGACCACACCGGCCCTCGGATTGAGGTGGGTTTCACTCGTACATGTCACGTATGACCTATGGATCGTTTTCCTATAATTTAAAGAGAATCTGAATGCGTTTAGTCTGTTTTCTATATGCCATTTGTTGTTTTCACTTAAAATCTTGTCCATTTCAAATAAAAGTTAGACACTTTGAGTGGTGCCGGCCACACCATGCCTCGGATTGAGGCGGGGTTGACTCCTACATGCCAAAAATGACCCATGGATACATGTAATAAAGTTTCAACAGTATCTGAATGCGTTTGGTCCATTTTCCGTATGTGGTTTTTTTTACTTAAAAGCGCATCCATTTCCAAGAAAAGTGACACACTTTGAGTGGTACAGGCCACACCGGCCCTCGGATTGAGGCAAGGTTGACTCGTACACGTCACATATGACCCATGGATAGTTTTCCAATAGTTTAAATAGAATCCGAATGCGTTTGTTCTATTTTCCGTATGCCAGTTGTTGTTTTCACTTAAAATCCTGTCCATTTCAAATAAAAGTTAGACACTTTGAGTGGTGTCGGCCACACCGCGCCTCAGATTGAGGGGGGGTTGACTCGTACACACCACAAATGACCCATGGATACATTTCCTAAAGTATCAACAGTATTTGAGTGCGTTTGGTCCTTTTTCTGTATGTGGTTTTTTTACATAAAAGGGCATCCATTTTAAAGAAAATTGACACACTTTGAGTGGTACCAGCCACACCGGCCCTCAGATAGAGGCGGCGTTGACTCTTATACGTCATATATGACCCATGGATAGTTTTCCTATAGTTTAAATAGAATCCGAATGCGTTTGGTCTATTTTCCGTATGCCAGTTGTTGTTTTCACTTAAAATCCTGTCCATTTCAAATAAAAGTTAGACACTTTGAGTGGTGCCGGCCACACCGTGCCTTGGATTGAGGTGGGGTTGACCCTTACATGACACATATGACCCATGGATACATGTAATAAAGTATCAACAGTATCCAAATGCGTTTGGTCCTCTTCCGTATGTGGTTTTTTTACTTAAAAGCGCATCAATTTTAAACAAAAGAAAGACACTTTGAGTGGTACCGGCCACACCGGCCCTCGGATTGAGTCTGGGTTCACTCGTACACGTCACATATGACCAATGGATGATTGTCCTATATTTTAAACCGAATCCGAATGCGTTTGGTCTGTTTTCTGAATGCCAGTTGTTGTTTTCACTTAAAATCATATCCATTTCAAATAAAAGTTAGACACTTTGAGTGGTGTCGACCACTACTTCAAAGCACATTTTCCATATCATTTTCTACATAAATAAAAATGAAATACATGGATAACTAATAAATCTAAGTAAAAAAAATAGAAAAATGAGTATCACAGTACCAAGGAATACTAAAGGTCTGGGTAGTAGACTAATCATACAATAAGAGTCAAGTGCAAAAATCAGAATCTGAATGCAACGTCCCTATGAAGCAGAGGAAAACCCCAAAGTGGAAAACCATGTTCAAAAATAAAGAGTTATATAGAATTCAAAAATGTAATGGATCAATCTGCCTCTGATCACCATCACCATCACCACTATCATCATCAACCTCATCCTCACCGCCATCTCTGTCCTCGTCGTCGTCCCTGTCATCGTCCCCATGCTCATCGTCAGCCTCATCCTCATCCTCGACATCATCCTCGCCCTTGAACCCATCCTCGCCCTCGGCCCCATCCTCGCCCTCGTCCACATCCCCATCCTCGCCCTCTTCCTCTTTAGTATCCTCGTCATCACCAGGAACTTCATCATCTCGATCTCCACTAGAGCTGCCGCCTAGTGCGTTGGATGATTCACCCATCGACGACATAAATGTTTGACAAGCCGCACTAGCCTCGGGTGGAAGTGATGAAGATAATGCTTTCACCGGTTTCATAAATTCTCTATCTCTTGTTTTAACTTCTACTTCCAACTCTGTGACCCTTTTATCAGACTGTCTTATATGATCCTTGACCTATTCCAACTCAGTGGTACTAGAATGGATACCTGGAGATGACCAATACCTCGTCAGGACAATATTCTTACTAGGTCGGCAACGTACTCGACCAGAGTGCTCATCTCCCAAAACCTGATATAAATGATCGTGTGGCCCAAAATTGTTAGGCTCTTGGGCATCAAGAGCCTCTAAAGAAGCCTGTAAAAAATATTAATAGATTATTAAATTTCAAATTAGATATTAAACTTTGAAATAAACAAATTAAAACTTACAATCTTCTCTTGGGTCGGTTCATTTACCGCAGTTCCATCTTTTTTTCTTCTACTCGAGCAAAACAATTTTGCTTGAGGGATACGTCCTCAATATTCATTTTGTTCTTCTGTAATGACATTGAAACAATATTAAGTGAAAGTATAATCATATATTCATTATTCAATAAATCACATAATTTAAGTAGGATCCACTAAAAAGGGAAAGTCCTAAAGAAAAATTATAAACAACTATATCGTACTTGCTGCCTCTCATGATCTGCCATAGGTGTGCGCCCCAAAGTGTGGAGGTATTGCTTTGAATCAATGTTTTTTTTTCAGAAGATTCCTAAATAAGGATTAATAATTAATAAGATTATATTAATGCAAAATATGAAAACTCTCATTTAAATAACTCAAATGAGATTAATACCTTAAATTTGGCAGTCGCCCAATTGTTAATCATTTGGCGATATTGCTCTATCGGTCAGTCATCCACGATAGGTAATGTCTCTAACTCCGTGCCCACTCTATCACACCATCAAACATACAACTCATGCTTATAATCTCTCCAAAGCTTTCCTATCTCTTTTAAACGAGCTGGTCGTGCACCTTCGCCACCAGGGAAGTTAAACCGAAGCTGAAACCAAATCGATTAGTTCATTTAAATACAAAAATATACTACATTAAATCCAATATATTTTTTACGCATATTTGTGCCCACGCGTTATCCTTGACTTTGGGTGGTAGATGTCTCCAAGAGAGAGGGCTGGCCGGAATGATATCAGAGTATTTGGCTAGGGTCGCCAAAAAACACCAACATTGCTGCCCAGATTTCTCAATCATTTGTCCATCAACATTGTATTCATCCATCAACTGTGTCTGGCGGTTCCATACCACACGCAAGCGAGTACGCCCCCTCTCCCGCCTCCTATCTGTAGAATAATCTGTTATTAAAGAAAAATAATATCAATACAAGTTATAATAGAAATAAATTTTGGTATAAAAATTTGGTAGAGTTATATAAATATACCTGTGGTAGTCAGATCAATGGGTGCAGAAGCTGAAGGAGTATCCTGTACAGGTGGAGTGTCCCTCAGTGTATGCTCCTAAGCCACATACTGTGTCGCAACAGGAGTCGAAGAAGGTGGAATATAATAGCCCGGAGATAATGAACCAGAAGCAAAAGATGACGGCATAGACGTCTGGCCAGCTGGTAGTGTAAACATTGGAGGTCTAAATATCTCATATGTCCCTGAAGACCCTCCAGGATCAAAATAGGGCATAGAAGATACGTATGTGGTAGTAGGTCGTCTAACTCTCGCCCCAAGAGCCCTCGTACCACCGGCCTCAGTACCGGGACCACTAGATGATCGTCCATCTCTGACACCACCCTCCCTCCTAACACCAACCTCTCTACTGGGAGCAATATCAGGCTCCTTGTCAGATATCTGTCATCTAGGGGGTGGATCCTGAAAAAAAAGTTTGATAGAAAAGTAAACACATGATATTATTAGTTATTGAAATATTTATATTTGAAATAAAATACTCACAACAGGATGAGTGGAGGGACACCCATCTGTACCATGCGATGATTATTATCTTTCATCTTTTTCCGCCGCCTATCTTCAATGGGTGTCATTTCCTGCAATAAGAACAAATATGGAAGTAATTAGAAACAGATAACTAATGTGTAAACCAAAAAACAAAATATAGAAAAACCATTATGATAAAAAGAACATAATGAAGCAGAATATTTATGGTTTTATGAAGGTGAGTACTAGGATACACACTCTGAATGATGTAGGTGAAACATTTAGGTGAGAACATGACTGTATGATTCTATATATTTCCCACCATAACTTCGGGTTCATAATCAACTCTGACAATTGAGCTGTTGGGGTCATCATAAGTAATAAACGGATTGCTTCCAATTGTAGTAGGGATAGTGTCAACTTTATCATCACCATCATCAGAAACATGTCTGGGATTTACATCAATAATTACATTGAATTTAATATGACTATGATCTTTGACATAAAAAACTTGTTTCACCATTGATGCCAATACATATGGTTCATCGGTGGCAAGAGTGCGAGTCATGTCAATAACTCGAAATCCACCATCATCAATAAAGGTGCCTTGCCTCTTCATTGAATCAAACCATTGACATTTCATCATCGTGACTCGACCATGTGAGTAATAATCCAAAATTATTATTTTCTCCATGACACCATAATAAGCAACATTTTCAGAACGAGGTCTGGTGTCCGATGAACTGGCATAACAGTCTATTGTGGCGGTTAGCATAACACCATTATGCTGTGTTCTCTTGTTTCTTGCTCGTTCAGTGATAATAAATTTGTATCCATTGATCACAAGTGATTTACAAGCACGGACCATGGTATTAGGACCAAAATCCAAAGCTCTTATTTCCTCAGAAACAGAGTCTGTAGGCAAACTTGATACCTAAAATATAAAAAATTGGTAAACTTAATTAAATATTATTTTTATTTAGTTATTACAGAAATATTTTTACCTTCAATTTCAACCAAGCAGAAAACCCTTTTCTATGCAAAGTCTCCTTCTTTCTCAAAGATAAAGAACGATGCTTTCTATATATCAATTCATTATGTTCCCTGTAGATAAAAATAATAATAGTTTAACAAATATTTAATATTACAAGAGATAAGATAACAGATACATGTAAAATTAACATACTTGATATACTCATCGAACAAATCAAAATTGAACAACACTGTGCGATGTGCCATCTCTTTCTCTTCAAGGCTTAATGTTGTCAATGTATATGATCTCGGAATTCCTCCTGTCTGAGGAAGTGATGGAAAACTGGGTTCAATTTTCCCATACTGTTCTTCTTCATTTCTCATTGGTATGTTTATTCTCGTAGTATGATCAGACAAATACATTGAGCAGAAATCCATACATTCTTGAGCCAAGTAACCGTTCACAATAGAACCTTCGGGATAATTCCTGTTCCGAACATATGATTTCAATGTGAACATGTTTCTTTCAGTTGGACACATCCAACGGAAAGCAACAGGTCCTCCAAGAAGTATTTCGGTCAGAAGATGGACAGTCAGATGCAGCATGCATGTAAAAAATGATGGAGGGAATATTTTATCTAACTCACACAAAATTAATGGTGTCTCTTCCAATAGTTTTTGCATGAGGGATTTGGAAAACCTCTTAGCACAAAGTTCTCTAAACAAATAGAACAACCGAATAATTGAGACTCTAACATTATTGGATAAGAGATGACAGATTGCTATTGGAATCAACTCATGAAAAAGGATGTGATAATCATGAGTCTTCAAAGATTTCAACTTCAACTCTTTTCTGTTGACCTGTTTTGATATACTGCTTGAATATCCATCAGGAACTTTAATAGTCTCTAGCACTTCCAGAAATTGATTTTTTTCAGTAGGAGTCATCACATAAGAAGCACATGGAACTTGCCATTTATTTTCACTGATACTGACATGATACAATTCTGGTCTTATCCCCCAATCTACCAAGTCACCCCGAGATCGTAAATCATCTTTTGTCTTCCCCTTGACATTTAGAAGATTTGAAAGCAACATTTCACATATATTCTTTTCAATGTGCATTGCGTCTAAGAAATGACGTAAAAAGTTGGTTGACCAATATGACAACTCAAAGAATATACTCTTCTTCTTCCAATTGTAACAGGTATCATTGGAAATATTTTTCCTCTTTCTAGATTTCATTACACTCTTCCCAAATGAATAACTGAAAGCTTTCAATTCATTAAGCACATCAGTTCCAGACATACACTGAGGTGGATCGTCATTCTCCATGGTATTGTCAAATCTTCGATGATTGTTTCTATATGGATTGTTCATTAGAAAGAATCGTCGATATCCCATAAAACTAAAACTATGACGATATTTCAGTATTCTCGATCGAGTATTCTTCATACAAACAGGACATGACAATTTTCCTTTTGTGCTCCATCAAGACATCATTGCATAAGTAGGAAAATCATTGATAGTCCACATAAGTGCAGCACACATCTGAAATATGTCTTTCGAACATGCATCGTATGTGGGCACACCCACATCCCAAAGAAGTTTCAAATCTTTTATTAAAGGTTGCATGTATACATCTATATCATTTTCGGGATCAGAAGGGCCAAATATCAGTATACTCAAGGAAGTGTAAGTCTTTTTCATACACAACCAAGGGGGAAGGTTATAAATGTGTATGAAAACCGGCCATGTGCTGTGCGAAGTAAGCGTCTGCCCAAATGGATTAAAACCGTCACATGAAAGACCCAGTCTCACATTACGCACGTCGGCTGCAAATTAAAGATATCGAGCATCAAATCTCTGCCATGAAAATCCATCTGTAGGGTGAACCAACTCTTTATTATTCTTTTTTCTCTCGGTGTCATGCCATCGCATTTTTACGGATATTTCCCCAGACATGAAAAGGTTCTGTAATCTGGGGATCAATGGAAAGTGCCACATTACTTTTTGTGGCACACGAGAAGGTGTTCCATCATCTTTTGGCTTCCATCGGGAGGTTCCGCATTTTATACAATCATTTCATTCAGTAGTTTCATCCCAAAATAAGCTGCAATCATTTGGGCAAGCATGAATTTTTTTTTGAGAATCCAAGTTCATCAACCAACTTCCATGCCATATAGTGGGTTGAGGGAATATCTGCATCATCTGGAAGTAAGTCCTTCAAGAAGGTAAGAATGTAATCAATTGCAGTATTTGAAATCCCATACATTGTTTTCCCATGAATCAATCGGATTAAAAATTCCAACTTTTTCATTTTATCACGTTGCCGATATACTGGAGTCGTCGCAACATCATTCAATTTTTTCACCCTATCAACATCATCATTTTCATTGGACACATCATGTGTGCTTGTATATAAATCTTGTTGGATGGACATCCTTTCCTTCTCATGATGTCGAATAAATGAAAACCGATCATATATCAAACTCTCCAATTCAGTCCTATCATTTGGATCATCAACATTTTGAGATTCCATTTTCTCTCCATTGTGATACCACACATAATAGTTTGTTTGGAAACCATATTTGCTTATATGATAGCTAATTGATTCACGGCCCAACCAAGGTCTTCCAACACAACTAAAACATGGGCAGTGTATGCGACCACTATCTGAAGCCTTGTCAAATGAAAAATCTAGAAAGCTTTTCAAATTATTTTGAAAATCGGTTGAAATCCGATCAGTTTCGTACATCCAACTTCTATCCATTCTGTAAAAAAATCGCAATAATTCATTTCAAATCAATTCAATAATATTAATGTTTAATCAAAAAAATATTTACGTAAATGACAATTGTTTACTCTATATAAAATCATAACTGACACATTACTCTATATGAGAATCATATTAAGAAATACAACAAAATACAGTGTATATAAGAAAATAAGATACAAAATTTCTAATTCCTATATTCAAGGATTAACCAGTAAGATATTGGAAGTGGATCAAGGAATACATAATCCATAAGGGTCTCGTTGTGAGTATATGAGTTTTATACTTTAACTTCATCAAGTAGATCAGGATGAGGAGTAGGATGAGGATCATGGGAGTGGCGGGACTGTCCAAGGGGGGTGTGGCGTGTCTAGG
The DNA here is from genome assembly GCA_963277665.1 of Viscum album. Classification (NCBI taxonomy): domain Eukaryota; kingdom Viridiplantae; phylum Streptophyta; class Magnoliopsida; order Santalales; family Viscaceae; genus Viscum; species Viscum album. Next base: position 660,585,683 of record OY728140.1, read on the forward strand.
GGGTGCGAGGTGTCTAGGGGGTGGTGGGGCCGTCCGAGGGGTTGGAGGTGTCCAGGGGGTGGGGGGCTATCTAGGGGGGTCGGGGTGTCCAGGTGGGCGGGCTGTCTGTGGGGGTGGTCAGTTTTTCCAAGGGGGTCGGGGTGTATAGATATATTTATATGAAAAGAATACCCGCACAATAATCATGCAGCCCTGTCATTAGTCTAAACCCCTTGAACACATAAAAGAATCTAGTATGGACATTTACTAAAATATTTTACACCATACGAATGAAAATACACTCTAAATATAGTTTGAGATGATATAATGGTGTGTGTGAAAAAAATGATATTAAATCAATTTAAATGAATATGGAACAAATGAGGGTTTATAATACACTAAGAGTACCTCAAACAATCCAAAACCACTATAGCACCACATATTCAACTTCATGAAACAGGACTTGGAAATCTTACCTACATCTTTACTGATGACCACCTAATTGGAACTCTATTTATGGTTCTTGAACACAAGGAACAAACAATGTTTGGTCTCGACCAACTCAATCACCCCCTTGTAGATCATAATCTTGTTTCCACTTATACTAAAATGGTCTCACTGGAAGCTAATATTAATACCGGACCTAAACCATTCATTTTCCATAAAACAATGATCAAAGAACTATCGGAGGTATCTCTCATATAACCACAACCATTTTTATCTATGATGTAACGAAATTCACAAGAATAACTTTTATTCAATAACCTTTTGGTATATAATGTACATCAAAAATGGTTCAATTATATGGTTCATCACATTCCAATTTATTAATCACCCATACATGATAAAAATTGAACATTGAATTTCATTTAATTACAACCATCATATTTCATTTAATTCTTAACAAGCATAGAAGCATGGAAATTAGAATCTAATAACTTTAATTAGTCCCCAAAACTTTTTAATAAATTTAACATGAAAAATAAAACACTTTGAAATCTAAATAATCACTATGAAGTAAAATGAGCTTGGAATTCTATTTCACAAGTAAAAACACTCAACGATGGAATATATGAAAAGAATATTAATATAAATTATTAAAACAGGATAATAAAGTAACAATGAATGTTAAAACTAAACATGTGATTGAATTTTATAACATATAATAAAAATTTATTCGTAATGAAACATGAAAGGCACATCAAAAAATTAGACAACTGTCTAATGCAATCTATATGGGCTGGAATAATGCATGGAATGTAAATAAAGAACGGAAACATAAATTATGCTGGAACAGAAATTCGGCGGGAATATGAGAATAGAAATTGGTCTCATCCCACATAAAAATCGAAACAAAAAACTAAGAAAATACCTCAGCCTTGGATGGGATGGAGGAAGAGAACCCGAAACACCTCCAAAATCACCTCCAAAATCGCCCAAGCACTCCCGTTTAGGGCTCTGGATCGTGAATGGGGGAGAGGATCAGCTACTGCCAATTTGGGGGAAAGTTTTCCCAACGGTTTCTAAAAACCGTTGGTATATAACTCCATCCCAAAACTATACCAATGGTTCCATTGAAACCATTGGTAAATCTCTACTCCAACGGTTCTAAAACAATTTGAACATACAATTTTAGGGTGTACCAACAGTTTACAACCGTTGGTATAGTGTTTTTTACCAATGGTTCAAGAGAACCGTTAGTATATATTGAAGATGGAATACTATACCAATGGTTTCAAACCGTTGGTATTGTGTATTTCCAGAACCATTGCACAGAACCCCCACCATTGCACCAACACCCCCACCTGTATAAAAATCACCAGAACTATTAAACAGTATTAAAACAGCATAAAAACACCTGTAATAACATAAAAAAAACACATAAAACCATCAAACTCTTCCAACCATGTGGTGTACTACAATTACCTATTTCAATCTTCATATGAAAAGAATAATCCAGTGGAGTTGAATAACAGTTTCAATAACTAAAAATTGGGTATGGAAACTTACCCATGGTTCCATGGTGGTTATGAAACTAAATTTGAAAATGGGGTTGGGAAACTTACCCATGGTTCCTTGGTGCTTAAAAAAGGAGTAAAGTATAGAACTCATTATTTTATTTAAAATTCAGGCAGAACTGAAATGATCACAATTTCATCTTGTGATGGTCTAGAAGAATGGAATTGTAAGTTTTTTGAACTTAGTTAGAATAATATTAATGTTTTTAAGGCTATGAACACTAAATGGTACAAGTATGGTGCGATCTATTGGTCAAAGTAGGATTCCACCACATCGTACCTCGGATTGTGGTGGGGTTGACTCATACACATAAAAAATGACCAATGTATTATTGTTCTAAAGTATCATCACAATCCAAATACCTTTGATCATTTTTTCATATGTCAGTTGTTGGTTTCACTTAAAATGTTGTTCATTTCAAAAAAAGTGAGACACATAGAGTGATACTGATCACACCGTGCCTCAGATGGAGGCGGGGTTGACTCATACACATCATAACTTACACATGTATCGTTGTCCTAAAGTATCAATAAAATCTGAAAGAGTTTTGTAAGTTTTCTATATGCAAGTTGTTTTCACTTAAAATATTGTCCATTTCAAATAAAAGAGAGACACATAGAGTGATACCGGTCACACCTTGCCTCATATGGAGGTGTGGTTGACTCGTACATGTCACAAATGACACATGAATAATTTTCCTAAAGTATCAATACAATCTGAAAGAGTTTGGTCCATTTTCTGTATGCAAGTTGTTGTTTTAACTTAAAATTATGTCCTTTTCAAATAAAAGTGAGACACTTTTAGTGGTACCAGCCACACCATGTCTTGGATTAAGACGGATTTGACTCTTACATGTCACAAATGGTCCATGTATCGTTTTTATAAAGTATCAACACAATCCGAATGCATTTGATCGATTTTCCGTATGCCAATTGTTGTTTTCACTTTAAATCAAATCCATTTCAAATAAAAGTGAGACACATTGAGTGGTACCAGCCACACCGTGCCTCATATTGAGGAAAAATTTACTCTTACACATCAAAAATGACCCATGGATCGTTTTTCTAAAGTTTAAATAGATTTCGAATGCGTTTGGTTGGTTTTTCGTATGCCAGTTGTTGTTTTCAATTAAAATTAAGTCCATTTAAACAAAAGAGGGACTCTTTGAGTGGTATCGGCCACACCGCACCTCATATTGAGGCTAGATTGACTCGTACACGTCACATATGACTCATGTATCCTTTTTATAAAGTATAAACACAATCTGAATGCGTTTGATCGGTTTTCCGTATGTCAGTTCTTGTTTTCATTTAAAATTAAGTCCATTTTAAACAAAATAGGGACACTTTGAGTGGTACCGGCCACACCATGCCTCGGATTGAGGCGGGTCCAAGTTGTACATGTCACATATGAGACATGGATCATTGTGATAAATTATCAACACAATCAGAATCTATTTGGTTGGTTTTCCGTATGTACTTAAGATGTTGTCCATTTTAAACATAAGAGAGACACTTTGGGTGGTTACATCCACACCGTGACTCGGATTGAGACGCGGTTGAGTTTTACACGTCACATATGACCCATGGATCCTTTTCTTAAAGTTTCAACAAAATATGAATGCGTTTGGTCGGTTTTCCATATGTCAGTTATTTTTTTTACTTAAAATTAAGTCTATTTTAAACAAAAGAGAGGCACTTTGAGTGGTGCCAGCCACACTGTGAATCAGATTGAGGCAGGGTTGACTCGTACACATCATATATGACCCATATATCATTGTACTAAATTTTCAACAGAATCTGAATGCATTTGGTCAGTTTTGTGTATGTCAGTTGTTGTTTTCACTTAAAATTAAGTCCATTTTAAACAAAAGAGAGACACTTTGAGTGGTACCAGCCATACTGCACCTTGGATTTAGGTGGGGTCAAATATTACACATCACATATTAGCCATGGATCCTTGTGATAATGTATCAACACAATAAGAATCTGTTCAGTTGGTTTTTCCATATGTACTTAAAATGTTGTTCATTTCAAACATAAGAGAGACACTTTGGGTGGTTCCAGCCACACAATGACTCAGATTGAGGCACAGTTGACCATTAAACATCACATATGACCCATGTATCCTTGTCCTAATATTTCAACAGATTCTGAATTCGTTTGGTAGGTTTTCTGTATGCCAGTTGTTATTTTCACTTAAAATTAAGTCTATTTTAAACAAAAGAGAGACACTTTGAGTGGTGTCGGCCACACGGTGCCTTGGAATGAGGCGGGGTTGACTCTTACACATCACAAATGACCCATGGATTGTTTTCCTAAATTATCAACACAGTCCAAATGCGTTTGTTCTATTTTTCTTATGCCAGTAGTTGTTTTCACTTAAAATGTTGAGGCGAGATTAACTCGTACAACCACCAGGATAGACCCCCCTGGATTGTGGTGGGATTGACTCATACACATTACATATTACCCATTTATCCTTTTTCTAAAGTATCAACACAATCCGAATGCGTTTGATCGGTTTTCCGTATGTCAGTTGTTGTTTTCACTTAAAATTAAGTCCATTTTAAACAAAAGAGAGACAATTTGAGTGGTACCAGCCGCACCACAACTCGGATTGAGATTAGGTTAACTCATAGATGTCACATATGACCCATGGATCATTTTTCTACAGTTTCAAGAGAATCCAAATGCATTTGGTCAGTTTTTCGTATGTCAGTTTTTGTTTTCACTTAAAATTAAGTCCATTTTAAACAAAGGTGAGACGCATTGAGTGGTACTGGCCACACTGCGCCTCGTATTGATATTTTTTTGACTCTTACACATCAAAAATGACACATTTATCGTTTTCCTAATGTATCAACACAATCCCAATGCGTTTGGTCAGTTTTTTGTATGCCAGTAGTTGCTTTCATTTAAAATGTTGTTCATTTCAAATAAAAATTAGACACTTTGAGTGGTTCCAGCCACACCGTTCCTTGAATTGATGTGGGCTTCACTCCTACATGTCACAAATGTCCCATGAATAATTTTTATAAAGTATCAACACAATCCAAATAATTTTGGTTGGTTTTCCGTATGTCAGTTATTTTTACATAAAATAGTTTCCATTTTAAACAAAAGAGAGACTCTTTGAGTGATTTAGGCCACACCGTGCCTCAGATTGGGGTGGGGTTGACTCATACAAGTCAAAAATTTCCCATGGATAATTTTACTAATGTATCAACACAATTATAATGCGTTTGGTCGGTTTTCCATATGCTAGTAGTTGTTTTCACTTAAAATGTTGTGCATTTCCAATAAAAGTTACACGGTTTGAGTGGTTTCGGCCACACCACAGCTCGAATTGATGCAGGGTTGACTCTTACACGTCAAAAATGTCTCATGGATTGTTGTGTTAAAGTATCAACACAATATGAATACGTTTGGTTGGTTTTCCGTATGTCAATTATTTTTACTTAAAACAGTGTTCATTTTAAACAAAAGTGAGACACTTAGAGTGTTATCGGCTACACAGTGCCTCAGAATGAGGCGGGGTTGACTCGTACACATCACAAATGACCCATGGATCATTTTACTAAATCATAAACACAATCCAAATGCGTTTGGTTTATTTTACGTATTCCAGTAGTTGTTTTCACTTAAAATGTTGAGGCGAGATTAACTTGTACAACCACCTGGACAACCCACTACCCCTCGGATAGCTCCCCACTCACCCCGAACAGCCCCCCATCCCTCGGACAACCCCCACTCACCCCAGACAGCACCCACCCCTCGGACAACAACCTGGACAACCCCCCCCCCCCCCACCTGGACACCCCATCCCCCAACACCTGGACATCCCCATGTAGTCATTATTACAACCATTAATAAAAAATTATTAAACTACATCATTTGTCAAAGATAATCATACTGAACATAAATCAATAATATTATTGGATATATCAAGTAAAATGAAGGCATACTATCTTACATCCTAAATTACCACCCACATCCATGATTAATTTCCACAGACCTCTCATTTCTACCAAATCAAAAGAGAAAAAAAAACCTAGTTCCACATCAATAAAAACAAATCTAAAATTTTTATGGATGACTACACATGCCTGCATGGATAGTGAAAAGCACCCCACCATCATAAAAGTGAGTATTGTCTAAGAAAGAGACATAATATACAATGTACATTGAGAACCATATTTAATTGACCCTAAATGCTTTATTAGTACAATCATCTTAGGAAGCCAATTATCACTCATGACTAACCATGCCATTATAAACAACCTAGAGTGTATGAGTTTTCTCTCTAATATCAACAACATCATCACAAATTCTTACCATGATGTGAATCATGTGTAATATGAATGATATTAACACAAAATTCCTAGAAATACCAAGCCTTCTAAAAACTGAAAATTTATGGATGATATTAACACACAATTCATTTTGAATCAAATTTGATTCACTTTACTACTTATCCCAATAGACCAAACTCATACTATAATCACTATATGTCTGCCACCATCAAAGCTCAACACACGCACCCAAATCAAACAGAAAACAAAATTCATAAACACCCAAATATAAAGAGAAAACCAAAATAGTAGATGTAGATAATTAAAATAAAAGTATCACTTATAGGAAATGTAGAACTAAGAAATTTTGAAGATGGGTCAGAATGAAGGATTTTTGCAGTAGGGTAAACAGACTCCCAATTCTCCTCTTCACCCAATTGAAAACATAAAATCAAAATAGAAGATATGTAACATTAAAATGAAATTATAACTTACAGATTACAAATGATAATTTAGGAAATTTTGAAGATGGAATGATTTGGACAGTATGGTAAAGAGAATCCCACTTCTCTACTTCGGTTTAGGGCTCCAGTCATTTGGAATGGGGGAGCCTAGGTTCTGTCTATTTCTGGGAAATCGTTCCCAACGGTTTTAAACCATTGGGAATGAAAAACTTTACCAACAGTTTTAAAAAACCATTGGTAAAGCCCTTTAAAAACTCACTTTTACCAACGGTTTTACAAAACCGTTGGTATATCTTCATCAAAAAAAACTTTTACCAACAGTTTTTCAAAACCGTTGGTATATCTTCCTCACAAACACACTTTTACCCATGTTTTTTCAAAAACCGTTGGTATAACTTCACCTATACATACCTTTACCAACAGTTTTTGAAAAACCGTGGGTATATGCTTGGTATACTCATACACACCAACGGTTTATGAAAACCGTTGGTATATATCTGTTGGGAAAACCTATATTTCCAGTAGTGATCATTATATCCACCCTGTGATTGAATGTTATAGAAAACGAATTACATCAGTTTGTGAGGTGGTATTGTGCCGTACACATGATTGATTGATTCAGTTCCCATTAGATGAAAAATGATAAAGATACCATTTATGAAATTAAAAAAATAAAATATATGTATATTTAATATAATATCGTAATTAATTTTTCATATTTGTATAATATTTTTAGGTGATAGAGGAAGAAGTAAAACAAACATGAATGATTAAGAATTATACCTCTTCTTTGGAGAAACTCATTATGATTATAAATAAATCCTTTCATGAATGTTTTTTGAAAAATCCATAGACTATAAGTAATTTTCACGGAATTATAGAAGGTACATATCCTGGTATTTGATTAATAAAAAGGCTTTTAATGTGTGATCATGATAAAAAATTGGGTTCCTTTATATAAGTGTGGGAGAGAACATACATGGAAGTTTTGAAAAGAAAAGGATATAACCACATGTTACACAATCCAAAATGATCCAGAATGGATCAATATAGAAAATTATATAATAATATATATATATATTTCAATAAAATAAAAATTTAACAAGTTTTAAAGTCATTTTATTCCACATCCTTTTAGTTTAAACCCTGATAAACTCGTTTTAACCTTAATAATGATAATTAATGTTTACTGTTTTTAGAATTCATTATTTACAAAATTAAGATGAAATGGTTTTATAATATTAATTAATATTATTCCAAATATGTAATCCATTTTAATAAACTTAATTCACATAAGTGGAAGAATTATGTTTAAAATTAAACTTGTAGATGTAACGAAAATATATTTTTCCAAATAAACATGTTCATAAGAATAAATGGTTTTTATATAAAACATTAGACATATAATAATTTTAAATGATTTAAATTGGATTAATTATAATAAAAGTGAACTATTATATTTTTAAAACATTTTATAACAAAATTTAACTTTTTAAATGATTTAAATGAATAGGTTGTTTGTAATAAAAATATACCTTTTCCCTATTCAAAGAAAACATTATACTTTTCAGAAAATTAGGAAAATACACTATAAAATAATTTTGATAGGATTATTTCAAAAAATAATTCATATTTTTAAATAAAATCTCTAAAATTTTAAAAATTTAATTTTTATATAAGTTCATGAAACATGACGAAACAATTTTTTTTAAAAAATATAGTTTTAAGCATATAACATTTATTCTTATCCCATTCTTTGAAAGAAATTTTATACAAATGACAAAACAATATTAATAAATAAATAATATATTAATTTCTTTAAAATAATTCAGTAATTGGGATTAATTTATTTATTAATATAAACACAAAATATATATATACAAACATTTTTCATAAAAAAACATGACTTTCACTTTCAAATGATTTCTAATTTCCATTATTATTAATTGATAAATAATAATTTTTTATACCTTTTTAATACATATATATTTAATGATTTATTTATTTATATTCATATATTTCTATTTATAAACATTTTTATAATGGTCATATTTAGATAATCTATTTCATTGTTTATTTAATTTTTGTGTTTCCTATCACATACTCCATCGAACGTAAAGTTATCCTTTTAAAATATTAGGGGGTAAAAATACTATTATTTTCAATAAATAATAATAGAATATAAAAATTAATTAGTTTATTGAGATATAAATCAAAATAATTTATTATCAGAACCATATTCATAAACAATCCTAATAAACAATGATATTATACATAAGACCCTTAACATTTATGTAAAATTTGAATTATAATCCCCATGAATGAGAGAAACAATGGTGTATATATAAACAACCATAAATTTAATAATATTAATCATAAAATAAATTTATGGTCATTATTTACAACAGAAAAAAGAGACAAGCTGTGGATATGGATGTGTCTCATACAAATAAAATTTAGATGAAAATCCCAAATGATAAGTCTAACTTCCTTAATAACATTTGAATCCTATAGTATAATAAATATATATTTTTTAAATATAGTATAGAAAAAATAATACATATATATAATACCACATATAATTCATTTATAACCTTTTATCACTCATTGAGAAACATTGGTTAAAATCATTGTTCTGGGTGATATCTACTTCATTTTTCATGTATGTTTTGGTTTAATAGTTTTGGTCCTTGTATTTTTTTCTTGGTTAGATCATATAAATAGTTTTAATCATGCTATAAATATATTAAATATTCATTATATATATTTTTAGAGTAATTCATAAAATTATAGATAGAAAAATGAATTACATTATTCATCGTGATAGTAGGTCATACGTATGCATGAACGCTGTTTTCATTTTATGATGGATGGAACAAAATAATGGTAAATAATGAAAACCCATGATATAATAATTATTATATAATATATATATCATATATACTCATTAAATCCATTATTATTACCATCCATGTAAAACGGAAATGAAAAACAGATCACATTACTTCATGGATGTGGCGGTCCACATGTACAAATGAGTGATGTTATTGTTTTAAAATGGTTTGGAAGGTAAGAAGTCAGATATGATAATATAATTCTATAAGTACAATTAGGACATAATTATCATATGTAAACAGTAAACTAATAATAATACACACCCATTATATATGGTTATGAAAAATGAATTGTATCGCTATATGGAGACAGTAAGTTGTATGTATGCATGAGTGATACATTCACTTCCAATTTGATAGATATAGAGGGAATAAATATGGTGTAATAATAATAATAAAATTTTATTATATTTAGGATACATAATTTTTTGTTTTGTGAGGAATATTATTGATTTATATAAGTTAAAATAATAATTTTAAACAAAAGTGATAGGTTATGCTGATTACCTTTTCTTTAAAACAACTCTTTTAAATATCCTCTTAAGGATCCTAGGTTTGCTATTTTGGGATGTAAAACATGTCTATAAGGTTTTTAGTGGAATTTAGATGGTATTTTGGTTTGGTGATGGTCAATATATAAGACCAAGAGGTGTGAAGAAGTAAATCAAAGAGGTTCCCTTTTATAATTGAGGCGAGATGCACTTTTAAAATTTCTTAAAAGATTAAAATATAATAAATTCATTATCTAGAAAATTTGAATACCAATTTTTAGATATCTTATTCTAAGATAGTATGGGGTTTAAATACCATAAAAAAAATATTTTAACTGGATTTGATTTTTTTAAACCCTCTTATTTTCGTTTAACCCCTTAGTTAACCCATTTTAACATTAACCATGATAATGTCTTATTCACTGTAAAAGAGTTATAATTTTACTTATAGAGAATCTATTGAATCATAAATAGAAAATTTTGAACTTTTGAAACATATGATATCATAATTTTCCTCCTTAATGTTTTTTATATTTTTCAAATGATTTAATAAAATATTGTGTTGATTAAATATAATTAATGGAAATTTTGATACTATTCATCTAATTTCATTTAGAAGATATAAAAAAATTTGGATTTATAATATAAGACTATAAAACGACACTAATATTCACTATTAATCTATAAAATTAATGTAACATTATAAATCACTAAAATTATATTACTTTCAATAATTTTAAAATAATTTATTTTATTTTTCTAATAAATTAATAAATATTGTATTTATGTTACATTACAATTTAATGAAATTAAATAATTTATAAAGATTAGAAATTAATTAATATCAATTTAATAACCTAAATAATCTGAAAATATACATTTTAACTTTTTATAACTTAATTTATTGCCTATGTTGAAAAATAATGTATATTTAAATATAAGGGAGTGACATGTTGGAACTTTCTATGCTTTAAATATTCAATATGACATTTTCATGGAAAAGTGTGCATTTAAAAAATCATGTTAAAGAATAATATGGCAAGGGTGAAATTATATTCCTTCAATAATAATTATGATGAAATGTTATAGTATTGTCACTTAGTTTTACACTAAATTAACCTGATTAACCCTTTTATTGAGGTGATAAATTTTACTACAGTTACTATTCATAATCCATAAAAATAAATACATACAGTTTTCATAATTTGAAAATCATGATACTAAATATAGAATAAATTTTATAAAATTCAATTCCTATATGTTCGATTAATTACTTATAGAAATAATTTCATTAATCATAACAAAAAACACTTTTTAGAAAAATATAATTTAAGCATATAATTGTATTTATTCATCTCCGATGAATAGAAATAAAAATTGATTAAAATAAAAACATTTCATTGAATATATAATATATAAACATCATTAAAATCATTCACCAATAGTTATCAATTTAATTTGTTAATATAAAATCACATTTCCTGTAAAAAACAACAGTTTTCAAAAAATTGTCTTTGTACATATGAAAATGTTTTTTAACCAAAATAAAGTAAAAAATTATGATATTCAAAATAATTGAATTAATTTTAATAAAATAAAACTAATTAAATTTTTTTATTATTCCAAAGTATAATTTTACTTTTAAAATGAATTATATAAAATATATATTTTTATTAAAAATCATTAATTTTCACTATTTGCTGTAAAATAATTATTTTAGAAAAATACAATAATTTCACGATAAGATGATTTTGATATGATGATTTTAAAATTGGTATTATTTTTATAAAATAAAATTTGAAGAATTATATAAATTAATTATGATATTTTCTCACAAAGAGAAATGAAACCATTTTTGAAGAAACCTTATTTATGAAGAATAAAATAACTTTACAAAAAATTGAGTGACTAATTATTATGTATTTAGTAAGGAATTTATATTATGTAAGACATTTAAATATATATTCAATAAATTATTTAATCTTATTAATACTCTCCAATGAAAATATATACTATAACAACTGTATAATAATATTTTATGGTTTTTTTAGGCTTGGTGTTGCATGTATTGCAAACTATCAAAGAAACTATATTTAATTAAACATATATTTCTTAAAATATTTAGGTATTACAAAAATGAACTTAGATCCTCTAGGTCCGCTCCAATGATGTTGTTCAATTCTGGTTCTTACCATCATTTCTATATTTATTTACTGTTTATATTTTTCTAGGTTCTTTTCACAATATATGTTATTATTATACAAAATATGTCATGTGTTATCTTTTACTTGGGCTTATATTATTACTTCTTACATTCATAACTCTTCTATGTATTCATTTTAATGTTTTTAGTTTATTTATTGTATTAAAAATTTAAATTATTCCATAATGTTTTTAGAGGTCAATTTGTAAATAAGGGGGTTTTAAACATAATATATTAATGTCTATTTGATTTAGAGGAATAATTTATATAGAGATTAAAACATTATTTCAATTAATTTTCCTAGAATGTGCGGTTTTCATATTATAAATGTGGGTTATTTTATACAAATTGGAAAGATTGTTCTTACTTGTTATCATGTTACCAGGAAATAACGGAAAGGTATTATTTTCAAAAAATGTATTTCAAACTAGCATTAAAAAAATGGATTGTGAAATGATTCACGTAGAAAATTTTATTGCTAGTTTTCTTTTAGGATTTTTGTATCACACAAAACATATACAAATTATTTTCTTTATATTAAGTGAATTTTTCAGATATAGGATTTTATTCTACGGTATCTTCATCACATATATTTATCCATTGAGTTTTCTCATGGGAAGGTGTTAGTGATGATGTCAAAGGGTGATGTTGGGTCTTGTGGATATGTCCAGTTTTGTGTTTTGGGCCACCATTTGTATTTATTTCATCCGTGTATAATCTAATCAAACCACGTTTTATTTTTGGGATATAGTTCAATTTTATTGTTACTCTTTTATGTTATATATGTAATATTCATATTTATGTTTGGTAAATATTTCTTTCTAATTTTATTAAAACTGCTTGTTTTTTTAAATAAATGTCTCAAATTTGGGTGAGACATTTTAGATTTGTAGAATATTTCCATTTTTTTTATTATTATTTTTGAGAAACCATTCTCAAGAGTGATAACTTTAGTCCCAAACATTAGTTTCCCTCCCTTTGGGATCAATAACACATTTTATTCCATACCATAGACTACCATAGGTGTCGAGAGAGTATATCCTAGGTTGGTTTGGACAATTTTATATCTGAGTACCATTTTTTAGTAGAGAAGTTATGGTAGAACAAATGCATGGATGTAAAATATTAATCGGTGGGAGTAGGAGGATCCTAGATTTATATATTTTATATGAAGACTTGATTTACCATAGGTATTCATGTTCTGAGTCCTGAATTTGGACATATTTCATTGTTTATTCTAGTATTTTTTTAATTAATGGTTTTTTATATGTATTGATATTTTGGTGTTTTTTTGGGTGTTCCACATTTTAGGGATAAAGATGATATAAATAACTATAGGAGTACAGTTAGCTCACATGGTCTAGTAACTCATTTGAATACTATTCACATGGTTTAGTTTTTCTTCTATAGATAGTTAGATGGTTGGAACATTGTCTACCAAATCATGAGACCAAACCATGAAAACCCACTAACCACCTTGATATTTTATTTCTTTTTTCTATTATGATTATATTTTCATTGGGTTTTTTATAATTTTCATTGACTTTAATTAAATAGGATGTTTGTTTAGTATTATTTGATATAATTTGATGAGATTTTGTGATTTGAACCAAATTTTTTAATGATTTATGATTTGATTTGAAAATTTTTAAATGATTATTTCTAAAATGAAATGTGATTTTGGTTAAATGGATAATTTATGAAATTGAACATTTATTTATAACAGAAATTATGATAATAACATAGAGTTATTTGAGTATAAAATTTGAATCTAATTATTGTTTTAGGTCATAAAATATAATATTCCAAAAAACATTTTCAAAGTTTTAATATGATTTTCAAAAAAAATTAATTTTAATATTTAAAACTAAAATGAAATATTATAAATCTATTATGAAGTTGTGTTTCTTAAAATTAAAAATAGTTAATGTTAACTAAAATTATAAGTGGGATGTGGTTTTACAAGTGGTTTTATTCTGAAGGCATGGTTCTAAAAATGGTGACTCATTTCTGAAATTTATAAAGGAATCAAGTGTGGAAGAATTTAAATGAGTTTGATGTATTATGATTCTGTTGAGATTCATTATTCTTTATGTGGTGTTAATTATTTTCTTTGGTGTGTTTTTTTCTACTTGTGGTTTATTAGGTTTGTAATGAATCAAATATTTGGGTACTTTTTATTGGTCATAATGTACATTGTTTAATATTTAATTATATTTATTAGTTATTGTATGAACTCTAGATAACTATCGAAGGATCATGATGAGTCTGTGATTTAGAGTTTCTACCAGGTTAGTATATCCTTAGGACCGAGTATAGTATCTTCTAATTATTAACCATACACATAATCTTGTTTGATTAATATAGTGAAACCCTTATTGATGTTTGGATTTTATCTAAGGAATACACCCATAGAGGTTTGTTAATTAATTAATAGGTGAGCTCCATCATAATAAGGAATTGGTAAATTACCCCATTCCATTTCTGTAAGAATTTATGATGGTCCAATAGAGTGACCAATTTAGTTATTGAAATACATTTTCATTTGGAATTCTAATGATCTATAACATTTTCATTCAGTTCAGTTCCCCTCAAGAATTTAGTGGCTTGAGGTCCAATGATGAGGATATAGGGTACCCTAATAGATATTGTTTGGGAGATCCCTTTCTTATTACCTCTAAATTCATTTACTTTACTCCATATTTTATTATCCATTTTTGTTTTTATCAAATTAGACCCTACCATCATTTAAGGTATTAAATTAAAATATCCCATTATTTATTTTTGGATTTTATTTTTAGTTACTTAACATATTGTGTTTATTTAGAGATGTTAATGAATTATTCAATGTGATTATGGATATTCCTTAGGTTGAATAATTTTTTTTTATTTTGTTTGGTTTATGATTTCATGTGTTACCCATAATTAATCTTCAAGGATTGACTCTAGTTTTTATGACCCATCATATCCATGAAAGTCTTATATGGTCAGGGGACCCACAATGGACCTCTACATTTGATTGTTTCTCATGAGGAATAAAGAGATATCATTTATGGAATTGGATATATGTTTGGAAGATCTAGTTTTTCATTTAATTTGGTTTCATGTTGTCTCTTTGGAAATTCTTTAAATATATGAGCGTGCCTTTTTCAAACACGATGGTTTTCTAGGGAGAGAAAGTGTTATAGTGGATAGAATTATCAATACCAAGGTTTTATTTTTCTTATTATTTTATTATTTATTTGTATTATCTTTTTCCTTTTAATTTTTGTCGTTGTTTTTTTGTTCTTTCAAAAATTTTGGTAGAATTTATAAGAGCATGGTTTTTGAGAATGGTTAGTGGTAAAATTTTTAATTCAATCTCTACAACAAACATTCACATCAATAGTCATTATTATTTCCTCAGTTTTATTATTCTATTTACTATTAAAATTATATAATAATGTTTTCATAGTTAAATTGATAATGAAAGGGTTTCGACTATAATTTAGAAATTTAAAATGGTTTTAAATTCATTTCTTTTTATTAATCTCAAAAGGTATCTAAATTAATTTTACTATGACTTTTGGGGTTGTTTTATTAATTTCATAGGTGTTTTTAAATGAAGAATGATATATCTTAATTATGATGGGGTTTTCAAGAAATTTTTATTAGGTATTATCATTAAAAAAAAATTCAATCTAAAAGTAATGGAATTGACTCTGGGTGGAGCCATAGAAAAACTCTTATTCGTGGTATCTTATTGGGATTTTACATTCACATGCTATATATAATAATCAATGTCAAAAAATTGAGTGGATTTTTAATTTAATAGTTCATGTTATTGGGGAGATTCCTAACATTGACTCTTATATATGGGATTCTCCTAGAGAAAAATATTTTGATGATGTAGGTATGTAAATTTGGGTCATGTAGATATGGTTTTTTTTGTGAAGAAATATTTTTTTTATCATAGATTTAATTTTCAATTATTTTGTATTGTATTCTTGGAATCTTTTTGAGTTTCATAAACATTCCCCCATGTTATATATTTGAGATACATTTCTTTTTATATTTTTCATTTTGGTTATTTTTTATTGAAATATCTTATTTGACTTTCATAAAATTATGATATGCGTGAAATTCATACTATAATTAATATATATTTTGTCATTTATTTTTATTATTAATTGAGAGAAACCATTCTAAAGAGCGATTCCTTGATTCCCATGCACCTGTTTCTATCCCTTGAGTGTTATAAAAGGAATTATAGGATTGAAACAAACAATATTGGGTATAAAGAGGATATCAATGGTTGTTTGTGAGAAAATGGTATCAGAGCAAACTTTTTTTGGGAAGTGATATTTAATTTGAAATAAGAGTGTTAAAATATGAGATTTAGGTAAGGGGAGACTTTAGAAATATTTTTATTATAAGAATCTTCACATTACCATGAGTAGTTGGGTAATTAATCCTGAAATTTGTACAAGATCATCATTTATTCTTGTATATTTTAACCAGTACGAATGTTTTTTGAGTTTTGCTGACATTATAAGGGTCATTTTGAGGTGTTCTATGTATTTAGGGTTAAAATTGGAGGAAGACCCATAAGAGAATTATTATCTCAAATGATATTGTAAACCATGAAAATACCATGCACTTGATTTTTTTTGCTTATATGGTTATAATTTCATGGTTTGTGCTTGATATTTCTAACCGTGTGGTGAAACCGTGCAAAATAAATATTCACATTGAGAATTGTCTTTCTCATTATATTTGGTTTTAAATTTCTCTGGGTGTTATATAATATACGTTTAGATGAAATAAATACTATTTGTATAGTTCTTTAGTGTTATTTTATCAAATTTTGTTGATATATTATTATTGAATCCAAATTCCTTAATGGATTATAGTTATATATAAAAAATTAAATATTTATTTTCTAAAAGGAAATATTAATGGTGTTTCAATGAAATATTTATGAAATTATGAATTATCATATTAGTGATATTTTGAAACAAAAAAATTGTATTTTGGCTAAAAAATGGAATTATTTTATGTTTTTTATGGATTGAAAAAATAATTTTATAAGAAAGAGCTTATAGGAATATAGGGTTATTTTTTTAAAAAAATGGGACTTTATTATTTAAAATTAAAATCCATGAATTTAAAATGATTTTAAAGTGGAGTTTAATTATTTTAAAATTAGTGTATTCTAAGCCAAATTTAAATGGGACATAGTTATACTTTTGTTATTATGGTGAAAACATGGTTCTAAATATTGAGGCCCACTCTTGAAATTTATGAAGGAATCATTTAAGGAATGATTAAAATGTGTTTAATGTATTATAATTTAATTGATATTGTTGATTCCAAAAGTGATGGAAATGATTATGTTTTTAGTGTTTGTTTATCTTGTGGTGAATTTAGTTTAGGATGAGTAAAATATTTTTTAACTTATGATTATTCCAAGTGTAATTGGTTTATACTTATATTTTTATTATTATTTGAAGTATTTTTACCAGAAAAGTTTCAAAGGATCATTAGTGGTTTTTTTGGAGTCTCCATTAGTTTTTCATCCCCCATTACTCAAATGTATAATCTAAAAGTTATTAATTATTCACATACTCTAGTGGGATTAGTATAGTGAAACACTTCTTGGTTTTTTTATTTTGTCCACGAACTCCTCCAAAAAAAGTTTATTATTTCCTTACTATGTGAGGTCATTCATTATTATTAAGTGGTACATTGAACCCTATTATTTAAACCTATGTAGAATATCAATATTGTGACTAGTTTTGGAATTATAACTGATTTTTCTTTAAAACTATGATGATCTATCAACAATATAGTTGTATGAGTCCCCCATGGGAGTTTAGTGGATTAAAGTCCAGTGTACTATAACTAGGAACACTAAGGGAGCCAATTTGGGATATCCCTTCCTTATTCACTTCTTCATTTACTTAATTAATTATATTTTCTTAATTTTAGTTTCTATTTACCTATTATCCTCTACTATCAATTGAGATTTCCCTTCTCCCTCTTCCATTCCTTGATTTTTGGATTATATATTGGGTTACAAGACATATTATATTTATTTGGAGAAATAATTGATTTCTTATATGAGATTATAGATATGAATTTGGTTGAATATTTTTTTTAGAGCCTTTGGTTGAGTGTTTTGGGGTTTACACATATTAAATCTTCAAGGATGTACTCTTGTATTTTTGAAACATAAAATTAGTGAAATTATTATATGTTTGGGAGACCCACTATAGGTTTCAAATTTTTATTATCACTTAGAGAGAATAATCAGAAAAAATCTATGGATTTATAGATAAATTTTGATGAGTTGGTTTACTTTTTTCTTTTGGTTTTAATTCATATATCCTTTCATTCAGTTTATAGCTAAGAATACCCTTTTATAACATTTAGGCTATCCAGGGATAGAATGTTTTATGATGGGAATACATATCATATGAAACTTCTATTTTTATTTTTATTTTTATTTATTGGTATTATCTTTATCCTTTTAATTTCAGGTAAAATTATTTTGAGTTTTACATAACCTTGAGATTGAAGTTCTAGGCACTTGGTCGGATGAAAATTTCTTCTAACAGTTTGGTTAAACTATAAAAAACATGCTAAAAATTTTTAGAACCTAAAAAAGGGTAAGAGAAAAATGTACTAAACCAACTATCTAAACCAAGAAAAATCACCCAGGTGTTTCGAGTGAGGTGTGCATGGTTGGCACAGAGTTTACTGAACCATGTGACTAAATCATTTGATCATCCTAGTTTTTCTAAAATATTAAATTATTGTTTTACCATAGTTGATTTAAGAGAACTTACGGGGGGAGAGTCTATTTCTACTAATGTGATGTAATTCTACACAGGACCCTAGATGGACCAACCATATCCTCCATTTGATTAGTTGAAATTTTCATCAAATTTAATGGCATTTTTCATGATATGGCTCATATCATCATTTATTTTTCCTATTATTTATGGTTTTCACTCTTTCCCCACCCATTGGATATAGTGGATTAATCCTTGGTCTTTGATTTTAATTATTATTTTGATTTTTGATTTCTATATCTTTTAATTATCATTTTGAGACATATTCTAACATTGTTCACTGTAGGAGAAAAAATTCTTTTGGATTGTGGTCGGTGTTTCTAGGATATTGGATTAATTGATCATAACATAGGTAAAAATGATTTTTAAAAACTCTATTTTATTTAAAATCTATTATATTAAGATAATTTTTTCAACTATATGGTTGTTTTATATATTTTGTTATTTTTATGTCTTGAAAAAATTGGATTTTTAATGCCACCAAGACCCATCAGAGTTAAAAAAATTATTAAATCCCTTTAGGTGTTTAACCAAATTCCACAATGAAATATCCATGAAATTAATTTTTAAATGGGTGTTTTAAATTTCTAATGAATTATTAAAGTTTTTAAAAGAAATCACCCAGTAATTGAATATAGTTTTCCAATAAAAAGTAAAATTTTAAAAATGATTTGATTAAAATTAAGTGTTCATGTCATCAGTTATTGTTTTTGGTTTTTTATATCTTATTTTGATTATAAATCTGTGAAATGATATTATTAATGATTATCTCATCTCATTTTATGTCTATTAGATATTGTTTTGTGAGTTTAAAGGTTTTTTTGATTGAAGGTGTTGTTTTGAAATTATTAAACCAAACTATGTTTTTATAAAGGAATTTTAATCTCTTGAATCTTAGTGTAAATATTATAGGATTTGATAATAAAAAATTAAATGAGCTACATGTTTTAGATATCAATGAGTTATTAATGTTCTAGTTGGAATTTTATAAAAATATATTTGATTTATCCCATTTTGTATTCTTATTATTGATCATGATTGTTATATTAGATATGATGTGTTATGATGATCATGACATGCTTGAAAAAAGGTGTTTTTAGAGAGGTGTGTGGGGGGGGGTATATGTAATTTTTTCTTTATGTGGTTTATTAAATACTTATGAAATCACCTTTATTTATTTGATCGTTGGAACCCTAGAACCTATGTAAAGGGAACTAGGACACTATCACCAGGAAAGGTAATTCACACCTATTTTTGTATGATTCTATAACACTAACATGAAACTATTATGGTATATATAGGGTTTCATTGGATGGTGTTAAAACTTTTCACTAGGAATTTATATTACTCTCCTTTTTGAATTTTCACTGTGGATTTTATTATTTGATCTCTAAGATAGTACTGGGTTCTAGGTTAACTTGATCTATTATCCCTAGGGAAATTCCCAATATGGTGTTTACTTCATATTTTTTCCTTCATTTATGTATTTATTTATTATTTATATTTTTTTACATTCTTTTCCAATTGTATTTCATTATATTTTATATTTGGTTTTTTATTCTGTTTTACTTGAACATTTTCATAGCAGATTATTCCTAATCCCCATATATTTTTTCATTTTTATGTTTTTTGGTACATTATTATATTAAAAATTGAAAGTATTTATTAATTATTTTCTATTTTAATTTGGTAAATAATGGGTTTTAGATAATAATTTATAAATTTACCTTGGTTTTAATGATTTTTTTTATATAGATAAAAAAGATATAAATTATTTTGTTATGGGTTTTATATTTTTCTTTTACTAACATGGTTTGTTTTATAAATTCTGGAAAGTTTGATATTACATATGATTAGTTTTTTAGGAATCTTATAAAATGAATTTTTAAGAAAATATATTTCAAACTAGAATTAGTGTAATTTATTATCGAACCAGTCACACAAAAACTACATATTGATGATATCCTACAAGGATATTGGCTCTCCCCCTACTTACACCACCTGATGTCGAATTATTGAATGGATTTTTGGGTCATGTTTTATGATCTTAGGGAGAATAAACTCTTGAAATATTATTATAATTTTACATAGGGAGTAAGTGTTAGTGTTAATGTGGCAGGTAATGTGGAGTCAAATAAAGATTGTCGGTTTTGTGTTTTTGAGTGCCTTTTTTATTTATGATATATATGTATTTTCCAATTTGACTTTACTCGATTATTGTAGTAATTTTATGTTTTATTTTTCCCCATTAATGTAATATTTGTGAGATGAATGTTTATTTTATCTGTTTCTTATTTATTTATTTCTTATTGAAACTGATTATTCGGTTTTTTGGAAGTCTGACATACGAGAGAGTCGTGATGAATTTCTAATAGATTATAGTTTTGTATTTATTATTATTAGTTGGTAGAAACCATTCCATAGAGTGATTCCTTTATCCACAGAAACTAGTTTCAACCTCATGGGGATTGGTAATGCCCTTGGGTCATTTCCATGAACTAATATGAGTGTCAAAAAAATATCCTGAGTTGTTTGTGAAAAAATTGAATCAGAGATCCATTTATTTTATATTAAAATATTATTTAAATAATATATGAGTGTTATAATTTTAGACATAGTTTTTGGAAGATCATATTTATAAAATTATTTGATGAATCATTGAGTTACCATGGGTATTTAGATTATTATTTATGATATTTGAGTACATTAATTATTTATTTTGTTATATTTTAACTTGAATGATTTTTGGGTTGTATTGTTTTTATACGGGGTTTTCTAAGGAGAAACATATTTTAAGAGGGAAATAGGGAGGTTTAAAAAGAGGCACATTGTTGTATTTTTTATTCTAATGAACCATTGGAATCTCATGCTCATGGTTTTATTTCTGCTTCAATGGATGTTGTTTTGTTAGTAGATGGTCCACAAGATCATGAAACCAAATCATGCACAACCACTAACCCCTTGAAATTTTTATTTTAAATTCCTTTTTGTTTTAAATTTGTTTTAGTGTGGTGTAGTTTTCATTATGATGATTTGAGGAGTATTTTTATATTATTTTAGTATTATCTAATTTAATTTTGATGATTACTTTATTCAAAACATAATTCATTAAAGGTTAATAGTCATATTTGAAGAATTTTAGATTATAATTTTTACAATGAAATGGGAGTTTTTTAATTAATTACTTTTAAAATTATGCAAAAATTTATATGTAATATTTTTAAACTAATAATTTAGTATTTTAACATCAAATTTTGAATGTAGTCACTATTTTTTTCATAAAAAATAATGTTATAAGAAGAAGATTATAACTTTTTAATAATATTTAAATAATAATAATTTTAATATTTAATGAAAAAATTCATGATTTTATAATGATTTTTAAGTGAAATATATTTATATTTAAACTAGTATACATTAATGAAAATTAAAATAGAATGTTATTATATAAGTGTATTAATGGTGAAAACATATATGGTATAGTTTTTTTTTGTTTTTCGTTATCTAAAGTTAGACTTCTAGAAAAGTATTAGGGAATAATGTGGGGTTCATTTTTTATAATTTCTCTCAAGTTAGAATATCATGGTTCTCTAGTGTATTATCTCTCACTTTTTAACCCTATCCATGATCATTGTGTATTAGTATAGAAACACCCATCATGATGTTTGGATTTTTATTGATAACTCCTTCTATATGAGATTCATAATTCATCACTAAATGAGTTCCTTTAATCAGTGTAAGTGGTACATTAACCCTTACTTGGGTGTGAACCTCTATGGTGCATCTATACCATGATCATTTAGTTATTCTAAACCCTTTTTTGTTACAATTTTTATAATCTATCACTTCTATGGTTGGATGAGTTCCCCTCAAGAGTTTAGTGGTTTTAGATCATATGACCTATATTTAGGGAACCCTAAAGGATCTTGTTGGGAAATCAATTTTTTATTCCATATCTTTCCTTTACATTATAAATTATTTTCATATCATTTATATTTATTGTCTCGGTAGATCATTCCATCCTTCGTGGGTTCACTTTACCTACTCCCTTTCATGATTTTATATGGGTCAAAAATATTTTTTATGGGATCAATTTTCATTTTGGGTTGAATGTGTTTTTTTCAAGTATTAAACCATATTTGGTTTTTGTAAAGGAATATTCTTGTCACAATCCTTGGTTAAAATATTTAACACTGGGTTGGGAATACATTAATGGAATTACATGTTTTAGCTATCTATGAGGTATCAAAGGAATTATTTTAATTTTATGAAAGGAACTTGGAGTGATCACTTTATGTATTTTTATGATTGACCATGAACGTCATATAAGATATGATATTTTTTAATTAGTATGGTATTATTTGGAAAAGGGTGATAGTAGAGAATTTAATGGGTATTTTTCAGTCTATCTATATTTTATATGCTTGATTTATGTCTTATTAACTCACCTCTATTTATTTTATCATGGGAACCCAATAACCTAGGTAATGATGATTGAGACAATATTTTTTGGCATGGTTAATTGTACATAGTTTTAGACTGTGATACAACACAATTTAAATTTTGTTATGGTATGTATAACGTGTGACCTATCATGGTGACCCATTTATTTTAGACATTGATATTGGCCTCCCAATATTTTTTGTGTAGTTTTTATGATGTTTTTATCACTAATATAATATTAGGTTAAAGGTTACCTTGAATTTAACTAACTCAGAGACACTCCTATGATGTATTTTAATTTTGGTTCTTCCCTTCATTTTCAGATTTAATTAATATGTATATATTTTATGTTCTTTTTTTGTTGAATCTATTGCAGTTTATATTTAATTTTTTATTATGTTTTACTTAATCTATTGTTACTATTGTTTAAATTGTGTCTTCTTCAAAATATTTGTTTTTTTATTTTTTTATTTTACTCCTATATTTGCAATTAAAATTATTTCATAATTGTTTTTTAATATAAAATCATAAGAAATGGGTTTTCAAACATAATTTATAAATATAACTTGGATTTAATGTTTTTTATATAGCCCAAAAAAGGATAAAATAGAATTTTCTTCGTATTAAAGGTTCATCTTTAAGTAATGTAGATTGTTTTCTAAAAAGTGAAAATTTTGATCTTCCCTTTTTTGGGATCTAGGAAGTGACTAAAAGGTAATATTTTCATTAAATTTATTTCAAACTAGAATTAATGGAATGACTTATAAAATGAGTCATGTATAATATTTTATTATTGACATACTATTGCGATTTTCAATCACACCACACTTACACAACTTGGTGCCTACACAATGAGTGGATTTTTAGGTCTAGGTTTGTGTTCTCAGGGAGGTTCATCTCTAGGAATCTTCCTTTTGGGTGGCCCATGGAGTAGGTTTTTGTTATAATGTTTTTATTTGACCAAAAGTTGAGTATAGAAGGTCATTTGTTTTATTTTTGGATTCTTTTTGTATTTGTTTTATCTAGTGTCGATTAATTCATATTTTTTTATTATTCTTATATTTTTTAGTTGTATTATTCCTCTTTCATGTTATGGAAGTGTGACCAATGTTTTTATGTATATTTTTAGATTTTTTCTTTTTGAAACTACAAATTTTGTTTACATGGAAGTATGATATTCAAGTGATTCATGCTGGATATCCAATAGATTTTAGTTGTGTATTTATTATTATTGGTTGGGATAATCCAATCACAAGAGTGATTCCTTGATTCACAGGGACTAGTTCCAATCCGATGATGATTGGAATGACATTCATTAAATTCCTTGGACTAGTTCAAATGTTGGGACATGATAACCCATGTTTGTTGTCACTAAATGGTATTAGAGTACCACCTCTTTTTAGATAAGTGATTGTAGATAAAATATATTAGTGTTAAAATATAATTGTCTAGTGTGGGAAGAGAATGTAGATATCATTTTCATAATAAACATTGAATTACCATCGGTATTCCAGTTATGAGTTAGGAATTTGGATTACATTATTTATTTATTATAGAATATTTTAATTTAAATGTAACGTTTTTTCTATGGTATTGAGATTGTATCTATTTCTTGAGGTTTTCGATGTATTGGGGTGAAGGGGGGAGAGAAAAATGGTCATAGTGTTATGTCACAAGGTCTAGTAAACCATGAAAATCCCATGCACATGGGACTATTTGAAACCCAAGTAATAGTTTCACGCCTAGTGCATGGTCTGCTAAATCATGTCACTTAATTGTGTGCACCCTCTATACCATAGGAAAATTTAATTTTGGATTACCTTTATATTTTAATTTTTTTGGGTGATGTTTTATTTCAATTAGGATTAATTAAAAATTATTTTTTTTAGTGTTTTAGTATTATATGATTTATTTTGTTTTTGATATTTTGTGATCAAAACCAAATTCCTTAAAGATTAAATATTTATTCAAAAAATTTAAACTGAAGTTTTCTAAAATTAAATGATAATTTATTATTAAATAATAGTTATTTAAACTAATCATTTATTTCTAAGTGAAATTTTAAAATTAATAAATTTTTCGTCATGTATGAAACATGATTTAAATTAAAATTTTAAGGTATTAAAAAATAAATATTTCAAAGAATAAGTTATAAGGTTTTAATTGTTTTTAAATAAATGGAATTTTATGATTCAAAACTAAAATTCATGATTTTATATGATTTTTCAAGCAGACTTTTTCTATTTTTAAATCATTATATGGTAACCCAAATTTATATGGGCAGGGGCTTTCATGTGGTTTTGTGGTGAGCACGTTGTTATAAAGATCCCAGACCATTTCTAAATTTATAAAGGAATAATTTAAGGAAATATTTAAATGAAATTGATTTCGTATTATTCGATTATACATATTCATTCTTTAAGTTTTTTTTAGTTATCTTTTTAAATACAGTTCTTTCGGTTTGGGATATGTCAAACATTTGGTAAATTTAAATTAATTTTAGTGTACTTGGAATAGTATTTTATTTTTCTTTATTATTTGAATTATGACTTCTAGAATTGTATTAAGGGACCATGAGGAAGGTTTTAGAGATTCTATTAGAACAATATCTTCTAAGGATCAAGTGTAGTATTTCATTATTGTTAATCACACTGATACTCATGGTGGAGGAGAAGAGAAAAATCCTTCTTGTTATCTATATTTTATTTGAGAATGCATCCCATATATTTTTTATTTACTTTATGTGTAAGACCATTTAATAGGAAGGAGTGGTACACTAACCAATTTTTTTGTGTGAACCTCTCATTCGTGTCTATACAATCATCATTATTTTTATTATAATAATTTTTTTTCATTTGAATTGTGATGATCTGTCACCTATTTGGTTGGATGAGTCCCCCTTGGATGTTTGTTGTGTTGAGGTATAATGAGTAGTATCTAGGGTACTATAAAAAATAATATTTGGGATATTAATTTTTTATTCCTTCTTTGTTATTTAATTTATTCCTGTTTTTCTTTCACTTTTATTTCATTGGCATGTTATACCGTCTAATATTTTGATGGTTCCATTTCCCTCTTCCCTTTTCGGATATATTTCCTATATTTTGGGTTTCAAGACATATTTTATTTATATGGAGACATATATTAATGACTATATGATATTATAAATAATAAATCGACCAAATATTTAATTTGATTTTATCCATAGGTGTGTTTTGTGTTTGACTCATAGTGAATCTTCTATGATGTACTCTTATTTTATTGACATGTCATAATACTGAAATTAATATATGGAGTGGAGAAAAAAATGGGTCTTATCTTTTTATTATTTCTCTATAGGAATAATGAGATTCCATTTTTTGGATTTGGATAATTTTATTGATAGGATATTCCCACCTTTGATTTTAGTTTCAAGTCACCTCTCATTCATTTCTATGTATTGTTGAGTGTACTCTTTTCTAACATAATTACTTTTTGGGGGTATAAATTGTTATTATAGGTATAATTTCCATGCCTAAACCTTAATTTTCTTATTATTTCAATTATTTATTTGGATAACCATTGTACAAGGAATTTTTGGTTGAATATTATTTAGTCATAAAAATTATATTGATGCGGTTCTAGGCACAAGGTTGGATAACCTTTTGCACTAACAGTGTGACCTAACCTTTCCTAATGAGTGAAATATTTTATAAGTTCTTTAATTATTAATACATGTCTTGACTAATTGTTTTTCCAAACCATGTGTCATACTTAAGGTTTGTTCAATGATGGGTCATGTTAGGTGCATAGTTTGGTAAATCATTTAGTTGAACCGTGTGACCTCTCTAGTATTATATAAATGTTAAATCATAGCTTTTACACTTTTTAATTAAGAACCTAGAGGTCATATCTTTCCTACAAGTAATTTTAATAACCACTGAGAAGAAATATATATGACTCCCCAAAATCCTCTCTATTAATCATTGATATTGTTTTTGATTATAAAATTATTGTTCACGGTTTGGTCCCATATCCTCCAATTTTTTTCCTTATATTGTTGTTATTTTCTCATTTTTTAGGGGCCATGGTGGATGGACCCCATTTATTGTTTCTTTAACATATGGGTTTAATTTATTAGGATTATGAAGTTCATTTTGATATATATACTGAATTTATACAAGGAAGGTAGTATGATTAATCTGGTTTAAGTTAGTAATTTCTATGCAAGTGGATTTTTGGTTGTACCTTTGGAGATTTTCATTTAAAGGATATTTAAATTGTCTAAAATATATGGTATTAATATAGTTAGTAAATTATATATATATATTATTTTTGTGATTTTAAATTCTTGAGAAAATGGAAATTTAATAAGACTTGGACACTTCATGGATACAAGTTATTTTTAAATCCCATTAGGTGTTTGATCAAATGCCTTAATGAAATATCCATACAATTAATATTTAATAAGGGATTTTTATGATACCTAATGGATTTCAAGTGTTTTAAAAAAATTATCAAATAATTTAAATAATTTTCTGAATAAATTAAATCTTTTAAAAATTGATTTAATTGAAAAATAATCTTGGTGTATTCTAGTTATTATTTTATGATTTTTACATTTTGGTTTAATTATTAATTCATGAAATGATATTTTGAATGATTATTAGTTTATATAATTTTTTTGTTAGATATGTTTGTTATGGGATTAAGTTTTATTTTTGTTTCAAAGGGGTATTTTCAATGTATTTTAACTTTTTTTGTTCTTTTAATGGAATATTTGAGTCTTGAACATTGGTTTTATACTTTTTTGGATATATTAGAAAAAAATTAATGTATTTTAATGTTTTATTTATCAATGAGTTATCTAAACAATGATTGAAATTTTATTAAATGATCTTGGACTAATACCTATTTACTATACTTGTAGTTGATTATGATGGTTGTATGAGATATGTCATGTTTTTATGGGCATGTGATGATTTAAAAAGATATTCTTAGATATGAGGAAAGCAGTGTATTTACATATCATTAATGTTTTGTGTTCTTGATTTATGACTTGTGTACTCATCATTTTTTTAGTTGATCATGGGAATATGAGAACCTATATATGGATGAATTGGATGGTACTATTAGGAATGGTGTTCTATATATAGCTTGGGATTTTGCTGCAACAAGCACTAAACACTATTATGATGTGTATAGGGGTATTAATTGATGGGGAACCCATTTATTATAGGAATTGAGATTAATATCCCATTTGATTATGTGTAGTTTTTATGATGGTTTGTTCATTATTATATACATGGTACTTTATTACATTAACCATTGATTCTATAGGCCCACTCCCATGATGTTTTTTACATTTACTCTTTTCCCTTATTTTATGATTTATTTACAATTTATATTTGCTTACATTCCATTCCTAGTGGATGTTATTATTGTTTATATTTAATCATTTGATATCTTTTACATGAGATTATATTGTTTTAGTTTACATCATGTCCTTATATATATATATATAATTATGTCTTAGATTTTATTTTGTTGTTAACAATTAAAATTATATCAAAAAGGTTTTCATGGGTATAGTGGTGAAGAATGGGATTTAAACTACAATGTATAAAATTAGCATCAGTTTAAAGGAATTCCTTTTTTTATACCACACAAAATGGATTTAAATGAGTTTTCTTAGGATTTGGGGGGTTTCTATTAATAATGTGGGTTTTTTTGTAAATAGTGGAATTTTTTATATTACTTTTGTTCGATATTTCAATAAATGTATAGATGTTATTATTTTCATGAATTTTTTATCAAACTAATATTAATTTATTTTCTTTCGAAATGACTTGCATAGAAACTTTTATTGATGATATCTGAATAGGATTATATACTGCACCATACACACACTACTTAGTGTCAATAGATTGGGGTGGTTTTGTAGCTCCATGTTTGATTTTTCAGGGAGGTTTATCTCTTAGACTCTTCTATTCAGGTTTCTTATAGAGAATGGGTTATTGAATAAGTTGGTGGGTGACCTCGGGTCATGTGGAGATGATAAATTTTATTTTTTGGATTCTTTTTGTATTTGTGTTTAATATGTATAACCTAATTCATAATTTTTGTAATAATTGAATCTTATTTAGTTTTATTAGGAATTTTTCATGTTATTAATGTGAGATGTATTTTTTACTTTTGATATGTATTATTTGGTTTTTTTATTATTGATGCTTAATATTTGGTATACAAGGAAGTTCAGTGTGCATGTGATTCGTTTTAGATATTTGGTATATTTTTGTTGTGTACGTGTTATTATTAGTCAGTAGAATCAATTGAAAAAATGATTACATGATTTTAGTACACAAGTTATCAGCGAATGTGGATTTGGAATAATATTTCATCCATTCCATGAACCATATTAGGCATTGAGATAATATATCCTAGTTTAGTTTTGAAAAAATGGTATCAAATTTCATTTTTTTAATTTAAAAGGTGATCTTAGTCCTGAGAAATGTGTTTCAGAAATTGAGAAATGGGTGTTCCGAAAGTCTACCAGGATGTTTCTCTAAAAAATCCTCAATTGACCATGGGTATTCATGTTACGATTTATAAATTGTGTTTTTTTATTTATTTATTCATTTTTATTTTAATTTTAATGAAAATGATGTGAGTTGTATTTTGATTATATGTGGTATTTTTTTGGTTTTCAATGTTTTGGATGTGAAATGTGGAGGAAGACCCATAAATGTATGGTTTTCTCATACGGTATAATAAAGTATGATAAGATGGTTCTCATGGTTATATTTTAAAATCAAGTTATAGTTGCACAGTTGGTGCTTTGTTTTCCAAACAATGTGATTATACCATATAGAGCCACTTATACCCATATTTTTTAAATTATATTTTGATTTTAATTTCTTTATTTGTTTTGATTTTTTTTTGCAGAGAATTAATGATGAAATATACAGTGTGTTGGTATTATTTGATTTAATTTTGATGATTTTTTATCAAATCCTAATTTATTTAATATTGGGGGTTATATTTAAAAAGAATTAATTTTTTTTTCTAAAATAATGTGAATTTGTTTTAATGAATAATTTTTTACATTTTAAATTTATTTATAAGTGAGATATTGAAAATAATTAATAGGTATTTATATATATATTTTTAATTTAATTAATGTTTTGAGGGATTAAAAATCATTCTCCAAGAAATAGCATGTAAGGTTTTAAAAAGATTAAAAATGATATTTTATTATTTTAAAATAAAATGAATGACTTAAAATTATTTTCATGTTTAATTTATTTTTTTGAAGCCAGTGTATGTTGACCTAAATTTAAAATGAGTGGTGGGTTTACAGGTCATTTTATAGTAAGTATGTGGATATAAAGATTGAGGCTCACATTTTAAATGTATAATTGAATAATTTAATGAATGATTGAAATGAGTTTGATGAATTATGATTCTATTGATATTAAATATTCCATAAAGGGTGATTGTAATTTTAGTTTTAGTTTTATTTTTACTTTTAGTTTATTAATTTTGGGATGAGTTTAAAATTTTGGTACTTTTTATTAGGCCTAATATACTTGGATTAGTCTTTAATGAACTTTTTATTTAAAGTATACCTTATAGAATGTCTTGAGGTATCATGGGGGTCCATGTTTTGGGAACTATATTATTTGAGTTTTACATAGGTCTCAGGTTTTGTATCTTCAAGTCATTTACCCCACCAATAATCTTCATAGATTATTTGAGAGAAACCCTTCTTGATGTTTGTATTTTATCTGATAACTCAGCTCATAATAGTTTCTTAATTTCTTATTATGTGAGCTCTTCAATTTTAAGGAATTAGAACATTTATCCATTAATTTAGTGTGAAACTATGTGGTTTGTCTTTATCAGGATTAGTTTGGGTATTATAAATAATTTTCATTTGTAATTCTAATGATCTATCACCTCTATAGTTATATGAGGATGAGTTCTAGTAACCTATATCTAGGGTATTGTAAAAATCCACTTTGGGATATACATTTTTTATTCCCAATTATTTATTTTTATTTCTTAATTAATTTCATATCCTTTTATGCTATTAGAGAATTAGTCCTTGGTACAATTTAAAGGATTTTTTGCCCACCTCTATTCCTTCATATGCATATTTTATTTTAGGTTACATGAAAATTTTATTTACTTATAGACATAGATGAATTATTCAATGAGATTATGGATATTCATATGGACAAATATTTTTTTTGAGTTTCTATGGATGATAGTTTAGAGTGTCACCCATATTGAATCATCAAGGTTGTACTCTTGTAATTTTGACCCACCATATTAGTGAAGGTATTATATGGTTGGGAGACCTGATATTAGACTCAAAATTTTATTGTTTCATCAAAACAATAATGATATATCTTTTTTTATTTGGAGACATGTTTTGATTTGTTGGTTCAGATTTTTGTTTCATTTTCATGTAATAAATCTCTGTGTTTTTTATATATTTGAGAAAACCATTTTCTAACACATCAGTTTGTGGGGGTTGGGGGGGGGGGGTAGAAAGTGTCACAGTGGGTATAAGTTTCACTAGATGTCATTTTTTAATTTTTATTTTATTCTATTCATTTATATTATCCTTATACATAGAATTATATTTCATTTTTTTATTATTTTAAAAAAAAATTAGGTTGTTTTGCATGGACATGGTTGAAACATAGTTAGTGAAAATTGTGAATCCAACCCTTAAATAACAAGGAACACATTTCAGAATGTCTCACATAGTTTTTGTATAGTTTTATAAAATTCACTTCCAAACCATGTGAAATCTCTTAAGTGAGTTTTGTGATTTGTACACAATTGTAACATAGTTGTGTATACTATGTAACTGTAAGATCCTGGCCTTTTCTGGAGACAATATCAGGAACGTTTTCGGTACATTTCTTATTTTTAAGTACCTCTATTTTGGAGTAGTGAATTGATGTGCGTTTGGGTGAGCTTTTAAGTAATATAAAAGGGCAGTGGGTTGTGGACGGTTTTCACATGGTTTGAAAAACAGTGCGACCAAACCGTGCTAACCGAGCAGAACTGGACAGAGAGGTACACATGGTTTACACACAGTTTTATAAGTCGTGCGATCAAACCGTGAGGACCATGCTAATCTAGATAGTGAGGTATGCACGGTTTTCTCACGGTTTGACAAACTGCGCACACATTTTTTAATTCCGAAAACCCTTTTTAAAACCACCTGAAACCCAGGACTTATTTATATTCTGACCTTGGCTCAGGCTTAGAAATTTTTAGCTATTTCCAACGCCTCTTGGAGATATTTCAATGAGATCCAAAACCTTTTCTAAATATTGAAGGCTCTGATTGAAGATCCTCTCTCCTTTCGGTAAGTAGATTTCATCCTGTTGTTTCTTTTGTTATTTCCTCTAATATTCCATGATCTTTTCATGGGATATTTACATCATTTCCATGGATATAAACCTATGAGTAAAGGTATAGATATAGGATTTTGGATCTAGGTCTAGTTTTTCATGATCTTGATTCCTTTGATCTTATTTTGGTTATAAGGATTTGGATCCATAACTTGATAGACGAAGTTGTGCCACTCAGATTTTAAGGATTTTCATTGGGATAACATCTATAAAAAAACATGGTAGTTTGTCTAACATCTAATACCAAAGTCTCATCTTGTAGGTATTATGCAGTTGTATAAACTTCGTGGCTTAAATAATTAATTGATGGTTTGGTTATACGGTTCTTTGTAAATTTTGGATCTAGTTAAATATGGGTGAGAGTTATGATGGAAGGATAAAGATGATTAAAAATTTGAATATTATTGTTTATGTGAATTGGATATTTGATTTGAAAAATGGTTGTGGGAAACAGACTGATGATCCTAATACCCACAGAGGTTCTAGACATGGAGTTTTAAAACTAATGACAAGCATGAAATTGATAATTTATGGGACAAGGATTGATGCTCCAAATACCCATGGGGTTGTGCGACCGGGGCTGATGCTCCAAATACTCACATGTTTGCAAGACATGACATTATAAAATCATTCATTTATTTTTTTCTGTGGTTTCATTTGAATATTCATAAACTTAATATTGTGACATAGTAATTATGAATTGAACATGGGAAATGGTTTAGGCTTCTACACGGGCCGAAGAAGGCATTTTATTTTGGGTGTTCTTGAGAACCTGGAGGTTTAACGTCTTAAAGAAAGGTTAATTGGATAAATATAATTGTTTTCACTATTTTCTTTCTTTATTATTAATGCAACTTCATACATTGATTTTGACTGGATTTGTTTTTGACACTGTTGGTGGTGACCTACTGAGTTGTACTCACACCCTATTGGGCTGCCTGATCAGTACCCAAATAGACATTGTTGTTGCAGGACAGGACAAGGGAAAGATCCCTGGTGAGATTATAGAGTTGGGGATGGAGGTTGGTTGAGGGAGACTGACATGGTTCGGACCGGTTGGGAGTCGTTGTGTCTTTACTTTCAGTTTCATTGTGGAAACTAGGCACTTTCATTGTAATATCATGTTTGTAACTTTCAGTTGAGTAGTGTATTTACTATTTTGGTTATACTAGTAACATTTGTGCTATTATATTTATATGTGTTTACCCTATTCATTGGATACTTATGATGGTATTTTATTTCTGATAACAGAGGGTATAGTCTCCCCAAGAATGACTTACCAGACCCTCGCTGTTAGTCGGCACCCTCTGGCGTACGGGGAGGCGCGCTTGAAGGCATGTGGTAAACTGGCTCAGGGTACCGTTCAATGGCTCCCGGGTTGGGACGTTTGAGGGAGCAAAACAAGGTTCGGACACTTTGGGAGTCATTGTGTCTTTACTTTCAGTTTCATTGTGGAAACTTGGCACTTTCTTTGTAATACATTGTTTTTACCTTTCAGTTGGGTAGGGTATTTTATATTTTGGTTATTCTAGTAAAATTTGTGCTATTATATTTATATGTGTTTCCGCTATTTCTCGGTTACTTACGCTAGTATTTTATTATAATAACAGAGGGTATAGTCTCCCCAACAATGACTTACCAGACCCTCACTGCTAGTCGGCACCCTCTGGCATACGACGAGGCGCGCTTGAGGGCTTGTGGCCAACCGGGTCAGGGCACCGTTCATTGGCTCTCGGGTTGGGACGCTACAAAGTGGTATCAGAGGGGGTTTTCATTCTTCTTATTCTTTTTTCATACTATTTAGGGAAGGTATAAAGGATAGTAGGGAATGTCGGGTCTTGATAATGAGATTGTGCATGGGATTTGCAAACTCATGTATGAGGGAAAACTCAAGTACTTGGGGTGGGATTGCGGTTATTACTATTTGACGTCAGAGTTGAATATTATTTCACCTTTAGTTATGCACATGTTTTTTGAGGTGATTATTATTTCTGGAATTTATTGAGTATTGATTCGTGGCCCAGAATTGCTTGAGTGTAGAATTTCAAGCATCATTCTAGGAACTCAGGATTATTGTGACATGCATCATGTTAGGAACACATGGGAAAGAGGATTATGGGTAGATTGTTGAACTTAAACTATTTATTTTTCTTGATTGTGAAATTGAAATGAAAATGGTGTCTAATATTGAAATTGAAAGAAATCATTGTGAAGTTTTATGAATAATTTGGTTGTGTTTAATTTTGATAACATTGTAAACTGTTTTCTAAGATGCATGTTTGGCTTGTAGAACTATGCCTCCACGACGCTTGTTAAGAGAACGAGCAAGGGGTATAGTTAGAAATTGTCCTCCAATGAGTGAAACTAAGGCACCAATAGAAACAACTAAAGAAGTGGGGGAAAAGTTTAGAGATAACCCCACCCGTTTCATGCAAATAATGGAATGAGACCCAGGGTGGGTTGTGAAAAGTATGTTTGATCATACGAGGGAGTTTTAGTTGCAGCACCAACTGAATTTTACTGATGAGGGTGATCCTGAGAAATCTGATTTCTGGATTGAATCTACCCAGACTATACTTGACCACTTGGAGACTCTTGTTGAGAAGAGAGTCAAGTTGGAAGCTTACATTTTGTGTGGTCAAGAGAAATGTTGGTGGGACATCCAGACTCGGAATGGGAAGCTGGAAGCTATGGGGTGGAAGGAATTTCAGGATAAGTTCATTGAGCACTTCTATCCAGAGATGCTCAGACAAGAGAAAGAGGCTGATTTCATGAGGTTCACTCAAGGGAATATTTCTGTAATGGACTATTTTTGATGCTTTACTAACTTACAACATTTTTCTCCAGCATTAGCAGCAGACGAGGCCACCTCAGCAAGATGATTTTAGGATGGACTTAAATGTGAAATTCAGTCTCAAGTGAATATTTTCAGGCTGAAGACGTTTCTGGAAGAGGTAAATCATGCTCTCATCTCTGAGTGGAACCTGAAGGAGGGTTCGAGTGGTGGAAAAATGGTTTTTATTGGATGGTCATGTGGTGCTAATTTTGAGACCAGGAATCAATGTTATGAGAATTTCATCCAGGGAGGTGGGAGACAGAGTAACCTGGTAGAGGGGTCGGTTACACATGACCTTAACTGAGTGTTTTTCCACCAGTGTGGAAGGCCATGATATTATCGTAATCAATGTTCCCGACTCCCTATTGAATGCAGATCATGTGGTAGGATGGGACATCTCCAGATGTTTATAGGAACCCAAAGGAGTCAGGTGGTAATGGATTAGCTAAAGAGAGTGAGAGTGTGGGATGGGGATCCTCTGCACCCTTTCAGTCTCAAAGTTAGAGTTCTATTGGCCAAGGTGGTAAGGGTGATAAACATGGTGCTCTTGGGTAGCAACTCCCATATCAGCAGAGTGTTTCATGTCAGGGAATTCAGATGGCATCATAGGGAAGAGAAGCAACATAGTTGCATGTATTACAACCTACACTTGTGGATTGCGAGGCTGGACCGTCAATAGTGAGAGGTACTATTCTTTGGATTTCTACTTTATCTAATGCCTTTTTTGATAACGGTGCCTCTCATTCCTTTATATCTACAAAACTTATTAATGGTTTGATTTTGGTGGTGGAGTTTGTGAGCGAGGCTATAATGATAGTCACACATTTGGGGGTACAGTCTAGATACACATGTAGGTGAAAGTTTTGTTCTCTTGAGATCGTGGAGTACCATTTCCTATGGGATCTCTATATTCTTGATATGATAGGCTTAGACCTAATCCTAGGAATGGAATGGTTAGTCACATATCGAGCCCACATTGATTTTTATCGTCGGAGGGTGACATTAATGTCACCAGTGGGTGACCTTTTTATTTACCATGGGGTGTGGGATATCTATGGAGGCCGAGCAGGGCCAATTACTCAGCAACTAGGAGAGCTCAATGCCCAAGATTCTAGTCTTTTACTAGATGATGAAGGTGTTAGGAAATATGTCCTTCTCCCAGTGCTGGATTTGTTTCAGGATGTTTTCTCATAAGACTTCTTAGGGCTGCCACCGAAGAGGGATGTTGAATTTACGATTGATATCATGATATGAGCTGAGCTAATATATATTCCACCATATAGAATGGAACCGAAAGAGCTTCAAGAACTCAAATCTCAGTTAGAATACTTGAAGGATAAAGGATTTATCCGTCCAAGTATGTCTCCAGGGTGATTATCTATAATATTTGAAAATAACGGTGATGTGAGTTTACATTTGTGTGTTGATTACCAGAGGTTGAATAAGATAACTGTGAGGAACTGATATCCTCTACTGTGTATTGATGATCTGTTTGACCAGTTGAAGGGAGCCTATTTTTTCTCAAAAATCGACATGAGATCGGGGTATCACTAGTTGAGAATTCAGACTTATGATATACCGATGACTGCTTTCAGGAGAATATATGGGCTTTATGAGTTTATTTTAATTCCATTTGGGTTAAAAAATGAACTAGTAGTGTTTATGGCTATGATGAATAAGATCATTCATCCTTACCTAGATCAGTTTGTGGTGGTATTTGTGGACGACATATTGGTGTACTCCAAGACTCATGACGATCATGCCCAACATCTTGACATTGTCTTGAGTACACAGAGAGAGCATCAGATATACTCCAAGATATCCAAGTGTCAATTTAGGATTGATGAGGTACCCTTCTTGGGACACATTATCTTAAAGAATGGTGTTTTTGTGGATCCAGATAAGGTGTAGGCAGTGATTTCTTTTGGGTAGCCCAAGAATATTTTTGATATTCGAAGCTTTCTGGGGTTAGCTGGATATTACAGGAGATTTGTCCAAGACATTTCCCTTTTAGACACACCAATTTCAGGCTTGACAAAAAAGGGAGTAATGTTTGAATGGTCAGAGGCTTGTGAGACATAATTTCAGGAGTTAAAGAAGCCTTTGACGTCGGCACCAATTTTGGCTCTACCTGAGTCAGGTGAAGTGTACATGGTGTATTATGACGCTTCTGGGATAGGACTCGAAGTTGTGTTGATTCAAAGAGATAAAGATGTGGAATATGGGTTTCAAAAACTGAGGCCGTATAAAAATAATTATCCAACACATGATATTGAGTTAGCAGCGGTGGTTTATGCCTTCAAGTGATGGTGACATTATCTTCTGGGTGAAAGTTTTATAGTTTATACTGATCACAAGAGAATGAAGAACATATTTTCTCAACGTGTTTTGAATCTTCGATAGCGAAGATGGGTTGAGTGTATGCAGTATTTTGATTATGAGATTGTATGTACACTTGGGAAAGGAAACAATGTGGATGATGCTTTGAGTAGGAAGACTCAGACCCATATTGTTCTGAAATCTAGTGTCGAGTGGAGGATGATGTCATTGCTAACTGAAATGCATGTTTTGGTTCAGGAGAGACAAGAGAAAATGGTAGTCGTGTCAATTGTAGTGGAGTCTACAATTTTGAGACGGATCAGGAACAACCAATATGAGGACACTGGATGCTTATCCATGAGGGAAAACTTTTATGGTGGGGAGACACCTTCAGACTGTAAGATAGATGAGAATATAACGTTTATATGAAGAATCAGGTATTGTTCCTACAAGCATTTGAGAGGAGGTCAAACGGGAATTTCATGCCTCAAGATGGGCAGTGCACCCTGGTGTGTCCAAAATGTATTGTGATCTGCGATGATAGTTTTGGTGGCCATGCATGAAGAAGGAGATAGTAGGGTTTGTGACAAGATGTTTTACCTATCAGCAGGTGAAGGTGGACCATCAACGACTAGGAGGCTTACTACGACCTTTGTCCATTCCATAATTGAAGTGGGATGACGTGACCATGGACTTCATGATAGGTCTTCCAAAAAATACTTATGAAGAATGATACTATTTGGGTCATTGTAGATCGATTGACAAAGGTAGCACATTTATTTCCTATAAGGGAAACTTTTACAGTTGAGAAGTTGGGAGAGCTGTATTTACAAAAAATTGTTTCATTGCATGGGGTGCCACGGACTATAGTTTTAGATCGTGGTTCAAAGTTTACTTTGTGCTTCCAAAAGGGCTTGCATAAGGCACATGGTACACAGGTTTTATTGAGTATGACTTTCCATCCACAAACAGATGGACAGTCAGAGCGTACAATACAAGTGCTTGAGGATATGTTGAGGGAATGTGTACTTGACTTTGGTGGTACATGGTAGAATCACCTATCCTTAGTGGATTTTTCCTATAACAATAGTTATCAGGAAACTTTATAGATGGTACCATACGAGGCTTTTTATGCTAGGCCATGTAGATCACCACTATGCTAAATGGAAGAAGGTGAGTCAGAGTTGTTGGGACCGAGTCTCGTGCAGGAGACGACAGAGAAGGTTCATCTGCTTCAGAAATGTTTTCCTATGAATTAGAGTAGGAAGAAGTCATACACTGATAGACATAGATGACCCTCAGAGTTTATAGAGGGTGATCGTGTTTTTCATCAGGTGTCACCTAGGTTGGTTGACCGCAGGATATGTAGGCCGGGAAAGTTGGCACCCAGGCTTGTTGGACCTTTTGAGATCATGAAGAGAGTTGGAGGGGTAGTGTACCAATTGGATCTTCCACCAAAATATAGTGCTATGCATGATGTTTTCCATGTATCACAACTACGATGTTATCACCCCAACCCATCTTAGGTGATCAATGTGGATGATGTTGAGCTAGAGATAGATATGGCCTTTGAGGAGCATCTGTTACATGTGTTGGATCGTAGTGAGAAGGTGTTGAGGGGAAATACCGTACTGATAGTTCGTGTTTCATGGCAGCATGGACATGTGTAGGAAGAGACATGGGAAAGGGAGGCAGATATACAGACTCAGTGGCTCGATCTTTTTAGCTTAGAATCTTAGAGATGTTTAGGAGTATAGCTCGAGGATGAGCTGTTATAAGGTGGAGAAAATGTGAGATCCCGACTTTTTCTGGAGTCATTCTTTGGCACATTTTTAGGTACTTTTTTTTATTTTTAAGTACCTTTGTTTTGGAGTAGTGACATGAGGTTTGTTTGGGTGAACTTTTAAGTATAACAAAAGGGCAGTGGGTTGTGCACGGTTTGCGCACGGTTTGGCAAACCGTGCGACCAAACCGTGTCAACTAAGAAGAACTAAACAGAGAGGTATGCATGGTTTCCACACGGTTTTATATACCATGTGACCAAACAATGTGGACCGTGAAAATCTGGATAGTGAGGTCCGCATGGTTTGTGCATAGTTTGACAAACTTTGAACCAATGTCCAGGAAAAAGTGCGCGTGGTTTTTAATTCCGAATATCCTTTTTAAAACCACCCGAAACCCCAGACTTCCTTATATTCTGACCTTGGCTCGGGCTTTCTAATTTCTATGTGTTTCCAAATCCTCTTCGAGAGATTCCAAGGCAATCCAAACACCTTTTCTAATGATTGAATTCTCGGATTGAAGATCTGATCTTTTTTCTGTAAGGAGATTTCATCTTGTTGTTTCTTCCACTCTTTCCTCTAACTTTCCTTGAACTCTTCATGGGATATTTCCATCATTTCCATGGATCTAAACCTATGAGTTATGTTATAGATCAAGAACTGTAGATCTAGATCTAGTTTTTCAATATCTTGATGCCATTAATTTTATTTTGGTTTTACAGATTTTGATCCAGAACTTGATCAATGATGTTGTGCCACTCTAATTTTGGGGATTTTTGTTTGGATAACATCTATAAATAAAACGAGGTAGGTGGCCTAATGTCTATTCCCACAGTCTCATCTTGTTAGGGGTATGCAGTTTTATAAATGTCATGTCTTCAATAATTAATTGGTGGTTTGGTTATGCAGTTCTTTTTGAATTGTGGATCTAGTTGAATATGGGTGAGAGTTATAATGGAAGGATAAATATGATTAAATGTTTGAATATGGTTGTATATGTGAATTGGATATTTGATTTGAAAAAGGCTTGTGGGACATAGACTGATGCTCCTAATTCCCACAGATGTTCTAGACATGGTGTTATAGAAACAAATACATGCATGAAATTGATAATTTATCGGACAAGGACTGATGCTCCAAAAACCCATGGGGTTGGGAGATAGGGACCGATGCTCCAAATACTCATATTTGTTCTAGACATGTCGTTCTACACTCTTTCATTTATTTTGTTCCATGGGTTCATTTGGCTATTCATAAACTTAATATTGTGACATAGTAATTATGAATTTAATAGGGGAAATGGTTTAGGCTCCTACATGGGATGAAGCAGGCATTGTATTTTTGGTTTTCTTGAGAACCTAGATGTTTAACATATTAAAGAAAGGTTAATTGCATAAATATAATTGTTTTCTCTGTTTTCTTTCTTTATTATTAATGGAACTGTATAAACTACTTTTGTCTGGATTTGTTTTTGACACTGTTGGTGGTGACCTACAGAGTTGTTCCCACACCCTACTCGGGATGCCTAATCGGTACCCTAATAGACTTTGTGGTTGCAGGACAGGACAAGGGCAAGAGCCCTGGTCAGATTACTGAGTTGGGGATAGAGATTGGTTGATGGAGCCAGACATGGTTTGGACCCATCAGGAGTCGTTGTGTCTTTTCTTTTAGTTTCATTATGGAAACTTGGCACTTCCATTATAATAGCATGTTTCTACCTTTCATTTTAGTAGTTTAATTCCTTTTTTGGTTATACTAGTAACATCTATGCTATTATATTTATATGTATTTCCGCTATTGCTTGGTTACTTTAGTTGGTATTTTTTTCAAATAATAGAGGGTATAGTCTCCCTAAGACTGACTTACCAGACCCTCGCTACTAGTCGGCACCCTATAGTGTATGAGGAGGTGCGCCTGAGGGCACGTGGCCAACCAGATCGGGGCACCGTTTAGTGGCTCCTGGGTCGAGACGTTACTGTAACCATCATGGACTTTAAAAAAATGTGAAATATTGGATTTAACCTTATCAATTTATGACCCCATGGGGGCCTCTCCTTCCTCACACAATAATGATGAGCATCTAGGGTTAATCTATGATAAATCTTCCTCATTATCCTTCTAATTATTGGGCATTTTCATCTATTATAAGTCTATTCTCTAAGGTTATATCCCATATGATCCTAATATTTTTCACTTCTTATTATTTATAAATCTATTATCACTTAAGGTCCATAATGACCCATGCTATCATTTGTCATAAATTAACAATGGAATTTTATATTTGTATTTGGTGAATGATTTATTTTGATAAATGAGACTTGAAATTGGATTTTGAGAGCTTCGATGCCACTTAAAAGTTTTTTGATGTATTTTAAGAAGCGTTTAGTTTCTTGAGGACTCAGAAGGGTTTCTGAGAAGATACAGAGTCTCAGGGATACTAAAAGTTATAGGATAAAGTAGTTAATATCATAAAACTATGGTGAACATTGAGTATTACCGAAAAGAGGTGTTGAACCCATACTGATCAAGTTTCAAAACTGTGACCCCTTGTTCGTGTTGCAAAGTCATGTTGGGGACTTTTATAAAAAAAACTACTAAGTGGGTTTAAAAAATAAAACCCCCTAAGGGGTTTTCTATTAAACATGTGATAAAGGGGATGGTTGGACCTTCTTCTACCCTCTCTTGGTAACCCTTGATTTATCTCATTTGGGTATTTTTCTTCATACCATTTCTTAGTAATCACTCCTCTTTAGTATCCTTTAAAACTTCCCTCCCTTAATTTATGATTTTTTTTAGAATAGTTGGGGTTTGAATGAATTATTTTGATAGAGTATGGATGTATTTTTTCCCCTAATACGGATTTCATATATGGTTCATTGATGATGTCTTGAGAGACAATAAATAGGATATACTTTTTTATTTTCCAAATGTATTGATTTTCGTTGGTTTATTTATGATTTTGGTTGAATATGTTCAATTTTTTCCTTTACTTTGGGTTTATTTTTTTAGTTTTGCGTTTATGAGGTTTGGGGTGCATTGGAAGTTCATCCCACTCTATTTTTATCGATTGCATCTTCATTGTCTCAACTGACAGGTTTAGCCTCTTTATGACACTTTGGATTTTTTGTTTAATTTTTAAAATTAATTGATTTGATTTTGATAATTATTTATAACGGATTTTAAATATTTAACTATTATTTAGTTTTTTGATATAGGTTTCATGAGAGTTGAGGCAGCATTTGGATGATCCCAATGGAAATGAATGGGATGTGAATTAAAGATAATTGCTTCGACTAAGGTAGGGAAACTTTGATTTATTTGATTCATATGTTCAATAAATGAATTTATGTTTTTTTAATTCATTAGTAAATTGGAATGCGAACTATTGGTCTTGTGTGGGATGACCCATATGGTTTCGTTGGTCTTGAGTGGACCTAACAGTCAACATAGACTGTATATCTTGAAAAATGTGTCATTGGTGGAATACTAGTTTAATGAGTGTCATGGACCTCCTTATGTATTTTTTAAGGGGAATTTTGGTTTTCAAAAAGTAAAATTGTTTCCATTTTTTAAAATATTTTTAATA
This sequence comes from Viscum album, assembly GCA_963277665.1. Classification (NCBI taxonomy): domain Eukaryota; kingdom Viridiplantae; phylum Streptophyta; class Magnoliopsida; order Santalales; family Viscaceae; genus Viscum; species Viscum album. The sequence continues at coordinate 660,629,241 of OY728140.1, forward strand.
TACTAGATTTTTTTAAATTTAATTTCAAATGTAAAAGTGAAATTGTAGTGGGTATTGAAATGTGTTTAAAAATGGGGTTTAAAACTCACTAGTATTTTGGACAAGGGACCATCATGATTAAAGTGGAATGTGACTCCCTTTGAAAATGGATTTAACAAGTGATATATGACTGGCTTTTAAAGGGTGATCTAGAAGGGTTTGTCATGACTTATAATTTACTCGTATTGGAAAATTCCAATTTCGTAAAGATTTGTTTTTCTTATTGTAGTTCATATTTGGGAGTAATTATAGACTTTTTATGTTTTTTCACGATGATTCATGAATTATATAGGTTTCCCTATGTGAATTTTTTTCCATGTTGATGCATGTGTTGTGTGGGAAGTCTATAAGAACATTCCACGTAGTATAAAATTAATGGTTGGTCAAGATGGAAATGAAAGTGGCATTGGAGGGAAAATACAGATTTGAATGTGTTTGAGATGTGGGACTAGGTCATGAGGACTTATTACCTGGTCTTGAGTTGGTTATATTTGTGATGGTATGTGTTCAATATTTTATATTTTCTATATGTGTTGATGTGGTGTCCCTTGAGGGTATATGGATGGGCCACCTTACTGGATGCGACCTCAATTGAGTGTGTGGGGATGGGTCAGTGTTCATATTGGGCCTTGAATTAGTATTCCTATTTTATGGACCACTATAGGGGTTGTGTCCTGGTGTGATATGATGAATAGATGATTGACCTCCCTTGATTAGAGAGGGATGGGTCAATACTAATAAACAAATGATTGTTTCACATTCCATAAGGTAAAGGATTAATGTTTGGATTACTCTTCACACTTACTCATCAAGTGCTGTTTGGAAATCATTTCGGTTGGCAGACTACCCTAAATATTCAAGTATAGGCTAGGTTTTGGTGTAAGGTAACTTATTTTTTTGGAATGGATCCAAGGAAAGCAGGGTCAGGTATCATGGTGTTTTAGTTATCATAATAGGACTAGAATTTTGTTATTGTATGTGAATTATATGATATGTTTCTAGGTCTGTCTGTTAATATAAACATTATTACACATTATATACGAATTTCATGCGCAATCACTTGATCACAAAAGTACACATTTTTGTTGAGGCATGGGGGAAACCAACTGGGTCATTCGACTCACCCCATTTAGGAATACATGGTATTTAGTTTAGATGTATATGGGTAGATATTCCTATTTTATTTCATGACATATGTATTTCTTGTAAGTAGACACCATGTGTAATTCTTTAAGGGCATGTTGGTTAAGGACTCAATAGATTTGAATTTGAGTTAGTATGGAGGCGGTGTAGTCAATTTTTTTAGTTTATGTTTAGGATGCATCTAGATTATTTATCCCATTTTATTTATATGTTTCCATTTAATATAATACTAATTTATTTTTTTACAACATAATGTATATAATTTACAGTTTTTATTATATAATGAAGAGCCATGTGTGGATCGTTATTTTATATCAATACGTATTTTGAGATGTATGATTTAAGAATGGGTCATGCCAATTTTTTTATATATTTCAGGCATGAAAACCTAGATTATTTTTATGACATAGTCTCCCCACAATTATGATAGTCCCTTTACACTGGTCATTTTATTCCTTATTATATGGAGTCATGCTTGATGTAAGAACCTATTATATATATTAGGAATGGATTTATAAAAACTTCTACAAACTATTTATTTTGGACCTAATATGGATGCATAATGAGTTTATAAATGTTTTGGGGCTGTCCAAGGATTTTTTGGAGCATAGAACACTAACTAGTGGAGAAAAGCACTGGGAAACATAGTTAGTAGAGACTCTGTGAACCAGCCCACATGATCTCTGCAATCCATGTGGGGATTGACAGTGAGAAGCATGAGCCTTCATAGTTTGAGGAAACCAGACAGATTGGACTTCCGGACTGTGTTGATGGTTAGTAGTTTTTAGAAGAACCATTTCAGATGATTGGTGCATGTTTTAACAAACTGTGAGGCATAAATATGTAGGTTCTCTCTTGAGGTAGTGTTCCATGAATGTTTGGAGAACGGTTTGGAAAACATTTTGGCCAATCTTTGCATCCAATCTGTGCCCCCTATTTTTTCAGTCAAAATACTGAAATACCATTAATGATAAATGTGTTAACCCTATATTCGGTTGGATCATTAAAGTGGAAAAGAGAGGATCACTTCTCCAATTTCTATGCTCTCAAATAATCATTAATAATATTTGAACCAAATTATTCATTTGATGTCTGATTTGATCCTCATTAGTAACAATAGGTATGCATCAATTCGTACTCGATTCCTCTTTAGTCATTCCTCATTTGTCTTTCCCTCAACAATGCTATTTAGAAAAAGAATAATATGCCTAATTTTTTAATGAATTGATTTATTCATTACATTACTTATAATAAAGGCCAAAATAAAGTCTAATAATATTCATGGAGAGTCGTATGATCTTAAAGAAGGTGGTCTATGACTCATCCTTGATGTCTCTCTATTTTATAAACTGTCATCATTGTGTGAACAATAATTTAATTTGGTGTTGTCTGTTTAATTATTGTTCCTTGATTATTTTCATTAGAATCATTTTCTAAGACCTTATTTATGTATATTATCTATCATTTCAGATTATGACCTCAACATCAACCACCCAAGGAGGGTGTTTCTATAATAATGATTTTATTAACTTGTTAAGCCTATCCGCACCCCCATTACGGTGTGCTGTGACTTGACCTTGATAAAAGTAACTGTTTTAGTAAAATTAATGAATTATAAATGGTTATTACATGCATGTATCACTTGAACCTTCTATGGTAATTATTTAAAATAAATTAATGATTTATTTAAATGATAAATAGAATGTATATTGATACTTATCCCTTGGACAAATTTCGTATGATGGAATTGAACTTTGTTTCATGTCCATAGAAAACATTTCAATTCTTAAGGAAGGAAAAAAGTGAAACTAATAAATGAATAAGAAAATTATGTAATTAAATATCTAACTAGTTTCATGCCCTGTTATCCTTAATACACTAATGAAAGGAAACAACTTAAAACAAATGACTTATTAAATGACATTAGTTTTACATGACATAATTAATTAATGAATCAAGTATAAGTTTCCTATTGAATATAGAAATATTCATCTTTATTATAGAGGTCAAACTCAAGTCAACCATGAATTCCCAAGGGAAGTCATTGACCACTTGTTGATGTAATTCTGATTCATGGATTCTGGCTTCCAAGGGTGACACCCACCTTGGATCATGATCCCTGTATACTAGAGGATGCTTGGACTGACATCATTGGATACCTCCATTACCATTATAGAATTCCATGGATACAATCCTTGTATCCACTTTGAAATCTATGGACATGTGGCACTGTGGAAATACCCATTGGGACCAGTAATTTCTTATCCTGTTTTACATTGGATGAGGTATTTGGAATGAGTTATAATCACATTATTGTTGAATACCTTGGGAGATTCTAGTTATATTACATGTAAACCCCTTTATCATGGTTAAATATTACTAATGAGTTGGATCGACCCTTGAGGTAAAGGATTCCTTTTTTTATCTTGGATCCTCTTATTATTAACATTAATTCAAGATGCCTTATAATACATTGTATCCATAAATATTAATATCATGACAAGATATCAGTGCTAGTTATACCTCACATGACTTAATTATATAAAATATTATGTCATTAATTAATCTAATGATCACATTTTTTAACACCAGCTAAAGTAGGTAATAGGGTATTTAAATTACTGTACTTATTTAATTTTATATATACGTGCCCAAGAACTATTTTAGATTATCATTCAAAGACTTGATGGTCTAGATTTCATTACAGGTGGACTAATAAGATTTATATAACATCATATTCAATACTCCAATGGAACTTAGGAATATTACATGCATGCAGGCATTTAAAAAGGGAAGTGTCTCACCGAGGACAACAGATATTTGTTGCTTCCATTAAGATGGAGCTTGGTAGTATATGATCGAGCTAGATATCAAGATACTTGGATAGTTTTGGATTCTTTTTTATTTTTTTATATAGAATGTATTTCATTAATACATTTACATCTATTTTATAGTTTTCTAGAAACATGACATACATTATCATCAAATTATGGGTATTAGTTATAGTTTCTTCTATCTGCTTTTGATACGGATGGTTACTAGTCCAGTGTTTATAGTGTATTCTATCTAATGTTTTATATGTTTAGATATATTGCTTCCTTTGTTTTATTATTATTATATTTAGCTACTATGATCCACAAAGGTAGTGAGGTAATTTCCTCTCCATTGGCACAACCTAGTACCTCACTACTAGTCAACAACCTTTGGTGTTCGTGGAGATGCGCATGAGGCCTTGTGTCTAATCAGACATAGGGAAACATTAAGTGGAATGTGGGAAAGGTAAATAACATAGTGGGATCATAGCATAGTTACATTCTTTACTTACGACATTGAGACTAAATACAAGAGATTATCAACACTTTTGAACTTGGTTATAAGTCATTCATGAGTATAGATAAACCACATCAAGGGAGAATGTCGTGTTGACTGAATAAGAATTATTGTTCTGTGTTTTTTTATTATAGTTGATAAACATTCACTGTTAGATGACAAACATGTGGTGTGATGATGATCATTATTATTCTGATTTAAGTTTTAATTTTATCCTTGTCATGATGATATGATTGAAATGAGAATTGTTTCATGTATCATATATGCACTTATAATTGACATGCCATGTATGTTCCATTCCATATAGGTGTATATCACTGCTTTCATTTTCTGGTATTTCCTATGATTTTTGAGTGATCCTTGATTAATATATATATATACATATTCTAATATTTTACTATGACTGAGTGATTTATATTTTAAATTCATGAGCTCTATGGTCCATTAGGGGTTAGAATGGATAATTTACTGATTTTAGTCATCATATATTACCTATTACATTCTAAGAACAAATATTGATGGGTTTTTATAGAAATTAAATGGGTGTTGATTTCAGTGATAATATGTATGGGGCCTAATTCACTAGAAATAAAAATCCATTTTAATCAAATATTGATAAATTTATATATGAAAATGAACATGTATAATTAAAATACTAACTTATAAACTTATAAGGTTCCTAGTAAATTAATTGGAAATGTATGATTGAACCTTCACCTTCTAGACCCCATATAATTTAAACAGGAACACTTATCAATACCTATGCTTCTAATCAGGTAGTTAGGGTTTTATACATTGGGTAGTGAGCCCTTATTTTTCTATTCTACTTTTGATAGTGCTTCAATATGATCTTAAATATTGTTCTGAGGCATGTTCTTGTAATTTTATAGCTATTCCACCATGAATTCCTCATGTGGGGTGCTAGGATTTTGGAGAAGACCAAGATCTAAATGTGATGGACCCTAAGCTACTGGTTGTATCACCATGAGGTCCAATTGGGGCATCACCTTCTATACTTGATATGGGAACTAATGCTCAACATTGTTAGAGTTTATTATATATGATTCAATCTCTACAGAGAACTCGATGACTAGAACCTACTATGTATGATATGATGAGTTAGCTCTAATAGAAAGATCCTACCACCTTCTTAGGGGTTTCTGGACCATAAGCTATTGAATCAAGGATGGGGAATGCCCTAACAATCTTTTAGTATTTGTAGATCCCTCTAGATTGGTGGGTCGTGATTTCCTCTCATATTCTTTTTTGATATAGGCATGTGCTGGTGGGATGTAATTACCCTAGATGGTTGTCATTAGGGTATGGTCTCTGTATATTTTAATTTTCTTCTATGATCACTTCTTTCCTCATACACTAAGAGATGACCAGGAAATATAATTCATGCATCTAGAGAAGGGTTCTATGTATGTCATAGATTATTCAGCCCAATTTACTGGTTTAAAGTGATATTCACTACTTTTAGCTGGCTATATTGTATTATTCATCTCATTTTATTAATTTAATATGAATTTAACAACTTCTATCCAGTTATGTACTTTCAAAACCTGGACAGTTCATTGATGGTCTCTAGTGTTCCATCCGTACTCAGGTGAATGTCTTTTCCCTACATACATTTTTTGAGATTTTCAATCAGGATTTTATCACCGAGTGTAACCCAAGATAAGTAGTTATAAGAAATCATTGAGGATCAGTGCTAAGGTAGGTCATAATTTATTCTAGTAGCAATAAGTGTTCATTAGTGGTTTCACATCAGTTTTTTGGTGGTCAAACTAATCACACTTGAAACTCTGTTGTATGTCTTCATTGTGGATGTGTCATGACCTAGTTTCATAAAGATGGGGGAAGGAACAGTAAAGTGCCACACCCTTCTTTATTCAAGAAGAAGAAGAGATAATGACCCCCTGATTCCTTCCTTCAATAGGCCCCAGAGTGGAGAATAGCATCAAGGGTATATAATCTAACACAAAATTGGAGGGTTTAACCCTTTTAAGGAAAATGAGATCAAGAGAGAGGATGGTAAAAATGATGAAAAAAACGAAAATTTTATATAAGGAAACCAAAATCTAACACATGAATGTTGAAAACATAAACTGCCATAGAAGTATAACAAAAACCCCAAAGAAAGGTACCGAAAGAAAAACTAAGTATAAGAACAACAATTATACCAACGCCTAAGCTAGTAAAATCCTGCACGGTCATCAATTTCTTCAAGGAAACCTGAAAATAGTTTTATATCATAGGGTGTGTATACACATATAATAATTAAGAAAACCAATGTCACTCGTGCACAAGTGGGAGAATAATACTAACTCTCGCATGAAAATATCAGAAACCAATGACACCTAATGAGGAAAAATAACCATCACAACCTCACCAAGGAACACTCCCCAAATCACACAAGTCAATTAAGATAATATATAAGAACATCGATGATTTGAGTACCCCACCCCACTTTCCCAATGGTTATGTACTCCTCTCTAATAGATAACGTCTTCACGCTACCACTCTTCCCAAATGAAGTCTCAACGCCACAAATACCCGCACACACCTAGGCCACAAACCACATATATCCCGCCTGTAGATACCTGGGTCACAACAACAACACCTCCCACCTGAAAACACCTGGGCCTCACCTCGAAGACACCTAGGAAACAAACTGGGCATGCAAACACCTCTTCCTCTCACCCACACCACAACATTTCCGATGGATTATGGGATATGGTAATCCCCATTCCTTTATAGACTTCCTGGATACGCTTGAGAGCTATTAACAGGAAGAGGGTGTGAGGAAAAAATTCAGTAACCAACTATCTATCCTCTCATCGATATGTTGGAAAAGACAGTCTCTACCATGATATGGGGGTGTTAGACACATAGTTCCCAATATGGGTAGTGTGAATATTGAAAAGCACAAGAAACTACATGTTTATAAATATAGGTAAACAAATGATGGTCACTTTTGTAAGTGGAATTATACCCTCATCCAATTAATATATCCAAATTTCATTCTTAATTTATCAATTATTCATTTATTCATTCCATACATGCCTAGGTAACTAACAATCACCATAATAACAACCATTCTTAGATAGTGAAGATCCTGATTAACTATAGTAGGTTCATTTTTATTCCACGAATTCACCCATTCAAGGAAAAATAAGGAATTGATCTTGAGGGCATGGGTGAAACATTAGACAATTCCATCCTTAAAAAAGAGAAGAGGGACCAATTTAAGGGATTTCCATTTAACACTCATTCAAAAAAACAAACTGGAAACAACCCCCCTGCAGTCCCACCATACACCAACACTGCCAAGATGAAATCCCACTACAGAACATGTTCATCCATTCCACAATCAATCAATCTATTAACCTTAGATTATTTCACGCCTCCTATTCCACCCCATACACAAATCCCATATAAAAACACCACCAAATAGCTGTCTCACTGCACAAAAAGGACATCCGCCAAATTCAAGGTCATTCCCTCTATCCACCCCTACCCATAAGAATATTACCAACAAAAATATCACACAACCCCCATGAAGTACTAAACCCAACCAAACATAGCAAATATCCACACCACTAAGCCTTGTATATTCATATTGAGACAAATGGGTTCTTCAATTACACTTTAAATAACATGGTAGATCATGAAACAGGTTTGATCAAGCATTACCCATTTATTTAAAGAAGTATATGTGATTAAGAATTTTTCATGTTACAACAATTTTTCAAGAATCAAAACACAATAATGAACACCACCAGTGTGCAAGAAAAGACCACCAATGACCGCGATTTTCAAAAGGCCTTACAACCCACTAAATTCAAAAAAATATATTCAAGGTTAACATTTAAAATAATATACATAACATCATTACTTCCCTACTATTATTAAATTAACCCATGTTCTGTTTTTATCATTATATTACCTTCTCCTCATTATTTTTTTTGTTAGGGAATAAGATTAAGTCATTCCTCATGAAGAAACATCACTACACCCACCCCGCTTGATACTGAAATAAAGAGAGCCATAATAATACCTACATGAAACAATAGGGGACCAAACCCCCTAATTGCAACAAAATAGTGGGGGGGGGGGTCATGCGAACAGTAAGGACTCCAAGGGAACTCAATTGATGGATACATCAAAACATGAAACTCCAAGGGGAGGGAGAAATCATGGAACACTAATAGAAAAGATAATAGAGGACCCATTCTTTATAAAATGTCATATCATATAACAAAATAATAGAAACGGATTCAAAATTCAATAAAATGGGATCGTGGTCGAGATCTAGCAGTTTGAATATCTAAATATCCCCATAAAATTAGGATATTAAATATTTATTCAATATTATTTGAAATTCCATAAAAATTACTATATAAGGATTTAAATATGGATTAAATAAAATAAAATATATGCTGGGTGAAATTAAAAAAAATGGAGAAACTGGGAAGAACTATAAATTTGGGAAAGGGTGAGCCACTGTTTGTTGTGCCACCATCACCGTGCCAGTGTTACGGTGTCACCATTTCAGTGTGCCCATGTTTTGGTGTTCCTATATTATGGTGCCCCTATGTTGGTGTGCCAACTTTATGGTTCCACTATCTTGGTGTGCCACTGGCATGATGCCACATTGTTTGTGAAACTGTTTAGTGAAACTATATTTTGGGAAATCTCCAGAATCAAACCACTATGAAACCCATGAATAACACAAGAAATAGATTTTAAAAAAGTAATAGCCTAAGGAAATATAGGTCATTACATCAGATATCTCACAAACTATTCTCATCCCCAATAATTTCAATCCAAAATCAGAAAATGAGGGGTCAAAACAACCACTCTATAAGATACCTCTCAGGGACATGCCACCCCACGTTTTTTTAAAATTGGACAAAAAACCTCGACATCTAAGAACCCCTCACTGACCACTAATTCCCCAAACAACCACACAAACACAAAAGTTCACACTGTACATACATAGGTATTAAGGATCTCCTTTTTCCATATGAAGATACTATCCACTTTTTGTTTCACTGACTCGCCCACGTTGGTTCAATCACATCAGCATTAATGTTTCATGATTAGGGATCAGGTCCTCCCATCCATATAGTCATGACTTTTAACACACATTTTTAGAATAGGGAAAACACTCATCTCACAACAAACATGGTCAAGAATTTCATCATAAGAAAATCACAAAGAAAAACATATAATAAACACTTCAAATAGCATTGGGTACTGGTCACGGATCTGTTCCTCTCACTCTTATGTACTCTCATCGAGGCCCCCATGCCTCCATAACAGATGAACCAAGGGAATGCTCTATCCAAGATGCTCCTTCACTTCATGATCCTCAATTATTACTGGTCTCTCCATGAATATCGTGTCATCCTAGATATCCAACTATACCCATTCAATGACATGGGAGTCATCGTGTAGATATCTTTAAAGCTAAGATACATGGGAGATGTCATGGATCCTATCCAACTATGCTGGAAATTTCTGCTGATATTCCACCTCCCCAACTTGTCCAAACACCTCAAAAGGTCTGATGAACTTGAGCCAAAAAATTCTCCCTCTTCCAAAACTCCACTGCCCATGTTGAGGGGAAATTGACATGAATACATGGTCCCACCCCTGAATTCCAACATCCTCCTCCTATGATCATCATATGACTTCATTCCATCATATCCTTTCAACATCGTCTCATGGACAAGATGCACCTTCTCAGTCTTACTCTACACTATAGTCTAGAACCAATGCTTATAACATGTCCTCCAATGTATGGATGGTCCTCTTTGTCTGTCCATCCATTTATGGGTGGAATGAAGTGTTGAGGCATAACTGAGTGCTAAAGACATGTTTAAATCCCCACCAGACACATGACATATAATGTGTATCCCGATATGAGACATCGGATCTTTGGAATCCATGCATTTTCACTAACTCATCCATATACCTATGTTTTATGTCATCCACTATGCTTGAATCCTTCATCACTAAAAAGTGATCCAATTTCATCAACCTATCCACTACTACCCAAAGGGAATCACATCCACATGGTGTCCTGGGTAATCCTATGATGAAATCCATGGATATTTTATCCCACTTCCACTCAAGAATGTTTAGGTGCTACAACAGACCATTGGGAACACGACGCTCATCCTTCACCTACTAAAACACTAGGTACCTTTCCACAAACTCCACCAATGCCCACTTTACCCCGGGCCACCAAAACTATTCTCTCAAGCCTCGGTAAATTTTGGAAACTCTTAGATGTACTTCCAGGGGTGAGATATGGAACTTACATAGAACTCTCTCATGCATTTCCACAGGGAAAAACAACTTCCCACATAACAACATCTAATTCTGACTATCCTCCGACCATCCCTCTAGATCATATCCTTGGAAAGTGAAATCATGCATCACTTCAGTCTCTGAGTCTCCACACTGAGAATCCCCCACCTTTCTCACCAAGGAAGATTTCTATTTCATCTAAAATAGACAGCCTCTTCCCCAATTCACTATCTCATACAGACTCAAATGGGACAACTCCTTTATTTCTTTCAAAGAATCAGTGGATTCACAAACTACATCCTTCTGTGACTTCCTCCTGATGTCATCGACCACCATATTCCCCATTCTTGAGGTGTAAGGGATCTCGACGTCAGTCCAGGAGAAACCCCATCAACTTTTGAGGTCGTATTTTATGGTCTTGATGAGATATGATATACCTCATGATCTTGTTATTCACGAAGACCCTAAAGCGCTCAACGAGGAGGTAATTTCTCCACATCTTTAGAGAAAATTAAACCACTAGAATCTCTAAATCCTAGGTGAATAGTTATATTCTTGTGGACGTAACAGCCTTGACCCATAAGAGATCACTCTCCACTACTGCATCTGCACACATCCCAAGCCTATACTAAAAGCATCATAAAACACCTTGAACGTCATCCCTTCCTCTAAAAACCATGGAACCAGAGTACTAAGAAGCTTCCCCATTAGGCATCTAAAATCTACCTGATGCTAATCAATCCACACGAAGGTCTCATATTTTATGGTCAAAGCTATCAATAAAGCCAAAATTTTGACAATTCAGGTATGAACCTTCGGTAATAGCACACTATACCTAGGAAGCTACAAGCCTCTTACATGTTCTTGATTGATTCCTAAGAAACAACCACTTAGAATTTTGATTGGTCCAATGATATCCCTTTTTTAGACACCAAATGTCCATAGAAGTGCAGCTCTCATGTCCAGAACCTGCACTTGGACAACTTCCCATAGAGTTGAGGGGGTCGGAGGACCACCAAGACTGTCTGGAGGTTCTCTACGTGCTCCTCCTCCGACATTGAGAAAATTGGAATATCATTGTTGAACATGACGATGAACTAGTCCAAGAACATACATAAGATAGATTTCATGATCCCCATGAACATAGATGGTGCATTTGTAACACCAAAGGGCATAACCATGAACTAGATGTTCCCATACATGCACCTGAATGTAATCTTCGGGATGTCACCCTACTACACCCTCAACTGGTGATATCCAGACTGCAGATCGATCTTAGATAACCAACCCTCTCACCTTAACTGGTTGGCAAGATTGTATATTCTCTAGAGAGGGTAACAGTTCTTGAATGTTACCTAATTCAATCCCTGTTATTATTTGCACAGCCTCTAGACACCATCTTCCTTCTTCGCAAACAAGACTAGAGAACCCCCACAATGACAAACTCGTCTAGATTAAACATTTTTCATCAGGTAGTCAACATGAATTTTCACATCTTGTAACTTAGAAGGCGTCATCTGATAAGGAGGCCTCGAAATCGAATGGGCACTGGGTTCCATGTCTATTCTGAACTCAATGTCATGTTGGGGGGGGGGGGGGCTGAGTTACACCATCTTTAGGGAAACATCGGGGAACTCCCCGACAACTCCTAGAACCTCCACTATCATGACACCTATAGACCCCTCTGAAATCTTGTCTAACATATAAAGAAGAGGCCCCACATGATGGTTGTCCTCCTAATGACTATAGTCTCCAAGAAAGGCTACAGGCTGACCATCCATATCACAAACCTTGACTCACTTATAGAAGAAGTCGATAACAACATGTAAATTGAACAACCAATCAACACCAGGTATAACATCATATGGTTGGATCTGTAGCAGAATATCATCCCCACTAGACATATGGGGCCCCATCATCAGTAAAAATCCCCAGAAAACATCAAACATATTGGTCTAAACTGCAGAAGACATCCTTAACACTAGGTGATCATAAATACTCTCTACAACTAGTCCCATGGAATGGTCTATAATGGGTGAAATAAAATAGTGTGAATCTCCTAAATCAAACAAAGAACATGCATGTGTACTAAACAGAATGATTGTACCTCGAACAAACTCTAGCCCCACTAGAAATGATACCTCAGAGGTGTGCAAATGCACACACCCAACACCTCTACCAATTTTTACTATTTCCTACCCAACAATTCCTTTTTATAGGTCCCTAAGGATAATCCTGGGGTCAGCCTCCTCCAGCCCCATCTACCCTTGGTGGAGTAGGAGCCCATTGCCCCAACTGCTCGAAAGGTCCAACCGACAACTGTTACTACTGAGGTGGATGTTAAATATGTCCACCCCCACTGTACTAAGCTCGAAATGGGAATTGGATATGAATAATTCCATGGCCTCCACAGACAAACTACCTTAGTCACCGGCCCTTGGAGAAAGGGTGAGGACAAGGAGATCAAAACTGGGACTATTGGGGCCTGCTTCCCGCTGGCCAAAGCCAGGATGGACCTGATTCTGAATACCTGATGATGAGTTAATTCTCGTTAGATAAAAATGTATGGCTCCCCTCTAAATTTGAACCTCCCTGTGAGTGCATCCTCTCCACTACTTCAGCATTATTCTGGACTTCTATGTTTGCTGGTATGGTAAAGGGAGTGCTGAATTTCTGAAGAGAAGGTCAGAGTGCCTCCTCCAAGAATATGGCCTACGACTCCTCATTCAGAAGGAGATATAGAGAAAATCATATAAGATCCTTGAAATTGATACAAAGATCCCTCTTTGACATACTCCCCTACTGGAGGGAGACTAGCTCCTGCCTCTTATCAGCCTTTATCATTAACGAAAGAAACTCTACCTGAAACTCCTTCTAAAATTCAGCCCACGAGACATTAGTCTCCTTTTTCTCCTAGAGGTAAAGTTTCCACAACTGAATCCCCACTCTTCAAACATGGATCACTTCTAGAAGAACCCAATACTCCCTAGCGAATAGATCAATGTAATGGTGATTATCAGCTCCTCAAGCCAGCCCTTCATCTCTATATATGAAAGGCTACCTTCATACTTTCCTATGGACTTCCACTAGAAAGAACGAATGGTATATTTTCAAAATGCATCTTAATACTTTCAATAAGACCTCCACTGATCAACTAAGACATCCTACTAGGCCTCACTAGCTCATACCACACATGGGAAATGTCTGAGTACCATAGCTAAAAAGGTAAACAAGAAACTCCTAATCCCAGGAAGTATGAAATATTATTTTTTGATTTATTTTAACTATATATTTAAATTAAATTTCTTAAAATCCCATGAAACACAATAAAAAAAGTCATTATTATTTATGTACCTTTTCTAGGGTCTCTACCCAATAATTAACGAAACCTCACTTGGTCGTTTGGTAGGACAAGAGTACTAGCATCAGATCAAGGGGGCCCTAAAATACTGTGTCCTTGCCAGTCTTCCCGGGCCTATTCCATGCACCATGATTTAAAAATACCACTTCCCTAACATCTCATTAAATCCTCATTATGCCTAACTCCAAACTCCATCCGGTCTCTCAACCATCACCTCTGATACCATTCTGTTATAACCTGCATTCTATAAGATAAAGATAAGGATATAAAAGGGAAACTTCTTTCCCTATTGAATTTGAAGGATAAATAATAACACCCCGGAGTCCCACAGTCAATAGGCCTCAAAGTTGATACTAGCACCAAGTGTATGGAATTTCACAAAAAAATAAAGAAATACCATTTTTAAGGGAAAAAATATCATGAGATAAGACTATAAAACCCCCAAAAAACACCAAATTTTTATTTAAGGGAAACAAAAATCTAAACCATGCATTATTTAAACATAAAAATCAACAAATGTATAACAAAAACTCCAAATAAAGGTACCAAAAAAATTACTAAGTAGCAGGATAACAACTATCCTTAAACCTGAGCTAGTAAAGTCTATCACAATCCACAAAGTCCTCTTGGAAACCTAAAAATAGTTCTATAATGTAGGGTGATCATACAAGTAAACTCAATAATAAAACCAAATCAACTCATTCACATGTGGGAGAAGCATACTAATGACCCTGAAAAAACATAAAAACCAACAACACCTAATGAGAATGTCTAACTAGCCCATCCTCACAAAGGGATAATCCCAAAATAATTCCAGTCAAGTAAGATTATAATATAATCACATTGTGGATTTGGGTACACTATACCACGTTCCCACCAGTTATCTACTCCACCATAATATCTAATGTCTTGATTTTACTGCTCTTCCCAAATGAAGTCCCACTACTACAACTTCCCTCACATACCTAGGCCACAAACTAGACATATCTAGCCCATAGACACTGGGGTCACAATAACCACACCTCACACCTGAAAAAACTTGGACCTCATCTGGAAGACACCGAGAAACAAACCAAGACCACAAACACCTAGGCCTCTCACTCACACCATAACCAGCCCAAGGGATCACGGGCCATAATAAACCATAAGACATTATAGCCTTCCCATATACGCTCGACCAGTATGAACAGAAAGTGGTTGTGTGGATGAAAATAAGTAACCAACCATCTATCAACCCACTGAGATGTTGGGAAATACACCCTCCCCCATGAAACAGGGGGGGGGGGTCAACACATAGTTATAAACATGGTTGGGTGCGTATTGAAAGTCACAATGAACTATAAGTTTATACATATAAGTAAAGAAACCCACATCCCAACCTATGGGTTTCCAAAAAATCAATGATCCCACATAAACCATGTTTGTTGCTACCCCTACATGCATGTATCACTATGAATGGTAGTCACTTATATAAGTCATAGTATACCCCCTTCCAATCCATTTATCCAAATGTCATTATAAATTTATAAATTATTCATTTATTCATTCGATCCCTACCTGAGAAACTAAAAACTGAAACACTAGTAACCATTCTCAAAAGGTGAAGAGTATAATTAACTAAATAGGGTTCATGCTTATTCCAAAAATTCACCCATTCAAGTCACAACAAGGCACTGATTTAAAGATCATGGGTGAAAATTTAGACACCGCCAAAATTAAACAATGGAAGAGGTACCAAGGTATGGTATTTATATTTTAACACACATTTATATGAACAAAATGGAAACAACCATCTAGCGATCCCACCATGCACCAACACAGCCTAGATTTAGTCCCACTATAGAACATGTTCATCCATTCTAGAATCAATAAATATCTCAAAATAATATTCCATCACACATCATGTACCACCCCATACACAAAGACCACATAAAAACACCACCAAACATTATCCCCACTACACAAACATTCCATCCCACAAACGTAAGGTCATTTCCACTATCCACCCCTCATATCTATTACAAGGTTTCCAACAGAAACATCACAAAACCCCCCACGAAGTACATAACCCAACCAAAAAATAGCACGCAACCACACCATTATGTCAAGCATTTCTAGATTTATCAAGATGGGTTATTTAATTCCACATTAAATAACAATGGTGATCACAGAACGTCTTATATCCTATTCAATTCAAAATAAGGTTCATATATTACAATTAAAATAGCATACGTAACACCATCACTTCCCTATAGTTATTTCATTTACCCATATTGTCTTTTCAAAATCATATTCCCTTACCCTAATTTATTAATTATTAAGGAAAATTAATTCATCCGAACTTCATGAAGAAACATTACTATACCCACCCTACATGATACACAAATAAAGAGAGGTGGAAGAATCCCAACATGAAACAACAGGTGAAAAAAACTCTTATTTGTGCCAAAAATATGGGTCATGTGGGTAGTAGTAAGGAATCTAATGGAACTCGATCGGCAACTGAAACACAACACGCGGATCTATGGGGAGTTCGAGCTCAATACGCACTAAGAGAAAAGAGAGGTGAGGTTCTATACTTTAGAAAAAGTCATATCCTATATCCATGCAATGGAGAGT
The DNA here is from genome assembly GCA_963277665.1 of Viscum album. Classification (NCBI taxonomy): domain Eukaryota; kingdom Viridiplantae; phylum Streptophyta; class Magnoliopsida; order Santalales; family Viscaceae; genus Viscum; species Viscum album. The sequence continues at coordinate 660,646,057 of OY728140.1, forward strand.
GTTTCAAAATTCATTAACGTGGTATCATGGTCAAGATCATGTGGATTGAATATCCCAATTACTAAAGAGAATTGGGATATTAATTGTATACTTTATATCCTTTGAAACACCCTTAAAAACATTCAAACAAGGAATTAAACTTGGTTTATGTCAAATAAAACGTATGAGAGGTGAAATTGGAAAACCTGGAGAAACTAGAAAAAACATAATATTTGGAAAAGGGTGATCCACCATTTGGTGTGACCCCATTTCGGTGTACCGCCATCATAGTGACACCATTTTGGTGTGCCTCCATTTCAGTGTAACACCATTTTGGTTCCACCGTTTTGGTGTTCCACCAATTGGATTCCTCCATTACAGTGCCATCATTTCTGTGTGCCACTGTTATGGTGCCACCTTCTCAGTGTGCCACAATTTTGGTAAAACCATTTAGTGAAATTTGATTCTTGGAGAACTCCCAAAAAAACCACTGTGACCCCCAAAACACCAAAGCACTATATTTTCACAGAGGAATAGCCAAGGGGAATCTGGGCCATTGTAGGAAGATGGGGGTATCTAATGCCTTAGTGTCATAGATATACTCTATAGTTCCATTCTTGTAGTGGTATAGAGAATATTTATAATATATTTCATTATAGAAACACTATTTTTCTTACATTTCTATGACATCATTTTAATTATAATCAATATAATAGTGTTACAAGACTTGGATGCAATGTTTTAGTGACTTGGGAATATTAGGACAAAAAAAATTACATAATAAAACATAATAATTATTTAATTCCTTCGTCTCTAGCTTCTTAGTAGCCCTTGTGTTCTTTTTAGCACAAGTAATAACTTGAGGATATACATCATTGAAAGGGGTGTTCTAAAATCCCAGTAAATTAAAAGATAAGGAAGTGAATAAATATAACATGATGAGAATAATAAGAATCATCATATAACAATCATGAGATCATCATCATAATCATGAGATTATGATTTTGGTAAAATCATGGAATTTTTCAATGCATAAAAATGAAACATCATTTCTTAGTGGTCTAATACCACACCTAGTTGTGAACAAAGGTAGCATCATGTTCATGCATAACATATATCAGTAAGCATAACATCATCATTATGGCCAAATATAGAATCGTTTATACACATATTTCACATTATCTCAAGATATAACTAATATTACCCAATGAATTAGAGCTTTATATAATTCTTGGTGCACCTGTCATGTCACAACATCTACATAATCATGATTTCCCCATAGAATGCATATCAATCATGGAAATTAAATAACCCATCGAACGAAAATGGGTTTCATGAGAATTTCCTAAAGGACACATTCAGGTATAAACTTTAGTATTCTCAAAATAAAATACTGAAAACATAGTTTTTATAAGAATCATCGATATTGAGGGAAGAAGAAAAAATATCAATAGACGTAAAAGATGAGTTTTTTTGAAAGAAGAGTTATTTTGGAAAAATATTTTCATTTTTCATAAAACCAAATTGGAAACATTTATATGCCAAAAAATGAAAGATAAGTAAAATAATTTACATTTAATGAAATTTAAAGGAATATCCATAATTATAATTGAGTGAGAGAGGGAAAACCCCAAAAAATAGAGTTGGGTTTGAGGATCTACTTACCTTGTGAACAGATGTTTCATTCAATTTAATATCCTAGATAAAAAAATTAAATTAATTAATTGAAACATTTATACCCTATTATACATTTAATTTATTTATTATTTTTTATTATGTTTATTTATGAACCTTTTGATCAGGTATAGTGTTCGATTTCATTGTTCAGGAGTGTTCGATTTCTTGGTTTTCATGGTCAGTTCTCTTTTTTATAGGTATAATTTGAATGATTCATGAGAATTGAAATTATACGTTATTAATGAACATAATGAAGTGTAATTGGTATTACATATTTTTACCATGTATAATGATGATCCATTAGATAAAATTTTAATGATTCTTGTTCAGATTAATTTTATTCATTTTAGATTGAAACAAAGTCATTTTGTTTTATTATTTAATATTATGTATATACCTTATTTTCAGAACAAAAAAATGTTATAAAATAAATTTTACAATCTTTTTCATCCATTATACTTTTTTTATGATTATAATTAAAGGAGGTAAAATAAAATGAAAATGCCTCATCCACTATGGTGGTAAATCAACACATCACAAATGATGATTACATTTTCTTAGAATAAAAGGTAGAGGATAAGAGGTTTTATGATGGGTTATTGCATTAATTAAATAACATTATATTGTATATAAATTACATGAGTTACTGTTCCACTTAGATAATGGGTGATGCGTCGATAATAAGAAATGAAAACAAATTGAAAACAAATTAAAATAAAATGAAAGGGGGTTTTACCTCTTGAGTTATCCTCCCTAAAAACCTCCTTAGGGATGTTGGTTTTTATCTTCTATTGACACCAAAGGATATTATATTTGGGGGAGGGTCATAGTAAGTGTATTTAAAAGAATTTGGAAAATATTCAAAACTTGGTAGCTCTGAAGAGAAGAGGTGGTGAAGTGTGGTATTTATGTGGGAGGATAGGGGTGTTTTCTCGTTATTTTATTTATTAGTTTTATTATTTTTTCTAAAAAATATAAATATTTTGAAAATTATCACTAAAAATATTTAATAATGAAGGGATGTTAAGGATTATGGATCTTTTATCAACCAAGACTCAAGGAATAGTATATTTAATTTACAATGTATATATATCATAAATTACCATACATTACTATTTACCAAAAAATAAAGTATTTCAGAAAAATCCCAAAAAATGATGCAAACCATTTTCAACCAATAGAATTAAAAACTAAACTCTATTATATAAAAAAATTCTAGATATTATAAATTTATTTTTTTAAGTAAAATCATCATTTAGTCAAAAACATATAGCTTTAAAAATTATAACTGAGTTTATGACACATGAAAAAATTAATTATAGTATCATAAAATTATCTTACAATAATGAGAAAAAAATAATTTATGAGTCTATTTTATAAAGAAAAAAATTGTTAAAAAAATTATATTAATTGTAAAATTATAAATAAACATTTAGGTTTTATAAAACTACCAATAGTTAATTAAAATTTTATAAAATATTTAATTACTTATATTATGATATATTTATATCATATTATGATTTGTAAGATGCATAAAATTAATTTATAATTTCATAGATGATGTTAATAATCTATTGGACATATTATTATTCTTAATGGTCACATTAGTATTCCAAAGTTTATGTTACTATTCCATTGGTATTGATTCATTAACTTTTAGAAATAATTATTATTCCTTTTGATATACATTTATAATGTTTATATTGTGTCCTCTGTCTGATTTTATGTGATGTATACTATATGGAATAATTATATGAAGGGAATTTCCACTAAATTTTTTTAGGGTTGTTACATTATCAACCTTAATAAAATTCTCCCTTAATATTTGGTTTTTTAATATATGTTGAAAACAAATTACTGTACTTCTCTTTAATAACTTCCTTTAGGTCCCATGTTTCCTCTTCATACTTCTGGTTTTTCTATAGCACATTTAATAGGTGAGTAGACTTGTTGCGCAGAACATTACCACAATGGTCCAAGATATTCACTAGATAATAATCGTAAGAGAGATAATTTTCTAACTATACCACCTATGTATTTAGTACATGTGGGGGATTTGGTATGTGCTTAGAAAATAGGGATACATGGAATACATATTGTACTTGATGCATGGTTTATGGAATTTACAATGGATATGCTATAACTCTAACATGATCCATAATATTCGAAGGGGTTAATATACCTGGGACATAGCTTTTCCTTCTTCCCAAATATCATGATCCTCTTTGATGGATATATGTTACGGAATACCATGTCACTAACCTCAATCTATAGGTCTCTTTGATGACTGTATGCATAATTATTCTATCAATTTTGGGCTACCATAATGTGATGATGAATTATTTTCACATTCTCAACCATTTCATTGACCATTTATGGTCCTAATATATTAATTTTATGGACTTCATCCCATCATTCCAAGGGTCTAGATATTTTCTGATAAAGAGATTTATATGTATCCATTTGGATTCATGACTGAAAACTATTATAGTAGGAGAACTCATCCTGAGGAAGATGTTGGTTCTCTCCTCCTTTGAATTCCAAAGAACATGATCTCAACTAGACATCTAGTTTCTGAATTTTCCATTGTTATTGGAAATTATCTTAAGGATGATAAGTTGTATATATGTTCAGCTCAGTGTTTAAATAATGTTAGATAATCTTTTAAAACATAAAGGTGCATCCCAGATCTCGATCTGATACAATTGATTATGGTACACCATAAAACCGTATCACTTCACTATTTTATATTTTTTAATTTTGATCTAGTGATTAGTACTCTGTAATTGTGATAATGTGATTATTATTTTTAAGACGATCCACAAAAACCCATATATAATTGTTCCGTCTATATGTATTCAAATATCGATTGAAAAAATATATGGTGATTTTTTTCATTTCTATATTGGTTTGGGTAATGGTTGAATCTTCCCATTAAACTCTTGTCTTTAATAATTTACATTCTTACATACCAGGAACCTTGATATATATTCAACGATACCTTTTTCATATTTTTAGGAAAATAGTTCTCTCAGAGATCAAGATACATATTTATCCTCCTTGGGTGAATATAAAAGTTTGAGCTATGTACGTCATTCAGAAAATCCTTATAACACCCTGAACCTAGTTACCCAGAGTCATTTCATTATTACATAACATTGGCATGATCACAAGAGATCAGGTTTCGAAAGACAGATTAGTTTATTAGACATGGAAGTACTAGATACATTCATAAGTTTTAAATTACATTATAAATTGAAAAAACATTATGTCTCCATAGAACAACCTCATATCCCTTATCCTATCTCTGAAGGTCATTCATAATATACTTCTTCACATCCTGGGAAAAATAAAACATAATAAAGGGGGGAGCTTAGATGCTCAGTAAGGATAACAATATAGTGAAAACTTTCATAAATAATCATAAACATTTAAGAAATGGTATAAGAGGAAAACACAATCATTTTAAACATAAAATTAAGCATAATATGTAAAATATAAATCAAATAATTCATTTTCCTTATTTATAAATATAATATACTAGTCAAATATTCACATGTAATATAAATCGCTAATTTCATAATGACAGAGTGCATAATGTCGGACATCATAACCACATAGTAAAGGGCTTGTGCCAAGACTGCAAATAATATTTTCTCAAGGCCTTGTTCCAAGACCCTAGATTATCTCATGAGACCTACTTACACATTGAGGAGCTATAGAGGGCTCCACCCGTCACTTACTAAGTCCAATGCATTCCTCATATGAAAAGGTTGAAACATAACACAAATATTCATATTAAAACTATCATACTAAATGTTAATACTTAATTCATAGAAAATGAATGGTATAAAAATAACACAACCATAGTTAAAAATATCAAAAAACCTTCAACAAAATATATAATATTGCATCATACTAACTCAACTTCAAACAAGTGTAAAATAAATTAATGTATGTTAACATAGATGAAATCAAAACTATTTTAGAGAAATATCTTATTCTATTTTGAAACCATTTAAATGTAATTTAATTATAAAAGAAAACATTTATTTTGAAAATATTATTATAATTTTGTATGTGAAGCTTCAAAGGTATTATAATGGCGGAAAATAGTCGCACCAACCATATAAGTTAAAAAAATATTCTTACCTTAATTTGTCGAAAAGGTCATAAAGTACCTTGTTTGTAAAATGACAGAAATATTACTTTCAAAACATTTTATAAAAATTCAAAAGAAGGTATAAATAAATTTAAACCATATTCTACTAAATATTAAAAATGTTCTAAAATATATTTTTAAGAAACACATATGTGGATGATAAATAAGTCACATAGTTACTTAAGTATAAACAAACTAGGATAAATAATGAGATTGTAAAAGTAACCCTTACCTTGTACTTTTCCTTGGATGAGGGTATGTTAACCTCTTGTATAATAGTTATATCATTCTTATTAAATTATAAAAGAACCATATACATAAATATGATATTATATATGATCTTATAATATTTCATTTTTAATTATATTTCAGTAGTATAAACGTTTTGGGAGTTAATTGTTTCATTTTCCTTTATATGTTTTGTTATGTATGTCATGTTTGTTATGGATATGATTTATTTTATTCATATACAAAATGATATTAAGTACTTAAAAATTATTTTTAATCATCAAATGAAAATTATTCTTGAATGGTTACGATGGGAAATGAAATATCATCGCGTCATGGAGACGGTAAGCCGTACGTACGTACGAGCGACAATATCATTATATTAGTGGTGAAATCGTATGTAGTTGGATGGTATATCCTATATACAGAATAATTAACATGTTATATTTATTATTTACATTAGTTATACTCATTATTATACCCATCCAAATAATTATGTGTTGAATAACAAACTACACCACGACATGGAGACGGTAAGCCATACGTACGTACGTATGGTGAATTTCTCATTAATAGGATGGATAGAATAATGAATATGGTTGTACCATATTTATAATAAATTCATAGTATGTATAAGGTACAAGAGTTATTATTTTGGAATGGAAAAAACAAATAATGAGGAAGTGGAAGAAGAAAAAACATTGAAATAGGTGATGAAAATATTTCTTCTTCATTGAGTGCGTCATTTTGATTTGAACAAAAGGGCCCTTTAGGTTGGCTTTATGATCAAATTAATTCATCTAGTTTGAATTTAGGGTAGTTCGGAAGATATTTGAGTAGGTTTTGGCCAATACAAATGGATTTGGAGGAGTAAAATTAAGGTAAGGGTAAGTACCCTTTTATAAGAGAGGTGAGAGTCATTTTTGGAAAATCATAAAATATTTTATTACTATATAATAATTTCCAGTTTCTAATGGATCAAAAAATATTTATTTCGAGTATATGGTGGGGATGGGTTGAAAAAATCTCTACCAATAGGTTTTAGACAAGTTTAGGTCACAATATTAACCTTATCTTTTAGATTTAACTCTTAGTTAAATAGTTTAACCTTTACCACACCTTCTTGTATTATTATAACAAATGGTTTATAAACATACTATAAAAATTCAAGAGAACCCCATGTAATTAATTATTGATATATCTAACCGTAAATAATTCCTTTGGATAAGCATTATATTTTTTAGAATATTATATCATTTAATAAAATAGTATTTCTTTTAAAAACTCATTTATGTGAAGTTCGACACTATTTAGTATTTGGTTTTTGTGAATGTAATAAAAACATTAACATTTAAGAAAATTATTTAATCAATACTAATATGTTATATTAACATATAAAATTCTTGTAATGCATCAAAAGTCTCATTTTATAGTTATTTTAATATTTAAAATATCAATTATTTTAACCTCTCATTAATAAGTCAATTACTATATCATCATTGTGTCATAAATAAATTTAAGTATTTATTGTCTAAAAATTATTAATAAAATACCATTATGTAAAAAAGCTTTTTTACTTTATAATAAATATTTATAATATAATTTATTTTATGTATAACTCTATATTTAAAATGTTTTAGTTATTAACCTTTGAATTTAACACTTTTAACTATTCTTTAAATAAAATGATAACAAATTCCCTAATATAATACAAGTTGATCAAAGAGTACAATATTTTATTCATAAGGTAGATTTTGGTTGAAATACACTTATCAAATAGATTTAGGACAAGTGTTAGGGAAATTATAATATCATTTTTACTATCCTATTTCCTTTTAACCATGGTAAAAAACAAAATTTACTATTCAATAAAAATTATACTCATCCTTTTAAAACAGATTTCACTTAATGATGAAAATTGTGCCTCTTAGATGTTTGAAATTCAATTTATAGAAGCGGTAAAATTATGTTTTTTTTCAAATTTTCAAATGTACCTAAAATGTGGTTAAAAGACGGTAAAAAGTTCAATAAAATTTTAAATATCTAATCTTATTATAAAATGACTTCAATGAATTACATTGGACTAATATAGGTATTATTTATCTTTGTTGAATTTAAAATAAATTTTAAATATAATAATATTTTTTTAAATAAAATTAGGTTTTAAAAAATAACGAAGTGTTTTTCAGAATTCATTCAAAATTGAATGTTTTCATAAAAATACCAAAAGGTCACCCGAAGATAATTTTAGTATTCTGAATCCAAAAATGAAGTCCAATTTGGAAAATAAATTTATAAAATTTTAAAAAGCGGTTATTAATATTCAGAACAACTAGTTTTATTAGTCGTGGTGTGCTAGAACTCGAAGTTACATACAACACGAGCTATTGTATTATTCAAATGGAAAAATACCATGGATTCTTGGGGTGTTACATTCTACCATCCATAAAATAATTTCTTCCCCAAAATTTCTTTAATATTACTACATAAAAAGATTTGGGTGGTTCTTCATCATATGTTCCTCAGGTTTCCATGTTGCCTATTCCATTTTATGCTTTCTCCAAATAACGTTTACCACATGTGTCATATGATTTCTTAACACTTGTTCTCTGGTATCAAGAATTCTGATAGGATCGTCACAATAAGACATATCATGTTCCTATCCTATTTCATCATAGTTTAGTACATGCGCTGAGTCAAACATTTATTTTCTCCAAAGTGATACATGGAAAACATCCTGAACATAGGAGAGACTTGGCGGCATTTCCAAACAGTAAGCTACAACTCCAATTCATTCTATAATTTATAAAGGTCGGATATACCTCTGACATAATTTACCATTGTTACCAAATTTTTCAACACCCTTCCATAGAGATACCTTTAAGAAAACATGATATACTACTTGAAATTCCTAATACTTCCTTCAGTTATCAACATAGGTCTTTTCCTACTTTGAGATGCTTTGATGTGGGTTTCGATAATCTTCATCTTTTCCATTATTTCCTCAACAAGTTATGGGCCTAAGATCTTTCACTAAGATCATCCCAACAACTTGTTGTGCGACATCTCCTTCCATATAACAGTTCATATGGTACCATCTAAATACTTGAATGAGTGCCATTGTTATAGAAAAATTCTACCGGCGGTAAATATTGATCCCACATACCTTGAAAGTCATGTGAAAAAGATATCAACATGTATTCTAAGAGTTTAATAGCCCATTTTTATTTTCAATGAGTTTGAGGGTTATAGGTAGTGCTCAAACGAAGTTCATTATCTAGGTATTTCTGAAGATATTTCCATAATCCTGATGTAAACTGGGGATCATGATCAGAAACAATCAATAGGGGAATTCTATGAAGTCTTAAAACATCATAAATATATATCCTTTCTAAACGTCCAAGTGGTAAATATTCTATTATAGTAAGAAAATGTGATGAATTGGTAAGAGGATCAATAATGACCTGTATTGAATCATTTCTTATAGGAGTCTTTGTTATCCCCATGAAAAATACCATCATTATATCATCCCATTTCCACTCAAGTATGGGAAGAGGTTTCATGACTTTTCTAGGATGTTGTCTTTCAGCCTTATTGTGTTGAAAAAACATACATATTGACAATTAATCATCAATATCTCTCTTCATGGTGTTCCAACAAAAACGTTCCTTCAAATATTTTTACATATTAGCTACTAGGGTGTATATAGAAATAGGATCTATGAGCATCATCCAATAATTCCATTTTTAGATCAGGTATATCGGGAAAAAAACCCTCTTCGCAAATTTCAAAATTCCATATTCATATATGAAGTCAATCAATATCCTTTCTTTTGAAACTCCTCATCATAAATCTGAAAACTTTTTATCCTTTCTAGTAAATATGGTTTGGAAAACATTTGAAAAAATATTGATGTTTAACCTTCTATAACTATTACCAAAACCATCTTGACTAGATCCATGAATATAGGATCCCTTTAAAATCTCATCCTATTTATAACTCCATGATCCTTTCTTATCAAAGCATCAACCACCTTATTTTCCTTCCTTGGGTGGTAGTGTAAAGTGAAATCATAATACTTGAGTAGTTAATTCCATCATCTCTGTCTCATGTTGAGTATTTTCCATGAGAAAATATATTTCAATCTATTTTGATCGGTATATATCTTACATTTTTACCATATATTTAGTGTCTACATATCTCCAAATAAAGGATTACAGCTACTAACTCAATATCATGAGTGGGATAGTTTGGTTCATGAAATTTAGTGTCTTGTGATGCATAGGTAATATCTCTATCATTCTGGATAAGGACACAACCAAGTTCTTTCTTCGAAGCACCACTATAAATAACAAACTCATCATTATTCAATGGCAGAGTCAATATATGAAAATTTTAAAATATTTTTTTCAATTATTCAAAACATTCTTCCCACTCATTTTCCAGAAAAAATAACCCCTTTAAGTGTGATCTTGGTTAATGGGTTATCCAATCAGGAAAAATTCTGGACGAAGTGCCAATAATAACCTGATAAACCAATAAAACTATGTAACTCAGTTATAATCATTGGTGCTGTCCATTCGTGGATTTCCTTTATCTTTCAAGGATCAAAAGATATTCCATCCTAAGATAAAATATGGCCAAAAAAAGAAATCTCTTGAATCCAAAATTCACACATGCTAAAATGTTCATATAATTCATTACTTCCCAGTGTTGTTTGAATAGTGCACAAGTTATTTTCCTGATCTTCTTAGTTTTTGGATTATACCAAAATATCATCAATAAATACCACTAAAAGGTAATCAAGATATTCAAGGAAAACTCTATTCATTAGATCCATGAAGAAATAGGGTGTATTATACTGTCCAAAAGGCATTACTATAAACTCATAATTCCCATACCTAGTTTGAAATACTGTCTTTGTAATGTCTTACTTCTTAACACACAACTGTCGATATCTAAATAAAAAGTCAATCTTGGAAAAATATTGAGCTCCGTGAATTTTATCTAATAAATCATCAATACAAGGCAAGAGATACTTGTTCTTTATTTTAATATAATTGATCTCTCTGTAGTCATTGCACAACCTCATTGATCCATCATTCTTCATAAAAAAAGAACAGGGGATCCCAATGAATAAACACTAGGAAGAATAAATCCTTTATTACTCAATTCCTCTAGTTTTTTATTTAGTTACACTAAATCCACTATTTCCATTCTATATGGGGTCTTTGATATGGGCCTTGAACTAGGAATTTAGTCAATAGAAAACTCAATTTTTCATTCTAGAGGATGTACAAGTAAATCCTTTGGAAACACATAAACATATTCTTGCGCAATAGGTAAATCTTCTATTTGAACATTCCTTTACTCTCCCATATTCATTTCACTCCCTTCCTCAACAATAATTTAATTTAGTAGAGATACTGGGGGTGGATCTTGATAAGAATAAGATGGTGACATTTCTGCTCAAAAGATATGGTACTCCCTATCATCATCAAAAATTGTAACCTCCTTCTTACAATAAAAATTCACATCATGGTCTAAAAGAAAATCCATACCGAGGATTATATCAAATTCAATCATGGGTATGAGAATAAGATCATAATATAAAGCATTATTATATTCCATAATGGTATCTAATTCAAAAAACATTATTAGAATGATATATCCCTTAGGAGTTTTGACTGACAAGTCCCTTGTAAAATCAAATAGAAAATATCTAATTTTCTCAGAAAACTGAGATGATATGAAACAATGTGATGATCCAAAATCAAATAAATCATTGGCTAAATTTGAGGAAACCATTAAATTACCTCCCACTACGTCATTCATAGCATCAACCTCAGCAATAGTGATCACATAATCTTGGCCTTTCTCCATTGGACTTTTCTTAGGTAGGTTTCCTTGACGATTAGGACATTCAATTGCATAATACCCCATTTCACTACAATTGTAGCATTCAACATCAACAACCTCTTTATTTCCCTAGCAATCACATGCTTAGTGGCCTTTTTCACCACACTTGTAACAATGTCCCATTCCCTTCAAGCAATTACTAGGGTGTTTCTTCCTACCTTTATTGTGGGATGGAAATTCAACTTTTTCCTTCTTCCCCTTATTTCCATTTCCAGAGTGTTTGACAGATCTATTCTTCTCTTACATTGCTTTAAATTAGTAAGACATAGATAATTATTTTTTTTCATGATAGCACATGAGACAATATCTTAGTTTGTTAAGAAGGATTGTGAGACTAATGCTTGATGGATAAATGGTTTTAACCCAAACAATAATCGATCAATATTACTACTTGGTTTAGGTATATAATCTATTGAATGTTTTTATAACCTTTTAAAGTTAGCCTCATGATTTATGACATTCTAATCCTCCTTTTGTCTCAGAATCATACATTGTCTTTCCATATCCACTCGATGGTCACAAAGAAGGTATTTTTCTAATAAATTCTCTTAAACTCCCTCTATTCCATATTTGATGCATATTCATCTAACTTTGTGTTTTTAATTAATTACCACCATTGATCTCCATCTCCCATGAGGTGATAAACTGCCATGAAAACTTTTTCCCTTTCTCTACTCCCTAAAGCATGAAATATTTTCTCTAAGGAACTTATCCATTTCTCTGTAACAAATGTATTTGTAGTCCAATTGAATGTTGGAAGTTGTTGCCTCATGAATCTCTCTAACATTTATCCTCAACATTGTGGATCAGGGTGCTTCATACGAGTAAGGATAATATTCATAACCTGAGGGAGTTGTCCTAGTATGGTAATAAGCTGTTTATAACAAGTTGAATCACCAGCTCCACTATAATTATCTTGAGTAGGAAGGAAATATCTACATGGATTACATAAATTGACACGATTTCCATTCCATCCACTAGGTTCCATTTATAAACAATTCAATACACTAAGTTAGTTTTTGAATTGAAATATATAATTCAAAAGAGGTAAAACACTAAACAAAAATTAAAAAGTTTTTATAGATAATCCATAATCATAAAAATGTTTTATTTGAGTAGTATTTACTCATAAATACTTAATAATGGTTTGTAAAGAAAATGTGAATTATCCTAAGCATATCCCTCGGGAGTGTCATAACCAAGAGTGCAGTAAGGCCCATTGTCGTGTACCATGATACCTTGAGTCATGCTCGAAACTCCTTGTCGATGTTTTCACTCCCAGGATCATTTTTTCTAGAGCCTCCTCTACCTGCTCATATGTAGACAGGTATGTATTGCTTTAAAAAGGTCATATAAAGTACCTTATTTGGAAAACTACAGAAAGATTCGTTTCAAAATAATTTATAAAAAATAAAACAAGGGTATAAATGAATTTAAATCATAGTCTATTAAATAGTAAAAATGTTTTGTAATACATTTCTATGTAACACGTGTGTGGATGATAAAGAAGTCCCAGTATATACTTATGTATAAACAACCTCAGATAAATAAAGATATTGTAAAATTAACCATTACCTTGTACTTTTCCTTGGTCAAGGGTATGTTAACCACATGTATAATAGTTAAATAATTTTTATTAAATTATAAAAGAACCACATACATAAATATGATATCATATATTATCTCTTAGTATTTCTATATTAATGATATTTCAGTAGTATCACCGTTTCGGGTGTTAACATATTTGTTTTCCATTATATATTTTTTACATAAGTCATGTTTTTATGGATATGATGTATTTGATTCATATATAGAATGATATTATGTTTTTAAAAATTATTTTCAATCATCAAATGAAAATTACTGTTCATGGGTTATGATGGGAAACGAAATCTCATCGCATCATGGAGATGGTAAGTCGTACGTATGTACGAGTGAAAATATCATTCTATTAGTAGTGAAATCATATGTATTTGGATGGTATATCATATATAGAGAATCATTAACATGTTATATTTATTATTTAACTCATTTATACTCATTATTATACCCATACAATTAATGAAGTTTTGGGTAACAAACTACACCACGAAGTGGTGATGGTAAGACATATGTACACACATATAGTGACATTATCATTCATAGGATATATAGAATAAAGAATATTGTTGTACAATATTTATAATTATGTCGCAGTATGTAGAAGGTACTGGATTTATTATCATCATATGGAAACAATAATGAAAGAGGACGTTGAAGAAGAAAATAACTTTGAAAGAGGTGATAAATTATTACCTCTTCATTAGGTTCTTTCTTTTTGATCAAAAATTCTTCTTAAGATAGCTTTCTGATCAATGTAATGCCTCTAGGTTGAATTGATGGTAGTTGGGACTATATTGGAGTAGGTTTTGGCTGAGCCAAATGACATTGGATGTGTGAAATTAAGAGAAGGTAAGGTACCCTTTTAAGATAGAGGCGAGGGACACTTTAGGAAAAGCTTGAAATATTATTTTATTATAAAAACATTTTCAGTTTCTAATGGCTCCAAAAGAATTAATTTTGAGGATAAGGTTGGACTGGGTCAAAGAACTCTCAACCAAGAGGTTGTAGACATGTTTAGGTCACCAAATTAACATTATCATTTAGATTTAACTCTTAGTTAAATAGTTTAACTTTTACCATGTCTTCTTGTATTATTATAATAAATGGTAAATAAACATACCATAAAATCCAATAGAACTCCAAGTGGTTCATTATTGGTATATCTAACATTATCTATGTCATTTAGATGAAATTTATATTTTTATAAATATTATACCATTTAACAAAATAGTTTTTTTAAAAAACTCGTTTATGTCAATTTTGATACTATTTAGTATTTGGTATTTGTAAAAGTCCTAACAACTTTATCACTTATATAATTCATCTAATGCATCAAAAAACTCAATTTAAATTTATTTTAATTTTTATAATATCTATTATTTTAAGCTCTCATTAATAAGGTAATTACTACCACATCATTTTGTGATAAATAAATTTAAATATTTAATGTCTACAAATTATAGATAAAATACCATGATGTAGGAAATATTTTTATATTTATAATGAATATTTATAGTTTAATTTATCATATTTATAACCCTATATTAAAAATGGTTTAGTTATTAAACATTGAATTTAACACTTTTAACTGTTCTTTAAATAAAATAATAATAAATGTCTTGATCTAATCCACATGGATCAAATGGGATCATATTTTGTTTCTAATGTTTATTTTGGTCTAAATAAACATATATGATAGAATTAGGACTTGTTTTAGGGTAATTATAATATCATTTTTACCTTTAATTATTCTATTTACTTTTAACCATGGTAAATAAAAATCAAAAGTTACTATTCACCAAAAAATGTTTTCATCATATTGAATCAAATTTTACTTACTGATGTCAACCGCGTCTCTTGGATTTTTTTAAATTCAATTCACAGAAGTGGAAGCATTACATTTTATGCAAATTTTCAAATGTGCCTAGAAGCTGGGTAAAACACGGTAAAAAGTTCAATAAAATTTTATATATCTAATCTTATTATAAAGTGACTTAAATAAATTACATTGGACTAATATAGGTATTATTTATCTATCTTGAATTTAAAATAAATTTCAAAAAAATAATGAGTTTTAAAAAAAAAAGTCAGTTTTAGAAAATAACGAAGTGTTTTTTACTATTCATAAAAAATTAAAATTTTCAGAAAAATACCAAAAAATAACCCTATACTAATTTTGATATTATGAATCCAAATATGAAGTCTATTTGGAAAAATATAATTTATAAAATTTTGAAAATGGGGTATTACTATTTATAAGAACTAGTTTTTTTGGTCATGGTGTACTAGAACTCGAAGTTGCATACAACACAAGCTATTGTATTATTCAAAGTGAAAAATACCGTGGAAGCTTGTGGTGTTTCCTTCATTCGTTATCTCTAGATTGGATATTGAACATAATCATGACCCAAATATTTAAACTCCTTCATAATAAATTTTTAACTCTGAGGATTTCACTTTTCTGAGAGCTTCTACACTCTTCTAAATTTCCACTTCATTTTTTCACATATCTATAATTTTCTTCACGAGGGATGGTTCAGAAAATATTTGAAAATGGAAAGGAGATGTTACTTCCTTAATTATTCCCCTTTATATCCTTTGAGAATATAATAATATTGAATTCTTCTCAATTCTCATTATTGATAATGTCACAGGATCTTTTCTACTTATACCATCCTCCAATTTATTCTCTTTTCTAGGATGATAGTGGATTGATTATTCATAATCCTTCATAATATATAACCAACTTTGTTTCTGAATTTTATTATTTTTTAGTGTGAATATATATTTTAGGGTCTTATGAGTAATATATATTTCACACTTCTCCCCATAGAGATAATTAATCCATATTTTCAACAACAAGAACACAACTGCCAAACCCAGATCATAGGTGGGGTAGTATTTCTAATGAGTTTTCAATAACCTTGAGGCGTAGGCTTTCAATTTATCATTTTTCATATATACACATCCTATGACATTATTTGATTCCTTGATGTATTCTATAAAAAGTTCCCTTTTATCAGATGTGTGAGTATTGGTGTAGTGATATGCCTCATTTTTGACTCTTTGAATCCTTCTTCGCATTCACTAGGAGAGAAATTTTTTCCCATACAAATTATCTTGGTTAGTGGGTTTTAAAATTGTGATTTTTTGTTAAACAATTTGTGGTAATACCCAACTAGAATATGGAAAACAAATATCTCCATTATTGATGTTGTATTTTTCCACTAATTGATTTTATTTTTTGGAAGCGTCCATATATATTAGTGATATTCTGAACAAAGGTCCACCTTAGAGAAATAATTTCCCCCATGAAGTTGATAAAAAATTAATATATACATGGAATGGGATAGTTTTTTTGTTGAGCACTTGATAATCAATGCATAGGCACATTGATACACACTGCTTCTTGATGAAGCGTACTAGTTCACCCTAGAGAGAAGCACTCGGGCATATAAAACCCTTGTCTATATTGTCTTATAACTGCTTCTTCAGGTCCTAAAATAAAATGGTGGCCATTATATAATGTGTCTTTAATAAATGAAATGACCCTATAATATGTTAAATTGAGAACTAAACCACTCAGTCATGAGGAAGACCATGAAATTCTTCAAGGAACACATATGTGTAGTCTCTTGCAATGAGAATTTCATTGACCATGATTCACTCCATTGCTGAAATCATTTTAGCTAGAAATGCCTTCTCATTTGAAAATAACATCCACAATTGAGATGATTATTCCAAAGGAGATTCATCCTCTACCTTACACATTTATAGAATTAGAGGATTCCATAAGATGTGAAGAGTGATATCCCTTTCCCGATAGTCGATGTTTGATTTTCATAAAGATAGACAATACATTCCCAATATTCAATAAAACTCCACCAATGGAAGTAAGACAACACTTTCTATACGTTTAAGTCCACATAAATTAATTGGGGAGGAGATATATACTGGGGATTCAATAAATCCCCCATTTTAAATTCTCACAAATAACATGACCTATATATATTGGGGTGGTGTTATAATTTTTCTACACGTCTTAAAAGATATAAAAGAATGTGTAGATCCTGATTAAATTAGTACATTCTTTATTTTTTAATGAATAACAATCTTACATATCACCACTTCATTTTTAAGATCCACCTTAGTAGTATTGATGGAATAATAACTCTATTACTTTATTGGATTCAGAGTTTGTTGTTGATGATTACCCATGAGGACTTGAGGTTTAGTGCCAAGCTTGCATAGTTCCCTTTCTCCAAATAGTTGAACCATTAAACCATGGTTTTTACTCTCCATTCCAATAATAAATTTTCATTCTTCCTCATGTATCTTCAAAATTAATGGTATTTTTGGCCTTATCTCCCACACTTGAATCATCTCCTTATCCTATTGAGGAAATTATCATGGTGCTTCTTCCCAAATTTTTGACATGTGAGTGGTTGTGTTTTCATTCCACTTTTATCATTTGATACTATATCTTGAAACTTAATCATTCATTTCATACCTTCATATACATGGTAAATTATCCAATCTCCATATCTACTTTTATATAACATCATATTAATCCTTCAAAACTTCTAAAGTATCAACTTTTTAGATCCTTTCGAAGGTGTGGGTTGAAACCAACAAATAATCAATAAATTTTCATTAATGATTGTTGATAAGAAAACCTGAAGTGAAATAATAAATACTTGTGAAATCTTCTTTATAGGTCATGACAGATTCATCTTTATTTTTCATAAACTCTTATAATTTATTCTGCATCATTATATGAAAATTTTGAGGCAAATACTTGTTAATAACATTATCTTAATGTTTTTACACTCTATCAGATCAATTTTATTCTTCAATTTAGCGTTCTTAATCAATGAACACAATCAATATGCCTATCTATCTAGATGATAAATAGCCTAATTCTATATATCCATCTCTGAACAGTGAGTAACATAAAATACCTTCTCCATTGAGTTGAACCAGTGTTCTGAGACAAGTGGATTAGAAAATCCACTAAACATTGGCGGTTGTTTCCACATAAAAGACTCAATATTCAACTAATCCTTCTTAGGTGAAAGCTAATGTTCCATGTAATTTAATTTATTGTTTATATCCTATGATATTTGGGTAAACATCTCTATGAAATTTTAAATTATACCATCCATGGAATTGGGGATTTCGTTTAGGAAATCATTCTATTGTCCCTCACACAAATTGTTGGCCAAGGTTCTCCTCAATCCCACCATTTTCTAAAATATAAAATGATTCAATAAAAAAAAGTCAATAAATCTAGAATAAATAATTCATTCAATTGTGAAATTAATTATAAAATCATATATTGTGGGATCCCTATGTTTAATTTTTTTAAAAGAAATATTATTGGTCTCTTTTATATACATAGTCTCATACTAAGGGTTTTCATTGAGGGTCTATAATTCTGATTCCCATATTAACAACATTGTTCTTTAATAACAACTATCACAACCCAAAATTTCTTACATTAATATAACAAAATTTTATAGACAAAAAATATAATAGTGTTTCAAAACTAGGCTCCAAAGGTTTAGTGTCTTGTGAAAATGACCAAACATAACATTTTCATAATAAAACACACACATTTTTTAATTCTTTATTCTATAGATTATTAGGGGACCTTGTGTTATCTTTATCACAAGTAATCCTAATAGGATATACATAAAATAAATGGGTGAGGTAAAAGCTCAATAAAAGGATAGATAAGAACATTAATCATTATACCATGGGTGAGAAAAATCATCCACATCGTAACACAAGAATTGGATATTCATCATAATAATAATAATAAATAGTATATTAAATATTGGAATGTGTATCCAACTAAATATGAAATGTCTTGTATTAGTGGCCAAATTACACACATAGTTATGAAAAAATCTAGAATCTTGTTCACACATAACATATGTGAATAACCATAACATCATATTTGTGAATAAATATAATATCATGTTCTTGAATATTCAACATTTTCTCATGATATAGATCACATTAACCAATTAATTGGAGTACTATATAATTTGAGGATCACCCATCACATCATAACACTAACATAATCATGCTTGCCACATAGAACATATATCCATCATTGATATAAATTGTCCCACAGAATGTAAATGGGTTTCATTAGAATTTTATATATCAAAAATTCATGATTAAACTTCATTTTTACTAGAATAACATGTTAATAACATACTTGGAATAATAATCATCAACATTGAGGAAAAAATAAACAATATCAATAGTAGTAAAAGATGTGATGTTTATAAAGAAGTGTTCTTTTTCAAAAAACAATAAATTTCCAATAAAAACTGAATTGGAAAATTTATTTCCTAAAAAATAAAAATGGAAGGAAAATAAATTATATTTAAGGAACATTAAATGAAAATCCATTCTGAAAATGGAGTGAGAGAGGGAAACCCCAATGAAATAGAGTTGGGTTCTAGAATCCACTTACATTATGTTTGAGTTATTTCTTCACTTGAATATCATGAATAATCTAACTAATTTAATTAATTAAAAAATATTTAACTTATTATATATTTATTTTATTTAATATCGTTTTATTAATTTTATTTATTGTCTTTTTGATGAGTTATAGAGTACAATTTCATCATTTAGGAGTGTTCATTTTCTTGTTTTTCATGATCATTTTTCTTGTTTATAGGTATAATTATAATATTTATCCAAAATTGAGATTATATTTTTTTAATGAACATACAAAATATTAATTGGTTTTACATATTATTTTTTCCATATTTGAGGAATATTTATTAAGTGAAATTTTAATAATGCTTTATTAGTTAAATTTAAGTAGTTTTCCATCACAATGAACTCGTTTTGTTTTATTATATAATATCATGTATATAAGTTATTTACAAAATAAAAATAAAAATGTTATATCATAAATTTTGAAATATTTTATTCCAATTATAATCATTTTATGATAACCCTTGAAGGCAATAAATGAATAAGATTATGCATCGTCCATGATGGCGCTAAATCGATACATCAGGAATGATGATTTCATTTTTAGAATAAAAGAGAGAGGATAAGAGGTTTTATGATGGATTATTTAATTAACAAAATAGAACTAGTATATATGATATAATAAATTTAACATTATTCTTAGATTAGAGTATATGGATTTTTAATAAGAAAATAAAAGAAATTGAAATGAAATTAAAATAAAATGAAAGAGGGTTTTACATCATGAATGTCCCTCTATGAGAACCTCCTTAACAGAATTGTTTTTTGTCTTATGTTGATACCAAATTATTTTATACACATGGGAGGTTATTGGGAAGATTATTGCAATAAATTTTGACAAGAGTAAAATTTATGAACATGGGAGGAGAAGAGGTGGTGAAGAGTGATATATATATGGGAGGAGAGTGGTGTTTTCTCATAATTTTATTCAGAAGTATATTATTTTAAATCAAGATTATGAATAGTTTGAACATTTTCAAAAAATATATTAAATAATTAATTTGATTTTGAGATTATTGTTCTTACATCATCCATGAGTCATGGTATAGTGTATTTAATTTACAACGTATATATAACGTAAATAACAGTATTTTACTATTCACATAAAAATCAAGTATTTCAAAAAAAATTCCACAATTCACCATAACCATTTTCCAATATATAATTGAAAAATAAAAAATAATTTTATTTAATTAATTTTCTAAATATGATAAATTAAAATTTTAATTAAGATTATCGTTTTCTTGAAAAATACAGATTTTAAAATTTATACTGATTCTATAGGACATTGAAAAATTAATTAAGGTCGCATAAAATTATTCTATAATAATATGAAAATAAACGGAATAATTTCTGAATCTATTTAATTTAAATAAATTTTATTTTAAATAATCATATTAATTATAAAATTATAAATAAAAATGTACGTTTCATAGAAATACCTACACTTAATTAATACTTTTCGATATATTTAATTACTTATATTATGATAAATTTATACCATATTAAAATTTATATAATGCCTAAATATTATTTATATATTCTTAGATTGTGATACTATTCTATTGGTCAGATTACTATTCCAAATGGTCACCATACTGTTCTGAAGGTTAAGTTACTATTCAGTTGGTATATGTTTCTTAACTTCTAGAAATACCTCTTATTCCATTAATTATTCATTTATTAAGTATATATTGTGTCATTTATGAGATTTTAGGTGATTTATACTATATGCAATAACTATATGAGGAGAATTTACATTGGTAAAATTTTGGATTACTAAATTTGAACCTTTCCATACGCTTCTAATTGAAGATGATCTGCACGAGCTCTTCCTTCCGGGGAGTGATCTTTAACTCCTTGTACAAAAGGGAGGTGGAGTATCATCGACCTGAATAGATGAGTATGGGGTCACAACTGTGGTAGGTAGACTCATGACCAAAAGATCTAGTAGAGCGGCCATACTTAGGGCAGTACTACTATAGCACAAGGATATGAATCTAGTCAAATGCATACAGTTGATACTTAAGGATTATAATACAAGACTGTCAGTAGTTTTAGGTATTGTTATAGTATCCTCTACTATTGTTTCTACCTTATTCGATATATTTGCTTAACGGTCCTTCATATATTTAACTTTTGTGGAAGGTATTGGGATATGAAATCAGTATTATTGTGTTGTAATGACACTAGATACCTAGATGGGAGTATAGTTAGAGGGAATAAACATATTCAAGGACTACCCCTTAAGGTAGGCAGTTACCCCTTTTTATGGGACCACTTTTTCATCAAGATGAGGGCTTCAATTTCATTCTTGGGATAGACTGGTTTGTTCTATACCACAACATTGTAGACATATATGACCACATGGTGTCTCTTACCACACCAGAGGGAAGATTCTATCTCCAAAATGGTGAGTGGGATATCCACGCTAGTAGATCTAGATTAGAGCATCATGGGCTAGGTGGAGAGACTACCTCAATTTCTAGTCATTATATATTAGAGTGGGATTTTCTCAGTTTGATTATACTCCCATAGTAGAACATTTCAGGTAAATATTTCTTGATAATTTTTCAAGATTTCTTCTTGAGGGAGATATAGAGTTTACAATTGTGCTCATTCAAGGAGTATTACCAGTTTCCATTTCCCCATATAGGATAGAACCTACTGAGCTCTTTGTTTTTAAGAGATAGTTTGAGGAATTAGTGGAAATTTTTTTATATGGAACGATAAATAATCATGTGCATTACCCTTTATATTAACCAAGAAGATAGATTAGACCCTTATGATATACATGGATTACATATTTTTAAACCAATTTATAAACAAGAACTACTATATACTACCTCTAATTGATGATCTCTTTGATGAGATTTGAGGAGATGAGGTATTTTCAATGGTTGAACTGAGATTGGGCTATCATCAGGTGTGAGTCAGACCTTCAAAAATACATCTTACAACTTCTCATAGTAGGTATTCTCTATATAGTATCTTGGTATTCCATTTGATCTTATGAACATGTAATACGTGTTCATAGATTTTATGAATAGGGTATTTCATCCCTATATAGATTCATTTATAATTTTTTTGTGGATTAAATATAGGTATTTTATCACACCTTTAGTAACCATTATAAGAATATTGATATCATTCTGAATACCCTAATAAAGCATCGAATTAGTCCAAGATTTCTATGTGTCACTTTTGGATTGAAAAGGTTCACTTAATGGGCCATATCATTTTGGAATCATGAGTATCATTTGACTTAGAGAAGGTGAGTGTGTTGTTTTCCTTCGATCTTCCCAAGAACATGGTTTATATAAAGAGTTTCTTGGGACTATCTAGATATTTCACATATTTCATACAGGACTTCCCACTCTTTATTTCACCTATTACTAGTCTTATAAATAAAGGTGTAAAGTTCATGTGGTCAGAAGCTTGTGAGAAATAATATTAGGAGGTGAAGGGAAAGATTACCTCAGAATCTATTTTGTTTCTTCCAGACTTTTACATAGGATATATAGTTTTTTTGCATCATACATCGACATGGGATTTGTGATGATGGATGCAGATAGAGTCATTGCATATAGATCTTCACAGTTAGGGCTTCATGAGAGAAATTTCCTAAAACAGAGAATTGATATTGCATCATTTTTCCATACTTTATGCTTCTAGAGACACTAAAAAATGACCAAATTAAAGGGGTTTATAACCCCTTTAAACAAATTAAGGGTGTTTTTGAGGAACCACCACTAATGTGCCCGCCTACTATTGTTAGAGGTGGTATTGAGAAACTACTTGTAAAGTAGAATCTAATTTAGTCATAGTTATATTAGAGGAGGTTAAAATCCCTCTAATTTAATCACATATTCAATTTTTTGAAGGGGTTTTACCCCCTTCAAAATTTTCTATCATATTAGAAATGGTTCGAAACCATCACTAATTTAGTCGTAGGCCATGTATTTGAGGGGGTTTTAGAAACTCCCTATAATTGAGAGGCATATTAGAGTTAGTCTCAAAACCAAATATAATTTTTATTATATATATATGATAAATACTATGAGCCCTATCTCCCTACCGTTACACCACTCCTCTAGTACCATGTGCGCCCGCCCCACCTCTTGTTACACCCCCACTAATGTTTTCCCTGTGATCCCACACCCCACCTATTCTCTTTCTCCTATGACCCCCATCAAATTACTTGTAGATACCCCCCCCCCTAAAAAGTCACTCCCATTACAAGTGGGCCCCTCCACCAAATAACCAAACGACTCTACACTGCCACCCATCCTTCTAAAATTTTAAAACACTGCGGTTTCAACTGGTGACTCGAAGCTTGCCTTGTCGATGTCTCTACCACTATAATAAATGGATTTTATGATTAAAAGTACACATTATTATTATATATATATATAAGAATATGATTTAAATTAACATTATTTGAATAAATATTTAACTACATATAAATATGTAACCTATATATATATATGTAAATTAATGTATACATTTATATATTATGTATTTATGTATTAATATTCAATTTCTAAATTTATATAAACTATTTATATTATATGTTTATTTACATATAGTTGAGTAAATATATTTTATAATTCTATTTAGGTTATGTATATACATATATATTTATTTATTTATTTAAATTCTTTATATTCTTAAATACATATTTATATATTATGTACATTTTTATTTTTATAATATATATACATACATATTTTTGAAATATATAAATATAAAAAATTTCAATAAATATATTTATTATATTTTACATTAATATATATTTATTTTTATAAATTGTATAATATTATATTTAATTAATATATAACTAATAATATATGAAATAAACATATATAAAATTCAATTTATACAACTATTATATATGAAATTAAAGTTATTAAAATATTTCTATAATGTTATAAGAAATACAATTTTCTGTTATATATAATTATTATCCATATTATATATAGTTAATATTATATGAAATAAAATTTATACCAATATATCATTAATATTAAATGAAATGAAATTTATACAAATATTTATATAATGAAATTCAACACATATATTTATTATTAAGAACATTAATGTATATGTAATTTAATAAATAAAATTGTATATTATTATGTACATTAATATACACATATTTCAATAAATATATTTTTATAATATTTTGTAAATTTATATATATTAATTTTACACATTATATATCATATTATATTAATTATATATAATGTAAAATCATAAAAATATTATCTAAAAATATATTTATTATTATTTTTATATAAATTATAAAACTAACAAACTTGGTCTTTTAAACCATATATTTTTTAAATAAATTATATTTATTTATATATTTATATAATATTTTTATTCTTTTAAATTATATATAATTAATATTATATGATATAAAATTTATAAATACATATATATATATTAATGTACATAAAATTATACAATTTTTTTATGTACATATATAAATAGAACTAAATACAATCATATAGATATTTTATATAAAATATTTATATAATGTATTAAAATTATAGATATATATATATATATATATATATATTATGGGATTTTATTTTTTTCAATATTAGTCATTCACAACCCCCTCTATTTTAAATACATTAGAAGGGGTTTTGAACTCCATCAAATTTAATATATTATACATGGTTTTCATACACCTGCAATTTCAAATATCAATAGGGGGTTTTAACCACATCAAATTTAATATATTAGAGGGGATTTTGAACATCCTTTAATCTAATTGATCAGTGGATGATATGAACCCTCTCTATTTTCATAAAATAGTTGGGGTTGAAAACCCCCTTTAAAATCAAACCGTATATTAAAAAAATAATGATAAAAAAATTATAGGGGTTCAAAATTCCCTCTACTTTAACATATTATTTGGGGTTCTTAACCCCCTTTAAATTTGATTATTTTAGAGGGGCATATATATCACCCTATGATTTATAAAGAAAATGAATATGGAGTTGGTTTATAACCATTTATAAATTTGATGATTATATGGGTTTGTTCATAACCCCTTCTAAATAACCACATGTAATATTTTATTTTTTATAGTGACACACTACCTTATGGGAAGGTGCTTTGTGGAATATATGTACCAAAAGACCCTCTAATATATATGTTCACATCATTACATGAATCTCAAATAGTAAATATGGGTATAATACATCCAATCATTTGATTTTGAGATTTCCTATATACTTGGAAAAGGCAATATAGTAGGGATTGTACTGAGTTGGGAAACTTAGGACTATTCCTTATAGGAGGAGAATGATGAAAAGAATTTGATGTCCCTCTTTTATGAGTTTCATCTAGAGTTTCATGAAAGTAATGTGTAGTTTTATCTCTTAGCCTTGATGGTTACCTCTTCACTCCTCAAATGGGTAAAGAGTATATAGTGTCTAGATCCTAAGGTGTTTGTTCTCTGATAGATTATTTCAAAAGATGTCCCACATTTGGATTGGTCTATGATCATAGATGACATTATACATAAATATGGACGTAATTGGATTTCTACATAAATGATAGAATAACTCATTTGAGTTCCCATGATTTTTATTGGGCAGTTCATCCAGAAATCTCAAAGATATATCATGATATGTTATTCTAATTTTTTGTGTCCTGGGATGAAAATCCAGATTACAAGTTTAATCACTAGGTGTTCCACCTGTTAACAGATGAAGGAAAAGAACCAGTGGAATGATGGCTTATTACATCCTCTTACATTCCTAGAATGGAAATGGGAAGATGTTTCTATTGAATTTATAATCATCTTATTAGGGTTTCCTCAAGATAGAGATGCAAATTGGGTTGTTGATAAGAGACTGAATAAAGTTTCCCACATACTTCCTATATGAAAGTCTTAATGAGTTGATAAGATAGGAATATTCTATGTCTGTGAGATCATATGTCTACATGGGCTGCCTACTTCTATCATTTTAGATAAGGCTGTTAGATTCACATCACGTTTCTAGTAGATTTTATTGAGAAATATGGGTACACAAGTTATTTTGATAAAATATTTTCACCCTAAAACCTATTTCCAATCAGAACAGATGATACAAGTTTTGGAGGAAATTATACAAAAATTTATTCTATATATTGGAATTTATGATAGAATCATGTCACTATCATCGATTTTCCTTTAATAATATCTTTTAGGATATGATTCTGATGGATATTTTTGAGGCCTTGAATGGTAGGCTGTTCTATTCACCCTTATTCTATCTAGGGGTAAGAGATATATCCCTACAAGGACTTCATCTCATGAAAGATACATCAAATAATTTTTTTTCTGATATGGAAGCATATGTTTATTTCTCTATCTAGAAAGAAATATAGTTTTGATATCTATTGACAACACCTATAGTTTGAGTATGGGGATTAGTTTTTTTTATTGGTATCACCAAGTCTTGGGAATTGAACGATTTAGAAGAAATAGAAGTTTTCACCTCATTATGCTAGCTCGTATGAGATTTTGGAGGGAGTGTGGACGGTATCCTATCATCAGAACTTAACTCAGAGGTACTGCTCCATGCATAATGTCATCCATGTTTCCCAACTTCTTCAGTATCATGCCAACTTATTTCATAATTTTGATCCTGAGGTGATCGAGTCAAATGCTGATTATTCTTCTTAGGATTATCCTATACATATAATTGACCATAACAAAAAGGATCCTTTAGGATGGTCATTCCATTACGTATGTGTTCTATGGAATCAAGACCGTGTATAGAATGAGACTTGGGAGAAGGAGGCCAACAATGGTTCCTAGTGGCCATAATTGTTATTAGACAATGTTTTTTCTACCCATGGATGGTGAACGTGGTGAAAAGTTCCTTTAAGGAGGAAGATAGTAAGAACCCAATTTATATCTTAAGTATGGATCCTTTAAATTCTGTTCAAATTCATTATTTTGGACATAATATGGATTATAAATTAGGTTATAATGGATTTGGGGGTGTCTGGGGCTTGTTCGGAGCTTATAACACTATCTGATGGAGAAAATCATTGGGCGACATGATTAGCAGAAACCGTTAGACACAAATCGCATAGTCTCTCCTAACCATGTGGAGCATGACAGTGAGTAGTAGGGGGCTACAGGGTCTGAGGAAACCTTTCATATTGGACCACATGATCATGAAGATGGTATGATATTTTTAGTATACCCATTTGACATAATTGGAAAATATTTTTCCTAACGGTGTGGCCTAACTGTGTGGTCCCTCTATTGTGGTAGTGATCCACACATGGTTGGTGTATGGTTTGGCCAAATGTGCGGCCAAACCTTCCGCCCTTGTTTTTCTTGGGTAAGATGTCCAAATTGTCAATTATGACTTATGTATTTAACCATATCATTACTTGGCTCATTCCAGTAGACATGAGAGGATTTATTCTCTAATTTGGAAGCTCTTAAAGCCTGTTCCATATCCTTTGATCAGGATTCATTGTCCAAAGTCTAATTCGATCCATATTCATTATGTTGGATGTGTATCGGTAGGTAACCAATTCCTCTTAGGTTGTTCGTTGTTTGTCGTTCCCCTGCTGATTTGATTTAGATGCAAGATCATATGCCCAATTTTCAGGGTGTTGATCCATTATTCATATTTATTCTAATCCATTCCAAATTATAGGTTTATACTATAGGAGGAGAGTTTTATGATCTTATGTTATAGGGTATGTGACTCATCCCTCAAGTCTCAACATTTTATAAACGTCCAATATTGTTAGCACATCATGTTCATTGGCTGTTTCCTTTTTAATCCAAATACCTGATTAATTTCATAATAATAAAATTAAAATATCTTTTTTATTTATTTTATCCATTTTGGAGGTTATGACATCTATACCGACTGTCCAAAGTAAGTTGTTTCCATAATAATTCTTTTTGTAGCTCTTTAAGCCAATCTCAGCCATCAGTCGGGTGTGATGTGATTTGGTCTGGATAAATGAATGTGTTTCAATTAAATTAATGTTTTCTAATTGGTTATTATATATATGTACAATTTTAACATTATAAGGTAAGGGTTTCTAATTAATAAACTATTCGTTTAATTGATAAATATAGCTTGGAAAAATATTGTATTGTGGAATTGTACATAGTTTTATGTCTGTAGAGTATCGTTACATTCTCATTTAAGGTAGTGGAGCAAACCAAACAAATTAATAATAAAATTATGTAATCCATGAACAAAATGGTTTCATAACCTATTATAAATTTCAGACTAATGAAAGGAAATGACTTGAAACCAATGACTTATTAAATGGAATGTGTGTTACAGAACCAAATTAAATAATTAGTCATGGATAAGGATCCTATTTCATATATAACTATTCATCTTTATAGGTGTGGTCTAACTCGATCCATCCATCAATTCTAGATGTAATACATTGATCCCTTGTGGTCAACAATCATATTCTAGGTTTCCAATTTCCAAGGGTGATACCAACCTAGGAACCTGTCTTTTTCTGACAATTTATTTTCGACATGACTCTATAGGATCACCCCATTATAATTAAACGATGCATTGGATACAATCCTTGTATATATTGTGAAAGATATGGACATGTGGTACCATGAATAAACCCATTTGTCTGTGTCATTAATAACCCCATTTTTCCTTTTATGAGATCCTTGTACTTGGTTATAAATATATTATAGTATAATGTCTTGTCATATTAGCCATGTATTACATGAAGACCATTTTATCTAAGCTACAAATTATTACTGAGTTGGATACACACTTGAGTTCAAAGATTCCTTTGTTATTAACATTAATTCTCTTATTATTATCATTATTTCTGGAAGCCTTGTTATACTATGGATTATTTAATATTTATATCATGACCTGAGGCAATTGCTAGTGATACCATACATGACTTACTTATATAAATTATAATATCATTAATTAATCAAATGATCACATGTTCAGACACTGGCTGACAATAAAGCATGTACTGAGGTATTTACATTGTTGTACTTATTTTACTTATATATACACATTCTTTCACACTATTTCTATTTATATTTATGAGATTCGTGGTATAGATTCCATTGGTGGTGGCCTATTAAGAATTATCTCACACCCTAATCTAGAATCCATTAGTACATGAGAATATTAAATGTGTACATGTGTTGAAAAAGGGAAGAAACCCCCCTTGGAAACCTCATACTTACTTCTTTCATTTGGATGTACCATGTTAATAGGTATCCAAACTAGTGCTTAGGATGCTTGGATGGTTTTAAGACTCTATTTACTTCTTTTGTATAGAATGTAATTCTTGTTTCCATGTATACATATTTTCCAGTTTTTTAGACACATGACATAAATTATCATTAGATTTTGATTATTACAATAATTTTATTCTATAATTTATTATTTTTGTTTTATTCCTCTTTGATGGGTTACTAGTCCAGTGTTTATAATGTTTGTTATCTTTTGTTCCATGTGTTTTTTAATATTTCTTCCATTTTTTAATGGTATTAAATTTACTCAAATTTCTCCACTCTGGTAATAAGGGAATAGTCTCCCCAATAACACACCATAATCCCTCACTTCTATTCATTAAAATCTAGTTTTTTAGAGATTTTATTGATGCCATTTGTTCAATAGTGCTCAAGGAAACTTTGAGTGGAACCTGTGTTTGAGACAGCAAACCTCAAGTTCTACAGAAACCACTGCTTGGGTTCCATTTAGTTGAATTATTTTTCGGGTGTTATAAAATTAAACTAGATCATGTATTAGGATAATATAGTGTAGTTATAATTTGATATTGGTTTTTGAGACAAATGTGGTTGATTGAATTCATTCTGGTCTAGCATGACATTGGTTAAATGTCGTGTTTTAATGAGACGTTCAATTTTATGATTAGGTACACTATGATGAGTGTTTTTTGGTTTAAAATTATAATAACAATGTTGATGTATGAGACTCCTGAGAATTCATATATCTTATCTAGTAGCTAATTATTTTTTCAGGAATCATGATAGTGGCAAGATTAGGGCATTATACAAGAATCTTTTGGAAGTGTTGTTTTGAAATGATATCTCATTAGAAACCATATCAATTAAAGAAACATATAAAATAAATTATTTTTCTCAAATATATTATAATAGTATATTCTATTAATGTGGATGTGGAAACCTTTATTGATTTATTATCTTTTTATTTATTGTTCTTCAAAGTTCAATGATTTTGGGATTTTGTAATTTTTGAAAAAAGCCATTTCTAATAAAAATAACTCTTGTAGTGCTGAATGGCATGTGAAAATTTTATTGAACGTTGGATTTAATGAAATTTATAGTGGATTTTGTTAATTTTAAAATGTTTTTTATATCTAGGTTTTATGGAAAAATAAGGAATTTTTTAATCATAATATAAAGATATTTTTAAAAGTGATATTGGTTTTCAATATCTGACCAAATAAGCTAGTAATTATGTGATTTTCATTTTTAGTGAATCATTTGGGATAGAAAAGGAGTTTTAAAGACTCATGTGATTTCATTAATATGTAAATTTTTTTGAATAGATTTTTTAAAATAGGACTCTAATGCCTATCTAAACCAATCTCCTTAGATTTTTGGTCTTTCTTCATGAGAGACCTAGATATTGGAATGATGTGTGTTTATATTTTGTTTTATGTTTTCTTCTAAACCCCCCAAGTAAGGTCATTGTGTCTGTGAAATTGGTTTGGTGTTATGTAAAACTGAAAATAGTTTGTGTGAAAACTTGTTTACAAGATCCTTAGTGGTTAACCTAGGGAGGCCCAGTTGTTGTCCTACAATTTTAGTGTGTATGTTGTGGTTTTTTATGAGAGAGATGTTTGGTGGGATCGTGAGATGGATTTCATTTGAGAGACACTTAAAATGGTATAATGTATGTTTTTTGTTGGCTTGATTACCTAGGGTTTTACTGCTCGGTTTTGGGATTGGATTCCATAATGTGAATTTGTTTTGTTTTCAGATTATAGTATTGGGAGTGGGTTTTTATGGGTCTATAGTTTGGACTCGTCAGATTGTGTTTTCAATAGGCGATTCTTATAGATGTGACAACCATTATCTAAAATTTTTCATTAGTGGTAGAGTATTATATTTTCGAGCACTATAAACATGTGATAAAATATTTTTTTAACACTTTGGTGAATTTAGATCGATCGATGTGGTTGCATACCATATTAGTGCTTGGTGAATAGTGTTTCGTGATTGGGGATCCAGTGTCAGAGGAGTGGTTTTGTCTTGTTGTTACGCGTAATAAATAATGTAATGTAGTCATTTAAAATAATATTAGGATGAAACTGAAAAGGTAAATGTAGATTGAGGATTTATGTGTAGTGTTGGATGTAGTATGTTCATCAGCCTCAAGAATTATGGTATGACTAATGCATAAGGTGAGGCCTCTGCGAGATGGTAATGAAATTACCAAGGGGACATACTATTATAGATGTGTGTGAAAATAAACTCGTCTAAGGATCAATCCTTGACCACACAAGGATTGGTTAGTCTAAAGGTTAATGAAGGGTATTGATCAGTAGTGGTTAGGTGTGAGCTCGTATCTTGGAAGAGTAGAGCATGACCTGTACTATTATGAATGATTTCATTAACAGATAGTATATTTTTATGAATATTTTGGGATGAACAAGAATTCATGACCTATTTTAGGTATGATCCTAGATTTGTAACCTAATTTGGAGGGAGAACCATGTAACGAATCATATTATGGTGTTGGTTTACGGTTATTAATTGTTTCTATTTAATAGAATTAAATGTGCTCAGGTGTAAATTATATTGATAGTGTCACTAAGTATGAATTTGAATTGGTTCTGGGATAATACTAACACTTATTTAGAAAAGAAAATGTGTCCAAGCATGGTGGTATAGTTTTATAGAAAAACAATATCAGGCATTTGGAAAGAAATGCAGAGTGTTATAATTGATTTTACGACTGAGGTAAGTCATGGTTTGGGGTAAGAAAATACAATGGATGTACAAAAAATAAAAGAGTTATTATGGGAAATTGGTAATAACCCATTTCATTATAGGTTGGAAATCCCCAAGGGAATATTAAATGTTCTTATAGTGAGGGGTTTTTTGAAAACCAAGACATGAAATGTGATTTTAAGAGTTTTTACACCCCTAAAAGGTGTTTTTGAGGGGTTTTAAGACTCGTGTGGTGTCCTTGGGATATTTTAGGATGTCAGGGGATATTAAAAGAGATCAAAATATTGAATGTTGGTGAATAAATTCATTTCTAATGTTATCTTATGGTTTATTCCAATAATTGGGAAGAGGGGATGATTCCCTATAATATAAGGCTCAGATAATGGACCCCTATTCACATCATAAACTCTGGTTTGGGACATTGAATAAAATTTCTGATTAGGTTTCTTAAATAAAACCCCTTTGGGGTCCTCTTGAAGATACAACCAGGGGGAGGGCCAAACCTTCTTTCCCCTCCCATGATTCCCCTAATCCGACTCGTTTAAAAGTGTTTCATGAAATTATTTCGAGATAATATCTTATCCTTGTTACCTTTTACTCTTTCATTCCATTCCTTATAGATTTTAGTTCATATTGGATATGGTTTTGAGGAATTATTTTTCAACAGTTTGGATAAATCCTTGTACCCATAGGGGCTTTCATATGTGGCTCATAGAGGAAACCTCGAGAGTTCATAAATAAGAGTTAATTCATCAATTTATTAAATTTATGTTTAAATATTTTTTTATTCATTATTTTATCTAAAATTGGTAAAATGTTCCTTTGGTTTTGGTTATAAATTTGATGATTTTTTGTTCCCAATTTTCAGGGGTTCACTTGGAGTGTATCTTAACCGATGGATCCCGATTCTGGAATTATTTCATTTCCAAAGGACTTTGGAAATAGTTATACTACTTGGAGTTTTTTTTAAAAATTTATATTAATTTATTCGAGTTGGATAAGTATAAGGATCCGACCTTAAAAAATTATTTAATATTGAATTAAATTGAATAATTCACATTGAGGATCTTTTTAGGTTTAGAGTTTTAGAGAATTAGGACATAACTATTACATCTCAAAGATTACAAAGTAGACACATCTACTCAGTTTCCATTTATTCTCACAAAATAAAAACTCTTGAACAAAAGAGTCATGTCTAGTTCTTGTTTTAGACAGCATGGAATTTCCTTGATCCCATCCTTGAACCTATTCCACTTTATGTCCTGTAAAAAACATTTCAAAAAACATAGGATGAGCATAACAAGCTTAGTAAGGTTTATAATAATATGGAATGAAAACATTAGTCCATGTATACATAAGAATCAATGAAATCATACTTTACTCATAAAACATAAGCAATTTGACATACCTCATGAAATAATAAGATTTATGAATAACTTAATAGAAATAATAAGACATAATGGTAACTTGAGGAATTAATAACATTCTTACGTAGGGAGTAACCCTCATGGTTATGTTTTGAATAGCCATCACATTATATTCCCTAAATCTCTTCGGAGAAACCTTAGCATTTAACTCTTTCACGTTACCTAATGCATTAGAGAGCTATATCAGGCTCACCCGCCCTTAGTTTATCACGGAACCACCCATATTCCTAAACAATTCCCTATAACCATAACATAATCATAGCACATAACTTAAGCATAAAGTAAAGATAACATTACCATATTGCAATAACAATATAACATTTTAAGATATTGAAATAATGAATCCATTCTAAAAACCATTTTCAAAACCATTAAAAACATTTAATAAATATAATTTTGAATCAAAGTGTCTCATACCACATTGAAGATTTTAAAATTTTAAACCATTTATATTCATATAAATAAATCCTTAAAAACATTTTGAAAACATGGATATTAATGAGAAATATTTATAAGAATAAATCATTAAAACATTTAAAACAATATTTTGGTTAAAGGGTTTTTTATCAAAATGAGAGACACTTGAATACAATAATTGAGGAATAACATTTAATAAGAACTTTATGATATTATGAGAGTAAAGGGATTCATGATATAATATTCCAAAGGACAGTATATACACCATATAAGAGTGAATTGGTTCATAAAAACAATGAATTCTAAATAGAAATGTAAAATGAGATGAAATCCCATATAAAGAAGGTATCTTAAAATTAAGGATAAATCAATCTCATAATTTTGTGTGAAAAATATAAATACACCCAATATAAGTGGATAATTAGTGTAAAACAACCACAGGTCATTCACACAGATTCGTAGGATGACATATTCAATAACTACAAGTTGAACCCAAAGAAATCGAAATTGGGATAAGAAGTTCCCTTGGTAAAATTCGACAGCCTGACGACGTCACTTTAAAATTCATAAAATTAGTTGATAAGATAGAAAATGGTATCTAATCACTTGGAAACAAAATATACATAAATAAGGATATAGAAGAATATATCCCAAAATAAAAAGATATAAATTAAAATACATAACAAAATAAGTCTTTTGAAAAGAGGAGTTTAAAAGTTTCCCTTATCGATTTGGGAAACTTTCGAAACGTACACCCGATGAAAGAAGGGTCATACAATGAAGATTTAAATACCCATAAATGATAGTATATTATACAAATATTAAAATAATGGGCAGTACATACACCCAAAAAAGGAAATAGTTTCCAATGTAGCATAAATCTCATGGGAATAAAAGTGAGATGAAAAATCCCTTACAAAAACTCGGCAGCCTAACGGCGCCACTTAAAATATTCAAAAAATGGATTTATGAGATCAAATAGGGTCTCTCATAATATTATCATAAAATTTACAGAATGAGGTATATAAATTAACATCCCAAAACATAAGAAATATGAGCTTAAAAGAAATGACATAAAAGAGAGTACTTAAAAAGAAAGAGAGAGGTAGGATCCCTTACCTCAAGTCTGACTTGTCTTGTTCATTTATTTATATTCCTGAGTAATAAAATTTGGTCAATTTATAATTTCTTAAGTAACTCCTTTAATGATTATTATTCATTTCATATCACATATTATAATGTTATAATAATTAGTAAATAATGTGAGTTCATATCAGACGTTTTTGTCGATGTTTGGTACATGAGTAAAAAATAAACATGTTTGAAAATGAGTGTCCATGTAGTTATAAGTAAATCATCTCCAGAATAGTATTATTGATTTAAATATCATATATATCCAGTAAATATTCATTTTATACTATTCCATAACATTTTGAGATACAAATAAATGAAATGCACCATTCATGGAAACGGTAGGCCGTACGTACGCATGAACGCTACTTTCATTTCTTTGTCATATTAATGGAATTAAAAATAATTGAGAGATATATATATTATAATTAAATTATAATATATATGTTATATAGGTCACATAAGTTCATTAATTTCATTCTTTATACATTCCATGTATTGCATGAACGAGTCACATCACTTGAGGGGGCGGTAGTCCACACTTCCTCATATGAAATTATTGCATTTTCACAACTTGCAAAGAATAAAGGTATTTTTTAAATATAAAATACAAAAGCATATAGAAAACATAAATACCATATATATCATATATAAAATACAGTGACATCATAATGGACACCTTTAAATGTGATAAAAGAATATTGAACAATCATCGTTTCGTGAGGCAATAATTCGCAATCCACAAGAAACAATATGTTCTTTAACCATTAGATGGATGTGTGTGTAAGTGTAGCTATACGCCTTATTATAAAAATATAGTAGTATATTTATTATACTTTTTTTGTTACAAAATAAAGGAATTAAAAGATTTTAGGGGGTTGGAGAAGCAAAATAAAACAAAAGAACGTTAGGGAAGACATTACCTTTAAATCGGTTAACTCCCCTTGGTTTGAACCAAAAAAGTTTCTTGAAGAGATTTCATCCTAAGGGACGGATTCTAAGATGAGGATAGGGATTTGGAGAGAAAAAATGGGCATATATTGGCCGAGACAATGGCTTGAGATGTGTGGGTAAGGTGGTAGAGGTGGGGTCCTTTTATAAGAGAAGAGGACGGGCACTCCTGGAAAGTTATAAAAAATATTACTTTATTCTAAATTGATTTTTGGATTCTAAAGGTCCCAAAAGGATATATTTCTAGGATAGGGTGATACAGTTTCGAAATACACCCTTACAATATGTTTGTGACAAGTTTAAGACTTAGATTTTACCATATCTTCTCATTTCATTTAAATCGTTCATTTGCGAGGTAATTACTACATCATCACGGTGTCATAAATAAATTAATTTATTTAATGTCTAAAAATTATAAAAAAAATTATCCTGATGTAAGAAATCTTATTATATTTATAATTAATATTTATAGTAAAAAATATGACTTGTATAAACCCATGTAATTTTTTTTAGTAAAACAATACATGTTTGTGACATTTTAATTTTAATTTTAAATAAAAAGTTATTAATGTCATTTTCTTACCAAAGTGGCTCGATGGGGTCCCCAAGATGACCCATGGATTTTCGTGGTAGGCCATGAATCATAAAATAAGGGTAGGACATGTGTCAAGGTCATTTCATATTATTATAACATTATCATTACTTTAAATTACACTAATTACCATTAATCGTGATTAATAAAACTTAAATGTTACTATTCACCAAAAAATTATTTTAATCCCATTGAACCAAATTTTACATCCTAATGACAACCATGTATTTAGGTTTTTTGAAATTCAAATAAGATAAGTGGTAAAGTTTCATTTAAACAAAAAATCAGTTTTTTAAACACCACTTAGTGGTTTCATTATTCATCAAAAATTGATGTTTTTCAGAAAAATACCAAAAATTCACGCTAAGAAATATTTGATATTCCAAATTCAAAAATGATTTCTATTTTAAAAAATTAAAAACATATAATTTTCAATGATTAATTTAATAATTAATTCCCGTTTTCATAATAAATAGCGTGTTTTTATGAAACAATATATATCAAATGATTGACACTAGTTTAAGTCCAATTTCAAAGTGAAATTAATTCCAATGACCACTATTGGATTAAATGGTAAAAATATATTATAATTTGAATTTAAAACCAATTCAAAAGATAATATAATCTTATAAATAAATTATATTAAAAAGATGTTTTGAATTAAAATACATCATTTTTCACTATTCATTAAAAAATGAACTTTATCGAAAAAATAAAAAAAAATTACACAATGTAAATTTTGATGTCCCAATTATAAAGAATAATTTTATTTGGTCCAATAGAATGTATAAGAGTGACCAAAACTGTAATGGCCCGGACCTCTCCGGTCCATTACTTTGTGAAATGTTGGTATTGGAGGTGTTCCGGGAGGTCAAGCGGACTTATCCCCAACACTTTGCCAATTTTCCAATTCTGTGAACAGTGTTTCCAGTTTTATGAACAGTAACATATCGGTCTCACCGATCGGTGTGGCAGATCGGTTTCACAGATCGGTGTGACAGATCGGTTTCAGAGATCGGTCTGACAGATCAGATTCACAGATCAGTGTGACAGATCGGTTTCACAGATCGGTGTGACAGATCGGTTTCACAGATCGGTGTGACAGATCGGTTTCACAGATCGGTGTGACAGATCGGTTTCACAGATCGGTGTGACAGATCGGTTTCACAGATCGGTGTGACAGATCGGTTTCACAGATCGGTGTGACAGATCGGTTTCACAGATCGGTGTGACAGATCGGTTTCACAGATCGGTGTGACAGATCGGTTTCACAGATCGGTGTGACAGATCGGTTTCACAGATCGGTCTGACAGATCGGTTTCACAGATCGGTGTGACAGATCGGTTTCACAGATCGGTCTGACAGATTGGTTTCACAGATCGGTCTGACAGATCGGTTTCACAGATCGGTCTGACAGATCGGTTTCACAGATCGGTTTCATAGACCGGTTCCACAGATCGGTTTCACAGATCGGTCTGACAGATCGGTTTCACAGATCGGTGTGACAGATCGGTGTGACCGATCGGTCTGACAGATAGGTCTGATAGATCGGTGTCACAGATCGGTTTCACAGATCGGTTTCACAGATCGGTTTCATGTACAGTAACGGTGGGTGAACAGTGTTTCTAGACTCCTACAGTTTTGCCCCTTTTGACATTTCTTTTGACATGAAATACATTTAAAGCCTTATTTTAAGGGCTCTTAAGGCCGTTTCAAATGCAATAAATCCTATATTAATTATTCCTAAGGCTTGGAATGTTTTACTTGGTCAAACCGCTTGGGTTAATGCGATCCGTTTTTAATGGAGAATTAACCGGATCTTAAACCGTCGCCCCATAAAATCTTAAAAAGGGATGAGATATCATTCTCCCGTGTTCTTTCCATTTGTTCTCAGCTAAGAGACACTAGAACCTTTCAATCCTTTCCGTAGGAGTTTCACAATCAATCTTTACTCCGAGGATTGGTTCTGTTCTATTTTGGATGCAACTGAGCTGTGTTGATCAATCTTCGATATAAGGTATGTTGTATCGTCGTTCTTTTGGGGTTCATCTTCTCCTATCCTCTTTTCCATAATTATACCATGTATTATCCAAGATTCTAATGGGTTTTCTTGGGGTTGGTTGGTACTGTCGTACCGCAGCATCCTCCGGTGGATGCAGTTGTCGCGAGGGGAGGATTGTGACCTGTTGTGTGGATAAAGAACGTGAGGAACTGTTTGAGGTAGGGGATTCATGGATTCTCTAATTGTGTATGTGCAATCGTAGAATTAGCATGATTTATTCCTTTGGATCACAATGAAATTGACCTAATTAAATACTTGAACCGGATTAAAATAATTGGTTGATCGGATGTTGTTGCTTTATACCGTGATAACGGTTTGCCTCGTGTTTTCCTAGATATAGTGATATCTATGTTTTCTTTTATTTGTTGTTCGTTCATGATAGAAATTGATAATGAACGTAATGCCGGAATTAATTGTTAATTAATTGGCTAAAGATAAAGAGGCATGTAAATTAATCTGGTTATTGTCATTGTTATAGTTGTTCTAATTTGAGGATAATCAAATTAGGGAAGTAAGCATGGTTATTTAATTGTGATAGCTTGCTGATTAGGTATCCATGATTGGAACCTACGAATAACAAATCTGCCAATTCAATATGGATTAGAGAACAGATTATGTGGGAATTTCAAAAAGGGTTTTGAGTTACCCTCTTGTTTGTTAAAGAGTCAAGAGCCCATGATGTGATGTTTGTTTTCCTACTGCGTGTGCTGTGATGTGATCCTGGATGGTTGTTGTGATATGTGGAGGCATGTAGGCCTTGTGGTTGTGGCAGCGGATGACGCCTACTGTGGCGAGATGCATCAGTTTATGCATGTGGGTGTCGGGGAGGACACCAGGGGTGATGGAATGGGATGGAGGTGGTTGCTAGTTGCTTGCGGTTTTCTTGAATGTTAATATGCTTTAATTTTCCCCACTGCTCAAGGTAGCTGGTCTTGCTACCATTATTCTGAAGGAGGCGAAGACGCGCGGGGTATGCCACGTGCTTTCCGTGTTTAGCCTCTCGAGGGAGAATGGGTATATGCACTTTCTATAGGCGGCTAAGACTCGACGGGTAGTATATCTATTCACTGTGTCGAGACTCCTTTGTGTTTAGAAGCATAGGAAGTTTTTCTAGATTGCCTGGGAATGTGGAAAAGTAATTCTGTAATGAATGTTTGATAAAATGGTGAAAATCCACGGGGATGGAGATGCTGGAATTTAAAGGTTATGTGAATCTTAAAAAGGAGCAGTTGTTCTTGAATGTGATGCCAATTCAGTTTAATGTGGAATTGTTCATTCTTAATTAATGTTTAAAGAATTAAATTAACGTACAGTGGAACTGATAAAATGAGAATGGAGTAATCTAATAAAGCTTTTCAAATGGTTGTGTGATTATAGGATACCTAGTCTTAGAAGTAGCAGCCTGGAGTCTGAGAGACGTTAGCTGCAGTTGTGCCTATGACTAGGTAATGCCCATAGTGTGGTTGTGAGTTATATATATTCTGTACTTTTTGTGTTTCTATACGCTACTCCACCCTGTCGGTAAGGGCAACTGACACCCCGGGGATTCTGAGCCCTGGGGGGGTGTTTTCCCCAACATTCTGATGGGAGGTTGAATGGCTGACTACCCCCTTTGGCCCCGCTCTCTTCTCTTGTTAGATACTTGTGCCATGAGGCACAGCGGTTAGTTGCCCCATATATGTGTGTAGAGGGCTGTAATGGCTTGTGGTTATTCACACACATATATTCTGGATATAGTATCCTAT
The DNA here is from genome assembly GCA_963277665.1 of Viscum album. Lineage (NCBI taxonomy): Eukaryota > Viridiplantae > Streptophyta > Magnoliopsida > Santalales > Viscaceae > Viscum > Viscum album. The sequence goes on from OY728140.1 coordinate 660,687,456, forward strand.
GGACTACTATAGGTGTAATGTGTATAGGCTATGATGGCTTGAGGATCCTTACTCGGTGTATGGGCTGTAATGGCTTGAGGTATTATACCCGATGTATGATACACGTTATGCGGGCTGTGGTGGATCCCGGAAACTACCTGGTTAATTTTGGTTGTGAGGATGGTGTGGTGCTTCGTCCAGGTGTCTGCGGGCAAGCCTATGTGGTGCACGAGGTGCAGATTGTGGAGCTTAGCCCAGGTGTCTGCGGGCAAGCCTTGGAGAGAGATGCACAGGACGTATGTCGTTGGGGCAAAGTGGAAAACCAGTGGGGAAGTAGTAGCGGGGTACCCTTGATATTCTTTACTATATTCTATATTCTTGTATGTGTTACTTGGTGAGATTATCCATGGTGAGGTTGGGAACATAGTATACCTTTTTAGGCGACGAGTTAGTTTCACTTGTTGTTCATTGGGCTTTAGCATGCTTTCTTTACTTTTGCACGAGAGTCTTGGGGAGGATCCTACTGAGTATACTGTTATACTCACCCTATGTACATATAAACTGTTTTTCAGGTCACTTGGAGTAGGTTGGAGATCAATCTGGTTACTACTAGCTTGCGGTTGGAGGAGGAGTTGTTCGGGCTTGTGGTCGCTGTCGTTTTACTTTCTTTTGGGTACTTTTAGTTTCCCCTTTCAGTTGTAGTACTTTTGCATGACATTTCATATATGTACTTGGTTTCCTTTTATATTTCAGTTCTGTGTTGGAGTTTATTGGAGTCTATTCTATCTCTCTCTTCTGCATGTGTTCTCTTAGAGGGTAATGCCTCCCATTTGTATGTTATTATACCCTCGGTGCTAGTCCCCAACCCGGGGCCTACTGGAGGCGGGACTCGGGGGTCATTATCTCCCTTTTCACTTTGCCGGCCCAGGAGGGGTACACTTTGTGGGGAGGGGGTCATGACAAAAACTATATTAAAGAGGGTTCACCATCAAAAGGTGATAAATTGGCCTTTAGTGACATTTAGAGTATTTATACATAAAATTGAATTCTTTTCTAATTTTAAGCCTTTATCATTTATTGGATAAATGTAAAAACATTTAACAAACATATAAAATCATATTTTAGTTTTTTATATTCATTCTCACCAATACAACGGCTAGGCGTTAACTACCATTTAAAATAATAATATTTTATTATGATAGTTCAATGTAAGATATCAAAGAAACTCATTGTTGCATATTGGGTATGCCATAGAGCATAGCGTTTCCTTTAAAGTAATATTAATATTTTATTCACAAATTTTAATAAATATGAAAAAGTAATATTCTTTATTTACCTGGGATGTTACATCCTTCCCCCCTTTTTGAAATTGCATCCATGCAATTTTAAAATTTGTCTTGGAAACTTCATTGAAAGCCCCACATAGGAAAAAGAGTAAATTAAACATCCAATTTAAAAGATAGAAAGGTAAGTACAAAGGTCACCCAAGTTAACCCATACTAGGATTCCATGTAGGAAAACATGGACATGGAAGAGAAAACAAAGGGTCATGTTCTGATGGAGAGTGATAGAAAACATGATTAGGAGAAATTTAACCACAAGAAAATCAGAAACTTGTAATGAGTTAAATGGTGTTTGATTCCCCGGTAGGAAAATTTAACAGACAAAATTTTTGTTTTAAGTTACTTTTCATTGAGGAATTTATTTATGAGCTTAAATAAATCATAAGGGAACAAACTTACTTTTCTTGTAGACTTTCATCATTTACTATATTTCTAACACAAACTCATACTTTCTCCAAATTGTGAGTACTTAGGATGACTTTTTTACATTAAGAACGCAATAATCAACACCTAGAGAATCACTTAATCCACAAAAGAGAACTATATATTTTCAATGTCTTTAGACAAAAACCAAAACCAAAATTGTTAGTACGAGAACAAATAATACCCAAAAAGGATAATCCTTTATAAAAAGAAAATCTATTCTTAATCTCCAAAATTTTTCCAACAAAACCCAAAGTTCAATGAAGACCATTCGATAAACAATTTGTCCATAAAATTCATCAAAGTAAACAAAACTAAGATTGAGACAAAAATATTTGAAGGATTTAATCACATATTCTTCCAAGGTGAAATTAATATTTTTCTCCAAATAACATCAGTTGCTCATAAAGTCTCATATTGAAAAGTAATTAACCTAAGCATATATCCTCCATGATAGGTCAATATTTTCCTAGATAACCCAAAATCAACTTATTCTTGATTCATAAAATTATATAACTAAAAAGGATAAGTCATACTAACCAGGGACTTCACGTAGTCCAGTGGTAAGGGATGCGCCCTTTTCTACCTTTAGTTTTGGTCTTGATTCCTGCAGCCTTACCAGATGTGACGGGTTGTCACCCATCCTACGGGTTGTCCTTATTATAAAACTCCAAAAGTATCCCTAACATGTTTTAACCTCAATGGTTTCCTTATACCTCCCATTTTAATCCAAATTCATTACAATCTCAACATCTTAATCCTTGAAGTCTTATTTCACAACCATAAGATAAAATAAAATGATTCCCAAAAATAAAGAACATCATAACTTGATCATGGTGTCCATTTGGTTTCATCGTCATCCTGTTCACGAAGGTTAAAGGTCCATGCATTGCAAAAATGATTTAGAGATCCTTCAAAATCTTTTGCTTCCTCCATCTAAATACACCTTGTACAACATGGGTCATATGGGTGTTCATAGAAAAACAGTTTTGGAAAATAATCATGTATGACATATAATTTCAAGACATCTGAGAAGACATGATTTCTATAAAATAGTATGACTGAATTTGAGTTGAAAAATTCAATTAATGGTTTTTTTAAAATACCATAGGTATGTTCTTAGAGACTATATTTTAAAATAAAATATAAATAGGTTGAAAAATGGTCTCCTTCTTCAGCACCTTTTTTAAAATCATAATATGCTTCAAAATCTTGTGATAAGGTAAAATATTTGAAAATTCCTTGATAATATCTACCATTATTGAAAATATGAGAATATTGTGAAAATAGGATTTGTATAAATACATCCCATGATCCAGGAAGATAACTAAGTATAGTGGAGGTGTTCGATATCTCAAACAGGTTCGTGCAAGTGAGTTGTATGCTAGAAAAATTTGTACAATCATCTGAACATGACTTTGTAATAATTATTTCAAGCAAGTCATCAGGAAGAGATAAGAATGTCGTTTGAGATCCTCCTCCTTCCATTTCCTTGATATGAAAAAGTTATAAAACAATGATTTAACTAATATAATAAACATAGGGATTAATCATGTGTTTAATGAAAATCTTAATCCCTAATGTTGTCTAAACCGACCTTTGATACCAACTATAAGGACCCAGCCTTAAAAAATTACCTAATCTTGAATTAAATTGAATAATTCACATTGAGGATCTTTTCAGGTTTATATTTTTAGATAATTAGGACATAACTATTAAATATCAAAGATTAAAAAGTAGACACATCTACTCACTTTCCATTTTTTTCACAAAATAAAAACTCTTGAACAAAAGAGTCATGTCTATTTCTTGTTTTAGACAACATGACATTTCTTTGATCTCATCCTTGACCCTATTCCACTTTATGTCCTGTGAAAAACATTTAAAAAAACTTGGGATGAGCATGAAAAGATCATTAAGGGTTATAAAAATACATAAATAAAACATTAGTCCATGTATACATAAGAATAAATGAAATCAGACTTTACTCATAAAACATAAGCAATTTAACATACCTCATGAAATAATAAGATTTATACATAACTCAATAGAAATCATAAGACATAAAGGTAACTTGAGGCATCCATAAAATTCTTACATAGGGAGTAACCCTCATGGTTACATTTGGAATACCCATCACATTATATTCCCTAAATCTCTTCGGATAAACCTCAATGTTTAACTCCTTTGCGTTACCAAATGCATTGGAGAGCTATATCGGGGTCACCCACCCTTAGTTTATCACGGAACCACCCGTCTTCATAAACAATGCCCAAGAACCATAACATAATCATAACACATAACTTAAGCATAAAGTAAAGATAAAATTCCCATATTGAAATAACAATATAACATTTTAAGATATTGAAATAATAAATCCATTCAAAAAACCATTTTCAAAACCATTTAAAACATATAATAAAGAGATTTTTGAATCTATGTGTCCCATAACACATTGAAGATTTTAAAATATTAAACCATTAATATCCATATAAATATATCATTAAAACCATTTTGAAAACATGTATATTAATGAGAAATATTTATAAGAATAAATCATAAAAACATTTAAAATGATATTTTTGATAAAGGGTTGTTAACAAAATGAGAGACACTTGAATACAATAATTGAGGGATAAAATTTAATCAGAACATTAGAATATCATGAGAATAAATGGATTCATGATATAATATTCCAAAGGACAATATATACACCATATAAGAGGGAATTGGTGCATAAAAACAATTAAGTCTCAATAGAAATGTAAAATGAGATGAAATCACTTATAAAGAAGGTATCCTTAAGTTAAGGATAAATCAATATCATAATTATGTGTGAAAAACATAAATACACCCAATATAAGTGGATATTAAGTGTTAAACAACCATTTTTTATTCACACATATTCATAGAATGACATATTTAATAACTACAAGTTGAACCCAAAGAAATCAAAATTAGGTTAAGAAGTTCCCTTGGTAAAATTCGACAGCCTAACGACGTCACATTAAAATTCATAAAATTAGTTGATGAGAGAGAAAATTCTATCTCATTACTTGGACATAAAATTTACATCAATAAGGATATATAAAAACATATCCCAACATAAAAATATGTAAATTAAAAGACATAACAAAATAAGTCTTTTAAAAAGAGGAGTGTGAAAGCTTCCCTTACCGATTTGGGTAACTTTTGAAACGTACACCACATGAAAGAAGGGTCATACAATGAAGATGTAAATAGCCATAAATGAGAGTATATTATAAAAATAGTAAAATAATGGTCAGTACATACACCACACAAAAGTAAATAGTGGCCAATGAGGCATAAATCTCACGAGAATAAAAGTGAGATGAAAAATCCCTTACGAAAACGTGGCAGCCTAACGGGGCCACTTAAAACTTTCAAAAAATGGATTTATGAGATCCAATAGGGTATCTCATAATAATAACATAAAAACTACATAATTATTAATATAAAATAACATCCCCAAACATAAGAAATATGAGCTTAAAAGAAATGACATAAAAGAGAGTACTTAAAAAGAAAGAGAGAGGTAGGATCCCTTACCTCAAGTCCGACTTGTCTTGTTCGTTTCTTTATATTCCTGAATAATAAACATTGGTAAATTTATAGTTGCTTAATTACCTCCTTTAAATATTATTATTCATTTAATATCACATATTATAATGTTATAATAATTGGTTAATAATGTGAGTTCATATCAGACGTTTTTGTCGATGTTTGGTACATGAGTCAAAAATGAACATGTTTGAAAATGATTGTCCCTGTAGTTATAAGTAAATAATCTCCAGAATAGTATTAATGATTTAAATATCATATATATCCATTAAATATTCATTTTATACTATTCCATAACATTTGGAGATAAAAAGAAAAGAAATGCACCGTTCATGGAGACGGTAGGTCATACGTACGCATGAACGCTACTTTCATTTCTTTATCATATTAATGGAATTAAAAATAATTGTGAGATATATATATATATTATAATTAAATTATAATATATATGTTATATAGTTCACATAAGTTCATTAATGTCATTATTTATACATTCCATGTATTGCACGAACGAGTCACATCACTTGAGGGGGAGGTAGTCCACACTTCCTCATATGAAATTATCGCATTTGCACAACAAGAAAAGAATAAAGGTATGTTTTAAATATAAAATACATAAGAATATAGAAAAAATAAATACCATATAAATCATATATAAAATACAGTGACATCATAATGGCCACCTTTAATGGTGTTAAATGAATATTGAACAATCATCGTTTCGTGAGGCAATAATTCACCATCCACAGAAACAATATGTTCTTTAACCATTAGATGGATGTGTGTGTAAGTGTAGCTCGAATTTTTATTATAAAAACATCCTAGTATATTTAATACACTGATGTTGTTACAAAATAAATTAATAAAAAGAGTTTAGGGGGTTGGAGAAGCAAAATAAAAAAAAGAACATTAGGGAAGACTTTACCTTTAAATCGGTCAACTCCCCTTGGTTTGAACCAAAAGGGTTTCTTGAAGATATTTCTGCATAAGGGAAGGATTAAAGGATGAGAAGAGGGATTTGGAGAGAACAAATGGGTAGATCTTGGCCGATCCAATGGCTTGAGAGGTGTGGGTAAGGTGGTAGAGGTGGGGGCCTTTTATAAGAGAAGAGGAGGGGCACTCTTGGAAAGTTATAAAATATTACTTTATTATAAATTGCTTTTCAGATTTTAAAGGTCCCAAAAGGAGATATTTCGAGGATAAGGTGATAATGTTTTGAAATCCATCCATCCAATATGTTTGTGATAAGTGTAAGACTTAGATGTTACCCTATCTTCTCAATTTATTTAAATCATTCATTTATGAGGTAATCACTGAATCATCACGGTTTCATAAATATATTAATTTATTCAATATCTAAAAATAATAATAAAAATATCATGATGTAGGAAATCTTCTTATCTTTCTAATTAATTTTTATATTAAAAAATATGACTTGTATAACCTCATGTAAAAAATTGTATTAGTAAAATAGTACATGTTTGTGACATTTTAATTTTAACTTTAAATAAAAAGTTATTTATGTCATTTTCCTACCAAACAGGATCCATGGGGTTCCAAAGTTGACCCATGGATTGTCGGTTTCGTCCATGACTCATACAATAAGGGTAGGAAATGTTTCAAGGTCATTTCGTATTATTATAACATTATCTTTACCTTAAATTACATTAATTAACTTTAATCGCCATTAATAAAACATAAAAGTTACTATTCACCAAAAAATTATTTCAATCCCATTGAACAAAATTTTACATCCTAATTACAACCATGTATGTAGGATTTTTGAAATTCAAATCATATAAGAGGTAAAGTTTCATTTAAATGAAAAATTATTTTTTTAACCACCACTTAGTGGTTTCACTATTCATCAAAAATTGATGTTTTTCAGAAAAATACCAAAAATTCACCCTAATGTATATTTTATTTTCTGAATTCAAAAATTATGTCTATTTTACAAAATTAAAAACATATAAGTTGCATTAATTAATTGAATAATTAATTCTCGTCGTCAGAACAAATAGCGTGTTTTTATGAAACAATATATATCAAAAGATTGACACTAGTTTAAGTCCAATTTCAAAGTGAAATTAATTCCAATGACCACTATTGGATTAAAGGGTAAAAATATATTATAATTGGACATTAAAACCAATTCAAAAGATAATCTAATCATATAAATAAATTATATTAAAAGGAGTTTTTGAATTAAAATACAGCATTTTTCACTATTCATTAAAAAAATGAACTTTATCGGAAAAATACCAAAAATTTACAGAAAGTAAATTTTGATGTCCCGATTCTAAAGAAGAATTTTATTTGGTCCAATAGAATGTATAAGTGTGACCAAAACTATATTAATGATGGTTCACCATCAAAAGGCAATAAATCGACCTTTTAGTGAATTTTAGAGTATTTATGCTAAAAATTGAATTCTTTTCTTATTTTAAGCCTTTATATTTTAATGGATAAATGTAAAAACATCTAACAAATATATATAATCATATTTTAGTTATTTATATTCATTTTCTCTAATACAAAGGCTAGGCATTAACAACCATTTAAAATAATATTATTTTATTATTAGAGTGCAACTTAAGATTTCAAAGAAACTCATTTTTGCGTATTGGGTACACCATTGCGCATAGAATTCCCTTTAAAGTAATATTAATATTTTATTCCCTAATATTAAAAAATTTTAAAATGTAATATTCTTTACTTACCTTGGATGTTACAATAAGTATTTATAAATTTCCATAATTAATTTACTATGATATGGGTCCTTGAGACAGGTTTCTTGAGAGTTGATGTGGTGGTTGGACGAGCCTAGGAAATAATGATCTAGATGTTAGCTAAAGTAAATTTCATTATTTGTTGTAGGGGGTTGGTATTTTTTTGAGTATCTTGGTTTATTAATTATTTTTTGTATTTTACATCATTATTATATTTTCATATAAACTATTAATCATTTGTGAGTTGTTCCATATGGTTTGGATGGGCCCACATCCACCTAATAATCAACATGAACCATGTAGCTTGATATATTATTTATTGGTGGTTTCCTGGATGAATGAGTTTCAATGGCCCTTCTATTGGATTTTGGGATGCATGTGTTGGATTTAGAGAAGTTAAATTAGTTTCCTTTTAATTATTTATTTTAAGAGGGTTTTTTGATTAAATGGAATTTCAATGGGAAATAAGTGATTTCAAAAAGGGTTTTGAGATTTGTTCTAAATAAGTTTATGAATTCAATTGGATTTTGACCTAGGGTATAGAATGAATAAACATATATGATATTCCATTTGAAAAAGGATTTAAAAGGGTATTTATAACATGGATTTTAAATGAGATCTAATAGGTTTTGGCTTCAATTATTTTGGTTTGTTTGGTATCATGAATAAAATGCCCTATTTTACAAAGAACATATGCTTCTTGTGATTCCCTTTTGAGAGAGATTATGGATTGTGTATATTGATATATTTTTTGTGTGTTTAGAAATATTTAAATGTTAATTCTGGTATCAAACTAATGTTTGGTCATGATAGATGGGATTTACACGTTAGAGTGTGAATATGTTGTTGAATGTGTTTGGGATGTGGAACCGTATCTTGAGGTACTAGTTCCCTGGTGGTGAGTTAGTATTCTCCAATACATGATATGTATGATATTTTTTATTTACTGTATGTTATAACTCGGTCTTGGTTGAGTGTGTGGTGATGGGTCTATGTGTTTGATATAACCACCCATGAGTGTGAGGGGATGGATTAGTATACTTGTTTTATATTTACTTTATAAGTTTATGTCATTTCCATGATGTCAAACTTTACGTAGTAGGCTACGATTTATGACCAAACTAGGAGGTGATTCATGGTTTGATGTGACAAAAAGATGATTGATGTCATTTTAGTTGGAAGGTGTGGGTTAAGAGTCACGGACGTATGATTATGACATTTTCCTTCAGGTAGTGGAACTAGGTTCGGATGATGCCCCACCCTAAGAAATTGAGTTCAGTTTGGACATCCTTTTGGTTGGAACAACTACCTATATCTCTGGGTATGAGTTGGGTAATTGTATCACCTAAATTATTCTTTATGTATAGAGTGGAAGTAGGTGGAATTAAGTGTCATGATGTATTGGTTTTCACATGATGACCTGAATTGTGTGATTACACATGAATTATGTGTTATATTTTTAAGTGGGTGTGTTTAAACAACATGATTTCACTGTATATATTAATGGGATTTAAATCATGTTTATCACATTAGTTCATATTATTATTAAATTTACTTGTGTGACGATATTTTCTTAGTGTGTTATATTTCTAGCTGGGTGTGTTTCAGGTACACTAATACACTTTATATATGTATATAATGCACATCCATAAGATCAAAATGACACTCAATGTTATTTTGGAATTGGTGATAACCACTGTGTCGTTGGATTCAATGATACTCACATTCATGGAATAAGTTTCAATTTAAGTGGGTATATATTCCTATTTTTTATTAGGAAACAAGAAATTGTTAGAGCTGGATACTTAGTGAATTTATAGTAAGTTATGATAGTTGAGGAATCAGAAGAGAAGTATTTGAGTTGGATTTTAGGTCATATATCATAATTTTTCATTTTATGTTTATTATGTGTATAAACTAGTGGTGAATTTATATATATATGATTCCATGTCATCTACTACTACACTTTTTTATTTTTTACATCATTCAAATAGTTTAATTCTTTATATTCAAGAATATGGGGTTTTATGGGGCACAATATTTTATATCCCTAGTAATTATAGGATGCCCGATATATAAATGGGTCACACTGATTCTTTTGGTAGAATTTTCGAATGGATCCTTGGGTTTATTTTTTAGGTCATAGTCTCCCCACAACTATGATGGGACCCTTACACTATTGGTTGTACTATAGCATATGGGTAGGAATTTATAATGGATTATTGATTCCCCCACATGGGTTACATTCAATAATACAATGTCATGTAATTATTAGTGCCATGGTGGATGCACCATATTTTTTAATTTATCATAATCTTCTAGTTTTTTCAAGGATTTTGAAAATAATTTTGAGAAAAAATATAGCGTTGTTCTTTGAATATGACACAATTAATTTGTGTTATATTTGGTTCTTATATATTATTGGATTTCTTGTTCATACTCTGGGTTCTTATTCATTCAGTAATATTTCATTTTTTAAAAGTATATGACATAAATAATTTTTTTTGACAATATGGTTTCATTCATTGATGGGTGATTTTTATGTCTTTGGAAAAATACAATTTCAATGTCTCTTAAGACCTTTATATTTAAAAAAATATTTAAATCCCTTAAGGTACTTAATAAAATTCCTCAAAAACATTTCCTTATAGTGAAAATTTAGAAATGTATGTTTTAAATAGTTAATTTTTTCCAAATAATTTGGATTTTTTCACATTAAATTTAATATTTTAAATGATATTTGAATGAAATTTAGTATATCATTATTCATGTTTTTATGATTTTTACAACTTGATTTTATTTTTAATGTGTGAAATGATATTCTAAATGATCCTTGGGTATTGTTTTAAGTGTATCAAATATTTTTATTGTAGAAATAATTTTATATGGGTTTGAATGTTTTTTCCAAATTATTTAAGTTTATTTGGTTTTAGTAACGGAATTTTCAAGTCTTGATCCTTTTTTAATGATTTAATACCTGGATGGATAAAATTTATAAGAATTACATATTTCATTTATTAATAAGATATTAAAGTCATAAATATAATTTTATGAAGTGTTATTTTATTAACCTCTCATGATTATTCTTTTAATTGATTCTAATGGTCATATGATATATGTTTTGTTTTCATGAGCATGGGATTCTAGGGAAATGGGTTCTTGGAGGTGTGGTGATGGGTGTTATTATGTATCATTGATGTTTTATGTGGTTTATTTATCACTTATAAACTCAAAACTACTCTTTTTATCCTACAAACTATATAACTAAGGAAATGAGGATTAGGATAGTTTTTCCGGACATGGTACACCTTACATAGTTTTGGACTATGTTGAAACACCTACTAAACATTATTATGTTCTGTATGGGGTACCACTTTTTAGGTTAACCCCCATTATACTTGTCATTAATATTATTATTCCATTAGATTGTGTGTTTTTTGTATGTATAGTTTAATCACTAAGGTAGTATAGGTTTCTTGGTTACCGTAACCATAACTTCCCTAGGGCCACTCCTATGATGTTTTTTACTTTTCTTCTTTCCTTTATTCCATGACTTATTCACTATTAAAAAATTTTACGTTCATTTAATAGTGGATCTATTGTTTTTCATATTTACTTTTCTATTTTATTTTACTTGACAAAAGCTTATTATTGTTTACTTATTTCTCTCTTTGATGTACCCATTTTGATGTCTTTAGGTTTATTCTTTAGTAAATAACTATATTTTATGTCATAAAGGGGTTTATATGTAAATTGGTATAAAATAAGTTTCCCAAATTAATTTATTAATTTTCCTTGGTTTTAAATTATATTATCATTATACAGATTAAAAAGGGATTTAAATAAAATTTTCATGAATTCAATTGTTTTCCCTTAGTAAAGTCGGTTCTTTTGTATGAAGATTATTGTTGTAACTTTTTTTTATCTTGTCTTTAGGAATTGTATAAAAGTTATTATTTTCAAAAACAATATTTCAAACATGAATTAATAAAATTTATTGTGAAAGAAAACTCATTGATTATTTTATTAGTGATATCTATCTAGTATTTTAGAACACAACCTACATACACAACTTGGTATCTATAGAATGAGTGGATTTTAGATGTAAAGTTTCATGTTCTCAGGGATATACATCCCTTGGACTCCTCCTTTTGGGTTTCTCATGTATCATGTGTTAGAGATGATGTTGGTTATTTTACTCAGGTCATGATTATATGGCCAATTTTTTATTATGGGTTTCTTTTATATTTATTCCGTCTGTGTATTATAAAATTATTCCATATTTTATTCTCATAATCATGCTCAATTTTATTATGCATCCTTTATGTTATGGATCTGAGATGCATGTATTTTATAGAAATATCCTTCTTTGGTTGTTCCTTATTGAAAACATATTTTTTTTGGAAGTCTGGTAAATGGGAAAGTCATACAATATTTTAGGTAGTTTTCTATTGTTTATTTATTATTATTAGTTGGTAGAAACTATTTACATGTTTTAATACCAGATTCCCAAAAACTAGTTTCTAGATCATGGGGATCATAAATTCCCTTTTGGATATTCCATGAACTATCTTGGGTTTTGGGACTCGATAGTCTGGGTAGTTTCGTGAAATTTTCAGAAAAATACCATAAAATTCAAGGTGTATTAATTTATTTACATTTATTTTTTTGGGTATATTATGAATCTCTAAAATCCACCTTTCATCCAGGTGTGGGTTGTTTTTATTTATCATAAACACCCAATGATGTTTTCTTATGATTAATCCCCTCAATATATTTACCTTTATAATTCAATTATTTAACATGTTGGAAATTTTATACATTTTACATTGGCTCTATAGGGTCCTCCTTATGTTTTCCCACATCTTATAAACTCTAACTTCACATGTTCAGGTTGGTGTTACAATTCTATGTCAATAATACATATTTTGTCATGTGTAAATAACATATCAGTGAGTCACCATGATATTTTTGAAACTATCATTCACAAAATAGGTTTTTCCATCAGTAATATTGTTTTTCTCTTCAATTTTGTGCTTTACCTCAATTTCTATTTCTGATTTTCAAGAATTTGAACATCTCAGTTGATAAATTTCATATTTAAAATTAGTTTTTTATTCTGTAAATGTAGAATATATTATTTATATTAATTTAACACTCAATTGGATTTTATTTTGTCCCTCCAACCATTAATATCATCAGGTGATACTTCAAGGTCGTCCTAGAGGTATACTCTTACCACAGTATAGAATCTTTTATGATCATTTTCCTCTAGTTTTTATTTATATATGATATCCATAAGAAATTCTCCACTGATCTCTTTGTATTCTACAACTTCCTACACTTCAATTTCATTCATGATAATATCTTCATATAAAATTAAATTATAATAAATAATAAAATTATACACTGAAATATTATTGACTTTTTCATTCATTGAGGATTATATTTTTAGTTCTTTATGTCTATCATGTTCTCTGATGTTCTTTGAAAATATTTCATCCAAATACCTAACATTTCCACAATGAAATAAATAATTTATATTATTTCTTTCAAATGTACCTTTTACTTTTTTGAGGTTTGAGTTTAGGAAAAGAGTTTTCTCATTAATATCCTTTTCTTTGGGATCATCCCCCACTATTATTTTATTCATCACATTGAATGAAACTTCCAAATAATTCCCCTTTTTCATGGAGTCATTACCACTATTCCTCATCTAGTATGGAATGATAGTATAATGAAGAATATCCAACCTCACATCCCCTAGGTCACTGTGTTCGAGTACCTATATATTTTCATTGAAATTTGATGGTAATATTATCTAGATCAACTTCACTGTTTTGGTAAAATTGATGATTCTCTAAGTTTGTGCATTTCCTCCACAATGATGTTCACCTAGTAAAACAATTCCCCGATGATCTCATTTGGGTGTATCCTCAAATCCTCATACCTATTATATAGTACCTATAATTTATCATCATATCCCTTAGAATCATCTTTATATATTTAGATAAGTTTTTTTTTCAAATATCATGTCTTGATTTACATGAAATATCGTTTGTGTTTGTTTCTTCTAATAGTGTCCCTCTTAATGCGTTGAGTTAGTTTCCATCGATATCAATATCCATTTTTTCATTCTAAAATAATTCACAACCCTATATGCTTATTGTAATCTTCAGAATGAAAACCATATATACCACCATTCTATCATATCAAAAATAGTGTTGTATTTGATTCTTCCATAATTATATGTTCTTTCCATCAAATATCATAATTTTTGTATTACTGATTACCATAACCATTTCATTTGAGAGATACATCTCCACTGATAACATTTTTCTTTGATACCACTTGTTAGACCCAAGAATGATAAATACCTTAATAGAAAATGAATCAGTGTATTTAGATTCTTTACAAATAACCCTCACTAATGAACATGTTTAGGTTTTTCTAAGAACACTATCCTCCATTAAAATTAATATAGGGTGATAATGAAACTAATAGAGTGACATAAGAAATTTTATTTAGTTCACTCAAACTAGGTTAATCCAAGGATAATGTATCAATGACATACTGATGTTCCGGAAACACTGTGTTTAAAACTTCTATATAGTATATAGTCTCTAGTATGACTCTATTAAATTGAAACCCTCAAAAAAAATAACCCACATTTCTTAACCACTCGGTCATCTTAATGATTCTCTATTTTTATTGTATTGATCTTCATTAACAAAGATAGACTTTACACCAGTTGTGGTGTACCAATATTATTAACTTTTATTTAATTTAATTAATAACAAAACAATGCAATGATATTACTTTATGTTTCAATTCACTCCATTATTTTCAAAAACAAGTCTATAATTATTCTACTATCTATCATTTTTTCCTAATCTATGATCCTTCTTCTTCTATATGAAGAGAATGATATTTATCCACCATCTTTATAGGTTTAACATATTTACCTAATAATTGATCTTATATTAAATATTACTAAGTGTGTATAATTAATTCGAAAAACTCCTTTAAATGTTATTCAATATCACCCATTACATTCTTAATGTTACATCCTAAAAGATAGGAAATTCAAATATGCTGCTATGTTAACATGACTTTATCTTTGCGTGAATATCACCGTCTAGATGTGGTTCTATTCTATTTTGAATCTATGAAAATTAACGTCATCACCTTAACAATATGACATGATCTATAAATACATTTAATTAATAACCTATACATTCAATGGATTTAAATTTAATAAAATATATGGTGAAAAAATGAATATATCGCTCAAATTTTACATTATAGAATGAGTCTCGCTATCATAGTGTGAACACCACAAAAAATATAGAATAATAAAAACCAAGACAAGAATCATCCTAATTTGTATTTTCATCCAAATATATTATTAAAAAATGAGCGATATGGTTCATAGTGTGTCCAAGTGTTTCATGACATGATGGAAAATCTTCACTACCAAACTCCAGTGCATAAAATTCTACCCTAGATGGTTTATAGGGTGTCCAAGTATTTCCTGATGTGATGTATTTTCTTCTCCTAGTTCCAAACTAAAATAAAACACATACGAATTTAATTATCCTGATATATAATATAAAATAATATTATGTGTACTATGATACCATTACTTTTCCATTTACTTGAAAACATTCATGATATTGTGACTTGTGTCATCACAGTGTGACTCTTATCCTACAGATAAAACTTCATTAGGATTCCTCAAAAACTCATTCAACATTTTCCATGACTTTTTACGATCATTTTTAAATCTTATAACATCGTTTTTAATAAAATTAATACAAAATTAACCTATGTAATTTTGAACAACTAAAAACACACAAAACACAAATGATCAAACATCAACCCATTCACAATGTTATTCCATGGGAATAAAGATCAATTTTCTAGTTCCTATGAACTCCAACTCAATATAATTTTTTAAATAATAATCGATTCCATCATATCCATGAATAAAAGCCATAAATAATGAAATATATTATCAAAATAAAAAATAATCCAACTCATCATCAACAATAAAATCTACAGAAATATAACTCAATTTTTCATCTCTAGTGCTCAATTAGGCTAGTTAATAAAATAGTATGCATGAAAAATGTTGTTGAAAGTAATTTATACCATCGGGATTGAATAGATATTGTTGGGATAATTCTCACTTATCATGAAGTTACAATCTATGCACACCACCCGCCTATTATATTGAATTAGAGAGATATACGTGTCATATGAAATAATAAAACTTCCTTGTATAACATTGTTATCAATATGATAAGTTCTCTATATTTATTACTAATATCACTACATTTATTGATAAATTTTTATCACACATAATCATAAACAAATTCATCAAAAAACTTGGTAATGTTGTATAATTAATGTGAGAGAATAATTATAGTCTAAATCAAACTCATGGATCCCATGAGAAGCTCCCCATGAATCACTTTTGATAAAAAATTCATTGGGATAGCCTCATTCATATCCATAAAGAAAATTTTATCTTAGAAAATATAATATCATGGGAGATGCAAATGACTCAAAGGAATGCACTACTGTGTTATACTAATGAAAATAAGTACAATGATATTTATACAATTTCACTTGACCAAGACACTATCAAATTTCATGCTAACAGTTTTAAAACATCATGATATAATTTGAGTAGTTTCAAATGGATTAAATGTTTTCTCCATTATGAACTATACAACTAATATATCTTAAATGGACACTAGGTAAAGAAATTTAAACTTTTTTTTATATTTGGATAGAATAAATTGGTCATGTGGTGCAAAACTGCAGTGAACCAATATTTCATGATCATGTTTTAGATCATTTTTAGTTTTTTATTAATCTATCTTCTATAGGGGTAAAATTATACAATTTACCGTATTAAATTAACTATTAAATGTTTTATGACGGTTTCTTTTAAATCAGGGCACAAATTTTAGCACTGGGATGAGGTTTTGGGAAATTTTGGGCTAGTTAAAATTTAACTAATAATTAATATTAATTAATTAAGTAAATATTTCATAACATAAGATTGAATATAAATATATCTTAAACATTTACATAGAAAGTAATTCTAACATCTACAATGTATTTGGAATTAATTGTCTTACCTTACAGGGTTGTGATTTTTCAACCTCGGTGTTGGTCCCCAATTTGGGCATATTTCGAGTGTTTAATATAAAATACTAAAAATCCATAAAATACCCAATTTAAATATCCTTAATTGTAATAATTAGGGTTAAAAACTATAAACCATAATCAAGGAGGATATTTTGAGAGATAATGGTGATTTTAAAAGTGTTTACTTTGAGGAGGTCATCGACGGAGCCTAGTGTAAACAAATAACATCAATGATATTGACCCAAAATTATGGTTTCAATTATTGTTCTATACATGATGAATTTTTAATTATTCTATGGATTTAAATTCAAATGTTGAATCCAAATACCATTGAATAATTTTGAAAAAATAATCTCCTCCTACGTTTTTTCTTAATTTACAAGATGAATGACAGTGGATGGATGAATGATGAAGATGACATCGATTGGACAAGATAGACTAAAACTCCCCCATATAATATCTAACTCACACAACACATTTTATGGAAAAAGTCCATAGACCACATCCAGTGGTGTGATTTGGGGGAAGGTGAGTTTGTTGATCATAAACCCCCTCTCTCTTATCTCTCTTCCCTATTTCCCTAACTTAAATATATGATGGTGAAGGGTTGTTAATCTGAATTTACTTCACGGTGATGGGTAGAGATTAATGTCTAAGGAATATCGAGTATGAGGGATTGGTAGTAAATAAAAAATGGGAGTGGGATGATACAGGGTGTGAGAAGCGATGACATCACAATGGTGGATCAGAGAGTGGGAAGTATTGTGTTCCATCAATGATGACAACCGACAATGAGTGACAGCTTCTTGAGAAGGAGGCAACCATGTGGATGATACTATAACACCCCAATATTTTCCCTATTTTATGTCTCTAAATTTATTTTCATAGATTCATAACTATGGAGGGTTTTCTTCACATGAGTTGGGTTTACCTAGTAAAGTCCCATAGAAAATCCAAAGGTTTATGTTTCTCATCATTGTTAGTTTTTGGATCTTATGGGACACACACAATGGTGTCTTATATAAAGTAATTGACCTGAATATGGAGTAAATTAGAACTAAGTAATTAGACATTCTTTATTTCTTATCTAACATGTGAGTGAGGTTAGTATTCCTTATGACATCCACATTCTTCTCTCACCCGTTATTCCCCTAGTAGGTGTGTCTTCACTCTAAAGATAGGTTATGGGTTCATGGGTGAAATGAAATCCTCCCTTCCATGGTTTAAAAATTAAAACTGATGCCTCTTTCATTCAAGGGATTATGCATGATTTTTTTATTTTCCAAGACATATAGGGATTTTGTATCCTGGCCTTCTCAATCTATATTTTTGGTGGGGGATTAAGTTATAGAAGAATTACTTGCACGTCTTCAAGGGATAAATCTCTATGAGTATTATAAAATAGCCTTATTTGAGGTTGAATTTGACTCTTCAATTACAGTGAATGATTAAAATGGATATTCTGATTTTCCATAGAATATTATCTATTAAATCAAACCATGGAAATCCATTCTTCCTATGAAAATTCCTATTATCCATACAAGGTGATAAGGTAACATGTCAGGCCATTATTATAATTTTAAAGGTGACATCAATGATATTTTTTATTTGTGTTATTAAGCCTTGAATCTCTTCCATCTCACTATGTTGAGTTTTTTATGGGATTCCCTCATTTTTTCACCATGTTCATCTTCTTTGACCGCCATTTTTCATGAAGCATATTTATCTATTTTTGTTCTTATTTTTAATAAAAAAAATAAAATTTTTATTTATTATTTAATAAAATGGATGTAAATTTATAAATTCAAGTATAAAATTTATATTTCTATGAAATATTTTTAATTTTTGGAAAATATTTATTTTTTTATGAATAGTGAAAATACTCTTCCTTGTGAAGCATTCATTTCTTTTAATTTAAAAAAAATAAAATTATGATTTTAATTTGATCTTCAACAAATATAAGTAATATTTTGTTATATATAATCTTATTATTTACATTTTAATTATCATTATTTCCAATTATATTATAATTTAATTTATGTTCTTACAAAAAATTTCTAAAAAAAATTTTCTTGGCAATTTAGATTTTTATCAAAAATCAATTTCTTACAGTTAATGGAATTAAAGCTTGAATATAGATCTAGATTTTGAATTATTAGTTGGAAATATATTAATTATGTCCCTTTTATTATCTTCAATATGAATGGTAATTGTAGTAAATATTTATCACCCTGAGAGTTGAACGGGTAATTGAGTTTAAAAATAATGTGTTAAGGCCTAATAATATCCCAAGAACATATATTTATGTAATTTTGTGAGTTATTATTGACCATTATCAACAATGTATAAAATATGTGTCAATTACATTCCCCTTACATTTGATAATGACAGTTGTATGTTTTTAAATAAATAATAAAAACAATATGTCATTCAATTTTCATTAATGCCATTAATTTTTCATTCATAATGATAAAATGAGTCTATGTTTTGATATAAAAGATTATTTAAAATATGAATTATTTTTTATCTATGAAATTTAACTATAATATTTAGTAATTTAATAATTACAATTCATGATTATGCTATATCGACCCAATTGTTTTTCAGTCAATAATAAAATCAAGTTAATGAATTTAAAAAGGCCATAATAAATATTTATTTTGATATTAATAACGTACCATGAATATTTTTGGCATATATAACATATTACTGATTTTTTAGAAAAGTTTACATTTGATTTACATTACCACCTTGATGTCATTAAAGTCAAAAAATGTCATCAAAGTCAAACTACAATTTAAAATTGGGCTTAATCATATTTTATTTAATGGTTTCAAATTCATGAAAATATTATATTTATTAAACTGAATGGTTTATAGTGAATAATATAAACCAATTTACACTTATTAATCACTTTTCTATTTATTGTATCTTTATTGACCACTCAATAATGAAAAACATTGTTACTATGTTAATCTGAACAAGGGTTAAAGAGGGTTAAAACTGAGATGTAAGAGTGAAAAAATCACTTAACTCATCCAAATTTTATTTAATGAGATTATTTCAACACATAATTATTATATTTTCAAAATATATCATTTTTTTACTCTTCTGTTAAATTTTATTTAGTACTTTATGTAGTTTGAAGAGTTTTCCTCCCCACACTTATAAAAGGACACCTCATCTCCTCTCTTCCTCACCCTTTTGGAGTGATCTATTTTTTTAAAATACCTAGAAATAAATATCTAAAAATTACCTCATTATATCATTGAGGTTTTAGTTTGGTAATCATATTAAGATTAAAGTTCATAACGGTCAAACAAATTGAGGTTGTTTATAAAATATTTAAAGCCTTTCCTTGCATGTTTTTGTTTTATTTATTCTTATACCTCCATCAAATAAAATTTAGTCATTATGATGTAAAATAAATAATTATATTCCATGTATATTTATTGTATTATATTAATGAATTAAATTTAATCCACCTCATTCTTTTATAAAATTGTAAATGACAACATCGTTTGTGAGTATAGCATACTACCGCCTTACGAACAACTGTAATTAATTTTCCATCACAATGTATTATGGATAGTTATAATGATAGATTAAATTTATATATATGATATTTATGAAATAATTATCCTTATGTAAAGATAATATATAATATCTTTTCTTACTTATCCATCCACTAAAATATTATAATGTCTTTCATACATACTTATAGATCACCACATCTACGAAGCGATGTGATCATTTTTAATAACTGAATCAAATAGATATATTATATAAGTGTATTTACTGAGTTAATATGGTATTAATGATATAATAATAACTTTTAAAATATAAAAAAATACATACCTTATTTCCCTCATATTCTCTTAAAAAAGGAAATAGTAGTAATGCATACGTACGACCTACCATCTCTATGATTGTAACATAATTCATTTTTCATAAAAATATTTAATGGTTGATTTTAAAAGTATTATTACTATATAAAAATTATTATTAATTCCTGATTATTATTATGGAGATGATTTAATAATTAAACCTTTCACCATTTTAATCACACTGATGTAATTTTGGCATATGATCCTAATATTTTCAAAACGCTCAAGGTGAGCTTAGTTGTATAAGTAGTTGAATATAACATTGCAATAAATAAAATAAATGTGTTGATGATTATTAAATTTTTTATTATGAAAATAAATATTTACAATAATTTTATTATTCAGGAAAATTGTGAATGTACATGATGAGTCAGACTTGAGTTAATGTATACATTACCTTAAAAATATTATTTTAAATGTTTTAATGATTTATTTTTTAAATATTTATCTAACATGTCCATATTAGTAAAATTATTTTAAGGTTGTATTTATATAGATATAAATTAATTATTAATTACTTTTTATTTCACCTATTTACTTTAATTAAATGTTTTTAAAAATAGAATTTTTATATATATTTTAAATGGAATGTTTTGAAAAAATGGAAAAGGGAATGTCCCCATTTATCATAAACGACATTAATGAATTTTTCCATCGCCATAATTTTTATCTTATGTTTGGTTTATTTTATAGTATTTTGTTTTTTGTTTCATTAAAATCCATTCTTATATATATTCATTGTATTTTGAAAATGAGTTTTAAACAAAATGGATATTTCTATATATAAAAATGTTTTTATTTTGGGTATCAAGAAATATTTTTATTATGATGATGGAAATAAAATACTTCATGATTTATGATTATGTTATAGTGATTTCTAATTAATTTTAATTAAGGGTGAGCCTGATATATCTCATGATGATGGGATAAGCCGATAGAGCTCTCTAATTCATTGGGAAATGGAATAAAGTTAATCGGTTATAGGTATCTCATTTAAGATTATTTTATTTTTATGAGTAGTTTGTTCCATTTGTAAGATTTATTGTAAGTGTGATATGAATATGATGTATCAATTTTACAACTAGATTTATCCATGACATATGAAACTTTATAGAAATATTTTAATTTCATAAGGTATGTAAATGAGATCATGTTTAGGGGAATGTTTATGCTACTTCAATAAGGGTGAAACAAGTTTGTTCGAGAAAAATGTCTCATGGGTTGTTAATATTTTTAAAGAAACCATTATTGTTTTCCCCTTTAAAATTTATAATGGATATTTTTATGAATACATTGGTTAGAGAATTCAATTTCAAAGGAAATAAATTTTTTACTTTGAGTTCAAACTTTATTATGAAAATAGAAAATTTTTATAATGTGTATTCATAGACTAAGATATTTTTTTATTCTTTTTTGGTGTACCTTACTGAGCCTTTTATGTCCATCCCATGATTTTAAATTTCTTTCATAGGGTTTCAATATGAATAATAAAAAATAATATTTCCATTTAAAATTCTTGAATATTTGTCATGAAATGAAAATATATTTAACTTAAAATATTTTATATCATATAAAAATTGATAATTAGAGGATGTTTCCTCCTATGAAATATAAGGTCATTAATTCAAGATTTGTAAATTATGTTTTGACAAATCTTAAATTAAAAGTTCATAAAAATTCAATAATGTGAATTATTTTCCAAATCTTTAACTAATTGATTGTTTAATATATGTTCTTTATAGTTTTTATAAAACTATTTTTTTAGAAATTTTTTTGGGTTTATATTATAAAAAAATTGGTGAGAACTTTAGGGATAAGTCTAAGATACAGGAACAATATTCATGTTTTGGTAAATAAAATATTTTTTAGTTTACTATCATTGAAATCCAAATACTGATACTGGAAAGTGGATTTGGTTCTGGAATAGATATAATAATGGGTAACAACTTTAGAATGCATAGATTATGTATAACATGATAATCATAGGTTCAATATTGGTTGTCCTAAGAATTCAGACCTATATACACACTCACGGGGGATAATTCTTTGATTAATTAAAATTATTATTACTAAACATCATAAATTTCTACAGGATAGAACCTAAGGAAACTTATGTTAAGCCTTAGTGATATAGGCTAACCCTAAAGTCTCATGGGTTGGTATTTCTATGTTTGATCATAACATTAATGTCATAGATACCAATTCTAGGGTTCTATATGGTGGGAATACATTAATATACATGTATTGGGTTTTGATAGATGTTTTATTTATATATAACCCTTATGTTTGAATTTTGAAAATTTTATTTGAGGAGAAATTATATTATATTTTTTGGGCATAAGTTTAAAGGTATTACTGACCATTAGAGTTTATATGATATTTTATGTTGTGGTAATTATGGGTTATTTCAATTTGGTAATATACAATTTATTATATAAATTCCATGTGATATAAAAGTAATCTGGTTATTAAGTTATTAATGTTATTCTAGATTAATATCACTACTTTTTTGGGGATAATTATATAATTATTTCAAATAGAATATTTTTGGATATGATTGGATTTTATATGATGAATAAAAGTATAAATATATTTTAGAAACATATATTATTTTAAAATTGAATTATGAGGATTCATATTATTTCTTGAAATTATTATCATGTTTTGGAAATTATATGATTACGACATATAAATATTTATATATATGTAATTTTGAGTTACTAATATTGTCTAGAGATAAATATTAAATTGATTATTGAGGACTTTGTTATCAATACACTTGGTTAATTGGGTTTTGAACATGGAGTAATTTTAATATTTATTTATAGAATTTTTAAGGATTGAATTTTGGTTTTATTGTTACGATTTTAATATTAATGTAAAATTTCGTTGTTTTTCATATTATATTACCTTATTCCAAGAATTCATGTTTTGGTTAATGTATAATGAAATGGGTGATATCTTTTTAAAATTTTATAGATCATTTTATCAATTAGAAGTTGATTTTAGTTCTTTAGGATTGAAAAAAAATCGTACTATTCTTTCATTTCCAATAGTTAATATTTGATCTAAATGTGAATTGATTAAAACACATCCAAAAGATCAAATTGTGCTCTTGAAATATAATGAAATCGAGTGAGTATATTTTCCCACATTCTCCTTGTAAAATAATTCCACAACTCTAAAAAAAGGTTCATTGAAAAACTATTCTACCACATTCAAGTATGATTAATTGAAGGTCTTTTTAACATCTATTTGATTCATAGTTTTGTGATCATTAAATTTCTCATAATGATTCACTTATTTGTTATTAATGTTATTTGTAACATTAAATCATTATTTTTAAAATAAATTCTTCTACTTGTTAATATTTTCAATTCCCAAAAATGTTATCCAATTTTGAAACCTAGTTATGTGTCATTCCAAAGGTCCTTAAAATTTTCCTTTCCCTATTTTAAAAAGAATGTTTTATTAACCCATTATAAAATGGGGATTAAAAAAACATACTTTCATATGTAAAACCATTGATTATAGGGCTCTATATAAAATTGGGGGTATTTAATTTTTTAAATAGAGGATAATTTAACAGACCAATTTTTTAAAATAATAACATTATGTTTGATAGTGTAAACGACATGTAACACAGAGCCTAAACAATCTGAAAAAAAATATTATTATTTAAATATGCCTGTTATATACTAGGCATTTACTTGAAGGGTGTGAATATTAATATCAAAATTATGAAATAAATATTAAGTTCATACTAAATAAACATTTATTTATTAAATCTTAGGAAATACGTATTCAATTTGTTTTGTAAACAATAAATGTTATGCTTCAAAAATAAATTTTCTTAAGAAATGATATTTATTAATTTTTAGGAGATAATATTATAATCATTTTATAATACATTTTGAAATTTTATTTGAAAAAATTATTTCATATTAAAATAATTATATCAAAATTATCTTAGGGTTAAATTTTGGGTGTTTTCTTAAACGATTGATTTTTCAATGAATAGTGAGAATACTTATTTTTGTAAAATTATCATTTCCTTTCATTAAACAAAATTATTCCTACAATATTATATTCAATAAACAAAATTATTATTTAATTTTATGTTATAAAATTACTTTCATTTTAATCATCATTATACCAGATTTTAGTATAAGTTCATATTTGTTCTTAAAAACACATTTTTATGAAAATAGTTTTTTCATTGCATGTTGAATTTTCATATTAAATTAATTTATACCACTTCTTATAAATGAATAGTTATATATATTTTCCATATTTTTAAACTATATATTCAAATATTATAAATAGTTCATTTTTTCATTATTAATATTAACCGAAGTAAATAGTTGTTACCTTAGTAAGGGTAAATTAGGAAAACAATGCTAAAGAAAATGTTATAGGGCCTAAAAATATCTCTACCACTTCTCTTTATTTTATTTGACATGTTATTTGAAACCATGACCATAATTGTTTTGAATAAGTTTAAATTTAATTTAACTTCTTTTTGATAATGAACTATTTTCTAAATAAAGAATATAAAATAAATATCATTCTATTTGTCTTAATATATTTAATATTTATTTATAAGGATAAAAGAGTGTATGATAATTATAAAATACTAATCTAAAATATTAATTAATTATTTTATCATTTTAATTTTTTTAATTTTTAGTGATCAAATAATTAACTTAAATTATTTTACAACGCTGAAACAGTTCTTGTATAGGGTGTAGAAAATAAAGAAATTAATTTAAAAACACTAAATGTATTATTTATTGGGATATTTATAATGTATCGTGGGTTATTTTTACATCTATAATTTATTATTTCTTAATCAAAATATTATATTTGAATGGAATTAATATGTCAATATTTTTGAAAAGTTCCAAAAAAGACAATATTGGTATATTGGGTTCAATAAAATTTTCTTTAATGATTTAAAATTAATAAACATATTACCATTGGGAAATTTAATGGGATTCAGCCTATCATATCACTATTTTCCATTTATAGGTCAATTTTAATTTTATAGTAACTTTGTTGACCCCTAAAGAGTAAAAATATTGATTTAATTATAATTATAAAAAGGGTGAATAGTTGTCTAAAACAAAGTTATAAGGGATAAACAATCACCTAAACCTATCGAAATTTTATTTAATGAGGTTATTACGTAACATAATCATCATATATTAAAAATGTATCCATTTTTCCAATTTTCCAAGAAAATTAATTTATATTAATTGAGAAAATTAATTAATTCCAAGAGCTCCCCTACCCTAGAATTTAAATGTACAACTAATCTAATATATTACTCACTTTTTTTGAGAACGATGGTTCAGGAAATTAAAAATTAATTATATCCAAAATATCCCTATCCATGTCCAAAAGGTATTATTTTTGTGAATAATAACTACTTTATGGTCGACGAGTAGTAGTTTTTTTTTTGGAAAAATTGTGGAGGAAGCTTCCATTTCATATTGTGCTCATCAGAATAATTTATTATAGCGGAAAAAATAATACAAAAGGGTTGTTTTGGTGATAGATATGATATTACTTAGAGGCCAAAGTGTAATTGTTGAGTTCTTTAAATTTTTTGAGGAATATTTTCTATATATTCCAATGTTTTTATTTTTTTCTTTATGCTAAAGACATTGTTGTGTCCAAGAGAATGATATATTTTTTATCTTATGCAGTTTTTTGTTATATTCATGGTTTAATCAAGATATATGTTCAGTGAAAATATATTATTTCCATTTGATATTCATCTAGAATAACCTTATATGATGGGAAGTTTTAAACTCTCATAGGAGGTACCCCTGGTGACGAACCATTTCAAGGAGTATTTGAGAGGATCATGATTTCCCTCATTCGATATAATTGAAGGATATTAGGGTAAAAAAGTATGTTGGTTATGAGGCTTTGAGATACTTTTATAATATGATATTATGGTTCTATTAAATTCCTCTTGAGTGCTAAAATTGATTTGATAACTCTTCCATTTAAGTAAAAAATTAATGAATAAATTTTAGATGCGTATGGTGGGAGAAAAATTAATTTAACAATATAGTTTTCTATAGAGTTTGTATAGATCTTGAGATTTTTGAGGGGAATAAAGTGTGTGTGAGGGTGGATTCTCTTTTCATAGGTGTTTTTTTAATATCTCTACAATTTAGCAAGTTTGTTTTTTTATAAAAGGAAATGTTTCATGGTGGTGAGGATATAGTTACGTGATTTGTTTCATAGTTTAGACATAACTCATTTTTTAGCACCAGTGTTATTTGTTCTCTATAGGATAACATGATAAAATTTATTATAGTATATAATATCAGAAAAAAATTCAATAGTTTTGTTAGTATCATAGAATGGCATTTACCGTTGGGATGGGTTGATGTTAAATTTTCGGTCTATTAAATTCTATGTTATTATTAATATTTATTAAAAAAATTAATAATTATATGAGTTATAATATTTATATCATTAAAATGGTTTACCAAATATAAATTTTGATACTGTTGTTGTGTTTCGAATTGTATGTTTCACTTATGTGGGATTTAATTTGTCTATTCTGGGGTCAAGCCCTGGGATGGGCCTATTTCAAGTGTGAAACTATAAAATACCCAATATAATAATTCCTAAATTTTTTAATTGGGATTATCCACCATTGAAAATATTTTTAGAAAATTTATTGAGAACAAATTTGGATACTCCAATTTCATTCTTTGAGTTGATCATTGATGGAGCTTGGAGTGAAAGTGATTCAGGAACCACATTGACCAATTTTCAATGTAAGGATTGTTATTACATACAGGATCCACTTTCTTGGATTTCTGTTTCTTTTTTATGAATTACAATATCATTATGGAATATTTATCCCTATGAATTGAATTTTTACCAAAATTTATTTCCCCTGATTGTTTTCTAGAATTTAATTGGGAAATGTGTTATATTTTTGGTACCCAATAGTTTTCACAACTCCCCCACCACTCACAGATGAGTAATAAACATTATTTTTATGGTTTAGGGACACTATAAATTGATCGTTTCATGATTTAAATGTTTTTGGATCATCATCATTCGATCTCTCTCACTCTTTCCTCTATTTCACTTTCTATTGTGTACTCATTGATAGACCACTGGCGCTCAATATGGTTGATGGATGTGGGTTAAAAAATAATGGATACTAAAGGTGATGGATTACTATTGATGATAGTATTGGATAGGGCATGAGAGTGTGCAGGTGGTGATAATGGAACAAAGAAAGGGTTCCAAGGGAGGAAAAATTAGGGATAGCCATGACGGTGGATTGTAGTGCATGACAATATACTAAATAGGAGGAAAATATGAAAGAAATGAAGATCGGGAAGTTTTAAGGGTGAGGGGTATCTAGGTCTCCACCCATAGTCATCTAATCTTCCATAATCAGTTACCAACCATGTGGTCAGCTAAGCATTAGAACTAGGTTGGGTCCAAACCACCCTACCTAGGATGCTTGGATGTGTGAAATGTGTGGGTGTCACTCACTAGTTCAGGTGCACCGTAAACTAGCATGTTACCTATCTATGAGGTATAATGTTTTTAACCGGTTTAAACCTTCCATCTCCCAGAATTACCATAGGAATCCATCTGACCCTCTGTTAAACTATGTGGTGTTTTTCATATAAATTTCCTTGAGTGATAGTTTTTGGTTGATAAATATCCTATTACGAGCATTGATCCTTATAGATTGAAGTAATGTTATATATTTGGATATCTAATACTATTATTGAGGTGATATAGGTATATTTAAATTATTTATCCATAGAGTGATGTTAATGTTCGAGCATTATAGGTGTTACATGCCTTTGGGTGCGTTACTCACATAGATACACATTGAAAATATGAAAAGGTTTCCTTATAGATTTACATATTTTGTTACTCCCACACCCACATATTCAAGGTGTGGGTCCTCTACATAATGGGAATGGGTTCGACACTCCATTTCTCCAAATAAGAATCAATTAACCCAAAAGTGGCTTTTATATTAATACCAAAAAATGATTTAGCAAAGTTACTCCCCTAATTGATGTGACATTATTTGATCACGTTCAGGTGCTCTAACTATGGTTTTGGGTACTCCCTCACTCTATGTGCTTGCTCTAAGAGGAGCGGGTCCTCCATCAGGGTTTGATACAGCTTTGATCAGCATGGTTCTTAATCAAGGATTGGGTCCTCCACTACAGTTAATTAGAATTTTTTGCCTTTCATGGATGGGTAGTTATTTAAGGAAGGTTTTAGTGATCACTAGACCAACATATGTTCCTTGTAATGGTGTGGGTTTCCCAAAATGTGTCTATAGAGTTAGAATGGACATACTGAGACCTCGGCAGTTTAAATTCTCCAAGTAATTTGTCTCCAATATAATTATTGGTTTCTAGTAGGATATTAAATACAACAATATTGTCAACTTTTCAATTTATAATCTTTTCATTACATTATGAATCCCTAGTTTCTCATGAGATATGATATTTGTTAGAATAGTGATAAGATTTCGTGAACTTCATCATGTCTATACTATTATTAGTTTTTAAGAATATCTAGATTATTTACATGTTTTTGTAACATTCCTTATTACATAGGTTGTTCAAACTTATTGATTTATCTTTAGTTTTAGGTTTTTGGGTGTCCTACTGAGAGTGTATAAACTCACCCATGCATGGGTTCAATGCATGAACGTGTTGTTTCTTTTCAGATAACTCATAGTTCATAGAGGGTCTAGGTCAGCATGGAGCTTGTGTATCTTTTTTAGAGTTTATGTTTTGTGATTTTTGGTGAATTATAGTGGTTAATAATAGTTCTATTTACTTCAAAGTTTAGATATCAATACCAGAGAAATTTCAAAAAAAACAAGCTTTGAAATGTATTATTTCTACTGGATTCGAAAATAAATTCAGTTCTATTATTATTTTTCATTTAACTATATAGTGATGTACTTATCCTTTTATTTTTCATTCATTCCTTGTATAGAATTTATATTCTCTATATATACCACTGATGTTAGTGGTAATTTATTATCTTCGAGTTGTGTGCCTTTTGTGGGTAATTTTTGGATAATCTCCCCCATAATAATTGTTTATTTTTCAATTCTTCAACCCCAAGATTATTGGAGGTTGTATTTGGGTTCTATACATAGCTTAACACAATCCCACAAGGTTCCCTGGTTTGTTATTTCATGTCACTAATAAGGGTGTACTATATGAAAAGAGAAATATTAGTTGATAAGGTGCTAGATGTTTTTTAAAAATGTGATTGATATTAAATTTGTTAAGTAAATGTTTAGTTGTATCAATATCTATGTCACAAGACCTTATTAACTATTTGTTTAGGATATATTCTTGGTAACCCAAAACTAGGCCCAACTCATTTGTGGTTCAGTGTGGTTGACTGAATATTATTAAATGATTGGCTCATGATTGTGACCAAAACATTTAGTCCAGCCCCTAGACCCTCACCCAATAATGTCCCCATGTTTGGGGAAAGAAGGTAGTTATTGTCACCCAAATCGTAGTCAGTGGCACATATGAGAAATTTATTCTCAAATTCCCCTTCCATATGTAGAGTTCTCATTACGCCCAAGGAACCACTTCTTCAAATTAACCACGGAACACCCATGTTCAACCTCAGTTATTACCAAACAACTATCATCTTTAACTTATCAAGCCCCATATTTAATGTCCATGCCAGGGTAATGATTCTTAAACATAGAATACCTACCCACCCTACTTATCCATATAGGGTTTCCTCTCTAATACACAACCACTTCAATTGGTTAATAGTATTTTTGGGTTTTTTCATCTCATCCATGGAGATTAAGCCGGATCCAAATAGTATTCACAACTAGGTTTACGACCATTATAGGGGAATAGAGGTTATGGACCCCTCATTAAATCACTATTAATATAATAATTTAACAAAAAGATAAAAATAGGACTTATATTATTTGTAATTAATTTATATATTATTATTAAACATGTATATGATTCAAATTTAATGAATGGATCATTGATGTGGTTAAATAATCTTAACAATATGGAGATCAATATTTATCCCTTGGTCCTTGGTCTTCCTTATCATAAAAATGTCTTCCCATCATTTTTAAGATATGTATGTTGGCCTATTTAAAGGAAACAATTCAACCATTGGAGGTCTAAAATCCTAAGAAACCATAAATCATATATTCGTGAAACACACTTAGAAACCCAATATTATAAAAATAAAATTTCAATTCGTGATCAAGATTGAAAGATTATTTTATTTTTTTCCTTGATAATCGTTTTTCAGGTAATCATTATATTCCAAACTAATTTGAGAACCAATGGATTTGATAAAATAAATAAAAATTATTTAAATATGTGAATAATTTATGTTATTACCAAAAATAATGTAGGATATTTCAATCTCACCACATTTAAATCTTTTTACTGGTAATATAAAAAACATAGATTTAAGAGTAAAGTTACCATGCTTGTGTCTATGTTTCCCAATCCCATGAAATCAACACAAGGTCATCAAGAATCGAAGGGTGTTGTTTGAGTCATTTATTATATCCATAGTGAACTCCTATCATGTAACATCATAGTGACACATATCACTATAAACATACTTGCATTAACTTACATATTTGGTTAATTCTTAATAAAAAAATAGCACTTAAAATAAATCTACAGAGTTATAATTTATAAAAGGAATCATACTTATGTCTCTCTAAACCCCCTTTTAATTTTATAAAAACCACATTGATTTTATGTGTGAACTGAACAAATTCCACAATAGGATAGTTCATCCTTACTAAGATGATACCACTTTATCGACCCCCAGATACTTAAAATAAACACAGAATTCCAATCTAGAATAGATGGTCCAATGATGGTCTGATTATTTTCCATGTGATTCGATTATAGTAAAGGGAGTGTGTGGAAAAATGGGACCTTACCTTGATCCCTACAAAACACATAACACACCAATCATGATGATGTATTCCCCCCAATTTTGAAGAAAACTGTGGTCACTTAGTTTTACCGACAATAAGCACTATCTATCAATATCGCCATAACCCAACAACCACCATCATTAGAAAATATTGCAAACCACTCACCAGAACCACTGTTAGATAACACCTTAAATATAGAAAAAAACTATATAGAAATATGCATTCACCTACATGAATGCTAATTACATCACCACATCTAATACTAAATATGAATCTGCTTCTATCCAATATGTAAAAAACTTTCTTGGGATGACCTGAGAGATTTCTAGAATCAGTCTACCACTAGGCCCAAATGGAATTACCAGTCCCCATGGTAAGGAATCTAGTACCAAGGTATTAAATTGACATCATTGGGAATGATTTCTCCTGAATAAATTATAAAAACAAATATAATTCCACCTAGTAATCTAGTATGACCATACTATATGTTGGTCATCCAATCAAAAAAGTGATAAAATTTTTCAAAAAAAAACAATAAAATGAGGCTAAAAATGTAAAAATAGATCATGAAAAATAATTAGGGATACTAACCAAATATATTAATTCCCAAACCAACCAAATGTTTAAATAAAACTCAACTAAAAAAATATTGACAAAAAAACTATAATAGAAATTTTTTCATTTCATGGTACATCTGAAGAATAAGATAGTTAAAACAAAATGATGACATAAACACCCATCTACATACATCAAGTGAAGAATATATACTTTATTCCTATAATATACTTGAACCATAAACCAACAAAAAAATGATGCATCCAAGATATACCTGCACTAAACCAATAATATGATAGGTTTGAGAAAAAAATCTAAGGAGGTATTAATTCAAAACCCCATATATAATAGTTAAAAATAAATACAATTCCCACTATATGTAAATAAAATTTTAAATGTAATTTATCTAACATTATTTGAAACCAATAAAATTTCATTCACATTAGAAACTAATTCATTTAAAACAAGAGAATCACACTTTTCAAAAACCCTTTTTTACTATATGTTATAATACACAATCTAAAAAAGGAAATATTTTAAAAAACATAAAGTGGTGGAATTATAAATTGTTTAATATATACTAATCCATTTTTTATTCATTCAAATATTTTTTCAAAAGTACCCCCTTTTCAAATAAAAAAAATTGAAAACAAAACTACATCTTGAATCGAATAAGGCACAAGAAACAATAATATTCCATAAAAAATGATTAAAATGTGTACAATCCTTTCCTATTTCAATATATAATAGGTCAATGTTTATAAATTCCACATTAATATGTTGTTGAATTTCTAACATGAATGTTTTTGATATTATTCATTATTATATTGGAGGTATTCAGTTGAGTGTTGAAGTTCTTAGAGCTCAAGGGCTACACGATATCGAAAACAAGATCATTGGCCATCTGATAGGAATCCATTAGCTAGTCAGTAGTGCTATAAGGGGGTATACAAAAATGAAATACCCACCATCTTTATAGGGGTGGAGGTAATATTTCTGGAATTCAACCTGACAAAATATAGTACCTGATCTCGTGGTTCATTTTATACACCTAGTGGATTTTGATTCTAGAGAGGTTTCAACTGTAATTATTATAAAAATCTAACACATGTGTCCCTATTTCTAATTTTAAACCTTTTTTCTAATATTAGTTCTTTCACATTAATCTCTCCTAGAATCTAAAAGATTTAACTAAACTAATGTGACATAGACAGTGAATTATTCTTAAATCTATCATGAATTAAAATTCTTCATTGTGA
The DNA here is from genome assembly GCA_963277665.1 of Viscum album. Taxonomy (NCBI): domain Eukaryota; kingdom Viridiplantae; phylum Streptophyta; class Magnoliopsida; order Santalales; family Viscaceae; genus Viscum; species Viscum album. Next base: position 660,721,359 of record OY728140.1, read on the forward strand.
TATGAAAAAAACTATATGACGATTCTATTTTTTTCTATAATGATTCAAAGATGAATTTTAATTTTCTCCATATGTCAATAACATATTTATTATTTTTACAAAATTTTTAGATAGTATTGATATCTATAAATAAAAACGTACATTCGATGTGTAAGTATTTATGGGTCATATTCCTATGCCTCACCATAATGATAGATTGATGGTAGAACCTTAATCAATTGATGATTATTTGTTATATTGGTGGTGGTATAAACATTTCAATGAAAACCACTATTTCCTATATATATAACTCTCATTAATGGGGTATTTTTTTAGGTAAGACTTATTCAATCTATCATTTTCGAACTCATTCTTCTTGAATCCTAACTTGATTCTATTTTCAATTAATGGATTGGTAGTGGAAATAAGATCATGGGATATACCTAATGATATATTCTAGAATTGATGATGAATTCAAGATCCATTTTTTGATGAGAATTAGATCAGGTGAATTCTCATCCTCTCCTTTGACATGCCTTAGAATTTAGTGTGTTGGTAGATTTTGTAAGGTATGTGATTATAGAATAACCTTATTTATAAATAATCTCTATGATATTCCCTTCTAAACCTATTTTATAAACAATAATATTAATTATATATCCTCTACATATGAACTATCTTTTTGTGGATAAGAAATATGATTCAGAATTTTTTCATTGAATAACTTAGATTTCTTCATCAACAACTATGACGTTGAAAGTTTCATACTATTTTTGGATCTGTTATAGACTTATTTCCTTGGTATGATTATTATATTAGAATATTTTGATGATTGTGATTGATTTTGATCATATGTGGGTATGTTTGTAACTTATGAGTCTCTTTCATGATTCTTAATTCCATGAGTGTTTATAGAGTATCTTTTTACAATGCATTGTGGATGTTGAGTAGAATATTCACTTAATACCTTGAGGATTTAGAGTAACAAGTTTTGCAGCCTTATAGATATCCCTTTATAATATCCAAAATTTATTTTGATTATCCTTATGGAATAGACCAAGGGAAGGTTTGATTAAGGATTATGGTAAATTCTTTATCAAACAGGTGGTTGGTATAGTTTTTAAGCTTTCTTGGGCATTTATTATTATTGTGGAATACACCTACTTATATAATTATATACATTGTGTTCCATGTATTATTAACTCTGATATTTTGTCTTTTTTTGTTACTTTTATTATTACCTTTATATTTATTATTTTTTATTTGGATTTGACATGATATTGAGGTTATATCCTCCCAACCGAGTGCATTCATATCCTTATTTCTAGTCAAAAGCATCATGAATATAAAAACATATTCATGAAGTATTGTGACTCACATGCTCGGTCCCTATGGTTTGGGATAGAGTGTTGAAAAATTTTATCATAGAAATTTTTTTCTTTTTTCGTTTGTTTACTTGGGGAATATTCGAAATTAGATAGGATGTGTTGAAATTGAGTAAGGGAGTTTCCATGTTTTTGGAAAAAACTTGTGTAATGGACCACTAAGTTGCCATTTATTGGATTGCATTTATAGTTTTATCAGATTTTAGGTTTATTTAAGCATCATGAGTAGGCATGTTAGATCACAAGAAATATATATACCTATTGTGTTCGATATATTTATTCTATAATTTAATACCTTTGATTGTGTTATCAGTCTAGGGGAGACTTGTATTATTTATTTTGTGATATATCTATTTATCTTTATACTAAGATATATCTATACTTGAATTATTTATTTGAACAGTAGTTTAATATTTTTTATTTATATATATATGTCTAGAACTAAAATGTAGGTACAGATGACATTAGTTTATGCTCTGATGGTTATACAATGGATTATGGGTAGACTAATAATAAAACCTTATGTGAACCCATAAATTAGCTAGGATCTATCTAAAACATTTTAAATGTTTCCCTTCATGTTATGGAATATTATTCCACATAGAAGACTAATGGGATCATTAGATGACGTGGGTCCAAGTGAGACCTCTAGGGAAGATTACCCTATTCAACCACCTTCTATATAATAGGGTGATGTAGAGTATTCACTTATACATACTTTTGTAGAATATGTAGTAGGTACACCTTTTCCCTTTTTAGGATCCTCCCCACTTGTTCCTACCTTGGGTGGATTGGAACAAAGTTGAATAGTTTACTAAAACAAAGATTAGCTACTCAACCACCCTTCATCATTTTAGGTTACTAGTGGAATATATAATACAAAGGAACTGATAGATTTCATTGAGGGTGTATTTGACCACATGGAGAAACCAGCTTATATAAAGGTTCATATTTTAGTGTTTAGGTTTTATGAACCCACAATGAGGTGTTATTCCATGATGGCATAGGCTAGATGATGTGAGGGTCTCACCTAGGATTCCTTTAAATATCTATTCTTTAGAGAATTATTTCTCGACACTCTAGTTGGATGGTGTATATGAGTTCATGTAGATATAAGTGGGATCCAGGATTATATTCTCATACTCAACATTTTATACTGAGCTACTTCTGTTTCCCCCACTCTTGGATAGAAATAAGGCACATGAGGCTTGGAATTTTGATATATAAATTCATTATGACATTATATGATAGGTTCAAAAGTTTGACTTGATGGCATGCAATGTATTTCTAATAAAGTCCTTGAATATCAAGAAGTTCCTAAGGGATGATTATGTAGTTTGTATTATTACACCTCTCAGTACTCATGCATTTGAGCCTCCTATTTCTAGGACGAGTTTCTACTATGGTAGGAGGAGGAGGAAGACTAGATACATGAAACATAGTGGTTGTATTAAGGTAGACCACATTACAACTATTAAAATCCACACAATATGAGTTCTATAGTGATTAAACTTTTGATGGTTGTTTTGTATAATAACATCTCCAATATAAAACCACATAAAAAGGGTTGTTATTTAAGAAATAGGGGGAATCTATAGATGTATTTCTCTAGGTCTTTGAGGATGTGTCATAGATGGGGTGTAAGATAGACATGATCATGGACCCAAGGATTTGGCTAAAGATTATAAGACTATTCTCAAATGATGAAAACTCATTTGAGTCATATGAATCAGGGTCAGAGATTTCAATTTGAGGTAGGATAAGTATATGTACTGTATTCGACTCCAACATATAGGGGTTAGGGAATATATATTTTTTGATGTATGATCTTAATAAAAAAAAATTACTTCCCATTTTGATATTAGTGTTTCTAAACCCTTCGTATCTACATAATTTGGTGTAATAATTGACTTAATATCCAAGTTATCTTCTATGTCAATTTCCCTCAATACATATTGGGAAAAAAATATACTGTCTATATTGATTCCCATATAGATTAATATTAATTTTTCATTATGGAAATCTATTATATTTGATGATTCTAGAGATAATCAGCATCGATATGATTCTCGGCATGAACTGGTTGACCAGTTTATTTTCCCACGTTGATTTATCTCAAAAATGGGAATAATTTACATTTCCCATGGGTGATAAGTTCATGATAACCTATTAAAGAGTGTTTGGATCATGTAGAGTTGGTCCATACCTCTGCCAACTTGGTATGATCATTTCCTAGATCGTAGGTTTGACTCTCTCAATAGGATCGGTGTAATACCACTATTATTTTCCAGTAGTAATGGGTCTCTATCAAGAAATTTTTATAGATGAATTCATAGTACATACCCATAATAAAATATTTGAGTTCAAGATATAACTTTTTCTAGTTACACAACTAAATTCAGTACCCTCGTATCATAATCCACTGGTTCCGTTGAAGGAAATCAAGCTCCGTATTGAGGATTTTGAGAAAATGGTTTTATCAAGTTCAGTACTTTACTATATAATGCAGATGATTTTTTCATATCAAAATAATATATTAGTCTTAGATTCTTTGAAAATTAATGGATGAAAAATATGCAACAGTGATGAATAGAATCCTTTTTCTTGCATCAATAGTCACTATAATCAGTTGTGAGGACCCCAGTGGTTCGCTAAGATTGATCAATGATTTGGTATCACCAATTCTCGAATAGAGTAGAGGACATCACAAAGACATTATTTCGGTGTTAGAATGGGATATATGAGTAATTTTTCATTTTTTTGGACTATTAAATGAACCAACAATGTTTATGAAATTTATGAAAAATATCTTCCCTCTTGGTCTTTACTTGTTCATAACGATGTTCAATGAAAAAAAAATTTCTAATAAGTATACTTATAAAAACATGTCTAATATCATCATAGAGTATTGAGTAAACATCGTGTACATCATCATTATTCTATGATGTCAATGTGTACAATTGGGATATAAGAGGATATGTTCTTAAGTAATGTTTTTTATTTTTAGTATATCTGTGGATCTAGAGAAAGTAATGGTCGATATGACTTAGACATTCCATCACAGATATTTTAGATACAATTATTTATAGGTTTAATGAGAAATTATAAAACATTTATCAAGTAATTTTCCTGTTTACCAAGACACTTGACTATTCTGAAGATTAAAGCGCTAATGTTCATGTGGTTAGATTACTGTAAAATGATATTTATTGAGCTAAATAGGATGTGGACTACATATCTAGTGTTGATTCATCCATATCTTAGTAAAATTTATTCTATATACTACGATGCACAGGGATTTGTCTTCTGTGACATCCTAGTTCTGATTCATTAATAAGTAACTAAACTCGGCTGGTCACATGGCCTCAAGTACATGTGCCCATATTCCAGAGCCTATTAATCAACAATGTGGGTATATGATGGAATGATGGGTAGACTATACCTTCATGATAATAGCATAACAAAATGGTTCAATAAAAGAGTAAATAGTGGAAACATTATAAATAAAAAAACTCAAAATAGTTAACTACCTAGATAATATAATCAGACCAAAAAAATCCACAAGAAAAACCAAATCTTGGATTATACAAAAATTATTTCATGTCTATATGCTAAAAAAAATTGAAATAAAAATAGACATAGCAGCATGTATATACAACATTATAAACAGAAATAAAAAAAATTTAAAAATATTTCCCATGTACCATAACGATTATATGTACATTTCAATAATACAATAATCCATCTTAGTACAAAAATCCGGAATTCATAGTTCGAACCTCCCTTTTTTACCTACCATTTTACATGAAATTTTTCTAGGTACCAATCAGTGGCCCCAATAAGGTGTGAGGTATACTATGTTTTCCACCACCATTGATGTCTATATATTTCATGAAATTTATATAAAATTAGTTGTGTGTAGGTATAATTTTAAACATGTATATATGAATATAAAATCATGTATGTGTATATATATATATCTATATATATAATATGTGTGTAACACATATAAACAAATATATACATATACATTGTACTAACCAAGACCTGAGTCTTTAAACCAAAGCATTGTTTCATAACCATAATAGTGTCATTTTTTAAATAAGGTTCATCACGCCCATCTATCTAATAAGGTAATATTGGATTCTATACTTGAGGATCAGGACTCATATAGGATGTTATACCTAAGGATCATGTATAATTTTGGATGTAATGTTTGTGGATCATGTGTAGTAATGGAAATCATGCCCAGGGATTAGGTATAATAAGGTAAACCATGACCATATATCATGTGTAATAAGGGATATCATGTCCAAAGATCGTGAATAATGAGAGAAAATATTCCCATTTGTATCATATGTTAATAAGAGATTCTCTGACAAAAGATCATAATTAATAAGGTATTAAATTCATTGAGATCATGTATAAAAGGGGATGATTGGTAGTCTTACGTTAACATAAGCCACAAGATAGTTTACAATCATTTTAAATATAATTTATTCATGGATAAAATCCATAATTTATATAAGGTTCATTTTACTCGACCTTACAATTCACTTACATTTAATCTAATTTAGTCATTTCATTTTTTAGTATGTACGAGACCACTTAAAATTTGGTTTGGTCACATAAGAATTTGTAAATTAAAGGGTATTTTATACACACTTCAAGATGATGAAATAGTAGAGGTGGTACATCCTCTTATAGGTAAAATAGTGTACAAAATCATTTTTAACATGAATAATGAATAAATTTAAGATTTTCCATATTTTTTGTCCACACATATAATTTTTGTCATGTTTTAACAAGATACAAGATATAAAATAATAGTTCCTTATATGAAAAGAGATAGGCTACGTACCTAATGATGGAAGATTACTGTTCATCCAGTGTTAGCCGTAAGTACAAGATATAATGAAATAAATTAGAGGAATAAAAAATAACGTGAAAATAGGGAATAATAGCTAGAATGGATTTACAATTATGCACAATGAAAGTAACAAATTATGGAAGGTAGATGATTGAATAGATTACTAATATAGATCCAACATGAAAAATGGTAAATGAAATAGACACCAAATATATGAGATTTATTAAATCCAAGGTTATATTTCAATAGATATCTAAAACTTGATTACGGCTATTGTTTATACAAATGGAATGAGAAAATATGGGGGTAAAGAAAGAGGAAGGAGTTTGGAAATCTTAAATTCATTCATTTTTAAATTGGTGCATGGTTTGGTCACACATGCCTCTAAACATTGCACCATCCTTGTGCACTCCACTTTCCAAGGGGGTAAACCCCACATATTTGTGGTGAATATTTTGGATAATCATTCATCTCTCATGTTATTACCCTTGTATCCCACTACAGCACCCCCACACAGATTCACCAAATTTTGTAGCCTCATGTGCATGATTTAAAAAAATCTTTGTATGGTCTGTTCTCTCCCAAAAATAAATCTCTAAGGACTAAATAATCCTAAAATTCTCTAAAACCCTTCCATAAATTCATGGACACACTAATTTAAACAAAAATATAGGACAAATCTAAATTTAAATGGATCTATACCTCAAAGGAAAAAATAAATGGTACAATCTCCCCTTTTTAAAGCAACATGTCATCGAGTTTCCCTTCTAAGGGTGGTATAAGGTCATTAGAATTTTTTTTGTCCACTAGGAACATATATTATCCTCTTGATCCTACATGTCAACTTATACATGATTATTATACCATATAACCCATACTAGAGTCATTGACCTTTCTCAAAAAACCTTCATGCTCCAATCAAAAATTCATTTAGGATGCTCTTCAAATAAAGGTTCAACTAATGGTTCAATTTAATTAGGGTAAATAAAATGTGAAAGATCATAATTACAAAGGTATAGATGAGATACATGGGACATGTTTTAATATCTTAGTACCTATGAGTAAGAACTATCTGATAGGGTACTGGCCTGGCTGTATTCAATATCTCAAAAGGTCTGACATAATGAGGTGATAACGTATCCTTTATCCAAACCTATCTATGCCCTAACTTGGAGAAAAAACATAGAAACCCTATTTATTGACCTTAAAATCCATAGTAATCCTATGTAAATAGACATAATACTTCTACATATACAATTTTGTAGACATACATTTCCAAATATGCTATATAATATTCGTAGTATGTTAAATGAGATAAGGACCCAGTGGAACTCCCTCTCTTGACACTACCCAATATAGGGGTCAATGATATAACATACCATATATAAGATTGTATGGTTTTGTTTGAATTGTAACATGGAAACAATGATTGTAATAAAATTCATTAATAAGTAATTTTTGTTCCCAAGAAACTCAAAAATCAGGGATGCGTGCTTAGAGCATGTCCTCTAACACCTGTATTATATGCTACAATGGTATGTCGGTCTATGGTTGAGAGGGTATACTCAGAAGAACCTATAAACTCATCACTCCAACCCCTTAAAGATCTGGGCTGAAAATTAATTATCTCTATCAAATTAAATGTTTTTGGGAACCCCATAACGATGTGCAATCTCTCATATGTAGATTCTTCCTTGGTCACCCACTAAAATAATCTCCCTGATAGGTAGGAAGTGGGAAACCACTGTCATCCTGTCAATGATCAACCACACTACATCATATAAATAAGGATGTATAGGTATTCATGTTACAAAATATATAGTAAATTCATCCCATTTCAACTCTGGAATGGCCTATGACTACAAATTTCAAAATGGTTTCTAGTATTCTATCTTCACCTTTTGACTGGTTGAACACTGAGTAACGAATCCCATGATCTCTATTTTCATCCATATCCACTAGTTCTTGGAGAATAATTCATGGTACATATTTGTGATACAGGGATGTACTTATCAATAATATTAATGAGACACTCTCATAAAATCCTATAGAATGTCTATAATCACAAAAAAACACCCTTAAAATCATACGATCTCAGTCCCATCAATGACCCAACCAGATAGTGGGTCGTTACTTAAAACTCTCTTCCACTGGACCATGGCCATGGGATATATCTCATCTCTACTATATCTATAATTGAATAGGTCACAAATAAAGTTATATGTTTATTATTATCATTATTATTATGAACCTCAGGATGCATTTCAGAAAATAAGGCCATAAACTATCACTCGCTACTAGCCTCTTAAACCACCTGTGTATAAGTCTTCCTACTCAAAGAATCTACCTAAACAATTCCATTTTAGGAATATAAGAAATAGAAAAATCAAATGGAAATTGGTATATGAACAATATTCAGTATCTAAGGTATAGATCATACTGTATGAAGATGTATTTGAGGCTTTTGTGGCCCATGTAGGCCACAAAATGCTCTCCCAGCAAAAAATCATTTCAAAGAATCCAAGTCATGTACCACATCTTGTAGTTAAATTTTTTATTGGGTAATTATTCTGTTGAGGCCTCAACTAGTGAGAGTTATTCTCAATGAATCAATATTCTTGCATCATAACAACTCTTAGCTCGAATCCTAATGCATTATAATAAACCATACAGCCTCTACAAGATACTGGTACAATCATGGTTGGAACTAAATTTAATGTTCCTTTCAACATTGGGAATTATTTATCAAAATGTTCTGAACATAATTATTTCCCACCATTCTTTTTCTGGCCTGAAATTGGTGCTTCAAGGCATGATAAATTTTTTATAAAGAGACTGTAATATGTGTATTTCTCCAAGAAACATCTTATGTCAAATACATTCTTAGGATTCTCCCAATATTCAATGGATATCACCTTACCTAGTTCAATAAATAATCCTCCATTTGATATTATTTTACCTAGTAAATGAACATTATCATTATAGAAATGAAATTTTGTGGCCTCAGAATACAACATATGCTCTCTCAGTGTGCATAAAATGATATCAAGGGGTGATCATCCGAATTATGCGAGTACGCCAATATGTCATGCATAAATATTACAAAAAATTAATCCATATAAAATAAGAAAAACTGATTCATTGGATATAATAAAATAGTTGGAGTTTTCATGACAATAAAAAACATGACTAAAAACTCTCACAAGTCATATATACTATGAAATGTTATACATGTTATAATTGAAGGTATAACCCACACCTAATGATAAACCAGCCCCAAATCAATATTAGAGGCCACCTGATCTCATTTTGGATGATCAAATTGATCACATATATGATATTGTGGATATTGGTACTTAACCATTACTTTGTTCAACTGAAAGTAATCCACACAAAGTCTGAGGGTCCCAATAGGATTCTTGGTGAAAATCATGCGAAAACCCCATGGATAAGTATTTGGATATATAATTCCATTAGGTTATAATTCAGATAGGTATTTTTTGAGATCCTACAACTCAATAGTAGCCATCTTATATGTAGGAATGACTATCAATACTTCTCTTAGGACTATATCAGTAATAAAATCCACCTATATCACTATAGGATGTTTATGGAAGTTTTTAGGGAAGGCGTACTTAAAAAAATAGACTATATAAGGGGAATATATTTGATGTTTTCCTTAATCCTCTATATGGAGGATAGAAATCTTGGATGACTCTCCACCAAACCCAAGATGCTCTAGTTTAGCGTGACAGACCTGGATATCCAATTCAACTATATGAATATAGATACATCTCTATGGGGATAAAAATGAAACCCTCTAATGATATAAACCAACATGTTCTTGGTAAGGAACCAACCCATTCATCTAAAGAAATATTTTTGAAACTATCATCTCAAGGAAAAAGAGGTTACATATGAATCGATAGCTTCCAATCTCATGGGGATACTCTTTGAATTGGTATACACTTTCTTCTCACACTCCGAGTAAGGTATATAGGGTCATGAAACCACATAATAAGTCTATATATAGCTCTCAGTTTTTCATAATAGTAACATACATAAAATAATGTGGAGTACCGGTTTCTAAAAAACAGGACACTATAATTGAAGCTTCTTAATTCTTACATGGTACTATAGAAGTTGTGACACTGTTTTCCTCTAGTATATGATGTACTGATTGTAGTTGGCCAGATCCATGATGCGGAGCAACAGACTAAATACCCTAGGTATTCCCACTCTATTGGTTCTGTAATAGATGTGTCTACCAACATTTTCAAATACCACATTCTCTGCTAGAGTGTTTGGTAATGATCTAGCCACCATTTTGGATAGTATTTTCTGATCCTGATATTGAAGGCATAACTAATGAGGATCTTATACCACTAGGAATTGATGGTAAGGTCCTAAAATATCATTAAATATTCGTCATTCAATCATGAACTTAGAACTCAATGGGGTACTTGGGGAACTGAGGATTGTTAATTCTCGTCTTCCCACACTGATGAAAATCTACATAATTATCAATGTGTTCCATCTATATACAATTTTCTCCATTTTAAGACTCAAGGTAATTCTTCTTAGCACTAAATGAACCAATTTCTTGTCTTGGTGTTGGACCACCCCGGCCCACACCCTTCGCTGCCATCTAGTTTCATTCAGTGATGAGGGACTAGTTCACTATCTCACAAAATATGTACTATCAAAATACATTCACATAAAAAAATATGGGGTATATAATTCTATCCAAAAGTTATCTCAATGTCTCCAAATAATCACAAAAAAAAAGAGTCATTGGGAAGCATGAATTCATTAGAGTAGTCCATGACAGACACAGTACCCTACTGCAGATATATAAACACTCTAGATCAATCCTCTCTTAGGAATTAAGAAAATAAATATTCATTAAAGAGTACAAGAATTTTTTCCAAAACATACCTTTATGAAAAAACATCATGGGTGATAACATCACAAAATCTAATATCCTAATAAAATGATATATAACTTGCGAGATTTACCTTTTTCTCTAGAGGTTTCTACAGATGCTCTGTTATAGAGATCATGGACTCTAGCCATGACTCAACAGTCTAGGGGTCACCATCCCATGAGACTGTTTGAGGATAATACTACAATAATTCTCCCCTAAAATCTTCCATTGTAGGGTATGGTCAGGGGTATCCCATCATATACTACATAAACTATAGGAATCCTTATTGAAAGTAGGAAATGATGGGCATATCAAGAATAGTAGTAGGATTCTCAGGTTTCACTATTAGAGGTAATATTATTGGCACAAGTCCCACCATCTATGAAGCATAGTCACATCCACCTTCTAGGAATATGACCTGAGGTCATCATGGTGACATATTAATGGAATCCCAATGAATTCCTTAAAACCTAATTTAATTAAAATTATAGATCACAGATATTGAAATAAGAACATATGCTTCTTATGTGAGAGTTAACCAACATATTTGTGATCATTAAAATAAGTATACGTAGTCTTAGAATATTAAAAGAATCGAAAGAGACACTCCCTACTACCAGCTAATACAGTCGGGTCAAGGAAAAGTCACATACCTCATTATAGATGTCCTATTATATGGACCGTTAGCTACAAGGTATAATGGAAAAACAATTTGATTTTCTGCTAGAACACCCATTAATAGTAACGATTTTTTTATGTTTAAATTTTTCCATGTTAATATATATGTGTGTGTTTTTGTGTGTGTGTATATATCACAATACAGTAATATGGGTAACTTTTCATAATTTATAGTGGAATAAGATTTATATGTTCCAGTTATAACGTCATGTAACTACCACTCTACCCTTATATGTGGTATTATTATGTCACAAGTCATATTAAATGATTTGATTTGATGAATATCCATCTTAATTTATAATGTAAAGGATATGTAAATTATAATTGGAATTCATGTAATAGAAATTAGTTAATTTCTCAATCCATGTAAATAATGGTTTATGGTTCTATGACATGATAATTGGTTAGTTAAAGATCCACAATTAATCTATACATGAGGAAATCATTTAGGAGTATTTAGAAACATTAATTAAAAAATTATTAATATAATTTTCCCAATATAAAAATTAATTAGATAAGAAATATATCAATCAAATCACTAAAACATGCTTTGAAAATGCACATGATAAAATAAATATGGAATAGAATATGCATGGAATTCAAATATCGACATTTCTATAATGATGAATGATCAAAAAATAATTTCCATTCATATCTAAGGGTAAAATGTGAATCCAAAATAATAAACACCAAAAATATTTTGTGTCACCCAATGGTAAAATTTATTCAACTAAAATAGACCAAAAATTGAAAAAAAGTATAATATACATAAATCAACTTTTTTTTCTATATGTAAGTCAACTACTCCTAGTCACATAATCATTACTGAATTCTATCACATTCTACGTCTCCTATATAATAACCCAAAAAGTGAGATAAAATGATGAAAAATCCATTCATACTATTTATAACATCATATTTCCGATTCACCCATAAGTTTCCAAACATGACTTTCTATGTAACCTTAAGAGTGCGTCCCCATAAACCAGAGGTTTCCAACTAGAAGAAATGGTCTATTATTGAATAGTAGGGATACAATACCCTGATGTTCGTAGTGTAGAATATTGGTATAATAAAAGTGTGAGAATAAAAAAAATATAAGTGAACAACAAGAGAATTTTAAATCTTACATATAATATAATTAAATAGGGTAAATCCATGAGTAAAACCAAATCCAGGATCATAAACAAAATTTCATATTGTTTTTATGAAATAAAAAGTAAAAATACAATGAGACAAGGTAGAAGCACATAAATCATGTGATACAAAAATGAAAATAAAACTAAAAAACTATCTCCATGTTCATTATGAGAATAATATATGTCCTCTATTCTGTTACTATATCCTAGTACATAAATTAGGCATCCATAGTTATATGCTTCCCATTTCCCCTACATGTATTCATAAAGTATATTCTGGTACCAATTAATGACTAAACAGGGTGTGAGAAATACTTAGTAGGACACAACCAATGGATTATTATATGATACAACCAGTGAATATAAAATTATCATTGTGCAGGTATAAAAATTATAATGCAGTAATGTAAATTGTAACTAAGTCATCTTGGGTTCCTAGAGGACACCCGCTTGACTATACTTACATCCACCTATGTTAGGATATCTATAAATAAGTTTCACTATGAATATATGTATATACAAGAGTTTATATATATATACCATATATGTATAACATTGATTAAAATGTATATAGATATATAGTACTAACTAGGACCCGAGGATTGAAACCAAGACATCCTTGCATGACAATAATAGTCCAATATTTTATATACGAGTCATCATGCCCATCCATCTCATAAGTTAATAAAGGAATACATTCCCAAGGATCATGAATGGTAAGGGACTCCACTCCTGAGGAACATGTTTAATAAGGGACTCCATTTCGGTGGATTTTGTGTAATAAGGGACTGATTAACCGAGGATAATGCATAATAAAGGATGCCATTCATGAGGATCATGTGTAAAAAGGGGCTCCATTCCCAAGGACCATGAATAATAAGGGACACCATTACCATTTATCACAATACTTTATAAGGGAATCCATAATTGAGGATTGTGAATAATGGAAAATTCCATGAAGGAGGACCATGTATAATCAGGGTTGATTATTGGTCATGATTTATAATAATCCATGAGATTTTTTCCAACCATTTTAAGTTTTCTTTTGCCAGTTTAATATTCTATAATTTATATAAGGTTCACATGATGTGGTAATAATATTCACATAAATTTAATCCAATTTATTCATTTCATTTAGAATTTAATCTAAGACCTCTTAGAGGGTTTTTTGGTCACATAAGAAATTATAAAGTCATTGAATCTTCATAAACACTTAATAATAGGTCTATGTAGTCGAGGGGGGATATACTCCAAAAAATAAAACTGTGTATGAAAAAATTTGTAACTTAGATAAATAATCAATATAGTATTATACATATTTTTTGGGAAACATGCTGAAATACAATCATGCGGCAACATATTTCTACATATAAAACCACAACCCCATAAATATAAAGTTACAGACCACTTTACTAATGGTGGTAGATGAATCATCATCTAATATTTTTCACTAATCCTAGATATGACATAATTTATTAGATAAATAAGAAAATAAAATAAAAAATAGGGCATATTATCTCAAACGTATTTAGAATTACTTATGGTGAAATAAATGAAATAAGAAAGATGATTGAAGATATAATTGATATGGATCCAACATGACCAACAATGAATGAAAAAGATTCAAAATAGTGGAGATGGAAAAAAAGTAACATGGATGAGAAAATAGAGCTCAAACATGAGGGAGGATACACTGTATAAAAATGAGAGGAGAAAGGCTAGGGTAATTTAGAAGCATGGTTGAGTGAAATAGAAAATTCAACAAATTTTAAAAGGATTAATGGTTTAGAGAGACAGTTTGAAAAACTATGTACAAACCATACACACCCCATTTTTCAGTTTCTCAAACCCCTCACGGTTACAACTCTTGTTTTGGATAACCATGAATATCCTATCCACTCCCCTTAAAATCTCATTACATCACCTTGCATGATTTAACCAAATTGTGCATCCTCAAGTGGACATTTAAATCAAGTTGTTATTCTGGTCTGTTTCACTAAGAACCATAGTGTTAGGCTCCAAAAAACCCTTAGATTCTCTCAATTTAATGAAAAAAACTTATCATACATAGATATTACATTTTTTATTAACATTCATGAAATTACAGAAACACACACCTAGGTATTGCAAAGCTATAGTTACTTTGGAAAATTAAAACAAAATATTATAAATTAATTAAATATCATCAACATCACTCATAAATATCTTTCAATATATTAATCTTCTAAGACAGACCGTAATTAAATCCTTTATTCATAACTTGGGGAAATAAAACATAAAAAATGGTGATATCATAATACTAGTAAGGGTAAACAATGTAGGAAATAGTATACAATGAATATAAGGGTATATGAACATGAGAATAAAATTTAAAAATCATACCCTATATATAATAAACCCTTGACCCAAGTCAAAGAATAAATAATGAATGTTCATGAGATATGGATCATAATTTACTCAAGGATCATGATCCATGGTAACATAAAATTAGAATATGAAAAATACTTTTTTGCATATAGATAATCATATAATATAATTTCTTTATTTTTCAAGGCTCATTTACCAAACTACTATAGTGTAATTAGTACTCTCTCTAACCCATCATAATAGTACAGGTTCACTCCCAATATTATCATAGTGGAAAAATTCTCTTAATGAATTGGGGTCACTCCCCATTATAGTCTTGTTCAACTCAATAGATATCAACATTTACCTAATGAATTAGAGGTGAATATATGCACCACCCTTCTCATAATGAAAATCATATATGTGTGTTCCACAAGACAATGAAAAATTAATCATCTCAAAACCCATGAAATGAAATGGGTTTAATAAACATTTAATCATTAAATTACAAGAGGTCAAAAATTGGATTTATAATCATTTCATTATTTCATGAAATAATAACACAAGGAAATAGAAGTGGGTTTCATAATTATTTTTTTCATTGTATATCCCTTGGAAGAGAAATATGTTTCATAAATATCTTTTAATCATAAACACAGACCATTTAGTGAAATAATAATAACAGTGTCCAAGAATCATATCCCATATACATAAAAACTTATATTAAAGAATGTCATTCTAGATAGAAATTTATTTTTTAAAATATCACTTGGATCATTTCTTGATGAAAATGGACTTTCCACTTTTTTGAAAAAACATTTTAAAACATAGAAAAATTACAAATACATTTATTTTAAAATAACCTCAGAAAAATATAATGTATGATTTAAAGATAATTTAAAACATTTCATGAGGAAAATAAACTTTTCAGTTCTATTTTTTAAAAACAAAAAAATCATTTCAAAAAACATTTCTTTAAAAATAACTATTTAAAATATAAACGACGCATTAATACATTGAGTGGTCCTTACAGTGGGATGTTTTGTAATCATTAAGAAGAAATTTATTTTACATTTTCGATAAAATAAAAATAGAAATTATTCGGAAAATTACATGAAGATTCTTATTTATTTTTTAAATTTTTTAAAAAGGGTAAAATTACTTTAATAAATCATTTGGGGGAATGTTAGAACATTTTGGAAAACATTTTAAGAAACATGTATTTCTATAAAAAAAGGATTTTTGTACTAAATGTAGAGAAAAAGTCAATTTACTTTAAAAGATTATTTATAAATCATGAGTACATAAAGATAGACAAATTAAGGTAAAACATGTATCCTTATGAACTAAACATCGAAGAGGAAATGCATGAGTTTTATGAGAGACATACCATAAGATTAAATCATTGGAATCACAATCACAAACAATCCCAATAAACATTGAGATTGTATTATAAAACCAATACCACTTTGGTAACATTGAATAATAATCCCCATGAAATAATAAAATTAAGTCAAACATTTAATATCATTAGAATAAATAAATTCAGGATATTAAATTTAAAATTTAATGTATATACTCCTCCTAAAAGAATATAGGTGCATAACATAACATATGCCTTAAGAAAAAACCACCTACTGCTTTGGTAATCACCTGTATGATAATTTGAAATAAATAATAACATAAAGTTGAACTTTATATTTAATTAAAATAATTTTATTCATAATATAACATGTTAAAGTGTTAGTATATATACCACACAAAATAAATGAGTAGGTAGTATGGAATAGGTCTGCTAGAAAGAAAATAGAGCCCATAAATCTGTTAAAGTAAGTATACAATTTTATAATACACATTAAAAACTATTTTATAATAAATATATGTTTATTATAAATCTATTATAGGACCATAAACACATACATATATATCGTACCATATATGATAGAAAATAAAATATATCATTTAAGGATATGGTAGGCCATATGTATGCATGAACAGAGTTTCTATTTTTTCGATGGATTCAAAGAAAGAGTAATAAATAGTATATTACCATTTCTGAATAATTTTTTTTATATATTCTAATATTTTCACTAAATTTATATTTATTATAGTCTATATAAAGTGTGAAAAAATCATATCACTTCACGAGAGGGTAGTCCATCATACATACGAGTGACATTATTATATTCACAAAAAATGGAATGTAAGAAGGTATATGTGATATAATAATTTAGAAAGTATAATGATATCATAAATACCATATTTCTAAATTTAATCCATATGTATATCTAGCTATGGATAGTGGTAATGAAGAAATTAATGACATCGGTTCATAAGGTGGTAGTCTTTTGTACACACGAATGGTGATTTATTATCCCATTTTATGAAAGAGGAAAATGATTTAGATTATTACATTAACATAACAACATATAATTATATGTTAAAAATTTATTTTATTATATTATCATTGTTTAATAATAATTTAATTTGGTTGAGTATGAAATAAAATAAAATTCTCGATAAGGGACACTACTTCTTCTTCTGAAAAATTCTTTTGGTTTGCACGAAAATGAATGTTGGGATAAATTTATGACCAAAAAAAGATTTCTATTATTATATTATGGATTTAAGGAAATTATTTTGTTGTTTATTTTTTGAACCAATGGGTTTTATAAGTGTGAATATGATAGGAGAGAGGTTGTACTTTTATATGTTTGGTGATTGGAACACTTGTATGTATTGAAATGAAAAAGTTGTTCCCACATTTTTCAAAATAGACTAGAAAGAAAAATAGACTATTATAGAGACATATAGATGATATAGTATAAATTTAAAAATTAAATGGGTTTTGGAAAATCATTGGTTCATTTTTGTACCAATATCTCTTTAGATTAACCCTCATCACACCCATTTTTACATTAATCATGGTAAATAATTTTTACTCTTTATTATATTCTTTAGGTCCAAAATTAATTTTAACTTATTAGATAATATAATTATTATGATTAAAGATATATAATCTATTTTTTTAAATTAAATTTACATAATTGGCATAGTTTAATTTAAAACAAAACCTTCATAAGCAATTAGAAAGCAGTTTTTCATAAAGAAAATGATCAAAAGTTTAAAAAGTTTTTATATAATAATTAAAGATTAAAATTATTAAAATGAAATAAATTGGATTAATTTATATATAATTGAACTTATTAAACTCTAAAATTAAATTAAAAATTTAACCTTATATAATATTTAGTTGAAAAAAAATCAATAAAAAACAGAATTTTTCACCATTCCTCGAAAAATAAATATTTTCAGAAAAATCCCAAAATATAAAATTTAGTTAATTTTTATATGATTATTATAAAAACAAAGTATATATTATAAAAAATTATCAAATTTAAAAACACCAATTTTATTATATTTAAAAAATATAAATCAAACATCTTTTTTGAGAAAACCGTATTTTTGAAACGTATGAATACATAAAAAAAGTTAATTACTTTTTATCAATATTTTCTGTTTATATACAAAAATTATAATTAATATTGAAATTTTGGATATAAATATTATTTATTCTATGTTTAATGGTTGGGTAATAATGATCTAGTTTAAAAATTAATATTAGTTATTTTTCTTTTTTTTTTAAACTCGATGTTGCTTGTAATAAAAGAATAACTCGATGTTGCGTATAATTAACAATATAAAAAAAAATTATTTAAAAAAAAGTTTTATAAAATCTTATAGTGTTACATTATTCCCACCTTAAATAAATTTAAATCTTCTAAATTTAAACTTTTTATATATAATCAAGGGTTTAATATTTTAAATTCCCTTTATAGGAAACCCATATCCTAAAAACAATTTATAAAATGTCCTATTGAAAATAGAGAAATGGATGTGTGATGGTCATCTTGAATAAAAAATACTAGGTTCAAAATAAGAAAAATTAGTAGGAAGTGAAGATTTATATATGGAGGACAAGTGTAATGCCCAAATAATTATGTAGAGTCACATATATCATTGATCATAGTAATGTGTAAGTTTATGTGAAAATAAAAAAATAAAAAACCAAATACCCAAGTGGTATGAAAATAGACTGTTATATCTTCATAAATAATTATAATAGGATAAAATTATATTTTGGGATCCCTTTCATAAATTTTGGTAATTTTCCAAAGAATATATACTTACTTGACTCCATTATATTCCATAAGCACCATGTCATTATTTTGTTGTGATTCATTCAATTTCCCTGTCATCTATTATTTTAATAAATTAATATTATTTGTTTATTCGTGAAGTACTAGTGGATTATTATATCCATAAAATAATGATAATTCATTCCTTTTCTCTATAGTTATTATAAAAAAAATATTTTTTAGCACAGTTTATCCTATAACATCTAAACATAAACTTAATCCATTTGATGAATAGTTAAACTTAAGGCTCCTCCATTTCTAACCAAAATTGAAATTCAAAAATTTAGAAAAAAAGACCCCCAAATATATAAAATTAACTTCACATTAATCCATTATAAACAACATGACGAAACTATTAATGTCACTTACTAAATATTTTAATAAATTGGTCATATATTCTTCTAAAACATGATAATATATTGAATTACCATTAAACATTAATGAAAACATAAAAAATATCAATCATTGAATAAAACAACATTTTATTTAATATATTAAATTAATCTAATAATGTTGTAAAATCTATCAATGGTAACATAAATAACTCTTTCCAATAATAATTAATCAATTCTGAGGTCATCAATACTGTTCAGTTTACTTTATTCATATCCTTAATCTATTTATAAAAAAATTATCATCCCAACATCTGGAACATATTAAGTTAAATCTTCCATTAATAATATGTTTATTTAAAGCATCATCATTCCATTAAATCACATTTCTAGTCTATCTGTACAATTCAAAATATTCTTTCAGTTCCTTCTGAAAATACATTTATTAAACAATCCTTATATATTTCTTACTTCTTTAGTACCAATACATAAAAGATTAAATAATTATAATTAATTATAAAACTATTAACTAGGATTCATCATATTATAATTTAATTAATATTTCTTACAATATGATATATGAATAATTTATTAATATCAATCAACCTCAATTTAATCATTATTCTTATATTTAACATAAACTATACTATTGGAAAATAATATACCTATTGTATATCATTAATTACCTCTTAATCATTAGAAATATTACCATTACTCATACCACATTAATTATTTTATTAAAAATATTTCCCCCTAGGAAATATTCTTTCACAGTTAACATACTTTCCACTGTAATAGAATTTAACCATTGATGATTCTAGAGGGAAAAATTATTCTCATCCATTTAATTAATAAAAATTATCATTTTTCTTCGGAAATTACTTTATTTTTTCCCTTATTTTCTACAATAAAACATTTTATAATTCCTATAATACATTTTTTGGAGTGATTAATCCCACATTAATGACATATATGAAACTGTGTCTTTTTTCCACCACATTATCCACTACCTAAGATATCGATAATCCATATCCTTATCTTATTCTGTGAGTTTAAGAGTTGGTTGAAGTATAAGTTGTAAATCACATATCATTATAATTGGTTGAGAATAATCAAAATATCTATTACTCTATTTATCACCCCATTTGGTCACTCATTAGCACATTTTATCTCACATTAAACATTAACTGAGTCACATTTGGTTTCCTCCACTGACTAAAACCAAAAATAATTATGTCAAAAACAATAATCATAGTGGGAAGGCACATAATCACAGAAATTTATTTATAGGAAGTCTAAATCATGACACAGTATTTCCAATATATGAAACATTAGTCTCTGCCTATGTCATTCATGGCTTTATTTATGTACATCATGATGTTTTATAAAAATATTTTCAATTTCCAATGTATATCCCCATGCAGTGTTAACCTTCGTTTGTAGTAAGGCACAATGTTGTGACCTGGTGACAACCGATTCAAAATGAATTCATCCTTTTTAGTTTTATTTCCCATGAGTTACATACAATTAAGAGCCACATAAATATTTATTGTCTTGAAATTGATATAATTACTTGTAAACTCCTTACTCAATACTTTACCAAAATACATGACCATTTTCCTTTACTTTTAATCATGATTAGATTTTTCCTTAGACATATACATTGACATATCCTTAGAGTTTTCAATAATGTTTCCATATCCTAGTTTCCTATAGTAAAACAAAACTATATTCTCAAAACCACTCTAAAGATAAAAACTACTCACACATATATATTTTTTATTTTTATATCAATGTTCATTAGATTTCATAAATGCATGCCTGAGGATCGTAAAGGTATAGTTCCTTTTAAAACATGGAACACAATATTCTTATTTAGGAATTATATTCAATATATCCAATAAATATATTCATATATTTAACTATTAATATACATTCCCTACTTAAAACATTTTATCATAAAATTAGAAAATAAAACATAATAAAAAGTTATATGAAAATCTTATTATGGGTAAAAAGAGAGATATCAAAATATCTTTACCATAAGGGTATAATAACATGAGAATAACATTTGAAAATGTTAAACTTAATATAATATATTATAAACATTAGTCATGGAATAAATTATGAATGGAGTCAAGGCACATGAGTCGTGATAACATAACATTGACATAAAACAATTATATGTGGAATAAACATAAGTATATAATATCATTTCATTTTTATTCAACTATCATTTCTAAAACAATACTACGGGAATGAGTTCACTTTTCAAACCATTATAGTAGTAAAGGATCAATCCCAATACTATTAGTGGAAGAAGTCATATTCAAAAATGGGTTGACACCCCATTTGAGTCCTATTTATCTCATGAGATATCAGTCATTAACCAATTAATTTGAGGGAGATATAGTTCCCACCCATAATATAATTAAATAATACATTTTTGTTCCAAAATATCACAAAACAATCATCATATTAGAACCCAAGAAATAAAATTCGTTTGATAAACATTTTATCATGACATAACCTATGGATATGAATCATATTTTATGATCTTTGCATTATTTCATAAAATCATAACCCATGAAAAATGAATCATGTTTTATAAATATTTTATCATTGTATAACATATGAAATATAAATGGGTTTTATAAAAATATTTCCATTATAAACCAAAACCATTTATAGAAGTAATAATAATGGTTTCATTGGATATTATTCCAAATAAAGTGTACGTTACATCAAAGGATATCATCATAGTGGAAGAATGATATTGAAAGAATACTCAGAACATTTATTGAGTAAAATATCCTTTACAGTTTGAAAAGAACTTATTAAAATATAAAACATTTCTAAAATTATTTTCTTTGAAAATACCCTTGGAAATATATAAAGGATTCCCTAAAAGTCATTTGAATATTTTCATCGGTAAAATACTTTCCATTTGGAAAAAAAATTCAAAAAATTAAACATTTTAAAATTAATTTCCATTAATAATATCCCTTGAAACTTATAAATGAGTCTTCAAAAAAAATGAGTGGTTATGATTGCAAGAAATTTTGTGCACATTAAACAAATTCCTTTCAAATTTTCAGTAAAATCCAAACGAGGCTTGTTTTGAAAATGAAATGAATATTAATTTTAAAAAAAAATTAAAAATTAAAAAATTGGTTAAATTTATTTAATAAACTTTTTTTTGTAATGTTAAAACATTTTTTAATTTTTTTTTAAAACATGTATGTGGAAGAAAAGGTGGTAAATAATCTAAGAGTTAAAAAATTTAGTTTTCATGAATAACATTCTTTATGAATCTTGAGTACATAAAGGGGAGAAAATAAAGTGGAAAAAGTTATTATAATGAAATAAAAATTGGATTGTAAAATTAATTATTTTATTAATATATGGATCATAAGATTTTATCATGGGAAACATAACCATAAACAATCATGATAAATGATGAGATTGTATCATAAAACAAATACCACTCTGCTAATATTAAATCATAATCTTCATGAGATAATTACATTAAAAAAATATAACACAATGAAGAAAAATAAATTCATGATATTAAAAATACAAGGGTATATATAAACACCTTATAAAATAATATAGGTGGGTAACATAACATATGAACTAAAGAAAAAAAATTGGGACAAAAATACCTTACCGCTTTGGTAATCTCTTGAAGTGTAAGTCCCATTAAATAATAAATCAAATAAAACATTAAATATCATGGAAATAAGTATATATATTATATAACATGTAAAATATTAAGTATATTCAATAAAAAAATAAATTATTGGTGAATATGGTATAAGCCTCTTCGAAATAAAAGAGATGCTATGAATACCTTACCTAAAGTGTCGACTTCATTCTTACATGTTAAAAAACTATATAATAAATATATGTTTATTATAAATCTATTAAATAACTATTATTATATATATATCATACCATATATTATTTAATTATGACCTTTTATTAACCATTTATCATCAATCCCTTGTTAAAGACACATTTCATGAAATAATTAAGTGGTTGTTGATGAATGTTTTGATTTGTTATTTATTAGTAATATTAATTTGAAATTGATTCTATAATCCCTATAATTTTAACCATGATATAAAAATCATATATACTCTTTATATATGTGTTTATAGTAGTCCTCAAAAAATATAGGTAAAAAGTGAAATACAATATTCACTAAGATGGTATGTCGTGCGTATGCGTGAGTATTGTTTCAATGTACATGAAATTTTTCAAAAAGAAATCTAAATAATATATAATCATTGTAGAATATTTTTGATTTTATATATATTTCATATTTCTATTAAATCCATTTTTATATCATTATAATTAAATCCTGAAAAATCACATTGATTCGTGAGACGGTAGTTAGCTATATAGACGAGTGACATTACCATTTTTCTATATAATAGATAGTAAAAATGTATATTTTAGATAAAAATTAAATAATATTAATAATATAATAAAAAATATAAACATATAATCTATCAATATATATCATCGTGATAGGTGTTAATGGAAAAAACTAATGAAATCGGTTTGTGAGGTAGTAGTCTTCCATACACAAGAATAATGATTTCATATCCCATTTAGTATAATATGGAAATGATTTAGGTTATTAAATAAATATAATAAAGTATAATTATATTTTATATTCTTATTTTATCATATCATAATGTTTTAATAATAAATTAATGAGGTGGAGGAAGAAATAAAATATAATGCCTAGTTAGGGATGTAAGTTATTCTTCAGAAAACTTCTTTTTCTTCTTACCAAAATGATTATTAGGATATATTTATTATCCCAATAAGTCTTATATGATTAGATTATGGATTTATGGAATTTGTTGTGGTAGTATTTTTCTAAACCAATTAATTTTTTTAGTGTGAAGAGGATAAGAGAAAGGGAAACCTTTTATAAGTGAGGTGAGTGGCCCACGTGAATGGTTTGAGGTAAAATAGGTGTCCACACATTTTAAAAAAGAAAAAAGATTCTAAAATTGACCATTATCAATTATTAGATACTAAAAGATCAAAATAATTCAATAATATTGTTTTTTTACAATTATCGGGTAATTTTAAACTCATATCACTCTAATTTAGCCCCTGGTAAACCAATGTTTACATTATCCGTGGTAAATAATTTTTATTATTTTTAATATTCATTTGGGTATGAAATTAAGTTTACATTATTATATAATATAATGTATTCTTATTTTAAATATAGAATCAACTTTTCTAAATTTTATTCTCTGAGGTGGAAAATTGTAATTTAAATTTAAACCCATGAGGTTTTGAAAAGGCGGTATTCCAAAGAAGAAATGATCAATTGTTTAAAAAGTTATTATAAAAAATTCAATATTAAAATGAATAAAACAAACTAAATTCTATTAATTAATATATAAGTTAACTAATTTTACTTTCAAAATAATTTAGAAAAAATAAACCCTATAAATTATTTAAATTCTGCATCTATTTAAATAAAATCCAATATTTTTTCTCATTCATTGAAATATTAATCTTTTTAGAAAAATCCCAAAAATTATCCATAAAAAAATTTGAAAAAATTATTTAAAAAAAATTATTTCAGATATTTAATTTTAAAAAATTTTCATAAATTAATTTCTTTATTTTTAGAGAAAGAAATAAACAACATTTTCTTTGAAAATATATTTTTCAAAACAGATAAATAGTTTACCAAAAAGTAAATATATTTTTTCTATATGTTTTATTTATATAAAACCATTATAGTTAATATTTAAAATATGGGTTTTTTAGTAATTTATTTATGTATAATGGAAATGTTATTACAGTCTTGTTTAAATAATAATATTAATAGTTCTTCTTCATTTTTTGAAATTTTAATGTTGTGTGTAACACAAACTGAAATCGATGTTGTATGTAATGAAAGATATCAATGAAATTAAATTTATTAGAAGAAATTATTATTTTAATCTTATTGTTTTAAACATAAACCCTTGCTTAAACTCTTAATAACATTCATTTTAACAAAATGTAACATTCAAACACAAAATTAAAAGATCCATTCCTTAAATAAAAACAATGATGTAACATCTTTAGAGTATTCACAATTTCATTGTAGAAAGTAGTAAATAATGGGTAACATAATCTCAAACCCCGTTATTGGAACTATCCATTACTTTAATTAGATCTAGCAGCTATAGTTCATCCATTAAATTGTTTGTTACATTATCTCTTTGGTGAGAGATTTGTTATCTACCATATCCAAAATAACCTCTGTTATATCATTACAGAACTGAACCTAAATTTGAGTCTAAGTTCTAGGTAGGATACCTATATATTTTTCACATTGATAAAGCCTATGCACTAGATAAATGAAACAATATATTATATTATCTTAAACATATGACTCAAGTAGACAAAGACCTTAGTGAATGACCTTTGGAGAAACAATGTTTCTTTGGATATTATTGATCAGTAGGAGGATGTATTCTTCCAAGGACCACAGATAAGTGTAGTTTTTACCATTTTTTATCACATATTCTCTAGATATTTGGTAATTTATTGTAAGGATTTTGAACCTAAGTGTATTCTGTTGTGGGAAGTTCTGGGAGCTGTTGACTTGATAACCAGGTGGTATTTGGATGGGGATGATGTGATACTTTTTCATGTGAGAATGGTAGTCCACACTTCTACTGTGGAAGAGATTATGAAAGAAATATATACATCTAATTGGGAAGTTTATCATAGATTATTAACTTTATACCATGACCATAGGTAGTAATTATGTATGACATGGATGAATATGGATGTAGATAGTTTTGTTTATCGATGCAATAACTTCTAGAGGAATAAGGCCAACCACCAACATCCTAGGGGTTTAATTAATCCACTTAATCATACCTTGTGTAAGTGGGATAACATATTGAAGGCCTTTATTATGGGGTTTCCCCGGATATTGATGATCTATGACAATATCTAGGTGGTTATTTATATGATAACAAAAGATTATAATTTCTTATCGATATGTGAGAATCACTCAGTATATGAGTTGGTAATGTTGTATATCAATGAGATAGTATTATTTTATGTAGTTAACAAGCGTATTTTATAAAAGAAAAACACATGTTTTAAATCATGGTTTTGTAATGTAATTCATAAGGACTTGGAGACTTATGTGAGATTGAGCATAGTGTACTATCCACAGAAAAATGGAATGTCAGAGTTGATGATTCTTATTTTAGACGATATGAATCAATATTTAATCCTAGACTTTAATGGACCATGGAATGATCATCCAGCCCTGTATGATTTCAAATATAAAAATAGTTACCAATCTTTAATTTATATGTAACCTTATGAGACTCACTATAGTAGGCCATGTTGTTCACTACTTTCTTAGAATGATAATGGAGAGGTAATGGTTATGAAATAAATTATCATTTAGGATACATAGAAAGTGTAAAAATTAATTATAAGAGGTTGATATTTTCCCAAACTAGGTAGATATCTTATCTCAACCATAGGATGAGACCTCTAGAATTTTTTTATGAAAATCGGTTTTTATGGGAGTGATTCATTTGGTTTTCTTCTAACATCATAGGAATAAATAAATGTATCCCCCACCTTATGTTAGTTTTTTCAAGATCACCTAGTAGTTTGGGATAATGGAATTTCATCTAGATATTCCATCTCATTACTAATGTATGGATGATGTGTTTTGTGTGTCTCATATATGAAGCAACATTCCTGATCCCGCATACGTAATTGACTATAAATATATTGAGTTAGAGCCTAACACATGATATGAGTAGTGTTTTATGTAGATTATAGACTAAAAAATGAAAGTCCATTTAGGATAAATTGAGCTTTCTGTATAAGCATTACAGAATCATGGATGAATCTAAGAGGAGACATAGTAGTGGTAGGATTATGTTCTAAATCAATAGGCAGAGTAGTTTGACCAGAACATTTGTTGGCACTTATTGAGGATGATAAGTAACAAGAGACGGATAATTGTAACATACACTATTTTTTTCAATTTAAAATTTTTTAATGTTTAAAATTTATAACTTCCATGGATTTTTTTTTTGAAATTTGTTTTTTAGATATTTTCCTTTAAGATACAGTGGGTATCATGTTGAGTGTTTAGGGTCATGAAGCTCAATGTCTACCCAATGACTAAAAGAAGTCCACCAGGTAGTTGGTGGTATTGGAATTGGGTTTATAAAATGGATATCCCACTACTAGTGGGTATCTAAGTTAGAATACAAATAATTCTTCCAATCCCAATATTCAGCTACTGTGTCCCACCGTATAGCCAGTGCACCTATTATAGAGATACATTTTTGTTAAATGGGTTGAGGTGCAAAGGCCTCTTTATTAAATACTGAAAAAAAATCCAGCATAGGAAATAACAACAAAAATCGATACAAAGTTCCTTAACATATTCTAGAGTGAGTACTCATACTAAGATGAGGAATTTTTCCACCCCTACCACGAGTATGTCTTCCCCTCCTCCCATTATTTTCTACCATCCATGCACCATTTTCATCATCCCAAGACACCTCCTCAGAATTAATCATCAAGATTTTAGGCCAAGAGACTTCATTTTTCATAGATACATCATCATCACTACTGTTGGCAGTGATCATATTAAACGAGTTAGAGATACTAACATTACTTTTTACCTTTCCAGGATGAGAGCGATGACTTAAGAATGGAACATGTCCTACTCTTACGTTGGGTTTATCATTCCTCTTCATATCCTGTTCAATAGAGTCCTGTACAGAATCCTCCTTCTGGTGGTTAGTCAAAGTCTACTTGAGTTCAGTCACTCCATCAGTCTTCATTTGTATGGAAACCTCACCAGGAGGCTAGGAAGTCTTGTTGTGAACTTATAGGGTCCAGAGAGTAGGCCATCTGAATCCATTGTGTAGGGCTCCATCACAAGTTTATATGTATAGGTGGGATTACTTCCAACCATTACATTGGATTTTCTAGTCAAGTCCAGTGCATGTTCAGTAGTGATCTGTGCAGTATTGGATTTTTCTATCTTGTCCTCTGCCTGTTCAACAGTGATATGTGCAGTATCCACTCTATTTTTAATGGAACCCGAGCTCTGGTTGGTGGATTCCTACCTGGGAACAGGTTGTGAAGCATCCTGCATTCCATAGGGAAGCATATGTGGGTCTTTCACACTCAAAATATGTCTTGCTTTAGGTGCAGGAATATCATTTTTTAACCATTATTAGAGGGAATTATCCTAGCATAGAAATTATCCACAAAATAATTTTTTTTCCTTTCTGTTAATTGGGATCATGGTATAACCCTGTAGCACCTCTAATTGTGCGGGTGATAGGGGGCATCAACCTAGTGAAAGGGTCAAGAGAATCAGCACTTGTGACAGCTTTTTTGCCTTTGGAGTGGAAGGAAGAGACCCTCTCATATCCAGTAGATTCCCTTCCTTTCTATTTACTTATTTAAACACTTTGGTTATTGACCTTAATTGATGTTGCGGCTTCTAGACCAATCTTCCCTTTTCTACATTCTGAAGCATAAATCTCCTGCCTAATTTCAGCATCAGCCATTGTTCGTGCTGAGATATCTCTCTCTAATTGACTATCATCTGAGTCTGCCTAATTTTATACTTCATCCATTCCCTTGACCAGTGCATCTCTGAAAAGGATACCCACTCTAGTTGGGTCATTTACATCATCTAAATCATCTCAGATGATATTGCTCCTTCCATTCTGAGAAGAAGCCTATCCTGGGTATTTACCACCACTGCTAAACTGCTGCTCAGACTGAATCTTCTCAACCTGGATGTTTTCAGAGGTTAGCAATCCTCTCAAAGACTTCTGAGGAATCTCATTCTTAACTTTATTTATAAATTTTACAGCAGTCTCTTGGGAAGATTTGCTACTCTCCTTTCGTCTGCAGTGAGTCTCATCATTCCCTTTCAGCATGCATCTAGTACAAATAATGCTTGAATGATAGTTGGACATGGATTTTCCAATAATACAACACACATCACAATATAGTGGCATTTATTCATGCACAATTCAATGAGTTCTGCTTAGATAAACTCCATACTCTCTTTATTCCTTGTGAGATGATCCTATATCAATGATTGATCTTTTTTCTATTTTTATCTAAATAAAAATTATCCCTTTAATCATAAATCTATGATATATATATCATGTTAACAAAATTTATTTATTAGACCAAGATCTACCATTGATAATGTGAATTATATGGGTAAGTGTTTATAGATCTTCGTTCTAGGAATCTCGTTTATTGAGTATTAATGATATATAATTAATTTTTTTATGTTTTCTAGGTATATTTTTAGATGTATAGATGTTTCAAATAAAACCCTTAATTACTAGGGATAGAAATTGCAATAATAGTAGATGTTTCTTGTAAAAAATCATCGACCAATCATATGGAACCTACTTTTTGTGAATCTAAAATGTAATCAATTTTCTATTGAGAAAATTTGATGAATCAATAAAAATTAGCTAGATCTGTGACTCTCTTCTAGAATTAAAACATTAATCACGGTAAAATTCTTTGATGGATAATTAATTTTTTGAATTATCACCCTCTCTTATGATATACCTTGAAATTTATTATATATTTTTTAATAGATAGGGTACATGATTCTAGATTCAACTTATTAACTTGGAATCTCTTTGATTATCTCTTATGAAACTCCTTTATCAACTAGAATAAAAAAAATTCTTTCGTGGAGTGTAATCTATCTTTCCATGGTTTCACAACAAGAGTCATTCTTTGTTCCATGGTGAACTTTTATTTATTCATCAACAACCTTGAGGTAGGATGTTCTTTTTAATTTGGTGATCTTGTATATATATGTTTCTTTTTTTATGTCTCTTATGTGGGTATATTTTCTTGACCATGATTAACTATGATTACATGTGGTTGTGTGTTTTCCTATCACACATGTTTATGTTCCTTGATTCCATGAGTGTTTCTAGAGTATTTTGTTACAATGATTGATATTTATCACATTTTTTATATGTTTCTACTATATTTTTCATAATGATATTCTATAATTTTCCTTGTATGATTTACCCTATTATGTGTGTTATCATACCTTTGGAAGTTTTTCTTAGGACTCATGATAGGTGAACCATTATAGAATAAGTACCCCTTATTGGGCGAGTATGCTTAATGTGTTGCATTTAAGATGGAGGATCCTTTTAATGGGATAAGGTAATGATAGTCTTTTGGAATATCCCAAAACATTATGACTTATGGATTTCGAGAAACATGCCAGAGCTCAATGCCTTGTGGATTCCATGTAGTATGTTTACTTGATGCCTTAAGGATTCCAAGTAACATGTTATAAAAACTAGTGGATGTCTCTTCATCACTTCCATTATCCATTTTTTTTATCCTTCCGGTATATACCCAATGAAGAAATAGTTGGGTCTTATGGTGAAATTTTTAACACTAGAGTTCATGGATTAAATATGTTTTATGATTTCTTGAGAATTTATTGTTATCACGGATTACACTTTTTATTTTCATGTATAACTTATGTTACATCCATTATTACATTTGATTTTTAATATTCCAGTAGTTACTCTAACTATTCTATTTATATCTATTGTTTTTTATTTGGTTATTACATGATACTTTGGGTATATTCTCTACAGTGATTTAGTTTGAACCCTCACTATTAATCAGCATCCCCTTTTGTATAGGGAGTCTTGTATGTGGTCGTGTGTCTATCCAACTCGGTACTGGTTATAAAGGTCCATTATTTTTATACATAGATATTACATCTATGAATAATAATATTAATTAAATATATTGAAAAAAATTCCAGAACCATATAGGTTTAGTGTCTTTGGAAACATGGAAACATAAACAACTTATTCATAAAAAATCTACATCATCTCTATCTTATTCCTTCATAAAGAGAACCCTTTTTCTCTATCATATTGAATAACTTTATTCATATCTAGTGAAAAGAAGCATATAAAATGTTTCATCTTATATTATCAATACTATTAATAAAGGGTGATAACATAATCATAATGGGATAAGAATATGAATATAACTTTTAAATTTTTTTATCTTGCGTATTAAGGATAACGATTTTAATTCTCCGAATAAATCACAGAAGTTCATATGACATGAAATATAATAGAATAAAAAAAATTCAGGGTATTATAACATAAGACATGAAATTATGGAATAGAGATAAACATATTAAATCATTTCAATATTAGTCAAGTCTCATATACCATTATATCATAAACATTTCATTACTGAACTGATTTCACTCCTCGTTCCTGTCCTATACTACGGAACTGGGTTGAATTCTTATTCTAGTCTTGTCTATTTCACGAGACATAAATATTTACTCAATGCATTGAAGGGAGATATATTTCCCACCCATCATATAATTAAAATCATATATATGTTTTCCACAAAAATTTAAATCATTCATCGTATCTGAATCCATATAAGAAATTTTATTTCTAAACCTTTAATCATAACAAAACCCATGGAAAATAAATTGGTTTCATAAATATAATTTCATCATAAACATAGAACAAATATAAAATTAATTAGGATATTATCATTGAATAATAACCCCAATAAATAAAAATTAACACCAAATAATTTTAACTCATATGGAAAATAATTTTTTAATATAACGTAAAATAATTCATGAAAAATAACATTTCAATTTTTTTAAATAGATTCTTATTAAAGGGGCATGCATTTATAAAAATAAAATATTTTCTAAAAAAATAAAACTACAAAATTTTACATAATGATTCAATGAATTAATCCATCATAGTGGTGGGAAATAATGATCATGTCGTATAAGTTAAAAAATATTAATTGGATGTTTTTCTATAAAATTAATAAAGTACATTGTTTAGAAAACATCAAAAATATTCCTTTAAAAAATTGTAAAAAGATAAACGTGGGTAAAAATGAATTTAAAGATTAAAATAATAATATTAAAAATCACTGTGAGGACATTATTAGAAAACATGGACATGGAATACCACTATTGATACATAAACATAAACAATATAGACAAAATGATATTGTGAAATAAACCCTTAATAATATCATATCATTATAGTGAGAATTAATCAAATGAATTGATTATGTGTGATCACTATAAATAAATATAAATATATTTGACATGAATCATAATATAATAAAAACTTATTTGACACATAATCATATAATGAAATAAATAATGAAATAATTGTTTAAACTGATTTATGGAATTTGAGGTAAAAATTCCCTTTCCTCAAGTCTTTTCTTTATTTTTTCATTTTAAAACCTATAGTATAGTAAATATGAATTTATATTACATGTATTATTTATAATTAATTCAATAATCCCACTTATTATTTATTTATAATTTCTTATCACACATTTATTAATAGTGTTTTATTAAAATATCTTTATGGTTGATAACTGCATTATTTTCTAAGCCTGGATAGATTTGGTAGTCCCAATACTTATAAAATGATTGTAATATATTAATTTCGATAATATTATTCATATTTTAAAATATATATATATATACACATTATATACATATTTATAATAATTCATAAAAACTATATATAGGAAAATACATTACATCATTCATGGAGAGAGTAGGTCGTACATATGGATGAACTCTGTTTCCATTTTTCATAAAAAAGAATGACAGAAAGTAGAATAAAAATAATCCTTTACATAAACTTTATTATGTTATATATATCATATATTTTAATAAAAATCATCCTTATTACCATACAAGTGAAATATAATTGAAAAAAAATCGCATCACATCATGAATATGGTAGTCCATATGTACGCATGTTCATCATTATCATGTCTAAACATATTATATGAAGAAAGTTTTATATAATAATATCATTAAATAATTTTAATAATTTCATATATATAATTTTTTATCATTAAACCTATCATAATTATCATCCTTAAAATATTATGATGAAAATGAATTTAATCACTGTCTGGAGAACATCTCATTTTGATGAATACCAGTGTTTTAATAAACGTAAAAACGTTTCAAAATATTTATAATACTGAATTTTATATTACATAATAAAACTCTTATAGTTAGAGGTGATAAGGAATAGTATAAAAATAAATTGATAGGTTAGAGTGATTACCTCTTCTTCAGAGCATCTCATTTGGATCTCCTCTAAAGCTCTCTAACGTTTTTATGTTTAGAAGACCAACTCAACTATAATATTTATAAAGAAATTTATGAGATAAATTGGCTAGTTTTGTTCAACATATAAGGTTCAAGGTGATGTGAATATGTGAGAGAGGACGTTCTCTTTTCTAATTGAGGTGAGGGGAAATTTATCTTATATATTTTATGCTAGTATGTGTATTGTTATGACATTAGAGGGTTTTCTTGGAAATCGTGATAAGTGAAACATCGTGTTATAATTAAAACTTATAGGGTAGTGTTATTCATTTGATTAATTGAACATATATTATCCTCTCATGATATAAGGAAATAATATCCTGGTGGACAAACCAAAAGCATTGAAACTTATGGATGCCTAGAAACATGCTAGAACTCAATGCCTGGTGGATACAAAGTAGTATGTTTACTTAATGTCTTGAAGATACCAAGTGAAATTTTATCCAAACTTGTGAATATCTTATCATCAATCCCATTATACATTATTATTATCCTTCTCATATGGACCCAATGAATATACACTTAGGTCTCATTATGGCTCAGTTAACATAAGAGTTCTTAGAATAAATTTGGTTATGATTTATTGAGTATGTTTTGTTTTCATCGATTACAACTTTTTATTTTCATGTATAAGTTATTTTCCATCCACTATTACATTGTATATTTCATATTCTGTTAGTTAATCTAATTTTTATATTTATATTTCTTTTAGTTTATTTTCCTAAGACATGATACTACGGGTGTATTCTCCCCACTGATTGTGCTCAGATCCTCACTTTTAGTTGGTGTCGTCTTGTGCATATGGAGGTATAAATATGGTATTATGTCTCTCCATATTTTTCCTAGTTAAAATTTCACATAATTTTTATACATAGATATTACATCTAAAAATAATAATAATCAATACATAACAGAAAAACCATTACTCTATGATATAGGGATAGTCATAGAAATACATTTTCACCCACTTGAAACTCTATGTTGTTTCTTTGATTGTCATCATAACTATTTTTTGACTATAAGACTTTCTGATGTGCTGTTGAAAAGATCTATCCTTATCTACAATATCCTCAACTTGATCAAGTCCCAATATCTTCCATTCCACAACTTCATTCTATTATGTTGGAGTTCTTCACTTCCTACCATATAGGGTTTTGTAAGGATCCATCTAAATATTTATGTGAAATATATTTTTTAAAGAAAATTCTACCAAATGTGGGTTTTTATCCAAATCACTATAGAAATACATATAGAAATCTATCAACATTTCATAAAAATGTTTAATTTTACTCTCATAATGAAAATATATCTGAGGATGATAAGTAGTGCGGAAATATAAATCTATTTCAAGAGCCTAGTGAAGACTTCTCCAGAACTATGAGGTAAACCTCGGATCCCAATTAGTTAAAAAAGAGATCTTTACTCTATAAAATCTTACAAATTTTATAATATCTATTTTTTAAAGAATATCATGATATAAATATTCTCTAATATAATTTAAATGTACAAACTTAGTAAGTATGTAAAATATAAACCATATAACTTTATGGTTTTTAGATGTTTTTTGGAGTCTAAAGATAAAATTCACAGTGATTTTTTATCATATCCATTATGGTATGGGTAATGGTTGAAACATCCCTATAGACGTATATTTATATACATTAACCTACCAACAAACCAAGAACCAAGAATCATACTCTACAATATTCTATTCATACCATCCCACTAGAAATACTCTATCAGATCCATATACATCCATTTTCTTCAAGGATAAATAAAGAATGATGAAATATGAGCCTCATCTGAAAAATAATTAATTAATTCTAGTATGGAAAGGATAAAAAAAATATTCCAAACCTTATAATTCCATAACAATCAAATTTGAACTCTGGAACATTTCTTTCCTTTTTTACCTCTATATCTTTCTTTTGAACCACCTTAATCTTAACTTTTATAGATGGTTGAACATTCAACTGATCTACATAATATTTTTCCCCATACATTAATATTACCTTATCTATCCTTTTAAAATCTATTTATATTGTGTATTTTGTGATCCTCATCATAGATAGTATTGCATGGTTTTTTCAACTCAAAACTTTTTCCACCTTCTTCAGCTTCCCAATGTGGTAATGTATTGAGAAGTAAAAATATTTAATAAACTCCAACCATATTATTTGGAACATGTTATAATCCTTTTGAATGAAAATATACTTCAAAATTCTATGATAAGTATATATGTCATACATTTCAACAAATGAATAATGCCTCTATAAAATTAATACAACAATTTTCACAACCAACTCAAAATCATGAGTTGGGGAATTTTTTTCATGGATATTCAATTTTTACGAGGATTGATATATAACCACAAAATTTTAAATAATACACATCTTATAAACTTTTTTGATACATCACTATAGATCACAAACCTTTCTACATAGAAAATGTTCACTAACTAACCTTCTTCTCAACATCTTGAGATTACCTTCGCATTCTATCATCCATGTGAACTTAACATCAATACAAGTAAACTTTGTGAGTTGAATAGATAATCTAGAGAAATTATTCAAAAAATATCAATAATATTTATCGAAACAATGTAAAATTAAATTCATAGTTACATTTTTTGGTTCAAGTTAATGTTCAATAACTTTAATCTTTTCCGGATCCACATAAATATCCCTTCTTGTGATTATGTAAACCAAAAATGAAACTTTCTGAATCCAAAATTCAATCATGGTAAATTTTTCATAATGTTTCTCCTTTCTCAGGGTCATTATTACAATCCTCATGTGATCATCAGTTTCTTCATTTCTCTTTGAATATATAGTTGTATCACCTATAGAGGCAAGGAAAAAATGATCAAAATTGTATCTAAAGAGTCTATTTATTAAATCCATGATGATAGCTATGGAATTGGTAATACCAATATTAATCACTACAAATTTATTGTTTCTATACCATGTACGGAATTTCGTTTTAGGTATAGCCTCTTTCATGATCCTCAATTGATGATATATAAAATTAGCATCAATGTTTGAAAAGTATTTAGATCTTTGTAGTTGATCAAATAAATCATCAATTGAGGGGACATGATTTTGGTTCTTTATATTGATCTTTTTATGTTAGTAATAATCAATGAAAAGTCGCATTGATTCATATATCATATTAATAAATAGAACATGTCCATCAAAAGGTGACACAATAGGGAGTATGAATCCCTTATCAATATTCTCTAGTAGATGCTTCTTCAATCCCATAAACTCAATTGGGGAAATCAATAAAGAACCTTTGAAACATGCATAACAACAGATATGGGTTCTATTGAAAACTCACCTTCATTATTTGGTGGAAGACCAAGAAATTATTCCAGAAAAAAAAACTCTCATACAATAGTTTTATCCTAAATGGTGATTCTCTCCCCTACTATCAGTGATAGATAACCTTCATTTATTATAATTAAGACTCGTAATGTGGAATTAATTTTGATTGGATATTAATATTATTCCTTGAATTGATAGATTATCATAGATTCATTTGTAATTTGAAATGTTGCTTCCATTCCTATAAAATTAATATGAGATCCATGTACATAAATCCAATTCATGCCAAGAATCACATCATATTCAGATATTGGTAGAATCATGAGATTTACAGGGAGCACTTACCTATAAACATCAACTAGAGAATAATTATAAACTTGTTGTATGACTGTTGGGACATTATTTATATTCATAGTTAACTCAACATATAGTATTTAAGCTGATATGGTGATACCCTTAGAAAAGTATTTTTAAATAAAATAGTGGTTGGATTTAAAATCAAATATGACATTATTAATTTTAGAGTGGGTGGTAAGAGTTCCATTCAGTACACTATTATCATAATCCACATCATCAATATTTATAATTTTTTATTTCCAATTATATCTATTTTTAAGAGGTTTCTAACAATGATCATCATCTATAGTCCTAGGATTGGATCAGTGGTCAGTATAATGACAATTTTCATTAAACATGAAGAATAGAACTGTGGATGGAGCATTATGTGCAGCCTACTATCTCTTATTAGATAAAATTATTCAAATAAATTTAGAAATAAATTTCTTTAAAACATTATCTTATACAATTAAAACATTTATTATTCCTCTTAAGATAGTTTCCTTCATGTTTCATTCTGAACTTTGAGTTTAAAGACAAGATCATATTATTTTATCTATGGTTTTTAGATTTTCTCTTGAATTCCATCTTACTCAACTTATCTAACCCATAATATTTAGGGGTAACTTCAATCTTTATATCATGTTTTAGGGAACATTGAATTATATCTTAATTACTAATAATTTTCCTTATAGTTGATTCCCTTCATAGACTTGGTTTTATGCCACTAAAGAATCAATCAACCATACTTTTAGTTTGGATGATTATTCATGAATAATACCTTGAATGTCTTCTAAAATTTTCATCATTGGTACAATAATATATATCAACCATTTTTATAAGCCCAAGTAACTCATTATCCATATTTTCACAAAGAATACAAGGAACGTACTTAAGGAAAAATATGTTATTGAAATAATACCATCCTATAGAGTAGATTTCATCTCATTGCCTCGTATTCTTGGAAATATTCCCCCATTCATATGCTTCAAATTTTTAATGATATAAAACCAAACTGACATTCTCATATTTGAAAACCTAGAGAACCAAAAAAATCTATAAAGTGGTACTAATTCATTTCCCATCCACTAATGGATCAGAATATACATTAAAATAAGTTGGTCAATGACTCTAGATGGTCTTAATAGAATGTTTTTCCTATTTTTATCCTTTGAATTTCCTTCATGATTCATATCTTGAAAAGGTTTTGTTACCATAGTAAGAATATTTTTCATTTTAGCTCCAATAAAATTCAATTTTTCAAGAGTAAAATCTTATCATTTCCTGTATCATTCATCATTAACTTGCTTCCTTTGGGTCCCATCCATTGGGTGAAAAATATATATAATAAATAATAATCATAGTAGGAAAACCACATAATAAAGGGAAATTAATTATAAAAATTCAATTTAGGATAACTTTGGTTTTATCCATGGTTATTTTTTATTGTCACCAAAACTCTAGGATTGTATCATATAAATAGAATTATATCTTTCTATGTTTTTCTCATCCTATTTTCTAAACATTGGCTAAAACATTCTCTGATACCGACTATAATGAACCATACTTTAAATAAATATATCTTAAATCTAAAATTAATAAAATTAATTACACAACATGAAAAACCCATTAAAAATTCTTATAGTTTTAGTGAATTTGGAATCATGGAAAAAATAAACCATTTATTCAAAAAATATCTAAATTTTTTCCAACTTTTTCCTTTATATCTAGAACCCTTCTTTAAATATCATACTTAATACCTTTCCTCATATCCATGAGAAAATAAAAATAAATAAAGGGTGATATAATATGATCAGTAAGGGTAATCAAGGGGTATAACATAAGTATATGGTTATAAGAACATGGACATAAATTTTGAATATTATATCATACATATCAAGTATAATTATTTTGAGTCATGGAATAAATCATTGATGTTCATAAGACATGAAATATAAGATAATCAATGAACATAATTCATGGTATTATAACATAATACATGAAATTGTTTCATACCAATAAGCATAAAAAATAATTTCCATATTAGTCAAGTCTCACAGCCAATTTCACCATAGGAGAAAATTTCCATTACTGAACTGAGTTGAGTCCTCATTACAATCTTGTATTACTAAACCTAGTTCACTTCCCATTCCAGTCCTTCTTATCCAATGAGAGATAAATCTTTACCCAGTGCATTGGATATATTTATAGAACCCACCCATAATATAATTGAAATCATATATAGTTGTTCCAAAACAATATATATCATTCATCATATTAGAACCCATAAAATGAAATGGGTTTCATAAACATTTATTCAAAACACCACCCATGGAAGAGAAATGGTTTTTAAAACTATCATTTCATTTTAAATATAAACCAAATATAGAAACAATAAGGAAAATATACTCAAATTACAACCAAATAAATCATAAGTAACATAACATAATGTTAACTTGGATGGAAAATAATTTTGAAATATCACATGAAATAATTCTCAGAAAATAAAATTTCCCTTTTTCTTAAATCAAATCATTTCAAAAATAATACACATTTATAAAAGAAAAAAATTTCTTTGAAAATAACCTCAAAATATTTTAAAGTAATATTCATTTTTGGAAAGAATAATTATGGTGAGAAATTCACCTCATTATTTATAATTTAAAAAATATTCCTTCTGTATTTTTGTCGGAAAAGTCCCAAAGTACCTTGTTAAGAAAAAAAAAGTTTTTAAAACCATGTTGTAAAAAGAAAAAACTGGAAAAAAATTACTTTGAACATTTATATAATAATATTAAAAATATTTTTGATAAAATTTATATAAAAACATTACGTGGAATAAAAATACTCTCAAATGGATACTTAAACATAAACCGTCCCGAATAAAAATGAGATTATGAAATAAAGCCTTGCAAATACCATATAATATGAGTGATAATTATTCAAATGAAACAATATTTTATTTTATCTATTAATAAATATAAAAAATTGGAAATGGATCACAATATAATAAAAATTAATTACACATGTAATTGTATAATAACATGATCGTGGAAATAATAGTTTAACCTAATGAATGAAAATTGAGTTAAAAATACATTTACCACACGTATTTTCTTTATTTTTCACATTAAATCCACCTATATAATAAATATTATTTTATTATACATTTATTACTTAATTTTATTTCAATAACACAATGAATTATATATTTTTAACGTCTTATTTCCCTATTATTAATAATTTCTTAATAGAATCGCCCTTCTTGGAGATAACTGCTTCATTTTCCAAGACTGTTTCGATTTGGTATTACCATTCGTTATACTTTGATTGTGGTCCCATAATTTGAAGATTTTTTAATCATGGTTTTTAAATAATATATATTCATTTTATACATATTTATAGTCATTAATAAAAAATAGTTTCAGAAAATGAATTGCACCATTCATTGAGACGGTAGGTCGCACGTACTAATGCAAGTTATTTCTATTTTTCATCTTATTGAACGAAGTAAAGATAAATAAAAACACACTTTAAAAGAATAATTATTATTTTATTTATGTCTTATATTTTCATAAAATCCATCCTTATTACAATCCATGTAGAATATAAGTGAAAAACAAATCTCTTCATATCATGGAGATGGAAGTCCATATGTATACATGAGTGATGTTATTGTTTATCAAATGGTTTTATGATTATAGGGTAGACATAGTATTATAGTTAAAAAATTATAATTATTTCATATATATCATATATAATAATTTAACCCAAAATAATTCAAATCCAAAAATATGTTTATGAAAAATGAATTGTATCGCTACGTGGAAATGATAGGTCTTATGTACGCATGAGCGATACTTTAACTTTTTATTTGATGAGAAATTTGGTGTATAATGGGGTTTTCATAAAAATTATTAAATATAATGATATTTAGGATAATGAGGTTATTATTTTAGGATATGATTCAAATATTTATTGTGGGAAAGGAAGAGTAGAGAAAGAAAGTGATCTGTTAGAGCTATCACCACTTCTTTGGAACATATCCATTGGATTTCCTCTAAAGGGATATATGGTTGGAACTTTGAGAATACCAGAACCATTATAATATATATAGGTAATTTTATAAGATAACTATTCATTCTATGGTCAACCTATAAGGCTCAATGATATATGAAGAAGTGAAAGAGAAGGTACCCTTTTATAATTGAGGTGTGGGGAACTTTTGGAATTTCTCAAAAGGTTAAATTATAATAAATTTATATTCTATCCAAATACCACCAAATGAACATTTATAGAATATAAGATATGATAAGGTTTTAATATTATCAGAAAATATATTTTAAAAAAGTTTTGGTATTATTTTAAACGTTTTTATTTTGATTAACCATTTGTTAACCTATTTTGATTTTAACTATGGTAACCAATTATTTTATACTAAAAGGTTTTAATTTTTTCTTATGTGATACCAGTTGGATAATAAATGGAAAATTAATTATATTTTAGATCATATTATAATAACTTAATATTTTTAAAGATGTTTATTTTATATTTAAATAATTTAATAAAATATCATTTAGATAAAATAATATAAGTGTCACTTTTCCACTATTCAATATATTGACCTTAAGAAAACTAATAAAATAAGATAAATTCAAAAAAAAATTAATACATCCAAAAATATGACATAAAAATATATAAAGGTATTTTATAACATTAATTAATTGAAATTATATTTAATTAATTAATTTTGATATCATTTATTTTATTTTTTTCATTAATTGAATAATAATTGAATCATCATTGTGTAATTATTTAATATTGAAATATCTTTACTAAAAATAAATAATAAAACACCACGACGAAGATAAATATTCTATATTTCATAATAATATTAATAGTCAAACATATCTTTTGGTTATCCCTATATTAAAAATGATATAGTATTGAAAACATGAATATGTCATCTTTGGCTTTTAATTAAATAAAAATATTATAAACATCATAATCTCATCCAAGTGGCCTCAAAAGTCATAAATAAATTTATATCATGCAAATTAGTTTATTGAACTAAAAAATGGATATTTATATTCATTTATAACCTACCTTTGTCCCCATGTGGCCACAAAAGAAATACTTATGATAATGAAAGTGACATTTTATAACTTTATTTGATTAAATATTATGTAATTCATTTTCATGGACAAGTTCCCATTAAAAACACCATTTATATCCTCAGGTATTTAGGGTCTAATTAAATTCATCCTGTAAAATCTAATCAATTATAAGGTTCATTTGATATTCTGGATCATTTTATGTTTACCCTAAATTACCCAATTTATATTTTACTGTGAATACAAAATTTACCAAGGTTCAAATTCATATTGGAAAAAAATTAAATGGGACCATTCCATAAATTTTTACCTTCAGAATAAAACTTTAGAATCTATTTTTCAAAATTCATAATTCATAATATTTAGTATTTATTTTAAAATAAAATCAGAAAAATTCAATGAAAATTGTTTTTTAAAAATATTCCATTTTTAAACTAAAAAACATTTTTATAATAAATTCTTGTATAAAATAATTTTTAAAAACAATAATTAGATTTTTTTAATATAAATTTAATAAATTAATTTTAAAACAAATTAAAAAAAATAATTTTACTCTATAAATACTCTAAAATAATATATAGTTTTCAAAAAAATAATGTATTTTTACTATTCCTTGAAAAATAACC
The DNA here is from genome assembly GCA_963277665.1 of Viscum album. Taxonomy (NCBI): domain Eukaryota; kingdom Viridiplantae; phylum Streptophyta; class Magnoliopsida; order Santalales; family Viscaceae; genus Viscum; species Viscum album. The sequence goes on from OY728140.1 coordinate 660,764,864, forward strand.
ACTTTCATAAAATTATAAAAAACATTTTAAGAATATTTTGACATTTAGAATTAAAAAATTGAATCCATTTTCTAAAACAAATTTTCAATAACTTTTATAGATTAATATTCACACATAAAAATATTAAAACTCAATTTTTGAAGAAAGTGAATTTTTGAATAAAAAAGTGACATTACAAAACATTATTTGATAATTTTATAAGAACATTCCAATAAATTTATATAGAGTTGAAGCATTATATTGATATATTACTTACTCATATGTATTCCCACCAATTTAATGGCTAGGTTGTAACACCCCGAGTTTTTATGAATTAATATTTTTTAAAATAAATTGAAAATCATTAATGGTTTCTGTTGCACGCTAAACCCAATTATTCTTGATTAATGTGAAACACAATGTTAATATTGTACTACATTAATCAATTATATTAACTTTAATTACATGCGACATAATGTTTGGATTATATTACACAAAATGTCGAGTTTCATTGATATCTTCTGTTACATGAAAGGATGAGTTTTACCAAAAAAAATAGTATAATAGTTATCACCTAGTAGTTGGAATGATATGAATGTTTATGTTTTAACTTAACTACGAAATTAAATCATGGGATTAATTACAAATGATGACAAACCCCAATTGAAAATAAAGGATGTGTTTTTTTGAAAAATTATTTTTATTCCCACCAAAGAGTTTTATCTTAATAAATTAAATTGATCAATATTAGTGAATCATCATAATGAAATTTATTGATTTTATCTTCAATTAATTGTTTTCAAATTCATTCAAAAAATTTAAAGGCATAAAATAAATACAAACCCATTTTTAAGCATAAGAACATATATTTATCTAAAATGGATATTTTGACAGAATGTAATGGTAGACTTGTTTAAAAACTAAAATTTGATCCTTTTATAAATATTTTTGATAAAATAAATTTATTTCATAATTCTAAATGTCAAAATAATATTATGATACATTTTTTTGTTTTTTCAACAAAGTTTTTTCTTTTGATCAATAGTAAAAAATCGACTCTTATAAGAAACTGTATTTTATTTTAAATTTTTTAGAAGGAAAATTTTTTATTTGAATTAGATTTATACTTTTATTAGTTAATTTTAATTTGAAATAATACAATTATTTTTTAAAAAAAATAATATATGAATTTAATATAGTAAAAAATTATATATTAAAAAGGGTATTTTTCAAAAAATAAGTATTCCATGGAATTTTGCCAAATTTATTTTAAATTAAATTCTAAAAATAATTTCTTTTGAATTTTGAAAAAGGATTCCAATTTTTTATTCAAAATTTCAAATTTTGTAAATATGAGTCTTTTATTTTTTTCTAATATGAATAGAAACCTTTGTAATTGTTATTAACATGGTAATGGGTAAATTGGGAAATTTAGGTTAAAAATTAAATTATAAAGACTATGAAATAACCATAAAATTTTGAAAAAAATTCATTGGATCTAGATAAATATATTGTTAACACCTAAGGATAAAAAATAAGTTTTTTCATAGACACTTCCATAAAAACATATCATATAAAATTTAAATCAATGAAAGTCACAACTGGTCACTTCCTTTGTCTAAAATATCCCTTATGTTTCCACATTGGGAAAAGTTATGAACTAATATAAATGTACATTTTTAACTTAATATACATATTTTCATAATATTTATTTATTTTGGAAATTTTGTCCACATAGATGACATTTTGATATTTATGATATTTTATTTAAGAAAAAATCAAAGATGTAAAATTCATGTTTTAAATACAATATCATTTTTAATATGGGGTTACCCAAAAATATATATTCAACTATAAGTATTTTTATGAAAGATAGAGGATTTATTTGAATCATGGTATTTAATTTTTAATTTTTACTGAAGAAATATGTAAATTAAATAATTACAAAATGATGATTAATTAATTATTTTATTGATGGAAATATCAAATCAATTTTATAAAAAATATTAAAATAAAAATAATTTAGGATAATTAATCTAGAGACCCAATTTTTTCTTGTAAGATTTTGAAATATTTCCCTATATATTTCAAGTGCTAAGCGATAAATAATGTGTGATTCTAAGGCATAGTGTTCCTAGATATAATATTATAGAAATATTAAGTATATTATATACTACGCACACAAAGGAAGTGGGATAAAACATTAAAGAAATATCAGATCAGATATCTGAGTCCACAGTTGAGTCAAGAGTGTGGTTTATTACATTAGGTGAGACTTAACTTTTGTTGGATTGGGTATTCTATAGAAATATGCACCGAGGATGTAACCATAAATAAAATAATTAAAATAAGTTATTTAATTTTGGATTTTGTTTTGAATAAATTTTAAACAAGAACTCAGATTTGAAATTTGAGACAACCGTTATGTTCTTAATGAATTTTTTCCCTAAGCACAACCTAAAGTTAGAGGGTGCGGGATGTTCAGATCTCGCGACTATTTTCCAATGAAGTTAAGAAGATTCCATTTAACTAATTACTTGTTAAAAATTTGTGATTATGGGTTCTTGATTAGGTTTGAATCATAATCCACCCACCAGCGAGGGAGAATCTCTCTCCCTTCCTCCTTTGGCAGATCAATAACGAATCTTCAATGATGATTTGGTCAACATGTTCATAAATGATGAATAGATCCAAATTGAGGTAGGTTTATTTCGTTTGGATTCTGAATCCTTGATTTCAATTCTTTATTGAAAAAATAATTCTTTTTTCAATTTCTTCATCCTTGAACATCAACGTCAATGGACAAACTAACATGGCCATCGATCGATCTATAATTGGATCATGTTTTTTTGTTCTTCCTCCATTCATTGTAAATTATTAATTATCTATTTCTCATGATGAAACAGAAACATATCATCGAGCGGGGAATAGATCTATGTATATCTTGGTTGAAGGATTCCAGGTCTGCGTTTTTCTGATGTTTCATGAATCAGAGGTGGCTTGGTGGTCCGTGGAAGGGACTATCAGTGAGGAGGTGGATGTTAATGGTGCACGGTGGGCCGTGAGGTGGTGGTAGGTGAATGTAGGATCCATGATAGGAGGAGAATTTGGGTTCCATGATTTGTAGAGACTACGTTAATTTATGTGGTGCTGGCCATCCTGGCGGGCAAGGTGGGCTAGACCTGGATCCGAACTCGGCCGATCCATGGGTGACCAGGGTAGAGCCTGGTTGTGGTCGAACATGGTGTTTGATCATGGAGCCTTGGTAGCTCGAGCTACTATAGATACACCAATGGTGCATCCAGTCTGTAGGGGGTCTATCATGGAGCCGTGGCAGTTCGATCTACCATAGATACACTAGTGATGTTGTCAGTCTTTAGGTGGTCGACCATGGCGGTCGGTCAGTGCATGAAGTGGATCAATCGCCAAGGTCAATCCACGGATGGCCAAACCACATTGGTCAGCCGGTCAACATTTTAAGTGGATCAACCATGTAATTTGATCCATAGATGGCCACTCAATAAGGGTTTAAATACAGCGGTTGGTCCATTGTCGATCAGTAGTGGGCCCTAACAAGTCTTCAAGTGGCAGGTTCAAATAGACATGACATCTAGATGGAGTGACCAATTTATGTGCCATCATTTTAAGTGTGATACTATTTTTGATATAGAACATTTGAGATATTTTTTGGAATTTAAAATTCGAGACTAAGGTATGGGCCCAACGGGGTCTGGTTCAAGCATGTTTCTATGAAAAGAAACCTTCTAACTAGCTTCCTATTTCATATGAGTAACCAGTATATCCTGTGTGATTTTTCACACAGAGAGTGATGGTGACTTCTAATGTGGATTTGAGTTATGAACTGAGGTATTTTGAGAATTATTCTCATTGAAGTAGCGTTTTTAAATATTATTGTTCATGAAAAGTATCAGATATTTCTTAGTGGAACCCCCTAATGTACTAATGTGTGTGTCCTCAAAGATATCAGAGTGAAACACCCCCTCAGCATGGGTTCGGATCCTCTATAGTTACGTATGCGAGGAACCACTCTACTGGATATGTAATTGGTCCTCGCTGACCTAGAGTGGAACCACTTTGTGATTCTATGGTATAGGTTATTGACCATTAAATTGAAACACCCTAACACACTGGGACTTATATCCTCTACGACGACTATTAGATTAAACCCCCCCCCCCTGACGCAATAGAGAATGTGTCCTCTACAACTACTATTAGAGTGGAACACCCCTGACACACTAGGTCGTGGGTCCTCTACTTAGAGTTTACATAATTCAGATATACATATCAGTTCCGAAATGTGGTATTATATACCTTTGGAATCACAAAAAATAGAGACACTTTCCCCATAGAGACACTTCCTTGTGACACTACCTAAAACCATGTGGTCTAGTCATTGCTGCCCAATGTTGATGGTATCAAGGTTTGGTGATTGAGTACTTTTGACTTGCATACCTAGGGAAGGCATGTGGGATGTTGGTAATAATTGATGGATACTCTTGGAACTATTGGATAATGTTCTTAAACGGATGGGTTGTGAGATGGAGATCCCCTTACTCTCTCATTTGGGTTTCTTTTGACTGAGCACATATATATTTATAGTTTATCACTCTCTTATTTTACTGTTGATCTTCACTCTTTCATTGTGCATTGTTCTATCTACTACTTTCATCTTCTGTGTAACCCTTGCTACTCCCCCTTAATATTTTGGGGAGTGCTACTGGGTATTGTTTTACACACCCTGCATGTGATTTTTCTGCATGTGTTGTTCCTTATGCAGAAAATGGATAGGTTGATTGTGACAACATATAAGATTAGGGATATGAGGTTATTGGAATTTGTATGGAGGTCGTAGCCTAGGATTTAGGATCAGGTCTTTGTTATCTATTTTACTTCTCTATTTTCTATTAGTTTGGGACACTTTTCTAGTATGGTGTGTATTTTTTCCATTTTCCTTTCAATTTACAAAACTGTAATTGTACTTTTTAGAAGATGATGCATGTTCGGTTTTCAAACATCAGTGTAGCATCTTTTACTCCTTCCCCAATAAACATTTTCATTGAGTTTATTGGGTGCATTTTTATAGGAACATAATAAGTGGTCCTCATGTTTTTTATACATTTGAATATTATTTACACCCCTGGACTCTGGAGGTGGGTTTGGGGTAGTTGCAGTTTGAGCCCCAACATAGGTTGATATGTAACAAATTTGTATTAGAGATATTTCATTAAATGGTATGTTTCTTATACATTTTCCCTTAAAAGTATTGGTTGTGTTTAGGGAAAAAGTTTTAAGTATCTCAAGAAAGGATCTCAAGCCATGGAGTCCAGTGATGGTGAAGGCGGCTGATGTATCCATTCACCAGGACCCTAATTACCGACATATGGACATGGCATGCTGAGACATTTTTTTCATGGATCAATGATACATGCATTATATAGGATTGAGTATTTAACACTCATTATTGAGTCATACCCCCATTGTGGTTGATATATACCAACTCTGGTTCATGATGACGACCCTATTAGTGATTACCCCTCAGTTCAGGGTTCATCATGTGATCACCTTCCACTTGGTGGATAGGTAGTAGCACCTCCACATATTGAGATTCTCATATTCCCAGCAGTGATGGTCACGGATGTGCGCAGGCTTAGCACACTCCATGAGTTCTAGTGTCAGAGACCTCTATGTCTCCACAATGAGCCAGATCCTCTAGAATAAAAAAATTGGCTAGAGTCAGTGGTCTAAATAATTAGTTTTGTTCAGACCCCGACGGATCAGATGGTGTCTTTATTATCTCATATTTTCTATAAAGTGGATGGATTTTGGTGGATTTTGGTTACTCAGATGTGTGATGAGTCGACACTCTCATGGGAGGACTTCCCTTAGTTGTTCTGTGAGGATAACTACCCCTCCTTCTTATGCTCCATTCAAATTGATGAGATTTTTCATATTAAATAGGTATGGATGACAACATAAAGTTACTCATAAAAGTTCATATACAAGACATAGTACTCTATATACATGATCTAGGATGGTTACTTCCAAGGTACAGAAGATTGAGAAGGGACTCCACAGAGTGATTTGTTCTAACATAGTACCCTACTGGATCCCCATCTATAATGGGGTGCTAGAGTGGGGAATTGGTGATAGAGAGACTTCTATCATAGGGATTCCAGAAATATGGAAATAGTAGTGGGAACTACAGATAAGAAATGTCTGCGGTAGCTAGAAGATGTCAGTTGAAATGATCTCGATGCAGAGGGCCTCCCCATGATCAGACATTATCACATGGTTTGGTGGCACAAGGGCATCGAAAAGCACCGAGATATCCTGGGGAGGGTAAGTGAAAGGATTATTATGGGAGAGGTCACATAAAATGGGACTATCTGACCAGATGTGCTGGAAATACTAGATAGATAGCAGATATACCACAATGGAAGAGACAACGACGTGATGATGGAACCATGAGTGAGGATATGGAGGTCCCCAAGGAGGTGTTGTTAGATGAGTAGTATGAGGAGATACAGTTTAGGAATTATGATATAAGGTTCTCCCACCACCACCATTGGGTAGTCCATGTCAGGATCAGGGATCTAGAGGTAGGAGTCGTGGATTGCTACATACTATGGATGTCCGCGATCCCACAACACACAAGATGGTTAGACGTACATTCTATATTTATTATACACTGGCTTCAGTACTAGTGGAAATTGGTTCTATTCATTCCTTTACATCATTTCATCTAGTATGGGAGTCTGATATCCCAATATATTTTCTAGAACATCAACTTTATCTTGAGGATCCTATAGAGTTCATGTCTTCTGTGTCATTCTTCCATCGACAGTTCGAGATATTTCTTAGAGGAGATAGGTTCACATGGAAACTATTGATCTCCATGATGGAACCCTATGACATAATCTTCGGTATGTATTGAATTTACATGGTTTGAGCCGAAATTAACAATCACTAAAAACTAGTCAAATTAATGTTTTATAATAGGGCTAGATTCGCTTTTATCAATCAAAGATATCTCACAACATAATGAGCGGATGCAGTGAGAAGGAGTCTATATCCTATTACCCATCAATTAGATAGTGAAACCCTTTGTGCCTCAGACCCCCCAGGAATCTAGGATCATTTAGTTGAGGATGACTATATAGAAATCTTCCTTGAAGACATTCTAGGACACCCTCTATGGTGGGAGTTAAAGTTTTATCATTGACTTGCAGCTAGGGACCGCCCTGATATCTTTTATGGCACATCATATGGATCCCACTAAGCTTAGGGAGAGTAGTTTATTATTTTAGGACCTTCAAGAGAAAATTTTCATCTAACCTAGTTTTCCCCCTAGTCAGATCCAATTCTATTGATAAAGAATGTATAATTTATCTTACGGCGTTGCATGGATTATCATCTCCTAAACCAAGCCACGATAACAAACAAGTACCCCTTTCTGAGGATCGACGACCTCTTTGAAAAGTTTAGAGGTGTGATATTTTTCTTCAAGATTGATCATTAGTCTAGCTACCACAAGCTATGGGTCTACAAGGCAGATATTCCAAATTTGTATTTTTGATGTCGCTATGGGCATTATGAGTTCTTAGTGATTCCCTTTAGTGTGAAAAACTACCCACTGTTTTAATGGATTTTATGAACTAGATCTTCTTGACATACTTGTAATAGATTGTTGTTTTCATCATTGATGACATGCTCATATACTATGCATCATAAGAGGAGCATGGGAATCATATTTGGATGGTTCCTGGTTTACATCGAGAGCACAAGCTTTACATAAATATCTAGAAGTTCCAATTATTGATACATAATGTCCACTTTTGGGGAATTTAATTTCTGAAAAAATTTTATCCATGGATATGGAAATGATGGAAGAATTTCTTTCGTTCGGTCCACCCAAGAATGTGTCAGAGGTAAAAATATTTCTTAGTTTGGTAGGGTAATACAATAGATTTTTGGCAGACTTCTCCAATATCACAGCAAATTTAACCCCTCTGATACAGATGGTAAAAACATTTACCTGGTCTAAGAAGTGATAGAGGGCCTTTAAAGAGTTGAGGCAGAGGTTGATGAGTGCTCCAGTTGTAAGAATACCAGAGGAATGTGTTTAGTTCATAGTGTATTATGATTCCTCAAGAGTTGGGATTGGTTTTGTGTTGATGCGATGAATGGTAGTCAACAAATATGGGTCAAAAAAGTTGAGACCCCATGAGTAGAACTATGAGAATCATGACTTAGATAATTCAGTTGTAGTATTCACCATTAAAATTTGGAGGCACTAACTTCTTGGATAGAACATTTTGGTTTACTTAGACATCCAGAGACTCGGGTACTCCTTTTACTAGATAGCCCAGAATCTGGGGCAGCGACGCTGGTTCGAGTTCATCTAGGATTACAAATTTGAGATATTTTATACTCAATGAATGAGAAATGGTGTTTTAGATCCCCTTAGTGGGATGTATCAGGCACTCCTAGAGTGGGAATTTTTAGAGTGGTTAGCTTCTCAGCCGCATAACATTTGAATATGGAGGGTACATTTTTTCTACAGTCGATGATGATGACTCCTTCACTCCTTGAGCGTGTGAAAGAGTCCCAAATAAGAGACATCTAATGCGAAGTTATGTATGATAAAATATCCATAATCAACACACCACATATATTTTATTAAGGAGGTAACCATGAGATCTTGTTCCTCGGTAAAATATTGGTTCTAGACATGATGTTGGCACATTTCCTTACTATCAGGGATCTGATATCGAAAGAGTTTTTGGAACAGGTTTATGTAAGTTAGATCGGATACCTTCATGGGGTAACCTCGTAAATTGTCTCTAATCCTGATGCATGATTTCTATCATGATTGTGGAGAGGCTAGCATGAGGTATTCAGGACCCAACTACATATGATTAAATACTTTCACCGCTAGACCGATGGGCAAGCTAATCACACTATCCATGGGCTGGAGAATATATTGAGCGCTTGCGTATTGGATTTCGGCCTGAGCTAGGAGGATCACCTACCTTTGGTAGAGTTTTCATACAACAATAGTTCCCACTCAATAACCATCATAAATCCTTTTGAGCACCTATAAGAAGACCCTTTTGGTCACTATTAGGTTTAATGGAGGTTAGGGAGTCATCCCTCATCCACTAAAAGCTAGATCAGGCTATGATATAGAAATTACAGACCACTCATGAATGGATGCATATAGCTGAGATATGATTAATATCATATATAAATCATCGTCATAGAACATTTCAGTTTCAGTAGGGAGACCACATCTTTTTTAGTCTCCCCATGATAAGTAATGTAGATGTTCATCTAGGGATGTAAGTTATACTAAGGTTCATCAGGCCATTCGAGATCATGTAAAGGGTTGTCGAGGTCGCCTACCACTAGCTCTACCCCCGCAACTGGATGGAGTTCACGATGTCTTCCACATGTCATAGATGAAGACATAGGTGAATGATCTGATGTATGCCATCAAATAGAGAGATCCGAACTTAAAATATGGGGCCACATTTATAAACCACTTGATGGAGATCGAGGATCAACATGAGTGGACCATATGTGGCTAGACCATATATTTTTTTGGGTGCTACAGAAGCATGAAAACGTGCAAGAGAGTTGTTGGGAATGGGAGTTCTATATGTGGGATCAGTATCTCAAGTTTTTTCATTAATTTTTCTTCTCATTGATAAAAATCATAATGGATGAAATGATGTAGAGACCTAGTTTTTCCTTGTAATCCTCTTAAATATTTTTCAATATATTTCTAGAGATAGGCACTAAAAGCGCGTGCAATTCTGAGGCCCTATGTGCCCAAAATTAATTTTATAAAAATATTATGTATATTTTATACAATTCACATGAAGGAAGCAATATAACTCTCAATGGGAAATAATAATTAGAAATATGAGTCCACATCTATTTATTGATCGTGGTGTCTACCTTACGCGAGGAAAATCCTGTATGGGTGCTGAAAAAAATGTTTTTGAGGACATAACCATAAATAAAACAATTAAATTAAATTACTTTATTTTAGATGTTTTTTTTGAATATATATTAAATGGGGACTCATATTAGAAATAGGATACTACCATTGAGTTCTTAGTGAAATGTTTTCTATAAGCACAACCTAAAGTGAGAGGGTGCGGAATGTTTAAATCCCACAACTGTTGGCAGGTGCAGTTAATCGGATACCCTTTAATAAATTACTTGTTTTAAATGGGTGGTTGTGGGTTCTCTATTAGGGTATCCACATAATCCTACCATAACTGATACAGAATCTCTCTCTCATCCTATTTTGGTGTATCAATGAGGAATCTTCGATGAAGCATTGTAATAACCCGAGATTTTATGAGGATTATTCTTTTTAATTTCATTCATGTCTTATGTTGTATGTCACACCAAGATTATCTTTCACTATATGCAACACCATTTTAGCTTGCAGTATATGCAACACTATTCTTGGATCGTGTTACACACAACTTCATGTTCGTTTTGTGGAAATTATTCTATGCAACATTAAGTATAGATTTTCTTTAATGTATAAATGAAATAAGTCTTGATTATGTTATATGCAACACCAAATGGAACTTTTACTACACACAGCCCTGAAATGTCTTACGTTACACGCAATCGTGACCTTCCACGATAGCGTTTGTTATACGAAATACAAAGTCTCACTAAACAAGATATTATTATAATATTATTATGAACTAGACGTTATGAATAGTAATACCCACTTTTTGAAATTTTATAAATTTTACCTTTCAAAATAGACTACATTTTTAGATTCGGAATATCAAAATTAGCCTAGGGTGAATTTTTGGTATTTTTCTAAAAACATTTAATTTTTGATGAATAATGAAAACACTTGGTTACTATTTAAAAACCAACTTTTTATTTGAATAATTATTTATTTTATTTAAATTTATTTTAGGTCAAAATTGATACATAAAACCTATATAAGATCAAAGAAATTCATTGGAGTCATTTTATAATAATATATATAAAATTTATTGAACTTTTCACCGTTTTTTACCCACCTCCTATGAGAATTTGAAAATTCACATAAAACTTAATTTTACTGCTTCTGTGAGTGTAATTTTAAAAATCTGAGATACATGGTTAATATCAATGACTAAAATGTGGTTCGATGAGATGAAAATAATTTTTGGTGAGTAGTAACTTTTTACTTTTATTTACCACAGTTAAAAGTAAATAGGGTAATTAAGGGTAAAAATGATATTATTATTACCCTAACACGTGTCCTAATTCTATTGGATAAGTTTAATTCGACCAAAAAAAAACTTAGGAATAAAATATTACCATTTAGGTCCACATGGATTAGATTAAGACATTTATTGTTAATTTATTTAAAGAAGGGTTAAAATAGTTCAAATCAGAGTTTAATAAAAAAAACCATTTTTAATATGTAGTTATACATAAGATAAATTCGACTATAAATATTCATTATAAATATAAAAACATTTTCTACATAATGTTATTTTATTTATAATTTTTAAAAATTAAATAATTTATTTTATTTTTGACACAATGATGGTGTAATAATTATCTAATTAATTAAATATTAACATAATTGATGTTATAAATACCCAAATAAATGTAATTTGAGTATTTTTATGAATTACACTAATTTTATAGGTTAATATGGAATGTTAATATTGATTTAGTTAAATTTTTTTGAACTAATCATACTTTTATAGTTTTCACAAAAATCAATTACCAAATAGTGTCAAAATTGACATAAAATAGTTTTTAAAACAAATATTATAGTATTAATTGTTATTATATTCCAAAAAATCTAAGGTTAGGCCAAATGACTTATATAAGGTCATATATATTAATAATGAACCACTTGGGGTTCTTTTGTCTTGTTATAGTACTTTTATTAACCAGATAGTGTAAGAAAACAAGAAGACACGGTAAAAGTTAAATTATTTAACTGAGAGTTAAATCTAACATATAAGGTTAAAATAATAACCTAAAATTGTCTAAAACCTATTGGTTGATAGGTTTTAGACCTATACCCACCTTATCTTCTAAATAAATAAATATTTATCTATTAAAAACTGAATATGACTTTATTATATAATAATATTTTATGTTTTCCTAAGGTTCCCCTCTCCTCCCTTATTAAAAGGGCACCCCTTAACTATTCTCTTCACACCCTTTTGAGCCTTGAAGTTCAGAAAAACCCTGAAAATTACTCTTCTCAACATCTTTAGTTATATAATAAGGGTTCTGGTCTTCTCAAAAGACCAACTCTAGTGCCCTAAGAAGAAGTTTAAAGGACGTGCGTTGAAGAAGAGGTAATCTCTTCTAACGATTCTTTCAAGTTTCTTTCTTCTTAAAATTCTTCTTATTTAGTTGTTTCATTATAAAGTAATAAAATAATAATTACTTATATACAGATATGTTATTATAAATATGAAACAACCCCATTTCACCTTCTATTCATTCTACGGAAAATGAAATCACCGCGTGTGTGTACGTATGGAATACCGTCTCCACGCCGTGGTGTAATCTGTTTTCCACCACCACCTTACATGGATGGGTATAATGGTGTAAATAATAACTATATATAATTATAATAAAGATATATTGATTTTTAAATATTATACATACCCTTCAATACAATTCCGCGATCATGGGAATGATATCATCGCTCGTGCGTACGTACGGACTACCGTCTCCACGAATGTGATGAGATTCATTTTCCATGATTAACCATTAAAGTATGATTATAAAGTATATATAATAAATAATAATTAAAGATATTAAATAATAATGATACTGGATTTTTGTATATATATATATGTCATCTACTTAATTCCATTCAATTCAATAAGGAAACGAAAACAGCGTTCATACGTACGTACGACCTACCGTCTCCAAGAACGGTGTATTTCATTCCATTTATCGATCTATCATATGTATATATGTATATGATGAATATATTATATATAAATCATGTTTTAAATTTTGGAATTAAGTAAATCAGGATATAAGTAATAATATCAAGAACAACAAGTTGAAACCCGTACAATAAATGAAACGATTTTACCCAAATCGCTGCTTTTACATCGAATTTACAAAAGAACAAGTCATATAAAGTCATAAGTAATCTATATATGATATCATAAAAATGACTATGACTCTGTAATACATCAATTAAATTATTTAAATCATTATACAGAAGTTTCGGATACATACAAAGCATATCAGACATAAGGTAATGGAAAATCTCACAATCTCAATTTTTATCCGAGATTGTTTATACTTCGGTAATTACTGGGGCATATTTATCATCCAAATCCATGTTTTGTCAATATTAAATATTATTTATATCATCCTAAAATTGTTTAAATTCAATTTTACCCATTGGTGAGTTTTTAGTAAAAGATATGAAAGGAATATTTTGTCGTTTTTCGTACGAGGTACTTTTTGACCGTGATTAGAAGATTATATTCCAAGTTTCCAATGACACTAAACTATTATGGTCCTTTGGTGTCTCTTTTTTTTATGTATTAAGTATTCTGCAAAATTAATGTAAGGTCCATGGACGTCAAGTTTTGGGTCTCTACAGTTGGTATTAGAGGAAAGGTTTAGTTAACCTTTGGAAACTAGGATACGAAAACTTTAGTGAGATCCCTAGAGATATTTCTAAGGTATGTCTAGGGTTGTCCATAAGGTTAAGTATAAATATAGTTTATTGTACTAGAATTTTGGTAAATATCGTAGAAATATACCTATGATGTTACATATTGAAGGTACTCCCCCTTTATTATGTTGTTTTCCCTAGCATGATTTTTGCCTCTCACGCTATTCTTTTTAGGATTTATACGATAGCTGGAACCCGAAGGAACCGTGTTGATTAATGTAATAGACGATGCAATGATTATCCTCTTGAACAAACCAACGTTATGGGAGATGGAGTGTAAAATCTTATTGCTTAACTTACACATGCTATGAATCATTCTGGATTTCCAAATGAGCAGAGAAGGGAACAATATTCTATTGAGTCCTTCATGAGGCAACGTCCACCTTCTTTTAGTGGGTCTTTTGATATAATTGTTGTTGAACAACAGATTAGTACCATTGAAAAGATATTTTCCACACTTTTCTGTTCGGAACATGAAAAATTCATTCTTGCTGTTTACCGTTTAGAAGGTGGAGTAGATCAATGGTGGACTCTAATTAAGAATATGAGGCCCCGAGATGAAATTGAATCCATGCAATGGGATGACTTCAAGAACTTATTTTTCAAACATACTTCCCTCGTATTCTTCGAACAAAGATGGAGAAGAATTTCCTCGAGCTTAAGAAAAAGGATGATGAATCTGTTGGTATATATAAAGAGAATTTTACAAGGCTTGCAAGGTATTCATCTGGATTTATCATCCAACCTGAAAGTAAAGTTGATCAATTCTTCAGTGGCTTAAAACCAAGTCTTCGAAGGGCATTAGCTATAAGATACTTCAGTAGCTATGAAGAAATTGTGTGTTGTGCTATCAAGGTAGAAATGGAAGTTGGTGTTACATATCCATCTCATGGTTTGGACAAGAAATGAAAGATGGAGTTCGAGGAGAAATCTCAGAATAATGGTGAAAAGAGGATAAATGTTTCTTTATTCTCAAAGTGTGGAAAGAAGCATGGTAGATATTGTCTTAAAGGGGCTAGAAAATGCTTTAAGTGTGGAAAAGAAGGTCATCGAGCAGCTGAGAGTCGAAGTAATGGAAAAAGGGTTGATAATGATGTGAATAAAGAAAAGACTCTAGAAAATTTACCACCAACACTTCAATGCGTCAAGTGCAAGGAAATGGGGCATTATGCTAATCAATTCCCTAATCCAAGGGTTAATGATGATCAACGTGAGTAACCTTTTAAGGAAAAGGACAAAGGGAAGTCACATGCGATCACTATTAGAAATGTTGAGTATGATGACGATGTGGTGGAATGAATATGTGTTTATGTAATGGGATTCCAAAATAATGTTTTATATAGTATCATGGAATATTTTAATATTTATGTATTGGTTTATTGTGGTTTTCAATAATTTTATGGTACCAGTAACCGTGGAAAGTGATTGAGATATTTTTGGAAAGAAGATTATATGCGCATAATGAAGGGATAAAGAGAAAATGAAATGTTTGACAGTATTCATGAGCTCATGACTGATATAAGGAAAAAGTTATATCATGGTTTGAGTATATAGAATTTTTGGATTTTGGTATGTGGAAAAAGTTAACTTTTGAAAGCATTCATGTTTTCACTAAGATTCAATGGGTATTCATTTTTCAAGAGAATACATGATTAATGTATTCAAATGTTTGGAATGTGACCCACAAGATATATATTATATGGGGGATAAATGATGGTATTCACATGCTTGGTAGATGAAATTTCTATTAATTGTTTTCTTGATACTATAAGATTGGATAGAAGTATTTTGGATAAGCCTAAAGATTGGAATGGATTATGTTGTACATAAGTTAGTATTGATTAATGCTATTACTTTTTCGATATTATTAATGGAATGTTATAATAATGTAGTTTTAGAAAAAGGAAAACCTTCAGAACGGGCAACAACCCGTCGCGTCAGACAAAGCTGTGGAAATCGAACCCACAACCAATGTGCGACATGCCTTTATCACCTACCACTTGCCTACAGGAAGTCCCTGGTCAGTAGAAACTAGTTTTATTATATTAAGTGGTATGGAATATGAAGTATAAGCCCATTTTAGGAACCATATACGATTAATCTCACTATAGATGGACTTATATATATTTAATAACTTGTTCTATCCTTTTTTTGAGACAGATGGAATGACCTATCATTCTATCGCATAAGCTGCTAACACTTCACGGAAGACAAATTCAACTTCATTTCTTTAAGAGATGAAGTGGAAATTGTTCAAGGAACAAACAATAGTGAGATTGTACCAAAATCAAGTAAGTATTTCTTCTAATTCAACAATTCAACAACTTTAGGGAAATAATCTTGAAAACAAAAAAAACTGTTGTCCTAGTGTCCTTATATCCGATGAATCAGATGGTACCTTAAATCATCACAAATTTATGTCTTTGTGATTGTTGGATTTTTCATAGCCATGTCCTCTACCACTCTTCATCAGAAGTTGATGGTTATATTTCTCTTCCATATCCATATTTTCACCTATGTTATCTTTTGTGGAAACCCAATGATTAGTTAATTTGGGTAACCGTTACATTTCGTAATTTTTTTTTAAAGTCATGTTTTTTTATTCTTTTTTACGATATGGGTTTCTGTTAATGAATCTTTCGAATAGTAAACCATTTACCACCCTGATTAATTTTGAGGGCGAAATTCATTTTAAGGTGGGTAGAATGTAACAACCGAAGATGTTATGAGGATTATTATTTTTGATTTCATTGATGTCTTGTGTTGTATTCTACACTAATATTATCTTGCGCTCTACGCAACACCGTATTATCTTGCAGTATACACAACACTATTCTTGCCTCGTGTTACACACAATTTCATGTTCATTTTATGGAAATTATTCTACGCAACATTAAGTATATATTTTGTTTAATGTATAAATGAAAAAAGTTTTGATTATGTTTTATGCAACACCAAATAGATATTTAACTACACACAGTCCTGACTTGGCTTACATTACACGCAATTGAGACCTTCCACGATAGCGTGTGTTATATGCAATACCAAGTTTCAATAAACGAGATATTAATATAATATTATTATGAACTAGTCATTATGAATAGTAATACCCACTTTTTGAAATTTTATAAATTTTACCTTCCAAAATGGACTTCATTTTTTGATTTGGAATATCGAAATTATCCTAGGGTGAATTTTTTGTATTTTTCTGAAAACTTTTAATTTTTGATGAATAGTGAAAACACTTGTTTACTATTTAAAAACCGAGTTTTTATTTAAATAAATATTTATGTTATATAAATTTATTTTAGGTAAAAATTGATACATAATACCTATATAAGTTCAATGAAATTTATTGGAGTCATTTTATAATAATATATAAAATATTTATTGAACTTTTCACCGTATTTTACCCACCTCTTAGGAGAATTTGTAAATTCAAATAAAACATAATTTTACCACTTCTATGAGTGAAATTTCAAAACTCCGAGGGACAAGGTTAATATCAAGGACTAAAATTTGGTTCAATGAGATGAAAATAATTTTTGGTGAATAGTATCTTTTTACTTTTCTTTACCACGGTTAAAAGTAAATAGGGTAATTAAGGGTAAAAATGATATTATTATTACCCTAACACATGGCATAATTCTCTTGGATAAGTTTAATTCAACCAAAAACAACCTTAGGATTAAAATATGACCATTTAGGTCAACTGGGATTAGATTACGAAATTTATTATTAATTTATTTAAAGAAGGGTTAAAATAGTTAAAATCAATGTTTAATAAATAAATCATTTTTAATATTGAGTTATACATAAGATAAATTCGACTATAAATATTCATTAGAAATCTAAAAATATTTCATACATAATTTAATTTTATTTATAATTTTTAAACATTAAATAAGTTAATTTATTTACGACACAATGATGATGCCATAATTATATTATTAATGAAATATTAATATAATTGACGTTATAAATACCCAAATAAATGTAATTTGAGACTTTTTATGAAGTATAATAATTTTATAGGTTAATATGACATGTTATTATTGATTTAATTAAAAGTTTTTGAACTAATCATGCTGTTATGATTTTCACAAATATCAATTACCAAATAGTGTAAAAATTGTCATAAAATAGATTTTTAAACAAATATTATATTATTAATTGTTATTATATGTCTAAAAATCTAATTTTATGCAAAATGACTTAGATAAAGTTATATATATCAATAATGAACCACCTGGGGTTCGTTTTGATTGTTATAGTATGTTTATTAATAATATAGTGTAAGAAAACAAGAAGACACGGTAAAAGTTAAATTATTTAACTTAGAGTTAAATCTATAAGATAAGATTAAAATAGTAACCTAAAAATTTCAAAAAACTATTGGTTGATATTCTTTCGACCCATCCCCACCTTATCTTTGAAATAAATCAATTTTGATATATTAAAAACCATATATGACATTATTATACAATAATATTTTAAGTTTTCTTAAGGTTCCCCTCTCCTCCCTTATAAAAAGGGCACCCCTTCCCTCTTCTCTTCACACCATTTTGGGCCTTGAAGCTTGTAAAACCCCTGAAAATTACTCTTATCAACCTCTCTAGTTATATCATAGAGGTTCTGGTCTTCTCAAAAGACAAACTATAGTTCCCTAAGAAGAAGTTTAAAGGAGGTGTGTCGAAGAAGAGGTAATCTCTTCTAACGATTCTTTCAAGTTTCTTTCATCTTCAAATTCTTCTTATTTAGTTGTTTCATTATAAAGTAATAACATCAGTATTACTTATATACTGATATGTTATTATAAATATTAAACAACCCCACTTCACCTTTTATCCATCCTACAGAAAATGAAATAATCGCGCGTGTGTACTTACGGAATACCGTCTCCACACCGTGGTGTAAACTGTTTTCCACCACCACCTTACATGGTTGGGTATAATGGTGTAAAGAGTAACTATATATGAATATTGTAAATTTATATTGATTCTGAAATATTATACATACCCTTCAATACAATTCTACGATCATGGAAATGATATCATCGCTCGAACGTACGTACGGACTACCGCCTCCACTAACGCAATGAGATTCATATTCCATGATTAACCATTCATGTATGATTATAAAGTATATATAATAAATAATCATGAAAGATATTACATAATAATGATACTAGATTTATATATATATATATATATTTCATCTACTTAATTCCATTCAATTCAATAAGGAAACGAAAACAGCGTTCATGCGTACGTACGGCCTACCATCTCCATGAATAGTGTATTTCATTCCATTTATCGATCTATCATATATATATATGGATATGCTGAATATATTATATATAAATCATGTTTTAAATTCTGGAATTAATTAAATCAGGATATAAGCTATAATATCAAGAACAACAAGTTGAACTCGTACTATAAATGAAACGATTTTACCCAAATCGCTGCTTTTACATAGAATTTACAAAAGAACGGGTAATATAAAGTCATAATTAATCTATATATGATATCATAACAATGATTATGATTCTTTAATAAGTAAATGACACTATTTAAATCATTATACAGGAGGATCGGATACATACAAATCATATCGGACATAAGGTAAGGGAAAATCACGTAATCTCAATTTTTATCCGAGATTGTTTATACTTCAGTAATTACTAGAGAATATTTATCAACCACATACATGTTTCTTCAATATTTAATTTTATTTCTATCCTCCTAAAATTTTTTAAATCCAATTTTAACCTTTGGTTAGTTTTTAGTAAAAGATATGAAAGGAATCTTTTTTCATTTTTAGTATGTGGTACTTTTTGACTTTTCCGACCAAAGTATGAGAAGAATGTTGTTCTTTAACTTATACAGAATGAATGGATTTTTTGAAAATTATTTCCATGAATCTTCCTTTACAAGTTTTCATGATTATTTTTAATCAACTTATTTCAGTTTAAAATTGTATGACATGTTAAGAAAGGAAAAATGTTTTTGAAGTAGAAAGGATATTTTCTCAAAGAATAGAGTTCAAGTGTTTTATCAAAATTATTTTCCATATAAGATAATATAGGGTTCTGTTTCTATCCGTATTTTTAAATTGATTTGATTGTGTTATTAAGGAATTATTTTTATGATGTCCTTTTATCTTATATGGATTATGTTATAATGGCATGATGTTTAAGAATCCCATTTTTATTACATGGGTTGTGCTATGATGTATGATTTATGATCTTGTGGCACACATAATAATGGTATCATTATGAGATGGGTGGGACCTATATCTCCCTCCAATGAATTGGGTAAAGATTTATATCTCATGAGATAGACATGTCTTGAATGGTAACTTAATCCGGTTTAGTGTTATAGGACTGAAATGAGGAGTGAACTTGATTCAGAAAGGGACTTTGTCCACTAAGATAGTCTTGGCAGTAATGCATTAGCTACTATGGAAATCATATTATGTGATTAATGGTTTCCACAATCACATGTTTTATTCCCATGCTATTTTATCATGATTAATGTTTCTTTATGATCTATGCCTTATGTACTGCCATGTTTTATGTCATTGCCCAAGATTATGTTCATGTTTTTGAGTTCAAATGTATATGATTTGTTCTATTTTATCCATGCTTACCCTTACTGAGAATTTGAGCTCAACCTTTATAAGTTTTCTTTTCCCCGGGATTTAAAGAAAGGTTTTAGGTAAGAAAATAAAAGGGGAAAATCTTTATGGGAGATGTTGAAGATCTTTCCACAAGATTAAGAGATTATATTCTGAGTTTCCAAAGACACTAAAATATTACGGTTCTTTGGTGTCTGTTTTTGTTATGTATTAAGTATTCTGAAAAAGTAATGTAATGTCCATGTACGTCAAGCTTTGGGTCTCTAAAAGCATTCACGGCCGTGTTCTTTAATGGAGAACAGATCCAAATCAGAGTAAGATACTTCCCTTTGGATTCTGTTTTCCGGATTTCAACTATTGATTGAAAAATGTATTCTTTTTTTATTGATTCATCCTTGAAAATAATATTTGATTAAAAAACTAACATTTCCTTTGACTCATCTATAATTTGATACCCTTATTTTATGTTATTCCTCCATTTTTGGTGAAATAATTGTTATCTTTTTGGAATGATGGAAAAACAACGAAACATCGAGTGGGGAATATATCTAGGCAGATCATCATCCAAGGATCCTAGATCTGTGTTTATTTAATGTTTTGGGCATTGGAGGAGGTAATTTGGTCTGCATAAGGAGAAACTGGTGAGGCGGTGGCCGGCAGTGGAAGACGATGGGCCGTGGAGGGGGCCAGGCCGAGGAGGGTCAGAACCAGGTCAGACCGGGGTCGAACCAAGGGTGATTTGAGTAGAGCCTATTCACGGTCGATTGTGGTAGCTTGAGCTACTGTAGGTACACCAAATGCACAGTTATTCCATGGGAGGTCGACCATGGTGAACATTATGTATGGCAGGTGGATCAATCAGGGTAGTCAATCCATTAATGTTCAGAGCGTCACGGTCGATCATAGCGGTCGGTCGATATGAAAAGTGTATTGTTCTTGGAGGTAGATCGACAGCTAGATAATTTGTGTGTGGTCGACTGTAGTGGTATGTGGACCGACTGTGGTGGGCCATTCATGGTCGGTCAGTCATGGGACCCTACAGGTTTTCGAGTATTAGGTCCAAACTTTCATAACTTCTAAGCAAATTTTATAAATGATGTGATGTTTATGGAAATGTGATCCCCTTTTTAAGATGAACCTTTTTAGCCAAGTTTAAAAAATTAAAATTCCGAAATGAGGTGTGTTCCCTATGTGGTCCTGTTCGGGCATGTTGTGGTGAAATGGATTGTTTTCACTAGTTTCCAGATTCATGATAGTAAACAAACTATCTTTTGTGTTTTCCTGCATAGAGAAAGATGGTGACCTGTAATTTAGCTTTCATTATTCTATTTCAGGTATTTTTATATTGAATCCTTTTTAGGTGGTGTTAGATGATAGTAGTGTTCAGGAAAGGATATCGTAGATAACTAATTAGAACCCCCCTAAGAACTAGGGTGTGAGTCCTCGATGATATCAGCGTGGAACCCCCCATCGTACTGGGTGTGGGTCCTCTATAGTTAATTCTTAGTAGAACCCCTTATTAGGTAGGGCGTAGGTCCTCTATAATCTTGAGTGAAACCTCCTTGGTATATCAAGGTGTGGTTCCAAAACCATTACTGTAAAACCCCCTGACACACTCAGGAATGAATCCTCTACAACTACTATTAATGTGGAATAACCTGACACACTTGCGTGTGAGTCCTTTACAACAACTATTAGAGTAGAACCACACTAATTCACTAGGGAACATGCCGTTTACATTGATTTTTCACAATATAGCTATATGAATTAGTTTCGAGATGTGTTTTGACGTACCTTTGGACTCACAAAGAATAGTGACTCTTTCTTTACTGAGATGCACGGTTGTAATGCAACCAAAAATAGTCTAGGTGAGTCAGTGCCACCTAAAGAGGATAATATCTTAGGGTAATGATTGAGTCCCTTTGACTTGTGTGATTAGGGAAGACATGTGGGTTCTGGGAATCATTGATGGATACACTGGGAACTATTTGAGACTCTTCTTATTGTGCTTCTCTATGAGATAGATATCCCCATACTCTCTTGTTTGGGTTTCTTTTGACAAATATCATATATATATATATATATATATATCTTGTTTTTCACTCTCTTGGTCTCGGTTCGATCAGCACACTTTCAATGTAAATTATTTTATCTACTAATTTCCCCTTTAATGTGTCTCTAATTTCTCCCCCTTCACCTTTCAGGGTGTCTAACTAGGTATTTTTATATTCACCCCTACATGGGATTTTCATGCACGTGTCGTGCCTTATGTAGAAGACGAACATGTTGATTGTGACTTTAGGGGAGCTTATGGATATGGGTTGCTTGGACCTCATACATTGGTCGAATCTTGGGATCTAGAAGCTGGGCTCTCTCATCTATTTTATGATTATTGTTTCTTTTTGGTTGAACACTTTTCTGGTTGTACATGTATTTTTTCCCTTTTCCTTTTAGTTTACATTACCATACTAGCACCATTTAGATGTCCCTGAATTTTTGGTTTATATACAATTGTGTAGCATATTTTACATTTTTTCCACTAAATGTAATGCCCTGACCCCAGTTACCTAGAGTCGGTGCATTATTACATAACATTGGAATGATCACAAGAAAGATCAAATATCAAAAGACCGATTGGTTTAGTAGCCTTGGAAACACTATATATATTCATAGAGTTCTACATTACGTCATAAAGTGGAAAACTACTTCAACAACACATTTTCTCCATATTCCACACTCATATCCCCACATAATATCCCTGCAGGTCATTCATACTTTACTTCTTCACTTCTTGGGAAAAATAAAACATTGAAAAGGGGTGAGCTCAAATGCCCAGTAAGGATAAAAATATAGCGGAAACTTTCAAAAATAAGCATAAACATTTAAGGCAATGTATAACTAAAAAACTCCTTTTAAACTTGAACTTCAACATAGTATGGAAAAAGTGAAATGAAATAATGCCATTTACTTATTCACATTGATATTCTACTAATCAAATAATCACATGCAATATCAATAACCACTTTCATAATGATGGAATGCATAATGCCAGACTATCATAACCACATAGCCAAGGCCTCGTGCTAAGAATACAAATAAGATTTTGTCAAGGCCTTGTTCCAAGACACTAGTTTGTCTCTTGATACCTACCGATGCATCGATGAGCTATAGCGGGATCCACCCATCACATATTAAGTCCAATGCATTCCCATATGAAAAGGTTTCAACATAACATAAACATTCGTATTAAAACTAGCATACGAAATGTCAATACTTTCACCATAAACTATGAATGGTATAAAAATAGCACATCCACAGTCAAACATATCTCAAAACCTTCAATAAAATATAGAAGTTTTGTATCATAATAAATCAACTACAAATAAGAATAAAATTCATCAAAGGATGTTGACATAGATGAAATCAAAACTCTTTTTAGAGAAATATCTCTTTCTATTTTTGAAATCATTTAGGAGTCATATATTTATAAAATAAAACATTTTCTTTGAAAATATTCTTATAAGCTTTTAAGGGAAGCATCGATGATTTTATAACGGCAGAAAATAGCTGCACCCGCCGTATAAGTATAAAAAACATTCTTACCTTAATTTTGTCGAAAAGGTTAAAAAGCACCTTGTTTTGAAAACGGCGGAAAGATTCCTTTATAAAACTCTTATAAAAAGTCAAAAAAGGTTTTAAATGACTTTAACCCATATTCTCCTAAATAGTAAAAATGTTTGGAAATACATTTTTAAGAAACATGGATGTGGATGATAAAGAGATCCCAGTAGATTATTACATATAAACAACCTCAAATAATGAAGAGATTGTGAAATAACCCTTACCTTGTACTTTTCCTTGGTTGGGGTAGGTTGACCTCCTGTATAATAGTGAAATAATTGTTATTAAATTATAAAAGAATCATATAAATTCATATGATATCATATATGATCTTTTAACAATTCTTTGTTAATAATATCTTAGTATTATCGTCGTTTCGGGTGTTAACTTACTCATTTTCTTTTATATGTTTTTTTACATAAGCAATGTTTGTAATAGATAGGTTGTATACTATTCATATCCAGAATGATATCAAGTCCTTCAACATCATTTTTAAATCATCAAATGATAATTATACTTGAATGGATACGATGGAGAATGAATCTCATCGAGTTCCTGGAGACGATAGTCCGTACGTACGCACGAGCGATAATATCATTATTTTGATATGAAAATAATATATAATTGGATGGTATATCGTATATAAAGAATCAGTATCATGTTATATTTATTATTTTCATGAGTTAAACATCATTATTATACCCATCCAAATAATAA
Organism: Viscum album; assembly: GCA_963277665.1. NCBI lineage: Eukaryota > Viridiplantae > Streptophyta > Magnoliopsida > Santalales > Viscaceae > Viscum > Viscum album. Next base: position 660,789,546 of record OY728140.1, read on the forward strand.
TATATTGAATAACAATTACACCACGACGTGGAGACGGTAAGCCGTACGTACGCACGTATGGTGACATGTTATTCAAAGGGTGGATAGAATACTGAATATGGTTGTACCATATTTATAATAACATCACAGTATATAAATGATACTTGAGTTATTATTTGAGAATGGTAACAACAAATGAATAAGAAGTGGAAGAAGAAAGGAACTTGGAAAAAGGTGGTGAAATCATTACCTCTTCTTCGGGTTCTTCGTTTTGATTTGATCAAAACGGATCAATAGGTTGGCTTTATCATCAAACTAAGGCCTCTAGGTTGTATTGAGGGAAGTTGGGAGAGTATTTGGGCAGAGTTTGGCCGAACCAAAAGGCTTTAAAGGTGTGATGAAAAGAGAACTAAGAGTTCCCTTTTATAAGAGGGGTGAGGGGCACCTTTAGAAAAGCTAGAAATATTCGTTTATAATAATTTAATATTCGGTTTCTAATGGATCCAATTTTTATTATTCAAAGGTTAAGGTGGGGATAGGTCTAAAACCATTCAACCAATAGAATTTAGACAGGTTTGGGTACTTATAAAATCCTTATCTTTAAGTATTAACTCTAAGTTAATTAGTTTCACTTTTACAATGTCTCTTTGTATTTTTATATTATATGGTTAATAAACTTACCATATACATACAAGAGACCCCCCAAGTGTTCCATTAATGAGACACCTATCATGATATATGTCTCTTTTTCGAACCTTAGATTTTTAGGAATTTAATACCAATTAATAATATAATATTTTCTTTAAAAACTCTTTTATGTCAATTTTGACACTATTCAATAGTTGATTTTTGTGAAAGTCATAACAGATTGATTACTTCGAAAAAAGTCAATTAAATCAATCCTAATATATCATATTATCCTAGAAAATTATTTTAATTCGTTAAAAGTTTCATATCATATTTATTTGGGTATTTATAATATCAATTATTTTAATTTTTCACTATTATAGTAATTACTGCAACATCATTGTGTCATAAATAAATTAAATTATTTAATGTCTAAAAATTATAAATAAAATATAATTATGTAGGAAATATGTTTATATTTTTAATAAATATTTATAATCTAAAATCCAACATATATAAGTCTATGTAAAAATTGTTTTTCTAAAAGATATATGCTTGTGTCATTTTTTCATTCATTTTAACTTAATTAAAATAAAGTGTCCCTATCACCTACAAGTGGCTCCATGAGGTCCCACAATTGACCCAAAGATTACCATGGTCGGACATGTATCCACAAATAAGGTTAGGACACGTTTTAGGGTAATTTAGTATTATTATAATATTATTTTTTAACCTTTATTTTCGGGATTTACCCTTAACCATGGTAAATAAAATATTTACCGCAGTAATTATTTAAAATGCCTAAATATAAAAGTTACCTATTTACACAATTTGAACATCATAATTCCAAATATGGAATCCATTTTTCCAAATTCAAAACACAGAAGTGGCGGAAATTAATTTAAAATTAATTCCCGTTGTTAAAACAAAAATCGTGTTTTAAAGATATAATAACTATCAAAAGATTGACACTTGTTTATGTCGGATTTAATTGTAAAATTATGTACAATGACAAACATTGAATTAAATGGTAAAAATATATTCTAAATATTATTTAAAACCACTCAAATTCATAATTTATCAATATTAATTTTTTTTATTAAAAAAGTTGTTTTTAATTAAAAATTTAGTAATTTTCACTATTCATCAAAATATGAAAGTTATCCGAAAAGTACCAAAATTTCACCCTAGGCTAATTTTGATATTACGAATCCAAAAATGAAGTCCATTTTGAGAGATAGAATTTATAATATTTCAAAAAGTAGGTATTACTATTCATAACGGCTAGTTTGATTGGTTATGGTGTGTTAGAACTCGATGTTGCGTACAACACACGCTATCACATTATTCAAAGAGAAGCGTACCGTAGAAGCTTGGGGTGTTACATTATCCCCTCCTTCAAATAATTTTGACCTCGAAATTTCTAGAATACTTATCACATGAAAAGACTCGGGTGGTTCTTCATCATAAGTTCCTCGGGTTCCCACGTTGCCTCTTCCATCTTATGGTTTCTCCACAAAACATTTACCAGATGCATCGTCCAGTTTCTCAGGACTTGTTCTCTCGTATCAAGAATCTTGACAGGCTCTTCGCAATAAGACAGATCGGGTTGCAGTTCTAACTCCTCGTAGGTGAGTACATGCGTTGGTTTAGGCATGTATTTCCCCAACAGAGATACGTGGAACACATCGTGAACTTTGGAGAGAGTTGGCGGCATTGCCAATCGGTAAGCTACAACCCCAATTCATTCTAGAATTTCGAAAGGTCCGATGTACCTGGGACTCAATTTACCTTTCTTACCAAAACGTATGACTCCCTTCCATGGAGATACCTTCAGGAAAACATGATCACCAAATTGAAATTCCAAATCCTTACTTCAATTATCGACATAGCTCTTATGCCTACTTTGAGCTGCTTTGATGTGATTTTGGATTACCTTCACCTTTTCCATCATTTCCTCCACCAGTTCTGGGCCTACAAGTTTTATTTCACCAACGTCATCCCAACAGTTTGGTGTACACATCTCTTTCCGTATAACGCTTCATATGGTGCCATCTGAATACTCGAATGGAAGTTATTGTTATAGGAAAATTCTACCAGAGGTCAATACTGATCCCACATACCCTGAAAGTCAAGTGAGCAAGATCTCAACAAGTCTTTTAAGGTTTGAATAGTCCATTCTGATTGTTCGTCTGTCTGAGGGTGGTAAGCAGTGCTCAAATGAAGTTCAGTATCCAGGGATTTTTGAAGACTTTTCCAGAATCTTGAAGTAAAACGGGGATCATGATCAGAAACAATCGATAGGGGTACTCTATAAAGTCTTACAACTTCATTAATATATAGTATTTCTAGACGTTCCAGGGGTAGATCTTCTCTTATAGCAAGAAAATGTGCTGACTTGGTAAGACGATCAACAATAACCCATATTGCATCGTTCCTTCTAGGAGTCTTTGGTAGCCCCATGACAAATTCCATCATAATATTGTCCCATTTCCACTCCGGTATGGGAAGAGGTTGCATGACTCCTCCAGGCAGTTGCCTTCCTGCTTTCACTTGTTGACAAACCATACATCTTGACACAAAATCAGCAATCTCCCTCTTCATGTTGTCCCACCAAAAATGTTCCTTCAAATCTCTATACATTTGGGTGCTCCCAAGATGTATAGAGAAATTGGAACTATGAGCATCATCCAACAATTCCCTTTTTAGATCAGGTATATCGGGAACACAAAGTCTCTTCCTAAATTTCAAAATTCCATCTTCATACACAAAGTCTCTCAATCTCCCATCATTCACAGCTTTAATCTTCTTTTGAAATTCTTCATCATCGGTCTGAGAACTCTTAATCCGTTCTAGTAAAGATGGTTTGGCAACCATTTGAAAAAGCATTGATGTTTCGCCTTCCCTGGTTATTCCCATGTCCATCTTCACTAGATCCATGAAAATTGTATCCCTTTCAATTCTCATATTGTTCAAAACTCCATGGTCTTTTCTGCTCAAAGCATCTGCCACCCTGTTTTCCATCCCCGGGTGGTAGTGTATCATGCAATCATAATCCTTGAGTAATTCAAGCCATCTCCTTTGCCTCATGTTGAGTTCTTTTTGTGAGAAAATATACTTCAAACTCTTGTGATCAGTATAAATCTCACATTTTTCACCTTAGAGGTAGTGACTCCATATCTTCAAAGCAAAGATCACAGCTGCTAACTCAAGATCATGAGTAGGATAGTTTTGTTCATGAATTTTCAACTACCGTGATGCATAGGCAATAACCCTATCATTCTGTATAAGGACACAACCAAGTCCTTTCTTCAATGCATCCCTATAAATAACGAACCCATCATTCCCCGATGGTAGAGTCAATATATGAGAATTGACTAATCTTCTCTTCAGTTCTTCAAAACATTCTTCACACTCTTTTGACCAAACAAATTTAACCCCTTTACTTGTGATCTTCATTAATGGGTTAGCCAATCGGGCAAAATTCTGGACGAAACGTCGATAATAACCTGCTAAACCAATAAAACTATGTACCTCAGTTATACTCGTAGGTGCTGGCCATTCTTGGATTGCCTTGGTCTTAGAAGGATCAACAGAGATTCCATATTTAGAGATAATATGGCCAAGAAAAGAAATCTCTTGAAGCCAGAATTCGCACTTGCTAAACTTCCCATATAATTCATGCCTTCTCAGAGTATTCAAGATAATACGCAAGTGATTTTCATGATCTTCGTAGCTTTTGGAGTATACCAAGATATCATCAATAAATACCACCACAAATTCATCGAGATACTCCTTGAAAACTCTATTCATCAGATCCATGAATATAGAGGGTGCATCAGTCAATCCAAAAGGCTTTACAGTAAACTCATAATGCTCATACCTGGTTCGAAATGCTGTCTTTGGAATGTCTTCCTTCTTCACACACAACTGATGGTATCCAGATCAAAGTTCAATCTTTGAAAAGTATTGAGCTCCATGCAGTTGGTCAAATAAATCATCAATGCATGGTAGGGGATACTTATTCTTTATTGTTATAGCATTGATCTCCCTCTAGTCGATACATAACCTCATAGATCCGTCTTTCTTTTTAACAAAAAGAATAGGGGCTCCCCATGGAGAAACACTAGGGGGAATAAATCCCTTATTACTCAATTCCTCTAGTTTTTTCTTTAGTTCAACTAATTCTACAGTGGCCATTCTATAAGGGGTCTTTGATATAGGCCTTGATCTAGGAATTAAATCAATGGAAAACTAAACTTCTCGTTCTGGAGGATGTCCAGGTAAATCTTCCGGAAATACATCTAAAAATTCTTTCACAATAAGTACATCCTCTATTTGAACATTCCTTTCTCACCCATAGTAATTTCATTCTCTTCCTCCCCAATAATTGAATTTAGTTGAGCTACTGGGGGTGGATCTAAATAAGAATTAGGTGGTGATGATTCTGCTCTAAAGATAAGGTGTTCCTTATCATTATCATCAAGAATCATTACCTCTTTATTCTTATAATAAATCTTTACATCATAGTCCGAAAGCCAGTCCATACCGAGGATTATATCAAACTCAATCATAGGTATGACTATGAGATCAGCAGATAAAGAACATTTATGTGCTCTAATGGGGACTGATTCACAAAAATTTGTTGCAATGATACTTCCCTTAGGAGTTTTAACTGACAACTACCTTGTTAAATCAAATTGGAAATATCTAATATTCTTAGGAAACTGGGATGATATGAAACAATGTGATGATCTAGAAACAAATAATGCATTTTCTAAAATTGAGGAAACTATTAAATTACCTGCCACCACGTCTTTAAGAGCTTCTACCTTAGCAGTAGTGATAACATAAGCTTGGCCTTGATCCCTTGGACTTTTCTGAGGTAAGTTCTCCTGAATCTTAGGAAATTCATTTGCATAATGCCCCATCTCCCTGCAATTTTAGCACTGAACATTGGTAGCTACCTTCTTCCCCTTGAAATCACGAGCTTGGTGGCCTTTTTCACCACACTTGTAACAGAATCCCGTTCCCTTCAAGCAAGTACCGGGGTGTTTCTTACCACATTTAACATAGGATGGATATTCAACCTTTCCCTTCTTCCCCTTATTTCCATTCCCAGACTGATCAGAAGGTCTCTTCTTCTCTTTCTTTGCTTTAAAGTCATAATACTTAGAGAATTCCTTTTCGGTCTTGATAGCACATGAGACAATGTCTTCGTACGACGAAAAGGATTGTGAGACTAATGCTCGATGGATAAATGGTTTTAAACCATCAAACAAACGATCAATATTACTTCTTGGGTTCCATATATAATCTCCATCATACCTTTCTAGCCTTGTAATGTTATCCTCATACTTTGTGACATTCTCATCCTCCATTTGTCTCAGACTTAGAAATTGCCTTTCCATATCTGCTCGATGGTCGTGAGGAAAGTATTTTTCTAAAAACAGATCTTTGAACACTCTCCATTCCATATTTGATACTTCATCATCATCCTTTGTGTTTTGAATCAATGACCACCATTGATCATCATCTCCAGTGAGTCGGTAAACTTCCATGATAACTTTTTCCCATTCACTACTCCCCAAAGCCTGAAATATTTTCTCTAGAGAAAATATCCATTGCTCAGCTACTAAGGGATTTGTACTCCCATTGAACGTTGGTGGTTGTTTCCTCATGAATCGATCTAACATTGATCCTCCATGCTACGGATCAGGGTGATCCATACGGGTAAGGTTATTATTCATAACCTGAGTGAGTTGTCCCAGTATGGTGATTAGCTGATCGGCACCAGTTGCATCACACGCTCCACTATAATTATCTTGAGCAATAGGGCAATCCCTACATGGAGTGCGTGCATTGATTTGAATTCCATTTCTTCCACAAGGCGCCATTTCTAAACAATGGCATAAACTTGATCAGTTTATGAATCAAAATACATAATCCCATACTTATAAAACACTTAACATAAATTGAACTATTTATGGATATAATCCATAATCATAAAAATGTTTTCTTTGAGGATGTATATACTCATAAACCCTTCATAATGATTTGTAAAGAAAATGAGAGTTATCCTAAACATATCCCCCGAGAGTGTCATAACCAAGAGTGCAGCAAGGCCCGTTGTCATGCACCAGTTCTCGTTCGAGTATAGCTCAAAGCGGTGTTTTCGGGTTTTACCCCTAGGTACATCTGTGCCACATCCACCTCTACCTGCTCGTATCCCGACAGGGATGTATTGCTCGGAAAACTCACAAAATCTCTACAATACCAAAATTCTAGGAAGTTCTTCTATACTAATCCTCAAAGTCCATCTTAAATCTATGTGCTCTAATCAGAGTTTATCTAAATCTAGCTTCCAAGGTTTGTACTAAACATCCTCTGATACAAACTGTAACACCATGACCCCAGTTACCTAGAGTCGGTGGATTATTACATAACATTGGCATGATCACAAGAAAGATAAAATCTCGAAAGACCGATTGGTTTAGTAGCCTTGGAAACACTAGATATATTCATAAAGTTTTACATTACATCATAAAGTGTAAAACTACTACAACAACATATTTTCTCCATATTCCACACTCATATCCCCACATAATATCCCTGCAGGTCATTCATAATTTACTTCTTCACTTCCTGGGAAAAATAAAACATAGAAAAGGGGTGAGCTCAAATGCCCAGTAAGGATAACAATATAGCGGAAACTTTCAAAAATAAGCATAAACATTTAAGGAAATGTATAACTAAAACAAAAGACTTTTAAACTTGAACTTCATCATAGTATGGCAAAAGTAAAATGAAATAATGCCATTTACTTATTCACATGGATATACTACTAATAAAATAATCACATGCAATATCAATAACCACTTTCATAATGATGGAATGCATAATTCCAGACTATCCTAACCACATAGCCAAGGCCTCGTGCCAAGACTACAAATAAGATTTTTTCAAGGCCTTGTGCCAAGACACTAGTTTGTCTCATGAGATCTACCGATGCATCGAGGAGCTATAGCGGGCTCCACCCGTCACATATTAATTCCAATGCATTCCCATATGAAAAGTTTTAAACATAACATAAACATTCGTATTAAAACTAGCACACGAAATGTCAATACTTTCACCATAAACTATGAATGGTATAAAAATAGCACATCCACAGTCAAACATATCTCAAAACCTTCAATAAAATATAGAAGTTTTGTATCATAATAAATCAACTACAAATAATCATAAAATCCATCAAAGGATGTTGACATAGATGAAATCAAAACTCTTTTTAGAGAAATATCTCTTTCTATTTTTGAAATCATTTAAGAGTCATATATTTATATAATAAAACATTTTCTTTGAAAATATTCTTATAAGCTTGTAAGGGAAGCTTCGATGATTTTATAATGGTGGAAAATAGCTGCACCTGCCGTATAAGTTAAAAAAGCATTCTTACCTTAATTTTGTCGAAAAGGGTAAAAAGCACCTTGTTTGGAAAACGACGGAAAGATTTCTTTATAAACCTCTTATAAAAAGTCAAACAAGGGTATAAATGACTTTAAACCATATTCTATTAAATATTAAAAATGTTTTGAAATACATTTTTAAGAAACATGGATGTGGATGATAAAGAGATCCTAGTAGATTATTACGTATAAAAAACCTTGGATAATGAAGAGATTGTGAAATAACCCTTACCTTGTACTTTTCCTTGGTTGGGGTAGGTTAACATCCTGTATAATAGTGAAATAATTGTTATTAAATTATACAAGAATCATAAACATTCATATGATATCATATATGATCTTTTAACATTGCTTTGTTAATAATATCTTAGTATTATCGTCGTTTTGGGTGTTAGCTTACTCGTTTTCTTTTATATGTTTTGTTACATAAGCCATGTTGGTAATGGATAAGTTGTATATTAATCATACCCAGAATGATATCAAGTCCTTAAACATCATTTTTAAATCATAAAATGATAATTATACTTGAATGGATACGATGGAGAATGAATCTCATCGCATTCGTGGAGATGGTAGTCCGTCCGTACGCACGAGCGATAATATCATTATTTTGATATTAAAATAATATATAATTGGATGTTATATCATATATACAGAATCATTATCATGTTATATTTATTATTTTCATTAGTTACACATCATTATTATACCCATCCAAATAATAATATATTGAATAACAATTACACCACGACGTGGAGACGGTAAGTCGTACGTACGCACGTATGGTGACATGTTATTAAAAGGGTGGATAGAATACTGAATATGGTTGTAAAATATTTATAATAAAATCACAGTATATAAATGATACTGGAGTTATTATTTTAGAATGGTATCAACAAAGGAAGAAGAAGTGGAAGAAGAAATGAACTTGGAAAAGGGTGGTGAAATCATTACCTCTTCTTCGGGTTCTTCCTTTTGATTTGATAAAAAGGGCTCCTTAGGTTGGCTTTATGATCAAACTAAGGACTCTAGGTTGTAGTGAGGGAAGATGGGAGAGTATTTGGGCTGAGTTTGGCCGAACAAAAAGGCTTTGAAGGTGTGAATAAAAGAGAAGGAGGAGTGCCCTTTTATAAGAGGGGTGAGGGGCACCTTTGGAAAATCTAGAAATATTAGTTTATAATAAATTCATATTCGGTTTCTAGTGGCTCCAATATTGATTATTCAAAGGTTAAGGTGGGGATAGGTCGAAAACCATTCAACCAATAGAATTTAGACAGGTTTGGGTACTTATATAAACCTTATCTTTAAGTATTAACTCTATGTTTATTAGTTTCACTTTTACAATGTCTCTTTGTATTTTTATATTATATGGTTAATAATCTTACCATATACATACAAGCGACCCCCAAGTGGTCCATTAAGGAGACACATATCATGATATAATTCTCTTGGACGAACCTTAGATTTTAAAAATTTTAATACCAATTAATAATATAATATTTGTTTTAAAAACTCTTTTATGTCAATTTTGACACTATTCAATAGCTGGTTTTTGTGAAACTCATAACAGATTGATTACTTCGAACAAAGTCAATTAAATAAATCAAAATATATCATATTATCCTAGAAAATTAGTTTAATTCATTAAAAGTTTCATATTATATTTATTTGCGTATTTATAATATCAATTATTTTACTATTTCACTATTATAGTAATTACTGCATCCTCATTGTGTCATAATTAAATTAGATTATTTAATGTCTAAAAATTATAAATAAAATATAATTATGTAGGAAATATTTTTAAATTTTTAATAAATATTTATAATCTAAAATCCAACATATATAACCCTATGTAAAAATTGTTTTGCTAAAAGATATATGCTTGTGTCATTTTTGTATTCATTTTAACTTAATTAAAATAAAGTGTCCCTATCACCTACAAGTGGCTCCATGAGGTCCCAAAATTGACCCAAAGATTCCCATGGTCGGAAATGTATCCACCAATAAGGTTAGGATATGTTTTAGAGTAATTTATTATTATTATAATAATATTTTTTTAACCCTTATTTACCGGATTTACCCTTAACCATGGTAAATAAAATATTTACCGCAATAATTATTTAAAATGTCTAAAAATAAAAGTTACCTATTTACACAATTTTAACATCCTGATTCCAAATATGGAATCCATTTTTCCAAATTCAAAACACATAATTGGCAGAAATTAATTTAAAATTAATTCTCGTTGTTAAAACAAAAAAGGTGTTTTTAAGAGATAATAACTATCAAAAGATTGACACTTGTTTATGTCCGGTTTAATTGTAAAATTATGTCCAATGAAAAACATTGAATTAAATGGTAAAAATATATTATAAATGTACTTTAAAACCAATCAATTTCATAATTTATCAATATTAATTATTTTGATTAAAAAAGTTGTTTTTAATTAAATATTTAGTAATTTTCACTATTCATCAAAATATGAAAGTTATCCAAAAAGTACCAAAAGTTCACCCTAGGCTAATTTTGATATTCCGAATCCAAAAATGAAGTCCATTTTGAGAGATAGAATTTATAAAATTTCAAAAAGTATGTATTACTATTCATAACGGCTTGTTTGATTGGTTATGGTGTGTTAGAACTCGGTGTTGCGTACAACACACGCTATCACATTATTCAAAGAGAAGCGTACCGTAGAAGCTTGGGGTGTTACAATAAACATTAGAATCATGTTATTTTTGTTTGGGTGTGTGTGTGTGTGTACTTAGTTAAATTCTCCCAGAGTCTATCATGACTTCGGTGCTTGTCACCACCCCTAGCCTACTGAGGTGGGCTTGGGGTAGTTGTGGCTCGAGACCCAGCATGGGTGGGTCATGATAATTATAGTGGTCCACAAATTTTCATGATTACCTTGACTTATATGGGATATAATAAAATATTTCTTTCAATGTTTACTTGTAATCGAGATATTTTTATAAGTCAATGTAATGAATATTGTCATAATTGACACGAAGGACATTTTTCAATGTGATATTTTATTAATTTTTTTAAATCATAAAACATCTATAAAAATAAATAATAATTGTAACATAATATAAAAAATAATTATTTATTTATTTATAGTCCAATTGACATTACCTATGTTAAAAATTACCACCTTTATTATTGAAATAGTTTTTACCATTGTAGATAAATAAATATATGTTAACTAAGGGTTAATCCAAATGAAAAGATTTCAAATAACAAAAAAACGTGTCTAAAAAATATTGGTTGGTGATATTACAATATTATATAAAATTATGTACTAAAAAATGAAACTTTTTAGGTATTTTTATAGATATTTTATTTATTATAATTTAATATTTTTATAATTTCCAAAATTCCCCTCACCTCAATTGAAAAAGGTAACATCTTCCATCACTTCTCCATATAATATTGATCGTTAAAATTCAAACATATCTAGAATATATATCTTCTATAATTCTCTAGAAACATTTATTAGGTTATAGTCATCTAAAATGATCAACCCTAGTGCCCCTAAAAGGGTGTCTAAAGGAAGTTAGCAGTGGAAGTGGTAATTGTATTTACCAACTCTTTCAAGATTATTTCTACTTTTACATACTCTCTATGTGTTTTTTCTATTAAATAGTACTAAATTATTAATCTCATTTATGATTATATGTTATTATTAATATGTAAAATCCATATTCCACCTTTTATCCAACCTACAAAAAAACAAAAGCATTGAACATGCATACATATCACTTATCGTATCCATGTCATGGTGTAATCAATTTTTCTTCACCAAATTTCAGGGATGGGTATGATGATGAAAATAATAGAAATATATGATAATTATAACATGATATTGATTCTATTAAAAATTAATATACAATACAATTCCTTCCCCTTTCACAATTAATAGAATTATATCGTCGCTCATGTGTGTGTAGGCATACCATGTACACGACGTGATCCAATTCATTTTGCATGATCACCATTAATGAATTATAATATAAATGTCTATAATGAATAAATATGATATCTATTACTTTAATATAATTCTGTAGATGTCTTAACAATAACCTATTAAAAATAACAAGGACTTATAAGACTAAAAATGAATAGGAAAATGAAGTAATTAACACCCAAACAATGCGTAAGAACAAAATATTATTAACAAATAGGTGATAAGATGATATAAAAGGATAATATATGATATAATAAATATGAATATGTGCCTCTTATATATTAATAATATTATTTAAACCATTATACTTGAGTTTCATATATGTATGAATGAAATAATACATAAGGAAAGGATTAATTTCATAATCTCTTTATTATTTAGGATTGTTTAAATGTATGTATCTACAGGGGAATATTTAACATCCTTATCCATGATTCATATAATTTTTTTCCAAAATATTTTGAAAATTATTTTACAATATTTTAAATCAGTTTGACACATTTATTAATTTTTAATAAACTTATCTAAATTAATCTTTTGTTCTTTATCCAAAAGTATATCTTTTTGAATTTTCCATAAAAATATACAAAAGAAATGTTTATTTTAACTTATATGAAATTAATAGATTTTTATTCTTTTAGGACTCTTTAATTTCTCATAAATTCTTTTAAAATATTACATTGTTCTTTTCAATGAAAATTTGTTCCTATTTAATTGAGTGTATATAAAAAAATTACAAAATGGAATGGATAATTTTATCAAGAATTATTTTATGTGATCTTTTATCTAAGACAATGTTATTTGATGTGTCTTATTTTTTTATGGTTATATGATCCAATGATAAAATTATTATTATTTCTCTTAATGGTTTATGTTTATGATGGATTTATGTTTATGTAATATGTTTCCTTTCTATGTGTAATGTTATAATGAAATATTTATAGAAGCCATTTATATTTATGGTTTTTGAAATGATTTATGTTTTTATTGCACACATATGTATGGTTTTCATTACATGATGAGTGGGACATATATCTCCATCTAATTAATTGGTTAAATATTAATATCTCATGAGATTGAAAAAAATGTAATGAGATTAAACCTGGTTTAATGATGTGGGAATTGAATGAGTAGTGAACTTGATTAAGAAAAGAACATTGTCCACACTGATGGTCTGGGAAATGAGCCTTGAAAAATATTGAAATTAATTTATTTGATTATTTTTATTCCAAAATTTCATGTATTATATTATTCTCTCATTGAATTTATTATTTCATTATTTATGTGATTCTATTATTTATTCCACGAAACTATATCATTATTTTATTTATATATATGTAATATGACTTTAAAATGATTTTTATATACTTAAGCCTTATGATTATGTTATGATTGATATATCCTTTATTTTCCCTTAATGAGAATATGATATCATGATTTTCATATATTTCTTTTCCCGAGGTTATAAATATTGTTTTCAGGTAGGAAGCCTAAATTGGGAGATATTTGTGAGAAACATTGAAGATCTTTCATTAGACAAGAATTTTTTGATCCATGTTTCTAAATGATCTAATTTAATATTGTCATTGGTAATGTGGTTTTGTAATGTATAAAATATTCCAAAAAAAGATTCATTTTTTATGTATAAAAATATTGGGCCATTATAGTTTGAATCAGAGCAATATTTTAGAAAACATTTGGAAACTAGGATGATAAAACCTTAGTAGGATCCCTAAGGATAAGTCTTTATATAGGTTACAATCAAATAATTTTAGAAATAATCATGGATAAAATAGGATTAAACGAATTATGTTATAAATTAAATGTACTTTCTCTTGATTATCTGGTTTCCCCATTATGATTAGTGTTAATAATTGACATCTTCATCATCATTAAATATTACTCAAGAAACATACTAGGAAACAAGTGGAAAATGAGGGAAATAAAGGACCAAAGCATGTCCCACCCTAGGGATGCCTAAATTAGTGAAGACCGAGGGAATTTCCCCACATGATTAGTGTTTCTAACACTATATTTTTTATTTTAAGTAAAAGGATAAAACATGAGGGAACCGTGTTTGCGATTCATGTGACGAGAAATGAAATTATTGTAATCCTGAGTATCCATATGTTATGGTATGTGGAATGAAAATTCACATTTATATGATAATAAAAAAATTCAAGCAATGAATCATGATAGAGTTAAAAACGGGAAAAAGTAGGGAAATACATTCTATTGAGTCCTTAATGAGTTAGATTCCACCTTCATTCCATGGGTATTCTGATTTAATAGGAAGTAAACAATGTATCAGCACTGCTGAAAAAATATGTTCAGTTCTCTAATGTTTAGAACATGAGAAATTCATTTTTAGTCCATTTTTTAGATGTTGAAACATATTAATTATAGAATCATATCAATAATACGAGTCAATGATATAGAATTTACTCCATTGAATGGGAATAGTTCAATAATTTATTTTCCAATTAGTACATTCCTCATTTTGATCATTATAAGATAGAGAACGAGTTCCTTGAGTTTTAGAAAATGGATGATGAATTTGTTGGAACCTATGGGGAAAATTTTACAATACTTGTGAGGTATGATTCTGTCATTATCATCCAACCTATAAGTATCAATTATTGATTCTTTAGTGGTTTAAAACCATTTCTCCAAAGAGTATTATCCATAATAGACTTTATTATCTTTTAATAAATCATCTGATGTGGCATCAAGGTGTAAATAGAGGTTGAAGTTATGTATCAATATCATGTTTTTTATAATAAAAGGAAGATGGATTTTAATGTATATTATAAAAACTTTTCTGAAAAGAAGATTAGTTGTCCATTATTCTTAATGTGTAGAAATAACCATGGAGAAAACTCTCTTAATTGGGATGGTAAGTGTGGGAAATATGGTCATTAGACAATTGATTACTAAGGAGATAAGAAAATGATAGCTATTGTAGTGAATAGGGAAAATGGATTTAGAGAATATACCTCACACACTTAAATGCTTCATGTTAAATGAAAATGTTAATTATGTAAACTAATTCCCAAATCCAAGGGCTAGTGATGATGATCGATGTCCCAAACCATTTAAAGCTAAAAACAAAGGGAAATATCATGTGATCATTATTAGAGATATTATGTAAGAAAATTAAGTGTTGTAATTATTGAGTGTTTATATATTGGATATTATGAATAATATTATAGAATTAATTTTATGGTATTTTAGAATAATGAAAGATCTAAGTGTTGGTCAACAGTATTTTTTCCTTAAGGATTTGAAATCATATGTTGAATGGTACTATTAACCATGAAAGGTTGTTGAGGTCATAAGGTGATATGTTTGGAGAGCACAAAACTAAGGTAAATATGACACTTAATATGTTCATGATGTTTGTATAATAATGAGAAAAAATATTTTCTCAGTGATAAAATAAACGGGATATTATTGATGACATTGAAACTGATGATAAGGTGGGTAATTATATCATGGATTGAGTTTATATAATTTTTGGACTTATAGAATAAGGAAAGAGTTAAATTTTGAAATCATGTATGTTTTCACTAAGGTTTTATGGTGAGTTATGTTATTACTATGTTTCAAGAGAATATATGATATTTTTATTCACATGATTGATGTATGAAAATTAAGATCAAAATTATGTTATTTTATAGATTAAAGATAAGTTTATTTTTAAAATATTGTATCCTTATTTTGAATGTTTTGGATTTAAATATTTTGGAAGGTTCATAAGGGTAACCATTTATGATTTTTTGGTTAAATTTAGAATATTTTTTATATATTTATGTATTACATAACCATGTGAATATTAATGTGTATTGGATAACTTGTGCTAAAAACATTGATATGATAACTAGAGACAAAAGGAATAACTTTTCATACTGTTATGGACTATTAATAAATTATTTCTATAAGAATTTAAACTTAATCACCATTTATTAGTGTGAGATATTAATAGGAAAATGACCATGGAAAACCCAATGGATTATATTGTGATTACAAAATGGAATGAAATAAATTAAGTGCATCTTCTTGTAAAAATTATTCAACTTCGAGAAAAGTATCTTGAAGCAAAAATGTTATCCTAGTAACTATATTTCTGATGAATTAAATTTTCCCTTATATCATCATAGATATATCATTTTTTGATGGTTAAATTTACAATTATTATGTTCACTATCACTCTCTATCAAAACTTAATAGTTAGTAATCTCCTTTATATATATGTTTTTACTTTCCATCGATGTTATCTAATGTGGAAACCCAGTTATGAGTTACTTTGGTTAAATATTAACTTATAAACATTCCTTTTTAAAATGAATTTTTTGTATTAATTTTTATGATCTGTATTTACCACAAAGAATTTATAAAAGATACCTCTTTTATTTCGTAATTAAAATTTCAAATTCCAAGGATGCAAATTTTTTTAATTCTTGATCTTGTCATAATTTTAGCTTATAGATTTATGATTCCAAAAAATGAACCCCAATTTTATGATGTGTTTCTTCTACCTCTTCTGTGGAAGTACATAATTGATCCTCCATATGTAATAAATTCAAAGATCATATTTATTTATCAATATCTTTTGGATGAAGATAAACCAATATAAATTATGGATCATAGAGATAAAGTCCTAAAAAATAAAACCAATCACATGTATAAAGTTTTGTATAGAAAACTCCAATTTTAAGAAGTTATGTGGGAACTTGAGGAAATTATGAGGCATAGGTATCATCATTTTTTCATTAGTGTGACAAAATTTAAGGTTCAAATTCATTTTAAAGGGGGTTGAATGTAACACCACAAATTTTTATGAATTATTTTTTAAAATAAATATAGTTTTATTGATGGATTTAATTTCATGCTAAACAAATTTATTTTTTATTTATATTGAAAACAAAGTTATTTTTGAACTAAATTCAACACATATATTATATTTTGGTAAAATAATCACAATGTTTGTCTTTTTTTTACGCCCACTGCCAAGTTCCCTCGATTGCTTGTGTTATACGCAAAACCAAATTTAACTAAAAAAATTATAACATGATTATTATAAAATAGGAACTGTAATGGTGATAATGAAAATTTATTAACCAAATTATGAAATGAATTGTTTGGATTAATTATAAATGAGGCTAAAAACTAGTTGAAAACAAAAGATTTGTTTTTATGAATATCAATTTTTATTCTCACATATTCATTTTATATAAAAAAATTAAATTAATAACTATTAGTAAATTATATTGTTGAAAGTTATATGTTTTATGTTCAATGATTTTTTTTGTAATTCATCCAATATGTTTTTAGGCACAATATAGAAAGAATATCATTTTTATGCATAAAAAAAGAAGTTCTTAAAATAATAGTTTTACCATCTTTAAGTGGAAAACTTATTTAAAAACTAAAATCTGACACTTTTATAAAATTTATTAGACATAATAATATTATATTTTTTAAATATCAGTGTGAAAATTATCTTAGAGTGAATTACTGGGTTTTTTTGAAATGTTTCATCGATGGATGAATAATAAAATACTGATTTTTATTGAAAGATGTATTTTATTTTAAATTATTTACAAATTAAAATTATTTATTGGATCTTTTTCAAATATTAATTATATAATTATATTTTAAAAAAATTATAATAATTTTTGAAAAAAATTTATACATGAATCTATTTTTAAAATATTTTATGATTTAAAAGTTTCATTTTTCAGAAAAAAAACTATTTTTCATGGTGTTTAACTAGGTTTATATTAAATTAAACTATGAATCCTATGTATTTTGGATTTAAAAAAAAATGGGTAAAAAATTTGGGTTCATAAGTTCTATATATAGTGAATATATCCCTTTTATTTGTTTCCAAAATGAATAGTAATCTGGGAAATTTTTCTGACCTCGGTAAAGTGTAAATTTGGTAATTTAGTTTAATAACAAAATTATAAGGACTATAAAATGTCCCTAACAGGTGAAAAAATTTTGTTCTATGAATAAAATTGGAAAATTAACACGTATCTGTCTATATTAGGTTGTTTAATGGACACTTGTTCATGAAAACGACGAATATAATATTAAAATCAAAGGAAATTACAAAATATAACTTTCATTGTCTATAATATCACTTATGTGTCCACATAGGGAAATAAAAATGTTTTGAACGAACATAAATGTAAATTTGTAACTTAATAAACATATTTTCATGATATAAATTCATTTATGACATTTTTTACCACTTAAATGAGATGTTTTAGTTAAATAATATTTTATTTAATAAAAATTTAAATATGTCACATTCATGTTTAAATTAATTTATCATTCTTAATATATTTTTAGAAAAATTTTATATTCGAAAATAAGTGTTATTACAAAAGATAAAATATTTATATTCATCATGGTACATTATTTTTTTTACTGAAAAAATGATTAAATTAAATAATTATGCAGCGCTGATGCAATAATTATTTTATGAATGGAAATATAAACTAAATTTTATTAAAAAATTTCAAATAAATATAATTAAAGATAATTTATCTGATAAAAACAATTATAGATCAACATGAGTTTCTATGGATATAATAAGTCTTTTCTATGTTTACTTATTATCTTGATATTTTTAAAAGTCAAAGTAAGGAATACTATCAAAATTCACCCTAATGGTATTTTATAAAAATAATATTTTCATAAATTATTTAAAAAATATAAAAATATTTTAAAATAAAACATATTTATAATTAGATCTTAAATTTCATAAATTTTTACTTATTTCAAAATTGAAATCATATAATTAAAAATTAAAAAATTTAATCTTGAAAAATTTGTTACCATGGATAAAATTAAAATAGGTTAACTAAGGGTTAATCAAAAGGGTAAGGTTTAAAATAATACCAAAACTGGTCTAAAATCTATTGGTTTATGATATTAAAATATTTTATCATATTTTATTCTAATACATGGAATTTTTAGACATTTAAATTGTGATTTAATTTATTATAAATAAATATTTTTTTCTATTTCAAAAGTGCCCCTCACCTCAATTATAAAAGGGAACCACCTCCCTCACATTTTCACATCACATTGAGCATTAAAACTCCAAAATATCCTTCTAATGTCTATTTTAATATCCCATAGATAGATTTTATAGGTCCTAGTCTTCTCGAAAGTCCAAATCTAGAGTCCCTAAGATGATATTTAAATGAAGGTCATCGAAGAAGAGATAATCATCTTTACCAAATCTTTCGAGATTGTTTGTTCTTATAATTCCTTTTAATGTGTTGTTTCCATTTTAAAGTAATAAATATAGTATCAAATATATTTTTAGATGTTCTTATAAAAATTTTACAACCATATTCCAAATTTACTCGATCCTAAAAAAAGCATTATTTGTGCGTACGTAAAACTTACCATCTCCACGCCTAGGTATAATCAATTTTTTTCGTCACCACATTAATTTGATGGTTATAATGATTGGAATAATAGTTAAATATATTTTACTTATAACATGATATTAATTATATAATAAACTATTTTCCAACCACTTCTTTCCTCTTTAAACAATAAAGAAATGATATTGTCTCTCGTGAGTACATACGACCTACCATCTACACGATGTGATTTATTTCATTTTCCATGATCACCCTTAAATTATGATTATATAAATATATATAATGAATAAAAATGATATATTTTACCTTAATATAATTCATTAGTTGAAATAACTATATCCTATTCACAAGAACTAGTACTTATATGAAAAAAGATGCATAGAAAAATGAAGTAGTTAACTCTCAGAAGAATGGTAATAACGAAATATTATTTAAAAATGGGTGATAAGATGATATAACAGGATCATGTATGATATCAAAAATATGAATATTGTTATAGAATAAATTCATATCACTCTCAAAACCATTATAAAGGAGTTTCATATATATACGACAAAAATCAGACCTATGGTGAGGTTTAATTATACAATCTCATTATTATTTTGGGTTTTTTATATGTTAGTATCTGATGAGGAATATTTATCTTACATATCAATGATTTTTAAAAAAATAAAAAAGATTTTTATGGTTATTCTGAAATATTTTATAGTCAGTTTTATATATTTGTTAATTTCTAATATACGGGTTTAATGTTATCTTTTATCCATTTTCCAAATGATATTCTTTGTGAATTTTATATAAAACGTATGAATGAAATGTTTCTTTTAACCTATACATCATAAAAATATTTTTATTATTTTATTAATCCTTAATGACATTAAATAATTACCTATAATATTACATGGTTCCTTTAAAATAAATATTTTTTCATTATTTCATGACAATAAAAAAGGTTTTCAAAATGAATGGTTGTTTTCCTTAAGATTTATTTCAAGTGATATTTCATATAAGATAATTCTATTTGATGTTACATATGTTTCACTGGGGATATGATCCAATGATAAATTTCTTATTACTTCTCAGAATGGTTTATGTTTATGATGGATTTATGTATTTGAATTATGTTTTTTATTCATGAGTTAGGTTATTATGAACTGTTTATGAAACCAATATCTTATTATGGGTTATGATATGAATTATGTTCTTATGGTGCACATATTAATGGTTTTTATTATGTGATGGGTGGGACCTATATCTACCTCCAATGAATTCGGTAAATAATTAAATCTCATGTCACAAATAGGACTGGAATGGGAGTAAACAATGTTCAGTAATACATGGTTAGAATGAGGAGTGAAATAAGTTTTGTAGAGGGTTTTTCCCAGTATGTTGGTCTTGGAAATTATCCTTTACTAATATGAAAATGATTTTATTTGATTATGTGTATCCCACAATTTAATGTTTAATTTTAATCTCTCATGGAATATCATCATTGATTCATTATGAACTTATATTTTTTATTTCATTACACTATATCATGATATATGATGTAAAGGATATTATTTCAAATATTTTGTTTATGAAATTAAGCCTTATGATTATGTTATGATTCACATCTCCCTGGTTTACCCTTATTGAGAATCTGAACTCACCTTTTTCAAATTTTTATTTTTTATAGGTAATAATGAAAGGTTTTAGGTAGGAACACGTAAGAGGAAGATATTTTGGTGAATAATTGAAGACCATTCACCATATTATAATTTTGTGTTCTGTGTTTAAAAATTCACTAAACTAATATTGTATTTGGGCATAGGCTATCAATGAAATCAAATTATTTAAAGGAAAATATTTGGTAAAAATATTCAGGTGTTACATTTGTGGTTTTGGACATCGTATTATAAATGGTAGTGGAGGTAAACGAAAAAGAGGCTCTTATGAAGGAATATAAATTAAATAATATAACTATAAATCCTAAATAATTGAAACATGTCATATATAATGTAATGACCCGTAAAATTCAAGGAAAATTTTTTCTTAATTTTCTTTAGAATTTTACAAGAGCGCGGTTTCAGACGGCACCTGATTCCGAGGCCCGGAGTGCCCGGAATTAATTTCCGAAGTTTGGCTCGGGTACGTTCAGTGAACGAACGAGCGGGAATTCCTAACTTTTGATCCGGTGCTTGGAATTGAAATCCGAGGGCACCGATGAACTCGCAGCGCCGATATTCTCTTAAAGAGTCCTTTTCGGGAGTTGCGTTTGTTGCGGGTTGAAAGTTAGTTTTTGGGTTCTTTGTTTGTCTCCTTGAGAGCTTTTGGAGAGCCTCTGCTTCTTCTTCAAACTCAACGAAGAACGCGAAGAACGTCGTTCTTCAACGAAGAACTTCTCCGCCGAAGAACACGATCCATCCGCGACGCCGTATCCGCGACGCGACGTACTTCTTCTGCGTCATCTCTTCCGCGACGGTTTTCCGCGACGAACGCCATCGACAACGACTCTTCCTCCGACGTCAAAGGAATCGACACCGATATTCCACGACTCCGTCAACGTGCGACTATCAAGGTAGGGGTTCTTGAGTTCGTTGTTTCCTTTTTATTTGACTTTCCTCAAGACTTGACGTAGAACGCTCAAGTTTCCGACGAAGAACGCCGCTCCGCTCTTCTTCGTCTTCGGTGTCAACGAGAGAGAACACTGCACCTTCCTCGGACAACCTTCGTCGGCGTACAAGGATTCGCCAACGACGTGCCTCTTCGGACGCGCCTCTTCGTCGTTGAATTTGACGAACGACGACCGCGTCGCCCGACCTCCGCGACGTCGTCTTCCGCGGAACGTAGAACGATCTTCGAACCTTATACCAAGGTAGGGGATGTTGTTTAATATTTAATTATCTCATTCTTGCTCGTGGTTCATATGACTAACGTGAGGATGTTGATTATTTAAAGTTACGTTATTATTTTAACGTGAGGGGGCCGGACCGCACGAACACGGCCGAACCCCCTCCATCGTTTCTTGTTTATTCTTGCGGGCGGAAGCAAGGTGGCGTGGTGCCGTCGCACCACGCGGATAATTATACGTTTAAGTTATGCGATGCCGTCACGCGCACCATGAAGAAACAACAAGAACGCGACGCCGTCGTGCCGCGTTGAATGATTTCAAAGCACGGCAAAAAGGGGCGCGGTGCCGTCGCACCGCGCCGGATGACGAACGCCGCGGCTGGTTCCGGGCCGCGGCGGGACGAGGAGACCGCGGCCGGTTCCGGGCCGCGGCGGAAGAGAAGACCGGCGGCCTAGCCGCCGGCGTCGGAAGCCGAAGAGGGGACCGGAAATTCCGGTCCCGTTGGAGAAAACCGGCCGGCCAGTTGGCCGGCCGGATGCCGTTAAAACCGGGGGAATTAATCCCCCGGTCACCTTGCAAAACCCCCCTCTTTATGAGGGGGGCGGCTCTTGGAGGGGGGGGGGGGGGGGGGGGCAGCAGCCCCCCGGTTTAATTCAAAACCGGCCCCCACGTGGGGGCCGATTTGTTGCAAACGGCGCGGCAAAGCCGCGCTGCCCTTCTGAAGAAGCGGGGGTTAGCCCCCCGCGTGTGGCTCCTCGCGGCACCCCGCGCCGCCGCGCCGCCCCCGGGGGGGGGGGGGGGGGGGGTCGGGCCGGGTCGGCCCGGACCCGGACCCCCCCCCCCCCCCCCCCCCGTTTCGAACCAGAATTGGTTTTTGGCTCATAACTTGAGCCTCGGACTTCCGAATGACGAACCGTCTGCGGAAACGCGATCCTTGGATCGAGACGGTCGTTTCGGTATATCGCACTCAAGGTTTCGGTTTACTTTGAGTTCGTCCGGGTTGGTTCGTTCACGAAACCAACCGGGCCTTCGGAGCGGAAACGCTCATATCTTGAGCTACGGACGTCCGATTGACGTGCCGTCAGTCGCGTAGTGTTCCTCTTAGTGAGACGGATCTTTTGGCATACTCCGCCCGAGGTTTGGACGGAGGTGGAGTACGGTCGGGTTGGTTTTGCCATAAAAACCAACCGGGCCCCGGAGACGAAAATGCCAATAACTCTCAGACCGGGCGTCCGATCGACGCACCGTCTGTTGCGTTGAGTTCCTGTTTACGATACGGAACTTTTGGTATCCTTCGCCCGAGTTTTGGATACAGTTAGTAGAGGCCGGGTTGGATCGTACCCGAAATCCAACCGGGCCCCTGGAACGGAAAAGCTGACATCTTACAGACAGGACGTCCGCTTGACGAGCCGTCAGCGGCGTTGGTGGTTACGTTGAGTAACGGTCCCTTTGAGTTTACCCTATGGGAGTTCGGGGTACAGTTGAGATACGGCCGGGATTGGTTTCGCTCACGAAACCAACCGGGCCCCTGGGACGAATAGGCTAATAACTCACAGACCGGGCGTCCGATCGACGCGCCGTCTGTTGCGTTGAGACCCCTGTGACGAGACGGACCTTTGAGACACTTCTTCGTGGGACTTTGAGATACTTGGAGTATCGACCTGTAGCTCGTGGAGCGGACCCTCCCAGTGACGAGCGTGTGAAGTACGGAGACCGTGTAGCTGGCTGAGACCTGACGACTGCTTGACCGACTCGACTTGGAGTGAGTCGACTAGCCCAGTGGACGGAGCACTACTTTCTGAGGTGCAGACCCATGGCGGACGGAGCACTACCTGTGTGACAGTGCAGACCCGCGGTGCTCGTCCGGAGAGTACCTCAGCAGGCTACTAGGGGGTGTGCACTACGGTGTTTGGGTGACATACCTCGGCGGGAAGCACTACTGTGTTTGGGTGGCTGGCCCGCAGTACTCGACAGGAGGAGTACTTCAGCAGTCTTAGGTTAGTGAGCGGCGGCCTCGGAGTCGTGACAGGACCACTGTACACTCTAGAGACGGAGCTCTTCAGCAGTTACGGTTTCGATAATGAAAATTCTGGTTTGAGCTGAGACTTTGACCTTTGTGTTTCCTCATGATTGAGATGGGTTACTTGATAACTTAGGTATATGTATGGGCATATACCTGGGTAGTGGTTATCCGTTGATCTCATGATTCTTGGGTTACTTGATAACTTAGGTATATGTATGGGCATATACCTGGGTAGTGGTTATCCGTTGATCTCATGATCCTTGTGTTTCCTCATGACTGAGATGGGTTACTTGATAACTTAGGTATATGTATGGGCATATACCTAAGTAGAGTTTATCTGTTGAGATCTTCTTGTGTTTATCCTTGTTGGTTTTAGTGAGACCTTGAGGGTCTCGGGGTCCCTACTGAGTATCGTTATACTCACCCCTACACGGGATATGCCCGCACCTCGTTGTGTTGGTTGCAGACGACGGACAGTGCTGACAGAAGCCGAAGGTTCGAGGACTGGACGGTACCTGGAGGTGGACTATACGACGAGGCGGTACCCGGAGGTGGACCACTGGGCGGGACATACTCGGAGCGGATGGCGGGACCCGAGGAGCAGAGGAGCTATCTGTACCCACCCTTCAGGTGGGATTTCCAGTGGACATCTCAGCGTAGCAGCTTTACTTTTCAGTCGCTGTTTTCCCTTTCGAGTTGTACTTTACAGTTGGGCTTGTATTTCCGGCCCCTTTTTACTTTTCAGCTCTTCTTTTTGTACTTAGTGTTTTACTTCCGCTTGTACTCTGTGGTGCTTGTTTTCTTTATAAAGGCAATTCCTTCCCAGTTATCGGGATTTTACGCCTTTGGTGCTAGTCGCCAGCCCCTGGCCTATGGAAGGCGGGCTTGGGGTAGTCACGGCACGGGCCCCGAGGACGGGTCGTGACAAATTGGTATCAGAGGAGTTCGGTTCTACCGCAGAACTTATAACTCTGATCTTTCTTTCTGTGAAGCAATAGTGTTAAGGGTACCGAGTGTGGTTTTCAGTTCAGGGAGTCCAGTGTTGGTGCGGGCGGCCGACGTATCCATACACCAGGACCCTGACAACTGATTTCCGACTTTGTGCACGAAAACACTGATTGCGTGTGTTTTCAAAAGTTTTTCCTTAAAACAGCTCAAACCAGGTCAGCTCACCAGGTATAATCGTTTGATCGAGTTACGTTGTTTCTTTCAGGATGGCCCCACGACGGCAGCCAGCTAGGGTTCCGAGAATCGAACGTGACGACAGCCCACTGAGCGACGAGGCCTCGGTGCAGGGCCCTTTGTCAGCAGTGGCACCGGCGGTAGCTCTACCCGCCGAGCCCCCGATACTTCCAGCAGCAGCCGCTGACGATGCACGTCGCCTCAGCGCACTGCATGAGTTTCTGCGCCAGCGACCGCCCAGGTTTCGTGGGGAGACGGATCCCCATGCTGTAGAGGACTGGCTGGAGGCAGTGGTACGAGTGTTTAGGCTAGTGAGGACACCACCAGACCTCATGGTGATCCTCGCTGCGAGCCTACTACACGCAGCAGCAGGACGATGGTGGAGCTTGATGCTCCAGGTACACGATGAGGCGTCTCTACTTTGGACGGACTTTGAGAGCCTCTTCCGCTCGGAGTTCGTCCCAGCCACCCTTCGTGCGGTGCGTATCCAGGAGCTTCTGCAGCTGCGGCAGGGCAGCATGACGGTCGCTCAGTACTCGGCGAGATTTACCGATCTCTCGCGCTACTCGACCGACATGGTACGGGACCCATTCTTCCGGGCCCGGACCTTCGAGCAGGGTTTGAGACACGAGATCAGGGCATCGCTGATCTCCCTCATCTTACCGACTCAGACAGGAGTACTGGAGCGGGCCCTTCTGATTGAGAGCTTCCTTGCTGAGTCTTCACCAGCGCAGCGACCCACCGCAGGGCGGCACGTAGCGGAGTCTTCGGTAGCAGGTAGCTGACAGATGACTCAGGGGTCCAGACAGACCATACCTTCAGGCAGACGACCTCAGGGCACTGGCTCAGCAGTGCAGGGCACACAGCGCGGGGTCAGTCTTTTGAGTGGAAGACAGTGCTTTGCATGCGGCGGGCAAGGCCACATGGCTCGTAACTGCCTGACCCGCCATGCGGAGGAGCAGCAGACGGTTGAGGAACCACCTAGGCAGAGGCAGAGGTTCGACCGTGGCGGTCCGCAGGGAGGAGGCGGACGAGGCAGAGGAGCTGGCCGAGCAGCAGGTGGTGGACGACGCTTTGAGGCTCTGCCACCACCACCACCAGGAGGTCCACCCCGACCACAGGAAGTAGGTGAACATGCGAGAGCACAGCTTCAGGCAGCTGAAGCTTACGATCATGGAGCTCTGGGAGCAGGTGGACAGGGGAGGAACTAGTGGATACATCTTTTGTACTTCTAGTTCCATGTTGATGTTGCTTTTGTGTAGCGTCTTGTATTATGAGCTGCAATAATAAAAGACGCATCCTTTGTGATGTTTTCATTCCTTTCCTCTTTTGTGATGTTACTAAGAGGTTCCAGTTGACTGTTGACTTGACCCTCACTTGTGAGACATCTACTGGAGGAGACCAGTTACCACACACTGATGCCGACAGTGTGACTCAACCCTTGGAGGTGAGAGTAACAGTTGGATCTCTTAGTAGTAGCGTCGAGGCCTTACGACGTCATCCTTGGTATGGATTAGTAACATCCATGTTAGGATTGACTGTTTTAGGCAAAGAATGTGGTTCATCCAGGGGATGAGACCAGGTTTCTCTTATCGGCAAAGAAGAAATCTTGCAGCTCTTGTGGGACCAGAGATGGTCCGGGCCACGTCAGAGGAGGTCCATGTCATCCAGGAGCGGATGAGGACAGCACAGAGCCGGCAGAAGTCATACGCTGACAGGAGGCGGAGGCCACTAGAGTTCGAGGATGGTGACCATGTCTTCTTGCGGGTCTCACCTCGACGTGGTATTCGAAGATTTGGCCGAGGCGACAAGTTATCTTCACGCTTCATCAGACCCTTCCAAGTCCTCAGTAGGGTTGGTGAGGTGGCTTATCGCCTGACTCTACCACCTCAGATACACCGGGTGCACGACGTCTTCCACGTGTCTCAACTGAGGAGATACGTGCACGACCCGACGCACATCTTTGACCATGGGGAGCTTGACGTTGACGATGGGGCGACTTTTACGGAGGTCCCGGTGGAGATAGAGGATCGACAGGAGCGGGTCCTACATGGGCGATCGATTCCTCTTGTGCGCAACAGATGGCGGCACGGGAATCTCCAGGAGAGCACATGGGAGCAGGAGGCTCAGATGCGTGCTCAGTACCCTCTTTTGTTTCCCTAGTTTTTGTTGTATCTTTACGGGGACATAAAGCCCTGAGGTGGGAGTAATGTAAAGACCCGTAAAATTCAAGGAAAATTTTTTCTTAATTTTCTTTAGAATTTTATAAGAGCGCGGTTTCAGACGGCACCTGATTCCGAGGCCCGGAGTGCCCGGAATTAATTTCCGAAGTTTGGCTCGGGTACGTTCAGTGAACGAACGAGCGGGAATTCCTAACTTTTGATCCGGTGCTCGGAATTGAAATCCGAGGGCACCGATGAACTCGCAGCGCCGATATTCGCTTAAAGAGTCCTTTTCGGGAGTTGCGTTTGTTGCGGGTTGAAAGTTAGTTTTTGGGTTCTTTGTTTGTCTCCTTGAGAGCTTTTGGAGAGCCTCTTCTTCTTCTTCAAACTCAACGAAGAACGCGAAGAACGTCGTTATTCAACGAAGAACTTCTCCGCCGAAGAACACGATCCATCCGCGACGCCGTATCCGCGACGCGACGTACTTCTTCTGCGTCATCTCTTCCGCGACGGTTTTCCGCGACGAACGCCATCGACAACGACTCTTCCTCCGACGTCAAAGGAATCGACACCGATATTCCACGACTCCGTCAACGTGTGACTATCAAGGTAGGGGTTCTTGAGTTCGTTGTTTCCTTTTTATTTGACTTTCCTCAAGACTTGACGTAGAACGCTCAAGTTTCCGATGAAGAACGCCGCTCCGCTCTTCTTCGTCTTCGGTGTCAACGAGAGAGAACACCGCACATTCCTCGGACAACCTTCGTCGGCGTACAAGGATTCACCAACGACGTGCCTCTTCGGACGCGCCTCTTCGTCGTTGAATTTGACGAACGACGACCGCGTCGCCCGACCTCCGCGACGTCGTCTTCCGCGGAACGTAGAACGATCTTCGAACCTTATACCAAGGTAGGGGATGTTGTTTAATATTTAATTATCTCATTCTTGCTCGTGGTTCGT
Source organism: Viscum album (assembly GCA_963277665.1). Classification (NCBI taxonomy): domain Eukaryota; kingdom Viridiplantae; phylum Streptophyta; class Magnoliopsida; order Santalales; family Viscaceae; genus Viscum; species Viscum album. Next base: position 660,818,160 of record OY728140.1, read on the forward strand.
ATGACTAACGTGAGGATGTTGATTATTTAAAGTTGCGTTATTATTTTAACGTGAGGGGGCCGGACCGCACGAACACGGCCGAACCCCCTCCATCGTTTCTTGTTTATTCTTGCGGGTGGAAGCAAGGTGGCGTGGTGCCGTCGCACCACGCGGATAATTATACGTTTAAGTTACGCGATGCCGTCGCGCGCACCATGAAGAAACAACAAGAACGCGACGCCGTCGCGCCGCGTTGCGTGATTTCAAAGCACGACAAAAAGGGGCGCGGTGCCGTCGCACCGCGCCGGATGACGAACGCCGCGGCCGGTTCCGGGCCGCGGCGGGACGAGGAGACCGCGGCCGGTTCCGGGCCGCGGCGGAAGAGAAGACCGGCGGCCTAGCCGCCGGCGTCGGAAGCCGAAGAGGGGACCGGAAATTCCGGTCCCGTTGGAGAAAACCGGCCGGCCAGTTGGCCGGCCGGATGCCGTTAAAACCGGGGGAATTAATCCCCCGGTCACCTTGCAAAACCCCCCTCTTTATGAGGGGGGCGGCTCTTGGAAGGGGGGGGGGGGGCAGTAGCCCCCCAGTTTAATTCAAAACCGGCCCCCACGTGGGGGCCGATTTGTTGCAAACGGCACGGCAAAGCCGCGCCGCCCTTCTGAAGAAGCGGGGGTTAGCCCCCCGCGTGCGGCTCCTCGCGGCACCCGGCCGCCGCGGCACCCCGCGCCGCCGCGCCGCCCCCGGGGGGGGGGGGGGGGGGGGGGTTGGGCCGGGTCGGCCCGGACCCGGACCCCCCCGTTTCGAACCAGAATTGGTTTTTGGCTCATAACTTGAGCCTCGGACCTCCGAATGACGAACCGTCTGCGGCAACGCGATCCTTGGATCGAGACGGTCGTTTCGGTATATCACACTCAAGGTTTCGGTTTACTTTGAGTTCGGCCGGGTTGGTTCGTTCACGAAACCAACCGGGCCTTCGGAGCGGAAACGCTCATATCTTGAGCTACGGACGTCCGATTGATGTGTCGTCAGTCGCGTAGTGTTCCTCTTAGTGAGACGGATCTTTTGGCATACTCCGCCCGAGGTTTGGACGCAGGTGGAGTACGGTCGGGTTGGTTTTGCCATAAAAACCAACCGGGCCCCGGAGACGAAAATGCCAATAACTCTCAGACCGGGCGTCCGATCGACGCACCGTCTGTTGCGTTGAGTTCCTGTCTACGATACGGAACTTTTGGTATCCTTCGCCCGAGTTTTGGATACAGTTAGTAGAGGACGGGTTGGATCGTACCCGAAATCCAACCGGGCCCCTGGAACGGAAAAGCTGACATCTTACAGACAGGACGTCCGCTTGACGAGCCGTCAGCGGCGTTGGTGGTTACGTTGAGTAACGGTCCCTTTGAGTTTACCCTATGGGAGTTCGGGGTACAGTTGAGATACGGCCGGGATTGGTTTCGCTCACGAAACCAACCGGGCCCCTGGGACGAATAGGCTAATAACTCACAGACCGGGCGTCTGATCGACGCGCCGTCTGTTGCGTTGAGACCCCTGTGACGAGACGGACCTTTGAGACACTTCTTCGTGGGACTTTGAGATACTTGGAGTATCGACCTGTAGCTCGTGGAGCGGACCCTCCCAGTGACGAGCGTGCGAAGTACGGAGACCGTGTAGCTGGCTGAGACCTGACGACTGCTTGACCGACTCGACTTGGAGTGAGTCGACTAGCCCAGTGGACGGAGCACTACTTTCTGAGGTGCAGACCCATGGCGGACGGAGCACTACCTGTGTGACAGTGCAGACCCGCGGTGCTCGTCCGGAGAGTACCTCAGCAGGCTACTAGGGGGTGTGCACTACGGTGTTTGGGTGACATACCTCAGCGGGAAGCACTACTGTGTTTGGGTGGCTGGCCCGCAGTACTCGACAGGAGGAGTACTTCAGCAGTCTTAGGTTAGTGAGCGGCGGCCTCGGAGTCGTGACAGGACCACTGTACACTCTAGAGACGGAGCTCTTCAGCAGTTACGGTTTCGATAATGAAAATCCTGGTTTGAGCTGAGACTTTGACCTTTGTGTTTCCTCATGATTGAGATGGGTTACTTGATAACTTAGGTATATGTATGGGCATATACCTGGGTAGTGGTTATCCGTTGATCTCATGATCCTTGGGTTACTTGATAACTTAGGTATATGTATGGGCATATACCTGGGTAGTGGTTATCCGTTGATCTCATGATCCTTGTGTTTCCTCATGACTGAGATGGGTTACTTGATAACTTAGGTATATGTATGGGCATATACCTAAGTAGAGTTTATCTGTTGAGATCTTCTTGTGTTTATCCTTGTTGGTTTTAGTGAGACCTTGAGGGTCTCGGGGTCCCTACTGAGTATCGTTATACTCACCCCTGCACGGGCTATGCCCGCACCTCGTTGTGTTGGTTGCAGACGACGGACAGTGCTGACAGAAGCCGAAGGTTCGCGGACTGGATGGTACCTGGAGGTGGACTATACGACGAGGCGGTACCCGGAGGTGGACCACTGGGCGGGACATACTCGGAGCGGATGGCGGGACCCGAGGAGCAGAGGAGCTATCTGTACCCACCCTTCAGGTGGGATTTCCAGTGGACATCTCAGCGTAGCAGCTTTACTTTTCAGTCGCTGTTTTCCCTTTCGAGTTGTACTTTACAGTTGGGCTTGTATTTCCGGCCCCTTTTTACTTTTCAGCTCTTCTTTTTGTACTTAGTGTTTTACTTCCGCTTGTACTCTGTGGTGCTTGTTTTCTTTATAAAGGCAATGCCTTCCCAGTTATCGGGATTTTACGCCTTTGGTGCTAGTCGCCAGCCCCTGGCCTATGGAAGGCGGGCTTGGGGTAGTCACGGCACGGGCCCCGAGGACGGGTCGTGACATATAACATCTGATTATAAAAATAAAGTTGTGAGAAATGAGAAATAATACACCTCAACAAGATTTATAATAGTCAATAAAGTGCTCAAACCTGTGGATATAAGGAAACTAGACATTTTTGTAGTGCATTACCCAAATAGCCACGTAATCCTCCTCTTAAAGCTATAATATCTATGCCATTTTCATAGTTGGTCTAATTAGTAAACTATCCCTTTTAGGAACACAATATACACTAGGGATGATTTAGAATGGTTTAACAACTCCCCAAAGGTCTACCATATGAATCCAATTAATAATAAATATCCAAAAAAGTATAATGATATCCTCAACCAGGACCCTAGTCAAAAAAATATTAAACAAGGAGAATGACTAGTAGAAGAACCCTTTGAAAACTCTTTGCAGGCAAAACACCCTTCCAAACCCATTATCAAACTCATTGAATACAAAATATTGGTCTCCATGTAAATGATATTTGAATTCACCCTTTAACAAATAAATTATGAGAAAAAAATTTAACAACACTATTAATACCTAAATAAATCATTACATGCATAACACATGAATAAAACAAAAGGAAATATGCTATTATGATTCCACTTCTTTGAAAAAGAAACCACATCATTTTGAAATGACCTAAAATATTTTTTTAGACTCCCCAACACACCTTCAACATTAATTATATAACACATATAATTCTATTTGAAAACCAAATTTTTTTTTATTTTCATTGAAATTAATCTCAAACTGCCTCTTTAGAATTAAAACAAACAACAGGAGGCATGGCCACTAGTAAATAAATTTAAACCTCAGAACTAATAATAAAACCCATTTCCATTTAAAGATATTCAAATAAAAGTCACTTATTTCAGAAAAACCATTTAGTATATTTGGTATAGTTCAAAACAATTTAAAAAGAATTTTATAAATAAAAATAAATCACATTTTTTGTGTTAAATATGTATTCATGGAGCAAAATTACCTAAATATATTCACTTTAATTGATCACAACCTTATACCATCCTAAAAATCATAGGAGCAACGAAATTCTATTATAAGAATACCCCCAAATAAAAATAACGATATAAGAAACACAATCTACCCAATATATTAATAAGTAAATAACAAGTATAAAGGATATCTAAACGGGGAAATATGATTCAAATAAAAGTTTTACAAGAATAAATTACATTAAATCATAAATAAAATATTTTTACTAAGGCCTATATATGAGATTAATCATAAGGTGAGGAATCACATTGATTTTAGGGTTGAGAGGGGGAAGAGGGATTTCCCAAAGCAATTAAATTAAAAAAGGATAACCTTGTTCATTTCATATTTTCAATGACTCAGAAAATATAATTATTTGACTTTATGGTTTAAAAATACATACAATAATCATGTGACTTTCACTGAGAAACTTGAGCACATTTTATAGTTTAACCACATGGTTATAAAAGCAATTAATAGACAATAAAAATTGATCTACTAAAAATTGTAATCCCTCTTGCATGACCACCACATAATATACACTAATAATTTTCTAACCATTAAATTGAAAAAAAATAACCCATTAATAAAAAAAATCAATTTAAAAAAAGGATTCATGTGGATAATAATAATAAATATGGATAAATGAATAGATAAATAAGGAAAATTAAGGTTGAGTATCATAATTATCCCTGATATAATTATTTCTAACCCTAGAAAGATCTAAGTAGGTAAGGTTTACAAAATAATGCATTGGACTGGACATATTCACAATCATTCAACTCCAAAATCCAATGGATACCTTAACACCCAATAAGGATAGATTCATGACAATGACCAAGATAAATAAGAAATTTAACTCAATTGTATCTACTAAAAAACTAGAGATACTTGAGACCCAAAAACTGATAACTCTATACATATTATGAATTTTGAAAATAACATAGAACCAAACTAATCTATATAATAGCATCCATAAATGTCCCTTGATCACAACATCAAAATATCTTAATCCAATGAAAGAACATACTATCATAGGGAAGGATCATTCAATAAAATATAAAATCTCATATGATATTCTTACATGATTTCTCCAATAATAATATAGGTTGAATTACATAAAATTAAAAATTTATAATTGTATCTCCATTATTTATAAATTATACTAAAATCACCAACCCTGAAAATGATCATTCATTCCCATGAGACTATCGAAAAATTATTAATAGAAAATAGAAGGCTCCATAATAATTTAATGTATTTTAATTCAATTTAATAAAAAAAAATTCTGAAAACACCACCATAATGACCCCAATGATATCTTTATAAGAAACTAATCCTAAATAATCCTTCAACATTCCATCAGAATGAAAATCTTGAAAAACTTTTCTTTAAGAATGAAAATAAAGGTAAATTAACAAAACAAGACTATGTATATTCCAAGGTTTCTCATTACCCAACACTAATCAATAATAAAAACATGGATCTGGAATTTGGTTAAGTGAGGTAAATATGGGATCTCACAACTAGAACATCATCAACTGGTGAACCCAAAAATCTTGATAGAACATCAAAAAAATTGAACAATCAAAGCATACAGGAACACTTATCTCAGTCACCCAAACACCCAACCAAGATATCTCATGTTCGTCTCATCAAAATAGAAACTCACAAAAAGATAAAAAAACATAAATACTGAAAATAGGAAAACTAAACACTAAGGAATGATCATTATTAGATCAATACACTTACTATAAGATAGAATGAATGGAATACCCGAGGAGGTACATCAAAAATGATTCTCCACCAAAGTGCTCACTGATCCTTATGAAACTGACAGAGGCCTAAAAAATATATCACTCATCAATATCATAGATGATTCACCTATAGAAAATTGAGATGGATACCTTTGATAATGACTATCTACCATCTGCCATAACATTTCACAAGATTACATTAGATATCACAAAATAGAAATCTGGGCTTTTGTATTTGAAAATTCAAATAAAAAAGTCCTTATATAAACCATTATACAAAATCAAATACATAAATACACTTAAACAAATAACTTCCAAAAAATGACTTTCAAACCATCATTAATTTATGAATATTATGAAAACTGATTTAAAAAAAACAATTTACCTCGAAATCATTTTCCATTTATAATTCTCAAATCAAATCCACTTTCATTTCAAAAAAAATTATAATATTTTATAAAAAGATAAAAAACTCAATAATACAATTAATTAAATTAAAAATACATTTTTGAATACTCAATCAATGTTTTAAAAATCATGTGAGAAAAAATTGAAAACATTCACTTTTATTTATATAAAAAAATCAAATTATCTTCATATTTCATAAAAGAATCACATCACCACTAACAGATTTAAAACCATTTTTAAATATTCTCATTCCTTCCAATAAACACCCAAAATTTCATTTCTAAAACCCATATTATTTTTAATAAACTCCAAAAAAAAATTCAGCTTTATCAAAACAAACTATTCACATTATGTACATCATTTAAATTCAAACATTTAAAATCAGTTTTTTTATAAAATCTATAAATCAAATTATTAAAATAAATTCAACTACCTTATAAAAATATTCTCAAAATTTCATAAAATATCATACACATATTATTTATAATAAAATAATCTTTATAATTCAAACAACATGATCATATCCATTTAAAATATCATAATACATTAACTCATTTTTAAAATAATATAATTTTTTTTGTTTTAAAATTACAACTTTATCTATCCCAAAAAAATGTAAAAAAAAACTCAATAAACATGATCCAATTCATATTAAATTGATAATTAAGAGGAATTAAAATAATTTAGAATATCAATAATCAAAACTCAAAAAATTTCAAAATCTACAACTACACGTGGTTTGAAGATATGGTTTGGAAAGCTATGCACTAACCTTGTGATCCTCATTGGAAACCTATTATGCCTAGTTTTCAAGGTTTACACATGGTTATCTAAAATATTCCATGCAACAATGTACCCCATGCATTCTTCCAAAATCCACCCCAAAATGTGTATTTTCACAAATAAAAATTATCTCACAAGAATCATTGAAAATCTTAAATACTAAAGGAATTATCAAACCACCAAGAAAAAAATGAAGAAAAATCTTGAATTCTACAGTCAAATATCTCAAAAATCTCTATTAACTCGAGTGTGGTGCTAATATGTGGTGATCAGGAACCTACTCATGTCCAACACATTTAATATTGATTGTATTATCTCTAAATTACCAATCTCTCTAAGTTAAAAATGGGCTTTTATACTATTTGTAACAAACCAGCTCAGGATGACCTAACACATCACTTGACCTGACCCACCACTATTATTGATGGGTGTTCTTGACCCCCATAGGTAGATAACTAGTTTTAGGGAATCATATATAATTAAATAGAAATTATTTCTCTTTATAAAAAACCTGTGGACTTCCACATCGGAATTGGGAATGACCATCACATAGATTGGGTATCCATGCACACGAGAGATAATAAATTTCATAAATAAACTATAATAATGATGTATAGGCATGTAAAAAGATCGCATGAACTATAAAGAGTTTCAATAACCACATATAGTACATCGAAAACTAATTTAATGTTGAACTAAAATATAACTAAAACATAAACCTTACAAAAATAGATTAAACGATATTATGGAATGATATTATATAATATTAATAATAAAAAAATAAAAAATATATATATAACCACCCATCTCCATATGTCAAGTAATGTATCTTCACATTCCACCTATAACATACCTGAACTGTATACCAACAACCAAACATCATATCTATGTGTACCCTACATTGATCATTTTATATCATAAGTGTGAGAATAAATTCCTAGTTGTTATAATCCCCACTACCCAGAAATAATATTTAAAAATAAATATATTTCATGCTAGTTTAAAATCAAGTATAAAATTATATTTTCTATCTTTATTTGAAAATAATAACATTCTATTCGCAATTGAACCTATTTCATTTAAAACATAGGAAATACACTTTCAAAAAAACCATTTCTTATTAAGGTGGATAATCAATCATTTTAAAGGGAATCACATTAAAATCATAAATTTTTGGGATTTTAAATTTCTAAATACATACTAATCCATTTTAATTTATCCTAATTTTTTCAAAAATACACATTTTTTTAAACAATTTGAAAATCAATCCATATCCAAAATAAATAATGCATAAAAAATAATATTATTCCTTCAATAAATGATGAAAAAGGACTAAATGTAAACAAATATTTAAGCACCTCAATGTTGGATTATTAAATGAACAAGATAATTAAAAATAATCAAGAAGAGAAACCTAACATAAAAAATATCCAAATATCAAAATAACGAATAGGTAGATAAGAAATAATATATATCAACCAGATACAACACAATAAATATGGGTCTATAAACTGTGATTATAAAGAAACTATGACTCCTTACAGGACACTTATTGGAAAAAATGAACCTAATACCATCTCAGTGAAATCATTGAACCAACCATACACATAAACCTCCTTTACGGACAATATAATCCATCCCATTTGTTCACTCTCTCTAAATAAGAAACATTCCCAAGATAACACACAATCTACACAAGGGTTTCTTTAGTAATCTTGTACCATTCACCCAAGTTTTCCTACATTTATAAAATAATAAATCCACATTCAAATAAGTAAAATTAAATCCTTAATCATTCCAATAGTCAACAAAACATTAAAAAGGAAAAATCACTTTTGAAATAACCCTTTAAAAACTATTTGGATTAAAAAAATCCATTTCAAACCCTTTAACAAAGACTTTTATTATAAAATACTATTTCCTTGGAAAATCTATATAAATTCACCCTTTAAACTATGGCTTGATAAGAACTACCTTAAATAAAAATACTAAACCCTCAATAAAAAATCACAAGTATAACATATGAATTAAACTAAAAAAACCTATTATGATTTCACATCATTTAAAAAGAAACAAAACCATTAATAAAACCTTTAAAATCCTTTTAATATTATAAAAAGTCCTTTACCTTTGATATTAAAACCCTTAAAATCAATTAAAAATTAAACACCACTCTTAACAATGAAAATATTTTAAATTATCCTCTTATGATTTAACAGAAACACTCAACGTGTGTGGTCACATGAAAAATAATTTTAGGCTTGTAACTAAAGTGAAAATACTTTAACATTACATTACATTCAAAGATAACTGACTTCATTTAGTGAAACAAAATTAATAATACTAATTATGTTTTATAAAATATTTATAAAATATTTTATAAAATAAAATAAATCATGGTTTTAGAGTTAAAGACTCATGTTTGGAGGAAACCTACTTCAATATAATCCCTTTGATCTAGCATGACCTTACTATATCTCCCTAATCTAAAGGAAGACTATAGGGGGGCCAATAGAACCCTAAAATAAGAAAAAAACTAAAATTAGAATCAACATACAAGAAACCCTATGTCACCAAAAAAATTGAAAAGCATTGAATAAGAAGAAATATAAGGGAAAAGAGGAGGGGAGGAGGTACGAATGATATTTCAATAATTAATACTAACAAAAACTTGAATAAATCCCTTGAGGAAGGAACACGGTAGAGATGAATAAGAAGGGGAGGAATTCAAAGTATTTTAGGGATAATATGGGAAATAAAGAGGCCCCAAAGTGGTTAAATTTGAATAAGGTAAACTTTTCAATTTCATATTTTAATGACCAGGACAACATGTATGGATGGGACTCATGGTTTTACAAACTATGCACTATCATGGGACATCTATCGGAAAACCTAGGAACATTTTGGGTTTTATCTACCTTGTTAGGAAAACACTTCACAAACCATACAAACAACTCTGTTAAAAATTTTAGACCCTCTTTCATAGAAATAACATGATTTTAACTAACCATTTGATAGGATTAACTCATGAATTTGTCGAAAATTTGAATGGAAATAGCATAGATGTGAAGAAAAATAGTATATATAGATAAAAGAATAAATAAATTCATAAAATCATGGTTGGAGTGTAACACTTTCCCCCGCCATAACGCTTTCTACAACTTGAAAACACAGTGGAGGAAAGGATGTCCACAAAAATGACAATGTTTATCTTCCCCATAATAATTAAAATACAGAACCTAAGGGATTCCACGACACTTAGGGAGTCATGATCCCAACCCATGGAAATAAGAAACTATACTCAATTATAATATCTTAAGAAACTGAGAGACCAGAGACTCAAAAACAAAGAACTTAATCATTATTGAAAAAGTTGAGTATACCATTGAACCCACCATTTCCACATAAAATCTTATAAAAATGACCATAAATCACACCATTAAATAGACTCAATCCAGTGAAATAAAAATAAATTATAAAAAATCTTTTTCATGAAAATTTAAAATCTCACACTATATCCTTATACTACTACCCCTACAAAAATACATGTAAATTATCAATAAAAAATAAAAAATAAATGGTGGCCACCCTATCATTTAAGAATTGAACATGAATAACCAATCAATAGAAATGATAAATCATTCCAAAAATAATGTATAAAAATTAATATCAACATAATAGAAGGCCTTCCATAGGTCAAAAGGCTTCTATGGGATCACACTAACACCCAAACACTCTAAAAAAACCACTCCAGACTAAATGATATCTCAATAACACATTTCTAAAAATATAACATAATTTTTCCGTTAGAATCAATATCATTGAAAAATACTACCTCATTGAAAATAATCTAGGTATATAAAAAATAGAATTCTATATATTGTTTAAATCATCACATGTTGTAACATGTCTTAACAAGAATAAAATGGATCTAGCTTGGGTTAATAGAGAGTAACTTAGGATCTTTCTATTGGATCCTTATCTTTTTAAGAAGCCCAAAAAATATATAGAACACAAGAGAGAGTTATGCTAAATATTTTTTCGTTACACTAATTATCAATATATCAATATGTGCTTATTTTTGAGGTGATTACTTTTGATGGATTTTAATATATCTAAAATAAGGAAATGAATTTCATTATTGTAATTATATCCTTAAAAACCTATAAAATGTTTGAGATTTATTAATTGTTAATGTAAAAGGAATCATAAGGCTATAAATTGAATAAATCAAGTGGATAATTTTTAGTTGATGTTGAAAAGAAAATATGGTAATTATTATGATTGTATTTAAGGAAACTGAAGACAAGATTCAGTGAATGATGGAACACTTTATACATATGTTGGATATTTTTTATTTTATTAACATTTGATTAAGTTTATTTATAGAAGACCTAATGTCTTATGATGGAAATATTCAATTTTTTTGTGTATGAATTTTATTTTTCACATAATTATTTTTCATAAGAATGTGTTACTATGATTATGACTTGAGAGTAAGTTATAATTCATGAGTGAAATGCTTCACTGAGGCAGAAAAATGAAACTAAAATATGAATAATCCTTTTGAGTGATGATAATTAGAATTCAAATAAGAATATAGATTGTGTGTGAGACATAAATATAAAGATTGTGACTTTATTAATTGTAAGGCCTCTATTTGTAATGCTTCAATTTATGATTTAAATAATTAGGGAATTTGGGAAGACATGAAATGTAAGAACCCATATATTCATTTCAGGTATGTATTTCAAATTTCTGAAGTTTTTGAGAAAAATGGAGTTTCTCGAAATTTTTGAAGTACATGCCATGTATTTTCTGAGTACACGTCGTGTACTCTTTTCCCGCTCGAAGTCATGTACTGGCTGTGTCCAGGCCACACACATAGTGTGTAGGTGTGATGTGGAGTCTGATTTTGGTGGAGTACGAAAAAACCTGGTACACGTCGTGTACTCTAAAGTTACACACCGTGTAATTTCTTTTTTTTATTAAACGGACTGGGGACACGCCTGATCGCCATAAATGTCTTCTTCTAAGTCTGGTTCATCCGAGAGCACCGGGAATCCACGGATCTTTGGCGAGCCACCGTTCCTCCAACCGTTCTCCGATTCGAGCACTGTCGATTGTGTTAAAATCGCAGCGTTGAGTTCTCCCTTCTTCTTGAGCCTTGTTTTCCACTCCCTCCTCCTTCTTAAGATATCATGGGTTGTGCGTTTTGGTCTTCTTCTCAGATCTACAATGTTCAAGGGATAATCAGTCATTGTGGTTCAAGTATATCCATCTCCTAGAATTGAGGTAGGTGGTTTGTGCCTTAGCATTCAATGTCCTTGAGTTTTATGTGAAAATTTCACCAATACCCGCGAATGGGGAATTTTGCGTTTACCATTTTACCACTATTGTTTTCATGCCTTGCTATTATCCCTATTTAGAGGTAAATTAATCATGTTAGAGGATATTTTTTTGTTCTTGGATGTTTTTCCCATGCTTTTCTCTGTTTACGACCATTGGGTCTTGTTATCCTTTGGCCGTTATGACTGTTGTCAGGCCTTGTGTCAATAGGATGGAGTGTTTTGCATTACATGCTTGTTTCCTTGTAGACTGTATATCCAAGTAGATCTATAAGTTTACTTTTGTAAGCCCAATAGCTCTATAGGTGTACTTTGTCCTTATAGAATTATTATGCACTAACTAGCACTGGGTTGGGAGAACCTAGTGCTATAGACTATAAGGGATAGACTGAGTGAGCTTCCCATAGAGTCTTTGACATTATAGACTATAGGAGGGTAGACCGAGTGAGCTTCCTCAAGGAGTCTTAGACATTATAGATCATAGGGGATAGACTGAGTGAGCTTCCCATAGTGCCTTCAGATATTATAGACTACAGGAGGGTAGACTGAGTGAGCTTCCTCAGAGAGTCTTACATTGTTTGAATCTTTTAACTAACCTTCCTAGGCTAGATGAGGAATTGATCGAGTGAGCTTCCTCAGAGATTCTATGTTATACCTGAGGCTATAGGAGGAATCGACCGAGATATCTTCCTCAGAGAGTCTCTAGACTTTGGGGCTAAGAGGGTTAGGCTGCATGATCATCCTCAGAGAGTTCCTGACTACCCTAGAATATAGAGGGAATTGACCTAGTGTGTTCCCCAGAGAGTCTCATAAATTCGTATGACCAAACCAGAGGGGTTAGGCTGAGTGCACTACCCATAGGTTTGTCGTACTTATTGGATAGTACTAGAGGGGATGGCTACGAGTACTTCCTAGTGGGTTTCCTGCTTGTTAGCTGTTTGTTTCACTGCTGTTGTTGGTTTTTGGATTGGTTACTATTGTGTATCATCCTGCTTTACTACTTATTGTTCACTGCCTACTGCTTTCTTGTTTCTGTTTACGACTTATTGTACTTTTACCTCCCAAATACTCACTGACTGTTACGCGTAGATCTTTGGGTGAATGCCTTCTAGGATTTAGTCTCGCACCCTATTTGGGTCATGCTTTTGGGCCTAAACAGACTTTGTTGTTGTAGGTATAGACAAGGGAAAGCACCCTTCGACTTATGGTACTTGATTACTTGGAGCACGAGAGAAAGGGACCAAGCTTTGGCTTGTGATGTTGAGGAGCTGTTTACTTTTATTTTGTACTTGTTTTGGTACTGTGGTGTTTTTTAGCATTGTGACTTGTTTGGATGCTATCGTAGATATGTATGTTGCATCATTCCATATATATACATATGTTCTCCAGTTTTTTGATTTAGTCATGCGTTGTTTATTATTGTTGGTTATTTACTACTTTTGCTAGTGCATGTTTATTTTTCTTCCACTTTGTACGCTGCCAATGAGGTAATAGTTTCCCCACTATCATACCCAAGGCCCTCACAACTGGTCGGCAGCCTCTGACATTTGGGGAAATGCGCTTGAGGCCTTGTGGTGAACCAGCTCGGAGCCTGAATAGTGGCATTCGAGTTGGGATGTTACAAAGTGGTATTAGAGGAATTTTTTTCTCATGATTTACTATTTGGATCCTTTAGCCAGAGATAGGATGGATTTAGTACTTGGTAATGAGCTGTGCTCAGGAGAAGCTAACCTGTGTACACGAAAAAGCCATACTACCTCATTACTGCAATTTTCTGGTTTTGAGATTTTACGGTTGATATGATTTCACCTAGACTGATTCACATGACTTGCATTGTTATAATTGTTTGGATATTATGGTTATATTTCTATCGCAACTTGATGAGATGAGGGTATGCCATATCATACATCATATAGGCACTTATAGAGGTCACATTCCATGCATTCTTTCCATGCCATCTTGGGTGCATTAGCGATTGCATGCTTTTGTGACAGACTTTGTGTAGATTATGCATGATGTTGTGATAGATGCTTGATAGAATCTCTGGTGCTTTGTAAGAGGATTGTTTGTATTGTAATTTTCTTAAATGAATGCCAAATTTTGATTCATGAGTTGTTATGGGCCCTCTTGAATCGGAAATTGGTGGATCATGATCATGTTTTCTCTTATCTATGACTGTATGAGATGCCAAGCTTTGATTCTCGGGGAGTATGGTCTATCATGGATCGGAATTTGTCACCTCTTGGCCTTGTTTTCTATGTTTTCTGGGCTTCTATGCAATTTCTGAGCTATTGCCCAGAAAAACCCAGAATACACAGCGTGTACTTTTTGACTACACGCCTTGTAGTTCTGAGACCATGTCACAAACCATGTGAGCAGGGACACGCTGTTGTAGAAATTCCTTCAGGAACACGCCGTGTACGGTAGGTACATGCTGTGTAGTTTCGATCTGTGTACCCTACCATGTCACTAACAACACGGGATGGGGAAGCTCGAGTAGAACATGCCGTGTTGGTGAGGAGCACGCCTTGTAATTTTTTTCAGGTACTCGACCATGTCACAAATAACACGGGTTTGTGTCACCTTCTTCTATACACGCCGTGTGGGTAAAGAACACACTGTGTAGTCTTGTCCTAGGTATCATGTCGTGTCGCGAACAACACAGGTCGGTGTTAACTTCTCTTATTCATTCCATGTTTGTTCGGAACATGCCGTGTGAGGGTTAGCCATGTAGACGGCCTTGTAACAAACAACACGGGCCGCCGAGACCTTTTCTAGTACACGCCATGTCCCTAGGGAACATGTTGTGTAGTCTAGGGTTAGTTTGGACCGTGTGGGTTAGTCGTGTAAGGAGACTCAGGAAGGGGTTTAGAGTTCATGTACATGCCATGTGTGGGGATAACACGCCATGTAGTATGGGGTGTTACACGACCTGTCAGGCAGGGGTACACTCCCATGTTAATGGCTAAAGGAGACACACCCTGTAGTTTTTATACATTCCGTGTAGTTGTTTTTGGTAAAAATTCAATGTTTCTTCCCCCCGTTCTTGTTTTTTACTCTCAGTCCTTGTTGATTCTGATCTAAGGTATGATTTTGATCTTTCAGAGATATGCCTCCGAGAGGTCATCCAGTTGTACGTCAGTTACCATAGGGTGATCAAACACCAGATATGGCCGATTAGAGACCTTCTGTTGATCCTCCTGCAGATCCTCCTGTTGTTTCAGCCTTGGCACTATCAGTTATACCCATCACAGGCACTAATGCGCAGTTCAGGGAGGATTTCCTGAGGATGATGAAGACTTTTCAGGGAGCTCCACCTCCTGCCCCGTCGATGTCTGAGTTGACGAGGGTTTTTCAGCAGCAGCATCCTCCTACTTTCTCAGGGGATGGAGGACCCCAGGCTGCAGATTCATGCTTCGAGGCTACCCTGACTATATTCGATCACCTGGATATACCTTCGTAGAAATGGGTAAAGTTGGACACCTATATGTCTGGGACACCACCAAGAGGTTGTGGGAGGTGATCTCATAGTTAGGGCACTAGTAGGGTATGTCATGGGATGAGTTTTGATGTACTTTCTATGACTACTTCTATCTGGAGACCCTGAGGGCCGATCGAGCCTGGGAGTTTATGAGTCTACAGCAGGGTACTCTTTATGTTATGGAGTACTCGTCTAGCTTCATTGAGCTGCAGCGTTTCATGCCGATCCTAGCAGGTGATGTGTTGTTCCTTGCTAGGAAGTTCGAGGATGATATCAGACAGGAGATCTGTTCCCAGGTAAATATCTTCCATTTGACTACTATATCATCTATCGTCAACTAGGCGCTAATTACTGAGCGCAATCTGAGAGACTCTGGGGCAGTGAGCCACATCGGTTCGTCATCCAGAGCTGGTGTTCCTCCTACGGATTGTAGGGAGCATCACAGAGAGTCTTCTCAAGGAGATCAGGGTTCACAGGGTGCGTCTTCTGGCAGCTAGGTTGTATTCTACCTGTGCGGTAGGAGTGGGAATACTAGGCCTCAGTGCCAGAGGGATCTGATGGAGTCCCAGTCTTGCGGAAAGATGGGCCATCTTCAGCGCTTTTTTCAGATCTTCTCACCTTCAGCTGGTGGTAGGGGTTCCTCTATGTCCCAGCATTCTGGAGATGCTTCACCAGTTTCCCACCAGTCCGAGAACTGGTGTTATTCCAGTTGTTCGGGCCGCGGTGGAGGTTGCGGTCATGGTGGTCAGTCACCAGGTCATCAGCGACAGCAGAGTAGATTAGCTCAGAGCGGTCAGCCAGGGGTGAAGGGTCGTGGTACAGGCCAGTCTTTCACCGTGGATCAGACCTATCAGGAGCAGGATCTCGGCCCTACTACAGTTCGAAGTACAATCTTAATATCCTTAGTTTTATCTTCAACTCTTTTCGATACTGGTTATTCCCATAGCTTTATCTCTATTGCGGTTGTGGA
The DNA here is from genome assembly GCA_963277665.1 of Viscum album. Taxonomy (NCBI): domain Eukaryota; kingdom Viridiplantae; phylum Streptophyta; class Magnoliopsida; order Santalales; family Viscaceae; genus Viscum; species Viscum album. The sequence continues at coordinate 660,834,765 of OY728140.1, forward strand.
GAGCCTTGGGCTCTGTATCTTTTCTTCTGCTGACTTGTTGGCCCTTGACATGCCATTGGGAACAAGGAAATAAAGTGTACGTCAGTGCAGAGAATGACCTCTTGTGGATGAAGGGTGTCATTTCTTATGGGATCTCTATGTCCTAGAGATGAAGGAATATGACGTCATTCTTGGTATGGACTGGTTGGTTCCCTTCTAGGAAGTCGTTGATTGCTATCGCCGTAGGGTGAGTTTCATATCACCAGAGGGCGGATCTTACCTTCATAGAGGCGAGTGGGATGTACAGGTGGGTAGAGCTAAACTAGAGCATCATGGGCTAGGAGAAGTTACAGCCCAGATTTCCAGTCTTTATCTGGATGACCAGGGGACTTCACAGTTAGACTTTCCCCTAGTAGTGGATTGTTTCAGGGATGTCTTTCCCAAGGACCTTTCAATTTTTCCTCCGAAGAGTTAGGTAGACTTCTCAATAGATCTCGTGCTAGGAGCAGCACCGATGTCCATTCCTCCTTATAGTATGGCTACACCTAAATTTCAAGAGCTCAAGAAGCAGTTGGAGCAGTTGCTGGCAAAGGGTTTCATCTGACCCAGTACATCTCCATGGGGTTCACCTGTCCTGTTTGCGAAAATGGCAGACGGCACCCTTCGGCTTTGTGTGGATTATCAGAAGATGAACCAGTTGACTTTCAAGAACCGATATCCCCTGCAAAAAATTAGTGACCTCTTTGATCAGCTTCGAGGAGCTCGGGTGTTCTCTAAGATTGACTTGAGGCCCGGTTATAATTAGTTGCACGTTAGACCATCAGATATACCTTTTACAGCCTTCAAGAGTAGTTATGTTCTATAAGAGTATAAAGTCATGTCGTTCGGTCTCACAAATGTGCCTGTAGTTTTCTTGGAACTGATGAACCGAGTGTTCCATTCGTACTTGGACTCCTTCATCATGGTCTTCGTGGATGATATCTTGGTGTACTCTCACACACGACACGACCATGCCACAATTCTTGAGATCATTCTAAGTACACTGAGAGAGCATCAGTCGTATGCTAAAATCTTGAACTGACATTTGGGATGGTTCAGATTCACTTCTTTGGTCAGGTCATCTTAGAGGTTATAGTATCTGTGGACCCAGAGAAAGTGAAAGCTATAGTTTTCTAGGAGCATCCATAGAATTTCTTTGAGGAACGAAGTTTTATAGGGCTGGTGGGATACTACAGACACTTATTTCAAGACTTATGGCACCTAGAAGCACTGTTGATAGGTCTAAGAAAGAAGGGGAAACGTTTTTATGGTCAGATTCTTGTGAGTCCGTCTTTCAGGAGCTGAAGGGGAGGTTGACATCATCATAAATACTAGTCTTTCTAGAGCCAGGAAAGGGATATATTGTTTACTGTGATTCTTCATGTATCGGGCTTGGTGTTGTGCTTATGTAGGGAGATGGGTTTGTTGCTTACAGGAGTCAGCAGTTGAGACCACATGAGATAAACTACCCGACACACGATCTGGAGTTGGCAGCAGTTGTTCATGCCTTACATTGTTTGAGACACTACCTTATAGGAGAGCACTTTGTGGTTTTCGCCTACCACAAGAGTCTCAAGTATATCTTTACTCAACATGATCTGAATCTGAGATAGCATAGGTGGGTTGAGTATCTTTAATCCTTCGACTTCGAGCATGCATATACGCCGGGAAAGGTCAATGCAGTGGCAGATGCGTTGAGCAAGTGAACTCAGATTCAGGAAGTTTAGGAGGCCAGCAATGAGTGGCAGCTTATGGATCTGTTCTCTGAGATGCACATGGAAGTCCATGGTAGGTAGGGACAGATTGTCCTATCTTCTGTATTTGTTAACTCTACACTTCTTGATTGGGTAAGGATGAGGCAGCTATCAGATTCGGAGGCCTTAGCCCTGCGGGAGAGTGTGTCAGGAGGGTACCATCTTCCTGGATGGACAGCTGGCGAGGATGAGATCTTGCTTTTCCAGGGACATGTATGGGTGCCAGCAGACATACGTGAGGTGCTGATGTGGGATTTTCATTCCTGAATTTGGGTATTTCATCCTGGTGTCACCCAAATGTATCATGATCTACACTGCCAGTACTGGTGTCCAAGTATGAAGAAATATGTTGTTGGTATTGTAATGAGATATTCTACTTTTCAGCAGGTGAAAGCAGAGCATCAGCAACCAGTGTGGATTTTTCAGCAGTTACCCATTCCTGAGTGGAAGTGGAACGATGTTGTGATGGACTTTGTGACTGGGATACCGAGGTCACATCAGGGGAGTGATGCTGTTTGGGTTATCGTTGACAGGCTTACAAAGGTTGCAAACTTCTTACCTATCAAGGAGACCTTTAGTGTTGATGATCTGGAATGATTGTACATCCGAGAGATTTTACGTCTACATGGAGTTCCACACTCCATTTTTTCAGACAGGGATGCACGATTTACTTTTCGGTTCTGGCAGGGACTTCAGAAGGCTTTGGGTACATGGGTACTTTTGAGTACAACATACCATCTCTAGACAGATGGCCAGTATGAGCGCACGATCCATGTGCTTGAGGATATGCTCTGAACATTCATTCTAGACTTTGGCGGTTCCTGGGAGAACCATATACCTCTTGTGGAGTTCTCCTTCAACAACAGTTTTCAGGTGACCATTCATATGGAACTATACGAGGCTCTGCACGGTAGGCCATACCGATCACCCTTATACTGGCTGGAGGAAGGAGAGGTAGCTTTGCTGGGACCTCATCTTGTTCAGGAGACCACTGAGCAGATAGAGTTGATACGGAAGAGGATGGCTATAGCACAGTCTCGACAGAAGTCTTATACTGATCAGCGGATACGACCTTTGGAGTTCGAGACCAGGGATCAGGTTTTCCTGCGTATCTCACCGAGGATGGTACACAAGTGGATTCAGAGACTGGGTATTCTTTCACCATGGTACATTGGGCCATTTGATGTTTTGGAGAGAGTTGGGCAAGTTGCCAATCGGTTGCAGCTACCTCAGAGGTATCGGGCCATGCATGATTCCTTCCATGTCTCTCAGCTCCGACGTTAATTTTCAGTCATGTATCATGTCTTTCAGCCTGAGGAGGTTGAGCTCGAAGCAGATGCATCATTTGAGGAGCATCCTATCCGGATTGTTGATCGTAGTACGAAGGTTCTCCGTGGGTGGTCTGTTCCTCTAGTATAGGTGATATGGCAGCAAGGGCGAGTATAGGATGAGACCTAGGAGTGGGAGGTTGATGTACAATCGAAGTGGCCGGAGCTGTTCAGGGTTTCTTCTTCTATGTCTCTCTAGGGAAATTTGGGGATGAATTTCTTTAAGGGGAGATGTTTGTAAGAACCTGAATCTTTGTTTCAGGTATGTCTTTATTTCTTCTGGAGTTTGTGAGAAAAAGTGAGTTTCTGGAAATTTTTTAAGTACACGTCGTGTACTTTCTGAGTACACGTCATGTACTCTTATCCCGCACAGAGCCATGTACTATCCGTATCTGGGCCACACACATGGTGTGTAGGGGTGATGTGGAGGCCGATTTTGGTGGAGTACGGAAAAACCTAGTACATGTTGTGTACTCTAAAATACACACCATGCAATTTCTTTTTTTTCATTAAACGGATCGAGGTCACGGCTGATCACCGTAAACATCTTCTTCTAGGTCATGTTCGTTCGAGATTGCTGAGAATCCATGGATCTTCGGCGAGCCACCGTTCCTCCATCCGTTCTCCGATTTGATCACTGTCGATTGTGTTAGAATCGTAGCGGTGAGTTCTCCCTTCATCATGAGCCTTGTTTTCCAATTCCTCCTCCTTCTCAAGATATCGTTGGTTGAGATTTTTGGGCATCTTCTCATATATACGACGTTCAAGGGAGAATCAGTCATCGTGGTTCAAGTATATTTATCTCCTAGGATCGAGGTAGGTGGTTTGTTCCTTACCATTCAAAGTTCATGAGTTTTATGTGAAAATTTCACCAATACCTGTGAATGGGGTATTGCGTGTTTATATTTTTACCCCTGCTATTTTATTTCCTTACTAGTATGCTTGTGTAGAGGTAAATTAATCTTTTTGGAGGATATTTTTTTGTGCTCGGATGTTTTTCCCATGGTCTGCTCTGTTTACGACCTTTGGGTCTTGTTAGCCTTTGGCTGTTATGACTGTTGTCATGCCTTGTGTCTATAGGATGGAGTGTTTTTCATTACATGCTTGTTGCCTTGTAGACTATTTATCCAAGTAGCTCTATAGGTGTACTTTGGTTAGCCCAGTAGATCTATAGTTGTACTTTAGCCTTATGGAATTATTATGCACTGACTGGCACGGGGCTGGGAGAACCTGGTGCTATAGACTAAAAGGGATAGACAGAGTGAGCTTTCCAGAGAGTCTTTGACATTATAGACTACAGTAGGGTAGACCAAGTGAGATTTCTTAGTGAGTCTTTGACATTATAGTCCACAGGGGATAGACTGAGTAAGCTTCCCATAGCGCCTTCAAATATTATATACTACATGAGGGTAGACTGAGTGAGATTCCTCAGAGAGTCTTACATTGTTTGAATCTTTTAAATAACCTTCCCAGGCTAGAGGAGGAATTGACTCAGTGAGCTTCCTAAGATATTTTGTGGTATACCTGAGGCTATAGGAGGAATTGACAGAGATATCTTCCTCAGAGAGTCTCAAGACCTTGGGGCTCAGAGGGTTAGACCGCGTGATCTTCCTCAGAGAGTCCCTGACTAACCAAGACTGTAAGGGTAATTGACCAATTGTGTTTCCCCAGAGAGTCTCATAAATGTTTATGACCAAACCAGAGGGGATAGGCTGAGTGAACTGCCTAGAGGGTTGTGGTACATCTTGGATAGGACCAGAGGGAATGGCTGTGAGTACTTCCCAGAGGGTTTCCTACCTGTTAGTAGTTTGCTTCACTGCTATTGTTGGTTGTGGATCAGTTACTTTTGTGTATCATTCTTCTTTACTGCTTACTGTTTACTTCCTACTGCTTTGTTGTTGTTGTTTACTGCTTATTGTACTTTTACCTACCATATACTCACTGATGTCTAGGCACCGATATTTGGGTGAATTCCTACTGGTATTTAGTCTCACACCCTGTTTGGGTCATGATTTTGGTCCCAAACAGACTATGTTATTACAGGTATAGACAAGGGAAGTTCCCTTTGACTTTTAGTAGTTGATTGCTTGGAGCCGGAGAGCAAGGGACCAAGCTTTGGCTTGCGATGATGAGGAGCTGTTCACTTTTCTTTTGTACTTGTTTTGGTACTGTGTTGTTTTTCAGCATTGTGTCTTGTTTGGATGCTATCCTAGATATGTATCCTGCATCATTCCATAAATATACATATGTGCTCCAGTTTGTTGATTTAGTCTTCTGTTGTTTATTATTGTTGGTTATTTACTGCTTCCTTTATTGCATGTTTATTTTTCTTCTGATTTGTACTCTACCAATGAGGTCATATATTCCCCACTATCACACCCAAGTCCCTCACTTCTAGTCGGAAGCCTCTGGAATTTGGGGAAATGCACTTGAGGCTTTGTGGCGAACCGGCTCAGAGCCCGGATAGTGGAATTCGGGTCTGGATGTTACATGAAAGATGAAGTAAAATTGAGATAGGATTTTTAAGTTTATGTAAGAAAGACCATGTTGAAAAGAAGAATGGTTCCATGGACATATATATTTATAATGAGTATAAAGAATCATAATTTTAGATTATTTTGAAGAAAGATAAACCTGAGTCATATGGAAATTAAAAATGAAGCATTTTCTAGGAATTTTAATGGGATATTATAAAAGATCATTCCTATTGTCAAAGATTAGTGTCTTTTAAAATAAAAATTGAAACGTGGTATGAGAAATATTTCTATCTATAAATATCTTTGTAAGAGAAGAAGATGATGTGAGAGTGAAGTTTGAGGAAGCTTGCACACACTATATAAGTGGGTTATGAGAAACTGATACACATATCTATCATGGAGATAAAAAACATGAAGTCAGTAACCTTTTAAAAAGAATAATGAGGTCATTTTTGCACCTAAGTATAAATTAATTAAAATAGAATCAATACCACACTAGACCTGGAAGGTGTTTTAAGATAACCAATTTTATTTAAATTAGGTGATAATGATATTGAAGGTGTAAACGAGCATGCCTTGTCCTACATGCTCATGAAGGAGGTGAATTTGAAGAATAATTAGATCTTAATAATACTAGATCAAAAATATGAATTGGATCTCATAATAGTGGTCTCTAATTAGTTACTGAATAGGCTCATAACTAGGGTGTCTAACCAGTTAGAGGAAGATAAGGATGGTTAGGGTGTCTAACTAATCGAGGAAAAAGAGTTTGTGGAAGGGTTGTAGAACCAGGTAACTTTAGAATTGAGTACTGTGGTTTCTAACTACTTTCTACCAAACCATTATAATTTATAAATAGTATTATAATTGAGAATCTATATTGGGGTTTCTAACACAAATATCAAGTAGTAAATCTATGTATCAAACCTTATAAATATTGTATTATAATCTCTCACTACTTTTAAACAAAATTATTTTTGATAGTATTGAGTTGATTAAGAACTTTAAAATTTTCACGAGGTTGGGTTAAAATGGGAATAACTCATAAAAGAGGTTATATCACTAATTTAAACCCTCACCATAATTTTTATACATCATATCCACGACAATCTAAGAGAGGAAAATATATGTTGAGAGGAACACTCATCCCAGTCACCCAAATTCAAACCTAATAAATCCAATGTGAAACCTATTGAAATAGAACTGACTCAAAATTATTACATCACATCAAAATTAATAAGGGTATAATTGACCATTGAGCATCAACAACATAAAAACAATCATAATCCCATAATGAAAAACTGAGGGAATAACAAAGGAGATTAATCAAACAATATTATCCTAAAATTCAATGAATCTTCCAAATTTAAAAGGAATAAGAATCAAAAATGATATTTTTCATCAGTACGAAAACTGATTCACCTCCATTCAATGGATAATGACACCATAGATACTAACTTTCCACATTTAATTGAGTCATTTCTTGGGAATACAAAAGATATCCAAAAATAAGAATCAACACATTTATATTTCTCAATTAAAATAAAAAAATTCCCATCTAAACAAAAGGAAAAAATCAAATACATAAATAAAATAAATGAAATAACTTCTAAATATTTTTTTAATAAACCTATATTTTAATTAGCGTATAAAAACTCATTATACAAAAAATTTTGATCCTTGAAACTATTTCACATTCAAAATAATCGCATGAAATAAAATTTAATTTGAAACAAAATACTCATATTTTATAGTATGTCTAATGAATTTAAAAGACCCTTTTTTGAATGGAATAAATCACACAAGAGTACCATATAAAACTATAATAAATAATAGATCACACTTTAAATAATTTCCTCTTATTTTGAGAACTAAATAAAATTACCTTCAGATTTCATCATGAAATAAAATCTTAATTCCCTAATGGAGGATTTCAAACCATCTAAAAAGAGTCACTTTCCTTCCAAATAATCCCAAAAATTAAATCTTAAAACAATAATATTTTGAATACACTCCCCAAAACATTTCCTTATTTATAAAAAAAAGCTTTGTATTGGTCCACAAGTAATATAATTTAATCATTTAAAATTATTTTTTTAATATATTATTTAATCATAAAATTTACTGAAGTTCAAAGGGTTTATAAAACTATTTAGGAATGTAACAAAACATGTTAAAAAAATTTTCAAAACAAAATCCCTTTTATAATTCAAACCAAATGATAACATCCCTTTAAAATATAAAAAACAATTCACTCATTTGTAAAATCATTTCTCTGTTTTAGTTTTAATATTCTAATATTTACCAAAAAAAGTAAACAACATTAGAATAATTCAACAGTTCATCATAAATCGACAATGAAAGTGACATAAAATAATTTTTAACCTCATGAATATAAACTAAAAAATATGGTAAATATACAATTGTTCACTGTTTTCTATGCAATTATGAAAACCATACAATAATCATATAGGCCCTATTATAGGCCTTCAAATCATGGTTTTCAATGTTTTTTTCCTAGTTTTAAAATGCATCCATAGTTACTATTCACCCCTTATATTTTTTAAAATTCCACTAAAACATGTATTTTCTAGAAAAATTAAACTTTTTATGAATATATATATATATAATGGAATAACTATAAAATCTCAAAAATAATCAAAAAAAAATTCAAATTTTAATCTCACACATCTTTAACATCTCTAGTGGCTCAAGTGTCGTATATAGAGGTGGTGATTAGGAGCCTACCCATGACCTACCCCTTTAATACCTATAACATTATTTCCAAACTAATGGAATCTCCATATAATAATCAAACATTGATATTATTTTGAGTGAATCATATTTGGATGACTTGTCACATCACCCATCCTAGCCTTCTATTAGGCTTGGAGAGCATTCCTAATCTCTAAAGATAGAAAACATGTTCTGTGGAATAAAATAGACTTCATTGAAAATTATTTTTCATTATAAAAAAACAAAAAACCAAACAACATTAATAATGTAATATGGATTTAAAGTATCATAATATGGGTTTCCATGCACATAAAAGATAATTAATTTCATTAATAAACAATAAAAATGTATGGAAAACATGTAAATATAACCCAAAAACAATAAGGATGTCCAATAACCACATAAAATACAAAAAAAACAAATTTTGTGATAAAAAATAATACAAATAAAACTTAAACCATAAAATAAAACTTTAAAAGAAATAATGACATAGCAAAATATATTGGATGAATAGGATACCAAAAATAAAAAAAAATTAACTGGAAATCACCATGCATCAATTGAATCATCTTCACTTTCTCCCTAAAACAATATTTAACTATAGACTAACAACCAAAGGTTGAACACAATAAGAACCTTCATTGAAACTAGAATATGATAGGTCCGAGAAAAAATACTTATTAGGTATCCCCCATAACATATGCATAATCGTTAAAAATAAATACATTTCCTAGAAGTTTTAAATACAATTATAAGTGCATTTTTTTCAACTTTATTGGAAACTGTATCATTTCATTAATTTTTGAAACGTTTTCATTTAAAACATTTGAATCACACTATTAAATAACTCTTTCTAACTAAGTGGTGTAAATCACCATTTTAGAAGTAAAACACTATGATGATATAAAGAAGTGTAATTTAAATTTATGAAGGCATACAAAGGTATTTTTCCTCCATTAAAATATTTTTACAAAAATACCACTTCTTTAAAACAAGTTCAAAAGAAAACTATATCCCGAATTTAAATATTGCATACGAAACAATAAAAATCTATAAAAATGATGAATTGGGACTCAAAGTAAATAAAAATAGATTCTCCTTAATAATGGAATATAAAATGAAAAATATATCTATATAACCGAGCTGACGGTAACATTGAACTAAACAATAAAAATATAAAAATAAATAAGTGGTCAATAAGAAATAATACATCTCAACAAGAAATAACATTGAAAACATGGGGCTATGACATATGATTCTTTGTAAACCATCACTTAATATAGAACATTTTCTGAAATAGGTGAACCTATTACCAACCTGGTATCCGTGTTAAACAAAATAGACACATAATACTCTATTTTGATGATATAATTCATCACATTATATTACTCAATCTAATTGGGAAACGTTCTAAATCCATAACACAATCTATAGTGGAGATTTTTTCCTATAATAACCATTCATATTAGAACTCCCATGTGAATCCAAAAACCATTTTACATCCAAATCAGTACAATAAAATCCTCAATCATTAACCAACTCAATCAAAGATCAGAAAATCACATTTTAAATCACCCTTTGACAACTCTATGGAGTCAAAATTCACTTTAAAACCCTTTATCAAACACATATAATACACTAAACCATTTTTATTGAAAAAATGTATATAATCACCTTTTAAACAAATAAATTTTATCAAAAACATTAAAAAATAATACAGAACCTTTAATGAATCATCAGAAGAATAATAAATGAATAAAACCAAAAGCAATCACCATTATGACTTCACTTCATTGAAAAAGAAATCATTCCATTAGGTGACACCATAAAATCCTTTTAATATTCTAAAAAACATATAATATTTAATTTGACCCTCTATTTAAATCATTTGAAAACCAAAAAAACCATTTTTTAATTTGAAATTATTTTGAAATAGTCTATCAAGAATTCAAAAACACCCAGTGTTCATGGTCACTTGATAAAAGATCTAAACATTAAAAACACATATAAGACCATTTAATATTACATGAAATTTATAAACCACTAACTTATTTAAGAAAAATCCATTAATAATACTTGTTATTGTTCATAAAATATATCATATTTTCAAGAAAACACAAAATCATATCTTCAGAGTCAAAGACATGTGCATGGAGAAAACTAACCTCAATATCTTTACATTCATAAAATACAATAACAATATTTCTCAATAAGCCTATGTAAGACTCTAGGAGGCTCAAATAAACCCTAGAATAATAAAAACTGTAATTAAAAGAAGGCTATAAGAAACCCTACATCACCAAGCCCTTAGTAGGGAATGAAAAATAAGAGATAAAATGGAAAAGATATGGTTATGAGGTACATAGAATCATAACATGGATAATCACGAATTAAATATAGAGAAATTCAATAGAGGGAGTGAATTTGTGGAGAAGAATAAAATAGGAATATTCTCTCTGGAAATTGGTGTCAAGAGGGGATAATGGATTCCCAAAATATGTTGAATTTAGGGTTGGGAAACATGGTAATTTCATATTTTTGATGTCCTGGAAATCCTACCTGATTTGGAAACATGAATTTACAAACTATGTGAAAAATGTATGAATTTTATTAGGAATATTGGGAACCTCACCTTTTTTGGAATCATGATTTGGAAAATCTTACACCATTCGTGAAAATAGATATGCTATAAATTTGAGGCACTATCAAGTGGGAGTATTCACTGCATTGATAGTGTGAATCTCCACCATACATCCCTTCTTTGAGGTTGTGTGACATAGTATCCATAGAATATTTATGGAATGGAAATAATAAGAAAACTAAACCATAGTGCCTAATGGTTGTAAAAAACAACACAACCAAATAACTGGAAAGAATAACATAAATAGATATAATTGAATATGAGTGTGAAAGGAGAGTCTGACTCCAAAAGAAAATTAATAGAATTCCTAAGTAGAGGAAGTTTCTAAATTATAATAATAACCGTGATGGCCAAAAAATCATCCATCTCTGTGGATACCCACTCTTTATTCCAATCTAACATAGAAAACACCTTAGACAAAATATGTCCACATAAATAACTTCACCTCAAAGATAAATAATCATACCCCCCCTTAGGAAAACCTCTATAGAATCAATCCATTGAAAGAAGGGATCAATTAAAATTTATAATCATGGAATGAAGATCCACAAAGAGTGAGACGTGAATGATAAGAATCTATTGGGAAGAACATGCCTCTAGGATTAACCCAATTCAGAAACTAATTCAGCCATATGAAGGAATAAATCTAAAAAACACAAATCTAATAAATTTTCAAAACACCACCATCCCTATCAAGACACTTAACTAGACCATCCCCTTTTATCATAAATAGAGGTGTATAATACTTAACATACCCACAACACCACCACCAGATTCTAATCTAGGGTAGTCATTCACCCACTATTCCCTATATCCCTAAGATAAAAAATGAAAATTCATCCACAAATAAATTATTGGGAAGATATACCTTCTCAGGACATTGAGGGATGGTGAAAACAATAATTAAATGCCATAGTGAAGAAATATCTATCTAATGTAGACACAGAAAGAGATATGTAGAATAGATTGAAGTGTAATATCAATATCAAAAACAATGATATATCCTTATCATGAATAATTAAAGGAAAATAATCACTAGTATGGGATAGGAAGAAGGGTAAGGGATTTAGGATGGATGAGGATATAATTCCACTACTCAGGGGAATCTATAAATAAGAAAAATGTGAAAACATCATGTGATTGTGGAAGCATATTTTGATCAATTCAATATTTTAGATCATGTATTCATATATCCATTGATGTAATAATAAATGGAAGGTCATATCACCTATTTTACTCAAACACTAAATCATGCAGTGAACCTCATAAGGGGTTCTAATTTATCAATCTACGAATATTAATATATGTAAATAAAGGACCTATAGATTTTACATGTTTTATACGAAATGCATCATGAAAGCTCATCGTAAAATTTTGAGAACTAGAGTAGAGTAATTCATCTACTCAACTATTTGAGAGAGAAAATGCATAATAAAATATAGTTTATCCTCCCAAATCTGTTGTAGCTCTATCAAATGATACATTAAATGAATATATTCATAGGAAATAAGCATTGGCAACAAAACCTCGTATAATATGACCTTATCTATACACAATCATATTACACATCCAAAGTAGATCAAATCCTAATTTTTTTAGCATTTATAAGATTATTTTTATCGATTTATGATCACCTTGATAGTGTCAAGACCCATTATAAAATATATATTATTTTTCATAAACTCTTCTATATTTCCACCAACTCATACTATAGAAAAATTTAGGGAAATATAATAATCCCTTAAAATTATATCTTTTTTACTTCACCAGTTAATAAGTATAGAATTAAACGATAAAAATGTTGAAAATGTTTTATTCCACTCAATATTATTTCTGTTGAAAATCATGGTATAAACATACAATATCTCAGTTTTCCACTAACTAGGATATGGAAAATTATCCCAACACTTCTCTTCTAGAGATCAACTAACTCAACCTCCCAAATACATGAAAAATTTCCATGATCCAAAAATTTTAGAATAAATATTATGGTTGGTCACATTAAATAATTAATTCCTAATAGTCATCAATGTCAATAATTTTGATTGATTCCAATATAATAAGTGAATATTTTTAGATGTTTCTATCATCTAGTAATTACATTAGACCTATTATGCATCTTCCATAATCATTTGCATGCCCTATAAATATTTCTTTCCTATATATTATTTAAAAATATTCTCATAAGTATCATTACATAACCTCTCCCATCCTTAATGAAATGATATATATTTAAAATAATATACAAGGATTATTGAATATATGTAACATCATATACCATCATCATAATTTTATACATTTTTTATATATAGTTCATGATTTTACAATAACTGAAAAATTAAAAAGCATCCATAACACTACAGTTTCATGGATTTTAATGAATATATACTTATGGGACTTGTTATCAATATTATCTTATTACTAGTCAAATTGATTTTATCAAAGTCACCAATATATAACATAATTGAAAATACAAATACCCAAATTTAAAAAATGTTTTTCACACCATAATAACTCTATGATGATCACCTGAAAATAGAACTGTATTTTTTAATAACATTTGAATGTAATTTAATTTAATTTACCCCCAAAATATTCACACTAATTTTTAATTAATTATATTCCTATTAAATTCTTTTTTTGATTAAATGATAAAATATGATAAAAATAGGGATTTCATTGAAATTATATTTTTTATAGTGTTTTATGGAATATAGTAATGACTTAATTTTTCTAATATAATGTTTAATTTTTAAAGGGTTATATATATAAATAATATTTTTAAATTCCACAAACTACATAAAAAATCTAGCTTCCTTTGAGTATAATCTAGATGTATAATTATGATTTCTAAAATTAAGAACACATGTAATATTTTGATATAAAACTTGGGGGCTATATAATATTTATCTAAGAAATTCAAAGAAATTGTAATCCTAAATTACGAATCTTTTACTCATATAATATTGAATGATTAATTTCAAAGCATATGTAATAGGGAGTTAAAAGTTATTTAAGTGAGAATCACACATCTCTTATAAAATTTCCATGAATATGTGAATTGAAATATCAACTACAATTTTAAGAATGGATTATAGTGATATAATTGATTAATTAGTTATATATCTCTGATATGGTTCAATGTAGGGGAATTAAACAGATTTAATGGGTACTCATTATCAATTAATGAAGTGATTTATCCATGTGTAAATAATTTATGAGAAAAGGGAGAAAAAAAATAATTTATTGGTTTTTAAACCAATTTGGAAAATATTCCCAAAAACCAAATCAAATGGTCTATTTAGGCATAGAAGATATAGATTATAATGGAATTTATTGAAACTAATGTTGTTGAAGTTTTAGTGGGAGGCCCAAAAGATCGATATGCCACATGGAATGATCACCACAGACTCTTGGGATATTATGGATTAATAATAATGATAAAATAAATATCCCAACAATAAATTGATTATAAATGAAGAATAAGAAAAATAGTAAAAAGTATGTTTTTATTTTGGAGCTCTATATTAGTTTATAGTTATCTTACTTTTCATTTTTCACATTTTTTGAATTTTATATCACTCTATAATTTCACTTTAGTCTATGTTATTGTAAAATTAATAATAAATTGGTAAAAATGATGGGGGAGGTTATCCAATATATGTTTTTTATGTTTTAATATTTAGTTTTATTTCTTTTTTTGTTTTTATTCTGATTAAATGAATATGTTTTTTTTTCGAATTTTAGTTTCCAATTATAATTCTTTTTATCTTACATTATACATCCTATTCTTTAAAAAACATTTAATCAAATATTCCATTCCCACTATTATCATTTATGTAATAGAGATAGTGGAAATTTGTCCATGAATATTTTCACCTATAGTTGGATTTTTTCCTCTTAGTTATCCATTTAGAAGGATATGTCAATCAAAATTAACTCGATTGAGGGATGAACCCGACTAATTTACAAAAATATATTTTAAATAATAGTATAATGATGGATCATAGTGCACTAATTCCTTATATGATAGATAATGAGAGATGGTTAGGTGAATATTATTATGTTTTTATATTGACTGAGGATAATATGTGTGGATAATATTTCATAGACCAGTTTAAGAAAAAACATAATATATTTTCTACATATCATCAACTATTCTTGATAACAATTGATTACCTACTTTCCAAACACAATCAACCTATTAAGGACTTCTATCATCATGTTTGATATGTATGGTATTTTTCATAATTGGGTGACCTTACATACATACTTTAAACCTTATAAAAAACTTGTTTAATCAAGAAATTCCAACCACAATTATGTTTTTTTCACATTTCCCACCCACATAATTTAGATTCCAATATACTAATTTCTTTACTGAATGAGTGAAATTTATAGTAAAAAATAATCCTTGTTATTATTTCCATACCCTTTATTGATTTTCATCTAACCAATTTATCTCCTCAGGACTGAATAATGAAATCCTTAGTTCAGGCTATCCAAATATGACTGAACTAGATCATATCATGAATAATTTTACTTTACATAAATTGAAACTCCATCTATCGGATATCATTCAAAAAATTCATTAAACATATATCTTTCCCCATAACATCAATTGAAATATTTTAATATATATAATTGACCATCATTGATATCAAATGATTCTGATAAAATTGTTAGCAAATTACTATATTTATTGGGGTAAAAACAATACGTACCAATAAGAACAAATGACAAGTAATTCTCATTGTCATTTTCAACATATATCTATCCTTAACCCTACTCTACCTAGATATGATCCATCAATCAATGAACTACCTTTGAAATTAACTGAAGGGTTAATCTTCATGAAATAATCAAAATCCTAAATTAATATCCCCACAAAGAAGATGAATGAATTTGGTTAGTAATTCATTCTCTCATCATGATCCTCCTTCTATAGGTAGGAAATGTAATATTTCTCTCTCCTTTTTCATTTGAAATCTAGTATAATTTATATTTCACTCATGTCAAAATTCTTTACTCTTAAATAATAGGCAAATTTTATTCTTTTTAATATGAACTTCATGATGATTGTATTGATGTAAATCACGAATTTTATAACATTAAACCAGGTATAGAGTTGAAATCATAGCTAAAATATCCCTAGTAACTTTTTCTCCTGGTAATGATTCCTATGATGTTCATGGAAAAGAATCATAATAAAACTAAAAAACCATCAAATTAAGTGAAATGCTCTAGAATTTTCATCCAATCCTATCACTGATGTTCCAAATGATCTATTATATCCACCCATATATGGGGTGAATTAGTTTGAAAAATAATTTATCATATTATTTTACATTAACTATTCAAACCTTGGTTAAGGTATCAGTGTACGCAATAAAAGCATGTAAGCTAGTGGTTTAAAACTTTCAATAGTGATTGAAATAACAATTTCATCACCAAAAAATCATAGCTTCGATATTAGCTGTAACACCTCGAGATTCCACGATACGCTTCTCTTTCAATAATGCAATAGCTTGCATTGTACGTAAGTTCGAGATTCTAACACACTGTGACCAATCAAAATAGACCTTATGAATAGTAGTAACCACTTTTTGAAATTATATATATTTTATATTTCAAAATTGACTTCATTTTTGGATTTGGAATATCGAAATTAGCATATGTTGAATTTTTGGTATTTTTCTGAGATCTTCCAATTTTTTATGAATAGTGAAAAATAATTAAAAACAACTTTTTTAATCAAAATAATTTATAGTGATAAATTATAATATTGGGTGGTTTTAAAGTATAATTAGAATATATTTTTACCATTTTATCCAATGGTGGTCATTATAATTAATTTCACTTTGAAATTGAACATAAACAATTGTCAATCTTTTGATATGTATTGTTTCTTAAAAACACGCTATTTGTTGTGGCTGCCGGAATTAATTATAAAATTAATTACTGAAAATTATATTTTCCGAATTTTGTAAAATAGGCATCATTTTTTAATTTGGAATATCAATTATAGCTTAGGGTGAAATTTTGGCATTGTTCTGAAAATCTTCAATTTTTGATGAATAGTGAAACCACTAAGTGGTAGTTAAAAAACTGATTTTTTGTTTAAATGATACATTAACACTTCTATGATTTAATATTCAAAAATCCTACATACATGGTTTTCATTAGGAAGTAAAATTTTGTTCAATGGGATTAAAATAATTTTTTGATGAATAGTAACTTTTAAGTTTAATTAATCACAATTAAAGGTAATTAGTAAAATTAAGGTAAAAATGATATTATAAAAATATAATAATACCTTACCCTTTTCCTACACTTATTGGATGAGTCACGGCTGACCAAGAAAATCCATGGGTCAACTTGGGGACCCCATGGACCACATGGGTAATAAAATTACATTAATAACTTTCTATTTAAAGTAAAAATAAAATTGTCAAAAACATGTGTTGTTTTACTAAAACAATTATTACATGGGGTTATATAAGTTAAATTTTCGACTATAAATATTCATTGAAAATCTAAAAAAATTTCCTACATAATGATATATGTTTTATAATTTTTAGACATTAAATAAATTAAATTTTTTATGACACCATGATGATGCAGCGATTACCTCATTAATTAACGATTTAAATAAAATGAAAAGATTATATAAAATCTAAGGCTTACACTTGTCAAAAACCTATTGGATGGGAATATTTAGAACCCGTGTCACCTTATCCTCTAAATATATCATTGTGGGACCTTTATAATCTGAAAATAATTTCATAATAAAGTAACATTTCAATATTTCCAAGACTGCCCCTCCTCTCTTCTTATAAAAGGACCCCACCACTACCACCTTATTCACACCATCAAAGCCATTTGACTCAGCCAAACTCTGCCCAAATACTCTTTAAACGTCCCTCTCTTACTCCTAGAAGCCTCACATTGAATATAAGTCTTCCCAAGGAAGCCGTTTTCTCAAATAAAAAAGAGTTATCCGATTTTAAGGTAATGTCTTCTCTTGTGTTCTTTTGTTTTATTTTACTTCTCCAACCCCCTAAAATCTTTTTACATTATTTTGTAACAACACCAGTATCCTCAATATACTTGGATGTGTTTATGAGAAGGATTTTATTTACACTTACACACACCTTCGTCTAATGGTTAAAGAACATACTGTTTCTGTGGGTGGTGAATTACTGCCTCACGAAACGATCATTGTTCAATCTTCTTTTAACACCCCACATGGTGGCCATTATGATGAAAATATTTTTATATATGATATATATTATGTTTTTTTTCTTATGATTCTGTATTTTTCATTTATGGCATACCATTATGATTTCCATTATGGGTAAACGCGATAATTTCATTTTAGGAAGTGCGGACTACCGCCCCCTCAAAGTGATTTGAATCGTTAATTCCATATGTGGGATGTATAAAGGATGGAGTAAATGGTATTATACATTATATTATACTGTAATTATAGTATACAGTTATATAATTATAATTTCATTCCATTAAAAACAAAATATAAATGAAAGTAGCGTTCATGCGTACGTACGGCTTACCGTCTCCATGAACGGTGCATTTCATTTCATACCTCTAAATGTTATGTAATATTATAAATGTATGTATATACTGGATATATATGATATCTAAATCATTAATATAATTCAGGATATAATGGATATTTCACCACATGAACAACTTGTAATTATAAGAAGTTTATTTTTGACTCAAGTACCAAAGATCGACAAAATGAATGTTTTTAACATAAACAATTACATAATGTTCATAACATGGTAATAAGTGATATAAAAGGAATAATGAATATGAAAAAGGTTCTTAAGCAAATAGAAATTAACTCTAGTTTATTATTCAGGAGATTAAGGAATGACCGAGTCAATTCGGACACGAGGTAAGGGAACTTCTTAACCCAATTTCCATTCTTTGGGTTAATCTCCTACTTTAAAATTATGTCATGATATTATTATATCCTATCTTGTATTTATACTTTATTTATGTGTAAATATAGTGAATACACACAATAGATATATTTTATTTAAAAAATTATCTTTGTAAGGGACTTCGTCTCAATCTTTTTTCATTGAGGCATATTTTGTTTTATACACAACTTTCCTTTATATGGTGTATAAACCCCTTTGACATTTACTTTTATTCAAAAGGAATCTTTTTATACGAAGCGTTTTTACTAAACGAAAAAGGAATTTTTTTTCTTACGTATGCGGAGACAATGACTTATCCGCCACTGTGACCATTATTTGAGTTCCGGCTTCCCCTACAAGCCATAACTTTTTTCTAAATGAAAAATAAATACAAAGTTTTAATTTTCTTTTATTTTGCTATTGAAAATGGTTTTGATATTGTTTTTATTATATCAATGTGTTGTATTGATATCTTGTGATTGAAATGTGGAAATGTTATGTTTCATTTATGCATGTTTTATGTGATATGATTATGTTATGGTTTATGATATGTTTAAACCTGTTCATATGAGGAATGCATTGGACTTAATAAGTGACGGGTGGAGCCCGTTATAACTCCTCGATGCATTAGCAGGTCTCATGAGACAAACTAGTGTCTTGGCAAGAGGCCTTGACAAAATGTTATTTGTAGTCTTGGCATGAGGCCTTGGATATGTGGTTATGATAGTCTGGCATTATGCATTCCATCATTATGAAAGTGGTTATTGATGTTTCATGTGATTATTCGACCAGTAGAATATCCATGTGAATAAGTAAATGGAATTATCTCATTTTAATTTTTCCATATTATGTTGAAGTTCAAGTTTAAAATTATTTTTCTTTAGTCATACATAGCCTTAAATGTTTATGTTTATTTATAAAATCTTCCTCTATATTGTTATCCTTACTGAGCATCTGAGCTCACCCCTTTCAATGTTTTATTTTTCTCAGGATGTGAAGAAATATTTTATGACTGACCTGAAGAGATAGTCTAAAGGGGATATGGGTGTGGACTATGGAGACTATGTTATTGTAGTTTTTCACTTTATGATGTAATGTAATACTTATGAATGTATCTAGTTTTTTCAAGGCTATTAAAGAAATCGGTCTTTCGAGACTTGATCTTTTGTGATCATGCCAATGTTACGCAATAATGCACCGACTCTGGGTAACTGGGGTCGATGCGTTACATTAGCTCTAGGATCCTGAATGATGAATATTTATCTAAAAAATTAAACTACAAAATACCTAATTCAATCTAACCCCATGCTCAAAATCCACTCATCATAATTGACCATTTCTGAAAGAATGTAAGAATGAATCCCTTTATATTATCTAAATATACTTCAATAGTCTATGGCAGCATTGATCATGGAATTATGGGCACTAGCATAGAAATAAAAAAGAATCATAATATGTATCAATGATCACTATAATAATAATACATTGATCTATAAATAAGAACATCGATCAGGATCTCAAATCCTCTACTTCTCTCTAGGAAGAGGGATAGAAGATAGGGTCTCTCACCCATAATGTATTGAATAATACTCCATGACATACCCTCTCTTAATTTATATAATGAGATATTGAAATTAATCCAAAAGGGCTCATATTCCATGAATATTTATTACATACTATAAACATAAAATTATTACAACTTTATTTAGTTCTACATTTCATTTACATTTTTATAAATTAATTGGGATATAACCAATATATTACATGAAAAAAAGTGATCCATTACCTTTAATCTTTATTCACCCAAGTATTGAAATAACCTTGATTATTATAATAATATTTTTTCATATAATATTTTTCATGTATTTAATTTAATACTTATAAGTACATTTAATAAATAAATTACACTGCAGTTATTATATGCTCTATTAATATGAATTTATTTATTTCTCAAAAATAGTAAATCCATATATATATCTAGGAAGACTTATTGGGACCACCATGTCCTAAAATAATATTCATCAAAATAGGGAATACTTTTCAATATGGTAATTGTGTGATCCTCTATAAAATTATCTAAATAGTAGTGAATAAAATTAAGAGATATGGGTCTGATTTTAACAACCTTTCAAGGTCCTTAAAGATATAAGAAGTAGTCATAAAAATTGAAACCTTCCTATGACCACACATAGTGTAAAATAATATCTTTATTCTCTTGATATTTAATAAATTAGGAAGCACACTTTGTGTCATCATCCTTTCTTACATTATTAGTTTTTGATCTAACTTGACAAACTTACCTTATTATACCATGGATATGGATGTAATGAAGGTAATACAATAATAATTTTCTAAGAAAAATATATCACTTAATAAACTTGGAATTGAAAATTTATGTCTTGGTTGTTCAATAAATTCCATATAACCAAATACACACACAACATATCCTGCGTCACCACGAATTCAATGTCATGGTTTTTCCCTTGCATCAATTTACAAGATCAAATGGTATACACTGATAATAACCACAAATAATGATACCATTACACTTGTTTGTAGATAGAAAATACTAATGACACTAAAATCATGTGAAATTATTATTGGTGGTCCATTCTACTTGATCTCATCTACTCGAGATCACTAAGTGATAACTTTAAGAGAATAAGTATCAATGATTTTGAGCCACCAACACCTGATAGTCAGACATCACCTGTGTCTAATTAGTATAATATATCTATTCCATATGGCATATTTTTATGATTAATGTTATAGTATCTCAAGGTTCTTATTATATCCTAGAAACTTCTACATACTTATGATACGAAAATTAATAAATATAAATTACTATATAAATTGTGCTTGTCGAAATACCAATACTATTATGGTAAGTATACACCATTAATATCTCACTATATAAATGATATGGTAATCAAAAATTAATGTTCAATTTTATTCTAAGGAAACCATTATTAAAACACTCCCACTTATAGTACATCCAAATTTCTAATGAAATTTGTTAGCTATCACATGAAAAAACATGTTTTTACCGAGTTATGGATTTATTCGTGGGACATCTATATCTTTATTATATAATTATTCTTCTATCTATGACTTCTCGTCGCTGAGTAAGAATGAGAAAGATAAGATATCCCCAAGTATATACCATTTTTTCCCATTCAAAACATTACATCTTGGATAGTATCATTAATAGAATTATCATAATGATAATAGTTCACATACTTGGTTAGATTTTATGAACATGAACCAAGCATTATATATTTTTAACTTCTTATTTAGCTACATCAGAAGTTGTAATGTACTTGATATTTTTATATATGGATACCACTAGATTAAATGATCTCCCCTTACTCAATAACTTATCCTGGCTATGATATTGTATCAAATTTATCTAAATGAATTCTAGTTTGTGTTCCTTTTAAATTTGTTCCCCTTCATCTCCATATTCTAGGTTCATATCCTTTATATATACTTATTTAATATTGGATAGTTCTAAAATCTTCTCAGGAAGTTCACTTAGATGTTACTTTTATTTTCATATCATAACATTAATATTAGAAATATCATATCTTTTACATATCATGGAATATGTAATTGAACCATCATATAAGCATATGGATTATAACTCACCACATTAATATCCACATATACCTCATATATGTTGTCTTGGATAGATTTATTCTATGTGACATTGGTAAAAATTATCTTTGGAATTTTTCGAACATGTATTTTGTAATACCTTATCAAGATATGTAACTTTACTTGGTATAGAAAAAACCATTAGAGCTACCTTACAAGATATTTTTCTTTAATACTTAGGTTTCTACTTTAAGTAAATCTTTGGATAGATAATTTCATTTTATTTTTAACTAATTGTAAGACCAATAGTGGTTTTCCATATGTTATCAAACATATTTTACTTAAACAGTTCATTTATCCCACTAACCACTCATAGAAAAATATAAAATATTCTTTCTAAATAAATATTATATGATCTTGTTTCTTAGTGTAATCAAAAACTGGAATTTAGTAACTTACACCCCTTATTATAATTTTATGGTGTCACAAACCCTTTTTTGTTTTACATTATATATTCCCTCTAATATTGGTGGTATTTAAATCTAATGCCTAATTTCAATGAACATTGAAAGTATATATGAAAATTAAAATTCTAATTTACTCAAATCAATAAAGAATTGTTTATTCCATTCTTGTAACCACAATGTATAGTATCATTTTTAATACCCACCACATTGTTCAAGATAATAATCCCTTGTACATTGATTCACGGAATACATTATTGAGTTTTAATTGAAATTTTTAATATTATATAATTTTGACTTATAATTTACTTGTATGGTCTATTCTTCCCAATTAATAATGTATCTCCAACCATATTTAATAAAAAACATTACCATGGTTTTATTGTTTCTATACAGTAAGTGTATTTGTAACATTTCTTTTCTATACGGTCTTATATAATGTGTTCTTATGACAATCACTTGTTCATCTATGTCATTCACTAAATCTAAGTCAATATTAATCCCTCTATCATGAATAAATATGTTCACCCTTTTATATAAATGCATTCCACCACTTGACAATAACTTTTAAATCATAGGTATTTTTTAATATCCTTACAAACCCTTAAGATAAATAATATATTTTAACAATGTGTTTTTCTTAAGGAAATTTTGATTATGTTCCTAAAACTTTGTATCTAAACGCATGTTATTATTAAATTGAGGATTTATATCATACTATAAATCATATGATTTCTATTTTTCATTATTGTTGGCATATGTTTGTGGGATGACACTATTATTTTTTATGCGTATCTTGAAAAGTAGTCTACGTTTCTACATTTTATGTAGGTTGCAATATTGACTATCTTTTTACTTACATAATGAATATGATGTGTATAAGAAAATCATTATTTTGTAATTAATCTATACTATATTTTATAGTTCATTTTTTATATATAAGACTCTTAATTGATCCTCCTCACTAAGATCATAACTTTGATGTGTATAAGGTAATGTGTGTTTAGGAATTACTTCATGCTACATTATATAGATTGATGATTACCTAGTCAACATGTTCTTTAGAATAGGGGTGTGAAGAAAATCATATCATATGACCATGAAAATTAGGTAATTTTCTTATTCATTTAATAATAAGTCCTAAATGAATTTTTTAAAGGGTAGAAGATTACCTCTATATTAGCCTTGGTAGAGTTTACACACATTATTTGAAAAAATTCTGAAATATTTGTGGTTTTCCATTATTTTTAAAGGAATATTTGTCCAAAATTAAGAAGGTAAAAGGGTCGATAATATAATCCTTCTTTATCTCAGTATATTCAAAATTCGATATGGGGTATATCTTTTAATTTTTTAATTTTATTAGATAAAATATCATCCTTCCATAACTAGATAGAAATCGGTCATAATTTTATTTATATTCATCGTGTATCAACAATTAATTAATCATTATTGAACCCTTAGTTTAGTATAATACAACACAAAAAACATTCATTACGAAACTATAATAATGTCTTCTTATGTCCAAAAGTCACATGAGACATATATTTTGGTGATACTTAAGAAATGCTCAACTAGAATCATTATACTTAGAAAATAGAATTTTTATACTTCTCACCACTAACATAGGAATCACCATTTCATATCTACTAAGGGAATTTATCTATAATTATTTTAATATATCTATACATACATGGTTTCTATATTTAAATACACATATGTAATAATAATAATATATTCAATATCAATGTGGTATAATTGAAACATTACATACAGTAATGAAAAAACACTATAGAATAAGTAAGGACTTTCTTCTTCAATTTATTTCATTTCATTTAAACGTCTATAGTCTTATCTCATAACATGAAACAAAATCACTTATATAATGACTTTACTATTTTATTAAAAGGAATTTCAATAATTTGTTTTGGAATCACACATTCTATTAGTCTTTTTACGTAGTCATTCAACATGTTCACCATAATAACTAAAGATTAAACCTTATTTATATTATTATAAACTTGGAAAATCATACCCCAAAATGTAATAAAGAGTTTTATAAACATTACATTTTATAATCATAAAACAATTGGAGTAAATGTGTGAAAAATATATAAGAAATTGAGTTATTTAAATATTAGGATCCATCTTTAAATTTTCATGTATCTATTGTAAAAGTCATCTTATTTATATCTTGATATACTTTATCCTTACAAGATTCTTGGACATGATACAACATATGAAATAATCTATTTCTTAATGTTTTATCCACACATCTAATATAATTTTAATGATTTCATTATTATGTAAACATAAAATGCATCAAACATTTTTCACCTATAATCATCTTTTACGCTCTCTCCTCTAGGGGTATCATACCATGTATTGGGGACACTAGTATGTTGAATTTCCTATAACATAGTATATTGTGCATATGTCTGGTATAATTAGAATATTATGCCAATGTGGACATGTTATTTGTCCATAACTAACTATAGTGTATCTATGGTTTTACTTTCCATTGTTATAAAAAAATAAATATTAACAGTTTAGAAATTTTCTATTTATTACTAATTTGGCATTACCAGTTAATAAAATCATTAAATGTATCACACTATTTTATCAAACCCTAATAAACCACACTATGAGATTCATAATATTTCATCACTATATTACTCTAGTATCTATGATCTATGAATCCTAGGTTTATAGACTCGGATTTGGTTATTATACTAATCAGAGAGTTTCAAGGTAGGTTTTTGATTGACCAAATCCATTAACTCGTAGCTCATTGATCTGTTGAGTGAATTCTCAACATCTAAAATAAAAAAAAATGATTTACTCAATCACTTTTCTCTAAAGATGAAAAAATATATCTTTGGATACTTATATTCTAACGTTTTTACTTAATTTGACTCATCACTCTAATAAGAACTCCCTGGTAGGATGAGGAACCCTCGACTTGGTTTGATGAGGAACTCATACACCAAGTTTTGTTAAAATTAAAATGATTAAAGGTGTTTGACTTAATATTACTTAGAGTGGTTTTTATTATAACTCAACTAATGAATAAATTTTAAATGTGATATGCTTGTAAAATGTGATCTCACTCAAAACAAATAATTTAATAAATTCAAAAAAATCATCTTTTATGAGATTACATTAATCAATACTTTTTTAGTTTATTATTTATGTGATTGTTCTAGATTGAAAATGCACAAAAAAATAATAAATACTGTATAAATTAAATAATCAACCTGACTAATCTTGTGATTCTATTATTGGTTGATCAATTTAAACTCTTTGGGTCAATCCTAAACTAGGGGTATGATACATGAGACCGGTCATGACTTGTATTACATCTCATATCATGGTCCCATGTATCACTATCTTATCTAGATTATCACCTAATATCATCCTTATTTGTGTCTCATATCAAACTCATCATAGAACATAAATATTCACTCATATTAAATGTGATAATTAGTGTCAATAATACAGATAAATCACTTTTATCTACGTGCACCATCCCTTGTATATATTAAATGAGAAAAACTAATGATGTGAAAACAATCTTATTTTGAAAATTAATTACATGTGCCACATGCAATTAAAATAATTAAATAAATAAACTAGCCATACATTGGTCAGTACTTACTCATTATTATTCCATGTGTAAGTAAATTTATAATGAAAATTAATTTTATAATAAAATTATTTTTATGAAATTATTTAAAATAAAATAATATTATTTGAAACTATAATTGAAATAAAATCATCACATAATCCCAAATTTAACTTCTAAATATATATTTCAGAAATATTACTTATATATATATATACCTTAGGACCGATATAGCCTAGATATGCCTGGGTAGGTCAAGAAGGGCCCATACAGACCCGTTATAGGAGTAGTAAGACCCGCCCACCCTTTTTAGGGTTAGACCCATCATGGAAGTAGTTGTGAGTTACCTGCACATACGGAACAATCTAGTATATGGGTTCAAACCAAACCCCGGTGAGGTGGCATGATGTGGTTGGACGTGGAAGGACATGAAATGATGGGAGACTCTAGTGATTTCATATCACCACGAATATCCTGAACCCCATGGTGGGGCCCACCATGTCCCAAACTCTTATTCATCATAATAGGGTAGAATTTTGGATATGATAAGTTTGTGACCCACTAGAACATTATGTTGATAGGAGTGCATAGTGATTATAGACCATTAGTGGAGTCTATAAACTCATCAAGGACACTAAAGAGATAATGAGTAGTCATAAAAATGAAAATCTTCTAACAAACACACACATTGTAGTATATTCTCCCGGTATTTATATTTCTTATAAATTAAGATTTATTCATTTTTCCATCATACTTTCTTAATTTATTTGTTTCTAATCTAATTGATGAACATTACTTATTCAATTAGGGACACCGATTTAATTAAGGTAATATTATCTTTATATACTATGCCTTTGATATTAATTCCTCGACTTGGAAGTGGGAAATTCTATCAAGATCATTCAACCAATTCTATACTACCAAATATGAAACCAATGGAGGATACCTCAGCATGACTTCATTTTCATCATTTTTCCCTTCCACCAAATTATGTGATCAAATGGTGTACATGGATAATAATCTCAGGTTTGGAAACCATTACATGTGTTTGAAGATAGAAATTACCAAAAACATCTGAAACATGTGATTTTCCTATTGGAGGGATAGTTCTCATGATATTGTAAACATAAGGTCACCATGTGAGAAAATCGTGAGAAAAGGTTTCAATGTTTATGAGCCCTCAACACCTAATATTAAAACATCAACTGTTTACAATGAGTGTGAAATATCAAGACCATATTTCATAGTGTCTCAAGGTTCTATTTATAGTCTATGAACTACTATAAGCTTTGGATATGAAAATTAAAAAAATTAAAATTACCATATAAATATTGGAAACAGAAATATCATCATTGTTATGGCAATTATATATCATGCATATCTCACTATATACATGACAAGGTAATCAAAAAGTACTATTCAAGTTGGGTATATGGAAACCACTATAACAACCTACTACACCAATTAGGATTAATAGATCCTACATTAATCATTAAAAAACATCCCATATGAAGCACATAAAATAAAGAGAGCACATGAAATACTTTTTTTCAAGACACATGTGCTTTACATAGTATTTTTAGTTGAAAAAATTCTTGCAATGTTTAGTTCATGTACAATATATATGAGATTTACTAATATTATTAAGTAAATACACTTGGGTATGGTTTAATTCTTGAACGTAAGGAAATCAACCAAATAATTTACATCATATCAACTAGTTATTTATACTAGATCCCTATATTTTAAAATAATATTTACCACCCCACTATATGAAAAATATCTTTACTGTGTTCGAGAATATAAAAACCTCAACATGATATATATTCTTCCTCAACCAAGGTACAACCACATCATACACATCAACCTTCTTCTCAATATTTATAATTACCATATTATGTAGATTATAGTAGGATCATCCACAATGACATCTTTCTCCTTGGTCATTTCTATGTTGTGAAACAATATTCTAAAACAAAATATTCTCTATATTTAAGAACATAAATGATATATATATATATATATGTATGTATGTATTAATATAGAAATAGTGTTGGATTATATAAAAACCACTTTCCTTTCTACTTTGATTCAAATGATATTCTATTTATAGGATGTCATCGACTTCTCTCTTGATAAATTATCTCTTGTTATTCTACTTTTTATAAACATAAATTATAATGATGTTATTTTTATCATATTTTGAAATGTGAAAAATTCTTGATCTTCAACCATGTGATATCATCATTTAAATATTGTCAAATAATATTGAAGAAACTATCCTCCATCTACAATCTCTAATTATGGTTTTCAAATATTCATATTTTTAAAATTGTAAATAACATGAATGTTACTTCTCAATTTTACCCATTAAATTCACCTAAAAAATTATATTTCAATTTCCAAGAATTTACACTATCTAATTATCATTAATGATCATCTTAAATCATAGATTATTCACAAAGGAAAAGTTATATTTAATTCTCTAAAGACTAGTGAAGCATCATCTATTTTAATTCTCCTCTTTAAATATCAACTCAAAATTATAAAATAATTTTTTATTTTATATGACAGTTTAATGTTTTGAAGTAATATGTTTACACTGATGTAAAAGTGAAATAATTTCAATTAATATAATGTAGCTATTATTGGTGTGGAGTTATTCATACTTGAGCACAGGTTGAATCTTCCATCGCTTTAGTATAATATTTTATATCTATAATCTACTCTAACATAACAAATATAAATCTAGTGTTACTCTTAAATAGGCCTTAAAATATCAAATCATTCTTATATAGTTTCTTCTTTAATAACACTTATCATTATGATCTTCTAAACATGATATTCCATTAGAGTTGTTTCTTCTAGAACTATTCTGACATATCCATACATATTCTAATAATAATAACATATATTCAATAATTTTTATCAAGATTATATTATATATCCATTAATATTTTTATTTTAATCTACGATGGCCATGAATTCTTTCAGAAATATTTTTATGTATACAGGGTTATGCTTCCATAGATGTATATTATTCTAACACCTCCATTATTTTATGAAATTCATTAAAATATGAAACTCAGAACAAAAACATTCTCTTATATATTTCTAAACTCCACTCTAAACATACTCTTCCACACTTAAACCGATTTTTATCACTTAATGTAAATTTAAAATTTTCATCAAACATGAATGAATCTATAGATAAGAACCTAAAATCTATATGAACAAGTGATTAATTTATTTTGGTTATTTTATGGAATCCTCTACTGTCATAATATTGTTTCTTATATTATAAATAATTATTCTAAAACATTATGTACTAACTAATCACTAATAAATGATACACATGTCTCAACCATGCATTTTATGCATAGTTTCATTCATTCATTATCCATGTTATATTTATATATTATGTAGAAACCATTATGCTTGGTAAAAAAAGGATGGATCTTCCCAAATATTTTTTCTACATCTCAAAAAATATCTTCATATACCTTCACAAAGACATCTCAATTACTAATATCAACACTATATAAAAATATTCATATCCAATTCATGTTAATCAATAGATGTTTCACATGGAAAAATAAATAGAGACAGGCTCAAAATCTAACATTCTTTAGCATTCTATATTTTCCAATTTTGAATATATATATACACTTCATGAAATATAATCATTGATAACTTATTAATTTTTTATCCTTCTTTATATAAACTATGATATCATTGTAGATATTTAATTTTTTAATTTTTTTGGTATGTCATCAATTGCCAAGATATATTTATATATTTATTTACTAACAGTAGATACAATCATCGTCATAATCCATTAGAATTTTTAATCTCCCAATTTGGATTTCTTTTAAATAATCTTATATAAATAAATTTCAATATGTTATCATTATATATTTACCTTTTATATCCCCTTAATTAATAATAAATACAAATTTTCATTTAATAGGGTGGTCTCACTCTTCTTTATGTAATGATACATAAATTAATAAACTCTAAACCAACATTATCTATATCAGTTTTGAAAAAAAAAATTAAATCATACATAACAAATTTCATTTATGCCTTTAAAAATGTGATATAAAATCAAAAATATTCTGTTAGGGGATATTTAAACAAGTTATCAAGTAATATCATACACTCAAATAAAAAAACAAATTAAATTCATTAAAACACAAGAAATTTTATCCCTATTTAATTTAACCTTTCTTCCTAACTAGATCGACAAAATCTCCCCAATTAAATAAAAATTTATTAATCAAAAATAATAATTGGATAAATGTGATAATCATACCTCAATTATAAATATTTCAATACTTTCCATAAGTTCATCATCATGTGAAATAATGAAATATAAAAGCTTATCAATCGCCCTTGGGTAAACTTCATCAACTCTTCATCATGGAGATCCTTATTTAAAATAATATTAAAGAATATATTTATGAAAACACATGAATTATTTGAAGAAGGCAACCAGATACCAATGGAAATCACTCTATGGATTATATCTTAACTTTTTGCAAAACACTCACATCATTCTAGGTATCCCCCTATATAGTATCACCTTTAATTACTTACGTATAAATATAAAAATTCAAAAATAGAAGGGAATAAGATTAAGACTCCATTGTAACTTATTTAGAGAAAAAGTGTTGAGAGTTACTTCTAGGCCAAAAAATATTTTCAATATAGCTCAAATTTTTTGATATTTATTCATAGTTACCCTCCATTTAATTTTTTAAATCATAAAACTCTTTGAGAAAGACAATATTATTTATATTTACAATATACTTATCATTTTCAATTTTCCTTTTCATTTTACTTACCAAGGAATATAAATTCGTTTTTTCTTTCTTCATATTCCTACTCAGTTCCAGTTAGGCTACTAAAATAGTCATTCACTCACTTTGATCTTCATAATTACTTCTCAAGAGTATTTAAGAATACACTTCATGAAATTTTATTAATAATTTAAAACCCATATTCATATATTTCCAACAAAAAACTCAAATTTCTAATTTCATTCTTTAAATGATTCTCTTTTATGAAAAATATTAATTATTTAAATATTTTTTTTATGTATTTATTACAATAATCTATGATGTCACATTTACTTCAATAATTTCATCATATTTTTTTGGTGTGTCATCATTTTCAACCCTCTTGGGTGTGTGTTGTTAAATAATTTCAATTTTGGTATACCTCAAGGTGGACTTGGTTTATTTTTAAACATATTTGATACTAATTTTTATGATCTTAATTATTTATAAGTTTTTTGGTACATTATTGGTTGATTTATTCCATATCCATTCATCATTATTATTTCCTCTATTATAACTTACATATAAATATTTAAAACATTCAAATCCTTCTTGACGGTCATATTCATCTTCTTCTATATATATTTCATGAACTCAGTAGGTTCTTTCTTAACATTATATTTTCCCCTTGATATACGTATTATTTTTCTTCCAATGATTGAAATATTATTCCATTATTCATTGGAATTATGTCAAAACATTCCATGACACTAACAATGGAAAATGGGTCTTGTTTTCCTATTTTTCATTAAATTATCGTCTCATTAACACCTTTATATTTTTCTACTAAAAATACTATTTTGAGATTATTTTATTGAACCAAGTCTTCTAATAGTACTCAAATCAATCTTAATATAGTGGTAGTTTTCTTAGAATTCTTTCCTACCCATATCCTTATATATTTTGAATTGTGACATGTATTATTTAACAAAATAGTTATTATGAAAATAAGTTTTTGTTTAAAAATAGTCCATTGTTATTTGAGAGTATTTTATATATGTCTAAAGATATTTTATTGCCCATATTTCCATTTTAATTAAACTTTTTCTAAATAATTCATGCATCAAAATATTTATTGGAAGCACCTCTTCTATCAAAACCATAAAAAGATTCTTCATGTGTCACTTCCATATTTTTCACTTCCACATTTATCTTAAGACACTTCAATTTGATAGTACTTTTTCATCCTAAACCGATCTAAATATTTTCTCCATTATCTATTCATATTATTATTGTGATTTTTATTTATTTTTTAAATCTATTTTTGAATAAAAATAAAATATCTTCACCCTTTTTACTTTGATATATATTTGGGTGTTATTGACATCCATGATAGTTATTTATGTTATCATAATACAAGGGCCCTATAGTTATAGAATTTTTTGTCACAATTTTTCCATCAAATGAATTTTTCAAATTTTTATATTCCATGGGTATTTTTCGTTAAAAAATATAAATATTTATTTTTTGGCATCCACATTACTTTTTACATTGTTTCATACTAAAAAATTCTCACCCATTTCCATTCCCAAGGAGTCATTTTCCATCTATAAACGTGTCTTATTTTATATTAGACCATTTATCAATGGAAATATATATGTTACAACATAGGAAAAGAAATTTTTAAAATAATCCTTAATTTCAGAATAAAAAACTAAACATAATTCAATTTTAAAATATTGATATGAATGATATCATGGTCCTTATGATCAACTATGAAATATTTTGAGACCCTAAAATAAAGATAAAGAATATTACATACGGTGTCTCTCCAAATAAAGTGAAATCTCCTTGATGTTATTCACATATACACTAACCTACTACTAGTTTCTTTTAAAATAATAAAGTAATAGGTTGAAACATTGGGTTAATATAAGAAATAAAAGAGAAGTGAAATGAATTAAAAGTGCATGTAAATCCATGTACACTTGTCCCATTCATTCTATCAAAATATCTAATAAATAAATTCACCCCTATCAAATCTTAATAATTAACTTGAAACCTCAAGCTAATAACTCTCCATCAAATATTTTTTATTAGTATGTACAACCAATGATCATGGAAGCACAACTTTCACGTACCCATAGTAAATAAGGACCATCACTACCTCCATGATAGATCCTGAGTACCCTCTAAAATATGTTAAATGAAGTCATGTCTAGGTGATAATATGTGAAAAATAAAGGGAGGAGAGGGTGATGAAATAAAGAGTTACAGTGATGATAATCTACTTTTTTGTAGCTATGGGAACTCATGAAAATGGTAATAATAGAAATGAAAATTATGAATTCATGGAAATTAGACAGTGGGTAGAGGAAATTTCTCCTTTTCCTATCCACAATAGACTACAGTTCTGTCACTCGAGCATAAAAATAAAAATAAAAAACATATGTGATTTATACTTTTTTTTTTGTGTGAGATTGAACAATTAACATAGTGATATTATTATCCTTTTTAAAGTCATCACGTTAAATAATTAATAAAATTATTTCTCCCCATGTTGTACATGACTCATCCCTTGTCACCAGCATCTAAAATGTTAAAACGTCAATCATTTTTATTCTTTCAAATCTCTTATAGAACACAAAATCCATGGTTCTATTCATGAATGGATGTTCTCTATATGGAAATCACCAATAATTATTACCTTATTTAGTGTTTTTCATTAAATATAATATAACTTTTTTTGTGAATTTATCATTCAAAATGACCATATTGTAATATATTATATCAATGAATCTGGTATTTTGCAATGTAATTATCAAGTTCTTACCATTATATAACACATTTTTTATTGGGATTACCTTGATATAACTCCCTTTTAGGCCATAAAAATTTACCTTCCATTTCTCTAAAATGACCCTTACATATGTACTTGAATAGAAATGTTACCTTTTGTAGCTTCATTGTACACAAGATTACCTTTACATAGTGTGTTGAATATAATTGTGATCCTTACAAAACATTATTTTGATCAATCCTACTACATTTATATATTGGAGGGATATACTTACATTGATTTTATATCTATAGGGATATATTTATGCACCACCTTGGGTTCCCTTACACACAACTGTTGATCATCTTCACTCTATGTGTTTTACTTTTGAAATAACTTTATGAAACTCAACAATATTGGACATGCATGTGTATTTAATCTACACCACTATATAGCTCAATATTATTGAGTGTTTTACCAATTATTTCCATCATCATTTCACATATCACCCTTTAATATTATGCTAGATAATCCACTACTCTGAAGGATTCACTATTTTATCCTTTAAACTATCCTACAAAACATGAACTCAAATGACATTTTAGTGATCGTAGTGATGGTTGTTTCCTTTTTACCACCACGTATGGAACTTTGATAAATTCATAATACGGTAATTATGAAGAGAAAATGTCCAAGATGAATGAAAACAATGTGGTGGGAACCGTTTTCCCATTTTACTTGCATGAAAACTATTACTATGTTGTGGATCTAATCTCAATAAAAAAGTTTCTTCCTTAGTTGATTCTTCCTTTATATAATCTTGATTCATGATCCAGAAATGATCATGTGGTTTCATCCTTTAATAACATCTTTAAATCCTAATTTATGTAGATACTCCATTCATTCATATTTCATGATTATAAAAATATAATCATTGGAGAATAACTACTCCAAAATTTTCACCATATATGGTGAACTCTACGTTTATACAAAATAATCTAAATAATTGTTAAAAAATACATAACACAATATATAAATTCTCATTTCTTTTGAATGTTTCATTTTTTTCATTCATCATCTTTGTGTAGAGAGAAGAACTGCACGTTCAACACTAAGTCATTCTTGGAAATTTTATATTCCAACAATATGAAAGTGATTTTTCTTATTATTCTTATAGAATAACTATACATAAGAACTCCATATATAAACTATATTTTAATGTATTTGTTACTTTTAATCTTAAAACCTTTAACATTGAATAAAAACTATTAATGTAGGATTACCTCATTTAGTTCAGAACCGATTTAAATAAAAAAACCCTGTGATAAATCCCATAAAATGTAAACCGAGAAAAAAATAAATGTATAGATTATAGTTAATTACAAAAAATGAAGAAACCACTAAATATCATTCTTAAATCTATTTAATGAAGGAATTATAGATTTTCTAATGTAAAAAATGTAAATTAATTACTTTGGTTCTATCTAAATTAATGGGTTAATTTCCAATAAAAAATGATATGTGATTTTAAAATTATTTCTCTCATCACTCACCCAAACTAATTTTATTTCACTCCAACATAATACAATGGATTTATCCTAATCAAAACATTATCAATTATAGTTATAAACACAGAACGTAAAATGATGGAAAAAAATACTTGCCCTTAATTTCATGTATCATCCCTCCTATTAGAATCTATCATATGGTCTTCACTAAAATTCAAGTAAATGATCTATTTCAAATAGTGAAACAGTTATTTTTTACAATTTAAATATTTTAACAAAAAATAACCTACAATTGTCACTCTACCCTAGATCCATGCACCAAATATCAATTTTTTAATTCCTTGATACACAAAAAATTATAATATTACTAGTTAATTTCCCATTCTTAATTTGCATTAAATTTTAGAGTCCCATATTTGCTTTATATTTTTTATAATTAGGAACATGTTGAATTTTTTTCCCATCCATGCTTGTGAAAAACCCTGTTGAATATATAGTGAAAATTATTATTCCACACCTAGTGCTAGACTATCTCATAAAATCATTATAGAATCTCAATTTCCTATTTTACCCCAATTTCAATGGACTTATAGGATTGTATTTTAATTTTTCTCCCTAAAGTGTTGTATTTCAGCAAGGATAGGTTCCCTACGTTCAATTTAAAAATCCAATTTCTTCATATTATAAATAAAATTCTTCTTCAAACTTTTCAATCAATCTTATTTTACTATTTCTAAAATATAATTTCCATGAAAATAAAAGTACAATTCATTGATAAATCATGAAAAACCAAAAAATTAAAATTTCTTATAATTCTCAAAACTAGCACTAAATATTTCACTAGTAAATATAGCATTTTAATTCATTTTACTAATCCTAAAAACAATGTAATGTTAAAATGGAAAAAATATTCTTACTGAATTTATTTAAATATTCTAAAATTGGTTCCCAAAAATATTATCAATAAGTTATAAATTAACTCTAAACATTTTTCTCACCTCCCTCAGACTTATTCTTCACTTACCATTTAAATTCATTAAAAATTAATTTTAATGAATAAATAGTTTCATGAGGATGCAAAAAAACTTTTTTTTATTTCCCAGATAGTTTGTGTTAATCACTCCCCATGTGATTTTTAAACATCTTTAATTTGTCCTCCTATGTTCTTTTCAAATTGTGAAACCTATAAGTAACATATTAAACATCATAAATTTTACTGAAAATATGTGACAATTAAAAATATTAATGATCAATGAATCGTGTGTTATTCCCTCCAAAAAGGGGTTGTTTTATGGTTTCCACAGTTAGTAAATCCTATAATTATTTGTGTTAACCATGACTCTAATAACAAAGAGTCGGGATATATTTTATTACATTGGCATATATTTAAGGGATATAACCCCAAAGGTCTGATCATTTAAGTAGTTTTACATGTCCATATTCATACATGATACCCATTTAAATTATTTATAAAATATAAAACATAGTAATGCAAAACATTCATCATCCTTTAACTCATTTAAGGAATTATTATTTATATCATGGGAAAGAAAACAAAATAACGGTGATCTTTCATGCTAAGTAAGAGTTACAAACAATAGAATATATCATGATTATATAATGAATAATAAATATGGCAAGGTAAATAAATGAAAATACATGCCATTTAATCAATAACTTAGGAATGAGATGCATGAATGAATAATACCCAATAAAAACTATCAAGGATAATAGTAACCAAATTCTCAATAAATGAAATTCTTAAAATTGTATGTCATGATCATATAAACCATGATATCTATATTGTAATGAACTTTTTCTAAGAAATTTTAAAACTTTGGTTAGGTATAAATCAAGAACATATTTAATTTTTCTAACATATTTGTCACATAAGACTCATCAATACATTGAGGAACAACCAAAAGTTATTCCCCTCCCATCAGTTCATGTCCATTGCATTCCTAAAATATTGAATGATCAATTTTGTTCATAAAAAATATGTCTTATCAATAAATTCCTATACTGAATAAAGAATATAAGAAATAAATATTTCACTAATCCATCAAATAAAATTCAAGCTAAACATTTTTATGTATTAATGATATATGGTTTAATAAATAAGCATATTTGTGATAAAAAAATATCGATATTTACTGGAAATGTAATATTCAATGATCAAAAGAAATTGAATTCTTCTTTATGAAGTTAATCGACAAAAAATAATAACATACAATATATAAACATAAGTTGACTGGGAATATATATTTTGTAAAAAAAATTCTATTGTAAGAATAAAGAATACGAAAATGAAATATTAAAATAATAATTCAATAAATAATTTTGTTTTTATAAAAATTGAAAATATTTAGATGATGCTAAATTTCATAAAATGATTATTGTGGTGGGATTTCCACTAATGATAACCTAAAATATCAATAAAAATATTTTTAGAAAATAATATATTTTTTTAAACTATCCTTGAAAAATGAAGACATAGAAGAAAATTTTATTTAATTTAAATATAAATAAAATCACTTTTTATTTTGAACATATATTTTCATGATTAAGGATTCAAATAGAGGAAAATTTTAAAAAATATATATAAACGTACAAATATCCATTGAATAAAAAAATGATTTGAGATTATAAAGGATAAATGATATGATTTCATCAAAGAAAAATCAAGCAGACAAAAAAGAATAGATTCTATAAAATAAATTCTTTCATTTTTGGTAACTTTTAAATTGTGATCCAATAAAATAAAAGATAAGAATTGAAAAATTAATCACCATAAATAAATACCTATTAATGTTAAATAAATTAATTGGTTAGTATATATACCATATAAAAGTAAATAAGTTCATAATAATAAATATGTCTCAATAGAGTGTAAATTGTGATGAAATATCATAAGTCATGCTTCATTTAGTTGAATATGATATAAATGTATGTGTAATGGTTTTAGATGGGTTAATAATTTATAATAGTAACATATTTTTATTTAAAATATCATATATGATCCTTTTATAATATTCTATTACTAATCTGTTAATAATATTTCATTATTACAATAATTTCG
Source organism: Viscum album (assembly GCA_963277665.1). Classification (NCBI taxonomy): domain Eukaryota; kingdom Viridiplantae; phylum Streptophyta; class Magnoliopsida; order Santalales; family Viscaceae; genus Viscum; species Viscum album. Next base: position 660,873,504 of record OY728140.1, read on the forward strand.
GGTGTCAACTGTTTCATTTTCTCATGCATGTTTTATCGTGAAAATATTTGTTACTATAAATAAAAAATTGCTACATCATCTACAGAATTATATTAATATTAGAAATACAAAATTTATTCATTATATAAATTTATATAATCATTCTTGAATTTTTTTCCACAGAATATGAATCACATAATTTTGCGGAGACTTAGGTCATGCGCACGTATGAGTGATGTTTTAATTACCTTAGTAGAAAATAACTAAGGAATTAAGTGATATATTAAATTTAAACATTGAATAATTTATCATATTTATCATATATATTTATTGATTTCATCACTGTTACTATACATGTGAGTTAGTGGTGGAAAGAAAAGGTATTGGTTCTCTAGGTGGTAGTCAACCGTAAACATGAGTAATTGTTTTTGTTTCCCATTTTCTAGAGAAGAAGATAGATATATATTATTTCATCAGCATAATAAAATATTAGTATATGGGATATTATTTAGTTTTATTTTAATATTAAATAAATTATTGTAGGTGTTAAATGTGGAAGTAAAATGGAAGAGCTTGGTTAAGTTGATTACCATATCATATAGATATCTCTTTTGTATCTCATATTAAGGGCCATAGGTTAGGTCTTTTGGAATTACAAAATTAATAAAATTATGATAAGGGTTTTCAGAGGATATTTACATATGGTTTGGTTGAGATAGATGGATAAAAGTGGTGTAAATAAGAGAGTGGATGGTGCCTTTTATAAGTGGGGAAGAGGACACACATGGAATATTTAAAAAGAAAAAAATATATTAATTATTTTCTCCAGTAAAATGGATCAAAAAATGAATAATTTCCAAATATTATACAATATACTAACTAATTATGGAAAACCATAAATATTAGAAAATTGGATAGGTGTTTTGGATCCTTATCTACTTAGATTGACCCCTAAGTGAACATGTTTTAACAATAATTGTGATAATTGATTTTTACTTATTTTACTACCCATTATGTACAAAATGAGAGTTGAATCATTCCGAAATTTTGAAATTATAATTAAAAATATAGAATCCATTTTATCAAATTCAAATTATATAATTGTAAAATTATAATTTAATGTTATGTCCGCAAAATGCACTGAAAAACTTGTTTTTATAAAAATGTCTTCAAAGTATAAACATATTTTCATAGAAAATTAAATAATAAAATTATTTTTAAAGACCTTATTTTTATTTTAAATAAAATAATTGAATAATTTTTCATATAAATATTTTAAAACAACATGGAACATTTTAAATTCATTAAATGAGAATAATATTTTCAATAAAATAATAATTTTTCACAATTCATTGTAAAATCAAAATTATCAGAAAATACCAAAAAATGCCCTGAAACAAATTTTGATATACTGATTTAAGTAATTAATTTCGTTTTATCAAATAAATTCTATAAATGGGTAAAATATTAATTATATAGTTTTGTGAAAAATCAATAATAATCATTTTTGGAGAAGTTAAATTTTTAAAGAATAAAATGACTACAATTATTGAGTGTTTATCTCCTAAGAATTAATAAATTTTTGTTTAAATTACCTTAATATATATTTCATAATTTTATTAATTTTATTCATACCTACTTATTAAATGATATTTTATAGTTTACATATTTAAATAATAGAGTTTAATGGTTCATTTAAGCATAGTATTGCATGTTGTATATGCTTTTATACATAATGTTCATTTAATATATCAAGATATTACATTATTTACTCCAAAAAATTTCATTAAAATATTTTTGGATATTACCTTCTAAAAAAATTAATTTGGTTCTTTACCATAATTTCCTCATCTTCCCATGTTGCTTCCCCTTTTTTTTATTTTTTCAAAGTACCTTTACCAGTAGAGTCATATGACTCCTCAATAATTTCTCTATTATGTCGAGAATATTGAGAGGAACATCATAATAAAATAAAACATGTTCCAATTCTATTAATATAGTTATGATACCATGAATTGAGTTTGTAATTTACTTCCTTAACAAATATAAATGAAATGTATCATTCACTATAGATAGGCTTGGTGTAGTTTCTAAATGATAATCCACAATTAGAATTATTTAAAAAATATAAAAAGGCTCTATATGCCTAAGGATATGTTTACCTTTCTTAAAAAATCATATAACACATTTCCATAGAGATAATTTCAATAAAACATAATCTTCATCATGAAATTCCAAATCATTCCTTCTGTTATCGATATAACTATTTTTTCTACATTGATCTGCATTAATATCAGCCAGGATAGACTCTACATTTATCAGTTTATCTTCAATAATTTCATTGACTATTGGATTCCATTCAAAAAATTCATTCCAAAATGGTTTGGTATAAAATTTCATTCCATATAACACCGCATATGACACTATCTATATACTTGAATGGAATCTACTTTTATAGGAAATCACTAGAAAAGGTAAATAGTAATCCCAAATTCCTTCAAAGTTAACTGAGATTTACCTAAACATGTATTTCAATGTTTGAACTTTCTTAATGGATTTTCCATCAGTTTGAGGGTGATAAGCAGTGATCTAATGGAAATCAATATCCATATACTTCTAAAAAATTTCTACAATTTTGTTGTAAATAGAGGATCATGATCAGACAAAATTGAAATAGGTGTCACATAAAATATTAAAAATTCATTAATATAGAGTCATCCAAGGTTCTCAAGAGGTAAATATAATACAATGGTAAGTAAGTGTGAATAATTTGTAATGTGATTGATAATAATCCATATTTCATCATTATTTTCAATAGTCATTTACAATCTAGGGAAACATTCAATAGTAACTCCATCGCATTTCTACATAGGAATAGGTAATGTTTTTATGAATCATCTATGAGGATGTCTCTCAGCCTTCACCTATTGAAAAATAAGCATCTTTATATATATTAAGATATTTCCCACATTATATTATCCTATCAAATATGTTTATTTAAATTCATATACATATTGGTGATTCCATGGTGCATTCATAAATTTGAGCTATGAACATAATCCAATATTATTTTTTCATCACAGGTAAAGATAAAACACATGCCTGCTTTCCAAATTTTAAAATTCCATATTCATACAAGAATATTCCAATTTCACATCATTCATAACTTTAATTTTATCTCAAAAATTCTCATCATGTGACTAAAAACATTATATTTTTCTAAATAAATATGGTTTGGTAGCCATTTAAAAATATAATTATGTATCCCATTAATTTGAAATTACCATATAATTTTTTATTATATTCATGAAATTATGATACCTATTAATCTTAATTTTGAATATAAGTCCATGATATTTCTTGCTTAATGCATCTACTACCTTATTTACCTTCACTGGGTGATAGAATATCGAGAAATAATAATCCTTGTGTTGATAAATCCATCATATTTACCTCATGTAAATCTATTTCTTTGAAAAGATATATTTTAGACTCTTATGATATATGTATATCTCACATAATTCTCCATAGAGACATTGTATCAATATCATTAAATCAAAGATAATGGATCCTAACTCAATATCAATAGTTTTATAGTTTCTTTATGAGACTTTAACTTTATGGATTCATTTGTAATAATTGCATCATTCTTTGTAAGGACATAACGAAGTCCTTTATTCAATGAATCACTATATATCACAAATCCATCATTTCCTAATGGTAGAGTAAAAAATCCATGAATTGACCAATCTCATTTTAAATTATCAAAAATTTACTTCACATTCCTTTATTTATGTAAAATTAACCCCTTTACGTGTAATCTTCATTAACAGGTTAGCCAGATGGGAATTTTTTTGAATTAATTGCCAATAGTAACATGTCAAACCATTGGAACTAGGTACTTCAATTATGTTTGCTATTGTAGTTTTTTCTTTGACTTTATTTGTCTTTACAAGATCAAAAGATATTCTATACTTGCAAATAATTTGACAAATAAAATAATAATTTTAAATCCATAATTCACACATTCAAAATTTCCTATAAAACTCTTTCCATCTAAGAGTCTCAATAATGACCTGTAAATTATTTTTATGGTCTTCATTTTTTATAATACACTAGGACATGATCAATAAGTACCAAAAAATTATCAAGATATTCCTTTAATATTCTATACATTCTATCTATAAAAATATAGGTTCCATTAATCAATCCAAATAGAATTACTATAAATTTTTAATGTTCATACATCATTTAAAAATCTCTCTTGGTAATATTGTAATTATTCCCTCATAATTGATGATATCGAAAATTAATTTTAATTTTCAATAAGAAATATTTAGATACATGAATATAATTTAATAATTCATCAATTTGAGGTTTAGGATACTTTTTCATTATCTTAGTAGCATTGATTTCTAAATAATCAATGTATTACCTTATAGGTCCATCTTTCTTTTTAATGAAGAGAAAAAGGGATCCCCAAGGTGAAACACTATCATAAATAATTCCTTTATCAAACAACTCTCCTTGTTTTTTTCAAATATACTAATTTTTTAATCTCAATTCTATATGGAATATTTGATATTGGTCTTTAATCTGTTATTAAATCAATATAAAATTCAAATTTATGCTCTTATAGATGTCCAAGTAGTTCCCTGTGAAATACATCAATGTATTCCTGTACAATATATACATTCATTATTAAATTATTACCTTTTTCATCTAGAGATTGTGTTTTTTTCTTCCTCAAGAATCTCATACGGAGGTGCTACTAGGGGTTGACCTAGGCATGACTTATATGATGATGTTTTCACTCTAATATAGAGTAACTATACATCTTTATATGAAATACTAATTTATTTCTCTTGGAAATAATTTTTCGTATAATATTTTAAAATTAAGTCTATACAATGTATTATATCAAATTCAACCATATGAATGATGATAACGTACAAAAATAGTTCACATTTATGTGTCATAATTAGAAATTCCTTACACATCCATATTACCGTGAGGTTTCAACTAATAATTTTTACTGAAATTTATCTTATTAAAGTGATAGGGATATATCTAATATTCTTGGAAAACAATATAGACATTAAATAGTGTGAAGATCTTGAATTAAATTAATCATTTTCTATATTTTAATATTTGATTAAAGTACCTACTACCAAATATTTAAGAACTTCAACTTCAATTTTAGTGATGGTTTAAGCTTTTCCATCTCTATTTATACTATTTAATGTTATATTCTCTTAATTATTGGTACATTGGATAGAATGATACCTACTTTTTTTTATAATTGAAGCACTGGATAATAGTGTTTTATTTATGTCCCTTAAATTTAGGAGCCATGTGGCCTTTCTCTCTAAACTTGTAAAAAACATCCATGTCCATCATGAATTTTCAAGTGTGTTCGTTTCCCAAATTTTCATATGATGGAATTTGATTTTTATTCTTTTTCTTCTTTTATGTGTTCCCTTTTCCTAGGATTTTATAATACCTCATATTTTCTTAATATCTATTTAATATATAAGATCTTGGAAATTCATTCTCTATTCTGATGGTACCTACACTATTTTGACATATAATGAAAAAGTATGAGAAACCAATTCCCTTTAGATACTTCTCTTAATACCTTCAAAGATAAGGTCAATATTTTATTCCATATTGTGTATATATGAACATTATTGGAGATGGATATCTTGAGTAATGACGGAGCTTCATTTCTACCTGACGTTTATAACCACTGTGTTAGTCCCACTTGAAGGGGGAGGGACCTCCACCATCCCATAGTGAGGCTTCCCCAAGCCCCTTTATTTCCTTCTCCAGTCCTGATTCTCTTCTCACATTTCCACTGATTTCACTTTCCCCTAAAGTTTCATATTTGATCAAATATTTACCTCACCTCAATATCTTGTCTTTATAATTCAATGATAACCCATATCCCTTGAATCTAACAATGATTTCTCGGTTAAAAAGGAACCTAACTTCAATGGATCCCTTCGAAAGACATATCGTCAGCTTCTGGGGTATTCAAGATCATGTAATGGTGGGAATTTTCGATAGAATAAAATTCATGGTTCATTTCTCTTCTTAGGACGACCTCATTTAATGATGGATCAATTCCCTTTGCTCCTGCAACAACTTTAGGTTTTATCTATTCAGGTTGTTTTATAAATTGCACATGAAACATAATAATCCAGCATTGAAGACCTGGTTAAGTTTCCCTAATCTTATATTACTATTTAAAAATCATTCTATATTGTGTATGTTTGGAAATATTGTGTCTAGAAATACATGCTTCGATAATAGGACCAAATCAATTTGTCACCTGATTCTTCCTCAAATCAATGTGGAAGTTGATATGCCAAGAAGGCCATTTGATCTTTTTTGGACTAAGATATTAGAATAATTCTATTCCAAACAACATGTTAAATTTGATTCATGGTCATATTATTATTCATCATGTAATATATTTGTTTATTCAATGTTTTTTTATATATGGGATGAAGAACTCACATCAGTAGTTGGATACGTATGTAGGAGGTTGTGTTTAAGGCTTGGTGCCTATTTCTAGTTAAGGGTCACTAATCAGTTGGAAATTCTTATAAATAAAATTCGGGTAGAACCCATTCATAGTAGTCTTCATGGGGGAAATCTAATGGTGCGAGAAATATTTAATTGCTTAAGGTCATATTTAGATGACCCTAAGTCTGTTGCATAGTTTCCTTTGGATCTAGAGGGTATTGGGGAGGTTCGTGATGTTGGTGACATGACTCTTATTCTAGGGAATTCATTTCAGATATCATATGATCAGTGGTTCATCATGGAAGTGGCTTTACCCCTGCTAAAGGGGTACATTTTTTAAATGATAAAGTCCATAGAGGATTTATTATCATGTAGAAACTTTTACAAATTTATGAGGAGTGGATGATGATCAAGAATGGATCCAACCAAATATAGACAACTTATTATTTGAATCTAGGTTATAATTTTTAAAGCATGGGAGAAGAAGATTGAGCTTAGTGCTCCCAATTTTCATGGGAAATATAAGGACTCGGCTTTAAACATTACATAATTTTGAATTAAGTTAATAATAAACATTTAGGATATTTTCAGGTTTAGAGATTTAGAGAATTAGGCTATATCATATACATAAAAATTTTAATATTACATGTAGACACTTCTACTCAATATCAATTTTTTTAAAAAATAAAAAATCTTAAAAAACGAGACTTGTATAGTTCTATATTTTCAACATCATGACTTTTCCTTGATCCCATCCTTGAATTTATTCATATTTAAGTCCAATGAAAAACATTTCAAAAAAATGGGATGAGCATAAAAAGATTAATAAGGGATACACAAAGAATGTAAACTGTTAGTTTTTCAAAACATCAAGTAAACCATGAATACTTTATCATAAGTAATACATTTCACCATTATTAAGTATTAAATACTCTTCACATAAAAAAAAGATCATTACTTTCCCTTTTGTAACCAAACTATTACCATAAAATCCATAAAAATAACACATAATATATAAAGGTAACCTAGGACATAAACATGCATAAATGGAATAACCATATAGTCGACTTCCACACATATCCCTAAATGGAATACACATAAGGCCAGATTCCATACCTATGCATTGAAGGATATAATTTAACCAACCATTTTGTTTTTTCATCGAACCACCCATCATTTGGTTTATCATATAACCACCTGTCAAATGCCGAAGTACCATTATAAAATCATAACACAAAAAATATTACAAATATGAACATTTCACTGATAACATTTCATTTTCAATCAAAAGAAATTATTTCAAGATATTGAAATAATCAATCCATTTTAAAAAACATTTGAAATACCAAAACACCCAAAAATAGAATAATGGATTTCTTTTCCTTTTAAAAACATTCAGTATTATAGAGGAAGAAAAATAACGATTATGGTGGTGGCGAGGTCACTGTCACTGCAATCGTTAGAAAATCATTTTTTCATTTAGTAAAACAATTTATAGAAAAAATACTCCCTTTGAATGAAATTATAATTCAGAAGATTTTATTATATACTGTATAAAATGAAGAGGTGTGTATTATCAAAACATGCCTCAATAAAAGAAGATTTAGACGAAGTCTCGTACCTGGTGTTCGATATGACCCGTTCATTCTTTAATTTCCTGAATGATAAAATTAAGATAATTTCTACTTTCCTAATAAAATTTTTCAAGTTTATAAGTCATTTTATATCATTTATTACCTTACTATAATAATTACATAATTATTTTAGATCATATAGGGTATTTTGTCGATGTTTGAAAGTTGATTAAAAAATAAAATTGTTATAAATATAAATTATCCATGTGTTTGGAATTAATTTATCTCTATAAGGATATTAATTATTTATATATCATATATATCACATATATCCACTATATATGTGTTTAAAATATTCAATATATTTTGGATATATGAAAATGAAATGCACCGTTCATGGAGACGGTAAGTCGTATGTATGCATGAATGCTACTTCCATTTCATTTTTTTCATTTTAAAATGAATGAAATTCAGATGATACATATGTATATTATTATTACAATATAATATCATAGTTTATATACTTTAATTTTGTTCATTAACACCATACTTTATACATTCCATGTATGTTATGAATGACTCATGTCACTTTTAGGAGGCGGTAGTCCGCACTTCCTCAAATGAAATTATCATATTTACCAATTATGGAAACCAAAAAGTTATGATGTTAATTAAATATAAATAAGCATATAATATATATATATATATTATATCACATATAAATATAGTTCAATATTAAAATCTACCATAAGAGGTGGTAGGAGAAGATAGAACAATCGTCGTTTTGTGGGGCAATAATTCACCGTCCACAGAAACAGTATGTTCATATCCATTAGATGGAAGTTTGTTTAAGTGTTGTTAGAATAATACTGATAAAAAACATATTATATTTTTTCTACAGGTTTTTTATGTAAAAAATTAATAATAAGATCATAGGGAGTGGAGAAGGAAAATAAAAGAAGATAATTTGAGGGAAGACGTTACCTTTAAATCAGGTAACTCCCTTTGGTTTGAACCAAAAGGCTTTCTTGAAGTACTTTATGCCTTGGTTAAGGCCTCTAGGAGAAAAAGAGAGATCTTGGGAGCTCATTTTGGCAGAGTTTTAATGAAGTAGGGGTCTTGAGATGTGTGATTAAGGGGGTAGATGTGGTGGATTTTTATAAAGGGGAGTAGGGGCTCTTTAAGAAAGTTTTAAAGTATAATTTTGTTTAAAAAAAATGATCGTCAGTTTAAAAAGGTAATAAACTTATTCAATTATCAGATATGTTGAATATGAGTTGAAATAAAATCTACTATTAATAATTGGACAGGTTTTGGATATTTTTTAATCCATATCTTTTTTACTTAACCCTTTGTTAACTTATTTAACCTTTAACATGTCCTCTTATATAATCATACTATATGGTTAATATATTTACAATAAATTTTCGAGAGACCCAAAATAGATCATTAATGATATTTTTAATATTTTATATGTCATTGGGCCAAATATTATATTTTTAGGACTATTTTATCATTTAATAAAATATTGATTTATTTAAAAATTATTTATTGTCAATTTTAATACTATTCATATCATGACTTTTGAAAAACTCCAAATCAACTTGATTTCTTCCAAAAACATACATTAATTCAAAGATAAAAATTCATCCCAATCTATAAAATTCATGGGTTTCATAAAAGGTTTCAAAATAAATTAATTTTATTGTTGAACCCTCTAGAGAATTAGTTGAACTTATATTTTGATAATCCCAATTATGATCAATTATAGTTTGATAATCCCTATATTGATTAATGATTAATTACATATTTTAGTATTTATGTACACCATGCACATATTCATATATTATAATATTTATATTATCTATAGAGAATTCGGTTACTGGATGGATATATATTCTAACTTAACTCATTCTGCCAATAGAATGCTTAAACAGACAAGTGGTCATCGTTACAGAACAAAGATACTGATACATCAGGTCCACTGGTACAACAAGTCTACCGATACGCGAAGTTCACTGATACATCAAGTCCATCGGTACAAAAAGTCTACCGTTATGCAAGCCTACCGATATAGACAAGTCACTGTTATGCAAGACTACCGATAAAGACAAGTCTACCGTTATGCAAGCCTACCGATACAAACAAGTCTACCGTTATGCAAGCCTACCGATACAGACAAGTCTACCGTTATGCAAGCCTACCGATACAGACAAGTCACCATTATGTAAGCCTACCGATATAGACAAGTCTACCATTATGTAAGCCTACCGATACAGACAGGTCACCGTTATGCAAGCCTACTGATATAGACAAGTCACCGTTATGCAAGCCTACCGATACAGACAAGTCATTATTATTCAAGCCTACCGTTACAGAAAAGTTACTGAAGGAAGTCTACCGATAGAAAGGCTACCGTTACACAAAAGTTCACTGGTACATTAATTCTACCACTACTGATCAAGTCTACTGACAGACATGAAGTCTACCAATAGAAAGGCTACCGTTATACAAGAGGATTCTGATACTAAGACTTAGCGATACACAAGGCTACCGATATCCAAAGCTACTGTTCCAGATAATCCGATGCTGCCTTAATTTCTTTATCTTAATTTAATCTAACCAACGGTCATATCAGTTATATTTTAATGTTCTGTCATTTATTTAATGAAGGTTGTTGGATGTCAGAGAACCGTACCTCCTACCTGCAAAAAGAAATTATTTCTTTTGCCGGAGCTCATGATATAAAAGTCCATGTTGCTGCACAAGAGACAAGATATGACACATGATATAAAATATACGAGATACAAGGAAAATACAGAAGTGATAAAAGAGACATGCACAAGAAGAGCTCCTACAGATACACATGCACAACCAAGAAGTCACAGAATCTCATACACACTCAAGCTTACTCAAGAAGAGTTCTTTAATTTCGTGAGGATTTTGAAGAACATCATCGACTACATTTTCACTGTCTCTGAACCTTGATGTCAAGAAAACGACACTCTATTTTCCATAAAGAAACCATAAGAGGACTTAGAACCATTTCTGGTCAAATCCGAAGGAGTCTAGAGCTACACTGCAATCACTAGAGCCATTCTAAATTCTATATCTTTCTTAGTGATTTATTATTTACTTTATGAACAGTGTGTGTCCTCAGTTTTTATTTACACATACACTGTCTCCTGAACCGTAACTGTAGGATATATAAATCCTCATTCAATCTCTTTACATCTTCTATTTCCCACTATGGATAGTGGTAGAGGTCGTGTGTGACCTGGAAAGTTGTATTTGATACTGTTTCTATTTCCCACGAAGAACTGTGGTAGAGGTATTTGACCTGGACAGTTGTAAATTGTTGTGAACCCCAATCCAGGGTGTGGATCCATTTTATATAAAGTGTTGAGAGGAATAAGTCTCGGCTTGAGACTGAAGCACTTGGTTATATCTTCTCTGCTTTATTTAGTTTTATCTAAAACTTTTATTCCGCTGCTAAGTGCTTTAAAACGTAAACTGTTTTTCAAAATTACTCTGATAATTGAATTAGCAAGAGTTTTTATTACATGCAAATCGTTAGGTTAGTTTCAAAAGCTAATCTGATCTTCTGATTAGATTAACTATGAATTAATCAGTCCCTTGAGAACCAACCTGAAAGTTTGCTTTAGTTCAAATTCGCAACAATTCAATTAGTATTTTAAATTGGGGGATTTTAGTAAAGGATTTTCTAAATAGAAATTTTAATTGGAACACAATTCACCCCCCCCCCTCTTGAGTGTCCACTCGGACCAACATTTGGTATCAGAGGATTTTAAAATATTTTCTGAAGTACTCTGTTTTTTAACTATGATTTTAGTTGTATTTTAAAGTTCTTAAAATTTATGTTATTTCTAAATTTTTATCTCTTCAAAAATTTTGTTTTAACCTAGTTATAATGGATAACAGACTGGAAGGTGTTGCTACTAATAGACCACCATTTTGTTGGAACCAGGTTCTTCAAAGCATGATTTGGTGTATGGTTTGTGTTTGTTGTCAATCCTCAGTGGATGTTCAGGGTGTGTACCAACAAAGCGATCATACCGTTCAAGCAGAAAACAGTAGTGAAGATGGTGCTGTTTCCCAGTGTTTGCCAAATTTTTGGGCCTAAAAATCGGCCAATAAAGTAAAGTGTTTTTGGCAAAGGTACTTGCGCGCCGTGCTCTTGGAGGATAAAAGACTTGCGCGCCATATGTTTTTGAGGATCAGAACATCAAAATTTGGCTAAGGAAAGAAGGTCGCGCAAGTGTGGGTTGGGTCGCGCAAGTGAGTTGCGCGACAGAGTTTATTGAAGACAAGACTTGCGCGCCGTCAAGGGACTTGTGCGCCGCCGTGCAGGGGGTCCAGTTTGCCTATAAATAATGCACCACCCCTCCTCATTTCCAACGAAGTTCAAGCCCGAGAGATTGTTTGAGATCTCGTCGCGCAGGTGGTTGTTTTGTCGCGCAAATAGAGCTTGCGCGCTGGTTTTTTGGCTTTGCGCCCAAGGTGGTTTGGAAGAGAAAGGAAGTGGACCACGCAAGTTTTTAGTTGGGGAAGGAAGAGTCGCACATGTGTGTTGATGACACTTGCGTGCCAGTTTGGACTTGCGCGCCATAGTGGGACTTGCGCGACTGTCTTGGAGAAGCGCGCCTGGTTTTTCTAAAGCCCACCGGCGTGTTTGGAGCTGCACGAAAGCCGAGAGACTACTCATTACATTCGAGGAAAAGTGATATTCTTCTTCTGGTGAGAATCGGACTTCAATAGAGCATCTACATACAACAAAGGATGCACTCTTATGCAAATGAAGAAGAGACCCTCGCGTCTATAAACTGAGTGGGACTTCACCAACGGCAGTGAGCCAGGGGGAGTCAACGGGAGTGACCCGAGGGACGCAGTGAGCTATCCCTGAACAATTGTAAAGGCAGTGAGCCTGGGACAGAGTGTCTGTACCCGAACTTTTGTATCCGCAGCTAGTGAAGCATAGTGGATTTAGGTACAACCGGCAACCTGTCGGCATATGCTCCTTGGACGTAGCCCTTAGTGGTGAACCAAGTAAAAATGGTTGTGTCTTCTCTGTGCATGTGAATGTTTTCATTCTGATCATAATCATCATACAGGTTCAACAAGTTCCTACCAACGTGGGAACAAGATCCAACACATTAAAAGAAAAATTGGTCACCCTGATTCACCCCTCCCCTCTCAGGGTGTCCCGGGGTCCTTCAAGTGGTATCAGAGGGTAAAGGTTGCTGGTGTTGAATCTGATCTTCTTCGTCATGGAAAACGCCTTCAATGTCAGGGGAGTCCCTCACTTCGATGGAAGCAATTTCCAGATCTGGAAGAACAGAATGAGATCTCATCTAAGATCTCTTGGAATGGAAGTTCTTTTTTCTAATGTGCAAGGAATACATGTCACTGATCCAACAGGTCTGTCTATGACTGAAACAGACAGGAAACTTCTTAATGCAGATGCTAAAGCACAGAATGCTCTCACTGCAGCCCTTTCTGATCAGATTTACCTGAAGGTGATGAATTGCACCTCAGAAAAATCTATGTGGGATAAACTTGAGAATATTTATGAAGGTGATAGCAATGTGAAGGAGGCGAAACTACAAGTGCTACACAATCGGTTTGATGATCTGAAGATGCATCCAGACGAGAATGTAGCCTCTTTCTTCAATCGAATTACTGAAGTGGTTGGAGCAATTCGGGGTCTAGGCGAAGAAATGAAAGACATTGATATTGTAAAGAAAATATTAAGAAGACTTCCACCTCTGTATAATGCGAAGGTGTCAGCTCTTGAGGAAAGAGATCTTTCCAAACTTTCTCTAGATGACTTACTGAGCAGTTTGGTAGCATATGAAATGAGAGTCAAACCAGAAGATGCTACGACTCGGGTGAGCAAGGAAATGGCATTCAAGGCCATGGATAAATTTCAAATCTCAAAGGATAGTAGCGGTGATGATGACGAAGAGAAAGAAATTCTTTCTCTCATTGCAAAGAAGTTCCAGAAGGGGAAAGGGAAATTCAAAGGGAAGTTACCTCTCGCATGTTTCCGTTGTGGAAAAGTTGGGCACATTGCCTCTCAGTGCTTGAAGAATATCAATGATGATGACAGTGAAGATGAAAACTTCAAGAAGCCACAAAGAAGGTTCTTCAAAAAGGGATACTTCAAATCTGGTAAGAAAATGCAAAGGAAGAGTTTTGTCTGTGAAGAGGAAGAAGATGACAATGAATTCTGTGATGAAGAAGAACCAGAATTCAAAACTGGGAACCATGCTTCTATGATGGCCACTGTTGAAAATTCAGAAGATATTGATGGTGAGAAACAACTGAGAACTTGTGTAGATCCTGAGGTGAAACTTAAGGATGCAGTTAGTAAGCTTAAGATTAAATGTAAGAGCTGAAATAAGTGGAAATCAATTGTAGAAGAATCAACTGAATATGTTGATCAACTTGAAGCTGAAATTGAACGACTGGAAGAATTTGTGAAGGTACCGTCTAAAATAATTGAAAGAAATGATGATGCAGTTGATCTGAAGCTAAGAATTGAAGAGCAGGCAAAGGTCATCAATGACATCACATCCAGACTGGATGAAAAATACAAGATTTTTGAGGGTCTTGAGGAGGAAGTAGTTACTCTAAGGAGTAAAATGGAGACAGAATCAGTTCCAAAAGAATCGAGGAAGAAAATACAGTTCGGAAGATTCTCAGATGCAGAATTACTTGCAAGAGCCAAGTGTGGTTCAGATGGGGTTGGAAAAGTCTTGAGTGATCAAAGACCTGCTTGCATGGGAAAGAGTGGAATTGGCTGTGAGGCTGAGTCATCAACTGCTGGAAGTGAAAAGATCCAAAAGAAAGACAAGATGAAAGTTGAACATGATGAAATGTTACCTAGAGTGCTGAAAAAGGAACCCTCAATCCAAACTAAAAGGAGACCTGAAAATTATCCTCAAACATTCAAAAATGACAGACAGTCTTACTATTCTCCCAAGGAAGAAGGTATAAGGAGAAATTCAAGTGAGAAGACATTTCCTCTCATGAAGTGTCAGTTCTGTGGCTATCTGTGCCATACCATGTCTTATTGTGAAGAGGCAAGAAGCTATCTGAATGGAGAAGATATAGATGCTCAACAAAGGAGAACAATATCATATCCTAATTCTCATAGAAGAAATAATTTCTATGGATATTGTTTTTGTTGTTCTAACTTTGGTCATAAGGCCATTAATTGCAGGCAGAGAAGAGACATAGACACCTCATACCGATGTTCAAGACAAGTCAAGTCTCGTCAGCAAGACAGTGTTGCTCTTTTAAACAGGTTCTCACCTCTCACAGAAGACTTTGACTATGAAGAACCTGGGTATGCGGAAGAGATAGTTGAAAGGCCATCAGTCCTATATACTCAATCTAATGTCTCATGGAAGGAAAGGAAGAATATTGAGAAATCAAACCTTGCAGAGGTAGCCCTCAAAGCTACAAAGAACAACAGTACCTGGATTCTGGATAGAGGTTGTTCATCTCAAATGACGGGTAATGTCGGCCTACTAACGAATATCATAAAGAATGTTGATGGTACAGTAAGATTTGGTAATTATGGGGCTCTGAAAATCAAAGGGAGTGGAAGTACCCAATTAGCTAATGGAGAACTAAAGAAGACTGAAGTCCTTTACGTAGATGGCCTACGCCATAATCTCCTTAGCATGAGTCAACTCTGTGACTCAGGACTTATAGTTACTTTTAATCAGAAAGGCTGCACCATCATGGGAAAAACCAGCAATTCACTTATGAAAGGATGCAGAACAGAAGGCAACTTGTATCAGGTTGATAGTGAAGAAAATGTATGTTACATGACTGTTGAAGAAGAAAACAATTTGTGGCATCGGAGATTGGGACACATCAATCAACAAGACATGGAGAAAATATCAAAATTGAGAATTGTCATGGACATCCCCAACCTGAAGCGTGAGTGTGAAAAATCCTGTGATGCTTGTATTCGTGGGAAGCTGGTCTGCAGTTCATATCGGCCAAAGAAGAAAAAGGCATCTCACCTTCTTGATCTGATTCATACAGATGTTTGTGGTCCAATAAATGTTTCCGGAACTCATGGAGAAAGGTACTTTGTCCTTTTCATAGATTATTATAGTCGAATGGCATGTGTGATGGTCATTCACCGGAAACGACAGGTCCTTGACTGCATGAAAACATATCGGCGAATTGCCGAGAATGATACTGGACGAACAATCAAAGTGTTGCGATCTGACAATGGAGGAGAATACACGTCCATTGAATTTGAAAATTATCTGGAGAAGCATGGGAGACAACATGAGGTAGCTGCTGTGAGAACTCCACAACAAAATGGAGTCGTTGAACGAAGGAATAGACAGGTGAACAACATGGCACGAACTATGCTGATTGAGAGTCGTATTCCACGACATTACTGGAAAGAGGCTGTTCAAGCTGCAGTGTACATTCAGAATCAAACAGGACTTTATATGGGTGAGACGAAGACACCATATAAATTGTGGCATGGACCGAAGCCTTCTCTAAAATACTTTCGTGTCTTTGGAAGTAAGTGCTTCATCAGGAACAAAGAAGGAAATCAGGGGAAATATGGTGACAACGCAGATGAAGGAATCTTCCTCGGTTACTCAATGAACAGCAAAGCCTACAAATGTTTCAACAATCGTTTGGGAAGGATTGTGGAAAGCAATGATGTTAAGATAATTGAAGAGAAAACCACAAATGCTTCACAGACGTCATATGCTGATGTGATAGAAAGTCATGAAGAATGTGGACATGAAGAAACTACAAATGAAGAAATAGAGGAAGCTGTTCAAAAAACTCATCAATCACATAATGATGTTGACTCAGAAGAAGAATCCGAAGAAGAAACTATGGCTGAAGAGAATACTACTGAACCTTGCAGGAGAAATCGAAGAGCTGAGATTGATCCATCCAACATAATTGGGGATAAGAGTGCACCCACTCAAACCAGAAGGATGAGGAATACCACGCAATCTGCATTTCTATCAGTTGTAGAGCCATCCTCATTCGAAGAAGCTGCAAAAGATGAATCTTGGGTGAAATCCATGAATGATGAATTTGATCAGATTGATAAGAATCATACATGGGATCTTGTCCAGAGACCCGAAGGTCACAATGTGATTGGTACCAAATGGATCTTCAAAAATAAGTTTGATGAGCATGGAAGTGTTATCAGAAACAAGGCACGACTGGTATGTAAAGGATACTCCCAGATTGAAGGTATTGATGTTGAAGAAACCTTTTCTCCAGTTGCTAGACTGGAATCAATCAGGCTTTTCCTTGCCATGGCACTCCAAAGAGGATATAAAGTATATCAAATGGATGTTAAGACAGCATTCTTTAATGGTGTACTCGAAGAAGAAGTCTACATTGAACAACCGGTGGGGTTTGTCTTGGGTACCGATGAAACAAAGGTCTGCAAACTAAAGAAAGATCTATATGGTTTGATGTAGGCACCACGGGCATGGTACTCACGGCTAGATTCATATCTCAAGAAGTTGGAATTAAAAAGAGGAGGAGTTGATCACAATATCTATGTGAAGAATTCTCCAAAAGATCAGTTCATGGTTCTTGTCTACGTTGATGATATCATTTTTGGTGGCAGCAGGCAGAAATCAGTGGATGAATTTGCCAACCACATGAAATCAGAATTTGAAATGTCTATGATTGGGGATCTCACATATTTCTTGGGGTTGCAAGTGATTCAAAAGAAGGAATACACTTTCATTTCTCAGGAAAAATATGAAAAAGATTTGCGGAAGAAGTTCAATATGCAAGACTCCAAACCAATGTCAACTCTGATTGCTGTTGGAACTAAACTTGGAAAGCATGAGGATGGGAACTCTGTTGATCACACCATGTACATGAGGATCGTTGGAAGCCTACTGTATCTGACAGCGACAAGGCCAGATATTGTCTTTCCAACATGCCTTGCGGCCCGCTTTCAGAGTAATCCAAAGGTGGAACATATGTCAGCAGTAAAAATAATCATGAGGTATATTCAAGGCACACATAACTTCGGGTTATTTTTTGCTGCAGGAAGGGACAGTGAATTATCAGCGTTTTCTGATGCTGACTGGGATGGGGATGTAGTAGACAGAAAGTCCACTAGTGGTGGAGCTTTCTATATTGGGCATAAATGTGTTGGCTGGTTGAGCAAGAAGCAAGAAAGTACTTCTCTTAGTACTGCTGAAGCTGAATATATCTCCACCACAAAAGCATGCACTCAACTTCTTTGGATGAAGCAGCAGCTAACAGATATTGGTGATAAGGTGGAGCAACCAATGGTGATCTATTGCGATAAAAAAAGTGCAATTGATCTTACGAAGAATCCGGTTCAACATTCTCGTACAAAACATATTGAAATACGGTATCATTTTATCAAAGAAAAGGTTGAACAAGGAGTGATTAAAATGGAACATGTTGGAACTAATGAGCAAGTGGCTGATATCCTAACCAAGCCATTGTCTGCGGTTGTGTTCGAGAAGCATCGGTTGAACCTCGGTGTTCGACCACCTCCTACTGCATAAGGAGGCACCAGAAGTCCCCTCTCCCCATTTGTTTTAACTTTTTTTATCTGCTTATGGCTGTGATGTAGGTTTATGGGGGAGATACTATCCAGGGGGAGTATGGCTTGAGCTGAACGTTGAACAAACTTTTCGGTCTTTGGTTTTATTGTCAATGGGGGAGAAAGGAATAAATTCAAGGCAAGAAATTCTTCTGTGATGAGAAGTGTAAGATTGTGATGAGAGGTTTAATAAGGATAACATCGGGCGTCATGGAGAATTTCAAAACACTAAGACCCAATTCAAGCTTTCTCTCTTGTTTTCTACACCGAGCATTGCTCACGTAGACTTAGAGTGTTGGCTGAGTTGATTCTTGCGTTTTGGATTTGCTCATGGTTGGAGATCTATTGAATTTATTCTGATTGCCAACAAACCCAAAGGGGGAGATTGTTGGAACCAGGTTCTTCAAAGAATGATTTGGTGTATGGTTTGTGTTTGTTGTCAATCCTCAGTGGAAGTTCAGGGTGTGTACCAACAAAGCGATCATACCGTTCAAGCAGAAAATAGTAGTGAAGGTGGCGCTGTTTCCCAGTGTTTGCCAAATTTTTTGGCCTAAAAATAGGCCAATAAAGTAAAGTGTTTTTGGCATAGGTACTTGCGCGCCGTGCTCTTGGAGGATAAAATACTTGCACGCCATATGTTTTTGAGGATCATAACATCAAAATTTGGCTAAGGAAATAAGGTCGTGCAAGTGTGGGTTGGGTCGCGCAAGTGAGTTGCGCGACAGAGTTTATTGAAGACAAGACTTGCGCGCCGTCAATGGACTTGCGTGCCGCCGCACAGGGGGTCCAGTTTGCCTATAAATACTGGACCACCCCTCCTCATTTCCAACAAAGTTCAAGGCCGAGAGATTGTTCGGGCTCTCGTCGCGCAGGTGGTTGAGTCGCGCAGGTGGTTGTTTTGTCGCGCAAATAGAGCTTGCGCGCCGGTTTTTTGGCTGTGCGCCCAAGGTGGTTTGGAAGAGAAAGGAAGTGGACCGCGCAAGTTTTTAGTTAGGGAAGGAAGAGTCGCGCATGTGTGTTGATGACACTTGCGCGCCAGTTTGGACTTGCGCGCCGTAGTGGGACTTGCGCGACTGTCTTGGAGAAGCGCGCCTGGTTTTGCTGAAGCCCACAGGCGTGTTTGGAGCTGCACGAAAGCTGAGAGACTACTCGGTACATTCGAGGAAAAGTGATATTCTTCTTCTGGTGAGAATCAGACTTCAATAGATCATCTACATACAACAAAGGATGCACTCTTATGCAAATAAAGAAGAGACCCTCACGTCTATAAACTGAGTGGGACTTCACCAACGGCAGTGAGCCAGGGGGAGTCAACGGGAGTGACCCGAGGGACGCAGTGAGCTATCCATGAACAATTGTAAAGGCAGTGAGCCTGGGACAGAGTGTCTGTACCCGAACTTTTGTATCCGCAGCTAGTGAAGCATAGTGGATTTAGGTACGACCGGCAACCTGTCGGCGTATGCTCCTTGGACGTAGCCCTTAGTGGTGAACCAAGTAAAAATGGTTGTGTCTTCTCTGTGCATGTGAATGTTTTCATTCTGATCATAATCATCATACAGGTTCAACAAGTTCCTACCAACGTGGGAACAAGATCCAACACATTAAAAGAAAAATTGGTCACCCTGATTCACCCCTCCCCTCTCAGGGTGTCCCGGGGTCCTTCACATTTTTCAATGGAAACAACTTTTTTCAGTGGAAGATTAAGATGAAAATTCATTTAGAGAGCATGGGTTTTGATATTTGGACTGCCATAAAATCAAAATTTAAAATTCCCACTACTGTTAGATCTTCTTGGAATGAAGCTACTAAGACAGCTTACAATAATAATTGAAAAGCTAAGAATGCTCTGTATTGTGCTCTAGGAGATGAGAAATTTAATAGAATACCTGCTTGTAATACTGCATATGAAATTTGGGATACTTTAAGTGTTTCTCATGAAGGAACAACTAATGTCAAGGAAATGAGATTGAACAACTATGCTATTAAATATGATAATTTTAAGATGATTCCTGATGAACCCATTTCTAATATGTATCTTAGGTTTAACGAAATTGTCAATACAATGATCTCACTGGGAAAAGATGTTTCACCAAAGGAGCAGATCAGGAGAATTTTGAGATGCCTACCTGAAAGATGGAGGGGAACTTCTGTTTCAATCAGAGAATCTTGTGATATTGGTAAAATTTCAGTCAAGGAACTTTTTGGTAAGTTGATGATGTATGAAGAAGAACTTAAGGTAAACAAAGAAGATGAAGACGAACCAAAAAGGAAGTCAGTTGCCTTCAAGACATCTACTTCAAAGAATAAGGATAAGGAGAAACTTCAAGCTGTAAGTGATAGCTCATGCTATGAAGAAAGTGACAGTGCATCTGAAAGTGATGCAGAAATGGCTCACATAGCTAGAAGATTTAAGAAGTTTTATAGGTAGAATAAGTTTTTTAGAAAATCAAATTACAAAGGTGACAATAATGGACACTGGAAAAAGGACTAGAAGAAATCTGACAAATCTGATGAAGTTGTATGCTCTGAATGAAAAAGAAAAGAACATATAAAAGTAGACTATCCAAAGCTGAAATACAAGAAGAAGCGTGAGTATAAGGACCAAAAGTATAAGAAACCCATGAATGATACTTGGAGTTCTTCTGAGGATAGCTCCAGTGAATCTGAAGCTTCTGAGACTGAAAACAGAAATAAGGCAAACATGTGTTTTATGACAAACAATTCTGAGGTAACATCTGAAACTCCTGCTTTAAATACATATTATTCTGGAGATGATTCTGATTCTGAAAATATGTTAAAATCTGAACTGTTTGAATACTATGATTTGTTGGACGAAACCTATAATGAGCTGAAAGACAAATACAAATGTTTAAAGAAATAGTATGCTTTAACTGTTAAACATAAATCCGATATTGACATAGAAATGGAAAGAATGATTAGTTTCTTAAAGAAAACACTGAACTAAAATTGTCAAATGAGAAAATTAGGAAGGATTTAGAAAAGTTTACAAATGGAAAAGATACTCTTACTCAAATTCTAGGTAAGAAGATTTCACTTAGATATACTACTGGTATAGGATACCAACCTGGAGAAAGAAAATTTACCAAAACTAGATTTATTTCTAAATCTGGACAAAATGTAGATAGTTCTAGTTCTGGAAGTCCATATGCTTCAACTAGTTATATTCATAGATACGGATCTAACAATGTTTATCTTTCAAAATCTGTTGATTCTACAAATTTTATAAGACCCATAAGAAAAATTTGGGTACCTAAAGTTTTATTGGCTAACCTGATTGGACCCAAGAAAAATGGGTACCAAAATCATTTGATATCTAAATCTGTTTTATATGAAACTTTCTTAAAGAGCTCCTATAGAAAGACTTGGTACTTGGACAGTGGATGTTCAAGACATATGTTAGAAGACTTCTTGTGCTTTAAAATCTTAATCAGAATTGATGGAGGTTTTGTCACCTTTGGTGATAATTCTAAAGGGAAAATCATCGGATTAGGCCATATTGGTAACACTGACTCAGTATTAATTTCTAAAGTTCTATTGGTTGAAGGACTTAAGTAGAATTTACTATTTATTTCTCAGTTATGTGATGATGGTTTTAATGTTAAATTTGAAAATGATTCTTGCAATGTTTTTAATTCTAAAAATTATTTAGTATTTTCTGCCTTGAGAAATGAAAATTTCTATGTTGTCGACTTAAAATCTTTAGCTATGCAAAATATTACTTGTTTAAATGCTTTTCACAAAGAGTATTGGATTTGGAATAGAATATTTGGACACTGTAATGTACATTCACTTAGAAAACTTACTAGGAAGAACTTAGTTAGAGACGTACCAAAACTTGAATTCCCAGCAGATAAAGTTTGTAATCTCTGTCAAAAGGGAAAGCAACATAAAGTTTCTTTCAAATCAAAGAAAGAAGTGTCAACTTCTCAAACTCTCGAGTTGGTTCACATGTATTTGTTTGGACCTTCTAGAGTTTCTATTTTAAATGGGAAGCACTATGTCTATGTTCTAGTAGATGACTATTCTTGGTATACTTGGGTATATTTTCTAGCTCACAAAAGTGAAGCTTGTTATTACTTTGTTAAATATTCCAAGTCTGTAGATAACCTTAGTGGACTTAAGATTAAAACCTTTAGAAGTGATCATGGTCGTGAGTTTGAAAATCATGAGTTTGAATCCTACTGCTCACACAATGGCTGCAGTCACAATTTCTCTACCCCTCGGACACCTCATCAAAATGGTGTAGTAGAAAGGAGGAATAGAACCCTTTAGGAAATTTCTAGAACCATGCTCAATGAGTATGACATACCTGTTTATTTTTGGGCTGAAGCTATCAATACATCTTGTTATATTATCAATAGAGTCTTGATCAGACCTATTCTTAAGAGGACCCCTTATGAGTTGGGGAACCATAGGAAACCTAAGGTTAACTACTTCAGAGTTTTTGGTTGCAAAGTCTTTATTCTTAATACCAAATATAATCTTGACAAGTTTGCATCCAAGAGTGATGAAGGAATTTTCCTAGGTTACTCTATTTATAGTAAATCCTATAGAGTTTTCAATAAGAGAACCAAATGTGTGGAGGAATCTGTTCACATAAAATTTGATGAAACTGACCCACATGAACCTAAGAACTCTCTTGAAAATCTTGAAGATGATCTCTCTGTTTTGAACCTTAATGATAAAGATAGTGGAGCTATAGTTAAAACATCAAGTTCTGGAAATTTTCCAGAACCTACTTCTGTTGATTCCCAAACTGTTGATGAACCTAAAATCTCTAGCCCTACCTTTTTGAGACCAACTATGATCCTAAAGAACCATCCTTTAGATGTTGTTTTAGGTAATATAGAAAGAGGAACAGAGACTAGAGCTTCTCTAAGAAATCAGGTTGAACATCAATCCTTTCTTTCACAATTAGAACCTAAAAATATCAATGATGCTATCAATGATGAATTTTGGGTAATGGCTATGCAAGAAGAACTAAATCAATTTGAAAGAAATAAAGTCTGGGAATTAGTAGAAAGACCTAAGGACACTTTAACCATAGGTACAAAGTGGGTGTTTAGAAACAAAGTTGATGAATCTGGAAACATCATAAGAAATAAAGCTAGACTATTTTCACAAGGTTACAATCAAGAAGAAGGAATTCACTATAAGGAAACCTTGGCACTTGTAGCTAGATTAGAGGCAATTAGGATCTTACTTGCCTTTGCATCACATCTGAATTTCAAGTTATATCAAATGGGTGTGAAAAGTGCTTTTCTAAATGGTTTTATTGTTCAATATGTTTTTGTAGAACAACCACCGGGTTTATCAAATCCTCACTTTCAAAATCATGTTTCTAAACATTCTAATGCTTTATATGGGTTAAAACAAGATCCATGAGCTTGGTATGAAATACTTACAAATTTTCTTATTTCAAAAGGATTTAAAAAAGGAATTGCTGATCCCATTCTTTTTATAAAAAGAATTTCAAAAGATATTTTAATAGTACAAATCTATGTTGATGATATTATTTTTGGATCTTCTAAAAATTCTTTATGTACTAATTTTTCAAAGGTTATGCAAAATGAGTTTGAAATGAGATTAATGGGAGAGCTAAAGTACTTTTTTGGATTTCAAATCTTTCAAACTAAAGATGGTATTATTTTAAATCAAATTAAATATACTAAGGATTTATTAAAACGTTTTGGTATGGATAGTATTAAGTGAGGTTACACACCTATGAGTACCACTTGTAAATTAGATATTGATGAAACTGGGAAACCAGTAGATCAAACTAATTATAGAGGTATGATTGGGAGTTTACTTTATCTTACTTCTAGTCAACATGATATTATGTTTAGTGTTTGTATGTGTGCTAGATTTCAAGCTAACCCTAAAGAGTCACACTTACTTGCTGTTAAAAGGATTTTCAAATATCTTAAATATACTGCTAATTTGGGACTGTTTTACCCAAAAGGACAATCATTTGATTTAATAAGTTATTCAGATGCTGACTTTTCTGGATGCAAGTTAGATAGAAAGAGCACATATGGAACATTTCATTTACTTGTAAAGTCCCCAGTATCATTGTGTAGTAAGAAACAGAATTCAGTTCCATTATCTACTGCGGAAGTAGAGTATATAGCTGCTGGTAGTTGCTGTGCACAGATTTTGTGGATGAAACACACTTTATTGGACTATGGGTTTGATTTTAAACATGTTTCAATTAACTGTGATAACACTAGTGCAATCAACATCTCAAAGAACCATGTGTCTCACTCTAGAACCAAATACATTGATGTTAGACACCACTTTCTAAGAGATCATTATCAAAGATGTTATATAACTCTTGAATTTATAGGCACTGAACTCTAATTAGCTGATATTTTCACTAAGACTTTATGTTCAGAAAGATTGAGTTTCATTAGACATGAATTAGGAATGATAAATTACTCTTAAACTGTTAGGAGAAACCTCACTGTTAGGAGAAACCTCTCCATTAGGAGAAACCTCGCCGTTAGAAGAAACCTCACTGTTAGGACAAACCTCACCATTAGGACAAACCTCACCATTAGGATAGACCTCACCGTTTAATGACACCTCACTGGTACATATCTCGCGCTGTTTTAAATTTTTTTATTAAGGCCGAGACTTCAAACCGTTTTTAATATGAGATTTATTTTATATGTGAATCCTAAATGAAATTAAAACTAACTCTAGACATCACTCAATCACCGCGAACCCATCTGTTCGAAACCCTTCTACCTAAAACCTCTCAAGCTCGCAAAATCCTAAGCCTCAGAATCTGAAATGGCCCGTGTGAAGCGACCCTCAGTGGATGAAGGGAGTGATTCGCCACAAGATAACAAACATAAAGTAACCAATGTTGGTGATAGTGGAAGGAGTAGAAGTGTTGTTCGATGAAATCCTGTGAATCTTCATTTATTGAAGTGGGAAATTGTAGTGGAAAAGGACATAAGTGAGGAATGGATATTGGAAAGAAATTCCTTGATTCTGAAGACCTTAAAAGAGAAAGGATGGATCAAATGCTTCATGAACAATAATAGACTATATTATCCAGTACTGGTAAAGGAGTTCTATGAGTTTGTCTATTTTGAGATTTCAGAAGAGATGAATAGAATGATTTCATTTGTGAATGGTCAAAAGTTTTCATTTTCATCAGTTGAATGGGCTGCGAACCTTAGAGTTCCTCATAGTGGTGATTTTGGATTTTATTCAAAATCCATACCTACTGCTAGTGACTTTTTCAAATATGAGGATGCCTTGTTGGAATTGATAGGAAATGGAACCCCTAGAAAGATTATTGTTGCAGAAATGGAAGGGGAGGATAAACTACTTTTTATGTTCATTAAGCATGTGATTTTTCCAAGGAGAGGAGATTTTTCTACCCTCATATTTCAGGATATTTATTTGTTGTATATATTAAAGCATGGAGTAAAGGTGAATTTGTGCATATTTCTAATGATTCAGATTGAGTATATGACTAGATCGAAGTCTAAGTCCAATGCACGTTTCTTTTCTAAGTTTATTTCTATTATGTTGAAGGCAAAGGAGGTAGCTAGACCTTAGGATGAAACTGTTGTGGTTAAGGATAACTTTTTCCTCACCATGACTGTTTGTATGTTTATGAAGGTTAGCTGGAACCCTTGGAAGAAATCATGGGTTAATGATGAAGGTAAAGCCTATGACAAGTACACTCCGGTGGACCATCCTTCTAGACCAAAGGATGTGAGGGATCCCGTACTTGGAATAGATAATCTAGAAGCGGTCTACAGTGATAATGAAGCTGAAGTTGAGGAGGAAGAGACATCCGTTGAGGAAGGAGGAGACCCAGATTTACCTTCTAGTCTTGTGCACCAAAATATTTCCTATGGAGCAGCTAGCCCTCCAAAAGAACTACCAAAGAGAGAAACTATTCTGAAGGACAATGATACTGAGTCCACTGAAGAAGATGAAGAAGAAGCATATCGGAATGTTGCCAGGGACACCTCTGAAGAGGATGAGGCAACCGAATCCGATCATTTTTCTCATGGAGAAAAGGAGGCTGTTGTTGAAGCAGATGATGAGGAAAATGAAGAAGAAGAGCTCAGTTTGAGCCCTCTGATATATAGTACAGTCAGGATAATTCCTGATCAGGAAGCAGAAGTAGCATCTACTTACATTGATGAGAGAGTTTTGAGCCCTTAGAGCAAATGGTTGTTGCATCTGCTGAAGTTGTAGAGGATGTTGTGGAATTACCTCAAGCAGAACAGTTGGAGGAGATACCTCAGGAGAATGCTATAAGTGACGGGGAGCATCTTGGTTCAGTTTTTGTAATATATGACAATGAAGGTTGGACATCAAATCTAGGATATATGGTTCTTGGACTTAATTATGAAGATTCAGATGAGGAAGACCATCCCCGAAGGGAAACAGTTATCCTACCTGTTGTGGCTGAAAATTTGGCAACCAAGGAGGACCTTCAGTCCTTAAAGGATGAAATGAAAGAAGCACTGAGAGAGTCAGTGGCAGATTTGAAGTAAAGTCTAGTTTATGAAATGAGGAGTGTGGAGCAATCCCTGGAGCTATCTCTGAGATGTGTTGTTTCAAGTCCAGTGAGGGGAATGATGGATGAAGTTAAAGTATTCCATACTCAAATTGAAAGTTGGACAAGAGCTGTGGTTTCTCTAAGAAAATCTATTGCTTCGTTGACTGCCATGAACAGCTCTCAAACCCAATTGAATACTAATATCAGATATATCAAAGAAGTAGTTAAATAGTTTGTGGAAGTATTTGGGGATTTTAAGAAATCAGTCAAGGAACATTTGAATAGTCAAGATGAACTTGTTCAGAAGGGTGTTAGTAATCTAACACAATCTTTCAAGGAGATAGTAGCTTTCTTGGTAAAACCCCTTCCCTCATCCAGCTCTACTCTGAATATTGACCAGATCAGAACTGTGATCCAGGAAGATTTGGCTAAGGCCAGTACCAGTGGCACCTCAGATACTCAGATCCTTACTACCACTAGGGAAGTTAGTAGTTTTGTTCTTGATCACCTACGGGAAGCTACTTCTTATCAAGAGGTAATTAAGAAAAAGGGGGATTCTTACTTTGACAAGGTCTATACCAAGAATCAAATGACCAATAATTTCAAGCTCTTGATGGAGAATATCAAGTTGCCTCCTGTGAATCAAGCTTTTAGAGAACAGGTTAGTAAGATTAGGGAGCTTACTCCTGTCTTGGATAAAATCATTAAAAATTGAGATGATTTTGTGTCAGTAATGGAGAGAGGAGGTAGTATTATTATGGACTTCAGGAACCTGTTGCTACCATTCTTGC
Organism: Viscum album; assembly: GCA_963277665.1. Taxonomy (NCBI): domain Eukaryota; kingdom Viridiplantae; phylum Streptophyta; class Magnoliopsida; order Santalales; family Viscaceae; genus Viscum; species Viscum album. The sequence goes on from OY728140.1 coordinate 660,901,557, forward strand.
ATGTGGATGCCAGACCTGTGATTGTCCCTCCTTTCCTTCCTGCCTCTGCCTCTAGGAGTACACCTCAGTTGACTCCAGTTCAGGCTATTCAAAGTTTAACTCCTATGATCACACAGAGAAGCACAAATTTCATATCCGGTACAGTTTCAGTGGCTGATCCTCCAATTTTTTTTTCATCTATTCCCAAGACATATACTCAATCTGAACCTTCACCCTCTTCTATTCCTAAGGAAAAGGCTCCTGTTCCAGAGGAATATTGAGTGATTCTAGATGTTTTTTATGGGATTCACTTGTATTTTCTCTTGTAATACTGACTTTATCAGTTTGTATCTTTTGTGATTTAATGGAAAGTTACTCTTACATTATCTACTTTACTATGTTTCTGTGTAATTTGTTCTCTTTTAGTCTCTACATTTCTCTGATTCTACCCATATTTTTGTTAATCACAAAGGGGGAGAAAATGGAACTCATGAGACCTGGGAGTGTAATTTCAAGGGGGAGAATGCAAGGGGGAGAAAAAAATGAGAATTTTTTTTTAAAGTTTTTTTTAGGAAATTTTTTCTCCCACGCCATTTTAATTTTCTTAATAATTTGGCATAAGTTTTGATTATAAAAAAGGGGGAGAATGTTGAACCCTCTGGACAATTAGTTGAACTTATATTTTGATAATCCCAGTTTTGCTCAATTATAGTTTGATAATCCCTATATTGATTAATGATTAATTACTTATTTCAGTATTTCTGTACACCATGAACATATTCATATATTATAATTTTAATATTATCTTCAAAGAATTCTGTTACTAGATGGATATATATTCTAACTTGACCCATTCTTCCAATAGAATTCTTAAACAGACAAGTTGTCACCGTTACAGAACAAAGCTACCGATACATCAAGTCCACCAGTACAACAAGTCTACTGATACGTGAAGGTCACTGATACATCATGTCTACCGGTACCACAAGTCTACCATTATGCAAGACTACCGATACAGAAAAGTCACCGTTATGCAAGCCTACCGACATAGACAAGTCTATCATTATGCAAGCCTACCGATACAAACAAATCTATCGTTATGCAAACCTAAATATACAGAAAAGTCTACCATTATTCAAGCCTACCGATACAGACAAGTCACCGTTATGCAAGCCTACTGATATAGACAAGTCTACCATTATGCAAGCCAAACGATACAGAAAAGTCACTGTTATGCAAGCCTACCGATACAGACAAGTCACTGTTATTAAAGACTACCGTTACAGACAAGTTACCAAAGGATGTCTACCGATAGAAAGGCTACTGTTACACGAAAGGTCACCGGTACATTAATTCAACCGCTACCGATCAAGTCTATCGACAGACATGAAGTCTACCGATAGAAAGGCTACCGTTATACAAGAGGTTACCGATACAAACACTTACCGATACACAAGGATACCGATATCCATAGCTACCATTCCAAAGAATCTGACGCTGCCTTAATTTCTTTATCTTTATTTAATCTAACCAACAATCATATCATGTATATTTTAATGCTCTGTCATTTATTTAATGAAGGTTGTTGGATGTCAGGGAACCGTACCTCGTACCTGCAAAAAGAAATCATTTCCTTTCCTGGAGATCGTGCTATAAAAGTATGTGTTGCTGCACAAGAGACAAGATACGACACACGATATACAATATATGAGATACAAGGAAAATACAGAAGTGATACAAGCGACATGCACAAGAAGATATCATACAGATATACATGCACAACCAATAAGACACAGAAGCTCATACACACTCAAGCTTACTCATGAAGAGTTCTCTACTTTCACAAGGATTTTGAAGAACATCATCAACTACATTTTCACTATCTGTGAACCAGGATGTCAAGAAAACGACACTCTGTTTTCCTGACAGAAACCAGAAGTGGACTCAGAACCATTTCTGATCAAATTTGAAGGAGTCCAGATCTACACTTCAATCACTAGAGCCATTCTAAATTCTATATCTTGCTCAGTGATTAATTATTTACTTTACGAAAATTGTATGTCATCAGTTTTAATTTACACATACACTGTCTCCTGAACCTTAACTGGAGGAACTATAAATCCTCATTCAAACTCTTTACATCTTCTATTTCCCACTGTGGATAGTGGTAGAGGTCGTGTGTGACCTGGACATCTATATTTGCTATTGTTTTTGTTTCCCATGAAGAACTGTGGTAGAGGTCTTTGACCTGGACAGTTATAAACTATTGTGAAGCCCTATCCAGGGTGTGGATCAATTTTATATAAAGTGTTGAGAGGAATAAGTCTTGGCTTGAGACTGATCCTCTTGGTTATTTCTGCTGTGATTTATTTAGTTTTATCTAGAACCTTTTATTCAACTGCTAAGTGCTTTAAAACTTAAACTGTTTTTCAAAATTACTCTGATAATTGAATTAGAAAGTGTTTTCATTACTTGAAAATCATTAGGTTAGTTTCAAAAACTAATCTGATCTTCTGATTAGATTAACTGGGAATTAATCAATCCCTTGAGAACTTAACTAAAAGTTTGCTTTAGTTCAAATTCACTAAAATTCAATAAGTATTTTAAATTGCGTAATTTTAGTAAATGATTTTTTAAACAGAAATTTTAATTGGAACTCAATTCACCCCCCCCCCTCTTGAGTGTCCACTATGACCAACATTTATTATTTATAATCTCATTTATTTAAAACATTCATTGATGAGGTAATCATTACATCATCATTGTGTCATAAATAGATTTATTTATTTGATGTATAAAAATTAAAAATAAAATACCATGATGTATTAAATAATTTTAGATTTTTAATGAATATTTATAGTAAAATATATCAATTATATAACCCCATATTAAAATTTATTTACTAAAATATATATTTTTTGTCATTTTTGTCTATACATTATGTTAATTAATATAAAGTGTCATTATCACATCCAAGTGGCTCCATGGGGTCCCAAAATCAACCCAAGGATGGACATTTTTGGAAATGTATCAACCAATAGTATTAGGTAACATTTTAGTGTAATTTAATATTATTTTAATAATATATGTTTACCCTTATTTTCCAGATTTTCCCTTTAACCATGGTAAATAAAATATTTACTGAAGTAAATATTCATAATGTCTAAAAATAAAAGTTATCTATTTACACAATTTGGGCATCCTTATTCCAAATATGGAATCCATTTTTCCAAACTCAAAACACAAATGTGGAGGAAATTAATTTAAAATTAATTCCACTTGTCCAAACAAACAACATGTTTTTAAGAAATAATAACTTTTAAAAGATTGACACTTGTTTATGTCAAATTTCAAAATAAAATTACTTACAATAAAAAATTGGATTTAATGGTAAAAATATAATCTAATTAAAATTTAAAACCAAATAAAAGGATAATATAACAATATAAATAAATTAGATTAAAATGTAGTTTTGAATTAAAATGTAGTATTTTGAACTATTCATAAAAAATGAACTTTATCAAAAAAATACCAAAATATTACCCAAAGTAAATTTTTATGTCAAAATTATATAGAAGAATTTTATTTTTTAAAATGTAACCTAAAAAGGTGAAAAAAACTATATTTAAAAAGGTTTTTCCATCAAAAGGTGGTAAATCGATATTTTAAATAATATTAGAGTATTTATGCTTAAAATTGGATTCAATAACATTCTAAGCCTAGAAATTTTATTGAATAATTGTAAAAACATTTAATAAACTTTTTTAATAATATTTTAATTATTTCTATTAATTCCCTTCAATACAATAGCTATGTGCTAACTACTATTTAAAATAATAATATTATTTTATTATTTTTTAGTATAACTCAACATTGAGTGCAACTTAAGATTTCAAAGAAACCCATTGTTGCTTGTTGGGTACGCCATCAAACATAGAATCCCCTTTGAATTAAAATTAATATATAATTAAAAAATATTAATAAATTTGAAAATTCCATATTCTTTATTTACATTGGACGTTAGAACCCCCCCATTGGGAACTGGGTCCTCATAATTTCAAAATTGGTCTCGGAAACTTCATTAAAAGTCCCACATTGAGAAAAGAGTCAATAAAACTATCACTTTAAAATAAATAAAGTGAATTATAAAAGTCACCCAAGATAACTCATACTAGGATTCCTGGAAAACATGGATATGGAGAAGAAACTAAATATCGAGTTCTGATAGAGTGTGATAGAAAACATGATCAGGAAAATTTTAACCACCAAAAAACCACAAACTTGTGATAGGTTAAATGACCTTTGGTTCCCCAGTAAAAAAATTAAACTGACAACGTTTTTGTATAATGTTTTATTTAAGAATGTTAGATAATTTATTTATGGGATTTTCTAAGTACATAAGGAAATATACTTACTTTTCAATTAGAGTTTCATCCTTTAATAAGTTTCTACCAAAAACTCGCCTTTTCTCCAAATGATGAGTATTCAATATGAATTAGTCACAGCTAAAGTACTAGAATTAAGTTCTATAGAGTCACATAATCCACAAAATATGAACTATATATTTCTCTTGTCTTTAGACATTAACCAAAACCAAAACAGTTAGTACAAGATCAGATAATCTCCAAAAAAGATAATACCTTATGAAAATAAATACTATTATTAATCCTCAAAATTAAACAAACAATGACCAATGATCAGTAAAGACCATTCAATAAACAAATGTCCTTAAAATTCTATAAATTAACCAAAACTATGATTGTAAACCAAAACTCCAAAGAATTTAATCACATAGTCTTCCACAATAAATCTTAAAATTTATCTCTGAATAACATCGACTAATCATTATGTCTCATAATTAATTGTAATTATCCAAATCACATATCATCTATGATAGGTTAATCATTTCAATAAATAACCCAAATCTCCATATGTCTATAATAAGGACATATATTCTTCCAAAATAAAATTTCACCATTACTCTCAAATTGAAATCCCATAGTATTCTATTTTTTATAGGCATATAGTTTCCCAAAAAGAGAAAATGTCTTCATAAATAGCCTTTATCACTTAATCCCCAAATCATTTTACTATATTAAGGATCTACATTTGATAAAAAAATATGATCTCAAATCAACTTATTCTTGATCAATAAAATCATTTAACTAAAAAGAATAAGTCTTATTATCCATAGACTTACTATAGGCCAGTGGTAGGAAATAAATCCAAATCTCACTTTGGTTTTGGGTTTGATTCTCATATCTTTATCCTATGCGATGGGTTGTCACACATTCTGTGTGTTATCCTTTTCCAAAAAATATAAAATTTTATAACATTCACAAAATGAGATGAACTCCTCAAAAATAACCATAACTTGATTTAACCTCAATGGTTGTCTTATTCCTCTCATTTTAATCCCAACTCATAATATCCTCAATTTATTAATTGATGATGTCTCATATATATTTACAATTATTTTTACCTCCATAAAATAACACTATTCTCAAAGAAAGAACATCTTACCTTGATCATTGTGTCCACCTGGTTTCATCGTCATCTTGTTCACATAGATAGATGGTCCGTTCATTGCAAAAATTATTTAGAGATCCCTCAAAAATATATTCGTCCTTTATCCAAATATACCTCGTACAACTTGGGTCATGTGGATGATCCTAGAAAAAAAAATTTGAAAAAAAAATGTATGACATATAATTTCAAAACATCTGATAAAACATTCTTTTTATAAAACATTCAGACCGAGTTTTATTTGAAACATTCAATCAATGGTCCTTTGAAAATAACATAAGTATGTGCTGAAAGACTATAATTTTGAGAAAATATAAATAGGTTGCGCAATTGTCTCCTTCTTCAGCACCTTTTTTAAAATCATAATACACTTAAAAATCTTGTGATAAGGTAAAATATTTGAGAATCCCTTGATAATATGTACCTTTATTGAAAATATGATAATATTGAGAGAATAAGATTTTATTAAATACAATCCATGATCAAAGATGGTATCGAGGTATATAGGGGTTTTTGATATCTCAAAAAATTTCTGGTGAGTGAGGTGTATGTTAGGAAATGTCTTAGAGTCATCTGCACATGACATTGCAATAATTATTTCAAGCAATTCATCGGGAAGAGATATGAATGTCGTCTGAGATCCTACTCCTTTCATTTGTAACAAACTTTCCATGATATAATAATGTTATAAAATAAGGATTTAACTTAAATAAAAGACATAGATAATAACCATGTGACTAACAAAAACTCATAATCCCTAAAGTTGTATAATCTGACCTCTGATACCAACTATAAGGACCCGACCTTAAACATTACATAATATTGACTTAAATTAATAATTCACATTGTCGATATTTTAAAATTTATAGATTTATAGAATTAGGTCATAACATATACATAACAACTTGAAATTTATATGTAGACACTTCTACATAGTATCCATTTCTTACAAAATAAAAACTCTTAAAAAAAGTTATGTCTAGTTTCATGTTATAGATAGCATGACTTTTCCATGATCCAAACCTTGACCATATTCATGTTTAAGTCCTATTAAAAAAATTTCAAAAACATGGGATCAGAAAAAAAATCTCATTAAGGGATATAAGAAAAGGAAATAAAACATTAGTCCATTAATACATACAAGTCAATGAAATCATACTTCTCAATCTTTAACATACCACCCAAGATCATAATATTTATGAATAACAAATGAAAATCATAAATCATGAATATAACTTTTTGCATCCATATAATACACGTTTTGTAGCTTTTATAGCTATTTAGAGAGTTATATTTGAAATACCCATCACAATATATTCCTTAAATCTCTTAGGAGAAATATTTACATTTACCTCAGTCATGTTACCCAATGCATTGGAGAGCTATCTCAGGCTCACCCACACTAGGTTTATCATGGAACCACTCTTATACGTAACCAATTCCCAATAACCATAACATATTCATGAAACATAAAACAAGAATAAAAGAAAGTTAACATTTTTAAACTGAAATCACAAAATATCATTTCAATATATTGACATAATCAATGCTTTATCAAATCATTTGCATAACCATTTAAAAACAGTTAATAATGATATTTTTGAATCAAAGTGTCCCATACCAATTTCAAGCTTTGGATGGAAATTTAATTTCAAAACATTCATGTCTAGATAAATAAATCATTAAAACTTTCTTAAAACATGTTTATTAAGGAGAACGATTTATATAAACAAATCTTTACAACATTTAAAATGATATTTTAGTTAAAGAATTCTTAACCAAATGAGAGATGCTTGAATACAAATAATTGAGGAATAAAATTAATCAATTCTTATAATATCATGATAATAATGAGATTCAATATATAATATGTCAAAGGGAAGTATATAAACCATATAAATGTGAATTGGTGTATAACAGCAAAAAAATTATCAATATAATGTTAATTGAGACAAAGTCCCTTGTAAAGATCATAACCTTAGATTAAGGACAAATAAATGACATAATTATGTATCAAAAATAAAAAAAACACCCAATATAAGAGGATATTATGCGTAAAATAATCAGTGTCCATTAAACATATTCATATCATGACATAATTAAGAAGTATAAATTCAGACCAATGAATGCAAATTGGGTGAAGAATTCTTTAACATAAAATAAGTCTTTAACTAAAAGGGGAGGGTGAAAGGTTCTCTGACAATGATCATATCCTTAAATTAATGATAAATCCATGAAATAATTATGTGTTACAAATATAAATAGACCAAATATAATTTTATATTATGTTTAAAACAATAATAGGTCATTCACACATATTTATAGCATGACATAATGAAGAAGTAGAAATTCAGCCCAAAAATGGAAATTGGGTGAAGAAGTTCCCTTTCCTCGTGTTCGATTTGACTCATTTGTACCTTGTTCTTCCTAATTAATAAACTTAAGTTACTATATAAATTCTTTAGAAACTTTTTCAAGTTTATTATTCTTTTTATATCACTTATTACCTTGCAATAACAATTAGTTAATTATTTGAGTTCATATCACACTTTTTTTCGATGTTCAGAATTTGAGTTAAAAATGAACTTCTTATAATTACAATTTGTCCATGTGGTTAAATTACATTATCTTCAGAATTATATTCATGATTTTGATATAATATATATATTATATATCCATAATATATGCATTTATAATAGTCTATAACATTTTGACATAAGAAATGAAATTCACTATTCAAGGAGATGGTAAGTCGTACATACGCATGAATGCTACATTCATTTCTTTATTAATTTTTAAGGAAATGAAATATTAATGATACATAGGTATATTATAATTCTAGTATAATATCATATTTTATATATGTTACATAATTTAATTAACACCATCATTTATAGGTTCCATGTATGTTATGAACGATTAATATCACTTTGAGGGGGCGGTAATCCGCACTTCCTCTAATGAAATTATCATATATATACTACATTATAAGAAAAAAAGTATGTTCTAAATGAGAATTACAGAAGCATATTGATAAAATAAAATAAAATATATATCATATATAATTATAGTGCTATCATAATGGACACCATTAGAGGTTGTTGGAGATATTTGAATAATCATCGTTTCATGAGGAAGTAGTTCGCAGTCCACAGAAACAGAATGTTCGTATCCATTAGATGGAGGTGTGTAGAAGTGTAGTTAGAATAAATCACATAAAAACAACCTAGTATTTCGAAGATACTGGTTTTGTTATAAAATAATGGAATAAAGAGATTTTATGGGCTTGGGGAAGTAAAATAAATGAAAATAACTTAAGAGAAGACGTTACCTTAAAAAGAAGTATCTCCCTTTGGTTTGAACTGAAAGGTTTTCTTGAATTTCCTTCTACCAAAGAGAAGGCTTCTAGAAGGAAAAGATGGATGTATGGAGATTAATTTGGTAGAGTTGGGATGAGCCATGTGGCTTGAGAGATATGAGTAATTGGTTAGAGGTGATGGATTTTTATAAGGGGGGGGAGGGGCTCTTTAGCAATGTTTGAAAACATTATTTTATGATAAATAGATTATCATGACCCGTTCTCGGGGCCCGTGCCGTGACTACCCCAAGCCCGCCTTCCATAGGCCAGGGGCTGGCGACTAGCACCAAGGAGTAAATCCCGATAAAAAGGGAAGGCATTTCCTTTGTAAAGTAAACAAGCACCATAGAGTAAGCAAGCGGAAAAAGTAAACACTAAGTAAATACTGGTACAACAGTAAGTGCGGAAATGTATGTGGGCCAGTATATAAACCCAAACTGAAAGGAAAGTACAACTCAAACGGGAAAACAACAACTGAAAAGTAAAAGCCGCTACGCCGAGATGTCCACTGGGAATCCCACCTGAAGGGTGGGTACAGATAGCTCCACTGCTCCCCGGGTCCCGCAGTCCCCTCCGAGTACTTCCCGCCCAGTGGTCCATCTCCAGGTATCGTCCTGCTCTGCAAGCCTCAACCACGATCAATGTTGTCCGTCATATGCAACCAACACAACGTAGTGCGGGCATAGCCCGTGCAGGGGTGAGAATAAGGTACTCAGTAGGGACCCCGAGACCCCCGAAGGTCTCCCAAAATCCACAAAGGATAAACCACAAAGGAAAAATACATTCACGGAGTAACAACCAACACTGCTTAGGTATATTCCCATACATATACATAAGTCATCAATTCCAAAACGCTCCAACCTCCGATCCCAAGTACAACCCAGTCCACACAGGAAAGTATATGTATTCCACACAGGAAAGAAAAACGTAGTCCACACAGGATAGCACAACACGATCGACACAGGAAAGCAAACAGGATTCAGCTCACACAGGTATACTTCTTCGAAAGATGATAGAGATGATCACTGATCCATCTAAGTCATCGGACCCACAAAGGATCGATAGGTACTAACCCCCGCAAAGACCCACACATGATCGGTAGGAAACTAACCCCTACAATGACCCACACAGGATCGGACCCACACAGGATCTGTAGGTGGTGGCTCACATAGAACCGCTGAGCGCTGACCCACACAGGATCGGACCCACACAGGATCGGTAGCACTGATCCACACAAGATCGCTGAGTGCTATAGTCGTCGTCGTCGAATCCACTAAGGATCTCTGCACAGTCGTCGTCGCAGTCACAGCAGCAGTCGCAGCCAGCTCTAGGGTTCCCGCACACAGCAAGCTCGTTCGGGAGGGTCCGCTCCACGAGCTGAGAGGATGATACCTCAACTAACACAAAGTCCAGAGTTGATGTATCCAGAAGTTCTGTATCGTCAACAGGAACTCAACGTCTCAGACGGTGCGTCAATCGGACGCCCGGTCTGAGAGTTATTGGATTTTTCGTCCCTGGGGCCCGGTTGGTTTTTAAGGCAAAACCAACCCGACCGTACTCCACCTGTATCCAAACCTCGGGCGGAGTAAGCCAAAAGATCCGTCTCACTAAGTGGAAACCAACAAAGTCGACGGCACGTCAATAGGACGTCCGTAGCTCAAGACATGAGCGTTTCCGCTCCGAGGGCCCGGTTGGTTGCGTGTACGAACCAACCCGGCCAAACTCAAAGTAATCTGAAACCTTGAGTGCGATATATCGAAACGACTGTCCCGTTCCAAGGATCGTGTCGCCGTAGACGGCACATTGATCAGAGGTACGTAGCCTGAGTTATGGGCAATTGAACCCAAATGATCCGAAAATGGGGGTTTCGGGCCCGGACCGACCCGGCCCGGGACCCCCAGGGTCGGCCTGAACCGGGTCGACCCGCCCCAGGTCCGGGTCGGCGCGGCAACGCTTGGCCCGGCCCGGCGGGCCCGGTCTGGCGACCCGCGCGCGGGGCGCGCTGCTCGGCTGCTCGGCCAAAACAGCCAAGCCGTTTTGGCTCGCACGGGGGGGGGGGGGGGGGGGGGGGGGGGTTGTACCCCCAGTTTTCTATAACCACGGCCCCTTAATTGGGGCTGAATTTATGTCCGGACGGGGGAATTAATTCCCTCGGCTCCTCCCTATCCGGCCGGCCCGACCTGGCCGGCCGGTTCCTGCTCAACGGGACCGGCGATGGTCGGTCCCCTTCCAGCTCCGATGCCGGTGGACCGGTCCGGCCGCCGGTCACCTTGCTCCGCCGCGGCCCGGAACCGGCCGTGGCCCTTGTCGTCCGGCACGGCATAACGGCGCTGTGCCCCTCCGCCGCGGCCCCGTTACTGGCCGCAGTATTTTCGGGTGTCTCCGACGCGGCGCGATGGCATCGCGTCCTTGTATTAATTCACAGCGCAGCGCGACGGCGCCGCGTATTTCTTGCCGCATAAACCCACACGGTACGATGGCACCGCACCACTTCTATATCGAACCAAAAGAATCTAACAAGAATAATAAGGAGGTGGGTCGGCCGTGTTTGTGCGGTCCAGCCCCCCTCACGTTAATCGATAGGAGTTGGTTAAAAATTCACGAAGAAATTCAGGGATGTAAACACGAACAAATTAATTAATTACAATCCCCTACCTCGGTTTCAAGAACGGTGCAGGTCAACGAGCCGCAGATGACGAGCGTCGCAGAGGTCGAGCATCGCGGAAAAAGAACGTCGATTCCGTTGTCGTCGAGGTGCGTCCAAAGAGGAAACGTCGTTGGAGAAGTTCTCCGCATTCTTCAGCGGATATGTTCTTCGTTGAAGTACGGTGTTCTTCGTCGGAGTCTGAGGTGTTCTTCACATTTGTCATCGAAGATGTTCTTCGTTGGAGATGAAGAAGATCTTCACGCTTCCCAAAACCTCTCAATGACAAGACTCTAACAACAAAATAAAATAAGCTCCTTTCTTATTTTATTAACACAACAATCCTTTTTAAATTCAAGAGTTTGAATTTCAAAAACTCACATTAAACTTACAACATTAATTCCATAAGTTTAATAAACTTAAGTTATCAACATTTAATGGGAGTTGAGAGGGGTTAGAGGATATGAAGGGGTGCGGTTTGTGTGGGCCCCACCACCCTCATAACCTCCCAAGGGAGGTTGGGTGGTTACCCAACTTCCATCAAGAACTAAACACTTAGAGTAAAAATAATAAAAATTTTAGAATAATTATAAAATAAATTTACACAATTTTTATCATCAACTCTCTTGAAAATGCAACTCTAGAACAGGTGTTCCTAAGAAATTATCGGCGTTGCGGTTCCATCGGTGCCCTCAGAATTCAATTCCGGGCACCGGTTCAAAAGTTAGAAATTCAAGCTCGTTCGTTCACTGAACATACCCGAGCCAAACATCAGATAGAAATTTCGGGCACTCCGGGCCTCGGAATCAAGTGTCGTATGAAATCGCGTTCTTGTAAAATTCCAAAGACAATTAAGAAAAAAATTTCCCTTGAATTTTACGGGTATTTACATTACTCCCACCTCAGGGCTTTACGTCCCCATAAAGATACATCATAACTAGGGAAACAAATGAGGGTACTGAGCACGCATCTGAGCCTCCCGCTCCCAAGTGCTCTCTTGAAGGTTCTCATGCTGCCATCTGATGCGCACTAGAGGAATCCACCGTCCACGCAGGACCCGCTCCTATCGATCCACGATCTCCACTGGGACCTCCGTAAAAGTCGCCCCATCATCAATGTCTAGATCTCCATGGTCAATGATGTGCGTCAGGTCGTGCAAGTATCTCCTCAGCTGAGATACGTGGAAGACATCGTGCACCCAGTGCAACTGAGGTGGTAGAGCCTGGTGATAAGCCACCTCACCAATCCTGCTGAGGATATGGAACGGTCCGATGAAGCGTGGAGACAACTTGCCGCCTCGGCCAAATCTCTATAATCCATGTCGAGGTGAGACACGCAAAAAGACGTGGTCGCCATCCTCGAACTCTAGTGGCCTCCGCCTCCTGTCGGCATAAGACTTTTGTCGGCTCAGAGCTATCCTCATCCGCTCCTGGATGACCTGGACCTTCTCTGTCGTGGCCTGGACCATCTCCGGTCCCACAAGTGCTGACTCCCCAGGGTCTGTCCAGCACAAAGGAGATCTACAAGGTCGGTCGTACAATGCCTCATATGGTGCCATCCTGATGGTGGAGTGGTAGCTGTTGTTGTACGCGAACTCCACCAAGGGTAGGTGGTCCTCCCAGCTGCGACCAAAGTCGAGGACACATGCACGGAGCATGTCCTCGAGAGTCTGAATGGTCCTCTCCGTCTGACCATCCGTCTGAGGGTGAAAGGTTGTGCTCAGATGTAGCTGCGTCCCGAACGCCTCCTGCAACCCCTTCCAAAGCCGATAAGTAAAGAGAGCATCTCGATCAGAGACGATAGATGATGGCACACCGTGAAGCTGCACAATCTCTTGAACGTAAAGTCGTCCCAAGCTCTCCATTGAGCCCTGCTCTCTGATGGGTAAGAAGTGATCCGACTTGGTGAGTCGGTCGACAATCACCCAAATGGAGTTGTGACCTCTGGAAGTGCGTGGAATTCCAGTCACGAAGTCCATAGATATCCCGCCCCACTTCCACTCCGTGACCTCCAAGGGTTGTACCAAGCCTGCTGGTACCTGGTGCTCAGCCTTCACCTGCTGGCAGGTGAGGCATCGTGAAACGAACTCTGCCACAGCCTTCTTCATGCCCGGCCACTAGTGCTGTTGTCTGAGGTCCTGGTACATCTTTTCCACTCCAGGATATACAGCTAAAGGAGAAGTGTGGAACTCTCTCAGCACCTCCTCTCGTAATGAGACTGGTACCAAGGTACGTCCTCTGAAAAGGATGTCGTGCTCTGCTCCAAAGGAGAAACCATCAGGTGCCTGTCATGAGGATATCTGTGCACGCCGTGTCTCATAGTCAGTGTCCCCATGCTGTGACTCTCTGACCCGCTGTAGTAGTGGAGGAGTAACTTTGAGAGACTGAAGGAAGTCTGATCCATCTCTATCCACAAAGGATATCTACAAAGAGGCTAGCTGCTCTGTCGCCTCCTCAAGTAGCTGAATGCCCATCCTCCTGCTGAGAGAATCAGCTACCACGTTCCCATTTCCAAGAGTATTGACTATCTCAAAGTCATAGTCCTGGAGGAACTCGATCCATCACCGCTATCTTAGATTCAGATCCTTCTGAGAGAAGATGTATCTAAGACTTTGATGGTCAGAAAAGACTGTAAAGCGTTCGCCCATCAGGTAGTGTCACCAAGTCTTCAGAGTGAATACCATTGCTGCTAACTCCAGGTCATGGGTAGCGTATTTCTGCTCATGCGGCCTCAACTGACGTGATACATAGGCGATCACGGCCCGCTTTTGAATTAGGACACATCCGAGTCCGGTCCCTAATGCATTGCAGTAGACTGCGTACCCTACTCCTTCCTCAGGAAACTTCAAGATAGGTGCGCTGGTCAATCTCTGTCTCAGCTCCTGGAAACTCTACTGACATCTGTCTGACCACACGAAGGGTTTCCCCTTCTTCGTCAAAGCTGAGAGTGGTGATACAACTCTATAGAAGTCTGGCACGAATCTCCGGTATTATCCAGCTAGTCCCAAAAAACTCCACACCTCCGTCACGCTCCTGGATGGCTTCCAAGATAACACTGCCTCGATCTTCACAGGATCCACTGCAACTCCTGCCTCAGAGATGACGTGTCCCCTGAAGTGGACCTCACGTATCCAGATCTGACACTTCGAGAGCTTACCATAAATCTGGTGCTCTCGGAGTATGTCTAGTACAACCCCCAAGTGGTAGGCATGCTCCTCCTCAGTCGTCGAGTAAATCAAAATGTCGTCAATGAAGACCCTGACAAATCGATCGAGGTATGGATGAAAGATCCTGTTCATGAGGACCATGAACACTGCTGGAGCATTGGTTATGCCGAAAGGCATAACCAAGAACTCTTAGTGGCCATACCAACATCTGAAGGTCATCTTCTGCATGTCCCCGTCTCGAACTCTAAGCTGATGATAGCCTGATCTGAGGTCTATCTTCGAGAACCACCATGCTCCCTTGAGCTGATCAAAGAGGTCATAAATCCTCGGTAGTGGATACTTGTTCCTCACTGTCACCTGGTTCAGGAGACGATAGTCGACACACAGTCTCAAGCTCCTGTCTTCCTTCTTGGCGAACAAAATCGGGGAAGCCCAGGGTGAAACACTGGGTCGTATGAACCCCTTTCCCTGCAAGCCCTCCAACTATACCCGCAGCTCTCGAAGCTCGGCGGGGGCCATCCAATATGCTGGAGTAGATATCGGGGTTGTCCCGGGGTACATGTCAATATAAAAGTCTACCTATCTGCGAGGAGGTAGCCCTGGAACGTCGTCGGGAAAAACGTCTGCATACTGATCCACCACTACAGGAAAACCAGGACTCCGCACGTCAACTGCTCCTAGGATGAGGCTAGCCAACTGATGAGTGATGGGCTGTCCTCTCCTCCGCGGAAGTCCATCTTGTGCTGCAAAGGCTCCATTCTCGCTGGTGAAGGTGAACCTGCTCCCGTCGGTGCGTACACATCGCACCTTGCGCCTAATACAGTCAATCTGTGCATGGACCGTAGACAACCAATCCAAGCCCAAGATGGCGTCGTAAGGCCTTGAAGCTGCTACAAGAAGATCCCAGACGATGCTCTCGCCTCCTAGAGTAAGCTCAAACTGCCGGCACCAGTGCGTAATCATCGAGTCTGCTCTCGTAGGAGTCTCTAGCCGTAAGGATCGAGCCAACGGCTCTGTCAGAATCTCCGGGCTCCGAACAAGGGTAGCGGCTATGAATGAATGACTCGCTCCTGTGTCTATAAGAACTGCAGCAAGGGTGGAATAGACAGAGATAGTACCTCAAATCATCTCGGGCACGCCGTGGTCGTAGGCCTCCGCTGCCTGGAGTTGTGCTTGTCTCTGTCCGCGAGCTCCCTGTGGTTGGGGTGGACCTCCTGGTGGTGGTGGTGGTAGAGACTCAAAGCGTCGCCCACCACCTGCTGCTCGGCCAGCTCCTCTACCTCGTCTGCATCCTCCCTGCGGACTGCCATGGTCGACCCTCTGCCTCTGCCTCGGTGGTCCCTCAACCGACTGCTTCTCCTCTACACGGCGGGTCGGGCAGTCATGAGCCATGTGGCCCTGCTCGCCGCATGAGTAGCACTACCTGCCTCTCGAAAGACTGACTCTGCGTTGTGTGCCCCACACTACTAAGCCAGTGTCCTGAGGTCGTCTGCCTGAGGGTCTGTTCTGCCTGGACCCATGTGTCATCTGTCGACTACCTGCTGCAGAAGAATCTACTACGTGTCGCCCTACGGTGGGTCTCGACGCTGGTGTAGACTCAGCAAGAAAGCTCTCAATCAAAAGGGCTCGCTCCAGTACTCCTGTCCGAGTCGGAATGCTGAGGAGATCAGCGATGCCCTGATCTCGTGTCTCAATTGCTGCTCAGAGGTCCGGGCCTGGGAGAATGGGTCCCATACCAAGTCTGTCGAGAAGCGCGAGAGATCGGTAAATCTTGCCAAGTACTGGGCGACCGTAATGCTGCCCTGCCGCAGCTGAAGAAGCTCCTGGATGCGCACCGCACGGACGGTGGCTGGGAAAAACTCTGAGCAGAAGAGGCTCTCAATGTCTGTTTAGAGTAGAGATGCCTCATCGGGCACCTGGAGCATCAAGCTCCACCATCGGCCCTCTACCGCGTGTAGTAGGCTCGCTGCGAGGATCACCATGAGGTCTGCTAGTGTCCTCACTAACCGAAAAACTCATACCACTTCCTCCAGCTAGTCCTCGGCTGCCTGGGGGTCCATTTCCCCGCGGAACCTGGGTGGTCACTGGCGCTGGAACTCATGCAGTGCACTAGGGCGACATGCATCATCAGCGGCTGGGGCTTGAAGCATCGGTGGCTCGGCGGGTAGTGCTATCGTCGATGCCACTACTGACAAAGGGCCCTGCACCGAGGCCTCGTCGCTCGGTGGGCTGTCGTCACGCTCGACTCTCGGAACCCTAGCTGGCTGCCATCGTGGGGCCATCCTGAAAAGGAAACAGGTGAGCCACGGTCAGAATAGTATACATGGTGAGCTGATACAAAGTATTCACAAAGAAAACTTGAAATACACATGCAATCAATGTTTTTGTGCATTAAGTCAGAAATCAGAAATCAAGGTCCTGGTGTACGGATACATCGGACGCCGCACCAACACTGGACTCCCTGGACTAATAACCACACCCAATACACTAAACACTATTGATTCACATAGAAAAAGATTAGAGTCCCAAGTACTGCGGTAGAACCGAACTCCTCTGATGCCAATTTGTCACGACCCGTCCTCAGGGCTCGTGTTGTGACTACCCCAAGCCTGCCTTCCATAGGCCAGGGGCTGGCGACTAGCACCAAGGCGTAAATCCCCGTAAAAAGGGAAGGCATTTCCTTTGTAAAGTAAACAAGCACCATAGAGTAAGCAAGCGGAAAAAGTAAACACTAAGTAAAAACTGGTACAACAGTAAGTGTGGAAAAGTAAGTGGGCCAGTATACAAACCCGAACTGAAAGTAAAGTACAACTCGAAAGGGAAAACAACAACTGAAAAGTAAAAGCCGCTAGGCCGAGCTGCCCACTAGAAATCCCACCTGAAGGGTGGGTACAGATAGCTCCACTGCTCCTCGGGTCCCGTCGTCCGCTCCGAGTACGTCCCACCCAGTGGTCCATCTCCAGGTACCGTCCTGCTCTGCAAGCCTCAACCACGATCAATGTTGTCTGTCATCTGCAACCAACACAACGTAGTGCGGGCATAGTCCGTGCAGGGGTGAGTATAAGCTACTCAGTAGGGACCCCGAGACCCCCTAAGGTCTCCCAAAATCCCAAAAGGATAAACCACAAAAGAAAAATACATTCACAAAGTAACAACCGACACTACTTAGGTATATTCCCATACATATACCTAAGTCATCAATTCCAAAACGCTCTAACCTCTGAGCCCAAGTACAACCCAGTCCACGCAGGAAAGTATACGTATTCCACACCGGAAAGAAAGACATAATCCACACAGGATAGCACAACACGATCCACACAGGAAAGCAAACAGGATTCAACTCACACAGGTATACTTCTTCGAAAGACGATAGAGATGATCACTGATCCATATAAGTCGCCGGACCCACAAAGTATTGATAGGTAATATCCCCCGCAAAGACCCACATAGGATCGGTAAGAAACTAACCCCCGCAGTGACCCACATAGGATCAGACCCACACAGGATTTGTAGGCGCTGGCTCACACAGAACCGCTGAGCGCTGACCCACACAGGATCAGAACCACACAGGATCGGTAGCACTGATCCACACAGGATCGCTGAGTGCTGTAGTCGTCATTGTCGAATCCACTGAGGATCTCTGCACAGTCGTCGTCACAGTCACAGCAGCAGTCGCAGCCAGCTCTAGGGTTCCCGCACACAGCAAGCTTGTTCGGGAGGGTTCGCTTCATGAGCTGAGAGTCTGATACATCAGCTGACACAAATTCCAGAGTTGATGTATCCAAAAGTTCCGTATAGTCAACAGGAACTCAACATCGCAGACGACGCATCAATCAGATGCCCGGTCTGAGAGTTATTGGCTTTTTTGTCCCAGGAGCCCGGTTGGTTTTTAAGGCAAAACCAACCCGACCGTACTCCACCTATGTACAAACCTTAGGCGGAGTAAGCCAATAGATCCATCTCACTAAGAGGAAACCAACAAAGTCAACGGCACGTCAATGAGACGTCTGTAGCTCAAGATATGAGTGTTTCCGCTCCGAGGGCCCTGTTGGTTTCGTGTACGAACCAACCCGGCCGAACTCAAAGTAATCCGAAACCTTGAGTGTGATATACCGAAATGACCATCACATTCCAAGGATTGTGTCGCCGCTGACGGTGCGTCGATCGGAGGTCCGTAGCCCGAGTTATGGGCAATTGAACCCAAATGGTCCGAAAACGGGGGTTTTGGGCCCGGACCGACCCGGCCCGAGACCCCCTGGGTCGGCCCGAACCGGGTCAATCCGCCCCGGGTCCGGGTCGGCCCGGCGCGGCCTGGTCTGGCGACCCGCGCGCTGGTCGGCTGCTCGGCCAAAACGGTCGAGCCGTTCTGGCTCGCGCGGGGGGAGGGGGGGTGCGGGGTGCGGGGGGTGCGGGGGTGGGGTGTTGCGTTGCGCCCTCGGTTTTTTGTAACCGCGACCCCTTAATTGGGGCTGCATTTATGTATAGCCGGGGGAATTAATTCCCTCGGCTCCTCCCTGTCCGGCCGGCCGGTTCCTGCTCAACGGGACCGGCGATGGCCGGTCCCCTTCCAGCTCCGACGCCGGCGGCGCGGTCCGGCTGCCAGTCACCTTGCTCCACCGTTGCCCAGAACCAGCTGCGGCCCTTGTCATCCGGTGTGGCGCGACGGCACCGCGCCCCTCCGCCGCGGCCCCGGTACCGGCCGCGTTATTTTCAGGTGTCTCCAACGCGGCGCGATGGCGTCGCGTCCTTGTATTAATTTGTGGCGCGGCGCGACGGCGCCGCGTATTTCTTGCCGCATAAACCCGTGCGGTGCGACGGGACCGCGCCACTTCCATATCGAACCAAAAGAATCCAACATGGATAATAAGGAGGTGGGTCGTCCGTGTTTGTGCGGTCCGACTTCCCTCACATTAATCGATAGCAGTTGGTTAAAAATTCACGAAGAAATTCAGGGATGTAAACCCGAACAAATTAATTAATTACAATACCCTACCTCGGTTTCAAGAATGGGGCACGTCAACGAGCTGCGGAAGATGAGTGTCGCAGAGAATGGGCGTCGCGGAAAATGAACGTCGATTCCATTGTCATCGAGGTGCGTCCAAAGAGGAAACATCGTTGGAGAAGTTCTCCACGTTCTTCGGCAATGATGTTCTTCGTTGAAGAACAGTGTTCTTCATCAGAGTCGGAGGTGTTCTTCACGTTGTTTGTCGAAGATGTTCTTCGTTGGAGATGAAGATGATCTTCACGCTTTCCAAAACCTCTCAACGACAAAACTCTAACAACAAAATAAAATAAGCTCCTTTCTTATTTTATTAACAAAACAAGCCTTTTGAAATTCAAGAGTTTTAATTTCAAAAACTCGCATTAAACTTACCACATTAATTCCATAAGTTTAATAAACTTAAGTTATCAACATTTAATGAGAGTTGAGAGGGGTTAGAGGATATGAAGGGGTGGGGTTCGTATGGGCCCCACTACCCTCATAACATCCCAAGGGAGGTTGGGTGGTTACCCAACTTCCATCAAGAACTAAACACTTAGAGTAAAAATAATAAAAATTGTAGAATAATTATAAATTAAACTTCCACAATTTTTATCATCAACTCTCGTGAAAACGCAACTCCGGAACAGGTGTTCTTAAGCAAGTACTGGCGCTGTGGTTCCATCGGTGCCCTCAGAATTCGATTCCGGGCACCGATTCAAAAGTTAGAAATTCACGTTCGTTCGTTCACTGAACGTACCCGAGCTAAACTTTGGATAGAAATTCCAAGCACTCCGGGCCTCGGAATCAAGTGCCGTCTGAAACCGCATTCTTGTAAAATTCCAAAGAAAATAAAGAAAAAAATTTCCCTCGAATTTTACAGGTCTTTACACGGATTTTCATTTTTAAAATTTCCAAAACTCATTAAATTAGAAGAAAAGATAACTATTGTTCAAAAAAAATAATCCAATAATAATTGGACAGGTTTTGGATAGTTTCTTAAATTTTATAATCTCATTTATTTAAATCATTTACTAATAAGGGAATCACTGCATCATCATTGTGTCATAAATAATTTTATTTATTTGATGTATAAAAATTATAAATAAAATATCATTACGTAGGAAATTTTTTACATTTATAAAGAATATTTATAGTCAAATATAAAAATTATATAACCTTACATTTAAATATTTTTATCAAAATAATAAATTTTTATAATGTTTTTATTTCAACTTTATATAAAAAGTTATTAATGTCATTATCTTAACAAAATGGATTTCAAAGGCCGAAAGTCTAACCCAATAATTTTATTGGTCAACCATTACTTATCCAATAAGGTTAGAACAAGTGTTAAGATAATATTATATTATTATAATATCATATTTACCTTCAATTACCCTTTTTACCTTTAACTGCGGAAAATAAGTCGAAAGTTAATTTTCACCAAAATTTATTTTCATCTTATTAAACCAAATTTTAAAAATGGATAAAAACCATGTTTCTAGTATTTTTAAAATTCAATTTACAGAAGTATAAAATTTAATTTAAATGAAGAAGTCGGTTTTTTAACTACTACTCAGTGTTTTCACTATTCATCAAAAATTGAAGGTTTTCATAAAATTACCAAAAATTCAGCCTATGCTATATTTGATATTTCGAATTCAAAAATGATATCTATTTTACCAAATTCAAAAAATAAAATCTGAATTATTTAATTTAAAATTAATTCTTGTTGTCAAAACAAAAAAGCGTGTTTTTAAGAAATAATAACTATCAAAAGATTGACACTTGTTTATGTCCAATTTCAAAGTGAAGTTACTTCCAAAGACCAATATTGGATTAAATGGTAAAAATATAATCTAATTAAACTTTAAAACCAATTAAAAAATTAATCTAGCCTTATAATTAAAATATATTAAAAGGCAGTTTTGAATTAAAATATAGTATTTTTCACTATTCATTAAAAATGAATTTTATCAGAAAAATACCAAAAATTTACCCAAAGTAGATTTTGCTATCCGGATTCTAAATAAGAATTTTATTTTGTCAAATAGAACATATAAATGTGACAAAAACTAGATTTAACGGGGTTTCACCATCAAAAGGAAGTAAATCGACCTTTTAAATAATATTTGAGTATTTATGTTTAAAATTGGATTCATTAACATTTTAAGCCTCTAAATTTTATTGGATAAATTTAAAAACATTTAACAAACATGTATAATCACATTATAGGTAGTTTTATTCATTATCACTGTAACGCCCTGACCCCAGCTACCCAGAGTCGGTGCATTACTTCGTAACATTGGCATGATCACAAAAGATCAAGTCTCGAAAGACCGATTAGTTTAGTAGCCTTGGAAACACTAGATTCCTTCGTAAACGTTACATTAAATCATAAAGGGAAAAACTACAATAAAATAGTCTCCATAGTCCACACTTCTATCCTCTTCGGACTATCCCTGCAGGTCATTCATAAAATACTTCTTCACATCCTGGAAAATATTAAAACATTGAAAGGGGTGAGCTCGGATGCTCAGTAAGGTTAACAATATAGCGGACGCTTTCATAAATAAACATTAACACTTAAGGCAATGTATAACTAAAACAAAAGCCTTTTAAACATGAACTTCAACATAATATGGCAAAAGTAAAATGAGATAATGCCATTTACTTCTTCACATGGATATTCTACTGGTCGAATAATCACATGCAATATCAATAACCACTTTCATAATGATGGAATGCATAATGCCAGACATTCTGAAACATTTTTTCAAGGCCTCGGCCAAGACGTCTAAAATAATTAAGGCCTCAACCAAAATCACAAATCAAATTGGGAAAGGGCCTCGGCCAATTCCACGTCTAGTTGTCTCATGAGACCTACCGATGCATCGAGGAGCTATAGCGGGCTCCACCCGTCACTTATTAAGTCCAATGCATTTCTCATATGAATAGGTTTAAACATATCATAAACCATAACATAATCGTATCACATAAAACATGCATAAAGGAAACATAACATTTCCACATTTCAATCACAAGATATCAATACAACACATTGATATAATAAAAATGCTTTCAAAACCATTTTCAATACCAAAAGAAAAGAAAAGTATAACATGGTATTTATTATTCATTAAAAAAATGATGGCTTGTAGAGGAAGCCGAAACTCAAATAATGGTCACGGCGGCAGAGAAGTCATTGTCGCCGCATAAGTACGGAAAGAAAAACATTCCCTTTTTGTCGTTTAGTAAAACGCTTCGTATAAAAAAGATTCCTTTTGAATAAACGTAAAAGTCAAAGGGGTTTATACACCGTATAAAAGAAAGTTGTGTATAAAACCAAATATGACTCAATGAAAGGAGATTGAGACGAAGTCCTTAAAAAGATCATTTTTAAAATAAAATAGATCTATTATGTGTATTCACTATAGGTACACATAAAGAAAGTAAAAATACAAAATAATACATAATAATATCATGACATAATTGGAAAGTAGGAGATTAACCCAAAGAATGGAAGTTGGGTTAAGAAGTTCCCTTACGTCGTGTCTGACTTGACTCAACCGTTATTTAACCTCCTGAATAATAAACTAGAGTTAATATATACCTTATTAAGAACCATTTTCAATTTAATTATCCTTATTATATCACTTATTACAATGATATGAACATTATGTAATTATTTAAGTTAATAACGGTTGTTTTGTCGATCTTTGGTACTTGAGTCAACAATAAACTTCTTATAATTACAAGTTGTTTATGTGGTAGAATATCCATTATCTCCAGAATTATATTCATGATTTTGATGTCATATATATCTTATATATCCAGTATATACATTCATTTATAATATTACGTAACATTTAGAGGTAAGAAATGAAATGCACCGTTCATGGAGACGGTAAGCCGTACGTACGCATGAACGCTACTTTCATTTCAATTTCATATTTAATGGAACAAAATTATAATGATATAAATGTATAATATAATTCCAGTATAATATAGTGTATAATACCATTTACTACTTCCTTTATACATCCCACATATGGCATTAACGATTCAAATCACTTTGAGGGGGCGGTAGTCCGCACTTCCTAAAATGAAATTATCGCGTTTTACTCATAATGGAAATCATAAAGTATGCCATAAATGAGAAATACAGAAGCATAAGTAAAACATAAAAATATTATATATAATATATAAAAATATTGACATCTTAATGGACACCTTTGAAGGTGTTATATGAGTGTTGAACAATCATCGTTTCGTGAGGCAGAAATTCGCCATCCACAGAAACCGTATGTTCTTTAACCATTAGATGTAGGTGTGTGTAAGTGTAGCTCGAATCATTCTTATAACAACATCCTAGTATATTTAGGATACTGGTGTTGTTACAAAAGAAATGAATAAAAAGAGTTTAGGGGGTTTGAGAAGAAAAATAAAACAAAACAACATTAGAGAAGACATTACCTCAAAATCCGGTAACTCTTTTTTGATTTGAGGCAAAGGCTTTCTTGGGAAGAGTTCTGCCCAATGTGAGGCTTCTAGGAGTAATAGGGGGATGTTGGGAGAGTATTTGGGCAGAGGTTGGCCAATCCAAATGGCTTGAAGTTGTGAATATGGTGGGAGAGGTGGGGGCCTTTTATAAGTGGAGAGGAGGGGCTCTTTTGGAAAGATTGAAATGTTACATTATTACACAATGATTTTCGGATTCTAAAGGTCCCACACTTATATAATTAGTGGATAAGGTGATACGGGTTCTAAATCTACCCATCCAATAGTCTTTGGACAAGTGTAAGCCTTGTATTTTACATTATCTTTTCATTTTATTAAAATCGTTAAATAATGAGGTCATCGCTGCATCATAATAATTTCATACATAATTTAATTTATTTAATGTCTAAAAACTATAAAAAAAATACTATGATGTAGGAAATATTTTTAGCTTTCTAATGAATATTTATAGTCAAAATTTGTACTTGTGTAACCCCACTTAAAAACTGTTTTAGTAAAATAACTCATGTTTGTGTCAATTTAATTTTAACATTAAATAAATATATATTAATGTCATTTTCCAATTAAAGTGGCTCCATGGGGTCCCCAAGTTGACCCATGGTTTGTCTTGTTCTTCCATGACTCATACAATAGGAGTAGGACAAGTGTCATACTCATCTCATATTATTAAAACATTATTTGTACCTTAAACTACACTAATTACCTCTAATCGCGATTAAGAACTTAAAGGTTACTATTCACCAAAAAATTATTTTAATCTCATTGAACCACATTTTACTTCTTAATGACAACCATGTATGTAGGATTTTTTAAAATCAAATCACAGAAGTGGTAATATTTCATTTAAACGAAAAAATCAGTTATTTAACTACCACTTAGTGGTTTCACTATTCATCAAAAATTGAAGTTTTTCAGAACAAGGCCAAAATTTCACCCTAAGCTATAATTGATATTCCGAATTCAAAAATGATGTCTATTTTAAAAAATTCCAAACATATAAGTTTCATTAATTAATTTTATAATTAATTCCCGCAGTTACGACAAATAGCGTGTTTTTAAGAAACAATTTATATCAAAAGATTGGCAATTGTTTATGTCCAATTTCAATGTTAAATTAATTCTAATGACCACCATTGGATAAAATGGTAAAAATATATTCTAATTATACCTTAAAACCACTAAATAGTATAATTTATCACAATAAATTATTTTTATTAAAAAGTTGTTTTAAGAATTTTTCACTATTCATAAAAAATTAGAAGTTCTCAGAAAAATACCAAAAATTCAACATAGGCTAATTTCGATATTCCGAATCCAAAAATGAAGTCAATTTTGAAATATAAAATTTCTATAATTTTAAAAAGTGGTTATTACTATTCATAACAGCTACTTTGATTAGTCACGGTGTTTTAGAACTCGAAGTTGCGTACAATGCAAGATATTGCATTATTGAATGAGAAGCGTATCGTGGAAGCTCGGGGTGTTACATTCTCCCCTCCTTCAATAAATTGCATCCTCGCAATTTGAAATTTTTCTTTGAAAATAAAATGTTGAAAAGAGAAAATACCTTTGAGGAAAACCCACATCAGAAATAAGGTTAATAAATATATAACATTAAAAGAAAGCAAGATAAGTACAAAGGTCACCCGATATAGCCCATTCTAGGATTCTATGAAAATATGGATATGGAGGAGAAACAAACCATCAAGGTCTGATGGAGAGTTATAGAAAACAGGATTATGAGAAAGTTTAACGACAAGAAAATCACAAACTTGTGATTGGTTCAACGGTCATTGAATCCCCAGTTAGAAAAGTTAACCGAAAACATTTTTGTTTTAAGTTACCTTTTATAATGTTGAGGAATTTATTTAGGAGATTTACTAAGAACGTAAGGGAATATACATACTTGTTATGTATACTTTCATTCGTTAATAAATTTTTACCACAAACCCAACTTTTACTCCAAATGGTAACGGAACTCAAAAATATTCTATTTATCCTAATTGTATAAGGTTCCAAATGTTAACACATACCATTTAGATTAGTAAAACTATTTTGTAATAACCAGGGACTTCCTGTAGGCTAGTGGTAGGAAATAAAGGCTTGTCGCACTATGGTTGTGGGTTCGATTCCTGCAGCTTTGTCCGACGCGACGGGTTATGCCCCACCCTGCAGGTTGTCCTTTTCCTAAAACTATAGTATCATAATATTCCAAAAATAATCTTCATAAATTTTTTAACCTTAAACAATACTATCCAAATATTAACTTAATCCACTCCAACCTTTATAGTTATCCAAAATACCTCTGTCCAGACTTTCTCTAAAAGGTCTCTTAATTCCAAAATCAATTTATCAGATTCCCCAAACAAAGTAAAGTTTCTCTTATTTTCACATACTAAAAATATAATTACCTTCATCATATTAAAACCTTACTGAAATCAACAAGTACTGAAGTACAATCCTTATATATATATCACATTATTCTAATAACCAGAATATAATCCATGAGTCCAAAAGCACCAATACATTAGTTATTCTGCTTCAACTGTAGTAACAGCATAAGATTGTCCTTGATCCCTTGGCCTTTTCTGAGGTAAGTTTCCTTGACGCTTAGGATATTCATTTGCATAATGCCTCATTTCCCTATAATTGTAGCATTCAACTTTGACATCCTCTTTCTTTCCCTTGCAATCACGAGCCTAGTGACCCTTTTCTCCACATTTATAACAAACTCCCATTCCTTTTAGGCACGTACCAGGGTGATTCTTCCCACAATTATCACATAATGGAAAATCCTTCTTTCCCTTTTTCCCTTTATCTGTCTCTTGTTCCACCGTTCTCTTCTTCTCTTGCTTTACTTTGTTGTCATAAGACTTAGAGAATTCCTTTTCTGTCTTGATAGCACACGAGACAATATCTTCGTATGATGAGAAGGATTGTGATATTAATGATTGACGGAGAAATGGTTTTAACCCATCAAAGAAACAATCAATCTTACTCCCTGGGTTACGTATATAATCTTCAGCATACCTTGCTAACCTTGTAAAGTTAGCCTCATACTTTGTGACATTCTCATCCTCCTTTTGTCTCATACTCAAAAATTGTCTTTCCATATCTGCTCGATGGTCACGGGGAAAGTATTTTTCTAAGAAAAGCTCTTTGAACTCCCTCCATTCCATATTCGATACGTCATCATCTTCCTTTATGTTTTGAATCAGCAGCCACCACTGATCGGCATCTCCAGTGAGGCGGTAAACTGCCATGACAACCTTCTCCCTTTCGCTACTCCCCAAGGCATAGAATATTTTCTCTAAGGAGTTTATCAATTGCTCAGCTACTATAGGATTTGTACGCCCATTGAAGGTTGGTGGTTGTTGCCTCATGAAGCGGTCTAACATTGATCCTCCACGTTGCGGATCTGGGTGCTTCATACGAGTAAGGTTATTATTCAAAACCTGAGTGAGTTGTCCCAGTATGGTAATAAGTTGATCAGCACCAGTTGTATCTCCAGATCCACAATAATTATCTTGAGTAGGAGGGAAATCCCTACACGGAGTACGTGCATTGATACGGTTTCCATTCCTTCCACTAGGCGCCATTTCTATACAGTGGCATAAACTAGATTAGTTTATGAATCAAAATACATAATTCCATACTTATAGAATACTTAACATAAATTGAACTATTTATGGATATAATCCATAATCATAAAAAGGTTTTATTTGAGGAAGTATATACTCATAACCGTTCATAGTGGTTTGTAAAGAAAATGAGAATTATCCTAAGCATATCCCCCGGGAGTGTCGTAACGAAGAGTGCAGCAAGGCCCGTTGTCGTGCACCAGTTCCCGTTCGAGTCCATCTCAAAGCGGTGTTTTTGGGTTTTACCCCTAGGTACATCTGTTCCAGAGCCGCCTCTACCTGCTCGTATCCAGAAAGGGATGTATTGCTCGGAAAACTCACAAAATCTCTACAATACCAAAATTTTTAGGAAGTTCTTCTATACTAATCCTCAAAGTTCATATTAGGTCTACTTGCTCTAATCAGAGTTTGTCTAAATCTAGCTTCCAAGGTTTGTACTAAACTACCTCTGATACCAACTGTAACGCCCCGACCCCAGCTACCCAGAGTCGGTGCATTACTTCGTAACATTGGCATGATCACAAAAGATCAAGTCTCGAAAGACCGATTAGTTTAGTAGCCTTGGAAACACTAGATACATTCGTAAACGTTACATTACATCATAAAGTGAAAAACTACAATAACATAGTCTCCATAGTCCGCACTTCTGTCCTCTTCGGACTATCCCTACAGGTCATTCAAAAAATACTTCTTCACATCCTGGAAAATATTAAAACATTGAAAGGGGTGAGCTCGGATGCTCAGTAAGGTTAACAATATAGCGGAAGCTTTCATAAATAAACATTAACATTTAAGGCAATTTATAACTAAAACAAAAGACTTTTAAACATGAACTTCAACATAATATGGCAAAAGTAAAATGAGATAATGCCATTTACTTCTTCACATGGATATTCTACTGGTCGAATAATCACATGAAATATCAATAACCACTTTCATAATGATGGAATGCCTAATGCCAGACATTCTGAAACATTTTGTCAAGGCCTCGGCCAAGATGTCTAAAATGATTAAGGCATCGGCAAAAATCACAAATCAAATTGGGAAAGGACCTCCGCCAATTCCACGTCTAGTTGTCTCATGAGACCTACCGATGCATCGAGGAGCTATAGCGGGCTCCAGCCGTCACTTATTAAGTCCAATGCATTCCTCATATGAATAGGTTTAAACATATCATAAACCATAACATAATCGTATCACATAAAACATGCATAAAGGAAACATAACATTTCCACATTTCAATCACAAGATATCAATACAACACATTAATATAATAAAAACACTTTCAAAACCATTTTCAATACAAAAATAAAAGAAAAGTATAACATGGTATTTATTTTTCATTAAAAAATGATGGCTTGTAGAGGAAGCCGAAACTCAAATAATGGTCACGGCGGCGGAGAAGTCATTGTCTCCGCATAAGTACGGAAAGAAAAACATTCCCTTTTTTTTGTTTAGTAAAACACTTCGTATAAAAAATATTCCTTTTGAATAAACGTAAAAGTCAAAGGGGTTTATACAGCGTATAAAAGAAAGTTGTGTATAAAACCAAATATGACTCAATGAAAGGAGATTGAGACGAAGTCCTTAAAAAGATCATTTTTAAAATAAAATAGATCTATTATGTGTATTCACTATAGGTACACATAAAGAAAGTAAAAATACAAAATAATACATAATAATATCATGACATAATTGGAAAGTAGGAGATTAACCCAAAGAATGGAAGTTGGGTTAAGAAGTTCCCTTACCTCGTGTCTGACTTGACTCAACCATTCTTTAACCTCCTGAATAATAAACTAGAGTTAATATATACCTTATTAAGAACCATTTTCCATTTCATTATCCTTATTATATCACTTATTACAATGATATGAACATTATGTAATTATTTAAGTTAATAACGGTTGTTTTGTCGATCTTTGGTACTTGAGTCAACAATAAACTTCTTATAATTACAAGTTGTTTATGTGGTAGAATATCCATTATCTCCAGAATTATATTCATGATTTATATGTCATATATATCTTATATATCCAGTATATACATTCATTTATAATATTACGTAACATTTAGAGGTAAGAAATGAAATGCACCGTTCATGGAGACGGTAAGCCGTACGTACGCATGAACGCTACTTTCATTTCAATTTCATATTTAATGGAACCAATTATAATGATATAAATGTATAATATAATTCCAGTATAATATATTGTATAATACCATTTACTCCATCCTTTATACATCCCACATATGGCATTAACGATTCAAATCACTTTGAGGGGGCGGTAGTCCGCACTTCCTAAAATGAAATTATCGCGTTTTACTCATAATGGAAATCCTAAAGTATGCCACAAATGAGAAATACAGAAGCATAAGTAAAACATAAACATATTATATATCATATATAAAAATAGTGACATCTTAATGGCCACCTTTGAAGGTGTTATATGAGTGTTGAACAATCATCGTTTCGTGAGGTAGAAATTCGCCATCCACAGAAACCGTATGTTCTTTAACCATTAGATGTAGGTGTGTGTAAGTGTAGCTCTAATCCTTCTTATAACAACATCCTAGTATATTCAGGATACTGGTGTTGTTACAAAATAAATGAATAAAAAGAGTTTAGGGGGTTTGAGAAGAAAAATAAAACAAAACAACATTAGAGAAGACATTACCTCAAAATCGGGTAACTCTTTTTTGATTTGATCCAAAGGCTTCCTTGGGAAGTGTTCTGCCCAATGTGAGGCTTCTAGGAGTAAGAGGGGGATGTTGGGAGAGTATTTGGGTAGAGGTTGGCCGAGCCAAATGGCTTGAAGGTGTGAATAAGGTGGGAGAGGTGGGGGCCTTTTATAAGTGGAGAGGAGGGTCTCTTTTGGAAAGATTGAAATGTTACATTATTACACAATGATTATCGGATTCTAAAGGTCCCACACTTATATAATTCGTGGCTAAGATGATAAGGGTTCTAAATCTACCCATCCAATAGTCTTTGGACAAGTCTATGCCTTGGATTTTACATTATCTTTTCATTTTATTAAAATCGTTAAATAATGAGGTCATCGCTGCATCATAATAATGTCATTAATAATTTAATTTATTTAATGTCTAAAAATTATAAACAAAATACTATGATGTAGGAAATAGTTTTATCTTTCTAATTAATATTTATAGTCAAAATTTGGACTTGTGTAACCCCACTTAAAAACTGTTTTAGTAAAATAACTCATGTTTGTGTCAATTTAATTTTAACATTAAATAAATATATATTAATGTCATTTTCCAATTAAAGTGGCTCCATGGGGTCCCCAAGTTGACCCATGGGTTTTCTTGGTCGGCCATGACTCATCCAATAGGAGTAGGACAAGTGTCATGCTCATTTCATATTATTAAAACATTATTTGTACCTTAAACTACACTAATTACCTCTAATCGCGATTAAGAACTTAAAAGTTAATATTCACCAAAAAATTATTTTAATCTCAATGAACCACATTTTACTTTTTAATGACAACCATGTATGTAGGATTTTTGAAAATCAAATCACAGAAGTGGTAATATTTCATTTAAACGAAAAATCAGTTATTTAACTACCACTTAGTGGTTTCACTATTCATCAAAAATTGAAGTTTTTCAGAACAAGGCCAAAATTTCACCCTAAGCTATAATTGATATTCCGAATTCAAAAATGATTTCTATTTTAAAAAATTCCAGACATATAATTTTCATAATTTAATTTTATAATTAATTCCCGCTGTTACGACAAATAGCGTGTTTTTAAGAAACAATTTATATCAAAAGATTGGCAATTATTTATGTCCAATTTCAATGTTAAATTAATTCTAATGACCACCATTGGATAAAATGGTAAAAATATATTCTAATTATACCTTGAAACCACTAAATAGTATAATTTATCACAATAAATTATTTTGATTAAAAAGATGTTTTAAGAATTTTTCACTATTCATAAAAAATTAGAAGTTCTCAGAAAAATACCAAAAATTCAACATAGGCTAATTTCGATATTCCAAATCCAAAAATGAAGTCCATTTTGAAATATAAAATTTCTATAATTTTAAAAAGTGGTTATTACTATTCATAACGGCTACTTTGATTAGTCGCGGTGTTTTAGAACTCGATGTTGCGTACAATGCAAGCTATTGCATTATTGAATGAGAAGCGTATCGTGGAAGCTCAGGGTGTTACAATCGCTAATAAAACGGCTAGACATTAGCTACAATTTAAAATAATATTATATTATTATTTTTCAGTATGACCCAAAGTTGTGGGCAACATAAGATTTCAAAGAAACCCGTTGTTGCGTATCGAGTACTCCATCAAACATAGAATCCCATTTAAATTAAAATTTATATTTAATTCACAAATATTAATAAAGATGAAAATTCCATATTCTTTATTCACATAGGCTGTTACAAAACTAATTTTCATATAATGCTTACTTGTTGGAAATATTATTCACAATGAATAATGGATCACCTGTTGCGGTGAATACAAAAACCATCACCATGGTTTAATCCTTCCTATGAAGTATGTGTCTCTTGAACATTCATATTCCACATACACTTACAGATCTAGTTCCCAGGCTAGCTATATATTCATCTCTAGCATTTACTAAAACCAAGTCATTTTTTCTCTCAAATCTCTAATAGATATGTTAACCGTTATATAGAAATGTAGTTTACCATGTCACTAAAATTTCTCAATACTACGGATTTATGTAATATTCTAACCAGCTATTAGGATAATTACATATATGCACTTTGTGTTTTATTTTATGCATGTTTGTTTATTTCTAAACAATCTCTTTGAATCAAAAGATGTGTCATATTAAATAGTGTATTTTCATCATACTATGACTTATATGATATCTATTGGTCATGATAGTTGGCATATAGTTATGGGATACCACTGTTATTCGTGAAGCATGTATTGAATTATAATGGAAGATTATGTAGGTTACAACATTGATATTACTTATGTCATGACTCATATGTATAAAATGTGTGTTTAGGAATTTCAACATGCTAAATTTTGGTCATCATCGTTTAAATGTAATATTTCATCAACAAACCACCTCATTAACATCATTTTTGTTATATAAATAAGGTAATTTCAATTTTGGAATTACTCCATGATACATAATATTGATTGATAAATGATTCTTTTAGATATTCCTCAATATGTCACCCAAAGAAACATATATCTTCTAACCATTCATATACTTCACCTTACCATTCCAAAATTACATAAGGGAATCTAATGAAGTATATATAACTCTAGCTTACTCATGAAATTGTTCAAGCTCTCTAGATAAACTAATTCAAAAAGAATTGTGTCATACCATTACCTCTAAAGGTTTGTTTTTCTAAAATAAAGTCGTTGATAGTACAAAATGTGTTTATCCTTACTAAGCCTAAATACGAAGCTAGGTATATACTTGATGTCCAATTTTAGTCTTACTTTTCAAATCATGATATTTCCATAACTAAATATATAAGTCTTACTTTTTATATTCATCATTTATTGCTTATTATTCATGTATCACCGATCTATTGATTGAGTATGAGATACCACAAACAACATTCATTCCTAAACATATAATAATGTATCCTTATATTTGAATGACATGTGAGATAATTTTTTTGGTTATAATCAATTATATGTTTATAGTAATCCTTTACATGGAAAACTATAAGTCATTTACTTTTCATCAATGAGCTAGGAATCACCCATTCTCAATATCTTAGAGAGTAAACATAACTTTTAGTAATTTTTCTATAATTGGTTATAATATTTCAATAAACATATATAATAGGAATACTGTATCAAATAACCAAGAAGTAGGATTGAAACATTTATTTTATGTGATGAATATACCTGAAGATAACGTGATTAGTTTCTTTGTTAATTCATTTCATTTCACTTAAACTACCATTGTTTTATTTCATGATATTGGATTCAAATAATCTCTTGTTAATACCTCTTTTTTTAATGACATTTAGAATGTTTCTTCAGAGTAACATTCCATTTGGCTTTTCTCCTTGCCTTTCAATTTTTCACCATACGAATTAAATATCCTTTTGTCCTTATATTCTTATTTCCTTGGTTAACATTACCAAAATTGGTTTTGAAGTGTTTACAAAATATTGGAAATTTTGTAACATAAAATGAACTTGGAGTAACATGTGAAAATGAGAATGGGATCCATTGAAATATCATGATTTTCATTTAAATTTACACAAGACCAGTGTAGTTATCACTTATTCAATATTTTCTTCACTTTCTTTGTATAATCGTCTCATAGATGAGACAAAATATGTAATATTCCATGTCCCAATGTTGTAACCACAATATGAATCAAATGTTGATTATAGAATAATGACATAACCATCATATAATTTGTTTCATGAGTCTCCTATAAGTAGTTTCACAGCCTCACTTTTTGATGTGGCTTAATAGGTATAGGGACACTTGTGCCCTGAGTTTCCTCTACAATAGTATTGTGCACAAGCACCTATACTATTCAATGATACCTAGGCTAGAGTGGAAATTTAATTTTTCCATTCTTTATCAAAGTATTTTATATAATATAATTTTTTATTTATCTACAAAAAA
The DNA here is from genome assembly GCA_963277665.1 of Viscum album. Lineage (NCBI taxonomy): Eukaryota > Viridiplantae > Streptophyta > Magnoliopsida > Santalales > Viscaceae > Viscum > Viscum album. The sequence goes on from OY728140.1 coordinate 660,936,015, forward strand.
TATCAAATTTTTAATTTTTATCTTGATCATTGGTTTGGAAAATTTTGATTAATAAATTAAATGTCTCTAACTATTTTATTGAATTATATGAACCCTCTGTGATAGAATAATAATACTCTATGGATTGATTATTCTAGTAGAAATTATTCCAACACCTACCCTAATAGTCTATAAGATTATGATATCCCACTACTTGGAGGGTTCAAGTTAGGCGTTTGACCGGCCCACCACATTAATTAATGGTTCCTTAACATATTGAGTGATATACCAGATTCTCAAATCATAAATTGATTTACTCAGTTATTGCCTATAAAATGATATAAAGTTAGATTTGGCCAACCATTACTACTAATTTAGTTATTTCAATCCACCAATCTCTTAATACCTCCTCAGTAGTAAGAGGCACCCTCATCTTTGGAATAACGAGCACCCTGAACACCCAGTTTTTTTCAAGGTCGAATGATAGAAGAAGGTTATGAATTAATTTTTCTTTGAAAGTTATGTATTTTTATTGGACAAAAGAAATCACTTCTATTTTAAAATCATTTTCTATGTATTCTCACTTATAATAAACTATGAATTAAATATAAAACGGTGTCATGTCACATATACACTTTTTTGGTCATTCTTGATTATTATTCTACAGGATCGTGTGTTAAATACACATTAACAATATAATAAACTATGAAAAAAAATAAAATGATGATTTGATAGTGAGATGATACTATAGGTTGATCTATTGAGTGAATAATGGATTAACCTAGACACTAGGGGTAGCTTAATTCACATTTCTAGCAACCCAAGTTGCAATGTCTACCCATACAATGCCTCAAACTCCTGTTGAGTGATTCACCATAACATGAAATGGACTATATCTCTGCTCATTTATCATTATACAATGACACTCACTCGTAGGAGTGGATAACTCAAGAGTATAAAATACAACTCTAAAAATGAATACCCATAACCTTATACATTTAATCACTCTTTGATGACATGCAGATCTCTTGTTAATTAATATAATTATTTAAAAATATTGAATTTATTAATTAAATAATTTAAAAAAACACCAGACTTATATTTGATGGTCTAAGGCTCATGATCAGTCTAATATGCATTAAACTCGTGTATTAAAATGAAATGAAAAAATAAAAATTATACTTGCATTAAGATATACATGGGGGATTTTTTATTGAATTAATAATTCACTCTAATTTTAATTCAAAAGAAATTCATATTTCTTTCCCATTAATTAATATAATTTTAAAACATAAAATTACATTAATAGATTAATTTAATTTAGAAACAAAATTAAATTATTTTAACCCAAAAAGTAAGATATTTAAACAAAATTAATAATTAATTAATTTAATTTAACATAAAAATTAAAATAATTAAATTTTGATTATTTAATTACCTAGAACCTAAAAACATGAACAAATCCTCTATGGATCAGTTTGAATCCACTCAGGCACATTTGGGCCATGCAGACCCTAGTCAGGGGTGTTCTAGGCCAATAAGGTCTTCCTAGACTCATTTTGGTTCAGGGAGACCCACCCTAGGTTGTTTTATGGCATGAGATAGTTGGGAAGAAACCAAAAGTGGCCTAAAATGAAGTTTTCCAAGCATGGAAGTTACCAAATCCGACAACACTAGGCCCTTATGAGTTCATGAGGGAGGCTATCCATGAAGATGGTTGGTAGTCAAGGTACAAAGCTCATGGGATCCAGTGGAAGTGGATCTAAGGGCTACGAACAGAGGCTCTAGTTGGTCTATAAAGGCACCAAGAGAAGGCTACCTAGCCAGATCTATGGTTAACGTATCATTACTCTTTCTACTCAAAGCATGAACCACTTTATTTTCATTTATCTGATTGTAATTGATCGTGCAATCATAATCCTTTATTAATTATAACCATATCCTCTATCTCACATGTAATTATTTCTGAGTAAATATATATTTCAAACGTTTTTGGTCATTATATATTTCAAATTTCACTCCATACAGATGATGCCTCCAAATTTTTTAAGAAAAAACAACAACATTTAATTCCAAATCAAGTGTAGGGTAATTTAACTCATGAGGTTTCAGCTGACATGAAGCATAAGAAATTACCTAATCATTCTGCATTAGGACACAACCATGTACTTTCAACGAAGAATCAATGTAGATAAAAAGATTCCAATTTCTAGATGGCAGTGCCAAAGCTGAAGCATTCACCAATCTTTTTTTTAATTCTTAAGTCAACTAATCCTTCACTAAAAAAAACTATTTAATTCTGATTTCTACTATCTCAGGATGCTGAATAAGAAGTTTATTCTCCTTTTTATTCCTTCCCAACATTGATGCCCTCTTTCCTTTATGGAAAACCATTCTGAACATAGAAATAAATTCGGTGAAGCAACATGGTAATATGTAAATGCTATATTATTTCAAAATTAACATAAATTAATAAATGGATATTAATTTTACAATACCCTAACTTTTATATTTTTCTAAACTGAAAATTGATACCAAATATAAGGACCTAACAATAAACATTACATAGTCTTGAATTAAAATAATAATTCACATTGAGGATCTTTTCATGTTTATATATTCAGAGAATTAAGCCATAACATATACATAAAAATTTAAATATTACATGTGGACACTTCTACATAGTATCTATTTTTTCATAAAATAAAAACTCTTAAAGAAAGATTCTTTTCTAGTTACATATTTTAGACATCACAACTTTTCCTTGATCCCATCCTTGACCCTATTCATCTTTAATTCCTATGAAAAACATTTCAGAAAAACCTAGGATGAGCATAAAAAGAACAATAAGGGACACATAAAGAATGAAAACATGTTAGTTTTTCAAAACAATAAGTAAACCATTAATACTCTATAAAAATTAATAATTTTCACCCTTATGAAGTAGTTAATGCTATTCACTGAATAAAAGATCATTTATTACTCATTTGTAACCAAAAGATTACCATAAAACACATAGAAAGAACACATAACCTATAAATGTAACTTGGGACATAAACATACTTAAATGGAATAACCATACCATTGACTTCCACACATATCCCAATATGGAATAGACATACGGCTGACTTCCATACCCAATGTATTAGAGGATATAACATAACCACCCATCTAGGTTTATCACTACACCACCCATCATTTGGTTTATCACGTAACCACCAGTATAATGTGCAAGTATCATTAAAAAATCAAAACACATAAAATATTTCAAATATAAAAATTTCACTACTAACATTTCATTTTCAATCACAAGAAATAATTTAATGAAATTGAAATAATAAATCCATTTCAAAAACAATTTTCAATACCAAAACACCCAAAAATAGAATAAGGGGATTATTTTCCTTTTAAAAACATTATGTCTTATAGAGGATGCCAAATAACGATTATGGCAGTAGACAGGTCATTGTCACCACAAACGTTAAAAACATTCCTTTTATAGTTTAGTAAAATTATTAATAGAAAAAGATTCCATTTGAATGAAATTAAATTTCAATGGGGTATATTATATATGGTATAAAATAATGAGGTGTATATTATCAAAACATGCCTCAATGAAAGGTGATTAAAATGAAGTCCCTTACCTCGTGTCTGACTTGACTTGTTAGTTTTTTAATTTCACGAATAATAAACACAATTTAATTTAGAATTATATAATAAACTTTTAAAATTTTATTATTCCATTTATATCACTTATACATTGCTATAAAAATTATTTAATTATTTGAGTTCTTATCAGACATTTTGTTGATGTATGAAACATTAGTAAAAAATAAACATGTTATAATTTTAAATTGTCCATCTGGTCGAAACTCAATTATATCCTAAGGGATATTCCTGATTTATATATCATATATATCATATATATCTATTATATATTAATTTATAATATTCTATATCATTTAGATATATGAAAATGAAATGCACTATTCATGGAGACGGTAAGTCGTATGTATGCATGAATTCTACTTCCATTTAATTTTTTTTTCATTTTAAAAAGAATGAAAACCAAATGATACTTAGATATAGTATTATTACAGTATAATATCATATTTTATATACATTACATATGTTCATTAAAACCATCCTTTATACATTCCATGTATGGTATGAACGAGTCATATCACTTTGAGGGGGCGGCAGTCCGCACTTTCTCAAATGAAATTATCAGATTTACCCATTATGGGAACTATAAAGGTAAGCAATAAATTTAAAATAAATAATCATAGAGACAATATAAATATAATATATATCACATATAAATAAATTTCCATCTTAATGGACACTATAAGAGGTGGTTGGATAATATTGAATAATCATCGTTTCATGAGTCAATAGTTCATCGTCCACAGAAATATTATGTTCCTATCCATTAGAGGGAAGTGTGAGTAAGTGTAGTTAGAATAATTCTCATAAAAAATCTAGTATATTTAAAACTCTGGGGATTTTATGTAAATAAAGAATAATAATACCTTAGATAGTGAAAATTAAAATAAAAGAAGAGAACTTGAGGGAAGGTGTTACCTTTAAATTGGGTAACTCCATTTGGTTTGAACCAAAAGGATTTCTTGAAGTGATTTCTGACTAAGTTAAGTCATATTTAAATAATATAGAGATTTTTTGTGATTATTTAGGAAGATTATGGATGATCCAAGGGGATTGATATGTGTGAGTAATGGGTTAGAGTTGGTGGCTTTTTATAAGAGGGGGGAGGGGTTCTTGAGAAAAGTTTGAATGTATTATTTTATTATAAAATGAGATTAAATTTCAAAAAGTCCAAAACATATTTAATTCAATGATAATGTGAATATAAGTCTAGATAATATCATCCAATAATAAATGGACCGGTTTTGTATATTTTTTAAATCCTTATATTTTTTATTTAACCATTTTTTAACTTATTTAACCTTTACCAAGTCCTCTTATCTAATCATACTATATAGTTAATATGTTTACAATAAAATAAAAAGATACCCAAAATGGATCATTAATGAAATTAATAATATTATAAATTCTTTTAGCTAAATCTTAGATTTTTAGAACTATTTTATCATTTAATAAAAACTTGATTGATTTAAAAACTCTTTTATGTCAATTTTAATACTATTCATATCCTGACTTTTTAAAAAATCCAAACCGAGATGATTATTTCAAAATTCCTTCATTAAATAAAATATAACAAGTCATATTAATATAAATAATTCTTTGATGTCATAAAAGGTTTCAAAATAAATTAATTTTAACATTTATAATCTCATTTATTTAAAACATTCATTAATGATGTAATCATTACATAATGATTGTGTTGTAAATAAATTTATTTATTTGATGTCTAAAATTTATAAATATAATACCATGATGTAGTAAATCAATTTATGTTTATAATTAATATTTATAGGCAGATATTTCAATTATATTACCCAATATTAAAACTATTTTACTAAAAGCTATTTGTTTATGTCATTTTTGTCTTCACTTTAAATTAATTAATATAAAGTGTCATTATCACTCCCATGTGGCCCCATGTCTTCCCAATATCAACCCAAGGATGCCCATGGTCAGACATGTATTAACCAATAGGATTAGGATACATTTTAGGGTAATTTATATTTATTATAATAATATTTTTTTACCCTTATTTACCAGATTTACCCTTTAACCATTATAAATTAAATAATTACTAATGTAAATATTCATAATGTAAAAAAAATAAAAGTTACCAATTTTCACAATATGAACCTCCTAAAGTAAAATTTTGAATAAATTTTTCCAAATTCAAAAAATAGAAGTGGAAGAAATTAATTTAAAATTAATTCCCGTTTTCAAAATAAAAAGAATGTTTTTCGAAAATAATAACTATCAAAAGATTGACACTTGTTTATTTCCAATTTCAATTTAAAATTACTTACAAAAAAATTGAATTAAATGGTAAAACAATAATCTAATTACACATAAAACCCAATTTAAAATATAATATAACCATATAAATAAATTATATTAAAAGGATGTTTTGAATTAAAATGCATTATGTTTTACTATTCATAAAAATATGAAAATTTTCAGAAAAAGAAAACATTTTACCCATAGTAAATTTTTGATGTCCTGAATATAAATATTAATTTTATTTTGTGAAATATAACATACAAAATTGAAAAAAACTATATTTAAAAAGGGTTCTCCATCAAAAGGCGGTAAATTTATCTTTTAATGAATATTAGAGTATTTATGCTTAAAATTGGATTCATTCACATTTTAATCATATAACTTTTATTTGATAAATGTAAATACACTAAATAAACATGTTTAATCATATTTTTGTTTGTTCTGTTCCTTCCCACTAATAAAACAGCTATGCATTAACTATCATTTAAAATAATGATATAATATTATTATTTTTCAGTATAACTCAACGTTGTGTGCAATGTAAGATTTCAAAGAAACCCATTGTTGCGTGTTGGGTACGCCAGAGAACATATAATCCCATTAAAAGGAAAATTAATATTTAAGTCAAAAATATTAATAAATATGAATGTTTCAAATTCTTTATTTACTTGGGATGTTACACGTAGAGTCAAGGAGAGAGTGACTACCATGTCTTGGATAATAGTTCTAATAAAGGGATTCATAGAGAAAATTTATTTGAATATTTTTAATACAATAATAATTAGTTGTTGATTATTTTAAATGAGATTAATTGTGAAAAGTGTTTAATTCTGGATTTTTGACAGATTTTTACTTCAATGGTATTTTGGTCATTTTCAGAAAAATAATATTAAAAATTGAGTGATTATTTTTTTAGAATCCTTATTTTATTTCATTAAACTTTGTCTTCTAGACCAGGGTATGAATCGATCATCAAAAGGCCTTAAAAATAAATGAAGTTGAAGACTTTTTCTTGGAAGACAGCTTGGACGCCACCTCCGTAACGGAATCAAAATTCACACTAAAATACTCCAAATAATTTATTTTCACTTGGGGACAAAATAGGAATAAAACGGGAATTCAAAAAATAAATTACATGGTGTTTGGAATCCATTAATGCAGCCATTGAATGACATATGTTTAAAAAAACCGCATGAATCCTTCGTCCAGAAAAAGAAATCGCCAATGAAAAATTCCAAACACATACAAATGGTATCCAAATGAGCAGAAATTTCGAGGGTGAATGACCATCAAATTTATGAACAACTTTTATTAAGGGGTCTATGTGTGAATCTTCTAATTAATAGGCAAAAAACACACAAAAAAATAAGATAGAAATACTTCTATAAAAGGAGAGGAACTCTTACCTCTCAAATCATTCCATCCCATCCCAAAACTAAGAGGATAGATGTCCTCCTTTAGGAATAACATTCTCAGTTGAGGGGTTACCCTACTTGACTACTGGAGGAGGTGTTGTTTGGTGTGATGGTTGAATACTAAAACCACACACTTAATAAATCAAAGGAAAGTAAGTCACTAATGAGATTTCACTAATTGTATTATAAAATTTAATTTAAATGACAAATAAATAATGAATGAACCCATGTTATCAATCCTTGGACAAAGTACTTTCTTTCTAATATGCGTTTTTTATGCATCAGCATTTAGATTTGAATTCATAATTTCATTATTTTAATTAAATGTTTTCCAAAACCCCTTAAAACTATCATTTTTAACAAGTAATTAATAAACCACAAAGAATTATAATAGGTGAACAAAAATAAGTGATTGAACTGACTGCAATTCTACTCAAGTGAGACGCCCTTGGTCATCCACTGTGCTTCATTGGGAAAATAAATTTTTTTTCCACACCCAATGGCAGGCATGTGTCAAAACTCACACTATTTCCTATAATCTAAACTGTTAATTCAATATGTTTTCTCAATATTCACAGTTTTGTAAATATTTTTTTTTGTTTTATTTATAAAAAATCTAAGAAAAAACATTTTTTACCAAGATGTTTTTGAACGACCTTCTTTTCAATTAGGGGAATGATTACTCACAAGTACAAGAACATGAAATAGAATATATCAAGGAGGAATTCCAACAAATGGGGGAATCTCTTATGATAATGTTCAAATAGTTTCAAAAAGTTCATGCAACATATATCTCACCATAAGTTTTGATGAGTATGATTGAAGAACTCCTAATTGACTTTCAATGATTCAAGTCCAAGAAAGAAGCACCATTGATATTCATAAAATACATCTACAAAGTAGAGGCCAAACTCAAGGTAGAGGGGCCTGACTACCTACCTTCATTCAATAATAATCAACTCCAAGAGGAACTCTCCACCGAAGAAAAGAATCAAACCAAACCAAATCAGGGGATGATACAATCTTGAAATCACACTCTTTTAATTCTATTGAAACTAATTTGCGTATAACTCCCAATAATTATGAATTTTTAGAATCAGTTGACACTTATTATGTCATGTAGGATGATGGGTAAAATGAAGATGCACTTGTTTAGGAACACTAGAATCTCCCTAAACACATTGACCTTTTATTAGAGAGAGTAAAAGAAGATAAATAGAATTTTTCACAAGTAGAAACAAAAAAAAAGAGAAAGATTGATACTTCATCCTAACCCCACCATGCATGTTATAGAACATTGAGAAGGGGAAGGATCTGGGGTACTCTATCCATGGAGTCCTCCTCAATAATAAAATGAATGTGGATTCTGGGAAAAGCCACATGTGGTGGTTCAAATCAAACAAGCTTCAACCACTATCTGATTTGGATAATAACTGGTACTTACCTCTGGAAGGAGTAAAAATACAGGGCCCAATTGGGGGATCATACCAAGATTTATCTTTACATTATTTTTATATTTCAAATTCCTTTATTAGATTAGTCCAGCATGCGGCCAACTCCTCTATATATTTTTGAGCTATAATGACATGATCCCCATTCTTAAGTGAGTAATTCTCTTTTGTAGGGTCATATATAAGAAAAGAAGCCTTAAATAGAGGAAGAGGATTGAAGATTTATTTCAAAAGGAAGTTCTCTTTTAATTTTTAATCTTTTCAACTCCTTATATTGTTTGGTCCAAAACATGTTTTGAGATTTAAATATAAAATTTAATGTTCACACTTGAATTATTGTTTTACTTAACTTATCTAGGATACATGAGTTACTTAAGAATCATGTGATTCTATGTTTTATATTTCAATTCTAATGAGATTGAATGAATAAAATTGAAAATTTAATTTTTAAAGTGAATCATTTATATTGAAATGATTACTCGTGGATTAATAGAATTAGTTAATTTATGAAAACGAAATTTCCATTCCATTTTTCATACATTGCATTTCTGAAATTAATGTGAATTGATTTGTTATTATAAATCATGCCTTTAGTGACTGTTCAATATCACATGTCTCATTCTTGAGAGGATTTCTAGACCAAGTACTTCTTATTTATTCTTGAGCGTATGTATTGAGTGGTATAGGGTCATGTAACCTGCTAGAACATTCATTTAATCTTTTCAAAGCTATGTCCATACAGAAACACATTTAAATTGATTGAGGAATTTTTTTTAAAAGCATTTATCCTTAAATAACACATTAACATCAATCCTTTTTTATTATATAGAGATAGTCAATGACAATTATAGATATGATCCTGGTTTTGAATCCATTTTTATCCATTCCTACCCTAATATAGTTATTTGTATGATATTTTAAAAATGAATTTTAGGGGTGAAGAGAATCACTGTGGAAGGGATGTTTTACATTGTAAGGGAAAAGTGTGGGGGGTTCTATTGTAGTAATTATAAGAGGTTGTGGAATCATTCATTATACTTCATTTTCTTCACCTCTTGAATATAAAAAATATAAAAAAATGACAAAAATAACCCAAAAATGAGAAAAATGGGTTGTGATTTGGTAAAACCAACAATCACTATTTTCTAGACTGATGGTCCAATTATCATATGTGGTTAGGTGATGTATATGAGGTCTAATCTAATAATGGATTTCAAAAAAAGAAAAAAAAAGAAATTAAAAAAATTCAATAGGGTGCATTAATCATTCATTATGCTTTACTCTGATCATGATCTTACTTTAAGTTTTAGGGGAAGTGGGTGTTGCTACTTTTAAGGGGAGCATTTCATTACACTTTTTGATATCATGCATTATTCATAAGAGATAAACCTCCTCCTTGATTCTTAATTTCTAAAAGATCAAATCCAACCAACCTTAATCCTCGGAGTTATTTGAACCTTTATTGAAAAGCCCTCAAAATTTTATGTGTCTTTTGTCTTTACAAAGTGGAGAAATTAGTTCTTTTACAAGATTATGGATAAGGTGCATGTTCTCATGATATGATAAAAACTCTACTTATATTTTATCATTATATATGAGATTCAAATTAGAAGGTGGGGTGAATCAGGGTGTGGCTTGTTTAATAGTAATTAATTTTGATGCTTGAATTAATGATAGAAAAATTCCATCATTTTTTAATAGAGAAAAGTAAAATATTTTAATTAATTATTTCTTTAAGAAATTGGAAAATTAAATTGATATTTTATGTGGATTTTTGAAAATTTGATTTGACATTGAAATTTTTTTTATTTTATTACATTGAAATTTGAATATTGGTAATATTGGTGTCCTATTAATTCCATGTTGAGATTTTATGCTTGAGGGAAAGCATGGTTTAAGTGTGGGGGTATTTGACAGAGAAAATTTATGTTCATATTTTAAATACAATAATAATAAATTGGTGATGTTTTTAATAGATAAAAGTCATGTATTTAAAAATTTTATTAAAATAATGGGAAATTAGGATTAAAGAATAAAAATGAGAGAAATTGTGAAAGGATCTTAATTTTGGATTTGTGACAGCTTTTTACTTCATGGGTATTTTGGTCATTTCCTGAAGAATATAATTCCAAATTGGGTGATTCTTTTTTTATTTGGAATCTTTATTTCATTTTATTTAAAATTTTCTTCGAGACCAAGGGCTGAATCAATCCTCTAAAGGCCATATAAATCAATTAATTTGAAGACATTTTCCGGGCGGACAACATGCACCCCACCTCCTTAACGGAATCACAATTTTCTATAAACAACTCAAAATGTGTTACATCCACTTGGGTATAAAAGGGGAATAAAGGATAATTTCACAAAATAAATTATATGTAGTTTTGAATCCATTAAGGTGGCTATTAAATGACCTATGTTTGAAGGAAGCAGGTTGGATCCTTCGTCCAGAAATAAAAAACGAAAATGAAAAATTCATAAATCATAGAACCGGTGGCCAAATGAGCTGAAATATTGGTGGTGAACGAAAAAAATATTTATAAACAAATCTTATGAAGGGTTCTACAACTGAATCTTCCAATTAATGGGTAAAAAATGTGGAAACATTTAGAAGACATAAATTTGTCTATAAAAGGAGAGGAGCTCCTACCTCTCAATTCATTCCTTCCCATCCAAACACCATACAAGGCACTAAGGGGGGGAGGCCAATATCCTTTTGGATTTTAATTTATATAATTTTTTTTAATTTTAGTTTTTTTTTCCATTTTAATTCAGTCGTATTTTTTTATTAATGTGTTTCTAATTTCTTCATCCACCCCTTTTCACTTCCATCCTTAATCTCATTCTCTCTCTTCCATCTTTGCATAATTATATATATGAACTACACAATGGAAAGTGACTAACTTGAGGCTTGGAATCGGGGGAGGTTTCATGATGTTATTTATTATATTACTTCAATTCAAAATGTTTTTATTTTATTTATGGTGGAGGTGGGAATATTGCATGGGTGTGATGATTGTCCACCACGACACTATTTCAAAATCCATTTATTTCCATTGATTCATCCATTTTCCCTACCTTATCATAGAAAAACAATTCATATGGTTGATTTTGGATTTCGATAAGGGATGAAATGACATACGGTGGAGTAAAGTCATTTAGGAATAACATTCTTGGTTAAGCTGTTACCCTACTTGACTACTAGAGGAGGTGTGGTTTGGTGTGCTAGACTCATGATAAAATCACACAATCAATAAATCAAAGGAAATTAATTCATTAATGAGGTTTTGCTAAACGTATTTTCAAATTGAATTTAAATAAATAATAAATAATTAATAAACTTGTGTTATCAATCCTTGGACCAAGACCTTTCTTTCTAATTTGTATTTTGACTACATCTGGATTTAGATTTGAATTAATCATTTCATTGTTTTAATTGAATGTTTTACAAAACCCCTTAAAAAAGTAATTTTCAATAAGTAATTAAAAAACTAAAACGAATTAGATTATTTTAAAAAATAAGTGATTGAACCAACTGTAATGCTCCTCAAATAAGATAACCCTAGTCAACCACTCTGCTGAATTAGGAAAATAAATTTTTTTTTTCCACACCCTATTAAAGGAGTGCGTCGAGGCTTAATAGAGGTTTTCATAACATAAGGAGGAAGAATAGAAATAAGGGATTTAGGGACCCACGGAGCTATATTATAAGTAATAGTAAGAGAAGAAAAGGGAATAAATATTATTCACGTATTTACAAACCAAAAAAGACAATGTCGGATAAGAAAATTGTGTCCAAGGAAATAGATAATGTTTCTTATGAGAAAAAGCAGGTGAAGGTGAGAATAAAGAATCTAATTATTGGAAATTAAATTAACAAATATGCTGGCTATATGAACCATCCCATTGAGTATATGGGTGATATTATGGGTATCCTTATATGGGAAGAACCTGTGTTAATATTTTACATAATAGTTCACCAGGGGCTTCCCAGAAATCCAATTGTAGAATTTGCTTCCCCATTGGTCTTTACAACTGAATCTTTGTGGTCATAATATGAGGAGGCCATGGAAAAGTGGGAAAATCTCCTTCATTATGATATGAAAATGTCGTATGAGGAATTGATTATTCCTTCCTATGAAAACGATACAATCAGGATGGGAGATTGGCTAGTTCAAGTAGAAAATAACCAGGAGCATAAAAATTGGATAAATAAGAAATACCTAATCCTGGTAAGTGGATTTAATGAAAAAATGTTATCAAAAGAGGAATTCATATAAGCATGGGAAATGATTTATTACACCTTTGAGGATATTATCAAAGATGAACCAAATAAAAAGATAAATGATATTTTCCTAGAAACATTAATATGATACTTCTTCTAACAAGTTCAAGCTTGCCTTTAATTATTTTGTAGTATCTTTTGTCGTTTAAGGTTTTTTGGTTAGGGCCAACATTGTTTCTCTATTTCTCCAAAAAATTGTTTCTTTAATAAAAATTTAATTTTTTATTGTATTGTATATATAATCTATAGTATACTTGGTTAGTACTATAAAGGTATCCTAATACTCAAATACACTTTATTCTTAATTTTTTTAAATGTAGAGAACATTATTTTCCTTTTTTTCATTGCTCACAATGTAATTATTTGTTGAATAATATTACTTTTAAAGATATCTATTTTATATGTTTAGTTTTATATTTTTCCCCATTTTTATGGATAAATGACCAACATAGATCAACATAACCTTTAAGTTGATTTATTTTAAATATAACATTTTCATTTTCATCACATCCTAAGGAAATTAATATATTCTCAATTGACATAATCCATTTCTCAGATACGAAAAAAATTTTATTTCCAAAAAAATATATCGAATTATTTCTCATTAAAATATCCAAAAAGGATAATCATTTTATGGAACATTAGTTTACTCCCTATATGTAAATTTATACATTATAACCTAAGTAAGATACCTTAATATGGTTATGATCTTGTCAGATCCAACCCTAGTCATGTAAGATTTCTCAATATGAGTATTTCTACATTTCACACAAGTAGTGATGTAATTAGTTACTATAGTTTCTATTTCAATAAAATGGAATATATTGATTTAGTTCATAAAATTATGAATTTTAAATCATAATGTATACTAAAATATTTTGTGTAACAATTAACATTAATTGAAAATTGATGCATTATTAATATCAAAATTATATAATTGGTTTCTTTGGGAATATATTTAAATTAAGAATATATATTCAAATACTACACAATAAATTATAAAGAAAATATTGAATTACAAAATCATATCACATGAGAGTGTCAAACTATGTGTGAAGAAAATCCAGTTATCATGCACTAGGTGTGATGTAGTCAAATCCAATTGGTTCATCTTTGGAGTTATTACCACAAGGTACAACTATTCCAGAACCAAATGAACTTTATTATCTAGAAAGGGAAGCAATTTCTTGGAAATCCCAAATATTTTATTCCTTACCTGAACATTATGATGTTATCCTCTACTTATCCTCAAATGTTTTCATAGGGTTATGTTCTCTAATTTATGTTTTCTTAAATCTAGTTCCCAATTTTTATACTACTCTTACTATGATACCAATTATAATAACCCAAATACTAGTAACCTAAAGTAAATATTAATATTAATAAATTATCATATATAAAAGTTTTCTAATCCCAAAGGACTGATCAGTTTAGTAGTATTGGAGATCTAGATAGAGACACGATAACTAATTTACTTTGGGGACAAAATATGAAACATGGAAATGGAAAATATTCTTCATCCTATTACTCATTTAAATAATTATTCTTCATATACTATGGAATGGAAAAAAATAATTTTGAGCTCAAATTATATGTATGGTATACATGCAGTGAAAGATATCATAATTAGATAAGGCATATTCCATATAGAAAGGTAAATAACTAAAAAATCCATTTAAACAATAACTTGAGCATGAAATGTATACAAGGATAATATAAAAGGAAAAAATATCATGGATAATAATAACTAAATCATCAATGATGGAAATTATTAATATTGGACATCATGATATCTATACTTCCAATACCTTGTAGTAATAATTAATAAAACTATGGGTAGGTATACACTAAGAATTCATTATTTTTCCAACTAATTTTTCCCATGAGTAATGTTTATTCATAAATGGTATATCAATAACCAATCCCCACATTTCATAGAAATTCCAATTAACTTCTCCTATATTGAATGATCAATTAAATTCATAGAAAATACAACATATCAATAAATGTGTTTATTGAATTAAGAATATATAATATTAATATTTTCCCGGTCAATAAAATCACTTCAAAATTAAAAAAAAATATAAATTATATATTTTTTAAAAAATAAGAATATATATGATAATAATTTGTATATTTAAGGAAAATTAAATACACATTGATCATAGAGAACAAATTTTTTTTAAGAGGGTGTTAATTACCACAAAATTAACAATAGATAAGAGATAACCATTGGTTCATTAGGAATATAGGTTTTATAATAAAATAATGACCTTCGAAAGAATAATTTGAATGGAAATGGAATATTAAAAAAATATTTCATTATATAGTTTTATATATAAAAAATTTTAAATCATGAAAAAGAAGATAAATTTCATAAAATTGTTGTGGCGGTGGGGAAGTCGGTTAACATTGTATGCATTAAAAAAATTTATCTTTAATTTTTTTAATGGATTTATAATTATGCCTTGAAGAAAAAAATTATAAATATTTTTTTGGTACCTTTATGAAAATTTTAAATTTCATTGATAAAAAAGTTATGTAAAAAATGAATTTTTTTAAAAAAATGAAAAACATGCATATGGAAGAAAAATAAATCTGATTAAAATAGATATAAAATAAGGTTTTATTTTAAATATTTTTTTAGTTGGGTTGAGAACAAAATATTGGAATATTTTGAAGAAAATATTTAAAATACTAAAATGACTAGTGGATAATAAAATTATTAGAGAATATGAAGGATAAATTATAATAGTTATTAAATTTAATTAAATGCAATCCCAAAAGAAAGTGACACATAAAAATATATTATTTACACTTATGTAACATTAAAATTGTAACCCCTTTAAATAAGATACTTAAATTGAAACACTAATAATCATTAATAAATAGGTATTCATGTTAAATACTCTAAATTGGTATTATATATACCCCATAAAAGTGAATAGATGTGTAATAAAAAAAATATGTCTTAGTGAAGTGTAAAATGATTTGAAATCCCTTACCACATGATTCCCATTATTTGAATATCCTTTAACATATTATATTATTTTTTTAAACATGTTATGGATTTATAAAGTAACCATATTAATATTTATAATATTTTATATTGTAATGACCCAAATTTTGAATTTTATTTGTTTCACAATTTTATATTTTATTTTATTTTATACTCAACAAAACTGTATCCTTTAATTTATTAAGTGAGTATAATTAAAATAATACCACTAAGTTTTGACTATTATTTGACCATTGGTCAATATGAACATGGGAAAAAACTCTTAATGTTACCTTTATTTTTTATAAATACAATTGATCTTGGTTAATTAATACAGAAGGTAGAGTTGGAGGCCTCATCCAGTAAACTCGGGTTGTACGAAGCCCATCTGTCAGAGCTTAGGAAGGAGGTATAATCTCTGGGCGTTTCTTTGGACCCAGACAAAGTTGAGCTTCAACTTGTGAAGATTGAATGGAATTTCCTAAGGGAGAAGTTCAATATGATAGAAATCACCACTCGTGCAATGTTGTCTGAGCCTCCCCAAGATTCTATCACCATAGCACACCTTACACTTTGGTCCTATGTAGGTGTTATAATGGGATATGTAACGAGGCCTTAGATATTTTTTGTTATTACTTGGTAAAAATAAAATTGTTATTTATTATTATGATAAAATGTTTTATTTTCAAATGTCCTGATAAATATAGGATAAAAATTATTGATTAATTTTTAAAAAAGGATATTTTAAAATATTCACGTAAACTTTAAATAATTAATAATATAAAATGATTTTCATAAAATGGTCTTCTAAAGTTGTGATAAGTAGGAAATTTATATTCTAATAAGATCAACATAATTTTAGTGAGTAGTAATATATGAATTTTAATATTAACCTTATGAATAGAAATGAATAGTAAGTCTTCCAAAAAATAGAAACATCACCCATGAATGTAAAACTACAATATAGACATCTTAAAAGTTAAAAAATGATCATAGTATATTTTTGGTATTTTTTTATGTCATAAATATTTTATTTACAATTTAAAAATTAATTTAATAATTTAAAATGGAAATTTATTTTCACATAAAGTTATCATTAATTGTTACATTTTTCTCTTATGGCTATACTATAATTTTATGGGACCTTGATTATATTTTCAAGGTTTTACAAAACATGTTATAGTTTTAGAGTTGCTTTTTTCTGAAATATTAATTTTATTTAAAAAATATTTTAAATTTTTTTTAAATTTTTTTCATAAAATAGAGTTCATTTTTGAATTCTGAGCATTTAAATTAGGTTAGGTTGAATATATTCAATTTTTATAAAATGTTTTGTTTTCAGTGAATAGTAAAAATACAATTTTGAGTTTTGTTGTAATTAATGACATAATTAATGATATAATGATGATGTAATAAATATGTAGACTTTTGAATAGTGATATATGTTTTAAGGTGTCCCATGTGTATAATATCATTGGCAAAATACCTTGGGAAACCCATGGTTTTTCAAATACCACCGATGATGTGTCCTTTGGAAATTAATTAAATATTCCAAAACTTTTTCTGTAAATACCAATCCATCCCTCACTTATTTCTTTCCAAAATCCTCCTCAACTAAGATCTTTTCTTTTTAACTCACAATTAGTCCTTCTAAGGTTCCCTCAACCCCCCAAGGTCCCAACCTTCTAGCTTTCTATGTCACTCTTCAAGGTAAGGGAACCTTTCACCCTCTTCTTTTATAGTCACGACTTCTTTTATGTTATGTATTCTATTTTCCATCTTCTTATGTTTCAGTATGTTCTTATTTATATTTACTAATTTAAATTTTATGTCCAATTGATTATAGACCATTTCCACTCTCATCAAATTATTTTCTGAATTTTTATGTGTCAATGTTAGGCTACCAGATTTTTGTAAAAGAAATCACATCTTCTCTTTTCTTTAAAATTTCCTTTTCATGTGTTATGTCATTAAAATATACATAGAAAGATCTTATTTAAATTTTATTATATCCCTTTAAATTATTATAGGTTATTTATTATTGGTTGTCCCTTATCCCACCTCTTTTCATTGTTTTCAAATACCATGTTTTACAGTCATTATGGTGTAGAAATTTCGTGTCAAAACCTCTCTCATTTTCTCAAGAAATTTTCTTATTTTCTATATGTGAATGCCCATAAATATTTTAGTTCTAGGGTTATTCATCAAGATATTATATTGATATATTTTATTTTGGAATTTACATAAATATAACCTTCAACCCTTTACATGGGTTATAAATGACACAATGATCTCATTTTTAAGCACTTTTAAAATGTCACGACTTTGAAATGAAACCCATTTATTTAATTCTATATGAGTTATTTATAAAATGATTGATTATGATATAGGTGGATCAAATGAAAAAAATACATATTAAGGTATCTCCCTGATAGTGCTCCAATGCATTGGGTAAATAATTTAATCTCTGTAGATGATTTTTTTCATGATACCATGGTGAATAACCTTGGTAATTTTTAAGAAACCTTGGGGATTCATCTTGTTGATATTTTCATTAATGTATAAATTAAATGTTTTTGCCACATATTCAAGTTATTATTCATGTTATTTTTTCTATGATATGCGTGTTCTTTTATTTATCATGTCTTTATGTTTTTTATCAATTTATTATTGATATCACAGGTAAACTGATTCCCTCGTTTAACCTTACTCAGCCTTATTCTCACCCTCTCCTTTGATGTATATCTCCAAGTATGAGGTGCAGTAAACTTAGGATGAACTTATGATGAATCCTTGAAAGTGGATTATAATAATTTTTTATGTTGTTTTCATGTATTATGTTCTTGATTTCCAAGACACGAGACTTTAAAGATCACTTGTTTCTAAAATTTAATGAAATGTTATGTAATAAAAAAGAGGGATGACATAGATGGTATCAAAGGATAGTTTATTTTTTTATGGAAGTTATGCTATCAAAAACATTAGGGAGAACCCTATAAAGAAGTCTAAATATATGAAAAACTTCCTGGTATTTTGGTGAAATATTAAGTAAGTTGTTTTCGAACAAATAAATCCTTGTCTGGATACAAACAAGTGGATGTGGCGCTGGAATATAAGAAGCTAGGAGTGAAAACTCCGACAAGGAGTTTCAGGCATGACCTAGGAAATCCTGGTACACAACAACGGGCCTTGTTTCACTCCTGGTTTGAAACTTTTAGGGGATATTTTTGGTCAATAAAAAGATTTTATGAATCATTAAGAAAGATTTATAGAGAAATGTAATTGTTTAAGCATGAGGTTTGAAGACAAAAAATCCTTTATAGTTAAAAGATTCGAAAATAAAATAATCTTCTAACTAAGGTTTTATTCTTTTAGAAAATGGAGGGAAATAGGAGGAACCATGCAAATGGTGACCAAAATGGACCATTTGCTGACGACACTCTAATGGAAGCTGTAATGGAAACATTTATGTGAATGATGAACCATTTGACTCGAGTTATGGGAAATAACATGAATCAAGCTAAGAGACTGATTTCACCATGAAGGGAACAACATTTTTCTGAATCCTTTATTCTTCAATGACCACCAACCTTTAGTAGATCGATCGACCCATTGATTGATGAACAGTGGATTATCTCTATAGAGAAGATCTTTTTTGTACTCTTCTATTCAGATCTAGAGAAGGTCACTCTAGATGACTATCACTAAGAGGGAGAAGTTGATTAATGTTGGGAAGTGATTAAATATATGAGGCCAATAGTGGATGTTGAAGAAATGGAGTGGGAAGAGTTTTGATGGATCTTCTTCAGTAATTATATCCCTTGTTCCTTGTGAACAATAATGGAGAAGGAGTTTCTCGAGCTGAAGCAGAAAGAAAATGAATATGTGGGAAGCTATGAGATAAACATTACTGGAAATTCCTATTATACCTCATGATTTTTCATGGATCCTAATGGGATGGTTGATAGATTATTTGGTGGACTAAGACCTCATCTATAGAAGAATCTATCCAACAAAGACAGTTACAACTATGATGAGATCATGCGGAGTACGATGAAAGTCCAACTAAAGTATGGTGAGACACAATGGTCTCATAAATCCAATGACAAGAAGAGATATAAGGATCCAAGATTAGGGAGGATCTTAGATCAGAGAATAGAAGGCAAGAAAGTACAATGTCCCATGTGTAATAAATGTGGGAAGAAACATTCAGGGAACTTTCTGCTCGGGAGTGGGAAGTGCTACAAGTATAGAAACGATTGTCATATTGCATGAAATTGTCGTAATGATGTAAAGCCTCAACATCCCAATAGTAATGATAAGGGGAATATGGGTCAGGCCCTACCTGATGTCCAATTCTATAAGTGTGGGAAACTTGGTCACATTTCCAATCACTGTCCAAATCCAAGGGTAGTGGAGGGGAATAACCATCATCCTCAGCAACGGACAAGGGAACAAGGTCGTACTTTTTCGATCACTACGACAGATGTTGAAGCACCCAATTATGTAGTGGTATATACTCTTGTTGTTATCTCAAATCTAGCAAGTACTTTGTTTGATTCTAGTTCTACACATTCCTTTATTTCCTCTATGTTTGTGAAGAATTTAGAATCAACCCCTGATTTTCTAAAAGTAGAGTTATCAGTCTAGACATCTAGTGGGATTATCCAAGAATCGTTAGTGTTTAGAAACTCTAGTATTTAATTTAGTGAGAACAATATTATCATAAATCTATTAGTCATTCCAATGCGGGAATTCAACATTATACTAAGGATGGAATACCTCTCAAAGTGTAATGTTATGATAAATAGAAGAAGAAAGGAAATATCGGTAGTCTTGAATGGAAAACGAACAATTATCTTCAAAGGAGATATATCTCAACTTGGTATTTGTCTAGATAAACCTTATATATTCTTTTTTATGGAGTTTATCAGTGAAGAAGAAGAAGTAAATAAGATTTTAAGGATAGAAAATGTCTCCATCATCCCTGAATATTTTGATGTATTTCCTGAGGAGTTACTCGGACCTCCCCCAGAAAGAGAGGTAGAGTTCTCCATTGAACTCATACATAGATCTCATCTGATATCAAATCCCCCTATAGGATAGAAAAGGTAGATCTAGAGGAATTAAATAAACAAATCCAAGATCTTTTTTGAGAATTGGTTTATCGGATCGAGTGTGTCTCCTTGGGGAGCACTAGTTCTCTTTGTGAAGAATAAGGATGGATCGATGCAGCTATGCATTGATTACAAATAACTGAATGGGATCACAGTGAAGAAAAAATACCCTCTTCCAAGAATTCAAGACTTATTTGACCAACTTCATGGGGATCAATTCTTCTCTAAGACTGATCGTTGATCTGTTTATCATCAATTGAGGGTGAAGAAAGAAGATATTCCAAAAACTGCCTTCCAATCAAGATATGGGCATTATGAGTTTGTTGTTATCCCTTCAGACAGACTAATGCACCTGCTATTTTTATGGATTTGATGAATATAGTCTTTATAGAAGTCCTTGATAACTTTGTCGATGTTTTTATTGTTGAAATTATGACATATTCCAAAAGTCACGAGGTTCATGAGGATCATCTAAGGGTTTTTTTGCAAACTCTACGGAATGAGAGGCTATTTAAGAGGTTCATAAAATTTTAAATCTTGTTACAGCAAGTTTCATTCCTAGGGAACATTATAACCAATGATAGAATCAGTTTTGACCCTACAAGGAACACAGTTGTAGAGGAGTGGCCTCAACCTATGACAATAAATGAGATTCCTAGCTTCCTTGGATTAGTGGGATAGTATATGAGGTTTCTGAAAAACGTTTCATGACTTTCTAATCCATTAACCAAGTTAACTTTTAAATGGGTCAAGTTCACATGGACAAAGAAGTGAGATGAATGTTTCCAAGAGCTGAAAAAGATATTGGTTACTGCATCCATGTTAACTTTACCATCATGTGAATAAGGATTTTTTATTTTTAGTGATGAATCTCTGAATGTTCTTTTGTGAATCCACATGAAAAATGAAAAAGTCATTGCCTATACATCTCGACAGTTGAAGACTCACGAGAAGAACTATCCTACGCATGACTTGGAGTTGGATGTTGTCGTTTTTTCTCTAAAGATTTAAAGGTACTATCTTTATTGGAAAAAATGTGATATATACACAAACCATCAAAGTTTGAAGTACATTTTCACACAAAATAAATTGAACATGAGATAAAGGAGATGGTTGTAACTTCTTAAAGACTACAATTGTTCAATTTATTATCATCCTCGAAGAGAAAACAATGTTTTTGTTGTATTAAGTAGGAAAGACCCAGTTGTTTTATCCATGACATAGATTCAAAGAGATCCATTTATTAATGACCTAGTAATGATAGAAATGGGAGTATAAGGGATGGTATATCATCAACCCTAACCCAAATTATTTCTCAACTGTCATTACTAGAGAAGATCAAGAAAGCTCATAAAGAACATCCATTGTTACAAAAAAATGTTTGTGACTGTGAAGGATGGGAAGTTTCATGAGTTCAATATTGGCCAAGAAAGTGTATTGAAATTTCATAGAAGGCTATGTGCTCCATCTATTCTAGAAATAAATGAGTTGATAGATGATGCTCATAACTCTACTCTCTCTATACATCTAGGAAAAACAAAAATTTATAAAGACCTTCGTGATCATTATTGGTTGGATTATATGAAAAAGGAGGTTGTTGACTAAAATTCAAGGAGCCTGGTATGTCAGCAAGTGAATGCTGAGTGAAAACATCCTAAAGGGGTATTAAAACCACAACCCATACCAGTATGGAAGTGAGACAATATCACTATGTAATTTTTCATTGGTCTCCCAAGAACAAAGAAATGAAACAATGTGATATGGGTTATTGTGGACCATCTCACCAAGGCTACTAATTTTATCTCCATTTGGGAAGATTTATATATTGATAAAATTTCCATGATTTACATGAAGGAAGTAGTAAGGCTGAATGGAGTTCCACTTTCTATCATATCTGATCGTTACCCAAGGTTCACATCAAAATTCTAGAGAAATATTCAACATGCTCTGTGCACTGAAATGAATTTCAGTATGGTCTATGACCCCCAAACTGATGTCCAATCTTAATGGACTATTCAAACACTCAAGGACTTGGTGACAATATGCTCAATGAAATTTAAAGGTGGATGTGATCAACATCTCTCTTTAGTTGAGTTCTCTTACAACAATTTCTTGCACTCAAACATTAAAATGGAACCATATGAAGCTCTATATGGTAAATAATGTATAACTCCTACATTTTATGATGAAGTAAGAGAGAAAAGCCTTTTGGGACCGATATTGTGAAAGAGATGACAGAAAAGGTCCATGAAATCTTGAAGCACATTAAGGCTGCTCAGAGTCGGAAAAATAGCTATGCTGAAACCGTATAAGAGACTTAAGGTTTGATGTTGGTGATAAATTATTTCTTTGAATTTCACCTTAGAAGAGATTCATGAGGTTTGGGAAGAAAGGGAAACTCTTCCCTAGGTACATTTTCTCCTATGAAATCTTTGATTGCATAGAAGTAGTGGCCTATCAGCTGGAACTTCCTCCAAATCTAGCATCATTTCATGATGTATTACATGTATCCCTCTTAAAGAAGTACATACCTAACCCTTCACATGTACTAAATCTATAGTTCGTACAACTATAACATGACATCTCTTATGTAGAGCTTCCAGTGGAGATATTGTATTTTAGGGACAGTGTTCTATGTAAAAAAGACTACCCACCTTGTTAAGGTGTTGTGGAGAAACCAAAAATGCGATGAAGCCATGTGGGAACTAGAGGATTCTATGAGGTAGAAGTACCAACAGATTTTCTCTTCAAAGGGTATGATTTAAAATTATGGGGATGAAATTTCTTACGGAATGAAGAATGTAATGACCCAAACTTTTGAATAATATTTGTTTCACAATTTTTTGTATTATATTATTTTATACCCAATAAAACTATATCCTTTAATTAATGAAGTGAGAATAATTAAAATAATGCCACTGACTTTTTACTATTATATAACCATTGTTCAATATGACCATTGGAATCTAAACACTTAACATTAAAATTATTATTTATAAATACAAGTTATCTTGGTCAATTAATAAAGAAAAAATAGTCGATGGCCTCATCTAGCAGACTCAGGTCGTACCAAGCCCATATGTCAGAACTTGGGAAGAAGGTAGTATCTTTGGGAATTTCTCTAGACCAATCCCAAGTTGAGATTCCATATGTGATGCTTGAATAGGATCACGTAAGGTAGAAGTTCAAGTTTATAGAAATCACCACTCGGGCAATGTTATCCAAGTCGCCCAAAAATTCTATCATCATAGCACAACTTACACTTAGGTCCTATGAGGGTGTTATAAGGGGATATGTAATAAGGCCTAAGATACTTTTTGTAATCCCTTGGTATAAAATAATTTTTATTTTTGAGTGTGGTAAAATTTGTGATTTTAAAATTTCTGGATAGCTATATGATGAATATTATTGAAGAATTTTGAAATAGGGTACTTTAAAATATTCATGTAAACTTTAAATAATTAATAATGTGAAATTATTTTCAAAAAATGGTCTTCTTATATTGTTATTATTAAAAAAAATTACAGTCTAATAAGATCAACATAATATTTAGTGAATAGTAAAGTATGAATAGTAATATTACCCTTATGAATAGTAATGAATAGTAAATCGTCCAAAAAAATAGAAACCTCAACCATGAATGTATAATACAATGTAGACATCTTAAAATTGAAAAAATGATCATTTTATAAATTTTGGTATTTATTTATGTCATGAATATTTTATTTATAATTTTATAATTAATTTAATAATTTAAAATGGAAATTTATTGTCATAAAATGTAATCATAAATTTTTACATTATTGTCTTATGGTTATACTATAAATTTATGGGAACATGATTACTTTTTCAAGGTGCTAGAAAACAAGTAATAATTTTAGAGTTGTTTTTTGGAATAAATAATAATTTTATTTAAAAATTAAATTATAAATAATCCGAAAATTATTTTAATAAAATGGGATTCATTTTTGAATTCAGAGCATCAATATTATGTTAGGGTGAATTTATGAAATTTTTATAAAATGTTTTGTTTTTCGGTGAATAGTAAAAATATAGTTTTTAGATTTGGTGTGATTAAAAATATCATTAATGATGTAATAAATTTGTTCGACTTGTCAATAGAAGTATATGTTATGAGGTGTACCAAGTGGCCAATACTATGGGCAAGCCCATGGTTTTGCAAATACCATCGATTAAGTGTCCTTTGGAAATTAATTAAATATATCCTCACTTTTACTATAAATACCAAGACATTCCCTCATTCCTTTCATTACAAAGTCCAAATAAATGAAGACATAATCTTTTAACTTACTATAGAGTCTTAAAAAAATTCTCTCATGCCCCAAAAGGTCCCATCTATGGTGATTTCGAAGTCACTTTTCTTGGTAAGGGAACCTTTCACCCTCTTCTTCTAGAGTCAAGACTTTCTTTCTGTTATGTCTTCTTGTTTCTATATTATTATGTTGGGTTATGTTCTTATAGATCCTAAATATATTCAATTTAATTTCCAAATTATGAGAGACCATTTCCTCTCTCATCAACTTATTTTAAGAATTTTTAAGTGATGCTCTTAGGCTTCAGGATTTTCATAAATGAAATCGCATCTTCTCTTTTCATTCAAGTTTTATTTTCATGTTTTATGTCATTAAATTATCCATATAATGATATTATTTAAATTTTATTGTGTCCCTATACATTATTATGATTTATTTATGAGTGGGAGACATTTTTTCCTCTCTTTTCAATGTTTTCAAACACCATGTTGTATAACCGTTATGCTGTAGAAATTTTGTCTGAAAATCGTTCCCTTTTTCTCATTAAACTCTCTTATTTTATTTATGTGAATTCCTAAACCTATTTTTGTTTTGGGGATATTCATCAAGAAATAATATTGATATATTTTATTCTATAATTGATATACATATAACCCTCACTCCCTTTCCATGGGTTATAAATGACAAATGATCTCATTTTTAAGCACTTTTAAAATGTCACGATTTTGAAATAAATCTCATTTATTTTATTCCCTATGTGTTATTTATTCAATGTTTTATTATGATATATTTGGATCACATTAAAAAATACATATTAATAGTATTCCCTGGTATCACTCCAATGCATTGGGTAGCGAATTTAATCTCTAGAGATTAAAAGTTTCACGTTACATTGGTGAATAACCTTGGTAATTTTTATGACACCTTGGGGATTAACCTTATCGATATGTTCATGAATGTAAAAATTAAATTTTGTAGACACATATTCAAGTTATTATTTGTGTTATTATTATTATGATATGCCTCTTCTTCCATTTATAATGTCTATTTTTTTCTATCAATATCTTATAGATATCAAAAGTAAACCGATTCCCTTGTTTACCCTTACTGGGAATTCTTCTCACCCTTTGCTTTTATGTATGTCTCCATGTAATGAGGTTTAGTAATTTTACTTAGTATTAACCTATGATGATTCCTTAAAAGTGGTTTAGAATAATTTTCAATTTTTTTTCATGTATTAGGTTCCGGATTTCCAAGACACTAGACTTTAAAGATCCTCTATTTGTAAAATGTAATGAAACTTTATGTAATAAAAAGGTGGTATTTCATATATATGTCACTCTAATAACATCTAATTACCCATTTGTTAATAATATTTCATTTTTTCTATTGTTTCATGTGTTATCTATTTTTTTATCTTGCATTATTTTCCCTAGAAATTTCAGATCCTTTTAAAAGGTTATAGTTTAAAGATCTATTCAATTGTATTAATTTTATAAATATCATAATTATTCATTAGATAAATTTTTAGAATAATTCTTGAAATTTTTGTGTGAAAAATGAATCATATAACTTCATGGATATTTTATGTTGCATGTACGTACAAGTGTCATTATCATTTAATTAATTTTTAAAGGGCAGGTAAGTAGATGATATATTAAATTTAAATATTAAATATTATGTCATAAGTATCATATATATAAACCAGCTCCATTTTTATGACTACACATGATCTTCGGTGGTGGAAAAAAATTACATCGATTCTCAAGGCACTAGTCCACCGTATACATGAGTGGTGGTATTGTTTCCCATTTGATGGATAAAGAGATAGATAAATATTATGCCATCAAAATAATAAAATATAAGTATTTTAGAATTAGTATTATTATTATATTTGATCTTTTTGGACTTAATTGAAGTTTTTAAAAGAAGAAGTAAAATGAAAGAGCTTCATTAATATGATTACCTTCTCATAGAGATATATCCTTTGTATCTCTTCATAAGGCCCTTAGGGATGGTATTTGAGGAATACAAGATTCTCTGTAACATGGATAAGAATGTTGGGAGGATATTTAGGTAGGATTTATCAATAAATATGAGTTAAAGTGGTGTAAAGAATATAGGGTAGGGGTGTCCTTTTGTACGTGGGGGAGAGGACAGACTTGAGTAATTAAAATTAATAAAATAATTATCGTATTACTCAATAAAAAATGTCTCTAAAATGGACCATTTCCAAATATTTTATGGGTTATGGTCAAAATAATTCCAAAAACTAGAAATTAGATAATGTTTTAGGTTATTTTAATCCTTATATCTATATTTTAACCCCTATGTAAACATGTTGTAGCCATAACTGCGATAATAATTTTTTACTATTTTTAGAATTCTTTGTGGAAACAAATTATAGGGTAATAATTACCAATTTATGAAAAGAAGATTCCAAATATTGAATCCATTTTATCAAAACCAATTTATATAACTAGAATAATATAATTTAATATTAATCCCACAAAACATGAAAAGAATAGGTTTTGAAAAAAATATATTTTTTTGTCTAATATTTTTTTTATACCAAAATCCATTATAAAATTAATTCGAGAGACCATAATTGGATTATTATTTATAAAATTGAATAAATTTATCTTTTATTTCATTTTAAAATAGGATGAAATTTTTTAATTCCTAAAATGAAAAAAATCAATAAAAGCCAGTATTTTCACAATTCATTGAAAAATACAACATTTTAGAAAAATCCAAAAAAATTACCTAAGATAATTTTAATATAATTATTTAAAATATTAATTTCAATTATTCAAATAAATTTTTAAAATTTGGAGAAATATTATTATATTCTTGCCATAAAAAGCAATAAAACATTTTTAAAGAACGCTTATTTTATTGAAAAATAAAATAACAAAATAATAGAGTGTTTATATACTATGAATTAGTGAATTTTTATTGAATATGAAATTAATATATATATATATATATATTATAATTTTGTTTTTTCAATTCATATATTCCAATTCAATGGATAATATAATCTTAGTTAAAGAACAATATTTTGCGGCTTGTTTATAATTTTTTTTTTGTGTTGTTTATGCTATCAAACATAGTGTTCCATTAAAATATCAGAATATTACATGGTCCCTAAATTTTTGGAGGATTTTTTTTGTGATGGAAACCACTAAATCCTCTTCCTAGTCTTTATTTCTACTTGGATGTCCCCTTTGATAGAATTTTTCATGTCCCAAACCTAATCAGTGTGGTATGTCCTATAAAGTTAGAGTATAAAGATGATGTATATATCATACTCAAACATATATCATTCGGATTATTCTTCCACCATATACTCCAATTTTCTTTTTTTAGAGAATTTAAACAACTTTAGATTCTAAGAATCATTCAAACTAAATAGAATTTTAAAAAATGAGTTTAAATTAATGTCTCGCCATCATATGTAATAGCTTGTATTTCTATTTATTCATGAATGATAACTAGATACTCATTCTATACTATTCCATCCTCTATAAAATATTCTTATTTTTCTTGAGGGGGTCATCATTAGGAAGGTCCACCAGTTCTTCTTTTTCTAAAACTTGTTCTAAATTATCAGTGTATCTTACGGTATGTTCTTCAACATCTTCTAGATCAGCCTTCAATATATTATCAAAATACTCTTAACCCTACTTCTTATCTATTAATATGCTTGTGTAGCCTGCTAAGTGTGTGAAACCATCCCTTAATACTGGTTTTTTCCTTTATTTTAACATGAATTGGTTTTC
The DNA here is from genome assembly GCA_963277665.1 of Viscum album. Taxonomy (NCBI): domain Eukaryota; kingdom Viridiplantae; phylum Streptophyta; class Magnoliopsida; order Santalales; family Viscaceae; genus Viscum; species Viscum album. The sequence goes on from OY728140.1 coordinate 660,965,262, forward strand.
TACAATGAAATTACCATGGTGTCTGATATCCTACTTCAATCTCCGTAGGCAACCATAGTGATTTGTACTTTCCTTCATATATATTCTCTTTAGATTCTACCATGGAAATAAAAAATGGTGTCGAATAATTTGTGTTATAATTAGTAAAATTAGAGTGAGGTTCATGGTCAACAAATCATCATGAAATGCATTTAATGTAAGTAATTCTATCTTATTTATTTTTTATTGTTGATCATTTTTTTTGTAAAATCCATTGGTATTTAACTTATAGTGTCTTATGGGTCTATATTTCATTCCTCAAATTAAAATATCTCAATTTTTCTAATCATCAGCCAATATAGTAATATTTTAAGATAAATATACTATGGTATCACAAGGTATGTTATATTTTAAATAAGTGTGAAAAGGTGTGAATAGAATGACTCCAGGTTAAGGATAACTCCTTATGTTTCAGAAAGTAGTGACTTCTTTGAATACAGTAACTCAAAGAAGACGTGTAATGTGTGTTTATAGAATAGTGATAATTCTAATATTTCATAAAAACACATTAAATACATCCCATTTCTGTCATCATAATATAGGGCCTCTATGTTCAATGTACATATGATTTAACATGATTGGTATAGTGAGTATTCAAACGTGATTCAACAAAATAAACAAATAATGCACCCAAGAAAAACAATATCCCTAATTTATATCAAATTATATCTCTACTTAAAAATTAAATACCATGATGAAAATATTTTCAAGAGTAAACAATGGTGGGGGTTTCTTCTTTTAGTTATCCCTTCACCTTTTCGGTTGAGCGGGTTATAGATTCTTGTTTTCGAGAAAGCTCTTATAAAACTATATGTTCTTAATTCTTGTTCTATATGAGTTTGAAATTCTAATTTTAATTGATTGATATGGTCCTCAAGTTCATCCCTTTTTATTTAATTCTCCTCCTCTAATTTCTTGCGCATGTTGATAAAATTATTGGTCAGTAGTATAATCGAGTGATTGTTTAACAATGGTATAACCTCACTATCCTTTTCTAGCTAGGAGTAATAATTATAATTCAATATGAGATAACGAATTACACAATTTTATCTACCCAATATTGTAAATTAGATATAAAAATTAAAATTAATTAAAAAAATTAAATAAACTAAAAAATGTGAAAAACAAAAAAAATGTTCTAATCCTCCCTAACAGTGGGACCTGTTATGTGAAGTCTATCATGGGGATTTTGATTAAAAAATATATTTTTAGAGACCTTGAAATGAATATATGATAGTTTTAACTGTTAATTATCTTGATGAAGGGAAAACTAATTCATCTTCTTCACATATACACTAACAATCAACTATTTTATCCAAAAAGAATAAAGGAATGGGGGTAAAAATGTTGTGCATAGAATATATATAAGAGAAGTTAAATATATAAAAAGCGAATGGAATGACTTGGAAAATTCCATCATTAAGTATATCCTAATTTTTTGTAAATATATTCACTCCCCTACCCAATATCTATAATTAACTTGAAGAATCAATCCACTCATTCCCCCTATGGTAATATCAGTTATAGAGTAAAAGAAATGATTATTGAAACACTAATTTTACCCACTCACAACAACCAAGGTCCCTAAATCCCTCCTATATCGATCCTCACTCCCCTCTACTATATAAGAAATGAGTATAGATTGAGGTTGGAATTTTTGAAACCTAATATAAGATAATAGACCCAAATAAAATAAATAAGTATATTGATGATCAATTACTATTCTTTTTGAGATCTTAGATCTAATGAAATTTGAAGAAAGATAAATGAAAAATATTAATTCCTTGAAAATAAATAGTGGGGAGGGTGAATTTCTCCTCATACAAGTTACAACGGCCTAAGCATCCATCACCAAGAGTTCAAAATAAAACAGATTAAAAACTAATGTGAGTTTTCATAATCTTTTATGTGAGATGAAAATATTAACATAGTGATCTTATTCTTATTTTGAAAGTCTTCACATAAAATCATGAATCAAATTATCTCTCTTCATATAGGTTCGGATTCAGACCACATCACATTCATTCACGTGGTTCCAACATTAATCATTTGTTTCTCCAAAAAGGTTTCAAGAATGATCCCTAGTTTGTTTAATTAATAGATGTGTACCAAATAGATTTATCCAATGATTATTACATGATTTATCCATATAGTATGTATGAAAATATCCTTTTTTTCATGAACGTTTCATACATGGATCATAATGGGAAAAGTTGGCTTCGATAGCTTTGGTGTTTTATAGTGTGATTTCTCAATGATGAACCTTTATGTATAATATTTTCAATAGGTATGATCATAGTGAATCTCCCATGAGTCCATATAAACAACCTTAATGCAGGTCTGAACAAACCCTCATATAGGTCAGTATATTTTGATGTTACCTTTATATAGCTTCAATGTCCACAATCTGACCCCTACATAGTGGTTTGACCTCTTTTGTGGCCCTTATAGTGATTTAGAAAGATAATTCCTACTAACATTACATATAATTTAGTTTCCCTAAAGTATAGTATCTATACATAGGGATATGTTGATGCACCACCTTTTCAACCCTTACATTGCACTCTTGATCACATTGAATCTATGTAGTTTGATTGTTAAGTAACATTACACAACTCATTGAGCTTGACCCTGCTTGTAGTAAGCACATCAAGAATAAAATAACACTATATACTTGATTATTTCATTGAGATTATCCATAAAAATTTCACACATCTCTATTTGATCTCTAGATATGGAATTTGATACATATAATCATTCAATATTTAATCCTTCAAACCTATGAAAATACCCTCGCATAATATTTCAAGGAAAATAGTGGTGACTATTTACATTTATTCATCATGTATTCCACTCATAGAAATTTATATTATGGGTAGGATGAAATTAAAATGGCCTCTATTAGTGGTCCATTGGGTAGTGATAATATTCTTCCCATTTGACATGAAACAAAACATTTACTATGGCATGAAACTTATTTCAGCAACAACAGCTTATGAATCTATTAGTTTTTACTTTATATATGATTGAATCATGATATATATGTGATATCATTTTTAATCGACAAGATCAGTATGAAATTACCCTCCTAATTGATTCTCTACTCATTTGGTCCTAAATATTTTAAAAATATCATCTTTCCAAAAGAAGTGTTCACAAATTTTTACAAATTTTTATGAACTCTATATTGATCTAATTTACTCTATATAGTTGTAAAACAAATATAAATTGAACTCTAATAGTCCTCCATTTCATCTATTTATCAATTTTCTTCATTCATCAACTATACATATATAGATAAACTCCATGTTCAACTCTACATTAGCTTTGGCCACTCTATGCTAAAAATCTATGTTAGTGCCTTTTCATATTCCCTATCTAGATGAACTCTACATCATATCATTATGTCATTTCCTTTATGAAATTGAATACTTGGTCCAATAATAGTGAAAATATAATCTCTAGGTGGTATTATTCCATTCAATTCTTAATTGATTTAAATAATAAAAATTTTGGATAAAAAACATTCTAACTATTTAATATCATTAAAAAAATATTTATGGACTCTAACTAAATATAAAAAATTAATGAAAAACTAAAGATCAATTTATATTAAATTTAACATATGAATTTTATATTTTATAATGTAATAAATATGAGGTGATTATCCATGTTTTACCTCATTTATATTCTTAATTTATAAAAAACAATTTAAAATTTTGAAATTATTATCTATCATCACATTTTAATCATAGAAAAAACATTATTTTTGAAGATTATAATTATAAAAAATATTACAAATAAAATATCACATTAATTACCTTAAAAAATGTTGAATTCTCTTTCTATTTTATCAGAGAAGTAATGTAATGACCCAAAGTTTTATCAATGGAATTACCTTGTTATAATTATACCTTATATTATAATCCCATTATAAAGATCAATTAAATATTATGATACTAAATAATATGTGATCATTAAACATAATTTTTTCACTTCTATGTTTTGAATTTCAAAAATTCAACATACACGGTTATGATCAGTAAGATGTTTGGAGTCCGATAGAAAAAACATAATTTTTGATTAATATTATCCTGCCCTTATTAATAGTAACCTACCCTTATGAATTGTAATATGACCCTTATGAATATTAAATCTTACAAAATAAGAGTAACCTTACCCATGAATAATTAAATAAAATTTAGGCATCTTATAAGTGACGATTTGAGAAAAGTAAAAGTATTTGTATTTTTGTAAGTCATAAATAATTAAATATAATTAATTTAAAAGAAAATTTATTTTCTTAAACTGTGTTTATAAACTAAAAATTCTATGTCTTCTAGTTTTAAGATAATTTTATAATACCTTAGGTAATAATATTTGTTTTAATTTTAAAAACTGTATTTTTAAAGTAAATTATGATTTTATTTAAAAATTAAATTAATCAAATTTAAAAAATTATTTTTGAAAAATGGACTTTATTTTTTGATTCTACACCTCAAAAAATGGTTGGGGTGAATTTTTAGGATTTTTCTAAAATACTTGAATTTTTTATGAATAGTGAAATACCATAATTTACAAAAAAACTAAATAAGCTAACTATAGAGTCATGCATGATGTTATGCTGATTTAATCCTAATAGGTTCATTTTAAGATGATAAAATTACTATTTTTAGTCATGTAAGACTAAATATTTTCTGCCATGTGGGAAAATAATAAATTAATGAATTTTACATTGAGAAATCCCCACTCCCCTCCACTATAAATACCACCCTTGTCATCGTCTTTTCCTCACACCTCTCAAGATTAAATCCTTGCCTATAATCTATCCAATAATGTTCCTTATCCCCTCTCCCACTTCAAAGCGTTTTTTTCTCATCAAAAGACCAATCCTAGGTCCCTTAAGGAGGATCTCGAGAGGAGGATTCATGAGGTAATTTCTCTCCATCTTTTCCTTTAATTTCCTTTCAATTTCAAGTTCATTTTTTAATTTCTGCCCACATATCTTCATCCAAATGGTATGGTCACTATATTATTATATGTATAATGTAATATTATGATACTAATGGGATATTATACCATCTAACCACCTTCTCTTATTCCTTTTATTTTATAAAAGAAAAATTTGTCCATGAGGTGTTAGTCCATCACCTTCAAGAACGACATGTTTTCTCTTTCCATTTATACCTTTAGATCTGGTCATGAAACCATTTCTATGCTTGAACCAGAATATTTTATAGATATTTTTTCCAATTTAATGTTCTATAACTAACCTATGTACATATTACTACTTGATTAAAAAAATATTGTTGTGGTCGAAAAACCGCCCAAATTAACCAAAACAATCATAATTTAGTTCTTATCTAATGATTCATCCAAATGGTATAAAATATAATTCATTATAAGATCATATTAAATTATATAATATCATTAATAAAATGAAATATCAGTTATGTTTTTTATCCTTGTTCTACATGAACTTTCATTTATGAGTACAATTGAACCACTAAAGAAAACCATAAAAACAAACATTCCCAAATAATGTTTTTTGAACACTATAACTCATCCAAAGGGCCATAAAATAACTTAATGAGACAATAAAGAACCATAATCACGTACACAAGGTTATTTAATTGTTAATTAAGTAATCTAATGTGGTTATACAAGATATTAAAGTGAATAAAGCGTTCGGATACATGGTAAGGGGAAAATCTCAAACCCAACTTTCTTTCTTCGTGTTCTCCCTCTTACACTCCATTTTTGGTATGGTCACTCCTTAAAAATAATTTTTTTATCATTATCCTACCTTTTGGGGATATAAATGTTTTCTATTAAAGTTTATTTCAAACATATTTTTTCTAAAATAAATCTTCTTTAAAAACACAACTTTTACTTCTCACTCAAGGTTGATGGCTATCATACCAAGTATGTTATTCACACTAAATTTTTCAAAACCTATTTTTATGAATGTGTTATTATGAGATGAAAACAATTCGTTTCCATGGGTTATTTATGTTATTTTTTATATATGTTCATTTTGGCATGCAAGATAAATGATAATGTTATGATGTGATAGGTGTGGCCAGAATTATATAGCGCAATATGAATGTTTCAATGTGACGGGTACCCCTGGAATTATACAACACTCCAATGAATTTTTTAAATTCATGAATCTCATTAGTTAATGTGAAATTATGTGTGAAAACTATTATAGCTTTGTTCATAGGTATGTATTGAAGTTAAACACTAATATATTATGTTTCATTTTTTGCATTTCCACATTTCAAGTCTCTTATTAATTTTTCCTCTCATATTCATGCCCCTCTTCCTATGTTATGGTTATGCTCACCCAATTTTATATTTTTCTTATCTATCCTCTTACTGATATTTTAGTTCACTCATTTTGATTTATATCCTCATGTGACTACATGTACTAAGAATATTTCAAGTGCTAGAGAAGAAGTAATTATATAAATGTTTATGCTTGATGTTGTAATTGTTATGTATGGTCCTAGTTTTCCCAAGACACTAAACATTAGTATCCTCTATGTATAATACTATTATTTTTTATCTTTAAAATTATGAAATAGTGACGTAAAAAAATGGGGTTTCAATATTTGGTATCAGAGTCAAGGCTTAGTTAATTTGGGAATTAGGATTAGTGAACCTTAGAAAAAACCACTAGCATGAAACAAAGTATAGATATGCACACAAGAATTTTTACATAGGGATACCATATGTTATGATTTTAGTACAAATCGTACAAATGAATAATTTATTCATGACTTGTTTAGTTTTTTTTGTTCTAACCTTTTCTATTTTAGAAAATAGTGGGAACCATGAGAAACTAGGCCAACAACTTTTGTGAGGGCCAATGCAACGATTGCCTAAACAACATCCCCAATGATTTAGGAGGTGGAGTTCAAAACTTCATAGCAATTATTACCCAACTATCTCAGGTTATGAAAAATAACCATAATAATAAATAACATCCTCTTTCACCAAAGAGGGATAAAATGGCTATCAAGTGTTTTATGCGGCAATGACCACCGACCTTTAGTGGATCTTCTGATCCACTAGTTGCAGAATAGTGGGTCAACTCCATGGAGAAGATATTTTCTGTGCTCCACTTTTCTAAGATAGAAAATATGAATCTATCCATTTATCTTCTATATGGATAGGCCTATCAATGGTGGGATTTGATTAAGAACCCCAAACCAATTGATGAAATTAAAGAGATGAAAAGAGAAGATGTGAAGATCATGTTTCTTAACAAGTATTTCCCATGATCTCTTCGCACGAATATGGAGAGAGAATTCATAGAGCTCAAGAAAAAATATAGAGAATCAGTCTCAACTTACCAAGAAAATTTTACAATGCTTGTGAAATATTATTTGTGGTTTTTATCAACTATGACAGAAAAAATTGATAGATTATTTAGTGTATTAAAACAACACCTTCGAAAGGCTCTTGAAATTCGAGGCTTTGGGAGTCATGAAGAAGTTGTTCTACGTACTCTCAATGTGGTGATGGATTAGGTAGAATAGTCCCATGGCTATGGTGATAAGAAACTAAAAACAGAGTTTCAAGATGGTGGATTTAATGAATAAGGTGTGAAGAAAACTCAATGAACCACATGCCAAACATGTGGGAAGTTACACCATGGTAACTACCTAAATGGGATGGGGAAGTGCTTCAACTCTGGGAAAGATGGACACCATGCTCAAGAGTGTCTAAAATACATGAAAATAAAGTAGAATGTGGTGGAATAAAGAAGATAAACACCCATGGTTCAATGCTACAACTATAGGTAGAAAGGGCCCTATGCAAGCTGGTGCACTAAACCTCGAGTTCTCGAGGGTAATCGGCATCAACAGCCACCAAATCCAAAGGAACAATGGAAGTATTTGTCCATCACAACTGCGGAAGTGTACCAAGATAATGAATTCAAACAAGCTACACATTTTATTCACTCAATAATGGAAAAAGTATTATTTTATTCTGGTTCTACGCATTCCTTTATATCTTGCAGGTTTTCTAGAACTATAGAATTGAATCCCTAATACCTTAAAGTAGAGATATCTGAAGAAACACCAAGTGGTGAAATCATTACAAAAAAAGTGTTTGAATCTTCCCTTATTAGTGTATGTGGGAAGATTCTTCTAGAAAATCTCATAATACATACCTTGGTGGATTTTCAGGCTATAATGGGAATGGATTGGCTCTCGTTATATAGAGAATGGATCAACTATCGGAAAAAGGAAATATCTTTTCATATTTCAAACTATCCCATGCTCCTCTATAAATGAAAGTAAGATCATGAATCTCCTTTGCAAAAACCTTCAATGGTGTGGGTATTGATTCTATATGAATAAACATACCTCACCCAAATTTTTGAGTCAAAGGATAGTACCAACCTTGCGGGAATGCCCACCGTGAGTGAATACGGTGATGTGTTACTCAAAGAGTTACCCGGAATTCCCCCATATCCTGAGTTAGAGTTATAAATATAATTCATACCTAGAGATACTCCTATCTCAAAGTGTCCCTATAGGATGGATCCTATCAAACTGAAGGACTTGAAGAAGCAGCTACAAGAGAATCTAAATAAAGGGTTCATGTGCCCTAGTGCATCACCTTAGGGTGCGCTAGTTATCTTTGTGAAGAATAAGGATAGAACAATGTGGTTGTGTATCAATTATCGAGAACTCGACAAGATCACCATAAAAAACTAGTATCCTCTTCCAAGCATTGATGAAATTTTTGATCAGTTAAAAAGATCTCAATACTACTCAAATAACGATATTTATTCTGGATTTCATCAGTTAAAGGTGAAGAAAGAAGATATTCAGAATACTGCCTTGTGTACAATGTATGGGCACATTGAGATTCTGGTGATACCCTTTGGACTTTCTAATACCCCTAAAATTTTCATGGATTTGATGAATAGAGTCTTTATACATTACCTTGAAAAATTTCTGGTAGTGTTTATTGATGATATTCTTATCTACTCCAAGTTAAAGGAGGAACATGAAGAAAATATAAGACTTGTGTTGGAGAAATTGAGAAAGGATAAGTTTTATGCCAAGGTTATAAAGTGTGAGTTTTAGATGAATAAAGTCACATTTTGGGGAAATGTGGTCACAAGTGAGATAATTTCTATAGACCCTTCAAAAAAAGGCGATTGAGGAATGGATCAGTCTCTCTAATGTCACAGAAATCTATAGTTTTCTTAGTTTAGCTTGGTACTACTAATGTTTTGTGAGAAATTTCTTAAGATTTTCAAGACCACTAACTATGTTAACAAGGAGAGGGGTAAAGTATGTCTGGAGGCAAGAATGTGAGGGAAGCTTCAGGGAGCTGAAGAGAAGGCTGATCACTGTACCTGCACTCACACTACCAAAAAGTGGTGAAATTTTTGTGATATACAGTGATGCTTCATTGAAAGGAATGGGTTGCATACTCATGCAAAAAAGAAAATGTGATAGACTGATCCTCATTGTAATTGAAGATCCATGAGCAGAACTACCGGACGCATGATCTAGAGCTATCATCCGTGATTTTTTCTTTGAAAATCTAGTGGCACTACCTTTATAGCGAGAAGTGTGACATATACACAAACTACAAGAGCCTAAATTATATATTCATACAAAAGGAGCTCAACACGCATCAAAGGAGATGGTTAAACCTAATAAAAGATTACAATTTCTCTATTCAATATCATCCTAGAAAGAAAAACAAGGTAGTTGATTCTCTAAAAAGAAAATAACTTTCTATTATATCCATGTTACGGACTGAGAAAGACCCTATCTTCCTGGATATGAAAATGATGGATTTAGATATCATAAGGGCAGGGGATACATCGTACCTTTCCCAAATGATTGTGCAATCATCCATCCAAGAGAAGATTAAGGAAGCACAAAGGGATGATGTGGAGATACAAAGGAGGGTGAATGCATTAATGGAAGGGAAGATAAAAGCGTTATTTATTGATGATGATGATGTGATTTGGTTTGGAACATAGATTTTTGTGCCTTCATCACCCGAGATAAAGAAGGAGATAGTGGAAAATGCACATAGCTCCACATTCTCTATCCATCCTGGGAGTACCAAGATGTATCGTGATCTTCGAGAACACTTCTGGTGGGATAACATGAATACAGAGATTGCAGAATATATATCAAGGTGTATGGTATATCATTAAGTTAATGAAGAGAGACAAAAGTCCAATGGGATGATGCAGTCATTAATTATACCCATGTAGAAATGGGAGAATTTCAATATGAACTTTTTCACAGGTCTCTCGAAGATGTCGAAGGTAAATAATGTGATATGGGTTGTGGTTGACCGACTCACTAAGACTGTCCATTTTATCCATATTGGGAAGACCTCCCGCGTAAAGAACTTTCAAATATATATGTGAACGAAGTGGTGATACTGCCTGTAGTTCCACTCTCGATTGTCTCTGATCATGATACAAGGTTCACATCTAAAATCTGGAAGAGTATTAAGCATGATTTGAGTAGTGAATTAAATCTTAGCAATGCCTATCACCCCAAAACTAATGGCCAATCAGAAAGGAATATTCAGACATTTGAAGATATGCTAAGATCTTGCTCTCTATAATTAAATGGTGGATGAGATCATAATATCCCTTTGGTTGAGTTATCATACAACAATATCTTCCACATGAGTATTTAGATGGATCTATATGAATCTTTGTATGAAAAGCGATGTGTAAGCTCAGCCTGTTGGGATGAAGTTGGAGAAAGAAAGCTACTTGGACCTGATCTTGGGCCGGAGATGACAGAGAAGGTTCAATTCATTTAGAAACACATCAAAGCTACTCAGATTCAGCAAAAGATCTACACTAAAAACCATCTAAGGGACTTGGAGTTGGACGTTGGAGATAAAGTGTTCCATTGAATTTTACAATGGAAGAGAGTAATGTGGTTTTGAAAGAAAGGGAAGCTAAGCCCAAGGTACATTGACCCCCTTGAGATCCTTGAATGCATATGAGACATGGACTATCGGCTTTCACTTCCACTAAATATATCTCAATATCATTATGTGTTTCATGTATCACTCTTGAGAAAGTACATACCAGATCCCACACAAGTACTGAACTCAGAGGTGGTACAACTGGAAGATGATCTCTCCTATGAGGAGCAGCCAGTAGAGATTCTGGACTGGAGAGATAAGGTTCTAGACAACAAGACAACCCACCTTGTTAAATTATTATGGAGGAACCATATGTTTGGATCAGAAACATGGGAACCAGAAGAGATGATGAAGTATAAATACCCCCACCTATTTTTGTAAAGTGAACTTTTGAGGGTGAAATTTTATAAGGGGGGAAGAATGTAAAGACCAAAAGTCCAATCAATGGAATTTCCTTATTTTAATTATCCCTTATAGTATAATCCCATTAGAAAAAACAATGACATATTATGATAATAAATATTATTTTATCCATAAACATAATTTTTCCACTTATATGTTTTGAATTTCAAAAATCTAACATGCATGGTTGTGATCTGTAAGATGTTTGGAGTCTGATAGGAAAGCATAATTAGTGGCGAATAGTAACATACTTTTATGAATAGTTAACCACCCTTATGAATAGTAATCTGGCCCTTATTAATAGTAAACTGTCCAAATAAAGAGTAACCTTAACCATAAATAATTAAATAACATTTAGGCATCTTATAAGTGACAATTTGACCATAGTAAAATTATTGGTATTTTGGTAAGTCATAAATTATTATTTATAATTAATTTAAAAGAAAACATATTTTTTAAAAATGTATTCATAAATTAACTATTCTATGTCATCTAGTTTTAAGATAATTTTAGAAGTCCTTACGTAATAAAATCAGTTTTATTTTTAAAAATAGTATTTTTCATGTAAATTATGATTTTAATTAAAAATAAAATTTAGAAAATTTAGAAAATTATTTTTTAAAAATGAAATTTAGTTTTTTCTTATACAGGTCGAAAAATGTTTGGGGTTAATTTTTGGGATTTTTCTAAAATACGTGAATTATTTATGAATAGGGAAATACCTTAATTTCCTAAATAAGATAATTATAGAGTCGTGCATGATGTTCTGCTTATGTAAGACCAATTAGTTTGGGTTCACATGATACAATTACTATTCTTGGACATGGAAGAATCACTATTCCTTATCTTGTGGGAAAATAATAAATTAATGGATTTTATACTGAGAAGTCCCCTCTCTCATCCATTATAAATACCACCCTTCACACCCTCATTTCCTTACACATCTCAAGCATTAATCCTTGTGTAAACTCTGCCCAAGAATCTTCCCTATCCCATCCCCCACATCCAATAGCTTCTCGTCTATTTAAAATACCAAGCCTAGGTCCCTTAATTATGATCTCAAGAGGTGGATTCAAGAGGTAATTTCTCTCCCTCTTTTCCTTTAATTTCCTTTAAATTTCAAGTTCATTTATTAATCTCTCCCCACAAATATTCATCCAAATGGTATGTTATCTATTTTAGTATACATATATTGGAATTTTATGATACTAATGGGATATTATACTATCCAAACATCTTCTCCTCTTCCTTTTATTTTATAAAAGAAAGCATTGTCTGTGAGGTGTTAATCTATCACATTCAAGGATGACATGTTTTCTTTTTCAATTTATATCTTGAGATATGGTCCTAAAACCATTTTTATGGTTGAACCAAAATGTTTTATTTGTATTATATCCTATTTAATGTTCTATAACTAACTTTTTTACTTATTAATAAATGATTAAACAAAACAACTTCATTGTGGTCGAAAAACCTCTCAAATTTACCCAAACAATCATAATTTAATTCTTATCTAATGATTCATCAACATGGTATATAATATAATTCATTATAATGTCATTTTAAATTATTAAATATCATTAATAACCAGAAATATCAGTTCTGAGTGTTTATCCTTTTTCTAAATGAACATTCATTTATGAATACTGGTGAACCACTCCAGAAAACTATAAAACTGTACATTCCCAAACACTATTATTTTAAACACTATAACACATCCAAATGACCGTAAAATAAATTACTGAAACTATAATGAACCATATTCATGTACAAAAGGTTCTAAAATTTTTAATTTATGAATATAATGTGGTTATACAATACATTAAAGTGATGAAACCATTTGGATACAAGGTAAGGGGAAAATCTTGTACCCAACTTTCTTTCCTCAGGTTCTCCCTCTATCACTCCATTTTTGGTTTTTTCACTCCTTAAAAATAATTTTTTCATAATTACCTTACCTTTTATAGAATATAAATGTTTTCTACTTTATTTTATGTCAAAAAAATGTTTTCCAAAATAACTATTCTTTCAAAAATGAACCTTTTACTTCTCACACAAGGTTGATGGCTATCGTATCAAGTATGTTATTCCCACATAATTTTGGGAACCAAATATTTATGAATGTGTTCTTATGAGATGAAACTAATTCCTTTCCATGGATTAGTTATGTTCATTTTTTATATATCTTCATTTTTAATGCATGATAAATGATAAAGTTATGATGTGACTGGTACACATGGAATTGTATTGCGCAATATAAATGTTTCAATGTGACAGGTGCGCCTGGAATTATACAGCACTCCAATGCATTGGGTAAAGTGATGAATCTAATTATTTAATGTGAAATTATGTGTGAACAATATTTTATCTTTTTCATAGTTATTTTTTGTAGTTAACAACTAAGACATGATCTTTCATTTTTATGCATTTCCACATTTCAAGTCTCTTATTAATGATTCCCCTCATGTTCATGATCATTTTCCTATGTTATGGATATACTCACCCATTATTATATTGTTCTTATCTATCCTCTTAATATGATTTTAGCTCACCCATTTTGATGTATATCCTCATGTGACTACATGTACTAAGGATAGGTCTAGTGCCAATAAGAAGCTAGAGAAGAAATAATTATATAAATGTTTATGCATGATGTTGTAATTGTTACGTATGGTCTTAGTTTTCCCTAGACAATAAACTTTTGGATCACTTATCTGTAATAATATTAAGTTTTTCATCTTTAAAATTATTTAATAGAAATGTAATAAAAGGTTGGGTCACTATAAGTAACATTTACCAACATTTTAAACTCCTTCATATTCTATAATTCCTTGGGAGATACAACCTCCATGTCTATTTTGAAATGAACTCAAAATCTTATTCAAAAATCCACTTCATATATAACAAATTAAACAAATGTGAATGAAATATATATATATAAATATATATATATATATATATATGAATAACCCAGTTCAATGAAACCTCTTGAAGTTCCTGGTGATCTAGTAAAGTTACACATAGTGGGGGTGAGTTAGTGTAAACTAATTTTTACAAAAAAAAATTAAAATTAGTTATTCAAACAAATATATCTTTCCGTATGAATAGGAATTATATGAATCATGAAACATAAACACAAAAACATCATGAAATAAAAATGAAGAGTATTTTTATAAGGTTCACCCTTTATTTGGGTGATTATATCCTTGTTTTTTTTGTTGAATATAATAAACTAATGATTCACTAATATCATAAAGTAAATACATAAGGGGAAGGTATTTCCCTAGCACTTAAATCTATCTCCCAAAAGATTTATAGAATTTGAAATAGTTTTTTATAATGGATCCCTATAGTATATTGTGGTCCTTTCAACCTCACTCTATGAACAAGATCTTCAGTCATCTCTAGGATTTCATGACATAAAATGGTAGCTATTCATCCTCAACCATGAAATTACACTACTAGTATGTACTCTATGTTTATAGTATCAACATAAAACTTCTTCTCAATATTTGAAATGATCAATATATGTAGATTACAATCAGATAGTTCATATTTTATCCTTCATCCTTTGGATTATTTGAGACTTATATTTATCTTTAGCAACAATCACACCTCATTCTTTAAAAAAATCAATGACCAGTATATTTTCAAGTTGTAGAAATATTGAATCATAAAAAACATTTCTTTTATTTTTCCAAAAAAAATGTATATTATTTTCATTGTATTATATAAACTTCTCTCTTCATAAATTCTCTCTTAAATCAGGGATTATTCTCAAAATAATTCGGATATTTAATTGTATGAATATTAGTGTAGAATCACATTATATAATTATCATATATCAATAAAAATTCAAAATTCCACAATATTATATAACTTTCTCAAAAAATTACCCCTACATAATATTCTGGTTCCAAAAACATTACATTAAAATACATTCATTTAAAATTGAATAATATTTATTTCTATATAGTTATTCAAAAGTGAGAACGCATTTTATCTTCCATGACTTCAATATTGTCATCCACATTGTCAATCTATACTATAATACAACATAAAATTCCAAGGTTTCTCTTATATAGGGCATAACATCTAATCTTACTCCTACATAGTTTCAGATTTAGTCATGAAAAACATTACGTTCTTATGGAATTAATCTTCAATAACAATTTTATCTTTCAAAATTACTCTCATGTGACTTATTGTATTATTTATTTATAAGCATACATAATATTTTATTTTGAAACTATTCTTACATATCCATGAATCTTCTAAAGTTATTCTTCCATAGTATTTGATTTTTCTTAAACTACTCTTTCATAGCCATCTGTCTTATAAGTTTAGTCATCTATAGTATTTCATTCATCCATACGTATTTGTATGTTTCCATGGTTAATATTCCATTTCTATATATTATTATTATCAAACAAGTATTATGTGAAATTCATTAAAATATTTAACTAGAATCCTACAACATTCACTTCCATCTTCCACAAATCCAATTGAAACATATTTATACCCCATAAATAAATTTGAATCACTTTAAATAACTTTATAATATTCATCAAAATTCAATTAATATCTGTATCATAATTTCAAATCCAAATTATAAAGTAATGAAATTATGTTGGGTATTTACCTGAATATATAAATACTTTAATAATTTATTACCTATTCTCAGTAATTATTCTAAAAAAATGTGCATTAATTAATAAATATTAAATAAAACTAATGTCTCAAAAACATATCTCATACTCAGTTTATTTCAATCATCATCTAGGTGGTTTTTTAAGATAATAAAAAAATCTATAATCTTGATAAACACAAGGATAGATATTCTCATCTAACTTATTAACAACTCAAAAACTAGGATTCGTATACCTTCATAGATTCATATAATTTCAAAATATTAGTACACCAATGGAACTATTAATATCCAGTTCAAAATACTCATATTTATACAAATATTGTTCACATGAAATAATTATCATATTTAATTTAAAACTCTAACCAGATTTTCTTATATATTTTTTAATTTAAAAGGTTGGGGATAAAGCCTCAATTTATTATTTAATGAAAATACCTCTTTATACTGAGTAGAGGGTAACCCATTACATAGCCTGAAGGCCCAAGGCCAAGTGTCCTCAATACAAGGCTTGAAATCCCATTTTTTAGCCCAAACGACCCCTCAGTGAATAGTGCTGATAGAGTACCTGCGCTGCTATAGTACCACCACCACTACAGTACTGCTATAGTGCCCTGCTACAGTACCCCAAAATTTTCCCCGGCCCGGATTTGGTCTTAGATCTTTTGGATTCCAAGTAGAAGCTTGTATCACTAGGGTACAGGCTCGTTGGTACATATTTTCTTATATATATTTTCAAATTTTTAAAATATTAATACTCTCCATGAAATAGAGTAACTATAAGCTTCTCACTATTTGTATCATTTTCCATATAAAAAATTACAACAACTCAATTCTTCAGTATATTTATTTATTTGGTTTTTAATCAACACCAATATAAATTTATATCATTGCATATTGAAAAAAATATATAATCATCATCAAAATCCATTGGACTTTTAATAGAAAATCATATATCTAAAATAAAAATTCCATGAAAGATGTTTTGAAAATATGGCATTGTAGGAAATTTTTGGGACATTTGATGTCTTAACTACTCTTCTATTAAGCCAAAAAGTCATCACCCATTTTCTTACGTCAAACCTAGAAAAAATATCAATGTAACAAATGAATTTCTTTTATATAAATATCATTGCTCAGGGAAAAATAATCCTATATCATTTAGCCAGGGATCCTTCTCCAATTGTTAGGATATCTTCCTAACAAAAGTAGCGTTAAGTATTAAAATTGATATA
This sequence comes from Viscum album, assembly GCA_963277665.1. Lineage (NCBI taxonomy): Eukaryota > Viridiplantae > Streptophyta > Magnoliopsida > Santalales > Viscaceae > Viscum > Viscum album. The sequence goes on from OY728140.1 coordinate 660,982,527, forward strand.
TAACCTCAATCAAATGATTTTTATTAATCATTCTTGTGTCTCAATACTCATTTGGTAAATTAGTGTAGGTTTCACATATTCAGGTCCATCGACAACAACGTCTTAACTATCATGATTAATATTTGGTGGAATTCTGATAGGTTTAGATTGACTGAAAATTGGATATTTTATGATGAATTTATATTAAATATTAATTTATAAAATATATCATACCTAAAGAGTTCCCAATTAATGTTGGGTTGAAACTCAACCCGGATGGATCTCTCTAGTGGGGGGATGAGAGGTGGAGGTGTTATAAAAGACCATAGGGGGTCTGTTGTGGTGTCTTTTTCGGCCTTTTATGTTATAGGTGAGGCTCTTCAGGCCGAGGAAAATGTAATAGCCATGAGGCAGGAGGTTTGTGAACAATGGAACATAGCATTGAGGTTGGTGGAGATAGATTCTTTGAGTCTCGAAAAAGATTTATCAGGATTTGGTACTATCCCTTGGATGATAGTTTATCATATCCATAAGTTCAAGTAGATCATGGGCGCACATACGGGTATCTACCACACATGGCGTGAGGGGAATAAATTTGTGGACTTTTTGGCATCTCAGGATTCCTCAAGACAAAATGTTTCCATACATCTTAGTTTAGGTTCCTTTCCCCCTAGAGGGCCTCATTTTGTTATCAACGATGATTTGGGCTTTCACTTCTTTTGACCACCTTGATATATCTCTCTTTTTTGTATGTCTCCTAAAGTAATAAATATGATAATGTTAAGTTAGTAAAAGTGGGCATGAATGAAAAATTCTCATATAATAAGTAATAATGTCCACTGATCATGATCCAACTACTATATGATGCATGTATCAACCTATCTATACATTTAAAATAATGCATTGAATACTCCCCTAAATAATTAAATAATTAAATCATATATATAAGAATGCATTGATCACTATGAATTATGGTTGGATTTATTATGTTGTGTGATTGAACTTAAATTCCTTTATAACAAATTGAAAACATAGAATCTAAGACAAATATACTCTGATACCACTCCAACATAACCATATCCAACCAAGACCCCACCTAGGTCATTGATAAGGTCAGTTTGGCCTCCCCGATCCCACCTCTAAGGGGTGTAGGGTTAATGAAAAGCACTAAGATGATTTACACACGTAAATTAGGGAAATTTATCAAATGTACTTTTAATATTAAACCTATAAACTATCAATATAATAATATATATAGGATACATATAAAATATGGAGGTAAATAAATAAATATATGCAATATAAAAAATTCATAATAAAAATGAGTAACATATGAAAATAAAAAATAAAAAAATCATATAATACAATAACCTAAACAATATGGAATACATATTTATAAATACTGATAAAAACTAAAACTCTTTATAAATGGATATTGAATCCTATAAAAAGAAACCACCATAATCACCATGTAATTTTCTTTGTTGAAACCTTTATCCAACTTTATGATATCTATGATCTCATTCAAAAATTATAAGACTACAAAATAATGAGTATATCACCGTAAAAGATCCCATGTTGGGGTGATTATAATAACTCATCAGTATATCCCAATTATTTTACAATACCAAATCCATGATAAATTATTAATAAAAATAAAATCTTATGAAATCGTAATATATAGTTTTCTTCCCACCCCTTAGTACCACCCAAAATTGATCTATTTCAAAGATTAATTGAGAAATTATCTCATCATTGAAGCATCACATATAATTCAATCAAATATATTGGAACCTAGTTTCAGAAATAAAATAATGGTTTAATGAAAGAGAATAATAAATTAAAATATTTATATGATAAATTTTGTTAACAAGTTGTTGTTATTTTCACCAATTTATCACTAAAAATTAATATTGGAGAATGAATTATAACATTACTGAACCTTTTTGAATAGTGGAGTAGTCTTGAAAATCATTAATGAACTTTTTGTTTAATAGGCTCAAACCGTACTTTAGTGAGTATTAACACATCATGGTTTATATTAACATGGTGAAATCATGAAACCCCAGTCATGGTGAAATCCATTTTTGTGATGAAAATTCCTAGACCTCAGGTTACACTCAACCAAATTGTGGTTCATAACATTGTTCATAAAAAATGAGGATATGTTAATGGTTATATATTTAATTATTAGTTTTTGTAATCACATATGGTTGTGAAAGTGGGCATGTTTTGTAAAATTTTCCATGGTGGTAGTTATTTTACATTAATAATAATTTTTGAATTTTTATTCAAATTGTAAAAATGATACAATGAAATTTTTTGGAAGTATATTTTGAGAAAAGCATGATAATAATTATGGTGGACATCATTCCTATAAGAATATTTGTTGAGGATGTTGTTGCATGTTATTATAGTAATGAGGGAATTTTATGTGCTATATTCTAGCAGGCATTACGTTAGGGTGTGTTCAGATATAGAAATTTTAAAATTTTATGTGTATATATTATTCAAGACTTTTAAATAAATAGGGCTTTGTTTTTATGAATATTATTTAGATTTTATCTCATTTAAATTATGGAATGATATTATCAATTGTCAATATTTTAATTCATTCAAGCTTGATGAATTCATAAACTAGTGAAGTGATCACATTCGAAATTTAATGATTTTAATTTTTTTTAATATCAAATTAAATACATATAAGAAGAAGGATTAGATGAGATAAAGATACACAACCATCTATTAATTATAAAGAGAATTTATTATGTATATACCAGAATTGTGTATGTAAGTTTCTGTTATAAAGAATTTCATTGATGATCTATTTTTTGAAATTATGGTTTGATTGAAATATAAAACACCCGCCATGACAAGGTTTTTTTATCATTTTGGTATTAATTTTGAGTGACCTAAATGTTGAGGATTATTTAATATAATATTTAAATAAATATTTGGGTAAGAAGTTATAGGTAGTTAAACATATTTTCGTTTTGGACCATATCAATATTTTATAATCAGATAAAATGTGTTGTGGTTTTTCATACACTAGCTCATCATCTTATTTCTAATCCTTGGATATATCAATCTGTAGTAAATGAAGTAAAATATATATAATTAAATTTAATTTTGGTATTTTGGTTGTCTAAATTTTTGATTGAATTTGATAGTTTTGTCATTTTTTACTAATCAAGGAAAATATATGTGTTGAGTGGATAATATGAAACCCTAATTCACCCCTTCTCCATATTAGGTTGTATTTGGAACTATGGTTACAACAAGTGGTATAAGAGAAACATGGTTAAACTTTTTCGGATAATAAATTAAAAAACATTCCTTAACATGGGATAATATATTAATACATAATAAGTTACACTCTTTTATTAGTGAAATTATTTTATTTGGAAGAACCGTAAGATATATCATTTTGTGTCTCCTAAACTTGAAGTTTCTCCATTTTACTACATGGATTTTGATCAGTTATCATTCTTATATGTATTTTATTATAGTTAAACAAGTTTTTTCATAATGCTAATAAAAATTAAAAAATATAGTTATCCATAATATTTCAAAATAAAATATATATGATTTTGATGATTTTCCAACTACTAAATCTATTTGGGATAAGATGGATAATATTTGTAAATGTGAGAACAATGTAAATAAATCAATGTTGTATGTTATTCACATTAAAAATAACGATTTAAATATCTATTTGAATGAAAACCTTGATAGATTCTTTAACTGAATCATTGATGTTTTTTAATCCATTTGAATATATAGAATTTGGAGAAATCATTTAGAGGTTATAAAAAATCATAATGAAATTACCATGTTTTTATAATATAATGGTGTCAGTTCTTGTAGAAAGAAACATTTAAGTACTCTCATTAGATGATTTTAAATATATTTTTTTAATTATAAAATGTATATGAAGGTGGAATTGATGATGAGACACTTATACATGGATATAGAATTAAAATATATAAATGAACTATAAATCACTAAAGGTGAAGGAAATAAATAAGATATTATTGGTGAATTCTTATTAGCCCTTAAAAGTTATTTCTAATATGGAATCATAAGGTTTGATAACAAAGATATCATTATATTATCTTAATATTATAAGTTGTATCCAAATTATTTCATGGTTTATAAGGATTTTTACGGTGATTGTGAATATTATCACCCAAAAATTTTGTAAAATAATTTTACCCAAAAAACAGAAACATATATAAACATAGATGGTTGGAAGTTTCAAAGACAAGTATGGATAGAAAAGAGTATATTGATGGGAAGGGTTGTTTTAAATTTTGATAAAATGAGTAAAAATGAAAGTTGGAAGATTATATGATGGTAACGTTTGAGAAACATCAACTATAAAGAGAATTAAAATAACAACAAGGAGTGGTAGACCAAAAAAAAAGATAAAAGTTTTCCTAAGGTAATCGATTTTCATTAAATAAATATAGAAAAATATGTGAGGTTTTAAAGTATTGTTTAAAATATTTTGATCAAGTTTGAAATTAAATATCCTATTTGTAGAATATTGTTGAATATAAAAGTACTTATCATGAAATCCCTGAAGAAACTATTGATTTCAAGATTAAAATTAAGGAGTATGATAAAGTACAAAATGACCTCAATTATTCTATGGATGAATTTCGAAGGAGGATCAAGGCCATCAAAGAAGTTGTGGTTCCCCTGATTAAAAGATTAAATCTGAATTGGAAATAATTTGTTAAAATAAGAATATGTAGTTCAAAAAAATTTATTAATAATATAACAAAAGATGTGGAAGTGACATGATGAATGTTGAGAAGGCTTTATGATCAAAGAAAATATATCACGTATAAAATTAGTATGGGATTTAAAGTTAAAAAATAAATTATATAGGAAAGGAATACTATGTAGAAAGAAAAAAAACATTTGGAGATACCTCTTAGCCATCAAGTCTTATTCAAAAAATCAATGACACTACTCTAATGAAGAAACATGTGGTACAAAGTGAAAATTATTTCCATCTGATGAAGTACTAATTTTATGGCTTCTTGGGTCACACTATGAGCTATTTTGTTGAGTAAAATATCTATTTAAAAATAATAGAACCTAAAATCCAACCATGAAGGATTAAAAAATAACCTACACCTAAAATATGTTATATATTTTATTGATGTTGTTTGTTTTTACTCTCAATTTTATCACAAGGTTATTGATTATAATAAAAAAGAAATCAAAACAAATTCTATGTATATACATGGAGGATATAAATGAGATAGATAAATAGAATTTCATTGTTATAGAAATTGTTTATACCATAAGAATAAAGATATGAGTATTTAATTTCCTATAATAGGAATAATAAAGAGAAAAACTTGTATGTAAAAATATAATTTGAATATCCTTGAATAAAAATATAATATGGATAAGGATATCCTTAATAAAATTTACTTTAAAGTGATAAAAAATTATAATTTGATAATAAGTAATTGGTGTTGATCCTATATGAATAATAATCTAAAATTATTTATTAATGTTAAAATATTTGATGTTGGAAGAATTTATTTTTGAAATTATGGTGTATTGAAAATATATAGTGGTGGAAAACACGACTTACTAGAATGAGATAAAAATCATGGAAGTGATTTATGTGGATAGACTAAATCATAATCTCTTGGGACCTTGTCAATTATATAACATGGTATTTGATGTGAAATTTATCCAAAATGAATATTTATTTAAGGTAATATTATTAAATTCATTTATGAAGTGATGGGAAATAAATTGTAATTTGTATCAAGTGGGTAGTAAGAAGAACTCTTGTATCACAATAAAAAAGTAGGAGAATAGATTTTTCCATCATAGGATAGATCAAATTCATTAACTAGGAAATGAATATATTTCGAAGAAAATGTTTTTGTTTATATTAAAAAGTTAAATTAAGATATAAAAAGTACATATGATGATTGCATGAGAGGAATTATGGTTAGAAATCAGTTCAAACACAAGAATAAGAGGGCCTAAAATTTACTTGACTTTGTATATAACTATGTGCTTGTACCAATGACACATCGCATAACTTTTGTAGACAAGTATTTTATATTTTTTATTTTTATTGAAAAAGGGTGATAGTGTTTATTCAGTTGGGACCCCACAATCAAACGGAGTTTTTTAATTTTAATATTGAATGGTATATAACATCGTGATTATATTTTCTATTAAAAGAGACATTCCATAGAACTATTTGAAATTAGAGGTGTAAATGGTAGTCTCACTCAAAATTGGATTTTTATGTCTTGGAGAAAAGAAAACATCATACAAAATTATTTTTGGAAGTAAATAAACATTAAAACACTTTTAAGTATTTAAAATAATGTTTTATATCTATAACAAGGGAGAAAATTAGGAAAATATGAATATGTAGATGATGATAAAGAATTCATAGGCAACTAAACTATAAATAAATCCTATAATTATTTAAATAAATGGATAAATAATATTTTGAAATGTAATTATGTTAATTTGATTGAATAGAATGTTAAAAATTAATAAGTAAACTTTTATTTGAATTACATTTATGAAGCATAATGTGATATTGATGAAAATTTTAGAGGACTAAAAAACATAATAAATGATGATAATTATAAGTCTAAATTTTAATAAGAAGAAAATTTCTAAAGAGAGTAAATGAATAACCCAAAGGATGAAATATAGAGATGAAATTGATAAATCCAACCATATCAATAATAATACTACAGTAATGAAAAATTATTGGATGTGAAGTGATGATTCATTTTCAATTTCATCATAGGTGGAGTTGTTACATTTGAAGAAGTCATAACAATTGAATAATGGGTCAAATAAAAGACCAAAGAGATATATAAAATGGATAAAAATTATACATAGGATATTTTATAGAGGTTGAAAGATCACAATATAATTATAACAAAAGTGGTGTATCATATTATATATGATTATAATTGGAATATGATCTGGAATAAATTAACAAGTCTATTCAAAGGCTATTCTCAAGTAAAAAGAATATATACAGAAGAAACATTAACTATAGTGGACAATATTCAAATAAAATAGAAACTCTAAGAAAATTTTCATTAATGAGGCTTAAAAACACTTTAAATACATGTGGATATAGTATTACTGTTCAAATTGATTAATGTTAAATTTTCTATTGGGAAACTGATGTAGTTTTAGATGAGAAATAATTAATTAAAGATGTATTCATTAAAAAAGATTTATATATATTGAAACCATAATAAAATTTTTTGTATTTTTTTGGGATCATAGTTGAATATGTTAGAATTCAAAATTATTGATGTTGATCAGAACCACTGGATAAAAATGTTTAATGAAAAGGAATTTATAAAATTAAATTATTTTTATGATTTCACCTTTAGTGGAAGAAATATAGAATCAATATAAGAGTTTTACAAATTAATGTGATGAGACTTTTATATATACAAGATAGATTAATTATTTATTTTTATGGTTAATATCCACTAATAAATATGAGTATAATTTCATTTATTAAGAAAATAAAACAAGAGATATTCTTAAAAAATGTTTTTGTACATGATTGGAATCAATTATCATCCTCAATAATTTTTGGAATTACTATAGGAATCTATAAAAATAAAAAGTATTCAGATAAAAACATATATTATTTATTGTTTTGAAGCCTGTTATACTTGAAAACAATAATACCAAATATTTCTTGTGCTATATTCTCTGGATAAAAGTTTTAAAAGGGTTATTAAAGAAAAAAATATCATTAATTTGAAAATAATTTTGAGGTATGTGAATGGTTCCTTTGATTATATTTTTTTTTAGGATAGAAATAACCAATATTTTATGGAATGCATGGATATATATTAGGATCTAGATATTCTCGATAGATAATCCATAAGTGGAGGAGCTTCCTTTCTTGAAAATAAATGTATTGAATGGATAAGAAAAAATTTGGAGATTATTTAATTTATAATTGTATATATATATTATATTATATTGTTTATATTTATACACAATTTAGTTGGATGAATGAACAATTAAAAGATATTTTTGAGGTTGTGCAGGTGCCTATGGTGGTTTTTCTGTCATAAAAAATCTATATAGTTAATAAAAACCTAGTAAATTACAATTTAATGAAATATATTTAGATAAATTATCATTTTATCAAAGAAAATATAGATCAATTATTTTTTATGGTGTAATATATTTGTAAAAATTAACAAGTGGTAGCCATATTTCGAAATCATTTGGATAGCTTAGAGTTTTATAAACATCAATTTAATTTAAGTATTTATCCACCATTGAAAATTTGTAGATATTTAAATAATGACTTTTATATATATGAATTTATTACATAATGTGGTTATTCATGGTTAACATGACATACAATTAAATTCTTTTATAAAATTAGAACAAATTGTAAAACAATTAATGGAGTAATGAGTCAAAAAAGTTTTTTATTCAACATGTGTATTTTTTAAAAAGTTGAGAAACAAAAGAACTCTCATGTAATATGGAAAAAATATAATCTCAAGGAGGAATTATTGGTGTGAGAAATAGGGGAAGATACAATCTATCTTTATATCATCAATAAGGGAGAATGAAGAAAGGTGAATTTTTGTTAAATCAGAGATCTATAAGTGGTTCATTAATTATTATAATTTTGGTATGATTATTTTATAATATTCTCTTTATAACATTTTCCCAACATTAATCACTTCTCTTATAGAATATGAGTGGTAGATGAGACTTTACTTTATTGTTTATCTTTGTTTAATTTTAATGAGACATGAATTTTATATAAGATTTCAAAAAAACACCAATGGAAGAGAATATTGGATTCGATGATAGAAAGTTATAAATGATTGAATAGTGAATAATGTTAAATTGAATGAGTTATTTGATATATCATATTTTTAAAATTTTATGTTTATTATCAACATATTCCTTGAATCTGTGGTTTAACAATGGTATGTGTATAGTTTTAATATTCAAGAAATATAAAAAAATACTTTTCAAGGTTTGAGAAAGTTATTTTGGAAAAGGAAAAATCCATGACATAGTGGTTACTAACATGTAGTGGTTTATATAACCCTAAATAAACACTGAAACCCAAGGATGAGTGAATCCATTTTTTTATGAATATTCTTATAATCCACATGTTACTCAAATATTTCATGTATTATGTTATTGTTAGTTGAAAAATGTGGATCTGAACGTGGTTCTATTTAGAAGTGTTGGTCATGATAATCATGTATCATTGAAAAAATAGGGATCTAATGTATTCTGCACCATGTTTGTGGTTATATAATATTAATAATAACTTTATATTTTATTTATAAATAGGTAAAAATGATATTGGGGGAATTTTTTTAATAATATTTTGATTAAAAAATGTGTTGGTTTTCTTGGTGGCCATCATGGTGGTCAGAAAATTTTGGAATAAGAAATATAGAATCTAGTAAAGTAATTATGGATATGAATATTACATTTTATAGAAAGAACCACATTTAATCATGTTAAAATATTGATATTTTAATGTTGGGAATGGAAAAATTATTCTATCATATTTAATTTTAAAGAAATTGTTTTCTAAGTCAAAGCGTAAGCTTTTCCAAACCATTTCATGGGGGTGAATTGTAGTTTATAAAAAATTTAAACATACCACTTCCCAACACATTTTATATAAGAAATTATATTGAATGAATATTCATCACAATATACTTTATAAAATCTGATGTAAGTAATTACTAATTAGTATAAAATTCATATAATATTCACCATAAAATATAAAACTTTTACAAATAATAATGAAAAATTAATACTAACTTTTATAAAGGAATGTAATCAAACATACAAAACCTCAACTAAGCAAGGTTACCAATTGCATACAATGTAATTAGAATGTATATAAATTTCACTTTATGTACCCCTAATTTTGAATTTATTATAATGTATGACTTCCAAACAATGTAATCCCTCAATACACCTAATTAAAAATGGATCTATCTCCTTTTCCTTGGGTTCCATCAATCTACATGATCAGACAAACTTATTTATCCATATCCTTAGGATCCCATTAATAAATAATCAAAAAATTCTATTAAAATGGGAAAACATTGGGCATTAACAATTATAGACTCAAAATGTATTCTCAAAGAAAAATCTCTAAATATTATAGTATGAATCACACTCTGTAGAAAGATATTATAAAAATTCAATAGAAAACTTTAGATTGTATGTAGTCAGTTTCCCCTTATCCTTGAGGTCATGTTCCAATCTCTAGATGTTGGTGTAACAAACATGAAATGGTCATATTCTACACTTCCTTGATCAGTTTCAACCGCATAGGATATGGTATATTATCCTCTCAATTAGTTCAACAATGGATCATGTTCTTTGATGGTCTTTATGTTCCGCGCCATAAAACATCTTTGTATGATGTTCTATTCAGTCTGATTAGAATATATTTTTCTTGTATACTTTGTATATATTAATCTGATAGACATTGTTATTGTTGATTTGGTGTGATTTTTATGCCTTTACCTGGTAAAATTTTTCAGTTTCTACAAAATAAACATTATAAGTCTCCATCTAATAAACTTTATATGTCTCTTCCCACTATAATTTATAATTCTCAGCCTAATAAAACTTATTTCATCCATATAATTGAATTGAAATAATTATACTTTTATAACATTCTACAATACTTTATCCTTATGAAAAAGTAAATATTAAAAATATAAACATTATAAGAGTGTATTTTGATTTTCAAAATTAACAGTACAAATAGATATTTTGACTCAAAAATCTCCCCCATTTTTAAAATCACAATACATAGCGCAATGGGAAATTTAAAACTGTAAAACTTACTCCCCCTAACATACATATATATCATTTTCTCTACCTAATACCCCTATGTTATTTCCAAAAAATAAACTTTAATGTAAATAAATGTTTTGTAAAAATATATTTTTAAATTTCAGAAACACTATAAAAAACTGAGTTGTCTAAATATGAATTTATCAAAAAATTAACATTCATAAAATGACGTATATTAAGGTAGTTTTGGAAATGAAGAAAGGTTAATTATTATAATAACAAAGAGCTCAATAAATAAATCTATCCTTATTATAATGTTTTTAAACAATGTGTTTTATCTTCTCTAGATTCTTCTCCAGCTTCTTGATCCTTTCATACATAGATTCCAAATTTTAATATATTTCGTCTTATAACTCTTGATTTTTATTTCACATATATAAATTATAATTCTACTGAATATAAAAATATTTCAGATCATAAATTTCCATTAGAAATATTCTTATGAATTTTTTCTTTTTTCTAGATTTGAAACTGAATTCATAGCTTATTTAATTATAGTAATCATGTCATTAAAGAACATTATAACTTTATCACTTTTGTTCATTAATTTCAGAATACTCTTTATCATAATTAATTCTACTCTATATTATCCTATTATATTTTAAAAAAAATATTAATTCAAAATGAAATACTCTGATAATTAATTGAAAAAGATTCATTCTTTGATATTATGAAATTTTCCAAAGATACATTGGCAACTAGATTTCATATTTGGAAAGATAAAAATAATAACTTTAATCCACTTGATAACCTCATTTAATTAATTCATTTTCATTTATATTCTATTATATCTTCTACTTCGAGGAGAATTGGTTTAATCATAAAAAATATCATGCAGGTGATTTCCTCTAAATCAATGGGTGAGGTATCCACTTTCTCAACCAAATTAAATAAAAATATTTATTAAATCTAAAAACCTAGTTAGATTTAGTTTCTATTAATAAATTCAATATTGAATATTTATTTTCACTTTCTAATTATTATCCATCTAATGAAATAAACAATTATTCATATTTTAGAGATTTATAAGTCATATATATCTAAGAATGTAATGAGGATTGCTTTAGAGATGAATCCATTGAACTTATTGACATATTCAAGGTTTTCAAAGAATATTCTTATTTCTTGACAAGATTTTTCCCCTGATCCTTCATGTTGATAAATTAGAGTGGAATCTTTCTCAACAAACTAAAATATTTGTTTTACTTTATCTAATACAGTATCTCAAAAAACATAATTTCATTTTTCCACTAAAATGGATAGATTAAATTCCTCCCCTTAATCAAAAATAACAAATAGATGAACGATCTGAGGAAAATCCTTTTTATTTTCATCACCTTCACAATCAGTCTCTTTTTAAAATAGGAAATCATGTGCTAATTTATCTCTCTTATATTTAACAACTTATTTTTTTATCTTGTATTCCTTTATTATTTTAATAGTATCATATTTTAATGACATGGTTTCAGTAGGTCCATTTCCAAAACTATGACCACATTCATTTTTCACTTTTTTCAAATTCATTATTTGAAAAAAAAAGTCTCATCATATATAGACTTAACTTTAACATAGGGGAGTTTGGGAAATTTTTGTGAAGACCCAAGAGCACTCTCTTTATTATGGACATTACTTTATTGATATTCTATTTCTTCTAAGGGAGATACATTGGATTCCTTTTATATAACCTATATTCTAGGTTGAAAATAAACAACCTTCATATTATTAATACTTTAGTCACTAAAATATGATTCCATATTTCTGACCATGGCTTATTCAATCTTAATCTTCTATACCACCATAAACATGATAAGAACTTTAGTAAGAATCATCATCTAAATAATTTCATCTTATTCACTTTTCTTATTCAAAGGGATTTGATATAATTCTAAAAAAATACACCAGGTTAAGCTTCCTCATATTATAAATAAATTCTAGATCATAGATATATTAAACTTTTATTGTATCTCTATTACCTTTTCTTGGGTTTAAAAGTTTTTGAATAAAAAACATTTCTTTAATTATGAGATAAGTTAATTATATTTATAAATTTATCATTTATAAAAAAATATTATCATATTCGTGCAATTTTACTGAATAGCCTACTGAATCAATAATTTTTTGAGTTAAAAAGAAGTTTGACATTTAAGAGGTAAACCGACAAACTAAACAATTCTCCTTATATTTAAGATATGAGTTTTTCCAAAAACAAATAAAGGAAACATTATATAAACCATATACCTCATTAAAACTTGATATAATATATAATTATCAAATAATTCTAAGATAATTAAAATCATAATCATCGTTTTCTATGAGAAAATCATACCATCATTTAAAATGAATTTCTTACTTTAACAGAGATTCAAACCTTTCAGATTATCCTCAGAGAATATGTTATTCTTTGAAAATCATCCAAATAGAGTAGTCTCCACAAGAATCCATGAAATGTTATCATATGAACTACAAACAGTATCAAGAAAAAATTGATATTAGTCATTCATATTAGAATCCAATTAGCAAGATCTATTAACAAAAAAACTGGTAAGGAAATACTTTCAAGCCACATAGACTATGTATAGGCAATAATAACATAAATAGAAATTCCAGCAAATCAAATGGATTGAAATAGATCTCAAAATATATGATGCCAAAATAATTTACGAAAATATTTATCTTTAACTATTTGTAATTATAATAAGATTTTTAGAATATTTTGAGGTTATTATAAAAACATCACTCTGATAAAACATCGAAAACTATAGAATAATTTTTTAAAATTTACTACATAAAAGTTATTAAAAGAATAGAAATTTTAACTTTTTAATAACTTTTAAACTTACGTTAATGAATATTATTGTCTAGTTTTTTTATAAAATTTATATATAAGAATTTATATAAATAAAATTATTATGATACAACATTAGATGAACCTCATTATGATAAAACTGAGAAGTTTCTTAAAATATGAAATCGTTATCTGGTGATATTTTAAAAAAAAGGCGGAAACAAAGATAAAGAAAACCAGGGGAAATATTTTTATATAAAATTTTCTTCACTTATTAAGAGTTTTTCACTATAAGTGGGTAGTTAAAACAATAATTAAATGAATGATCCTTATATTTTGATTATACTAGGATAGTGTTTAATAGATTCAAATATATCAGAATAAAGACGTTTTGTAAATATATCAGCAAGTTGATCTTATGTTAAAATAAATTACAGAATAATATTTCTTTTTATGTGTGATACTAAATTAAATTTTTTATTATATATATATACTTTTCTTGGGTTGTTGTAATGATTTTTTAGGAAAATAAATTTTAGTTGTGATATCATGGAAATTTAGAGTTTATTAAAAGTCATTACAAAATCACTTTCAGATGTAACAATTATTTGAGGATCTAACAATCCTTCAAGTTGATGAAAAATTGTTTTTACAACATTAAGATGTGACACTTTCATATATTCCTAAAATATTGCACACAAGAATTCTAAAAACAATAAATCTAGATAACTAGATATGAGAAATAATAAATTTATAATTATCCCTCTAAAATTTCCATGATCAATTTATTTCCTAGTTTCATCCAGACAAATAGTTTTTGTGTTTTTTATAATAATTATTGTACTCTTATAATATTCAAAACCAAGTGTATTATGTTAATATTTCGTATTTATTTTTTAATAAAATAAATTTCTCTATAGTTTTAAAGAAATTTTAAATCCATTAAAAAAAGATAGTTTACAAAACATGCTCATTTCAAAATCAAACATTATAACATTCAAAAAAGATTCAGATATAAACTTGTAAGTTGAGACAAAAAAAAACTTTCATCAACATAGATTTTAATTATTATTGTATCTTTTAAAAATAATTATAAAAAGACTTAGATAATTAACTCACATAACAAGAAAATCTTTGTGTAAAATTCCAGAAACTCAATCATATTTAGGATCTTGGATTTATTTATTCCCATAAAGTGCATTAGTGAGTTTAAATATGTGTTTTGTAGATTTTTTAATTTCAAAAAAAGGTATTTGTTCAACATAGTCATATTTCTATACATATTCATTAACAAAGTAAAACTTCACATCTGTTTGAGAATGAGTAAAATATATATATGCTGCAATGGCTAAAATTATACAAATATATTCAAGTATTTTTACTGGTGAAAAAAGAATATTCATATTATATACTTTTTTTATTATGAACCTTATTAATATAGATTTATTTATTTAAAAAAATTATTCCATTTTTATCTCATTTATTTAAGAAAAACTATTTTACTCCAATTATAGAAGGATATTTAGGTCATTATACTAAATTACGAACATTGTTACCATCAAATTCACTAAGTTTATATTGCATTTCCCTTCTGAAATATTCAACACCAGAATCCCCATAAGGTGTTTTAGGTTTAAAATAGGATAATAATAATAACATTATCACATTAATTTATTAAGGAACTATGGGTTTTAAAATTTTGATTTATATCTCCAATGATATTATCGATGGGATGATTCCTTAAGATCAATGGATTTGTTATATAAGTAAAATTTTATTCTTAAATAGTAGTTTGAACATTTTCTAAAGGAAAAACATATAAAATAATTTCTTATAATGATTTTATATTTACATAATAGTTTTAAATTTTTTGAAATGAAGTTTTAGAAACATAATTCGAAGGTGATACTTTTGGATATTTAAAAATAAATTCTTTGATTTCACCAAACATGGAATGAAATAATTATTATACATTGTTGGTCTGTTTATTAAAAAAGTAAAATTTCTTTTCACATCCTAGTTTTTATTCTATTTACTATTTTATATATTTCATAGTGTTTAATTTTTTCAAAAAAAAATTCTCTAGCATACCAGGTGAAAATTTTGAGTTTTGGATCTTTGGAACATTTTTTTCTTTTTGCATGGTTTAAGATAAACTGTGTGACTACCCTACATAAGTGTTATTTCTAGTAAATTTTATTCTATAATTGTTTGCCTCTCATGGGTAGCATAAGTTTTATCCTAAACCATTAGATTCTTATGAGAAGACTTTGGGGGTCTTTGTCGTATCTACACACGACTTACGCAGGGTTTGATGATATTGTGCATCAAGCATGAAGAGGTGTGTTTTCTTTAATAGATTTATTTTTCATTTCCATCACAAGGTTTTAAAACTATGATAACACCACGTGTAAGGTTATTTTATCCTTCCAGTGGAGTACACGTAGTTGTTTAATCATTTGGTCAATAGTGTGGTCAAACCAAGAAATATTACCATACATGGAAAAAATTGATTAAATCAATACTAATAATAATAAATTATTCAAAAAACTCCCTTTATCTCCATTCCTATTTCA
The DNA here is from genome assembly GCA_963277665.1 of Viscum album. Classification (NCBI taxonomy): domain Eukaryota; kingdom Viridiplantae; phylum Streptophyta; class Magnoliopsida; order Santalales; family Viscaceae; genus Viscum; species Viscum album. The sequence goes on from OY728140.1 coordinate 660,998,775, forward strand.
CATCTCACCATCCACCCCCATCCCCACCCTCATGTGTCTGTTATATCCCCATCACCCTACATCCATTATTTGTTGATCTTTTTAGTTATATTTACAGTTTAGTTCTTAATATCACTATTATGATCTCCTCTTCCCTTTATTTCATGTTTTCTTAATTTCCTATCCCCATCCTCATTGCTCATTAATCTTGATTGAACCCTAGGTTTTAGGTTACTATGCTATTATTTTAATGTTTTTCTTTATTTGTATGGTTTCTCTCAATATCTCAGGGTTCCTTGGACACGATTAAGGCGGTATTGGGTGTAATTCATCAAAGGTGGTGAGTTATTCTTCATTTTCATGTATCTTATCCCATGTTTAAGCCTTAAATTTAAGAAATATAGTATCATTATTATAGAATTAGTTGTTTTAATTATATTTCAATGAAAATAAATTATCATAACTAATTGGGATGGATGAAATTATCCACTTTCATGTTCTCCATGTTTTATTAAGTTTTGGACATGAGTTTCCCTCAATGAAACATGTTTTAAAATTATATTTTGAAAGGTTAAGCACATTTATTTCTTGGTTTGTCTTCTAGATTTTTTTTGGATGGAGTATAAATATATTGAGTATTTTTTAGCCTTTTAGTTGGTTTTCCATAAAGGAATAATGAAATGTTTTATTTACAACGATCTATAAATGGCTTTCCAAATGGGGATGGTCAGTTTATAAATAATAATTCTAGGTTGGTTTTATGAATGTTTTTTTAAAAAAGATAACTCCATGGATACTCTCCATTCAAGGATTATTTTTCAAGGATGGTGTTTGGAGGTGGTCTTAGCATGTATGATGGTATTTCATCATTGAGTGGTTTTATTTGTACTTTCTTCATCACCAGCCAATTTTTTTAAAGCCAACGATACTAATCATCATAGTGAGAGTGGAATAATGATTTATATTTAGTCCTGATTAGATAAAATATGTCCCCATATTAGTTAAATTCCCTGTGGCTTGTGGCAATTGTGATGATATTTGATAGAATCCATGTTTTTTATTGACTTTAGATCAAATTGTTATGCTAGTATATGATTCATAAATGGGTAAATCTGGGGTCTCTTCACTTTATGTATATTAATATCCCATCTTAACCATTTTATAGGTATTCTAATTTCCTTGGTCTTATTATGTTATTATAAAATCATTTCAATAATTATGATTTCACAGATAATTATTACATCATCACATATCTATATGTATATTTATTTACATTATTTAATCACCAAATAATTTAATATCCATGGTTTACTTTTCACTGAAATGTTTCTTTCATCACATGATTCTTCTTGTAAATGGATTTTTGGAAAGTCATTCATTCTTTAGAAAATATTTTGACCTTAAAATGGGAAATTGTTTAAGAGAAAAATTAACTTGTTTCTTATAAATAAAATTAAAATAAAATCATATATATATATAAACTAAAAAATTTATATTCATATTTAAAGATAAGGCATCATATGTTGTTTTTTTGGCAACCCTGATAAGATTATGTTTTACTCTTATACATATAATTTTTTTGAGTTATTGGTCCATCTAATCTTCTATTATCACCCATGGTAAGTTGTGGTTCTTTTATTTATGTTGAATTATATAGTCACAAGGAGATAGGTATGTAGGTTTCTTTATTTTTACATTATATTCTTTTCTACATTGTCCACATAAGATTTTACCTCTTTACACAGGTAGAGGGCATCCATTTCTACTAGTGGGTAAATAAAATCCATTAGAGGGGAATCATTACCTTGCTTGAGTAGCACATGAGAGGGTGAGGGATATTTCTGGTGCTCATAGATATATACTTATTTCAATGTTTTATATTAGGTTATTTTTTCTATTTACTGTTTTCTCGAATGTTCATCTAATCTATGGATCGTACATGCCACATTTTTTTGGTTTTTTAATTTCATATTATTATTTATTTTGTTTTTATTTGGATAAATTATTCTCAAAATTTGATTCCTTGATTCCTATGAACTAGTTCCGTCCCATGTGGATCAGGAACACCATTAGTGAATTTTTAGAATCCATGTCATACATTCTATAAAGTGCTGAATTGGTTGGTTCATGAAAAAATGGTATCATATAAGACATTTTTTATTTTTGGTATCAAGTAGAATGGATTTTAGGACATTAATAACTCAAGATATAAGATAAGTAATATTTTAGCAAGATCTTTCTATTCTTGAGGCACATGTTACACTATGATGTCAAGCATTGAGTATTTTTTGTGGGTTTCATAATTGTTTGGTGTTTTATAGAAGAAAAAGGGGAGTAAATTGGTGTGTTTTTTAGCTAATTTGGTATATAAATCCATGTGGATCCCAATTACATTGTCCATGATGACTCTAAGTTCTAGTTGTGTAGTTGTTGCATGGTCATCTATGCCATGTAGTTAGGATACACACTAAAACTAGTCTCCTATAGAAATTGTGTGCTTCAAAATTTAGTTTTATATTTATTTACTTATGGTATGTTTTTTTTGAGATAAAATGTGAAAATTACCTTTGTAGCTTGAATTTAAAATAATGGTATTTTTGTTTTAAAAAATAATTTTTATTGTGTTTTTGTTAAAAAAATGTTTAAATTTTAAAATGATTTTGAAATTTATGTTTGGTTTCAAAGTGGAATGACGTTGGTTTCTCAAATAAATTATGTTTTCTAAGGATTTATAAGCCCCTTCTAGGACTCTTAGTTATTTCCTATGAAATTTAAACCCATCTAAAGTTAGACACTATATTTTAGAATTCAGTTAGCCATTGTGTGGAAAAATGTATGATGTGATCTTAGCGAGGGGGATTATTTATTTTTGTGAATTATGGATGTTTTAAAATGGGTTCACTTAAAGGGTATTTTGATGTCAAGAAACACTGAACGTATTCAATAAAAAGTTTTTTTCTCTTCCAATTGACCTAGGTGAGGAAATAATTTTCAAATAAAACAAATTAATTTAGAGGGTCTTAAATCTAAAAGGTAATTTCAAAATTTCAAAATTTGAAATGTAATGATTTTAATGTTCTCGTATGGTGAAATTTCCGAATTGAATTTAGTGATTTGGTGGATGTCTTTTTTTGGAATATTTACTTGAGTTCAGATTTATTTAATTTTTTCTATAATTTTGATTCATATTATTACTAATTGGATTTTATGATTATTTAAATAATTATATTATTCCTCAAAAAATAGTTTTGAGGGTTTATAAGGATTCGAGAGTGGATTGGTTAGTTGATGAAACCACCAGATTCAAGATACGGTGGTGGGGTCAATCTCTTTGAGGGTATTTCATATCATTTGAGGAGATCTAGATTATAGAGAGGCATTGGAGTGTCTTGGGAAGTTAAGAAATTAATTTAATTCTTAAGAACCCATGATTCTATTAAGGTTAAATTAATTCTACCTTTTTTGTATGGGAATTCACTAGATCAGTGGAAGATCATAGTCCCTTCTTAATTGTAATTTAATATATCTTGGGATCTACTTAAGACCACATTATATCTATGGTTCCTTCCTAAAGAGTTTAAGGGAGAGAAATTGGTAGAACTTATGATATTAAAATAAGGTCAATGGATGCTTAAGGAGTACGTTGTCCATTTTAATAAGATATTTCCATTATATTGAAAGGATGTGTTGATAAATTATTTGAAGGTTCATCCATTCATGAAGGTTATTCTTTTAGATCTTAGTACTTGAGTCCTTTCAGTTGGGGATGTCTTGTTTGGGTAGTTGAAAAATGAGTCTTATCTATCCAATGTATATTTTTTGGGAAAACTATTATTATATAGTGGATCTATTTATTTTAGATTTCGTGATGGTTCCCCATCCGGTTGGAAGTGCATATCATTAGATCATTTCTTGTCTGAACTTATATCAGTTACTGCTTCTTTATAATGGAATCCTTATTTTGTGTTCTTCTAATACGGTTAGTTCAAGAACTCTTAGCCATATTACTTGTATTTTGAAAATACATGTCACTATCTTGGTTGTTTGGGAAACCTCTAGAAGTTTTGTAATCAAATGAATCTTTTGGGTAAAAGTTTTTCTCTGGTTTTAGGATCTTGGTAATGGTTCATTCATATTTATATTATTTACCTCGTTTTCTTTTCCTGGTTATCTTTTTCAATAATTATTTATTCCCATTTAGAGGATGATTGTTTTTTTATGAATTTATGAATTTGAACTTGTTTTTATTTTTATTGAAATATCCATGGTGAGAACATCAAGTAGTATACTTTCATGTTTTCCTTACTCTGGTTCATCCACCATGAATTGTAAGCTTCTAAATAGTGGGGTGATCCACATTGGATATCCATATTTTAATATCTTGGTCTAGTTATGTGATACATGTAAAGATAGAGGTCACATTGGGATTTTTATTTTTCATAAAATTTTCTTTTCTCTTTGGAAATATATTTTCATGTATTATTTTTCTTTGTTTAAAGGTTCTGGTTTCATTCCAATCCTAGAATTAGTGGCTTCTTGGGGTAGAATGTTTTTCCATGGGATAAATTTTACAACCCAATTTTTAATCTCTTTATTATTGTTTTATATTTTTTTTGTTTTATCATTAATCTCCATGTTAAATTTCATGTATGAATTTATTGTTTTGGAGATGTTGGAAAGTTTTTATCTTTGTTCATAGTTAGTGTTCCTGGTTTGGGGTTAACCGTGGGAGTACCTGATATAATGTGAACAAACAATTCATTCTATACTAACATGTTTTTTCTCACATGGGTAATTTATGACTGAATCAAACCATTGTGAGTACTAGGAAAATATTTTCTAGAGATTTTTTGTGTTTAAGTTTAACTTTTTCATGGTTTATGGAAACCATGCTACTAGCATGCATAGTTTTCTTCTTTCTAACAAATGTGTTTTGATGTGTTGGCACATGTTTTCCAAACCATATGACCAAGCTATGAAACTTTGTTGTGTCTTTCTAGTGGAGGATACGTGGTTGATGCACAATTTTCTTAACCTTGTTTCCTAACAATGGAAGTTTCCCAGACCTCAAAAAAGAGTATTTTATTAAATTAATTATAATAATAAAACTAAATTCTAATACCTACATTCTCCCTCGTACCATTTCTCATTGCTCCATCCACCTTACACTCCCTTATGTGTGTTTTTCATCCCACCCATCCTACTTTTGTTCTCGATTGGTCTCCCCTAGGTTCTTGGGGATTTAAATATGAATCTATAAGTTATAGTCTCCTCTTCACATTATTTCCTCTTTTCCATGCTTATTCTACCCATCGTCATTATGCATCACTCTTTTCCAAACCCTAAGGGTTTCTTACTATTTGATTTATGTGTTTTTATTTGCACATTGGGTTTTTATTGATCTATTATGGTTTCTTAGACTCCCTTAATTTAGGATTGGTTATCTCGCATCAGTGATAGTGAGTTATTCTTTGATTTTAGGTATGATACCCTATTTTAAAACCTTTAATTGAAAAATTATAATTTATTAATAATTTTGTTTATTGTTTTCACTATATTTAAAAAAAATAAATTATTGAAAGTGATTGTGGTTGATGAAATTATCCTATCTCATGTTCTCCATGTTTCATTATTATTTGTCAATGTGTCCTCATCAATGAAACATGTTTTAAAAATATTATTTGAATGGTTAACCAAAATGCGTTTTGGTTTTATCTTCCAAATTTTTTTATAGATTCAGGATAAATATATTTATGAAATTTTGAAATTTCGTTTGGTTTTTCCATGAATTACATATGGAATTATTTATTTCTGAATATATTCAAAATGGGTTTTCAAATATAAATGGTTGGTTTCAAAATATTAAGTTATGTTTTGTACCTTTTCATATTTCTTAAAAAATATGATACTTCCATGAATAATCTCTATTCTACGGGGAATTCACATGGATTGTATAGTGAGGTAGGATTTGCATGTATGGTGTTATTTCATGACTAATATGTTTTATTTCATATTTCATCCTCATCTCCAACTTTTTATAAATCCATGGGATCCTAGGTGTTATATTTTGATTCAATAGATGGTTGTGAATAAGTCATGATTAGATAGACCAGATCCTTATTGTTCTGAAATTCTATGTGGTTTGTGCAACTAATTAGGCTACTTTAGAGATGCAAGGTTGGTTATTGACTCTAGATTTCATCTTTAGGATAGAAGATGGTTCATTTCCATATACGCCTAGGGTCTTTACACATAATTTTTATAAATATCCCATGATAACCATTTTACAGGTATTATAATTTCCCCTGTTTTTTTGTTCACAAATAAACTTTTAAACTATTATTATTTCACTAGTAATTCTTATATCTTCACTTTTGTATATGTATCCAAATTTACTATTTTTTATAGAACCATGTGATATTCTTTCCCATGTGTATTTTTCAGTGAAAAGTATCATTCATGACATGTTACTTATTGTAATTAAAATTTTGGAAACTCTATCATTCTTTGAAAACAGATATGAAAATAAATATAGAAATCCTTTTTTGAGAAGCATTAACTTGTTATTTTTTTAAATGAAAAGAAAATCACATTTTAATATATATATATATATTTAAACTAGAGAAAAATGTATTTCAACTAAAAAAATTAAATTAGTATTTTTTTTAAATACCTATTGATCTTATTTCTCAACCCTATATCTTTTTCATTTCATAGTTTTACATCTAACTTATCTTTTATTCTATTATGTGGGATGTTTTGGTTATTTTTTTATATGGTGACTCGTAGTTTCAAAATGATACATGTGTGTTGGTAGTCTTAGTTTTACTTTTTTATTATTTTCTCTCTTTGGACACTTAGGATTTTATCACTTTTTATAGATGGATGGTGTCCATATCAGTTGGTGGGAGAATCAGATACACTAGAGGGTCTTATTTACTTTTCAGAATTGGTTGGTCATAGGGTGAGGTGTGTTTTTGGTTCTCCCAATTATTTACCACTTTATTATATTGATATTAGGTTGTTTATTATGTTTATTTTCCAATGGTATGGTTGTTTGACTTGTGGATGGGTCATGATAGACTTTTTTTAATTTTTTAAGATTATTTAATTAATCATTTTTTGATTAATAATTCCCAAAAGGTTGTTATATGATTTATATGAATGTTTGCATAGACATGGGGATCGGGAACTCCCTTCAGACTATTTCATGTATTGGATCAGGCATTCAACAGAGTGACAGATTAGGTCACTCCTTAATGTGCCTTACTTATTTGTAGAATACCTAGTAAATATTCCCTTACACAATTTTTGGATAAAATTTATATAAATTATCAGTAATATTCATAATGAACACTGTAAATCCAAAAACTATTAATTATGATTGTTTTTTATTTCTTCTAGTCCAGAAATCTAAAACTGTTTTTTCAATAAATGCTTGAAGTAAAACTAAATTTATAGTATAACAAGAAGTACTAATAGCTTTGACATAAATATTATTAGAAACTGAGTATTCCATAAACATTTTTTTCATAATTTCCTATAAAATTATATTTTTTTCATTCAAATAAACCATTTATTAGGAGTGGTAGGAGTTCATCAGTTGTGAGTAAAACCTTTTTTACAACAAAAATATTCAAAATAAATAATTTGAAACTCTCGAGCATGATCACATCAAATACAAAAAGATATGTTTTATCATGCTTATCATGGGATAGAATAAATTTATTAAGAGGTATTTTTATTTTTTTTATTGAAAATAAAACCAAATATATCTAGTATAATCATCAACCAAGATATACACAAATTGTTTTCCTCCAATACTTTTAGTTTGTGTTATATCAAATAAATCAATGTTCTCTATTATTAAAGCTTCATAAATTGAGATTTACCAAAAAGATTTAATGATTTCATTTTTTTCCGACTAGATTGACAAGGGTTATAGTATTTAGAAGAATTAAATGTAAGATATCATAAATTTCTAACAAGTCCTTTCTTAGAAATATTAGATAAGTTTCCAATATTAAATTACCTGAAACATCCATTACAAAACCAATATTGATCTTCCATTGAAATTATACATCGTATATCATAGATTACAATGTCTTATAGGATGAATGTATAAATATTCTCAGAACTATTCGCAAAAATACATAACATTCTTTACAAACATTGAAAATAAATTTTTAAATCATAAATTTTATTAAAGAACTTTAATCAATTGTTTTATTATAATGCAGTTACTTTGATTCTTTCCTAAAACATATATAACATTAGATATTGAAGTTTTAACATGAAATTCAATATCACCAATTACAGATATTTCCCCATGACCATTGTCTCCATATTTTAATTTTTCAACTTTTATCTTTTTTTTCTCTAGAAGATATTTATGTTTTCTATCTTTTTACTTGAACATCCACAATACATGTACCCTATATTTTGACTGCAATTACATGGACATTCATTATGAAATAAAAAGGCTAATGTTTTGGTACCTAGTCTCCCTTGGGTTCATAAGTATTAATAAATTTAAATATTTGAATTTATATCATTGAAAAATTATTATGTTGTATAGATTATAATTATTTAGAAATATAGGACTTATACGACCAAAACATTCTATATATTTAATGAACATTATTTTCCAATTCCCCCAAACTTTAGATTTTTTACAAAAACAAAAAAATTTAAAAACAACATATTTTGACAGAAAATGATGCTTTCCTAACGTATAACCAATTCCAAAAATTATTTTATATGGTGTTACCATATATAATTAAAATTAATATTTTCAATCTGAGGAGAAAAATTTGATACAGGTTTTTTCAAACTAAGTTGTTTATAATTTATTTTTTTAACCTTATTCTTATCATCATAAGTTGATCGAGAATTAAATTTATTAAATAACTCTTATAAAATTTTAGAAATTCATAATTTATTATGAAAATATATTATTGTATTTAGAAAGTTAAACCTTAGAAAAATTATTATTTTTCTTAACATTAGAGTTTTCTTTCCAAAGTAAGGTAATATATCTAATCATTTTATAAAAATATGGTAAACTATCCTCATATTACATTGTAATAAAACTTACTTATTGTAAATAAGTTGAAAGAAATTAATCCTCAAAATTATTAGGGAGATTTTCCCTTAATGATAATTTTGTACGAGATTTAGCGGATACCTTATCCATATAGCACAGATTTTTATTTGGAATATAGGCTTAAAATTCAAAATCCTTTTAAATATTTTTAATTTGTTCATAAGAATACCAAAGTAATCTTCAAAAATATCTTACTCATCAAATTTTTAATATGACCAATGTCACTTTAACTTTCCTTTGAAAAACTACTATCTAATTCTAATTTCATTTTTTCATAGACTTAGAATATTTTGAAACATTCTCATAATAATTATCCTTTGTAGTTGTAATTTTACAAGATATAAAATGAAAAAATACACCATCATTATTATTTTCTTTATCTATATATCTTTTTAATATACACTCTTATTGATTAAAAGTTCTTATCCAATCATCTAAACTCATGGTTTAGCTATTTTTATCATTTATTTTTACTTTCATGGATTCTAAATTTTTTCCATAAAATAAATTATCTTTTAAATATGTTGTTTATCAGGAAAATATTTCTATCCAATTTATTATAAATAGTTTTCAAAAATCTTGAACCATTTTTGTATCTATAAAACTGATTCCCCAGGTAGAAAATAGCAAACTTGATAATCTACATGAATCGTATATCTTCAAGTTTCCAAAACTTTGGAACTTTAAAAATGTGTTACATTATTATTTCATCAAATATATGTAACTATCTTTAAAAAAAATATTTGACTATATATTTTCCATGTCATTGAACATAACAATTTATTCTAAACTCTAAAATTTAAATGTTACAATTTCATGTATTCTCTAGATAAGGATGTCACTTCCTTATCAAGAATCAAATATTTACCCGTCATCACCAAAAATTAATAACACCAATATTTATCAAAAAATTATTCATTTTATCTCTTAAATATTCCAAGTCATCACCTTAAAATATTGGTGGTCTTCTAGGATTCGGATTCCCTAAAGTTCGATCAAATAAACCTATCATCACAAAAAATAATTTTCCCTGCCAATATTATTAGTTTAATGAAATATAAGTAGATACCTCCATTGATACATAATTTAGGATTATAAATGTGTATTAAATACTACAAGATGAGGATTGAATTTTAGTTTATAAAACATTTAAACTAAAAATTCCTAGAACCTTATAAATATGAATTTATATCAGACAAACAATAATTTATAGATACATTATATATATAAGAGCAAGTAAATGATAATAAGTATAAAATTTATAAAAAATCATATAAAAATATAAAACTTATACATATATTAAGAAAAAATTACAACTATATTTTATAAAATTATGTACCTAAACCTAGAGGACCTCTACTGAGTGAGGTATTTACATTCAACCAAAGTGATGACGATGTTTATAAACCGGACATTAGGTATCACTGTTTAGAAACTTATTAGGAGAAATTTCTTACATACCATAGAATCTATTGATCTTCGTAATCATGCATAGCTATATCACCCAATCATTAGTACCCCTAGATATTCATAATTAGACAAACATATGTGACCCAATCACTAATATCCCTTATTCACATGACCATAAAAATAACTATTATAGAAAACAAAGATAAAAAATTTATGGTGATATCATCAAAAAATTAGTCTCTACCAAACCTCTCTCAATATTATAATATAATGTATACTAAGTAATAACATGTTGAAAACTTCACTAGAAAACTTTAGATCACATGTTGTTAGTTTTTCCTAATCTATGAGTTTTTTGTTACATTTATAGACATCAGTGTATAAAACATAAAAATCCATATTATGATCTTCTTAGGGTCAGTTTCAATGACATTAAACAAAATATATACACCTCTCAATTAGTTCAACATTTTAATACTTTTTTATAGCCATTAGGATTATATAATGAAAATACTTTGTATAATGTTCCTTCAACTATGATTGGAATATATTAGTTCAATATAATTTTTACATCTTCTTCCGGTAAAATTTTTAAATTCCCATTCAATGGGATTTTTAGGATTCTATCCTATTAACATTTTATTCTTTATCCAAAAGACTTTATATGTCTTCAGTTGATAAGATTTAAAAGACTCTTTCCAATAGACATTATATGTATCTATCTTATAAAAATGATTTCCACCATCCAGTAGAACTGAAAACTTTATACCAGTATAATTTCATAGAATACATTATGCATGGCCTGAAAATAAAGATTATAAATAGTAACATTATAAAATTGGTTCCAATTATGATACGTTAGAGGAGAAAGATTTCATTTCACTCAACATTTTTTTCACCCATTATTAATAACTTTAGGGTCCAGTTATTTTTTTTTGCATGTTATTTCAATGAGGGGTATTTTTAGAATACTAAATTGAAGAGATGCTTGAAAAGGGATCGAAGGATTTGAATACATAGAATGTGTTTTCAAAGAATAGAGATAGCCCATACTATGAATCTAGTAATTGTATGTTTATATTGACGTAGTGAATAATATCATTGATGATCTATTTTTTGACATTGAGTCTAGAGATAAAGAGAAAACTCCACTATTAACATCATTTTTTTATTATCCATTCGATATTTATTACGAGGTACTTCTTGTCGACTATTATTATAATCTCTTATTTAAAGAAGTGAATAGAAAAGAATATAGAGTTAGTGACCTTCGGTTTGGAAGTGAGTCTTACCTAAAATATTATAATTATATATCATGTTATCTGAATCTTATTACCATACACACAACCATATGTATTCTCATTCTATTTAGTCCTTTTTTGTGAACCAAGAAAAATCTATATGTCATTGCATTTAAATTTCAATAATTAGGTATTGTTGATGCTTGATTCACATTAATAGTTTTAGAATGTTCTTTTCAATATGGGTCATGATTCATTCAAGAAAATTGATTGAAAACATAATTCACCCCAACATAAGAAGTAGTTGTATTTTTGTTTGATACATCATCCTATGGTTTCCTAAAATATCATTTATAAGTAAATCTCCTCAGAGGGACCCATTTCTGAGTTCATGAAAAGAATCAATTCCCAAATAATAATTATTTTAATGATAGTTACACTAAAACTATGTCAAAAATAATACGCCCATATCTATTAAATAACATATATATGAACTTCGGGGAACTTATAGTATAGGGCCTCTCATTATGGAAATGGTTTTTGTAACCCCATCAGAGAATATTGTTTATTTTTTAGAATCATGATACAAAAATGATGCCCAAAATATAGATGGAAATTTAATGAGGTTCTTTGGTAATGAATCTATATGTAACACAAGGTGATGCTATGAATACATGAAAATAAGTTTTTTGTGAATGACCTCTACATATAGAATCCAAGAGCTAGAGTCTTTACAAAAAAATCTCAAGGGGTTGTATATTAAAATATTGTCAATAAAATTGTATAAAACCATCTTGGATTACACATCTACCCATTCATAAATTCATTACTGTGTAGAAAAAACTCAGAGATTCAAATCCCAACAACTCTGACCATGTGAAAAAATATAACTCATCATCAATTTCATTTCCTCCAAAAATTAATACAAACAAGTGTAATGATATAATTCACTTATCATATCAGTAAATTGACTCATAATTAGTCTAAACATTTATAGATATAGAACATATTTTTTCGTCTTATAAAATAAATTTGGATTGATTCTACAGTGACACATTTTCCCAGTAAAATTCAAAGGGGTGAAAATTCATGTCATGTCACGTTGAGCCATTTAATATTCATTTCAAAATACTCAACAGTACCATGACCCATTAATTAGTTATCATGTCACATATTATTTAATATTTATATAATTATTTATTAAATTTATACATAATTGAATAATTTTTTTTAATCAAATATTTTTCTAAAAAAGTTAAATAAATAAAATATTCATATATATATATATATATTATAAAAATAATAGATATTATTTAATCATGTGTTAATATATCTTTTAAATTTTTAATTTTGTAATTAATTGGGTCATTTATTATGTTTTTTGTTAACCATCCTCAACCCTAACCTGACTCATTTATTAATTTTTTCATAGGTTTGATTCATGTTCACATCTTATTCATGTTTCAGATAAGAAATTATTACATCTAATCATTCATAATCATTTTAAATTTTCATAGTTTTATAGAGAAATTTTGGATAGTTCCCAACTATCATGAAGCCGCACACTATGAACATTACCAATCTGGAGTGGGGAATGATAAAGACATAATTTCATTGTCACACAACTGAGTCACAACATTGAACTAAAACATTGATTTAATAAGTTCACAATTTTCATTCATAATAATACATAATTAACTATTAGTTAATCATATCTCATAATCATTAATAATATGTGTAATGACTTAAATTTTCAACAATTATTTTCATTAAAAAAATATTATGGTAATACCTAGTTCTACACAAAACACTGAACAAAAACTAACTACCCTACATTATATAAAGACTATAATGTAGTTTTTAAGTGATAGGGTATAAATAGAGTTAACCCATTTATGAAATATATGTATAAATAAATATGATTAATTTTAGTGTTGTTAGATAACATATAAGATCACGTTTTGTTCAAATTGTAATTTTTCTAAAATTACCTTATTATGCACTTTTTAATAAAAATAAAAATATAATATAAAATGTATATTTTTTGTGAATAATATTTATTTTTATATAGATAATATATTAACAATAATTTTATAATAAATGTTTGGAAAAAAAATAATAGTAATGGTTAATAAATCGAAGAGTTATTTTTTTTATAAAAATACTTTTTGCATTTTATTTTATAAATTAATTTAAAAGTTAGATTCTCACAAATTATAAATTTAATTTTGAAAAAAATTAACTAATTTTTGGATTTAGTATATGAATATTATCTTGAGATGAGCTTTTTATATTTTTCAGAAAAAATCAAATTTTTAGGCGAATAGTTGAAATTAGACATTATCAATTTTAGACATTAAATATAAAACAATTTATTTCCAATCAGAATTATACTTTTTAATATTATCAAACAACTTAAATTTCATTTTTATGTATAAATATAATATTATTAATATCAAAGTAAATTACATCTATAATATAGAAATAATTTTTTAAATGAATTTTTTTATTAATATTGTGTAATTTTTATCTAATAAATTAAATTAATATAATTTAAACGATGAATATAATATTAATTTTTAACCTATATAAAATTATATTTACAATAATTAAATTTTTTATCAATACTATATATGATTAAGAATAGATAATATTTAAAAGTCATTTTTCACCAAAAAACGGGTTCTTTAGATATTATAATTTTTATCTAAAATATAATTTTTATTTATTTTTAAATTGAATATGAATAAATGGAGATTAAATTTAGTTTAAAAAAATTTCAATATGGTTTAACTTATTTTTTAAAATAAATATAAATTACCAAGGTAAAAACTTGTTAAAAAGGTAAAAATAAAAATGTAAAAATATAAAAAGAGATGGTCAAAGACTTGAAGCATGTTTAAAAAATGTGTGTAAAGTCTTTTTTGAGGATTAATAAACCCTATATCACACAAAAATCAATAATTATGGGAATTTTGAGTGATTTACCAAGAAATATTATGATGATAACATGGAAGTGTAATGAGAATTCCTAAAAGTTCCATTTTTGTAACATATAAAAGTGGATCACCTCCATCCTTCCATGGTTACACATTACATTATATTGATCATTAAAAATATTCCCTAATAATATGTAATATATGTTTGTTTCTCATATAAAATTCCTTGATCACTAGATGTTATAATAAGGCCTTGATTTCCAAAGAGATCTCTAAGAAAAGATCTCGTCTCTAATGTAGGTATATCCATCATCATAACCTTTTTCAATCCATATTCATCTTATAAATATATTATATCCATAATAATATAAAGAAATAAATATAATTATTATTATGAGATTTTATTATATTAATTTATTAAAAACTATATATTCTTTTCCATCAATTAAGGAAAACAAAAGCGTATTTAGTGCGTTGTGAAGACCACCTCCTCAACAAAGAGACATCTTCCATTTTCCATAACTTTTGTTCATTGCTAGTCAAAATGATGTAATTGGTGAATAAATAGGATATATTATTATTATTATTATTATTATTATGAAATTTGAAATTATCATATAATTTATTTTTGTTTCAATTGTTGAGAAATGGAAACATTACTCGTGTGTATATGCATATAATAGCCTCCAAGAGTAATGTGTTTCATTTTTCATCACCTACCAAAATGAATGGATTTAAAAATATATTTAAAATTAGAAAATTATTTCCAAAAAATATTAATATTATGGATACTGCTAAAAAATTCTAAATTTCTTTCTACCATGGTTAATTAATATAGGGATTTCTGAAAACAAATGACCGAGGAACCTCAAGTAACTGGCATAGGCAAAAAAACTATATAATAAATATATATAATATTATAATAAATAGTCCATATTAAAATAAATATTGAATAATAAGATAACTAATATGTTATCTAATAAACTTAATTTTACTATTCTAGAAGGCATGTGAATGAACAGAGTGAATCAGGAACAAGGTAATGGGTTTGTATCAAAATTTCCATCCTTAAGACAAATTTTCTCTTATGAACCTAATTTATTTTAAATGGAATTTATAATTCCAATTGTATATATAATAACATGGATTATATTTATTCATGGAATTTTGATTTTATGTAAAATCTATATCTATTTCAAGGGGTTATTTTTTAGAATTTTCTTAACCACAAAGGTTTTCATCTCAATCACCCTTCATTGAGGCATGCCTTGGTATAATATACAAATATTAATTTTTATAGTATAATAACTACCCATTTAGTTATAATATAATAAATTAGTTTTGACCATGTAAACTTCACTTCCAGTCATTCTCTTCCTTGTTGTGGGCTATGATTGAAGACTCTTTATAATATAAGGGGTTTTCATAACTCAATTTTTTTTATTATGTTATAATGTTTCTCATTGAGTTACATATATCATTTCATGTGGTATAGCCTATATTTATCTTGAGAGAATCAATTTTGATTAAAATATTTCTTATTTATCAGTTCTATTTCTTTGTGAAAATAAATCTATATATAGAATAATTTGTATCCTCATAATTTACGGTTTCCTTTCTTTATCCATAATTTTCATTAATAAAAATGTTATCATATTTAATTGTAAGTATAATTATGTGTTATATCATGTTAAATTCATATTTCCCTACATAAAATTTAAAAATAAATTTTTCTTTTCATTTTAATGATTTGGTATTTCAAAATGAAGACTTTTAGATAATAAAATGGGATCTATTGTAAACACCAATGTTACTTATTGGTAACATATTCTCTTTCATTTTGACCCAAAATTGTCATTTATTTACTACATATTCAATATATATTCCTGAAATATATACCTTGTTTATTATAGCCTTCTCTTCTGGTAAAAATACATGTTTATTAACCTTTTATTTTTTCACTTTTAAGTAAACCTGCTTTAAGGGAACTTTAGTATTTCTTATCTCATTTCAAGAAACATCACTATTAAATTTTTTTAAACCAATAATATAATAAAAACCATATTTATTTTATGTATAAAAATCTTGGTTAAATTTTTTATTATGGAAAAAAATAGTTTTCCCTTCTTTATAATGATCCTTTAAATATTTCACAAACCATCACCTACGTGGTTCATTTTTATTCATTCTTATCCAATATCCTACTCATGAATTTATAAAATTAGAACTACATTTTCAAGACCTATTTCACTTTATAAATTATGAATTTTAAAAATTATTTAATTACGTATTCTCTTGGGAATCAGTATGATTTATCCTTTTGTTATTCCTTGAATTAAAATTATGAAACCTACTTATTTCCCATGGGATTGATCATTTTTATTGTTCAATTATGGTTTTGTTTATCTCTTGGAATAGATATGTATGATATTATTTTGTGATAGGTGGGGTCAGAATTATAAATACCAAAATTTCATTGGAGAAAGACTCAAATTATATAAGATGTTATGCATTGGATTAGGGAGTGATCCCAATCTACTATTGGACTTAATTCTCTATGTATGGTACACAAACGATTCACTGAAGAAGACTGTGTTATGTGAGGGGTGTGATTGGAATTAAATATTCTTATAGAAAATTAGTTATATATTTATATCTCATTATATGTTTTGTAAGGGATGAGTGAGTGAACCTAATCCACCATGGGACTTTGTCCACTGTGTTTATGGGAATTGGGGAGAACCCAATCCACCATGGGATTTTTATACCATGTTTTCATTCTTATATCACACTCTTATTTCATGGGGAATATTTTTTCTTTTGATATTATATATCCTTACTTCATGATTTGTGGATAAATATTATTTTTTCAGGTTATTTGGATAATAAATTTCTCCAAGCTCTTATTTTCTCATATTATTATTATCTAACCCTCGATTACATGTTGATAATTTTCCCCTTATTGAGAATTTGAGTTCACCCTTTATTATGTTTCACTTCCCCATGATATGAGATGATGTATAACATATGGTAATACTCTAAGGTTCCTATATAATATTTATATTATGGGGAAATATTCACATTTTTTGTAAACATATTACTTACATAACTAGACCTTAATAAAAATATTCCAATAAGTTTTATGATCTTTGTGAGATTATTTTCATATCTAATGTTTAAATTAAAAAAATTATTTAAAACAATGATATTCTTAGTTCTAGTTGTCATAATACGTTAAAAAAAATTAATGTTATGATGAATCATCAATATTTGGGAGTAATAGTAGACTTACATTAGATCTTGGGTAAGCCTAATGTAATTGAAATATTCATCATACTTAATTTGTATATTCATGCACTAATAATATTTTTTTTTGGAAAATATTGTACAATAGGATATCTAAACGAATTAAAAAAATACAATTTTTTATTCATAATAAAATATTATATCAGGCCTTATTTTTGGATATGTTTAGAAACATCACTTTGATGGATTAAATAAGATCCCAAACAAATAAATCAAACTAGAAAACCAAATTCAAGGCAATTTGGAATCAAAATTTTAAAAAATTGTAAAATAACCCAATCGTCATGAGTTCCCATATAAAGGAAGTCATCAATATGAACCACCTTGATACTATGTCACCTACCACACATGATCTTGTAAATATTAAACCAGTACACCACCATCGATGAACTTGCTACCTGGAATCAAAAAAAAATTAAATTCTTTTACTATTGAACAATACTAAAAATCATAGAAATATAATAACTTATGAAATATTATAAATGATAAATGATAAATGAAACATCAATTAAAACCCCATTAACGAACATTCATTCACTATGGTATCATTATTTCTAAGAAATGATTTCAGCAACTTGAATAAATAAAAATATATAGAGAAACCACTAAGAATAACGAAAATAATCAAAATTCCAATATTGAACCCAAAAACATCATCTCATTATTCGAAATCCCTAATAAAACCAAAAGTATCAAGAACATCCCATACAAAGAAGAATATCAAACAATGGTCTATGAGCACAACAATAATAAACCATAAATACATTGAACCATGATACCAAAATCCACATTCCAACTAATAAAAAACATTACAGTTGTTAGAAATCTCTATTAGTATCCTATAACAAAGAAGAAAGACACCAATGTTCATAATATGCTAAGAACCATAGAAGATTAAGAACAAAAATACAAGCAGTATTTGACTATGTCCACAAACATTATCCCAAGTTTAACTACACACCATAGTGAAAATAAAATATGGGGTCCTATGTAGTGGGTAATAAAATTAGATAAGATTAAGGAAAAGGAAGATAGGACCCCACATAGAATAGAAAAAACACCACATGAAGAGAAATCAAAATCATTGAGTAAGAGAAGGAAACAACACAACTATATTGACTTCCCAAACATCCATGCATTCTACAACACTAAATCAGGGATGGGGTAAATATAAATTTTTTTAGGTCTATATGGAATAATTATAAGGTTCCTCACATACAACTACCAATATTAAGGGACAACAACTACCTCTTAGAGAAAACCCAGAAAAATCCAAATAAAGATGAATGAAAATTTCCATAGGAAAATAAACTCAAGAAAATGTGACAAACGAATGTGAATTGACAAATAGAGGAAATAAATATAAAGGAATAAAACTATAAACACTTGAGATATTTAATTCTTCTTTAATATTTTTCCTGAGAAAATCCTGATGGAAGCTTCAAAGATCGAGAGATAGAGAGACTTTAGGCGAATGTAGAACCATTTCATCATGTTTAAACCTTTCTTCAACAACATTCAAGATTACTTAAATATACATAAAATAGTGATCTCAAAAATGTCTTCTGGAAAAATAATTATAAAATTTTCATTCCCAAATAATTAAAATTCAAAAAAAAAAATAGACAATCTCAAATCGATTCAATAACTACTCCATTAAAATCTAAATAAAAAATAAGTAAAATAAACTAATCATTTTTCTCAAACAAATATGGGGAGAAAATTATTTTTTTAAAAAATTATATAAAAAATATGGCTAATGTGGTGACCAATAGTGGTTCACAATTTGAAAATCCATAAAATTGATCTAGTGAGGTCACAAACATGTGTCAAACATATGTATGATAGTGCATTTAGTAGGGATTGGTCGAGCTATAACCTGAACATTTTCATGAGACCCATAATACTATTTAGTTATGTACGTGTCTAGAAAAAACCAAAATGAGTCATAAGTACAATATATCCAGAAATGATTGACTAGGAATCCATAGTATAAGAAGGACAAGACAAGTGTCCACGAATTTATCTTTTCCTATAATCTAGTTCCCAATCAGCACCTCATATTTTGGGAAAGGTTTCTGTGGTCATTCACACTCCAACTGATCTGATTAATGTATAATGTTTTCTATTACTCTCTTCGCATATGCAGATTTTTATCTATGCTTAAGGAACCAAAATAGTTGGTAACACATGATCCATCAGTGTCTTACCACCATTATCACCATATATTTATTCAGATTAACCTCTCAATCTTTGATATTTGATAACCATTCCACAATAGTGATTCTAGACTATGAAAATAGAGGAATCTCATCTTATTTATATTAGAGGATCATCATAACCATTGTTTAGTTCTACTATATAAAACTAAAACTCAAATTTACCGAAGATGTCAGATAATGGTGGATAGCATGACCAAAAATGGTCATGCCTAATTGAAAAGTAGTTATAGATAAGTCGTGTTGATAGAGTTTCATGATAATGAATCACATGGACTTATATCTATATAATGGTATTTCAAGACCATGATGAATTCATCCCAAATTCTAATAGCTTATTTTTCTTGTGGGCATATACTAAGGGTGTGAGGTTTGATTGTTTCTATACCACCAGGATTCTTTGTTTGTGAGTATTTCATTTTCTTGTAACCCCCAAGATATAATATATATATATATAGTCCCACATTTTGTTATATTTTATAATTTTTCAATATTTGTCAATATGTTTAATAAGAATCAGAATAAAGAACCTGAATAGCCTGGGATATTATAAGAGTTCCCAACAATGTTTAGTAAAGGTTTAAAATCTCAGGAAATTTATTGTTATAGTGTTCTAGTTTGTGAATTCCATATATAAATTGGACTATTAAGTTGAACCTTGGATGTTAGTGATTCCATTTTAATTAGGGAAATAATTTTATTAAGAGAATATATTATTGGGTCAAATTTAAATACATTCACCTTGTGGAGAAGTTATTTTCAAAATGAGAAATCATAAGTTGAAAGTTACATTGTGAATTTAAAATTAGAGAAATCGTTATCTCTATTATGAAAATTTTCCAGATGTTCTATCCTTGTGAAGATCATTTTTTATATAATAAATCTACTCCTAAGAAGATGAATTTAATTTTATGATTATAAAACCATTACTATTTATTATGAAATATGTTAATGATGTTTGAATAAAAAAATTACATTACATAAAACATTATTTTTTGAAGATATATTGAATATTTAGATATCATGAGAAGACCATGTATAAAAAGAATGCATGTGTGTGTATACATTCATGAAGAATATGTGAAGGGAATTAAAATGTTTCTTTTTAGAAATAATTTTTTAGAAATATAAATAAATGAATAAATTTTAAAAAAATATAATAAATATAGCTAAGAATTTGGGCCTAGAAGGTATGTTTTTATTTTAAATTTTGGAAAACTATTTTACAAGGATTTATCAAAAAATTATCCAAGGATATCTATCAAAGAGAGACGACTCTACTGCATAAGAATGATCCACCTTAAAATAATCCAACCAAGATGGAAAGAAAATGAGGTGAATTGGGGCATGAGTCATGAATGTTCACAGTAAGGATAGTACATGCATTAGCACACATGGGTGAGACAACATGTATATTTTTTTCATGGTGAACATGAGGGAGATAGTGGGTCGGTGTAAGGAGGTCCATCATATGATCTTAGTGTATAAAGTGTGATTGGAAACCTAAATAAGGACTATATACTCACAACTGGAAACCATCATAGAAGAATTTCTATATAAATTATTATAAAAAAATGGAATTTTGTTATGTAATATTGCAGAGTGGAGGGATTTGTTCCTCCATTAAAAATGACACATATTATCTACTTTATTGTATAATTTATTAATTGATATAAATTTTGGTTGATGATTTACCAAATTCCTATTGAGATTCTAGGAAATATTTTTATTGAATGACTATGTGATAACAATATTTAGGGATATTTCCTGAGAAAAGATTGTTGCATAGATTTATAATGAGAGTGGCAAAAATCTTCTATGTTGTTCTTTTACTTATGCTTTGGTCACACAAATCATCCATGTCTATAAATATCATCTATTGGTTAAACTATTTTATTGGCTCCATGTTGTTAAGGAAATAAACTATGAAAAGATAATGATTTTCCATGCATTTAATGATCAACTACATGAAGAAATTTAGATCAAACATCAAAAAAATTATTGACCGCATGAAACATTGACCAGACATATGGGTTTTCTGATCAACCACAAGAATATATGAACCACTGTATATTCTTCTGGGATGAAAAACGATCAACCATGACCAACAACATGATTAATATGTTCTTGAATTTATTTTTTCATCCACCTTTAAATATCAAACTTAGAAAACGTCCATAAAGAGTTTTGAGACAAGATGATAGGAAGAGGAGAAGATGAGTTTTATATACATGCATGAAAACGGTTACGAGATGATAGTTATTTGAATGATGGTTACATGGGAAGCAGATCAACATGATGTGTTCAACAGTAAAGACAAAGGCAAATTAGAGAATCTTGTTTATTTTATTATATAAATAAATCAATGTGAGGGAGAGACACATGTGTATACATACTGACATAAATTTCTTAAAAGATCACATGAAATGATATCACATGATGTCTAGTTAATATTTTTGGTTTAAATAAATATATTTATATTTTCTTGATAATTTAGTGATAAATAAGATGGTAAAACCATGAATGTTGAGTTTTCAATTCATTCCCATTATATAGTGCATGTGATTTAAGTCATCCATGATACATGTAATTCATTACCTCTATAAAAGAAATGTAATTCATGTATATTTTGATGATGGAAAACTATTTAAAACTATTATATATGATTTAATATGTGTACAAAAATAAAATGCATGCACGAATTAAGGAAGAATCAGGATACATAAATCTCAGGTGTAATTGTTTTCTATCTAAATGATTTATAATGATTCTCGATAGTAAAGAATGAATACCCAAAACTATTGGATATTTAAATGATTTTAAAAGAGGAGAAATGTTTTGTGTGATATTCATGAATGAATATGATGAGATATTCCACAATATTGATGATATATAAAATGGTGGATAATATTTATGAAGTCTCATAAATAATGAATGAGTTTCATTACGGGGAAGGAATACACAGGGTATCTGAGAAATATAATGGTGTTGTAAATGATGAGTTATATTATTGGAACAATAATTGAGGCTAGTTATAAAAATATGAATTCATGTTGCGTATTTGAAAGAAACAAATGAGATGAGGTTATGACAATATTGAATTATTATAAGAAATTAAATGTTATTTTTACGGCTGCATTTTTAGTGATTAACTAAAATGATTTATTGGTCATTTGAAAGCCATTGATGGAGAAGTATTTTGTAAAGTATAATGATAGGAATTTCAAATATTTAATTGAGATATTATTCAAGAGTTAATGAGAATAATTTTCAACATTTTCATGTGAATAAATATTTACATGCAGGTGATGATGAGATAGAAGGTTTTTCACTATGATTTTGATGTTATCAAATTTTTATGTTAATAAAAATATATTATACAGTATCTATTGTAAATTATAAAGTATCTAAGAGAGAGAAAGATAAAAACTAGTCATAAATTCTATGTATATTTTTTTCCACTAAAAAACAAAACAAGGGATGTCTAATTTTCTAAGTTGTAATATTTTCCCATATTGTTCAATTATGAACTATACTAAGGAGACCCTTCTTATTATTTTAGGAGAAGAACAATATATATTCAAATTGTCTATAAGGGACTCGAGTTAGCACAAGTGATCATTCAAAATGGTGTCACAAGACAAACATAGTAAAAAAGAAAAAAAATAAACCTTTTCTTTACACTTGGTCAGTGACGTAATAACATGTTCTATTTAATTCCCTTGATGGTTCTTATTTTAATTATAAGAATGAAGTTATGTGGGGGGAATAAATTCTACCATACATCATGGATGAAGTCATACTTAGGGAAGTCATCATCATAAAAAAATACTAGTCTTCTATTATTCTAATTTTTCACTTAACATATGCGTTCATACAAACCAAATGTAAGATAAAGAAAGGGGGAGATATATCTAATCATTGTAAAAGTAGGGCGATAACAAGGGGATAAAATAAAATATAAATAAATGCTAATATTATTAAAATTTAACCCCTTCTCAATGTGGTTAACTATTTTTTTGATTCTTTATATATATATGTAGTGCACACATCCATATGATTATAATACATTAAACTAACTGATAAGTGGGTTAAATAGTATTTAATATAGGGAAACTACTAATGTTTCCTTAATCCTTATCTATTTTTTTATCATTTAAAAATTCTAAAATTGTATATAAAGGGAATATTTGATCTATATTTTTGAAAAAATAGACCCACTATGGGTTAATAAAAATTTTAAAATTTTCCAACATGTGAAACAGATTATTCTGAACAATATGACACTAAACCATTTATCATATGAGATCTAATTTACATGATATTTACATTATTTCACTAAGGATCCTTGTTTAAGAAAAACATCATTTTTATATTTTCGCTAAAAAAGAATCTATTATTTCATTAAAGAGTTTTTAGATATAAATTCAGTAAATAGGATCATCAATGAAGCTAATAGAATCAAAACATTCATCAAATTATAAGTATAAGTTGAGTCATTCTTAAAAATACAAGATGTCATAACAATTGTTTTTTATAATATGTGATTTTTTATTTTCTTGGTTTTTTTATTATAACTTCTTCAGTTTATGATTTTATTTTATTATCTTAAAAAGTTATATTTCAAACATTTATAACATATTATAAGTTTTTTATAATTTTTGTGATATACATGTTCTCTGTATGAATTAAAATATTATGTTATTTATTTTTTATTTATTTTATTTTTTATTTTATTATATATTTTCTAAATGTGTTTTTTATTTCTTTAGTAATATTTTGAGATTTTAGTATCTCTTTATATTAATATGTTTTTCACTAGGAAAAAAATATTCTCTCTCTTCAAGTTTTATTTTGTTCAAGTGTATGGTAATTTCAATTTTTCATAGAGAGATAAATTCATACTCTTGTAAACACATGTTTTAGTTCAAATAGACTCTATAAAAATTTTATTAGTAGTACTAGAAGACCTACCAATAACATGATATTCTAGACACAATTATATTTCCATTGAGTAGTTTTAATTCATGTTAGTAGAAATGGTTATTAGTGAAAATCTGTTGAACATGAATTTATTTTAACTAGTATAATTTTATTATTTATTTACAACCATCACTAATCAAAAACTAAATAGTCATATAAAATTATATATTGGTTAAAAATAATATTCAATTTTGATGATTATTCTTACTATAAGTAAGATGAATTTTCTTAATTCAAATCCATCCTCATTTCACACATCTAGATAAAGAATTATTTATTTTTTAAATGGTTTTATAAATTATCATTATTATATATAGAGGTAATTATATAAAAAAACATAAACAAACACACCAAGGAACCATAGTGGGTCAACCCTCATCCATATCTGTAAAGATTGACAAGAACTTGCTTGTCCAATTTCATTATAGTACATGACCCGAATACGCAGTAGTCCAGATGCTTTTAAATATGGGAGGCTCAAATGATCAATTTCCTGAAGTGAAGATATATTTTTCCACTAAATGGTAAGCCTTGATTTATGTCATCTATTAGTATTACGCCTCATTATCCCCCCACCCCCGGATAGTTTTTATCACATTGTGTTGCATGTTTAAATGTTTTTTCGCACCCTTCCAAGAATCATTACATTATATTGGCCTATGACACACAATGGTGGGGAACCCATCCAATCCACATCAATTATTCATGTTGAAGGATGGCTAGATGGTAGGTTCCAGCACACCCATATCTCATTCTAGACTCTCACCCAATGGTGCCTATGTGGTTCCTAGCTGCATCTCTATATTGTAATGTTTCACTAACTAAATGGAACCACTACAATGATATTCATATAGTAAGACAATCATCTATCCCACATGAGAAATTTTATGGGACGTATGGTTAGTTGATAGGTGTCAAAACACCTATCCCACTTTTGTTGTAACCCACCCGATGGTACCTACGTGACACCATAATATACCACCTACCTATTGTGTCAACTCATTATCCTAGTCCCAACATGTCACTTTATTATTACATTTTATGACATGGAGGCCCTATTTCATGAAAATATTTGATGACCCAGTGGCCCTATGGCCTTATAGGCTGAATTTTGTGGCCTAAAATACCATTTTGTGTGAATAGTACCACTACTATAGTACTTAATAAAATGCTTATATAGTAACATCTAAAATAAAACATTGCCTTTATTTTATCTCAGGTATATAATTAAAGATTACAAATTTTTTACCACTCTAGTACAACCCCAACTATAGTTTTATAAATAAAATGGGTGAATAAATAAGATTTTTTGAATAAAACATATACATTTATTTATGTTAGGTTCCTATTTTTTCTAATTCTTCTTAATATTTTGAATTTATTTGGGGTTGATTTTTCTTGTTTTCTACTTTATGATAGTAATATATATAAATAAATAATACTATGTTTTAATAATAATTGACCCTGTAAAATGTTAAAAATTAGTTTTTTATATCAAGTGTTCTATGTATGAAAATGGTAAGACCATATTTTTTCATAAAATTTTCCATTATAAAAAAATTATAATCATTAGAAGAGTTATTTTTTATAATTATCAATGATTTAAACTAATATAAAAATTCTGATAGTTATGTAAAATTATCGCTAGCATGGTTGTATACATTTATTAGTGGTAATTTCTATTAAGTGGTGATATTTGGAAGAAATGTTAATGGTAAATAAAACTCCATTTAAAATTATAGAAAGGGATGAAAATTCCATAATGATATTAAAATTTTAAAATAAAATATAATATAAATTAGGATTGGATTTTAAATAATTGTAATATTTATAAAAATATTAATTTTTTTGGGAACTCTCTGAAAAATAAATTTAAAAAAACTATATATCATATAGGAGTGGACCCCCAACCTCATAAGATTGATCCCCTTACCGTGCTAGCCACACCAAACAATTCTATTCTAACATTGAAGGACCTTTATTCGCACACACACTAAAGTGGACAATCCCTAGCCACCCCTGAAATAATTTCAAAATGAATTTTGTCAAACCCTTCACCCTATGTAGCCATAAGAGTCATTCTAACCAAGTGGATTAGGATGTATGTCTTTATTAAATTATATATATATATAGGTATATTTATCAGTATATACAAACATATATTTATTTATTTAATCATTTATACACACAAACACAGGCATGTTATTTTTAATTTATTTATAATCTTATAGTACATATATATAAAGGATTTATAATGTTATTTATAAATACAGTTATATTATATAGTTATATAAAATATTTATATAAATATTTATATTTATATTTATATATAATGTCAGGTGTGTGTGTGTTGGGCATTATAAATACATTTTTATATTGTATTTATATATTTATATTCATATTTATTCATATTTATTTAAATACATATTTATATATATTTAAATATACATTTTTATTTGAGATTATTTATTTATTTATATATATATATATATATTGTATATATTTTTGTTTTTTATTTTTTAATTCAAAGGTGGAGAAGGATCCCCACTCAATATAACAAGTACATTTTTCAAGTTGAGGAATCATTTGAGGAATATCTTGTTAAATCCAATTTTATAAGATGAAACGAGCATAACATTCATAAATAGTACATTATTTTATATGACTATTCCATACAAAACTCAAAACCATACAGGTTTAGTGTATTAAAATACTAGATACAAAAACATATTATTTCATAATGGATCTTCAACATCTCTTAGAAATTTCTTATATCATAGTACTCTTATTAGACATATGCTATATAAAATATTTCTTTATAACTTGATGAAAATTGAAACATAATAAAGGGTGGGCTCTGATGCTCAATAAGGGTAAACATATTAGATATCAATCAACGAAAATATGTGAGAATAAGGGTATGAGAACCTGATCATAATATAATAAATCTAAACCCAATGAAGTAAATAACTTTAATCATTATTCATGGTATGATTCCTTTCTGTAACAATAGAAAAAATTTATAAGAGTTTGGAATCATCAACAATCAATCATGATCCATGTGAACATATCCTAAACATTCTAAAATGGAAAAAGGGTAAAATTATGTCATTATGAACATGTATAAAGAGTAATAGATTCAATCTTTAAGATAAGGACACTAAATTAGTCCCTATTGTATATTTAGGTGCATAAAACTAGTTCCACACATAATTTTTTAAAGATGAAATAATGTTCATCCATAACATAGTCATCTCATTGGTTGTCCATATTTACCTAATGTTTTGGAGGGATATAATATAACCACCATAAAAAACCTTCATCCCTAAATATTCTAAAATATCATAAAAATGTCCATTATTTCATCATATTATAATATATGGAATAGAAATGGACTTCAGAAATATTTCTTTTTAACAAAGTTAACTCATTGTAAAGTAACAGGTTTCATAAAAGAATCTACAGAACATCATAATCATAAATCATCCATATAAGATAAGTGGAATGTAAAATTGTATCATAACCCTAATTAAGTATAATTAACATCAAAGGAAGTTATCATAAATGAAAATTTTCTTTAAAATATTTTTAAAAATATTTCTTAATGAAAATATACCTTTCTTTTTCAAATAATGTTTTTAAAATCTAAAAAATTAAAAAATACTAAGGGAAAATTTTCTTTGAAAAGAACCATGGAAGAATATAAAGGAAGCTTCAAATCCTTGAGAAGTTATCATAATAGGAACTTTTTTCAGACTATAATATTTAATATAAATATTTTTTCACAACTTCGGTAAAAATTAACTCATTGAGAAAATGAAAAGAAATTTTTTTGAAAACATTTTTTTGAAAGAAAAAATGGATAAAAATGAATGTTACAAATAAATGTAGATTAGTGAAACCATTATTTAAAGAAAATTATAAAACATGGATATGGAACAAAAAATATTCTCATCCAAAGATAAAAATAAATTTACCTTTCCATAAAAATAGTTTATGGACCTTATTGAGTACCAAAGAGAGGAAAATGGTACTAAAACATAACAATTCCCCAAATAACCAGAGGAAAATAAAATATATATGGATAAAATAATTTCCCTCAAGTAAATTCAAGCCTACATAATATCATAAATGGTTTACTTATAACCTCATATCACACATTCATTAAAATATATTTATTAAAATTAATGTTCCAGATGAAAACTTTTTAACTTTTTAATCATGTTTTTTGTTCAGAAAAAATGGTCTTGCACATTAATCAAAATTGCATCATCCTTAAAACATTTATCATGTAATTTACATCATAATATTACATAATATTATAATTATTCAACATTATTTAGTCATTCATGTCATAAAAATTATAACATCACTTATGTAGGTGGTAAAATTGACCTAACCAAGATTATGTTCTAATGACTAGATGAGTGAGAACATTTTATTGTATACTCAAAATATAAAATTTAAATAATATTTCTTATTTCATAGGTATCATGTATATTAACTATATAATATATTATAATCATTGAAAAAGTTATGTGTTGAAAATGAAATAAATATCTTATGGAGATGGTAGTCTATATGTATGCATGAATGATATTTACATTTTACAATGAGAAAAAGGAAAATAAATTAGATAATATTTTATAATAATACATTCATTATTAAATTATATATATATATATATTAAATTAATAATTATTACCATACATTAGAGGTAGTGATTGAAAATAAATCACATTGTTACGTGGAGGTTTAAGTCCACACATAGGAAAAAGAGATACATTCATTTCACATTTTACATAAATATTGTGGAAAATACTTATACCGTTATCATAATAACATATCATTATATTTATGATACTATATTTATTGTGTTAGGACGAATACAATATATTTATATAAAGTAAATAAGAAATAAACTTTATAAGAGTCAGGTAAGATGATGTCCTCTTCATTGGGAGAACTCCTTTGGATTAAACCTTCAGCATTATTAGGATAGTATTATGAGAATAAATGAATATTTAAGAAGAATGTTATTAATATATAACAGTATTAGGGTGGGGTTTTTTCTGAGATATATTTATCAAACTATGTGAATAAAGGATAAGTGGAGGTTCCATTTTATAAGTGAGGGAATAGACACATTTTGAATTTCTTAAAAGATTAAATATAATATATATAATGATTATTTCAAGTGAATATAAGGACAAAAATTAAAATATAAGAAGTGAAATGGTGTAGAATAAATAATAAAAAACATGTTCAGACATGTTCATTAGACATTTCAAGCTTTATCCACAAGTTAAACAGTGTTAAACACATTTTAACCTTAATCATGATAACTAAACATTTTACCATGATAACATAATTATATGACCAAAAATATGAAGGGAATTATTGAAATTTTTTGAAAGAATTATTAAATTTTTTCAATAATTTTTACAATATTCATTTTTTATAGTTGTTAGAAATTAATTTTAATATAAGAACAAGAAATGCATGAAAAATAGTTTTTGGGAAAAAACCAGATTGAAATGACAAAAATAATTTTACATTAAAGAAATTTAAAAAAGTTTATTTCAATGAATTTTTTTATTTAATGAAAAATAATTATTTTATACTTTTGGTGAAATCAAAAAATAAAGGTATCATTCCAACCATATAATTAAATGAAAAGACCAAACATTAGTTATTTATTTGAATATAATATAACCTTGATTCTGAAAATTCAATGTTGGGTTCCAAAATTAAAAAATAGTGTTTTAAAAGCTTTATATTACTCTAAAAAAATATAATTTGTTTATAAAAATGTAATATTATTTATTACGTCAGGATTACATCTTAAAAATGTCCTAAAAGTTATATTATTCAAAAAATATGGATTTTTCACTATTCACTTCAAAAAAATAGTTTAAAGAAATTTAAAAAAAATATTCCTAAATATATTATGACATGATAATTTCAAAAACTATATCCTTTATTCAAATAAAATTTAAAAAATTAGTCGAAATTATTTATAATATCCGTGCACAAAATTCAATAAAAATTATTTTTGAAGAAAATGTATTTTTAAAGCATAAAATGGTTTTATTTTCATTAATTTTAAAATAATCATAATTAAATGAATTTTAATATATTTAATTTAATATATTATCTCAACATTTTATTAAAATAATCATTAATAGTCAATAATTTAATTTATTCACATAAATACCTGATGTACGCACATAATAGTTTTTTAGAAAAACATGTTTTTTAAGAATCAAATGTTTTTGTATTATATGATTTCCAATTGAAAATAAATGTATGATTGATTAATCATATTATTAATGAAAATATTTATACATTTATTTCATTATATGGTTATTCCTATTCATATATTCCATACCATAATCTTAGTCATGATACTGATATTTAAATAATATTTCTATAATATATCGTTCTTCATTTAAGCTAGGTGTTGCATATATCACAAGATATCAAAAACATATAATATATTAAACAGAAATATACTCTAAAATATTGGGGTTTTTTATTTAATATCTTCATGGATTATATATAAAGTGGTTATAAATTAAATATTAATTTATATAGGATTTATATTGGCCTATATTATAGTGTATGATGTAGAGATATTCTATGGTGTGGAATCCATGTTACGAAACACTTGTTTTATTTATTTTGTTGAATATTATTTGTTATGATATTGATAAATTATTCATCACATTTCCTAAGGATATTTATATTCTATAAAATGGAAATTTTTTAAGGATGTGTTATGAGATGAATTTTATTATATAATTTTTAAAATACCCTATAATTTATTTTTCTATTTGAACCTTAATTATAAACATTAAAGAATCATCCAAATAATGATGACATGTATTATTAAGTTTTATAATATGAATTGGATGTGATAATTCATTAAATTTATGGTTATAATTAATTGTAACAATAATTCCATTAAATCTTAGGTTGTGAGTTTTCAAGTAAAAGAAAGGATTTCTTTAGAGTGTCCTCGAGGCCTATATAAATAGTTTTAAAAAATTTATTTTCTTTTTCAAGAATTATATCAATTCCACCATTCTATTTTCTATAATCCATTATAATTTTCTCCAAAAAAACCTACAAATCATTATCGGAAGGATAATCCCACCCAAAAATTGGGATATTTTGGTTAACAAATAGATACATCATAGATGGAGGAGTCATTGTTTTTATTTTCAAGGTTCTTTACATAACATGTGGTTAATTATGGGAGATAAAACAAAATTTGGTGCAATACAGACACAATTTTTCTTCTTTTTTTATATGTATTTAGTTTCATGACATGACGATTCTTTTTTATGGTCACTTTTTGTCTTCTTCTACCTTGAATAAGTTTTATTTGACCCTTAGAAACCCATAAAATATTTTAAATCCATATCTTGATTCAAATGATTCATGAAGTCCTTTAAAATGAAGAAATAAAGGATATCATATTCGATTTAATAAGCTCAGATATAAATTTTTCTAAAAAAATTAGATTTTATTATTAGTATTATAAAATAAGATATAGTTTTGTATATGTTCATGGTTTTACAATATATGATATTGTATAAAAAGACGTGATCACGTAAAATGATATTGGATATTTTGTCTCATCGTACAGTGAAAATATATTGTTTTTTAAATATAATAACATACAATATAAATATTCGTGCTAGATGATTTCATTAATTATCTTCTCTGAAAACATAGAATCATATCTCTTAACAGATATTGCCTAGAAGTAACAAAATATTATTCCCAAACATTGATGGTATAAGAAGATAATTATAATGTATAATTATAATGTAGGATATGATATATAGCACTAGAGTTATTTATTGTAGGTAGTGTCATAATAGTCGTAAGATGTAGTACAGTTTTAGACTATATCATTGATTACGATATAAGTGATATCATTAAATACAATATAAGACAAATAGGGTTTTCTTGTTTTTTAACTATTATTTGAATAATATAATTTATAAGCTGTTTATAAATTATATAAGTATCTATTTTTAGTATATTTATTTAATTTGTAATTTTTTTTATAAATTCATTAATTATAAATTTTTATAATTAATTATTAAATGTTAAAAAAACATTTTAGAAATACATACCATAATAGATAATGATAATATTTTAATAAATTTGATTCATATATAATGAATTATAATTTTGATATTAAAGGTTTATATGAAAATTAAAAGGTAATTTATAATATATTTATAAATTTTAAAAATAAGGTGAAATATAGATGATTTTATGTTGAATTAAGAATTATGTTGGTTACAAAAAAATATGTTGTCGTGGAAAGGGATATGAATGAATCTACATCTTTTTTAAATGGAACTTATAAAAAATATCATTACAAAAACTATTTTTATCCCCAAAAATGAATATGAATTGATAAAGTAGAAAATAGAGATACAAGTGTTTTTATTGGGTTCACGCACACAAGGTTGCGTCTAAGGAGCATAAAACGACAATGTATTCACATACCAAATTTAATAAGCACACTACTTATCTATAAAATTTATATATGTGTCACTAACCCTAAAATTTTACAAATCAAACTGAAATGGAACACATACTATTATCCTCATAATAAATAACTCACTTTTCTCTATATGGGAAAGTATTTTCTTCCATGGATGAAATCTAAACAACCTTCCAGCATAATAAACCCCTATAATAATCTTATTAACATTCAAGTATAAACTATAATTCCTCTCATTGTGCTTCCTATAAATACCCAGAAACTTCTTTTAATTATTTTCTTTTATTTTTATTATGGAATTATTGTGTTCTTCTTTTTATTGATAATTTTAAAAATTCTCTCTATAACTCTTCTTCTTTATACTTAATTTTTCTATAAATATATTTCTATGAATAATTTCATGGATATATAAAAATATTTCAATAAAAACATCAACAATTTATATTCAATATATTTCCTTGAATCAAATGAATGTTATATTTTTAAAAAATAATTAAAAAAAATATGTCAAATAATCTCGCCATGAATTGTGTGTCAAGCTTCATTGAGATCCCCATTAATTTTTTCCATTTAATACTCCATAAATAACCTAAAATTTTAATTCCTTAAAAAACATTTACATGACCAATATGATTTAGATATATTTTAAGAACATGGGTCACACTATTAATTCCTACATACTAGAAGATTCATTAGAATTATGTGTCTCTATCAGTTTCAACCGCTAGATGAATATTAAGTATCTATACTCTAAAAAAAGTTCAAACAACATTTTTAATATTGCAGATTACCTAAATTAATCTTATTTTTCCACTTGTTCCTATAATTTAATATTATTATTCTCCTAGATGAAGCTTATATATCCAATTATTACTCCATGATAATATTTTGGTTCAACTTATAGTATTCTTACGAATCACATACTTTTATGAATATCTTCATGTCTTCCATGAATAAATATTACTTATCATCCTTATAAATCATACATATTCCAAATATAATATGAGATATATAGTTAACAAGATTCCTTTTAAACTTTCTACAAAGTCCAAGATACAATCCAAAGTTACTATTAAATATTTTATTTCCAATTTTTAGCTAACTCTAAGAAACAAACTTGATGTATTCTTACGTTGGGCGAGGTTATTTATAAATGTAATGACTTATTCCCCAACTCTAGTGATTTTAGATCTTAAACCATAATTATGATTGGATAAAACATTGGATAATTTAATTTTTCTTTTTTAGGTTATGTATTAGGCTATGTCTGGTGGTTTTAGGATGTTTAAATTGATATTTTTGTCTTAAAATATATTAGAGGAAAGACCATAAGAGGATCTTTGAATGGTAAAGGAAGAAATGAAAGGGGGATTGTGGTTCTTGGTACCATATGAACTGCATTGATGGTACACTGAAATTTTGGTTCATAACTAGTGGACATATACCCACTATATAACCACAAAAAGACTTGTTTGTGACCACTTGAACTTCAGTGTTAACCAATGAATTTTCATTTCAAACTCAAGTTAATTGAAAATCTATTATTTATCATTTAACCTCATTAAACCATTCATATCAGATCATCATTCCATTAGTTACTCTTAGTCACCCCACCCCCATTAACTCTCTCCTCATATTCACTTCAATTTATCTTCATTGATCATGATGATTAAGCATGGTTTGGGGGGTCATATTTGAGTTTAAGGATAGGTAATACCTTCCTTTCATTATCATATATATTTATCTTATCATTGTTCTTTTTATCCTATTAAAATGGATTCTTTGACATGGTTATATCAAAAATTTCATGTTGAAATTAATTCAAGCATATTTATTTATTCTTTTTCATGTTATATAATACCTAAGATGGTAGTTTCTGATCCACTTATCATTACTTTTTTTAGATTTTTTTATGTAGTGATTTATTTTGAGTTTTTTTGATATGGGGAATTTCTTTATAGAATCTTGAGTCTTTATAATCTGGTTTTTACTTTATATATATATATATATATCATGGTTAGGATTATTTTCTACCAAGATTTTATCTTGATTTCTCTTAGGTTGCAACATGGAAATTTTAGGACATATGATTTTTTCATTCAAATTATTATGAATTATATTTTACTAATTCTTATGTCTTGTTAGGATGTTGTTGACTGACTGAAAGTTATATTTTTTATTATCAAAACATGTTTATGGATAAGTATCAAATGTTTTCACCGAATACCTTGGTTGTAAATTCAAATGTATTTTCTATGAAAAAATCCATTAATTTTTTGTATTAATTTTAATAATAAATATTTTAGTATTAAATTATTATTTATATACTTTATGGTAAATTGATAAATTCAATTTTTTGGATTATTTATTGCTTGAATTTTATTTATATTGATATAATTTCTAATACTATATCTTTTTGTGAATAAATAATGTCTAAAAGTAACTCCAATAAATTTCCATAATAAAAATTATAAAATATAAAACATGTTTCACAATATAATTAATTACACACTCATTAATAATTAGAGTTATATTTGATCTTAAATGGAACTCATAATGTTATTATATACTCAAGTGATTCTAAATTCCTTCTTGGGTGTCGTAGATTTTATATTCCTCTAATTGTGTTTTGAGAACAACATTTATGTTTCTAAGAGTGTATTGAATTTACCTACAATTTTTTTGGCAGGTGAGTAATTTTTTTACAACATAAAATAATTATATTAATACCATTATAGATTTATTATAAAACTTATAATAACCTCCATGGTAGATTATGTTTATAAACATGGTCAGTTTGACTCTAATAAAATATAATTATTTATTCTTACGATGTAAAACTTCATTTTTAAGGAAATAATCACTTCCTACTTAAACCTCAATGAGTTATGAGTCAATGATCCCAAAATAGAATCAACTAAGAGTATATTTGGTGGTGAGGTGATGGATGGGTCATTTTCATATGGA
The DNA here is from genome assembly GCA_963277665.1 of Viscum album. Taxonomy (NCBI): domain Eukaryota; kingdom Viridiplantae; phylum Streptophyta; class Magnoliopsida; order Santalales; family Viscaceae; genus Viscum; species Viscum album. The sequence goes on from OY728140.1 coordinate 661,035,455, forward strand.
AAAGAAATACATAATACCTACTCGTGATTGGATTCATTAATTAGGTTTCAAATTGGATTGGATACATTGTTTTGAAGACCTCAAGTAACATATTTTTCATAAATCCTTTGGTACATTTGTGATTTATAAAAAATAAATTCACAGTAACTTGGTTTCATAGAACCTTTTAACTTTTTTAAATATTTCATACCCCACTTCCTCCCAATGAATAAACTATTTAGTAAATATTTTGATTAAATTAAAACTCAAACATATTTTCTCCTTAAATTAAAATCTCATAATTAAAAGCCTATTTTTTTAGAAGAACTATACTTTAAAATGTATGATTTTAAATTAATAATCTACACCTTATTATACTATTATCCAAGGTACATTGTATATTTATTTGAAATGGATCATATTATAATTATTCTAACACTATGGAATATTTTATTTACTGCAAGTTAATAACTGTGTAGATGACGGAGCCCTATCTAGCTAGGGTATAGTAGAAATGATTTACCCCTAGTGCATTTTTGTGAATTTATTATTATTCTTAGTGAATTTTTTCGAAAAGATTAAAAAAATACAATATAAAATATACCTTGATTTAATATTTAGATTTATGGCTCCCTTATTATGCTAATTCTTTTATTTTATGCTTGGCCAGAAATTACACACCAGTTATAATTTCATGATACAATAATTATTTTAATTCTCAAGACTCTCCTATTTTATTATTATAATTAGTATAGTATAGAGAAACATGTCTATGTTTAGTCTTGATAGGAATAATGGATGTTCTGTTTTTATTATACTTAAATAATGATGGTTACTTGATATTTTATAAGAATTTTAGAAGGGTTATTTGAATGATTTATATAAATTAAAATTAGGTAAAAATTTATTTCTAGAATAGTATTGGGATAGGCTCACAATACCATAAATTTGTTTACCCCTTTACCTAATCCCCTAGTATAGGCTTATGTTTGGACTCTGTGTACACCTTTCCCTTTCCACCTAAGACAAGCATGTTCTAGGACATTCATTGGTATTTGTTCACTTAGATGGGTGATACATATTACCTGTATAGTTTATCTCAAATTTTCGTTATGGACTATAAGCAGGTAGTTTTAGTATAGTCCCTCTTGGAATAAGGGTTATTGTTTATAGACATTTATTCATTTGTCTAACGCTTATGTATATGTATGCCATGATTTGGTGATCACTATCTGTAAAACTATTTTTCATAAATCAATCTAAAATATTATATTGATCTAAATCACATGCCTATGGGTATTTTATATATGATGGGGTTGTGGTGATTACATAATTAGATTCTTATACTCACGCCTTATACATGCACTCTGGTGGACATGCAATTTAATGGTTTTTTGAAGTTTATGAAAAGTTCCAATAGATATTATATGCTATTATTTTGTTTTATTAAGTTATTGTTAGTATTATTTAAGATCTACTCAAGGTTAGCTATAAGAAATGTAAGTTGTATTTAAAACATAACCATGTGTATCAAGGACCCTATCTGTATTACTAATATTTTCCTGTTGTTTTATTATTACATTTGGAATTTATATTTTTCAAATATAGTGTTTTACTTTACATATAGTTTTCAATAATTAGAAGTAATAATTCCACAACTACCCCTTAATACCCATAATAGTAGTTTCCAGCACCTTGGGATCAGGGAGCACTCATGGGGTCATGTAGTGGCCTGACCTAGATGATATTGAGATGATTCCAGCCATGTTCAATATAAAATGGTGTTACAGTAGTATAAGGATATAATTTATCACATAGAGATATAATTATATTTGAGATTGATAGTATACATGACCTATGATAGACAAGACTTGAGAGGTAACCCATAAAAAGATATAGGGAACCACTTTTTGTGGAAATCTCATGTTACTAGGGAAATATGTGTAGTTACTTTGGGACCATAAGTGTACAATGAGTATTAATTTATGTTCATAATAAATTGGTAAGTAAGAACCTATAATTAATGGATTTTCTAGGAGACACTTTCTCTAGTATTTTATACATCATAAATATATGTTTATAGGTAGGTAATGTTGGGAAGAATTTCATGCTATCTACTTTCAAGAATTTTTTATTATAAATGGAATCAATTATAGGTATCAATTAACTAAAACATAAAAAAAAATATATATTAGTGATTATTAAGTTAATATAAATCATTAACTAGTTATTTTAATTATTATAGATACATTTTATTTTGTTAATAGCTAGTCCTTTTTGAATATATCACTATTAAGAATTCTTACATTGTTACTTTATTAAAGAAAAATTAATCATGTCACTTACCACTTATTCTTCCATGTCACGGTAATTTATTTGAGACCATTCATTATTGTTTCATGATATGTTCATAAGTACTAAGTGTTTTTATTGGACAAATCAAGCCTTATTTTTTTCAATGTATAGTTCTCATATTAACAGTTGGTAATTACTAAAGCATGATTATGTAAAATACTTTGTCATGCTGAATTATATTATTGATCAGATCATTTTATAATTTAATGTTATAATTAAATTGATTTATACTTATATTGTATCTATTAAAAGGGATAACATTCATTTAGATAATCATGTTAACATTTTCTTTCTTTCCAATGGTTATAAGGAGAATTGTGTCTCAAGGAAAATTATTTCATATAAATAATGAGAGAATTATTTTAAAAAATACTGAAAGGGTTTTAATTATTGTACGAAAAAAGATTGTTGTTTTATCAATGAAACCATTTCATAAAACAATTTTCAAATTTGAAATTTTTTAAAATTACGAAGTGTTTCTCATTAATAGTCTTATAGTAAGAACTATTTTTTTAGGAGATTGTTTTATAGAATAAATTTTGGAATTAGGTCATTAAATTGATTTTGAAAACTATTTCATTAAAAAAATAAGTAATGGGTTTTTTTACTAAAGGAATTATTTTTAAAAGTATTTCAAAAGGTTATTCTGGAAGGAAATTTTGAAAGTGGTTTTTTCAAATGAACAATTATTTATTAAATGAAAAATTATATAATGATGACAATCATACCTAAGGTGACTATAAATATGTGGAGTTCTATATCTATTATTAATATAGTTGGTGGTATTTAGATATTTATATGAGGATGTTATATTTTTAGTGTTAGGATTTTATAGCAATATATAACTTGATTGTGGTTTTGGGAGTCATGCAGTGGAAGTTTGATGGGTAATTAAATTATTTTGTGGTGTGGTATATATGGACATGAAATCTCTATGGTTTTTGGTAATTTGGATCAAATTTGAATGTTGTGAAATTTAAATGGAATGGGTTGTGATAATATTCCTTTAGGTGAATCTAGGATTTTTTTTGGATATATGATCATCATTTAGTGGTTTGGGTTCATTTTGGAGTTGTGAATTATGAAATTAATGGATGCCTCTGTTTGTGAATTAGAGATTTTGGAGTGATGAGTTTTTAAGTAAGGGTATTTCAAGTATTCTTGGGGATGAAACTTCATATGGTGGGTGTGTTTTAATGACTTGGGTACAAACTATAATGATTTGAGGTCTTAATTTAGAACCATAGATTGCTAGAACACTGGATTGTTTGAATTATTTATAGGTTGAAGATGAGGATATGTTCAGTTGTTTTAGGATGTTTAAAGTGGTGTTTTACAAGTGAACTACATTGAATGAAATATAAAAATAGTACCACTGAAGGAAGATGGAACAAATGAAATGGTGTTCTTTAGTCTTGGAAAAATTATTACTTTGATAGAGGTTTTTCAAAATTCCAGTTGCCAACTAGTGGCTATGTAACAATTGGTGTTCCCCTAGATGTCTGGTGGGGGATAACCGAAACTCTATTTTCTTAATAGATAATTTAATTTAAAAGTATAATTAATGTAAAACATTAAATTTTTCATTTCCCACCTTAAACCCTTGACCTCATCTCACATAAACCTCATTTCCTATTGGTCTATTATCCCTCAAGGATTTCCCTATAAATATTTTCATGTAATCTACACCTCTCTTAATGATCAATCATGATATGGTGGTCTACTTATGTATATTTATAGTAAATTTCATCTTTTTTATCCCCTCTACTTCTCATATCATTCTTATTTTTCACATATTTTAATGGATTTAATAAAATTTTGATTTCACCAAATTCATGGTGAAAGAAATTTTAATTGTTGGATTCCTTATTTATAAATTTTGAGAATTCCTTTGAGGGTTATTTCTAATCACTTTCTCACTTATTTGGTTATGTTCTATTATACAAAAAATGAACATTGAGTTTTCTTATTTATTTTGTTTGGTTTAGGTATTCTTGATTATATATAATATGGGGATTTTTTTTATTTATGGTTAGCATGAGGATATTGGAAATATTCATGGACTCTGTCTAAGTTTCAATTGGGTGGATATATGGTCATTTTAGGAGATTTGGGTTTTTCTCATTAATTATTTTCTATTTTATTTTAGTGATTTTTGGGGGAATCTATAGTGGCATTGGAGTATAGGTGAATAATAATCAAAAATTTGTAAATGGATTGAGGTTTTTACCCATATGAAATTTCTTTGGGATTTATTTGGAATCATTTTCCCTATTTTTATTAAAATTATAAATCAAAATCAAATTGTTTTTAAATATATAAATTAAATATTTGAAATTAATATCATGGTTGTAAATTCAAATAAAATTTCTATCAAAACAACCATCAATACTAGGAATGAATTTTCAAATAACATATTTTTGTTTGAAATTCTAGACGAATCCATTTCTCATAAATTGATTAATTATAATCTGGGTATTATTATAATTTGTTGATGATGATATAATTTCTATTATGAAATCCTTATTATATATTCGTGATTTCTAGAATTGTTTCCTTTGACTTTGTGTTATTGTTTTAAAAAACATTAAATTGGAGAACATATTTCATTTAATTAGTTGAACAAGAATAAATAGGAGTAATTTGGATCTCAAATGGAACTCGTGATGCGATTATGTAGTATTTTGATTTTAAATTTCCTCTAGTGTGTTGTAACTTCAATAAATATCTAATGGAGTTTAGAAAACACCACATATTATTCTAATGATATGTATAATTGACTCGAAAGATCTAATGGGAATCCACCTTGGTAATGATTAGGCAAGTGTACCACCCCCTACCCACATCCAATATGTTAGGGGAATATGACTAGCACAGAGTAGGAATGTCACAAAATATGGGAGGTATTAGTGTAATATTCCCTTACACAATGAAAACCTAAAAAAATATATAATAAAGAAGAATAGATAAAGAAAACTAATTTTAATACATATATATATATATATATAATTTATGGGAAAAATAAAAATATATAAAAAGGTAAATCATTTTGAAAACTATAATAAAAATGGACAAAGATACACACCCAAAAAATCAAAGTAAAATCCAGCCTAAATAACTGAGATGAATAGGTACCATCATTGAGCAAACTCCATAAACAAACATCTCCAATGTCTATCACCTCCTAATACAACAATGATATAAAAACTATGCCTACCAAGGTCTGTCCTAAATTTAACTCCATATGAATAATTCATGATATGTCTGGGAGATGATTCTTATATAGTGGTGAGTATATAAATACCAGTAGGATGTGCCAAAAACCAAAAAATGGATTAACAATAAGACCTGTCAACTCAAAAAAATGGAAATAGGTAAAGATTAAATCATATGAATAAAACCCAAATTTACATTAAAGTAGAGAACCTAGGATATATGAGAGATTCATTAACTTTAATTACAATTCATATAATAACTAATAAACAAAATTAAGACTCTAAATCACTAATAATAGTAATCCATATCACCTATCTAGAACTACAATCAAGAAATCACACCTCATCAAGTAGAATATAATATATGAGTACCCAACTCTATAGATAGAGGACCCACATCCTGAGTATTACACATCTGATGATGGAGGAGGGATAACATCATGGTTAATGGACCAACCACTAGAGTATCATAATGCAGACAAGGGAAGAAAACTCAGTCACTAATAATAGGGACCTATGCCTCCCTAATTATAACACAGTAGACAATTGAGTGCCTAACCTCATAAATTCTATGATCTCCACATTTTCCCCCATCCATTTATCCTATTAAGCTAATGATGATAAACTAAATGAATCAACTAACAAATTATCTTATATTATAAAGATAATATCACCATTACATTCTATATGGAAAGAATAAATTATCCCCATGACTTCTTGTAAAGACATTATCACAATGCAAGTATGAAAATATTTCACCATGGTGTCACTATGTTGGTTCCACTATGATGGGATACTATAAAGGTGGTTTCATGGAATGATGACTTCCACTACCTCTTGTAATCCTATATAACTTCAAGTAACCACATTATGTCACCCACTTCAAAAATATAGTGTCTTGACCTTCACCTCAACCTTTATCTCAATGAATCCTTTGATATATTGTATCCAAATGTATGGTTATAACTTTATGTATGATAAACCATATATATTATGTGAAACTTATCCATTTATCCACCTGATACCATCATACTATGAATCCGCTATATTACAAGGTAACCTTACTTTCTCCTTGAGATAGTACAGAACTAAACTCCCATAGCCTATGCTTTCTGTCAAAAAATAAATAAATCACCATGATAAACCCTTATAGTGTGATTGAATCACAAACATGGAACCATGACATCAAAATACATTCGTGATGTGACCAAGTCTTTGATCCCAGGTTGTGAAGAACATCAGAAATGCTTAGTATTAGCATTCTCACCTTTGATATTTTCCACATCTCCTCCAAACTCTTTTATTTTCATTGTAGTTCCTCCAATGGTGGACTCATATATATGATTGGTTTGAAAAATATTCTGAGATGGTTCAAATTAAACTTTTGTCCTTTTTATTCCATTATATCATAGATCCTACAACAATACTCCCTAAAACAATTATACTCACATTCACATTAAAATCCACAGATCATTGGACCTAATCTAAATTATTCACTATTATATATATGATTTATCAAAAATACTATCAATGATTAATGTATGTTTTTAAAACATTAATAAAATGGGGGAAATAAAGGAAGAATATGGGATCGATTCCTGGAATGATCATATGGTTATTGTAATCTATGTGTAAAATTTCATTGGTGAAGGGTATATATATATATAGAATTAATCTAATAACATCAATCCAAAAGAAAAAAAGATTATAGGGCTATAAAATTTAGTAAAATAGTTAAAGGATGAATTTACAGGTTCAAATCATACAGAATTTAGTAACACCAAAAATATAAAATCCCCTGCATTAAATAGAGACATTCATTAAATATTTTCACATTTATCCAATGTCTATTAGTGATTTTACAATGAACATGTTCATTGGATATTCGGATCTTGATTCATCTAATGGAATCCTCCCCTCACTCTATCTCTTAAACTATGGTTTATAATATCTAACACTAGTTAGAGTGGTTAAATATGATTAAATAATGGAGTATTTAGCTCGAATGATCTTATCAAATAATCAATCATCTAATAAGAGTCATATTATGTTTTCCTTGATTGCCACTAGGTACTCTGAGAAGTTTTTACTATCCTTTATTTTCATATCACCCCATTAAATTTTGTTTCATGAGTCATGAATGTATCTCTATATCCATGAAATTTAGAATTATTTATACACCAATTCCGATTGTGGTAAAAAAACTAGGCAGTAAAAAAATATAGCCCGCCTTATGGAGGATCTTGAATAGAATGATGAGCCTCTAGAACATCTTATATACTTGAAAAAATATCTATAAACTAGTCTATGGAATGACCTTATAGAATAAATAATCTCCCAAATTGAACTCCAAATACCTTCATCATCAATCCATGATAGACTTTTGATAGATTTGAGGGGTCCTAATATGCTCATGGATCACATGTACCTTCTCTTTCATCACCTACACTAACTCTAACCCCATTAGTGAGGACAATCCTATATTTATCCATTATAAGGCATTCCATCAAGATCTCTATTATAGGGACTTGAAAAGATCCATTTCAATGGTATAGTAATAGTTTTGGTTATACATGAACTCTACAAAAGAAAAGTGATCCACCCAGCTATGGATGAAGTACAATAGATAATCATGCATTATATCCTTACGAACATAAATACTTCACTCAATTTGACCATTAGAATGGGATTTTATCCTTAAAAATATTCAAAGCTAATACATAAATTCCTCTTATATGATTTTATATAACTATGAAATAAATGAATCAACTCAATCAAAAATTATCATAAAGGGTATCCCATGAAACCATACAATCTTCTTTAGATACAACAATACTAATCTATCCACTAAAATGTTCTCTTGATTATCCACAAATTGGTCAAACATGGTGATTTGGTCAATAATAACCTAGATAGCAACATAAACCCTCACTAATCATTGATATTTTTTCCGAAAATCCATCCATATTCTATTCCACTTCTGCTTTCAAACCTAAATGTGTTCTACCAAACTTGTTGGGACCTACTGCTCCTCCATCGCCAACTAACATGGGAGGAATATCAAATTGAACTAAAAAACAATCTATTTCATACCTTCCAACTAAAAATAATGTCTCGGTTCTTATAGCATATTTTTTACACCAGGATGTACTACCTAGGGAGAATTATGGGACTCATCTGGCACCAAATCACGCAATATGACTAGCACAATGGATTTAACATCCCTAGTTTTAGTTACTTTACATTTTTATTATATATTATAAAGTTATATAATACTTGGGTTGTGTTTAAAGGGTTTCCAGATTGTTTTTTTATTTTGGAAGTGTTTTAAGGATGAATTATTTTAGCATGATTATTGAGAACTATGTTGTTTCCTCAAAGAAACTATGTAACCCGCTTAAAAGGATAGAAGGGTGTGCACAGCTAGTGTATGATTTTTCCAAACCATGTGGGTGACTATGAAAAACCGTTAATGTTTATACAGAGGTAAAATGATGTTTGGTGCATTTTTTTCAAACCATGTGAACTAGAAATGTTAGTGGGTAGTTTAGAGGTTTAAATCATGCACATTGTTAGCACATGACTTCCCAAACTGTGCCAACAAACCAAGGTATATGCATTTACTACTTTGAAAATTATATGTTAATTGAGTTTTAACCACCAAAATAGTTCTTTTTCACCCATCCTCTTATGATTTAAAATCCAAACTTTTTTTTAATAATTATTGGGGGTCCCTTTCATCCATAGGCTAATTTTTATGGATATAAGGGAATTGGATCTCTAGAAACTACTATAAGTCTCATTTTCTATCTTTCCCATTAGTTATACTTATAACCACTCACACAAAACATTAGATCTAGTCTATTGGGATATATGTATAATATATGATGCATTTTCGGATATATTAATTGGATTAATTAAAGGAATGGAGTTTTGAGATAGGATCTGTAGGTTTTATTATGTTGTTCTTCATTTTCAACACCTATTATGAGGTACATGTCTTCTCTTTCTTCTCAAATTTTTCTAAAACATATAGTAATATATCTATTAAATATATTTATTAGATTTGAAATGTAAACAATGGATTATTTTGTAATTTAAATACCAATTGTTTTAAAGTTTTAAAATCTTTTTTATTTGACTAGTTTTTAGAAAACACTGTTGAATTATGATTGTAAATTATGGTTTTATTTGATGCAAGAAATATTTTGAATTTAATATTGTAGAAAAAATAATTGTTTTAAGAATAATTTTATATGGAATGAATTGGATTGAGAACAAATCATATATGGGTGGTGTGTGTTCATATTTTCTATAGATGTAACCTTTTGGGGGCATAGTTCCAAACTGAAGGGGCCTATAGATTGGTCACCAAGTGATGACATTGTGGATCAATGAGTAACCTCCCATGAGTAGAGAACTATTACATAGAATTTTTGTGTGTGTTAGTGGATGGATTTTGTTTGTGTATGTTTAGTGGTACTAAAAGATAAATCATTCCTCTTTTATTTTAAACTTTTTTAATTTTGTAATATTTTTTAACATGCCTCTATTTGTATAAATTAAATTTTCAATAGTTAATTAAAATTTTGTTTTACTAGTGAATTTAGTTGAGAAATATCTTGGGGAATGTATGTTGGTCATGATTACTCACGCTATATATATGCACTTTGGCATGTGTATATATTTTGTTCTTCTAGAAACATGTAAAGTTAAGGCGTCTTACTTATCTAGTAGAGAATCATGATATGATTTTCTCATGAAATTGTTAGTGAAAGGAATTTCTCTATTAGATTGATTAGTGTGATATCACATCAGTGTTATTGTCTCGGGACATCATTTGGTTTTATTAAGTCACCATGCTATCCTTATTCATTTCAACTCTGATAGTTTTTTTATTAGTTTGACATTTGAGTTTTATAAATTATAAATCATGCATCATATAATTTTTTGTGTTTTTTTATTTATAGGTTATGTTTTTTTCTAAATTTAAAATCATCATATAATGTTGAGGTAAGCCCTTGTAATTTACTTCTTGCCTTTAGTGTTTTGGGTGAGTCACTTAATGTCATTAGAACCTATAACTCAACCCAAGCCAATGGGTTGGGTGGGGATGTTACAAATTATATTAGTCTTGGTGAGTCCATAATATTAGTGTAGTATAAAGGATAAAATAATAGTGAGGACATGAAATGTATGGAATAAAAAGATAGATCTAGTCTTTTTGTGGTGAACATCAAGTTACTTGGGTGTCATATGTACCAAAATGTTCTAAATCAATTATAGATGTGTTGTCATATCATCCTCGTGGGATTAGCCAATGAGTGTAACATATCATGCATTAGTAAAGAGACTTCAGACTATTACTACATTGTTCTTATTATATTGATGATTTTGTAATGTCAGTTTTCATTGTTATTTCTTATAATGATATGGAATATTCTAATCCTTCATTTTACTAGTGAGTAATGACGAAGTTGTGTTTTGTTTTGTCTTAAAATAAAAATTTTATTGAGTAGATGATGTCAAAACTCACAATTAGAGGCCATATAGAATGTTGTTTCACATGAACCACAGGTAAAACATGATCTTGTTGAAAAAATTATTCAATGTTATTAAGAAATTTATGTGGTAAATCAAAATTATCAATCACATCAAGTGGATAATTCAATGTAATTTTAGAAATTAAATCCAACAATTATTTATGGGGTTTTAGAATCTAAAAAGGTAGGATTTTTTCTTAATATAATTAATTTTGATTTTGATTTCCTTGTAATTATAGGTGATCTAATGTTCAAGAAAGTATATTACATGTTAGAGTATATTTCATGGTAATGGTTCCATTTATATATCTAATATAAAGTCAACCAAGGTCATACATGGGATGGAATTGAATAATTTTTCAATAAAAATTTTATTTTCACACATTCTAGAGAGATAAATGATATATTTCTTCAATATTAAGAATTAAAATCTATCAATCAAAGTGTATGAATCTATGTTTATGAACATAGTTCATTTTATCCATATGTAGTTGTTGGTGCACCCTTAAATGCATGCTTATTTGAGTATGGACTATTGCCGAAGATTCATTCTATGATATTTTTTTTCTATATTACTGATTATATGGAGATGGTTAATAAATATATAGTGGAAAAAAGGTATATATTTAGAAATACAACTAGAGGAAGTGTTTTTGTTTACACCAGAGCGTGTGGGAACTCTAATTTCAAGAATACGATGAAGAGGGAAATATACTTCCTAGGTGGATTAAAATCATAAAATATAGCTATTGCATTTGTTTAAATTCGTCCATAACCAAAAATCAATCCCGGATATTTCCAATGTTGTTTATTTGGTCATATAAAGATAGATTTTATTGAACTTACCAAATAATGTCACAAATGTAATCTAATAGGACATCCTTAACACTATTTACCTGATTCTACAAATATAGTTATTGTAAATACATCTATTGTGTCTTATAAATGTAAGGCATTTATGGGATGTTATGTCAAAAAAATTCGCATCCTCATAACCAACTGAATCAGGGTGAGTCCAAGAACACCTTGACTGCTTAGACAATGAAACCATAATTGGGAATTAAGGAATAAGTGGGATTGAGTAAGAATTTATATGGTTTTTATAAGATTACTATATAGGATCAATGAAGTCCATAGACTTCTATGAAATACCATTCAGCATAACTCAACCTTTATGCATGTTTTGTTTTACATTGGTGATTCACACAGTTTTATTGGTTCATGTTTTTTTAATGAAATAGGGTTTCATTTCAAGATGATACCACTAATTATGAGAATTCAAACAACTCTAATATAGTGATAGTACAATGGATTTAAATGTACAGTCTTTTATAATAATTTATAGGGTATAGTTTGTTTGTGACTATTCTATTTTGGACACAGATATATTTGAATGGATCATGGGAATGGATTGGTTCATTTCTCTCAAGAACCATATCGATTGTTATACTTCATGAGTAATGTTAACATCTCTAGACTCGATAGTATATCATCTTCAGTAAAAATAGGATGTAAAGGATGGAAGAGTGGGGCCATTGGTAGAAATGGTTGGAACTATTTCTTACCAATTATAAAGATACACATTGGGGACTTCCTACCATAGTGGATAGATATCCATATGTGTTTCCTAAATATTTTTCCATTTTTCCTCCTAAATTTGAAATGGGGATTATAATTGACATCTTTGTTGGGATAAATACTATTAAATTTCCATCATATAGAATAGAAAAATTGTAATTAATTGAGTTAAATATATAATTTAAAGAATTAGAAATTAAAGGGCCCATAAAACTGAGAACATCTCCTTCGACTACTCTAGTTCTTTTTTTTCAATATTTTAGATGGTCCATAATGACTCTATATTGATTTTCATATGCTAAATCAGGTAACAATAAAAAAATATCTACTATCAGGTATTATTGACCTCTTTCCAATTAAATAGACACTTATAGTGGTCTAAAAATTATTTATACTATGTATATCACCATGTTTAGTTTAGGAAAGACAATATTCTAAAAATAGCTTTAAGGAGTCGATGAGGTCATTTTTTTAATATGGTTATTCCCTTTGGTCTTACAAATTCTCTGGTAGTTTTCATAGAATTTATGATACATGAACATTATAGGTACCTAGAATCTTTCATTATGTTATTTTTTTATGACATTCTTGTGTATTCTCAAACTCAAAAAGAACCAGAAGAACATTTAGACATTGTTTTGACCATTTTTTGATTGCACTAGTTTTAGGAAAAATACTCTAAATTTTATTTATGGTTACAAGAAGTTTTCTTCCTTATCCATGTTATTTCTATGAAAGGTGTATCATTAGACCTGAAAAATATAGAAGATATTGTCCCTTGGAAACCATTTAAGTATTTATTTTAGATATGTTGCTTTCTAAGATTAGCATGTTACTATATTCATTTTTTGGGGAATTATCATGACCCTAATTTCATGTGATATTGATAATGAGAATGGGAACTCCATTACACTAGAGTAAGGATTTTAAAACTTCCTTTATAGAACATAAAGAAAGTATCACTTCCACATGAATTCATTTTTTTTCAGAACCAACGAAATTTTATTTGGTTTATTTTGATGGTTTTGTATCAAAAATCAATTGTGTTATAAAGTAGAGAGATTATGTGGTAGCTTATGGATCATGACACTTTAAAATTCAAGAAAAAATATATTTTATCTGTGATTTAGAATTTCTTAGGGAAGTAAATTCTTTGAAACCATGAATTCATTATCTCTTTAGTAAGAAATTAAATGTGTTAAAATACCAAAAATGGTAGAAACAGAACTTTTAGCAATGATATTTCAACCTAAGACATAGATAATAGATGTAATATCCCAAAATTTTCAAATTTAATTTAGTTTATAAAACTAAAAAAGGAATGTTTTTAGTAGATACATTTAGCTAAAATTCATACAATAAATTATCCAAAGAAGCTCATGATATATTGAAATTGTTGAGTTTTATGGAGTATATTCATTTAGATTACATCAATAAAATGTAATTTTTTTATTTAATATCTAATGATTCTTATTCCAATTTTTTTCCATGTTAATGATGTTAAAATATTGGATTATGGTTTCTTTACCATTATATAAAAAATTATTGGTGGGGATACCAATGATGGATAGAAACAAGATGGGAACTCTATGTTTATTTTTCATGATTTAATTAATGATCCATATTTTTTTTAGGAAAAAACATCTTTATAGTTATCACCATTCAAAATGAGAATAATTTCCAAAATATGTATTATGTCAATTAATATAATCAGTGAGTAGCTAGAACGTTTTAATATTTAACTATCTAGGTCTGAAAATGTGATTATATTTCTATGGAATTTATCACATGTTTAATAAGAACTATTTAAAAGAATGATTCAATATGGGTGATTGTGGACCAACTCAAAAATTCATCCCACTTCATCCCAACATATAAATATAATATGGTTGATGACTTAATAAGGGTCTATATTCATAAAGTTCCAAAATTTAATGGAATATAAGTTTTGACCATCTTAAATCAAGATCCTCATTTCACCTCTTAGTTTTGGTGATCTCATCAAGAATATTTGGGTAAAAATTTGGCCATGATCCTGTAAAATCATCCACAAATTTATGGGTAGTCTAAGTGAATGATTCAAACACTGGAAGACATTATATTGGAAAAGTAAATGGTTTTTGGTGGTTTACAGGAGGATCATTTGTCTTTAGTTGAGTTTTCATATAACAATAGACATCAGGACATGATACAGATGGTTCCATTCTAGGCACTGTCAGTTTATCCTTATCATTCTCCACTTTATTGGACATATAATTGAGAAACATTAGTATTAGAACCTAGAATTATTTAAGTCATGACCTGCCTTCACCAAAAGGAGGGAAGGGTCGTCAGATTTCCAGGACCTTCCTTCTTTAAGTTGAAGGATAGATAATGACCCCCGAATCCCACCTTCAATAGGTCCTGGAGTGGCGACCAGCACCAAGGGTATAAAATCACACACTAAATGGAAGGCATTACCCTTTTTTCTTTTAATAGGATCGGGAGATAAGATAGTGAATCCCAGAACACCAAAACTTAAAGTAAAAGTAAAGCCAAGAACCATTCCCAATGCTTGTTACAAAAGTAAAATCCACAATGTATAAGGGGACTACAAAGCAAAATAAAAAAATAAAGGGCAATAAAAACTGTGATGATCTGTCAAAAGGTTTGAGCTAGTATGGTCCAGTACGATCCCTGAAGTCCTCCTGGAAACCCGAAAGTAGTTTTATATACATAGGGTGAGTATACAAGTATACTCAACAGGGAAAAACCAAAGACTCTCATGCACAAGTGGGAAGGCATACTAATGCCCTGTGAGAAAAGAGATAACCAAGAACCTAGAAAGGAAACTAACCACCCAAGCCTCACCAAGGAACACTCCCCAAATAACACAGGTCTTGTAACGTACAGTAATAGCATATCTATGTTTGGGTAACGCGCGCCACTTTCCCACTGGGTATTAAATACATCCTACGCATCGAACCAATACCGCCATTATCATTGTAGTCCCACTGCCATACCCCACCCGCACACACCTGGGCCACAACCTCACCGCAGTCCCACTACCAAACCCCTACTGCAGACACCTAGTCCACAACCACCATGCATAACCACACCTGCAAACACCTGAGTCAGAAAAACTACTGCCATGCCCGAAGACACCTGGGCCTCATCCCGAAGACACTTGGGAAACAACCTACCTACAAACACCTAGGTCAACCACCACAATCACCCTACCCGAAGTGTAACACCCCGACCCCAGCTACCCAGAGTCAGTGCATTACTTCGTAACATTGGCATGATCACAAAAGATCAAGTCTCGAAAGACCGATTAGTTTAGTAGCCTTGGAAACACTAGATACATTCATAAATGTTACATTACATCATAAAGTGAAAAACTAATAACAAAGTCTTCATAGTCCACACTCATATCCTCTTCTGACTATCCCTGCAGGTCATTCATAAAATACTTCTTCACATCCTGGAAAATATTAAAACATTGAAAGGGGTGAGCTCAGATGCTCAGTAAGGATAACAATATTGCGGAAGCTTTCATAAATAAACATAAACATTTAAGGCAATGTATAACTAAAACAAAAGCCTTTTAAACATGAACATCAACATAATATGGCAAAAGTAAAATGATATAATGCCATTTACTTCTTCACATGGATATTCTACTGGTCGAATAATCACATGCAATATCAATAACCACTTTCATAATGATGGAATGCATAATGCCAGACATTCTGAAACATTTTGTCAAGGCCTCGGCCAAGACGTCTAAAATGATTAAGGACTCGGACAAAATCACAAATCAAATGGGGAAATGGCCTCGGCCAATTCCACGTCTAGTTGTCTCATGAGACCTACTGATGCATCGAGGAGCTATAGCGGGCTCCACCCGTCACTTATTAAGTCCAATGCATTCCTCATATGAATAGGTTTAAACATATCATAAACCATAACATAATCGTATCAAATAAAACATGCATAAGGGAAAAATAACATTTCCACATTTCAATCACAAGATGTCAATATAGAACATTGATATAATAAAAACGCTTTCAAAACCATTTTCAATACCAAAATAAAAGAAAGTTAAAACTTTGTATTTATTTTTCATTAAAAAAATGATGGCTTGTAGAGGAATCCGAAACTCAAATAATGGTCACGGCGGCGGAGAAGTCGTTGTCGCCGCATAAGTACGGAAAGAAAAACATTCCATTTTTGTCGTTTAGTAAAACGCTTTGTATAAAAAAGATTCCTTTTGAATAAACGTAAAAGTCAAAGGGGTTTATACACCGTATAAAAGAAAGTTGTGTATAAAACCAAATATGCCTCAATGAAAGGAGATTGAAACGAGGTCCTTAAAAATATCATTTTTAAAATAAAATAGATCTATTATGTGTATTCACTATAGGTACACATAAAGAATACAAAATATGAAATAATAATATCATGACATAATTTTAAAGTAGGAGATTAACCCAAATAATGGAAGTTGGGTTAAGAAATTCCCTTACCCTGCGTCTTGTCCTGACTCAACCGTTCTTTAACCTCCTGAATAATAAACTAGAGTTTATTTCTATTTACTTAAGAACCTTTTTTTATGTTCATTATTCCTTTTATATCACTTATTACCATGTTATGAACATTATGTAATTATTTAAGTTAATAATGGTCGTTTTGTCGATCTTTGGTACTTGAGTCAACAATAAGCTTCTTATAATTACAAGTTGTTTATGTGGTAGAATATCCATTATCTCCTGAATTATATTAATGATTTAGATGTCATATATATCATATATATCCATTATATACATTCATTCATAATATTACGTAACATTTAGAGGTAAGAAATGAAATGCACCGTTCATGGACACGGTAAGTCGTACGTACGCATGAACGCTACTTTCATTTCTATTTCGTATTTAATGGAATGAAATCATAATTATATAAAGTTATAATATAGTTCCAGTATAATATCATATATAATATCATTTACTCCATCCTTTATACATCCCACATATGGCATTAACGATTCACATCACTTTGAGGGGGCGGTAGTCCGCACTTCCTAAAATGAAATTATCGCGTTTACCCATAATGGAAATCATAAAGTATGCCATAAATGAGAAATAAAGAAGCATAAGGAAAACATAAAAATAATATATATATCATATATGAAAATAGTGTCATCAAAATGTCCACCATTATAGGTGTTAAAAGAATTTGAACAATCATCGTTTCGTGAGGCAGTATTTCGCCACCCATAGAAACAGTATGTTCTTTAACCATTAGACGAAGGTGTGTGTAATTGTAAACAAATACTTATCATAACAACATCCTAGTATATTTTAGATACTGGTGTTGTTACAAAAGAAAGGAATGAAAAGAGTTTAAGGGGTTGGAGAAGCAAAATAAAACAAAACAACATTAGAGAAGACATTACCTAAAAAATCGGGTAACTCTTTTTGATTTGAGACAAAGGATTCCTTGGGAAGAATTCTGCCCAAAGTGAGGCTTCTAGGAGTAATTTAGAGATTTTGGGAGAGTATTTGGGCAGATTTTGGCCTATCCAAATGGCTTCAAGGTGTGAATAAGGTGGGAGTGGTGGGGGCCTTTTATAAGTGGAGAGGAGGGGCACTTTTGGAAAGTAATGAAATGTTATTCTATTATACAATGCCTTTCGGATTCTAAAGGTCCCAAACTTGTATAATTAGAGGCTAAGGTGATATGGGTTCGAACTATCCTCATCCAATAGGCTTTGGACAAGTGTAAGCCTTGGAATTTACATTATCTTCTCATTTTATTTAAATCGTTAAATAATGAGGTCATCGCTGCATCATCATGATGTCATAAATAATTTAATTTATTTAATGTCTAAAAATTATAAAAAAATACTATGATGTAGGAAATATTTTTATATTTCCAATGACTATTTATAATCAAAAATATGACTTGTATAACCCCATGTAAAAATTGTTTTAGTAAAACATTTCATGTTTGTGTCTTTTTTACTTTAACATTAAATAAAAGGTATTTATGTCCTTTTCCAACTAAATTGGCTCCATGGGGTCCCCAAGTTGACCCATGGATTGTCTTGGTCGGCCATGGCACATCCAATGAGGGTAGTACATGTGTCAAGCTCATCCCATATTATTAAAACATTATTTTTACCATAAACTACACTAATTACCTCTAATCGCGATTAAGAACTTAAAAGTTACTATTCACCAAAAAATTATTTTAATCTCATTGAACCACATTTTACTTCTTAATGACAACCATGTATGTCGGATTTTTGAAAATCAAATCACAGAAGTGGTAATATTTCATTTAAACGAAAAATCAGTTATTTAACTACCACTTAGTGGTTTCACTATTCATCAAAAATTGATGTTTTTCAGAACAATGCCAAAATTTCACCCTAACCTATAATTGATATTCCGAATTAAAAAATGAGGTCTATTTTACAAAATTCCAAACATATAAGTTGCATTAATTAATTTTATAATTAATTCCCGCTGTCACAACAAATAGCGTGTTTTTAAGAAACAATTTATATCAAAAGATTGGCAATTGTTTATGTCCAATTTCAATGTTAAATTAATTCTAATGACCGCCATTGGATAAAATGGTAAAAATATATTCTAATTATACTTTAAAACCACTAAATAGTATAACTTATCACTATAAATTATTTTGATTAAAAAAGTTGTTTTAAGTATTTTTCACTATTCATAAAAATTTTGAAGTTCTCAGAAAATTACAAAAAATTCAACATAGGCTAATTTCAATATTAGGAATACAAAAATGAAGTCCATTTTGAAATATAAAATTTCTATAAATTTAAAAAGTGGTTATTACTATTCATAATGGCTACTTTGATTAGTTGCAGTGTGTAAGAACTCGATGTTGCGTACAATGCAAGCTATTACATTATTGAATGAGAAGCGTATCATGGAAGCTCGGGGTGTTACATTCTCCCCTCCTTCAATAAATTGCGTCCTCGCAATTTGAAATTTTTCATTGTAAATAAAAGGATGAAAAGAGAAAATACCTTTGTGGAAAACCCACATCGGAAAAACGATTAACAAAATTGAGCCTTAATAAGAGGGAAAGGGAAATGAAAAAGTCACCACCCAATTATGATCTCGATTAGGAGAACATTGGTGGAAATTAAAGACATATAATTGGAGGAAAAACGTAAATATTTGAAGGGAGTGATTGAGGCCATCAATCACAATCAACTGTCAAATTGAGGGCCTCAAAGACTTCAATCTATGTTGATTTAAAATATCATCAGTTCAACAAGACATAAGGTATTAGGATAACACATTTTTTTAATATCCCTTTACTAAAGTTTAAGAATTAATTTATTCATTGAATAAGAGATAGGTATATATATATATTTATGCTTGACAATTAGTGTTTCAACCTTCAACTCATCTTTCACTCAAAAAGATAATAGAACTCAAAAATATTATACTTATCCTAATTGTATAAGGTTCCAAATGTTAACACATACCATTTAGATTAGTAAAATTATTTTGTAATAACTAGGGACTTCCTCTAGGCTAGTGGTAGTAAATAATGGTCTGTCGCACTATGATTGTGGGTTCGATTCCTGCAGCTTTGTCCGACGCGACGGGTTATGCCCCACCCTGCAGGTTGTCCTTTTCCTAAAACTATAGTATTATAATATTCAAAAATAATCTTCATAAATTTTTAACCTTAAACAATACTATACCAAGATCAACTTAATCCACTCCAACCTTTATAGTTATCCAAAATACCTTTGTCCAGACTTTCTCTAAAAGGTCTCTTAATTCCAAAATCAATTTATCAGATTCCCCAAACAAAGTAAAGTTTCTCTTATTTTCACATACTAAAAATATAATTACCTTCATCATATTAAAACCTTACTGAAATCAACAAGTACTGCAGTACAATCCTTATATATATATATATCACATTATTCTAATAACCAGAATATAATCCATGAGTCCAAAGGCACCAATACATTAATTATTTTGCTTCAACTGTAGTAACAGCATAAGATTGTCCTTGATCCCTTGGCCTTTTCTGAGGTAAGTTTCCCTGACGCTTAGGGAATTCATTTGCATAATGCCCCATTTCCCTAAAATTGTAGCATTCAACATTGATAGCCTCTTTCTTTCCCTTGAAATCACGCGCCTGGTGACCTTTTTCCCCACATTTATAACAAACTCCCATTCCTTTTAGACAAGTACCAGGGTGATTCTTCCCACAATTATCACATAATGGAAAATCCTTCTTTCCCTTTTTCCCTTTATCTGTCTCTTGTTCCACCATTCTCTTCTTCTCTTGCTTTAATTTGTTGTCATAAGACTTAGATAATTCCTTTTCTGTCTTGATAGCACATGAGACAATATCTTCGTATGTTGAGAATGATTGTGATACTAAAGCTCGACGTCGAAATGGTTTTAACCCATCAAAGAAACGATCAATCTTACCTCTTGGGTTATGTATATAATCTGCAGCATACCTCGCTAACCTTGTAAATTTGGCCTCATACTTTGCGACATTCTCATCCTCCTTTTGTTTCAGACTCAAAAATTTCCTTGATCGGCATCTCCAGTGAGGCGGTAAACTGCCATGACAACTTTCTCCCTTTTACTACCCCCCAAGGCATGGAATATATTCTCTGAGGAATTTATCCATTGCTCAGCTACTATAGGATTTGTACTCCCATTGAAGGATGGTGGTTGTTGTCTCATGAAACGGTCTAGCATTGATCCTCCACGTTGCGGATCAGGGTGCTCCATACGAGTAAGGTTATTATTCATAACCTGCGTGAGTTGTCCCAGAACGGTGAGAAGATGATCAGCACTAGTTGTATCACTAGCTCCACCATAATTATCTTGAGTAGGAGGGAAATCCCTACATGGAGTGTGTGCATTGATACGGTTTCCATTCCTTCCACTAGGCGCCATTTCTAAACAATTTCATAAACTAGATTAGTTTATGAAATAAAATACATAATTCCATATTTGTAAAATACTTTACATAAATTGAACTATTTATGGATATAATCCATAATCATAAAAAGAAATGTTTCCTTTGAGGACGTATATACTCATAACCCTTCATAGTGGTTTGTAAGAAAAATGAGAATTATCCTAAGCATATCCCACGGGAGTGTCGTAACCAAGAGTGCAGCAAGGCCCGTTGTCGTGCACCAGTTCTCGTTCGAGTCTAGATCAAAGCGGTGTTTTCGGGTTTTACCCCTAGGTACATTTGTGCCAGAGCCTCCTCTACCTGCTCATATCCAGACAGGGATGTATTGCTCAGAAAACTCAAAAAATCTCTATAATACCAAAAATCTAGGAAGTTTTTCTATACTAATCCTCAAAGTCTATCTTCGGGCTATGTGATCTAATCAGAGTTTATCTAAATCTAGCATCCAAGCTTAGTAATAAACTGCCTCTGATACCAACTGTAACACCCTGACCCCAGCTACCCAGAGTCGGTGCATTACTTCGTAACATTGGCATGATCACAAAAGATCAAGTCTCGAAAGACCGATTAGTTTAGTAGACTTGGAAACACTAGATACATTCATAAATGTTACATTACATCATAAAGTGAAAAACTAATAACAAAGTCTTCATAGTCCACACTCATATCCTCTTCTGACTATCCCTGCAGGTCATTCATAAAATACTTCTTCACATCCTGGAAAATATTAAAACATTGAAAGGGGTGAGCTCAGATGCTCAGTAAGGATAACAATATTGCAGAAGCTTTCATAAATAAACGTAAACATTTAAGGCAATGTATAACTAAAACAAAATCCTTTTAAACATGAACATCAACATAATATGGCAAAAGTAAAATGAGATAATGCCATTTACTTCTTCACATGGATATTCTACTGGTCGAATAATCACATGCAATATCAATAACCACTTTCATAATGATGGAATGCATAATGCCAGACATTCTAAAACATTTTGTCAAGGCCTCGGCCAAGACGTCTAAAATGATTAAGGCCTTGGACAAAATCACAAATCAAATGGGTAAAGGGCCTCGGCCAATTCCACGTCTAGTTGTCTCATGAGACCTACCGATGCATCGAGGAGCTATAGCGGGCTCCACCCGTCACTTATTAAGTCCAATGCATTCCTCATATGAATAGGTTTAAACATATCATAAACCATAACATAATCGTATCACATAAAACATGCATAAAGGAAACATAACATTTCCACATTCCAATCACAATATATCAATATAGAACATTGATATAATAAAAACGCTTTCAAAACCATTTTCAATACCAAAATAAAAGAATGTTAAAACTTTGTATGTATTTTTCATTAAAAAAATGATGGCTTGTAGAGGAAGCTGAAACTCAAATAATGGTCACGGCGGCGGAGAAGTCGTTGTCGCCGCATAAGTACGGAAAGAAAAACATTCCCTTTTTTTCGTTTAGTAAAACGCTTTGTATAAAAAAGATTCCTTTTGAATAAACGTAAAAGTCAAAGGGGTTTATACACCGTATAAAAGAAAGTTGTGTATAAAACCAAATATGCCTCAATGAAAGGAGATTGAGACGAAGTCCTTAAAAAGATAATTTTTAAAATAAAATATATCTATTATGTATATTCACTATAGGTACACATAAAGAATACAAAATAAGAAATAATAATATCATGACATAATTTTAAAGTAGGAGATTAACCCAAATAATGGAAGTTGGGTTAAGAAATTCCCTTACCTTGCGTCTTGTGTTGACTCGAACGTTCTTTAACCTCCTGAATAATAAACTAGAGTTAATTTCTATTTACTTAAGAACCTTTTTTTATGTTCATTATTCCTTTTATATCACTTATTACCATGTTATGAACATTATGTAATTATTTAAGTTAATAACGGTCGTTTTGTCGATCTTTGGTACTTGAGTCAACAAGAAACTTCTTATAATTACAAGTTGTTTATGTGGTAGAATATCCATTATATCCAGAATTATATTCATGATTTAGATTTCATATATATCATATATATCCAGTATATACATTCATTCATAATATTATGTAACATTTAGGGGTAAGAAATGAAATGCACCGTTCATGGAGACGGTAAGTCGTACGTACGCATGAACGCTACTTTCATTTCTATTTCGTATTTAATGGAATGAAATCATAATTATATAAAGGTATAATATAGTTCCAGTATAATATCATATATAATATCATTTACTCTATCCTTTATACATCCCACATATGGCATTAACGATTCACATCACTTTGAGGGGGTGGTAGTCCGCACTTCCTAAAATGAAATTATCGCGTTTACCCATAATGGAAATCATAAAGTATGCCATAAATGAGAAATAAAGAAGCATAAGGAAAACATAAACATAATATATATATCATATATGAAAATAGTGTCAACAAAATGGCCACCATTATAGGTGTTAAAATAATTTGAACAATCATCATTTCGTGAGGCAGTATTTCGCCACCCACAGAAACAGTATGTTCATTAACCATTAGACGAAGGTGTGCGTAAGTGTAAACGAAATCATTATCATAAAAACATCCTATTATATTGTATATACTGGTGTTGTTACAAAAGAAAGGAATGAAAAGAGTTTAAGGGGTTGGAGAAGCAAAATAAAACAAAATAACATTAGAGAAGACATTACCTAAAAAATCGGGTAACTCTTTTTGATTTGAGACAAAGGCTTCCTTGGGAAGAATTATACCAAAAGTGAGGCTTCTAGTAGTAAGTTAGGGATGTTGGGAGAGTATTTTGGCAGAGTTTGGCTGAGAAAAATGGCTTTATGGTGGGAATAATGTGGGAGTGGTGGGGGCGTTTATAAGTGGAGAGGAGGGGCACTTTTGGAAACTAATGAAATGTTATTCTATTATACAATGCTTTTCGGATTCTAAAGGTCCCACACTTGTATATTTCGAGGCTAAGGTGATAAGGGTTCTAAACTTCCCCATACAATAGGCTTTGGACAAGTTTAAGCCTTGGATTTTACATTATCTTCTCATTTTATTTAAATCGTTAAATAATGAGGTCATCGCTGCATCATCATGATGTCATAAATAATTTAATTTATTTAATGTCTAAAAATTATAAAAAAATACTATGATGTAGGACATATTTTTATATTTCCAATGACTATTTATAATCAAAAATATGACTTGTATAACCCCATGTAAAAATTGTTTTAGTAAAACATTTCATGTTTGTGTCTTTTTTTACTTTAACATTAAATATAAGGTATTTATGTCATTTTCCAACTAAAGTTGCTCCATGGGGTCCCCAAGTTGACCCATGGATTGTCTTGGTCGGCCATGGCACATCCAATGAGGGTAGGACATGTGTCAAGCTCATCCCATAGTATTAAAACATTATTTTTACCTTAAACTACACTAATTACCTCTAATCGCGATTAAGAACTTAAAAGATACTATTCACCAAAAAAATTATTTTAATCTCATTGAACCACATTTTACTTCATAATGACAACCATGTATGTCGGATTTTTGAAAATCAAATCACAGAAGTGGTAATATTTCATTTAAACGAAAAATCAGTTATTTAACTACCACTTAGTGGTTTCACTATTCATCAAAAATTAAAGTTTTTCAGAACAATGCCAAAATTTCACCCTAAGCTATAATTGATATTCCGAATTAAAAAATGGTGTCTATTTTAAAAAATTCCAAACATATAAGTTGCATTAATTAATTTTATAATTAATTCCCGATGTCACAACAAATAGCGTGTTTTTAAGAAACAATTTATATCAAAAGATTGGCAATTGTTTATGTCCAATTTCAATGTTAAATTAATTCTAATGACCACCATTAGATAAAATTGTAAAAATATATTCTAATTATACTTTAAAACCACTCAATATTATAACTTATCACTATAAATTATTTTGATTAAAAAAGTTGTTTTAAGTATTTTTCACTATTCATAAAAATTTTGAAGTTCTCAGAAAATTACAAAAAATTCAACATAGGCTAATTTCAATATTAGGAATACAAATATGAAGTCCATTTTGAAATATAAAATTTCTATAAATTTAAAAAGTGGTTATTACTATTCATAACGGTTACTTTGATTAGTTGCAGTGTGTTAGAACTCGATGTTGCGTACAATGCAAGCTATTACATTATTGAATGAGAAGCGTATCATGGAAGCTCGGGGTGTTACACGAAGATTCATGGGATAATAATGGACTTCAGGCCATCACAGTCTGCTCTAAGTGTCTTGGGCTATTTGGGAAAGGGAGCAGAAAAGGATCTAATAACCAGTGACTCATAAGAGTGTTGGGAAAAACACCCTCCTCCATGAAATGGGGGTGTTCGGCACTAAGTGCTCTACTTGGGTGGGGCGCGAATAAGAAACCCAAAAACTAAAAGTATATGTATAGGTAACAAGAACTCACCCAATCTAGGTTTTTCTTCAGCTAGCCTAAAGAACACTGTCCTTATTACTCATTCATAAGAGAAGAGAACAACACCCATGCCCATGTCATAACTCACACCAATCCAAATCCCCATTTTTTCCATCCTTGTTTTCATGTTCTGTAATAATGTTTAAATAAGTTTCTGCACCTACTTGGTCAACTAGTAAGCATAAGCACAAGCCAAGGAATGATTACACCCAAGAGTAATTTAAACATTCACACTCGGTTCTATTGTAAAAACACATCAGGTGATACCCCTCCATGTATTGGAACCAAAGAAGGTCAAAGTCAGATACAATCCCAACTTCCCAAAACTATGAATAAGAAGGTTTCACAACAGAAGAGGATCCCACCCCAATTCATGATACAAACAAACGATCCCATCCTCACCCACATCACCCCAGAAATCTAAGCCCCTATCCAAAAAAACTATAAGGTCACCAGTACTCGGTCCGTGGAGGAAACAACCAAACCAATACCACCAACACAAGGCAGACTCAACAGGTATTTTCAGATTTAAAAGATTTAACACGCTCCATGATTTCAATTCCACTAGGCTTAAACTGGGGTTATCATAGAAAAGCAGTTGATCTTGGTGCTTCCAATTTATTTAGCCGAATATAAGTAGTTAACCAATTTCTTTTACACATAAAAAGGTTTACAACCAAAATACAAGACATTTAAACATCAAAAGGGGTAAGGGTTTATTAGTGCACAAGGAAAGACCACCAACGGCCGTGATTTTCAGTAGGCGTAAGCCCACACAATTCAGATATCATTAATCATGAATGAGGAGAAAAACAAAGTAGCACCATCGATCATACCCCTCACCTTCATTCTTTAGAATCCTTTTATTATATTCATTAATGATTGGTTTATCCAATTCTACAGAAGCAATAGCATACCCACCCCACAAGATACACAGAAAGGAGAGACGAAGGTGAAACCCCTACCAGACGAATCATGGATCGATGTTATGTCTTCAAGTGAGTAGCAGGAGCTCCACGTAACACGATCAAGAAAAACGTCATGGGGTTACAACTCATCAAGAGGAAGGGTACTCCGAGCATAGGGTGATCGATAAATAGAAACATAGAGAGAAGAATCTAGGTTATAAAGGCTGGTAAGGGCTGAGATACAGCATGCCTAGAATAGTTAAGATACAGAGAAAAACCGCGTAAAGAGCGGGATTGGGATCGTGGTTTGACCACACGGCTGGGACACCCAACACGTCATTAAAGGGTCCCCGCCTTTCGGGGCAGTTTAAAATGGAATCACACTTCACTAAAATTTAATTAAAACCCATTAATCGCATTAATGGGGGTTAAAACGTGGCTTAAAATCCAATTTTCACAAAAAAGGTGCCACTGGGAAAACTCGTGGTCACCAGTTGGCTAGAGTCATCGGTAGCCGAGAGCTACCGGTTGGCGACAGATACTGGTAGCTGAGAGCTACCGATTGGCGACAGCTACCTGTAGTTTTGATCTACCGGTTCGAAACAGCAACTGGTAGCTGAGAGACACCAGTATCTGAGATCCACGGGTAGCCGAGAGCCACTGGTAGCGGAGATCCACCGGTGGCCGAGAGCCACGGGTAGCCGAGAGACACCGGTAGCCGAAATCCACCGGAATCTGAGATCAACCAGTAGCTAAGGGCTACCGGTACCTCAAGTTCACCGGTAGGATAGGTCTACCGGTAGGCCGAGGATATTTTTAGGCCAAGGCTACCGCTATGAGTCACCGAGAAGCTGGGATGGCCTTCCAGACCACCCAAAACACCTCAACATCAGATGTTTACTAAGTAATGGACCCCAAAATCCCGAGCCATTTCAATTTAGGAGATGACTGAGAAAATTTATATGAGTGAGAAAATTATGGTTTCATCCCAAAATCATTAAAAAAATTATACCATTAATTATTTCCAACTCTTATCCACTTTCATGGGGGATTATGTATTTTTGAATGTCTCTTTGAGGCTGAGATATCTTCAATTGGGTAAGCTAGGGATGTTTTATCCTCATTATGTTGTAACTTTCAAGATACTTGCAATAATTTGTGATCTTACTTATTTATTGGGATTAAACCCAAAATTAGGTATGGTTTATAATGTTTTTTAAGTATCTCATCTATGGAAGTACAACTTGTTTCTAGCCATGTGATTTAATGGGATCTTATCGATCTTGGACCAGTTAATACATTTATTCATGAAAAAATTAATATCGTGGATAGATAAGATAAATTTTTGTTTGGATAATGTATTAAATTGGTTCGAATATTAATAAAATATGGTTAAATTCAGAAGGAAACTTGGATATATGAAAAATATATATTTTAATAATGGTCTGAACATTTTGAAAGAAATATAAATATCTTACTTTCTAGATATGGAAATCCAAATGTTGGGAAGAATTCAGAACCCTAGGTTTCAAGAACATTATCCTTTAAATATTTATTTCTATATCATATAATATATTGGTTGAGTTTTTTAGTTTTAATATGGTTTTATTTTGTTTTAGAAATATTTTTAAGGGTGTATATTTTGAGTATAATTAGGGGAAAGTGTGTGGTTTTCTCTATGAAATTGTGCAACATGCTTAAGAAGGTAGGAGAATGTGCATGGGTAATGCATGGTTTTTTATACCATGTGGGTTTCTAAGGGAAACCATTTAAGTAGATGCATAGGTAAAATCATGGTTGCAACAATGTTTTTTAAACCGTGTGAACCAATCATGTGATGGATGATTTGAAGGAAATAGTATTCACACGGTTTCCTAAATAGTGTAAACTAACCATACCTCATAAATTTAATGTTATAAAATTAGATATTAACTAGATTTTAACCCAAAACCCCTAATTTTTCACCTCTCCTCTTAGGATCCCTAACTCCAGTCCTCTTATAAGTATTCTTGGAGGGTCCTTTTTATTAAGAAGATGATTTTTTTGGATCTAAGTGAATTAGATCTCCAAATAAAATGGTAAATATTTGTTTTATCTATTTATCTTTATATATCTGTATCTTCCATCACACGGAATGTAATATCTAGTTTTTATAGATAGATATATGATATATGATGTGTTTCTATGATATCTCAATTGGATAAATTAAATGAAATGAGTTTTCATCCCAGATCTAGAAATTTTGTTACATTATTATTTAGTTTTATTACCCATTGAAAGGTTTGTATATTCTCTATCTTTTCCAATTTTTATATAACTTGAATGATTATCATCATTAAATGTTTTTCATGTATTTGAAATGGAAACTTTGGATGATACCATAAGGGAAAACCCTATTTTTTTAGGGTTTTGATATCTTGTATTTTTTAATAGTTTTAAAAAAACCCTTTGAATTATGGTTTTAATTGATGCAAGAAATATTTTTTATTTAATTTTTGAAGAGAAAAAATGATTTTAATAATGATTTTCTATTTAATAAATTGGCATAAGAAGTTGTAATACATGGGTGATGTTAATTAATATTATCATTGGATGTGACCCATTATGGGAGTGGTTCTAGAGTGGAGTCAACTGAAGATTTCTCACCTACTGATGACTTAGTGGATCTATGAGTAATAAATCATGAGTATGGAACTATCACCTAGAATTAATGAATGATTTATATAAAATATTCTTTTGGGTATGATAGTTGTTATTAATGGATAATTTATTTTAATTTAAATTTAAATTTTTTTAATTTGGTAAACTATTTTGGCATAAATCTCATTGTATAAATTATATATTAAACAGTGAGTTATTGTGTTCATGTACTAGTGGTGTGAGTTATGAAGTCACTTGGGGATAATCTACATGGTGTGATTACTCAACCCCTATATATGAACTTTGCTGTTTTTTGTGTTTTTCTATATGAAATAAGTAAAGGATAGGTATCTTATTTCTCTAGTGGGGTATTATGATGCAATTTTTTCAAGAGAAAGTTAGAGCATTTAATTTCTATCATTGATTGATTTGAGTAATGACTCATCAGTGTTATTTCATTAGTATGTTCTTTGGTTTTATTGTGTTACCTTGTTATAATTTTATACTAAAAATTTTATATTTTTGTTTTATTAAACTTTTATTTTATTTGTATTTTTTATACCCCATGCATCGTATAGTTAGTTTGGTTGTATTTATTTTTTCTTGATAGTTTGTTTTTTTATCAAGGGAAAAATATCCTTAATATTGAGTTAATCCCTTGGAATTAATTTCTTACCTTTGATATATTTAGGAAATACCCTAAGGTTAGTACCACCTATGACCTAGTCCAAGACAATGGTTTGGGCTAGGATGTTACAATTTTTCATCCTTAAGAGTAGATGATGTGGCCTCTTCCTTTAGAATATTTATCTAGTGCATTGTTTAAGGATATATAGACACACAAAACCTCATAATTAATGTCTCTCAACTGGATATCCATAATATAATAAAAATAATTTATGAAAACCAATATTTATTAAATAAAATAAAATTATACCTCATCCACTAAGGACAGTTGAAATGAAGCTAACTTCTAAAATTCCTCCAACAAAAATGAGAATGATACTTCCTACTAAGTGAATCATCCACAATGTTTCCCTTATATGGAATATATAAAATCTCAAATTCATAGTCTTATAAGAACTTCAACCTATTCTTCTTCCTTAGGTTAATATATCATTGACTAAAGATAGATCAAAGACACTTATAGTCCTTATAAACTATGAACCACTAACCAATAGGGTAGTAACACATAGTCATAAAGGCTAACACTACCAATACCAAGTCTAAATAATATGGTGCACATTCCATATCATGGGATCTCAACTGGACGAACCCATAAGGAATAATTACCAACATATATATCAACACACAACTTATAATGGATCTAGAGGAATCATATAACATTGAGTACTCGACTCGGTCCTTAGAAAACCTCAAAAAAGTATCACTCATCAACCACTACATCCACTCCTTTAATTCCCTATAAAAATACTTATACCAAATGAATGGATATCCATTTCAGTTAATGGAAGTCATGGTTACTATAATCTTAGATAATTTTAACAAGTATATCTAGTAGTACCTCATATCCCCAAGTAATATCTACACAAAAAAATTTCACGTTGTTTAATCCCAAGATAACACTACCTTGATTTTCACTAGGTCCATAGCTACATAACCATATCAGATGACATGATTGAAAAATTGATCCTCTAAAATCCAAAACTATCACTTGAAGATATTAACATACAGTTTATTCTCCAAAATAAAGTCTAGGAAAACCATTAGATGCTCAACATTCTCATCCTCTAATGTTGAATAGATGATTATGGCATTGATGATAAAAAACATGAACTAGTCTAAGAGGGAATGAATGTCTAAGGTTATAAGTCTTATGAACATAGTTCGAATGATTTTAATATCAAATGGAATCACCATAAACTCATAATGGGCATAGAGTCATAGTAATTACTTCTATATAATATCCTCCTCACAAACACAAATCGTGTGGTAGCCAAACCTAATAATGATCATTGAGAACCAATTTATCCCTTTAGCTATCCAAAGATGTCTTTGATACATGTATGTTTTGACCTATTGTCTATATTCACATGATACAAAAGGTGATAGTAAATATATAACCTCAAACTTCTATCTTCCCTCTTAGGGAACAACACTGGGGCTACCCTGGGAACACACATGGTCTAATGAAACGTTTTCCTATATGTTTCTTTAACTGAGCTCAATTATAGATATCTAATATGACAAAAAATATATCAAAGTGGTCCCAAATTACAAATAAATATAGTATTCTGCCTATCAGTAAGGGGGAAACCCTAGAATAGCCTTGCGAAATGTGTCCATTAACTCCTCCACCATACAAAGAAGATGATCATTTCAAGAACATGTTCCACATAGATCAAAACATTCCAACTAATTGGTGATTATATATAACTTTTCACCCACAATCCCTTCCATTATAAACTAAAGGTCCCACATCCCAATAATGGAAATTTTTATCTATCATCTTGAAAATGAATCACACTTTTATAGTGGAAATATATCTTGGTGCGAATTGAGGATATCTAGTCCATGAAATGGAAATTTTAATATGGATTAAACACTACTACAATGAAGTCCCATAAAATCCAATACCCACTAAGTTATTCCTCACATCGTCATATGATGTGACTGAGCATTTTATCACTTTTAGTAGGAGTCTCTAGAAGGATTATTCAGGATTGGGGATCTATAAGAATATCTAGTCCTAAAACTAGGGATGCATTAAAAATAAAATTCCTCAGGAAGATATCTATGAGTACAAGCACTATGGAAGACTATAAAAAAATAATATCTCAAGTCATGTATGGTGCTTCCTTTTCATAACCCTTTGACTCTTTCATCTAGATGCATACCTAACCAATATACCTATTATCCTATAATGAACCACCCTGGGTGGGGATAATGGAAGTATATCATGATGAGATCCTCACAAAATTCCTCTTCCTGGTGCACCACTAACTACACTATTAAAATCATCTCCCTATGAACCACCCTACCTCCACTATAAGGTCCCTAATCATATCACTAACTCTGGTGTAAAGGACCATCAACTACTCATCTTCCATATACAGTATATATGATCAAAAATTTAAGTTCCATTTGAACTCATATTCTACATGAATTAAAAATTATATCATTTTTATGATTGAATCCTCTACTTATTGCATAATATTTTGGTCCACTAGCTTGAGAAATCATATGCACCTACATCATATATTATGTTCTTAATGCATGTCGTCGACTGACCACAACTGATTAATATTCTCCTATGTGACATCCACAATCACATTATTACTATTATCTATATTCTAGTAAGATATAAATCCCCAAGATCCACCCTAAAACCTTAGTATAAGTTTGGATACAAAGGGGTAATAATTTTACCTTTTATGTTTCAAAAAAGGTTGTACACAAACTTATGTGCTTGGAATAATTTATTGTGGATCATGTTGAGGGAGTACCTTGTGAGATTAGTAAATGTGAACATGGTTTTAGTAACATACATGTTTTATTACTATTACCCCAATAGATATTGGATGCCCATGGACTTTAAAAATCACTAGGTTATACTTCTTATGGAAAAGGAAATCAAAATCAATAAATGAAAGAGTCACCTCATCATGGTTCTGGATGATCAAATTACACTAGTGAATCCCCAAACCATGGAGAAGATTAGATATCAACAATAACATGTGATAAATAGGTGTCTAAACAAATAAAAATAATTAAATAACTATCTAAATCAAGTACTCAATATCCTAAGGGTCGGGTTCATCTTTGACTTGGGTGATCTCTCTCACTAGAAGTCATATAGTGTACACAAACTACATATTCCCTCATCAAAAACCACTGGAAATATTAGCTCCAAATTATGTAGATAAATGTTCAAATGTACTCTGTGAGATTGGTCTTCTCACTATACAATGAGAAAAGGTACTAGTCCTTATACAACTAGTGGAAACACCTCACAATTGTTTCCCTTTATAAAAGCCTCATTACTCATGTTTTTAATTACATGAGTCTCAATCACTAGAATGGTCATGTCATAACCCTACCTATTGATCCTAATTGGATATATGCATGGAAACATCAAGAAATTTAATATGATTTATCATGGTCATTAAATAATATCCGAGGATCTAGCACAATAAGGGAATGGAAATCACTGACCAATTCTTATATAATTGAGGTAACATTTACCTATTCCCTGCAACCAGTGCCATAGTATAACATGTTATTAAGTAGTTAATAAAATTCCTATTGAATTAATACATTACCCACTTCACCAAAATTGGGTTCCCCATATTAAGATCTGAACTTGATACCTTAAAAAAAATTCCTAAATTTTCATAATAATACCTCAAATCATCTAATTTGATACTATTTACCTAAGGAAAAACAAATTTTATTCCACTCAATCATGACCTGACCCTCCAAAACTACTTCTTTTTATTTATAAGATAACTATGTCACCCCAAGCCTTCCTGTAATAGGACAAGGGCTGGTGACTAGCATCAAGTTGGAATATCACACAATATGGGAAGCTTTAGACTAACACACCTATACAAAATCCACACCTATACACAAGAAATAATTGTATATAATTAATAACTAAAACTAATAGTAATATGTATATATATATTTCATAAATAAATTATAATATCAAAATTGGAAATCCAATTTTTAAGGCACAATGAAATAGTGAAAGATGCATGCCCAAAAAACCAAAGGAAAATCCAACCGAAACAAATCATATGAAGAGGTATCCACAATGATCTAATTCATGAAGCAAATTTCACCTAATACAATCACATCTTGGTTCCACTTGGCTCCTCAAACACTATGTCCACCAAGTTTACCATTGAATTTTCTATCATCTATATAAAATATGATATGTCTATGTGAGGGAACCTATTAAGGGGTGAGTATATATATATCTAGTAGGATGACCTAAAAAACAAAAATATTTAATAATAAGGACATTCATCTCAACCACAAAAGAAATAAATATAGGATAAATAATATGAAAAAAAAACATATATATTTTAATGGAGAGAACCTAGGACATATAAGAGATTCCCCCTCTTCACAGCTCATCCAATGGATAAACCAATAGGAACCATCAAGAATTTGAGTCACCGAGCCTAGAAACCACCCCCCCCCCCCTGAATGGCCCGAAGGCCTTATTTTTATTTTATTATGGATAATCCCCCTTTTAAGGGTTGAAGGGGAACCAATACATGACTCGTAAGACCAAGTCACAAGGCCCGACATGACTTATAATACATGACCCGATGGCCCAGAGGCATACCATGACCAATACATGACCCGTAGGCCCAACCCACTAAAACTACCCCTCCCCAGTTTATACATCATCGATCACCTAACTCCCCACCTTGTATTGCTAATCAGCTTGTATTTCCTCGTATAAAGTTCTACGGTGCCTAGTCTCGATGGCGGTTGTCATACCCTCTCATTCTTCCAATCCAGTTTGCTCTGCATCTGGTGACTGCTATTCATGTTGCTTTGATCCTCTTTTGAGGCATACTCTATGTGAATTTCTCTATTTAATGTTCCCAATAGCCAAAAGGCCACGCGGCCCGAATTCCATTGATGGCCAGAAGTCCCTTGAGACCCGTAGGCCCAAATCGGTTGCCCAAAGGCACAAATTAGGTGAATAGTTAATGTTGCTATAGTACTGAACAGTACTAGCTACAATACTGCTATAGTAACCCAAAAATTCACCTCCACCCAATTTTGAACCTGTGTCTCTTGGATTCCAAGCAGGAGCCCTTACAACTCGGGTATGGTCTTGTTGTCCCCAGCCTAGAAACCCACATCATTGCTTTGGAACTGCAATGGAGGTCCCTCACCTCAATGAGTAGCATAAAATAGACAAGAAATAATATTAACTCCATAGATAGATAATCCACACTCTGATTAATACACAATATATATGAAAGGGAGCCTAACATCCTTGATAAAGGACTCCCACCTTGTGTAGAACTTATAATTCAAGGGAGGTGTAACCTATCATTAATATAGGGTACCCACACAACACTTATTATCATATAATATATGAGGTAGAACCTAACCCTATGAATACACTTATCATTATACATGATCTTCATCCTTGACCCTATATAGCCAAGGTGACTAAAACACATTTATCACCTCATTTATCACCTTATATGATAATGTTATCATGACAATATTATATTGGTCACACCATGATGGAATATCTCGATAGGGGTTTCATGGAATGACCCCTTCCACTACAACCGATGAGCATCCCCAACTTTAACCCATTATTCTAGGGCATCCTCCACCATACCATGGCCTATTGACCTTCACACAAGCCTATAATATATGAAATTTTTCTCGAAACTATGACCATATGGAATGTTAAATACTTATTTATGATAACCATTACATATGATATGATGCATAATCATTTCACTACATGATATCGTTATTCCATGGTTCCCCTATGCCATGTTGTGACCTTGATTTCTCATTGAGGTAATGTGGATCCTAACTCCCATGACCTATGTTAATTTTCATGACATAGAGAATATTCTATGTCAAACCCTTAAAATTATGATCATCCTATAACCATAGAGAAACATCATTGAAAAAACATAAAGAAGTGATTTTTCCCTCAATATCAGATTCTGTCGGATGCCTGACATGCCTCATTTCCACTATTATCACCTCTAATTAGTTATGATATAGAATCAAACACCTTGATCATCATTTTCATGACTTTTATATTCAGATACTATACATGATCTACTATCAAAATGGTCTAAAAATATTTCACACATAACCTTGTCATCTTTTTACACCACTAAACCTGTGATCACATGTTTTTACTCCCTCATTTGATCCACCATGTCCGACCATCAATCCTTTAAACCTAAATCTTGTCTTATAAATATAAATTCACTTACTAAATGACCTGATATCAATCGGTCATAATTTTGGATCAAATTAATTGAAATTTTTTTCATGATCAAGTTGACTAGAAAAAACATGATGAAAATGGAAAAAAATAGAAGACGAATAAGTGATAGGCCCCATTTGTTGGGAAGAATATTCCAAAATTGGATATTGTATATAGATAATAATGATCCAATAATTTCAAACTAAAATTTAAAAATATAATCTTTTATGTCCATGATATCTGAGAAAATATTTTAAGGATAAATTTATATCATAAAAATGATGAATAATGGAGAAAGACCAAAAAATATCTACCTCATTTGAAAATCATTAATAGAAGAGTTTCATGTTAGTTCCGTGATCCATTGGAGATTCCAAAATGAGCACATTCACCAAATAATTAGGTCTTGATTCCCCTAATGTATTTACTATCTTCCTCCCTCTTACTAGCTAGGTTCATGATAAATAACCCTAGAATGAGAGGTTGTAGATTATTAAATATTGTGGTATTTAAGTCAAATTATCTAATAAATTTTTTAATTAATTTAATTTGACTTGATTGATTGATTCCATCGAAGGAGGTCTAATCTGACGAATCCTAGTGGAAATTAATATTATATATCACCTATGATAAAAAAACCTCATTCTAGAAGAAATCATTATCTAGGATTTCTAATATAAGGATCTGATCATTATATAATGACATACTTCTAGGAAAGAATTTGAAGAATAAAGAATATATTACATTTAATATATTATTATTTAGTCTCTCTAATTACCAAAAATATTCAATAACTCATTTATCCATCTTAAAATATATTATTTAAAATAATTTAAATGTTCAAACAACAAAAAAAGGTTCACTGTAAGAATTTATCTTTATTAAGTGGTTAAAAAACATTTTTAGGAGACTATAAATTTTTACATAACTTCAATCATTTATTTTAGAACCATTTTTGATTTATAATGGATATGAGAACCACCATATTCTTGGAGTAAGTTGAGAAATATGTGTAAAGTTGAAACTCCTAAATTAAAAGCATCACTTATTATGTTTTAACATTTATTATTAATGAAATAAATGCTTCCCACTTCAACCAAAATGAGTTATTTAAGATCTAATGTTTTTTGATGAGGTGTAGATCTTTTTATTCATTTTTATGTTTTAACATTGTCTTAGACCCTATTGGTGGGTGGTGGTATGATTGGGCTATTTTGGAAAGGGGGAAGGAAGTAAGGGATGAAAGAAGGATACAAACCAATTACATAATTTTTAATGGGAGTATATGCTATGTATTAATTAAATGAAATTTAATGACCAAGAAATACCCACTAACAACGTGTAAAGGTTTTTACCGGGGAGAAGCCCTTGATATTTACACATCGTGTAAAGAATTTACATGCCATGTAAATTCCAGACATCAATTTTTAAAATAAGTTCCAAGGCCTAAATTTTTTGGGTATAAACTCACCCATATGTTCTCTCTCATGTAATATCACCCATGGAAGACTAAATCTATTGTTTGGTGTCATTTACTGGTCCGACCTCAATTTCTAGATCCATATAACATAATGGAATTGAACTGGTAAGATATTAAATTCTTAGGCTTAGTTAATCATCTTTATTCTTATCGATGATGTTATTTAGATGAATTACCATTGGTATAATTTTTAGGGAATTGATCATTTATTATGTTTTCTTATTTTTCATGACAAAGTAATGGTTGATGCAAGATTTGGAGAGTACTATAGTCCTATGTTAAGTAGTCCATACTCTTTCCCACAAGTTTAGTAATTTATAAAGATAGTTCTCATTGTGCCGCATGGTTTACTTTATGTTGGTACCCATTTAATTTATTTAATTATTAATTTTAATGAATTTGAAACTATTATATTTTCCGATTAATACCATTTTATGGTTGGAGGTTATTTATCTCCAACCAAGGCCACCCATGGGGTGCACCCTTACTTTTACCTATATAATACCACCCCATTGGGTGCATGTTAGCTCACCACTATTTTTGTAACTTATTAAATTGAATTAATTAAATTAAATTGATTATGAAAAGGCTATGCCTATTTTTTTCATGTGTTTTCATTATCATTAATGATTAAATTTTTTAAATGGATTTTATAGAAATTATGGTAATGAGTTGGGGAACTCATGTAATTTGAATGTTTATAAAATTATGATTTAATTGAGATGATGAAGTGATTATGTTAGTAGATTCCTTGGACCTATTACTCCTTGGATCCGGATTCAATAAGATTCTACGGATATTTTCACTCCATGGGACGTGATTGTGGTAGTGGATTCTATGGACCTCTTTACTCCTTGGATCCTAATTGCATAAGATTCCAAGGGACTTGCTACCCCTTCTGTATAGATTTCATAGACTCATGTTGGACATGGTATCTTAACATGCTTCTAGAACTCCAACAAGTTCATTACCAAGATTTTGTTGATATGCCTTAGGACTCGATATGGATGGCTTGGTCTTTTGTACCTCATATCTGAACCTTCATGTTCTGATGCTTTTGATTGCATGATGCGGTTATTGTAGATGATGCTTGATTAAATGGAATGGTCATGATCAATATTTTGAAGTAGATTATACAGTGTGGTTGTGGTATATATTATTACATGATTACACGATGAGGTCGATGTGGGTATTGTTTTGTTGTGCATTATAGATAGCCTCGGTATGGTCATTTGAATCCAGGTGGTAGAATAGATAGTATGAATTATTGATTTCTATTTATAGCTTCCTCTGTTGTGGGATATAGAATTTTTTCGTAGAGAGCCTTGGTGTGATTGGTTGTATCATTGTATATGTATCACTTTACATTCTGTACTTTAATACATGTGATATATTGCACACTCCTTTTTTGTATCAAACATACTAGATTTTTATTGGCATTTTTTGTGGTGGATTACTGAGTGTTATCTCACACCCTATTTTTGATGTCATTGGGTACTTAGAAAGGCTTCTTGGATAAAATTATTGGACAAGGAAAGTGACAAATATATGATTCTTAATTTTTTTATTACCTAGGATCAGGATAGAAAAGGAGAAAGATCATATTTTGATGTTGAATGGGATAGTATTTTTGGGTTTTTTTTTGTATTCGGATACATGTATTGTATTGGATGTCTTTATTTATGTCCTACCACTTTGTAGATATATGAAATGATACATCATTATTTATATGAATTATCTTTGGTATTATTTATAAATTCATGTCTTGGATTTTTATCTTCTTTCAATTAAATTTACTACTTCTAATATTGATATATGTGATTGCAACTGCTATGATACACTCTAACATGATGGAACAGTCTCCCCAATTACACACCCTAGGCCCTCAGTAATATTTGGTAGCCTCTGAAATATAGGAAGGCATCCTCGAGGCTATGTGACCCACTAGATCATAGAACCATTTAGTGTCATCTAGTTCAAGATGTTACGAAGTGGAATCATAGGTTTTCATTTCTTCCTTCATTGTTTTGAGATAATAGAAAATTATTATGAAGGAATTGGAAATTATTAATGTGTTGTTCTTGAGAGTAGCTAATCCGTGTATAGGAAAAATCTAAATTTCTAAGAATATAATTTTTTTTCAATATTTTTCCTATTATAGTTAATTTGATTCCACAGTTGGGAAGTGCACTTTTTGTTTTATATTCATTATAATTTTGTATTTCATTGTTTCCTAGTGATATGTGTCTATTAATCTCATGCATAATTTTTGAAAATATACATGATTCACATGCCATGAATTATTCCATTCGATATAAGGATCATGGCTTTACTACTTGACACTATTATGTGTTCCTTCTGTCATATATATGTGATTTG
The DNA here is from genome assembly GCA_963277665.1 of Viscum album. Classification (NCBI taxonomy): domain Eukaryota; kingdom Viridiplantae; phylum Streptophyta; class Magnoliopsida; order Santalales; family Viscaceae; genus Viscum; species Viscum album. Next base: position 661,075,940 of record OY728140.1, read on the forward strand.
GAAAATTATTTTTGTAGGAAATTAAGAAACATATCAGGTACTTAGAGAATCTATTGTAACATAAACATTGTTCTCATTTTTATTATATATAATTCACCCTAATAAGTAAACTATAGAATGTTGGTTCATGGACCACTGGTCACATGGACTAAAACATATAGTGGTTTTGATTAATTGGACACCATAGTTTAGTTTATAAGGTGCATGGGGAATTGTGTATCAAAATTGTTGAACCACTTTGTTCAACCATATAAAGATACTTGGGATATAAATGTTAAGTTAAAATTTAATTTAATTAGTGAAATAGATATCTAAACATTGACCAGGAATTATAGTGGGTATTGGGAATTGTCTAAGGGACTTTTTATTTATATCTACGTCTTGTTTTTTTCTAAATATTTTCTAAGGAATATGTTTTTAACTAAATAAAAATTCCACCATGATGTCCTCTAATCATGTGTCGGGAGGGTGATGATGACCATGCTCTGAAGTTATGGGTCATGGTCTACCATTGGATCCTCCTATGGTTTTGGATGAGACACAAATAGTTTTACTATGTATAGGTTATGAGGAACAATTTTTTAAGGGTTTTATGTCTTATATGTATACTTTTTTAGGAGAACGATAGCCTTTCGTGTCTATAGAAGATCTAACATGTGTATTCTAGTAGAATCATCCACCCATGTTTTTAGGGGATGAAGGTCCATAGGTTGATAATATCTATCTTGATAATAATGTTTTGATCTTATAGAATCTAGAGAAACCTCCAAATAAGAGATTGAAGCTAAATACATATATGTTTGAGGGAGCTTCTAAGTGATAGTGGCGTGTTTTAAGCGAAGAAGACACATTGTGATATATGGATTATAGGGACTTCCAATAAATTTTCTATAATTACTTTTTTCTTGAAACCCTGCGAGCTAAAATATCCTTTGATTTTATGCATTTGAAGTAGGGAACGATGACTATTATTTAGTATTTTACATTATTTTCTAATATTCCATGTTTTTCATTGATTTACCTTACTGATTAGCTATCGAGGAGAGATACATCAAGGAATGTATTAAACATGTTTTTCAATAAAAATTCATTGTTTTAATGTGAAAGACTATTACTAAAATGGTGAATCAGGTGCTTATTACTAAGTGTAACCTAAGGGAATATGGGGAGATTTAGAAGGGTAGTTTACCCTCTTAGTCTAATGGTTCATCTTCCAATGGTAGGAAGTAGTGTTTTGATGGTTATCATGAGGAAAGTTCCATATAGGCTCTTAGTCGTGGTAGCTATATTTTCTATCATCAGTGTGGAAGTAGAGTGAATATTGGGAGTCACTGTGATGGAGAACTAATCATGTGACTATATTGTGGTAGTATAGTCCATGTGCATCATTTTTATATGACTTTTTCTCTAGTATTTAGTGGAAGTGGATTGACTCAGAATATAGGTTTAGGAGCACAATTCATAGATCTGCATCAGTCTAGGAGCTGGAGAGGTATCGATATTTCTAGTTGAGGTGGTGGTCATGGCCAATCCAACTAAGAACCAGTTTCTCCTTGACATTACATTCGGATTTATCTAGGTAGTGAGGTTGTTTCAGAGGTCCAAGGTTTAAGAAGATGTATTATGTATAGCCTATACCTAAGGAACAGAGCACCAAGCCATCTACATTGAGAGGATTGATCTTTATCGCCTCTACTTTAGCATATTCTCTTTTTAATACAGGTTCATCATAAATTTTAATATCTATAACTATGGTGGAGTTATTTGGGATCAATTTTCTATGCTATGATGGTGTTGAGACCTTGGATACTCTATTGAGGATTTGAAAAAGGGTCTATATGAGTGTTGGGAGATCCCCCTTAAGATATGTGGACGTCACTTTGTATGTAATATTTTTATCCTCAAGATTACTGATTTCGACTTCATACTCATAATGGATTGGATGGTTTCTTCTCAAGCCCATATTTATTTTTATCATTGTATGGCGACTGTCACATCACTATAGGGATTATTTTTTATTGAAAAGGTTGAATGGGATGTATGTATGATCCATGCTTGAAAAATGCATCATGGGTAGGGCGGTATGACAACCCATAATTCTAGTTTATATCTAGATAATTAAAGATCTCATAAAAAATATTTCCTTCGATAGGTTGATCATTTCATGTATTATTTATCTGAAAAATTTTCTGGTTTATCTATAAAGATATAGGTGGATTTCTCCATCAATCTAGTGACAGTAGCTGAACCAGTATCCATTCCTCCTTACAAGATGGATACTATAGAGTAGAAGGAGCTCAAGAGGCAACCAGATGACTTGTAGGAAAAAAGGTTCTATATGAACCAGTAATTATATATGTGTTTTTCTATTAATTTTTATTAAACATTTGGATCAGACCCTTACTCTATATGTTGATTATCAAAAATTGAACCAGTTTATAGTTAAGAACTATTGTCCTCTACCAAAAATAGATGATGTTTTTTATCATCTATGAAGAGATCAGGTTTTCTTGAAAATTTATTTTTTGTTGAGATATCACCAACTGCTCATTAAAACTATAGAAAAAACCAATACATATTTTCTTAGTAGGTATATCCTATACGGTTATTTGGTTGTGTCATTTAGTCTCACGAATGTGAAATCAGTTTTTATGGAATTTATTAACTGATTTTTTCATCCTTGTCAATATTTTTAGTGGTATTATTAATGGATAATATCTTGGTATATTCTCACTATCGATATGATGATGAGAAATATCTTGAGATAATTTTGGATACCTAGAGAGAGCATCATTTATATTCTAATCTCACAATGTGAAACTTTTGGATTGAAAAGATTAGCTTACTAGGTAAATTTATCACATAGACAGGAGTATCAGTTGAACTATAGAAGGTTAGAGGTGTAGTTTCTTAGGAGCAGCCTATGAAAGTCTTTTACATATGCAGATTCTTGGGGATAATGTGATATTACAGGAATGTCATATATAACATATCATGCATAGAAGTACCTCCTACGGGCTTGAACAAGAAGGGTGTGAATTTTGTATGGACATATATCTATGAGTCATCCTTTCAACAGCTAAGAGGGAGATTGGCTCCAACATCGGTCCTGAGTCTACCAGAGCTAGGAAAAATCTACATTGTGTATTATGATGCAATAAGTATTTGTCTAGGAGTAGTTCTGATGTATGGGGATCGAGTCATGGCATATGGGTCTTATCAGCTAAGTCCAACTGAGAGGAAGTAATTGATGTATGATCTCAAGTTAACTGTTATTGTATATTCCATTCCAGTAGGTGGAATTACTTACTGGGAGATCATTCTCTAGTGTACACGGATCAAAAAAGCCTCAGGTGTAAATTTGAAGACACCATTATCTGAATCTGAGTCAGTGAAGGTGGGTTGAGTAGCAACAGTCTTTCGAATTTTAGGTTGTCTATACATTGGGTAAAGGAAATGCAGTTTTTGATTCACTGAGCAAGAGGAACCAGATAAAGGAAGCTCATAGGGCCAATAGTGGGTGGAAGCTTAGGGTTATATTCTCATAGATGAACATGGTGGTGCGGGGTGTTCAAGGACAGACTATTCTTTATACATTAATTGTATCCTTTACACTTGTATATAGGGTCAAAATGAGACAGTTGTTAGATTTTTAGGTCCTTGTACTATATGAGAGTGCGGTAGGTGAGGACATTCTTCCTATTAGACTACAAGAGAGTATTAAATCATAAACATTCATGGTCCCATGTGGGTTATAATAGACATTTGTGAGAAGAAGATACGAGAGTTTCATGCCTCTTTTTGGGTAGTGTATCCTAGAGTTACCAAGGTGTATCATGATTTACACCCTCAATAAAGGTGGTCAGGCATGAAACATAAGGTAGCTGGGTTTTTTCAGGAGGTGTTCCACCTATTAAGATATGAAGGATAAACATTAATGACCAACTGTACATTTTCAATAGTTACCAATTCCAATGTGGAAGTGGGAAGATGATGTAATGGATTCTGTGACTGGTTTTACGAGGTCACCTCAAGGAAGTGATGTTGTTTGGTTTATTTATGGTAGGCTCATGAATGTTTATCATTTCATGTTGATCAAGGATACATTATCAATAGATTATATTAAGAGTTTTTATATCCATAAAATTGTAAGACTTCATAGGTTTCCTCAAACCATTGTATCAGATAGGTATACCCAATAGACATCTAATTTCTCGAAGATATTTCAAGGGGAATTGGGTATATAGGTTCTTTTAAGCACGAAACACCACACTAAGAATTATGTGAAGTCATATCCCACTATAAAAGTTCTTAATGAACAACTACTAGCATGCATCCTTTATTTTTAAGTACTTTGGGAGAGGCATATACCCCCTAGTTGGTTTCTCCTACAACAATGGATATCAAAAATATATACACATACAAACTTATGAGGCTTTGTATATTAGGCCATAATGATCACCCTTATGATGTCATGAGGAAGGTGATGTAGTGTACCTTAGACCACATCTCATTCAGGAGACACAGGAGAAGGTCTAGCTGATTGGGAAATAGATGGTTACCGTGTAGGTAAGATAGAAATCATATGCTGATCATCGTCACTAACCTCTTAAGTTCTAGGTTAGGGATCAGGAATTTTATGTATCTCATCAATGAAAAGAGATAGAGATCTGGATACATGGTAATATTTCATCCTAAAATATTAGCTCGTTCGATATTTTGGAGAGTGTTGGGTAGATAGCCTATCAGTCATAGTTACCATAGAGGTATTGGGCCATGTATGACATCTTCCATGTATCTCAACAACACCATTATCACTCGAAATCCATCACACTCTGAAGATGGATGAGGTGGGATTATAATTATATGCTTCCAATGGGAAGCATCCTATTAATATCATTGATAGGATCTGAATGTTTTCTGAGGCCATTCAATTCCTCTATTACAGGTTTTATGAAAGAATTTCCATTTGCAGGATGCGACTTGGGGGTGGGATGGTAACATATGAGTTTGTTGGTTAGACTTATTCTTAGAAAATTCTTCACCATTCTTGAAAGGGAAATTTGGGGAAGAATTTATTTAAGGTGGGAGATTGTATAATCTCATCTTTTTCAATGAAGTAATAATATTTTATTTTTCCAATAAAAAACTTGTTTATGTTTTCTCTTTGGATAAGACCCTAATGTTAGGTGATGCACTGATTGGGTTTTTTTAGAAAGGAGGAAGGAAGAAGAGGGTAGAAAAAATCTTCTGGATAATTACATGACCTGTAATGGGAGTACATGTCGAGTAATCGATACACAATATGTAATGTCCTAGAAAGGATCATTCATGATTGGTAAGGGTTTTCCTTGGGGGAATGTGGTGATATTTAAATGACGTTTAAAGGATTTATGTGTCATGTAAATGCACAAATTCAATGTTTAAAATAATATGTAGGGTCTTCATTTCCTGAAATAACATGACCCCTACCTTATATCTTATATAAGAGCATCCAAGGAATCCTAAAGCTAGGATTTGGTTTTGTTTCTTGATCTGACTTCTGTTTCTAGATCGATCTATCAAGTTAGAAGCGCACAGGTGATCTCTTCAGTCCTTAAGATTAGTTCTTCAATTTTCTTCCACATGATGATGTTATTTAGATAAGGCCTCATATTTAAAAATTTTAGAGCATTGATCCATTATTATATTTTATTATGATCTATACAAAAATAAGGGCTAATACCAAATGAGAAGAGTACTACAAGCCAAAGGTATGTGACCAATAAATTTTCCTGCAAATTTGGTATCTTATTAAGCTAGTTTCTATTGAGCCTCATGATAAAAATTTTTGCAGTTCCCCTTTAATTAATTAAATTTTTAATTTTAATGAATTAGAACATTGTAGTTTTCCCTTTTAGTACCATTTTATGGTTTGTTGTCTTTTATCTTCAACCTAGGCCACCCATGGGGTGCGCCCTTTCTTTTTCCCTATGTTGTAGCACCCTTTTTAGTGCGTGGTAGATCACCACAATTTTGGGATCTTATTAAATTGAATAAATTGAATTGAATGTATTAGGATAAATATATTCCTCCTTTTACATGGGTTTATTTCATGTTTTGTGTTTAAATTATTTAAATGGATTTAACCAAAATTGAGGTAATTAGTTGGAATATTTCATGGAATGTGAATTTTTTTGAAATACTGATTTAATTGAGATGATAATGTGACTATGGTAGTGGATTCCTTGAGCATGTTACTCTAGGGATCGTGACTCCATAGGATTCCCAGGATATTTCTAATATAGGGGTCATGATTAGGGTAATGGATGCCTTAGACTTTTTTACTCTACGAATATTGATTCCATAGGATACCAAAGGACTTCCTACCCCTTGTACTAGGATTACTTGAACTTGTGTTGGAAATGGCCTATTAAAATGCTCCATGGAATCAAACCAGGTCATTACTAAGTTTCCATTAAGATTCTATTAGGACCCAACATGGATGTCTTGGTCGTATATACCTTAGATCTAGACCATTTTTCACTGACACTTTTGATTGAATGATGCTGCTATTGTGGATGAAACAAGATTATATGGAATGTTCATGATGGATATTTTGAAGTATATTATATAGAGCGCTTGTGGTATAGATTATTACTTGATTTCATGATGAGTCTGATGTGGTTATTATTTTTATATTATTTATAGATAGCCCTGGTATGTGTATTTTACTCTAGGGTGTAGATTGGATAGTATCACTTTTTTAATTCTATTTACATCTTTCCTTTTTATGGTAGATTAACATTTTTTAAGGAGCCATGGTATGCTGGAGAGTGTCCCTTAACATTATGTACTTTTATACATATGATATACTGCACAATAATTTTTTTTATATCACACATACTTGATATTTTATATACATTTTGGGTCATGAATTTAGTAGTGGATTCCTTGGACCTATTTACTCCATAGATCTTGATTTCATAGGAGGACAAGGCCCTTTTTACCCCTTGGATCTGGGTTTCTTGAACTCACATTGAACAAATTATAGGCATTATTTTAGGACTTGAACCTGTTAGTTACAGATTTTTCAATGCGATTCTCCTAGGACACAATATGGATGCATTGTTCATATATACCTTGTATATAGACCTTCTTATTCGGACAATTTTGATTACACAACTTGGCTCTTATAGATGAAACTTGATTATACGATGTTACCATGATTGATATTGTGTACTTGATTATATGTTTTGGATGTTTTATAGATTATTACTTGATTACATGATGAGGATGGTGTGGGTATTATTTTTCCATTCTTTACAGATAGACCTGGAAGGGGTATTTTACTCCAATGGGTATAGGTGATATTAGCACTTTTTTATTTCTATTTATAGCTTCCCTTGTTATGGGATCATGAAGTTTTTTTACAGATGCATGAAAGGATAGATAGTATATATAGATGTGTATCACTTTACATTTAGTAATTTTATACTTGTGATGTACTAAACAATACTTTTGTTTATATAACACAGACAATATTTTGTACAGAAAATTTATGTGGTGGCCTAATGAGTGTTATCTAACACCATCTTCATGAAATATTTGGGTACAAGGATAGACATCTTGGATAAAGGTAGGGACTCGGAAATATCCCAATGTATGATGAGAAAATTTCTTATCTATTTGGATAATTAGATCAAAGGAACGAGTTGGGATTCTAATGCTAGCTGAGATAGTCCTTTTGGTTCTTTTGGTTTTTTGATACATGCATTACACTGGATGTTTATATACCTGTTATCCTGCTTTGTAAAGACATTAAATGAAACATCATTTTTAATATGTGATTAAATTTGGAATTGTTATATATTCTTATCGTGGATGATTATATTCTATTCGTTTGATTTACTGCTTCTTATGTTGATCTACGTGATTCTACCATAGTGATACACTCTGATATGAGGGCATATTTACCCCACAGACACGTCCTAGAACCTCACTTCTAGACGTTAGCCTCTGGCATATGGAGAGGCGTGCTTAAGGCCATGTGACCAGTCATCTTGGGGAACTGTTTAGTGGGATCGGGGTCAGGACGTTACAATTTAAAAGTCAATGATCAAAATTAAATTTCCATTAACAGTTGCATCGGTGGAAATGTTTTGGATGGGTTGGTTTCAAGTGTAAATATAGGATGTGATAAATAAACATGATAGGTTTTACTAAGTATTATTCAACCTAAATTGGATAATTTTTTCTGAATACATCCACTTACTTCTTTTTCATAATGACTTAGACACAATCTTGATTTTATAAAAAACCTTTCTAACAAAAGCTAATTTCATAAAACCTTTCCTCTTTTTAGAATATATATACACTAATTCCTATTAAAGTATAGGACTTTAAGGTAGGTTTTTTATAACATTAAAACTCTTATGTATTTTTCCCATAATGTAAATTCCATGAATGAAACCCATATTTTTAGAAACTTTATAATTTAAATTGAGGGGTTTAAAATACAATATTTATACCTTCACTAAATTTTTTGTGAAACTTAATTTATGTATTAAAAATGACTAATATTATAATTAGTCTGACACTTAGTAATATTTTAATGCATGTTATTTTCTACCAATATAAGAGATGGATAATTGTTAAGATAGGGAATAGTGAACCTTGATTTATCCTTGGTGAATTTTTGGTGAATTATTTTTCATAGCACCTTTTTTTGAAAGGAGTAAAAAAAATTTAAATGTAAAGTATACCTTACAAATCCTTTATTACTCTTAGTATTTCATTCTATATGATTGATTTACTACTTGAAAAAAAAATTAATTTGTGATAGAGTAATTCTTGTGATGATCATTCTTATATCATTTTTTCAAATAGTTAGTATAATATAGAGAATCATATTTATCATTAATGTTAATAAGCATGATGACTGTCATGTTTGTTTAAACTTAAATCATTATTTTTACATGATATTTAATGAGAATGTTAGAAGGGGTATATGGATAATTTATATAGTTTATAAGTAGGTAAATCATTAATTTAATCTTATTGTAGGTATTGGATGACAATGCATTTACTTTTATACCCCTTTACTTATTCCCTCTGGATGTGTTCAGACCATGACTTAGTATAGACCTTTCCAATTACCTTATCTTTAGAATGAAATGTGACTAAATTCAGGTTAGGCTCACTGGGATGGGTGATACACTTTTCCTACCTAATTGATCTCATATTTTATGTTTTGACTCAAAGTAGGTAGTTTTGGCATGCAACCTCCCAGTATAAGGGGTAATTTTCTTATAGCCTTTTATTCATCAATCTTCAACTTGTGTGATATCCCTACCATGATTTTAAGATCACTTTCTATAAAAATATTTTTAAACAAGTCAATGAAAATAATTATATTTATCTAAATCTCATACATGAGCGTATATCATATATGATGGGGTTGTGGTGGTTACATTATGAGTATATTATTCTCACAACCAACATGTAAACTATAATGGATGTGCAGTTTATTGTCTATTTTTTATATTCCATTTGGTAATAGTATATGTTGGATAATATGTTTTTGTTTTTTTGTCATTATTGGTATGATCTAGGTGCTAATTAGGGTTTGAGTTGAAAATAAAGGCTATGTTTGGAACATAGACACATGTTTCAGAAGCTCTATTTATATTAGTAAACTATAATTTATTCTATATTTTTTATGGAATTTATATATTTTATATATAAATGTTTCCTTTGAATATATTTTTCCTTAGAGGATAAATCACTAACTAAAGACACCCTAAGACCATCTATGTATGTTGACATTCCCATGGGTTCTAGGAGTGCCCTTGGAATTATGTAGCAACCTAATACAAGTGTATTACAATTGATTTGAGTCACAATAATTACAATACTTATGTCTTTTCTATTTCTATGATCTTTGAGACTATTATGTATTATTTCTTACCATCAAGAACACCAAAACTCAAACTTACTCCAAAATTATCTATCATTCACAATATCTATTCATAGTTATTACTAAGTATTTTTATATTATTTCAAGATTTATTTGTTACAAAATAAAATATAAAAATCATATACTGATTTTTTCTAATAATCTCATCCTTTGGGTTTGTTGACTACATTTTTTCATTCCTATAACCAGACTACCCATATTTAAAATACTACAGTTCACCAATCCTAGACATTAAAATTATATTGTATTCATTTATTCATGTAATCATCCACTCTATGTTCACATGTGTCAAGATTATATTGAGAAACAATATTTAGATTAATATTTTACTATGTAACAATCATTTATCCTCATACATCTCTCTAGAATCCAATATCAAAATAATAAATTCCAATTGATACCTATATCAAAAAAATACATTTATGGATACTCAAATATTTTCTTTATACAAAAATAAAAAACAATCTGTGATTACTTCATCTGATAAACCTTCTTCAATAGACTCCTCTAAAATTGAAAGTAACATTTTTTCCATTAAAACTTCTAAAAGAAATATTTTCTCCCCCATTTTCAAATAAGAAAAATATCCCCTTATAAAAAATAGAAGTTAAATATATCCACCCTATATTTAAAAACCCACAGAGAACTTTATTAGGCGAGTAGATACCCTTCTCTAAACCATCTAATTGGATTGAGATTGGTAGACTCTAATAGCTGAACAATTATTCTCTAATACTTTTGTAGGTGTTGCATATTAGATAAAATTTGTAACTTCATGTTGTGTTGAAAAGTATTAAAACATCCCCAAACCTTTTTTAACATTATAAATTGTAAATTTATACATGGTCTCAATGTATTTTATCCTTGAGTGATGGATATGATTTTTTTAGATTAATATATCTTGAGTTATCACACTAGATAGAAAAAGTAATCTTCGCCTCAACTAAAACATCCCCATGTTGTTTCATTATCCACGATAGTTGTGTACATTTTTGAGTTTCTTCTTTGTATTAAACTTTAGTAGTTCTCAATGAAAATCATTATTTCATATTACTTATCCAATAAATGCCTTTGTTTCCATGAAAAAATGAACTAACTAATTTAGTATTTTGACCATCCACTAAAACATCCCAAAATGCATTGAAATATCCCAAAAACTCTTGTTATGACTTTTAATAAAAAAAACTTAAATTCACCATGCCTTTGACTTACTAATGTGTTCTCTTTACTACTTACAAGTAGATTTATTTGGTAAAACATTTTTATTGTGTATACTGATATGTGTAAAATATAATTTTAAGTCTTATTGATGTAAAATATAGTAGGATACGAATAATTTTCTTATATTTCATAATTTTGATTGATTTTCTATCATCATCCCATAAAAATTTCATCAATGTAGAAAATGGTGTTTTCATTTACATGGAATCCCCTATTATAAGTCTTTTAAAGACCTCTTTAGAATCTTTAGATTGATAAATAACTTTTTTATTCCTTTCTTATATCAATTGAAAATAATGGGAATCTATAAAATCAATAATCAATCATATTTAAATCTCTCATTTCATGAATTCTACAAACTACTTTCAATGTTCTTCATTTTATCCTCCAAGAAAAATATCATCCACATAAATAAATACCATTATTATTTAATCATTCTTATTTTAGGTATAAAATTTTGATCAACTCCTCTTTAATAAAAATTGATTTTTTTCATATACATGTCAAGTATAGAATATCATTCTTTTGGTTATTTTATTAGCACAAACAATTTTTTCTTTAATAATAAACCTTATATGGAATCCTTGTGATAAATAAAACCCTCTTACTACTCAATTTAAACCACATCCTCAAATAATATATTTAGAAATTTAGATTTGGCAACAATCTAAAAAACCTTGAACCTCCTTTCCACCACTAGGTCCAGAAAAAATTGAATCGTCACTATTCTATCCATATGATAAAATTACTCATTCACATTAATTCCTTTAATTTTGGAATTAAAATTTCACACAAAATGTGGTTTTTTATAAAAAAAAACTTTTTTCCATTGAGTTTTTTATAGAATCCCCTGTTGGATTCGATGAAATTTTTTTCTCTAGCCTCAAAAAAATCCCAAGTCTAATTATTCTCTATTTCATCATGCTCTATATGAATTGCCCTAATAAAATTATCATCCTTAAAAGTTTCATAATTTACCTTAGGAAATATTGGTGATTGTAGTGAATTTTTTTGTATAGTCTTCATTATCTGTATCTCCACTGATGTTTTATTATCACTAATGATTTTATGTTTATTAATTTTAGCCATTATCCTTGACCTCATAGTATTTTTTGTTCTTATTTCATAAATATTATCATCATTTTCTTCTTTTTAATCATCATTATCCCTTTTTATCTCCCCAAGAGTTTTTTAATGGTTTTTCACTTTACTATGTTATTTGTTCATTTTTTTTATTGTAAACTTTTATCATTGTATAAAATATTGACATCTAGGATTTGAACTATTTCCCAAGACATTTTTTGTATCATTTTTATGGCTTTATCTTATCTTATTTTTCAAGAAAAAATCATTCATCTTTATGAGATTAAGTCTTTTGGTAGATCTTTTCCTTATTGAGAATAACAAATTTATATCAAGATATTTGAAAGTATTATAGTGTTGGATTATTACCATACCACATACTATAAGGAGTATTATCATCTCCCAAATAGAAGAAATCCCGTTTTTATATACTGTTGTCAATATTAATTCCTACTAATATTTATCTTGGAGGTATTTCTCAATGAGCATGACATAGTTCCTTCTTCTAAATAAATATGATTGTTAATAAGTCATTATTACTAAAACTTGGTGTCTTATATCATTATTATCAAGATAATAATCAAATTAGATATTGGTAGACACTTTTTTATTATTTTTCTTGAACATAATGATATTATTCCTAATAATTTTCTCTACCACTATTTTATAATGTATATTGTCGTTTAATACTTTATACTTGTATTTATTCACTATAAACCCTTCCATACTCCTAAAATTATCAATGAAAATCACATAATAACTCTTCCAATCAATGTATCTTAGTGATATTATATAACACATATCAATGTTATCCAATTCATGAAACCTTGTTTAATTATTATATTTTAGATTGTATGGGTTATGAATTTTTTTCCTTTTTGGAAGATATCACACATGTGATTATGATTATGATTGAGCCTTGGGATATCATGATCTCCTTCATTACTCACCAAGTCATCTAATTATTTTTATCTTATGTGGATGATAATTTTATTATATAAACAGGTTTTATATTTATATAATAGGAAACATGTATCATTTTCTATATTATATTGGAAGATATATCATTTTATGTTCTTTCCAAGCATCAATTATTCTTCTTATCTCCCAGTAACAATTCAGGTTTTCTTGGTGAAATTAATTTCATGTTCTGGATCACACAATAGATGTGAAATTAGTGAGTTATGAAATGGTCCTTTTATTATCAACACATCTATGTGTATCAGGTATTTACCTATTATGTTGGTCTCACCAGACCTAATGATCATTAATCCTTTATAATTTATAAGTATAATGAAACATTCTTTATAAAACATTCTTGTTTGGACAAGATCATTTTTACCCATCAAAGGGGATTTTAAGCCTTTTTCAAGGATCTAAAATCCTACCCAATCTAATACTTTGAATGAAATTTCCACTATGTTTACATTTTTATCTCTTCCTTTGTAAATTCATATCTTCCACTACACCTCATTGTGTGGGTAAAATACATGTTCTTCCTATATTAATTTTGGATAAACATCATCTTATAATGATGAAAATTTAATTTAAAATTTTCATCCTTCTCAAATATTTTTATAGCTACAATATTCTTCCTCCTTGATTCTTATTTTGTATATTCCTTCAAATCCTTTATGTGAAATAAATGAATTTGTGTCCATAAACATTAAACCCAACAATAATATCTATAAAATGTGTATGGAGTCTATGTCTTTATTTCTTTTTATCTCAACAGTTCTTATTCAATAAATTTCCTCTAGGCTATAGAGAAATTTTTTTGACTCTGACCCATATTTGTACCACAATAACAACTAATTTTTTATCATTTTTGGGATTATTTTATAATGGCCAAGCTACATTTTAGATATTTTGAGTGTCACGAAAATAAATATATTTCATGAAGTAATTTTCTTGTGGATTCATATAAACTATTACCACCTTTTATTTTGATTAATACCCACATGGCCTTTTAATTAATTGATGGTTCATTGATTTTGGATGTAATCCCCCAAAAAATTAGTTATATCTCTTTGTTTCTCTTTTACCCTTTAAAAATCCTAAACAATATATCCTCCCAATGTCATTCCTGGAGTCTATATTATATCTTGAACTTCAATATTTCAACATTAACCAATTATTTCTTCTTCAAGGTACTCAATTTGTTTAAATTAATATTTCACTCTAATAGTCAAAATATTAATAATATAGGCTTCTTCTTCAATTTTATGCTAATATTTAGCATCCTTCTCTAATTTCTCTACATTATATCTTTTCAATATTAACATTCATATAAAATTTCTCCTATTATTGTTTCAACATGTAGAGTTTCTAATAAAAAACCAAACTATATCCTTTATTTGTTTTGACCCACCAATCATATATTTTTTTGATTGAAACATCTAAGTGAACTTTGAGTTCAACTCTCCCCTCCACATTATTATTTTTTCCATCACTTTCCTTTATTTTTGGATTATTTATAATGTCCACAAGTACTTCTTCAATGAGTTCATTAAAATCCTAAATCACCTATAGTTCCATTTCCACTAATATAATGTATTCTTATTAAATCATTTTCTTACATTAAAAGAATTTATATTATGAAATAATATTTCCTTTGACTTATGTTAGTGGTATATTTATGGTAGAATAATAATATTGTCCTTATTAAAAATTTCTAGGACACCATTTAGTGAGGTATCTAACATTTCCTCCTTAAAAAATGTTAATGGAATTCTCCCCATGAAATTTTCTTTTAAACTTTTTATATTTTAGGAAAGTAATGACATGATTTATTCACACTCCCATTCATCAGGATCATTATTGACACAGACCTTATTAATTTCTTTGAACACCACTTAATGAGAATTATCCTTTTATGATGGATTAATTTCATTATTCTTGATCTCATTGTCAACAATATTTCAATATAAAATACCCTATGAAACCTCTTCTCATTCCATATCTTCAATAACTAAAACCATTATATTCAAATGAGGTGGAAATATTTTCATAATTATCTTCATAGTTTTGATGTCATAAATGATTTCTATAAGTACTTTCATGTTCTACCAAGTCACATTGTCTTGATAAAATAATGTATCAATGGTTTCTTTAAAGTGAATCCTAAATTTCTCATACATGGTCCATGGAACCTACAATTTAGATTCATGTACCTTCAAGTAACCTTCCTATATTTTTAAAAAATTCTCCCACAAGGAGTGTGAGGATTTTTATGACATCACTATTTTATAAATTTGGTTTGTAAAAGATCACCCAATCACACTTATTACTTTTTAATCAACATCCAATTCATTATGATATATTTATCATAAATCTCCAATCTCTAGGTTGATCATAATTTCTTATATAGCATCCAAATATATATTCATACACATATATTAGTATTTTGGTTCATTTGATTTGTCCATAGTTGAAATTTTTTCCCAACAAAGATACGAAATCATTTGAGATCAATGGCCACTTTCATGGATTCCAATAGAGATTACCCCATTAATTTAAACCTTCAATTATAATACTAATTCTTATTCCCAAATAATGATTATACCTTAATAAAATGTGAACCATGGTATGTATATTATAAAATGAACCCCATAAATAATCTTGTTCCAATATTAGTAGAAACACTTCTCTCTCCCTTATAGATAATGTAAAGTAATAAAGAAGGAAATAGTGACACATGAATTTTCACTTGGTTCGCCCACACTGGGATACATCCATGGTGAATAAAATAATAATATATTGATTTATCAAATTCATTAAGAATAATAATTTCCTTTAAATTTTATATCAGTCATAATAATCCTCCAGGTTTACAACCCATACAAATATGTAGATCTCACTACTCTCCTTACAAGAAATAACTCACAGCTCTCTTAATGAACCGGTTTATTCTCTATATATGAAATCCACATAGAATTTCAACAAAGTAAACCTCTATAATTTTCTTATTTAGTTACAAGTATTCTTTTGAATTATTATCACATCCCACCCTATACACACCCATACACTTCTACTGTTATTTTGTATTTCTTCCCTCTATAATTCCCATGTTCTATTTTTTAGAAATAATTCGGAAAATTGAATCTATAATACTTTATAATTTTTATTTTATTTATCTGAAGAATGTGTAATTAAATAGTATAAATGATATAGAAAAAATATTCCCCCAACACATCCTCTATTTCTATTTGACAAGCTTCCTTAAACCACTAGAGTTTTCCATGTTTAAAAATAGAAAGAGAATCATGTCAAATAATCCCCCCATGAATCATGAATTAATATTAATTTAGTTATCTTATTATTTTATATATTTAAAACATTATGAATATCATCCTAATATAAAAAATTAAGTCCTTCAAAAAAAATCACAAGAACAAACACCTTTGGACTGGAAATAAATTATTTTTTATTAAGATAATCCCCCTTTTAAGTGTAAAGGTGGAAATCACCATGACATCAAAGAGAAACACAAGCCAAAAAGGCCCCATCAGACTGAAATTCCAAGACCAAAAAACCCACACTGCATGAGATAAGACCCTCCCAGTATCAAAAAATATGAAATCCAGCTTCCACCATCCACCAATAATTAGTTATATGTCTCGTGATAAATTGCACGGTCTTGATACCAATGGCCATAGTCATACCCTTTCAAATATCCAATTCCAAAAAGTATAGTTATAGTGGAAAGTCTTTTCCCTAAACCTCATCTAGATCAGCCTCATATAGATGATCTAATTTCAAAATACACTGAACCGCAGACCAATGATTCCAAATTAAAAACAAACCAACTGAGGCCAAAGAAAAAAAACAAAATAACCGTAGAATGAGAACCACTACCAATTCACAACATCAAACCTTCACTACCTCCAAATTCTTCAAACAAAATAAAAATAAAAATGCAATAATTCACCACAATCAGCATATCTATAAAAGATTCAGATCCAAAAAACACCGAACACCCAAAACCTAATCACAAACAGTGTCACATCGATGGACAATAGAAACACATTCACCCAAATCCAACACGCGAATAGCAGAACATCCAACTCCAAAATATGAAGGAAAAACGTGATTTAAGAAATCATCACCAATTAATCATGAGGAAGTAAATTAATCTATTTCATCTTTTCCATGTTGTTTCTGCAACACTAAATATGATGTCGAACCAAACACTCTAAAGTAGAATGAACCAAAGAGAACTCAGAATATTGAATTGAAGGAAATCATCCTAAACCAAAAATGAAATCATGAAATGAAGACCAAAATCACCTGCATGATGGAAGAAATTCCACTGCAAACTAGATCTCTTCACTACCATCCAGGATGCCTATGGAGATCAGGACGAACCACCCAATGAACATAATTGAAGATGAAGTAGATACCCTTAGACTGTGGAAGCAGGAACTCAGTTGTCAAACCATCACCATGCCACCAAGGAAATCCTTATCCAGTGAAGGTGGAATTGGGTAAGAAATCATCCATCAGTGATAAATAATGAGGCAACTGAGTACACAAAGTCCATGATGCCACCATGATAGAGAGGCCACTGCCACAGGCTCGTCAATCATGAAGAAGGCAGTCGAGTCGACCCGGGGTGAAGAGATGAGGCGATGACGAGGAAAATCACTAAATTTCCAATTCCCCGTACGGGCTCATCCAGAATAGATAGATAGACCAAACACCTTTGTATTTTTGTTAAAATCATTAAGAAAATTCTTGATTCTTATGTACCAATTGTTTCAATTTAATTATTCATATGTATCAACTGAAATCTCCTTAGAAAAAATATGTATCTATATTCTTTTCAAAAAGTATTTGAATGTAAAATTTTAATCTTATGTTGCAGCCAAAGTAATATTACATATGAAGTTATTCCTCTAAGTTGATATTACATACCTCCTAAATTGTTTTTATATGTACACTTTTTCCACCCAGATATTATTATATATCAATCCAGATTATTCTTATATATCTCATACTTTGACAAATTAATTCAAGTATTCCCTAAATTAATATTATATATTGACCAGGTGAATCTTACATTTTCCCAATTTAATCTTATGTATATCTTAAGTTTATTGCCTTTTCTATTTCATGTGAACTCCATGACACAAGGAAGATTTATTCTTATGTATTAATTTTTCATTTTTTAGTTAACTCTATGAAACAAAGAATATTTCTTCTTATTCATATTTTTTCTATACATAGGTATGCATTTTCTATTTTCTACTATTTGAGTCTATAATTTATTCTTATATACCATCAAGTAAACTCAACCTCAAACTTTTCTAGATTTTTTAGTCCTTCACAATATAAGTTCATTATAATTACATGCCTATTTTTAGAGAATATCAATCTTTCATTATTAAGAAACCCAACCCATAAATGCATCAAAGTATTTTTACAAACAAATTTATCATAATTTTTACATTAAAAAGTTCAAATTAAAATTCCTTATTTGAGAAAATTATTTGGACAATATCAAAATGATTTTTGATAGATTAATATAAGAAATTTATAAATAATATTAAATATGTGACATTTTGATTATGTAACAACTTGACATAGTATATATGAAATGTAAACTATTTATATTTCTATTATCTTATATTTATGAAAAATTCCATATAAAGGCCGATATGAAAGAGTTCATACTAGAAATAAAAATAAAGTGTTTATATTTATTTAATTATGGAATTTTTATTCTACATAGATAAATTATAAAGGTTTTATAAATACATAATTTATTAATTTTTCAAAAAAAATTATTTCATGACTAAATCTATAAATTTTTTGTTCATTTTTTCCTTTTTTTATTCATGAATTTTAATTTTTTTATGAATGGATTTATGATTTAATTTTAAGTGTAAAAATTATTCTATGAATTATCATACATTTATTTAAGGAGTTATATTCTTGGTATGATAATCGGTTTCTTCTTAAAATACCTTGAATTTGGAATTTAATGGGTTTTAATATTGATTTTAAATATTTATTATAATTTATTCATTTTGGGTGTCAAAATTATAATGGAATTGAATTCTCTATTTTGTAAAGAACCATGGGTTTAGGGAATTTGGGTGGGATTTATCATTGGATTGAAATATTAGGCTATATCTTCAAAATTGATTGTTGGAAACCTATCGCTCCATGCTTAATCATTTGGTTGTTTTTATTTCATATGATTTTAAACCATTATATAACATGGTTTAATGTACCTTATATATGGGTTGAATTTAGATAACTTTAAATATATTTTATACTAGTTTATGTTTCTAATATAATTTATGACTTGTGTAAAGAGTTACAAATAAATATGGTATGAACATATTCATTTTTAAAAAGTAATAGGGATTCAAAACAAAATCATTAGAATCATGAATAAATATAAAGTGAATACATGAGATCGGGTAGTGAAATTTCAAATCCACCTAAAATATTAAGTGTTAGATTCCTTATAAAGTAAACACATTTAAAAACCTTGATCATCCAATAAGTTAGTTTCATGAAAAATCTTTATGTCAATATATTATACTATGTATAGAATAGTGGAAATAGGTAACCCTAAGAATTATTTAACTAAATACTTCAATAATATTTAGGTTGCACGTAGCTAAGAAACCATTTTATATAAGATATAGGAGGAATAAAGTATATTTTTTCCATATTATTATTTGGGTAAGGATTTTTCCACTCAAATATCCAATAGTTAAATGTGATATGATTAGTATGATGTCCTATATAAATAAATATGAAATGATTTGAATGCTAAATTTAACCCATTACATAGTGAAATATATATCTTATCTCATTAATTCATATAATGAAGTTTAAAATGGTTCATCATTTTCATGGGAGATAATTTCATAAAATTGCTTATTAAAACAATATAAATCATGATATCCATCAGATAATATTTATTTTTATAGATAAAATTTCATCATCACCATTAAACATGACTTTGAGATCAAAATTTGAGAAGAAAATGAATAATATAAAAAATATTCTACATTATTAAAAAACAAATAAAATTAAAATTAACATATAAGAAAAATTATATGTATTATAAAAATACCTTCATCAATAACCAAATGTTGAAGTTATTTAACAATTTAATCTAGCTGGTCATGAGAAGCATAGATGAATTCACTTTTTAAATCAATTATGTAGATGAAAGATGTATAAAAGAAGCTGAATATCAACTCATGTGATAAATATGATTGGTTATATTAATGACTTGGAGGGACTAAAGGTTTGTTTTAAAGGATTTATCTGGTTATTTACTTACTCTATTTTTAAGAAAATGTTGCAACAATATAAATAAGTTTAAAGTAATTTGACCCAATTTTCATAAATTATTAATAATAGATGCACTGGGTATGCGATATCTAATTTATATTATTTTATTAATAGTACAAGTTGGTAAAAGTTCAAATAAGAAGAAGACTGTTTTTTATAAATAAAAATAAAGTTTTTTTGAGTATAGAGTCAAATATTTTGAAAACTAAAGGATGAATCAGGAGGAGAAATGTTTCTGTATAATTGAATTTTCTGAGATACTAGAATGGGTTTTAAAAAATAAATAGAAAATCAATGTAAGTTTTTGGTCATATATAAATCAATTATTCAATTTTAAAAGGTAAATGATGCAAATTTGAAATTTTGAAATGTTGTAAATATATAAAAATAAATAATAAAGGGTAGAATTGATGAAGCTAGTGGTTTTCTTTTAAGTGATGAAGTAATGGTTTGTTTAATCTTATTGATGTATGAAAAATAATATTTCAATATTAAATGGTTCTATGTAAAAAAAAAAATTATCTTGTTTTCCTCTTATGTGATAAGAGGTGTTGTATGTTAACAAAATTTGTTATAAGAAACATGAGATGATAGTTTCTACACACATGGATTGTGATTCATTAGATTCTATACAATGGTTTAAAATGTGAAAAGGATAAAATTGTTTTATTCCAGGATAAAAGAGTTTATCCATGATATTTATTAAAATTTCATGGAAATATATCCCACCACTTTCATTAGAATACTTTAAATAATAAAATTTTATTTTCAAAATACATCCCTAAACACCTAAAATATGGTATAAAATATGGTGGTTAGTTGTTCATTTATTAAATATTTCCAATAAAGTATATGAGTGTAATTTCTCAAATATAAATGTGTTGGTGTTATTTATCATGATATTCTAAAGAGAATATAATATCTAAGAATCTAGTGGGAGTATGTATGGGATTTCATAAGTTCAAAGGTTAAAAAATAAAATATTATACCAATAGAAATTCAAATTGATTGTCACTTTAGCTACAAAATGATTTCAGGGTATTTTGGTAAAGAAATAATATAAATAGTTACATTTATTTGACAAAATTATCACAAAATAATGTTTGAAAGTAATTGATCTACGATGGTGATGATGAAATTTTAAATATTTTTAAGTGGAATACGAAAGATATTAACATCATCACATTTGATGTTGTGAATTAAAGGGGTTTGAATACTTGTTTAGGGAGTTAAAAAATATTATTATGATTCCAATTATAAAAAAAATATTCAAGAATGTTTTTCTTCATAGTTTAAACCCTTTGAATAGGTTTAATGGAAGGATTTTATCATATGTTCATATAGATATGTGGAAGGAATTATATCAAAGTGTAATTCGATTAATAATACCTTAATAGTATAGAAAACATGTGGTCTCTTTGGTGGTATATCCTATGGGATGTGATTATCCAAAAACTTATGTATGGTTTTGTTGGTATTTTTAAGGTAGATTAATAATATAAAATGTATCATGTAATAAAAATGGAACTATCCATGCTTTTATTTAATTACATTGACTATATATCTATTCTAAAGTAAAATGATTATTAACCAATCAAAGTATGAATTTTAATTATACCTAACCAATATTCATCATGGAGTGTTATATGTTATGATGAAATGTTATGGTGAGAATGGGTAGGATTTATTATTGAGATATAGTAAATGATCATGATAAAAAAGAAGGTGTTTTGGTGTTAGATGACTCTCAAAGCATACCACACAGAGTACTGTACACTACGTCATTGGTATACTGGGGGTGTATGTTTCATATTTTTATTTACCTAATATCTTAGGTTATCCAGGATATATAGAATGAGATTATTCATACATTAATAATATTCTTACACAATCCTTGAGGATGACATTTTTAAGGTTAATTAGGTATTTTACTAACCATATTGTTTTTCGAGTTTAATAAAGATGTAATTTTCTTACTATATCATGAGTATAACAATTGGGAACAAAATTGATTTTGATAGAAAAATTTTATTGATGGAAAATTTCACTAGTAGAACAACCACAGTGTTATATTTTGGACCATTTCATGTTCATCCTTGGGATACACCATAGTTTGGTGAATTTAATTATTCCATAGTAATGTATATATTCATAAATGTTATTTTATCATGTAGAACGCATTTTAATTTATCTCTAATGGACCTCATACTTGGTCATTCATCATGATATGGTGGTATTGAGGAGTTAGAATGTTATGTATGAATTTCTAAATGTTAAACATTCATTATATAGATAAAACATAAAATTTCAAGGAAATTTAAATTTTATAATACTTGTTGATATTTTAAATCAATATATCAACAAATTTTTATTTTTTAAAGGTGTCAATAAATCATTATGATCCTCATTTTTAGAGTTTTGACCCTAAGAACTTCTAATAGTGTTAACTATCAAATTATCAATCCTTGCCACATTTAACAGTGGTTCTATTGTACTATGGTATTAAGATAGGTCCTATAAAATTTTCACTTGGTTACCACTATATGTGGATACCTCCTAAGGAATTATTCTTTTGGATGTTACTTAGTTATCTCAATGAAATTCTTGTGAAAAAATTTTACACGTCTGATTTACTGGGGTTTGGTAGACCAATCTTGTTATTTATTTATAGTCATTCTAAATATATATATAGATCTTGTCCTGTCTAGGATTTGGATTTCTTTTTTCTTATAAATAGTTTTAAGAAATAAACATCCCTTTCAAACCCTTTAGTGGTTCTATAGCTAAATTTTGAACATTGGATATATTTCTGAATGAATGAAGAAACTGGGGAAAAGGTATTTTTCTACGTATAATGATGTTTACTTGGGAAAACACCACTTACAGTTCTTGAAATTTAAAATAAATGGAAAAAACATAAACAAAATGTTCATTTCAATTATTTTTATGAAATAACAATGGAATGGTATTTATAAAACATTTTTTATGTGTTAAGATAAAATTTAAAAAAAAAGAATATCATAAGATGATTCTAGAAACCGTGTTTAGACATGAATTGTGGCATAGTGACTACCTCCATGGTGACCACATGCAATAATGACAAATAATAATATTTTTTGAACTTTTGACTTCCTTCTTGTACCAACTTCGCTCAAAATAGATGAAAACATTGAAATAGAATGTTCACAATGATGAACAAATGATCACAATGTGTAGGGTTTCTATAGGCCCAAATATATAATCATCATATTGTTTTATAAGCTGTTTTAGATGGAAATTTAAAGAAATAATATTTTTGTTTAAATTATCAAAATCCTTCTTGAAGTAGAATTGATTTTATTGATTTATGATTATTTTATAAATTAAAATATAAAATTTTATATTATGGACATATTTCAAAAATTTATTTAAGACATTAAAAAAAATTATTAACATGATCAATGGTTTAAATAAAATAAATTGTATATTATATTGAACTTATATAACTTTATTACATAAATAGGAAATTTTAATTATAAACTAATAAAAGTGTTCATAAAAATCACATACGTCAAATATGAAGTAGTTTATATCAAATCCCTATAAATTATAATATAAATTTTTCATGTTGGATAAAAGTAAATTATTCAAGTTTATCTTTGTCTAAATTATAAAGTGTTTATAATTTATTTATCAACTGTTCATAAATTTTCTAACTCATGATTAAATATATGAATTATTGAATTATTTACTAATTCTCTTCTTTACTAGTAAATATAAATTATTATAATATACATGAACATGTGCTTTAGTTCATTATGTAAACACATTTATAAATTATAATATATACATTTATAGAGTTAATGATTTGGTATGGTAAATGATTTAGTTTTATTCTACGTTGACTTTGGATTTTTATTAGGTTATAAACCTAAATAAAGATGATGATTATAGTTTTATAAATATTGTCCATTATAACTATTATTGAATAAAATTCTCTTTTAAGTAAAGTATTCATGGGTCGATGTACTTTGGGTTGAACTACTCATTTCATCATCTAAACTAATTTTTATTATATTTTTAGAATAATCACACTTATATGGTTAAGTGAGAACCAGTACATCCATGAAGCAAAAATAGAAATACAAGACAAATCCCAATTAAAATTTCAAAATTTAGACATCCCCCATGAACATCACTCCAAATCAAAATTAAAATCATCAAAACCAATCCTGTTAGACCACCTTGAGTTATACACACGGAACATCTTTGTAGATCACCAAAATGATAAATACCAACCACCATTAAAAAGAATCATTTTTGAAGAAAACCATTAACTCCCCCATGTATTGGATAAGGGCTAAGGGGATTATGTCTTTTCTAGAAAAGTGGAGTTTGGCTACTAGTCTATCTAGTATTCATCTTATAGGTTTTATTGATTTCATTTTATTCTAATATTTTACATGAAAAAGTTTTATATACCATGTGAAAAGAATTTTTTGGAATTTGGATGAATATAGTTGGATTTTAAACTAGGTTAATAACACAAGATATTATTTATGTGAAGTGTTACACGTCAATATGGTTTGAAGATATTCTTTTATGAGAATATATTTGATTCCAAACATAGAAGAATGTATACATGTAAAGGAAATAACATGAGATAAGATAGTGAGAATAAATCCCATTAAAATACTAATTTTTAGATTCCTTCCAATGTAATAACATGTCAATACCTCTATCATACAATCAAGTAGGTTTATAATAAATCTAGGTTCCCATGGATTATATTATGTGTGGAATTGAGAATATAGCTAAACCAAAGAGTTTGGTAAAAAAACTATTGTGAGCTTTGGGTTTTCCTTATCTTGGTAGCCCTAGAATATAGGATTCCAAAGAAATATAGGTGATATTAATTATATATATATGATTAATTTGGAAAAAATTTATCCACATAATAATAAAATAATTTTATCTGATATGATTTACATGATTTCCATCTTAAGTATCTATGTGGTGAGAGGAAAACTAATGTGGACTCACGACATAGTGAAATGTGTATCTTGGACTAATAATGGAATGATGAATTTAAAAAATTCATAATTTTAGTGGGATAACTTTTAATCATAAACCTTATTAAATTAATGTAAAATATGATACATATCTGATAAACTCTTCTATTTTTAGATAAATACCATAAGCATCAACAATAATTTCGTTGATATTAATCCTTATAAATGAACATTATAATGAAAAAAGAATCTTAGACTGGTATAAAACATAATAATTTTCCTTAAGTGATAAAATAATTCTATGTATTAAATAAATTCCTTCCAAAGTAATAAATTTTTTAGTTTGTTCAGTAAGTGAGTTTTGATTATAGTGTTAAGGATATATGGATTCACATAAGGTTTAAAAATAAAAAAAATTAGTTTTGTATCCACTCATATAATCAATATAATTGGGTATTAATGAATTAGAGAAACTAGATATATCATTTAGTGAATATTATAGATCTTTAATTCTTTCTATCATTATTGTAAATATTTTGAAAATGTGAATGAGTTCAAAAAAATTACATGGTTTCCTCAAAGTGTCGAGGATTGATGAGAATGACATGTTATTTCTTGAATATTATGTTGTGTTGATAGTTTATATGTGAAATTTTTTAATTCAAAAAGATAATATTGGACTTGTAAAACTAATGGTTTTTATCATTAAAACATAATGGTAGTTTCAAGAAGAAAGGACATTGTTTATATATGATATAATTGTCCACGATACATGAAGAAGTATGAGAAACTTCTTGAAGAGTCCATGTTAGGTATTAATTTTATACAAATTAGTAATTATATTTTAAGGTTGTATGATGCCAAATGTATACTTTAAAAATTTTATGAGTAAACAAGAGTTCAAAATTGTGTAAATATTTGATGGATTTTTTTGTTTTTATATAAATTAGGAATCAAATGGTTTCTAAATCATGGAGTTGATGGAAAAGGAATATTTCAATCATTGATAGATCTCAATAATGTATGTGCAAATTTATCTTGTTTCTGTTATGTACTAAATTAAATTTTTTACTAACAAAGATCTGTTATGAACTACATGATATTAATGATACCCAAATGGTGGGGATTAGATCCAATTATATACCATTTTCTAGAAAAATATAAGGTAAAAAGGTTTTCTCTGGGATAAAATATTTTTTCCAATATATTAATTAAAAGATGAGGAATTAATATTCCACAACCTATGATTGGAATATTTGAAGAATAAATTATTATTTTCATAATATCACACTAAACACATAAAATACCTTATGAGATATAATTGAAAATAAAATATCCCCACCAATGGGAATAATTTTTATTATTTAAAAAAATGAGTTTGTGTATGTTAGTGTGATATTCTAAAGATTGTATAGTTTCTGAAAGGATAGTGGGAGTATGTTTTTGACTTAAAGTTGATAATTGATAAATAAAATATTATACTAGTTAAAATTCAAAATGAATTTCACTTTATATCCTAAAATAGTTTATGTTATATCTGTAAAGATAATTGCTATGAGTTAAATTTAGTTATTATAATGATCTGAATGGCACTATATATCCTATAGGATTTTAGGATATTTTGGTATAAACTTTTTGTAAATGGTTACATTTGTTACCAAAGTGATATCAAAGAAATAAATTGATTTAATTATTCAAATAATGATGATGATGAAGTTATAAAGGATATATGTAAATAATAAATGTTTTTTAACATCATATTATTTTTTTGCAATGGTTAATAAACAGGTATATGGTTTCTAAAAGGGTTCCCACTAATCCTTAAAAGTGAATTTATGCAAAATAAAAAAAATATATTGGAAGGTTTTGATACCTTTTTAAAGAGTTTAACATTATAAATACGATTCAAAACTCTCACCATTAGTCAAATAATTTTTCCTCATAGATTTT
The DNA here is from genome assembly GCA_963277665.1 of Viscum album. Classification (NCBI taxonomy): domain Eukaryota; kingdom Viridiplantae; phylum Streptophyta; class Magnoliopsida; order Santalales; family Viscaceae; genus Viscum; species Viscum album. Next base: position 661,103,462 of record OY728140.1, read on the forward strand.
ACTCATATATTAAGTTTGGTGGGAGAGTTATATTATACGGTCACATAGATATGTGATATTAATTTCATTGATATGTAATTAGTTTAAGAAAACCTAAAAGTTTCCACAAGAATAATTCTTTTCTAGCAGTATATCATATGTGATATGGTTACAAAAGTTCTTATATAATGTTTTGTTAAGTTTTATAAAAATATTTTATGATTATAAAATGTATCATGTTATACAAAAGATAGAATCTATAGTATTTTTCATTTATGTTGAATGGAAATATTACATGAATTTTAATAATAATTAACCTCTCAAAAGTTTATTTATACCAAACTAATGTTCATGAAGGATTATATATGTTTTGATGAATTGTTAAGGTTATCTTTAGTAGGATTATGTATATAAATATAAAATATACCCATGATTCCAAAAACCAATTTTTGGAAAGGGATAAACCCTAAATTATATATTATATAGAATTTCATAATCCTTTTCTTGGAATACTAAGGAAGAATGTTTCATATTTTTATTTTCTCATACTAGAGTTTAGTAAGATACTTTACATGAGAACATTTATACATTGATACCTTTCTGGTAAAATTCATAAGAAATAGTTAATCATGAATTTATTGGGTATGTTTCTGATCATGTCATTGGTTGGAGCATAACCACGATATGATATTCCCTCTCAAATTATGAGTTTGATATATAATACCTTGATTTAGATATATTTGAAATTGTTTGACCATAATGAGAAAGTATATATGATGTCATAATCTATTTGGGTGAGGGATAAGTAATGTTATAATCCACTTAATATGAATTAAATTCCATGTATTCATCAACCTAGTCAATCTATACTCAGAAAAAAATTAATATATGAGTAGATATATGGTATTTTCATACTCTGTGTATTATAGATAATTAATATAATAGAAAAAGGGGTCATATAAAAAGGAATACTTTCATCTGATGAAACTACTGAACATAGGTGTAGAGAAACATTTTATTAATTGAGATCATTCAAAATCTCTTTGTGGTTTGAGTTGTATTGATTTTTTTGTTCCAAGTGGAAAACTAAAGAGAGTGTGAATTAATTTTTCAATAAAATTTATTTAGAAAAAATTTAACTGCTAAATCCCCCAATTTGATAAAATTTTACAATTATAAAAGGTATAAACATATAATTTGATCTTTTGAAATGCCTTTAGAAATCATGATAATAAATAAATTAAAATACATTTTGAAATAATATATCTCTTGAAACTAACCTAATCATGTGGAACAGTATATAAAAAACTGGTTTATTTTAATTATCATATTATAGTTTTGTGTAATGTATTATAAAAAAGAAATTGGTTTGAATTTAAATAATTAAAAACATAACATATAAAGCGTAGTGGAATTTTAGATAAGGGGTTTGATCTCAAGATATAACTTAATACCCTACACATGGAAATCACAAGAAACCAAATAGTTTATTATAAAACAAACTGATCCACAACCAGGATCAAGTTTTTCAAATAACCAAGAAAAAGGTTATTAATGCATAGAGCCTATTCTATAGTTATGTATGGGATAAAACAAAATACCACGTCCCACATGACCACATCCATAGTTACTCAAGGAATAAAAAAGAAAATATTTGTGAGAGTATCAATAACTCTCAAGTTTAGATCATGAGAATGTGTTATATATAAAAACAGAGTAATGTAAAACATAGATTGAGAGTAAATCATAAACAGAATGAGAAATAGATAAAGGATAGTAAAATGTGATGTTGATCTATATGGATAGCTTCAATTATCTGGGAGTCATTTAATTTTCACTTTAGTATGAGCTTGTATAAGTTTCATAGTAGGTTTTTTAAAACATATTTTTACAGGGTTTTTTGAATGAGCCGAATCATTAGTTATTTTTTTATAATGAAATTTAATACTCTATTCACTTCATCAATTCCATTTGATTTATTTTTCTTCATAAAAATATCTTCATGAGAACTATCCATTAGAGAATAATAAATGAATTGTTAAATGAACTGCTGCTTCATTTAATTCTTAAAAAAATATAGGTTCAAGATTTAAAATTCTCTACAGATAAGTTATACATGAAAAGATATCTTTACTTAAAGCATGGTTATTTAGAACATCAACATTACATGGTCATTTTACATGAACATTAAGCATTTCAAGGTCTCATAGTCAGTTTATTCCTTCCTGTGGCCAATTTATTTTTTCTTGTGGTAGGGAATCATCTTCATGCAATTACAAAAATAAGAGACATAGTTAAAAAATTACTTAATAAAAATTTTACATAACTCGGAATGGTAACTTTATTTATTCATGTTGTATATAATTTCCCTTACTTGGTCACTTCACTAATTTGGATGGTCAGATCATTTATACTCGGGGTAGGTATATATTTTCCTCAAGGATGGTTGATTGTACATGCGGTAAGGTGATTCTCAATTCACGGTAAGCTCAATTTTAATTCATGATCAGGTGATGTACAACACATTGTAAGGTGACATTGTCAGTCAACCTTAATAGTTATTTTAAATTATTCACATGGTATACTAATTTCACATGTAGTATGTTTTCATGGTAAGGTCTAGACATATATTTTTTTGATAGTTTTTTCCAAAATGTTATTTAGTAACATATAACATGAAAATCATTAATATCATTATAAACAAGATTTGGAATCATTAAAATAAGAAGGTTTTGGTCTAAACCAACAATCTAACCCATTTTTATAATCACAAATCATGTAATTTAAAGTAAAATAAATTTAATATAACAAAATTATATGTATATAGTATTGAATTAACTATTTATAAATTCCCTAATATTATGAAATAAATTCAATAGATTTTAATTTATAATAGATCCCGCTTTTGGGATTATAAAAAAGTGATATAAAAGAAAAATTAAATAAATAATGTAAGATAAAAATGATAATAAAAGATGATATCTCATTAATATAGAAAAATATAGTAATAAGAAGAGTAAAAAATACTTATTAGAGATTCTATTTAGAATCTAAGTCTGGGGTATCCCTTATCTGTGAAGGAAGGATAGGGTCCTTTCCTATGGGAGTATAAGATAAGGCAGATGTATACTGAGATTTAAAGGATGAAGTAGGGTCACCAATGACTATATATCTAGAAACAGTTCATAGTTACTCAAAATAATTTCTTGTTGGTAGGTCAAAAGGGTTCATAGTATAGGATGTAGTGGTAGTAAGAAGATACAAATGAATGGTTGAATGAGATAACAGAATAATTTTATAATTATATATATAATTTTCCATAAACCTGTAAAAATCACAGACTACCCTATATATATACTCCAAATCTTGAAGTAAATTATATCTATACTATATAAAATCTTCCAAAACTAGATTCATATACTTGAACATCCCAACTTGAGACTTAAAAGATTGAGTCATGGCTAGATTTTTTAAATCCAAGTAAGGGTTATGAGAATCTTCTGTAATTCTGACTTACTGAATATTTATCTAAGGTAGTAATCTATATCCATCTTAATTGTTTTTATTTATTTACTGGATTTATAGGAATATATTTAACCACTACAATGGTATTAGTATTATTTTTTTAAAACCCATAAAACTTATCTTTTGTGTTCTTTTTAAACTCATCAATCATAATCTTAATTTCATCCTTAATGGGTTGTCTAATATTTTATTCAAAAAAATGACTAGCTGTAGAAGATGGTTTGAATAAGGATTATGAAATACTGAAGACATAAACCTCTGGTATTTATGTTTCATCATATTGGAAAGTCTATTTTAGGAAGGACCCAATTATTCTTTACGATTTAAAATCACATTTTTTATAAAATTCATCTATAGATAAAATTTTAGTTGAAGATTATCAATCACAAATAAAATTTTCCACCTAATGATTTATTCTCTAAAAGTCAATAATGAATTTACTAAACAAAGAAATATATCCTGTAAAACACTCATAAGATCAGATTTTACTCTATCCAAATCATCCTTGAGAACATATGATGTAGAAATTATATAAGTAGGTAGATTATAAGCTTATTGCATACCATATTTCTCAGAAACATCCACTGCTAATTAAACTCTAGCTGGATGATATGAAATTATAGCATCTATATCCAATTATTGTCTATTCAAAAGTTTATACTTGTTACTTTTCCTTTCAAAAGTTTTTAAACTCCCAAACACATTCTTAAAATCATATTTTACTAACATTGTATGATCCAAGTTTTTTAGAATATATTTGTTGAAAAATACTTTCTTAATGAATATAGAAAGAGTTTATTACTAAATAAATATAAACATTATATTATTTAATATGATACATCAGACTAACTAAGATTATGGTCTATCAGACTAACAAAAGTTATATCCATTGGTCTGACCATAGTTTAGTTCATCAGACTGACTAAAGTTATATCCATTGAGTTGACCATAGTTTATTTCATCAGTTGGACCATAATATTCTTTATCAAACTGAAAATAATAAAGTACACTATACTATTAATTTTTTATAATCATATTGTCTCAATTATTTATATTGGATGGAATTTATTACATCATTGTAATTGTTCTATCAAAACAACATTTAGTGGAGATGTTTTGTTGAGTTGTCTAGTGAATATTGTCCAAGTCACTAGAAAAAAAATTAGAGATTAATAAAAAAAATACTATTGTTGGTGGGATGCCTATAAATAGGATTACCTTTGAGGAGTTGGGAGCTGATTAATTTTTCTTCTCAACATGTCTGAAGATCACCCTTCCTCGACATCTTGTTCTTACTCTTAGTAATCTTTAAGAGAGTTTTGTTTCTAAGGACTCCATTTTTAGTATTTTAAATTCCTTATTGTAGTTTTTCTTTTTTATTAACTTGTTACAATAAAGTTCTTTATTGAGGGATTATAGTGATAAGAAGATAGATGATACCAATTAGGTTGGTTAAGGGATTTCTATGGATTGGAAAATAAATTTTATATCTATATTTAGATTGAAGTATTTTTGGGTTTTAGAAGATAGATCATATTCTGATCAATTTATTTATGTCTTTATTGATGTGGAAATACATACTTTATAGTTAGGTTAAAAATTATGGATATATTATTTCAGTATTTATAACTTCCTTAAGTCTTATAGTTAAAGAGTATAATATTTTTGTAAATCTTTTAATTCATTATTACATTGTAATAATTTTTCTTATTACTTGTTTTAAAAAGTTTTATATTCTATTTTATATTTTATAATTGAATATTTATTTTAATAAATATTTCAAATATATGATTAAAAGGATTGTTTGTATGCCTGTTTAGTAGCTCTAATTTATCGAAAGACTTATGACTATGATACCCATACTATAATCATTAGATGACTTTTAAGTATGATTTTTTAACCAACTACTTTTTGGGTTTTAATGTTATTTGAAATTTTTAAACAATAATTTACCCCATTATTATAGCCATCATAAGAACTTATGATCCAATAATTGGTATCATATGAGGTTCTATTATTTTACATGTTGTGTTTTTACTTTTATTTTATACTAATTTTTTTAAAAGTTTTACAACTCTGATTATAAATAGTTTTTCAATAAATTATAAGGACTCTAATGTGTATATTAGATTGAGATTTTTCTATAATATAGCGGGTTTAAGCAATGGTACTCTCAAAAATTTGAATCTGAGAAGACCTACAATTTTTTGTGGTATTAATTATTAGTATTTGAGAGATATAATAAAGATGTTTTTTATAAATACTGGTTTTGAAAAAATTATTATGTTGACTGGTAATTATAATATTCTTATGAAGGATGTTACTTCTTTTATTAATTAAGTGAATTTGGAATATTAGATGAATTATAGAGTAAAGAATACTCTATTATGATCTATGGATAAAAACAATTAAATTCATATATAACCTTTTCAATCTAAAAATATAATTTGGAATAAATTAAAATTAATACATTTTGGAATTTCAATGGTTATTGAAATAAGAAGAGTTATGCTCCAGCTGATAATCAAGATGTATATTTCATACTTTGTGAGATAGTTTCCAAAATTCATCAAATATTTATCACTTGTTTAAATAGTTTACAATCTCTTATAGATAAATTTATTAGTGATGAAATATTGGTTAAAAATATTATTGAGATCATACCTCATGAATGGGATTCAAAGAGGATTTCTTTGGATGACACTAGAACAATTACTTAGATAACTCTTGATGATCTTTTTGGTACTCTTACAAATACGATAGAATATTTTATAGAGATACAAAAAATATGAAAAAGGAAAATAGATGAGTTTCTTATGATATAGATTCAAATGTTCCTAGTAAATTTCAATCTGCTGATAAAGTTTCAATGTAAAATAAAGAATAATGTTATACTTGAATCATGTAGTAGTTCATCAGAATAATATAGAAATAAATTGTTTAATATTAACAACTTGATGAAAAAAATATTTGGAAAGAATGATTTATGATATAGATATAAAAATATTCAAAATGAAAGAAGTGAAAAAGTATTATTTAGAAGTTATAGGTTATGAATGTAAGAAATTCGGACATATCATACATGATTTTCCTAAACTATAAATAAAGGATAAAATGAAATAAAATATAATTGGAATTACAAGAAGTACAACAAGAACAAAAAAATGAGTCTGAAAGCTTCATGTATTTGGAGTGCTATTTTTTGGAGAGATTTCATCTAAGAATTCATTAGATAATGAATGTTCTGGTTAGAATAATACCATATTCTATGTGGAAATTCAAAAGGCTAACAAATGTTTCATGGCTAACGTAACTGATAAATCTCTGAAAAGTTATACTTTAAATGTTAATTACCCTGATAGTAATTATGATAATAGTTCCGCATCTTCTGATGAAAAATCTTCTTCATCTGATGAAAAACTATTTACCATTTTTTGAAGAGGTTTATTGATTTATTAAATTATTAGATAATTAAAATTGTAATATTAATGAAAAAGAGTTTTTTTCTCAAGAAAAACATTTGAAAAAAATAAAAGAAATTATACATTGACTACTGAAATATTGGGTCTTTTCAAATAATTATAAAATACTATTTTTAGAAATAATTATCCTTAAAAAGAAATTTTTAAGACTTATTTTGAGAAAACTAGTTTACTAAATACTGTAGAAAAAATCGTCTTAATAAAAATTATATTGAAGAAAAAAATTTAGTTGTAAAATTGAATTCATAAATATCTAGTTTGAAAAATATTTTTCCAAATTTTATCACTGGTAAGGAAATATTTGATAAGATTTATAATCATATTAGAACTCGTATAGGTATCTTGAGAAAGCGTTCTACAAATAGAAAACTTATTTTTTAAAATAATTAATTTTTTTCAAAAGGTGTTCAATTTTCAATAAATTTCAAAATGGTGGTAACCATATAAATAAGTGTTCATAGAAAAAATTAAATCTTCAAAATTTTAGAAGCCCTATTTTTTAAAATAATTGACATTTACTAAAACTGGTAAAGTAATCATAAAATATACGTTCTAATAATAATGGACCCAAATTGGTTTGGGTTCTGAAATTCTAATCTTTTTATTTTTAGAAAAATAAGGAATGTATTGAAAAAAACAATTGGAACATGTATAGTGGTTGTTCCAAACTTGTAACAATAAAAAAGGATTTATTAAGAAGATTACAAAGATGAAAGGGGGTAAAGTAACTATTGGAGATAACTCTCTAGGAAAAATTATTAGTATAGGTAAAATTGTTCTTATTGAAAAATCTTCAATCTCAAATGTTTTTTTATATAGTCTATATTTTTAGGAATCAAAAATTTTTATAAAAATTTTCAAAATCAAAGATTTCACTTATAGTTTTGAGAAATAATTTTTTTACTAAATTTTTTCATAAAATCTATTTTAAAATAACATTATAATATTTCATTTATTTTAGAAAAAAAATTATAGGTTACTGGATAAAACATTTATACCGAAATTCAATTTTTAATCCAAATAGGTGTTATTATAATCTTTTATTTTTTTTAAATTATCCATTACTTTTCATTTTCTTTGTTATTTTAAATATTCTTTAGTTATTGAAAATTTTCAATTTGTTACAAATTTTAATGTTTATTTAATCAAACAATAATTTAGTTTGATTAATTTTTTTCCTAGAAAAATTAAGATTTGATAATATAATTATGAAATCATTTTTGGAAAAACTCAACCGATGAATCAGAATAATGTTTTTAATCTAATCCATTAAGTCTCTACAATTATAAAGGGTCATCCCCTAAGCATATATATAATGGAGTGGGTCACCGTTTCCCATATCAATTCTTTACATTTTCTAATCACTCTTGGCACTTTATTTATTTCTCACTTTTGAAAGATTCTCATACATTTATTTTGATCATGTCGACATCAGTCTCATTATGATGGAATCTACTAAAGAATTTACAAAGCCAAAAGTGTTAAAGGAAAGATTTATTGAGAAAAAATATTATTATAATTGTGACTGTATTTTGAAAATATTTTTAAAATTTAAAGGATTGGATAATATTTGAATATAAAAAGTTAACTTTTATTTTTATTATTTGATAATTGATAGGTAATTCTATTATTTAGTGAATTTTAGAATGAAATATGATCTGGAAGTTATAGTTTTCAATTTTCTGAGAAAATTTGACAATGATATGAGAAAATTTCATGACATTTTTTATTAGGTTTCCTTATCAATATAAGGTAGATAAACATGATTATATTTTTGTTTCTTTATATTGAAGAAGTTAAGAAAACCTCTATAAAATCCACAATGTTTATGTTTCCTTGATTCATAAATAAAATTATAGTTAATTATATGTAATATTTTCAAACAAATAATTTGTATTATGTGGCTCGAGAAAATGTTTTACTAACTAGGGAGGAAACAATGTAAGGAATAAAATTAGTTTTCAATCTAAAATTAAGAAAAATTATCAAAAAATCACACAAGGTAGTGTCTGATGTATAAGTAATTAAAGATAAAGAATTAGTTAAAGTGAAAAATAAAGCAGATTCCTCTCTATCCAAGTAACAAAATAAACATAAATTTATGTTTGATGAGGAATTTTATAAGTAGATGTATAACAAGGCTCAAAAAATCTAGGGGATCCAATTTTTAGACTTCATAAAGTGGAGGATTTAGATTTAAAGATAAAAATAACTAAGAAAATGAAAGATTGTGAGAAGAAGAAAACATATAAGAAAAGAATTCCAAAATAAATGGTAATGGAAAACCAGATTAAAGAATTAAAAGAAGAATTATAGAATCTTCCTTTATAAATATTTATATTATCAATTGTTTAACCAATTCATCATTTTAGAAAACTTTCTATAACCGATCATACATTTCAATATCCATTATCACCAACAAAGTTAGATTTTGTAAAAACATTAGTTATTCCAAATATTATTGAGAGTAAAGAGTAAATAGTATAAGTTACACCTCAAGTAAAAAAGTTCATAAATCTATTCAGAATTCCATAAAGGGTGTTTTATGATCTATGTGGTAGTAAGGGAAAGATATAGAATAATAATAAGAATAATAATAAGTAAAGAAATAAGGAGAAGAAGAATAAATATCATCAGAGACATCAACACCCTCTTCTTCTTTGTCGACTCAATCCAATATAAATCTAATGTTATATTTTAATATTAATGAAAAATAATTGTAATATGAGGATAAGAAAGAACAAAATTCCAATACCAAAATATCAAACAAAGAAGATACCAATAGGGATGTTGATGTGGTTAGAGTTTTAGATGATGTAACTGTGAAATAAAAAAAGATGGATATTAGGCAATATCAAGATATATTTATAAGGATTAAATAGATTCATCAAATATATTAGTTTTTGAATATTAAAATAGGATTGAATATATTTTTCAAACCTTGAAGAAAATAACTAACTCAATGTCTTATATATCGAACATTGAAGCCCAATGCAAGAAGATCCAGAATAGTTTGAATCAGAAATTAGAGTCTTTGAAATTATTGATTGAACCTATTGTTTTGAATGAGGATGAGTTAAATTGTTTCAAAGATAAATATAAGGCGTGAAAAATAAGGTTTAATCAAATTTTTAATTTTTCAATACAAGTGGATGGATGTTTAAAATCTCATGATGAATATTTTTAAGAACCCAATAAAGTATATTTTTATATAGCTTATTCCTTTGAGAAACTATCATCAGATGTGTATAATATGTTGATGTTTGTAGAAAAGTTAAAATACATGTTAGACTCTAGGAATTAAGAAATAGATAAAATCAAGGAAGATATTAAAATGTTTAATGATGAGAATTCAATATTTTTATTATTTCAAGAGTAGTATTATAGGATGAAGGAAGAAAACAAAAAGATCAAAATCTTTGAAGAAGAGGTACTTAGTTTGAAATCATAGAATCAGATGTTCTTAGTGATAGAAGAAAAAAATTTCCAATCTTGAATAAAAATTTTAAGAGACTGAGAATAATCAAGATGATTTTTATAAGATGAAATCCATTTTCAATAATATTTATATGAAATAATAAACATTAATATTTTTTAACTCTTGATATATTCAGACCAATCAAACATATTACATAATATCTTGTTTAATTTAACTATTCTCTAGGTACACTTTGTTTAAATATTTTACAATTTTTTTTGTTTGAATGTTATTTCTTTTTATCATGGTTGAATTTTTATTCAGAAAAAAAAAATTTATATATACTTTATAATATTTTAATAAAATTAGTTACATTCCATTTTTTGAAAATAAAAAAGGGGAGAAATTATCAAATGGGGAGAAATTACAATAGGTGAAAAACTTATTAATATGGAGAATATGATAAGGGACATTTTATTCTGACAATGTAATAATATTTCTTATTGGTTGAAGAATTCTTAACAAAATGAAGATTATTAAGACAGGGGATGTTAGGATAATTAAATGAGAGATATTTTTTATAGATAATTTCTTTGAAGTTTCTAAATTTTAAAAGTATTGTATGTTTTTCAAAGTTAATAGTTTTTCATTTTAAGTATTATGATTTTTGATTTCCTAAAAAAGGGATATCTTTGAGTCAAAATTTATAATTTATACTATTCCTTTCCTTGGTTTTTAAAATAATGAAAACCTTATTAAAAAATTATTTTAATATAATTATAAGATCTGTGTTTTTTAGAATGTTTTTATATAAGACATGATTTTCCACTTTATACAGAAATAGTTTTTAAATAAATGGATATAAACTTTATGTTACTTAATATGATATATTGTACTGATTAAGAGTCTTATCTATCAGACTAACCAAATTCATATCTATCTTGCTGACTGTAGATCTATTCATAGGAATTACCAAAGTAGTATCCATCTGACTACCCGTAGTTCAGTTCATCAAATTGACCATTGTTTAGTTTATTAGAATAAAAATATTATAGTCCATTAGAATATTAAAAGTTAATAATAGGATTATTGGAATTATTTATATAGGAAAGAAGTTATTATAGTATTATAATGGTTGTATCAAATAGACATTCAATGGATAGCTTTTGTTGAGTTGTCTAGTAAAGATCATTTGATGTCGTTGTAACAAATATTTAGGTTCACTAAATATATGACCATTGGAGGGATCCCTATAAATTAAAGGTCATTTCAGGGGATAGGAACTGTTTAATTTTTCAACTCAACATGGATAAAGATCATTCTAAATAAAAATTTATTCCTTTCACTTTGTAATCATTATGATACATGGATTTATAAGGAATCAGTTGTTCCAAATTCCTTAGAACATATTTTCTTTTGTATTCTCCTGTTCTGATTAATGTTTAGTTTGAGGGATTTCGGTGATAGGAAGACATGTGATATTGATATGTCTGAATTATTTTTTCCAGGTGAGGGTAAGACGTAGCTTATATTGATCTTTATGTCGAGGGATTCTAGGTTATTATATGATAGAGCTTATTCTGATCATTGTATCAAGGTATTTCTTAGTGCATAAAGATAGACCTTACATTTATTTTGAAAACTATGAATATATTTAGTTTTTATTTTTTTTAATTCCTTAAATGTTAAGTTTAAGGAGTATAATATCATTTATAAAGCATTAAAATCATTCTTACTTGGTAATAAGAATTAATATTTCTTATTTTATTAAAAAAATTATATTAAATTGTGAAATTTATATTAGAATGTTTTTTTTCAAAAAAAATTTAATATCATATTAATCATGTTGATTGTAATAACATTTAGTAACTCTTATTTATCAAAAGAATTTTAATGCTGATACATATACTCTGGTCATTATATGACTACTGAGTCTGGTCTTTTTAACAAAAGAGGTGTTGGGTTATTATGTTAATTTAATTTTTTAAACTATAATTCACCCCCCCCCCCTTATAGCCATCAAAAACTCTTATGATACAATAATTCTTCCTCATTAATAGAAGGAGTTTCATCCCCATCATCTTCACCATGAGCACTTCCTTTATCATCTTCTTAACATTATTGGTTAGTATAGCACCAAATATATCATAGAGAGTCTAGTTGAATGAATGTCTTATAAGATATACCAAAATCCTGTCTTCAGTATCTATAGTAGAAACTAGTGATCCCTACAGAACTCTCTGAGTAGAAGGTATTGATGTTCCACCATGTCTGGATGATTTTCCCCTATCATCATCATTAGAATATAGATAATCTAGACTGAACCCAATACATTAAGGGGACTTATCTCTCATAGAAAGTTCATTTAGTTTAGGCTTTCAAGGTGTACTTCCAATTGAAAGAGATCCTTCTAAATTACTTTCATCAGAAACATCAGAATCATCCAACTCTAGCTTATATCCACTAATAGAAACATATGTGTTAACCAAATCCTTTGACTGAATTTCTTCTTCATGTGATAGAAAGGGTTAAGGTGGTTTATGGGGGGAAAGGATATGATAGGAGAGGATTCCCTACAATACTCATGAGAAGATATTACTTCCTCTTTAAAATCAACGATTTCATCCTTTTCTTATTCATTGTTCTCACCAAAAACAATCTTATCATTTGAATATTGAACTACTTCATTAGGTTCAAGACCTGGATCCTCACTATCGTAAGGACTAACATGGTACTTTACAATATCAAACCTTTCATATACCTTCTCTGAGTTAGTTACTAATTTCTTTTTCCATGGGCTCAACATAATTTCATTTGCTTAAAAATACTTTGTCTATGTAATAGGACATATAATAAGGTAATATTTCTCTCCCCCTCAGGAACTAAGCCTTTTTACTCTAACATGGAGTAAATAAGCTTTGGGTGAGGGAAATAACTGAATTTAGAAGCATTAATACACAATTCAATCATATTTCTTATAACATATATTTAGAGGTTAATCTGAACACAATTATTCATGAAAAATAAGAAAAAAAGATATTGATGATGTAAGGTATTGAAATATCAATTTCTTAGACAAACCTGATGTCAGATAAATATAAACAGCATCATTAATTCACCACCTAACTCAAAATAAGTACTTATTATGATAGTTCCATTCCCAATGATATCATATAAATTATTTTGAAACTCAATGTGTTTTTGATTAACTGGATACCAGCTTTGGTAATCTCTAAATTCACCTCTGTGAGGTGCACTCAAATAATTTTTCCATAACATTAAAGAAATTATAAAATATTACCATTTTTTATTGACTTTACTATATCATTTTTCTCTATAGGTAATAACACAATTTGAACATAATACAATTAAAAATATTTGGATAAAAAGGCTTACTATTCTATTTAAACCAAGAATCTCACCCCAATTCTTGAATCACTTTCTAGACAAGCAGTTAACTTGATTTCAAACACTATGCATTGATTATTTTTTCTTATAGATATATGATGATCAACAATGTGTGGATTATTTAGCTTTACTATCATGAATAAATTTTTAACTCTTCAAATACTTCAAAGGAGGTGAAAAAATATGAAATGTGGTTTCAAAGATGTGCTTCATGTTCAGAATTTTTTATTTGATTTGGTTTCTCAAAATATTCAGGTTGGTGAGAGAGAAAGTTTCAAAAGTAGAAGGTTCACATAAAAGAGATAGGGATATAAATTTTCAGATATTTGGATTTCAATTAAATTTAATGATTTTAATGAAAAAATTATACTTTTGGAAAAGATAGGTATTAACTCAGATTTTTATTTGAAATGAATTTTAATCATTTATGAAATATTATGATTATATACTCAATTGAAATCCACAAAAACATTTTAATAAAATAATATAATTAAATAGATAATTTAAGCTCACTAACTGTTGATCTATGATAATAAGGCCACAGTAGGTACGCTGACAATGACCTCATGGTAGGTATGTTAACTATATAGATAAGAGGATTATAGTAAGTAAGTACTGAACATGTGAGAAAATATTAATAGTATGTATGGTGATTGTGTGATTTAGATTTTATGATTGGTATATTTATCGTATTACCCAAAACTCATGGTCCGTATACTAACCATGTGAACCACACTATAATGTTACATCCATATAATTTTAAAAATAAAAAATTAAATTTAAATAACTAAAGTTAAATTTAAAATATTTTGACATAATTTATCAGGACTAATTCATGTAATATATAATTGATTCTCTCATATTTCAAATTATTTATAAATTTATCAATAATTATATGTTAAGTAAAAATGAACTCGAGAGTTATATAATGTTTTTCAAAATTATCTCTCAAAAAGTGACGTCTTATATCAATATGATTTATTCTATATTATGAAATAGGATTTTTTAAGACACTTAATACCCTTTTATTATCAAAAATTTATATAGACATGTTGGAATTTATATCCATATTATAGTAATATATATTTCATCCACATAATCTTTTCATAATAATAGCCTGCAACAATGTACTCAACTTCAAAAGTAGAGAATACAATTAAATTTTGATTCTTACTATACCATGACTATAACGAACCTTAATTTTTAAATTATATTTATTTCCTGAGTAAATGTGTGTTATATTATATTATAAACAAAAAAACATATGACTTTAATAATGATCAATACATTAGTCATCTTAAAACGTAATTAAAATTCCAAAAATTGCAACTAGAAAAAAATTATAATATAAAAACCGAAATGGGAAAATATGGATCGCCTCAATTAGTTAGAATCCTAAACCACATGGAAAACACTATATAAATAAAACAAAATGTTTTAAATCTAAAATATATAACTTAGATAGTAATTGTAGTAAATATTTAATGAAATTATAAAGTGGTATGTATTGAGTATAAAGGGAAATGTGACCATTGGGATTTGATCGTTATAAGAACATTAGTCAAATATAACCATTATTCAATATAACTATTGTAAAATTTGACCATTGAGAACTATACCCATTTTTAATAATTATAACATTATAATTATTATTTATCAGTAATAATGAAAAATGATAATCAATGCATAGATGATAAGTGATGGCCTCAACCATTATATTCATGTTGTATAGAGGCCATTTTTCATAACTTGGGAGGGAGGTAGCATCACTGGGGTTTTCCCTTGACCAATCCCAAGATGAGATTCAACAAGTGAAGCTAGAATGAAATATCCTATGGTATAAGTTAATGTTAGTGGAAATTATCAGACGATCGATGTTAGCTGATCCACCCTATTGATCTATCACCATCGAATACCACACCTTTAGGTCATAATCAAGTGTTATAATTGGTTATGTATCCATGAATTAGTTACTTATATTTTAATTACTTCTTTAAAAAAATTTGTATTCCATAAATTCTATTTTATGAATATTTTTTATAGATATAATATATGTTTAATTAAGACGAATTTGATAAATGTATTTTTTATAAACAAATTATAATTTTCAAAAAAGATATAAATTTTTATAATATACTTAGTTATTCTAATTAATATTTATTTCAATGAATTATTATTTTAAAAATACTCTTTTATATATAAATGATAAAATAATTTTATTATTTCCAAGGAAATTTTTACGTGTCATAATTCTAAATTTTCCTTAAAACCCGTTATTTTTTCAATAAATAAATATTTTTATTTTTAAAAGTTCAAATTCATGTATTTAGATAATTATTCTGATAAAATAAACATCATTATTTAAATCATCATTCTTAAATTAGGTTAGGTTGAATTTATGGAAATTTTCTAAAATAACATATTTTTTCAAGAAATGTAAAAATAAAGATTAGGGTTTTCGGTATGATTAATTACTTGATAGTTATTAAATAATCATATAATAATAAATTAAACAAAGTAAATGAAATAAAATACTTCCTTTTATTCATATAAAGTATTTTAATATATTTTAATCAATTTATGAATCCTATACGTGACTTTCCAATGTCTAAAATGGAATCATGTACTTTAAAAACATTACTTTGTGGAAACTTTACTTTTCAATTACACAATATGTAATAAAAAAGATGATATGTTCCAATGGGTTAAAATAACTTAAAATGGGTCCCAAATATCCAAAACCATGGGAAAAACATTGGGTAAGATAATGGTTATTCATTTTCTATAACCTAGATTTCCCATGACTATATTTAGAAATTATTAAACAAATCATCCACTTTTTCTCTAAATACCCACCAATTTCTCCCTTCAATTTCACTACCAATACATTATTCATGTATTTATAGAATTTTTCAACCCAATTATTCCCCTAATAGTATCCTAAATTTCCAAAGGTCCAATTATGAAAGCATTAGGATTAACACTTCATGGTAATGGAATTGTCCTTCTTTTCTATTGTCTTCTTAATCCCTTTTTTGTCATTTTCAAACTTCCACTTTTTGGTTGAGGTGGAACCTCAAATAAACTAGATATAAATTTTAAAAAACATCCATGATAATAATTACATAACTAAAATAATCCCAATTTCCACATTCAAATTTTAAAATTCAAATTCAATCATTAGAAACCATAAAAATGAGGGTAAGAAAGCAGCCTGAGAAACCAAACATCAAGGAGAAACCTCACCACCATCATCATATATCCATACTATCATCACATAAATATCACATCCATCACATTATCACATCACTAGGGTCATCATCCTCATTGTCTCATCACTTTCTTCCACTTATCTATTGACCACCACCTGCACACCAACACCACCGTCTCATAGAGCCTCCTTTCTCAAGACTTTTGTAAACTGGAATCTTCCACCACCATCATCATTACCAATAAATACCACACCTGAATGTTGAAACCCCTTAATAGAATCATGTAAAAACCACCCATCACCAAACCACATAAAATCTACAAAATAAATCAACCAAAAGAAGATCATGCCTCCAAGAACACCGATAACCACTTGAAATACACCTCCCAAATCATGCATGACATCCACCTAGACAGACCGACCAAGGGAGGAGAGTTGATACCAAAAGATATTGAAAAGTATGAGAATAATGGATACTTCATAGGGAGTCATGATCTTTATAGACATTTCCCAACCAAACTAAAACCCCTCCATCACCTGAACCCATGTCGGGCCTCCTGGAACCCCCCAACACAATGCACAACACAACCCATAACCTCCTAGAAACAATCAAACATGAATGACCTAGAAGAGAGAAGTGGATATAGTGGCCAATGGGGAGTACAATTGGACAGAAATTCCATATAAAGTCGCAACCATGGATGCACTAGAATCACCATTAAGCATCATCGACAAACCTTCACCAAGAAACCAGATACCACAAATCTGTTGAAACACCTCAACAAAAATAGAATCGCAACTCATAACGATCATGGAATAAGGAAGAGAAAAATGGTACTGAAACCCTAAAATGATCATGTAACACCCCAAGCTTCCACAATTCGCTTCTCTTTCAATAATGCAATAGCTTGCATTGTACGCTAGTTTGAGATTCTAACACACCGCGACCAATCAAAGTAGTTGTTATGAATATTAATACCCACTTATTGAATTATATAAATTTTACATTTCAAAATGGACTTCATTTTTGGTTTCGTAATATCAAAATTAGCCTATATTGAATTTTTTGTGTTTTTATGAGAAATTCCAATTTTCTATGAATAGAAAAAATACGTAAAAACAAATTTTTTAATAAAAATAATTTGTAGTGATAAATTATACTATTGAGTGGTTTTAAAGTATAATTAGAATATATTTTTACCATTTTATCCAATGGTGGTCATTATAATTAATTTCACTTTGAAATTGGACATAAACAATTGACAATCTGTTGATATATATTGGTTCTTAAAAACACGCTATTTGTTGTGACAGTAAGAATTAATTATTAAACTAATTAATTCAACTTATATGTTTTGAATTTAGTAAAATAGACCTCATTTTTTAATTAGGAAAATCAAATATAGCTTAGGGTGAATTTTTGGTATTTTTCTGAAAAACATCAATTTTTGATGAATAGTGAAACCACTAAGTGGTAGTTAAAAACTGATTTTTCATTTAAATGAAATTTTACCTCTTCTGTGAATTTAATTTCAAAAATACGACATACATGGTTATAATTAGGAAGTAAAACGTGGTTCAATGAGATTAAAATATTTTTTGGTGAATAGTAAAGTTTAAGTTCTTTTAATCGCGATTAAAGATAATTAGTTTAATTTAAGGTAAATATAATGTTATAATAATATGAAATTACCTTTACACTTGTCCTACACTTATTGGATGAGTCATGGCCGACCAATAAAATCCATGGGTAAACTTGTGGACCCCATGGATCCACTTGGGTAAGAAAATGACATTAATAACTTTTTATTTGAAGTAAAAATAAAATTGTCACAAACATGTATTGTTTTACAAAAACAATTATTACATGGGATTATATAAGTTAACCTTTTGACTATAAATATTTATTGGAAAGATAAAAATATTTCCTACATCATGGTAATTTGTTTAAAATTTATAGACAGTAAATAAATTAAATTATTTATGACACCATGATGATGCAGTGATTACCTCATTAATTAACGATTTAAATAAAATGAAAAGATAATGAAAAATATAAGCCATAAACTTTCCAAAAACCTATTGGATTAGTATATTTAGAACCCTTATCACCTTATCCTAGAAATATATAATTTTGGGACCATTAAAATCTGAAACTCATTATATAATAATGTAACATCTCATGACTTTCCAAGAGTGCCCGTCCTCTCCTCTTATAAAAGGCCCCCAACTCTACCACCATATTCACACCATCAAAGCCATTTTTCTCGGCCAACATCTGCCCAAATAATCTCTCAACTTCCCTATCTTACTCCTAGAAGCCTAAATTTTGGCATAAGTTTTCCCAAGTAAGCCTTTGGCTCAAATCGAAAAGAGTTACCCGATTTTAAGGTAATGTATTCTCTTATGTTCGTTTGTTTTATTTTGCTTCTCCAACACTTTAAACTGTTTTTTTTTCATTTATTTTGTAACAAAATCAGTATATTAAATATACTAGGATGTTTTTATGAGAATTATTTGATTTTAACTTACGCACACCTTTTTCTATTGGTTAAAGAACATACTGTTTCTGTGGGTGGAGAATTACTCCCTCACGAAACGATGATTGTTCAATATTCTTTTAACACCTCTCATGGTGTCCATTAAGATGTCACTATATTTATATATGATATATATTATGTTTATGTTTTCCTTACTCTTCAGTATTTTTCATTTATGGAATACCTTTATGATTTCAATTATGGGTAAACGCGGTAATTTCATTTTAGGAAGTGCGGACTACCGCCCCCTCAAAGTGATTTGAATCGTTAATGCCATATGTGGGAGGTATAAAGGATGTAGTAAATGATATTTTATATGATATTATAATTGAATTATAATATACATTTATATCATTATGATTTCATTCCATTAAATACTAAATAGAAATGAAAGTAGTGTTCATGCGTACGTACAGCTTACCATCTCCATGAACGGTGCATTTCATTTCTTACCTCTAAATGTTATGTAATATTATGAATGAATGTATATAATGGATATATATGATACATATGATATCTACATCATGAATATAATTCTGTATATGATGGATATTTTACCACATTAACAACTTGTAATTATAAGAAGTTTATTTTTGACTGAAGTACCAAAGATCGAAAAAACGACCATTATTAACATAAATAATTAAATAATGTTCATAACATGGGAATAAGTGATATAAAAGGAATAATTAACTTGAAAAAGGTTATTAAACAAGTATAAATTAACTCTAGTTTATTATTCAGGAGGTTAAAAAATGATCGAGTCAAGTCAGACACGAGGTAAGGGACTTCGTCTCAATCTCCTTTCATTGAGGCATATTTTGTTTTATACACAACTTTCTTTTATACAGTGTATAAACCCCTTTGACTTTTACGTTTATTCAAAAGGAATATTTTTTATAAAAAAAATTACTAAATGAAAAAATCGAATGTTTTTTATCGTACGTATGCGGCGACAATGAATTCTCTACCTCCGTAACCATTATTTGTGTTTCAGCTTCCTCTATAAGCCAGGACTTTTTTTAAATGAAAAATATATACCAAGTTTTAATTTTATTTTATTTTGGTATTGAAAATGGTTTTGATAATGTTTTTATTATATCAATGTGTTGTTTTGATATCTTGTGATTAAAATGTGGAAATTTTATTTTTCCTTTATTCATGTTTTATGTGATACGATTAGGTTATGGTTTATGATATGTTTAAACCTTTTCATATAAGGAATTCATTGGACTTAGTATGTGACGGGTGGAGCCCTCTATAGCTATTTGATGCATCGGTAGGTCTCATGAGACAAACTAGTGTCTTGGCACGAGGCCTTGACAAAATCTTATTTGTATTCTTGGGACGAGGCTTTGGCTACATGGTTATGATATTCTGGCATTATGCCTTCCATCATTATGAAAGTGGTTATTGGTATTGCATGTGAATATTCGACTAGTAGAATATCCATGTGAATAAGTATATAGAATTATTTCATTTTATTTTTTTCCATATTATGACGAAGTTCATGTTTAAAAGGATTTTTTTTTGTTATACATTGCCATAAATATTTATGTTTATTTATGAAAGTTTCTGCTATATTGTTATCCTTACTGAGCATCTGAGCTCACCCCTTTCTATGTTTTAATTTTTCCAGGATTTGAATAAATATTTTATGACGGACCTGCAGGGATAGTCTAAAGGGGATATGAGTGTGGACTATGGAGACCATGTTATTTTAGTTTTTCACTTTATGATGTAATGTATCATTTATGAATGTATCTAGTGTTTCCAAGGCTACTAAACTAATCGGTCTTTCGAGACTTGATCTTTTTTTATCATGCCAGTGTTACGTAATAATGCACTGACTCTAGGTAACTGGGGTCATGGTGTTATATAGAATGGTACTGAAACCCAATTATGAAAACAATTATAGTGCAATATGAAGAGGTTTCAAGGATGAAACCCTAAACAAAAAGGTATTGAGATGGAAAGACGCTTCAGAAAAGAACATTGGGGGATGAAACCCTAGGAAGAAGTAAGAAGATCACTCTAGGGAGCTCCTCAGAAGATACAATAGGTCAGGAGGACACTTCAGTGATATGGAAAAGAATCTAAGGAGAAATAAGAGATGTGTGCTCTAGAGATAATTCCAGGAGAGAATTGGGACATTCCCATTTTCGTTTTCTTTCTTTATCTTCAATTCAAGAACCAATTTTTGTATATATCTTCTAAATTTTTTTGTTACTATATTTTGTTACACTTTCGATTACACCCTTACTTCCAAATTATGTTTGATCAATGGGATACCCTTGTTCCCTCCCATTTTATAATTTTTTAAAACCTTGTTTTATAAGAGTCATGCTTCCAAATTTACTTCTCAAAATTCTATCTTATTCTTAATAAATTCTCTTTTATTTTCTCTTTTTGGATACCTAAACCATTTTATTTTCAATGGTTATTATCCTAGATATAAAAAATAATTTATTTTATTTGGTTATTTACAAATAATAAACCCAGATCCTAATTTTTCATATACAAATGACATAATTATCATGTTTTTATGCACTTTTGAATGCCATGATTTTGATAATAAACTCGTCCTTTATTCGCCACAAGTTATTAATAAAAAGATTGATTATAATTTATGGAGATCATAATAATTAATACATATGAATGGTTCTCCTTGATATCACTCTAATTCATTAGGTAAAGAATTTAGTCTCTATAGATGACATGTTTTATAATACCTCGATGAATAGCCTTGGTAATTTTCATTTATGAAACCTTATTGAAAAACCATGGTGATATTCTTATGAATGCCTAATTTAAAATTTTTAGCCACATATAAATGTGATAGTTCATGTTCATTTTATTATAATATGCCTCATGATCTATTGTTCATGATATATTGTTATGTATTATCTTCTTATTGATATTCCTTATGATTACATGTTAAATGATTCCCCTGTTTATTCACTTAATGGGCCTCATTCTACATCCATTTCCATTTATCTATGTACCTTGGTTATGAGAGGTAGAAAGTATGAATTAGGATGAATCGATGAAGAAGCCTTTCAAGTGTATTTAAATAATAAAAATTTATATATTATATTTAAGATTTCTAAGAAACTAAACTTTAAAATGCCCTATATTTTGTACCATGTAATAAAAAGATTATATAAAAAAAATTAGGATTCCATAGTTGGTATCAAATGATGGATTAGTTATTTTTCGGAATAAGGAATAGAAATACTTACTATAAACCTTATAGAAAATTTTAAATATAAAAAAACATCATGTTATTTTGTTAAAGTATTAAGAAGTTTCCAAGAAAAACTTCCTTATATGTATATAAACAAGTGGATGTGGATCTAGTATAGATGAATCTAGGTGTAACACCCAAAATCCCCATATTTATCAAGACTCGATCAGAAACTGGTGCATAACAATAGGTCATATTTCACTCCTAGTTTGACACTCCTAGATGATATTTTTAGTTAATTTCAATCTTTTTATAAACCATTATAAAGGATATATATAAAATGTAATTTTTGTTAAATAATAACATATTTAAGAATGATGTTTTAAGATATAAAATAATTTAGAATTATAATATTCTTAAAATACACACATTTCTTAGTAAGGATTTATTCTTTTATAATGTGGATGGAAATAGGATGACCCACTTAAATAATGATCATAATGGAAAATGTGAAAATGTTCCTACGATGGATGCTAGAATGGAAAATTTCATGAGAATAAGGAATAAACTATCTCAAGTTATGAATAATATATTGAATCAAGTTGGGCATCCTGATTCACCTCAAATGAAACAACTTTACATAGATTTCTTCGTGCATCAATGACCACCTTCTTTTAGTGGATCTATCAACCAATTGGTTACTGGAAAATGGATAAGATATATAGAAAAGATATTTTATATACTATATTATTTAGATAAAGTGAAATTCACCCTTGCAGTATACCAATTATAAGGATAAGATGATGAGTGGTGGTCATTGATTAAAAACATGAACCCAAGATGGGATATTGATTCTATGGAGTGAGAAGAGTTCAAGGGAATTTTCTTAAAAATATTTCCCATATTTGATTTGAAAAAAAATGGATAAATAATCCCTAGATTTGATTTTAGAAGGAAAAAATAATTGGTGGGAATCTATGATATGAACTATGCAATACTTTCTTATTACTCCTAGATATTTGTTATTGATCTTAAGGGAAAGTTTGAAAAATTATTCGATGTACTAAGTCCCCATATATGTAGGAATATTAAAAATCATGACTACTAAAGCAATGAGGAGATAGTGTGGAGTGATTTGAAGGTTTAATTTGAGTTCATAGAAACTTATTGGTCTCATAGGTTGAATATAAAGAAGATGGATTTGGAACCAAATGTAGGGTGGGATTATGATCACAGAAGATGAGGAATATAATTACAACTTCCCACATACAACAAATTTGGGAAGAAAAATTCAGGGAAATGCTTTCTCGGGAGTGTAAATTTATAAAAGTTTGAAAGATATATCCATATATCTCAGAAACTATGTGGTGAGGTAAAGAATCACCTTCTCAACACTGTTAGCAAAGGGAAGATGGTGTGGTCACAGTCTAAAGATCAATTCTTCAAGTGTAGACATATTGGGAACCATTATAATCACTATCCAAATTAGAATATAATGGTGGTAAATCACCATCAACCTATAAATAGTTAAATGGAAAATGTTTATGAATTTTATAACATGACAGGTGATGTAGAGTCTCTGAATGATTTTGTGGATAGTACTCTCGTTGTTGGAAAGTACTTTCTTATATTATGGTTTTACACAATACTTTATTTCATCTATATTTGAAAGGAACATTGTATAAATCCCTAAGCTTCTAGAATTAGATTTATTATTTAAGACTCATAGAGGGATTATCCATGCATCAACAGTGTAGAGAAACTCTAGTATTGACTAAGGTGGAAAAATATCATGGAAAATCTAGTAGTCATTCCCATAATGGAATTCGAAACAATACTATTTATGGACTAGATATCAATGTATAATGATAATATCAGCTATAAAAGTAAGGAAATATTTATATTATAGAATGGAAAACCTATAGTTGTTTCCAAGGATAGATATCCAAACATGATATTTTTCTAGATTCACCTCTATTAGCCTTCTTTATGGATATGATTGAAGAATATGAAGAAGGAAATTAAATTATGAGAATAGAAAATGTCCCCAACAATTAAAAATACATTGAAGTATTCCCAGATGAGTTACCTAGACCTACCCTAGAAAAATAGGTAAAATTATTCATTGAACTCATACCTAGATCTGAGCTGATATAGAATTCCTCATATAGAATATAAAATGTAGATCTAGATGAATTAAAGAAACAAAATCAAGGTCTTTTAGAGATGGTATTTATCTAAACAAGTGTGTCTTCATAGTGAGAACATGTTCTATTTGTGTAGAATTAGGGTGGATAATTAAGTTATGTATTGATTATAGACAACTTAATGGGATTAGTCTGAAGAAAACATACCATATCCATATGATTGATTATTTACTTGACCAGCTTCATGGGGCTCAATTCTTCTCCAATATTGATCTTTGATCTGTTTATCATCAATTGAGGGTGAATATACAAGATATTCTATAGGTTGTATTATGTTTAATATTTGGGGATTATGAGTTTATTTTCTTTCCCTTAGGCTTGACTAATTCTCCAAATATATTTATGGAATTGATGAATATAGTCTTTAAGGACAACCTTGATAAATTTTTGGTTGTTTTTATTGATGATATTCTAATATATTCTAAAATTTTATGGGAGTATAAGGATCATCTAAGGGTTATATTGAAAACTCTGAGGAAGGAAATTCTATATTAGAAATTCATAAAATGTGAATTTTGGTTACAACAAGGTTTTTTCTTAGGAAACATTGAAACAATTATGGAATATCAGTTGACCCTACCAAGTCAATTGTTGTGGAGGAGTGAGCTCATACTACAATACTGAATTAGATTCATAGTTTCATTAGTTTATTAGGATATTATATAATGTTTGTGAAAAAAGTATTCATGATTGTCTAATCCACAAACCATGTCAACTCAAAAAGGAGCTAAGTTTATCCAGACAAACAAGTGTTAAGAAATTTTTTAAGAGCCGAAGAAGATATTGGTTACTTTATATGTGTTAACTAAACCCACTATCATATAAGGATTTTTTATTTATATATATACATCTATGAAATGTCTTGGGGGTATCCTCATATAAAATGAAAAGGTGATTGCTTATGCATCTTGATTGTTAAATTCCCATGGGAAGAATTATCATACGCATGACCTAGAGCTAGGTATAGTTATTTTTACTCTGAATATATAAGGACACTATATTTATTGGGAGAAATTTCATATATACATAAACCACCAATGTTTTAAGTATATATTCACATAGAAGTAATTGAACGTGATACACAGTAGATGGTTGGAGCTTTTTAAAGACTATTATTGTTCAATTCATTATCACCTCAGAAGAATAAACAAATTCATTGATGCATTATGTATGAAAGACCCTATTATGATAAAAGTTATGAGTATTCAAGGATAACCAATTGATCATGGTCCTAGTAAGGTTGTACATGGGAATCATGATGGAAGGTACATCATTAATCCTATCCCAATTGATTTCTCAACCATCATTAATAGTGAAGATTAAGAAATCTCAAGGATATGATCCTTTGTTACAAAATAATATAGAGGATGTGAAGAATGGAATGTTTATGGAGTAAAATATTAATAAAGAAATGGTACTAAAATTTCAGACATGGATATATGTTCTATATAATATGAAGATAAAGAAATAATGGATGGATAAATAGCATAGCTCAAAATTCTATATACATCATGGAATAATTTAAATGTATTGTGAACTTTGGGATTATTATTGATGTGATAATATGAAAATTGATATTGATGAATACAATGTAAGGTTCTTGGTGTGTCCACAAGTGACGGTGGATTGATAACTTCTTAAAGGGGTACTGCAACCACTACCCATACCAACATGGATGTGGGACAATTTCACTTTGGCATTTATCACTGGTCTCCTGAGAAAATCCAAAAGAAATAATGTGATATGGGTCATTGTAGACCATCTCACCAAGACATCCCATTTTATCACTATTTATGAAGATTTATGTCTTGAATAAATTTCCAAGATATGCATAAAGGAAGTGGTGAGTCAGTATGGGGATCCACTTTATATTGTTTTCTATCATGATCAAAGGTAAACATCTAAATTTTAGAGAAGTCTTCAACATAATCTAAATACTGAATTGAATTTCAGTACATCTTATCACCCTCAAATTGATGGGAAATCTAAAATCACTATTCAAACAATTGATGATATGAAAAGAACATGATCAATAGAATTTATAGGTGGATGGGATCAACACCTCCCATTAGTTAAGTTCTCAAACAATAATAGCTTCCACTCAAGTATTCAAATAGTACAATATAAACTCTATATAGTAATTGATTTAGAGGTCCTACATGTTTGGAATAAGTTGGTGAGAAAATGTATCTTAGGCCTAATCATGTGAAAGATATGACCAAAACAGATCATTCCTTCCAACAAAATATAAAGGCCGCTTAGATTTGATAGAATATCTATGATCAAAACAATCAAAGAGACATGGAGTTTGATGTTGGAGATATATTTTTCCTTCAAATATCACTATGGAAGGTAGCCAGGTATTTTGGAAAGAAAGGAAATCTTAGCACATGATATATTAGCCTCTATGAAATCTTCGTTCACATTAAAGAAGAGGCATATCGGCTAGAAATTCCACCAAATTTAGCCAAAATTCCCAATGTATTTCTTGTATATACCTTGAAAAAGTACATACCAAATACCTCACATGTATTTAATATAGATGTAGTACAAATGGAATGTGACCTCTCTTATAAGGAGAAGATAATGGAGATAGTTTATCTTAGAAAAAAAATTCTAAGAAAAAAAGACAACCCATCATGTCAATGTGTTATGTAAGAACCAAAAATATGAATAAGTTATGTGGGAAACATTGGAGAAAATGAGATAGAAGTACCAACACCTTTTCTCAACTGATAGAATGAACTGAAATTTTGAAGAAAAAATATCATTAGGGTGAATAATGTAATGACCCATACTTTTTAAATAGTATTTTTTTTCATAAGAAAATATGTGTTATATTTTATTATACACATACAAAATCAATTTAATAATTATTAATATATTTTTTTATCTAATTGCCAATTAAAATATAAAAAATTACAAATGGAAAAAAAATAAAAAAAATAAAAAATGGGAATATATTGATTTCTCCAATCCGTTAAAATAATATCCCCCACAACCAACACTATAGAAATAAAACAAGTGTTAGAAAACTGAAATATATAATCTTGGAAGGAATTGTAGTAAATATTTAATGAAATAATGAAGTGTGATTTATATTGTATAAAAATAAATGTGACCATCGGGATTTGACTGTTATAATACTATTATTTAATATAACCATTCGAAGATTTATTCATTGAGTACTATACCCATTGGTAATAATTCTAACATAATAATTTGTTTCTATAAGTAGTAATGAAAACATATAGCTAGTGTATAACGGTGAATAAATTTCCTCAACCAACAGATTCATGGTGAATGAATCCCTTTTTTCATAACTTGGGAGGGAGGTAGCATCATTATGTTTTTCTCCAGACCAAGCACAAGATGAGAGCTTTAACAAGTGAAGCTAGAAAAAAATATCTTATAGGATAATTTTATTTTTTGAGAAATTACCACTTGTTCAATGTTATCCAATCCACCCCATGAATCTATCACAATCGAAAAACTTACCCAAAGTTCATACATGGGTGTTATAAGGGTTTACGTGTCTAGAAAATATTTACATAAAGTGCAATTAATCTTTATAAAAAAAATTCATTCATCAATTCCACTAAAAGAATAGTTTTTCTTACTAATATATATATATATTACTGAGTTGAATTTGAAAATTTTATTTTTCAAAAACAAATTTTAATTTTCATAAATCATATAATTTTTTTATAATAAACTAAGGTATTCTGAATAATATTTATTTTAATGAAATTTTATTTTTTTTTAATATTACTTAGATATACAAGATAAAATAATTTTATTATTTCCTATAAAAATTTTATGTGTCAAAATTTAAAATATTCCTTACAACCCACTATTTTTTTAATAAATATGGATTTTAAATTTTAATGGTTAAAATTATCATATTTAGAGAATTATTATGATAAAATAAAAATCATTTTTGAAATCAACACTTAAAAATTAATAGAGGGTGAATCTATGAAAACTCAATAAAATGATTTTTTTCATGAATATTAAAAATATAGTTTAGGGTTTTTAGTATTCTTTATGACTACATAATTATGTTATTAAGATGTAATAATTAATTAACCACAATCAATTGCCTAAAATATTTTATTTAATTAATATCAATTATTTTAATTATTTTTAATCAATTTCCAAAACCTATAAGTGACTTTCCAAACTCTAAAATAGAAACTTTGATGTTAAAATCGTGACATTGTGGAAAATTTAATCTTCCATTACAAAAGAATTAATAAAAACAATGCTCAGCTCTTTTGGGTTAAAATAACTAAAAATGTGACCAAAATTGTCAAAACCATGGGTAAGCCAATGGTTTTAAACTTTCTACAACCTATATTTCAAAGACCTATATTGGGAAATTGTTAAACAAATCATCCCATTTTTATAAAAAAATCATCACATTCTCCATTTCATTTCACTCTAAATCCCACCTCCATGAATTTATGATATTATTTCTCTCCATTATCCCCCCTAAGGTTTTCACAATCCTCCAAGATTCCATTTCTCAATATTTAGAAGTATCTCTTTAAGGTAAGAGAATTATCCTTCCTTCCTCTTCAATTCCAGTACAAATTTTTTTACATGTCTTCCAAATGATAGAGATACTCTCTTTTCTTACTATTTTGATCATATCCTTACTGTCAAATTGTGGTTTATCATTGGGAGGCCCCCATTCCCTCTCATTTTACAATTTTTTAAAACCATGTTTATACCCTCTATACTACTGATTTAAATTCTCAAAATTTATCACTTCTACTTAATAAATTCTCTTTTATATTATTGGTGTGTACCCAAAAAAATTATTTTCCATGAGTATTCACATATATGTAAGTATTATTTATATTTAGTGGGATTTACCTATTATAAACCCACATCCCCTTTTCGTGGGATAAAAATTACATGATGAACTTGTCTTTATGTACTTTTGAATGCCATGAATTCGATAAGAAACATATTATTTATTCTACATGATTTATTAATGAAATGGTTTATTTGGATATATGTGTGTCACATTAATTTATACATATAAAGGTTTTTTCATGATAATTCTCCAATGTATTGGGTAAATAATTTAATCTCTAGAGGAGACATGTTTTATGATACCTTGGTGAATAACCTTTGTAATTTAAATTTATGACACCTTGGTGAAAAATCTTGGTGATAAACCTATGAATATATCATTAAAATATTATATCCACATTTCCATTTCATGGTTTATATTCATTTTATTATTATATTTATCATGATATCTTGTTCAAGATATATTGTTATGCCTCATGTTCTTATTGATATTACTCAAGATCAGATTCTAAATGTTTACCTTTTTAATACTTTACTGGGCCTAATTCTCACCCATTTCCTTTAATGTATCTCCCTAGGTTATGAGAGGTAGAAAATATAACTTAAAATGAACCGATGAAAAATCATCTAAAGTGGATTATAATAATTCTTTATATTTTCATGTATTATGTTCTAAATTTCCAAGAAACTAAAATTTTAAATATCCTCTATTTTGTACCATCTAATAAAAATATTATGTAATAAAATGTTGGGATTCCATAATGATACTAGATTATTTCTCAAAAATTGACATGTTTTTGAAGTTATTTTTCTATCTATATTACAACCACTAAAACCAGCATTATAATAACTAACTAAATCAATATCTTGCCCTATGGAATAAAAAATCCAAAGATATTTTTATTTTTGACTTATTTAAAAACTCTTTTCATGGTAATTAAATGATATTATTTTGGGTTCGATTGAAAATGGACACACATACACAGAATAAACATTATATTAGGCCATCTATGAGTTCAGTATAGTAAAATTTCAATAATACCTCTGTAAGTGGTTTCATCAAATGGCTTTCCAGTTTTATCAAGATCTAGTTTATATCTTCTACTAATGAGTGTATCACTACCTTTAGTACTATCATACCAAAACATTTTAAAATATCTTCAGTTTAAATTCTTGGATTTAAAATAATTCCATAATTATTTAAAATAATCTAAAAACCAATAAAGAATTTATGTTCACCCATTAAACTCATTTCAAATTAATATTTTATTATATTTTAAAACTCAGTACATAAATAATTTCTTGAAGAAGAAAAAATAATATCATAACATATATTTGAAAAACTACAAAATATTTTAAAATAATTTTAATAAATTAGTTAGTGTCACCTATTCCTTTACTAAAAACATTAGAAATTAAACAAAAATCTGAGTCTATTATAGGAATATCTATGGGATTATTTTAAACCATATGAATATTTTTTTAATTTGATAACATTATTTGGAAAGTACTAATTTTGAAATATACTAGTTGTTTAATAAAAATATCCTCAATTATATAACCATTTAAGAATGTACTCTTAACATCTATTTAGTATTGTTTGAAATCCAAATGTGATGCATCTTAGAGAAAGATTTAATGGCTCAAATTCTAGCTACTGTAGAAAATGTTTCTTCATAGTCAATTATTTATTGTTTACTATATAATTTTGAAACTAATATACATTCATCACTAATTATATTATCTGATTCATTAACTTTATTTCTAAACACCCAATTAGTTCAAATAGTTTGGTAGTTTTTAGGTCTTTCAACTATTTTCAAGGAATTATTTATTTAAAATTGATTTAACTCTTCTTTAATTTATATAACATAGAAATCATCATTAAATTTTCATTTATATCCCTATGTTTAATCTATAAAAAGAAGGATTTATTTTTTAACCATATTTTAAAAGGGAATATCTTGTTTGAATTGGTTATGTGATGTTAACCCAGTGGGATCCAGGTTATTTTATAACCCTTGCAACTGATTTATTTTAATTAGACCACACCTCTCTCTCTCTAATTTTGGATGAACAAAAGTTTCCCTAAAGATAAATTCTTGTTCTCTTCTCCCTTTCATTGATCTATTTGTTCTGTTGGTTGTTTTTTAGAAATCTTTGGTGCGTTTTTTTTAAAGGTTGGGGCCGAAGCCTCAATTTATTATTTAAAGCAAATACCTCTTAAGACTGGGTAGAGGGTGACCCATTACATAGCTCGAAGGACCAAGGCCAAGTGGCCTGAATACAAGGCTTGAAAGCCCATTTTTTGGCCCAAAGGACCCCTCGCTGAACAGTACTACTACAGTGCCCACGCTGCTATAGTACCTACTACAGTAACTGATGCCGCTACAGTCCCTGCTATAGTCCCTCCGCCGCTACAATGTCGCTGCTGCTACAGTTACATGGCTGCTACAGTCCTGCTACAGTGCCCTGCTACAATACTGCTATAGTAACCTGGAAATTCACCCCTACCTGGATTTGATCCCAGGTCTTTTGGATGCCAAGAAGGAGCTTGTACCCCTAGGGTACAAGATCATTGCTAGGAAATCTTTGGTGAGTGTTTCTCCTTTCTCTGTGGTTTTTTGTTGTTTTTCTCTCAGAGAATCACTATGGTGCTGCTGTTTTGGTTTGGGTTGTGATTTGGGATATGTTTTTTATAACCCTTGATGTGTTTTATGCTGATCCGTGAGTTTTTCAGAAAAAAAACGGTATGTTGGAGTTTCATCATTTACCTTAGTTTCATAGTGATTCATAAATCTTTTTTAAGGTAGGTAACCCCTTGTTTCCCACTTTTTATTATCTTGAGGGAGGGGATTAATCTTTTTTATCTATTGTGTATTTATTTATCTAACCTAATAAAGATAAATTAATTAGTTAATTGAAATTTTATGGGGAAGGGGGAATGATGCACATGATTTTACAACATTGATATTATTGTTATATTTCGTTTATACGAGCTAAATTTCTTAATGAAAATCATGGTTTTTTGGAGCCTTTTCTTGCACTATAGTTGTTTTGATATGTAAACCTTAATTCATGTTATTTTGATGTAACCCCAAAATGGAAATTGGATATCCACTATTATTTTACTAATGAAATGGTTGCCCCTAGATTTATGGCTTGTGTGATAAATCCCCTAAAATGAAGTGAAATGTGACGAAATACACTTTGTTAAATCTATAAAATGGTATATGATGTGTTGTGATGTGTGTCTAGGAATTTGGGGTGGTTATATGTTGTTTCCATGTGGTGTAGGGTGAGGTGATGATTATTTTGGACATGCTTTTAGGTAGTTAATTTGATGGTTTTTTGGGCCATTTTTTTGGGGTGGTGAGGTGTTGTTTCATTTGGTCATGATTTTGGGGTGGTACAGTGATGGTTCATTTGGTCATGATTTTGGGGTAGTGATTTGATAGTTAATTTGGAGGTTATTTTGCGTTTGTGGGGTTGTGGTTTTTTTTCTATGCTTTTGGGGTAGTGAGGTAAAAACAATTGTTGTTTTTTGGGGTAGTGAGGTGATGTTTTGATTGGTTGTGATTTTGGGGAAGGAGATGGTTTGATGGGGATGATGAGATGTTAGTGATGTGTGGTCTCATTGTTATAGATTCCTATTTAATGATGGAATTATTATTTATTAATTTATTGAAATGGTTGTGGTTTAGTTCAGTTGATTGAATGGAACATACCAGTGGACAAATAAATGATTGGATGAGTAGTTAATTGTGGTTATTGGTAAATAATGAAATCGAAGGGATGGATAATGAAATTTTTTGATACTGTTAGATGTGGCTTATGTTTTTTTTTGGTGTCATGATTTTAGATGTAGTAGTTAAAGTGGGTATGTTGTGATTTGGTTAGTGTTTTTTTTAACCCATAGTTTGGGATTGTGTGCAACTATATGTATAAAATTTTATATTCCTTGTGATTTCTATATTCACCCCTCCCACATAGAGAACTATGATCCAACACAAATATTTTGAAATGGGGGTGGTTTTTTAAACATTATAGTGGTGGGTATAAATGGATGACCACCCTCTCTTCCCCACTCTCTCTTCAAGGTGAGTAGTATGCATAGGATGTGATTATTAGAGGTTTGTTAGTGCACTAGGTCGTAGAATAGGTGTCTTCAAGAAATATGTGATATGATTATGTTTTAGGGTGTATTAAGGTGTGGATCGTGAGTGGTAGGAGGAGGGCAGAAGCATGATTTCCTTCAGGTTCATGTTACCCTACTACATTGTTTATGGAAATGGTTGTAATGTGATGGCCTAGGTGTCTTGGGGAGAGATGGTATTTGATCATGTTTTGGGGTGGTGGCCCAGGTTTCTAGGGGTGATGGGATGTGACTATTTTGTGGTTCAGTGGTATATGTTATTAGAAATTTATGGGAACACTAGTAAATATGATATTGGGGTGTGAGAGTGTCAAATCAATGGGAAATCAGTTTTGGGTAGCCTTTATTGACATGATTCTTATTATGTTATTATTCTTGGATTGTGTTATTTTCTGAGCATTCCATCGTGGGGTTGGGATTGAAAATTTATCGGTTTAGGTGTTGTTGGTTTTATTATTTTCTCAAGCATGAATTACTATTTTTCTTTCACATATTCACTAGAGACTTTGGTTTTCCTTTTAATCATACTTTTATTCTCACCCTACGTATGTAAACTAATTTTCTGGTTTTTAGGAGGACAATATGGAACATTTTGTATATCACTATCTTAGATATTTGGAGAGTTGTTTTTTCACTTATTTAGCTTTACGTTTGGGAAATTTTACTTTTGGAGATTTTATCTATATAAATTTTATTTATACTTGCATTTTGGGATGGTTTTGGATTGTTTTTATATTATTTCATGGAGTGATTGTGGTTTATTTATCTTATCTCATAATCTAATATTATTATAAAGGGTAATTCCTCCCATTTCATGAAATTTTTATACCCTTAGTGAAATTCACCAACATAGGGACTATAACAGTAGGGACTCTATGTTCCTTATCTCTCTACCTTTATTATAGTATCCTTAGCAGGAGGGATTCATGAAATGTTGTTCCAATTCCACTAATATTTTCTATAGATCAAGTATATTTATAAAAACATGGAAGATATTCACTTTTATGAGAAAGTAAAAACACCCATGTATATCTTGAATAATCATCCACTATAACATTGGCATAATGTTTTACAACTGAACTAGAAACTCTTGAAGGTCCAAAAAATTCCATGTTAACAAAATCTAAATGTTGAGAAGATGGGACTTTTTATTTGGTTTGAATTTTTGTTTGTGTTTTTACCTCTTTATAGGGATTATAGGTTTCTTATCTTGAGATTTTTAGTTTTAACAGATCCTTAAATATAAATTTTCTACTTATCCTTATAAATGAGTGAATAATTCAATGTCCTAGACTTCTATTAAAAATACAAGACTCTTTATAAAGGGAACTCAAAAAAAGTCAGTGAAAATAAATAATTTAAATCTATATAATAAACATTGTCATGTCACATAGTAATAAAAAACTAAAACATTATTAGAAAATAAAATCCAGTATTTATTTCAAAGTTAACATGATAACCATAATAACAAAATTTTAAAATACCAAGTAGGTTGTATTACAATCCATCTAAAAATAAAACTTTTGAAATTAAAACTATAATTGAGTTATCGATTTCGACGAGTCAAATAATTTTTTCCTTGGAGTTGTCAATAAAAAGTGAAATGTATTTCATCCACTTTAACTAGGTTCTTGAAGATCAAGTAGTATCCATACCTATTTCTGGAGCATCCACTATCTAGATACCATAATTTTTTATTTTAAGTCTTAAATCAAGTTTTTTAAAATATATTTATTCAAAAAATGATTTTGGTACCCATATTTTCCTGAGTCCAAATATGTTAGTAATAAATGATTTAGAAATCTATAATTATTTTACTGATTTCCTATAATAAGTCCTTATAATTTCATAAATAAAGGATTTATTAGGTCTATTAGAATAAGAAATATGAGATAATTTCAAGACATTAATTTATTTTAATAGTTGAGCATTCTTATCCATTTTTACTTTAATATTAGTCTTAAAGTTAGCATACATAGAAATTTTATTATAAAATTTTTTATATTTATCCAAAAATTAAATAAATGTGTCTTCATCTTGTTATAATATTAAAATAATTCATCACTGGAAATATTCTCATCATTTTTTGTAGTTTCAATATGAATAGAAGTACATATAAAATATTTTAGAAAAACATATAGTGCCTCAGATGTTTTTTTTCCTGAAATAAAAATTAGATTTGTCATTACATTCTTCTCTTATAGAGTCTGAATCACTTGATCAGTCTTTAGCAGCATTCTACGTATCATTCAGGTCCTTTTTATACTTTTCCCCTTGTCCTCATGTTTTTCTTATACTTCAACTTGGGATAATTTTAATTGATATTTCCTTTTAATTTACACTAATAATAAGTCACATCATTGGTAGAATCAACCATTTTTCATTCTTTTCTATAATTTCATTTTTTCTTATCATAATTACCTTTATAATTGGACTTATTGAAGAATGTTTTCTTTCTGAATAACTTTTTGAAACATCTTAATAAATGATGCATTTATTTATCATTTTCTGATGGTGAATCCTAATAACATGAAATTTAAATTTTGATCTTCTATTTTTGTTTTGATTCAAATATATTAAGAGCTACTTAATTTCTTTTGGGTTTATCTAATTCCTTATTATTCACTTGGAGTTTTTCTTCATATATCATGAGATTTCCTATTATCTCTTTTTATCGGTAGTGTAATAATTTCAAATGAATTTCTTATGGAAATGGAGGTTCCTCTTCACCTATATGGTAAAAATCTGAGAAGTATAATTAGTTTATCCTTATCAGAAATATATCCTCCCACTAGATGAATTGTGTTAATACTCTTATTAAACATGAGATATATTTTATAAATGGATTCATCTTTCTTCACAATGAAAGTATCAAGTTAAATAGTTGAATAGTTCAAATGAATTTATTTAACATTTGAGGTTACATAATGGGAAATAGAAAAACTATCCCAAATATAAAAACTTTAACTAAAATTAGATATTATATTAAATTAATCCTCGCCTAAGTAATAGTAAAAAAGCATTCATAACCTTATAGTTGCAATCATATTCTAACTTAGTGGAATCACTCAAATATTTTCTAGGATCTTTGGGTATTTTTTATTTATCTTAAATAACATTCCAAATATCAAACCTCGTGATCCCTAAATGAAGTTTAATTTTAAATTTTACATTTAGAATAGTTAATTAAATAAATATATGGAGGTTAAATGTGGAAGTTTTTTCAATATTAGTGTAATCTATAAAGATATAAACTTAGGTGAAACATAAGTTTACGAATTTCAAGTAAAACTATATAACAGTAAAAATAATTTTTGAAAAATACTCTGAAAAAAATGATGGTACCAGTGGAAAACACAATAGGGGGGTGTGAATTGAGTTTCTAATTAAATTTCTATTAAAACAATTGAAAAAATAAATCACTGAATTTGAGAAAATTTTCTAATTAATAGAAACAATAGAAATATATGACTTCAAAATTTTAAAATATTCTCTAAATCTCGATCTCAACTCAGTTAAAAAATTTTGGAAAATAGTCTATATAAGGAAATGGCCTTAAAAATAATTATTCTTGAGTTTTAGGTCAATAATTCATAATATTATATGTGAGACTCCTTTTATGTTTTGAGTTTCAAAAAATTAGTCCATAACTCATACATAAAGAACCCATAAAATAAAAAGTGGACACATCCAATTAGAATCTATTTTTTTCATAATATAAAACTTTTAAAATCAATCATGTTTTATTCTCATGGAAAATCTCCATTACCTATAACTTGACTTCTTATTTTACCTTGACCATCCTTAAACCCTATGAACAACATTTTAAAAAGTTGGATGGGCCAAAAAAACTCACTAAGGGACATAAAAAGACTGAAAACCATTAGCCCTGTTAAAAGAAAATTAACCTCATAAATTGTTTAGCTTTACCATAAATTTTCTTTGAGTTTATGAAGTAAAACATTTTCACATGAAAAATACACACTTTTTTCCAAATAAAGCCACTAAAACCTATACTAGAATTTAAAACCCATTCTCGTGACTTAGAGAATAATATTCACAAAACCCTTTCAAAACACTTTTAATTGCAATAACAATATGGAGACTTCTAATATAATCAATACCTAATGCATTGTAGATATATAATGGGGCTCACCCTTCATATAAGCTATATTGGTGTCACTAATTTTTCATGATATATAATTGAAATCATCCCTTTGTATATGATATATCAGGATCACACAAGATCTATAATGGGGGGAAAACCTTAGAATATGTTTTATTGGTATCACTTATTTCATATAATTCTCATGTACTATAACATGAATAAAACACTTTCATCATAAAAACCTTGAAAAAACTCTATTAAATCCATATAAAAACACGTTAGGATAAAACTACTCATTTCTTTTAAAATATCATTTTCAATACCGAAATACCCAAAAAAAGAGAAAGATGATTTTTCATTAAAGAAAAAATAAAATATTTAAATGGAATCTAAAAATTAAAAAATGGTCAAGGAATTATAAAATACTGTTCCATTATGTATGTTAAGAATATAATAATCCTTTAGTTTTTTGTCAAAACTTTATGTATAAAACACATAAAAATATTCATTTTTAAAAATGTTGAAAATAAATTAAAAAAGATATATGAAATTTAATTTATAAATATGTTTTCCCACATAAAAATTTTTATAAAATCTTTTTAAAAAATATAGATAGGAAAAAGAACGAGTTTTAAGGAAAACATTAAAAGATAAATTTTTTAAAAAAATGTTCATTATCACTTTGTAAATTTTTGAATCATAATACCAAAGAAATAATAACATTAAAAAACTATAAACCCAATTAGAATAGATAAATTAATGATATAAAATTTCAAAGGGTATGTATATACACCTCATAAAAGAGTATTGGTGTATGAAATCAAAATATGCCTTAATTGAAGGAAATTGTTACAATGTGCCTTATCTTGAATATAACTTGTCACGTCTGTCTTTATATTTTTAAAGGATAAAATTATGTTAATTATTTAACTTCTTGATAAAGTTTTAAATTTTATTGTCACATTTATTTCAAATATTACCTAGTAATATACAACTATATAATCAATTAATTTTATATCGGATGTTTTGACTATTTTAGGATTATGTATCAAAAATGACTATGGTAGGTTGACTATGGTTAATGTGGTCATTATTTAAACATATCCATAATAAAAAACACAAAATAATCATAATATTTATACATTAATTATATTTTTTCTCTAGTTATGAAAGTTGGTTTTTGAGAAATGAAGTATATTATCACCATGGATATGGTAAGTAGTACATATGCATGAGGAATGTTTACATTTTTCAAAAATCATTATGCAAAGAATATATGTAATATTTTTATCTTTTAATATTTATAATAATAAAATATATAACATATTATTTATGTAAATATACTTATATATATCATCCATGTGGTGTGGTGATGAAAAGAGAGTCGCATCACTTTGTGAAGATGGTAGTCCAGACATACACAAAGAACATTATCACTATTATAGTGATTGAAAAGGTAATAAATAAAATGATATATTATCATTTAAGAATTATAAATATTTCATTAGTATAATAATTATTTCATTTATATCACATATATTCATTATATTTATCCTTATAACCTTCCTTTTAAAGCATTAGTGAAAATGAATCACTTATCTTCATGAGGTTGTAGTCTTCCATACACACGAACGACATTATTGTATCCCTTATAAAATGGAAATTAAAATGTTATATATGAAATAATGACTTTATAGGTATAATTATGTTACAAATATCATACATATACTTTATATCCATCATCATACCCAACTATGAGATGTGATAATTTAAAAATGAATGACATCGATTTGCGAGGCGGTAGTCTATCGTACATACAAATGATAACTTTGTAACCCATTTGTTAGAAGTGAATATAGTTATAGGCGATTACCTTATTATGAAAACATAAAATCACATGAAATATACTTTGGTTATTATGTCATCATTTTTTAATAAGAATTTAAGGATGTGGGGACAAAATAAAGACACTCGTTGAAGAACATCACCTCTTCTTTGAGGATCCTCCTAAGGTTTTACCCAAAGCCATACATGCTTGGTATTATGTACTAAATAAGTATTATTGGTAATTTATTTGGGTAGGTATTTACTGAATAAAATATTTTTAAATGTTTTAAGAAGAGATAAGAGGGGTTTCCTTTTATAAGTGAGGTGAGATTCACACTTATAATATTTGAAAAATATTCAATAATAACAATGTTTTTATCATGTCACAATCTTCCAAAATGGTCACATGTCTAAAAAATAACATCTAATGTGGAAATATTTCCATACAATTGGTTTTAGAAAAGTCCTTAGGTCATTTTTAATCATTACCCTATTATTTTATCCCCTCGATAAATTTATTTTTACCTTAACCACATTAATTAATATTTACTATTTTCACTATTAATTTGGATAAAAAAATAATTTTAACTTAATATATAATATAAATTATTATAAGTCCAAATATGGTATCCATTTTTACAAATTCAATTCATATAAGTGGCATAATTTAATTTAAAATTAATCATATAGAAGCGATGAGAACGTGCGAGTTTTCAAAGAGAAAATATTAAAAAGCATACAATGATTTTATATCAAAAATATTAAAATAACCCAAATTGGGTAAATTGATATTAAAATTAAATAAAATTAATTTTAAAAACTCAAATTATAATTTAAAATTATAAATATTTTAAACAAAAATGCAGTTTTCAATTAGAATTTTGTATTTTTTTACTATTCATAAAAAATTGAAACATTTTAGAAAAAATCCAAAAATTTACCATATGACGATTTTGATATTAGATTTTAAAAAAAAAATTACGTGTTAAAATAAATATTACAAATTTTTTAAAACAAAATTTTAAATTAATTGTACAAAGCTCGACTAAATCATCTTTTAGTAAGAAAAAAAAATCAGAAAACATTTCTTTTTTTATAAAATGGTTCCAATATTATCTCTAATCAATAGATATCATTTTTATTTATGTCTAAACCATATAATGTTTATAATTTAGTTATTATTATTTATACCCTCCAATATAATGGATAGGTAACAATGTTAAGGTTTAAATAATAATATTTGAATAGAGTATCATTGTAACAACCCGAGATTTTATGAGAATTGTTATTTTTTTAATTTAATTGATGACTTGTGTTGTACGCGACACCAAAATTATCATGTTATATATGAAACACCATATTATCTTGTAGTATACACAACACTAATCTTGGTTCATGTTACACACAATTTCAAGTTCGTTTGATATAAGTTATTTTACCCAATATTGAGTGTATATATATATATTCAATGTATAAATGAAATATGGTTGGATTCTATTATACGCAACAAGAAATGAATCTTGCACTATACGCAACCCTGACTTGGCTTTCATTACATTCAACTGCGACCTTCCAAGATAGCGTGTGTTATACGCAATACCAAGTTTCACTAAACATGATATTATTATAATATTATTATAAACTAGCCGTTATGAATAGTAATAGCCACTTTTTGAAATTTTTTAAATTTTATCTTTCAAAATGGACTTCATTTTTGGATTCTGAATATCTAAATTAGCCTAGGGTGAATTTTTGGTATATTCTGAAAACGTTTAATTTTTGATGAATAGTGAAAACACTAGGTTACTATTTAAAAACCGACTTTTTATTTAAAGAATTATTAATTTTATTTAAATTTATTTTAGGTCAAAATTGATACATAATACCTATAAAAGTTCAATGAAATTCATTGGAGTCATTTTATAATAATTTTATATATATATAAATTTTATTGAACTTTTCACCGTCTTTTACCCACCTCCTAGGAGAATTTGGAAATTCACATAAAACTTAATTTTACCGCTTCTGTGAGTGGAATTTATAAAATCCGAGAGACACGTTTAATATCAAGGACTAAAATGTGGTTCAATGGGAAGAAAATAATTTTTGGTTAATAGTAACTTTTTACTTTTATTTACCACGGTTAAATGTAAATAGGGTAATTAGGGGTAAAAATGATATTATTATTACCCTAACACATTTTCTAATTCTATTGGATAAGTTTAATTCGACAAAAAACAATAGTAGGAATAAAATATGACTATTTAGGTCCACTTGGATTAGATTAGGACATTTATTATTAATTTATTTAAATAAGGGTTAGAATAGATAAAATCAAATTTTAATAACTAAATAATTTTTAATATAGAGTTATACATAACATAAATTTGACTATAAATATTAATTATAAATATAAAAAGTTTACCTACATAATGGTATTTTATTTATAATTTTTAAACATTATATAATTTAATTTATTTATGACACAATGATGATGTAGTAATTATCTTATTAATGAAATATTAACATAATTGATGTTATAAATACCCAAATAAATGTAATTTTAGACTTTTTATAAACTTAACTAAATTTCTAGGTTAATATGACATGTTATTATTAATTTAATTAACTTTTTATAACTAATCATTATGTTATGATTTTCACAAAAATCAATTACCAAATAGTGTCAAAATTGACATAAAATAGTTTTTAAAACAAATATTATATTATTAATTGTTATTATATTCTTAAAAATCTAAGTTTAGGCCACATGACATAGATAAGGATATATATATTAATAATGAACAACTTGGTGTTCTTTTGTCTTGTTATAGTAAGTTTATTAACCATATAGTGTAAGAAAACAAGAAGACACAGTAAAAGTTAAATTATTTAACTTAGAGTTAAATCTAAAAGATAAATTTAAAATAGTAACCTAAACTTGTATAAAACCTATTGGTTGAGAGTATTTAGACTAATACCCACCTTGTCTTTTAAATAAATCAATATGGAGCTATTAAAAACCGAATATGACTTTATTATAAAATAATATTTTAAGTTTTTCCAAAGGTGTGTCTCTCCTCCCTTATAAAAAGCGCACCCCTTCCCTCTTCTCTTCACACCCTTTTGAGCCTTGAATATCGGCCAAACCCTACCCATTTCTCTTCTCAACTTCACTAGCAACATTCTGGAGGTTCCGGTCTTCTCAAAAGACCAACTCTACTTCCTTAATAGAAGGCTTTAAGGAGGTGCATCGAAGAAGAGGTAATCTCTTCTTCCGATTCTCTCAAGTTTATTTCTTCTTCAACTTCTTATTATTTATTTATCTCATTATAAAGTAATAACATCAGTATTAATTATATACTGATATATTATTATAAATATGAAACAACCATTTTTCACCTTCTATTCATTTTATGGAAAATGAAATCACTGAGCGTGTGTAGGTACGGAATACCGTCTCCACGCCGTGGTGTAATCTGTCTTCGACCACCACCTTAATTAGATGGGTATAATGGTGAAAATAAATAACTATATATTATTATTGTAATGTGATATTCATTCTGAAATATTATAAATACACTTCAATACAATTCCACGATCATGGGAATGTTATCATCGCTCGTGCGTACGTACTGACTACCGTCTCCACGATGCGATGAGATTCATTCTCCATGTTAACCATTAATGAATGATTATAAAGTATATATAATGAATAATAATGAAATATATGACATAATGAAGCTACTTGATACATACATACATATATATATATATATATATATATTTCATCTACTTACTTCCATTCAAGTCAATAAGGAAAAGAAAACAGCATTCATGCGTACGTACGGCATACCGTCTCCATGAACGGTGTATTTCATTTCATTTATATATATGTTATATAGATATATATATACTTAATATATATGATATATAAATCATTATTTACATTCTGGATGTAATTAAATCATGATATAAGTAATAATAATATCAAGAACAATAAGTCCAAACACGTACGATAAATAAAACGTTATACCCAAAACACTGCTTTAACATGAAATTTAAAAAAGAACGGGTAATATAAAGTCATAAATGAACCATATATGATATCATAACAATGAATATGATTCTGTAATAAGTCAATGACATTATTTAAATCATTATACTAGAGGTTCT
This sequence comes from Viscum album, assembly GCA_963277665.1. Lineage (NCBI taxonomy): Eukaryota > Viridiplantae > Streptophyta > Magnoliopsida > Santalales > Viscaceae > Viscum > Viscum album. Next base: position 661,147,510 of record OY728140.1, read on the forward strand.
GATACGTACGAAGCATATCATACCTAAGGTAAGGGATAATTATTCCAATCTCATTCTTATCTGAGGTTGTTTATTCGTAAGTATTTATTGGGGTTATGTTTATTATCCATGTCCATATGTTCTCAAAATGTTTTCATAAATGTTTAGTTCTATTCCATGTATGTTTAAAGTCATTCTTACCCTTTTTTTACTTTTACCACATCGTATGGAAGAATCCTTTCTTTTGTTTACCATACGCGGTAATTTTTGACTTTTCCGACAAAAGTACGAGAAGAATATTATTTTTAGCTTATACGGCGTGAACAGATTTTTACGATCTCATAACACCTCATTTTCATGAAGATTACTCTACAATATATCATGACTATTTTCAGCAAAATAATTTCTTTTAAAATTTCATGGCATTATTAGAAAAGAAAATGATTTTGAAGAAGGATATTTTCCTCAAGAATTCTTTTCAAGTGTTTTGTCAAAACTGTATTAAATCTAAGATGAAATTATTTTATATGTGTATGTTTCAAGTATAATGTCTCTATGATTTACATGGTTTCACTTTTCTTATGATGAAATGATATCCATTTGTTTTATATGGATTATGTTATGAACAGATGATGTTTATGAAACCCATTTTTATTCTTTGTGTTGTGATGAATGATATTTGTTTATATTGTGGCACAAGTAAAAATGATTTCATTATGAGATGGGTGGGAACTATATCTCTCTCCAATGAATTGAGTAAAGATTTATATCTCAAGTGATAGACATGGCTGGAACGGTAAGTTAATATGGTTCAGTGTTATTGGACTGAAACGAGGAGTGAACTCAATTCAGAAAGGGACTTTGTCCACTAAGATGGTCTTGGCAGTAATGACTTGGCTACTATGAAAATCATATAATGTGATTAATGGTTTCCATAATCACATGTTTTATTCTCATGATATTTTATCATGATTAATGTTCCTTTATGATATATGTCTTACGTACTTCCAAGATTTATGTCTTTGCTCAAGATTTTGATGTTTAGATCTTATGTTCAAGTTTTTGCATTCAAATGTTTATGGATTTTTTTATGTTCTCCATGTTTACCCTTACTAAGAATTTGAGCTCACCATTTATATTTTTTCTTTTCCTCAGGATATAAATAATGGTTTTAGGTAAGAAAACCAAAAAGGGGAAGATCTTTATGGGAGATGTTGAAGATCTTTCACCATGTTTAGAAGATTTTGTTCCGAGTTTCCAAATACACTAAACTAATACAGTCTTTGCACATCTATTTTTTCATGTATTCAGTATTCCGAAAAAGTAATTTAATGTCCATGTACATCAAGCTTTGGGTCTCTACAATTTTTATCAGAGTGAAGGTTTAGTTAACCTTTGGAAACTAGGATGCGAGAACTTTAGTGAGATCCCTAGAGATATTTCTAACGTATGTCTAAGGATGTCTCTAAGGTTAAGTATGTGTATATGTTATCGTCCTAGAATTATGATAATGATATTAGAATTAAACCTAAGGTGTTATATATTGAAGTTACTCCCCCTTTATTTTGTTGTTTGCCTAGCATGATTTTTTACACTCACACTATTTTTTTGTGTTTTAGAAAATGGCTGGAAACAGGAAGATTCACGATAATGGAGGATATGATGGACAATGGAATGATATTCTTCATGATCAACCAAATGAAATTGGATTTGGAAGTCCACATATCATTATTATGCCTAATCATCAATCTCATAATATGATTAAAAATTTAAACTTTGGTAAGTTTCCCAACTCAGATAATAAGAGAAAGATGGAGTTTCATGATGATTATAGATGAAATAAAGTTCAATTTCCCTCATGTAAATCATGTGGGAAGGGGCATCAGGGAGACTGTTTCAAAGGAACTGGAAGATTCTTTGGGTGTGTAAAAGAAGGACACAAAGCCAGTAAGTGAAAAGGAAAAGGTTCAGTTAACACCATGGACAATGATAATGGTATTGCTACAACATCAACAACGATTAAATGTTTTCAATGTGGGATGTATGGGCATTATTCAAAGCAATTCTCTAAATTAAAGTCTCATGAATATAATCAGCATGGTTGTATGGGTATTATTTATATTGATGATGATGAAGAGACTACAAATGATATATGAGATGAAAGAAATGACGAATCTCAGTCAGTGGTTTAAGAAGGTAGTGGAATTATTTTTGTTTATCAAGAGTTATGTTGTATAGTTAATGGTACTATGGAATAAAGACACATCTAAGGATTATTACACTATTGTTTTTTCTAAAGTATTTGAAAGTATATGTTGAATAGTACTGGTAACAATGAAAGGTTATTCATATATTTTTTGAAAGAAGATGATATGTGCATAATGAATGGATAAATAGAAAATAATATGTTTGATAGTATTAGTGAGCTCATGATTGATATAAGGACTAAGTGATATCATGGTTTGAGTATATAGAAATTTTGGGATTTTGGTATGTGGAAAGAGTTAACTTTTGACAGCACTCATGTTTTCACTAAGGTTCTATGGTAATTCATGTTTCATGAGAATACATGATTAGGGTATTCACATGTTTGGAATGTGACCAACAAGATATATCATATGATAAATGATGGTATTCACATGCTCGGTAGATGACATTTCAAGTAATCGTTATATTTATACTATGAGATTGGACAGAAGTATTTTGGATAAACTTAAAGATTGGAATAGATAATGTTAGATATCAGATAGTATTTTTTATGGCTAGAACTTTTTTATGTTATAATAGTATAGTTTTAGAAAAAGGAATACTCATAGAATGGGTGACAACCCGTCGTGTCGGACAAGTTTGCGGGAATCTAACCCACAACCGAAGTACAAAAGGCCTTTATCACATACCTCTAGCCTACAGAAAGTCCCTGGTTAGTATAAACTAGTTTTCTATTATTATGCAGGATGATAGATGAAGTATAAGTCTATTTTGGAACCATGTCTGATTAATCGCACCATATATGGATTTATGTATATAACTTTTTCTAACTTATGTTTGAGACAGATGGAATGACATATCATTCTATCGCATGATCTGCTAAAACTTTGTGAAAGACAAATTCAACTTCATTTCTATAAGAGATGAAGTGGAAATTGTTCAAGTCATGAACAACTGTGAGATTATGCCGAAATAAAGTAAGTATTTCTTCTAATTGAAATTCTTAAACTTTAGGGAAATGATCTTAAAAACCAAAAATGTTGTCCTAGTGCCTTTATATCTGATGAATCAGATGGTACCTTAGATCATCACAAATTCATGGCTTTGTGATTGTTGGCTTTTTCATAGCCAAGTTCTCTACCACTCTCCATCAGAACATGATGGTTAGATTTCTCTTCCATATCCATATTTTCACCTATGTTCTCCTATGTGGAAACCCAGGGATAAGTTAATTTGAGTAACCGTTACATTTCATACATTAGTTTTTAAAATTAAGCTTTAGTATTCCTTTTTACGATGTGCGTTTCTATTAAAGAAAATTTCAAGTAGAAAACAATTTATTACCCCGATGAATTTCGAGGGAAGAATTCATTTTAAGGGGGGTAGAATGTAATAACCCGAGATTTTATGACAATTGTTATTTTTTTAATTTCATTGATGACTTGTGTTGTACGCGACACAAAAATTATCTTGTTCTATACGCAACATCGTATTAGCTTGTAGTATACACAACACTAATCTTGGATCATGTTACACACAATTTCCAGTTCATTTGATATAAGTTATTTTACGAAACATTGAGTGTATATATATATATATTCAATGAATAAATGAAATATGGTTAGATTATATTATAAGAAACAACAAATTAATCTTTCACTACACGCAACCCTGACTTGGCTTTCATTACACACAACTGCGACCTTCCATGATAGCGTGTGTTATACGCAATATCATGTTTCACTAAACGAGATATTATTATAATATTATTATGAACTAGCCGTTATAAACAGTAATACCCACTTTTTTAAATTTTATCAATTTTATCTTTCAAAATGGACTTCATTTTTGGATTCGGAATATTGAAATTATCCTAGGGTGAATTTTTGGTATTTTTATAAAAACTTTTAATTTTTGATGAATAGTGAAAACACTGGGTTACTATTTAAAACCCGACTTTTTATTTAAATAATTATTTATTTTATTTAAATTTATTGTAGGTCAAAATTGATACATAATACCTATATAAGTTCAATGAAATTAAATGGAGTCATTTTATAATAAATTTAGATATATACAAATTTTATTGAACTTTTCACCATCTTTTACCCACCTCCTAGGAGAATTTTGAAATTCACATAAAACTTAATTTTATCGCTTCTGTGAGTGGAATGTTAAAAATCTAAGAGACATGGTTAATATCAAGGAATAAAATGTGGTTCAATGAGATGAAAATAATTTTTGGTTAATAGTAACTTTTTACTTTTATTTACCACGGTGAAAAGCTAAATAGTGTAATTAAGGGTAAAAATGATATTATTATTACCCTAACACATGTCCTCATTCTATTGGATAACTGTAATTCGACCAAAAACAACCTTAATAATAAATTATGACCATTTAGGTCCACTTGGATTAGATTAGGACATTTATTATTTATTTATTTAAAGAAGCGTTAAATATTAATAATGAACCACTTGGTGTTCGTTTGGCTTGTTATAGTAAGTTTATTAATCATATAGTGTAAGAAAACAAGAAGGCATGGTAAAAGATAAATTATTTAACTTAGAGTTAAATCTAAAAGATAAGGTTAAAATAGTAACCTAAACTTGTCTAAAACTTATTGGTTGAGAGGATTTAGACCCATCCCCACCTTAGCTTTGAAATAAATAAATTTGGAGCTATTAAAACCCGAATATGACTTTATTATAAAATAATATTTTACGTTTGTCCAAAGGTGCCCCTCTCCTCCCTTATAAAAAGGGCACCCCTTCCCTATTCTCTTCACACCCTTTTGAGCCTTGAAGCTCGTCCAAACCCTACTCATTTCTCTTCTCCACTTCCCTAGAAACATTCTAAAGGTTCTATTCTTCTCAAAATACCAACTCTACTTCCTTATGAGATGGCTTAAAGGAGGTGCGTCGAAGAAGAGGTAATCTCTTCTTCCGATTCTCTCAAGTTTCTTTCTTCTTCAAATTCTTCTTCTTTAGTTGTATCATTATAAAGTAATAACATAAAAATAACTTATATACTGATATGTTATTATAAATATGAAACAACCTTTTTTCACCTTCTATCCATCCTACGGAAAATGAAATCACCGCGCGTGCGTACGTACAGAATACTGTCTCAACGCTATGGTGTAATCTATTTTCGACCACCACCTTACTTGGATGGGTATAATGATGAAAATAAATAACTATATATGATTATTTTAATGTGATATTGATTCTATAATATTATACATACACTTCAATACAATTCCACAATCATGGGAATGGTATCATTTCTCTTGTGTACGTACGGACTACCGTCTCCACGATGCGATGAGATTAATTCCCCATGTTGACCATTCATGAATGATTATAAAGTATATATAATGAATAATAATGAAATATATGACATAATGAAGCTACTGGATACATATATATATATATATATATATTTCATCTACTTACTTCCATTCAAGTCAATAAGGAAAAGAAAACAGCGTTCATGCGTACGTACGGCCCACCGTCTCCATGAACGGTGTATTTCATTTCATTTATATATCTGTTATATATATATATATATACTGAATATATATGATATATAAATCATGATTTACATTCTAGAAGTAATTAAATCATTATATAAGTAATATAATATCAAGAACAACAAGTCCAAATAAAACATTTTACCTAAAACACTGCTTTAACATAAAATTTACAAAAGAAAGGGTAATATAAAGTCATAAATGAACCATATATGATATCATAACAATGAATATGATTCTGTAATAAGTAAATGACATTATTTAAATCATTATATAGTAGGTTCGTATACGTAAGAATCATATCGGACCTAAGGTAAAGGATAATTATTCCAATATCATTCTTATCCGAGATTGTTTATTCGTAAGTATTTACTGGGGTTATGTTTGTTATCCATGTCCATATGTATTCAAAATGTTTTCATAAAATGTTTACTTTTCTTCCATGTATGTTTAAAGCCATTCTTACCATTTTTTTTTTACTTTTACCACATCGTATGGAAGGAATCTTTCTTTTGTTTACCATACGAGGTACTTTTTTGACTTTTCCAACAAAAGTACGAAAAGAATGTTATTTTTAACTTATACAGCATGAAAGGATTTTTACGATTTCATAATTCCTCATTTTCATTAAGCTTACACTACAAGATTTCATGTCTATTTTCAGAAAAATAATTTCTTTTAAATTTTCATGGCATTTTCAGAAAAGAAAATGATTTGGAAGAAGAAAGGATATTTTCCTCAAGAATTATTTTCAAGTGTTTTGTCAAAACTTTTTTACATCTAAGATAAAATTATATCATATGTGTATGTTTCAAGTATAATGTCTCTATGATATACATGTTTTCACTTTTCTTATGATGAAATGATATCCATTTGTTTTATATGGATTATGTTATGAACGGATGATGTTTATGAAACCCATTTTTATTGTTTGGGTTGTGATGAATGATATATGTTTATATTGTGGCACAAGTAAGAATGATTTCATTATGAGATAGGTGGGACCTATATCTCCCTCCAATGCATTGGGTAAAGATTTATATCTCATGAGATATACATGGCTGGAACGGTAAGTTAATCTGGTTCAGTGTTACACGACTGAAACGAGGAGTGAACTCGATTCAGAAAGGGACTTTGTCCACTAAGATGGTCTTGGAAATAATGCCTTGGCTAATATGGAAATCATATCATGTTATTAATGTTTTCCACAATCACATGTTTTATTCCCATGCTATTTTATCATGATTAATGTTCCTTTATGATATATGCCTTAAGTACTTACAAGATTTATGTCTTTGCTCAAGATTTTGATGTTTAGATATTATGTTCAAGTTTTTTCATTCAAATGTTTATGGATTGTTTTATGTTCTCCATGTTTACCCTTACTGAGAATTTGATCTCACCCTTTATATGTTTTCTTTTCCCCAGGATATAAATAAAGGTTTTAGGTAAGAAAACCAAAAAGGGGAGGATCTTTATGGGAGATGTTGAAGATCTTTCACCATGATTAGAAGATTTCGTTCCGAGTTTCCAAAGACTCTAAACTAATACGGTCTTTGGGCGTCTATTTTTGTTATGTATTAAGCACTCCACAAAAGTAATGTAATTTACATGTACGTCAATCTTTGGGTCTCTACAATCATGTTTCATTTAAACCTAAAGTTTTGTGCATTTCAAGCTATCAAAGGGATTGAATAAATATATGGTAACGTATTGGGGTGTTACATTATCATATAATCATAATTATTTGTTCATTTAATCTATTGAACATAATTTTATTCTTTTAAAATCTCTATGTGTTACATGACCCACAATAAATTGTGTCCTCATAATTTGAAATTTATCTTGGTAATCAAGGGATGAACATTTAAAAAAAATAAAAAAACATCATAAAAAAGTGATAATAAAACATCCTATTAATAAGAGATAAAGGTATGTACAAGTTTCATATGGAATAAAACATAACTAGATATCTAAGTAGAATAACATTGGTGTAAAGTGAATATATGGATGTGGAAGAGAAGTATAAATAATTACAGAGCTATTGAGTTCATTGATCACAAGAAAGTGAATGATCAATAGAAATTTTAGGGCCTCAAAGACATAAATCTTTGTTTATCTAAAATACATTTTTATTCATTGGATATGAATGTAATTGGATAACGTTTCTTGTTTCAAGATATTTTTACAATAGTTGAGGAAATATTTTACTCTCTAATAATATAAGGGAGTATAATTAAATGATACATTTCTATTTCATAATCACAATTTTATACTTTTTTTGTTCTTAGATCAATTTCAAATTCATCCCTTATGCTGATAAATGAATATCCAGAAATGAATTTTTCATTTCTAAAGAACTAAAATTCAATTCTAATGCATCATATGATCCATAAAATAGTGAAAAGTATTTACATATATATCTAATTATTTTCCAAAACCAATATGGTTAAAACAAGTTATATAAAATGACAAATTAATATATAAACCTCAAAATTACTCAAATGTTTTATTATTAATATTTATATTTCAAAAAATTTATTTGAAAATAATTGCATGTTAAGAAGGAAATTACACAGTCCTGTGGTAGGAGGTAAAACCTTATCGTCCTTTGGTCTTGGTTTCAAGCCATGTGGCCTTTCTAGAAGTGACAGTTTTCTACCCATCATGTGGGATGTACTTTTTCTAAACTATATTAATATAATTCCTATAATTTTATCAAAATAAATTGTATACATACTTGAAAAAAATTAAAAATTTAATAACCTTTCAACTAAGGTTTTCTACAAAACCTTTATTTAAAATTTTTAATAAACTTAGTTGATTATTATTATAATATCATTAATGATCATATTTACCCTAAAAGTTATCAATACCTTTAAACATATGTCTATAAATTGTTGAGGTATTATACCTAAAATAACTTTTACACTAAAACATAAACACCAGATATCTATAAAAACTCAATAAATATATATCAATGTGTTTAAATTCTTAAAACATAAAAAGGTTTGATTCTTATATTGAGCTTATGATCAACCTTTGGAAAATAACGACCTCCATAGAGCTATCACCACTTCACCAGATAGCTCAACATTAACTGTAGAAGTAGAAAATAATTTTTACACCCCATTTTTCTTCTGATCATAATGATTTATTCTTTGATTAATTAACTAAGAACACATTTTATCATAATTTATATACAATCCCACATTTGGATAGATCAAAAATATATAAAGGAATTTTAATTTTCACTAATGGATGGGTCAAATATTTAATTAATAATCATAATGGATTTCTAAGAGTTGGAATGGTTCAAATTGTGTTTTAAGTTTATAAATGATTCTTGGTAGGTGTATTTAGTTCTAAAATTATTTTTGAAGGCTTCGAGTTAGGTTTTAGAAGTTTTGGAGTTTTCTGGTAAGGTTACATAGTTTGGTGTGCATGGTTTTGAAGGAACTATGCAAAACCTTGATGCTTAGTGTGTTTACAGTTCATTTTTAACTTTGAAAAATTGGGTTTCATGGTTATAGCACAGTATGCGGTAAACAATGAATGAAAAAATGAGAAACCATGTGATGTTAAGGAGGATTCAAGGCATAGCGCACTGGATGTGGATGGTTTCACACAAATAATGTTCCTTAATGTATAGGGGGAGTAGTGTCGATAGCACGATTGGAACATAGTTTTTTAAGCCATGTGGCACAACTGTGTGAAGCTGTGGGTTTTGAAAATTAGGGGTTTGTATAGTTGGTTCACATTTTGGTATTTCACTTTGGTATTTGTCCTAAAATTTTGTCCCAGTTATGACATAGTTATTAGGTGAATGGTCGGGTTCGGTGAAGTGTGAAGCGTGATGACCCGGTGAGTTTCTATCATTATTCCAAGTTGGTTTTTGGTTAATTAATTAATATTTGTTTTGTTATGAGGTTAATTCACGGTTGATTGAGTTGATCTCGGTTGGTTGATGAGGAGTTGGTAATATATTTGGATGAGCCTTGACATGGTCATCGTGCGTGGTGATGTTGCGGAAATCTTCTCTAATGATTTGGGTGGTCTAAGAGAATTACCTATAGTCTTAATAATTGTTTAATATGTGATGGTTTTTGACTCAGAGACTATATGTTTTATTCTTTCTCCCTTGATTTATGAAATTGGATTTTTTTTATATTGGTAAATTGGACCTACCACAGATCTTGTTAGATATGTGGTAATTTGAGACAAGACTTATGGACATCTATGGGGTGTGCGATCATTATTTAATTATAATTTTTTACATGTTAAGTGTTTATGAAAATGCATATGATTCTTTTTAAATGTTTATGTGTGTGTTGGGTTTTTATCGATTTTGGATGCAAAATGGGGGGAGGATATGATTGAAATGATTCTTGTTTTGGAATGAGGTGTTTATATCAAGGTTATTTTAAATGGGTTTTAAATGTACTTCAAATGTGTATGTGAAATTAGAGTGTGGTGAATCCTTAAATGGGTTTCATGGAACATGAAGGTATTGGACCTTGTTTAGATTTTCAATGAGGAAGACCCATGTGTAAGGGGTAGTTTCTCTTTTTTTAATGAGAATGTTTGATTTTGGTGTTCTATGACTTTTTAATGGAGTTTCATTTTATTGATCCATGTCTTGATGTAAATGTACTTTGGGTCCATGATAAATGTTTTGATTTATATGGGAAATATAAGTGATTAAAAAGGATGAGATTGAGTGATAAACAGTTTTAAGAAAATTTTATAAATATGTAGTAGTGTAAAGGATGAAATGGTTTAATTGTGAATTTAGTTTAATTTGATATAAGTAATGGATTATGGAAATATTGATGAAAATGGGAATGATTAATGATGACATTATTGTATTTGGTTGGACATGACATTCCAAATCCAAGTTAGATTCATAGACTCGTACTTCATGTTTGTCGAACTATGACTAAAGTTTTTGGGATATTGAAATATGATCCACTACCTAGTTTTGGGCGTCCATACTGATTCTCTAGTCACCTCGGTTCACCATAGTTTTTCGGGTGAAGGACTGACACTCTTGAAACCAAGGGTATAGACATGATATTCCATATCAATGCTCGGATGATCATACATGGTGTTTTGGGTCCTAGTTTGATTTATAAATTGATGTTATGTGTTTTATGACTTATGACCAAATAGTTAGGATGGAATGACATGGCATTCGATGTCTTAGATGGATTCATGGAATGATGCTCTCTATTTGTCAACTTGTGACCTAGTGGTTGGGATGTCCATACATGGAATACCATATCCGGATTGGATACATATACTGAGGATCCTTATTTTATAAGTATTTTCCCCTATTATGTATGGATTAGATGAGAATCTTTGGCTGACGAAGTTGTTATATAAATAGGTAACTTTTGGAACAAAGATTAAAAAAGATTAATTGAAAAAAATTTAAATAATGAAACATGTATTATTTACCTACTTTTCGATAGTTATTCCTTTAACTATATGCATGGTTACATTGATTGGTATTTTATTTAGACCCATATGGTTGTGGAATATTTAGTTTTACACACACTCTTCTTGGGCCTCCATTTCACTTGGGTACCCTAGCTTGTCTCACATGTTTATTATAGACATACGTTGGGTTGAGTCTAGCATTGAGTATTGATTGGTTTAGTTGGATTGTTCAATTTGTATCAAGTGAATAGTTGGATTGTTTCATTGATTTTGTGGATCCATTTATAGTTTCTTTATTTTTGTATATTATGTCATCAACCCAGTGGGTGGATAGTTTTATGTATGGTATGGATGATCAGGCCTTTATTTCATTTCATTTTTTATATCATGTTTTAGTTAATTTATTCATCATTAATACTCTAATTTGTATGTTATTCGGTTATTTTTTCTATTTTTGTGCTCTGGTATGGGGGTATAGTCTTCTCATACTTTTATTTTAGACACCCACTGTTACTTGGCATCCTCCTTCATATGAGTAAGCTAGCTTGAGGTCATGTGGCTAATTGACTCGGGCCACAAAATTATTGTAACCCAGGTTGACATTATAAAAAGTGGTATCAAAGGTTTTTACTTTCTTATTAAATTTCTATTTTGGATTTGGTAGGTATGATATTTAGGAATTTATTGGAACTTATGATGGATACTGGGCTAGTGTGTCATAAGCACTAATTCCAATAGGAAGTCCGGGTTACTAAGGGTTGGGATTCATGTTATGGATTTTTAATGTTATGATTGTATATGATTTTTTATTTATGTAATGAAAATTTTGTTTTTATTTCATAGTTTAATATCAATTTTAGGATCTTGGATTGCTTGAAAGATGTATGTGATTTAGTTTTATCTCTTAGCCCATAGAAGAAAGAGGTACACCATGCCTCATGTTAGGTGCATAGGAACCACATATTATAGTTATACTCTTATGTGATTTTATATATTTCTTGTTAATGGTATCTTCTGTGGATCTGAAATAAGACACTCAATAATTAGGGTTCCAATGTGGTCTTTGTGAATGATTAGTGCAGAAACCCCGGTGGGTCAGTATGGTGTGAGTATCGGATTTCTGGACTCTTTTGGGTGGTTTTATTTGATTTTGTTAGTATGTCCAGGTACTCTAGGTAGAAGTCTAATGTACATATGCTCTGATAGGAAGGGGTCTCTAGTTTTGGGTACTTGGTGAATGTGATAAACAATTATGGTGTGAGATCTTAGAGGAGGTTGTTTTGACTTGATGATGTCATGTAGTGATGATATGGGTGCATTTTTGATGCCCCGTGAATTGTTTCCTTCTAGGTAATGGCATAAAAATTCGGTAATGGGATGTATGGACCCTTTTACGTGGCTCTAGTTTTTGAGAGTTGATATCATGTGGCTTTCAATAGTAACCCATGAGAGAGTTCGGTCTGGTTTTGTGTGATTTTAGGCATGTGCAAAGAATATTAATGCTTTAGACTCTTGAAAATAGTGCATAAAGGGTGTATATTAGTAGTGTTTTTTAGCATGTAGTATTCCTTTAATTTTGATAAAGCTATCTTAGGTTACAGTGGTTTAGTCTTCTAGTTGATTTCTAGTGGGGATGGATGGTTTGGGTTCCTTTCCAGGAAATTTATGTGTATATGAGTGTGCTTAGTGGTTATGAGTCTAATTGGGAGTACAAGAGGTGCTTGATGGTATGTGGTTATAGTTGTAAAAGTTTTTTCCTAGGTTATGACTATACAGGTGAGGTATATCTAGAATTTCGATACTGAGAGGAACATGGAGGTGTCTTGTTTTCATATGATGGAATGCACTTAGAGTGGTAATGTTTGGTAGCACATGTGGTTAGGTCTGGTAAGGTACCCAACCTAGTTAGCTCAAAGTGCATCTCTTGGAACATGGTGAGAGTGAAAGGGATATTAGTAGGACTCTTTAATGACACCCAAGTCTTGAGTTTTTGTATAAGTATTTTTAGCTCTCGAGTTGCATTCAGTTTTGGAATGCACCAAAGGTTATCTGATTAGGGTGGGACAGGCATGTAGGATAGTCATGGTTAGTGGATAGGGATTGTGAGCCAAGGCTTCATGTAGTTTGACTCATTGAAGATAAAATTAGGTTTAATGGTGGGGTCACAACATAATGGGTGTGTTGGTTATTTGTTAATTGGATATTGGAGGATTAAGCACGGGCAGATGTGTTGTGTCATATTTCTTAGGGATCGAACATATCAGAGCATACAATTGACTTTCTCGAGTAGGACAGACTACCATGAGTAGGTAGAGGACCGATATGGTGGCAATGATATTCTTACAGGAATGGTGGATGGGATTTTTGGATGGGTTTTAAATGTTTTTTCAGATATAGGTGACATCGAAAATGGATGATTGGTCATGGTGTTTGTTGACATCTTCTTAGAGTTATCTTAGTTAGTGGTGATCTTACACAATACCTAGACATCATCCTAATTATGTTGATATTGAAATATTTTTATTCTTATCTACCCTAATTTATTTTGTTTTTATGACATATCTCTTGCAGATTATGCTCATGCAGCAGTTTATTTGAAGCCTATGTTGGTAATTACACCATCGACTGGTTGCGGGTGAGGTCCATGATTGGACCGGATGTCAATAATACCATGGATAACGTCCTCAGAAAAAAGGGATGGGTGATATTAATGTTTTTATATATCTCTAATGAGAGTGAGATGTCCACATCCAACACCTAGGTTGGTAGTGAGTGGAACATGGTCAATGGTTTTGGGAGCCTCTTATGTGGGGAGATGATGAAGACACTCCTATGGTGGGAGTCATGTATCGGTTGTGGAGGTGTGACCCTCATGTTGGAAGGGTCGCATGTGGGTGGAACTGATTGGGGACCGGTCATGGCGGCATTATAATGCTAATGAAGTTTCATGGAGGTGAATTCTTAGACTCCATAGGGAATAAAAATGTGACATTAGTGGTGACAGATGATCAAGTCGGGAATTGGCATCAGGCTAGAGATGGTTCTTTAAAATAGTTCATGTATGGACTCCATTGGGTATGTTGGGTTATTATGGAATGCCTCTGGGTGTGATAGCATAGGGATCTTGTGGGTTGGAAATATAGTGGTAGATAGAGCCAAGTGCTCTAGGAATAACATGGATGAGGTTATTTTGGAAAGGGATGCACATAATGTGGGTGTGTAAGTTTGCAAGAAACATTTACTGTGTTGTTTAAGGAATTATGGTTGTGTTTTAGGTTGAGTTTGGATTTTGAGGAAAATCCAATATCCTCTTAGTTTTTTCATGGATGGAGGGTTTGAATCCTATTTAGTTGATTTCAATGTATTATTATGGGTGCTAATGATTATTGGAATTATCATGGAAATTGGGGAATGAAATGTTGATAACTGTGTTGGGTACTTGGTGGTAGTATGAGTTCTGGGTCGGTTGGTATTTACTGATGACTATGGTGTTAAGTATTTTAAGTTGGTGGTTGTAAGTTAAATCTTATTTTGGTGAGAACCACATGTCAATATATGATTAGATTAAATTGTAATCCACAATTCAGATGGATGGGATCGCGTAAGAACCATCATGGTGTTTTGTACTGGTAACAGGTGTTAGCTCTAGTTTTTTACTAGTTGAGAGCCTTGAGATGGAGGTTGTGACTTGTAGTGTTCTGGGCTATCAGAAGTTGTATGAGGTTGTTGGTTAAATTTTGTGACAGAAATACGTTGGTTGGTGTAAATGGATTACCAATGAGTATTCTTGAGGATGAAAAGTGTATTCATGGGTAGGTTTTAAAATCCCACATCCAGATCGATTGAAAATTTCTAAAAGAATTTGAATTTTCATTAACAAATAGGTCAAACCTTGAATTAAGAAATGGAGTTGAGTCTTAAGATTCATAATGTCTAAAAGTTATTTTTTGAGATGATGAATGATTCTTGGAATATATTTCGGGTTCTTGGAAGAGTTTCAGAGGCTTCGGATAAGTTTTGGGAGTTTTGGAGTTTTTGTAAAGGGCATACAGTTTTTTGTGCATGGTTTAGGAGAAAATGTGTGACAGCTTTATATTCAAGATATTTTCAATTCATTTTTAACTAGGAATAGTTGGGATTCGTGGTTATATCATGGTTTGTGGTAAATCGTGTGAGGAAAAAAGGACGAATCGTTTGAGGTTGTGGAAGTTATAAGGCATGGATCAAAGGTTTCACATTGTTTCAGGAAAACAACATGACTTGCTACAGAGGGAAGATAGTGTGGATATCCTGATTGGCGCTTGGTTTTTAAAATGGTGTGGCATGATCATGAAAATATTTGGGTGTTGGATGGTATGGAAATGTGTGGTTGGTGCATGGTTTGGCCAATCGGGCGTCCAAATCATGAAATTGGTGGCCTTGGATAGAGCTAATCGCACAGTTGGCACCTAGTTGGGAAAATCATGCAACTAAACCATACAGCTTCCTATATTTCACTAAAAATGCATAATTGAATGAAATATACTCTTTTCTATTTAACCATTCCACCCCATTCCTTATCCCTTATATTTTTTTCGACCAGGGGGTCCCCAAACCCCTTCCTCCTCTTCTCCCCCTTGATTTCATCGTGTTTTCATAGTGTTCTCTTGGTGTTTGATGTAATTTATCTTCCTATAGTGGTTCCCTATCTTTTTCTTCTGGTTCTCTCTAATTTTTGAGATATCTTGATTTAGGTATTATTTATGATTCTTCTAGATCATTGTGGAACCATTTATTTTTCATGGGGATTTTGGTCATCTTGTATAGATGAGATCCCATGATAAAATCTTCACGTCGTTATGTGATGTTTCATCAAGATATATGATCATGATGAGTATTTTTCTGATAAAATAATCTAACTATTTGTAAAATTGGTATCTCCTATTGGGGATTTTTCCTATAATGTGGTTGGGTTTATGCCAGTGGTATTTAGTGAGTGATTTCATTCAGTTTTCAAATGGTACAATGACTCAATGATTTTTTCAGCACTATTCAAACTCGGGTTATGGATAATTAATCAATTATTATTTTTATAATTAATTAATTGTTGTTGTTCGGTTTGATTTTAGTTATTAGCTGATCTAGTTGAGCTTGGTTGGGTGTCCAGAAGTTTGGAAGAGACATGGAAAATCCTTGATAAGGCTGTTGTTCTTGAAAATGTTGTAGAAATATTTTCAAATGATGTAGGTGGTCTAAGAGATTTACCAATAGTCCTAATAATTGTTTTATATGTGAACTGTGGTTTATTCCTAATATATCATGTCTATAATGCTTGTTTCCATGATTTAATAAATTTAATTGGTCCTTAGATTGACACAATGGACATTCCATGGATCCAATTGGATATGTGGTGATGTGAGATCAAACTAATAGCCACCCATGGGGTGTTCCTACCTTTATAAGGGTAATTTTTTTGTGTTATGTTTTGTAATAAAAATCTTATGAGGCTCTTGAAATGGTTTAAAATTTTTTTTAAGGTTTTTACTATTTCTGGATACAAAAAGGGGGATGATATTTTTTAAATTATTCTAGTTTTGAAATGAGGTGGTGACCTTAAGGTGATTTTAAATTGGTTTTAAATGAATTTAATGTATTGATGTGAAAGGGGAATTTGGTGACTCTTTAAATGGTTATTATGGAATAAGAAGTCCATTAACCATGTTTGGATTTTTAAATAGGAAATCCTATGTGTAAGGGGTAGTTTCAAAATGTTTGTTAGTAAGGTTTAATTTTTTTGTTTTATGACTTTGGAAAGGGGATGGATTTAATTAATCCATGTGTTGATTTAAAAGTCATTTGGGACCATGAAAAATGATATGATTTAGAATGGAAATGAAAATGGTTGAAAAGGGTGTGATTGATTGTGAAATGGTTTGAAGGAAATTTATTTAATATGTAATTGGATTAAGGATTAAATGGTTTAATTTTGAATTTTGTTTTTTGTGATGTAAGTAATGGATTATGGAAATTTTAATAAAATTGGTAAGGATTAATGATTACATGATTGAGGATGGTCATAAATGATGTATTTAATCCTATTTGGATTCATTTAATGATGCTCCATGTTTTATGACTAGTGAATAATGGTTTGGGATGTTGGACTGATGCTCGACTACCTAGTTTTGGGAAATATATACTAACGCTCCCGGTGCCTCAATGCACTATTGTTTTTCAAGGTAAGGACTAAAAGTCTTTAACCTAAGGTTATGGATAGTATATTCCATATCAATGTTGGTATGGTAAAACATGGTGTTCTTATTCCTGTAAGGATTCATGGATTGATGCTCCATGTTTTTCTACTTGTGATCTAAATGTTGGGATGGTTGGACATGGAATTTTGAGTTCTGGTTGGATTCTTAGAATAATGTTCTAGGTTTTCTATCTTATTACTTAGTGGTTGGAATGGCCAAATATGGAATACCAAATCCCTATAGAATACTTGGACTGAAAATATTTTTTTCTAACTAGTGACCCATGTAATGTATGGCTCATATGACCAGATTAGGCCAAGGTAGTTTTGATGGAAATGGGTAGCTTTTGGAACAAATATAAAAATATATTAATTGTGAATTTTTAAACAATTAAACCTATTTTATTTATCTATTTATATAAAGTTATTAATTTATCTTTTATGCATTTTCCCACTAAATGGTATTATATTTAGACACCATTATTGGTGGCCTAATGAGTTTTACATACACCCTGCTTGGGATTCCATTGAACTTGGGTACTCAAAAATATCACACACATTTATTGTATGCATAGTTTGGGATGAGGCCCACATTGAGTATTTTTTGGTAGACCTAGATTACTTGAGTTGTATTAGTAGACTAGAGATATAGGCTTGATGATGTTGTGGAGAACTTTTTGTTCTCTATTATTTTTTTATATTGTGAAATTAGCTCAGTGGGTGGTTGGTTGTATGAATGGTATTTCTTTTTGAGAATTTATTGAATTTCATTTTATTATAGCATTTTTCAGTTTATTTATTCTTTCCAATTACTCTAATGTGTATATTATTTTTTATTTACTCTAGGTTTTCACTTGGATATGGGGTTATATTCTCCTTATAGTTCCATTTTAGAACCTTGTTACTAGTTGAAAGCCTATATCATATAATGAATCATGCTTTAGGTCATCTTTCATACTAGGTTAGGACACTAGTTTAGTTTCACCTAGGTCGGGATGTTACAATGTCCCAAATCATTATAACTAAAACATATCACTATTTATTGTCTTTATATTATCTCATTGTTGTATTGTTTATGAATTTTTTATTTATAGTCATGAACCATGTGGCCAAACTTAACACACTGCTAACACTTTACAGATCCTGACATACATTTTCCAAAATTTATTTTACCTCATTTGAAATGTGTTTGGGGATTACCTATAGTCTAATTAGTTGGTTTCTTCTCCATTTCATTTTATTTTGACCATTTATTAATTTTCTAATCTTGTGGAATATAAGTGTAGGAAAACTCTATCTCAACTTTGTAAAAAATGAAAAACATTATCATAAATTTTAAATTGTCATGAAGCCAAATATATTCACAAGCGTTGTTTTAATCCTATGTAAAATCTATTAATTTTTCTATTAATTTACCAAAAAAATTGATACATAACTTTCCAATATTGTAAAATTCTCTTCATATGGAGACACCAAACCATAATAATTTTCCCCCAATTCCTATAATTGATTTTCTATACTATACTAAACAACCGTAGGTAAATATTTATCAAGTAAAATACTCTTAAATGTGTTTTGTTCCATATCACCAGGATAATATTTATCTCAGGTATTCTTAACCAAATACCAAAATAAATCAGGTTCACACTAAAAATAATAAATTTAAAGAGTTGACTTTTAACCATATTAAAATCCTATGGATTCATATGCCTTTTCCAGAGCATTGATCCATCCTTCATCTCCCACAGGGTCAAAAGATCCACTTAAAGATGGGGGATGTTGTGTCATGAAATTATCTACTATATAAATGCTCCATCTTGGTAGATCATGCTCCTATCAAGATATCACAATCAATTATAGCATGACTAAATTGATCCATCGCTATAAAAAATTGTTTTACTCAAATTCCAACAATCTTGACATGCTTATTTAGATGGATATTTTCCTCTCTGTTCCTTCTCACTAAAGCTCCCCTATTTTCTTTGTGTAAAAACATTTTTAAAATACATAGTTTAAATGAATAAAAATTTTAATATGAAGATTATATATCTTTTCTAATTATATTTAAGGTAGAAAATTACAATGGTATGATATTAACATTATCCATACCTATAAAGTTATATAAACTTACCTATAATGCCAACTATAAGGCCCTGGACTTAAACATTACATAATATTGATTTTTATTCAAGAATTCATTCTCATGAATTTTTGGATCTTATCAGGTTTATTGTTTTAGATAATTATTCTAGGACTTATACATAAAAATCCATAAAGTAAATAGTGGACACTTTTTATCAGTATCCATATTTCTCATAATATAAAACTTTTAATATAAAGCAATATTTCTTTTCATGTAAAATCTCCACTAATTTCAACATGACTTCTTCCTTTCTATTAACTATCATTAGACCATGTAAAAACATTTGAAAACAGGTGATGATAACAAAAATCTTAGTAAGGTACATAAAAAAGATATAAAACCATTAGTCCAATGAGAACAAGGAAAACTCATATAATAGTTACTTTTTTCTTCAATTTTTTGAGTGTGAAAAATAAAACATTTTCACATGAAAAATAAACACACATCTTTTTCTCAAAGAAAGCCTCTAAACCACCTAGAGGGGAATTAAAAACCCCTTTTGGTGAATTAGATCATCATATTCATCAAACTATTTCATAACCCTTTAATTGGAATAAAAAATATCATCCTTATAATATAATTGTTACCCAAAAATTGGATAGTTATAATGTGTATCACCCTCTTTATAAGATATATTAGGATCACCTATTTTTTATGATCTATAATTGGGATCAACCCTTGTATAATCTATATCAGGCTCACTTGTGAGATAAAATTGGGATCTACCCTTTGTATATGTTATACTAGGCTCACTCATTTCTTATAATTCTCAAGTATTGTACCATGAAAAATCACATTAATCATAAAACCCTTCTATATACTCTTTTAAACCCATATGAAAAATACTTTTGGTTAAAAATCCTCTTTTCGCTTAAAAACAATTTTCAATACCAAATTTCCCAAAAAAATTAAAAGTGTATTTTTTATTTAAGAAAACATGATATCTTATAGAGGAATCGAAAAACCAAATAATTTCCATGTCATCAGAAAATTTATTTTCATTATGTATGTAAAGAATAGATAAATACTTTTGTCATTTTTCAAATCATTTGATATAAACATGTAAAAGTATTCCTTCATAAAACCATTAAAATAATGTCAAAAGAGAAATAAAATATATTTTATAATTATTTTACATACATATAACAATTTTATAAAATCATTTTAAAAAACATGGACATAGAAAAGAAGGGGTGGGATAGAAAACATTAAAAGGGAATTAATTTAAAGAAACGTCCATTATCACTTTGGAAATATTTGAATTATAAGCCCAACGAAATAAAAACATGAAAAATATATATAAATACCATGATAGTATGGAAATTAATTATATGACATTTAAAATGGTATATTTATTCACCTCATAAAATGGTATAGCTATATAACATCAAAATATGCCTCAATGAAAGGAAATTGAGATGAAGTCCCATACATTGAGTTTGAATTGTCATTTGTTTCATTATCTTCCTAAATAATAAACTTATATTAATTATTTAATATTTTTATAAACTTTTAATTTTTATTCTTACTTTTATTTCACTAATTATCATGTTATATACAATTACTTGGTCAATTAAGTTTATGTCGAATATCTTGATCACATTCGGCTTATGTGTCAAAAATGACTTTTGTTAGGTTGACTATGGTCAAAGAGGTCATTATTAAAACATATAAAAAATAATAATAATGACATAATTATAATATTTATATATAAATTATGTTTTTAATTTCACTAATTAATGCTAATTTTTGATAAATGAAGCATCTTCTTATCATAGAGATGGTAGGTCGACATATGCATGAGTAACATTTCTATTTTTAGAAATCATTATGGAAAGTGGGTAAGTGATATTTTATCATAAAATAATTAAAATAATTTAATATATATCATAAAAAAAATTAAATATATTTATATATATCAACCATGTGGTTTGGTGATGAAAATAGAGTCACACCTCTTCTTGAAGGTGGTAGTCTACAAGTACACGATCGATGTCATCAATTCTATAGCGACTGAAAAGGTAAGATATAAAAGGATATATTATCTTTTTGGAATGATAAAATTTCTCTAATACAATAATTATGACATTTATATCACATATATGAATTATATTTACCCTTATTACCTTCCATTTAAAACATTAGTGAAAGTGAATCGCGCTGCTTCATGAGGTGGAAATCCATCATACACACAAACGATGTTATCGTATCCTATAGAGAATAGAAATTAAAAATGATATATTTTATATATTTCTTCTATATGTATAAATATATTATAAATATCATATATATATATATATATACTTTATATTAATCATCATATTCAACCATGAAATGTGGTAATGGGAAAATGAATGACATCAGTGTGGGAGGGGGTAATCTACTGTACACAAGAACAATGATTTCATAACCTATTTTATGGAAGTGGATATGGTTGTAAGACAAAACAGATTTATATAAACATAATATTATATTAAATATACTATGTTTATTTTATCATCATGGTTGGAAAAAAAATTTAAGGAGGCGATGAATAAAATAAATTAAAGATGCTCATTGAAGAACATTACATATTCTTCAGGTATCCTCTTTAGGTTTGCACCAAATCCTTCATAGGATGGATTTCCTAGAAAACTATAGATTTTAATATTATTTTAGAGACTTTTTGAAGTTATTTGGGTATTTATTTGTCAACAAAAAGTGGTTTTAAGGTTTGAAGAAGAGACTATATAGGTGGCCTTTTATAAGTGAGGTGACTAGCATATTTGTAATTTTTTGAAACGATTCAATAATACCCATGTTTTAATATTTAAAAAAGATTCAAAAATGGGAAATTAAAAAACTTATAAAATATAATATGGAAATAATTCCATAAAATTGGTGATGTAAAAATTTTTAGGTCATTTTTAACCCTTATCATCTTAGTTTAACCTCTCGTTAAATCCATTTTTCCATAAACGTGATAATTAATTATTACTACTTTCACTATTCATTATGGTAAAAAAAAGTTTCCCTTATTATAAAATAAATATTATGATTTTTCAAAAAAATTATTCCATTTTTTAAAATTCAATTCAATTAATTGTAATTTTTAATTTAAAATTAATCTCACTAATGCGACTAGAAAGAAGGTTTTCAAAGTGAAAATGTTAAAAAGTTTACAATATTTTTAAATCAAAATTCAATATGAAAAAAAATAAAGATGACCTAAATTTTAATCTTAGATTTATAATTTTACTAATTTTACTTCAAATTAATTAAAAATATAATTTAAAATTATAAATAATTTAAATAAGAAGATAGTTTTCAATTAAAATTTATTATATTTTCATTATTAATGAAAAATTAAACATTTCAGTAAAATCCCAAAATTCACCCTGGGATATTTTTGGTATCACGATTTAAAAATGAATTTTATTTTATAAAATAAATTTTATAAAATTGGTAAAAAAAATAATTTTAAATTATGTTCGTAAAGCTTAACTAAACTTCATTTTAGAAAATAATATAGTTTTTCATAAAACACATATTTTCCTTTAAAATTGTTCAAAATTTATCTACAATAAGTAGTTATCCATTTTATTTTTGTATAAACCATATAATTTTAATAATTTAGTTATTACTATTCCTACACACTAATTTAATTGCTATTTTATAATCGTAATTTTTAAATACTGATATTTTAGTAGACTATCATGTTTTATTTTAACCTGGTATTGCATTCATTGCAAGTTATTAAAGGGAATAAATAAAAATATAACAAAGTTTTGGTATGTTAAAATCTCTTATAAAATATTTTTTTTCAATTATGCTATTGAACATAATTTTCTTCTTTTAAAATCCCATGGTGTTACACTATACCTTTTCAAACTAATCTAGGCATTGCAAACACTTTATATAAATCACTAGGACACATAGAGCCTCTTCCATGGTTATTCATAGGAATACAAAAGAAAATATTTTAGACATTATCAAGTACTCTCCAGATTATCTCAAGATACTATTTTAAATATCTTAACAAGTAAATAGAAAACACAGCTCTAATATAAAGAGTAAACATAAAGAGAAAGAGATAAAGGATAATAAAATGTGATGCAGATCTATCCATATTAATTTAGTTACCCATGAGTCCTTTTATTATAAATTTGGATGAATCTCAGGCAGGTTTCACAATAGGTTTAGGAAAATAGAGTTTCATATATATTTTTGAATTATCAGGATCATTCTTTGTTTTTATAGGATAAAATGTTCTCTTCTCTTCACTTCATCAAATTCACATGATTGATTTTTCTTCATAAAAAATATTCATGAGAAGTATCTATTGAAGACTAATCAATGTAGTATCAAATGCAATAATTATTCATTTAATACTTAAAAAACTATTCATTGGAGATTTAAAATGATCAACTACTTAGTTATACCTTGATTGATATCTTTACTTAAAGAATGGTTAGTCTGAAGGGAAACTTTACATGGTCATTTGGCATGGAATGGTGACATGGTCGGTTCATTACTTCATGAATTCATTTCATTTGTTCTTTTGGTAGGCATTCATATTCTTATTATTAGTATAATAACATACATGTTTATTACATTTATTTATTAAAACATTACTTACCATGGCTTGGGAACATTATTTCTTCATATGGTAGGTAGTTTACTTTACTCAATCACTTTACTGATTCTCATGGCCATATCATTTGTACTCATGATGAATACATTTCTATCTTATGGTAGGTTTATTATACATGTGTTAATGTGATTCTAAATAAATGGTAATCTTGGTTTTAATTCATGGTTATATGAAGTAAAATATGTGGTAAGGTGACACAATCACTTAAACTTCACAGTTAGTTCAAATTTTTTCACATGGTAGGCACCTTGTATATGTGGTAGGTTTTCACAATATGGTGTTTTTATCTTCTCAAGAAAATAATTTACTAATATAAAACATTAAAATCATTAGTATCATTATTAAAATGATTTGGGATCTTTAAAATAATGATTTTCTACTCTAATCCATTATATTATTTACTAGAGGATACACCTTTCTTAAAATTAAGGATTTATTCATTCAATATTTTTTAATGATAGAAAGGATTATTGGGTTACAAGTTGTGGTTTTTAGGATGAGGGTCAATTTTATGAAACATTAAGAGATACCCCAATAATATTTTAGAGGATATCCTAAAGATTTTTTGGATGAATATCAAATAGTTTTTCATATGATGTGATATATTTTTACTTAATTATATATTTTCTAAAAGGTGTTTTAGAATATATCCAAAAAGGAGTTTTGGATATGGTATCATGAGTTGTTCCATATTATGTAATGTAAGTTGAAAGAGAAATCAATATTTCATGATTTTTTGAAAGTTGGTGAATGATGGAATTCTGAACTAAAGGTACCACTATGATATATTGGTTTAGACTGCTTCATGCTCTACCATGTGATACATCATTGTCTGGTGAGTGTCACCACATCATAGTAAGGTTCATTTTTATTCATATTATGAAATAAAATGTTGTTACCATTATAATTTATCTCTAATGTAAATCATACGTGGCTATTCATCATGAGATAATAATATTGAGGAGTTGGACCATTTTTCATGAATGTTTAAATTTCAAACATTCATTATGGGGATTAAATCGAATGTATCATGGGAGTTAAAATATTAGATTTTTTATAATTATTCAATCTATATAAGTCTGAATTTTTTTTTCTTGGATTCCTATATAAAGGGTTCCAATCATCATATAGGTAGTACTGATAATAATAAATCCTCAAATCCAAAAAAATCAATCTCTTATTCTCCGTTAACTTTAACTAAGGTTCTAGTAAACCTTATTCTTCAGATAGGTCATATACAAGTGTCGATTGATTCCCACAATCTAGGGATATCTTTGAAGTAATTATCCTTTTGGATTATTCTTAGTGATCTTTATCAAACACTTTTGAGAATATTTTATAGGTTGGATTGATTGGTGCAAGTTATTCTATTGTATTTATTTGTTTATATTACTTCCTAACATATAGATAGATCATATATATTTTGGGTTTTTGGGTTTTTCTTATATTACACTTTATATGTTTTAAATCCCTAAATACACTTTATGTATTATCATTCCATGATAAGTGACATGTGATATACTTCTATATTGGATGAGGGTTATGTAATGTGATAATCCATCAGGGTGAATGACATGTGATGTGTTCATTATTATATTCTGTATATACTTGAAGAATTAAGAATGTATGATTATCTATATGAGATTGATATACTACATGTATTTTGTTTACTCTTTTAATTGGAAAATGTGATTATATGAAAATGAATGATTTTATATGATATAGATTTTGGACATAGTTATTGAATACATATTATTATTGGATATAATGATAGATACCATTGTATTTTGAGTACCATTAATTCTTTTCTAGAGGCCTATACTTACATACATTTATGAATTTGGGAATAAATATTTTTTCAATGCTTCAAAGGATTGTGGTGTCACACTTTTTTTATGTTTCATTGTAGATTTATTTTTATTGAACACATAGATATTCTCTAAGAAAATATTTTATCTTTTATCTAAAATTAGTTTTGGATGAATATTTATAAAATATTTCTTATGATTTGTTACAAGGTGAAGTTAATGGTATCTTTCCTAGAGTGTTTTTAATATATCTAAAAAGTGTTTTGAATATAATTTCATATATTATTATATATGATACAATGTAATGTGAAATGACATAAATTCCATTGGCTTTAGTGTAAGTGGTAGATTGATTGAGTATTCCCTAAATCCTAATTAATACATGATATATATCATCCTCTATCATAATGTATGATATAGAGATATTTTATGGTATGAAATCCATGTTACAAATGGCATGTTTTTTTATTTTATATCATTTCATAAGATATATAGATATCATAAAGCACATTTTCATTATATATTCACATTATATGACATGGTTAATTTATAACTTAGTGTTTTTTGAAGAATAATATTTCATGATTTATATAAAAATCTACAATTCAGTATGGTATTTGAACATTATGTATTGGAATTTACAAATCTTCCACATATGGATATAATTTATTTTTCACATTTCATATGATGAAAATTTTGGGAGAATATATTAAAGTTGTAACATACATGAATTATTGTAAAGTTAAATTTCATTTAATTTCCATGTATGCTTTGTTTTTGGGGTTTCTCAAGCTTTTATGGTGGAATGGGTGAGTTTTCGTGAATTGGGCCTAACCATGAGCTCAATTCCAGATTTAAAAATAAATTTTGTTTCGTTTATAACATTTTCATTTTTTAATATTTTGAACCCATTCCAATTAATACATGGTCTCCCATGACATATTAACACCACCTTGTTTGTTTGGATCCTTTATAAATCTATAACCAAGGTGAATATGGGTTTTTATTTAAGGGATTGGGACTTCCCAAAAGCCCAATTCCAGATTAATTAATAACTTATTCAATTTTATGGATTTTTAGGTGACCCAAATCCTCAAACACGCCCATTGAACACATACGTGTGTCCAACCTCCCTCTACCTTATTGGGAGCACTTCTTCATCCCGATTTAGTACTGAACTTTCTAGGGTTTATAAAATCCGCAAGATTTAAGAAGGTAAGTTATTTCCATCATAACTCTCCAAATTCTTACTCTTTTTCCTCTATTCCAGTTCCTAAATGATCTCCTCATCCTTATTCAAACCTATATTTATGTTTTTACTATTTTAAATTTCAGTTATAGTTGTATTGGGGGAAATTCTTCAAGATCCCTCAAGTAAGTGAGTCTCTTCCATTCCTCTTTCAAATTGCTTAGGGTTTCATTCTATTTTCTTGGGGTTTCTTCCCTTTTACATGAAGTACCAAATTACCAGGAGGCAAGGTTTATAAAATAGGGTTTAAACATAGGTTTTCTTGGTCCAATTTTGTGGTTTTAGGTTTGTTCTAAGTCCCTCTTGGTGCGGTGGTGGGGCAACTTGATTTTCGCACGTTAATTCAAGGGTTTTCATTACTTTGGTAGGTTATTCCACTTTGTATGAAATAATTGTGATATATATGTTGTGTTTAATATATTTTCATGTTTAACCCAATGATTTGGTGCTACAAAAATTGGTTTTAGTGGTGTTTGTAATGCAAGTGAATTTTAAGGGCCAATTTCATGTGAAATTTTTGTTTTTTTATATAAATCTTTTATTGGTCGATTAAGGGATGCCTTTTAATTATTTAGTTGTCCTTATTGAACTGTATTAATTCTGAAAATAATTTTTTAAATGTTATTTTTCTTTTGTTTTTACTGTGAAATTGGTTTTGGGTGACGTTTGTTAAGAAAATGGTTTTTGAGTACCAATTTGGTGTTGAATTGGGTGTTTTACATGGGTATTCTATGAGATGCTTATTGGGATTGTTTTATAAATCATGTAATGAGTTTAAATAAATGTTTATGGTGTGTTGGATTATTTTTTGATAAATATTAGTATGAATATGGTGTTCAAGTGGTGTTTTAAAAGATTTTTGGGTGCAAAACAAAAAAAAGATTTGGAGAAGTTGTTTTATTGAAACTCAAAGTGTTTTGTTGTGTGTTTTCAATGGTATAAAATGTGTGTAGCTATTTTACTGATTTTATGTGACCATTAGTGGTGTTTTATATGAAAATGGATATATTTATCATTATTAAATTGATTGAGAAAAAAGGGGGAAGCCCGGGTACCTAGGTGGGGCGGATGTGTACTAGTACGGCTAGTGGACCGGATGGGTTTTGTCCCTATTTCACCTAGAATTTGGATAACAACAACTATAACTAAACTATGTGGATGATGATTTTGTACCACTAGGTTATGGTTATTTTCCCTACTGGTGGCTCGTGCATGAGAATGGATTTTACAATGGTTACATTATACCAAGGTATGAGGTGCATGGGGCCCGAGACTATCTAGTGCCTAGGGGTGTTCCTGATTTTTTTGATCATTGTGTTTGTGGTATTTTCCAATGTATTGGGGTGTTTTTTGAAGTAATTTATAGTATCTAACATGTCTATTTAAATGTGTGAACATTCTGAAAACTTTAGCTTGAAAAATGTTTTCAATTGGAAGTTGTATTTCTTGGATTTTATCACTCCTTTTCTCTGCGTATTAAAACCTCATGCTTTTTCACATTGTATTGAATGATATTTGGAATAATTGGGTGGTATATTATTGGTATTAGTCTCACACCCAAATTAAACCCCTTGTATGTAAGTAGACATGGTTATGTTTGACTCAGGTAAAGGAAAGGCTAAGGGTGATGGCGGTTCAGGGTGTTAGCACCCATCCTTAGGGCGGAGTTGTGGAGACGGCTTAGGGGTGATGGCCCCTTGTCATGTGGAGTCCATGGGGATGTTTTTTTACTATTTCATTGTGTCTTTGGACCTTTTCTATTTAATTTTAAATTATGTATTTAATTATGGATTTTTTTATAAACCTTGTTGGTATGAATTTTTTAGATTCATTTTATCCAATATTTTTGGTTTTTTATGTATACAAATTCGGGTAAATCATTCCCAAACAAAGATAAGTGATACCCGGGCACTTGTTCCAGCCCATGGGGATAGGTAATACCCTTTGGTCCTTGTCACGGGCTGGGTTTGGTGCTGTTTTTGGCGGTGACCAGGTTTGGTTCTTAACAAAATGGTATCAGAGGAGGTTCTCTCTCTTTGGGTCACATTATTTGGGGAATACTCGAGATAGTCTGGAGTATGGATTTTCGAGACTTGGAATTATAGTTATATGTAATGTGGCTGATCCCCACACCTCATTATGGGATTCAAGTCACCAGGGGATGTCAGGATTTATATGAGTCCCTTGGATTTCTTGGATTGATGATGATTAGGGGAAATGAAAATAAAGTTGGGTTACTGGTCTCGGTGAGCTCAAAGGGTCTGGAAAGCCATGTGGAGCTGGGGATATTTACCTAGAACACTCTCTATGAGGGTTAAGTTATTGGAGTATGTCTTCCAACCATATTTCCAAGTCACCCACTGAAACTAGTTTCCTCTCGCATTTTCTTGTATTCTATAGTTTTTAAATCTTGGATCTTTGGTTTTAAAGTGACTTGGTTTTAAGAAGCGTAATGTTTTTGTGAAATGATTATCTAATAAAGAGTGAATGGTTAGATTTTTGAAAATGGAGAACTGAATTTTCAGAATTGTATTGGAATAGAAAATAATTCATTTGCACCTCTTTTGAAAGCATGAACTGTGTCAATGTTGGTTTTGAAAAAGTGTTTCCAATAGAGTTTTCTAAACTATTGAAAGGTGTTTTAATGGGATGAGATGTTTTGAAATTAATGTGTATGAATTGAAAGTGATTTTTCATTTAAATTATTGTTTCTTTCTGAAAATCTTGTTAATATTTAATTTGGGTTTGATTTCGTGGTTAGAGGTTTTGAGAAAAAGGAGGTATTGGTTGATTGTTTTGGTTTTGAAAAGTGGAAAGAATTTTTTTCTTTTGACCTTTGGTATTTCTATGAGCGACCACACGCATGGGGTTATATGGGATGATGGGTGGTTAATGGAATGGATGGATGAAATCTGGGATGGATATGATGAGGGTTCCCATTATGGCATAGAAACAAGCATGTGTATGGCCCATGGGGTACCATTGGTGGATACGCCAACCGCCGAATCGTTTATTTTTAAAAAGATGATTTTAA
Source organism: Viscum album (assembly GCA_963277665.1). Lineage (NCBI taxonomy): Eukaryota > Viridiplantae > Streptophyta > Magnoliopsida > Santalales > Viscaceae > Viscum > Viscum album. The sequence goes on from OY728140.1 coordinate 661,177,770, forward strand.
ATGAGAAACTTGATGTATTTATTAATTATTTGTTATGGGGTGTTTTTTGTGTTTTTTTTAATGTTTATGTTTTGGGATTTTTTGAGTCCAAGAACCCCTCTGGTTTGTATTGTGTTTTGGGTTTGTGTTTGGTTAGTAAGTTGTTTTGAAGGGCCTGTTAGTGGTCTCTTCTGAGAAATGTTTTGGGATTCTTTTACGGTGTTTCTTTTCATGTGTTTGGATCTGGTTAGTGGTATATCTTGACCAATGGACCATCTTTGTTGGGTCCTTAGGTTTAATCATTGGATAAGGTACGTCCCATTAAGGGTTAGTGGACAACTGAGGTGCAACCCGGATTGTTTCTCCATTCAAAGACCCTCCAGTTGATCAATATAAGGAATCCTTTTCTTGAGATTTTTAGATTGAGTCTACACCCTTTCCTTTATTGGTTTTGAGTATCCTCTTGTAGTGGGAGAGATATCATAGAAGGTTAAAATAGACCTCATCCTCTTATGTTTCCTAATTTGCCGAAGGTGGAAGTGGTTTGGGGTTGTTAGCATAGATGTGTATATGGATGGTGTCTAATAAGTCCTCTCAGTCTTTCTTAGTCTCTTAGAAGGAGTTCAAAAGAAACTAAAAGTGTGGAAAATCTGGTCATGAGAGTAAATTGAGGCCACTTTCTAGAATTTTGTGTTGTTTGGGGATGTTTTATAAGGTCCCACTCCATGTATTATTTATATCAGTCGCAATGGTCATGTTCAGTGAAGCCTTGTGATTTCGTGCACTCAATTGACTTTAAAGGTGAAAGTCGTGAAATCCTATGAGAGTCTCTTTGTGTTGGGAGAATGTATCCCTGGTAAAAACTTCAAAATCTTCCATTTTAGAGAAAGTTTATTATAGTTTTTATTTACTTTTGTGGTTTCTCACTCGAAGAAACAAGGTTTGATGTGTGTTCATTTTCTAAGCCCTTGTTTCAGTGAAATATTGACTTAGGGTAAAGTGAATTTTGAATGTGTTATGTATTGAGAATCTTATCAGGGATTTCAGTATAGTTGTTAGTGGTACCAAAAGAATAATTCTCATTCAGGGGGGTTTCCAAATCATAACTATGAGGTCGAAGATGCTTCAATAATTTGAGCTCCAGCCATAGGTCTTAGAGAAAATCTGACTCGTAGTCAGGGGAAATCCTAGGGTTTTTTAAACCCATGTACAATGTATTATCCTCAGTATGAAAGATAATAAGAGTTTAAACCTCTAGTTTCATCATATTTCTTCTATTTCTCCCATTTGGTCGAAATAGGTTGAGGGACTTTTACCCATGTCGTCACCTAATGGCATTCCCTCCCCCTTTGGTTTCCATAAATTCATTAGAGAATGGTTAGAAATTTAGATAAAAGTGTTAAGGACACAGTTTGTGTATGATTAGTAGCTACCATGTTCCAGGAATCCATGCAAAAAGAATGATCTGCACAGTTAGTACAGAATTTTCCAAACCGTGCGGACTGACCCTACGCCCTTCCCAAATCTTTAAAAAAAATTGGGTCTTTCTATGTTGTCCCATGATGGTCGGTTAAGATGGTTGGTTCTTAGGGTGGGGAGACCCACTATTATTCTCAGGTACATTCCTTCATAAATTGTGAATGGAATTCTACCTTTTGTACTAGGGGTTTCATTCAGGCCTCCCTCTGTTAGTGTCTTGATTCTGTCTTGGAAAATAATACAGGTTGCCTCTTATGGTGGAGTGCCTATTTATGTCCCCCTGTACCAGTAACTTAGATTTATCCATGGTCTTGTCTTGGTGTAGATAGTATCATTCGGAGATATCTAGCTACCAACATCTTCATTGATTAAACATTGGGATTGGAGACTACCCAATGGTTTATTTAAAGTAAGGTAAGTGTAACCTTGTTCAAAGTCGTTGTTCATTTGGGTGAATTTCTTGAGTCTTGTACGGATAGTTTTTGAGGATTTTTTTTGGGATAGAGTATGAATGTGATTGACCATTTCATGAAAGTGTTTTATGTTTTTATTGTGAGATTAATCATTCCTTAATTGATCACTAGAGGTTTTTTGTCCCTTGGAGGTGAAGCTTGGCAAAGAAGTACATCTTGGTTTATCGGTTGGGTTTGTTTGTGTATCTGTCCTTACTCTAGATTTCCGGGGATGTAAAGTTTTCATAGTGGGGGGAATTGTCACAAAAATTAATTATTTTAAAGTTAAATTCCATTTAATTTCCATTTATTATTTTTTTGGTGGTTTTTTATGCTTTTATGGTCGAATGGGTGAGTTTTCGTGAATTGAGCAAAATCGTGAGCCCAATTCCAGATTTAATAATAAAGTTTGTTTCTTTTATAAATTTTTCATTTTTTAATATTTTTCACCAATTAAAATTATTAAACGGTCTCCCATGAAATATTAACACCACCATTGTAGTTTGGAGCCTCTATAAATTCATAACCAAGGTGTATATGGGTTTTTATTTAAGAGATTGGGCCTTCCCGAAAGCCCAATTCCAGTTTTAAAAATTAAATTTGATTAATTAATAACATATTCAATTTTAAGGATTTTTTGGTGATTCCAAGACTCACAGAAAAACATTGAACCCAGCCACGTGCCCAACCTCTCTCTATCTTATTTGGAGAAGTTGTTTTATCGAAACTCAAAGTGTTTTGTTGTGTGTTTTAAATGGTATAAAATGTGTGTAGCTACTGTAATGATTTTATGTGACCCATAGTGGTTTTTTATAGGAAAATAGATATATGTATCATTATGAAATTGTTTGAGCACAAAGGGGGGAGCCTGGGTACCTAGGTGGGGCGGATGTGTACTAGTACGACTAGTGGACTGGATGTGTATTGTCTCTGTTTCACCTATAATTTGGATAACTAAAACTATAAATAAACTATGTGGACGATTATTGGGGACCAATAGGTTATGGGTATGTTTCCTACTAGTGGATAATGCACAATAAAATATTTTACTACGGTTACATTACACCGAGGTATGAGGTACATGGGGCTCGAGACTATCTAGTGACTAGGGGTGTTCCCGATTGTGTTGATCATTGTGTTTGTGGTATTTTCCCATGTATTTGGGTGTTTTTGGAAGTACTTTACATTATCTAACATGTCTATTTAAATGTGTGAACATTATTAAAACTTTATCTTGGAGAATGTTTTCAATTGGAAGTTGCATTTCTTGGATTGTATCACTGCTTTTCTTCGCGTATTAAAACTGCTTGATTTTTTCACATTGTATTGCATGCTATTTGGAATCATTGGGTGGTATCCTGTTGGGATTAGTATCACACCCTACTTACACCCCTTTGGTGTAAGTATACTTGGTTATGTTTGACTCAGGTAAAGGAAAGGCTAAGGGTGATGGTGGTTGAGGGTGTTAGTCCCCATCCTTGGGGCGGAGTTGTGAAGACGGCTTGGGGGTGATGACCCCTTGTCATGTGGAGTCCATGGGGATGTTTTGTTGTTGTTTCATTGTGTCTTTGGACCTTTTTTATTTCATTTTAACTTATGTATTCAGTTATGTATTTTTGTATAAACCTTGTTGGTATGAATTTTTCAAATTCATTTTATCAAATATTCTTGGTGTTTTATGTATACATATTCGGGTAAATCATTTCCAAACCAAGATAAATGATACCCGGGCACTTGTGCCAGCCCGCGGGTATAGAGAACGCCCTTCGAGCCTTGTCACGGGCAAGGTTTGGTTCTGTTTCTGGTGGCAAACAGATTAGGTTCGTGACAAAAGTTATGGGTAATAATGTATTGTAACTTAAATTCCATTTAATCATACATTATAAGAATACATGTAAATGTATTGAAGGATAGAGAGTTTCCATAAGGACTATATAAATAGTTAAAATTAATTTGTATGGTTTTCCAACCATTATATTAATTCTATTCAACTTTGATCTCTTATCTTTTATCATTTTACACTGGAGAAACTAACAAATTGTTGTTGTAAGGAGAATCCCACCCACGCATGGGGTGATTCATGACAAATCATGGGTACACCATAGAGGAAGGATTACTTTGGATACTTTTCAGGTATCTCTATCAAATTTTTGGTTGAGGATATTATTTTAATTCAACTTTGATGTATGATACAAATATATGTTCTTGATTTTATTTATACATAGTTTTAATTTTATAGAAGGAATGACTTAGATTAGGGTTTCTTTTTTACTTCCACTTCCATGAATAAGTATTATTTAATACTTAAAAGCCCATAAATATAAATATATGATAGTATTTCCAAAGCATCACCTGTGGAAAGAACCTATTGGACGTTTGTCGTTAGAGAAATAAATTGTTGGGAGGCGAATCAGAGGAGGTTGGAATTCGTAGAAGAATTGGTTGAAGGTGGTGTTTATGGGAGCACTAGAAACATGTATATGGGGATAATGAATGGATTGTGGATTATTATGAAAGGAGAATAAATTATAAAGAGATCATCAAGGAGAAGAAACATCTTTGAATGGTGTTTCCTTATGTTATATATATATATATAGATTTATGAAATAAAATGAAATCACTAAAATCATAGAAGAAATCAATATGTTTTGGGAATCATATGTTATTGTCAATATTATAGGCAGGAGCTCTATCCAGTACATTATAGTCTCTTTGACTTATATAATGTATTCATTAATATATTTATATATATTTATATATTTATTTTTTTTATTTTTATATATTTATTTATATATCAGTGGGTATAAATCAACAAAACAATTGTATATGTTTATATTAATGAATAGTATATATATTTACATATATATTTTATTTATATATTTATAAATTATATATTTCTACTTATATAATTAATTATTTAATAAAATTAAAAAAATATATTTATTCTATTTTTATATACCTAATTCTTAATTTCATATGATTATTAAATATTGTTGTGAATGTAGTCTACTGCTATGGAGGTAGCTGGTACATTCTAAGACATGTTTTTTTAGTTTTTTCTCTGTTGTGTGTATGATTTCATCTTTGAATGTAATCTCGCACAATATTTTAATAGTTTAAGATCATTAGACCTCATTTTTTCATTATATATCATATTTTCTTTAATAAATGTTTGACTAAAATGGGTTGGGAGACCAACTTATGACTCAAATCATTTCAAATTAAATCAATTTAAAATAAAAATATTATTATTATTATTATTATTATTATTACTATTATTGTTGTTTTGGGTTCTAGTTAATCTCTTTTTTCCACTTAAATTAATGGGATTCAAATCTCACTGAACACTTCAATGGTATGTCTGGACTATTTTAGTAGTGTTTTTCCCAAACTATGTGATTCATATGTGGTCTAGTCAGGTAATCTCATTAAATTAATGGTGGACATTCATAATTATCATTGGTTGTCATACGGCATAAAGTGATACCTCGTGGGATGGAATATAGGGTAGTAGGGACACGAGTTAGCATGTTAGTGTTATTCGATGCAAGGGTGTGTATAGGAATTGCATCATATCGAGGTGGGTAAGGATTGATGAATTATTTGATCAAACTAAGAAGTTAATTCCATATTATTTATGGAAAAGGTAGGGAATTAGAGGAATTAAACAAGGAAAGTAGTGCATTCTATATATCGTGTGTGTGATTTGGTCATCTAAACCCATGAGTATGCGTGTTTTGTTTTGTTATTTGTAACACTCTAATACATACTGAAATTGTTAATTTTATTATTAAATCATTTATTAAAATCAAAAATATCCTATAGATAGTTTTAAATAGGTGAAAAAATATGTAACTAATTGAGATTTCTTTAGAGCTGGTTAAAACCCCCTTTAATCTATAAAATTTTAATAAAAACATATTTAATATATAGTGACGTTGTCCCAAGAACCATCACTAAATTAATATTATGTGGAAGATTCCAAGGAATAATCTCTAAATTACGAGGAAATTTTTTTAACAATGGTTATGATTAACCCCTCTAAAAAGTAACCACTAAATTTAAAAGGAAAATAGTGTTCTACAAAGAAAAATATTCCAGTCTGTTGTTTTCCCCAAAAAATATTCAATGAAATAAAATGTTTTTTAACTTTATTTTTACTAGAAAATGTTTTCTTCATATATAAAATGTTATGTAATTATATATAAAATGTTAATTTCTTATTTCGAATGAAAAAAATATTTTATGAATGATGGAAATGATGGAAATTTTCACTAAAGGAACAACCATGATGTATTAATTTTGACCACATCATGGTATGTGTAGTGATTGACTATAGTATAGTGAATATCACCATGTCATGTTGGTTTTCATACTAGTATTTACATTATTCAATAATATACTTTTTAATCTCTTTCTCTATCTTCATGCCATCATTATTGGTTCGATTATTATATGGTGATAATTTAAGGAGTTTGAACATCTAAATTAATTTTTTAAACATTAAAAATTTGATCACAAATTAATATTCATTAGTTAAAAAAATTATAACCTCTTAAATATTTCTAAAATTTTTATCTTTAATAAATGATAGTTTTATTTTAAAAGTGGATCTTAAGGTAGATATATAAAGAGAAACATGGTTTATTAATAGGAATAGTTGAGAAATTGTGATACTACTCTATCCAAAGATATATTTATCTCTTTCAATAAGGTTATAGTAAACAATGAGGAAGAAGATATCCTTATTAATTATTAGAAGATTCATTAAGCCCATTGATACCTTAAAATAAAGGGGTATATTAATTTTTTATCAGTTATGGATATCAAGATCAAGTGGAAGATCTTATACATTTTTATATCAAAAGAGAAAAATCATTTAATTATTCTTTTATTTTATTCAATCTCATATGAAAGAAATGATCATGGGGCATTTAAGGTTTTAGTTAATGTATTTTTAATATTTCTAGATAGGTATTATCCCATTCAAAACCCATCAGTTTTATCATGGCCTATTCTATCTCATTTAGAACGATTTATCAATTAAATTAAGTAACTAGAAAAATAATAATTCTATAAACTATGTAATTTTCAGTTAAAAATATTCATAGTTCTTAAAATTATCTAGTCTTTGGTGTTTTTTCCAGGAGGAAATGGTCATTGAATTATAAATATTATAATACCACAACATAATTTATAAAAAATGGTTGTATAAAAACATTTATAAAAACTTATATTTCCTTTTTTATATCACCACATTGTAGTTATGGGAACCGTGAGGATTAATTATATTGTTATATATATTGAAATTTTGTGATCTATAGTGTGACCATAGATTTTAAAATGTTTGGAATCTATTAAAATGGTCAATATTTTCATCTTTTCATTGGGATCAGTCATGACTTGGTGTACTAATAAAATGAAAGGGGTTTTGGGTGTATGACATCTACAAGAAATAGCTTGGATAAGAACAAATGAATTCCTAATATAGAAATGATTTATGATATGACCATTAAAATGAAATTAATTGGCCCTATAAAAATGAATTTGGTTATCCCATACTAATAGTTTTCAATTTGGGTTTCACCATATTGTGGTCCATAACCAAAATAGATATTTTATTAAGAATTTTAAAGAAAAAATATTTTTGTTGAAATTATCAAAAAACTTCACTGATAGAGGCCCTTTACATCTGAAAAAATTAAAGGGGAGAAGTAAACCATTCCAATATTATTTCAGTATATTTAATATCACCCTAAGATTATATGGTATGTCTCTTCTTAAATAAATTCAATTTCTTTCATGGTATATGTTTCATGCAATACCGATCTTAGACGGACTAAGATATACTATTAAATATTATTATATAAACGTGACAATTATAAACTAGTCATTAAATTGGTATTTGTGAATAGGATTAACTAAATTATTAAAATATAGTTTACACAATTTTAAAAAATTAATTCATTAATTTTCAACTAATTGGAATTGAAAATAATAAAACCAATTGAATATAAAGGATGTGTTTTTATTTAAAAACTATTTTTATGCCCATAATGGACTTTTATCATAAAAAATAAATGAATCACTATTAAATAAATATTTTATATTTTATATTTTTACTAAAATTTGTTTAAATTATTATAATATGTTTAATAGTCTTAAGATAAGAATAAATACAATTTTAAGCATTAAAATATGTATATTTCTCATAAAAATATTGCCTCCTTTTGATGGTACACATATTTTAAATAAATTTTTTTAACTTTTATAAGTTTTATTTGAAATAATAAAATTAATTTTTAAAACATGCATATAAAAATTATCTTATAGTGAATTATTGATATCTTTATGATAATTTTCACTTTTTATGAAAAGTGAAAAATAGTGCTTTTTAATCAAAAAATAACTTTTTATATAAATAATTTATAATATTAAATTATATTTAAAATTAGTTTCAAGAATAATAAGTTAATTTATATATAAATAAATCCATTTTATTTCATTTAAATGAATTTCACATTGAAATTGGATATAAAAACATTTCTGACTTCTGAACATCTTCACTTTAAAACCACATTTTCTCATTGCCTCTGCAGGATTAATTTTAAATAACAATTTTCCATTTCTGTGAATTTCATTTGGTAAAATGTATTATATATTTGTAATAATAAGGCTCAAATTATTTTCTTTGATCATTTTCATTTTTATACATAAAAATGTTCCCATGGTAAAAAAACTATTTATCGTGGTATAGGTACGGTAATGAAAAGGGTTAAAGTTAAAGTTAGTGGATTAAAGTACATAAAAACTAAAAAATTTAATGGTTTTTTGAGGTATTACTAGACCCTAACCAGACTATAAAATAATAATTATCATAAAAAATTGAATTAATTCCACCTCAATGTCATTGGATTTAATTATAAAATAATCATTATTTTAATCACTTAAACTCACCTCTCCTCAAATATAAATATCACCACTCACCACCCCATTTCAAATCACAATATTTTAAGATCTTAAAATATCTTCCCAAACCTCTCCTAATAACTCTCCTCACTTACATGTTCTACTAGATTCTAAAAAAGACTAAATCCAACTTCCTCAAGCAGTACTCTAAGGAGGAGATATCCAAGAGGTAATTTTCTCAAAACACCTCTCTTAATTTACATTCTTCTTATACTTTATCCTCGCCTAATTCATCTATCAAGTAAAGGTAACTCAAAAATCATGAATATAATTTAATTTTATATTTATAATGGAATATCTTATATCTACCCCTTTTATTATCTCCTTTTATTCAAATAAGTAAAACTATTGTCCAAATTATGTATATTTACCATCCTGGTGAGTAATGATTTTTCTATTTTCCATTACTGCCTTTATGGCTAATAATAAAAATTTTATTATGGTTAAATCAGATTTAAATATTTATATTATACCTATTTTGTTTTTTGTAACAAATATACACACATAATATTAATTAAGATGAAACTAGTTCATGATGTTTGAAAAAACCGCCAAAATTATTAAACATTTATCATTAACATTTTATTTAATGAATCAACCTCATAAAAGTAATAAAAGCGCTATATGGGACCATTAATACTTATAGAAGTTAATTATTACTATTCTATTCCAATTATTTTTTTTAAACACATTTTATAAGAACATCCATAATTTTCTATAAATGAACCGATCATGAAACCATGAAATGAATGCACCCAAAACCATGAAAATAATTAAATATTATTAATGAATGGGTCATTATGTGTTATAAAATCATCATATAAGACATTATAAATATTAATATATTTATTTAATGAGTTAATAACATTATTTAAACTATTATAGAAGAGGTTAAATAATTATACAGTAAATGGAATCGTGAGGTAAGGGTTTTCTCGTCTCATTGTTACTTTTATGACATATATGACTTATTCACCACTTTTTTCTTATGTATGGTGTATATATAATTCACATGGAAATATAATATCATTAATCACATTATAATCATGGTATTCAATGTTTCATTTGATAATTATTACTTTTATGGTGCATACGATTCAACAGATTATATGTGGTATGGGATTTCGAAACTAAATTTTTATTCAATGGGTTAAACTTTTATTTCATTGATTATTTCATGATAAGGTCATGTATGAAATGAATTTTGATTATATAATATTTTATTTTTACTTTGTTGTGTGTATTTATAGAAAATACACATAATCAATCGATTTGATTAACTAAATTAACTTGGTAAGGGACTTAGTCTCATCCTCCATTCACTAACAAATATTTTGATGTTATACACCCACCTTCTTTTATGAGATGTATATAAATCCCATTTGACATATCATATCATTATCATGTTATTTAATGTTTTGTTAAATTATATTACTACATGGGTATTATGATTCAAATTATTCATAGTCGTATGGGAGATATTGATTAAAAAATATATTTCTAAATCGATTATTTGAGATTTTATGAATACTTTTGAAATGAAAGAATGGATGAGGACTGTATATATAAAATCCCCTAAATGAATCAATAATATCCTGAGACAAAAAATTTGGCCAAATTAAATGGTTATTTACCCATAATTATTAAATCATCTTGTGAATGGTATTGATGGTAGTGTTTCATGTGCCAGATACGTGACATCTAATAATTAATAGTTTCCTTCATTCAAAATTCAGTTATTATTATTGAGAGTATTTTCAATATGATGAAAAATATATGGCTTCATTTCATTAAAATTTTATTTATTAAATAGGATGAGTTTTTATTTATCTACCTTTCTAAGTTTATTATGCTCGTTATTTCAATATATCTTTTGTTGTACTTTTCCCTTACTGAGCATATGAGGTCACCGTTATTTTTTTCCTTTTCCCTGGTTATGAAGAAGAGATACTTGAATGAGATTTCAAGGATGCAGTTTATTATATTTTTTTATGTATTATGTTTTATTTTATTTTCCCAATGTAAAATGGCATCATGTATGTATCTATTTTACTAAGACAATTAATTATTCGGTCATTTGAGTTCGGATTCCTTATATCTATTCCAATGTAATAAAGTGAGGCATAGGCTTCGGGCTTGTGGGTTCGGATTCATTATAGTTGGTATCATATGAATATTATTAGAAACCATAGGAAATATATTTTAAAATAAACATAACCAATGTGATAACTATGATGATTCCTTATCGTATATAAAAACATTTACCATTGGATGAATTTATATTTTTTAGATAAATACTCATTTTGATTATGGGCTAACTCATTGTGTGCCATTATTTAGATATGGAACCTAATGTGAGTAAAGGAATCAATACTTGCAAATAAAGTAGGTATTTCCCCCACTAAGCAAGCAAACACAACTGGTGTTGGAGCTAAGAAGATCATGACTATATTAGTACTAGTTACTCGGGCCATAATTAATAAAAATTATACTACTATATTGGATTGTTTCATGTGGAACAATCCTGCATATTTTAGTGGGACTACTAATCCAAAGGTAGATTAGCAGTGGATCAAGTCCTTTGAAAATATATTTTTAGCATTGGTGTGCAATGAAAATGAAAAAGGTAGTACCTTCAATATATTTTCTCAAGAGTGATGTTAATCAATGGTGGTAATTAATTTATAATAATATATAGGAATATGAAATAGAACATATGGAATGGATAGATTTTAAAGAAACATTCATTGATAAATATTTCTCTCATGATCAATTAATTTAAATGAATAGAAAATTATTTATCTAAAATAAAAATGAATAATAAAGTGTCGTAGAGTATGAGGATACCTTTACAGGACTATCCAGGTATGATGCAGATTAGCTAAATAATTATAAAAGTAAGATTTATCATTTCTTTGAAGGTATTAATCCAAGTCTCCTAAGGGTAATAGCTTCTCATAAAATTTCATCATATGATGAAATAGTGTTATGTTCCATAAAAACGGAAAGGAATTCACAGGATCCTATATATTAAAGGGAAATAAAGAGAATAAGAGGTCAAATGAGAACCATGATAAAGGTAATCCACCAAAGAAGAATAAGGGGATAATGAAATTTTAATCTTGTGAAAATTTTGGGAAGAAACATTTAGGGAAAATACAAATGGGTACAAGAGTGTGATATAAGTGTGGATAGAGGGGTTATTTGTCTCATGAATGTAAGGGGAAGAAACAAACCAATGATATTAAATGCTTCAACTACAAATAAATGGGGATTTTTTCAAATCAATCTCCCAAGTATCACAGGAATCTACCCTAGAAGTGGCCAAGGGGAGATGGTCAAGCTTGTGTGATCACTATAGCGGAGGTGGAAGTACCAAATAATGTGGTGGTAGGTACATTAATACTAATTTAAAACTTATCCAAGGAATTATTTTATTACATATCATCATAATTATTTATATCAACCATGTTAATCAAGAAAATTAGACATATCCCTTTTGATTTGAGAATGGAGTTTTCAATCAGAATGTCACGACCCGTCCTCGGGGCCTGTGCCGTGACTACCCCAAGACAACCTTCCATAGGCCAGGGGATGGTGACTCATACCAAAGGCGTAATATCGATAAAAAGGGAAGGAATTGCCTTTAATAAGTAAAAAAACAGAGTATTCAACTGGAAGTAAACACTATGTAAGACAGTATACAGAAGAAAGTGTTGAAAGGGATATGGGGGCCGGAAATACAAGCCCAACAGTAAAGTACAAACAACTGAAAAGATAGTACAACTACAGAAAGGTAAAACAGAAACTACTGAGTCATACTTCGTGAATCCTACCTTAAGGGTGGGTACATATATCCTCATCAGCACCCCAGGTCTATCCGTTCGCTCCATGTACATCTTGCCAAGTGGTCCACCTCTAGGTACCGTCTAACTCTACAACTCTCTACCTCGATCAGTGATGTTCGTCATCTGCAACCAACACAATGAAGTGCGGGCATAGCCCATGCAGGGGTGTGTTTAATGATACTCAGTAGGGACCTTGAGACCCCCGAAGGTCTCCCAGAATCCATGAAGGATAAACCATAGAAGAATGATACAGTCACGAAGTATCAACCAACCCTACTTAGTTATATGCCCATACATATACCTAAGTTACCAATACAGTTCGGCTCCAACTCTCAATCCCAAGCACAACCTAGTCCACACAATAATTAAAGTCAATAACCTTGAAATTAATGATTGAAAGTAAAGACTCAGCTCACACAGGTATACATCTTTGGTAGAGTGATAGAGATGATCATATGTAGTCACTGATTCATCTAAGTCGTCGGACCCACATAGGATACGGGACCAGCTAAGCTATTGGACCCACACAGGATACAGGACCAATTACTCTATCGGACCCACACAGGATATAGGAATAGAAGTTATAACTATCAAACCCACAGAGGATCCCAGTACAGAATTCATCTCTTTCGAACCCACGTAGGATTCCGGTACAATATTCATCATTGTCGAACCCACGTAGGATTCTGATACAGTGGTCGTTGCAGCCATCTCTAGGGTTCCCACACACAGCACGCTTGATTCTGGGAGGGTCTGATCCTCGGCTGCCTAGAGCTGAGCCTGCCTCTATCTGCCAGCTCCCTGTGGTCAGGGTGGACCTCTTGGTGGTGGTGGTGGTAGAGCCTCGAAACGTCTTCACCACCCGCTGCTCGACCAGCTCCTCTGCCACGTCTGTCTACTCCCAGCGGACCACCATAGTAGAACCTCTGCCTCTTCCTGGAAGTTCCCTCTACTGTTTTCTACTCATCTGCATGGTGGTTCAGGCAGTGATGAGCCATGTGGCCATGCCCGCCACATGCATAGCACTGCCTGCTCCTAATATATCTGGCTCTATCTCGTGTGCCCCGCACAACTGAATCTGTATCCTGGTGTCGCCCACCTAATGCAATGGTCCACTTGGACCTCTGCATCATCTTTACACTGCTGGCTGCAGAAGACTCTGCTACGGGTCTCTCTGTGGTGGGTCTCACCACTGGTGACTGCCCATCGAGAAAACTCTCCACTAGAAGGGATCGCTCCAGTACCCCCACCTGCATCAGAATGCTGATGGAAATTATCAAAGCTCTTATCTCATTCCTGAGTACTTGATCGAAGGTCTGGGCCCTGAAGAATGGGTCTCGTACCATATCCATGGAGTAGCACGATATGTCGATGATCCTCAATGAGTACTGAGTTAATGTCATGATGCCCTGCTGTAGATGAAGTAACTCCTAAATCTGCACCGCACGAAGGGTGGCTGGAACAAAATCTGTGTGAAAGAGACTCTCAAAGTATTTCCAGAGTAATGATGCCTTTTCATGAACCTGGAGTATCAGGCTCCACCATCTACCGACTTATGCATGCAGGAGACTCACGATAAGGATCACCATGAGGTTGGATGGTATCCTACCAATCTGGAAACTCTCACGACAACCTACATCCAATCCTCAGCTGCATGTGGGTCCTTCTATCCCCAGAACCTGGGTGGCCTCTAGGGCTGGAACTTATGCAACTCACTTAGATAGCGTGCACTCTCTGCTACTGGAGCTGGTGGTATCGGTGGCCCGGCGGGTAGTGGTACTACTGGTACCTCTGTTGTGATGGGGCCCTACATCGAGGCCTCGTCGCTCGGTGGGATACCATCTTGTACGAAACTCAGAACCCTAGCTGGATGCCTTCATGTGGCCATCCTGAAAATAAATAGTTATGCCACGGTTAAAAAAGTATACCTGGTGAGCTGACACAAAGTAATCATGAAAAAAAAATTTCAAAGGAAACACACACGCAATTAGTGTTTTCGTACACTAAGTCGGAGATCAGAAGTAAGAGTCATAGTGTATGGATACATCGGCCACCGCACCAAAACCGGTTTCCCTAAACTGATAACCACACCCAAGACACTAAAAACTATTGTTGTTAAAAGAATAAGAGTCTATGTTCTGCGGTAGAACTGACTCCTTTGATACCAATTTGTCACCACCCTTCCTTGGGGCCCATGTCGTGACTACCCCAAGCCCGTCTTCCATAGGCTAGGGGATGGTGACTGTCACAAAAGGTGTAATCCTGATAAAAAGTTAAGGCATTGAATTTAATAAGTAAAACAAAACAATAAAGTACGCAACTCGAAGTAAACACTAAGTAAGATTGTATACAAAATAAAGTGCTGAAAGGGATAGGGGGCCGGAAATACAAGCCCAATAGTAAAGTACAAACAACTGAAAAGCTATTACAACTACAGAAAGGTATAACAGCAACTACTGAGTCATAATCAGGGAATCACACATGAAGGGTGGGTACAGATGGCCTCCTCAGCACCCCAGGTCCGTCCGTCCGCTCCGTGTACGTCTCTCCAAGTGGTCCACCTCCTAGTACCGTCCAGCTTTACAACTCTGTACCTCGATCAGTGTTGTTCGTCGTCTACAACCAACACAACGAAGTGTGGGCATAGCCTGTGCAGGGGTGAGTATAAAAATACTCAGTAAGGACCCCGAGACCCCCGAAGGTCTCCCAGAATCCACGAAGGATAAACCACAAGAGAATGATAAAATCACAGAGTATCAACCAACCCTACTTAGGTATATGCCCATATATATACCTAAGTTACCAATCACAGTTTGTCTCCAACTATCGATCCCAAGCACAACCCAGTCCACACAGGAAGTAAAGTCAATCACCTCATAGATAAATGATTGAAAGTCAAGACTCGTCTCACATAGGTATACAAATTTCATAGAATGATAGAGATGATCAGATGTAGTAACTAATTCATCTAAACTGTCAGACCCACATAGGACACAGGACTAGCTAAGCTGTCGAACCCACACAGGATACAGAACCAGCTACTCTGTTGGACCCACACAAGATACAGGAACTGATGTTAGAACTGTCGGACCCACGGAGGATCCCAGTACAGTAGTAATCATTGTTAAACCCACGTAGGATTTCGGTACATTAGCAATCGCTGTAGAACCCACGTAGGATTTCAGTACAGTAGGTGTCGCAGCCATCTCTAGGGTTCCCACACATAGCACGCTCAATTCCAGGAGGGTCATCTCCTTGAGTCAAGTTTGGATACATAAACTATCATGAAGTTCTGAGTTGATGTATCCTGTAGTTCTGTCTCATCATAAGGAACCCAACACGACAGATGGCGCGTGAAACGGATGCTCAGTCTGAGAGTTGTTGGCATTTCCGTTCGAGGGGCCTGGTTCGTATGGCGGCTCCAAGTGGCGCCACCTCTTCCTCTGGCCGGCCAGCCATAGTCGTTCGGTTCTGCCCGGTACACGAGGCCTGTGGATGCGGACCGCAGTTCTCCACACGTGGTTCTTGCGAACGCTGTTGTTTTCCAGCCCAGCATCCAGGCGGTCGGCCGGTTCACCCGGCAGAGCAGCCTGCGGATGCGGGCGGTGGTCCTACTCTACGCGGTGCCTGCGGGCACTGCCTTTATTTAGCCCAGCCATCAAGAGTTCGGACGATTCCTCTAGCCAAGTGGCCCGTGTCTGCTCCTGCGAGCGTCGCAGTCTTCCAGCGGGCTAGCCGGTCGGCCCGCGGTCCAGTTCCATGGTGGCCGGCTCGGTCGGCCGCCTCCACACCACCACTACGGCATGATGGCGCCACGGTCCTGCTGCCCTCCACGCGGTGCAATGGCGTCGTGCTTCTTCATCCTCCTCGGCCCTCCCGGTCGTGGTTTCTCTTTGTTTCATCACGGTTATTCTCCAGAGCGGTGAGACGGCACCGCGCACTTTCATCTCTGCCTCTGACGTTAACCAAATATGACTCAACGGAGGGAGTTCGGGCCGTGTTTGTTCAGCCCGTGCCCTTCACGTTAGGTGATATCAATTGGCCACCGTCGAAGGAAAGTAAACATCAAATAATGAGGATATAATTCATACGTAGAAATAAACCAAATTCCCCCTACCTCGTATTTCATCTTTGAACATTGACGAGTCACTGAATATGGATGTTGTGGAAGACGGATGACGTTCCATCAATGTTGGAGGGGGTGACATTTTCATTGGTGGCGTTCTTTGCAGGAGACGTCTTCCCTTTCTTGCCCCGGTTGAAAAGTGTAATTTCCTGGTTCCGGAAGCCACCCAGAGGCGTCCCGTACCCAGTTGGTCACATGGCCTCAAGCGCATTTCCCCGAACGTCAGAGGCTACCGACTAGTAGTGAGGGCCTTGGGTGTGATAGTGGGGAAACTATTCCCTCATTGGCAGATTACACAACTGAAGTAAACAACATACAATGGCGGAAGTAATAATAATCCATACATAAATAAACAGCAGAACACTAAAAGAGGAAAACTGGAGAAAACATATATAATAATGATGCATGATATATATATATATATATATATATATATATATATATATATATATATATGTCTAGGAAAATATCCAAACAAGTCACATTTCTGAAAACAGTACTAAACCGAAGTACAAAAGAAAACAGATGAGCGACTCCTCAGCATCGCAAGCCTCAGCTTGGTCCCATGCTCTCCAGCTCCACAGCAATCAAGGACCTGAAGTAGAAGGGCACTTGCCCTTATTTATTCCTGCAACAATATAATCTATTTAGACCCAAAATCAGGGCCCAAATAGGGTGTGAGACAATGTCCCAGTAGGCAACCACCCAAAGATGTGTGCCTAACAGTCATTGAACATATGGCAAGTGAAGTACAGTAAGAAGTAAACAGTAATCAGTAAACAGTAAGCAGTAAACAGGATAATACACAGTAGTAACAATCCACAATTTCTAGCATATAGTTTACAAACAAGAAACATCCACTCCAGTAAGTAGAATAAGAAGGTAACCTCTGGGTATTTCTCACAGCCTAACCCCTAAAGTTTAACATAAAAGTACTATAAACCCTCTGAGAGGTACACACAGTCTCACCCCTCTGGTTTAGCTATAGTAAAAATATATAAAATAGACTCTCTGAGGAAGAACTCACTGTCAATTCCCACTATAGTCTTGTATCATACTAAAGGCTCTCTGGGGAATCACTCAATGTCTCAATACCCCTGTGGCCCGCGTCTAGGAACTACAGACTCTTTGAGGAAGTACTCAACGTCAATTCCCCCTGTAGTCTTGCATCGTAAATTAAAGACATTCTGGAGAAGACCTTACGTCCATTATCCATATGGTCTACTACACTAGGTTCTCACAGCCCTGGGTAAAACAAACATGCATAGCGTGTGTATCGCCCCAAGTAAACCTAAAGAACTACTTGGCTATCATTCTAAGGCATAAAAGCATAACATTACAATAGTTCCACTATACTACAACTAGGCATGGAAACTGGAAAAAATCCTAACAGGCAAAACATGCATGGAAAAACATCCAGAGCACAGTAAAGATTACCCTATTCACAAGCATCGACCTCTACTCAAGAAATCAAGTATTGCAGGAAAACAACAGCGAAAAAATAGGAAACACATAATACCCCGTTCAAGGAAATTGGTGGAATTTCACAAAATATTCTAGGAATTCCTACAGAAAGGCACAAACCACCTACCTCGATCCTAGGAGATCGATATACTTGAACCATGTTGATTGATTCTCCTTAGAACGTCGTAGATCTACAAAAATGAACAAAACTCTCAACCCATGATATCTTGAGAAAGAAGATGAATTGGGAAACAAATCTCTAGGAGAAGGAAGGTATTACCACTGCAGTTCCAACGCAATCAATGGTGGTAAATTCAGAGAATGGATGGAGGCTCAGGGTCTCAGAGAATTTTTGCGGTCATACGGGTTCTCTCGGACGAAGAACCTGAAGAAGAAGTGAGTTCTGCCCATCAGGCACAACCCCGGTCCGTTTAATGAAAAAAAAATTCATGGCATGTACTTCTGGGGTACATGGAGTGTACTTGTCCTTTTCATACTCCTATTTAAGAGGCCTCCAAATCGCCCCTACACACCGTGTGTGTGGCCCGGACACGGCCTGGTGCTGCATCAAAGTACACGGCGTGTACTTATAATGTACACGGCTTGTACTTAGAAAATTTTCAGATTTTCCTCTTTTTCTCAAAAATGACCAAAAAAGGAAAAACATACCTGAACAAAGATTCAGGTTCTTACAAACTTAACCCTTAAAGAAATTCTTCCCCAAATTTCCCTAGCGAGGCGTAGAAGAAGAAACCTCGAACAGCTGCGGCCACTGTAATCGTGCATTGGCCTCCCTCTCCCAGGTCTCATCCTGTACTCGCCTGTGCTGCCATAGCACCCATACTAGAGGAATAGACCAGCCTCAGAGAACCTCCGTACTACGATCGAAAATCTAGATAGGATGCTCCTCAAATGACGCATCTTCTTCAAGCTCAACCTCCTCGTGTTGAAAGGCATGAGATGGGTCTGAAAAGTAACATCGGAGCTGAGAGACGTGGAAGACATCGTGCATATCCTGATACCTCTGAGATAACTGCAACCGATAGGCAGTTGGCCCAACTCTCTCCAATACCTAAAACGGACCAACGTACCATGGTGAAATCTTACACTGTCTTTGAATCCTCTTGTGTCCCAACCTTGGTGTGACACGTAGGAAAACCTAATCCCCAACCTCGAACTCCAGAGGTCATCTCCACTGATCATCATAAGACTTCTATCGAGACTGTGTTGTAGCCATCCTCTTCTGAATCAACTCTATCTGCTCTGAGGTCTCTAGAACAAGATGAGGCCCCAGTAAAGCTGCCTCTCCTGCCTCCATCCAACATAAAGATGATCGGCATGGCCTACCGTACAAAGCCTCGTAATATTCCATCTGAATTGTCGCCTAAAAACTGTTGTTGTAGGAGAACTCCACGAGAGGGATATGCTTCTCCCAAGAACTGTCAACGTCTAGAATGAAAGCTCAAAGAACATCCTCAAGTACCTGGATCGTACGCTCAAGCTGGCCATCTATCTGGGGATGGTATACTGTACTCAAAAGTACTTATGTACCCAAAGCCCTTTGAAGCCCCTGCCAGAACCGAGAAGTAACGTGTGCATCCCTGTCTGAAGCAATGGAGTGTGTAACTCCATGCAGACGTAAAATATCTCAGATGTATAGTCGTCCCAGATCATCAACATTGAAGGTCTCCTTGATCAGTAAGAACTAAGCAACCTTTGTAATCTTGTCGACGACAACCCAAACAGCATCGTTCCCTCGAGGTGACCTCGGAAATCTGGTCATGAAGTCCATCGCGACATCGTTCCACTTCCACTCCGGAATGGGTAACTATTTTAAAAGGCATGCTGGTCGCTGATGCTCCACCTTCAGCTGCTGACAAGTAAAACACCTCAAGACAAAACCAGCAACATCTCTCTTCATACCTGGCCACCAGTACTGGCGATGAAGATCCCGATACATCTTGGTGACGCCTGGATGAACTGCCCAAACTGAGGAATGGAAATCCCACATCAGCTCCTCGCGTATGTCTGTTGGAACCCATATGCGTCTCTGGAAATGCAATATCTCATCCTTGCCCACTGTCCAACCAGGAATAGGGTATCCTCCTGACACACTCTCCCACAGGACTAAGCCTTCTGGGTCAGATAGCTACCTCATCTGTACCCGATCAAGAAGTGTAGAGGTAACAACTACAGAAGATAGGTAAGTCTGTCACTGTCTATCGTGCACCTCCATATGCATCTCCGAGAACAGAGACAGAAGCTTTCACTCACTGATGGACTCCTGAACTGCTTGAATCTGAGTTCTCATGCTCAACGCACCTGCCACTATGTTGCCCTTTCTCGGCGTAGAGGCTAGCTAGAAATCAAAAGATTAAAGATACTCGACCCACCTGTGTTGTCTCAGATTCAGATCATCGTGAGTGAAGATATACTTGAGACTCTTGTGGTCAGTGAAAACTACAAAGTTCTCTTCCAGAAGGTAATGTATTGAACAGCGCAAGGCATGAACAACAGCTGCCATCTCCAGATCATGCGTCGAGTAGTTCCTCTCATGTGGCCTCAACTGCCGAGACCCGTACGCAACGACTCCATCTCCCTGCACAAGTATAGTGCCCATCCAGATACCTGAAGCATCACAATAAATAGTATAGCTCTTTCCTGAATCTAGAAAGACCAGTATCGGTGTTGACGTCAACCTTCCCTTCAGCTCCTGAAAGGTTGACTCACAATAATCTGACCACAAGAACTTTTCCCCCTTCTTGGTCAGACCCGTCAATGGTGCTCTTAGGCGTGAAAAGTCCTGAATTAAGCGTCTGTAGTATCCAGCTAGCCCTAGGAAACTTCATACCTCAAAAACATTCTTCGGTTTCTCCCAAGAAACTACATCTCTCACTTTCTCTGGGTCCACAGATACTCCTTCCTCTAAGATGACGTGACCCAAGAAGCGAATCTGATCCATCCAAAAGTGGCACTTCAAGAGTTTAGCATAAATCAATGCTCTCTCAGTGTACTCAGAATGATCTCAAGATGGGTAGTATGGTCGTGTCGAGTGTGAGAGTACGCCAAGATATCATCCATGAAGACCATGACGAAGGAATCCAAGTATGGATGGAATACTCGGTTCATCAGTGCCATGCAAATTGCTGGCACATTCATGAGATTGAACGGCATAACTGTATACTCATAGATACCATACCTAATATTGAAGGCTGTCAAAGGTATATCTGATGGTCTAACATGCAACTGATGATAACTGGACCTCAAATAGATCTTTGAGAACACCCGGGATCCTCGTAGATGATTGAAAAGATCATCAGTCCTCGGCAAGGGATATCGGTTCTTGACCGTCAACTAGTTCAGCTTTCGATAATCCACACAGAGCCTAAGGGTATCCTCATCCTTATTCGCAAACCGGACATGTGAACCCCAAGGAGAGGTACTGGGTCAGATGAAACCCTTTTCCTGCAACTCCTCCAACTTCTTCTTGAGCTCCTGCAAATTAGGTGTAGTCATCCTATAGGGAGGAATGGACACCGGAGCTGCCCCTGGCACAAGCTTAATAGATAAGTCTACCTCACACTCCATAGGAAAACTAGATAAATCCTCTGGAAAGACATCTCTGAAACAATCCACCACTAGAGGAAAGTCCCAGATCATCCAGATAAAGACTAGAAATCTAGGTCGTAACCCTTCCTAGCCCATGATGCTCGAGTCCTTCTTGACTCGCCCGAACATCCCATTCGCCTCTATGATGAAAAGATTCACCCTCTGGTGAAATGAAACTCACCCTACGGCGATAACAGTCGATGACTACCTGGAAGGGAACCAACCGGTCCATCCTGAGAATGACATCATAACCTGTCATCTCTAGGACATAGAGATCCCATAATAAATGATACTTTGCAACCTCGATAGGGCACTCTCTACACTAACGTACACTAGATATCCTCATCCCCAAAGGTGTGTCTAGTTTCAACAAGTCGACAGAAGAAAATATACAAAGCCCAAGGCTCTCTACAAGAGCAAGAGAGATAAAGTTGTGCATAGAACCAGTATCGAAAAGAGCTGAAGATAAAACTAAGGCATAGCTCCGAAAGATCAAAATCCTACCTTAGATCAGGAATATCAAGGAAAAAGAACAAAGGAGTACAAAATGGAAACAGGAGAAGGAAACACTCAAGTTTTACAAAACATGACTAGATGGCATGTATAACCTCTACACTACGTGTACTTAATTCTATTCCCCTACCCGAGTCTCCTTGCACGTATAACCCACACGGCCTTCTTAAACTGAGACTACACGGTGTGTTCCCTATGGACACGGTGTGTAGTAGACAAGGATTCAATGACCCTTGTTGTTAGTTACACGGCCGGTTACACGGCTGAGGCTACATGGCGTGTTTCGAACAAACACGGCGTGTACTTGAAGATTTTTCCCAGCCCATTTTGTTGGAGACACGACCGGGTACACGGCTGACCCTTACACGACGTGTTCCGATCAAACACGACGTGTATAGGAGGAGATATCATCGTCCCATGTTCTTCATGACACGGTCGGGTACCGAGAACAAGGATACATGGCGTATTCATACAAAACACAACATGTATTACACAATCTTCCCCGACCCGTGTTGTTAGTGACACGGTCGGGTACACGGATCACTACTACACGAAATGTATCTACCATACATGGCGTGTTTCTGGAGATTTTTCACAACCCGAGTTTCTTCTTACACAGTCAGTGACACGGTTTAAAAACTACATGGTGTGTATATATAAAGTACAAGCTATGTATTCTGGTTTTTTCCAGGCAGTAGCTCTGAAACTGCACTAAAACCCAAAAAACCCTGAAAAAATAGCATGAAGGTGCCAAATTCCGATCCGTGAGGGCCCATACTCCCAATGAATCAAATCTTGGCATCTCCTACATATTATATATAATAAAAACAAGTCAATGATCCACCAAGTTCGGATTCATGAGGGCCCATAATACCTTAAGAACCAAAATTTGGCGTTCATTTAAGAAAGGTACACTACAAACAACCTCTCTATCAAACTGCAGAGATTCTATCAAGGCATCTATCACAACAGCATGCATAATCTACACAACTTCTATCACAACAACATGAAATTTCTAATGCACCCTAGATGGAATGGCAAGAATGCATGGCATGTGATTTCTAACAAGTAACTATATGATGCATGAGTTGGAATACCCTAATCTCATCGGGTTGCGATAGAAATGGAACCACAATATCAACAATAATAACAACACAAAGCATGTGAATTACTCTAGGTGAAATCAGATCAACTGTAACATGCAAAACCAAAAAACTGTAATAAGTGAGGTAGATTGGATTTTCCCTGTAAACGGGTTAGCTACTCTCGAGCATAGCTTAATACCAAGTATCGAATATTTCCTATCCCTGGATAAAGGCTCCAAACAGTAAATCAATAGAAAATAAACCCTCTGATACCACTTTATAACATCCCAGTTCCGGAATCCACCTAGAGGCACCCCATACCTGGTTGGTCACATGGCCTCAAGCACATTTCCCTGAACATCAGAGGTTTTCGACTAGCAGTGAGGGCCTTGTGTGTGATAGTGGGGAAACTATGCCCTCATTGGCAGAGTACAAAGTGGAAGTAAACAACATACAATAGTGGAAGTAATAATAATCCATATAGAAATAAATAGCAGAACACTGAAAGAAGAAAACTGGAGCACACATATATAATAATGATGAATGATATATATATATATATATGTCTAGGAAAATAGACAAACAAGTCACAATGCTTAAAATAGTACTAAAACAAAGTACAAAATAAAACAGATGAGCGACTCCTCAGCATCGCAAGCCTCGTCTTGGTCCCATGCTCTCCAGATCCACATCAATCAAAAACCTGAAGTAGAAGGGTGCTTGCCCTTATCTATTCCTGCAATAATATAATCTGTTTGGGCCCGAAATCATGGCCCAAACAGGGTGTGAGACAAAGTCCCAGTAGGAAACCACCCAAATATCTGTGCCTAACAGTCAGTGAATATATGGAATGTGAAGTACATTAAGCAGTAAACAGTTAGCAGTAAACAGTAAGTAGTAAATAGAATAATACATAGGAGTAACAATCCATAATTTCTAGCATATAGTTTACAAACAAGATACATCCACTCAAGTAAGTAGAACAAGAAGGTAACCTCTGGGTAGTTCTCATAGCCTAACCCCTATGGTTCAATCTATAAGTACTAGCAACCCTCTGGGATGTACACAAAGTCTCACCCCTCTAATTCAGATAACTTAAAAATAAATAAAACAGACTCTCTGAGGAAGAACTCACTGTCAATTCCCCCTATAGTCTTGTATCGTACTAAAGGCTCTCTAGGGAAGCACTCAATGTCTCATTCCCCCTGTGGCCCACGTCAAGGAACTACAGACTCTCAGAGGAAGCACTCAACGCCAATTCCCCATGTGGTCTCACATTGTAAATTAAATACACTATGGAGAAGCCCTTACGTCCATTCTTCCTATGGTCTACTACACTAGGTTCTCACATGCCTGTGTAAAACAAACATACATAGCGCGCGTATCGCCCCAAGTAAACCTCAAGAACTACTTGGCTATCATTCTAAGGCACAACATCATAATAGTACAATAGTTCCACTATCCTACAACTAGGCATGGAAATTGGAAAAATTCATAATAGGTAAAACATGCATGGAAAAACATCCATGGCACAGTAAAGATTACCCTATTCACAAGCATCGACATCTACTCAAGAAATCAAGCAAAGTAGGAAAACAACAGGGAAAAAATAGGAAACACACTATACCTCGTTCAAGGGAATTGGTGGAATTGAACAAAATATTCGAGGACTTTCTAAATAAAGGCACAAACCACCTACCTCGATCCTAGGAGATCGATATACTTGAACCAAGATGATTAATTCTCCATAGAATGGTGTAGATCTATGAAAATGCACAAAACTCTCAACCCACAATATCTTGAGAAATATGGGGAATTGGAAAACAAATCTCTAGGAGAAGGAAGGGTTTACTGTTGCGGTTCCAACGCAATCGACGGCGTTTGACTCGAAGAACGGACAGAGGCTCGGGGGCTCGGAGAAGTTTTGTGGTCGTACGGGTTCTCTCGGATGAAGAACCTGAGGAAGAAGCGAGTTATATCCTTCAGGTGCGAACCCGGTCCATTTAATGAAAAAAAGTACATGGTGTGTACTTTTGGGGTACACGACGTGTACTTGGCATTTTTGTACTCCACTTTACGCAGCCTCCACATCACCCCTACACATCGTGTGTGTGGCCCAGACACGGCCAGCACACAGCCTGGCGCTATATCAAGGTACACGGCGTGTACTTAGAAAATTTCAATATTTTCCTCTTTTTCTCAAAAACGACCAGAAAAGGAAAAAAACCTGAACTAAGATCCAGGTTCTTATAGAAAGGAAGGAGACGCGTCGTCGTTCTTCAGTGGAAATGGCATTCTTCGTCGAGAGAATAGTGTTCTTCCAAGCCAACTCTCCAATGATTATGCTAACCCAAAATAAAATAAGCTCATCCATTTTTTTAATGTTTGGCATGAGTTCAAATGAATTAAAAAACTCAAATTAATTAATTAAGTTGGTTCACTTAATTAATTGCATGGAGTTGGAAAGAATTCCAAGGTATTAAATTATTTAATACATGGTTGTGTTGGAATATTAATGGGAAGTCCAAGAGTTCAAAGGGGGTTGAGGGGAGTTGAGGGGTTTGAGCTCATGTGGGCCCCACCACATAATTTCCTCCCATGGGAGGTTATGTGGGGGAGGGCCCCACCCCTAAATTCCCTTTGGAGGATTAAACCAGCTTTTAAATAAAAATATGTCACACATATTTTTATTATACATTTTTTAGAAACCCCAATTAAAAACTTTCATTCACGTTGAAACTCAACTACGGTAAAGGTCTACTTAAGCGAATACTGGCGCTACGAGTTCAATGGTAGCCTCGGATTTCAATTCCAAGTACCAATTCAAAAGATATAAATTCCTGCATGTATGTTTACAGGACGTACCTGAACAAAACTTCATAAATTGATTCTGGGCACACTGGGCCTCAGAATCAGGTGTCGTCAGAAACTGCAAACTCGTAAAATTCCCATGTATTTGAGAAAAATATTCCACAGGATTTATGAGTCTTTACACAGAACCCCTATGGGATGTCTCATTACAACAAAGATGTGTTATGAAGTCTCTATTATAACACATAAACATTATTTAATTGTTGGAATTATCATCATATATATGGATTAATTTTATATAATCCTATGTATAGTCTATCTTTAAAACTATAATGAAAATTTTTATTACAAGAAGAAGTAAATTAAAATTTGGTATGATTATATAGAATTCCATATCTTTAGAGGAGAAACATAATCATATAATTATTATCTAGATCCACCCCCCAATAGCTCTACAGAATGAAATTATTGGGGGAAATAGTAAATAATATCTAGGGATAAAGAAGGTAATATTCAAATTGAATATGTACCTATTGTATAGAAATTCATTGATGTATTTCACAAATAATTACCAAGATATCTCCTAGAGCATGAAGTTAACTTTTCTATATATTTGATTCCTGATCCAAGAACAATATCTAAGAATCCCTAAATAATGAACACGATGTAATTAGTATATTTTCAGAAAAAACTATGGGAGAAGAGTGAAAAGGGATTTATTCACCCTACTAATTCACCATGGGGAGCCCATATTCTTTTTGTTAATAATAAAGATGGATCCATGAGATTATGCATTGATTTTTGGGAAATAAATGTTATTAAAATAAATAAAAGGTATCATTTTCTTCACATTTATTATTTATTAGATAAACTTTATGGTGCTTGTAACACCCCAAGATTTCATATTATGTTATCTCTTCAAAGTATTTCAATAACTTGCGCTACACGCAACACTGAGTTCGAGCACCCCACGACTTACCAAACTAGCCTTTAAAAAAAGAGGTTATGAATATTATTAACCAAATTTTAAATTTTATACATCCTATATAAAAAAATTCATATTTTGTGTTTCTTAGACATTATATAAGAAACAATTTTATTTTTAAGAGAAAATATGTATTTTTCAAAAAATGCAGTTTTATGCATTTTAGTGGCGAACCCTTTTTAATTCAATATTTAACACTTTTATATATTTTATTTAGTGAAATTAAATTCATATTTATAAGAGGTACATAAAAATTTAGTTTGGATAAATTTTTGGTACTTTTCTTATAACTTTCATATTTTGATGAATAGTAAAAAAAATACTAAATATTAATTAAAAACAAATTTTTTAATTGAAATAACTTATAGTGTTAAATTATACTTTTTAATGGTTTTTAAGTATAATTAGATTATATTTTTATCATTTAATGTAATATAGGTCATGGTAAGTAATTTCACATTAAATTGGATATAAACAAGTGTTAATCTTTTGATAATCATTATTTCTTAAAAACACGCTTTTTGTTTTGGCAACGAGAATTAATTTTAAATTAATTTCTACCACTTATGTGTTTGAAATTTATAAAAATGGATTAAATATATTTAATCATGAGGTCAAAATTTTTTAAATATGTAACTTTTGTTTTTAGACATTATGAATAATTATTTCGTTAAATATTTTATTTACCGTGGTTAAAGGGTAAATCCAGTAAATATGGGTAAAGGAAAAGTGTTAAAATAATATTAAATTACCCAAACATGTATCCTAACCTTATTTTCTGATACATTTCCGACCATGGTCATCCTTTGGTCGATTATAGGATCCCATGGAGCCACTTGGGAGTGATAATGACATTTTATATTAATTAATCTAAAGTAAAGATGAAAATAACAAAACATGTATATTTTAGTAAATCATTTTTATATGGGGTTATATAATTTATATATTGAACTATAAATATTAATTTGAAATATTTAATATTTCCAACATGGTGATATTTTATTTATAATTTTTATACATAAAATAAATATATTAATTTATGACACAATAATGATGCAGTATTTTATTTATTAATAAAAGAATCAAATAAATGATATTTTAAATATTAAAATAAATATAATTTGAAATTTTTGATGTCATCCACGAACTTTCTAGGTTAATATGACATTTTATTATTGATTCAATGTATTTTGTTCGATGTAATCAAGTTTTGATTACTTTCACAAAAACCAAATACTAAACAGTGTCAAAATTGACATAAATTAGTTTTAAAAACAAATACTATATTATTGGTTGATATAATATTCCAAAAAATATAAGGTTCTGAAAAATGGATTGAATAATATTATATATCTCATTAATGAACCACTTTAGTTTCTTTTAGAAGTTTGGAGTAAATTTATTAACCATATAGTGTAAGAATACAAGAAGACACGGTAAAAGTTAAACTATTTAACTAAGACTTAAATCTAAAAGATAAGGTTAAAATGGTTACCTAAACTTGTCTAAAACATATTGGTTGAGATTATTTCAACCCATAACCACCTAATGTTCTAAATAAATTCATTTGGAGCCATTATAAACCGAATATGATTGTATAATAAGTAAATATTTTAATCTTTTCCTAAAGTGACCCTCGCCCCCCTTATAAAAGGGAACTTCCCCTTCTATTAATTTCACACCTCAAAAGACAATTTGCTTGGACAAATACCATATCAACTAGCTTCCCTTAAACCAAGAGGATTTACTTGGATCATAAATCCAGCCTAAGGAGCCCTTTTCATCAACTCAATAGGAAACACCTGAAGAAGAGGTAATAATTTCACCACCCTCTTTCAAGCTCTTTTCTTCTTCCACTTCCTCTTTCTTTGTTGTTTCCATACTAAAAGAATAACTCTAGTAACTTCTATACACTGTGATTTTATTACAAAAATGGTAAAACCATATTCATTTTTCTATCCATCCTAAAATGAAAAGGTCACCATACGTGCATACGTACGGATTACTGTCTCCGCGTCGTGGTGTAGTTTGTTATTCAAACACTTCATTATTTGGATGGGTATAATAATGAGTATAACTGATATAAATAATAAATATAACATGTTAATGATTATCTATATATTATATACCATCCAATTACATATTATTTCACCATCAGTATAATGATATTGTCCCTCGTGCGTATGTATGGATTACTGTCTCCATGACGCGATGAGATTCATTTCCACGTTCGCCATTCAATGATGATTATAAAAATATATATTATTAATATGTAATATATGACATAATAATGCTACTGGATATATATATATGTGTGTGCATGTGTGTTTGTGTATGTGTGTGTGTGTGTGTCTGTATATACTTACATATATCTTATTCACTTACTTCCGTTCAATATGATGTGGAAATGGAAAGAGCGATTATGCGTGCGTACGGCCAACCGTCTCCATAAACAGTACCTCCCATTTCATATATATATAGGTTATAAATATTTATATTCAAAATATATGTGATATATAAATCAAATTTTATATTCTATAAGTATTTAAATCATGATCTAAATGATACGATCAAGAATAACAAGTTAAAACACGTACAATAAAGAAAGTGATTACTACCCAAAATGTTAATGTAACATAGTAATCATTATGTAATGGGTTCTATAATGTCATAAATGAATCATATATGATATAATTAATAGTAATATGGTTCTTTTATAATTTAATAACATACTATGGTCATTATACAGGAGGTTAAATGTACCATCGACCAAAGGAAAGTGCAAGGTAAGGGTTAATTATACAATCTCTTCATTATCTGAGGTTGTTTTTACATGAGTATCTATTGGGACCTCTTTATCATCCACATCTGTGTTTCATAAAAATATTTTCAAAAGGAATATTTTATGGTTTTATATAAGGTACTCTTTAACTAGATGATCATTTTAAATGGTTTAAATTTTTATTCTTTTAAATCATTCTCATTAATGTTTATTTTTTCAAAATTGTTTTTTAGGATTTATTTATATGGACATGAAGGTTTTTAAAATGTTAATTCCTTAAAAAGTTTTAAATTGGTATGGGATAACTTGATTTACAAATTTATTTAAATGTCTTCCTTCTTAAATTATGTTACTTTTAAATGTTTTTATGAAAAAAAGGATATTTCTCTCAAAGAGTTTTACAAATCATATGAATCTATGTCAACATCCTTTGATGGATTTAAAACTTGTTTGAAGTTGATTTATTATGATACAAATATTCCATATTAAATTGAAGGTTGTGTGATATGTTTGAATGTGGATGTTTTATTTTTATACCATTCATGGTTTATGAATAAAGTATTGACATTTCATATGCTAGTTTTAACAGGAATGTTTATGTTATGTTTAAAACTTTTCATATGAGGAATGCATTAAACTTATTAAGTGACGAGTGGAACCCGCTATAGTTCCTCTATGCATCGGTAGGTCTCATGAGTCAAACTAGTATCTTGTCACAAGGCCTTGAAAAAATCTTATTTATAGTCTTGTCACAAGGCCTTTACTATGTGGTTATGAAATTTGGCATTATGCATTCCCACCTTATCAAATTGGATATTGATATTACATGTCATTATTCGACTAGTAGAATATCCATGTGAGTAAATAAATGGAATTATTTGATTTATCGTTTATATATTATGCTAAAGTTTAAGTTTTAAAGTATTTTTTTTAGTCTTATACATTGACTTAAATGTTTATGTTTATTTATGAATATTTCTGCAATATGTTTATCCTTACTGAGCATCTGAGCTCACCCCTTTCTGTGTTTTATTTTCCCCTGGATTTCAAGAAGTGTATTATGATTGATAAGAAGCGTTAAGATATGGGATTAATGGCATTCTCAAAGGATCATTTATGTTTTGTTTTATTTTCTAATGTGTAAGGTATTGTTCATGTATGTAGTATATTTTCCAAGACTCTTAAACTGATCGGTCTTTCGGGACTTGATTCCTAGTAATCATGCCAATGTATTAAAATAATGCATCAAATCTGGGCTTCTGATGTCGGGGCATTACAGTTGGTATCAGAGGAAGTTTAGCAACAACATTGGAAATCGATTTAGATAAACTCTAATTACATAACATTAACCAAAGATGCATTTGAGGATTAGTATATAAGAACTTCATATAATTTTGGTAATATTGAGATTTTTTGTATTTTCCAAGCAATACATCCCTGTCTGAATACAAGAAAGTAGAGGTAGCTCTGGCACAGATGTACCTAGGAGTGAAAACTCTGACAAGGAGTTTCGGGCTTGCCCCGGGGTATCCTAGTACATGACAACGGGCCTTTCTTCACTCTTGGTTATGACACTCCTGGGGGATAAGCTTAGGATAATTAACATTTTCATTACAAGTCATTATAAAGGATTTAGGAGTAATAATCCCTCAAAGAAAACATTTTATGATTATATATTATCTGCATAATCTTTTCAAATTATGTTAGGTATTTTACAAGTATATAATTATACATTGTGATTCATAAACTAACCTAGTGTATGCCATTGTTTAGAAATGGCTCCTATTAGAAGTAATGATAATTCAAGCAATACGCATGATTGAAATATTAATAAGGATCATATCTTTCATGGTATTAAGCCAAAATTTGAAATGGAAATAGTCTCCCATGTATTCTTATCATATGAATAAATAGTATCATGTGTTAATAAGATAAGTAAGAAAAATCTTTGAGTCCTATGTCTTTGAATGGAAGCAAGAGAATAAAGGGATGTAAGAGAGAAATATGGATAAAGGGAAGAGGGGAAAGAATTATTTTCACATATGTGATAACTATGGAAAGAATCACCATTGTAAATACTTGAAGGGAATGGGAGTTTATTATAAGTGTGGATAAAAAGGACATCAAGTACGTGATTGCAAGGGTAAGAACAAGGTTTTAAATGTACAATGCTTTATCTGCAAGGAGTTGGGACACTACGCAAAACAATGTCCAAATCATCAGAGTATACCCTAAATGCTGCTATTGGATAATAATCAAGTTATGATATTGCCGAAGATAAAGAGGAATGATTAGAGTTCTTATGTTGTTATTAAATTATTGTGTCATTTTAGTATTGTATTAATTATTTACATGTTATAAGAATTATAGAGTATATAAGGATTTTACTACGGTACTATTTCATTAAGGACATGAGATTGTGTGGAACCAAGAAAAGTGACTCAATAGTAGGTTAAATTTTTTTTGGAAAATATATCATTGAGAGAAAGATAAACCATAATATAGTTATGATACTGAGGTAGCGATTTTGGAATAATATATGATTAATTTGGATAAATTATATTCTATATTCTTGACTACCTTGAAACTTATTAATGATTTGTATATTCCATCTTTGTTAGAGTTTACAACATTTTTTGATATAAGGAGTATATCTAGTATTAAATAAGGAATAAGGTAGCATGAATGTAATCCATAGGGTTTTATGGTAATTCAGGTTGTTACTATGTTTTAAAAGAATACATGATGAAGGTATTCACATGTTATTACCTAGAAAAAAGAATCTTAATTGTGTTTACCTTCCATATAAATGTTGGACTGTGAATTTGGACAGAAGTATTCTCGGTAACTATAAAGGTTACAATGGATTAATTTTTACATTGGATAATATTATTAAGGTTAAATCATTTCTTAAGATTATTTTTGTACTGTTATAAAAATGAAAACCCGGGGCGACAACCTGTCGCGTTCGGCAAGGCTCCGAGACTTGAACCTGCAACAGAAGGGTAACAAGGGTGGATCACCTACCACTAGAATACGTGATGTCCTGGTTTGTATAATGCAGTTTTTTATAAATATTCTGAAAAATTAATTATAAATTTGTTATTTTTGGAACCCTATATGATTAGGATAAATAGAATATTTTTGAATTCTATTATCATTTTTAGTGAAAGATGAGTTTGTGGTAGGAATTAATTGAAGGATGAAACGCTACTTTTCAAGTATATTTTTTTCATCTTATTCTATGAATAAATTAATTCTTAAACTTTAGGTAAGGTATATTAAAACCAAAAATGTGTTATCCTAATACATTATGTTTTGTTGAACCAACGATATTTTAAATCATCATAGATTGATGGCTTTGAGGCCCTCAATTTTACACTTTTTTGTGATTGATGACCTCAATCACTCCCTATAAATATTTATTTATTTTCTCCAATTATTTGTCTTTAATTTCCACTAATATTCTCCTAATAGAGATCATAATTTTGTGGTGACTTTTTCATTTCT
The DNA here is from genome assembly GCA_963277665.1 of Viscum album. Classification (NCBI taxonomy): domain Eukaryota; kingdom Viridiplantae; phylum Streptophyta; class Magnoliopsida; order Santalales; family Viscaceae; genus Viscum; species Viscum album. The sequence continues at coordinate 661,211,382 of OY728140.1, forward strand.
ATTTCTCTCTTATTAAGACTAAATTTAATTAACCCAATTTCTGATGTAGGTTTTCCACAAAGGTATTTTTCTATTTTAACCTTTTATTTTTTTAAAAACAATTTTAAATTGCAAGGATGCAATTTATTTAAGGAGGGGAGAATGTAACACCTCAATATTTCACAGTATGTTATCTCTTCAAAGTATTTCAATAACTTGCGCTACATGCAACACCGATTTTGAGCGCACCATGACTTACCAAACTAGACATTCAAAAAAGAGTTTATGAATAGTATTAACCAAATTTTAAATTATATATATCCTATATAATTTTAACATTCATATTTTTTTTCTTATACATAATATAAGAAAAATTCAATTTTTAAGATAAAAGAGGTATTTTTCAAAAAATGCAGTTTTATGCCTTTTAATAGACAACCCTTTTTAAATACAATATTTGACACTTTTATATGTTAAATTTAGTGAAATTAAATTCATATTTATAATAGGGACATAAAAATTTATTTTTGATAAATATTTGGTAGTTTTTTGATAACTTTCAAATTTGGATGAATAGTTGAAAAAATACTAAATTTTATTTAAAAACAAATTTTTTAATTGAAATAATTTATATTGTTAAATTATAAATTTTCATGGTTTTTAAGTATAATTATATTATATTTTTATCATTTAATATAATTTAGTTCATTTTATGTAATTTTATATTTAAATTAGATATAAAAAAGTGTCAATATTTTAATAGTTATTATTTCTTAAAAACACGCTTTTTGTTTTAACAACTGTAATTAATTTTAAATCAATTTATGCCACTTCTGTGTTTTGAATTTGTGAAAATGGATTCCATATTTGGAATAATTTGTTCTAAATTGTGTATATAGGTAACATTTATTTTTATACATTATGAATAATTACTTCGGTAAATATTTTATTTATCATGGTTAAAGGGTAAATCTGGTAAATATGGGAAAAAATAATATTAAATTACCTTAAAACATGTCCTAACACTATTTGTTGATACATTTCATACCATGGGAATACTTGGGTCGATTTTAGGATCCCATAGAGCCGCTTGGGAGTGAAAATGACATTTTATATTAATTAATCTAAAGTAAAGACAAAAATAACAAAAGTATGTATCTTTTAGTAAAACCTTTTTATATGGGGTTATATAATTGACCTATTTAACTATAAATATTAATTTTAAATCTAAAAATATTTCCTACCTGATGATATTTTGTTTTATAATTTTTAGACATAAAATAAATATATTTATTTATGACACAATAATGATGCAGTATTTTCCTTATTAATAAAAGAATCAAATAAATGATATTGTAAATATTAAAATAAATATAATTTGAAATTTCTGATGTCATACATGAATTTTATGGATTAATATGACATTTTATTATTTATTCAATGTATTTGGTTCGAATTAATCAAGTTTTTATAACATTTACAAAAACCAAATACTAAATAGTGTCAAAATTGACATAAATTAGTTTTTAAAACAAATACTATATTATTGGTTGATATAATATTCCAAAAAATATAAGGTTCGGCCAAATTGCTTAAATAATATTATATATGTCATTAATGAAACACTTGATGTTCTCTTGGAAGATTATAGTAAGTTTATTAACCATATGGTGTAAGAATACACGAAGACACGATAAAAGTTAAACTATTTAACTAAGAGTTAAATCTAAAAGGTTAGGTGACAATGGTAACCTAAACTTGTCAAAAACCTATTTTTTGAGATTATGTTGACCCATAACCACTTAATGATCTAAATAAATTAAATTTGAACCATTATAAACCGAATATTATTGTATAATAAATTAATATGTTAATATTTTTCTAAAGTGACCCTCACCCCCCCTTATAAAAGGGCACTTCCCCTTCTCTTAATTTCACACCTCCAAAGCCATTCGGCTCAGCCAAACCATGACCAAATACCTTATCAAATATCCTTCCTTCAACCCATAGGCCTTAATTTTATCATAAATCCTACCTAAGGAGCCCTTTTGATCAACGCAAAAGGAAACACCCGAAGAAGAGGTAATAATTTCACCACCCTCTTTCAAGTTCTTTTCTTCTTCCACTACCTCTTTCTTTGTTGCTTCCATTATAAAATAATAAATCTAGTAACTTCTATATAAATTAATGTTGTTATAAATATTTTAAAACCATATTCATTTTTCTATCCATCCTATAATGACAAATTAACCTTATGTGCGTACGTACGGCTTACCATCTTCACATGGTGGTGTAGTTTGTTATTCAAACACTTCATTATTTGGATGGGTATAATAATGAGTATATATGATGTAAATAATAAATATAACATTTTAATGATTCTTTATAAATGATATACCATCCAATTACATACTATTTCACCATCAATATAATGATATTGTTGCTCGTGCGTACGTACGGATTACCGTCTCCACGACTCGATGAGATTCATTTCCATGTTCACCATTCAATGATGATTATAAAAGTAAATATTATTAATAATTATGTAATATATGAAATTATAATTCTCCTAGAGATATATATATATATATATATGTATATATATGTATATATATATGTATGTATGTATATACTTACATATATCTTATTCATTTACTTTCGTTCAATGTGATATGAAAACGGAAACATCGTTTATACGTACGTACGACCTACCGTCTCCATAAAATGTGCCTCCCATTTGATATATATAAATATTATAAATATTTATAATTTAAATATATATGATATATAAATCAAAATTTATAATCTGGAGGTATTTAAATCTTGATCTAAATGATATGATCCAGAATAACAAGTTAAAACATGTATGATAATAAAAGCGATTATTACCTGAAATATTAATTTAACATGGAAATCATTATTAAATGGGTAGTATAAAGTCATAAATGAATAATTTATGATATAATAAATAATAATATTTTTCTGTTATAATTTAATAACATAATATGGTCGTTATACAGGAGGTTAAACGTAACCACAACCAAAGGAAAGTGCAAGTTAGGGGTTAATTCTACAATCTCTTCGTTATCTGAGGTTGTTTTTACGTGAGTATATACTGGGACCTCTTTATAATCCACATCCATGTTTCATAAAAATATTTTCAAAAGGAATATTTAAGGTTTTATTGATGGGACTCTTTAATTAGATCATTATTTTAAATGGTTTAAATATTTATTCTTCTAAATCATTCTCCATAATGTCCATGTTTTCAGAATGTTTTTTAAGGATTTATTAATATGAACATGAATTTTTTTAAAATGTTAATTCATTTTAAAATTTTCAAAGTGGTATGGGACACTTTTATTAAAAAATTATTTAAATTTATATCTTTGTAAATTGTTTGACATTTAAATTTTTTTATGAAAAAAGGGATATTTCTCTCAATGAGTTTTACAAATATTTTTCATCTATGTCAACATCCTTTGATGGATTTTAAACTTGTTTAAAGTTGATTTATTAAGATACAAATCTTCCATATTGTATTGAAGGGTTTTTGATATTTTTGACTATGGATTTGTTATTTTTATACCATTCATGGTTTATGGATAAAGTATTGACATTTCATATGCTATTTTTAATACGAATTTTTATGTTTTGTTTAAACCTTTTCATATGAGGAATGACTTGGACTTAGTAAGTGACAAGTGGAGCCCACTATAGCACCTCGGTGCATCGGTAGGTCTTATGAGACAAACTTGTTTCTTGGAACAAGTCCTTGAAAAAATATTATTTGTAGTCTTGGAACAAGGCCTTGACTATATGGTAATGATGTCTGGAATTATGCATTCCAACATTATGAAATTGGATATTGATATTACACTTTATTATTCGACTAGTAGAATATCTATGTGAATTGAAAATGGAATTATTTGATTTACCTTTTCCATATTATCCCGAAGTTTAAGTTTAAAAGGATTTTGTTTTATTCTTATACATTGACTTAAATGATTATGTTTATTTATGAATGTTTCTGCTATTTTGTTATCTTTACTGTGCATCTGAGCTCACCCCTTTCTATGTTTCATTTTTTCCAAGATTACAAGAAGTGTATTATGATTGATAAGTAGGGTTAAGCTATGGTATTAATGGTTTCCTAAAAGGATCATTTATGTTTTGTTTTATTTTCTAATGGTAATGTAACATTCATGTATGTAATCTATTTTCCAAGACTGGTAAATAGATCGGTCATTCGGGACTTGATTCCTTGTAAGCATGCCAATGTATTAAAATAATGCACTGAATCTGGCCTTCTGGGGTTTGGGCATTACAGTGCTTAATGTTTTTCAAAGAATAATCTTCATTTCGGGTATCATCGATTAAGATTAAAGAAAGAAGACATTCCAAATAGAAATATTTGGATGTGGTATGAACATTACTAGTTTACAGTAACTCTGTATGGTTAGACTAATAAACCATTAGTTTTTTATATTTAAAGAATGTTTTATTCAAGGAATATATTGATTATTTTTTTTGGTATTCATTAATAATGTTATAGTTTATTTTAAAATCCATGAAGACCATGAGAATAAATTACGAATAATTCAAGAGACTCTCGTAAAGATATATTTATATGGTAAATATAGAAAGTGTGAATTTTGGATTTAAGAAATTTCTTTTCGTGGTCATATCATATCTTTGAATGGAATCTCGGTTGATCCTATAAATTAAAATTTATTACAAGAATGGCCTACACTAATGAAAAAAGCTGAGATACATAGTTTTATTTTTTTAGCATGTTACTATCATCATTTTTTTAAAAATTATTTCTGATTGGGTATCTCGTTAACCAATCTCACATTTAAAGGGGTTATGTTCTTATGGAGAAAATAATGTGATGAATTTTTTGAATAATTGAATAGAATCTTGTTTAGTGCTTCGATTTTGAATCTACCATCAGAGAATGATTTATTTTTCATATATATTTATGCATAGAATAAAGTACTTGGTTGTCTTCTTATGAAAAATCATAAATTTATTGCATATTCATCAAGGAATTATAATACTCATGAACAAAATTATCTAAATCATGATCTTGAGTTATCATCTATAATATTTTATCTAAATATATGGAGGAAATAGCTCTATGGTGAAATATGTGAGTTATATACAAATCATAATATTTTGAAACAAATATTTACACATAAATAACTCAACATAAAGAAAAGTCTATGGATTGATATACACAAATATTTCGATTACTCAATATAATACCACCCAAGAAGGTAGAATATGCCTTAATCAGGAATGATCCTAAAGTTTTGACCCAAATGATGATAGATAGAGATTATATGTTCATGGATTTAGTAAATATGGGTATGTTAATTATTAAGGAAGGGGATAAACCACTCCTTTTTCAAATGATTTTGAAACCATATTTATTGTAAAAGATAAAAAGATCTAAATATGAGGATGATAATTTTTATAATAAAATGAATGTTGTGAATAATGGAATATTGGAAGGCTTTGTTTTTAATATGGTGTTCTAAAATTTATAAAGAGGTTATTTGATCCATAATTACCTAATTGAAAAATGGAACTATTGGATGATTATCATAGCTTCAATTTCTCTATACACCCTAGTAGTACTAAGATGTATAGGGATCTAAATGAACATTTTTTGGGATAATATGAAGTGGTAAATTGCTAAATATGTATCATGATTCCTAGTTTGTCATCAAGTGAAGGTTGAGAGACAACATCCTAAAGGATTCATGCACCCTCAACCTATTCCTATGTGTAAGTGGGATTACATTAAAATGGACTTCATCACTGGACTACCAAAGACCCCTAGGAATAATGATGCAATATGGGTTATTTTTATCACTGTACAAAATTAGAACATTTTCTTGTTATAATAGAATATATTCCTCTTGAGTTCCTAGAAATTTTTTATATTAATGAATTTTAAAAGCATCATGGAACACCCATATTGATTTTATCTGATCTAGATCTCTATTATACATCAAAATTATGGAAGAGTCTTCATAAGGATCTAGATATTAATCTTCATTTGAGTAATGCCTACCATAATCTAACTGATGGAAAATATGAAAGTATTATTCAAATATCATATTACATGTTTATATCATGCTCATTTGACTTTAAAGGTATGTGGGTTTAGTATTTACCTTTGGTATATTTTTTCTATGATAATATTTTCCATTATGGTATTCAAACAGTTTCTTATGAAGCATTATATAGCAAGATATTCCATACTCCAACTTTTTGGGATGAAGTTAGTGAAAGTAAACTTATAGGACCATAAATTATTCTAGAGACAACTAAAAAATTAAACACTAAACATGATAATATTAATGATTCTCAATATTGGAAATAGAGTTATGCTGACAACTGGAGAAATGATTTTGAATTTCAAGTGGGAGATCATGTATTTCTGAAATTATCACCATGGAAGGGTGTCTTAAGATTTACTAAGAAGGGGAAACTAATACCTGGGTGCATTGTACCACTTAAAACTCTATAAATTAATGGAGTTGTATCATACCAATTATAAATTCCACCAAGTATCTCCAAAGTAATTGATGTGTTCCACATATCGTTGTTAAAGATGTACATGCCAGATCCAATCCATGTACTCACCTATGAATAAATAGAACTAACACCTGATAGGTCTTACTTCGAAGAGACTATCGATATTCTTAACACTAGAGAGAAAGTTTTGAGTAATCATATGACTCGACTAGTAAATACTATTTGAAGAAATAATAAAATTGAAAAATCAATATGGGAACATATGGATGTTATGAAGAAGAACCACCCTTATCTATTTAGATTATAATACTCATGAAAATTAAGAGGAATAAATTTTTCAAAGGTTTGAATAATATAACACCCCAAATATTTTATGGTATGTCCCTTCTTAAATAAATTCAATTTCTTTAATAGTATATGTAGCACACAACACCAATCTGAGATGAACTGTGATATACAATTAAATATTATAATTTTAACGTGAACATTATAAACTAGTCATTAAATTGGTGTTTGTGAATAGGATTAAATAAATTATGAAAATATATTTTACACATGTTTATAAAATTAATTAATTTATTACCAATTAATTTGAAATTAAAATAAAAAACCAATTGAATATAAAGAATATGTTTTTATTAAAAAAAATTATGAACACAATGAAATTTTGTAGTAGTAAAATAAATTAATAAATATTAGTGATATATATTAATATATTATATGTTCAATCAATGCTTTTAAATTCATCCAAAATGTTATATTGGCTAAAGATAACAATAAATCCAATTTCAATAATAAAAAAGCTATATATTTATAAAGTCATTTTTCCTGCCTTTTGATGGCACATATATTTTAAATATAAATTTTGTAAATTTTATAAGTTTTTTTGAAAACATAAACTTAATTTTTAAAATAATGGTATAAAAATTATCTTAGGGTGAATTTTTATTATTTTTATGGTAAGTTTTATTTTTTGATGAAAAGTGAAAAAATATGCTTTTTAATTGAAAACTAACTTTTCATATAAATAATTTATAATGTTAAATATATTTTAAATTGGTTTTAAAGTATAATTATTTAAATTATAGATAAATAAATCCAAATTAGTCATTTTAAATTACATTCATATTGAAATTGGAAATAAAAACATTTCAAACATTTTACCTTTTTCACTTTAAAAACTTGTTTTATCATTTCTTATGTAAGATTAATTTTAAATCTAATTTTTCTAATTATTTTAATTGAATTTCATAAAATGGATTCCATATTTAGAATAATAAGGTCTAAATTATTTTCTAAGTTAATTTTTTAGTTTTATACATATAAAATTTACCAAATTAAAAAAAATTATTTACTATAGTGTAGGTAAAATAATGAAAAGGGTTAAAGTTAAAAGGTAATGGCTTAAAATACATAAAAATAAAAAAAATTAAGATTATTCAAGGTAATTATCAAAACAAAACCGACGATAAAATATTAATTATCCTATAATTTCATGTAAATTAATTTCACTTTAATGTGGTTGTCTTTACAGATAAAATAATCATTCTTCTAATCACATAAACCCACCTCTCCACAAGTATAAATACCACCCCTACTACCCTATTTCAAATAAAAATATTTCAAGCTCCTAAAATATATGAAAAACCCACTAATAGTCACTATCCTCATTTCCATGTTCTTCTGGTGTCACAAAAATACCAAATATAAGGTTCTAAAGGGGTCCTCTAAGGAAGTTATATCCCGGAGGTAATTTTCTCAAAAACACCCCTCTTAATTTCCTTTCTTCTTCAACGTTATCCTCGCCTCATTAATCCATAAAGGAAAGGTAAATACATAATCATTAATATACTAGAATATTATATTTATAATTTAATATCATATATCTATCCCTTTTATTATCTTCTCTTATTCATATAAGAGAAAATATTTTCCAAATTATGTCTCTTTACAGTCTCTGTGAATAATGATCTTTTTGTTTTCTATTACCACCTTTATATTTGGTCATAAAAGTTTAATTTTGGTTAAATAGTATTGAAATAGATATATTATAACCTATTTCATGTTCTTTTACTAATATAGACACGTAATATTAAATAAGACAAAACTAGTTCATGGTGTTCGGAAAAACCACAAAAATAAATTAATCATTTATCATCAAGGTTTTATCAAATGAGTCATCCTCATTTAAGGAATAAAAATGATATATAGGACCATTTATACTTATATAATTTCATTAACAATATTCCATTCTAATTCTAAATTATTAATCCCATTTCACAACAATATACATAATTTTACAAAAATTAACCAATCATGAAACCATGAAACGAGCGCACTCAAAACCATGAAAATAAAGAAATGTTATTTTTTTTAAACAGGTTGAGGGTTTATCCCCCTTTATTAAAAATATAATAAAGAAACCCACTTTTTAAAAATGGGGTAAGAGGTTACCCCTTACAATCACCCTAGAAAATTCCAATAAAAACAAACCATAAGTAAAAAAGGGACAAATACATCTAATAAGAGATAAAAAAGATAAGAAAAGAAGAATATTTTATCACCCCCCCCCCACAACCAAAATGTAAAGTAGTGGAGTCAGTTGAAGATAAGAATAACCCCCTACTAAGAAGTTATGTTGTGCTAGCAGAAGAATGAGGCAGAGAAACCCTCCAACACTGATAAGTGATGTAAGAACTAGAAGATAGATGCCAGCACACATATCCCTCTTTCAAGACACCCACCTAATGATGTCTGTGAGCGAATCCCATACATTCAACCTGATGCAATTAAAATCAAGACCAAAACCATTGTGAAAAATCAAGTGAGGGTACCCATCTATTCAAAAAGAAAAACGTATGGATGATTACGAGTTTCAACACACTCATACATCATTTGAGGACACCCACCGGACAGTACTTATGAAAAGCAGTACCACGCTAAATGTAATGAAACTAGATCCAAGGATCAAAGTGTCACATGAACCCTCATCAAACAACCAATCAAAAAATATCAAATTTCTTCAAAGAAAACAAATATAAGAACCACAACAAATCATATCCAATGAACATGGTCGCTGCTACAGTTCCACTGGCACCTAAAACAAATCAAATCCAAATCAACCAACCTTCCATACACCCAAATATCCCACCACCTCCATCAAAAACACCAAACCCAACTTCACTATCACAGAAATTTACTATGAAGACTGAAACCCTACCTTCTTCCACAAAAACCTTGACCTCCATCTTCTTCATCCCTAGTATGACGACCAAGAAGACGAGCTAAGGGAGTCCTTTTCCAGTCAACATTAGATTGAATCCATGGATTAGATTACATGGGGTGCCCATATCTAAAACAAAGTCTGATCTGTGGAGCGGGATTCCATGAAACCAACATGGACCAGTTTCATAGTTGGATCTATAGAGCAAGAATCTGAAAACCCTTCACTAATTAGCATCATATCCAGATTTGGGGAGTAGGAGGCTACAAAACCTTATATAAATTTTATATATTATATCATCAATCTAATTATATTCATGTTATTAAATGTTTTATTTGATAATTATTAGTTTTATGGGGAATACTATTTGACTGATAACATGTGGTATGGTATATCTTTGCTCAATTTTCATTCATTGGGTTAAGGTCCAATTTCATTGATTATGGAATGTTAATGTTAAGTGGGAAATTATTTTTTATTATCTCATGATGATTTTCTAATTTTTTATGAGTATTTATATAAAATACACATATTCAATCCATTTGATTAATGAAATGATCTTTGTAAGGGACTTCGTATCAATATTATTTCATTGAGGCATATTTTGATGTTATACACCCACCTTATTTTATGAGGTGTATATAAAAACCCACTAACATATCATATCATCCTAATGGTATTTAATGTTCTTTTAAATTTTATTCCTTCTTGGGGATTATGATTCAAATGTTTTAAAGTGTTATGGGAGACTTTTATTTAAAAATATATTCCTAATTGATTATTTTATGTATAATGAATGCTCTAGACATGATATAATGGGTGGGGACAATATATAAAAAATCCCTTTGATGCATCGGTTGTCTCATGAGGTGAATAATGTGTCCAAATTCAATGGTTTTTTACCCATAATTATTAAACTATATTGTGAAAGGTCTTTATGGTAGTATTTCATGTTCTAGATACATGACATCCAATAATTAATCATTTCTTTCATTCAGAATTCAGATATTATTATCTTGAGGATTTTCACCATGAAAAAACTATGGATTCATTTCATTCTCATTTTATTGATAAAAGTTTATGTTTATTCACTTATCTACCTTACCATGATGATTATTATCATTAATTCAAGAAATATTTCATTGTACGTATCCCTTACTGAGCATTTAAGCTCACCCTTATTGTCTTCCCTTTCCTCGGGTTATAAAGAAGAGTTCTTTGAATAGGTTTTCAAAGATATAGTTTATTATCTTTTGTTATGTGTTATTTTTTCTTTTCTTTTCCCAATGTAAAACGGGTATCATATATGTATCTATTTTTTCAAGACTACTAAACTATTCAGTCCTATGGGATGTGTTCCCTCATATCTATGTCAATGTAATAAAGTAAGGCCTTACTCCAGTCAATGGGATTTAGGGTTGTTACATATGGAATCTTGAATTAAAGTGGATTAATCTAGAAAATAATTTATAATGAGATTATAAATTATAAAATAAGAAAGGTATAAAAGTATTAATATTGAGTTATGAATTATAATAAAATTTGGATATAAATGTTTGTCTTGAAAATCCTTATTTAAATGTTTGTGTTGTTTATGTTATGTACAATGTTCAAATAAAATATGATTGGATATATGATCATAAATGTTTTCAAATATATCAAATATTTTGGAATATGAATGAGTTCATATTAAATTCTATGTAAATTGGTGTTATAAAAGTGTTCATATTATAATAAATGTTAAATTTTCATATTTATTTATTTTATATAATACCCATAAATAAATCTTAAATTGTAAACTATTTATGATTTTTTATTTATGAATTGTTAATAGTAATTATCTACAATCAAAATTTACGAAATGTTAATTTATTTAGTGTTATTACTTGGTTTATTTATAGTTATAATTTTTTAAAATTTTGAATTTATGTATGATTTAGTTTAAATGTGTCTCAAATACTTATTTATATTATCATTTATACATTTGAGGAGTTATGATCTATGTATGATAATTGATTTAGTTTTCTTCTACCATGAATTTTGATTTTTTATGACTATGATCATGAATTTAATGCTTAATTTTATTTTATACATATTAGGTGTTAGTATTAAGATTTAATTGAAGACTCACTTGAGTACTGAACCATATATAGTGGGGATTTGAGTTGAACTACCCATTAGACTAGGATAATCTTATTTGTTTAGAAATGTATATATTGGATACATGTTTTACCATTCTTACTCTTATTGGGGTTGTGGATGTTATATAATTATAAAACTTTAAATTAGAGGGTTTTATAGACCCTGTGAATATTATTCATTTGGATATGAGTAAATAGATTTTTCGTTTAATTTGGGTTAATAAGATAATCTATGAGTTTTGTAAATAATTGAACATCAATATAATATAAGAATATAGATTTAGTGAAAGTAATAGTGATTAAAAATCTAAATCATTAGAAGCATGCATATATGTAAAGGAAATACATGAGATGAGATAGTGATATTTAAATCTAATTAAAATATTAAGTGTCAGATTCCATCCAAATATACACTTGTAAAGACCTCGATCATCTAACTAGGTAGGTTCTTACAAAGAAGGTACCCATGTATTAACTTATTTAATGAAAGAGAGTTATGGGAGACCCTAAAATTGCTGGGTTTCCATATTTGGCATATAATTTAAGTTTCACTTAACTTGAATACACTAAAGCTTATGATTCAAAAAGAATAAATTTTTTTTATCTGTATGATGGGATAGGGAAAGAGTTGTCCAATAAACTATTTGGGAGTCATTTATGATATAATAAACATGATAAATCACCTAAATCGCTATGTGGTTAAAATAATTTAAAATATGAATTATTTTTAATGAAATATGGATCTAATCTCACTAAAGGATATAATGGAATTAAAAAAGGTTCCCTCATTATAGTAGGAGAACATTTAGTAATAGTACATATTAAATGAATATAAATCATCATACTAAATTGATAAAAACTTTTATTATAGATAAAATGAAATTATTATCATCCAAAATAACATTGAGATCAATCCTTGAGAAGGAAAATATAAATGGAAGTAACATTCTATATTGGTATATGAACATGAGAATAGTTCTCTAGAAATAAGTAATGTTCTATGTGTTTGTGAAAAAACCTCCTGAGAAACCTAATATTGATGAATCTTGTTAATAAGATAAAGATTTTTATTGTAAGTATAGTGAATATTCTCTTGACTTATCTTTATTTATTATCATTTCTGTATATCCCTAGCTATTGGAGTTGGTCTCTTAGAACCAACTAACTTTTTACTTTTTAATACCTATATATCTAAATACCTAAATATTAATAAATATCTTTTCATATGATCATTAATATTCTGCATAACATTAATTTGGTAATATCTTTACAATATGTCTAGTATCAAAATTTCATAGTAGTTCCCCTGTATATTAATAAATTTTATGTTCTATAAAAATATTCTTAAACATCTTTTTCGTAGACTATATAACATATATTTGATGAGACATAAATGATGTTTTAAATATCGGGTGTTGGACTCTCATAGATGGATGGGGATTTGACTCATGAAGTTTCACACCTATTAACCTCTAAGAGATAAGGTTATTAGGATATACCTTCTAAAAAGAATTACACATATTATATATTCCATTGGATATTTTTCTCTTTATACATGTTTATTTTTCCTTATACTTGAGATTATTGTTATTGTATATCAGGAATCACTTACACTATTGTATTATCAAAACCCATAACAGAATATTATTTTGGTAAATTATGATAGGTTTGGGGTTTTTTAAGTGATATCCCACTAATAGATAAGTATTTTAAGTATTTTTTCCATCCCACACAAGAAGATGATACCTCATTCTCTTTTTGAAATAAATCTAGTTAACTAAGTCTATATTCATGGAGTTTTATTGATTAGTTGATTTTAGATAGTTAAAGAATGATATTAAATCATATAGGTTGATGACATGAGTGTGAAATATAATTGATAAAGTGTATAGATGAAGGGATATATTTCATAGTAAGTGTTTGTATGAGGTTTCTCTCATTTGGAAATTTATATATTTATCTATGGGTTCCTTCATGTATTTATAATTGCAAATATTTAACTTTAGGTGGTATCTCGTAATTTCATTAAGAAAGAAGCCTAGAGAGTCAAAAACTAAGTGTATCCAAGGCCTCAGTTAAATTATGTCTTAATTTAATAGAGTAATAAATATTATTATCAACATTGAGGAATAATAATTATTCATGTTATGTTGATCTTATAAATTCAATCACCAGTTATTCCAATTTGAAATATTTGTGAGGTGAATATTAATAAATATGTATTCACCGATTTGTGAAGATAATTTTTTTATTTATTTATTATATGAATAATATTATGATGTTTAGTTATTAATTAAAAATTTATTATTAAATTTTCGATAAATAATGATGAATATTAAAGGGACTAGTTAAGGTCCTCATGAAAATTATTTATCTTAATTAATATCATATAAATAAATAATAATTTATTTATTAAATAATTGATATTTAAATAGTTTTAAATTTTCATATGTTAAAGAATATAATAATAATTATATTATTATTATTTGACATGGTTTTATATAGAAATTACATTGAGATAAGGGGAATTAGGGATTTTATCTATTGTTTAGACCTAGTTATATTAACTCAGTTATATCATTTTAGTGTGTATGATAATGGGTGTGAAAAAAATTAAATTCACATAGCATAATTCCCTCAATTCACTAAATAGAAACTCTCAAGAATGTTCCCAAGAATGAGAGTTGATCTTCCTAAACCTCCATATCAAGACCTGGAGAATAATAAAAAAGTATTTAATCCTAAAGAAGTTCTTGTTATGATTCATGGTTAATAAAAAAAATATGATGGGTACCTCTATGCAAGAACCTAGAGTTCAATCAATTAAATTCTAAGATCATAGAAAAAAAATTAATACCACTAGAGGGATTATTATTTGGATCCTTCATTGAAACAATAATATGATAAGAACGTCAACAGAATTCATCAATAATAAAAGAATAAACATGATGGGGAAATTCTTCTCATAAATTAATTATTAATTAAATGTTACAAGATACTTTGTTTGAATATTCTATGGTTTTCATCATCAAGTTTTATGAAATTAATTATTGTTAATAGGTCTAAAAACTTCCATTGCACCCCAAAGCCTTCGAGTGGTATTAGAGTGTTCACATATTAATTTATAATTATTTATTAATCTTTGGCCAATTATGAATTTTATTTTTTATAATTTCATTTCTAGTTTTTTTATTTAATGTGAAATTTGAGATAATCTGGATATTCAATTTCATATGACCAAGAGAATGACAATAAAAGATAAAGAAATTTTGAAGATACCATCTATAGGTGCTGATATTTCTTAATGAGTTACATGGATACATGTTTTGTAACTGAAAAGTACAAGACGTGTACCCAGAATCAACCACAAAATGATAATAGAAACTAATAATGAAACTTCCTTTAGGGGCTTGGTGAAAAACATAATTACATAAAAAAAATATTGTTCTTCAGTTGGCTTGATATGGGAGGTTTTCCTAACCCAAAAAATTTTTTAATAGTATTTTAAAAAATCACTAGCTCGCTCTCACTTGGTACAAAGGTAAGAGAATGTTTTATGGATTCAAGTAATTTATTTTCTTATGGTCTTATAATTTTTATATGAGATGATACCACTCTACTGAAGTAATTTTGCTACACCTTCCTAGTTTACCACTACCATTTCGAAATCATGGTATTCTGAGTATAATTAGAAATTTGGTCGATCGATTATTATGTTTTTGAAAAAAAGGATTGATGTTAAATGTCATCTTATATATATACATATCTTCATAGAGGTTGATATATCTAAACCTATGATTGAGTATCATTTTATTGAGGTTGAATAGGAATTCAGATGTATTCAGGTGGTACACTTTGAATTGTAGTGTGATTTTTATTCTTCATGAAAAGGATAGGACAAATCAGCCATTAATTTTGTTGAGATTAGAATAAAAATTCATTAACTGATTTCTAGGAAGTTGATTCTATTATTGAAGGAAATGGTATGTTTATAATTTAAGGTAAATTGTATCTCCCTTCCTTGATATTTTCTATAGAGTGTGGTGCATATTCCTCAGAGATGGGGGGTGGAAAAAAACTCAGGTACTGCAATTCTTCACTTATGGAAGGTTCTTCAAGTCCATGGACATCATATTACAAGGTTGTGTGACCTTATTTAGTTCCAATTATTAGACCTTGTATGAATTACACTCATCCTATAACTGGTTCAGGAAGCATATCTGATGGTATAGGTATAAGGGAGTATCATGCGAACCAGAAGATGTTATATGAGGCTTCAGGGGATAGGAACATGGATCGAATGGCTTATACTTCAATACCTAGTACACTCGATAAGTATTCTACAACTATGAAGGAATGGAAAAGATATTTTTCATCCACTGATTCCACATTGATTGTGGAAGATAAGAATAATCAGTCTATTTTGAAGTTCACCAACAATTTTGGGAGTCTATAACTTCTACTCCCAAAATTTGATGAATATAAATGGAATAATTTGAAAGATAAGGATCTTGGTGTAATGGATCTCAATAATGGAATGGCCTGAAATTTCATTTTGAAGAAAACATATGGAATTGAAACCAATTGAATTGGATAATAATGTTTAGAAAAATGAAGCGGGGTGGAACAAAGAAGAGGAAAACAAAGAAGGGGAAAATACAAGAGATGGTTATAGAGATGAAAATGATTTTGAGAAGGAACTCCATACCCAAACATTCTCTTTTGAGATAAAGGAAAAGTCTCAAGTGTAGGATTCTCTTTAGGAATCCTCCAAGAAATAAAATAAATCAATGGTATGCTCAAATGGATTTACCAATTTAGTGAAGAGGGTATATGCATGGAAAGGCTTTTCTTCTTTTACTAGTGATGTAGTCACAAGATCATATTGTAAAGTCTTGACTCATATACAGATGGGACTTGAAGTTACTAAATATCTAGTCCATGAATTGAAGTTGAAACTGGACCATAAAATACTTAGTCCGAAAACTATTAATGAGGACCTGAAGAATATGGCAAAAGGGGATATCACATTTCTGTAGAAATTCTATAGGAAAATTAAGTCTTCTTACCTACAATTTGGTAAATATTCTCTTGAGGAATGCACTACAGCCCATACCACTATCAAAATAAATAAGGAGGAGTGTACTAGATTGTTAGAGGAGATATTTCCTCAAGGAAATAATAAACCATAAAATTATTTTTTTTATTCAAATCTGAATTACATTTTAAGGTATATTGATCGTGATCAGTTCCATATGGTTGATTACTTAGTGGTTGTGAATATTATCACCTTTGACATTGATGATGGTCTTTGGATTCATACTGAAAAGGATATAAGAGGCATATTCTATAAATATAAGATTAACGTCTCTAGTTTAAAGAGTAATGAGGAATGTAGATTTCCATTATATTTTTTGGAGTATGAGATCCATGAACTTTCATAGATGTATCAACCTGAATCTTGTCCATATTATTTTCAGTGTTTTCCCTTCAACTGTGGGTCTTGGACTGAGGAATAATCTACCCTTTCCCATGCATGATGTTGAATTTTTTTATTATTTCTTCTTGGTTTTGGATCTATTTTTTTTGTTAACAATAATTTTCCTTATATTTGAAAATTTTCCATTGCTTACATGATTTTTTTTGTTGGGTTTTTTTAGGGTTCTCACTAAACCCATGAAAGTGAAATTTCTCAAAAACAAAAAATAATTATTTGAAAAAAAACTATACATCATGTAATGAATTTCAGTCAAGTGTCATAACATTAAAATAAGTACATAATGTATAGAAATTTGTATACACCATGTGACATGAAATAAACCATATTAAATACATTTTGATCTCATAGGAATGAAATTTGGGTGTCTCGTAGTGAATCAAACACCATGTAGCTGGTTGTACATGTCGTATAATTTTCACCAACTCATGCTTGGTACATGTTGAGACAAGAATGTCGTGTGAGTCAACACATGTAGATATTAATTTAATTAAAAAAACTACACTAAACTAAATTTAGTTAGATGCACACTTACTGTAAAGGGGTTGTTCACAAAAAGCACACACTGAGTGATTTCGGTGGGTCATGTGTGATATTAAATGCCTAAATATTTATTATCCATGTTAATTTTTTAGATACATGATATGTATAGTTACCTATAAATCATGTAATTCGTGGTATTTTCTAGCATGACATGTTTTATGTATTTAAGGTGTTTCATGTAGTCATTAATATTGTGCCGACTATGTAGCTTAACTTGTAGTATAACACACTTTGTATATCACAACACACCATATAGTCATATATGTCATGTAAGTACATTTTACCTAAAAATGACCATACAACATTAGTCAAACATCATGTCATGTGATAGTACACACCATGTAATAGTTTAACATTAAATATAAGTATAACATAAGTTGAAGGGAATACATCAAGCCCGCACCAGTACACACTATGAACATAATTAGTTTTATCAAAACAGTTTTTTAAAAAATTATTTAAAATTATAGTAGATGGGAATATCAAGGATTTTTTGGATGGATAGTTAAGGGAAAATAAATGATTTATTAATAAGAGGATTAATTATTATTTTGAGGAATTTACCTTAATGAGTAATATATTGAATTAAATGTTATCTAGTTTTAAATTCTTAGTCATCACCTTAATAAATGATCATGAGCTTAACTAACCTATGTATGTGTGTTATTTTTCTATTTAATTTCTTTTTTTATGGGTTTTTATGATAAATTTATTATTAAATTAAATATGAGGATCTATGAATCATCTTTTCCTAACTATTATTTATGGTTCTTCGTGTCTATGGTTTCTTTTAAAAAACATTACATCCTTAGTTCTTATCACCTATGAGTGACTAAGTTTTTTTCAATAAAATAGGTCCCATTAAATAACATCATGTTATTATATTTAGGTATTCTAGAGCCCCTAATTTTGATATATATTTAGTTGGGTTTTGTTTGAGGTTTCCTTGGAAGAAATTTTCAAAAAAAAATTGGAAGTTTCTGGGCTACTACATGATTTGTGCATGATTAGTCCAAACTCTGTGCCCTCTCAAAGTAAACCATTCAACCAAAGGTTGTGGGATTTTTCATGGTAGGTGCATGATTAGAAAAATTATACACCCTCATAGGAGAAACCATGTGGCCCAGTTAAAACAGAAGCATGGTTATCCTAAACATTTTTTCAAACCGTGCTACTCTACTCAGGAAACCATGTGTACAGGTTTTTAATTAATCAAAATTTTGATTTAAAATTATTGAACCCCTATTTTAGGTCCCTAGAAGACCATAATGACCCATAATCAATTTCTTCCTTCCTTAGAGCTCCTAATTAGAGTTCTTGTTCCCTCATATCCCTCCTTAAATTGATTCTAAACTTGAGTATTTCCCTTCGATCATCTCCTAGTTAGTTTCCTCTTCCCGTTCTCATTCTCTTGTGATATCCCTTCTCTGACTTAGAGTTATATGAATACCTATGTTGATTTTTGGGTATAATACCTACAATTTTGTATCTAAACTTAGATTCGATTCATATATCCTTATTTTTTATTTCTTTGTTGGTGGTTTCAATGTATTTCTTTGTGATATAGGCTCTTTCGATCCTAAGGGAGGTGGTTTCATCAGGATTACCAATTTTTGTTAAACCTAAATTACTTTATTTAATTTTAATTATTTGAATTAAATAAAATTTATTGATTTTAATTAAATATATTTTAATTGTTTTGTTAGAAAATCCTAATTCCTTTGAATTGGGGATTTACAATTGGTTTTTCATGAAATGGGAAAACACCCCAATTCTATTGAATTGGGGTATTTTTATCGAAATTTTTGAAATTTAAATTTTTTAATTAAATTGTGGATTTGATGGAAAGTGTTTAAATTAAATTGTGGAATTTTATTTGAAAAAAAAAATATTTGAAAAACCCCAATTCCATTGAATTGGGGGTTTATTGTGAAATTTATGGGATCTTGGGAAAAATTAAATTGTCAAATATAATTTATGAATGTTGATTGTGAAATTGAATTGTGAATTCATTTAAATTCTTATATTGTGAAAATTGATTTGAATGGTTTATATAGGAACCTTTGGGTACTATCTTGAAAATTTCATGTTTTTTTATTAAAAACCCATGTTATGGTTTTAAAATGGAAATTATAATATTTTAAAAAGAGAATGGGATTAATTTTATTTTAAGGTTGCTTGAAATAAATTTACCATTATTTTTTGTACTAGAGAACATGAAATACTTAGGTAATTAGTGATTTTTTTGGACAAAAAATTACAATTTAAAACGTTCTAAAACAAAAATGCAACACATCACATCCCTTAGGCAATGGTTTTGGCCTAACCTCAATGGGACATATTTATATATTTTTCTATCACCATTAGTGTGGAGTCCCAATAGCCTAGAACTATCTTACCTTCACAGGCATATGACCATGTTTCTCACTTGTATGTATTTCAAATGAATATATTCCATTGTTGTAAATTAATTTAGAAGCCTTCTAATTTATATAAACAGTTTTATATATAAGTTTTTATTTAATCCATTTGTGAAAACATCCATTTTTTTGGAAATGCTCCATCAATTGAAAGGAAAATCCTTTTCTTAAGTTATTTACTTCTTTCGAAAGGTGAAGAATGAATTGACTTAATTATTATTATGAAATACCAAACCTATTTGTTTTAAATTTAAATCTCTCTTTTTTTAATTAAATATTGGAACCTATTATAGAATACTTAGTGAGACCCTACTTGGATTTTTTTCTCACACCCTTTCTATGCCTTTGATTGTCTGTAGATTATCTCTTTCTAGGTTCAAGTAAGGGTAAATCACCACTTTGAGGTGGTTCTATTAATTGATATATGGACATATGGAGTTGCATCTGTTTGGACATAGTTATTTTTTCCTATTCTATAGTAATTTTGGTTGTCGTAATTTGGGTTTTTATAGCTGTTCAAATTCAATTATTTTACTCCCAATAGATTTTATTTTATATGAATATTTATTTGTTTACTTCATTTATGCATTATTAGTAGAAAAATTGTTCCCACTTTCTTTTTTGGTAAGATGCTGGTTGCTTGTCACCGACCCATGGGGATCAGAAATTCCCTTTAAGACATATCAAGAATATATTCCTGATCAGGTTACGAGGGTACCCGAGATAGTTCCTAACAAAGTGGTATTAGAACTCCATGTTGAAATTTTTTCTTTAAGCCAGCATGAATTTCTGTAATATTGTTAGCACTTAATAGGTATTTATGATTGAGTTCTTAGCCATCACTCACCTCAATGAACCTTATGTCACCAATGGTGGTTAGGGAAAGTCATATTGAGGATTAGTTGTAGTCTTTTATATAATTTTTATTTGGGTATATTGAAATTAAAATCTTGTTTGTCTATCTGTTATGATTAATTTCTCTGTTGCTCTATTTCTGTGTTAATATGGTGTCATCTTTGTTGTCTGGTGATGTTGTGTAGCATCATGTGTCTGAGAAGTCATGTGAATCGGGTCCAAGAGGAATATGATGCTAAACCTTAATAATTAAATCCTATCATGGACCCGAATATGGTTGAGATGATTGTGCGCACTGTTCAAACACAAGGATAGGCACTAGCTCCATTTTACATCCAGGATCCAATTGTGGAACCTTATAGGGATGCCCTCAAGATTTGTTCTCAATGGTTCCTTTTCCAGAATCTAGTTCCATTCAAATTATCAAATGATCCTCATGAGGCTAAAGAATGATTGAGAATAATTGAGTATTTCTTTGGGTTCTTGGACACACCCAATGAAATCAAGGTGAAGTGTTACACCTTCATACTAGAAGGACTGAGTAGGAGATGGTGGGACAATATAGTGATGGTGAAGAAACATGGGGGATTAGAGTGAAAATATTTCATGGTTATTTTCATTAATAAATATATATATAGTCAATGTTGTTGGCCAAGGCCACTATGTTTTACAAAATCAAGAAGGCTGATAGGACCATGAAAGATTAAGCAAACCATTTTGATGATCTTGTTTAGTTTTCACTTGATATTGTATCAAATTAGAATATAGAGGCCTAAATGTTCATTTTAGGACTTTAATATGATATTCATTATTATTTTTTCTTGCATATTCTTCTTTCTTATAATGATGTACAGGATAGAGCATTGATGGTCAAGGTGGACCTGGAAAAAAGTTTTGTTTATCCAGAGTTTCTTTCAATCCCAATGGAAGTGTAAATTATTATAAGGGAAAGAGGATGTATGATAATTATCATGGTGGTTCTAGATAGTAGGGTTATTCTAGACCTCCTATAGTGACAGTAAGAGGTCCTTTAGTTTGTTACCCGTGTGGAAAGTTGGGACATTCAAATAGGGTTTCCACTAAGTCACCCAAGAATTGTGTCTCCTACAGTCACTCAGGTCACCTACAGAGATTTTTCCTTGTTTACTCCAATCTGTGTAGTTTAATGAGATCATCAGAACCTTCTAAAACTGTGGCAAAATCAGATGCTTCATGTTAAAAAGGGTTTATCCATAGGCATCCAGAATGAAGCCTCTTTATATAGTAGAAGTGTCTTTGAAGGATGTGGATACAGGTATAGAAATTGTGAAAGGTACCATTACTATGTATTTATCATTAGTTACTACTCTATTTGATACCGGTGAATCTAATTAATTAATTTCAATATGTATTACTAATCTTATATATCTTTCTATAGATATTTTATCTCATGCCATGGATATTACTACACACCCTTGTAAGAAGAGTGAGTAGGGTCTTTGTAGTCCCAATTGTTTTTTCTATATATAAAATATTTATATTATTGTAGTTTTCTGATTATTGAAATGAAACATCTTAAAGTTATTTTTGGGATGGATTGGCTCATTATAAATAAATCATGGATCAATTGTTATCTTTGATGGGTCTCCTTCACTGAACCTAATGTTGTTTATCGTTTCTTCCAAATATAATGGTATATATGGTCGAGTAGAGAAAGACCTTCTTATCTGGAGTTGGGGGAAGTAAAATTGGTGTTTCCATTTGATCTGGAGTGGGGATATTTGAGTGTTTATCTCCCTTCAATTTTTATTGAGTTTCACAATGTGTTTCCTTCATACTTTTCTAGTTTTTCCCCTATAAGGTAGGTTGAGTTCTATATTGACTTAATTTCTGGTACTCAACCAATATCTATTCCCTCTAACCATATGGAACCAATTGAAATGAAAGAGATGAATTCCCAATTGTATGATCTTATTGATAAATGATTCATACACCCGAGCGTTCCACCTTGGGTGGTGCTGGTACTCTTTTCTAAGAATGATGATGGTTCACTTCACCTATTTGTTGATTACTGAAAGATTAATCTAGTTATGGTAAACCAAAAATATCCATTACCATCAATTGATGTTCTGTTTAATAATTAGAAAGGGGATAACTGGTTCTCAAAGATGGATCTTTATTCTAGCTACCCCCATTTTAGGATTATAGAATTTGAAATTTCGAAACCCACCTTTCGGAGCAATTAAAAACATTATGATTACATTTTCATTCCCTTTAGTCTATCCAATTCTCCTATAGTTTTCATGTCTTTGATATATAGTATTTTCCATGAGTATCTGGATACCTTCATGGTAGTCTTTGTGGATGAAATACTCATTTACTCTAAGTTCGAGGAAGATCATGTGCATCATATGAGAATAGTTTTGTGTTTGTTAGGAAATCTCTAACTTTATTCCAAGCTTTTGAAATGTGATTTCTATATTCAGAAAGTGATTTTATTGGTATGTGTGGTGTCAAAACAAGAAACATCAGTTGATCCTAAGAAGGCGAAGGTTGTTATGACTTAGGAGCAACCACAGAATGTCTTCGAGATCCAAAACTTCTTGGGATTTGCCCGATATTAATGGTAGTTCATAAAGGAATTATGGAAGTTGTATTCTTAGATGACTTCACAAACTTGGAAAGAGTATAGTTTTCTTAGAATGAGAAATTTTATAATTCTTTTGTTGAGATGAAATGTATTTTGACTACAGTATTGGTGTTGACTCTTCCAGAGGTCGGGAAAGGTTATGTGGTCTTTTTTTATGAATTAGGTTCAATATTGGTATGTGTTCTCATGAAGGTAATCATGTTATGGATTATAGATCACTTTAGCTTAATCCATAATAGAATAATTATATATCTGATTACCTTAAACTTGAAGTTGTGATGCATGTGCTTAAATATTTTCATTCAATGAAATTTTTACTATGTATTCGGACCATAATTTATTGAGTAATATATTCTCTTAAAAAGATTTAAATCTACACCTAAGGAATTGTGTGTAATACCAGAATTCATTCAATTTTGACGTTGCATATACCCTAAGGAAGGGAGTTTCATTGCAGAAGCTTTCAGTAAGAAAATATCAATCCAACAAGTGAAAGAATAATTAGAAGAGTGGAACTTGATAAATATCTTTACACAGTTTCATATTGAGGTCTAGGAAGTGGGGACTAAGCTTTCCATGTCCATTTTTTAATTGACATCCACTCTTATTGAATTTATTCTTTAGGAACAACATCTTGATAATGAGTTCTATAGAATTAGAAACTCTTTTAAAGGTTGGTAGTTTTTTCTTGATTGGTTTTTCTCCAAAGAGGGAATATTATGATCTATAAATAGTTTTTTTGTACCATCTTTGGTAGGGAAATGTGTAATGGGTGATTTCCACAGTTACTAGTGGGTATTGCAGCAAGTATCCATGAATATGTTCAATAATAAGAAGCAGAAGTTCTGGTGGCCAGGTATGGTGTAGGGCATTACTGAGTTTTTTTCTCATTGTAATATGTGCCAATAGGTTAAGGATGATAACCCAAAACCTCCCGGTTTGCTTCATCAACTTCTAGTACCTACATTGAAGTGGAATGAGATCTATAGGGACTATATGGTAGAGAAATATATATATGAATGTGATTGTTAATTTTCATGGAGTTCCTTCTACTATAGTTTCTAATAGGGATCGCCGATTCGCTTATCACTTTTGGAGAGGCCTTTAGGAGGCACTAGGATCTCACGTCCATTTGAGTATAGCATACCACCCATATTCAGATGTCCAGACATAAATAACTATATATATTCTTGATGATATTCTTCAGGCATGTGTTCTCAACTTTGGTAGAGCTTGGGATGATCACTTGGGGATGGTTGGGTTTTCCTACAGTAATAGTTACCAGTCTATGATTAGAATGGATCTTTTTTAGGCCTTGTATGGCCAGCCTTGTAAATATGCATTGCATTTTTCAGATATTTATTAAATTTTCTTGGTTAGACTGAGCTTGACCAAATAGATAAAAGAAAAGATCCATTTTATTCATCAGAGACTAGTGATGACACAGATATGGTATAAGTATTTTTCTAATCGTCGTCATATACCTTTGGAATTATAAATTGATTACCATGTGTTCTTGAAGGTTTTACATAGGTTGGTTCATTAACAGCTTGGGAGGAAAGGGAAAATTTCTCCTCATTTTGTGGGACCTATTGAGTTTGTTGAGAATATGGGAAATGTTTCTAATCGTTCAACACTTCCATTATAGCTGATGTCGATACAAAATGTGTTCTATGTATCTCATCTTTGAAATTATCTCTCTAATTCGTCTCATGTTCTGAACTAGAGTGATCTTGATATTGAACCTAATTTATACATGACTAAACAACCAATTAAGATAGTTGATTCTGAAATAAAGGTACTTCATGGGAGGAAGATACTTTTTTCATGTTCTATAGAAACACAGTTCTAATTCTCATGTGACATGGGAAGGGGGAACTAATGAGAGAGTAGTGGCCTCGTAATTTTGGCATAGAAGCTCCTGATTAGGATTTTTTGGGATAAGAAGTTTCATTGGTTGGAGTTTGTAACATCCTATTACTAATTTTAGGTATTAATAAACCCCTATTTTTTATCTTTCTTTGGCTGGGTTTCTTTTGGGGTTTCCTTGGGAGAATTTTGTAAAATTTTGGATGTTTATGGGTTAGTGCACAGTTGGCACATGGTTAGTCCAGACTGTGCACCCTCTCAGAGAAAACTATACAACCCAAGGTAGTGGGATTTTTCATGGTTGGAACACCATTAGTCAAGTCATTCACCCTCTTATGAGAAACTTTGCATACCATTTAAAATAAGTGCATGATTACTCCGCATATTTTTTCAAACCATGTATCTCTTCCTAGGTAACCTTTTGTACGGGTTTTTAATTAATCTGAATTTAGTTTTAAAATTATTAAACCCCCCTTTTAGGTCAAATTTGGTCTTTAAAGACCCATAATTGATTTATTTATTCCTTGGATCTCTCAATAAGAGTTATTATCCCCTCATATACCTCTAAAAATCAATTTAAAGCTTGAGGAATACCCTTAGATCATCTCCTAGTTAGTTTCCACATCTTGTTCTCATTCTCCCATGATCCCTCTTCTCCTCCCTAGGGTTTTATGAGTCCTCGTGTAGAGTTTTAGATATAATACCCAGTTTTTTGGATCTCAACCTACGTTTTATTCAAATATCCTTATTATTTTTGTTCTTTATTGAAGTATTCTATTTATGGATTTGTGATTTGAGACCCCGTTATCCCGAGGTAGGTGGTTCCATCAAGATGCCCAATTGATGTTAACCCAAAATTACTTTATTTAATTTAAATTGTTTGAATTAAATAAAATTTCTTGATTTTAATTAAATTAATTTAAATTGGTTTTTTCTAAACCCAATTCCATTGAATTTGGGTTTTAAAATGGGTTTTTGGCATGAAATTGGAAAACCACCAATTCCATTGAATTTGGGTGTGTTTATAGAAATTTATGAAATTAAAATTTCTTAGTTAAAATATTGAACTTGTTTGAAATTATTTCAATTAAATTGTTGAAATTAATTCTGGAAATGGATTTTATGGAAAAAGTGTAAAAATATGCAATTCTATTAAATTAGGGTTTTATTGTGAAATTGGTTGAATCTTGTGAAAAATTAAATTATTAAATTTAATTTCTGAAATTGGATTGTGAAATTGAATTTTGAATTGATTTTAAGTTCTTATATTGTGAAAATAGATTAAAATTGTTTTCATAGGAACCTTTGGGTCCGATTATGGAAAAAGGCATGTTTTTTTATTAAAAAACTCTGTTATGGTTTTTAAATAGAAATTATCATATTTGAAATAGAGAATGGGATTAATTGTATTTTAAGGTGGATTGAAATGAATTTCCCAGCACTATTTTTTACTAAAGTACATGCAATCTTTAGGTAGTTAGTGAGTTGTTTGGATGAAACTTTACACTTTACAACGTTCCAAAACATAAATACAACACTTCAAATTCATTATGCAATGGTGATGAGTCCTCTTTGTCCTGATTTAAAAGATACACATATACATATTTTCCATTTCACCTGGAGTGTATAGTCCATATATCCTAGAACTATCATACCTTTTTAGGCATATTACCATTTTTCTAACTTGTTTTTATTTAAAATGAATATATTCCATTATGTAAACTCTTTTACATGCCTTTTTATTTATATAAATTGTCATATATAAAAATGTTTATTTAATTAATTTGTAAAAAGTATCACTGCTTTGGAAATGTTCCATCAGATGAAAATTGAATCCTTTTCTTAAAGTATTACTATATTTTGAAATGTAAAGAATTAATTATTTTAATTATTCTTATTAAATTCCAAACTTGTTTGCTTCAAATTGAATGATCTCTTGGGTTAATTTAATATTGGCATCTATTATGGAATCCTTGTTGAGAAAATACTGGGATTTTTATCTCAAACACTACTTTTGCCTTTGGTTGTGTGTACATTATGTCCTCCCAAGTTCGAGAAGGGGTAAAGCACCACATAGAGGTGGTTATAGTTGTTGATCCATGGACTTGGTGAGTTGCGTCCATTAGGACATGGGTAGTTTTTCCTATTTTCTAGTAATTTTGGTTTTAGTAATTTTTGTTGTTATACCTCTTTGACTTTTGGTACTTTACTCCTAGTACAGTTTATTTTGTATTCATACTAATTTGTTTAGTTCATTTCGGCATTGGTAGTGTAAATTTAGTTCCAAATTTCAATTTTTTTTATGGTTCTGGTGCCAATCGTTGACCCTTGGGGATTAAGAGTTCCCTAAGGACCATGTCAAACCCATATCATTTTTTCAGTTACTAGGGTACGCAGGCAAGAACAGAATGTTAAAAATTGATCCAAGTTTAAACTAACCAAGGATACACATAGTTTAAAAGTGAAATTTTATAACTCGAGCATGGATTGTCTTAAGGAGTTATTCCCCTAGGGTAACTAGGTTAGTTTATTGTCTTCTTGATAAATTAACCAGTATTTAAAGCTCATTTTTATTCAATATATTTATTTTAATTTATTTAGTGCATGGTTATTTATTTATTTATTTATGTGATGTAGTGTTTAATTGATATTTAAATGCAGTCACATAAAGAAAATGAAATAATAATCAAGATAAGAGGATAAAAATAAATGGACTATGAGTAAATAATTTTATCAATACATAATTAAATTGGTGAAATCATAATAATATTAACAAGAATGTAAAAGGATAAAATAATTAATATTTACTCATATGATAAAAATACCTTAAGGAACTATTAATATTTACCCACACTTAGTGTTGGTCATTTCATAGTCGGGTACAATTTTCAATTATCAAGTAGTTTTAAAAAGATAATTGTTTGACCTAACCAAATTTATATTGAGTTTAATGGTTATATAATATTCAATGTAATTTGTAATTACATGTTCAGGAAATCCAAATTCATATTTCAGGATTGGGGAGTCTACTCAATGGATTAAGGAACTATCAGTTAATGTAGTTGGAAAGACCACCTACCTAAATACCATCGAGTAATTTACATGGATATAGTTTGGGTAATAAGAAAGGAAATAATAATACATACCACTAAAATATCCACACAACATGATATTCCAAATACAATGTTGAAGGATATAAGGATTCAATCAAATGGTAGGAAACAAATAAAATAAATCTATTAGATCAAATTTTTTGTAATAAAAATAATGTACTAAAAATGTTTTTAAATTTGTTATAGGAAATGGGAAGTCACTCAACCACAACATTATCCCTACAATAGATATTATATAAAATGACCTCTTAAATAGAACAAACTTCCAATAGTGGTTTAAGATCATTCACATCATATTATTTCAAGATTTAAAGTTTTACATATTATAGTCTCTAGTTCCTAATTCCCCTTGTAAGGTGGAAAGTAAGGAGGATCAATTTATCTTTTGAAAACATGTGGATAATGTATAAGATGTAAAATCAATCATGTTATCATATATGAATAGTGATATCTATAAGCTTCATAGAGACATGGAGGCATAAACCATTTTCCCCATATTCATGATATTTATTAAAATAATGAAGGACATGAGTGGTATGAGATCTCTAAGACACTATTTTCATGAAATCTTGGAAAATGTGCTTTTGTTATACATCATGTAGTCAAGATGAATGGTTATATTCAGAGTCTGTAAATTTTGGGTTTTAAGCTACCCAAGGAATTGTGCATGGATCTCATGGTCGCCACACAACCTCAAAGATTCTCTAGTTTTATTATGAATTTTAATATTAAAAATATTGATAAATCACTCCCAAATATCTTGACTCTTATTACCTAAGCAGATAAAGGAATGATCCATGAAAAACATTCAATCCTCATGGTGAATCAGATGAATAGAAAGGTGAATATACCCATGACTAACACCAAGTCTAATGGTCCTTTGCACCACTCAACCAGGTGGAGGAGGTTCATGGGGAAATCTAAGTAACAAGATGAGTATGTTTTTCATGTGGAAAGAAGGACTAGTGGAAAAAGAACTACACATTAATTAAAAAAAGGGAAGATTTAGGTTTGCTTTTTTTTTTGAATTAAAGATTTCAATTTCTAGAAATTGGGTGTTAGATATGGATTGTGGGAAATTAATTTTTATTCAAATAAAAGAATAAATTAGATTCATGAATGTTTTCATAGGTAAGGTGGATCGTAAATATAATAACATAGCATGAATGGTTGTACTATCTATTTGAAACTATCATCTTACTTTTCCAATGGGTTTGATTTTAGTTTTAAAGATTTTTAATTATGTTCCCAATGTAACAAAAAAATCATATTTGTGTCCAATTTAGATATGGATGGATTTATTTTCATGTTTGAAAATAATAACAACTAATTTTATAAATATATCATTTTTTATGGGATGGGACATCTTAATAATGGTTTTTATATTCTATAATATGAAAACAAAGTGTTTTAAATTGATAAATAATCAAGTTCACATGACTCATTGTATATTATTATTTATGAAATCACCAACTTGGTCATGTAAAAAAGAAACTCTTTGAAAATATATATCAAGTGGTATATTTATATTATTTTGAAAAAATACCTAAGATATATTTCATGATTGTTTTTGCAATCCAAAATGACTAAAGTTTCACTTAGTTAAAAGGGTAAAAGGTCCTTAAAAATTCTTGAATTAGTTCATAAAGACATGTTTGGACATTTTATGGTTGATTCTAGGGATAAAATATCTTATTTAATAACATTTAATGTTTAATTTAATATACATGTACATATCTACTTGATGAGGTATTTTTAATCCTTTTAGAAATTAAAGGATTATAAGAATGAAATAGAGAATCAACTTAGTAAGAAGATAAATAAACACCACTCAAACTCTAGTGGGGAATATCTTAACCCTAAGTTCATCGATCATCTAAAGGATCTTTAGATTCTATCTCAACACACTCTTAATTATACATCATAGTTGAATATTTTCAATGAAAGGAGTAACAACACCTCATTGGACATGGTGAGATCAATGATGATTCATTTTGAGGATATTGATTACAGACCACTACACATATACTAAACTGAGCTCCAACTAAAGAAGAAAATGGAATTCCATATAATTTTATTTATGGATGTAAATTTGTTTTATTACATTTAAATGTGTTGAGTTTTTTACTGTTTTTTAAGGTTATGTCTAGAAACAATCTTTCCCCCTAAGGAACAAAGAGCATCTTTATATAATTTCCCATGTAAAATATGGGATATTATCTATAAAGACCATCATATAAAAAGGAAATATAGGAAAGATAAAAAATATTACATAAGATGGATAACATCTACAAAAGAGATAGCGAGATAAATATTTAATTTAGTGAAGTCAAGGATCAAGATACACAATATTTGGGATAAGAAAAAAATTTAAAAATCCCATAGAAGAGGTTGTTTCACATACGCAATTATTGTGTAAATGGATCAGATATGTTATAAGACCAAATAGATATAATTTTATATTCATCTAGGATAGTGACTCATTATTAGTTGATAATAATAAACATTTTTCATATAAAGAAGTAGTAAGAAACTCATAAGTTTCCAGGTATCCAGAAGCCATGAATTTTTAGATGGATTCCATATACCAAAATCAAGTGTTGGTTTTGAAAAATCCTCTAGTGGATGTAAAGTATATTGGGTGGAATGGGTATTCAAGAAAAAACTATACATTGTTAGTAAATGTGGAACCTATAAAGAAACACTAGTTGTAAAATGTTTTAAGAAATTTCATGTAATATACTTTGATGATACATTTTCACCCATGTTTTTCTAAAATCCATCAAAATTATGCTTTCCATAGTAGCATACCATGATTTTTAAAGTTATATAATGGATGTTAAAACAAAATTTCATAACAGGAACCATGTGGAAGATGTATATATTACATAACCAAAAGTGTTTATGAATCCAAAACATTTTAATGAGGTAAGAAAGTTGCAATGATCCAAGCATCGAGACCTTGGAATATACCTTTTGATGAATCGATTATACCATTTGGTTTCATTCTGAATTAATGTGAGACATGTGCCTATAATAGGTTTATTGGGAGTTAATTTATTTTACTTATAGTATATATTGAGGATATATTACTGATCGAAAACAATATACTAGTCTTATAGTCCATTGAGACATATCTAAAAAATATTTTCCTATAATGGGATTAGTTGAAGTATACTACATTCTTAGGATCAAGATCCATCATGATAGATCTAAGAGGATTTTTAGATTGAGGGTACACATTTTGATAAGGTAATAAAGAGATTCAGTATAAAACAATATAATATGATATTATTTATATTGTCACAAGGTATACATCACTCTATGAAAATGTGTCCTTTGACAAAAAAGAGACAGGGATGGAGGGGTGAGAAGGATTCATTATACATCAGTGATATGGAATTTTATGTATATTATTCTATGAATCATGATTGATTCTTTTACACCATTGATCATGGTAGGTAGATATTAATAAAACCTTATAGAACAATATTTTAGTACTATTAAGACTACCCTATAGTTTTTTAGGCTTAATAAGGATATATTTTTGGTTTATATATGAGATAGGAAACTAATAATCATGGGAGATATAGATCCTAGTTTTCATACATACCAAAGTGATTTTAAATTGTAGTCGGGATATGTTGTTGACTTTAATGGAGGAGTTCCTAGCTATAATAACTCAAATCATCCATTGTTTGTGTAGATTTTAATAATATTATAACTTTATATGCAACTAAATAAGTACTTTGGATATGTAAATTCATCCAAGAGATTGATTTGGTGTCTATAAATATTGATGTTATCATATTATGTTGTGATAATACTACAATGGTGGTCCTATCCAAGGATCCCAAATCTCATCTTTAGATGAGCATATACATTATAAGTATCACATATTCATGGATTTTTTTAGGGAGGTGAGATTTCAATAATTATATTTTTGTAAGAGATAGAACATTGTGGACCCTTTGGATAAATCCTTATCTATGTAAAAGAATGAATCTCAAGTGAGATATGGCATAATTAAAGTTGTTGCTGGTGCCCTTGTTTCAATGGTCACAAAATCATGCTTGTTTTTTGTTTAATGGTTTCACTATTTTGTGATAGAATTTTATAATATAAGGTAGTTTTGGAAATTTTGGCTATGTATTGAAAATAATCACCATTGAAGATGAATCACTACCAGAAAAGATTTTCCATTGAAAATGAGTCGCCACCATAAAAGACACTTCACTAAAGATGAGTCTCCACTAGAAAAGACTCACCAGTGAAGATGAGTCGCTGCCAGAAATGTATCACTCCTGGAAAAGAGCCACCATCAATATTGAGTCACCACCAGACACTAACTAACCCTAGAAAAGAGTCACAATAGATACGATCCACCAATGAGATGATTTATCATTGAGAGGACTCATCGCTAAACATGAGTCACCTATAGACCTTAGATACTATCATATGAAGTACCGCCAGCCTGACTCACCATTTTCCTAACTCAATGCCAGATATGAGTCACTGTCAAAATGATCCATCATCATTATTATAAGATATTTTAATTAAATACTTTTAATGGAAATGTTATAAAATTTAATGTTGATGATTATTTTAATAGTTAATATTAAACCATTGCATGGAACATTGAATGTTGTTAAAATTTATAATGAGGATGCATAATACCCAAATTATTGTTCCTCAACTATTATCTCCATCATACAAAACTATATATTAAATGAAGTCACCTACATGCACGGTATGTATGCATGTTGTCTGAGTGAAAACACATGATCAAGTGTTCCACTTTCTAAAGATACTTTCACAAATAATTCTTACATGCAACCGTCCATGGAAGAGTGGATCATATCAAACATATGATTCCATTCAACCAGTCAGAAAAAAAAAAGAACTTAGGACTCTCTTTTTTACAGAATTTTTCAACGAAATGGATTGAGCTCCTCTCCAAACTATATCCTGGGAGAATCAAGCTTTTAGAGCACATCAGACTGAGAAAATACATATTTTCAATATCTTTATACTTCCTCTTTCTATTTTTTTCATTTGATTTAGTTCATTGTGTTGTTTTGTCTTTTTTATCAACATGAACAGTATCATGTGTTGTAAGTGGAAGATAAAAGATATATTCATTACTCTCTTTACATTTGTCTTCACATAGTGTTGTGGAAGAGGTCCATGCATGGCATGTGTTTATTTTTTCCCAAGGTTATTATGGAAAGGTGTCATTATGGAGCCTGAGAAGCCTGTAAATGTGGTCCTTATACCTAATCTAGGCTATGGATCAAGATTATATTTATATAATATTCTTGGAATTATTTGACTTCCAAGTGGAGGGGATTAGGTATTGACCTGAGACCAAACCCCTTTTTTTAATTCCACAATGTGTTTTTTTCATTTATAAGATTCAAACAAAATTTTTTAAACTATCAAAAAAACCAATAATTTGATATTTATCCTTAACATGTGTTTATATAGTTATTTAATTAAGTAAATTTATTCCAAAAGTTATAATTGTTTTCATTTTATTTTAACTAATCAAAAAACTAGCTTTAAGTAATATTCTCAAAGATTATAACTTATATCGGTCTATTGTTTTTATTAAATGGGAACTTTTAATTGAACTGAGTTTTTTTGGGAACTCAATTCACCCCCCCCCCCCCCTTGAGTTACTTGCTTGAACCAAAATATGGTATCAAAGGTTTTCAAAATCATTTAAACTATGATTTTAGTTATGATTTAAAGATCCCAAATTTATGTTTATTATAAATTTAGTTCTTTAAAAGGATAATAGACAAGAATGTTCTTCTACCAACATACCACACTTCTTTAATAGTAATTAATATGCTCAATGGAAAATAAATATGGAAATTCGCATTGAAAGCATAGGTTTTGAAACATATTCTATTATAGAAGTTAAATATGATTTACCTAAGACTAGTTGGATTACATGGGATGATGAAACTAAAACTACTTATAATAACAACTACAAATCCATGAATTCTATTTAATATGATTTATGTGATGAAGAGTTTAATAATATATCTTCTAGTAAAACTAATTAATAAATCTAGGATATATTAGTTATTTCTCATGAAGTAATTACTAATGATAAATAAATGAGATTAAATACTTATATAATTAAATATGACACATTCAATATTAAACCTGATGAACTAATTTCTTATATATATATATATATCCCAGGTTCAATGATATAATGAATACAATGAACTTCTTGGGAAATATAGTTTAATACAAAGATCAAATCATGAAACTTTTGACATCTTTGACTAAAAGATGGAGAGGAACATCAGTTTCAATAAGATAATCCTTTGATATCATAAAAATATATATCAAGGAATTTATTGTGAATCTTTTGATGTAGAATAAAGATATTAATGGTAACCTAGAGGAGGATTATAAACCTAATAGTAATTCATTACCCTTCAAGACTACTACATCAAAACAAAAGGAAAATTTTCAAGATAAAATCTCTAGTGATAAGGAATAACCATCCAACAGTGATGAGAAGATGGCCTATCTATGCATAAGGTTTGTGAAATTATATAAGTAGAATAAATTCTTTAGGAAACTGAGCTATAATGTAAATTATAACAATATAGTGGATTGGAAGAATGACTGTAAAAGATGTGATAATTCAAATGACATTACCTATTATGATTGTAAAAGAAAGGGAAATATTAAGGATGATTATCAAAATTTAAGTATAAAAATAAGTATGATGATAAGAAAAGGACGTATAAAAACCCAAAGAAAGCCGCCTAAAGTGCCTTTGAGGATAGCCCAAGTGACTCATAATCAACTTGTGAAGACATGAATGATAGTGAAAACATGTATTTCATGACAAATGTATTTGTGGTAAATTTTTTGAATAGATACAGTATTAATCAATTCTATATAGATAGAATTTGTTCCAGAAATATGACAGGATATTACTCAATATTAAAGAACATGATAAAGTTTTATGCTGGATTTGTCACCTTTAGTGAAAATTCAAATAGAAAAACAGTTTTTCTTGGCCAAATTGGTAACTCTAAATTAGTTTTAGTTTCTAAAGTAATTTTTTTTTATGGTTTAAAGAAAAACATAATTAGCATTTCATAGTTATGTGACGATGTTTTTCCCATGAAATTTGAAAATAATACTTGTAATTTATTTTATTCTAAAAATGTGTTAGTGTTTACTAATTTTAGAAATTAAAATGTGTATATTATTAATCATTATTCTTAAATTTCAAAAAATGTTTCTTTATTAATTTCCTTTCATAAGGAATATTGGTTTTGGAATAGGATATTAGGCCACTGTAATATTTATTCACATAGAAATATTACTAGGAAAGAGTTATTCAGGTATCTACCTAAAATTGAAATACAAACTGATAAAGTCTATAACCACTATCAAAAAAGGAAACAACACAAAATATCTTTTAAATTAAAGAAAGAAGTTTCAGCTTCTAAACTACTTGAGTTGGTTCACATAGACTTGTTTGGACTATCTAGAGTTTCTAGTCTTAATGGGAAGCACTATGTATATATACTTATAGATGAATTTTTTGGGTATAATTTTTTATTATTTTAATCTCAAAAAAGTAAATTATGGTCTCACTTTACCAAGTATGAAAAATCTATATAAAACAATTGTGTACTTATGATTAAAACCTTAATAATTGACTGTGGTTTTGATTTTCAAAATCATGAATTTGAATTATTTTTCTCAATAAATGGATATAACCGTAAGTAACCTACTCCTAGGACTCCCTAGAATAATGGAGTTATTTAAAGGATAAATAGTAAACTTTAAAAGATAGTTCAGAAAATTCTTAATGAATATAACTTACCTATCAACTTTTAGGCAGATGCTATGAATACAACATATTATATAATTAATAGTTTTAATTAGACTACTTAATGAAAACCCCTTATGATATTTGGAATAATAGGAAACCTAATGTCAATTACTTTAGATTTTTTTATTTTAAAGTCATTATTCCTAATAGTAAGTATAATCTTGAAACTTTTTCCTCCAAAAGTGATGAAGTAATTTTATTTGGTTACTAAACATCTAGTAAATACTATAGAGTGTTTAACAAAAGAACGAAGATAGTGGAAGAATTTGTTCATGTCATGTTTTATGAGATAGATCTACATGAACCTAAAATCCCTTTAAAAACATTCAGAATGATTTAAAAAATCTATACATTAATGAAATGCCTTCTGAAATTGTTGTAAGTCTTGCAGACAAATCATCATGTTCTGACGAACTTATAGAACCTGTACTAGAACTTATATAAGACTATAAGGTGACCGACCACTATTTTTATAGATCTGTTGGGACTCTTAAATACCGTCATTTATGTTCATTAGTTTGATATCTATATAGATGTACACAAATTAGAGATTCTCTAAGAAACCAGGTTGAACATCAAGTATTCTTTTCACATCTTAAACCCAAGAACATCATTGAGAAAATTAATGGAGAATTTTTGTTATTGTCTATTAAATAATAATTTAACCATTTTTAAACTATATC
The DNA here is from genome assembly GCA_963277665.1 of Viscum album. Taxonomy (NCBI): domain Eukaryota; kingdom Viridiplantae; phylum Streptophyta; class Magnoliopsida; order Santalales; family Viscaceae; genus Viscum; species Viscum album. The sequence goes on from OY728140.1 coordinate 661,248,765, forward strand.
AAATTGATATTAAAATTTAATTCTTTAATGGTTATATAATTTATGATTTTTTGTTAAAAAATCCCTATATTTTAAAACCCTTATTTTCCAAATCATGGTTTCAAACTAACGAAATATTTATATGGTTTTAAAAAATCTCCAAGAGCTTGGTATGATAGGCTCAGTTATTTTCTTATTTCTAAAAGTTTTTCAAAAGGTATAGCTAATCCTACCCTTTTTTATAAAAATATTTTCAAAGTATGTTTTTGTTTCTCAAATATTTGTAGATGATATTATCATTGGATATTCTAAAAATTATTTAGGTACTGGTTTTTTAAAGATGATCGAAAATGAATTTGAAATGAGTTTAATGGGTGAATTGAAATTGTTTCTTAGTCTTTAAATTTTTAAAAATAAATAAATAATTGTTTTGAATAAAATTAAATATACTAAATATTTTCTAAAATTTTTGGTTCAGATAGCACTAAAATTAGTGACACTTCTATGAGAACCACATGTATGTTGGATCTTGATGAATATGAAAACATAATTTTTTTTCTTACTATAGTATGATACTAAATGCTTTAGTTTACATGAATTGTGATAACACATTTGCTAAAATTACTGAATTATGCATGATTAATTTTGGTTAAACATAATTTTATCAAGATCCACCATTGGAGTTTCCAAACATTAGTGTTTAACCACCGTTGGTGTTTACCCACTATTAGAGTTTACCCACCATTAGAGTTTACCCACCATTTTAGTTTACCCACTGTTGGTGCTTACCCACTATTGGTGTTTTCCCACTGTTGGGATAACCTACCATTTCTAATTTTCACTTTAAATGTTAATTATCTTATTTTATTATGATTTAAATGTTATCTTTATTTTTTTTGAATTATAAATTTCAAAATCCCTATATTATAAAAATTATACCCATAGTCTAACTTTGACACTCTCGCCCTCATGCTCGAACCTTCTCTGTGACCCTTTCTCTCACGACTATTAGCCTTACATCAACTTAATATAAACCTTCCAACATGCTCTAAATGGTTAGAGTGAATTGAGAAATAGTGTCATATCTTGATGAGTTACTTCCTTTAAATAATTACATTAGATAATTGATTCATTTAGATGTAGAGCTGCAGAACTCACAACTCACAAAGCATACAGTAACTCCTAAGAAAGAATTGAATGTTGAGTGGTTATAGTCGAGAAGATCATTAGTTCTTAAATTAATAAAAGACCAGGTATGGTTAGAGTGGTTCTTGAATAATTAGAGGCCACTTTATCCTAGGTTAGTGCACCAGCTTTATTCTAATTTTGATTTATATGTGGAAAATATAAATAATGGGTTTGATTTAGTATAAATGGGTAGAAGTTTGTGTTCTCTTAAATTATATGGAAAAGATGTATTAAATTTCATCAGGAAGGAGTCTCAAATGATTATCAAGGAATGATTTCAAGTGATAATGATTATTTTAAATATGATGATGCCTTATCTGAGTAGACAAGAGATGAGACTTTGAGAATACCAACTGGAATAGAGTTAGATGGTGAGTTTCATTTGCTGTTTAAGTTTATTTGGCACATGTTGTTCCCAATAAAAGGTGATTTTAGTACAATGTTACACAAGGATTTATATCTACTATACATCATAAAAATGGGAGATAAAATCAATTTGTGTAGATATTTTATGGTTCAAATGATATAGATGTGTAAAACATATTCCAAGTAAAATTCCATAATTTACCCTATGTTCATTTGGGCCATTCCAGAGGCCAGGGGATGATTAGTTGATGTGGAAAAAGAAAACAAGGTTAAATATAGAGGTTTTATCTTAACCAAATTCATATATAAGATAATTAAGATTAATTATAAACCCTTTTAGAGTAAATGGGTTGATGATGTTGGTATTATTTATGAGGATTTCAATCATGTTTATCACCCAACAAGGTCGAAGAATCTTCTGAATCCTATCTTGGATCTTGATAAGTTAGTTGTGTACTCAGATGAGGAGTAAGAATAATAGTAGGCTACAACTTTAGGTAATGAGGAATTTTTTTTAATGAGGGTAGTGATCATAACTTACCTATGATCCCTCCTACTGTCACTTTCAGTCTAAAAAGTCCTCCTAGATCTCTCCCTGTTAGCGAGACTATTTTGAGTGAAGGAAGTGAAGAAGAAGAAACTAAGGTTTTAAAAGATGAACAACATAAAAGTTCTTCAAGATATTTTTAGGATTTTTTATCTCTTCCTAATGATTAAAATTTATAAGAAAATAGAAGTTATAAAAAGGATGATGATAATAGAGATGAAGAAAGAATACGAAGAAGAAAATGTTGAAGAATAAAAAGATATTAGAAAATAAAGAAATGGTAATATAGAATAATGAAAATATAAGAAAGATAGAGGTGGAAAAGATGATGGATATATTGATGGAGATGTAATTGATGGTGGTTTATATCATGATGGTTATGATGGTCATATTGGTGATGAGGATGTTGAGATGCCTCAGCCACTTATTTCTTCTCTATGCTTGTCAGTTTCTTCTTGATCTTAGGAGAGACCGAGCTTAGTTAAAGATGATGGTAGAGATTCTAGAGATGAGTTGGGAGAATATATTAAGGCGAATTAATCCTCAATGCTTGTCAGTCACCCGTCTAATCTTATGGTTAGATACCACGTTGAGTCTATATTTGATGAGTAGATAGTTTTTGAGCCTATAGTTTTTGAGCTTGCTGATATATCTTCTACCAGAGTAAGTGTTTCATCTCTTAAGGAATGGGATAGATATCCATATTATTTGAGACTTAGATTATATTCTACTAACTCTAATTAAGAGAGAATTTCACTAAAGAATAGTGGACCTTTTATCCAAGTTCGAATAGAGATTGATCCTATGGGGTCCTTGGTAGAACATATTGATTCTAATATGAAGCTATAGAGATATGTTTCAGATGTTCCTACTAGACCATATCCAGTACAGGCTCTTACTGATATATTATTCTCCCCTTATCCTGTTGTTTATCTTGTACCTATTGATGTTGTTACCATATTTGGCTTGGATTCTTTTAGGGAAAATATTTCATCTAATTATGATAGGATTATGAATAATCAATATCCCCTTGTCACAAATATTAGTGAGAAAGATTCTATAGTTTTGTTAGAGCTTGTGATTCAACACATCCATCCCAATATGACATATCATATTCAAGATTTGGATATTGAGAATATAAGACATTAAAGTGATCTAGAGTCTTTGAGATCAGTGATAGGGGGTACAAAATTAATTTACTTCCAATTTGGAAGACTTAATGGATATATTAGATTCATTTCATTTTATTCCTTTTAACTCTAGTGTTTTACCTCCAACTCCATTGGATTTTGATCTAATATGATCAGTGGTTGGGGAGGATCTTCAATTTATTTTAGGATATGTTCTTTATAATGCCTTGACCCCAGAATCCTAGAGTCGATGCATTATTTTAATTCAATGGCATGATTATAAGGAATCAAGTCCCGAAAGACTGATCAGTTTAGCAGTCTCGGAAAATATATTACATACATTAACATTACATTACACATTAGAAAATAAAACAGAACATAAATGATCCTTTGAGAACTCCATTAATCCCCTAGCTTAACCCTTCTTATCAATCATAAAACACTTCTTGGAATCCTGGGAAAATAAAGCATAAGAAAGGGGTGAGCTCAAATGCTCAGTGAGGATAACAATATAGCAGAAACTTTCATAAATAAGCATAGACATTTATGGAAATGTATAAGACTAAAACACAAGCCTTTTAAACTTAAACTTCATCATAATATAGAAAATATAAATAAATTAATTCCATTTACTTATTCACATGGATATTCTACTAGTCGAATAATCACATGTAATATCAATAGCCCATTTCATAATGATGGAATGCATAATGCCAGACTTCATAACCACAAAGTCAAGGCCTTGTGCCAAGACTACAAATAATATTTTTTCAAAGCCTTATTCTAAGACAGTAGTTTGTCTCATGAGACCTACCGATGCATCGAGGAGCTATAGCGGGCTCCACCTGTCACTTACTAAGTCCAATGCATTCCTCATATGAAAAGGTATAAACATAACATAAACACTCGAATTAAAACTAGCATAAAGATGTCAATAATTTATCCATAAACCATGAATGGTACAAAAATAACACATCCACAGTCAAAAATATCACAAAACCATCAACACAATATGAAATATTTGTATCATAATAAATCAAGTTCAAAAAAATTAAATTCCATCAAAGGATGTTGACATAGATGAAATGAAAACTATTTGAAAGAAATACCTCTTTATATTTTGAAACCATTTAAAAGTCACATAATTATAAAAGAAAACATTTTTTTTTGAAAATATTCTTATAATATTATATGGTAAACTTTGGCGATGTTATAATGGCGTAAAATTGTCACACCCACCGTATAAGTTAAAAAAACATTCTTACCTTAATTTTTTCGAAAAGGTCATAAAGTACCTTGTTTGAAAAACGATAGAAATATTACTTTCAAAACATATAAGGTCAAGTAAGGGTATAAATGAATTTAACCCATATTCTAGTAAATAGTAAAAATATTTTGAAATACATTTTTAAGAAAACACATCTGTGGATGATAAAGAGGTCCCGGTAGATACTTACGTATTAACAACCTCAAAAAGATTGTAAAATTAACCCTTAGTTTGTACTTTTCCTTATTTGAGGGTACGTTAACCTATTTTATAATAGTTAAATAATTGTTATTAAATTATACAAGAACCATATACAAAAATATGATATCATATAGGATCTTTTAATATTTCTTTATTAATAATATTTTGGTAGTATCATTGTTTCGGGTGCTAACTGATTTGTTTTCCTTTATATTATTGTTTATCTAATCCATGTTTATTATGGATATGATGTATTTGATTCATATACATAGTTATATTAAGTTATTAAACATTATTTTTAATCATAAAATGAGAATTATTCTTGAATGATTACGATGGGGAATCCATCTCATCCCGTTCATGGATATGGTAATCTGTACGTACGCACGAGTGACAATATCATTATATTGATGGTGAAATCGTATGTAATTGGATGGTATATAATATATAAATAATAATTAAAATGATATATTTATTATTTATATCACTTATACTCTTTATTATACCCATCCAAAAAATGAAGTTTTTGAATAACAAACTACACCATAACGTGGAGACGGTAGGTCATACGTACGCACGTATGGTGACTCTGTCATTTATAGGATGGATAGAATAAATAATAAGGTTGTACCATATTTATAATAACATCACAGTATGTATAAGATACTGGAGTTATTATTTTGGTATGGAAATAACAAATAAAGTGGAAGTGGAAGAAGAAAAGTACTTGAAAGAGGGCGGTGAAATTATTACCTCTTCTTCGAGTGTTTTCTTTTGAGTTGATCAAAAGGGATCCTTAGGTTGGATTTATGATCAAATCAATGACTCTATATTGATTTGAGGAAAATTTGGTGGATATTTGGGAAGGTTTTTTCCAAGCCAAATGGATTTGGAGGTGTGATTTTGAGAGAAGGGTAAGTTCCCTTTTATAAGAGGGTTGAGGCTCACTTTAGGAAAAGATTAAAATAGTAATTTGTTATACAATCATATTCAGTTTATAATGGATCTGAATCAATTTATTTTGATCCTTGGGTGGTTATGGGTCGAAATCATCTCAACAAATAGGTTTTAGACAAGTTTTAAGTTATTATTTTAACCTTATCTTCTAGATTTAACTCTTAGTTAAATAGTTTAACTTTTATCGTGTCTTATTGTATTCTTACACTATTTTGTTAATAAACATACTCAAAAATTCCAAGAGAACTTCAAGTGGTTCATTAATGACATATATAATATTATTTAAGACCTCTGACCAAACCTTATATTTTTAGGAATATTATATCAACCAATTATATAGTATTTGTTTTAAAAATTAATTATGTCAATTTTGACACTATTTGGTGTTTTGTTTTTGTGAAATTCATAACAACCTTATCTCTTCGAAAAAAAATTATCTAATCAACCCTAACATGTCATATTAACCTAGCAAATTATTTTATGGCATCAAAACAATTAAATTCTATTTATTTTAATATTTATAATATAGATTATTTTAATATTTCATTAAGAAGGTAATTACTGCATCATCATTGTGTCATAAATAAATTTAATTATTTAATATATAAAAATTATAAATAAAATACTATTATTTAGGAAATATTTTTATATTTATAATTAATATTTATATTATAATTTATATTATGTATAACCTTATATAAAAAATGTTTTAGTTAATAAACATTGAGTTTAACACTTTTAACTCTTCTTTAAATAAAATAATAGTAAATGTCCTAATCCAATCCAAGTGGACCTAAAGGATCATATATTATTCCTAAGGTTTTTTTGGGTCAAATTAAACTTAGCCAATAGAATTAAGACATGTTTTAGGGTAATTATAATATCATTTTTACCCTTAATTACCCTATTTACTTTTAACCGTGGTAAATAAAAGTCAAAAGATACTATTCAAAAAAAATTATTCTCATATTATTGAACCAAATTTTACAAAATGATGTTAACCATGTCTCTTGAATTTTTTAAATTCAACAAACAGAATCGGTAAAATTAAGTTTTATGCAAATTTTCAAATGCTCTCAGAAGGTGGGTAAAAGACGGTAAAAATTTTAATAAAATTTTATATATTTAAACTTATTATAAAATTACTTCAATGAATTAAATTGAAAATATATAGGTATTATGTATCTATTTTTACCTAAAATAAATTAAAATAAAATAACTAATTGCTTAAATAAAAAGTCAGTTTTAAACAACTATACAGTTTTTTTCATTATTCATCAAAAATTGAATGTTTTCAGAAAAATACCAAAAATTCAAACTAAGATAATTTTGATATTATGAATTCAAAAATGAAGTCCATTTTACCAAATTCAAAACATATAATTTTATCTTATTAATTTAAAATTAATTCTCGTTATCAAAACCAAAAGGCTGGTTTTTTAAAATTAAAAACTATCAAAAGATTGGCATGTGTTTATGTCAAATTTAAATGTGAAATTACTTATAATGACCTAAATTTTATTAAATGATAAAAATATAATCTAATTATACTTCCAAACTATTAAAATTTATAATTTAACAGTATAAATTATTTTGATTAAAAAATTTTGTTTTCAATTAAAATTTAGTATTTTTCACTATTCACCCAAATATTAAAGTTATCATAAAAACACCAAAATTTTATTAAAACTAAATTTTTATGTCCTTATTCTAAAGAAAAAATTTATTTTGTAAAATTTAATATATAAAATTGTCAAATATTTTATTTAAAAAGGGTTCACCATTAAAAGGTTGTAAAATTGCATTTTCGAAAAAGTATTTCCTTTATCTGAAAAAATTGAATTTGTTCTTATATTATGTCTAAGAAACAAATGATATGGAGGCTAAAATTTTTATGGAATATAAAAATTTAAAATGTATATAATACTATTCATAACTTCTTTTGAACACCTAGTTTGGTAAGTCGTGGTGCACTCAAACTCGGTGTTGCGTGTAGCGCAAGTTATTGAATTACTTTGAAAAAATAATGTATTATGAAATATTAGGGTGTCACATTCTCCCATCCTTCAATAAATTTCATCCTCTAAATTTGAAATTTTTCTTCAAAAATAAAAGGTTAAAAATAGAAAAATATGTTTTTGGAAACCCCACATTGGAAATTGGGTTAATAAAATTTAGTCTTAATAAGAGGGAAATGAAAATGAAAAAGTCGCCACCAAATTATGATCTCAATTATGAGAACATAGGTGGAAATTAGAGATACATAATTGGAGTAAAAACGTAAATATTTATAGGAAGTTAGTGAGGTCATCAATCACAAAAAAGTGTTAAATTAGGGGACTCAAAGCCATCAAACTATGATGAATTAAAATATCGTTGGTTCAACAAAACATAATTTATTAGGATAACACATTTTTGGTTTTAAGATCCCTTCCCTAAAGTTTAATAATTAATTTATTAATATAATAAGAGGAAAAAAATATAATTGACAAGTAGAGTTTCGTCCTTCAACTAATTCCTACCACAAACTCATCTTTCACTCCAAAAGATAATAGAATCCAAAAATATTCTATTTATACTAATCGTATAGGGTTCCAAAAATAATGAATTTATAATTCATTTGTTATACTATTTAAAAAAACTACATTAAAAAACTAAGACATCATGTATGCCAGTAGAAGGTGCTCCACCCTTGTTGTCCTTCGGTTGTGGGTTCAAGTCTCGCAACCCTGTCAGATGCGATGGGTTGTCGCCCAGCCCTTGAGTTTTCCTTTTTATAACAATCCATAAAATAATATTAAGAAATTTTGTTACCTTAAACAATAGTATCCAATGTTTAACTTAATCCAATTCAACCTTTAGACTTGTCCAAAATACTTCTATCTAAACTCACAGTCCAAAATTTATAAGGAAGTTAAACACAATGAAGATCGTTTTTTCTACATAATAACATGTGAATACCTTCATCATGTATTATTTTAAGACACTGTAACACCCTAAATTACCATAAAACCTTATTGATTATAATCATGTTCCCGTATTCCTTATAAAATGCTGGATATACACCTACCGCCGAATGGCCTGAAGGCCTTCATTTTTTTTATTATTTTGATAATACACCTTTCAATGGATGTGTTTGAACCCTTACAAGACCTGAAGGCTCAGAGATAATTACATGAACCGTGGGTCTTAGAGGGAATCACCCAGACAAGACAACATGAAACTGCTCCTCCCCAATATATGTCATGACGATCATCAATCCACCTACATAGGGCTGGTCGGCCTGTTGTCCTATGCAAAGTTGCACAGGCCCGGTACTAATTGAAAAGTCATACCCTCTCATTCTTCCAATTATGGTTAGCTCTTCTCTAGTGAATGTGCCTGCCCTGATTCCTCATTTGGAGCCTTGTCCATTGTAGTCTGACTGGTACGTCTGCATAATCTGGTGGCTTGAAGACATTAGGGTGGTCCAAAGGCCTTGAGAGACAACTGGCCTAAGGGCCTTGGGTGGCCCGAAGACCTTACAAGACCCGAGGCCCAAACTGGTGTCTTGGAGACCCATATGGAAGAATAGTTCTGGTTGCTATAGTACCAAACAGTACCTGCTACAGTACTACTACAGTACTACTACATTAACCTGAAAATATATCTCCACTCTGATTTGATCTCTGGTCTCTTGGATGCACTTGTCGAGTCCTCACCAACGGGGTTGAGGATCATGTTCCTAGATATACTTCTAATATCCAAAAATTTTGTACCTCCTACAATGATGGAATATACAAATCATTAATCAGTTTCAAGGTAGTCAAGAATATCTAATATAATTTATCCAAATCAATCATATATTATTCCAAAATCACTACCTCGATATCAAAATCATATTAAGGATTATCTTTCTCTCAACCATATATTTTCCAAAAAAAATAACCTTCTATTGAGTCACTTTTCTTGGTTCCATAGAATCTCAAGTCCTTAATGAAATAGTACTACAGTGCAATCCTTATATACTCTATAATTTGTATAACATGTAAATCATTAATAAAACACTCAAATGACACAATACTTTAATAAAAATATAAGAAATCTAATCATTCTTCTTCATCTTTAGTAGTATCAAAACTTGATTATTATCAAATAGCAACATTTGGTGTATACTCTGATGATTTAGACATTGATTCACATAGTTTCCCAACTCCTTGAAGATGAATCATTATACATTTGAAACCTTTTTCTTACCCTTGAAATCACGTACTTGGTGTCCTTTTTCTCCACACATATAACAAACTCTCATTCCCCTCAAGCATTTACTAAGGGGATTCTTTTTATAGTTATCACATATGGTAAAATCTTTATTTCCCCTATTCCCTTTATCCATATTTCTCTCTTCCATCCTTTTCTTCTCTTGCTTCACTTCAATGACGTAGGACTCATAAATTCTTTACTTATCTTATTAACACATGATAATATTTCTTCATATGATGAGAATATGTGGGAGAATATTTCCCTTTTAAATTTTTACTTAATACCATGAATGATATGAAACTTCTTAATCTTTTGATCATATGTATTGCTAGAATTATCATTCCTTCTATTAGGCACCATTTCTAAACAATGGCATGCACAAGGTTTGTTTATGAATCGCAATTCATAATTTCAAACTTGTAAAATACCTAATGTCAATTGAAAAGATTATTCATATAATCTATAATCATAAAAAAAAAATTTGATATGTATTTACTCCTAAATCCTTCATAATGGATTGTAATGAAAATGTGAATTATACAAATCAAATCCCACGGGAGTGTCGTATACAAGAGTGCAGCAAGGATGTCGTGTACCAGGATACCTCAGGTCAAGCTTGAAACTCCGTGTTGGATTTTTTACTCCTAGGTACATCTGTGCTAGAGCCCCCTCTACCTGCTCGTATCCAAACAGGGATGTATTTCATGGAAAATACACAAAATCTCGACATTACCAAAATTCTAGGATGTTCTTCTATACTAATCCTCAAAGTCTATATTAGGCTAATGGTTTCTAATTAGAGTTTATCTAAATCTATTTACAAGGTTGTTGTTAAACTTCCTTAAATACCAACTGTAATTCCCTGACCCCAGAAGCCCAGATTCGGTGCATTATTTTAACATATTGTCATTATTACAACGAATCAAGTCCCGAAAGACCGATCAGTTTAGCAGTCTTGGAAAATAGATTACATAAATTAACATTACATTAAACATTAGAAAATAAAACACAACATAAATGATCCTTTAATAATTCCATTAATCTGCTATCTTAACCCTTCTTATCAATAATAAAACACCTCTTGGAATCCATGGAAAATAAAACATAAGAAAGGGGTGATCTTAGATTCTCAGTAAGGATAACAATATAGCATAAACTTTCATAAATAAGTATAAACATTTAAGGCAATGTATAAGACTAAAACACAAGCCTTTTAAAATTAAACTTAATCATAATATGGAAAAGATAAATCCAATAATTCTATTTACTTATTCACATGGATATTCTACTAGTCGAATAGTCTCATGTAATATCAATAGCCAATTTTATAATGATGGAATTCATAATGCCAAACTTCATAATCACATAGTCAAGGCCTTGTGCCTAGACTACAAATAAGATTTTTTTCAAGGCCTTGTGCCAAGACACTAGTTTGTCTCATGAGACCTACCGATGCATTGAGGAGCTATATCAGGCACCACCCATCACTTACTAAGTCTAATGCATTCTTCATATGAAAAGGTTTAAACATAACACAAACATTCATATTAAAACTAGCATAAGAAGTGTCAATAATTTATCCATAAACCATGAATGGTACAAAAATGACACATCAACAATCAAAAATATCACAAAAACTTCAATACAATATGAAATATTTGTATCATAATAAATCAACTTCAAACTAGTTTAAAATCCATCAAAGGATGTTTACATAGATGAAATGAAAACTATTTGAAATAAATACCTCTTTCTATTTTGAAACCATTTAAAAGTCACATAATTAAAAAAGAAAACACTTATTTTAAAAATATTCTTTTAATCTTGTATGGGAATATTTGACAATGTTATAACGGAGGAAAATAGTTGCACCCTCTGTATAAGTTAAAAAAAATTCGTACCTTAATTTTGTCAAAAAGGTCATAATGTACCTTGTTTGGAAAATGACGGAAAGATTATTTTAAAAACATATAAGGTGAAATAAGGGTATAAATTAATTTAACCCATAGTCTATTAAATAGTAAAAATGTTTTGAAATACAATTTTAAGAAATCACAGATGTGGATAATAAAGAGGTCCAAGTAGATACTTACGTATTAACAACCTCGGATAAGTAAAGAGATTGTAAAATTAACCCTTACCTTGTACTTTTCCTTGTTTGAGGGTACGTTAACCTCTTGTATAATAGTTTAATCATTGTTATTAAATTATACAATAACCACATACATAAATATAATATCTTATATGATCTTCTAATATTTCTTTGTTAATAATATTTTGGTAGTATCATTGTTTCATGTGTGAACTGATTCTTTTTACATTATATGATTGGTTATGTAAGCCATGTGTGTTATGTATAGGATGTATTTTATTCATTTCCAGAATGATATTAAGTTCATAAACATTATTTTTAATCATAAAATAAAAAAAAATTCTTGAATTATTACAATGGGGAATGAATCGCATAGTGTTCATGGAGACAGTAATCTGTAAGTACGCACAAGCGAAAATATAATTATATTGATGGTGAAATCATATGTAATTGGATGGTATATCATATATACCAAATTATTAACATTTTATATTTATTATTTAAATCAGTTATACTCATTATTATACCCATCCAAATAATGAAGTGTTTGAATAACAAACTACACCACGATGTGGAGAGGGTAAGTCGTACGTACGCACGTATGGCGACTCTATCATTTATAGGATGGACAAAATAACGAATAAGTTTGTACTATATTTATAATAACATCACATTATATATAAGGTACTGGAGTAATTATTTTGGTATGAAAACAACCTAGAAAGAGGAAGTGGAAGAAGAAAAGAACTTCAAGAGGGTGGTGAAATTATTACATCTTCTTTGGGTGTTTTGTTTTGAGTTGATCAAAAGGGATCCATAGGTTGGCTTTATGATCAATTTAAGGACTCTAGGTTTATGTGAGAGAAATTTGGAGGATATTTGGGTAGGGTTTGGCTGAGCCAAATATCTTTGGAGGTGTGATTTTGAGATAAGGGGAAGTGACCTTTAATAAGAGGGGTGAGGGTAACTTTAGGAAATGATTAAAATATTAATTTATTTACAATCATATTCGGTTTATAATGGCACAAAATGAATTTATTTTGAGTCATAGGTGGTTATGGGTCGAAATAATCTCAACCAATTGTAAGGACCTGAGCTTGGTTTCCTGGAGCTGCTGCCTTATTGGCAAATAAACAAGGGATAATCATCTCGAAGGACCGAGTAGTTTAGTATTATTGGAAACGAGATACATAAATAAGTTTATCATTACATCATGAATGAAAAAAACACTAATTCATTCCACTAGAAACATCCATGACTCTTATATTATGCTTGAAAGTCATTCATGATATATCATGCCCTATAGAAATGAAACATAAGAAATGGGTGAGCTCAAACGCTTAATAAGAGTAACAAAAATAGCAGAAGATAATATAAACATTAGAAATGGTGAATAATTGAAATTACATGCCTTTAAAAATAAATTTGAACATAAAATGGAAATAATATGAGCTGAGTAAATATTGTAAAAATATAACATAATCATGGGTATTCTACTAGTCAAATAACCACATGAACTTTCAATTACTATCTTCATCATGGGTATTCTACTAGTCAAATAACCACATGAACATTCTATTACTAGCTTCATAATAAGGGAAGTGCATATGCCAGGCATTCTGAAACATTTTTTCAAGGCCTTGGTCAAGACTTTTAATGATTAAGGCCTCGTCCAAAATCAATATAACACATTGGGAAAGGCCTCGTCCAATTCGACATCTATTTGTATCATGAGACCTCTCGATGCATCGAGGGGATATAATGGGCCTCACCTATCACATAATGAGTCCAATTAATGGCTCATATGAGTGGGGATAAACATAAACAATATATAAATTCATATTTAAACTATCATATGAAATGTAACTATCTTTCCCCCATCACTAAACATAAAACACTAACCATTCTGAGTAATATGGTGAATGGTTTTAGGATAGATCATCCACAATAGATTTAGTAATAAACCATTAAATCAGATATAGTAGATGAATTCATAAATGATTAAACCCAATAATACATAATAAATAATAAGAGTGTTGAATCAAACGAAAATACTCTTATAAAATCATTAATCAATCTTGAGATAAATATCTTCTATTTTGTAAAGAAGTGTTCTTTTGTAAATTATTTTTATAAAACCAAAAGTGAATTAAGATAGTATTTTATGATAAAATGGGTGTTTTTATAATGACAATTTTTTCCAAAAACATATTATTGAGTTCTCTTGGAAATAGATATGAATTTGAGAAATTCCCTTGAACCGGGCTTGTATTTTGGAAACAGTTTTGAATGTTTCTTTTAAAACATGTAACTATCCAGAAATTAGGGAAGGATTATGGATGGTGTACATATATAACATACTCACATAGAACTTATGAGGAGTTAATAATAATATATAATAAATTCATTGAGGTAATTAGACAATGAAAGTAACCCAAATGAAAATAGAAGTTCCGGTGGAAAACCCTTACCTTAACTCCAAACGTTTTCCGCTCTCAAACCTAAGATCCTGGAATATGAAATTATACTTATTAATAACTTATTTAAGAACCTATTATATATGTATCATAATTCTTGTTAGTTCATTTATGTTCATATTGATAAGATATTTTATTGAATTCCATCGTTCTGGAGTGTTCGTTTTCTTTATTTTCATATTCGGTTCACTTGTTATTAAGTACATGAAATGGATGTAAATATCCATAGTTGAAATTATATATTATTTTTGAAAATAAATAGATTTTATTGGTCATTTATATAACTTGGTTACATGGAATGAGGATGAATTATTATATAAAACTTTAATGATAATTATTTCGGTTAATTTGTGGGTTTTGATTACAACGAACTCATTTTTCCTTATAACTTACCATTTGAATAAAGGGATTATAGAATCTTACATAGGTCATATTAAATATATAATAATCTGGTTCAACCATAACAATAATTTTTTCATGACCAAAATTGAGAGTGATAATAAAATCAAAATCCCATCGTCCTTGAATGTGGAAAATTGGCACATCTCGGATGGTTTTCTTGCTATTAGTATAAACGAAGGTAAAAGGGAGATATGATGATAACTTATTCCACTATCATGAAAAAATTCCTGCACATATAAGTTATTTGAGGCATCATAAAATTTGGATAAGGAGAGGTAATAGAAAGAGAAAACAAATGAACTTGAAAACAAAGACAAAGAATTGAAAAGAGGAATTTACCTCTTGAACCAAACTTCCATGAGAGCCTCCTTAAGGGAGAGGGTTTGGTCTTTTTGTGAGACCAAAGATTTTTCGAAGTGGGAGAGGATGTTGGGAGGGTATTTGGATAGAATATTTATAAGTAACAAGGCTTGAGAGGAGTGAACAGAAAAGGGAGTGAGAAGAGGTTTTTATAGTGAGGGGAGAGGGGATTTCTTAATATAAAATTCATTAATTTATTATTTCCCCACAAGACAATGAATAGTGAGTCTTCCTTGACCAAGAATAGTAATTTTATCATGTGATTTCGAACCAAGTGGGCTTTCATCAGTTGTGATGTCATGAATAGTGTATTTAACTAATATATAGTATTTTACCATATTTCACTAATCATCAAAAATTCAAGTATTTCAGAAAAATCCCAGAAACTTCACCCCAACCATTTTTCGATGTGTAGAATAAAAAAATGAATTATATTTTTCAAAAATAATTTTATAAATATGATTAATTTAATATTTCATTAAAAACATAATTTATTCTAAAAACAACAGTCTTAAAACATTTATTTACTTATTCCAAAGCATAGGTATATCGTACTTTCACTTGAATATTATTTATATACTATCATAGGTAAATTTAATATTTATTATGGTATATAACTATTCATATGGTTATGTTAATATTCATAAGGGTAGGTTATTATTCACCAAAAATTATATTTTTCTTATTGGTCTCCAAATAACTTACTCATCGCAACTATGTATGTCAGATTTTTGAAATTCACATCGCAAAAGTGAGAAACTTGTGTTTTAAAGGTCACATAGCACTAAGTAGTTAATTATGTTGGGATTTCATGTGATTATGACATATTTATAAGAAATTAATTTCCATTGAAAAATATTGGGTCGTTATATTCTTCCCCCTTTCACAAATTTCGCCCTCACAATTTCATTTTACAAACTAGACCAAAAACAATTGTGGGTACTTTTCCTTCATTAATTCCTCTAATTCGCAAGTTTCCTATTCGTACTTATGGTTTCTCTATAGTACCTTGACCAGATGAGTAGTCTTGTTGCATAGAACTTTGTCTCTACGATCCAAGAGTTTTCCTGGCTGCTTCTCATAGGAAAGATCTTCCTCCAACTTTACCACCTCTCAAGAGAGTACATGTGAAAGGTCTGGTATGTACTTCTTTAAGATGGATACATGAAAGACATCATGTAATTTTAACAAGGTAGGGGTAAGTTCCAATCGATAGTCCTTAGCTCCAACTTCATCAAGGATCTCTAAGGGGCTGATATACCTGGGACATAGATTTCCTTTCTTTCCAAACATCATGACCTTATTCCATGGAGATATGTATAGAAATACCTAGTCTTCAACATTAAATTCAAGGTCTTGTCAATGGTTATTGAAATAACTCTTCAATTGACTTTGGGTTGCCTTGATATGTTGTTGAATGGTTTTCACCTTCTCCACCATTTCTTCAACCATTTTAGGTCCTATTAGCTTACATTCACCAACTTCATCCCAACATGCTAGTGTTCTGCCCCTTTTCCCATAAATGTCTTTATATGGTTCCATTCATATGCTCAAGTGTAAACTATTGTTGTAGGATAATTCAACTAGTGGAAGATGTTGGTCACATCCTCCTTTGAATTACATAGAACATGCTCTCAACATGTCTTTCAGTGTCTAAATAGTCAGCTCAGATTGGCCCACAGTTTGAGGATGATAGGTCGTACTGAAGTTAAGTTCAGTGCTTAGAGCATGTTGGAGACTTTTCCAAAACTTTGAGGTGAATCTAGGGTCACGGTTGGACACAATAGATAGTGGTACTCCATGCAACCATACCACTTCTTTGATATAAATCCGTGCAAGCTGATCCAATGAGAAGTCCTCTTGAATTGCGATAAAGTGAGTTGTCTTTGTAAGACAATCCACAATGTCCCGTATAGCACTGTTTCCACAAGATTTCCTTATAAATCTAGTGACAAAGTCCATGGTAATGTGCTCCCACTTCCATGATGGTATGGGTATTGGTTGCATCATCCCCTTAGACTTTTTCCTCTCAGCCTTCAAATGTTGACATACTAGTCACTTTGATGTATATTCAGTAATCTCTCTTTTCATATTGTCCCACCAAAATTTTTCTCAAATATCTCTATACATCTTTGTTATACCAGGATGTATAGAGAAATTAGAGCTAAGAGAATCATCCAATAGTTCCTTCTTTAGCTCAAAAATCGCAGGAACACAAATCATCTTCCCAAATTTCATAACTCCACATTAATATGTGAATTCAGTCAACTTCCCATCATTTATAGATTTAATTTTCTTTTGAAACTCTCATCATTAGCTTGAGAACATTTTATCCTTTTCAGTAAAGAAGGTTTGGAAACCATTTAAAAAAGTTGTGATGTATTACCTTCCTTGATAATTCCCATATCCATCTTTACTAGATCCATGAACAAAATATCCCTTTTAACTCTCATCTTGTTCATAACTCCGTGATCCTTTCGTCTCAAAGAATCTACTACCTTGTTTTCCTTCCCCAAGTGGTAGTGTATTGTGCAATCATAATATTTTAGTAGATCAATCCATCTCCTTTGTCTCATGTTAAGTTCTTTTTATGAGAATATATATCTCAAACTCTTATGATCTATATATATCTCGCATGTTTCACCATAGAGGTAATGTCTCCAAATATTCAGATCAAATATTACCACTGCTAACTCAAAATCATGAGTTGTATAGTTTTGTTCATGAATTTTTATCATCTTAGATGCATAGTAAATCACTCGATCATTCTACATAAGGACACAACCAAGTCCTTTCTTTGATGCATCACTGTAGATAACAAACCCATCATTACCCAATGGTAGGGTTATGATCTGAGCATTCACTAACCTCCTCTTCAATTATTCAAAACATTCTTCACATTCCTTTGTCCATAAATACTTAACCCCTTTTCTTGTGAGCTTGGTCATTGGGTTGGATAAATGGGTGAAGTTCTAAATGAAACACCAATAATAACCTGCTAAACCAATAAAACTACGTACCTTAGTTACGTTCGTTGGAGTAGGCCATTCTTGTACAGCCTTTGTCTTCACAGGATCTACAGATATTCCATCCTTAGAGACAACGTGGCCCAGAAAGTAAACTGATTGGAGCCAAAAATCACACTTCCTAAACTTCCCATATAATTTATTTCTTTTATGTGTCTTTAGGATAGTGTGTAAGTGATTTTCATGATCTTTATAGATTTTAGAGTATACCAGGATATCATCAATAAACACCACTAAAAATTCATCAAGATAATCCTTAAAAACACTGTTCATTATATCCATGAAGACTGATGGTGAATTAGTTAGTCCAAAAGGCATTACTGTAAACTCATAATGCCCGTACCTGGTTCAAAATGTTGTTTTGGAATGTCTTCCTTCCTCAAAACCAACTGATGTTATCTAGATCTAAGATCAATATTAGAAAAATATTGGTCTCTATGAAGTTGATTAAATAAATCATCAATTCATGGAAAAGGATACTTATTCTTTTTTGTAATAGCATTGATATCCCTGTAGTCAATGCACAACCTCATAGACCCATCTTTCTTCATTACGAAAAGAAAAAGGGACTCCCCATGGAGAAATGCTAGGGCGAATAAATCCCTTATCACTAAATTCCTCTAGTTGTTTCTTTTGTTCCACTAACTCCATAGTGGTCATTCTATAAGGGGTATTTGATATGGGCCATGAACCAAGAATTAAGTCAATGGAAAACTTAATTTCCCACTCTGGAGTATGCCCAGGTAAATCCTCTGGAAAGACATCAATGTATTCATTCACAATAGGTAATTCCTCTATCTGTACATTCTTCTCCTTACCCATATTTATTTCATTCCCTTCCTCCCCAATAATTTAATTCAGCAGACCTACTAGGGGTGGATCTAGATGAGAATCATATGGTGATTTTTCTTCTCTAAAAATAAGGGATTATACACCATTCTTGAAAATTGTAACTTCCTTATTCTTGCAATAAATCTTCACATCATAATTTGGTATCCAATCCATACCGATAATTATATATAGTAAACCATGGGTATGATGATAAGGTTAGAAACTAAAGCACGTTTATGTGTCATTGGGGGACTAATCGACATTCCTTTGTTTCAATGATACATCCACTAGGATTTTTGACTGATGACTCCCCTATTAAATCAAATTGGACATATCTAATTTTATTGGAAAAATAGAAAGATATAAATGAATGGGATGATCCAGAATCAAATAAAGAATTGGCTAAGTCTGAGGAAATGATTAAAGTACCTTCCACCACATCCTTAAGAACTTCAATATCAGCAGTTGTGATCGCATAAGCTTGTCCCTGCTCCTTTGGACTTTTCTATTGTATATTTTCTTGATGATTTGGAAAATCATTATCATAGTGTCCCATATCCCAAAAATTATAGCATTGAACATTAATGGATTCTTTCTTCCCCGTACAATCACCAGCAAGATGGCCTTTTGACCAAATTTGTAGCATACTCCTTTTCCCTTTAAGCACGCACCAGGGTGTTTCATTCCACATTTATCAAAAGGTGGAAATTGAACTCTTCCCTTATTCTATGTTTCCTTATTTCCTTTCCCCTAGTTTTTAGCAGCCCTCTTTTTTTCTTTCTTTCCCTTAAATTCATACAACATAGAGAATCCTTTTTTAGTCTTGATAGCACATGAAACTATATCCTCATATAATGAAAAACTTTAGGAGACCAGTGCCTGCCGGAGGAATGGATTTAGGCCATCAAATAATCAATTAATTTTACTTCTTGGATTTCATATATAGTCCACAGCATGTCTTTCAAACCTTGTAAAGTTAGCTTCATACTTTGCAACATTCTCATCTTCCTTCTGCCTTAGATTCAAGAATTGTCTCTCTATATCCACTCTATATTTGCGAGAAAAGTATTTCTCTAAGAATATTTCTTTAAAATATCTACATTACAACTCTTCTATCTATTCCTACTCATTTTTGTTTTGGATTAATTACCACCACTGATATGTATCTCCTGATAGCTGATAAACTACCATGATGACATTCTCTCTTTCATTACATCCCAAAGCAAGAAATATCTTCTCGAGGGAACTTATCCACTGCTCAGCTACAAATGGGTTTGTAGTCCCATTGAATGATGGAGGTTGTTGTCACATAAAGAGTTCTAAAATCGATCCTCTACATGGTGGATCCGGATGCTCCATATGAGTAAGGTTATTATTCATAACCTGAGTAAGTTTTCCCAGTATGGTTATGAGTTTCTCAGCACCAGTCAAAGCACTAGAGCCAACATCATTATCTTGCATCAGAGGAAAATCCTTATAGGGGACACGTGTGTTTGTCTGGTTTCCATTCCTTCTACTAGGTGTCATTTCTAGATAATGGCATACACTAGATTAGGTAATGAATCATAATGCAAAATCTTAACTTAACAAAATACTTATCACAAATTAAAATCCTAGGCATGGCTAATCTCATAATCACAAAAATTATTTCCTTGAGTAAAATTTTACATTTAAATCCTTCATAATGGATTGTAAAGAAAATTTGAATTATCCTAAGAATATCCCAGAGGAGTGTTGTAACCAAGAGTGCAGCAAGGCCCATTGTCATGCACCAGTTCTCGTTTGAGTCCATCTCAAAATGGTGTTTTTGGGTTTTACCCCTAGATAAATCTGTGCCAGAGCTGCCTCTACCTTCTTGTATCCATATAGGGATGTATTGATTGAAATATCCACTTAATATAATCCTTGACAAAATACTAGGATGTTCATGTATGTTTATCCTCAAAACTATTTTAGGGACTCTTCCCTAATCCATGTTTTCTAAATCTGGTTTCTAAGTTTTCTACTAAAATTCCTCTGATACCAACTGTAAGGACCCGACCTCGGTTTCCCAGAGCTGGTGACTTATTGTCATACAAACAAGGAATAAGAATCCATAAGGACTGATTAGTTTATTATTATTGGAAACAATATACATAAATAATTTTATCATTACATAATGAAGGGAAAACCCACTAATTCATTCCAATGGAAACATCCATGACTCTTATATTACGCTTGCAAGTCATTCATAATTTACTTCTTCATGACCTGTAGAAATGAAACATAATAAAGGGGTGATCTCAAATGCTCAAAAAGAGTAAGCAATATAGCATAAGATAATATAAACATTAGATATGGTGAATAATTGAAATCGCATGTCTTTAAAAATAAATTCGAACATAAAATGGCAGGAATATGAGCTGAGTAAATATTTCCATAATTTAACATAATAAGGGGTATTCTTCTAGTCAAATATCCACATGAACTTTAAATTACTAGCTTCATAATAAGGGAAGTGCATATTCCAGACATTTTGAAACATTTTGTCAAGGCCTCAGCCAAGACGTCTAATGATTAAGGCCTCGGCCAAAATCCATATATCACTTTTGGAAAGGCCTCATCCAATTCCATGTCTATTTGTCTCATGAAACCTACCGATGAATAGAGGGGATATAGCAGGCCCCAACTATCACATAATGAGCCCAATTCATTCCTCATACGAGCAGGGATAAACATAAACAACATATTCATTCATATTGAAACTATTATATGAAATGTAACTATCTTTCCCTAATCGTTAAACATAAAACACTAACCATTCTGAGTAATATGGTGAATGGTTTTAGGTTGGATCATATACAATAAGGTTAGTCATAAACCATTAAACCATATATGGTAGATGAATTAATAAATTATTAAACCCAATAATATATAAGAATCAATAAGAGCATTGAATCAAATGAAAATTCTCTTATAAAATCATTAAGCAATCTTGAGATAAATACTCTTTTATTTTGAAAAGAAGAGTTATTTTGAAAACTATTTGTATAAAACCAGAAGTGAATTAAAATAGTATTTCATGATAAAATTAGTGTTTTTATAAGGACAATGGTTTCCAAAAATAGATTACATAGTTCCCTTGAAAATAGATATGAATTTGAGAAATTCCCTTGAACCTGGCTTGTATTTTCGAAACAATTTTAAAGGTTTATTTTAAAACATGTAAATATCCAGAAATTAAGAAAGGATTATGGATGGTGTAAATATATATAATACTCACACATAATTTAGGAGGTGTTCATAATAATATATAATAATTTCATTAAGGTAATCAGACAGTGAAACTAACCCAAATGAAAATGGAAGTTTGGGTGGAAACCCTTACCTTAACTCCGAACGTGTTCTGCTCTCAGAACTAAGCTCCTGGAATATGAAATTATACTTATTAATAAGTTATTTGAGAACCTATTAGACAATTATCATAATTATGGTGAGTAAATTTATGTTATTATTGATAAGTTATTGTATTGAATTTCGTCGTTCTGGAGTGTTCGTTTTCTTTATTTTCATATTCGGTTCATTTGTTTTTAAGTACATGGAATGGATGTAAATATCCTGAATTGAAATTATATATTATTTATGAACATAAAAAAGGTTTTATTGGTCATTTATATAACTTTTTTACATGTAATGAGGATGAATTATTATATATACCTTTAATGATAATTGTTCCGGTTAATTTATGGGTTTTGATTACTACAAACTCATTTTTCTTTATAACATAAAACCATTTGTAAAATGGGATTAAAGAATCTTATATAGGTTATATTAAATATATAATAATCTGTTTCAACCATAAAAATAATGGTTTTATGACCAGAATTGAGAATGATAACAGAAATTGAAATCCCATCATCCTTGAATGTGGAAAATTGACACATCTTGGATGGTGTTCTTGCTAGTAGTATAAACAAAGGTAAAAGGGAGAGATGATGATAACTTATTCCACTATCATGAAAACATTACATAACATATAAGGTACTACATTCATCACAAAATTTGGATAAGGAGAGGTAATAGAAAAAGAAAACAAATGAACTTGAAAAGAAAGACAAAGAATTGAAAAGGGGAATCTACCTCTTGAACCAAACTTCCTTGACAGCCTCCTTAAGGGAGAGGTTTTGGTCTTTTTATGAGACCAAATCCTGATGGAAGTGGGATAGGAGGTTGGGAGGGTATTTGGACATAACTTGGAGAAGGAACAGAGCTTGAGAAGAGTGAAGAGAAAAGGGAGTGAGATGAGGTTTTTATAGTGGAGGGGATAGGGGATTTCTTAATATAAAATTCATTAATTTATTATTTCCCTACAAGACAAGGAATAATGAGTATTCTTTGAGAAATAATAGTAATTTTATCATGTGAGTTCAAAAAAAGTGGTCTTTCATCACTTTTGATGTCATGAATAGTGTATTTAACTCATATACGGTATTTTACCGTATTTCACTATTCATAAAAAATTCAAGTATTTCAGAAAAAATCCCAAAAAATTCACCCCAACAATTTCTCAATGTGTATAATCCAAAAATGAAGTACATTTTTCAAAAATAATTTTATAAATATGATTAATTTAACATTTAAATAAAATAATAATTCATTCTAAAAACAACAGTCTTAAAACATTTATTTACTTATTCAAAAGCATAGGTGTATCATACTTTCACTTGAATATTATTTATATACTATCGTAGGTAAGGTTAAAATTCATTAGGGTATATCACTTTTCAAAAGGGTATTTTACTATTCATAAGGGTTGGTTACTATTCACCAAAAAATAAGTTTTTCTTATTGGTCTCCAAATAACTTACTGATCGCAACCGTGTATGTCAGATTTTCAAAATTCGCATCGCAAAAGTTAAAAAATTATGTTTTACGGGTCACATAGCACTTAGTAGTTAATTATGTTGTGATTTCATGTGATTATGACATATTTATAAGAAATGAATTTCCATTGAAAAATATTGGTTCATTACACCAATAGGTTTTAGACAAGTTTAGGTTATCATTTTAACCTTATCTAACTCTTAGTTAAATAGTTCATGTATTCTTGTATTATTACACTATATGGTTAATAAACTTACTCTAAACATATAGGAGAAAATAAATTGGTTAATTAATGACCTATATAATTTTATTTATTCCCTTTGGCGGAAACTTATATTTTTAATAATATTATATCAACCAATAATATAGTATTTGTTTTAAAAATTAATTTATGTCAATTTTGACACTATCTGTATTTTGTTTTTGTGAAAGTCATAACAACCGTATAACTTCGAAAAAAAATTATCTAATCAACCCTAACATTTCATATTAACCTAAAAAATTCATGTATGGAATCAAAACTTTTAAATTATATTTATTTAAATATTTATAATATAAACTATTTTAATATTTCATTAAGAAGGTAATTACTACATCATCATTGTGTCATAAATAAATTTAATTATTTAATCTATATAAAATTATAAATAAAATATCATTATGTAGGAACTATTTTTATCTTTCTAATTTATATTTATAGTCGAATTTATCTTATGTATAACCCTATATTAAAAATGTTTTAGTTAATAAACTTTGAATTTAACACTTTTAACTCTAATTTAAATAAAATAATAATAAGTGTCCTGATCTAATACAAGTGGACCTGGTGGATCATATTTTATTCCTATGGTTAATTTGGGTCGAATTAAACTTATCCAATAGAATTAATACATGTGTTAGGGTAATTATAATATCATTTTTACCCTTAATTTTCCTATTTACTTTTAACCGTTGTAAATAAAAGTCAAAAGTTAATCTTCACTAAAAATTATTTTCATCTTATTGAACCAAATTTTACTTAATAATTTTAACCATGTATCTCATATTTTGTAAATTTAACTCACAGAAGTGGTAAAATTAATTTTTATGCAAATTTTCAAATGCTCCTAGAAGGTGGGTAAAAGAGGGTAAAAAGTTCAATAAAATTTTATATATCTAAACTTATTATAAAATTACTCCATTCAATTACATTGAACATATATAGGTATTATGTATCTATTTTAACATAAAATAAATTAAAATAAAATAACTAATTACTTAAATAAAAAGTCGGTTTTAAACAATAACGTAGTGTTTTCCACTATTCATCAAAAATTGAAAGTTTTCAAAAAAAATACCAAAGATTTACCATAAGCTAATTTTGATAATAAGAATTCAAAAATTTAGTCTATTTTACCAAATTAAAAACATATAAGTGTCATTTGTTAATTTAAAATTAATTCCAATTGTCAAAACTGAAAAGTGGGTTTTTAAAAAGTAGAAACTATCAAAAGATTGACATGTGTTTATGTAAAATTTAAATGTGAAATTATTTATAATTACCTAAAATGTATTAAATGATAAAAAATATAATCTAATTATACATCCAAACGATTCAAATGTATAATTTAACACTATAAATTATTTTGATTAAAAATTTTGTTTTTAATTAAAATTTAGTATTTTCACAATTCACCCAAATATGAAAGTTATCATAAAACAGCAGAAAATTT
This sequence comes from Viscum album, assembly GCA_963277665.1. NCBI lineage: Eukaryota > Viridiplantae > Streptophyta > Magnoliopsida > Santalales > Viscaceae > Viscum > Viscum album. The sequence goes on from OY728140.1 coordinate 661,274,405, forward strand.
ATAAAAACTAAATTTTTATGTTCTAATTATAAAGAAGAAGTTTATTTAGTCAAGTTTAATAAATAAAAGTGTCAAATATTGGATTTAAAAAGGGTTTACCATTAAAAGGTGGTCAAATTTCATTTTCTAAAAAACACTTCCTTTATCTAAAAAAATTAATTTGTTCTTGTATTAAATCTAAGAAATTCATAATATGGATGTTAAAATTTTTATATAATATATAAAATTAAAAATTCAGATAATACTTTTCATAACATCTTTTGAACAGTTGGATTAGTAAGTTAGTACAATCGAACTCGGTGTTGCATGTAGCGCAAGTTATTGAATTACATTGAAGAAATAACGTACTATGAAATCATGGTGTGTTACATTCTTGATATCCCACAAGAGAGTTTGAGACATATTAGAAATAATAGTAAACATATTTATAAGATGTTCAGGGAATTCTTCAATGAAGTTTGAGATGATACAGATAATATTGCAAAGTCAATAAGTATTACCTTTCAAGTATCTACAACAAGGATTAACTAAAATCGCACTTGAAGTTCCTTACTAAAAACCATAAGATGCATCTAGCAATAAAATCCTTCAATGAACAGGTTAATCAGTTAAAAGGGATAACCCCTATTCTTATTTTGTTTATAGAGTATAAAAAATAATTTTTTAGTTCTATGGAGAAAAGAGGCAATATCATGATATACTTCATCAATTTGATAAAGCCTTTTATCAATGTATCATGAACCACAGTAGTGGAATATGAGTCAATTCCAGTAACTTCACTTCTCACTCCATTATCCGCTAACCCAAATTTCATTATAGATTATGTTACCTGAGATCCACATGCACCTTTACCTACTCGGTTCTATACCTTCAGTATAACTCCCATGGAAGTTGTCTAAAGTCTTTGGCCAGTTATTATTTGATAGACTCATTCTCTACCTTCCCTCCCTACAGCCTCAACCATAGTTGCCTCATCCTTTAATTTATTCCCTCTACCTCTACCAAGGTAAAAGAACCTATTATTCCTAGAACCCAGGATGAGATGTTTTAAACTTATAATTTGTTTTTGATAGGTATTTTGGTATGGATTTTTATTGTATATATTATTGGATGTAAGATAATTACTTTTTTACTTAAATAGAAATTCTCTTATTATTTATATTATACTTCTTTTCATTTCCTTTTTTATTTTCACTTTTTGATCATATTAAAAGGGGGAGAATGAATATGGAATTTATTTACTATCTTTCAAGTGATTTTTTGTTTTTATAATGATTTAATATTTTTATAGTGATTTACTATCTTTACAGTGATGTTGTCCTTTGATTCCATAATTAATGTTATTTATTGATACAATACCATTGATTTCATATGTATTTAATTTGTACCTTCAATATAATGTCTATTTATTATCAGAATTTACTTTATTCTTTCATACCATACATTCTCCATACCTTTGCTATTGTTTGTTACTTTATATCTCTGATACCATTTTGTTTTAAAAAAAATTAATCTAATTTTTTTAATCCCAAATTTATTTTGTGCATGACTTATAAAATCCCATGATTTGTGATCATAAAAAAAGGGGATATTGTTGGAACCCTTGTTTTAATGATCATAAAATAATTTTTATTATATTTTTAATGGTTTCATTATTTTATGGTATCATATTATAATATAAGGCAGTCTAAGAAATTTTGGATAAGTATTGAAAAATAGGCGCATTGAAGATGAGTCGCCGCCAAAAAAGATTCACCATAGAAGATGGGTCATGGCTAAAAATGACTCAGTGTTGAAGATGAGTCATCACCAAAAAAGACTCATCGTTGAATATGAGCCATCACTAGAAAATACTTTTCATTGAAGATGAGACACCATGAAGAATGTCTCATTACTGGAAAAGAGTCACCATCAAGATTGATTCACCAACATACTCTACCTACCACAAGAAAACAATCACCATTGATATGATTTAGCATTGAGATGAGTCACCATTGATATGAGTAACTATTGAGATGATTCACCATCATGATGAATCACCACTGAACATGGGTCACCAACAGACCTGGGCTACTGTTAGATGACTTATAACCACCCTTACTCACCATTGGTCTGACTTACTACCAGATATGAGTCACCGTTAGAATATACCACCATCACTATTATGGGATATTTGAATTAAATACTTCAAATGGATATATTATCAAATATAATTCTGAGGATTATTTTAATGGTTAATCTTAAACCATTTCAGTGAACATTAAATGATACAATATCTTTGTATGAGGATACAAAATACCCTGATGATTGTTACTTGAATGGTCTTTACACCCTATTTTTATATATATTCAAAGTCACCCTCGTGTGTGGTATGTATGCATGTTGTCCAAGTGTGAACACATTATCAAGTCTGCCACATACTAAAGATCCTTTCATGAAAAATTATTACCTGAAACTGACTGTGGAAGAGTGGAGCATATTGAACAAACGATTCCCTTAATCCAGTCAGAACAAAGAGAGATTACAACACTCTTTTTTACTTAATTTTTCATAGAAATGACTTTATATCCTCTCCAAGCTACATTCTAGGAGACCTGATCCTTTAGATAACATCATACTAATAAAATCTTTCATTTTAACATCTTTATACCTTCTATTTATGTTTTTTTTCATTTAATTTAGATTAGTGTGTTTTTTTTCTTGTTTATTAGCACATGAAATCTCCTACACTCTAATTAGAAGATACAAGATATATTCTTCACTATCTCTACATATTTTTACCCATGGTTTTGTAAAATAGTTTCCTTCATGGCTTGTGTTTATTTTATTCCCATAGTTATTGTGGAAGTGGTCATTGCATGGCATAGAAAACTGGTAGTTGTTGTCTTTATAACTAATATAGGTTGTGGATCATGATTATATGTATATAATCATCTTGAAAATGGGTTATTTTCTAGATGATGGGATTAGGTCTCGGCTTGATACTGAACCCCTTGTTTTAATTTGGTTATGAGTTTTTTTTCTATGATTGAAATGAAATTTGTTTTAAACATTAAACAAAACCAATAATTTTATATTTAACCTTAGCTAGTGTTTATATAAGTTTTTGACGAAGTAAATTGATTTCATAAGTTCTAATAGTTTTCATATTATTTTAACTGATCACTGATAAATATTTTAGGAATCTTTTAAAAGGTCATAACATCTATTGATCTATAGTTTTGATTAAATAACCACTTTTAATTGAACTAGGGGATTTTAATTGAACTATTATTTAATAGAAATTTTTATTGGGAACATAATTCACCCCCCTATTTAGTTACTCACTCTAAACAACAGTTTTTAATGGTTTTATTTAGTGCAAGTGGGTGTCTATAAGAGTTAATTCCCTAAAAACTATTAAATTTGTACTTTTTATTACCTATATATTGAAATACATAAATATTAATAAATATCTAATCACATTATTAATGTTATTATGCATAATATTAATTTGATAACTTCCTTAAATTATTTGTAACATCAAATGGTTTTTGTTGTTCCCCACTATAATTAGAACCTCAGAGTACTATGAAAATATTCTTAAACATATATCCTATAGTCTAGATAAAATCTATCTGGTATGATAAAGATAATGTTTTAAATATCATATGTTGGATGCTCTTAAGATGAGGAGGCTTCAACACATGAAGTTTCATACTTGGTAAACTCTAATATATGAGGTTATGAGGATAGACCGACTAATAATAATTCAAAAGTTTATATGTTTCATTGGATATTCCTATCTGTAGATGAGTGTATTGGTATTTATAATTGAGATTACTTTTAATGTATATTATAAATCATGTAAATTGACATACTATCTAAAATTTTGTTAATATATACTCATGGATAAGTTGGATTATTTGGGTTCTTCATGAGTGATATGACATTTATATATAATTCAAGGAATGATTTGTCCCTTCCTAGATCAGAAGATGATATCGTATGACCTTTTATTGAATTAGAAATGACTAATTTATTTTGTGTCTATGGTGGTTTATATATGAGTTCACATAAGGTAGTAAAAGAAATATATTCAAACATATAGGTTGACGACATAATTACAAAACCAACTTGTTAAGATATCAAGGAAAATATATTATATCACACATTAATCATTCATATGAGTTAATTATTGTTATGAAATAAAAAAATATATATCCATGGGTTCCTTGACATGTTTTTAGACACTAATAATATTCTTTAGTCAAGGATACCTAATTCTTATGAGAAATAATCATATAGGGTCACACACTATGTGTACCCATATTCTTAGTTATGTTATATTTTAATTTAATAAAGGAATAAATATTATTCTCATGATCGAGGAATAAAAGTTATTCAAATTATGTTGATCACATATATTTAGTAATCTGTTATTACATTTTATAATATATGTTAGTTTAATATTAGTGACTATTTATTCACTAGTTTTCTAATATATTATTTATTTGTTTATTTATTGAAGAAACAGTATTATGATATTTATTAGTCAAAATTTTACAAATACTAAGGAGGATTGATGGGGTGAGTTAAGGGTGTGATGGAAATGATCTATTTTATTTAATATGATTTAGATAAAAATTTATTTATTTATTTAATAAAGTATATTTAAATATCCTTGAGTTTTTACATGTTAAGTAATATAAAAAAATATTTTATTACAATTATTTTACATGGGGTTTATTTATAATTTTATATTTGATAATGGCCTTGATGAAATTATATATTGTATAACCCCAAGTACATAAACCTAATTATATCATTTTCGAGTATGTGAAAATTAGTGTGCACAAAAAAAATTATCAAAAGATAATTCTCTCAAATCCCAGGTGAGAACCTCTCAAGAACACTCTCAATAATGATATTTGATCATCCTACTCCTCCCTTTCAATATTGAGAGAAAAATAAAAACTCTACAATGTCAATGGAGTTCTTGTTTCATTCAACTGTGAATAATGAAAGATGATTTGTATCTCTATTCTAGTACTGAGATTTCTATCGAAATATTTCCAATATTGTGGATATTGGGTGGATACTGCTAGAGGGTTTATTCATTGAATCCATCATTTCAATGACTATATGACATGAAGCTATATTATATTTATCAATAATAAAATAAAACCTTATTTAGGTAATTCTTATCATAAATTAATTATAAATTATACTTGAGAAGATCCTATCTAATAATATTATGGGTTTATTACCATCCAGTTCTGATGATTTATCCAAATAAATGATAAAAATCATGGTTGGGAATGGGCCCAGTCAATTATTTTGTTCCTAGGAACCTTTATAACATTAAAAATAAATTTTAGAATATGGATGATTTGGGGGTGATATCTTACCTAAAAAGGGATCTATTAAGAAAAATATAGACATGAGATATATAAAGATTCAAAGGCTCTGTTTTAGTGTAATATGGATATGGTTACTTATTTCTTCACTCATGTACTCTATATTATAAAGTAAGGAAATGACTTGGATAAAGCAGGGTCACCACTCAAGCTTGATCTATTCATGGAATTCATTTTTCAATAACTTGTAGAATGGTTTTGATATTTTATTGTGAATTAAAACACAAATTAATTCAATAGAAGTTTATATAATATCCTAAATATGTTTAGTATTTTTTAGTGTGAGATGGGAGATCCATGATCAAGTGGAATGATGATGGAATATAAATTAGTATGTAAAAGTTATGTCCAAAATAGAATAGTAGAGTTGTAGAGATTGTACCCCAAACTTATAAACAAACGAAAGGAGACACAAATGAAGGGAATTTTTTTTATATGGGAAAAATTTACATTAGAGGATAAACTAGATATGATAACTGAATGAATGAAACAAACTCTATTGAGGTCCCATATTTGGTATTAATGCTATAGAATTCAATTTTTTTATTTTGAGGGTATATGATACTGGTTGTACATTAAATTTTTTTTTGTAAATATGTATATGATTTCAAAACTAATTAAGTATTACTCATTAATAGCATAAAATTTTAATTAAAATGAATGAACATGGGGTTTCTACATTGAGGATTTAGATTTATTTATTTACATGAAAACTCTATCGGATCAGAATAATGATTTTTTTTATTTTTATCTTTATTTCCTTCTATGTGATAACCAGAGATATTGTATGAAATGGTTGTAAAAAATAAATTAGAGTATGGGTTTGATACATACATTTATGATTTATACTGTTCTATAAAATTCTTGGAATGAGGATAAGGATAAAAATGTTTTATCTGGGATAAAGATGTTTATCCAAGTTATTTATAAAAATAAGCAAAAACGTTTGTCCACCACCCCAAAGTGGAATATTATAAAGAATAAAACCTTCTTTTCAAAATAATTCTCAACCCACATTGAATACCATATAAGATATGGTTATTAATAGTTTATTTTTAAATATCACCACTATAAAATATAAGTGTTATTACATAATAAAAAGGAATTTTTTTATATTTTCATGATATTCTATAAATAAGGTATTTTCTAAGATTCTATGGGGAGTATTTTTATACTTAGTTAACATCAAATTATAACAAATAAAAGATTAAAAGAATCATATTTCTAGAAAAATATTCTTTATATCCTAAAAGAGTTAGGTTTTTTATAAACACAGATAATGTTAAGATTTGAATTTTATTACCAAAATGGTCTCAAAAAATAATGGAAATGTTCCATGATAATGATGATCAACATAGGGATAGTTTTAAGTTGAAAACATAAGTTATTAATAACTTTACATATAATATTGTAAATTAAATACGTTTTGATACTACGTTCAAGGTGTTGAATACTAGGAATATGATTGCTAAGTATCACCAATATTTAAAAAGTAATTCGTTATTGATGTTATTCGTTAATGGATTTTAGAATGAGTTTTATTAAATTTTAACATAGAAATATGGTAGGGATATATAGATGTAATTAATTTAACAAAACCCAAAAACTAGATAAAATATAAATTCCCTTTGGCAATCTATCATATGGGATATTATTAGAAATATGATTATGTATGGTTTTGTAAATATTTCTTAAAGGGTTTTAAGAATATAAAATAAAGAATGTTATATAAAATTAAGTCTCCACGTTATTATTCTATTATGTTGATGACATATATTTATGAATTGAAATGATAATTTACCTCTAAAATTATAAATATGAGTTATCCTTAACCAGTATTGTTTATGGAATATTATGATATGTGATTAACTGTTAAAGTTATCATGAGTAGGATTTCATATAGAGATATGAAATATAATCTTGAGAAACAAATTTTCTTTGTACTAGATGACCCACCAAGTATATAACATGGAGATTCATACACTGTATATTTTATATTTTAGGGGTGAATATTTCAGATTGAACCCCTATACCTATGGTTTCTAGAATACATAGTATGATAACCTTTATACTTTGAATATTTTCTTAGCTATCCATTATTCTAAGATAATCAGTGGTGGTTGGGTGTGTTACTTATAATGTTTTCAGTTAAGCCTTTTCCCATATGAGATTTATTCTCTCATATGATAAGAAATAAATTTGATCCCTTGATTGAGATGGACTAAGTTAGTGTATATTTATACCTAGATAAGGTTCATGTTATGTGCTTATCTATTCAGATGAGAAGCATGTGATGTGATTATCCACTTGGGTGAATGACATGAAATGTGTTCATACATTTTTTTATTATATACTCTGATAATTAAGAATGTATGAGTTAGTTCTATGCGATTGACATACTTGGTTCCCTATGTTCACTCGATGTCCTAGACTAACTAATTATACGGGTATCCAAACTTATATATGATACGGTTAGTTGAAACATGTTTGGATATGTATGAATATGATAGATATCATGCAATATGTCTTTTTATCTTGTATATTATAGACACTTTTATTACAATTATGGATTGTGGAATTTATATTGTTTTCAATACTAAAAATATATGTCGGCTTATGCTTTTTATTTTTCTAAATAGTTATTAGGTTTTATAAAAACGTTTTTATATAAAACATTAGGAGCTACCCCAAAATAGTTTTAGAGGATATCCTAAAGAATTTTTGGATGTATTTTCACAAGTTGCCACATATAATGAAACATGTGGTGAAAATTACAAAAGGTATTTGGGATTTGGATTCACAAGTTGTTACTTACGATGTGACATAAAATGTAAGTGTGATAATTCTATGAGTATTTAGTGTAAGTAGGAAATTTATGGAAATGTTCAGTAATATAACAACCATGACATGGTAGTTTAGAAAACATCATGGTCCTAGTTGGGATTGAAGATAGGGTGGTAAATGTCACAACACCTTGGTGGATTACATAGAAATTTGTATATTTTTTAATAATTTATAATCAATATCTTTATCCTACATCATGCTATAATTATTGATTTCATTATCATATGATGATAATATAAGAAGTTCGAATGTTCAACATAATTTTTTAAAATATGTATAATTAATCACAAATGGAGATTCATGGGTTGAAAACATTGTAACCTATAAAATTTTCATGAAATTTTTATCTTTAATAACTAAAAAATTGAGTTTCAAAGAGGGTATTTGGATATCTATGTAAATAGTCTCAAGGTTTATTATTTGGAATATTCAAGGAAATATAAAAATCCTCAAAATAAATCACTTGACCTCTCTCTCTATCTCTCTAAACTATGTTCTATCAAAACATGATAAATAGATGATCCTTCCCATGTGTTGGGAGATTCATTTATCCCATGGATACCTTATGAGGAAAGAGTCTTTTGGATTCTTCTCCTGGATCTATATCAAATTTTGGTGGATGTTTTTTGAAATATTTAAATTTAAGGAGAAAATTTACATAATTATTCATTTATTTTATTCATTTTACTCATTTTAATATTAATGTAATGATACTATGTTATTATAGGTTTTCTTAATGTTTTACCTTATTTTTAGATAATTTTTATCCTCTTAAAAACCCAAACGTATTTTTTTCTCGTATGCATGAGTGCACACACACATATCAAAAAGATATAAATGATATATTTCATGTGTATTTTTAATAAGTGTTATTTAAATATATTAAATTATATTAAATTATATATATGTGTTTGTGTGATATTTTTGCATTGGTTGGGCTGTTATCGCTTCCTATGAAGAAGATGTGGATGTCCATTCTTCTAAATTCTAGCACGTTCTAATTGAAAAATTTTATACAGGTTGCCTAATATTGAAATTATAAAAAAATAATAATTTATTGGGTTCATAAGGATTACTAAAGTATTATTCTATTTGAAAAATATAACAAGATTTTTTCTCATAAGAAGGTTTTTACTGGTGCTCGGTCCAAAAGACCAATAATTTCAATAGCTTTCAGGTCAAGCTACTCAAATAGTTTTTTTTTTAATTCCAAACCCCACATTAATCCTCTATTATTTTTTTTATTACTCACTATAAATTATAATTGTTCATTTCTTAATGTTGATAATCATATGGAAATTATTAGTACTTTAGGCTATCTAATAATAAATTATTAAACCACTCTTATAAGTATTCACCCTTCAATGGATTGGATCTGCATTAAAGTTTATGACTCAAAATATTTTCCATCATAGATTTGGATAGTCAAAAAATAATCTTTCATTACATTTTTTCCACTTAAAATATCCATTATTACTTAAAATATTGTTCTATTTTGGGTAATTATTATATTTCTTGGACTTTTAACTCTAATTCAACCTCTTGGTTCAAAAATGATTAACCTGCATCAACTAATGTACCAAAATACTAAAACCTCAAAATCCAATGATTTATCCTCTAAATAAGTGGATCAAAATAATTATTCGAATAATATTTTATGTTATAAAGAGATGAATTATCACCCTTTATCCTATAATAATATTTATAATAAAAAATTTATTGATTCCATCTTGTTGGTTTGCTCACACAATTTTCATGTATTCTCAGCTACATCTTTGAATTTGTACAAACATTTTGTTTGAATATATAGCTAATCTAAACCCTCCAACTACATCCCATCCTATCATTATCAGACTAAAATATGACCATATGATTCTATAAGATGGCCTTAATTCTTCTTTTCCCATTCATTATAAAGGAAAACGAAAATTTATTAAGGAATCTTCTATGCCTCATAAAGATTCAAGACCCAAGGATGAAGGTATTATTATATAATTTGAATACAAAAAATATTCATGTAAAATTATTATTCTAGATAATAATGATCTATATTACCTGATATATTAAAAATATTAGGAAACTTATTGTGATTTGGCTAAGAAATAACACCTTACCCCTCTAGTTCTTCTCACATATATGGTTTCTAAGGGCACTTTATATAAGTATTCCATAATTTAAAAGTATAATTTATTAAGAAAATATTATTTTTTGGAACTTACTAGTGTTTATAGCTTTTGATCGATCCTTAATTTTTTATTCTAATGAAAAGTTTGGAAGGAAGTTAAATATAATGTTAATGATAAAATTGTTGTTTTAGGAAAATGGATTCTCTTATTTAAAGAATTTATAAAATATGTTGTGTTTTTATCTTGGATAATTTTCCATGCTCCTATATCAAAACTATATTATCATTCAAGAATTTCAATATTCTCTCATACTTTGGCTTCACTTGTTGTTATATTTTTTTATTTTTTAGTGAAAATAGGAACTTCTTATTGGTAGAGATGATTTTTTTTCTTGATATACTTGTTCTAGTGAGTATATATGTATTTATTTTAGATTTTAGTTGCTTTGGAGGTACTCTTGGGTTGGATAATGTGACTTCATCATTATGTTTTTTGGGGAGTTCAACTTCATTTTATTTTATTTTTTCCATGGCACTTCCTTTAGTGATAATGATATGTTTTCAACAGTTTGAATTTGATTTGAAATTTGAATCTGGTTTTAAGGTTGAATTTTGTTTGGTGGTAGGATGTCTGTGAAGGTTCCCACTTAACCCGTTAAAAGTGTTCTTTCAGAAAATACCAAAAAATATGTTTGTATAAAATATACTTCATATTAAAATAAAACATGAATATCAACCTTATATTCATAATTTATATAATAAAAGTTTATCAAATTTATGAGAATCAATATAAATATTTAATAATGTATTTAAATATATTAAAAAATATACATGTAAATATAATATATTGCGATTTTATTTAAATAACTATATAAATATATAAATGAATAGATATTTATTTAGTTATGTTTATTGTAACATATATATATATATATACCAACATATTTTTTGGTGTTATGACATGAATCCTGATTCATATGTATGTATGTATGTATGTATGTATGTATGTATGTATGTATGTATGTATGTATGTATGTATGTATGTATGTATGTATGTATGTATGTATGTATGTATGTATGTATGTATGTATGTATGTATGTATGTATGTATGTATGTATGTATGTATGTATGTATGTATGTATGTATGTATGTATGTATGTATGTATGTATGTATGTATGTATGTATGTATGTATGTATGTATGTATGTATGTATGTATGTATGTATGTATGTATGTATGTATGTATGTATGTATGTATGTATGTATGTATGTATGTATGTATGTATGTATGTATGTAGGTATGTAGGTATGTATGTATGTATATGGATGTATGTGTATGTATGCATGTATGTGTACACATGTGTATGTGTATGTATTTGTGTGTGTGTGTGTGTCTAAGTGTATGTATCTATATGTATGTGTATGTACGTGTCTATGTGTGTGTGTATGTGTATGTGCATGTGCACGTGTACGAATATGCATGTATGTTTATATGTATGTATGTGTATTCATGTGTATGTATGTGGATGTATGTGTATGTATGCATGTATGTGTATACAAGTGTGTGTGTATGTGTATGTATTTGTCTGTATGTGTATGTATTTCTATGTATGTGTTTTTGTATGTATGTGCTTGTCTGTACGTGTATGTATATATATGTTCATGTGTTTGTGTTTGTGTGCATCTGTGTGTGTTGTATGTGTATGTGTGAGTATGTGTGTGTGTGTGTCTATGTGTGTATATAAATATATCAATATATAACAGACAAAGTCATTTGGTTTTTCAATTTCACATATCACATTGTAGTTTGTGTGTGTGTGTGTGTGTGTGTGTGTCTGAAAATATCATTATATAATAGAAAAAGTCATTTGGTTTTTCAATTTCACATATCACATTGTAGTGTGTGTGTGTGTGTGTGTGTTTATTTATATATACATATATGCACACAAAATCACAGACATTTGGGTCAAGATAATAATATATATTTATAATATATATATATATATATAATAGTGAGAATACTTATAATTATCAATAAAAATTTATAGTTCAATGAAAATGATATCTTTAATATAATTGAATGAATTTAAAAATAGTGAAAAATTAATTATATAGAAAAAATTTCATATTTAGGTATATTTTTTAATAGGTAGGGGAGAGGCCCCCATTTTTAATTAAACGAAAAAAACCACTGTAATTTTAAGGCAGAGGGATCCCATTACATGACTCATAGGATCATTGAGCATTAAAATCCATGAAAACATGACTCAAATGCCCATTTTCCCAGCCCCATTGATGGCATTGGTTTTTAAATATATTATTAAAATTATTATTATATATACGACATCTTTTATTATATTTTTTATTTATATAATTAATATTGTTTGGAAAATTTTTATAAAAAAATATCTTAGAGATATTGATGGGAAAGTAAACCCCACTCACTAGCTATATACACACACATGATAAAGTAAGAAACCTTGGATTCTTTCATTTTCCACTAGAAAAAGAATAATTTAAGGTATAATGTAGGTGGTAATATTTTATTTGACAATAATTTTATAAATCACTTTGAATTATAATTTTTAATTTTTGAAATAAAAAAAGGAGTGCAGAAAATAGGAAGTGCACATAAAACCCAACATACTCATACCATAAAGCTAGGATGAGGAACGCATCACTTAAAAAATTATATGTATTTTAAATCTATAGTAATAATAATTTTTCATGATATGAAACAATGACATAATTATGTTCTTTTTTTTATATTCATATTGATGAATCAAATTTTCAATCCACTTCCATCTCATGTCATGTGCTATAGAAGGTGCATCATTTAAATAAAAGGAGACAAATAGTAGAAAAAACAGGTAGAAAATATGATTATCATGTGTAAGTGTGACATAATAGAAATTTATTCTACGTTAAAATGATATTACAAAATAATTAATACTTATTTTCCAATAATTGTTATCTGATTGAGACATAATAATCATCATTTATTGTATGTGATGTACAATTATTTGCAATGGATTTAAAGCTTCCAAAACCTTATAGATTCATTAGAGGTTTTGGATTTGGAGTGTCACCTTGGGAATAGTTTGAGAAATTAAATTCAATGGGGGGATACCAATGAGAGAATGAAAAATAAGCACACATAAATAGATTATCTAAAAAAAGTTAATTGGAAGGTGGATGCAATATACTAGTTTCTCTGAAGAGGTAAATGAGAAGAAATAAAACACCAGAAACCACAACATAAATAGACACACCTCATCAACTTTTAGGCCATTTGTTCCCCTAAAATTACTTATTTACCCTATGTGATCAATTTATTCATTACAATTTCTACTAAATGTGAATCAAATAACTACTCATACCTTTCCTATACTAAAATTGTGATTAGTGAAATTGATTATGATTTTTATTATCCATAACCCACTCATTTACTTATTTTTATAGATACCATGAACAATATCTAAAGATATATTCTAAAAAATAAACTTATAAAATATCATGTGAGAGTATAGATTCATGGAGCCCGTGAGTAGATCACTGAGTAACCTATTCCCTATAATGATCTTAATGTTAACATAGTCGAACATGCAATTGAAACTTTTATAGCATGGAAATTTAATCTTATAAAGATGCATGATGGTGAGAATGAATTGTAACACCCTAATATTTTAAAGTAATAATATTGTTTTTGATAGCATTTATGACACCCAACACCAAGTTTCAAGAAAACTCTGATGTATTATTAAAATTTTATTATATAACCATTATAACCAAGCCATTATGTTAGTGGGAATAAAAAAAATTAATCATATTATGAAAATATTTATAATTTTTTCATATAATTCATTTATAAATAATTACTTTCTTATCAATAAAATATTTTTATGGTTCAAAAATACATTTTCTTCAAAAAATAGTTTTGATTTTTTATTTTATGTTTGGGAATTGTAATTAATTTATACCAATTTTATAAATTTTATTTTATAAAAAAATATTATTTTTTAAATTCATCATATCAAAATTATAATAATGTGAATTTTTTTTATTTTTCTAATAAGAGTTATTTTTCAATGAAAAAAAAAATACTTCTTTTTGTAAAAAAGTCATTTGTTTTTGAATAAATCAAGTAATTTAAAATTATGATTATGATTTGAATTAAAAATATGTATTATTTTTTTATATTTATTAAAATTCATTAAATTGGAATCATTTTTATATTTTATTTTTGTATAGGTTTTTTTAGGCTTAAAAATTCAATTATTTGGAAAAAAAATTAGTGTGGAATGATAATCTATTTTAATTATTTAAAGTTAAAAATAATAAGGAAATATTTAAATTAAATGTATTAATTATATATAAAAATATATTAATTTATATCCAATAATTATTTTCACTAGTAATAGAGTTAATGTCAGATCATCTTATGCTTAAATTATGCACTTCCTGAAAACCCGTTTTTTGAAATAATTTGTGGGTTTATTTTTATAAAATTCTACTAATATTATGAATTCAATTTGATAAAATTGATACAATATTTGGAATCATAATAATTAATATTATTTAATAAGTTCAAATTATTATTTTTCAATATGAAAAAGTTCAAACAAGAAAAATTTAATTACCACAATTAAGGTTAAAATGGGTGTTCTAAGGGCTATACCAAAATATAAGGGTAGGTTTTCTGATTAAACATATCAAAATTATATTGGATGGACATATTTTAACCTTATACTATTAAAAATTAGAAAATAAGGTCACTTAGATGCATTTTTCTTGGGAATGACTTTATCACTTTGTATTCTTTTGAGAAATTTCCAAGTGGTTTCCAGGAAGGTCTCCTCCCCCACTTATAAAAGAGCACCTCCTCCCCTCACTTATTCACACCTATAAAACCATATATCTCAAAAAAACCATGAAAAAATATCTCCCTAACACCCTTATCCACATTATAGAGGTTATCTTCTTCCTAAAAGGCCAACCTAAGGTTCCTTAATAAGAGATCTAAAGGAGCCTCTTCTAAGCTAAGGTAATTGTCTTCACTAAGATATTTCTCTTCACTTCTTTTTTTACCACCTTAAATTATTTATTAACACTTAAAATATAGTAACACCATTATCACCCATATACTTATAAGTTATTATTTTTATAAAATAATATTTATCTATCTCCTTCTCCGTCACATGGGAAACAAATTCATCGCTTGTGTGTGTGGTAGAATACTGCATCGCAAACAGATGTAATTTTTTATCCATCACTGACTCTCATGGATAGAAATAATGATGGAAATAATTAATATATGTTTAAATATGACATTATATTAATAATATAAAATTAATATATCATCCACTTCCTTACCCTTTCACCAATTAAGAAAATGATATCGTCGCTCGTGCATACGTACAATCTATCATCTATATGAAGAGATGTTATTCATTTTCCATGTCCAACGTTAAAGAATGATTAGAAAAAGGTATATAATGAATAAATATGATATTAATAACAATAATATATTTCTATATATGATATATCTATATCCTATTCCCGTGAACTTGAACTTTCTCAATAAAAATTATATGAGAAAACGAAGTAGTTAACACCTGAAACAAGGGAAATAATGAAATATTATTAACGAATAGGTAGTATGATGTTAAAATAGGATCTCATGGGATATTATAAATAATAATATGGTCTTCGTATAAATTAATAACATTATTAAATCCATTATATATTAGGTTAAATAACATTCAACTAAAGGGAAGCATGAGGTAAGGGAATCCGTCTCAATTTCCTTTCCTTGAGACATATTTTAATATTATGCACATAATTTATTTTATATGTTGTATATAAAGATAGTTATACATTTAATATAATTAATCCTTCATGTCTCATGGTATTTCAAGTTTCAATTTTAATTATTTCATCCAAGATAATTTTACTTGAAAGTTTCCAAGTGGTATGGAATTATATCACCCAATTTCTTTTCGTTGGGTTATATTACTTATACATTATCTTTAATATTATAATATTATGTGTGTAATGTATTTTTATTATTTTATATTTTATTTCCACTAATTTTATTTGTATTTAATATTTATAGACATAATAAATTCATTTATTAATTCTCATGTGAACAATATGATATTTGTAATGTATTTCATCTCAATTTACACTCCATTAAGACATATTTGTTATTATGCACCTATTAAATTTTATATAGTGTATATACTACCAATTTTATATATTTAGGATCATTATTCAATTGAAATTAAATTTATATTAAATATACATATTCCATGCATCATGGATATAATTATTTTCTAAACTGTATATCATTTCTATATACGATGTTTAATTTGAATGTTATTTTATTAACTTGGGAAATATTGAAATGTCATATTCTTTATTCATTTAAAAATTTATTTATAAGGAATATTGTTCATTAATTAATTTAATAATTAAATATATGAGTAATGTGTTGGATTTAATAAGTGATGGGAGGGGCCCACTATAGTCCCTCGATGCATCAACAGGTCTCATAAAACAAATCAATTGGCCATATTAAATGGGGTTTTGCCCATAGTTTTAAACTATCTTGGTGAAATGTTGTGACAGTATAGATATAATTATGTTTGAGATAATGAATCCCAATATTAATAAATTTCTTCATTTTGAATTTAATTATTACTATCCAGGAGATTATTGCATTAATATTATCCACGAATGCATTTTGTGCATATTTTATTGATTAAAGGGCATGTGTTTTCAGTAAATTAAATATCTATAATGATTATAAAATGTCTAATACAGATATTCAATTTATTTATTAAATTTCATGTGTTTATAGTTATTTACCTTTCTATATTTATTATTCTTTATTTATTCATGAAAGCTTTAGTTGTATGTAACCATTACTGCACATCTGAGATCACCCTTTATTTGTTTCCCTTTTATGAGGATATGAAGATATAATCTTTGAATGAGTTAAAGGATACATAATTATTACTTTAAATATGTTGTATTTCATGTTATTAAATTTAATATGATATACAAATATGTATCTGATGCACGCCTGTCGTAGGGCATGGAAAAAGCAAATTTATATTCCTAATACAGCACAGTGGATGTCCAGGGTCGTCTCACTTGAGGAGAATTGCAGTCGGTTCAATAACTTATTCTAGTTAACCTGTTATAATTATTTTTGGTTTTTAATTAATTATTGAGAACTATTTTTTCAATGTTTTTGGAAGATATGCAATTAAAATAAGGAAATTAAGAATTCAAATCTAGATAAAAATAGAATGAAATCAGGGAAGAAAGGTCTTGGTCCTAGGGTTGGATAACAAGGGTTCATTAATTACGTATTTTTTATTTAAATTTAATTTTATAATTCATTTAGTAAAACCTAATTAATGAATTACTCTCCATTGATTTATTGAGTGTGTGAGTTTATCATGCGTTCAACACCCCAAACCACACCTCCTCCAGTAATCATGTAGGGTAACACCTCAACTGAGAATGTTATTCCTAAAAGACCCGACTCCACCATATACTATTTCATCCCTTATAGAATCCCCAACTCCAATGTATTAATGGTTTTCATAATATAAGAGAGTAAAATTGATTAATCAATGAAAAAAATGGATTTGGAAATAATGTCGTGGTGGACGACCGCCGCACCCGTGCAATATTCCCACCTCCACCACAAATAAAATAAAAACATTTTGAATTGAAGTTCAATAATAAATAATACCATTAAACCTCCCTCGGGTCCAAGCCTCAAGTTAGTCACTTTCCATGGCGAAGATCATAGAGTTCATGATGGAAATATGGAAGAGAGAGAATAATATTCAGATTGGAAGAGAAAATGGGTGGAAGAAGAAATGGGAAACAGTTTAATAAGAAAAATATTAATTCCTTACATGATAAAAGAAAAATAAAAGAAAAAGAAAATAAAGGAACATAAATCCTTAATGAACCTTTGGCCTCCTCTCCTTGTTGCCCCGGATGGTGTTGGGATGGAATATAATAATTTGAGAGGTAGGAGCTCCTCTTTTTTTATAGGCATATTTCTATTCCACGAATGTTGTCATGTTTTTGACCTATTAATTGGCTGATTCACACATGGACACATTCATAAAAGTTGTTCATAAATATTTTTTCCATTCAACCTCCAAATTTAAGCTCATTTTTTCATCAGTTTTATGAGGTATAAATTTTTCATTGGCGGTTTCTATTTCTTGATGAAGGATATAGGAAGCTACCTTCAAACATAGGTCGTTCAATGGCTACCTTAATGGATTCCAAACTCAATTTAATTTATTATTTTAATTCCCATTTTATTCATATTTCATCCCCAAGTGTAATGAACTCATTTGGAGTTTTTTAGAGCGAATTGTGATTCTGTTACAGAGGTGGGGTCTATGTTGTCCGCCCGAAAAAAGTCTTCAAATTAATGGATTTTTTATGGCCTTTATATGATCGATTAAACCCCTGATCCAGAAGACAAAGTTAAAGGAAATAAAATATGTATTAAAAAAAGGAAACACTCGATTTAGAATTATATATTTTAGTAAATTACCAAAATACCCTTGACGTAAAAATCTATCAATATCCAGAATTAAGCACTTTTCACAATTTAGCTCATTTTATTATATAATAAAAATTGACCATTATTTTAATAAAACATTTAAATGCATGGGTTTTATCATTTAAAAACATAAACAATTAATTATTATTATTTAAAAAATTTGCACATAAATTTTCTTTGTCAAATACCCCCACACATAAACCATGTTTTCCCTCAAGTATAAAATCTCAACATGGAATTCAGAGGACACCAATATTACCAATATTCAAATTCCAAAGTAATAAATCAAATAATTTTCAATGTGAAATAAAATTTTCAAAAATACACATAAAATAAAATTTAATTTCCCAATTTTTTAAAGAAACTATTAATTAATATATTTTACTTTTCCCCATTGAAATATGATGGAACTTCTTCTTTAATTCATTCAAGCTTCTCAGTTCATTATTATTAAACCTGCCACATCATGATTTACCTCACCATTGAATTTTGACTCTCATCTCTCATGATACAATTCAAGTAGAGTTATGACCATATCATGAGAACATTCACTTTATCCATAAGCTTGTAAAAGAACTACTTTCTTCACTTTATAAAGACAAAAGGCCCATAAAATCATGAGCACTTTTCAATAAAGGTTCAAATAACTCTAAGGCTTAAGGTTGGTAGGATTTGATATTTTAAAAAATAAGGCTCAAGGAGGAGGTTTATCACTTATGTACAATGCATGATATAAAAAAGTGTAATGAAATTCTCCTCTTCAATGTAGCAACACCCACTTCCCCCAAAACTCAAAGTAAGGTCATGATCAAAGTAGATCATAATGAATGATTAATGCATCCTCTTGATTTTTTTTAAATTTTGTACTTTTTTATTTTTTTGAAAAGTTTTTATTAGATTAAACCCCACATCCATCACCTAACTGCATACTATAAGAGGACCATCATTCTGGAAAATCGTGATTTTTTGTTTTCTAAAATCATAACCCATTTTTCTCAATTTTTTGGTTCTTTTTTTCATTTTGTTTTATTTTTATTTTTTAATTCAAGAGGGGAAAACAATGAAGTACAATGAATGATTCCACAACATTTTACAATTCCCACAATATCACCCCCTCACATTTTCCTTATAATTTATAACATTCCTTCCACCATGATTCCCTTCACCCCCACACGTCATTTTAAAAATATCATGCAAATACCCAAAGTAGGGTAGGAATGGATAAAAATGGATTGAAACATGGATCATCCCTATAAAGGTAATTCATGGTCTCTATGGGATAAAAGAAGGATTGATATAAAGATGGTCATTAAGGATAATAGATTTTTTTAAAAAATCTCCAAATAATTTAAATGTGCTTTTGTACAGTCATAGCTTTTAAAATTTCAAATTAAAGTTCTATTCAGTGACATGTCCCAAGATCACTCTATAAATATGCTCAAGAATAAATAGAAAGTAATTGGTCTATAAATCCTCTCGGGTATGAGACATATGATATTAGACAATCACTCATGGCATGATTAATAATAAATAATCAATTCACATGAATTTCAGAAATTCAAAGTATGAAAATGGTGGGGAAATTTCATTTAAATAAATCAACTAATTCCCTTAAATCATGAGTCATCATTTCAATATATATACTTCATTTTAAACATTTAATTTTACATTTTACTTATTAAATCTCATTAAAATTTAAATATAAAACATGGAATCACAGGGTTCCTAAGAAACTCGTGTCTCCTAGATAATTTAAGTAAATAAATAATTCAAGTGTGGACATGAAATTTTATATTTAAATCTCAAAACATGTTTTGGACCAAAAAATTTAAGGATTTTAAAAGATTAATCATTAAAAATAAACTCCCTTTTGAAATAAATCTTCAGTCATCTTCCTTTATTTAAGTCTTCATTTTCCCATATTTGAACTTAAAAAAGATAATTATAGAATTAAAAACAAGGATCATGTCATTAAATCTCAAAAATATAAGGAGGAGTGGGTTTTATGCTGGGATAATTTAACAAAAGAATTTAAAATATAAAAAAACAAGTAAATATAAATCAAGGTATGATCCCCTAAGTGGGTCCTGAATTTTTAATTCCTCTAGAGGGCAGTACCAACTGTTATCCTAAATCAGAGGGTAGATAAATATTCTTTTATTTAAACCACCACATGTGTCTTTTCCCATAATCCACATATGTATTCTCCTTGAGGAGGAATCCATGGATAGATTACACCAAATCCACCCCTTTCTTAATGTATTATAGCTTGCATGGCGGGGGTAGGATGAAGTATAAAGACTCCTCCTCTTTTATTTCTACTTGTGAAACATTCTCTTTCTATTCTTGTACTCCCTCTAATGAATGTTAAATGTATTTAGGGAGCTTCAAGTGTTCCTCAACAGGTGCATCTTCTTTTTCCTAATCATCCTCCAAGACATAATAATAGTCATTCGATTCTGAAAATTCAAAATAGTTGGGAGTTATACCTAAATTAGTTTCAATAAAATCAAATGAGTTTGAGTTCAAGATTATATCATCTCCCTAAGTAGGTTCGGCATGAATCTTTTCCTTCGTGTAAATTGCCTCTTTTAGTTGATTTTTATTGGATGGAGGTTGGTACTTAGGCTCCTCCACCCTGATTTTGGCCTCTACTTCATAGATGTCTTCAGTGAAATCTGGGGGAACTTCTTTCTTGGCCTTGAATCGTTGCAAGTCAATTTGGAGTTCTTCAATCATGCTCATAAAAATTTGTGGTAAAATCTATGTCTATTTTCCTTTTTGAAAATTTTTGAACATTATCATAAGATATTCCCCCCTTCATTGGAGTTCCTTCTCATTATAATCTATTTTATGTTTTTGCACCTGTGAGTATTTGTTCCCTGAATAGAAAAGATGTCCGTTCGAAAAAATCTTGGGAAAAAAATGTTTTTTTAGATTTTTTTATAAAAAAACTAAAGAAAGTATTTTTAAAAAAGTGAATTTTGAAAAATTGATTGAAATAACTAGTTAGCTCCCCATAAAGGGTTCCAGTTTTGACGTATTCCTATCGTAGGGTGTGGCAGAAGAAAATTTATATTCCTAATGCAGCACAATGGCTGACCAAGATCATCTCACTTGAGGAGTGTTATAGTTGGTTCAATCACTTATTCTAGTTCACCTATTCTAATTATTTTTTGTTTTTAATTAATTATTGAAAACTATTTTTTAAAATGTTTTGGAAGACATGCAATTAAAATAATGAAATTAAGAATTCAAATATTGATGTAAACAGAATGAAATCAGGGAAGAAAGGTCTTGGTCCTAGGGTTGGATATGACGGGTTCATTTATTATGTATTTTTTATTTAAATACAATTTGATATTTCATTTAGTGAAACCTAATTAATGAATTACTCTCAATTGATTTATTGAGTGTGTGGTTTTAGCATGTGTTCGACACACCAAACAACACCTCCTCCAGTAATCAAGTAGGGTAACACCTCAAACGATAATGTTATTCCTACAAGACCTGACTCCATCGTATGTCGTTTTATCCCATATAGCAACCCCAACCCCACCATATTAAGGGTTTACCTAAGATAAGATAGGGAAAATGATTAATCAATGAAAATAAATGGATTTAGAAATAATGTCATGGTGGAAGACCGCCACACCCATGCAATATTCCCGCCTCCACCACAAATAGAGTAAAAACATTTTGAATTGAAGCATAATAATAAAGAACACTATGAAACCTCCCCCGGGTCCAAGAATCAGGTTAGTCACTTTCTATGGAAAAGTGCATAAAGTTCACGATGTAAATATGGAAGAGATAGAATGAGATTCAGATTAGAAGATAAAATGGGTGGAAGAAGAAATGGGAAACACTTTAATAATAAAAATATGAATGCATTACTTTATAAAAGAAAACTAAAATAAAAAATAAAATAAAGGAATATAAATCCTAAATGGAACTTTTGCCTCCTCTCCATGGTGCCCTGGATTGTGTTGGGATGGAATGGAATTATTTGAGTGGTAAGAGATCCTCTCCTTTTATAGGTAGATTTATATCCTCCAAATATTTTTTGCATTGTTGGCCCAATAATAGGTTGCTTCACATGTGTAATCCTTCATCAGAGTTGTTCATAAATGCCTTTTCTGTTCACCCTCCAAATTTCATCTCATTTGGCCACCGTTTTTATGAGTTAAGAATTTTTCATTTGCGGTTTCCGTTTCTGGATGAAGGATCCAGGAAGCTTCCTTCAAACATATGTCATTCAATGGCTGCCTTAATGGATTCAAACTACTATGTAATTTATTTTTTGAGCAGAAATTTTAATACTATTTCATCCCCAAGTGGAATTAACTCATTTGGAGTTTTTTAGAAAGAACTATGATTCTGGTATGGAAGTGGGGTCCATACTGTCCGCCTGAAAAAAGTCTTCAAATTAATTGATTTTTTAAGGCCTCTAGATTATCGATTCATCCTCTGATCCCGAAGAAACATTTTAAGGAAATATAATAAGGATTCTAAAAAAATGAATCACTCAATTTATAATTATAGTTTTTAGGAAATGACAAAAATACCTTTGACGTAAAATTTTTTCAAAAATCCCGAATTAAGAACTTTTCACAATTTAAATAATTTTTTTTCTATAATTCAAATTTCCCATTATTTTAATAAAAAATTTAAATACATGAGTTTTATCATTTAAAAATATCAACAATTAATTATTATTGTATTAAAAATATGCACATAAATTTTCTCTGTCAGTATCTAGTTTACCAAAGGACTAAACTATTCGGTCCTTTGAGATTTGATCACTTATATATTATGAAAAAAGTATTAAAGTAACCATTGGATATGGGTTACTAGGGTTGGGGTGTTTAAAATTTGTATTAGAGGATGTTTAGTATAAACCTTGGGAACTAGATTTAGTAAAACATATATCAAAGAACATAACCATATGATATACTTTGTGGATAAGTATATACGAAAACCCAAAGGTTTGGGAAAGTAAAAATTATATGTTTTTCTTAGTAATACATCCATTTATGTATACAATAAGTTTACATGGTTCTGGAATAGTTTTATAGATGGATAATAACTCTAAAAAATTTCATTGGGATTCGACTTAATCATCACCTAGTGTACAATAATGAGCCTTAATGCGCACCTGATTTAACACTCACTCGATATATTCTTGGGTAAAATCATATATTCTTTATAAAACAACAAAAAGGATTTGAATAGATGATGAAAACGAATGGATTAAGTTAAAATAAAGGTGTATTTTATTGAAAATATAGTTTCATGATTTAGACATTATATAAATTTTTATATGGTTTTCCACTATGATTAATGTTTCTCACGCTGTGATTTTTTGTTTTATTCAATGGCTTGAACCTAAATGAATCATGTTAATATTGAATTTGATAGAAAATTTAGTGATTATGATAAACCAAATAGGATTATAATAGGAGTGAAATATATCATGATTATGTCTAATCATTTATCCTAGTATATTTTGACATCATATACCTTAACTAACTCTCAGAATCACCGAACAAGAGAAGGATAGAGTCCACTAAGTGATCGAGTGGTGGAGACTATAGAGGAAAGAAGGCTCGATTTCCTTCATATAAAAAATGTGGAAAGAGACACCTAATATAATTTATCAAAGGAATATGAAAATGTTTCATGTATGTAAAATAAGGGAATGGAGTAGTGAATTGTCAATTAAAAGTGAGGAGTTCAATAGAGAGAAATAAATTTCATCAAAGAGATCCATTTATTATTTTTTTTCTTCAATGTGGGGAACATATACATTATCTGAGTCAATTCCCCATTTTAAAGGTTAACTCCTAGACAAAGGACTTATGTTGGATTAAAAGGGTTGAAGTTTTTATGTATTGGATTCAATAATTATATTGTAGAAGTATTTTTATCAACCATATTTTTTTATAAGAATTATGAAACATATAAGGATTATGTAAATTTTTTGGAGTTATGTATGTATTCACCTGAAAATAACTCAATAATTATAGATAACATCACGGTTTGATGGTATTAACATTGATCATATATAAAAAGTCTTATACACCCCTTTTTAAGTATTAAGTGATGGTATTTTAATGTGATTAATGAAATTTTGGGATATTTTTATTTTTTTGAGTTATATATAACCATTAAGTTCAACATAAAGTATAATTTTAGGAATCATTCTCTCTTCATTAGTTCAAATTTATTGATAAACTTTAGGTTTAATATTATCATTGATGTTAATATAATAATATCCAATTAAGATTATCTAATTTCATCGGAGAAAATAAGTCATATAGAAAACCCATGGTGTTAAAAGTTTATTTGATGAGTAATGTTATTTTTGTAGTATTTAATCATATACTTAGTGAATGTTATAGGAATTATATTAATATGGTTTTATAAAAAGGACAACTCATATGTGGGTTGACAACCCATTACATCTAACAAGGTCATGAGGTGTAAACCCATAACCAAAGGGTGACAAGGTTGCAATGTCCACCATTAGCCTACATAATGTGCTCGTTAGTATGATATTATTTTTACTTAAATATTTTTATTTATAAATACTTTTGGAATGGATTAAGTTGAATTTTTCGTGTTATAGTTGAGGTTTCAGATATTTAAGTATTATGTTGGATAAACTGTCTAAACAATTTTTGGTTTTAGTACATATTTAGAGATATATAGAAGGAATTTTCACTCTTTTATAGATCTTATGATCTATTAAATATCAATTTTAGTCTTTTAGGCCTAAAAATCATAATGTATATTCATTTATTAGATTAATATATGGGGTGGGAATTGATCGAATAACAAAAAAGGATGAAATTGTGTTTATTAAATAGAACTATATTAATTAAGTGTATTTACTTATGCTATTAATCTTGATGGTAATGAAATTCCTCACCCCTAAGAAAAAGATCTTGGAAAACAACTTAATAATGAATAAATGGTATTATTAATAGCTCATCATTTTATGGTTTTTTAGTCATCAACTTTATCTTTATCATCACTTTCTTATGATCAATGATCTCTATCACTCTCTATAATTATTTAATATTTTATTTCATGTCGATATTTTCAATTCTGACTCATCTTTTTCTATATGTAAACCTACTTATGTGTTATTCTATATGACCTTAATAATTCTATACATCACTTTTCAAGAGGAAGTTTTGTTAACCATTTTTACGATGTGGGTTTTTAATAAATATATTTTCAAATATCAAAATCTTTATTTCTGAGTGTAAGATAAAATTGTGAGGATGAAATTTATTAACTCTAGGTAAAATGTAACACCCTGGGATTTTAAAATATTAACATCGTGTTTGATAACATATATGACACGTAACACATAGTTGTAAGTGAACCATGATATACTATTAAAATAATATAATGTGACTATTATAACCTAGACATTAATTTGGATAGAATAAAAAATTTTAATCATGTTATGGAAATATGTATAATGGTTTTATATAATTTATTTTCAAATAATTACGTAATTCTATATAAAATCATTTTATGATTCAAAAAGACATTGTATTCAACAATAATTTTATTTTGAATTTTATGTTTGATAATTATAATATATTTATTCAAATTTTAGAAGAAAAAAATCAAAAATAATACCATTTTTTGAAATCATAATATCAAATTTATCTTAGGGTAAAATTTTGGGAATTTTCTAAAAAATAGTGATTTTTAGTGAATAGTAAAAAATACCGCTTTTGTAAAGGTTTCATTTATTTTTAATAAATTAATTAATTTTAAAAACTATTATTATTTAAATTTAAATAATTATTTTTTAGATATATTTAATATAGTTATTTACATTTGAATCATTTTTAGGTCGTATTTTCATATAAGTTTATTTTTAGGTTTAAAACGCGTATTATAAACTATTTTAATTGTGTAATGTTTGACAATTTTAATTAATTAAAATATAAACTATTATTGAAATATTTAAAATAAATTTATATTATATATATATATATATATTTAAATACACATGATTATTATCAATATTTATATAGTTAATTTAGGATCATCTTAGGATTGAAAAATGCACTTCTTGGAGAACTGTTTTTCGACATGATTTACGAGTTTATTTTTAAATTAAATTATTCCACTTATATGAATTGAGTTTGAGAAAATAAATTCCATATTTTTAATTAGAATAATTAATATTATTTATTAATTCTAAATTAATTCTTATCATAATAAATGGTGAAAATAGTAAAAATTTGATTATTAAGGCCAATGTTAAAACTGGTTTATCGGAGAGGTTAATCCAAAAGATAAGGGTAAGTTTGCAAATTAAATTTAAAAAAATCCAATTTTATAGAAATATTTAAACATTATCCTATCCAAAAATCAAATATAAGGTCATTTGGAATCATTTTTCATGAGAATGAATTTATTATTTTTGTATTATTTTGTGAAATTTTCAAGTGATTTCCAAGAAGATCCCCTCCCCCGCTTATAAAAGTTAACCTCCTCCCTTAACTTATTCACACCAATAAATCCATATATGTAAAAGTCAAAGTACAAGTTCCATTGGTTAAGTTTTTAATTCCACATAAATTTTACCTTTTGTAACTCTTAGACTTAGAACTTGGGCTGGTTTGAAATAATTCACTAGGTAGGTTCACAAATGATGAAGGACACTTTCTAAGTTTGATGATTCATTGCTCTCTTAACTACCAGTGAGAATTTTATTAAGGCAAGACTTGTTTTAAAATTTTCATTTTCAAAAGTCTATAGACATGTTTCTATCCTCTATTTTAATTTTCTAGACATGTTACATTTTGATCAAAATCGTGAATACCATACTTCTGTTTTCAAAGATAGTAAAACATGGGATTGTTTGAGGAAAAACAATGATTAAGTGTGGGGGAATCTGATGTGGCCTTAGAAACACATGTTTTTTAAAATCTTTTTCATTAATTTTTAATGATTTAATTATTTATTTTTGTACTTTATACTATATATTAACACTTTTTTATTTTTATAAATAAATTTATCAATTTATCAATTTCTATTATTAATTTTTTATTTTATGCTTTAAATTTGTTAATTTATGTTTTACTTTATTTTAGGGTCTAAAATCATTTTATTTAGTTTGTTGTTTTTGTCTGCAAATTTGATAATTTAACATTAATTAATTAACTAATTAATTATGATTTTTTACATTAAATAATATAGTTTTGATTTATCTTTTCCTGTATTAAATATTTAATAATTTAGAATAAAATAATTTTTTAGATGCCTATCAATGATTCATTAATTATAATATATGATTATAAACTTACTTAATTTATTAAATCTATTTAATTTAATTTCATTAATTAAAATAATTTTTTAATAAAAAAATAATAATCTATTTATTTTAATTAATTTAATTTGATACAGTAACTATTTTATGTAATTTAACTATATTTTATAATGTTTAAAATTTATATTAACTTTTAATAATTTATTTGCTTTTTAATTTTAGTTTCAGTGTGGTAACAATTTATCTTTGATAAATTGAAGTTAATAATAATTTAACTTAAGTTTAATTGGTTTTATAAGTTTATTTAAAGTTTATTATGTACTTAAATTTTCATTTGTTTTAATTAATAATTATTTTCAATTTATTATTATTTTCAGTTTTTATTTAACTTTCAATTTGTTTTACTCTGTTTATCATGCAAGTTCACAGGGTCACCGTAACCTTTGCCACTGTTTCACTCACGGTGGTGTTATAACCTTCTGACACGGTGTCACCATAACCTCTACCACCGTAACCCAATTAATGGTGCCACTGTCAATTCTTTTCACTATCTCACCACCTCTTTCATGACACCACACACTGTTTCAAGCAATTGTTTCATCCTCAGCATCATTTGTCTTCTACATAGCAGTGCCACCATAACTTTATCACAGTCTCACCGTTTCAACATCTTTACCACAATAATCCCTCCCTTTGCCTCGCCTCCTCATCTCACTCCCCTCCTCATAGTCTCTTCCCCACCATTACTAGAGCTTCTTCCTAGTAACATCTACCGATGTCTTCATCCTCAATCACTGATACACATAAAATTGTTCCATCATAAATTGAAGCATCACTTGATTGACTCAAACAAGACTCAATTAACACAAACTTCCCAAATAGATCAATATAAACCTCAAACCCAATTTTATTTTTGGATATGAGATAGAAGAAGTCCATGTCGCACCCCCTGTTGTCGAGTTCCTCTTCTGAATCTGAGTCAGCCTCATCCTTCATCTGAGAGGGATTGCAAATCACATGTTCCCTTAATCTCTCCGCCATCTGCAAACTCAAGCCTATACCAACCCATCAGTCGCCGAAGTGGACTAGAGCGGTGATGTCGTCACTGGTCGAGTGAAGCTGCAGAATTAGAGCAGGCTTGGAAGACTTCCTAAAGTCATTGCATTTCAACTACACGTCGCCAGAAGATCCATGAGTTCTGTTCCACTACACTAATGTGCAAGGGCATAGTTTGGGCATTGATCTTATGAGATATTCTGCCGAGGCCGAGCTAGAGGTGTGGAGTGGTGTCGTCGATGAAGCCAGAGGAGCTAAAGTTGGTGCCCGACGTAGGAGCTTGGGCCCCCGCAGGAACTTCTTAGAGAAAGAACCCTCCCCCTGTAGCATGGAATTTAGGGGTGGGATAAAGATAAAAAAATGATAAAGAATAAAATATATAATAATAATAAATTAATCAAATAAATATAATATACTTCATAATAATTTTTATATATAACTTTTATAATATTACTAAATTGATAAGTTATTAAATAAAATACAAGTCAAACTAATAAAATTTATAAAATTTAAATATAAGAAACCATAATTTATAAAATTATTAATTAAAATATATATTTTAACACTTTAATTTTAATAGAATAAATATAATAATTGAATTAATAAATTAATTAATTTAGATTTAATTTAAGAATCTAATTAACTTATACTATATAATTTTTAATAATACTTACACTAATAACTTAATTAATAATAAAAAATTAAAAACATAATAATTTTATTTAATTAAAGATTTAGTTATAAATTAATAATTATAAAAATAATATTTTATAATAATTATCAATTAATATTTTTATTAATTAACTTTAGTTATTCAAAAATTAAACTAAGAAATAACTATTTTAATCTCTTCGCGTCTTTATTTTTTTATGTTCTATATATGGAGGTTCATTCAAGAGACAAGAAAACATCCAAGTTCACACAACTAACTCAGTGGGAGTTAGTTACATGGGTAAAGTTAGTGCGACGTGCTAGTCATGAAAAAAATGCACTTGTGCGGTGCTTAAGTGAGAGAACCTTGAATTCAATAGAAAGAAGGGGTGACGTGCAGTAGGTAACAGTAAGTTTAAAATAGAGTAGTAGGAATTTTTGAGAACATTCATTTGATACATTCGATCATTCACTTCGAAGAAGAGAGAGAACCTGGGGTGAATCTTAGAGCACTTCTCGAAGAACCATTCCTTGGAGACCAGAGGTCCAGAAGCAACAACAATTTTGAGACAGGAGAGGGAGATCACTTCCTCTATTTTCTTTTAATTTTTTCTTTCTTCATAATTTAATTGTTTAGTTTATGAAATAGAGACAATTTTAGGATAAATCCTCTAGTTTGGGGAGAAAGTGAAGTTCTACTATTTATCCTTAAATTCTTCCCTTTCACTTAATCACTTCAATGAATTCAGTATTGATCGGCAAGATCAATGTTGAATTCCTTCTATTTCTTTCTACCACAATGAATTAATTTCCAAAATTTCATTATTAGTTGGTGAAATTTATCGTGGTTATATCTTCCAAAATAAATAATATATTCACAATACTTCAAGACTTACAGTGAGTTTGTCTTGTCGTCATTTTCAAATCAAACTTTGCACGGTTGATTTATTTTGGAGTGGTGAACACCAAAATCGATTATATTTTGTGAATTAACTCATGGAAAGTGAGTTAAGTCATTCTTTTTAAATGTTTTTACATTGTAATAACTTTTAAATGAATTGGAATACCTTAAAAACAGTAATATAGAGAATTTTCCCTGAGCATTTTACTAGATTATTTGTTTATCAGCGTTTTTGTATCTTTTTTACCCTATTATTTCAACTGTTTCTTGCTTCAATTTAGTTTAGATTCAAGATTTGAAATCTTCTATCACTTTACTGCTTAATAAAAACACAAAAAAAAGTAAAAAATAGAAAATCTATCTTACTACTGACAACAGTGGAGTCTTTTTGTATGTTTTTAGAAGAATAGTGGTCATTTTTTCCTTCTCTGTGGGTTCAACCCTGCTTTCCACATATACAGTTGCTAGTAGGAATGTAAATAATTAAAATTTGACTGACTTCAATGATAGTTTAGGTCAATCATCTCTGGTATGTCAGTTTACTACCTTCATGGATGATGAGTTTTTATTTTCCATTACTACCTTAAAGTCTGGTCATAAAACCATTATTATGGTTAAAAAAAATTTCAATATTATATTATAACTTCTCTTATGTTCTGTAACTAATATTTATATATATTATTAAATAAAACAAAACTAGATTTTGATGATCATAAAAACCACCAAAATAAATTAAACAATTATCATTAATGTTCTATGAAATGAATCATCATCATATAAAAAATGATATGTGGAGCTATTTAAAATTTTGGAATTGGATCAGTACCATATAATTTCACTTCTTTCTTACTATTCCCATTTTTTAGAACATCCATAATTTGACATAAGCAAACCAACTGTGAAACCATAGAACCAATGCTCATTAAATGAAAAAAATAATTATATAAACCATTGAAATTTTCATAAAAAAAATTAATAAAATTATAATAAATCAAATAAATATAGAATAGGTTATTAATTAATTATTTAATTATTTAATGAAATTTTATTATCTGGTATATTAAGTGCAGGTGCATAAACCATTCAGACATAAGGTAAGGGATCTCTCAGAACCTCCAAATTACCTTTAGGTTACACTTTATCTCTCTTTTCTATAATGTAATTTATTATTATTTTTATATATTTATGCAATATTCTATGTTTATGTACGAAACGTATTTATATATCTCAATTTTTCTTTATTTGAAGTAGAATTACATGTTTTAAATGGTTTACATCTCAATTCCGCCTGATAAGCAAGCCCAATTAAAGGGAACTTCCCCATTTCTTACCCATTCTATATTAAACTCCATAATCTATTTTAATCCACCATTATTTTTATAAAAACACTAATTTTATCATGAAAAAATTATATTAGTTCATTTTTATTTTTATAAAAACAATTATTCTTTTTTCCTCTTCAAAAATTCTTTAATATTTTTCCTTAAACAGCACTAAAGTGGCTCATTTCTAAAGTTTATTAAACACTGTTTTTATATGTTTTCACCTAATTTGGACATAATTTATCCTGATATATTCCTATTTTCACTTATGAGTGTTCAATTATGATTTAAATTTATTCTTTCATAGACACCATTGTGATACACCCATTATTTAGACCTTATAACATGATTACGATGCCCATTTCTTTCAATGGGTAACCCTTATGTTTATTACTTATATTTTATTAATTATGTGGCACAAATATGCATGAACATGTTATGGTGGGTTCACAAATATATCACTCCAATGCATTGGGTAATTTTTAGTTTCATGAGATATCATGTATGGGATTAGGGAGTAAACCTAATATATTATAAGACTTTATCTACCATATGATATTGTCTTGTAAATTAGCCTTGACTCATGTTTATTTCATTTTATATGTAGATACAACATTCTTATATTTCTAAGATTATATGATTCCATGTTCTGTATGATATTCCTCTAAATTTTCATTAATGGTCCAGGCCTTTTATATTATCATGTTCTAACTTTAACTCATCTATTATGCTTCTTTTCCATTATTATTCCCTTACTATTTTTTTAGCTCATCCAATTTGTTTATGTATTCCCCAGGTTATCCTATGTAGATGTTGGAGCTCAAAAAAAGTTAGGGTCTCATTATAGAATATTAATAAAGATATGTTTTAATTTTAGTTCCATGATTTTAATTTAGTGTACCTAGTCTTCCAAAGACACTAGACTTTATGAACTTTGGTTTTTATTTCATGGTTAAATATTCATAAAATCATGTAATAACATGCATAAAATCATATGTTATCTATACTTGTATTATCTTGATACATTATAAAAATGATCTATCATTCACTTTTGATGTGTATTAATTAATCTTATGTTAATTCAACAAACATCGTGGCCAATATGACTGAAATTTCATGTTTGGAGTTTAAAAGTGATATTTTAGTTCAAAACAAGCATCACATACTAAAAATAAATAAATCCCACTCAATTTTTCTTGAGGTTTTAGGAAAAATATTGATAAATTATTTTTGATGTGAAGTAATTAACCCCATGTCAATCAAGCACACAGTGTGTCCAATATTACATAAAGTATTGGTTTTTCTTTAAGACTGACATTTTAGTTCAAAACAAGTGTCATGTTCTCAAAACTGAGAAAAAAACTCATATTGTCTTGATAATTTATAAAAACGATTCAAAATTCATTTTTTGATGTGTAAGAGTTAATCTGACATCAATCCAATAAATGGTGTGTTTTATGGCACTAAAAGGGTATATTTTCATTCTAAAAGTGACATTTTAGTTCAAAACATATTTCACATACTAAAAATCAATTAAAAACACTCATATTATATTGATAACCTAAAAAAAATATCTATAATTCATTTTTTATGCATAGGAATAAACCTCAAGAAAATTCAACAAACAGTGTGTCTGGAATGACTGAAATTGTTTTTCTTCATTTAAAATTGTTATTTTGGTTCCAAATTATCAATAAAAACTCAAAATAGATCAAACACACTTGGATTTTATTGATTCTTTAAGACAAATGAATAATAAATTTTTGACATGTAGTAATTAATCACAAGTCAATATGACACACGGTGTAATAATTGTGACTGAAAGTGTGTGTTCAATTTAAAAGTTATATTTTAGTTCAAAACATGTGTCACATACTCAAAACTAATAAATCACACTCATATTTTCTTGATTATTTAGGTAAAATATGGATAATTTATTTTTTATGTTTAAAAATTAACTTTATGTGAATATGACACATGGTGTGGCCAGTATGACTAAAAGTGAATTTTATCTCAAAATTCATGTCACATACTCAAAACTAATAAAATGTGTTCTGATTTTCTTGATTATTTATGAAAAATATCAATATTTAATTTATAATTTTTATATATTTACATTATATAAATATAACACACAATGTGACTCGCATGACTGAAAGTGTGTGTTTTTATTTAAAAGTGAAATTTTAGTTCAAAGCATGTTTCGCAAACTTATAATGATTGAACACACACATATTTTCAAAATACATTATAAAACAACCAATTATTGATTTTTTATTTTTAGTAATTAACCTCATATCATTCAATTGAAATTTATCATGGATTTTATAACATTTAAATTTTTTTCATGAACTATTACTAAAATAAGCATTATTTCTTATTGGCACACACTTCTTTTATGTGAGGATGGGTTGATCATTATAGAAGAAATTTTATTTTAGTTTTTTGTGTATTGGTTGTAATTAGTTTTTTAAGTGAATTTTACTTCTCTTTAATTGTATTATACTGAAATTATTTATGTAATATTTATATTGAAATAATGGTGAAATGTAAATTTAAATTGTATTTTATATTTAATATAATATTTCTAATATAATTTAAATTGGTTTGTGTATTTTTTATTGGTTTTTACATATTCATAAAAATATTTCTACTCACACTCTGTGATAGCTGGTAATGGATTTTTCAGTGCTACGGATAGCACTAATAAAGACTCTATTTATTAGTATTAGATTTTGGACTAATACAGATAGTCTTTATCAATTTTAAAGAGATCCCTCATAAAATATCTTTTACCAATGTCATTAAATGCACTGATAAGGTTCACCTTTATCAATTCTAAAAACAGATTAATAAATTCCTCATATATGAGTGTTTTTATTATCCATGATAAAGGTAACATTTATTAGTTCTTTTCATGGCTCTGATGAAAGCCCCTGGATTTTATCAGCCCCTTGAACATCAATATTATTTTATCATTGATAAAAGTGAATTATAAAAAAATTTAAGACCTTATATATAGTAGTGTTTCCTTGACTATAAAAGAGGGATACAATAAAATTTATCACCATTCTTGGATACCATCCCAAAAATAGCTCTCTCAAAAATAATTTATCGTATTATAAAAATATATAAAGTAAAATTAAACACATAATAATCATCAAAAACAATTAAAAGGGTTTTAAAAACTTAATTAATGATCTATAATAAAAAATTATTTTTTATTAAAAAACCATGTATTTAAACATTTTCAAAATTCATATACAAGTTAAAAAGTTTTTAAAAATCTAATAAAAATAAGATAAAATGATATGTAAGGTCCAATCCATCAAATTTTCAACAATGAATAACCCAAATAGATATAAATTTTAACAACCCCAATTTAAGGTAATTTTACTTTTTATTATTTATTTTTAATTTATATAATACTTGGGTTGAGTTTTGGGATATTTCATATGGTTTTGGTGTGCTTTGGAATGTTTTTAAAGGGTTCATAGTTTGAGCATGGTTAGGATAAACCATGTGTGTTTCTCTAGGTAAACATGAAATAGGTTTATGGGAACAAGTGGGTGCACAATGTTTTTCCAAACTATGTGATTTCCTAGGAGAGACCACGAAACTATAGGCATAGGTAAAATAATTATTGCCACAAGTTTTGTCAAACTGTATGAACCAACCATTAAGGGGGTGGTTTGGAGGTAGAAGCATAAGGACGGTTAGTGCACGGTTTCCCAAACCATGTAACCTAACTATGATGTGTGACTCACAACATGTTTAAATGACTCTCTTCTGAGTTTAAATGATTTTTCCCTCATAAAACTCTACAGTATTTTATCTTACTAGTTTGTTCTTGGAATCTAGGTTATACGTGTCACTCACAACATGTTTAGAAAATTAATTAATTGAGTTTCTAAAAGAAATATGGTTTTTTAAACACTTTATTATAATATATAGGTTGTTTTTTCATATTGATGTAGGAAGGTTCATGGTTAAAATTACCATTATCATATAAGGAAACATGAGACAGATCATTGTCAAAAGTACCACCATCGAATAGGGACACTTTGAACTGATCTAGGTAAAATGTACCACCATCAAATGGGGACACATAGGATGGATCATGGTCATAATTACCACTATAAAATATATATACATGGTAAAAATCATGGTTAGGACTTCCACATTTAAATTGGGTCTCCAAGAAATGGATTAGTGAAAGGATGATTCACCACTCATGAGTATAAGTATGTCTAGGTCATGAATTGTGTGTGTGTGTGTGTGTTTGTGTGTGTGTACATGGGTGGGTTATAAAAAAATTAAATTAATTAATTAATTATGGTAATTTAAAGGAAAAATCATCTCTGTTTGTAATTTATTTGGAAAATCTATTCATATATTTTACTTAATATTAAAGAAAATACTTTATCTGATTTTGATATTCTTCTTATACTTTTTATAATATCATGATTTAACTATTTTTGACTTAGTTTCATGTGGTAAACTTATTTTGGTGAATTAAATACTTGTAATTATTACTCACCCTATTCATATTCAATTTCTTTTATATTCAAACATTGTTTTACATGCTATAGATAAATGGAGATATCTCACTTTTCTAGTAGACAATGGGGGATATAGAAATAATTGGTTATAGATATTGGAGATGAGTATTTGTTTTTATATGGAACTTGGGGTAGCTCCATGCTTGAAACGTTGTTTTCAATTTAGTTTATTTTATCATGTAGTCTTATTTTAGTAATTTGTTTCTTTCACTCTAGTATTATTGTTGTTTTGGTATTTATTTACCTAAATGGCCCGAAGGCCTTCATTTTTATTTATTTTTGATAAAACCCCTTTCAAGGGATGAGGGGGAACCCTTAAAAGGCCCTTAGTCTTAGATATTACATGGATCATAGGCTTAAGAGACATTACATGACCTGAAGGTCTTAAGTAATTTAACCAAACTATAACTACAAGGAACTACCCCTCCCCAGAATCTCTAACATAATGGTATCTCTCTACCTTCACATGACCATCTAGATAAGTTTCCCATTAGAGAACAGGTTGGTCCCGATGGTGTATCCATACCCTATCATTCTTCAAAATCCATTGGTTCTACTCTGGTGAGTGCACTTGCTCTGAATCCTCCTTTAGGGTTGCTCTTTTTTTGTAGAGTCTGTCCGGGGCAACTACATTGATCATGTGTCTCAAAGTCCTTGAGGTGGCCTGAAGGCCTTAATGGTGGCCTAAAGGCCTTACTGACTTGAATTCCTAAGTGGAACTAAGGCCTTAAGTACTCCAATCCCAGTGGCCCAAGGTGAAAATTTCTAACTACTACAGTACCAAACAATACTTACTACAGTACCTGCTATAGTACCCGAACAGTCCCTTCTACAGTAGTACTACTATAACCAGAATTATGCCTCCACCTAGTTTTGAACCTGGGTCTCTTGGATACACTTAGAGAGACCTAACCTACTAGGCTGAGGCTCATGCGTCATGTTGTTTTTTTAGATGTTTTTATTCTATCTTTTCAAGTTATGGTTGATTAAAGGTAAAATCATCCAATAATGTTTCAATAAGCCCTTTTCATTTATTCCCAGTGTTTAGTGTCTTGGGAATGTCACCTAAGTTTAGTAGTACCTAAGCTCTTTTCAAGAAAATGGATAGGGTTGGGATGTTACAAATGGTATCATTTTTTTTTTGATCCATCATATTAGGATGGTATATATTATATATGAAATATTGAAACTTAAAATATATAGAATAAAAATATATAGTTATAGGGTCATTTGAGTAAAATAAGTGTTCTGAAACACTTTTAGGTTTTCCATCACTTCATCATTGTGGGTTTAGCTGATATTAGTTGTGTATCATGCATTAGTAAAATGACTTCTGATTAGTATGATCTCATTCATGTGATTTTTTCATTGATTCTTTACAAAGGGTGAAATGATAAACTTATTTACTTATATGGATAATTGAGTTTTGGATAAAACACATAGTTTTTAATAAATGGTTTTGAGAATATGATATGTATGATTTTCCTTTATGTTGTGTGTTGATTCTTGTTGGCATTTAATTGTGTACAGGCCTTATTTTTGTTTTATTATCTAAAGGAATGTGATAGTCATATAGAAATTGAAACTAAACTAGTATTGACATTAATTATTAGTAGTTAGATAAAATATAATTGGAATCCATTCTATTTTAAGATATTTTCCATCATTTTAATATTGAGTACTTATATGCTTAATCCCATCAGTAATATTTTTTATTTTTTGCTAGTAATTGTTTCCATGTTAGTACCATATTAAACCTTTACAGATGTTTGACTAGTTTTTTCATAACTTAACAATTTAATCCTTCCATAATATGTCGTGTGTTAATTTAATTTAATGATTTTGAAATTGGTGCTTATCGACTATAATTAAATAAATATATTTATATAACTGTGAAATATATTACCATAGATAATTTTATGTCATGTTAAAAGGAGAGGAATATTGTTATTCTTTATTATGCATATAATTGATGAGACATGACTAGTATAATAAATATAATATAAAGTAAAATAATTTGAAGGTAAATTTAATATCCTATTGTATTGTTTTTATTTTGTAAATTTATGCTTATTGTATTATAGTCCATGGAAGCATTCCAAAACTGTAACTATTTTTGTTACTTCGAGAATTAAATAAAAACGTTATTGTTTTCTATTATTTCCTATGATGTATGTAATTAGAAAACCTTTTTTAGCATAATAATTAGAATAAAAAATTGATCTTGTGAGATATTAATATGGGTAGGTTAATGTAATTATTTAAGAGTCCTCTAAACCTTTCATAAATCAGATCATTAGTTAAGAAAGTTTTTGAAATTTTTGATGTGTTAATTTTGGTCGTAGTTAAATTTATTTAATAATAAAGTATTCTTGATTATTAAAAGTCCATTTTCAATGAATTATTAACCTTAAAAATTTATAAAATGGAATAGGATCATAAATAAGGTTTAACACAATGTCATTTTCTTTTCATTGGTTGTTTATAATTTTTTATGGTTAATATTGTTTCCACATAAAGTAATTTGTTGTCGTATTAAACTAGTTTATTAATTGTGGGTTTTCAATTAATTTTTCTACCTTTTCAATCATATGAGATGATTGGTTCATTTTATGTTAATTTTTGGTGGTTTCATATTTTTTTTATTTTCTTTATGTGACTTTAATTATTGAGACGTATTCCAAGGATGAAGATGTTTCCAAATTATAGAATGATTTTTAACAGGATTTATTTTACAAATGTATTATGGACTTAAAATAGGTCCTGATAAAAATATTTTATAAAAAAATATGTAAATATTTAAACATTTTTTTATGAAATATTTAAAGGCACTCATTTAAGTGGACTTTAGGAAAAATTGTTGTAAAAATCAAACAATTTTTTAATGAAATATAATTGTTTAGTTTTTAGAATGTTTTTCTTTATAAAGATGGTATTTTGTATTTTTTTTTAAATAGATTTTATAAAACGAATTTAAAATTTTTGTTACTAGTGTTTGGATTTTATAATGGATTTAAATCATTTCTTTAATTGGTATTTTAATAAAACAATGATTTTTTCAAAAATATTACCATTGTTTTAGAAAATTTGAAAATTTTTCATTTGGTATTCATAACTATTAAAACATAGTGAATTAGAAAATTAGACCCTCATAGTTTATATATGGAATGGATAGTATAGACATATGATCCCTAGAAAAAAAAATTGGATATACCCTTGGAGAGTTGGGATGTTAATCGTGGTTTGGATAATGGTTTTTCTTGTGCTCTAGTTTTGCTAATTCTGTTTTTATGCTAGTGAAATTGTTGTGCTTATTGTTTTGATTATGCTTAGATGCTGGATATTTCGGTTGTTTTAGTTATCTTTACAGGACTTATTATGCTATTGGAGTTTTTGTTTTGGTGAAATTTTTATTTATTTCTTGACTTGATAATGGTTGCATATACTTAACTATGTTGTGAATATTATACTTCTTTCTAAGTGATAGATGTAATTTTTAGAATAGAAATAGTAGTGTCATCTGGAGATAATGTCTCATGGGATGAGAATCTATAAGTATCATGGCTTATGGGCTATAATGGGACTTAAAATTGGTTACCATGATCTTTTTCCATGCCCATAGTATAGATTGTGTGGAATTAAATGTTTTCGAAATGTATTTACTATAAACTGGGTAATTCAATGGATCATCAAATTCAATTTCATATTGATTTATCTAATTGATGGGTTATTCTAAAATATTCTAATAAAAGATTAATATTTTTAATATATTTGAAATGATCATATCTATATTTCCATATGTCCTAGGTTAAATGATGGGGTTAGGTGTCAGTCGTCAAGAGTAGTTCATGGTTGGAAACCTCTATTATATTTTTATAGGGTATAGATATCTTCATGGTAATATCTCTAGATTTAGTAATTAGATTTTTGTTTTCTTAGATACCTCAGTGGTTTTCACCCTTTCTGTTTAGTGGTTTAATTGTAATTCTTTGTTCTTATCTTCTCATGTATGGTTTCACTATGGAATGTTTGGTCTAGGTTTCCAAGTTCATGATCAACTATGTAGTGTTTATCTGGTCTCTCCAGTATATAAGAAGTGGGTTAGTAAAATTTTGGATCACAAATGATTCATAGATTAAATAGATGGTATGAACTTGTGTTATTTGAATAAGGATAATTTCATAGTTTTCAATCTCACGGATCTCATTCATGCCTTGGTTAATAAAGTCTAAGAAAGTTCCCCAGTATAATTTTCATATTATTTCCATTATCTTAAACCTTATGGTGGGGATCTGTAAACACTGGTAAAAGGACTAAAATTCTATATCTAGTGTATTGTGGGCCAATTTGGGTTCCCCTTATGTCAGGACAACCTCGACTAGATTTTCCATCCAGATTTAAAAAAGGTGATCATGGTAGTGATTATCGCACACATACCAATGGTAATGTTATGATGATATAAGTATTGTTTCAATAGGGGGTGTATATTCTTTATTGCTTCCTATTCCAATTTTGGGGGATTGTATATATAAAGTTTATGCGGTGGGTTATATTCGTGAATTGATAAACTTTCCATCTATACTAATTATCACCATATTTAACTGAAACCGGGTATTCAATTGTGGGTTAGTGGTTAATATATTTACCCATGAAACCCTATTACCTATTATGTTCATGGGACCATCTCTACCTTTCATATAGTTTACATAGGGTTATAATTTTTAATAGATGCTTCGTGTTTAGAGAATCATGCCATCACTTATTCCATATTCTAGTTTATCAAGTTGGTGTGTCGTTGTATGCTATGTAATTTGGAAATGATCATATATCTTCATATATTATCAGGGTTAAAGAACTATTAATAGTGTAAGTGAAGGATATTGGTTCATTAGTGGGTGCAACCATTTTAGTTTCTCGGTCATATTAGTGGGGTTTTATATGCATATCATTTCATTCTAGATTCAATTCAAAGCAGGTTTTCCTCTTTTTTACTTATGTTAGGATGAAGATTCAAATCTTGGTTACATATATTATGGGCTCATGTTTCTTTTTAGTTGGTTTTTCCCTTTTTAACTCTTTTACCTTCATATATTAGGACACGAATGATAAGATATTTCTGTATTAATGTGTACCTTTGGTATGTTTGGTATGCCTAAACTAGTATTTTAACCTTTTGTTTCTTCACTAGTAGTCTGCAAATTTCAAAGGATAGAAATCCTTTTTGGGTGGATAATTTAACTCCCTAATTTGAATTAATTTACCCTTTTATTATTTTTTAATTTATATAATACTTGGGTTGAGTTTCATGATTTTTGGATATTTAATGTGTTTTTGAAGTGTTTTAATGGATAAATGGTTTAAATAAAGTTAGAGGAAATTGTATGGGTTTCTCCAAATAGTCATGTGATAGGTTTATGGGTAAAAGATGGTCTGAATTTTTTTTCCAAACTATGTGAGTGCCATGAGTTTCTATATAATTGAAGTCTAAGGGAAAATAATTTTATGGCTAAATTTTTTTCAAACCCTATGAACTAACTGTGTAAGGGGTGGTTTAGAGGCAGAATCATGCACACAGTTAACACAAAGTTTCTCAAACAATGTGGAATAACCATGCTACATGCATTTAATTCTCTAAAAATTAGAGTTTAACTCGTTTTTAATCCTTTAAACCTCCATTTTTCACCTCATTTCTCGTTATCTCTATCTCCACTCCTCTAATAAGAATTCTTGCTTGTTCCATTTGATCTAAAATTGTTTTTTATAGATCTAAGTGTGTTGGGTATCTATAATCAATGGTATGTCTTTGTTTTCACAATTTCCCTTTATATCACATAATATAACCTCACTTTGAATGTTGTATATAATTATTTAGTTGTATATCTATGATCTATGATGTGTTTTGTTGAGATCTCGATTGTATCTATTGAAGGAAATGAGTTTTGAGCCTGAATATAGAGGTTTCATTATGTCATTCTTCATTTTTTAACCCATTTAGAGGTAGGTGGTTTTTTAAATCTCTTATCTTTTATTCGAATATAAAAGGATACTAGTTTTATTTAAATAAATCTATTCTTGTTTCAAATGATTTTACCCAGTTGAAAGTATGTTTTATTTTCTCTTACTAGTTGGTTTTTGAAATCTGGTTTATGGGAATCACCTATAACATGTTTGGAAAATTGATTGAATTATTTTATCAAATAAATATGGTTTTTTACATGTGTTATTGGCATATATGGTCAGTTTGTTTTTAGATTCATGTAGGATGGATCATGGTTGAAGTAACACCATCAAATGAGGAAACCCAGGATGGTTCACGATCAAAAGTACCACCATCAAATAGGGACACATGGGATAGGTCATGGTTATAAGTACCACCATCAAATAGGGACACATGGTATGGATCATGATTAAAATTTTCACCATAAAATAGGGACACATGGGACAATCATAGTTTGTAGTACCATCATTAAACTAGGTAACCAAGAAATGAACTGGTGAAAGGATGACTCACAAATCATGAGTATAGGGAGGCCTAGGTCATGAATTGTGTGTGTGTGTGTGAAAACATGTGGGGTTATTAAAAATTGAAATTAATGAATTTCCTTTGGTACTTGAAAAGAAAAATCATCTCCAGTTACATTTCTTTTGGAAAATTCATCCATCTTATTTATTAAATATTATGGAAACTACTTTATCTTATTTTGATATTCTTCCTATCAATTTTATAATTGTGTGATCTAAACATTTTCTAGTCTTAGTGACATGTGGGAAAATTATTCTAGTATATTTAAAACTAGGTATGATTACTCACCCCCTACATATGCACTTTGGTTCATCTATATAAATTTTTTGATATACTAAAGATAAATGGAGATTTATCACTTTTCTAGTAGAGCATGGGGGATGAAATAGTATTTGGTTATGGTACTTGG
This sequence comes from Viscum album, assembly GCA_963277665.1. Taxonomy (NCBI): domain Eukaryota; kingdom Viridiplantae; phylum Streptophyta; class Magnoliopsida; order Santalales; family Viscaceae; genus Viscum; species Viscum album. The sequence continues at coordinate 661,318,107 of OY728140.1, forward strand.
AGCAGGGTGGTCATTTTTATGTAGAGCTCGAGGTAGATCTACATTTGGTGTTATTTTTTCCATTTTTAGCCTACTATCTTTTATTCTTTTTAATTAATTTTTTTCATGTTTCACTCTATTATTATTGTTTTATTATTATTCCTTTGAGTTTTATTTTTTATAATTCATGTATCTTGTAGTCTAGTTTAGTTTTTTATCATTAAGTTCTATTTGATTAAAGGTAAAATGATCCCATAATGTTTTAGTAATCTATTTACATTTATTGAAAACCATTGGTGTCATGGGAATTTCATATAATACTATTATCACCTTTGATCTTTTAATGACAATGGATATGGTCAATATATTAAAAATGGTATCATTTTTGGTTGATTATTTATATTGAGATGGTATAAAGGAGATAGGGAATGTCATAACTTAAAATTTAAATCATAAATAATAAATAGATAACATATTTATGCTAACCTTAAAGTTACTAGGGTGGTTTGGATATAAAATGTGTTGTGAAACACCTCTAGGTTTGCCTCCACCTTATAGTTATGGGTTTATCTAATGGGGTTTGGTATTAAAAAATTGTAAAAATACATCCCACTAAGATGACCTCATTAATTTTATTTTATTGTGGTGATTTATAATGGGTTAGATTATAACCTTCTTTGTTGGCATGGGTAATTGTGCATCAAGATAATTTGAGAGATTCTAAGAGATTTCATAAAATGAATTTCAAAATGTGGAATTATTTCATATTTTTTTTAAAGATATTTAATAAAATTAATTTCAAATTTTTTTACAAATGTTTAGCATCAAAACTAGATCTAATGTGTTTTGTTCATTGAGTTTTTTAAAAAATGATCATATTATTTGAAAATATTATCATTATTTTGGGGATCTTAAACATTTTTCATCTGGTCATCAAAACTTTTATAGTATGATTATTTTTAAAATGAGACCCTCATAGTAGTTGTGTGGAATGGGAATTATGGACATACAATCCCTAGAAAATTTTTGTCATGTCTACCCTTAGGGGAGTTGGGATATTGACTATGGTTAGAAGGATAGTTATTTTTTTCTTAGGTTATTTATATTATTTTTTTCTAGTCCACATATTTTTCTTTTTTTTCTAATTCTGCTTGTGTTATGGCTATGCTGGTCATGTTAGTTATCTTTACTTTACTTTTTATTCTATTGGTTTTCTTGTTCTAATGAACATGTTCTATATTTTTTTATTTATAATGATTGTCTTTTCTTAATTATGTTGTGATTATTATGATTCTTTATCAGTAACATACATAATATGTAGAAATAAAATATTAGTTTCATCAAGAGATGATATCTCATGGGATTAGTATCAATATTTCTCATGTGAAATAGGATATCATGGGACCTCAAATTGATTACCATTCTCTTTTTACTTCACCATAGTATAGATTGGGTGTAATTCACTGTCTTTGAAGTGTATTTTTTGTAACCTGGGGAATGTAATGGTTCCTCACATTCAATGTTATTTCTCTAATTCATAGGTTACTTCACATCATTTAAGAAAATGTTCATATTTTTTATGGAGTTGAAATGATCATTTTTTTATTTTCATCTATCATAGGTTGAATATTGGTGTTAGGTGTTAGTTTTGAAGAGTATTTTAAGATTGGTAACCACCATTAGATTTTTCTAGGTTATGGGTGTATGCATGGTCGTGTCTCAAGATTTAGTAATTAATGAGATATTTTCTTTGATGCATCTTCATTTATTACCCTCTATGTTTAGTGGGATAATTTAAATTCCTTATTCTTGTATTGTCATGTCCGGTTTCTCCAATGACAACTCAATCTTGGTCTCATGGTTCATGATCAATTATAGAGTGGTTGTCTATTCCCTCTAGTCCCTGGGAAGTGGGTTAGTAAAAATTTTGACCATGAATGATTCATGAATTAAACTACTTGTATGAACTTGGGTCATATGAGAAAGGTTAAGGTCGCAATTTTATATCTAGTGGATCTCATTATTTCCTTGGGTTACCATGTCTAAGAAAGTTACCTAGAAGAATTTTTAGAGTTTTTATATTACATTAAACCTTATAATGGGGATTTATAAGTATTTTATAGAGGTTAAAAATTATCTCTCTAGTTTATAGGGGCCCAAATAAGGTTCCTCCTTATGTTAGGACAACCTCAATTAGATTTTACATCCAAATGTAGCAAAGGTTCTCATGGCAGTGAATATCACACACCGATCGGTGGGCCTATTAAGATTATTTAGTTACCTTTCCAGTAAGGGGGTAAATTCTCTACTGCTTCATGTTCCTATTTTTGGGATATTATCTATATAATTTTGGTGGTGGGTATGTTTAGTAAGTGATAACCTTTCCTTTTATACTGAATATTGTCATATTTAATAGAAGCTGAGTATTTCTTTCTGGAATAGTGGTTAATACATTTACCCATGAAACCCTATTCCCAAATAATTTCATGTGACTATCTTGACCATTCATAGATTTACCAAAAGTCTTCACTTATCTTTATATTCTTTAGGTTTAGACCATCTTACCATCAATAAGTTTCATTTTCTATTTTATTGAGTTTGTGTATCATTATGTTTATTATCATTTGAAAATGACTGTCTTTCTTTATATATACTTAGGTTTAAGGAAACTTCTATTATGTAAGATACTTATTTTGGTTCTTTGGTGGGTGGAATGATTCAATTTCTCAACCATATTAGTTCGGTTAATTTATGGGTACCGTTTCATTATGGATTCAATGCAGTTTATTTTTCTATCTTTTTTCCTTATGCTCGGATAAAGATTTGAATCTTGGTTATGTACGGGATAGGCTCTTATTTCATTTAATTCGGTTCTCCCATAGGGATTTGGTTGACCTTAATATATTTTGATGACTATGAAAAAAAAATCTTAGCTAACTCATACCTTTGGTATGTTTGGTATGACTAAACTAGTAGTTTTAACTTTTTTTTCTTCACCGGTACTCTCCATATTTCGAAGGATGAAAAAAAAATGGTGGGGAGAATGTAACACTCCAATTTTGAGTTACTTCACCAATTTTTATTTTTTTTAAGTTATATAATACAGGGGTTGTTTTTTTATTTTTATATGGTTTTTTATGTTTTATAAATGCTTTTAAGGGTGAATTTTTTTATCATAGTTAAGTGAAATCATGCGGGTTTCTATATATAGTTGTGTGATGGGTTTAGGATGAAAAGTGGGTATAAATGGTTTTTTCAAACCATGTGGGTGAAAAGAAGATACCAAGAAGGTGTAGTTAGAGGTGAAAAACATGATTGGAAGATGGTTTGTAAAACCATGTGAACCAACCATGCAAGTTGTGGTTTAGAGGCTAGTAACATGTGCACAGTTAGCGCATTATTTCCCAAACTATATTGACTAACCATGTCACATGCATTTAATGATCTAAATATTATATTTTAACTCAATTTTAACCCCCAAAATATTTATTTTTCACCTCTTCTCTTATGATATCAACCTCCACTCCTCTCCTAATCATTATTGGTGGTTCCCTTTGATCAAGAATCCATATTTGATAGATCTAAGTATGTTGGATCTCTATAATCAATTGTAAGTAACTTTTTTCTCTCTTTATATCTTGATATACATATATTATACCTCATTTAATGTTAAATATAATCTATTGTATATAGATATGTGTTCTAGGTTTTTTCTTAATGATATATTGATCGGATCTATTGATGGGAAGGAGTTTTTGAGCCTAGATTTAGAGAATTCATTATGGGTGTCACCCATAACATGTTTTGAAACTTTATTAAATGAGTCTCTCAAAGAATTATGGTTTTTGACATGTGTTAATGGAATATATAGGATTCATGTGTTCATGTGTTCATGTGCATGTGGGGTGGATCATGCTTATATATTCCACCATTAAATGGGGAAACACGAGAGAGATCATGGTCAGAAGTACCAATTTAAAATATGGGAACATGGGGTGGATCATGGTCAAAATTACCACCATCAAATAATGGCACATGGGAAAGATCATTGTCAGAAGTACCATTTTTAAATATTTACATATGAGATAGATCATATTCAAAATTACCACCAATAAATTGGGTCACCGAAAATGGATTTTTGAAAGGATAAATCACCACTCTCAAGTATAGAGAGGTACAGGTCATTTATTTTGTGTGTGGGGGGTGTGGGTGTGTGAAAACATGGTAAGGTTATTCAAAATTGAAATTAATGAATTTATTCTAATACTTGAAAGGAAAAAATCAACTCTGGTTATACTAATTTTGGAAAACCTATTCATCTTCTATACTTAATATAGTGGAAACTACTTTTTCTGATTTTGATATTCTTCTTATCTATTTTATAAATCTATGAGATAACCTATATATAGTCTTAGTGGTATGTCAAAAAAGTATTTTGGTGGATTTTCTACTGGGTATGATTACTCATCTGTTGAATTTTTACTTTGGTACATATGTAGACATTATTTGACAGGTTGTAGATAATGGGAGATATATCACTTTTCTAGCGTAGCTGGGGGATATTATAGTATTTGGTAATGGATCTTGGATCTAGGTGGTCTTTATTATGTGGATATTAAGGTAGTTCCATATTTATAAAAAAATTACATTTTGGTTATGTCACCTTTTAGTCTTATTTTATTACTTATACTGAATAATGCACTTTAGTATTGATGATTTTATAGTATATCTTTGAGTTGTATTGTTTATACTTCATTGATCATGTAGTTTGGTTTGGTTTTTTTATTATATCTTGTTAGGTTGTGTTTGATTAAAAATAAAATCATCCCCCAAAGTTTCATTAAGACCTTGAAAATTATTATTATCCTTTGGTGTCTGGTGGATGTAATGTAAATTTAGTATCACCTTAGCTCTATTAAAGATGATGGATAGGGTAGGGATATTTTATAAAAAAATCTATAAAAATAGCTATTGAATACTTTGTTTGAATAAATTTTATATAAAACACAATAGAATGTGGTTTAATAATTACTATAATAACTTTTCTCATCACTAGAAAACAATAATGTTGTGATTGTCTTTAAAATCCTAGATATTTTACTAGTACTAAAAAGCATAGATAAAAGCCTTATTTGTCAGTGCTAAAAACCCACCAATAAAGGATACATTTATTTGTGTGACTTTTAGTGCTGATAAAAGGTTCTTTTATCAGCACTAATGTTAGTACTTATAAAATCCCTTACTAGTTTTTTTATAATTCTAGAAGATATATATGTAACACTCTAAAGTGGTCAATAAAAAAATAAAACATATTTCTATTTGAAGAATAAATATTACATTAAACAAAAATATAATTTACATTTACATTTCACCATCCTTTCAATAAAAATATTACATAAATTAATTTCATTATAATATAATTACATTGATGTAAATTTCAATTAAAAATAAAAAAAATTACAACCAATACAAGAAAAACAACTATAATAGGCCTTCTCTAATGATCAACCCAACATCATACCAAAGAAGAGTGTGCCTGTAATAAAAAAATGTTTATTTTAGTAATCATTCATAAAAACAATTTAAATGTCATGTATTTCATTAAATATTTCAATTTGAATGATATGAAATAACTTCCTCCAACTTAAAAATGAAAAATTTGGTTATCCTTTTTAAGTATCATGAAAATCTGAGAGCATTTTCTTGGTTTTGAGTATGTGACATATATTTTGAACTAAAATATAAATTTTAAAAGAAATCATACACTTTCAAATATACTATAAATTTCATGTGTTGGATTGATATGTGGTTAATTCTGACACATCACAAAGGAATCATGAATCATTTTCATAAAACATTAAAATGATATGAACATGTTTTTTCAATTTTGACTATGTGACATGTGTGTGAGCTAAAATATTACTTTTATAACAAAAACATGTACTTTAAGTCCTAAATAATCACACTATGTGTCGTATTGACATGTGTTTAATTCCTAGATGACATAAATAAATCACATATTTTTTCCCTAAAGTATCAATACAATCCAATTGTATTTTATTAATTTTGATTATATGATGCACATTTTGGCTTAAAATGTCACTTTAAAACTAAAAACATTAACTTTTAGAAAATTTGGCATCATCATGTGTCAAATTGATGTGCAGTTATTACCTAAATTCTAAAAATCAATAATTAATTTTTTTAATTAATTTTCTAGAAAATATGATCATGTTTTATCATTTTTGAGTTTGTAATACATGTTTTAATCTAAAATGTCACTTTTAAATGAAAACAACAAATTTCAGTCATATGAGTCATGCCATGTGTCAGATTGGTGTTTGGTTAATTTCTACTTGTTAAAAATAAATCTCATATTATTTCATAAATTATTACGACAATCCTATCATGATTTCTTTTTTTTTAGTATGTGGCAGGAATTTAGGACAAAAATATCACTTTTAAATTGAAAACATACACTTTCAGTCACTTTGGGAACACCATGTATCAGATTGATCTATGGTTAATTCCTAAACATCATAAAATAATCATGGATACTTTTTTAAAATTATCAATATAATTCAAGTTTTTTTACTTGATTTTCAGTGTGTGATGTGTGATTTGAACTAAAATGTCACTATTAAATGAAAACACACAACCTCAATCATAGAGTTTAAATTGTGTGTTATGTTTGATTTATATTAATTCCTATTTGTCACAAATTAATTACATGTATTTTACCTAAATTATCAATATAATCATTACTTATTTTCTCAATTTTTGTTATGTGACATGCATTTGGAACTAAAATGTCACTTTTAAATGAAATAATTATTTTTAGTCATATTGGCCACACCATCTGTCAGATTGATGTGTAGTTAATTACTATACATAAGAAATGAATAAAGAATATTTTTCCTAAATTGTTAGGAAAATTTTAATGTGTTTTATTGGTTTTGATCATGTAACACACGTTTTGGATTAAAATGTCACTTTTCAACTGAAAACATACACTTTCAGTCAATATGGTTACACTATGTGTCAGATTATTTTGAGGTTAATTCATACATTCCCAAAATTAATTATAAATATTTTCCATAAAGTATAAATAAAATCAAAGCATTTTTTCTCAGTTTTTAGTATGTGATGCATGTTTTCAACTAAAATGTCAATTTTAATTAGAAAATTTGAACTTTGAGTCATATAATCCATTCCATGTTTTGGATTAACATTAGGTTAATTTCTAGTCATAAAAAAATTCATTTAATTTTACAATATTATCATGGAAATATAATAATTATTTTTTCTATTTGAGTGTGTGACATGTGTTTTGTCCTAAAGTGTCACTTTCAAACTGAAAATATGAACTTTCATTCAATATGGCCACTCCATGTGTCATATTGATTTCAGGTTGACTCCTACACAAAAAAATGAATAAAGGATAATTTTCATAAATTTTAAATATAATTTGAACACATTTTCTCACAATTTAGTTTTTGGCGCATGTTTTTAACAAAAATGTCGATTTTAAAAGAAAACATGCACTATCAGTCAATCTGACCACACTGTGTGTCTGATTGATGCATAGTTAATTTATATATATCAAAAAATAATCACAAATAATTTTCATAAAATATTGAATTAATTTATGTGTGTTTTTTTGGATTTGACTATATAACATGCGTTGTGAGCTAACATGTTACTTTTATTCTAAAAACACACACTTTGAGCATGTCGGTCACACTGTGTGTCTGATTGACATAGAGTTAATTAAAACATTTCAAAAAAATAAGGTATTATTTTACTTAAGTATAGAATAAATACAATCACTTTTTCATAGTTCTAAAAATTTGGAACATGTTTTGGCTTAAAATGTCACTTTTAAAATAAAAACATTCACTTTCAGTTAATCCATATACATTCTATGTTAGATTGATATGAGATTAATTCCTACATGAAAAAATAAATTATATTCCATTTTAATAATGTATAAAGATAATATTAAAATGTTTTCTTGTTTTTTAGTTTGTAACATGTGTGTTAGACTAAATGTTTCCTTTAAAATGAAAACATACACTTTCAGTTACTCTGGACACACTACTGGAAAATTGGGCTATAGCCACGGTAAAAAACTGTGGCTATAGGGGTCAAAACCGTGGCTATAACCTATGGCCACAGTTCCAGCTAGTTGTGGCACCTATTGGCGTGGCTATAGCCCTATTGCCACGGTTTCACTAAACTGTGGCTATAACCCCCATATCTGTCCACCGTGTCAGTTAGGCTATAACCACGGTTGTCCCCCGTGGCAACAAGGTTATAGCCACGATTTATAACCGTGGTTGTAGCCCAATAAAACCATGGCTATAGCCCAAAATTAATTTTCTCCCATCGAGATTCGATCTATGTACCTTCGATGTGTAGAGAAAACACCTTTCCACTACTCCACAGACGTCTTTACAGATATATATATATATATATATTGTTAAATATATTATTAAAAACCATGGCTAGCATGTACACCATTCCTATAAACCTTCCCACCATATTTTTGCGGGTTAATTTTTTTCCCGTGCAAGGGCGGGAGATCTATAGCCATGGTATTGATGAACCATGGCTATAGTTCATGAAAAAAATACCCTATATCCACTGTTTTACTAAAACCATGGCTATAGACCAACCCTATAGCCACGGTTTCACCCAAACCGGGGCTATAACCCTTTGAAAAAGACCTTATAGCCACGGTTTGGGTGAAACCGTGGCTATAGATTTCAAAAAAAAACATATAGCCATGGTTTCACTAAACCGTGGCTATAGCCTTTGAAATTAAACCCTATAGCCACAGTTTTGTTTAAAACTATGGCTATAGCCTCGTTTTCTAGTATTGACACACCATTTTTTATATTCACTTGATTTTAATTCCTATAAATCACAAATAAACCATCAATCATTTTAATAAATTATCAATACCATCAAAGTGTGTGTGTTTTTATTTTTGAGTGTGTAATTCTTATTTTGAACAAATACTTTACTTTTTAAAGGAATCATGTGCTTTTAATCATATCAAACACATTGTTTTTCAGATTGATGAGCGGTTAATTCCTACATTTAAAAAATGAATAAAAATTTCTTTTCATAATGTTGTAATAAAATAAAATCTTATTTTATTATATTTGTGTTTTTTACATTTATTTTTTATTAAAATTCACTTTTGAATTGAAAACACACACTTTTAATAAATTCGAACACATCATGTACTGAATTGATATGAAATTAATTTCTACATATCATAAATAAACTATTTATAATTTTGTTAAATTATCGAGATAATCCAAACATGTTTTATGGGTTTTGAATATGTGATGTGTGTTGTGAACTACAATGTTTCTTTATTTTAAAAACACACACTTTGTGTCATACCAACCATACTATGTGTATGATTGAAAAAAGGTTAATTTCTACACATCATATATAAATTATCAATCATCATTATAAAGTATAAAGACATTCCAAGTGGTTTTAATTTTTTTTAGTGTGTAAAGTGTGTTTTTCAATAAAATTTTAATTTAAATAAAACCATGCACTTAGAATCATAGTGGACACATTGTGTGTCAGATTAATATATAGTTGATTTATACACATCACAAATGAATCCAAAATAATTTTTATAAATTATTAATGAAATAAAATAATGTTTAATTGTGTTTGAGTATATGACATGCATTGTGAACTAAAATGTTTCTTTGAGGAGAGTGGAAAGCCTTAAACAACATTAGAAAATTTTAAAGGGAGTAGGAAAAAATGTATACAAGTACCCAAAAGGAAGTTAGAATAAATATATAAAAGTGATAGTCTCATTCTTAAATCAGTTAACGTAGTAAATTAAATAACATGATTTTTTATCATTAAATCAAAAATTTGTCTCACTGTCATGTAAATAAAAAGTCTTGTAATCTAAAGGGGATTCAATGAATTACTTCTAAATATAAACAAATCAAAACAAATAAAAAATAAACCCATTGAGAGAACATTAAATAGTGCCTGAGTGTATCACAATTTTTTATTCCTTCATCGAGAATTGTTTTTCTCCAAGAATTTTATTCCTATGAAGAGGAAATAAGAACTATATATAGAGTTCGACGTCCTTATTGAAGGATAAAATAATTTCCCCTTAAGAATATAACTTCATGTAAACTCTATTAGTTTGGAATTTATCATTTTTTTGCTTCATTCGTAGATCACTAAATCTATTATCAATACGAGTAATATAGATAGACTAAAGCACTATATGTTTTACTTATATTTATGATTTCTCTAGTAATACAGGAGTAAAGCAAAACAATTATTAATTCCAAACTAGTGGAGTTGACATGAAGTGAGATTATGAATGTGAAATGATTTAATCCTTCAAAATATTACTCAGGTTGATGTGGAATCAATTCATACATTTCATTAATTAACCAATAGTCATAGACCTAATTCTCTAATTTAAAATGAAAATAAAATTAACTAAATAGTTATTAGATAAACTAAATCTTAATAATCTCCATGAAATAATAAAATAAAAATGTGATAGGAAATCCCATATTCATAATGTCTACAAACATTCTAACACTGTGTAAGTTTCCCACCAATTTCTAAACAAATGTAAATCTTCTTTTGAATAAATATACTATCGTTATAGTCCACATATTTCATGAAAAAATTAGATAAACAAAAAATTGATAAATATTTTAAAATGAAATTGTAAATATTGTAACAAAAAAATATTATAGAACCTATTTTTATTAAAATAAATATTTTTTTGAATAACTTGTATCATATAAAACACTAAACTGTAATGAACCATGATATATTTTACAATGTAATAAAAAAATTAACATATCATGAGAATAAAATTTTATATATCAAATCCATAAGAAGATTAAAACCTCAAATAAATAGAAAGATAGTTAAAATGAAGTGTTTTAATTACTTACATATTATTAGAATTATTTTAAAGAATAAGTTTATGTATTCTAATACCAATAAATTGAATATATTTAATGGTTAAATTTGGTTAAAATATTTTATTTTTTAAACATTATTATTTTTAAAGAATTATATTTTTATAGATTATTTATTTTTATCTTAATAAATTAAATTAAACACTTTTAAAGAATTAATATAATTAAATGATTCAATGAAAAAACTACAATATTAACACTCATTTAATTAGTAATTGATATGAAATATGATTAAGTACATGAATTTTTTAAAAATTCATTTTCTAATAAAATTAGTTTTTAATTAGATTATATGTTTTCATTTAAAAGTTGAATTAATAAATTTTGTAATTTTAATTTAATAAAAGGGAAATAATTTTTTAAATCAGCCTATCTAGATTACAGTAGGGTAAATTTCTAGGATTTTTCTAAAAATAATGAGAGTCTAATTGTACTCCTGGTTTGATACTTCTTGGGGAAATACTTTAGAAAATTTATAAACTCTTTAAAGACCATAATGAAAGAATAATTCCTATTGTTACCTTATAGAATATGTTTTATAAATTTATTTTAACATATTAAAATATTCTATAAATAATTTTATAAAATAATAAATTAAAAATAATAGAAATCACACAATCAAAACAAAATAGGATAATTTAAAAGAAAACATATCTTCAATACATTATGTAACATCCTTACCCTCCTAATTGGCTTGAGTTAGGGTAGAAATTCTTCTTGGCCTTAAGTGACATCCCCCAATTGCCAAAGGCTGGAAAAAATGTCTAGGTCTTCATGAATGGTGGTGGAATATTTTCCCTTTGAAAGGAAAACAACAAACCACATGTTTCATTACCAAAACAACTATGTGATTCATGTCAACAGTGTATTATAATTCAATCACATGCCAATGAAAAAAATAAAAAACCATACCAATACCAAATCAGAGTACCAAGTAGAAGACTAAAACAATAAAACTTATGAAACAATGATATGAATTCTCTGCCTCATGCCAATCTTCATGTTCCAACTCCACAACTTCCCAAGAATCATGATATACCACTATATAAATGAGATACTTTACTTTTAATTATGCCTCGGAATACAACATCTACAAAAGCACCTAAATTCCAATGAAGGGGATGAGTAATAATACTCAGTTTTCTCTTCCCAAATGACTTCCCAACTCATGCCACTCAGGTAGAACAATTTAGAACATTTTTATAAACAATTTATATACAACCATTAAAAAATTTAATAATTTCCAACAATCCAAACAAGTCATTACCAAAACAATTTTTACCTAAATCAACGCATTTTCAAGGAAAGAAATCAATAAAGTAATTAACAATTTCTCCCATTACATATTATCCTAATACATTTCATTTAATGAAACCCAATACATGAAAATCATCATACACTCAACGCAACCACCCAAGATTGGTGTGACCATTTGTAGTAGAACTTCATGTCCAACCCCATCCCATTTTTATTGTGGTACTTTAGAACCACATTACAATTCTTTGATGGTGGTAATTTATAAACACTAAACATCCCTATCCTAACTCATAAATAACCATTTAATACAAACAATCATGAAAATTAACATATACCAAAAAAACATTACCAACTAATAATTTCAAAACCCAATCAAACTTTCAATCCAAACAACATTTCAATAAAACATCGTTTTTATTGAAAACCATTTTCAAAAAATTCTTCATAAATAAACCTTGCAAACAATTATAAAATCATCATTTTAAAATCCAAAAACAAGACATAATGCACAAAATTATCATATTTCTCCCAAAAACCAAAAATCAACACCAAAGGGGTTTCACACAAGCTTTTCACATCAATTTCACAACCCATTCTAAGAAAAACTATTAATTTGAAATTAAGACTTCTAGTTCTAGAAAGAGGAGTTGAGAGTAAAGACACCTACCTTTAGGGTACAAGTGAAAATGACTAATGGAACAAGCTCTCACCAAATCCAGGTGAAAACTCCAACAAAAACCCTAGATATATCTACAACAAAACTATATGAAAGAATCTGACAGATAGAGAGAGGGAGAGATAAATATAGAGAGAAGATTGTATTTAAGAAAAACTATGAAACTACTAAGAAAAGATACTTAACAAAGGATATTCACCTTAAAATAACCATGAAAACCATTTTAAACACTTCCAAAATGAGTGGGATAAGTTCCATAACATTGGAGTAGATGAAATCCCAAGTGAGGGTTGCTTGGAAGAAAAAATGGGGTGTTTTGGGTTAATCCTGACCAACCTTCACTTTTTTTAAACCCATTTTTTAACCCGTGAATAGTTGTCTGTAGAGTTAGGAAAATCATACACTAATCGTGAACCTAATTCAGTCCCAAGAGGGTGCCCCGCATGGTTGGATCACACTGTTAGACAAACTATTTGACAACTGTTCATAAGTCCACTATCCCAAGTTGCACGTTTTACCTGGGGTGGATGAATGGTTTATTAAATTGTGTGCCTTAACCATGAACCAACCCATATCCCACTACCTTCTTGTGCACAGTTTCATGGAGAAGGCACATGGTTTTCACTAACCGTTCTCAAACTATGCTCCCTTATAAAATCCTCAAAAACATCTCAAAACCCTTCCAAACTCTCCCAAACAATACCCAAACACTTTATACAAATAAAAGGAATAAATAAAGGGTTACATAACACATACTACAAGTGCTACATTATTCCCACCATTGGCCATTTCGTCCTCATAAAGTAAAAAACCATCGCTTTCCTAAAAGAGATCATGCCATTTCTCAACCATTTCTTTTTCCTATTCCAAAGTCTCCCCATGAATCTTACAATGATTTAAAAATACCTGCACTAGAACAATAATTTTACTATTAAATACTTTCTCTTTCCTATCCACAATCTGCACTTTCACATGCACCAATGAGGAATATGACTCTAGCTCAACATTATCCTATCGAATAACATGGTCAGGATCGGGATGATACTTATTTAACCAGGATACATGAGATACATTATGCACCACATTGAACCATGGTGGAAAATCTAATTAATATTTTACCTCTCTAACCCGCTCAAGTATCTCAAAAGCCCCAATAAATCTCAGAGACAACTTTACCTGATTTCTGAAACAATGATGTTCCACCCTCATAGAGATTATCAAGAACACATGATCACCCACCTCAAACAAAAATGGCCATCAATGATGGACCGCATATGATTTATGATGACTCTGAGTTGTCTCCATTATTTTCCTGATCAACTTAATTTTCACAATTTTCTCTTAGATAAGTCTCATCCCCACTATAAAAGTTTCACCTGTTTCCAACCAACAAAGTGGAGAATAACACAGACACTAATACAATGCTTTAAATGGAGCCATATGTTTCGATGCCTAATAACTATTATTATATGAGAACTACACCAATGAAAAGTGATCCTCCCATAAACCACCAAAATCCATCACACAAGCCTCCAACATGACTTACAATGTTTTTATAATCCTCTTAGATTTCCCATCCATTTGAGGATGATACGCCATACTCATTATCAAATGATTTCAAAGGGATTTATATAAGGATTTCCCAAAATGAGACATGAACCATGGATCTAAATCTGATACAATCAAAACTGGAACACCATTCCTCTTTACCACCCTAAGGATATAAGATTGTGGATAGATCCTCCAAATTATGGGATTCATGAATAGGGATGAAATGGGCTGAATTTGTGAGTCGGTCTATAATCACCCATAAGGAATTATGTTTCTTAATCGTTCTTGGTATACTTGTAAAACAATGAAAATCTATCTGCTCTCATTTCCATATCATGACAGGTAAAGATTGAAACATACCTACTGGTCACTAATGCTCTATCTTGACTTGATAAAAAGTCAAGTATCTAGATACAAACTTACCCACTTTCTTTTTCATAACGTCACACTAAAACTACTATTTCAACACCTTATATATTTTATGAATTCTAGGTTAGACAACCCATATTGAAAGATGGTATACACTAAGAATTTTTTATTAAAAAGTCACTAGTATAACCATCCAATTTTGAAACCATAAAACTAAATTTCTATCCAATTTCCATCCCCCACTGGTCTCCCCACCATCGAGTTTCAACCTCATATCCACTCATTCTGAATCGGATTCCTACACCTCTTTAACTATTCCAACTAAATCAGGAACCAACAAAAATGGAAATAAAACTTCTATCTCATAGCGTTATTCACATTCTAAATGCATGTCGTCTATAATTGACATCAACTTCCACTAATAAGAAGCTTCTTTTCTACCTTATCATATGAATTTATGATTAATTAATCTACAATTGAATTGACTTTACCCAGTGTGTACATCAAGTCAAAGTCAAACATCTGGAGATACTCTATCCATCTCCTTTATCTCAAATTAAAATCTATCTATGATAAAGTATGCTTTAAGATCTTATGGTTGGTAAACACTATGAATTTCTCACTGAAGAGATAATGATTCCATGTTATCAAAGCATGCAACACATCCGCAAACTCCAAATCATGTTTTGAGTAATTATTCCCATTCAATGTCAACATCCATGATCCATACACATCCATATGATCCCTTGAATGAGAACACATCCCAACCCTACTCTTTATGCATCACAATACACCACATAACCTTTCCCTAGTTCTAGAAAAACCAGTACTGATGTTGATGTAAGGAGACCCTTAATCTCTTCGAGAGACTTCTAAAACTAATCATTCCATTAAAATGGAACATTCTCCCGTATCAAAGTTTTCATCAGTGAATCTAATCATGATAAGTCAGGAATAAAGCATCAGTAAAAACTAGATAAACCTAGGAAAATTTGTATCTCAAAATCATTCTTTGGTGGTTTCTAAGAGATAATATCATCTATCTTTTTTGTATCCACTAAAACTCGTTTCTCAAAAATAACATGGCCAAGGAAACATACCTCTTGTATCAAAAAATAACACTTTGATAATTTTCAATAGATCTGATGGTCTCTCATGATTCCTAACACTATTTATAAGTGTTTCTCATGCTCATCCATTGTCATGGAATACACCAATATATCATCGATAAACACCACCATGAAAGAATCTGGATATCTCAGAAATATCAGATTCATCAATTCCATGAAGACCGCTAGTGAATTTTTAAGAGAAAATGGAATAACCATATAATCATAATGTCCATATCAACTCCTAAAGGTTGTTTTTATAATATCCACCCTCCGTACCCAGAGCTGATGATATCATGATCGCAAGTCAATTTTAGAGAACCATCAAGCTCCCCTAAACTGATTGAATAGATCATCAATATGTGAGAGTGGATATTTTTCCTTTATTGTAACTTGGTTAATCTTATGATAATCAACACATAGATGTAGAGTTCCATATTCCATTTTAACAAACAAGACTGGTGCTTCCAATGGTGATGTTCTAGGCCGAATGATCACTTTATTTTTCATATATTCTAAATGAAAATTCAATTCCCTCAATTTTTTGGTTCCATATAGTAATATATAAGTGAGAAATTAATGTACCCTGAAAGGATATCGATCATAAAATCCACTTCTCTTATAGGTGCAAACCCTAAGAAATATTTGGGAAATACATATTAAAACTGGTCAATAACTGCAGGAAAACGTCTTCTGCCAATGTCTTCCATCGATACTGAAGACAGATCCACCATCAAATATGATATCATCCCAACTGCTAGTTCTAACAAGCCTGTTTCACCCACCTTTTCATTTTTCTTCCCTTTAAAGAAATGATTGATACCATCATCAGCCGTAAAACTAGTTGTTCATGAATAAAATTCGATGTAGGCCTTAAACATTGTCAACCTATCAACACCTAGTATTATATCATAAACAATTATATCAAACACTAATAATTACAATATCAACTCAACCCCATATAAATATATATGGCATTCTCTACACAGAAATTCTTGACACACTCTTTGACCCAGAGGAGTTTGAAGTTTCAAAATAAAAGGCATCATTTCCACATTTAATCCCAATAATTAAAAAACATGAGAATAAATGAAATAAATAGATGAACCTATATCATAAAATGATTCCATAAATATAAAATTCAAAATAATTGTATCTCGCACCATTGATGGTCAGGGTTGATCATCAATAGCAACTTTCTTAGCTCCAAAAACTTGTTTACTAGCCACACTTTGCTCTTTATTACCCTACTGAAACTTCTCCTATTGAGGATTCATGGTGTTTCTATAATCCCCTTGGATAGATCTATTCTCATGGTGAGGGTTATTTTTCTACCCTCATCCCATGGAAGCATAAGAGGTCTGCAGCCCCTGATAATTGTCATGAACAGCTAACCTCGGAGCATTGCAATAGTAACATTGAAGATGTCCAATATGGTTGTAATCATGACATGATCTAGGTTTTTACAAAAATTTTGACTTCATGTGTCTTAGAGAGACACATTGAAAATATCCTAGATCACTCTTAGGACTTGGAGAAAGATTCACTGATCCTACTAACTGATTCTGATCCATACTCTCACCTAGGAAATAAGTGTCTCTCTTATGCTTTCTCCCCACGTTAGAGTTCCCACTATTTCTAGTGGGTATCAACATACCTAATCCACTCATATCCCCCAAGGTATCTCTTTCATCCACTAGATATCTATTTAACATATCTATATAATATGTTATACAACACACCACAATCTTCAAATGGATTTCATACCTCAGGCTTGATTAAAAAATGTGTGTCTTCAAAGATGCACTAGGTGAAACCTTGGGTGTAAACCAAAAAATGTTCTTGAATTTAGCCACATATTCTATCACCAAAAGGTTCTACTGGTTCAATATAAAGAAATATAGTTTTATTTAAATTTGAATGTGTGGGGATATAATGTTTTATTGAACAATTCCATGAAATCCTCCCATAACAGGCCTTGGTCAACTTTATTCTGGACCAATAACTCCCACCACTGACACACAATGTCATCCAAACATAAATTTCACTAGATTGAATTTCAAATCTTCTGGTGTTCCGAGAAAATCTAAGAGTCAATTTATCCTATTCACCCACACCTCTACCTTTTCTGGTTCTGAATCACCCTAAAAAATGGGAGGATTCTACTTATGAAACTGAACAAAATGATCAACATGATTCTGTTCATATTTTGGTTTTCATCTAACTACAGCTTGAAAATCTTTCACTCTGATCTAAACCAACTACTAGTTCACCTGTGGTTTAGGTGCCACACATTTTTCGTAGCTTACTCTGGTTGGTTTGTATGATGCTTACTAGGTTCCATTTTCAATTATCAATACAAAGAACATAAGTTTCAATATTTAGAAAATGAAGGCTTACAATTTCAAATTATTTTGCATTTCAACTACCACAACCATACTTTCCAAATTCCAATATTTCCATGTTCAATAATATTTGAAAAATCCACCATATTTTTAAAAATCAACCCATTTTCCAATATACTAAAATCATTCTCTTTTCAAAATTACACTTTTGAAATAAATTTCCATATGTTTCAAAAATACAAAAATTCATACCCAAAACATAAATCATTACTACAAATGAAATATTAAAACCTAGTGGGAATTCATTTTTGCAAGTCATTGCATGTTTTTCTCATTATCTAAACCCAATATAATGAGATCATGCTCCTATAAGTGTATCCAAACACTTATGTACCCAAATCCCTAGTAACATGCACTTTAGCATAAAAAGGTTAGCTATGTCTTTTTATACTATACAATTCAACTTCCAACAATCCTACTCCATTATATCATCCCCAACTCAAGGAATATGCCATGAATGAATGAAAACTCCAATACTTACAGTTGAAGCTAAAGGACCGAACAAACTGATACCACTTGTAAAATCTCGCCCCTTACCATTGGCTTGAGTTGAGGCGGAAATGATACTTGGCCTTAAGTGACATCCTCAAGGGGAAAAAGACTAGTAATGAATGTTGAGGGATTCATGAATAGTGGGGGATTATTTTCCATTTGAAATGAAAACAACCAAAAAAACATTCCATTTCCAAAACAACTATGTGATTCATGTCAACAACATGTTATAATTCGACCACATGCCAATGGAGGAAATACAAAACCATACCATTACCAAATCGTAGTACCAAGCAGAAGACTAAAACAATAAAACTCAATATATAATGACATGATGCTTCCACCTCATGAAAAGCTCCATGCTCTGTCTCCACAACTGCCTAAGCATCATGATGTACCACTACATAAATGATATGCTTTTCTTTGACCTATGTCTCAGAATACAACATATGGAAAAGCACCCAAGTTCCAAAGAAGGGGGTGAGAAATAATACTCAGTAGAATTTCCCCAAATAACTTCTCTACTCCCGCCACTACGATATAAAAAGTCATCACATTTTTATAAACAATTTATATAAAATCATTAAAAAAATTAACACTTTCCAACAAGACAAATAAGTCCTTACCAAAACAACTTTCACCCAAATCAACACATTAACAAGTAAAGTATCAAAGAAAGTTATTAACCATTTATCTCATTCCAAATTGGCTAAATCCATTTCATTTCATGAAACCCAATACATGAAACTCATCACACACTCAACACAACCACCCAAGAATGGTGTTACCATTGACGATGTAACTTCACATCTAACCTCGTCCCCTTTTTATTGTGGTACTTCATGACCACATTCCAATTATTTGATAGTGGTACTTCACAACCACTAACCATCCCTATCCTAACTCATACTTAACCATTTAATCAAAATAATCATTCCAATTAACATATACCAAAAATATATCAACCAAAAATTTCCAAACCAAATCAACCTTTTAAACCAAACAATATTTCAATAAAACAGAATTTTTATTGAAAACCATTTTCAAAAAATTTTCTATAAATGAACCAGGCAACTGATTTTAAAATCATCATTTTAAAATCCAATAACAATATATAACGCACAACACTATCATATTGCCCCCAAAATCCATAAATCAACACCATAGGGGTTTCACACAATCCTCATACATCAATTTCACAACCCATTCCAAGAAAAATAATTAATTTGAAATTGATACATGTAAAACTAGCCAGAGGATTTGAGAGTGAAGCCATGGACCATTAGGGTTTTGGAGAAAATGGCTAATGGAATAAGATCTCACCAAATCTAGGTGAAAACTCTACAAATCCACCTTAGAATACTCCCCCTAACATCAATAAATCCAAATATCACCATGATTGGAAAAAAACACTAGATCTATCTATAATGGAACTAGATCTAAAAATTGTGAGAGGGAGAAGATTAGATCTAAGAAAAACTATGAAATTACTAAGAAATGAGGCTTACAATAGGAGATTCTCCTTCAAATCACCAATAAAACCCTTTGAAATTCTTCTAAAATGAGTGGGAGAGGTTCCCTAACCTTGGGTGAGAATTAATATTGGGTGAGGGGCACTTGGGATAAAAAATGGGGTGTTTTTGGTTAATCTTGTCCAACCATATTTTTTTTTAAAACACACTTTTTAACTCGTACATGGTTTTTCGCACAGTTATGCAAACCATGTGCCAATTGTGTTACTAATTCTGTCCCAAGAGGGTGCCTTTCACGGTTATCCTATATAGTTAGAAAAAATATGTGATAGTCATGAATAATCCCACTATCCCAAGTTTCATGTTTTACCTAGTGTGGCCACATGGTTTGGAAAAATTTGTGCTTTAACTATGCATCGACCCATATCCCACTGCCTCATTATGAATGGTTTTTGAGATAATCTTCATGGTTTTCAATAACCATTCTCAAACTGTGCATCCTTAAAAAATCCCAAAATCCGTCCCAAAATCCTTCCAAGCTCTCCCAAACCTTACCCAACCACTTTATACATATAAAATGAATAAATAAAGGGTTAGATACGTCAAACTGAAGTTTCTACACTTTATCTCTTCAAAATAAATAATAATAAATAATTTTCAATGGTTACAATAAATAAAAAATGAAAAAAATAAATAGAATCCACTACTTGATTTATATTTAAAAAAACATAATTTTATTATACGAAATATGAAAATGTGATAAAATAAAACAACACATAAGGTATGTTTTCATTTTCTAAATTACAATTCCTTAAGACTTATTATTTATTATACACTAATTTACTTATATATGGTCTAAATATTACCTTATTGACTTATTATATATTATATAATTTTTATTCTTTTATATTTTCATTTTTATTTAATCTCTCCTTATTCTTTTTCCTTTGATTTATACATTTCTTGAGTTCTAATGGTTGTTGTAAACTTAATTTACTTTCATTAAGTTAAAACCATTATTCTCAAAATTCATCCTTATATGTTTGGTTTCATCCACCCTATGATTGTATTATATTTTATTCCCTATTTTTTTGTGTGTTTACAAGTCTTCTTGACATTTCAACTCCCTTTGGTTCACAGTTTAACCAAACGGTTACTTATTTGTGGACTCGATCATATATATTCTTTACAGTCATAAATATTTTTCCTTCAGGTATATATTATTTATATTGTTTCAAGGATGTTATTATAGATATGTCAAACATTTATTAATTTCATTTTCTAATATATTTGACTTTTTTACAAGAAATTTAAAAGGAATCTTTTTAATGTTTTCTACACTGGTCATTTTTGACTTTCATAGATAATATGTGAAACAAATTTTTTTCTTTATCATATTCTATATGAATGAAGTTTTCTACCATTTTGAACATTATTAATAATTAATAATGTATTCTACATTTACATGGTTTATAAAAAATCAAATTCCCATAATCTTGTGAATTTTTCTTTTAAAAATAATGTTTAATATTATTTAAAAAAATAAATGTATTTCATTCCACTTATGTTTACTTTAATCTTCAACT
Organism: Viscum album; assembly: GCA_963277665.1. Lineage (NCBI taxonomy): Eukaryota > Viridiplantae > Streptophyta > Magnoliopsida > Santalales > Viscaceae > Viscum > Viscum album. Next base: position 661,340,006 of record OY728140.1, read on the forward strand.
CAAAATTTTCTATTTTTAACTTAATTTATTTTCTTGGTTTCAATATTTTTAATTATTTTATAATTAATTATTTCAATTATATCTTTTCACTCCCCTTGAAAATGGATTTTTGAGGTGATTTATATGTTTATTATTACTACCATATTACAAAGATATTTGAGAATTTTTTTTATAATTTCACTTCCATTTTCCCCTCAAAATCTAAAATATATATTTCATTTGGAGTTTGGTATCTTGTATTTTCTTATAAATTCTATTATCAATTTATAATTCATAAATCACCTTCTTCATAAGGGTTATGTTTTCTACCACTCTTTATCTCACTCTTGACTTTATTTTTCTCCTTCATGTCCACATTATTTAATTTCATGTATATATTATATATAACTTCCTATATTTCAATATTATTTATCTATTATTGAATTAAATATATTCCCCTTACTCGATATGGTTTTAGTTTTAAGGGTGATTACAAAGAAAATTATTCCATTTATTGACTGGAAAAATATCGACAATTTGTATATTTTTTGTAACGCCTCGGTTCCGGAAGCCCCCCAGAGGCGCCCCATACCCAGTTGGTCACATGGCCTCAAGCACATTTTCCCACAAGACAGAGGATATCGACTAGTAGTGAGGGATTGGGTGTGATAGTGGGGAAACTATGCCCTCATTGGCAAAGTACACAGCGGAAGTAAACAACACACAATAGCGGAAGCAGTAAATATCCAACAACAATACATAGTGGAAGAATAGAATAATAAACTACTGGAGAATACAAACACACACACACACACATATATATATATATATAATGATGCGTGATACATATGTCTAGGAAAGCAGCAAAACAAGTCACAAACAGTGTTAAACCAAAGTACAAAAGAAAAAGATAAATAGATCCTCAACATCGCAAGCCTAAGCTTGGTCTCATGCTCTCCAACTCCCCAGCAAGTGAAGTACCTGAAGTAGAAGGGTTCTTGACCTTATCTATACCTGTAGCAATATAATTTTTTTGGGCCCAAAAACATGACCCAAATAGGGTGTGAGACTAAATCCCAGTAGAAAACCACCCTAAGATTTGTGCCTAACAGTCAGTGAATATATGGCAGGTAAAAGTACAAAAAAATAGTAAACCGGAAGGTACTCAGCAGTAAACAATCCATAGTTTCAATATCAAGCAATCAGTGAAACAAACAGCTAAACACAAACAGGTAACCCTTTAAGAAGTACTCACAGCCATCCCCTCTGGTCCTACCTAAGAAGTACAAGAAACCCTTTGGGAAGTGCACTTGGCCAAACCCCTCTGGTTCAGTCATAAGAATTCATAAAGACTCTCTGAGGAAGCACTCACAGTCAGTTCCCCCTATAGTCTAAGGTAGTCAAGGACTCTCTGAGGAAGCTCATATGGTCAATTCCCCTTATAGTCGAAGGGTCAAGGACTCTTTGAGGAAGCTCACTCGGTTAATTCCCCTTATATACTAGGTCGTTCAAAGAATCTCTGAGGAAGCTCACTCAGTCAATTCCTCTTATAGTTTAGAGTAATCAAGGTAATTCAAAGTAAAACAAAGACTCTCTGAGGAAGCTCACTTAGTCAATTCCCCTTATATTCTAAATCAGTCAAGGACTCTATGAGGAATCTCACTTGGTCAATTCCTCTTATAGCCTAAAGTGCTCAAAGACTCTCTAAGGAATCTCACTCGATCAAATACCCTTATAGTCTACTACACCAGGTTCTTAGGACCTTGTGTAGTTCAACGAGTATAGAAATGCAATATGGACCAAGTAAACCTACAGAACTACTCGGCTAACCAGTCTACAGCATAACAAGCATGTCAGAATACAAACTCTCCACCCTACAGCAACACGCATGGAAAACAGGCAAGGTGGCCAAAGGATAAGCAGGACCAGATGGTCGTAAATATAACATGCATGGGAAAAACATTCAAATAACCTCTACATAAGCATACAAGAATGGAAGGAAATCAAAAGGGGTAAAATGGTAAATGCGCAACACCTCGTTCAATGGAATTGGTCAAAAATGAACATAATACTCAAATAATTTCAACGGAAAGCGCAAACCACCTACCTCAGTGTTAGGATATTTCTCTATGTGAACCTCGAAGTTTGAATCACCCTGTAATGCTAAAGATCTACAAAAACATTTAAAAAAATCAACCCACGATATCTCACGAGAGAAGATAAATCAGAAGATGATGTATAAGAGAAGAGAGAATTCACCGATGTGATTCCAATGCAACCAATGATGTTATATTTAGAGGACTAATGCACGTTTGGGGCTTCGTCGAAGATCTGTGGCCGTACGAATCTCACATTCCAATGAGACTTAAAAGAAGATCATTCTGGTGATTAGACTTGACCTCAGTGCATTTAATGAAAAAAAATTACACGACGTGTACTCACTGTTTCCGTACTCCGCTTTAAGCAGCCTCCAAGTCACTCCCACACGGCCATGTGTGTGGCTACTATACGGCCTCCTACGGCAAGGAATTACATGGCATGTACTCATAAAGTACACGGTGTGTGCTTAGAAAATTTCCAAAATTTTCTCTTTTTCTCAAAAATGACTAGAAAAGAAAAATCATACCTGAAAAAGAAGACCTGGGTTCTTACAAACTTCCTCCCTTAAAGAAATTCATCCCCGAATTTCCGTAGTGCTACATAGAAGAAGAAACCTTAAACAGCTCTGGCCACTGTGATCGTACTTCGGCATCCCTCTCACAAGTCTCATCATGTACTCTCATGTGCTGCCATAGAACTCATAACAGAGGAACAGTCCAGCCACAGAGAACCTTAATACAGTAATCGACAATTCGTATAGGATGCTCCTTGAATGGAACATCCACTTCCAACTCAACCTCCTGGGGTTGAAAGACATAAGATGGGTCTGAAAAGTAATGTCGGAACTAAGAAACGTGAAAAATGCCATGCATATCCCAGTACCTCTAAGATAACTATAACTGATAGTCAACATGCCCAACTCTCTCCAACACCTCAAACGGCCCGACGTACCTTGGCAAAAGCTTACCCTGTCTCATAATTCTGTTGTGACCCAACATCAATGTGATACATAGAAAAAACATGATCCCCGACCTAAAACTCTAGAGGTCGTCTTCACTGATCATCATAATACTTCTGTTGAGACTGTGTCATAGCCATCCTATTTCAAATCAACTTTATCTGCTCTATAGTCTCCTAAACAAGACAAGGTCCCAACAAAGCTGACTCTTCTGACTCTATCCAACATAAGGGTGATCGGCATGTCTTACCATACAAAGCCTCATAAGGTGTCATATGTATAGTTTCTTGAAAACTATTGTTGTAGAAAAACTCCACAAGATGTGCCTGCTTCTCCCAAGAACCTCAAAAATCCCGGATGCATGCACAAAGAATGTCCTCAAGAACCTGAATCATACGCTCGGACTGTCCATCTGTCTGGGGGTCGTAAGCTATACTCAAATGTACCTGTATACCCAACGCCTTTTGTATCCCCTTCTAGACTGGAGAAGTAAAACATAAATCTCTTTCTAAAATGATAGACTGTGTAACTACATGTAAGCACACAATATCATGAATGTACAACTGCCCCAGCTCATCAACACTGAAGGTCTCCTTGATCGATAATAAGTGAGTAACCTTCGTGAGTCTGTCAATGAAAACCCAAACTACATAACTTCTTCAAGGCGACCTCTGCAAACCAGTCACGAAATCCATCGTGACATCATCCCACTTCCACTCGGGAAGTGGTAACTGCTGTAAAAGTCCAGCTGGTCGCTGATGCTCTGCCTTCACCTACTGACAGGTGGAACACCTCATGAAAAAACCAGCAACATCCCTCTTCGTACCTTGCCACCAATACTAGCGGTGTAGATCATGATACATTTTGGTGACACCAGGATGAACTGCCCAAACTAAAGAATGAAAGTCCCGCATCAGCTCCTCGCATATGTCTACTAGCACCCATACGCGCCCCTGGAAACGCAAGATCTCATCCTCGCCTACTGTCCATCCAGGAATAGGGTTCTCTCCCAACATTCTTTCCCGTATTACTAGGCCTTATGATTCTGATAGATACCTCATTACCACTCGATCAAGAAGAGTAGAGGTAACAACTACAGAAGAAATAAAAGTATGTCTCTACCTTTCGTGCACCTCTAAATGCATCTCAGAGAACATATTCATAAGATTCCACTCACTGTTGGCCTCCCGAACTGCCTGTATCTAGGTCCTACTGCTCAATGCATCAGCCACTACGTTGAATTTCCCAAACATATAGGCAAGCTCAAAATCGAAGGATTGTAGGTACTCAACCCACCTTCGCTGTCTCAAATTCAGATCACGCTGAGTGAAGATGTACTTGAGACTCTTGTGGTTAGTGAAAACCACAAAATGCTCTCCCAATAGATAATGTCTCCAACAGTGTAAGGCATGAACAATAACTTCCAACTTCAGATTGTGCGTCGGGTAATTCCTCTCATGTGGCCTTAACTGTTGAGACTCGTACGCAATGACTCCATCTCCCTGCATAAGCACAGCTCCCAGCCTGACACTTGATCCATCACAATACACAATATAGCTCTTTCCTGGCTTTGGAAAGACTAGTATCAGTGATGAAGTCAACCTCCATTTCATCTTCTGAAAGGATGACTCAAAAGAATATGACCATAAGAACTTCAAACCCTTCTTAGTTAGACCCGTCAGCGGTGCTACTAAGCGTGAAAAGTAATATATGAAACGTCTGTAGTATCCAACCAGCCCTAGAAAACTTCGCACCTCAAATATGTTCTTCGGCTGCTCTTAGGAAACTACAGCTCTCACTTTCTATGGTTCTATTGATACTCCTGTCTCTAAGATAATATGACCCATGAAGTGAATCCGGTCCATCCATAAGTGGCACTTTGAGATCTTATCATATAAATTATTCTCCCTCAGTGTACTCAAAATGATCTCAAGATGGGTAGCAAGGTCATGTCAACTGTGAGAGTACACCAAGATATCGTCCACGAAAACCACCATGAAGGAATACAAATATGGATGGAACACTGAGTTCATCAGTTCCATGAAAATTGCAGGCGTTTTCATGAGACCGAACGGAATAACCATATACTTCTATAGACCATACCTTCTCCGGAAGGCAGTAAGAGGTATATCTGATTGTCTAACGCACAACTGATGATAATTGTACCTCAAGTCAATCTTTGAGAACACCTGGGCTCCTCAAAGATTGTCAAAGAGATCATCGATCCTCAGCAAGGGATATTAGTTCTTGACCATCAACAGGTTCAACTTCTGGTAATCCAGACAAATCCTAAGGGTGTCGTCTGCCTTCTTCGCAAATAGGATAGGAGAACCCCAAGGAGAAGTACTGGGTCGAATGAAACCTTTTTCCTGCAACTCCTCTAACTACTTCTTGAGCTCTTGCAACTCTGGTGTAGCCATCCAATAAAGAGTAATGGATACTGGTGCCACTCCTGTCATGAGCTTAACAGAAAATTCCACCTCTCACTCTGGAGGCAAACCTGAAAATTCCTCTGGAAAGACATCCCTAAAATGATCCACCACTAGAGGAAAATCTAACAGTGAAGTCCCCTGGCCATCCAGATACATACTATAAATTTGGGCTATAACTCCTCCTAACCCATGATGCTTTGGTCCCACTCTGCTCGCCTGGACATCCCACTTTCCCTTGTGAAGAAACGATCTATCCTCTAGTGATATAAAACTCACCCTACGGCGATAGCAATCGACGAATGCCTGGAAGGGAACTAACCAGTCCATCCCAAGAATGACATCATATCATGTCATCTCTAAGACATAGATATCCCATAGGAAGTGACACCCACTAACCTCTATAGGGAACTCCCTACACTGACGTACACTAGTCATTCTAGTCCCCAACGGAGTGTATAGCGTCAAGATATCGGCAGAGGAAAATATACAGAGCCTGAGGCTCTCCACAACAGCAACAGATATAAAGATATGGGAATACCCTGTATCAAAAAGAGCAGAATCTAAAACTGAGGCTACTAAGATCGTACCTCGAACTATAGAGGGTCTGGGGTCCTTCTCTTGCTGGGTCTGCTCCACTACAAAAGTCTGGCCTATGTCGTGGCCCTGTGACCCTGCCTGACTGCTCTGAGTTGATCCACCCTACTTTCGCTGAAGAACCGGTGACTGAATACCATGGCCATGACATCTAACTCATCTCAAACAGTCGGAAGAACTCATGTTCCTTGACTTCTGAGAAATTGGTGGTGCTAGTCTTGAACGCAGAGTCATAGAAGAACCCCTGTCACCAGCTGCTGGTGAGAACTGACAAAATCACGGAATGTGACCCATCTTACCGCAAGATCGGCACTTCACTAGGTCTCTCAGGAAATGTGGACTCATATGCCCGCTCTTACCACACTAGTATCACACCACCTGTATACTAGAAGATTCATCCCGCCTACTATGATCTGCTCATGAAAACTTCCTGTGGTGCTTCCTGCTGTCAGGAGGAGGGATACTAACTCTGGATGCCGAACCGCCCTGGCTCACCACTCCAGAATCCCTCAGATTACACTTTGTGATCAATGCCTGGTTGACGATAGAATATATTGAAGTCAACCTGAAGATGTTCACCTAGGATCAAATGTCATGCCTGAGACCATCCTCAAACTTCCATGAAAGGAATAACTCACACCTCTTAGAATATGTGTGAAATGATGCAGCTCTATGAAGCGAGAGGAATACTCCATAACTAAAAGAGTACCCTACTCCAGGCTCATGAACTATTGAGCACGATCAGCCCTCAAGGTCTCCGGATAGAATTAATCATAGAAGATGTGCTGAAACTCATCCCAATCCATATTCTGCTGGCGGCCCGCCTGTGATATCACATCTCACCACCTCTTGACGGAGTCTCAAGGCATGTAAGTAGAGAGCTTCACCCTATTCTCTGGAGGCGTCTTCAGATGCTTGAATATCATTAGTGTGGCTTCTAGCCATGAATCTTCATCCTGGGGTCCTCCATCCCATAAGAAAGTAGGAGGATGTTGCTGCTGAACGACCCATGTCAATTCTACCTTCGACGGGGTAGGAGGCAACGCTACCTGAAAGGTCTACATCATCCTCAAAAATCCCTCTCTGAATTGTGCATCACCACTTATGTTGGGTATAACAGCTAGTGCCAAAACTGGCACAACAGGAGGATCTGTAGGTAGTCCCTGGTCAGCCATGTCCGATGTCTGATCACTACCTAGCAACTGGCGTACAACTAGAGGGTGTCTCGGTGGTATGACTCTGCAAGGTCAAGCGCACACCTTAAAACAATATTGTCAAGGAATAAAAACTAGAATTGTAAGAAGGGAATAGGAGGAATAAAGCACTCAAGTTTTTCAAAACATGACTACACGGCGTGTACAATTCCTATAGGACGTGTTCCCTTAATCCATTTACATGGGTGTGTACTCCTGTCCAAACTTGTCGTGTAACACCTCAAACACATGGCGTGTACTCTTAACACACGGAGTGTACTTGAATCCTCTTCCCATTCCCGAGTACTTATACATGGTTAAGCCACACGACTCTCCTAAGACAAAACTACATAGCAAGTTCAAGATAGACACGGCGTGTACTAGACAAGCTTCACCTGGCCCATGTTGTTAGTGACACAGCCTGACACACGGCTCACACTACACGGCATGTTCAAGGTGGACATGGTGTGTATGTGAAAGGATAACACTGACCCGTGTTGTTGGTTACATGGACCGCTACACGGATGACACTACACTGCATGTTCCAGAAGGACACGACATGCATGAGAAGGGATAACACCAACCCTTGTTGTTCGTGACACGGCCGGGTACCTAGGTCAGACTACACGGCGTGTTCAACTGGTATATGGCATGTTCCTATAAGAAATTCTCTATATTGTGTCTCTTCTCACATGGCCTATGACAAGGTAAGAGACTACATGACATGTTTATAAAGTACATGGCGTCTACTTAAGAAAAATAGTTTCTTCCCAAATAGAAGAACACATGGCGTGTAGTCAAAACTACACGGTGTGTATTCTGGGTTTTTCCAGACAGTAAGCCTCAGAAACTACTCTCCATCCCAGAAAAAACGCTAAAACGAACATTAAAGTTCCAAATTCTGATTCGTGAGGGCCCATATTCCCCACAAATCAAAGCTTGGCATCTTATACATGTTATAACAAGAAAAACAAGGCAATGATCCACTAAATTCCTGTCCATGAGGGCCCATAACACCTCAATAACCAAAGTTTCGCATTCATTTAAAAAACTCTTACACAAAAAATACCCTGTCAAGCTGCAGGTATTCTTATCAAGGCATCTATCACAACAACATGCATATTCTACACAACATCTATCACAACAACATGCAATCGCTAATACACCCTAAATGGCATGGAAAGAATGCATGACATGTGATTTCTAATAAGTTCCTATATGATGCATGAGAAGGCATACCCTCCTCTCATCAGGTTGCGACGGAAATAGAACCTCAATAGCATCAACAGTAACAGCACAAAACATGTGAATCACCCAATGGTGAAATCAAATCAACTGTAAATTTGCAAATCCAGAAAAAAATTGCAATAAACGAGGTTGATTGGATTTTACCTGTACATGGGTTAGCTACTCCTGGGCACAGCTTATTACAAAGTACCTATTCCCTCTTATCCCTGACTATAGGCTCTAAATAGTAAGTCAAGAAGAAAATAATTCCTCTGATACCACTTTGTAACGTCTCGGTTCTAGAAGCCACCCAGAGGTGCCCTATACCCGATTGGTCACATGGCCTCAAGAACATTTCCCCGCACACTATAGGACGCCGACTAGCTGTGAGGGATTGGGTGTGATAGTGTGGAAACTATGTCCTCATTGGAAGAGTACACAGTGGAAGTAAAAAAACACACAATAGCGGAAGCAGTGAATATCCAACAAAAATACACAGCGGAATACTAGAATAATAAACTACTGGGGCACATATATATATATATATATATATATATACATATATATATATATACATATATAATGATGCATGATACATATTTATAGGAAATCATCCAAACAAATCACAATGCCGGATATAAAAATAGTTATAAACTAAAGTAAAAAATAAAAAGATAAACAGATCCTCAGCATCGCAAGCCTAAGCTTGGTCCTATGCTCTCCAACTCCCCAGCAAGTCAAGAACCTGATGTAGAAGGGTGCTTTCCCTTATCTATACCTATAGAAATATAATCTGTTTGGGCCCAAAATCATGACCCAAATAGGGTGTGAGACTAAATCCCAGTAGGAAACCACCTGAAGATCTATACCTAACAGTCAGTGAATATACGACAGGTAAAAGTACAGAAAAACAGTAAACATGAAGGTACTCAGTAGTAAACAATCCATAGTTTCAATATCAAGAAATCATCGAAACAAACATCAAAAAACAAATAGGTAACCCTCTGGGAAGTACTCACAGCCATCCCCTATGGTCCTACCTAAGAAGTACAAGCAACCCTCTGGGCAGTGCACTTGGCCAAACCCCTCTGGTTCAGTCATAATAATTCATAAAGACTCTCTGAGTAAGCACTCAAATTCAATTCCCCTTATAGTCTAAGGTAGGAAATGACTCTCTAAGGAAGCTCACACGGTCATTCCCCTTACAGACCCAAGGTCAAGGACTCTCTGAGGAAGCTCACTTGGTCAATTCCCCTTATAGCCCAGGTCGTTCAAAGACTCTATGAGGAATCTCACTCGGTCAATTCCTCATATAGTCTAGAGTGATCAAGGTAATTCAAAGTAAAACAAAGACTCTCTGAGGAAGCTCACCCGGTAAATTCTCCTTATAGTCTAAAGTATTAAAGGTCTCTCTGAGGAAGCTAACTCGATCAATTCCCCTTATAGCCTAAAGTGCTCAAAGACTCTCTAAGGAAGCTCACTCAGTCAATTCCCCTTATAGTCTATTGCACCAGGTTCTCACAGCCCTGTGTAGGTCAATGAGCATAGTAGTGAAATATGGCCCAAGTTAACCAACAGAACTATTTGGCTAACCATTCTATATCATAACAAGCATGTTAGAATACAAAATATCCACCCTACAGCAACAGGCATGGAAAACAGGCAAGGTGGCCAAAGGCTAAGCAGGACCAGATGGTCGTAAACAAAACATGAATGGGAAAACATCCAAATAACCTCTATACAAGCATACAATAATGGCAGGCAATCAAGAGGAGTAAAATGGTAAACGTGCAACACCTCATTCAAGGGTATTGGTCAAAAATTAACATAATACTCAAAGTATTTCAACAGAAAGGCACAAACCACCTACCTCAGTGTTAGGAGATTTCTATATGTGAACCTCAAAGTTTGAATCACTCTAGAATGCTAAAGATATACAAAAATTTCTAAAACGTTCAACCCACAATATCTCACTAGAGAAGATAAATCAGAAGATGGTTCTCTAGGAGAAGAGAGAACACACCGAGGTGATTCCAACACAACCAACGTTGTTCAATTCAGAGGATGGACACACGTTCAGGGGTTCATCGAAGATTTGTGGCCGTACGGAGCACTCGGTCAAACAAGACCTAAAAGAAGAGCGTTCTGGCGATTAGACACAACCCCGGTGTGTTTAATAAAAAAATTACACAGTGTGTACTTTTTAAGTACATGGTGTGTACTCTCCATTTCCATACTCCTCTTTAAGTGTCCTCCAAGTCACTCCCACACGGTCATGTGTGTGGGTACTACACGGCTAACATATGGCCTCTTGTGGCAAGGCAGTACACAGCGTGTACTCATAAAGTACATATCGTGTACTTAGAAAATATCTATAATTTCCTCTTTTTCTCAAAAACGACCAGAAAAGGAAAAGCATACCTGAAAAGAAGATATAGGTTATTACTTTTTTATTTCAAAACAAAATATTATTTATTACTAAGACATTTTGGTTACATATTTTATTGTTTATTCATTCCTTTATATGATGGTTTCATTGGAATTAATTAGTTAAATGTGGGTACTGAAATTATATATCCCCTTGATACACTAGTAGGTCTCATGAGATAAAGTAGTTTTGGTAATTTGGTGTATTTTTTACCATTTTATGTATGATATATTGAGAGGATACCTAAATAGTGAGATTAATATGTATGACATTATTAATTCCATCACTATGAAATAATTATTTTTTCCCATTGATTATTTACATTGTTATGTTAACAATGAATATATCACATGCTCGTGTTATCAGTTATATGGAATGTTTAATTATTATTTATTCATTTCATATAATTCATACCTTATTTAATCCATGATAGCTTATATTGTATGATTCCCCTTAATAATCATTTGATCTCACCTGTAGTGAACTGACCCTAGAAATCTCAAAGCCAGTGTCTACTACCACTACATTGGTATAAGATACAAGTAAATCATGTCCCAAGGACTGAACAGTTTAGTAGTCTTGGTAAACCAGATACATACATGAGTATTTTATTACAAATTCGTACACTAATTATAACATATTTTTTTATTTCCAGGATAATAACTTTATTATAAACAGATTATCCTTGTGTTGATACTAAAAAACTAGGTTTATCTAGTGATATAGATTTAACAGCGTTAGCTAAAAACACTGTTAAATACCCCCATTGTTAGCATTAAAAAAGTGTTGTTAAAGGGGGTCTTTAAAAATTCTTTTTTAGTGTTATCAAAGGGGGTATTTAAGTGTACTAAAAAATCACTTTTAAATGGGGCCTTTATTAGTGATTTTTTACAAGCACTGATATAGGAGCACCCTTTATCAGTACTTTCTTAGAAGCGCTAATAAAGACCCCCCCCCCCTATCAGCACTTTTCTAGTAACGCTGATAATGGTATAATTCTAAAAAATATTTCTTGAAAAATAAAATATTAATATATAAATATATTTATATTGATATAAATATAATATATATATTATTTAAAATATGTTTTAGATAAGGTAAATAGGCATTTACATTTAATATATAAGATATTTAGTGAAAATGGATTATAAAATAATTATAAAATATTTTAATTTTTAATTTTTTTAATATTACCATGTAATAGTAATTTAATATTATTTTGAAGACAAAAAATCACAAAATTAATGAAAGATCTAAAATAATTTGAAAACGTATCTTGAACTTCAAATGAACATAACTTTGGATCTAGGTGACTCTTTGAGCTCTACTATATATCAAATCAAATCCTTCGATGAGATCTACACCCTGAATGACATAGTTAATCCTATGCCACATTATTTAAGGCCAAAAAAGCCTAGAATACCTCAAAAATTGAGTTTATAGTTGGGGTGCCCCAATTTTTTAACATTCGATGGATTTTCATCCTCGTTTAAGCAGGTATTATTGCCTTTTTTGTGGTGACTAAATTTATTAATAGGGATTACATTCATATTGACAATATGGTTTTTAAGATTAATAATTTTTAACAATTTAATTTTATTTATAATTAAAAATATTAATATTTTATTATATTTACTTATAATAAATCACTCAAATAAATACATATATCCATATATTTACGTAAAATGTATATTCTAATATATATAAATAAATTCATATTCTAAAAATGTATTTAAAAAAATATCTAACCATTTTTTAAATTATACAAATATATTTGTAATGCTTATATATATGTGTTTATTAATAAATAGATATATATTTATATTTTATTCTATTATATGTAAATTAATATAATATGTAATATATTTAAATAAATATAAGTATATATATCACACGCACACATATATTTCATAAATGTATTTAAAAATAATTATATAAATATATGAATAAAAAATATATATTTAAATATATATATATATATATATATATTTATAACAAAAATATCATTAAATAAAAAACAATAACACAGTATATCGGTAAAGGCATTCCATCTTTGAAGGAGAGGTGTAGGGTTCGAATATAGAAGGGAGCGCCTGAGGCTAGAAACCTGCAAAGCACAGAAAAAAGGGCTGGTGGAGTGAAAAGAACTGATAAAGGCGGGGGAGCAATGTTAAAGGTGTCTTGTAAGCACTGATAAGGGGTTCAAGCTCATAGACATCTAAAAATATATAATTTCACCCCCTTTAACAGTGTTGCCTTTATCTTTTCTAAAAAATCACTATTGAAGGCCTCCTTTAACAGCCCTAAAAAGGCACTATTAAAAATACCCTTTAATGACACTATTAAAGGGACCTTTTAACGGTTCTTTTTTTAACACTGTTAAAGGGGGGCATTAAAAGTTCTTTTTTAGGGTTGATAAAAACATCAGGATTTTAACTGTTCTCTGGTTATCAATGATTTTTTAGCATTAATGAAGGCATATTCTAGTGTTGTTAAAGAGAACTTTTTTAGTAGTGTGTATATTTCTTGGTGCACTTCTTGGAATACTAGGGAAAGGAAATAGAATAAGGGTGAGGTAAAATGCTCAGTAAGGGTAAAGTACATGTGAAATAATAATGCATCAATGAGAATAATTGAATGGAGAGGTAAATAACTAAATACACAATCCATAATATCAATAAACTAATATGGAAATTTATAATAAATATGGAAATGTAAATAAATGGAAACACATGACATTAAAATAACTAGATAAGGTGAAATAAATATGGAAAGGTAAGAAATTGAAACACATGCCATTTAATAAATGAATTGGGAATGAAAAGTATACATAGATATGTTGACACAAAATCACATAGACAAATAACAACTGAATCAAAATGAATGAAATGTTTAATTATTGGACATCAAGTCTTAGTTACATGAAATCCTATACCATCAATACCTTTCACAATATGGTTTAAAACTATAATTAGAAACCTGTTTAATTTTCACAAATAATTTTCCTCATGAGAACTTGTTGATGCATTAGGGAGAAATATAAATTCTGGGTCCTACCATTCATTTCATGTCCAAAGCATTCCTTATATCAAATAATCAATTTTATCAATAGATAATATTCCTTATCAAATATCCATATTGAATAAAGGATATGAATTTATCAATATTTAACCAAATAATCAAAAAACTTTCAAAGTAAACACCATATGAAAAATGATATACCGTTTAGTAAATAATCATATCCATAAAAATTATACGTATATTTTGGGTAAATTCAATGTCAAATGATCATATAAAATTAAGTATTTCAAGGGAACTAAAATGAATCAAGGAAGATAATTTCAAAACCATACTTGACTAAATCAATCATAAACCATCGAGAGGATGAATAAGGATAGTATAAATACAACATATCCCAAGTGGAGTAAAAATAAAGGGTTTTTTTTGTTGATGAATGAAATACTATGAAAAGATATTTTAAAAACATTCTTGAGGAAAATATTATTTTTTTTAAACCTTTTGAAAAAAAATTCCTTGAATTTTTTTTTTTTGAAATTATTTTATTTAAAAAGTAACCTTTTTAACATACAAAGGAATATTATACTAAATTATGGCGTGAAAATCCATAAATCTCATACGAGGTAAAAAGAACATTACTTTCGCACAGTAAAAATGTTATAAAAAATCATTATTCAGAAAGGGACCAGAATATTCCTTTGAAAGCATTGGTAAAATAAAAAAAGGGAAAATGTCTTTAATAAATCATTTTGGAGTGGTTAAAAAACCTTTTTGAAAAAAAATTTAGAAAATAGAGTTTTTAGAAGAAAATATGTTCTCTAACTAAAGATATAAATGAAGTCAGGTTTTATTTAAAACATTTTAAGTACTAAAGACTAGAAAATGGTAATATTATTTGATAAAGTTATTAAGTGAAAAGAGGAGAATAAAATTAAAGGGTTTATTAAACAATGATCAAATTATTTCCTCTTTTGTAATTTTAGGTGTAAACAATCCCAAAAAAATTATATTTAAAGGTAAACCCTCGACAAGATTATAATGTTGAAGTGAGAATCAATCAATGAGTAGATTATATGTATCAACTATAAATCCAAATAAGGAATTGTAAATAAATAAATAGATAGTAAAATTCATTAAACAGATAATAATAGAATATTAATTACAATTAGGAGGTATTATAACCCAAAAAAAATAAATTTGTTTATGAAATTATTTTCCACTTGGTAAATTTTAACTCAAATCCCCTTAGATGAAATAATTCAAATTGAGACTCAAAATATCATGAAGAATGAATGAATTGTGATATTATATGAAAAAGTGGAAGTATGTTCACCATATATAAGAAATTAGGTTCCCAAAAATAAATTTTTTGTTTTAAAAGAAAGTTAAAAATCAAAAAATGAATTTATATTGCAAAGATAGTCATTAAAAACATTCTTGAGGAGAATAATCTTTAAACATTTCTAAGTGTCATATATCATCTTGAAAGATTTGAATCATAATCTCCATTAAAGAATAAATTTAAATGAAACTTAAAATATCATGATAATAAATATATTAATGATATTTCATGTCAAAGGGAACTATATACACTATATAAAATAAACTAGGTGTATAACAATAAATAAGTCTTAATGGAATGTAAATTGAGGTGAAATCCCTTATGCTACATTTTCTTTCAGATGAGTGTCCTTTATCTTGTTTTATAATGGTTTTAAACATTCCAAGAACTTATAAAATAACCATATTCAGGATTATGATATCATATATGATATTATTATAATATATTATCACCTGTTTGTTAACAATATTTCATTATTTTCACTATTTTGAGTGTTAACTGCCTAGTTTTTCAAGTATGTTTTGACGTGTTACTTATTTTTATTCTTATATATATCATGGTTTCATAATATAAATAATTTAAAAAATAATGTAATTATCATATATATCTATTATATATGTATTTACAATAATTTATAAAGTTTGGAGATAAGAAATGAAATGAACCATTCATGGAGAGATGGTAGGTCGTACATACGCATGAACACTACTTTCATTTATTTATCATATTAAAATAATGATAAGTAAATGATATATGTATATTATAATATCTATGTCATATATGTTACATATTTTTATTAACACAATCTTTTATATGTTCGATTTATAGTGTGAACATGTCACATCGCTTTGAGAGGGCGGTAGTCCACACTTCCAAAAACGATGTTATTGTATTTACAAAAAATGAATATCATAAGGGTATGTGTTATATAAAAATTAAATAAGAATAAATACATTATAAATATAATATATATCTTATATATTTACCTTTTACATCATAATTCTTAACCATGAGAGGTGGTAAAGAAAAAACAAACAACATCGTTTTTTGAGGCGGTAGTTCATCGTACACATAAATGGTAAGTTCGTTACCCATTAGATAGAAGTATGTGCAATAGATGGTAGAACCCTTGGAGTAAAAACATATCAATATATTAATTATAATATTTTTGTTATATAATCAGGTAATAATAGTAGTTTATAGGGTGGATAATCAAAATAAAACTAAAGATCTTAAGGGAGGAGGTTACCTCTTATTCAGGTAAAACCTTTTGGTTCACACCAAAAGGGAATTGATGGATGGATTCCTGGGTAAATTAAGTATTTAAGAATGAGTTGAATTATTTTTAGGATATATTTGGTTAGATATTGGTGGATAAAAAGTTCTTTGAGGTGTGTGAGTAAGTTAAAGGGTTGAGTGCCTTTTTATAGTGGAGGAGGAGTGGCACTCTTGTAAATTTTGGAAAAGGGAATTTCACCAAAATTTTATCCACTAAAATTTAATCCAATAATGGAAAAAAAATATATAAAATTTGTTATAGGGTGTAAATATCTCCATAAAATAGATTTTGGACAAGTTTATAGGTCATTTTGTCGCTTAATTTTAAGGTTTAGTCCCTTGTTAAGCTTAATTTCACTTTAATCGTTGTAATTAATTTTAACTACTTTCACTAATAATTTTGGTAAAAAAAACTAATTTAATATTATCAGAAATTATAATTCATTATGATTCCAAATATGGAATCCTTTTTTTAAAATTCTAATCACATAATTTGAAAAAATTAATTTAAATTTAATCTCGCTGACAGGATGACAATGCGGGTTTTCAAAGTAAAAACATTCAAAAAAATATGTTTTTATATTCAATTTAAAATTGAAATTTATTATAATTACCTAAATTGGATTAATTAATAAAAAATTAATCCAATTAAACATTAAAACCATTTAAAATTATAATTTAACCTTATATATAAATTATACAAAAAAATTCAGTTAAAATTCAGTATTTTTCACTATTGATTAAAAAAAGAAACTTCAGATAAAAATTAAAAAATTCACCCTAACCTAATTTTTATGTTCCTATTTAAAATATTATGTTTATTTTAATATATATTATTTATAAAAGTTCCAAAAAATGTATTTAAAATAGGTTCTTCATTAAAAGGTGGTAAAAGTGTCTTTATAAAAATATTTGTTTTTATAAAAAATATTGGGTTTGTTCTTATGTTATGATTATCAAATATAATGGATTAATATAAAAACAATTTTATTTAATATATAAAAAAATATATGATTAATATCATTCACTAATTTTAATTAATTTAATTTATTAAGATAAAATGTCTTTGTGGTCATATATTTAGTTTTCAATACAAACATCCCCCTTATATTAAATTGGTTCTTATATTCATTTATAATTAATTTATAACCAGTGAATTCATTTTATATTTTTTTAAACCATATATTTTCATAAGTTAGTTAATTTTATTCATAAATACTAATTTAATGGCTATGTTATATCTTATTGTAATCAATAATAATATTTTAAAAATATATTGTTGTTCGATCAAAATCAACCTTGCATGTAATGAAAGTCATAAAATAAACTCATTGTTGTGTGTGACACATAGTAACTCATTATTTTGTGCATTAAAAGATATATCAAAGATTTAATTTATTTAACATAGTATAAATATTTTAAAATATCAGGATATTATATTCTCTCACGCACTTGGTGTTGCATGTCATGCATGATATTGAATACAATGTTATTGATTTATAATTTTGGGGCATTACATTCCCTCCACCATAAATAAATAAAATACTCACAATTTAAACATGATCTTGGTAATATATTTTTTGATATTTCCTATGTTGAAATACTACATTGTGAGAAGGGTTCATAAAAAATCCTCTAGAAAAGAGAGATTGGGAAGTACAAAGGTCACATATAATAATCTATAACTAGGTATCTATGTAGGATAACATTAGTGGAAATTAGATATACATACTTGGAGTAAAAGATAATATATTTGTAAGGATTGATTGAGTTCATCGATCACAAACAAATGAATAATCAATGGGAAATTGAGGGCCTCAAATATATAAATATGTGGTGATATAAATAAACATTGGTTCAACAAAAATTAAGGTATTGTGAAATAATTTTATTTCCAAATAATTTTCTTAATGTTGGGTGATTATTTTATTGTATATGAATAAAAAGAAATATATGTACTTGACATATTTCTATTTAAAAAATTTCATACTTTATTTGTGTTTTGATTAATTTCCAATTCATCCAGTACTTCAAGAAATGGATATCCAAAAATTAAATTTGATGTATTAAGCACTAAAATACACATATAATGGATTATAAGTCCCATAAAAGAGTGAAAAGTATAAATATTTGTCTAACTATTCTCCAAAGTCAATATGGTTAATGCGTTAATCTATAAACCTAAAAAGTACACTACTGGTTCATACGGATTGAAAATAAATTTTTATTAAGTGGAGTCCCTGATGAAACCAAAGTTGTAGGAAGAAAAAATACCCTGAAGGTGGATAGAAATGATGAAGACCAAGGGAATCCCCTTGAATAAAAACCTTACATTATAAAGGTAGGGAACCCAGGCTATCATAAATAATAAGATCCCCCCCTCGGTCTTCCCAAATGGGCAAGTGAATCCGCTGTAAAATTCACCTCCCTCCAACAATGATGAACAGCTTGTTTGTGATTTTTCTCCATAATGAATCCACATATTAGATAGACCAACTACCATGGAACCACATAATTCCCCTGGATTGACTTTACAAGAATTTTTTAATCTGATTCAACCTCGGAAACATAGAAACCCTACCACTTACAGATCATCATCCCAGAAAGAAGTGTCCATGTCTCCACCCCCAAGGAGCTTCCTTGTTCATAAAATACACTAAACCCCAAAAGGACCGAACCCCATGAATCCTTAAGGACCCCCACCTCTCATCATTCCTTCCATTTAGGATCTATCCATGTTCGGTTTCAAACCGTTGAAATGATATTTCCACCTGATCCAACATACAACACCCCTACCCTACAAGTGAGGTCTATTGATAAGGATACAAATAGTTGATGAGAACTTTCCCCCCTTTAGTAGAAAACCCAACTCAGTTATCAGCACCCTAAGCCTCATCTAAAAAAATAAAATAAAGCAGTGAGTACCCTAGAAAGCCTGATTGAGATCCCCCCAGATAGTTCAGTATATAGATGAGTGGATAATGGCTCTCATTTTTTATTCCATTCCCATGTTCTCAAATCCATGAAACCAAGAATCCAAGAAACCATTCATGTCATATTGTTCACTATCGATGCATGGATGGAGAGAGAAAAAGGACCAGATAAACACTGCCAAACTGCTCTGAAAAAATAGGTTCATAGATGACTCCACCCTCGGGTTCTCATAAAAGAAACAATGAGAATCTAATGGAATACCCTTCCTCTGGATGTTCTCATCCGTCAGAAGTTCCTTGTTTCTGATATTACACATAAGGACATTCTTCTTCATAAGAATGTCACAGCACCACACCTTCAGTGACCACTCATCATGGTCATGTCCAGCATGTAGTACCTTCCTATAGTCCTGAGAGACAAACCTCCATGATCTCAATCCTATAAAGCAACACTGATCCAGATCATCGCTCAAACTAATATCCCCAAACACATTCATCTGATTGGGATTCAGAGCCAATCGAATGAGGTCGGGTTTCCTACTAGCCTCCGAAAAGGAAATCTATAGAGAAGTAAAAACTATAAATTCTAGTCTCTCTCCCACCCAGTTAACATTCTAGAATCTGACCTCGCCTTTCCCGATGATCCACTGATCTGATCCACAAAGTACCTCAAGGTGAGAGAACTGGCACTATGCCAACTGTGAGGGCCGAGTTTTATGATCCCCATTCACATCCGCATGATCTCCATACTGGGACCTGAAGAATGATTCCCAAAGAGAGTCCCCAACAATAATGTCATAGGCTATCCAACCTTTCATTCCCTGAAAGGCTTCATTCAGGTCACGAATCCCCACTCCCCCTTTCTCAGCAGGCCTTGTCAGGTCAGACCGTAATGCCCAGTGTGAATTCCCCACTTGGTTATCATCCCATAGGAATTAATTTATCACTTTTTTTATTCTCCCAAAAACCCTTTTAGGAGTCATAATTATGGAAAATACATGCATTGGAATGGATTTCAGCACGCTATTAATCAAGGTAACCCACCCTCCAAACAATAAGAACTTGTTTTTACAATTAAAAATCCTTCCAAGTAGATGGATAATAATATCCTTAAATAATTTCTTCTTGATATGGCCATAATATATTGGGACACCAAGTTAAATCAATGTAAAATATCCCTGTTGAAAACCCAGGATTTCCTGAATTCCCATACACCACCTTGTGGGACACTTGTGGGAGATAAAAACATAGGACTTCTTTGAGATAACACCCAGACCACTTAAGTGGCCATAGGTATTCATAATCACCATGAGGTTGCATAAGGAACTTCTCCTTCCATTCATAACAATAAAAATATCATCAGAAAACATTAAGTGAGAGATACCTTCTAATCATCCCCGACTAAGATATGGAACCAATATACCATCCTCCAAACCTCTATGTAGGTTCCGAGATAAAGCCCTTTGGGCCAAGATAAAAATTATTAGAGATAAAGGGTATCCATGAAGAACTCCATGAACCGACTTAAAGAAACCAAAGAACATTACCATAAGAGATAAAGATACCCAGGGGGAATAATAGAACCTAAACCACATGTCACAAAACAACTCTTGAAACCCATGTTTCCACATCACACAAATAATGAATTCCCACTAAATATTTTCATTATCCTTATCCATATCCACATGTAAAATAACATTTGATCCCACTGATATTTTATTGATGTCAACCACAAGTTCACTAGAAATACCAACCACCCCTTGAATACATCATCCCTTAACAAACCCATGTTTCTTCCTCAATACAAGCCTTGGAATGACCCCGCTCATCCTCCCTATAATGAGAGAATCCAAGATCATGTAGGAAATATTACAAAGGAAAATCAATTGGTAGTGGTTGAGACTAGTGGGATTCTTCATCTTCGGAATAAGAACCACCATTGAGAAACTAACAATCTTGTTCATAGCATCTCTATAGAAGAAGTATCGGACCACCTCAACCACTTTGGAACCGAAAATACCCAAATCAGCCACATAGAAAGAAACCAGAAATCCATCTGGCCTAGGGACTCTATCATGAGCATAGAGAGAATAGTACCCTTAACCTCCTCCTCCTCAGGTAAATTTGTTAGAAATACATTATCTAAACCCCCACCAAATGAGGTATACATCCTATAAAACCCTCCTTAAAAACCATATCCCAATCCCCCTCAAATCTAAACGGTATCCCTCCAGATAAAATTCCTTTGAAATAATCCAAATCCAACTATCTCTCCATCTCCATGTCTGACATGAAAGATCCATTTCCAAGGTTTAGGTTGATCTGTATATTTCTCCTCTCCTTCAAACATGCATGAAATAAGTCACTATTAGGATCTCCCTCCCCCAACAATCTCACATGTGACCTCTTTTTGTAGGCCCTTTCAATCTCCAACAATTTATCAGCAAGGGAAATATGCTTATCACAACGAATAGTGGAGGAATTATTATCCTAATAATGCTTAATACCCTCCTCCAGTTTATCAATATCCTCCTGAATACCATCCACCCCAGTAGGATCATTAGGCCTATCATCCAACCCCTATTGTATATCCTCCTTCAGATTTTTGATATGATTATCCAGTCTTCACCATGACCTTTCTGCCACCTCGTGGTTCCACAAAGCACCCAGCATTTGTATGACGTCCTCATCCTGGTGTTAGATATTAGAATAATGGAAGGATCGGTATCCTATAATATCCTATTTGAATTCCATTTTCAATGGAGAATGATATGACAGAGAACAAGGGAGTTGAGTAAACGATTTTCGAGAAAAGGATTCCAATCCCTTAATATTCAAGAAGCATCCTTCCAACCAAATCTAGATACGATTAGATCCCCCACTATTATTACACCAAGTGTATTTAAAGCTATTAAACCCCACGTCTAGCAACCCAGCAGTGGATTCGATCCCCCATAAGTCTTGTATGTCGTTGTTAGAAACAATAGAGACGCCTCTTTTCTCTGATAAGTACATGATTGAGTTTAAGTCACCAAAAATAAACCACAAGAGGTTTCCACATTTAAATGAATTCAGATCTTGCCATAACTCCACCCTAACATGCGGATCCGTGTTAGCATAAACAAAGGAGAACAAAATCTCTACCCCATTGTAGGAGATCTTGGTATTAAAACATTTTGTCATAATACTAAAAACATTCACCAAAATCTAATTCTTCCAAAAAATTCAAATAGGAGTGTTGACTGGACACCCATGCAAAAAAAAGGGAGTCACATTATCCTTGCCCTGGAAGGAATCTTGCAAGGATTCTATTTAGGCTTGATAATTTTCACCAGAGACAAATGATGTTTCCTGACTTCATAGGCCACAAATTCCTACTTCGCTTGATCCCCCATGCCTCGAGAATTCCAAATCATCAAAGAAAGTATCAAAGCAGACACTTTTAGTCCCTTAGGTTAGAAGAATTATAGAGTGGAAGAAAGGGATACAAACATGTCTCCTTCGTCCTGGAATGGGTAATTGTCCCATAAATCCCATCTAGAGAAGCACATCATTTTAGAGTGAGAATCTTCTTCTTGAACGTCCCTTCTGAATCCTCTAGAAGAGACAACTTTCATACTAAGGTGGGATACAGTGGGATATCCACCATTTCACCTTGTAATAGAGATACCAAAAGAAGGATCTACGGAGACCCCAGAGTTTCCTTGATCTCCTTCTCAATACCCTCTAGCACCGGCTCTACTTGCAGTGACTCCTTGATGATAAACGAGAGACCCTTGTCCAAGGATCGATGGATAAAATCTAGGGATATTTGGGAATATATACAAAATGTTGGAGAAGGAGGCGACACCTACCTAGGAAACCATGGGGTAGGACATGCAAGGGTGCCACAGTCATCCCAGGGTAGCGCTGAGACCTCCATGGGAGTAGTGGTGTTGTTGGGAATGTAGGAGTCTATGCAGGAAGAAGAGGATAAATCAATCAGGTCTGTTTGATCTAAGCATGGGGTATACAAGGGGATAAATGTGACAGTAGGACCCACCGAAACTGAAACAACCTCTAATGAGGTAGGGCCACCTGAAGAATTTGAATTTTAAATCCCTTTCCTAATGGATATATCGACCATCTTCACTAGAAATGAACATGGCAGACCCCCAGCCTAGTCACCTTAAGAGACGGTGCCCGAATAACTCACCCTTGATGTTTTATACTACAAACTGTCACAAAGTACCCATGAAAACCACATAAAACATAGAACCTTGAGGGATATTTATAAAAGACCTTTTTCCACCACCTAAAACTATTACTCATCCTTAACAGAATGCATGATGGTTGGCTTACCGAGAGGTCCATCTCCACAAAAATGTGGAGATTGGACATAGCTTAAATACTATACATGTTATCATCTGCACAGAGGAACGAGCCTAGATAATCCCCCGCGGCATTCAAGATTATTGGATTTTGGAAGGTTAGGGGAAGACTAGGTAAGCAAAGCCAGACCACATCCAAGGGGGACTCCCTACTAATGTGACAGTCCCATGACCATTAGGATAAAGAGAAGCACCAAGATTCACACCTCCTTTCCTCACACATCAAAGAAGTCACATAGTATTCCTTGGAAAATATGTGAATGCATAATGCTACCCTGTATAGCTTTTAATCCATCATAGGAATCCATAGACCCCAAGAGTTGACAAAATCCTTGAAGATGCCTAGAGGCGGATTGATTCGACTAAAATGGGCAACCAAGGAAAACCCATGGAAGTCAGCGGTATCCTAAATCCCCTTTTCTAAAAGGTTGACCCCTAGGAAAACCTCAAACATCCCAACAGGCATATCCTCCACCATAATTGGTGGAATGCATAAAGAACTCTAAGGAATATGAGAAGGCACCCCTACTCCCTGATGAGCAGACGAGACTGGCACTCTACAGAGAGCCTCCTTGAACGATACCCCTTGTACACACCAACCGAGACCCCACCTTCCTCTATCCATGTAGACGCACCCCTCATAGGAGTAGTAGGCCCTAAGCGTACTGGAGAAGATGATTTGTCACCATTTGGGGAATAATAGCAGACATGAGAGCAGGCTGACTGTGGAAGAGGGTCCATCAACACTACTGGTTCATCATTAATATTTTTCATCAAATTTTTATAACTAAAAAAATGAAATTTTTACCAATACATTGTGTAGTTCTATGTTTGGAGTGAAACCCTTATCATCCTTTAGTCATGGGTTCAAGTCCCACGGTCTTTCTTGATTTTATGGGTTTTCACCCGACATACAGGTTGTTCATTTCTAAGACCATAATAATATAATTTCCAAAATATTATGGAAATACTTGGGATTTAATCATTAAATACTCTTTTAAATAAGGTTATCAACACAACCCCAATATATAAATACTTCATCTATTTACTTCCATATAGTTCTTACTTTGGTCTAGGGTTTACCCAATAGAGGAGTGCATTTACTATAACCAAAAAACATAGTGTGAGCACCAATTATCATATTGGAAAAACCATATATATATTTTTTAGGATATTTAAATTTTAAAATATTGTTTTCAATATAATACACATTAGTTTTAACCTATTTTATTCATTTACATCATCTATTCAAATCCGGCATAATGGTTTGTAAAGAAAATGTGAATTATCTTAAGCGTATCCCCAAGGAGTTTCAAACCAAGTGCGTTGTAATGCACATTATTGTGTACTAGGTTATGTCGAGTCTAGCCCGACGCACATTGTTGGAGTTGTTATCCCTCAGTATATTTTTTCCAGAACCATGTCCACTTATATTGTCTAGTTAGGGATTTATTGCAAGGAATACCCACAAAATCTATACCTGACCAAAATTTTCGGATGTTCTTCTATACTTATCCCAAAATTATACCTTAAGGATGTGTTCTCTAATAAAAGTTTTTTTAAATATAGTTCCTAAGGTTGCTAATAAACTTGATTTGATACCAACTTTAGTGACCCAAGCCCAGAAATCCCGTAGCCAGTGTCTAATACCATTATATTGGCATAAGATACAAGTTAATCACATCCCAAAGGACTGAATAGTTTATTATTATTAGTAAACTGGATACATACATGAATCTTGTATTATAAATTAATACACAGATTAAAACATTTTTTATTTTGATAATAATAACATTATTCCATCTAGTGTATTCTTTCATATCTTTCTTTGTTAACTTCTTGGAGCCCTAGGGAAAGGAAACATAATAAGGGTGGGATAAAATTATCCGTAAGGGTAAAGTACAGTGGAAGTAATAATGAATCAATGATAATAATGAAAAAGAAAGGTAAATAACTGAACACATATACCATGATATCAATAAACTAAGAAGGAAGTGTAAAATCAATTTTCCAATGTAAAAGAATGGAAACATATGCCATTAAAATAATTAGGTAAGGAAAAATAAATATGGAAATGTAAGAAACTAAAACATATTAAATTTAATCAATGAAATGATAATGAAATGAATCAATAGATAGGTCAATGAAAAATATCATGGATAAATAATAACTAAATCAAAATTAATTAAATGATTAATTTTTGGACGTCATGTCTCAGGCACACAAAAACCTATATCATCAAGACCTTTTATAGGACAGTTTAAAACTATAGGTAGAAACCTATTTGTTTTCACAGATAATTTCCCTAATGATAACCTGTTGATGCATTGAGGGGAAATATAAATTCTAGGCATCATCCACCATTGCATGTCCAAAGTATTCCTCATATATAATATTCAATTTAATTAATAGAAAATATTCCTTGTGAAATATTTGTATTGAATAAATAATACATATTTATTAATATTTCCTCAAATAATCAAATAACTTTCAAAGTAAACACCACATGAAAAATGGTATATAGTTTAGGAAATAATCATATCCATGAAAAATGGTATGGATATTTAGGATAAATTCAATGTCAAATGATCATAGTAAATTGAATATTTTAAGGAGACTAAAAGTAATCAAGGAAGTGAATGCCAATACTATCCATGTCTAAATAAATAATAACCAATCTAGAGGAGAAATAAGGATGGTATCAATAAAACATATCCCAAGTGGAGAAAAAATATGGGGTTGTTTTCATCAATGAATATAAATACTATAAAAATATCTTTTAAAACATTATTGAGAAAAATATAATTTGGTTTTGAAAAACATTTGAAAAACATTTTCTTTGAAAATAAATTTTGAATACATTTTCTTTAAAAATTAACCTTATAAAATTGAAAATCAAGATTCAAAGAAATTAAAGCATGTAAATTTTTCCATACCATATGAGGTAAAAAGAACCTTCTTTTTTATGGTAAAAGGGTTTAAATAATTACTTGTTTGTAAAGCAATAAGAATATTCCTTTAAAGAAATTGGTAAAATACAAAAAGGTTAAAAATTTATTTAACAATTCATTTTGGAATGGTTAAAAAACATTTTTGAAAACATTTTTAGAAAATAGTTTTCTTATAAGAAAATAGGTTCTTCGACTAAAGAGAGAAATGAATTTGGGTTTTCTAAAAAACATTTATGTACCAAAGAGTGTGAAAATTGTATTATTATTTGATAAAGGTCATCAAAAACCAGAGGTGAATAAAATGAAGGGGTTTATTATACAATGGTAAAATAATTTCCCCTGATGGAAATTCAGGTGTAAACAATCCCAAAAAAATGATCTTATAAAGTAAACCCTTTAAAATATTATAACGTTGAAGTGAGAATAAATCAATGAGTAGATTTTTTGTATCAAATTTAAATCTAAATGAGGAAGTTCAAATACATGAATTGATATTAAAATTTATTATACACATAATCATTTAATATAAATGAAATTTATATATTATTATAACCCAATGAAAAGAAATTGGGTTATGAAATTATTTTCCACTTGGAAACTTTTAACTCAAATCTCCTTAGATGAAATAATTTAAATTGAAGCTAAATATATAATAAAGAATGAATGTATCTAGATATTATATGACAAAGTGGTAGTATGTAAACCATATATAAGAAATTTAGTACACAATAAAAAATTTATTTTTTCAAGAGAAAGTTAACAATCACAAAAGTAAGTGATATTGTAAAGATAATCATTAACAACTTTCTCAAGGAGAATAATCTTTAAACGTTTCAAAGGGTCCCATACCACCTTAAAACATTTGAATCATAATCTCCATGAAGGAATAACATTAAATGAAAATTATAATATCATGGGAATAAATATATTCATGATATTACATGTAAAAGGGAATTATATATTCCGTATAAATGAAACTAGGTTTATAACAACAAATAAGTCTCAATGGAATGTAAATTGAGATGAAATCTCTTACCTTACATTTCCTTTTGGGTGAACGACAATTAACTTTCTATATAATGTTTTTACATATTTCAATAACTTATACCATAAACATATTCATACTTATTATATTATATATGATCTTATTATAATATCATATTACCCATTTGTTAATAATCTTTCATTATTTTCACTATTTTGGAGGTTAATTGCCTAGTTGTTTTAGTATGTTTTGACTTTTTACTTATTGTTATTCTTAAATCGATCATGGTTTCATAATATAAATAATTTAAACCATGATTTAATTATAATATATATAAATTATATATGTATTTATAATAATCCATAAAGTTTAGATATACGAAATTAAATGCACTGCTTATAGAGATGACATGTCATACATATGCATGAACGCTACTTTAATTTATTTGCCGTATTAAAAGAATAAGAAGTAAATTATATGTTTATATTATAATTAAAATATAATATATATGTAATATATGTTACATATGTTTATTAACACCATACTTTATATGTTCTATGTATAGTGTGAATGAGTCACATCGTTTTGAGGGGGTGGTAATCCACACTCACACAAACGATGTTATCATATTTACATAAAATGGAAAGCATAAGGGTATGTGTTATATAAAAATTAAAAAATAGTAATAAAATTATTAATATAATATATATATAATATAAATATTGTTTCCATCATAATTCTCAACCATGATAGGCGGTAAAGGAGAAAACAAACGACATCGTTTGTGCGGTGGTAGTTCACCATACACATAAACAGTAAGTTTGTTACCCATTAGATGGAATTGTGTGTAAGTGAAGGTCAAACCATTTGATTAAAAATATATAAGTATGTTTAATATATTGTTTTTATATAATAATATAATAATAATAGTTTATTGTGTGTAGAATGAAAATAAAACTAAAGAGCTTGAGGGAGGAGGTTACCTCTTATTCGGGTAACACATTTTGGTTTGAACCAAAGGAATTACATGGATGGATTCCTAAAAAAAGGGAGGATTATAGGATTATGGGATGGATTTTTAAGATATATTTGCTTATATATGGGTAAATCCAAAGTGTATTGAGAGGTGTGAGGAAGTGGGAGGTTTGAGTTCCTCTTTATAGTGGATAAGGATTGGCACTCTTATAAATTTTGGAGAAGGGAATTCCACCCACATTTTTTCAATTTAAATTGGATACAATAATGGAACAAAGTCAAAAAACATTATTATAGGGTATAAATATTTATATTCAATGGATTTTTTACAAGTTTCTAGGTCATTTTGGCACTTAAGTTTAAGGTTTAGTCCCTTATTAA
This sequence comes from Viscum album, assembly GCA_963277665.1. Taxonomy (NCBI): domain Eukaryota; kingdom Viridiplantae; phylum Streptophyta; class Magnoliopsida; order Santalales; family Viscaceae; genus Viscum; species Viscum album. The sequence goes on from OY728140.1 coordinate 661,369,150, forward strand.
GTATAATTTGACCTTAATCATTGTAATTAATTTTAATTATTTTCACTAATATTTTTGGTAAAAAACTATGTTTACCTTATTATAAATTATATATTATTATCATTAAAAATATTGAATCAATTTTCTCAAATTCTAACAATATAATTGGTAGAAATTAATTTAAATTCAATCCCGTAAATGGGATGACAATGTGGGTTTTCAAAGTAAAAAATGTTCAAATATTTCCAATGTTTTTATATTCAATTTAAAAGTTAAATTGATTCTAATGACCTAAATTAGATTAATTAAAAAATAATAATTTAATTTAACATTAAAACAAATTAAAATTATAATTTATCCTCATAAATAAATTTTATGAAAAAATAGTTTTGAGTTCAAATTTAGTAATTTTTATTATTCATTAAAAAATGAAACTTCACAAAAAAATAAAAAAAAGTCACCCTAATCTAATTTTTATATTATTATTTAAAATATTAAGTTTATTTTAAATTATAATATTTATAAAAGTTAAAAAAAATTGTTTTAGAATAGGCTATCCATTCAAAGGCAGTAAAAGTACCTTTATAAAAATATAGGTTTTTATGTAAAATATCGGGTTTTTTATTATCTTATGTTTATCAAATATATTGGATGAATACAAAAAATATATTTGATTGAATATATAACTTATATATCATTAATATAATTCACTAATTGTTATTAATTTCATTTACTGGGAGAAAAAAAAATTCTGGGTATATAAATATTTTTCTACAAAAACATTCCCTTTAGATTCAATTGGTTCTTATATTAATTTATAATTAATTTATAACAAATTAATTAATTTTATATTTTTGTAAACCATATATTTTCATAATTTATTTAATCTTATTCATAAATACTAATTTAATAGTTAGGTTATATCTTATTATATCAAATTATAATATTTTAATAATATATTATTGTTTGGTAAAACTCGACCTTTCGTGTAACGCAGGTCATCAAAGAAACTCATTGTTGTGTCAAATACATGATAACGTGGTATTTAATGCATTTAAACCTATATAAAATATTTAATTTATTTAAAATATTAATTTTATATTAAAGACTTTGGATATTATATTTCCTTATGTACTTAGTGTTGTGTGCCAAACACTCTATTGAATACAATGTTCTTACTTTATAATTTCATAGAATTACATCACCCTTTTTGTGTTTTTATTTTTCCTAGGTTATGAAGAAGTTTATTAATTATGATATGTCTATATGGTTTTCATGTTTGGATAATTTTGTAGGATATGTTGATGACTAATTTTAAAATAATAAATCCTTGGTTTAGTGGGGAAAATCCAATTGGATGGGAATGATATAGGTTTTTTATTTAAATTTTTTCCCCATAACTCTTTTAAACTATAAACCTAAAAGGTCTTTGTTATATAAGTTTCTTAATACCTATTATTGATATTTTAATTGTGTCTGGTAAAGTTTGTGTCTCTTCAAGTCAGTATCAAAGGTAGTATGAAAAGTTCATGTTATTACCATTAGATCCAAGAGTACAGGTTCAGAGCGTGATAAACATGGTTTAGATAAATTTAGAGGTAAGGATGTATCAGGTCATGATATCTTGAGAGTTATGGATATTATCATGGGTTAATAAATTTAAGGTTCAACATAATCTCAAGGGAATAGATACCCATTTGAGGACTTATGTAATTTTATTTTAATGTGAACATTTATTGGGTTTTATGAATAATTCATGATGGAGGTATAGATATCCCTTAGTATTGTTATATAATTTTATATCAAAGAAATTTATGTTATTTTGAAAAAATATTAATATCTTCTTGCATGAAATTAAAATTACAAGGAAATAATTTATTTAAGGGGTAAAATCTAACAACTTGGTATTGTATTACCTATTTTTATTTAAATAAATATTGTGTTGGATATTTTTTATAACATTAAAGACAAACTAAAATAAACCATGATATTTTTTTACAATAAAAGATAAACATTAATACATCATGAGAATTAAAAGATTAATTTCAAATTTTTAAAAAGAGTAAAATTTCAAGTGAATAAAATAATAGTTAAAATTAATTATTTTAACAAATTACATATTATTTTTATTATTTTAAATAATATATTTATTCATTATAACACCAATCAATTGAAAAAATTTAATGTTTATATGTGACTAAAATCATTTAGTGTCAAAAAGGCCAATTTTTTAAACAAATTTATTTTTATATAAATTTTTTATTTTTACCTTAATAAATTAAATTGAGAAAATTAAAATAATTAATATAATTAAATATTTAAATTTAAAAATAATATATTAACACTAATTTAATTAGAAATTTATAAGAAACATGATTAAGAACACTTAAGTTTAAAAATTCATATCTGTATAAAAATAGTTTTTCATTATATTATATATTTTCATTTAAATGTAAAATTCCTAAATTTTATAATTTGGAAATTATAAAAAATTAATTAATTTTTTGAATCATAATATAAAAATTTTCTTAGGGTTAATTTCTAGATTTTTTCTAAAGAAAATTATTTTTTGGAAAATAGTAAAATTATTGTTTTTAAGAATACATTGATTTTTATGAAACCATTATGATGTAAGCATGACATAAAAATTTATAAAAAATAAATTTTCAAAAAATTTATGGAGTAAAAGTATGAATTTAGAATTTTAATTTTAATTTATAAATTTATATTTGACATTTTGGAACCTAAATTACATTTTAACCTAGTAACAACTATTTTTTATTATTTGTGTTTAATAGAGTGATTGGGAGGTGACATTAATTATTTTCTTGAATTAAATTTCAAATAACCCTAATTTTTTTAATAGTTATCCAACTAATTCCATTTGAATCATTACCAGAAAAAATTATTTGTCTTAAATAACAAAAAAAATCAATATTTTAACCCAAAAACACCCCTTCTTCAAGTATAAATGTCCACCCATTCTCTAACTCCTCTTTATTCCAAATCCATTGAATATTAATTACATTTAATTTCCCCTATCAAGAGTCTCTCCAAGGATTTTATATGGTCATAAAGTGTTCTTATCAATATTTAAGAAGCTATTTTGCAAGGTAAAGGTTCTTAACCTCTTCCCTCCTTTATCTTTGCAGTCCTTCCATTTCTTTTCCTTTTCAAGGATAAATATTACAATGATTCATTGATATAAATTATTAATTATATTATAAATGATAAACAAAAATAACCACTCATTATACATGTAACATCCCATAATTTTACCAATATAATTTTTCTTATTGTTATATAGTTGTGTCTTACTAAATAAAATAATACTATATAGTGCACATATACCACATGATGAACCCAAATACATTTTATTATAATAATTTTAATATTATGTTTAGAGAAACAAATATATCCATACTAATTGAAATTATTTTAATGGTACAAAAAATATAAAATAAGAAAATAAGAATAGGAAAATTTGGATATTCTCGATCCCCCAGAATATTTTCACTCACGAAAAATTATATATTAATGAAGTAAAATATTAGAAATGAAATATTAATTTTCATAACAAAATATATAAAAACTAAAGAGAAAATAAAATTTAATTAAGAATGAATTAAATTTTATGTATTTATAGAAATTAGGGAACCCATAGGACTGTTATAAATCTGACCATTTGAATATTAATCTACTCATTAAGAATAGTAACTTATATGTTAAAATGGTAACCTCACCTATAGAAATGTAAAATAATATATAGTTATCTTATAAAATAAAAATAAATCATATTTATATCATGATATAACTAAAGAAATTTTTTAGAAATGATAAATTAAGTTGGTGTATTTTTATAAAACATAAATTTTTTAACTTCATTTTTTATAATAAATATAATGATCTAAATTAAAGTTTTTTTTCATAAAATTAATTTATAAATTAATATTATTTTTATTATAATTATAATATAAGACATGTAAATTTAAAAAATTCTACTCAATTACCTTTCTAATACTCTCCCCCATGTCATCATGCTTTTGTTCTTACAAAAAGACCAATTCCAACTACCTTAAGAAGTATTTCAAGGAGATGACAATTAAGAGGTAATATTCTAAATTTACCTCTTCTAAATTCATTTATTCTTATACCTTCTACTCAACTCACTCATAAAATATAACATAATAACTCTAGTATCATATATATATACTATAATTTAATATTTATAATGGAATATATCTCATCCACCCCATTTATATGTCCTATTATTAAAATAAAAATGAAACCATTTCCCATATTATGTTGGTTCACTGCCTTCATGGATGATGATTTTCATTTTACACTACCACCTTCATAGAAGATTTAAATTCACATATAATTATATAAAATGAAAAAAAAATATGTATATTATATATGGTTTTATATTCATGGATGTTTATATAGTCATAATACTAAATAAAATGGAACAAGTTCATGATGGTTGGTAAAACTGCCAAAATGAACTTACTGAATAACATTAACATTTTACTAAATGAATAATCTATATAACAGAAACCATATGTACAATTAAGACCATTTAAATTTATATAATTTTATGAATTCCATTTCATTTCACTTTTTTATTTTTCATCTTGTTTTACAAGAACCTAATAATTAACCACTAGTGATCCGACCTTGGAACCTTGAAATGAACGCCACCAGAACATTGAAATTAGGCTTTATGTCTCATTGAAATTATTATAAATGAACATAATAAAATTATAATAAAGAAAATATAGATGTAAATGGATATTAATTAATTAATTAATTAATATAATTTGATTTTCTAGTATGTTAAGTGTACGTGAATAACATATTCATACATAAAATAATTGACCTCTTCAAACCACCCTCATTATTTGAATTATGAACTTTGTCCCTCTAACTCACTTTATATCTCTAATTTATATTATTTAATGATTATAAATTTTTTATATATTTATCTCATATATATACCTATATTATTTTTCATTCCCTTTATGGGGTAATACATATCATAAGTTCTTTTCTAAAATGTAATCCATTTCTTTTTGTGGGTAATTTTTATATTTATGCCTTAATATTGATTCTCTTTTATGTAACATATAAGAATGTACATTGTATTGTCCAATGATCTAGAAATATCCCACATGGCCAGAGAGGGTTGGTTATGAGACCTCAATAATTCCTCCTTATGTTCCATAGGTTGCCGACTAGAAGTGGGGGTGTGATAAGTATAGTGGGAAGACTATACCCCTAGTTATAGAGTTACAACACAGTGAAAAAAAAATAATAATAAAAAATAAATATCATATTGATAGAATAATGGAATCAATAAAATATAGTGGAAGACTAAAATTATATCAAAATGAACAATTAAGTAAATATTAAAGGAATGATGTAATTTCATGCTGGAATATAACTAAAAGTAATTATAGAAGTAATACAAAATAAAAGACTAGTAGACTCATTAAAGACTCAAAAGCCCCCAGTACTAAACCCTGTGTTGGTATATATCCAAACTTCATCCCATAAAGTAAGTAAATAATCAACAACAAGGTCTCTTTCCATTTCCCAAACATGCATCCATGTAATATACTCGGGTTCCATATGGAAGTTCGAATAAGGTGTGAGTATAACTCACTAGGTCGACACCACTATGTCTAAAAACAACCAGTATGATAATAAGTGCATGAAATAATGAAATAAAAAAGTGTATTAATTAATTATAAAATCAAATTAATACCACACAAACCTAATTTAGCTTCATGTTGGAATATCTCTAAGGATTCCTCAAAACCATGCCAATCGTAACCATATAACCATGGTAAAACATAACCTTCATCAGCACCATGACCGGATGTCTCTAAGCATGCCTCACAACCATGCCAACAAAAACCTTATAAATAAGGTTTAAATCATAAAAAACTCAGTCAAAACCTGATATATAAGTATTTCATCAATCAATCAGGTTTGATCCCTCTGTATAATCATTTCATCAACAAATCAGGGTTGATCCCAATATATAATATTTTTAGCATGAAAACTGGGCCAATGCTATAGCAACCCCTACTTTACATACATGGTTAATACTTAAAAATTGAATCATACTTATTACAACATATAACAAAACTATGAAAGGACCATATAGGTATAGTGTCTTTAGAAACTGGGAAACATAAACAACTGGTTCATAAAGAATCTACATTGTCTCCCATTCATTTCATCAGATCTATAGTCCCTTTTTGGAATATCTTACTTAATACCATTCTTCCTGACCTGGGGAAAGAAAACATACAAAAGGGTGAGCTCAAATGCTTAGTAAGGGTAAACAAAAGTAATATCAATCACATCAAATTCATAAGAACATAACATTTTAGAAATATTACCCTACAAAAGAGATCATAATTTCATAACATGGGATAAATCATGGTAGTGAAATTTAATCCCAATAATCATAACTTAAAACATGAAACTTTGTGGAATACACACATAATCATAGAGAATCATTTCTTATTAGTCAAGACTCATTTCCAAGACTATCTTAGTGGAAAAATTCCATTTCTGAACCGAGTTCATTCCTCGTTTCAGTCCTGTTTTACTGAACCGGTTTAACCTGCCGTTCCAGCCATGTCTATCTCATGAGATATAAAATCTTTACCCAATGCATTGGAGGAAAAATACTTATTTTACCCGAAAATTTTTTTTTTCTCTTACCATGTTCTAGAAAATGTGTAAGATGAATAATAAAATTCAAAATGTAGTTAATACTATTCATAACGGCTAGTTCATAATAATAATCTTTGTTTAGTGAAACCCGGTATTGTGTTCTACACACGCTATAGAGGAAGGTCGCGATTGCGTGTAATGCAAGCCAAGTCTGTATTGTGTGCTGTGAAAGATTCCTTGGGTGTTCCGTATAACATAAGACATAAAAAAATCTCATAAAATCTCAGGGTGTTACATTCTACCCCCCTTAAAATGAATTTTGCCCTCGAAATTTTTCACTTCATTAAAAACAGATGAGGATACCTCTCCCTGATCATATCCTCAAGTTCCCATGTAGCTTCTTCTAATTGGTGGTTCCTCCATAAAACTTTCACCAAGTGAGTGGTCTTGTTCCATAGGACTTTTTTCCTACGATCCAAAATCTCTATCGGTTGTTCTTCATAAGAAAGATCTTGCTCCAGCGGTACAACTTCTGAGCTGAGTACATGTGAAGGATTAGGTATGTACTTTCTCAGGAGAGATACATTGAACACACCGTGAACTTGAGAGAGATTCGGTGGAAGTGCCAATCGGTAAGCTACCTTCCCAAAACGATCCATAATTTCAAAAGGACCGATATATCTAGGGCTCAACTTTCCCTTCTTTCCAAATCTCATGACCCTCTTCCAGGGAGATATTCGTAAGAACACTTTATCACCCACTTCAAACTCTAGGTCTTTTCTTCTGTTGTTGGCATTACTTTTTTGTCGACTCTGAGATACTCTTATGTGTTGTTGAATAGATCTGACCTTTTCTGTCATTTCATCAACAAGATCAGGTCCTAATAGCTTTCTTTCCCCAACTTCATCCCAGCAAGTTAGAGTTCTGCATTTATTTCCATAGAGAGCTTCATAAGGAGCCGTCTGAATACAGGATTGAAAGCTATTATTATAAGAAAATTCCACCAAAGGTAGGTGTTGATCCCAACCACCTTTGAAATCTATAGAGCAAGCTCTCAACATATCTTCTAGTGTTTGAATTGTCCTCTCAGACTGACCGTCTTTCTGAGGATGATAATTAGTACTGAAACTCAACTCTGTATCTAGAGTATGCTGAAGACTTCACCAGAACTTTGAGGTAAACCTCGGATCCCAATCAGATATAATAGAAAGTGGTACTCCATCCAATCTTACCACTTCCTTTACATATATCCTGGCAAGATGATCTAGAGATAAATCCTCTCTAATAGAAATGAAGTGTGAAGACTTTTTAAGACGATCAACTATGACCCAGATAGTATTATTGCCTTTGGATGTTTTAGTAAGTCTAGTGACAAAGTCCATAGTGATGTTTTCCCATTTCCATTCTGGTATGGGTAATGGTTGTAACATCCCCTTAGGATTCTGTCTCTCATCTTTAACTTGCTGACAAACCAAGCATCAAGAGACATATTCAGCAACATATCTTTTCATGCCATCCCACCAGAAGTACTCTTTCAGGTCCCTATACATCTTCGTGCTTCCAGGATGAATAGAGAATGAAGAACTATGAGCCTCATCCAATAGCTCCTTCTTTAATTCAGGGATGGGAGGAACACAAACCCAATTCCTAAACTTTATTATCCCATCACAATCAAGGTTGAATTCAGGAACATTTCTCACCTTCTTTTGTAACTCTACATCTTCTTTATGTGCCTCTTTAATCTTCATATGTATAGATGGTTGAACATTCATTTGAGAAAGATACGATTTTTCCCCTTCCATTATAATTCCAAGATCCATCCTTTGTAAATTCATAAATATTGGATCTTTTGAGATCCTCATCATTGATAAGCTAGCATGGTCTTGTCGACTTAATGCATCTGCCACCTTGTTTGCTTTCCCAGGGTGGTAATTAATTGAGCGGTCGTAATCCTTAATCAGCTCCAACCATATTCTTTGGTGCATATTCAGCTCCTTTTGTGTGAAAATATACTTTAAACTTTTATGATCAGTATAAATGTCACACCTTTCTCCATAAAGATAATGCCTCCAAATCTTTAATGAAAAGATTACCGCAGCTAACTCCAAATCATGAGTTGGGTAATTTTTATCATGTATTTTCAACTGTCGTGAGACATAATCTATCACCATATCATTTTGCATAAGAACACACCCTAGACCCTTCTTGGATGCATCACTATAGATCACAAACCTTTCTCTACTACAAGGAAGTGTGAGTACAGGTGCACTGGATAACCTTCTTTTCAACTACTTGAAATTATCTTCATATTCCTCCATCCAAACAAACTTAACTCTTTTCCAAGTCAACTCGGTGAGTGGATTAGATAATCGTGAAAAATATTTCACAAAACATCGATAATATCCAGCCAAACCAAGAAAACTTTGGATCTCAGTTACTGTTGTTGGTCTCGACCATCTTTCGATAACCTCTATTTTTGATGGATCCACAGATATCCCCTCTTTTGAGATTATGTGACCCAAAATGAAACTTTTTGAAGCCAAAATTCACACTTGGTAAATTTGTCATAAAGCTTCTCCTTTCTTAGGGTCTTCAATACAATTCTCAAGTGATCTTCATGTTCTTCCTTTCTCTTTGAATAGATAAGAAAATCATCTATAAAGAATACCACAAACTGATCAATATAGTCTCTAAAGACTCTATTCATCAGATCCATGAAGATAGCAGGGGCATTAGTAAGACCAAATGGCATCACTATAAATTCATAGTGTCCATACCTTGTACGGAAAGCCGTCTTTGGTATATCCTCCCTTTTGACCCTTAATTGATGATACCCTGAATTAAGATAAATCTTGGAAAAGTATTGAGCTCCGCGTAGTTGGTCAAATAGGTCATCAATGCATGGGAGAGGATATTTGTTCTTGATAGTGATCTTTTTAAGTTCTCGATAATCAATGCAGAGTCTCATTGATCCATATTTCTTCTTAACAAACAGAACAGGTGCTCCCCAAGGTGACTCACTAGGGCGTATGAATCCCTTATCAATATTCTCTTGGAGTTGCTTCTTCAATTCCTGCAACTCAATTGGGGCCATTCTATAAACTTTTGATGTGATTGATGTGCCATTAGGTGTTGTCACAGCTAACTTAACATCTAATTGTTGAGGTAATACGGTGATACCCTTATAAAATTCTTCAGAAATAAAAGAGTGGGTGGATCCAGAATCAAATAAAACATTTTCTACTTTATAGTGGATGGTAATTGTACCTATCACCACTTCGTTGTCGTACTCCACATCGCCGATAGTAATTGCATGTGACTTTCCTTTGTCTTTAGCCTTAAGAGTTTGTTGGTGTCGATCATCATCATCAAACCTTGGATTTGGGCATTGATTGGCATAATGACCCATCTCCTTGCACTTGAAACATTGAAGTGTAGTAGGTTCATTCTATGTATCCCTTCCTTTATTTGCATTATTAGACATCTTCTTCCCATTATTTCGACATTCAATTGCCCGATGACCTTATTTTCCACACTTATAACATTTTCTTGTCCCCTTAAGACAATTTCCTCCATGTTTCTTTCCACGCTTTGAGCATAAGGGAAAACTCATATTCTTTTCAGTGTGGTCTTTATATTTTCCTTTGAATTCCATTTTCCTCTTCTTATCAAACCCATGTGACTGATGGGTTACATCAATCTCCATCTCAACCTTGAGAGCACATCAAACAATTTCCTCATAGCTATTTAAATCCTTTATGGATAATTCCCTTCGAAGATTTGGTTTTAAGCCACTAAAGAATTGATCGATCTTACTCTCAGGTTGGATAATAATTCTGGAAGCGTACCTTGCAAGTCTTGTAAAATTTGTTTCATAGGTACCAATGGATTCATCATCCTTTTGCTTCAGTTCAAGAAACTCCTTCTTCATCTTTGTTCGAATAATACGAGGGAAATACTTATTGAAAAATAAGTTCTTGAACTCGTCACATTCCATGGACTCAATTTCATCCCTTTGCCTCATATTCTTAATAATATTCCACCATTGATCAGCATCACCTTCCAAACGATACACTACTAATATGACTTTATCATGTTCAGAACATTGAAGAACTGAAAATATCTTTTCAGTGGTACTGATCCATTGTTCAGCCACTAATGGATCAGAAGACCCACTAAATGTAGGTGGACGCTGCCTCATGAAAGATTCGACAGAATGTTGCTCCTTACTTTTCTCATTTGGAAGTCATGCATGATTCATAGCTTGAGAAAGTTGTGTGAGCATAGCTACAAGATTTTTCATTCTAGCTCCAATAACGTTTGGTTGCTCAGGGGGACAATCATTGCATTGCCCGTCGCATTCCGCATTAACATGGTTTCTTCGGGTTCCAGCCATTGACTAAAACCAAGAAGAATAGTGTGAGCAACACTAATTATAATAGGAAAACCACATAATCAAGAATAAAATTTCACACTTAAGGTCTTATCATAGGTTGTTCATGGACATTTCTAAAACACTAAGATTGTGTTCTATGCTTAGACATATCCTTAGGTTTCTTACTAAGGCTTTCACATCCTAGTTTCCAAAGGTTGACTATACCTTTCCTCTGATACCAACTATAGCAACCCATAATTTACATACATGGTTAATACTTCAAAATTGAAGCATACTTATTACAACATATAACAAAACCATGAAAGGACCGTATAGTTATAGTGTCTTTAGAAACTGGGAAACATAAACAACTGGTTCATAAAGCATCTACATTGTCTCCCATTTATTTCATCATATCTATAGTCCCTTTTTGGCATATCTTACTTAATACCCTTCTTCCTGACCTGGGGAAAGAAAAAATACAAAAGGGTGAGCTCAAATGCTCAGTAAGGGTAAACAAAAGAAATATCAATCACATCAAATTCATAAGAACATAACCTTTTGGAAATCTTACCCTACAAAAGAGATCATAATTTCATAACATGGGATAAATCATGGTAGTGAAATGTAATCCCAATAATCATAACTTAAAACATGAAACTTTGTGGAATACACACATAATCATAGAGAATCATTTATTATTAGTCAAGACTCATTTCCAAGACTATCTTAGTGGACAAAGTCCATTTCTGAACCGAGTTCATTCCTCGTTTCAGTCTTGTTTCACTGAACCGGTTTAACCTGCCATTCCAGCCATGTATATCTCATGAGATATAAAATCTTTACCCAATGCATTGGAGGAAGATATAGGTCCCGCCCATCTCATAATGATACCATTCTTATGTGTTCCACAAAATCATAAACCATACATCATAGCATAACCCATGTAATAAAAATGGGATTCTTAAACATCATGAAATCATAAAACAATTCATATAAGATAAAGGAATTCATAAAAATAATTTCATCACAACATAATCAAATAAATGTAATAATAGGGATAGAAACATAACCCTTTATTATCTTAGATGTAAAATAATTTTGATAAAACACTTGAACTCTATTATTAAGGAAAATATCCTTTCTAATTCAAAAACACTTTTCCTTTCTTAACATGTCATACAATTATAAACTAAAAGAAGTTGATTAAAAATAAACTTGAAAACTTGTAAAGGAAGATTCTTGGAAATAATGTTTTAAAAATCCATTCATGCCGTATAAGTTAAAAAAACATTCTTCTCGTACTTTTGTCGGAAAAGTCAAAAAGTACCTCGTACGAAAAACGACAAAACATTCCTTTCATATCTTTTACTAAAAACTCACCAAAGGGTAAAATTGGATTTAAACAATTGTAGGTGGATGGAAATAATATTACATATTTAGGAAACATGGATGTGGATGATAAAATACACCCCAGTAAATTCCGAAGTATAAATAATCTCGGATAAAAATGAGATTGTGATATTTCCCTTACCTTAGGTCCGATTTGCTTCGTAAGTGTCTGAACCTCCTGTATAATGATTTAAATAATGTTATTGACTTATTCCAAAATCATACTTATTGTTATGATATCATATATGGTCATATTATTATCTTATTAGTAATATTTCATTACTACTTGTTATTCGGGTGTTTATTACTTTTTGTTCTTATGCGTGTTTTGTCGAATAAATTCTTATTCTTCTCTTTAGGTTATAGATACCTCATTTACAGAATGGTATTAGTGTACTATCTATCATATTTATTCATTAAATTCATTTATATAATCATTATGCAATGAAGATCATGTATAATGAATCGCATCACATCGTGTAGACGGTATTCCGTACGTACGCACGAGCGATGATATCGTTCCCATGATCGTGGAATTGTATTGGAGTGTTTGTATACTATTTCAGAATCAATACCACTTTAAAATAATCATATATAGTTATTTATTTGCACCATTGTATCCATCCAAGTAAGTTGGTGATGGAAAATAGATTACACCACGGCGTGGAGACGGTATTCCGTACGTACGCACGCGCGGTGATTTCGTTTTCCGTAGGATGGATAGATGGTGAAATAGGGTTGTTTCATACTTTTAATAACATATAAGTGTATGAGTGGTACTGATGTTATTAATTCATAATGAAACAACTAAATAAGAAGAAGTGGAAGAAGAAATAAAGTTGAAAGAATCGGTAACGGACATTACCTCTTCTTTGAAGCGCCTCTTTGAGACCTCCTCTTAGGGCACTAAAATTGGTCTTTGAAGAAGACCAGGACCTCTAGGATGTTTCTAGGGAAGTGGGGAAGTGAAATGGTCAGGTATTGGCCGATCTTGAAAGCTCAAATTTGTGTGAGGAGGAGAGGGAGGAGGTTCACTTTTATAAGGGATGAGAGGGGCACCTTTGGAAATATAAGAAATATTAGTTTATATTAAATCCCAACCCCACTTAAAAACTTACAAAATGACTCATATTCAAATATTAGATGAGATAGGGTTGTAATATCATCAAAAAATAAAATTTATACATGTTAGGAATTTATTTTAAACATTATCAATTTGATTTATCCTTATTTATCAATTTAATTTTATATGTGGTAATAATATTCTAAATTTTAAATTATTATAAATAATTACATATGTGTTGTGAATTTTCCATAATTTGACACTTTATGACATTTTCGACCATATAAATTTTAATTTATAAATTTTAAATATTTTTGTGATTTTTAAACAATTTTATAATATGTTATTTTTATAAAATAACAATAGTGTCAATTTTGACACTATTCATTTATTTGAATTTAAATAAAATATATACAGAATATATTTTCAAACTAAAAGATTTAATAGATTTATAAAATATCATATGTATCTATAAAATTATTGGAGCACATTAAATAGTTCATATAATATTTATTTTAATATTTTTAAAACCATTTATTTGATATTTTAATTAATAAAATAATTTCAACATCACTATTGTATCATAATTAATGATAATTATTTAATCCCTAAAAATTATAAATAAATTCCTATGATGTCTATAATTGTATTATATTTCTGGAGACTATTTATTTTTTAAGTTTCAATAAGTTTATCACTAAATTAAAATTATTATACTTATAAGATTTAAGAAAGTGACATGTTGTCACATTCTTTGGTTTTAATAATAATTAAATTATTTTCATAGACAAAAGTCCATTAAATGAATCTAATCCTACCCTTAGGTGATATGGGTCGACTTTTAGTCATCTAATAGGATTTTGGAAGTTTTTAGGGTAATTTTATAATCGTATATTTACCCTTAATTACCCAATTTACCTTTAACTATGGTAAATAAAATTTACCGTAGTTACTATTCATAATGCCCAAAAATAAAAAGTAGTCGATTAACATAATTTGGACCCACTGATTCCTAATATGGAATCAATTTTTCAAAATTCAAATCTTATAAGTTGCAGTAATTAATTTAAAAATTATCCCATTGTTAAGAAAATGGGTTTTAGAAGTTAAAACATTGCCAAAGATTGAAATGTTTTTACCTATGAATTCAATGTGAAATTAATTCTAATGACATAAATTATATTAAATGGTAAAAATATATTCTATTTATACTTTAAAACCATTCAATATTATAATTTTACCATATAAATTATCTCAATGAAAAAAGTTGTTTTTAATTAAAAATTAGCATATTTTTACTATTCATCAAAATATGAAAGTTATCAGAAAAATATCAAAAATTTATCCAAAGTAAATTTTTATACCCTGATTCAAAATAAGAATTTTATTTTGTCAAATTGAACTTATAAATATGTCAAAAACTAGATTTAATGTGGGTGCGCCATCAAAAGGCAGTAAAACTGCATTTTTTGAAAAATATTTATTTTACCCGAAAATTTTATTTTGTTCTCTTACCATGTTCTAGAAAATGTGTAATATGAATAATAAAATTCAAAATTTAGTTAATACTATTCATAACGGCTAGTTCATAATAAGATATCATTGTTTAGTGAAACCCGGTATTGCGTACTACACACGCTATCGAGGAAGGTCGTGATTGCCTGTAATGCAAGCCAAGTCCATATTGTGTACTGTGAAAGATTCCTTGGGTGTTGCGTATAACATAAGACATAAAAAAATCTCATAAAATCTCAGGGTGTTACAAATTCCCCATATGATCATTTCAACATGTTTCCGGGCCAATCCTAATATATAATCATTTCGTCACATCTTAGGGCCAATCCCAGTATATAATCATTTCAGTAGGTCTTAGGTTCAAGAAAATATATAATCATTTTAGCATGTAAACTGGGACAAATCCCCATATAATAATTACAGAATAGAAATCCCAAAACATGTTATAGAAATAAGGATATATTAATATCCCATCATAAGGCTCAAGATTTAATTATGCCAATTACCATTTATCTTTTAATTACACTTTTCATTTATCATATGGTTCTAACCAATAATATGTCATTTATCTCAATAAACAAGCCATGCCAAGTTGAATCTATATCAAGAAAACACCCAAATCCCATGTCATGCTAAAAAAACATTAATTCATTAAATGATTCCTTTATAATAAAGGGTATGATCACCTGAATGATATAAAAAAGCCTAGTCAATAACCAATTGGATCCAAATGGACTCCATAGAATAATCCAATTCATTATTTTTAATTTATTCAACACATGATATTTTGGTGAAATTTTCAATATTGCACATACATGATAATTATCAAACCATAGGGTTAAGGTTTAGATCCCCCACCTTTAACTGATGATCAATTAATGCATCCAGTAGGATTCGCTAACAATAATAATGGAGAAGATGATCATAAGAGGGTTTCTAGATCATAATCAATCAATATAAAAACCATAAACACAAACATTCAATATATTACACCACAACGGTTGGAGAAAAAAGGGATTGAAGGAAAAACCTAACCAAACCCACTTACTAGGGATCAGATTCATGATTAGGACATACAGAATTGAGATAATCACTCCAAAATTGTCTAAAATGTTCCCAAGGGTTGAGAAGAAGAGGATTCATGAAGAAATGAGAAAAAAATCATCAGCACAACTACATTAAAATTATAATTGGGATATTAAAAATTTGGTAACTCCTTTACTCATCGGGAATTTATTTTTAGAGGGATATGATGACAAACCCATCACCTCATATTTTTATTTAATTATCTAAAACATTACACAAAGTGTAACCAGTTCACACCCTATATTTGATTCATGACATGTGTTTGGTAGATTTTACACAATGTTTAATACCTTTACCCGGTATGTAATTCTACTACAGACAACTTTCACTCCCCTTTTCCATATATAAAGATTCTGAACACCTCCAAAGCCTTCCAAGCATAAAAAACCCTAATAAACCCATTTAACACATATATACATGGATTTCATTAATTCAAACAAGCATACATCCCTATACTTTAATTCATTTTCCCTAAAAAAGTCTCTCCTTCGAACTAGAATCTACCACTAAGGCTAAAATGAAAACCTCAAAGAGATACATTCCTAGAAAAAGATGGTATCTTACAACCTCCCCACCACATAATAGCTCATCCCTGAGCTTCTCCAAGCATCATTTTGGGGTCTTGGTGAACAAGTATGGACACTGTTCTAACGTATCAGACTCCCTCTTTTAGGTCTCCTCTTGAAATCACCCATACTACCACTATAATTGAACCAAAGAAATCTACCTAGCCCAGAGATACTTCTCACTATAGTTCACAATTTGTATTAGATACTACTCAAAGTATGTATCTACACAAAGCTAGACTTCTTCTAAATCTATCACATGATAAGGTTAAGAATAATATCTCTAAAGCTATGACATGTGAAAAATGTCATGCATGGAACTGTAGCACTGTGGAAGGGTTAATTGGTATTCCACTAGACCAACCCTATGTACTATCTCAAACATCCTGAAAAACTTGGAACTATATTTCCCTATTTTCTAATACAGTTTTTTCTCAAACTAGGAGACACCCAAAGAAAATATGATGACCAAACTTGAACTCCATAGGTCATCTCTAATGGTTAGGTTATGATTCCTTCCTTCTCTGTATGGTCACTAACCACTACCTATTCAACTGAACCTACTCAGATGTCTCTTGTACAAGACTAGGCCCAAAAGGTGATGAACTGTCTACCTCCAACCAACAAAGAGTTTAATTTCATATACTTCCATACAAATCCTCGAAATTTTCCATCTGAACAGATTCTTGAAATATGTTATCATATGAAAAATCCATAAATTCCATATTTTATTCCCATGAACCACTAAAATCTAGAACATAGTCCCATATCATATCCTCTAAAACCTGAATAGTCCTCTATGACTAACCATCGACCTGAGGTTGATAGGTCGTACTCAAAAGATCATGTGATCCTAGAGACTTCTGAAGACCCTTCCAGAATCATGATTTGAAATGAGGATCTCATTCTAAAATGATACTCCCTAGAACACCATGAAGTCGAAAAACCACTCATATGTAAAGACTCCCAAGATCATGAACTATAAAGGTCTCTCTAATTGGAAATAAGTGGGCTTCTTGCTTCAGTCAATCCACATTCATCCATATAGCACCATTCTTATAGGTTTTCTTGGGTAATCCTATCACAAAATCTATAGTGACATTATATCACTTCCACTCAGGAATAGGAAAAAGCTACAAAACCCCATCTAGCCTCTAATACTCAGCTTTCACCTTACGAAAATTGAAACATCTCACCAAAAATCCTACAACCTTATTCTTCATTCTTAACTAACAATACTGTAAAAGATATCATGATACACATTTTTCAAAGTAGGATGTACCACCCATCTAGAAGCATGAAACTCTCTCATAGGCTCCTCTTGGAAGCCCATAGGAACCCATACTCAACAATAGAAAATAAGATAATTTTTGCTTCCAAGTGACCATACCAATGGTTTCTTCCCACCATATAATGTTTCTCTCAGAACTAATCCTTCAAGATCATATAATTTCTCGGTCTTGATCCGATTCAAAATCATGGGTATAGAAATTGTCGAAGTCATATCCACTCATCCCTGAGACTCCTAATCATCTAGATGCATGTATGCAAAGAGGGACATCACCCACCACTCATTGTAAGACTCCCATACTACCTATTATTTCATATTTTGGATCAATTCCTTGAAAATAAAGTTTCTCTTGCCCAGTGTATATGAAAACTAAAAGTTATAAGACAATAGATACTCGACCCACCTCCTCTGCTGAAGGTTCAGGTCTCACTAAGAAAAGATGTACCTGAAGCTATTTTGATCCATGTATACCACAAACCTCTCACCCATGAGTTAATTCCTATAGCTTCACAGGTCATGTACCACTGCTTATAACTCCAAATCATAATTAGGTTAATTCATCTCATGTGGTCTCACCTATCTGGATCCATAAAAAACACTCAATCCTCCAACATTAGAACTAATCTAAGTCTAACTCCAAATTAGTTATAATACATGGTGTATTCCCTACCTGGAACAGATAAAGTGAGGATAGTTTTTGAGGTTTTCCTACCTTTCATATCCTAAAAACCTATCTCAAAATCTTTTGACTGAACAAACTTAACCCATTTCTTGGTTAGCACTGACATCGGTGCTTCCAAATGGGAGAGGACCTAGATAAAGCACCAATAATAACCTTCTAGACCCATAATTATTTGAATCTTGAATAAATTCTTAAGTTCCTCCCAATATATCATGGCTGTAAATTTCTATGGGTACACCGACACTGCTAACTCTGATATTATGTGGCCCAATAAGTGAACTTTATCAAACCAAAAACTACATTTGGTTAGCTTGATGTAAAGTCGATGCTCCCTCAATGTACTCAAAATGATATCAAGATGTTTGGCTTGATCACCTTCAAACTAAGAGTACACTAAGATGTTAGAAAAAAATCAACACAAACTAGTCTAGAAAAGGATGAAAGATCTAATTCATTAAGGCCATGAATACTATTGGTGAATTATTCAACCCAAATGGAATCACAATGAACTCATATAATCTGTACCTACTCATAAAAGTAGTACAAGGTATGTCTGATTGTCTCACATTTAACTGATGGTACCCTAATCTCAAATCATTCTTATAGAAGATCTTATCATCTCTCAACTAATCAAAAATATCATCTATTTGAGGAAGAGGATACCAATTATTTACCGTCATCTAGATCAATCTCTGATAATCCACACACAAACGCAAATTCCCATCAGCCTTCTTAGTGAAGAGAACTAGAGAACCCCAAGGAGATGTACTAGGAAGTATGAAACCTTTAGTTTCTATATCTTCCAACTACACTTTAAACTCTCGAATCTCTTCTTGTGTCATTCTATAATAATGGATTGGAATTGGCTCCACTCTCAACACTAACTCAATCATAAAATCAATCTCTCATTCAGGTGGTAAGATATTGAACTCATCAGAAAAGACATCCTAAAAATTTTATACCACTAGAGGAAAATAATCCTACTACAATACACAACTATCTAGAGAAATAATAGATATTTGATTCATAAGGAAATCCAATATGTTAGAATGGTATGTCTGAGTATGATATACTCTAATACCAAATGTAGGATCGAATATGTAAAATGAGATATAAATACAAGAGGGGGTGAATTTTATACTTTAAAAATTCCTTTAGAACTTTTACAAATAACCAAAATTCACAACACCTCTAAGTTCTAAGAACTTGGTTGATTCTGGAAAAGTGACTCCAGAAATGAAACTTAACAAAATTTTACAATAGATAAGATTCTACCTTAAAGCGTATAGAATCTAACAAAATCAGAGTCCAAATATGAGTAGGTATAAGAAATTTATACTTTCCTCAATAATACAAATGCAGCGGAAAAACAAAGTTGTAAAACTACAAGTAACAAGTAGAAAATCTTTTAACCCAAAGAGGAGAGTATCAAACAACCCTGGATAAGAGGTCCCTTGATTTATACTTTCAAGAAAGTATCTCTTACCCAAACCCAGGTAAGCCCTTAATCCGAAGATCGGTATTTGTCTTGCTATCCCTGCAAGCCCTCGATTTGTAAATAAATAGGCACCTCTGACTTCACAACCCGAAGTCTCTGATTTTAAAGGTAATCGAACCTCTTCACTAAGAAATTACACACAAAGAAAATTTTGAACGAGCAGTTCAAAACTTTCTGCACAAATCTTGAGAGTTTATAAGAGCATATCTCTCTATAAATCACTTCACCAGTACTTTGTCTAAAGTCTCAAAAATTTGTTAAGCTCTTTTCAAATCAGCTCCAATTTATAGGTGTGGCTCCAACAGCCGACTCCCTCCTCCAATGGTCATATTTTTCCTTGAATTTTGGAGGGACCTATACACATGTCACTAAAACAACAGTTAGTGAGTAACTGAAAGCACGACATCGTTTGATAACAAAATGAATGTAAGTATAACCAAAAACTGGTATTCGGAATGAAGGTAAATAAAAGTTCAGAGTCTAAGTAAAAACTGAATTTGGAGTCTACAACACATGTATATTTGGATTCTATTTTGTAGGAATTCGGAACCTAAATTCTATAGAAATATGGTGTCTAAATTTCAAAGAAATTTGGAGTCTGATTTCACCAGAATTCGGAACATGAACATACAAAGTTCAGAGTCGGAGTTTATGAGAATTAGAAGTCAGAACTCATAATAGTTCGGAGTCTGTATTCAGAGAACTCAGAGTTAGAACTTGGAAAAGTTCTTAATCAGAATTCATAATGGGAATTCGGAGTCAGAACTTAGAAGAGTTCATATCCGGAATTCATAATCACAATTCATGACTAGAATTCATAGTCGAATTTTTCATAAGTTTGTATCTAGAATTCGGAGTTGAACTTCATAATAGTTTGTATCCAGAATTCAGAGTTGAACTTCATAATAGTTCACATCCAGAATTCAGAGTTAAACTTCATAATAGTTCGTATCCAGAATTCAGAGTTTTAAACAGAATTCCTCATATCTAAGTTTTATATGATTCCAAGGTTTTAGGTTTCAATCCAATTTTCACACTTAGAAATAAAATTATATGAACAAAGAAATGTGGTAAGGGTAAATTTCCTTGGAGAAGGAAATTTTCCTTATAGAAGTAAAACATAGGGTGAAATAAGATTTTCCTTAAAATAAGGTGTTTGTGATTTTCAAAACAAGAGGAACGATAAAGTCATAAGGAAAGCCTTAATGACTTAAAAATCTCCCCCTTGAATGAAGGAATGGAAAAGTCATAAGGAAAACCTTATTGAATCAACAATCTCCCCCTTTTTGGAAATCACAAACATCCTAACAAAAAAGAATGTAGGAACTTAGAATAAATTTTTGGACATTGAAATTAAAGCTTATCTCCCTTTTTTTATGGACAATGGTGAATATGACTAACTCCCCCTTAGGCTTTGGAACTCTAAGGATCGTATTCTAGATTTCCAGAATGAGAAATTTCATTTGGATGTGGAAATATTCGTAATGAGAACTCCCCCTTGAATAAACCCCCCTTACTTAGGGATGTATCTTCTTATGCTTAGAAGTTTTTCCTTATCTTATTTAGAATTATTTTTCCTTCTCCCCCTTTGTGATTTTCAAAAAGAGTTTAAGTGAATGGAAAATAATAAATTACCTGAAATATTAGTGTAGACAACCAAACACACAACCATAATTCTATTATGATTGAAAGAATTAGTACAAGGAAAAAAAACAATCACAACAAAAGATCTGAGTGGTCTATTTTGTTTCTTTTTTCCTTAGGCATTAGCGTCTTGACAATGGTCTTCAATTTTTTCATCTCTTTATGATCCTCCTTATCTTGTTTTTCTAAGGCCTTGATCCTGTCTTCCTTATCCTTCAAGTCCTCTGACTGAGCCTTCATGGCCTCTTCCTGAGC
Source organism: Viscum album (assembly GCA_963277665.1). Lineage (NCBI taxonomy): Eukaryota > Viridiplantae > Streptophyta > Magnoliopsida > Santalales > Viscaceae > Viscum > Viscum album. Next base: position 661,391,186 of record OY728140.1, read on the forward strand.
CTTTAGCAATTCATCTTGCTTCAAAATCGTTTATTTCATCTCACTCCGAAGATCTTTCTCTGTTTTTAAGCTTTGAACAATATAGCTCAGCTTCCCATTCAAATCTTTTACATTCTGAATCTAAGAACTTTGTTCTAGACTTAGCTTTTCCTGAAAACTGTCTGAAAGATTTTTCATTTTGGAATCTTTGGTACCAAAAGCCTCTTTGACATCTTCCTAAAACTGATCAAGCTCTTCCATATATTCAATAATTTTCTTAGACCATTTGGTCATATGCTTGCACGATTTCCTGTTGGCTTTATAGTTAGTCAGGAAATTTTTTTGATCATCCTCTATCTTAACACATTTTTTCATCACCATGGATACGGAGTCTGTCTTTTGATTCATATTTTACTGAAGAATCTGACATATAGACTCAATTTCATGAAAAATTGGAATGGTATCAACCATCTTTTTTAGAGACTGTATGACAAAATCGTGCCCTAAGGTAAATGAATCTGAATCTGACAATTTACTTGGAGATTTTTCTTCTTCTATTTCCACCAGCTTTCTCTTAGAAGAACCTCCAACTTCCTTCTTCCTCAAAATTTCTTTTGTTGGGGTATCCACCACTATTTGTTTTCCCTTACTGATTTTTAGATTATCCTCTTCATCTAGTGATTCATGCTCACTTCCTGATAATTGTACAATCTTGTCTCCATCAATCTTCTATTTTTTAGAACTAGCCACAATATCCTCAGGATGGATAAAGTCATGATTATTACTTTCCTCTTGAGATGGATTTTTGACTTCCTCTTCTCCCTTCTCATCATCTCTAGGTGTAACAAGTTTTGAAGATCCGTCTTAAGAAGTCCGGAGTGAAAATTTCTTGGAAGCACTATCCTTCTCATGATAGTCTTAAACTTTCTTGATTACATCATTATATCCACCACTTCTCTTAGATTTTTTCAATTCTTCTTCATCTTTCTTCTCTTCCATAGTTATCTCTTGTTGCTTTTCTTGTGACATAAACCTCTTTTCTGAAGTCTCGGGCAATTATTCCACAAGGAAAGATTTCGAAACAAGGATGTTTTCTAAAGCAACCACAGCAGCCTTAAAGAGAGATTGAACAATCTCAGGCTCAAAAATTTTCTTCTTTTGCTTTTTCTCCTTTGCTTGCCTCTCAATCTCTTCAGCAGCTATTTCTTTTAAGGCCTTTTCCTCAGCAGGATCCAAACCAAACTGTGGCTCCCCTGCTTTTCTACTCTTCTTATCCTCCCTCTATTTCGCTATGACTTCATCAGGGTAGGCCTTTGGCTTCTTTGGTTTATGAGGTACAGATTTAGGTTCTTTATCTTTGGGAGATTTATTTGTTTCCTCCACTTACTTCAATTTTCTTTTCTTCCCAACTTTCTTTGAAGGTTCGGCTTTCTCAATATTTTCCAGATTGGCTTTTGCATCTTCCACTGGTAGATCATAAAACTCCCCTATCTCCTTAGAGAATCCTACATTCATTATTTTTAGGGTGTCACCACTTATCAGCATTACTTTTAAATTCCTTGCCTTGTAACTGCAGGGAACTTTGAAGGATTCTAGGCACCGAACTATCAGCTTTGAGAGTAAGGTCGGATACATATTAATCTAAGCTCTGAGGTTCCCATTCTTGATGTTCTGAATCATAATGAGGATGTGCCTCATCAAGTTGATTTTCCTTAGATTTACCAAAAAATATAAGATGTACATGTCACTTTTCTTGAGGTTATCCTTATCACCCTTCCTAGGTACAATAAGACCTTATACCCATAATAATAGAATCTGATTATTGGTAGATAGATGGGAAATCTTGGCTGCCTTTACATCAGTATGACCAAGGCATTCCATGGCCTTCACCTTGATGAAACTTCCTTGAACCTCTGGGAGTTTTTGTGAGCAAAACTCAGCTTTTCCTTCTTATGCCAGCCCCACCAAGCTTTCAGACTTGGTGTAAGAAAGTTAGTAGGTCTTTACATAACTCTTAAAGGAGAATTTTTATCTACCCTCTTCCTTAAAGAAGCAAACTAATTCATAGAATTCAATGAGAAGATCCAGATAGACTACATCTTGAGCTGATATCTTAGAAATAGCTAACTTTTCCAACCATTGAGTTTGATATTCTTGGAAATTATAAAGGCATACTTATTGAAACAATTTGGGTGTACCAACCTATCCCTATAAATTTTCCACTCCAGAATTGGATTAATTGTAGACATATCCTGAGAAGGAGCTTCTTCAGACATTCGGACTGGAGCACTTCTGATGAATTTGGATCGGGCTTTTGTAGAGGGTGGTAGGTTCAGCACGCACAAGCTTGAAAATCGATGTGGGACAACCATCGAGGGTCCCCTTTATATAGGCGTTGAAGTGATCTTCCAACTTAAAAAACCAATCTAATGGTTGAGAAATGATCTGATCTGATCTGACGGTCAATATAATTACCACAAAGAAAATTTGGGTGATTCTGATCTTTTGTGGTTTTTTAAAAAATCAGATTTGAGAAAACTGGAATCCTAGAGTTTGAAAAAAAAAAGAAGATACCAGCAATAAAATAATGACTATAAAAAGCATAAGAAGGAGATTATAACTTTAGGATTTCTAGGAAGTTTATTCGTATTGAGTAATGTTCTTCTTGAAGAATTTTGGATTCCAAAAAGAACTAGAATACAAAAAAAATTATTATGAAAAATCCACTAAGAAATTTTTTAGTATAAAAATTTTCATTACGAAAATTCCAAGTACAAAAAAATTCTTACTATGAAAATTCTAGTTCTAAACATTTCTATTACAAAACTTCTATTAAAAAAATTTCCATTACGGAAATTTCCATTATGAAAATTTTCATTACAAAAATTTCCATTACGAAAATTTCCATTAGGAAAATTTCAAATCCAAAAATTTCTATTACGAAAATTTTGAAACACAAACTATGAAAATTTTTATTACAAAAAAAAACTAGCTGCAAAAATTTTCATTACAAGAATTTTGAAAAACTGGCTATGAAAATTTTCACTACGAAAAATTTTGAAAAACTTACTACGAAAATTTTCAAAAAATTTAAAAACAGATGTACTCCCCCTATGAAAAGGAGTTTATTATTTTAAGGAGATTGGTTGAACAGAAAGTTAATGGAGAAATATTACCTCATGGTTATCATTCCTAACTTTTGTTTAATGTATTCAAATCTATCGGAAGGTAATGATTTTGTGAAAATGTCTGCAAGTTGATCTTGCATTCCATTGAATTGTAGAATGATATTTCCTTTTTGTGTGTGATCCCAAATAAATTGATGCTTAATATCTATGTGATTTGCACGAGAGTGATGTGTAGGGTTTTTACTAAGGGCAATGGCACTTGTGTTATCACACAAAATTTGAGTTTTAGTAAAACTCAAGCCATAGTCTGTGAGTGTGTGTTGCATCCATAATACCTGAGCACAACAACTTCCAGCTACTACATATTCAGCTTCAGCAATGGAAAGTGCTACTGAGTGTTTCTTCTTACAAGACCAAGAAACTAATGAATCTCCTAAGAATTGACAAGTTCCAGATGTACTATTTCTATCCATTCTACATCCACCAAAGTCAGCATCCGAAAAACTCTTTAAAACAAAATCATTTCCAGAAGTATAAAATAGTTCTAAATCCATGGTTCCCTTTAAGTAGCGAAAAATTCTCTTCACTTTTTATAAATGAGATTCCTTAGAATTGGATTTATATCTTGCACATAAGCATAATGAAAACATTAAGTCTAGACGAATAGTTGTCAAGTAAAGTAGACTTCCTATCATACCTCTGAAAGTTTTTTAACCTACTGGTTTTCCAGCTTCATCAAGATCAAGAGTGTTTGAGGTATCGATGGGAGTACTTATACTTTTAGTGTTGTCATATACATTTTTTTTAAGAAGATCTTTAATATACTTATATTGAGATATATGGATTCCTTCTGTTTTTGAGAAATTTGAAAACCTAGTAAAAATGTTAGCTCACCCATCATACTCATTTAAAACTCATATTTTATTATATCTGCTAAGAAATCCGTTAAAGATTACTGAGTTAAACCAAATATAATGTCATCAACATAAATTTAAACAATCAAAACATTTTTCTTATATTTCTTTATAAAAATGTTTGGATCTAAATTTCCCTTAACATAGTTATTTTGAAGCAAAAAACCTGTAAGTCTATCATACCAAGCTCGAGGGGCTTGTTTAAGGCAATACAAAGCTTTGGTAAGTCTAAAAACATGATCAGGATGTTTTGTATCTTCAAATCTAGGAGGTTGTTTAACAAAAAATTCCTATTGAACATAACCGTTAAGAAAATCACATTTCACATCCATTTGAAAAAGTTTGAAATTGAAACGTGCTGCAAATTCAAGTAAAATACGAATAGATTCAAGTCTAGCTATTGAAGAATAGGTTTCTTCATAGTATATTACTTCTTGTTGATTATAGAATTTAGAAATTAATCTAGCTTTATTTCTTATAATGATTCCATTTTCATCACACTTATTTCTGAAGACCCATTTTACACCAATAACAGAATCTTCCTTAGGTCTTTCAACCAAGGTCCAGACTTTATTCCTTTCGAATTCATTGAATTCATCTTGCATGTATTTAATCCAATCATCATCACCTAAAGCTTCATCAATACCTTTTTGTTCTAATTTGGAAAGGAATGCTAGATGCTCTAATTTATTTCTTAAGGAACTTCTAGTCCTTATAAGTTGATTGACATCACCAATGATACTATCACTAGGATGATTCTTTAGAAATGACTGATTTAGGTTTTGTAAAACCTGTTCATCAATATAGGGTAGGAAATATTCTGGGGTAAATGTTTCATAAGTATCTTCTTGAACATTTTCCTTATCAGAAGGATCTTCTATCAAGGGTTGATAATCAGTTTTTGAAAACACATCCGAGGATGTAGGTAGGGTTTTCTTAAAAACAAAAGGACCAGTTTCATCAAATTTCACATGTACTGTCTCCTCAACGGTACAAGTGTTTTCATTGAAAACTCTATAAGCCTTAGAAGTTGTGGAGTAGCCTAAAAAGATTCTTTCATCATATTTTGGTGTGAATTTATGAAGATTATCTTTAGTATTCAGAATTAATACCTTGAAACCAAAAACTTTAAAGTAGTAAAGTCTAGGTTTTCTACCCTTCCATAACTCATAAGGGGTTTTATTAAGAAAAGGTCTAACTAAAACTCGATTTATAGTATAGAAAGCAGTAATTATAACTTCATCCCAAAAATGTTTGGCTACAGAATACTCACTCAACATGGTTCTAATTATCTCTTGAATAATTATATTTCTTCTTTCAATAACACCATTCTGTTGAGGTGTTCTGGGTGCTAAGAAGTTATGAGTAATGCCTTTTCTACTACAAAAAGTTTCAAAATTAGAATTTTGAAATTATTCTCCATGATCACTATGAATAGTTTTCAATGGAAGGCTTTTCTCATTTTTAACTTGGGCTCTAAAACTTTTGAAATAATAAAAATATTCAGACTTCTTTTCTAGAAAATAAACCCATGTATATCTAGTGTAATCATCAACCAAAACAAATACATAGTACTTGCACCCAATGCTTCCAGTTTGTGTAGAACCAAAAAGATCCATATGCACTAACTGTAATGCATCAGTAGTTGAGACTTCACTGACTGGTTTAAAACTTGATTTATGTTTCTTTACATATTTATAAGGGTCACAAACTTTTGAAGAATCAAATTTAAGCTCCGGTAGATCCTTAATTAGTCCTTTCTTAGAAAGTTTTCATAAGTTCCTAAGGTTACAGTGTCCTAACCTTCTATGCCACAACCAAGAATAATCTTCCATTGAACTAAGGCAAGGAAAATATTGGCTCCTAAGGTCTTCTAAGTTTAGTGTGTAAACATTCCCTTGCCTGTTGGCAGAAAGAATAAATTCTTTCTTGGAATTGTGTACTAAGCACTTATCATTCCTAAAATTTAAAAGGTATCCTTCATCACATAATTGGTTTATGCTAATGAGGTTGTGCTTAATACCCTTAACAAATAAAAAATTTTAAATCAAAGTTTTTCCAAGAAGAACAATGTTACCTATACCAATAATTTCACCCTAAGAATTATCTCTGAAAGTTACTTTTTCTACTTTCGTCTTGATAATCTTTTCAAAATAGTTTTTGTTACCAGTCATATGCCTGGAATATCCACTATCTATGTACCACGCATTGCTATTGGTACCTTCTCTATTTTCCTGAAAATAAGAAAAATTTAGATTTTCAGAATCCAAACTTTCTTGGATCCGGAATTGTTGGACAACAAAACTTTCGGTATCCACATCTATTTAGAAAAATAAGCTTTATGAAACCCAAGAGATTGAACTTTATTCAAGGAGAAATTTTTCTTCCAATTCCCACCACTTTGACACTTAGTGCAAAAAGGGGCTTTAGAAGGAACAAAATAATTGTTTTTGAAACCCGATTTTTGGTGAGTATACCCTACTCCGGTAGTGTTTCGTTGAGGTTTGATTTGAGAATACAACTTGTCAAAATTTTCCTTCCTAGAGGTAAATTTTTCTAAAAGCTTCTTAAGAGAAAATATTTCATATTTCAGTCTGATGACTAAATTACTATCCTTAGGAATCATTTCCTTAGAGTTAGATTTTTCCTCAAAAATGTTTATCTTTTAAATATAATTCTTAAGATATTTAAAAAGTTCTTCCTTGGTATAATTTGATTTCTCAAGGTCTTTAGAGAGTTTTTCTAAAAGCTCTTCTTTATCTCCAAGATCTCTAGAAAGATCTAAAATCTCTTTTGTAATAATTTCTTCCTTAGTATTTTCCTTGTCTAATTTCTTAGAAATTTTACAATTTTTTGCTTCAAGTAACTTGGAAAATCTAGATACTTCTTCATATGAAGGTTCTTCATTTTCTGAGGATGAAGTATCTTCATTAGAGGTACTATTTTCGGAATAGTAATTCTAATCAAGAGATAAATTTTGCAAAGCCTCGGCAGAGCGTACCTTAGCCATAAGACATATATTAGGGAAAGAAGAAGTAGTAGAAAATAATATCATATTCTTTTGTGATGATGAATCATATTTAGATGATTCACTCTCTGAAGAGTATCCACAACTAGCACTCCAATTATCATTATCTTTAAGACTTTTCTAGTTCTTTGATCGATAGAATTTCTTCGTGTTCCTTTCTGAATTCATTTCCTTCTATTCCTTCTTCTTAAATAAAGGACAATCAGATCTGATATGACATGTTCTTCTACATTCATAACAAGAAACTTCTCCATATTTCTTATCTCTGTAGTCTTTCTTCTTGTACTTATTCTGATGTTTCCTTTGAGCTATAATCTTGTTCATTCTCCGATCAAGATTAGCTAATTCATTCTCAGAATTTTCTATATCACTAGATTCTGACTGAATAATGACTTTATTTGGCTTTGATCTAGTTACCCTTTATGGGGTCTTGGATTTCATATGTTTGGAAGTGGTTGTAAAAGAAACTCCTTCATTCCTATTCTTTTTCTTAACATTTTCAGCATCTCTCTTCTTTCTGGTTTTATCCTGAAGAAGAGTTCCAAACAACTCATCTAAGGAAATCTGAGGGACTTTCCTGTTCTCATCAATAGTTGTCCTCTTGGATTCCCATTCATTTGGAATGATATCTATGATCTTATCAACAAGATCCTCATCATCCAAACCTTTTTCACCCATAGATTGTAAGCTATTCATGATAGTCATAAACCTTTGTTGTACTTTACTTATAGGTTCTCCATAAGGAAAATTAAAACCATGGTATTCAGCTCTCAACATAGCTCTTCTAGTCTCTATGTCTTTGTATGTACCTAAATGTGTAACTTAAAGTTTCTTCCAGATATTGTTTGCTTCTTCACATGATGATATTTGACTATAGATGTTCCTAGTCATGAAACACAACAAAGTATTTCTGACTCTGAAGTTTGCTTGATATTCGTATTTCTCCTGATTCGTAAAGGTTCTCAATTCCTTATCCAGAATATTATAATCTCCAGTCAACATTATATAGTTATCAACTCTATTATTTATAACGAAAGTCTTCATCCTATCTCTCTAGTACTCATAATCATTTCCATCAAAAATAGGAGGTTTGGTAGGATTTATATTATCTATAGAACCAATGTTTAAACCTGTCATTCTTAGGAAAATATTTGGAACACAAACTTGTTATTAATATGAGTTTGTAAACAAAGAAAATATCCTAAGCAAGGAAAATATAGAGCAATAGTATCTCTAAGCAAAAAATTAATATGAATTAGAATATATGAATCCGAATATATGAATATGAAAATTCAATTATGAGAATTCTCTTTTCAATCTAATCATGAGATTAATTCAGATTGAACCAATGCTCTGATACCAATTGTTAGAATGGTATGTCTGAGTATGATATACTATAATACCAAATGTAGGATCGAATATGTAAAATGAGATACAAATACAAGATGGGGGGTTAATTGTATACTTTAAAAATTTCTTTGTAACTTTTACAAAAAACCAAAATTCACAACACGTCTATGTTCTAAAAAAACTTGCTTGATTCTGGAAAAGTGACTCCGGAAATGAAACTTAACAAAAGTTTACAACAGATAAGATTCTATCTTAAAGCATATAGAATCTAACTAAATCATAGTACAAATATGAGGAGGTATAAGAAAGCTAGACTTTCCTCAACAATACAAATGCAGTGGAAAAACAAAGTTGTAAAACTACAAGTAACAAGTAGGAACTCTTTTTACTCAAAGAGGAGGGTATACAACAACCCTGGATAAGAGGTCCCTTGATTTATACTTTCAAGAAATTTTGTCTTACCCAAACCCAGGTAAGCCCTCAATATGAAGATCGGTATCTGTCTTGTTATCCCCGCAAGCCCCCGATTTTTAAGGAAATCGGAACCTCTGACTTCACAACCTGAAGTATATGATTTTAAAGGTAATCGAACCTCTGCACTAAGCAAGTCTGCACGAAGCAAAGTTTGAACGAGTAGTTCAAAACTTTCTGCACGAAGCTTGAGAGTTTATAAGATCCTCTCTCTAGAAATCACTTCACCAGCACTTTGTCTAATGTCTTGAAAAGTTATTAAGATCTTTTCAAATTAGCTCCTATTTATAGGCATGGCTCTAACAGTCATATCCCTCCTCCAACGGACATATTTTTCCTTGAATTCTGGAGGGACCTGTACACGTGTCACTCAAACAACAGTTAGTGAGTTACTGAAAGCACGACATCGTTTGATAACAAAATGAGTGTAAGTATAACCAAAAAATGATATTCAGAATGAAGGTAACTAAAAGTTCGGAGTCTAAGTAAAAACTGAATTCGGAGTCTACTACACATGGTATTCAGATTCTTTGTGTAGGAATTCAGAACCTAAATTCTGTAGAAATACAAAGTCTGAATTTCAATGAAATTCAGAGTTTGATTTCACCAAAATTCGGAACCTGAACTTACAAAGTTTGGAGTCGGAGTTCATGAGAATTCAGAGTCAGAACTCATAAGAGTTTGGAGTTTGTATTCAGAGAACTCAGAGTCAGAACTTGTAAAAGTTCATAATCAGAATTTGTAATGGGAATTCGGAGTCAGAACTTAGAAGATGTCGTATCCAGAATTCGTAATCAGAATTCATGACTAGAATTCATAGTCGATTTTTTCATAAGTTCGTATCCAGAATTCTGAGTTAAACTTCATAATAGTTCGTATCCAGAATTTGGATTTGAACTTCATAATAGTTCATATCCAGAATTCGGAGTTGAACTTAATAATAATTCATATCCATAATTCGGAGTTGAACTTCATAATAGTTCATATCCAGAATTCAGAGTTTTAAAGAGAATGCCTCATATCTAAGTTTTATATGATTCTGAGGTTTTAGGTTTCAATCCGGTTTTCATACAAAGAAAGAAAATGATGTGAACAATGAAAATTTGGTTATGTTAAATTTCCTTGGGGAAGGAAATTTTCCTTATAGAAGTAAAACATAGGGTAAAATAAGGTTTTTGTGATTTTTAAAATAAGAGGAATGGTAAAGTCATAAGGAAATCCTTAATGACTTAACAATCTCCCCCTTGAATGAAGGAATCGAAAAGTCATAAAGAAAACCTTATTGACTCAACACAATACTCACAAAATTGGTTATTCACAACCATCCTGAAGATCTCACTCACCCTGGGGAGAATAGTTGCCTCCTTCATGAGTTAAATAGGTAACTATCCTCTATAAATAGTCGATAAGATCTTAGTATATAACTAACCAATCCATATAAAGAATCAAATCGAAGCCTTTCATTTCCAGTATGAATGATTCCCAAAATAAATTATAACCACCAATATCTTGAGAACATGCCCTGTAACATTTGATATTCTTTAACCGCACACCCATTGGTGTGTCGATGGTCAAAAAAACATCCAATATTTCCACATCCAATACAAAACCATTTAAAAAAAGTTAAAATAAAAAATTAATTTGATGATCTTGTATCAAAAAACACAATCAAGAGAAGATGATACAAGAATAGTACCGCTGACAGCAGACGGTCATGCATCCACACTAGCTAGAGTAATCTATATAACATGCAGCTGACAATACCCTCAGTCCTGTAGAGACCCAAGCTTGATGTACATGGACATGTTTTAATCTCATCAACTTGTAAAAGCCACCAAAAATGACTCAATTCAAAGATGATATGATATAGGGTTGTAATCTCATCAACCTGTAAAATTTAGACATGTTTTAAGTTTATTTTAAACCTTATCAACTTGATTTATCATTATTTAATCTATTTAATTTTATTTGTGGTGATAAAATTCTAAATTTTAAATTGTTATAAATACATACTTAAATGTTGTAAATTTTTCATAATTGGATACTTTATAACATTTTAGACCATATAATTTTCAATTTGTTGTTTTTAAATATTTTTGTAATTTTTAAATAATTTAATAATATGTTATTTTTATAAAATATCAACAGTGTCAATTTTGACACTATTCATTATTTGAATTTAAATAAAAACCACACAGAAGATATGTTCGAACAAAAATATATAATAGATTCCTAACATGTCATATTCTTCAAAAAAATCATGGGGCACATTAATTTGTTCATATATTAATTATTTTTATATTTTTAAAACCATTTATTTGGTATATCTCTTAATAAAATAATTACTATAACATTTTTTATAATTATTTAATATACATATTTGTTTCATAAAAATTAAAAATAAAATCCTATGATGAAGATAAATATAATAAATTTAATAATAAAATTTTTCTCAAATTTATCATCTTAAAATCATAACATTTAAATTGGTATATTTATTAAATTATGAAGGTGACATCTTTGACATCATTTAAAATAAAATAATATAAATGTCCTAATCAGCTTTATAAGGCTCAAAATGGTCCAAAAATCGACCCTTGGATTCTTATGGTATAGATATACTCGACCAATAATGTTTAGTCAAGTTTCTGGTTCTTTTTATAGGTATTGTTATTTTAATAAAAACTATGTTATTTATTTTTCACTAAATAAATAATTTCTACATCATTAATGTATAAGCTATTAAGGTAATTAAATATTTCTTAAAAATTAGAAATAAATTACCATGATAAATAAAAAAAATTAGCTTTCAAATTAGTATTTATAATCGAATTTATACTATGTATAACCTTATATTAAAAATAATATAATTATTAAAGTTTGAGTGAGATATATTTCACTTTCCTTTAAATAAAATAAATAAAAGGTATTAATCAAATAAAAGCGTTTTTTATTAGCTTCCATTTTGACCCAAGTATGATTTAGGGAAAAATATAATCATATAATTATATTAATACAAGTGTTAGGGTAATTTTATAATATTATAATTACCCTTAATTACTCGATTTACCATTAACTATGGTAAATAAAATTTACTTAGTTACTATTCATAATGCTTAAAATAAAAAGTACTGTATTAACATAATTTGTACCTACTGATTCCAAATATGGAATCCATTTTTCCAAATTCAAAACACAAAATTTGTAGTATTTAATTAAAAATTAATCCCGCTGTTGAGAAAACAGGTTTTAAAAGATAAAACGTTACAAAAGATTGAAATGTTTTTACTTATGAATTCAGTGTAAAATTATTGCTAATGACTTAAATTATATTAAATGGTAAAAATATATTCTATTTATTATTTAAAACCATTAAATATTATAATTTAACCATATAAATTATTACCATGAAAAAAAATTTAATTAAAATATAGCATGTTTTTACTATTCATTAAAATATGAAAGTTATCAGAATAATATGAAAATTTTATCCAAAGTAAATTTTTATATCCTGATTCAAAATAAGATTTTAATTTTGTCAAATTGAACTTATAAACATGTCAAAAACTAGATTTAATGTGGGTGTGCCATCAAAAGGCGATAAAACTACATTTTTTTGAAAAAAAAACTTATTTTACCCGAAATATTTATTTTGTTCTCATGCCATGTTCTAGAAAATGTGTAAGATGAATAATAATGTTATAAAATTCAGAATGTAGTTAATAATATTCATAAATTCTAGTTCATAATAGTATTATAATAATATATCGTTGTTTAGCAAAACCTGGTATTACGTACTACACATGCTATCGAGGAAGGTCATGATTGTGTGTAATGCAAGCCAAGTCAGGGATGCGTGTAGTGGAAGATCCCTTTGGTGTTGCATATAACATAATCAAAACTTATTTCATTTATACATTAAACAAAATCTATACTTAATGCTACGTAGAATAATTTCTACAAAACAAACTTGAAATTATGTGTAACACGAGCCAAGAAAATTGTTTGCATATAATATAAGCTAATACGGTGTTGCATATAGCATAACCTAATTTTGGTGTAGCTTACAACACAATACATCAATGAAATTAAAAGAATATTTTTCATAAAATCTCAGGGTGTTACATGCTACCCCCCTAAAAATTAATTTTTCCCTCGAAATTCATTGGGGTTATAAAAGGTTTACTACTTGAAAGTTTCTTTAATAGAAACCTACATCGTAAAAATGAATATAAAAACATAACTTTAAAAACTAAATTATGAAACGTAATGGTTACCCAAATTAACTAATCACTGGGTTTCCACATAGGAGAACATAGGTGAAAATATGGATATGGAAGAGAAATATAACCAACATGTTCTGATGGAGAGTGGTAGAGAACATGGCTATGAAAAATCCAACAATCACAAAGCCATAAATTTGTGATGATCTAAGGTACCATCTAATTCATCAAATATGAGGGTACTAGGACAACATTTTTGGTTTTCAAGATCATTTCCCTAAAGTTGAGTAATTTTTGAATTAAAATAAATACTTATTTTATTATGGTACAATCTCACTGTTGTTTGTGCCTTGAACAACTTCTACTTCATCTCTTAAAGAAGTGAAGTTGAATTTGTCTTCTGTGAAGTGTTAGCAGATCATGCGATATAATGATAGGTCATTCCTTCTGACTCAAACATATGGTTAGCAAAATTTATATACATAAGTCCATCTTATGGTGATATTAATCATATATGGTTCAAAAAATGGACTTGTACTTCATCTATCATACCGCTTAATAAAATAAAACTAGTTTATACTAACCAGGGACTTTCTATAGGTCAGTGGTAGGCGATAAAGGCATGTCTCACTTCGATTGTTCGATTTCCTCAACCTTGTCCGACGTGATGGGTTGTCGTCCGTCCTGCAGGTTGTCCTTTTTCTAAAACTTCACCATTATAACATTCTAGAAATAATATCGGAAAAAAAGGTTCTAGCCTTAAACAATACTATCTGATGTCCAATCTTTAGGATTATCCAAAATACTTCTATCCAATATTATAGTGTAAAGTAAACGATTACTAGAAATTTCATCAACCGATCATGTGAATACCATTATCTAACATACGATATATCTTGTTGGTCACATTCCAAACATGTAAATACCTTAATCATGTATTCTCTTGAAAAATAAATACTCATTGAACCTTAGTGAAAACATGAATACTGTCAAAAGTTAACTCTTTCCACATACCAAAATCCCAAAATTTCTATATACTCAAACCATGATATCACTTTGTCCTTATATCAATCACGAGCTCATTAATACTATCAAAAATATTATATTCTCCTTATCCCTTCATTATGCACATATCATCTGCTTTCCAAAAATATTTCAATCACTTTACATGGTTACCAGTACCATATAATTATTGAAAACCACAATAAACCAATATATATATATTCCAATATTCCACAATACTATAAATGAGATTCCACAACATTATTTTAGAATCTCATTACATGAACACATAATCATTCCACCACATTGTTGTCATACTCAACATCACCAATAGTGATCGCATGTGACTTCCCTTTGTCCTTTTCCTTAAGAGGTTGTTTATGTTTATCATCATTAACCCTTGCATTAGGGCATTGGTTAGCAGAATGCCCCATTTCCTTTCACTTGTAGCATTGAAGTGTTGGTGGAGTGTTCTCTGTATTCTTTTCCCTATTCACGTCATTAGAAACCTTTTTCCCATTACTTTGGCACTCAGCTGCTCGATGTCCATCTTTTCCACACTTGAAATATTTTCTAGTACCTTTTAGAAAATCTCCACCATGCTTCTTTCCACACTTTGAGCACAAAGAAACATTCACCTTCTTTTCACCATTGTTCTATGGTTTTTCCTTGAACTCCATCTTTCATTTCTTGTCAAAATCATGAGATAGATATGTAACACTAACTTCCAGTTCTACCTTGATAGTACAATGCACAATTTCTTCATAGGTACTGAAGTCTCTTATAGCTAATTCTCTTTGAAGACTTGGTTTTAAGCCACTGAATAATCGATCAACTTTACTTTCAGGTTGGATGATAAAGCCAGATGCATACCTTTCAAGCCCTGTAAAATTTGCTTCGTATATACTAACAAATTCATCATCCTTCTGCTTAAGCTCAAGGAACTCCTTTTCCATCTTTGTTCGAAGAATACAAGGGAAGTGCTTACTGAAAAACAAGTTCTTGAACTCATCCCATTCCATGGATTCAATTTCATCTGAGGGCCTTGTATTCTTAGTTAGAGTCCACCACTGGTCTGCTTCACCTTCTAACCAGTAAATAGCCAAAATGAATTTTTCATGCTCTTTACAACGAAGTATGGAAAATATATTTTCAATGGTATTGATCCATTGTTCAGCAACAATTGGATCAAAAAACCCACTGAAATAAGTTGGACGTTTCCTCATGAAAGACTCAATAGAATATTGTTCCTTTCTCTGCTCATTTGGAAGTCCAGAATGATTCATAGCTTGTTTAAGTATAGCAATAAGATTTTTCACTCCATATCCCATCCCATTTGGTTGTCCTAGAGTACAATCATTACATTGTCCATTACATTGATCAACACGGTTCCTTCGGGTTCCAACCATTGTCTAAAACCCAAAAAGAACAGTGTGAGAGGTAAAAATCATAATCAAGGGGGAGTACCTTCAATATCTAACATCTTAGGTTAAATTATAAGATCATTACTATAATTCTAGGACTATAACCTATACTTATACATAATCTTAGGTACATCCCTAGACATACCTTAGAAATATCTCTAGGGATCTCACTAAAGTTTTCACATCCTAGTTTCCAAAGGTTAACTAAACCTTTCCTCCAATACCAACTGTAGAGACCCAATCTTGAAGTACATGGACATTACATTACTTTTGTGGAATACTTAATATATAACAAAAACAAACACATAAGGACCATAATAGTTTAGTGTCTTTGGAAACTCAGAAAAATAATCTTCTAATCATGGTGAAAGATCTTCAACATCTCCCATAAAGATCTTCCCCTTTTGTTTTCTTACCTAAAACCTTTCTTTATATCCTGGGGAAAAGAAAACATAAAAAGGGTGAGCTCAAATGATCAATAAGGGTAAACATAGAGAACATAAAACAATCCATAAACATTTGAATGCAAAAAACTTAAACATAAAATCTAAACATCAAAATCTTGAGCAAAGACATAAATCTTGGAAGTACGTAAGGCATATATCATAAAGGAAAATCAATCATGATAAAATATCATGGGAGTAAAACATGTAATTGTGGAAAAAAATTAAGCACATGATATGATTTCCATAGAATCCAAGGCATTGCTACCAAGACCATCTTAGTGGACAAAGTCCTTTTCTGAATCGAGTTCACTCCTCATTCTAGTCCCGTATCACTGAACCGGATTAACTTACCATTCCAGTCAATTCTATATCATGAGATATAAATCTTTACCCAATTAATTTGAGGTATATATAGGTCCCACCCATCTCATAATGAAATAATTCTTACATGTTCCACAACATAAACATAAATCATTCATCATAACCCAAAGAATAAAATGGGTTTCATAAACATCATCCCATCATAACATAATCCATATAAAACAAATAGATATCATTTCATCATAAAGAAAATTGAAACCGTGTAAATAATAGAGACATTATACTTGAAACATACACATATGAAATAATGTCATCTTAGATATAAAATGGTTTTGATAAAACACTTTAAATGAATTCTTGAGGAAAATATCCTTTCTTCTTCAAAATCATTTTCTTTTCACAAAATGCCATGAAATTTTAAAAGAAAATGATTTTTTTGAAAATAGTCATGAAATATTGTAGAGTAAGATTCATGAAAATAAGGCGTTATAAAACCATAAAAATCCATTCATTCCATATAAGTTAAAAAAAATATCCTCGTACTTTTAACGGAAAAGTCAAAAAGTACCACGTATGATAAACAAAAGCAAGATTCCTTCCATGACACAAAGTAAAAGTCAAGAGGGGTAAAAATGACTTTAAACATAAATGGAAGAATATTAAACACTTTATAAAAAGATTTTTATGGACATAGATGAAAAATATAACCCCAGTAAATACTTACGTATAAGCAATCTCAGATAAAAAATAGATTGAAAAATTATCCCTTACCTTAGGTCTGATATGCTTCGTACGTATCCAAAACTCCTGTATAATGATTTAAATAATGTCATTGACTTATTACAGAATCATATTAATTCTTATGATATCATATATGGTTCACTTATGACTTTATATTACCCGTTCTTTTGTAAATTCTATGTTAAAGAGGCGTTTTGGGTAAAATCATTTTATTTATCGTATGTGTTTGGACTTGTTGTTCTTGATATTATTATTACTTATATCATGTTTTACTTACTTCAAGAATGTAAATCATGATTTATATATCATATATATTCAGTATATATATATATATGTATATATATATAATAGATAGATAAATGAAATGAAATACACCATTCATGGAGACGGTAGGTCGTACGTATGCATGAATGTTGTTTTCCTTTCCTTATTGACTTGAATAGAAATAAGTAGATGACATATATATATATACAAAAATCCAGTAGCTTTATCATGTCATATATTTCATTATTATTCATTATATATACTTTATAATCATTCTTTAATGGTTAACATGGAGAATGAATCTCATCGCGTCGTGGAGACGGTAATCCGTACGTACGCACGAGCGATGATATTGTTCCCATAATTATTAAATTGAATTGTAGTGGATGATATAATATCTCAGAATCAGTATGAAGTTATAATAACTATATATAGTTATTCTTTACACCATTATATCCATCCAAGTAAGGTGGTGGTGGAAAAACAAATTACACAACGGCGTAGAGACAGTATTTTGTATGTACGCACGCGCGGTGATTTTATTTTCCATAGGATGGATAGAAAGTGAAATGGGGTTGTTTTATATTTATAATAACATATCAGTATATTAGTTATACTTATGTCATTACTTTATAATTAAACAACTAAAAAACAGTAAGTAGAAGAATAAAGAAACTTGAAAGAATCGGTATAAGGGATTACCTCTTCTTCGACGCATCTCCTCTTAACCTCCTCTTAGGGCACTAAATTTGGTATTTGAAGAAGACAAGGACCTCTAGTAGGTTTCCATGGAAGTTTAGAAGTGAAATGGGCATGGTTTTTCCGAGCTTGAATGCTCAAAATTGAGTGAAGAGGAGAGGGAAGGAGGTGCCCTTATATAGGAGAGGAGAGGGGCACTTTTGGAAACCTTAAAAATATTAATTAATAACAAAATGAAACCCCACTTAAAAACCACAAAAAATGACTCAATTATAATATGAGATAATATAGGGTTGTAATATTATCAACCTGTAAAATTTAGACATTTTTTAAGTTTATTTTAAACCTTATCAACTTGATTTATCCTTATTTAATCTATTTAATTTTATTTGTGGTAATAAAATTATAAATTTTAAATTGTTATAAATACATACTTAAATGTTGTTAATTTTCCATAATTGGATACTTTATAAAATTTTAGACCATATAATTTTCAATTTGTAGTTTTTAAATATTTTTGTTATTTTTAAATAATTTAATAATATGTTATTTTTATAAAATATCAACAGTGTCAATTTTGACACTATTCATTATTTGAATTTAAATAAAAACCACATAGAAGATATGTTCTAAAAAATATATATAATATATTAATAACATGTCATATTAATCAAAAAAATTCATGGGGAACATTAATTTTTTCATATATTATTTATTTTAATATTTTTAAACCATTTATTTGGTATATCTCTTAATAAAATAATTACTACAACATTTTTGTATAATTATTTAATATAATTATTTTTGAATAAAAATTAAAAATAAAATCCTATGATGAAGATAAATATAATAAATTTAATAATAATATTTTTACTCTAATTTATCATCTTAAAATCACAACGTTTCAATTGTTATATTTACTAAATTATGAAGGTGACATCTTTGACATCATTTAAAATAAAATAATATAAATGTCCAAATCGACTTTATAAGGCTCAAAATGGTCCAAAAATATATCCTTGTATGATTAGGGTATATATATACTTGACCAATAATTTTTGGTCAAGTTTCTGGTCCTTTTGATAGGTATTGGTATTTTAATAAAAACTAGGTTATTGATTTTTCACTAAATAAATAATTTCTACATCATTAATGTATAAGCTATTAAGGTAATTAAATATTTCTTAAAAATTACAAATAAATTACCATGATAAATAAATAAAAATTATCTTTAAAATTAGTATTTATAATCTAATTTATATTCTATATAACCTTATATTAAAAATAATCTAATTATTAAAGTTTGAGTGAGACATATTTCACTTTCCTTTAAATAAAATAAATAAAAGGTCTCAATCAAATACAAGTGGGTTAAATTAGATTCCATTTTGACCCAAGTATGATTTAGGGAAAAATATAATCATCCAATTATATTAAGACAATTTTTAGGGTAATTTTATAATATTATATTTACCCTTAATTACTCGATTTACCATTAACTATGGTAAATAAAATTTGCGTAGTTACTATTCATAATGCATAAAATAAAAAGTATATTATTAACATAATTTTGACCTACTGATTCTAAATAAGGAATACATTTTTCCAAATTCAAAACACAAAAGTTTCAATATTTAATTTAAAATTAATCCAGCTGTTGAGAAAATGGGTTTTAAAAGATAAAACGTTGCAAAAGATTGAAATGTTTTTACTTATGAATTCAGTGTAAAATTAATGCTAATGACTTAAATTATATTAAATGGTAAAAATATATTCTATTTATACTTTAAAACCATTCAATATTATAATTTAACCATATAAATTATTACGATGAAAAAAGTTGTTTTTAATTAAAATATAGCTTGTTTTTACTATTCATTAAAATATGAAAGTTATCAGAATAATATGAAAATTTTATCCAAAGTAAATTTTTATATCCTGATTAAAAATAAGAATTATATTTTATCAAATTTAACTTATAAACATGTCAAAAACTATATTTAATGTGGGTGCGCCATCAAAAGGTGACAAAACTGCATTTTTTTGAAAAAAAACTTATTTTACCCGAAAAATTTATTTTGTTCTCATACCATGTTCTAGAAAATGTGTAAGATGAATAATAATGTTATAAAATTTATAATTTAGTTAATAATATTCATAAATGCTAGTTCATAATAATATTATAACAATATATCGTTGTTTAGCAAAACCCGGTATTACGTACTACACACGCTATCGAGGAAGGTCACGATTGCGTGTAATGAAAGCCAAGTTAGGGCTGCGTGTAGTGGAAGCTCCCTTTGGTGTTGCGTATAACATAATCAAAACTTATTTCATTTATACATTAAACAAAATCTATACAAAATGTTGCATAGAATAATTTCTAAAAAACGAACTTGAAATTGTGTGTAACACGAGCCAAGAATATTGTTTGTGTATAATATAAGCTAATACGGTGTTGCGTATAGCACAAGATAATTTTGGTGTAGATTAAAACACAATACATCAATAAAATTAAAAGAATATTTTTCATAAAATCTTGGGGTGTTACAAGTCCTAGGTTTCATCCTGACACCCATGAGCTATACCCTCTTCCTATTACTATTGTTCCTATATGGGGGAACCATGTCCCCTTCCCCAACCAGAATTTTCTATGAAACTCTAGTTACTTACATATTGAGTAGTGGATGAGTTCTTCTCAAACTCCAATACTTGTCCTATTTAGCTACCACTTCTCTGCTTTTTCATTCCCCTATAAAACCTCTATTGGTGGCCTAATATACCGCAATAACAACACTCCAAAGTGGGGTATGGACACTAAGTATTTTTTTTATCCCATCTTTCTAAACTAATAGAACTATAATGAAATGAGATATGGGATAGATGCCCACTACCCTGACTGATCTAATCACTTCTTCCCTAGAAAAAACTATTACAACAACACTTCTTTCCACTAGAAGAAGAGTTTATAGTTTTTTCTATTCAAAAATCATGGTCAATCCTCGTTTCTTCTCTTGGATTCCCTTCCATTATTAGTGCATAATTTATCACATATAAAAAACTACTTAGATGGAACATGTTCACCTACGACATGATCTTATAGAAAATACCATCCTAAATATGACTCTCCCTAGAGACATCATCGGCATCCAAATATAGTGAAAAGAAATTTATGTCAGTGAAACATTCATCATAATCCAGTACTGACATATCCTCCTCTGTCAGATGCATGGACTCGTGGTCCTTCTCATCCCTTAATGTATCAGGATACACTACTACAAAACAAGACTTTAATAGCTCTAAAAATTTCCTTTATCAGTGCTAAAAAAGTGTTGACTATTTGAGCGGTGTTAAAAGCCCTGAAATTTTATCAGTTCTTTGAGAAGCACTTATAAAAGACCCATTTATTAGTGCTTTGAAAATTGCTGATAAAGGACCCATTTATCAGCGATTTTATTTAGCACCACTAAAGGAACCTTTTATCAGTGCTTTTAGATTCATAGATAAATTTTTCCTTTATTAGCGCTTTTATAAGTGCTGATAAAGGTCCATACTGTAGTCTACTTTTATAGCACACTATAGAACCAGAAACACACCAGATGTCAACAAAAATGAGTCCTAATACATAATTTAAATGAAATTGAAATTTACCACACAAATACTAGAAAAAAACTATATTATAGACATTTCAAACATTGGTTTATACAATTAAATAAATAAAAATTATTGCATACATTCAAAAACAATCCTAATTATCAATGTTAACATGATTTCCATTGAATTTTTTGTCAAAATTCCAACACTGCATGAGTAGTTTCGAACAAACCACCTCAACTCAAAAAAAAGAATCCAATTGTATAAGAAAAAAATTATTATGAGTAATACTAAAAAGAAATAAATTAAACATAAATATAAAATAATACATTAATTATATAGAAAATAATTTTACTTTTAAAATATTACTATTACCTCTATGATTGAGTAGTGGAGGGAACTTGAAGGAAAGTGATAAGTGCCAGCACTACAAGTGTGAAAGGTTTTGTGGGAGAAGAAGTTTGTGGAATTTTTTTCAGAAAGGGGTGAAAGATTAATGAAGCGCCCCAACTCAAAAAAAATAATACACCTATATAAGAAACCAATTATTATGTGAGTAATACTAAAAATAAATAAATTAAATATACATATGAAACAATACATCAATTATATGGACAGTGATTTTACTATGAAAACATAAAAATTACCTATATCATTGAGTAGAGAAAAAAAATTCTCTTCATACAAAGGAAGTGGAAATAACTTGAAGGAAATTGATAAATACAACATTGTATGTGTGAAAAGGTTTTAATGGAGAAGAATTTTATGGAAGTTTTGGTGCAGAAATGGATGAAAGATGGAATGAAAACCCCAGCTCCAACAAAATAATCCACCTATATAAGAAAAAAATTTATTATGTGAGTAATAATAAAAAAGAAATAAATTAAACATATATATGAAACAATGAATTGATTCTATGGATAATTATTTTATTGTGAAAACATAAAAATTACCTCTATCATTGAGTAGAGGCAGCGTTGTTTCACTTCCTGCAAAGTTAGTGGAAAGAACATGATAGAAAGTGATAAATAAAACACTACGGGGGTGAAAAAGTTTTGAGGGAGAATAAGTATGTTGGATTTTTGGTGCAGAAAGGGGTGAAAGATGGATAGATCACCCCAATTTGACCAAAAGAATCAACCTGTATAAGAAAAAAATTATTATGTGAGTAATACAAAAAATAAATAAATTAAACATAGATATGAAATAATACATTAATTATATGGACAATGATTTTACTATGAAAACATCAAGATTACCTCTATGATTGAGAAGATATAATGGTGTTTCTCTTCTTTCAAAGGTATGACACATGAACAATAAATCTTCTAAAATAAACAAACTCTATAAGGAATAATGAAAATTAAATCAATATTATATTATATAATTTTTCTCAAAAATATATAAATTATATTGTAACATTACATTTTCATCTATTCAAAGGGTTTCCTTCATTATAGTTTATTATTCCGAAGAACTGGTTACATCATCATGTGCACAAGACATTGTCTCCATAAGTAGTCAAAAATCTAATTTAGATTATGTTAATGCAGTAGATAACATATAATAATATGAGGAAAAACATAATATATTAAAAAACACTTTTACCTTATCATTGAACTCTTTTTATTTATTTTAAAGGTTTCAAGGATTTGGTTCATCTTTTGAGAATCAAAATACCCTCTTTGTGGTCCCCTCTAACATGCAATACATTGTCTACATTGGGACTGGCTTGAACTGGTTGTGATGTCCTAATGAAAGGGTCATCCTCAATTGAAATTTAATCTGACTCAATATCTTTTTTATCTTCTAGCAGGGCAATCGACCAATTCTAGTTTGTTGGATCACAGACTTAAAATACTTTCCTTGCTTGCGATGCCATTTTGAAAGGATCATTTTTTTCTATACTAAAATTCACCTTCACAGATCTCATTTCATCAACTTTCACTCCATTGATATTGTCAACTCATTTGAAATGAAAAAAAGACACTTGAAATGTTTTATAATCCAACTCGTATATCTATTCGGTAATGCCAAAATATGACATATTTTCATAAATTGGATTTATATCGTTGGAAACTGATATGTGCATCACTTTAGCTATAAGCGTAAAACCACGATTTTTCATCTTACTGAAGTCATCATGTTCTTTCTTATATAACATATAACCATTGATTACAAAACCAGTGTAAGATATAACATTTTCACTCGGTCCTTTGTCTATCCATTGAAGTCGTTCAGCAATTGAATTCAGATTTACAGATAACTCTTTATAAATTTGATCTCTAAACCATCCTATAAACTATTGATTATGTTTATTTGATATCCATCCATCATCCTTTAATGGATTAAAATCTATAATAATTTCTTTATGGTCTTAAATTTATATATCAACATCTTAACTATTATGTAATATGTACTGATGTACTTTCTCCCGCTCTATCAAGGAAATTGTAATAAAATATCTTTTTTAAATCCATTCACCCATAACGAGTTTGCTATGATGATACTTTGGGAGACTAATTCTTTCAACATATGATAGGTAATCGGTACAGAATTCAATAGCTTCTTCAACAATATACCATTCTGCAATAAAACTTCTTGGATGACTTTGATTCTTGACATACCCTTTAAAAATCATCATATACCGTTCAATGGAGTACATCCATATATAATGGATAGAAACATATAATTGAACCTCTCTAACCAAGTGAACCATTAGGTGGACCATTATATCAAAGAATGATGGTGGGAAGAGCATCTCTAATTCACATAATAAGACTACAATATCCTGATTCTTAATGGAAAACTTCATCGGTTCTACATATTTACTGTATATTGATTTGAAAAATAAGTAGAGCCTAGTTAATGTATGTTTTAAATTTTGAGGTAGAATACAAGTAAAATCAAAAGGCATAAAATCTTGCTTCAAAACATTATAGTCGGGTGATTTTAGTCCTTGTAACTTTAAATTAGTCATTAACATGACATTCTTTATATTCTATGAATACCCCTGTAAAAAATTTACACTATTAAGGAAAAGGAAAAATTGCAATTTTTCTTTTTTGGATAGAGTGTAAGCTGGTGGAGGAAGAAAAGTACACCTTTTACCCTTCACCGGTGCCAACTCTTCCCTTATCCCCATTTCAATCAGGTCTAACATAGACTTGATGTCGTATTTCATTTTTTCAAGAACATTTATTAATGTGTCAATAACACTATAAAATACATTTCTTTCTACATGCATGACATCAAGAAAATGTTTGACATACAAACAATTCCAATACAGTAATTCAAAGAAAATTTATCTCTTCTTCCGAACTTATTTTTTAAGGTTTTTTAAAATGGTTTACCAAAAATAGTGTCAATATTTTTTACTTTTTTGTATATTTGATCACTCATTGATGGAGATGGTGTTGTACCTTGTTCGATATTCCCATCAAATACTGTCATCTAGGATCAATATTTATATCGTTGAGGTAAAAATTTCTGATGTCTAAAAAATACAGACTTCGAGGAATGTTTCAACCAGACTAATTATGTGTGTTTTTTACAAATGGGACACCCCAACATACCTTTAATGTTATAGCTAGATAAATTTTCATAAGTGGGGAAGTAATTTATTATTCCATACAACATGACCCTCAATGTGAATTATTTAATTCTATGAGAATCATACATTGTAACACCTATATCCCACATCAATTTTAGATCTTCGATCAATGGAGCCAAATAGACATCATTATCATTACTGAGTTTCTTTGATCCATATATAAGCAAAGATAACATAATTTATTTTTTCTTCATTCATAACCATGGTAGAAAGTTATAATTTACAAAACATTCTGGGAAATGTATTGTGAGTAATACTCTATATACCAAAACAATTTATTCCATCTATAAATAACATAAGACAAAAGTTTCTCAGCTCATCTCTAAATTCAGGAAACTCGTAATCAATTTTCTTCCACTAAGCAGAATCTACTTGATGATTTAGGTTCCTATATTTAATTCTTGTATCTTCGTGCCATGTTAATTTTATTATAGTTTCCTAATATCCATATAGTCTTCTAAACCATGGAATTATAGGAAATTACCATACATATTTCAAAGGACTTGATTCATTTTTCTTGTATCGATCTACACCATAGTTTGGGAATTTTATGATTTATTCATGGTCCTTGAAAAAAAATATAAAATCATTTGAACAAGCATGTATTTTTTTATAGATCATTCCCATTAAATGTAACATTTTTTATCATCATATGTTTGGTATGGTTGTTGATTTTTTTCTGGTAGCTTATCTTTTATAAGACCAAGTAGTTCTGTAAAGTTGGTGTCACTCCATCCACTGCTAGATTTTAAGTTATATAACTTTAATATAGCTTATAATGTTGTGTATTTAGTACAACTGGTATACAATTATTTCTTGGAACAGCTATTTAACTCCTCAAATAACTTTGTAAAATCACAAAGGTCATCTCCAATTTCTATTGTCATTTCTTCCATGCGATCTACATCATCTTTTACAAAGTTATTTATATCAAATGATTCATTAATCATGGTATCATCCCAGTTGTTGTTGACATTTAGTTTTTTCTAATTTATAGTCCAAAATTTATATCTTTGACCTATTCCATGACAAATCAAATGTTTTTCCAACTCTTCTGGACTAATTTTTCTTGAATAACAATAATATAAACATGGACAGAGAATTTTAGAAGGTTATTTCACATGCTCTCTTGAAAACTTGATGAACTCTCTAACCCCATCTTCATATTTTTTTTTCAAATGACTAGAGTGCATCCATTTTTGGTTCATATCCATCCTATTCGGTTCATAAAAGATTAATTTTATACAATATATAAATAAATACACATAAGATATTCATTATCAAAATTAAAAGATATAAATAATTATAATAAGGGAAATATGGATCATTTATACTAGAATATCTGAGTGCCTAGATATTCCAAATCTAATAATAAGGGATATTTTAATTTTAAAAAGAAATAGAGGGAGATAAAGGCATATAATAAATGATATTATCACTAAACTTTATAGGTGTGAACCCGAAGATGGATAGTGTAATGACCCTAGCCTAAATTACCGAAACAAAACCAGGTCCGATCATATTATGAGCTCTGACACACATCTAAGTCACTAGAGGGTGGTTTAAACTTTGGGTGAAAAAACCCATAAATGGGAGGTCCCCCCCCTAATAGAAATAATTAGTACCAGAGGTTGAACAAAATTCTAGCATGGCCCTTGGGGTTAATGGAGATGTAGACCATAAATCACCATTACCTAATATAGGCATACCTATTAAACAAAAAACTATGGAAATAAAATATGAAATAGATATATAGACACACAATCATGTCGCGCTAGTATAAAAACTCACTAATAGTCTATAAGAAATATCAAATAGATAAAAATATGATATTCAAACATAACATGAACTATAGAGGAACCATAATGATTCAAAAAGTGAATTCTTGATGTGATAAAAACTCATGTAATTAACTGGGGATGACCCCTTAGAATCTAATCCATAAGAAAACTAAGGACCATAGTGAATTCTAAGAGTAACTAGATCCTATGATACATATAACCTATAGGGGAACATGCATCACTCTACTAACTTGGTTCCTGAAAAATAGTATCTAAAGCTGCATGTCTACTAAGGTGTCCATGAAAGGTGTCAATATATATATAATCATTAAGGAACCACCAATGTGCCTCAAATCAGTAGTCAAAAAACAAGAATTTACATAAAAATTTGTGCACTTTTAAATACATATATGAAAAACTTCTTTATTAAGAAGATATAAAAATAGCTGTAAAAAACAATTAATAAATCCAAGGTTTAGTGTCAGATATAAACTATAGATCATACATCAGTATTCAATAAAAACTATAGAGCACAAATCATTCCTTAAACAATATATCACAAAAAAAATCGTAAACAAAATATTATGCAAAAATTGTTGAAGAAGAAATAAAAAATGAAACCAAAAATACAAAAAGAAAATAGGAAGGCCTGCCTAGATGGGTTGAAGAAAATCTCAGACCCTCTTCGGAAACCCTAACTGTAATTGAATAGCGAATGTTGAATGAGATGTTAGAGAAACTAGAGTTAGTCGAGTGGTGTGATTTGACCTTTGATTCACTGAGGAGGAGTGCCAGTAGCGGGTGGCTTCCCCAGAAATATTCTATATCATGATGAGTTCACCAACAATTAGGGTTTTTAAAATAGATTGGGACACTTTTATCAGTGCTCATAAATAAGCACTGCTAAAGAACCCTTTTATCAGCTCTTATTACTTAATCACTGATAAAGGTAGGTCTTTATCTGTGCTAAAAAATCACTGATAAAATAAATCATTATAAGTGCTAAATTTATAGTGATGATAAATATTAATTTTATTAGTGCTCTGTTCAACACTCATAAAGGGTTTATAAAAATAATTATAAATAAAAAATGAAAATATTTATATACACTTAATAAATATATATAAATATAAATATAGTACATATATTATTTTTAAAATATATTTGTTATAATTTTATAATTATTTATTTATGTTTATAAAAATATTTTAAAAATATATATTTTTCATTATATATATTTATATAATTATACATATATATATTTAATAAATATATATAAATATAAATATAGTAAATATATTAATAATTTAAGTAAATTTATAATAAATTTAATAATTATTTAAATATATATAATTATTTATTTATAATTATATAAATACTTTTAAAAAAATATTTATTTATTTATAATTATAAATATTTAAATGTATAAATATAATAATTATACATTTACAAATATATTAATTTATAAATATTTTTCTACAAATATGTTTTTAACCTTATTAATGAATATCTAATTTTAAGTGAATTCATATATGTTAAAAATGAGTAAAATTGAATAAATTAAGAATAAGTACACTTTAACAATATTGAAAAAATAGAGAAGTTTTGTGTGTGTGCATTTTATATAAAAATTCATTAATTATGTATATGTGAAATTAATATAACACACATTTCATCTATATTAAATTGAAAAATCAAATGACATTAAATTATATATCGAGTATTATTCAATTAGCCAATATTTTTAATTCATATTAATTTTTAATTATAAACCATTATTCAATAAATATATGACTATTTAATGAAAAGCACATAAATATTTTGTAATATATAAATCATATTTATATACATTAATATATATCTATATATTAAATATATATAATTTAAAACCATTAATTATCATCATTATCTAATTAATAAAATGTTTAATATTTTAAAATGTATAATCAATCTATTAATTTTTATCAATAAATATTTAATTAATAAAATTTTTAATATTTTTTTTTATAAACATATTCTTTATTTTTTAATTATTTCATTATTTCATTTTATTTTTTCAGACCTTTATCAGTGCTAAAAATACACTGATTAAATAAATATTTAACAGCGCTAAAAATAAAGCACTAAGAAAGGATGTCCCTTATCAGTGATAAAAATAAAGTGTTGATAAAGGATTCCTTTTATCAGTTCTAAAAAGAAAGTGATGATAAAGGTTCCCTTTATTAGCACTGATCAAAGGTTAAATTTATTAACGCTTTCTTTAGCGCTAATAAATATGCCATTTATTAGCATTTTTTCTAGCACTGATAAATACCAACGCTGTTAAAGGTCGATTTTGTAGTAGTGAAAGAAGTGTCTCAAGAACTTCATATGGAAGTCCTTCCTAGATAACTCCTCATACTTCCCTACCAACTCCAGTATGTCCCACTAATTCTTGGATAGTCCACAAATCACATATGCAGCAAACTTCACCCTCCTATCTACGGGCATCTCAAGATGCATAAAGATCATATGGACTAACTCGATCTAGAACTTAGCTTCTTTGGGAGTGAACATAGGTGGTTTTTGTAGTTTAAACTCTCTTATAAACTTAGACATCAAAGGTATAGTGATAATAATATCCCTCTTCATAGATTGTAGGACCCTCATGAAGCTGTTGTAAAAATGAACATCCATCTAGTCCTCAAGAGCTATAGGAAGCTTTGACACAGCTGTGTTAGGAGCATTTGGATTGCCACTCTCCTAATGATCAACTGAAAGATGAGGAGTAGGAATATTCTCTACAAGAAAAACACACTCCTTAGAACACTGGATCTAATAAAGTCAACCTAAACTGGTAACAACAACAGAGAACCAATGACTCCTTCTCTCTCTAAACATGGATTAAAAGTGTTTTAGCATGAAAAAATAGTTCATTTATTTCACTTATCATAACTAAAAGGTATCTTATATCATATTTCAAAAATGATAATATATATCACATATAATAAATATGTCATTATCATGACCAATTCATTTCAATATAGATCCCTATGTGCCTATCATGATTTATGTGTACTCATCTCATGTCATACTGGGCCATGAGTATAAATCTCAATAACTAATAAAATCATGAAATAGTAACCTCGCATAATATTTGAATCACTCTGGGTGAAATAACATCAACTATAATAAGAAAATAGTAAAAACAAAAATCCACCCCTAGGCATCCGTATTTTCCCCTATACATGGGTTTGATAATCCATTACACAAGATCATTACTAAGTCCCAACACATCCTAGTCTCCTTTCTACCATTCCCAAATAATAAAAAAATAGAAAATAAAATTGCACCCTTTTAGATCAATTTTTAATTTCCCCTGATCTCGAACTCTCTTACATGGCCAGAAAGGGTTGGTTATGACACCTCAATTAAACCTGCCCATATGGAAGAGGATTCTAACTGGTAGTGGGGGTGTGATAAGTATAGTGTGGATACTATACCTCTAGTTATAGAGTTAAAAAACCTCATAAATAAACATATAATAATAATGAATAAATATCATAGTGTGGAAATAATGGAAACAATACAATACAATGGAAAACCAAGAATATAATCCAACGGAAAAATCTAATAAGTATTGAAGGAATAATGTAATGTCATGATGTTATGTAACTAAATTTAATTCTATAAGTAATAAAAAATAAAAGACTAGATGTCTCAATAAAGACTCAAAGGTACATGGTCTCAAACACCATATTGGTCCATATCTAAACTCCAGCCCATCCAATAAGCAAACAATAAACATTAAGGTCCCTTGACCTTTTCCAATCCTATATTCATGTAATCTACTTGGGTACCAAATGGTGGCTTGAATAAGGCATTATTATAACTTAGTAGGTTGAAACTACCATGTTTAAATATAACCAGTATAATAATAAGTTCATGCAATAATGAAATAAACAAGTGTATTAATTAATTAAACAATAAAATTAATACCAAATCAACCCACTTTGTCTCTATGATGGAATATCCCTAAGCATGTCTCACAACCATGCCAACCATAACCATATAACTATGGTAAAAATTAACCTACCTCGTCTCCATGTTGGAATATCTATGAGCATGTATCACAACTATGCCAACCATAACCTTATAACAAAGGTATAAATCACACAAATCTAGGTAAAAACCCGCTATGAAAGCATTTAAACAATCAATCAAGATCAAGACCACTATATAATCATTTCAGAAATCAATCAAGGTCGAGCTCAGTATATAATCATTTCAGCATGAAAACTTGTCCAATGCCCCATATAATAATTTCAACATGTCTTAGGGCCAAGCTCAGTATATAAGCATTTTATAATATCTCAGGTCCAAGCCTGGTATATAATCATTTCAACATGTCTTAGGGCCAAGCCCAGTATATAATCATTTCAGCATTTAAACTAGGTGAACACCCTATATCATCATTACAGTAAAAAAATCACAACACGTGTTATAGAAGTAAGTTTATCTCAATATCACATCATAAGTCTCAAGGGTTAATTATGTGAATTACCATTTATATTTCAATTACACATTTTATTTGTCATTTGGTCATAACCAATAACATGCTAGTTATCTCAATAAATAATCCATGCCAAGGTGAATCTATATCAATGAAACACCCAAATATCATGTCATTCTAAACAAACTTTAAGACATTAAACAATTCCTTTATAATCAAGGGTTCACTCACCCAAATGGTAGCCACAATCTAGGTCAATAACCAATTGTATCCAAAAAAACTTGAAAGACAAATCTAATTCATTATTTTTAATTTATTTAGTGCATGATATGTTGGATTAATTTACAATAAAGCACATACTTAAAAATTATCAAACCATAGGGTTAAGTTTTAGACCTCCTACCTTTAACTGATGATCAAACAATTCTTCCAACATGATTCTCCAACAAGATCGAATGCACATATGATCTCAAGAAGGTTCCTAGATCATAACTGATCAAGATTAAAACCAAAAACACAAAAGGTCAAGATATTACACTGCAACAGCTATAGAACAAAGTGAGATATGGGAAAACCTAACCAAAACAACATACCAAGGATCAGATGTGTGATCAGGATGTTTGGAATCAAGAGAGGCACTCAAAAATTTCTTGGAAGGTTCCCTAAGGTCAATAGGACGACGCTTTATAAAGTAATGAGAAATAAATAATCCACATGGAAACTTTAAAGTTATACTTAATAAATTACATGGCATGTAACTCATTTACACATCGTGAATTTCTTTTTAGATGGATACACTAGAAAAATCATCACCTCATATTATTATTTAATTAACCCAAAAATTACATGACATTTATTACTTACATAGCATGTAACCAGTTCATGCCCTGTATTTGATTCTTGATGTGTGTCTGGAAGAGTTTACAGGGCATGTAATACCTTTACACGACATGAAATTCTCTAGTAGACAACTTTCATCCCCCTTTTCCCTACATAATGATTCTAAATACCTCAAAATCCTTCCAAGCATAGAAAACCCTCATTATCCCATTTAACACATTTATAGTTGGACTCCATTAATTCAAAAAAACATATATCCCCAGACTTTAAGATATTTTGCCTAACAGAGGATATATATCTCCAAACAAGACTCATCCACTAAGGATAAAATGAAAAATTGAAAGAGAGACATACCTAGAAAAAGGCAGGATCTTACATACATGTTATTATGGGTGCACCCAGATAGTTATCTAATGCATTGGGTAGTGTTTTTTTCTTATGATACATTATATATCGTATTATGGAGTAAACTAATCCATTATGAGAATTTTTTCACCATGTGGTTTTGTCTTGGAAGTTAACCTTGACTTATTTTTATGTCATGTAATATGTTTCTTCCAATTTACAATATTTTCGTGGTTATATGATATCGTGTTTATTATGTTATACTCCCATGTGATTGTTCATGATCCATTGCTTCTAGAGTATCATTTTATGTCATTTGAATCACATGTTATGATTCATTATCATATTTATTACCATACTAGGATTTTTAGATCACCCATTTGTTTATGTATTTCCCCAGGTTATCTTAGTCAGTTTTGGGATCTCAATGGGATATAAGAGGTCATTATGGAGATTAAAATAAATATGTCATGATTTGGTTTCCTTTGATGTATTATGAAACTAATCATCCAAATACACTAGGATTTTTGATCTATTGGTTATATTTGATGGATATTTAGGTTAAAAATCATGTAATGGTATGTGTAAAAGTATTGGGCCACTATAATATAACTTTAAGGAGCTTTTATAATTCTCAAACACTCTCGTAGACATAAATATCCTAAAATTATGGAAAAGTATAGATTTTTTGGTTTCCTAGAAATTTAATCTCAATATAAATACAAACAAGTTGATTCAGGCTCAGGATATGATGTACATATGGATAATAACACTGAAAAAGGTTTATTGAGTATTAAATTGATCTTTACTCAGTGCATGAAAAGAGAGTTGCACACCTAGTTTAACACTCTCGTCATACATTATTTGGATAATTCATGAACTCTTTATGAACTATAGTGAAGGATATATTAGTATTTATACCTACTACATGGATAGTTAATGTAGATTATGTAATATAAATATATTTTAATATATTCTAATATTTTTAAAATAATTTTAAAAGATGATAAATTACAAATAATAAAAATCAAAAAACCAAAACAAAA
Source organism: Viscum album (assembly GCA_963277665.1). NCBI lineage: Eukaryota > Viridiplantae > Streptophyta > Magnoliopsida > Santalales > Viscaceae > Viscum > Viscum album. Next base: position 661,424,887 of record OY728140.1, read on the forward strand.
TGTATAATTTAAAAGAAAACATATCTTCAAGCCATTATCTCTTCAAAAAAAATTCATAAATAATTTCCAATGATTATAATAGATCAAGAATGAAGAAAAAAGAATATAATTAAATTTTGTATTAATGGTTTGATAAAAATAATTTTATTATATAGGAGGCACAAATGTGATGAAATAAAATAGGACCTAAATTAATGTTATTTGTTAAAATTTCAATTCCTTGAAAAATGTTTCTTATTATAAAACAATTTTCTTTTATATAGTGTAAATACTTCCTTATTTACTTATTATATCTTAAATCATTATTATTATTATTATTAGGAGTTTTACTTTAATTTAATCTCTCCCAAATCCTTTTACTTTGACTTATACATCACTTAAGTCATAAGGGATGTTTTTAACTTAATTTAATTTCATTAAGTTATAACCATTATTATTTAATTTACTCATTATTTTTTTCCACCCTATAGTATTCACTTTTATTTTTTTGTGTTTACAATTCTTCTTGAAATTTCACCTCCCTTTGGTTCAAAATTAAACTAAGAAATTCCTCATTTTCCATATTATTTATATAATTTCAAGAATTTTGTTCTGGATATATCTAAGATTTCTTAAGTTCATTTCCTAAACTCTTTTACTTTACTTAAAAAAAATTAATATTAATTTTTTTAATGTTTTATGTATAGGTTATTTTTGAATTTATTTTCTAAAATATAAAAAGAATGTTTTCTTTATCTCTTCTATGTAAACACATTTTAACGACATCATGAATGTTATTCATAATTATGATCAATTCCATATTTATATGATTTTTCAAAAAAATTCATATTCTCATTATCTTGTGAATTTTTCATTTAAAAATAAAGTTCAATATTTTAAAATAACAAATAATGAGATTTAATTTTAGTTATGTATATTTTTATCTTCCACTCAATATTTCCAATTTTTTACATAATTTATATTAAAGGATTAAATATTTGAAATTATTTTAAAATTAAGGATTTAAATTTCCTCTTTTCATCCCCCTTGAAAATGGATTTTTAAGGTGACTTATAAGTTTGTGGTTATAACCATATTACAATGATTTATGAGAATTAAATTTATAATTTCCCTTCCATTTCCCTCTCAAACTCAAATGGATATATCTCCTTTTGATTTATGAGTCATTTATCACCCTATAAATACTATTATGAATTTATTGTTCTTACCACACCTTGTACGTAAGGCTTGTGTTCTCTATCACTCTCCATCTCTCTCATGACTTTTTTTTTCTTCCCAATATCCATTTATTTTAATTTCATGGATATATTTGATATCGCCTAAACTATTTATATATTTTGTTGTATTATTTACTTAAATATATACCCAATAATATATATGGTGTAATTTTTAAGGGTGATTACCAAGAAAATTATTCCATTTATTGAATGACGAAACATTGATAATATATATACTTGTTATTTCAATAAAAATGTTTATAGATTACTAAGGCAAATCAGTTATGTATTTAATTGTTTATGTATTCCTTAATATGATGAATAAATTGGTATTAATTAGGGATGGGTGGGGACTATGATTATATATCCCTTTAATTCAATATTCTTCCTCTTGAGACAACCTAGTTTTTCTAATTTAGCATATTTTTTACCTTTTTATGTATGATGTTTTAGCATTAGGACTCGATGGTAAGATTAGGATTTACAACATTATACATTTCATCACTATGAAATCCATTATTATTTTCTATGAAATTGTTTATAATATTAAGTTATCCTATGGATATATCACATGAACATGTTATTAATTATATGTAATTTTTTATTGTCATGTATTATATCCATATTGTTCATATCTTATTCATTCCATGATAGCTTTTGTTGTACGCACCCCTTACTGAGTGTTTAAGCTCACCATTATTATTTTTTAATTTTAATTAAATGTATATTTTTTAGAACTATAAATAATTAATTATAAATCATATACTAAATAATATATGATAAAAAATATAAATATAACTGTGTGTAACAAAAGAAATAGTTTTTATTCTAAATAAATTGTCTTTCCATGTATTATATGGTTTTATTTAGAAATTAAAATTCCAAATTTTAGAATTTTAATTTAATTAAATGAAATTTATTTTTGGATTCATCATATAATAATTATCTTATGGATAGTTTTTGGTACTTATCTGAATAAGTTTATTTTTTGGTGAATAGTGAAAATACTGATTTTACAAATACCATAACTGTTATGATGTCATTATGATATAAGCATGAATTAAAAATATATTAAACATTTTTATTGACCAAATATGTTTTTAAGGATTAAAATAATAATTTAAAAATATTATTGTGAATTTATAAATTCATGCATGACTTTTTTGAACCTAATTTATATTTTAATTTAATAAAAAAACTATTGTTGGTTCTTTAAATTTAATAGTGTGTTTGGAAGGTGAAATTCAGTTTTTTCAGGGTTACAATGTAAAATAACATTAATTTTTTTAATAATAATACAATAAATTTTAGGTAATAACCACTACTCAATATTTTTTGTCCAAGATAAATATAACTTCATTTTTACACTTTAAAATATATTTTTTTCAAAAAATAGTTTTTACTTGTTTTATGATCTTATATTAAAATTAATTTCTAAAACTTCATAAAATTTAATTTTATAATATGAATTATATATTTGGTTTCATCATTTTATAAATTTTTAATGATTCAATTTCAGTTTTGGTCATAATGAATAGTTACTATGGTAAAATTTTGTTACCATGGTAAGGGTAAAAAGTGTAAATGAGGGGGTTAAACTAAGAGATAAGGTTTTAAATATCTCTTAAACTTGTATAAATTTTATTTTTTTAATGTACGTTGAAATTATATTACCAAATATTCTAAAGTTTACTAAATTATAGTCACTTTCTCTTGAAAATGACTTTATATTATTTTGAAACTTTGAATATTTATAAGAATATCACTCCCCTCACTTATAAAAGGGAGCCTCTTCTCTTCACATATCCACACACTTTTATCACTCTATATTGAAAAATATATACAAAAATACCTCTTTAATTATAATCCATGCATATTATAGGTCTTTTTGTTACCAAAAGACAAATCTTATAAGGATTATTTTGTATGCCAAAGGAAGATATCAAAAGAGGAAGTATAAGCCTTTACCGAATTATTTCAAGTTTATTTCTTCTTATGCCTACTTAAAATCTATTCTAACCATCCTAAAATAACTAAATTAGTATATTTAATATATTTAAATGTTATTATTATGATTTAATTACTATTTTCTATATCCTTCCCATGATATGGTAAATGAAAACTTTGCCCATGCGTACGTGTGAACTACAACCTCCACAAAAGGATGTGTTTCACTTGTCATAACTACCTCACGTTAATGGTTATATATATATATTAATTTTTATAATTTTTATGAAATAATTATTTTTCTTTAAATATAAAATATCATATTTCTTTTTACCCTAATATTCATTGAAAAATGGAAACGACGTTCTTGCATACGTGTAGACTACCACCTCCAACAAGCGTTGTGTTTCGTTTTTCATCAATGCCTCACATACTTGGTAACAAGGATGATTTTAATGAATAAATATGATATTTATAATATTATTATAATTTTTAAAATTTAAAACTTTATATTATTTATTTCTTCTTCATCCATTAACAAAATTCATACGTACATGCGAACTACTAACCCAGTGAATGATATGTCTCATTTTTCATTACCACCTTACAAGGATGGTGTTAAATGTATATTTAATGTATAAAAATAATAATTATAAAATGTTTAATATTCTTGATATGATGTAACCAGGACCCCTTTGACCATGGTTAAGACATAAAAGTTATTTTTTGTGATTATGAACCAAACAACCCCAAATGCTAGATATAGGCTTAAATGATTTAGTGATTAAATAAAACATGATAATAAATGAAATAAAAGGAACAATGATAATGGAATTAATAATAAAACGGTTATTAAGAAATAAAATAATTAATATAGGTTTATTATCCAAGAAATTAAAAGTCAAATGAAGTGAGTTGGGACTCTAGGTAAGGATCTTTTTCTTTAAAACATTTTTTTAGATATTTTAAACTTTTTTCCTCCATATATATGTTTTATAAATGTATCAAGAATATTATTATTTATACTTCAATTAATTTTAAAGTAAATTTTTAACTATTTTTTACTTTATTTTAAAATTATTTAAAAGAAATATTTTTATTGATTTTCATACAAGTTTTTTTTTACTTTCTATACAAAAGTGAAAAAAAGAATTCTTTTTTAACCTTTACTGTATAACTACCATTTTCCACTAACATATACATTATTTGTTATCAAAACTTTTCTATAATTTTTTATGGTTTTTTAAAAATTATCATATTTCCCATTGTTCTATGAATTTTTAGTTTTTAAATGTTTTCAAAATAAAATTATATTTCTTTTTTTATGAGATAATTAAAAGTGGGTTTTTTATGGCCTGAAAATGAAAATTTTGTGAGTATTATGATGAAAATTAAAGATTTTATGTGTTTTATTTATGATATAGTACTTATAAATGTTATATGATGACATCTGAGTATGATATATCTCTTTAATTAATTGGTTAATGATATGTTCTAAAGAAGAAACATATGGAATTAATCATGAATGGTATTCCCTTATAAGGGTGATTGTAAGGATAATGTCCCAATTTTCCTATATTTTTTTAATGATTTAAATGATTTTTTTAATGGAAATATTTTGATTTCATGAGGTAATTAAATGAGATTATGATAGGTTTTTACCTTTTAAAGGTAAAAGTTTTTTTCAAAGAAAAATGTTTCCATGAGTTCTTATTCTTTCTTAAGAAACTATAATTATTATAATTTTTTGTTTATAATTACTACTAAATTTTTTATTGGGATTTGAAATTTATTTCATGATTAATTGAATTATTATTTGACCTCAAACATTATTTTTTAAAAGGAAAAAATCTATTATAGATTTTTAATTTTTATTAAATGGATTAAAAAAATTTCATCATTAATATTTACCTTACTAAGCTTTATTTTTCCCAAGCTATGATTTAAAAAAATCAAAGTATTAATAAAATTTGGGATTATAGAAAGTTTAATGGTGATATTTCTTGAATGAATCAATAGTGTCATGGATAAAATATAAGTGTAAACATTAGAACCTAATTTGTGGGGAAAATGTACATTGTGTGGAAATGTTCACTTTAATATATAATGTTTTTCCTAATTCTCCAAAACACTAAAACCAAAAATATCTTTGAAATATAAGAAAGGGAAACAATTTTATAATAATATAATTTTTGTTTTATTATATTATAGGGTTTTATAATATAATCCTAAAAAAGGGAATAAGTAATGAAAAAAATAAAAATATTTTTTATATGAATAGATTGTATAGTTTTAACCCTTAATTATTGGTGTTAGTAATATCCTATAATATATTATTTTATTTTAAAACATTGAGGAAATATCTCTATTTTTTCATATTTCAGTTTCTCCTAATAAAAATTCCTGTGTAGAAATTATATGATGACTAATAAGTCTAGAATTTTCTTTATGGGGTTTTCCCTTTACATAGTAATGATATATATGCCTATATAAAATATTAATAGTATTTAACTATAATTAATATAGTATATAAATTATTAGAAAAATAAATTAGGAAAATTTAACTCATGTATACATTCACAACTGAGGTTCTCAGCCATTAATGCTTGAGAATATCATTTACATTCTCAATACAAATCAAATTCATAATGGCCTCTCCCTAAATTTGTTCTTAAAAATTATTTTGGGATGTATTTTATCTGTTAATATTGTAACTACATGAAATTGTAATATTATTAAATGTGAAAATGGAATTTATGGGGTAAAGGTACTCTCGGAATGTCCTTTTAATTTATTAGTTGATCCTTTAGATTTTCTTGACTCGGCCTTTTACTTCCCCTTTTGTTTATCCTTTTATAATAAAAAACCTCACTTCAAACCTTTTTTCATTAATTTTTAAGGGTTTTTTATATAAAATTAATTGTGAAGTTTATACATATTTGTCTTCATGTATCATTATAATATAAAATGACCATTCTATGAAAGTTATAATGGTATGTTTGATAGTGTGAACATCCAAATCCTCAAGGGGAACAAGTAGCCCAGCACTCATTCCATGGGTAACATAAATCTCTACTCTCGCATGATCTTTTAGAAGTTTTTTATTATATAGAATATCATATTGGATATTGTAAATTAAACCCCACAAAATAAGGTGATGTGTGAGTTCTGGTATATATAAATCACAATCAATTTCACCATGTTTAATTTTAATACAAGAAAGGTATCAGTGGTTGTTTGATTAATATTTAGCCTAAAATATTATGAAATAATTGATTACCCCGGGTAAGGTATTCCTTTTAGGGTAATGGATAGCCTCAGAGATGGGGGTATATCTTCATGTAGTGGTTGGTGGTGTATTATTTCTTCTCTTTGATCCCTTCATATACACCAGTCTAACAAACTAGACTAAAAAGTAAATTTTTCTCTTAGAGAAACTATTTGTGCCTATATTCTTGTCATTATATCATTTTAATCCCCCTGATTAATTTATTTCTCAAAATATGCTCAAGGTGACACTCTAAAACCTTCACCTCTGGTACATCCATATTGTTCGGGTTGCTTCAAAGCTACTTAAATCAATCATTCATTAGGTAAATCTGATGATTATTATTATTTCTAAAATGGATAAAATATATATATAAATAAGTAATCATTTTTATTAAATACTAATATAATGTATAAAAATTTATATTATTTGATACTTACACATGATTCCCATACTTTTTGTGTATTTTCATCTACTATTTGTCGCTTTTGATTTACACAATCCTCATTCTATATCATATGATGTGGGATGGAAATGGATCTAGATTTTTATTCATCAATAAAAATTAAATAATGAAACAAAATTATGTTTTATTTAAGAACACACACAAAATTACTATATATTTAAAATATATACCATGTTTAAGTGAATAATACCTCATCCTTTATTTAGAGTAAGGTTACATTAGTTTTGATGCACACTTCTTATTTTCATAACTCCTTTTCTATTTCATAGACTAATAATTCTTAATCAAAGTGATTAATAAATGTAATTTAAAATAATATATTACCAATGAAAATGTACCAAAAATTATTTCTCATCACCATGTCCAATGAAATAATTTCACGTTTCTTAGTTTATCATGTGTGAAAATATTATTGGTGGGTGTGGGTTTTCTTTCCCCTCAGAATCCCTTAGATGACATATTGTAAGAAGTTATGAAAGGCTCAATTATCCTTTCCATATACCATTAATATAAATTTCATTAAATAATAATATAATATAAATATACTCTAAAAGGGATATTGAAGAGTAAATAAATGTTTAATTATTTTATTTTTTAGTAAAATAGAGAAATTATATCATAATGTTACCCTAATGTCTTCCCAAAATATTGTCTTTTAAGTAGGTATAACACTATTCCACCTGTTTATATCAATCAACACGTGCATTTGAGTAGTGATTCCAATGTAACTAATGAAAATGGACTTATTGGGTCAATAATTTGTCCACATTTGTTCCTTTCAACAATGAATTTTAGGTCTTTGCTTTATAAATTAATGATTTTTGTTAAGATTATCACACTATGATGCTCATGTGTTTTTTAAACCATGTGATTTTCACCTTATAAATGAAGGTTTTGGGAAACATTGGAATCAATTGATCCCATTCATAATAGTGATTTTTCATCAACACCTTTGGGTATCTATTTAGAAATAGATGAAATTGTAGTATCCCACTTACCGATTCTCTCAGATTCGATGTCAAAAACACATAACTTATAACACTTGAATTTATACACATCTATGATTAGAATATCTTTCTCACATTTAAAATCAAAATACCTTTAGTTTATAGTTTTAAAGAGTTGGTAAAAATCATAAACTACTAAATCTTAATTCTTATCAACAAATAAACACATTTTCAATGTATAAGAATCTAATAAAACCATAATGAGTCTTCAATGTCATACATAAATCCTCCACACTTTGTGAAAACTGGGCCCTGGTGACAGAATCTTGGGGTGGCTCAGATAACATCGGTCGAGTGGTAATTTCAATCAACTTCCACTTTTCCCGTAGACGGTCACGTTCGAGCTTGACATGATGAAGCTCAACTTGGGCTTGGTCAAGGGCGAAGCCCAAAGACGCCACCTCTTTTCCAAGCTCCAACAAATGGGCTTCATACGGAGCAATTCTACTGGACGAGGCCATCGCTACTTTTGTCTGAATAAATTGGATTTTTTAAAGTCTTATATTTATAATAATCATGTGATCACTGTTAAACGACTATATTAGCAACGATCAAAATTCTTAACATAAAACCAAAGAATTTGACATCTTATAAAAACATTTTTCATAAAGAGACATTTAATTTGATCAAGAGAGATTTCCATTAATGAAACTTTGGTTCGTTACACACTTGATACTCTTCTGGGATTATAATACATGAAAAATTCATTTATAACCTTGGGAAATTGATACATAAGAATGGGTGACCACATATTCTCAATAAATTCATAATCAAAGTAAATTATAATGGTGATACAACTTTTTCAAATAAGAAAGCATAACATAATATCATAAAGAGAATGATCATAAGCATGAGGGAATAGAATAAAAATATGATAACATGGATTAATAAATCATCATATCAGAAGATCTTGGCATCATAGGAATGTGGAAACCACATAAATATGATATCATAAGTCAAGTCTCTCTTCTATGTTAACATAACATGGTTGGATAGGCTAACTACCTAGGCACCACAGTTAGCTAATATCATTGCCCATGCACCATGATATCTCATGAGATGAAAACATTAACCAATTTATTACAGGGATATATAATTTTTGACCCACCCTTCACATAACAAAAATCCTACATATGTGTTTCACATTGTTTCAATCAACATGTAATAAAAACCCAAGGGAAATGGGTTTTATATCCATTTAAAGTGGTTCCCTAAGTAAGAATTCACGATTTTATAAATAAAAATGACATGATAAAGCCATGGAAAATAAATGGATATCCAATTATTTTAAGCATCATTCTAGGTAAATTTCAATCAAAAAATATGATTATGCATCTGGTATTTACATCGTATAGGAAATAGATACACAATTTATATAATAATTTCCCTAATCAATCGATTTATTAGGCATCTAGGTGAATACCCTTAAATAAAGTAATGGAACATAGGTCATTAAAAAGAGGAAAATAATTTGATGTAAATCATTCTTATAAAAGTTGATGACTAGGAAATAAAAAATAAGTTATGGATCATACCATATATATAAAAGAGGATTCATAATCTATCCAGATAAATAAGGTGGATGGTATCATTTAAATAATACCCTTGATTGTGCATATGACACAGATAAAGAACACTCTTAGAATTATTAGGATAATTTATTTGAAAATAATAATTTCCATTTTTCTTTTAAAACATTTAAAAATGGAAATTTTGTTAAACCATTAAAATAAGAATATGCATATTTTTAAAACTTTAATGTGTATATAGAAATTCTATTTGAAAATGAAAAATGTGGTGGAATGATATGTTCACATGAAAATTTGTAAAATAGATTCCTTCTTTTGAAAATGACCCATGTAGAAAATGTTGAAAATATTTTCTTTTAAAACCTTTGGTCCTTAGGGCCACTATTTGTGGGTAATAGGTAGAATTATAGGATCTCAGAAAATGTATCATCACATTAGGAAGGTATTTAAGTAAAACTGTTAGGTGGGAAGCCTCATTTTTAGGGATGGGTGTGCTAACATTCATCATCCAACCTTTTTTCCTTATTATTATTAGATAGGGGGATTCCCTTCCATTTGATCTCTTTATTTGGAATCGGTTTAAATTTTCCCTACATATAAAAGGTGATGAAATTAATGGTTCTGTAGAAATCACTAGGTGGGAATTTTAAAATAGTGATGGGTGTTCTAGAACCCATCATCCGTCCCTCATTCACACTATGGTTGGAAGGTTACTTTTCCTCAATGTGTTAGTCTAGCATGATACAACATTTAATGGCATGGGGTAGTGTATCTTTTGAACTAGGCACATGTTGTGATGTCTCCTATAAGGGAGTGGCATTAAATTTTACTAGGTATATGTAAGGATTCCAATTTCTCACTCTAGAAAATAGGGATTTTTTTTCTTCCAATTTTTGGGCCTTCAATCCATGTTGCATTGGGCCTCTGGGCCCCTAGACCTCTGAGTCATGTAAGGGTTTCCTCTCAATGATGTTTAAAAGAGGTATTTATTTTTTAATTTAATAAAATGGTTCTCGAAACCAAACTATTGAAAAAATTAAGTTTATTAAAAACCATAATAATAACATTATTAATCTATAATTTATTTCTAAAAGTCTTATTATCATCATAAGCTTCCCATTTATTAAATATTTTCCACTATTATCAGTTACCTGAGGTGGTTTAAATGATTTTTATATGATTCTATTGACATTTTAACCATGGTTAAGTTTATTTTTAACATAGATTAACAAACTAAAGAATATAAATAGTGTTGTAAATATAATTTTTATAAATCAAAAAAAACATCCATGCTTAGTGGTAATGAAAATAACACATCTTTGTATGGAGGTAGTAATCTACACGTACACATGGTCGACCATTTTATTTGTCATAAAACATGATGGAGGTAAAAATTAAAATGATTTATAATTTTAGAATATTAATAATGTTATAAAAATAAAATTGATTCATTAAAAGTAATTTTGAATCATAATGAGTGGTGATGATGAAATATAGGACACATCGTACATGGAGGCGGTAGTTTGCACATATGCCTAATGACATTTTTATTTTTATAACGGTTTTGAAGGAAGGAATAAAAGGAATATTAATTTATAATAATAACATAAAATAATATAATTAATACTTTTTTTCATACTTTCATGGATATAGTATATTAGAGTTGGTGGAATAAATAAAGAATTAGAAAAAATATTAAGAAAGATGTGATACCTTCGTCGAGACTCTCAACTTTCTCTTGAAATTCTTATTAAAAATAAAGGATTTAGGATATCTTATGGAGATAAAATGATTAAATCTATGTAATTGGATTATATGAGAGATAATTAGGGTATATTTTAAATATGAATTATAATTTTAGGTGAATCATGGAAGGTTTGGAATTGGCCTCCTTTTATAAGTGAAGAAAATGGTACTTTCCATAGAAAAGAATGTAAAGTAAGGGGTAAGAATTTAAGTCCATGAAAGTTAGGTGATTTAGGTGTCTTAAGGTTGGTTAGTCATGTGGGTATGGCCTTACAACCTAAAAAATGGTTTTTATAAGGTCTAAAGTTCATGTAAACATAGTAAATCTAAACCACTTTAGATTAGTCATTTAAACACTTATTACTCTAATTTAAATATTAATCATGTCAATAATTTTATTAATAAAAATAAAAGTATAACATTATTAAAAAAATTACCTAATTATTATTAATTTTAGATCCATTTAACTTAATTTATTTCATATATATAATAAAATATTATTTTATATTAATCACATATAACACAAAAAAAATTGTTTTTAAATAAAAGAGTGTTTTTAATCATTAAAATTATGTATAAGATAAATTTTTTATTGTTACTAATTTTCATGATAATAATTAATTTATTATTAAATAAATTAAGGTCATGTGACATTAAAATTAAACCATAACCTATTTTTAATAAAATATTGTTTAATTAAAGTAAAATATATAAAAAAATTAAAGTAACCTTTTACTTTAGTTTTAAAAATGTTGTGAATGAGTTTTAAAAGTTAAAATAATATTTCAAAATGAATAATGTTATTATTTAGTTTAATATTTTTCACTTAAATGGTTTTATTATATTCTTAGGTCATTTTTATACATTGATAATGTTAGTAAAATTATAATTTTCGTAAAAATCGTATTTTGGACTAAAAAATCACTATTTTCAGAAAATTATCAAAAATTCATACTAAGTAAATTTTGATATCATAAATAAAAAATAAATTTAATTTTATATAATTATATTTTTAAAAATTATATATATAAATTTTTATAGAAAATACAAAATATAAAGATAAACTTCATTTATTTAAAAATTAATTTTCTTGAACATTAAGTGTTTCTAATATTATTTCATACCAATTTTCTAATATAAAGAATTTTATTATTTTATATATTATATAGATATATTATATATTACCATAATGATATTTTATAAACTTTAATTTAATTTATTAATGTATCACGACCTTCATTATAGTGCATGTAAAGAAAGATATTGAACTCAATATTATTTAAAGGAGAAAACTATATACAGAGATATCTGGATGTTACATTCTCTCCCCCCCAAATATAATTCATCCTCCTGATTTTTTTTTAAAATACATTAACTTAGGATTTCAAAAATGTATACATGAATTAAGATAATTGTTGGCCTCCTCTAGTTTTAATGCTCACAAATCATGCATAATTAAGTTACATCATGTTTCATTATGTTTTATTATATTTACTCATGTTTACTTGTCATATTAATCTATTTTTTTAGTGTTTCACATCATAAGATAGATTTATAGAATATGACTAAGTATAAGTCACCATTAAATTTGAGTCACCATTGAGGTGAACTCGTTGTTGGACATCCTACTGATGATAGAAAAAACTGCTAAGTATGAGATATTGTTGGTATGGACCTACCGATAAGATGCCTCACTATCAACTATCTTATCATCAGTATAGAAGTTGAATTATAAAAAAGGAAGAGACACTATCACTCAAGCTACTGATGCACTGAGTTACTGTTTTTCAACCTATCGACATCTCAACTCAAAATTTTCTCTAATTATGAGCTATTGATGGCATGAATCACCATCAAGTTGACCTACCGTCAGAATAACCTAATGATCCTGAGTCACCAATACTTGTCTCAACATTCCAGATTTCAAAAAGAATTAAGTTTGAGACAATATTCCTAACCTTCCATTCAAATACATCGTCAACTATTACATTGTGATTTAAATTTAAATTTACTTCTAACAGTCATATTTATGAAACTTAGTACTTCCATTTATATTAATGACATTTTCTGTCTTTTTTATTCAACCTTCAAATCAATTTTAGACTCCACTAAGAGGTATGAGGTACCTAGAAAGGACTGAGAACATGCTTCTTGTTGGCTATAGTGTATAAAGGGAATATAAATTCAAAAAGATATAGGGGTGTGGAGCTGCTCGTGCGCCTAAGAAAAACATGATAACTACAAAATGTGGAAACATGAATATACTATTAAGAATAAAACCTAAAGAAATTATTTTAGTGACACATAAAGGAAGGAGAAAAAATCTTCGAGCACATCCATCTCTCACTGGAAACATAAGATATAATCTCTCACAACACACTATTTCTATGTATGTTTACAAAATTCAACTCAAGATTCTTTTCAAGACATCTTCCATGTGTCTCAAGCTACCCTTCCAATCAAACATATCCTTATAACTCCTTTATCATTATTTTTCTATTCTTTTGAATTGTTTTTACATTTTGATTAGTGTGTATCTCTTTGTTCTATGAACACACATTGAATCCTATAAAAAACTAGAAGATACACTTATATATTCACAAATCATTTTTTAAAACCTTACACTCCCACAAATAACATTAGAAGAGGTCCATGTGTATCCTATTTGTTTTAGTGCTACCATGAAAAATGTGGAAGAGGTCCAGTTGACCTAGATAGTGTGTATGTTTTTTTTACCCTGATATATGGTATGGATCCTTGTTTATTTATATAAACTGCTTGGTGGTAGTTGATCACTGAGTGGATAGGATTAAGTCTCTATTTGAGACTGAACCTCTTGTTGTTAATTATATTGTGCCTTTCAAAGTTCGATTTTCTATAATTTATTTATTCATAGAATAAAACATTTATTTCACTTTGATATTTAATATTAGATAGTTATTATATTATAATTTTATTTAGTATATTGATTTAAAAAGTCAAAATAATAAACCATATTACATTAGCTGATAATTATTCACTCTTTGAGAAGTCTTTTGAAAGATCAAAACTCTTATAAATCTGCTACTTTGTTTAATTAACATGTTTTGTATATCAAATTGGGGAACTTTTCAATAAGTATTTAGACATAATGTTTTTTAGGAACTCAATTCACCACCCTATTGATTATCCTAATCTGACCAAAATTTTGTATCAGAGGAATCTTACTTTCTGAGCTTCAATGTTTTCAAGGTTTTTAAATATTTTCAACTGTGATTTTAGTTCTATTTTAAGGATCTCAAAATTATTGTGAGTTCAAAATCTATAGTTCTTTAAACCTTGTTTTTATTATTTAATATAGACAGTATATAGGAAGTTGATTCTACCAAGAGACCTCTCTAATTTAATGGCACAAACTATGCTCATTGAAAAATCAAAATGAAAATGCATTTAGAAATAATTGTCTTTGAAATATAGTATGATATAGTTTATGAATATAAGATTACTACTATTTCTATAAATACTTGGAATTATATAACTAGTGAATCCTATAGAATAATTGAAAATATATTAATCCCTTATATTATGCTTTAGGTGATGAAGAATTCAATAGGATTTCTATATGTAAAACTTCCTTTGAAATCTAGGATACTTTATCGATTTCACATGAAGTAACCACAAATGATAAATAAATGAGGCTCAATACATATACCATTAAATATGATAACTTTAAAATGAATAATGATGAACCTATTTATGATATGTATCTTAGGTTCAATTAAATTTTCAATACAATGAGTACTAGGGAAATCAAGTTGATTCTAAAGAACAAATCATGTAGTTACTCAGATGTTTACCAAAACAGTGGAGAGGAACCTCAGTATCAATAAGTGAATCTTGTGATATCAGTAAGTTTCCAGTCAAGGAGATGATAGGAAAACTTATGATGTGTGAGGAAGAACTTAAGGTCATCAATGAAGAATACGATGAACCAAAAATAAAGTCAATGGATTTCAATACCACGTCATCCAAATAAAAGAAGAAAATCCAAGTCCCAATTGAAAGTTCCAGAAATGAAGATTCATCGACTGATAGTGATGGGGAAATGGATCAACTATCGAGGAGATTTATGAAGTTTTATATAAATAATAAGTTATTTAGAAATCCTAGATACATAGGGAAGTATAACAAAAAAGGTAACTGGAAAAAGGATTGGAAAATAACTGATAATACCAATGAGATAGTTTGTTATGAATGAAAACTAAAGGGACATGTGAAGGCTGATCATCCAAAGCTAAAGTATAAAAACAAATATGAGGGAAAATATATAAAGTACAAGAAATAAATGAAGGCTACCTTTAGTGAATATGAGGATATCTCCAATTAATCAAAATCATATCATGATGAAAAGTTTAAAAAATCTAATATTATTTTTATGAAAAACACATATAAGGTAACCCTAGTATCTCCTATAAAGAATTAGTATTATTCTGGAGATTAATCTGAATTTGAAAATTCTAAAAATATGACTAATGAAGAAATGATTGAATACTATAAAATGCATGAGGATACTTTTAATGAGTTGAAATATAAATATAAATCTCTCAAGAAACATTATTATGTTTCTACTACTATTAAGTCTAAACTCACTATATAAAAGGAAAGTAATTCTACAATACTCTATGATAATATAGAACTTAAAATTTCTAATGAGAAATTAAAGAAGTACTTAGATATATTTATAAATTCTAAAGATACCTTAGTTCAAATTATTGGAAAACAAGTTGCTCCTAAGTATACTACTATAATTGGTTGTTAACCTGGGAAACGAAATTTTGTTAAAACTAATTTTGTATCTAAATCTGGAAAATCCAGTTTTATGTCTAGTTCTAAAAAAATTTCTACAAGTTCCAGCACTGAAAATTATTTTACTGCTTCAAGTTATTCTGGACTTAACAGGGTTTATTTTTCTAAAACTTTAAAAACTTCTTACAGGAAACCCATGAAGAAAATATGGGTTCCAAAATCTTTAATTAATAAAATTACTGGACCTAATAAAATATTGGTAGCAAAGTCTTTTATTATTTAAACTATTTTTGTAGGAAATCTATTTGAAGATTTCCCGTAAGATCTTACAGTATCTGGATAGTGGATGTTCAAGACACATGACGGGGGACTACTCTAGCTTCAATCACCTCATAAATATTGATGGTGGAAATGTCACCTTTGGTGATAATGAAAAATGAAAAATTATTGGCCTTGGCTAAATCAATAACACTAACTCAGTTTTAATTTATAAAGTTCTTTATGTTGATGGACTTAAGTAAACTCTTCTTAGCATTTCACATTTATGTGATGATGGATCTTGTAATGTTTTCAATAATAATAATGATTTATTCTATACTACCTTTATAAATAAAAATCTTTATACTCTAAATACGGATTCTTTAGTCTCATAGAATGTTTCTTGCTTAAGTTCCTTTCATAAAGAGTCTTGGGTCGGGCATAGAAGACTATACTACTGTAACATTCACTCTCTTAGAAATATAACTATAAAAGGATTATTCAAGGATATACCTAAACTAGAGTTTCCAAATGGTAAAGTCTATAAAACTTGTCAAAAATAAAAACAACACAAAATATATTTTAAACTAAAGAAATAAGTTTCAACTTATCAACCTCTTGAGTTAGTTTATATGTATTTTTTTGGACCTTCTAGAGTTTCAAGTTTAAATGGGAATCTCTATGTAAATGTTCTAGTAGATGAATTTTCTAGGTATATCTGGACCTTATTTTTAGCTCACAAAAGTGAGGAATGTTCTTATTTCATCAAGTATTCTAGGTAAATAAAAAACTTAAGTGGACTTAGGATAAAAACCTTAAGAATTGACCATGGCTGTGAGTTTGAAAATCAAAAATTTGAATCTTTTTTCTAGAAAAATGGATATAGTCATAAATTCACTCCTCCTAGGACAACCCAATAGAATGGAGTTTTAGAAAAAATAAATATAATCTTATAATAAATAGCTCAAACTATTCTTAATGAATATGATATACCAGTTTATTTTTGGACAAAAGCTATAAATACAACTTTTTATATAATCAATACAGTTTTAGTTAGACCTATCCTAAAGAATACCCCCTATGAGATGTGTAATAATAGGAAACCTAAGGTCAATTACGTCAAATTTTTTGGTTGTAAAGTCTTTATTATCAATAAAAAATAAAATCTTGACAAATTTTCCTCTAAGAGTGAGGAAGGGTTTTTCCTAGGTTATTCAATATCTAGTAAATCTTATAGAGTCTTTAATAATAGAAGTAAGTTTATAGAAGAATCTTTGCATTTCAAGTTTGATGAAATAGATCCACATTATTTCAAAACCTCACAATAAAATCCTGAGGATAACCTGTCCACTCTATACATAAATCCTAAACATTATTATTCCATTGTTAAACAAGCAAAAAAAACTAGTTCTAGAAACTCTCCATATTCTGACCAAAATAAACCCGAACTTATAGATGGACTTGAAGTGATTATCCCTTATTTTTATAGGTCTGTTATAACCATTAAAAACATCCTTTAGATTTTGTAGTTGGATATTTAGACAAAGTAGCATAGACTAGAGCATCTATAAGAAATTAGGTTGAAGATCAAGACTTTTGTCACAGCTTGAACCTGAAAATATCAATGTTGAAATTAATGATGAATTTTGGATGATGGATATGTAATAATAATTGAACCAATTTGAAGGAAACAAAGTATGGAAACTCATTGATAGACCTAAAGAAACCTTGACCATAGGCACTAATTGGGTGTTTATAAATAAATTTATTTAAGTAAGTACAATATAAAGAAATAAATCCAAACTAGTTGCACAAGGTTATAGTCAAGAAGAAGGAATATAATATAAATAAACCTTTGCACATGTGGCCCAACTTGAAGCCATTAGAATACTGTTATCTTATTCATCACATCTTAATTTCAAACTTTATCAAATTGGTGTCAAAAGTGTATTCCGGAATTGTTATATAATTGGGGATTGTTTTGTTGAAAAACCCCCTGGTTTGATAAATCCTTTTTTTCAAATCATGTTTTTAAATTAACAAAATCTTTTAATGGTTTAAAATAGCCTCTAAGAGCTTGGTATGATAGGCTCAATACTTTTCTTATTTATAATGGTTTTTCTAAAGATATATCTAATCATACTCTTTTCTTAAAAATAATCTATAAACATGTTTTATTTATTCAATTATATGTTGATGATATTATTTTTGGATCATTAAAAAATTATTTATGTGTTGATTTTTCAAAAATGATACAAAATGAGTTTTAAATGTGTTAAATGGGTAAACTCAAACTCTTTCTTGGATTTCAAATTTTTCAAAATAAGGAAGGTATTATTTTAAATCAAAGTAAATATACTATAGATATTTTAAAATTATTTAATCTAGATAGCACTAAAAGTAGTGATACTTCTATAAGTACCACCTATAAATTGTATCTTGATGAAGATGGAAAATTAGTGGATCAAACCAATTATAAAGGTATGATTAGAAGTCTTATTTACATAACTTCTAGTTGACTTAATATTATGTTTAGTGTGTGTATGGGTGCTCATTTTCAAAGAAAATACTAAATAATCACATATTATTTTTGTTAAAATAATTTTCAAATACCTCAAATATACTACAAATTTAGGACTATTCTATCCTAGAGGAAAACTATTTGACTTAGTTAGCTGTTCTGATTTTGATTTTAGTGGTTGAATGTTAGATAGAGAATAACCTATGGAACATGTCACTTTTTGGGCAAATCTATAGTTTCATGGTGTAGTAAGAATAAATATTATATCACATTATCTACTATCGAAGCTGAATACATAGCTTCTGGTAGTTGTTGTGCTCAAATTTTTTGGATTAAAGACACCTTACTAGACTATGGATATAAATTTAGGAATGTCCCTATAAACTATGACAACAAAAGTACTATTAACATTTCTAAGAATTTCGTTTTTTATTCATGGACAAAGGATATAATTGTAATTCATCACATTTTGATAGATTATTATCAAAAAGGTAATATAACTCTTGAATTCATTGGCATTGAACATCAGCTTGCTGATATTTTTACTAAGCCTTTAAATTTTGAGAGAATGAGCTACATCATACATGAGTTGGAGATGATCAATTTTGAGTGACTTTCCATTGATGACTCACGGGTTGATGAATCACTGGCTGATGACTCACCATTTATGACTCACTATTGATGACTCACCATTGATGACCACTGGTTGATGACTCACTAGTTGATGACTCGCCTTTCATGACTCATTGTCGATGACTCGCCATTAATGACTCATAGTTGATGACTCACCATTGATGACTCGTCATTGATGAATCACCATTGATGACTCACCATTGGGACTCACCGATGACAACTCACTATTAGAACTCACTGTTGTGACTTAAAATTGGTCTTTACTTTGTTATTTTTTTCTAGCTCGAACGTAAACTCACTATTTTAATTATTTTAGTTCATTTTAGTTCACATTTTCAATTTATGTTTTTGAAATCCCTAAATGATAAATATTGAATTGATCCAAAATCATTTCTCACTTACTCACTCTCCCAAAACTGAACCTTTCTCTTTCAAACCTCTACTTCCTTCCTCCTTCAAACCAACCCTTTAAACCCTTATTATAGGCTCAATTTAAGCATATCTCTGAGACATCTTTAGAGTCTCATCCTTTAAAGAATAAAAAGTGTGAATCAATTGATCTAAATATTGAACCTGTTAACCCATATCTTTCCAACAGACTAGTCGAACTATATAAGGAAGTACATGCGGAATCTTTATTGTCAAGTAAGCCTCTCGTTTTGGGATTGTTAGAAGAACAATGTTGGTTGGAGTTTTTCTCCAACAACATGCTGCCTATAGATCCAAAACTAGTTCATGAGTTTTATATGTATATTTATTTTATTCTTGAGGGAACAGAAGTATTTTGGATTAATCAAGAATAAATGGAAAAAGGATTCCCTTTTATTCTAGGTAGTGGGATAAATTATTAATGGTACCTCATAAAGGTATTTTGATGATTATCAAGGTAGTCCTCCTCCTCCAAGTGATATTTTCAGTTATGAAATTACCCTAACCAGTTTTAAAAGTGATGAAATTACAATAAGTCTTATAGAAACTAAGATAGATGGTGAATTTAGGTTGTTATTTAGTTTTGTTCAGTATCAACTGTGTCCCAGGAAAGGGGGATTTTCTTCCTTGAAATATCAAAATGTTTATTTGTTATATATGATGAAAAAAAGGAAACATGATTAATTTGTGCAGATACCTCATAGTCTACATGAGTGATATGATTAAACCTCAATCCAAGTCAAATTCCCTATTTTATTCTAAGATGATTTTTGAAATGATAAAATCTAAAGGAGTTTTAAATGAAGGAAAAGAAATTGTGGCTGACTGTGATGGTTTTTCCATTACCAGATCCATATGAAAAAGAACGAGTATTAGATGGAATCCCTAGAAGAAGAAATGGGTTAAGGATAATGAGAAAATTTATGAATATTTTAATCTTCTTCAACATCCTTCTAGGCCGAAAGATATGGCTGACCCTAGTTAGGACCAGATTCAGTGGTAGAGTACTTGGATGAAGAAGAAAAATTAGAGGAGGAACATAAAGAAATAATATCTTCTATTGATGATAGTAGCGATTCTGATATTTTAGAAAGTCTAGAAATAATCACTTTTGGATCTCATAGCCCTCCAAAAGGATTCCTACCAAAGAACCTCTCCTAGATGATGATTCTGATGAGGAGACAGATGAATTTGAGGATGTTTAGTATGCTATTATATGGGTAATTGAAGAGGAATAAGAGACTAGTGATGAAGAGGAAGAAGATGAGGATGAGGAAAATGATGAAGGGGAATTAGAAGATAATGATGAATCTAAATCAAAAGAGGAATAAGAAGAAGTATATGAGGAAGAAAAATAATGTGAAGAGGTAGAGGAATAAAGTGGTAGTGAAAGTGATACAAATAAAGAATAATAAAAATAAAAAAGTGGTAAAGTTGGTGATGAATCTAATGTAGAACCTAATAATCATGTATATAATTAAGGTCTTTTGTGGAACCTATAATTTTGGCTGAAACTAATTTAGGAGAAAAGGAACAAGTCATGGAATCTAAGAAGGATTCAGACTCAGTTGTTGTTGAGGAAGAATTTCCCGTTGTTCAAGTGTATGAACAAGTGTATGTTAGGAAGAAATCACCTATTGAGGGGGAGAAATAATCTAGGAGAGTTAGATTTGACACTCTCACTCCTTTTGAGTTGACATTAGTGGGTAAATGGGATAATTATCTAGGATATATCACTTTAGGCTTGGATTATCCTGATTTAGATGATGAGGAATATGATGCTAAGGGGTCTGTGGTTAAAGTAGTAGGTCATTCTCAAACATTTTAGGTTGGAAGAGTCTCAGTAGTAGCTCCATCTCCTGCTCTTATTTATACTCTTTTGGTTGAACCTGTACCTACTGACTATGTAAGTCAGAGTGACTTCAATGTATTTAAATAGGATTTGTGTTCATTTTTTAGATAAATTCTCCAACCTCAACCTAAACCTATGGAAATTATTAGTGAAAGTGATTCTACTATGATTGTAGAAAGAGTTCTCCTAGATTCACCCTTAGATATTTTTTGAACTTTAAGAAGTGAGGATAGAAAATAAAAAAAATTAAGTGATGAGTTGGTTGTACTCATTCCACTTTTTAAAGGGATATCATCTGAGTATGTAGCCTCCTTGGAAAAAGTTGCAAACATTATTAAAGATAAATCTTATGACGATGATACTCCTCCTCCTCCAAATATTGATTTGGCTATTTTGATATTAGTATTCAAATATTCGGTAAATTAATCCTCGACCTCTACTGCTCCTACTTATCCTTCTAATAGTGATATGATCAATTCAGTGACAAGATAAGAACTTTATACTATGATGGGTAGCTCATATTAGTAAATCTTAAGAAAAATAAAACTAAAAAGAAACCATGTGCATGATATGGTAATATTTTATATGAAAGGGGATACCAATGATTAGGAAGAAATCACCAAGAAAGTATATTATTACTTTAAAAGGATTTATACCAAACACTAGTTAGGCAGTCATTTCAAATACTTGGTTGATAATTTGAGGATACCTTATGTTACCCAAGCATTCAGGGATCAATTGAAACAGCTCAAGGATCTTACTCCTTCTCTTTAGATGTTTATGGAGAACAAATATGATTTTACTAAGGCTATGGAGAAAAGTGTACAGATAAAAATGGATTTCATTAACCTTTTTAAGTCATACCTATATGTTTATAGTACAGCTATCGTAGCTCTAGAAGCATTCCCTATTAGTCCTATGACTAAGAACCTACCTTCAAGCTCTATCTACTGATTTGTGGATCCTCATTTCATAGCTTCTATTACTTAAAACCCTTTTGATCATACGTCTGAAACCCTTCAACCATTTCCCACGTCGCCTTATCAAGATCTTAGTCATCTAAGGCCTATGATATATAGGGAAATTACAGCCTCTCCCTATTCTACTCAAGGTATCACCCCTATTGTACCTTCTGTAGTTCCCATTCATCGGTTGTATATATCACTTCCTTCTATACATTCTATTCCTCCACCTGCTGTTGTTGATAGGGAAAATCATTCCTGGATCCTTCTTTGGAGAATAATTGATTCTAAGTTGATTTTTGATAGGGATGTATTTTTGAGATTCTTTTCACATCCAATGTACTATCTTTTCTTATAAAATTAATTATATCTTTACCTCAATTATATGTTCTTTATCTTTTATTATTTGTTCTCATTTTGATAATCCCAAAAGATGAATAATTATGAGATAAAATTTAATTTTATTGATTTTTTTTGTCCTATAATTTACTTATTTATCCTATAATTTACTTTCTTTTATTTTTATGAAATGTTAATAAGAACAGTTCTTTTATACTTTGATCATTATGAATGGACTATTAATCTCATGATTTGTGATCATAAAAAATAGGGAGATTATTGTCCTTATCTACTTTTAATGATCAAAAATCATGAATAATTAAGTTACCTCATGTTTCATTATGTTTAATTATGTTTACTCTTATTTACTTATCATATTAATCTATTCTATTAGTGTTTCATGTCATAAAATAGATTGACAGAATATGAATAAGTATAATTCACCATTAAGGTTGATTCACTACTGAGGTGAACTCACTGTTGGACATCCTACTGATGATATAAAAAATGGATAAGTATGAACTACCATTTGTATGGACCTACTAATAAGATGTCACACTATCAACAATCTCACCATCAGCATAGATACTGAATTCTGAAAAAGGATGAGACACCATCACTCAAGCTACTGACGCACTAAGTAAACATTGTTCAACCTAATGACATCTCAACTCATAATTTTTTCTAAGCATGAGTTACCAGTTTGATATATCATTATAATGAATCACTATCAAGTCGATATACTTTCATAATTACCTACCGATCTTGATTCATTGATACTTGTATCACCATTCCAGATTGTATAATGCATTAATTCTGTGAGACCATTCCTGAATTACCATTCAGAGACATTGTCAATTCTTACTTTTTTAATTTAAATACAAATTTACTTCTAACATCCATATTTATGAAACTTAGTACTTTCATTTATATTAATGACTTTTTCTGTATTTTTTAGACAACCTTTAAATCGATGTCAGACTCCATTAAGAGGTATGAGGTACCTAGAGATGAACAAGAACATGATTATTTCTCGCTAAAGTGTATAAAGGTAATTTCTGTTCAAAACTTTGTAGGGTTGTGGAGCTACTCGTTCACTTAAGAAAAAATTAATAACTACAAAATGTGGAAACATAATGATAATACTGAGAACAAAACCTGAATAACTTTTTTGTAGTGGAACACAAAGTAAGGAAAAGGAATATTCTATCACATCTATACCTCACTGGAAATAGAAGACAAAATCTCTCATGACACTCTATTTTGTTTTCTGTTTCTAGAAGTCGACTCAATTTTCTTTTCAAGACATCTTTTAAGAGTCTCAAGCAGCATTTCCAATCACATAGAGCCTTTTAACTCCTTTTTCATTATTTTTCTCTACTTGTGTATTGTTTTTACATTGCAAGTAGTGTGTGTATATTTGTTCTATGAATACACACTGACTCCAATGAAAAACTAGAAGATACACTTCTATCTTCACAAACCATTATTTTAAACCTTACAAACCTGTTCATAATAGTAGAAGAGGTCCATGCGTGTCTAGTTTGTTTTAGCACTCCCATGAAAATTGTGCAAGAGGTCTAGTTGACCAGGACAGTGTGTATGTTATTGTATACCCCAATCCATGGTTTGTATCCTTATTTATTTATATAAACTTCTTGGTGGCATGTGATCACTAAGTGGAGAGGATTATGTCTCTACTTGAGACTAAACCTATTGTTTTTAATTATATTGTTCCTTTCAAAGTTATGTTTTTGATTTTTTATTTATTCACATAAGAAAACATTTCTTTTACATTGATAGTTAATATTAGATAGTGTTTATATTAGAATTTAATTTAGTAGAATGATTTCAAAAGTTAAAATTATAATCCATATTAATTTAACTAAGAACTAATCACTCTTTGATAAGTCTTTTGAAAGATCAAAACTTTTATAAATCTATTACTTTGGTTAACTATATTGTTTTGTATTTCAAAATGGGGAACTTTTCAATAAGTATTTTAAATAGAAATTTTTATAGGAATGCAATTAACCCCCCTCTTGAGTGTCCTACTCCAACCAATAATAAAATTTCAAATGAAAATTCTACATTAATATCTTAAGTGAAACTAGAAGAAAAATCTTTTTCCTCTATTGAGTTAACTGAATGCTTCATTTTTCCTAGATAGCTAGATAATTTATATCCTATTTTTCTACACATAAAACATTTTATAGATACTTTGATACATTCCCCGCTATTTATTCCCAAAATTTTAACATGAATTAAATTTTATATTTATTTCTTAATCATATTAATCATTATAATTTTCATAAGACCCCATCCTTCTCTAATTTTGTGTGATAGGGAATTCCACTATGTTCACTTTGTTAATAATAATTTGTAATAGTTGATTTTACAAAATAATAATATTTATAATCATAGTTCTTTTCCTAATAGATTATAGGTTGGGACAATCCCCACATTTTCTATTTCATATATTGTTAGCTTTTTTATTCTTGCACCAGCTATTACTTTTAAAGAAGATTAGGAATGAGAATACTTGAATTAGTAAATGTAAAAAGGGAAAAATATGAGCATAAAATAAATAATTCATAAATTATGTGGATAACCTAACATATGATTTTGTATCTTAAATCTAGGTTATCCATGGTATTTTATTATTAATATCTCTAATCTAGTTTACTTTCATAAAATCATATGTTCAAATACTTTATAATGGTTTTTAAATTGAATGTGAATTAACTTAAGCATGACCCCTAGAAGTGTCTAGATAGGTGTTCAGTTATGTCTCATTCACCATGCACCATAATAATGATCGAGATATACCTGACTAACTCTTTTCAAGGTTATTATCCCTATATTCATATTTTCCCAAATCATATCCTATTGGTAGTATCCAGACTGAGATGTAATTTATATGAAGACTACAAAATTTCTACTTTACCAAAATTTCAATAGGTTTTCCTGTAATCAGTCTTGTATATAAGTTTTTCACTATATTTATCTTATTATAATCCCTAAATAACATAAGATATTCAATACTTCCATACTAAATGTTTATTTATACCATTTAATCTAAGATAATCCTTAACTCATCAACCATTAATTTCATTCCTAAATCTTAAATCATCCTCAACCAAACACATTTTAACCTCTTAAGTAATCTAAACACTGTTTTGATACAACTGTAGTTCCCTCGGACCCTCTATCCTAGATTCTATGTCAAAAGAAAATAACTTATAAAACTAGCTTTGATTCACATATATGATTATAATATTTTTCTCATATTTACAATCAAATAACTTTTAGTTTAGAGTTTTAGAGAGTTAGTAAAAATAATAAACTACTAAATATTAATTCTTATCAAAAAATGGAAACTTTTTGTTCACTGTATAAGAATATAATAAAACAATAATTAATATTCAACATCACCCATAAATCCACCATGCAAGATAATTTTTTAGGCTTATCATACATAATATTTTATTTCATAACCAGGGGAAATTGAATGACAATAAGGTGTGATATTAGATGCTCAGTAAGGGAATAATAAATTTAAATCATATTGAGGAGACAAATTATATATATAAGGAGGCATAGCATGATATCATAAAGATAATTATCATAAGAATGACGGCATGGAATAAATAAATGATAACATGTACTAAATAATGATAATATCATAAGAGAATGGAATCGTAGGAATTTTTAAAATACATAAATATTATATCATAATTCAAGGCTCCTTGCCTTGTAAAAATAACATCATTATCTAGACTAACTTCCTTTACACCATAGTTAGATAGGCTCATTGTCCATGCACCTTGATATCTCATGAGATGAAGACATTACCCATGCATTAGATGGATATATAATTATGGGACCACCCATCAAATCATTAATATCATACATATGTGTGGCACATAGTTTCAATCAATATATCATAAAAATACAAGGAAAATGCGTTTTATATCCTTTTCAAGTTGCTCCCTAAGGAATCATTCATAATTCCATCAATTAACATTACATGATAAACCCATGGAAAATAAATGGATATTAATTTATTTTAAGGATCATTATAAGTAAATAACGCTCAACAAAGACAATTACATGTATGGTATTTACACCATATAGTAAATGGTTATACTTTTTAGACTACAATTTCCCCAATCAATCAATGTATTGGTAATCTAAGTGAACACCCTTTAATAAATTAAAGAAACATAGGGCTTCGTAGTGGAAAATCATTGGAAGTATGTCATGCCTATACAAGTGGATGATTATGATAGAAAAAATTACAGATGGATCATACCATATATATGAAAGATAATTTCATATTCCATCTAGATAAAGAAGATGGATGGTGTCATTTGACTAATATATTTGATCAAGCACACGAAATAGATAAATAATTCTCTTAAAATCATTAAGATAATTGATTTGAAAATAAGAATTTATATTTTCATTTGAAAATTTTTAAAAATAAATATTTTACTAAACCATGAGAATAAGAAAATCATTTTCTTTTAAAAACTTTAAATCATAGAGAGGAAGTCTCTTATAAAATGAAAAATTCACCAGAAGGGTATTTTCATGCATAAATATGTAAAATAGATTCCTTCCATTGAAAAAAAACCCATGTGAAAAATATTAAAAAATGTTTTATTTTAAAAAAATATTGAAATTAAATGTATCTTAAAATACCTTTAAACTAATATTTAGTGAATAATATTTAAAACATCCAAAACATTACCTAAAAAATAAAACCTTTTTGAAAATTATCCATGTGGAAAATATTAAAAATGATTTAAAATCCTTTTATGAAAGTCATATAAAAAAGGATAAAAAAACATCCATTATAAAATAGGTGAAATAAAACTTTAAGTTCACTTAAGATTAATCATATTTAGGTTATAGATTACACTTTTGATAAGTAAAACATGTACATGGAAGAAAATATCCATCAAAAAGCATATGAGTTATTCTTATCAACATTGTGATTTTATTTGAGGAAGTGTTTCATAAAAGGTGGGATATTAATGAAGAGAATTAATATACCCATAGAAAAAGTAAATCTACCATTTTAGAATATTATGTAAGGAAAAAAGACTTGTAAGATCAAAATCAAGAATATACTTCAGGACTTATGGTGAAAAGGACTTGAGTTGAGAAAATAATTACAACTTGAGTAACATTTTAATCAAGACCTTTGCTGGATAAATATCCTAAAAAAGAACCTAGAATACCATGAATATAATATTTTTATTATAACATAAAAATTGGGTAACATATTCACTATATAAAAGTAAATTGGTGCATAAAGTAAAATTCATCTCAAAGAAATGAGTTTGAGACAAAAAAACCTTACAGCTTAAGAACAATCTAATAAAAACCCCTTAAAATATGAAGACTTTGAATTTGAAGTTAAAATACCATGAATAAGTATAATAAATTATATTTAATATCTAATAGTAAGTATATACACTATTTAAAATAAATTAGGTGCATAAAATAATATGTGTCTCAAATAATGAAGTTTTGAGATAATACCCTTATATTTGTCTGAAATCATATTGAACTTGTACATAAATTCCTTAATAAAAAAATTGTGTTTATTAAAAACCTTAATAAGAACGTTATTTATCAATTATTAATTTACCAATGTATATTTATCATCATAAGTTTCTCATTTATTAAATTCTTTATGCTCTTTTTGGTTGCTAGAGGTGGTTAGGTAAATTTTTACCTAATTCTCTTGACATATTGACCATGGGTAAGTTTATTTTTAAAATAAATTAAAAATATATATAAATATTTTTTTAGATATAATATTTTTATACCAAAATAATTTTTAAATTCATCCATGATTGGAATTAATAGAAAACAAAATGTGTTACTGCGCGGTGGTGGTAATTCGCATGTACACATGGTTGAAAATTTTATTTTTCCTAAAATAGGGGGTAGAAAGTAAAATTATTTATTATTTAAGAATCATAATAATTTTATAAATATAAAATTTATTTATTAAAAAAATTAACTATCTATGTAATGCGATGATGAAATATAGGATATGTCGTGCATGGAGGCGGTAGTTCGCACATATGCATGACGATGTTTTAATTTTTTCGAATAATTTGGTTGAAGGAATAAAAGGAATATTACATTACTATAATAACATACCAGAATATAATTAATACTTATGATATAATACTCTCATGTATGGAGAATATTAGAGGTGGTATAAGAAATAAATAATAATAAAGAATGGTTAAGGAATATGTGATACCTTTGTGGAGACTTTTAACTTTCTATTGAAAGTCTTGTTGAAAATGGAGGAGTTAGGATATCTTATAGTAACAAAATTCCTGAGTTAATATAAATTAATTATATTATAGGTAATTAGGAAAAAATTTAAATATGAATTTTAATGGGATGTTAATCATGGAATGTGTGAAAGTGGTCTCCTTTTATAAATGAAGAGCACCATCTATGGAAAATAATGTTAAGGAGTAAGAATGGAAGTGCATGCAAGTTTGGTGAGTTATGTGTGGTATGGTTGGTGATGCATGTATCTATTACTTTAAACCCTATAAATTTTTGGTTAAAGGTATGAATTTCAAGTAAAGTTAGGAAAATTCAATCCACTTTAGATTTATCATCTAAACACTTATTACTCTTAATAAAATATTAATAATGTCAATTATTTTATTACTAAAAATAAAAGTATAGCCCTATTAAAAAATTTGGAAATTATGATTATGAATTTTATATCCATTAAAACTAATTAATTTCATAAATATTAGAAAATTTTACTTTAAATTAAACACACATAACACATAAAAATCATTTTTAAATAAAATAGTATTTTTAAACTTCAAACCTATGTATAGGATAAATTTTTTATGCTTACTGATTTTCATGATTGTAATTGATTTATTAAAAAAATAATTGTTATGTAACATTAAAATAAAACCATAAATTAATTTTAAAAAATATATTAATTACTTAAAAGAAAAGATATAAAATAGTTTTCTTTATTAAAGTAACCTTTTAATTTAGTTTTAAAAATGTTTGGAATGAGTTTTCTAAGTTAAAATAATATTTTAAAAATCGTGATTTTATTTATTAGTTTCATATTTTATCACTTAAATGGTTTTATTAACTTATTAGGTCATTATTATACATTAATAAATTCATGAAAATTATAATTTTTTTAAAGACCTCATTTTCGACTAAAATATATTTATTTTCAAAAAAAAGATAAAAAATTCATACTATATAGATTTTGATATTCTAAATTAAAAAATATTTTTTATTTTATATAATTAAATTTCTAAAAATTATATATTTAAATTTTTATGTAAAATATGAAATATAATGATAAACTTCTTTTTTTTAAATAACCTTCTTAAACATTAACTCTTTCTAATTTTATTTCATACCAATTTTATAATTTAGAGAATTTTAATATTTTATATCATATATGGATATCTAATATTTTATCATAATGATATTTTAAAATGCTTAATTTAATTTACTAATGTATAGAGACCTTTGTTCTAGTGTGTGTGAAGAAGGATATAAAACTCGATGTTATTTAATAGAAAATATATATATACTATAATATCAGGATGTTATTGAAAAAGAAACCTCATAATACATGAGACAAGATCATCATATTGAATTTATAATTAATTTATATAGATTAATAATTACTTCACATAGGAATTATTTCTTCATTAAAGATTTGGTATACCTTTTCTTGATGTACTGTCATTACGGTAAGAGGATTCAAGGGTAGAATCCCTATAGTGGTGATCAACACATGCTCTGAGAACCTATAAGCATTTCTATATAAATACTCAAGATCTATTTTGGAAGAATCTAACACATATTAAGAATATAATATTTTCTATATGAATCATTCATTGTTGATATCCATGAGAATCTATTCAAGGCGGAAGTATTATTTTTTCTCTCTAAACTCAAGAGGGTGGAGGAGGAGGATCATTCTCTATTCTTGAGAGAATTCCAAGAGAGGGTCTCTCTAAGGTTTGAGAGTATTGTCTCCAAAATTCTTTATGTGAAATGATTATAATGGTTTTTCTAGGGTTAGATAATGACATATTTAGGTATTTATTGACCTAGGGTTAGAGAAAACATAATTGTGCATGGACCCTTATTATTCTCTTAATGGTCTTCAAACCCCATGTATAATTATTATTATTATTATTATTATTATTATTATTTACTTTATATTCACTAAATATTAAAATAAATAAATATTATTTTATTGAATAAATTAATGAATATTTATTAAAATAATATTTGATATGTCATTTCACACTGCACCATTAAAATTAGTCTTCCAATCCTCCATAATATTTATTAAACCTTAAATATTGTCTATTTATTTAATAAAATAAATAAATATCACTACATTATTTACTGATAAATAAATAAATATTATATTATCTAAAATAGAGAATAAAAAATTATTAAATATTTAACTCACATGTATATTTTATCGAATAATTGGTGACTGAATATTTTAAATCAACCAAATGTGAATAATTACTAAAATATGTATAGGAATAATATTTATTCAAAATTAAATTCATATATAATTTAACTAAGATTATTAAAACAATTAGTGTGTGACCCTCTAGGTCTCTTTATTAGTGGTATTAGGCAATACGCCCTAAAGTCAAAATTTAGTACCTAGAAATACTCCAAGACACCCAAGAAGAAAAAAATTAAATATTTAAATTAAAATAACCACATCTAAATACACACTATGTAGTATAATATATTTAGCTCGATATCTCAAATCAAGTAGGTTTCATGTTGGTGTAATCAAACTTTGTGCTATATGTATCTTTCTTTATATTTCTATAAATGAACTTTCCAAAAAAACCCATGGTTATGGACTTAATCAATCAGTTACATTCCTATCAAATATCTTGATATATCAACTTATGTTAAAAGAACATAAGGGATAAATCCTTCCTTGCATTATTCATTAATGTAATATTAGTCATGATGCTCCCAGTGTACCCAAATTCACTATGGATATATGTTACCATGGTTTAGGTTAATACATATAATTATGAAATTCATGATATACATTAATTATAATATTAAATTCTAAGGAAAATTATACATATTTATAGATAGAAACATCCAATGACACATAGAAATATTAATTTACTACTAGTAGGTCATATTCTCATAATCTTTTTATCATGTAGATTAAAAAGGAAAAACTTAATGAGAAAAAGTATTGATGTATTATGAGCCCCCTTCCCTTGATATCTTGTATCATTTGTGTCTCATTGGATGATATAATTCAATGATAGTAAAATTATTAAAGAATATTATTGTAGAACTTATATATTCTCATTATAGTAGGTAACTATTATTCCATTTCCATGAAATGTGTATCCTAAGGAAATTATCACATACAATATCACATAGAAAAATAATCATGATGTGATAATAAATTTATTGATATTGAAAAACCATGAATACATGTAATCATAAAGTACATAGAAGTTGATTATAGGGCACTAACATCAAAAAACTACCACATGCAGTAGAGACAACTACTAACAAACTTTATTCAATTATCTATCACATGATATTCATTTTTCTATAGAGATAACACTATAGTTAAGGGTTCCACCATGTTCTCTTCCATGGAAACTCTACTCACCACCATCTCACCTCTTTGAGAAAAAACCCTCAAGATGTGTTACTCCCAAAGTATGTTCTTTGTTAATTGATATAACCTCAGATCCTTTGTGCGGTACACCATTTAAGTACTATCATAATACAATGTGATAGAATATTTATTGTTGGGAACCACATAAATATCTTAAAATAATATTTATATCCCTAATACTTCCTTAGAAACATCATAATCCACAATATACTCAAATTTCATTATTGAATTAATGACAATTAGCTATTTTGAACTCTTTTGGGTTATAACTCCTCTATTAAGACTGAATACATATCTTGAATATTATTTTAGATCATTATGATATATTTTTAAACTATAATCCATATATCCCTTGATTACTAGCTCCTCGTCTCCTCCATATACTAGAAACATATCCTTATTATGCCTCATATACTTAGTAATATCCTTAATATCATACCAATTCTATTATTTAATACTATATTGATCTATTCTTACCATACTCAAGGTATAAGAAATACCAATCCTAGTACATAACATAGAATATATGATCAATCCTATCATAGATGTGCATGGGATCCTAGTCATCTTCTCTTTATATTCGGTTGTTTTTTCGGAAACATTTTATTAAAGAGATGTATTACATGTGTCATCAGAACTAATATTATATTTGATTGTTCTATACTGAATATCTTGAGTAACTATTCAATTTATATACCTTAAATTAGTTAAAAAATCCTTTTGGATCTATAATGAATGATCTTGATCCCTAAAATTTATGATGCTTCACCTAAGTCCTTCACTTTATTTAAGAGCCTTTGAGCTCAATTTTCTCACAAAAACTATAAGTTTGGTATATTGTTTCCAATAATTAATATGTCAACAATATATACTATTAAAAATATGACTGCACTATTATTAAACCATTTATAAATACATGTTTCACATTCATTATTTATGAATCCAATTTATTTTATGAATTTATTGAATTGAATGTTCCATTACCTAGATTATTTCTTCGATCCATATATGGATCTATTCAACTTAAAAACCTTATCAACAGCACCTGGAGTTACAAAACCATCTAGTTTTGTTATATAGAAATATTTTTGAAGGTTCCTATTAAGTAAATATTTTTTAATATCCATCTTCTAAATATCATAGTCATAGAAATATGCTATAGTAAGTTTAATTATAATGGATTTAAACATGGCTATTGGAGAAAATGTTTTTCATAGTTAAAGAATTAATGTTGTTTAAAAAATTTGGCCACTAGTCATTCTTTATAGGTGCTCAATTTACCTTCCATGTCTATTTTTATCTTGAAGACTTGTTTAAAAACTAGTTTTACATCAAATGGTGGATCAACCAGAACCCAAACATGGTTCTGATATATGTAATCCTTCTCAAAATTCAAGGCTTCTTTCCATTTTGTAGCTTATCGGATCTATACTACCTCCTTATAGTTAAGAGTATCATTATTTTCAACCAATAATGATTCACTATCCACAATTACTATAAAACCATATCTTTCTGGTTCTCTAACCTATTTGGTGCTCCTACAAGGTACTTTTTTTCATGAACAACATCTTCCATGGGACCTATATAATATTTTCCTATACCAACTCCTTCATATCTTGAGAATAATATTCATCAAATTCAATATTTCTCCCACTATATTTTTTAGGGCGTGATCCCTATCTATAAAATTAGTATTTTGGTTGACCATAATTATTTTATCTAAATGCTTTTATAGGTAATATATTTTAGTTTATTTAGGATAACATATAATGATAAATTTCATGCCTTAAGGTGATAGTTTGTTTCATGTTAGGATCTTAAAAATACCTATCATCCCAATCCACTCAAGTAAAATAATACGGGATCCTTCACAGTCTATAGATATTATGGGATACTATTTTATTCTTTGGTTGGTACATGGTTTAATGTGTATTTCATGGTTTATAATGAATATCCCTAAAAATATAATGAAAGATCTATATGACTCATTATCAATCTCACCATGTCAATCAGGGTATGGTTCTTCATTTCCCTAACACCATTAAACTAAAGTATATAATGAGGAGTAAGTTGGGATAGAATCCTACACTCTCATAGAAATTAGATGAACTCTTGGTTAAGATACTCAACAACTCAATTAGATCAAATATTCTTTATCTTCTTACCAATTTTATTCTCTAATTTATTTTTGAATTATTTTAATTTCTTAAAATATTTGGACTTATAACTCATTAACTAAACATGTCCATATCTACTTAATTCATCAGTAAAAATAATGATGTAAGAATATTAACCTATATCTTTTCTTGGGAAAGGTCTACACACATATGTGTCTACCAATTCTAGAATCTTTGTGCCTCTTTCACCTTATCCACTAAATGGTGGCTTGTTCATTTTGTCTTGTAAATAAGCATTACATCTATCAAGTGGTTTTAGCTTAAATGAGTCTAAATAAGCATCCTGGTATAGCTTTTTGAAATGATTCTCATTTACATTTCCAAGATAGTGATTCTACAATAGGATTTGATATGATTCCTTTATACCTGATTCATTATCAATTTTTAATAATTGGTTTGGTAATCTAACACATGAAGAACATTATTTAAATGTGTTATACTATAACATATGTTTTCTTTTTAAATGTAATATTTATTATGTCTAAATTCAAAAATAAAGACATCTATATCTTGAAAGGATATAGAAATTTTGTTTTTGGTAGATGTGGATAAAAAATAACAATCTCCCAAAATCACGATACCCCAAGTTGGTAATGGAAGGTTTTAGTCTCATATATCCATGGCAGTAAGTCATACTCTATTAGCTACTCGAATAACTACCTATCCTCTATAAATATTCTAGAATCAACTTTGTCCCTACATTTTGATATAAATATAGAACCACAAGCTATATCTAATACACAATTAATATATATGGAAATATTTCACTCAATAACAAATTCACCTAAATATTTCCTATGCTTCTTTAACTATGTGAAATTCTTCTTCTAGTGGACTATATTGCCACATGAAAAGAATATTTCATCTTATTCTTTCACATTTCTTTATATCTTCCTCTTCTTGGAATGATGGTACTTAGGAGACATATATTTGGAATTAGACTTTAGGGAATTTTCCTTGTTATTACTTTTATTCACTATAAGGATCGTAAGTTTTTCATGCCCCGTGTCTTTATCTACTTTGTAACATCAATGTAAGGAGTTATGAGAGAGAATTATCACTACTAATCATTTTATAATTTATAATAAAACTTTATAAGCTCTTGGGTAGTGAGGATAGAATGAGATATATATATATATATAACTCAGTAGGGATATTGAATACTAGGATATCCAAGAACTATATATAGATCTGATAATCATATTTATTTCATGAGGAATAGATGGCACTGAATATCCAAACTTGTATGTGAATAATGATTTGGAGATCTCATATCCCTCTTGTCTCACCTTCTCTTGATAAAAATCATGATAGTGAGACATCATGCTATATGTGTCCATTTCATTATATTTCTTCATCAAATGAATGGATATAGATGATATTATAAAACATTATAAATATGTTGCATCATTCACATGTTTAAGTTTGAGGGATACTTCTTCCTCATTGGAATATTTATCAAGTGATGTAGGAACATGGGTTTCTAACATGTATAATTTTTTATCATGTCATAGTATAATACAAAAGTTCCTATAATATTCCTAAAAATTCAAGCTAGTGTGAATTTTATCCTTCTCTAATATAGATCATAGTGATATAGTTAAAGTCATGTGGATTTCTATTTTCTACAATAAATATTAGCATAATTTTTTGATTTATCTAGATTTCCAAATTAGATAATAAATATTAATTAATTTATTAATATCACGCTATTTGGTCAAAACCAAACATCCCCCACCATTGGTTTATAAATATCCTATCATATGGATATTCTAGTGGAAAGGATCCATCTTCTCATTCTCATAACCCAAACTTTGGCTATGAAAATTATTTGAAGGCGATTAGGTAATAATAACTTACCAAATGAATTAACTTGAAGCTCCTTGATCTGTTGAGTAGACTCCCCACTCCTAAAATCCTATAATTTAATTTTCTCAACACTTTCCTCCAAATGATATTAAATATAAATTTTTTATTACACTCAATACCAATTTTGTTAAGGTGGCATAAAAACATCATAATAATTCCTTGATTAAATAAAGATTCCAAACTTTTTCTATGATAACACTTAGTTATATAGATTCATTATTATTCAAGTAATGTAAGTCTTGTCTAAGTAAATATTTTATTAAGGGGTTTTTATCTTTATGTGTAAATTTCATATTTTAACTTTATTACATTTTTTATTAACATTAAGTTTATTTTACTTAACTAATTAACCATGCCTTGATAAAATTTAATCATAATCTAATTTTATTTTAATTCCATCTTATATGCTTTTTAATTCATTAATTTATGGTATCACAATAAAAGTATCCATAAAGAAATTAACCATACAACTTGATAGAAATAAAATAATAAAAGTGGTAAGATCATGAGATTTTCTAATGGTTAGTTTATCTAGTGGATGATAAACTAACACACGGACCAAGGGGAATAACACCCTGAATTATAACTTGATTCATGATGCATCATTATATTTTCCCACTTATGTATCTCTTAGGTTGGTTTCACATCGACTCTAAAATTGAACTGCCTCCACTCTCCTGGTAACTCCATTTATAATATAATCTTTACTAACACACAGGTGAGGGGGACAAAAATATTAGTCACAATATTTACAAAGAAAAATTGTGGGCATATAGTCCCTTACATAATGATAGGATGTGATGACATGTAGGATGTCATTTTATGTTAAAAATTTATTATAAAACCATGAAATAAAAAAAAACCATTCACATACATAGGTTTTTCAATGATCATTATCATTCGCAGTCATGTAATGAATAGATATTTAATAAACTAGAATTCATTTCAATCCTCCTTAATTAAGATAAAACATGATCAAATCAATTAATTGTCTTAATAAATTAATAAATTCAATTATCATAATTTTCATGAAAACTATCCTTGAGTTTCCCATAGAATATAATTTTAAATAAATTAATAAATTATAATTTTATTTAAAATTAGTTAAAATCGTGTACTTAGAGGAAACATGGTGAGTACCCGTCCAAACTACCCAGTTTTTATTATAGTCATATACTATATACTCATGCAATGTATGGAATACACATATTTTCATGTAATTAAATGGAATGTAGTGTCAATAAATGACACATGGACACATGTTAATTAATTTGGAAAGTAATATTTTTAATGCATGCAGAGTAGTATGTGTTTTATGACCATACACAACATGTAGTTCTGGATATTATAGAGAAATTAATTAATAATTTAATATATATATATATATATACACACAACCTATCACATGGTGTGTTCTATCAATAAATGACACAAAAACATGTGTTAATTTGGTTTTAAATGGATTAATTAATTAATTTTTACTTTCTACGTAAATAGGTGGGATACACAACGTGTAAAATCTAGCTACATGTCATGTATATATCTCCATTGTCTTTCCGCAATACATTCCAAAGTATTGTGAGTGTATGTCAGTCACAGATATTTATGAGATACATGGTGTTTATTGGATTTACACATCATGTGACCTCTGAGTTTCATAATTTTCAATCACACATGTTGTGTAATATATACACAAAATGTCTTTGACTACGTGTTTTCTTCCATGAAATTGCATGGACTGCATGATGTGTAAGTCGATTACACCGTGTGTAGTCTATAAAAATATTATCCATGTTATCCTAGTAAACACTAGTGATTATTTATAATGTTTTGTGTATTTACTTCATGATGACTTGTATTTATCGTGATTTACCCTAGTGCAGTGTACATGACTACACAATATTTAACAATAAGCTACACATCATGTCTCAAACCATCTTGAATAACCTATTACCTTGATAACTGAGCCAGCTTTGGAATTCCCTAAAGGTAATTCTCGATCCCTATGTGTTGGTGATGAGCACCTGGAATCATACAACATCAAGAAGGAATGAAGTTTCCACAAAACTTTGAAAGATGAAAGATACAAGTCAACGTGGTCAACACACCCAAAGGGAGATAGTAACAAAAACCAAAAAGTTATAACAATACCCAACATAAAGATAAAAATCCCAAAGGAACATCATCCCAATATGAAAACATCAAACCATACATTATTCCCAAACTCATATGTAATAAGTTGACAACAGCTCCACTGGTCACCATCATCATTCCATGCTCCAAAGGATCAAGAATAACCACCACCTCTATGTGGAACTTTCCCTTTTCTCATACCTAGAATAAGGAATTCTAAAAAAACCTGATGAAAAAGGTAGTTTGTGATCTATAAATCCATGTAGGGTCTCACCAAGTGTTCTATAGTCAAAACCATAATAATTGACCATTTATTCTATCAGTTTAAATAAAACAAGTCATGACATTACATTTTCATATTTTAAAACAAAATATGATTTGATAATTAAAGGATGGATACGGATCAAAAAATATTTCAAATAGTTTTAAATAAAAAAGTTTTATAATAAGTATATATAAATAGGTTTTCATACCTAAATTAGTTCAATGAATCAATGTAATGTGTAATCAAATCAAGTAAAGTAAGAACCATTCAAAAGAGTCATGTGGTAGGGTAGTTTCTTGGTAATAGTATCCTCACACTTCTCATTTGTCAACATAGCTCTATATATGTGTGTAAACTCAAATCATCACCCCATTTAGGGATACACTTTGGGAAATAAAAATACACCCCATTAGTAGAGACAATATGGTAAAATAATCTGATCTTGGTTCTGTTAGTGTTGTCATCGTAAGTCCATTTCTAGGTGATCAAGATCCTATAATTCCTTTCCCATTTACTTAATAACTATCCAAGATTAAATGTTATTCAATTAATCAATAAAATTATCAATCAATCATTTCAAATCATTTCAAAATATAATTTCCCAATTTTATTATTCAACATGCCTTTCTCATTTCAAAACAAAATCATAATTTTTCATAATTTCATTCCATTTCAAATCATCTTTCGGTTTAATATACTTTCTCAAGATCTACATGAAATTATTTATTTAAAAAAAATTCCAAATCAATCCATCATTTTTTATAATTGAACCAACAATTTCAATTCCAATGAAATTGGGTTTTTTTTAATTCCCATATCCTTTTCAAATCAAAGATAAAATAATCTCAAGTCTATGTTTTTAAATCATTTAAAAACACTTTTAAAATCAATTGAGAAAAATATGGTTTCAATTGAATATAAAATCCTTATGGAACCACCTATATTTAAATAAAGGGATCACAATGTATAACACCTACAATAGGAAACACCAATGAATAATGAAGGCACGGAATATCTAGTAACAAAACCTAGAATCAAGATCCAAAACAATTATAGATCTGTCAATTACACGGTAATCTATAAAACTATTAGTATAAAAGAAATGTATATTGGTAAAAATCACACAAGAAGATATCCTCTTAACAGGAAGATATCGAATGAGATCAATGTCGCTTCGATCTACCTCTTCAGATCTTCTACAATTAAGGAATTTGAGTTAAGTTAGAA
Organism: Viscum album; assembly: GCA_963277665.1. Lineage (NCBI taxonomy): Eukaryota > Viridiplantae > Streptophyta > Magnoliopsida > Santalales > Viscaceae > Viscum > Viscum album. The sequence goes on from OY728140.1 coordinate 661,465,244, forward strand.
TAGGGGATTATTAATACTAAATAGGTGTTTGAGTTTTTAATTAAATTTTTGGGGTATAAAAAACCTGGTCTCATGGTTTTTTGGAGAGTCCACGTGGTTAGGAATAACTATGATCACTAATTATTCACCCCTTCTAGTAGGGTGCATGGATTATCCTAGGATGGTGCACAATTTTTAAAATATGTTCCAACTATGATAACCCTTATTAACTTAGGCTTCACTATTTGGAGGGGTTGAAAACATGATTTTTAAAAATCTTGAACCTCTTTCCAGTGGCTCACAATAGGGAGCATGAATTTTTGGGACAAACTGAATGCTTTTATACAACGAGGGTGCACTCCCCACTAGGAACTATAGAAAAACCTCATTACAAAATTAATTATAAAAAATTAATAAAAACTAATTCTAAAAAAAATAGGATTCCCCCATAAGATAATTTCCACTCACTAACAGTCTCCCCAAAATAAAGAGAGTCCCTAATGACATAGAATTATTCATCAAGGAGTTGTTCCTAAAGAATAATCTTGAGATGAGTGGAGGTCAACTAAACACTTTCCAAGAAAACCTTAACCTCTTCCTCTAGGAATCCAAAATGAAAATGTGCAAAAAGATCCATCAAGTTCCACTTTTCTAATGATTCTTTCATGTCCGGGGTTGGGAGTTTCTATCTTAAATCATCAGCAATGATATTTTCCTTCCCCGAGGTGTATGAAATGTCGATGTCAAAAGAATACAGGTACTCCACCCAATGCCTATGATGAAGGTTTAAATATTTTTGAGAGAAGATATAACTCAACCTTTTTTTATAATAAATAGTAAACCTTTCTCTTAAAATGTAATTTCAACAACCTTTAAGATAATACATCACAACTGAGAGTTCATGTTCTTGGTTTGGACAATTATTCTTGTATGGACTAAGATTTCAGGATCCATATGCTACCACGTGATCACCCTGCATAAGAATATAGCCCAAACCCAAACCTGATACACCACATAAGACCGCATAGCCTTTCCTAGACACTAGAAGATTCAACACTTTTGAAGAAGTCAAAAGACTTTTCAACTCAAAAAAATAACTCTTACATTTTTTATTCCACAAGAACTTCACTCCCTTATGAGTGAGAGTGATCATTGGAGAATCTAACATTGATAAATCTTTGAAAAAACTACAGTAATACACCTTCAATCCAAATAATCTTTGTATATAAAAAACATTACATGGTTACTCCCATGTCATAATAGCCTTCACCTTCTTAGGATCAACTAAGATTCCATGTTCCAATACCATGTGTCCCAAGAACTTCACTTCCCATATCTATAAATTACACTTTGAAAGACTAACATAAAGTCTGTGATCTCTCAATATTTATAGAACTATTCTTAGATGATGCACATGATCCTCCTTTAACTTATAGTAAACCAAAATGTCATCCATAAAAACAACCATGAATGTGTCAAGGTACTCATGTAAAATCCAATTCATCAAAACCATAAAGATCGAATGAGCATTGATCAAAAAAAGGCTATAACAAGATACTCAAAGTGATCATACCTACTTCTGAATATAGCCTTTAGAATATTAGATTATTTTATTCTCAACTGGTGATAACCATATTGAAGATCAATATTCCAGAACCACTTTTCCCCTTTAAATTTATCAAAATGATCATCGATCCATGGTAATGGATACTTGTTATTTATTGTAACTTGATTGATTTTTTTTAATAAACATAGTGGAGAAGTGTTACGTCATCTTTCTTCACAAATATAATAGGTTCCACCCAATATGACACTCGGATGTATGAAGCCTTTATCTAATAGATCATCTAACTGAGTCTTTAAATATTTCAAATATGCTGCTTCTATATGGTAAGAGGGAATAGATAATGGAATATTACCAAGTAAAAAATAAATAGATAAATATACATATATTAGTGGTGGAAGACCAGATAAATCAGAAGGAAACACATTGGTAAACTTGATGATGGATGGAGGGAGATCATTACCCAAATATTCTCACTCCAAGTAAAAATAAAACACAGATATTACCCTGCCTAACTCCAAAAAATATTGTCTAACTCTACTCGACCTCGGGTACCATTCTCCCTAAAAGATATGGAACACCCCATCGAGTTCATTAAAGGAGACCCGTATAAGATAATAGTCAATCATGACCTTATAACCAATCATCTAATCCATATTGAGTATTACATCAAGAGATTTCATGTTGAGAACTAGAAAATTCTGGGTAAGATTGATTTATAATAAAGATAAAACACAAACAACATAGTGAAGACCCTATTCTCTCTTCATTTTAAGGGATATAGAAATATCCATCACATAAGACACAATCTATGTAGTAAGATTTATAAGGTTCACAATACAATTCTATATAAATGAGTGATATGCACCAGTATTAAATAAAGCAATCACTAAAGATTAAGCTATAGTGATGGTACCTCTCATAGTCACTAGACCTATATCATATTCCATTAGAGACTCTCCCACTACATGAAGAACCTTTGTTTTGGATTACTTTGGTTGGAACCACTTAGATATCAAAGCATTTGATTGCACAAAATTACTTTTAGGTGTTGATTATCCTGTTCCACTATGAAGAGTAGAAAAGATATAGAAGAATTTCTATGGATGGCCTGAACAACCACACAAACCATAGATCTCATGTGCCTCAGTGCAAATCCATTTCAAATGTCCAACCTTGCCACACTAAAAGAAAGTAATAGGGCCTCCTCTAGGCATTTCAGATGGTTTGAAATATTCCTACTATCTAGAACCACCATGGTACTCATCACGCTTCCTCTTTCCTTTAAAGTAACTCATAAAACTTCCACTAAGATAAAAATTAACTCCAAATAACCATGACTTTCCAACCAGGTCAAGATAAACCATTAATTACCTTTCCAATACATATGCATAAGAATCAAGATTCAGTGAGAAAAACTAATATTGAATATTTGGTTTAAGACCCATCTTAAATATTTATTCCCTCAGCTTCTCATTAGTCACCACCTTAGGATAAAACTGAACAAGCTTAGAAAAGTGGTTTTCATACTAATTAAAAGTCATTTCATCATGTAAGGGTTTTAGGAACTTTATAGATTTCTCTAAGACCATAGATTTTGGATAGATTTTATTGGTGAAAATAACTTGAATGTATTTACATTCTAAACCCTAATGCTTTTTTGTTTTCACCATTGAATTTCACTATCTCCTTCCAGGCCATTCTAGCTAAAGGTATCACATTTCACCTTAACCAAATCAGGTGTTTCCAAGAAATAAAAAATAATCTATATTATTTTTAACCAGTCCTCAACCTCTTGAGAATCATTAAAGCCTTGGAACATGGGCTTCTTCTAGAAAATAAAATATTGATCATGATTATGAGATTCATCCCTTCACTGTTACACTATTGGATCCTGAATAGGAACGAGTAAAGGTACTTTACCTAGAGCTTGGATAGTCAACACCACTATCTTGACAAGATTCTATTCCATTAGAGTGTTTTATCATTTTGGTTCTCCATAAGATTCCCCCTGGGTCCTATTCACACATCTTCTCAGAGGCATGATTCTACACAAAATCAATATAAAACACTGAATACGTCTGAAAGGATACTGATATTAGAAACTCAAATAATAAAATTGGGAATATCAATTCCATCAAGAATAAATTTATGATTGGGACTTCATCCAATTCAGATAAAATGAAGGTAAATACTAAAAACAAATCAAAAAATTCCTCAAATACATTTTTTCCAACACCCATGGTGACGTACGACTCATTGTGGTGAGATCTGTATAGGAACTCACTCGCAAATACCTCTTAAGTCTCATCAAGACATCCCAAACTACATACTAACATTAAAGAAAGATACTTAACCTGCACCTATGATACCACTTTTTCATGAACCAACCTAGATACCCTAATACCCTAAAATTCAATCTAACTTTGGCATATCCCAAATGGAATTCCTGCTCCCCATGAGTTGGTGACGAGTTCCTAGAATCATGCAACATCAAGAGGGAATGAATTTGACACTAAATATCAGGAGATAAAAGATACAAGTCAGCATGATCAACACTCCCAAATGAAGATAGTATCAAAAAACAAATAGGTATAATAGAAACCAATAAAAAGATAAACATCCCAAAATAAAACCATCCTATGATAAAAACAGAAGACTAGAAAAAAGTCTCAAACTCTTGTGTAAAATGTGGAGAAAAGATCCACTGATCATTATCATCACTCCATGTTCCAAAGGATCAAGAACATCCACCACCTCCAAGTGTAAATTTTCCTTTTCTCGGTCCTATAAAAAGCAATTCTACAAATGCCTAAAGGAAAAGGTAGGGTGTGATCTATAAAGCTCGGTAGGGTCTCACCAAGTATTCCATAATCAAAACCATAATAATTAACCATTTATGAAATTAGTTTAAATAAAATAAGGAATGAAATTACATTTTCATATTTTAAAACAAAACATGATTTCACAAATAAATGATGGAAGATATATCAAAATAGCTTTCAAACAGGCTTAAATGAACATTTTTTATAAAATAGTTTACATAAATTAGTTGGATGGAATAAAATAGCTCAATGAATCAATGACATGTGTAATCAAATAAAGTAAAGAAATCACCAAGAAAAAGTGACACCTGGTATGTTAGTTTCTTGGTAATATGATCCTCGCACTTCTTATTTTTCAACATGGTTCTAGATATATGTTCACACTCAAATCATCCCCCCATTTAGGGAGCCACCATGTCCAATAAAACCACACCTAGTTAGGGGATCCACTATGGGAAAATAACCCAATCTTAGTTTAGTTAGTGTTGTCATTATAAGTCCATTTTTAGGGGATCAAGATCCTAGAATGATTTTCCTAGTTACCTACTAACTACATAAGATTATGTGTGCTTCAATCAATCAATAAAATTATAAATCAATCATTTTAAATCATTTTAAAATATAATTTCCCAATTTCATTTTTCAGCATGCCTTTCTAATTTCAAAACCAAATCATAGGTTTTAATCATTTCATTCCATTTAAAATAATATTTCAATTTCATCCACATTATCAAGATCAATATAAAATCATTTCTTTAAAATGATTTACAAATCAAGCCATAATTTTTCACAATTTCACTAACAACTTCAATTCTATTAAAATTGTGTTTTTTTCAATTATTAGGAATTTTCCAAATAAAAGATCAAATAATATCAAATCCATATTTCTAAATCATTTAAAAACTATTTCCAAATAAATTAAGAAAAAAAAGAGTTTAAATTTAATGGAAAATCCTTATAGAATCACCTACCTTTAAATCAATGGATAACAATGCACAACACATATAATAGGGAATTCCAATGAATAATGAAGGTGTAGAAGATATAGGAGCACAACCTAGAATCAAGATCCAATCAAACATATTTTAGATTCATCAATTAAATTATAATATATCAAACTCTAAGGTTGAGAGAAAGAGATATATGGATAAACCACATGAGTGGAGATCCACTTACCCTAAGGAGATCAAACAAGATCAATGTCGCTTTAAACCCATAATAAAATGGTTTAGAGGATTCAAAATCACTTATTGGAAGATTCCACAAACAAGGAATTTGAGTTAGGGTTGAATGGGGGATATGAATCTTAAAAAGGGGGTTTAGGATTTTTAATTAAATTTTTGGGGCCTTAAAACCCAAATTGAAAGGTTTGGTAGGGGTTGCATTGTTGAGAGTAACTGTGTTCCCTAACTATGCACCCCTTCTAGTAGGGTTCACAGTTTCTCCTAGCAGGGTGCATGGTTTTTCAAACTGTATTCCAACCATGAAAACCCTCATGGACTAAGGTTGTGTGGTTTGAAGGGGATATCTAATGCATGCCTATAATAGGGTGTGGAAAAAGAAAATTTATATTCCTAATACATCACAGAGCCTAGCTAGGGTCATCTCACTTGAGTATCATTGCAGTTGGTTCAATCACTAATTTATAATTCAATTAATGCATATTTTTTTATTTATTGAAAATTATGGTTTTGGGGTTTTGGGAAATCATAAAATTAAAATAATGAAATGAAAAATTTAAATCTAAATGGAGATTAATATAGAATGAAATTAGGGGAAAAAATTCTTGGTTCAGGGTTTGATAACATAGGTTCATTCATTATTTACTTATTATTTAAATTCAATTTGATAATTAATTTGATGAAATCCCATTAATGAATTACTTTCCTTTGATTTATTGAGTGTGTGATTTTATAATGACTTTTTTATACCAAACCCCGCCTCCTCCAATATTCAAATAGGATAAAACCTCAACCGAGAATGTATTTCCTAAAAGACCTGGCTCCACTATATTTTGTTTCATCTCTTCAGGAAACCACGACTCCATCGTATGAAGTGTTTTCCTAAGATAAGGGAGGGAAAATAATTTATCAAATAAGAAGAATTAAATTGTAAGTTATTTCATGGTGGATGACCATCACACCCATTCAATACTCCTACATCCACCAAAAATAGATTTAAAACATGTTGAATTAAAGCGCAATAACAAAGAATGTCGTGAAACCTCCCCCAGGGCCAAGCCTTAGGTTAGTCACTTTCCATTGAAAAGTGAATAGAGATCATGATAGAAATATAGAAGAGAGATAATGATATTATGTTTGGAAGAAAAATAGATATGGAAGAACAAAAGGAAACACTTTAATAAAAATATGAATGCACGTTACATGGGAAAATAAAACTAAAATAAAAAAGAAAATAAAGAAAAAATCCTAAAGCATAGCTATCATATGAGCTTCCCTATCTAGTCTATATCTTTTAAATCCACCATTTTCCTCTTATTTATAGGTATTTAAGTGGTTTCAAGGTGTTATAATGGACCATTAATGACATAGGGATCATAATGGGTCTTCAACGATTGAAATTTCAGTTGTAGAATATTATTTCCAAAGTATCCACGTTTTAAACCCAATAAATTTTCTAATTTGGGATAGTTGTCTTAATGAAAGTTTTTCTAAAAAAATTTTTTAATTATTACTCAAAATTTGAAATTTATTTAAGGATTTTATATGAATTTATTGAATAAACACTGATCATTAATTGTTTGGTTTGAGAATTCCAGAAATCTTTCTTCAATGTATAACATCAAACAGAACCCTTAATGAGTTCAAACCTCTATAAAATTCATTGGAGAAATGAGTCTATGTGTACTATTTCAAATAAATTTTTAATCACCTCAATTGAGTTGTGTAGAAAAATTAATGCCTAATTTTTATAGGTAGGTTCCACCATGTCTTATCGAACAATATGTCAATTTGATTGATTTTTTTGGGCCTCAAGTTGTTCGAATTAGATCTTGGTCCTTTAGACAAAGTTGAAGAAAATAAATCAAGTAATACTAAAAAATAACTCAAATTGAAATAATATTTTAAAAGTTATGACAAAATAACAAAGTGATTAAAATATTCTAAAATTTCAGAATTAACCAAATTTACATTTTAGCTCAAAACACACCATTAATCCAAAATTGTTGTAAATAAGCTCAAATTGATAAATTTGGAGGGTTTAAAAATTTTAAATTTATATATAAAATGATGAAAATATTAGATTTATCAATTCCCCCACACTTAAACCATTATTTTCCTCAATCATAAATTCTCAATATGGAATTCAGAGGGCACCAATGTTACCAATATTCAAATTCCAAACAATAAAATCAAAAAAAATAAATATCAAATCAAATTTTCAAAAATACACATGAAATATTAATTTAATTTCTCAATTTTAAAATAAATAATTAATTAATATATTTACTTTTACCTTTTGAAAAATTATGAAACTTATCCTTTCATTCATTCAATATTCTCAATTCAGTATTATTAAACATGTCAAATCACGATCTACCTCTATTTTGAATCTTTTCTCTCATCACTCATGATAAAATTAAAGTTTATTTATGATCATGTCATGAGAACATGATCCTTATCCATAGTATTATAAAGGAAATACTTTATCTTTATTGTAAAGATAAAAGGAACATAATATCATGAGGACTTATAATAAATGTTCAAATGACTTTGAGGCTTTAAGTTGGTAGGATTTGATGCTTCTAAAAATTAAGTCTCAAGGATGAGGTTTGTCTTATAATTACAATTCATGATATCAAAAATAAAAGTTTAATAAAACTCAACCCTTTAATATATAAACTCTTGCTTCCCCCAAGCATTCAAAGCAAAGGTCAACAATAATGAAATCATAATGAATGATGTGCACCTTATTGAATTTTTCTCTACTTTTATAATTTTTTTATTTTTTTTTAAAGTAGATTTCTATTTATTTTTTTTAATTTATTCTAATAACAAACCTCACATACACCACTAAATAATATATGATAAAAATTATTAGTCCAGTGATGGTGGTTTTTTATTCTTCTAAGTCACAGCCCATTTATTTTTTTTTTCTTTTTTTCTTTAAAAAGGGAAAAAATTAAGTGAATTCAATGAATAAAAACCTTTCTTTACCACAATAATCACCCCCATAATTTTTCCTTACAATATATTTCATCCCTTCCACCATTAATCCATTCACCCCCACACTTAAATTTTAAAATATAATGAAAATACTAATAGGAGGGTAGGAATGGATAAAAATGGATTGAAACATGGATCATTCCTATAAAGGTAATTCATGGTATCTAGGGACTACATGAGGTTTGATGTAAAGTTGGTATTTCAAGATAATGTGACTTATCAAAAGATGCCTCAGTAATTTTCAATGTGTTTTTGCACACTCATAGCTTTGACAAGTTCCAATACAAGTTCTGGTAGGTGATATGTCCCAAGATCACTCAATACATATGCTCAGGAAAAATAAGAAGTAATTAGTCTAGAAATCCTTTCAGGAATGGAAAATATGATATTGAAAAATCAATAAAGTCATGATTAATAATAAAAAATAAATTCACATAAATTTCATAAATTAAAGGCATGAAAAAATTGTTGGGTAATTTTATCTACATGAATAAATAAATTACCTCAAATCATGAATCTTCATATTAATATCAATGATCCATTTTAATCATCAAATTATCCATTTTACTCATTAAATCTCATTAACATTAAAATATAAAACAAGGAATCATAGGATTCTTAAGTAAATCATGTCTCTTATATAAGTCAAGTAAAGAATAAATTCAAATGTGGGTATGAAATTTTAGTTTAAATCTCAAATCATAATCTCAGAAAAAATGTTAAGAGTTTTAAAAGATAAATATTAAAAGTGAATAACCTTTTAAAATAAAGCTTTGGTTCTCCTCCTCCACTATTTTGGATCTACCTTATGCCATCATGGTCCTATATAAGATAATTACTCAATTAATTACAAGTATCATGTCATTTAAGATAAAAAAAGATAATAGGGAGTTAGATTCATGCTTGACTATTACAAAAAAGGAAATTGAAATCTAAATTACAATAAAGAATGTAAAGATAAATCTTGGTATGATCCCCCAAGTGGTCCCTATTATTTTTCTGCCTCCAGAGGGAAGCACCAGCTGTTATCCATAATCAAATGGTGGTTGGTGATTCATGGATTTGAACCATCACATTTTGTTCCTCCCAAATTTCACATCATCATTTTTTTGTGAGGAATGATCCATTGATAGAGTACACTTGATCCTCTCCCTTCACAATTAGGTAAAACTTGTATGATTATGGTAGGATGAAGTATGGGTCATCCTCCTTTTTTTCTACATTTGTAACTTCTTCTTCTATGTACAATGGTTTCTCCATCTGTGATTTAATTTTTTCAGCTTCTAGATTTGGTTATTTAGGATGAGCCACTAGGAAATATTCTTGTACTCACTCTATTAAATGTTTAAAGTCTTCAGGGAGATTTATTTATTCCTTAAAAGTTTCAATTTCTTTTTCCTCTTCATCTTCTAGTTAATAATAAGAGTCAGTTAATTCTGAAAATTCAAAAATATTAGGAGTGATACTCAAATTAGTTTCAATAAAATTAAATGAGTTTGAGTTCAATAATGTATCATCTCCGTAAGTTGGTTCGACTTAAATATATTCTTTGATGTAAAGTTACTCTTTTATTTGGATAGTGTCTAGTGAATTTAGGTAGTTGGGCTCCTCCACCTTGTGTTTGGCCTTAACTTCTTGAATGTATTCAATGAAATTAGAAAAGACCAGTGGAACTTACTTATTGGCCTCAAATCATTACAATTCAGTTCTGATTTCATCGAACATGACCATCAAATATTGTAGTAATATCCATGTATCTTGGCCTCTTTGAAACTATTTAACATTATCATAATATAATCACCCCTTCATTGGATTTCCTCTTTAGTATTATCTATTTCTTGTTCTTTCACCTATGAGTAATTATTCCATGAATTGAAAAAATGATCATTTGAAAATATCATTGAAAAATAATTTTTTATGGTTTTTTATTAAAGAAAACTATCACAACCCATCCTAGAGGGTCCCATGTCGGGACTGCCCCAATCCCACCTCTAATAGGCCAGGGGTTGGTGACTAGCACCAAGTAGGTATACCCACAACTGGGAGGCCTTAGCCTAAAGTACATATAGGCACACACACATCACCAAGCCATAAATTCTTAAATATAAAAATATTGAGTAAACAATTCATGAAAACAATTATATCCCACAATAATAGTATAAAAGTGAAAGTACTAGAAATTAAATAGGGATAAAACAAGACCACCGCAGAGTCTATAACCACAAGTTCAACCTGAAAGAAAAGAGGTAATGGGAATCCAGTCTGAACTGCAGGAGCACACCTCGTCTATCAGGACTCGCTAAGCACCATCTGGTCCTACACCACCTAGGACTCCATCAAAGGTTTGATAATATTCACAATACATGAAACATGTAGAAAAATCCCATGCAGGGGTGAGTATAACAATACTCAGTAAGACACCCTGAAACCATAGAGGAAATACCACAAAGGAAAGTACAGTCAGCTCCACATAGGCTTATGTCTACAATACATATAATAAGGATATCCAGATATACCCAATCCAAGACACAAGTCCAAAGTTAAGTCACAACCAATTACCAACCACATGATTCTTCTTGAAGCATTCTCTTTCTAGGAGAACTCGCTCCTTAAGCTATGATATCATCGAAGACACTCACAAAGAGGACTAGCTCATTTGGGAACCACACAAATGACAACGTATTGGTCAAGAAATATTATGATGCATAGAGAGGGGATCCTTCCCAACACACTGGGTAATACCAGTAACCCAATATGAATCAATTATTAATGTAGGGTATCCTTCTCAGAGAATACCACGAAACCAACTGATTTGGCCCACTAGATGGAGGACCAACACCCTGCTCTCAGAGGTTACGTCAATTCCAAAAAAAACTCCACTAGGGGTGATAGAGGATCCTAATATAGTCATTCATAGGTATATCATAACTCTATCTAGGCCTCGGTCTCTAGAGGGGACTATAATCGAGTAATGTGGATGTAATGTTGTACTGAACCCTCGAGGAAAAGACCAAGGGAATTCTCTCTACCTATACCGGTCCAAGATAAAAACTCACCACATTATCTCAAAAGTACCTTATCAACTTCAGGGTCCCAATTCCATATAAGGATTATAAAATGGACATACCATTTGAAAGTTATTGTAGTTTGAAGTTTTAGAAGAAGGGGGTTATTGGGACTGTGGACCGATCGCTGCGGTCAATCCGCCCCAAGGTCGATCGCACGACCGTCTCGGATCAACCTAAGGTCTGACCTAGATCCAGACAGGTTTGATAGGTCTGACTCAACCCACTGGGTCCAACCCAACCCGATGGGTATGTCTTAGCTTGGGCTAGCCCGCTAGTGCACGGCCCGCCTAACTCAGCCTGGTCTACACAGTCTTTAGCCACTCCCACACGGTCACCATCGCCTCATCTTGCCAGACCACTGCATCGTTGGTCCCTTCCACGGACCACCGAGCAACCTATAATGCCCATAATTCTAAATGGTTGAAAATGTGGGTTCCTCATGTCCAAATCTACACATAATCGGACTCTATTGTCTGTTTTCCTCCAATCCGGGGGTCCGATCACATTTGAAACCACCTGGAAAGTCAAACCATGGCCACAAGGGTCTAAAGCTTAAGAAATAGAAGAAGGTGGAGATAAAATCACAAGAATACCCTAAAGGATGAACCTTGTCTTTTTTCATTTATGCCTTAATCCGTTTCCCTTATAAAAATAAACAAAGAGAAATTTAAATTAAATTTCTCAATAATCCCGTAGATAATATCTCATCTTGTAAAAACGATCAAACTGCAGATCAATATCTTCATGGATTGGCCTATTTTCATCGTGGAAATAAAGAATGGGGAAAATAAAAAAGAAACAACTACCCTTCCTCAATTCGGATTATTCACTGATGAAGGATGATCATTGTGTCTTCGGAAACGGTGAGGTTTATTTGAATAATTTGTATGTTGATCATCGATCCATGATCCATCACCATTTGTTAGAGCGATTCCATTCTCCATGTCTTAGAATAATTCCATGGTTATTGTTATAACATTGAATTCTTGAAAAATTCTTAATAAAATAAAATTCGTTGTTTCAAAAATGCTTTTTATAAAAATATTTTTTTATAGTTTCACCCTCTGTGAATTTTTCTACAGATGACCTATGTCGACAAAATTTATGTCGTGCCTAGGGTAAAACCATTATTATGGGTTCAATGGGGTCCTCAGATTTCATATCTAAGCACCCATTTAATATTTATCCCAGATTTTCAGGAAACATGTGTGTGCATGCTATTAAAAGTATTATATTTTTTAAACAATTGTTCTGGGAAAACTAGGACTCATAATCACATGTTGTCTCGGATCCTAGTCTTGAAATTGATCCATGTAATTTATAAAAACAATACGTGGTAAAATCTAAGATGTTACATTCTCCCCAAGTTGGGGATTTACATCCCTGAAATCCAAAACAAGGGCTACTCAAACAAAAGAGGGTATTGCTCATGAATATGGGCCTCCCACACCTAGGTGCTCTATTGAAGATTCTCATGCTTCCATCGGACATGAACCAAAGGAATCAACCACTCATGAAGGATCCTCTCCTGCCAATCCTAAATCTCCACTAGGTACTTAGAAAATGTCCCCCCATCCTTAATGTCCAGCTCATCCCATTTGATGGTGTGTGATGGGTCATACACGTACCTACTCAACTGCGACATGTGGAAGATGTTGTGTATCCAGTCTAACTATAGTGGTAAAGCCAAGCAGTATGCCACCTTTCCAACTCTACGTAGTATATATAAAGGGTTGATGAACCTCATAGATAGCTTGTCACCCCAGACAAATTTCTTTAATCTGTATCATGGTGAGACCCAAAGGAACATATGGTCTCCTTCCTCAAACTCTAAAGTCCTCTATCACCTGTCAGTATAAAAATTCTGATAGCTATGTGTAATCTTCATCCACTCCTGGATGATCTGCACCTTCTCTGTAGTAGCTCGTACCAACTCTAGGACCATGAATGATGACTCTTCTCATTTATTCTATCAAATTGGTGACCTGCAGGGTCACCCATCTAAGGCCTATAATGGTTCCATACTAATGTTGGAGTGCTATCTATTGTTGTATACAAACTCCACCAATGGTAGGTGATCCTCCCAACTACATCCAAAATCTAACATGCATGCCCGCAGCATGTCCTCCAGAACCTAGATGGTCTACTTAGTTTGGCCATCTTTATATGGGTGAAATGTTGTTCTCAAGCATAACTGGGTACCAAATTCCTCCCGCAATCCCTTCCATAACTAGGATGTAAAGCAAGTATCACAATCTAAAACTATAGTCAATGGAACTTTATAGAGTTGAACTATCTCATGCACATAGAGGCATCCAAATCTCTCTACTGAACTCTAATCTCAGATAGCTAGAAAGTGGGTTGACTTGGTGAATCGGTCAATGATCCCCATATGGAATCATTTCCTTTATACATATGTGGTAAACCCATCATAAATTCCATAGATATCCCATCCTAGTTCCATTTTTTAACCTCAAGGTGTTGATCCAAGCTCACTAGAATCTGGTGCTCAGCCTTCACTTGCTAACAAGTGAGGCACCAAGAGATAAATTCTAAAACTCTCTTCTTCATACCAAGACACAAAAACTGATGTCGGAGGTCTAGGTACATCTTCGCCACACATGGATGTACCACCAAAGGGGATGTATGGAACTTCCTCAAAATATCCTCCTGCAACTCCACTGGTACAACTGTTCTCCCTTTTAAAAGAATGGCATGCTCCCCACCTTTTGAATATCCTTCTGGAGCATGTCTTATAGACAACTGAGCGCATAAGGTCTCATATTTGGTATCCCCAATTTATTCCTCCCTGACTCATTATAAGAGTGGAGGGGTGACAACCATCGACTGGAGGTAAGCTGATCCATCTCCATCCACAAAGGATATCTTTAACGAGTCCAACTACTATAATGTCTCGATCAGTAAATACAATCTAGATCTCTTGCTGAGAGAACCTTCCACCATGTTCCCCTTCCCATGAGTATAGAAAATATCAAATTAATAGTCCCAGAGGAACTATAGCCATCATCTTTGTCTTAAGTTCATATCATTATGAGAGAATATATACTTGATACTCTTGTGATCAGAGTATATGATAAATCACTCGCCCAACAGATAATGTTTCCACATCTTCAATGTGAAGACTATTGTTGCTAGCTCAAGATCATGGGTGGTATAATTCTACTCAAGTAGTCTCAATTGGCTTGAACCATAGATAAACACCACTTTCCCCTGCATCAAGAAAAAACCAAGCCTGGTCCCAGATGCATCGCAGAACACCATGTACTCAACACATTCCTCCGGTAACTTTAGTATGGTAGCACTCGTCAACCTCTTCCTCAGCTCCTAAAAGAACTTTTTTCACTTATCTATCCACAAAAAAGGAAACCCATTCCATGTCAAATCCTTCAATGGTGCTTACACTCTGTAGAAGTCATTTAAAAACCTATGATAGTACCCTTCCAATCCCAGGAAACTACGTACCTCAATAACACTCTTGGGTAGCTCCCAAGTAAGCATTGCCTCAACTATCACTGGATCCATTGCAACTCCAACCTGTAAAATGATGTGTCCCAAAAAATTTACCTCTTGAATCTAGAACATATACTTTGATAGATTTCCATAAATCTAATTCTCTAGAAGAGTGTCTAAAACCATCCTAAAGTGTATTGCATGCTCCTCCTCAAACATTGAGTATACTATAATGTAATCAATGAAGACCACCATGAACCGGTCTAAGTAAGCTGAAAGATCCAGTTCATGAGTTCCATGAACACTAATAGGGTATTTGTCACACCAAAAGGCATCACCAAGTACTCATAGTGACTGTAAAGACATTTGAATGTTGTCTTAGATATATCATCATCTCGTACTTCAAACTGGTGATAGCCTGGTCTGAGTTCAACCATAGAGAACCATCATGCCCCTTTCAACTGATCAAAAGAGTTCATGGATCCTTGGTAGTGGATACTTGTTCTTCACGATCACCTAATTCAAGCATCGGTAATCCACACATAACCTTAAGCTCTCATATTTCTTATTTGTAAAATAAATCGAGTCTTTCTAGGGTAAAACACTAGGTCTCACGAAACCCTTCATCTGTAAGTCCTCTAAATACACCCTCAGCTCAAAAAGATCTGTGGGAGCCACCGATATGAAAGTGTAGATATTGGTTCCATCCCAGGGTGTAGATCAATGTAGAAGTTTATATCCCTATGGGGAGGTAAACCTTCAACATTTTTTGGAAAATTGTCATCATACTCCTCCACCGCTGCATGAAACTAAGGAATCATATCATCCACTACACCGAGGGTGAGGCTAAACAACTAATGGGTAATCAGATGCACCTTCTATATGTGATTCCATCTTGTGCTACATGCATTTCCTTTTCACCAACAAAGTAAAACCTGGTTCCATCACTATGAACACACCACACTCTATGCATAAAACTATCATTATGAGCATGAACTGTGGATAACTAGTCAATGCCAAGAATGAATTCATTCGGCCTCAAAAATTCTACCAAGATATCCTAACTAAAACTCTCACCTCCTAGAGTCAGGTCACACTTTTGGAACTAGTTTTTTATCATCAAATATCCTCCCATAAGAGCCTCCAAGTGTGAGGGTTGAGTTAATGGTTCAACTAGAATCTCTGAGTCTCGAAAAAGATTCATGGAAAGTAAATAATGAATAACACTTGTGTCTATAAAAATGGAAGCTAAAGTATAAAATACATAGATCATACCTCGAATCATTCCTAGAGCCCATGTGTCATAATCCTCGACTGCATTCAGTAGTCTGCTCCCCTATCCTCTAGATCCCTGATCATGTAATGGACCACCTTGGGATGGTGGTGATAATATGTTGAAACATTTACCACCTCATAATACTCTCCTAGATCCTCTAACACGTTATCCTCCCTACAGATCTATCTATTTGTGTCATTGTCTCTACCTAGATGGTTTATCCACAGTCTCCCTATCAGAAGTATGGTAGGTTCGAAAATCTTAGGTGAGATGTTCCCTACCACCACATGAATAGCACTGCCTCTTTCTAGGATGACTGGACCCACCTTGTGAGAACTAAACTATATGTCCTTTGTCCTAGGACCTCCTCTTTAAATTTCTCATGCATCCAAGTCCCTAAGACTAATGTCGGCTCCCTACTGTCGAGGTCGCTACTTCTGCTCACCCACTGTTGACAATCACTGGTTATATCCGCTTAGCCAAGAAAATTTAGACCACCAATGCTTTCTAAGAACCCCATCATAAGTAGGAATTCTCAGATAGTCTTGGATGTACCTACACAAACCTCACTCGAAGTTCTTACCCCTAAAGTACTAATCGTGTATCATAGCCATCGAGTACCTAGAGAGGTTGGTATACCTCAATGAATACTCATATACTATCATGTCTTATTTCTAAGGTATTAGAAGCTCAAAGATATGCATATCCCTTAGATTATAATGCTAGAAATACTCTCTAAAAAGGTTCTCAAACTATATATATGGGAGAATCACCTCGTCATAAGATTGAGTAACTAAACCCCACCATCGTCCTACTGATCCATGTTGAAGGCTCGCTGCCAGGACAACCATCTGATTTATTGGTGTCCTGACTAGATGGAAAACTCATATCACCTCCTCAATCTAGTCCTCAAACACCTATGTGTCGGGATCTCCTCAGAACCTAAGGGTTATTTGTTGTTGTAACTTGTGAAGTGAACTCAGCCTATGCACCTCGCCCGCTAGTAATGCAGGTACCATGTGTTTCTCATCAGGTGGTGATATGGATGGTGCACTACCTAGAGGTGTTATTTCTAGTACAAGTCACTTTACTGATGCCTCATCATCCAGAGAATCATCATCATGATATCATGGTGGAATCCAAGTTGTCTATCTATGTGGAGACATCCTAAAATAAAACAAGATGTACCATGGTTAATTGAGTATATCTGGTGAGACAACTCAAGGACACGGAAAAACACAACCATCCCTATATGATTCATGTACCATTGTTTTCCCTGAAGCCAGTTTTTTCATGAAATGAGTCAAAAAACAGGTAGTCAGAGTCCCGGTGTATGGATACGTCTACTGCCACACCAACACTAAAGTCCCTAGCCCGAAAACTGAACTCAAAACACTTAACACTGTTTCCCCAAACCAACCACATGAACTCCCGATTATAAGGTAGAACCTATGATACCACTCTATCATAACCATTCCCAGAGGGGCCCATGTAGTGACTACCCCAAGCCCACCTCTAATAGGAAAGGGGTTAGTGACTAGAATCAAGTATTCATATCCCACAAATGGGAGGCATTAGTCTAAAGTACCTTTATGCACGCACACATCTCAAAGCCAAAAATGCTGAAATGTAAAAACCCTAAGTAAACAATGCATGAAAAACACTATATCCCACAATCAGAGTACAAAAGTGAAAGTACTGTAAAGTAAACAGGGCCAAAATAATCCCACCACAAAGATTTTGTAACCATAATTCCAACCTATAAGAAAAGATGTACTGGAAATGCTGTATAAACTGTAAGAGCACACCTCATCTATTTGGACTCGCTAAGCACCACCTAGTCCTGGTGCACCTAGGACTCCATCAAAGGGTTGATCATCTGCATGAGACATGACACATTTAGGAAAATCTAATGCAGGGGTGAGTATAAAAATTCTCAATATGACACCTAAAAACCAAAAAGAAAATACCACAAAAGAAAATACAATAAAGGAAAGTACAATCATCTTCACACAGGTATATGTATACAGTAAATATAACAAGGATATCCATATATACCCAATGCATGATACAATTCTAGAGGTAATTCAGAACCAATTACTAGCCATAGGATTCTACTCAAAGCATGCTCATTTTGAGATAACTCACTCCTTAAGCCATGATATCATCGAAGACACTCTAAAAGAGGTATAGCTCATTTGGGATCCACCCAAATGAGAACAGATTGGTCAAGGAATATTATTATACATAGAGAGGGGATCATATCCAACACACTAGTTAATAGCACTAAACCAATATAGATCAATTCACAACATAGGGGATCCTTCCCAGAGAATACCACTAACCCTACTGATGCAGCCCTCTAGATGGAGGATAAATACCCTTCTCTCATAGGTTACATAGATTTCACAAAAAAATCAACTATGGTGATAAAGGATCTTCTTATAGTCCTAAAAATGGATACCATAACTCTATATGAGACTCGGCCTCTAGATGGGACTACAATCCACTAATGTGAATGTAATGTCGTACTAAACCCTCAAGGAAAAGACCAAGAGAATGTTCTCAAACTATAATGGTCCAAACTAAAAACTCACCACATTATCTCAAAATGTCCTTATTAATGTTAGGGTCTCAATTCCATAGATGGATCACCAAGAGGACGTATTTTTTTTTTTGAAAGGTATGAATGTTTGAAGTTTCAGAAGAAGAGGGGGTTATTGGGCCCATGGACTGACCGCGGCCATTGACCGTTCTATGGAAGTTTGAGATATCATGGTGGCTGACTGCCATGGTTGAATGTCACATGGTTGACCTCCATGTTTTACCATCCCACGGTCGACTACCATGGTTGACCATCCCACGGTCGACCGTGCGGCCACCCCAGGTCGACTTAAGGTTTGACCCGGGTCTAACCAGAATCAGGCCTACTCCACTGGGTCTGACTTGACCTATTCGGTCTGACCTGACCCACTAGGTCCAACCTGGCCTGTAGGGCCCGGCCCGATCCACTAGGTCATCGGTTTCATCCCACACAGTCACCGGTTGTGTCCCACGCGGTCACCACCACATCCAATGCGGTCACCGCCGCCGATCTCCGCTACCTCGTCTCACCGAACCCACACTGGTGGTCTCTTCCATGGACTACTGAGCCACCTATGATGCCTATAATTCAAAATAATTGCATATGTGGATTCCTCGAGTCCCGATCTACACAGACCTAGCCTTATTTGTTATTTTTCCTCCAATTCAGGGATCTGATCATGTTCAGAACCACCCGGAAAGTGAAACCATGTCCACGGGGTTCCAATGGTGAAGAACATGAAGAATGGGGGAGAAAAAATCAAAAGAACACTCTTAAGGAAGAACCTCATCCTTTGTTCATATCAGTCTCAATCTGTTCTTGTTAGAAGGATAAACGAATAGGAATTTAAAATAAATATCCTGATAATCCCACATATAATATCCCACCCTGCAACAATGATCAAACCGCAGATCAATCTGTTCATGGATTGACCCACGTTCATCATGAAAATCAAGGATAGGAAAAATCACAAAGAAACAACCTCCCTACCTTGATTTTGATCAGTCACTAATGAAGGATGACCTTGTGTCATCGTCATCGGTGAGGTTCCTTCGAATCGGTTGCACGTTGATCGTCGATCCAAGATCTTTCACCATTTGTTTGAAAGATTTATTTCTTCACATATTAGATGAATTATGGGGTTATGGTGATAACCCTAAATTCCTAACAAATTCTTAATAAAAGAAAAGTTTTTGTTTCAAAAAAAATATAAAAATATTTTATTTACAATTTCACCCTCCATGAATTTTTCTACAAACGACCCACGCCGACAAAAGTTATGTCACGCCTATGGTAAAGTCGCCATTATGATCTCAAAATTTCCCTCTGGTTTCTGATTTGGGCACCTATTATAACACCCCAAGATTTCACGGTTTGTTCCCCTTTGAATAATACAATAGCTTGCATTGTACGCAACTTTGAGTTCTAGCACACCACGACCAATCAAACTAGCTGTTATGAATAGTAATACCTACTTTTTAAAATTTTATAAATTTTATTTTTCAAAATTGACTTCATTTTTAGATTCAAAATATCAAAATTATATTAGGGTGAATTTTTGGTATTTTTCTGAAAACTTTCAATTTTTGATGAATAGTGAAAAACGCTACTTTATTGTTTAAAATCGAATTTTATTTAAATAATTATTATTTTTATTAAAATTTATTTTAAATTAAAAATAGATATATAATACCTATATTAGTACAATTTGATTCATTGAATTCATTTTATAATAATATTAGATATATAAAATTTTATTGAACTTTTTACCGTCATTTACCCACCTAGACACATTTGCAAATTTGCATAAAACGTAATTTTACCACTTCTGTGAATTGAATTTCAAAAATCTGAGAGACATGGTTGACATCAATAAGTAAAATTTGGTTCAATAGGATGAAAATAATATTTGGTGAATAGTAACTTTTGAATTTTATTTACCGCAGTTAAAAGTTAACAGGGTAATTGAAGGTAAAAATGATATTATAATTACCCTAACACGTGTCCTAATTCTATTGGATAAGTTTATTTAGACCAAAATCAACCTTAGCGATAAGATATGATCCTCTTTGATCTACTTGGATTATATTATGACATTTGTTATTATTTTATTTAAAGAAGAGTTAAAAGTGTTAAATTCAAAGTTTAATAACTAAACCATTTTTAATATAGGTTTATACATAAGATAAATTTGACTATAAATATTCATTACAAATATAAAAATATTTCCTACATAATGGTATTTTATTTATAATTTTTGGACATTAAATAGTTAAATTTATTTATGACACAATGATGACGCAATAATTACCTTATTAATGAGAGGTTAAAATAATTGATAGTATAAATATTAAAATAAATGTAAATTGAGACTTTTCATGCATTACACGAATTTTATAGGTTAATATGACATGTTAGGGTTGATTAAATAAATTTTTTTCTAAGTGATAAAGTTTTTATGACTTTCACAAAAACTAAATACTAAATAGTGTCAAAATTTACATAAATGAGTTTTTTATAACAAATACTATTTTATTAAATGATATAATATTTATAAAAAAACTAAATTTTAGAAAAAGGGCTTAGATAAGGTTATATATATCAATAATGAACCACTTGGGGTTCTCTTGGATTTTTATAGTAAGTTTATTAACCATTAATTATAATAATATAAGAAGACATGGTAAAAGTTAAACTATTTAACTGAGAGTTAAATATAAAATATAAAGTTAATATGGTGACATAAACTTATCTAAAACCACATAACCACCTTATCTACAAAATAAATCCTTTAGAATCCATTTGAAACTGACAATTATTTTATAATAAAATAATATTTCAAGCTTTTCCTTAAGTGACCCTCACCTCTCTTGTAAAAGGGTACTTCCCCTTCTCTTAATTTCACACCTCCAAAGCCATTTGGCTTAGCCAAACCCTGCTCAAATATCCTCCCAACTACTAACGTCATAGATCTCGGTACATATTGGTGACACCAAGATGAACTTCCCATACTAAGGCATGAAAATATCACATCAAATTCTCACATATGTCTTTTAACACCTATATGCATCCATGAAAATGCAAAACTTCATCCTTGTCTATGTTCCATACAGGAGTAAGGTCATCGCCTGACACATTCTCCTGTAGGACTAGGCCTTCAGAATTTGATAGTTGCCTCATTCACACTCGATCTAGTAGAGTAGAGGTAACAGCTATAGAAGAAATAAATTTCTGCCCCTGTCTGTCATACACCTCCAAATACATCTCAGAGAATAGTTCCTTAAGCTTCCACTCACAGCTAGCCTCCTGACCTACCTGTATCTGAGTCCTCTTACTCAATGCATCAGCCATTTCATTGCCTTTCCCAGGTGTATAGGCAAGTTCAAAGTCAAAGTACTGAAGTTATTCAACCCACCTTCACTGTCTCAAATTCAGATCATGCTGAGTAAAGATATACTTAAGGCTTTTGTAGTTAGTGTAAACCACAAAGTGATCTCCCAAAAGATAATGTCTCCAACAGCACAAAGCATGAACAACTACAGCCAACTCAAGATTGTGTGTCAGGTAATTCCTATCATGTGGCCTCAATTGCCGAGATCTGAGCGCAATGACTCCTTCCCCATGAATAAGCATTGATCCCAACCTGATACATGATGCATCACAATAAATGGTGTAACTCTTACCCAGCTCTATAAAAATTAGTATTGGTGTTGAAGTCGGTATCCCTTTCATCTTCTGAAAGGATGAATTGAAGGAATCTATCCACAAGTGCTTCACACCCTTCTTAGTCAAGTCCATCAATGGTGCTTCTAAGCGTGAAAATTCCTATATAAAGCGTCTTTAGTAACCATCCATACTCATAAAACTTCGTAACTAAAATACATTCTTAGGATTATCCCAGGAAACTACCACTCTCACTTTCTTTGGGTCCACTAATACTCCTATCTCTGAGATGAAATGACTCAAGAAGTGAATATGATCCATCCAAAAGTTGAATTTTGAGAGCTTAGCATTTAACGGATGATCTCTTAGTGTACTCAATATGATATCAAGATGGGTTTCATGGTCATGTCAAGTGTGAGAGTACACCAAGATATCATCCATGAAGACTACCACAAAAGAATCTAAGTAAGGATGGAACACTCAGTTCATCAATGCCATGAAAATTATCGGCGCGTTCGTGAGACCGAACGGCATAACCAAATACTTGTATAGACCATACCTCCTCTAAAAGTCTGTAAGAGGTATATATTATGGTAAATGTGAAACTGATGATAACTGTATCTCAAGTAAATCTTCAAGAACACCTAGGCTCCTTGAATCTAATCAAAGAGATCATCAATTATTGGTAAGGGATATCAGTTCTTAACTATCAACTGGTTCATATTTTGATAATCTAAATAGAGTCTAAGGGTACGATTCACCTTCTTTGCAAAAAGGACAGGCAAACCCCAAGAATAAGTATTGGGTCAGATGAAACCCTTTGCCTTCAACTCCTCTAACTACTTCTTGAGCTCCTGTAACTCTCGTGTAGCCATCTTATAAGGAGGAATGGACACTGGTGCCACTCCTAACACAAGATCAATAGATAAATCCACATCTTTCTCTAGAGGTAAACCTAAAAAGTTGTCTGGAAATACATCTATGAAACGATCCACCACTGGAGGAAAGTCCATCTGTGAAGTCCCCTGGTCATCTAGATATAAACTAGAAATCTAGGCTGTAATTCCTCCCCACCCGTGATGCTCGGGTCCAGCTTTGCTTGATTGGACATCTCATTTGACCTTGTGTATAAAAGACCCTCCCTCTGGTGATGTGAAACTCACCCTGTGGCGATAATAGTTAACAAAGGCCTAGAAATAGACCAACCATTCCATTCTGAGAATGACATCAAATCCTATCATCTCTAAGACATATAGGTCCCATAAGAAGTTACATCCACCAACCTCAAGAGGGAAATCCTTGCACTACTGTACACTAGTCATCCTAATACCCAATGAATTGTCTAATGTCATAACATCATCAGAAGTAAATATGTAGAGCCCAAGGCTCTCCACAATGGAAACAGATATAAAACTATGGGAATCCCATCTATCAAAAAGAGTAGAATCTAAAACAGAGGTAACTAGAATCGTACCTCTAACTGTAGATGTTTTGGAATCCTTCTCCTGATGGGTCTTCTCCATTACAAAATTCTGACCTATACCGCGGCCCTGCATGGCTACCCTAAGCTGGTCCACCCTACTGTTACTAAAAACCCTTCGTCTTCCTACCACATCCATGACCACCTCATCGGACTAAACGGCCTGACGAACCCCAATTTACTGACTGATGAGAAACTAATGGTCCTTCTCCTGAATGTGGAGTCATAACAGATCCCCTCTCACTCACTACTGGTGAGAAAATCTAGAAAAAAACGTTGAAGATGACCCATCTTTCCATAAGATCAGCACTCGACTGGGTCCCTTGGGAAATATGTCTCGTATGTCCACTCTTCCCTCACTGTTAGCATACCACCTGGATACCTAAATAATCATCATGTGAAAGATCTTTTCAGTGCTTCCTAATATCTATTGAAGGAGTACTAGCCCTAGATACTGAACCGACCTGGTTCGCAGCTTCCAACTCTCATAGATTGTGCTCAGTAATTAGTGCCTAGTTCACTATAACGGTCACCGAAGTTAGCCTAAAAACATTAACCTATGATTGGATGTAATACTTGAGACCATCCTCAAATCACCTAGCCAAAGATAACTCGTCACCTCCCAAAATAGGTTTGAAGCGCTGAATCTCTGTAAAATGAGAAGAATAATCCATCACTGAAAGAGCGCCCTGCTTCAAATTCATGAACTCTCAGGCTCGATCGGCCCTCAACGTCTCGGGGTAGAAGTAATCATAGAAGGTCCTCTGAAACTCTTTTTAAGACATATTCAAATTATTTCCCTCCTGTGAGATAAAAACCCACCATATCTTTGTGGAATCACATAGCATGTACATAGCGAGCTTCACCCTCCTCTCTGGAGACGTCTCTAGATGATAAAAGATAGAAAGTATGGACTTCAACCATGACTCTGCAGCCTTTGGTCCTCCATTCCATGAAAAATTGGGAGGATGTTGCTACTGGAACACTTATGTCAACTCTTACATAGTCATGGAAGGATGTGGTGCTCCCTGAAAAGTCTGCATCATCCTCAAAAATCCTTCACAGAATTGTGCATCAGCACCTGCGTATGGTATAATAGATGGTTCCAAGACGAGAACAATAGGAGGATCTATTGGTAGTCCCTGATCTACCATTTCTGGTGTCTGGTCAACACCTTGTACCTGGCGTACAACTAGAGGACATATCGATGGCATGACCCTTCAAGTTTAAGTGCACACCTCAGTACAAGATTATTAGGAAATGAAACTTAGAAGTGAAATAATGGAACAGGAGAAGGAAAGCATTCAAGTTTTTTAAAAGAGGGTTACATAGCATGTAGAACCACTACATGACATGTTTATTTAAGATTTTAACATGGTTATGTTCCTCTGCTAACCTAGTCATGTAACACCACATCCACACGTCATGTTCCTCATGAGACATAGCGTGTGATTAAATTTTCCCTCCTACCCAGGTAATCCTACATGGATAGAACTACACAGATCTTCCGGTGTAACACTACATGGTATGTTCACCCTAGACGCAGTGTGTACCACTAAAGTTTCATCCACCTGTGTTGTTAGTCACATGGTCGGACACACAGTCCACTATATCACGGCGTGTACTCCCAGTACACGGCGTGTTCCACCAAAGATTTCACAACCTTGTGTCTCTACTCACACAGTCAAGTCACATGATCAACAACTACACAAAGTGTACATATAGTGCACGGAGTGTACTTAAGGAAAGTCAGTTCTTCCAAAATAGAAGAACACATGGCATGTTTTCATAACACCACACACCATGTGGTTTGGGTTTCCAGACAATAAGGCTCTAAAACTTCTCTGGAACCCTTAAAAACTTAAAATTTTGTCCAATTCGTGAAATATTTTGACCCGTGAGATCCCATACTCCCGAGAACCAAAGTTTTGCATCCTTATTCATATTATAACTTGAAAAAATCCAATTAAAGTTCAAACATGATCCACTAAATTTTGATCCAAGAGGGCCCATAACACCTTAGGGACAAAATATTGGAATCCATCTAAATAAAAACTTACATTTACCAATTCCCTATCAAAATAGAAGGTGTTTCTATCACAACATCTATCACAACAACATGCATATCTAACACCACATCTATGACAACAACATACAATCAATAATGCACTCTAAATGGCATGACAAGAATGCATGACATGTGATCTCTAGTGAGTTCCTATATGATTCATGAGATGACATACCCTCATCTTATTGGGTTGCAACAAAAATAGAACCTCAATAATATCAACCATAACAACACAATACATGTGTATCACCCAATTGTGAAATCAAATCAACTATAACAATTGAAAAATGAGAAAAATTGAAATATTCTGGGTAACGTGGATTTTACCTATACACGGGTTAGCTAATCTCAGGAATAGCTTATTACCAACTACCCGTTCCTTCCTATCCTAGTTTTTTGGCTCAAAATAGTACGGAAAATCTAAAAAGAAAACTACCCTCTGATACTAATTTGTAACATCCTAGATCTAGGTGCTGCCCAAAGGTTCCCCAAACCTGATTGGTCACATGACCTCAAGTGAATTTCCCCAAATGCTAGAGGTTGTTGACTAGCAGTGAGGTCCTGGGTGTGATATTGGGGAAAATATGACCTCATTGGTAGATTATACACAATGGAAGACAAATAGTAAACAATAGCGGAAGCAGTAATATCATACAATAGAAGTAAACAGCGAAAGACTAAAATTAAATCCAATAGAGAATATATAAATGATGCATGTCACATGTGTCTAGGAAAGTATCCAAACAAGTCGCAATGATGGAAATACAATACAAAAACCAAAGTACTGAATAGTAAGTAAACTCCAATAGCAACACAAGCCTCAGCTTGGTCTCATGCTCTCTAACTCCAACAGCAATCAAGTACCTGATGAAGAAGGGTACTTTCCCTTATATATACCTACAACCATATAATCTGTTTGGGTCTAAAATCATGACCCAAACAGGGTGTGAGATGAATCCCAGTAGGCAACCACCAAAAGATCAGTGCCTAACTATCAGTGAATATATATAGCAGGTAATATGCAGAAATAAAGTAATAAACTAGGAAGTACTCAGAAGTAAAAAAATCCTACAGTTTTCAATTACATTCATTTACATTTGTTAATCAATCCATTGAATCATGTAAACCCTAGGATCTATCCTAATCTCAGTATCCCCTATGTAATAGTAACAAAATAGATGTCCCATAATACCATCTAAACAATCAAGTAAGATTGAGTCCAAGCTTGTGCTTTGGCTTGGCAGACTCATCACAATCATTCAACTATTCACAAACAACCCTATGGGAAAGATCACATGGTCTAACCCCTCTGGTCTAACATAATGTCGGTTCAATAATAAATTACCCTCTAGGAAAGATCTAATAGTCTAACCTCTTTGTTCCCACATCGTATAAATCAATTTAAAACGACCACTTGGGAATTTCTCATAGTCAATACCCTCTTGGTCAACATAGAATCAATAAAATATAATGACCACCTAGTATCTCTCACGGTCAATTCCCTAGGGTACAACATTAATTTAATCAAATAATAATGATCACCTGGGCAGCTCTCACGGTCTAAACCAATTAATTATAAAAGACCACATGGGCATCTCTCATGGTTTAACCCCTTTGGGAATATATTATAGTCTAATCCCCATTGGTCAACATTCACAATGCATATCATAGGAATTTCATATAATCAAACAAACTCCATCCTAATCAACCAAGGTATGGAAAACTAGGTATGCCTCAAGGAAACCTAGACCAAACGGCCATAACTATCAAAGGGAAACACATCAATGGGGTGCCCTAATAACAAGGTCTCTAACCTTGCGCATAAGAAATAACCCTTAATCAAACAACTAAACCATAACATGTAATAAATAGGGTTTAATTCCAAAACACGCAATACCCAATACATGGTTATATGACACTTTTAGCATATATAATCCAAAGACGAACAACGAAAGGAAAAAAACCACCAACCTCTATGTCACACAATCGATACTCTTGAACGTCGGTCCTTGAATCGGCCTAAAACGACGTATATATACAAAAAGATGAAAAAATATCAATATTGAAAAAATCATGAGTGAGGAATAATCATGAAGAAAGGCTCTAAGATAATTGATAACTCACCGGTGGGATTCCAACACACCCGATGACGCCTTAATCGGAGATTGGACAGAGAATTGGGAGGGGTTCGAAGTTCTTAGATGTTATGTCTCTCTCTTGTACGAACCAACAAGAGAAGAATATGTTTATGAGGATGAGACGTGACCCTGCTCCAATTTATCAAATAAAAAGAAAACTACATGGTGTGTTCATTAAAGGTACACGCCGTGTAGTAGCCTTAACCGGTCCCTACCTTAAGCGGTCTTCCAGGTCACCTACACAGCCATGTACTCGACCGTTACATGGCCAGTATGTAGTTGTATACAGTACCCAGGTACATGGCATGTACTCATAAGTACGTGGCGTGTATTTAGAAAATCCTCATTTCTTCCTTTTTCCTTAAAAACAACTCGAAAACAAGATCCATACCTGAAATGAAGATTTGGGTTTTACACACACACACATACACATAGATACATGCATACACACACACACATACACATAGATACATACATACATATTCATACACATACATACACATTCATACACATACATACACACGCATACACATAGACACACACACACAAACACGCATATAAATACATACATACACATACACATATAAACACACACACACAAATACATACATGCATACGTACATGTTGGAGTTGGTGCCCTAGAAACCAACTTCTTTGTAATTATGATAAACCTATATTCATTGGATGAATATTAATAAACTTTTTATCACATCATGATTATTCTTCTTCATGACATAGTATGTGATAATGTCCTAAGAATAGTTTTCACACTAAAAGGTCATAGCAAATCCCTACTATGATGAGAACCCGAAAGTGACATGACATCATTCTTGGATATATGTTCTATGGCCAGATGATATCATTTGAAGGTACATAAATGATGCAGGATATCAGGGGTGGGGACTCATGAAACTTTTAGGCACCTTCTCATAGTTTGCGCCCTTGGTAATATCCAAGAGGATATTATGATAACAAGACCCACCAGTAGGAAATCCACATTCATAAGTGTCATTGGATGTTCCTATCTGTGGATGTGTGTATTGGTCCTTAGACTTTAAGATTATTATTAATGGGTATTATGACTCGTATAATTAGATGTATTGATGAAAATTGTGATGACAGCTATTCACGGCGAGGTAGGATATGTTGGGTGCACCACAAGTAATACTGCATTAAGGAATAATGCGAGAAAGGATTTTTCACTTCTATAGAAGTAGGTATCCTAGGCCTTTTGATGGAAATGATATAGCCTAACTAAATCCATGGGCATGGTTTTCTCTAGGTAAATTAAATTATGAGAAGTCAAAGAATGAGAAATCGAGCACATGGGTTGATGTCAATTATATGCAACCCACTTGATTTGAGATATTGGGAGAAAGGGATTATATTACATGATAATCATTTGTATGAAGTGACATGTCATTGTGATGTCAACTTCTTTCTCTTGGGTACCTTGACAGGTTTCTATACAGTAATCTTGGACTTTAGGAAAGCCCACCTAATACCAACGAGAAAGAGGCCTAGAGGTTCATGCACTAAGTGTGGTCAGTATCTTAGTTAAATATTTTATTTATTTAACAAGTTGAATAAATATTATTCTCATTTGTGGTTTAATAATTATTCAAGTATGTCTAATCGCATTTATTTCGTCTCAAGTTATTCAAGAGAATATATTATGGATGAAATATTTATTTATCAGAAAATAATGAAGTTATATTTATTTAATAAATAAATTATCATTATTCAAGGCTCGGTAAATATTGAGGAGGATTGGTGGACCAAGTTACGGTTCCGGTGAGAAATAATATTAAATATTATTTAGTTAAATAATATTTAAATATAACATAAAAGTTAAGCATGTGTCATGGAAATAATAAAATTTATATTTTTATTTGACATGGGGTTTCACATGGAATAATAAATGAAGCAACGACACCTGTTTTAATTATTTATTATTACCTTGTGAATTAAATTCCTCATTATGTTATTATTTTCTATATTATCCAAGAGGTTATTCGACCGGATAACCAATCATTATGTGAACAGAATCCTTGGATAAAAGCTCTCGAGCCTAGATAACTCTTCCCTCTACAAGAATGCTCTCAAGGATGAGAGAGATCATCCTCCACCGGATCTAAGACAATTATTTGGAAGTTATTCTCATGGCAATTGAAGGCGAACATCGCAAGCACAAGGATCTTCCATGCTAGCACCCAGAGACTCCTTTGACGACATCCGGAGATATGTGGAGCGCATGTGGATCACTGCTAGAGGATTCATATCCTTGGATTCTACATTGCAACAAAGCTGAACCTTGGACCCATGGTCGGACGCATCAATTAAGAAAGAATCACCTTGAAGGTAATTCTATAATTTAATTTAATTAATTATAAAAAAAATATGTTGATCCTCTCTTCTCGGTTATGGGTTCTCTTCTTTATCTTTTATCTTTGATTCAATTCCATGGATATTGAAGTCCATCGTCGTATTGATCCCGGATTAATCATCGATTATGAAAATTTTCAAAGTTGGGTACACACCCATCCTATGCCTCCGCTATGCTCGGATCCTACAAGTGGTATCAGAGGGATCATATTTTTGTTTATAATTATTTAAATAATTTATTAATGATTTACGCTTTAATAATTTAGTTTGTAAATTCATGTTTAATCGTTCTTGTAATATGAATTTTGAGATATGTTCCTCCCTTATCGTTTCTCACGGATATAACTGAAATGAATAATTTTATGATTAAAATTAAATTGAGGATTGCATCAGGAGGCGCTGACGGTTCTATCCAGATAACATAAGAATACACACCATGTAGTCAGATCTACACATCGTGTATTTGTGTTCAATGCATCAGGAGTAATTTGGAAATTACTCAATCCGTGTTCATTAATGACATGTGGTGTAGTTAATTATTACACCGCATGTTGACTAGGATAGACTGGCGCACATTCAGCCGGACTACACACCTTGTGGCCCATTGGACACGGCGTGTAGTCCCTTCAGGTCAGGGTCAAGTCGTGTATCCCATACATGGATTTCCTGGATGGTGACCATGTAACACAGAGTCTACATGGCATGTGTCCCATTAGACACATCGTGTGCTCTAAAGATTTCTGAATTACACCTCACATGTCATTTCCCTAGGCATGTACTTCAGATGGATGGTGAGAAGGGTACATGTTGTGTAGTCGGATCTACACATCATGTACTATTTCTAGATTACACTTATTTAAAATTTATTATTATATTATGTAACCCTTGAGACATGTACCATTGTTTGGTCATAAATCTGAGACACAAAATGTGATAGGTGTTTGATATATATATATAAATGTTTAATTCAAATTTGTGTAATGTTCAAAGATCTGGACATCATGTATGAGTTGTATTACAATTATAATTCAGTGTGCATGCTAAATGTCACAAAGAATAAATTGTATACAAGTATAAATACATGATGGGTAGTTTTGGACGGGTATTCACTAGGTTTCTTCCAAGGTACAAGTTATGTACAAGGTTATGGATGATAATCGCAAGGAAATTCAGAAAAGGATTAAGATAAAAATGATTGATTAATTAAAGATAATGATTAATTGAATCAAGAGTAATTTATCTTAATAATAATGATTAAAGAATTAAATGCTAGTTTTATTAAATACATAATTCATTGCATGTATGTGAATGATCATGAGCTAGACCAAATCTTTGTATGTGATTGGTTCCCTTTTAATTTATTTATTAAATTAAAATTGTTGGCATGCGTGCCTTCTCCTCATTAATATATAGGGTATGCATGACCATGGTTTCTTTTATGTAAAACCCCTTTTACCCCTCACCTGCATGTGAGTTAAAAGCGTATGTAATGGATGGATCTCCCATGATAGTAGATGTGGTTCAAGTTAGGAGCCGAGGTGAAACCAATCCAAGGAGATACAAAGGTGGACAGGTGGAAAGCTATAAACATGAACCTTAAACGGCTCAAGGTGTTTCTCCCCTAGGTCGGGGTTAGTTTATCAACCGATAGATAAACTAACTGATAGTAAATATAATGATCATACCCTTTACTTTATTTATGTTAGTTGTATGGTTATTCATTATGGATGTTTGACACAGTCACATAATTAATGAACTAAAAAGCATACAAGATGGAACTAAAATAAAAATGGCTTATGTGTAAATATTATCTATACATGGTTAATCACTTAAGTATATCTCAATTAACATTAACAATTATGTGAAAAGATAATAAGTGGCAATTTTCACATAAAGGATAAAATCCCTCAATTAAATATTAAGTCAGTATAGTCATCCATTACTTTAGTTAGAATTGAACCATAGTTCAAAGTTCTTGACCAAACCTGGTTGGGGTGCTTTAAATTTATTGTAGAATTCTAATTTGAAGTTTTGGGTTGAATTAACTTAGTTTACATCAAGGGTTAGCTTCCCTAGCAGGACTTGATGTAACTGAGAGGCAAAGATTGAGGAAATCCAAAATTAAGTATTTCTGGATTGGGGAGTCCACTCAACAGATCAAGGAGTTGTGATTTAATGCAGTTGGCATTTGTAATTCCTACCTAAAACCTTTAAAGTTGCTTGACCAACCATAGTTGGGTTAATTCAAATGTCAAAATGGATCCTTTCCTCTATAATGTCCAAGAAATAGGATATTCTAAAGCCAATGGTGAGGACTATTGGGTTTTGACAAAATAGTAGGAGACTAATAAGTATTTATTTATTTATTTGTCTATATTTATCAATATAAAGTACTAAAACTATGTTCATTTTAATTTGTAGAAACAAAAATCAAAATGACAGCAAACATATCATCGTGATCCATACTCGAGAAGGAAAACCTTCTCACATGCACTAATTTCCAAAAGTAGAAAAAGTGGCTTCGAGTTATCCTTCTCCATGAGAGGAATATTTATGTGCTGGAAGAGCCTTTACCAATTGCGCCTAGAAATAAGGTGAGTGATGAGGAACTCTCTGGGTATGAGAAACATCTGAATGGTGTTACATATGTTTAGTGCCTCATGCTATCATCCATGACCAATGAGCTCTTGAAGCAACATGAGGAAATGAATTCTTATAGAATGATGTCTCAACTTTGGGATCTCTATCAAGAGAAGTTGAGACAGGAGAGGTATGAGAGATCCGGTTCTTTGTTCACTACTATCCTTGGAGAGTCTGCTCTAGCTATACCACATGTAGTCAAGCTTATTGGATACATTGAGCATTTGGAAATCTTAGGGATTAAATTCTCAGATGAGTTGTGTACTGATCTCATACTATCATCACTTCCCAAGACCTTCTCTAGTTTTATTTTGAATTATAATATGAGAAATAATGAGAAGAGTCTATTGGAGCTTCTTACCCTGATTCGCCAAGTTGATTGGGACATGGGGCATGAAAAACCCACAGTTCTTAGGGTGAATAGGAAGAGGAAGGAAAATGAAAAGGAGAATAAGATTTATAAATAGTCAAAAGCTCCTGAGCACCGTCCGACCAAGAATAAGAAGATCCATATGAAGGGTAAGGAAAAGTAGGCAGTAGGCAGTATGCTTTGCATGTGGAAAGTTAGTCCACTGTAAGAAGAATTGTACCCAGAGGGAAGGGGAATCCAAATGTGCATTCGTTATCGAGTGAAATCTTTCCATTTCTATACATTGGGTATTAGATACATATTGTGGTGCTCACATATATATTCAAATACAGAAACCAAGTAGATTTCAGATAATTTCTAGAGGAGAGGTAGATCTACGAGCTACTAATGGTGCGAGGATGGCTGCTCTTGCCATTGGTGACTACCACCTCACACTACTGACGAGAATGATCTTGGTTGTACATGGTTATTATTATGTACCTATTGTTACCAAGAACATAATTTTTGTATCGAGTTTATATACATATGGATTTATTTTCAAGTTCAGAAGTAATTTTTTTTACCTTTATAAGGACAACATAAGTTATGGTATGACGCATTTAAATAGTAGTCTGTATGTATTAAATTACGTGAACCAAGTTTTGGAAATTGATAACGAACCAAGTCCACATGACTCATACAACACCCAGTTGTGGCATCACGGTCTTGGCCATATAAACAAGAAGTATTTGAAAAATCTCAATCAAGATGGTTATTTAGACTCTTCTGAGCCAAAACCACTTAATAGATATCACACTTGTTTACAAGGGAAAATGGACAAACCATTATTTGGTGGACAGGGTGACAGACCCACAGAGCTTATAGGATTGGTACACACTGATGTGTGTGAACCATTTCCAGTAGAAGTTGTAGGTAGATATTCTTTCTTCATTACTTTTAATGATGACTTGAGTAGATATGGCTATGTCTACTTAATGAGGTATAAGTCTGAGTCCTTTGAGAAATTCAAGGAGTTCAAGAATGAGTTAGAGAATCAGCTTGGTAAGAAGATAAAGAAGCTTTGATCAGATCGAGATGGATAATATCTTAACCAAGAGTTCATCAACCTTTTACAGGATTCTTACATGTTATCTCGAATCACTCCACCTTATACACCACAGTGGAATGGTGTTAGTAAAATGAGGAATCGTACCTTATTGGACATGGTAAGGTCGATGATGAGTCATGCAGATATTCCATTATCCTTTTGGGGATATGCATTGCAAATTACGGCATACACATTGAACCAAATACCAACTAAGGCAGCAAATGGGATTCCCTTTGAGCTATGGATTAGAAAGAAACCCAATTTTTTTCATACACATGTATGGGGATGTGAGGCGTTTGTTAAGGCTTTCTCAGGAAACATACTAGTACCCCAGGGTACGAAGTGTATCTTTATAGGGTATTATAAGGAAACAAATGGATACTGCCTATAAAAACCATCAGACAAGAAAGAGATTATTTCCAAACAGGTTGTATTTCTTGTGAGGGAGCACATCCTCAAAAGGGATAGTGGGAGCAAGATTGACGTTGATGAAGTTGGTGCTCAAGATACACAAGAGTTGGTATAGGAACAAGTTCCACAAGTCCTTATAGAAGAGGTAGTTCCTAAAACACAAGTATTGTGTAGGAGCACAAGACAGGTAAGGGAACCAGAGAGATATGGTTTCCTTGTCACCGAATATGGTGACTCGTTATTGTTGGACAATGATGAACTTCTCTCCTACAAGGAAGCAGTATAGAGCTTAGAAGATGCAAGATGGATAGACGTTATGAATTCTGAGATGGATTCCATGTATCAGAACCAAGTCTGGGTTCTGTTCAATGCGCCAGTTAATGTAAATCATGTTGGGTGTAAATGGGCATTCAAAAAGAAAATGGACATGGAATGTAAATTTAGTACCTATAAAGCAAGGATAGTGGCTAAAGGTTTTAAACAGTGTCAAGGAATTGAATATGATGAAACCTTTTCATCGGTTTCCATGTTTAAATCTATAAGAATCATACTTTTCATAGAAGCTTTCCATGACTATGAGATTTGGAAGATGGATGTCAAAACTGCATACCTTAACAGGAACCTTTAAGAAGATGTCTATATGACACAACCAGAAGGGTTTGTGACATCAGGTGATACTAAAAGGGTATGCAAGTTGCAGAGATCCATTTATGGATTAAAGAAAGCATCCAGATCATGGAACATTCGATTCGATAAATCCATAAGAGAAATTGGTTTTATTAAGAATTAATGTGAGTCATATGTTTACAAGCGGTTTAATGGGAATGTGGTCGTTATCCTAGTGGTGTATGTTGATGGCATATTGCTTATTGGAAACGACATACCAGTCTTGCAGTTAGTCAAGTACTGGTTGAAAAAGTGATTCTCCATGAAGGACTTAGGAGAATCAGTCTACATTCTAGGGATCAAGATCATTCGTGATGGATCCAAGAGGCTGCTTGGACTAAGTCAAAGTACATACATTGACCAGATACTAAAGAGATTTGGTATAGAACAATCCAAGAGAGGATTGGTTCCAGTGTCACATAGTATACATCTTTCCAAGAAAATGTGTCCCCAGACATAACATGAGAAATATGGGATGAATAAGATTCCATACGCTTCAATGATAGGATCTATCATGTATGTTATGTTATGTACCAGACTTGATGTTACTTATGCACTGAGCATGGTAGGAAGATATCAAGTAGATCCAAGAGAACAACATTGGACTGTTGTCAAGACTATCCTTAAGTATCTGAGAAGAACTAAGGATATGTTCCGGGTGTATGGAGGAGACGAGGAGCTTGTCATTAGAGGGTATGTTGATGCTGGTTTTCAGATAAATCAGAATGATCTGAAGTTGCAATCAGGATATGTTTTTTGTCTCAATGGAGGAGTTGTGAGCTGGAAGAATATCATGTGAGAGCTAGCGGACTGATTGTTGTTAGCAGTTGGATCTAGTGCAAGTGAGAGTCTGTTGGACTCGGTGCCCTAGAAACCAACTTCTTTGTACTTTGTGATAAACCTATATTCATTGGATGAATATTAATAAACTCCTTATCACATCATGATTGTTCTTCTGCGTGACATAGTAAGTGATAATGTCCAAAGAATAGTTGTCGCACTAAAAGGTCATAGCAGATCCATGCTATGATTAAAACCTGGAAGAGTCATGACACTATTCTTGAATATATGTTCTATGGTCGGATGATATCATTTGAAGAGACACAAATGATTCAGGCTATCAGGGTGGGAACTCATGAAACTTTGAGGCACCTTCTTATGGTGTGTGCCCTTGGTAATATCCAGGAGGATATTATGAGAATAAGATCCGCCAGTAAGAAATCCACATTCATAAGTGTCATTGGATGTTTCTATCTTTGAACGTGTGTATTGGTCCTTAGACTTTAAGATTATTATTAATGGGTATTATGACTCACGCACTTAGATGTATTGATGAAAACTGTGACGACAGATATTCGCGACGAGGTAGGATTTGTTGGGTGCGTCATGAGTAATACTGCATTAATGAATAATGCGAGAAAGGATTTGTCACTTCTACAGAAGTAGATATCTTAGGTCCTTTGATGGAAATGATGTAGTCTAACTAAATCCATGGTCTTTGTGTTCTCTAGGCAAGTTCAATTTCGGGAAGTCAAAGAATGAGAAATCGAGCACATGAGTTGATGACACTTACATGCAACCCACTTGATTGAAGATATCGGGACAAATTGATTATATTACATGGTAAGCGTTCGTATGAGGTGACATGTCGTTGCGACATCAACTTCTTTCTCTTGGGTGCCTTGACCCGTTGCTAGACAGTAATCTTGGATTTTAGGCAAGCCCGCTTAATGTCAATGAAAAGAAGGCCTAGAGGGTCACACACTAAGTGTAGCCAGTATTTCAGTTAAATAATTTATTTCTGTAACAAGTTGAATAAATATTATTCTCGGTTGTGGTTTAATAATTATTCAAGTATGTTTAACCGCATTTATTTCGTCACTAGTTATTCGAGAGAATATATTATAGACATAATATTTATTTATCGGCGAATAATGCAATTATATTTATTTAATAAATAAATAGTCATTATTCAAGGCCGGTAAATATTGAGGAGGATTGGTGGACCAAGTTATGAGTCTGGTGAAAAATAATATTAAATATTATTTGGTTGAATAATATTTAAATATAATGTGCAAGTTAAGCATATGTCATAGAAATAATAGCATTGATATTATTATTTGACATTGGATTTCACATGAAATAGTAATTTAACGGCACCTGCTAATTGTTTATTATTACTTGGTGAATTAAATTCTCCATTATGTTATTATTCTCTATATTAGCTAAGGGGTCATTCGACCGACTAACCAATCGTTGTGTGCACAACATCCTTGGAGAAAAGCTCTCGAGCCTAGAGAATTCTTCCCTTTCCAAGAACACTCAAGAACGAGAGAGATCCGCCTCTACCAGATCTAAGAGAACGCTTTGGAAATGATTCTTAAGGAGATCGAAGACGGACATTGCAAGCGCAAGGATCTTCCGCGCTAGCACCTGGAGACTCCTTCGTCGGTGTTTGGAGATACGTGGAACACATGTGAATCATCGCTATAGGATTCCTATCTTTGGATTCTACATCGCAATGAAGCCGCACCTCAGACCCGCGGTTGGACTCATCAACGAAAAAAAGAATCACTTTGGAGGTAATTCTATAGTTTAATTAAATTAATTATAAACAAAATATGTCGATCCTCTCTTCTCGGTTTCGGGTTCTCTCCTTTTTCTTTTATCTTTGATTCAATTTTGTGGATACCGGCGTTCGTCGTATTGATCTCAGATTAATCATTGATTATGACAATTTGCAAAGTTGGGTACACGCACATCTTGCGCTTCCGCTATGCCTGGAACTTACAATACATACATACATACATATTTTACGCACACACATGTATTGATCCCAGTTATTTTTCAGTTTTTTTCCTTTTGGTGGGTTGTGAGCTTTTCATGTCATATATGAAGGATTTTCGTCACAATACCAATGATTATATTAATACATATTTAAATGTATGTACATGTATTATATATAAATATACTCAAATAAATATATGTTCATCTATATATTTATATAATTATTTAAATAAATTTTCAATATATTAAATATACATATAATAGAATCTGTAGTAGTGGTATTATCCTATATATCATTTTCATAAAAAACAACTCCACATGACATATGTTTTGTGAATTCCATGATAGTATATGACACATTTTTGTCAATAAATAAATAAAAAACAAACGTTTTGTGTTGAATCTCTAGTTAAAATAAAACATTTAGATATAGCATTAAATAGTTTATCTTTTCTACGTTAATTTTGTCAATCCGTCGTTTTTAATATTTTTATAACATATAAGTTCATACGTATATTCAAATTCATGATTGCAATGCATTTGATTCAATCCAAGTCATTATACAAAATATTTTCCAAGATTTAGTATAATTTATGAGTATATTACAAGAAAATACTACAACTTTCTCCATTTCGCATTAAAGTTTTTAAAAGAGATTTTACGCGTGATTTTTCTAAAGGTAAGTATAGACTTCCTGTTTTGAAATCACATCCGTCCATCACTAGAATAATTCAACGGACACGATCATCCGAAAAGATCCACCCCCGCTCCAGCTCATCGTCCTCCTCCGGCCCCCATAAATACGGGGAAGATCCTCCTCCGGCGAACGGCACAGCAACACGGCATGTCCGGCACCGGAGACGACTGGATCAAACTCTACGACCGCCACGCCCTCGCCGGAAACCCGACGGCAGCGAGCATGCCGACCCACAGGAGCGGCGGCGGGGAGTGCGATTCGAGCTCCGGCGACACCGCGGAGGGGCAGGTCCTGAGGCCGCCGCGGAGACGGAGCCGGGCGTCCCGGCGGACGCCGACGACGCTGCTGAACACCGACACCACCAATTTCCGGGCGCTGGTGCAGCAGCTGACTGGCGGCCCGTGCGGACCCTTCGCGCCGGTGGTGCACCACGCGGGCGGCGGCGGCGGTGGCGGCGTCTATGCCTACGACTACGGGTACGTGGCCTTTCCCGGCGGCGCCGCCGCGCACCAGCTGCAGGTCCAGCAGCAGCAGCACCAATACCGGCTGCAGCAGCGGCAGCACGCCTCCATGAGGTCTCTGAACGCCGGCGACTGCAACGGGGATAGCGGCGAAGCCTGCGGCCGTAACGACGGCGAAAACTTTTTCCAGAGGCTGAGCATGTCGCCGCCGGGGACCGGGATTCCCAACGGCGACGGTGAATCCTCCAATGACAGGGACGACGATGGTTACGCGTTTTGATCGAAAGATATGTGTGGTTGTGTGTTTGAGCGCCGAGGTCCTTACATTTCATTATCCCAAATAAAATAGCAGGTGGAGGGGGACGTCAGTAGTTTTTTTTTTTTTTTTTTTTTTTTTTTTTTTTTTTAATGGTGGTGTTGGTTATACTGTGTTTTAAATGTACCTGTGTTGATACAAAAAAAAATTAAAAAAAAAATGCTTGTGATGAAATTGAGGTGAATCAAAACATGTGATATGTCTCTTGTTTTTTAGTTTTCTGTATTCCTTTTTTTCTTTAAAGTTCCACAATTACCCTTAAAAAATGAGGGAGAAGGAGAGGGAAAGATAGAGAGAAATACAATCACATGGGGGAATTGAGATATAGAAATGGAGAGGGAGAGGGAGAGGGAGATACAATCACATGGGGAATTGAGATGGAGAGGGAGAGGGAGAGAGAGATACAATCACATGGGGAATTGAGATGGAGATATAGAGAGAGGGAGAGGGAGAGCTTCATTAGGACTTCTTGGTTATTGTTTCTAATTCATGGAAGTCATTTCTTATTCATTTTATTACATTGTTTCATTTATTAAATTGGTAAGCCCATATTAGTGGTTTTCTTATATTAATGGATATTATTATTTATGTGCATTTATGAATTGAAAATATTAGATATGATCACATGGTGAATTGAGACTTCCCTATATATACTAGTAATTTTCACATATTTTGTTTAATTGTTAAATGACATGAATAATTGATTTTAATTTTGGAACTAAATGATGAACAACAATAGAAGCAAAACGGATTAGAAGAATATGAACTAATGATAATATAATTAATGACATCGATGTAGTTGGGGGTTTGGCTTAGTGGTAAGTACCCCGTAATCCTACATGAAAAATGGGGGTTCAAAACTCATTGGGCTACAGAGGCTGTAGCAATACTGTAGCGTACTGTAGTAGCGGTGGCACTGTAGCAACGAAACATTGTATCGGCAGCAGGTCACTATAGCAGCGGCAGAGCACTGTGCAGTACTGCAACATCAAGTACTGTAGCAGTACTATTCATAGAATGGGGCTCGGGCCAAAAATTTGGGCCTATGAGTCATGTAATGAGCTAAATGCCCACGGAGCCTTCGGGCTATGTAATGAGTCCCCCTCTACACATTTAAAATAGGTCTTTGCTTTGCTTTAAATAATAAATGAGCCTTCAAATCCAACCTAAAAAAAATTAATGATATCGATAACACCAAGATAGACTTAATATTTATAAATAGAAAAATATATCAATAAATGAAATCCATATTTTCATTAAAATTATACAAGAACGATGTGATTGTAATATCCTGAGATTTTCTTAAAAAAAGAAAGATTGTTCGATAGTGTACAAGATATGGAACACCAAACTTAAACGAACAATGAAATATTATTATTTAAATGTGACCGCTATAACCTAACCATTAAAATGACAAGAAAGAATACTATTAAACGCATTATAAAATATATAATGGTCTCAATCATTGCTAATGTATTAATTAATGTTTAGGAAATAAACACTCAATTTTTAGTGGTCATTTTATTCTTCAAAAATACATTTTCTTCAAAAATGTTTTTAATTATTTTTTTGTGAGAGAATATTATAATTAATTTGTGAAACTTTTAGAAATGGTATTTTATAAAAAGGTTATCATTTTTTAAATCAGCATGTCAAAATTATAATAGGATGAATTTTTGAGAATTTTCCAAAAAATTGATTTTTCAACAAGTGATGAAAAATAATTATTTTTATTGAAAATTGCATTTTCTTTTCAAGTATTTACAAAGACAAATTCTATTTTGGATTGGTTTTAAAATTTCATTAGTTCCTTTTAATTTAAAATTATCCAATTATGGTTTTTGAAATCAAATTTATAATTGAATTTAGTATAAAGATATTTTTTTTATTTAAAAGGGTCTTTTTTCGAAAAACTGTTTTTCGTCATGTTTTGTCGGTTTAATTTTAAAGTAAATTCCACCACTTATATGTTTTGAATCCTAAAAATTGGATTCCATATTTGAAAACATGGGGTACAAATTTGGTAAATAGATCCATTTTATTTTTAGTCATTATGAATAGTAACCTTAGTAAATATTTATTACCTTGGTAATGATAAATTATGTAATTAAAGATTAAAAATAATATGATAAGGATTAGAAAATGACCATAACACTTAATTTAGTTTTATTGGATGAATCAATTTCATCCATAATCATTCAATATTTATTTATACGACCTTCTATTTCCATTTGGATGTGATTACGACCTTTATAATATTTTATACAAAGAAAAGAAAAAAATGTCACTCTTATTTTTAATAAATATAATATTTTTAACATGAGGATAAATAGAGAATATGTTTAGTTATAAATATTCATTTGAAAACTAAATGATTTATCTTCATCATGATAATTTATTTATGATTTTTAGTGAGGAAATAATTACTATAAATGCTTACACAACACATGTGCAATAATTATTCAATTATTGGAAAAAATAAAATAAATAATATTAAAAACATTAAAAGTAATATAATTTGAATTCATTAATGAGATCCGTGAATTTTATAGTTAAATATAACATGTTAGGGATTTATTAAAAGATTTTATTCAAATTTATTTTGTTTTCTTGATGTTATTAAAGTCGAAGAAAATGAATAGTTCTAAAATTGACAATGTTGATATTTTATGAAAATAATATTTTATTAAATGATTTAAAATTCTTAAAAATCATATCTTCAGCCAAGTGAATAGGATATGGTTGAATATATCAACTATGGTCCATTTATGGACTGTTTTTTCCATTTATATTAACTATAATGACCCTAAAAGAGTAAAACACATTGTTTGTTATAGTAAGTGTGAAAAGGGTTAATGGGAGGTTAAAACCAAAAGATAAGGGTAAAAAAAACAGTAAAAAATTATCCACATTTAATTGGATGAGGGGATTTTGACTCATCCTCATCTTAAATTCTAATCTTATCAATTTGGAGCCATTTGGAATTGAAAATTAATTTATAATAATTTAATACTTTAAGAAATTCCAAGAGTGCCCCTCCCCTCTCTTATAAAAGGACATATTTTATTATCTTTAATTTACACATAAATAACCATTTGGTTCGACCAAGTTCCGCCCAAATACATTCCTTAAATCCATCATCACATCTTGGAGGCTTTTGTTTGATCAGAAAACCAACCCAACAATGCTTTTGGTGTAAACCTTAAGAGGTTGTCTGAAGAAGTATCGTTCTTAACCAAGTGTTTTTATTTTATTTCTCATTTCACCTCCTTAAAATATTCTTTAACCATGCTGTGATAATAACATCAGTAACTCCCATACAATGAGATTTTATTATGTGAATGGTATAACCTATATCTATCTCTAACCTCCATCAAGTGGGAAAGAAATCCATCGTTCATGTGTACGATGGACTATCGCCCCGCAGATTGATGTAATTCATTTTCCATCACCACCTCTCAAGGATGGATATAATGATGAAATTAATGTTTATATATAACATTTATGATAGTTTTATCATTATGAAAAGATAATATATCATATATTTTCCTACCTGTCCATTCACTGAAAAATGAAAATTTTGTTTGTGCGTACGTGCAGACTACCACCTCCACAAAGTGGTGTGATTCATTTTTCATCACCACATCACATGGATGATATATATAAGTGTATTTAAATAAATAATATTATATTTATGATATTATGACCATCCTAGAAAGATATAATACTACACAAATTCTTTCTATATTGATCATTGAAAAATAGAAACGTTAATCTTGCGTACGTAAGACCCACCATCTCCATGATTGTAATGTAGTTCATTTTTCATGATCATATTTAAGGGTTAGATTTAAAAGTATAATTGATGTATAAAATTTATAATTATGTCATGATTGTTAGTCTGGAGATGATGAAATAATGTAGTCTTTGACAATAGTTAATTTTGGAGTTGATGCCCTTGAACCAACTTATGTGTACTTTATGATAACCTGTATTCATTATTTTGTATATTAATAAATTCCTTATCACATC
Organism: Viscum album; assembly: GCA_963277665.1. Taxonomy (NCBI): domain Eukaryota; kingdom Viridiplantae; phylum Streptophyta; class Magnoliopsida; order Santalales; family Viscaceae; genus Viscum; species Viscum album. The sequence continues at coordinate 661,509,399 of OY728140.1, forward strand.
ATGTATTTTCTTTTGCATAACGTAGTATGTGATAATGTCCTAAGAGTAGCTGTCTCACTTAAAGGTCATAACAGTTCTCTACTATAATGAGAACCCAGAAGTGTCACAATAATATTATTAAATATATGTTCTATAGTCGAATTTGTAAGAACCCGATTCTTATTCTTGAGGTACGAGTTTCTTATTTTCTTTTTTCCTTAAGTTTTTTTGAGAAAATAAGGAAAATGGGAAAAAATCCCAAATTTTGTGGGTACACGTCGTGTACTTTTCCACACGCCATGTACTTTGGCCATGTAGGATGAGTACACAGGGCGTGTAGGCCTGTCGGTGATGAAAGGTGTAAAAACTAACTACACGCCGTGTACTTAGTATTTACACATCGTGTAATCAGTCGGCAGGTGAATAGTAAGCAGTGGAAGAAACCGCCATCGGAGCAACAATACACGACGTGTAATCAAGAATACACGTCATGTACTCATGTTGATGGATGAACAGTGTGGCGGTGAAAAGTAGCCGCTAGAGGAACAGTTAAATGATGAAAGTACACGCCATGTACTTGAGAGTACACACCGTGTAATTTTTTTTTCGCTTAAAATGTGCAGTAGCCTCTTCTTTGGACAAAGGAAGCTTAGAACGCCGGAGGAGCTCGGGAGAGGAGGCCTGATCTTGGGAGAGCCTCCGACCGCACACCAGGAATCAGATTCTTCTGCCATCGATCTTGTTGGAACCGCATGGGTAAGAGATTCCTTCTCCTTGAGCCGTTCTTACCAATTCTTTCCCGAGGGGAAGTTATTTGAGGTTGAATGTGTAGTTGCTTATCTCAGATCTACACCATTATCGTGCGTTTCGGGAGGCTTCGTTCGCATATATCGATCAGTGGAGATCAATGTAGGTGGTCTGGTGTTCATTCCAACTATTGGGTTGATTTTTGTATACTGTTGTGCTACGAACCCATGTTTGGGGTATCGTGTGGCTGAGGCCTTTGCTGGTAAGATATCTAGAATTGTATAGATAATCTAATGATAAATTAAAACTGCCATTTGGGATCACTTCTTGGATCCAAGGCCACCCCGGGGGTGCATTCCTCTGTTTAGCCATTTAGCCTGAATACCCGAGGGTATACCGTGATTATTATCTGTTTAAAGTTTTCTTGAGAGGAAATTTTGTATAAATTGCTTGTTTATGCATTGGGCTCGGCCCGGTTACTTGCGCCTGAGGGCATGGTGGTTATATTTAGCTTGAGGGCGTGGTTATATTTATCTTGAGGGCGTGGTTATATTAGCCTGAGGGCAAGGTGATATTTAGCCTGAGGGAATGGTGATATTTATCCTGAGGGCATAGTTACATTTAGCCTAAGGGCATGGTTTGGATTAGCCTGAGGGAATGGTTCTGATTAGCTCAGAATTAAATTATGTTGAATTATTAAAAGAATATTAAAATGGAAATGTAATTGGTGGTGATAGTTACTTTGAGTACTTACTAATTTACTGCATTTTATTATTGCACACCGTTGTTGCACATTTTCACTGACAGTTGGGCACGAGACTTTGGTGGTTGCCTATTGGGATTTATTTCTCACACCCTGTTTGGGTCATGTCTTCGGCCCAAATAGACTATATTGCTGCAGGCGTCGATAGGGGAAATGGTCCTTATACAGGTACATGATTGTTGCAGATGAGTAGGAGAGCATGGGACCGAGCTTAGGCTTGCGATGCTGCTGAGTTCCTGTTGCACTATTCTATTTTGTTTTTCTGTACTTATACTTTGATTTGTATTGTATTGTATTGTAGTGTATCCTGTTTTGGACGCTTTTATAGAAATAGTGACATGCTGCATCATTATATATAATTGTTGGTTATCTTTTACTGCAGTTGTTCATTTCTAGTCCATATTGTTTACTGCTTTCATTGTTGTATGCTGTATATCTTTTCTGCTACGCTACACTTTGACAAATGAGGGCATAGTTTCCCCACTATCAGACCTGGGCCCTCGCTGCTAGTTGGCAGCCTCTAGCATTTGGGGAAATGCGCTTGATGTCATGTGACCAACTGGGTTCGGGGCACCCGTGGTGTGGGTTCCGGATCTGAGACGTTACAAAGTAGTATCAGAGGGGTTCTTTTCTTTGACTTACTGTTTGGAACCTATAGTCAGGGATAGGGCGGAAATGGAGGTTGGTAATAAGCTGTGCCCGGGAGTAGCTAACCCGTGTACAGGGAAAATCCAGTCTACCTCATTTATTGCAATTTTTATGATTTTGAAAATTTGACAGTTGACTTGATTTTCACCATTGGGTGACGCACTTGTGATTGTGTTGTTTATATGTTATACATGGGTTCCATTTAGTTGCAACCCGATGAGATGAGGGTATTCCATCTCATGCATCATTTAGGCACATTCTAGAAATCACATGTCATGCATAGTTCCATGCTATGTAGGTGCATTAGAAATTGCATGTTGTTGTGATAGTTGTTGTGCTAGAAAAGCTTGCTGTTGTGATAGCTGCTTTGATAAATACATGCTATTTTATAGGGTATTGTTATAAGAGGTTTTTGATAGGATGAACACCAAACTTTTTTTCTTAAGAAGTATGGGCCCTCATTGACCGGAATTTGGTGGATCATTGACTTGTTTACCTTGTTTATAACATGCATAAGATGCTAATCTTTGATTCGCGGGGAGTATGGGCCCTCACGAATCGGAATTTGGAACTTAGGTGTTTGTTTCAATGTTTTTCTGGGTTTCAGAGTAGTTTCTGAGGCTTACTATCTGGAAAACCCAGGATACACGCTGTGTAGTTCTTTGGACACACGTCGTGTGTTCTTCTATTCAGGAAGAAATGAAAAATTTTTAAGTACGCGCCGTGTACCCTCAGTACACGCCGTGTAGTCTCTTCCCGTGTCATAGGCCGTGTGGGCGGGGACACGTGGTATGGAATGACTTGGGAAAACACAACGTGTACCTGTTGTACACGCTGTGTAGTGTTGACCCGGTGTCCTCCATGTAACTAACAACATGGACGAAGGAAACCTTAAGACATACATGCCGTGTCCACCTTGAACACGCCGTGTAGTCTGACCCAGGTACCTGGCCATGTCACCAACAACACGGTTCGGTGTTACCCTAACTTGTACACACCGTGTGCCCATGGGACACGCCGTGTAGTATTTCCCAGTGAGAGACCGTGTGGACTCGGCCGTGTGGCTGGGAAAACGGGGTGGAGTACATGTCGTGTTCGGGTGTAACACGCCGTGTAGTGTCAGCTGAGTAGTCGGCCGTGTCACTAACAACACGGGTAGTTGGAAATTAAACCGTACACGCAGTGTAGATGTTGTACATGCCGTGTAGTGTAGATCAAAAGAGAGTCGTGTTCCTTATCCATGTAGAAGGACTCGGTCAGTGAAGGAGGATTCAAGTACACACCGTGTATTCCGAAGACATGCCATGTGTTTGGGGTGTTACACGACTAGTTTTAGCTGGAGTACATGCCCATGTGAATGGATTGCAAGAAAACGCCGTGTAGTATTAATACATGCCATGTAGTCAAGTTTTGTAAATCTTGAATTCTTTCCTTATCCTGTTCTATTCTTGGTCTCCTAGTTTCAATCTTTGATAATCGCGATTTAAGGTGTGCGTTTGACCTTGTAGAGTCATGCCACCGAGATGACCACCGGTTGTTCGCCAAGAGAGCGGCGATGATTATACTCCTGAGATGGTAGGCCATGGGATACTAGTGGATCCTCCAGAAGTGGCAGATGTGGTGTCAACCGTTATACCGGACACAGGCATGGAGGCGCAGTTCCGTGAGGGCTTCATGTGGTTCATGCAGACCTTCTAGGGAGCACCGCAGGCCACCACATCTATGGAAGAGCTGACACGTATCTTCTAACAACAGCATCCGCCTACGTTTTCAGGGGATGGCGGACCGCAGGCTGAGGAATCATGGTTGGATTTGATACAGACGATATTCGAGCATCTAGCGACGCCTCCTAGGAGGAGGGTCAAGCTCGCTACATACATGCTGTGTGATTTCTCCAAGAGGTGGTGGGATGTTGCCACTCAGTCTGAGCATCACCAAGACATGGCATGGGAATATTTTCAGGTAGCCTTCTATGACTTCTTCTTCCCGAATTCGCTGCGGGAAGATCGAACTTGAGAGTTCATGAATCTGCAGCAGGGCGCCATGTCAGTGATGGATTATTCTGCTCGTTTCACCAAGCTTCATCATTTTTCACCCGTTCTGGTGGGTGATGAGGCGTTGAGGGCTAGACGCTTTGAGGATAGTCTTAGATATGTCATCTGAGCGCTGGTAAATGTTTTCAGGTTGCCTAATATGCATGCTATTATGAACCAGACACTGATTACAGAGCGGAACCTGCGGGAAGCTAGTGGTGTGGGCCAGGGCAGTTCAACACCAGTTTCTGGTACTATTTCTACCGGTAAGAGGAAGAGACAGATGGATTTATCTCACGGTGGCAGTACTAGCCAAAAGAATTTTACAGGTGGCCCGGTTATTTGCTACCAGTGTGGTAGAGAGGGGCACAAGCGACCTCAGTGTCCATGAGACCCAGTGGAGTGCCGAGCTTGCAGCAAGATGGGTCATCTGCAACGCTTTTTCATGGCGTTTCTACCAGTGGCTAGTGAGAGGGGTTCTGTGAAAACTCCATGTGCAGGAGCAGGACCTTCATCTTCTTACCAGTCGGGCAACTGGAATACATCAGGGCGTGTAGGAAGAGATGGTGGTCGTGGTCGTGGTAGCCAGACACTAGGATCTTAGAGGCAGCAGGGCGGGACAACTCAGTGTAGCCAAGCAGTGCCACAGGGTCGCGACACTGGGCATACATATGTAGTGCAACAGACCCAGCAGGAGAAGGATCCCAGACCTTCTACTATCAAAGGTACTATTCTAGTTGCTTCTGTTTTGTCTTATGTACTTTTCGATAAGGGTGCTACACATAGCTTTATATCTGTGCCCGTTGTAGAGAGCCTTGGGCTATGTGTTTCTTCTTCTTTTGATGTTATGATGCTAGACACTCCGTTGGGAACTAGAACGACTGATGTGCATCAGTGCAAGGAGTGACCCCTAGAGGTTGGTGGGTGTCACTTTCTATGGGACCTTTATGTATTGGAGATGATGGGATATGATGTCATTATCGGGATGGACTGGTTGGTACCCTTTCTAGCCTTTGTGGATTGTTACCGTCGTAGGGTGAGTTTCACATCACCAAAGGGCGGAGAGTTCCTATACAAGGGTGAATGGGATGTTCAGGCGAGCCAAGATGGACCAGAGCATCGTGGGTGAGGTGGAGTCACAACCCATATTGTGAGTTTATATCTGGATGATTAGGGTAATTGTCAGAAGGATTTACCTCCAGTAGTTGATCGTTTCATGGATGTCTTCCCGAATGACTTTTCAGGTCTTCCTACAGAGCGAGAGTTAGATTTCTCTATTGAGATTGTGCCAGGAGTAGCACCAGTGTCCATTCCTCCTTATAGTATGGCTAAACCTGAGTTTCAGGAGCTCAAGAGGCAGTTGGAGGAGTTACAGGCAAAGGGTTTCATTCGACCCAGTACTTCTCCATGGGGTTTTCTGGTCCTTTTTGCGAAGAAGGCGGACGATGCCCTCAGACTCTGTGTGGACTATCGGAATCTGAACTAGTTGATAGTTAAGAACCGATATCCCTTACCAAGGATTGATGATCTTTTTGATCAACTTCAAGGAGCACGAGTGTTCTCGAAGATTGACTTGAGATCTGGATATCACTAGTTATGCGTTAGACCATCAGACGTACCGCTTACAACTTTTTGGAGCAGATATGGTCTATACGAGTACTTGGTTATGCAGTTTGGACTCACGAACGTGCCAGTAGTTTTCATGGCCCTGATGAATCATGTGTTCCATCCTTATCTGGATTCTTTTGTGGTAGTCTTCGTGGACGATATCTTGGTGTACTCTCACACTCGACATGACCATGCCACCCATCTTGAGATCATTTTGAGTACACTGAGAGAGCATCAGTTATATGCTAAGCTCTCAAAGTGACACTTTTGGATGGACCAGATTCACTTCCTAGGTCATATTATCTCAGAGGCAGAAGTTGCAGTAGTCCCAGAGAAGGTGAGAGTAGTAGTTTCCTAGGAGCAGCCTAAGAACGTGTTTAAGATATGAAGTTTCTTGGGGCTGGATGGTTACTACAGGCATTTTATACAGGACTTATCTTGCTTAGAAGCGCCGTTGATGGGTTTGACTAAGAAGGGTGTGAAGTTCGTTTGGTCAGAATCTTGTGAGATAGAATTTCAGGAGCTGAAGGTTAGGTTAACATCAGCACCAATCTTGATACTTCCAGAACAAGGGAAGAGCTATACCGTTTAATGTGATGCATCAGGTATTGGGCTGGGAGCAGTGTTGATGCATGGCGATCGAGTTGTTGCATACGGGTCTCGGTAGTTGAGGCCACATGAGAGGAATTACCTGACGTATGATATCGAGTTGGATACAGTTGTTCATGCGTTAAGCTGTTGGAGACGTTATCTCTTGGGAAAACATTTTGTGGTGTTTACGGACCACAAAAGTCTCAAGTATATCTTTACCCAGTGTGACTTGAACCTAAGACAACTGTAACGACCCGAATCTGGATCCGTTCCACTGGTTCCCCGTACCCGGTTCATCACATGACCTCAAGCGCATTTCCCCAAATGCCAGAGGCTGCCGACTAGCAGTGAGGGCCTTGGTAAGTTATTGGGGAAACTATGCCCTCATTTGGTAAGGTATACAAAGCAAGAAAAAAACTATCAATAGCGGAAGCAGTAAACAACATACAAACACTGAAACTAAACAGCGAAAGAAATGAACACATAATGATAATGATAATGATGCAACAGGTACAAGTATCTAAGGAAAGCAGCAAACATAACAACATGCTAAAATAAAACTGAAAACAAAGTATGAAAGTAACAACAACTCCAGAAGCATCGCAAGCCTAAGATCGGTCCTATGCTCTCCAGCTCCAACCAAAAATCACGTACCCGAAGTAGAAGGGCCACAATTCTTATCCACACCTGCAACCATATAACCTATTTGGGCCAAAAAGCAGGACCCAAATAGGGTGTCAGACTAATCCCAGTAGGCAATCACCATGAGATCTGTGCCCTACTGTTAGTGAGTAATATAGAAAAAGTAAAGGAAATAAATGCAGCAGAGAAGAAGAAATACACTAAAGTAAACAATCCTACCAATCTCCATTCACATTTATTTAACCGTTTAGTACAATCATTTAGCTATCAACCAAGGAACCTAGAAACAACTCTATACTCCCAAGGCAAGCAAGTAATCACAACAGGTAACTCAGCAGTCTACCTAAATAGAAAGCATTAAAAACCCAAGCTTGTTCTTTGGCTTGGTGGACTCATCAAAACTAACCAACAAATAAAGCACTGACTCTCTAGGTGGCTCCAACTAGCAAACCCCTCTAGTCAAGTAGACGTACAAAGGCACAGACACTCTGGGAAGCTCTCACTGTCAATTCCCCTGTGGTCTTGCAACGAAATATATAGACTCTATGAGGAATCACTTACGTATAATTCCCCCTACAGTCTCGCTACGTAACTAAGGACACTCTTAGGAAGCACAAAGTCCCATTCCCATAGGTCTTGCGATCGATACTAATTATAATAGACTCTCTAGGGAAGCCCTAATCGTCAATTCCCCCTTTAGTCTACCACACCAGGTTCACTCAACCCTGGGCAGTTTAGTCGTGCGTAATCGACTGTTAGAATCCTAAGTAAGTTCAGAAACTACTTGGATAATAGCTACAAATTCATCTACAATCATATAACAGCAGGAAATACATGCAATCAAGTCAACATGCATACTAGCAATTTGGAAAAGGGTTGCCTCGTAGGAAAACCGTGCCAAATGACAATCAACAACCAAAAAAAGGGGAAACACCCGTGGGGTGATCCTAAAAAATGCTAACAAGAAATTATTAATCATCTAATAACCTCAAGCATACAAGCAATCTAAGGCAAATAACAAAACAGGATCAAAACCCTCACCCGAGATACCCGATACATGGGTATCCAACACTTTTGCACTAAAAACTCAAAGACATTCAACGTAGGGCAACAAACCACGTACCTAGATCCCAATAGATCGATATATGTGAAACACGATGAAATATTCCCCTTAGAACGACGTAGATCTGATAAAACGCACAAAACTATCAACCTACGATAACTTGAAAACGAGGAGGAATCGAGAAACAAGGATAAATCAGAAAGGAGAACTCACCGCTACGCTTCCAACACAATCGACGGCGGCTGGAACGGAGGTCGGACGGAGGCACGGCGGCTCAGAGAAGATTCGGCCATATGGTCGCTCTCGGGTGAACTAAACCTAGAGAAGAAGATGCTTCTGTGCGTCAGGCGCGACCCCGCTCCGTTTAATGAAAAAAAAGAAAGTACACGACGTGTAATTTTAGAGTACACGACATGTACTAGGTCTTTTCCATACTCCACCAAAATTGGCCTCCATGTCACCCTTACACACTGTGTGTGTGGCCCAGAAATGGCTTTGGCGGGAAAAGAGTACACGGCGTGTACTCAGAAAGTACACGACGTGTACTTCAAAAATTTCCAGAAAGTTCATTTTTCTCAAAAACTCCAGAAAAAGGAAAGGCATACCTGAAAAAAAAGATCTAGGTTCTTACAAACTTCCCCCATTAAATAAATTCATCCCCGAATTTCCCTAACGAGGCGGAGAAGAAGAAACCCTGAACAGATCCGGCCACTACGATCGTACATCGGCCTCCCTTTCCCAAGTATCGTCCTCTACTTGCCCGTGCTGCCATAGCACCCGTACCAGAGGAACAGACCGCCCACAGAGAACCTTCGTACTGCTATCGACAATCCGGATAGGATGCTCCTCGAACGACGCATCCGATTCAAGCTTGACTTCCTCAGGCTTAAAGACGTGAGACGGGTCTGAAAAGTAGCGTTGGAGCTGTGAGACGTGGAAGAAGTCGTGCATGGCCCGATACCTATGAGGTAGCTGCAACCGATAGCCAACCGGCCCAACTCTCTCCAAGACCTCAAACGGCCCGACGTACCACGGTGAAAGCTTACCCCGTCTCTGAATCCTCTTGTGTCCCAACCTCGGGGTAACACGTAGGAAAACCTGGTCACAGACCTCGAACTCCAGAGGTCTTCTCCGCTGATCATCATAAGACTTATGTCGAGACTGCGCTGTAGCCATCCTCTTCCGAATCAGCTCTATCTGCTCTGAAGTATCCTAAACAAGACGAGGTCCCAACAAAGCTGCCTCTCCTACCTCCAGCCAACATAAAGGTGATCGACATGGCCTACCGTACAAAGCCTCGTATGGCGCCATTTGAATGGTTGCTTGAAAACTGTTGTTGTAGGCGAAATCTACCAGAGGAATATTCTTCTCCCAAGAACCGCAAAAGTCTAGGATGCAAGATCAGAGCATATCCTCAAGCACATGGATCGTGCGCTCGGACTGACCATCAGTCTGGGGATGGTATGCTGTACTCAAAAGTACCTATGTACCCAAGGCCTTCTGGAGTCCCTTCCAGAACCGAGAAGTAAAGCACGCATCCCTGTCTGAAACAATAGAGTGAGTAACTCCATGCAGATGAACGATCTCCCGGACGTAAAGTCGTCCTAGACCATCGACACTGAAAGTATCCTTGATTGGAAAGAAGTGAACAACCTTTGTAAGCCTGTCAATTACAACCCACACCGCATCGTTTCCTCTCAACGATCTCAGAAAACCAATCACGAAGTCCATCGCGATGTCGTTCCACTTCCACTCCGGAATGGGTAACTACTGCAAAAGCCCCGCTGGTCGCTGATGCTCTGCTTTCACCTACTGACAAGTAGAACAGATCATGATGAAACCAACAACATCCTTCTTCATACCTGGCCACCAGTATTGGCGATGAAGATCCCGATACATCTTGTTGATGCTAGAATGAACTTCCCAAACAGAGGAATGAAAATCACGCATCAGCTCCTTGCGTATGTCTACTGGAACCCATACGTGTCCCTGGAAATGAAAGATCTCATCCTCGCCAACTATCCATCCAGGAAGAGGGTCCTCTCCTGACATGCTTTCCTATAGGACTAGGCCTTCTGAATCTACCAGCTACCTCATTCGAACTCGGTCCAAAAGTACAGAGGTAACAACTATAGAAGATAGGGAAGTCTTCCCCTGCCTGTCGTGCACCTCCAAATGCATCTCCGAGAACAAAGCCATCAGTTTCCACTCACTACTGGCCTCCTGAACTGTCTGTATCTGAGTTTTCCTGCTCAGTGCATCAGCCACTGCGTTGCCTTTCCCAGGCGTATAGGCAAGCTCGAAATTGAAGGACTGGAGATACTCAACCCACCTCTGCTGTCTCAGATTCAGGTCACACTGCGTGAAGATGTACTTGAGACTTTTGTGGTCAGTGTATACCACAAAATGCTCTCCCAAAAGGTAATGTATTCAGCAACGTAAAGCATGAACAACCGCAGCCAACTCCAGGTCGTGCGTAGGATAATTCCTCTCATGAGGCCTCAACTGCTAAGATCCATATGCAACCACTCGATCCTCCTACATAAGCACTGCTCCAAGTCTGATGTTGGATGCGTCATAAAAAACTGTAAAAAACTGTATAGCTCTTGCCCGGCTCTGAAAAAACTAGGATCGGTGCTGAAGTCAATCTCCCCTTCAGCTCCTAGAAGGCTGAGTCACAGGCTTCTGACCAAAAAAACTTCACCCCCTTCTTAGTCAAGCCTGTTAGCGGTGCTGCTAGGCGTGATAAGTCCTGTATAAACCGCCTGTAGTAACTAGCCAGCCCTAAGAAGCTCCGTACCTCAAAGACGTTCTTCGGATGCTCCCAGGTAACTACTGCTCTCACCTTCTCTGGGTCTACTGATACTTCTGTCTATGAGATAACATGACCCAGGAAGTGAATATCGTCCATCCAAAAGTGGCACTTAGAGATTTTAGCACAAAGCCGATGCTCCCTCAGTGTACTCAAAATGATCTCAAGATGGGTTGCATGGTCGTGTCGAGTGTGAGAGTACACCAAGATATCGTCCATGAAGACCACGATGAAGGAATCCAAGTAAGGATGGAACACTCGGTTCATCAGCGCCATGAAAATTGATGGCGTGTTCGTAAGACCGAACGACATAACCATATACTCATAGAGGACATACCTGCTCCTGAAGGCTGTCAGAGGTATATCTGAAGGTCTAACGCATAGTTGATGATAACCGGACCTCAAATCGATCTTCGAGAACACCCAAGCTCCTTGAAGTTGATAGAAGAGATCATTAATCCTCGCCAAGGGATATCAGTTATTGACCGTCAACTGGTTCAACTTTCGATAATCCATGCAAAGCCTAAGGGTACCGTCTGCCTTCTTTGCGAACAGGACAGGCGAACCCCAAGGAGAAGTACTGGGTCAGATGAAACCCTTTGCCTGCAACTCCTCCAACTGCTTCTTGAGCTCCTGCAACTCAGGTGTATCCATCCTATAAGGAGAAATGGACACTGGTGTTGCTCCTGGCACGAGCTCAATCGAGAAGTCTACCTCACGCTCCAGAGGCAAACCTGAAAAGTTTTCTGGAAAGACATCTGGAAAGTGATCAACCACTGGAGGAAAATCTAACTATGAAGTCCCCTGGTCATCTAGATAAAGACTAGAAATATGGGCCGTAACTCCTCCTATCCCATGATGCTCGAGTCCGAATCAACTCGCCTGAACATCCCACTCGCCTTCATGAAGGAAAGATTCACCCTCTGGTGATACGAAACTCACCCTGCAACGATAGCAATCGAAGATTTCCTGGAAGGGAACCAAACAATCCATACCGAGAATGAAATCATAGCCCGTCATCTCCAAGACATAGGGTTCCCATAAGAAATGATACCCTGCAACCTCGAGAGGTAACTCCTTGCACTGACGTACGCTAGATATCCTCGTTCCCAAGGGCGTGTCGAGAGTCAACATGTCAGCAGACGAAAAGAAACAGATCTCAAGGCTCTCCATGAAAGAAACAGAGATAAAGCTATGTGAAGCACCAGTATCGAAAATGGATGAAGATAAAACTGAGGCTACTGAGATCGTACCTCGAACTGTAGAGGGTCCGAGATCCTGCTCCTGATGAATATGCTCTACAACAAAAGTATGGCCTGTACCGCGGCCTTGCGTAGCAGCCTGAAAACCCTGAGCTGCTCCTCTCTGAGCCTAACCACTGTGTCCACGGACTCTACCCTGACCTGAATGTCCTACAGAACCCCAGCCCCTAGTCTGCTGTGGAGCTGGAAACCCTACTTCCGAATGTGGGGTCGAAAATGATCCTCCTTCACTAGCCGCTGGAAGGGGAACCTTGCAGAAACGCTGTAGGTGACCCATCTTGCCACAGGATCGACACTCCACTGGGTCCCTCGAGCACTGGGGATTCTTATGCCCGTTCCTCCCACACTGATAACACACCACTTGGGTGCCAGAAGAGAGATCTCGTCTACCAGAAGGAATACCATGCTTCCTCAGGTCGCCTTAGGTAGACTCTCGGTGGCGCTTCCTGCTGTCTGCCTGGAGGGAATTAACCTTGGATGCTGAACCGCCCTGGTCCATAGCTCAAGTCTCCCTCAAGTTCCTCTCTGTGATGAGTTCCTGGTTGACTATCAGAGTAATAGAAGTCAACTGAAATACATTCACCTGCAATCTGATCTCCGGTCTGAGGCCTTCCTCAAACTTCCTTGCTAGAAACAGCTTGTCATTCCCCAGAATGGGAGTGAATCGTTGTAACTCAGTGAAGTAGGAGGAATAATCCATAACTGAGAGAGTACCCTTCTACAGGCTCATGAAATCCCTGGCTCTGTCAGCTCCCAACATCACTGGGTAGAAGTAGTTGTAAAATGTACGCTGAAACTCGTCCCAAGCTATAGCCTGTTGGCGCCCCATCTGAGAGACCACGTCCCACCATCTCTTTGAGGAATATCGCAACATATACATTGCGAGCTTCACCCTCCTCTCTAGAGGTGTCTCTAGATGCTCAAAGATGGACAACATAGCTTCCATCCATGACTCTGCAGCCTGAGGTCCTCCATCCCCTGTGAAGGTGGGAGGATGCTGCTGCTGGAAGACCCGCGTCAGCTCTGCCATAGTCGGGGCAGGATGCTGAACTCCCTGGAAGGTCTGCATGAATCTCATGAAACCCTCTCTGAACTGAGCGTCGACACCGGTGTCTGGAATCACTGCAGGTGCCATGTCCAGAACGATGGGCGGAACTACTGGCAGTCCCTGATCGGTCGTATCAGGCGTACGATCGCTGCCTGGTTCCTAGCGTGAAACGGGAGGATGTCTCGGTGCCATAGCTCTGAAAGAACAAAACACACCTTCATTAAAGACGAAAAAAGTTGCAACATAGGAGAGTAAAATGGAACAGGAGGGAAAAAAACCTTCAAATCTGGGAAAAACATGACTACACGACGTGTAATACCGCTACACGGTGTGTTTCTTAAAAGTTTTCCCAGGGCGTGTACATTGGCCATACATGGCTGTGTAAACCACCCGACTACATGGTGTGTTCTTAAACTACAAGGCGTTTACTGACCCTTTTCTCCCTTCCCGGTTACTCCTACACGACTAAGTCAAACGGACTGTCCCAGCCGAAGACTACACGGCGTGTTTGAGGCAGACACGACATGTACTGGACACGCCTTACCTGGCCTGTGTTGTTAGAGACACGTCCTGAAACATGGTCGACACTACACTGCGTGTTCCTAAGAGACACGATGTGCACTTGAAGGGAAACCTCGGCCCGTGTTATTCGTGACACAACTAGGTACTCGACTGATCCTTACACGGCGTGTTCCGAACAAACACGACGTGTATAGGAGAAGATAACACCGACCCGTGTTTTTAAAGACACGACCAGGTACTTGGGAAAGGATACACGGCGTGTGCATACAGAACATGGAATGTACTAAACACACATTAACTAGCCCGTGTTGTTAGTTACACGACCGACTCCTAGTTAACCTCTACACGGTGTGTACCTAGAGTACATAGTGTGTTCCTGAAAACCATTTTTATCTCCGTGTTCCTGTACACATGGTCAGTGACATGGCCAAAAACTACACAGCGTGTATATATAAAGTACACGTTGTGTATTCTGGGTTTTTCCGGACAGTAGCCTCAGAACTGCACCGGATCCCAGAAAACACAGAAAAACAAGGGTTAAGGTTCCAAATTCCGATCCGTGGGGGCCCATACTCACCACGAATCGAATCTTGGCATCATAACGATGAATAGAAAAATCCAAAAAATAAGAACTCACGACCCACCAAATTCCGATCCTTGAGGGCCCATAACACCTATAAGATCAAAGTTTGAAATCTGTGATAAGAAAGCTCCAAAAAATGATAACAGGTATTCTATCAAAGCATCTGTCACAACAGCATGCATTGTCTATCACAAATCCTATCACAACAGCATGCAATCTCTAATGCAACCTAGATGGCATGGAAAGATACATGGCATATGATCTTCTAACATGTGCCTATATGATGAATGAGATGGCATACCCTCATCTCATTGGGTTGCAACAAAATAGAACCGCAATCATATAAACAATAACAACACAAAACAAGTGCATCACCCAACGGTGAAATCAATTAAACTGTAATATTCGCAAAACTCAAAACTTGCAATATTTGAGGTAATATAGCCTTTTCCCTGTACACGGGTTCTAGAATGCCTGGGAAAATCTATTTACCATTTACCTATTCCGTCCTATCTCTGTCTAATGTCTCTAAATAGTAAATCAATAGAAAAAGGAAATAACTCCTCTGATACCACTTTGTAACGACCCGAATCCGGAGCCCTTTTACTGGTGCCCCGTACCCGGTTCGTCACATGACCTCAAGCGCATTTCCCCAAATTCCAGAGGCTGCCGACTAGCAACGAGGGCCTTGGTAAGTTATTGGGGAAACTATGCCCTCATTTGGTAAGGTATACAAAGCAAGAAAACAACTGTCAATAGCAAAAGTAGTAAACAACATACAAACACTGAAACTAAACAGCATAAGCAATGAACACATAATGATAATGATAATGATGCAGCAGGTACAAGTATCTAAGGAAAGCAGCAAACACAACAATGTGCTGAAATAAAACTGAAAACAAAGTACGAAAGTAACATCAACTCCAGCAGCATCACAAGCCTAAGCTCGGTCCTATGCTCTCCAGCTCCAACCAGCAATCACGTACCCGAAGTAGAAGGGACACAATCCCTATCCACACCTGCAACCATATAAACTGTTTGGGCTGAAAAGTAGGACCCAAATAGGGTGTGAGACTAATCCCAGTAGACAATCACCACGAGATCTGTGCCCTACTGTCAGTGAGTAATATAGCAAAAGTAAAGGAAATAAATGCAGCATAGAAGTAGAAATACACTAAAGTAAACAATCCTACCAATCTCTATTCACATTTATTTAACCGTTCAGTACAATCATTTAGCTATCAACCAAAGAACCTAGCAACAACTCTATACTACCAAGGCAAGCAAGTAATCACAACAGGTAACTCAGCAGTCTACCTAAATAGCAAGCAGTACAAACCCAAGCTTGTTCTTTGGCTTGGTGGACTCGTCACAACCAACCAAAAAATAAAGTACTGACTCTCTGTGTGGATCCTACTAGAAAACCCCTCTAGTCAAGTAGAAGTACAAAGGCACAGACACTCTGGGAAGCTCTCACCGTCAATTCCCCTGTGGTCTTGCAACGAAAGATATAGACTCTCTGAGGAATCACTTACGTCTAATTCCCCCTATAGTCTCACTACGTAACTAAGGACAGTATGAGGAAGCATAAAGTCCCATTACCATAGGTCCTGTGATCGATACTAATTATAACAGACTCTCTAGGGAATCCCTAATTGTCAATTCCCCCTTTAGTCTACCACACTAGGTTCACTCAGCCCTGAGCAGTTTAGTCATGCGTAATCGACTGTTACCAGCCTAAGTAATTTCAGAAACTACTTGTCTAATAGCTACAAATGCATCCACAAGCATATAACATTAGGAAATACATGCAATCAAGTCAATAGGCATACTAGAAATTTGAAAAAGGGTTTCCTCGTAGGTAAACCGTGCCAAACGACAATCAACAACCAAAACAAGGGGAAACACCCATGGGGTAATCCTCAAACATGATAAAAATAAATTATTAATCATCTAATAACCTCAAGCATACAATCAATCTAAGGCAAATAAAAAAACAGGATCAAAACCCTCACGCGAGATACCCGATACATGGGTATCCGATACTTTTGCACCAAAAACTCAAAGAAATTCAACATAGGGAAACAAACCACCTACCTCGATCCCAGTAGATCGATATATGTGAACCACGATGACAGATTCCCCTTATAATGATGTAGATCTGAGAAAATGCACAAAAATCTCAACCTACGATAACTTGAAAACGAGGAGGAATCGAGAAACAAGGATAAAGCAGAACGGAGAACTCACCGTTGCGCTTCCAACGCAATAGACGGCAGCTGGAACAGAGGTCGGACGGAGGCACGGTAGCTTGGAGAATATTTGGCCGTACAGTCACTCTTGGATGAACGAAACCTGGAGAAGAAGATGCTTTTGTGCGTCAGGCGCGACCCCGGTCTCTTTAATGAAAAAAAAGAAAGTACATGACGTGTACTTTTAGAGTGCATGGCGTGTACTAGGTCTTTTCTATACTCCACAAAAATCGGCCTCCATGTCACCCTTACACACCATGTGTGTGGCCCAGACACGTCCAACACACGACTTCAGTGGGAAAAGAGTACACGGCGTGTACTCAGAAAGTACACGACGTGTACTTCAAAAATTTCCAGAAAGTTCATTTTTCTCAAAAACTCCAGAAAAAGGAAAAGCGTACCTAAAAAGAAGATCCAAGTTCTTACAAAAACGAAGGTGGGTTGAATACCTTTAGTCCTTCAACTTCGAGCTTGCCTATACACCTAGTAAGGGTAACACAGTTGCTGATGCACTGAGCAAGAAGACTCAGATATAGGCAGTTCATGAGGCCAGTGGTGAGTGGCATCTTATGGCTTTGTTCTTTAAGATACATTTGGAGGTGCATGATAATCAGGGGCAAAACTATCTTTCTTCCTCAATTGTGACTTCTACCCTCCTGGATAGAGTGAGGATGAGACAACTATCAGATTTAGACGGCCTAGTTCTACGGGAGTCGGTGGAAAATGAGGACCCTCCTCCTGGATGGACGATAGGTGATGATGAAGTACTGCGTTTCCATGGATGGGTGTGGGTTCCAGGGGATATATGCGAGGAAATGATGTAGGATTTTCATGCTTCATCATGGGAAGTGCACCCCGGAGTTACCAAAATTTACCGTGACTTGAGACATCAATATTGGTGGCCGGGTATGAAACGGAAGGTAGTTGGTTTTGTTACGAGATGTTCCATCTGTCAGCAGGTGAAGGTAAAGCATCAGAGTCCAGTTGGACTGTTACAACAGTTACCCATTTCGGAATAGAAATGGGATGATGTCGCGATGGATTTCGTGACTGGTTTGCCAAGGTCACCTCGAGGTAGTGATGTCGTGTGAGTTGTTGTGGAAAGACTTACAAAGGTAGCTCAATTTTTGCCGATCAAGGAGACATTGGGTTTTAACGAGCTCAGGAATTTGTATATCCAAGAGGTAGTACGTATTAATGGGGTCCCTCTTTATATCATTTTAGATTGGTATGCCCGATTTACGTCTCATTTCTGGAAGAGTTTTCAGAGGGTACTGGGTACACATGTGCTTCTGAGCACAGCTTACCACCCTCAGACCGATGGCCAGTCAGAGTATATGATACAAGTGCTTGAGGACATGCTAAGTGCATGTGTCCTAGAATTTGGGGGCTCTTGGGAGAATAATATACCCTTGGTCTAGTTTTCCTATAATAATAGTTTTCAGGCAACTATTGAGATGACACCTTATGAGGATTTATATGGTAGGCCATGCCGAGCACCATTGTGCTGGATGGAGGCAGGTGAGGCAGCTTTACTAGGGCCACGTCTTGCGCAGGAGACATTAGAGCAGGTCCAGTTGATTCAGAAGTGGATGGATACCACACAATCTCATCAGAAATCTTATGTTGATCGCCGTAGACGACCCTTGGAGTTTGTGGTTGTGGATCAGGTGTTTTTGCGTGTTTCACCGAGGTTGGTACACAGACATATCAGGAGACAGGGTAAAATTTCTCCGAGGTATGTGGGGCCGTTTGAGATTCTGGAAAGAGTTGGGCCGATTTCCTATCAGTTGTAGTTACCACAGAGGTACTGGGCCATGCACGGCGTCTTCCATGTATCTCAGCTACGCTGTTATCACTCAGACCTGTCTCACGTCTTTCAGCCTGAGGAGGTTGAACTATAGGTCGATGCATTCTTTGAGGATTATCCAATTCATATTGTTGATAGGGACATGAATGTTCTCTGAGTCCAGTCAGTTCCTCTCGTACGGGTGCTATGGCAGCATGACCGAGTGTAGGACGAAACCTGGGAGCGGGAGACCGACGTACGTGCTCAGTGGCCAGAGTTGTTCACAGATTTATCTTCACCACCCTTGGAAGGGTAATTCAAGGATGAATTTCTTTAAGAGGGGAAGTTTGTAAGAACCCGGTTCTTATTCTTAAGGTACGAGTTTCTTCTTTTCCTTTTTTACTTAAGTGTTTTTGAGAAAATAAGGAAAATGGGGAAAAATCCCAAATTTTGTGGGTACATGCTGTGTACTTTTTCACACGCCGTGTACTTTGGCCATATAGGATGAGTACACAGAGTGTGTAGGCCTGTCGGCGATGAAGGGTGTAAAAAATGACTACACGCCATGTAATTAGTATTTACACACCATGTAATCAGTCGGTAGGTGAATAGTAAGGCGGTGGAAGCAGCCGCCAACGGAGTGACAGTACATGCCGTGTAATCAGGAATACACGCCGTGTACTCATGTTGATGGATGAACAATGTGGCGGTGAAAATTAGCCTCCATAGGAACAATTAAATGATGAAATTACACGCCGTGTACTTGAGAGTACACACCGTGTAGTTTGTTTTTTTGCTTAAAACGGGAAGTATCCTCCTCTTTGGACAGAGGAAGCTTAGAACACCGAAGGATCTTGGGAGAGGAGGCCGGATCTTGGGAGAGCCTTCAACCTCACACTGGGAATCGAATTCTTCCACCATCGATCTTGTTGGAACCGCACGAGTAAGAGATTTATTCTCCTTGAGCCATTATTAACAATTCTTTCCCAAGGGGAAGTTATTTGAGGTTGAATATGTAGTTGTTTATCTCATATCTATGCCATTCTCATGCGTTTCGGGAGGCGTCGTTCGCGTATATTGATTAGTGGAGATTCAGGTAGGTGGTCTGATGTTAATTCCAACTGTTGGGTTGATTTTTGTGTACCATTGTGCTACAAACCCATTTTTGGGGTATCATGTGGCTGAGGCCTTTGCTGATAAGATATCTAGAATTGTATAGATAATCTAACGATAAATTAAAACTGCTATTTGGGATCACTGCTTGGATCCAAGGCCACCTCGGGGGTGCGTTCATCTGTTTAGCCATTTGGCCTGAATACCTGAGGGTATACCGTGATTATTATCTTTTTAAAGTTTTATTGAGAGGAAATTTCGTATAAATTGCTTTTTTATGCATTGGGCTCGGCCCAGTTACTTGTGCCTGAGGGCATGATGGTTATATTTAGCCCGAGGGTGTGGTTATATTAGCCTGAGGGTGTGATTATATTAGCCTAAGGGCATGGTTATATTAGCCTGAAGGCGTGGTTATATTTATCCTGAGGGTGTGGTTATATTATCCTAAGGGAAAGGTGATATTTATCCTGAGGTCATGGTGATATTTAGCCTGAGGGCATAGTTACATTTATCCTGAGGGAAGGGTTTGGATTAGATTGAGGGAATGGTTCTGATTAGCTCAGAATTAAATTATGTTGAATTGTTAAAAGAATATTAAAATGGAAATGTAACTTGTGGTGATAGTTACTTTGAGTACTTACTAGTTTACTGCATTTTATTATCGCACACTGTTGTTGCACATTTTCACTGACAGTTGGGCATGGGCCTTTGGTGGTTACCTATTGGGATTTATTTCTCACACCCTGTCTGGGTCATGTATTTGGACCAAACAGACTATATTGCTGTAGGTGTCGATAGGGGAAAGGGTCCCTATATAGGTACATGATTGTTGCAGAGGATTAATAGAGCATGGGACCGAGCTTAGGCTTGCGATGCTGCTGAGTTCCTGTTGCACTGTTCTGTTTTGTTTTGCTGTACTTGTACTTTGAGTTGTATTGTACTGTATTGCAGTGTATCCTGTTTTGGATGCTTTTATATAAATAGTGACATGCTACATCATTATATATAACTTTTGGTTATCTTTTACTACAGTTGTTCATTTCTAGTTCATATTGTTTACTGCTTCCGCTGTTGTATGTTGTATACCTTTTCTGCTGCGCTACACTTTGACAAATGAGGGCATTGTTTCCCTACTATCAGACCTAGGCCCTCACTTCTAGTCAATAGCCTTTGGCATTTGGGGAAATGTGCTTGAGGTTATGTGACCAATTGGGTTTGGGGCACCCGTGGTGTGGGTTCCAGATTCGAGATGTTACAGAATGAGATCATTTGAGGGACACAAATGATTCAAGATATCAAGGGTGGAGACTCATAAAACTTTGGGGAACATTCTCATGGTGTAAACCCTTGGTAATATCCAGTGTAGGATATTATGAGAACAAGACCCAAAAGTAGGAAATCCATATTTATGTGTCATTGGATGTTTCTATCTTCAGATATGTGTATTAATCTTTAGACTTTAAGATTATTATTAATGAGTGTTATAAGTTGTGTACTTTGATGCGTCGAAGAAAATTGTGAAGAAATATGTTTTCAATGAGGTAGGATGCATTGGGTGCACCACGAATAATATTTCATTAGTGAATAATGAGATAAAGGACTTTTTCCTTCTGTTCTTTAACAAAAGTTGATATATCAGGCCCTTTGATAGAAATGATACAACCTAAATAAATACAACATTTTTAACATGAGGATAAATAGAGGATATATTTAGTTATAAATATTCATTTTAAATCTAAATTATTTATCTTCATCATGGTAATTTATTTCTGATTTTTAGTGAGGAAATAATTACT
This sequence comes from Viscum album, assembly GCA_963277665.1. NCBI lineage: Eukaryota > Viridiplantae > Streptophyta > Magnoliopsida > Santalales > Viscaceae > Viscum > Viscum album. The sequence goes on from OY728140.1 coordinate 661,530,650, forward strand.
ACAAATGCTTACACAACCTGGATGCAATAATTATTCAATTAATGGAAAATAAAATAAATGATATCAAAAAAATTAAAAGTAATATAATTTGAAAGTATTAATGAGATCCATTAATTTTATAGTTAAATATAACATGTTAGTAATTTATTAAAACATTTGATTCATTTTTTTTCTTGATGTTATTAAAGTCAAAGTAAATGAATAGTTCTAAAATCGACATTATTGATATTTTATGAAAAAAATATTTTATTAAATGATTTAAAATTATTAAAAACCATATATTTATCCAAGTAAATAGGATATGGTTGAAAATATCAACCATGTTCTATTTATGGGCTGTTTTCCCATTTATACTAACTATAATGAGCCTAAAAGGGTAAAAAACCTTGTTATCGTATTAAGTGTGAAAAGGGTTAATGGGAGGTTGAAACCAAAATATAAGGGTAAAAACATAATAAAAACATGTCCCAATTTAATTGGATGAGAGGATTTCAAATCATACTCATATTATATTCTAATATTATCAGTTTGGATCCATTTGAAATTCAAAATTAATTTATATTAATTTAATACTTTAAGAAATTCCAAGAGTACCCCTCCCCTCTCTTATAAAAGGGAGTCTTTTGTTATCTTTAATTCACACATAAATAACCATTTGGTTCAACCAAGTTCTAAAAAAATACCTTCCTTAAATCCATCCTCACATCCTGGAGGCTTTTGTTTGATCATAAAACCAACCTAGAAATGATTTTGGTGTAAAGCTTAAGAGGTTGTCTGAAGAAGTATTGTTCTTAACCAAGTGTTTTTTATTTTATTTCTTGTTTTACCTCCTTAAAATATTCTTTAAACATGCTGTGATAAAAACATCAGTATCTCTCATATAATTAGATTCTATTATGTGAATGACATAACTTATATCCATCTCCAACCTCCATCTAGTAGTAAATGAATTCATCGTTCATGTGTACGACAGACTATCACCTCGCGGATTGATGTAATTCGTTTTCCATCAACAACTCTCAAGGATGGTTATAATGATGAAATTAATGTTTATAAATAATATTTATAAAATATTTATCATTATGAAAATATAATATATCATATATTTTCTTACCTCTCCATTCACTGAAAAATGATAATGTCGTTCATGCGTACGTACATACTACCACCTCCACAAAGAGATGCAATTTGTTTTTCATCATCACATCACATAGATGATATATATAAGTGTATTTTAGTAAATAATATTATATTTATAATATTATGATCATATTGAAAAGATATAATACCACTTAACTTCTTTCTATAATGATCATTGAAAAATAGATTTGTTTGTCTTGCATACGTATAACCCACCGTCTCCATGATTGTAACATAGTTTATTTTTCATAACCATATTTAAGGGTTGGATTTAAAAGTATAATTTATTTATAAAATTTATAATTATTTCATTATTATTATTCTATAGATGATGGAATAATGTATTCTTTAACCATAGTTAATTTTGTATTTGGTTCCCTAGAACCAACTTATGTGTACTTTATGATAACCTGTATTTATTGTTTTGAATATGAATAAATTCCTTATCACATCATGCATTTTCATCTATATAACATAGTATGTGATAATTTCCTAAGAGTATCTGTTTCACTTAAAGGTCATAACAGTTCTCTACTATGATGAGAACCTAGAAGTTTCACAACAGTATTCTTAAATATATGTTCTATAGTCGAATGAAATCATTTGTAGAACACAAATGATATAGACTATCAAGGGTGGAGACTAAAAGAATTTGGGACAATGTTTCATAGTGTAAACCCTTGGTAATATCTAGTGTAGGATATTATGATAATAAGACCCATCGGTAAGAAATCCATATTTATATGTATCATTATATGTTCCTATATGTACATGTGTATATTAATCTTTAGACTTTAAGATTATTATTAATGGATGTTATAAGTTGTGTACTTTGATGTATTGAATAAAATTGTAGCGAAATATGTTCATAGTGAGGTAGGATGCATTGGGTACATCACAGTTAATATTTCATTAGTGAATAATGCAAGAAAGGATTTTTCCTTCTGTTCTTTAATGGAATTTGATATCTCAAGCCCTTTGGTAAAAATGATATAGCATAAATAAATCCATAGCCATTATGTTCTATAGGAAACTTTGATTAATGGAAATTTAAAGAAAGATAAATCAAGCACATAAGTTGATGGCACCAATATGCAACCTGCTTGATTAGAGATATCATGATAGAGGGATTATATTACACAGTAAGTGTCCGTATGAGTTATTATGTCGTTGTGGCATTAACTTCTTTCTTTATGGGTGCCTTAGCGTGTTTTTAGATGCCAACCTTGGACTTTAGGATACTTCACCTAATGACACTGTGAAAGAGGCCTAGAGGGTCACACACTAAGCGTATCTAGAATCTTAGTTAAATAATACATTATTATTTATTATTTACCAAGTTGAATACATATTATTCCCACACTTGGTTTAATAATTATTAATTTTTTGTTGATCACACATATTCTATCACTAGTTATACGAGAGAATATTATGTGAGTAGAATATTTAATAAATATTAATTTAATATTTATTGAATATAATATTTATTTATTTATTTGTGAATAATTTAGTGATATTTATTTATTAAATAAATAGTCATTATTCAAGGACCGACAAATATTGTAGAGAAATGGAAGACCGAGCCTAATGGTCTGGTGAGAAACAATATATATTGAATATTATTTGAATAAATAATATTTAATTTAATTAATGAGTTTAGCTCATGTCAAGAAATTATAATAATAATAATATTATTATAGATATGGGGATCAATAGGGATTACAAAAATAATAAGGGTGCATATGAAATTATTATTTTCTAACTCTAGTGGTATATAAACCCTATTTTATTATTTTTTAATAGATACAATTCATTTGTATTGTGCATAATGAGATTCAGAGAGAATCCTCACAAATCCCTAGGGAGGTCCTTCTCTAATAACACTCTGAAGAATGGAGAGAAATCCTTATCCACCACCACTCTCAAGTCTAGAGAGATCGAAGAGGACCTTTCCCTAAAGTAGTTCTTGGGGCAATCAAATATGAACAATGCAAGTGTTAGGCTCTTCTATTCTATCACCTGAAGATTCCTATGGCGACATTTGAAGGTTCGTGGAAAAAGTATGGATCACCGTTGAAAGGAATATATTATTGATTCCTAAAAAAAAATGAAGGTATGACATAACGACATTTTCATATCCATCAATGAAGAAAAAATTTCTCACAATGTAATTATTTAATTGATAAAATCAATTATAAATTATATGTGATGATCTTGTTCTTTGGTTTTAGAATTTATCCATTGTCTATATTCTTTGATTCAATTCCTTTGATCATAGTGTTTATCGTCATGTAAATCTCAGATCAATCATGAATCATGACAAAAATATATATTAGGAATGACCCATATAATGCTTCCACTTTGTCTAGAACCTATAAGTGGTATCAATGTGGTCACATAATTATTTATAATTATTTAAATATAACTAATTTATTTACACATTTTCATTAGTTTTCAATTCCAATTTAATCATTATTTAATCCTAATTGTGATATCTTATTTCTTCCTTTTCGTTTCTTGTAAATATAATCAAATAAATTAATTTTATGAATGAAATAAATTTGAATATATCATCTGAAGGTGCCAAGGAGTTTAACCGTATAACATAAAAGTATACATCGTGTAACCCAGAGGTACATGACATATACTATTTTTCAATACACTAAGAATTAATTCAGAATTAATTCAAGCCATATGAATTTATTACATGTGGTTAATTTAATTATACAATACGTGGTGACCAATCCATATTGGTTCACGATCAGCTGAAGTACACACCGTGTAACTTCTGTACATGACATATATTCCTTTAGTCACAGAAAAGTTGTGTATCCTCTTACACAGACTACATGAATGATGACCATGTAAATAAAAGAAAAAAAATCTCACACTCTTGTTTTTAATAAATAAAATATTTTTAATATGAATATAAACAGAGTATGGTGGACTCCTCATGTTTTATTGCTCACAAATCATGTTTTACACTCTTATAACTTATGTTTTTAAACTCTCACAAGATCATGTTCAAAATATCACAAATTATGTTTTAATCCGATGAACTATGTTTAATCTTGTTATATTATGTTTTAGTATGATTATGTTTAATCTTAATCTATTATGTAAATATTGATTCTTAAGACAACTTCTAGATTTTAACAAAGTCTGTGAAACCGTAAGCTTTCTACTAGTTTTAGATTTTCACAAAGTTTGGGACACTGTAAGCTTGATATCGGTTCCAGATTTTCACAAAGTCTATGACACTGTAAGCTTTCTACTAATTCCATATTTTCACAAAGTCTGTGACACCATAACCGTGGTATCGGTTCCAGAATTCGCAAAGAACCAGACACCAAACTTTGTTACTGGTTTCATATCTCACCGTAACTGTGGCACCATGACTATATCACCGTAACTGTGACACCGTTCCATACTTAACCATTTTTTATCTTTTTTAATTAAATTTAAAAGTTATTTCTAACAGTCATATTTGAGTCATTTCATAACATTGATATAATTAATGATCATTTGTAGTCCTGTCAGTAGACAGTATGAGGTACGAGGTGTGGAGATCGTTCACCTTGTCAGATCCAACACAAGTGCCCTAAATAAAATAAATCATGTCACTCAACCAGAAAAGTGTTGTAGTTGAATTCATTCAAAATATAAGAACACCCACACATGCAATAATACACCGAAGGAAGAACTTTCAATTCCTGATGGCTGAAAACAAAGAATACCCAGATGTGAACAATCTTGAAAACATCCTTACAGCAACTCAAAGAAGAATAAGAACATCTCACTATATTGAAAACTAGAACACTCAACTCATGACACTCTGTCTTCTAAATAGGATTGGAACATTGCATCTGCTACATATAAAGAGTCCAGAGCTACATTTCACCACACACAGAGCCTTCTAAACTCTATCTCATTACATTTTTCTCTGTTGTGTACTGATTTATTACTCTTTGAGAAGTGTGTGTGTCTGTATTTAAAACACACACTATCTCCTACAATGAACTAGTGGATACAAGATATCCTCACTCAAATATCTTTTTACACCTTGTTTCACCCATGTATAACTATGGAAGAGGTCTTGTGTGACCTGGCTGTTAGTTTTTCCATGTAGAACAGTGGTAGAGGTCTTGTGACCTGGATAGTCTTGTGTACTGTTGTTAACCTCAATCTAGGGTGTGGATCAAAGATATATATATATATATATATATATATATATATATATATATATTTCTTGGTTGTAGGTTATCACCAAGTATAGTGTATTAGGTCTCGACTTGATACCGAACCACTTGTTTTATCTATTATGTCTTTCAATTTAGTCTTTCTCTATTTTAACTCATATTTCAGAAAACTAAATTTTACGTTGATAGTTAGTCTTGGATAGTAGTTATAACTGTCTTTCCTTATTAGAGTAGTTTCAAAAGTTGTATCAATATATCATATTTTTATAAATGAGAATTAATCTTTCTTCTGAGAAACTATTTAAACAGTCAATCTATTATAATTTTACTACCTTGGTTAACTGGCCATTTTTATTTTTAATTGGGGGAATATTTTAAATAAAATTTTTAACATAAATTTTTATAGGAACTCAATTCACCCCCTCTTGAGTGTCCCACTCCGACCAACATTTGGTATCAAATTCTATTTTTAAACTGCTATTTTTAAAAGTTTCAAATCTTTTTCAAATCTATTCAACTATGATTTAGTTTTGTTTTAAAGATATCTAAATTTCTGTTAGTTCTAAATTTATAACTCTTTAAAACATAGCCTTTATCTATCTGTTATGGATAATAGATATGAAGGTGCTGCTACCAACATAACTCCCTACTTTAATGGAACAAATGTGCTTAGTGGAAAATTAAAATGAAAATGCACTTAGAAAGCATGGGTTTTGATACCTGGACAGTAATAGAAGACAAATATGAAATACCAGAAACTCCAAGAACAACATGGATTAAATCTACAAAAGATTCTTATAATAATAATTTTAAAGTTATGAATGCCTTATTTTGTGCCTTAGGGGATGAATAATTTAATAGAATATCTACTGTAAATATGCCTATGAAATTTGGGACACCTTAGCTATCTCACATGAAGGAACAACTAATGTTAAAGAAATGAGACTTAATACCTATACTATTAAGTATGAAAACTTTAATATGAAGACTAATGAACCCATTTCTGATATGTATCTCATGTTTAATGAAATATTGAATACAATGAGCACTCTTGTAAAGCCAGTGGGTTCCAAAGAACAAATCATGCAACTACTTAGATGTCTACTTGAAAGATGGAGAGGAACCTTGGTATCAATTAGAGAATCTTGTGATATCAGTAAGTTGATAGTCAAGGAGATGATAAGTAAATTAAAGATGTATGAGGAAGAGTTAAAGGTAAACAAATAAGAAGAGTATGAACTAAAGAGAAAGTCAGTGACTTTCAAAACCAATAATTCTAAAAATAAAGAAAAGGAGAGGATACAGACTCATTCAGATAACACAAGTAATGATGATTCACTATCAGATAATGATGAGGAAATGAATCAATTATCCCGAAGGTTTAATAAGTTTTATAGAAGGAATAAATTTTTCAGGAAGCCCAATTACAAAGGTAAATATGACAACAAATGTAACTGAAAAAAGTATTGGAAGAAAGGTGGTACTTCCAGTGAAATAATCTGTTATGAATGCAAGAGAAAGGGACATGTAAATGTGATTTTCCCAAGATAAAATATAATAAGAGATATGAGGACAAAGATAAAAAGTATAAAAAGGAAATGAAAGTTGCATGGAGTGCTTCTGAGGATAACTCAAGTAAATCAGAATCTTCACATGAAGAAAAGTCTAACAAATCCAATATGTGTTTCATGATAAACACATCAAAGGTAACTCTTAAGTCTCCTATATAGAATTCCTATTATTATTAAGATGAAAGTGATTATGAAAATATGACTAATGAAGAAATTTTTGAATACTTCCAAATGATTAAAGATACATTAAATGAGTTAAAATATAAATATAAAGCTTTAAATAAATAATATTCTCTCACTTCTACTGTTAAATCTGATCTTACTTTCTAAAAGGAAAATAATTATCAATTACTTAAAGAAAACAATGAACTTAATTATCCAATGAGAAATTGAAAAAGGACCTAGAAAAATTTACCAATGGAAAGAATAATCTAACACAAATTCCTGTTAAACAAGTATATCCTAGGTATACTCCTTAAATAGGATACCAACCTAGACAGAGGAACATAGCCAAAACTCATTTTATAAAAAAATTTAGAAAATCTATTTTTATACACAGAACTGAAAATTATGATAGTTCTAGCTCTAGGAAGTCATTTACTGCTTTTAATTTTTTAGGACCAAACAAAGTTTACTTTTCAAATAATTTAAAAAATATGTATAGGAAACTCATGAAGAAAGTATGGATTCCCAAAGCTATTATTACTAATGTTACTAAACCCAAACAAATCTAGATATCGAAATTGTATTTTGCTCAATTATTTTGTAGGAAAGAAGTTTGAAGAACTCCTATAGAAGTCTATGGTACTTAGACAGTGGATGTTCAAGACACATGAAAGGATATTACTCATGCTTCAATAACTTGATAAAGATTGATGGTGGACATGTCACCTTTGGTGAAAATGCTAAAGGAAAAATAATTAGCCTTGACCAGATTAGTAACTCTAACCCAGTTTTAATTTCTAAAGTGATTTTTGTTGATGTATTAAAATATAATATTCTTAGTATTTCACAATTGTGTGATGATGGTTTTAATGTTAAATTTGAAAATAATACTTGAAATGTTTTAAATTCTAAGAATGAATTAGTATTTTCTGCTTTTAGAAATGAAAATGTTTATGCTGTTAACTTAGATTTTTTAGTTTTTAAAAAATTTTCATGCTTAAGTGTATTTCAAAAAGAGTCTTGGATTTGGTATAGAATACTAGGACACTGCAATATACACTCCCTTAGAAATATTACTAGAAAATTATTAGTCAAGGATCTACCCAAACTTGAGTTTCCAAATGAAAAAGTTTGTAATCCTTGTCAAAAGGGTAAACAACACAAAATCTTTTTTCAAACCTAAGAAAGAAGTTTCAACTTCTCAACCTATCGAGTTTCTTCACATGGAATTGTTTGGACCTTTTAGAGGTTGAAGTATTAATGAGAATCACTATGTCTATGTTCTTGTAGATGACTAATCTAGATATACTTAGACCTTCTTATTGGATTACAAAAGTGAAGCTTGTTCTCATTTTACCAAGTATGATAAGATTGTAGAAAATCTTAGTGATATTAGAATTAAATCCTTAAGAAGTGACCATGTATGTGAGTTTGAAAACCAAGAGTTTGAATCATTTTTCTTACAAAATGGCTATAGTCATAACTTCTCTGTCCTTAGGACACCTCAAAAAAATGGTGTTGTAGAAAGAAGAAATAGAACCTTACAAGAAATATCTAGAATAATGATTAATGAATATGAACTAACTATATAATTTTGGGCTAAGGCTGTGAATAAAGCTTGTTATATTATTAATAGAGTCTTAATCAGACCAATTCTTAAGAAAAATCCATGATTTGTAGAATAATAGAAAACCCAAAGTTAATTAATTCAAAGTTTTTGGTTGCAAAGTTTATATTCTCAATACTAAGGATAATATTGAAAAATTTGCATACAAAAGTGATGAAGTAATTTTCCTAGGTTATTAAATCTCTAGTAAAGCCTATAGTCTTCAATAAGAGAACCAAATATGTGGAAGAATCTTGAAATGTTAAATTTGATGAAAAAGATCCACATGAACCTAAGACCTCCCTATAAAACATTAAGGATGATATGTCAAATCTAGACATGAATGAGAAATCCTTGACCCTACTATCAAGAAATATATAAAATCTTTTAGTTCTTTAAATTCTCCAGATTACAATAATAATGAACCTAAACCTATTGAAGAAGATAAAATCTTTATCCCTTCTTTTTATAGACTTATTGAAACCCTTAAGAACCCTACTTTAGATGCTATTGTTAGAGATTTAGATAAAGGAACACAAACTAGAGATTCTCTAAGAAATCAGGTTTAACTTCAATATTTCTTGTCACAAATTGAGCCTAAGATCATTAATGAGGCAATCAATGATGAATTTTGGGTGATGGATATGCAAGAAGAATTAAATTAGTTTAAAAGAAATAAATTTTGGAAACTTGTGGATAGACCTAAAGACATATTGACCATAGGCACTAAATGAGTGTTTAGAAATAAAGTAGATGAATCTGGTACAAAAATAAGAAATAAAACTAGATTGGTTTCTCAAGGTTATAGTCAATAAGAAGGTATTGACTATGTGGAAATTTTTTCACCAATTCCTAGACTTGAAGCCATTAGAATATTTCTTTCATATATAAAACATCTAAATTTCAAACTATATCAAATGGATGTTAAGAGTGCATTCCTAAATGGGTATATAGTTGAGGATTTTTTTATTGAAAAACCACATGTTTTTACAAACCCTAATTTTACAAATAATTTTTTTAAATTAATAAAAGATTTATATAGTTTAAATAATGATCCAAGATCTTGGTATGATAGACTAAGTAGTTTTCTTATTTCTAAAGGTTCTACAAATGGTATAGATGATCCTAATCTATTTATGAAAATAATTTCTAAAGATGTTTTGGTTGTTCAAATCTATGTTGATGATATTATTTTTGGATCTTCAAAAAATTCTTTATGTGTTGATTTTCCAAAGATGATGAAAAATGAATTTGAAATGAGTTTGATGGGTGAACTGAAATTCTTTATTGGATTTCAAATATTTCAAAATAAGGAAGGTATTATTTTAAATAAAAGTAAATATACTAACGATATTCTAATTTTTTTGGTTTAGATAATAATAAATGTAGTGATACACTAATGAGTACCACCTGTAAGTTTGATCTTGATGATAATGGTAAATCTGTTGATCAAACTACTTACAAAAGAATGATTGGAAGTCTATTATACTTAACTACTAGTAGGTATGATATTATGTTTAGTGTGTGTATGTGTGATCATTTTGAAGAAAATACTAAAGAGTCACATCTTATTATTGTTAAAAAGATTTTCAAATACCTCAAACATACTACCAACTTAGGACCATTCTATCCTAGAGGACAATCATTTGACTTAGTTAACTATTCTGATGCTGATTTTGGTGGTTGTAAGTCAGATAGAAAAAGAACCTTTGGAACATGTCACTTTTTGGGAAAGTCACTAGTTTCATGGTGTAGTAAAAAGAAAAATTATGTTGCATTATCTACTTCTTAAGATGAATACATAGCTGTCGGTGGTTGTTGTGCTCAGATTTTGTGGATGAAACACAATTTGATAGACTATGGATATTAATTCAGGCATGTCCCTATAAATTGTGATAACACAAGTGCTATTAAAATATCATATAATCTTGTTTCTCATTCTATAACAAAGCATATTGACGTAATACATCACTTTTTGAGAGATAATTATAAAAAAGGTGATATTAATTTAGAATTAATTGGCATATAACACCATCTCGCTGGCATTTTCACTAATCCATTAAATTATAAAATGATGAATTGCATCATACATGAATTAGGAATGATTAACATTGAGTGAACAATTTAATATCTCAATATTATTGTCTTAGTTTACTATCTCAGGATTACTTTCTCAGCCTACTATCTCACATATTACTATCTTATGTTTTCTATCTCATTTGTTACGGTCACACCGTTTTGATTCACATCATAATACTGACACTATGAATTCTTGTACCAGTCTCACTATATTATTCAGAATTTCTTTTTTAAATATTTCTTTTTTGTATCTATTGTTTTATTTATTTATACCACATTTTTGTGTTTGTGACATTTGAACTCCCTAAATGATAAATACCCATTGCTTCACTTCTCTCAAGCTCACTTCTCTCAAAACCGAAACCCTATGTTTCTCTCAAAATATTTTCCCTCCTTATCATCCTTCTTGAGCCCGCGCTAAATGACCATGATGAAGCGTATATCCTTTTAGAATCTTTAGAATCATAAGTCTCAGAAGAAATAGAAGAAGTATCCTGTTTTAATGCCTAAGAAGCCGTTGAACCTAGGTCTTGAGGATCGTAAAGTCATGCCCAAAAAAGAAATATGTGTGAATTGGATCTTGTCTAGTAAGTCTCTTGTTCTAAGAGTTCTGAAATAATAGTGGTGGTTGGATTAGTTTACCAAAGAGAAAAGACCCATCTACCAAAATATTTTTTACGAGTTTTATCAATATTTCCAATTTACCTTCAATTCTAAGGATGATTTTGTGGTTAAGAGTTGGGTAAATGGTCAAAGATGCACTTTTTATTTGAGGTTATGGGCTGCCTGCTTAGGAGTACCTCATGAAGGGATTTTTAAGGACTACCAAAGAGGTCCTCCTCTACTTAGTGATGTGTTTATCCTAGAAGAGGCTATGAGAAGTTTGATTGAAAATAAGAAGAAAAGAAGGACCATTTCTACTGAGCTTGATGGTTAGTCATGGTTATTGTTCAAGTTCATTCAATATCTCATTTTCCCAAGGAAAGAGGATTTTTACACTCTTAAGTATCAGGATGTATATTTTATTCATCTTATGAATAATTGACAAAAAATCAACTTGTATAAGTATATTATACTTAACATTCATGATATGATCAAAACTACATCAAAGTCTACCTTCCTTTTCTATTAAAGGTTTATTTATGCTATTATTCTAGCCAAAGGTGTGGTTGGATAGAATGAATAAGTGCTTGAGGAATATGGTCTATGTATCTATAAGGATACTTGAAGGATAATGAAAATAAGATGGAATCCATAGAAGATATCATGGGATGAGGATAATGATAGGTTGTATGTGGATTTTAATCCTGTTGAAAATCCTTCAATACCTAAAGATTTAGCTGATCCTAGATTAGAATCTGATGAAATTGTAGACTATTCAGATCAAGAAATAGATGGTGATGTTAGTGATGGTTTTGTGGGAGTATCTCCCGAGCTATAAAATCTTTCTAAAGGTGATTTTGATGTAAGTGGAAAGGATGAAGTTACTACTAAAGGAAGTGTTGTCGTAGAAGAAGAGCCTGCTATTGTGGAAGATCTTACTTCTATTGTGGAATAGTCTGAAGAATAGGTTCAAACTGAAGTAATCTTATCTATAGAGGAAAGGATGGAACATGCCTTTAGGCTGTCTAGAGATGTGGGTGATCCCGGCAGAGCTAAAATTATGGGAATGGGTCAAGATATTGAGTCTCTCAGTACTACAAGAGATGCACATGTTGAGGGGGAGAAGAACCCTAGCTTATAAAGTGTTCAACTTCCAAATCCTATTGACCTAAGTTATATGGATACCTGGTATAATTTTCCTAGTTATTTTTATGTGGATGATACCCAAGAGGCCTCAGTAAAAGGGATATATCTTTCAATTGTGTTTTAGTTAAAATCAATATCTTCCAAATAAGTAACCCCTGCTAAGGAATCTGAACATGTTTCAATTCCTATTTCTGAACCTGCTTAAGAATCTTCTGATTTTGCAAGTCATAGTGATCTGAAAGTTTTTGAAGAAACTTTGTTGTCTAGTTTTGAGAACCTCATGAAGTTAAAGACTTCCCTTGTGACCAATATCAGTAAAAGAGATTATGCTTTTATACTAGAGAAAATCATTTCACAGATCCAACCGAAGATGTTTTATGAAATTTAGGAAGTTCAGGTTGAGAACAGTCATTTGAGTGATGAGGTGAAATATATAAAATCTATGGTTGAAGATATGAAGAAATCTTTGAAAACTGTCCAAGATTCTATTTTTCATCTTAGTGAGGATAATGATGATAATAATCCATATAAGGTTATATCTTTGATTCAACTAAACTTGATCGCTGTGTATTAAAATGTGGTTGAGAACAACACCAAGATAGCCAATGAGATGCATGGGATTGTCTCTGGACTCAATTAGATAACCAATGAATATAAATATTGTTTAAAAAATATTCTAAATCAGATTAAGACTCTCACATCAGCTATTTCAACTCCATATACCTCTGTACAACCATCTTAGCCTTTGGACAGTGACTAGATCATATCAATTTTTTGAGAAGAGATTAATTTAGTGTTGAGTGGTGTTGATAAGGAAAGTCTCTCTGCCATCATTAAGAATAGTGACCATGTGCTTGATTTGGTGAGGATCCATTAAAATATTTCCACTGATTCCCAAGAAGAAATATCTAAGAAAATGGACTACTACTTTAAGAGAATTTATTCTAAGAATGAGTTGAAAAATCACTTTAAGTATCTTGTGGAGAATTTAAAGATACCTCCAGTCACTCAAGCCTCCAAGGATCAAGTGTAGAAGATCAAGGAATTCACACCCACTCTGGAGAAGTTTCTGTAAAACAAGAATAACTTTGAGAAGGTCATGCGGTATGGGGGAGAGATCACCACGGAATTTATAAACCTCTTGAAACCTTATCTGCATGTTCAGAGTATTGAAATTATGGATTCTACATCTGCTCCTTTGAGGCTTCGTCTACCTTCTGATATCTATCCTCATTACTCTAACTATTTTTCACTAGTGACCATGTCTATTACTCAGGATTTGAGCCAGATAATACCTGCCATTATTGAGAAACCTTTGCCTTAGTCTTCCACCTAACCTACCCTTGCACCTTCTATCATTAAAGGAGTACCACTGCCTTCCCTAGCCACTGCTTATACCACCTACACTTCTGTACCACTTGCTCCTCCATATGATGTCTCTCATAAAGGAAAATCTAAGTCTAATGACTCTAACGAGAAGTGAATGTTGATTTTGATAGGGATCTGTTGTATTTTCTTTCTTGATTATAATGGAATTTATCCTTTTATTATATAGAATACGGACTAATGTTGTTTCTTCACTTGTTATTTTCTTTTAGTATTTGTTTTTATCTTTCTCTATCTTCTACTTTTGATAATCCCAAAAGGGGGATAAAATATCAGAACTATCATTTTAAGGAAAAAAATCAGAATTGGAATTTTAAGGGGGATAAATAATAAGGGGGATACATAAGGGAAAAGAACTTCCCTTTATGCTATTTATTACATATATGATTTAATATCTTGATATGATAAGTAATATTTTTATTTATTTCTAAAATATTTGGCTTGTAAATGCCATGATTTGTGATTATCAAAAAGGGGGATATTGTTGGACTCCTCATGTTTTAATTCTCACAAATCATGTTTTACACTCTTATACCTCATGTTTTTAAACTCTCACAAGATCATGTTCAAAATATCACAAATTATATTTTAATCTTGTGAACTATGTTTAATTTTTTTCTATTATATTTTAGTATGATTATGTTTAATCTTAATCCATTCAATGAACACTACTTCTTAAGGAAACTTCCATATTTTCACAAAGTTTGTGAAACCGTAAGCTTACTACTGGTTCTAGATTTTCACAAATTCTATGACACCGTAAGCTTGCAATCGATTCTATATTTTCACAAAGTCTATGACACTGTAATCTTTCTACCAAATCCAGATTTTCACAAAGTTTGTGACAATATAACCATGCTACCGGTTCCATAATCCACAAAGGATCAGACACCGTAACTTTTCTACCAGTTCTAGATCTCACCATGACTATGGAACCATGACTATCTCACCACAACTGTGACACCGTTCCATACTTAACCATTTTTCTATCTTTTTTAATTAAATTTAAAAGTTGTTTCTAATGGTCATATTTGAGTCATTTCATGACATTGATATAATTAATGATATTTTTTAGTCCTGTTAGTAGACCATACGGGGTACGAGGTGTGGAGATCGTTCACCTTGTCAGATCCAACACAAGCACCTAAAATAAAATAAAACATGGCACTCGAGTAGAAAAGTGTTGTAGTTGAATGCATGAAAAATAGAAGAACACCCACACATGCAAGAATACCTTGAAGAAAGAACTTTCAATTCCTTCTGGCTGAAAACAAAGAAGAATATACTGTGAACCATCTTGAAAACATCCTTATAGCAACTCCAAGAAGAAGAAGAACATTTCATTGCACTGAAAACCAGAACACTCAACTCATGACACTTTGTCTTCAGAATATGACTGAAATATTGAATTTTCTGTATCTAAAGAGTCTAGACCTGCATTTAACGACACATAGAGCCTTATAAACTCCATCTCATTACATTTTTCTATGTTGTGTACTGATTTATTACTCTTTGAGCAGTGTGTGTGTGTCTGTATTTAAAACACACACAGTCTCCTACACTGAATTGGAGGATACAAGATATCCTCACTCAAATATCTCTTTACACATTGTTTCACCCACATGAAACTGTGGAAGAGGTCATGTGTGATCTATCTATTAGTTTTTCCATGTAGAATAGTGGTAGAGGTATTATGACCTGGACAATCTTGTGTATTTTTTTAACCCTGATCCAAGGTGTAGATCAAAGATTTATATACATACATACATATATACACACATATATATATTTCTTGGTGGAAGGTGATCACCAAGTAGAGTTGATTAGGTATCATCTTTAGATTGAACCACTTGTTTTATCCATTATGTCTTTCAATTTAGTCTTTCTCTATTTTAACTCATATTTTAGAAAACTAAATTTTACTTTGATAGTTAGTCTTGGATAATAGTTATAACTGTATTACCTTATTAGAGTAGTTTCAAAATCTGTATCAATATCTCATATTTTTATAATTGAAAATTAATTAATATTCTTAGAAAATATTTGAATATTCAAGCTATTATAATTTTAATACCTTGGTTAACTGTCCAATTTTATTTTTAATTGAGGGAATCTTTTAAAAAAACTTTTTAACATAAATTTTTATAAGAACTTAATTCACCCCCTCTTGAGTGTCCTACTCCAACCAACAGAGGATATGTTTAGTTATAAATATTAATTTGAAATCTAAATGATTTATATTCATCATGGTAATTTATTTATGATTTTTAGTGAAGAAATAATTACTATAAATACTTACACAACATGGATGCAATAATTATTCAATTAACAGAAAAATAAAATAAAATATATTAAAAATATTAAAAGTAATATAATTTGAAATAATTAATGAGATACATGAATTTTATAGTTAAATATAACATGTTAGGAATTTATTAAAACATTTTACCCAATTTAATTTGTTTTATTTATGTTATTAAAGTCAAAGTAAATGAATAGTTCTAAAATTGACATTATTGATATTTTATGAATTTTTTTTTATTAAATGATTTTTTAAAAATCCTATATTCAGGAAAGTGAATAGTATATGGTTGAAAATATCAACCATGGTCCATTTATGGGATGATTTTTTATTTATAATGACTATAATTACCTTAAAAGAGTAAAAAAATTTGTTGTTGTAGTAAGTGTGAAAAGGGTTAATGGGAGGTTAAAACCAAAAGATAAGGATAAAAACATAATAAAAACATGTACATATTTAATTGGATGAGAATATTTCAACTCATACTCATATTATATTCTAATCTTGTTAGTTTGGATCCATTTTGAATTGAAAATTAATTTATTTTAATTTAATACTTTATGAAATTCCAAGAGTACCTCTCCCCTCTCTTATAAAAGGGCATCTTTTCTTATCTTTAATTAACACATAAATAAAAATTTGTTTCAACCATGTTCTTCAAAAATACCTTCATTAAATCCATCCTCACATCCTATAGGATTTTTTTATCATAAAACCAACCTAGTAATTCTTTTGGTGTAAACCTTAAGAGGTTGTCTGAAGAAGTGTCGTTCTTAACCAAGTGTTTTTATTTTATTTCTTATCCCACCTCCTTCAAATATTATTTAAACATGATATGATAAAAACATAAGTATATAACATATAATGATATTTTATTATGTTAATTACATAACTTATATCCATCTCTAACCTCCATCAAGTGTGGAATAAATTTATTTTTCATGTGTATGACAGACCATTACCTCACAGATTGATGTAATTCATTTTCCATCAACACCTCTGATGGATGGTTATAATGATGAAATTAATGTCTATATATAATATTTATGAAATATTTATCATTATTAAAATATAATATATCATATATTTTCATACCTCTTCATTCATTGAAAAATGATAATGCCGTTCGTGCGTACGTGTAGACTACCACATCCACAAAGCGATGTGATTCATTTTTTATCACCACATCACATGAATGATATATATAAGTGTATTTAAGTAAATAATATTATATTTATGATATTATGATCATCCTAGAAATATATAATACTACTCACCTTCTTTCCATAATAATCATTGAAAAATAGAAATGTTAGTCTTGCGTACGTATGAACCACCATCTCCATGATTGTAATGTAGTTCATTTTTCATAACCATATTTAAGGGTTGGATTTAAAAGTATAATTTATATATAAAAGATATAATTATATCATGATTATTATTCTATAGATGATGGAATAATTTATTCTTTAACCATAGTTAATTTTGGATTTGGTGCCCTAGAACCAACTTATGTGTACTTTATGATAACCTATATTCATTATTTTGAATATTAAAAAATTACTTATCACATCATATATTTTAATCTATATAACATAGTATGTGATAATGTCCTAATAGTATATGTTTCACTTAAAGGTCATAACAGTTATCTGCTATGATGAGAACCTAGAAGTTTCACGAAAGTATTCTTAAATATATGTTCTATAGTCAAATGAAATCATTTGAGGGAAACAAATGATATAGACTATAAAGGGTGGAGACTAAAAGAATTTGGGGCACCCTTTCATAGTGTAAACCCTTGGTAATATCTATTGTAGGATATTATGATAACAAGACCTGCTAGTAATAAATCCATATTTATATGTATCATTGTATGTTCCTATATGTAGATGTTTGTATTAATCTTTAGACTTTAATATTATTATTAATGATTGTTATAAGTTGCATACTTTGATGCATTGAATAAAATTTTGGCAAAATATGTTCATAGTGAGGTAGGATGCATTGGGTACATCACAGATAATATTTCATTAGTGAATAATGCATGAAAGGATTTTCCCATATGTTCTTTAATGGAAGTTGATATATTAGGCCCTTTGGTAGAAATGATATAGCCTAAATAAATCCATAGTCATTATATTCTATAGGAAAATTCGATTTATGGAAATTCAAAGAAAGATAAATCGAGAAAATAGGTTGATGCGACCCGTATGCAACCTGCTTGATTAGATATATCATGATAAAGGGATTATATTACACAGTAAGTGTCCGTATGAGTTATTATGTCGTTGTGTCATTAACTTCTTTCTATATGGGTTCCTTAACGTGTTTTTAGATGCTAACCTTGGAATTTAGTATACTTCACCAAATGACATTGAGAAAGAGGCATAGAGGGTCACACACTAAGCGTATCCAGAATCTTAATTAAATAATATATTATTATTTATTATTTAATAAGTTGAATAAATATTATTCCCGCACTTAGTTTAATAATTATTAATGTTTTCTGGATCACATATATTCTATCACCAGTTATTCGAGAGAATATTATGTGAGCAAAATATTTAATAAATATTAATTTAATATTTATTGAATATAATATTTATTTATTTATTTGTGAATAATGTAGCGATATTTATTTATTAAATAAATAGTCATTATTCAAGAACTAAAAAATATTTTGGAATAATGGAAGACCGAGCCTAATGGTCCTATGAGAAATAATATATATTGAATATTATTTGAATAAATAATATTTAATTTAATTCATGAGTTTAAATCATGGGAATAAATAATAATAATAATAATATTATTATAGATATAGGGTTCAACAGTGGTTACGAAAATAATAAGAGCGCATATGAAATTATTATTTTCTAACACTAGTGTTATATAAACCCAATTTTATTATTTTCTTAATAGGTTCAATTCATTTGTGTTATGCATAATGAGATTCAGAGGTAATACTCACAAATCCCTAGGGAGGTCCCTCTCCAATAATGCTCTCAATAATGGAGATAAATCCTCTTCCACCGCCACTCTAAAGTCTAGAGAGATCAAAGAGGACCTTTCCCTAAAGCATTTCTTAGGGAAATAAAATATGAACAAGTAAAGTGTTGGGATATTCCATGCAAGCACCCGAAGATTCCTATAGAGACATTAGAAGGTTCATGGGAAAGGTATGGATCACCGATGGAAGGAATATATTATTGATTCCTACAAAAAAATGAAGGTATGACATAGAGACATTGTCAGATCCATCAATAAAGAAAAAATTTCTCACAATATAATTCTTTAATTGATAAAATTAATTATAAATTATATATGATGGTCTTGTGCTTTGGTTTCAACATTTATCCATTATCTATATTCTTTGACTAAATTCAGTTGATCACATTGTTTATCATCATTTAAATCTCATATCAATCATTAATCATGAAAAGAAGCTAAGTTGGGCATGCCCCATCCAACGATTCCACTGCATCTGGAACCTATAAGTGGTATCAAAGTGGTCACATAAATATTTATAATTATTTAAAGATCATTGATTGATTTATGAATTTTACCTTAGATTTCAATTCCAATTTAATCATTATTTAATTCAAATTTTGAGATATTATTTCTTTCTTTTCATTTCTTGTAAATATAATCAAATCAATTAATTTTACGAATGAAATAAATTTGAATATATCATCTAGAGGTGCTGAGAAATTTGGCCAGATAATATAAGAGTACACATCATTTAACCCATAGGTACACACCGTATACTATTTTTAAATACAATAAGAATTAATTCAGAATTAATTAAATCCATATGAATTTATTACATGTGTTGTATTTAATTATACATCGCGTGGTGACCAGTCCATCCTGGTGCACGATTAGCTGAAGTGCAGATAATGTAACTTCTATACATGACATATAGTCATTTAGTCATAGTCAAGATATGTATCCTCTTACATGACCTATATGAATGGCGACCATGTAACTCAGAGACTAAAAACCATTTAGACCACCCACACACCATGTAATCCAAAATTTTCCATGGAATAATTACATTCTGAGTCCCTAGGTGCGTTCTGCAGATAAAAAATGATAATAATGCACACTGTGGAAACTGCAATATACACATAGTGTACTTTTACCGAATTCTGTATAATCAAAAATTTATTTATTATACCATTCAAAAATTATAAACATGTATTCCATGTGGTCATTGAGTTGATAACACATGCCATGTGATGAGTTATATATATATGTCTAATTAAGTTCAATGTAATGTTCAGATATTTATATTATGTATAAGTCATATTATACATATTACTCTACACACATTGAATAATTACACACTACATAAATACCATGTGATCCATGTGGTCATTAAGTTGATATTACACACAATGAAATTATGTGATAAGTTGTGTATGCCACATGACATAAGAGTAAAAAATATAAGAATGATATTTTGGCTCAAGACTATGACTAGTTTTTATTCCCATGAATAAATATAGTGAATATAGAATGATATTTTGATATTTTGTTCTTACATAAACCATACATTATCCATGAATCAATAATTCATGTATTTGTTAAATATCGAAAATTACTGTATCTCACTATTCACAAAATTCAAATATTAAAAAAAACCCAAAAACTCAGCCTAATCATTTTTCAACATGTATAATTAAAAAATGGAATCAATTTTGTGAATTTTTTTTTTCTAAATATGGTAAATTTAATTCTTAATTAAAATCATCATTTATTTGAAAAATATCGATTTTAAAATTACAACCGATTTTATGACACATTAAAAAAGTACTTAAGGTCTCATAAATCATATTATAATTATATGACAAAAAAATATTGATTTATGAATCTATTTTTTTTGAAAATAAATTTTCTTTTGAAATATTATATTAATTATAAAATTTTAAATGAACATCTACTATTTACAAAAATACCAACAGTTAATTTATCATTTTTAAAACATTTATTTACTTATTACATAATATAAATATATCACGTTTTCATTTATAAGATACAAAAATTTTATTTACACTTTGATAGGTGAGGTTACTATTAAAATCACAAATAGACTATTAATATAATGAAAATGATCGTTTCATAAAAATCAGAATTTTGTATTATTCACTCTAAAATAAATATTTTCAGAAAAATACCAAAATTTTACCCTAAGATAATTTTGACATTAGAATTAAAAAAAATTAAGTTTATTATATTAAATATAATTTATAAAAGTTTCAAAATTTAGTTTTAAAATATGTGAACCATTAAAAGGTGGTAAGACTTATTTTTAGAATATATATTTTTATACTTAAAATTATATTTATTCTTATCTTAAGCCTATCACATTATTGATTGAATTTAAAAATATTTCATTGAACATGTAGTATATAAATTTCATTAATATATTTAAATAATAGTGATTAAATTAATTTATTAAGATAAATTTACATTGTGGTCATAAATATAATTTTTATAAAATTACATCCTTCATGTTCAATTGGTTTTTATTTTCATTTCTAATTAATTGGTAACCAATTAATACATTTTATATAAATGTGTAAACTATTTTTTTATAATTTAATTAATCCATTTCATTCCCACCATTCAAATGACTAGTTCACAATAATAATATTTAACCATTTGTTTATGCTCAGTGTTCTTTGTAACTCAAGCTATCAAAGAAGTTAAATTTCAAAAAGAGACATACCATAAAATCTTGGGGTGTTACAAAGGATGTGTTTATGTATATAAATTTTCAGAATTATGATATAGTAGTATTTTATAAATATTATTAGAATCATGAAACACCTAAGGATCATTCTATATTATTTTTTTTTCAAAATTTGAAAACATATGTTAGATGAAATCGATACCTTTGAAAAATTACATAGTGAAAAGGTGATAGTTTTTGGGAGACATTTATTGAGTTTCAATAAATTTTTGAGGTATATGTAACCCTTAAATTTAAAATATGAAAATTTTATTTGAGTACGAATGCCTTTACTCATGGTTGACATAAGTTTAAAGGTATTTATAACATTTAGGGTTTATATGATCTCTATTTTTGAGGTAATTATGGGTTATTTCAATTTGAAAACATATGTTTTATCATATAGATAACAATGTAATTGGAAATTTATTTAGATATTAAATTATTAATGTTATATCCGAATAGGATCACTATAATTTAAAGGAACATTATAAGAAGGAAAACAAAATATTGTGGTATTTTATTTGAGGAATAAAGCTTGAATTAACTTTTGGTGTCACATATGATTTTATTGTGCCATTATAGTGATTCATGTTATTTGTGGAAATTATTAGCATATTTTGGAGATTATATGATTAGGGAATATACATTTTTTATGAGTCTTTAAGAGTGATTGATTTTATTTGGAGGTAAATGCTAAATTTATCTTGGAAGAATATGTAATCAATTTTTGGGTTTCAATATTAGTCTGGAATATTTAGAGGAATTTCAAGGATAGTTATTTATCAAATTATCTCAGTTTAACTTTGGGTATTAATATTTAATCCTAGTGATTAAAGTAATTTTTCTTCACTTTAAGGTTTATTCATTTTTGGAATTATCTTACCTTGTACTGACCAATTTGTTTTTCTTTAATGTATAAAGACATGAGGAATAACTTGTTATAATTTTGTGGATTATGTGATTCATTAGAAGTTTATTTTAGTGATTTAGGCATGAAAAATTAATCTTGAATACTCATCATTTAGAGTGAAAGATGAGTTTTTGGGGATAATTGATTAAAGGATGAAATTTTACTTTTCAAGTAAGTATATTCCCATAATTTCTTAGTTGATATAATAAACGAATTAATTCTCTTTAGGAAAAGTATCTTGAAAAAAAAGTTATCATATTACCATATTTTTTGATGAATTGATAATTTTTTCACACCACCTTGGGTTGTAGTTTTGTGGTCATCAATTTTATCATGATAATTCACTTTCTTGTGATTCAATGTTCTCTACCACTCTCCATAATTATTTGGGAATTAATTGTTTCTACCATGTCCATATATGCACTTACCACTAATGTTATCCTATTTTGAAACACAATATGTTCTATTATAGACGACCATCATACTTCCCTTTCACTCTTTTCAATAGGAAGTTTTATTAATCCTTTTTACAATTTGAGATTTCAATAAGGGTATTTTAAAATTCCAACCTTTGATTACTGATATCAAGATAAAATTTTGACGATGCCATTTCTTAAAGGGGGTATAATTTAATATCCTGATATTTTTTTAAAGGAAATACTATGTTCGATAGCGTATAGTATATGAGACTCCAAGATTAAAATATAATGATATATTATTATTTAAATGTTACCATTATAACCTAGTTGTTAAATTAGAATAAATGAATAGTATTGACCAAATTATGAAATATATGATGGTCTTACTCATTACTAATGTATTAATTAATGTTTATGAAATAGGCACTCAATTTTTAGTAAAGTCATTTTATTTTCCAAAAATATGTTTTCTTAAAAAATGGTTTTAATTAATTTTTATAATTGAATATTATAATATTTTTTTAAACATTTATAAATGTAATTTTATAAAAAGGATATAATTTTTTAAACCATAATTTCAAAACAATCTTATGATTAATTTTTAAAATTTTTCCAAAATAATTGATTTTTCAAGGAAAAGTAAAAAATACTTAATTTTATTGAAAATTGTATCTTATTTTCAAGTATTTATAAATTAAAATTATATTTGGATCAGTTTTAAAATTTAATTAGTTTATTTTAATTTAAAATAATCAAATTATGGTTTTTAAATTAATTATATACTTTAATTTAGTATAAGAACACTATATATTTAAAAAGAGCATTTTTCTAAAAACCAGTTTTTCATCACATTTTGCTGGTTTAATTTTAAAATAAGATTTTCCACTTGTATGTTTTTAATATTTAAAAATGGATTTAATATTTGGAATCAGGGAGTACAAATTTTGAAAATATATCCCTTTTATTTTTATTTATTATGAATATTAACCTTAGTAAATATTTATTATATCGGTAAGGGTAAATCAAGTATTCAAGGGTTAAAAATAATATGATAAGGACTAGAAAATGAGAATAAAACTTTCCTTAATTTTTTTTTACTATTCAATTTCCCCCATAATAATATAATATTTAATTTTATGGTATTTTTTTTCATTTGTATGTGATTATGACCTTTATAATATTTTATGTAAAGAAAAGTAAAAAATGTCACACTATTGTTTTTAATAACTATAATATTTTTAACATGGGGATAATCAGAAGATATTCTATATTATAAATATTAATTTTAAATACAAATTATTTATATTCATTATGGTAATTTTTTTTAATTTTTAGTGAATAAATAATTACCTTAAATTCTTACACAACGTAAACACAGTAATTATTCAATTAATGGAAAAATAAATTAAATGATATTAAAGAATTAGAAGTAATATAATTTGAAGGAATTAATGTTATCCATGAATTTTATAGAAAAATATAACATTTTAGGGATATATAAATATATTTTATTGGAATTTATTTTGTTTTATTGATGTTATTAAAGTTAAATTAAATAAATGGTTCTAAATTTGACAATATTGATATTTTATGAAAATAATATTTTATTAAATAATTTAAAATTATTTAAAACTCTTTATTTAAAAAAGTGTCTAGTATATGGTTTAAAATATCAACCATGGTCCATTTATGGTTCTTTTTTCCCTTTATAGAAACTATGATGACCCTTAAAAAGTAAAAAACCCTGTTGTTGTGGTAAGTATGAAAAAGGTTAACGGGGTTTAAAACCAAATAATGAGGGTAAAAATACAGTAAAAATTTGTAAAAATTTAATTTTAATAGATTCTTTTGTCTCATAATAATATTATATTTTAATATTAACAGTTTTGATCTATTTAGAATTGAAAATTCATTTATATTAATATAATAATTTAGAAAATTTCAAGAGTGACCCTCCCCTATCTTATAAAAGGGCATCTCTTCTTCCATTTATTTCATAGTTAAAGAAAAATTTGGTTGAGAAAAAATCTACCAAAATACCTTCCTTACATCCATACTCATATCACAGAATCTTATTTTATCATAAATCTAATCTAGAAAAGATTTTGGTGTAAACCTTAAAAGGTTGTCCAAAGAAGAGATATCTTTCTTAACCAAGTGTTTTTGTTTTATTTATTCTTTTATCTCATTAAAATATTTTTTAACCATTATGTGATAATAACATAAGTATATCCAATATAATTATATTTTATTATTTTAATTTAATAACTTATATCCATTTATAACCTCCATCAAGTGGGAAATGAATCCATCGTTTGTGTGTATGAAGGACTACCGCCTTGCAGATTGATGTAATTCATTTTCCATAAATGAATCTCATTAATAGTTATAATGATAAAATTAATGTTTAAATATTATATTCATTAAATATTTATCATTTTTAAAAGATAACATATCATATAGTTTCTTACCTTTCCATTGACTGAAAAATGATAACGTTATTCGTGCGTAAGTATGAACTACCGCCTCTACAAGGCGATGCAGTTTGTTTTTCTTCACCACATCACATTTATGATATATAAATATATTTAAATAAATAATATTATATTTATGATATTATGATCATTTTTTAAAGATATACTGATAATTACCTTCTTTCTATAATGATCGTTGAAAAATGGAAATGTTACTCATGCGTACATACGACCTACCATCTCAATGATTATAAAAAAGTTCATTTTTCATAACCATATTTAATGGTTGGATTTAAAAGTATAATTGATTTATAAAAGTTATAATTTCATGATTATTATTCTAGATATTGTTGAATAATTTTCTATTTGACCATATTCAACCTATCAATCTCATTCTGGACTTATGAACCGAATATCATCAAAACATGCTACATAAACTTAAATGATTAAGAAATTGTATATATACTGGTATTAAATAAAATAAAATAAAAGAAATAATGAAATTGAAAAATGTTTCTAAGAAATTAAATTAATTAACACATGTTTTTTATTTATAAAGATAAGGAATTTGTGTGACAATTCGAACTCAAGGAAAGGGACACTAAAACTTAAATGGCCGTTTTAAATTTTATAATTATTTATTTTAAAAATATTTCTTTTCCATGTAAATATTTTTAAAATTATTTTATGAATATATTTATATGGAAATAAAATAACTATAAAGGGAATTATATTCTAATTTATTTCAAAGGTTTTCAAAAAGGAATATTTTTACAGAATGTTTAACTTTCTTTATAAAATATAAAAGGAATGTTATATTTTAACACTTACAACAGCAATAGATTTTTTTTGCTACCATAACCATTATTTAAAGTTTGGATTCCTTTACAAGATTTTATATTTTCTTCAAAGAAAAACCCTATTTAAATTTCTCTAGGTATTTTTTTATTGAAAATGTATTTTTAAGAGAAAAGTGAATTTTGATATACACAAGTGTTTTCCACACAAGTTTAAAAGAGGTTTTCAAGGATTTTATTAATGATATGGTCCTTGTACATTATTTATGAAGGTTTGATGTATCACCCTCGATTTCAAGTAAGTAACCCTTTACTATGATTTATAAGTATGTAAAGTATATGGGTGAAGTTTGGGAGAGTTTGGAGAAATTGTGGAGTGTTTTTGAGGATTTTCTATAGGTGTATAGTTTGGGAAAATCATGCAACACTTATAGGAAACCATGAACAATGATACATGGGATAAAATGAAGGTACACAGGTAGTGCACAA
Source organism: Viscum album (assembly GCA_963277665.1). Lineage (NCBI taxonomy): Eukaryota > Viridiplantae > Streptophyta > Magnoliopsida > Santalales > Viscaceae > Viscum > Viscum album. The sequence goes on from OY728140.1 coordinate 661,557,679, forward strand.
CTTGTCTAAACTGTGTAGAATCCTAGGAAAAACCATGCTTTATTGGACAGTTAGCTTTGATATGGTTAGAACATGGTTTTCTAACTGTGTGATCCAATCATGTGAGGTTCATCCTTGAGGTATTATATGGCACATGGTTAGTTCATGGTTTGTCTAACCATGTGACTAACCATGCTCGAGTTAAAAACCAGATCCAAAAAGTGGATTTAGGTTGTTTATGTGTTTTAATGCATCTCCCCCCCCCCCAAAATAGTCCTAACTTGTGAATTTTCTCTCTAAAAGGATGGAAAACCTCTCCCTACTAGTTTAGAAGCTATTAGGAGGTGTTTCTTTGTGCGTTGAAGCTAGATTCTTACGGAAAGTTATTGTTCTTGGTGGTTTTCCATGATTTTCCTTAGATCTACTTATCTATCTCTCTCATTTTCTTAGATATATTACCAATATGGATATATATAGGGTATTGTATGCCAAATATGATTATATTTAGCATTTTCAATGATAGGGGAAGATATTTAAGGTAGTTTTTTTGGAGTTTCAACCCGATTTTGTGGGTGTTTTTTTGTTATTTTCCATTTTTTCCAAATATTTTGAGGTAGGTGGCTTCACTCTCAACTCATCTATTTAGAATATGATGGATTGATTTCAAATTAATGGGTTTTCTTGAAATTTATTTTGAATCCACTATGAAATTATTGGTAAAAAACCTTCTTGAGAGATGGTTTTTCAAAATCGGGAAATTTGGTGTTTTATTAGAAAGAGATTTTGGAAACATGATTTTAAAATTATGATTTTAAAATAATTGATGGTTTTGTTATATGTAAAATTGATTTTCAATAAAAATGTTGTTTTATTGAAATGGTTTGGGTATAATTGGGTTGGCATGGTTGTGTGGCATGTGTTCATATGCATTGGGATGGATAAGGGTGTGAAGTACCCCCATCAAAAGGCTGGGATAGATATGGGTGTGAAATACCCCTGTAAAAGTGGTTCACTAAGTGAAATCTTAGTGAAAGGATGAAACAACACTCATGAGTATAGGGAGGTCCAAGTTTCATGCATTTTTGGATGTATGTATATGTTTAATGGAATGGGTTATGCCCAAATGGGTTTTATGAATGGTTTTAAAACATTGTTTGGTTGCTTTCCTTAGAATTCAATATTTTTTATGAAACTATTTTATTATGGAACTTGTTTATATTGTGATATAAACTGTTTAGAATTTTTTTATATAAACTATTTTATATAAATGTGTTAACATGTTATATCATAGTGGCATGAGTATGGAAGTCATTTGGGGAAATCCTACTAAGCATCATTACTCACCCCTACCTTGGCACTTTGATTTTTTGCAAATATCATTTATTAGTACATAGGAAAAAGGTAAAGTATCACACTTATCTAGTAGTTATTAGCGATACTTATGATTTTTGGTAGAGTTGGAGCATAGATCTTTTTGGAGATTTGTAGTTATCATTGTCTTTGAGTTTTTTGTTTTTATAGCATTATGCTGTGTACTTGGTTATTGTGTAGTATTCCGCTGTGGTACTCTTGTGTAGTTTGAGTTTGATATAGTGGTAATTATTTAAGATATCATTCATTAATACCATGCATTAAGTATTAGTATATTTGGTTATGTATTGTTTAGTTGGTTGTTTTATTTTTAAAGATAAAATCATCCCCTAAATTGTAAATGAAGCCCTTGGCATTTATTGATAGCCTTTGGCATCTTGGGGATGTCGCTTAAGGACAAGTAATGTCTTCCTGCCTTATCAAGACAATAAGGAGGGGAGTGATGTTACAAGTGGTATCAGTCTTTATCATTTAAAATATATTTGAAGAACATGTGGTATTATCTTGTTCAGTCCTTGACTAACAGGTGGTCATCAGTTTTGATGGTCTCAGAGTTGAAATTCATTCTAGTCTATTCCTTGTGTTGGGTTGGTAAAAGGGGTATTATTTTTGGGAATTGAAATGTAGAGTATAAAAATACACAGCTAACCTTTTTATGTTGAACTTCAAGTTACCAGGGAGTTGGGTACATAAGTGTTTTGGATACACGTATAGGATTTTGAAATCTCATTTTCATGGGGTTATCCAGTGAGACAAGCATGACATGCATTAGAGGAATGACTTCCAAATAGGAGTGAATACTTCATTTTGAGTAATTATTTGGCACAATGTGTTTATTTTTGAAAAATGTTGATTTTTTTTTTCAAATGTGAGATTTTGAAAAGAGCATGATTGTTATATTTTGAAAATGATTTAATTTTCAAAAGTAAGTGAAATTTTTAAAAAATTGTTAAATGTGAAAAAATATTGATTTTAGAAAGAATTATTATGATATTGTGTTATGATTGAATTTGAAATACTGAGAATTCAATTAATAGAGAGTGAGACATAAGGTGTATGTTGTGTTTCTAGAAAATGACACTTGGTAGGTGTTGTAGAAACCAACTGAAGGAAGCTACTGAGAATGTGGTTTCACTTGAGCCATAGGTGAACCAAAAGATAGTTCAGAGTATTGTTCAATCATTTCAGGCTATGGATAGTGGGAATAGGAGGAATTATCTAAGGAAAGTGGATCATTATGTCTAATTTCATAAGCATAATACACCTGTATTTATGGGTGATTTTGAACTGGAAAATACAGAGGTGTGGATGAATAGGATGAATCATATCTTCAATTTCATTGGCACACTAGTAGAGTTAAAATTAAAGATGGTGACTTATATGATGGATGATCTTGCATGCTAATGGTGGGACTTATCTGTTCAAGATAAATTAAACCATTACCTATCATGATATGATTTTTAGGAAATTTTTAACAGACAATTCTATCCTTATACGTTCAGAATTCAAATAATGATAGATTTATTTATCTTGAAGTAGGAAAATATTTATACCATGGATTATGTGGATAAATTCATGAATTTAGTGTGCTTTTCACCTGATGTTGCTGCTAGTGAATCCTTAAAGACACACATCTTTGAATCCAAGATGAGATAAAAGATTCACTCTAATATTACTATGCTCTGTATTATAAATTATACAGAGATGTTTAATAGAGAAATGGTAGCTAAAAGAGACATCTCATGAGATATGGTAGGAGGAAGTATGTTGATATCCATAGGAAATTCGGGAACTCTAATGATGGGAGAAATTAGAAGAGGGAAACCTATTTCCAAGGTGGGAGTATGAATCAAAATCAAACAGATGGATTAGTAAACATTCCTCCACAACCCAAGAGTAGAGTTGGATGTTTCCAATGTGGTTTTCTCGATCAAATAAAGTGAGAGTGTATGGAAAACCTAGATAATGCCACAACTATAATTAGATAGTACATCTTTAGTACTATTTTCATAGTTCTCTAAGGTTTGGTGTGTGGGACACTTCTCAGGTGTCAGAAAAATCGTATTCTTCGACAGGATGAGGGAAATAGAATCAATCTCATCAGTAGAAAATAGATAGACATAGTGATTTTAAGAATACCATGACTCCTAAAACAATGAAATCTCAACAAGTAAATAGAGAGAAAATTACGGTGACCAAACAATTATATTTATATGATAAGGTAATTGCGAATGATCATTCTAGACCATCTACGATGTGAGGTATAATTCTTTTGAATTCTACCCTTATGCAAGATTTGTTTGATATAAGTTTATATCATTCCTTTATTACTTATCATACTATTGATTTTATGAGTTTAAAAGTTGAGATGATGTCTTCTGTGGTAAAACTTCAAACTCATCTTGGTCAAAGAGAGTGTTGGGCCTTTGTGTTTAGAGTATGTTCTATAACCGTTGATGGAGTTGAGTTGAAATGGGATTTCTTTGTGTTTGATATGGATGTCTATGACATAATCCTGGGTATGGATTGGTTGACGAGGTTTAAGGATCACATCGAATTTTATAAATGAAGATTCATTTTTATGACTGAGGATGGTGTCAAGCATCTCTTTAAAGGATAATGAAATGTAAAGGCAGGTGCAACGGGCTTGTTGGCACAGACAGTTGGAGCGATATCCTACTAGTTGGCAGTGTTGATGTTGGAATTGATGTAAGATATTGAGAATGGTATTTTTCTAGCAATGATGGATTAGTTTCTAGATGTGTTTCCTAGAAATTTATTAGGTTTTCCAGTCATTAGAGAAGTGGAGTTTACGGTTGATCTCCTTATAGGGAATATTCCTATTTACATTCTATCTTATCACATGGAACCAACATAATTAAGGGAATTAATATTGTAGTTAGAATATCTGTAAAGAAAATGTTTTATTCGGATGAGAACACTTCTATGGGAAACATTGATATTGTTTGTCAAGAAGGAATATGGAACTCTTCAGCTATCTGTATATTATCACAAACTTAACCAATTTATGATAAATAACATGTATCTACTTCCATGCATTGGTGAGCTGTTCAATAAATTGGGGGGGGGGGGGGCTCAATGGTTCTCTGAGATTGACTTATGATAAGGACATCACCAATTGTGGGTTAGGAAGGAGGATATTCCAAAGATATATTTTAGGAGTATAAATAGACATTATAAATATGTGGTAATGAATTTCGGTCTTATAAATTAACCAACAATATTTATGGAATTGATAAATCATATATTTTAGTGATATCTGGATTCTTTTATTATAGTGTTTTTAGATGACATATTGGTGTATTAAAGGACAAGGGTTGAGCATGAGTAACATTTAGATTTAGTGTTGGAATATTGAGGGATCATCAAATGTATGAAAAATTATTAAATTTTGTTTTTTAGATATAATATGTATGTTTCCTTGGCTACGTAATTTTGGAAAGAGGTTTTTATGTGGATCTAGAAAAGATAGAGGCCATTACCTCTTAGAAACTACCAAATAATGTCTTTGAGATATAGAGTTTTCTTGTCTAGCTGGTTTTTACCAATGATTTGTTCATGACTTATCATGACTATCTTTACCTATAATAGCATTGAAAAAGAATAATGTTCCATTAAAAAAGGATGAGGAATTCCAGAAGTATTTTTAAGAGTTAAAAGTTTGCCTTTCATCAACACCAATCTTGATTTTTTCTGAATGAGGAAAAGGGTATGTGGTGTATTGTAATGCTTTGGGACCTAGGTTAGGATGTGTTCTCATGAAATGAGATCATGTTGTTATTTATGGATCAAGGTAATTGCGGGTGCATGAGAAGAACTACCCAACACATGATTTATATTTAGATACCATAGTTCATAATTTGAAGGTTGTGTGTCATTATCTCTTTGATGAGAAATTTATTGTGTTCATGAATCATAAGATCTTAAAGAATATTTTCTCACAATAGGTTTTGAATATGAGAAAATAAATATGGATGAAGTATCTAAAAATGTTTGACTTTGACTTAATGTATACACTGAGAAAAGGAAATTTGATGGTCGATGCATTAAGTTGAAAGTTATATACTCAGTTGGAAAAAGAAGCTTCAGATGAGTGGCAGTTTATGTCGGTCCTAGATGACATAGAATATGAAGACCGAGGTGATGTTGTGATTTTATTTTCAGTTTCATATTTTACTAATATAATAAATATGGTTAAATAGGTACAAAAATATGATATATAATATGTGTCTATAAACTCCTATGATTTCCTTTCGAGAGGCTTGTTTTTATCCTAGTTTTACCAACGCAGTGCTGAACAAGGATCAAAAGGGGTGTTCGGCCTAATTGCGCTGAATGAGGAGGCAGATACCTGTATGTTCACTACTTCCACTTCTGGGCATTTCTCCTCAAAGTAATTCCTTCGGAATGTGGCCTCTCAAGAGCAGTGAGATTTTTGGAGCAGTGTGGTCTGGTGTAGGAAGTGTCCATCAAAGCTCAACTTCCTTACCTGGAGGGTGAGACACCAGGAAGTTCCCACAAATGACAATGTGAAGTTGTTGGGTGTCAACTTGGCATCTAGATTCCACTTCTGCACAGTGCATAGGGAGGAGAGCGCCGTTCACCTATATTTTGAGGGTGAATGGGCCATGGATATCTAGGGATTTTTGGGGGGTTTTACTGGTCTTCTATCTACTGGTCTGTCTGGGGATTCCTTCATGGAAAAATGGTTTCATGGGTCGCTCGTCCCAGGTTCGGAAAGGGAGGAGAGAGCGATGATCCTTATTACAGGGTGCTGGTGCATTTGGAAGGTGTGTAACAAGGATATATTTGAGGGTGTGGCATCCACTGGCAGGTCGGTTATTGCGAGAGTTAAATCTCTACTGGTTGATATGGTCTGTGAGTTCGACCGCTGGAATGCGCCCCCCTCTTTGAGAGCTTTATAGGCAAATGAGGCGGTGATAAAACCTTTTATCTCAGGCCAGAGGGGATACTGGGTCCGATGGTCTCCACCAGTTATGGGTCTCAAGCTGAATTTTAACGGATCATGTCTTGGGGGCATGATGCGTGGAGGAGGGGTGGTTCGTGATTATAGGGGCAGTGCTCTTCTTACTTTTACTACCTTCTATGGGAGGGGAACCGCTCTTCATGAAGAGGCTAGAGAAATGCATATGGGTCTGAGCTTATGTGTTCAGAAAGGCTTATCCATTGACCAGGTGGAGACTGACTCCATGATAATTCATGATTCCATGAATGACAAAGGATCCACTCCTTGGTCAATTCCTTATATCATTCGGAGTTGTAAATCTATCCTCAACAACAAAAATTTTCATGTGTTTCACACGTGGTGCAAGGGTAACAAAGTGGATGATCATCTAGCCTCCATGGCTACGCTGGATCAAGGTTCCAACATTGTTTTCTTTTTAATGCTCTCCAGCTCAGCTCAGAGGGTGTTAATCTGATTGTAGGGGATCAACTTGGTCTTCATTATTTTAGACCCCCTTAGGGTTTCTTCCATGGACTTGTTCTTTGAATCGTTTTGTCTTGTTTTTTCTCAGCTTTTGTTTTTGCTTCGCATTAATAAAAATTTAACTTGTGTGAGGTAAAAGAAACATGTGGCTATGAATTAAAAAATCAATGGTGAGGAGAAAATTCAGGGATAGAGGCTGGATGAGAGTTTAGTGTTGTGGTTTTGAAATTGGATGGTCATACTTATGGCTTGTCAGGAAAAAATTCTTCATACTTACCACCATTAAATATGGTTTGTTCATCCTATAATATTTAATATGTATAAGGCATTGAAAGTACAATTTTTTTGGGTTGGAATGAAGAGGTAGGTGGATGATTTTGGTTAAAGATGCTTAACTTGTTAGCAAGTTAAGGTATAGCATCAAAGAATGATAGGTATGTTGTAGTATTTACCTATTACAGTGTAGAAATGGGAGAAAATATCTATGGATTTTGTAAAAGGTATCCCAAGAATAGTTCGGAAACATGATTCTATATGGGTGATAGTGGATAAATTCACCATGCCAACCCATCTAATCCCTATTCCTGAATCTCATATGGTGGAGGAATTATCAAAAATCTATATTCAAGAAGTGGAAAAGAGGCATAATGTACTAGTTTAAATAGTATTATACAAATATTTTAGGTTTATGTCTTGTTACTAGAAATACTTACAAAAATCCCTTGGTTATCAGTTGACAATGAGTATGACATATCACCCTTAGATGGATGGGCAATCTGAACAAATGATATAAACATTAGAAGACATGTTGCGGGCTTGTGTAATAGATTTTGGTGGATCATGGGAAGAACATGTACCTTTAGTGGAGTACTCATATAATAAGAGTTATCAAGCCTTGATACATATGGCACATTTTGAAGTATTTTATGGGTGTCCTTATCGTTCTCCACTTTGTTGGGTAGAAATTGGCAAGATTTCACTAGTTGGGCTGAGCCTTGTCAAGGAAACAATAGAGAAGATTCAATTGATCAGAAAATAAATAGAGATAGCCAAGAGTCAGAACAAATCATATGTGGATCATCGTTGATGTCCGTTGTCATTCTAGGTGAGTGATCACATGTTCTTGAGGATCTCTCCAAGGCTTAGACATCAAAGTTTAGGGAAGCAGGGCAAGTTATCTTCTCGATACATAGGCCCTTTTGAGATACTTGAATGGGTTAGAGAGGTGATATATCATTTGGAATTAGAACCACTGTTTAGTGTGGTGCATAATGTTCTTCACGTATCTTAGTTGAAAAAGTATCATCCTGATCTTAACCATGTGATTATATGGGATCACGTTAACCTAGAGTCAGATGATTTATTGGTGCACATTCTAGTGTGGATTGTGGATAGGAAAGAGAAAGTATTTTATGAAAAAATCATTGGTCTAGTGTGAGTTTTACAGAAACATGTTTAGATCCAAAAATGGACTTGGGAATGGGAGAAAGAAATGAAAGATATATGTCCATAACTCTTACAATGAAATGATGGTTTTTTACTTTTTGAGTATGGAAAGACTAATGGTAGGGAGAATGTAACACCCCTAGCTTCAAGTAAATAACCCATTTATTTATGATTTTTAAGTATGTAAAGTATATGGGTGATTTTTGGGAGAGTTTGGATAACTAGTGGAGTGTTTTTTGGGATTTTATATAGGTGCACTATTTTATAAAAACACGAAACACCTATAGGAAACTATTCACAATGAGACAAGGGATAAATGGAAGGTGCACGGGTGGTGAACGGTTAATCTAAACCATGTGGAATCCTAATAGAATATGTGATTTGTTGAAAAATGATATTTGGCACGGTTAGTGAAATGTTTTCTAACCATGTGAGCCAACCATGTGAGGTTCATCCTTGAGGTAGTGGCTATCTCATGGTTAGCACATTGTTTTCCTAACCGTGTGACTAAACATGCATGGGTTAAAAACTAGATCCACAAAAAGTAGATATAGGTCTGTTATGTGTTTTAATGAATCATTTGCCCCAAAATATCCCTATCTCAGTATTTATCTCTCTCAAAGGTTGGATAACCTCTCCCCATCAGTCCAGAAGTAATCCATAGGTATTTCTTGGGGCTTTGAAGCCAGATTCTTAGGGTAAGTCATTGTTCTTGGTGGTTTTCCATGGTTTTCCTTAGAGATACTTATCTCTCTCTATATTTCTTAGATATATGCTTTATTTGGATATATATAAGGTAGTTGATGCCAAATATGATTATATTTGTATTTTTCAAAGACAGGGAAAGATATTTAAGCTGGGTTTTTGGATTTTTAACCCGATTCTGTTGGAGTTTTCATGATGTTTTCCATTTTCACTAAATCCTTCAAGGTAGGAGGCTTCAATATCAACTCCTCTATTTAGAATATGTTGGATTGATTTAAAATTCATGTTTTTTCTTGAAATTTATTTTTAATCCTATTTTCTATGATTGGTAAAAAAATTTCTTGAGTGACCGTTTGTAGAAATTGAAAAATTTGGTGTTTTGTTGGAAAGAGATTTTGGAAACACAATTTTTAAATGATGATTTTAAAATAATTGATGGTTTTTATATGGAAAATTAGTTTTCAATAATTTTTTTTATTGAAATGGTTTGGGAACACTTGTTTTGGAGTGGTTGTGTGGCACATGTTCATATGAATTGGGAAGGATAAGGGCGTGAAGTACCCCAATGAAAAGGTTGGGACATATATGGGTGTGAAGTATCGTCATCAAAGTTGTTCTCTAAGTGATGGATTAGTTAAAGGATGACTCACCCCTCATGTAATATCCCACCCCTTCTCATTGTATTGATAGGGCAGTGATACGTTACTAGGCCTTTAACGACATACCCAAGATGCCAAAGGCCGATAATAAATGTCGAAGGGATTCAATACATGTATGGGACGATTTCCCCTTTAAGAATAAAACAACTAAACAAAAAATCCATAACCAAACAAACCCATATATGATTAATGATAAAAATTAAAGACAAATCAACATTTCATTTATAAAAAACGTATGAAATTCAAGTACCACAGCGAAATACCAGAATATCAAAATAAGCACCAGAATAAAAACTAAAAAAACTCCAAGACAACCATAAGACTCTAATCTCCACAAGATCCATTCTCCAAATTCTCAAAACAAAACAAGTATCACTAGGTAGTTCTAAATATTTTTGATACTTTACCTTTTCCCATGTCCTAATAGATAATATATATAAAAGTAATAAAGTTCCAAAGTAGGGGTGGGTACTAAAACTAAGTAGATTTTCCCTAATTAATTTACTACTCATGCCAGTTGGATAGAAAAGTTAGCAATATTTATTTAAAATAGTTTATATAAAACAATTTCAAAAAAATTTTATAACTAAATATAAACATGCCCCATATCAACCAATTTTCCAAAAAGATCCATTTTCCAAATAAAGAAACCAAACAATGCTTTAAATCCATTTCACAAGTTCCATTTTAAATCACCATTAAATTCCACATATCCACACCACAAACCATGCATGCATCATTATGAAATTTCCATACTCATGAGAAGTTTCTTATTGATCTACCAAGTTATCACAAGGTAATTATATCCCATTTTCCATTACACCTTTGTCACCAAGCAGAATATCACATTTCAACCAAGCCTCGTAAATAAAATATGAACACACACACCAAGTATGCCCAAAAACCATGCCAATACAAACACTCCAAAACCATTTCAATAAAAAACCTTTTTATAAAAAATTATTTTATCAATAATCAATTTTAAAAATTCAGTAAATCCATATTTTAAAATAAACATTTTAAAATTAAGAAACCAAATCACTTTGAACAACAAATTACCACGATTACATAATTTCACCAAATACTATAAATAATTACTAAAGTTTATTTATATAATGATTTACACCACACTTTCACAATCAAAATCAATAGATTAAACCAATTTGAAACCAAGACAACCAGTTATATCAATAGGAGTTGAGAGTGAGGTCACCTACCTCAATATTTTTTGGAGAAAATGAGAAACAACACGAAAAACATCACAAAAATGGGTTGAATATCCTTGAACCCAACTTAGATCTCCTCTACTATCATTAAGAATGACAAATATAATCATATTTGGCATCTTGAGCCTTATATCTACCCACAACTGGTGTAGATCTAAGAAACCGAGAGAGTGGGCGAAGTAAATCTAAGAAAAACACCAAGAACAACCAATTACCATGAGGAATCAACTTCTAATCACCAAGTTAAGAATTTAGATCACCTCCTAATTGATGGGAGGACCTTACTTGACCTTTTATAGAGAAAAATACCAATTTAGGGCCATTTTGGGGCAAAAATGGGGCATTAAAACAAAAGGATGACCTAGATCCACTTTTTTGGATCTAGTCTTTTTAACCATGCACTATTTAGTCATATAGTTTAGAAGATCATGCATTAACCATGCATTAGACACTACCTTAAAGAAACCCCCCGCATGGTCAAATCGAATAGTCTCCAAACCGTGCACCAACCATGCCAAAGACATTGCCTCAAAAAGACCAAATCGAAATTTCGAATCACACAGTTTCTCCTAAGTGTATGCATGGTTTGGGTAAATAGTGCACTACCCATGTGCCTTAAATTTTCCCCATGTCCCACTGTGCATGGTTTATTGAAGACGTTGAACAGTTTTACCAAATCGTTCACCAACCTTGAACTTGTAGAAATTCTCCCAAACCCTCCAAAAGTTCTCCAAACTCTCCCAAAATTCACCCATATACATTATATACTTAAAAATAATAATTAAAGGGTTACTTACTTGAAATCGAGGGTTATAAATTCTCCCCACCATTGTACTTTCCTTCCTTGGAAAGTAAAAGACCATTGTTTCCCTGATAGAGTTCTGACTACTACTCTTTAATTTTCTTCTCACATTCCCAAGTCTCTTTCAGAATCTGATCATGTTTCCACAAAACCCACACTAGACTGATTCTTTTCCCTGTAAGACTTTATCTTTCCTATCCATAATCTACACTGGGATATGTAACAATGAATAATCTGGATCTTGGTCAACGCAATCCCATTTGATCACATAGTCAGGGTCAGTCTAATACTTTTTCAATTGAGATATGTGGAACACATTAAGAACCACACTAAACCATGGTAGAAATTCCAAATGATATGTCACTTCACCAACCTATTCCAATATCTCAAAGGGCCAGTGTATTGAGGAGATAAATTCCCATGATTCCCAAAATGATGATGTCCAATCCTTGGAGAAATCCTCAAAAACATATGGTCACTCACTGTGAATAACAATGACCATTGATGATGATCCACATAAAATGTATGATTATTTTGAGCCATCTCCATCCGTTTCCTAATCAAATGAATATTATCCATTGTTTTTTGGTCAAGTATTGGCCCAACCAATGAATTCTCACCTAATTCCACCCAAAAAAGTGGAGAAAAAAAGGAATCTTATACAATACTTCGAAAAGATCCATATGTATCAATACCTAATTGCAGTTGTTATATTATAACCCCAAAAAAGGAATGTGATCTTCCCATGAGTCAAAAAAATCCATTACAAAATCCCAAAACATGTCTTCCAATGGTTTTATCATCCGTTCAAATTGGCCATCCATCTAAGGATGATATGCTGTACTCATAGTCAATTGATCCCCAAGGGATTTCTGTAAGGATTTCTAGAAATAAGACATAAACCTAGGATCTCTGTCTAACACTATTGAAACTGGTATGCAATGTACCTTTAACACTTATTGGATATATATTTTGGACATATCCTTCACTGTATGAGTTTCATGAATAGGGATGAAATGAGCCAAATTTTCAATCCAATCCATAATCACCCATATGTAATCGTGTTTTCAAACCATTTTTGGGAGAACTATAATAAAATACATAGTTATATTCTCCCATTTACACACTGAAATAGGCAAAAACTGCAACATACCTATTGGTCGCTGATGTGATACCTTAACTTCCTGACAAGTTAATTATCTCAAAACAAACTTAGCCACCTTCCTTTTTACAACAACCCACCAAAATTATTCTTTCAAGGCCTTGTACATCTTCTTTATTCCCAGATGAAAAACCCATATTGAAAGGTGGTAAGCATGAATAAGTTGTTCCTAAAAAGTTATAGGTAAAACCATATGATGTCAAAACCAAAAAACTAAACTACCATCCAATTTCTAGCCCTCAATGGTCTCTCCACCATTGAGTTTTGAACTCATTATAAAAAATTCTGTAACAGATGTCTATGCCTCATTTACCATCTTTACCAAATCATGAACAAGAGAAACTAAAAATAAAACTATAACATCACCTAGGTATTCACATTCCACATGCATGTCAACTAGGACCGACATCATCTTCTACTCATAAAAAGCTTCTTTTTTCATCTGGGCATATGAATTTTTTCTTAATGCATCTGCCACCAAATTTCCTTTTCCTAGTGTATACATAAAGTCAAAGTCAAACATTTGGAGATAATCCATCCATATTATTTTTTTGAGATTAAAATACTATTGTGAGAAAATATGTTTTAAGCTCTTATGATCTGTGAACATAGTGAATATCTCACCAAAGAGATAATGACACCAAGTATTCAAATAATATATGACTATAGTTAACTCCAAATTATGTGTTAGGTAGTTATTATCATGAAAACTTAACTAATTTGAGATATAAGCAACAAAATGGTCTCCTTTCATGAGAAAAAACCCCAAACCAGATCCCAAAGTATCATAATACACCACGTACCCTTGTACTGATTATAGAAAAATCAAAATTGGTGCTGATGTAAGGTGAAATTTTATCTTTTTAAAATATTTATAGCATTTTTCAGTCCATTGGAATGGAATATTCTTCCTTTTCAAAGCTTTCATAGGCAAATATAGTCATGAGAAGTCATGAAAAATGTGTAAGGTAATAACCATCTAAACAAATAAAATTTTGTATCTCAAAGACATTATTTGGAAGTTTCCAAGAGATAACAACTTCTATCTTCTCTAGATCGAATGAAACACCTCTTTCAGAAATTACATGGCCAATAAAGTGTGTCTCTTGTATAAAAAAATCACACTTTTATAATTTGGAATAAAAAAAACGATCTCTCAATATTTCCAACACTATCTTCAAGTGTTGCTCATGCTCAACCCTTGTCTTTGAATACACCAATATGTCATCCACAAACACCACAAAAAAAGAATCTAGATATCACTGAAATATCTGATTCATCAATGCCATAAAGACCTATAGTGAATTCGAAAGACTGAAAGACATTACCACATATTCATAGTTTCCATATATTCTTCTGAAAGCTGTCTTCAGAATATCCTCCTTCCAAACCCACAATTTGTGATATTCTGATCACAAGTCAATTTTGGAGAACCACTGAGCTCCACTTAATTGATCAAACATATCATCGATGCATGGAATTGGATACCAATTATTTATCACAAATTTATTAATCTTATGATAATCCAAACACATCCTTAGAGTTCCATATGATTTCTTCACGAACAAGAATGGTGTTTCCCACATATACATGCTAGGAAAAATGAAACCCTTTCTTTATGGATCCTCAAACTACACTTTCAACTCCATTAATTTTGTTGGTTCCATTTAATAAGATAGAAGTGAGATAATACTGGTCCCTAGGAGAAGATCAATCATAAACTACACTTCCCTTACCGGTGGTAACAAAGAAATTTTTTCGAGAAACACATTAGGAAAATGATAAAAAAATTCCGGAAAATACTATTATTGATCTATTACATCAATTCCAAAGTCAAAACCACCAACTGGTAAGATATTGTTCCCATTTATGGTTCTAAAAATACCATGGCACCTGTCTTCACATCTCTTTCTCCTCTAAAGAGATTCTCAACACCTTCTACAGTAAAAAAACTAACTATTCTTCTATAATAGTCGATGCGAGACTTGAACATTTTCAACCAATCCATACCCATTATTACATCATAGACATCTATCTCCATCATCGAGAAGTCCCATTTTAGTTTATCTCCAACAATAATGATATAACCTGCTCTACACAAAAAGGACCGACATTCTCTTTGTCCAAGAGGAGTTCGAAGTTTTATCACAGATGGAATTATATCAAGTTTTAAACTTAGAAAATCAATAGAATGGGAAGAAATAAAGGAATACGATTCACCAATATCAAAAAATACTTTTATTAGGGTAGAATTCAAAAGAATAATACTTCTCACCATAGATAGTCCAATATTATCATCCATAATCACTTGCTCACCTCTATATAATTGCTTCGTCACTGCACTTTGTTCTTTATTTCCATAATAATATTTCCCTTGTTGAGGAGTCATGGTATTTATAGAATCACCATGGATAGCTCTATTCTACTGATGATTTTGGTTCTACTATGCTCACTCCATTGAAGTATACAACACCTGCGATACGAGAGAAGTGTCTTGATCACCTAACATCAGAGAACTACGACAATAAAATTGAATATTCCTCATCTTTTTGAAATTATGGCATGTTCATGGTGGTGCTGTACACTCTTGCTTTATGTGGTCAGAGGAAGCACACTGGAAACATCCTACTTTTTTTGTGGGTCTTAGAGGAATACTCACTGATCCATCCATATGATTCTGATTCACGTTCCCACCTTAGAAGTAGGTTCCCCTCTTCCTATTTCTCCCAACATTAGAGTTTCCAATGGTTACCATGGGTATAAACATACTTCCTACTCTGACATATCTTGATATGTCCCTTTCATCCATGTTTCGACTTCGAGGTGGCACATTTCTAGGTGGTGTGGAAATTTAACGATGAGGATCACCTCCCGTCCCTTTTTCTATAGAGACGGGTTTTTGTCGAGTTCACAATTCATTTTTTTACTTGTTCAATGTCATTATCCTTTAAAGAAGGTTGAATTAACCCTGCAGGAACTGTTGTTCCCAAAAAAATATTGCGGGGGGGGGGGGGGGGGGTTAAGCACTTGTGCAATCGGTCCTTCTCAGATATAACTTCCTTGTATGGTATCCAACACATTTATTCATGGATCCAAGAATGCCCGATGACCCTAGTATCCATGATTCATGGACCTATTTTCTAAAGGTAAGTGCTTGTTGATTGATGATTCAACCGGTGACACTTAAGGACTCCATTGGTCGAGAGGATGGGAGGTTAGACTCACCGCACCCTTACGGGGGAGGATTGCTTCCTATTACAGGACTCTATTATATATTTAAGTCGTGTTCATATGTTCGTGAATCCTTGGTTCATTCCTGAAGAGTGTGTCCATGAGCTACCCTTGATTTGTAGGATCATCGAAGGCATGCATATATTTGATGCTACATAGGTAATGATGACTTGATCCATATAATAAGGTTCTCTGGAGTTTATCGTAATCTAGGGGGGATGGAAGGTGGCTTGATGTTGGGATCAGACCCATAAGAAGGGATTCCTACATATCTTTAGGAGAGGAATCAGAACCCACGTAGTTCGTGTTGTATGGGGATTACGCATAGAAGCTTTCCATTGAGGGGTAATGGTTGGGTGGACCCTTTATGGGAGGGTACCCTTTTGAGATTGGGCCTTCTGGAAGGCATCCTAAGTATACTGGTTTGATCAGGAATCAGTGTTCTCATAGTATAGAATGTGTGGGGATTTCACATGGAAGCTGACCATTTATGGAGACATTATTGGGTGGAAATTTTATAAGAGGGAACCCTTTTGAGCTCAGGAATTTAGGTAGGTGTCCTATGTATCCTAATTTGGTCAAGAATCAGAGTTCTCATAGTTCAGAATGTGTGGGGCTTGCGCATGGGAGCAGCCCATATAAAGACATGATTGGGTGGACCTTTTATAGAAGGTCACCCTTTTAAGCTCGGGCCTTATGGTAGGAATCCTACATATCCTGATTTGGTCAAGAATAAGAGTTCTCATAGTTTAAATTGTGTGGATTTTTTAATCATCACAATCCTCTAAGACCACATGATTCATGCTCGGTGTGAGAAACAAGAGGATGTGAAAGATTCAACAATGCACATGCTTCCTCCCCTATTGGTGGGGGAGGTAGAGCCCATGGTAGAAGAGGCTGGGGCGACCATGGGAGAGGGCGTAGAGTAATGAAACCTTCACTGTGAAATGGAATTGAAGGTCACATGAACCTGCCTCGGAATATTGGGGACTTACCTTAGTGGTAGGGCCCCAGAGCACATTCTAGGAAGGGGAGTAGTTTTGTCCTCATAAAAGGGGGGATTGAGCATAACCCCTTTGACTGATAAATATTCCTCATTGAATGGAAAAGAGACTGATCACCCTTAATCCCTAGAATGGGGAGGTTCACATCAGCATCCCAAGGTTGGACTCTAGGTTACTGTGGGAATGTAGACCCATGGTAATTCCCAAATCTTTCACCGTTGTGGGGAGAGCCTTCATGACTCCACTTACCGTGGGTATGTAGACTCAAAGGGGCATGCTGATGCACCCTATGGTCTGATCATATGAGTCCAGTGGATTTATATGAGGCTTTTTCCTAATGCCAGAGGATTGGTTAGTGGAGGGATCATGGAGGACTGGACCGTAATGGAAGGGTGAGGTTAGAACCAGAGGAAATAATATCTAAAAATACCCCATTTTGTGTAGTAATTTCTTATGAGGTATGGGGGAGGATCTGCATGCCATAGTGGTATGTGAGAAGAGGGGATGTCCATGTACTAATTCAGTATGTGGGCATGGGTATAGGAGACTATGTACCATAGTGGTATGTGGCTCATCACGCCGCTTTGGGTTCCATCTGTGTACCGATGTAGTATGCAGTGGTGGGTTCAGTTCGCATAGCGGTATGCTATGTGGAGCACCATATTGAAGGAGGGTCCAAGGAATCATCATTCGTGGGGAATTCATCTGTGAGAAGTATTTGGTTCATAGTTCACCAATTAGGTTCACAGTTCTACTATTATTATTCAATTCCCCCATTTTATAGTTCGCAGCTGGCTGTACCTACTGAGGGAGAGGTTCGTGGTTCATGATTCTCCGATGAATCAAAATGGAAGCTAGAGTCTTCTCTAAACTCATTCTCCCAACCTCTGAGTCTCGCTCAAGATTTCATCACCCGCACTTATCTCTATCCATCTACCTCTTGTGTGTGTCGTACTTCTACTGTGCTCCTTTTATAGAGCATCGGAACAATTGTGTCTATTAGGCACGCGACACCATTTGAGGAGGCCCATTAAAGAAATATCCTGACCTGTAGAATACTTGGTCAACCGGGGTTTGCTAAGGATTTAGTTCATGATAACGGTTCGCGGAACCATACCCATTCGTTTCTTCCAAAAACCGATGAGTTTACGGCACAATACGCGGATTGACTTCATGTGCACAATTCCTTATGCAACATGGTTTTCGGACTGCCTTATTCACTGGACATCGTCTCATGGGCCAGTGGTTTGTAGATTGTTCTACGTACCTGGTGGTTTACGACCCAACTGGTCCATGTACCTTTCCCAGTGATGGTACATGGGCCACTTGAAATGCCTTGAAAACTTGAATTCCTTCAAGTTTCTTATGAATATTTAAACTCAATTTGAGTCCATTCACCTTGCTAGACTTATAGGATTACTTGATTCCATCTTCAAAGCGTTTGTGGGGGTATTTTCTCCCTTTAGACGAATTTTTAGGACCCTACAAATTCCACCCATCAGAATGGGGTCTGTTCGGAATGAAAAGAGGACTATTCTGATGTAGAAGAAGTCCTAAAATAAAATGGTTCATGGTAGAACAGATGGACCTAGTAGGAGGGGACTGTACCTATATATAGGGGCCCATTTCATTTGTATTTTACCATTTCTCGTGGAAAAAAGTGTTCTTGATTTTCCCATCTTCCTTTTCTCTTGCGTACTATGTTCCTTGTGAAAATTCTATTCGCGAACTTCTTCGTACGTATGACAAACCGATCTCCTCATCATTTATCTTGTCCGCATACCAAGTTTTGGATTTCACGAGTGGTATTGTATAATTTTAAGACTAAAATACAAATTTCGCTTAAAAGGATGATACGCGGTTGGCATGTCCACATACCAAAATTGATCTAGAGAACCAAACTTTAAGAACTAATAATCCAAACTTAAACTTTAATCTACAATTTCTGAACATGAAATTGATCAAGGCCTAGGTTTGCGGTATCCACTTTCCACAAACCTTTATGTTCACCGACCAACGATCTGTGGGCCAACGCTTCACAGATGGTTCATGTACCATGGCTGTACGTGGTGGAATGTGACCACGTACTGTATCTATAGGTGGGGTACCTCCATGTATCATACTGTATGCAGATTGTGGTTACTATATACCATTTCCGAAAATAGTATGCAAATCCTTTTGTGGACATATTTTGATTCCTTTAGCCATTCCTCCATAGTCTTCATCCAAAAAATTTTATTGGACTAACTTTTTGTACGCTTCTGGATCTTCCTATACAGGTTACAATTCTTGATTCATAGGCTTCTATAAAACGGATGAAAACAAGGGAAACCTTGGTAGATAATAGAAATGATCATATTCGATCCCACATCATTCCTCATGACAACTTCCTGAAAGACTTCTTTACACCATAGATCTTAGATTATCCATTATCCATACAATTTCTTATTTACAGCTTTGGTCTTCCTACCGACATGGCTCTATTTTTACCTGACCCTAACACCCCTTTCATCCTCTTAGAGGCACCGAAAGGTCATTATCATTCCAAAATTTCCCCAATAGGATAAATCATCACCTCTCCGATTTAGGCGAACATCTTCATTATAGGAGGCTCGACATGGACTCAGGGCAACTGTGGGTGTCGTGATGGTGTCCTGAGACTAGATGCCCAAGAATACCCATCCATTATCAGTATCTCCCAAGAAAATCCTAGAGGAAGGTGGAGAACCAAGTGGGATTTTCGAACCGGAGGATGCTTCACCAATGAGTGGTCCTGGGTGTTTTGGGTACATCAGAATTGTCTGGAGTCCCACAACTAGCTGGAGGCAGTGGGCTTGTACCAGGAAGCTTGGGTTTCTCAGTTTTCAATCTTCTCTCCAGGATAAATCCTTCCAGAATTTCTGAGTCGCTGGTGTTCAAGCACCAACACCTTCCACCTACTACATGGGGAGGTGGGAATTAGTCTATTATATATCTACCAGCTTGGAGGACTCCTTATCCTTGGATAAATCTATGATGAGTTTCTTCTGGAGGCTACCACATGGAATGATACTGAACACATGTCCCCTTTGACAAGGATTCTACTGGTCACGACAGAGGGATCACTTGATCATCCCCTCGAGGATCTCTCACTCATCCCATTAGAGGCATGGATAGGGTTATTCTTACATCCGAACGGACCCAAGCCAAGGGCTCGTAGTATTCAGACTCACCCGACTCGTTAATCCAGCCAAACTTTAGGTTTATATTATGCTACCCTTGAAGTAGGATGATATACCACATGGGGATACGAGCTTCACCCAGAGTATCACCTGCGATTAGAATAACAGGTTTCTTCACCATGTTTTTGAGCAGATGGATTTTTCCATCCTATGATGTATATACTACTATTTGGGCCTTCACTTTACTGATGGAAGACATAATGGAAGAGGGTCAGACCATTAATTTGGCCCTCCCCACTCTCACCCAGCTTTATGAATTATTGGGACAAATACAGGAAGGCAGGCCTCCACACTATCTCAACAGATCGTTCCAATTATTGTATGGGTGGATAGAGGAACACTTCTCCTGTTATGAATATCGGCATACCACAAGGGCTCCCCATTCATACTTTCATCATAATCTTCTCAACATTTATACTATTCATACCAGGTCTCTAAGAATTTTTGATGAAGTTGGGCTATTGAACGATGCTTCTCATTTCTCATTTTCACCGCATCCTACCCCTCATGGGTCATTGAGAGGTGACAGGGGTGGTTCCTTGGAGGAATGCTCATATCTCATCAACCTTCAGGACATGATACTTACTTCTTGTTTGGAATGAGTATTCATTTGTGAGCCGTACCTCCCCTACCGATTTCTAGGCAATTTGGATGCCTTCAACAGACTGCGTTGCTTCCAATTGTTCAATTAAGGGGAGAATCTCATCCCGTGGTTCTCCGTAAATTGTGGACTATGATGATGCATGAAGGTTCTACTAGGGAGGTTATCATTAATAACACAACGGGGCCAACCATTATGTCATTGGAATATTCCCAACTATGGACAGATTGTTACCCTGACGGGATGCTAAAAGAACTAGTTCGGTGGGTGCAGAAACCCTTGACCATT
Organism: Viscum album; assembly: GCA_963277665.1. NCBI lineage: Eukaryota > Viridiplantae > Streptophyta > Magnoliopsida > Santalales > Viscaceae > Viscum > Viscum album. The sequence continues at coordinate 661,578,844 of OY728140.1, forward strand.
TTCTGCCCTGTCCTTACCCCAATGACAATGATACACATTCATTATACCATGAAGAGCGCAAAAAATATGCCTTCTACTTCTTTCTCTGTAGCAGCCACTATGGATACACCTCATGCTCATACCCTTGTGGTAAGAAGGTGTTCGGTCCATCGTCAAAAGCGTCTGGGAGGGGTTTCATCAGTATAACCCATTTCAGTGGGGAGTGATTTTGACTACTCCCCTCCTACGGATATTACCGAATACCCTAATGAGGCTGACACTAGAAGAGTATCACCAGTCACCATGGAACCTGTGGATGGTCCTCCACACTCAACTCCAGGGGTTGAATCATCTGAGGGAAAAGAGAGTCCTCCATCTTGGGTGGCTTGTCTTGGGTCCCTTACCACTCTTAGGGCGATGCTTCCTATTTATAGGCATGTGGCTACGGGGGGGTGGGGGGGTCAAAGTACTAGTGTCATGGGGAGGCACCAGGTAGTGCATAAAGAGGCATGGCTCTAGTTGTGTTCCCTCACCATAGAGACACCCGTAGTCAATTTTACTAATGAGGGTTACAATTTTCTGCAATTATTCACTGAGATGGGTTCTAGCGGCTTTGATTATCAACAATTACAACTCCTCATCTTCCAAATAATCATTTATTGGTAAGTCCTTACCTCCTACAAGGATAAGATGACCAAGTTCAATTCTTCCCATCACCAGGTGGAGACCTTCCAAGACGTTTCAAAATAATTTGATCATCTCAAGGCTGAGGAGGTGAAGGCTTGTGATTTGGTGGACACTCAAGAGGAAAATCTACAGGAGTGAGAGGCCCATGAAACAAGGTTTAGGGAACAATTAACCTTTTCACCTTCCAATTATGAAGCCATCTAGAAGGAAGGGTAGGACCGGAAATTCATTCTGGAGTAGGTGCGTCTGATGGTCAAGGCTGAAATGAAGAAAATAGATTCTTTGGAGCAGACTATTGACAGCCCATGGAAATCACTTTCCATCCTTCTGGAAAGGGATAACAGATCCTTATTATAGTATCATCTCAAATCATGATATGTACTTTTTTTTACTCCAGAGAGGCTCTGAATTGGGGATGTTTCTCTGTTTTTTCTAAACTCAATGGAACTGATTTTGATTTTAAATATCTCTTTATTTTCCTTTTCCCGTCAACATAATTTCAATCAGGTATAATTTTAAACCATGACTTGAAACCAGTAAACTGAAATAATCAAATAGGGCTATAATTTTTTCTTGAGTTGCGGGACTCAGCGAGCATAGTTCGACTATTGCTGGGGTTTCATAAAAAAACCCATGAACTTTTATGTTTTTTTTATTACTGTAATTTTTGCATAAGCCTTCTTGGTATGGGCTTAGCGGGTATAACTTTGATTTTTCATAGGCTTCCCCTTGTGGGTTTTTGACGTAACAAGCTTTACACCTTTATTGATGGCTCAATGCATTTTTTTAACGAACCGATACTTGACTTTTACCCAGAGGTCCCTTTTGCAGATTTTACATCTGGTAAGTATGGAATCTATTTCATTGGTAGTTCTCATTCCTTCAAATCAAACTTATTACTGATGTTTTAGGTCGAACAGCTTTGACCAAACTTAATAGGGTAGGGCCTTGACTTGGGACTATTAGCTAATAATGTTCTAATATCCTTCATACATAGATTAGGGATTTTTCTTGACCCTTTATTTGTGGATTCTGTACATGCATGAGGCTTGGAAGACACTTTAGGCATACAAAGGTAGGAAAGAACTCTCCTAGGGATGAATTTTACTTTGAATGATGACTGTTTTTTGGGAGACATATGCAAATCCATTAGGGAATAATGTGCATAGTCAAGAAAAGGTGTCTGTAGGACACTGGCCTTCCATTTCCAATGACCTAGTGGGATTTTCAACATTTTGAATTTATTTTGAAGTTGGGAGCCATAGTGGGTGGCTGGTCCGAGTAGTGTTTCCTGAAAACATTAGGGACATTTATATAGGATTTGAGTGGGAAACTGTTTGTGCACATTTCTTACTTGCGTTTGGGAGAGATGATGAGTGTTCAATTCAGTTAAGAGTCTTTTTTATGTCAGGGGAACTTCGAAAGAAGGAGGTACATAAGCGGTTATCCAGGATTTTTCTCAAATCTGGGGTGTGACAGGACATGAATGCCATTTGAGCGTACAGAAGCTTGGAAAGGACTCTTTTAGGGTCAAATTTTCCTTTGATTGACGACAATTTTTGTGGGAGACATATGAAGAGCCACCAGGGCATAATGTGCCTAGTCAACCAAAGGTGTTCGCAGGACACTGGACTTCCATCTCCGATGTCCATTGAGGATTATAGAGATTGGGAAATTTCTGAATATAGTATGTGACCTTCGACCAAGGGTGCTCCTGAACACAAAAAGAGTCATTTTAACTGAACTTATCTGGGGAAACCAGGAAACGAGTGGGGTAACTCTTCTTTTTTATGCATATCAACTTCACACATATGGATGGGGTACCTTTAGAAACCTCAAAAGGGACCAGAGATGAATCAGGCCCATATATTCTGATATATCCAGGATATGTGTAAGGAAGAAAATGTAAACCATGAATTTGAGGGCCCTTGAATCATGAGGTATGGAACGAGGCTTCAAAGCCATTGGTCATACTGATATAGGAGAGGACTCTCCTAGGGATGAATTTTCCTTTGATTGACAACCATTTTTATAGGAAACACATGCAGAGCCACCGGGGCATGATGTGCATAGTCAATCAAAGGTGTCTGTAGGACACTAGCCTTCCATCCCACATGGAATTGGAGGGTTATGTAGATTCAAGATCAATCAGAGCACAAATTTTGAAATATAGAAGAAGTGTATTCAAACATATTGGGGACATTAGGGATGCGATTTACTCATGGAATTAAGTTCCCCTTATATAGATCTAACTCATATGAAGGGTGAGGAATTCGTTCCATCTTTGGGATACCTGGTCTTTTAACATCACATGGATAGAACACGAGGTTCTTCTCAGGGGAGGGAATTATGACATACCTTTTAGGGTCGTGCTGTTAGGACCAAATTCCTGGGCCGTTTTTCCATAATGCCACGATGGATCTCTCGCTGAAGCCCCTAAGCTCACATGAGCTATGCTTGGTGTGAGAAATAAGGGATTATGAGGATTCTGTGTCATTTCTTAGTAATAAAATAATCAAAATTATAGGGAACTTTTGGGCTTAAACCATTGTTATTGTAACACCCCAAGATTTCAAAGACCGTTATTTCTTCAAAATAATTCAATAACTGGCACTACACGTAACACCGAGTTCAAGCACACCATGACTTACCAAACTAGCCCTCCAAAAGCGGTTATGAATAGTATTAACTGAATTTTGAACTTTATATAATCCTTATAATTTTAGAATCCATATTATGAGTTTCTTAGACATAATGTAAGAACAAATTATTTTTTTTCAGATAAAAGAAGTATTTTTCAAAAATGTACTTTTACCAACTTTTAATAGTGAACCCTTTTTAAATCCAATATTTTAAACTTTTATATATTCAATTTGACTAAATAAATTTATTCTTTAGAATGGGGACATAAAAAATTTACAATGTAACACCCCAATATTCCACGGTACGCTTCTCTTTGAATAATACAGTAGCGTGTGTTGTACGCAACTTCGAGATTGTAACACACCGCGACCAATCAAAGTAGCTGTTATGAATAGTAATACCCACTTTTTGAAATTTTATACAATTTATATTTCAAAATGGACTTTATTTTTGGATTTGGAATATCAAAATTATACTAGGATGAAATTTTGATACTTTTCGGATAACTTTTATATTTTGATGAATAGTGAAAATTACTAAATTTTTATTAAAAAAAACATTTTTAATCAAAATAATTAATAGTGATAAATTATGAATTTGAGTGGTTGTAACGTATATTTAGAATATATTTTTACCATTTAATACAATTTTGTTCATAGGACATAATTTCACATTTAAACTGGACATAAACAAGTGTCAATCTTTTGATAGTTATTATCTCTTAAAAACACGCTTTTTGTTTTGACAGTGGGAATTAATTTTAAATTAATTTCTGAAAATTTTGTATTTTGAATTTGAAAAAATGGATTCCATATTTGGAATCAGGATTTCTAAATTGTGTAAATAGGTAACTTTCATTTTTAGACATTTTGAATAATTACTTCGGTAAATATTTTATTTACCATGGTTAAAGGGTAAATCTGGTAAATAAGGGTAAAAATAATAATATTATAATAATAATAAATTACCCTAAAATGCATCTTAACCCTATTGGTTGATACATGTTTGACCATGGGCATCTTTGGGTCAATTTTGGGACCCCATGGAGCCACTTGTAGGTGATAAGGACACTTTATATTAATTAAGTTAAAGTAAATACAAAAATGACATAAGAATATATCTTTTAGAAAAACAATTTTTACATAGGGTTATATATGTTATATTTTAGACTATAAATATTCATTATAAAGATAAAAATATTTCATACATAATGAAATTTTATTTATAATTTTTAGACATTACATAATTTAATTTATTTATGACACAATAATGATGCAATATTTTCCTTATTAATGAAAGAATCAAATAATTGGTATTATAAATGTTAAAATAAATATAATTTGAAAGTTTTGATGACATAAACAAATTTTATTGGTTAATATGACATGTTAATATTGTATAAATTAATTTTTTTCGAATTAATAAAGTTTTTAACACTTTAACAAAAATCAATTATTGAGTAGTGTCAAAATTGACATAAATGAGTTTTTAAAACAAATATTATATTATTAATTTATATTATATTCCTAAAAATCTAAGGTTATTCCAAAGGACTTATATACTTATTTGTGTATCATTAATGGACCACTTTGGGGTCTCTTGGATGTATATAGTACGTTTATTAACTATATATTATAAAAATACAAAGTGACATGGTAAGTGTTAAACTAATTAACCAAGAGTTAAAACTAAAAGATAAAGTTAATATAATGACCCAAAACTGTCTAAAATATATTTGTTGAAATTATTTAGACCCATACAAACCTTAGACTTTTAATAATATACTTTGTATCCATTAGAAACTGAATATGAATTTATTATAAATTAATACTTTAAGTTTTTCCTAAAGAGCCCCTCCTCCCCCTTATAAAAGGACACAACTTCTAACCAATTATTCACACCTTAAAATCATTTTGGTTCAGCCAAACCCTGCAAAATTACTCTCTAAACTTCTCTAAATTAAAACTAGAGGCCTTAGTTTTATCAGAAAGCCAACCTAAGGATCCCTTTTGATCAAATCAAAAGGAAGAACCCGAAGAAGAGGTAATGTTTTCACCACCCTTTTTCAAGATCCTTTCTTCTTCAACTTCTTATTTCTTTGTTATTACCAATATAAAATAATAACTCCAGTATCTTCTATATACTGAGATGTTATTATAAATATGGTACAACCATATTCAGTATTCTATCCATCCTTTGAATGACATGTCACCATACGTGCGTACGTACGACATACCGTCTCCACGTCGTGGTGTAATTGTTATTCAATACACTATTATTTGGATGGGTATAATAATGATGTGAAATTCATGTAAATAATAAATATAAAATGATAATTATTTTTATATATTATATACCATCCAATTATATATTATTTTAATATCAAAAGAGTGATATTGTCTCTCGTGCGTACGTACGGACTACCATCTCTACGAACGCGATGAGATTCATTCCCCATCGTATCCATTAAAGTATAATTCACATTTGATGATTAAAAATAATGTTTAAGGACTTGATATAATTATATATATGATTAAGATACAACTTATCCAAAAAAAAACATGGCTTATGTAACAAAACATATAAAAGAAAACGAGTAAGTTAACACCCGAAACGACGATAATACTAAGATATTATTAACAAAGCAATGTTAAATTATCATATATGATATCATATTAATGTATATGATTCTTGTATAATTTAATAACAATTATTTTTCCACTATACAGGAGGTTAACCTACCCTCAACCCAGGAAAAGTACAAGGTAAGGGTTTATTTCACAATCTCTTCATTATCCGAGGTTGTTTATACGTAATTATCTACTAGGACCTCTTTATCATCCACATCCATGTTTCTTAAAAATGTATTTCAAAAAATTCTTAACATTTTACAGAATATGGGTTAAATTCATTTATACCTTTGTTTGACTTTTTATAAGATGTTTATAATGGAATCTTTCCGTCATTTTCCAAACAAGGTCCTTTTTAACCTTTTCGACAAAATCAAGGAAAGAATGTTTTTTTAACTTATACGTCAGGTGCAGCTATTTTTCACCATTATAAAATCATCAAAGCTTCCCTTACAAGCTTATAAAAATATTTTCGAAGTAAATGTTTTATTTTATAATTATTTTACCTTTAAATTATTTAAAAAAAAGAGATATTTCTCTCAAATAGTTTTGATTTCATCAATGTCAACATCCTTTGATGTATTTTAAGTTTATTTGAAGTTGATTTATTATGATACAAAACTTACATATTGTAATGAAGTTTTTGTGATATGTTTGACTGTGGATGTTCTATTTTTATACCATTCATGGTTTATGGTTAAAGTATTTACATTTCATATGCTAGTTTTAATAGGAATGTTTATGATATGTTTAAACCTTTTCATATGAGGAATGTATTAGACTTAGTAAGTAACGGGTGGAGCCCGTTATAGCTCCTCGATGCATCGGTAGGTCTCATGAGACAACTAGACGTGGAATTGGCCATTGCCCTTTCCCAATTTGATTTATGGTTTTGGTTGAGGCCTTAATGATTTTAGACGTCTTGGCCGGGGCCTTGACAAAATGTTTCAGAATGTCCGGTATTATACATTCCCTCATTATGGAAATAATATTGATGGTTCATATGGTCATTCGCCTAGTAGAATAACCATTATTATGTTTTATTATGGAATTATTTAATCATCTCATATTCTTTCCATAAAAGTATTCATGTTTATTATTGGTAAGGGCATGTGGTTTTCAATTATTTACCATGCTTAATATTTATGTAATTTTCCGCTGCATTACTTACCCTCACTGACCATTTGAGCTCACCCCTTTCTTATGTTTCATTTTCCCAGGATATGAAGAAGTTAGTTATGAGTGACCTAAAGGAATAATCTAGGAGGCTTGGATGCTTCAAATGAAATATATTTTTGTTGTATTTCTCTTCAAGATGTAAAGTTAAACATATGTATGAATCTTGTTTCCAAGGCTACTAAACTAATCGGTCTTTCGAAGGCTTGATCTTTTGTGAACATGCCAATGTTATGTAATAATGCACCGACTCTGGGTAACTGGGGTCGGGGCGTTACAGTTGGTATCAGAGGAAGTTTAGTACAAACCTTGGAAGCTAGATTTAGATAAACTCTGATTAGAGCACATAGACCTAAGATGGACTTTGAGGATTAGTATAGAAGAACTTCCTAGAATTTTGGTATTGTAGAGATTTTGTGAGTTTTCCAAGCAATACATCCCTATCTGGATACAAGTAGGTAGAGGTGGCTCTAGCATAGATGTACCTAGGGGTAAAACCCGAAAACACCACTTTGAGCTAGACTCGAACGGGAACTGGTGCACAACAACGGGCCTTGCTGCACTCTTGGTTGCGACACTCCTGGGGGATATTCTTAGGATAATTATCATTTTCGTTAAAAACCATTATGAAGGGTTTATGAGTATATACTCTCTCAAGGAAGACATTTTTATGATTATGGATTATATCCATAAACTGTTTAATTTATGATTAAGTATTTTACAAGTTTGGGATTAGGTATTACTCTTCATAAACTAATCTAGTGTATGCCATTGTTTAGAAATGGCACCCAGTAGAAGGAATGAGAACTCCAGCAATACGCATGATCCAAAGAGTAAGAAGGATCATATATTTTGTGGTATTAATCCAGAATTTAGAAGGGAAATAGTCTCCCACGTGTTATCATCATATGAAGAAATAGTATCATGTGTTGATAAGATAAGTAAAGAGTTCTCAGAATCCTATGGATTCGAAGGGAAGCCAGAGAAGAAAATGATGGTAGAGAGAAGTACAGATAAAGGGAAGAAGGAAAAGAAGGATTTTCCCATATGTGATAACTGTGGAAAGAATCACCTTGGAAAATTCATGAAGGGAATGGGAGTATGTTATAATTGTGGAGAAAAAGGACACCACGTTCATGATTGAGATGGAAAGAAAAAGGTTTCAAATGTACAATGCTTCATCTGCAAGGAGTGGGGACACTACGCAAATCAATGTTCAAATCATCAGAGTACGCCCCAAATGATGCTATTGGATAATAATAAAGTTATGATACTACCACATATGAAGAGGAATGACTAGTGTTCTTATGTTGTTATTAAAGAATTATTTCATTTGAGTGTTGTATCAACGATGTAATGGTTATATGAATTATGGAGGTAAATAAGGATTGTACTGTAGTACTATTTCATTGAGGATTTGAGATTATATGGTACTATGAAAAGTGACTCAACAGCAAGTTAAACTTTTTTTGAAAATAATTGGTTGAAGGAAAGGTAATCCTTAATATGTTCTTGATACTAAGGTAGTAATTTTGGAATAAGAGATGGTTGATTTGGATAAATTATATTGGATATTCTTGACTACCTTAGCACTGATTAATGGTCTGTTTATTTCATCATTGTTGGAATATTCAAAGTTTTTGGATATAAGGAATATATCTAATATTCTTTAAGGAATAAGGGAGCATGAATGTAATCAATAAGGTTTTATGGTAATTCAGGGTGTTACCATATTTTAAAAGAATACATGATGAAGGTGTTCACATGATATTATGTGGAAAAAAAAGATCTTCATTGTGTTTACCTACCTTATAAATTTTGGACTGTGAGTTTGGGAAGAATTATTTTGGATAAATATAGTTTGATATTATTTTTGGATTTCCATAAAAAGGACAACACGAAGACCGTGTGACAACCCGCCACGTCGAAAAAAGCTGCTGGAATCGAACCCACACCCATAGTGCAATTGGGATTTATCGCATACTACTGGACTACGTGAAGTCCCTGGATTAAATAATGTAGTTTTTTTAAAGTTCTGGTAGATGAATTATAAATTCATTTTTTGAACCCTATACGAATAGGATAAATAGAATATTTTTAAGTTCTATTATCTTTAAGAGTGAAAGATGAGTTTGTGGTAGAAATTAGTTAAAGGATGGAACTCTACTTGTCAAGTATATATTTTTCTTCTTCTCTTATTCTATGAAGAAATTAATTCTTATACTTTATTGAAGGGATATTAAAACCAAAAATGTGTTATCATAATACCTTATGTTTTGTTGAACTTATGGTTTTTTCAAATCATCATAGATTGATGAATTTAAGGACCTCAATTTTACACTTGTTTGTGATTGATGACCTCAATAACTACCTATAAATATTTACGTTTTCCCTCCAATTATATGTCTCTAATTGCCACCAATGTTCTCCTAATCGAGGTCATAATTTGGTGGTGACCCTTTCATTTCGCTTTTCCTCTTATTAAGACTAAATTTTATTGACCAAATTTCTGATGTGGGTTTTCCCACAATGATATTTTCTATTTTAAACATTTTATCTTCGAAAAACAATTTCAAATTGTGAGGACGTAATTTATTGAAGGAGGGGAGAATGTAACACCCCAAGATTTCATAGAGTGTTATTTATTCAAAATAATTCTATAACTGGCACTACACGTCACACCGAGTTTAAGCGCACTATGACTTACCAAACTAGCCCTCCGAAAGTGGTTATGAATAGTATTAACTGAATTTTGAACTTTATATAATCCTTATAATTTTAGAATCCATATTATGAGTTTCTTATACATAATTTAAGAACAAATTATTTTTTTCAGATAAAAGAAGTATTTTTCAAAAATGCACTTTTACCAACTTTTAATAGTGAACCCTTTTTAAATCCAATATTTTAGACTTTTATATATTCAATTTGACTAAATAAATTTATTCTTTAGAATGGGGAAATCAAAAATTTACAATGTAACACCCCAAGCTTCCACGGTACGCTTCTCTTTGAATAATACAGTAGCGTGTGTTGTAAGCAACTTCGAGATTCTAACACACCGCGACCAATCAAAGTAGCCGTTATGAATAGTAATACCCACTTTTTGAAATTTTATACATTTTATCTTTAAAAATAGACTTCATTTTTGGATTCAGAATATCGAAATTATCATAGGATGAAATTTTGGTACTTTTCAGATAACTTTTATATTTTTATGAATAGTGAAAATTACTAAATTTTTATTAAAAACAACTTTTCTAATCGAAATAATTAATAGGGATAAATTATGAATTTGAGTGGTTTTAAAGTATATTTAGAATATATTTTTACCATTTAATAAAATCTTGGTCATAGGACATAATTTAACATTTAAACCAGACATAAACAAGTGTTAATATTTTGATAGTTATTATCTCTTAAAAACAAACTTTTTGTTTTGACAACGAGAATTAATTTTAAATTAATTTCTGCCACTTATATGTTTTGAATTTTGAAAAATGGATTCCATATTTGGAATCAGGATGTCCAAATTGTGTAAATAGGTAACTTTCATTTTTAGACATTTTGAATAATTACTTCGGTAAATATTTTATTTACCATGGTTAAATGGTAAATCCCGTAAATAGGGGCAAAAAATAATAATATTATATTAATAATAAATTACTCTAAAACGTGTCTTAACCCTATTGGTTGATACATGTCCGAATATGGGCATCTTTGGGTCAATTTTGGGACCCCATGGAGCCACTTGTAGGTGATAAGGACACTTTATATTAATTAAGTTAAAGTAAATACAAAAATGACATATGCATATATATTTTAGAAAAACATTTTTTAAATAGAGTTATATATGCTATATTTTAGACTATAAATATTCATTATAAATATAAAAATATTTCCTACATCATGGTATTTTATTTATAATTTTTAGACATTACATAATTTAATTTATTTATGACACAATAATGATGCAGTATTTTCCTTATTAATGAAAGAATCAAATAATTGGTATTATAAATGTTAAAATAAATATAATTTGAAAGTTTTGATGACATAAACTAATTTTATTGGTTAATATGACATGTTATGATTGCATAAATGAATTTGGTTCGAATTAATAAAGTTGTTAAGACTTTAACAAAAATCAATTATTGAGTAGTGTCAAAATTGACATAAATGAGTTTTTAAAACAAATATTATATTATTAATTTATATTCTATTCCTAAAAATCTAATGTTATTACAAAGGACTTATATAATTATTGGTGTATCATTAATGGACCACTTTGGGGTCGCTTAGATGTATATAGTAAGTTTATTAACTATATATTATAAAAATACAAAGTGACATGGTAAGTGTTAAACTAATTAACCAAGAGTTAAAACTAAAAGATAAGGTTAATATAATGACCCAAACCTGTCTAAAATATATTTGTTGAAAGTATTTAGACCCATACCCACCTTAGACTTTGAATAATTCACTTTGGATCCATTAGAAACCGAATATGAATTTATTATAAATTAATACTTTAAGTTTTTCCTAAAGAGCCCCTCCTCCCCCTTATAAAAGGAAAAAAATTATAACCAATTATTCACACCTTAAAATCCTTTAGGTTCGGACAAACCCTGCCCAATTACTCTCTAAACTTCCCTCAATTCAACCTAGAGGCCTTAGTTTGATCCGAAAGCCAACCTAAGGATCCCTTTTGATCAAATCAAAAGGAAGAACCCGAAGAAGAGGTAATGTTTTCACCACCCTTTTTTCAAGATCCTTTCTTCTTAAACTTCTTCTTTCTTTGTTATTACCATTCTAAAATAATAACTCCAGTATCTTCTATATACTGAGATGTTATTATAAATATGGTACAACCATATTCAGTATTCTATCTATCCTTTGAATGACATGTCACCATAGGTGCGTACGTACGGCCTACCGTCTCCACGTCGTGGTGTAATCGTTATTCAATACACTATTATTTGGATGGGTATAATAATGATGTGAAATTCATGTAAATAATAAATATAACATGATAATGATTCTGTATATATTATATACCATCCAATTATATATTATTTTAATATCAAAAGAGTGATATTGTCACTCGTGCGTACGTACGGACTACTGTCTCCACAAACGTGATGAGATTCATTCCCCATCGTATCCATTCAAGTCTAATTCACATTTGATGATTAAAAATAATGTTTAAGGACTTGATATAATTATGTATATGATTAAGATACAACCTATCCCTAACAAACATGGCTTATGTAACAAAACATATAAAATAAAACGAGTAAGTTAACACCCGAAACAACGATAATACTAAGATATTATTAAGAAAGAAATGTTAAAAGATCATATATGATATCATATTAATGTATATGATTCTTGTATAATTTAATAACAATTATTTTTCCACTATACAGGAGGTTAACCTACCCTCAACCTAGGAAAAGTACAAGGTAAGGGTTTATTTCACAATCTCTTCATTATCTGAGGTTGTTTATACGTAATTATCTACCGAGACCTTTTTATCATCCACATCCATGTTTCTTAAAAATGTATTTCAAAACATTCTTACTATTTTACAGAATATGAGTTAAAGTCATTTATACCCTTGTTTGAATTTTTATAAGATGTTTATAAAGGAATATTTCCATCATTTTCCAAACAAGGTCCTTTTTAACCTTTTTGACAAAATTAATGTAAGAATGTTTTTTAACCTATACGGCGGATATGGCTATTTTCCACCGTTATAAAATCGTCAAAGATTCCCTTACAATCTTATAAGGATATTTTCAAAGTAAATGTTTTATTTTATAATTATTTTACCTTTAAATTATTTCAAAAAAAGAGATATTTCTCTCAAATATTTTTGATTTCATCTATGTCAACATCCTTTGATGGATTTTAAGTTTATTTGAAGTTGATTTATTATGATACAAAACTTCCATATTGTAATTAAGTTTTTGTGATATGTTTTACTGTGGATGTACTATTTTTATACCATTCACGGTTTATGGTTAAAGTATTTACATTTCGTATGCTAGTTTTAATAGGAATGTTTATGATATGTTTAAACCTTTTCATATGAGAAATGTATTTGACTTAGTAAGTGACAGGTGGAGACCGCTATAGCTCCTCGATGCATCGGTAGGTCTCATGAGACAACTAGATGTGGAATTGGCTGAGGCCCTTTCCCAATTTGATTTATGGTTTTGGCTGAGGCCTTAATCATTTTAGACGTCTTGGCCGAGGCCTTGAATAAATGTTTCAGAATGTCTAGCATTATACATTCCCTCATTATGGAAATAATATTGATGGTTCATATGGTCATTCGACTAGTAGAATACCCATGATTATGTTTTATTATGGCATTATTTACTCATCTCATATTCTTTGCATAAAAGTATTCATGTTTATTATTGTTAAGGGCATGTGGTTTTCAATTATTTACCATGATTAATATTTATGTAATTTTCCACTGTATTACTTACCCTTAATGAGCATTTGAGATCAACCCTTTCTTATGTTTCATTTTCCCAGGATATTAATAAGTTAGTTATGAGTGACCTGCAGGCATAATCTAGGAGGCTTGGATGCTTCAAATGAAATATATTTTTGTTGTATTTATCTTCAAGATGTAAAGTTGAACATATGTATGAATCTTGTTTCCAAGGCTACTAAACTAATCGGTCTTTTGAAGACTTGATCTTTTGTGATCATGCCAATGTTTTGTAATAATGCACCGAATCTGGGTAACTGGGGTCGGGGCATTATAGTTATTCCATTTAACGCTGTTGTTTCGGTGCAGATGTGCGTCGGGTTTCTATTCCGATGCTGTTCCGCCAGGACGCGTTCGCGCGTGCGCCCGTCAACCCGAGGGGATGGGAGCGCGGCTTGTGGCCCCGCAGTCCCGCTTTCCAAAGGCGGGCGGCATCCGTCCCTTATTCAGGGACGTCTGCTCCTTGATCGAAACCTGGATGATGGGATGTCGGCTCCTCCTTCCGTGGACGTCTCCTCGGAACTCGTCGCCTAATCCGGGTCTCCCTCATAGATTTAAGAATGTTCGTGAATCTCGTTCCCGGTGCCATATCTTCATGGACACTGGTTAATTACGCTGCTTCCGCCCAGACTCTCCAAGGAGTCTGGTCGGGGCAGCAACCCGCGGTGAGGAGACCGGGTAGCTCTGGGTGTTGGGGGCGTGTCTTAACACTGCGGCTCTGCATGTCTGCCTTCCGTCCCTAATAGGGCTTCTCGAAGGCGTGATGGCCTGAGTCATCCCGTGCTGGGTGTGGGGAACTGCGTTACCTGAGGTTTTCCTCAGCTTTCCATGTTTAACACGGGGTATGCCGTGAGTTTAACGTCCAGCGGGGACGGCATCGGACTGATCAACACGAGGAGTGGATCAGATGACAGAACCCCTTGCGGGGAACCTCCGACGCTGGGGCCAGCACATGGGCGGCTTCCCGAGTAAAGTGGAGTGGAATGAAGTGGCATGACCCCACCGGGATGTGGCGGCCCGGGTATAGATCAGGATGGATGATGGAGTGAAGAGCTTGGACCCCGTAGAGGCTTCCTACGTACCGCGCGTTAGCGCGGATCAAAGTCAGCGTAGTTCGGATATATAGTTTAACGTCATGCTGGACGATGGAAAGCCGACTCACGAGGAGGTCTAGGCTGCTGGCACGCACGAAGTGGGTGGATCACAGTTTAACATCTTGCTGGACGATGGTGTTTGGGGATTACACTCTAAGGAGGCCCATATGCGACAAAGCCCAGTTGAAGAGGGACTTGGGCCGAAGGTGAAAGACACATCGATCCCTGTCACGCCCCCTACTGGCTTCGGCAGTGGGGAAGCACAATGGATACACACACGTGCAGTCCCCCACAAGGGCGGATTCATAGGTGAATCGACGCGAATGTGAACCCGGGAGGGGTCCACTGATGGACGAACTGACGTGAATACGACCGGGATGACCAGGTGGTGGGCTTGAACCTCAGGGAGGCTTCCTACGTACCCTGTTTAGGAGACAGGGATCAAAGTCCACATAGTTCATTCTGTCAGGACTTATGCACTGAGGCAACCTGAGTGCGGAAAAGCTCAGTTGAAGAGGGACTTGGGCCGAAGGTGAGAGACACCTCGATCCTTGTCATGCCCCCTACTGGCTTCGGAAGTGGGGAAACACAACGGAGATACACATGTGCAGTCCCCCACAAGAAACTAGGGGTTTTTAATACCCTACCCCCGTGGGCGAAGGCCACTCCAATAAATCGTCCCTAAAGAGGGGCAATCCCGACATCCCTGCAGAGACGAGTGGGTGGGGGCCACATCCAAACTGGGGGGGACCCTGCGTGCGAGGCACGAGATCGGGTGATGGGGACGATTTAACGTCTTGCCGGACGAAGTACAGTTTAACGTCGTGTGTTGAGGACGAATCGGACGGTTTAACGTCTTGCCGGACGAAGTACAGTTTAACGTCATGTTGGACGATGGGGTTTGGGGCTTACACCTTGAGGAGGCCCATATGCTAGGCAGTTTAACGTTGTGCAGCTTGGACGAGGTGCAGTTTAGCGTCCTGCAGGACGATGGATGCTTGGCAGTTTAACGTCCTGCAGCGCGGACGAGGTGCAGTTTAGCGTCCTGCAGGATGATGGATGCTTGGCAGTTTAACGTCCTGCAGCTTGGACGAGGTGCAGTTTAGCGTCCTGCAGGACGATGGATGCTTGGAAGTTTAACGTCCTGCAGTGCGGACGAGGTGCAGTTTAGCGTCCTGCAGGACGATGGATGCTTGGCAGTTTAACGTCCTGCAGCGCGGACGAGGTGCAGTTTAGCGTCCTGCAGGACGATGGATTCTTGGCAGTTTAACGTCCTGTAGTGCGGACGAGGTGCAGTTTAGCGTCCTGCAGGACGATGGATGCTTGGAAGTTTAACGTCCTGCAGCGCGGACGAGGTGGTGCCGCCAATGGGTCCGTGTCACTTCACGCGAGCCTGGAGGGCCGCACGGGAAGACAACGTACGGTGCGGGAACCCGGGACGAAGATCATCGGGCACCACGCAGGCGGGTACCCTCAGGGGGTCAAAGGGGGCGACCCTTGGCGGTTTGCGTGCAAAAGAGGAGCTTGGCGCGCAATACTGCGGGTCGGCGCGCAATTGGGCGGGCTGGCGCGCAATTGGGCCAGCGCTTTGCACGCGGAAGATGGAGATTGCGCGCACCGGGCCTCTGATAGAGCGCGGGGAATAGAGATTGCGCGCACCGGGCCTCTGATAGCGCGTGGGGGCAACGGCCCATTCTTTAACGAATGGACACTTAGTAAGGGGGGGTGCGCGCAATCGGGCTGGATTGCGCGCACCCGGGGGGCAATTGCACGCAAGAGGCTTCTTTTGCACGCGAAGGCCTTTGGGTGAGGAGTTGGTCAAAGGAAAGAAGCCAAAGGGGTTGTGCGCGAAGGTGAACCCCAGGGCTTGCTTGCGCGAAATAAAGGAGGTTACCTGAAGATCGGCATTGCGCGCGGAGGGGGCGGGATTGCGCGCACGAGCGACCCTTCGAATTATGGCAACCTCTAAAATGTCGGGGGTCGCCTTGTATTTATAGGCAACCCCGGGCGCGCAATTCGGCTCGCGGGCGCGCAATTCGGCGCGCGAGCGCGCAATTCGGCTCGCGGGCGCGCAATTTGGCTCGCACGCGCACAACGCGGCTCGGGCGCGAAATAGGGGCCCGACGCGCAATAGGGTCGTGCACGGGCGTAGGGCGCGGAAAATTACGCGCCGAATCGGCCCATTGCGTGAATCCCAGAAGGATTGCGCGCGCCTAGCCAATATTGCGCGCGGGCCTCCGATATTTCACGCAAGGCCTTCGGGCCTTCCGAAACATGCTTCTGACTCCAAATATGACCTCGCTTTCCTCATCCGGAACTTCTTTTGAGGAGCAATAAACTTTTCTGGCGTCTACAAAAGCCCCCCCTCAGAATCTGATCGGCGAGAGGTCACAACGATCGGGTTCCGAGGGAGACGCCGGAATGCTCGGTCTAGAGCCTGCTCCAGAACAGATTCCGCCGGAGGAAAGTGATAGTAACGATGACTCCGAGGAAGAGGAGGAGATGGGGGAGGATGAAGGCTCTGAGGGAAGGTCCCATCCCGGGAGCCCGCGGGAGAAAGGCGAGGTGGCCGGCTCTGACAATATCGATATCACTGAGCTCCTCGAGGTCCGCTTCTATCCCTACTCAACCTGCTTCATCCATTCTCTTATGCAGCTTCTAACCCATTTCTTCATCTTACTCAGGAGTGCACGGATGCTGGTCAGACATCCTCAGCAGGAGTAGGAGAGGCGCCAGCAGGACAGGGCGGGGGCCAGACACCCATCATTGAATTGACAAGCGCTGAGGGGCCCCCTGCTGCAATTGCTCCTGCGGCGGCCAGGACAGCGGAAGATGACGCTCTGGACTCCCGTAAGTCTCCTTAATTTACTGCTGGTGCTTGCCGTTGACGATCCGTGATTAACCGCGGGATGCCTTGCGCAGTGATCTCAATACTGGAGGCTCGTCGGGCTGTCGAACCCGGGCCATCCACGAGTGGACCAGTGGAAGACATGCCGCCTTCTCCGGAACAGACTTCTCACACCGAGCCGGCCCAACAACTACTGATCAGGGGGCAACGGACGCCGGCGGTACTGCCATCGGAGAGAGGTCGGGGGCTGACGAGGGTGTCAACGCCACTGGGGCGAGAGAAGAAGGTCGCCCAGATGTTGGGGAACCTATCCCCTGTGAGGACATCCCAGGGGCGGACCCTGCAGCAGACCTGCTGGCTGCCTTCCCTGCCTACCGGCCTGCTGACCCCGAGGAGATGGATGACTCGGACTCGGAGGCGGTCGAGGAGAGCCAGATAACGCGCCGCAGGGGGTGGAAGTGCATCCAGTGCTTCCTCAAGCGACCCCCATCGGAGTGGCTGGGGCGCATGGGACCGCTTCAAACCTGGCTGCGCTTCCTGTGTGCCGGGGGAGCGGATGCTCGACGCCTCCATCTGACGGTCCGTGATTTCATGGCCAAAAAGATGCGTGAGAGCCGCTGGCGTGCCGACGTCGCACAATGTCGGGACATGTCGGAGAACACGCGGGCGCTCCTCGTGGCGGAGCAGGAAGTCCGGTGCCTCGAAGGGCAGGCGGCAGAGAAGGAGGCCTTCGTCGCAGCATGCACTGAGCTTGTGGAGCAATTGACGGCCCAGCTGGATGACGCCCAGGCACAGCTGACGGAGGCGGGCCACCATATGGTCACACTTCAAGTCGAGTGGGAGCGTGCACAGGCCAGGATTAACGAGCTACGCGCTGCGACCGCCGACGAAAAGAGGGCATGCAGAGAGCGAGAAGCAGCTCTGGAGGCCGCCAGCCAAAGGGTAGCGGCGTTGGAAAGATCCATTCAGCACGCTGATCCCTAGGGGATTTGTTTTCGCCATTCCCAGAACCTTTTGCTTCCGCTACTCAATACTTCGATACATTTGTATGAATCAACATATTTATCTGCATCTTTTGGCTTAACGTGCTCAACCACAATTCATTGTCTTGCGGGAGCGTTAACCAAGCTTCAGGCATCCACAATTGGGCCTGGATTTCTAAGGAAAAGAGGGAGGTCATTCCTAGGAAAGGAGACCTCAGACCTAATCAATGCACCATCCCCCCAACTTGTTCCGACACACGAGCGGGACAACGCTAGGGGCGTTGAGATTTTATCCGAACACAGGGAGATGAAAAAGGGTGAATCGCGTGTCCCGAATTCAGAAATCCACGACGGTCAGTCTTCCAGGAAATGCCCAAGATGGCAAGCGGAGAATGGATCAATCGACCATACTACTGCAATAGACGGACCGAAGGTCATCATTCATATTGTAGGAGGCGGATCACATGTCATCATCAATACCGCTTTGGGGGTTCCTTCAGACACAAGGGTGGAAATCTGGATCAAAAGAGCATGCGAAGCGTGGGGCGAAGTGATGATTTGTTCGGACAGAATCTAACACTCCCAAAATTGCGCCACCGTGGGGAAAGCGTATTAGGCGGATGCACCAATCTGGCCGTGAATCACCCCAATTCTCAAACAGAACCTCTTTGACGAGGAAACTGTCGCTTCCCATCATTACAATGGGGTACCCCGAGCTGAATCAGGGAGAATATCACAACCGCACCACTCTACCAGAAGCCAGGCCAGACGGCCGGTGACGAGGAGGGGCGGAACTTAGCGACCCCTGAGGCTGGACCCGAGTCGAGATGCCCGGGCGTTCCTACGTACTCCATCAGGCTAGAGATCAAGCCACACGTAGTTCTGAGAGTGCAGTTTTAACATCATGCGGGACGTAGAACCCTGATTAGGGAGATCTTAGTTTAAGGTCGTAGAGCTCGGACCATAGGGGCAGATCTTAGTTTAAGGTCTTAGAGATCGGACCATAGGGGCAGATCTTAGTTTAAGGTCTTAGAGCTCAGACCATAGGAACCTCAAAGTATGCCACATCGTGGTCCTATCCCCTGGATATGCGAAGATGCACTGAGGGATAGTGTCAAGAGTGCCGAGATTTTTCCTGGTCAGAATGGGGGGTGGAAAACATAATGTGAATCATGCGGCCATTCACTCAAGGACTGGGGGCACCAGCGTAACGATATGGGAGTACTGCCGACCGTGGCGGAAAAGCAGCATCAATATCGCACTGACCGTTGATGTAATGAGGCAGCAAACGAGCATCAACCACTTAAGCGCAAGATTCATATTGATTTGCTGCCCAAGGCCCTTGGGGGCACCAGCCCGGATCGGTGGGAGAGCACTGAGGCATTGTATCCAGACCGCTCACGGGGGGTTCCACCCAGGGCGTAGGTGATGGGTCCGAATGAAGGGGAGAATGAAGCCTGAAAAGTGGAAGGAACCTGACCAAGCTGAACCTGACCCTCCTGGCAAGAGACCAGAGTGCTCTTGACACCGGTGGACCAATGCAAGGGGTCAAGGGACACGCCTTGAGGGTGACCCGAAGGCGGCAGATTACCAAGAGAAGGGGGAATCTTTTAAGAGGTGGGGGGATGGACCCGAAGTTTCAAACATCCGGGCGTTCCTACGTATCCCATAAGGATGGGAATCAAGCCACACGTAGTTCTCAAAGCACGGCGCAACACAATCGGGCACCAGCGCGGGGAGGGGTGCGGGTCTGGCCCTCGCACCCAAAAGAAGCGGTATTTGATATTTCTTGTTTGTCCTTAAAGGTGGATGGTTTTTCTTTGTGCAGCGACATGCCTGTGATTAAGAAATCCCTGGCATCGCCACAATAATCAATCCATGAAAGGCATTGATAAATGGCGTGGTTATTAACCAGCGCCAAACGTGAGTGTCCCCTGAGGAGAACATCACGATGCAGTGCCGTTTCTCGTCGGGCGGCCATGACGATCACAGTTTACAGTCGTGTGGTAAGACCAGGCAACATAGTTTAAGGTCGTGTGGCTCGGACCATGGAGGAATCCACTTATTGCGATACGGCGGACCCATCAGAGGTGGGGACACATCCCAGCCCTGCGGTCACGCACAATTCCAGGAGAAGGATCCTGGGATAGGGGCCTGCATATGTCTATTAACCGAGGGGCAGAGATGCTAGCCTCCAGCTATGCTGGGCCCAGAACGCGATTGTTCGGGCGACTCCTTCCTCCTCATGGGGACGAGGGTCTAGCTACACATGGCCCTTAGGGAGGACATTAGCATATATCATTGGTGCTCATATCATGGGAGCCTCGAATGGAACCATTACCCTGGTTGGCCTGCCTAACGTGTAGAGGTGTACTGAGGGTCAGTATGAAGAGAGAGTGTCGAGTTTCCACTACAACGCACTGAGGCGGAGTGTGATAAGGACTGCGCAACCAATGTTCAGATCCTGAAAGAGTTGACATGGTGATCAAGGATGACCATATTCGCAACACAACATCTGATCGCGTCAGCCTAGGATGAGGCAAACAAATGAGCATCAACCGCTCAAGCGCAGGATTCATATCGATTTGCTGCCCAGGACCCGCCGGTAAATCGACCGGGAGCGGTAGGAGAGCACTAAGGCATCACATCCGAACCGCTAATGAGGATCCCTTTGAGTGAAGGCCCGAACAAGAGGAAGCGCGAGGCCTGACAAGTAACACCGAACTTGTCGGGATTGAATCCGACACTACAGGTCGCAGACCAGAGTACCCCAAAACATGCTAACAGATCACCGGAAAGGGTAGGAGGACTCACCTTGAGAGCAACCAAAGGACGACAGATCCCCGTGATCAACCAAGAGACGAGGCTGGACCTGGAACACAAATGTCCAGGCAGTCCTACATATCCCATAAGGATGGGAATCAAGCCGTACGTAGTTCTTGAGAGGCAGTTTAACGTCATGCGGGATGAAGTGCAGTTTAACGTCATGCGGGACGAAGTGCAGTTTAACGTCATGCGGGACGAAGTGCAGTTTAACGTCATGTGGGACGAAGTGCAGTTTAACGTCATGCGGGAGGAAGTGCAGTTTAACGTCATGCGGGACGAAGTACAGTTTAACGTCATGCGGGACGAAGTGCAGTTTAACGTCATGCGGGACGAAGTGAAGTTTAACGTCATGCGGGACGAAGTGCAGTTTAACGTCATGCGGGACGAATTGCACTCAGGAAAAGTACTGCTTGAGGAACCTAGCGTTGGTGGGAGGAGTGACACGCTCACCATCCATAGTCTCTAGGGAGTACGCGCCATTGGGATAGACGTTGTGGATGACAAAAGGTCCCTCCCATTTGGGCTCCAACTTGGGCGGCTTCCTGCCGGGGATCATTGGTGCTCTTAGGGCCAGTACTAGGTCACCCTGTAGGAAGGAGCGGAGGCGAACCTTCTTATTGAAATCTCAAGCCATTATGCTTTGATGCCTCTCCAAGTTGTGCAAAGCGCGAAGCCTATTCTCATCCAGTGCTTCCAACTCGACTAGACGGGCTTCAGCAGCTCTGCCCGGCGCTTGCTGGTCGTAGACCGTAGTGCGCAAGGACGATAACTGGATCTCTATGGGCAGGACGGCCTCAGCTCCATACACTAGGGAATAAGGGGTCATCTGGGTGGAATTGCGAGTCGTCGTCCGATAAGCCCAGAGGGAGTTGGGGAGCTTGACCGGCCAACTCTTCTTGTTCTGACCAACCATCTTTTTCAGAATGTTAGAGAGAGTTTTGTTAAACGCATCAATCTGTCCATTCGCCTGCGCATGATAGCGATATGTATGGTTCGAGCGAATGTTGTACTTGGCGTACAACTTCTTCAACTCGGCTGCTCGGAAATTGGCTCCGTTATCCGTGAGGATAGCGTGAGGCACTCCAAATCGATAAATGATGTTGGAGGTCACGAAGTCAGCGATAGAACAGGATTTGACCTCTCTGAGCAGAATCGCCTCTGCCCATTTGGAGAAGAAGTCTGTGGCGGTCAGAATGAACCGGCACTGGCGAGCCGTCGCCGGAAGGTAAGGTCCCACAACGTCCAGCCCCCAGACTGCAAAGGGCCAAGAATACCTGGTGGTATGGAGAGGCTCCGGCAGCCGATGCACAAAGTTCGCATGAACCTGGCACGCATGGCACTTCCTGGCATACTCGATGCAGTCATGGATCATGGAGGGCCAGAAGTATCCCAACCTCCGAATCTGGTGGGACAGCTTCGGCCTAGTCTGGTGGGCACCACATGAACCAGCATGAACCTCTTGCATGAATCGTGTGATCTCAACTCCCTGAAGGCAACGGAGGAGAACACCATCAAATCCGCGTCTATAGAGGATCTTCTCCAGGCCGGGACTGCTCTGGAGGACAAACTGCGATGCGCGGCGTCGAACTCGCTCGCGCTCGGCCCGATCTGATGGGAGAATGCCATGTTGGAGGTACTCAACCAAAGGCGTCCTCCAATCAGGGGCTGGTTCGACTGCCATACCTGTGGTACTCGGGGCTCCAGGCACAGGGGCAACCATGGTGAGATTACTTATCGATGGGCCGCGATCTCCCTCCGGGATAACGGGAGCGATGAGCCTGCGGTGCGTCACACGGATGATCAGGTTGTCCTGTTCAGGCTCTGCGAGTGACGCAGTAAGGCTGGCCAAAGCATCTGCTCGACCGTTCTGCGACCGGGGAATATGGACAATTTCTGGCCGAGAAGGGAACTGGGCCATCAGGAGGAGGGTGCACTCCAACAATGGCACAAGTTCCGGCTTCCTGACAACATAGTCACCATTGATCTGCTTAACGACCAGCTAGGAGTCCCCTTTCACACACAGATGGGGCACGTCGATCTCGAGAGCTAACTCGAGGCCAGTGATGAGGGCATGGTATTCCGCCTCATTGTTGGTACAACCCTCTGACAATAGGAAAGAGTATGGCTGCACGGCTTGCTCCGGGGTAATGAAGACGATACCCAAGCCCACTCTGTTGAGCTTAGGATTATCGAGTCTTCTACCGGTGGGGCTCCGGGAGGCACCGTCAAAGTGCATCTGCCAGCATGGATCGGCACGATCGACCGAGAGAACGACCTCATCAGGAAAGCCTAGATCCAGCGGCTGATCCGCGGAGGTCGGGTGAGCAGCCAGAAAGTCCGCCAATGATTGCCCTTTGATAGCCTTCTGAGACACATACCTGATGTCGAACTGCTGGAGAATCACAGCCCACCGCGCTAGACGGCTAGTCAACATAGGCCGGCTCAGGATATATTTCAACGGGTCTACCCGAGAAACCAACTGTACCTCGTGGTGCTGCAAGTAGTGCCGTAATTTCTGTACGAAAAATACGAGCGCCAGGCAGCTCTTCTCGATGGGGGAATACCTAACTTCCGCATCGAGGAGCATGCGACTGAGGTAATAGAGGCTATTCTCTATTCCCTCGTTGTTCTTCTGGGCGAGAAGGGCACCAAGGGACCATTCCAGGGCAATCACATAAAGGACCAGCGACTTCCCGGATACAGGCGGCATCAGAACCGGAGGTTGAAGCAGGTACTGCTTGATTTCCTCGAAAGCGGTCTGACACTCCTTATCCCATACATAGGTGGCACCTTTCTTCATGAGACGAGAAAAGGGCTTACACTTGCCGGCCAGATTCGCGATGAATCGGCGTATATAGGCTAAGTGGCC
Source organism: Viscum album (assembly GCA_963277665.1). Classification (NCBI taxonomy): domain Eukaryota; kingdom Viridiplantae; phylum Streptophyta; class Magnoliopsida; order Santalales; family Viscaceae; genus Viscum; species Viscum album. Next base: position 661,603,087 of record OY728140.1, read on the forward strand.
TTGGAACCCTTGTAGTTCCCGAATGTTACCTGGGGGAGGCATTTGGATAATCGCCCTGATCTTATCTGGGTCGATCTCAATACCCCGGTGTCTTACCACAAAGCCAAGAAACTTCCCGGAGGTGACCCCGAAGGCACACTTCAACGGGTTCATCTTCAGGCAGCGAGACCGGAGGAAGCCGAACACTTTCTCAAGATCTTTGAGATGGTCCTGACGCTGACGCGATTTGACCACCAAGTCGTCGACGTAGCATTCCACCAGTGTGTTGAGGATTGTCTTGAATATGCGGTGCATCGCCCGTTGATAGGTGGCACCTGCATTCTTCAGGCCGAAGGGCATGACCTGGTAACAAAAGATACCTTGGGGGGCCCTGAAGGCAGTGAACTCCTCATCCTCAGGGGCCATCCGGATTTGGTTGTATCTGGAGTATCCATACATGAAGGAGAGGGCTTGGAACCCTGCCGTGGCGTCAATCAACAGCTCTGTCACCGGAAGGGGAAAATCATCCTTCAGATAGTGGCGGTTGAGATCGCGGAAGTCGATACAGACTCTGATCTTCCCGTTCTTCTTCCTGACCGACACAATGTTGGCCAGCCATCTGGGGTACTGAACTTCCCTCACGAAGTTGGCTTTGATAAGCTTGTCAACTTCGGCCTCAACCATGACACCGTGGAATGGGTGCATCTTCCTAGGAGGCTGCTTGAACCCGCGATGGTTCGCCGGGAGACCAAGGCGGTGGACGACTACCTGAGGATCTAGCCTCGACATCTCGTCATAGCCCCAAGCGAACACATCACAGTGCTGTCTAAGGAAGTCCACGTACTGCTGGCGCTCCTTAGAGGGCATGGCTGCACTGACCAATGTGGGTCTTGGATCTTCCTCAGTTCCAAGGTTCACCTGTACTAACTCATCGACCGTGGCAGAGACGCCCTCCTCAAAGGCTGGGGGTGCATCTTCCACGTCCTCTCCACTCGGGGAGGGATCATCCACAGGAGAGACTGCGTTGGAAACTGCATTGGGGCTACCAGATCCTGCTGGGCCGCTGGTGCTAGCATGGGTGGTCGCGGTCATCTCATCAGGATACTCACAGGCCGTCGAGACCATGGCTACGTCCAACCGATCGATCGGGAGGACATAAGCGTCATCCAAACTTGCCCAGGGATCACTTGCAACAACGACAGGATCAACCTCACCCGTCAGGATCTGCTTATCCTTGCTCTTGTAATAGTCCTCGTCCAGATAGCGGGCTTCACATGAGGCAAAAAGAGAGGCATCTCCCTAAAGCACACCTACTCGACCATTAAGGGAGTATTTAAGGCATTAGTGGTATGATGAGGGAACCGCCGCATGAAAGTGGAGCCATGGCCTGCCCATTAATGCGTTATACGTAGTGTCCTGAGAGACTAGCATGAATTCGGTGTTGGCAACCAGGTCACCGAACTGGGTCTTCAAACGTATCTTGCCGACCGGAGTTTTCTCGGTGTGGTCGTACCCCTGGATCCTGAGGTCGGAGGGAATCAAGTCATCCTCAGACAACCCCAATCTCCGGAGCGTCCGAGTTGGAATCAGGTTAATCCCGGACCCTGTGTCGACAAGACAGCGCCAGACATCAAGGCCATTGAACTGGCCAGTAACATACAGCGGACGAATGTGCCCCTGTATAGGAGGGTCTTCATCCTTACCAGAGAACGAGATAACTTCCTGACATTCGGCGTTCTCAATCGCTTCGGCGTGAAAGGCCTCTGCAGCCGCAACCTCCGTCTCAAACTGGAGGGGGCTCTTCAGGGCTTCAGCGAGCGCCTCGCGCATCTCAGGTGACAGGCGCAGAGGCTCAAGGATGGAGAGCCTTGCTGGGATGTCGGCCAAGTGCTTCAGGACATCATACTTTCTTGCCAAGCGCGAGCCCCTGGTTGCAGGAGGTTGCTCTGCGGTTGGAGGCATGACGGGCCTTGCCGGTTGGACCGGCGGCCGACTGGTGCTTGGCGCATCTCGCTGTTCACTGGTTGATGCCTGGGAAGTGGTCACCGTACTGGGGCCAGGAGGCCAGGATGGACTTGTGGCAGGACGGAGCTGGTCGGGGCGCGGCTGAGGCAGTTCTGCCTGGTCCCACACCACAAACGGTGGCGGAGGCGAATCCGTCATCCCCGAATGGGGGGGGGGGGTGTGCGCGCTGAGATCGGTTTTGAGCCCGCTGCCTAGTCTCAGTGGCGTGCACGGCCCGGCTGGAGGTACCAACTGCCATGCCCCAGCGACTCCTGTTGTTGCGGTTCCTCCGACGGTGGCGACGACCGGGGACACTAGGGAGGTCCACCTGGTGTTCTTCAACGTCGGGAACCGAAAAGGGATTTACCAGCTCGACGGTATTAACCGAAGCATACCCAACACTGTCATCGGACGAATCATTCATCACCGGGCAGATCCGAGGAGGGACCCCCATCTCTGGGGGCATGAAATCGCCGAGAGTGCGGGATAGCGGCAGAACTGGCGGGACGTGCTCTTCCTTGGGGGGAACCCAGGCCATCGACGTCGTGAGACGGAGTGCCCGATTTACCTTCCCCAACCCCTGGCGGGTTCCGTGCCCAGGCGCTGAATGCTCGGCTGGGCAACATGCTAGTCTTCCAACACCTCTGAAAGCTATCGGTCTTCGTATTGAGGAGAATAGATTCATGTCGGGTTCACCATTTTCTGTTTCGGTGCGGATGTGCGTCGGGTTTCTGTTCCGACGCTGTTCCGCCAGGACGCGTTCGCGCGTGCGCCCGTCGACCCGAGGGGATGGGAGCGCGGATTGTGGCCCCGCAGTCCCGCTTTCCAAAGGCGGGCGGAATCCATCCCTTATTCAGGGACGTCTGCTCCTTGATCGAAACCGGGATGATGGGATGTCGGCTCCTCCTTCCGTGGACGTCTCCTCGGAACTCGTCGCCTAATCCGGGTCTCCCTCATAGATTTAATAATGTTCGGGAATCTTGTTCCCGGCGCCATATATTCATGGACACTGGTTAATTACGCTGCTTCCGCCCAGACGCTCCAAGGAGTATGGTCGGGGCAGCAACCCGCGGTGAGGAGACCGGGTAGCTCTGGGTGTTGGGGGCGTGTCTTAACACTGCGGCTCTGCATGTCTGCCTTCCGTCCCTAATAGGGCTTCTCGAAGGCGTGATGGCCTGAGGCATCCCGCGCTGGGTGTGGGGAACTGCGTTACCTGAGGTTTTCCTCAGCTTCCCATGTTTAACACGGGGTATGCCGCGAGTTTAACGTCCAGTGGGGACGACATCGGACTGATCAACACGAGGAGTGGATCAAATGACAGAACCCCTTGTGGGGAACCTCCGACGCTGGGGCCAGCACATGGGCGGCTTCCCGAGTGAAGTGGAGTGGAATGAAGTGGCATGACCCCACCGGGATGTGGCGGCCCGGGTAAGGATCAGGATGGATGATGGAGTGAAGAGCTTGGACCCCGTAGAGGCTTCCTACGTACCGCGCGTTAGCGCGGATCAAAGTCAGCATAGTTCGGATATACAGTTTAACGTCATGCTGGATTATGGAAAGCCGACTCACGAGGAGGTCTAGGCTGCTGGCACGCACGAAGTTAGTGGATCACAGTTTAACGTCTTGCTGGACGATGGTGTTTGGGGATTACACTCTAAGGAGGCCCATATGCGACAAAGCCCAGTTGAAGAGGGACTTGGGCCGAAGGTGAAAGACACATCGATCCCTGTCACTCCCCCTACTGGCTTCGGCAGTGGGGAAGCACAATGGATACACACACGTGCAGTCCCCCACAAGGGCGGATTCATAGGTGAATCGACGCGAATGTGAACCCGGGAGGGGTCCACTGATGGACGAACTGACGTGAATATGACCGGGACGACCAGGTGGTGGGCTTGAACCTCAAGGAGGCTTCCTACGTACCCTGTTTAGGAGACAGGGATCAAATTCCACGTAGTTCATTCTGTTAGGACTTACGCACTTAGGCAACCTGAGTGCGGAAAAGCTCAGTTGAAGAGGGACTTGGGCCGAAGGTGAGAGACACCTCGATCCTTGTCACGCCCCCTACTGGCTTCGGAAGTGGGGAAGCACAATGGAGATACACATGTGCAGTCCCCCACAAGAAACTAGGGGTTTTTAATACCCTACCCCCATGGGCGAAGGCCACTCCAATAAATCGTCCCTAAAGAGGGGCAATCCCGACATCCCTACAGAGACGAGCGGGTGGGGGCCACATCCAAACCGGGGGGGGGGGGGACCCTGCGTGCGAGGCACGAGATCGGGTGATGCAGACGGTTTAACATCTTGCCGGATGAAGTACAGTTTAACTTCGTGTGTTGAGGACGAAGCAGACAGTTTAACGTCTTTCCAGACGAAGTTCAGTTTAACGCCGTGTGTTGAGGACGAAGCGGACGGTTTAAGGTCTTGCCGGACGAAGTACAGTTTAACGTCATGTTGGACGATGGGGTTTGGGGCTTACACCTTGAGGAGGCCCATATGCTAGGCAGTTTAACGTCGTGCAGCTTGGACGAGTTGCAGTTTAGCGTCCTGCAGGACGATGGATGCTTGGCAGTTTAACGTCCTGCAGCGTGGATGAGGTGCAGTTTAGCGTCCTGCAGGATGATGGATGCTTGGCAGTTTAACGTCCTGCAGCTTGGATGAGGTGCAGTTTAGCGTCCTGCAGGACGATGGATGCTTGGCAGTTTAACGTCCTACAGCGCGGACGAGGTGCAGTTTAGCGTCCTGCAGGATGATGGATGCTTGGCAGTTTAACGTCCTGCAGCGCGGACGAGGTGATTGAACTTTTATTTCAATAGGAAAAACTACCTCTGCCCCCTATACTAGTGAGTACAAGGTCACCTAGGTGGTAGTGCAGGTTGTGGTCCGGTAAGCCCATAAAGCATGAAGGAGCTTGTATGGCCACGATTTCTTATCCTTATCAACCATCTTTTGGATTATGTTGGATAGAGTCTTGTTGAAATTCTCTATTTTCCCATCAGCTTCCACGTGGTAGCGGGATGACCAATTGGATTTGATTCCATACTACTGGTATATCTTGTCTAACTAAGTAGAGAAAATGTTGGTGCCATTGTCCACCAATATTGTATGAGGGACACTAAATCTGGTGATGATGTTGTCCTTCACAAAGTTGACAATGTTTTTTTCCAAAACTTCTTTATGGGGTATGGATTCAGACCATTTAGAAAAGAAGTCGGTCACTGTGAGTATGAAATTGAATTTTCTTGCTGTGGTGGGAGGATATGGTCCCACAACATCCATTACCCAGGTGACGAATAGCCAGGAGTACTTGGATGCATGAAGTAACTATAGGGGGCGGTTTATGAAATTAGCATGAAATCGGTAGGAATGGAACTTCTTGGTGAATATGGCACAATTCTGTGTCATGGTGGTCCAGTAATACCCAAGACTTTGAATTTGGTGAGAGAACATGGTTTCTGTCTAGTGCGCTCCACAAGTTCCGACATACACTTCTTTCATGATGAAATTAGTCTCTTATACATCAATTCACCTGAGAAGTACCCCATTAAGGACTCATTTGTAGAGAACCTTTTCTTGGTTTACCCCATTATATAAGGTAAAATTAACTGCCTGTCTTCAGAACAGTTGCCTTCCATCCCTATCTAGTGTGGGTTCTCCGATTCGAAGCTAATTGGTAATTGGTGTTATCCAGCTGGTGGTATGACCATAAGGCTCAGAGATGGGGATAATTTCATAGATTTCTTCCATATTTCTTTGGATGAATTTCAATACCATCTGACGATGAGAAATGCTAATGACTGTTTCATCCCAGTCTGGATTGGCCAAGGCTGTGGATGCATTTGATAAAGCGTCAGATTGGGAATTTTGTAACCGGGGGACATAAGTCAACATTAGTTCTAATGGGAACTCTACCCCCAGTCCTTGAACATGGTTCATCAAGTGGACCAATACTTCTTTCTTAATGGAATAGTCACCGTTGACCTGTTTGATGACTAGCTCTAAATCACCTTTTATGTTTAGATGTTTGGCTTGCACCTTAAGTGCCAATTCTAGGCCTTCAATGAGGGCTTGATACTCTGATTCATTGTTCATACACCCTTTTGAAAGTAGGAAAGAGTAAGTAAAGATAGTCTTTTTGGGGGATACGAGTATAACTCCTAGCCCCACTTTGTTGAGTTTGGTATCCTCCATTCTTTTCCCTGTTGGGATTCGGGAAGCACCATCGAAGTACATTTCCCATGTTTGGGGGTCCTCCTAGATGGAAAACACTTCTTCATCCGAAAGTTTGGCATCCAATAGTGTTTTTTCTTCTGATGGGTGCTCAGCCAGTAAGTTTGATAATGACTGGCCTTTGATGGCCATATGGGGTACATACTGTATGTCAAACTGTTGTAGGATGACCGCCCATCGCGATAGGCACCCATTTAGCATGGGACGGTTGAGGATATATTTGAGCAGGTTACAACAGGAAACTAGTTAGACCTCCTGGTTCTGAAAGTAATAACTAAGATTCTGAACCGCGATGATTAGGGCTAGATAGTTCTTTTCAATTTTCAAATACTGAGTTTCAGCATTGATCATTGTCCGACTGAGGTAGTAGAGGCTGTTCTTGCTGCCGACATCATACTTCTATGTGAGGAAGGATCCTAATGAACTTTCTAGGGTGGTTACATACAAAATGAGTGGACTCCCCTCAACTGGTGGTATCAACACCGGTGGGATTAGGAGATATCTTTTGAGATTGTTCAACGCTTCTTGACAATCATTATCCCACTCATACATAACTCCTTTCTTCATGAGCCTAGTTAAAGGTAAGAATTTATCTGCTAGATTGGATATGAAGAGACGAATGTAGGTGAGGTGCCCCTGAAGACCTCTAAACTCGATGAGGTTGTGAGGTGGGGACATGCCAAGAATTGAATTTTTCTTCTCAAGGTTGACTTTGATGCCGCGATGGCATATGAAGAAGCCTAGGAATTTACCCAAGGTAACGTTAAAAGCTAATTTTAGGGGATTCATCATTAAAATGTGTTGTAACAATTTTTTGAAGATAGTTTTAAGATTGTATAGGTGGTTCAAGTGATGTCGTGATTTAACCATAAGATTGTCGACATAACACTTGATGAATTTTACTAAGAATAACTTGAAGATGCGATGCATGGAATGATGATATGTGGAGACAACATTCTTTAGAACAAAGAAAATTACTTTATAATAGAACACTCCCTGAGGGGCCCTAAAATAGGTGGCTTATTTATCTCTTCAGGCCATCCATATTTGATTGTACCCAGAATATCCGTCCATGAAAGAGAGGGCTTCGTTTCCGGCTATTGCATCGATCAACAACTTTGTGATCAGGACTGGGAAATCGTCTTTTGGGCGATTCCAATTAAGGTCCCTAAAGTCAATGCAGACTCTAATCTACCCATTCTTCTTTTTGATAGGGACTATTTTTTCATCCAGATTGGATATTGGACCTTCTGTATGAAGTTGGATTTGATAATCTTGTCAACCTCATCCTCTATTTTGGTAGCATGCATCGGGTGGGTCTTTCTGGATTCCTGCTTATAGCCCCAGTGATCTTCTAATAAGACTAGATGGTGAGTGGTGACCTCAGTATCAAGGCCTATAATTTCTATGTCGTTCCAGGCAAAAAAATATCAATTCTTATTTAGGAAGGAGGTGTATTCTTCCTGCTCCTCTATAGGTATAGATACACTGATCAATGTGGACCACATGTCATTTTCAGTGCCCAGATTTATCTCCTTAAGTTCATAGATTGTGGTTGAGAAACCTTCTTCGAATGTAGGAGGGGAATCTTTGAGGTCTTCTTCTTCTTCATCATCATCATCTTTATCATCTTCCTCTTCTGATGGAGAGATGATTTTTGAGGCGAACTCTCCAATGTTGGGATAAAAGTCCTCTTTTACCTTAGTGTGTGAGGAAATGGTAGTTAGATGTCCCGAGGATGGGATGAGAGAATATTTTATAGGGATTTTCTTATCATCATGGGATTCAGCCTGCTCTTCCATTTCCTTGGACTCGGTGGTCGTAACAGAGACAATGCAGACTACCGATTCTACATCTGGACTTGCACTTATGCATTCAACCTGGTTAATGGGTAATACGTACTCTTCCCCAAGCTACTGGAGGGGGTCGGTGGGAGTCATTTCCAATCCATTCAGGGCATTGATCCAATCAATGTCATCATCCAAAAGATATTTTTCTTCTGATTCATAGAATCCTACATCGATATAGTGTGACTCACAAGACTCAAATAGGGATTTATCAGTGTACAATGTATTTTTTCACATTAGTTCAATATTTGATGCACTGATGGTATGATGACGGAATTGCAGCATGCTAATGTAGCCAAGGCCTTCCCAACAAGACGTTGAAGGTCGAACTTTTCTGCACTACCAGAAACTTATAATCTGACTTGTGATCTTCGAGACAAGTTTTAATCTTGATTCGTCCTAATGGTTTTTTTCTCACTCTTGTCATATACGAGTAGAGTTGTAGTGTAGGGTGTCAAGCTGGCTTCATCATAGCCCATCCGACAAATTATTCACAGTGGGAGGAGGTTGACTCTAGAGCCATTGTCAATGAAGATACTCCGAACATCAATTACATTTATCTTGTCGGACACATATAAGGGTTTGATGTGACCTTTCATGATGGTGTCTTCATCAATGTTTGTGAATGAGATGAAGACATGAAATTCTTTGGGATTGGTCTCTATTCAGTAGACATCAACTACTGATACTTCAGCCTCAAACTCTTGAGGACTTAGCAAGGCTTCGATGAGTGCCTCCCTAAGATCCGTAGACAGGCTCAATGCATCCAAGATTGACATCTTTGCTGGTACTGAATCCAAATACTTTAAAATATCATACTTATGCTCAAAATGTCGATGCTTCCTGGATCAGGGTTTCTCTTTCACAGACACTTTAGGGGTTTGATCTTTAGAAATAGATGGCTCAGCCTCTATAACAGGGTCCGGTGGTGCTGTGATCCTTTCCACATTTGGCCAAACCGGTCTACCTGTATACCTTGGGAGGTTCAGTATTTGTTCTTCCCCCGATGGGTGTTCTATGTTAATTGGGCTTGGATTTCTTCCAATGGGGGCGAAGGGTCATTCCGGTTCTTGTTGTGTCTGTCTAAGGGTCCTTCCATGAGTTTCTTTGATGTTAACAGTTTGACTTGTGGTGTGGAGGGGAATTTGACTCCTGTCATGATCATGCCTTCCAGGAAACCTCTGGCCTCTACGACCTCTTTGTCCGACACTCTAGTTGGGCATGGGGAACTCAAGTTTGTGGCCATAGTCTTCATCATAGAAGGAGTCCATCAAGTGAATGACATTAATGGATCCGAAGATCAGTTATTGATCTGACACTGTTTTTGTTTGACTGTCTTCTTCTGAGGGTTCTGTTTGGAGGGGTGGTTCCCGTTGAACTATTTGGTGGGGCGATTCCTGTTGTACCAAGTCTATTGGAATGAAGTACAAAAGTGTCAAAACTGATTTCAGCTTTGGTATCAGCTCATCTTCTTGCTCTTGCTTTCTGCCTTTCTAGCCTTTAGAGGACCATGGGGCCAAGGAGGATAGTTGTGTTGTATTGGGAGATTTTGGGCGCATAGTTGGTTGTTTCAACTATGCCTGGAGGATACCATGGGCTTGGTTTACTGTCTTCTAGGTCATCCAATTGTCAATTTTTTTCCTTTCTTACCGGTGAATATTTTCAACTCCTCTTCTTCTCTTGAGTCTGAGGTGGAAACACACACCACTTGTGTTAGTGGAGATCCCAACTTGACTTGCCTAGAATCTACCATCTTTTACAGGAGATCCTTGAAAACAAAGCATTACTGAATGGTGTGTGCTAGTATTTGGTGATAGGGACAATAATTTGGATATTCTTTGAGACCCACCTCATTGACTCGCTTTGGCTCTAGTATCCAGAGTAAATTGAAATTGAGTGTGGCTATAAAATAGCCGCGAACCTAGTCATCTCGGAATGAGTAAAATTTATTTCTTAGTTCTTCAAACTGATTTATTTTAGCACCCCTTAACTCATATTTTCGAGGTGTGGGTGGTTGCTGGAATCCAGGGGGTCCTGCATAGTTCGGTGGGGGCCTCACAATTGGATCAGGTGCCAGGGGTGGCTTAAGCGTGACAGAAGCCACTTCAGATTTTCCCATTCTTTTTTCCATGGACTGATGGATCTAATCAAGACTTAAGGTTGTTCTATTACAAAGAGTCTTCTATACTTTGGGAAATGACAAAGAAGTCTCTAAACCCACTTGTGTACTTCATCGGGATGAGATGCATTCACAATTCATCCCGAAGGTTATCGATGCACATGGAGAGCATCTTATCTTCGGGGAGTGGCCAGTTTAGAGAATATCTCAGGCCTTCCATCTGGAAATGAAGTCTAAGACTCTTTCATTCTATCTCTGTTTGCAGTTCATGAGATCACTGACCGTCATCTTAGGTAGTGTTGAACTGAACTGGAAGAGAAACTATCACCGGAGGTCCTCCGAATTTGTTATTGAATTGGCTGGCAAGCTAGTATACCATATGAAGGCCAAGCCCTGTAGGGTTTTTATGAAGCACCTAAGTTTTACTACTTCTTGCTACTCCGGAGTTCCCATCATGGGGTCATAATAAGAGGCATAATACGTTAAATGTTGTTCCGGGTCCCCTGAGCCATTGAATACTGGGAATACGGGGTTCACGAAGTTTGGAGGTGGAAGAACATTGTTTAGCCACTTAGGGTAGGGTTTGTGCATTAGATGTATTAGAGCACGACACACTTCCATGGCTTTCAATCAATATATAAATTTCTCGACGGTGTTTAAGAGACCTTGATTCATGTATTTTTGGACTTGAGCTTGATTTGGTGCGGCAGTAGCCAAGACTGGGCGTGCCGGTGCTACTAGAATTTGGGGTTGATACCTAGCCGGAGGTATCATTTGTGGGTTTACCTGAATATATTATGGCTGTCTTCCCAGTTAGGGGAAGCCTTGGAGTCCTTATGGGTTTGGGTTGACTGGTCCTATGAACTTGGCTTCATTCATTGGGATAAGTTCCTGTGGCATGGTCACCTCTTCTAGGGGAACCCGTTGACGTTCTACAGGGGGAAGACATCCAGTGAGGTAGCTCCCTCAATGTAGCTCGACATTAATTTGCCTGAGCTCTTTAATTTATTCCTCTTTCTTGGAAAACCTTTCCTCATGGGTGAGGGAAACACTCTCAGGGGGAGGATAAGGTGGGTCAAAGAAAGACTTGGATTTATTATTCTCCTTGTTGGGGTTTCATGTGGGAGTTATTGTCAGATTGATTGAGGGGGCACCTAGATTTAAGACCGATCTCTAGTTTTGGATATGCACACCATCAGGTTTGGTGTGGTATGAATCTTGGAGGGAATCATATTCCTTCACGTCCTCTCTCCATACGTCACTTCCTATGAGTTCTTTGGGGTGGACATTTACCATGTTCATTGAGGAATACCACATTGGGGGTGGTGTACTCGGTTCCAAATGGTAAGAAGGCTTCCTGTTCCCTTTATTGGACTTTCTCCTTCCATTATGCAGTATTCTTCTAGTTTCTTGGTGAAGATTTACCTGAAGGGAGCCCTAGTTTGACCTCATAACACGCTTTTTTCTCGGAGGGTAAGAACCACGAGAAGGGGTGGAACATGTAACTTTTCAGTCTATCGTTCTTCCTAGATGGTGGAAGACAGACATCTACTGTGTGGGGATTTGAGGTAAAAATCCCCCTAGCCCTATAGTCTAGGTTTGTTCCCATTCTCCTTTCGATGTGATACAACCTAGATTTGTTGGTATTATGGGGGCATTTTGATTTAAAAATCCCCCCAGCCCTATGGGCTGGGGTTGTTCCCATATTACAGCGGTAACCGCCACTATTTACACCTTTTCAATTTCACATACTCCCACGTGTGTGTAATCTAAGTATGGAATTGGGCCTGTATGGAGTATATGGTCTTTTGAAGACACGAGAACTGCTTTTTGGTTAGCTTCCCTTTGGTGGGAAGCTTGTTGGATGTTCCTGGTTTCCTGACTCAAAATATTTTTGATGGCTTGATCCCTTCGGCCCTGAAATTTTTGGGACTTAATCCAGGATGGTTTTCTTGAGTATCCCATCTTTTTTGAGCAGGGGTTTCACTTGATTGTTTCCTCTGGGTGATGATATTGCAGGATGCCATTTCCAACAGGGCCTGCTATATGGGATTTGGGGTGAACTGTAGAGTTCCATGTTCTCCCTATCCCCGTATGCGAACTATAGCCAGGGCTTTGCCGATGAGGTGATGAAATTTATGCAGTGCATGGAGGAAGTCCATTTCAATGTTTTTCTTTTTTCCTTTATTATTGTGGATTCCTTGAGTATGAGAGGGCTTTAGGGTGAATTATATGATGAAGCTCCCCTATCGTGCTGACATGGTTCATGTACCCTTCATAGGGTAAGAATTTTTCTTTCAACTGATGAAGGGTTTTCCATATGTTGAGGAAAATGTCATGTGTGCATTCCCCAAACAACTCTCCTGGTATGTCTAAGTGAGAAGTGGTCATAGGCCAATAAATCACTGGTATATTATCCCTAGCTAGTTGTCTTCTCACAATCAACATATCATGTTTTTGTTCTTTGAGAGGATCCTCTACTTGATATTCCCATCTCGACTGCTTCTTAATAATTTTTTTCCAAGAAACTGGGATGGTGGGAGACTTATTTATTTGAGGACAGTGTGAGGGTGGCTCAGAAGATGAGCATGGACCCAGGCCACCCTCAGGTTGAGAAATAATATTACTCGCTATAGATAGAGTGCATGATGTTCATGACTCCATTTTTCTGAGTTCCTCAACATAGGTTGGATTTATCATATTTTTTCCAGAAAGGGGAGGACATTTTTTCCAACATGAAGTTTGATTTTGAGGAGGACCTTCACAATTGGTGCTGCAATGGTGAGGTCTACTATTGCAACTTGATGCCCGACCACGAGAATTTTCCTTACATCGTATACCCTGGGGAGGACCTTTAGGGTGGGCTACAACGAAAGGAGGAACTTCTTTATGCTTAATATTACTATGGGGAGGAGTTTCATAGAAACTACCATTGTGGGGAGGGCCTTAGTAATGAATTTCATCACGGAGAGGACTACCATCATGACTTGATGTACGACTACATGGAGAATCATATCTGTAGTGTATACCCTGGGGAGGACCATCAGGGTGGTTGGCAGCAAGCAGAGGAAATTCTTGCAGTCTGATATTTAGGTCGAGGGGAGGTCTACCCCGATGCACATCAGGATATAGGCTCTTGTTATCAATCATTCTTGACCCACAGAGTAAGTCCCCATGGGTGCTCTGTGGAGGACCTTCAGAGTTGCTGGTAGTGATATTGTGGGGAGGGCCTTTGCAATTTCTACTACCACTTCCATAATCTAGTAATGGAATGACAAGGTATTGAGCCTTTGTTGATACATGTTTTAGGGCTTCAAGAACCCCAACTTCTAGTAGAGTAGGATCATGCATGTGCTCTCCAGTTTCCATTCGCCTTTGGCATGTATCATTTTTGGGTGCTCTCTTGTGGGTAACTAGGGCCATATGCTGTTGGTAATGACCTTCATATATGATTACCTATCTTTTTGGGTCTCATAATGTCGTCGGTATATGCCAACGGACATCTTGAGTTTTGGCAGGGATATATGCCTGCCCTGAAGCAACCACCACGTTGGACCGACATCCCCTAGTTGGAACATGTATTTTTTCCCGATCAGATTTTTTGTTTATTGTGGGATATTTTTGTCGACCCTTATGGAATGGAGCAGGGATGCATAACTACTCTAGAGTGACTAGATCATTTTGAAAGTGAGTCATTCTATTCAAGGAAACCAGGTCATGGGCCTGATTTCTCACCATTGTTGCTGATGCAATGATATCTTAGCATGTTTGGAGGATATGTTATGGAATTGACATCTCATCTTCCATCATTTCCAGGATGTTACAGGATACATCTTTGTCTAGAATGGGTATGAATGACCATTCCGATGTCAGAGCAGGAGTTTATTCCTGCTCCAGTGCTCCAAGAGTTTCCAGTGAATACTGGTAGTTATTCTATGTCGGGACAGAGGAACGAGTCTTCCACCGGTTGCCACCGTATTTGACTGGTGGTATTCATATTCATGAGAATGGATTTTCATCTACTCTCTTTCCACTGTATTTGTCTCACGGTCTTTGTATGCATCCTTAGGAATTTTACTCTGCTCATATTTGGTTGTCACCCTATTTTTATGATGGACTTGATGCACATTAGTAGTTATTTGTGCCTGTGTATATCCTATTACTACCCTATTTAGATTTCAGGCTTCAAATGCATCAGCAGGTGTTTGTGCCTGCGTTTAGCTGAGTGCCTCCCTATTTGGTTGATGGGATTTTTGTGCATCGATAGATATTTTCATATGCCTGTATTTTACTATTCTGTCTACATGGAGGGACTGACGAGCATTAGTAGGAATGTGCATATGCTTGTATTGTGCCACCCTATTCTGTGGTGGGTTTGAGTGGAGGGGGAAGAATAGCATGTCTTCCCATTTAATTCCACTGTGTTAGTATGGTGGAGTTGCACCTTAGGAACCAAGGTGATCGTGTGTTCCTAATTATATATTGGCTTCCCTTGGCAGGTAGCCTGAGGGGCCCATGTCTCCTGGATTTTGGTAGGTTCCCTCAACATAAGGCCCTCTTCATTAGGAGGAGGCCTGGTCATTCGGTGTCAGTGGAGACGTTCTCTGGTGGGGGCTCGTGAGTAGGACCCCTATATAGTTGAGATGAATTAGTCAGTGTCGACTTCATCTGCCTCCCTAAGATAAGGCAGGTACTTGTTGTCACATTCTAGGGATAGACTCCTGAAATGGTTTGAGATGACCACTGGGGCCTCCTTGTGTTGGGGTGCCAACAGTAGCTGAAGAGGTAGCTGGACGGCCTTTTCAAACTAGAGGGATTTTCTCACAGCCTCCAACATAGGGAGAGTACCATTATGGTGGTACTACTTGATCAGTGTGTTGGATACCCATCATTGAAGATGTTGGGTAGGAGAGGGGGTCATCCTCTTTGTTGAGGCCCCGACCACCTACAGGATCACTGATGTGCGTGTCTTCATGGATCATTAGGATTTCATTTAGATCAAAGGTTGATGTACGAGAAATTGCAACATAAATATATGACATACAAACCACAAAAACTCATCAAAATAGAATTCTTTTAAATATATGCATATTTAGAGATCCAACTTGGCCCCCTTCCCCTTTTCTTTTACTATGGGGTGAAGGGGATTCAGCAGGGTAAGACCGCCACCTTGGTTAAAGATTCACATCGGGTTCACCATTTTTGTTCCGCGTCTAATGTGGCACATTTCTGGGTGGTGAGAAAATGACATGAAAATGATCATCCCTCGTCCCTTTTTCTATAGATACAGGTTCTCATCAAGTTCTCAATTCATTTTGTTTCGACCCATTTAGCATCATTATCCTTTAAAGAAGGTTTAAGTAACCCTGCAGAAACTGTTGGTCCCAACGGGCGATTATGTGGGGGTCAAGAACTTGTAAAATCGGTCCTTCTTGGATATAAATTCCTCAGATGGACTCCAATAGGTTTATTCATGAAGCCAATAATTCCCAACGACCCTGGTATCCATGATTCATGGGCCTTCTTTCCAAATATAGGCACTCATTGATCGATGATTTAGCCAATGACACTTAAAGACTCCATTGATTGATAGTATGGGAGGTCAGGCTCACCGCACCCTTCTGGGGGAGGATTGTTGCCTGTTTCGGGACTATCTTATAGATTTAAGTCATGTTCATATGTTTGTGAATCCTTGGTTCATTCCTGAAGAGTGTGTCCACGGGCTACCCTTGTTTTGTAGGATCGTCATAGGCATGCATATATTTAATGCTATAGAGGTAATGCTGACTTGAGCCATATAATAATGCACTCTAGAGTTTATTATCTTCCAGGGGGGATAGAAGGTGGCTTGATGTTGGGACCAGGCCTGTAATAAGGGCTTCCTATGTATCCTTAGGAGAGGAATCAGAACCCACACAGTTCATATTGAGTGGGGATTATGACTAGAAGCTCCCCATTGAGGGGGAATTGTTGGGTGGACCCTTCATGGGAGGGCACCCTTCTGAGCTCGGGCCTTCTAGAAGGCATCCTACAATCCTGGTTTGATCAAGAATCAGAGTTCTCGTAGTTCATAATGTGTGGGTATTACACATGGAAGCTACCCATTTATGGAGACATGATTGGGTGGACATTTTATAGGAGGAAATCATTTTGAGCTCGTTCCTTCAGGTAGGAATCCTATGTATCCTGATTTGGTTAGGAATCAGAGTTCTTGTAGTTCAGAACATATGAGATTGCACATGGGAACAACCCATACCGAGACATTATTGGGATGACCTTTTTTGGTAGGGCACCCTTTTGAGCTTGGGCATTCCTACATATCCATATTTGGCTTGGAATTAGAGTTCTTATAGTTCAGAATGTGTGGATGATTTAATCATCACAAACCTCTAATCCCATGTGGGTCATGATCAGTGTGAGAAATAAGAGGATGTGAAAATTCAATAATGCACATGCTTCCTCCCTTGTTGGTGGGGGAGGGAGAGCCCACAGAGGAAGAGGTCAGGGTGACCGTGGGTGAGGGCATGGAGAAATAAACCCTTCAATGTGAAATTGAATTGAAGGTCACACGGACCTCCCTCAGAATATTGGGGACTTACCACAGTGGGATGGCCCCAGAGCACATTTGAGGATGGGGAGGAGTTTCATCCTTGTCAAAGGGTGGAGCGATCATAACCCCTTCGACTAATCACTATTCCTCATTGAATGGAAAAGTGAGTGATCACCCTTAGTCTCTAGAATGGTGAGGTTCGTGTTGGCATCCCTAGGTTAGACTCTAGGTTACCGTGGGAATGTATACCCATGGGCATTCCTGAAGCCCGCACAATAGTGGGGAGAGCCTTCGTGACTCCGCTTACCGTGGGTATTTAGACTCAAAGGGGAGCGCTGATGCACCCTATGGTCTGATCATATGGGTCTGGTGGATTTGAAGGAGGCTTTGGTATGATGCCAGAGGACTGGTTAGTGGAGGGATCATGGAGGACTGGACGATAATGGAAGGGTAAGGTTTGAACAGGAGGAAATAATACCAAAAAATACCCCATTCTGCATACTGATTTCTTATGTGGGATGGGGAAGGATCCACATACCATAGTGGTATGCAAGTAGAGGGGCCATCTATATACCAATGCGGTACACGGGCATGGGTATAGTATGCGGCTCATCACACCGCTTTGGGTTCCATCAGCGTACCGATGCAGTTCGTGGTGTTGGGTTCAGTCCGCGTAGCAATACGTTACGCGAAGCACCATATTGAAGGAGGGTCCAGGGAATCATCATTTGTGGGTAATTCATCCTAGAGAAGCCTTTGGTTCATGGTTAACCAGTTAGGTTAGTGGTTCTACTATTATTATTCAATTCCACCATTTTATGGTTCACGGACGGCTGTACCTGTGGAGGGAGAGGTTCGTAGTTCGGGCTTCACCGATGAATCAAGACAGAAGCCATAGTCTTCTCCGAACTCTTTCTCCCAACCTCTGAGTCTCGCTCAATCATCCGTCCTTTTCTCTGTCCATATACCTCTTGTGTGTGTCATACTTCTACTGTGCTCCTTTTATTGATCATCAGAGCAATCGTATTTATTAGGCACACAAAACCATTTGCTGAGGCCCATTGAAGAAATATACTGACCCATGGAAGACTTGGTCAACCGGGGTTTGCTAAGTCTTTGGTTTGAGATAGTAGTTCATGAAACCCTGTCTGTTCGATTCGTCCGCAAACTAATGAGTTCACGACATGGTACGCAGATTGAATTCACGCTCACAATTCCTTTGGCAACACGGTTCACAGTTTTCCTTGTTCGCTGGCCATCATCTTGCAGGCTATCATTTTGTGGATCATTCCGCGTACCTGGTGGTTCACGACCTAGCTGGTTTATGTACCTTTCTCGGTGATGGTACGCGGGCCACTTGAAATGCTTTGAAAACTTGAATTACTTCAAGTTTCTTCTGAATATTGGAACTCAATTTGAGTCCATTCACCTTGCTAGACTTTTTGGAGTACTTTCTTCCTTCTGCAAAGCGTTTGTGGGGGTATTTTCTCCCCTTGGATGAATTTTCAAGACCCTACAAGCCACTTTCCCTCTATTGAACATCTCTATAAAGTAAGTAATATAGAGCATGATAATATTTGAGTGAATCTCCTACCGTATCCCTGATTAAAAATGCGCTCCTTCAAGGATTCACTAGCCACAACCTCAGGTGAAAAGCACACTAAATTCATGAATTTATCTACATACTTTGTGAGAGAGATATTTTTCTACTTCAGGCTAAAAAAGTCTATCATTCTATGAATCTTGAATGTGTGAGGATAGAATTTTTTGATGAACAATTCCTCAAAATCCTCCCAACCAAGGCCTTGATCTAATTTAGCCTTAAATGATAAATCCCACAATTTCTATGCATGATCCTATAGTATATTTGTCTCCAGTTTGACTTTCATCTCTGCTGGTGTGCCGATGAAATCAAAGATATGATTCATCCTATTCAACCACACCTATGCCTTTTTTGGTTCAGAATCACCCTAGAAGATGGGTGTATTCTTCTTTTAGAACTGCACATAATGATCCACTTGTCTTGGATCATCACTCCGGTTCCCTATGTCCACATCCTAAAATGATTGGATGATACTCTAAACCAGTTATTGGTTCACCTGCGACTCAGGTGTAACCACATTCTCCATAGCTTCTTCTGGTTGGTTTCTATGATGACTACCAAGTTCCATTTTCTATATGAACAAACAACACTATAAGTTTTACTATATAGAAATTGAAGGCTTAGCATTTAAAATTCTACCACATCAACTATCACAACATTGATTTCCAAAATCAACCATTTTTGAAAAATCTTTACTTTATTTTGAAAATAAAACTATTTTCAAAATACCACAATCATTATATTTTTCAAAATATTTAATTTTAAAACACTTTAACAATTTTCCAAAAAATTTACATTGAAAAAAATCATATATCATTACTAAAAATGAAGTATTCACTTCTAGTGGGAATCCATTCCTCTATTTCATGTCATGTTCGTCTCATTGGATAAACCCATGAAAATGATATTCCAAATCCTAAAAGTGTCTCTAAAACACTTATGTACCCAAATACCTAGTAACATGAAGTTTAGCATAAAAATATTAGTGACATCTTTTTATGCTCTATATTTCAAGTTCATAAAATCCTACTCATTTCTATGATCCCAACTCAGGGAATATATGAGAATAAATTTGAAATCCAAGACCAACAAAAAATACCAATTTAAAGACCACTTATTCTAGAAAGATATTTGGATGGACCAAACTGACACCATTTATCTCAAACAGACTTTAGACCAAACAAAACTTATACCATTTGTAACATCTCGCCCCTTATAATTATCTTGAGAGGGCGGTGAGACATTACTAGGCCTTAAAGAACATCCCCAAAATTCTAAAGGTTGGCAATAAATTCCGAAGGGATTCAATGCATACGGGGGATGATTTTTTATTTAAGAATAAAACATGAAAACAAACAATACATAATAAAAAAACCCTTATATGATGCATGATAATAATTAAAGAAAACTAAAAATTTAATTTATCAAAAACCTACAAAATTAAAGTAACCCAGTGGAAGAATACAATATCAAAATAAACAGTGAAAGACAAACTAATAAAACTACTAGAAAACCACAAGACTCCATTCTCCACAAGCTCCATGCTTGAACTTTACCAAACAGACCAAGTATCATTAAGTAGTGCTAAATATGTGTGATAATTAACCTTTTCACATGTCTCGGTAGATAAAATCTTCAAAAGCACCAAAGCATCAAAGCAGGGGTGAGTACTAAAACTCAGTAGGTTTTCCCTAATAACTTCCCTACTCACGCCACTAGGATATAAAAGTTAGAAACATTTATATAAAATAGTTTATATAAATTTTTTTTTGAAATAGTTTATAACAAAATATAAATAAGTTCTATATCAACCAGTTTTATAGTAAAATCCATTTTTCAAAGAAATCAAGCAAATAATGATTTAAAACCATTTCAAAAGTTCCATTTGGCATCACTATTCCATTCCACATATCGACACCACCAACCATGCATTCATTGTTATAATAATTTCATAATCATGAGAGGTTTCTTATTGATATACCAAGTTTTCCAAAGGTAATTATATGCCTTATTCTATTAAACCTTTTTCACCGAGCACAAGGTCATATTTCAACCAAGACTCGTAAATTCAATATGAACACAACACAAAATATGTACAAAAACCATACCAATACTAACATGAAAAAACCATTTCAATAAAACAACCTTTTTATTTAAAACCCTTTTCCAAAAATCCATTTAAAAAATATAGCAAATCCATATCATAAAATAAACATTTAAAAATTAATAAACCAAATTTATTTGCATAAAAAATTACCACGATTCCACAATTTCACCAAAAAACTTAAATCATCACTAAAGAGGATTTGTATCATGATTTGAACCAAAATTTCAAAATCAAAATCAATAAATTAAACAAATTTAAAACTAAGATAATCCTTTCTAGCAATAGGAGTCGAGAGTGAAGCCACCCACCTCAAGATTTTTGGAAAAAACGATAAACGACATGAAAAACGTCACAAAAACAAGTTGAATATCCATGAAACCACCTTATATATCCTCCCATATCATCAAAAAGGATAAATATAATCACAGTTTCACCCTAAACCTTAGATATACCCACAACAGGAGTAGATCTAAGAAAATGATGTGGAAGGGGAAGTAGATCTGAGGAAAACACCATGAACGATCACTTACTATGAGGAATCAAATCCAAATCACCAAGGGAAGACTTTAGATCAACTATAGATTGATGGGATAACCTTCCTTGACCTTTGATAGAGTAAAATACCGAGTTAGGGACGTTTTGGGGTAGAAAAGAGGCATTAAAACACAAGTCTAAACTAGGTCCACTTTTTTAAGATCTAGTTTTTTAACCGTGCACGATTTTGTCGCATAGTTAGGAAAATCGTGTGCTAACCTTGTGGTAGCTACTACCACAAGGAAACACCTTAAACGATCAACTCACATGGTCTCAAAACCATGCACCAACCATGCCAAATCCACTATCTCAAAAAGACCAAATCCAACTTTCAAAGAACATAGTTTCTCTTAAGTGGATGCACAGTTTGGGTAAACTATTCTCCACCTATGTGCCTTCCCTTTCCACCCTATCTCATTGTGAATGGTTTCCTAGAGATGTTTCATGGTTTTACCAAACCATGCAATAGCTGTGAACCTATGTAAAATCCCTCAAAACCCTCCAAAAGTTATACAAACTCTCCTAAACTTCAGCCATATAATTTATATTCTTAAAAAAGAATAATTAAAGGGTTACTTACTTGAAACTAGGGGTGCTACAACTCACGAGTATAGAGAGGTCCATTTTTCATGCATAGTCAGATGTGTGGATATGTGTAAAGAAATGGGTTATGGCCAGATGGGTTTTATGAATGGTTTTAGAGCATTGTTTGGTTTCTTTCCTTGGAATTTGGTATTGTTTGATGAAAATGTTTTATTATGGAACTTGTTTATATTAAGATATAAACTATTTATAAATTGTTTTATATAAACTGTTTTATATAAATGTGCTAACATGTTATATCCTAGTGGTGTGATTAGGGAATTAATTTGGGGAAATCCCACTAAGTTTCATTTCTCACCCCTTCCTTGGAACTTTGATGCTTTTGTAGATATAGTTTATTAGGACACATGAAATGGTAAAGCATCACACTTCTTTAGCATTGCTTATTGATACTTGGGATGTTTGGTGGAGTTGCAGCATAGATCTTATTGGAGATTTGTAGTTGTCATTGTCTTTGAGTTTTGTTGGTTTCACAGTCTTCTGCCGTGTACTTGGTTATTGTGTAGTATTCTACTGTGGTACTATTATGTAGTGTAAATTTGATATAATGGTAATGGTTTGAGCTATCTTTCATTAATATTATGCATCATGTTGTGGTCTATTTGGTTATGGATCGTTAGGTTGGTTTTTTTTATTTTTAAAGGGAAAATTATCCCCTAAATTGCAAATGAATCCCTTGGCATTTATTTCTAACCATTGGCATCTTACAGATGTTGCTTAAGGCCAAGTAACACCCTCCCACCTTCTCAAGCCAATGAGGAGGGGGGGGGGGATGTTACAGTTGGGCCCCATTAAAACTCACAGGTGATCTCAACATATCTTATATGATAGATGTTCCTAAATAATGCTCCAATGCATTTGGCACTGATTATGTTCTCCAGTTAATTATTTTTGAAGTTGTCCATATGGTTATTCAAATTATAAGGGTTATTATATGGGTTTTTAAGGGTTATATGATAATGAAGTCCCAAGGCACCAATATTACTTTTCTATGCTTTTTAATGAGTTTTCATGGAAATCATTAGATTTAATGATCTTTTTAAAAGAAAAATGATGTACTATTCAGGTAAAAAGTTATGTTTTCTTTAATAAAAGGTTATTCATGGTTATTCATGTTTTTAATTGGGCTAACATATTTCTTATTTTTTATGTCCCTTAATGAGATTTTTGTGCTCATCCCACATTTTAAAATGTTTTTCACTGGGTTTATGGATGTTTAAAGGAAAGAAAGAAGTCAAGTGGAAATTTGTGAAGATATGTCCTGAAAATAAAACATGTTACTTTTTAAAAGTTTTATATTATGGAAAAAATGGATACTGGTCAGAAGTGACCACTTTGTAAAATATGGTTTTGTTACGTATGAGTTACGACTTAATTATCTAAAACTTCAAACCAAAAAAGATCCTTAAATGTAAGATAAAGAATTCTTGACTTAAAAACTCAATATTATTCAATGTTTAAGGATAGTATGATATAGTGATGGTAGAAAATATACCTCATATATTGAGCTTAGTGAAGAAATTAATATTTTAAAAAATGTTATTATTAGAGTAAATATATACTCAATAAAGTATTAGTGATGAATTAACAAAAAACATATGTATTTAAATTTATTGTTAACTAAAAATTCCATCATTATCATAGAACATAATGGTTTATTATAATTGTATTACTAATTATTATATAACTATTAAATCCTTCAAGTTAGAGAGAGATTCCTTGAGACTTATTGTTTATTGTTTCTAATTCATGGAAGCCATTTCTTATTGATTTTATTACATTTTTTCTCTCATAAAATTAGTTAACCAATATTAGTACTTTCTTATATTAATGGACATTAATATTTATGTGCATTTATGAATTGAAAATATTAGATATGATAACATGTTTAATTGATAAATCCTAATTTATACCAGTAATTCTCATATTTTTTTAATTGTTAAATGAAATAAATAATTGATGTTAATTTTGGAACTAAATGATGAACAATAATATAACTAAAAATATTAAAAAAAATACTAACTAATGATAATACCATTAATTATATCAATAAAACCATTATAGACTTTATATTTATAAATATAAAATTATAAAAATAAATGAAATCCATATTTTCATTAATATTATACATGACCGATGTGATGGTAAACAATGTACCACATATATTTATCATAGTGAGGAAATTAATATTTTTAACAAAAAAATTTATTATTAGAGTAAAAATATACCCAAAAATTTTTTATCGATGAATTAAAAAACAATATATGCATATAAATTTATTGTTAAATAAAAATGGAATCATTATCCTAGAACATAAAGATTCATTATAATTGTAATAAAAAGTATTTTACAACTATTAAATACTCCAAGTTAGTAAAAAATCAATGTTTTATTGAATAATGTATATAATAAAAAATTAAAGTAAAATGATTTGTTTAGGATGGAATAATCAAGAAAATACCACCAATCCTAAAAAATAAATATTTATTAGCTACTTTGGTATCGTGAGATACATGAATTTTCAAATCAAAATTGATAACTGGTATAAAGTGTAACAAATAAAAATGAATCTAATTTGTTGTTACATAAAAATTAAACATTTTTGTAGTAGATTAATATTTGTGTAGATCCTAGATTAGTTAGTGTACCACTGGGGGGTGAATTAGTGGTACACTATTTTTTTTTAAAATTATTCATTTTGAATTAAAACCCTATAAATGTTTAAAGTCATGATCCATTCTCTATAAAATATTTCTCACCCATATGAAAAAATAATAAGAACAAACAAAACACAAGAAAATTTCTCAAGGTTCATCATTAGAGTGAGAGCCTACTCCTTACTGCATTCAACCTCTTATTGAGCCACATATTTTAGTATCACTATAAAGTTATAGTGATAAAAAATATAGTAAAAGCCACATATAATTTTTGATAAAGTATCATTAACATATCAAAAGGGTAAGGTATCTTCCAATTCCCAAAAATGATGATTGGTTTTATTTAGATTGGAACCACTAGTTCTTCGGGATTCCATCTATGCTCTTGAGTATGGAATGAATATTCAATCCACCACTGAATACCTTATCATTGAAGAGTAGATCTTCTTACAGGAAGACTTTGAATTCTAGAATGATGTTAATATTTCAGCATGCATGTTGTATTCTCTCAACTATTATTTAGGATAGTCTTGTCTTGCATAAGAACATGCATGCATTGAAATAATCTCCTTCATCCTTAGGATAAATAACATGGATCAATAGAGAAAAGGATAAAATTCCATCAACCACTTCAATAATATTACACTTACCACATGTTGATCAACCTCAATTTTTATCTCTCTTTGATATAGAATATCTTTAGTTTAATAGAGTATCATTTTCCCAAGTTTTCAATTCCTGAACATCTTTTTATTCTTCATTTCTCTATTTATATATCCTTTAAAAAATTAAAAAATAATAGTTCCATAATTTTATGGAAATTCCCATGAATTATTGATGCACATAAATTACTTGAAGAATAATATATATATATATGGGTATAATAATTTTTAATATTCCTTATAAATCAAGAATAAAATAATTATAATTTTAAATTCAAATTCATTAAGAATTTCAACTGAAGGTATTCTCTTTAATTATTAATTTAAATCTACACAATTTAAAGATTGATCACTTATTTTGACCAAGATATTTATATTTATTAATTAGTTCACAAAAATGAACCTCAAAACACTTTATCAACATTCTAAAACAACCAATATCATATTTGATAATAAATACACTTTCTTCAAAAAATTCCAAAGGCACTTCAATATTCCCATTTGAATTTTTTTCAAAATCATGAAATGATTTAATAAAACTCAATTTATCATTCAAGAGATACCAAATAATATAATTTTTCATGTGAAATGTCACGAAATACCCCCACTAGAAACCCCTCCTGGGTCAGTAGTGAAGATGATAATTGCACCTGAGGCCTACCTCTAATAGTCCCTGGGTTGGTGACTAGCACCAAGGGTAGAAAAAAAATATGGGATCCATTACCAAAAGTTTTTAGGCATAATGGAAGTTCCTTTGTGAGTGAAATAACCATAAATGTTTTTTTATTCAATGGATCATTCAAAAATTGTGAATGATGTAAACACTCTGACTAATGAAAGCTTTCCATAGAATATTGTCATAAGAGAAATCATAACTCAAAGAGGATATTTACACGTTAAATATATAATTAATTTATATTAGATATAAATAAATAATAATTTATATGAATATATTTATTTAATTAAGATGTTGATAATTTGAAACCCTTCTCATATTTCCTTAATTGGTCTTTTAGGATACAAGTGCAGAATCACTCTTGTAGTGATCCATATGTGCACCTTTGATCTCTGAATAATCATTGATGGAACACCTGGTGCTATCATAGAGAATCAATCATTTGTATTTCTATTCTTGATCTCTACAATATTTTTCAGGCTTTGAAGGATTTTTTTCTCATTTTTAAGAGGAGGGGAGAAGGAAAAATTCAGGAGAGAAGTCCATTGTGCACAATAATTCTTAATTCTCAATTTTTTGATTTTCCCTACACAATAAATATAACCATATATTTATAAAGTTAGGGTTCTAGTGAAAATATTATTTAATTTTATACCATAATTTAAATAATATAATAAACCACTTATTACCCCATGACATATAATAATAATATTATTATTTTAATGGCTTGCACAAGCTGACACAATGATAAATATTATTTTTCCAACCTACAAATTAATAATTATCACCAAACATGATCTTGGTCCACTTGATATCCACATTATTTATCAAATACCTGAATATATATTCTATTCATAGCATGATGAATAAATATTAATTAAATATTCAATAAATAAAATAAATATATTTTATTTAAAATATGGAGAATAAATATTTATTTAATTTATGCGGTTGATAAAAATTGAATAAAATTATTCCTCGATCTTGAGAATAATATTTATTCCATTAATTAAATTTAAATATAATTAAATCAAGATCAATGGAAACACTTAGTGTGTGACCCTCTAGGAATCTTTATCGTTGGAAATAGGCAGGCTTTCCTAAAGTCCAATATTACTCTCTAGTAATGGGTTAAGACACCTAAGATAAAAATAATATGTGTGGTTGTATGTTTGAGCCATTATCCCAAATAAAATAGTAGGTTGAGGGGCAGTCATATGATTTTTTTAGATAGGGTTTTTAGTTATCGTTTGTTTTAAATATACCTGTGTTGATTCAAAAAATAAAATAAAAAATACATTCCTATGTTTAAATTGAGGTGAATCAAAACATGTTATATGTCCGCTAAATAACAATTCATAGTATTGAAAATGATGGATAATGTTCATTTTAGTGATTCATATTTTGAGGATGAGATAAATAAACAAACACTTTTATAAAAATGACTTTTATTAACAAAAATAAATTATCACTTAATATTAAAATAAAAGAAACATAAATTGATATTTTTTTAAAAAATGATAATAAAGATTGGATATTTATTAATATTTTTTTAAAAAACAAAAATATATGTTATATAATGATAATTAATATTTGTTTAGAATAGTTGAAATTATTATTTCTATTTGTTATCACTTCCCCTTTAAAAATATTAACCCTAATTGATGAACAACTAAACGTATGCGCCTCCAAATTATCTATTTCATCCTCATCTATACATTTAATCCCTGATCAGAACCATCCCTTATTCTCCTACACATCCCCTCTTCTTTAGGCCATATCCTTGATGAATTTTCATTATTTTTCTTACCAAATAAATGGATCATATCCTAATAATAAATTAGTAATAAAATCATAACATTGTGAATCTTTCCTCTTTGATTCATAATTTAGGGTAATCTTTCTCACATCCCTTTTTTTTCTTCTCTTTGTGCTTCACATTGTTCTAATTTGAAGGTTATATTTTTTATTTTATCTATAAAAAAACATCACCACCCTAATTTTTGTGAATAAAATGATTTAATCATGAACCATATTGACACATAAACCCTATATCCCTAGATTATAAACATGATACATATTTAATAACTAGAAACTCACTATTTTGTAGAAAAATCGAAGTAATTTCATTTGAATGTGATATGATAGACACCGATAGGTATGTGTTCTTTTTACAATTTAAGTGGGTATATTTATGTCTACTTACATTTATGATCAAATTGGGTTAAAGTACTTCAAATATTTCTTATCGATTCAATACACACACACACACACACACACACACAAAGAGAGAGAGAGAGGGTGTTTCCCTGGGATTTCTTGGTTATTGTTTATAATTCATGGAAGCAATTTATTATTTATTTTATTACATTGTTTATTTCATTAAATTGGTAAACCCATATTTGTTATTTCTTATATTAATGGATATTAATATTTATGTTCATTTTTTAGTTGAAAATATTATATATGATCTCATGGTTAATTGAGAATTCATGATTTATACCAGTAATTCTCACATTATTTGATTAATTTTTAAATGAAATGAATAATTGATGTTAATTTTTGAACAAAATAATGAATAACAATACAACCAAAAAGATTATAAGAAGATGAACTAATGATAATACCATTAATTATATCAATAACACCAATATAGACTTGATATTTATAAATAGGAAAATATATCGATTAATGAAATCCATATTTTCATTAAAATTCGGTGTGAAATATGAAGTGGTAATAAATGTACCTCATATATTGATCTTAGTGAATAAATGAATATTTGTAACAAAAATGTAATTATCCAAGTAAAGAGTTACCCAATAAAGTATTAGATATGAATTAACAAACAATATATGTATATAAATTTATTGTAAACTCAAAATTCCATCATTATCCTAGAACATAGAAATTTATTATAATTTTAATACTAAGTATCTTACAAATATTGAATCCTCCAAGTTAGTAGAACTAGAAATGTTTTACCGAAGAAGGTCATGCAAGAAAAAAGTAAAGGAAAATGATTTTTTTGTAGGATGGGATAATCAATACCATACCACTAATCCTTAAAAATCAATATTTATTTGCGATATTTCTATCAAAAGTCACATTACTTTAAAAATAAACATTGATAATTAGAAGAAATCATATAAAATAACAAATATTATCATTTGTGGTGACATAATATTTAAAAAAATTTAGTAGTATATTAATAATTGTGTTGAGGCCATATCAATTAGGGTACCACTGGGGGGGAGTGAATCAATGGTTCAAGATTTTAGGGATTCTTAATTTTTAATTAAATCCTTGTGAAAAATTAAATTCATGATCCACTCTCTATAAACTATTACTCACCCATATGAAAAAATAAAAAATAATAAACAATACACAAGAAATTTTTATAAGGTTTAACCTCAGGGTGAGAGCCTAATCCTTACCATGTTAAACCTCTCATTAAACCACAAATTTTATTGTTTCTATAAATTTATAGTAATAAAAAATGAAGTAAAATTTACATAAAAGGTTTGAGAAAGTGTCATTTACATCTCAAAATGGATATGTATCTTTCACTTCCCATAAATGATGTATGAAATTATTTAGACCAGAACCAAAAGTTCTTAGAGATTCCTACTATGCTCTTGAGTATGAATCAAATATTCAATACACTACTGGATACCTTAACATTGGAGATTATATCTTCTTCTAGGAATAATTCTACTTCTATATTGATGTCAATATTTCAACATGCATGTCGGCTCCTCTCAAATATTATTTAGGATGGTATTGGGATGAATAAGTGCATGGATGCATGAAAATGATCTCCTTACTCCTCATTAGAAAGCTCCCAGATAAATGATCAAATTTCCTTGACCTCTTTTGTAATATCAGATATAGAACATGTAAATATCCCTCACTTATTCTCTTGACTTGATATAAATGATCTCCAGTGTAATAGAGCATTATCCTCCCATGTTCTCAATTCTCAAACACCATTATTTTCTTCATTTATCTATTTATATATCCTATAGAAAATTTAAAATAATATTTCCATAATTTTTGTGTAAATTAACCTAAAGTCTGTATGAACATAAATTAATTTAATAAAAACATATATATTTATGAATAATAAGTTTTAATATTTTTAAAAAATTAAGAATAAACAATTAGAATTTTAGATTAAAATTATTTAATAATTTCACTAGAGTATATTCTCCATTTAAATATATGAAATTTAAGACTTGAATAATTTATTTTACCAATCTATTTATATTAATTATTTTTAACAAAAATAACCTAAAAAAACTCTAGAAACATTCTCAAACTCCCAATATCATGGTTGAAAACAAAGAAAATTTCTTCAAAATTTACAAGGTAACATCAATCTACCTATTTTAAAAATTTTAAATTCATCAAACTTTTTCTTAAAACTAAAATTCTCATTAAAGAGACACCAAATCATATAATTTTTCATGTGACATGTCACAACCCTCCCCCACAGGAAACCCTTCATGAGATGGAAATGAAGATAAGAGTTACCCCTGAGGCCTACCTCTAATAGGCTCCAGGTTGATGGTTTGCACCAAGGGTATAAAATAAAATTATGAGATGAATTTCCCTAATAATTCCTAGTAAATAAAACAAATACCAAGTCAAATACATATAATAAAATAATGTATAATGTTTCCCAATCCCAAATGAAAATACATGAACAAATTACCATACATATAAAATAATGCATGAAAAGCACTCATGATCCTCTCCGGTAGCCCAAAAAATAGGTACAATATTTCGTGATATATCCTTAAAACAATAAAAACTATAGTGGGGTTCCCACTTAGGATTACTTATTAGGAGCATCCCTATAAATATATCAACATCCACGTGCAATGAATATACAAGAATAAGCCAGAGTGAAATAAACCCAAAAAGAAGAATAAAAAACATATTCATAATCTACAAGAATAATAAAAATGCATGAACATAAGCCAAAAAATTGGTATAATAAATTCCATCACCAAGGATCCATGGCCACTAAATCAACCAAACCATCATCAAGGTTGTAACTCCACTTACTATTTCCAATATCCTTGAAGGATCACCATCACCACAATTGTAAATCCCTAGATATTTTGTTTTAAATATGAAACACCTTGTTCCTTTTTATAATTTTTTAAGTGTACCCATGATTTGGAAAAATACTGAGATCTTGGAGTATCATATGGAGTCTTAAAAGGGAGTTTTTGTGTTTTTATCTAAACGGGAAATACCACAGCCTGGTGAAAGCTATGGTAGCCCTAGTGCAGGCCTAGGTTCAAAATAGACATGGGAAACAGATTGGAAAATCCATGGTGTGTGGGAGTTCCTACTATTAGCCATGACCTAGCTAACCCCACCTTGCCTATTTTTGAGGGTTCGGTGAGTTTAAAATGATTTATGGGATTGTAATGTCCTGAGATTTGGAATCCCTTTAAATAAATAATATGTTTTATAACTTGTGTCACACACTACACCTAATGTAAAAAAACCACACCAAATTAAGAATAAAATATTAACAAAACTATGATAAACAATAATATGGTAAACCATTAATAGTTATTACCTTTAGAAGGTAAACACTTAATATGAGTTAATATTGAAAAAGTTATTTATAACATGATCCATTTTCTTTATATTATATATTTTATTTTAAAAAGATGAATTTTTAATTTTTAGAATTTAAATTTGGTAAATAAAAATTCATTTTTAATTCCTCACAATAAATTTATCTTAATATTAATTTTTTATATTTTTCAGAAATAATTAATCTTTATGTGAATAGTGAAAATATTAATTTTATTAATGTTGTCATTTTTATGAATTTTTTTATTATATGAATAAATTGAATTTTTTTGAAACTTTTTCATATAAAATTATATATTATAAAGTATGATAAATCATTTTAAAATAATATGTTAAACTTATAGATCTATGCTCAACATTTTGGAAATTAATAAAGAGATTTAATGAAAAATGTTTTTTGACTGTTTTGTTTAATTAATTATAACACGATGAAATGAATTTTTTAGTATAGTTTATTGTTAAATAAAAAATATTTCAATGATAATAATTATTTTAAATTTATTGGAATCAATGAAATTGATAATTTTATCCCAATCAGAAATCGTTTTTCTTAAAAATAAACTTTTTACAGAAAACATGGTTTTACTAGTTAAATGTGACAACGTTAAGATTAATTTCACAAACATAGAATTTTAAATTGATATAATGATTATTATATTTTAGATAATAATATTAATACTATTTTATCTGTACAATTTCATTTTTTGGTATAAAATTTAGATTGTTAGGATTAATGCCAATTACCATGATAATGGTGAAACAATTATTTTAAAATTATTGTTTTATTAATATCAAAGAATTTATATCAAATAAATTAAATTTAAATTATTTAAATGAGGAATATAATATGGTTTATAAACACATAAATAAATATCTTAACACTCATTTAATTGGTAATCAATAATTAATATTAAGAATCCATAATGGTCAAAATGTTTTTTTTCTACTAAAACCGTTTTCCTACACATTATAATTTTTAATTTGAATGTTAGTTTTTTAATATATATAAAGTTAATTGGATTAAATATATGTTAAATCTAGTTCCATCACACTTAAATTTTGTTATAAAGGTTACCTTATATTTTTAGTAAGAATTTAATTACTAAAGTAAAAAAATTGTTACTAAAGTAAAAACTAAAAAGGGAAAGGTTATAAAACTTTAGATAAAGGCCTTAAACCACTCAATATTATCTCAAAATAAATTTTGGGGAGGATCCTTGAACAAAAAACCTTTCTTATTTTACTTTTTTACATTTTTTGTAACTTTGAACCTTGAATAGTGAAAGAATATAATTGAAATATAAAGAGTGTTTCCAAAACCACCCTTTTATTCCCAAATAAAAGGAAATAATTATAACCTTAAAATGATACAATTAACCTTAGAACCCCTAATTGAAAATATGCCATTTTTCTCTCTGTAAAACCCTATCCCACAAACATAATACCCTAATCCCTCATAGTTATCTTAATCCCTTCAATTTAAAGTGAATTTCCAAGGAAAAATCAGGTTGAAAATGTAAGTGTTATATCCTTATCAAGTTTTCTTATTAATATTACACTTAAAATGTAACACCCAAAATTATAATATATGATTACCTTTAAATAATTTATTTTTTTGAAAGCTTTATCCACACATAACATCAAACTTAAATGAAACCACAATATATTTAGAAAAATATTAATATTTAAGTATAATTATTAAATACATAGTAAATGAACTATAGGGAATAAATAAGAGTAACCACTTTATAAATTATATGTATATAGAAAATAATGGATACTTTTAATATTAATGAAATTAAATTAGTTTTCCTAAAATAAATAATATGTTTACTTAATTTTTATATTTTTTTTAAAATGTCTTTTTTTGATACAAATTTCAATTTTAAGAAACATATTATTAATGATAAATTATTTTTAATATTAATAATGGGTTAAAACTAATTTAGTTGGTAAATTATATGAAATAAGAATAAGAATATTTAATATTTTAAAATTTTATTTTCCAATAAAAAATGGGGTTTCTTTATATTTTATGACTGTATTTAAAAATTGAATCTATAAATTTTATAATTTTAAATTAATAAAATTAACTTCATTTTTAAATTTCTTATATAAAAATTGACTTATTTTAAATTTTTTAGCATTTTCTGAAAAGGTTTTTTAGTTGAAAAATGTTTGATTTATGAAAATTATAATTTATTGATTTTATCACCATGTAAGTATAACCTAGAATATTTCTATCATGAATCCTACCTCAAGAGGTACCCAACTTGACTTGGTAATGAAATTAGATAGATAATGAACCTTGGGTCCAACTCCAGTATTCCCCAAGTTGGAAAAAATCACCGATGATATAAAAATTTCACACATAGAAGGCATTACCCTCTATAATAATATAATAAAATAAAAATCCAAAAATAAAATATATTACATAATATAAATTTAAACCCAAAAACATTTCAAAATTCATGAAAAATGTCAATAAATATAAATAAAAGTCTCCAAGTAAATACCAAAAACAAGTTATAGAAAGCCGCTCAACAACAGCTTTAAAACCCAAGTTAGTAATGTCTAGATCAGTCCCTAAATTCCACCTAGTAACTTGAAAAATAGTTTATATATACATAGGGATATAATAACATGCATGATCAATAGGATCATACCTATGGTCTCTAGTACACATGTGAAAAGAGTATACAAATGTGCGAGTGAAATGCACAACAGACCCAACAAGAACCTAAATAGGTCAACTAACCAATCCCATCCTCACCATGTATCTACCCCCAAATCATGAATCCAATATGGTAACATAGTATCAAGAACATAAAAAAGGTTTTCCATAGCCGCTTCCCCACTAATTTTATACTCTCATGCCCCAATGTCAAATGTCCTTTACTGTCCTACCTTCCATGAATATCATATCACATATCCAGCCATCTCTGATGAGGTTCAGGACACATACCTACCTACCCCAACCTCACATATCCTAGTATATGATTCTATCATAAATCATCATCACATAATACTCTCATCATGTCTCAACCTCAACACATAACCAAGGTAGTAGGGTATCATGAACATGAAAGAAATCAACCTCATGCCCTCCTTCTACCATGTATGAATGCCACCACATATCACATCCTCATCACCATTGGGTAATATCCAACACCAAAACATATCATCACTCTTGAAGGAAGAGTGAGTAAGAGGGGGTATCCAACCATCCATATCACCACCATCCTAAATGTTGGGGAAAACAACCAGAACCCAAAACCTTTGGGCGTTGGTAAAGTTATCCAACTAAGGTGGGGTGTGTATATAAATAACATAAAATAAATGATAGATATATAACACACAATACCCAACCTATGTGTTCACATCAAATATACTATAATATACCACAACACCACTAGTTCACCACACAACATCTACTACAATGGTCACCACCACTAAATGCATGACACCACACAACCACCACACATAGCCACCCAATTCCACTTTCAATTACATGTTTTAACATTTTCTAAATTTAACATATTTATACTAAATCCTATTTAATAATCCATTTCAATAACATTAAAAAAACCCATTAATTAATTATTCAATTCATTTAATCCAATTACTACACATTATTTCAAGCTCATTCTTATTCATTTACCAACCCATGATATTTCATTTTCATCATTATAATTTTATTCCATTTCTAACTGGGAAAATAACACAACCAAACCAAAAAAAATATCACCCATCTCATATCACCCATCTCCACAACACCATATAATCCAAGCCATCTCATCACAATAACCACCCATCTCAACCACCACACCACACAACCACCAAACAACCACCTAAATTGCATCCCATGTTAATCAAACATCATATCAATGTACCAATTATTTTACAACCCATCCTGTAACCATCATTATTTCACAATATACCACACCACACAAGGAAACATAACAACCACAACCACACATAATATCAGATCCCAACTTTCAAAAATTAGATTCAAGGGATTCAATTACTTCACTTCATTATTTAGCATATGTATTCTCACAAATATTTAGTATTTACATGGGAAACCAATTAATTATCCATATATACTTTCTTATCATTTTATTTAGGGTAATATAAAATAATAAATATAGCAACGGTCTCACATACATATCAACTACAACACAAGCAAGGATCCCAATAGCCATAGTTTTCAACAATGCCAACAATCATGTATAATCACATTAAAGATAATATCAAAAGTAGTAAAACATGTGATTTATTCTAATTACCATCAATTTTAGTTAAACCAATTCATTATCTTCACTAAACTGACCCTTATTATCCACCCAATGGAAGAAAAAATCTAGTTATCCCCACAAATGCACATAAATATGGATAGAATGAGGACCCCCTAACTCAGAGAATCTTTCCAAATCACTATACACAACAAGGTGTAGGAGAAACAATCAAAAGACCAAAATTGCATAAGGAAACCCCATATCAACCTAGATCACACCAAGGGATCATTAAAATTTTATCCCGAACTCACTCTGATTAAAACATCATCACCATAAAGAATCATTGAAAGAATAATGAAAGGAAATAAGGGGATAAAGAGGTAAAACCACCTCAAATTTCCAATAATTAACCTTTGGAATCCAAGGATTAAAGTAGGAGGAGAGGTGATAGAAGATCTTCCAAAATTTCTTAGGTTTTTTCAAAAAACATGATGAACTAGAGAGTAATGGGGTAAAATTGAGCCCCTATAGAATCTATGAGCAAGCTTTATGTCCATACATTAATAATGTGAAACCCCTATTCACATTGTGAATTTTTACTATGCCTTATAATTTATTCCATGAAACAAATTTAGGTCATGAATACATTGAATTAAAAACTATAACATCCTAAAATCAGTTGTATAAGTAACCAAACACGGTTGTCCATATGTCCTCAAGCATATCTCCCTGCACGCCAGAGGTTTCTAACTAGCAGTGAGGGTATATAGTGATAAAATGGGGATAGTATACCCTCATTTTTAGAGTGTATCACAATGGTAAAAATTAATGATAAGTAGTGTAAATAGTAATAAATAACCAGTAGAAAAATAGTAAATCATCTAAATAAAATAAATAGGATGCAATAAAATCAATATCATATACAAAATGATGCTTATGTAATGTGATATAAAAAA
Source organism: Viscum album (assembly GCA_963277665.1). Taxonomy (NCBI): domain Eukaryota; kingdom Viridiplantae; phylum Streptophyta; class Magnoliopsida; order Santalales; family Viscaceae; genus Viscum; species Viscum album. Next base: position 661,639,471 of record OY728140.1, read on the forward strand.
TTAGGAATAGGGGAACATGGATATACATCATGCTATAAAAAATAAAATAAAAATTAAAAATATTATTTTGACAAGAATAATGAGTATAATCTCAATCCTCTGATCTTGTACTCCATCCTAAGAATAAAATCAAGCATCCATAGCTGGATGCTTCCCTTTGTCCCTACTTGAATCCATGGGATCTTTTCAGGTACTAACCAGTAGCCTAAACAAGGTGTGAGAGATACTAATTATACCACCACCAATGGTGTCTAGTAAATTCTATCTGGTGCATATAAAATGAGTAGTGTTCATATATAATAATGTAAGAAAAATATAATATGTAAATGGGTCAGCTCTGGTTCCCAAAGGACACCAGGCTAGCATTACCTATCTCCACCAAAAAAGGGATATATCTAAACATTTATCTATAAGTATATGGATATGTATCAATATATATGGTCTAAATGAACATTGATGTTTATAACCATATATATAGATACTAATACTATCTATTATTTGAGGTGTAACTCAGACATCCATGGATAATAGTATGAATCTCCTAAAATTTAAAGAGTATCCATAACCAAAAGACATAAATTGTATGGGTCATCATGCCTATGTATATTAATATGGTATGCCACGACCAATTATCAAATTTAATTAGGGATTCCATGCCCATATATTACATTTCATTTGGTATACCATTCCCATATATCTCATTTCAATCGGGATGATATGCCTGGTTACTACATTTACATGGGACTCCATTCTTGTATATCACATTTCATTAGGGACTCCATTCCCATAAATCACTCACACATGGGATGATATGTCCATTTATCAAATTTACATATAGACTCCATACTTATAAATCTTATATAATTAGGAACATCATACCTACAAATCACATTTAATTATAATGGTTGGTCATTCTCTAATACAAGCCAATGGATGAATTAGAATTCATTTGACATACCATTTAACTAAGTGGGATATCCCTTATTCATATGGAAGTCATTTTAAGTGGTCATACTAATAGATTTCCATTTATTTACCACGAGGAATTCAATTGGGTGGAAATTAACACCACTTAAAAGGTGGTGTTTCCATATAAACATTTAATAATTAAAGTACATCACCTGAGAACACCCTTAGGGGTGGAACTTGTCGAGTCAGGGAACCTTCAACCATAAAAAAAGGTACATGTGGTATTTCTAACAAGTATAGTAATTTAAATAAAGGAAAGTTAAAAATTTAAGGTGACATGTGGAAATTCTGGAATGTGGCATGATGGTGCATGTTATAAAATGACTCATCTTTAGAATAAAAATACTATACCACCCACCTTAATTTGGTAGATGAATGCTCATACTTTATCAGCTTCATATTAAAATTAGAATATAACAAATCATAAAAAAGACAAATTACCTAAAAATAGGGCATATTATCTCATACAACAATAGCACCAAAGATGGTGAAATAAAATAATAAAGTAAGAGGAGTGAATCTATTATTGATATGCATCCTATGCAACTAATGATGATGAAATTGGATCTTGGATGGAGGAGAGGTATCAAATCCTAGTAGAGGAGGGAGGATCTCTTCATGTGGGATGCTAATAGAGAAATAATGAATATAAAGGGGTTTTAATTTTTTAAGAGGTGGATGGAAAAAAATATAATTTCAATATACTTTAAGGGGTCACATGATTTTGATGAATGGTTGGTCAAACCATTCACCAACCATGAAACAGTCCCTATCTATGGATCCCCCTTACACAAGATAGGCACACATTTTGACTAATCATACATAGTCTGTAAAAAATGCCTCTACAATAAAATTATACAACACTTTTATGATAGTGAGTCTTGAGATGAATATTTAGAACAAACCATATAACCCTATGTAGTGTACTCAAGCACCCCACATCGTTGATTCACAAGGTTAACACTAATTGTGTGCTAACCGTGTGACTCAGTCTGCCACTCCAAAATTTGAAGCTCCTAGCTCTGAATGAGCCCCATACTCTCCTGAAATTCTCCTTATCCTCTTAAGCATATTAATAGAATAAAAAATAGGGGGTTTTTTTTTACAAAAAATCAATTATTCATACCTCTTCAAAAAATTTGTAATGTTACACAAACCCAATGAAAAACCACTTATTTTCATGTCACATCAGCCTCGATTTAATTCATGTCATGAATCATTCTTTTATGTCATGAGTTATTTTAGAAAACAAATACTCATATGAACTTAAGACATAAATTTATAACCTCTTATCCATGAATCAACCTCTCATGATGTGAATACATATTCACATCATGAATCACCTATTATAGAAAAAATTTCATCCCTAACACCATCCAGCCCTCCTCAAACCTCCTCCGAACACCATTGACTACATAACCAGAAAATTATTAGGTCGATAAGGAAGATATAATTATATTATATACCTCTCAAAAAGTTATCCTACTCAAGAATCAAAACCAAACCCAAAAATGAAAGGGGAGGTTCTGAACAAACATCACATGAGATACCTCTAAGGGATCTCATTACACCCCAAACACTACCACCAACTTAACACACCAAACCAAAATATCCACAATACACCTTTCACATATTCATTGCTATACCCACAATAGGTACAACACCACATATTCTCTGTAAGAACATGGTTCTTATTCTTGAGGTACATGTTTCTTCTTTTCCTTTTTTCCTTAAGTTTTTTTTAGAAATAAGTAAAATGGGGGAAAAATATCAAATTTTGGAAGTACACGCCATGTACATTTCCACACGTCGTGTGGAAAGAGTACACAAGGAATATAGGCCTGTCGATGGTGAAGGCTGTAAAAACTGACTACACGCCATGTACTGGGTATTTACATTCCGTGTAATCAGTCGGCATGTGAATAGTAAGGTGGTGGAAGAAGCCTCCAACTGAGCGAAAATACACATTGTGTATTCAGAAATACACACCGTGTATTTAGAAATACACACCGTGTATTCAGAAATACACACCGTGTACCCATGTCAACAGGTAATAATGGAAAGAAGCCGCCAGAGGAACAGTTAAAAAGGAAATTACACACCATGTAGTTTGTTTTTTTCGCTTAAAACAGGCATTAACCTCCTCATTTGGAAGAGGAGGCTTTGGACGCATTTTGAAGCCAGGAGAGGAGGCCGGAGCTTCGAGGATCTCCCGATTGCATGCAGGGAATCCGTTTCTTCCTCCGTCGATCTTGTTTGAACCGTGCGGGTAAGACCTCCCTTCTCATTGAGTCGTGCTTACCAATTATTTCTCGAGGGGAAGTTATTTAGATTTTAATGGGTGAACATTTATCCTAGATCTACGTCATTCTTGGACGATTTGGGAGGCGACATTCACATATACCGATCAAGGGCGATCGTGGTAGGTGGTCTGATGTTTTTTTTCGAACCGTGGAGTTGAAATTGTGTACCGTTGTGCTACGAACCCATGTTTGGGGTGTCGTATGGCTGAGGACTTGGATGTTTTAAATACCTAGAATTGTATAGGTAATTGAATGTAATTATAAACCGCCTTTTGGGATTGATGCTTGGATACAGGACCACCCCTGGGGTGCGTTCCTCTGTTTAACTGTTTGGACAGGTTAACCGAGGGTATACCATAAAATTTAGCATTCTTTAAATTACCTTGAGAGGAATTGTATATAATTTCTTGCTTATATGTTGGGCTCGACTCGGTTACTTTTTTCTAAGGGAAATGTTCTATTTAGCCTGAGGGTAGTGTTCTATTTAGACTGAGGGAAACTCCTTTCATGCCTATGGGCAGTAGATTCTGTGCCTAAGGGTAACACTTCATACGCTTGAGGGAAATATCTGTTATGCCTGTGGGAAATTACCTGTGGGTTTCGGTTCTTATTACATGAGGGTAAGGATTGTTTGTCTGAGGACAGTGTTTCATGAATATTCACCGTGGTGATTTTCATATGTTGTACCTGTCAAGTTAAAACACATGCTTGTCATGGTTAAATGAATATTAAAAATGGAAATATAACTGGAAAATTTAGTTACTTTTTATTACTGATTAGTTTATTGCATTTACTACTACACACTGTTGTTGAACATTTTCACTGATAGTTGGGCACGGGCCTTTGGTGGTTGCCTACTGAGATTTATTTCTCACACCCTATTTGGGTCATGTCTTCGGCCCAAACAGACTATATTTTTGCAGGTGTCGATAGGGGAAAGGGTCCCTATATAGGTATATGATTGTTGTAGAGGAGTAGGAGAGCATGAGACCGAGATTAGGCTTGCGATGTTGCTGAGTTCCTGTTGCACTGTTTTGTTTCATTTTTATATACCTTGTACTTTGAGATGTATTGTATTGTATTGTAGTGTATCCTGTTCTGGATGTTTTCATAGAATTAGTGACATGCTGCATCTCTATATATATGACTGCTGGTCCTCTTTTACTTCAGTTGTCCATTTCATTTGTATGTTTTTTACTGCTTCCGCTATTTCATGTTTATGCTATTTATCTTTTCCGCTGCATTAAACTTTGACAAATGAGGGCATAGTTTCCCCACTATCAGACCTGGGCCCTCACTACTAGTCAGCAGCCTCTAGTGTTTGGGAAAATGCGCTTGAGGTCATGTGACTAGCCGGGTTCAGGGCACCCATGGTGTGGCACCCAAATCCAGGACGTTAGAAAGTGGTATCATAGGGGGTTGTTTTCTTTGACTTACTATTTGGATACTATATTCAGGGATAGGATGGAAATGGTATTTGGTTATAATCTGTGCCTGGTATTAGCTAACCCGTGTACATGGAAAATCCAATTTACTTTGTGTTGTAATTTTATTGATTTTTCAATTTACAGTTGATCTGATTTTCACCGTTGGGTGACGCACTTGTGGTGTGCTATTGTATTTTTATACTGGGTTCTATTTAGTTGCAACCCAATGAGATGAGGGTATGCCATCTCATGCATCATTTAGGTACATGTTAGAATCACATTCCATGCATAGTTTCCATGCCATGTAGGTGTATTAGAAATTGCATGTTGTTGTGATAGATGTTGTGCTAATAAAATCATTCTATTGTGATAGCTACTTTGATAAATACCTACTATTTTATAGGGTAATGTTGTGTGAGATTTTGATAGAATGAACACCAAACTTTGGTTCTTGAGGAGTATGGGCCCTCATTGACCGGAATTTGGTGAATCATTAACATGTTTACCTTGTTTATAACATGTATAAAGATGCCAAGATTTGATTCGCGGGGAGTATGGGCCCTCACGGATCAGAATTTGGCACATAGGTGTTGGTTTCAATGTTTTTCCGGGTTTCGGAATAGTTTCTGAGGCTTACTGTCCGGAAAACCCAAGATACATGACATGTAGTTCCTTGGACACATGATGTGGTTTCTTTTTTTTGGGAAGAAAAAAGGATAATAATAAGTACATGCCGTGTACTATATGTACACGCCGTGTAGTTTCTACCCATGCCATAGGCCGTGTGGGCAGAAACATAGGGTATGAAACCTTGAGATAACATGCCGTGTTCTGATTGTACACGCCGTGTGGTGTAACCTGAGAATCCAGCCATGTAACTAACAACACGGGTTGGTGTTATCCTACCTTGTACACGCCGTGTGCCCATGGGAAAATCCGTGTAGTAGTGACCAGTGAGAGACCGTGTGGACTCAGCCATGTGGCTGGGAAAATGGGGTGGTGTACACACCGTGTGCGGGTGTAACACATCATGTAGTGTCAGCCGAGTGGCCGTCCGTGTCACGAACAACACGGGAAATTGGAAATTAAACCATACACGTCGTGTATATGTTATACATGCCGTGTAGTCTCAATCAAAAGAGATCCGTGTGGATAAGCCATGTAGAAGGACCCAGGTAGGGAAGGAGGATTCAAGTACACACCGTGTATTCATAAGACACGCCGTGTGTTTGGGGTGTTACATGACCAGTTTAAGCTGGAGCACACGCCCACGTGGATGGCCTATGAGAACACACCGTGTAGTATTTATACACGCCGTGTAGTCAAGTTTTTTAAATCTTGAATGATTTATTTATCCTGTTCCCTTCTTGGTCTCCTTGTTTTCAGTCTTTGATAATCTTGATCTAAGGCATGTGTTTGACCTTGTAGAGTCATGACGCCGAGACAACCACCGGTTGTTCGCCAAGAGAGCGGTGATGATTATACTCCAAAGGTGGTAGGCCATGGGATACCAATGGAACCTCCAGTAGAGCCATATGCGACATCGACCGTTATACCAGACACAAGCATGTATACCCAGTTCTGTGAAGGCTTCATGCGGTTTATGCAGGCCTTTCAGGGAGCGCTGCTGGCTGCCACATCTATGGTAGAGCTGACACGTATATTCCAGCAGCAGCATCCGTCGATGTTTTCTGTGGATGGTGGACCACATGCTGCAGAGTCTTGGTTGGGTTCTATGCAGACTATCTTCGAGCATCTGGAGACGCCTCCAGGGCAGAGGGTCAAGCTCGTCACATACATGCTGCCTGATTCCGCCAAGAGATGGTGGGATGTTACCACTCAGTCTGAGCATCACTGATACATGGCATGGGAATATTTTTAGGAAGCCTTCTATGACTTCTTCCTTCTAGAGAAGATGAGGGTAGATAGATCTTTAGAGTTCATGAATCTGAAGTAGGGCACCATTTCAGTGATGGATTATTTTTCTCACTTCACTAAGATTCAATGTTTTTCACCCGTTCTGGTGGGTGATGAGACGTTGAGGTCCAGACGCTTTGAGGATGGTCTTCGATATGACATCCGAGCACTGGTGAATGATTTCAGGTTGCCTAAAGTGAATGATATTGTAAACCAGGCACTGATTACTGAGTGGAAGCTGCAGGAAGCCAGTGGTGTGGGACAGGGCGGTTCAACACCAGTTTCTAGTACTATTTCTACTGGTAAGAGGAAGAGACAGATTAACTTCTATCATAGTGGAAGTACTAGCTAGAAAATTTATTCAAGTGTCCAGGTCGTGTGGTACTAATGTGGTAAAGAGGGGCACAAGAGGCCTTAGTGTCCATGTGACCTAGTGGAGTTTCAAGCTTGCGACAAGATGGGTCATCTGCAATGCTTTTGCAGGGTGTTCCCACTAGTGGCTAGATAGAGGGGTTCTGTGTAGACTCTTCATACTGGAGAAGGACCAATAGCTTCTTACCAGTCGGGAAACTGGAATATGTCAGGGCGTGTAGGTAGAGATTGTGGTCATAGCCATGGTATCCAAACATTAGGATCTTAGAGACAACAGGACGGGACAACATAGGGTAACCAGGCTGTGTTGCAGGGCCACGACACTGGGTAGGAATACGCAGTTCAACCGACCCAGCAGGAGCAGGATCCTGAACCTTCTACTGTTAGAGGTATTATTCTAGTAGCTTCTATGTTATCTTCAGTAATTTTTGATACGGGTGCTACACATATCTTTATATCAGTGTCCATTGTGGAGAGCCTTGGGCTCTGTGTTTCTTCTTCTTCTGATGTTATGATGCTAGACACTCTTTTGGGAACTAGAACGACTGGTATGCATTAGTGCAAGGAGTTCCCCCTTGATGTTGGTGGGCGTCACTTTCTATGGGACCTCTATGTCTTCGAGATGACGAGCTATGATTTCATTCTCAGGATGTACTGGTTGGTACCTTTTCGAGCCTTTGTGGATTTCTATCATCGTAGGGTGAGTTTCACGTCACCAGAGGGCAGAGAGTTCCTATACAAGGGCGAATGAGATGTTCAGGCGAGTAAAGATGGACCCGAGAATCATGGGCATAGTGGAGTGACAACCCAGATTGTGAGTTTATATCTGGATGATCATGGGACTTATTAGAAGGATTTACCTCCAGTAGTTGATCATTTCAAGGATGTATTTCCAAACGTCTTTTTAGGTCTTCCTCCAGAGCAAGAGGTGGATTTCTCTATTAAGATTGTGCTAGGAGCAGCACTGGTGTCCATTACTCCTTATAGGATGGCCACACCTAAGTTACAGGAGATCAAAAGGAAGTTAGAGGAGTTGTAGTAAAAGTGTTTCATCCGACCCAGTACTTCTCCTTGGGGTTCACTGGTCCTTTTTGCGAGAAGGCGGACGGTACCCTTAGACTTTGTGTGGATTATCGGAAGCTAAACAAACTGACGGTTAAGAACCAATATCCCTTGACAAGGGTTGATGATCTTTTTGATCAACTTTGGGGAGCACGAGTGTTATCGAAGATTGACTTGAGATCTGGATATCATCATTTACGCGTTATACCATCAGACATTCCACTTACAGCTTTTCGGAGCAGATATGGTCTATATGAGTACTTGGTCATGCCGTTTGGACTCACTAACGTGCCCGCAGTTTTCATGACTCTGAAGAATCAGGTGTTCCACCCTTATCTGGATTCTTTTGTGGTATTCTTTGTGGACGATATCTTGGTGTACTCTCTCACTTGACATGACCATGCCACCCATCTTGATATCGTACTGAGTACACTAAGAGAGCACATATTATATGCTAATATCTCAAAGTTCCACTTTTAGATGGACTAGATTTACTTCCTGGGTCATATTATCTTAGAGGCGGGAGTTGCAGTAGACCCAGAGAAGGTGAGGGCAGTAGTTTCCTGGGAGAAACCTAAGAACTTGTTTGAGATACAAATTTTCTTGGGATTGGCTGGTTACTACATGTGTTTTATACAGAACTTCTCCCACTTAGTAGCACCGTTGATGGGTTTCACTAAGAAGGGGGTGAAGTTCGTGTGGTCAGAATCTTGTGAGATAGACTTTCAGGAGCTGAAGGGAAGGTTGACATCAACACCAGTCCTGATACTTCTAGAGAAAGGGAAGATCTATACAGTTTACTATAATGCATCAGGTATTGGGCGGGGTGCAGTATTGATGCAGGACGATCGAGTTGTTGTGTATGGGTCTCGGCAGTTGAGGCTACATGAGAGGAATTACCTGACACATGACCTCGAGTTGGCTGCAGTTGTTCATGCATTACACTGTTGGAGACATTATCTCTTGGGGAAAAATTTTGTGGTGTTTACGGACCACAAAAGTCTTAAATATATCTTTACCCAGCGTTACTTGAAATTGAGACATCAAAGGTGGGTTGAATACCTTCAGTCCTTCGACTTTGAGCTTGCCTATACACCTGGTAAGGGTAATGCAGTAGCTGATGCACTGAGCAGGAAGACTCAGACACATGTAGTTCATGAGGCCAGTGGTGAGTGGCAGCTTATGGATTTGTTCTCTGAGATGCATTTGGAGGTGCACGATAGTCAGGGGAAACCTATATTTCTTCCTTAGTTATGACTTCTACCCTCCTGGATAGAGTGAGGATGAGACAACTATTGGATTCAGAAGGCCTAGTTCTACGGGAGTCGGTGGAAAGCGAGGACTCTCCTCCCGGTTGGACGATAGGCGATGATGAAGTAATGCAAATCCATGGAAAAGTGTGGGTTCCAGGGGACATATGCGAGGAGTTGATGCGAGAGTTTCATGCTTCATCTTGGGCAGTTCATCTCGGAGTTAAAAAAATGTACCATGACTTGAGACGTTAGTATTTGTGGCCGGGTATGAAATGAGAGGTAGCTGGTTTTGTTGCTAGATGTTCCACCTGTCAGCAGGTGAAGGATAAGCATCAGAGACCAGCCGGACTGTTACAACAATTAACCATTCCTAAATGTAAATGGGATGATGTCGCGATGGATTTCGTGACCAGGTTTTCGAGGTCACCTCTAGGTAATGATGCCGTGTGGGTTGTTGTGGACAGACTCACAAAGGTATCTCACTTTTTGTTGATCAAGGATACCTTCAGAGTTGATGATCTCAAAAAGTTTTATGTTCGAGAGGTCATACGTCTTCCTGGGGTCCCTTTTTCTATCATTTAAGATAGGAACACCCATTTTACGTCTCGTTTCTGGAAGAGTTTTCAAAGGGCACTAGGTACACAGGTTCTTCTGAGCACAACTTACCACCCTCAAACCGATGGCCAGTCAGAGCGTATAATACAGGTGCTTGAGGACATGTTACGTGCATGTGTTCTAGACTTTGGGGGCTCTTGGGAGAAGCATATACCCTTGGTTGAGTTTTCTTATAATAATAGTTTTTAGGCAACTATTGAGATGGAACCTTACAAGGATTTATATGTTAGGCCATGCCGATCAACTTTGTGATAGATAGAGGTAGGTGAGACAGATTTACTGGGACCACGTCTCATATAGGAGACTTCTGAGCAGGTCCATTTAATTCAGAAGCAAATGGCTACTGCGCAGTCTCATTAAAATCTTATGCTGATCACCACATACGACCCTTAGAGTTCATGGTTGGGGGTCAGGTTTTCTTATGTGTTTTGCTGAGGTTGGGACACAGGTGGATTAGGAGACAGGGTAAACTTTCACAGAGGTATGTATGGCCATTTGAGATTCTATATAGAGTCGTATCGGTTGCCTATCGGTTTCAGTTACCACAAAGGTACCGAGATATGCACGACGTTTTCTATGTATCTCATCTTCATCGTTATCATTCAGTCCGATCTCACATCTTTCACCCTGAGGAGGTTGAGTTTCAGGTCGATGCATCCTTTGAGGAGCATCCGATTCATATTATTAATAGAAGTACAAAGGTTCTCTGAGGCCAGTTAGTTCCTCTCGTATGGGTGCTATGGCAGCATGGCCGAGTACAGGACGAAACCTGGGAGTGGGAGACCGATGTACGTGCTCAGTGGCCTGAGTTATTCTCAGCTTTATCTTCACCACCCTTGGAAGGTAAATTCAAGGACGAATTTCTTTAATGGGGGAAGTTTGTAAAAACCCGGTTCTTATTCTTGAGGTACAGGTTTCGTCTTTTCATTTTTCCTTAAGTGTTTTTTTAGAAATAAGGAAAATGGGGGAAAAAATCCCAAATTTTGGAACTACACTCCATGTAATTTTCCACACGCCGTGTATTTTAGTCGTGTGGGAAGAGTACACAGGGCGTGTAGGCCTGTCAATGGTGAAGGCTATAAAAACCGACTACACACCGTGTACTGGGTATTTAAACGTCGTGTAATCAGTCGACATGTGAATAGTAAGGTGGTGGAAGCAGCCGCCAGCTGAGCGACAATACACACCTTGTAGTTTTTTTCACTTAAAATGGGTAGTAGACTCCTCATTTGGAAGAGGAGGCTTTGGATGCGTTTTGGAGCCAGGAGAGGAGGATGGAGCTTCGAGGATGTCCCGATCGCACATCGATAATCCGTTTCTTCCACCGTTGATCTTGTTTGAACAGTGTGGGTAAGACCTCCCTTCTCCTTTAGCTGTTCTTACCAATTATTTCCCAAGGGGAAGTTATTTACGTTTGAATGGGTGAATGTTTATCCCAGATATACGTCATTCTTGGACGATTCGGGAGGTGACGTTCACATATATCGATTAGGGGTGATCGAGGTAGGTGGTCTGATGTTTTTTTTTCTAACTGTGGAGTTGAAATTGTGTACTATTGTTCTACAAACCCATGTTTGGGGTGTCGTATGCCTGAGGCCTTGGCTGTTTTAAATACCTATAATTGTATAGGTAATTTAATGTAATTATAAACTACTTTTTGGGATCTCTTCTTGGATCCAGGACCACCCCTGGGGTGGGTTCGTCTGTTTAGCCGTTTGGCCAGGTTACCTGAGAGTATACCGTAAAATTTAGCATGCTTTAAATTGCCTTGAGAGGAATTGTATATAATTTCTTTCTTATATATTGGGCTCAACCCGATTACTTGCGCCTGAGGTCAGTGTTCTATTAAGCATGAGGTTAGTGCTCTGTTTAACCTGAGGGAAACTCCTTTCATGCCTGTGGGTAGTAGATTCTGTGCTTGAGGGAGACACTTCATACACCTGAGGGCAATATCTGTTATACTTGTGGGAAATTACCTACGGGTTTTGATTCTGATTACCTAAGGGTAAGGATTGTTTGTCTGAGGACAGTGTATCATAAATATTCACTATGGTGATTTTCATATGTTGTACCTATCAAGTTAAAGCACAGGCTTGTCATGGTTAAATGAATATTAAAAATGGAAATATAACTGGTAAAGTTAGTTACTTTTGAGTACTGCTTAGTTTATTTCATTTACTACTGCACACTACTATTGCACATTTTCACTGATAGTTGGGTACGGGCCTTTGGTGGTTGCCTACTGGGATTTATTTCTCACACCCTGTTTGGGTCATGTATTTGGCCCAAACAGACTATATTTCTATAGGTGTCGAAAATGTCAAGAGTCCCTATATAGGTACATGATTGTTTTAGAGGATTAGGAGAGCATGGGACCGAGCTTAGGCTTGCGATGCTGTTGATTTACTGTTGCACTGTTTTGTTTTGTTTTTCTGTACCTTGTACTTTGAGCTTTATTGTATTGTATTGCAGTGTATCCTGTTCTAGCTATTTTTATAGAATTATTGACATGATGCATCTCTATATATATGACTTCTGGTCCACTTTTACTTAAGTTTTCCATTTCAGTTAAATGTTGTTTACTGCTTCCGCTTTTACATGTTTATGCTATTTATCTTTTCTGCTATATTACACTTTGAAAAATGAGGGAATAGTTTCCCCACTATCAGACCTGGGCCCTTTCTGCTAGTCGGAAGCCTATGGCGTTTGGGGAAATGAACTTGTGGTCATGTGACCAATGGGGTTCGGGGCATCTATGGTGTGGCACTTGGATCCGGGATGTTACATTCTCACTCTAACCAAAAGACACATCTTTTCCACATAACCATCATTACTACTATTTCAACCTCTATATAACCCAATCTGGTAACCTCCTTGATTATGACATAAAATTTGATCAAGTACATGAATCAATAAAACATACCTTCCATATCAAGATATTATCTACTTTGGGTGACACTCACTCAACCATATGGTTTTAAAATGTGTCGTAAACATAACGTGTCTTAATTAGGAAAGGGTTTCCCCCTCTTCAAATACTAAAATCCATAACCCACACCACCATTAAGTGAAAAAATAACATCTCATAAATAAACCAGGTTTAAACGTCACATCATCAAATAAAAACAAAAAAAAAGGAAAAAACTCAAAAAAATTTGGGTACTAGGCATGAATATGTGTCTCATACTCCCAATTACTCTCCTCTAGGCCACCACACCTCCACAACACATGAACCAATAGGATAGTTCATCAACACAACACCTTCTCTCAATGATCTTAGATCTACAATAGTTACTCCTTGAACATCACATAATACTCAATATCCAACTCTCCCCAGTTAATGACTTGGGAGTCATCATGAAGACACAGACAAAGATGAGAAACATGGGAGACATCATGGATCCTATATAGACATAGCATAAGTACCAACCAATAGGCCCCCTCTACAAATTTCCCTAACACCTATAAAATCCTGATGAACAAGGGAGAAAGATTACCACCCCTTCTAAACCTCCACTACCCCATTGAGGGTAAACCCTTAAGAATACATAGTCTCCAACCTAAAACTTGAGGGGTATATGCCTAAAATCATTATATTCCTTCTGATGGTCTCATGATTACATCATCCACTCTCATAATAACTATACCTTCTTGGCTGTTCTCTATAACACATTAAGACTAAGAACCGATGACTCCCCAACCTTCGTCCATGACAATAGATAATGACCAAAATGCCCATAAAATGCCTCAAATAGATCCATACTACTATATGAGTGATAAATATTATTGTAAGTGAACTAAACCAAATAAAATTTATTTTTACATGATCCACTAAAATCTAGGATGAAAGATCACAACATATCCTCGAGTGTTTGGATGGTTCGCTCTATCTACCATATGTTTGAGGGTGAAGAGTAGTTATAAGGTGAATCTGGGAGCCAAAATCATACTACAATCCATTCTATACACATGAGATAAAATGAGGATCCTAATTAAAGATTATGGTTCTTGGTACCCCATGAAAACTAACCAAATAATACACATATGGAATCACCAATACATCTATGAAACCTGATTCAGAGATATATATAAAATGATCCTACTTCATTATATTGTCTATACTAACTCAAACTGTATCACATCCTCTTTGATTTGAAGGTAACTTGATGAAAAAATCCATCAATATGCCCTCAAATTTATACTTAGGAATATATTAGGGCTACTAAAAACCTATAGGAATATGGTTTTCTTTATTCACCCAATGAAAAACCAAACACTTCATCACAAACTATACCACTGAACATTTTATCCCAGGACACCAAAGGTATCTTCCCAAGCCACGATACATCTTAGTGACAATGTGATGTACTTATAAATGTAATATGTAAAACTCATAGAGAAATCCCTATTATATTACTAATGGAACAAACAACCTCCCTTAGAACAAAACTTGATTTTGAATGTCCTCTGACCATCCCTTTAGAGAATCACCAAGGATAACATAGCCAAAAATAACTTATAACTCTGAGTTTCCCCATTTAGACTCTTAAAACTATGGGGAAAAGGATTACTCCATTGTCATATTATATAGACAAAATTGACCATTTCTTTCCTCCATATCAAGATATATGACTATAAGTTCCTATATCCCTTTCCAAACATCAGTATACTTCTAAGACATATCTTCTTAGGAATTTAGACTCAGCACATTAACAACAATATTCCCCTTTCCGAAGGTGTAAAAGATATAAAAATTATAATCCCGGAGAAACTTAATCCACCTATTCTAGTGTAGATTCAAATACTACTAAGATAAGGCATATTCCAGGCTCTTGTGGTATCTGAAAACTACAAAACAATCGCTAATGAAGTATTTCTGCTACTACATTAGTACAAAAACAACTTCTACCAACTCTAGATCATGTGTAACATAGTTAGCTCATGGGGGTGTAATTTCCAGGACCCATAATATATCACTACCCTAAAATTCATCAAGATTCATCCCAAAACAAGGTAGGATATATCATAGAAAACCTCAAACATCATTACCTCCTCTAGAAAGAAAATAACTAGGGCACTGATTAACCCATCCCTCAAGTAATATAATACTTACTGGAACTAATCAGTTGAAATGAAGGACTGGACCTTCATAGTAAATGATTTAAGTGGGGCTGTAACCTGATAAAAATAAAAAATAAACTTCAGATAATATACTACATGAATAAGAAAACTATGAACCTCTACCACATTCTTGAGTGCTACCCAAGAAAAAATTACCTCGATCTTTAATGGGTCCATGACCACACCTTGCTGAGACACCACATGTCTAAGGAAATTCATATCTCACATCTAAATTTTCACATGGAAAAATTTCTATAGAGTTGGTGGTGTTGAAGGACCCACAATATCACCCTAACATAATCAAAAATATCCTCCTATAACATTGGGTAGATTAATATATCATCGATAAACAGAATGATGAATTGATCTGGGAACTCACAAAATAGGGATTTAATGAGTAACATGAACATAGATGGGTCAATCATGACACCAAATGACATGACTATGAACTCTAAGTGACCATACCTGAATATAAAGGTAGAATTTAGGATATCTTCATCTCTCACCCTTATCTGGTAATATCTAGACTGAAAATCAATCTTGAAAAACTAACTGGATCCCTTTAACTGGTTGAATAGATCATCAATCCTTGGAAGAGGGAAATAGTTCTTAATCATTACCCAATTCAACCTTTGTTAGTCTACATAAACCTCATATCAACATCCTCATGATTTTAAAAAAGAATTGAATCACCTCAAAGAGAACACTAAGTTAGATGAACTCCATATACCCTAGATCATCAACCCATAGCCTCAACTCTTGAAACTTTATTGGAACCATTCGATAAGGATCTATTGAAATCAAAGATGCCCTCATTTATAACTCTATAACAAAATCAATGTTGCTTATATGGGTTAGTGCCATAACCTCATCTGAAAAGACATCTAGGAAATCATCTATAATGCTGTGAATATCCTCTAATGAGATTCCATGGACAACTCTACCAACCGAGACAAAAGAGGCTCCACTTTCCAGCCACCCATTTGATAACCCCACACACCAATGAAAGCCACTCAATAACCCTCTATATAGGAAAATGAAACACAATTATGGAATAATTAAATTAATGAACACATGTAATATATTCAATACATGCCAAGGATAAAATTTAATGGTTGTATCTACAATAAAAATAATTCCCCACTGACTAGTGCTGGCCTATAACTAGTATACATCATCAAAAGAGATCAAAAAAAGAATCCTGAACTCTAACTATCATATAAAACATTAATTGAATGAGTATCCTCTCCACATGAAGTCCCAATGTATGGATAAAACTAGGAGAAAAAATGGAGTATGTGGCTCCTAAATCAAAAAATACCCAAACAAAAGTAGATGATAAACTGATCATTCCTCAAACAACCTCTAGACCTGCTAACAATGCCACCTCCAAAACATGTATTTGACCATTCCTAGCTCCTCTAACTATCTTCTGTAGGACTCCATAACCACACTATAGACTAGGTAACTGAGGATGGGGACTATCATGAGGATTCCCTTGCTTACACTATATTCCATCAACTACTGAATAAGAACCAGTGATCCTTACTATTAAACCCCCTCTAAGGAAAATATTGCTTCTACTGAAAAGGGGACTGATCACTCATATGAAACTGACCTCCATGAGAGGTTAAAAATTGATCCTAGTGGTGGATATGTACCCCATATACATAACATGAAAAAAAGAAGCCCCTAGTAGGTGCTCAAAATCCACCTTCCCTATAAGGATGTGAAGGGATCTTCCATGGTCAATTCCCCACTGGTCAGAACCCCAACTGGCTAAACATCGGTGACTCAATATCTATAGATATACTCCTCAAGATTCCCTGATAGCCACTCTCTCAAGAAACACCCCTAGATAAAGTATTTTCTCGATAACCTACACCTTTTTTTCACCTCTAAGGACATAGAAATCATAAATGAGGTGACTATATACCTGATAGTTGGGAAAAAATCCTCCTCAAGATGCTGCACATTGGAATATTTATCTAGAAATAAATCAAGAAGAAAGTGTAGAAAATCCTTAAACTTGATCCTAATCTCCAACACACTCAGTCTCCCCTTCTAAAGGGAGATCAACTCTTGCATATTTGATTACTTCATCGTTGATGACATGAATTCCAATTAGAACTCATTTTAAAAGTATAGCCACAACAAATCTGCCTCCTTAAGTTCACCAAGATACAATGTCCACCACTGATGTGAAGCTCAAAGAATCCAAATAACTTCCAATGAAACCTATAACTTATTCCAAGATTGAGTCAAAACGAGGAAATCTTGAGATCCTCCAACAAGTTCTCTATCTTCAGATCATAGATTCTCCCCTCATACTTCCCTAAGATCTGCTACTGAATGGAACGGAAATCCCTATGCTATGCGTCATCCCACTCTATTGGGTATGTAATATGATAATAAACTGTATCATCATACTAAAACTTTACTTATTGATAAATAAGTGGATAAAAACTACGATCTATTCTTGAAAAAAATAATAAATCCCAAGCTTGGTAGAATAAAAATTTGTCAAATATTATATAACTAATTCATTTTAATATCCCAAAATAACTTAATTAATACATAAACATGATAAATTATAATGAATGTGAATCTCTTAGGTTTCTACCCTATAAAAATGTCTACCTCAATCGTCTATTAAATATGTTTATATTCCTTGCATGAAATCATGTGGGTCCCTAAATACTATGTTTAAGTCTGTCTTCATAGAATATGTCATGCACCAAGATCAATTGAAACCATTTCCCTACCTACCCATTTAATCCTTTAAATTTTTAACTCTGGAATCTGTCCTACCACTCAAAAAAAATATTTGATTATATTTTTTGATGACCCATCCCTCCATAGGTACCCATCCTAGTATGGTAATGAAGGAAGTGAGATAATGATCACCGAGTCCTGCCTCCAGTAGGACTTGGGTTAGCGACATGCACCGAAGGTATAGAAATCTCACACATGGATGGAATTAACCTCTATAATAATATAAAACTGGGATATATGATAAAAAAATACCAATAAAATCAAGTACATAATATAAAATTAAACCCAAAACTATCCCACAATTCATGAAAAATGTTGATAAATATAAATAAAAGACTCCAAGTAAATACCAAAAGATAGGTCCTATGGAAGTGATTCAAAAGAAGCTCCAAAAATCAAGATAGTAGTGTCCAACTTGACCCTAAATTTATCCTAAAAACATGAAAAATATCATATATATGAATATGGTTAGAATAACATGTATAATTAGTAGGATTATACCTAATTTCTCTAGTGCACATGTGAAAAGAGTATACTTTTGTGCTAGTGAAATAAATAGTAGAACCAACAAGAACCTAAAAATTTCAATTTATCAATCCTACCCTCACCATGGATCTATCACCAAATCACACATCTAATATAGTAACATAGTATAAAAAACATAAAAAAGGATCCCTTTACCCGCTTCCCTGACGATTTTACACTATCACACCCCAATTTCAAGTTTCCTATGATCCCATCACTTCGATACATATCACATCACATATCCATCCATCTTTGATGTGGGTTGGGATGCATCCCTACCTACCCCATCTCACATGGTATAACATCTGGTGCTAGAATCAGTCATCATCACATCATAGCCTCATCACATTATAACCTCATTACATCAAAGGCTCATCACATCCTAACCTCATCATATAAGTAGGGTAGTATAGTATCATTAACATAAAGGAAATCAACCCCATACCCTCCTCCCACCACACATGAACCCAATGCATATCACATCCTCATCACCATTGGGAAATATAAAACACTAACCATATCATAAATGCTAAAGGAAGATAAGATAAGAGGGGGTTACCAGCCATCCATATCACTACCATCTTGGATGTAGGGGAAAAAACCTAGAACCCAAAACCATTGGGTATTGGTAAGGTAATCCATCTTGGGTGCTGAACAAATAGAAATATCATAAAATATATGATAGATGGATAACACACAATACCCAACCTCTAGGCTCACATTAACTACACTAGTGTATACCACACCACTAATATTACACCACATGATATCCATCACATATTCCTTTACTACTAAATGCATCATACTAAAAAACCACCACACATAGACACATAATTACACTTTCAATTATATGTTTCATCATTTTATATATTTAAAACTTTTCCACTAAATCCCGTTTAGAAAGCCATTTCTTTCACATTAACATAGAAAATTAATTAATCATTCAATTAAATTAATCCAATTACCACACATCAATTCAGTCCCATTATTATTCATTTATTAACACAATATATTTCATTTTCAGCATTACAAATTTATTCCATGAATAAATGGGAAACTAACATAAACACACCACATAAGAAATCACCCATTTCACATCAAATATCACCACAAAATCACATCATCCAATCCATATCATTACAACAATCACATATCTCAACCAAATACCACAAAACCACCACACAATCAGCCACATCGAATCCCATGCCAACCAACCATCACATAACTACCTGATTATTTCTAAAAAAAGAAATTCACCACCATCACCGCAAAACAAACCACATCACACAAGTTAAAAAACAAATCACAACCACTCATAGCATCACATCCAGAATTTCAAAAATAGGTCCAAGGGTCTAGATTAATTCACTTCATTATTTAGAATGGTTATTCTCATACAAATTTCAGATCTATATGGGAAAAAAAATTCATTATCAATATATAAATTACTATCCTTTTATTCAATATGATATCAAATAAACAACAAATCAAGGGTCTCATATACATATCAACAACAACACAATCAAGGCTCCCAACAAAAGTAATTTTTAGAAATGGAAACAAGCATGCATAATCACATTAGTAATAACATCAAAATAGTAAAAATGAAATTTCTCCCCCATTGAAATTAATTTTTGTTAAAACAATTCATTATGTTTATTAATTTTAACCATAGCATGAACCCAATGATAGGTAAAAGTATGAAATCCTGACACATGTATATAAATTGGGAGATAATTAGGATCTCCTTCCTCAAAGAAGCTTTTCAAATCACTACAAAAAAAGGGAAAACGAGAAACAATATGAAGACCACAACATCACATGGAAATGATAAATGAACCTAGATTACACAATGGGTTAATCAAAATCACATCTCAAACTGACCCTGATCAAAACATCATCACCATTGAAAATCCCTAAAAGAAAAATCAAATGAAACAAGGGGATAAAGAGGATAACCCACCTCAAATTTCTAATGATTGACCTTCAAAAGTCAAGGATCAAATAAATAGGAGAGGGGATATAAGTTCTACCAAAAGTTCCTAGTGTTTTCCTAAAACCAAGAGGAACATGATAGGAAAGGGGTAAAACTAATCCCCCTATAATTTATATGTAATTTGGGTGTCGATACATTAACAATGTGAAATCCATATACACATTGTAAATTTTCACAAGGCCCTACAATTTATTCCTTGAATAATTTAAATTAAAAACATTATGAAAATATATTTATTTTCATGGAACCACAACCAAAATTTATTTTACACCTCTAATCATCATTTCACTACAGAAGTTAATTTAGCACAGAACTTATCATCCTAAATTAATCAATGATTTACCATCATTATACCCATGAATTAAAATCTCACAATTTGAATTAATATTAACATTGTGAACCACCTAATGTAGCAATGTTGTATCCGAAAATCCATAGAACCCTCCTTGAACCACCTTCGAACACCTCCAATTAACAAATAGACAAAGTAACGGGCTGAGAAGGTGTAGATCGTTACAATTTTCAAACGTTTTAAGCAATAAAATATTAATTTTTGGCATAAAATTATTAATTTTATAATATTATCTTAACTTATAAAAACTATGCTAAATTTTTTTACAAATAATTCAAATTTCACATTAATCTAAACAATTCTTTTACTCTTTTCTTAAAATCAAGTATTTTTAAGGTGAGATTCAGTTTTTATATGCCTTGGAATCCTTATACCTTTTAATAAGTTCATTATAAATCAATTTATTTCTTTTAAATCAATAACCAGGATAATTTTATCTTATATATAAATTTAAAGCTTAAGAACATCATTTTTCTAAAAACTATATTTATGCAATTAAGTGTGTTTATTTTAAAATTAAATTTTCATAAATTAAAAAAGTATATTTAATAAAATTATTTTAAAATTTTAAATCAAAAGTATAAAATTAGTTAAAAGGTTAAATCTTAATAATTTTCATTAAAATAAATTACTATGGTTAGAAATTAAATACCAAGGTAAAAGTGAAAGGGGTAAATTGAGTTTAATATAGTGTAAAAGACAGAAATTTAAAAAAAATGCATATAGATGAATTTTTGAGATTTTAATCGACCAAGAAATGTGTCACATATAGTTTTTTTTCCAATTTTGATCCATTTAACATTGAATAGTGTCATGGAATTATGAACAAATGTAAATGTGTTCCCAAAACTACCCTTTACTTCATTTAAAAAAGGGTAACATCATCACAACTTAAATACACACATTACCTTATAATTAATCCTTAAAAATATTCAATATTAATCTCACTATAAACCTATACCATTAAAATAAGACCATAATCACTCATAGTTAGCATAATCCCTTAAAATTCAAGGTGTATTTCAAGGAAAATCCAGTTACTCATAGTTTTTATAAGCCCTTCAAATTCAAGGTTACTTTCAAGGAAAATTCAAGTCCCTGACATGAGTATTATCAATAACTTTGTTTTCTTCTTAATTTTATTTTTTTAAAAATTAATTATATAGACACTAATATAATGATATTATTATCATTTATATACTATAATGTTACTATATAAAGGTTATTTTCATTATTTATTCATATACCCCATCCATTAAAAAAACAAAACTTTTGTTCGTGTGTTGCGCAGACTACCGCCTCCACGATGTAATGTGTTTTTTTCCTTAATCACCTTACAAGGTTGGATATAAGGATGGCATTAAATGATAAATATTATTTTTATTACATCATTAAGGTTTTTTATTGAAAGTTATAAAACCTATTAATTACTTGATCAACATATGATCATCGTTAATTTAATCATTTAAAATAAGTGTACTAAGGGGATAATCTTTTATTAAAATTGTGTAATGTTTTAATATAAATTACTTATTCTTATACTTACTTATAATTTTAATATATCACACTAATAATAACAAAATTAGATTATTATGCTTGTGGTATAATGTTGTTACAACTAAACCACCTCATAATCATTCATTAAATCAAGGTATGTTCATGTTTGAGTCTATTTAACCACCTAATCAAATAATACTATGAATTTATGTCATGGATGACTATGAGAATTTATTTATTAGTTCAATATGATATAAATATGTAATTTTTTTATAGGAAGGATTTATAAAAATTTAACCCATTAATTAAGAAAACACATTTTATTCATCAATAATCACTGAAACATGATCATCACCGATTTTATCATCATGGTTCATAACCAAAACTGACATGAAATGAAATTATAACTACATAAAATATATTGGAGAATAAATTTTAGTATATTATACAATATATTAATTAAAACTTTTAAATAATAATAAACACATACTCCACTATTACGAAACTAGTATAAATGATCAAAACTATTAACACTTGATGTGGAAAATTAGAATAATTCATGTAGAGAATGACTATTTATGAGGAGTATGAATGAAAATATATATAATTATTTTTATTAATTAATTTATTAATATATATATGTTTGTGATACAACATATTAAAATATTTTCATCAAATTCAGTGCAAGAGGTAAGGGTTTTCGTCTCAATTTCCCTTCATTGAGAAAGGTATTATATTTATTCACCTATTTTCATTTATATGGTGTATATAATTCCTATTTGAGATATAATATCATGAATTATATTTTAATAATTTTATTTTAAGTTCAATTTAAATCCCTATATTTCAAGTGATTTTATTAAATTGCTAGCGAAGTTGTAAGGGTTTTATTACTCATAATTCAGATTCTTTGAGACATAATAAATTTTGTGAACCATGTATACTTTTTATGATTTATAAAATTCACATGGATATATTTTTATCATAATTAATTTATTTTATGGTATTTACTAGAAAAATCATGTTCCCTTATTTAAGTGTCTATTCATTTTGTTGTTTACCGAGTAGTGAGTATTTTTGGTAACATAATTTTTTTTCATTGAGTTATGATCATTCTATGAACTTATTTCATATAATTTTGGTAAATAATACCTTTGATTGTATCATGTATAATTATATAATTTTTTTCTAAGTTATAAATTCCTACTACATAAAATCTTTGAAAAATCTTCCTTACTTTTTGGGATATGTTCTATTAAAACCATCTACTTTATTTATTTAGATCGTTAATGATCATGTTATACCACTATTGACTTATACATATACTCATTTATATATATATATTTTGAAAATAACATTTTACATAACTCATATTTGATAATTTACACCAAGACATAATTTTATTCTATTTATATAGGGAAAAGTATTGGCGTTTCGTATGCTGTTATTCCAATATGGATCGTTATTGTCAAGTTGACTATATATTTTTTAACCATACACATCATTCATCTGGATGGGTTATGTTAATGTTATTCCTTTTATTATAATTAGGATAATTAATGTAATTGTTTATGTTGTTAATCCAGTACATATTTTTCTTATAAATTTAACATGTATTGTTTATCTACCCCTTTTTCCTATATATGAGTTATGTTCTGGTTATCCCTTTTATTAACATGGAAAAGAGTATTGACATTCTGTATATTGTTATCTAAATACAAAAAATTATTAGAAAGGATGATTTTATTTATTTTCTTTTATTGTGAATGCATTTTACTTAAATAAGTGATGGGTGAGACTCGACATTATATAAACCCTCGATGCATCGACAGATCATATGAGACAAAACAAGTTAGGTTTTGTTGTATGAATCTTACCACAATAGGATATTATTTTGAAAAATTCTTGATAGTAGGATGTATTGAATTTGGTCTTGATTAAAATTAAAGTTTCTCAGCAGAAGGCCTTGGTAACATGTTTTTGATGTCTGCCATTTTTCATTCAATAAGTATGTGATCAGTATATTTTAAATCTAGGTTTTCATTTATTGTCTTGGATATAAAATTATTCATGTTCCATATGAATTCATTTTTTTAACTATTCCTATCGTAATGTTTTTCCTTGTTTATGGATTTATATCTTCAATTATATATTTCCCTTACTAATCATTTGAGCTCACCCCTTATTATGTTTCCATTTTATAAGATTATGGATAAAATTAGTACATGTGACTAGTTTAGAAGGATAAAAGTTATGAAAGAATATGTGGGAGATATTAAATACTTTTTATAAATTAAATAGTTTCATATATAATAGGAAAATTATCCATTTGACACAAAGAAGATAGGGTTTATCAGTTTATGTTATTCCCTAATTCTATAAATCTCTACACATTAAAATATAGTTTAGATGTAAGGGATGAAAAAAATATTTTTTAATATTTAATTAAGGATAGTTATATCTAGTATTTTATAGCTTGTATCAATCATATAAAGTATATGTCTATGAGAAATACATCTGGGAGTGTGATTCTAGGGAATCATATTTAGTATCAAAGGAAAGTTTTAGATGACTTTAGAGATTACGATATTTGTTGAGGATAACTTTGGGGTTGATAAGTTAAGATTAATAATAATTTTTAAGGTATATATAACCCTTTTTAATAGTATATGATTTTATGTTAAGGTATAACACACATGTTATTTAGGTATTAGGGTTTTATAACACTAGTGAAAACCCTAAAAAAAGTCTATGTATCAGATGAAATCTTGACATTTTGGTAAAATAGAGATTATGTGATTTTTAGAAATAAAACCCTTTTTGGATACTGGAAAGTTGATGTGGTTGTGGCACAAATTCACCTAGGGGTAATCACTCCAAAAGGGTTGGTTGAACATTGAATCAATCATCAATTTGATGCACGATGAGTGAGCCTAAGTCTACACACATGGAGAGACACTCCCAAGAGATATTATTTGGGTATTTACATTATCTTTATGAACTATTATAAAGGATTTAATAATGAATATAACTCATTTGGATAGAGAACCTAATAAAAAATGACCATTGATAACCATGGATTAAACAAGGAGAGTCACAGGTTGACCTGAAAGTATCATATGTTAAAGAAAATGTGTCATAGGATAATACATATTTAGGTTGAAGTTTTCATATTCATATTTTGGATTTTATCATAACCATTTTTTGTTTTAGTATTTGGTTGAAATAAGATCAAGAAAATGGTTTTGAGAAAGGAATGTATTTAGAAACCAGTATGTCTTATAACTAAATAAGGGAGAATACTTAAATGGTTAAGAATCTTAGTATATTCTTAATATGATGAAAAAGTGGGAGGTTTATAGTCTTAACTAAGGTAGTGAGAATGATATCTTAATAGAAATTAGTTATTGATACATTTAATTATCCTCATTAGTGAGTGATATTTATCAATGATATTCTGGTATATTCTAGTGTCATTAAGGATTATGTGAAACATATAAGGATCATTCTTCAATAGTTTTTCATTAATGGATTTAAATGATATATTAAATAGTTTCAATAAAATTGAAAATTAACTTTATGGAAAGATTATATTTTTAGAGATACATATTGAATAACACATGATTGAGGGGTGGATAATTTTTAGGTTTAGTATATGTTTGATTTTGATATAATAAAGGGTGGTTTGATTTTAAAGAAATAAGTTAGATATTAATTGGTAACCTTGGGATTTATAACTAATTAAAGAATTTTTTTATAAGTTTATCTCATTTTTTAGATTATGATATATAATGACTAGTGCATGACCTTAGGAACTAGTGGTTCATACATTTTTAGGGTTAAAGATAAAGTTAACTTTTGGAGGAATATATGATATTGTTGTGATTTAATATCTTAGAGATTAAAATGGGTTTTGTGAAAGGAATGTTATTGATAGTATATGATCATGGTATATAAATACTTTGGAATATGATTGTAGGAATGATTAATGTTATTTGATGAACAATACGTTGGATTTTGAGAGCATAGATTTCAATGCTTATGGGGTTTAAAATATTTTAAGAAAGTTAATGGTAATTTGGGATATATATTTTAAGTATTATATTAAAATTTATGAGATAAAAAATTGAAATTAACCTTGGTTGAACAAATAATTATATATAATAGTGATATTGGTTGAATTGAGTTTGATTCAAGTTGCGCTGTAAGAAATATAGGGTAACATGATAGTGTTATAAAGTGATAAATATTGAGGTTAAATTTTATGATGGTTATTTATGATAATTCAATTATAATTATTGTAAATCATGATAACTATTTTGGTTTTTTAATGGATAGAACTCTACTGAACCATGGGTGTAAGGGACAATTTGAAGATTACCTTGATGAACAAACCATTTGAATGGGGGCTAGAGTGAGAAATTTTGTGATTATGAAGAACCAACTATCATGAAATATGACTAACATGTGAATATAGTAAAAATAACAAACAAAACTAATAATATAAAGATGGAGTATCATGAAATATCAAGCATTAAAGGTCATTAAACTCACAAGTGTAAGGTAAATAGAGAAGCTATAAAAATATACTACTTCAATTTCAAGAGATTTGGGAATTATGTGACTCAAAATCCAAATCCAATGGCCAATGAAAAATATAGTCACAAAAACAAAATGTGAAAAAGGAAAATGATATCTAACTAATACTAATGAATCATATAGAAAGTTTTCACTCTAAATTTTTCTAGATTCATTTTACATGGAATTATTCACTAATTACTAGATATGGAATTATAAAACCCCTAGTGGCATGATTAACACAGAAACCTTATTCAGGGTTTTTGGAAAGTTATTACTTATAAATATAGATCCAAATACCTTATTAGAATACTATGTGAAATTATGAATGGGTTATATCCCTTTATAAATATTTTTTAATAATATTTCACATAGTAAATCTATTTCCACATACTAAATAAACCAATGACCATATAGTGGTATATGGTAAATTATGAGTTTCCTATAGGATTTAATCAAATCCAATGAAAAACAACTGTGAGGATTAAATTTACTTGGGGAGGGGGAGGTAGAATATAACAAAAAAAAATTCGAATAAATGATTACCTTTAAATAAGTAAAATTTTTCCATAGTTTTCTCTACACGCAACACTGAACTTTAACAAAACTGTGATATATTTTGATAAAATATAAATATTAAAAACCTATCCATTAAAATAGTGGTAATGAATTAGAGTAACCTATTTATGAATTATATGTATATAAAAAATAAATTATACTTTTAATATGAATGATATTCAATTAGTTTACCTAAAATGAATAATAAGATCATTTATTATTTAGAAAAATATTTTTCTAAAAATTATCTATTATGAGATACACATTTTTATTTAAATAAACATATAATTAATGATAAATTATATTTTATATTCATAATTGGTTAATACCAATTTAGTTGGTAAGTTATATGAAATAAGAATAATGATAGTTAATATTTTAAAATGCCATTTTCCAATAAAAATCATGTTTTCATTATATTTTATGATTTTATTAAAAAATTTAATTTATAAATCTTGTAATTTTAAATTAATAAAATTAGATTAATATTTTAATTACTTTTAACAAAATTTACTTAGTATGAAATTTTGATTAGTTTTTAGAAAGGTTGTTTTTAGTTGAAAAATATGGGATTTAAGAATTATAATTTCATGTCTTATCACTATGTAAGTTTAACCATGAATATTTTAAAAAAATTAATTAATAAAATATGAATTTTATTATTCATTTTAAAATTTTATTTGGACTTAGAAAACTCATGAAAATCATTTTTATAACTAATTAAAATGTTACTTTAATATTTTTTTAGATATTTTCTTTAAATCAAGTATTTTCAAGGTTAGGTTTTGTTTTGGATTACCCAAGAAGACTCATATGTTTTACTCAATTTTTTATGAATCAATTTATGTAATTATAATAATTAACCATGATAATTTTATCTTATATATAAATTTTAATATCAAAAAAGTTATTTTTCTAAAAACAGTTTTTACAAGATTAAGTGTATTTATTTTAAAATTAACTTTTCACACCTCTAAAGATTATATATGAAAAAATTATTTTAAAATTTTAAATAATAAATATAAAATGAGTTAAAATCTTCAATATTAATCTTTTTTCATTAAAATTAACTACTAAGGTTAGAAATTAATTACCAAGGTAAAAGTAAACGTGGTAAATTGAGTTTAACCTGTTGTAAAAGACAAAAAAATTTAAAAAACATGCCTAGAAATTAATTTTTGAGATTTTAATAAACCAATAAATATGTTACCTATATTTTTTTATAATTTTATCCGTTAACACTTAAATAGTGTCATGTCATTATTGAAAAATGTAAATGTGTTCCCAAAACTACCCTTTCATTAATAAATTGGAAACATCCTCACCACTTAAAGAAACTTATTAACTTAGAATTAATACTTGAAACTACTTTATTTTATCTACCTATAACCTTATAGCATGAACATAATACCTTTTCACTGTTTAGTAAGTATAATCCCTTCAAATTCAAAGATAATTTTAAGGAAAATCAAAGTCCCCATCGTGAGTATTACTAACTGCTTAGTTTTATTCTTAATTTTATTCATTAAACATTATTATATAAACACTAATATAATGATATTATTATAATTTATATACTTTAATGTTTCTATATTATGGTTATTTTAATTATTTATTCATATACCCCATTAATTAAGAAAAATAAAACCGTTTTTCATGCGTTGTGTGGAATACCACCTCTGTGATATGACATGTTTCATTTTCCTTCACCGCCATAAAATGTTGGATATAAGGATGATATTAAAGGATAAATACTATTTTATGATTTAATTAAGGTTATTTTATGAAAAATTATAGAACCAATTTGTAACAACCCAATATTTTATGATAAGTATTCTTTTTGATTTATTTGATGTCATGTGTTTTATGATACAAAAAGATTATCTTGTGCTATACGCAACACCGTATTAGCTTTCAGTATACACAACTCTATTCTTAGATTGTGTTACACACAATTTCAATTTCGTTTGATAATAGTCATTATACACAACATTGAGTGTATATATATATATATATTCAATGTATAAATGAAAAAATGGTTGGATTCTGTTATAACGAAACAACAAAGGAGTCTTTCACAACATGCAACCCTGACTTGGCTTGCATTACATGCAATCGCGACCTTTCTCGATAGCGTGTGTTATACGCAATACCAGGTTTCACTAAACGACGATATATTGTTATAATATTATTATGGACTAGCCATTATGAATAGTATTAACTACATTTTGAATTTTATAACATTATTATTCATCTTATAAAATTTATAAAACATTTTATGTGAACAAAATAAATTTTTCGGGTAAAATAAGTATATTTCAAAAAATGCAGTTTTGCCGCCTTTTGATGGCGCACCCACATTAAATCTAGTTTTTGACATGTTTATAAGTTCAATTTTACAAAATAAACTTCTTCTTTTGAATCAGGATATAAAAATTTACATTGGATAAAGTTTTGATATTTTTCAGATAACTTTCATATTTTAATGAATAGTGAAAACACGCTATATTTTAATTAAAAACAACTTTTTTCATCGTAATAATTTATATGGTTAAATTATAATATTGAATGGTTTTAATGTATAAATAGAATATATTTTTTACCATTTAATATAATGTATGTTGTTATCATTGATTTTACCATGTATTCATAGGTTAAATCAATTCAATCTTTTGCAATGTTTTAACCAAAAACCCATTTTCTTTCGACAACAGGATTAATTTTAATTTAATTTCTGCTACTTTTGTGTTTTGAATTTGGAAAAATGGATTCCATATTTGGAATCATTGTGTCCAAATTATGTTAATAAGATACTTTTTATTTTTGGGCATTATGAATAGTAACTACGGTAAATTTTATTTACCATAGTAAAAGGTAAATCGGGTAATTAAGGGTAACTATAATATTATAAAATTACCCTAAAACTTGTCTTAATACAATTGGATGATTATATTTCGTCCTAATTCATATTTGGGTCGAAATGGAATCCATTAGAACCCACTTGGAGGTGATTAAGACCTTTAGTTTATTTTATTTAAAGGAAAGTGAAATATGTCTCACTCAACTTTAATAATTAAAGTATTTTTAATATAATTTTATACGGAATATAAAATCGGTTATAAATACTCATTTGAATGGTAAAATGTTTTTCTTTATCATGGTAATTTATTTATAATTTTTAAGAGATATTTAATTACCTCAATAGCTTATACATTAATGATGCAGAAATTATTTATTTAGTGAAAAATAAGTAATATAGTTTTTATTGAAATACTAATACCCATTAAAAGGCCCAAAAACCTGACCAAAACTTATTGTTAGTGTATATATACACCATAATAATACAATTACCCAATATATGACCGTTTTGAGTCTTATAAAAGTGATTATGACACTTATATTATTTTATTTTAAATGATGCCAAAGTTGTCACCTTCATAATTTAATAAATATAACATTTTAAAAGTTGTGTGTTTTAGAATATAAATCCGACTAAAAGAATTATTATGAAATCTATAATATTTATATTTATCCTAGTATTTTATTTTTAATTTTTATGCAACAAATAAGTATATTAAATATTTATACAAAAATGTTGTAGTAATTATTTTATTAAGGGAAATATCACATACATGTTTTTAAAAATATTAAAATAAATATTATATGAACTATTTAATGATCTAAAATAATTTTCTAGATGAATATGAGATGTTATGAACCTATTAAATATTTTATTTCAAATTTATCCTCTTTTTGGATTTTATTTAAATTCACATAAATTAGTAGTGTCAAAATTGATACTATTGTTATTTTATAAACATAACATATTATTAAATTGTTTAAAAATCACGAAAATATTTAAAAATTATAAATTGAAATTTATATACTCTAAAATTTCATAAAGTATCCAATTATGTAAAATTCACAACATATAAGTGATTATTTATAACCATTTAAAATTTAGAATTTTATTACCAAAAATAAAATTAAATAGATTAAATAAGGATAAATCAAAATGATAAGGATTAAAATAAAATAAAAACATGTATAAATTTTATTTTTTGATGATATTAAAACCCTATCTAATATAAACTTAGAATTGATTCATTTTTGGAGGTTTTTATGCGGGGTTTGAATTTATATTAAACTAATATTTTTGAGGATTCCAAAGGTGCCCCTCTCCTCCCTTATAAAAGGGAACCTCCTACCTCTCCTCCTCACACAAATTTGAGTCTTCAAGCTTGGAAAAACTCTGACCATTTAACTTCCCCACTTCCCTGGAAACATCCTAGAGGTCCTGGTCTTCTTCAAAGACCAATTTTAGTTCCCTAAGAGGAGGTCTCAAAGAGGCGCTTCAAAGAAGAGGTAATGTTCGTTACCGATTATTTTAACTTTATTTCTTCTTATACTTCTTCTTATTTAGTTGTTTAATTATGAAGTAATAAAATCAGTATAACTCATATAATTATATTTTATTATAATTATGAAACAATCCTATTTCACCATCTATCCATCCTACGGAAAATGAAATCACCGCGTGTGCGTACGTACAGAATACCGTCTCTACGTCGTGGTGTAATCTATTTTCCACCACCACCTTACTTGGATGGGTATAATGGTTTAAATAATGACTATATATGATTATTTTAAAGTGATATTTATTCTGAAATAGTATACATACACTCCAATACAATTCCACAATCATGGGAACGATATCATCGCTCGTGCGTACGTACGGAATACCGTCTCCACGATGTGATGTGACTCGTTCTACATGATATTCATTGAATAATGATTATATAAATGAATTGAATGAATAAATATGATATATATTACACTAATACCATTCTGGAAATGAGGTTTCTATAACCTAAAAATAGGAATAATAATTTATTTGACAAAACACACATACAAACATAAAGCAATAAACACCCGAATAACAAGTAGCAATGAAATATTACTAATAAGAAGCTAAGAATATGACCATATATGATATCATAAAAATAAGTATGATTCTGGAATAAGTCAATGACATTATTTAAATCATTATACAGGAGGTTCAGACACTTACGAAGCAAATCAGACTTAAGGTAAGGGAAAATATCACAATCTCATTTTTATCCGAGATTGTTTATACTTCAGAATTTACTGGAGAATATTTATCATACACATACACATTTCCTCAATATGTAATATTATTTCCTTCCACCTACAATTTCTTAAATCCAATATTACCCTTCGGTGAGTTTTTAATAAAATATATGAAAGGAATCTTTTGTCATTTTTCGTACGAGGTACTTTTTGACTTTTCCGGCCAAAGTACAGGAAGAATGTTTTTTTAACTTATACAGCATGAATGGATTTTTAAAACATTATTTCCATTAATCTTCCTTCACAAGTTTTCAAGTTTATTTTTAATGAACTTCTTTTAGTTCAAAATTATATGACATGTTAAGAAAGGAAAATGTTTTTGAAGTAGAAAGGATATTTTCCTCAAGAATGGAGTTCAAGTGTTTTATCAAAATTATTTTCCATCTAAGATAATATAGGGTTCTGTTTATATAATTATTTTTACATTGATTTAGTTATGTTATGATGGAATTATTTTTATGATATCCTTTTATGGATTATGTTATGATGACGTGATGTTTAAGAATCCCATTTTTATTACATGGGTTATGCTATGATGTATGGTTTATGATTTTGTGGCACACATAAGAATGATATCATTATAAGATGGGTGGGACCTATATATCCCTCCAATGCATTGGGTAAAGATTTATATCTCATGATATAGACATGGCTGGAATGGAAGGTTAAACCGGTTCAGTGAAACAGGACTGAAACGAGGAGTGAACTCGGTTCAGAAAAGGACTTTGTCCGCTAAGATAGTCCTGGCAATGAGTCTTGACTACTAAGAAATGATTTTCTATGATTATGTGTGTGTGCCACAAAGCCTCATGTTTTAAGTTATGATTATTGGAATTAATTTTCACGTCTATGATTTATCCCATGTTATGATCTCTTTTGCAGGATAATATTTTCAAAATGTTATGTTCTTATAAATATGATATGTTTGATATTTCTTTTTTTACCCTTACTGAGCATTTGAGCTCACCCTTTTGTATGTTTTCTTTCCCAGTTTCTAAAGACACTATACCTATATGGTCCTTTCATGGTTTTGTTATATGTTGTAATAATTATGATTCAATTTTTATGTAATAACCATGTATGTAAAGTATGAGTCATTATACAATTAATGACATAATCAAAAAATGATCATAGTTAATTTAATCATTTAAAATAATCAGACTAAGAGGATAGTCTTTTATTTAAATTACGTAATGTTTTCATATTAATTAAATATTCTTATAATTACTTATAATTTTGATATATAACACTAATAATCACTAAATAATTTCATTATACTTCTATTATAATGATAATAAAACTAAAAAACCACATAATCATTCATTAAATCAAGGTATTTTCATGTTTGGGTCGATTTAACCACCTAATTGAACAATACTATGAATTTATTTCATGGATTACTTTGAGAATATATTAACTAGTTTAATATGATATAGTTATATTAATAATGTTTTGTTTTTGGTTTTGGTAATTTAATATCAAAATTTAACCCATTAATGAAGAAAACACCTTTTGTTCGTTATGAATCACCAAAACATGATCATCTTCAATTTCATTGTAATGGTTCCATAAATAAACTGACATGAAATAAAATTATAAATTTATAAACTATGTTGGAAAATATATTATAGTATATTATATTATATATTAATTAATAACTTTTAAATAATAATAAACATCAACACCACTACTATGGAATCTGTAAAATGATCAAAACTATAAAAACCCGATATGGAAAATCAGAAGAATTAATATAGAGAATGAATATTTATGAAGAGTATAAATGAAACTGTGTTTGATTAAGGATATAAATTATGTGATAAATATATATATTTTTGTGATACATGAGGTTAAATTATGTTTGTTGAAGTCAAGATATGAGATAAGGGGTTTTGTCTCAATTTCCCCTCACCGAGATAAGTAT
Source organism: Viscum album (assembly GCA_963277665.1). Classification (NCBI taxonomy): domain Eukaryota; kingdom Viridiplantae; phylum Streptophyta; class Magnoliopsida; order Santalales; family Viscaceae; genus Viscum; species Viscum album. The sequence continues at coordinate 661,673,866 of OY728140.1, forward strand.
TGTATTTATGAAAAATATTTCAGTAATATTGTATATACTACCTATTTGAGATATAATATCATGAAGTATATTTTAACAATCATATTTTATGTTCAATTTAAATCCCTCTATTTCAATGGGTTTTTTTAATAAAGTGTTACTGAAGCCACACAAGTTTTCTTGGTCTCAATTCTAATTCTTTGAGATATAATACATTTTGTGCACCATGTTTCCTTTATATAGTGTATTCATTTCAAATGGATTTATTTTTATTATAATCATTTTATTTTATGGGATTTACTATCCAAATAATTTCCTCTTATTCAAGTGTCTATTCATTCAATTATTTCCCAAGTAGTGGAGAATTTTAGAAACTCAATTTTCTTTCATTGAGTTAAGATTGTTATTTGAAGTTATTTCATATAAGTTGGGTAAATTATGAACTTTAATTATATTTTATGGAATTATATCATTGTTTTAAAGGATATAAATTCTTATGAAATAATTTTTTTATAAATGTTTCTCATTTCTTGGGATATATTCTTTTTAAACCATCCACTTTCTTTCTCTAGATGGCTTATGATCATGTTATTCCAGTGTTGACTTATTCATACACTCATTTATATATACCGTGTGAAAATAAAATTTTAAATAACTTATATTGGATGATTTTTATCATGAAATAATGTCATTATATTTATATAAGTGAAATTATTGGCATTTCGAATGTTGTTATTCCAATACTTATGATTATTTTCAAGTTGAATGTATATTTTTTAGCAACCCACCATATTTATTCTGATGAATCATGATCATGTTATACATTTTATTAACATGGGGAATAGTATTAGCATTACACATGCTGTTATTAGAATATGGATGATTATTATAAAGTTGACTATATATTGTTTATCCATCCACCTTCTTCCTCCTGATGAGTTATGATCAGGTTATCCCTTTTATTGACATGTGGAAATGTATTGGTATTCCTTATGTCTTTATTTAAATAAAGGTGATTTTTAGAAAGATTGATCATGTATTTTTTATTCATTTTTTCTTATTGGGAATGCGTTATAATGAAAAAGGTGATTGGTGTTACCCAAAATTATATTTCCTCTTGATGCATTAATAGACCCCATGTGACAAAACTAGTTGGGTTTTGGTGTATTCCTCTTCCCAAAATAGAATATTATCTTGAAAAAAATCCATAACAATAGGATTTCTTGACCGTGGTATTAATGTTAATAAAAGTGTCTTAAAACAAGGACTTGATATAAGGTTTTTGATTTCTATAATTATTAATTCCATCAGCATGAGATCAGTATTATTGATATTCATATTTTATATCATTTTCATGGTTATAGCATGATTTTTGTTTCATGTTTCTAATGGATTCATGTTGTTTACATATTCCTTTCATATTATTTATGCCATGATTGCTTCATTTATATGTTTCCATATCAAGTATTTTAACTCACCCATTATTATGTTTCCATTTTCACAAGCTATGAAGAAAAGTAGTACATGTGTAAAGTTTATAAGGATAACAACTGTAAAAGATTTTTTGGGAGATGTTGAAGGCTTGTCATGAATTAAATAGTCTCATATATAATTGGAAAACTTTCCATTTGATACTAATAAAATAGGATTTATCAGTTTATATTGTTCCCTAATTATCTGAAGATATAAACAAGAAAATATATTTTAGATGTAATAGATGAAATAATAATTTTTGATTCTAAAATTATGGATGGTTATTTGAAATCTTTTATAGCTGGTAACAAGTGTATAAAGTATGTGTCAATGAGCATTGGATCTGGGAGTTTCATTACATAGAATCACATTCAAATATCTTATAAATATAATAATATGATGATTTAATATTAATTATAATATTATATTTTTTTATATTAATTCTATAACCCTTATCTTTTATTTTTTATCCACTTTTAAAAAACAAAAGAACATTGTTAGTGCATTGTGCACATTACCGCCTCCACAAAGTGATGTCATTTGTTTTTCATTACCACCTTTTATGGATGATATTAATGATATAAATGACATAAAAATATGATATATATCATATAATTATAATTTTAAAATTACAATTTAATATCTATATTCATCCTTTTCACATATTGAGAAATAGGAACACTAATCATGTGTATGTACAGATTACGACCTCCATGATAAAACATTTTTTTTTCATTTATATTTTCATAAATTATATAAAAATATTAAAATATGGTTAAAAATAATAATAAAATCGAAACAATATCATTATTATCCTGTAATAATGCTATTATGTCAAAAGAAACACCACCATAACTATACTAGCCAATCAAGTTAAAGCGTGTTCAAGTTTGGTTTGGTTTAACCACCTACTTGAACAATGATTTAAAATATGATTATAAATGACTATGGGAACACGAAAAGTAGTATTACTGTGATATATTAACAATATAATTATTAGTATAATTTTATGGAAATATTATATTAGGTATTTAACTTATTATTAAAATAACGTTTTTGTTCGCTTAAATTACCAAAATAAGCCTTTATCATTTCAATTTTCAAAAAATGTAACAAAAAAACATATGGGTTGGTATAAGAAAAATTTAAATAAATATATTTTATATAATAAAGAATTTTAATTGATATATCAATGATTAAATCGATATCAAATTATGGGTAATGATATAAACATTATTAAACATGCGCAAAACATTTAAAGTAATTAACACTTAATGATCATAATACAATATAAATCATTAATTTACTCATGATAAATAATTATAATAAGTATTATAAAAGATTAATATTTATGAGTAATTTTCTTAAATATGATATTAATTTTATGATATTTTTTATAAGATATTAGGGTGTTATCAACTAATCAAGAAAATAAGGTAATGGTTTCGCTCTCAATTTCCTTTCCTTGAGACATGTTTATGTTATAAAATATGTTCAAATTAGTATGGTGTACTTGTGAAACCATTTTAATCTTTTTATCATGATTATATTATATTTTATGATATTAAATGTTCAATTTCACTTTATCTTTCCCATGGGGTTTTGGTTCAAATTTTTTAAAAGTTGTAAGGCTTTGTTGACTCAAGTTCAGTTTCATTGAGTTATAGTTATATGTTTTGACCTATTTCAATTTGATGTGATTTATCTAATGCACCATTTATTTAATTTATGATAAATATTACTACTTAAATTATATTTTATCTTCCATTTCATGGTATTTATATCTTTTCATTTTTATTCTTATGATATAATTACTATAATTGTTTCTTTGTCTCAAATTGGAATCCCTAGAGGCATGTTTAAGATATAAACCATGTTTCTTTTTTAATGGTGTGAATTATTCACTATTTAAATTTTTTTATCATGATCATATTATATTTATTGATATTAAATTTTCAATTTTAAGTTATACCTCTCATGTGTTTTTTATTCCAAAGTTACAAAGTTTGATAGGAGTTCTCGTGACTAAATTGTATTCCTTGGATCATAATCCTTCATCTTGGTCTATTGTATTTCAAGATTTATAATTTATAACCAATGATAATTTCATGATTAATTGCACCATATTTTATTGTGAAATCATGTTTTAAACAAAATTATTATTCGTCAATTATTTTTATGTTTTATTAAAATGATTTTTTGCTAATAACAATTCCCATTAATTTTAATGTATTTTTTATTCTGTGTCCATATTTTTACTTCCCACCAATGTTTTACTTTACCTAGTAAAAACCCAAGTTTTTTATCTCCAATTATCCTTTTATTACACTTTTTTTATTTTAAATAAAATGTTTCTATATCCTTTTAATGATGTATTTTTTCAACAAGGTTATCGAAAAATGTTCAAAAGGTTTTTATATCTTTTTTAAATAAAACATTCTATCATTCGCTCCTTATTTTCTTTGGATAAAAATTATGAATTTTTAAAGTTTCATTTATTAATATTATTTTAAAAGTAAAAGTTTTAAAAGTATTTTCACTTCCAGTTTTTAAATCTTTAAATATGTTTCATGTCTCCATTATGAAATATTATTTTTAGAAGTAAAAATTTTTAAAGTATTTTTACTTCTCCTTTTTGAAAAAAGTATTTATTTTTAAGGATATTTTATTTTTATCATTTTATAATAAAGTTTTAAAAATTATTATAATTACATTATAAACAATTTTCCTTGAATTCAATTTACACTTTATATTTTATAATAATTTTTAAAAATATTTATTGAAGACTTTTGTATTTTATTTTTAAATTTTCTTCCAAGGTTTATCTTTCATGAAGTGATGTTTTAATCATCATATATATGTTTTTATTTTATGGATAATTTTGTGAAAAGTTATTTTGATATGTTACGATTTATTAAGTTTATGTAATGTGATAAGTTAAAGAAAACCCATTATTTATTCCATGGGGTTTTTCAGATATGATGATGATTGATTTTAAGGGGGACACACAGGTAGGGATGATGATGTTTGGGGTTCCATATTGACCTAAAATTAATTAGTTTAAGATTATATATCATGAGATAGTGAGTCATGAACATAATGAGTTTTTTCACATAGGAGTGGGCATGATTGGTTTGATCACATTTTAGGTGTAGAAATAATGAATTTGTTCACATAGACATGGGAACAATGGGTTTTCTCACATAAATTTTCATATTCTTATGGTTGTGACACAATTTCAAGATGTTTATCAAGTTATGAAACATTTAAAAGTTTATTATCAAGTTATTACATGTTAAAATATGCATATCATTTATAAAAATTAAATGTTTTCATGATTATGCCTTCTTAAGTATTACAATATTTTATGTCATGTTAACATGTAATAAGTTTTATATTTTATGCTTATTTATGGTTAATTTTATGATTTTATAATCATATTACATGTTTAATTATGTTTATCAATGTTATTATAATCATGTAATATGATATTATTGTCCCCATAATTTTCTCCTCCATGTTTATAATCAATTACTCTATGATAAGTTTTTCTATTATTGAGTTTCTATGCTCCCCACTATCTTATATTTACATTACCTAGGTTAATGAATATGATTATAAAATTTGAGATAAATGGGAAAGGATATAGAGAAGAATGATTATGGTGAAATGTTCAAAATTTTAATAAAATAAGTTTTTTATGTAGCTAATCTCAAAGATTCTAAGCCTTTGAGTGTTTGGGTTATACACAGACTAATGAGATGTATTATTTAAATCATGGGGTTATTATTCTATTTAAGTAATACTTACCTTGGTACATTTAAGTTTTTATAAGATAAAAGTTTAGTTATTTTGGATATTAGTTCAGTTATTTCAGAGATTAGTTTAGTTATTTCTTGAGACTAGTTTAGTTATTTTGGGGATTAGTGTAGATAACTCAAGTGAAAATTCTAGAGATGATTATAAGTAAAGGATGTTATACTGAAATATTGGTAAAGTATCGAGTATATAGTTTTCCAAGGAATACATACCTTTATGGAAACTATAAGTGGAAATGGTTTTGAAATAGATGATTATAGGGGAAATAACTTCAAAAAGATTTGGTCGAGTATATCTTGATTATCATTCTGGTGCACAGTGAGTGTGCCCTTACTACACACTTAGTTTGAAACTCTTTTGGTATATTATTTGGTAGATTTTATATGCTTTATGAACCATTATGAAGGATTTATTTTCTAATTACATTAATGTATTTGGTTAAGAATTATGAGAGAACACAATATAAAGTAACTTAGGTAGAACAAAGAGAGTTATTGGATTGACCAAGTATGACATAGTTGAAATGAAAGTACCATAAGTTGAAATGAATATATAATTTAAGAACAAGTTATAAGGGTTGAAATTTAATATTAATATATTTTAATTCTTTTGTATATCATCATTACATTTTTTAGTATTTTAATGAATTAATATCAATGAAATAAATCAGTGAAAGGTATGTCCCTAAGAACTCCTAAGAAGCATATATGGGATAAGTAGTTTCCTTATCTTACCAAGGATAATGTGGTGGATATACAAGTATAAGATATATTTCGAGTTATCATGGATATATTAGCTTCTTACTTTAGTAAATGATAATTAAATTTTGAGTATGCAATTTATTTAAAGGGGTAGAATGTAATGATCAAAGATTTTGAATCCTTCAAAACACATAATATGTTATAGAAATTGTGTCACATGCTAAAACCAATGTAAATAAACCAAAATAAATTAATAATAAATTATCAATAAAACTATAATAAACACTAAGATGGAAATCCATCAATAGTTATTACCTTTAAAAGGTAAATAATTAATTTGCGTTAATATTGAAAAAGTTATTTATAATAAGAGATGTTTTCTTTATATTAAACATTTTATTTTAAAAAAAATTAATTTTCAATTTTTATAATTTAAATTTGAAAAGTTAAAATTCATTTTTGAATTAATAATAACAAAATTATCATAAGATTTTTTTGGAAATAATTAATTTTTAGTTGATTAATGAAAATAGTAAATTTTTCAGTGCCAAAATTTTTATGATAATTATTTTATTATATGAATGCTTTAATTTTTTAACCATTTAATATAAAATTATATATTATTAAATTATTATTAATAATTTTAAAATAATTTGGTAAATTTATAGTCCTATGCACAATATTTTGAAAGTTTATATAGTGATTTAATGAAAACTGTTTTGTTGACTATTTTGTTTAATTAATTATAACATTATAAAGTGATTTTTTTTGGTTTATTTTATTTTTAAATAAATAAAATTTTACTGATCATAATTATTTTAAATTAATTTTAATAAATAAAATTGTTAATTTTATCATAATCCTAAATATAGTTTCTTAAAAGTAAACTAAAAAAATGGGTATTTACGCATTACCTAAGCCAACGTTAAAATTAATTATCCTACACATAGAATTTTTATTTAATAAAATTATTATTATATTTTAGATGATAAGATTAATATTATTTTACATTTCCAATTTTATTTTTAGGTATAAAATTTAGAATGTTAGGATTAATGCTGATTACCCTGATAATGGTGAAACAATTATTTTAAAATTGCTATTTTGTTAATATCAAGGAATTTATGTAAAATAAAATAAATTAAAATAATTGTAATGGTGAATATAATATGATTTATAAACACATAAAAAATATATTATCACTAATTTAATTATTAATAAATACTAAATAATATTAAGAATCTATAATGGTCAAAATGTTTTTTTCTACTGAAGACGTTTTTCTACACATTATCTATTTTAATTTAATAGTTAACTTTATAATATTTTAAAATTTAATTGGATTAAATAGATGATAAATTTAGTTTTATAACATATAAATTTGGTTATAAATTTTATCTTATATGTTTAGTAAGAATTTAATTAATAAATTAAAAAGATAGTTACAAAGGTAGAAACTAAAGAGGAAAAGGATATAAAACATTAGAGGGAAGAATTAAACCAATAAATATTATCTATAAATGAATTTTTAAGAGGATAATAAAATCAAAAAAAATTCCCAATTCCCTTTTTATAACTTTTGGAACATTTTACCCTTGAATAGAGAAAGGATATATTTGAAGTATAAAGGGTGCTTCGAAAATTACAATTCTCTTCCCTTATAAAAGGATTCCACTTCCATCCCTCAAAAGATACACTTAAAATTTTAATAAATCCTTTAAAGTATGAAATTTTTCTATATATATATATATAAATATCCCATAAAAATAATCCCATAGTTACTCATAGTTATCTTAAGCCCTTTAATTTCAAGGGAACTTCTAAGGAAAAATCAAGTCTCCAACGTAAGTGTCATCTCCTTCTAAAGTTTTTCTTCTTAATATTACTCTTAAAAATATATTCTCACTATAATAATATAATTTATTAAATATAATTATAATATTTATATGTTTTTATATTAATGGTAAAACCATTACTTATTTATTTCCATCCACTTATAAAAAAATGAACATCGTTACTGCATTGCGCAGACTACCACCTCCACAAAGCGATGCCATTTATTTTTTTTACTGTCTTTAATGGATAGTATTAGTGGTGATAATTATTCATAAATATGATATATATTATTTAATTATAATTCTAAAATTCCAATTTAATATCCACATTTACCCCCTCTCACATGTTGAGAAACAAGAACTCTAATCATGCATATATGAAAATTACCACCTCTACCATGAAACATTTTTATTTTTTATATATATTTTCATAAATTATATGAAAATATTAAAATATGCTTCAAAATCATATTAAAATAAAAAAATTATCATTATACTTATGTTATAATGATATTATATCAAAATAAAAACCTCATTAACCATACCCACTAACAAAGTTAAAGCGTGTTCAAGGTTTGGTCTATTTAACCTTCTATATGAACAATCATTTAAAATACGATTATGAATGACTATGGGAACCTGAAAAATAATATTGTTATGATATATTAATAAAATATTTATTACTATATGTTTATGCAAATTTTATATTAATTATTTGACTTAATATCAATGTAACTTTTTATTTGACATAATTATCGAAATAAGCAGTTATCAACTCAGTTTTCACATAGAGTAACTAAAACACTTATGAAATGTTATAATAAAATTTTAAATCAATATAAGTTATATTTTATATAATATTAAATGATATATCAATAATTAACTTGGTATGAAATTATGGATGATGATATTAAAATTATTAAACATTCACAAAACATTTAAAGTTATTAACACCTAATGGTCATAATACACTATAACTAATTAATGTACTCAAGATAATTAAAAATAATAAGGATTATAAAAGATTAATATTTATGAATAATTTCATAAAATAGGATACTAATTTAGATATTTTTTATAGGAGGTCAAAATGTCATCAACTGGACAAGGAAACAAGCTAGGGGTTTCTGTCTCAATTTCTTTTCATCGAGACATGTTTATGTTATACTACATATTAACATTTTTATGGTTTAATTGATACCCCATTTTAATTTTTATATAATAATTATCTTATATTTTTTGATATTCAATATTCAATTTCATGTTATCTCTCCCATGGGGTTTTGGTTTAAATGTTTCAAAAGTTGTAAGGGTTTGTTGTCTCAAGTTCACTTTCATTGATACATGATTTCATGTTTTGCACCTATTACTATTTGATTCAATTTAAATAATACCCTATTGGTTTCATTTGCGAAAAATATAATTCCTTAAATTATATTTTATATTCTATTTCATGGTATCACTCTATTTTCTATTTTATTCTTATGATAACATTACCATAATTGTTTCTTTGTCCAAAATTCGAACCACCAAAGTCAGGTTTAATTTATACACCATGTTTACTATTCAAAGGTGGGAATAATGATATATTTACATTTTTTATCATTATAATATTATATTTTGTGGTATTTTGAATGGGCTATTTTATGTTATACCTATCATGGGGTTTTTATTCAAAAGTTATAAAGGTTATAAGAAGTTCGCATGACTCAATTATCTTCCTTGGGACATAATCACTCATCTTTGACTATTGTATTTATTGATTGACCTACGATAACCCATGAAAATTTTAGAATGTATTCCACCATATATTCTTGGGAAATCTTGTTTTACACAAAATTATTCTCCCATGAAGATTTTAAAGTTTTGTTAAAATGCATTTTTGTTAAGAATAATTTCCAATACTTTTTATTGATTTATTATTACATGTAAATATTTTTACATACCACAAATATCATCATTTACCTAGTATAAAATCAAGTTATTTTTATCTCCAATGATCATTTTATTCCCATTGTTTCATTAAAAAAAATTTATTCATCCATTTAATTATGTGGGTTTTAAATAAGGTTATATTAAAATGTACAAAATATATTTCTATATTTTTGAAATAAAATGTTTTATCACCCACTCCACATTTTCTTTTGATAAAATATAATAATTTTTAATTTTTTATTTATTAAATAATCTTTTAAAATTAAAATTTCTCAAACTATATTCACTTCTAATTTTTTAAAACATTAAATCTTTTTTATGTCTCTATTATAAAAGATTATTTTTAAAAGTAGAAGTTTTAAAGTATTTTCACTTCTTAGTTTTGAACCCATTTTGTATTTTCAAGGATATTTTATTTGAAACTATTTATAATAAGGTTTTAAAAAGTACTCTCCTTACCTTATCAAAAACTTTTTTTTGAATTTAATTTACACTTCATCTTTTATAACAATGTTTACATTTTTTTTGGGAAAACAATTGTGTTTTCTATTTCAATTTTACTTCAAGGTTCATCTTACATGAATTGATATTTTTATCATCATATATATGTTATTATATTATTGATCCTTTTGAGAAATGATATTTTGATATCCTATTATTTCTTAAGTTCATGTTATGTGATAAGTTTAATAAAACCTATTCTTTTTTGATGGGATATTTAATATATGATGATGATTAATTTAAAGATGAATACACATATATGTATGATGATGGGTGGGGCCCTATATTACCCTATAATTCATTGGTTTAAGATTATATCTCATGATATATCCAGGAGTGTAAACAATGAGTTTTTTAGACATGCATGGACATGGTGCGTTTTCTCACATTTTTAAGAATTTACATAATGATTTTATTCAAATAGGAGGTGGAATAATGGGTTTTATCACACATGTTTTCATATTCATGTCATGAACTGACCAACTGGGGAATTCCTGGCTAGCGGTAAGACAAGTGAGATGCCCCAAGCCTGCCTCCATTAGGCTACAGGCTGTATAAAAGTACTGACTATGAAATATTGAAATGATAGTACTTATACTACATAACCATACACTTGCACACAACAAGCTCCATGAAATAGTATAGATAAGTGGGAATAAACTGAAATATCTCAAGTGTAAACCATGAATGAAACAACCTCTAGGAAAATATCAATGTACAACGTTATTGTGAAAAATTATAAAAGGGAAAAATATATTCCCAAATATAAATGATGTCTAAACACAAAAAAATTTGGAAAAAAGGAATGAATGTAGGGTTCCTGGATCACAATCTCCAAAGTTGGCCTTCAGACATGGTCATCTCCACTAGGCACAACTATGCTCCATCAAAGTCACCACTGATCTTCTTATCATTTTCATAAGAAAAAAAATGTTCTGGAAAATACCATGTAGGGTTGAGTATATACATACTTAGTAGGAAACCTCAAAAAACACAAAGGGAGAAATAGGAAGATACAACAATCATCTCAACCCATAAGAAAGAGGGAAAATAAACCCAATATATATGCTCATAAAGAAACCTAAATTATATAGAAAGTGTATATCCATCTTTAAAATATATCTAAGAATTACGAGTCAACTGGTAGTTTCAAAAGTCCATCTATTATGCCAAGTATCTTGAATAAATGAAAAATAATATGTGTGGAGGGATCACACCTTTCCACTATGCTCTACAACCAAGGGGGAACTATCTATAGTGGAGGACCCACTCTTTGTCAAAGCTCGAATATGGGGGGTGGGTGGTGCCGCTCTACATATAGAGGACTCACACCCTCATTAGTATGGGGGGGGGGGGGGGTACTAACTCTACTTATTTAAATAGTATAGGTGACCAATGACCTACTATGATAGGTGGGTACTGACCCTAGTGTCTCTATGATGATCAAACATTTCACTACCATCATCCAAGCATCAATAAAATAAGCATCACACTTGCATCACCTTGTGTCTTATCTTTTAAAAAAAAATTATTCCATCATATTTTATGTGAAAAATGATCATGATAGGTTTCTCATGAGACCAAACCCAAGGCTTGAAGAAAGATATACATAGGGTATAAGTGTCATAGAATAATATAATCCATGTACTTAGGGTCACACAAATTGTATCCCTACATGGACACCTAGGTATGCCATCACCTGCATATGGATTCTCTAGCCATGTAGAACTAGACAGTGTATACAAGAAGTACATGCCAGGTATTAACTACTCAGGGAATACTTATGTACTTTATCCCACACCCATCTACTCTTGATGTGCCCATGTCCATCAACCATGTTAGGGAACCCTTCCCATGTATGAGTTCATGGATGTGCTTGTGTACTATTATTGTTCCCACATACTTGGACATTTCCATGCTTGTTTACCCCTAGAGTACACACGGATCCACCACCATCTATTCACATAGTGTGTATGGCTTATACATGTAATATGATATTTAACTCCACCCAAAACCCTAGACACCATAACCACAGAACTACATGGCGTGTATTCTTGGACTACATGCCATGTATATCAATATTTTAATGATAATTAAGGACTCTTCACACATATATCCCACACCACGGATGCTGCCATTTCTTCTATGATTCATGTTGAGGATCTCATATCTAGGTCTGTCTATGCCTAATCCATCATTGGTGGCTAGATTTCAGCCACCAGAACCTGTGCAGGTCATCCCCATCATACTATTCCATTGCATCACATCCCTAGTGGATTAATATACATGATCCAGAATTCGATCTATGTCACCAACACCCAAATCCCACACTACATCCCGATATAATCTTAAAATGATGATCTTCAACTCGTTCCTGCATCAAACATAAATCTGGTCATTTTATTGCACTTGAATCCAAAAATCCAATGTTACACCATGTCACCATGGGCCAATGGTGAATAACCCAAATAATTGGGAGGTGAGTAAAAGAAAAAATTAATATAATCATTAGTTAGTGTAATCCCATCCAAAAATTACATAATGGTGAAATAAGGGTAAAATATGGGGTGAAAAAATTAAAATAAATATATGAGCTCATGCGAAGAATAAAAATAATCAGAAACAAAAGAGGATTAAAGATACATAATTTTAAAATAAAACAAGGGAATAAATATAATAAATAATATACCCTACCTCAAGTTTGGATTGATCACTGATTAAGAATGAGTCTGTTCTGTTGTCATTGGTGAGATCCAGTAAATTTATTTGCAAAGAAGACTTCATTTGAAGAAAATCACTACTCTTTGATCCATCCACAATAATCAACAAATATTCTCCTTGGATAATCTAAAATTACATAGGGTTATGTGACTAAATCTAGAATTTTTTTATAACTAAAAATATATAGTGAATATTTAGGTTTTTTATGATTAAATAAAATAAAATAAATAAAATATTTATTTTACTTAATGCACCACCAACGGTTTCCATCAACCGAAAATATAATGTTGAAAAAAATTATGATGAAAATATGGTTAGATATTCTTTAAAGAATCAAACATGGTCTCATATTTCCCATCTTAGGTCCTATTAAATTATAAAACCATTTATTTTAAAAAGGTGTATACACATGATTTAATATATATTAATATATCTAACATATTAATTCTGTGGTCCTGTGACACCCAAAAATAGTGTTGAATCAAAGTAAAAATCCATATATATATAAATATTAAAAGGACTATACCAAAAAAATTAGGCTCATTAAATTCTCCCTTAGTTTAAGTATTTTCACCTTGAAAAGTACAAGATACACAAAAAGGTGAGGGTACTGAGCACACATCTAGATCTCATGCTTATAAGAGCTCTCCTGCACCCTCCCATGTGACCAAAGAATTCAAACCAAAGGGATGGTCTATTTGTGTAGGTTTATCTCTCATTTATCCTCAATCACAACTTGTTATTCTGAGAAGGTGGATATTTCCTCTATGTATGACTCATCCCAGTCAATGACATGTGTCAGTTCATGTATATATCTCCATAACTGTGACACATGGAATATGTCATGCACTTGATGAAACTGAGGGGGAAAGGAAAAGTGGTAAGAAACCTTTACAACCCTATGAAGGATCAAGAATAACCTAATGACCCTTGGGGATAACTTTATTCCCTAGAAAGCCTCTATAATTCTCATCATGTAAATACTCTCAGGGAAAGATAATCTCTATATTCAAACTCCAAAGGACTATGAGGTCGATCTGGATAATATTTCTATCAGCTCTGGGATGTACTCATATGATTTTGGATCATCTGAACCTTCTATACCATTGCATTCACCTGCTCTAGACCAACTATAGATATCTCACCAATCTCAGTCCAACAAAAGGGTGTCCTGCCGGGTCTCCCATACAGGGCCTCAAATGGTGACATGCTGATTGTATAGTGATAACTTCTATTATAAGAAAAAAACACCAATTGAAATAGATCCAACTAGATCTTGATGAAGTTTAACAAATATTTTCTTATCATATCCTATAACAAATAGATATTCCTCTTGGTTTTCCCATCCTTCTAAGAGTAAAGCACCATGATCATCCATAACTGGGTCCTAAAATCCTCTTAAAAACCACTCCAAAATAATGACATGAACTAAGAATCATTTCCAGAGATGATCATCATGGGTAACCTATGAAGTTGGGTGATATCCTATATATATACCTACCACAAACTCTTAACCAAACTCTACTCCTGGATGGAGACAATGTTTTCCAACTTGATGAGTTAGTCAATAATAATCATGATAGTATCATGAAATCTCATTTTACATGGAATAACCACAAGAAATCCATCTACATTCATCCTAATTCCATTATGGGATCTCAATTGGTTGAGTTAAACCTGTTGAAACATGATATTTAGCCTTTAAGTACTGATATGTGAGACATAGAGAGACAAAATCAGCTATGATCTAGCTTATGACAGCCCACCAAAACTACCAATGAATGTATTTGTATATATTCAACACACTAGGATGTAAATCCAAGAGGAAGTATGAAACTCCATTAGTAACTCCTTACACAATGTGACTGGAACTACTATCAATCCCTAGAAAATGATGATGTGCTTCCATCCTTCATAAAATCCTTTTTGTACATCTCTTAAGGATATCTAGTCACATACAACCTCATAGTCGATGTCTCCCAAATAGGCCTCCCTCACACACTAGAGAAGGAGTGGAGTCACCAATATTGATCTAAGATAATATGTAGCCCTCTATTATACTAGGGTCAATTGCAATGAAGATAACTACTTAGATGCTTTCTCCACCATGAAAGAATAATATTTTCTACTAAGGTCATCTTATACTAAATTACCCTTCCCTAGAGTATAGACTATATCAAAGTTGTAGTCCTTCTAGAAATCTAACAAACTTATCTATATTAGGTTAATATCTCTCTAAGTGGAGTTTTACATGAGAATGAGATGATTTGATGAAACAATAAAACACTCACCTATATGATAATTCCTCTAAATATTTAGAGTGAAGACTACTATTTCTAACTCTAAGTCTTGAGTCACATAGTTATGCTCATAGTATCTCAACTGACTTGACATAAAAGTGATCACTTCCTACCTCTATATTAATAAACATCCAATCCCATATCTAGGGTCATCACAAAATACCATATACTCAACAACCTCCTTTGGTAGTCTCAAAATAGGAGCACTCGTCAACCTCAACTTCAACTCCCCGAAGGCTCCCTAACATTAATCAGTCCAGCTAAATAGATTCTTTTTTCAACTTAAGTTAGTCAAATGGGATTATATACTAAAAAATTATTCCATTAACCTCAATTATTACCCCCCTAAAATAAGAAAACTTCATACCTATCAAATAATTTTTGGTGGATCATAAGAAGTCACTGCATCAATAATCACCACATCCACTACTAAACCAATATCAAAGATGAAATTCCCTAAAAAGTGAACCTCTTATATCCAAGACTAATACTTTGAGAGATTAATATAATCTTTTTTATCCTAGTGTAGGTCTAGAAAAACCCTCAACTTCTCTCCATGATCTTACTTTGATGTTGAGTATATGATATTGTCATCAATAAAGTCAACAATGAATTGTTTCGAGTAATACTGCATTATCCGGTTCACAAGAGAGATGAACAAAATAAGGTAATTAGTCACATTGAAAGTCATAACCTAGATCTCATAGTGTCTGTAGAAAAATTGAAATTACATATTCAAAATATTATCCTTGCAAACCCTCAAGTTATGGTAGACAGACCTAAGATAGATCATTGAGAACCAACTTACACCTTCAACTAGTCAAAAGGTCATCGGGCCTTAGAAAGGGGTAATTATTCTTTATAATTACCGGATTTAGGAAATGATAAACAATACAAAGCCTCAAACTCTCTTTAAAAATTATCACAAAAAATGGGAGCTTACTAGGGAGAAAAAATGGGTTTAATGAAATGTAACGCCCCGACCCCAGCTACCTAGAGTCGGTGCATTACTTCGTAACATTGGCATGATCACAAAAGATCAAGTCTCGAAAGACCGATTGGTTTAGTATCCTTGGAAACACTAGATACATTCATAAGTCTTTCATTACATCAAAAGTAAACAAACTACAATAACATGGTCTTCATAGTCCACACTCATATCTTCACTGACTATTCTCGCAAGTCAGTCATAATACACTTCTTCACATCCTGGAAAATATTTAAACATTGAAAGGGGTGAGCTCAGATGCTCAGTAAGGATAACAATATTGCGGAAGATTTTATAAGAAAACATAAGCATTTAAGGCAATGAATAACTAAAACAAAATCCTTATTGAACTTGAACTTAAGCATAATATGGCAAAAGTAAAATAAAATAATGCCATTACTTACTCACATGGATATTCTACTAGACGAATAATCACATGAAATATCAATAACCACTTTCATAATGTTGGAATGCATAATGCCAGACTATCATAACCACATAGCCAAGGCCTCGTGCCAAGACTACAAATAAGATTTTGTCAAGGCCTTGTGCCAAGACACTAGTTTGTCTCATGAGACCTACCGATGCATCGAGGAGCTATAGCGGGCTCCACCCGTCATATATTAAGTCCAATGCATTCCCATATGAAAAGGTTTAAACATAACATAAATATTCGTATTAAAACTAGCATACGAAATGTCAATAATTTCACCATAAACTATGAATGGTATAAAATAGCACATCCACAGTAAAAAATATCACAAAACCTTCAATACAATATAGAAGTTTTGTATTATAATAAATCAACTTCAAATAAGCGTAAAATCCATCAAAGGATGTTGACATAGATGAAATCAAAACACTTTTTAGAGAAATATCTCTTTCTATTTTTGAAATCATTTAAGAGCCATATAAAACGAAAAATTTTCTTGAAAATATTCTTATAAGCTTGTAAGCAAATCTTTTAAGATTTTATAACGGCGGAAAATAACCGCACCTGCCGTATAAGTTAAAAAAGACATTCTTACCTCAATTTTGTCGAAAAGGTTAAAAAGGACCTTGTTTTGAAAACGACGGAAAGATTCCTCTTATAAAAAGTCAAAAAGGGTATAAATGACTTTAACCCATATTCTTGTAAATAATAAAAATGTTTTGAAATACATTTTGAAGAAACATGGATGTGGATGATAACGAGGTCCCAGTAGATAATTATGTATAAACAACCTTGGATAATGAAGAGGTTGTGAAGTAAACCCTTACCTTGTACTTTTCCTTGGTTGGGGTAGGTTAACCTCCTGTATAATGGTGAAATAATTGTTATTAAATTATACGAGAATAATATACATTCATATGATATCATATATGATCTTTTAACACTGCTTTGTTAACAATATCTTAGATTTATCGTTGTTTCGGGTGTTAACTTACTCGTTTTCTTATATGTTTTGTTACGTAAGTCATGTTTTTCATGGATAGGTTGTATCTTATTCATATCCAGAATGATATCATGTCCTTAAACATTATTTTTAAATTATCAAATGATAATTATACTTGAATGGATACGACGGAGAATGAATCTCATCGCGTTCGTGGAGACGGTAGTCCGTACGTACGCACGAGCGACAATATCATTATTTTGATATTAAAATAATATATAATTGGATAGTATATCATATATACAGAATAATTATCATGTTATATTTATTATTTACATGAATTACATATCATTATTATACCCATCTAAATAATAATATATTGAATAACAATTACACCACGACGTGGAGACGGTAAGCCGTACGTACGCACGTATGGTGACATGTCATTAAAATGATGGGTAGAATACTGAATATGGTTGTTCCATATTTATAATAACATCACAGGATATAGAAGATACTGGAGTTATAATTTTAGAATTGAAATAATAGACAAAGAGGGAGTGGAAGAAGAAAGAAACATGAAAGAGGGTGATGAAAATGTTACCTCTTCTTCAGGTTCTTCCTTTTGATTTGATCAAAAGGACTCCTTAGGATGGCTTTATGACTAAAGTAAAGCTTCTAGGGTGAAGGGAGAAATGTTGGGAGAGTATTTGGGCAGAGTTTGGCTGAACCAAAAGGCTTGAAAGTGTGAATACGGTGATAGAGGTGGGGGCCTTTTATAAGAGGAGAGGAGGGGCTCTTTTGGAAAGATTAAAATGTTACATTATTATACCATGCTTTTCGGATTCCAAAGGTCCCACACTTATATAATTCGTGGATAAGGTGATAAGGGTTCTAAATCTCTTCATCCAATAGGCTTTGGACAAGTGTAAGCCTTGGATTTTGCATTATCTTCTCATTTTATTTAAATCGTTAAATAATGAGGTCATCGCCGCATCATAATGATGTCATAAATAATTTAATTTATTTAATGTCTAAAAATTATAAAAAAATACTATGATGGAGGAAATATTTTTAGATTTCTAATGAATATTTATAATCAAAATTTGGACTTGTGTAACCCCAATAAAAAACTGTTTTAGTAAGACAACTCATGTTTGTGTCAATTTCCTTTTAACATTAAATAAATATATATTAATGTCATTTTCCAACTAAAGTGGCTCCATGGGGTCCCCAAGTTTACCCATGGGTTGTCTTGGTCGGCCATGACTCATCCAATAGGAGTAGGACAAGTGTAATTCTCATCTCATATTATTAAAACATTATTTGTACCTTAAACTACACTAATTACCTCTAATCGCGATTAAGAACTTAAAAGTTACTATTCACCAAAAATTTATTTTAATCTCATTGAACCACATTTTACTTCTTAATGACAACCATGTATGTCGGATTTTTAAAAATCAAATCACAGAAGTGGTAATATTTCATTTAAATGAAAAATCAGTTATTTAACTACCACTTAGTGGTTTCACTATTCATCAAAAATTGAAGTTTTTCAGAACAAAGCCAAAATTTCACCCTAAGCTATAATTGATATTCTGAATTCAAAAATGATGTCTATTTTAAAAAATTCCAAACATATAAGTTGAATTAATTAATTTTATAATTAATTCCCGCTGTTACAAAAAATGGCGTGTTTCTAAGAAACAATTTATATCAAAAGATTGGCATTTGTTTATGTCCGATTTCAATGTTAAATTAATTATAATGACCACCATTGGATAAAATGGTAAAAATATATTCTAATTATACTTTAAAACCACTAAATAGTATAATTTATTACTATAAATTATTTTTATTAAAAAAGTTGTTTTTATGTATTTTTCACTATTCATAAAAAATTGGAAGTTCTCAGAAAAATACCAAAAATTCAACATAGGCTAATTTCGATATTCTGAATCCAACGATGAAGTCTATTTTGATAAATAAAATTTATAAAATTTCAAAAAGTAGGTATTACTATTCACAACGGCTAGTTTAATTAGTTGTGGTGTGTGTTAGAGCCCGAGGTTGCGTACAACACACGCTATTGCATTATTCGAAGGGGAAACGTACCATGGAAGCTTGGGGTGTTACATTCTCCCCTCCTTTAAATAATTGCATCCTCATAATTTCTAGGGTATAAAAAGACTCGGGTGGTTCTTCATCATAAGTTCCTTAGGTTCCCACGTTACCTCTTCCATTTTCTGATTTCTCCACAAAACCTTTACCAGACGAGTCGTCCGGTTTCTCAGCACCTGCTCCCTCACATCAAGAATCCTGACGGGCTCTTCACAATAGGAAAGATCGGGTTCCAGTTCTAATTACTCATAGGTGAGTACATGCGCTGGGTCAGGCATGTATTTCCTCAACAGAGATATGTGGAAAACATCGTGAACTTTGGAGAGATTTGGCGGCATCGCCAAACGATAAGCTACAACCCCAATACGATCTAGAATTTCGAAAGGTCCGATATACCTGGGACTCAACTTACCCTTCTTACCAAAACATATAACTCCCTTCCATGGAGATACCTTTAGGAAAACATGATCTCCCACCTGAAATTCCAAAACCTTTCTTCTGTTATCGGCATAGCTCTTCTGCCTACTTTGAGCTGATTTGATGTGGTTTTGGATTACCTTCACCTTTTCCATTGTTTCTTCCACCAGTTCTGGTCCCACAAGTTTTCTTTCACCAACGTCATCCCAACAGGTTGGTGTATGACATCTCTTTCCGTATAACGCTTCATAAGGTTCCATCTGAATGCTTGAATGGAAGCTATTGTTATAGGAAAATTCTACTAGTGGTAAGTATTGATCCCACATACCCTGAAAGTCAAGAGAGCATGATCTCAACATGTCTTCTAAGGTTTGAATAGTCCGTTCTGATTGTCCATCTGTTTGAGGGTGATAGGCAGTGCTCAAACAAAGTTCAGTATCCAAGGCCTTTTGAAGACTTTTCCCGAATCTTGAAGTAAAACGAGGATCACGATCAGAAACAATCGATAGGGGTACTCCATGAAGTCTTACAACTTCATTAATATATAATCTTGCTAGACGTTCAAGTGGTAGATCCTCCCGTATAGCCAGAAAATGTGCTGACTTAGTAAGACGATCAACAATGACCCATATTGCATCATTCCTTCTAGGAGTATTTGGTAGTCCCATGACAAAGTCCATCGTAATATTATCCCATTTCCACTCAGGTATGAGAAGAGGTTGCAATACTCCACCAGGATGTTGCCTTCCACCTTTCACTTGTTGAAAAACCATACACCTCGACACAAAATCAGCAATCTCCCTCTTCATATTGTCCCACCAAAAATGTTCCTTCAAATCTCTATACATTTTGGTGCTCCCAGGGTGTATAGAGAAATTGGAACTATGAGCATCATCCAACAATTCCCTTTTTAGATCAGTTATATCGGGAACACAAAGTCTCTTCCTGAATTTCAAAATTCCATCCTTATACACAAAGTCCCTCAATCTTCCATCATTCACATCTTTAATCTTCTTCTGAAATTCTTCATCATTGGTCTGAGAACTCTTAATCCTTTCTAGTAATGATGGTTTGGCAACCATTTGAAAAATCATTGATGTTTCACCTTCCCTAGTTATTCCCATGTCCATCTTCACTAGATCCAAGAAAATTGGATCCCTTTCAATTCTCATCACATTCAAAACTCCATGGTATTTTCTAATCAAATCATCTGCCACCTTGTTTGCCTTCCCCGGGTGGTAATGTATCGTGCAATCATAATCCTTGAGTAGTTCAAGCCATCGCCTTTGCCTCATGTTGAGTTCTTTTTGTGTGAAAATATACTTCAAACTCTTGTGATCAGTATAAATCTCACATTTTTCACCATAGAGGTAATGTCTCCATATCTTTAAAGCAAAGATCACAGCTGCTAAATCAAGATCATGAGTAGGATAGTTTTGCTCATGAATTTTTAGCTGTCGTGATGCATAGGCAATGACCTTATCATTCTGCATAAGGACACAACCAAGTCCTTTCTTCGATGCATCACTATAAATAACAAACCCATCATTCCCCGATGGTAGAGTCAATACAGGGGCATTGACTAATCTTCTCTTTAGTTCTTCAAAACATTCTTCACACTCTTTTGTCCAGACAAATTTAATCCCTTTACGTGTGAGCTTTGTCAATGGGTTAGCCAATCTGGCAAAATTTTGGACGAAACGTCGATAATAACCTGCTAAACCAATAAAACTGCGTACCTCAGTTATACTTGTCGGTGCTGGCCATTCTTGGATTGCCTTGGTTTTAGAAGGATCAACGGAAATTCCATCCTTAGAGACAATATGGCCAAGAAAAGAAATCTCATGAAGCCAGAATTCACACTTGCTAAATTTCCCATATAATTCATGTCTTCTAAGAGTCTTCAGGATAATGCGTAAGTGATTTTCATGATCTTCGTGGCTTTTGGAGTATACCAATATATTATCAATAAATACCACTACAAAGTCATCAAGATATTCCTTGAAAACTCTATTCATCAGATCCATGAAAACAGAGGGTGCATTAGTCAATCCAAAAGGCATTACTGTAAACTTGTAATGCCCGTACCTTGTTCAAAATGCTGTCATTGGAACGTCTTCCTTCTTCACACACAACTGATGGTATCCAGACCGAAGGTCAATCTTTGAAAAGTATTGAGCTCCATGCAGTTGGTCAAACAAATCATCAATGCGAGGTAGGGGATACTTGTTCTTTATTGTTATAGCATTGATCTCCCTATAGTCAATGCACAACCTCATAGATCCATCTTTCTTCTTAACAAAAAGAACAGGGGCTCCCTAAGGAGAAACACTAGGGCGAATAAATACCTTATTACTCAATTCCTCTAGTTGTTTCTTTAGTTCAACTAATTCCACAGTGGCCATTCTATAAGGGGTCTTCGATATGGGCCTTGATCCAGGAATTAAATCAATGGAAAACTCAACTTCTCGTTCTGGAGGATGTCCAGGTAAATCTTCCGGAAACACATCAACATATTCTCTCACAATAGGTACATCCTCTATTTGAATCTTCCTTTCCTCACCCTCGATAATTTCCTTCTCTTCCTCCCCAATAATTGAATTTAGTTGAGCTATTGGGGGTGGATCTAGATAAGAATTATGTGGCGACGATTCGACTCTAAAGATAAGGTGTTCCTTATCATCATCATCATCAAGAATCGTAACCTCTTTCCTCTTACAATAAATTTTTGCATCATGGTCCGAAAGCCAATCCATACCGAGGATTATATCAAATTCAATCATGGGTATGACGATGAGATCAGCAGGTAAAGTACATTTAGGTGCTCTAATGGGAACTAATCAACAAAACTTTGTTGCAACAATACTTCCCTTAGGGGTTTTGATCGACAACTCCCTTGTTAAATCAAATTGGAAATATCTAATTTTCTTAGCAAACTGGGAGGATATGAAACAATGCGATGATCCAGAATCAAATAATGCATTTGCTAAACTTGAGGAAACCATTAAATTACCTGCCACCACGTCTTTCGGAGCTTCTACCTCAGCATTAGTGATAGCATAAGCCTGGCCTTGATCCCTTGGCCTTTTCTGAGGTAAGTTCTCCTGACGCTTAGGACATTCATTTGCATAATGCCCCATCTCCCTGCAATTGTAGCACCGAACGTTGGTAGCTTCCTTATTCCCCTTGCAATCATGAGCTTGGTGGCCTTTTTCACCACACTTGTAACAGACTCCCATTCCCTTCAAGCAAGTACCAGGATGTTTCTTCCCGCATTTACCACAAGATGGATATTCAACCTTTCCCTTCTTCCCTTTATTTCCATTCCCAGATTGATCAGAAGGTCTCTTCTTCTCTTGCTTTTCTTTAAAGTCATAAGACTTAGAGAATTCCTTTTCCGTCTTGATAGCACACGAGACAATACCTTCGTATGAAGAGAAGGTTTGTGATACTAAAGCTCGACGGAGAAATGGTTTCAACCCATCAAAGAAACGATCAGTCTTACTTCTTGGGTTACGTATGTAATCTGCAGCATACCTTGCTAACCTTGTAAAGTTAGCCTCATACTTTGCGACATTCTCATCCTCCTTCTGCCTCAGACTCAAAAATTGCCTTTCCATATCCGCTCGATGGTCTCGAGGAAAGTATTTTTCTAAGAACAGCTCTTTGAACTCCTGCCATTCCATGTTTGTTAATTCATCATCTTCCTTTGTGTTTTGAATTAGTGACCACCATTGATCGACATCTCCAGTGAGGCGGTAAACTGCCATGACAACTTTTTCCCTTTCACTGCTCCCCAAAGCCTGAAATATTTTCTCTAGGGAATTTATCCATTGCTCGGCTACTAAAGGATTTGTACTCCCATTGAACGTTGGTGGTTGTTGCCTCATGAATCGATCTAACATTGATCCTCCACGCTGTGGATCAGGGTGCTCCATACGGGTAAGGTTATTATTCATAACCTGAGTAAGTTATCCCAGTATGGTGATTAGCTGATCGGCACCAGTTGCATCACCAGCCCCACTATAATTATCTTGAGCAGGAGGGCAATCCCTACATGGAGTGCGTGCATTGATACAGTTTCCATTTCTTCCACTAGGCGCCATTTCTAAACAATGGCATAAACTAGATCAGTTTATGAATCAAAATACATAATCCCATACTTATAAAACACTTAACATAAATTGAACTATTTATGGATATAATCCATAATCATAAAAATGTTTTCTTTGAGGAAGTATATACTCATAAACCCTTCATAATGATTTGTAAAGAAAATGAGAGTTATCCTAAGCATATCCCCCGGGAGTGTCGTAACCAAGAGTGCAGCAAGGCCCGTTGTCGTGCACCAGTTCCCGTTCGAGTCTAGCTCAAAGCAGTGTTTTCGGGTTTTACCCCTAGGTACATCTGTGCCAGAGCCGCCTCTACCTGCTCGTATCCAGACAGAGATGTATTGCTCGGAAAACTCACAACATCTCTACAATACCAAAATTCTAGGAAGTTCTTCTATACTAATCCTCAAAGTTCATCTTAGGTCTATGTGCTCTAATCAGAGTTTATCTAAATCTAGCTTCCAAGGTTTGTACTAAACTTCCTCTGATACCAACTGTAACACCCCGACCCCAGCTACCTAGAGTCGGTGCATTACTTCGTAACATTGGCATGATCACAAAAGATCAAGTCTCGAAAGACCAATTAGTTTAGTAGCCTTGGAAACAATAGATACATTCATAAGTCTTTCATTACATCAAACGTAAACAAACTACAATAACATGGTCTTCATAGTCCACACTCATATCTTCACTGACTATTCTCGCAAGTCAGTCATAATACACTTCTTCACATCTTGGAAAATATTTAAACATTGAAAGGGGTGAGCTCAGATGCTCAGTAAGGATAACAATATTGCGAAAGCTTTTATAAGAAAACATAAGCATTTAAGGCAATGAATAACTAAAACAAAAGCCTTATTGAACTTGAACTTCAGAATAATATGGCACAAGTAAAATAAAATAATGCCATTACTTACTCACATGGATATTCTACTAGATGAATAATCACATGAAATATCAATAACCACTTTCATAATGTTGGAATGCATAATGCCAGACTATCATAACCACATAGCCAAGGCCTCGTGCCAAGACTACAAATAAGATTTTGTCAAGGCCTTGTGCCAAGACACTAGTTTGTCTCATGAGACCTACCTATGCATCGAGGAGCTATAGCGGGCTCCACCCGTCACATATTAAGTCCAATGCATTCCCATATGAAAAGGTTTAAACATAACATAAACATTCGTATTAAAACTAGCATACGAAATGTCAATAATTTCACCATAAACTATGAATGGTATAAAATAGCACATCCACAGTCAAAAATATCACAAAACCTTTAATACAATATAGAAGTTTTGTATTATAATAAATCAACTTCAAATAAGCGTAAAATCCATCAAAGGATGTTGACATAGATGAAATCAAAACACTTTTTAGAGAAATATCTCTTTCTATTTTTGAAATCATTTAAGAGCCATATAAAACGAAACATTTTCTTGAAAATATTATTATAATCTTGTAATCAAAGCTTTGAAGATTTTATAACGGCAAAAAATAACCGCACCCGCCGTATAAGTTAAAAAAGACATTCTTACCTCAATTTTGTCGAAAAGGTTAAAAAGGACCTTGTTTTGAAAACGACGGAAATATTCCTCTTATAAAAAGTCAAAAAGGGTATAAATGACTTTAACCCATATTCTTGTAAATAATAAAAATGTTTTGAAATACATTTTGAAGAAACATGGATGTGGATGATAACGAGGTCCCAGTAGATAATTATGTATAAACAACCTTGGATAATGAAGAAGTTGTGAAGTAAACCCTTACCTTGTACTTTTCCTTGGTTGGGGTAGGTTAAACTCCTGTATAATGGTGAAATAATTGTTATTAAATTATACGAGAATCATATACATTCATATGATATCATATATGATATTTTAACATTGCTTTGTTAACAATATCTTAGATTTATCGTTGTTTCGGGTGTTAACTTACTCGTTTTCTTATATGTTTTGTTACATAAGTCATGTTTTTCATGGATAGGTTGTATCTTATTCATATCCAGAATGATATCATGTCCTTAAAAATTATTTTTAAATTATCAAATGATAATTATACTTGAATGGATACGACGGAGAATGAATCTCATCGCGTTCGTGGAGACGGTAGTCCGTACGTACGCACGAGTGACAATATCATTATTTTGATATTAAAATAATATATAATTGGATAGTATATCATATATACAGAATAATTATCATGTTATATTTATTATGTACATGAATTACATATCATTATTATACCCATCTAAATAATAATATATTGAATAACAATTACACCATGACGTGGAGACGGTAAGCCGTACGTACGCACGTATGGTGACATGTCATTAAAATGATGGGTAGAATACTGAATATGGTTGTTACATATTTATAATAACATCACAGTATATATAAGATACTAGAGTTATAATTTTAGAATTGAAATAATAGACAAAGAGGGAGTGGAAGACGAAAGAAACATGAAAGAGGGTGATGAAAATGTTACCTCTTCTTCGGGTTCTTCCTTTTGATTTGATCAAAAGGACTCCTTAGGATGGCTTTCTGACTAAATTAAAAATTCTAGGGTGAAGGGAGAAATGTTGGGAGAGTATTTGGGCAGATTTTGGCCGAACCAAAAGGCTTGAAAGTGTGAATAAGGTGATAGAGGTGGGGGCCTTTTATAAGAGGAGAGGAGGGGCTCTTTTGGAAAGATTAAAATGTTACATTATTATACCATGATTTTCGGATTCCAAAGGTCCCCCACTTATATAATTCGTGGATAAGGTGATAAGGGTTCGAAATCTATTCATCCAATAGGCTTTGGACAAGTGTAAGCCTTGGATTTTTCATTATCTTCTCATTTTATTTAAATCGTTAAATAATGAGGTCATCGCCGCATCATAATGATGTCATAAATAATTTAATTTATTTAATGTCTAAAAATTATAAACAAAATACTATGATGTAGGAAATATTTTTAGATTTCTAATGAATATTTATAATCAAAATTTGGACTTGTGTAACCCCAATAAAAAACTGTTTTAGTAAGACAACTCATGTTTGTGTCAATTTCCTTTTAACATTAAATAAATATATATTAATGTCATTTTCCAACTAAAGTGGCTCCATGGGGTCCCCAAGTTGACCCATGGGTTGTCTTGGTCGGCCATGACTCATCCAATAGGAGTAGGACAAGTGTCATTCTCATCTCATATTATTAAAACATTATTTGTACCTTAAACTACACTAATTACCTCTAATCGCGATTAAGAACTTAAAAGTTACTATTCACCAAAAATTTATTTTAATCTCGTTGAACCACATTTTACTTCTTAATGACAACCTTGTATGTCGGATTTTTGAAAATCAAATCACAGAAGTGGTAATATTTCATTTAAATGAAAAATCAGTTATTTAACTACCACTTAGTGGTTTCACTATTCATCAAAAATTGAAGTTTTTCAGAACAAAGCCAAAATTTCACCCTAAGCTATAATTGATATTCTGAATTCAAAAATGATGTCTATTTTAAAAAATTCCAAACATATAAGTTTCATTAATTAATTTTATAATTAATTCCCGCTGTTACAAAAAATGGCGTGTTTCTAAGAAACAATTTATATCAAAAGATTGGCATTTGTTTATGTCCGATTTCAATGTTAAATTAATTCTAATGACCACCATTGGATAAAATGGTAAAAATATATTCTAATTATACTTTAAAACCACTAAATAGTATAATTTATTACTATAAATTATTTTGATTAAAAAAGTTGTTTTTAAGTATTTTTCACTATTCATAAAAAATTGGAAGTTCTCAGAAAAATACCAAAAATTCAACATAGGCTAATTTCGATATTCCGAATCCAACGATGAAGTCTATTTTGATAAATAAAATTTATAAAATTTCAAAAAGTAGGTATTACTATTCACAACTGCTAGTTTAATTAGTTGTGGTGTGTGTTAGAGCCCGAGGTTGCGTACAACACACGCTATTGCATTATTCGAAGGGGAAACGTACCGTGGAAGCTTGGGGTGTTACATGAAACCTTTCTCTAAAAAGTCTTTCAGATATACCCTCAGGTCTTGGAGCTTGGTAGGGGAAATCTGATATTTCATAGAATATATTAGTGTGGTCTTGGGGTGAAAGTCGATGTAGAAGATAGACTCCCACCATGGAGGTTATCCCAAAACATATTTGGGTAAGAAATACATATAATTATTCACTACCACTAGAATCTAAATGCCTGAAGAGACCACTTCACCAAGGGAAAAACATTCCAACCAATGGGTGATAGGTTGTATCTTCCTGCTTTCAATACCTACCCACTTAGCTATATGGTATATGTTACCCATGAAGGAGAATGTCAACCCATATGTACAAAGGAATCTAAATATCATACATTGAAAGTCTATCCATTCATGAACCATGGACAACTAGCCCATTACCTAATAGAATCATAAGGTTTTATTATAATGACTAAGAGGTCCCATGAGAAACCCTCTTCACCAAATTCCAACTATCACTATTAGAATATGTGTGACATAGAATAATTTCTTGATCTAGAAACCACTACCCATAGATTTTGGACTAAAATATCAACTAAAATATATCTCTATCACATAAGGGATATAGAGATTAAGGAATGACTCATTCATGTGTATAAAAATACTAGAGAAAAAGTAGAAAATACATAGATCATATCTCAAATATTCTAATGAGAAGCCAAGTCATATCCCTCCATAGCTTGCTACTGCCCACAACCTCAAAAACTCACCCTGTGAGCCTAGAATGGACACCTGGTGGTGGTGATGAAAGTTATTAATATTATTCTCCTCTCCCAGTAGCTCATCCCTCTAAAGCCCCACCCGATCCTCTATCAGTATCACCTCCTCAGGTTCCACTCTGTCCATGATTGGGATATCCCTAATCATAGTTCTGCCACTAATATGGTGGTATATACCCTACCTTCCTACCTTCCTATGTACATATATCTTGAAAATCATGATCCATTTGACCAATCCCATCATAAGCATAACATCACCCCTCTATTAGCTATCTGGACCCTCTATGTGAATGATACACTACAGACCCACATGTCTGAGTTTAGGCATGACGATGTCTCCTGCACCAAGACCCTTATGAATGAAGATTTCAAGATGCTGTATATGACTCAAACCCATGATGTTCACTACTGGATCTAGCCACCCGACATCCCTATTTTTGGAATATTTCTATAACCAGTGCCCACTTTAGTATTCTAGAATAAGTAGGAATGCACAAGGAGACAATGGTAACATGGATGTCTCTATGAAGACCCTAGTCAAACCTCTATTTGCATAAGTATCCATATCATACCATATAGATGAGTAATTTTTTTGGTATGTAAAAATCATGTCATAATTAACAACTAGAATATCACCCTACTGTAGCTCAAGAAGCTCTTGAATCCACATAGAGCACAATCTCAATGGGTATAAATCTTAATCAAATAGTTGTTTTAAGTATAAACATGCGATAATCACCTCATCATGAGTCTTGGTATTTAGATTTAAGTAGAACCTTGATTCTATATGAAGAAGGATGGATTCAAGAACAACTATTTGATTTGCTATGGTTTGAATAATCTTAAAAACTCATACCACCTAATCATGCTAATCCTATTATACCTAAGGGACTGGATCACCACAAAACCTCAATAGTCTTTGTAATTGGTACTCACATAATGCACTAAGCCTGTGTGCATTATCATCCTGACCTATATACACTATTCACTACTCAAATAGTGGGGAAAATGCTCTTGGAATTCCAAAAAGAAACACCCCAAGAGTATGTCCCTGAACTGAGGCCTCATCAGTAAACTTATCATTGTCACAATCCTATATCAGCATTCTATATAGATGTTATTGTTAAGGAATCCTAAAATTTATCATGAAATTCCATAGTTAGAGAAGAATATATGGATATCTGACTCAAGAAGGACATAAAATTCAAAGAACATAATCCTATATAGTTAATGTATCATTTTTCCCTATAACCAATGTCTTGGTATTCCAATTTGAAAAACATGTAATCAAATTATTGGTGAATGGATATGTTGTCTGCCACACCAATGCTTGGTTCCCTAAATTGACATCTTAACTCAAGAAAATATAACATTGTTTCGCTACATTGACAAACCGAACATCACACAGTTCCAACTCTAAACGTAGACCTAGAGGATGACCCATATGGAGTTCAGTGCTATGGGAATAAACTATATAGTGTTTGGGTGGCCTAAATTCAGCTACTGAAGATGGATTTGTCATGGTAATCTCTAGATATGAGATCCTCGATTAGAATCATGGTTGAAATGGCTATGGTGGTGGTTCAGGTGAGATTCCTTAAGGGTCCTTTGGTTTATGGAAAATACTAACACAATTAGAATGTAGTCCAGAAAAACATTCCATGTAGTCCCTTAGTTGTGGTGACTTAGGTTTTGGGTGGAGTTAAATATAAATTTTTTTCTATGACCCATAAAAATCATGTGACCTAATTATATCAGCTTAGTTTATACCCTAGGGGTACACGAGAACAGATACGACCAGGTACACGGGCATGACCAGATTACATGGACACAAACATGTACCCAGACATGACATTATTACCCATAAATGACTAGTCTATATTGACATGACTAGAGTAAAAATGAATAGGATTAAGTACATGGGAAGAGACCAGGAGAACATGATCATGCCTCGAGAATCCAAAAAATGTCGTGTACTGTATGTGCACACTATGTAGTTCTACATGGAAAACCAAACCATGTGCAGTTGAGGTCATGTACAAGTTTCTAGGTGAGTCCACACACAATGTGACCCTATGTACACATTTTGTACTATTATGTGAAATTTATACCTTGTGTATCTCCTTTCTCAAGACTCAGATTTGGGGCCGTGAGTTGCTTAACCTGAGCAATTTTCCTTTCAGAATGTGATGGTGGCCTTAGTTTTTCCATAAGAGATATGAAATGAGGTGTTATTATATATAATATTATTTCAGTGATGATTGGATGATGGAATTGACTAGGTTTGATCATTAGAGAGACATTGGTGTTGGTACCCCCAATCACACTTGGGTGCAGATCCCCCACACTCTTTATAATGGGAGAGAATATAAAATCATAATAATAAGGGTGTAGGTCCTATATATATAGAGCAGTACCCTTCATATATGAGCTCCCGAGGATAGTGGGTCCTTCACTGGAGAAAATTCCCATCAGTTGTGAAGTTCAATAGTGAGGTGTGGGACCTCCATATGGATTCTTGTGCGGTTACACATGGTGTTGGGAATCAGAGATAGAACTTTGGAGTGGTAGGCTGATTCATAATTTTTAGTTGGGCTATGAAGATAGAGATATACTTTCTTTCTATCTTGGGTTTATTTATGTCCACATATGCTAGGTTTTGTTTCTATATTTCTTATGGGTTGATATGACTATTGTATCTTTATATTTATGCCTTGGTGGTTTTGGGGTATCCTTCTATGTTTGTATATACTAACCAATATATGGTCTTTTTATCATGACCTGACCCAGAAGGGCCTTCCTGGCTGATGGTAAGCTGAGTGAGACAACCCAATCCTACCTCCAATAGGATAATGGCTAGCGACAAGAATCGAGAATAAAATACTAAAATAGGAGTCCTTAACCTAATTACCTGTATGCATACACACAATAGGCTCCATGGAATGGTATAGAGATATAAGAATAAACTGAAACACTAGTGTGTAAACCATGCATGAAATAAGCACCAGGAAAGAATTAATCTATAAAAACACAATAAAAAAGTATAAAGGTAAAAAATAAATGACCAAATAAAAATGATGTCCCAAACTGAAAAAAACTAGAAAAAGGGAAATACTAAAGAGATATCAACTCAAAATCTCCAAGGATGGACACCGAACAAGGTCAACTCTATTAGGAACAACTATGCTTCTTTAAAGTTATTGTTGATATGACTATCATCTTTATAAGACATAACATATGTGGGTGAAGATGATACATGGGTGACTATACACATACCTAGTAGGAATCCTTAAAAACCAAAAATGGAACAATTGGAAGATACAACAGTCATCTCTACCCATAAGTTAGAGGAAAATAAAACCCAATATATATGGTTATAAAGAAACCCAAGAAAGAGAGAAAGGGGATCTCCATATCCACAACTAAGATAAGAATGATGAGTTAGACTATATATATAAAGGTCTATATATGATTACCAACACCATGGATAACTTCACAAGAATCCATGTGAAGGTACCCCACTATTAGTTCCTAGATAGGATAAATGTATTACTGAAAGGGGGAGGGGGTGAATTGGTGATATCTTTTTCTTTCAAGTTTCCTTTATTTTGAAACAACCTTCACCTCCTGTTAATGATTTATCAATTTTCTGAAAACAAAACAATCACACATCTATAGTAACACAAGTTTTTATGAGGTTCACAACTCAACAAGAGTAGCTAAGTCATTGGCATGGTTTGGAAACAATATAATACCCCAAAATACACTACAAAACAATCCTTTTGTGTGGATAAAACAAGTATGATATACCTTTACAATTATGTGTAACTATGTTCAATATAATAGTGAATGAGTAAATTTTAGCACAAATTATGTAATACAAGTCTGTGTAAGAAGTAGTAAAACCTTTACTAGTTGGTTTAGAACAAGTTAATATGATTTTTTATCAATATAAAATTGAATATATTTAAAACATGAATATTCACTTTTCTACACATCCAAATGTAGAAAAAAACTTCCTGGAATTTATAAAGAAAAACTAGTATGATAGATCAGTCCACTTTTTTAGTTTGAAAAACTGATAAGAAATAATTCTATGGTAACAATTCAGAACCACTTCAAACTTTCCCGGGAAACTTACATCTGATTTATTGATATGTTCTAATAACCCTTTCCACTATTATTCCTTCTTATACTTATTTCCAAAAACTTCCTCAGGAAAGATCTATCTGAAAACTTATTATCTCTTCCAAAAATTTTAGCGCCTTCTATCACTATCTTTTCACATAAAAAATACCAGTGTTAAATAGTACAATGCACTTCCTTACAATTTATAGGTGTTCTGGGAGAGGAATGGGTGGGAACTTACTTTCATTTTCCTGCTAAAAAAATTTAATTAAAATCAAATTTCATTTCCATTTTGACTTCATATTTGACTTGTTCAGCACTTCTCAACTCTTCTCGATTCTTCTTTAACCTTCTCAAATCATCTCACATCTTCAGCTCACTTAAAAATTTATAACTATTCTTTATCCAACTACCAATTGATGTTCCAATGTTTCTTATTTATGATGAAAAAATATTTAATAATAAATAATTCTAATTACAATGATCCATAGAAAATTGTAAACATAAAAAATTTAAACCATTCTTCCATAAACATTGTTGCAACTTCATTATACATTTTTTCTTTTATTTTTCCATAAAAATCATCACAAATACTAAAGATGTCAACACTTGTTGGAAGCACTTCAACAATAGTTTCAAAACCCCCATTTGAAAAACAATTCCAAAATACTCTTCAAATAATTCTACTTGTTTTCTTTTCCTTAGACCAATGATATTGTGTCCGATGAAGTTATAGGCGTCAAACCATATATGATGGATTGGTCTCTGTCTAATTCCGATGGATCAGTATCAATTACAGTCTGATGAGTCTTGACCCACTCGAGAAAGATTTTTTTTCACTTGAACCAATTGAAAAATGATTCAATATGATGAAAATGGTTGACTACATTATTGATCATAATCTGGTTCATCAGTCCCAAAAATCCTAATTTTTATTATTCATTGGTCAAAACAAACTTAAGAGTACTAAACATTCCTCCTCTAATGGATCAATGGAAATTCACATATTATGGACCAGTTTCAACAGCAACTTACTCCCAGAATTTATTTTAATATAAAATTATTCTTATATCATGACTTCTTCATGACTTTGAGAATATAAGGATCAGTATAGCATTGTATGAATAATATTTAAATGTTTTATTATTTTGGATCCTTTAAAAATATTCTCCCATTTCCTTCATAAGTCTTGCACCACAAGTTTCTCATAAACTTATGATTTATGAGAACTCTAAAATCAGAAAAGCATCATCATATTTAGTATGGAGACTTTGAAACTCTGGTACTATTTTTTATAATAATAAATACATTAATTTCAGACCCAATGTGAGTCTGATGAACCTTTTCACATAGAAAACATCTTCCAAAAATAATGAAATTTATTAAGAATTTTGGGTCTAATATTATGATTACTACAAATAATTTCATTCCCATATTCCTATCACCAAAACTTAAATTGTTATTTGATTTATTTTCTTGAAAAAAGACAAAACCAATAGCATAAACTTCCTACAACATTCAAAAAACACTTCTTACAAACTTGGTCACAACAATCTACCCCTTTGGATTTTGTTTTCAACCAAGGTTAATAAATCACTAAATGTTTTAACATCAAGTTGTGGATTAATTATAAGCAATTATATTACTACGTGAGTGAACTCATAGTAAGAAAAAAGAATCATTGACAACAAAACTATGCTATCCAAAAGTTGTGACTCATTAAACTCTTTCAAATTTACAAACTTCTCTAACCCTTACCTATCATTAATTCTTTCACTTTACTTTCACCTATCATTACTTATTTAACTTAGCTGCAAATTCATGTTTCATACACACTTCAATAAACTATCATAAAATTTTACACACTTACATGACGAGTTTACATCTTACTCATAACCCCCCCTACATGCATGCTTCTTTAAAAGGTTTAGCACATACCAATGGATAGATTTATGAAAAATTATTTTTCTCCCTCTTTACAACACTATCAAAAGAAAATATGAGATAGGGGATAATAACACATACCTAAAACTTGGAGAGAAATAATATGGACACCCATGTTCAACCTCAATTAGAAAAAGTTTTCCTTCGGTAATGGTTTTGTGAATATGTTAGAAACTTATTCTAATATAGGAACATAATATAGCTTGAGTTAATTCTTCTTGACACACTATCTGATGAAATGATATTTGATATCAATGTGTTTTTAATATAAATGTTTTACTAGATTTATTTTAAGGTTTATTTCACTTTTATTATCACATCTCCTGAGTAGAGGAAACTTCACTTCAACAAGTAAGTCTTCCAACCTAGTCTTTATCCACATGAGTTATGTAAAATCTTGAGTGTTGGAAACATACTCAGCTTCAGTCATGGTAAGATTTACTAAATTTTATTTCTTATTATACCAACATACAAAAATTTCTCCTATAAAGAAAACTTCTCCAGATAAGGATACTTTATCATCAATACTTCATACCCAATCAACATAAATATAACTAAAAAGTTAAATTATTACTAATATTTCATACCAGATTATAAAATCTAGAATTACTTTGATATATTTGAGAATTATTTTTCCAAATAATAGATATGATTATTTTATAGAACTTTTAAATACTGCACATTAGGTAACACCATAAAAAAATTCTGGTCTTGAGGTAGTCAAATAAAAGAAACTTCTAATAAAATTTTGAAACTCTTTAGAATCAACTTCCTTTCCTTATGGATTTTTATTCAACTTGGTCCAACTGAAATTTGTGTGAAAACTAGTTTCCAATTTTCCATTCCAAACTTCTTAATAATTTCCTTTTCATACTTTTCTTGATAAAGAGATATTTGTTTCTTATTTTATAATATTTGGAACCTATGAAATTATTTCCTTTCACCCTGCATGGAAATTTCAAACAACTATTTCTTTTATTTATAAAAACTTTCTAACATTATTTTATCATTCCCAAAAAAGATAATTTCATTAACATACACAATAAAAATGAGGGAAATATCATGAATTTATTTTATGTATAGATTAATATCAACCCTTCCTTTCTTAAAGTTCATATTTCTTAAGAAAATATCTATTTTGGAATAATATTCCCACATAGCTTGTTTTATCCCATATGAGGATTTCTATAAATTTCTCACATAATTTTCATCCTTGCCAATAAAAAACCATTTTTTTGTTCAATAAAAACATCTTCATGAATTTCTCTATTTAGAAAGGCTAACTTCACATCCATCTATAATTTTTTATAACTATGTTTTTCAGCAATAGTAAGAAAGATTATAATTGTTTATATCCTTTCCACTAGAGAAAAAGTGTCATCAAAGTAAATGAATTCAATTTATTAGTAATATTTTTACACTAATATTTCTTTGTTTATTATTACTTCACAACCTTCATTTAAATTGTTTTGGAACACACACTTTATACCAATATTTTTTTGTTTGGTTTAGGTATGAGTTATCAAGTATCATTACTCTCAATTTTATCTAACTCTTCATTCATATCTTGAATCCATTCTGGATGATGAAAATTATCTTTCACAACTTTAAACTAAACATTCATATATAATAAAGTATGTGAAATATATTTTTTTTGTTCTTATTATCTATTTTTTTTATATTGATCTCCAATTATGTTTTGAGCTTCAATTTTATTTCTTATCCTGGGATGAGATGTTTGAAATTATTCATCATAAATGGAAATAGCTAAGTCTAATCATTTTTCTTATGTGGATTAAAATTGTCTTCATCCTTATCTAATATTTTAAATTATCTTCTCATGATTATGACACATATTCCTTACCTTTTTCAAAAACTTTTACATCAGTTGAGTCAAATAATCTTCATGTTTATTTTCTGAAACATCTATATCCTCTTTCTTCTAAAGAATATCCTAGAAATATTCCATATTCACCTCTCTGATAAAACATTCCAAGGATCCCACCATTGTTATTTATGATGTAGGAACTCCCAAATGCTCTTAAGTGTTTCAAATTAGGAGTTTTTTCATAAAAAAATTCATAAGTAGACATATCAAAACTTGTCCTATAGAAACATTAATTCTGAATATTTACAACTATGATCATATATTTCCATCGTAAGTAATGATAAATACCATGTTCAAGTGACCTAGTATGAACCATTTCAACTAAACTTATATCCTTCCTTTAAGAAACACTATTTTTTGGTGTGTATGGTGTACTAAAATCAGACTAAATTCTATGTTTTTAAAGATAAATTTTGAACTCTTCATTCTTGTACTCACCACCATTATTATTTCTCAACTTCTTCATAGAATACCCTCATTTTATATCAACACTTCTCTTGAAACTTTTAAAAATCATAAAAGAATCTGACTTATGTTTCAAATACATAACACAAGTAATTTGAGTAAAATCATAAATGAAAGAAATAAAGTACTTATCTATATGATTTTATTGTTTTCTAATTATCCCAAAAATACTAGAATGGATAATTTCCAAGGTTTAAGTTAAATGAATATCAAATTTCTTATTCACTGAGTTTGTTATCTCCCCTTTACAAAAAATAACACAACACAAATATTTTGTTTATTAACACATGATTGATCTTGTTTCTTTGACACATATTACCCAACCTTTTTTCCCCAACTTATTTTCTTTAATAATGATTAATTAACATGAGTTTTGATATTCACCAACTTGGAACGAGTTCCCTTGTTTATATTGACCTCTTTACATAACTTTTCCATATTTATCTCCTTTCAAAAGAAAACCATATTTTCTAAATAAAAATTTATTATCTTTATCAAAAAGTCTTGAAACACTCTGAAAGTTTTGTTTTAACCCATAAATAAAAAAATATTTTTTGTATTTCATCTTTTCTTCCCCAATAATATCATATCCAAAACATTTGATTCTAAGGGATTAAACATTTTCAAACGTCACTACTCCTTATTTGAAGTCTTTCACATTCATAAAAAATTTCATATCTCTTATCATATGAGAAGAACACCCACTATCTAATATCCAAGGTTGTTATCCTTTTGTAGCTTTGAGAGTGGTTTCTATAATAAGATCTTTTTTACTTCCTTTTATATTTCTCCACTTTCGGCTTTTGAGAATTTTTATAAATATGTTGTTGTGCCAGTAAAAAACAAGACACCCTTTTGGAATATGTTAAGGTTATTTAAATCTCTAACAAATAGTTCCAAAGGTTGGAATCTATTTTCAAATTTCAAAACATTCTTTTTATAATTTTTCAAAACATCCTTCTTAGATTTATTCTTTTGAGAAGATTGGATTCCCCTCAAACTTTCCATTATGTGATTCATGTGATAATTGTAATTTTATTGGTTAAAAAAACCCATATTTTCCATATTTAAAAATCTACCATAATGCCAATAGTACCCATATAATGAATAATTTATTCTATAACTTCCATAATGTCCGGTATTGTGAACATGTTTCTCAACGACCTTCTTATCTTTCTTATCAGAACTTTGTTGACTCCCAAACTATTTATCATTATATGAAGTATTATTCTTCAATTTTTTGGTTTCTTACCAACCTTTCTAGATTTTGTAGCATAAGAAACCTTTTTGGACTCCAAAATTTTATAAAATTCTTAAATTAAAACTTTTTAGTTTTGAAAACACACACTACTTTCCCATCTTTCTTATTATTAGAAACATATTCAACTTTTTTTAAACCTTTGAAGGTAAATTTTGGTCATTCTTAGGTTTTTACTATCCAGAAATTTCGCCAAATTTAGATATATAATTTTTTAAGATTGTAACTCTCTATTCATATTTATAAAACTTTTGTTGGATAAGTTCAATATCTTCATATTTTTATTTAATCTTTACTTACAGATGTTCATATTGACTCATTTCCTTCTCAATATACTTATTTATAAAATAAATATCCTTAATTAACTTAACACTCTCTTTAGGAATACATTATTTATTATTTTATATAGGAATTTACTTATTCAAATTCTTCATTTCTCTTTAAAGTATAAAAATATTTATTATACATTGTTTCAATTCTATATTTAGATGAAATTATAACTATATCACTTCTTCTTAAAAACTACTACTACCAAAATCATCATGATTAACTATTTAAATGTAATTAATTTC
This sequence comes from Viscum album, assembly GCA_963277665.1. Lineage (NCBI taxonomy): Eukaryota > Viridiplantae > Streptophyta > Magnoliopsida > Santalales > Viscaceae > Viscum > Viscum album. The sequence goes on from OY728140.1 coordinate 661,713,176, forward strand.
TATAAAAACTTTCATAATACTTTTTGGACTTTGATTCACTATCTTCCTCTTCAAAATATTTATAAAAAAATATTATCCTTTTGGATTTGGATAACTTCTTATCTTTCCCCTTAGAATATGGTTTTTAATTATAATCTTATTTCTTTCATTATCTTATTGGCCTTATATCATCTTCATCTCTATCTTCCTAATTATTTCTTCAAGTAAAATTTGTAGAAAAGTGTCCAATGGATCTACATTCAAATACTTTCAATAGAGTACTCCCTTTATAATTTCCTATAAATATTTTTACATTTTTAAGAAAGATGGATAAAAACATATAAATATAATTAAATACCTCATTTTCATATTCTGAATCAACACATTCTTCTTATTCAAGAATCCTCTTAGACTCTTATTTAATGGAAGCCTTGAAGAAAATTTCTTGATCATTTTTTGTTTTTTCCTTTCATAAATTTCTCCATAGTGTATTACCATGTCCTATCGGCCTGGGCTCATGTAATTCATCCATTTATTGTGTACTTTGGCCATACCAATGTAAACTGGCCAGATATAGGTACCCTAGATGTTTCCGACTACATAATTGTGCCCATGTATTTTGGTCATGCCTGTTTACTCTAGTCATTATTGTGTATGAAGGTCATATCCATTTTCAAGTACCCCTATTGAACACATTGATCCCGCAACACTGGGTCACACATGATGTGAGATATTTAACTCTACCTGAAACCCTAACCACCTCAGCCAGGGGACTACATGATGTGTGTTCTTAGAGTACATGTCATGTATATCAGGATTTTCTAGGAACCGAAGGATCCTGCACACATCTTTCCTGTGTAACCATCACCACCATTTTTTGTATGATTTACACTAATTATCAGATATATAAGGCCGAATTCACCCAATTTTCCATCGATAGATAGATTCTAGCCACTTGAACCTCATATGGGTCATCCCCATCACACCAGACCACCATGTTGCATCTTCTATGGATTAATAACCATGATTTGGCATCTAATAAATGTCTTTAACACCCACATCTAGAACCAAATTCTGATCTAACTAAAAAAAATGATCTCCAACTGATCCACACATCCTCCATGAATCCTAGTGTTCAATCTTTCTTGAATACAACTCAACAAATGTCAAACCATGACCCATAGTCCAATGGTAAATAATAAGAAGATTTTTTTGGGGGGTGGGGGTGGGGTTGTGGTTGGATGGAAAGAATAACAATGAAGTAAGATCACCATTTTTTGGTGATATAATGTCCATAAATTCCATAATGTGAAAACCAGGGTGTAATCATGGGCGTAATGGTTCAAATAAATATCCAAGATCATGTGAAGATAGGAAATCACTGAAAACAAAAGAAGATGAACAATACATGCTTGTGAAATAAAATAAGCGTTCAAATAGAATAAATAATATGCCCTACCAAGATATTGGATCGATTTTTAATTAATAACAGGTAAGTTCCATTATCTTTGGTGAGATCCAAGAACTTTGTTGATGAAGACAAATTACTTATAAGAATGATCGATGCTCTATGATATGTCATTATTCATTAATGGATATACTCCTTGGTTCATCTTAAATCCCCTAATGTCATTTGGATAACCTTGATGATTTGTTATAAAGAATAATATATAGAGGATATTTAGGTTTTGTGTGATTAAATAAAATCAATAAATAAAATTATTTATTTTACTTAACGTATAACCAATGATTTTTCTAAACTAGAAACCTGAATCCAACCAACATTATTTCATGAATAGATTAAACAACATGTTATCGAATCAAACTTGGTCATTAATTTACCATTTTAAGTCCCAATAAATGGAAAAAACATTTATTTCAAAAAAATCATTTTGCATGATTTAAAATATATTAATATTTTTAATATATTAATTCATAGGTCCAGCGACACCCAAACACAATGTTGACTCTGAGAAAAAAATCCAAATATATATATAAAAATGTTCAAAGTACTAAACCAAAAAAGTTTCTTATGGTTGTACCACACGTTCAAGTTTTTTATAATGTTATGACAAATTTCCATGTTTTTAATCAAGTTATTCCATGTTTTAAGTTATATTTAATTTCCACAAAATTTTATGTTTTCATTACTGTGAATTTTTTTAGTATTACTCACTTTTTTTCCATGTTCATAGGTTATATGTTTTAAATTTTTTGATTCTTTAACAATACTTTTATAATATTATTTTTCTCTAACATGTTTTATGATTTTTATCTATGGTATTATGATCATTTATTGTGATATTTATATCTCCCTCATGTTCTCCTCTATGTTCATGATTTATTACTCTATGATATTTTTTTCCTTTATTAGGTGTTTTAGATAACCCCTTTATTATGTTTCCAATACCTAGGTTACAAAGATGATTAAAACATGTGAGATATATAGGAAGGGGTTAATAGGGTCATTATTATGGTGACATGTTCACAAGTGTAATAAAATAAGATATTTATGTAGCTAATATAAAAGACACTAAACCTTTTGGTCTTTGGGTTATGTGATGACTTATGAGATGTATAATTTATATCATGGGATTATTTTACTATTTATGTTATATTCATCTTAGTTAACTTTAGGGATAACAACACACCCTTGGGATGGATATTTCAGCCGGGTGTGTACAAGAACACCACGCCCATGGCCATGCTGTTGTGTTAGCCATTTCAGATACATAAAGTTTTGAAATGGATGCAAATCACTCCTATATTCTTGGATCTTGACCAAACCAAAAGGGAAATGCATACAGATTAATTATGGGGTCTTAAATGAGGTTATTAATTGACTCTTAACCCCTATCAATCGAATCAAAATGCTTTCTTATCGATTACTTTGTTCTTATAATATTTTGGATAAAAAATTAATAATCCCTTATAATTTTGAGTTTTTATTGATTTATCCATGGTTTGTTACTTGTTTATGTCAGTATTTTCTTCTCATTTAATTATAAAAGGCCTCAACTTATCTTTATTCACCAGTGATTCATAATTTGGGTGATTTGGTGAAGTTCTTCGATGATTATTCTTGTTTGGATAAATTTTCCTTTATTCTTATTATTTGATCATGGAATGAAATATTTATGGATTAGATAATTATTCCTTGTGTCATCTAGATAGGTATTCTAGTTTTGGTGTATGAATAACCTTATTATGGATTATTGGAATTCTATGACATCTCAGTGGTGTTCTCTTTATGACTTATCCTTTTGTCACTGTCCAAGGGAAATAATTTATTTACCCTTCAACTGAGCTCAGATTATACCATTGATAGTGGTTTTCATTATGTAAGTTTTTTTCTACACCTTGGATTTTTATTCCTTGGGTAGTTTCCTAGAAACCATTATATTTTATTTTAAATTGGTTCTAGGTTTAATAACTCATAAATTTTATAACATATAGTTCATGATTTTTTATATGAGAAAACACATAATTCAATCCCAAAAGATTTAGAGGCTAAGTGTATTTGGGTAATTAGATACAAATCATAATAAATTGAAATAGGGATAAAAGATATTATTTAAAGACTTTATAATATACACTTAAATCCTATTGATATTCTAAAACTTCACATGATAACCTAGGGATATACATAAGAAATGGGTGAGCTATCAAGCCCAAAAAGGGAATAATCCATGAATAACATGATGAATATAATAAATGTGAGTCAAGAGTAATATCAAGGTGATATAAAATGGTGAGAATAATAAGCACGATGATTGATATAATATTATAGCATCAAGACAACATTGGAATGTGGAAACAACATAAAACATAACAACATAAACATAATTCAAGGATAAATGTCAATATATTATAACATAGCTTGATTAGGATAATCTCCCATGAACTATACATGACTAACTATAGGAAGAGTAGGATCTTAGGGGAAACTGGTTTTCTCTAACACCACTTATAGAGCCCAGACCAGTTGGGGGGGGGGGTAATTAGTGATATAATTTTTTACAAATTATTCCTTATAAATCAGATCCCTATGGTTGGTTAATGTTTTGGTCCAATCTGTAAAAAATATTTCTCAACCATATGAAAACATATGATGAACAAATAAAACATATATTTTTTTACATGGTTGAACCATTGTTTAAGATCCTAATACTTTTCATGTTTAACCACATGTTATGAAACCAATTTTATTATCAATATAAATATTTTGTGATAACAAATGAAATAAAATTATTATATAATATTTTATTAGGTATTATACAATTCTTTAAATTTATAGCTATCATCTACTTCCCATAAATGATGTATGATGTTATTTAAATTATAACCATAAGTTATTTAGGATTACACTAACACTCTTGAGTATGAATTAGATCTTCAATGCACCATTAAAATTCTCAAAATCAAAGAATAGATATTTTTCTAGGAATACTTTGACTGTCAGAATGACGTCAATATTATATCATTCATGTTAGATCTTTTAAACTATTATTTATAATGACATTTTCACACATGAAAGAATGCATGAATGAAATTAGTTTTCTTTGTAATAATATAAATCACTTGAATCAAAAAATATAGGATCAACTTGCATCGATATCTTCAATAATATTAGATGAGACACTGTAAAATCTCTATTAGTTTTATTATCTCCTTGATATATATGATGTTTAGTGTAAAAAAGTATCGAATTTAAGAGTTCAAAATTTATGAACACTATTATTTCATTATTTATCCTTTTATACATCCTCTAGAAAATTCATGACTAATATTTCCATAATTATTATAAAAATTACCATGAATTTTAGATACACATGAATTCCTTCAAAAATAGAAAATATTTTGGGGAATAAGAAGTTTTAATATTTATCATAAATAGGGAATAAAATAATTTGAATTTTGAATTCAAATTATCTAAATATTTTTCCCCAAATATCCCCTCCTTTATCCATTTAAGTCTCTACAATTTAAGGCTTGAATCACTAGTTTTGACTAAGTTAGTGATATTTATGAATCAATGCATAATGAAAAATCATCTGAATTATAATTCATGGTTCACTAATTTTTCAAATGTAGGATCCATATGATTCTAGGAATGATCCTTTTGTAGATGAAACTAACGAAGTACAAATCATCCTTTCAAATTACTTAGGAATGTCTCATAAGTAGATCTAAAATGTCTCTTATGTAGTTTTCTTTGATTCAAAAATTATTCTTATAGATCTATATAATAACTAACATTTTGGTCATAGTGACTTATAATTAGGTCAATATGGATGTATTTAGTATAATAATGACTTATATGAACTCCTGACTTAGAAATATTTTATCCAACACACCCAATGACTCATATAGTAGTATAAAATGACTCTTTCTCAGATTAAAATGGATCTCAGATAGATTGGGAATTAATTATATACATATTTGGAATGATTCTTACACATATATGGAATAATTGATCATAGAGTCCTATACTTATGAATTAAAAATTACACCAGACCAATTACTCTTATGTTGAGTGTAGGACTTAACCAGATTTTAGTCCTCAATTTACAAATTCTCGAAATATTCAACAAAGAACATAAAATTTTTAAAAAATCATAATCCATTTCTAAAGACCTCAAAAAAAAAACTAACATTCCCAAACTTCCAATATCATGGTATCCAATAAAAACAAATTCTTTAATAATTCCAAGGGCATCTAAAATTGAATGAAAATGTATATGATTTCACCCTTTTGATATAAATTATCTTAAAAAAATTTATTTACCATAATCTTTTCTGGTTATTTAAAAGATAAAAATTTGTGTCTTAAAGGAATAAGATCTGAGTAAATTTGAATTTCAGAAATTTACACCATAGGAAAGTGGTTTGGGTTGTATTTATGATGTTTTTGCAGAGGTTTTAGAGGTTTAATAGTGGGTAAAAAGGACTTGAAGAAAATATTTGAGGGTCATGTAAATGGTTAGGTATTAATGGGCTATAGTAAGGCCAACTTGGTTCTTGGTGGTAGCCTCTAGGATTTTAGTGTGCTAGGTAATGGTATAATACTTCTTCATATATCACCAAGAGCTTAGTGGAAGTCCACTGGCCCACCCATAGTTTATCAAATTACCAGTGGGTGTCCAACATCGTTTTGATGTTTCCCCCAACCCCTACTTGGAGTGAGAGACTTTTGGCCATTAGGGGGGTGTTGTGTTGGAAACCTAAATGAGAAAGATGACCTCCAAAACCACACTTACAAAACATGGTTCAAAACATTTGAAACCGGATAACACCTGATGTATACAACCAAACTCCAAATCCAGAATTTGGAATCTATGTATTGAATAACACTCATGTTAACAAAATTTGAAATAAAATAAACCAAAATAAAAATGCATGAAGTAAAAATACAACAGAAGGAAATTATGTTGTTTAAACTTAATACTACTCCATGAGAGGAACACTAAAAAATGTGTATTAAAAGAGAAATAACCTAGGATTTAATAGAACCCTAACATAAAAAACTATAATAAGAAATATAATAATACTTTAAGAAATAAATCTTCTGAACAAGATATCATACACACCCTTTTATTGATGAGTTCAACCTATTGATATGATTCCACCATCACATAATCTTTAAAGTCTTCCATCGCTTGATCAAGAGAACTATCAATAGCCCATAGTTTTCAACACATAAATTTCTAATCCATTGTGAATAATATCAGAAATTATTTTTTAATCTTAATTATCCCTTTTAATAATATTAAATATTCTTTTAAAGATATAGTTTATTCTTATGAATCGATAAAGAAACTCATATATAATCCCAATTTCTTCTTCAACACTTCCACCATACAAAACATGCCACTTACTACCACCTATTTGTTTCAAGAATTTGTACCACCACACTTACCATATCTATTTTGTTTCACATATAACTTACGAAATCACTCTTATTATATATTTGGAAAATTATACATAAAATTATTTGTGGTCCCAGATAATACAAGTATGGAAACTTCAATCAGGGGAGTGAATTGATGTAGTATATCTAGCTAATAATTTTCACTCACTCCTAAAGGTAAATTTTTCATATGTTATAACAACCTCATAAATTAGATTATAAAAAATTAATAACCAAAAAATAATAAACTCTCATAATTTAAACAACTAAGCTGAGATACAAACAATAAAAATATAAGAACAAAATTTCAAGTAAAAACAAAACATGTAGTATAATATAAAAAAAATTATAAAAAGGATATTATTATTGGTAGTTCCATTTTAAAATAAATCTTTGACTTTATCATAAAGTTTCTAGAGGATTTATTTCTAGAACCGAGTTTAAAATGTTTAGTACGGTGAACTTCTTCAACAATCCCATTGGAAGGTACAAGTTCCACATTAACTACTTCCTCAAAAAACCCATCGAAATTAGGGAACTCTATCCCAAATATATTATTTAATTAACATTATTAGAAACAATTAGACACACATATGTCATTATACTTAATAGTTTAGTAGGTATATTCCACACTAGTAATCTCATTAACTAGGATGATCAAAATTAATGATTACAATAGTGAAAACTTAGAGCCTTTACAAACCTTACACAATCAAAATCTCTATGTAAATCACACTAAAAATAAAACACAATCCTAATAACACAAAAATAAATGATATTATGTAAAAAAACCTGAAAGCACTTATTCTAGTCCTCTTTCATTCATCAAATCTTGGATCAATTTATAAGCATTGTTGTATCAAACTCCAATGATAACAATTGATATATTTGGGTTCAATTATAAAAACATTGGATGTTCAACTTATCTTCCATTGTAATATTCTATGTGACTTCAAATATATCTATAAATTAGATTGACCACTTTAGTTATTTATAAATTTAAGAATAATAAGTTAAACTCTATATAATCAAAACATAAACAACAAATTTAATTTATGTGAAAGTAAGGAGTGTGTTGTGATTTATCAAAAGAATGGATCAAAAAGTTTTCATTTTAGGAAAATGACACAATAATATAAACTCTTTGATATTCACAAAAAAAAACATAGTAAACAAAGATAAAATAAATAAATTCAAATGAAATGATGTAATGTAGAAAAATATCTATAATTTTCAATAAACTTACTATACCTTGTGATATGTATTGAAAATTAGAGAAACTTTATCCCATGAGAACTTCCTTAACTTCAAATTTATCTCACTTTAAAATTTCCCCATTTAAATATACTTTCTCTAATTTATCCCCTATATATGATTACTTCTATAATATAATATCACTTCTTCCCCTTTGGGATAACTTTTGAATGTACAACCTCTCACTATTAATCAATAAAGAACAAAACCTTTCTCTTCATTTGGTTTAATAAAAAAGTATTTAATAAAAGAAAAAATTGAAATTCATGTAATAAAAAAATACTAGTTAAATATAAGTGAAAATATATATAAATTATATTCAAATTTCTTCAAACTCATTAGTTCTATCTCAAAATTTAAATCTATCTCCCTCAGAAAATTTATTCTAAATTTCAACTTCGTCACCTTTTATATACCTTAGGTATTTATAATTTACACCCTTATAAAACTGAAAAAAATAAAAACCTTTCTTCCAATTTAAGGATTATTAAAAAAAGAAATTAAAAATAAGTAATTAAAAACTATGGAATTAAAAAAAAATACCACTATAGTGGTTATGTTTCGATACATGTGAATGATCTTATTTTAAATAATATTGTAATAGAAGTTATATTAGGAAAATGCACATAACTTCTATAGAGACTCTTGATAACTATAAAATTTATATATAAGAGTTCAAAAAAGAAACACTCATTTCCTAAAAGAGTAAATCAAAACATAAATTTCACATAATAATACAAAATTGAGTAAAATTTAATTTTAGATAATTATACATTGGGGTATAATCAGAATACAGAAAATTGTTTCTTTTAAGTAACTCTTCATGAATAGGTGTGAATTAAAACTACAAAGAAAGATACTTGTAAAACATAAGAAAAAAATGAATAAAAAATGATACATTCTGAAAGATAATTATTGATAAGTTCATCATACTAGAAAATTTCTATAAGTTTTGGTTCTAGAATATATTCAATATATATATAGTAATTACCATTCATCTACCAAAAAATATGAAGTGCCTGTATAAAATGTTATCATAATTTTAAAAAAACTCATAAATTTCCTCCCCTTTCTCAAAGATTTTACTAAGGTTAGAAGAATTTTAAATGATAACTAAAACTTATGTTCACATAACACTAATCATAAATATCTTATATATATTATATGAAAATATCTTAAAATTTAAGTGTTTATTAAAAATTTGACCAAGTTGATTCTCAATTCTAATAAACTTCAAAATAATATATCCTTTGAGTGCGTGGTTTAAAAGGATGTGTTGTATTTTATCTATGTGTTTTTCTAATGAATGATGTGAAAAATTATTATATAAAAAACAATACTCATTTTATCACAAATGATCAGAGTTTGAGTAGAACAAAAACTAATATTAGAGAGTGTGTGATACATCCACAACAATTGAGGGAAACAACTTCCAACTACTACATATTTAAATTGAAATGTTAAAAGTGAAACTGAATGTTGGTTCTTGTTGGAATAAGAGGCCAAATCTTCACCAATATCATGATATGTTCTGAAATTTCACTTATTATCCATTCTACAGCTTCCAAAATCTATATCTGAGTAACTATTGAAAGTATACTATTATATAAAAAAATAAAATAGTCCATGATCTGAAGTTCCTTTAAGGTATCAAAAGATTCATTTAACTACCTTATATATGGGATTCTTTTATATTGTCTTCGAAACTTACTGATAAGTACACAATGTACATAATTTTTTTTAACTATCCATCAAGTAAAGTAAGATTTCAATCATATGTATTAATTTTTATTAATCAATCAGTTTATTAGATTCATCAAGAATAAGTTTTCTTGAGGTACTTTTCAGAATGATAATACTCAAATAATTATCAAAACCAAAACATTTAAGTAAAAATTTGGCATTACTATGATGAATTATTATTGTTTCTTATGGTCTCTGAGTTATTTGAAAGACAAGAAATAATTAGTCTCACCCATCAAACTCATCTAAAATTCACCTTTCATAAGTTCTAAATTACTCTCTAAAAGTGTTTTCTATGTTGAACAAAAAATAATGACTTAAAAATATATTTCTACAGTAATGGTTTCTTAAAACGTTTCTTGATAAATTGATTTGGATATATCAATTATTAAAAAAAAAATTAAATTAATAATAAAAAAAATATAATACTAGGATCTTAAATATTGTTTAAATTTTTTAATCTCTTTAGTATATATACAAGCATGTTTAGGTAAATTAATAACCTCAAAACTATAAGGTTATTAAATATAACTATCCTTTGAAATATAACCATTAAGGAAGGCACTATTTACATCCATTTTAAATATGGTGAAGTTTAGATGAGTTATGAAGCCTAATAGAATATAGTTGGATTCAAATATTTGTACGAGAGAAAATGTTTCCCCATAATATATATCATATTCTTGATTATAACCCTTAGAAACCAGTCTCTCCTTATTTCAATTTTTTCCCATTATCATCACTTTTATTTCAAAAGACCCATTTGTCCCATATAACTAGAAGATTGTTAGGGCATTCAGCTAAATTCCAATCCTTATTATGTTTAAACTGATTAATCTATTCTTGTATAGAATTTATCTAACTCTCATCACCCAAGGCATCATCTTCCATTTTAGGTTCAAATTGTGGTAAGAATTCAAGATAACCACATTCATTTTTTAAAGAAATTATGATTTTAACTAATTGAACTACATCACCAATGATATTATCAATGATATGATTCCTTAAGATTTTATGGTTTATTGGTATAAATAAATGTTGTTCCTCATCTATTGAATAATTAACTTTCTTTTGACTAGATTACCATATGATAACTTCTGATGGATGTGGTTAAACTTTTATAAGTAAAAAAGGGGGTTTTATAATCATAATTTGTATTTTTTTCATGATCTAGGTGTTTTATATTTTCATAATGACTAGCCTTATCCAAATAAACATGTATTATTTGTTCAATAATATTGTTGAAAATAGGATAATAATTACTTGTGGTAGGATAAAAAAACCTTCATCATCGTTCAAATTAAATTTGTGAAATATGTATTTCATATTCCAAAGGAACAATTTACATTTAAAAACTCTAAAGTAACCATATTTTGGCTTACTTATGTCATAAAATTCAGAGGTTTTTTTACAAAAAATCCATAAAAATAAAACTATATTTATAGTGTAGCAGGAAGTATTAATAGCTTCAAACCAAAGATACTTACTAATGTTATATCCATAAAACAAAGTTTATATAATTTTTTAAATTGTTCTTTTCATACTTTCAACTATATCATCCTGTTATGTATTTTTTTGTGCTGAAAATTTATGAGTGATGATTTTTTTTTAAAAAAAGTTTCAAAAGTAGAATTTAAAAACTCTATAATATTATAACTTCTGATAGTGAAAATAGATTGGTTTTTTATATTTTTAATAGGTGCAAGAAACATATTTAATAATTAAAATTCTTATGACTTAAGTGAATAAAAATAAAACCAAGTATACCTAGTATAGTAATCAATAAGTATACACAAACAATGTTTTCATTTGATACTTCTAGTTCATGTAAGACCAAAAATATCCATGTAGACTAACTATAATTGTTTAATAGTTAATATTTCTTCAGTAGGTTTAAATATTGACTTCTTACTATATTATCAAGGTTCATATACTCTAGATTAATTAAACTCAATCTCTAAAAGTTAATTTATATGTAATTTATTAGTAATATTAGCTATGTTTTTTTAACATTTCTACATATTAGCCTCATATGAAAAATCTAAGATATATCCTCAACCACACTAAGATAAGGTATAGTGACCCAATCCTTTTTAAAAAATTATTACATAATTTGCAACATAAATATCCAATAAACACAACCCAAATATTGAGAGACCTAGTGTATTTGGAAGAATAAGTTAATAATACATCAAAATAAGAAAAATAATCTTTATTTTATTCTCCATAATGATCTCCTATATCCCATTTATATCATAAAACTGCATATGATAGATTGGGGGATATATAAACAAAGTGGTAAGCTAAAATCCAACTAAAGGAATAAATATGATAAAAAATCATAACATATAAGATGAAAGACATAATTTGATATCATAATATATAGGGATCATAAATAATAATATGTAATAATAGAATAAGGATCATGAAATCTTAATATTATTGAAACATAGGAAAGTGATAGAAACATAAATCATTACATAAGTATAAATCAAGGCTCTATGCCAAGAAAACATAATATGGTGGGTAGAGTCCCATCATGGATTAAGTTTACTCTATATTACCCTATATATCATCTCATGAGACATAAAAATTACCCAATGTATTAGAGTGATATTTGGGAACATCCATAATAATATGTACAGTCTTATATGTTGCAAAAATGGAGATAAAACATAATGAATGTACATGAGAATTATGTAGGGAAAGAATGGGTTAAATAATCTTGCTTCATATCACAATAAAAGAAGATTTTATAATGAATCCAAATAGAATGAGGAATTAAATGTTTTGGAATTTAATATATAAATAATAAGAATATGTCTAAAATTTGATTTTATTTTAAAAAAACATCATGAGAAAGGGTATAGAATTGTGTATCCAAATGAACTTTCAAAATGGTGTTTTAAGGAGTCAATTAATGAATTTTGAAGAAAGAATAAACATGGTGTTTTCTTTGAAAAATATAGGTAAACTATAATTTTTATCCCCAAAATATTCCATTATTAATTAAATTATTAATGGTAATTGGGAATTTAAGATTATTACATAAAATGATTAAGGGATAAAAAATATCCTCTTAATCAGGTGTGATTTTAAATAAAGCATTGGGAAATGATATTAAGGAATTCATAACCCCATTAAAGGAAAAGAGAATAGTCTAGGTATATATTTAATAGAAACATATATATAATTTATAATAATTTCATAATAATAAATAGAGAGAGATATAAATTTAGAGATGGAAAGGTCATAACACAAAGTAAATAGTGTGGTTTAGAGAGATCCCTTAACTTATGTTTCAGAATTGTTCACCACTTGCACTTAAAATCATAAATAATCAAATAAAATTAATTAATTACTATCACTAATAGAAAATGGGGTTATCTCTATGGAGTTATACCCATGTTTTAAAGAAATTGTGGGTATAGATTGTCTGGAGTCTATCAATACCCACAGTTTATGTAAATAGTGGGTATAACTAATCTATCCCAATGGTTTTTTAAATTTTTTTGGGAAAGAGTCACACCTTTTTCCTAGACTCTCACCCTCCTCTTTAACACATCAATATATATATCCTCCTTCGGTCAATCCATGTTCTTCCCTCACCCGAGCAACAATGGAAGACTCTCTTCCAACATTCTCCCATGATTCAATGATTTTTTGATTATGATCTTCTTTAATAGTGAGTTCCAAATCCTTCTTGTATTCTGATGAATATTTATTTTTTCATTTTTATCTATGTATTAAATCCTAACCAAGATATAGTTAGGTTATGATTCATTCAAATTAATTTAATTAAGTTTCTTTACAGGTGATGTTTATTTTTGGATTTTGATTTAGTGATTATAATTTGGATGAGCCTTTAGTATTCTGTTGTTAAATATTTGTGGGTTTGTTTGATTTTTCATTTTATATCCATGATTGGAGCACCAATATATTCATACAAACAGGTGGACTTTTTTGTTAATTTCATGAATAATAATAATTATTTTTATTTTTTTGTCATTATGAATATGTGGTGTTGGTATGGGTAATTTCCCATTGGTGATTTCCTACCATGTGTATTGATATTATCAATCAAATATACCCCCTTTGGGATGGATATTTATATTGAATTTTATAAAGGTAATATAAAATTATTTCAAGGTGATGATGATTCCATATTCTCTAGTAAAAGGATTTTTAGGTAGATTAGTTAAAAAATGTTCATCATTGTGTTTTGGAGGTAATATATATAATAAATCATTCAAGGGATTTATTTAATATGGGTTGAAATCATGAAATTATTAGGTATGGAAAATTATAGTTTTTCTTAAATTTGATTTTTAGAGGTTATTAGAAGTTATTTATATGATTTATATTTGGATATTTATTATTTTTAGTTTTTTATAGATGATTTATTTGTAATTAATTGGTTATAGAAATTGATTTTTTAATTATAGGAGGTTGATTTATTATTACTGAATATTGAGTATCTCATCAATAAATTGTATTTTTTAAGAATTCCTTTCTATACATGTAATTTTTTAGAATAATCCTATGATGAAACTAAACTTGATTTCTAATATTAAATAAATAGTTAAAATATTATACTTGAAAATTTTAATGTGAAGTTTTTCTAGGTATTTTTTATATTAAAGGAAATGTTTTTAATTGAAATGTATATTGAGAAAAAAATATTTTAAATTTTTTTTCATACTCAATGTTATGTAGTTTTGGGACCCTTTTCTATTTTTAAATAACATTTCCAATTTTTTATTTATGATCCTTTAGATAAATTATTTAAATGGTTTATTTTATTTTTTGTTTCAAAATCCATTAAATAATATATAAGTTTTTTCATTTAACTTTATCTTTCCAGTATTCAAGTAACATGGTTATAGATTTTTTTTCCTTTCATGAAATATCTGTAAGATTATTATTAAATTTGTAATTAGAAATGAAACCTTTCTAATTAGAGATGAGTAATTTTTATAACAAAATTTTTATTGCATTTTATTTTTCATAAAACTTCGGCCTTCCCTCTCCTTTATTACATTTTTGATATATTTTTATTATTTAGGAAAACTTAGTTTCTTTGATGACTATCATATTGAAATTTGTTGTTGTTAATTTTATAATTATGGTATACATTGTAGATTGAAGCATATATTTTTTACTTATAACATAATGGATAGAATCTGTATTTACCATATCGATCATATTTCTACTGAGTTTCAGAAGATTTTGGATAGTTATTTGGATTCTATATTTAAAAATACTTCATATGGAGAAAATATATATAGTTTCTATATTATAATTGTGTCAGATGAAAATGTTTAAGTTGGGAACAAGTTAACTAACATATAAAAAAGATTTATTTTAAACAAACTATTATCTTTGGTATCATAATGGATAATAAGAAAATATTCTAATTTTTATGAATGGGAATAAATAATTTGTATAGAAGATTTTATATTTGATCGGTTTCCATTTGTGCATCATCATAAGAGATATAGTATGGTAGTGCAAGAATAAAATCATATCAATTAATATGCGGAAAATACTATAGATTATGATGTTGAGAGAGTAAAAAAATTATTGGATAATTCCAGAACTCCTGTATATCAGGAATGTACTAAAATGAAAAAGTTATAATTTTTAATGTGGTATATCATGGAAAAACTATGTATGGAATATAAAGTACCACCATTGATTATATTATAACCTTTTTGAAAGAATTTATTCCAGAGCATGAAGATATTCCATTAAATCATTATAAGGAAAAGAAGTTAATTAAGAATCTTGGATTTTCTAATAATAAAATTCATACTTGTCTGAAATATTGCAGTTTATTTTAGGAGGAAATAGAAGACCTTAATGACTATAAAGAATGTCGTACATATCGATGGATAGAATACACAAATAGAACATCATATCATTTGCTAAAGAAAGTTATGTGGAACATTTCATTGATTCCCAGAATTCCTCCAATGGCCCGAAGGCCTTCATTTTTTATTGATTTTGATAATCCCCCTTTCAAGGGATGAGGTGGAACCCTACAATGCCCGTAGGAAAAAGATTACATTCCTGTAGTCCATATATTAATTCATTGCCTGTAGGAACAAAAATTACATACAACCCAGACTAATAACTTGGAACTGCTCCTCCCCAGCATCTTCATCATGAAATCATCTCTCCACCTTTGCATGGCTGTTCGGCTAGGCATTCCCGTGCATGCATAGGCTTGTCCTGATGGAAGGTGCCATACCCTCTCATTCTTGAAATCCATTTATATTTTGCTGTGGTGAAAGACCCTTGCTCCTCCTCCTTGTAGAGCTTGTTCCTTGTAGGTTTTGTCTGGTTTGAATCTGCACAAAGGTGGATCGAAGGCCTTGAGGTGGCTCGAAGGCCCAAATGACCCGAATTCCTAGGTTCCCGAAGGCCTATGAAGGACTCATGCACTATTTTTCACTGTAACAGCTGTGATGGTTTTAATCTATTTGGTCAGATGATTACTGCTCACAACACGTGGCCAGTTTTTATTCATATTTGTAATCAACCTATGTGGATGTTTATGAATTTTTTTCACTTTATTGAGTATACTAATATCTATAAATTATGATCTTTTACATTATATTGACATCTTCTTGCAACATTTAATAAGAGAGTTGAAGCAACTTTGGGATATTGGTGTGTGAACATTCTATGATTCCTCAAAAAATATATTTCAGATGTGTGATGCCCTTCTGTGGACTATAAATGACTTTGTTACTTATGAAATGATGTCCAGTTAGAGAATAAAGGTAAAAATTTCATGTTCTATTTGTATGAAGAATACATGATATAAAGAGCTTAAATATCTTTATAGTTTCAGTTTCCTAAGGCATAAAATATTCTTTATAATGGATCATCAATATAGGATGAATCACTAGAGGTTTGATAATACTACTGACACTAAACAACCACCTAAATGTATGTTAGGAACTGATGTGTTTAATGAATTTAAAGATTTCAATTTTTCATTAGGGAAAGTTCAGATGAAATCTAAAAAGAGGAAGAATGTTAACACTGAATCCAATTACAATTAGAAAAGGAAGAGAATCTTTTTTGATTTTACTTATTAGTCTAAATATTTTGTACATCATTTTAGGTGTAATTCACATTGATAAAAATATATGTGAATTGTTTCATTCAATTATTCTAAATATCATGGGGAAGACCAAAGTTAACTTTTAATCTCACCGAGACTTGTTATATTGGGGTATTAAACAAAAAACTACATCCTGTGTGTATCAGTGAAAACAAATGGAAAGTTACTTATGCTTCTGATGTGATAACACCTTAAGATAAAAATCAATTTCTATAAATATTTGAGAATATCAATGTTTCTAATCGATATTACAACAACATATCTAAATGAGTAAATAGATGGGATTGGAAAATGAAATCCCTAAAAACTAATTATTATCACATCCTTCTTTATAAATTGATTTTAATAAAAATATGGTATTTACTGTACAATAATATAAGTATGAAAGTGATTTTCTTATTCCATTTTTTAGATTACTTTGTTTTAAAAGGTTATGCAAGTATTTATTTATAAAAATGAATCGATAAGAACCATTAATTTTGTGTGTGTTAGAACTGTTTTTCCTCCATTTTTTTTTACTTGAATGCTACATTTAATAGTTAATCTTCCAACTGAAGAAATATTTTTGGGACCTATTTCTTTTTAGTGGTTTAATCCTACTAAAAAAATGTGTATAATGATATCCTATGTCTAAAAAAAGAATTATCCTAAAGGTTCCACGGTGAGAGGTTATATGGCATAAGAATGTATAGATTTTTTTTCAATGTAGTTGTCCGATCTAAGCATAATAAATAACCAAACAATGTGAAATTAAGATGAGGATTATGGGGGAAATTGATCCCTCATTTCCATCTCTTTCGTAAATAGGTGAAATTATTAGGTCAAATAAATTGGTTACATTGAGCCTTGAAGAGGTGGATATAAAACATCATACAGTTTTTTTTAACTGTTTTTTTTGAAGACTATATCAAGTATGTAATTTGAATATTTATATGTTATATCATAAAATTTAATTTCACTTATACCTTAAACTATTATTATTATTTTATATAGGTAAGATAAACAAATTTTAAGAATAGTTCATCAATCTTTTCCTTTGAGAAGAAGAGAGGCTTTTCATAGAAAAAAGTCTCTTTATTGGTTAAAATCAATGGTATAACCATTACTTTAATTAAAATAAAATATAGAAATTCATTTAATTGTATTATTCATATATATTTCAGTTATCGAGTTAATATATAAAATCCTTTTGTCAAGAATTAATAGTGTTATATTTTGGTCACAAATATTTGGTTCGTGAATGAATATTTTTAATAATCAATGGGTATAAATTTTTCGCAACTAATTTAGTGATAAAAATGAGAACACAACATGATAGAGTTATGTTAACTGCTATAATAGATTATTATTCCAGTGCATCAGATAGTAGGCCTCAATATGAAAATGTGTCTTATTATAGACTTTTTGAGAAAATATTATCATTATATTACTACTATCATGATAAAGTAACTATAATGAAATGTGAATGGTTTGATTCAATGATTCCACATGAAAAAAATGTCCAAATGAACCAATGGACAAGTAGACAAATGGCCAAATGGACAAATTTATAAATAGAAAAATGAAAAAATGGAAAAATGGCTAAATGGCCTAATGGACTAATGGAATAATGGCCTAATTGACTAATAACCTAATGCCTAAATGACCTAATTGGCCTAAATTGGAATAAATTAGCATAATTGACATAAATTGATCAAATAAATGGTCAAATTGTCATCAATGGATTAATTGGACTAAATTGAACTAAATGGAAAAAATTAACCTAAAGGGCCTAAATTAGACTAAATATCCTAATTTAAATAAATGGACTAATTGGCCAAATGTCCAAATAGAAAAATGGAGAAATAGACAAAAGAACAAATGGAAAAAATATTTAAATGGAGGCCTATACGCCCTAATGGCCTAACAACCTAATGAACTAACATTATAATGACCAATTATCCTATTAGGATAATGAGAAAAATTTCCTAAAAAGCCTAATATCCTAATGGCCTAACAACCAAATTCCCTAATGGCCATTTGGGTTAACGACCTAATGGCTAACTAGTCTAATGGTTTAATGGCCTAATGGACAAAATGGCTGAATAAAAAAAATGTTATAAAGGGAATAATGGACTAAAGGGCATAATGAAACAACATCCTAATGACCTAAAGGGTCTAATAACCCAATGACCTAATGGACCAATGGCCTAACATACCAATGGCCTAACATCCCAATGGCCTAACAACCCAATGGCTTAACGACCCAATGGACTAACAGACCAATGATATAACAACCCAACGACCAAAGGTTCTAACGGCCTAACGGGCATAACGACCTAAAGGGTATAATTACATAAATGGATTAATGACCTAATGGTCTAAAGGTCCTAAAAGCCCAACAAACTAATAGCCTAAAGGACCTAATGATCTAAAGGGCCTAACAACCTAATAACCTAAAGGGCCTAACAACCTTATGGCCTAACGACCCGATTACCCTATGACCCGCCGACCTAAATGGACCATTGACCTAAATGGAATAAATGGACTAAATGGACTAATGGGTGTAATGTCTTGTAGGTATAAGCAGCCTAAAGGTCCTAATGGCCTAGTAACCTAAAGGGTATAATAGTCCAACGACCTAACAATGACTAATGGAATAATGACCAATTGGTCTAAAAGATTAATGTCCAATTGGATTAACAACCAAATAGCCTAAAAACCAAATGGCCTAACATCCAATTGAAATAATGGACTAAAGGTCCAAAAGGGATTAAATGGCCTTAACATCCAAAACATCCTAAATGGGCTAAATGGAAGAATGGCCTAATGAACCAATGACCTAATGGCCTAATGGCCTGATGGCCTAATGGATGAATGAACAAATTGATAGATGGTCAAAAGGAAAAATGGAAAAATGTAAAATTGGACAAATGGACTAACAATTTAATAGAATAAAGGCTTAATAATGAAATGTCCTAAGGGCCTAAAGTCCCAACGTCCTAATGGCCTAATGAATAATTGGCCAGTTGTCTTAATGGCCTAATGGCCTAATGGAAAAAATGGTCTGATGTTAAAAATGGCCTAAAGATCCTAATTACATAAAGGGCCTAAATGACTAAATGGACCAATTTCCTAAATGTTCTAGTGGGCTAAAAAGACCAATGACCTAAATGACCTAATTACCTAATCAAAAATTTTCATAACAACCAATTGGCTAATTGTCCTAATGGTCCAAAAACCTAAGGTCCTAATAGACTAACGATATAAGGGAATAATGGACGAATGATAGAAAGGGACTAAAGAACCAAAGGGCCTAACATCCCAAGGGGGTAAACAACCCAGAGGTCCCAATAGACTAATCGCCTAACGAAATACGACCTAAAGGGCATAACAGCCTAATGTTCTATTAACCTAATAACCTAAATGTCCTAATGGCCTAAAAACCTAACAACCTAAATGACCTAATGGTATAATGACCTAATGAACTAATGAAATAATGGCCAAATATCAAAATGACCAATTGTACAAATAGACAATATTGATAAATAGCCCATTGGACAAATAACCAAATGACAAAATGTAAAAAAGGACAAATGGACAAATGGCCTAACGATCTTATGATCCAACGACCCAATGGTCCAAAGGACCAGTGACCTAATAGCCTAATGGAAAACTGGTGAATTGGAATATGACCTAATGGCTTAGTGGGACTAAAGACCTAAAGGGTTTAATGGTCAAAATGGCCTAACCGCCTAATGGCCAATGAGCCTAATGACATAATGACTTAATAGTCGCATGGCCCAACAGATGAATAGAATAAAAGACCAACGAACCAAAAAACTAACGCCCCAACAACATAATGGCGTAACAACCCAAAAACCTATAATCCCAATGACTTAGTGTCATAATGACCTAGTGGCCCAACAATTAGTGTGACAATAGCCTAAATGGCCCAATGACCTAAAGGGACCAACGACCTAAAGGGTCCAATGACCTAACGACCCAACCGCCTAATGAACCAATCCCATAATGAACCAACTACCCTATGTGCATAACATCCTAACTACCTAATGACCTAATGACCTAAAGGGCCTACTGGCCTTAAAGGCCTAATGATCTAGTGGACTGAAGGGACTAACAACCTAAAGGTCCTAAAAACCCAAAAAATTAACAACCAAAATGGAATAATGACCTAAATGGTATAATTGACCTAAATTGGATAAATGGAACATGATCATAATTACCTAATAACCTATTGTCCTAAAATCATCCTTGACTAATGGCCTAATGACCTAACATGCCCAAATGTCTAAACAACCCAAATGGCCAAGTGGACAATTTGATTATTGGACGAATGGTAGAATTGACTAATGGCCTAAAGTACTAATATACAATTTTCCAAATGAATGAATGGAATAATGGAAAAATTTCCAAATGGAAAATGTACAAATGGACAAATGTCCAAATGAAAAAATTTCCAAATAGCCTAATTACCCAATGAACTAATGGCTAATAGCTTAATGGCCTAATGGCCTAATGGACTAAATGGAATAAATGGCCTCATTGGAATAATTTTATTAATTAGTATAAATGGTATAAATGGTCTAAGTAGATTAATTTTTCTAAATGGAATAATTTTCCTAAATGATCTAATTGGTATGATTGGCCTAAATGACCTAAATTTGCCTAAATAGCCTAAATTAACCTAATTGACCAAATTGTCCTAGATGATCCAATTTGAAAAAATGAACTAATTGGACTAATTATACTAATATGCCAAATTTTATTAATTTTCCTAATTATCCTAAATTGGAATAAATTTTCTTAAATAGCCTAAATTGGCCTAAATTGGTCTAAATGAAATAATTGGCCTAAATTGGACCAATAAAAGGAGTAATTAGCCTAAATTTTCCTAAATATAATAAATTGGCCAAATAAATGGCCCAATTGGCATAATTAGTCAAAATTGGACGAAACTACCTAATTGGCGTAAATGACAAAAATGACCTAAGTGGCATAATTGGCCCAATTGGTCTAAATTAACAAAATAAAATATGGCCAAAAGTCTAAATGAAAAAATGGACAAATGAGAAAATAAAAAAATTTCTATATGGACAAATGAACAATTGGAAAAATGGAAAAATGGAAAAATGAAAAAAATACCAAAATGAAAAATGAAAAAAATTTGCCAAATAGAGAAATAGAAAAATAAAAAACGGAAAAATGAAAAAATGGTAAAAAGGAAAAATGACCAAATGGACAATAGGACAAGTGGATAATGTTAAAATGGAAAATTGGACAAATATCAAAATTACCAAAAAACCTAACCAAAAAATGAACATAATGATCAAATGATCAAAATTACCAAGTGACCAAATATCCAAATAACTTAACAAAAATAGAATTTGATTGAAATGAATATACAAGAGGAATCTATATCATACCCATGTTTGGTATGCTAATTAGTATGTTTTTTGTATATTATACCACCGATATTAAAAATTTAATTAAATATATATTTAGATGCTTCTTTATTTTATGGATTTCTTGAAAAAATACAATTTTAATTCATTATATGTTTATCAATATCATATTATTCAGTAATGTAGTATTATATTAATCAAATTAACTTTCAGAAAGAAACATTGGGCATTTAATTACATGTTCCTCGAGAAAAATTATTTTTCTCAAGTAGGTAGAAAAAGGATGGAAATGATGTAAATGCACAAAAACAGTAAAATATTACAAGTTTTTTATTGATATTTAAAATTTTTATACATAATTTATAATTAAATATCTTGTTTATATTTTCAATAGCATGACCTGGAGGACCTTGATGAGAAAAAAATGACAAATTCTGGACAAATGATCATTTGAGCTAGGTATTAGGTGAGGAGCACCAAGAGAGAGTTTGATGTGGACTTGGGAAAAAATTATACCCACTAGGTATTAGACCTCATAAAGATTCTCTCAAACTTCTCAGACAATTGATCTACACAATTATCATATAGAAGTAGCTAAGGATAAAAAAATAGATTTACAGAAGTGTGAAATAAGTAAACAAATCATAAAAAAGTTCTAGAAATCTATATCAGTTATCATTCCATCACTTCCCTCATATGATTCTACTAATTTTGATTCATGTATGGTATCAATGTGCTCTTTATTTTATTCCCTAAGTGATTTCAACGAGCTTCCTAGTGGCTGTTGAGCTGATGGTGGTTGCAGTGGTGATGATGATAATGATGTCGGTGCTATAGATGATGCTGTAGGTGATGATGGTGATGAGTATGTTACTGATGGTGATGGGGATGAGGATGTTGGTGATAGGGGAGATATTGATACCCTCTATTTTTGAGTTAGTAGTAGAGGTACATGTGTATGTTGTTTAATGAATTGAATTGATTGGTTGTATAGATGTATATGTATGTTATTGTATTGTAAATGGTTTGAAAATTATTACAAGAATTTGGTTTAATAGTAAATATATAATATATATATTCCATTGAATGTGTAATGTAGTTTTTTATATGTTTAATATGGTCTGGAAGGGATACTACTATAAAATTGGTATAGGAATCTATACCCACGGTTCAATGAACTGTGGGTATATGGTTTTAGCTAGGAAAATCTACACCCATAGTTCTCCTAACCATGAGTATTGATATATACCCATGATTTAACTAAAACCATGGGTATGGTGAAAATATCCTAGGTTATACCCATAGTTGCTATAGAAATCATGGGTATAGCTCTATACTGATTGCTCTATCATCCACAGTTCATAGAACCATGAGTTTATCCTATACCCCTAGTTTTAGGGGCTATACCCATGATTCTAAACCATGACTATAAGATATATTTCTTGTAGTGTAACTTAATAACCTTTTCTATCTATTTTTGATTTACTGTAATTATATTATTTTTATTTATAACAATTTCAATGAGATATAAATCTTCATTTCGTGTTCTAAGGGAAATCATTTCATGGTTCCAAGGTCATATCTCTTTTATATAATTATTTAATTTCATGTAAAATGGTAATAAAACTAAATAAGTTAAATTAATTGATATTAGTTTAATTTTAGAAATATAAAAGGTCCTAAATATCCATTTTTTCTGATATAGGGATGATTCATTTAGTATAAACACTATCATTGTATGAATAGTTCATTTAGGTGGTCTTATCGATCATCACAAACTAGGTTAATTTTTTTAATATTATGGAATCATATTAATTCCAATAATTGAATAAGTTATAATATACTTATTATAATCTTATTTAACCATAATAATATTTTTATTAACATTCTTACAGGTGGTGGAGAAATATGAAGTGTGTTGTTCATAGAGGCGATGAAAAAACCATATTATAAACAACATTTCTCATTTAAGAAGAAAATGAAGGGAGGGTAAAATATGGATATAACATTAAAAAATTTACATTAAAGTATATTTACAATACTGGATTAATTATTTCATATTAGATGAGTGATTTGGGGAGATGTTAGAAGAAGAAAAGAATTCAATAGAGAATGTTAGAGAATATCACCTCTTAAATGTCGTCTCTTGATATACTCCTTAAGAAACATTGGGATTGATATTTTTAGAAGAATAAAGATTATAGGGACGTGGGAATATTTTTTATGAGATATTTGGGAAAAAATTTGGAATGTTTCAAGGCTTAGAATTTGTGAGGAGAAGGCATGGGGAGGGATGATATTTATAAGGGGTGGAGAGGGGTGTTTTTGAATGTTTTATTCATTAGTTTATTATTTTGTTTAAATACTACCAATAATGTTGATTATTTTGACTATATATAGTACTTTAATCATGTGAGTTTTAACCGCTGGTCTCTTACATTATCCATGAATCATTTCTATATATATATTTTTCTTATATTGAAAATTATTGTATATTGTTCTATTTCACTTTTTATCAAAAATTCATCTATTTTAGAAAAATATCAACAACTCGCCCTATTTTTTTTCAATGTGTAGATTCAAAAAATGAAATCCATTTTTTTAATTTATTTTTTTAAATATAATTTATTTATTTTTTAATTAAAATCCATATTTATTTGAAAAATACCAATTTTAACATTATGATTAGTTTTTGACAATTTTAAAAATTAATTATAGTCACATAAAATTCTATTATATTAATAAAAAACTTATTATTAATTTATAAAACCATTTAATAATTTTTTTAAATCGTTAATTTTTTTATAAAAATTAAAATAACACTTCTATGTTTTAGAAAAATACAAACACTTATTTTATTTTATTTAAAAAATTTATTTAATTGAATCATGATATATATATATATCATAATTTAATTTTATAATATAAAAAAATATTTATATAATTCCATAGATGATGATACTACTCTAATGTTATATCAAGTATTCCTAAAGGTTAGATTACTATTTATATATCTAGATATCTATTCTAACAATCAGATTTCTATTCCAACAATTAGAGTTGTAATGGTCATATGGGTTCCCAAATTTCTACAAATACCTTATATTTCATTCATTTTTAATTAACTTCTATGTTCTTCCAAGGTTATGTATATTTTCATTTTCAAAATTCATATTGTATGAATAATATTCTATTTCATTTATACAATATTGTTCATGAGTGAGATTATTCTAGGGGATTCCATAGATCAAAATGTTAATATTATAATTATTTTCTTCTATTTTTCATCCAATTATAGTACTTTAAATCATTATGGACATTTTTTTCTATAAATTTAATTCTAAAATTCATACAATAAAATATTTTTGGATCTATCATGTGGTGTGTGATCGTTATATAATACTGTATGGAATAATTATATAATCAGTAGGGGAAATTTCATTGAGAGATTTTTTTTCATTATATTATCACCCTTAATAAATTTTATTATTAAAATTTTATTTTATTTACCAAGATAAAAATAGTTTAGGGTACTTTGGTTTCATTTCTTCCTCCAATTCCCACATTTCCTCCTCATATTTATGGTTTTACTATAATACTTAGACTTGGTGAGTCATCTTGTTGCGTATAATATCATCTATATGGTCCAATAACTTCACTTGATGATCCTCATAAGAGATATAACTTTCCACATATACCACCTTTGAATTTAGTAAATGTTATGGATTTGATATGTACATCCTCAAAAGGTATTTGAGGAACATGTCATGTACTTCAAACATGGTTGGTGGGAGTGGTAGTCAATAAACTAAAATTCAAATGTGATCAAGAATCTCAAAGGGGTTGATGTAATTAGATGTAGCTTTCCATTATTCCCAAATCTCATGAGACTCTTCCATAGAGATATATGGAGGAAAAATTTATCCCTATCCTCAAAATCCTTGCCTTACCAACAACTGATAGTATAAATCTTCTGTTGACATTGATTAGATCTGATGCACTATAGAATGGTCTTGACCTTTTGTACAATTTCTTTTACCATTTTAGGTCCCAACAACATGTGTTGACCAACATCATCCCAACACACAAGTGTTATACATAGCTTCCCATAAAGGGACTTGTATATATGAATTTAGATGCTTAACAAAAACTAATTATTGTATGATAAATTCACCAAAGGAAGATACTGATCCCATATTCCTTTGATGTCTATCAGTAATGCTATCAACATTTCTTCCAATGTTAGTATGCTCAAAATGTTCATCAGTTTGGGGGAGATAAGTTGTACTGAAATAGAACTCATTTTTTAAAGTATAATAGATACTTTTCCAGAATATAAAAGTAAATCTTAGAGATCTCTATACAACTTCATACTCCCAAGGTGGATGAAGAAGGTTCATATATATGAATCATTAAATATCTAATTTTTTATCTTTGGATTTTATTATACATATAGTTAGGAACCAAATATAATAAATAATTATTCATCAGGTTTTTACCTCTAATATTTCCATTCTCTTATAGATTCCAATTTTCTTATGAATTGATATATCATCTCTTTGAGCATATTTTATTCTCTCTATAAGGGATGTTTGAGAAATTATTTGATAAAGGAATAATGATGTTCCTTATTTTTACATCCCTATCCATCATTTTCAAGTCTTAGAATATTGGATCCATCTCTATTATAATCATGGATGGGGTTGCTGGATCCTTTTTACATAGAGAATCTTCCACTTTATTCACCTTTCTAGGATGTGAATGGATTGAGAATTTATAATCCTTGATCATCTATTATGATCTTTTCTACCATATATTAAGATCCCTTTATTTCAGTATATACTTAAATCTTTTATAATCCATATATATATCTATATTTCATACTTCTCCCCATAGAGATAATACCACAAAATTTCTAATGCAAAGATCACTGAATCAAACTTTGAATCATGTATTGGGTAGTTATACTCATGAAATTTGAACTAACTTATGGTGTAGAAAATCACTTTATCATTTTTCATTAGTATATAGTCCAATAAACTTTTTAAAACATTATTATATACTAAAAAAGGTCTTCACTTTAGGGTATTGTAAGTACTGGTGCAGTGATAAGAATTTTTTTAATTAATTAAATCACTCTTCACATTCATTTGTCTGAAACAACTTTACTCCTTCTAAGTAATATTGGTTAGTCGGTTTGAAAATTATGATAATTTTCTCAAAACCTATCTATAAGACCCAGCTATTCCAAGGAAACTACAGATCTAGATACTGGCCTAGGACACTACTCAATAAACTTTATCATGTAAGGGTATAAAGATACCCCTTTTATAGTGATGAAATTCCACAATAATGTTACTTCTTCAATATAGAACTCACATTTAAAATACTATTAATATATATTCTACTTTCAAAAAGTATTTAACAAAATATTCAAATGCTCCTAATACCCCTCCTTGCTATTGGATTTTATCAAAACATCATTTATAAATACTAAAATAATTTTTTTATCTAGTCTCTAAAGAATCTATTCATTAATTCTATGAATTTTTTGAATCATTAGTGAGTTTGAAGTGGAGTCACTATGAACTGATAGTGTCCATTAATTTTTCAAAAGGAATTTTTGGGGGATATCTTCCTTATTCACCTTTAATTAGTGTCATCCCAACCGAAGTTCCACCTTAGAGTAATACTAGGCCACATATAGTTTATTGGATAATTTATCTATCCATAGAATGGGATAATTTTTATTTATATTGATTTAATTGAGTTCATGATTATCAAAGCATCTACACATTGACCCATACTTCTTTTTGATGAAGAGTATTAACACACCCATAATGAAACACTTGGGAATATAAAACCCTTGTATAGTTTCTCCTATAACTACTTATTTATTTATTCCAACTCAATGATGTTAATTATACGGGGAGTCTTGGATATGGATAGAGATACAGGTATAATTTCAATGGATAATTCAACCTCTTAGTTTAGGATAAGACCAAGAAACTCTTTAGAGAATACATCAGTATAGTCCCTTATAATGCGCATGTATTTAAACACGATTCTATCCCTTGTCTCCATCATTTGAGATTGATACGATTTATCATATGGGAATAATATCCACACTTAAGAAGAATATTCGAATGGATAATTATCCACCTCCTAAAACTTATATAGAACTGGAGGATGACTCAAGATGTGAAGAGTGATATTCTTTTACTAACAATTGATTATAAATTTATATAAGGACAACTAATCCATGCCTAATATTTCATCAAATTATATTAAAATAAATATGAAAATATTTTCTCATAGGTTAATTCAATAAAAATTGGATATGGAGGTGTCATATACTTGAGATTGAATAATTACTCAATTTATGATTCTCACAAATATCTCTATCCCCATGTTTCGAGGTGGTGTTTGAATAGTTTTACTAAAATTTAAAGATACAGAAGAATGCATAGAACTAGAATAAAATTGTATATTTTATATTCTTGAATGAATAACCAACATACCTATCACCACATAATTATTATGATCTATATCAGTAATTATGATAATATATTCTCTTACTTTAACTCTAGGCCTTGAAGGTTTTTTTCGATGATTATATTTAACAACCCTTGACTTAGGGTATTAGTTTTCATAATTATCTTGTTTCTTGAATTTAAAACACTAGACTACATTGTGAATGTTGATCATAACATTATCTACTTTTATCACATTAGTTTCCTTCATCTTTCTTTGATAATGATTATCCTAATACCTTTATTTTCCACAATTGAATCATGTCTCTATTCCATTTAGATAACTTCTAGGATGATTCTTCCCAAATTTTTGACATGTGGGTAGTTGGGTTTTATTTTTTCCATGGGATTTATCTATTTATTCTCCTAAATTAAACTATATTTTATACTTTTTATCATTGGTCCCATGATACCATTAAGAGTATCAAATTTCTATCTTGATTTTAAGGGAACAATAAGTAATATATTCATAGATATAAAAGTCTTGAATCAGAAAATCTTTTCATAGAATCATATTCAATACACTAAATAAGTTATCCAACTTACATTTCATGTCATTGAAAATGATATATGCATACCGTGTAAGCCTTGCAAATTTTTCATCATACACCCCAATTGATTCATATTCCCTTTACTTGAATCCATATAACTCTCTATAAATTTTAAGATATATATTATATGGAAAATATTTAATGAAAAATATTTTCTTGAATAATTCAAACTCTATGGAATCTATTTCCACCTTTGGATTCGTGTTCTTGATCATCATCCACCACTAACCAGCTTCCCTCTCCATGCAATAAACAACAAGTACAATGTTTTCTTATTCCAAACATCAAAATAAAGGGAATATGATCACAAATAATTTAATCCAATGTTACATTATGAGGGTATCTAAATATTAATTAAGGGTAGGGGGACTTTTTCTTATTAAGGAATCAACAACCACTTCCTCTTTTTTAAGAAATGGTGGGTGTTCCGCATGATTCAAGTTATTATTCATAACTTGAGTTAGCTTATCCAGTAATTCCATGAGGTTTATAGATCATGATACCGTAAGTTTAGTAATCTCATTAGGTAAATCATCACATTTAATATCATATTGTTTTTTGGCATAAATCCTCATATTTATAGTGATTAACTAAAATAATGAAAATTAGGGATGAGTATACTTAAAATAATAATTATATAGGTAGAGAAAATATAAAATATAAGTAGTAACTTATAAATTTCATATATATACTAACTTATGAGTCTCTGGGTTTAAATATTGGTTATCTATGGTAATTTTATTATTATGTTTTCTAAACCTATAATAAATTCAAGTCCTTTATAATGGTTCTTAATTTTTTTTTGAATTTTCCAAAAAAATATCCCCCATGAGTATCAAAACTAGTGTGCAGTAAATCCTCTTTATTGTGCACTAGGTGAAAGTTGAGTTAATATCTAATGATACTTTTTATTTTTATTATACCTTGATACATCTATTCTATAGATATATCCACTTGTAGTATCTATAGGGGGACATAATTTCTTGGAAACCACACACTCTATACATCACCAAAATTTGAGGATGTTTTCCTACATATAGACTTATCTCTATGGTTTTTTATTAATGTGTTATTATTATAAAACCCAAAAAATAAATATATCTTTATATCATACTAAATATGGATAAAAAATACATTTATAGAAATTATTACATAATTTTTTACCTAAATATTCAATAAAAAATACCCAAAGATTGAGAGTCCTAGTTTATTTAGAAAAATAATATAAAAATAAATCAAATGAAAATAAAAAATATAGAATATTTATTTTATTCAATATAATGAAATCCTATATCTATTTGAGCTCTTAAAACTTCATGAGATATCCTAGGGGTTACAAAAAGAAAGGGGGGAGATAAAAATCCATGCAAGGAAATAAACATGATAAAGAGGAAAAACCTATGAGTCAAAATGGAAAATATGATATTATAAAAGAAATGGATTATGATAATTCAAATGAAAGAATAGTATAAGGTTTATGGAATCACAATATCATAGAAACATAGTATTTTGAAAACAACATGAAACATGATATAATAATAAGTCAAGGATCGGTTCCAAGACAACATAACATGGTGTACAAAGTCCCATTATGGATTTAGTTTAGTCTTTAATCCAATATATATCATCTCATGATACATAAAAATTACCAAATTCATTGGATCACTATTTAGGTGCACCCATTATAACATATACATGAATATATATTCCAAAAATAGAAACCAAACATAAGGAATAAACTTGAGAATTACCCATATAAAGAAATTGGTTGAATAACCTTACCCCATATCACAATAAATGTTGATTTCCTAATGATTCACAAGAGAATAAGGAATTAAAATTATGGGATGTTCATATCTAAATAAATAAGCACAGGTCTAAAATTTTATGTTCTTTAAAAAAAATATTAGGAGAGGTTATAGTATTGATTATAGAAATGAACTTTGATAATGGTGTTTTAGGTAATTGATTAATGAATTTTGAAGAAATAATGAACATTGAATTTTCTTTGAAGAAAAAAATTAACAGCATTGAAAACTTTCACTAAACATCCTAAATAATCAAATTAGAATCATTAATTATTACTTCAGAACATTTTATATCTATATTTTATTTACTATAATTATATTATGTTCATTTAAACCCACTTTATTGAGATATAAAGCTCAATTTCCCAGCTCATAGGGCATTTGTTTGTTAGTTCAAAGGCCATATCACTTGTATATAATTATTAATATTCATGAAAAAGAGACTAAAACTCAATAAGTCAAATGAAATGACATTGATGTACATATAGAGATTGAAATAGTCCCAAATACCCATTTTTTCTAATAAATGAATGATTCATTTAGTATAAACTTCACCATTAAATGGTTATTTTATTTAGGCGATTCAATTGAATATAACAAACTTGTTTTATTCTATTTAATATTATATCCTAATATTATTTCTAGAACATGAAATAAGTTATATTATACTTATTATAATATTATTTATCTATAATAACACTTTAATGACCATCCTTAAAGGTGGGGGGGGGGGGAATAAATGGTGTGTTGTTCATAGAGGTGGTGAACCTACCATATTATAAAAAAATATTTCATTTAAAAAAATTAAGGGATAATAGAATTTACACATTCCATTAACATAATATGTAACACCCTAAAATCCTAAACTATAAAATATATATTCGATAGAATACGTGACATGCGACAATATTATTAGAAAAAATATAAAAGCCTCATATTTTACAATATGTTTATTTTTAATTAAATTCATTCAATTAAATATCTTATGTTACACACAACAATAAGTTTAGTTTTTATTACACACAACACTCTGTTTAGCTTGTATTACTGGAAACACTAAGTTTAAACGAAATGTGAAATATTATTAAAATATTATTATTTTATATAATAGTTTTAACCCAGATATTAAATTAGAGGTTATTAATTATATTAACTAAATTATGAAAATTATGGTTATCTATTTATTATAAATGAAATAAGAATCATTTAAAAGAAAAGGAAATGTTTTCTGAAAAACTATATTTTTCTAAAAGATGGGTTAATCACACTTTGTGAACATAATTGAAAATTATTTTTACCAATTTTATGAAATTTATTGGAAAAAATAAACTTCATTTTGGAAATAATAATACTGAAAATGTCTTAGGGTGATTTTTTGTAATTTTTCTACAATATTTTATTTTTCTTTGAATAGTGAAAATAATGAATTTTTATCAAAAACTATATTTTAATTTAAATAAATTATAAGGTTAAATTAGGTTTTTAATTGGTTTTAAAGTAAAATTATTTGAATTATAAAGAGATTAATCCAATTTAGGTAATTATGATCAATTTTAAATTTAATTTGGATATAAAAACATTTGGAAGTTTTTAACATTTTTACTTAAAAAACCATCTTTCTCATCATGTATGCAAGATTTATTTTAAATAACATTTTCCACTTATTTGAATTTAATTTTAAAAAATGGATTACATATTTGGAATAATAATATTTTATAATTTATAATAAGTTGAAACTGGTTTTTTACCAAAGTGCATATTAAATTCAATAAAAATTAATTACCACGGTCAAGGTAAAAATGAGCTTACCTAGGGGTTAAAGCTAAAAGTTAAGGGTAAAAATGAAAAATACACTTATCTAAAAACTATCACCCTGAAATATTTCAACCTTGAAAACTATAGTTATTTTAAAATTTTCATTTTGGATGAAATCTAACCTTTGAAGGCTTTTAAGAAACCTAAGGAGGATACCTGAAGAAGAGGTAATGTTCTTCAATGAGGGTCTTTATTTTACTTTTTTATCCACCAATTTAATTTTTTATTAGAACATGATGATATAATAAAATAATTATATTAAAAATACTAGTATGTTTTTATAATATTTTAATTACCTAAAACCATATCCACTTCAATCAAATAGGTTATAAAATCATTTTTCATGTGTACGGAGGACAACCGCCTCGTGAACTAATGTCATTCATTATTTCATTCCACCCCATAAAGATTGGGTATAAAGATGGTTATAAAGTATATATATGATATTTATAACATATTTATACCCATTTAGTCACTATATAATATATATATATTTTAACTTATATTCCATATGGGATATGATAACTTTGCTCATGTGTACGACGGACTACCGCCTCACGAAATGATTCGTATTTCACCAACGCTTTACATGGAAGGTGATAAAGATAAAGTTAATAATTATATATGATATTAATGAAATAATTAATATATTAATGAAAAATTTATAATTATTTAAGGATTATATATATCATTTTATTTCTTTACTTTTCAATCATGTAAAGATGATAACATTATTCATATATATGTGGAATACCACCTTCATGAAGCAATGTGACTCAATTTTTATCACCAAACCACATGGATGAAATATATAAGTATAGAATATGGTATATGTTATACTGTTAGAAATATTTAAAGGTATAATATTAATTACCTCTTTTATATAATGACCATTGAAAATTTGAAACGTTATTCATGTGTACGTATGACCTACCATATCCATGATTGTAATATAGTTAATTTTTAATAACCATCATTCATGATTGTTTCAAAAATTAAAATTTGTGTAAAAATATGATAATTATTTCATGATAATTATTATTTATATGATATAAATTTATAATATATGAAATAACTGGATCCTTCATGATGAGTCATGCATGAGAAAACATGGAAATTAACAACCAAAACAACAAAAATAATGAATGATTAATGAATAGAAAATAATATGTTATAAAATGATCAAATATGATGTTATAAATATTAATATTGTTATGTTATAAGTTAATAACATATTTAAAACCACTATAAATTAGGTTAAATAAGTTTCCCTCAAAAGGAAGCCTGACGTAAGATACTTTGTCTCAATTTCATTTTATTGGGGAATATTGTAATGTTATGAACCTAATATATTTATATGGTGTATATAAAACACATTTGACATGTAATTTATTAAATAATTAATTATTAATGGTATTTTAAGTTTTAATTTGAATTATTTCATATAAGGTGATTCAAATTAAAAGTTACAAAATGGTAATGAATTTTTTAAATCAATTTATTTTCATTGGGCCATATTACTTCTTCAACGTCTATGATATTATAAGATTTTGTGTGAAATGAATTTTAATTATATTATGTCATAATTTATAATTTTTTTATGTGGATTTAAAGTTGATATACATAATCAATTCATTGGTTAATTTTCACTTTGACATTATGATCGTTGTAAGGGTTTATTTCACAGTCTTATTCAAATCGAGATTATTTGTTCTAGAATTTCTGTTGAAGAAAATTATTTCACAATTATCTAATAAACCCATTTATTTTTATAATAATCTTGTTATTAAGGATATTTTATAGTAATAATACCATTTTTATAGTTTTTTTACTTAAAATGTTTTAGAAAATGTTTTAAAGAGAATCCAACTTCATTTCTCTCTCGAGTCACAAATATTTTTTGTTCCAAAACCATGGTTTATAAAACTTCTTTAAAAGATGTTTTTATATTTTTTCAAAATGTTCAATAAAATTCATTTCACCCATTTAAACTCTTAATTGTTTTTCAAAGTAACCTTATGTTGTTCTTAGAACTATTCCCATTTGGCTTTGACCAAAATTGTGAAAGGCCACTTGTTATCATTTCTTAAAGAAGACACATTACTAACCTTTTTAAAGTGAAAAATGAATGTTTTTTAAATTTTATAGTATCTATATAATTACCCTCCATCAAGATCATAATTTATTTGAAGATTACTTTTCAATTTTATGAGTATATTTTTAAATATTTTTTAAAATTCATTTTCAAAGAAAATGATTTTGAAATTGTTTTTCAAAATTAAAAGTATATTTTCATCAAGAATGTTTTTAATTATATTTTTATGGTTTTTATATTAATTAATGAAAACAAACCTTGTTCTTACTCGAATGTGTATATGTTGATACAATCCTTATTCTTCCTCTAGATGTATTATGATTATTTTTACGAAGGATAGTATTAACACTCACTTCCTTGTTTTATTTTGTAGTCATTAACTTACCCTTAAAATATTATCTTTATTGTGACTATTAAAAAATAAATTTACCCTAAATATCCATATTTTTTATCATGAATATTATTTTTTCTCAAAATATATCTTATTTTTTACATACAATGTTTACTTTGAATGTTATTTGATTAACTGGGGAAATATTGATAAATCAATATCTTTTACTCAATATATATATTTTATTTTAAGGAATATAGATTCATGAATTAAATAGATTATTTGATATATGAAAAATTATTTAGACCTATAGTGATGGGTGGGACCCGGTATAATATATTCCTTCGATGCATCATTTAGTCTCATGGAATAAACATGTTAATCTTTTATTAAATGAGGTTTTACCTATAATTTAAACTATCTTGTGAGAGGTCTTGTTAGTAAAGATATCATGATTCATGATATAATGGATTCAAATAATTAAGTATTGCCTAAATTAAGATTAAATTTATTATTATTCATGATATTTTCACTATGAAATTATACGTGGATTCATTTCATTCTCAAATTATTGATTATATAGCATGTGTGTTCAGTTATTTACATTTTCATATGGATTATGTCTTAAATATTCATAAAATAAAGTTATTTAAATGTAATGTGTTATTTGTTATTTACCTTGGATTATTGATTATAATTATTTATTCATGATATATTATGTTGTACTTAACCCTTATTGGGCATTTGAGATCACACTTATTTTGTTTCCTTTCTCAGTAATCCTTGAAGTACACCATGTTTGATATAAAAGGATATTCTAGGTGTAATAATGTTATTCTTGAAAAAAAAATTATTATAATTTTTATATTCAAATTTAATTTAAGAATCAAGTATGTATCTAGCTTACAAAGACTGCAAAACTATTCGCTCTTTCGGGGTACAATTCCTTGTATCCTATGAAAATTTAATAAAAACATACACCTACTATGAGCTACTGGGGTCTGGGTCTCTACAGTTCATATTATAAGAAGTTTAATAGAAACCTTAGGAACTAGATTTAAGTAAATATAGATTAAGGAACATAACCATTCTATAAAATTTGAGGACAAGTGTATAAAAATATCCTAAAGTTTTGGTAAGGTAGAAATTATGTGGTTTTCCCTTGAAATATATCCATTTATAGATACTATTGGTGGATGAGGTTCTAGAATAGATATACTTAGGGGTAATAAAACTAAAAAAGGGGCATTATTCTTGACCTGATCATCACATGGTTCATGAAAATTGCCCTTACTGCACACTTTGTTTGACACTCATAGGGGATATGCTTAGGATAATTCACATTTTCTTTATAAAACATTATGAATTATTTTTAAATATGATAATAATGAATAACCTAGGTTAAAACTAAGGTATATAATCTTTAAAAAAATGTGTCTAAAAGGAATAGAAAAATGTTTTATATGTGAAAAAGTAGGGCATAATGAAAATAATTTCTATAGAGAAATTTAGAGTACGATGGAAGGAGATAAATCCCATCATATGGATCTATTTATAGTTTGTTATCATATATGTTGATAACTTGATAATTATCTGAGTTAATTAACTCATATAAAGTGTAAAACCTAGACTAAATAAGTACCAATGTTGAAATAAATTGGATGAAATATTTATATATTTTGTTTGAATTAAAATCCTTAATAAAAAATTTATTTAATGATAAAATTTATTTCAAGATGTACAACATGTTTTTTTTATAATGATATAGTAATAATATTAAAATAGTTTTAGAAAAATGAAAACCTACATGACACGTGAAAAACCATCAAGTATAGCAAGGACATAGGGTTAAAACCAAAGACTGAAGGATGGCAAGGTTTTAATGTCTAGCACTGGCCTAAATGATGTCCTGATTAATATGTCAATGTTTTTAGTTAAGCGATTTGAAAATAAATATTAACGATGAACTAGTGGTGTTAATTTTTAGCTTTAATGATTAATTTAATATATTGGATAAATTATATGAACCATATTTGTTTTTAAAAATAGTTGGAGATAGGTGGAAAGATTTTTTAGTCTTTTAAAGATCTTACGATTTATTTAAAGTAAATTTTAATTCTTCTTGTATAAAAAAATCATTTTTGTATATTTACTTATTAGAATAAGAAATGAATTAGAAATTGATCAAAGAAAAATAAGGAAAAAAATTTATATAAAATTGAAACATATCAATTAAGTATATATCCTTATATTCTTAGACATAAAAATAATTCCTCAAGTTGTAAAAAAATATCTTAAAATAAAATGCTGTCATATTACCATTATTTGTGATGATATTAGTAAACTTTTCACACCTATTTAGATTTACTATTTTGGAGCCCTTGATGATTTACTTTATTATTATCAATGGCATCAATAACTCACTATAATTATTTACACTTTTCCTCTAGGTCTATATCTTCATTTACAACAAATGTTATCCTACGTAGAATCCTAGTTTGGGGTTTTTCCATACACCTTTTATACTTCTATTTCACTCTTATTAAGAGGATGTTTTACTATCGTTTTTATTATGTGGGATTTTCAATTTTTTTTAAATATCAGGATCTTTGTTGCAATTATGAAGTTTAAATTTAAAGGATGTAATTTATTTAATTTGTGTAGATTGTAACTCCCCAAAATCCAAAAATAAGAACATTGTATTAGATAGATTATGTGACACGCGACACCAAGATTTGAAGAAAATATAAAACCAAGATACTTTATGATATATATATTTTATTTAAATTCAATCCATTTAATATCTTGTGTTATAGGCTACACTAATTTTATATTTCATTACATGAATTACTCAATTTATCTTTTTTTGTACACAATAACACGTTTAAAAAAATGTGAAATATTATTAAAATATTATTATTTAAAATAATAGTTATCAACTAGAATTTATATAATAATTTAAAAATATTAATAAATAAATTATGAAAATTATGGTTATTTATTTATTAGAAATGAAATAAGAATCATTTAAAAGAAAAAGAATTGCTTTCTAAGAACTGTATTTTTCTAAAAGACAGTTTAATCACACTCTGCGCACATGATTTAAAATTAATTTTTATCACTTTTAGAAAATTTATTTGAAAAAATGAACTTCATATTTTAAATTTTAAGGCCAAAAAACATCATAAGGCGATTGTTTTGGATTTTTTGGAAATATTTCATTTTTCAATGAATAGTAAGAAATATTGAATTTTAATCGAAAACTTCCTTTTTAATTTAATTAATTTAGAAGTTTAAATAATATTTTGAGTTGGTTTAAAGTAAAATTATTTAAATTATAAATCATTTAATACAATTTATATCATTTGTTTTAATTTTATATTTTATTTTTATATAAAAAAATTTCACACTTTTTGAACATTTTCACTTTAAAAACCCACTTTCTCATTGTGTCTGTGGGATTAATTTTAAATTAAATTTATCTATTTCTTTGAATTAAATTTAGAAAACTGATTTTATATTTATAATCATAATAATTTATAATTTATAGTATGTTTAGCTTAATTTTTGACCAAAATGAATAGGGAATACAGTAAAGATTAATTATTGAGGTTAAGGTAAAAATGAGTTTACCAGGTGGTTAAAATAAAAGGATAAGGGTAAAAATGACCTATAAAATTTTATAAAAACTATTTTAATGGAATTTTTAGACCATTTAAAATTTATGGTTCGATAATGGTCCATTTTGGACACTTGTGAAAAATAAAAAACATTAGGTCAACTCAATTTGTTTCAAAAATACCAAGCATACCCTCTCCCCCACTTATAAAGGGCCACCCCTCTCATCTCTTATTCACACCTTCAAACGTCTTTGGTTCATCCAATACCTATAATTGTTTTTCAAAATATCCATTACCTCACCCTATAAGCCTTATTTTGGGAATAAATCCATTCTTTAAAGGCTTTAATGAAAACCTATGGAGGAACCCGAGGAAGTGGTAACGTTCTACAATGAGCATCTTT
Source organism: Viscum album (assembly GCA_963277665.1). Classification (NCBI taxonomy): domain Eukaryota; kingdom Viridiplantae; phylum Streptophyta; class Magnoliopsida; order Santalales; family Viscaceae; genus Viscum; species Viscum album. The sequence continues at coordinate 661,752,758 of OY728140.1, forward strand.
ATATGACTACTTTCTACACATCCTTAAAATTTTATTAAACCATTATGACATAATAAAATTATTATATTATATATAATTGGATGTTTTTATAATAAGTTTATTACCTTAAAACATCTCCGATTCCATCAAAGAGCTTACGAAATCATCATTCGTGTGTACGACGAACCATAGCCTTGCGAACCAATGTCATTTGTTTTTCTATATCCACCTCTAAAGGTTTGGTATGATAATGGATATAAAGTATATATATATAAATATTATTTATAACATATTTATCCCTATTTATTCACTATATCATATATATCTTTTTTTACTTTCCATTTTGTAGTAGATACGATAACGTCGCTCGTTTGTACTGTTGACTATAGCCTCGCAAATCGATGTCATTCATCTTTCACTAACGCTTCACATGGAAGGTAATAAAGAAAAATTTAATGATTATATGTGATATAAATTACATAATTATGATATTAATTACATATTTATCATTATTTAAACATAATATTTATCATTTTCTATATTTCCTTTTGACTAATGTAAAGATGATAACACCATTCCTGTATGTGTAGACTATCGCCTTCATTAAGTGATGTGACTTTATTTTCATCACGAAAAAACATGGATGATTTATATAAGTATATAATATGGTATATATGATATTATGGTAATTATGTGGATGTAAAATATTACTTACCACTTTTCCGTAAAGATCATTGTAAAATTGAAATGTCAGTCATGCGTACGTATGACCTACCGTCTCCCTGATCCTAACATACTTAATTTTTCATAAAAATAATTCATGATTGATTTTAAAAGTAAACTTTATATAGAAATATGATAGTTATTACAATATTATTATTATTTATATTATTTAAATATATAATATGTGTATGAATAAGATCTTTCAGGACAAAACATATATGAGAAAACATAGAAGTTAACACTCGAAACAATGAAAATAATAAAATATTAATAATGAATGAGTAATAAGATGTTATAAAAGGATAATATATGATATTATAAATATTAATATGATTCTTGTATAAGTAAATAACATGTTTAAAATCACTTTACATGAGGATAAATAACATTAAATTAAAAGGAAGTTTGAGGTAATATATTTCATCTCAATTTCATTTTATTGAGGCATATTATAATGTTATTCACCTAATTTATTTTATATAGTGTATATAATTTTCATTTGACATGTAATTTCAATAATAATTAATTATTAATGTTATTTTAAGTTTTAATTTTAATTACTTATTCTATAAGGATTAAAATTAAAAGTTACCATGTGGTAAATAATTTCAAAACTCAATGTCTTTTCTTTGTGTTATATTACTTCTTCGTCATATTTGATATTCTAATATTATGTGTGAAATTAATTTTGTATATGTTATTTTTTATTTAAATTTTTTATGCATATTTATAGTTGATAAAAATAATCAATTCATTTCTTAATTATAACTTCAATATTATGATCATTATAAGGGTTTATTTCACAATCTAATTCTAATAAAAATTATTTATTCTTGAATTTAGTTGAAGGAAATTATTTGATCATTATTTTATAAAACCATTTAATTTTATTATTCTCTAGTTATTCATTATATTTTCAAGTAATAGTACCAATTTTCCACTCATTGGATCTTAAAATATTTTATAAAATATTTTATAGAAATTATGACTTCATTTCTCTCTTTGATTAGAAATCTGTTATCTTCCAAAACCATTTTTTCTAACAATTATTTCAAAGATATTTTTGATGATTTTTAAAATGATTTATCAAATGTATTTTCACCCATTTTTTCTCTTTATTTTTTCTTTTAAATTTTTTTTATTTCCTTTTCAAAACAATTCTCGTTTGGATTTTACTGAAAATATAAAATGAAGATTATTGTTATTTATTAAACATAACACTTTCCTAACATTTTTATGGTGAAAAAGGCATTTTTTTTAACTTTTATGCCATGTACAAAATTACCCACCATCACGAATATCATTTATATGAAGCTTCTTTTTCATTTTTACAAGGATCTTTTTAAGGAAAATGTTTTTTAAAAGTGATTTTCAAGGAAAAGTGGTTTAGAAATTTGTTTCAAAAGGAGATGGATATTTTCCTCAAGAATATTTTTCATGATATTTTTTTGGAATTTGTATTCATAAATGAAAAAAATCCTTATTATTATTCAAATGTGTATACATTGATACTGTTATTATTATTCCTCTGGATGGTTTATGTTTATTTTAACCATGGATAATATTGACATTAACTTACATGTTTCATTTTGTAGTCGTTAACGTCCACTGAAAATATTCACATTCCTATCATCCTTATAAATAAAATTTCTCCCATATATATATATATATATATATATTATTTATCAGGTGCATTATTATTTCTTAAAACATATCTCATTTTTTACATATGTTTTTTACTTTTAATGTTATTTGATTAACCAAGTAACTATTGATAAATCCATATATTTTACTCAATATGGATATTTAATGTTATGGAATATTGAATCATGAATTAAATATATTATTATTTATATGAGGAATTATTTGGACTCGTATCAATGAGTTGAGTATGGTATAATATAGCCCATTGATTCATCTGTAGGTCTCATGGTACAAACATGTTAAGATAACTTTAAAAGTATTTTTACATATAGTTTAAATAACTTTATAAAAGGTCTTCATGGTAGAGTTATCATGATGCCTAAGATCAGGACATCCAATAATTATTCATTAACTTCATTAAGAGTTCAATTATTATTATCCACGATATTTTCACTATGATATTATCCCTATATTCATTTTATTCAGAGATTATTAATTATAATCATGTGTGTTCTATTATTTACATTTCCATATTGATTATTCTTTATCTATTAATGAATTAAAGTAATTTAAAAATAATGTTAAATCAATTATTTACCTTTCGATATGAATTTTTATTATTGAATCATGATAGCTTATACTATACTTAACCCTTACAGAGTATTTAGGATCACTCTTATTTTGTTTCCTTTCTTAGGAATCCAAGAAGTGTACTATGTTTGAGATGAAAGGATATTCTATAGGGAATAATTTTATTCACAAAAAAATATGTTGTAATTTTTGTATTCAAATTCAATATAAGACTCAAGATTTTATGTAGTTTATCGAGACCTATAAACAATTACATTCTTTGAGATGTGATTTCTTGTATCTTCTGCCAATATATATAATTAGGCACTGGATCTGGGCTTGGGGTCCCTATACAATAACATTAATTTATATTTATAATAATATAGTAATTATTCCACATTAGATACAGGTGTTGAAGAAAATGTAAGATAAGAGAAGAATTCAAAAGATAAAGTTACAGAATATTACCTCTCAAATGTCATCTATTGAAATAATCATTAAGGAATATTGGGATTTATTTTTTTGGAGAAATATATTTATAGAGACATGGGGGAGATTTTAGGATGTAGTTGTGTAGAAATTTATAAATCTTAAAGTCTTAACAGATGTGAGGAGAAGGGGTAGTGATGCGTGGGATGTATAAGGGGAGGATAGGGGTGTTTTTGAATATTATATTTATTAGTTTATTATTTTGGATCAAGACTAATAATAATATTTATTCTTGTGACTGTATATAGTAATTAAATCATGTGAGTTTGAACTAATGATCACTTATACCAGCCATGAATCATTTATATATCTATTTTGATTATAATGTAAATTACCACAATTGGAGTATTTTACTATTTACTAAAACTTTAAAAAAATATCAAAAATTCACCCTAACAATTTTTTAAGTTTATCTTTTGAAAAATGAAATCCATTTTTTTGAAAATAATTTACTAAATATGTGAAATTTTATTTTTAATTAAAATCATTATTTATCTAAAAAATACCAATTTAAATATTATGACCAATTTTATAAAACTTAATAAAATTACTTATGGTCCCATAAAATTTTATTATCTTTATGAAATGACATAATATTAATTTATATACCCAATTAATGAATGAAAAATTTATTTTAAATCTTTATATTTTTTATAAAAATAAAAATAAAACATATATGTTTTATAAAAATAAAAACATTTATTTTATTATTTTTAAAAAATTTATTAACTTGAATCATTAAATATATGTATAATATTTTAATTTTATAATATGATGAAAAATAATATTTTATACTTCTATAGGTGATCATACTATTATAATAGTGAAGTTACTATTCCTAATAGTTAGATTACTATTCCAGTAGCCAGATTACTATTCTAATGGTCCTATTACTATTCCAATAGTCAAATTTTCAATGGTCATATGGGTTACCTAATTTCTATAAATACTCTATATTTATTTCATTCTTCATTCAATTCTATTTTCTCTCAAGGCTAAATATTTTTTAATTTTTGAAAAGAATATTACATTACTAATATTTTGTTTAATTTCTACAGTGTTGTCCGTGAGTGAAATTATTATAGGGGATCTAGAAGATCCAAAATTTTATATTTTAATTGTCTTATTTTCTACTTTTTCCATTGCAATACCCTTAATTTTTGTGTCCATCTTTATTCTTTAGATGTAGTGTTCAAATTCATATAATAAAATGTTATTGGTTATATCATGTTGTACGTGCGCATTATATAATACTATATAGAACACTTATATAATTAATAGGGGAAATTCCATTGATAAAATTATGGTTCCTTACTTTAGGTAAGTTATAGAAATAATGGTACACCAGGGTGACAAATTAAATATTTTAAAGCCGTTTGGTAGATAAAATTTTAGCTCATTCTAAACTTATGATATATCATTTTTAATTCCCAAATTTTATGAAGTGGCCTTCATTAAAAAAACTAAATTATACTTATAAATTCAAGAGTATGTCCTAAAAAAGAACATTTGAAATTAAAGACTTAGTAAGAAGCTAAACATCACCTATATAAATACATTTTAATGGTGAATTATCTCTAAAAGTAACACATATTCCCTTACTTTTTTTAGTATTAGAAGTTGGACATATTTCCAGTAATGTGTGGAGAACAAACACTATCCATATACTAAGTATTCCGACAGCTAGTACCCAAATGTTTCTCCTGATAGAAAATAAAACAAAATTTTTTTGCGCCTAAATTTTATTGGGTTCATTAATTTCATCTAGTAAAACCTTTAGAACCTAACTGGTATAGAAAGTATTTAATATAAAACATTTATAAAATCATTTGTAAAAAAATTTATAGACTGTTTTTACAGTAGTTACTAGATATATGTTGTAAAAAATATTGTTTCTGTGTTTTCTACCTAGGATATCTCATAACTGATGCAAAAAAACTTTTAATAAAATAAATAAGTCGATTAATGTTTTATTTTTTTTATTCTCATACTTTATTTTTTATTAATGAATCCTAATCACCTTATTTAAAACGTTTTTCATTTGATCTATATTCTTCTTCTTCTTCATTATCATTGTCCTCTCCACTACCCTCACTCGCCTCCATCACCGCTTTCCTTACTTTCCTTCATCACCTTCACCATCATCCTTAAGATCTACCTCCATCCTTTATAATTTGTTTCCAAATATTTTCTTTATAGTTCAAATTTTTCATGACATAAATGTTATTTTTATTTACTAATTAATTTTTCCATGAATATTTTATTTCATAGATGATAGATTTCCTTTTTTAATTATAAGTAATTCATATAATTATTATTTTATGATTTGATTTTTAGGGCTCATTAGTTCTTTGTATTATGATTAAATGTTTTCATGCATTAATTTTCATATAATATTAAATGTGAAATTTATAGTAGATTATTTAAAATTCGTTATGTTGAAAAATTAGAGGTTACATTGTAAATTAAAAATGTTTCACTGTTGTAGCAGAGTGTTTGAAATTTTTATATATCACAAGAAAGAGGTCAATGTGATTGATGTTTATATTTTAATATAATATAAATTTTGAATATATATTAAAAGTATCTTTTATGTTAAAAAATATGGAATCCAAATTATTTTTCACCATAGAAATTTAGAGGAATACGAGATTTCACAGTACTTTAAATGATTCTATAATAGTAAATTATTACATTTTTAAAAAATGAATAATAAATTGGTACTTCAAATCATTATGTAATAGGTCATATAATGATTTACCAATTAAGCCACTCATTACCTTTCAATGATCATGTAGAAAACAAGTTATTGTTTAATATTTGATTAACTATCTCAATTCAAGTCATAATTCTAAACTTATTTTTTATCACATTGCTATCCCTTAGAAAAACTAAGTCTACTATAATTAAAATGACTTGGTAAAATTATGTAGAAACATATTCTAAAATGATGGTACTCTATATGTAACGCCCCGACCCCAGTTACCCAGAGTCGGTGCATTATTACATAACATTGGCATGATCACAAGAAAGATCAAATCTCGAAAGACCGATTGGTTTAGTAGCCTTGGAAATACTAGATATATTCATAAGTTTTACATTACATCATAAAATGAAAACTACTACAACAACATAATGTCTCCATAATCCACACTCATATCCCCACATAAAATCCCTGCAGGTCATTCATAATTTACTTCTTCACTTCCTGGGAAAAATAAAACATAGAAAAGGGGTGAGATCAAATGCCCAGTAAGGATAACAATATAGCGGAAACTTTCATAAATAAGAATAAACATTCAAGGCAATGTATAACTAAAACAAAAGCCTTTCAAACATGAACTTTCAACATGGCACGACATTAATAAAATGAAATAATTCCATTTACTAATTCACATGGATATTCTACCAATCGAATAGTCACATGCAAAAATCAATAACCACTTTCATAATGTTGGAATGCATAATGCCAGACTATCATAACCACATAGCCAAGGCCTCGTGCCAAGACTACAAATAAGATTTTGTCAAGGCCTTGTGCCAAGACACTAGTTTGTCTCATGAGACCTACCGATGCATCGAGGAGCTATAGCGGGCTCCACCCGTCACATATTAAGTCCAATGCATTCCCATATGAAAAGGTTTAAACATAACATAAACATTCATATTAAAACTAGCATATGAAATGTCAATACTTTCACCATAAACTATGAATGGTATAAAAATAGCACATCCACAGTCAAACATATCACAAAACCTTCAATACAATATAGAAGTTTTGTATCATAATAAATCAACTTCAAATAATCTTAAAATCCATCAAAGGATGTTGACATAGATGAAATCAAAATTCTTTTTAAAGAAATATCTCCTTTTATTTTGAAATCATTTAAGATCCATATAAAATAAAACATTTTCTTTGAAAATATTCTTATAAGCTTGTAAGGGAAGTTTTGAAGATTTTCAAACGGCGGAAAATAGCCGCACCCGCCGTATAAGTTAAAAAAAACATTCTTACCTTAATTCTTTCGAAAAGGTTAAAAAGGACCTTGTTTTGAAAACGACCGAAAGATTCCTTTATAAACCACTTATAAAAGTCAAAAAGGGTATAAATGACTTTAACTCATATTCTAGTAGATAGTAAAAATGTTTTGAAATGCATTTTTAAGAAACATGGGTGTGGATGATAAAGAGATCCCAGTAGATTATTACGTATAAACAACCTTGGATCATGAAGAGATTGTGAAATAACCCTTACCTTGTACTTTTCCTTGGTTGGGGTAGGTTAACCTCCTGTATAATGGTGAAATAATTTTTATTAAATTATACAAGAATCATATACATTGATATGATATCATATATGATCTTTTAATATTGATTTGATAATAATATCTTAGTATTATCATTATATCGGGTGTTAACTTACTTGTTTTCTTTTATATGTTTTGTTACGTAAGACATGTTTGTAAAGGATAGGTTGTATATTATTCATATCCAGAAAGATATCAAGTCCTCAAAACATCATTTTTAAATCATCAAATGATAATTATACTTGAATGGATACGATGGAGAATGAATCTCATCGCGTTCGTGGAGACGGTAGTCCGTACGTACGCACGAGCGACAATATCATTCTTTTGATATTAAAATAATATATAAATGGATGGTATATCATATATACAGAATCATTAACATGTTATATTTATTATTTACATGAGTTACACATCATTATTATACCCATCCAAATAATAATATATTGAATAACAATTACACCACGACGTGGAGACGGTTAGCCGTACGTACGCACGTATGGTGACATGTTATTCAAAGGGTGGATAGAATACTGAATATGGTTGTACCATATTTATAATAACATCACAGTATATGTAAGATACTGGAGTTATTATTTTAGAATGGTAAGAACAAAGAAAGAGGATGTGGAAGAAGAAAGGAACTTAGAAAAGGGTGGTGACATCATTACCTCTTCTTCGGGTTCTTCCTTTTGATTTGATCAAAAGGGATCCTTAGGTTGGCTTTCTGATCAAAATAAGGACTCTAGGTTGTAGTGAGGGATGTTGGGAGAGTATTTGGTCAGAGTTTGGCCGAACCAAAAGGCTTTGAAGGTGTGAAGAAATGAGAAGGAGGAGTGCCCTTTTATAAGAGGGGTGAGGGGCACCTTTGGAAAAGCTAGAAATATTAATTTATAATAAATTCATATTCGGTTTCCAATGGCTCCAAATTTGACTATTCAAAGGCTAAGGTGGGGATAGGTTGAAAACCACTCAACCAATAGAATTTATACAGGTTTGGGTACTTATATTAACCTTATCTTTAAGTATTAACTCTAAGTTAATTAGTTTCACTTTTACAATGTCTCTTTGTATTTTTATATAATATGGTTAATAAACTTACTATATACATCCAAGCGACCCCCAAGTGGTCCATTAATGATGAACCTATCCTAATATAAGTCTCTTGGCCGAATCTTAGATTTTTAGGAATTTAATATCAATTAATAATATAATATTTGTTTTAAGAACTCTTTTATGTCAATTTTGACACTATTCAATAGTTGATTTTTGTGAAACTCATAACAGATTGATTACTTCGAAAAAAGTCAATTAAATCAATCCTAATATATCATATTATCCTAGAAAAGTTGTTTAATTCATTAAAATTTTCATATTATATTTTTTTGGGTATTTATAATATCAATTATTTTAATTTTTCACTATTATAGTAATTACTGCATCATCATTGTGTCATAAATAAAATAAATTATTTAATGTCTAAAAATTATAAATAAAAAATCATTATGTAGGAAATCTTTTTATCTTTCTAATTAATATTTATAATCTAAAATCCAACTTATATTACCCTATGTAACAATTGTTTTTCTAAAAGATATATGCTTGTGTCATTTTTGTATTCATTTTAACTTAATTAAAATAAAGTGTCATTATCACTTACAGGTGGATCCATGGGGTCCCAAAATAGACCCAAAGATTCCCATGGTCGACCATGTATCAACCAATAGGGTTAAGACAAGTTTTAGGGTAATTTAGTATTATTATAATATTATTTTTTAACCCTTATTTACCGGATTTACCCTTAACCATGGTAAATAAAATATTTACCGCAGGAATTATTCAAAATGTCTAAAAATAAAAGTTACCTATTTACACAATTTGAACATCCTGATTCCAAATATGGAATCCATTTTCCTAAATTCAAAACACAGAAGTGGCAGAAATTAATTTAAAATTAATTCCCGCTGTCAAAACAAAAAGCGTGTTTTTAAGAGATAATAACTATCAAAAGATTGACACTTGTTTATGTTCGGTTTAATTGTAAAATTATGTCCAATGACCAACATTATATTAAATGGTAAAAATATATTCTAAATATACTTTAAAACCACTCAAATTAATAATTTATCAATATTAATTATTTTGATTAAAAAAGTTGTTTTTAATTAAAATTTAGTAATTTTCACTATTCATCAAAATATAAAAGTTATCCGAAAAGTACCAAAATTTCACCCTAGGATAATTTTGATATTCTGAATCCAAAAAGGAAGTCCATTTTGAAATATAAAATTTATATAATTTCAAAAAGTAGTTATTACTATTCATAACGGCTAGTTTAATTGGTTGTTAGAACTCGGTGTTGCGTATAACACACGCTATCACATTATTCAAAGAGAAGCGTACCGTAGAAACTTGGGATGTTTCATTTTAAATTTTTGATGTCCCCATTTAGTCAAAAAGTTTAAAATATAGTATTTAAAAAGGGTTCACTATTAAAGTTGATAAAAGTGCAATACTGAAAATGAATTTGTTCTTGCATTATATCTAAGAAACTCATAATATGGATTCTAAAATTATAAGGATTATATAAACATTAAAATTTATCTAATACTATTCATAACCTCTTTTGAACGTCTTGTTTGGTAAGTCATGGTGTGCTTGAACTTGGTGTTGCATGTAGTGAATGTTATTGAATTATTTTGAAGAAATAACATACTATGAAATCTTGGGGTGTTACATTCTCCCCTCCTTCAATAAATTGCGTCCTCGCAATTTGAAATTGTTCTTCGAAAATAAAATGTTGAAAATAGATAATATATTTGTGGGAAAACCCACATTGGAAATTGGGTTACTAAAATTTAGTCTTAATATGAGGAAAAGAGAAATGAAAGGGTCACCACCAAATTATGATCTCGATTAGGAGAACATTGGTGGCAATTTGAGACATATAATTGGAGGAAAAACGTAAATATTTATAGGTAGTGATTGAGGTCATCAATCACAAACAAGTATAAAATTGAGTTCCTTAAATTCATCAATCTATGATGATTTGAAATACCATCGGTTCAACAAAACATAGGGTATTAGGATAACACATTTTTGACGTTTCAAAATATCTTAGTTGAAATCCCACATCGAAAAATGAATTAATGAGGCCTCTATTTAATATAAAGAGTCAAAAGTATGAAGATTACAGAAAATAACTCATACTAGGGTTCCATGTAGGAAAATATGGATATGGAAGAAAAATCTAACCATCAATTATCTGATGGAGAGTGGTAGAGAACATGGCTATGAAAAGGCCAACAATCCCAAAGCCATAAATTAGTGATGATTTAAGGTACCATCTAGGACAACATTTTTGTTCTAAGTTCCTTTTCTTAATGATGAGGAATTTATTTATGAGATTGGATAAGATCATAAGGAGATATACTTACTTTATAATTAGAGTTTTGTCCATTAATAAATTTCTACCATAAACTCATCTTTCACTCGTAAAAAAAAATTATATTTATACTATTCGTACAGGGTTCCAAAATAAACGAATTTATAATTCATCTACCAGATCTTTTAAAAAAAACTACATTATTTAATCCAGGACATCTCTTGGGCCAGTGGTAGGTGATACACCCTTGTCGCCCTTCGGTTGCGGGTTCAAGTCTTGCGGCCTTGCCGGACGCGACAGGTTGCCGCCTACCTCCGGGTTTTCCTTTTATGGCAATCCAAAATAATCCAAACTAGAACTATCCAAAATACTTCTGTCCAAACTCACAGTCCAACATTCATAAGGAAGGTAAACATAATATAGATCCTTTTTACCCCGTAATAGCATATGAATACCTTCATCATGTATTACCATATTCCTTATTGATTACATTCATGCTCCCTTATTCCATATAGAATGCTGGCTATACTTTATTAATCCAAAAATGTTTTAAACCCCAACAATGATGGAATATACAAATCATTAATCAGTTCCAAGGTAGTCAAGAATATCCAATATAATTTATCCAAAACAATCACATATTATTCCAAAATCACTACCTCAGTATCAGAACTATATTATGATTTATCATTCTCTCAACCATATATTTTCCAAAAATTTAACTTGCTACTGAGTCACTTTTCTTTGTTCCACACCATCTCAAGTCCTTAATGAAATAGCACTGCAGTACAATCCTTATATACTCCATAATTATTATAACAAGTACATTGTTGATACAACACTCAATTGGTATAATCAACATAATAACTCTAATCATTCCTCTTCATCTGTGGTAGTATCATAACTTGATTATTATCCAATAGCATCATTTACGGCATAGTCTGATGACTGGGACATAGGTTCGCGTAGTGTCCAAACTCCTTGCAAATGAAGCATTGTACATTTGAAACCATTTTCTTACCCTTGTAGTCACGTACTTTGTGCCCTTTTCCTCCACACTTATAACAAACTCCCATTCCTTTCAGGCAAGTTCCAGGGTGTTTCTTTCCACAGTTACCACATATGGGAAAATTCTTCTTTTCCCTCTTCCCTTTATCCATCTTTCTCTCTTCCATCCTTTTCTTCTCTTGCTTCCCTTCAAAGCCATAGGACTCAGTAAACTCTTTAATTATCTTATCAACACATGATATTATTTCTTCATATGATGATAATACATGGGAGACTATTTCTCTTATAAATTCTAGCTTAAGACCATGAAAGATATGATCCTTCCTTCTCTTTGGATCATGTGCATTTCTGGAGTTCTCATTCCTTCTACTGGGCGCCATTTCTAAACAATGGCATACACTAGATCAGTTTATGAATCAAAATACATAATCCCATACTTATAAAACACTTAACATAAATTGAACTATTTATGGATATAATCCATAATCATAAGAATGTTTTCTTTGAGGAAGTATATACTCATAATCCCTTCAAAATGATTTGTAAAGAAAATGAGAGTTATCCTAAGCATATCCCTCGGGAGTGTCGTAACCAAGAGTGCAGCAAGGCCCGTTGTCGTGCACCAGTTCCCGTTCGAGTCTAGCTCAAAGAGGTGTTTTCGGGTTTTACCCCTAGGTACATCTATGCCAGAGCCGCCTCTACCTGCTCGTATCCAGACAGGGATGTATTGCTCGGAAAACTCACAATATCTCTACAATACCAAAATTCTAGGAAGTTCTTCTATACTAATCCTCAAAGTTCATCTTAGGTCTACGTGCTCTAATCAGAGTTTATCTAAATCTAGTTTCCAAGGTTTGTACTAAACTTCCTCTGATACCAACTGTAACGCCCCGACCCCAGTTACCCAGAGTCGGTGCATTATTACATAACATTGGCATGATCACAAGAAAGATCAAATCTCGAAAGACCGATTGGTTTAGTAGCCTTGGAAATACTAGATATATTCATAAGTTTTACATTACATCATAAAATGAAAAACTACTACAACAACATAATGTCTCCATAATCCACACTCATATCCCCACATAAAATCCCTGCAGGTCATTCATAATTTACTTCTTCACTTCCTGGGAAAAATAAAACATAGAAAAGGGGTGAGCTCAAATGCCCAGTAAGGATAACAATATTGCGGAAACTTTCATAAATAAGAATAAACATTCAAGGCAATGTATAACTAAAACAAAAGCCTTTCAAACATGAACTTTCAACATGGTACGACATTAATAAAATGAAATAATGCCATTTACTTATTCACATGGATATTCTACTAATCGAATAGTCACATGCAAAAATCAATAACCACTTTCATAATGTTGGAATGGATAATGCCAGACTATCATAACCACATAGCCAAGGCCTCGTGCCAAGACTACAAATAAGATTTTGTCAAGGCCTTGTGCCAAGACACTAGTTTGTCTCATGAGACCTACCGATGCATCGAGGAGCTATAGCGGGCTCCACCCGTCACATATTAAGTCCAATGCATTCCCATATGAAAAGGTTTAAACATAACATAAACATTCATATTAAAACTAGCATATGAAATGTAAATACTTTCACCATAAACTATGAATGGTATAAAAATAGCACATCCACAGTCAAACATATCACAAAACCTTCAATACAATATAGAAGTTTTGTATCATAATAAATCAACTTCAAATAATCTTAAAATCCATCAAAGGATGTTGACATAGATGAAATCAAAATTCTTTTTAAAGAAATATCTCCTTTTATTTTGAAATCATTTAAGATCCATATAAAATAAAACATTTTCTTTGAAAATATTCTTATAAGCTTGTAAGGGAAGTTTTGAAGATTTTAAAACGGCGGAAAATAGCCGCACCCGCCGTATAAGTTAAAAAAAACATTCTTACCTTAATTCTGTCGAAAAGGTTAAAAAGGACCTTGTTTTGAAAACGACCAAAAGATTCCTTTATAAACCACTTATAAAAGTCAAAAAGGGTATAAATGACTTTAACTCATATTCTAGTAGATAGTAAAAATGTTTTGAAATGCATTTTTAAGAAACATGGGTGTGGATGATAAAGAGATCCCAGTAGATTATTACGTATAAACAACCTTGGATCATGAAGAGATTGTGAAATAACCCTTACCTTGTACTTTTCCTTGGTTGGGGTAGGTTAACCTCCTGTATAATGGTGAAATAATTGTTATTAAATTATACAAGACTCATATACATTGATATGATATCATATATGATCTTTTAATATTGATTTGATAATAATATCTTAGTATTATCATTATATCGGGTGTTAACTTACTTGTTTTCTTTTATATGTTTTGTTATGTAAGACATGTTTGTAAAGGATAGGTTGTATATTATTCATATCCAGAAAGATATCAAGTCCTTAAACATCATTTTTAAATCATCAAATGATAATTATACTTGAATGGATACGATGGAGAATGAATCTCATCGCGTTCGTGGAGACGGTAGTCCGTACGTACGCACGAGTGACAATATCATTATTTTGATATTAAAATAATATATAAATGGATGGTATATCATATATACAGAATCATTAACATGTTATATTTATTATTTACATGAGTTACACATCATTATTATACCCATCCAAATAATAATATATTGAATAACAATTACACCACAACGTGGAGACGGTAAGCCGTACGTACGCACGTATGGTGACATGTTATTCAAAGGGTGGATAGAATACTGAATATGGTTGTACCATATTTATAATAACATCACAGTATATGTAAGATACTGGAGTTATTATTTTAGAATGGTAAGAACAATGAAAGAGGATGTGGAAGAAGAAAGGAACTTAGAAAAGGGTGGTGAAATCATTACCTCTTCTTCGGGTTCTTCCTTTTGATTTGATCAAAAGGGATCCTTAGGTTGGCTTTCTGATCAAAATAAGGACTCTAGGTTGTAGTGAGGGATGTTGGGAGAGTATTTGGGCAGAGTTTGGCCGAACCAAAAGGCTTTGAAGGTGTGAAGAAATGAGAAGGAGGAGTGCCCTTTTATAAGAGGGGTGAGGGGCACCTTTGGAAAAGCTAGAAATATTAATTTATAATAAATTCATATTCGGTTTCCAATGGCTCCAAAGTTGACTATTCAAAGTCTAAGGTGGGGATAGGTTGAAAACCACTCAACCAATAGAATTTATACAGGTTTGGGTACTTATATTAACCTTATCTTTAAGTATTAACTCTAAGTTAATTAGTTTCACTTTTACAATGTCTCTTTGTATTTTTATATAATATGGTTAATAAACTTACTATATACATCCAAGCGACCCCCAAGTGGTCCATTAATGATGAAACTATCCTGATATAAGTCTCTTGGCAGAACCTTAGATTTTTAGGAATTTAATATCAATTAATAATATAATATTTGTTTTAAGAACTCTTTTATGTCAATTTTGACTCTATTCAATAGTTGATTTTTGTGAAACTCATAAAAGATTGATTACTTAGAAAAAAGTAAATTAAATAAATCCTAATATATCATATTATCCTAGAAAATTAGTTTAATTCATTAAAAGTTTCATATTATATTTTTTTGGGTATTTATAATATCAATTATTTTAATTTTTCACTATTATAGTAATTACTGCATCATCATTGTGTCAAAAATAAAATAAATTATTTAATGTCTAAAAATTATAAATAAAATATAATTATGTAGGAAATCTTTTTATCTTTCTAATTAATATTTATAATCTAAAATCCAACTTATATAACCCTATGTAACAATTGTTTTTCTAAAAGATATATGCTTGTGTCATTTTTGTATTCATTTTAACTTAATTAAAATAAAGTGTCATTATCACTTACAAGTGGATCCATGGGGTCCCAAAATAGACCCAAAGATTCCCATGGTCGACCATGTATCAACCAATAGGGTTAAGACACGTTTTAGGGTAATTTAGTATTATTATAATATTATTTTGTAACCCTTATTTACCGGATTTACCCTTAACCATGGTAAATAAAATATTTACCGCAGGAATTATTCAAAATGTCTAAAAATAAAAGTTACCTATTTACACAATTTGAACATCCTGATTCCAAATATGGAATCCATTTTCCTAAATTCAAAACACAGAAGTGGCAGAAATTAATTTAAAATTAATTCCCGCTGTCAAAACAAAAAGCGTGTTTTTAAGAGATAATAACTATCAAAAGATTGACACTTGTTTATGTTCGGTTTAATTGTAAAATTATGTCCAATGACCAAAATTATATTAAATGGTAAAAATATATTCTAAATATACTTTAAAACCACTCAAATTCATAATTTATCAATATTAATTATTTTGATTAAAAAAGTTGTTTTTAATTAAAATTTAGTAATTTTCACTATTCATCAAAATATAAAAGTTATCCGAAAAGTACCAAAATTTCACTCTAGGCTAATTTTGATATTCTGAATCCAAAAAGGAAGTCCATTTTGAAATATAAAATTTATATAATTTCAAAAATTAGTTATTACTATTCATAACGGCTAGTTTAATTGGTTGTTAGAACTCAGTGTTGCGTACAACACACGCTATCACATTATTCAAAGAGAAGCGTACCGTAGAAACTTGGGATGTTTCATTTTAAATTTTTGATGTCCCCATTTAGTCAAAAAGTTTAAAATATAGTATTTAAAAAGGGTTCACTATTAAAGTTGATAAAAGTGCAATACTGAAAATGAATTTGTTCTTGCATTATATCTAAGAAACTCATAATATGGATTCTAAAATTATAAGGATTATATAAACATTAAAATTTATATAATACTATTCATAACCTCTTTTGAACGTCTTGTTTGGTAAGTCATGGTGTGCTTGAACTTGGTGTTGCATGTAGTGAATGTTATTGAATTATTTTGAAGAAATAACATACTATGAAATCTTGGGGTGTTATACTATAAATAATTCTATCATTTATGTTATGATATTAATATAATAACTCCTCATCTAGATCTAATAAATATAGTACAAGACATCCCTTTACAAAAAAAATAATCAATTATCATTATTATTAAATATTGAAAAGTTCCCATCTATCATGAATTATTTAATATCATATTTTATAACTCTTTAATATTATATATTATGTGTGAAATATTTTTTTACTATTTAAATTTATCAATAATAAAGGACATTATAGAACTATTTCACTTAGTGAATGACTCTATCAATATATTATTTTTTATTTTATAATATTTTCTATTATATATAGAAATTTTTTCATCAAATATTATAATTTAATTTTGAAATATATGTATATATTCCCATTTAACATGTTGAAACTATAAAAAAATTCTTTGTATTCCAAAATCATTTAGTCTTTTATATTATGATATTTATTTATATATTATGAAAGATAGATAATTACCGAATTAAATAATAATAATGATGAATCAATTTTTTATTAGTGGATACACATTTAAACTTAATATAAAGGGTCATACTTCTATAACATTCTTGTTTTCGAAATTTTTTCTGAAAGGATGATAATTAAATATGTCCAGAGTGATACTTTTTTATTAAATATGTTGCATTTATTATATTTATGTAATAATTTTTTTGCTGATTCTTATATATGTTAATTTATAAAAGTAAAATAGAGATTCAATTTCATTATATACCCCAATTTATAATCAACACTTTAAATTTGTAATAGGTGATAATGAATCATAATTAGATTAATTAATAGTGAACTAGTGATGAATATGAGGAAAGAGTTTGTAGTTTTATGAAATTTTCTAAATAGAATGTTAAAAATAATGACCTATTTTTCTACCCAATATTAAAAATTTAAATTATGAAAAATTTAGTAAAAATAGAAATAAAATATCTTTTAATTTTTCATTATTTTAATGTGAGGTAAAATCCTTGAATTTGGAATTGTGAAATTGGGTATAATTTATGATCTATTGATGAATTTTTTTTAAGATGATAAGTTTGATCAAATTAAATAAATGATTTGTGATATTAGAATATATGTAATTGAGAAATCATTGATGAAAAGGTTTTTATATGAATATTCTAAAAGACATTTATATATGTTGTGTGAAATTTATGGCTTTATCAATGGTGTAAAGGTTGATTTACTCGAAGGCTAGAAATGTTTAGAGTGACAAGAGTTTTACAGAGTTACAAAAATTTCTGAAATACATACTTCCCAAAGATAACAATCTTATATATTAACATTATAATGAGAAATAAATATTATTCTGGATGGGTTGGGGGTACATATAGATAAATTCCTCCCCAAATTATTATGTTATATGTAGAAAGTAAAACAAAAATCTGTTAAAGTGTACTAAATGTGGGACATCCCAACATAAGTTGAAAGAAAAATCATATGTTTATTTATCAGTTACCAATAATATTGTGAATAAAATTTCGAAACTTCCTATAATTAATTGTTTAAAACATTTATTTTAATATTCAAATAATGAAAAAAGGTTAAGATGAAATATAAAGAGAAAATATCTGATGGAAAATTAAATTATTTTTTTGATTTTCCATGGTGGAAGAAAATTTATCAACTATTTCCAACCTTCATAAATGATGTTAAAAATATAGAACATTGACTGTGATTATATGAAATGAATCTACATTGTATCCTTATTAGAAAACATAGTTCATTACATTTTTTATATAATTTAGAATGCATCTCTTGATTTTTGTACGAAGTGAAAATATTTTTTGTTGATTTTTATAAAATCTGGACCAAAACAACTTTTAAAAGATATTGATAATTTATTATCACAATTAATTGATGATTTGAATGTTTTATGAGTGGAAGGTTTTAGAGTGTATTATTTTTACAAAAAATATTATTTTCAACTTCATGAAATGATTTTTTTTCACTATAAATTACTTCCTAACATATGGATTTTTTTTTTGATAAAGTGATTGGGTTTATAAATATGGTATAATTTGTGAATAAGAAACATCATATTATCAACTAAAATATGAGATAAAAACAACATGATAGGACCAATTTGTGATATCCCTAACAATGAGGGGGGGGGGGTGAATCAGTGTTGATGACTTTTTAAACCAATTCCAACATTTTATCCCTATAACTCCTTACATGTTAGGATCTTGATTCTATTATTCTATTTTACCTATCGCTTGCAATAATAGAAAGCTGTCAAAACATGAACGTGATATTTTTACAAGGTTCACTACTCAATGTCAGTATCTATTACTTTCCCTGTATGGTGATTACCAATACATAGATTTTACACTATAAAGTGATATGATTTTATAATGGCTAACAGGGAAAACAATCCTCTAGTCAGTTTGAGTCCCTACACTTGGAGAGGTGTGGGAAACAATACTCTTCCTTGTACAGATGATATCCTAGTCTAAATTGCAGCTTTCTTGTTGGTTCTTTATACTACCTATGGAGATAGTCTTCTTCCTTTAAAAGGATATACAACACCAATAGGTTCTTCCACTCATTAAGACCTACTATATGTCATAGTGCTACTTGGTTCTTTATTCATTCACTTGTTACTTGCCCACTAGCATGCAAGTGACAATTTTTCTTCTACTTATATAGTACAAAACCAACATCAATATACTTATTCTTCTATATTCTTTAGTGAAATAACTGAATGCAATTTTGTTCTCCTTTCCTGGCTTGAATTATATACACATATGTGAATGTTCAGGTAATGAAGATCATCTCACTTAGAATCATCTTAATTAATTCTTCTCTATTGTTCATGAATTCATGTGATCATGCATATGGAATATTGGTTGAACCTTCTCTTAAGATTCCTTCTTCTTATTCTTTACACACATACACACACTTATTTTGGTTCTTTTATTTAAGTGTCTTCACATATGCATGTGCATGCATGCAGTCATGCACTCACCTATTCTTATTCCTATGTGAGAACACACGACCTCCTCTTCTCTTTATTTTGTGCGATTCATTAAACCTGAATGGGTGTAGTTATTTAAGGACACGCACTCCGCATCTTTTTCTCTTACTCTTCTTTATTTTCCTTATTCCTCTTGCACTTAATTAAGGTGTTTCTTGAGGTTTATATGTGTGATTTATCAAACCCAGAATGGTGAACCCTTTGTTTCATAAAAACTCATTCTTCAAACACTCAAACATGGACTTGAGCTTTTTCAAACAAAAATCATGTGTGCATGCATGTGCACTGTCCTTCTATTGCAATCACCTTCTTCACCAAAACACCAACCACAAAAAACAATAGGGTAAAAACATTCAAACTTGAGGGATTTCCTTCTTCTCCTCATGAAAACTGGGTTTCCATGGGTCACATTATTCACACAAGGATGCACGGTTCTCCTTTCTGCTTTAGGTGCACAGATTTGCCTCTTTGTAAATCTCACTGAGAGACAGAGGCTCAATCGCTAGATCATGATGGCACAGTATTCGTAAAGCACAATGAGGGTTTTGAAAAAAATATCATGTTTTCAGGGGTACCAGTACTTCATGGAGTGGATTGAGAGTGAAAATCACTTATCAACCACTCATGGGAACTATAATTTGTAGAGATTAAGGCTTGTGGGACTCCTATTTTTTCTTTTCTAAATAGTGAATAGGGAGATGCTCTGTTTTTTGAAAATATGAGCTCTCAGGTATATGGGAGCATCAACTATTATCATCTCAGGATCCTCCTTTTATTGGTGAGGGGAGCACCTATTCTACATCCCCAATCTATGGGAGAAGCTGTGGGGATCACAGTTTGAAAGCATGGGATATTCAGGGTTTAAAAATTCTTCAAACCTATGGGTGAAGATATTTCTTGATCCTTGGGTTGTTTTCTATTCATCGTGGGCTCATATCTTCGTGAATGGAGTCAATATCTCATACACGATTCTCATTCATGAATCTCATGCATGAATCTTGCACAGATCCTCATGGTCCTGAAAACTTCATTTGCCTCAGCCAAAGCTTCTTATTTGAGAATTACTCATGAATTATCATCATTTATTTCATGCATGGATTAGGTGAACTCCTACGGTCTTTAAAATGTCAAAATAGTAAGGCAAGATAGATCAGAAGTTATTCTTGATCATCTCCGGTGAGAATGCAGTGGAGGTATTGAGCAGCGGTGGAGGAGAAAGAAGCGGTTTAAACCAGAAACCATGGGATAACGGAAGGTCATCATTCATACATTCCCAATGCGGATGAGATGAGTGGTCATGATTAAATCCATATACTCTGGGTGAACAGACAATCTATCAAGATGCAGGATGAGATAAGCGGCTGAGATTACTTCCATGTTTTTAAAATTCAGTCCCACATCGAATTGGAGATACGGGGATGCTATGGTTTATCTATAAGTCCATCTCAACATCGTTTCAGAATTCTCTCTCCCCCTCCCCGGTACCGCCCCATACCGGTTCTGCGGGCAAGCTCTACACTAACTCTATGGCTCCTTGCCTTCATGCCACCCTTCATAGTGGAACATGTTCTATAGGTTCCCTATGCATCCACTACTTCTCTCAGGCCTAGCCTTGGCATGGCTTCCCCATAGGCTCAATTGACCCTAGTGGTCCCGCACATGCCTTGGGTTGAATGTTGGCTGGCTAGCTCCTGGGTTTTCCATATTTTTTAATTAAGACAAAAAATATTCTTCTAAGTGTAAATGCATGGCCACCATAAAGACCAAGCCCCTTCTTCAAATTGTAATCCCATTCATTCCCTTCTTTCCTTTTTCTTCAAACATCTTGCTCTTATATTTTTCACTTCATGCAAATTATATGAATATTTTTATTTTTGAATGATAACTCTTAGAATCTTCAAGCCTACTCCACCATTTATTTTTGTAACTTGAATTACAAAGAACAACTCAATCATCCTTAATGGATGATACTTTAATGTTATAAACCATGTATCACACTTTGATACATTTTCCTTGAACTTTAATATTAGTGCAATAATCGTCTAATTCGATCAACATGGAGAATTTCCCATGCATGGAAACAAATTCTATGAATCCATAATAATTCTCCAGGTGTCTTTACTTCACTTAATCTCCATTCACTTTGGAGTTCTTTATTAATTTTGACCATTTTTTACACCTATTGACATCAAATAAAACTTGTACACAAAGTGGTCCCAACACAATATACATGGGTTATCAAAGGGGTTTTCTATGGATCAATATTATTAAATATTGAAAAAGGAATTCAATGGATCACATGGATTTGATATTATACAATCAATATTCTGAGATCATAAAAGCATTGATGTAATATTTTATAAGATATAAAAATATAGAAATAAAAAATATATATGAAAGAAACTATCAATATATTTTTTATCTCCTATATTGGTGATATCATGAGGTCCAATATAACATTTATGACATGCATATTGAGACAATTATATATGATATTTTAATTGGAACATTGTTTTATTTTATAGTGAATATTAAGGATAAGTTAAATGAAATATTGTATTTACTGTTAATGGGAATACATATAGAGTTATCTCCCACTCCTAAATAAAGTTCATATATCTACCTATGATATTTCATACACTATATAATTGGGATAAAATTAGTTTTTTTCTAGTACCTATGTGGTATCAAAACGTTGTAAGTTTATTCTCAAAATATAAAAAAATTTATGTCACTAATAGATTTGATGTTAACGGACATGGAATCACCTAACTTTTATGTTATGATATGAAAAATCAATCCAGTTACAACACATGGAATATTTTATATCCATAAGGTATATTATTATTTTTAATTCCATTTGTAAAAAACTGATGAATTTGAATTCATTTATTAATTTATAGAATGATTTTTATAGTTTTTTCAAGTGGAAATGTACTTTCCACCATATTTTTTAATATCATGTTTCATTTAATGGTTAATTTGGTGTAGAAGATAAAACTTTGTGTTCCTGTATATATATGTTGGATGTATCCTTTTGAAAGGTATATAAAGATATTTAAGGTGTATGTTAATAATCCATATCAACTAGAATCCCCAATTAAATATATTTTTGAGGAACTGATAGATATTAACATATATTTTTTCAATAGTGAATAGAGGTTTTCCAACATCTTTCCATGAATGAGTTACTATTAAGAAAAGAGGGATCTATGTATTGAAAATAATTTTTTTGATAGGTCAAAAAATATGTAAGTCACATTTATACATCTTAAATAATATAGATAATTCTAAGACATATTTAACACCACATATTAATGTGTTAAAATAAAAATAACCAAAAAAGAAAGATGTATGAATATTGAACGAGCAATTTTTTTTTGTAATGGGTTAAAGATACTGTGAATGGTAAATAATATGCATTAGAAACATTTATATGGTTATCAAGTGACCCAAGTTTAAATATTCTGACATATTTTAGGTATAATATCAATGGTTACACATTTTATAGCAAATACTAGGAAAATAAAAGTGCAATTCAGAATAATAGCGTATTGGTTTTTATTGAAGTAATTCATTTTTTGTGTGTAATGAAAAAAAACAAATCTATTCTTCAAGTTCATATTATAGAGTTATTGAAGAAATATGGGAGAGTGATTACATTAAATTTTGAGTCCCCATGTTCAACTATAAATGGTTTTCTAGTTACAGAATTGTTAAAAATTATGATTTCAGTATGTCACTAGTAAATATGAGAGGCCCTTTTATCATATAAACACATGTACTACTAATATTATATGTTCATGATATATAAAATGCGTAATGGTGTAATATTTTATCGGAAAAAATAAATATTTTGGTTATTATAAACATGATGATGAATTATGTGACATCCCTACATCCATAAAAAATATAAGAAGAGGATATTGATGACTGACTCATAAACATGGTTTGTGACTTACTGAATGATGATGTAGAATGAATATGTGAAAACAATGTTTTAGAAACCTCTTAAATTTCAGGTACCACATATTTATTTTCTATTTATCTCTAATTTTTTTGTAAAATTTTTGATATAATAATTGTAATTTTGTTTATTAATTAAGGTTCATATTTTACGAAAAATGATATAATAATTGTTTTTTATTTTTGTTTGTTTAATTTTGTAATTATTAATTTTTTTAAAATGTTATATATACTATTTTTAATTTGATAAATAGTTTTACTACTTTTTTTTGAAATCATTTTTCAACTTCAATTCAAACTTATATTTAATAATTGGATTTGAATAATCATATAGTTATTTTTTTCTATCTATATCATTTCATGTTTTATATTTGGTGCCACCATTTTTTAGTATTATAGTTAACTAATTCAAATAGTATGAGTAAAAAATATTTCATTTTCTTTCATTATAGTTGTATCATTTTATAATTTTTTATTTAATTTTATATATAACTGAAAGATTATATAATATTGTACTAATTTTATATTAATCTAATTTATTGGAAAATTTTATATCAAACATCTCAGTCACCTTGATCTTCTAGGTAGGGTCTAGCACATACTTATGGTGAGGATCCTCCCCCTTATTTTTCATTGGATACCTATTATTTTAAAGGGAAATAAAATGATTCTATGGTTGTTAAATGGGGTTGCACACAATTACCAAAATTATCAGTTTCCTGTATCTAGGACTAGAGGATAGTTATTGATTTTTATGATAATATCAATACTAATTGTCCAAATTCCAAAAAATTTAGAACTTTTATATATATCCATTATTGATAAAAAGTCAAAATTTTTATTTTATAATTGGAGAATTTTCAACCAAATGATACTATATCAGATATGGTTTACCATTTTTTCTTGTAATAAACCCCCTTTAAAGGTGCCCCACCTAGGTTGAAAATGATTAAAGAGATATTAGGACACCCGAGTCATGTATCTAGTAGGACTTGGGTTGGTGACTATAACCAAGGGTATAAAATATCACATATGGAATGCATTACCCTCAAAGATGATGTAGGATTTTGAAATAGAATATAAAACATCAATAAACTCCATGAAATAATATAAAAAGGAAACCAAAACCATCCCATAATGCATGTTTTAAAAAATAAATAGAAAGATTATCCAAATAAGTACCCAAAAGAAATTACTTAGGCAGTTGCATAATAACCAATCCAAATTCTACGATAATAATGTACAGAATAGTCCAAAAATTCAATATGGAAACATGAAAATTAGTTTTTGAATACATAGGGTGATCATACATGTATACTCATTAGTATTACACCCAAAGTGTACATGTGAATTTTTACTAAGAAACTAGTGAGAAAATATAAGAGAAAACCACACCTAAACTGGTCAACTATCCAATTCCAACCTCACCGAGGCATGCTCACCAATAGTGCACCCATGTATAATAATATAAAAAGAGTAATATCAATAAAATTGAACATTATACTAATTTTGTACTAATATTCATCTCTCACACCCCAACATCTTACATCCTGGAACCCCCATCTATTCTACAAGTTAATGCTTTCTAAATACACTTTAGAAACTACATCATGCTAAGAACCTCGACTGAAATTAGATAATTTCATACCACCTGAAGAAACCTGGGTCACCACATCACATTTTAACCACTGCCAAAATTAGAATACTAGGGTATTATGAACATAAAGGAAACCAATTTTGTGTGCTTCTCATGCCATGCATGATTCCTACTATAAGACAACTCATAAATCTCATCAACCCAAACATAAATACACTATCCAAAATCCAACACAACCAATGTATAAAAGCATCACATTTAAGAGAGAGCAGGGATGAGGGGGTTTCTATCCATATTTCCTCACCATATTAGATGTTGAAAAAATAACCCCATCCCCAAAATATTTGAGTGTCTCCAAAAAGATCTTGATGCAGGTGGGGTGCATATAGAAATCATAATGTAAATATAACATTTAAAATTGAAAAACATAAGCCCAACCCTATAGTTTTCAATAGAAATACCATCTCTATCCCAACATATCCAAAAGGTCCTCATAACATCAACAAATTTCAATGCAACTTCTAAATGCATGACACCACACGAACATTCCAAAAACCATAATCCACTTTCACATATTCTTTTAAAGTTATTTGATATTATCAGTTTTCTAAATAAACATTCATATTTATTTATTAATCCCATCAATTTCACATTAAGCATCAACCACTTTAACTAAACTTTACACTTTAATTCATTCGTTAATTATCCATTCCTATCCATATCATTTTATTTTAGGTATTAAAAATATATCCCATCACTATTGGGAAACTATCATAGCATGAAAAAACACAACAAAAACCCTTCCTTATCTTTCTAATAAGCCCCAAATTTCCATTATTTCAAATCACCACCACTTCTCATCACAAATGCCACATCAATAAAAACATCTTATCATAAACACCCCACACACCACAACTGCACTTCAAAACCAAATTCCATATATTTACCACATATTATTTTATATGTAAACAAGGTAATTTTCATCACATGTAGTTCTTTACTATTCAAGGGAATTCTCACACAAACCATAATTTCCATGGGAAACAAATTTTTTAGTTATATATACATTGCTAGCCAATTTTATTTAAGGTGCTATAAAAAAATCACAAAATAAGGGTTCCATAGTCATGTAAACTATAAAAAAATCCAACAATGGATATGATATTCAACAATGGAATAAAAAAGTATAAACCCAATAATAATAATCACTTTCTCTTTCTAGGATAATATTTTGATTTTATAAATTTAAACAACATGTTATAATAAGAATAATAATTATATAGGCATGATATAATTTTCTTTAGGGAAATAATTATCTACAATAAAAAGAAATTAGGTTAAATATTGGTGAAACTCCCAATTCTCTTCAATTTCAGTTATCCATTTCATTATCTTCATCAATTTAGTGAAAAATACCTCCCCAACGGAAATTAAATCATGATACCTCTTGCATGTAAAACTATAAGAAAGGTAAAGGATCCCATACCTGATGTTTTACCTTAAAGATGATAATAACCAAGAAATGAAGGAGAGAAAAGGTTCTGGATTGCCAATAAATTACAAGGTAATAATCCATAAAATATACTAAATCATGATGACCTGAAGAGAGGGTCCTGAGGTCATCTAGATGAGAATAAAAATTAATTAATAATGAATGGGGAATAGGTTTAGGTATTTATAATTTCACAAAAACACATATTTTTAATATATAAATATTAGAGCATTCAAAACCCTCAATTTAATTTTATATAACTCAAATATTTAATTTAGAGCAATTAAATTCTTCATAAAAGTTTTTTTTAATATAAATGAGCCAAAATGATTTAATCCCAAGGTCTTAGTTATTTAAAAACATTGAAAAATGATACTGAGTGGTAATGGATCAAATAAGAAGTGATATTTATAAAAATAAGGAAAACTTTATACCCATACAAAATTAGGGGGTTCTACATAATGGTAACATTTTTGTTACCCTTACACAGTGCTAATGAAGTTCTCACATAATATTAGATTATGATTACTCTTACAGATTCTTTAAAAATCCTATATTACCTTTTTGTAAGGTAGGTGGTCGGTGTAAGGTTAAATGTTTTTACCATGATGCAGTGCTATAATGTGGCTCAATTAAGGGTAGATTAATCTAACACAACATTCAAAAGTGATCCTTAATCTTATATGATATTCGGGTAGACCTTACACTGGCTAAATTATAATTAGTTTACCATTATGCAAGACCCAATCCACATTTAAATAGTTGAGGACTACCCTTTCATAGTTAGGGTTACCATTCTATAACACATTGGATTTTTAGATTACCCTTATGAAATAGTTCAAAAATTAGTCTTAACTTCATGAAATACCAAAAAAACAAGGTAACCCATGCACAAGAATTAAGAAATCATGCTTAGCTTTGTACAGGCTACCAGGACATTTATGCAGAACATGGAAGTACCCCCTTACCCTTACAAACACCTTTAAAATATGAGTTACCCTTACATGGAGGCATGGTCATGTGTAAGGGTAAGAATAACCTTAAAAAATATCAATTTCTGTTTTTAAAAACCTATAAATAATAAATAAAATGATTTATTATTACTTTAAAATTCCAATACACTTCCAAAAATGTTAGAATAATTTTAAAAATTTATAAAATAATTTTTGAATAAACATTTAATACTTTAAAATTACTTCTGTAAATTGAAAATCACTTTTAAAACTACTTTATAAATCATTTTTTTTAAAAACAACATCTATGATTTATAAAACTCCAATTGAACCATTTAACACCCCAATATGGAAAAGGAAGGATTGAGAATATTCCAAACTATTATAATAGATACCTCCAATACTATTCTCATCCATGAAGTTTTTTTAAAAACCAAGATAAATAAAAAGGGAAGAGGTGTAAAGAAACTTCCCATGAAATACCTCCCATAAATATGAACAAAAATGAAAAATTTTCCCTATCAAATAACAACCTCGAGTTAGCTACCTCACACAACCATCCTCACAACCATTATATCCTCTACATCTACCAACAAAACAATTTTCACAACCAACACACAACATGACCCTAAGTACAAAAATTAATTTAATCCAATTTCAATATCAAGATATTATATGATTTGGATGGAACAAACTTTCCTGCGAAGTTTTAAAATGTGTCATGGTATAATGTGTCTTGATTAGGAAAGGGTTATACCATTTTTACAATCTTGAATATATAATCAAACATCATTATCAAGGAAAAAATGAATGTCTCATAAACCAATAAGATTCCTGAATCATATCATAAAATAAAACAAATTAAGAAAAAATCAAAATAGATTTGGGTATTGGGAATATATCTGTGTATCAAACTCCCAAGTACTCTCCTCCATTCCACCATGCCTCAAAAAACATAAACCAAAGTAATGGTCTTTCTATGTAGAAAATTATCCAAAAAATCCTGGATCTCCAATTTTCACTTCGTGAACATTGTATCTTACTCAATATCTAAATCCCCCAATTAAATGACATGGGATTCATTTTTACTATACTAGAAGAGTTGAGATATGTGGAAGATGTCATGGACCCTATTCATCCATAGCAGGAGTGCCAACGGACAAGTCACCTCATCAATTCACCTTAACACCTCGAAGGGCCTAAAAAACTTATGAGAGATCTTATTCTCTATACCAAAACTCCACTATGCACAATGAGGAGAAAACTTCAATAAAAAATGGTATCCCTCTATGAATTCTAGGGGAATAATCTTGTGATCAACATAATAATTCTACATTTCATGTGCTACCTTTATCCTATCATGAACAACCCTAACCTTATCTATCATGCTCTAAACCACATTGGTAATGAGAATTGATGACTCCCTAAACTCGATCCATCACAATAGTAAAATATATGTACACCCATAAAATGCCTCAAATGTGGCCATGTTGATGGATGAGTGGAAGATTTTTTTGTAATAAAACTCAACAAAAGGAATGTTCTTTTCCCAAAATCCACTAAAGTCCAAGATACATGATTATAACATATCCTCTTGCATCATAATGTTCAACTTTTTCTACTCATCTGTCTAGGGGTGAAAAGAATTTGTGAGGCACAATTCAATTCCAAACATATGCTAAAATCCTATGTAGACTTGGGAGGTAAAAACATTATATCAATCTATTACAACAATACTTTAAACTCCTTTCAGTTGCAAGAACTCATCCAAATATATCCTTTTTGATAAATCCAAGGCACATGACTCCTTAATTGCTCAATTGTGACCTAAATTCATCTTTTAATCCATGATTACCTAGATAACATCATATCATCCCTAAGATAGGTCAGATATTATGAATAATTCCATTGATATATAATCCCATTTCTACCCAGTAATATAAAAGGGATACAATAAACTACCATGAACATGGTACTTAGACTTTACTTACAAGAAAAACAGACATCGATCCCCAAACTCTGCCACTTCCAGTTTTTTCCTGGGCCACTAAAGATGCCACCTCAAACCATGGTACATATTAGATACTCTAGGGTGTGATAACAAAGGTTATATATGAAACTAATTAACAACTACCTCACATATCCCCATTGGAATAGATAACCTCCCCTAAAATATAATTATGTCCTAACTATACCTTTGAGGAATCAAAATGGCCAATGTGATCAAACATCACCTTTACCTTTGAGTATCTCCACAGATAATCCTCCACCTTCTACATCAAAGAATAATAAACTATCATTTGAAATAAGAATCTTCCTCCATAATCACCCGTACATCTAGGTGTAGGGATTCCAACTCTTTCATTTCTCACCAACCATCTTTAGACTCATAAACAACATCCCTTCATGGATTCATTTTAAAAGAATCAACCTCAAAATTCAACTTTTCTAAGGTGTAGGAGATCTCAAATTCAAAATACTAGAGAAAATCTATACACTTCTGTTTCTATAGATTTAGACCATTCTAAGAAAATATACACCTCATTCTTTAGTGATCAATGAAGACAAAAAATAATTCTCCAAAGAGGTAATGTTGCCACAACTACAACACAAACACAACCGCTGCTAGCTCCAAATCATGGGTGGAATCGTTATTTTCAATGGGGAATAAAAAACTTGATCTATATGAGATCACTTCCTTATACTTCATTAAGAAACTTCCTAATCCCAGATGGGAATCATCATAGAACACATCAAACATTAGATCACAACCCGACGTAGAGGGGCTCGTGCCATGACGACCCCAAGCCCACCTATGATAGGAAAGGGGCTAGCGACTATCACTGAATAGTCATATCCCACAAATGGGAGTCATTTTCCTAATTACTTGTACACTTGGACACATATCCAAGACAAAAATTATGAAATGTAAAGACACCAAGTAAAAATGCATGCATACACTATGATCCCAGCCACAGAGTATGACAATAGTAAACTAGAAACTAAACATGGACAGAATACACAACCAACAAAAGAAAGAGTATGTAAAAGTTAATTCACAAGTTCCTGAAACTCATTCACATAAAAGCCCACATTAAGGGTAGGTGTAAGATAGCTATTTGAAGGCATAAATCACACCTCATCTATCTGATCTCTCTAAGAACCACCTAGTCCTGGTCCACTAAGAACTCTATTAAAGCATCGATCATCTGCAGAATACATGACACGTATGGGAAAAGCCTGTGTAAGTGTGAGTAAAAAAATACTCAGTAGGACACCTCAAAACCACAAAGTAAAAGACACAAAGGAAATACTATAAGAGAATAGTATATTCATCTCTACACAAGTATATGTTCATAACAAATATTCCAAGGATATCTACATATACTCATAAATAGACGCAAGGTAAAGAGGTAAGTTACAACCAATCACTACAACAAGATTCTACCCGAGGAACTCACATTCTGGGAGAACTCACTCCTTGAGCCATGATGTCATTAGAGACTCTCGTGAAGAGGTCCCACTAATTTGGTCCCCTCCCATAAAGAAATAGACTGTTCAAAGATTATAATATACAGAGAGGAGATCCTTCGCAGAGAATACCGACAACCCAATATATATTATCATGTAATGTAGGGGATCTTTTTTAGAAAATACCGACAAACCTACTAATGTGGCTCATAACATAGGGTATCCTTCTCAAATAATACCAATTACCCTATTGATATGAACCACTAGATGAAGGAATAATTCCTTGTTCTCTAAGGTCACATCAATTCTCACAAAACTCCATCAATGGTGATAAAGGATTTATCCAGTCCCAGGGAGGGATACCATAACTCTATCCGAGACTCAGCCTCGAGAGGGTACTACTATCCAGTGATGTGGACATAATACCATACTGAACCCTTGTGGAAGGAACCAAGGTAAAATATCCACCTTTAATGGTCCAAGATAAAAATCCAACCAAGCCATATCAAAAGGATCTCCTAATCACAAGGGTTATAATGCCGTAGAAGGCTCGTCAAATAGAACTTCTGTTTGAAAGCTACACCCATTTTTGTGAAAATGGTCTGACTGGGGTCCATTCAGGGTCCAACCCGACATGCTAGACCTGGCCCGACCTAACCCGCCATCTGACCTGACCTGGCCCGGTCCCGTTCAGCCCAAACTGGCCTATTCTGCTGGGCTTGATAACATATGGACCTAATTCCCTTGGTCTGGCCCATGTTGCAGGCCAGTTTGCTGTGCCACATGAAATTCACCCCAACCACCTGCCTTTCGTTCTTTCACCATGTCGTGATGCATTCCATGCACCCCCCACCACACCTCCTACCCCATGGACTCACTTCCATGAGTTCCTCCAACGCAGCACCAAGCTACATCTCAGCTCATAGCTGCATACACGGTCTCGCCTCACCATGTTCACTGATCAACGCAATGACCTCCTACCATGGCCTAGTCCCACCAGCCACGTAGGCCCCTACGTGGCCTCCATTCCGTGTTCTTCCATCACTGGTTTCCCTGTAGGTGACCTTACCCTTTTGGCTTGCTGTCTTCCTGGACTGGCCATAGATTCCACCACTGGCTATCATTGGCCAGCTCTGCCATACACCATCAGACCACCGCTGTCATGCCTCACCAGCCCCTCACACCAGACCCACATCAGTGGTCCCTTATACAGACTACCAATCCACCTTCGGTGTCTAATTTCCAAAACGGTCATAGATCTGGGATACTTGTGATCCTTTCTACATAGATATAGCTTTATTTCTTGGTTTTCCTCCAATATAAGGGTCTGATTACATTTGGAACCACCCGAAAAGTTGATCTATGGCCACGGGGTCCAACAAGAAAAAAATAATAATGAGGGTGAGAGAGAATAATGAAGAACTCCCAAGGAAAAAATCTCATCCTTTGTACATTTTATCCTAAATTCATTAATGTTTGGAGGATGAATGAATATAATGCAATTATTTCTAATCTCCCAAATATAATCCCCATAATTTCACACCTCTCACCACTTGGTCTTCATATTTTCCACAAATAATTTATAAAAATAAATTTTGTAAAATCTGAGTCATTACATTCTCCCCACCTTAGGGCATTATGTCCCCAAAAGACAAACCAAGGTATACTCAAATAGATAAAGGTACTGAGAATGAATCTAGTCTTCCTTCTCCCATGTACTCTCCTGGAGATTCCTATGAAACCACCAAATGCACACTCAAAAAATTAATCACCAAAAAAGAATCCTGCCATCTTCGAACAAAAATTTAACATGCAAGCTCGTAACATGCCCTCCAGAACATGAATAATAGTCCAATCAGTCTGGCTTTCCATTTGTGGGTGAAACACTGTGCTCAAGCATTGTTGAGGTGAAAACATGTCCCTCAATCCCTTCTACAACTAGTATGTAATGTGAGAATCATGATATGAAACTATCGTAAAAGGGACTCCATGGAGTTGAACTATCACGTGCATGTAGAGGTGTCCCAAACTCCATACTAAACTCTACTCTCGAAATGCTAGGAAGTGGGCCAACATTATGAGTTTTTCAATGATCACTAAGATTGTATCATGTCCCATGGATTCATGTTATAAAATCATCATGAAGTCCATAGATATCCAATCACCCTTCCATTCTAGAACCTTGAGGTGTTGATTCAAACCTGTTGGAACCTGATTCTCAGCCTCCACTTACTGATAAATAAGGAATTGAGAGACAAACTCTATAACTCTCTTCTTCATTTCCGACCACTAGAACTGACATCGAAGGTCCTGGTCCATCTTCTCCCCACCTAGATGCACCGCCAAAGGGGACGTATGGAGCACCCTCAAGAACTCCACCCCTAACGCCCCCGACACCACTATGTGTTCTCTAAAAAGAACAATGTGCTCCCCAAATTCCAAATATGCATAAGGATAATTCCCTAGAGACATATAAGCATGTAAAGTCTCAAAGTTAGTATCTCCAAGATGTGCCTCCCTTACTCACTATAAGAATGGATGGGTGAAAACCATTGACTGGAGATAGGATGCCTTATCTCCATCCAAAATGGATATCTACAACAAGGACCAGTACTTAGATGCCTTGTTCAGTAGTTGTGAACTGGATCTCATGATTAGAGCATCTGCCACCACGTTTTCCTTACCATGGTTATATAAAATATAAAATTCATAGTCCTTGAGGGACTCTATCTGTCGACTCTATCACATGTTCAGATCCTTTTTAGAGGAGATATACTTGAGTCTCTTGTGGTCAGAGTAGAAGATAAAGCATTCTCCCATTAGGTAGTGTCGCCACATCTTTAATGCGAAGACTACCACTACTAACTCAAGTTATTGGGTCATGTAGTTATGATCATGTGGTCTCAAATGATATATACCATAGGATATCACCACTTACTTATACATCAGGAAATAACCAATCTTGGTCCTTGATTCATCATATAAAACACATACTCGAAACCCTCTTCTGAAAATATCCTGATAGGAACACTCTTCAAATCTCTACCTCAACACCTGTAGAATATCCTGGAACTACTCCATCCACATGAAAGGATACCCTATTAATGTCAAAACTATCATTGGTGATGCTACTATAGAAAATTTAGGTACTGACCTCTAATAGTACCCAATCAAACTAAGGAAACTCTACACCTTGGTAACAATCATGGGTGGTTCCAAAGCAATAAACACCTTTATCTTTACTGGATCCGCTGCAACGCCAGCCTCTAAAATGACGTGTTCTACAAAATTGACCCCTCATATCCAGAACTAAAAATTCAAGAGATTCCTATAAATATGGTTTTCTCGGAGTGTGTCCAGGACCATTCTCAACTGTATCATGTGTTAACCCTCAAATTCTGAGTATACTAGGATGTCATCAAGGAAGACCACCATGAACCAGTCTATGTAAGGCTAGAAGATACTATTCATGAGTCCCATGAACACTATCGTGGTGTTATTCATGAAAAGAAACATCAACAAGTACTCATAGTTGTAATATAAACATATTAAATCCATCTTATGTATGTCCTCATCCCATAATCTAAGATGGTGATATCCAGATCTAAGGTCAATCTTCAAGAACCACTCTGACCCTTTCAGTTAATCGAAGAGAATTTCCATCCTCAATAACGGATACTTGTTCTTCACGGTTACCTGGTTCAGGTATTGTAAGTCCACACATAACCTCAAACTCTCGTATTACTTCTTGAAAAAAAAAACTAGGGTTTCATAGGATGAAGCACCGTGTCTCATGAATCATATCCCCAATAAGTCTTCCAATTGTACCCTTATCTCATAAAGATATGTGGGAACTATCCGATATGAAGGTGTAGTTATCGGTGCCATACTGGGGTATAGATTAATATAGATGTCTACCTCCCTGTGAGGAGGTAATACTATAACATCATCAGATAATATTTCTTCATATTACTCCACCAATGTAGGAAACCAGGGACTCATATCAATCACTGCATCGAGGATCAGGCTATCCAATTGATGTTTTATCGGCTGCAACCTCCTATGTGTGAGTCAATCCTGCACTACTTGGGTTTCCTTTTTAATGTAAAAGGAAAACATGGTCCCATCACTGATGACACACCACACTCTTTTCCTAAAACATTCATTTTGAGCATGGAATATAGATAACAATTCCATAATGAGAATGACTTCATAAGGCCTCGATGAAACTATCAAGATATCCCAACCAAAACTTTCACCTCCAAGATTATGGTCACACTGTCAAAACTAGTGTGTGATCATAGAATACCCTCCCGTAAGAGTCTAAATCTTTGAGTCTCAAACACATTTCCTAGAAGGAAATGAATGACTAGTAAATGTGTCTATTAAAACTATAACTAAGGTGGAAAATACATAGATCATACCTTGAATCATCCCTGGAGCCTCGAGGTCATAATCCTCCATCATATGAATATAGCCTTGTCCCCATCCACTATCTCCCTAGGCCTGTTGTGGATCATCTAGGGGTGGTGGTGGTAACATATCGAAACATGGACCCTCTCCTTCTACTCTCTTGAATCATATAACACATCCGCCGTACTATGGACTGCCCTGGTCCTGTCTCTACCTCTACATCAGTGTTCCCTCGGTTATCTTTTGATCAACTATACGATGGGTCAGGAAATATCATACCATATATCCTTGACTGTGGAATGAGTAAGACCATCTGTCCCCTGGAAATATTTAAATTCCATCAGATCCCCTCTTGAAGTACCTGACTCACTTAGATCCCAGTGACTGCATTCGGATACTTACTACTAAGGTATCTACACATACCTACCCATTGCTGACTACCAATTTATGTATCTATCAAGCCAAGGAACACTCAACTGCCAAGGCTCACTCTGGCACCCCAACATAGGCAGGAAAACACAAATGGGTAATATTTTCTCGGATGTCCCTACATAGCCCTCACTCAAATGTCTGAGCCTTGATGTACCGATCATGTATCATATACATTGAGTACATGGAAAGGTTGGTATTCCTTGATGATTACTTAGATATCGACATGTCACCCAGATGGAGTTGTAGAATCTCTTGGATGCGCCTATCCCTGAGCTCATAAGTTGAGAACTCCTTTATGAAAAGGTTCTCAAACTATGCCCATAAAAGAGTCACCTAATCATAATATCATGTAACTAAACCCCACTATCAAACTACTAAGTTTTATAGAAGTATCCCTACTAGGACCACCATCTGATCTGTTGGATTCCTCACTAGATGGAAAAATCATATAATCTCCTCAAGCTAGTCCTTATCCACCTATGTGTCAGGCTCACCTTGGAACTCAAGGGGTCTCTACTGCCGAAACTCATGAAGTATGCTAAGCCTACACTCCTCACTTGCTAATATTGAGGGTACCGTGCCATTATCTATAGGTCGTGGGATGGGTGGTGCACCACATGGAGGTGATATATATGAAAAAAATACTTATACGGATGTCTCGTCACTAAGTGGATCACCCTCATGATAACGTAATGATTACATAGATGGATTTCTATGCAGAGAAATCCTATAACAAAAAGTGTACTACTGTCAATAGAGTATACCTGGTGAGTTGACTCAAGAAGGACATGAGAACACCCAAAAATCCTATATGATGTATGTACCAATATTTTATCTACAACCAGTGTTTTCAGGTACCGATTCTAAAAGTAGGTGTCTAGAGTATTGGTTTATGGATACATTGGATGCCAAACCAACACTGAAATCCATGGCCTGAAAGCTGAACTCAAAACACAAAACATTGTTTCCCCAAACCAAATTCACAGACTCCCAGTCCTTAAGTAGAACTAACCCGCTTTGATACCACTCTATAAAAAACTTTCCCAGAGGGGCCCTTTCCATGACTACCCTAAGACAGCCTTTGATTAGCTATGGGATGGAGACTAGCACTAAATAGGAATATCCCACACATGGGAGGAATTTTTCTAAGTACCTACACACACACACACATCCCCAAGCACAAAATTATAAAATGTAGAAACATCAAGTTAACAATTCATGAATACACTAAGATCCCAACCAAAGAGTATGAAATTATGAAAATTGAAGGTAAAAAGGGAAAGAGTACAATCCAAAAATAATAAAGATTCTATAAAAGTGAATGAAGAAGAACATGAAATTTATCTGTAGAAAACCCTACCTGAAGGGTTGGTGTAGGAAAACTATCTGAAGCCATAGGAGTATTCCTCGTCTATCTAATCACTCTAAGCACCACCTAGTTCTAGTCTACCCCAAATTCCATAAAAGTATCTGTCATCTACACAAGAACCAACACGTGCAGGAAAATATCATGAAGGGGTGAGTAAACCAATACTCAATAGAACACCCCAAAACCACAAAGGAAAATACACAGTGGAAATACTACAAGGTAATAGTATAGTTATCTATACACTGGTATATGTTCATAACACATATACCAAGGATATCTTGGTATACTCATAACCATCCAGAAGGTAAAGATGTAATTCACAACCAATCACCACCACATGCTTCTACTTGAGACATGATCATTTTAGGAGAACTCAATCCTTGATCCATGATATCATCAGAGACTCTCGTAAAGAGGTCCATCTAATTTGGCCCCCACTAAAATAGAAATAAATTGGTTAAAGATCATAATATACAGAGAGAGGATCCTTCCTAGAGAATACAAAAAACCCAATCTGTGTTAGCCATCAACGTAGGTGATCATCATTAGAGAATCCTAACAACCCTAATGATGTGGCTCGTAACGTTGGGAATATTTCTTAGAGAATACCAAAAACCCTATTGATATGACCCACTAGGTGGAGTACTAACGTCTTATGCTTTTAGGACACACCAATTAGCATAAAACACCATCAGGGGTGATAAAGGACCGATCTAGTCCCATGGAGGCATACCACAACTCTATCTGAGACTCAACCTATAGAGGGGACTACAATATAGTGATGTAGACATAATAACACACTGAAACCTTGAGGAAAGAACCAAGGGAAGATCTCCACCTATACTATTATAAGATAAAAATTTCACCAATCCATCTCAAAAGGATCACCTTGTCTTAAGGGTCCCAATGCCACATATATCTCATCAAACATACCTTCAATTTTAATGTTACCACTATTTTTGTGAAAAGGGTTAGACCTGGGTCTGGTCTTGGTATGACCTGACATGAAAAACACGACCTGGCCCATCAGACGACCTGACCAATTGCATTCAATCCAAATTTACCTGACTCAGCAGACGCGAACCGGCCCAGTCCGGTCTGACACAAACTATCCCAGCTCTCTAGGTCATCAGAGCGGCCCGAATTCCCCTGATCCGGCTGGTATTATGAGCTGGTTCTTTATTCCGCACACGGTCCACCCTAATCGCATGCCTCCCATGATAATGTGGTGAACTTATATGTTCTATGTAGCTGAACTACCTCACCGACTACCCTGTGACCTCACTACTGCAATTTCCTCTAACGCGGCATCGAGCCACATACCAGCTTTCCGTCACATACACAGCCTTACCTCGCCACGTTCCCCGATTAACAACATGGCCTCCTACTGCTGAAAACACCAACCAGCCACTTCGGCCTTGAAATGGCCTCCTTATTGCGTTTAATCTCCACTGGCGCCCTGCTGGCTCACCATTCTCTTGGACTAGCTGGACCTTCCACCTCCAATGATCATTGACCGCTTACAGCATACACCGCCACACTACCGCCGCTGTACCTCACTGGACTGACGCATTGGACCCACATTGGTAGTCCCTTCTATGAACCACCAGACCACCTCTAATTCCTGGTTTCCAAAATGGTCGTAGATCTAGGTTCCCCAGGACCTGATCTATACAGATCAAGATTTCATTCTCAGTTTTCCTCCAATTTAGGGGTCCAATAGCATTTTGAACCATCCAGAAATTTAATCCATATCCATGTGGGTCCAATTAAAAATAATGAAGAAAGGGGGTGTGATAAAAGCACAAAAAACTCCCAAGGAACGAACCTCAAACTTTTTTCATGTCGTTCTTGATTCATTCATGTTAATTTGATGATTAAAGAGAATAAAATTTGGTCTAATCTCCTAAAAATAGACCCCACAATTAAATATCCTTCCCACAATGATCTAACTATGGGGAAACCTATTTTTTGGTTGATCTACATTCATCTTTGGTTCTAGAAATATGGAAAGAATAATCAAATAACAACACCCTACCTCTTTGGGTCCAAAAACTGATGAAGAACAGATTTGTGTCATGATCATTGGCATGATACTTTGATTTTTCTGTGCACTAATCATCAAACCACGATCTGGTCATAATTTAACAAGGTAAATCCTCTAATCTCTCCCTAGAGGTTCTCTAAAATTCCTAAGGTTATGCGGCTAACCTTGGTATTTATGAATAATGATTCTTTTAAAGGAAATAGTTACTACATCACCAAAATAATTTATCTTTAAATTATTTAATGATAATTATGTCCTTTTGGGGGTTTTCTACAAAATAACCTCATAGACTAAAGTTAAGTTTAACCTAGGGAAAAAAACAACATTACAAACTTAATAATGGTCTCATATTTCCAATCTGAGTCTTCATTCACGAGTTATTAAGATTTGAAAATAAAAAAGTTTTGTATTTAATTATTTTATTTACAGTTACATCAAAAAAAATATCTTTCACAGCTGACCCACCCCAACTGATAATAGGGATCACCTAAGGAAAAGTCTATACTCTGAACACAACAGTGCCCTCAGATTTCTAATCTGAGCACCCGTTTATGATTTATTCAAATTTTTCCAGAAAACTATGTGAACTTTATATTAAAAAACTTAACATTTTTCAAAGAACTATTCTAGGAACACCAAGCCTTAGAATTTCCCATTGTATTATCTCCTGGTATTACAAATTACACAAAATAATTTCTAAAAATAAATTTGGGAAAATCTGATCCATTACACATCACATCCTCTACTAGAAACTACAACACTAGAGCATTAATCAATCTCTCTTTTAGGTAGTCAAATGATCCCTGACACCAATTTGTTCAGATAAATGCTTGGTCCTTCTTGGTAAAGGCTACTATGAGGGCCAAATAAATGAGAAATCAGATATGAAATTATAGTAGTATCCCACGAGACAAAGAAAACTATGAACCTCTATCACATTATTGGGTGCTACCTAAGAAATGAATGCCTTGATCATTGATGGGTCCATAGAAACACAATGATGAGACACCATGTTCCCAAGGAAATGAACCACAAAATTCTAAAAATTAAACTTGAAAAAATTTCCATAGATCTAGTGGAATAAAATGACCTTGAAGCCAAAACCAAGATGAATAGCATGCTCCTACTTTGACTTTGAGTAGATTAATATTTCATTGATGAACATGACCATGAACTAGTCTATGAACTCATGGAACACATAGTTTATTTGCTCCATGAAAACAACCCATGTCAATCATAACACTAAATGATATGACCATAAACTCGAAGTTACCATACATGCAGCAGAAGGTAGTCTTTGGGATAGCATGATCCTCCACCCTGAACCAGTGATACCCAGAATGAAAGTAAATCATAGAGAACCTACCGTCTCCTATCAACTAGTTTAAAAGATGATCAATCCTCATAAGTGGGTATAAATTCATGATCATCACTTTATTTAACATCTACTAGTCTATAAAAAACATAATACTACCATCCATATTCTTGGAAAATAACATGGTAGCACTATATGCAGACACACTATGCTAGATGAAATCCTTTTACATCAAATCATATATCTAAATCCTAACTTCTCTTAAATCATTGGTTTCCTTCATAAAGGAGACAAAAAATCCTATAATCATCTATATGAAAATTTATCCTGAAATTGATATTATGTTGTTGGGGTAGTATCAAAACCTCCTTGAAGAAAACATCAAGAAATTCCCAAATGACTTCGAGAGCCACTTCCATCCTAGCATCTTTCGATTATAATAATAACTCTACCATCAAAGAATTAATGGGATCCAAACATTTATTTACAAACTAAAAACTCCACTCAATAAGAAAAAATACATGATGACTATTCACATATGAGAACAAAATTCTCCTATGAAATAATTTGATAATTGAATTTTTTTTTTGAAAAATTGATGCTAAGGATGACATCATTAAACTTGATCTATAGAAATAAAATATCCCCACTTGAATGATGTTCCTCATCACCAATATACAACTTTGGAACACAATAAAAAAGCTAGTCTGAATTACAATAGGAATAATAAACACCAGGGGAATGAGAAACCTCACGACACATTGTCTTAGAGCAGAAAATATAGAAGGTGAAATAAAGTAAAGAAAATTTCTTAAATTAAACTATTCATAAATAGGGGTGGATGATAACCTAATAATACATAAAATGATCTATATAACCTCTAGCATTGGAATATCCACAATATTGAACTATCCATAATTGGATCCCTAAAAGTTATATTTAATAACACCTCTATAAATGATCTTAGGTAGGGACCCTAAAGAAAAGGAATATCCTGAGGTCAACCTCTACCCACCAAATATCCTCTCAACTAAGAATTAGCCTTTTTCTCTTGCAGCTGAAATAGACTCACTTTTGGAGGATACTAAGGATGTATATGAACCATGCCACCTTCAACATATTGGGCTCCAAGAACTACATGAAACTGATTTGGGTGATGAACATGACCTCCACATACATATCCCAATGAACCCAATCCCCAAGGAAAATAAACAAAACAAATAGACCTAAAACTATAGAAAGGAAGTTCATGCGGTTGACTCATATTTGGTTGAAACCTTGATGGACTTGGGACTTGAGATATTCCATTGAAAAATATTCCCCTTAAGGAACCAAAATACTTACCATCTAATAGTAAACTTCCTAGTGAATAAATATTTTTGATCACCTTTATTTTCTTATGTACTCCCAATGATGATAGAAGCATGTAATAAGTAACAAAATAATGGATAAAAGGGTAAAATGACTCCTCAAAACACTACACAAGTTATTCTTTATCAGGAAAAAGATCTGGGTCAAAATGAAAAATATTCTCAAACTTCATCCCAAGATATCACACATAAATTATCCCCTATTGAACACAGAGAAACTATTTTATCCTTAATTCCTTCATGGATGATGATAGGAACTCAACTCAAAACTCCTTCTAAAAGTAAAACCACAACACATCTTTATC
This sequence comes from Viscum album, assembly GCA_963277665.1. Classification (NCBI taxonomy): domain Eukaryota; kingdom Viridiplantae; phylum Streptophyta; class Magnoliopsida; order Santalales; family Viscaceae; genus Viscum; species Viscum album. Next base: position 661,795,547 of record OY728140.1, read on the forward strand.
CTCATAGTCACTAAGATATATCACCCACCAAAGACTCGCAACTCCTCACATATAAATAATTTCCAATGAGACCCAATAATATTCCAATTATAGTATCAAATTGAAGGTGATATCAATCTCCTCCAACCAGTGCTCTATTTCTAGATCAATGATTCTTCTCTTAAACCTTTCTAAATAATTATGTTGGAAGGCGTACAACACCATATCCCATGGAATCTCCTTGTCAATGAGATCAATATTCCAACAATCAAGCATGTAATAATTCCCAAACTAAACATACTAAACTATATACAGATGACATATAATATCCATATATGAAAAGGTAAAAAAATATATCATGATATCGATAGTATGGAATTTTATTTATACTTATTTAATTCATTTTAACTTTCCATGATTACCCTATTTATATATAAACATTGAAAATCATGATACATGTACCCCCTAGTTCTATACCATATAAGAGGTGTTACATAACTTGTCTGTTTTGTATACATTGGGTACTTACATTAGATCATGGGGGTCCATAAAATCTTATGTCCTATATAGTCTTCTATAGCCTATGTCATGCACCAAGATCAATTGAAACCATTTCCCCACTAGCACATGATATCCTCGTAGTGGCTAACTAAAATGTAAACCAGATCTCTCAACCAAAACCATTAATAAAACTATGTCAAAACCCCCCTACAAAGGAAAATCTTCTAGGTTGGTAGTGAATGAAGGGATATAATGATGCCTGAGTCCCACCTTCAGTAGGCCCCAAGTTGGTGACTAGCACAAAGGGTATAAAACCTCACATATGGAAAATATTACCCTCCAAGATAATGTAGGATTGGGAGAAAGGATATCAAAAATCAATAAAATTCATTAAATAATATAAAATAAATGAAACCAAAACCATCCCACAATGCATGTGCAAAGAAAATAAATACAAAGAGTTTCTAAATACATGCCCAAAAGAATGTCCTAAGGCATCAACACAAAAAATACTCCAAATGTTGAGATAATAATTTCTAAAATGGTCCATGAAGTCCTATTGGAAACCAAAAAAATAGATTATATATATATAGGGTGATAATACAAATATACTCAGTAGTATCACACCCAAAGTCTATTTTGAATATTTGAAAAGAGTATAATAGTACACTAGTGAGAAAACAACAGACCCAATAGCACCTAAATGGTAAATTATTCATTCCCAAACTCACCAACACATGATCACCAAATAAACCATCTAATTATAATAATATAATAAGATTCATGTTGACAAATAGATACCCCATACCACTTTCCCATTAATTTTCTAGTCTCACTCACCAACGCCGTACATCCTAGAACTCCCATCTATTCCAAATGGAATCCTTCCTAAATAGACCTAGGCAACAATATCTTTCTAAGAAACTTGAATGAAACTAGCCATATCATCCTTCCAAAGAAACATGGTATGGAACATCATATCTCAAAAACTTTCAAAACTAGAATAAGAGGGTATAATGATCATGAAGGACATTGACCTTAGGTCCTCCTCTCAACATGCGTAACCCCCACTATAAGTCACCTCATAAATTTTATCAAACCATCCATAATTTTAATATATCCATAAGAAATAATTGCACATGTGTAAGGATATCATTTAGAAGAGAGATTAGGGAATAGGGGGAAACCATCCATGTATCCCCAAAAATCATTGATGTTGGAAAGACAACCCGCAAAACATTTGGGAGTTGAAACATATTACTAAAGATGGGAGGGGTGTGTATAGAAATCACAAAGGAAATAAAATATATAATAGTAACACACATAAGCCTGATCAATGGCATTTCAATAAGAATATCATCTATCTCACAACAATGCCAAAAGGGCCTCACAACATCCCCTAATTCCCCTTCTACTTCTAAATACACAACACCATAAGGACATGTGGCAAACCAGAAGACAATTTTCACTTTTCTTTTTAAGTTAAGTAAAATTATAGGTTTTCCCAAATACCAACCATATTAAAAAAATAATTTTTATATTAAGCATCAATCAATTTAACCAAACTTCCCATTTTAATTCAAGTGTTCATTAACCATTCCATCCCATACCATTTCAGTTTCATTATTAGAAATTTATTCCATCACTATCAGACAACTAGAACAACATCACACAAAAAAAAAACCCTATCATTATCCTACCAAAAATATCCTCATTTCCATTATTTCACATGACCACCACTTCTCATCACAACTGCCACATCAAACCCATATCTCATAGCATCTATAACACACATCTCAACCACCATTCACAACTTCTTTCAACATATTTCCCAAATCTTATTTCAAATTAAAAAAAGGTGATTTTAATCATATATACTTTTTTACTTTTCAAGGATATTCTAATAAGAATCATAATTTCCATGGGACTCCAGTTAATTATATATATATACATTATTATCTAATTTCATTTAAAGTGATAAAAAATCACGCAATAAGGGTTCCAAAATAATATAAACTATTTCACAAAAAAATCCCCCAATGGTCATGATTATTAGAAACAGAATCAACAAGTATAAACCCAATGAAAATAAAATAAAAGTGTTAAAAAATTATTTTACTTTTCCCTCCACATATAATTTAAATTAACCCCATAATTATCTTTATGTGATAATTACTTTCTATTTCTTAGACAATTTTTTGATTATCTAAATTAACACAACATGTGATAATAAGAATAATAATTATGTGTGAATGCAATAATATTTTATATAGAAACAATTATCTATAACATGATAAAATTAGTTAAAATACTAGAAAAAATAATCACTCCAATCAATTTAAATTAGGCTATTAATTATCATAATCAAGACAACACAAAATAAATTCCTAAGGGAAAAAATTCATGATCTATACCATATGTACAACTAAAAGTAGGAAGAATCATCACATACCTGGTATTTTACCATGAAGAACATATTAGCCAAGAAATATAGGAGATAAAAGGATTTTCAATTGTAATTTTAAAGAAAGAATCCAAAAAATTTGTTGAAGCGTAATAACCAAGGAATGTGTCCCGAGGTAATTCAGATGAGAGGAAATGCTAATGAAGAATGAAGGGATATGGGGTTTGGGTATTTCCAATTTTACATCAATGCATATTTAGAATATATAAATAATTATTCATTTGAAACCCTTAATTTAATTTGGTATCAATAAATTATTCAATTCAGATAAATTAAAATCATTACTAAGATTTGATTTAATAAACATTAGTCCAAAGGATTTAATACCAATCTTTTTGGAATTTAAGATCATTAAAAAAGGATTCCGGGGGTTATTGATCAAAGAATAAGGTAAAAATCAGAAAAATGGGGAAATTTCGCTACCCATACACATGTATGGGAGTTTTACATAATGGTAACTTGTTTTACCCTTACACAATGTTAAGTGAGGGCTCACATAAGGGTAGTTTAAGCTAACCCTTTTACACAGTTTAAAAATCATACATTACCTTTTTTTCAGGGTAGGAAGTCTATGTAAAGTTAACTTGCTTTAGCCTTAAAAAATAGTATACCAAGGCTCACATAAGGGTAGATTACATTTATGAAATATTTAAAAGTAATCCATACCATTATATGAGATTCAGGTTACCCTTACACAACCTTCAGTATAACTATATTAACCTTAGGTGAGGCTCAAGCTACCTTTACATATGAAAGGACTGACCTCACACATATAGGGATACCTTTACGTAAAAAATTAAAATTTTAGCTAACCCTTATGCAACAGTTCAAAAAATAGGCCTTACTATTATGAATTGTAGAAAACTAAGGTAAACCTTATGCAAGCCTTTTGAAATCAAGTTTACCTTTATACCGGCTAAAAAGAAAGTTATAAAGCACATGGTAACACCCCTACCCATTATCACACCTTTAAAAAGTTTATTTACCTTTATATAGAGGCATGTTCATGCTTATGGGTTAAACTAACCTTAAAAATTTTTAATTTTCATTTAAAATCTCCTATAAATAGTTAAGAAAAAGGATTTATTAATACGTTCAAAATTTTTAAACACTTCTCAAAAATTTATAATCATTTTAAAAATTTAGAAATTAATTTTTAAACGAACTTTAAATATGATGAAATTACTTAAATAAATTGAAAAAAATATTTATAATGACTTTATAAATTTTAAAATCAATTCAAAACAACTTTTATGATTTATGAAACCATTCCTATACCACAAAACACCAAAAAAATAGAAAAGGAAGGTTCATGAATATTCTATACCTTTACATTTGTATGTTAAGTTTTTATTGATTAATTAATCATGTCATGTTTTTAGTAATTTTTGTTATTTTATCCATCTCATCAGATGAAATTTAATATACCGGATACCAATGAAGTCATTAAAAAATGTTTACCTCTTCCTTTTAGAAGGGGGATATATTTTAAATCAATGAAAAAAATAACATTACATTTTTGGTGAAAGTAAAAAAAATGAAAATCTATGTAATAAATATAGTTTTCTGTATGAATGTAAATGAAAAAGTTTACTGAAAGTAAACAATGAGATTCATTTTTGGTAAGTTAAATGTCAAAATTTTGAAGCGTCTCTTTGTATAATATTTAAAAATGATCATATTAATGATTTTTATCCTTAATTAATAGGAGTTAAGGATATTTTATCCTGAGATCCAATCAAAACACATAAAAACTCAAACATTATCTTATGGTGGGTATTCATTATTAAACGAAATAATGTTGCATCAAAAATTTAAAAAATTTGGAGTTGAGTCATTATAACCAGAAGATAATGCCTCTACTTCCCCCCAACTAGATATAAAAAATGTAAAAGGGGTTATATGTTCAAATTGGTTCTGTATCTTACCGATGAGGTGAAGGATATAACTGAAAAGTTTTTAAGAAGTTATTTAAGTTATTTTTTAACTCTATTTTTTTTAATTCAATAATAAATCTTCCAAATATTCTATACATGATTACATTGAGGAGAAGTTAACATAGTGGGTATTTATACATGAGGGTAGGAATGATATTTTGATAGTTGTATTAGGGAATCTAGAACACCTGAGTCACATATATGGGTACTTGGTGGGTGTATTAGTTTAAAAAGTGTTTGGTAATTAGAGAATTTCTTTATAGAAGGATGTTTATAATAGAAAAATGGATATTTTAGAATCTAAGGTTAAGGATTTGTGTGATATGATCATGGAGAGGATTAGATAATTAGTTCTATAAATTTTTACCAATTTATAAATAGGGTTTAACAATACAAATCCCACTTCACCCTCATCTACATATCCAACTCCTCCACCTCTTTATGAATATCCCACTCCTCCAACTCCTTCTCCATAACCTCTAATCTAATACGAGTTATATCTTGAGGATACCCAATATCATATTTTAGAATATGGAATCATATATTACTTTAGGAATTCCCTATATCACTAATATATGTATATTGATTAGTATAGGGTAACAATATAAGATATTGTAGATGTGCCAAATAGAATACGATTTCCTACTAACGAGGTTTATAAAATTAGAAGAACTATTGTACATTTTTAATTTGAGGATCTTGACTTGTATGAAAACTTTCAACTAATTTACACATATAGTATATACCTTATTTTATATTTTTGTTATTTTTTTAATATATATATATATATTATAGGAATATGTTAAAGGTAAATACATATTCTATAGAAAAAAATAAGAATTCCAAGTCCCCATCGACTTTGTACCATATTTATGAAGAAATTTAAAGATTATCATCATATAAATTTATGCTGAGGGATACTTATGAAAATCTAATGAACACTGGAATTTAGGGTGTGATTATACATTGATAATTTATAAGAGAAATATCATGGAGCTTCAAACAACATATATGGTGGGTCCCCCAGTGATGAAAATTTTTCCCAAGAAAGTTTATTGTAATATTTATTTCAATTTTATAAAATGATATAACTTCACAAATATATTTTTTATTTTTTATTTTCATACTCTTTTATTTTCAGTTTGAAAAAAATAATTATATTTATTTGTGGAATGATAATTTATTTCTCCCCTAACCCAGACAATATAGGATAATGAAAGGATAAATCATATATCTAAAAGATTTAAGAATTATGGAATAAAATGTTGGAATCTTTTTGATATCAAAGGTTATGAATAATATATTTCATAAAGTGTTATTTTTCATTATTAAATAACCAATCATATTTTTTTTATATGAGTGGCTATTTGATGTCAGGTGCTTTTTATCCATATGAAAGGAAATCTTATTAGTTATTCTCTATATATGGGGATGTGTGATAAATCTTCAACGAAGTATTAAAGACGTATGTTTGATTAGTTTAAAACTTATATATTATATTATCATTATATTTTACTTTATATTTATCATTTTTAAATAGGTAATTAGATCACTAAAATGAGATAAAGAAAAATAGGAAAAAAATGATCAAATATGCGTGTGAGGAGGTGAATTCATTTTTAAGTATTACAATTTAAAAAATAATTAAATTTTTATTTTCAATTGATAATTTATTTTAAAATAGAAATTAAATAAACAACATGGACTCATCATATGCGAATATAACGTTTTAATATTTATGTATGAAATAATAAAAATTAGAATAGTTTCAAAATTTAAGAAGGTTAGATTTTATTATAACATTTCATTTTATTTATATTGACAATATGTTGAAAATAAATATTGAATACTATTTATTATAATTTATATAATCTTTATTATCCTTTATTTTATAGTGGAAATGAGTTAAATCATTTTTGGGGAGCATGAGTAGATTAATTTTTAGCTCTAATTATGTTATATTTTATATAGATTTTGAAAGATTAAACTTCAATTACAATAAGTTGTAATAAGAAAAAATTGTTATGTAAGTATGTGTTATAAAATTTTACATTGTTACTATTTTTTGGTATTTTTTTCTTGAGCGTCTTGTTGTTATGCATGTATTTTTCCTTACTATTTTTTAACAATTTTTTTAGAAAATATTTTTTACATGAGTTATTAAATAATCAATGTCTAAATAATCATTTAACATAATTTATTTCATAACAAGAATGAATTGTTATGAAATTTTAGGTTCTTAGGGTAATTTATACATTGGTTCTAAAATTAATCAGTTTTAAATAATGATTATGACATCATCTATAATTACATATAGAAAAATATTATTTTTCACATAACTAATAAAGAATTATCTCAATAATTACCATTAAAAATTAATAAAAACAACATCAAACCCCTTTTATACACCAGTTTCCACATCATTCCTACCCTATGGCATTAAAAAACTATCAACTCTTTTTAAATAAAAGCTCTATAAGTTTTTAATGATTAAACCTTGTTAAAGGAAAAATGTTTTCTCCAATGATCTCATGTATAGAATTTATCATAGAAAGGTGTAATTTTTAGAATGAAATAATTATAAAGTAAATGATGCTTTCCATAATTAAAAACATTTCCAAAATATTTACAATTAGGTTCCAACTATCTTAATAGATTTTCAAAGTTCTCCCTACCAGAAGTAAAATCAGATAATAGATTCTTTAGATTAATATATTTAGAATTTTTTTGACAACTAAGATCCCAATATCACTAGCTAAAACAAAAAATATATTTACTATCTAAATAAGAAGTAATTTTAATAATTATTCTATCAAATATAGCCTATTCTACCTTAGTTAAATCACAATCCTTCACGTGTTTTTTTTCTCTAGGTATGTGACATGTATATCCATTTCTTAAAATGATGGATAATAATATTTATTATTTTAGAAAAATGTCAAAAAGAATATTAAGATAATGTTAAAAGTGAATAAATGGTTACTTTTCCCATGAAGAACATTTTATTTCATGGTGAATTTTCATAAAAAACTAGTATGTTTCCAACTATTATCACTTTCTGAACAACTGCTACTATGAGAAGATGGATCATAACTTGAACTCTAAGTATTTATTATATCTCTAAAATATTTAATTCTTTTATACATGATTATCTTTTGGATTCATTATCTTTATTTTTCAATTGAAGATAATATAAGATGTTGTCTCCTTGTTTCTTACACATAAAAATTAACATTTTAATTTTTTTATATTATTTATTTATTTTTATAATTTTCATTTTGTTAAACTCTATGGAATTAATTTTCCTCTATAATTATATTTAAATGACTAAAAATATGATAATGTTCTCTTTAAAAACTTTTAAACAACTACTATCTTAAGAGTGTGTATAAGTCCTCTTCATATTAGTTGATTTAGATGTAATAATTAAAAAGTAAAAGCTTCAAAGATTGAAGAAAAAACAACTCCATTTTCCACTTCTCCTTATTAACATTACCCTTTATCGTATTTGTAAATTACATTAATCTTAGTAAGATACTTCAAACGTTCTATCACTATCTTCTTAGTTTACCATTATTTAGAAAAAATGTCAATTATATTATCAAAATTTTGTTCATATATAATTTCATGTTCAGTATGTGATTATGGAACATTAACTACCACCATCAAGATTTGTTCATTAGATATTCTGATTCACTCAAAAAAAAAAATTCTTGATAGCAACATCTTAAAATATATCTATAAGTCTCAAACACCTTGTAAGTACCAAAGTGTGTAACTTACATTTTTCTGTAAATGATGTTAGTGGTCTGAGAAGATGATATTTAACTATATATATTTCTCATAATCAAGAAAAGTAAAGTGTTTTGAATATTTTAATTATATTGATACTCCAACTTATCATCCCGAGTAAAAGCATAACTTTATTTCTCGAGAGTCTTGTTATTTGTTATCATCATCTGAAAATGATCAATTATAGTGTTAATAACTTATGTCTTCATAGGATCTCACCTGTTCTAATTTTCATCTTAATAAAAAATTGAAGGATTAATTAGATTTAAATTCTAAATAGTACTATTTGGTGTCCCTACTATAACAAACAAGAGATCTTCCCTTTTCTATATCTTAGTTTATGAAAATGAAAAATAACTCAAAAAACAAAGGGAAGAGTATGTTTTGAAGTAATGATACTAGGTGTATCATAAAAAATATAGAGTAAAGATATGATACCAGTTTTTTCAAAGATAGTACAATTATGGATACTTCAAGTGTGGGGGTGTATTGAAGTCGTAAAACTAACTAACAATTTTTACCCATTCACAATGGTAATTTATCTAGAAGTTTAACATATAAACAACTTATAGTACATGAAAATAATAAAATTGTTAAAATAAAATATTTGAAGTTAAAAAACTAAGCTGAAAGATGAATGATAAGAACATAAGAATAGAAAATTCATATAAAAAATACATATAGTCTTAGATAAAAAACTAAATAATCTTAAAAAGGATTTCATTACTGATAGTTTCAATTAACATGAACTATTAACTATTATCATAGATCAGTAAGAAGTTTAGTAACAAGAACCATTGTTTAAAAGTTCCTCACTCGTAAATTATTTGAGTAACCCATCAAAAGGTATAAGTTTTTTATAAGGAACTTCCTTGAAAAAACCATTGAAATCAACAAGCCCTATCATCATGATTTTCTTTGATAAGATTGATTAGAGAATATCCACCCATAGACTTCATTAAAATTCATAGTTTAGAATAATTTATATTCTACACTCAAATTCTCATAAATCATAATTATTTTAATATATGATTACAAAAATAAAATCTTAGTGCTTTTACAAGACTCACACAATCTGAAGCTACAATAAATCACACTAAGAAATACAATCCTAAGCACTGAAAAGTAATCACATGATCAGCAACTTCATAAAAGAACATATTCCAATTTTCATTCATTCTAATAGGATCAATTAAATTTATAAGAATTTTCATAACAAACTCCAAAGTTAATAATCGAGATATTTAGTTTCAGTTAAAACTATTTGGGAAGTTCAATCTATATTTTGTCAAAATTCTCAGTGTGACTCCCCGATTCTACAAAAATTAAATAGATCAATAAAGTTCACCCAATCTTATATAATCAGAAGTTAAGTTCTAAAAAATCAGAACATAAACAAAAACATCAATTAAAGTGAAAGTATTAAAGAAGCATGGGATGATTTATCAGAATAAAGGATATGGAAGATTTTATTATAGGAAAACAACTCAACATTATTTTTAGATGGCCAAAATAAAACAATATTCCACATGATGATCATTTTTAAGGCTTAAACACCAAGTCCTATGGTTTAATATCTTCATTAATCTATTTATCCTTTTACATATAGTGACACAGTGGTCCTCCAACATGCTTCCAGTCATCCAAGACCCATTCAAGAATAATAGTACCACGAAATTATCAATATGTTCGATGGATTCCAATATCCATTAGTAAATTTTTATCTCTAATTACCTATCCTCCAAAAAATATGGATAATTTGATTCTTTAGATGATAATTTTTTTACTAGATTCAAATATTAGATTCGTCACTAGTTTAATTATACTCAGACCATCATGAAACAACATTATGTTTTTCCTTCATTCCTTAGTTATCCTCCAATATCCCATTTATCTAGATCAACTCCTTTTCTGCTACCCGGATTACTATGTACTATGATTCTATCATGGATAGTTTAACTACCAGTTAATTTATATACATCCAACACATAGTTATTCACCTAAAATTGGATAAATAGCCATTATAACTTCTCCATGTGTATGCCACACCTCAAAATTCCAAATATTCTAACCCCTATAACATACCGACTATTCTAAAATAGAGTGACATGTCTGCTAATCCTTTAAGATACTAGAGTATCCACTTCACCACTTCCAAGTGTTCCCTTCCCATAGTATCCATGAACCCATTGATGATTCCCACTATATATTCAATGTATGTCCTCATAAAAACCATGAAATATATTAAGTTTCAAATTATCGATGCATATAGAACCGTTGAAATGTATACAAACTCATCTTCCATTATTGTTTCCTTATCTTTGGTAAAATTTAAAGTTCATTCCAGGGGAGTGGTTACATGATTATATTTGATCATTTCAAATATTTTCACTACTTTCTAGATCTATAATAACTGATACAAGAACAATGTTTTGGAACTCATGTCCCTATCCATCCCATATCCAAAACCCATTTAACAGAACCAAGATCTTTCAACTCAAATATTCTATAAAATTAAAATATTATACCTCAATATGACATATACTTAGACCTATAATTATCATATCATTAATATAGAGAATATTTATGATGAAGTTCCTATCACCAAACACCTTCTAGTAACAAAACTGTTCCACATTTCTCCTTATGAACACATTATTCACCATAAAGGAATTGACCATTCAATTATAATTCTTGGGTTCCAATGTTAGCACATACAAGATTTTTTTGAAACAACACACCATATTTCTTCTAGATTCCATGAATCCATCTAGTTTCCCTAGGAATATTTCTTCCTCTAATTCCCTATTAAGGAATGTGGTATCAAAATATATCTGATCACAATGTAAATCATCCATATAAACCATTATGACACCCTCTAATTCATTGGTATGTATTTAATTTTTTTATTTCATTATTCTTCTAATTTCATAGAAGATTCAGGAGTTAGTGGTTCAAAATAATGAAAAATGGGGAACCTAAATGGATCTTATAGTTAGTTAATAGTTAGCACTACCAATGAACCCCAACCATATATAGGGGGATAAGAGTTTACTATGAGGTTTATATAGTTGACATATTGTTTTCCAAAATATGTGATAAAATTGTGGAAGTGAACAATATTTATGGGAATAATCTAGAGAATACCACCCATTTAGTGCACAGTTTCCAAAACCTTGGTGGTAAACCGTGTGACCTACCTATATTTCTAAAAGTTGAAATTAAACTTTTTCTATTGTATGATTTTTAATAATTTATCCTCCCCTATTACCATTATCTCAACCTAGACATCTCCTATAGTGGGTTTAACTTCCTCGCAAGCTCCCATAAAAATTCTCCTTCAATTCCACAGATTTTCAGTAAGTTGAATCTTGATTCATTCTTAATTTATAAATACTTTTTATTATATTATCATATTTATATATTCTATCTTTGTATCATTTCTCTAATTGGCCGTGGAGGCCAAGTATAATACTATGGAAGATTTTAACTCATTTTTTTTTGATTTGAGGCCCTATAAAGATCCCTATCATGCCCTTTTCAAGATTTTGGGTGAAGGAATCAAAGTTTCAATGAATATAATGTTGGTGTCTCTATACAATTTATCTTTCCCTTAGAATACCTCTATTTATCGATATTATAATACTTATTTTATGATATTATGATTGAACTGCTTTATTGAGAATTAATTTATAACTATTATTTATGTTTAATGGTTTTATATTTGATAAATTGAGGATTTTTTTGGTTTTCATTATATCACAATTTTTATATCCATAATGTGGTTGATAAAATGATTTAAAGAGTATTTTGACTCCAAATAGATTTTGAAAAGATTTTTTAAAAAAGGATTGTTTTATTAATGATATCACCATACTTTATAATCCCATGTAATGTACTTTTTGATCTTGTGACTATTGGAGTTACCATTTTTTATATTATATATAATATGAATTATTAATTTTTATGTTCCCTTCGAGTTGATAATATAATGTTTTATGTTGTTATAATTGACTATTGATGAGTTTCACATGGGAGACTTGGGTAGATATTTGGGTAATTTTATAGGTTCCACACAATCTTAGGTAACAAAATTGGATAAGGACACTAGTTGAGGTTACTATAATAGCTAGAGGAATCTCAATTGGTGAGATAGAGAGGATACACCTGGGTTGGTTCTGTCAGGATTATAATTGGGGCCTGATGTTCTAAGGGTGAATTTTATGTTACCCATTTATTTTACTGTATATGCTGAATTTTAGAGGAAATGTGATGTATTATTGATATATTCCGCTGTTAATGTTGACACTTGATTCTTAAATGGTATTTATATTAGTTATATTTTATTGTTTCCATGTTCTTATCTAGTCTAAAATATCATTTTTTACAAAACTAGACATTTGAAATCGATTTCTAATTTCTTATTATTTTAGAAAATAAAATATATTTTTTTGATAATATTATTTTCAAACTAGTATTGAATGTTTTCATTATGAAAGATATTATATTGATTCATGGGGATGTACTATTGATATTTTTCTTAACACAATACATATATCATATGGGTATATTGAAACATTATTATGTCAGTTGTAGGTAATGGGTAAATTCCTAATTTCCTGGTGGAGCCTATTGATGAATCTATACTTCTTGGTATGGTGGTTGGTGGTGATTATGTGCCATAAGAATTTTTCTCACATAGATCATTTTAAAAACCCTTGAGTGATGATTTTTGATTGTTTATGGATCATCTTCTCTAAACTTATCCTTATTTTGGATTAATGTGTAGGTATATGGTGATGGCGTGTTACTTTATTTTTTATTTCAAAGGTAATTTCTAATTATTTTGTTATTATGCTTTTTAAACTATGTTAGGTTGTTTCATTTTTTTGAAACTACTTATTTGTGTTCTTGGATGTCCAGGTTATTGATTTTTCAATCTAGATTCCTAGGTGGAGTCTATGATGTGGTTTACATGTTTTAAGGGTGAAATCATTCCCAACAGTTCTATTTGATTATCACAGATCTTATTACCAGCCTATGGTGATCTAGAATGTTCCTCAGGCCTTATGGTGGATTTAGTATGGGATGGTAGGATGAATCAATCCAGTCTATTACAACTATTCAAGGCACTATCCTATTTACCGAATGATTAACAAATAGAAAAATAAATATGAGAAATCAAAACCTTCTATTTGGTGAAATCCTTTCACCAAAAGACTTTCCTTACACCATTTATTATTATTCATTTTTTATTTAAAATGGAACATACACCTATTTTGAAGCACTATTATGCTAGCAGGTAGTTCTATTAGAACCCATGTTCCAAACACATATAAGGAATCCATATCCCCCTTTATTAGTAACTCCTATGATCTAAATTCATTTTGACTTATCCCATATTTCTAGATTTTAGGTTCTCCACCATCTATAAAAATAAATAAGTGCATATCACTTAAAAACCTATTAACTAGTTTCATAGCTTTGTTATACCTATAAGATGATCTTAAGACTTTGATCCTTCCAGAACCACTACTTCAAAAACATTAATTTCTATAGATCTATACAAAGACACTATATTCCTTGATAATTTCAGTAAATTTGGCCTTATATATAACATTATAATTTTAATTACATTTAAAAAATCACCTTAAATAAAGTATCGCATCTTTAAAACTATGATACTCCCCAAACTAACTGAATATTCTGAAATTTAATCCATATTAATTTTTTCACGCATAAATTATTTTTTATTCATGACTTATCCCACCAATTTATAATCCTTCCACATGTACTTATTATTAAAAATAACATTTTGGATTCTATATTCTTTCTGTAGTTCATTATCCTATATTCTAAATCTGAATTATTTACATCCATACCGAACAAGGAGACACACCTGGGAATTTTCCTTTAACTTGTCCCTCTCATTGGTATAGAGTAGACATAAGAGATCCTTTTGAAGATCTTCTTGTGGGATATATCCAATATCCTTTTATAATAGAGTTATTTAATAATTTCTTACCATAATGTATTTAAAGGATTATGATTCACAATATATACCATAAAATTTATAGCCTCCACCAAAAATGTAAAGGGGAAACTAACATATAACCACATTCTCTAAGTACTCTTATTAAAAGTTTGATTCATCTACTCTATAAAAATATTTTTTTAAGTGTTCTTATAACTGTCTTCTCAAATCATATACATTTATTCTAGTATAACTTTTAAAACTACCAACTTTAATATTCTACCATATTATCAGACCTTAATCATTTATGTTATATTTTAGTCTCCTTTTCACCACGCTTCTCAATCTGATGATTTTTTAAAAAACCTAGGGCTTTAAATTGAGAATTAACACCCACACTTTCCATGATGAATCATTAATGAGGGTACAATAATACATTAAGAATTATTGAGAATGAAATGGGGATGAAACCAATAAATCCTTATGAACCAGTTCCATCTTATAGTTCTTTGGTGGTTTACCTTATATATAGAGGGAAATATTTAAATACATTCAAAAGATACATTCCTTGCATGTTTTTGTAATCCATGTGTATAAGAATGAATATACCTTTGGAATAGATAACATCCACCCCCTTCTCAACCATGTAATTGAGATAATTATTATGTAAAATCATAAATCAAAAAGTTTTTTCTCCCACATACATTTTTCCTTTCAAATGAATGATTTGATACAATGTCCCTTGCTTGAAACTTGTATTCATTACCATGAAAACTCATGTAAATTTCAAAAAAACATCTATAAATATTGTATATAAACTCATTACTTATATTTTTCCTACTGATATTATCTCCTTATGTAACCATGATATCTCATTAACTTCTTATAAATCTAGAAAGAATCATTTCAACATTATTACATAAACAAAAATATTTACCATGGTCTATAGAGTTTCATCATCTATAAGGTAAACACTAATAATTATTCTATAACGATAGTTTCTCATAATACCCCTCTCAAATGTTGAGTTAAAGGAATTCAAAGGATCAATTATCCAGTACTCATGTATACAAGAAAAACACATCAATAGACTATTATTTTCCTTCAAAATGGGATTTATGAATAATATTTGTGAGGAATATCTTATATAATTTACCCTTTTGTCCATGTAGTCTTTCATCAAATTCACCATCTTCCCATAATGATGGCTATGGTTCTGCACTCAGCCAAACTACCATGACTATTATATTTTTTATCTATTCCCTTCCAATGCATATTTTTTTAAATGTAACTCCCATAACTTCCAAACTATATGGATTTTTTTATAAAACCATTAGATTACTTAAAATTTTATCATTAAAAATACCATACCAAACAACCTCAAAAACTTAATAAGAATTACCACAGTTGTTACTCACCATGATAAACATCACATCCCATGCATTTTCAAATGATGATAAATTAAACAATTCTCATACTAGTTTAAAACAATTCACCTAAATAGACTCATGTTGAATCTAAATTATATTGAATTAATTCATATGATCAACCAAAAACCTTACTTCAAACATATTTATTCATAAAATTCACTACATCAAAAATAATTATTAATAGTTTTTGGATTGTCATAAATGTTGTTAAATGTATACATAAAATCAATAATAGTTTTCACCAAGTTGATTTTAATGGTCATGATTCAGTTCAACATCATTAGAATCACCCATCATTCTCTCTAATCAAGCATTTACCATTATTCATTTTAAATTCATTACATCATTAATCTATTAAAAAAATATTCAAAACTCTCTAGAGTAGATATTTTTCAATATACATCCAATAGAATCCAAAATATGACCCATAAAATTTATTAATATAAAAATTACCCCCTTTTATTTCTATCCTTCCTAAAATAATAAACACTTAATATAATTAAAAAAAATAGAAAATAGATTAGAAACCACTTACTATAATAATTTTACAAGGCCAAGTGAAGAATGTTTTTCTTCCCTGAGATCTAAACACCTAATTAGGTTTTAAAAGTATCAAAATCAATAACCCATATTTAAAACCACTCATTGTGATAAAAACCTTGATCCAGATAATTGCCTCTAGAACCCAACTTTCAAAACAAGGACTAGAACTTTCAAAACCAAACGACACTTTAAAACAGTAACCAAAATATAGAATTAGGATACAAAATATTCATAAAAAACTACTACTACCCTATTAAATAACATATAAAATCCTATAAAACCTAATAAAAAAATTAATAAATGATTAAAAAACCTAAGAAAATTCTATGATCTAGGATTATTCTTACTCTATTTGAGGAACATTGTATAATTTATATTAAAAGAGAAAAATATTTAAGTTATAAGATCCCTCACAATTAGAGATTTACTTAGAAATAAAAGATGGATTTGAACAATCAATATTTTGAATATGTTACCACACCCACCCTATTATAAATGAGTGTTGCTGGTTGATTCGGTTCCACCACCATCCAATATTCATGGTCTTATATAAGTTTAACAAGACAAATGTTAGAAGCCCATAACATTCAATACCTCAAATTTTGTCCCTTTTTGAGAAATGAAAGTAATTATTTTAATCTTATATATACATATGAAGATTATTACATATAATTTTAAAACTATTGGTTATTTTCATGCATCGATAATGTTAATAATGCACAAGAAAAATAAATTATTTTTCACTCCCTCCCTCTAAAACATTCCTCTTTTTTTTCCCACCCGGTGCATCATAAAAACTGTAATACCACACTTTCTACCTTTATCGTTTAACTTATAGTATCCTAGAATAATTTCATGTGGAAGTTACAAAACTTATCCACAAAATGGTTTTATTATGGATAAAACATAGTGTGTGTGTATGTGTGTATGTGTGTGGGGAGGGTGTTAATTTAACCCCCCTTAATTGTAACACCCTAAAAATTAAGTTTAAAAGAATAATAATCTTGATATCATGCTTAACACACAACATTGAGCTTTAAGTGAATTAATATATATTATAAAAGTATTATTATTTTAATGTGATCTTTATAACATAGTCATTGAATGGGAATGTATGAATACAAGTAACCAAATAATGAAATATTTTAATTATTGTTACACTAAATACAAATGTGTTGATGAATTCTTAAGAAATAATCACTCCATTTTTATTAAAGTTATTTTAGGCTTCAAAAGTAATTTTAATCAAAAATATTTTTATTACATTTCATGTATATAAATTATAATCAATTTATAAATTTTTTATAAAATTTTGTTTTATGAAATAAAAATTATTTTTGAAATCTACATATCAAAATTCATTTAGGGTGAAATTTTGGTATTTTTCTAAAATGATTGATTTTCTAGTGAATAGTGAAAAATACCAAATTTTCAAATACTATCATTTATTTTCATTAAATAATTTTATTTAAAAGAAAATTTATAATATGGATTTGTTCATGAATTTACATGTGATACATGTTATTTAAAATAATATATTTATTCTATTTTAATTGATAATATTTATAATTTTGATATTAGTTAATTTTTATGCTTGAAAAACAATTTCCAAATTTTTTTCATTGTTTTTAGGTATTTATATTAAAACTAGTTCATTCCTCTTACAATGGTAAAATATTGAGATATGGATACAAAATTGGTAATCATTAGGTTCAAATTGGGAAAATAGGTCCCTTTTATTTTTGGTCATTGTGAATATAAGTTGTGATGAATATTTGTCACCCTTATAAGGGTAAAGTGGGTAAAATGGCATTAAACAATGAGGTAAGGTTCTTAAGTCAATCCAAAAATTTACTAAATTTCATTTTATTTGATAAATTTGACCATATTCATCCAAAATTTTAATATATTTGATTTTACTGTCAATTTCCCTTGATAATTACATTTAGATTATTTTAAGTAAAGAAAATTCAAAAATATTACTCTCTTTACTTCAATTTCTAAATAATTTTACATAAGGATAAAATGTGGATAAGTTAAATTATAAATATTTGTTCTAAAAATTAATTAGTTGTTTTTGTAATGGAAATTTATTTAATATTTTTAGTGAAGAAATAATTACCTAATGTTCTTTTGCAACACCGACACAATATTTATTCAATTAATAAAAAATATTATTTTAAAAATAATTAAAGTAATAAAATTTGGATTAATTATTTATTTCCACTTTTTTATAAATTAATATTATATATTAGGTAAGTTTTAATGGTTTATATTCCTATTTCATTACTATCATCATTTCTTTAAATTCAAATTAAAAGAATAGTGTGAAAATTTAACATTAATGATATTTTATGAGAAATAAAATTTTATTAAATTATTTAAAAATCATAAAAATATTGAAATAAGTCAAGTAGGACAAATATGGTCAAAAATTTTATTCTTATTCTATTTATTATCCAATTATTACATTGTATATAAAATTTTTACCCCTTTAATATTGAAAGAGTTACCACCACGGTAAAGGCTAAAATCTGTTAATGAAGAGATTATAACAAAATATATGGTTTAAAATGTTACCAAATCATGTTTAACTTTTATTGGGTTATTATATCATGGACTTAGATTATTTTTATAATAATATCTAGTAATTTAGAATCATTTATGTTTAGAATGAATTAATTATGTTTTAATATTTTTTGTAATTTATAGAATGTCCTATCCATAATTTATAATAGGACACCTATTGCCTCTATACTTTACCACACCTTATGAAAAATATATTGTAAAAACGCTAAGTAGTTATCTTTTAAACTCACATATCCATGAGTTAGAGGTTTTGGACTTGTTAAAAGTCAATTTACAAGGGTTCTTAAGAAGGGATATATTTTATCCGTCATAAAATAATATTGTATCATAATTACAATTATATGTTATTATGATTAAATTACAACATCTTTTGATCTCTTTTTCATCCCATGAAATGTGAACAAATCACTTATACGTACATATAACTTATCGTCTCCATGTAGCAGTGTAATTATTTTTTTCATCACTACATTACTTGGATACTTATAAATATGGAACTAATGAATATATATGATATATAAGACATAATTACGTTTCTGTAATTATAATATCATATCTACCTTATTACCTTCAAATCCATTGGAAAATTACAACAATTCTCATGTGTATGAGTGGACTACCACCTCTACAAAGTGATGTGATCCGTTATTCATTCCCTATTTAGATTGATGGTAATAAAGATATATTTAATGAATATATATGATACATATTACATAATAATGATTCTATAAAAGATAATTATTAATTACCTTTATTTCATTTCATTCTTTGAAAAGTTAAAACAACTTTCAAGCATACATATGACCTACTATCTCCGTGAACGTTGTAATTACTTTTTCTATCTGTAAATTCGATGGAAGATTATAATTATTTATATATTGAATATATAATATATTTATATTACTATTAAAATTTTGATAATTATGGAACCATGATCAAAGTACAATGAAAATAACTTCTGAACCGAAATTCTCATGAAAAAGTAACAATTAACACCCACAAACGATGATTTTAATAAGAAATTATTAATAAATGGGTTTAAAAAGCTAAAAGTGAATAATATATGATATTATAAGTTTTTAAATGACTATGTGTTAAATTTATTATAAATTTTAATCTATTATACAATAGGTTAAATCCTTTTTAAACAAGTCGAACTCAAGGTAAAGGGTTTTCCATCTCACTTTTATTTCTATGAGACCCATTCCATATTCACTAATGTTTTAATTTTTGTGATATATATAATATCCATGGATTTATTTTATAATTATTTTAATGAAAATTATGGGTATATAAATATCCATATAAGGGTATTTATTTCATGAGGTTTTTATTTAAAAGCTACCAAAGTGGTAAGGGTTTTATGTTACAATTTCATTTTTTTACCAAAATTGTTTATGAGTAAGTCTACGATGATAAATTCTATGATATACTTCTAAAGATTCTTTTATATTGTATTATAATATGGTTATTTCTAGATATTACATGTTTTAATATAATTTTACACTCTCTATATACTTAATATACCAAAGAAATATTTTTAAGAAAAACTATTATTCTTTCTCTCTTTAGTCGAAAATCATATTTCTTCCTTGTTAATGTTTTTCTAAAAACATTTTCATGAATTTTTTTAATATTCTCCTATTATTTTTTAAATTTATTTTTAACCATTATTTCCTTTTTAAAAAATATTTTTAAATAAATCTTCTTGAATTTTCTAATGAGGTACTTTTTACTTTTTGACAAAAAATGTAGAAATAATATTTATTTTAACATACATGACATGAACTAATTTTCCCACTATCATGAATAATAAATATTTTGAATCTTACTTTACAGTTTTAAATGTTTATTTTTTTAGAAAAACGTTTCCCTAATATTTTCAAAATTTTAATATTTTAAGTAATTGAAAAAATAGTATATTCCTCAAGAAATATTCTAGATATTTTTTAAAGGCATTTTCATCCAATATTACACCCTTTGATGTGACATATGTTTTACTAGGGATATGATCCAATGATAATATCCTAATTATTTTATGGATGGTTTATTATTATATTGATTATATTTTTATAAATCCTTTTTTTTCTTTTGGTTATTATATATGATGAATTTTTTATGATTTTTTGGAAGACATATGAATAGATCATGATTATATAATTGGTGGGACAAGAATTATATATCCTTTTAATGTATTGGGTAAATATAAATATAACATGAGATAATATTAACTATAATAGGGATTGAAACTATTTTAGCAAGGGACTTTATACATTGTGATAGTCTTGAGAGTGAGCCTTGACTAAGGATATGAAGGAATGAGGAGTCAACCCGATCCACCATGATAGCCTTGATAGTGATCCTTAACTAAGGAAATTATTTTCCATTCTTATATGTATACCATAATCTCATATATTATATGAATGTTATGTTCTCATGGTTTATTTTCTTCAATTCCTTTATTATTAATGTATCATGAACTTCCTAGACTTATTCCATGATTTAAAATTATTATCCATGATACGTAGGGTATGGAATAAAAATGTTATTCTCATTTTATCATTCCCTTATGATCATTTTATATTTAAGTAAACATTGAGATATCCCTTTTTACCCTTACTTATCATCGTGGATCAACATTTCATATGTTTCCTTTCTTTAAGTTATGAATAAAGCTTTTAGGTATGATATGTTTAAGAAGTATTCTAACTAAGAAGAATTTAGTGGGATATTGTATAGATATATTATGAAAAAGTTGTTAATGTATCAAATTTTCCAAATACACAATACCTATATGATTCTAGAATGGATCCTAATGTTATGATTTGAATATTCATCTAATAAGATGTGATATTTATGTATGCAAATACTAGGACATTATAGTTGATACTAGATAAGGGTTCATTTAATCTTTAGAGATTAATATTAGATAAATTTAGTGAAAAACTTGGGGATAATACTAAGTATAGGTTAGAATCATAAAGCTTTGGTAAGATAAATATTATGTGTTTTTCCTAGAAATACATCCCCATATATAAACTATAAGTGGATGCATTTTGGGAATAGATGAATATTGTGGTAATGACCCCAAAAATAGATGGTTAAGTATATATCAAACATCATTATGGTGCATGGATAGTGTACCCTTATTTCACATCTATATTAACACTCTAAAGATATAAACCTGGGTTAATTCACATTTTTAAACCATTACGAAGTATTTTAATAGATGATAACCAAGGGTGACTTAGGTTAAACTTCAGGTGTCATAGACTGGAAAAAAGATGTTACTATTTAGAAATTATAATTTTCATGATCTATAACTATGCTTATTGTTTCCCACACTATGATTTTTGGTTTTATATAATGAATGGAACTATGATGATTCAGGTTAATGATGATTCATGTTAATGGTGATTTTTTGTTTTAGATAATAAAGGAATTACATTTTAATTCTATTAATGTAATGAATGTGGGAAGGATAACCGAGGAGAACGTCGCAAAGGAAGGTGAAGATGTTTTCTATGTGCAAATGAAGGTCATAGAGAAAAACATTACATAATAATTCAATATATTATATGTGGGAAACTTGGGATTTATTTGAGTCAATTTCTTAATACAAGGGTCAATTCCCAGAATAAGGACATATGTTATTCCAATCATTGATGTGAAATGATTGAAGTTCATATGTATTAGGATTTAAGAATTATGTTTTATAAGTTTTATATCAATTATATTTTGGTTATAGTAATCATGAAACATATAATTATTTTTACACAATATGTTTCCTTTAAGGATTTAAAATATATGGTGACTGGTAATAATAATCAAGAAAAGTGATATAGTGGTAAAGTGATGTTTTAGTAGAACACATAACTAATAGAAGGATAAACCATAATACATTCCTAATGTTTATTTAATAGTGTTTATTTGATATAAAGTGATGATTGATATTGATGAATTAAAGGTGATATTATTGGAATTAGTTAGTGATTTTATGAAAAAGTGGTTTAGGTCATCTTTGATGAAGTTTATTGAATTTTTATATTCCTAAAATATATTCAATAGTATATGATTTCATTTGATAAATAAGGATAGTGTTAATTTTTGGAAGCATATAAGTTTTCATAGAGGTTTTATAGTGATTCATGTTATTACCATATTTATTTAGAATTAAGATACTAACATGTTTGTTATGTGACATTTTAATAATACCACAATATAGATTTCAAGAGGAAATATGGAGAATGCGCCGCATGCGCCTCCCATTTTTGAAATCCCCCACCAATTTTTCCTCCTCCTTCCATGCCAGTAGCCACATCATCACCAGCTTCTATAGAGGATTTTTCATCTCCCCTATCACAAGCTCCTTAGACTACCTCCATTCCTCCATATTTGGGGGTTTTACCTCCTCATGCATAATTCAAGGACAATTGGATGGGGTATCCCATCGGTCAACTGACCCCTTCTAGATCATCACACCTACCTTTAGTTCTAGATATCTTTCTTAGTAATATCTATGATTTAGTAGTGGATGGATCCCCTGTTCTGTATTTTCAACCTGATGACTTTGGGGTAGCCATGGGCTTCCACTAGTGGATGCTGGTGGGAAGATTTAGAGTTGATAAACCATCCCTTATCTTATTTCAGTATTATTTTCTCTTCATGGGGGTTGGAGAATCCCAGACAAGTTTTGATCCTCAAACTTAATTCATTTTTCCTTATACTCAGATCTAGGGAGGACTTCATGAAGGCATGGTCACAATGTCCCATACCAATTAGAGAATGGAGATTCAATTTATTTCGGTGGACCAAGGAGGAACACTTCAATCATGACCCCCATATGCAATGGTTTAGATTAACTTACTTGGTATCACTCTAATCTTCTATAATCATGGATTTATATGTGGCACAAGTAACACCATTGGTTCCTTTATATGTGAAGATTAGTATACACTTTAGCTATAATATGTAGGTGTTTCTTGTATTTGTGTTGAACTAGACTAGTCTCAAACTATTCCAAATTGTATCCTTCTTTGAGTGGGAGATTCTATATCTTGGTGTAAAGAAATGATATTCCTCTATCCCATGAATTTCTATATGAGATATCGACTCTAGGGACACTTGGTTCTTATTTTCATAAACCAATTGGAAAATTTTGGGGTCTCTCCTAGGTTCACCCCTGAGTTGTTGATCAACCCTTTTCCCTGATGTCAAAGAAACCATCCTTAGAGAAATTGAATTCTCTTCCACATTTTGATTCATCCCAGGTATATATTTTGGATTCGAAGCCCTTGGGCTTTGAGTAATCCCATTCATGTATCAAACCATCTCTAGAAGTCCCTTTGAACCTCGTCCCTTTGTCTACACCTACCTCCTCTCCATTGGAATATCTAAAGATTAATCATGGAACGCCCCTCTTCAGGTCCACTGGGAGCATGCATGGATATTATCATTTTTCACCCTGATGCAACTTTTGATAGAAACATAGAAGTTTCTCAGATCTTATTATCATAGAAGTCTTCCCGTAATAATCTCGAGAAGATCAACCACCAGAATGGTAAAGAACCTACCTCTCAGGTCCTATTCTACCCCAGCCTACATCGACCAACATCTTCCCCTATACTGATTTCTAATGGGTAAAATTTATTATCCCATATGGGATTTGACATGGTTCCTCTTCTATCTCCTTAACATATTGGCACACATACCGGAGTCCATGTAAGACACGAACAAGAACTCTCATCTTCAAAAATTACGGGACTATTGTTGGAGGGGGCCAAATACAAGAGGTCTCATTCTTAATGATATCACTTATCATCTAGAATACCCGGGGTTTGAGTTCTCGAGAAAAGTTAGATTTCATTTATTTGGAGATTTTATGTTTCAAATATACGTTGGTTTCTTTACTTGAACATAAACAACAAATGAAGAATATTCAGGATTTTTCTTCTAATCTTGGCCTCCGAAAATACATGAATGGAGTGCTTGATAAATAAAACATATGGGCATTTTGGAATAACTCATTTTCAGTTGCTAAAGTGGATATATATGATAAAAATATTTTAGATAAGGATAGATCTGGTTCTTTCAGTATCTATATATCCTTTTTTTGTGCTAAGTGAAATCCAAGGGAGTGATAACTCTTTTGGAAAGATATGGATAACATAGATATGGTTGGAATGTCATGGATTGTTTGAGGCGATTCTAAGGTCCTCATGGTTCCATTTGAGAAGATGGGGAGAGGGATCTACTTGAGGATAGATAGAAAAGATTTCATATGTTTTTCAGCTCAAAATGGACTTATAGATTTGGGATGAAAAGGGGAAAATTTTACATGGTGTAATAATCAAAGGGGAAAATCTTACAGGAGGTGCCGCTCAGATCGATGTTTGGTTAACATTCAAGCCATTGACTCCTTACCTATTGTGAAGGATGGAAATCTGGCTCGAGCAATGTTAGACCATTCCACATTATTTATCATCATGAAATAAAAATAATTGCGACATTCAATTTTTCTACTCAGGATGGTGGTCCTCAGATCAAATTTATCATACGAGAGTGTGTACTTAATGTTAGAAACACATTAGTGATGGGTATTATTTTAGGTTTCTTAATAAACTCTGATGATTAAAAGGTGATCTCATTACTTGAGAGTCCAACAAACCCCCTTTTTTAATGGAAATTATTGGAATTAAGTAAGATATTGAACATGAAAAAAGGGAACTTTCACCGTGCTGGGATGATGATACTTTTAGAAATATGGTTGGAATGAAAGCAGATCTAGATGAAGTTATTCTAGAGAAGGAAAAATCAATTAAAGAAAGTTCTAGAGTTACTTGTCTCAAGGAGGGGGATCATAATACTGCCTTCTTCTAGGATTACATTCATGAGAGGAAATGATATTCTGGTCTAAATTATTTTCTTTAGGATGGATCCTTCACTAAGACCCTCATGTAGTGAGAGGTATGGACACATCCTACTTTGGTTACTTACATACTGTTGTTAATCCATGCATGAATAATGGTTACACTATAGGTTATTCAAAAATCATTGATACCATACCTCATTGTGTCTCTCCTGATAATTACCATATCTTTGAGTGCACCCCAGATGAGAGAGAGATCTGGGAGGCTGTTTCCTCCCTCAAGGATGGAAGTTCCCTAGCCCAGATGGATTTTATAGAACCATCTACATTAATTCATGGGGCATCATTAAAAATTATCTCAATGGAATAATAAAATACTTCTTTTGTTGTTGAGTTTTTCCCAAGGATCCTCATTCCAAAGGTCACAAAAACCTCCTCTTTTAAGAATTATCACCCTATCATCATGTGAAACATTAATTACAGACATCTCAAAATCATTATCAATAAGAGGATCTTTATTAACGTTTAGAATTAGATCATTGAGGGAAAAATGTCTTATTCCATTGAATATTTACTCAAGTTTCCATGTCAATTACTCATGAAATGATAAATCATGTCAATAAAAAATGTCATGGATCTAATATCTCTATCAATATTGATATTTAAAAGAAATATGATTGGTTGTAGTGGAGTTTCATCATTAGAGAGATGCACTGCATGGGGTTCTTGAAACATGCTATTGATATTCTATCCATCTGCATCTACCCCTCTAGGTTCTTAATCACTTTCATTAATAGAAGTTATGGATTATTCAAGTCATTTCATATACTTAGGAAATATGATCCCCTCTCTCCTAGTGGCTTCATTCTATCACAAAATGTGTTAAGTAGATACCTTAATAAGAGCATTGATGAAGGCCACTGAACCCTTTCTGCTAAAATCCAAACATCAGAGGCCCCTCAAACCTTTTCTTTTAATATGATATGCTTCTATTCCTAAATGATAATATCTGGACCATCCAGGAACTTGACCATATCCATGTTTTATATTAAAAATGGAGTAGGCAATCGATTGACTGGGTGAAGAGTAGTGTTTATCTCCCCAATTCATGTTCTGCTGAAAAAGGAAAGAGGATTATGGATAGAATAAGAATATGAGAAAACCATTTCCCATGGAGTATTTGGGGGAGCCAATTTACC
This sequence comes from Viscum album, assembly GCA_963277665.1. Taxonomy (NCBI): domain Eukaryota; kingdom Viridiplantae; phylum Streptophyta; class Magnoliopsida; order Santalales; family Viscaceae; genus Viscum; species Viscum album. The sequence continues at coordinate 661,822,823 of OY728140.1, forward strand.
AAGGTAGAGTTAGGATCCACCACTATTATGGTATTTTTTATAAAATCACAAACTATATCCTGAATTGGAAAAATCATTCCATATCTTTCAGTGGCTAAATCACTTGGGTTAATAGTGTTATATCCTCTATCCCCATGCATGTCTTGTACACAATTTTTATTCCTAAATCTATTCTACATGTCATTGAAAAAAATATTTCTCACTTCATTTGGGATGTATAGGGTGAAGGAAAATTCCACTGGGATTCATGGCATATGATGGATAATTATGTTAATTATGGTGGCATTGACCTAAGAAGTTTCACCAAAACCATGTAAAACCTTCAAACAATATTGGAATGAGATTTTTTGAAAGGTATATAATTTTTGGAAAATTATATGTTCAATAAATATGGAGAGGGTCTGGTTGGATCAAGATGTAGGATCTCCAGGTTAGGGAGCGATCCTACATCACTTAATAACCCTACACCAGCAATCAAATTAGATCATTGTATGTGGTTCTGTTAACTACTAGAATTATAACTAGATGGGGAGTATTATGTCTTTCTAGGGATGCCCAGTACCATATTTATCCCTCATACATGCCAACAATTATCCTTATTTTGTCCATGATACTCTCGATCTTCATGAGCAGGAAACCTATAGTAATATTATGACTATTTCAGATCATGACAGGCTGGTCTTTATCGCCTCCACATCCAAGATGTTATAGACAATATAATGTTGATGGGTCCTTCATGTGGATTATGAACATGATGCATGGGGTGCTATGTTGTGCTGTAAGGAAATACTGGAAAAACTCTGATTCTTTCTTTTGAACATCCATAACCATGTACCACCTACAGATGAGTTGGTGTGTTATAGGGGTGTTTCTTTCACCTCCCATTGTTGCTTTTTTCTCTAGAATAATGAGGATACCATCACTCATATCTTATTTGAAGAATATTGCACATAAGATGTGTGGATCAACCTTTGTGCCTATTGTGGGATGATCAGGAAGTACCTTCTGACCGGTAATTTTATTCACACTTGGTTCCACAACATAATGTAAAACACCCTAGAATCCAAAGTGAGGGATCTATTCATGGTCGACAAATTCTAGATTATTTGGAACACACACACCAAGAGTCATCATGAGGAGTTTGTGAGTTTGAAGCTAATTGTTATGGCCATGGCCCAATCCTTGGTGGTCAAACTAGATCCTATGATTATATGCAAGGAGAATTCCCCTTCCTTGTATAGGCTACTACATGGTAAAGTATCTAATTAATCATTGCATAGAACTTACTCATAGTATAAATGGGTTTGATGGATCCCTCTGGGTTGTGGTCTAAAAATGAACATTAATGGGTCATGTACTAATGGAAACATGAGAGGAAGAGGTTTTGTTCACAACCATGATGGATCTTCCATCCTTATATTTTGTGCTTCTCTTGGTGATGGTGATTCTATCATGGAAGTGGCTTTGGACATGCTCAAGGAACTGGATTTGTGTCTTTCTCATGATATATCACTTTTTGGGGTGGAAATGGATTCATCAATTCTTTACAGAGCCATCAAAATGTATACATAAACCTATCCTGTATGCATATGTAGAAACCCCATATCTAGTCACATGTCTATTATCAACACTTGGAAAGAGGGAAATATGGTTCTGAATCTCCTAGCCTCCTGGGACACCCCTATCAATTCATGTATCATCTTTAATATAGTCAGGTAACTTCCCTTGGAATGTGTTAATATTGTTTGAGTTGATACTCATAGGCTTTATTATTTTAGGCCCCTAACTTTTTTCGAGCATCACCCCTAGTAATATAATCTATTAATGTAGGATGGTTTGTGAAATTATGAGCAACTTCATGTTTTATAGGGATAAATATTAATGTTTATCTTTTAAAAAAACATGTGATCAAATATTTTGTTTTTTGGGGTTTTTAATTTGGTTTCACATATTTTGAAGGATTCTTAAGATTAACTATTTATGGAGTGGATTAATTTGAACTTTGGATGTTATTATTTATCTTTTAGAGATTACTTTATTATATTTATCCATATTATAATACTTATTCCAACCATTTTAGTTTTGATGATAACTAAAGATATAAGGAATGAATTTTAACTCTTTTATGGATATTTTAAAAGGTTAAAATTTAATTTTATTACTTCAATCATGAAAATTTCGTCTCGAATATTCATTTATTAGAGTAATAGATAAAGTAGAAACTCATAAAATCATAACTAAAGGATGAATTAATGATTTTGAAATAGAAACCAATCATGTATGTAAATTTTTAATGTTCTCTTTCATGATTGTAAAATAATACCTCAACTATGGAAAATAATTTTCAAATAAAAATTTTATACTTTTTCATTCATTTCTGATGAATCTGTTGTCTTTTAACATACCACAAAATTATGGTTTGTGGTCGTTGGCTTTCTCAGGACAATCTTCTATATCACTTTCTATTATTCATTAGATGATAGTTTTTTGATCAATGTTAATAATTTAATATACCATTAACATCATCCTTATTTAGGAACTCAATTATATTCTATTTTAAGTAACCTTTTATGATTCCAAATTTTCCTTTTTAATAGAAGTTTTACTATACCTCTGTATGATGTGTGTTTTAAATACAAGTATTTTCAACTGTTAATACTTTTATTTGTGAGATAAAATTTCAAGGGTGAAATTTATTTAAGTGGGTAGGGGGGAATGTACCACCATAAAAATTTATTTAAAAAAATAATAAGCTCAATATCTTTCTTAACACACAACACCAAGCTTTATAAAAATTGTGATATATTATAAAAATATTATTATTTAAATGTGATCATTATAACAGAGATGTTGAATTGGATTGTTTGAGTATGAGTAACCGAATTATGAAATATATTTATAATATACCTAATCAATAAATATATATTGATTAATTCTTTTTAAATAATCACTCATTATTTAGTAAAGTCATTTTATTCTTCAAAAAATTATTTTATTCAAAAATGTTTTTTATTTCATTTTTTACAAAGAAATTATAATTAATTTATACCACTTTTTTAAATTATATTTAATTAAATAAAAATATTTTTTTAAATCATCATATCATAGTTAACTAAGAGTTAATTTTTGGGATTTTTTTTGAAATTATTGATTTTTTAGTGAATAGTGAAAATACCGATTTTCAAATACTGTCATTTCTTTTCACTAAATTAAGTAATTTTAAAGTACTGTTATATTTAGTATTTGGTATTAGAGTGAAATTTTATACATTTTATTTATAATTATATAATTTATTCCATTTTAATTATAATTATTCATGATTTTGATATTAGTTAATTTTTTTTTCTTAAAAATACATTTTTTAAAACCTTTTTTCCATTGCATTTTACACATTTATATTAAATATAGTTTTCCACTTATAGAAAATTAATATTGATAAATAGATAACGTATTTGAAATTAGGTGGTTAAAATTTTGTAAATAGGACCCTTTTATTTTTTTCAATATGAATAGTACTACGATAAATATTTGTCACCTCGGTAATGGTAAAATGGGTAAAACAGGGTTAAAACAATGAACTAAGGTCTCCAAATCTACCCAAAAATTGAATTAATTTCAATTTATTGGATAAATTAAACCATATTAATCCTAATTTATAATATATGAGATTTTGGTGCAATTTTCTTTTGATAATTACATTTAAATTATTTTAAGGAAATTTCCAAAATGTCACTATTTTTCCATTAACATCTCTAATTTTTTTACATAAGGATAAAAAGAGAATAATATTATTTAATATTATTTATTTTAAATTATAAATAATTATTCTTATCATTGTAAATAATTTTTCTTTTTTAGCAAAAAAGTAATAACCTTATATGCTTATGCAACATTGACACAATATTTATTCAATTAATAGAAAAATAAAATAAATGAATTTAGAAATATTAAAATTAATACAATTTGGTTAAATTATTATGTATCATGATTTTTATAGATTAATATAGAATTTTAAATATGTTTTAAAGGTTTATATTTGAATTAAATTTCTATATTTAGGCCATTAAAGTAAAATTAAATGAATAGTGTCAAAATTGAAATTAATGATATATTATGAAAAATAATATCTTATTAAATTATTTAATAATCCAAAAAAATATTTAAAGGGAAAAAATACGATATTATATTGTATGAAATTTTATTCCTTTTCCACTTATGATGTATTTTTTATGTTTTAATTAAAAGTATAACCCTTTAATATTGAAATAGTTGTTACAACATTTAAGTCTAAAATCATTTAATGAAGGGGTTAAACAAAACAATATGGTTCAAAATGACTCAAAAATATCTCTAAATTTAATTTTATGACGATATTAAGAACTTGTTATATTTTTCGTGAAATAAATATACATTTGGAATCATTTTCTTTAATAATGACTTAATTATGTTTTAATCATTTTAGTAATTCCAAGTGTGTCGTTTCCCACCCTTATAAAATGACACCCCTCCCCTCTCTTCCTTACACCACTTGGAGTAATAAAGACCAATCAAAACAAACCCAATTATCTTATTAAATTATCTTTAAATTATTTATAGTTGATTTTATTCTTAAAATATCATTCCAAGGGTCCATAAGAAGGGATCTGAAGGAAGTATACCAAAGAAGATATAATCGTCTTTACTGAATCTTTCAAATTTATTTATTATTATAATTGATATAAATATATTACAATAATTCTAAAATAATAAATAAAGTAATATCAATATACATATGTGGTATTATGATTATGGTATAACTATTTTAAATTTATTTTCTATCCTATTAAAATCTTAAACATTGCTAGTGTGTACATATGAATATTGCACCCCACTTCTTTATTGCATATATTTTTAATATATTTTACAAATAGAGTACTTTTAAATCCCATTGTCTTGGAAATCAGGAACAAAATACATGAAAACTTGAATCATATTCTAATCCACCTGTAGAGATTCATCATAAGTTTTCCCTAATTACAATTATTGTATCTCATAACTTGGGGACATACATCAAAGGAATGGGTGAGAAGAAGGCCCTGTTAGGAAAGTAAGGGAATCAGTTTACTTGTGAAATCAATAAGAACTTGATAAAAAACATAAGGATATGTGAAATGGAAGTATGGGCATATCATAATGAAAATAACATGGACCATAACATAAATAATCATCTAGAACATTTAATTTAGAAATTAATGAATATATCACCACAATTCATCCACAAGGTGTCATAAAAATTACCAAGGTTATTCACCAAGGTATCGTGAAACTTGACATCTCTAGAGATTAAATTCTTTACCCAATGTATTGGAGAGTTATCAGGGTGCACCCTTAATATTTATTTATATTAATTTGATCCACATAGATCATAATCAAACATTTCATAAATATCCAATAGAGAAGTAACGGGTTTCACTTCAAAATCGTGTCGTTTTAAAAGTGCTTAAAAACTTGATCGTTATGCCTTTTATAACACTTGGAAAAGGAAAGAGGGTTTATTTTATGTCAATTACAGAATAAAATAGATAAATTTTATATCTAGTTTAATACCTCTAGAAATGAAAATATATTTGGGTATTCAGATAAATAAAACAAGAGAATTTCTTGAGAAAAAGAGAGAGATATTTTGAGACAAAATTTCTGCAGCATAACGACTATATAACATGGTTTTAGAAAACAATAAAAAGAGAGGGGAAAATGGTCTCCCATAAATAAATGAATAATTTAAAAGAGAGGTACACTATAAAATGAAATAAGATCATGGTGGGGAATGACACACCATATGAAAATGAAACTTGAAAGAAAAGAGAAAATGGGATTTCCTTAACGAAAATTCGACAGCCTAACGACGCCACTTAAAAATTCAGAAAATAAATTGATGGGAGATGAAAGGTTCTTCAATAATTTGTACCTGAAATGGAAATTAATTAGAAAATATAATAACATACCCCCACATACGAAGATGTAAACTGGAAGACATAACATAAAATAAATCATGACTAAAAGAGGAGGGTGGAAGGTTCCCTTATGTTGAAAAGTAACTTCGAAAGATTGAAGTTTGGGGGGTTTGAGGGAACCTTGGGAGGACTCCAAGGGATGTTAAAAGACTATAAATTCATTGAGGAGGTTTTTAGAATGAAATTAATTAGGTAATGGCTTGGTATTTATAGGAAAAGTGAGGAATATTTAATTTATTTCCAAGGGACACCTCATCCGTGGTATTTGCAAAACCACGGGCTTTACCATGGTATTGGACACATGGGACACCTCATAGAATACATTAACATTCACTAGTCGATCATAATTATTACATCATTGTTACATCCTTATTACATCATTAAATATGTCATTAAACACCTGAAACTCAAAACTGTATTTTCAATATTCACCGAAAAACAAAAATTTTTATAAAAATATCATAAATTCACCCTAACCTAATATTAATGCTCTGAATTTAAAAAATGGACTGCATTTTATGAAAATAATTTTCTAAATATTTTTAATTTAGTTTTTAAATAAAATCATTATTTCTTCAAAAGAACAACAACTCTAAAACTATAAATTATTTTTTAATACCTTGAAAAAGTAATCAAGGTCCCATAAAAATATCATATAGCCATAAGACAATAAAGTAAAAATTTTTGATTAAATTTTATGAAAATATATTTCAATTTTAAATTATTAAATTAATTATAAAATTGTAAAGAAAGTATTTATGACATACAAAAATAACAAAACATATACTATGATCCTTTTTTCTCTTTTAAGATGTCTAAATTGTATTTATACATTCATGGGTGGAGTTTCTATTTGTTTGTCCGATTTAGTATTCATTACTATTCATAAGGGTATGTTACTATTCATACTTTACTAATTACTAAAAAAAGTTGATCTTATTAGACTCTAAATTTCTTACTGATAATAACTGTAAAAGTCCATTTTTTGAAAATCATTTCACATTATTAATTATTTAAAGTTCACATGAATATTTTAAAGTACCCTTTTTCCAAAATTCATCAATAAAATTCATCCTATATTTATCCGAAAATTTTAAAATAACAAATTTTACCATAATAAGAAATGAAAATTTTATTTATTCCAAGGGATTGCAAAAAGTATCTATGGCCTCATTACAAGCCCCTTATAACACCTGCATAGGACCTAAGTGTAATGTGTGCTAAGGTGATAGAATATTTGGGCGGATCATACAACATTGTCTGAGTGGTGATTTCTATCAGTTTTAACTTCTCCCTTAGGCAATTCCTTTCAAGATTCACATGTTGAAGCTCATCATGGGCTTGGTCCAGAGAAAATCCTACAGACTCTACCTCCTTCTGAAGCTCTGACAGATGGGCTTCGTATGGACCAAGTCTACTAGATGAGGCCATCGACTCTTCTTTCTGTATTAACCATGATCACTTGTATTTATAAACAATAATTGTAAAGTTAATAGTTTAGTTTTCAACGGTCATATTGACCAACAATCATATGACAATTCAAACCCAACAATATCACTTTATTAATTAAAGGATATAGTTTTGTGGAGTATAAAATAACTCACAAATTTAGGAAAAAATAATATTCAAAATATTTTGTCATTACATTCTTCCCCCCTTAAGAAATTTCATCCCCAAAATTTTAACTCGTACCCTAAGAAGAGAAAAGGTGTAGGTACTTCTGCCTTATAGACTCCTCTGGTTCCCACATGGCTTCTTTGAATTTGTGGTTCCTCCAGAACACCTTAACAAGGTGCGTAGTCTTGTTGCATAGAACCTTGTCTCTACTATCCAAGATCTCTACCTGCTGCTTCTCATAAGAGTGGTCATGTTTTAATTGTACCACCTCTGGATTCGATACATGTAAATGGTTATATATGTACTTTCTCAAGATAGATACATGGAATACATCACAAACTTGTGCTAAATTTGGAGGAAGTGCAAGTCGATAGGCCACTAATTCTATGTGATTTATGATTCCATAGGGGCCAATGTACCAAGAGACGAGCTTCCCTTTCTTCCCGAACCTCATGACTCTCTTCCAAGGTGAAATTCAAAGAATGTATTTATCACCAACATCAAAATCCTAGTCCCTTCCACGGTTGTCGGCATAGCTCTTTTTCCAACTCTGCGCAACCTTAATGTGTTGTTGGATTTCATGGACTTTTTCTATCATCTCTTTCCCAACATCGGGAACAAGATTATTTCTCTCACCAGCTTCATCCCAATAATAAGATGTTCTACATTGCTTCCCATATAGAGCTTCATGGGGTGCTGTTTAAATGCTCAAATGGACACTATTTTTGTAAGAGAACTCAGCTAAAGGGAGATGTTGATCCCATACACCATTAAATTCCATTGAGCATGTTTCGAGCATGTCCTTGAGCATTTGAATAGTCCATTTAGATTGGCCATCTGTTTGGGGGTGATAGGCCATAATGAAATTCAATTCAGTTCTAAGATAATGTTGAAGACTTCTCCAGAATTTTGATGTGAACCTTGGGTCATGATCAGATACGATAGAAAGTAGAACTCAGTGCAGCCTTACCACTTCTTTCACATAAATCCTAGAAAGTTGATCACGAGAGAAATCTTCCCGAATAGAGATAAAATGGTCAGTCTTAGTGAGACGGTCCACAATAAACCATATCACATTTTTTCCTTTGGAAGTTATCGGGAGACTAGTGACGAAGTCCATAATGATATTGTTCCACTTCCATATTGTTATGGGTAGTGGTTGCAATACACCTTTAGGAAGTTGTCACCATGCCTTCACTTTATCACATACCAGGCACCTTGAAGTGTAGTTATCAATCTCCCTTTTCATATTATCCCACCAATAATGATCACAAAGGTCCCTATACATTTTTGTTCTTCCGGGATGTATAGAGAAAGTATAGCTATGAGCTTCATCCATCAGCTCCTTCCTTATTTCCAGAATAGATGGAACACATAGTCTTAAATGGAATTTCAGTACACCTTCTTGATCAATATTGAACTAAAGAAACTTCCCATCCTTCATAACCCCAAACTTATTCTATAACAAAGGATCTTCTTTCTAATATTTTTTGATCTTCTCTAGTAATGAATGTTGAGAAATCATTTGGGTTAGGGTTGATGACATACATTCCCTTATAATTCCCATGTCCAGCTTTACTAGGTTATCGATCAAAGGATCTCTTTGAATCCTAAACATGGAAAGAACAAATGGGTCTTTCCTACTTAATGCATTAGCAACTTTGTTTGCTCTTCTGGGATGATAATGAATTGAAAATCATAGTCATTGAGAAGTTCTAACCATCTTCTCTGTCTCATGTTCAATTCATTTTGTGTGAAAATATACTTTAAACTTTTATTGTTTATGTATATATAACATTTCTCCCTATAAAGATAGTGACTCTATATATTCAAAGCAAAAACAATTACAGCCAGCTCCAGATCATGCTTAGAATAATTCTGATCATGAGTATTCAACTGTCGAGATGCAAAAGCAATGACTTTGTCATTTTTCATGAGGACGCACCCAATCCCTTTTAGAGATGCATCACTAAAAATAAAAAATCCTTATCCACTTGTGGGAAGAGTTAACACGAGTGCAGTAACCATTATCTTCTTCATATCTTGGAAAATTTCCTCACAGTCCTTTGTCCAGAAAAACATAACCCCTTTTGGAGTTAACTTGGTTAATGGATTAGAAAGTCATGAAACGTTTTTCACAAACCTCCTATAATATCCCGCTAATCCAAGGAAACTAAAAATCTCAGTTATTATTGTATGCTGATGCCACTTCTCTACAAGTTTTGTCTTTGCAGGGTCAACTATGATTCCTTCATTGATAACCATGTGCCCTAAGAAAGAAACTTGTTGTAACCAGAATTCATATTTGCTGAACTTCCCAAAAAGCCTCTACCTTTGTAGAGTTTGAAAAATAACCCTTAGATGATCTTCCTGCTCCTCATGAATTTTGTAATATATCAAAATATCATCAGTAAAAACTACCACTAATTCATCAAGATAGTCCTTAAAGACACTATTCATCAAATCCATAAAAATAGCTGGTGCATTAGGTATTCCAAAGGAAAAAACAACAGACTCATAATGTCTATATCTTGATCGGAAGGTAGTTTTTGGAATATCTTATTTCTTTACCCTCAATTGATGATAACCAGATCAATTATCAATCTTAGAGAAGAATTGAGCCCCACTAAGTTGGTCAAATAATTCATCAATTCTTGGAAGAGGGTATTTTTTCTTCACTGTGATACCATTCAGTTCTCTATAATCAATGCATATCCACATCTATCCATCCTTATTCTTCACAAAGGGAACTGGTACTCCCCAAGGAGACACACTTGATCAGATAAAACCCTTCTCCAAAAGATCTTGGAGTTGTTTCTTTAACTCCTCCATCTCTAAATTTTCTATCCAATATGGGGTATTTGATATTGGATGGGATCCAGGTACGAGTTCAATGAATAACTCTACCTCTCTTTATGGAGGATTTCTAGGTAACTCCTCAAGAAATACGTTAATGTATTCCCAGAAGATGAGGGCATTTTCAATCCTCAAACTCTAATTTCCTTCTTCCTCTTCACCGAACAAATCCATGAAAAAGGATATAGGAGGTTCTTCTAGACAAAGACCAGGTTGAGATATCTCTCCTTAGAAGATAAGTTTAGGTTTTACATTCATGACTACTGAGGTTTACTTGCTTCTACATTTGATATGAGCATTATACTTTGAGAGCCAGTCCATCCCTAGTATAGTGTCAAATTCCAGCATGGTAATGAATACTGGATTTGCGATAAGATTGTGCTCACTAAAGTAAATACTAGAGTTTCTAAACACTAACAATGCTTGTATAATCCCACCAGGAATCTTAACCAATAACTATAGTTTTGGAAAATCCGAGGTTGACTCTAAATTCTTTGCAAACTTGGAGGAAATAAAGGAATGCATATAACCTGAATCAAATAAAGTACTTGCTAGCTTTGAGAGAACAACAAGATTTATTTCCACCACATCATTTGGGAATTCTACTTCAGCCACAGTGATTGAAAAAGTATGACCTTGCTCCCTTGGATATTGATGAGGCTGATGGTGATTCCCCTCCACTGCCCTCAAATTTGGAAAGTGATTGGAAAAGTGCCCAAGTTGTCCACCCATATAGCATTGGACACCAGGTAGGGCCTGCACCATCTTCCCTTTGTTGTTAGTGTTGGAAATTTGTGGATTCACCTCACTACTACAATTTCACACAATGTGTCCATATCTACCACACACGTAACACTTCCCACTCCTGAGCAGGCAGTTTCTTGAATTCTTCTTCCCACATTTATTACACGCATGATGTTGTACTTGCTTGCCTCCTTTTCCCTGATCGAAGATCCTCCCTAATATTGGCTCCATTGAACTTTTCTTTTCATTGTATTTAGGATACCATTTCATCTCACCAAACTCCAGTTCAACTTTCATCTCAATTCTCACGATCTCCTCATAGAAATCATAATATTAATTGGCTAGATTCTTCCATAGATGAGGTCTTAGTCCACTGAAGAATCTATCAACCTTACCACTTGGATCCATGAAAAATATATAGGTGTAATGTTAAAGCCTTATGAAGTTCATCTCATAGCTTCCAACATATTCATTCTGCTTTTACTTTATCTTAAGAAACTCCTTCTCCATTTTTGTTCTCATCGATTGAGGGAAATAATTATTGAAGAATATCCCTCTGAACACTTCCCACTCCATAACTTCAACTTCCAATCTTGGCCTTGTGTTTTCAATAATTTCCCACCACTGATCATATTATCCCTTTAAGAAATAAATAGCCAAGGTAACCATCTCTTGTTCAGAACATCGGGGCACAAAAAAGATCTTCTCGATAGAGCTGATCAACTATTCACCAATCAATGGGTCGGTAGATACACTAAAGGGTGGTGGTCATTGAAACATAAAGGATTCAACAGAAAGTTTTTCCCTTCATGTTGATATTAGTCTCTTAGCTTGACTCAAGTTATTTTCCATAACTTGAGTCAATTGGTTCATCATTTACATGAAAGTTTTTATCCCAGCTTCTATCAGAGTGCCATCAGTGCATGGTCTACTGCGGTCACCATTTGCATGGATCCTTCTATTTATTTCAATTTTCTAAAAGAATAAAACCTTAGTGAGAAGATTATTTCATTTATGAATATTTTGACTACAAATGATTTTATGTCTTAAAACCTCATTCTTTAAAAAATTACATTTCTCTATAAATCCTTAATAATGATTCTTAAAAAGATTATGATTAACCGAACATATCCCCCAAAAGTTTGATAACCAAGAGTGCAGCAAGACCCATTGTCATGTACCAGGATACCCCAAGTCAAGTCCAAAACTCCTTTTCAGAGTTTACACTCATAGGTACATCTTTTCCAGATCCCCCTCTGCCTGATCTTATCCAGATAGGGATGTATTTTCTTGATAAACCACTTACTCAATACTCACCAAAATACCAGGAAGTATTCCTATATTTAAACTTTTATATAGGGTTAATACTAAAGTTTTCACAACCTTATTTCCATAAATAACTAAATATTCCTCTGATACCAACTATGGTATCCCACCTTTTGATTATATAACCTTTCATTACATTTTACAAACAGAGAACCTTTAAAGTCTAGTGTCTTGGAAATCAGGAATAAAATACATGAAAACATTAAACTTATTCTAATCCACCTGTATAGCTTCAACATAAGTTTTTCTTAAGTACAATTATTTCATCTCATAACCTGTGGACATACATCAAAGGAAAGGGTGAGGAGAAGGCCCAGTAAGGAAAGCAAGGGAATCAATTTACATGTGAAATCAATAATAACTTGATAAAAAAACATAATGACATGTGAAATAGAAGTAGAGGCATATCATAATGAAAATAACATGAAACATAACATTAATATATGGCTTCCACATTTAATTTATAAATTCACGAACATATCACCAAGGTTCATCCCTAAGGTGTCATAAAAATTACCAAGGTTATTCACCAAGGTATCATGAAACTTGTCATCTCTATAGATTAAATTCTTTACCCAATTCATTGGAGCGCTATCAGGGCCCACACTTGATATGTCTTTATATTCATGTTATCCAAATAGATCATAATCAAAGAATTCATAAATAACCTATATAGAGTAAAAGTAATGGGTTTCACTTCAAAATAGTGACCTTTTAAAAGTTCTTAAAAACATGATCGTTTAGTCTTTTATAACCCATGGAAAAGGAAATAGGAATTATATCTGTCAATTCTCTGATCAAATAGATCAATTTAATGTCTTGATGAATACCTATGGAAATGAAAATATATTTGTGTATTCACATAAATAAAACAAGAAAATTTCTATAGAAAAAGAGAGATATTTTGAGACACAATTTCTCCAGCATAACCACTATATAACATGGTTTTAGAAAACAATAAAAAGGGAGGGGACAAGGGTCTACTATAAATAAATGAATAATTTATAGTATAGGTACAGAATAAAAATAAAAAATATCATTGTGTGGAATGAAACACCATATGAAAAGGAAACTTGAATGAAAAGAGAAAATGACATTTCTTTTACAAAAATTCGACAGCCTAACAACGTCACTTAAAAATTGAAAAAATCAATTGACAAGAGAAGTAAAGGTATCTCATCATTTTGACATGAAATGGACAGTAATAAAAATATATAATCACATACACCCACATAATAATAAAGAAACTGGAAGACATAACTTAAAGGAAATCACGACTAAAAGAGGAGGATGGAAGGTTTCCTTACCTTGAAGAGTAACTTTGAAAGCATGAAGGTTGAGAAATTGGGGTGATTGAGGGATCCATAGGAGGAATCCTTGGGAGGTAAAAAGTCTAGAAATTTGATGGGGAGGTTTTTTGAATGAAATGAATGATGGAATGGCTTGGTATTTATAAGAAAAGTGATGAAATATTTAATTAATTTTCAAGGGACACCTCATCGATGGTATTTGAAAAACCATGGGTTTTTCCATGGTATTGGCCACTTGGGACAGCTCATAGAATATCTTACTATTCACAAGTTGACCAGAATGATTACATCATTGTTACATCATTATAACAACATTAATGATGTCATTAAACACCTGATAGTTGAAACTGTACATTCACTATTCATCGAGATACAAAACATTTTATAAAAATATCTTAAATTAACCCTAAAATAATATCGATGCTCTAAATTCATAAATGAACTCCATTTTATGAAAATAATTTTCTAAATATTTTTAATTTAATTTTTAAATAAAATCATTATTTATTAAAAAAACAACTCTAAAACTATTACTTATTTTGTAATACCTTGAAAAAGCAATCAAGGTCAAATAAAATTATCATTTAACCATAATACAATGAAGTAATAATTTATGATTACATTTTATGAAAATACATTTCCATTTTAAATTATTAAATTAATTATAAAATTGTAACTAAAGTATTTATGCCATAAAAAATAACAAATCTTATACTATGATCATATTTTTCACTTTTAAGATGTCTAAATTGTATTTATAAATTCATGGGTTTAATTTCTATTTTTTTGGCCGATTTACTATTCATTACTATTCATAAGGGTGTGTTACTATTTATACCTTACTATTTACTAAAAATCAAGTTGATCTTATTAGACTCTAAATTTATTACTGATCACAACTGTGGAAGCCCATTTTTTGAAAACATTTCACATTATTAATTAGTTAAAGTTTACATGAATATTTTAATATAACCTTTTTCTAAAATTCATCAATAATATTCATCCTATATTTATCCAAACATTTGAAAATCACAAATTTTACCATAATAAGAAATAATAATTTTATTTATACCAATTTATTATAAAAAGTATCTAAGGTCGCGTTACATATCCCCTTATAATACTTGCATATGACCTAAGTGTTAGGTGTGCTTAGGTGATAGAATCTTGGGGCGGCTCGAACAACATTTCCTGAGTGGTGATTTATATTAGCTTGAACTTCTCCCTTAGGAGATCGTGTTCAAGCTTAATATATTGAAGCTTATCTTGGGCTTGTTCCAGAGTAAAGATTAGATATTCCACCTCCTTCCCAAGCTCTGACATATGGGCTTCGTACAGCCTGAGTCTACTGAATGTGTCCATCGACTCTTTTTTCTATATTAACCAAGATCACTTTTATTTATAAACAAAAATTGTAACACTAATAGTTTAGTGTCAACATTAATATTGACTAACAGTCATATAATAGTCGAAACCCAATGGCATCAATTCATTAATTAATGAATATAGTTTTGTGGAGTATAAAATAACACATAAATTTAGGAAACAAATATTATTCAAAATATCGGGTCGTTACAATGACTTACTGTTTCCACATAGTGGTGTAATTAATTTTTTATCACCAATTTACCTGGATAGTTATAAATGAGAATTTAATCATTATATTTAATATTTATGAAATAATTATTTTTCATGAGTTATAATATCATATATACCTTTTTACCTTCCAATTCATTGTAAAATGATAACGTCGCCTGTGCGTATGTGTTGACTTACCCCTCCATGAAGTGATGCGATCTATTTTTCATTTTAACTTTACAAGGATGGTAATATGGAAATATTTGATGAATATATATGATATATATAATATATTAATTATCCTCTAAAGTTTAAATAATTTTTACCTTTATTTTATTCTATCTGTAAAAAAGTGAAAACAATGTTCATGCGTATGTACGACCTACCATCTCCATGAACGGTGTAATTCATTTTTGTATATATAAAATATGTGTAAGATTATAAATATGTATGTATTGAATATATTTGATATTTATACCATTTTTAAAATTATAAATGTAATGTAACCTTGATCAAAGAACAAGGACCTCAAATAACGAACACAAAATCTCAAGAAAAAGTAAATAGTTACCCCTAGAAATGAAATATTTTATAAGAACTTATTAAAAAATGTGTGCTAAAATATTATAAGATGATTATATATAATATTTTAAATATTTGAATAGATATTTTAAATAATTATAATAAATTTAAACATATTATATTTTAGGTTAAAGTGATTTTGAAGCAAGTCAAACTGAAGGAAAGTTTTTCATCTCACTTTTATTTATTTGCGATATATTCCATTTTCACCACTTGTTTATTTTATGTGGTGTATATAATTTACATGAATATATTTTATGATTCTTATAATAAAAATTATAGGTATTCTAATATCCATATAAGGTTATTTGTTTCATGAGTTTTGGATTCTAAATTTACCAATGTCATAATGGTTTTATGTTCCAATATCATTGTTTACTTGGAAAATTATGGATTATGTTTTTGATGATAAAATTTTATAATCTACCTATAAATAATATTATTAATTGAATTAAAATCTATTTATTCTTCATATTAAATGTTTTTCTTTCATTTTAGTCTCTTTAAATACTCAATAGACTGGATGAATTTTTAAAGTAATCCCCACTTTATTTCTTTATTTAGTTAAAAATCTTATTTCCTCCTTATTCATGTTTTATAAAAATTCATTCAATATAGATATTAATATTATTATATGATTTTTAAAGTCATTTTTACACCATGAATTAATTTTTTTTAAATTCCTTTAAAGTAATCTTATTATCTTTTTTCTGAATGAGTTACTTTTTACTTTTTATCAAAAGTATAAAATGTCTTTTTATTTTAATTTACCTAACCCCAACTGAATTTCCTAATTTCATGAAAACATAATATTTTGAAGATTATTTTAAAAATTTTCATGTTTATTTTTAAATAAAACATTTTTATTTGTATCTTGGAAATATTTATATCTTAATGATTTGATGAAATGTGTATTTTACACAAAAAACTATTCTAGGGATATTTTAATGGAAATTTCATTTAAGATGACATCCTTTGATATCACATATATTTTAATAAGGATATGATCCAATGATACCATCCAGATTATTTATCTGAATGGTTTATAATTGTGATGATGATATTTTAATGAAACATGTTTTCTTTTCCATGGATTGGATTTTGATGAATTATTAAAATGTTTATAAAACCCATTTTCCTTTCCACTAGATATGCTATGTTGGATTGTTGAAGTATTTATGAAACCCATTTATTTTCCATGGGATGTGATATATGATGAATGATATGAACTTATTGTACACATACGAATTTTTTATGATTATGTGATGGGTTGGACTACGACTATATATCCCTATAGTGCTTTGGGTAAAGATAGATATCTCATGAGATAATATAGTTTGGAATAGGGAATAAACCATGTTCAGAAAGGGAATATACCCACTATTATTATATTGGGAGTAAACCTCGAATAAGGATATGATGGAATGGGGAGTGAACCAAATAAACTATGATATTCTTGGAAGCGATCACTAAATATGTAAATTATTTTCCACGCTTATTTCTATTCCACAAAGTATGTCTTCTACTAATGTTTTGCTCTCATGGATCATGTTATTTGATTCCTTTATTATTCATGTCTTATAAACTACCAAAACATATTATGAGATGTAATACTATGATATACATTGCATGGTTTTCAAATGTTATACAAATGTTCTTATACCCTTATTCTCATGTTATGTTTAAGTCATCATTTATATCTTACTTGTTTAACCTTACCTAGAATTATAGATCACCCTTTATTATGTTTCATTTAGATATGTTATGAAGAATTATTTTAGGCATGATATTTATAATAATGTTTCTGTTTATGAAGAAATTAGTGGGAGATTATATAGATCTCTTATAAAAAAGTTTTTTTGTATCCAAGTTTCTAAAGAAACTTGACCTATATGAGTCTAGTATAGATCATAATGTTATGTACTTAATATTTATCAAATATGTTGTGATATTTATGTATGAAAGTTATGGGTCACTATATTCAGGCCTTTATCTCTAGAGATATACACATGCTATTGGAACATCCCCTCTTATATCTCGTCCTCCATTTCTTTTCCCCTTGATCTATGTGGTTCGGGAATAGGTATTTATACCATTATTGTGAGGATCTCTCCAATTTTTATTCTATTTCTCTTCTTCATTATTTTATTATAATTTGGGTGTGTCACATATAATGAGTATTGGTTTAATTTTATTAGTTAATACTAAACTCTCTCAATAATAAAGGGTATTTTGAGAGCATTATCTTGATAATTCTTTAAGATGGGGGAAGGTTGTCATCCATTTTCGTTTTGATAAGGGAAATACACCTTGTTTTTTTCTAATAGTTTTTTTCAATTTCAATTTAAAATTATTGATCTATTTGATAGTGAATCGTGTGATTTTTATCATTGGAGTAGTAGATGAATAACATGGAAAATTAACTTGTATTTGGTAGTTGTTTCTATATTTTCACAATATATGGCGAGTTTTTATGGATCATAACTATATGCATTTGAATATCCCAATTAGATCATAAAGAAAAGATACATTGGTTGTATCTTTTTCAATATATCTATGAAGATAAAAGTCAATATATAATTCCTTGTATCAAAAAAAAAAGAATTAAATGAAGTTTAGTAAGTTACTTCTATCATGGATCAATGGAAAATGAGATGGAATTGATGCTGCTACTTGGAATTATCATATGGATAGATTCAATAGAATGGAATTTTAATCTATTGATTATAGAGATGTAATGTAATGGACTAAATGAAAGTGTTGATGGAAGAAGAATAGTGTTGTCTACAACTATTTGAAATGGTGTTAGATCAGCTAGCTATTGAACAACTTTAAGATCTATGATTAAAGGAATAAAAATCTAGATGGAATATAGAGGAACCATAAACTGATGATTGATTATTAATAGTACTAGAACAAAGGAAGAATATCCTTTAGATGATGATTTTTAGAATTAAAAATATGGATAAGGAATTAAAGTGGTAGTTAATTTTTATTAAATTAATCGAATCGAGTACTCATATGATATAATTTTTCTTCGAATCGTATTA
Organism: Viscum album; assembly: GCA_963277665.1. NCBI lineage: Eukaryota > Viridiplantae > Streptophyta > Magnoliopsida > Santalales > Viscaceae > Viscum > Viscum album. The sequence continues at coordinate 661,841,879 of OY728140.1, forward strand.
CTAAGACTTGATTTTTCTTGATAATTTATAAATTTATTTGGGCTGTTTTGAAGTGATTTGAGATTACCTAAGATTAATTGAAGTAGTTTAATATCAAATTTGGATATTCCAAGTAGAATGTGAAAATATTACTAAGTATAGATCCATATATAAGTTTCCCCTCAGAACCAAAATATTAAGAAAGGTTTGGTCCTCCTTGTATATAAAACATTCTATCATAAAAATACATAATACATTTGTTTGAGTTAAGGTAGTGAAATAATAAAATTAGAGGAATGTGTATAGTATTTTACATAAGTAATATATTTTTTAAGGTCGTGTAACATATTTTATATGATATGTAATTATTTAAAAATATGTGTATAATATTTTGATAATGCCTAAGATATTATCTAGATTTCATAAAATATTTGGAAAAAGATTTTATCTTATGAAATAGATATTATTATTAGATTTTGTAAAAGTGACATGTAAGGTATAAAATATCTTATTTAAGATTTAAATATTAGAAAAATTTGAGCATCCCATAAGTTTTATAGAAGTTATAAAGGGATATTTGGAAGAAAAACATCTGAAAAGTGAAATTTTAAGAAGAATCAAATATATTATACCTTATTTATTCTTTAGGAAATAATTATCACATTATTAAAATGAGACTATAATTCAAGAAATGATATTGAAAATATGATACTTTGCTAATGAATATTAAAACTACACCATGAATTAGTCTGAGGATGAAGAGAAATTTGAATCTTGTTATGTTATTTTAGGATTTATCACACCATATAGAAGAGATCATGCCAGGGTTCTTGATATGGGATGAGATATGAAGAATGATTTAAACCACAAAAATAATTCCATGACCTTAATAAAATACACTGCATGAAACCATACAATGATGGATGAAATTAAATAATGTAACACCCCAAGCTTTCATGATATGCTTTTCTTTGAATAATACAACAAGGTGTGTTATACGCAACTTCGAGTTCTAACACATACCACAACCAATAAAAATAGCCATTATGAATAGTAATACCCACTTTTTAAAAATTTTATACATTTTATCTTTCAAAATTGACTTAATTTTTGGATTTGGAATATCGAAATTAGCTTAGGGTGATTTTTTTTGGTATTTTTATGAAAACTTCCAATTTTTGATGAATAGTGAAAAACACTGAGTTATTGGTTAAAACTGAATTTTTTTTTATTTAAATTTATTTTAGGTCAAAATAGATACATAATACCTATATAAGTTAAATTTAATTCATTAGAGTTATTTTATAATAAGTTTAGATATATAAAAATTTTATTGAACTTTTCACCGTCTTTTACCCACCTCCTAGGAGAATTTAAAAATTTACATAAAAATTAATTTTACCACTTCTGTAAGTTGAATTTCAAAAAATCCAAGAGAAACAGTTGATATTAATAAGTAAAATTTGGTTTAATAAGATGAAAATAATTTTTGGTGAATAATAACTTTTTACTTTTATTTATCACGGTTAAAAGTTAATAGGGTAATTAAGGGTAAAAATGATATTATTAATACCCTAAAATGTGTTATAATTCTATTGGATAAGTATAATTCGACCAAAAACAACCTTAGGAATAAAATATGATCCTTTAGGTTCACTTGGATTAGATTAGGACAATTATTATTATTTTATTTAAAGAAGAGTTAAAATAGTTAAAATCAAAGTTTAATAACTAAAACATTTTTAATATAGGGTTATACATAAGATAAATTAGGCTATAAATATTAATTAGAAATATAAAAATATTTCCTACATAATAGAATTTTATTTATATTTTTTAGACATTAAATAATTTAAATTATTTATGACACAATAATGATGCAGTAATTACCTAATTAATGAAATATTAAAATAATTGACATTATAAATATCCAAATAAATGTAATTTGAAACTTTTTATGAATTAAACTAATTTTATAGGTTAATATGACATTTTAGGGTTGGTTAGATAATTTTTTTGAAGTAAGAATTCTGCTATAACTTTAACAAAAAACAAATACCAAATAGTGTCAAAATTGACATAAAATAGTTTTTAAAAAATATTATATTATTAATTGATATAATGGTCTTAAAAATATAAGGTTCGGAAAAAAGACTAATATAATAATATATATGACATTAATGAACCAATTGGGGTTTTATTGGCAGTTTATAGTATGTTTAGTCACCATATAGTGTAAGAATACAAGAAGACACGGTAAAAGTTAAATTATTTAACTTAGAGTTAAATCTAAATGTTAAGGTTAAAATGGCAACCTAAACATTTCTAAAACCTATCGGTTGAGAGGATTTAGACCCATCCCCACCCTAGCCTTAAAATAAGTCACTTTGGAGCCATTATAAATCGAATATAAATTTATTATAGAATAATATTTTATGTTTTTCCTAAGGTTCCCCTCACCCCTCTTATAAAACGGCACTCCCCCTTCTCTCTAATTCTCACCTTCAAAGCCATTTATCTCGAACAAAATCTACCCAAATAACCTCTCAACTATCCTAAATTAATTCTAGAGGCCTTACTTTAGTTATAAATCCAACCTAAGGAGCCCTTTTGATCACATCAAAAGGAATAACCCGAAGAAGAGGTAAACATTTCATTACCCCTTTCAAGTTCCTTTCTTCTTCCACTTCATTTTTCTTTATTGTTTCCATTATAAAATAATAACTCCAGTATATTCTATATACTGTGATGTTATTATAAATATGGTACAACCAAATTCACTATTCTATCCATCATTTGAATGACATGTCACCATACGTGCGTACGTACGGCTTACCGTCTCCACGTCGTGGTGTAATTGTTATTCAATACATTATTATTTGGATGGGTATAATAATGATGTGAAATTTATGTAAATAATAAATATACCATGATAATAATTCTTTATATATGATATAAGATCCAATTATATATTATATTAATATCAAAAGAATGATATTGTCGCTTGTGCGTACGTACGGATTACCGTCTCCACGAACGCGATGAGATTCATTCCCCATCGTATCCATCCAAGACTAATTTTCATTTGATGATTAAAAATAATGTTTAAGGACATGATATAATTCTGGATATGAATAAGATACATCCCATCCATAACAAATATGACTCACATAAAAAATAATATAAAGGAAAATGAATCCGTTAACACCCAAAACGACAATAATACTAAGATATTATTAACAAAGCAATGTATAAAGATCATATATGAGATCATATTAATGTATATGATTATTTTATAATTTAATAACAATTATTTAACGATTATACAGGAGGTTATCCTACCCTCGACCAAGGAAAAGTACAAGGTAAGGGTTTATTTCACAATCTCTTCATTATCTGAGGTTGTTTATACGTAATTATCTACTCGGACCTCTTTATCATCCACATCCATGTTTCTTAAAAATGTTTTTCAAAAAATTCTTACTATTTTATAGAATATGGGTTAAAGTAATTTATATCCTTGTTTGACATTTTTTAATATGTTTATAAAGGAATCTTTCTGTTGTTTTCTAAACAAGGTCCTTTTTAACCTTTTCGACAAAATTAAGGTAAGAATGTCTTTTTTAACTTATACAACGGGTGTGGCTATTTTTCGCCATTATAAAATTGTTGAAGATTACCTTACAAGGTTATAATAATATTTTCAAATTAAATGTTTTATTTTAAAATTATGTGACTTTTAATGATTTCAAAAAAAGAGATATTTCTCTCAAATAGTTTTTATTTCATCTATGTCAACATCCTTTGATGGATTTTAAGATTATTTGAAGTTGATTTATTATGATAAAAAGTTTTTATATAGTATTGAAGGTTTTGTGATATGTTTTACTATGTATGTGTTAATTTTATACAATTCATGGTTTATGGAGAAAGTATTGACATTTCGTATGCTAGTTTTAATATGAATGTTTATGTTATGTTTAAACCTATTCATATAAGGAATGAATTGGACTTAGTAAGTGAAGGGTGGAGACCTATATAGCTCCTTGATGCATCGATAGTTCTCATAAGAAGAACTAGTGTCTTGGAACAAGGCCTTGACAAAATCTTATTTGTAGTCTTGGCACAAGGCATTGACTATGTGGTTATGATAGTTTTACATTATGCATTCCATCATTATGAAAGTGGATATTGATATTGTATGTGATTATTCGACTAGTAGAATATCCATGTGAATAAGTAAATGGAATTATTTGACTTTATCTTTTCCATATATTGCTGAAGTTCAAGTTTAAAAGGCTTTTGTTTTAGTATAAATTGCCTTAAATGTTTATGCTCATTTATGAAAGTTTCTGCTATATTGTTATCCTTAATGAGCATCTGAGCTCACCACTTTCTATGTTTTATGTTTCTTAGAATGTGAAGAAGTATTTTATGACTGACCTTCATGGATAGTCAGAGGGGATATGAGTGTGGTCTTTGGAGACTATGTTGTTGTATTTTTTCACTTTATGATGTAATGTAAGACTTATGAATGTATATAGTGTTTCCAAGGATACTAAACTAATCGGTCTTTCGAGACATGATATTTTGTGATCATTATAATGTTATGTAATAATGTACCGACTCTGGGTAACTAGGGTCGGGGCATTACAGTGGTATCAGAGGAAGTTTAGTACAAATATTGGAAGCTATATTTATATAAACTATGATTAGAGAACATAATCCTAATATGGAATTTGAGGATTAGTATAGAATAAATTCCTAGAATTTTGGTATTGTAGAGATTTTGTGAGTTTTCTGAGCAATAAATCCCTGTATGGATATGAGCAGGTAGAGGCAGATCTGACACAGATGTACCTAGGGGTAAACCCCAAAAACACCGCTTTGATCTAGACTCGAATGAGAACTAGTGCACGACAACAGGCCTTGCTGCACTCTTGGTTACGACACTCCCGGGTGATATGATTAGAATAATTCTCATTTTTTTACAAACCATTATGAAGGGTTTATGAGTATATAATTCCTCAAAGAAAACATTTTTATGATTATGGATTATATCTATAAACTGTTCAATTTATGTTAAGTGTTTTACAAGTTTGGAATTATGTATTTTGATTAATAAACTAATCTAGTTTATGCCATTGTTTATAAATAGTTCATAGTGGAAGGAATGGAAACCATATCAATGCACACAATCCATGTATGGATTTCCCCCCTACTGAAGATAATTATAGTGGAGTTGGTGATACAACTGGTTTTGATCAACTTATCACTATACTGGGATAACTCACACAGGTTATGAATCATAACCTTACCCATATGGAGCACCCTGATCCAAAACATGGAGGATAAATGTTAGACCACTTCATGAGGCTACAACCACTAACATTCAATGGGAGTACAAATCCATTAGTAGCTAAGAAATGTTTAAGTTCCCGAGAGAAAATATTTTAGGCTTTGGGGAGTAGTGAAAGAGAAAAAGTTGTCATGGCAGTTTATTGCCTCACTGGAGATGGCGATCAATGGTGGTCATTAATAAAAACTCAAAGGAAGATGATGAAGTATCAAATATGGAATGAAGGGAGTTTAAAGAACTTTTCTTAGGAAAATAATTTCCTCATGACGATCAAGCAGATATGGAAAGTCAATTTCTAAGTCTGAGGAAAAAGGAGGATGAGAATGTCGCAAAGTATGAGGCTAACTTTACAAGGTTAGCAAGGCATGCTACAGATTATATACGTAACCAAATAAGTAATACTTCTCATTTCTTTTATGGGTTAAAACCATTTCTCCATCGAGCATTAGTCTCACAATCCTTCTCATTGTACGAAGATATTGTCTCATGTGCTATCAAGATAGAAAAGGAATTCTCTAAGTCTTACGACTTTAAAGGAAAGAAAGAGAAGAAGAGATCTGTTGATCAATCTTGAAATGGAGATAAGGGGAAGAAGGGAAAAGTTAAATATCCATCCTTCTGTAAATGTTGGAAGAAACATCCTAGTACTTTCCTGAAGGGAATGGGAGACTGTTACAAGTGTGGTAAAAAAGGCCACCAAGCTCGTGATAGTAAGGGGAAGAAAGAAGCTACCAATGTTAAATGCTAAAATGGAAGAGAGATGGGACATTATGCAAATGAATGTCCTAAGCGTTAGGGAAACTTACCATAGAAAAGGCCAAGGTATCAAGGCCAAGCTTATGCGATCACTATTGTTGATTTTGAAGCTCCTAAAGAAATAGTGGCAGGTAATTTAATGGTTTCTTCAAGTTTAGACAATGATTTATTTGATTCTCGATCATCGCATTGTTTCATATCTTCACAGTTTTCTAAGAAAATTAGATATTTCCAATTTGATTTAACAAGGGAGTTGTCAGTAAAAACTCCCAAATTAAGTATCATTGCAACAAAGTTTTGTGAATTATTCCCCATTAGAGAATATAAATGTTCTTTATCTGCTGACCTCATAGTCATAACCATGGTTAAATTTTATATAATCCTCAGTATGGATTGGATTTCGGACCACGATGTGAAGATTTATTTTAAGAAGAAGGAGGTCACAATTTTTGATGATGATGATAAAGAACACCTCATCTTTAGAGAAGAATCATAACCACCTAATTCTTATCTAGATCCATCCCCTCTAAATCAACTAAATTAAATTATTGGTAAGGAAGAGAATAAAATAATTATGGGTGAGGAAAGTAATGTTCAAATAGAGGATGTACCTATTGTGAAATAATATGTTGATGTGTTTCAAGTAGATTTACCTGGAAATCCTCCAGAATGAGAAATTTATTTTTTCCATTGATTTAATTCTTGGATCAAGGCCCATATAGAAGTCCCCTTATAGAATGACCACTGTAGAATTAGTGGAACTAAAGAAATAACTAGAGGAATTGATTAATAAGGGATTTATTCGCCCTAGTGTTTCTCTATGGGGAGACCCTGTCCTTTTTGTTAAGAAGAAAGATGGATCTATGATGTTATGTATCAACTATAGGGAGATCAATGCTATAACAATAAAGAACAAGTATCCCCTACCTCACATTTATGATTTATTTGACCAACTTCATGGAGCTCAATACTTCTCAAAGATTGAAATTTGATGTAGATACCATAAGTTGTGCGTGAAGAAGGAAGACATTCCGAAGTCATCATTTCGAACCAGGTACGGGCATTACTACTTTATAGTAATGCCATTTGGGCTGACTAATGCACCCTGTGTTTTCATGGATCTAATGAATATATTTTTCAAGGAAAATATTGATGATTTTGTTGTAGTATTTATTGATGATATCTTGGTATACTCCAAAAGCTATGAAGATCATGAAAATCACTTGCGCATTATCTTGAAGACTCTTAGAAGACATGAATTATATTGGAAGTTTAGAAAGTGTGAATTCTGGCTTCATGAGATTTCTTTTCTTGGACATATTGTCTCTAAGGATGGAATCTCTGCTGATCCTTCTAAGACAAGAGGAATCCAAGAATGGCTAGCACCTACGAGTATAACTCAGGTACACAGTTTTATTGGTTTAACATGTTATTATCGGCATTTTGTCTATAATTTTTCCCGATTGGCTAACCCATTAACCAATCTAACACGTAAAGGGGTTAAAATATTTTGGACAAAAGAGTGTGAAGAATGTTTTGAAGAACTGAAGAGAAGATTAGTCAATTCTCCTATATCGACTCTACCATTGGGGAATGATGGGTTTGCTATTTATAGTGATGCTTCAAAGAAAGTATTTGGTTGTGTCCTTATATAGAATGATAGGGTTATTTCATATGCATCACAACCACAAAAAATTCATGAGAAAAAATATCCTACTCATGATCTTGAGTTAGCAGCTGTAATCACTACTTTGAAGCTTTGGAGACACTATCTCTATGGTGAAAAATGTGAGATTTATACTTATCACAAGAGTTTGAAGTATATTTTCTCATAGAAATAACTCAACATGAGGAAAAGGCGATGTATTGAAATACTCAAGGATTATGATTTCACGATACAATGCCACCTGGGGAAGGAAAATAAGGTGACAGATGCATTAAGTAGAAAGGATCATGGAGTATTGAACAAGATGAGAGTTGAAAGGGATCCTATTTTCATGGATATAGTGAAGATGGATATGGGAATTACCATAGAAGGTGAAATAGCGATACTTTTTCAAATTGTTTCCAAACGACCTTTACTAGAAAGGATAAATAGTTCTCTAACTGATGATGAAGAGTTTAAAAAGAAGATTAAAGCTATAGATGATGGAAGATTGAGTGACTTTGTGTATGAAGATGGAATTTTGAAATTTGGGAAGAGACTTTGTGTTCCCGATATACCTAATCTGAAAAGGGAATTGTTGGATGATGCTCATAGTTCCAATTTATCTACACAACCTAGTAGCACCAAAATGTATAGAGATTTGAAGGAACATTTTTTGGTGGGACAACATGAAGAGGGAGATTGCAGATTTTGTGTCAAGATGTATGGTTTGTCAACAAGTGAAAGCTGGAAGGCAATAGCCTGAAGGAGTATTGCAACCTCTTCTCATACCTAAGTGGAAATGGGATAATATCACAATGGACTTTTTTTATGGGGCTACCAAAGACTCCTAGAAGGAACGATGCAATTTGGGTCTTTGTTGATCATCTTACTAAGTCAGCACATTTTCTTGCTATAGGAGAATATTTACCACTTGAATGATTATCAAGACTATACATTAATGAAGTTGTAAGACTTCATGGAGTACCAATATCAATTGTTTCTGATCGTGATCCCCGTTTTACATCAAGATTATGGAAAAGTCTTCAGAAATCCCTGGATACTAAACTTTGTTTGAGCACTGCCTACCACCCCCAAACTGATGGACAATCAGAATTGACTATTCAAAACTTAGAAGACATGTTGAGATCTTTCTCACTTGACTTTCATGGTATGTGGGATCAATATTTACCTATGGTGGAATTTTCCTATAACTATAGCTTCCATTCAAGTATTCAGATGGCACTATATGAAGCGTTATATGGAAATAGATGTCCCACACCAACCTGTTGGGATGATGTTGGTGAAAGAAAACTCATAGGCCCAGAACTTGTGGAGGAAACTATAGAAAAGGTGAAGGTAATCCAAACCCATATAAAATAATCTCAAAGTAGGCAGAAGAGCTATGCCGATAATCGAAGGAAGGATTTGGAATTTTAGGTAGGAGATCATGTTTTCTTGAAGGTATATCCATGGAAGGGTGTTATACATTTTGTTAAGAAGGGAAAATTGAGTCACAGGTACATCAGACCTTTCGAAATTCTAGAACGAATTGGGGAAGTAGCTTATCATTTGTCAATGCCGCCAAATCTCTCCAAAGTTCACGATGTGTTCCACATATCATTGTTGAGAAAATACATGCCTGACCCAACGAATGTACTCACCTATGTAGAATTAGAATAGGAACCTGATCTATCTTATTGCAAAGAGCCTATCAATATTCTTGATACACGAGAACAAGTACTGAGAAACCAGATGACTCATCTGGTAAAAGTTGTATGGAGAAACTATAAGATGGAAGAGGCAACGTGGGAACCCGATGAACTTATGATGAAGAACCACAAGAGTCTTTTTATGCGGTAATATTCTAGAAATTTTGAGGACAATTTTTTTTGAAGGAGGTGAGAATATAACAACCTAAGCTTCCACGATATGCTTCTCTTTGAATAATATAGTAGCCTATGTTGCACACAACTTCGAGTTCTAACACACACCACAACCAATCAAACTAGCCGTTATGAATACTAATACCTACTTTTTGAAATTTTATACATTTTATCTTTCAAAATGGAATTCATTTTTGGATTTTTAATATCTAAATTAGCTTAGAGTGAATTTTTGGTATTTTTCAGAAAACTTTCATTTTTTCATGAATAGTGAAAACACTGCGTTATTGGTTAAAACCGATTTTTTTATTTTTTTTAAGTTTATTTTAGGTTAAAATAGATGAATAATACCTATATAAGTTAAATTTAATTCATTAGATTCATTTTATAATAAGTTTTTATATATAAAAATTTAATTGAACTTTTCATCGTCTTTTACCCACCTACTAGGAGAATTTGCAAATTCACATAAAACTTAATTTTACCACTTATGTGAGTTGAATTTCAAAAATACGAGAGACCCGATTTATATCAGAAATTAAAATGTGGTTCAATAAGATGAAAATAATTTTTGGTGAATAGAAACTTTTTTACTTTTATTTACCACGGTTAAAAGTAAACAGGGTTATTAAGGGTAAAAATGATATTATTAATACCCTAAAACATGTACTAATTCTATAGGATAAGTATAATTTGACCAAAAACAACCTTAGGAATAAAATATGATCTTTTAGATCCACTTGGATTAGATTAAGACATTTATTATTATTTTATTTAAAGAAGAGTTAAAATAGTTAAAATCAAAGTTTAATAACTAAATTTTTTTTAATATAGGGTTATACATAAGATAAATTAGACTATAAATATTAATTATAAATCTAAAACTATTTCATACATAATGGTATTTTATTTATATTTTTTAGACATTAAATAAGTTTAATTATTTATAACATAATGATGATGCAGTAATTACCTAATTAATGAAATATTAAAATAGTTGACATTATATATATCCAAATAAATGTAATTTGAGACTTTTTATGAATTAAACTAATTTTATAGGTTAATAATACTTGTTAGGGTTGGTTAGATAATTTTTTTTCTAAGTAAGAATGCTGTTATGATTTTGAAAAAAAATACCAAATAGTGTCAAAATTGTCATAAAATAGTTTTAAAAACAAATATTATATTATTAATTAATATAATGGACCTAAAAATCTATGGTTCGGCCAAAATACTTTTATAATAATATATATTACATTAGATAACCAATTGGGGTTCTATTGGAAGTTTATAGTATGTTTAGTAACCATATAGTTTAAGAATACAAGAAGACACAGTAAAAGTTAAATTATTTAACTTAGAGTTAAATCTAAATGATAAGGCTAAAATGGTAACCAAAACTTGTCTAAAACCTATTTGTTGAGATTATTTTGACCCATACCCACCCTATCCTTCAAATAAGTCACTTTGGAGCCATTATAAACCGAATATAAATTTATTATAAAAAAATATTTTAATTTTTTCCTAAGGTGCCCCTCACCCCTTTTATAAAAGGGCACTCCCCCTTCTCTCTAAGTCACACCTTCAAAGCCATTTTGCTTGGCCAAACTCTGCCAAAATACCCTCTCAAATATCCTCCCTTAATCATAGAGGCCTTCTTTTAGTCATAAATCCTACCTAAGGATCCCTTTTTGTAACACCCCAAGCTTCTACGGTACGCTTCTCTTTGAATAATGCGATAGCGTGTGTTGTACGCAACACCGAGTTCTAACAACCAATCAAACTAGCCATTATGAATAGTAATACATAATTTTTAAAATTATATACATTTTTTATTTCAAAATTTACTTCATTTTTGGATTCGGAATATTTAATTTAGCCTAAGGTGAAATTTTGGTACTTTTCGGATAACTTTCATATTTTGATGAATAGTGAAAATTACTAAATTTTAATTAAAAACAACTTTTTTAATCAAAATAATTAATAGTGACAAATTAAGAATTTTAGTAGTTTTAAAGTATATTTATAATATATTTTTACCATTTAATATAATGTTGGTCATTGGACATAATTTTACAATTAAACCGAACATAAACAAGTGTCAATCTTTTGATAGTTATTATCTCTTAAAAACACGCTTTTTGTTTTGATAGCGGGAATTAATTTTAAATTAATTTCTGCCACTTTTTTGTTTTTAATTTAGGAAAATGGATTCCATATTTGGAATCAGGATGTTCAAATTGTGTAAATAGGTAACTTTTATAATTACTACGGTAAATATTTTATTTACCATGGTTAAGGGTAAATCCGGTAAATAAGGGTTAAAAAATAATATTATAATAATACTAAATTACCCTAAAACGTGTCTTAACCCTATTGGTTGATACATGGTCGACCATGGGCATCTTTGGGTCGATTTTGGGACCCCATGGATCCACTTGTAAGTGATAATGACACTTTATTTTAATTAAGTTAAAATGAATACAAAAATGACACAAGCATATATCTTTTAGAAGAACAACTGTTACATAGGGTTATATATGTTGGATTTTAGATTATAAATATTCATTAGAAATATAAAACGATTTCCTACATAATGATATTTTATTTATAATTTTTAGACATTAAATAATTTATTTTATTTATGACACAATGATGATGCAGTAATTACTATAATAGTGAACAATTAAAATAATTGATATTATAAATACCCAAATAAATATAATATGAAACTTTTAATGAATTAAACTAATTTTCTAGGGTAATATGATATATTAGGATTGCTTTAATTGACTTTTTTCGAAGAAATCAATCTTTTATGAGTTCCACAAAAATCAACTGTTGAATAGTGTCAAAATTGACATAAAAGAGTTCTTAAAACAAATATTATATTATTAATTGATATTAAATTCCTAAAAATCTAAGGTTCGGCCAAGAGACTTATATCATGATATGTTAATCATTAATGGACAACTTGGGGGTCGTTTGGATGTATATAGTAAGTTTATTAACAATATTATATAAAAATACAAAGAGACATTGTAAAAGTGAAACTAATTAACTTAGAGTTAATAATTAAAGATAAGGTTAATATAAGTACCCAAACCTGTCTAAATTCTATTGGTTGAGTTGTTTTCGATCCATCCCCACCTTAACATTTGAATAGTCAACTTTGGAGCCATTGTAAACCGAATATGAATTTCTTATAAACTAATATCTCTAGCTTTTCCAAAGGTGCCCCTCACCCCTCTTATAAAAGGGCACTCCTCCTTCTCATTTCTTCACACCTTCAAAGACTTTTGGTTCGGAAAAACTCTGCCCAAATACTCTCCCAACTTCCCTCACTACAACATAGGGGACTTAGTTTGATCAGAAAGCCAACCTAAGAAGCCCTTTTGATCAAATCAAAAGGAAGAACCCGAAGAAGAGGTAATGATTTCACCACCCTTTTCTAAGTTCATTTCTTCTTCCACTTCTTCTTCCTTTGTTGTTACCATTCTAAAATAATAAATCCAGTATCATATATATACTGTGATGTTATTATAAATATGGTACAACCATATTCAGTATTCTATCCACCCTTTGAATAACATGTCACCATACGTGCGTACGTACGGCTTACCGTCTCCACGTCGTGGTGTAATTGTTATTCAATATAATATTATTTGGATGGGTATAATAATGATGTGTAACTCATGTAAATAATAAATATAACATGTTAATGATTCTGTATATATGATATACCATCCATTTATATATTATTTTAATATCAAAAGAATTATATTGTCGCTCGTGCGTACGTACGGACTACCGTCTCCACGAACGTGATGAGATTCATTCTCCATCGTATCCATTCAAGTATAATTATCATTTGATTATTTAAAAATTATGTTTAAGGACTTGATATCATTTTGGATATGAATAAGATACAACAAACATGGCTTATGTAACAAAACATATAAAATAAAATGAGTAAGTTAACACCCGAAACGACGATAATTCTAAGATATTATTAACAAATCAATGTTAAAAGATCATATATGATATCATATTAATATATATGATTCTTGTATAATTTAATAACAATTATTTAACCATTATACAGGAGGTTAACCTACCCCAACCAAGGAAAAGTACAAGGTAAGGTTTATTTCACAATCTCTTCATTATCCGAGGTTGTTTATACGTAATAATCTGCTGGGATCTCGTTATCATCCACATCCATGTTTCTTCAAAATGTATTTCAAAATTTTTTTACAATAATATGGGTTAATGTAATTTATACCCTTGTTTTACTTTTTATAAGAGTAATCTTTCTGTCGTTTTCAAAACAAGGTCCTTTTTAACCTTTTCGACAGAATTAAGGTAAGAATGTTTTTTTAACTTATACGGCGGGTGCGGTTATTTTCCACCGTTATAAAATATTCAAAGCTTTCCTTACAAGATTATAAGAATATTTTCAAAGAAAATGTTTTATTTTATATGGATCTTAAATGATTTCAAAATAAAAGGTGATATTTCTTTAAAAAGAATTTTGATTTCATCTATGTCAACATCCTTTGATGGATTTTAAGATTATTTGAAGTTGATTTATTATGATACAAAACTTCTATATTGTATTGAAGGTTTTGTGATATGTTTGACAGTGGATGTGCTATTTTTATACCATTCATAGTTTATGGTGAAAGTATTTACATTTCGTATGCTAGTTTTAATACGAATGTTTATGTTATGTTTAAACCTTTTTCATATGGGAATGAATTGGACTTAATATGTGACGGGTTGAGCCCGCTATAGCTCCTCGATGCATCGGTAGGTCTCATGAGACAAACTAGTGTCTTGGCACAAGGCCTTGACAAAATCTTATTTGTAGCCTTGGCTATGTGGTTATGATAGTCTGGCATTATGCATTCCATCATTATGAAAGTGGTTATTGATTTTGCATGTGATTATTCGATTAGTAGAATAACCATGTGAATAAGTAAATGGCATTATTTCATTTTATTTATGCCATACTATGTTAAATGTTCAAGTTTAAAAGGCTTTTGTTTTAGTTATACATTGCCTTAAATGTTTATTCTTATTTATGAAAGTTTATGCTATATTGTTATCCTTACTGGGCATTTGAGATCACCCCTTTTCTATGTTTTATTTTTCCCAGGAAGTGAAGAAGTAAATTATGAATGACCTACAGGGATATTATGTGGGGATATGAGTGTGGATTATGGAGACAATATGTTTTTGTAGTCGTTTTTCATTTTATGATGTAATTTAATACTTATGAATATATCTAGTGTTTCCAAGACTACTAAACCAATCGGTCTTTCGAGATTTGATCTTTCTTGTGATCATACCAATGTTATGTAATAATGCACCGACTCTGGGTAACTGGGGTCGGGGTGTTACAGTTGGTATCAGAGGAAGTTTAGTACAAACCTTGGAAGCTAGATTTAGATAAACTCTGATTAGAGCACGTAGACCTAAGATGAACTTTGAGGATTAGTATAGAACAACTTCCTAGAATTTTGGTATTGTAGAGATTTTGTGAGTTTTCCGAGCAATACATCCCTGTCTGGATACGAGCAGGTAGAGACGGCTCTGGCACAGATGTACCTAGGGGTAAAACCCGAAAACAACGCTTTGAGCTAGACTCGAACGGGAACTGGTGCACGACAACGGGCCTTGCTGCACTCTTGGTTACGACACTCCCAGGGGATATGCTTAGGATAACTCTCATTTTCTTTACAAATCATTATGAAGGGTTTATGAGTATATAATTACTCAAAGAAAACATTCTTATGATTATGGATTATATCCATAAATAGTTCAATTTATGTTAAGTGTTTTATAAGTATGGGATTATGTATTTTGATTCATAAACTGATCTAGTTTATGCCATTGTTTAGAAATGGAGCCTAATGGAAGAAATGGAAACTGTATCAATGCACGCACTCCATGTAGGGATTGCCCTCCTTCTCAAGATATTTATAGTGGGGCTGGTGATGCAACTTGTGCCTATCAGCTAATCACCATACTGGGACAACTTACTCAGGTTATGAATAATAACCTTACCCGTATGGAGAACCCTGATCCGCAGCATGGAGGATCAATGTTAGATCGATTCATGAGGCAACAACCACCAACGTTCAATGGGAATACAAATCCCTTAGTAGCTGAGCAATGGATATTTTCCCTGGAGAAAATATTTCAGGCTTTGGGGAGCAGTGAAAGGGAAAAAGTTATCATGGCAGTTTACCGCCTCACTGGAGATGCTGATCAATGGTGGTCATTGATTCAAAACATGAAGGAAGATGATGAAGTATCAAATATGGAGTGGAGGGAGTTCAAAGATCTGTTTTTAGAAAAATACTTTCCTCGCGACCATCGAGCAGATATGGAAAGGCAATTTCTGAGTCTGAGACAAAAGGAGGTTGAGAATGTCACAAAGTATGAGGCTAACTTTACAAGGTTAGCGAGGTATGCTGGAGATTATATTCGCAACCCAAGAAGTAAGATTGATCGTTTCTTTGATGGGTTAAAACCATTTCTCCGTCGAGCATTTGTCTCACAATCCTTTTCATCGTACGAAGACATTGTCTCATGTGCTATCAAGACCGAAAATGAATTCTCTAAGTCTTATGACTTCAAAGCAAAGCAAGAGAAGAAGAGACCTGCTGATCAATCTGGAAATGGAAATAAGGGGAAGAAGGGAAAGGTTGAATATCCATCTTGTGGTAAATGCGGGAAGAAACACCCCGGTGCTTGCTTGAAGGGAATGAGAGTCTGTTACAAGTGTGGTGAAAAAGGCCACCAAGCTCGTGATTGCAAAGGGAAGAAGGAAGACACCAACGTTCAGTGCTACAATTGCAGGGAGATGGGGCATTATGCAAATGCATGTCCTAAGGGTCAGGAGAAATTACCTCAGAAAAGGCCAAGGGATCAAGGCCAGGCTTATGCTATCACTACTGCAGTGGTAGAAGCTCCAAAAGACGTGGTGGCAGGTAATTTAATGGTTTCCTCAAGTTTAGAAAATGCATTATTTGACTCTGGATTGTCGCATTGTTTCATATCTTCCCAGTTTGCTAAGAAAATTAGATATTTCCAATTTGATTTAATAAGGGAGTTGTCAGTTAAAACTCCTAAGGGAAGTATCATTGCAACAAAGTTTTGTGAATCAGTCCCCATTAGAGCACATAAATTTTCTTTATCTGCTGATCTCATCATCATACCTATGATTGAGTTTGATATAATCCTCGATATGGATTGGCTTTCAGACTATGATGCGAAGATTTATTGTAAGAAGAAAGAGGTTACGATTCTTGATGATAAGGATAAGGAACACCTTATCTTTATAGCAGAATCGTCACCACCTAATTCTTATTTAGATCCACCCCCAGTAGCTCAACTTAATTCTATTATTGGGGAGGAAGAGAATGAAATAACTGTCGGTGAGGAAAGGAATGTTCAAATAGAGGATGTACCTGTTGTGAAAGAATTTGTAGATGTATTTCCGGAAGATTTACCTGGACATCCTCCAGAACGAGAAGTTGAGTTTTCCATTGATTTGATTCCTGGATCAAGGCCTATATCGAAGACCCCTTATAGAATGGCCACTATAGAGTTAGTCGAACTAAAGAAACAACTAGAAGAATTGAGTAATAAGGGATTTATTCGCCCTAGTGTTTCTCCATGGGGAGCCCCTGTTCTTTTTGTTAAAAAGAAAGATGGATCTATGAGGTTATGTATCGACTACAGGGAGATCAATGCTATAATGATAAAGAACAAGTATCCCCTACCTCGTATTGATGATTTATTTGACCAACTGCATGGAGCTCAATACTTTTCAAAGATTGACCTTCGATCTGGATACCATCAGTTGTGTGTGAAGAAGGAAGACATTCCAAAGACAGCATTTCGAACCAGGTACGGGCATTACGAGTTTACTGTAATGCCGTTTGGATTGACTAATGCACCCTCTGTATTCATGGATCTGATGAATAGAGTTTTCAAGGAGTATCTCGATGAATTTTTGGTGGTATTTATTGATGATATATTGGTATACTCCAAAACCTACGAAGATCATGAAAATCACTTGCGCATTATCTTGAAGACTCTGAGGAGGCATGAATTATATGGGAAGTTTAGCAAGTGTGAATTCTGGCTTCAGGAGATTTCTTTTCTTGGCCATATTGTCTCTAAAGATGGAATCTCTGTTGATCCTTCTAAGACCAAGGAAATCCAAGAATGGCCAGCACCTATGAGTATAACTGAGGTACGCAGTTTTATTGGTTTGGCAAGTTATTATCGACGTTTCGTCCAGAATTTTGCCCGATTGGCTAACCCATTAACGAAGCTCACATGTAAAGGGGTTAAATTTGTTTGGACAAAAGAGTGTGAAGAATGTTTTGAAGAACTGAAGAAAATATTAGTCAATGCTCCTATATTGACTCTACCACCGGGGAATGATGGGTTCGTTATTTATAGTGATGCATCGAAGAAAGGACTTGGTTGTGTCCTTTTGCAGAATGATAGAGTTATTGCCTATGCATCACGAAAGTTGAAAATTCATGAACAAAACTATCCTACTCATGATCTCGAGTTAGCAGCTGTGATCTTTGCTTTGAAGATATGGAGACACTACCTCTATGGTGAAAAATGTGAGATTTATACTAATCACAAGAGTTTGAAGTATATTTTCTCACAAAAAGAACTCAACATGAGGCAAAGGAGATGGCTTGAATTACTCAAGGATTATGATTGCACGATACACTACCACCCGGGGAAGGCAAACAAGGTGGAAGATGCTTTTAGTAGAAAAGACCATGGAGTTTTGAACAATATGAGAATTGAAAGGGATCCAATTTTCATGGATCTAGTGAAGATGGACATGGGAATAACCAGGGAAGGAGAAACATCATTTCTTTTTCAAATGGTTGCCAAACCATCTTTAATAGAAAGGATTAAGAGTACTCAGACCGATGATGAAGAATTTTAAAAGAAGATTAAAGCTGTGAATGATGGGAGATTGAGAGACTTTGTGTATGAAGATGGAATTTTGAAATTTGGGAAGAGACTTTGTGTTCTAGATATACCTGATCTAAAAAGGGAATTGCTGGATGATGCTCATAGTTCCAATTTCTCTATACACCCTGGGAGCACCAAAATGTATAGAGATTTGAAGGAACATTTTTGGTGGGACAACATGAAGAGGGAGATTGCTGATTTTGTGTCAAGATGTATGGTTTGTCAACAAGTGAAAGCTGGAAGGCAACAGCCTGGAGGAGTCATGCAACCTCTTCCCATACCGGAGTGGAAATGGGACAATATTACGATGGACTTTGTCATGGGGCTACCAAAGACTCCTAGAAGGAATGATGCAATATGGGTGATTGTTGATCGTCTTACCAAGTCAGCACATTTTATTTCTATAAGAGAAGATCTACCCCTGGAACGTCTAGCAAGACTATATATTAATGAAGTTGTGAGACTTCATGGAGTACCCTTATCAATTGTTTCTGATCGTGATCCCCGTTTTACTTCAAGATTTTGGAAAAGTCTTCAGAAATCCCTGGATACTGAACTTCATTTGAGCACTGCTTACCACCCTCAGACAGACGGACAATCAGAACGGACTATTCAAACCTTAGAAGACATGTTGAGATCTTGCTCACTTGACTTTCAGGGTATGTGGGATCAATATTTACCTCTGGTAGAATTTTCCTATAACAATAGCTTCCATTAGAGTATTCAGATGGCACCATATGAAGCGTTATACGGAAAGAGATGTCGTACACCAACCTGTTGGGATGACGTTGGTGAAAGAAAACTTGTAGGCCCAGAACTGGTGGAGGAAACGGTGGAAAAGGTGAAAGTAATCCAAAATCACATCAAAGCAGCTCAAAGTAGGCAGAAGAGCTCTGCCGATAATCGAAGGAAGGATTCGGAATTTCAAGTCGGTGATCATGTTTTCTTGAAGGTATCTCTGTGGAAGGGAGTCATACGTTTTGGTAAGAAAGGTAAATTGAGTCCCAGGTACATCGGACCTTTCGAAATTCTAGAACAAATTGGGGTTTTAGCTTACCGATTGGCAATGCCGCCAAGTCTCTCCAAAGTTCACGATGTGTTCCATGTATCTCTGTTGAGGAAATACATGCCTGATCCAACGCATGTACTCACCTATGAGGAATTAGAACTGGAACCCGATCTTTCCTATTGTGAAGAGCCCTTCAGGATTCTTGATACGAGAGAACAAGTACTGAGAAACCGGACGACGCGTCTGGTAAAAGTTTTGTGGAGAAACCATAAGATGGAAGAGGCAACGTGGGAACCTGAGGAACTTATGATGAAGAACCACCCGAGTCTTTTCATGTGATAAGTATTCTAGAAATTTCGAGGACGAAATTATTTGACGGAGGGGAGAATGTAACACCCCAAGCTTCTACGGTACGCTTCTCTTTGAATAATGCGATAGCGTGTGTTGTACGCAACACCGAGTTCTAACAACCAATCAAACTAGCCGTTATGAATAGTAATACCTACTTTTTAAAATTATATATATTTTATATTTCAAAATGGACTTCATTTTTGGATTCGGAATATTTAATTTAGCCTAAGGTGAAATTTTGGTACTTTTCGGATAACTTTCATATTTTGATGAATAGTGAAAATTACTAAATTTTAATTAAAAACAACTTTTTTTAATCAAAATAATTAATAGTGACAAATTATGAATTTTAGTAGTTTTAAAGTATATTTAGAATATATTTTTACCATTTAATATAATGTTGGTCATTGGACATAATTTTACAATTAAACCGAACATAAACAAGTGTCAATCTTTTGATAGTTATTATCTCTTAAAAACACGCTTTTTGTTTTGATAGCGGGAATTAATTTTAAATTAATTTCTGCCACTTCTGTGTTTTTAATTTAGGAAAATGGATTCCATATTTAGAATCAGGATGTTCAAATTGTGTAAATAGGTAACTTTTATAATTACTGCAGTAAATATTTTATTTACCATGGTTAAGGGTAAATCCGGTAAATAAGGGTTAAAAAATAATATTATAATAATACTAAATTACCCTAAAACGTGTCTTAACCCTATTGGTTGATACATGGTCGACCATGGGCATCTTTGGGTCGATTTTGGGACCCCATGGATTCACTTGTAAGTGATAATGACACTTTATTTTAATTAAGTTAAAATGAATACAAAAATGACACAAGCATATATCTTTTAGCAAAAAAATTGTTACATAGGGTTATATATGTTGGATTTTAGATTATAAATATTCATTAGAAATATAAAAGGATTTCCTACATAATGATATTTTATTTATAATTTTTAGACATTAAATAATTTATTTTATTTATGACACAATGATGATGCAGTAATTACTATAATAGTGAAAAATTAAAATAATTGATATTATAAATACCCAAATAAATATAATATGAAACTTTTAATGAATTAAACTAATTTTATAGGGTAATATGATATATTAGGATTGATTTAATTGACTTTTTTCGAAGTAATCAATCTGTTATGAGTTTCACAAAAATCAACTATTGAATAGTGTCAAAATTGACATAAAAGAGTTCTTAAAACAAATATTATATTATTAATTGATATTAAATTCCTAAAAATCTATGGTTCGGCCAAGAGACTTATATCATGATAGGTTCATCATTAATGGACCACTTGGGGGTCTTTTGGATGTATATAGTAAGTTTATTAACAATATTATATAAAAATACAAAGAGACATTGTAAAAGTGAAACTAATTAACTTAGAGTTAATACTTAAAGATAAGGTTAATATAAGTACCCAAACGTGTATAAATTCTATTGGTTGAGTTGTTTTCGACCCATCCCCACCTTAACCTTTGAATATTCAACTTTGGAGCCATTTTAAACCGAATATGAATTTATTATAAACTAATATCTCTAGCTTTTCCAAAGGTGACCCTCACCCCTCTTATAAAAGGGAACTCCTCCTTCTCATTTCTTCACACCTTAAAAGCCTTTTGGTTCGGCCAAACTCTGCCCAAATACTCTCCCAACTTCCCTCACTACAACCTAGGGGCCTTAGTTTGATCAGAAAGCCAACCTAAAGAGCCATTTTGATCAAATCAAAAGGAAGAACCCGAAGAAGAGGTAATGATTTCACCACCCTTTTCTAAGTTCATTTCTTCTTCCACTTCTTCTTCCTTTGTTGTTACCATTCTAAAATAATAAACCCAGTATCATATATATATTGTGATGTTATTATAAATATGGTACAACCATATTCAGTATTCTATCCACCCTTTGAATAACATGTCACCATACGTGCGTACGTACGACTTACCGTCTCCACGTCGTGGTGTAATTGTTATTAAATATAATATTATTTGGATGGGTATAATAATGATGTGTAACTCATGTAAATAATAAATATAACATGTTAATGATTCTGTATATATGATATACCATCCATTTATATATTATTTTAATATCAAAATAATGATATTGTCGCTCGTGCGTACGTACGGACTACCGTCTCCACGAACGTGATGAGATTCATTCTCCATCGTATCCATTCAAGTATAATTATCATTTTATGATTTAAAAATGATGTTTAGGGACTTGATATCATTTTGGTTATGAATAAGATACAACAAACATGGCTTATGTAACAAAACATATAAAAGAAAATGAGTAAGTTAACACCCGAAACGACGATAATTCTAAGATATTATTAACAAATCAATGTTAAAAGATCATATATGATATCATATTAATATATATGATTCTTGTATAATTTAATAACAATTATTTCACCATTATACAGGAGGTTAACCTACCCCAACCAAGGAAAAGTAAAAGGTAAGGTTTATTTCACAATCTCTTCATTATCCGAGGTTGTTTATACGTAATAATCTGCTGGGATCTCGTTATCATCCACATCCATGTTTCTTCAAAATGTATTTCAAAACATTTTTACAAGAATATGGGTTAAAGTCATTTATACCCCTGTTTTACTTTTTATAAGAGGAATCTTTCTGTCGTTTTCAAAACAAGGTCCTTTTTAACCTTTTCTATAGAATTAAGGTAAGAATGTTTTTTAACTTATACGGCGGGTGCGGTTATTTTCCGCCGTTATAAAATATTCAAAGCTTTCCTTACAAGCTTATAAGAATATTTTCAAAGAAAATGTTTTATTTTATATGGATCTTAAATGATTTCAAAATAAAAGGAGATATTTCTTTAAAAAGAATTTTGATTTCATCTATGTCAACATCCTTTGATGGATTTTAAGATTATTTGAAGTTGATTTATTATGATACAAAACTTCTATACTGTATTGAAGGTTTTGTGATATGTTTGACTGTGGATGTTCTATTTTTATACCATTCATAGTTTATAGTGAAAGTATTGATATTTCGTATGCTAGTTTTAATACGAATGTTTATGTTATGTTTAAACCTTTTTCATATGGGAATGCATTGGACTTAATATGTGACGGGTGGAGCCCGCTATAGCTCCTCGATGCATCGGTAGGTCTCATGAGACAAACTAGTGTCTTGGCACAAGGCCTTGACAAAATCTTATTTGTAGTCTTGGCACGAGGCCTTGGCTATGTGGTTATGATAGTCTGGCATTATGCATTCCATCATTATGAAAGTGGTTATTGATTTTGCATGTGATTATTCAATTAGTAGAATAACCATGTGAATAAGTAAATGGAATTATTTCATTTTATTTATGCCATACTATGTTAAATGTTCAAGTTTAAAAGGCTTTTGTTTTAGTTATACATTGCCTTAAATGTTTATTCTTATTTATGAATGTTTCTGCTATATTGTTATCCTTACTGGGCATTTGAGCTCACCCCTTTTCTATGTTTTATTTTTCCCAGGAAGTGAAGAAGTAAATTATGAATGACCTACATGGATATTATGTGGGGATATGAGTGTGGATTATGGATACAATATGTTTTTATAGTAGTTTTTCATTTTATGATATAATGTAAGACTTATGAATATATCTAGTGTTTCCAAGACTACTAAACCAATCGGTCTTTCGAGATTTGATATTTCTTGTGATCATACCAATGTTATGTAATAATGCACCGACTCTGGGTAACTGGGGTCGGGGTGTTACACTTTTTATCAAATCAAAAGGAAGAACCCGAATAAGAGGTAAATATTTCATCACCCCTTTCGAGTTCCTTTCTTCTTCCACTTACCTTTTATTTGTTGTTTACGTTATAAAATAATAAATCCAGTATCTTATATGTACTGTGATGTTATTATAAATATGGTACAACCAAATTCATTATTCTATTCATCCTTTGAATGACATATCACCATACGTGTGTACGTATGGCTTCCCGTCTCCACGTCGTGGTGTAATTGTTATTCAATACATCATTATTTGGATGAGTATAATAATGATGTGAAATTGATGTAAATAAAAAATATAACATGATAATAATTCTTTATATATGATATAACATCCAATTATATATTATTTTAAAATTAAAAAAATTATATTGTCACTCGTGCGTACGTACGGATTACCGTCTCCACGAACGCGATGAGATTCATTCCCCATCATATCCATTCAAGACTAATTTTCATTTGATTATTAAAAATAATGTTTAAGGACATGATATAATTATGGAAATGAATAAGATACATCCCATCCATAAAAAATATGACTCACATAACAAATAATATAAAGGAAAACTAATCCGTTAACACCCGAAACGACTATAATACTAAGATATTATGAACAAAGAAATGTTAAAAGATCATATATGATATAATATTAATGTATATGATTATTTTATAATTTAATAACAATTATTTCACCATTATACAGGAGGTTAACCTACCCTCTACCAAGGAAAAGTACAAGGTAAGGGTTTATTTCACAATCTCTTCATTATCCGTGGTTGTTCATACATAATTATCTACTGGGACCTCTTTATCATCCAAATCCATCTTTCTTAAAAATGTATTTCAAAACATTCCTACTATTTTATAGAATATGTGTTAAAGTCATTTATAGCCATGTTTTAATTTTTATAAGATGTTTATAAAGTAATCTTTCCTTCATTTTTCAAACAAGGTCCTTTTTAACCATTTAAACAAAATTAAGGTAAGAATGTATTTTTTAACTTATACAATGGGTACGGCTCTTTTCTGCCATTATAAAATCGTTTAAGATTCCCTTAAAAGAATATAAGAATATTTTCAAAGTAAATGTTTTCTTTTATAATTATGTGACTTTTAATGATTTCAAAAAAAGAGATATTTCTCTCAAATAGTTTTGATTTCATATATGTCAACATCCTTTGATGGATTTTAAGATTATTTGAAGTTGATTTATTATGATACACAGTTTCTATATAGTATTTAAATTTTTTGTGATATGTTTGATTGCGGATGTGTTAATTTTATACCATTCATGGTTTATGGAGAAAGTATTTAAATTTCGTATTCTAGTTTTAATACGAATGTTTATTTTTTGTTAAACTTGTTCACATGAGGAATGCATTGGACTTAGTAAGTGATGGGTGGAGCCCGCTATTGCTTCTCGATGTATCGGTAGGTCTCATGAGACAAACTAGTGTCTTGGAACAAGGCCTTGAAAAAATCTTATTTGTAGTCTTGGCACAAGGCCTTGACTATGTGGTTATGATAGTCTGGCATTATGCGTTCCATCATTATGAAAGTGGATATTGATATTGTATATGATTATTCGACTAGTAGAATATCCATGTGAACAAGTAAATGGAATTATTTGACTCTATCTTTTCCATATATTTCTAAAGTTAAAGTTTAAAAGGCTTTTGTTTTAGTTATACATTTACTTAAATGTTTATGCTCATTTATGAAAGTCCCCGCTATATTGTTATCCTTACTGAGCATCTGAGCTCACCCCTTTCTATGTTTTATTTTTCCCAGGATGTGAAGAAGTATTTTATGACTGACCTACAGGGATAATCAGATGGGATATGAGTGTGGTCTTTGGAGACTATGTTGTTTTAGTTTTTCACTTTATGATGTAATGTAAGACTTATGAATGTATCCAGTGTTTTCAAGGAAACTGAACTAATTGGCCTTTAGAGACTTGATCTTTTTTGATCATGCCAATGTTATGTAAACTTGCACAGACTCTGGGTAACTAGGGTCGGGGTGTTATTATTAATCTTAATGATTTCAGAGTAGGTTTGATATTATAAAATCCTAGGTCTATTATCAGATTAAAATGGAGAAATTTTTTAAAAATTAAATAAGAATAAAAGATAGAGATATTATCGATCAGTTTTTTGGTTAAGATATTACACTTTTGAGAATCAAATAATATTTTCAAAATTTTAATATAAAATATACTATTATGATTATGTATGGTTATTAAAAAGTAAAAACAAGAAGGAGTTGTTGTAAATATAGATAATCTAATAATAAATTTTTTATAAGTCCCTCTACGTATCAAAAGAAAGAAACCGATGAATTATAAGAGAGAATAACCTATGCATCAAGGAAGTAGAAGGAGGAGTAGTAGGAGGAAACTATATCCTATGATATTCATATAACATAAAGTTTGAATAATTGAGAATTAGTATAAGTATATTTAGTCATGAAAAATAAGTTTGTTGTGAACTCTATACCAGAAGACATACACAGTCAAATAATGTTTCATGTGTTTATGCGCAAAACCATTATACACTGGTTGGAGTGAGTCTATATAAATTATCAGATGGATATAAAATGGCATGAACTAGTACAAAAAACCCATGGAGAGACAAAAATTATTTTTAGAAGATTCAAAAAAATATATTATCTAGTGTTTATGAATTTTGGGTGATATTTTATTTTATATAACTTCTGTTATATAGAGAAAATATGCATCTCAAACATGACCTGAATATAGTAAGGATTATTTACCAAGATTAGGTATGAAACATATAAAAATCCTTATGTAAACTACCGTTTCTTTATTTGGTTTTATATGAGAAAGTTTGAGACTTTAAAGAATGATATTTTTGATATTTTAATTAATAACAGAGGTTAATTTCATGATGAAGTTATAAGAGGACTATCATCAATTCACCCACTTCTTTGTGAAACATCTACAAACTATGGCACTTCATTTTTAGTTATGAAAAATTTATTATAAGCGTTTATAATTAATTGATGAAACCTTCAAGGATAAGATATGAGTTCTTAATATTGATGATGATTGATATGGGCTTGGATGGGGATAAGAGGATGTGACTCTAAGAATTAACATAGTGGAAATAGAAATTAGTTCCCTAAAATATTAAGGCATGTTTTATGTGTGCTTCATGAGTTATGTCTTATGATGTCAAGGTTAATCAAGTCATAGAGGCCCAAAGGGTGACTGAGAGGGTTTTTGCAAGCCTGATAAATCAGTATTGAAAATTACGAATAGAACTTATATTACTATCATAATGAGATAATTTTTTGACAAACCAGAGACCATGTCTTTTTTGTGATCCATAATATACTGAATAAAATGAAATCAATGTGGTATTCTTGGGGTAATTTTGAGAAAAAGGAATTGTTGGAACTAAAAAACGCATCCATGTAATTCACTAAATACCTTCATTCATGATTCCGAAGTATAGCTCGTTTCATAGGCTTCAATTTGGCTGGTTATGGAGCCCGAACAGAGTTATAGATCAAAAGTTATATCCATTTGAAGGAAAACTGCTAGAAATGGCCATGTGGTACGATTTTGGGGAAAAGTATAGTTTTTCCCTAAAAAATGGAACCTTTCATGTAAATATAGAATCTTGAATGTAAAAATGGAATATTGCACGTAAAAATGGAATCTTGTATGCAAAATGGCTTTGCGAAGAAAATTGGAATGAAATTTCACATGCACAAACATTCAAGACTTTGCCTATAAATACAAGTGCACCCCCTTCTTCCTAAAAGGGGCCCCAGGAGATCAGTCACCACTCTAATGCGCGTAAGTTTTCATCTTCCACGCTGTGCACAAAACCCCCATCTCGTGCACAAAACATCACTTTTGCACACAAAAGTGCTAACATGCCTAGTTTTTCAGCCAAAACATTATTTTTTCACACAACAGTGATAATGTGCCCAATTTTTCACACACCAGTGTTGAACCTATCCAATTATGCGCACACATCCCATATTATGCGTAAGCCTCCCCTATTGTGCACAATTCCATCCCTATTGCACGCACAACTCCCCCTATTGCGCGCACATCTCCCATATTGCACGCACTCCTTCCATATTGCATGCATGAATTCCCTATTGAGCACAATCATTTCTTCTTGCACACCACCCATCCTGCATATGGCGCATTTTACGAGAACCTTTTAGGCCAGGAAGTCGACATTTTCCATTACGCCCTTATGCGCGTCCACCTTCCACCTTTGGAATACCGTGATTTGAGATACTTCTCCACACACCATGAAACACCTTCAGTCGATATATTCCTCTAGGTTAGTTTCTCATGTCATGAGTTAAGATTCACATCATCAATTCCCTGAGTACCTTCAGTTAAAACCTTCCTCAAACAACTCATCCAAACCCCATCACCTGACTCCTATTCCAAGTTGAACTAAAGAGGGCCGCTGTTGTGTAAGTCCCAACACCAGCCATTTCTCGGCACCTTATTCCTAATAGTCCTATCTATATAACTTTAAACTGTAGTACACCCTATGTTACAAGTATAAGATTCCTCTTGCTCCAAATAAGAGATGCCTTATTCTCCAAGAATAAGATTCCCATAAACTTGTCTATATAACTTTAAAAGGAGGTACACCCTATGTGACAAGCATAGGATGCCTCTTGCTCTAAATAAGAGATTCCTTATGCTCCAAGCATAAGATGCCTACAGTACTCTCTGCATGGCTATAAACTATAGCACACACTATGTTCCAAACATAGGATTCCACTATCCCCAAACAATAGGTTCCTTATTCACCAAGCATAAGATTCCAACAGTCCTATGTACATGACTATAAACTATAGTATGCCCTATTATTCAATAATAGGATTCCTCTTGTTCCAAATAAGAGATGGATTATGTGAAAAGCATAAGATACCTCATTCCATGATTACAGTGGCATAATTTTAGGAGTATTGGAATCCATTCAAACATTCCTTCACTCCAACTCATGCTTTGTGTGTCCTTAATTTAGATCTTCATCATTTTTCATGTCTGAAGGGACCCCCTAAAGGCCTGATCCCATGCCGCCTTGGCTCACCTACTGTTATGGGCCAACACCTCGAAAGACATTCGATGACACTTCGAGTCAAGTCCCGTGTTTCGAACATGGTCAACTGTCAACCCTCTTTTGTTTGTCCCCATTTTAGGAAAATGTGATATGGGCTCTATGATTTGAACATGGTCAACAACTATCTTCCATTGCCTCACCAACCTCCAATTGGCAGGCATGTGATTCACATTTTTTATCTCCCTTTGTTTAGACCGATTACAACACCCTTGGCGTTATCCCACTTGTGCACTAATGCATAGGTGTAGGCCACAATTATATTCCTCATCTCACTAGTTAGTTGGGATGCCTTCATGGCCATACATGAGGAATACCTTATGGTATACTTACATGCATAAACACTATTCACCATTGCCTCTCCTTAGTGGCACCCAGGCACGCTAACAACTATTACTTCTTTACATAGCCATGCTAACATAGTCCCATCAGTGGATCACTTCACAACACCCCCTCACCACAACATTGATGATGCCTTCCCTTCCCCAAGGGTGGGCGAGTATCAGTTATGTATGTCCTAGGGGCGTAGAGTGGACTCGCCTCGTCTGAGCTGCGGGACGTTAAATTGCCAAGCACAATCGTCCTCATCACATGAAGTTAAACTATGTCCCTGCCTCGTGCATCATACAAGGGGAGCCCATTCTCAGACATTCTCTACACCCACTCGTCTCCACGGAAGTGAGATATTCCTCACATGGAATGTGATCCTCTTTTCTAGAGAGGTGTCTATCCACGAGGAAAGGGAAACCACTATGGTGTAACACCCTAGCCTTTATTGCGGGAGGAAACATCCCTGCTCCTCCAGTCTTCTTCCTGGCCAAAGACCAGAGGGGGTGGGGGTGGGTGGAGGGTATGGGCATTGAAACCCTCCTCTCTTCCATGCCAAATTCCCCTCTCACTAGGATTTTACGCCACTCGGGCCTCCATTCTAGAGTAAGTCCCAATATCCATCTCCCTGGGTTGCGAACCATGTATAAGCCCCTGTTTCCTCTTTGGGTTACAAAACAGGCACAATCACCTATTTCCTTTTTATGCTTCTAACCATGTCTAATCCCCACCCCACTTCGCACAGATGTACCTTTCATGATGTGATTGTAAGGTCTGTCATGCCTCTTGTTTCTCACACCGATCATGACTCACGTGGGAATAGAGTAAGCATTGATCGCAACACTCTCCTTGGGAAGCAAAGAGTGTAGGCCCCAAACAACTTTCCCGAACTACATGGACTTTGATCCCTTCCAAGGTAAAGTACGTAGGAAGCCTCCCTGAGGTTCAAGCCCAACAAACATTGGTCCCGACCCCCTTTATGATGGTGCACTAATACCTTTACCAAACTATGTGTAATTTGATCCTTGCCAAGGTAATGTACGTAGGAAGCCTTTTGGAGGTTCATCCCAACTCCCATAGGTCCCGACTACTTCACGTCGGTCCACTCCAGTCTTTCATGATGTTAAACTGTACACCACTTTTTTTCCTGCATGACACTAAACTATCCTCCAATCAGTGGTAAACCACTGTCAACCCCAATCAGTGCTAAGACGTTGTACCCCAACCAACGGTAAGTTGTTGTAATCCCAAATCGATAGTAATCCATAGTGTTACCCAATCCATGGTAAGCCGCTATAGTCCCCTTTTTTGGGAACCGCATCTCTCATAAGCCCTCCAACGTGATAACAACATTGGGCTTCTAACCATGCGTAAGCCCCAACATGTCATCGAGTCATTGCCCCTTGTGCACACCCTGATTCCATGCCCCGTCCTAAACTACATGGAATTTGATCCTTGCCAAGGAAAAGTATATAATAATCATCCCTGAGGTTCAATCCCATCACCCATGTCTTATCCTGATCTTTCTCTTGAGCCTATGTGTTTCGGGAGGGTCATGCCCCAACTTGGAGGTTCCACTTCCTCCAGGCCCCCTTCGTATGGGTCGCCTCCTTAGGTGTCCCATCACCTCACCGAACTATGAATACTTTGATTCCTTGCCACAAGGATACATATGAAGTCTTTTCTAGGCTCAATCCCGACACTACTGTCACCTTCTCAATGGTACTGTTTCATTCCCCCATCACTTTATTCAACTCTTTATCATACATCCTGATTCTTACCCGGGCCGCCACATCCTGGTGAGATCATGCCAATTCACCTATTCACTACTCTTAGCAGCACTCAGGTAACTAACCACGTGTTATCCCTATCATTATTGTTCCCTCTAGGGTTTGCACCCATCTTATCCACTCTAGTCAGTGTTCCAATCAGTCTGATCCATCTCCGCTAGACGTTAAATTCATGTAATACCTTGTGTAAAACATGTGAAGTTGAAGAAAACCTCAGAGAAATTACTATGGAATATAAATCCCCACATTCTACATGGGATTCCTCGGTCTTCTGTGCCCTCAAGAATCCCTATCATAAGGGGAAGAAACCCAGACACGCCAGTATTCCAGCACCTAGACACACTAGTGATGTCCAATTTGACTACTCCCCCGACCGAACATTGCTACCCTGACCAGACCCCTTAGAATATCCTGACAAAAGCTACATAATTAAACGGCGTCCATGAAGACATGGCACTAGGAAGAGTTCAACAAACAATGTCTTAAGTCTATAAGGGAGACCCAGACTAGGTGGCGAGTTCTGAGGAGGAATCAATATAAGGAGGAACCGACATCCCATCATCCTATTTCGATCAAGGAGAAGACTTCTTTGAATAGGTGGTGGATGCTACCCGCCTTTGGAAAGTGGGAATGCGGGTCAACAATCAGCACGTACCCAAAACAAACGGATGCTCTCTATGCTGGAAGCATCAGAAATAGGATCCTACAATGGTCTATTTTGATTTTATAAGAGTTATTATTTCTAGGAAAAAGTTATTTGATAGATGGTTAGATTATTGCTTCACTATATTGGTTATAGTTTGAGAAGGGGATGATACATGGACTTTAGTCCTTGGAAATCATATTCAAAGTGATTGTCTAGCATAATATGGGTTAGATCATAGGAGGCCTTGAGGGTGAAAATTTCATTAGTGGGAATATTATAGGGGTTAAAACACTTTGAGAATTAATATAATAGAGTATTCCACTCAGAACGAGACCTATAGTTTATTATTGTTGAGTAATTCACTAAGGGGCATAATATATGGGTAGAAAATAAAATGAGATCTAAGGGATTGAGACTCACCTTTGTGGTGATTGAGTTGAAATATGAGATATGGGTGTGGTCCTAGGTGACCATGTGTGATGACCTACTGAGTGTAAGATGGATTATTTGATTGTTTAATTTATCATAGCACATCGTTGGGGATGAGAGAATAATGGGATATGTAACACATACCATGTGGTCATTTGAGATATAATTATAGTGAGTGATGAAATCTTCAAGAGTAGATGAATATTCTTTCCAATTTTTTACCCTTATAATTCATTGGTTACAAATGTAGTTAGAAAAGGGATATGTATGACATGTTGGGATGTGGGGTATAAGAGATTTGTTTGTTTACAAATAGGGGATACTGTGGGTAGTGTGTTTCTTAGTGGTATTTTTGGATTTTATCAATGTCTTTTTAGATTCTAGGGGTCTAAAAAATATTTCATAAAACTTATTACATGATCTATTTCCTATGATAACTGGTTTTATTTGGAACTACATGGATTTTAAATATAAGATGAATATATGAAGTTTCTTCCTAATGGAGTGGGATATATAATGACCCTCCCAGGTTTCTGAAATAACTTGTGTGTTTAATGGTTTTTCTTGAGGTTTATTGTTGTATTATTGGAGATGAAGAGTCATTTTCCAATTATCAATGGTGTGGTTTACTCCCAAGAAATCTATCAACATCCCTCTTTTCCCATGATTCAAATATACTTACGAAGGGAGATGGATATATCATGCCCCTACAATGATTCAAATGTTAATCTCTATCTTGATTGGTTGACTTGGAGGTTATGATCCACCAGGACATAAACATTTATCTTGGATACATTCCTTATGGGTGTGTAATAAATATAGTAGGTTTGCATACAATAGTGGACTAGTTAGTACATAATGACCCAGCTTGTGTTTTTCTTATTTGGTGTTATAGATTTGAATAGTAAACTATACATTCACTCATAGTTATGATATTTTTTATATTTTAAGAAGTCTATTGATAGTGACCTATCAAGTTTCATATTCAGTTATAACATGATCACCTTTTTAGAAGTTCCACCCTCCATGTTTGGTCAAAATGGTAAGGTAAGGGGCCAATTATTAGTGTTTCAGTTTTGAGGTGAGTTCAAGGACCTATTTAGAAACAGAGATAATAGTATTATATATATATATATATATATTTATTTTTATATCCTTTCAATTGTTCTTTACATCTACATTATGCTATTTTTTTTACATTTGACTCTATATAATTAGTATGTTGGGTCATATTTGTGTTATCATATTTTTATATAAAGGATATGATCTAAAGCAAAAATTATGTTTCTCTTAGCATTGAATGAGTGGTTTGGGTAAAGAGTGACACTCTTCTTATAATGGGTTTCCCACTTCTATTAATTGTGGTAATCTATAATTTTTTTACAAATGTTTAGATTTATATTATTTAAATCATATAATTGACCAATGTAAATAAATATATCATATTCATGTCTATTGTATGATTTAGAATGAGTTATATTTTTTGTATCATGAAATATGTTTTTTTTATGTTTATATATCCATTGGAATTCTATGATATAGTCTTTTTTTGTTATTTTTGTTCATATATAAGGAATTATAGACCTTATAAGGTTCTATAATATCTATTTTTTTTTGGTATTGGCGAAAATATAAGGAACTTGAGAGGAAATTAGTGTAAAGGAAATTTTTTAGCTAACATTTAAACTGGTGGAGGAGATCACATTTGAAGTATAGTGTTGTTTCTTTATTTGGTATGATGGAAAAGTTTTAGGAGAAGGGTTAGTTTTTTTTCACATTGATTTATTATGTAATGGCATGTTTTGTTGTATTTTAGTGTGAATCTTGAGTGGTGAGATTTTTGTTTTTCTGTATTTAAGAGTGGATAATCCATTGTCATATAATTATAGGTTGTGTCATGAAGATTCATTTTATTCTTCTGATTTAATCTTATCTAGATTCAATTTAATTTTTATGAGTTTTTCATTTTAATGATCCATCATTTCACCATGGTTTATCTTTATTATTATTGGGTTTAAGTAGAGAAGGTCTAACTTTGTGTCTTATTTATTAGATGTTTGAGCATTGTGGTGTGGCATTGATTATTACACTATGACCTTCCTTGATAATATTTATTTTAAATCAGTTAGCCCAAAATCCTAGGATATCATTACATGATTCACAAGTATGAAATATGTTTTGGCATGAATCTTTTTAATTTTTTTTTGTGATTTATGTGTCTAAAGATTTTAATAAAAGTTTGAGCGAATTATTATGATCTATTCATTTTCTACATTTTGTTCCAAACCATTGGTGTCTTTTGAATTACTTTTTTTTTCTTTTTGATCTGCTCTTGGTAGTGTTTGATTTTTATCTTTACATGATATATTTTCTCTTGATCAAAGGTGATATTTCATCTCTTATCTTATAATATTACCTCTGTACCTAGTTCCACTTTATTTCTTCGTACTTGTATCGTAATGGAAGGGTCTATGGATTTGGTTTTACTGGTTTATAATCAATTTCATTAGAAAAACTAATGTGTCATAAGTTGTTTAGGGTTTATCATGGGATCCTTAGTGGCGTGGTAATATTTATATTTATGTTACTGAATAGTTATCTTTGAATTTATAGTTGAGTAAGTGTATTAAAAAACTCTCTTCGTAACAACCAGTTACTTATAAAATATTTTTTTGTCATTCTATAATTAAATAGTCCAATTCATTATAAACATATAATGGAATAAATTGTATTTATAGAAATTGATGAATCTATACTAATATAATATCCAACTCACCCATGAAATTATAAATAAAATTTATGTATCCTATGAGTTAAAATATTATATATTTATATCATAGAATAATTAGAGAATTGTTTTGAAAATGATAAATTAAGTGTTGTTATTTTAAAAAACATAAATTTTTATTTATAATTTTATAATTAATATAATGATTTAAAAGACAATTTATCTTTATAAAATAGATTCATAAATTAATATTTTTTGTATTATAATTATAGTAAAATTTTATGTTACCTTAATTAAATTTTCAAAGTGTCTTAAAATCAGTTATATTATTAAAATCAGTATTTTTTGAATAAATGATGAATTTAATTAAAAATTAAACTTCTCATATTTTGAAAATTATTTTCCAAAAATGGTGTAAATTTTTTAATTCTAAATTTTAAAAAATGTTTATGGTGATTTTTTTCATATTTTTCTAAAATAGTTGAATTTTTGGGAAATAGTGAAATTTGGTAATTTATGATATTTAAGAAATACATGAATTATTGAGTCATATAAAATGAATGGATGAAGTAAGCACCTTAATATAGAACCATCCTTCCATATTTAAAATTTTAGTCATGTAATGAAAACTATTCATAGTATTGAAAAAAAATAATAAACTAATGTATAAGATATTAAAAAAAACTTCAATATCCTCGAGAAGAAATACCACCCATCACCACCTATTATCATCACACCTCCAAAACCTTTTAGATTGACTAAACTAGTCCCAATTACCTTACTAAGAATATTAATATATCCAAGACTATTTGGTCTCATCAAAAGGCAAAAACCAAGGGACTTAATTAGGTTTTCAGGGAGAAGATTTCAAGAGGTATAACTATCTTTTATTTTCTTTCATTTCATTTTCAATTAATTTTCTTTTCATATTGTCTACTCACCTACCCTAAAACAAGTGACATGATAAATCCATTATCTAAAATTTATTGCAATGTTATTGTTTTAATGGAATATCCATCATCAAACCACTCCCCTTCTCCTATTATTCTAGAAAAAGATATAATTGTCCGTGACGCGTCGATTCCCCGTATTTGTGGATGTCAAGTTTTTATTCTCCTTCACCACATTTAAGGTTGTTAATAAAAAAAATATTATTGTTAAATAAGATTTTATTATAGATATTATATGTTATATAATGTTTTGTTACCAATATATGAACTTGATATTATATAAAAGTGTATAAGTTCATCATAGTCGTAAATAACTGCCAAAATAAATTATATCATTTTCATTAATGTTTTATTTAATTAATCATCCTCATATTATAAAAAATTATAAATTTAATTAAACATATTAATAATTTTTCTTTTCACTTCTATAGTCTTACTTCCATTCGATAATAAATTCCATAATGAACCAACCATGGAAATCATGAAATAAATGCACCTAAAACAATGGAAATAAAAAAATATTATTAATAAATGGATGGAATATGTTATCAAATTTTTTATAAGGCATTATAAAAATGAAGAAATTTCTTTAATAAATTAATATCACTCTTTAAACCACTATAAACGAGGTTTGAATAATTTTGAAGGAATTCAAACCTTAGGTAAGGGACTTTTATTTAAAAATCATCTTTTAAATTTACAAAATTGATGAGAAATGTTTTTATGATGGAATTGTTAATGTTTTATGATTTTGTTTTGGTTCTTGGTAAATCTTTATGATAATGGGTGGGTCTATTATATACCTCCAATGCATTGGGTATTTTTATGTTTGATATTAACTATAATGGTTATTCCAAGTGTAACTACGATGTTTACACCATAAGGTAGCCTCAAGGGTTACATTGTTAGGTAGTCGTGATAGTTAAAAATCCTAATGTAGCCAAGTTGGTGAAAATAATATTTAATTGTGGTTGAAAAATGATACCCCAAGTAACCTAAATATTTTATTTATATTTTCTATATTTCATGGAAATCATATGTTCTCACAAAGTAAGTATATGATTATTTATGGGTGATAAGTATATCTTGGAGAAAATGATTTGATATGTTTATAACTATTCATAGAATAATGGTTTGTTTCCTTTTTTTTTTATGTCCCTTAGTTTGGTTTTTTCTCATGAAAATATTTGAAATATCTTTCAAAGGGTTTAAGGATGGGTAAGAGAAAAGAAATCAAGATGAATACTGTGACTAATTTTTGATTTATTAAAAAATTTTGTATTTTGGAAGAATTCGATATTGTTTTGAGTAGTATTGTATTTTTATTCCTGTGGGTTATCATGTTTGAATTATGAAAAAATTATATAAAAATATAAACTCATAATATTTTTTGGAAGGAAATAAAATAAATTCTTGTTGAATTAACGAGAATATTTAATTTTTATGGACAAGTCCTTATAGTTTGTATCAGCGCATGTTTTAGATAACTTCAGAGGATAAGATGATGTTGATATAATACCATAAATACTTTTTACAGTATTTTTATGTAGAAATAATATATAATTGGAAGATTACCATGTTTATTCATCTAAGATACGTCTATTCAGAATGTTTTTTTGTAGAAAAAATAGGGAATTTGAAGTAGGAAGGCATCGAGAGGATGATATCTTTCCAAATCCACTTCTCAGAATGTTGAGAATTGGAACAGAGTAGTTTGTGATAGTAATTAATCAGTTTACATAGGATATAAAATGAAATGACATCCATAAAAGATAATATCCAGAGATACCAAAAAGGAATATGATGATAGTGGAACATTTTTTGAAGTAAAACCCTCCCACTTTCAGTGGATCTTCTAGACCAGTGTGAGATTAAGGTTAGGTTAAGTCCATTTAAAATATATTTTATGTTATGTGGTGTTTAGATAATAATTAGTTTATTTGTGATATTTAGCGTTTTGAAGGCGATGTTGACCAGTGGTGATCAATGGTGAAGAATATCAGAGATATCCAAGAGATGATGCCTTGGAATGGGATGAATTATGAATATTTTATTTGAAATATATTTTATAAAGTTGGTTCAAATTAGGATGGAAACAAAATTCCTTGAATTAAAATAAATGGAATAAGATTTGTTATTCGTGTAAAAAGAAAAATTCACCCGATTGGAATGGTATACTCCAAATATTATTCAAGGTCGTTATAGTAAAATAAATAATTTTTAATCAGTATTGAAGAAAAGATATCAAAGGGAATTAGATTCCCATTAATTCAAATTTTATGAGAAACTTATTCGATGGGCTGAGAGGGTATTAGAGTAGTTTTTTGATGATCAAGCGCACATTGAAAACAACAATAAGAAATAGTCTATATGGAATGAAATGAGAAATAATCAATCAGAAAAATATGATAGTAAAAAAATACAGTTCCCAGTTTGTGTGAAGTGCGGAAAAAAGTACCCTAGGGAATTCCTTAACAAATATGGGAAGTGATTTTTATGTTGTATGTTTAGAAATATGGTATGATATTGAAATAAAAAATATCTTGGGGATGGTATGAAAAATTCTAATATAAAACCTATAAAGTGTTTTTAATTTTATGAGATGGTTACTTATGCTTATACCATCCTAAAGAAGGATTTGAATGATGGGAAGAATATATACTATAAGAAGAATGGTTTTTTGAAATTTATTATGACTAATTCAGTAGATTTCGGACCAACTAATGAAATTGTATTAGGTACATTGTTTAATTACTCATATTTTTTATTGTCTTGTTCGATACTGAGTCTAAAAATTCCTTTACTTCTAGAAAATTTTCTAGTAAATTGGAAATTTCACCACAAGAAATAAAATAAGATCTTATAGCTAAAACACAATTGGTAAATATTAAGGCAAAAAGGAATTATAAGAATCTTCTGGTTGTTGTCTTTGGAAACATATTACCTACAAACCTTGTTGTTTTTCCTTTAGTAGAATTTGATGTTATTATGGGTATGGATTGGATTTCTGTTTACCATGTCAAGATTGATTGTAGAGATAAAGAAGTTGTTTTCCATAAAGAGTATTAGTTTTTATACAAGAATGAACTCATACCATTGATAAAATATTAGGAAGATGAGAAACTATTAAAATATGGAAATGAAAGTCAGCTTGCACATATTGTTGAAAATAAGGAAAGTGTTTAGATTAATGGTTTCTCATTGTATTTGAATATCTAGAGGTTTTTTATGATAAGTTTTCCAGTGTTATAACTGATGAGGTTTTTGAATTCACTATTTACTTAGTTTTCGTTGCTAATCCAATTTTAAAAACCCCTTATTGAATGGAACAGGTGAAACTTTTAGAATAGAAAAAGAAGTTGTAAGAGTTTCTTGATAAAGTTATCATTAATCCTAGAAGTTCACTATGGGGTTCTCCATTTTTTTGTTTAAAATAAATATGGTTCCATGAGTCTTTTCATTGATTAAAGATATTTCAATAACATTACTATAAAAAATAAGTTTTTATTTACTCTTAATCATGACCTATTTGATCATCTTTAGGAAGATTAGTATTTTTCCCAGAATGAAATGTGATCTGGGTACCATCAACTGAATGTGATGGAGGATGAAATTTCTAAAATAGTGTTCTGATCTAGATATCGACATTATGTGTTTTTTATGACCTTTGGTTTGAAAAATTTCCCTATAATATTTATGGACCTTATGAATAGAATATTACCTCAATATCTGGATAAATTTGTTTTTGTTTTTATTCATAATATTTTTTTACTCAAAAAGTTACGAGGATCATGAAAATAGCTAAGGAATGTTCTACAAACCCTTCAATAAAATAAATTATACGTAAAAAATTTTAAATTTTATTTTTGGTTGAAATATATATTTTTTCTTGTGCACTCTGTAAATAAGGATTACATAATAATTGATCCTAAAAAAAGTTGATAAATGAATGGACAAGACCTAAAAATGATACTGAGATTTGTTAGTTTTGTTGTATTAGTTGAATATTACCAAAGGTTTATTGAAATTTTTTCAAGATTATCTAGCTTTCTAACTAAGTTAACATGAAAAGGGATTAAATCTAATTGGACATATGAATGTGATGTTTTTTAGTAACTAAAAAGGATATTTGTGAATGGTCTAGTTTTGGACAAGCCTTCCAAAAATGGTAATTTTATCATCTACAATGATGCTTCATTAAAAGGAATTGGTTTTGTTCTAATGATGAATGATCAGGTAATTTATTATACTTCAATACAACTAAAACCTAATGAGTTAAATTATCACACAAATGATTTAGAGTAAGAGGATATGGTTTTAACATTAAAAATTGGATAAATTTTATAGATCCAAAAAGTGATATATATACTTACTATAAATGTTTAAAGTAAATATTTCTTCAGAAGTAATTGAACAGAAGGTAGAGAAGAAGGGTGGAACTGATAAAGGACTATGATTGCACAATAAACTACCACCCTAGAAATGAAATCAAAGTGGTGGATGTCTTGAGTCAAAAAAATCATGCTACATTAACCATATTACATTTGGAACATGACCCCTTGGTTAATGATTTGATGAATTTTGGCTTAGAAGTTGTCGGTCCATGAAATTAATTTGTTTTGTTTTCGGTGTTAGTGTAATCATCTAAGTTATAAAGAATTAAAAAAGCCTAAAAGTAAGATCATGAGTTACTGAAAAATATATAATTGTTGAAAAAGTGTAAGTTTCAAGAATTTAACATTGATAAAAAAATGTATTTTTATATTTGGAAAGAGATTATGTGTTCCTTTTCATTCAAAGTTGAAGAAAGAGTTATTAAGTGAAGCTCTTAGTTTTCAATTTGCAGTTAATCATAGTAGAACTATGATATACATGGAACATTAAGAGTATTACTGGTGGGATGTAATGAAAAGATATATTTTTTATTTTACCATGAAATTCTTGACTTGTCAACAGGTTAAAGTAGAGTGAAAAATATAAAAGAGGATGCTTCAACATTTTTGAATGCCATAGTGGAAATGAGGAAAATATATCCATAAACTTCATTGTTGGAATACCAAATAATTCTTGAGATAATAATGCGATTTGGGTTATTTTTTATCAACAAACTAAATTTTCACATTTACTTTATATTTGAGATACTCTGTCTTTAGATAATTTTTTTATACCTTTAGGATATTGTTAGGTTACATGGCGTTCTTGTGTATATCATATCTTACCGTGATCACATGTTCACTTATATCTTTTAGAAATTCTTTCAGAATTAATTTAGAACTAAATTAAATTTCAGCACTAATTTTTATCCTCAAGTTGATTCATATAATGAGAAAAAATTCTGATATTAGAGGAAATTTATTGAGCTTGTTTAATTGATTACAAGTATTTTTGAATCAACATATTTCTTTAGTTAAGTTTTCTTATAATAATATTTTTATTCCATTATATAGATGGAACCATTTGAGGAATTTCATTGAAAGCAGCATCAAACTCCAACATTTTGGGATGAAGTTAGGGAAATTAAGTCGATGGGATCAAAATTAGTAGAGGAAGTGGCTGAGAAAATACATTTAATCCAGAAATATACGAGGATAGATTTGGGAAGGAAGAATAGTTATTTAGACAACTGGAAGAAGGATCTTTCATTTGAGTTTGGTGATAATGTATTTACCGATGTTTCTA
Source organism: Viscum album (assembly GCA_963277665.1). NCBI lineage: Eukaryota > Viridiplantae > Streptophyta > Magnoliopsida > Santalales > Viscaceae > Viscum > Viscum album. The sequence goes on from OY728140.1 coordinate 661,883,347, forward strand.
CATATGGAGTGTGATCTAATGGTCCTAAAATGTCTAAATATGATAAGTAAGTTTCCTCAGACACATGTAACACTTGAAGTCCTCTGGAATTTACCCTTTCCTGGTTGGATGAAGTGTAATGCTGATGGGGCCTCGAAGGTCATCATGAGGCCATCTATTTTTGGGATTATATTCTAGGACAAAAATATTGATTCCATGAAATTACTATATTATTCTTGTGGTAATGTCACTTCCTTGAATGTTGAAATTATTGGTTTTATTAAAGTGGTTGATCAGGTGTCTCAAAAAGATGAAATAACATCTGGTTCGTGTGTGATTTCTCCACTATTGTTCAAGCAGTAATAATGGGAACAATACCCCTCTCATGGAAGCTGACAGCTAATTGAGAAAACTATATTGAAAAACTTTTCTCTATTAATTACATTATAACTCACACCTATTGGGAAGCAAATAAATTTGCAAATGGACTTATAAAATAATGGGGTAACTAAAGAGGGGAATATCTTCTCTTTTTCTCTTCCTTATGACATGTTCTACTCTCTTATCTGAAAAAATGTATAATTTATTCCTTTAGACTTTTTTAAACTTTATTTACTTTAATACAAGAGCCTATAGACTCATTTTTCTCTCAAAGTTTCTCCATATTAAATTATGATGTGTTTTAAAAAGAAGATAAAGATGAGTCAATAATTCATTGGACCCTATAAAATCATAGAGAATGTTAGATCAGTTGTCTACCGAGTGTCTTTACCTCCATGTTTTTACTAGGTACATAATGTTTTTACTGTTTTGATATTAAGAATGTTTTTTCTAGGTTTATTTCATGTTTTGATCCTAGAATTAGTTCAACTGGAAGATACCTTTCTTATGAAGAGAAAACTATTCTTATTATTAACTATAATGTGAAATTATTGTGGAAAAATGTAATTCACTAAGTTATGGTTTTGTGCAGATACCACATGGTTGAAAACGAAGCATGTGAATTTGAAAATTATATGAGGGAAAGTGTCCTCAAATTTTTAATAAGTGAATAAAAATTTTGAGGAATCATTTTCCAAATGGGGGGAGAATGTAACAACAAGGTACTTATAAAATAGTTTTTTACATTCTAGAATTAAATAGTTTAATTCATTATAAATGTATATTTAAATAAGTGGTATTTATAGAAATTAAGGAATTTGTACTAATAGAATAGTAACTCCATCTATGAAATTAAAAAAATTATATATCTTATAAGTGAAAATATGATATATTTATATCATGGACTACGTAAATAAATATTTTGAAAAACATAATTTTTTTTGTTATTTTTTTGAAACATAAATTCTTATTTAAAATTTTATAATTAATATAATAATTTAAAAGAAACTTTATCTTCATAAAATATATTCATAAATGAATTTTCTTGTTGTAATTGTAAGAAAATTTTGGGAGACCTTAATTAATTTTTTAAAGTGTCGTAAAATCACTTACATTATTAAAATTGATATTTTTTTTGAATAAATGATGAATGTAATTAAAAATTAGCTTGATCATATTTAGAAAATTATTTTCAAAAAATTTATTCCAGTTTTTAATTCAACACAACTATAAATGGTTAGGGTAATTTTTTGCGATTTTTCTAAAATAGGTGAATATATTGTGAATAGTGAAATATGATAATTTACTGTATTTTGAAAATACACGAATTTTTGAGTCATAGATGATGTATGGTGGATATAAGAAACATAATATCTAATAATACTTTTATATTTACTATATTTAGTCATGGAATTAAAACTATTAATATTCTTGATAAAAAATAATAAACAGTTGAATAAAATAATCAAAAAATACCCATATCCTCCACTATAAATACCACCCTCACAACATCTTTTCCTCAAACCTCCAAAGCCTAAAAGCTTGTCTAATTTATTACCCATTAACAGCCCAATCCTATTCCATACATCCAATACCTACTGGTCCCACCAAAAGGCCAATACCAAGGGCCTTAAGGAGGCTCCCAATGAGAAGAATTCAAGAGGTAAAATCCTCTTTCAGTTTCTTTTTATTTTATTTCAAATTTATTTTATTTTTATATTCTCCCCTCACCTACCCTCATCCAAGTGAAATTAAAACTCAAATATCTTAAATATACTAGAAATGTATTATGTTAAGGGAATATCCACTATCAAACCTATCATCTTCTCCTCTTATTCTTGAAAATGAAATCATCATCCATGACATGTTAATTCACAACCTTCATGGATGACGAGTTTTCATTTTCCTTTACCGCATTCAAGTTTGGTCATAAAACAATTACTATGGTTAAATAATATTTTCTTATAGATATTATAAGTTATGTAATTTTTTTAACTAATATATAAAAATGATATTCAATAAAATTATATTTGTTCATAATAGTTGTAAATAACAGCTAAAATAAAATAAATCATTTTCAATTTTGTTTTATCTAATGAATCATCATAATATTAGAAAAAACTGATATATGGAATTATAGAAACATCATAATAACTTTTTATTTCTAGGTATATAGTTTTACTTCCATTCTACAAAAAATTCCACAATGAACCAACCATGGAAACCATGAAATGAATTCACCAAAAATAATTAAAATAATAAAATATTATTAATAAATGGGTAGAAAGATGCTATAAAAGATTGTTTAAGGTATTATAAATATGAATATTATTCTATAATAAATTAATAAAACTCTTTAAACTATTATACATGAGTTTTGAACATGCTTGCAGGAAGTCAAACCAATGGTAAGGGACTTTTCTTTAAAAAATATCTTTTAAATTAAAAAAATTCAAAATAAATGTATTTATGATGTGATATTCAGGTTTTATCACTATGTTTTGGTTCATGAGAATTTTTTATGATGATAGGTGGTTCTATAATATCCCTCAAATTAATTGTGTATTTTTATGTGGGAAGTTAACCATAATGGTAATTCAAAGTGTAACCACGATGGTTACAAATGAAGGTAGCAATAGTGGTTACGTTGTAAGGTAGTTGTGTGGGTCAAAAATAATAAGGTATCCATGAGGGTTAAATTACTATGTATTTATAGTAATAAAATTATTCCCCAATTTTTCTATATGGTTTATTTATATTTTATATTTTTAATAGAAATATTATGTTCTCAGAAAGTAAGTATTTGATTCTTTACAAGTGGGAAGTATATCTTTGTGAAAATGATTTCATGTTCTTACAAATATTAGTGGACTAATGGTTTATTTCCTTTTTTTGTGTGTCCCTTAATGATATTTTTGTTATTATACCATGTTTTAAAATGTATTTCATAGGGTTTAAGGATGGTTAATATAAAATAAGAATCAAAACTTAATGTGGTGAAGGGTTTTTGATTTATTAAAAACATTTTTTATTTTGGAAGAAATGGATTCTGTTTTAAGTAGTATCTTATTTGTATGATTTTGGTCTAAAATGTATGAATTATTAACTTATTATCTAAAATAGTAAACTGATAATATATTTGGTAAAAAATAAAATGAATTCTAATTGAATTAACTAGAATAAGTAAGGTTTAAGGATGGTTCTTTATACTCTTCTTTTAATTTTGTATGAATGTGGAATTACTATTTGTATGTTTTCAATGTGTATATGATTGAAATTAACCCAAAAAAGATAATGAAATATATTAATGAAATTTAAAAGGTTATATCATATTTTAATGTGTTTTTTTATTTCAAAATTATTTCTTATGTACTTATGCTTTGATTAATTTTTTGGTTCTACAGTGATATCACTTATATTGATATTGATATGATTTGTCACATTAAAAAAAGATAACATCACTTAAATATTGTAATAAAAAGGTACATATATAAGTATGGATTAACGTTTTATATTTTTTATACATAAAGTGTTTAATGAGTATGAATACATGGATAAATGAGAATTCTTGATGTTGTTTTCTAATATAATTGTTATTTTTATTTTATCTATAATTAGAGCAGTGTTTGAATGGGTTTTTACACTGATTGAGAAAAGGGTAATGTTTTTTTGTTATTATAACTATCATTTAGAATGTTTTATGAGGAATAGATTTGATGTTGTGAAATAGGTGGAATTTATATTGTGAATATCAACATAAAATAGTTATTTTTGATGTGGTGGCATGGGTGGTTGTTTTGGTTTGTGATGTATTTGTCCCAAAATATGGATTAGTGTATAATTTACTAAATAAATAATGACAATGATATAATATTATAATATGACTTTTTATAATTAAATAATGGAGAGTAAAGTAATTAATATTTTATTAAAAAATAAGTTGTTTGAATTATTAATTAGTTAGTATAATATAGAGTTGGTGATTAAATAATAAATTGATATGAATTATGTTAGGTAGTAAAAATTATTTAGTATTATAATGGATAGAATTTAAATGTGGTTAATGAGTGTAAAAAAATTTTGAATTTAAAAGTTTTAATTAAATATAAAACGGTAATAAGTAATGAATATGATATTGGTTGATGTTGATTTAATAAAAAGTTATATGGCTATAGTTTTGTGTTGTTGGAGTTATTTGTACGATGGTTAGTGGGGGTAGCGATGTTGATTTGCAGTAGAAATAAAAATAATATTAGTTTCATAACATTAATTAGTAGAACCTTAAGATATTATTTTGTGTATTCTTAAATATATTCATTATATTTTATGTTATTTCTTATTCTCTACCATTTGAGGTGGGTAATGTAACTTTCATCCATATAAGGCTTTGGGTTGTGGATGTTTCCCTGAAATCTTGGATAAATGTGATTAATATGTATGTATACTCATCCTAAATCAATATATATTCCATATATTTCATGTGATGTAATGGATTGATGTTATATTGTTATGATTTAGGTGCATATTATGGGAAACATGGAAGGATGAGGGCATGGGGTTTGTGTATATCATGATTACATACTTTACCATGAGGTGATATTAGGATATAATAGTGACACCGTTATAATGTATATTATGCAGTTGCAGATAAAAAGTTGTGGATCTGATGTGGATATAAATTTATGTGGTTTGTGGTGATTTGATTTACAGAAGGGATGGTAGCACCATGATATCTGTCATTTTTGGTGTGATGGAGACTAAATCAATAAGGTAGTGGATGTGGGGTACCATATCATATAGTTTTATTAATATCATATTAAACTAATAATGTGATGTTTTACATGGGTGATTCTTTATGAGGATGGGTGGTATTTTACCTAGTATATATAAGGAGTTGGTTTCTCTATTTATTCAATAATTCAATAGTGTGCCTTTCCCAAATTTTCATTAGAAGTTTTCAGGAGGAACTTACTGAGTATACTTTATAGTCACCCCTATTTATATATTCTATATTTATAGATCTATAGGTGTGATTTGATGATCAATTTAGACATTACTATCCCACAATGATCACTAGAGTCCATAGGCATTCATGGAGTCACATTCATAGGATTTTTATTTTGGGTATTTATTTTTAGAGATCCGTTTTATGTATGGAATTAAATGAATTATGGGATTGGCTATTTATTATTATTAAAGATTTTATTTGTGGTTTTATTTTTGATATTCCTCATATTTATGAGGGCAATGCCTCTTATATGTGTTTAATACCCTCAGTTTCAATTTTTATTATGTTGCCTATAAGAGGTGAGCTTTGGTGGTAACCCACCACTTTGTTACTGGACCAAGAAGGGTTTTAGTTGGTATGGGTCATGGAAGAGTGGTATCTATACTTTGAGATTAGAGATAAGATGTATTTTGGAGTTAACAAATTGTTAGGATTAAATTGGTTTAATAAAGAAATAAGGTCGATCATACTTATAGTGTGATGCATGTAAGATAGATCAACTATGAAACCAAAATTTGAAGCCCCTATGATATTATGAAAGTGAATTAATATTATTGAGTATATTTAGTGATATTATATTTACTATAGGGTCGATAATAAGGTTAGGTACATGCATCATACTCGATTACACTTATATTTTAATTGGGGTGGTGTTTGGAGATTAAAATGAATTTAATAAAATAATCCTAATATAAATTCCATATTCTGGATTTTTAGAGTTATATTCATTTTATAAAGGTGTATGGTAGGAGGAGTTTATGTTTAGTTTAGTTTGGTAATGATAAAAAGATGTTTCAATTAATCATTAGAGGGTCTAAACTAAGGAAGATAATTTTTAGTGGAAGACGCTATGTGAGTTTCAAGGTTAGGTCTTCTAAAAGTATAACTAAACTATATCCAATAAAGAGATAGATAGGTATGTGAAGGATCTTTATATCACTTTAAGTTTGATGTTTTTTAGGAATGGGTATTGATTTTTTTTGGTTTTTGTAAAATTTTAGGGAGTGACTCGTTAGTGGTTGACCTTGTTTCTCATTGATCACAAGGATTCATAGATATCATGTGAGAAGTTCCATACTTAGTTAAATGAAAATTTTCATTCTTAAATGATAAAGGATTTATGGGGGTAGTATTTTTATTTATTTATTGAAGCATAGATCAAGTGTACATGAGTTTATAATTAATTTCAAGGAATTAATTCATTAATCTTATAACCTTATTTCTAATGAAGATATTAGAGTGTGACGTTTTTAAGAGGCATTTCTTCTAAATATCTAGTACTAGGTCACCCCAATTAAGTTTTTGAAATATATTTAGGGGTAGGGGTAGTCTAAGGTATGATGTAAGATACTAATATATACTAGATCATCTTGAGTGTGAGGATTTTAGAACTTCTCAAATAGAGTAGTTTTGAATATTGTTTTTCAGTTGTTTGATCATTCAAAGTATTAACTAGTAGGGGTCTGACTTAACACTTGTATTATTATTTTTCTAGAGGTTTTAGTTCTTGAACCACTTATAGGAGTTCTAGAATGGGTTTCTTTTCTTACTGAGGTCTTGAATTTCAACATTTGTAGTGTATGAACTTTCTTTTTAGTCAGTGTGGTGCTAGAATCCCGATTTAAGACTATAATTTGTAGTAGTGTCCTCAAAGACCATGTTAGAAGTTATAGGGTCAGGGGGATTTGGGTAATAGAGTGGAGATATATTAGGTAGGGGAAATCCCTATTAAATTACCCTATACCCATACACATTGATCCAATTATTTATATAAAATCACTTCACACATACTTTGATACCAATTTAGATGATGCAAAAACACATAAAACATTTTCTACATTGTCTAAATATTAAAGAGTACTCCTATAATACAAAGTTATAATATATTTGGATATTACATATATAACCATATTATTACATAATAGTTCTTCAATATCTTATATAAAATTTTACACACATGAATATTTCCTAGAAATTCACTTATATATAAATTTTTCGGTGAAATGGGGAAGTAAAGGAAATGAGTGATCTCAAACCCTCTAGTAGGGAAACCAAATCAATTATCCATATTGGGCTAGATCCAAATATTTTGAAAAACATGAACATATGATAAATACTTAACTAAAAGAACCTATATTCATAAAATTTTATCATAATTAATGGTTGAATAAAAATGACCATAATAAAAAAACATAGATCCAAAAAATGATCATTATGAAGGTATAACCCACACCATTGAATAAGGATGTGAAAACATGAGAAAATAATTTCTAACCTTTGAAACATAACATAATAATGTGGAATGACATAATAAAGTATTACGAAAAATAATTGTGTCTTGACATAGGAATTAAATACATATATTAACATATAAAATCATATTTCAAGGTTAACAACTGAGATATTCATATCATACTATACTCAGATAACATACTTTGTCCCATAACTCGATGGGCATAGCCTAACCAGCAAAATCCCATAACCTTATGGACCAGGATAACCACCTATGTAACATAACCTAATCCTCTCACGAGATATAAATATTTAACAAATGAATTTGAAAGATATATCGAACCCACTCATCACATAATTATAAACCACATATATGTTTGCCATATGAATGAGTAAAAATCCATAAAATGATTAAATCATGTAAACAAAGCAATATACAAATAAAAATTCCTGAGATAAAAATCATCCCAGTAATGATAAAGGAAACCTATGTAAATACCATTTAATTAAAATAATGAATTATAGAGTATTTACATAGTATTGAATAATAGGTATATAGTCATGATAATAACAATCCCCAGTCAATCAAAAGGTATGATTTTCTAAGATAATACCCTTTAAAGAGAATAAAGAAGAGTAGGGTACTCATAATTGAAAGGCATTATAAGAAATTTTATATTTTTGCAACAATTTCAATAAGGTATGACATTGAAAATGATGTATAAATCCTCCCATAGACATTTAATTTCCTCATTACCATCAGTACAATGATTTTCAGATAATGGATCTAAAAATTATTTTGAAATAAGATAGTACAGAAAAAATTATAAAGTGAGGAAAAATACCATATGGAACATTCTATTGATGAAATGTAAAATAGTATTGGAAAGGGTGATATATTCTGTATACGTAGATAATATATTATAGAAGATTTATGAAAAATTGTCCTTATATTTTATGAAACATTTAAATAATAACAAATAAGGAAGAGAATGACTTAAAAATAATTTTAATTAAATGAAATAAATATAATAATGTTTGAATAAATTTTTTATTAAATTTGTTTAAAAATTATAATAATTTCATCATAATGATATTGTTATTATAAAGGGAGAAAAATGGAAGCGAATTTATAAAAAATATTTTTATAATGTTTAGGTAACTTTATCATAAAAACATTTCATGCCACTTTCAAAATAATTTTAAAAGGGTGATACGCAAAATTTTGAAACATTATTTTAAAAGTAAATATCCTAATAATAAAACCTTGAAAATTACATAAAGTCAATGAATAAGAAATATGAATCCGATGATACAAAAATATGTGAAATTAGAAAATAATACCTTTTTAATAATTTATTTAGAAGAAACCCACATTGATAAAAAGAATGGTAAAATTTATTTTTTAAAATATATAAATAGTATTACTAAAGGTGGGTAATTGAATATATATTTATCTTTAAAAATAAGTAAATAAAAAATTTTTTATCACAAAGAATATATATATGTAAGAGAAATTCCCAAAATAGAAAGTGAAAGTTTTTCCTTTACATTGACACATATTTAGAAAGTAAGAATCAATAAAAAATAGTATTTTGAAATGAAATGAATTCTCCCAATAATTAAAGAGAAAATACCAAATAGGATAAATAAATGGAATAATATAACAAACTTAAAAAATATAGTCAAAGAAAAAGATATAATTCTCAATGAAAAGAGATTTTGTCCATAAAAAAACCTTATGAATTTGGTAATGTTTGAATAAACCATTGGGGAATTATTTCACCCAATAAAAAAATAATAATTAGAGGGGGATTCTACCCAAATTTCTAGAACGAACCTTCCATATGTGGGACTTCCATATATGCAAAATAAACAAATGTAAAAAATTAACATATCCAAATAGGGATATAAAAGTAAACACAAATCATAAAAAATAATAATGGATAATAAAAATACATAATAAGTACCATCATTAATAAAAATAAATATTTATGAACAAAACTAATACAAACCATAAAAAATAAATCTATTAAAGAAGTTTAAACATGGAATAATTCCTTATAATCACACACTATCAAAATAAAACAATATTACAACTGGCCATTACCATTTTCCAATTCCAATTATATTATATTTTTACCACAACCATAACAAAATTATAACCAAAAGATCAACTTATACATCCAAGAATAATTTGTACAAAGCCAATAATATGATAGGAATGAGAAACAATTCACAGTTGGTATCCTCCCCACACCCCATGTGTAACATTTAAAAATAATTCCATTTATTTCTAGTTTGAAATAAATTATAAATGTAATAGTTTTACATTAATTGAAAATTGATAACATGCTATCATCATATGAGACCATCTCATTAAAAAAAAGGAGTTTCAAAATTTAAAATAAAGTTGAATTTTTGGATTTTAGAGAATATGAAACACTTAATAAAAGGAAATTTTTTAAAACCTTACATTGAAAATACCCATGTATAGAAAAAATAGGGGAAAAGTCCAAGTATTTATGAATAATAATTATTATTAAATATTATAGAAGTAAGTGACACACTTAATATTTTTAAAATGAAACACCAATGGTATTAAAGAAAAATAATAATAATCACATCAACAGTAATAATGGATCAATATAGAATTTATCATTAGTTAATTATCATATGAATAATAGAATCGTTTTCATCATAACATAATAAAAAACCAATCATCATGGGAACAAATAAGTTCCCTAGATATAATCTAGGAAAACATAATTCTGAATCCATCTAATAGGTACCTAATGCGATTCACTCCCTAATACGCTATAATCTATTCAATTGAGTAGAAAAATCCCATAAATTGACTATATACTTCAAATTGGTCCACTACTCAATATGTTTTCATAACTGGTGCAATATTCATGCGAAGATTTCCAAATTATCTACAAGTAGTTTACTATGATAAGAAATATAGGTTATCCATAAATACATAACATGAAGAATATATATGAATAAAAATAATGATATCACTCCCTCACCTCTGAAAAACCATCAAATAATCAGCTAATTTTCATCAAGAATACATTTAATAAATATATAATAACCTTTCTCCCCTAGCAAGTAAATTTCATTACATTAACTCATAAAAAACAAGGAGGAACACACTTTAGGGGAACATTTACATCATGAAAATACCTTTATGATGTGATGGAAAAGCTTATAAAACATACTTTGAGAAACAAAACTATAAATTCCTATTTGAAAACCAAATCCCAAAAAAATTATCAAAGTATCTCAAATAATCAAATAGAATAAATAAGCCTTAATAAATCAATTGAACCCTTAGTTAGAAATTAAAACTTATTTTAAATTAGTTTTAAAATTAAAACATCCTTTAGAATGTGGAATTCCATAGAAAAGATCCAAAATAGAATTTATGAAAACACTCAAGATGAATCATTTTATGAAAAAGTATTTGAGATGTTAAAAGTGGGAAACCCATTTTCATATCAATCGAAAAATAAAATGAAATACATCATTTTTTGGAAATAATAAATAGATAAACATATAATAACATTAAAAACAATGAAAACGTTTCGTGTAAATGATCCAGCAATCATTGGTTTTTGTTTGAAGATCTATATATAGATATAAATGCATCAATTTATCCCTTCCACCTATTATTGTGTAAATCCACCACAACAAAGTAAGTGGGGTGCTTAAAATAATAAACATAGAAACCTTAAGTTAAATTTTTGGAAAAATTAAACCCTAGGTCTCCTGACTATTATAGGGTTAAAGAATTAGATATAAACAAGTAAGGGGAGGATATGATGAGGTCTATATCACTCTACATTAAAGAATCACCATCAAAGAATAAATAAATTCTAAGAACCCAAGCCAATATGAAGAGGGAAATATGATAAATATGACTAGGATACATGGATATTAAATAGGAAGAAGATAGAACTCCAAATTGTATTTATTATAAGATATAAAAAGATTAAAATCACACTATTTAATGATCTTGAGAGTCTATATGTTTTAAAGGAAAAATTTTCTAAACCCTGCACCAACTGTGTATCCTTCACTAGATAAGAATGAAAAGACACATGTGGTTTACAAAACGAAATGAAAACCATATGTAAGTGTCCCATATGTAAGGTATGTCTAAAATGTTTTTTTGATATATTTGGTAAACTATGTTCTAACTATGTAATCATCATTATAATGAGATTTATGATTTTCTTGGCTGAGTCACACAATAAGCTATATGCTACTCTTGGCTAGGTCACATAGTTGTCACTAACTATTCATAAACCATGAAAACTGAAAAACTACCCCATATCCTCTAAATTTTAAGTAAAAGTGATCCAAAATCAATAGATAAAGATAAAAATCAATAAATCAGTAAAATAATATGGGAAATTGAGGTTGTGGTGTGACAATTATCCCCACTACATCACTTTCTAACCTCATATTGTCTTAGTAGAAAGTTTTGATCAAATAATGGATGAGCTTTTATATCCACATTAACATCTCACTTCCAAAAATACAAGAAACACCAAGAAATAACCAATAAAAATTACACAAAACAGACCTCAATGAATTATAAAATTGTACTCAAATATATTACCCTAGAAAACCTAAATGTATAAAACCAAATATATCTTACTTCATCATTAATTTGAAATTATATCATACCACAAGCACATGATTTATTCACATACAGAAAACCATAAGAGTCTCTAGATCATATTACTAAAATGACTCAAGGTCAACAAAATTTCAATACATCATAGGAGTAGGGATAATATGTGGAAACTAAAAACCTCACTAAACACTACTACACAACTTACTCTATAAGGGAATAGAAAAAAATATGATAAGAGAAAACATCCATGGCGGCTACCCCAACATTTTATAATTCCACTAATGTAATAATTATCTAAAAAATTTAATCACTCCTAAGAACCAAAAAAATAAATAATATTTATATAATAAGAATACTTGAAAAAAATAAAAAAGTCTCAATTGAAATTCCACTAACCAGGTTCCCACATCATACAAGTGATAATTTACTAGAAACCGAAAAAATTTACAATGAAATCCTAAATGATTTGAGAGTAGTGAAATAACAAAATACCCTTGTTAAATCTTAAAAATTACATCAAAAATAAATTCTTAGTAATTCTATTAACTCAAATAAAATAAAAATAAGATAATGAAGATTGGGGAAGATAAAATATGATAAAAAATACCTCAACTATTTGAGGTATTGAAGTTAAGTTCAGTAGGATGAAACTTGGTGTCTTTTTAAGGAGTAGATCTAGATCCACCTCTCTTATATAATACAACCCCATAAAATCACTACAGATGACCCAAATAGACACCACCGGGCCTAAATTTAGTGCTTCCTATCACTAAGGCCTCTTTACAATAGCTTACAACACTAATGGGACACTAGGGACTTTCTCTATAAGTAATTTGATTGGAAGAAACATGATAGTTTCATGATTACACCACCTATCTGATCAAACTCTTCCCAATTCACCAATCCTTTATTAGAATTCCCTTCATTTCCCTTTATAATGGATGAAACATAAACAACCTCAGGTATCCCAACCAAGTTGATATCAACCATGATAGTTTTCTTCTCCACCTCTATATAAGAGGTTAAACCCAACCACGATACATTTATATAGTGTTCTGAATGAAGTAATCTTCTTAAAATTCTAGCCTTTAATGTTTTGTTGACTACTAGATTAAGAAGATAAGCTATGAGTTCAATGAAATAAATATCTTGGTCACACCACTACCATTGTTTTTTTTGTTCATTTCTCGGTGTTGGATATTTTGGTTGAGGTATCAATGAGAGTCTTTGTGTTTTTGAGTTTTCGATTGGCTTCTTGGCCTATGTACAGTTTGTGTACACTATTTGGAGGAAAACTGTGTGAATTGTTAAGGCTCGAAGTTTTTTCAGTTCAATTCCTTCTATCACAGTTCGAGTTTCATATATTGATCATGGTTTTTAATAAACCATGCTAGGCCTAGATATAACTGTGAAGCTTCAATTTGGTGTCAAGTACAAGGTTTACGACTTGTGCACAGTTAGGAGTAATCATGTGGAAAGTGAATATGGGCCTCTACAATTTTTTACAGAGGTGAATAACACAATTGGAACATGGTTTCCAAAATAATGCATCCAGAATGTGTGGGTGTACTCCTCTTCTAGTGACAGTGAAAAAGGTTAGTACAATGTTTATAAAACTATGCGTACAGACCGTGCGACTTTTCCTAGGTCATAAAAAACTTAAAATTAACCCTTTTTAACTCTTTTATTTTAACCCCAAATCCATTCCTCTTTATTCTTCACTAGTGTGGCCATATGGGATCTTTGGATGACTTTCTCCTCTTATTATCCTTGGATATGGGTGTATATCCTTCAAATCATGGGTGGATTTATCTTTTTGTAAGTCTCCCTTAACTTATTTTTCCTTCGTATCCCAGTTCGTTGGTTCCTCTTAGCTTGGTTATTTCATATACAAAACCCAATAAGATAGGGTTGATGGTGGGTTAGTGTTTCTTTGGTTCTAGTTTGTTCGGTATGTTCATCAATCTTGGTTCTTCTGTCCTTGATAGTTTCATTTCATATGCATGTCATTGAGGTAGGTGTCTTGATTATTTTCCTTTCCAAAAAAATCCATTGATTCTTGAAATTTTTTAATCATTATATAAATGTGATTTTATTACTTGTGATGTGTTATAATAAAAGGTTTTGGTGCTTCTATGATGGGATTTTGATGGAAATGATTTTTTCACATGTTTTCCTTATTTATACATATGTATATGCATGAAAGGTGTTTGATAAAATTTCAATAGTACTTTTGAACTAGATTTTGGTATTTGGGGAGTATGGTTGATATTGTTTGAACTTTGGTTATGCTTTGGGGTCTTGGGTTGTTGGAGAACTAGGTTTTTTGTGAAAATATTGGTGGCTTTTATGTTTTAGTGTCCATATGTGGCTAGTGGGGAATTTTAAATTTGGTTTTGTGTGTTGTTGTGGTTTACCATGTATATTACATTATATGTGGGTATATCCATACGTGCATGTGGTGAACATATGGATGGGAACACCAATGATAATTGTCTTTGATAAATGTGTTCAATTTAAATCCTGAATTTCAAAAACCCTTACACCCCTCCTTCATTATTCAACCTTCTTCTTTCCAAATGGTTCCTTTAAACCCTTATCATTTTTATAAAGTTTCATTTTCAAAATAGTGTGTTCAAAATCATGGAATTTTTGGTTCTTTAGAATATTTTTTGGTTTATAAATTGTATAAATACATGTTTGGAACATTTAAGGTATGTTTTATTTTCATAAAAGGGTTCTAGGAATTGTTTTTTGAATGTAAATATTAAGGATCGTTTGGTACTTTGTGGTATTTTGGAAATTGGTTTTGGAATATAATTGATGTGAAGGTTCGGTTGGAAATTGTGATGGATTGTTGTGATATGGGAACCTCTATGGTGTACCCTCCTAGGAAAGGGTAATCATATAGATGGAGTCAGTTTTTGGGCTAGGAAAGCACAATGGATATGGGTTTCAATTTGAGAAACACAAGTGAGTAACTCCCTGTTCACCATGTACTATTATCATTGGATTCCTATGAATCATATAGATGTTCAAGTAAAAGTTTCTTATCAACCCTGATTATATGGGATGGTACCCTCAAGATTTTTTGAGGGGCTAGGTGGGATGTACCACTTGATTTGATAGATTAGAGCATTCAGTTGGTTATTTACTATGAAGCTAAACCATATTCTATAAGTAAAGTACGAACTGAGTACGTCAATGGATTTTTTCTAGAGATGTTTAAGAAATTCTCATGAATATTATTTTCATGTTCTATTATACATTGTTATACTTTATTGACATGTTATACTAGTTATACCCAGTTTCATAGTTTACCTTATTTTTAGCATTGATTTTTAACACCTAGTTTGGTTAATTCTTTTATTAAGGGGGTTTAACCTGGTTTCTATTAATATGGAAGTTGTTTTTAAAAGAGTAATGTGGTATGAGTGTGTTGTTTTAAAAAGGTAAAGCTATGTTTGTTAATTTAAAATTTCGAAAACATTTTTTCATAAATTTATATCAAACCAGTGTTTTTGTAATATTTGGAGAATGGAAATATATGGAATCTATAGTGCCTACCAATGGATCTGTTTATGATCACTTCCACTCGGTGTTAGTAGACCTAAGATACATTTATGGTTCAGTTTCTAATCAGGTTTCATTTTTATAAGGCTGGTGTTGTGGTTGGTGGTGACCTGGAGGTCACATAGATGTCTTGTTAGGCTATGGTTTAGTTTTAATTTTTTTAGTTTATGATTCATTTAGCTGCTGTTATATCTGGATCTAGTTTTATATTATTTATTTTCAGTTACTAGTTTATTATTTCAAGATCTAACTTTTTATTTTTTCCTATTTGTTCATTGGGATAAATCATTCCATCTTGGTTTTTCATTGATTCCTGTTTCTAATTGCAATCCTAGGAGGATTGCGAATGCCTCTCAAGCCTTGTCTTTGACTGGGTCAGGTGTTGGGTCGGATGGAATCCTGACCTAGCTAATGATGAAATTGTATCTGAGAATCCATTTTTTATTTGACTCATCAGGTATACTAGAGATTAAGATTTTTGAAACTCAAGAGGTAGGTGAAGGAAGAGAATCGTGAAGTCTTGCTCGTTTCGATCCTCGAGTTGCTAAGGGTAGTCTGGATTTGGAGTCTTTCTTTTGAATTTTGGGTGTGATTAAGTGGAATTAAAAAAAAGGTGAACTGGTGATGTATGGTGGGATTATGTAGAATAGTGACCCATGTGGAGCTCAAGTGCATGGTTCAAGGTACTTCTAGTGGCTGGTTCTTAACTAGGTCATGGTACACTAAACCATGTGGTTGGGTTTTTCGTCGTCACTAGTTCCTTATTCCGAGTGTTCAGTGTGAGGGGGGTTTTGGCTTGGTTTTTTTGGTGTGAGTTTATTTCAAATTTTTTTTTTTGAAAAAAGGGGTTTTGAAAAGGAAAATGGTTTTAGAAACTTCTTTTTTTACTTTTAATGTGGGCCCTGGTGGTTGGATTGAATTTGTAAAGTGGTTTTGGTATTTGAAAAGTGTCTTTGGGATTCATAGTGGTTTTGAATTGTAAATGAAAATGGTGGTTTTTAAAAAGGTATTTTTTTGTTTGAGGTATGTGGATTATGATCTAGTTGTTTTAGCATAATATGTTATTTTTGGTTGAGTTGGGTTTGATGTTGATTTTTTTATTTATGTTCTTCTTCTATTCAGAGTATGCTGTCCAGAAAGGTCCCCAATGTTTCTAGTGAATTCTGCTCATTTTTCGGACCTATTGAGAATCTTAGTGGTGTGGAAGATACGAGCTCTTCTAGATTATTTCCTATTTTTCATGGTGATTATGGTCCATTAGATACAACATAGTGGCTCAACAAAGTTGAAGGTGTCTTCAGGATGATGGGAACTCTTGAATCCATGAGAGTTTGAACTATTTTGGATTCATTTGAAGGTCCAAATTTATACCCATGTAAGGTAATAATACCAAGATTATTTCAAGTAGAGATATATCAGGAAGTGTTTGATACCACTTTTATTTGATGGTTCACACCTTATGAGGTAAAGGTGAATAAGGTAGAAGAGTTTTTGAGTGTTAAACAAGGACAGTGGATGATAAAGACCTATGTTGACTCTTTTAAGGAGTTGGATTCCTTTTCACTAGATATAGCCTCAAAGAATTAGCTGAAAGATCTAATATTAATTTTGGGTATTCATCTTGATAGCAATGGGTGAGTTATTTCTTCCTATAAAGTCCACTTTTATAAGTTTGTGGATGAAGCGTTCTTAGATTAGTTAGTTCCTGGAGTATCATATCTGGTAGTTGGTGCTTGTGAATGTTCCCCATCTAGAAAGAGGTGTGTTCCAGAGGAAACCATCTTTGGGAAATAACCTTTTTGGTTTCAAATTCTCTTTCATTTGAATAATCGTTCATGTGATTTTAGTCTATTTGGTTTGGGCATTCAAATCTATCCTTTCATAATCAACATAACGACATCGATGTGGCCATTTGGGTCACTTAGAGAAATTTTGTATGTAGATTTTCTAGAAGTGTATTTTATAATTGGATATTTTTAGATCCTGAATGTAGGGAAGAAGATGATTTAAGACATCAGGGTTCCATCCATAGGACTACAGGGAATCTCTTCATGTAGTCAGGATTTTTGTGGTATGGGGAAATTTGTGGCCCAACTTTCATCTCCAATGTGGTAGTGGGTATGGTTGAGGACCTTAGTGGAATTTTAATTTTTTTTTTGCAATTTACCCTCTATTTTAAGAATATTGGTGGACCTTTTCTCTTATTAATATGTTGTCACACCCCATTTGGAATGATATTCTTTGTTTTTTTTGTTCTTTCTTGTGTGGGTTTAGCCATTTTGTGGATCAATTTTAATTTTTGAAGGTTCTTATTATGAGATTCTTGAGCTATGTGGAATTGAAAATTATTGGCTTGGTCTATTTTTTGCTTTTAATTTATTTCATGGGTTTTTACTTGTGTCATGGGTTTTTAGTTTGAGTTAGGAGTTATCTATAGTGATGTTGGTTTATTTTTGTTGGGAGTTCCCGTATGGGCTTGGGTTTAGGGTTCTCGTGCTGGTGCCATCATGTTGAGGGTTTCTATATTGGATATTCTAGTTGGTTTATTTTGGTGGGGAGAACCCTCCTATTTCCCCATGGTTCTTCTTATTTATGTTTTTATTAGATATTGTGGGGTGTGACTTTTGTAGTGAGTGATCACACTGGGTTTTGGGATTTGTTTGTTTTATTCAGTTTTGAGCTCAAGTTTTATTCCTTGGTTTTCTGGGTGAATTTTGGTGGGGGGGGGAATGTTTTTCTGGTTAGGAGAATTTTAACACCCCAATTTTTTTTTCCTTTTTTAATCATCTTCTTTCCAAGTGGTTTATTTAAAACCATAGGGTTTTTACAAATGTTCCATTTTTACAGATGATTCAAAAGTTGTTCAAAAAATATGTGTTTGAAATGGTGGACTATTTTGTACTTTGGAATATGGTTTGGTTTCTAAATTGTGTGAGGGACCATTTAGAAACTTTTATATATGTTTTATGTTTTTGTAATGTTTTTTGGATTGTAAAGTTTAAGGGACATTTGGTACTTTATGGTATTATAAAACATGGTTTTGGAACATAAGTGATGTGAATACCCTGTTAGCACTTGTGATGGATTTTTGTGAGCTGGGAACATCTATAGTGGGACATTTGAGGTGATGGTCATCACATAAATGTTGTTGGAGTTTATTATAGGAAAGAATGATGGCTGTGGGATTCAGCTTGATCCATACATGTGAGGACTTCCCCATTCACTATATATTATTATCATGAGATTCCTAAAAATTATCTTGATGGTCAGGTGTTAGTTCATTATCGACCCCGACTAGACAGGTTAGTACCACCCATATTTACTGAGATGATAGGTGGGATGTGCCACTGGATTGGATAGTTTAGAGTGGCCAACTGGTTATTGGCCATGGAGAAGAACCATATTATGGAATGTGAGTCTGAATAGAATACGCCCATGGATTTCTTATATATATGTTTATTAAATTCTCATGATTATTATCTTTATGTTCTATTAAAATTTGAAGTACTTGATTGAAATTTTCTACTAGATTCTTTCGGATTGAATTGTTTACCCTATTTAATATGTATATTTGTTTCATAACCTAGTTTGTTAGCTCATTTTAGTATAGGTTTTCAAATGGATTTCTCTTAAAATTTATGTTCTTTTGAAAAGAGGAAAGAGGTATGCGTGTGTTGTTTCAAAAAGGGAAAGTTGTGTTTGTTCATTTAAAATGATAAAAAACAATTTTGATAAATTTATTTCAAATTAGTGTTTATGGAATATATTATGTAAGTAAATTTATGGACTTTTTAGTGCTTACCCACTGAGTTGTTTTTTCTCACACCCTATTTGGTCCACTTGGCATTAGTAGACCCATGTTTTTTAAAGGTTGAGGTTGAATTTAGTTTACCTTTGGATCTGGTTAGTCTTGTGGTTGGCGTTGAACTAGAGGTCATACATTGATCTAGTGGGGATTTGTTCTCCTATTAGTTTTGTTTTTAGTTCCTATTTCAATCAGAAACTATTGTATCTATGTCTGGTTTTATATTATTGATGTTCAATTACTGGTTTATTGTTACATGCTGTATTTTTTAATTTGACACTATTTGTTCATTTGGATAATTTTTTCACACTTGGATTATATTTAATTCCCAATTCTATTAGAAACCATGAGAGGATTGGGAATTCCTTGTGGGACTTGTCTCAGATTGGGATGAGTGTTGGGTCATATGGAATCTCATCTTGGTTTGGGAAAATCTTACACAATAACAAATTGGTCACCCTACTAGAAGAAATAAAACTCCATTGCCTTAGAGTCTTGTGTATTATTAGGGAAGTATTGATTATTGAATAATGTATTGAATAATATCCATAATTTTTTTGTTTTGTAACAAATTTATAACAATGTAATTTAAACACTTCTAACTCAAACCTTCAAGTATAAATTTTACAAATTTAATCTTAGATATTCTGGAATCACAGGGAGGTTGAAGACATTATCTACCACATAGAACCACTCTCCCACTTGATGGAAATACATATGCCCATGGAATAGAGGAGGAATCATGTTTGAAAACTATATAATGAAATATTTAGGTTAAGCGATAATAGGAGAAATAATATGCTTAAAGACTAAGGTTTTTGGAACCACTAACTCAAATAAAATTGGATCACCTAGAGGGTACACATGTGGTAAACCACCCACAACATCCTATCATGAATCCATGAAGATTTAGTGGTTCCAACAACCTTAGTCTTTAATCATATTATTTCTCCTATTATAGCTTAACCTAAAAATTGCATTATATTGTTTTGTAACATATTTATAATAATGGAATTTCACCACTTCTAACTCAAACCTTCAAGTATAAATTTTAAAAATTTAATCTTAAGATATTGTGGAATCACAGGGAGGTTGAAGACATTATCTACAACATAGAACCACTCTCCCAATTGATGGAAATACATATTCCCATGGAAGAGAGGAGGAATCATGTTTGAAAACTATATAATGAAATATTTAGGTTAATCTATAATAGGAGCAATAATATGCTTAAAGACTAAGGTTGTTGGAACCACTAACTCAGATAAAATTGGATCATATGGAGGGTCCACATGTGGTAAACCACCCACAACATCCTATAAAGAATCCATCAATACATGGTTGGGAATTTACTCATAAGAGAATGGAATATAAAATATTCTTAAAATAATAATCAATATTTAAAACATCATAAATCTAAATATAAAAAAATGAATAAATCATGAAATACCAAGAGGAATTTAATTACTCCAAAAAATAAATAACATCCACTCATCCAAATGAATAAGTAAAAAAAATTATTAAATCATAGTATATCAAATACCCTTGATGGCATCTTTAAAATGCTTTATAGAATATATAAAATCCATATTAAAAATTCAAAACATTTAAAATAAACTTTTGAAAACATTCAGAAATCAATACCAATAAAGAAACTTAAAAATAATTTTAAAAATCAAGGTAATGATAGCTTGAGAAATTCTCATACATAAATTTATATAAAATAAATCCATCATGAATTCACATATCATTTTAATTCCATTTTTTTAAAAAATTATAAAGCTATGAATTTAAAACTTTCAAAAAGGAAACACTGAGATTTTAATTATGAAAATATAAATTAAACAAACCCAAATAACATAAATATTCTGTAAAAACACTCCAATATATATTAAATCATCAATAAAAATTAAATAGATCAATTTAAAATACCCAAAAATAAGACTTAAAAAAATTTAATCATCTAAAAATATGCATGGTTAGTCCGCATGGTCTAGAGATCCATGCACTAACTATACAAAGACCAGTGAAAGCTACCTAAACTTGTCAACATGAAATGAAAATAGTTATATATATGATGATTAATAAACCTTGTAACCATTATTTTCTTCCCATTTTACTCCAATTAAATTATATTATTGAATAACACTCATATATTTCATTGAAAACATAAATAATAAAAAAGTATATAGTATCTCAAAAATAATTGAAGAAAAAGTTAAAATTTGAGATACATATATCCTTAATATCCTTGGAAACTCATTTGTTTTCATGAAAGGTGGTGATCAAGAACCTAATCATGACCTACCCCTTGAGTTCTAAAATTTTATCTCCATACTTCCAAAATCCGTGAATAAAAATTGGGATATGATATAATTTTTTCCAGAACCAAACTGGGATACCCTAATTCAGGTAAACGTGCCATCCCATGACATGGATGAAAGTTAATTATCAATCGACATGGTATGGAAATTAGTTTGAGGATATAATATATAAAAAAGGGAATATTTGCACTCAAAAAATAGATAATAAAAACAGAGGACTTATAAAACAATCACATAATGAGTATTCTGTAGGGAAGAGTTCCATAAATCCAAAACAAATTACAGTAGAAAAGAACATTTCCAAATAGGTCATATGAAATTAAACACAACTCATGATCAATATTCATGGACTATAAAGGTATCTACTAAGTACCATCATCAATAGAATTGAACATTTGTGTATAACACCAATATTAACTAGGAAAATGTAAGCTATATTAGAATTGATGACATGAAATAATACCATAGAAACACAATAATGAAAAATAAAATAAAACCATTTCTACCCGTCACCACATGTTAATAAAAATACTCTTTTTCTTGGTACCACCACTATACCAAAATATATACCCAAATATTATCCTCTACATCGAATAAAAATATATACTAAACCTATAATATGATATGCATGAGTAATAATTCCAAATACTTATCCTCCCCACACCATATAAATAACCTTTCAAAATAATTTTGTTACATTTTAGCTTAAAATAAAACTATAAATGTATGATTTTAACATTAATTAAAAATAAATAACATGATATCATCATTCTAAACCCTATAATTTAAAAATTTAAAGTCAAACATTTGAAAATAAAATAGTCCTTTAATATTTTAGAGAATAGAAAACATTTAAAAAAAGGAAACTTATTTAAACATCACTTTGAAAATTTGCATAAATAGGGAAAATTGGGGAAATGTCTATGTATTTATATAAACTTTTTTAATAGTTAATAATAAATTAAAAAAAATATTATTTTTAAAAAAACACATATGGTAGTAATACCATAAATAGTAATAAAGTATCAATATATAAATCATCATTAGTCAACTATCATAGGAAAAAATAAATCAAAATCATCATAAAATAATAAAAATATGATTATCATTAGAACACTTAGGAGCCCTGAAGACAATCTAGAAAAAAATAATATTAAACAAATATATTTGTATCCCAATAAAATTCACTAAATAACACTATATTTTACTTTAATATAGTCTGATATAGAGGAAAAATTCTCTATGCGTACCATAGTCTTATCCTTTGGCCACTAATATGTGTGTTAGTGCTATAGTCACACCTAGAATTTTCACTTAGGTACCAGTGGATTCCCCTGAGTATAAATTGAGTTGAGAAATAAATATATATAACGAAGAATATATATATATATATATATATATAGAAAAACTTATAACACTCCCTAACCTCCTTACAGTCTTCATGAACACATCCCCCTTTCTATAAGAATAATTTTAATAAACACATAACAATCATAACCCCAAATAGGGAAAATTTATTACATCTAATCACATAACAAATAAGGACATAAACACATGAAGAGAAAATTTAAATATAAAATACCATTAAAAATTGAAATCTAGGCCTATGAAACATCACATAATAAACCAATCTATTCAATAATCTTTGAAAACAAAATCACATAAATATTACAAACTATCTCAAATGGACAAATAAAGGAATACATAAAACCTTAATAAATATAACCAACACTTTTTCTTTAAAGTAAAAACATATTTTTTAATTTGTTTGAAACTTAAAACATCTCTTATATTGGGTGATTCCTTTGAAAAAAATCCATTTATAAATTTAAGAAAGTACTGTAGGTGTATCATTTCATGATATTTTGAGCATTTAAAAGTGATAAAACATTTTTTTATATCTAGTGGGAATCAAAATAATTCTCATATTCATTTCTGATGAATAAATATATAAAAATATCATAGTATTTAGAAAATTAAAACCATTTAATTTAAATTCTTACACAATCATTTTTTTAGTTTAATGATCTACACATATATAAGGATACCTCAATCCATATATTTTACTAATCATAGTGTGAATCCACCAAAATAAATTAAGGGAATTCCTAAAATTAATATCATGATACATAAAACACCAAAACCTTAAGTTAAGTTCATGAAAAATGAAACCCTGATTTACCCTAATCATTCTAGGTTTAGAAGAGAGAAATAAGTAAAGATAGGATAAAAAAAGGTCAATATCAATTCACCTTAAAATCATTATAAAAACATGAATAGATCCTAAGAAACCAAGATGATATGGAGAGGAAATGTGGGTGATTAAAGTTACAATGTGTGGAACTCAAATTTGAGGAATAAAATACCCCAAAGTCTATTAATTTGAAAAAAATAAAGGTTAAAGACACACTATTTAATGATTCATAAATTCTTGATAGTTTGGCCACATAGTTTTCAAAATAGGGAAACTATCAATAGATTAGATAGGATAATGCTACATGGTTTTCCCAAATAGTTCAATAAAACATGCATGAAAATTTTGAAAGAGTCACATATTTAATAGAAATCTATACATCTTAGTAAAAAATGCACCAACTTTGCAATCTATTAGTCTTTGAATCTTAATTTTAAGTCACTGGATTTTCAGTCACCCAAAATATGATTTCCAAAATTTCAGTTCATGGAAGGTTCCTAGAAATAGTGATAAGTTGTAAAAAGTTCATCACTTCAGGAGAAAGATGAACAATTAGATGTTTATAAGTTTTTGATTTATATAATATGTTCTATAATTTTTGGTAATTTCTCTAAAAGGAATTTTCTTGAATGATGTCTTTTTTAGTGTTTTATAGAGTTAGTGATTAAGGTTAAAAAATTTACAAGAGATCACTAATGATATTCTATACAGAGGTTCTCCATGAATGTGGGAAGGCGGTGTGACATAGATGACTGGGTATAATTATCTATAAATAGTAGTGGGTACCAATTAGTTTTATAGACCATTTAAATGCACATTTCACGGTTAAAGTGAATAGTAAATCTCAATTTAAAAAGTATTTAATTATTAATAATAGATCGTACAAACTAAACTTTTTCATTTTAAGTGTAATCACATACTTCTAGTATTATAGAAATCCAAAGTGATTCCTACCATGAACATAAGACAAATAGTACAAATAAAGTTAAATTCCTTTTTATCCTTTACTTCTTTACCTTTTTTTCTTAAATATTTATGATTTTTTATTTGGTGTGTGAAATTTTGACTTATTATTGTGTGTAAAAAGTAATGAATTCCAACTTAGACTAAATGCATTTAGAGGGTAAGGCTAATTTATAAAGGTTTCATTTTTTTGTGAAAACCCTATGGTGTTTGATATTCCAAAAGACCATGGTTTCTTATAATAGTGTTTTAATTAAAATAAATATCTTGGTTCACCTCCCCAAAAAGAGGTATGAAATCATATGGGTTTTTACTCATCACACTGAGATTATCTGAGGCTTTATACTATTTCCTTCCTATAATTTTTCAATTTATAATGGGATCTTACTATAAGTAGAAGGTATAACAATAGATAAAGGAATGATTGGGATTAATAATATAAGAAACTAATCTTAAACAATACATAATATAGTCTATTTATTCTAGTAATAACTTTATTTCATTCCCAAATATCTTTTAACTTTTTATTCTTATAAAATCTGTTCATAACTCTTAGAAAATGAACCCATATATTACAAAGAGGACACTTCTACTTAGTATCAATTTTACCAAAAAATAAAACTTCTAAAAGAAATATCTTATCTTTTCCTAAACAATATTTATGATTTTCAACATGAATTATAATTTTTTATTACAGATTCATAAACCATGTAAAAAAAGTTTTAAAAACATGGGATTAGCACAAAAATATCATTAAGGGACATAAAAGAATGAAATCTATTAGTCTAGTGAAAAAAAAATTAAAAACCATAAATTTTTTACCTTTATTAAAATATTAATTGATGATATGAAATAAATATTATATATTTGATAAAACAATGACTTTTTCATGAATAAATAATTTACAACACATATGAAGAAAATATAAACCTTTTTAGGAAACTTGGAGCATTATATTCATAACCCATGTAAGAAATAACTGGAGCCCAGTTACATTCATATAAGAAAAACCCCTATTAAATAACTCCTACTTGACTTTAAAGATATAAAAAATTACCCAATTCATTAGAGAGATATATCGATCTCACCCATAATATATGATCTATTGGGCTCGCCTTCCATTTATGCTACATCAGGCTCACTCGATGTGTAAGATATATTAGGCTCACCAATCATATAATCTATATCCAGATCACACATAATATAATTTTTATCAGGATCTCCCATCATTATATTTAATTATCAAGTACCATATCATGAATAAATTTTTTTAATATTTAACGTTTTCATCTGAAAATTCTTGGAAAACACTTTTAAACCCTTATGCAAAACATTTTAGGATATCAAAATTCCATTTCATTAGAAAAACCCATTCTCAATATTAAAATACCTAGAACAAAGGGAAGGATGTTTTTTCTTGGAAGAAATCATAATGTATTATAATTTAATAGAAATATTAATTATTGTTTGTGGTTTTGGAAAAAAAATGTTTGATGCCATATACGTATAGAATACATCATTCATTTTTTTCTTCTGTGAAGAAAGTCAAAAAATTATGTAAAATGATTCCTTTTGAAAATATTTGAATGAAAGTAAAAAGATAAAAATAATGTACTTTATAATTAAACTATATAAATATAAATACATCTTTAAAATAATTTTTAGAATATGGAAATGTAAGAAAAATATTTTGAAAATAAAACTTTAAAATATTTAAAATGAGGTTTTCAGTTAAAGTGTATGTTACCTCATGTTCGACTGATCACACCTATTTTTTTTTTGTTTTCCAGAATAATAAACTTATGTCAATTATTTAATTTCATAAAACCCCTTTTCATGTTTATTATTCCTTTTGTTTTATTTATTACCATGTTATATATAATCAATTAATCAATTAAGTTCACATAATATGTTTTGATGATATTTGGATTATATGCCCAAAATGACTTTGGGAAGTTGACTATGGTCAAAGTGGTATATATGAATGAACGACATTATTATTTTTCAATGGATGGAAAGGTAAGAAAATAAATGAAACATTATATTTTCAGAATGATAATTTGGTCATGAAGATCATATATATACATTAAATAGATCAGTATAACCATCCACGAGAGTTGGTGTTGGAAAATTAATTACATCGGTTCAAAAGGAAATAATATATTATACACGTGAACAATGGATTCATTTAACAATTGATGCAAGTGGGAGTTGGATATAAATAGGTTTTGTTGAACCCATTTTTTATTAAACTAAGGAAACACATAAATTTTTCTAGATAATGGGGAACCCATTACATGGCCTATTATCAAAGGAATATGTAATGAAGGCTTAGTGAACATTAAATCACAATAAATCTGTCCCATATGCCCTAACCCATAGTTTTATACATGGTCTAATTGATCCAGACTTGTTCTAGATCCCCTGGAGATAGAAATCCTACAGTACTCTTAGTCACCGTGCTACATTGCTAGACCATAATCACCCATTTCAGCCACAGACCTCTGCCAATCATCATAACTCCCTCTAATAAACCATTTTCTCAATCATCCCATTTCTACTATAGTGAAAAAATGCCATCCATAAATTCCACATTCTTCTATCAGGGATGAAGCCATTCAACACTTCTTCTCGAGAAACCTTACAATTCCCTTTGTTCATCTATATCATCCACAACATGCTTAATTTACTCATATATTAGTGAAAAATAGAGACACTAGAAGTCCAATCCTATATTCCCTCTCATTTATTTTCTGGTAAAAAATCCTGAAATATGCCAATGGGGGTCAAACACTGAACCATCAATGAATGTGTAACACCCTGATTTTTCATTAAGGGATGGAACCTTTTTTTTGAAGTTCATTTTTTCCTAATATGAATACCTAGTGGGTTAATAAGTTTTTATGGGTGTCTAGGGATTGTTCAAATTTGGAGCCTTGAGTTATGGAGGAAACAAGTGGGTGGATAGTTAGTATAAACTATTCAAACAAGTTTGTATGGTTTGTTTAAACCATGAGGGGTGATTCTATAAATTGTATATGAATTCATAGTTCTTTCTAATCATGAAGAACATTCCAAACAGTCATGAAAATGATGCAAAACTTTTTTTAGAGGTGTTTTTCACAGGTTTCAAGTAGTTAGTCTAGCTATTCACCTATCCCAAATGAGGGGGGGGGGTGCCATGGATAGTTACTTTATCATGATTGGGGCATGGTTTTCACAACAGTGTAGCTAAAACACACAAACTCTTAAATTAGGTTGAATTTTTTGTTTTCCCTTTGTCCCTTATATGTTTTTGTAGCTTATGGACATAACAATAGAATCAGACGGGGCATTCCCAAATAATTTTTTTTATGATCGAGAATCAATATGAGATTTATATAAAGATCAAATCTTTGACCAACAGGATTGAATGAAGGATTGTAGAAAATATATAAAACATCATAAATAAAGCATATGATAATCACATATTTTTTATAATTACTTTAAGCAATTAAATAATTACCTTATGAGATATTCTTTCTTAGTATATGTATTTGATAATGTGTACAAATCATACTATCATTTCTTTGTATGAACCATGAGTATATTACATCCAATGATGATACAAACATGCTCTAAAAACCTCAAAACATTGCTCTAGGAATCTCCGAGTGATAACAGGACAAATCCAAGTCCTTAAATCATTCACCTTTGATCTCCTCAAGAACCGCTTAAAATAAAGACTCAATTTGATATCTTTAATATGAAGAGTGGTGGTCAAAGAGGATCACTCTCCATTCTTAAGAGAATTTTGGGAGACGGAGGTCTCTAGGGATTTGAGAGGATTTTATCTAGATCTCCTCGTCCACAAAAAAATGAATTAGCTCTATTAAGAAAATATTATAATTGGGTTTATATAAATCTAAGGATAGAATAATATAAATTCCATGCACCCTTATTATTTTCATAATCCCTACAGCATTCCATTTCTATAATAATAATAATAATAATATTATTATTTTTTAAGACATGATCTAACCTCATGAATTAAATTAAATACTATTTATTCACATAATATTCATTATATATTATTTTTCCCTAGAACATTAAACTTGGTCCTCATTCCTCCACAATATTTATCGTGTTTTGAATGATGACTATTTATTAAATAAATAAATGTCACTGCATTATTCAACAATATATTAATAAATAATATATTCACTAAATAGAAAATAAATATTGAACAAATATTATTCTAATATAAAATTATTTCAAGTAACCGGTGTAAAAATATATGCAATCAAAAAAACAAGAATAATTATTAAACCCTATGTGGGAATCATATTTATTCAACTTGTAAAATAATATATAATTATATTATTTAACAAAGATTCTAGATACATTTTGTGTGTGACCATTTAGGGCTATTTATCAGTGGCATTTAGTTAAACAACATAAATTCAAAGGTTTTCATCTAAAAAAACCCCAAGGAACCCACAGAGAAATAATATAATTCCTTCACAATATAAAACCAATAAATAAATTGTTCAGTGTAATCTCTTTATCATGATATCTCTAGTAAATATGATTGCATAAAGGTTCCATCAACCTATGTTCTTTATGTCTCTTTTATAGAATTTTATAAAATCATACTTTATTATAGAACACCATGGCCATGGATGTATTTAATTTATATCATTTCCATAAAAGGGATTAGATTTCAACTTCTGTCAAATAATAGAAGAGATTAATTCTTTACCACATTATTCATTAATGAAATATTACTCATGACACGACAACATATCCTACACCACCAAAATCATATATTATCTTATCATAAATGCATAAAACTAAATGACCTATAATAATAATTAATAATTATATTAAATTATATGTATCTATACATATTTTTGTAAATAGTAATATCTAATGCCACATTTAAATTTGGATTTCTTACTCTCATGTCTCATTCTCATAATATAATACTCTAGGTATTACGAAGGGTGTAAACATTGAGAAGGTTCTTCAAAGTCCTACAAGTCTCCACCCATGATATCCTATATCATTTGTGTGACCCAAATTATTTCATCCATCTATAGAACATATATATACAAACAATTTCATGTCACTTATGGGTTCTCATCATAGTGGGGGATTTCTATGACAATTCAGTGTGACAACTTCTCTTTAGATGTTATGATGTACTATGTAATGTATAAGAACAATCATGATGTGATAATGAGTTTATTAATATTGAAAAATTTAATAATGTTTATCATAAAGTACAAAAAATTTGTTCTAGGTCACCAACTCCAATAGAATCCCACTTTCACTAGGGAAAACTGATAATAACCTTCAGTATTCTATCTCTCACATGATACTGACGATTCTATAGAGATATGAATTTTGTTATGGGAACTGCAGTGTTTTATTCCATGGGAAATTAGTTTACCGCAACTTCATCCCTTTAAGAAAAATATATCAAGAGGGTATACTTCTAGAGTATGTTCATTTTTCCATTGGTGTGACCTTGGATCTTTTGCAAGATCCACCACTGTAGTATTATCAAAATACAATGTAATAGGGACTTTAAATCTAGATACCACATCAATCTCCAAAATGAATTATCATATCTAAATGGATTCCTTGGATGTATCAGAATCATCTATATACTCAAACTCCACTATATAATCAATAAAACTAACTTCTTTGAACATTCCTAGATCAAATCTACCCCATTAAGATAAGAAACATATCCTGATTAGGACATCAAATAATTCTAATCTTTTTAAAAATAGGAATCAGTATGACCTTTGATGAAGATATCCTCATCTCCTCCAAACACTAATAATATATCCTTAGTTATTCTTAGATACATATGGACAACTTAACTATATAAAAATGATATTCCCCTAGTTCATCTTAATATCTTCCTACCATTCTCAAAGCATTGGAAACATAAATTCTGGTACATAACACGAAATAAATTATTTATCCTATCATTGAAGAGTATGAGACCCTACTCATTCTATCTTTATGATATTGTTTTTGAGGATATGTTGTCAATTAAATATGTATACCATAAGAAAATGGAACAAACTTCCTATTGGATTGTTTTATTCTATATCTATTTAGTATGTGGTCAATATAGGTACTTTGAATTACTCTAAGAGGGCTATTTTATTTTTCATGAATGATCTCAATCCCAAGAATACAGGATTATTCACCTAAATACTTCACGGAGAAACACTATTTTAATCATACCTTAATAGACTATAATATTGGTATGTTATTTCCAATAGGTAATATTTAATCAAAATATACTACAAGGATAATTATTTCATTCCAACTAAACTTATTGTAAATATATTACTCAAATATTTTCTTTATGAAACCAATTTATTTTATAAATTCATTAAATAAAATTTTCTAGGGCCTGGATATTTTATTTAGCCCACAAATAGATCTTTGAAACTTGAAAATATTTTTGGAATTACTTTGATTTACAAAACCTTTTGGTTGTTTCATGTAGACATATTCCTAAAAGTTCCCATTAAGTAAATATATTTTGATATTCATCATCCAAATTTCATATTCATGGTATAATGCTATAATAAGTATAATTATGATGAATTTAAACATGGAAACTTGTGAAAAGTTTTTATTGTAGTCGATTCCTTGATGCTGTTAAAACGCTTTATCAAATACCCTTAACATATAGATATTTACCTTACTATCTATGTAATGTTTCCTCTTGAATTCCAATTTTCATTGTATGGGATTTAAGTCAGCTGGATCATCAACTAGAACCCAAACTTTGTTCCAATACAATGAATGCATTTTGAAAATCACTGCTTTTATCATGTTGTCATTTCAGAGCTATCTACTAAATCATTATAAGAGAGATGTTTATCATTGTTAAAAAATAATGTTTCACCATCTTGGGAGATAAAAAATCATATTCCTCTGGCTATGTTACCTCTCTAGGGTTCTTATGATAAAATTGTGGTTCAGTAACTACTTATTCCCTGGGGAGTAGTGAAATATGTCACAATACCAACTATTTTATATCTTGATCATCGACTTCATTGAATTCAATCTTTTCTCCATTGTCCTTTTCAAGGATGTTCTCTCTCTCTCTCTCTCTATCTCTTAAAATATGACTTGTCTGGTGATGTTCGCATTTTTATCTGAAGGGTTTTATAGGAAATATGCATTTATATCCTTATGATACCCAATGAAGATACACTTTGGGCTCCAATGTGAATGTTTTTTTTCTCGAGAAGGGATTAAAAATTTAATCGCAACCCCATACATGTGTATGTGAAAACATGTTTCTTTTCACTCCATAAATTAAGGGAAGTCCATTTTCTACTTTATTTGTTTCTCGTTTAAGTGTGTATTTCATAGTTTGTAACAAATATACCAAAATTATAATGTAAGATCTAAATTAATCATCATCAACCTTACCAAGTATAACAAGGTATGGTTACTCCTTTCAATAAAACCATTCCATGATGGTGTGTATGGTGAAGTGAGTTCATATAGAATCCCAAAACCCCTTAGAAAGTTGATAAACTCTTGGTTTAGATATTCACCATCAGGATCTAATCAAATCTTCATTATCTTCTTTGTAAGATTATTCTATACATCATTCTTGAATTATTTGAATTTATAAAATGACATAGACATAAAACTCATTATATAAACACAACCATATCTACTGAAGTCATTAGAAAAATTTATGAAGTAAGAATTGCCTCCTATAACTTATACTGGAAATGGACCACACACATAAATGTCTAACAATCCTAGAATCTCTATATCCCTTTCACCATGTCCACCAAATGGTGGTTTGTTAATTTTTCCTTAAAAAAAATCCTGACATATTTCAAGTGATTTTAACTCAAAAGATTGTAAATAACCATCTTGATAGAGCTTTTTCAAATTATTTTTCTTTACATGGCCAATTTGGTTGTACCATAGCTTGGTGTTATATTAATCGCATGAACATGAATTTTAACTATTTCAAATACTTAGTTTGCATAATTTTATACATAAATAACATTATTTAAATGTTCCATACCATAACATATGTTTTCTTTATAAAATAAAAAAATTTTATTTCCAAACATGACAATAAAAACACCTGTATCTTAAAAAGATATATAAATTATGTTCTTGGTAACCATTGGAACATAGTAAAAATATTTTAAAACTAATATCATTCCTCTTGAAAATGAAAGGTTCTATTTTACAGTGGTTAGAGAATCCATCCTCTCACCATTTAATGATCACAAATCCACATCTCGTCTAGAAATCCTTTGGAATATACTTGGATCCTTTATTTGTATACAAATAAAAGCACTAAAAGCTTTATTTAATACCCAATTTGTAGATTTTTATAGATTACATTAGATAAAGAACAAATGTTTAAGATTCCCCTTAATTCTGGTGGAATTTCATCTTCCATTAGCCTTTCTTTCCATATAAAAAACATAGTAAATCATGTTCATTACCCTGCCTCTAGATACTCCTATTCTTGGAAGTATAATTCTTGGGAGATTTAGAATTTTTATGATTATTGGGAACCATTTTCTTGTTCTTGGTTTTATAATTCACCATAAGTACCATAGGTCTGTCATACCCCATGTCCCTGTCTACATGAAAGATCAAAGTAATTAGTTTCAAATTTCTCTTCTCATTATTTTTCATGTAATAATTAAAAATAAAACTTTATAAGGACTTAGGTAGTGAGGAAAGTATGAGATCTATGAATAAATATTCATAGAATTTAATCCCTAATATTTCAAAGCATTCAACATAGCTAATAATATTGACTACATGATGCTTATATGGCACTGAATCTCCAAGAATAGTTGTAAACAAACATTATAGATCTCATATATATCTTTTCTCACCTTCTATTGATAAATATCCTGAAGGTGATACTTAATTTTATACACATCCATGTCCTCATGTTGCTTTAGAAGCTCAATGGTCATGGATGATAGCTTGAAACACTATTTTTTGGAATTATTCTATTGTTTTTAATAGAGAGATAACTCTTCCTCCCTATCCTCTTTATCAATCACATTAAAAATATGTTCTTCCAGGCCACACAATTTCCATTTTTGGCGTAGGATAACATGTAAGTGCCTTTTCTACTCATGGATTTTTTGTGTGGAGAGAAGGTTATCCATATCAGGTATGGATGACAGTGATATTTTTAAAGTAATTTTTTATTCTAGTTTCTAAAAATAATATGATCAGTGTTTTCATAGTTTATCCAATAAAACGTAGACAAATAAATAAATATTTTATCTATTAGTCTCCCACTATTTTATTAAAACCCATTAACTGTCAGTATTGGCTTTAAAATATGCTATTGATTTGAAATTTTTCTTATAAGGATCAATATTCCCCTTCTCATCACCCCAAATTTGTCCGACCAAGTAATTTGAAGGGTTTTATGTAGGCCTTATAAATTCCAACAACATTACCTCACAGTTCATCGATTTTTTGAGTAGAATCCCTGATTCTAAAATCCTTCAATTGTATTTCCTCAACCCTTGAATCTTAGTTACAACAATTCCAATATTAGAAGTCAACCCTTTATGTGAACTATGTTATTCCAACCTAAACCTTCAAGTTATAATTCCCTGATAATTAAAATCACCCCAACTTTGGATAGTGAAACACTTTGAACTATTGTTTGATTTTAACTGAATTAGTGGAATGATATACAAACATAATATATATAGTTGATGGATTTTATATGTTATGCCTAAATTTAAAATTATTCTATTTATTACATGATTATTAATATTATTTGTATTTACTTAAGTGATTAACCAAGTATTAGATAATTTATACGCATAAATCAGTCTATTTTAGTTCGGTCTTGCATGCTTGTTAATTCATTAATACATCTCATCTTAAAAAAACATCCATTATGAAATAATAATGAAACTTGATAGAAATATAATAATTAAGTGGTATGTTCACAATATTTCAATAATGTTTAATTGATATAGGGGATGATAAACTAACTTTGGACCTAGGGGAAACACGCTGAACCACTTATGGTTCATGTTTCATCTTTACACATGTCAACCTACATATCTCTCTTGGATTGTTTCCATAATAGCTCCAAACATGAACCAAATAATCTAGCTTGAGATATCTATCCATTTAATATTCTTTTACCCACATGAAGGCGAGGAACCAAAGGATTGTTTAAGAGGTTTACATAAAATAAACCGTGGGCACGTAGGCCCTTACATAATGAGAGGAGGGATGAAAAAAAATCCAAAAAATTAATTTTATAATAAATTAAAAGAATTTAATCCCATATAAGGGTATGTTATAGGATAATGGTTATCCACATGCATTAAATAAATTAAATGTTAAAAAAAATTAACATTCGATTCTAATCATTCTTATTTAAGATAAATCTCACCCGAAACGGTTAATTATGTTCTTTAATTAGTCAATTATTTTATCTTAATTCTAATAAAATTTTTATTGATATTCTTAATCCCTAATAATTTGAAAAAAATTAAATTAAATTATTTTAAATAAACT
This sequence comes from Viscum album, assembly GCA_963277665.1. Lineage (NCBI taxonomy): Eukaryota > Viridiplantae > Streptophyta > Magnoliopsida > Santalales > Viscaceae > Viscum > Viscum album. The sequence goes on from OY728140.1 coordinate 661,919,023, forward strand.
ATGAACAAAAATGTACCTTGGATGCAATACGATGAGTGCCCATCTGAACTTCCCAATGTTTATTATAATCATATGCTATTTACTTTTGTAACCTTCGGCATACACAACGTATCACATAATTTCATGGTGTGTAGTATCAACTTAATGAACACAAAGAACACATGGTATTTACATTTCATGTTATTCATTAATGTTTTTTGTGTAACAATTGGAATATTACTTATACATGACATGCAGATCTAACCATTATGTTGAAATTAATTAGAATTTACATATATATATAACCCATCACATGATGTGTACTATAAACTTAATGACCACATTTAATGCACGTTGAAAAGGTTTTAATAGTATAATAAAGTATTTTTTTTAATTCTCTATAATTCAGTAACCATACATGGCGTGTACATTACAGTTTACATGGTGTGTATTATTATCACCGTTTATCCAAGACACATTCCTAGTGAATCGATGTGTAACCATGTGATATAAAATGTTTATATACACTACATTTACATGGGATACTTGTTGTGTGGTCTCCATGTTACATGATATCAAGTAATGTAGGGATTATAAGAGGATACATGTCCTTTCTGTGAATAAAGGACTATATAGAGTGTATGGAAGTTACATGACATGTACTCTGGCTGAAAGTGTGCTAGGATGGGATGGTCAAAACACATTGTATAAATAAATTCTGCACCTATAATAAGTTCACATTAATTTACTTAATAATGAATTAATTTAGCGTTCCTTAAACCCCAGTACATGGTGTGTACCTCTAGGTTAAAAATGTGCACTCTTTTATTGTCCGACTGAACTCCTCACCTTTGGATGAGCTTTTCAAATTTATTCCATTCATAAAATAAATTGATTTGTTTATATTTATGATAAATGTAGAGGAATAATGTAGATATTTATATTTATATTAAATAATGGTTAAAATATAATTGAAAACTAATGAAAAATGATTACATCAATCAATGATATTTAAAGAATTATAAATAATTACGTGACCCCTCTAATACCACTTGTAGGATCTAGGAACAATAAAAGTGTCTGATAGGTCATTAACATCCCAACTTTTTTTCATGATTGATAGTTAATTTGAGATCTATAGGATGATATACACTGTGATCAATATAATTGAATGAAATAATATAGAAAATAGATAAAATGATGGAACAAAAGAGAATGATCATCACATATTAATTTAAATTAATTTAAGCAGTTAAAAAATTACCTTGTGAGAAAATATTTCTTTTTTGATGAATTTTATAATGTATCTATGTTGTAAAATAATTGAGATATAATAATCAAGAATAGATTCTCTCCAGAGGTGATTCACATGTGTTCCACACAACTCCAAACATCTCCTTATGGATCTCTGGGTCCTAGCACCGAAGATCCAAACACTTGCTTCTTTCGACTTTGATCACCCTTAGAACCACATGAAGGAATGGTCCTATTATATCTCTCTAGATTTTAATGTGGTGGTGGAGGATGATCGGTCTCTATTTTTGAGAGTGTTCTTGTAGAGGGTACTATCTTGGGATTTAAGTGGATTCTCACCAGATTTCATTGTAAACAACTCACAATGAATTGGATCTATTAAGAAAATAATATAATTAGGTTTATATACCATCAAATTTAGAAAATAATAATTTCATAGATGCCCTTATTATTTCCACAATGTTTATGGAACCCCATGCCTATAATAATAATAATAATAGTAATATTATTATTATTTATTGACATGCGCTAAACTCGAATATTAAAGTAAATATTATTTATTCAAATAACATTCAATATATATTATTTGTCATAGGTCCATTAAAATCAATTCTCCATTCCTCCAAAATATTTATTAGGCCTTGAGTAATGAATAATTTTTAATAAATAAATATCACTGCATTATTCTCTAAAAAATAAATATATATTATAATCACTAAATAGAAGGTAAATATTTATTAAATATTATGCTCACATAATATTGTCTCAAAAAAATAATGATGGAATATATGTGACCAATAAAATATAAATAATTACTAAACCACATGTGAAAATAATATTTATTGAACATTTTAAGTATTAAATAATATTATTAATTAGCTAAGATTCTAGATACACTTAGTGTGTGATCCTATAGGCCTATTTCTTATTGAAATTAAGAGAATAATCCAAGAGTTTAGGGTTATAATCTTCAAACCTTCCAAGGAACCCATAGAGAAATAATATAATTCTATAATGAAAAAAACACATATAGAAGCTTACTTTGAAATATAATACATTTATCAAGATATATATACTCAAGCAGGTTTCATGCTGATCCCATCAACCTTTGGGCTTTATGCCTCTTTCATTGAATTTATAATAATTAAACTTTCCTATAGAACACCATGGACATGGATTTATTTTGGAAATATCATTTCAATAAAAGGGTCTAAGATATCAACTTTCGTTAAATAACAGAAGGGTTAATTCCATTATCACATTATTAATTTATGAAATATTACTCATGAAAAACCCAATGCATCCTAACTCACCATAAACATACACCATCATAGTTTTTATCAATACATCAAAGTACATGACCTATAATACTCATTAATATTAATATTAAAGTATAATCATCAATAAAAACACTCATAGATAAGAATATCTAATCACAAATATAAATGTGGATTTCATACTAGTAGGCCCTATTCTCATTATATCCAACTCTGGATATTACCAAGGGATAACACCTTGAGAAATTGCCTCAATTTACTATGATTCTCCACCACTTATAGACTTTATCATTTTTCCCTCAAATTATTTCATCTATCTATAGATTATATATTTAAGGATACTATCATAGAACTTATGGGTTTTCATCATTGCGAGGAATTTCTACCACTTTCAGTGTGACAACTATTCTTATGATATTATCACATACTATGTTAAATATAATAAAAATCATGATGTGATATAGAGTATGATAATATTCAAAATAATTAACACATGTTATCAAAAATTATACAAAAGATGGTTCTAGATCACTTAATCCAATAGTTTTATCCCATATTTCCTCCTCCTTCCAATCTGAAGCACCCCTTCTTCTGGAAAAGCTCCTCAAGCTCTCCGAGCTTGGATTTTTCATTTTTTCCCCTATGTAATCTAAATCAAGTTCCATCTATTACATTGGATCTCCATATGTAAATACTTCAATCCATCACCTTCTTTTCTTAATTTATCTCACCATCTTCAATGCTATTTTGGTGTTAGATAAAATAACCTATTTTAAGTTATTTTACTATTCTTGTTTTTCATTTAGATTTATGCCAATATAAGGGATGTTATTGGATGAGCTATCCTCTATCACTTTAATTTAGTTAGTTGATACCATTTCTATATTATTTTTTGTCTAGTCAATTATCACCATTATGTCATATGTTGAACCTTCCAAATGTTTATCCTAAAATTAGTAAATTTATTAAATTATTTTTATGAGATTTTTGTGATTCCCATGTGGAACATTAAAATGGTTAATGGTTTTAAAAATTAACCCAAACCACATCCAAGGTTGTTTTGTTCATTTTTTTTTCCGAAGAACCATGAAATTTGGTGTTTGAGATTTCCAACCAGTCGTGGAAGACATAAATTAATTAATTTACTTAATTAATAGACTAAATAAGGTTATTATAATGATATGGTGATTATGAATGTTAATGAAAAATAACAAAAACCTTATTTTTTATATAAATGGGTTGATTTGAAATTTCAGTATGGCACCAATGTTGACTAATAGTATGGAACTGATCATTATTATGGTATGGAACTAATCATTATTATGGTAGAACATAGATAAGGGTGATTGAGATATGGTACCTATGACCTCCTTAAAAATTTATAACTCTGAATATTTGGATACCTCAGCCTTTGGGCTTGGGTTTCTCACCCATGTATATTTAATACAATTTTGAGTTCCCTTAGATGAGTTCCTTAGACTCGAGGATGCCACCATAGTCTATATCCTCGGGACCTATCCCATATAGGTCTAAAAGTTTTACATATATAGCATATACCATAGATATTATTTACTTGCATGCTTTAATTTATGTAGTATTATTCATCACGTGTAGCCTGCTCATAGTTACCACCCTACTTATGGACTTGTTTATATATTTCATTTATATTTCTTCTTTACATGTTATTCATGCAGAAGGTTATATTTTTCATGCATAGGCTGGATTTTTTATAGACATCATTGATGGTGGCCTACTGAGTACATCTCACACCATATTGGGCCACCAATTGGTACCCAAAATGTCTTTATGGATGTAGGTAGGGACAAGGGAAAACACCCTGTCATGGATGTTTAACTCACATCTAGCATGGGAGCTAGGAAGCATGGGACTGAGCCTTAACTTGTAATGCTATTAGAGTTATAATTTTTGGTATTTTTTTTACCATTGATATCTATGTATTTTATGTGTTCAAGAATCCATGAATTCCTATTTTTTATATAGCTCCACGGTATACTGATCATTTTTTATATGATACTGATTTTGGCATGATTATTAATAATGTCTGGATTATTTACTTATACTACTCTATTTAAAATTTTTATACTTCTTATATTTATTAATTTTTTATCACATTTGAACTCCAATGATCACGAGGGTATAGTCTCCCCACTGTACCACCTTATACCCTTGCTATTAGTTGACAACTGCTAGCATGTGGGGAGGAACGTTTGGGGTTATGTGACTTACCAGGTTCAGTTAATTCTGAGTGATTTAGGTTTGGGATATTAAAAATTGTTATTAAAGATTTATTTTACTTTGTATTACTATTTTTTGTTATTACATAAGAGACTGAGATATGTTTATACTTGGTAATGAGCCTCTTCTTGGGAGTATCTAACCCACATATGGGAAAAATATAAATTACATGGGATGGGACTTGATGTTCGAGATTATTACTGTTACGATGGAACTGATTTTCAACAGGTGACACACTTGAGGTGTGGTGTTTATTTTTAATATTATTTGTTAAAATTTATATTTCAAATGGTATTCTAAAGGAATCATTGATCATAAATAATTATAGGATCCTTATATGATTAATATGTCTTTCATTATGTCATTCCATGTAGGATTCATTTCCTGAATGCATGATACATATTTTATGTGACTTGAGTTGTATATATGTTATGAAACTATCATTTCTAAAAGATAAAGAGATTAAATAATTGGTTATTAAATTTTCTACACAAAAAATGGTTTTTACCAATATGGTTTGATGATAGAACCTTTGCTAACCAATTATCTCTTGTTTGAGTTACGTAACTGAGGTTAAATAGACTAAAAAATTTGTTGATTTTGAATAAATGAATGTAATTTTTATTTAAAATAGTGAATGAACCTCTATAAATTGGGAATGGTGATTCATCTAGTAAAATTATCTTATATTACATGTTACATTTTGTTATGGAATATAACAGTTGGGATATAGTTAAATTAATTAAAAATTATAATTTATAAATCATGTACTTCTATAAAATGGGAATGATACTTCATTTAACTAGCCCCATGATATAAATGAAAGAATTGATAAATTTTAAATTCTAATATGGTCTCTTTTAAATTGTGATTCCAATTGAAAATTAAATTTTTTTCCTCTATAACTTGAGATGGATAATCCATATACTTGGACCTATGTCTAAAATAGAGAGATTGACTTAGATCTAGTCTTAATAGTGGGATGTAGAAATCATTTCTTGTGGTTCTTTATGGTTTTGATACATCATCCAAACCTAGATTTAGGATCATATAGAGGGGTGTGAATTACATATAGGAAATATTTTACATTTAATATCTTCTATATATGTATTATTTATTTAAAAAAATCCTATATGAGGAATGTTCTTTGAATTTTTAGATTTATTACACCATGATGTCATCGTGTCACATTCCAGGAGGGTGGTTATGACCATTCTATAGAGGTGTTGGGACTTGAGCCACTGGTGTTTCCTCTAGTTGTTCCACCTATGGAAAATCCCACTATTCTCAATGAGGAATATGCTACACAATTTAGAGAGGGATTTATATGACTTATGCAAACTATATATGGAGATCTGAAACCTACTTTATTTTTGGATGAGTTAAATTGAGAGTTTAAACAGCAGACTCCACCTACATTCTTAGGGGATGGTGGCCTCAGGGTAGAGAGTTATTGACTGAGAAGAGTTTTTCTATCTTAAAGAAAATGAAGATGCATCTAGGAAGGAGGGTCAAATTTATGATGTACATACTTAGTGGATCCACTAAATGTAGGTGGGATATCTACAACTATACAGATCCTCACCAGAAATGGATTTGGAGGGACTTCTAATATATATTTTATGACTACCTTTACCTTGATAGTTTGAGGGATGACTGATCTAGACAGTTTATGAACCTAGAGTATAAAACTATGTCTATGATAGATTACTCATCTTGATTCACAGATTTTTAGTGGTTTAATCCTATCTAAACCAATAATGAGATGTTTAGTGCGAGACACACTGAGGATCGTTTTAGGCATCATATTCAATCGTAGGTGAACATATTTCTGTTGACTAATTTTTATGATACTTTCTCTAGGGATCACATTTTTCTATTGAGGAGGACACATGGCTTGTTTCTCCGCATTCCTGCTTTCCAAAGGCATGTGTCATTCATTCCTTATTTAGGGATGTTTTCTCCTTGATCGAAACAGGATGATGGGATGTCGTATTCTCCTTCCGAGGATTCCTCCACAGAATTCGTCACCTAGTTTGAGTCTCCCTCATAGATTAAGACGTTTGTGAATCTCATTCCTGGTGCTAAATATTTGTGGACACTGGTTAATTACACTACTTCGGTCTGGACATTCCATGGGGTCTTGACTTGGTATAAACCTTCGATCAGAGTAGATGACATCATCAGGCATGTCGGGGCATATCTAGATGTGTGGTCATTAGGGATCCTGCATTATTCCTCATAAAAGGGCATCTCAAGGGCGCAAAACCTAAGGAATCCCACATCGGTAATGGGGTATATTATGATGGAGGCATGTTTCTGATATTTTTCTCATCTTACCAAGCTTTACATAGGGTATGCCACGAGTTTAACGTCTTGTAGGGATGGTTACACGAGAGGCGTGTCTTTTGAGGTTTTCCTCAGTCATCTTGTGTTTAACATGAGGTATTCCGTGAGTTTAATGTCTTACAGAGATGATATAAGAGTGATCAGAACACCCCATGGAGGTGGATCAAATTTTTACATCACTAGGAGGGAGTACCTATAAGGCTTACCAAATGGACGGATCATAATGCCCAATGAGGACGGATCTCAGGTGGTGTTCCCCAAACAGGGATTACACCATGAAGGACGATCTGGACACCACAAAGGGAAGATCAGAAAGTGTGAAACCTAGAATGGGAAACACTAGATGGATAGGTCAGAATGCCCAATGAGAGTAGACCAAGGGTGGTTTGTCCCAAGAAGGGAAGATGTCACACCATGAAGGATGATCTGGACACCAATTAGGGTAGATCAGGGAGAGTGAACCACAGAATGGGGGACACCAAGGTTTACCATTCGCTGGGATTGAACCTTGTGGAGGTTTCCAACGAACCCTGTGTAGCCAACAGGGATCAAAACCCACATAGTTCAAAGGGGTGATGAATAGGGGTGTACATAAAGGACATCAACCCAAAGACATAATGGGGATTATTCATGAAAATATTCCCATCACAAGAGGTATAATATTAGTTGTATGGTTATGGATTGTGTGGGGATTATGCATGGCTAGCTTCCTGAGTTCCATAAGGAACGATGATGGGATGGATGAAAAGATCTCACTGGGATGTGGCAGCCCAGAGAAGAATCAAGATGGATGACAAATGGTTGATTGGAGTGGATGGGAAGAATGGAATGGAACCAATGTGAGGACGACGACAGTGTTAGGCTTGAAACTTAAATAGGCTTCCTTCGTAACCCCATGGCAGGGAATCAATGTTTGCGTAGTTCAGGAGGTGGGATAAGGGGACACCGGAGGTGGAGACCCCTGAGAATGGACACATGGCTGGGACCCAAAGGAAGTAGAACTTCTGTGATGGGGCGTGACCTTCCTGAAACACAAAGGCTCAAGGGATAGACTAGGATGGGACATGAATGATGGGCTTGAGCCTCAGTGAGTCTTCCTACGTATCCCTATGTTAGGGAATCAAAATACACGTAGTTCAATATAGAGGTATAGAATTGGGGTGTGCATAGAGGACAAAGACCCGACTTTAGCACCCCAAAATTTCATAGTACGTTATTTCTTCAAAGTAATTCAATAACTTGCAATGCACTAAACACCGAGTTCAAGCGCACCACGACTTACCAAACTAGTTGTTCAAAAGAGGTTATGAATACTATTAACTAAATTTTGAACTTTATATAATCCTTATAATTTTATAATCCATATTATGAGTTTCTTAGACATAATGAAAAACAAATTCATTTTTTTCAGATAAAAGAAGTTTAAAAAAAATTCAATTTTACCGCCTTTAAATAGAGAACCCTTTTTAAATCAAATATTTTAAACTTTAATATATTCAACTTGACAAAATAAACTTATTCTTTAGAATTGGGACATAAGAATTTAGTTTCAATAATTTTTTGGTATTTTCTGATAACATTCATATTTAGGTGAATAGTAAAAAATACAATATTTTAACTGAAAACAACTTTTTAAATCCAAATAATTTGTAGTGTTAAATTATAAATTTTAATGGTTTGGAAGTATAAATAGATTATATTTTTACCATTTAATCCAATTTTATTTATTGGAAATAATTTAACATCGAAATTGAACATAAACAAGTATCAATCTTTTGTTAGTTTTTATTTCTTAAAAACACGTTTTTTGGTTTTAACAATGAGAATTAATTTTATATTCATAAAAACAACTTCTATATTTTTAATTTGGTAAAATAAACTTAATTTTTGAATTTATAATATCAAAAACCTCTTAGGGTGAAATTTTGGTATTTTTCTAAAAAATTTCAATTTTTGATGAATAGTGAAAACACCGAGTTATTGGTTAAAACCGACTTTTTATTTAAATAATTAATTATTTTATTTGAATTTTTTTAGGTCAAAATAGATAAATAATACCAATATATGTTTAATATAATTCATTGGAGTCATTTTATGAAACGTTTAGATATATAAACATTTTATTGAACTTTTTACCGTCTTTTACCCACCTCCTAGGAGAATTTGAAAATTTGTATAAAACATAATTTTACCATTTTTGTGAGTTTAATTTAAAAAATCCAAGAGACAAGGTTAACCACAATAAGTAAAATTTGGTTCAATAAGATGAAAATAATTTTTGGTGAATAATAACTTTTGAATTTTATTTACCGCTGTTAAAGGTAAATAGGGTAATTCAAGGTAAAAAAATATTATAATAATAAAAATTACCATAAAACTTGTACTAAACTTATTGGATGAGTCATGGACGACCATGGTCATCCTTTGGTTGATTTCAGGCCCCATGGAGCCACTTATAAATGATAATGACACATTATTTTAATTAACTTAAAGTCAAAAATGACATAAACATATATCTTTTAGTAAATAAATTTTTAAGTGAAGTTATATAAGTCATATTTTAGACTATAAATATTCATTGTAAATATAAAAAGATATCCTACATAATGGTATTTTATTTATATTTTTCAGACATTAAATAAGTTAATTTATTTATGACATAATAATGATGCAATCATTACCTAATTAATGAAATATTAAAATAATTGATATTATAAATATCCAAATAAATGTAATTTGAAACTTTTTATGAATTAAACTAATTTTATAGGTTCATATGACATGTTAGGGTTGGTTATATGAATTTTTTTTCACAGTAATAATGCTGTTATAAATTTAGAAAAAACAAAATACCAAATAGTATCAAAATTGACATAAAAGAGTTTTTAAAATAAATATTATATTATTAACTGATATTATATTACTAAAAATATAAGGTTCGGCCAAAAGACTTATATAATGATAGGAGTATCATTAATGAACCACTTGGGGTTTTATTAAAAGTTTATAATAAGTTTATTAATCATATAATATAAAAATACAAAGAGGCATGGTAAAAGTCAAACTATTTAACTAAGTGTTAAATCTAAAAGATAAGGTTGATATAATAACCCAAACCTATATAAAACCTATTGGATGAGTGTTTTTCGACCCATAACCACCATATAATTTAAATAATACATTTTTGATCCATTAGAATCCGAAATTGAGTTTATAATAAAATAATATTTCTATCTTTTCCTAAGGTACCCCTCACCCCTCTTATAGAAGGGCACTCCCCCTTCCCACAAATTCACACCTTCAAAGCCTTTTGGATCGGCCAAAATCTGACCAAATACCCTCTCAACTGTCCTAAATTCATCCTAGAGGAATTACATTAGTCATAAAGTCAATCTATGGAGCCCTTTTTATTAAATCAAAAGGAAGAACCCGAAGAAGAGGTAAATATTTCATCACCTCTTTCAAGTTCCTTTCTACTTCCACGTCCTATTTCTTTGTTGTTTCCATTATAAAATAATAAATCCAGTATATTATATATACTTTGATGTTATTATAAATATGGGTCATCCATAATCATTATTCGATCCATCTTTTTAATGACATGTCACCATAGGTGCATGTGTACGACTTGCCGTCTCCACGTCGTGGTGTAATTGTTATTCAATACATTATTATTTAGATGGGTATAACAATGATGTGTAATTTATGTAAATAATAAATATAACATGATAATGATTCTATATATATGATATAACATCCAATTATATATTATTTTAAAATCACAATAATGATATTGTTGCTCGTGTATACGTACGGATTACCGTCTCCATGAACGCCATGAGATTCATTCCCAATCATATCCATTCAAGACAAATTTTCAATAGATGATTAAAAATAATGTTTAAAGACTTAATATAATTATAAATATTAATAAGATACATCCTATCCATAACAAATATTACTTAATTAACAAATCATATAAAGGAAAACGAGTCAGTTAACACCCGAAACAACGATAATACTAAGATATTATTAACAAACCAATATTAAAAGATCATATATGATATAATATTAATGTGTATGATTATTTTATAATTTAATAACAATTATTTCACCATTATACAGGATTTTAACCTACCCTCAACCAAGGAAAAGTACATAGTAAGGGTTAATTTCACAATCTCTTCATTATCCGAGGTTGTTTATACGTAATTATCTACTGGGACCTCTTTATCATCAACATCCATTATTCTTAAAAATGTATTTCAAAACATTTTTAATATTTACTAGATAATTGGTTAAAGTCATTTATACCCTTATTTTACAATATATGTTTTAAAGGAATCATTCCATCATTTTCCAAACAAGGTACCTTTTGACCTTTTTGACAAATTTATGGTAAGAATGTTTTTTTATCTTATATGGTGGGTGTGGCTTTTTTTTGGCCGTTATAACATCATCAAATATTCACTTACAAGATTATAAGAATATTTTCAAATATAAATTCTTTCTTTTATAATTAAGTTACTTTCAAATTATTTCAAAATAGAATGAGATATTTCTCTAAAAATGTTTTGATTTCTTCTATGTCAAAATTCTTTGATGGATTTTAAGTTTGTTTGTAGTTGATTTATTATGATATAGAACTTCTATATTATATTGATGGTTTTGTGATATGTTTGAATGTGGAAGTGTTATTTCATACCATTCAGGGTTTATGGATAATGTATTGACATTTCGTATGCCAGTTTTAATATGAATGTTTATGTTATGTTTAAACCTTTTCATATGAGGAATGAATTGGACTTAGTAAGTGACGGGTGGAGCCCGCTATAGCTCCTCGATGCATCAATAGGTATCATGAGACAAAATAGTGTCTTGGAACAAGGCCTTGAAAAAATATTTTTTGTATTCTTGGCACAAGGCCTTGACTATGTGGTTTTGAAAGTCTGGCATTATGCATTCCATCATTATGAAAGTGGCTATTGATATTGAATGTGATTATTCGACTAGTAGAATATCCATGTGAGTAAGTAAATGGCATTATTTTGGATTTATATTTTCCATATTATGATGATGTTTATGTGGAAAAGGATTTTGTTTTAGTTTTATACATTGCCTTAAATGTTTATGCTTATCTATGGAAGCTTCCGCTATATTGTTATCCTTACTAAGCATCTAAGCTCACTCTTTTATATGTTTTATTTTTACCAGGATGCGAAGAATTATATTATGACTGACCATCAGGGATAGCCTATGGGATGTTAGTGTTGTCTATGGAAAAATTTTTGCTGTAGTTTTCCATTTTATGATGTATTGTAAACCTATTGAATGTATCTAGTACTTCCAAGGATACTAAACTAATAGGTCTTTTGAGACTTGATATTTTGTGATCATGCCAATGATACATAATAATGCATAGACTTTGGGTAACTGGGGTTGAGGAATTATAGTTGGTATCATAGGAAGTTTAGTTCAAACCTTGGAAACTAGATTTATATAAACTATGATTAGAGCACAAATACCTAAGATAGACTTTGTGGATTAGTATAGAAGAACTTCCTAGAATTTTGGTATTGTAGAGATTTTGTGAGTTTTCCAAGAAATACATCCCTGTCTGGATACAAGTATCTAGAGGTGGCTCTAGCACAGATATAACTAGGGGTAAAACCCAAAAACACTACTTTGAGCTAGACTCGAACGAGAAATAGTGAATGACAATGGGCCTTGCTGCACTCTTGGTTACGACACTCATGGGGGATATGTTTAGGATAATTATCATGTTCTTTACAAACCATTATGAGGGGTTTATGAGTATATACTTCTCAAATAAATTTCTTTATGATTATGGATTATATCCATAAACTGTTCAATTTACGTTAGGTATTTTAAAAGTTTATAATTATTCATTGAAATTCATAAACTGACCTAGTGTAGGCCATTGTATAGAAATGGCACCCAGTAGAAGGAATGTGAACTCTAGCAATACGTATGATCCAAAGGGTAAGATGGATCATATATTTCATGGTTTTAAGCCAACATTTAGAAGGGAAATAGTCTCCTATATATTCTCAACACATGAAGAAATAATATCACGTGTTAATAAGATAAGTAAATAATTCACTAATTCCAATGGATTTTAAGGGAATCAAGAGAAGAAAATGATAGAATAGAGAAAGATAGATAAAGGGAAGAGGGAAAAGAAGGATTTTCCTATATGTGATAAATGTGGAAAGAATCACCTTGGTAAATGCTTGAATAGAATGTAAGTTTTTTTAAGTGTGGGGAAAAAGGAAATAAAGTTTGTGATTGAAAAGGTAAGAAAAAAGTTTCAAATGTATAGTGCTTCATCTACAAGGCATTGAGACACTACGCGAATCAATTTCCCAGTAATTAGTGTATACATTAAATGATTCTATTGGATAATAATAAAGTTATGATACTGCCTTAGATTAAGAGGAATGACCAGTGTTCTTTTGTTGTTATTATAAAATTATTTCATTTGAGTGTTGTATCAATAATATATTAGTTATATAAATTATGGAGATAAACAAGGATTATACTGCAGTACTATTTTATTCAGGATTTGAGATTATATGGTTAAAGAAAAGTGACTTAATAGTAAGCTACACTTTTTGAAAAAATACATGGTTAAAGGAAATGTAATCCTTAACATGGTTCTGATAATGAGGCAGTGATTTTGGAATAAGAGATGGTTGATTTGGATAAATTATATTGGATATTATTGACTTACATGGAACTGATTAATAGTTTTTTTATTTAATCATTGTTGGAATATTAAATATTTTTGGATATAAGGAATATATCCAGTATTATATAAAGTATAAGGGATAATGAATGTAATCAATAAGGTTTTATGTTAACATAGGGTGTTACCATGTTTTAAAATAATACATGATGAAGGTGTTCACATGTTATTATGTGGAAAATGAATCTTCATTATGTTTAACTTCCTTATAAATTTTAGAATGTGAGTTTGGATAAAAGTATTTGGGATAAGTCTAATGTTTGGAATGGATTATGTTTTGAAATTGGATACTATTTCTAAGGTTATTTTTCAATTTTTATAGAAAGGACAACACGCAAACCGTGGGATAACCCATCGCGTTTGACAAAGTTGCGGGAATCGAACCCACAACCATAGTGCGATTGGGATTTATCGCCTAAAAATGGACTATGTGAAGGACCTATATTGTATAATGTAGTTTATTTTTTTTAAAGGGTCTGATAGGTGAATTATAAATTTATTTTTTTGGAACCCTATACGAATAGGATAAATAGAATAATTTTTTAAGTTCTATAATATTTTAGAGTGAAAGATGAGTTTGTGGTAGAAATTAGTTAAAGTATGGAACTCTAATTGTCAAGTATATATTTTTTCTTCTCTTATTTTATGAAGAAATTAATTCATAAAATTTAGGTAAGGGATCTTAAAACAAAAAATGTGTTATCCTAATACCTTATGTTTTGTTGAACCGGTGATATTTTAAATCATCATAGATTGATGGATCTAAGGCCCTCAATTCTAAAATTTTTTGTGACTGATGACCTCAATCAATCCCTATAAATATTTACGTTTTTCCTCCAATTATGTGTCTCTAATTCCCACCAATGTTCTCCTAATCAAGATCATAATTTGGTGGCGAATTTTTCATTCCCTTTTCCTTTTATTAAGAGTAAATTTTATTAACCCAATTTCCGATGTGGGTTTTCCCACAAAGGTATTTTCTATTTTCAACCTTTTATTTTCTAAGAACAATTTCAAATTGAGAGGATGAAATTTATTGAAGTAGGGAAGAATTTAACACCCCAATATTTCATAGTACCTTATTTCTTCAAAGTAATTTAATAACTTGCAGTACAAGTAACACCGAGTTCAAGCACACCATGACTTACCAAACTAGCCATTCAAAAGAGGTTATGAATAATATTAAATAAATTTTGAACTTCATATAATCCTTATAATTTTAGAATCCATATTATGAGTTTCTTAGACATAATGAAAAAACAAATTCATTTTTTTAGATAAAAGAAGTTTTTTAAAAAAAAATTCAATTTTACCGCCTTTTAATGGAGAACCCTTTTTAAATCCAATATTTGAAAATTTTATATTTTCAATTTGACAAAATAAAATTTTTCTTTAGAATTGGGACACAAGAATTTAGTTTCAATATTTTTTTTGTTTTTCTGATAACTTTCATATTTGGGTGAATAGTGAATAATACAATATTTTAACTGAAAACAAATGTTTTAATCAAAATAACTTGTAGTGTTAAATTATACATTTTAATGGTTTGGAAGTATAAATAGATTATATTTTTACCATTTAATCCCATGTTATTCATTGGAAATAATTTAACTTTGAAATTGAACATAACCAAGTATCAATAATTTGTTAGTTTTTTTCTTAAAAACATGTTTTTTGGTTTTGACAACGAAAAATAATTTTAAATTAATAAATTAAAATTATATTTTTTGAATTTGGTAAAATAGACTTAATTTTTTAATTCAGAATATCAAAATTACCTTAGGGTGAAATTTTGGTATTTTTCTGAAAACTTTCAATTTTTGATGAATAGTGAAAAACATTCAGTTATTGGTTAAAACCGATTTTTTATTTAAATAATTAATAATTTTAATTTAATTTATTCTAGTTTAAAATAGATACATGATACCTATATAAGTTCAATATAATTCATTGCATTCATTTTATAAAATGTTTTGATATACAAAAATTTTATTGATAATTTTACTGTCTTTTACCCACCTCCTAGGAGAAATTGCAAATTTGCATAAAACTTAATTTTACCATTTTTGTGAGTTGATTTTTACAAATACGAGAGACACGGTTAACCTCAGTAACTAAAATTTGGTTCAATAAGATGAAAATAATTTTTGGTGAATAGTAACTTTTGACTTTTATTTACCGCGGTTAAAGGTAAATAGTGTAATTCAATGTAAAAATAATATTATAATAATACAAAATTACCTTAACACTTCTACTAATCTTATTGGATGAGTCATGGACGACCATGAGCATCTTTGGGTCGATTTTGGGACCCCATGGAGCCACTTGTGAATGATAATGACACTTTATTTTAATTAACTTAAAGTAAGGGCAAAAATGACATAAACATATATCTTTTAGTAAATCAATTTTTACATGGGGTTTTATAAGTAATATTTTCAATTATAAATATTAATTGGAAATATAATAATATTTAATACATAATGGTATTTTATTTATATTTTTTAGACATTAAATATTTTAATTTATTTATAACACAATGATGATGTAGTAATTATCTAATTAATGAAATATTAAAAAAATTTATTTTATAAATATACAAATAAATGTAATTTGAGACTTTTTATGAATTAAAGTAATTTTTTATGTTAACATGACATGTTAGGGTTGTTTAGATGAATTCTTTTCGAAGTAATAATGCTTTTATGAATTTAGAAAAAACAAAATACGAAATAGTGTCAAAATTGACATAAAAGATTTTTTAAAATAAATATTAAATTATTTATTGATATTCTATTCCTAAAAATCTAATCTTCAGACAAAATACTTATATAATGATAGGTGTATCATTAATGAACCACTTGGGGATATCTTGTAAGTTTATAGTAATTTTATTTACCATATAATATAAAAACACAAAGAGACATGATAAATGTTAAACTATTTAACTAAGAGTTAAAACTAAAATATAAGGTTAATATAGTAACCCAAACCTGTCTAAAAACAATTGGTTGGGTGGTTTTTGACCCCTACCCACCTTAGCCTCTAAATAATCCATTTTTGTTCCATTATAAACCTAAAGTGATTTTATTATAAAATAATATTTCTAGCTTTTCCTAAGGTGCCCATCACCCCTCTTATAAAATGGCACTCCCACTTCCCTAATATTTACACCTTCAAATCCTTTTGGATCGTCCAAACTCTACTCAAATACCCTCTTAACTATCCTCCCTTCATCCTAGAGGCCTTCCTTTAGACAGAAAGCCAACCTATGGAGCTCTTTTGATCAAATCAAAAAGAAGAAACTGGTGAAGAGGTAAATATTTCATCACCTCTTTCAAGTTCCTTTCTTCTTCCACTTCCTCTTTCTTTGTTGTATACATTCTAAAATAATGACTCCAATATCCTATATATATGGTGATTTTATTATAAATATGGTACAACCATATTCATTATTCTATCCATCCTCTGAATGACATGTCACCATACATGCGTACGTACGACTTACCATCTCCACGTTGTGGTGTAATTGTTATTCAATACATTATTATTTGGATGGGTATAATAATGATGTGTAATTTATGTAAATAATAAATATAACATGATAATTATTCTGTATTTATGATATACCTTCCAATTATATAGTATTTTAATATTAAAATAATGATATTGTCGCTCATGCGTACGTACAGGTTACCGTCTCAACGAATGCGATGAGATTCATTCCCCATCATATCCATTAAAAACAAATTTTCATTATATGATTAAAAATAATGTTTAAAGACTTAATATCATTATGAATATGAATAAGATACTTCCTATCCATAACAAAAATTACTTACATAACAAAGCATATAAAGGAAAACAAATCAGTTAACACCCAACACGATGATAATACTACGATATTATTAAAAATGAAATGTTAAAAGATCATATATGATATCATATTAATGTATATGATTTTTTATAATTTCACAACAATTATTTAACCACTACACAGGAGTTTAACCTACCCTCGACCAAGGAAAATTACAAGGTAAGGGTTAATTTCACAATCTCTTCATTATCCGAGGTTGTTTATACGTAATTATCTACTGGGACCTCTATATCATCCACATCCATGATTCTTAAAAATGTATTTCAAAACATTTTTAATATTTACTAGACAATGGGTTAAAATGATTTATTCCCTTATTTTACCTTATATGTTTTTAAAGGAATCTTTCCTTCATTTTTCAAACAAGGTACTTTTTGACCTTTTCAAAAAAATTAAGGTAAGAATGTTTTTTAACTTATAAGACGGGTGAGGATATTTTCTGCCATTATAACTTCATCGAAGCTTACCTTACAATATTATAAGAATATTTTCAAATATAAATGCTTTGTTTTATAATTACGTGACTTTTAAATGATTTCAAAATAGAAAGAGATATTTCTCTAAAAAGGTATTGATTTCATCTATGGAAACATCCTTTGATGGATTTGAAGATTGTTTGAAGTTTATTTATTATGACAAAAAACGTCCATATTGTATTGATGATTTTATGATATGTTTGACTATGGATGTGTTATTTCATACCATTCATGTTTTATGGATAAAGTATTGACATTTCGTATGCTAGTTTTAATACGAATATTTATGTTATGTTTAAACCTTTTCATATGAGGAATGCATTGGACTTAGTAAGTGATGGGTGGAGCTCGCTATAGATTCTCGATGCATCGGTAGGCCTCATGAGGCAAACTAGTGTCTTGACATAAGTAATGGACAAAATCTTATTTGTATTCTTGGCACAAGGCCTTGAATATGTGGTTTTGAAAGTCTGTCATTATGCATTCCATCATTATGAAAGTGGCTATTGTTATTGCATATGATTATTCAACTAGTAGAATATCCATGTGAGTAAGTAAATGGAATTATTTTGATTTATATTTTTCATATTATGATGAATTTTATGTTGAAAAGGATTTTGTTTTAGTTTTATACATTGCCTTAAATGTTTATGCTTATTTATGAAAGCTTCCACTATATTGTTATCCTTACTGAGCATCCGAGATCACCCCTTTATATGTTTTATTTTTCCCAGGATACGAAGAAGTATGTTATGAATGACCTATAGGGATAGTCTATGCGATATTAGTGTTTTATATGGAAACAATGTTGTTGTAGTTTTCCATTTTATGATGTAATGTAATCCTTATGAATGTATCTAGTACATCCAAGGCTACTAAAATAATCGGTATTTTGAGAGTTAATCTTTTGTGATCATTGAAATGATAGGTAATAATGCACCGACTCTGGGTAACTGGGGTATGGACGTTACACCGATGAAATACTGGGGATTATGCATGGTTAGTAGCCCGAGATAGTGTGATGGAAGACGTGACACCAGAGATATGGGTCCCATTGAAGGGGACCACACTGGCTTACCATTGATTGCAGACCAGAATGGCTTACCGTTGGTTGGGGTTGACAACATATTACCACTGAGTGGAGTTCCAAAGGCTTACTGCTGGTTGGGGTTGACAAAGGCTTACTATTGACTAGAGTTTCAATGGCTTACCACTGGTTGGGGTTAAAAATAGCTTACCACTGATTGGAGTTCCAATGGCTTAGCGTTGGTTGGGGATAAACCTCATATAGGATTTCTACATACCTTTCCTAGGAGACTAATATCAAATCCCACATAGTTTTAATGGGTATAGTTTAATGTCATGCATGAAAAAATGTGTATACAGTTTAACGTCATGTAGGATGAAAGTGACCAACGTGGAGTGGTCAGGACTGATGGGTGTTGGGCTTGAACCTCTGGGCGGATTCCTACATACCATGCCTTGTAAAGGATCAAAGTCCACATAGTTCGGAAGGGATAATACAGTTTAACATCATGTAGGACAAGTGAACCGATGTGATGAATTCAGGACAAATAGGTATTGGGCTTGAACCCTATGGAGGCTTCCTACGTACCTTTCCTTGGCAAGGATCAAAGTCCACGTTGTTCAGAAGTGTTTGCTGAACCGATGTGGAGGGGGTCGGGAACAATAGGTGTTGGACGTGAACCTCAGAGAGGCTTCCTATGTACCTTGCCTTGGTAAGGATCAAAGTCCTCATAGTTTGGGAGTGTTTGATGAACCAGTGAAAAGGAGGTCGGGACCAATAGGTGTGGGTCTTAAAACTTAGGGAGGCTTCGTGCATACCTTGCCTTGGCAAGGATCAAAGTACATGTAGTTCAAGAGTTTTTGGTGAACCGACGTGAAGGGGTTTGGGACCAATAAGTGTTGGGATTGAAACTTGGGGAGGCTTCTTATGTACCTTTCCTTGGTAAAGATCAAATTCCACATAGTTCGGAATGGTTTGGGGCTTACACTCTAGGGTAGCTCTGGAAGGATTCCATGGTCAATGCTTACTCTAAGCCAATGTGAGTCATGCTCGGTGTGATACAAAAGAGGCAAAAAAGACCTAACAATAACATCATTAAAGGTATGGCCACGAAGGATAGTGAATGGAGATTATGCATGGAAGCTTCCCGGGTTCCACTTTGGAGTGATACTAGTGGATGGGGTTTACACATGGAAGTTGTCCGGGTGCCACTATGGAGCTGAAATTGTGGGTGGGACTTGTGCATGGAAGCTGTCTGAGTGCTTCTAATGAGAGGAAATGGTGGATTGGGAATACACATGGAAGCTTCCTGGATGCCACTAAGGAGAGGCAATGGTGGATGGGGCTTACGCATGGAAGCTACTCGTGTGCCATTGTGGAGCGGTACTGGTGGATTTGGATTATGCATGGAAGTTGTCCGGGTGCTGCTAAGGAGTGAAAATTGTGTGTGGGGGTTTATGTACATCCCAAGTAAATAAAGAATAATAAATTTTCATATTTATTAATATTTGTGAATTAAATATTACTTTTTATATTAAAGGGGTTTCTATGTTCGATAGCGTACCCAATCCACAACAACGAGTTTCTTTGAAATCTTACGTTGCACACGAGAAATATAAAAATATTATTTGAAATGGTAGTTAACACGTAGCCGTTGTATTGGTGGGAATGAATATAAATAACTAAAATATGATTATATATTTTGGTTAAATGTTTTTACATTTATCCAATAAAAGATAAAGGCTTAAAATAAGAAAATAATTCAATTTTTAGCATAAATACTCTAACATTCAGTAAAAGGTCGATTTGTCACCCTTTGATGGCGAACCCTCTTTAAAAATAGTTTTGTTCACTCTTATACATTCTATTGGACCAAATAAAATAATTCTTTAGAATCTAGACATAAAAATTTACTTTGTGTATTTTTTTTTATTTTTTCCGATAAAGTTCATTTTTAATGTATAAGTGAAAAATGATGTATTTTAATTCAAAACCTCTTTTTAATATAATTTATCTATATGATTAGATTATCTTTTGAGTTGGTTTTAAAGTTCAATTAGAATATATTTTTACCATTTAATCCAATGGTGGTCACTAGAATTAATTTCACTTTGAAATTGG
Source organism: Viscum album (assembly GCA_963277665.1). Classification (NCBI taxonomy): domain Eukaryota; kingdom Viridiplantae; phylum Streptophyta; class Magnoliopsida; order Santalales; family Viscaceae; genus Viscum; species Viscum album. Next base: position 661,940,408 of record OY728140.1, read on the forward strand.
ACTTAAACAAGTGTCAATCTTTTGATAGATATTGTTTCTTAAAAACACGCTATTTGTTTTGACAACGGGAATTAATTATTAAATTAACTAATACAACTGATATGTTTTGAATTTTTTAAAAGAGACTTCATTTTTGAATTCTGAATATCAAATATATCTTAGGGTTAATTTTTTGTATTTTTCTGAAAAACTTCAATTTTTGATGAATAGTGAAACCACTAAGTGGTAGTTAAAAAACTGATTACTTGTTTAAATGAAAATTTACCACCTCTGTGATTTGAATTTCAAAAAATATGACATACATGGTTGTCATTAGGATGTAAAATTTGGTTTAATGGGATGAAAATAATTTTTGGTGAATAGTAACTTTTAAGTTTTATTAATCGCGATTAAAGGTAATTAGTGTAATTTAAGGTAAAAATAATGTTATAATAATATGAAATTACCTAGAAACATGTCCTACCCTTATTGGATGTTTCATGTCCTACGACGAAAATCCATGGGTCAACTTGGGGACCCCATTGAGCTTCTTGGGTAAGAAAATGACATTAATAACTTTTTATTTAAAGATAAAAGAAATATGTCACAAACATGTATTGTTTTACTAAAACAATTTTTACATGGGGTTTTACAAGTAATAATTTTGACTATAAATATTCATTGGAAATATAAAAATATTTCCTACATCATAGTATTTGTTTTTATAATTTTTAGACATTAAATAAATTAATTTATTTATGAGACCATGATGACGCAACAATTACCTCATTAATAAACGATTTAAATAAAATGAATAGATAAGGTAAAATATAAGACTTTCAATTGACTAAAACCTATTTTATGGGTGGATTTAGAACCCTTATCACCTTATCCTTGAAATATATCCTTTTGGGGCCTTTAAAATCCTAAAAATCATTTTATAATAAAGTAACATTTTATAACATTCCAAGAGTGCCCCTCCTCCCTCTTATAAAAGGCCCCCACCTATACCCCCTTACCCACACCTATCATGCCTTTGGCTGGACCAAACTCTGATAATTTTATCTCTACACATCCCTCTCCTCATCCTATAAGCCTTACCTTAGGAATAAATATCTTCAAGAAACCATTTTGTTTCAAACCTAAGGGAGTTACCGGATTTAAAGGTAATGTCTTCTCTTATATTGTTTTGTTTTATTTTGATTCTCCAACCCCCTAAACTATTTATATTCCTTTATTTTTTAACAACACCAGTATATTAAATATACTAGGATGTTTTTATGAGAATTATTTTATTTACACTTACACACACCTCCGTCTAATGGTTAAAGAACATACTGTTTCTGTGGTTGGTGAATTTCTGCCTCATGAAACGATGATTTTTCAATATTCTTTTAACACCTTTCGTGGTGGCCATTAAGATGTAACTCTATTTATATATGATATATATATTATGTTTATGTTTTCCTTATTCTTATGTATTTTTCATTTATGTCATACCTTTATGGTTTCCATTATGGGTAAATGCGATAATTTCATTTTAGGAAGTGCGGACTACCGCCCCCTCAAAGTGATTTGATTAGTTAATGACATATGTGGGACGTATAAAGGATGGAGTTAATGATATTATACTCGAAATATAGTATACCTTTATATCTTTGTGATTTCACTCCATTAAATACAAAATAGAAATGAATGTAGCGTTCATGCGTACGTACGGCATACCGTCTCCATAAACGGTGCATTTCATTTCTTACCTCTAAATGTTATATACTATTATAAATACATGTATATTCTGGATATATATGATATATATGATATCCAAATCATGAATATCATTCTGGATATAATGAACCATTGACCACATGAACAACATGTAATTGTAAGAAGTCCATTTTTGACTTAAGTACCAAATATCGACAAAACGAACATTATTAACTTAAATGATTACATAATGTTTATAACATGGAAATAAGTGATATAAATGGAATAATAAGATTGAAAAAGGTTCTTAATAAAGTATAAATTAACACTAGTTTTTTATTCAGGAGATTAAAGTGCGATCGAGTCAAGTCGGACACGAGGTAAGGGACTTCGTCTCAATATCCTTTCATTGAGGCATATTTTGTTATAATACAAGAATTTATTTTATACGCTTTATAAAACACCTTTGAATTTTTATTTCATTCAAATGGATTCTTTTTCTACAAATCGTTTTACTAAATGACAAAAATGAATGTTTCTTTTAACGTACACGGTGACAATGACCTTTTCCACCACCACGAGTGTTATTTGTTCTTTGGCTTCCTCGACAAGCCATAATGTTTTTAAAATGAAATAAATACCATATACTCTTTTAGGTATTTTGGTATTGAAAATGGTTTTTATAATGGATTTGTTATGTCAATATATTTAAGTGATATATTGTGATCGAAATGTGGAAATGTTTTCTTTCTATTATATTTGTTTTAGGTCTTATGATTTTATAATGGTACTTAGACATTTGACGGGTGGTTATGTGATAGACCATATGATGGGTGGTGCCATGAATACCAAGATGGGTGGTTACATTATAACCTCTAATGCATTGGGTATGGAAGTTGGTCATATGGCTATTCCATTTAGTGATATGTGTGAAAGTCGACCGTATGGTTATTCCATTTAAGTATGTTTATGTCCCAAGTTACCTTTATATGTAATGTGTTATTTATATAGGTTTTATGGTAATATTTTGGTTACAAAAGGGTTAATAATGATATTTTATTTAGTAAAGAGTATTTACTACTTATTAAAGGTGAAAAGTGTTAATTTGATAAAGTATTCATGGTTTACTTGATGTTTTGAAAAACTAATAGTTTTCCTTCCTTGTGTATCCCTTACCTAGCTTTTTATGCTCACCCCAAGTTTTTTTTGAATTTTTTTTCAAAGGACATAATGTGGAATAGGGTCAAGGATGTGATCAAGGAAAATGATGTCTTAAACATGGAAGTAGACATGAATATTTTTTTCTTCAAGAGTTCATGTTTTGTAAAAAAAAGGAAACTATGTAGAAGTGTCTACTTTTTAATCTTTTGAGATGTAATAGTTATGATCTAATTCTCTAAAACTCTGAACCTGAAAAGATCCTCAATTTAAATTATTCACTTAATTCAATATTAAGTAATGTTTAAGGCCGGGGCCTTATAGTTGGTATCAGAGGTCGGTTTAGATAACTTTAAGAGTTAGAAAATTGTTAAATTTATGTCCATAAATTAATATATGGTATGACTGAAATGATATAGCATTTAAAGATTACCATGTTGCATCGTCTAAGATATTTATGTGTTCATATTGGTTTTCCTAAGAGGAAATAGGGAAGCTATATTGGGACGACATCAGGAGGAAGACAACCTTCCAAATCAGCAACCTGAGATGGTCGGAATCGGAACTGAATAGTTTTTTGCAGTGATGAAACATTTGACTCAGGCTATAAATAGTGGTGGTATCCATGCACGAGATCAGCCAGATCAACCATAGAGGAACATGTCAGTAGTGGAACATTTCATGAGGCAACATCCCCCATCATTCAAAGGATCATCTGGCCCTGTGCTAGCAGAAGGGTGGATTAAAGCACTAGAGAAGATTTTTGATGACATGGGGTGTTTAGAACATCAAAAGGTTAGTCTTTCTATTTATCGTTTTTAAGGTGAAGATGATCAGTGGTGGTCGATGGTGAAAAATATCAGGGATAGTGATGAGATCAATGATCCTCACTAGGATGAATTCAAAGGTATGTTTCTTGAGAAATATTTTCCTAAGGTGGTTCTTCTTAGGATGGAAAAAAAATTCTTAGAATTGAGGCAGGAGGATGACTCAATCGCTTCTTATGAAGCAAATTTCACTCGACTGGAAAGGTATGTTCCAAATTTCATATGATATCTTGATAGTAAAATCAACCGTTTTTACTCAGGGTTAAATCCAAAGTATCAAAGTGCTTTAGCTTCTCGTGAGTTTAAAAGTTGTGAAAAACTTGTTCGATGTGTGGATAAGGTGGAAATGGAGTTTGCTGATGATCACGTGTTCTTTGAAAAACAACATAATAAGAGGTCCAGTTGGCAGGAAAAGGGAAATAATTCATCAAAGAATCCAGGAGGTAAGAAAACAAAATATCCATCCTGTGATAAGTGTGGTAAAATGCATCCCGGAGAATGTTTATCCAAGTCTGGAAAGTCCTTTCGGTGTGGTAAGTCTGGTCATATTGCTCGTAACTGTAAGGAAGATGATCAAGAAGCTTATGAAAAGCCAGAAGTAAGATGTTTTAAGTGTAATGAAATGGGTCATTATGAAAATGAGTGTCTAACGAAGAACTCAACTGGGGGAAAGCAGCCAGACTACAAGAAGAAAGGGGTGGTGAAATCCTTTGAAACTACTTCAGAAGATGTAGGGCCATCGAATGAAGCAGTATCAGGTACACTGTTTGTTTGTTCAGATTATGCCAATGTGTTTTTTGATTCAGGGTCTACACATTCTTTTATTTCTAATAAGTTTTCTAGTAAATTGGGGATTCCAACTCAAGATATTAATCCTGAACTTATGGTAAAAACAACCGGAGGAAACGTTGAGACAGAAAGAAATTATAAGAACCTTCCTATCCTTGTGTGCAGAAAGAATCTTCCTGCAAACCTTATTGTTTTTCCTCTAGCAGAGTTTGATTTTATTTTGGGCATGGATTGGATTTCTGTTTATCATGCTAAGATTGACTACAGAGCTAAATAGGTTTATTTTCAGAAATATTTTCAGTTTGTGTATAAGAATGAACCTTTTCTTTTGATAACATATCGGGAAGTTGAGAAACTAGTAAAAGATGGAAATAAATGTTACCTTGCACATATAGTTGAAAATAAAGGAAATGTTCAGATTAATGATGTTCCAGTGGTAAATGTGTATCTTGATGTTTTTCCTGATGATTTTCTTGGTATTATTCATGATCGGGAAGTTGAATTTACTATTGACTTAGTTCCTGATTCTAAGCCAATTTCAAAACCCCCTTATCGAATGACTCAAGTTAAAATTTTAGAGTTAAAGAAGCAATTGCAGGAGTAATTAGATAAAGGTTTCTTTCGACCTATAACATCACCATGGGGTTCTCTTGTCTTGTTTATTAAAAATAATGATGGTTCAATGAGACTTTTCATTGATTATAGAGCATTGAATAACATCACTTTTAATAACAAGTATCCTTTGTATCATATCGATGATTTTTTTGATCAACTCTAGGGAGCTCAGTATTTTTTGAAGATTGACTTGAGGTCAGGGTACCATCAGTTGAAAGTAAAAGAATTTGACATTTCGAAGACTGTGTTTCATACTAGATATGTCCATTATGAATTTTTAGTTATGCCTTTTGGGTTAACCAATGCACCTGCTGTATTCATGGACCTTATGAATAGAATTTTCCATGAGTTCTTGGATAAGTTTGTGGTTGTTTTCATTGATGATATTTTGGTGTTTTCTAAAAGTAAATAGGAGCATGAAATTTATTTAAGGGTTATCTTGCAAACCTTAAAAGAAAAGAAACTATATGGAAAATTCAGCAAGTGCGAGTTTCGGTTACAACAAATTTCATTCCTTGGTCACATTGCTTCAAAAAATGGCATAACTGTTGATCCTACTTAAACAAAAGTTGTTGAAGATTGGAAAAGACCCACAAATATAACCTAGATCCATAGTTTTCTTGGTTTTTCCGGTTATTACCGAAGGTTTGTTGAAAATATTTCACGGCTATCTAGTCCAATGACTATGTTAACTCGAAAAGGTGTTAAGTTCATCTGGACAAAAGAATGTGATAATTGTTTTCAGGAATTGAAAAAAATATTGGTGAATGATCCAGTTTTGGAACTTACTTCTAGGAATGGTGAGTTTTTTATCTACAGTGATGCTTCATTGAAAGGACTTGGTTGCGTCCTAATGCCGAATGATCAGGTAATTGCTTATGCTTCACGTCAGTTGAAAACTCATGAGGTAAATTACCCTACACATGATTTGGAATTAGCTGCTTTTGTTTTCACTTTAAAAATTTGGAGGCATCATTTGTATGGAGTAAAGTGTGAAATATATACTGATCACAAAAGTTTATAGAATATATTCACTCTGAAATAATTGAACATGCGACAGAGGAGATGTTTTTAATTAATCAAGGATTGAAATTGTACAATTCATTACCATCCTAGAATAGAAAATAAAGTAGATGATGCTTTGAGTCGAAAAAGTAATGCTTAATTAACCATGCTAAGTTTGGAATGAGATCCTTTGGTTTTTGATTTGATGAACTTTGGAATAGAAGTTGTTGGCACAGGAAGTTATTCTCTTTTGCATCAGGTGTCAGTGAGATCATCTCTATCAGAAATAATTAAGAAATCACATAAGGAAGACAGTGAGTTGCAGAAAAAGATTTTGTTAGTTCAGAAGGGTACGTTTCCTGATTTTAATGTTGATAATGAATATGTTTTTATATTTGGAAAGATATTATGTGTGACTTGTGATTCACAGTTGAAGAATGAGTTGTTATGTGAAGCTCATAGTTCTCCGTTTTCAGTTCATCCTGGTAGTACTAAGATGTACCGAGATCTTCGGGAGTATTACTGGTGGGATGGAATGAAAAGAGAAATTGCGGATTTTACTGTGAAGTGTTTGACTTTTCAGCAGGTTAAAGTAGAGTGACAGTAACCGAAAGGGATGGTTAAGTAATTACCGGTGCCATAGTGGAAATGGGAAAATATATCCATGGACATTGTTGTGGGATTACCAAAGACATCTCGAGGTAACAATGCAATATAGGTTATTGTTGATCGATTGACTAAATCTTTTCATTTCCTTCCTATTCAAGATACTTTATCTCTAGATCAACATGCTTGGTTGTATGTTAAAGATATAGTCAGGTTGCATAGATTTACCCTCTCCATTGCATCTGATCGTGATCCAAGGTTTACTTCTAACTTTTGGAAAGGCCTTCAGAAGCCATTGGGTACTGAATTAAATTTTAGTACAACTTTTCATCTGCAATCAGATGGGAAGTCAAAACAAACAATTCAGACCTTAGAAGATTTTCTACGTGCTTTCTTGATGGATTATCAGGGTAGTTGGGACCAAAAACTTTATTTGGTTGAGTTTTCTTATAATAACAGTTTTCATTTCAGTATACAGATGGCTCAGTTTGAGGCATTATATGGGTAGTAGTGTCGAACTCCAGATTTTTGGGATAAAGTAGGGGAAATGAAGCTGATGGGACTAGAATTAGTAGAAGAGATGGAAAAAAAGTTCATTTGGTTCAGAAACACATGAGAACAGCTCAGAGAAGACAAAAAAGTTATGCGGATAACCGGAGGAAGGATCTATCTTTTGAGGTAGGTGATCATGTTTTTCTAAAAGTTTCATCATGGAAAGGTGTGATGCGATTTGGTAAGAAAGGAAAGCTGAGTCCAAGGTTCATTGAACCATATGAAATTATGGAGAGAGTTGGATCAGTTTCTTACTGAGTGGCTTTACCTCCGAGTTTATCTCAGGTACACAATGTTTTTTATGTTTCGATGTTGAGAACGTATATGCCAGATCCATCTCATGTTTTGAGCCCAGAAGTAGTTCAGTTGGAGGAGAATCTCTCTTATGAAGAACAACCAGTCCAGATTCTTGACCATAGAGAGAAAGTGTTATGGAATAAGGTAATTCACCAAGTAAATGTTTTGTGGAAAAACCATATGGTTGAAGAGGAAACGTGGGAATCTAAAAATTCTATGAGGGATAAATACCCCCACTTATTTTGATAAGTGAATAAAATTGCGAGGACACAATTCCCAAAATAGAGGAAGGATGTAACATCAAAGGTAAATAAAGAATAATACATTTTAATATTTATTAATATTTTTAAATTAAATTTTAATATTTTCATTAAAGGGGTTTCTATGTTCGATAGCGTACTTGATACGTAGCAACAAGTTTCGTTGAAATCTTACATTGCACACTAGTAATATAATAATATTATTTTAAATGGTAGTTAACACGTAGCTGTTGTATTGGAGGGAATGAATACAGATAACTAAAATATTATTATATATGTTTGTTAAATGTTTTTACATTTATCCAATAAAATATAAAGGCTTAAAATAAGAAAAGACTTCAATTTTTAGCATAAATACTCTAATATTCAGTAAAAGGTCGATTTATCGCATTTTGATGGTGAACCCTCTTTAAAAATAGGTTTGGTCACTCTTATACATTCTATTGGAATAATTAAAATCATTATTTATAATCGTTACATCAAAATTTACTTTGTGTATGTTTTTGTTATTTTTTCCGATAAAGTTCATTTTTATAGAATAAGTGAAAAATGTGGTATTTTAATTCAAAACCTCTTTTTAATCTAATTCATCTATATGATTATATTATCTTTTGAATTGGTTTTAAAGTGAAATTATAATATATTTTTACCATTTAATCCAATTGTGGTCATTATAATTAATTTCACTTTGAAATTGGACTTAATCAAGTGTCAATCTTTTGATAGATATTGTTTCTTAAAAACACACTATTTGTTTTTACAATATGAATTAATTATTAAATTAATTAATACAACTTATATGTTTTGAATTTTTTAAAATATAAATCATTTTTGAATTTGGAATATCAAATATAGCTTAGGGTTAATTTTTGGTATTTTTCTGAAAAACATCAATTTTTGATGAATAGTGAAACCACTAAGTGGTAGTTAAAAAACTGATTTTTCATTTAAATGAATATTTATCACCTCTGTGATTTGAATATAAAAAAATCCGACATACAGGGTTGTCATTAGGATGTAAAATGTGGTTCAATAAGATGAAAATAATTTTTGGTAAATAGTAACTTTTAAGTTTTATTAATCGCGATTAAAGGTAATTAGTGTAATTTAAGGTAAAAATAAAGTTATAATAATATGAAATTACCTAGAAACATGTACTAACCTTATTTTATGTGTCATGGCCGACCCAGAAAATCCATGGGTCAACTTGGGGACCCCATGGAGCCACTTGGGTAAGAAAATGACATTAATAACTTTTTATTTAAAGATAAAATAAAAATGTCACAAACATGTATTGTTTTACTAAAACAATTTGTACATGGGGTTTTACAAGTAATAATTTTGAATATAAATATTAATTTGAAATCTAAAAAGATTTCCCATATCATAGATTTTTTTTATAATTTTTAGACATTAAATAAATTAATTTATTTATGAAACCATGATGATGCAACGATTACCTCATTAATAAATGATTTAAATAAAATGAAAAGATAAGGTAAAATATAAGACTTTCACTCGTCTAAAACCTATTGTATGGGTGGATTTCAAACCCTTATATCCTTATCCTCGAAATTTATCCTTTTGGTGCCTTTAAAATTCGAAAAATAATTTTATAATAAAGTAACATTTTATAACATTCCAAGAGTGCCCCTCCTCCCTCTTATAAAAGGCCCCCGCCTCTACCCCCTTACCCATACCTCTCAAACCTTTGGCTCGACCAAAATATGCTCATTTTATCTCTCCACATCCGTCTCCTCATTCTAGAAGCCTTAATGTAGGCATAAATCTCTTCAAGAAACCATTTTGGTTCAAACCAAAGGGAGTTACCCGATTTAAAGGTAATGTATTCTCTTATGTTCTTTGGTTTATTTTGCTTCTCCAACCCCCTAAAATATTTCTATTACATTATTTTGTAAAAAAACCAGTATCTTCAATATACTATAATTTTTTTATTAGAAGTATTTGATTTACACTTACACACGCCTCCGTCTAATGGTTAAAGAACATTCTGTTTCTGTAGTTGGCGAATTTATGCCTCACGAAACGATGATTGTTCAATATTTTTTTAACACCTTTCTTGGTGGCCATTAAGATGTCACTATATTTATATATTATATATATTATGTTTATGTTTTCATTATTCTTCTGTATTTTTCATTTATTTCATACCTTTATGGTTTCCATTATGGGTAAACGCGATAATTTCATTTTAGGAAGTGCGGACTACCGCCCCCTCAAAGTAATTTGATTCGTTAATACCATATGTGGGATGTATAAAGGATGTAGCTAATGATATTATATATGATATTATACTGTAAATATAATATAACTTTATATCATTGTGATTTCACTCCATTAAATACAAAATAGAAATGAAAGTAGCGTTCATGTGTACGTACGACTTACCGTCTCCATAAACGGTGCATTTCATTTCTTACCTCTAAATGTTATATACTATTATAAATACATGTATATGATGGATATATATGATATATATGATATCAAAATCATTAATATCATTCTGTATATAATGGACCTTTGACCACATGAAGAACATGTAATTGTAATAAGTCTATTTTTGACTTAGGTACCAAATATCGACAAAACGAACATTATTAACTTAAATGATTACATAATGTTTATAACATGGTAATAAGTGATATAAAAGGAATAATAAGCTTGAAAAATGTCCTTATGAAATTAGAAATTAACACTAGTTTATTATTCAGGAGATTAAAGAGAGATCGAGTCAAGTCAGAAACAAGGTAAGAGATTTCGTCTCAATCTCCTTTCATTGAGGCATATTTTGTTCTAATACAAGACTTTCTTTTATACGCTGTATAAAACACCATTGACTTTTCATTTCATTAAAAGTGAATCTTTTTATACGAAGAGTTTTACTAAATGTCAAAAAAGAATGTTTCTTTTAATGTACGTGTTGACAATGACCTTTTTCGCCGCTGCGAGTGTTATTTGGTCTTTGGCTTACTCAATATTCCATAATGTTTTTAAAATGAAATAAATACCATATACTCTTTTATGTATTTTGGAATTGAAAATGGTTTTTATAATTTATTTTTTATGTTAATATATTTAAGTGATATATTTTGATCGAAATGTGGAAATATTTTCTTTCCATTATATTTGTTTTATGTATTATGATTTTATAATGTTACTTGGACATTTGACAGGTGGTGACTTGATAAACCATATGACGGATGGTGCTGTGAATTCCAGGACATGTGGTTACGTTATAACCTCCAATCCATTGGGTATGGAAGTCAGCCGTATGGAAATTCCATTTAGTGATATGTGTGGAAGTCGACCGTATGGTTATTCCATTTAAGTATGTTTATGTCCCAAGTTACCTTTATATGTTATGTGTTCTTTATATGGGTTTTATGGTAATATTTTGGTTACAAAAGGGTAAGTAATGATCTTTTATTCTATAAAGAGTATTTACTACTTCTTAAAGGTGAAAAGTGTTACTTTGATAAATTATTCATGGTTTACTTGATGTTTTGAAAAACTAACAGTTTTCTTTCCTTGTGTATCCCTTACTAAGATTTTTATGCTCACCACAAGGTTTTTTTTGAAATTTTTTTCACAGGACATAATGTGGAATAGGGTCAAGGATGGGATCAAGGAATAGTCATGCTGTCTTAAACATGGAACTAGACATGAATCTTTTTTTTCAAGAGTTCAAGTTTTGTAAAAACAAGGAACCTATGTAGAACTGTCTACTTTATAATCTTTTGAGATGTAATAGTTATGATCTAATTCTCTAAAAATCTAAACTTGAAAAGATCCTCAATGTGAATTATTCATTTAATTCAATATTAAGTATTGTTTAAGGCCGGGGCCTTATAGCTTACACATGGATATTTCCTAGGTGACACTAAGGAGAAGAAGTAGTGGATGGGGAATACACATAGAAGATGCCCGGATGCTGCTAAGGAGAGGCATGGTGGATGGGTCTTACGCATTGAAGTTTCCCGGAAGCCGCTATGGAGTGACAACAGAGGATGATGATTATGAATGGAAGCTACCTAGGTTCCACTAAAGAGAGACTATGGTGAATGGGGCTTATGCATGGACACTGTCGAGGTGCCGCTAATGAGTGACAATGGTGAATGGGGCTTATGCATGGACGCTTCCCGGGTTCCACTAAGGAGCGACAATGGTGAATGGGGATTACTCATGGACACTGCTAGGGTGCCTCTAAAGAGTGAAAATGGTGAAAGGGGATTATGCATGGTTGATTCCCATGATTTCTTCTTCATGTCTGGCCTTGAGGGCACCCGAACACACTGGAGGGTTGAGGAATATAATTAAGGCCTACACCTATGTGCTAGTGCACAAGCAAGATAACACCAATGGATTTGGAATCAGTCCAAACAAAGGGAGTTGAAAAGTGTGAATAAAATGCCCGATGCTTGGAATACAGTGAGGGTGGTGTGGTGATGGAGGATAACTATTGATCGTGTTCTAAACACAACATCCAAATCATGTTAGCCTAAATGAGGACAAACAAATTAGGGTTGACTGTTGACCATGTTCAAAACATAGGACCTGACTCGAATTGTCGTCCAAAGTATTCCAGGGCATTGACCCAGAAAGACATGTGAGATGATGTGGCATGGGACTAGGACATTAGGGGGTCCCTTTAGACATGAAATAGAATGGAGATGCAAATGAAGGACACACAAATCATGAAGTGGAGTGAGGGAATTTTGTAATGGATTTCAATTCTCTTGAAATTACGCCACTATAATCATAGCATGATGCATCTTATGCTTGTAACATATGCCATCTTTCATTTGGAACAAGAGGCATTCTATTATTTAATGATAGATAATTCTATAGTTTATAGTCATGTAGACGGGAAAATTGAAATCTTATGGTTGGTGTATAAGGAATATCTTGTTTGGAGCAAGAGCCATCCTATATCTATCATATAGGGAGTACTACAATTTATAGTCATGTATACAGGACTATTGGAATCTTATGCTTAGTTCATAAGGTGTCTCTTGTTTGGAGCAAGAGGAATCCTAAATTTGTGATATAGGGCATACTATAGTTTACAGTCATGTAGAGAAGACTATTGGCATCTTATGCTTGGTGCATAAGTCATCTCTTGTTTGGAGCAAGAGGCATCCTATATTTGTCTTATAGGTCATACTACAGTTTATATTCATATATAGAGGACTATTTGAATCTTATTCATGGTGCATAAGGAATCTCATTTTCAGAGTAAGAGTCATCCTATAATTTTTGTATATGGAATACCACAATTTATAGTCATGTAGAGAAGACTATTTGAATTTTATTCTTGGTGCATAAGGCATCTCTTGTTTAGAGAAATAGGCCTCCTATATTTTTCATATAGGGAACACTACAGTTTATAATCATGTAGAGAAGAATATGCGGCATAAGGCGCCTAGAAATGGTTGGTTTTGGGACTTACGCAAGAGCATAACTTTCTGGTTCATCCTGATATAGAAATCCAGTGATGGGGGTTTGGTTGAGTTTCCTGAGGAGTGGTTTGACTCAAGGTACTTGGGGAATTGATGATGAGAATCACAATTCAGAACATGGGGAATGAACAAAGAGGAATATGTTTACTCAAGGTGTTTCATGGTGTGTAGAGGAGTCTCTAAGATCATGGTATTCTATAGGTGGAAGGCGGTTGTGCATAAAGGCCCAATGGAAAATGCCGACATCATGGTCTGAAAAGTTTATGGTGGGACTCTTCTTTTTTCATGGGGGTTTGTGACGGATGCGAAGGATAGGACTTCACAATGTATCTTCGCAAAGGAAAAGGTGCTTGCAGATCATGGGGTTGCATGAAACAACTTCACGGAGGAAAGAGGTTCACGGGGCAAAGTAGTTCACATAGCATATTGGTTCGCGGAGCCTCATGCAACCCAAAGGGGCTCCCTCCGTAGCAAAGGGTGGAGTCCTTTGCGAAGGGCATCACTTCGCGGTGCTCGGGAGCACCACGAAATGGGAGATTGGTCTCCCAAGGGGTGGCATAAACATGATTATGAAGGGGGTGAGATGGATATTTATAGGCAATGGAGGTTTACAGAGCATGCCGTAGAGCACAAATGCACGCCGCGAAGAGACAATGACACCGCGAAGGATGTCGCGCTCTGCAACTGGAGGGAGTTCCCTCAAGTTTCTCATTATCGCGGAGTGGACCATCATCGAAGTTCGTGATGCTCATGGAGGCTCAGGTAAAGTTCCCTAAAAATCATCATAACCATGTTGTTGATCTTCATCGACCTTCATGGTGCTCACAAAGGCTCTGGTCAAGTTCCCTCTGCTTCGCGATCATGGAGCGAGCTTTGCGAATGGGCTTTGTAAACCAGTTTTCTAGCCCAACTTCAAATTTCCATAACTCCTAATCCTTAACTCCGTTAAGTCCCTATGACCTATCAAATCGAAACATGAAAAAAAGAGATACAATGTTGGATCATTTATGGAAGCATTTGGAATATTATTGGGACACTTCTTCTAGTGCCAACAACTACCAGGTCTGAGATGGTAAACTAGGCTTTTATTGATAAACATCACCCAAGGGAAGATATATATGTATGGATTAGAGTGGACCAGCTTCTCAACCTAGTTTAATAGTATGTGGTGGATAAAAATTCCACTTAGAGACCTCTCATGAGGGTAGTAATATCCAGGGAATAGGTTCTTGTAGTTTTGTTGTCTGTCACTAGTGTAGAAAGCAAAGGAACATGAATCATGAGTGTGATATAGCCCCATTATAGTGCCGAGCCTGCAGCTGGATGGGCCATTTGTAGTAGGTTTATAGAATTTTCCCTCTAATAGAGAGTAAGAGAGTATCTTCACTAACTATTGTTCCAAGAGAATGATCATTATATCCACATTAGGTAGGGATATGTAGTGATATCAGCTCATCAAATTGAGCAGGTAGTCCTAACCATGATAGACAGATACTAGTGGCATTGCTCCAACATAATTCTCTTTCTAAGGGTAGTCAAGTTATATCTCAAGATCATGAATCATGCCTATTTTATGGAGTGTAGCTTGTGTGAGGGGACCAGAGTCTATGACCTTCTATGGATCAAGGTACCATTTTAGCAGAATTTACCTTGATATCTTTTTTATTTGATATAGGTTCTTCCCACTCTTTTATTTCAATTTGTACCATTGAAAGCCTTCGACTTTAGATTCAATATTTATGAGGCATAATGAAAGTTGATACACTATTCATAATGTGATTGGAGACTATACACTAGTTAAAGGGGTTCCCACTTAAGATAATCGAGTATCATTTTCTATGGATCCTCTTCATCCTCGGGATGATAGGTTTTGAAATCAATCTCATGATGGAATGATTGGTCTTGTATTAAGATTATGTGGATTTATATCACCACACAGTATAATTTACACCATAGGGGGGGGGGGTGGGTGAAATCTATATTTACAAACATGAATGGGATGTATAGAGAAGTATAGCTGGACTAGAGAATCGTGGTTTGGGTAGAGTGATGGCCTATATTTCTATCCTTTTTATGGATGATCAGGAAACACACCAATCTAATTTTTCTCTCATAGTATATCTTTTTAGGGATGTATTCACTAATGAGTTTTCAGGATTACCTACCAAAAGAGAGGGGGTGTTCTATATCAAACTATTTCTTTGATCTACACCGATATACATTCCTCCATATAGGATGTCCACAATAGAGTTACAAGAGCACAAGATACATCTTGAGGACTTGAAATCTATGGGTTTTATATGACCATGTAATACACCTTAGGGTTCAACCATGATTTTTTCCAAGAGGTTGGATAGAAACCTTAGGATTTTTATGGGTTATAGAATATTTAACTAGTTTACCATGAAGAACTTGTGTTCTTTACCTTGCATATATGACATATTTTATCAACTCTAAGGAGTTCATGTTTTCTTGAAGATTTATTCAAGGCTAGGCTATCACCAAGTGCATGTTAGACATTTGGACATACCATGTACACTATTTCAAATAAGATGTGGAATCTATGATTATTTTGTTATGCCATTATGTTTGACAAACTCATCCTCTCTTCTCATGGTTTTGATAAAATGTGTTTTCCACTAGTATCTAGATTGTTTTGTGATGATATTCATGGAAAATATCTTAGTGTATTATTTCACTTGACAGGACCATGTAAAACATCTTGAGATCTTACAAAATACACTAAGATAACACTATTTTTATGATAATCTCAATAAATCCAACTTTTAGATTGAAATGGTTCACTTCCTGGGTCATATTATTTCATATGAAGGAGAGTTTGATGACCAAGAGAAGGTTAATGTCACAGTTTACTAAGAGAAACTGAAGAAATATTTTGACATACCATGTTGTTGGGGTCAGATGGATATTATAAGTTCTTTATTCAGAACATTTAACACTTTGAATCTCCTCTATTGGGAATGACTACGATGGGTTTGAAATTTATTTGGTTCGAATCATGCGAGATATCCTTTAAAGATCTAAAAAGGTGACTAACATTCGTGTTGATCCTAATTCTACCAGACCTGAGTAGTGTCTATATGGTATATTGTGATGCATCAGGTATTGAACTATGAGAAGTTATGATGTGGGAAGACCAAGTTGTGGTATATGAGTCCTATCAATTGAGTTCGTATGAAAGGAATGACTCAATGCACAATATTTTTAATGACCCAAATTTTTTGAATGAAATTTGTTTCCTAAGAAATGTCTTTTATATGATTTTGTACTAAAAAACTATTTCTATTTAATAATGAAGTGATTATAAATTGAAATTTTACTATCTTGATTCAACCAGTATATGAAAATTGGTCATTATTACTGTATATAACATTACTCTTGGTAATATATTTTGTGTTATAATTTATATGTAGAAATGATGAATAGTAATTTATGCAGAAAGGAGACACAATGACCTTAACTTGTATGTTTGTGCCTTATGAAGCCCATTTTTTAGAGCATGGGAAGGAGGTAGAATCACAAAGTTTCTCTCTTGACGAAGACTAAGTCGAGCTTCAACAAGTGAATCTTGAATGAAATCGCCTAGATGGGAAGTTCAAGTTAGTTGAAATTACAACTCTGACGATGTTAGCTGAGTCGCCCCATGAATCTATCACCATCACACAACATAACCTTTGGTCATATGCGGGTGTTATAAGGGGTTATGTTTCAAGGACTCAGTTAATTTAAGTGCAATTATATTGTATAAATAAAATTGTTTTTCCATCAATTCCTTTTTAAGAATATTTTTGGTTAATAAAATTTAGATGAAATTTGATAAATTGTTTTTTCGGACAGAAGTTGTACTTTACAGAAAAGTGATAAATATTTATTGTAAACTAATATATTATGAATAATAATTATTTTAATGAAATAGTGTCATAAAAACACTCTAATTTAAATATAAATGATGAAATAATATTATTTTTTCAATTGTCATAAATTTTACTATGCATTTTTAATCTGCTATTATTTTTAATAAATAAAGATTTTTTGATTTAAAAGTTAGAATTATCATATTTATAGAATTATTCTGATAAAATGAAAATAATTTTTTAAATTAGAATATAAAAATATGGTTAGGGTGAATTTATTAGAATTATCCAAAATAATTTATTTTAATAAATAGTAAAAGAACAGTTTTAGTTTTTCACTATGCTTAATGACTTCATAATTATCTCATAGTGATATAATAATTAGTTAACCACAATCCAAGAATCCAATTATGTTATTTTATTAATTTAAATTATTTTGATATATTCTAATCAATTTCTAAATATATAATTTACATTCCAAATTCTAAAATTGAAAATTTAACATTAAAAATGTTATTTTATGGTAAAATTACATTTCCTTTCCAAAATAAGTAGTATAAAATGATGGTATACTCTTATGGATTAAAATAAAATTCATTTTTTCCCAGGTGTCCAATACCATGGGAAAATACCATGTTGATGTGGCTCTATTTTTACATAGTTTTGCGACATCTGTTTGCATTATTTTTAATGATTTAATTAATTATTTATGCACTTTTTAGTCTACCAGTGAGAGAAATATGAGCTATCAGTGAGTTATTTAGTCATTGATTCTATACTTTTCTAATCATTATAGAACCTTTAATGATTTCTCATTTAATTATTTTATCAATTTAGTTTATCAATTATCCAGTTTATAATTTATTTGTTGTCAATTAATAATTTTTATTATAACTTTAATGTTTAAGTTTAATAATAATCCTATTTTTAATTTATGTTGTTTAGCCTACTTTTAATTTTCAATCTTACCATTTTGGATTTTATGGTTTTACTGGTTAATTATTTTCAATATTTTTATTTAGTTTACCTGTATTTTAATTGTATGTTCAATTTAGGCATTTTTTATTTTTTAAAGGTCATCGTTATTTCTTTACTTTTGTTATATCGGTGACCCTTTTAATTTTGCGCATTGGTGAGCTTTTAATTTTATAACTACCGGTGACTGATTTAATTTTTTCACCAATGACCCTTTGTTCTATCAGTGAGCTTTTGTTTTTAAGACATCTATAACCTTTAATTTCTATGACTATCAATGTACTATTTATTTTCTATAATGGTAAGTTGTTTTTTATATATCGATGGCCTTTGTTTCAATGTATCAGTGACCATTTGTCACCGGTGACCTTAATTTTTACTACTGACGGTGACCTTTTGTTTTTTATATCGGTGACCTTTTTAAAAAAAGTTTATCGGTGACCTCTCTTTCTATTTTTGTATCGGTGACCCTCGTTCCTCTACTTCTCACCATTTATACCCATCCATATCAACCTCATTCATGTGTTTCTTTCCTAGCCACTGTAAATCCTTCCCGCCTCTTTGCATCTCACTGTTTCTATGCATCAGTGGCATCATTCAATTTTTTCTCACCATTTCTCTATGAAATGGTGGCACCGGTTTATCCTCATCCCAACCACTGTAACAAACTACAAATTTCTTCATCCCAAAAATACAAACTCAAACCTAAATAAACGCAAACTAAATCTATATCTTCATTTTTTTAATTTTAAAATTTAAAAAACCATTGCTGATCTCAAATTCTCCAGATCTGATTAACAACAAGTCAAAGAATCCCTCACTACTAGTATATAAACTAATCTCCACTGCTTTTGAAAAATAGGAGACCATTAAGACGCTGTTGAACATATATGAAATTGCTACTGAGCTTGAGTTCCTCACCGTTGTTTGCTAATTTTCTTGATGATCAGGTTATTGCTGGTCCGCTGAATAGAGGCCGAATCCTAAGAAGGAAACTTTCAACTCTCACCACCATGAAATTTTGAGAAGGCGAACCATTGAAGATTATCCAATGGAAGATATCCACTAAGAACCACTACCGCAGAAGGAGGGTATATTCCCGACGACCCTGGGGGGAGGAGCCGACCAGCCCGCTGGGTGGATGAGGTGACACTACTGAAGGAGGAGAGGTCGAGCCATTGTAACACCTCCACCACCATTATGTGGAATTACCAGGAGGAGCCGCGAAACCCTTTCGAGGATGTAAATCAGTCCGAGGGAGGAGCTCAGACTCAACTCATTGACACTTCCCTGGTGAAGTCGATGCTAGGAGGATTCCAAGTTGAGACCACCATTGCGAAGAGTCTGAAGCCTCTAAAACCACTTTCCATGCTGGATCTAGATAGCTGAGACACCATACTGCCTTGCTGAAGAGTCGTGTTGTCGGTGATGGAAGACCGAGCCGCTGGAGACCTCACCATCATGGAGAAGAAACTGAAGGTGACCCCCCCCATTTCGGCACATTGATGGAGATGACGGGGGGGGGGGGGGGGGTTGTTAATGACATAAAAAAATGAAAAATAAAAATATCTAAGCTAACCTAAAACTAAATATGTAATAAATAAATAAAATAAATTAATATAGTATTAATAATATAACTTAATAATTAATAATATTAATTAAATATACTATACAATAAACTAATAAATAAAAAAGTGTTTTAAAACTAAATATCAATTATTAATATTATAATTAAAATAAATGAACTAATAATAAATAATTAATCATAAAATAAAATTAAGATATAAAATTAGTTAACAGAAAAGAACTTATTTAGAACTTAAATAATATTAACATACAAATAATAATAATTTAATTAAAATTAACTTTATAGATAATTATTTTTATAAAATTTTAAAAATAAATAAAAACTTTTAATAAATAATTTCCTAACTGAAACATATCATTAAGTAATACCATCTAATTTTTAGTAATAATTAAACTAATTAAATAACTTAATTAATAATAATAAATTAAATACTTAATAATTTTATCTAATTAAAAATAAATAAAAAATTAATAATCATAATAATAATATTTAATAATAATTATCAATTAAGATATTTATTAATTAACTTTAGTTGAATTTTTAACATGAAATATAACATTAAAATAAAACAATTAATATTTTTCTTTCTTTGTGTTTTCATTTTGTTAATTTTTCTATTCTAACTGTGCTGGTTTATTCAAGAAATAAGAAAAATGTTCATATTCATTTAACCAACTCACAGGGAGTTAGTTATATGGGAAACGATAGCATGAAATGTCAGTCATAAAAAAATGCACATGTTCAGTGAACACATGAAGGACACTTGAAGTTGGTGGATGGCAAGGGTGATGTGAAGTAGATGATAGTTGGATTAAAAGTAGAGTAGTAGCATAAATTTTAGTGGTGATGCTCATTCTCATACCACACCATACATTTCAAGAGTAGAGACTCCCATGAGATAATGGAGCCGACATGGAGGCAATAGAGCCTGAGAACAGAGCATCACTGAGGGAGTTCATTTCCCTTCTTGTACTTAATTTTACAGTACTCCATAATCAATTATTTTTCATTTCATTAATCAAGATGATCTTAGTATAATATTGTCTTAGATTGGGAATTTAATTCTACTAGTCTATCTTTAAAACTTCTTCAATTACATAACATTTTTTATAATCATAATCAATCGACGAGATTGAATTATTATTCTATATTTAGTTGATTCCCCACTCAATTGATTTTAAAAATTAAAATTTCAACATAAATCAGCGAGTTTGTTTTTGAATGCATCTATCATAACTTTAATTTCATTAACTTTGGAAATTCATAGAGAGTTTATTTCTAAATATAAACTTTTTCCAACTTCTTAGAAGTTTGGTTAAGTTTTGGTGTGGTGAACTCTAAGACTAAATCCTCTTCCTATTGAATTTCTAGGTGAGGGAGATTCATCAATTTAGCATTGAGGCATGTTTCAACAAAAGTTTTTGATGATGAAAACTATATTAACCAATATATTAGATTTTTCGAGTGACTTTTGTTGGTCTGAGCTCATTTTCCATTGCTTCCTTGTATTTGTTTACTATTTTATTTAGTTTATTAGTACTTTAGTGTAGATTTAGTAAAATATTTAGGGTTGGATCCAATTTATTTGGAAAATTATTTTCTTTAGATTTATGTTAACTAAAGGAAATCATAAAAAAAATATAAAATAAAAAATAGAGAAAAAAGCTCCCCTTCACTGCTGACAACAGTGGAGTTCAATAAAAATAAACCCTTAGAAAACTGACCTACCTTCCCTTGGGAGATACCCTACACCACTTTGATAGTGTAGGTTTATAAATAACATTTTCATGGCTACGTAGACCTCCAAACTCATCACATATACCATCCCATGGTTTTTCATTTTCTATACCCTAGGTTTCCAAGGCCTATATTTTGGAATTAACAAACATATCCTCCATGTTTTATACAAATACCCACCCATTTACCCATTTTCATTCACTCTCAATCCATATGCCATGAAGCTATAGTATATTTACCTCCCAAGGAGTCCTTAGAAGGTGTCATCAATCCCCTAAGGTTCCAATCCTCATGTTTTAAGAGTTACTTTTCTAGGTAAGGGAAATATTCTTCTTTTCTATTCATTTCAAGAACATCTTTTTGTATATGTCTTCTAAATATTATAATAAATATAAATTAATTTATTTTTATTATATCAATTACTTCAAAATTATTTTTTATAAATGGGATACATCTATCTCGTCTCTTTTTATCCTTTTTTAAAACCACTTTTTATACCTGTTATGCAGTTGAATTTACTTCTCCAAATTTCTCCCATCTCCTCAAGAAATTCCTTTTTTATTTTCATTTTTCAAGTACCCAAACCTATTTATTTTCTAGTGGTACTCACCAATATATAAAAATTATTTGATTTATTCTGATATTAATAAATCTGAAATATGCATTTCCTTTCCATGGGTTAAAAATGATATAATGATCATGATTTTTAAGAACTTTGGATACACCATTATTTTGATATGAAACCCATCGTATTTTATTATCCATAGGTTATTTATGAAATGATTCATTATGATATATTTGGATCACATGAAAATTATTTCATATGAAGGGAACCCCCTGATAGGTCTCCAATGTATTGGGTAAACAATTTAATCTCTAGAGATGACATTTTATGTGATAACTTGGTGCATAACCTTGGTAATTTTTATGACACCTTGGTGGTTAACCTCTGTGAAATTCTTTTGAATGTGTAAATAAAATATTGTCTCACATTTATAAATTATGATTCGATTTATTTTTTATATTATATTCCTCATGTTCTATTTCTCATGCCACAATTATATTCCTCATGTTTTTATTAATATTCTTCATGATCGCATGAAAATTGTTCCCCTTTCATTCCCTTATTAGGATTTATTCTCACCCTTTCCTTTGATGTATGACCCCGGGTTGTGATATTCAGTAAATATACTTATTATAAACCTTAAATATTCAATTCAATTAGATTATAATAATGTTTTCATTTTCATGTATTATATACCTTTTCTCCAAGACACTGAGATTTAAAGGATCTTCTCTTTACACCATGTAAATGAAAATATTATGTAGTAAAAATCAAGATTCCATATTTGGTATCAATGGGAGGTTTATTTTTTTTGGTGGAAATTAGTTTTTTTATAACTTTAGGAAGAACCACAGAGACATGTTAAAATTTTATAAAACATACATGTATTTTGGTAAAATATTAATTTAGTGGTTTCCTAGAAAAAAATCCCTATCTTGATATAGATAAGTGTATGTGTCTCTAGAATGGATTTATCTTGGGTTAAACCCTAAAAATAATGCTTTGATCTAGAATAAAATAGGATCTGGTTCATGGAAATGGGCCTTGATACCTTCTAATTTAACACTCCTAAGGGCTATCTTTTGTTAATCAGAATAATTTTATAAACCATTATGAAGGATTTATAGAAATTATAATTATTTTTAATGATTAACATAATTAATCATGATCTTTTAAGACATAAAATTTATTTAAAAATATAATATTATTAAAAGAAACATGTTTATCACTATGTGTTACTCTATTAAAAAATGGGGGGAAATAGGAGGAAGAAAATAAATAAAGAGCACAATGGACCATGCTGTGATGACCTTTCATTGGAAGATAAAATGGAAAAATTCATGATAATGATGAATCATATGAATTGAGTTAAGAGAAATAACTAGAATCAAGATGAGCAACCAAATTCAAATTGAAGGGAAAAAATTTCCATTGAGTCCTTTATACGTCAATGACATCTTTATTTCAGTGGATCTACAGCCCCATTGATTTCTGAATAATGGATAATATCTATAGAAAAGATCTTTTTAGTACAATATTGTTCGGAACATGATAAAGTCACTCTAGATGAGTAATTCTTAGAGGGAGACGATTATTAGTGGTGGTCACTGATTAAAAACAAGAATCCAAGAAGGGAGATTGATTCTATAGAGTGGGAATTGTTTAGGGGGATCATTTTTAAATAAATATTTCACCCATTAAATTAGAATGAAAACTGAGAAAGAATTACTTAAGTTGAAGAAAAAGGGAAAAAAAATATTTGGGAAGCTATTAGATGAAATTTATAATACTTTTGTGTTACACCTCTATATTTTTCATGGATCCTAATGGAAAGGTGGATAGATTCTTCAGTGGACCAAGACCTTATCTATAGAAGAATCTATCAAATTGAGAATATGACAGCTATGGGGAGAAATTACAAAGTGCTATGAAGTTCATACTAGAGTTTGAAGAGATGTAGTGGTCCCATAGATCAAATTAAAAGAAAATATCTTTGGATCCAATCTTTGGGAGAAACTTTGACCACATAAGAAGAGGAAATCAAGTGAAAATTACCAAATGAAAAAAATATGGGAGGATTAATTTGAGGGAACTGCTATATTGAGAGAAGAAAATGTTACAAGTGTGGAATATATGACCATATTTCTCAGAACTATCCTATAAAAGTGACACATCAACTTCTTAATACTAAAAAAAAGGGAAAGTGGTTCTGGACCAATGTGAAGTCTAGTGTTTCAAGTGTGGATATCTTTGTAAGTTTTCCAATCATAGCTCAAATGAAAAGGTAATTTAGGGGAGTCACTATCAACCCTATCATAGGCCAAGGTAGAAAGGTTAGGAATTTTATATCATAACGAGTGAAGTATTGGATCCAAATAATGTGGTGGTAGGTAGTCTTGTTGTTCTCTCAAAGATACAAAATACATTATTTTATTATGGTTTTACAAATTCCTTTATTTTCTCAATTTTTGAAAAGAATAAAGAATCAATCCCTAAACTTCTAGAAGTAGATTTATCTATCAAGACTCCTAGAGGGATTATCCAAGCATAAATAGTATATAGAAACTCTATTATTCAATTTGGCATGCACAATATGATCGTAAATCTAGTAGTTATTCCTATGCTAGAATTTGACACTATACGAGGGATAGACTGGTTCTCAAATTATAATGCTAAAATAAACCTAAAAATCATGGAAATATCAATAGTCTTGAATGGAAAACCTATAATTTTTTTAAAGGATAAATATATCGAGTTGATATTTTTCTAGAAGCACCTCCTATAGCCTTATTTATGGAAATGATTTGCAAAGATGAATAAATAATTAAATGTATATGAATAGAAAATTTCCCCATTGTTTAAGAATATATTGAAATATTTCCTAAGGAGTTACGTGGACCTATCCAAAAAGAGAGGTAGGGTTCTAAATTGAACTCATACATTGATTCAAGACTATATCAAAGACCCCATATAGAATGGAAAACATGGAGATGTAGGAACTAAAGAAACAAATTCATGACCTTTTGGAGAAGGGGTATATCTAACCAAGTGTGTATCCTTGGGAAACACCTACTGTATTTGGGAAGAAGAAGGAAAGATTAATACAGATATGCATTTATTATAGAAAACATAATGGGATTAGGGTAAATAACAAGTACCCTCTTACCAGGATTGATGATTTGTTTAACTAGATTTGTGGGGATCAATTTTTCTCTAAGATTGATCTTTGATATGTTTACCATCAACCAAGGGTAAAGAAAGAAGATATTCCAAAGATCACATTATAATAAATATATAAGCATTATGATTTTTTCCCTTAGGATTAACTAATTCACCTGATATTTTTATGAATTTAATTAATAGATTCCTTAAGGACAACCATGATAAACTTGTGGTAGTTCATATTGATTATATTCTGGTATATTCTAAAAATCCTGAGGATCATGAGAGTCATCTATGGTTTATATTGAAAACTATGAGGAATGAGAAGATATTTTAAATTTTCAACAATTGTGAATTTTGGTTACAATAATTTTCTTTCTTAGGGAACATTGTTACCAATGATGGAATCTTTGTTAACACTGCTAGAAAAACTGTTGTAAAGGAGTGGAAGCATCTTATAATAGTAACTAACATTCATAGTTTCCTTGGTTTAGAAGGATATTATATGAGTTTTGTGAAAAAAGACTATAATTTATAATATACTAAACACTTTTACTAAAAATGGAACAAGTTCATCTAGAAAATGGAGTGTGAATATTTTTTCCAAGAGATAAAGAATATATTGGCTACTATACCCATGATAACTCTATCATTCATTAGAGAGGGAATTTTTATTTTTAGTGATGAATCTATGAAAGGTCATGGGTGTTTCCTCATGCAAAATGATAAGGTGATTGCTTATACATCTCAACTATTTAATCCTGATGAGTATAATTATCTTACGTATTACCTGGAGATAGATATGGTTATTTTTGCTCTGAAAATACATAGGAACCATCTTTATGGTGAAAAATATGATATATACACAGGACATCAAAGTTTGAAGTATATTTTCACTAAAAAGGAATTGAAAATTTGATAGAGGAGATGGTTGGGACTTCTTAAAGACTTTGACTATTCAATTCATTATCACCCAAAAGAGAAGAAAATTTACTGATGCATTATGTTAGAATGTCTCTGTTGTTTTGGAAATGATGAGGATTCAAGGGGATCCATTGATCAAGATACTAGTAAGGTTATACATTAGAATCATGAGGAGGAGGGACATTATAAATAATATCCCAAATGATTTATCAAAGATCATTACTATGGAAGATTAAGAAATATCAAAGAGAATATCCTTTGTTACAAAAAAAGATAGAGTATGTGAAGAATGAGAAGTTTACTGAGTTCAATATTGATCAAGAAGGAG
Organism: Viscum album; assembly: GCA_963277665.1. Classification (NCBI taxonomy): domain Eukaryota; kingdom Viridiplantae; phylum Streptophyta; class Magnoliopsida; order Santalales; family Viscaceae; genus Viscum; species Viscum album. The sequence continues at coordinate 661,966,834 of OY728140.1, forward strand.
TAATAAATTTTCATACAAGGATATGTGTTCCATATATTCCAAAAATAAAGAAGTAGATGATGGATGCAGATAATAACTCAACATTCCATAAACATCATGAAATCACAAAAATGTATAGGGACGTTCATAGTCATTATTGGAGGGATAACATGAAAAGGTTTATTTCTGACTACACTAAAGGAGATGATGGATGCAGATAATAACTCAACATTCCATAAACATCATGGAATCACTAAAATGTATAGGGACGTTCATGGTCATTATTGGAGGGATAACATTAAAAGGATTATTTCTGACTACACTAAAAGGTTCTTGGTGTGTCAACAAGTGAAGGTAGAGATAAAATTTCATAAAGGGGTATTACAAACACTATCTATGCCAACATGGTAGTGGGACAATATATCTATCGACTTTGTCACTGGTTTCCCAAGAATATTGAAAGAAAAAAATGTGATATGAGTTATAGTGGATCGTCTCACTAAGATTTCCAATTTCATCTCTATTAGGGGAGATTTATCTCTTGAACAACATTCCAATATTTATGTAATGAAGTGGTGAGTTTGCATGGGGTTCCAATTTATATCATTTCTTATCCCAATATATAGTTCACAAAAAATGGAGAAGTTTTGAACATGATATAAGTGCTGAATTGAATTTTAGTACGACATATTACCCCCAAACTGATGGCCAATTTAAAAGGACTGTTCAAACACTAATGGATATACTGAGAAAATGATCAATAGAATTTAATTATGGATGAGATCAACATCTCTTATTATATGAGCTTTCATACCACAAAATCTTCTTTTTGAGTATTCTAATGGAACCTTATGAAGTTCTATATGGGATGGGATGTATAACTACTACTTTTGTGGATGAAGTTGGTGGGAGAAAGATACATGGGAATGATTTTGTCCACGAGGTGACATAAAAGGTTTATTCTATCCAAAAATACATTAATTATACTTGAAGATAGAAAAAATATCTATGATGATAACTACTAAATGGACTTGGAGTTTGGTGTTAGATACAAAGTGTTCCTCCAAATATCACCATAGAATAGAGTCATGCTCTTTGGGAAGAAACATAAGCTTATCCTTAGGTACATTGGCCCCTATGAAATCCGTAATCGTATAAGAGCAGTGGCCTATCAGCTTAAACTTATATCAAATATAGATCAAGTTCATGATGTATTACATGTATCTCTCATGAGGAAGTACATACCCAACCCTTCACATGTTCTGAATCTGGAGGTGGTACAATTGGAACATGACCTTTCTTTTGAGGAGTAGTCGGTGGAAAATTTTAGACCGTAGAGACAAGGTTCTATACAAAAAGATTACCCATCTAGTTAAAGTGTTGTAGAGGAACCATATATATAAAGAATTATTGTGGTAACCAGAGGATAAAATGAGATATAAGTACCCACACATTTTATTAACTGAGAGAATGAGTTGAAATCTTGAGGACCAAATTTCTTAAGGGGGGAATAATGTAATGACCCAGAACTTTTAAAATAATTTTTTTTCCTGAGAAAATCCATTTTATCTTATTTTATACTAAAAAATATATATATATTTAATAATTATGTGAGTGTAAAATAAAATGTGACCATTTAGATTCGACTATTATATGACCATTGGTCATTATGGTCATTAGAAGCATTACTTTTGGTATTAATATTTATTTAATAATTAATATGTAGAAATGATAATGAATAATTAATGCATAAAGGTGAAATTGTGGCCTCAACAAGTAGATTCATGCCTTATGATTCACATTTTTCAGAGCTTTGGAGGGAGGTAGGGTTAATGGGTTTTGATATAAACCATTCCTAATTCCATCTCCACAAGTAAAGGTTGAATGAAATATCCTATGGGAGAAGTTCATGTTAATGGAAATTACCACTTTAGTGATGTTAGACTAGCCTCCCCATTAATCTATCAACATCGTACACCTTACCCTTAGGTGGTATGAAAGTTTTATAAGGGATCATGTTTCAAATCCCTATTTTCTTAAAGTGTAATTCCATTTTATAAATAAAATTTTATTTCAATCAATTCCGTTTTAAAAATAGATTTTCTTAGTAAAATTTAGTTGAAATTTATAAATTGTTTTTTGGATAGAAATTATAATTTCTAGAAATGATAATAATATTTATAATAAACTACAATATTCTGAATAATAATTATTTTAATGAAATAGTATTATAAGATACTCTTACTTAAATATAAATGATAAAATAATTGTATTTTTTCAAGCGCGATAAATTTTACTATGTTTTTTCAATCCAATTTTATTTTTAATAAAAAATGATTATTATATTTAAATGTTAGAGTTATCATATTTAAATAATAATTATGATAAAATTAATATAATTTTGGAAATCATCATGTAAATTTTTTGTTGTGGTGAATTTATAATGTTTTTCTAAAATACTTTATTTTTTTTGTGAATATTAAAAATACTGTTTGAGTTTTTTGGTATGTTTAATGTATTCGTAAATATTTAATAATTATATAATAATTCGTTATACAAAATAAAAGAATCATATTATGTTATTTTATTAATATCAAGTGTTTTAATATATTTTAACCAAATTTCAAATATATAATTTACTTTCCAAATTCTAAAATTTAAACTTTAACATTAAAACTGTTATTTTGATGAAACTTTACTTTTAATTGAAAAAATAAATTATATATAATGATAGTAGACTCTTATGAATTAAAATAACATAAATATTTTCCAATGTGTCTAATACCATGTTATAATACCTTGTAAAATCCCATGGTTTGTCATTTTACACAACCTAGGTTTCTAAGGCCTATATTAGGAAATTAATAAAGAAATCCACTGCTTTTTCTATAAATACCCATACATTTATCCATTTTACTGCACTCCCAGTCCATACTACATAAATATATGGAAGTTTTATCTTCCAAATAGTTCTACCAAGGTGTTTTTTCAAGATCACAATGTTTCAATCCTCTAGTTTTAGGAGTCACATTTCAAGGTAATGGAAATATCATTATTTTCTCTTAGCTCCAAGAACCCCTTTTTGTATATGTCTTCTGAATGTTATGTTTAATATATATTATTTTATTTTAACTTAATATAATACTTCCAAATTTTGTTTCATCAATGGTAGAAACGTTTTTCCTCTCTCTTTAACCTTTTCTAAAACTACATTTTATACTCGTTATGCTGCTAAATATACATATCAAAATATTTATCATCTCCACATGAAATTACCTTTTTTTTCATTTGGTGAATATGTAAAAAATTTATTTTCTATTAATTTTCACCAATATATAAAAAAAATTAATTTATTTTGGAATTAACATATATTAAACCCCATTTTCTTTTACGTTGGTTAAAAATGACACAATGATCGTCATTTTTAAGAACATCTGAAATTCCATGATTTTGAGATGAAACCCATTTTATTTTTATCTCCATGAATTATTTATGAGAAGATTTATTATGATCAATGTGGATCACATGTAAATTAAGACATATTAATGGGTGACCATTATAGAACTCCAATGCATTAGGTAAGAAATTTAATCTCCAGAGAGACATGTTATATGATACCTTGATGAATAAACTTGTCAATTTTAATGACACCTTAGTGATTAACCTTGGTGATTAAACATAGTGATATGATTATAAATTTATAAATTAAATGTTTTATCCATGTTTCCAAGTTATGATTCATGTTATTTTTATTATGATATGCCTCATATTCTACTCTTCATGCCACAATTATATTCTTCATGTTCGTATTAATATTCACTCAAGATCACATGTAAACTGTTTCCTTTTCTTTCCTTTACTAGTCCTTATGCTCAACCTTTCCTTTGAAGCATGAACCCATGTTATGATATGAAGTAAATTCATTTATGATGTACCATTGATAAGACATTCAATTGGATTATAATAATGTTTTAATATTTCATGTATTATATACCTTTTTTATAAGAGCCAAGCTTAAAAGATCCTCTATTTTTAATATGTAAATGAATATTTTATGTAATAATATATGGGATTTCAATATTATTGAGCTAGAAACCATATTTATTGCCTTTATTTAATAGAGGAATTATTTAATTGGGTGTCATTATTTTGTGTATCAAAACCATAAAATATTCATGTATATATTCAAATAGTGTGACTTGAATCTTATGTAGATGAGGTGGGATGATTAACTATAGTCTTTTGAATTTGGAATTGCCTATATGACTTGGAAGGGAAATGCTGTAGTAGATTATTTGTGTTTAGGACTCATAAAATAGTAATTCATGGGGTTATTAGTGAGTGGAAGTTGATGTCCAAATTTTATAGGATACACCTTGAGGTCCAAGAGCATCACATAAAGTATGTACTTTGGAATTTAGCAGTGAAATATTCACCTCTCGAGAGATTTAATATGTGGATGTTATTGGATCCCAAAGGTCTAGTCTTTAGGGAGAGTTTTTTAGGTGAGGAACCAACATCGGGATGGATTGTTAACATGGATGAGGTCTTCTGCATCCGTGTACATGTCTAGGTTCCTATAAATATCTTGGAGGAAATGATGTGAGAGCTTCATGATTCTACTTAGGTAGTACACCATAGTATTACCAATATTTATCATGATATACATCACTATTTTTAGTTTCGTGAAGTGAAAAGGAAGATCCAGAAAAGTTTGGGGTCAAGCCCCTTTATTAAAGAAGAAGAAAAAAGACAGTAATCCCTTTTGGGTTGGGTTAGGTAAAACCCATTACAAGCCCGTAGGCCCAGAGGGACAAAGCCCATTCATAGACACACACCCAAAGCATCAGACAACATAAGATACCAATGGGAAAACCAATTACAAGTGAAAAACATCACCAAAAAAGTGGAAGCACAACCCGAACGCCCAACAGACCAGGTCTAAAACCGCAAATTAGAGAGACCACCAAGTCATCGGAACCGCCGCGACGCGATCTGTCGCCGTCCGATAGTATCATCGCCACCGCCAATCCTAACCGGTGGATCCTCAGACATCGTCTGAAGCATAACCACCACCTGAGCGGGAGACCCACCTTCAAGTAAGTAAGAGTATACAGATCAGTCTAAAAAAAAGTTATATTCAAATTTTCATTGAAATCTTTTAGTGTTCAAGGTTAGTGAATATATATATTTTTTCTTATTTTTACTAGATTAGGTCATTGAACCATTAAGTGATAAGGGAAGCTTTTACCTCATTTTATTGGTGATTTTTAGGTTTTGGATTGGGTCATACCAATTACTTATCTGATATAACTCCATAAATGATATAGATATATGAAAGAAATATTTCAGATTTCTCGATTACAATCGTAATAATTATATCTTTTTCATTTTTTTCTATCCCAATGATGCGAAACTAGATTTTGATGCTATAATTGAGGAGTACCCTATTCATATCGTGGACCAGAGCATGAAGGCTCTCAAAGGGAGGTTAATTGCTTTAGTCTGGGTGATATGGAATCATGAAAATTTATAATAAGAAACTATAATGAATCATATTTTCCTGAATTTATTTTTAGAAATTATTTCTGGAAATTACGAGACTAGGCGCTAATATGGCGTGCGATTTCAAGGCCCGGTGTGCCTAGAATAGTTTGTTGAAAAATGTTATGTCTTTAATAGCATGCATGCAAGGTTTTCCTAAAAATGTGGAATAAATCTTAAATGGGTGCTCGAATCAAAAATATGAGGGAACTATTGTGTTCAGAGAAGAGACTTACCTTGGTAGAGCCCCAATATTGACCAACACGAGCGGATTGTGAAAGATATTTTTTGGATGTAACTATAAAAAAAAATTAAATAAAAAATTATTTTATTTTAAAATCCTAAAAAATTATGAATGGAGACACATATTAGAAATATGAGACCACAAATGAGTTTTTAATGTCGTGTTTTTCCTATGTGCAACTTAACTTTAGTTGGCATGGGTCTACTATGGAAAAATTTGAAAAGGATGCAATCATCATTAAATTATTAAAAGATAAATTATTTTTTGAGGCATCAAAAATTTTCTTAAAATTCATACATATCTAGAAATCCCAGGGTTAGAAACATAAACTTGGGAATTCCAAAGAATTATGTGGGAGATATTGGAGTATTTTCCCTTGGTTAACGATTATCGGATCTCGGATCGATGTTCAATGCCTGAAGAAATCAAAGGATATTTCTAATAATCATGACATAACTCAGTTATTCATCACTTTTTGAACAAAATGAAGAAGGGTGTGGTTATTTGATTATTCTTTGAACATTTTAATAACTAACGATGAACATGGATCAACCATTAAATTGGTTAACCCACAGTTCGATCATTACATGATAAGTATTAAATTGTGGGGTTTATTTTTAGGAGATTAGAAAGAATTTCATTCTCTTCATTCATCCTCCTAAAATGAACCAATCAAGGATGTCATGGAAAAATTATGAGGATCTTTACATGGGTGTTCTTTGTGATTATCTCTCACCTCTATTCCTCGTACTTTTCTATTGGACCCTCTTAGCCATGGCTCAAATTTTACGGTGGTTCTAAACATAATGGGACCCCTGGTTTGGAGGAAAACAGAGAATGAAAGTTGGATCTATGTATATCGGCTCTCAAAAAATTCATATCTATGAAAGTGTTGGAAACTAGGAACCAGAGGTGGATTTCTGGTTTGCGGAAGTGACCACCAGCATGGGTCTGGCACAAAGTTATGATGAGAATTGATGGTGGTGGTGTGATAGTGTAAAATAGTGGCATTTAATTAAGGCTAGAAGTGGCAGGTTCTGCTGGTCCAGGAGGATGGAGAGCAAGTAGGGTGAGGCTGCCAAAAGGGAGGATAGTGGAGGCAGAATGCGGTAGGGAGGCCGCGTCAGGGCTGAAATGGCTGGTGGGCTCGAGACACGATTGGAGGTCGTGATGTTGACTAGGGGACGTGGCGAGGAAAGGCCGTGTACATGGTGGAAAGATGGGATGTGGCTTAGTGTCATGTTGGAGGAACCCATAGTGATGAATCCACGAGGCATGAGGTGTGGCAGCCCAAGTGTGTGGAATGCAGCACGACTCCACATCATCACGAGAGTCACACAATCAGAGTGGACCACCTGTGGAACATCGAGCCTTTATGCAACGTGGGCAAGACCGGGGGAATACGGTTCAATCCAGTGGCCTAGTGGGCTAGACCTAGCGGCTTAGTGGGTCGAGATGGTTTGGGAAGGACCAGGTCGAGCTGGTTTGGGTTGGCCAAAATGAGTTGGGATGGTTGGAGGGTTAGGCTGGGTCCAATGGGTTGGGTCGACCCAGACCAGGCTGGGGTTAGACATTTTTTCACAAAAAATGGTTGTAACATTAAAAAAAGGGCTATTTGATGAGCCATCAGTGGCGTTGGGACCCTGGAGACGAGGTAGTCCTTATGAGATGGATTTGGGAAATTTTTAGATTAGAACAAGTTTACCTTGGTTATTTTCTAGAGGGTTCAGTATGGTATTACTTCCACATCACTAGATAGTATTCCACTCTAGAGGCTGAGTCCCAAATAGATTTATGGTATCCCTCCTTTGGAATTGAGTGATCCTCTATCACTCATGATGGATTTTTTATGAAATTTATGTGAAATTTGAGCATAGGGTTTTATTACTCCATCTAGTGGGTTGTATCGATAGGGTCATTGGTATTCTTTGAGAAGGATACCCTATGTTGCGAACCACATCAATAGGGTTGTTGGTATTCTCTAAGGAGGATCCCCTACGTTGCGGTTTAATACAGTTTGGTTTTTTTTGTATTATCTAGGAAGGATCCCCCTCTATATATCATGGTATTTGACTAATTTATTTTTCTCTAGTTAGGGCCCAAATTTGTGGGACCTCTTCATGAGATTCTCCGATGATATCATGGCTCGAGTAGTGAGTTCTCCTAAACCAAGCATGCCTCGATTATAATCCTGTGGTGGTGATTGGTTTTGACTTACCTCTTTACTAGGTTGTTGGTTATGATTATATCTATATATCTTTGTTATATATATTACGAACATATACCTATGTAGAGATGACTGTACTATTCAATTGTAGTATTTCCTTGGTGGCTTTTCCTTTGTGTTTTCTGGGTGTCCTACAAAGTATTCTTTTACTCACCCCATCAAGCAATTTTCCCACATGTGTCATTTCTTTTGTAGAATATAAATGCTTTAAAGGATTTCTTGGTGGACTTGGACTAGGTGGTTCTTAGAGAGATCAAACAGACAAGGTATGATCCTACAACTTTAGGCATCTATCTTACACCTACCCTTCATGTAGAGTTATCTACGGATGAGTTTCATGAACTTGTTCATTATCTTTCATAAAATCATTCTTTTGGTGGCCTTGTATTCTATCCCTATTTAATATCAGGTTTCCTACTATCATACTATGTGGTTTGGATCTTATTGTATGCATTCATTGTTTACTTGGTGTTTTTACATTTCATCATTTTGGTCTTGGAGATGTGTGCTTGTGTATATGTACTTAGGATAATGCATCCCATTTGTAATATATGCCTTCTCGGTGCTATTTTTGATCCCCTGAACTGTCGGAGTCAGGTTTGGGGTAGTTACAACATAGGCCCCTGTGGGACAAATTATGACAGAGTGGTATTGGAGGGGTTTGGTTCTACATAAGGATTGGGAGTCTATGAGGTTGGTTTAGGGAAAACTGGTTAAGTCTTTTGAGTTTGGTTTTTAGAGAAGTGATTCCATTGTTGGTGCGGTCGCTGATGTATCCATACACCAAGACTATGGACACAATTTTTTTTCTTGGTACATAAAAACAATGGTTGTAGGGAAAAAATGGTGCTTGCATCATATAAGATTTGGATGTGTTCTCATGTAATTCTTGAGTTAGCTCACCAGGTATACTCTATTAACAATGATAGACCCAATTTTATTACTGTATGTCTCCGTGTAGATATCCATAAATGTTTCCATTGCATGATCCCGAGGGTGATCCTCTTAGTGATGATACACAGGTACAAGGATTTTTACCAATGTTAGAACCTCCAGGTGGTGAACCATCCTTACTACCACCTGTAGAGAATCACAGTGTACTCGTAGAACCAACGAGTGATGAGTGTAGGCAGAGCACACTTCATGAGTTTTAGAAGAAGAGACCCCTTAATTTCTAAGGATATCCAAACACACATGTGGATGATGACTATCTCGAGGTAGTGATTTGAGTTTTTTTTTGTATTTTCAAGACACCGGTAGATTAGATGGTTGTCCTAGAGGAGAGACATCTATATGGATTAATAGGTTGATGGTGGGGTTTAGATAGCCAATCTTATGATAAAGAAGATCTTCCATGGGTTGAGTTTGAGATCCTTTCCATAGATGAGTTATGACCTTATGAGCTCAAGTCTTTGTGAATCTTGGAACTTCTGTAGCTCTAGAAGGGAGACATGTCTGTATCTGATTATTCATTGAAGCATAGAAAACATTCCAGGTACTCTATAGATATGATACATGATTATCAATTCATGGTGTGAACCTTCAAGTGAGGGTTGTGTAGGGACATCCGGGATAGAGTTACCCCTTTGTGTGTTCCTACCTATGTGGGGGATGTAGAGTGAGACTTGACTATTGACTATTACATGGATGGATAGACACGACCCGTGGTAGTCAGCATTAGGCATGAAGGTGAAGAGAGCTCAAAAATAAGTAGCTGATAGAAGTCACAAGGATCCATGTGAGTTAGGTGCTTCAAAAGGCAATCTGAGGGTGGATTGAGAAAAGCAAGGATAAACTGTGTTACTCATACCGTGGTCAGAAACATTTGTAATGAGATTTCCCAACTTGTCGTATATTTGACTAGGAGTTGATTGAGGGACCTCTAAGGCAGAGGCAAAGAAAGAAGTAGGGAAGTCTGTAGGGCGGAAGATGTGGCAGAGGAGTTGGGAGAGTAGTAGGAGGTGGTCTACGTTTAGATATGTTACTAACACCAAACCTAGGTGATCCATAATAGACTTAGTTAGCTGGTGGATGGGGATGAATGTAGGTTCAGATGATGGATTATTATGACCTTGAGGATCCAGGGATGATACAAGGTAAGATATGTATTGTTACACCTTATATGTAGTTTTAAAAGACACATTTAAAAGTCATTCTTTTCTTTCCACAAAACTTGTTTGAGACTCATAGATTATGGTGAAACCTTTGACTCGATCCTTACCTTTGGAGACTCCTACAAGAGGGGATTTGATGGTCACACACTCGTGCCAACAGTGTGAACTTACTCATGGAGGTGAGAGTTTTTTTTGGGATCTCTTGGAAGCAGCGCTGAGGCCTAATGAGGTCATTCTTAGTGTGGACTGGTTATCCACAACCCATTCTCAAATTGACTATTTTAGGTGTATAGTTTAGTGTGTTCATAGTGATGGGATCGGGTTTTCCTTTTTTTGGTGAAAAGGAATCCCAAGAAGCATAGGATGGACTCACACATAGGAGGGTGCAGCCGATCACACATCATTTTCCTAGAATTACCCTCAATTAAGTGGATTATATGAGTCCCCATTTTCCTAAAGTGGTGTAGGACTAAGTGTACATATTTCTTGAGGATGTTCCAGGATTACCTTTTTATAAGGAGTTAGAATTCTTCATTCATCTATACCCATAGAAGGACCTGATATCTTCACCAATATATCAGATAGCTCCCATTGAGAATCATGAGTTGAGGGTATAGTTGGAAGACTTACAGATTAAGGGATACATGAGACTGAGTGTTTCACCTTGGGCAGTACCTATTTTTTTTCTAAGAAGGAATACAGGAGTTTTAGATTATGTGTGGACTTCCGAAACCTGAATCTGGTGACCATGTAGAACAAGTATCCACTATCATGGATTGATGACCTATTCTATTAGATGAATGGGGCACGATGGGTCTCAAATATAGACAATAGATTTGGCTATCACCTGTTTTGAGTATGAGATGAGGATATATTGAAGATGGATTTCAGATATCGATATGGCCACTATGAGTACTTGGTGATGCCATTGGGTGTGACGAATTCCCCGAAAATGTTCACGGGACTCATGAATAAGATCTTATAGATTTATATAGACTATTTCGTGGTGGTATTATTTAAAGATATCCTAGTGTACTCAGTGTCTGAGGAGGAGAACATGATACACCTGAGAATGGTCTTGGACACACTTTGAGAGATCCAAATTTATGAGAAGCTCTAGAAGTATTAGTTCTGGATACAAGGGGTCCATTTTTAGGGACACATCATTTCAGAGGTGGGAATTGAAATAGACCAAACCGAGATAGAGGCTGTTCTTGATTGGTAACCACTCAAGAGCGTTACCAAGGCGTGGAGTTTCCTTGGTTTAGCTAAGTTATATTGGGGGTTTGTACCTCACTTTTCTAGAGTAGAAGAACCCTTGTTGGGTTTTAAATGAATAAGGAACCATTTCGTGTGTATGAAGAAGTTCTAGGAGAGTCTTTAGCGGTTGAGGTAGAGATTAATGATCACTCATATATTGATATTTCTAGATGAGGGTGTCGAGTACAAGGTGTTCTGCGATGCATCAGGGATAGGGCTTAGTTGTGTCATGATGTAGTGGAAAGCGATGATTACCTATATTTCATGCTAGTTGGGACCACATGATAAGAACTACATTTTGGGAGTGCTATTTATCATCTAATATGACTACAAGAGTTTAAAGTCTATCTTATCTCAAAAGGATCTCAAATAGAGACTGATAAGATGTCTAGAGTCCCTCTAAGACTATGAATTTGAGTGTGTCTATACCCCAAGGAATGAGAATGTGGTGGAGGATGCTCTCAGCTGGAGATCTAGTTTGTAGATACTAAACAAGGTATCAGATTAGTTGGACTCATTGTAGATATCCTTTATGGATGGAGATGGAGCATCTTACCTCAAGTTGATGTTTGTCACCCCTCCACTCTTATAGTGATTCAAGGAGGCACATCTCGGAGATACAGACTATGTGACATTACGTGCTCAGATGTACATAGGGCATACCCCTGATGGATATTTGATAGGTGGGGAGCACATTATTATTTTCAGAGGATGAATAGTGGTACCACTGGCATTATAAGAGGAGGCATTGAGGGATTTAAATACACCCCCTTTGTAGGTACATCTAGGTGGGGAGAAGATGTACTAGGTCCTTCAACATTAGTTCTGATGGATGAGAATGAATATGGGAGATGCAGAGTTTGTCTCTCGATGACTCACTTGCCAGCAAGTGGAGGCTGGGCACCATGTTCTAGTGGGTTTAACTAAACACCTTGAGGTTTTACAATGGAAGTGGGATGAGATATCGATGGACTTCGTGATGTGTTTACCATGTACATCAAGGGTACATGATACCATATGATTGATCATTGACCAAGGCACCGTGTTGGACCACTTCCTAGAATTTCAGTTGAAGAGTTTAGTGGAGAGCCTGAGATGCCTTTATGAGAAAGAGATAGTTCGACTTCATGGAGTCCCTTAAGTGATAGTTTCAAATATTGATTCTCAACTTATATCTTTGTATTGGAAGGGATTGTGGGATGCATTGGGACTCAACTGCACTTGAGAAAATCATCTCACCCATAGATTGACGACCAGACTGAGTGGAAAATTCATGTTTTGGAGGGTGTTAAATAGGATTGCGTGTTAAATTTTAGGCTAGAGTTTGGAGGATTATTCATGGGTAATTTATTCCTTGAGTGTATATTCGGTGGTGGCATAGGAATTTCTAGGATAAAACATGTGAGTAAGAGGCTAAGATTCATGCTCAGTACCATCTTTTTTTGGGGTAGCCTTGTGATTGGATTTCAGGGATGTAAATTCATAAGGTGGGGAGAATGTAACGAATAAGATTTTCTGAAATTTATTTTTATAAATTATTTGGAAAACATCAGAGATGAGGCTCTAAGACGGAGTGAGATTCTGAGGCCCAATGTGCCAAGAATAATTCATTGAAAAATGTTATGTTTTTAATAGCATGTGTGCACGATTTCCTGAAAATGTTGAATAACTCTTAAATGGTGCCCATATCAAAAATCCAAGGGGACCATTATTTTCAATGCAATGACTTTACCTTAGGAGATCCATAACATTGGCCGATGTGGGCTGGCTGTGAAAGTGAGTTTTTGGACGTAACCAAAAATAAAATAATTAAATAAAAAATTACTTTATTTTTGAAATCCTAATAAATCTTAAATAGAGACTTATATTGGAAATCTGATACCACATTTGAGTTCCTAATGTGGTATTTTCCCTAGGTGTGACTTATCTTTGGTCAAGATAGTTCTTCTTTGGAAAACCCGAAAATGACGTAATCCCCATTAAATAATTTAATGATAAATTATTTTGTTGATGTAATGATGACTTCCTTTAAAATAATCCTTATGAATAAATCCCAGGTTTAGCTGTATAACCCTGATAATTATAGAGAATATATATGGAGATATTTGAGGATTTTCCCTTGGAAAATGATGACCAGATCATGGACTGATGATCGTCACATGACAAAATCAAAGTATCCTGCCAACGATCACATTGCGACTCCATTCTTCATCAGTGTTCGAACCCAGTAAGGTAGGGTGTTGTTATTTAATTACTTATTCCCCTTTTCTTGAACCAACGATGAATGATGATAAACCAATGAACATGCTGGACAGTGGTTCGATCATTACGGGATGTGTATTAAATTGTGTAGTTTATTTTCACGTGCTTATATATAATTTCAGTCTCTTTGTTCATGCTCCGAACATGAAAAAATAAATTCTGATATGAAAAAAGGCTGAGAGTCATTCCTTGGGAGTTATTTTTCCTTCTCTATCACCCTCATTCTTTGTTCTTCACTGTTGGTCCCTCATGGACACAACATGACTTGTGGGGTAGTTCCAAACACAATCAAACCCCAAGATTGGAGAAAAAATGAGAATGCAAGCTGAATCTGTGTATATCGGTTTCTGACGGACCTAATCTATGACCATTTTGCAAATAGGGTACCGAAGGTGGCCTGATGGAACGTGGAAGGGATCACTGTAGTTGGTCTGGCGTAATGGTCCTGCCATGCATGACGACATTAGTGTACGATAGAAGCGATCAACAATAACCGACGACGACAGCTCTGACAAGTCTTGGAAGACAGTGAGCCTAAAGGGTGAGGCTCTATGAAGGGAAGCCAACATAGGTAGAACACAGCAGAGAGGACACATCAGGGTTGACGTGGCCAGTGAGCATTTTTTGCGATAGGAGGTATAGGCATTGACTGGGGAATGCAACAAGGTGGGGCTGCATACACGACGACGAGATGTAATACAGTTCGGTGCCGTGTCAGAGGAATCAGTGGCGGTGAGTCAAAGAGGAAGATGGTGTAGCGGGATATCTGTTTAGAAGGCGACATGACACTAACTCTTAATGGGAGGTATGCTGTTGGGACAGACTGTGTGTAGCGCAATGAACAAGGTCACAGCGTGGGCCATACTAGGGGAAGCATGCCCACTCAAGTTGAAAAATAGGATGGAAAAGGTTGGGTCATCCAAATAGGGTCGTGTTGGATTGCAGGTCGTGCCAGGTCCATGCGATGGGTTGGATTCAGACCGGACCCAGGTTAGACCTTTTTCACAAAATGTTTGTAACTTTCAAATGGAAGGTTTGTTTGACTATCCATCTATGAAGATGAGATCCTTGAGATGAGACAGTAATTTTGGGATGAATTAGTGAGATTTTTATTTAGAATATTATTGGGGTAGAGTTTCCCTTGGTTATTTGATAGAGGGTTCAGTATGGTACTAAATCCACATCACTGGATAGTAGTTACCTCTAGATTGTGAGTCCCAAATTGAGTTATGGTGTCCCTCCTTGGGACTAGAGTGATCCTTTATCACTCCTGATGGTGTCTTGGGGGGAATTTATGTAACCTTTGAGTTCAAGGAATTAGTTCTTCATCTAGTAGTCCATATCAATAGGGTCATTGGTATTCACTGAGAAGGATCCCCAACATTACGAGCCACATTAGTTGGGTTTTTGGAATTCTCTAAGGAGGATTCCCTACATTGAGGGCTAATAATGATTGGGCTATTGGTATTCTCAAGGAAGGATCCCCTCTTTGTATAATATGATCACTGAAAAAATTATTTCTCTTCGGGTAGGGACCATATTAGCTGGACCTCTTCACGAGAGTCTCTGAAGATATCATGGCTCAGGGAGTTAGTTCTCCCAGAATGACCATGCCTCGAGTAGATTCCTGTGTTAGTGATTGGTTGTGAGTTACCTCTTTACCTTGTGGCTGGTTATGATTATACATAGATAACCTTGGTATATGTGTTACAAAAATATACATGTATAGTGATGACTGTAATATTCCCTTGTACCATTTCCTTCATGGATTTTCCTTTATGGTTTTGAGGTGTCCTACTGAGTATTGTTTTACTGACCCCTGAATGGGATTTTCCAATACATGTCATGTCTTTTGAAAATGATCGATTCTTTGATAGAGTTTTAGGTGGACCATGACTAGGTGGTTCTTAGAGAGATCATATAGATGAGGAATAACCCTATTACTTCAAACATCTACCCTACCCCTACCCTTCTGGGGGGGTTTTCTATGAATGTGTTTTCAGAACTTGTACATTCCCTCTTACAAATACTTTCTTTTGGTGATCCTATATTCTATCTCTATTTACATTCTAGTTTCCTACTGTCACACTATGTGGTTGGGATCTCAGTGTATGCATGGATTTTTTCTATATGTTTATATATTTAATAATTTTGTGCTTGGATATGTGTGCATGTGTACATGTACTTAGAAAAGTGTCTCCCATTTGTTGTATATCCCTATTTAGTGCTTGTCACCATCCCTTGGCCTATTGGAGGCGGGTTTGGGGTGGTCACGACAAAGACCATTCTAAAAAAGGTCATGATAGAAACTTGGGAGAGAGGATGGCACACATTCCTAGTCGACTGAGCTTTTCTCATATAGTGTTTTATTACCCATAGAATAGAAACTTAGGGATGTGTTTTCTTTAGTGGGGGAGGCTGTAACACCTCAATTATTATCTAAGTAAATAAACATTTTTATTTTTTTCTTAATTATTTTTTTTTCTAATATAAATCCATAGTGGGTTGAAGAGTGTTTTGGGGGTGTCTAGGGATAGTTTGGAGCCAACACCCTGATTTTTTGAGTAAATAGGTGTGTTGCATGTTAAGTTAAACATGTGCTTCCCAATCTACATAGTTTAATTAAATCATATGAAGTGATTCAATGAATAGTAGGAGACTGAATAGATTTTATTAAAAATGAATCCCAAGACACAAAATTATTAAAATTATGTAGACCTTATGGCAGTGGTGTTTTATATAAGATGTTCACAGTTATTCTAACTATACCCCAAGCCCATGTGAGGGAGTTATGTAGAAAATGCATGTCGGATGGTTGACACATGGTTTGGGAAAAAGTGGGGAAAAACCACCCGACCTCATAATGTGTGTTAAATTTACTATTTTTATCTTATCCCCTTTTATTTTTAACTATAATTTCCACCACCTTCCAAAGTGAAACCACCCCCTCTTCCATTAAAGCTCCTCAATATCACTATGTTAGGATTTGAGGTTTCTTCCACTCTTAGCATCTGAATCAAGTTCCATTTTTCAAATTGGATCACAACCGGTAAGAGATTATATTTGTTACAATATTTTATTGATTTATATAGAAACCTTTAGTGTTATTCTGGTGTAAGATAATAGGTCATATTTTCAGGTGTTTTTTCTATTATTATGTTTTCTTATAATTTAGGCTAGACCATGTGACTATACCAAGTGAGTTTTCCTCTACCACCTATGTTAGGTGGTTTATAATGTTTCCTTAAGGTTTTTTCATTTATTAAATTATAGTTGTTGTGTCATAAACTATACCTTAAAGACATTACTGCAAAAATTAATAAAATATTAAATTAATTGTTTGATCCATAATTTAATTGTCACATGATACTTTTATATGGTTAGAGATTGTAAACCTAATCCTAAACCACATCCATGGGGGCTTTTGTTCATAATTATAATAGAAAAACCACCTATTTGGATATGTGAGATTTCCACCCAGTAGTGGAAGACTTAAAAAAATTAAATGATTTAATTAATGGATTAAATAAGGATATTAAAATTAGAAGGATAATTATGATTTGGCATGGAAGCAAAAACAAACCTAATTTTTATATTATATAGTTGATTTCATATTATGGTATGGAAATTATTTTTATTAATGTTATGGAATTGATCAATATTGAGAATTGAAATTGATCATTATTATGATATGACGTCGATTAGGGAGATCGAGGTATGGTACCTACGACATTTGAACATATTTATTTCTCAAGATATTGGGATGTCTCAAGCTTTAGCTATGTATTTAAGGACCATGAAGGTTTGATACTATTAAGAGTTCCCCAAGATGTGTTCTTTGGACCCAAAGAGTTTTCTTTGGTCTACAACTTTCATACCTAGCCCATGATGGTTGGATAGTTTTACATTTGCGGTGTATGGCATAAATAGTAACTACTTGCTTACTTTACATTATGTACTGATATTCATCATCTATAGCACACACATAGTTACCACCCTACTTATTTTCCTTTTCATATATGTCATTCACGTTAATATTTTTCTTATTATATATTCACACAGTTATAGTTTTCATTCTCATGCTGAATTTGTTATAGACACCCTTGGTGGTGTCCTACTGATTATATATCACACCCTATTCGGGATACTGATTTTAACCTAGAAATAATTCATGGATATAGGTAGGGAGTATGAAAATATCCTAATCATGGATATCTGATTTACCTATAGCATTGGATCTAGGGTACATTAGATAGATATTTGGTTTGTTATTCTTTTAGAGTTAACTTTTTTTGGTACTCTTAATATCTATGTATTGTATCTAATCCAGAATCCATTAAATCCTATTTCTTTGGTATATATACATGAAATAATCATCATTTTATATATTATAAAACTTTTTTATTGATTATTAGCACCCTACAGATTATTTTCTTATATTTCTCTATTTGAAATTTTTATGCTACTACAATTTACTCATTTATTATCACTTTTGTGATACTATGATCATGGAGGTATAGAATACCCACCATAACACCATAGAAACTTACTACTAATAAATATAATCTATAATATTGGGAGACACACTTGAGTCCATGTAGTAACGCCCCGACCCCAGCTACCCAGAGCCGGTGCGTTACTTCGTAACATTGGCATGATCACAAAAGATCAAGTCTCGAAAGACCGATCAGTTTAGTAGCCTTGGAAACACTAGATACATTCATAAATGTTACATTACATCATAAATTGAAAATCTACAATAATAAAGTCTCCATAGTCCACACTCATATCCTCTTCTGAATATCCTTGCAGGTCATTCATAATATACTTCTTTACATCCTGGAAAAATTAAAACATTGAAAGGGGTGAGCTCAGATGCTCAGTAAGGATAACAATATTGCGGAAGCTTTCATAAATAATCATTAACAATTAAGGCAATGTATAAATAAAACAAAAGCCTTTTAAACATGAACTTCAACATAATATGGAGAAAGTAAAATGAGATAATGCCATTCACTTCCTCACATGGATATTTTACTGGTCGAATAATCACATGCAATAGCAATAACCAACTTCATAATGAGGGAATGTATAATTCCAGACATTCTGAAACATTTTTTCAAGGCCTCGGCAAAGACGTCTAAAATGATTAAGGCCTCGGCCAAAACCATAAATCAAATTGGGAAAGGGCCTCGGCCAATTCCACTTCTAGTTGTCTCATGAGACCTACCGATGCATTGAGGAGCTATAACGGGCTCCACCCATCACTTATTAAGTCCAATACATTCCTCATATGAATAGGTTTAAACATATCATAAACCATAGCATAATCGTATCACATAAAACATCCATAAAGGAAACATAACATTTACACATTTCAATCACAAGATATCAATACAACACATTGATATAATAAAAACTCTTTCAAAACCATTTTCAATACCAAAATAAAAGAAAGTTAAAACTTTGTATTTATTTTTCATTAAAAAAAATGATGGCTTATAGAGGAAGACGAAACTCAAATAATGGTCAGGGCGGTGGAGAAGTCCTTGTCGCCGCATAAGTACGGAAATAAAAACATTCCCTTTTGTCGTTTAGAAAAATGCTTCGTATAAAAAGATTCCTTTTGAATAAACGTAAAAGTCAAAGGGGTTTATACACCGTATAAAAGAAAGTAGTGTTTAAAACCAAATATGCCACAATGAATGGGGATTGAGACAAAGTCCTTAAAAGATCATTCTTTTTAAATAAAGTACATATATAATGTGTATTCACTATAAGTACACATAAATAAAGTAAAAATACAAGATAGGGCATAATAATATCATGACATAATTTGAAAGTAGGATATTAACCCAAAGAATGGAAGTTGGGTTAAGAAATTCCCTTACCTCATGTCTGACTTGACTCAACCGTTCTTTAACCTCCTGAATAATAAACTAGATTTAATATATACCTTATTAAGAACCATTTTTAATTTAATTATCCTTTTTATATCACTTATTACAATGTTATGAACATTATGTAATTATTTAAGTTAATAACGGTCGTTTTGTCGATCTTTGGTACTTGAGTCAAAAATAAACTTCTTATAATTACAAGTTGTTCATGTGGTGAAATATCCATTATATCCAGAATTATATTCATGATGTAGATATCATATATATCATATATATACAGTATATACATTCATTCATAATGTCACGTAACATTTAGAGGTAAGAAATGAAATGCACCGTTCATGGAGACGGTAAGCCGTACGTACGCATGAACGCTACTTTCATTTCTATTTCGTATTTAATGGAATGAAATCATAATGATATAAATTTATAATATAATTAAATTATAATATAGTGTATAATACCATTTAATCCATCCTTTATACATCCCACATATGGCATTAACGATTCAAATCACTTTGAGGGGGCGGTAGTCCGCACTTCCTAAAATGAAATTATCGCGTTTTACCCATAATGGATATCATAAAGTATGCCATAAATGAGAAATAAAGAAGCATAAGTAAAACATAAACATATTTTATATCATATATAAATATAGTTACATCTTAATGGCCACCTTTGAAGGTGTTATATGAGTGTTGAACAATCATCATTTCGTGAGGTAGAAATTCGCCGTCCACAGAAACCGTATGTTCTTTAACCATTAGATGTAGGTGTGTGTAAGTGTAGCTCGAATCCTTCTTATAAAAACATCCTAGTATATTTAGGATACTGGTGTTGTTACAAAATAAATTAATAAAAAGAGTTTAGGGGGTTGGAGAAGAAAAATAAAACAAAACAACATTAGAGAAGACATTACCTCAAAATCGGGTAACTCTTTTTGATTTGAGCCAAAGGCTTCCTTGGGAAGAGTGCTGCCCAAATTGAGGCTTCTAGGAGTAAGAGGGGGAAGTTGGGAGAGTATTTGGGTAGATTTTGGCCGAGGCAAATGGCTTGAAAGTGTGAATAAGGTGGGAGAGGTGGGGGCCTTTTATAAGTGGAGAGGATGGGATCTTTTGGAAAGATTGAAATGTTACATTATTACACAATTATTTTCGGATTCTAAAGGTCCCACACTTATATAATTCTTGGATAAGGTGACAAGGGTTCGAAATCTACCAATAAAATAGTCTTTGGACAAGTGTAAGCCTTGGATGTTACATTATCTTTTCATTTTATTAAAATCGTTAAATAATGAGGTCATCGCTGCATCATAATGATGTCATAAATAATTTAATTTATTTAATGTCTAAAAATTATAAAAAAAATACTATGATGTAGGAAATAATTTTATATTTCTAATAAATATTTATAGTCAAAATTTGGACTTGTGTAACCCCACTTAAAGTCTGTTTTAGTAAAACAACTCTTGTTTGTGTCAATTTAATTTTAACATTAAATAAATATATATTAATGTCATTTTCCAACCAAAGTGACTCCATGGGGTCCCCAAGTTGACCCATGGGTTGTCGTGGTCGGCCATGACTCATCCAATAGGAGTAGGACAAGTGTCAAGCTCATCTCATATTATTAAAACATTATTTTTACCTTAAACTACACTAATTACCTCTAATCACGATTAAGAACTTAAAAGTTACTATTCACCAAAAAATTATTTTAATCTCATTGAACCACATTTTAATTCTTAATGACAACCATGTATGTCGGATTTTTGAAAATCAAATCACAGAAGTGGTAATATTTCATTTAAACGAAAAATCAGTTATTTAACTACCACTTAGTGGTTTCACTATTCATCAAAAATTGATGTTTTTCAGAACAATGCCAAAATTTCACCCTAAGCTATAATTAATATCCCGAATTCAAAAATGATGTCTATTTTACAAAATTCCAAACATATAAGTTGCATTAATTAATTTTATAATTAATTCCCGCTGTCACAACAAATAGCGTGTTTTTAAGAAACAATTTATATCAAAAGATTGGCAATTGTTTATGTCCAATTTCAATGTTAAATTAATTATAATGACCACCATTGGATAAAATGGTAAAAATATATTCTAATTATACTTTAAAACCACTAAATAGTATAATTTATCACAATAAATTATTTTGATTACAAAAGTTGTTTTAAGTATTTTTCACTATTCATAAAAAAATTAGAAGTTCTCAGAAAGTTACAAAAAATTCAACTTAGGATAATTTCGATATTACGAATTCAAAAATGAAGTCCCTTTTGAAATATAAAATTTCTATAATTTTAAAAAGTGGTTATTACTATTCATAATGACTACTTTGATTAGTCGCGGTGTTTTAGAGCTCGAAGTTGCGTACAATGCAAGCTATTGCATTATTGAATGAGAAGCGTATCGTGGAAGCTCGGGGTGTTACATTCTCCCCTCCTTCAATAAATTGCGTCCTCGCAATTTGAAATTTTTCTTTGGAAGTAAAAGGTTGAAAAGATAAAATACCTTTGAGGAAAACCCACATCGGAAATAATATTAATAAAATTTAGCCTTAATAATAGGGAAAGGGAAATGAAAAATTCACCACCCAATTATGATCTCGATTAGGAGAACATTGGTGGAAATTAGAGACAGATAATTGGAGGAAAAACGTAAATATTTGTAGGGAGTGATTGAGGTCATCAATCACAATCAACTGTCAAATTGAGGGCCTCAAAGCCTTCAATCTATGTTGATTTAAAATATCATCAGTTCAACAAGACATAAGGTATTGGGATAACACATTTTTTTTGTTTTAATATCCCTTTACTAAAGTTTAAGAATTAATTTATTCATTGAATAAGAGATAGGTATATATATATTTATGCTTGACAATTAGAGTTTCAACCTTCAACTCATCTCTCACTCAAAAAGATAATAGAACTCAAAAATATTATACTTAAACTAATTGTATAAGGTTCCAAATGTTAACACATACCATTTAGATTAGTAAAATAATTTTGTAATAACTGGGGACTTCCTGTAGGCTAGTGGTAGGAAATAAAGGCCTGTCGCACTATGATTGTGGGTTCGATTCCCGCAGCTTTGTCCGACACGACGGGTTATTCCCCACCCTGCAGGTTGTCCTTTTCCTAAAACTATAGTATCATAATATTCCAAAAATAATCTTCATAAATTTTTTAACCTTAAACATTACTTATCCAAAGATCAACTTAATCCACTCCAACCTTTATAGTTATCCAAAATACCTCTGTCCAGACTTTCTCTAAAAGGCCTCTTAATTCCAAAATCAATTTATCAGATTCCCCAAACAAAGTAAAGTTTCTCTTATTGTCACATACTAAAAATATAATTACCTTCATCATATTAAAACCTTACTAAAATCAACAAGTACTGCAGTACAATCCTTATATATATATCACATTATTCTAATAACCAGAATATAATCCATGAGTCCAAAAGCACCAATACATTAGTTATTCTGCTTCAACTGTAGTAACAACATAAGATTGTCCTTGATCCCTTGGCCTTTTCTGAGGTAAGTTTCCCTGACGCTTAGGACATTCATTTGCATAATGACCCATTTCTCTACAATTGTAGCATTCAACTTTGATAGCCTCTTTCTTTCCCTTGCAATCACGAGGCTGGTGATCCTTTTCTCCACATTTATAACAAACTCCCATTACTTTTAGGCAAGCACCGGTGTGATTCTTCCCACAACTATGGCATAATGGAAAATACTTCTTTCCCTTTTTCCCTTTATCCATTTCTTGTTCCACCGTTCTCTTCTTCTCTTGCTTTACTTTGTTGTCATAAGACTTAGAGAATTCCTTTTCTGTCTTGATAGCACATGAGACAATATCTTCGTATGTTGAAAACGATTGTGATACTAAAGCTCGACGGAGAAATGATTTTAACCCATCAAAGAAACAATCAATCTTACTTCTTGGGTTACGTATATAATCTGCAGCATGCCTCGCTAACCTTGTAAAGTTAGCCTCATACTTTGTGACATTCTCATCCTCCTTCTGCCTCAGACTCAGAAATTGCCTTTCCATATCCGCTCGATGGTCTCGAGGAAAGTATTTTTCTAAGAACAGCTCTTTGAACTCCTTCCATTCCATGTTTGTTAATTCATCATCTTCCTTTGTGTTTTGAATTAGTGACCACCATTGATCGGAATCTCCAGTGAGGTGGTAAACTACCGTGACAACTTTCTCCCTTTCACTACTCCCCAAGGCATGGAATATTTTCTCTAAGGAATTTATCCATTGCTCAGCTACTATAGGATTTGTACTCCCATTGAAGGTTGGTGGATGTTGCCTCATGAAGCGGTCTAACATTGATCCTCCACGTTGCGGATCAGGGTGCTCCATACGAGTAAGGTTATTATTCATAACTTGAGTGAGTTATCCCAGTATGGTAATAAGTTGATCAGCACCAGTTGTATCTCCAGCTCCACAATAATTATCTTGAGCAGGAGGGCAATCCCTACATGGAGTGCGTTCATTGATACGGTTTCCATTCCTTCCACTAGGCGCCATTTCTAAACAATGGCATAAACTAGATTAGTTTATGAATTAAAATACATAATTCCATATTTGTAAAACACTTTACATAAATTGAACTATTTATGGATATAATCCATAATCATAAAAAGAAATGTTTTCTTTGATAAAGTATATACTCATAACCCTTCATAGTGGTTTGTAAAGAAAATGAGAATTATCCTAAGCATATCCCCCGGGAGTGTCGTAACCAAGAGTTCAACAAGGCCTGTTGTCGTGCACCAGTTCCCGTTCGAGTCTAGCTCAAAGCAGTGTTTTCAGGTTTTACCCCTAGGTACATCTGTGCCAGAGCTGCCTCTACCTGATCGTATCCAGAAAGGGATGTATTGCTCGGAAAACTCACAAAATCTATATAATACCAAAATTCTAGGAAGCTCTTCTATACTAATCCTTAAAGTCTATCTTCGGGCTATGTGCTCTAATTAGAGTTTATCTAAATCTAGCATCCAAGGTTAGTACTAAAATTCCTCTGATACCAACAGTAACACCCCGACCCCAGCTACCCAGAGCCGGTGCGTTACTTCGTAACATTGGCATGATCACAAAAGATCAAGTTTCGAAAGACCGATCAGTTTAGTAGCCTTGGAAACACTAGATACATTCATAAATGTTACATTACATCATAAATTGAAAATCTACAATAACAAAGGCTCCATAGTCCACACTCATATCCTCTTCTGACTATCCTTGCAGGTCATTCATAATATACTTATTTACATCCTGGAAAAATTAAAACATTGAAAGGGGTGAGCTCAGATGCTCAGTAAGGATAACAATATTGCGGAAGCTTTCATAAATAATCATTAACAATTAAGGCAATGTATAAATAAAACAAAAGCCTTTTAAACATGAACTTCAACATAATATGGAGAAAGTAAAATGAGATAATGCCATTCACTTCCTCACATGGATATTCTACTGGTCGAATAATCACATGCAATATCAATAACCAATTTCATAATGAGGGAATGTATAATGCCAGACATTCTGAAACATTTTGTCAAGGCCTCGGCAAAGACGTATAAAATGATTAAGGCCTTGGCCAAAACCATAAATCAAATTGGGAAAGGGCCTCAGCCAATTCCACGTCTAGTTGTCTCATGAGACCTACCGATGCATCGAGGAGCTATAGCGGGCTCCACCCGTCACTTATTAAGTCCAATACATTCCTCATATGAATAGGTTTAAACATATCATAAACCATAACATAATCGTATCACATAAAACATCCATAAAGGAAACATAACATTTCCACATTTCAATCACAAGATATCAATACAACACATTGATATAATAAAAACACTTTCAAAACCATTTTCAATACCAAAATAAAAGAAAGTTAAAACTTTGTATTTATTTTTCATTAAAAAAAATGATGGCTTGTAGAGGAAGCCAAAACTCAAATAATGGTCACGATGGTGGAGAAGTCGTTGTCGCCGCATAAGTACGGAAATAAAAACATTCCCTTTTGTCATTTAGAAAAACGCTTCGTATAAAAAGATTCCTTTTGAATAAACGTAAAAGTCAAAGGGGTTTATACACCGTATAAAAGAAAGTTGTGTTTAAAACCAAATATGCCTCAATGAAAGGGGATTGAGACGAAGTCCTTAAAAGATCATTATTTTTAAATAAAGTACATCTATAATTTGTATTCACAATAAGTACGCATAAATAAAGTACAAATACAAGATAGGACATAATAATATCATGACATAATTTGAAAGTAGGAGATTAACCCAAAGAATGGAAGTTGGGTTAAGAAATTCCTTTACCTCATGTCTGACTTGACTCAACCGTTCTTTAACCTCCTGAATAATAAACCAGAGTTAATATATACCTTATTAAGAACCATTTTTAATTTCATTATCCTTTTTATATCACTTATTACAATGTTATGAACATTATGTAATTATTTAAGTTAATAACGGTCGTTTTGTCGATCTTTGGTACTTGAGTCAAAAATAAACTTCTTATAATTACAAGTTGTTCATGTGGTGAAATATCCATTATATCCAGAATTATATTCATGATGTAGATATCATATATATCATATATATACAGTATATACATTCATTCATAATGTCACGTAACATTTAGAGGTAAGAAATGAAATGCACCGTTCATGGAGACGGTAAGCCGTACGTACGCATGAACGCTACTTTCATTTCTATTTCGTATTTAATGGAATGAAATCTTAATGATATAAATTTATAATATAATAAAAGTGTAATATAGTGTATAATACCATTTAATCCATCCTTTATACATCCCACATATGGAATTAACGATTCAAATCACTTTGAGGGGGCGGTAGTCCGCACTTCCAAAATGAAATTATCGCGTTTTACCCATAATGGAAATCATAAAGTATGCCATAAATGAGAAATACAGAAGCATAAGTAAAACATAAACATATTTTATATCATATATAAATATAGTGACATCTTAATGGCCACCTTTGAAGGTGTTATATGAGTGTTGAACAATCATCGTTTCGTGAGGCAGAAATTCGCCATCCATAGAAACCGTATGTTCTTTAACCATTAGATGTAGGTGTGTGTAAGTGTAGCTCGAATCCTTCTTATAACAAAATCCTAGTATATTGAGTATAATGGTGTTGTTACAAAAGAAATTAATAAAAAGAGTTTAGGGGGTTGGATAAGAAAAATAAAACAAAACAACATTAGAGAAGACATTACCTCAAAATCGGATAACTCTTTTTGATTTGAGCCAAAGGATTCCTTGGGAAAAGTTCTGCCAAAGGTGAGGCTTCTAGGATTAAGAGGGGTAAGTTGGGAGAGTATTTGGGCAGAGTTTGGCCGAGCCAAATGGCTTGAAAGTGTGAATAAGGTGGGAGAGGTGAGGGCCTTTTATAAGTGGAGAGGAGGGGATCTTTTGGAAAGATTGAAATGTTACATTATTACACAATGAATTTCGGATTCTAAAGGTCCCACACTTATATAATTCTTGGCTAAGGTGATAAGGGTTCGACATCTACCCATCCAATAGTCTTTGGACAAGTGTAAGCCTTGGATTTTACATTATATTTTCATTTTATTAAAATCGTTAAATAATGAGGTCATCGCTGCATCATAATCATGTCATAAATAATTTAATTTATTTAATGTCTAAAAATTATAAAAAAAATACTATGATGTAGTAAATCCTTTTATATTTCTAATGAATATTTATAGTCAAAATTTGGACTTGTGTAACCCCACTTAAAGTCTGTTTTAGTAAAACAACTCATGTTTGTGTCAATTTAATTTTAACATTAAATAAATATATATTAATGTCATTTTCCAACCAAAGTGGCTCCATGGGGTCCCCAAGTTGACCCATGGGTTGTTTTGGTCGGCCATGACTCATCCAATAGTAGTAGGACAAGTTTCAATCTCATCTCATATTATTAAAACATTACTTTTACCTTAAACTACACTAATTACCTCTAATCACGATTAAGAACTTAAAAGTTACTATTCACCAAAAAATTATTTTAATCTCATTGAACCACATTTTACTTCTTAATGACAACCATGTATGTCGGATTTTTGAAAACCAAATCACAGAAGTGGTAATATTTCATTTAAACGAAAAATCAGTTATTTAACTACCACTTAGTGGTTTCACTATTCATCAAAAATTGATGTTTTTCAGAACAATGCCAAAATTTCACCCTAAGATATAATTGATATCCCGAATTCAAAAATGATGTCTATTTTAAAAAATTCCAAACATATAAGTTGAATTAATTAATTTTATAATTAATTCCCGCTGTCACAACAAATAGCGTGTTTTTAAGAAACAATTTATATCAAAAGATTGGCAATTGTTTATGTCCAATTTCAATGTTAAATTAATTCTAATGACCACCATTGGATAAAATGGTAAAAATATATTCTAATTATACTTTAAAACCACTAAATAGTATAATTTATCACAATAAATTATTTTGATTAAAAAAGTTGTTTTAAGTATTTTTCACTATTTATAAAAAAATTGGAAGTTCTCAGAAAGTTACAAAAAATTCAACTTAGGATAATTTCGATATTACGAATTCAAAAATGAAGTCCATTTTGAAATATAAAATTTCTATAATTTTAAAAAGTGGTTATTACTATTCATAACGGCTACTTTGATTAGTCGCGGTGTTTTAGAGCTCGAAGTTGTGTACAATGCAAGCTATTGCATTATTGAATGAGAAGCGTATCGTGGAAGCTCGGGGTGTTACACATGTAACCAACTAGGTTCAGTTACATCTTAGTGAACTTAATTTGGGATGTTACCGAAATGAAACTGTGGTCAAGAATTGGTCACCACATGACCAACACCATGTGGGAAAGAAGGATGTTGATATAACTTATTCCCTTAGAATAAAAAATTTACATATATGGAAGATACATATTTATTTTATACATTTTAATAATATTTTAATGAGTTAGAATAACAAATAATACAAAAAACATTCAGTTAAAAGCTATAAACCTCCTTCAAAAAGAATCCTTTATTTTATAACTTAATCTCTATAAAATTTGTATTTTTACAAAAATAAAACATATATAATAAGAGTATGGATGTTAGGAATGTATTTTGGGAGGTAATGTACAAACTTTATTACTCAAAAGGTGTTAATAATAGAGGATAGGTGGTAACCATTTATAAGTGAGGGGGGGATAATTCTGGGAAGCTCTTAAAGTATTAAATAAATATAAATTAATTTTCATATTCAAGTGGAAAAATTTATATAATTAAAATATTTTATGAGTATGAGTTTAAATAATATAATATGATAAAATTTGGAAGTTTATAATATGTTCTCAACCTTGTAACTTTTAATTAACCCCCTATTAACCCTTTTTAAAATTACCGTGATATCAATGTTTTAAACTCTTTAAGGGTTAAGAAAGGTACTATAATAGAAAAAATGTTGCATAAATGAACCGTGGTTGATATTTTCAACTTTATCCCATTTTTATGGTTTAATATAGCATTTTTTCATAATTTTAAACCATTTTAAAAAGGATTTCATACTATAAAATATCATTAATTACATTTTTGAGAATACATGAAATATTAAAACAAAATGCGTTTCAAAATAATATTAAATGGTTAAAGAATATATGTATTATAATATAAGGAAATTATGAACTCATTTTAATCATAAAATAAAATTTAGATAGGTTTAGATAATATTTTATACCTTATCTTTTTTTAACCCCTTCATTAGCTAATTTTAACTTTAATTGTGGTAATAAATTTTTTAATATTAAATGGTTATAATATTACTTATTAGCTAAAAATTATCTCATAAATTAAAATGGATGAAATATCATCCATTTATAATCCTCGTTGTTCTTTTTTTTTTGGCATTTTTATGTTTTTTAAATAATTTAAAAAAATATATTTAACATAAAATACTACTATTGTAATTTTAATAAATATTCACATAAATTGACTTGGATAACAAGATTACAGTAATAGGATTGAAATATAAGACTTTATAAAATATCAAAAATTTTATATTTGTCTTAAAAATTGTTGAAAACATTAACTCACCCCAAAAATATTACTTTTAGAATGATTAAAACCATTTACAATATTTTTTTGCTCCCTGCACAAGCACAACGTCTATGGTGTATAAGCATTCAACTTAATTATTTCATCACTATTGATTAAAAATAAGTTACCATGTAAAACAATTAATTAATATTTAAAATAACCATTTATAAAAAAATAAGTTTCTTTTTTCTCTGTCAAAAACTATTGTAGATATTAAATTCAATAAAGTGACATTTTTTACTTTAAATTTACATAAAATAATATAAATATTATAATCATGGAAATAAATTTCCCCATTTTAAAATATTTTTTGGTAAATGTTGAAAAACATATTAACTAAAATAATAACAGGTGCTAGGGAGAGTTTTAGGCCTTATAACATTATTTTTGACCTTAATTACCAAATTTAACCTTTTCGATATGAAAAATATATAATAATGTTACTATTCATAAGGACAAAAAAATAAAAGGTTCATATTTTGAAAATTTATACCTCTTGATTAGAAATTTGTAATATATATTTCATGGTTTAATTTATATAAGGGGGGGATTAATTTAATATTAAAACACAATGAAAAATATTGTTTAGAAAAATGTGTTTTAAGACAAAAAATGAACTTATTCAATAATACAGTACACTTATTATTCCTACGTAATTAAATTTATTATTTCTAATTAAAGGAAAATTATGTTACTATAAGATAAAATTTTACTTTTAAAATACATAATTTAATAAAAATAAATGATAATTTTACAGAAATTGATATTTTTAATATTCATTGAAAGAAAAATAATTTTAGAAAAATAAAAACATTTGACCTAAATATAATTTGGGTATGCTGATTGAAAAAATTATGTTCATTTTTCAAAATTCAAATTATAAAATTAAGATATTAAATATTTAAGTAAAACCTTCTAATACATGAAAAAGAATGAAATATTTATAAAATAATATTCTATTTTACTGAAAAATTACATAATATTATTATAATAACTATATAAAATCCAATTCATGAATACTAATAAGTAATTAAATTGATTTACTGTTGACTTTATATGGTTTGTTACATTATTCCCCTATTTTTGAAATTATATTCTTATAATTTTATTCATTACTTAAACATGTGGGGATATTTTTAATACATTTCATTTTCTAATTCAAATGTTTCATCTTTAACCATATGGTTTTACACAAAACATTAACTCAATGAATTACATTTTTCGAAAACAAATTGTCTCTGGGGTTAAGAATATGTAATTGTTTTTCCTTATAAGAAAGGTTTTATTCGTACTGAACTACTTTATGGATCAAACCATGATATGTATTTGATGCTCCTTTTATTAACAATGAAATTTGAAATTGCTTATGTACCTATGATAATCTTATAGAAAAGTACACTTAGTAAGAAAATGATCTAAAATTTTCAAGTATTTTATACAGTCTAATAAAATATGGAATTATGTTCCATTATTTACCATGACATATAACACTTTTCAAGGGATATAGTTTATGAAAAAGATGATGAACATCCTTGATAGAAAGATATTTTCTTTCTTCTTTGAGAATTCCTCATATGTTGTTGAATAATCATCACTTTCCCAACCATTAATTATACCCAATTTGGTCCCAATAACTACCTTTCACCTACTTAATCCCCAGAAGCTAGACCTTGTCAATACTTTCCATATAATGACTCAAAAACATTCCATCTTTATATTAGAATGATATTTTTTATAATTAAACCCATCCAATGAAATATACTGATCCCATATTTCTTGGTAATTCATTTGAAAATCACAATGGATGTCTTCCAAGGTCTTACTCATTAACTGTAAATGAACATCTATATATGATGAAAATCTATAATGAAATTTAATTTAGTAGACAATTATTTTAAACGACTTTAAAAATATTATATGTTAATCTAGGATTATGGTCAAATATAATGGAGAGGAGAACTCTATATAACCTGGTTATCTCCATGATACATAGTTGTGAAAGTTTATCTAATGACATAATATATTGAATGTGATGGAAATGGGATGATTTAGTTATTCGATCAGAAATAACACAACTTGTGTCATTACCTCCAGATTCCATTGGTAATACCAACATTTTATCCATTGACATATTTCCCTATTTACACTCAGACAATATTAGAGGATTAAGTATCCCATTCGGCAATTTTCATTTGACATCATCATTTTTACAAGAAAACATTTCATTGTAAAATATGACATATCATTATTCATTCCATCACACTGGTAATTCTCTTGAAGGTCTCTAAATATTTTAGTACTTTTTGGGTGAATTGAAAATGGAGAACTATGAGATTCATTCAAAAAATATATTTTCAACTAGGAATCATAAGGAACACGTAATCTCTATCAAAATCTCAAAACACATTTCTTTTTCAATGTTAAATTTAGGTATCTTACCTTTATTTACTAGTTTTAACTTATAAATCACAGTCCTTCTTCTGAGCCTGCTTAATAATGTTTGAAAAAGTCAATTTTATTGAAACTTGAAACAAAATAGATGATGTTCCTACATGAAAAATTTCTATACTATAATTCATTAAATCACTTAAAAAGGATAATGTTCTAATCTTAGTTTGGTTAATGACATATTATGTTTTTTACTCAAAGCATCAACTAATTTGTTTTCTTTTCTAGGATGGTAATGAATCGTGTAGTCACAATATATTTATGAATTGTTTTTTATTCTTATTTTTTTGTGTAGGTTCCCACATATCCATTGAAATGTGGTTTATTTTTAAAATCCCAAACAAAGACAATTTTGAGGAATTATGTTATCAAAATCCTTAATTAGTTATATCTATCGTTACTAAATCATATTAAACTCTTTTTAAGTGAATATATACTTTAAACTTTTATGATCATTACATATTTCACAATTTACTCCATACATTTGATGGAAATATTTATTTATAGAAAAAAACCATAGATGTTAATTCTATATACCATGTAGGATTATATAACTCATGAAGTTTCAGTTGAAAAGAAGTTTAAGAAATTTTATGTTTATTATACGTGAAAACAAACCATTGTCCCTTAAAATAATTCTCGTTATAGATGGAAAATTCATCATTTACAGTGGCTAGGGATAAAATTAGAGCATTAACCGACATTCTATTCAATTCATGGAAACTATCATTACACCATTTCATCCAGATGGATTTAAATAACATTCAAGTTAACCTTGTCATTGGGCTAGAAAACTAATCAAATTTTTAAACAAATCAATAATAGTAACCCAAAAAGAAGTTAAAAATATGAAAGTATTTGTAAATTAAATATCTTGGGAATTCTTCAATAACTTTAGTTTTTAGTTGGTTCAACAATTATACCATATTTAGAAACAATATACTAAATTAATGAAATATGTTTCAATTAAAATTCACATTTACTAAATTTTACATATATTTTATTTTCTTTTAATTCATGAAAAATAATCCTTAGGTGAATTTCTTGATCATCATGAATTATAGAAAATACCAATATATCCTTAATAAACACAAACACAAACTAATATAAATAGTCATGTAAAAACCTATTTATAACATCCAAGAATGTAGATAGTGAATTAGAAAAGACAAAAGGAATAACCCGAAACTCATAATTCCCATATATAGCCAAAAATTCTTTCTTAATAATATATTCCTCTTTCACATTCTACAATATGGTATCCTAAGAATAATATTTTAAAAATACTATGTACTCTATATGAGAGAAAATAAATCATCGATATGAGGAAATGATACTTATTCTTAACAGTGATATTATTCAAGGATCTATAACAAATTAAAGGTCTCATTGAACCATATTGAGTTTTTAACAAGCAAATTTGTGCACCCCATGGTGAAGTGCTTGGTTGATTGAAACCACCATCTATAAACTCTTACAATAGATTTTATAATTCCAAAATTTCATCATATTCCATTAGATAGAGGGGGTTTAAAATAGGATTATCATTAGGAACTATGTAAACCATAAACAAAAACTCCCTATAGTGAATAAAAAATGAAATTCCTGAAGAAATACATCCACGTATTCATTCAGTACTTCCATATCACTAATCTAAACAATTTCATTATTTTAAACAACTTGAGCTAGAAACATTCACTGAAATATCTACCCAATTTATTATCTTATTGATATGTTATCTAAGGTATTAAATCATTGAATATAACTTTATTATATCTCTACTCTATCATAAAATTATAAAATAATATCCAATCCCTACCATGAATAACATGAAACTCAACTATTTTAAGTTCCTTAAGATTTTAAGGAAAGACCATCCTATTGATAATAATTGGAATATTCCTATATATCCAATTTTATTTAATATTTTGACCTAGAGTTTTCCACAAAAGTTAGATATAATTTTCATGAGGTAATATCCCAATTTCAATTTAAAATTTCTGATAAATTAAGGAATGAAAATATGTAGATTCAAACAAAGCTTTGATATAATTAAAATAAATAACATACCTGTTTCCACTTCATTTGATGTCCCAACATCAATTGTAGTAGTATAAAATTATTTTTAGACAACTTTTTGTATTCAATTATAATAATTTCCAACTGTAATAACTAACTTCAAACACACATTCTCATAATCCACCAATTCATTTCAATTAAATCATCTCAGAATTGGTGAGATATTTTATACCCCATTATTAGATTGGTTAGGAATCTTTTCTTTATAGTCATGATCTAAATAACAAAATCTAGCACACCATTAATTCTTTTTAGAGCCTGTGAAACATTCTATGAAATGTAATTTTCTACCCTCAAAACATGTTGGGGTATTAACCCCAGATTTCATAGTTGAACTCTTCTATATTTCTTACCACCTTAAATGTTTCTTACTCTTATTATCACAAGGAACATAAGTTTCTGAAAACTCCATCTTAAGGTTTTCATTATAATGAAAAAATTGTTAGAAAATTTAAATTCTTATGAGGCTAAATATCTTCATAAACTTTGGTTCAATCCTGAGTAAAATATTTTTAATCTTGCTATCAAGATCCTGGAAAAAATTATTGTATACCTAGCCAATTGTGTCATATTTCCTTCATACATGGATTCTGAATCTTGATATTTTTTTCCTCAATTCAAATATTTTTTCATCCATTATGAGTCAAAAAATATTAAGGAAATACTTATATAGGTTAAAATACTTAAATGTATCTCATTTCATGGAATTCATCTCTTTTATCCCTATGGTATTATTATACAAATATTGCCATAGATTAGCTTCACCTTCAAGATAATAAATGGAAATTGGTTATTTTTTATGTCATAAACAACCCATTCCTTAAATATATTTTCCAGAGCATTGATCCATCCTTTAATTATCACTGTATCTGAAGTTCAACTAAATTCTAGAGGGTGATGTTTTAAAAAATGTTCAACAATCAAGAATCTCTTATATGGTAAATATTGTTGTAACCTAACATGTATTGCACAATAATTTATACCCTATTGCAATTGATCCAAATTTTTAAAAAAAAATTACTCAGTTCTAATTCCAACCTTTACAGGATGCTAAATTGGAAGGATATTTTCATCACAATACCTTTCTACTTCAACATTCCTAGTTCCAATATAAAAGAAAATTCATTTAATAGATATATATAATTTGACTAAATATGTAAATATTAAAATAATATAGCATTAAACTTTACCATGAAGTATAATATTACAAGGGTATTATATAAACAATTTTCTAACCTCTAAAGATATCTAAACCTTTTATCTGATAACAAATATAAGAAACCTACATTAGATATTTCATAATCTTATGACATTAGAGTATAATTTTCCTTCTTTCATTCCAAAATACATTTTAGGTTTAATTTTTTAAAAAATTAATAAACAACTTTTACATAATAAACCCATATATTAAATGAGGAAACATATATTATGTATCCATTTCCCCCACAATATAAATGTTTCAAAATAAAGTTGTTTT
The DNA here is from genome assembly GCA_963277665.1 of Viscum album. Lineage (NCBI taxonomy): Eukaryota > Viridiplantae > Streptophyta > Magnoliopsida > Santalales > Viscaceae > Viscum > Viscum album. The sequence continues at coordinate 662,002,521 of OY728140.1, forward strand.
ATTTTTAGCAAAAATCTTCACAACATTCAACTTAACTTCTTCTTTATTGTTACTCATCCTTAAACCCTACAAAAAATATTTATAAACAACGAATGAGCACAAATGATTAATAGAGGACACTAAATAAAAAAATCCTTCAGTCCATAGAAAAATATGAAAACCCATAAAATATGTACCATTGTAAAAATATTTTTTGAGTACATGAAAAAAATAACATCATACCTAAAAATATAAACTTTTTTTTCAAATAAAACATTTAAAACCCATACTAGTAAAATATAAACAATTTTTAGGAAACATAGATCATTATATTCATAATACATGTTAGAAAAAAATGGTGCGAAATTAAATCAAAAGGATAAACCTCTATCATTAACTCAATACTTTCCTTTGAAGACATGAAACATTAAGCAATGAATTGGTGAGATATATTGGGCTCACACATACTCTTCTATTGTATAAGTGGTATTGAGTTTACCTATCCTTTCATTCGTTTCTTATTCACATATCATATAAGATGTATTAGGTTCCCCAATTTTATAAGATATATAAAGATTTGCCATAATCATCCATAATTCTCATTTACCATGTCATAAATAATTTTCCTTAGATTTCAAATTTTCATCTTAAAACGAATGAAAAATTCTTTTAAACCCTTATGAATTTTTAGATATCGAAATACCATTTTCTTTTAAAATCCCATTTTAAGAAAAATACCTAGAAAAATGGGAAGAATGTATTTTATTTAAAGAAAACATAGAATATTATAATGTAATCCTAATATTAAATAATGGTTTTTGTATAAATAAAAGTTTTTGATGTCGTATAAGTTAAAAAAATAACATTATTTTTTTCCATTTGTAAAAAAATAAAACAAATTCATAAAAGGATTAAACATGAAGAACATAGAATTAAAGTAGAAAATAGAATTTTTTTTTATAATTTATTCATTTCCATTTAAATACATCCATAAAATAATTTTGATAATATTTATATGGATTAAAATGTTTTTGAGAAAAATTATTTGAAACATCTAACATGAGGTTTCATGTTAACTTGTCCCTTACTAGAAATATGACTCTTCATGTATGTTTTTTATCTTCCAAATCATAAAATTATATTAATTATTTTTTTATTAAGAACCTTGTTAATGTTTATTTTTTCTTTAATTTTATTTACTACCATGTTATATATAATTACTTAATAAATCAAGTTTATGTCGAATGTTTTGATGATATTCACGTCATATGTCTAAAACGACTTTGGTAAGTTTATTAGACTGAAATACATCATTATAAAATCATCTATAGAATAATAGTCATGAAATAATTACAATTCTTAGTAAAAACTTATAATTTTTAAACCATATAAGAAAAATGGTTATGAAAAATGAAATATGTTACAACCATGGAGATAGAATGTTGTATATACACGTGAGAAGAATTTTTATTTTTCAATGAAATTGATTGAAAGAAGGTATTTATAATTATATCATTAAAAAATTATTATTATACCATAATTATCAAATTATTAATTTAAATGAAATTATATACAACAACAATCTGTTGTGGTTTGGAAAAACGAATCATATCACTTCCTGGAGGTGGTAATTCACAAGTACACACGAATGAATTTATCTTTTTTAAATAGAAAGAAATGTAAGAAAATATATGATACAACATATTCCTATAATGATAACTATTCCATTTATATTATATATATTCATTAAACCATTCATTATTTCAATCAATGAGAGGTGGTGATGGAAAACATAATACATTGGATTACGAGGTGGTAGCCCACCATACACATGAATAATGGATTTATATCCCATTTAAAAGAACAATGATAAGTATATAGGTTATTACATAAAAATAAAAAATACAAGTATAAGTAACATAATTTGTTTTATTTAATTATATTTTAATGATATTTTAATGAGTTAGAAGAAGAAATAAAATTAAAACATTCTGTTAAAATATGTACCTCTTTTTTGGAAAACCCCATTTTATTGGAAACATAATCAATATAATATTGAAATTCTTCATAAAATAAAGCATATATAATTTTTTAGTTATTATAGGATGGTATTTGGGTAGGTATTGGATGAACTAGACTATTTACAACATGTTAGGAAGTGTGGAGAAGAAGTTCCCTTTTAAATGTGTGGGGAAGGGAAATCTTGGAATTCTTTAAAGTATTAAATTAATATAAATTAATTTTCATCTTAAAGTGGATCCAAATTTCTATAATTTAAATTTAAAATTATTATTACATGAAATAATCTCATATAATACAATTTGGACAATTGTAGAATAGGCTTTCACGCTTATCTCTTTATTTTAACCTCACATTAATCCTTTTGACAATTACAAGGATATCAATGATTTTTATTCTCTAAGGGTCAAGAAAGATAATATAAGAACAAAAAGGAACAATAAATGGATCATGGATTGTATTTTAAACCCTTTTCCATTATATTTTACAAATATAGGCTTTTTATGAATTTCAAAACATTTAATAAAATATATTTTATAAAAAAATATTTTAAATATCATTTTTTTGAAATATGTGGAATATTATAATATAATTCATTTATACCAAATTTAAAATTGTTAAAAAATGAAATCTATTCTAATATAAGGATTTTAGAGTCTAAATTTAGTCATCCAATCAAATTTATACAAGTTTTAATAATATTTTAAACCTTGCATTTTGGTTTAACCCCTTAGTTAATTAATTTGATCATTAACTCTGATAATTACATTATTAATGTTAAAGGGTTATAATTTTACTCATAAGTTAAAAATTAGTTCATAAATGCAAAAGGGATGAAATTTTATACCATTTATAATCCTAATACTCTAATTTTAATATTATTATACCTTTTAAATTATTTAATATAGTAAATTTCACATTAAATTATATAATATATTTTTAAGAACAATTCACATAATGTGAAAATAAAACAATATGAAGGTAATAGAATTATAAAATAAAAATTTCAAATATCTATAAAATTATTTATTTATATTCAAAATTTTAGATCCCCATTAATCAACCAAAAAATTATTACATTTATAATTTTTAAAATCATTTAGATATTTTCTCAACTACTTTCTCAAGCACTACATTAATGTTCCATAGGAGTTTATGTTAATTACTTAATCACTAAAAATTAAAAATAAATTAATATAGACAAAATTTTATTCATATATAAAATAATCATTTAAATCGATTTTTTTCCTTGTGACTAAATTTTTTAGATATTAAAAGTAAGAGAGTGACATTTTTTTTATTAATATATATAGAAAATAATATAAATATGATAATCAGAGTAATGTGGCAATAAATTTACCCATTTTAATATATAATGTGTTAATGGTCAAAAAATATCAAATACAATAAATACAAGTGTTAAGGAGAGCTTTAGACCTTATCATATTATTGTTAACCTTAATTATCTGATTTACCATTGTTGAGATAATAATTATTTCCTAAAGTTACTATTCATAATGAAAAAAAATAAAGGGTCTAAATTTACCATACTTATACCTAATTATTATGAATATGTAATAAAATTTTCAATTTTAATGTTATATAAGTGGAAGAAATTAATTTTTGATTTAAATAAAAAACCCAATAAAGAATAGTTTTTTTAAAAATATGTATTTAATCCCAAAAATAAATATATAGAAAAATAAGGCATAATTATGATTAATATGTAATTGAATAGATTATTTATATTAAAAAAGGTATTATTTTACTTAAATATAAAATGTTAATATATTATTAATTTATTTATTTTAATGAAATTTTATTTTATCACAAATTAATGTTTTTACTATTTACTAAGAAATAAATATTTTTAGAAAAATAATAAACTTTCACCATAAGATAATTTTGATATAATGATTTAAAAAATTTATTTAATTTTTTAAAATTAAACTTCTCAAATTTATAAACGAATCTTTTAAATAAAACATTTTGATATATGAAAATGAATTTAATATAAATAAAAATATTTCCTTTTTGATTGAAAATTTACTAGATATTATTTTAAAAATTAGGTAAAATCTAATTTAAAATTAATTATAATGAATTAAATTGGTTTACTATTTAATTTATTTGAGTTTTTATAATAAATTTTATAGAATATATTTTGGATTCAAGATATGGTGGTTGGAAGACCGTTTAATTCATATGGACATAGGTCTTCTGATCATGGGTGAAAATCCAGAGAATATGGAGAGTTTATAATGGGAATAGTTAGATAGAAAGAAACTAGACTTGGTGATAATGTATTTGGAAAGGAATATTGGATTCAATATTTTGGAAAAGATGATTATAGAGGTGGTTATGAAAGAGTTACCATAAAAGTTTAATAAATCAACATCACTTAACAATTCTTTCATATTATAGTTATTTTTCAGCTTTTGGTTGATAGAAGTAAGACTATTGAATGATCTTGTAAATTAATTCAACATAGTCTATAGATAACTCGAATAATTTAAGGTAACATTCTCAGATAGCCAATCTATCCTACTCTCATAGTCTTAACTTGCAAAGAGCTTGGTTGGTATGCTGATTGTGGTTAATAATTATAGAAGAAAATCAGAATTGGTGTTTGGGGATAACTGAAAAATGATACTAAATAAGGAGTTTATGTGGTGGAAATTTTAAATACTATATGATAATGTCCCCAATAAATATAATAAATTTGTTCACCTCAACCGATGCAATTCTATCAGAATAAATCATCGTAATACAAATGTTGTGAAGGAAGTTAGAGATAGTCAGCTGGAACTGGTCCTACATTCTAAAGTTATAGGAATAAAGGGAATATTATGAAGAATTTGAAAAGTCAAAAGGAGAATAAAAAAATGATATTATTTTCTAGTAGTTTAAATTACTCCATCTATGTAGAAGACAACAAAAATTCTTACTACGTTTTAATACATTGGTAGAATATTGAAATATTTTCATTCATGAATCCTATCATTCCCCAAGGAATTAAGTATTCATGGAAAATTATATATCTTGGAATTTTGGTAATGTTTATCGGGTGGATGGTGATGGATTGGAAGTTGTTACAAAATAATATGTCAACATCTAAATTAAGAGTGTATGATTACTGAAGCTCACACAATTAAGGCACATCTGTAGTATATGGAAAAATAATATTTCTATCAGATAACTCTGTTAAGAAGGTTATGGAACTACCTTTTAAAATGGGGTATGTAAAGTTACCGAGGGATCAATGGTGATTGTGTAAGGCGATAAATATATAACTATAAACTTGACCAGATATTCAAATGGAATTGTATTTTTCATAATTATATCATTTGATGATCCTAAAGTATGGAAATAAAGGCTTGGTTACCGCAATAAGAAAATATTAAAGGTTCTAACATTGAAAGGAATACTAAATATTGATTTTAAAAAATCATAAAATGTGAAATTCACATGTTGGAAATGTATAAAATGATGTCTTTCAATTTAGATGGATCAAATTCTAGATATATGAATTAAAAATTGGTTCACTCAGATGTTTGGGGACCTAGCACTGTTCAGACTTATCATGGTTCTCTATATTTTTTTAACTTTATTAAAGGTTCTACTTATAAATTTTAGATTTACTTTTTGAATTATTTGTCTCATTTAATTCATGTTTTATTTCAACATAAAGATTTGGTGAAAAGGGAATACAACTGTAAATTGAAGTGTCTTTGATTAGAAAACATATACGAGAATACTAGATATAGCTTCTATAATTTCTATAATAATAAGGGAATATAAAATGAGATCATGGTGCTTGAAAATCCACTACAAAATGATGTTGTAGAGAGGATGAATTAGAATTTTCCTGATAACATATATTAGTATAAGGTTGAATTTGGTAATTACTAAGGGATTTTGGTTGAATCACTCAATTTAGTATCATATCTCATAAATAGAAGTCTATCAATGATAGTTTGGCTGGATATTTCCGTGGAGTTATGATTTAATATTTGATCAGAAGTTGTCTGTCTAAAATTATTTGGTAGCTTGTATTATGTTCATGTTGATTCTAAGGACTATCATAAGCTAGAATCAAAATCTAAAATGTGTTTGTTAATTAGATATGAAGATGAAAATGTTTGTTATATACTATAAGACGATGATTGGTTAAGAATCCTCAGGAGGGAAGTTTTTCTCTTTATTGAAAACGTTTTTTGGAAGGAATTGAATTTAAAAGGAAATAAATTTTAGAAATTAAAATCAACTATTGAAGTTTATAATTATTTGAATAATATAATTGAAATATAAACACATAAAAAATGATAATGAGAATAATAAAATAAATAAAATTATTGGAAAAAGACCACTATATTAAATTTCAAAAAAGTTCAACGGTAGATGAAGCTCAGGTGGGAGTAATAAAAGATAAGGCTCTAAATGTTAGATCCAAGAATATTAGTTCACAATAGCCTACTCAATTGTGAATATAAACTAGAGTTTGAAAAGTGGATCAGAGGTTTGTGAATTATATACACTCTCTACCCTAACTTGATTTTAGAGAACTAAAATTTCTAAAATATTCAGTGTCACTTAATGATGAAAATTAGTGGAAGTTATTTATGGATAAAGAGATGGATTAATTGAAAGCGAATGGATCATGGGGGTCAATTTATTTGTAAGATGAAGATGAATACAAGAATAAGTGTGGTTTACAATTGAATGTATATTTTTATGGAAATAATATTTATAAATATTTGATTGAGGTAATCGGTTTTCAACAAAATGAAGAAGTTGATTTCATATAAATATTGTCAGTATTGGTTAAAAATTCAGCTATCTGGATGGTGTAGATTATTGTAGCATCAAAAAATATATTCCTCAAATAGATGGTTGTTAATACATATTTCCTTCATGGTGATTTAGAGAAATATATATACATATATACATAAATTAACCATTAAATTTCATGGTAGAAAAAAACCATAACATAGTTTCTATATTGAAAAAAATAATTTATGGTTTAAAAAGAGAACCACAATAATTGAATTTGAAGTTTAAGTCATTAATGTAAAATGAAGGCTTCTAAAGTTACTACACTAATCATTATTATTATTGAAATAAATGGGATGAAAAAAATTCATCATTATACAATTTTATATTAATAGTATGTTTGTGGTTGTACTAGATGATATGGTGATTTATAAATTGTATTTTATGTTTTTTGGATTCTTTAACCATAATTATCTAGGTAAAACCAAAAATATATATAGGATGAGTATCTAGAGATATAGGAAAACTATAACATGGTTTCTATTGAAAAAATATTACATTTTAAAAATCATAAAATGAGTTTGAATGATCATATGTGTACCATTATAGACTCCTCTTACTGGACACTTTACACTATCAAAGTCCCATGAACATACAATGGAAGAAGAACACTAATACATGAGCAAAGTTCTTTACTCATTACTATTAAAAGATTAATATCTTAAATGATATTCACTTGGATGAAATAAAAATTTTCATGGGGCTTGTGAGTTGATTTATGTCAAAGCATGACAGAGAACGCAAGGAATGTGTGAAGTTTATTATTTGATATTTGAAAGGAATTTAAGAGATAAAATTTTTCTTTAGAGAATAATGTCTATTTGAAGGATTTTTTACTCATAATTCATTGGATATTTAGATAACCAAAAGATACAAAATATATTTGTGTTTAACATTGGAGGAATAAAATTATGTTTAATGTCATGATTGTAGAAATTGTTTATGTTAAGTACAGTTGAAGAAGAGTGGGTAGTGGAGAAAAAACCTGGTAATGATATAGCTTGGTTAAATAAATGATTGAAAGAGCTAAAAAGAAGTAAGGAAGAAGGAAATATATAATTTGATAATCAAGGTTCAATTTTTTTTAGTAAGATATCTATTTTTTCTTTCATGAAAAAAAATATCATCAAGAAATTAGACTACATTAGAAATTTTCTTGAGGTCAATGTGTTTGTTCTCTAGAATATAATAGGTAGCTAAAATGAAATGGAAATGTTCAGAAAAACCTTATTTTATGAATGTATAAGTAAGAATCACCCTGCAATAGGAATTGTGTAGATAAAAGGAGAATATAGGAGCACTGTGAACTATGGAATGATAAAGGAAGAGTGTTTTACAAGAAGAGTTACCATAAGTGTTTCTCAAGAATAAGTATTCAAGTGGGAGATAATTGGTATATAAAGCCTATTTTTAATTTACTAGAAGCTTATTCATTATAAATACACTTACAATAATTTCAATAGGTTAAAGATAACTAGCCTCGGTGAGCAATTATTGATATTTTATCTCTTCCAAAAAATGTTGAACCACCACAATTTATCTCATTGGATGTATTCATGAATGGTATTGGATATTTCTAAATCTATATAGTATGATTTTTTTGAATGAAGTATATATAAGTGTTTCCCTGAGAAATAATTTTAGGACATCATTATTATGGGTGATAACCACAGATATTCTATATGGAGGATCTCCATGAATGTGGGATGGTAGTGTGACTTGGATATGGAATTTTATTTAAAAGTAAGTGGGGATTGATGCGTTTTTGACGCTAGTTGAATTTACAATTCACGGTTAAAGTAAATATTGAATCAATATTTTAAAAGTAATTAATTTTTTACTGTATCTTACTGAATGAAATTATTATTTTATGGGTAATATTGTATTTATATTAATATAAAATGCCCTAGTGATTCCACTCATGTATGTATAATATCCCATCCAAAGCATAATAAATGATCCTATCACTTTTTTTATTTACTTCTTTTTATGTCACTAGAATGATTTTGAGTTTTTCTATAGTCTATGAATGGTATATAATGTGTACTGGGTAGGTTGTAGTGAATTTTTTACTTTTGGTACACTGAATCAGAGGTGAAGGACAATTTTTGGTGGTTTCATTTCTACAATACATATCCTATATTGTTTGAAGTTATGATGGAATATGGTTTCTCCTAATGATGTTCTTATGAGAAGAACATATCTGGGTTCCCTTCCATAAAATAAAAACTCTAAAATGTTCTACTCGATTTTTAAAACATGGTCACACATTTTACACTAACCATGTACAAACTAAATTACATAAAAAACTTCTCTATTTCTATCCAATTTCAAATATAAGTAACCTATAATAAAGAGTTAAAAATAAAAAATCGAAAAATCATTAAAATAATAAATAAATTTGAGGTTATGGTGTGATATAATCCTAAGGAAATAAAATAAAGATCCAAAAATAAAATTTTTCAACCCATGAATATGAGGATAATTTTGATAAAATACGATGATGTGTTAGTAAACACACCATAAAAAGAAAAAAAGGTTCATAATATAAAATAAGAACCAATGAATGGAAATTGGAATGAAATAAATTTATGGATATCATAATATTTGAATTATGAATCATTTAAAAAGAAGTTTATGGAAAAGGATTGTAAATAGCAAAAAATTAAATATAAATGACAATATAATAAATACACAGGGTATAATAAAACCAAACTTAAAAGGAAAAAGTCAATGAAAATGGTGTACGACTAAATGAAATGAGATAGATTTAATAAAAACCCTTACCCAGGATTCCTTATTACTAGGATATAAACAATCTTATTTTATAATAAACATAGACACATTAATAATATATTTAAACCTAATTTATAGATTTTTTTTACTTTTTTATAAATATTTTATATTAATTTATTATATAGTTAATACTTATTTTTATCTAATATTAATCAACAGTTGTTTGTAGTTGTAAATGTTCTTGGTATTATTTGGTATAGAAGACCTGGTCATCATTATTTTCGCATGAGTTAATAATCTCCATAATAGTAATTGTTTTATAATTATATTTACATAATGTGTTTTCAGGTTCCATGATCATTCCATATAATTTTCAAGTATAGTTTTCCAAGATGAAATCCATAATGCATGTGTTTTTGTAAATTTTGACAATCATGCAGTGTTATAATAATAACATGTTAAATACTAATATTAACATTATAGAAACATTAAGAAATAATTATTTCATTATTAGTATCATATGATACCATAAATTATGTTTCCATAACCATATAATTTTATATGTTTACAATATCTTAAATCTTGGTGGTAAACCGACCCAAAAAAGAACAAGATATAATCATAGGATGTGTATGATTATGACGTGAGTTTATGATAATATCATCACTTTAGAATTATAAATTCATTATTTAGATGTTATTAGACTGATAAATGAGTATTTTTAATATTTCAAGGAAGGACATAAATGAAAAATAATGATAATATGTTATTTGTTACAATGAATAATACAAATCTTCTCTTGAAAGACTTATTTGTTTAAAAGGATTTGTTGTATCCTTTTCCAAAAAAAGGGATAAAAACATGATGATTGGTATTTAGGGAATAAAAATTGAAATAAAAATTCTATATAACTAAGAAATAGGTGTATTTTATATGATAAGTAAAATTAAAAAAATGAAGAACAACTCATTACTTACTTTGATGATATCACTCATTCTTGCAACATATTCCTTCAGAATAAAGAAATCAGGCCTCCGCCTTGGGACCAAAAGCTATCAAAAGTAAAATAATAAATTATAAGAGTCAATTTTAGTAATTATTAAATACAAAATTAAGGATATTAGTGGTTTAGAGTGGGTGGAATAGAGAACCTTTATTAGTGAAAATGAGGGACATTTCCTTAGAAATATAAGTTGGGTAAAGGGAAAGGAAGGAATCACATGAGAGTTAAGTGAGTTAGGTAAAAACATTTTGGTTATAATTGTATTATTGATTACCAAAAAAAAATTAATTATAAATTGTTTAAATATCAACTTAATTATTCAAAACTTTAGCTATGTTAATTTACCCCCTTTACCTCTTTATTTAGTTATTTACCACGGAAAATATTTTTTTACCAAAAATATAATATGAACCATATTACCTCATTTTGATATGATGATTAACTATTTAAAATCCATTTTATCTATTTAAAATTATATATTTGATAAATTTTACTATCAAAAGAAATCATAAAATATATTATAAAACTAATTTGAAAAAAATAATGAATTTTTTAGAATTTTAAATTCTTATTCTTATTTCATATTAATTATTAACCATTAAACAAGTGATACAAATATTTTTTATACTTATAAAATAAAATTTTAATAAAACCATCCTTAAACCATGATATATTTAGTTTGTTAAAATAAAAATTCATAAATCATAAAAAATTGTCATAAAAGTATATTTTTAAATTCTAAATGATTTCATTATTATTTAAAACTAATTAATAATAAATATATGTATGTTAATATATATGAAAAAAATTTCATTCAATTTCGTAATCAAAATATATGAAATTTAAATTTTAATTAATAACACAAAACACAAGAATTTTTTTTTAATAATAGCAGGGGAAATAAACTTTTTTAAAGAAAGGATAAACATATTTTTAAATAGTATTTATAGGTAACCCTTACATGGCCTGAAGTCCTAGTGGCTCAAAGTCTAATTGAATGTTTTTGATGGCCCAATGGCCCTGTGACCCAAAGACCCATACTGAGTAGTGAAGGTTCAAATCATGTATTCAATATTCTCTTTGTGACTTCCCCCTTACCATCGACTATTTCATTGCACTACCCCACTGTGAAAAAATTGGCAGATTCCCCCTCTTTAAAACTATGTCTTGGTAGTGGGTCAGATTATGGGTTCTAGTGCATCCATTTCACATTCAAGCTTCCCACCAAGGAACACCTACGTTTCTCATTGCCACGATGCCTCCAAGATGCGTCAATTCACATTTTTGGTCATCACCATTCACATGATGTGTCTCCCAATCTACCAAGAACCATCATTTTGTGCAACCTTTTTTGATTCCATTTAAGATAACCCCTCTTCCCCATGTAGTAAATGGCCACATGATAGGTTCCAACACACCTATCACTCTTTCATGTTTCCCACTCGATGATGCTTTCTGAATCCAACATAGAATTCTAAAATTATGGATTACCATAATCAAATGTTAACATTTTGTGTCATCTATTTCTATTTTCTCGATCAGAGGTCCTATTGTTCAAAGGACAATAGTGGACCAAAGGCCCAATACTGTGGTCTATGGGTCCAAATCAGGTGAATAGTTCTGATGTTGTAGTAACTTATACAATACATAATATAGTGATTTCTATAGTACTCAAAAATTAAACCCCTTCAGGGATTTGATCCGAGGAATTTGGAATTCCAAATATGTTCCTTTACTACTTGGTAAATGGATTATTTTCATGTAACACAAAATAATTTTTTTAAATAAAATATTTTTTTGATAATGAATAATTAAATTTGTATTCATTTTATAAACTTAATTATTTAATAGATTTTATTTATTTAATTTACTTCCCATTCCATGAATTTTTTTAGTAACTTATATTGATATCATTATTTAAGAGCAATTAATTTAACAAGAAGGGATATTTCATAAAAAATTATTTCATTAGAATAAAAGGAATTTTTCAAATGAATTTTTTTCTTTTTTTTACCATCTAAAATTATATATTTTATTTCAAATAAATTAGTTATAAAGTTAGAAATAGGATTTTAACATCTAAATGGACCTTATTTATATCATCTACATATTGGTAATTACCAACTTATAACATGTTTACAAGTATTATACCCAATGGTTATGTACCATTGTATAACAATCATAAAATGGATATATTTCACCTATTAAATTTTACAAATCCATCACATTCTTACACTTTAAGTCACCCTTCTCATACATGTAGTGTTTCTTTTTGATTTGAACAAATTTTTACTTTAATCACAATATTTTTTTCTCATTGTAGGTTTAATTATACAAACAATGACACTCAAGGTTGAAGATGAGCCAATAGAATTACTAGTTGTAAAAAATTTATTTTGTACCATTGTATTTAATTTCCTTTTAACGGATTTAATCATCCATGGTATGTAATAATCCAAGTCATCTAATACTATGTTTCATGTACATTTGTTGTAATGTAATATTATTAGCAAATAAATTTTAATTATTTGGTTCATATATTATATGACTTTTTTCATACTCATGATTATATTCATTATAAATAATAATTAAAAAGAAAATAAGTATGTAAAATTGATATTTAAATCAAGGATGTTAAAACTATGATTTTCCTCACCCTCAGGAACATAGGGAAGAGAAAATTTGTGGTGGTGTTCATTATCATGTTCATTGAGGTATATGGGTAAAACATGGTATGATGAATCTAATAGAGTTTCCATGTCTAGGTGAACTATTCATTATTAGAGGTACCATTTGTATTTATTATAACACGTATTACTACTTGTTTTATTTGGAATATTCATAATCCCATCTTCATATCTACCTTTTTCCAATAATCAGTACTCATGGTGGTGAGACTTATAGTTTTCCTAGTATGAACTATGAATGATAGATGCTATTATATATTATTTTAAGTGATTCACAGTTGTGAGATGATGATGGTAAATCATTATTCGTTAAGGAGTTCTTATTTTTGGGATAAAATAATATAATGTTATTATTTTATTGTATTGGATGTGTTTTTTGATAGCTAATGTTGACTACATCCACAACAAGGTTTTTTTTACTTTTTTATAGAAATTTAATATAAAATATTTATTGGTGCAAAGTAATATTCAATTGATTATCAATATGTGGAGATTATTTATTCTCATATGACAGAACTAATACAAGGATAAATGGAGGCTTACAAAATAGTGTTTCTAAGTTATTTTAAGGATTTACCTAATGATTTTATCAAATATGTTTTCATGTCAATCCTTTTAAATGAATTCATGTTTTGGATAGAATTTCAACCCTATTTCCTTTTAATTTTTATTTATCCTTATTGGATAACACCCTTTGAGTTGTGTGAGTTTTATACTAAGATTAATTATCTATTTGAAAAGGGTTTCATCCATCAAAATGTGTCACCTTGGGATTCTTTTAAGGTGTTCATGAATAAGGTGAATGAATGTATGATCCCTGTGTCAATTGATTTTGGATAAATCAAGTGACAAGGAACAAATTTTATCCACTATAGAGGATTGATGTTTTCTTTTTTAGTTGAATGGGTGAATCTGAATCTCAAAGGGAACTTTTATTTCAGGTTATAATTAGACGAGGCTAAAGGAAGATAGGATCCCTAAGACCATCTTAGATTTTATTATAAACACATCAAGTTCATGTTAATTCATTTTGGTATTATAAATACCCTAGATATTTTCATTGTACTAATGAAATCATAATTTAAGGATATCTTAGATTAGTTTTTAGTAGTGTCCATTGAAAATGTTCACATGTTTTTGAGGCTAGAGGAAGATATGTTGAGCCATTAAGGGTTATTCTGGAAGTTCTCTATTAACTTTATATCTATGTAATGCTTTATAAGATTATGTTCTAGATGTAAAAGGATCATATTCTTGGCATGTTGTCTCTCAATAAGGTGTTTATGGGGATTCTTTAAATATTTAAGTGTTTGTTTATTAGGTAGCTCCATGAATGTTGTGGATACATATAGTTTACTGGGTTTTTTATTTTCAAATGTTGAATCCTTTGAAAACAATGGTGATGAAGGATGTGGAATTTGTATGGAAAAAATCCATTTTTTGTTGTATCTAAGTATCTGAAAGTAAGGTTGATCAATAATCATGTTCTTAATATTGATGAAGAGGGATTAAGGTTGTAAGATTTCATTTATGATTATAATATTGGTTTATGTAGTCTTATAAGGAATTATAGGATAATGATCTACTATAGGCCTTGATAGATATGTATTCATGAAAATCACAATAATACCTATGATCTTGATCTTTTGAAAAGTATGTTTTCCATAAATTTGTGATGACTCTACCACATTGATGAATGATTTTTGTAATGATCTGAACCCAAATACCACCCGAATAGTGCAAAATGGGCCCAGTGTTACAACCTTAGGCGCACCTCCCCAAACACCAAAGGATGTCGACTAGCAGTGAGGGTCTTATAGGTATAGTGGGGAGACTATACCCTCTTGGAGGATAATAATGGTACTGGTCCGAGCATAATATAAAACTAGAAGACTCTGCAGACCCGAACCAGACCTATATAGTGGAAGCACCATCAATATAGATAAATACATGAAGAAATAAATAAAATCAACAACAACAGAAAGTAAACACAATAACTTGCTGATCACTTGTAACTACTACCAAACAATAAACATGCATCCAAAGCTGGTCATACATATCCATATGTAAATGGACACAATGGCTAACCAACTATATCTACAATAAAATGGTAAGAATACCGATACAGGAAAGAAGGAAAAACAAGGTAACCTACAGCTAGGCAAGACATCAAGGTCCATACAATCTCCATACAACAACTAATTCAGTCCAACTCCTGAAGCTAACCTCTTTCCTACACGCAAATATATAAAGTCTACACCCATCCCGAAGGGCCCGTGTAGGGTGTGAGACAAATCTAAGTAGTATACCACCCAACAGTGCGTACATAATATTAGTGTTTATGCATACATGCATTTATATGATAAATAGTAAACAATACGATGCACAAAACCAAACACAAACTCCACTGGTACTCTACAGCCACCATGGAGTGTCACCTGCTTCGGCCAATGCCAGAATCTCTGTCCTTTAACCTGACACCATGTTCCCCCTGACATCGTGTTTTCCCATACCTGTACTAAGATCTTGAATGACTCTAAACAAAGTAATCATGCCTTACCAAATTAAACATACCAGTTTTAAACAAAGAAGACTAATTATAACTATTTTGCACCCTGGGACAAAATTTCCCAATAAGCGTCGGCCTGTTAGACATGCCTACTCATGAAATATAGGTAATTTGGCATGCCCAAAGGAATCCCATGGGTCTAAAAATTAATTCAATATGTAATAGATGATAAAATAGGTTTAGCTCTAAAATACCCAAGAACGTGCCAAAGATCGTGCCACCCAAACATCCACAAAAACACAAAACAAGGTATAAACTACCTACATGAGACTCATAGATGTAGGAATGTATGATATCAAGCTCTAATTTCGAAACCGAACTTTATAAATGTAAATTTCCATCAAATCCTGGCTATTCCACTTGGATGGAAACTGCAAAGTGTGAGGCAATGATACTAGAACAAAACTGGGTGTGCGGGTTTAGATAGGCTGTTGCGATCCCGCATCCACCGAAGGATTGAAGAATGGACATCGGATGATGATTCTAGTGTAGTAAACGTTATTCGGAACTTCGGAACAGACCTGTTCTGAAGTTGGGGAAGAAGAAGCTATTTTCTGAAATAAGAGGTGATGCTCTTTCATTTAATATAATAAAAATAAAAATACATGGAGTGTACTAAAGGACTACATGGTGTGTAGTACCCTTGTATATACTATGACTTAAGTGGATGTAGACACATGTCTTGGACGCTCCATATGGGCCGACACACGGTTAGAACTCAGCCTGTACATAGGCGTAGGATACACGGTGTTTCAAGAAACACTATATGCTGTGTAAGAGGAAATTCCTACATGGTCATCACATGGAATTTAATCAGTGAGAACACAACCGATATATGACTAACTCATACATGGAATTTACTTTAGAGTACACGTCCTGTAATCTGAAAATTTCCACAACTTCCCAAATTTTCCCAGTTTTCTAAAAAACAAGTCAAAAATTATAACAGGGTCGGGATTTTGACCCTTTCTAAAAACCCGGGTTCTTACAGTCTCCCCACTTTAACATAGCTCATACCTGGGCTATCAAATGAAACCTAGGGATGAAATTGAACATACCACCTTGATCAAAGTAACCCAGACTCTCCCGGTCTCAGAATCTATGGCTATGTTTCTTAAGGGGATCCCCACCTTATGAATTGCCAAATTCTGTCTCAACCCTACAAAAAAAATCAAGGGTTCACTGACCTATTTGTAGACTCATGGTCCTCTCATGATGTATCATCACCCCAACACCTTGTTGGTTCTCTCTTGTCTTTTACAGAACCCAATGTATCCTGCACTGCATAGGTGTCCACCTCCATGAGGTCTTGCATCCAGTAGATGCTCAGAAACAAACCTCGTTCCATGTAACTCAATTAACCCACATCCCCAATGCCCCGATGCCCAAGGCACCTCAAGTGATCCACATCCTCAATTCCCCAATGACCAAGGGACCTCAAGTAACCCACATCATTGATTCCCCGATTCCACACATCTCATACATATAAATAAATATATCACGCACCCGATATGATGCCAATCCCACTGACCATCATCTGTTCAGTCAACATAAATCCTCAGTAGCTCATTCACTCAATGCGAACATGCCCTAGAAGGCTCATGCCAAAATAAGTACAAACAAAATGATCACGGCCACACCCGTGGTGTACCTCTAACTGTCATATGCTCACCAGCCTTCTCAGACCTTGACAGCTCCATAGCATGCACCTAGCCTGAAGTACAGCTGTCTAATGCCTGACCTCATAATGGCGCTTATACAGTCACCGACCACTAACCCCTCAGCTGGGTCCCACTATCTCTGTCACATCCTCTATGTGCAGTTGAAACTTGGCTACCCTCTCTTGGTACTGAACCTGAACCAACCCCAGATGCCACCATTTTTCATGGTCCCTGCCTGCCGGTTGTCTGTGAAGGATGCCTGTAGAACCTCTCAATTTTCCCAATCTGTCCACATATCTGGCACTCCTCTGATGGCCTATCGTACTGAGTCCAGACATGTCCTGGATGCCCACACTGAAATACGACCACTGAATAACTTCTACGAGGTGTTCTAGCTGAGTCCTTGGCCTGACTGCTCTACTGGAACTCATCTTGTCCTCGCTTCTTGCTGTCCGAACCAGCACCTGAAGCTGTCGGCCGAACAACCTGGGGCCTATCACTCTGGTTTCCCTCTACTATGAGCACCTGATTGAACAACTATTAGAATGAAACCAACCTAAATATATTCACTTGGATCATAATGGAGTGTCGTAAGCCATTCCCAAAGCGCCTCACCCTTGCCGCGTCATCGCTTACCATACCAGGTGTAAAGAGAGAAAACTCAGTGAATGTAGCTGCATAGTCCATGATGGACACATCTCCCTACTGAAGGCTCAAGAACTCTTGAGCTTTCTCTGCCCTTAGTGTCTCTGGGTAAATGTACTTGAAGAACCTATCCTCAATGTCTTTCCATGTTATTCCCTCAAGCCTGTGAGCCTGAACCTTCACATCCCACCAGCGCTTCACCGGTCCTCTCAGCATGTACATCGCCAGCTTTACCCTCCACCCTAGAGGTGTCTTGAGCTAATCAAAGATCATATGAAATCTCTCTATCTAGTTCTCATCTGCCTGCATACCACCCTCACACTAAAAAAATGGCGAGTGCTGCGACTAGAACTCCCACATCAGATATGCCATATATGGCTCTGTACTCTGCGCACCTATGTCGATCCCCTGCATGACACGTACTAGGATAGGTCAGAGCTGCTCATGGAGCCATGGTACGAACACTGCCAAACCCATTTTTTGTCCTGCCTGCACTGGATCCTAACTTGATTCTATCCGTAAGCCTGTACCTGGGGCTCCAACTCTGCCTGCACCGGATCCTGAACCTGATCCTGCAGTGCTATATCATCTCCCACTTGACACACCATCTGATTCGACTAAAAGGAACCCGCTGAATACCATAAATGGTTAGGCAAGAAAAATATATATAAAAATATATATTAAATGCAGATAAAAAAATAAGTAAATAGGAATCATAAAACAATTACCCTTACTCTCTCTTATCACAACCCATGCCCCTGGAATCTCGACCTCATGGCCTCCTTACTCTCCCTCTATAGAACCAAGTATCAAAATTACCTCAGGACATGCCTCTCTTGACAACTAACATTTCCTCAAACCGAAAACTGAGTCACCCAATCCTGATGATAAAATTCATCTCAACCATAGTATCCACCTGCTCGTACAAGAGCCAGACTCAAATACCCTACCACATGCAATTCTACAAAAATATAACACATGGAATAACACATTAAAATAAAGGATCAATTATATTATGAATTTCACCTATTCAAATTTCAAAAACAATACAAAGCATTGAAATTGATATTATTCACATTTCTTTATCACTCCACAAAGCATACATGCAGTTATGAAATTGAAATACCTTAAAAATGTGCCTTTCAAAAGCCAAACAATCATGCCTTGCCATACCGGGCCAAGGTCCAATTATCCTTTACCACACTCGGTCAAGGGTCAAATATCACAATCCATAACATCACACACCAAGTGAGCCACTGAGGTGGAAATCATATAAACTGTAATTTGAGCAAAAAGAAAATTTTAATTCCCACCCATGGAAACATGGTCCATCGCTCGTACCTGGGGATGCAGGCACCCAAAAACAAGCTAGAAACTCAGTTCCAACAACAACCTATCTCCAGTATACCATATCCCAAAAAGTAAAACCATCAAAAATAAAAGATAAGTCTCAATCTCATTAGTAGCCAATAAATCACTGCTATAAAATTCCTGTCAGGAACTCCTTTGATACAACTTTGTAACGACCCAGACCCGAACAACTACCCAAATAGTGCTAAATGGGTTGAGTGTTACTACCTTAGGTGCACCTACCCGAATGCCAAAGGCTGCTGACTAGAAGCGAGGGTATTATAGGTATAGTGGGGAGGGTATACCCTCTCAGAGGATAATAATGGTTTTGGTCCGAGCATAATATAAAATTAGAAGACTCAGCAGACCCAAACCAGACCCGCATAGCGGAAGCACAATCACTATAGATAAATAGTGGAAGAAATAAATATAAACAACAATAATGGAAAGTAAACACAACATCATGCTGATCACTTGTAAGTAATAGCAAACAGCAAAAATGCATCCAAATGAGGTTATACATATCTATATGTAAAGGGTGCCAATGGCTAACCAAATGTAGCTAAAATAACAAGGTAAGAATACCGATACAAGAAAGAAGTAAAAACAAGGTAAACTCCAGCTAGGCATGAACTCAAGGTCCATACCATCTCCATGCACAAACTAATACAGTCTAGCACCTGAAGATGACCTATTTTCTGCATGCAAATCCATAAAGTCTACACGCATCCCGAAGGGCCCATACTGGGTGTGAGATGAATATTCGTAGGATACCACCCAATGGTGCATACCAAATATTATTTTTTAAGCAGACATGAATTTTTAAGAAAAATAGTACACAGTACGATGAACACATCCCAACACAAACTCCACTGGTGCTCAGCAGCCACCATTGAGTGTCAACTGCTTCATCCAACACCGGAATCTATGTCTTGTAACCCGAAACCATTTGACCACTATCACCATGCGTCTCAAGTAATAGTATCTTTAAAGCACACCCATGAAATAGTAATTCAGAGGAATAGTGATTTCTATCATCAAATAAGTAACTGGAGGGACAATGATGTATACCCTCAAATAAAGTAACTAGAGGGACAACAATTTCTGCCCTCAAATAACTAACCGTTGGGACATCAATGTCTAACCTAAAATAATGGCGAGCCTCTTCCCCTACCCAATATCCTCAATGAAATTTCTGAAGGCTCCTCACCTTCTATGTGGCTTTCTATGGATAGCACCCCCACACCAATAGTACCTAAACCGCAACTAATGGGGGCCTCTATCCACACGAGTGGTCCAAACCACCTCATTATGAAGTCTCTCTATGTTAACACTACTCAAGTTCCAGGTGAGTGGTAATCACCAAAATAGTTCCCAAGACACAACACCTCAGGTCCCTGCGACCATTCCGCTCAAGTCCGACGACCTCACCATCCCAGTAACCCGGGCCTTGCCCAGCCTGACAGTCACACTGCCTCAAGCCGACATCCATGACACCCATTCCTGTGGTCATAATCACCCACCCAATGTAACTCGGGCCAAGCTCAACCTGTGATCAGAATCACTCAAGAATATCTAGGCCATTCATAACACAACCTAAAGGGTTCCAGCATATGCAATTCAGAAATTACATATATAACATTCTAAAAAAGTCGCATAAATAGTCAAAACAATATAAATAGTTGAATTTCACTAACTAGGTGTTGTCCCATACCATCAATAAGATCTTGAATGCCTATAAACAATGTAATAATGCCTTACCAGATTCAACATACCAGTTTTAAACAAAGAATACCAATTACAACAATTTTGGAACCCCAAACCATAATATCCCAATTAGCGTCGACCTCTCACCTATCCTTGCTCAATAAATATAGGAAATATGGAATGCACAAAGGCATACCATGGTTCTAACAATTATTTCAATATGTAATAGCAGATAACATGGGTTTATCTCTAAAATACCAGAGAACGCGCCAAAGGTTGCACCCCCCAAACGTCCACAAAAACACAAAAAAGGTATGAAACAACAAACTTAGACTCGTAGACGTAGGAACATCCGATATCGAGCTCCAATTTGAAGCAGAACATTATAGATCAACGTTTCCATCAAATCCTGGAAATTCCACTCGGATGGAAACTATGATGCGTGAAGCAATGAAACTGGAATGAAATAGGGTGCACGTGTTTAGCCTCACTGTTGTTATCCCGCAACCATTTATGGATTGAAGAACGAATGTTAAATGATGATTCTAGGGTATGAAACGTTTTTCAGAACATCAGAACAGACCTGTTCCAATGTTGGGGAAGAAGAATCCGTTTTCTGAAATAAGACGCGGCCCACATTCATTTATGCGAATAAAAATAAAAATACACGGCATGCACAAAAGGAATATATACCGTGTAGTATCCTTGTCCGTACTCCGACTTAAGAGGAGGTAGCCACTTGGATTGGATGATTCACATGGGTTGATACACTGCTAGAACTCAGCTGGTATGCATAAGGAGGATACACAACGTGTTAAACAATACAACACTCCATGTAGTAATAAATTGCTACATGGTCATCACAAGACATCTACTCTGCGAGAACATGGCCAGTATACAACTAACTCCTACAGGGAATGTACGTTAGAGTACAATGTGTGTAGTCTGATAATTTCCAAAACTTCCTAGATTTTTCTAGTTTTCTCAGAAACAAATCAAGAATTCAAATAGGGTTGAGATTTTGACCCGTTTTAAAAACCCAGGTTCTTACAATTTTTGGTCTTGAGAATTATAATTGACAATGATATTTTTCTCTCATGGGGAATTGAATAAGCATCTTAGGTGGTGGGTGGAGAAATTATAGTATTGCAACTTTGAGATATCTTATATAATGGGGAAAGGGAAAGTAATAGTAGAATTACTAATTAAGAAGACATAATGATATGGTTCTTAAGAGTCTAGAGATGTATGGAGGATTTTATAAGATCTTATAGAATTATATTAATATTATGGAAGTTGGTAGTAGTGGTTTCTTATATGAAATTACAATGAAATAAACATTGATGAAGTGGGTAGATGAGACTTAGCTAGGAGGTCCTAAGGAGAAGGTTTTGATGAAACTTTTCATCTATGGAGATTCTCTCAAGGTATTGTTAAAGGATGATCAATATCTATTTTTTGTTTTAAGGGATTGGTTTTTGTTCAATTAGAAGTTTGTTATGTGCATCTCCATGAGTTTCATATCTAATATTTAGCAATTAATCATGGTATATATAAGTTCTATACTCCTTTTATGAGTTAATTTTTTATATCTATGTATAAATATGATAGTGGTTGATTTCATTCCCTAGTGTTTTTTATTTTATAAATTTAAGGTTGAGAATTGTCTTCCCCCTAGTTTTCAATGTCGATTATATATTTTTAGCTGAAAGTGGGATGAAATTTTGATTGATTTCATTATTCGTGTTCTTCACGATATGGGAGTATTTAATTCAATTTGTGTGATTGTGGATTAGTGGATATATTTATCTCATTTCATATCGATTAGAGAGTTGAGCATAGTGTATTCTTTAGAGAGTCTATATATGGTGAGGATTGTTAATATTTGAGAGATTAAAGGGTTTTTCATCACTAATTGGAGTTTTCATTTTATTTTTTATATGTGTAAACCTTTAAAAAATTCTTTAGTATTCTAACCATGACTTAACACAATGCTCCATCCTTAGATATATGGTTAGATGGATTAGACTATCTATAAATTGGAATACATGTTAATATCTGGTGTTTAAGATTTTAAGGGATCATGGGTAAAGTGACTATAATTTATTGAATTTTTCTATAGTAATTCTGATCACTATTTCATTGATATGGAATCAATTAAAGTGTTGTATAGTATAAATTTTAGATCTCCACAATACTAGATCATGGTTGGTGTGTCAATGATTTTTAGATTTGATTTAGAGAATATTGTGATAGAGAAGGTGTAGGTGATTTAAGAGTGGATGAAAGATTATCATTTCCATTAGATTTCTTATGAGGGTTAGAGGAGGAAATCATTATATTTTGTGTTTAGTGAGAATGTGTTTCTAATGGTTTATCAAGTTTCTTGGGACCTATTTTGGACCCACTATGAGGGGGGGGGGTGAATAGGTGGTAATATATTTTTTGAATTATCATACTTAATCCAAAATCTAGAACCTGTTACAGATCATGATCTAATCAAAATTTCCTCAATTCCTCACCATGTGCAAAAATATGATTAAATAGATTAATTTACAAGGTTCATATCTAAATATTACTCTTTATTATGTAGGTTATACCCTCATAATATATTATATATTATCTCAAATAAGGATTAAACAATACAAAACCCAATTTTTTCTACCATTTATAGAATCCACTTGAAGATACAAATCTCTATAATAATGAAGATCCAATAAAGAAAGATGTTTTTCTTCTCCTCAATTTCTCCTACACCACATGATAATATAATATTACAAAATTAGTAAATATATCAAAAAACCATCATGTTTACTCTTTAAATATATTCAATATTTGATAATTATTTTCAGCCTGTTAGTCTTGAAAATCAACCATATTTTGAATAATATGGATCCTCAATATTCTGAATATGTACTCAGTAGATATTCTTCATCAATAAAGGTTTTCCTTGATCCAGACTCCACTATTATTTCTTCTTCATTATTAATTATCAGCTCTCATTTATTTTAGTTCTTCTAATTATTGTCTAATATCATATAATATATGAAATAGAATACAAAAATACATATTCAATTTTAAATTTTAATTTCAAATTAAAATTAAAATATTAAAATTTATTTATCTTCATATTCTAAATTAGCCTTAGGATCCTTGTCCCAATATATCCCCACTATTTAATTCTAATTGGAATTTTAAATAGGATATTATATCCACATATTTCTTAAATGAATCTAATTCATGATGGATCTTGAGTCTAAAAAAAATGAAAAAAACACTTTTATGAAACAAATTATTCTATTGTAGTGTGAGATGTAAGTTTAAAACAATAATTTAAATTGTCTAAACACATTATATCATATAAAATTAAATAATTTCTGGATATATTCAAAAGTACATTGGAAATAAAATGTACTCAGACTTATCTTGAGATGGGACCTTACTTTTATGGTATAACACCTTATTTCACCACCCTTATGGAATAACACATCTCTTGAAAAACAGTGGTCCTCTATTTTCTAATTCCACAGAAATCCTATCCCAAGCAACATTGTTTTGTGATATTAGTTCCATTGTGTTGAAATATCCTTTATATTCTACTTTTAGTTCATCTAGTTTCTCTATGGCATTGAGGCCTCTGATTAATAATCCCTTGTGACATGATCACAGAAACTACGACATGAGGTCCTATAGACCATTTTTCACCCAACATCATAATTTTACATCTCTACAACATGAAAAAGATTATATGATGTGATCCACATTTCTAATTTATTTATAAGGTCCGATATAAAATTTAGATCATTGTTACTACTTACATATTGTTGGCTGTATAATGATCTCTCATTATGTGATATCGAATCACTAAAAACTTGTTCAAGAATAATATTTATTAATTATACCAACATGCATAGATTCTTCATCAAGTTATAATCAATACTTCACCATCACAACAATCATTTATATGCCATGATTATTTCTTCACATAAAGTTATTCTTCAAAATATTGACTTCAATAAATAAATTCTATTATTGAAAACAAATAAAAATCATAACATAGAATAAAGAGTATCCCCATTTGTAATTTCTCGAAAGACCATTATCAATTATTTGTCAATATGTATCCTTCAAAGAATCCTTATTCTCCACATTATTGAAAATAAATAAAAAGTGGATGTATGTGGAAAATTCTCACCACATATTTCTAATCCTCCATTTTATCATTTTAAAGGGAGGAATGATATCACATGTTTCCTTAGAAGAGTTCCTTTAACTAATCCACTATATGTCTACCTGGTTTAACCTAATGCAGAATGCAAGAGAGATTTTATCAAAGTTATATAATCTACCAATAATAACAAATCAAGTGAAAAAATTATTATAATATTAAAATATAGACTAATGATAATATATTTATCAAAAATATAACAATCATATAAACACTTCAGAAAAAAAAATCAAAAGAATTCATGTGTAATTCATAATATAACAACACCCACCCCAGTAACTTGGAGGAATTGTCTATTTTATTACATTTTAATAGATACATGGAACCAAATCATGAAGGACAATATAATTTATAAGTTTTAGAGAACCATATTACACACAAGATACCCATTTTAGATTTGGGAAAGAAAATAGATCATAAAAAAGTAAATGATCATCATCCTTGAAACTCATTCAAAGAATTATTCTTTATATCATGGGGAATGAAAAAAGGGTGAGCTTATATTCTCAATAGTAGAAAATTACAATGAAATATGTCATGAATAAATAGTCATAATAATCTTGGAAAGGTAGATATCTGAACAAATAATCAATTTAAATATTTTGACTATTATGGTGAGGTAATGAAGAATCAATATTGTGATGTAAATAACTGAAACACATTCCATTTGATAAAAAAATGAGAATGAAATGCATCCATAGATATTATCATAGAGAAAATATCATGTATAATAATAATAACTAAATTCTTAATGATGTAAATTATTAATTATTGGATTGTCATGTTTCTGAGGTAGATGATACCTTTACCTTCAAGACCTTTCACAAGATGGATTAAAACATACTCGATAAAAACCAATCTGATTTGGTTAACTGATTTTTCTCATGAGACTACCGATGCATGAAGATGTTATCTATAATTACACCCCACCCATTTTATACCTTTCCATAGTATTCATAATATATCAAATAATTAATTTAATTCATAAACCATGTTTCTTATCATCATGTATTCGTATTGAGTATTGGATACAGATTTATCCACATTTTCACAATTAATCAATTAACATTCAAAGTGATCACCATATGTAAAAATAGTATGATAATTTATAAATAATAATAACATATATTAAATAATATGGATATCAAATAGAAAGATAATTTCCAATGAAAACTGATCAAAATAAAGTTATTATTTCTTGATAAAGTTAATAATCTAAAAATAAACTGAGATTGCACAATAACTTTTACCACTTGGTAGTTTTCGAGTCAAATATTATTGGATGAGATAATTCAAAGTGGAACATAAAATACCATGTAGTATGAATGAGTCATGATATTAAATGTCAATGTGGAAGTATATATACTCCATAAAAATGAGTTGGTGCATAATAATAAATATGTCTTAATGGAATGTAAATTGAGATGAAATCCATTACCACACACTTAGTTTTGGTTGTACATGCTTTAAAAGCATTTATAATTGTTTTGAAAATGATATTAACATATTAAAGAACCATGTTAAAATTTATAATATCATATATTATCCTTTTATAAAAAATTATTACACATTCATTAATAATATTTTATTATTTTCATTTTTTTGTGTTAATTTACTTGTTTTCAAATGATTGTTTCATTATGAAAGATCTGGTTCTTGTGAATATTATATAGTTATATCATCTAAAAAGTAATAAAAAATAAAAAATAAGCCTATTTTTATAAAAAATTTACTTTTAAAACCAATCTTGAATACTGGTTGTGAAAAATGAAGTATGTTACATTCATAGGGATTGTAGGCCGTACATATGCATGTGTAATGTTTCCATATTTTCAATGATCATTATAGAAAGAAGGTAAGATTTATTTTATAATAAAAGAATAATTATAATATCATATATAATATATTATATACTTATATATATCATCCATGTGGGGTGGTTATGAAAAAAGAGTCACGTCACTTTGTTAAGGTGGTAATCCACACGTACACGAAGAATGTTATCATCTATACAAGAGTGAAAAAGAAATAAAGAAAATGAGATATATAATATTTAAATAATGATAAATATTTCATTAATATAATAACTATTTCTTGTATATCACATATAATCATTAAATTTATCTTTATCTCCCTCCATGTAAAGCGTTATTAAAAGAAGAATCACATCACTCCGTGAGGAGGTAGTCCGTCATACACACAAGCGATGTTATCGTTTCCCACATGGATTGGAATCTAAAAATATATATATGATATAGTAACTAAATAGATATAAATATGTTATAGATATATTATATATAATTTATATCCATCATCATACGTAACCTTGATAGGTGTAAATGAAAAAATGGTTCACGAGGAGGTAGTCTTATATACACAGGAATGATGTTTTCGAAACCCTTTTTATGGAAGTGGAGATGGTTTTTGGCCATGACATTTTTATAAAAAATCCAAATATATGGAAGTTAATATAGATTATTTTTCATTATGTTTCAATAAAATTAAATTAGGTGAATAAAGAAGTAAAATAATCAGGCTTTTTGAAAAACATTACCTCTTCACTGGGCATCCTTATTAGGTTTTCACTAAAGCCTCCAAAAGATGGATTTATGTTGAAAATAAGGATTAAAAATTCAAGGGACTGAATTTTAGGAATTATTTTTGTTGGGACTATCCCAAATAAAGTGGTTTTGACATCTGAATATGTGAGGAGAGTGATTCCCCTTTTATAGTTGAAAAGAAATTCTATTCTTGTAAATACACAAAGCATTCACTATTGGGTGATCAAAATTTCCTAAATTTTATCCAAAATGTATAATTAAAGTGATTTTTGGGATTATAGAAATCAAAACACAATTAAATAAAATGTTTTGAATATTTTCCTTTAACTTATATGTTTATTTATTTTTACCATTTTGGGTTTTCACCATGAGAACTTGTATTTCTAACCAAGGTAATTTATACATTAAAACTACAATAAAATTTTATATATTATATAATTTGGACCCAATTATTTTAAATATAATATTTAATTTAAAAAATATTAATCCAATGTGTTTTTGAAATTAATTATAACAAAAGGACATGTAACATCCAAAAAAACCACTTTAGCCATAACCACACCGACAAAGTGTTTACTATTTAGTGGTTAATATATTCATTATAATAGAAAAATAAGTACATAAATTGAAATTATTTTATAATTATTATTATTTAAAAACAAATTTTATAAATATATTATTTTTTAGTGATTTTAATTCAATTAATGAAATATAATTAATTATAAAATAACCTCATTGTTAATTTTGAAATTATATATTTAAAATGAATTTAAAAATATCAAGAAAACGATGTAATTTGAATATATTATGTTCAAATAATTTCAAAATTCTATATCTCACTACAAAAATAATTCAACATAATAATTTTATCAATTTACTTAACTTTTAATATTTTTTGTATCATTTATTCTATTTAATTGTGATTAAATAATTACTGTGTTGTTGTTTCTTAAGCATGTAAAGAAATTATTTCAACTCAAAAAATTAAAAAAATTATCTTTATAAAAATATAATTTACATTTGATAATGATATATATATATATATATATATGAAATATGTTTTCCTTATCCTATGTCTTTATAGATATTAAAATAAAGAAAAATTTCTTTTGTGTCCTTTTCCTTAGTTAACTTATTATATGGGTCATTTTCAAATGAAGCTGGAAATAAATTTCATTATTTCATATAATTTGATTTCCAAGATCTAAATAAACTCATTCAATAAAATTATGATAATAAATTATTTCATTTTAACTCTTATCATTCTAGTTTAACCCCCAGTAAAACTATTTTTACCCTAACAGTAGTAAATAATTATTACTACATTCACTATTAATTTTGGTCAAAAAGTATGTTTAAATTACTATAAAATTTAAGTTATGATGATTTAAAATAATTTATCCATTATTAAAAATTCAATTCATATAATTGAAATTTTAAATTTAAATTTAATCCCACAGATGTGATGAGAAAGTTGGGATTGACTGTGGAAGTGATCAAATGCTTACAAAGTTTTTATATCTAAATTCAAAATGAAAATGATTCCAATATCCTAAATTGAATAAATTTATTTATAATTGAACTAATTTTATATTGAAAAATAATAAAAAAAAATTATTTTACATGATAAATTATTTAATTGAAAAGACAATTTTCAATTAAAATCCATTATTTTCACTATTCATCAGAAAATGAAATATTTTAGAAAAATCCAAAAAATTCATACTAAGATAATTTTTGTATTCTGATTTAAAAAATAAATTTTATTTTGTAATATAATTTTTTTAAAATTGATAGATTTTAATTTTAAATTATGTCTTCCAAATTTGACTAAAAAGAGTCCTATTTAAAACTAATGTTGTGTGAGTCACATTTTATCGATGAAATTAAAGTTCTTATTAAAGAAATATTTTATAATTTCATGGGGTGTTACACATAAAACTCACTTTTCCTAATTCCCTGATCATCCAACACCCCCATTGATATATATTTTATATTTTTATAACAATGTATTGTAAGTGAGATTCTCATACTTGATTTCAAAATTTCTATGGAGGTGTCCATATTTTCAAAAATATAACCATGACAACTTCGTACATTTTTATCCCTCTAAATGGATGAAATATTTCCTCTTCATCATGGAGTAGCAATACATTCAAAAATAAACCTCTTTGTTTTTGCAACATTATATCATAAATGAATTTCCCTAAATTATCTATATATCCGTATAAATAAAAAAGTGTAATAGAGAATAAGAATAGAAATTATTTATTCTTTAGAATAAATAGTCTTTAAGAGAGATTCCTCTCACCCTAGGTGGCTATTTTCTTACCATATCATCACTTTTCTTATAAAAAATATTAATAGGGTTTTCAATAAATTTATTATCTGAAACTACTTTCACATGTAGAAAATTGTTCTTTACATTAGATGAATTCTCATATACATTGAAATCATATTCTTAAAACTTTTAATTCCCTTTTCCTTAGAAAATAATTAAGATTGTTAAATTTTTTTCCAATTTTAATTGATCAATATAAATATCCAAGCATTCATTCTTTTATTTATTAGTCTTTTGGATTTACCAAATACTTTCTTAGTAACATTATCAAATATTTAATGAAATTCATTTATCTTTTAATTATTTTTCTGAATCAAATTTTTGGAAATTTATCTAGGTATCCCTAACATGAAATACTCATCATATTTACCCTTAAGTCCACATCTCACACAGATTTCTTATAAAATTCAACTCTATATTAGATAGATTTTTTTTAGATATGGTCATAATATTATTTCTCCTCATTTTCTCATTATAAACCCCTTGAATATTTTCTCTTCCCTATAAATGGCATATAACACCAACAAAAATAGTATTCCTTTCCATACCTACCACAACACCAATAACATCCCCTAAACTTTGATCATCTTTATTGATTCCACATATATTAATAATGATGTTATTACAAACATCCTGAATTAGAAGCCTTCATTATCCTTGGGGAAATGTTTTTAGTTATTCATCTGTACCATTGTTGGGGAATAGGGCATGTTAACCTTATTTATGGTACAACTTCATATATGTTTTTTAGGCTTTCAATGCAATTTATGAAAGATCTATTTTGAGATTTTTAAGTGTTTCAATTTACTTAATTGTTGGAAAATTTTATATCTCTTTATTTATA
Source organism: Viscum album (assembly GCA_963277665.1). Taxonomy (NCBI): domain Eukaryota; kingdom Viridiplantae; phylum Streptophyta; class Magnoliopsida; order Santalales; family Viscaceae; genus Viscum; species Viscum album. The sequence goes on from OY728140.1 coordinate 662,033,684, forward strand.
AGGTTCACCACTAACCATTATTTTTTAATAATTTTCTATATGTGTTCAACAAATCCTATAATACAACACATATAAATTTTGTTTTGAATAACTCTTATTATGTAGCTTCCAACTTCTCTTCCAGATCATGAACTATCGTTTCATATTCATCTATAATAAATTTGTGATTTTTTATTTTGTTAGTGAATGTTTATTACTTCTTGGAACACCACTCTTTATTTTAGAATCCATTATATTCTCCTTATGTACCTTGTTTTTTTATTTCTTTAGTTGAGAAATTTGTTTAAGACAAGATTCTAAATTTTATTTTAATTTCCACTCAAGTTCTGTCCTATCCTGTTAAATATTACTATCTATTGAATAATCAATTTATTTATATACATGATAAAATAATCCAATATCCCCATCCAAAGAAAAAATTGATAATAAATCTTACTCATGCTTAAACATAAAATTTTTATTATTACAAAAAATGTGCTACTTATTCTTTTTATGTTTATTTTACTTTTAAACCCTCTAATAATCCTTATCTAATTATGTTAATGAAAAATACTTATTTGGAAAATATTTTTCTATATAACCAATACCATAATAATTATAACATATAACAAATTTATTATCTCAGTCTTTCTAATCTACCTTCATAAACATCTTTTATAAAAGAGATAGATATTTTTTGAAGTCTTCATTAACATAGTAATTTGAAAAATAGAATTATATAACCTCATAATCTTAACATTTTCATTTCCTCATTGATTCAAAATAAACGTCATATTTTATCATTTTTTAGAAAATTAAATCATTCCTCATTTTATTATCCATGAGAATTCTATCAAGTTCATATAAATATAAATCCTCTATATCTTCCAAATCTGATTCATTTGGATCAAATCTATCCAAAAATTTATTTATAATATTTTAATTGTAGTATAGCCTCCTATATTTTCTTAAAATTTCCCATATAGATGAATATATTCTTAAAACCTAGTGAAATATTTATCTATATTCTCATTGTTATCCATTTTAATATCGTAAATTTTTCTCCTCTACACTTATAGTTTGAATACCACGACTTTTATATTCCCTTCATAACTACTTCTTTATTTTTAATAGATCTAATCGGAAGTCTAGAGATCCCTAAAATTTGTGTTGAAATTCTTAGATAGAGATATAATGATATAATTTTAATACTTTCCATCGAACTCAATATTTAAATTATGTTTTTTAGTCGTAGAATTAGTGGTAGGAATGGGTAGAAAACTCACTATGACATCATATCTCACTTCTAAGATGAGTGAAAGGAGGTATGGATGTAACCCTATAACTCAAACAGTGATAGTTTCCTTTATCAAAGTTAACAATTCGTTATGTATTCATATATTTTTGATTATCTATCTCTATAAAAAATTGTTTTGGATATTTAGAGGTAAGCTAAATTTGATTCCAACTAATGTTTCTAATGACCTAATTTAGTACCACTAAGGGTGGGGGGGATACTCCCAAAATATTTTTATGAATTTTCATTATTAATCCAACTTCTATAACATATTTATTTTAATCATCTACTAAGAATATCCTGATAACCTCACTGTATATAGAAATATTATGAAAGGAAAGAACATATTAATTCAAAAGGTTTGTCTGGAAATCCAAATCATTTGAATGTTTTTTTCCACCTCAACATGGGTTCTCCACTATCTATAATGAAAACATTACAACATTTAATCCACTATATTCCACCACTTCTATAATCCACTAGAAGATTCAAATATCTTAAATAATGACAATCTAAACAATAAATATGTTGTTCTTCTCCAAAACTTATCTTATAATACTAGAGAATATAATATACCTCCATGAGTATATGTACTGGTAAACTTTTCACATATACTTATTCAATATCTTTAATAATTAATGATGAGACTCAATCTATTTTTCATAAAACATCAACTATATTCTGAATGATCTGGATCCTCAGTCATTTAATTACAAAGGAAATCGATCTTACCCATTGATAAATGATCTCGTAGATTTATATTTCATTATACCATATTCTCAATTATTAAATCTAAAATATCATTTATTTTTACTCTTCTCATATATTTCTTATATTAAGAAATATGTACAATAGAATTCCTAAATACATCTTTAAGATTTAATTTGAATTTCAACTTCATATTCAAATCTTCAACTTCCATTAAAATAAAATTCAAACTTATCCTTAAGATCTTTTTACAAATATATCATCACCATATAATTCTAATTGTTTGTTAAAATAAACTAGAATAACCCCAAAATACATTAAATGCGTCCATGTCAGTATTCTCTTCATACTATCCATAATTTACCCAGAAAACCAAATCTAGGGTGTAACATCATCTATTCCTGTATGATGTGAAGTTAAAACATTTTATTTCATAAAATTATAAAAATTTATGATTTAGAAAAGTCTTCATGGTATGGAGGTCTTCAAAAGGCAATTGAAATGGAAATATGATCAAGCATCTCTTCCAAAGTGATCCTCCTTCTATGGTATAACAACTCATTTCTCTACAAACTACTTTATAACACATATCTTATAGAGTGGAGGTCGTCAATTTTTCTTTTCCACTAAAATCCTTTCCCAAGACACTTTTATTCACGATCTCAGTTCTATGGAATAGAAACCTCCATTATATTCTTCTTATGGCACAACCAGTTTCACTATGGCGCATTGACCTCTAATTGAGCCACCTTCACAACATGGGCACTCACTTTGTAGCGTGAGGTCCTATATACCATTTTTCATCCCACTTCTAAATTCTATATCTCTATTTTGTTTAAAAGATCTTTTGGCATGATTATTCCCTACCATTAATTTCAATAATGTTGTATAAAGCTTCTAGAAATTTCTCTACTTGCATCTTCTTGCTTGTATCATAGTCTCTCATTCAATGATATATTATCACTAAAAACCAGTTCAAGCATTGTCTAAATTACTTATACCTCCTTGATAAGAATAATAATCAACTCATAACTAGTACTTCATCATCACCATATTCTTTTGACATCCAATATTGTTATTTACTTTAATTTTTTCTTCAATATATTTAAATTAGTTAATAACTTTATTGTCATCAGTGGACAATTTCTATTATTTTCGAAACAAAATTCACAATGTAGTATCAATAGTTTTCACTCATCATGTGTGGTAGGGGTTCCCTCATCAGAGTAATTTTTTCCACTGTGTTTTAGAACATCCAAGGTATTGGAGAATATTTGGGATGTATCGTATCATTTTGGGATTCTTGTGCAGATGGATTAGTTTCATGATATTTTGTATGTATTGACCCTTCTTTTATACCTTTATAATGACTCTATTCTAATTAATTGGGGTGAATCCAATTTTGGGGATGACGTGATGTTCATGGTGTATCCTATTGAGATTTAGTATTATCATAAGAAGATGTTTCATAGTAATATCAGTCATTTTGGTTTGTTTATTATAGAGTAAAGATGGTTTAGATGGTGTACATGGGAACGTGAGCCACAAATTTGTAATTAATATCCAATTTTTTATGTATTTATTTTTGTTGAAATGTTTATATTATTTTATACATATGTGATATAAGTTTTCCCCCTTTACACTATATTTTTGGTTTTTGTGATGGAGAGATTCCTATTTAACAGGTATGAAATGTGGAGTTTTGGTGTTGTGGTGGTGAATTATCTTCTAGGGTTTTGTTATGATTATTGGGGAAATGAATCATTTTATACGTATATAATTTTGAGGTTCAGACCATATATGGTCCATTATTTTGTCTTTTTGATGTATTGCAGATGTTGGGGTTAGGTGTAAAGAAAGTGAGTGGAATAAAGGTAGAGTTTTACCTAAACTTTCAGCTGGTGGAGGAGATCATGCTGTGATGTTATGTTTTATGACTAGATTTTGTTTGTTGAAAGAGTAAGAGGTGAATCTTCGACTTAGTTTCACTCTGATTGATTCAATTAAGGCGTGATGTATTGGATTATGGAATTAAGGAAAATTTGAGTGATTTTAGAGTTTTTATGTATAAGTGTGGATAGTTAACCAAACCATGGGATTATAGTTTGAAACCTGGGGAGTCATATTTTAATTTTGATTGAATATTCTATAGATTTAGTCTAGTATAACATGGGTGTTGTACCATGATTATCGATAATTATTCCAGGGTTTTTCTAAGAGATTATTGAGTTTGTGTGGAGATGGAAGAGGTTTATACCATGATTCTTAGATATTTTATTGTTATTTCATGGAGGTTTAGATTGTTTAATAAAATTCATTATTTTTATCTTGTTTCGTATCATCACCTATGGTGATATCACCCTATGATTTTGAGGCCAAAATACATCACACCATGATTCCTTACATAAAGCCATGATTTGTGTATCCCAATTTGTAATATAAATTTCATTGTTTACTCAAGTCACTATTATTTAATTCAAGTTTCCCCAAACCCTATGAATAATTTGGGGTTTTTAATGATATTTTATCATATCTTCAAAGAGTTTCATTCTTGGATTGATGATAATGATTTCATATGGTACTAAGATTATCTTTCTTCTCTTTTTTCTCCATTAGATTCACTTTCATTATTCCATCTTTTAATTTTATGATAGGGGATGTAGCATTAATGTTTTAGGTTTATGGTTGATGTGTTAAAATAAATTTATGTTTTATATGTTGTTGAGGGATACTATTTAGATTGCAGTTGTGTGATTATATTTTTTTTCTCATTCTTGTTCAATGATTATTGATGTTTCAAAATAGGTAGGGAATTTTATATCTGTCATCTTTTATTTTGGTGAATATAGAATTACCAAACCTTTATTTTTAATGTGTAAATGGTTATAATTAACCTTACGAAGTTTATGAAATATTTTAAATTAATTGAAATGTAGAGATATGATTCACATGTGATTTCCGTGCTACTTATTATGTACTTATGCATAGATTGATTGATAAATACAATTGTAATATAACTATCATTGAACACGATATTCTTTATTACATTTATAGTAGATTAAGTCACTTAATGATTGTAATAAAAATTTATATATACAAAATTTGTATCAATGCTTTATTTTTTATACATAAATTATTGAATGAAAGAAATAATGAATAAATTAGAATACCTGATATTATTTAAAACTAAAATTGTTATTTTCATTATAGATATAATTAGACTAGTCTTATAAATATTTTTTTTTCATTGATAAATTATGGATTTTGTATTATTATTTTGGAATTAGATTAGCATGGTTAATGTGGAATATAGTGGATGTTTTTAAATAGTTTGGATTGATATTTTAGTTTTTTATGATATACTAGTTGTTGATGAAATGGTGTGGTAGGTTATTAAGGTTTCTATTGTAGTTACATCCATCCAAATCAATTTTTTATTAAAATAGGGAAAAAGTTCAACAAGGATAAAATATATTTAGGTGGACTAAAATAATATAAACTGAGGGCAGCGCCTCTGATCAAATTTACACCCTCTAGCCTGAAGTAGTTAGGATTTAAGAGATGAGTTTTGATGGTAATATGGTCCATCAAAGAAGCTAGTTAATCCACAATCTCATTTACCTCACACCACATATGATTCACTTAGAAGTTGTTGCATTGAATGGATTTACATTACACTACAATGTAGGTAATGGAACATGGGATGGAGCCTTTACCATGCAGGGGGTCGTGTAGAATCAAAGAGTCGGTCTCCGCATAATAGATTTCAATATTCTTTCTGAGTGCAAAGAGTGATTCTGGTAAGTATTGATTTGGTGTTAGTCATAAGAGAGTTTTCACTTCCAAGGGATGAAGTGAATGCAAGAACCACATTCCCTCCAGTGCCATGCACCGCTCCCCCTCCTCTCATCTGTTATAGTTACATGGGAACTTATATTAATGTATAATTAACTAAATTATTAATGGGAATGGGATAATATAGTAACATTAAGTATTATGATTAACAAATAAAGTGCTAAATAGTTATTAAATTGTGTATAAATATGTTTTTTTTGTAATTTTTAATCAATAAATAAAATATGTGGTATGTAAATGAATAATAAACTAATGTAAATTGTGTGAAGTGGACGTGATTAATTATGATTATAATGTATATAATTAAAATAGGAATATTATTATAATATGGATAGTAAATATTAATGTTTTAGTTGAATATAAAATGATATATAAGTCATGAATAAGAAATGGGATAAAAATTCTTTTGTGTGAAGTCATTTGGAAATTTTATGGTATTTGTGAAGTTAGTTATAAAGTGGTTAGTGGTGACATAGAAGTTGAGGGTGTGATAGTGATAATAGTCATAATAGTTTCATATCATTTAGTTGTATACACTTAGGTTTGTCTTGGGTATATTATTACATTAATTCATTTCTATTGATGTTATTTATTATGCTTGTCCACCTGAGCCAGGAAATACAACATATTGCTATATAAGATTTTTGGTTCAGAGTGTTCTCACAAAAATCTAGGATGAAGGTGATGTAGATAACTAAATACTAACCCATACATACTCTATCTTCACTATATTGTATGATATTTCCTTGATTGAGATTATATGGGCATTATGTGGGTGCAAAGTGGGGGCATTCAAAGAATTATTATGTGTGTGTGTGGGGGGGGGGGGGTTATGAGGTTGAGTTCCTTCAAGATTAAGCACTATACCATGAAGTTATATGAGGATATGGAGGTGATGTGGTTGTAACATGTGGTTTGTGTTGGTCAATATGTGTTTGTGGTTATGATATTTATATATGGTTTTGTGGGTTTTGGGGATGTTATTTATAGACAGAATGAAATTTCTAGTATATATGTTGTTGGGGAGTAAGGGTTATTATTTCAATAGGTAAGTTTATTTAAGGTTCCATATTTTATATTTTAATGATATTATATTCCATTACTTGTGTGTAGTTTTTGGAGAGTAAGACTTGGTAAAGCTGGGGGGGGGGGGTTGTTGACATATTATTGGTACTGAGTTGGTTTCACTAATAATTCACTAAGACATTAATATAATTCTTCCATAATTGAATGATAGGTTTTTAGGAGGAAAATACTGAGTATAATTATATTGTGAAATATATATATATATATTCTATTTTTTACAGATCAATATGTGGAATTTTCTGATCAGGAAGAACTATACTATCATATAATGATCATTGGAGTTGTTAGGTGTTCACGAAGTCTCTATCATTAGATTTTATTTTTGGGTGTTTATTTTTGAAGATATAATTTATGTACGACATTACATGCATTGTGGAATTTTTATTTAATATTAATATAGATTTTAACATTAGTTTTTCATATTTTATTCTTGATATTTATGAGGTTAATATCAGTGTTGGGAATCTTTTCTTGCCTTATTAGAGACGAGATTCAAAATCCATTATTGGATTCAATTTAGTCCTAAGAGGGATTTTAGTGGGAATGGTGTAGAAAACATACCTACTATTTTTATTTGAAACTATATTCATGAATAAAGGTTATGACATATAAAAAATGCATGGCTTGGGTTTGTGGTCACCTAAATCAAATATTACAATGGTATTCCAAGTCAGAGATTATAAAAATGGTATTAAAGAGCTCATTTTGGTCGGTTTATTATTTGGTATTTATAAATGAAGTTACATTTTAGAAACACAGAATAAAAGTTTTATGTATACCTAATCAAAACATTCATAGGGGAAGTCCATGTTTACAAGGTGGTGGGATATATTTTTCATAGTTTTATAACTATGGTTTTTTTTATAGAATGATGGTGATTATGTAGTAATTTGTTTAATAATAGATAAATATGGAAAGAGGGTTTGAGTATATTCATTATTCATGACATATAGATTTACATGACATCTACATGAGTATGCATGATGGGAAAAATGATTTTTTGAAAAAAATTTGGAGAAAAATGTATTTTAATTTTTTGAAAGTTTTTTTTGGAAATTGTGGTTTTTTTAAATTAATCAAAAAAATAAACTATTAATTTTATTCCTGAATAAAATATTTTGGGTGTTTTAATTAATTTAATTGGATAGTTATGTTTTCTAGAAGTTACTAATTGATGATGATTATTGGTATGTTCTTGTGGTGTGATGATAGACTTATAATGGGTGGAACAAACATTGGATGATTCTGGGTATGTGTTTTCATTGGAAATATAGGCCCTAGTTAAGGATTGGTATGGGAATTTAATTCTTGATAGGTATGAAACCCTTGAGTGGGTAGTGTAATGCATGTTGGATTCCTTGGGTTTGTATGAGAATAAAAGATGAAATAGTGATATGTGATGTGTGATAATGTATAAATTTTGAAGGAATGGTTCAATTACGAGACTAGATAATTAAGCATGTTCTCTAATGATAGTGGCATTATTCCAATGGTATTTTGGTTTGGGTGGAATAGCAGACTAGTATCGATGTATGGACCTACTTGTTTTAAAACTTGATCGAGTTCAAGAGTGGGATGGATTAACTAGTAACGATACTTGGATATTGGGACTCTCTCTTTCCATGGAGATATGTGACTAGGTTTCAATATATCATAATATGTATATAGATGGGTCATGGGTTGTTTTAGGTCCATTTTAAAGTATTATCTCTTTCTATAGTGGCAATGATGTGTTGTTTGAGGAAATTTATGTGTCACCTGAGATGGTATGATATGAGATAGACTATGTAATTGTGTACTTAGTGGTTATTATTGGACAAAAATACTGCTTTAAGGATATAATGTTTGTGGATTTGGAAGTGTTAATGTTAATTAAAAGGATTGGAAAACTATTATTATGGTTTTAGTTTGGAGTTTTTGTAAAGAATGAATTTGAGAATAGTAGTAAGAATATTTTTTAGGTAAAGATTGAATGGTATTTTTGTGTTTGATAATTTTTCTTGGTTAATAAATTCATAGGATAGTATAATGGATGGATCACTATAAAATAATCATCATGTGATTCAGTTTAGAAGAGTTTTGTTAGGGATGCACTAACTTTTAATGTTTTTGAGTGGGGATTGTGAAATGTCTTCGGTAAATAATGCTTAATAAAGACTACCCTTACACTAAGAATTCTATTAATTATTGGTTCATTATGGGAGAAGTTAAAATGAAATAATTTCTTATATATTTTTCAATAACCCTATTAAATACTTTAAGTATTACATAATGAGTAGAATTAGATCAAAATGACCAGTCTTTGGATAAGAGGATTAGTTCCATGATTTAGATGAAAGGCATGTAAACAATTAGGTTCCAATAAATTAAAACTTTTTTATGTTGTAATTACACTATAATGGATGTTATGTTTCTTTGGTGTATCAACCATAGAGACTCAAAATATTAGTTATGGGTTTCTTAGGATGTATTAACACATAATCAATATAGTGGAAACAAAAAGACACATAATCCCTAAGATCTAACATGATTTAGATCAAAAAAATGTATAAAAAATTAAGAACATTCATATACCATTCGCAGAAGAGATAATACTTCTATATTAAATCATAGGATCTTGATAAAGATCCTTATGGAGTGGCATATGGACCCCTCCCTCTTTCATGTATGCACGAGTTAATAATAATTTCCCAATACATGAGATATATTCATCTTTACCCCCAAAACATTATAGTACCTCACAATGGAAAATGGATAATAAGAGGTAGTTTTGGTAGTATTGGAATGAATTCTTGGTTAGAAACCAGAATCCATCTCAATGGTGTTAGGATCCTTTTATAGGTGTTTGACGATTCATGAGTGTTCCTAAAGTATTTACTTATATTATTGGGTGCGCAACCCTCTGATCATAATTTTTCATAAATAACTTCCAAAGGTGTAAATTAAGTTATAGAATAATCGAGTCATAATGAATCTACATTAATGGTAAACACATAACTGATAAGAAGATATCACCCCATCCATACACTGTAAATTAAGTTATAGAACAATCGAGTCATAATGAATCTTCCATAAATTAAATGATTTATCTTTTAGTATCATTATAAATAAACCATAGATAATCAACATAAATGCTAATAAACCCTTATATTACTTCATGAATATCTCTTACACAAGTACTCTCCATCTCTACAATTCCTCTTTCTAGAATTAATATGCGTTCTTAGGATTCTTCTACATTATATAGCTATGAGTTAATACACCTGGATATTGGTCATGCCCATCTAATATGTTCATATGGTTTCATAATTGGGATTTAATTTTCACTATGTTTGGAAGTTCCAATGTTTATCCATAAAATTGTTTTCACATGAATAAAATTTACAATATACTAATTGATAATCATTTCATGGATTCACCACCAAGTTTTACAAACCAACATGGGTGACCCTTGACCCAGAGACTCGATCTAGTCAATTGAAATCCTAGAAGGGTGTTCTTGATTTGCATGAGGTGTTAAATATTGATCAGGAATCAAGAATATTGTTTGGTAATGGGATCACTAAAAAACATAATCATCAGGTCTTATACAAGAAACAAAAACGATTAAAAAATAAATTCGGGAGTCATGAATTAGTATAAATATAAACAAAAATAAGCATTATAGGATAACATAATACTAATGGGGAACCCAAGAGAAACAAAACACAATAGATAACTAAAATAAAAGATACAACCAAGGTTCTCAAAAATATAATAGGGATGGGGTATAAATATGGTATTATGATACATCCTTATAAGAACATTATAGAATATAAAACAAAAGGAATGACTACCCATCACCATGTGACACATGGGATCATACCACCTTATCCTATCCATAAATCAAGATAAATATATCTAGAACATCCATAATATCTTAGTGGTACCTAATCCTTACCTGCATCAGTATAAACAAGGTATACATTTACCCAATTAGTGTTTACATGTTGTGAGCATAACTACTAGGTAGGATCTCACCATGTGTCCAATATACACTTTTTTTTTGAAAAACTAGAGCACTCTAGTTTGAAAAATAAATATATAATATTAAAATTAACAATTTTTTAATAAAATAAGAAATTAAGTACATGGGAAGTATAAAGATGAAAAAATTACCGAATTAATGATGTAATATAAATTTTATAATATTAAACATGGGATAAAAACATTTGGTCAATGAGGATAGGGGAAGCTAGTAATTATACATCACAGTTTATAGAGACCCAAAATTTGTGGAATGAAACTATAAATACTTCACTAGTTCACGAGATTCACATGAAATCACTTCATGATACAAAGAAACACTCATACCTAGTGGGATGTGACATTATCTCAGTCTATGCTTTCCCACTGAAGCACCTATTGTTTAACTTGATTTTTAATTAATATAATAATCAATTAACTAAAGTTATTTCATTAAGAAGTGATTAAACATCTTTAAATTAATAATTTAATACCTGATCCAAATCCATTTCCATCATTCAATGTAAAGGAAAACTATATAAAACATTTCTATTTTATTAACTCATAGAAAGTAGAATATAAAGTTTACATAACATTTAATGAACTTGTATTTAGAAATAATGCACAAAAATGGGAGGATATAGAACTACCTACCTTCAATGGTGAAACCATAGAAAATCATGATAAAAAATAGTTTAAAAAGAAATAATTATTCTTATTATGAAATAAATAAACCCTACACATCAAATATCACAACTATAAAATTGAACAACATGAGACTTATGTCACCAAGACCTTAGGGTTAAACAAAATATTTCAAAAATGGAGGAATAAAACAAAAGTTTTCTTAGAGTATTCATATAATTGATGTTTTCATTGATAATTCATGAATAAAATATTGAATAAAAAACCCTGATATAAATGGGGAAAGAGGATCATGCTCAGGATAGGGAGATCGAGTCGAGTGAGGTGAGAATTGAGGGGTGAGGTGGTTTAATTTAGACAAGGGTAGTTAGGAAATATTATTGTTATAAAAACCATGGAAGATCATAAGGTTTTTATAAATAGTTTATCAAACTGTGTAAAAATCATTCAGTTCAACTCTATATTAGTGTTTATTTTTATAGTTTGGACAGACTATTAAAAAAACAAAGACGTAACCTTTAAAAATTATCTATACTAAATGTTTTATACCTGATGGTACATTGTTGCATGATTTACCCTAACAATGAACTTATTTAATGACATCTTCAATTTAATAAAAAAAATCATAGTAAAATTTCTAGAATAGATAGTGTAAGGATAAAACCTTATAAAAAATAATTTAAAACTGAAATGAAATAATCGATGTGTCAATTCTCCCAACAATATCACTTCTTGAATCAAACATGATGTTGGATCCCTAAAAAATGAGTTCATTTCTTGTTTATAAGATACCCTCACACCTTCTTCTCATGGGAGTCACTTCTATGATACCATAAGATTCGAATGAATAAGATTCAATTTCTATGGAGAAAAATAACCTTAGAGTCATGTATTTGTGATGGGTTATTATTCATCAAAACATTGGGATTTACCTTGAGTTCTTTCCAATTCAACATGTGATAAAGATTATGATGGTACCTATTTTTTAAAGAGATATAAACTAAATCAATAATTTCCAACTATGTTAACAATTTCCACCAATAATAAAACTTCCAAAAACATTCCATGATCTTTAAGGGTCCCAAAAATCATGGGGAAATCTTCCTGTACATTCCAGACCCCCAATGACATAGTTAGGGAGAAACCCCATGAAACAAAAAATCACCAACCAGAAATTCCAAGGGATAATGAAGATGATTGACATAAAAATTATAATTACTTTGAGTATTTTTCATATGATTATGGATAATGTGAATTATATTAGTCATTTCCTAGATGAGGCTCTGCCCCATGATAGACATTTCTTCTACCTCAACCCAATATAACAGAGAGAGGCATGACTGAACATACAATGCATAATTTTTATATTTTAATAGGGAACTAATATCTATTATTATTCATTAATTCAACTAGTGTAATTTATAAATCCCATTAGTTCCCAAAATTTAAAACTTAAGCTCAAATCATATAATTTATAATCAAATTTTATCACACTATATTTCCACCTATTTGGGTATAGTAGTCTATGATTGGTTTAATTTGAGATCTAATTTTCTTATGGAGACCTTTTCAAAACCAATAGGAAAATCCAGACCCCTTCAGATATAATGGTTGAGTTAATACCATGCAGTATTATAATATCTTATGTGATGAAAAATGAACCAGATAGTATTATTTCCCAGATTTCTAGAACATATTATAATAATGAAATCTATGGACACATCATTACAATTCCAAGTAGAGATGAGATAGAGGAAAAGAAAGCTTAAAAGTATCTGATTACGTGATATTAAATATTTCCAAGTATTTTTTTGAGATAAAAAATCTACCACATATCCCCTTGAATATGGAACCAACACCGTCACTATATATCGTAGTGCATATTCATGGAACCAGGATAGATAAACAACTGAGAATAATTAAAGGCCTCCATCATTGTGTTCCTTAATGATTAAGAAGATATAAAAATGTTTCTAGATTATATAATTTCATTCAAGGATAGTGACCATTTAGGGTTAGTATCCCTTCCATTTATAAGTCTTCAGATGTGGTGAAATTCAATAATCTTTAATTTACCTAGAGACATAAGCTCAAAGAGGGAATGAGTTAATTTCAAATTACAATGGAATGTAATCCCATCCTCCTCTATCACTTATAGATGTAATTTATCTAGGTGACCAATATAGTTCCATTCCTCATGAGATTCCTTCAGATCCTGATGTATAATATTCTTTATAAGGGGGTCAAAAAAATAACCACTTTACTCGGTGTGGAAGAAAGATTAAAATTAAATGTTTAAGGCACTCCACCCACCTTATTTTATGAAGGACTATATCCTTCTTATAGAATAATTATATTATGATTTTGTAGTTAGTGTAAAATGTTAATTTCACAAAAAATAGAGTATTTTTTCAACACATAACCATGTGTATCATTTTATAATAATCTATGTAATGGAAGGTGTAATATATCACTTATGGTTGAAGCTGTAGAGAGCCATATGGTACGACATGATCATCCTACATCTGAAAAACCACAATCCCATACCCAATGAATCACATAAAACCACATAACCCTGATTGTCATCTATATAAATATGATAGTGGATAATATCAAATGTTTCTTTTACTCTTCAACAGAATATTTGGATTATAGGATCTATAAAAACCCAAATACCTTCTAAGTTAGCATATTAAATAGTCATGAAATATTTGAAATGTATTTGATGAAACTATGTTCATTAATCACTAATTATAATAATATTCATTTCTCAATGTCATTTTAAGGATCCTCACAAGACATAATAACATTGACCTTCTATGGATAGAGAAAAATTCCTTCTTAAAACACTATATTTCCTAGAAAATTAAATACACATATCCAAAATCAATAATTAGGATTCTTTATATATAGACTATACTCAAAAGGATTCCATTGGAAGACCCTTAAATATTATGTATAATCTTACTCTATTGTAGAATCGACCAAGACATCGTACGTATATAATAATCGAAAAAAGTGTCTATGTATTGACGAAATATAAAGTTCCAAAAATTCATAAATACATAAAGATTATTAGTTAGGATGAAAGGAATCACACTATACTTATATTTCCCATATGTTCGTAGAAAATAAATATTGGTAATACAATATTACTTCCCTAAGAGTTGTTGGTAACCCGATCAATGATTAATTTTTGAGAACCAACATTCCACCTTCAACATGTAAAACAATTCATCAATATTGGGAAATGGGTAATTATTATTAATATTTACATGGTTCAACTTACTATAATCTAGAAGTAATCTAAGAGTCATATATTATCATATATGCAAATACTAATAGACCAGTCCATAAGGACACACTAGATAAAATAAATACCTAATAATTATATCATTACGATGGGTCTTAAACTATATCAAATTAATTAGAGAGATTTTATATGAATATAATGATAACAGCTACATCCCAAGAATTGGATAAAGAGAAAAAATAACTTCTTACATGAAAGGAAACCTGGGTTAGTCACTAGAAAACACATCAAGAAACTTTTTTTTACCATGGGAGGTAACTCACCCCACATGACTTAGTCATCAACCTCTTAGATAAGAGAATATATGTAGCATAAAATCATACTTGGTTTTTAAAGATGAGGCCTTCACAAATCATATGAGGATCTCACTACTCTATAAATAGACAAACACTCATATCATGGGAATTAAAATATACCATTTGGTGACAAAAATTGATATGTGCTCTGAAAAATGTCATCAATTTTATCCAAAAATTATATCAATGATAACAATTTATTGGAATAGGAAATACTAGGCCACCTCCACAATACACATATAGATAACACAATATATACATTTAAGGGAAATATTTCTCTTTTTCTTAAGAAAAGTATATATCTCTATCATATAGGGAATGAGTTATGTGTGAAGATTTAATAAATTTACGGCACGAGTAGAGTAAAACATATAAGAATTACTAGTATCAAATAAATAATTAACTATAGGGATTTAATTAGAATTATACCTCTCATTTTTCAAAATCCCATATTATATTCCATAAAAGACGACTCTATAGTATGCAGTTTCCTACTCTCAAACTTAGTCCAGGTTTCTACTTACCTAGGGCTCAGTCCTTAACTAGATTTTCTATAATATGATTCACTACTCCCTCCCTAGTCTTGAGGAAAAGACCCTATGGATTTATATTATTTTTATAGAACGTGATGTCCTATTACTATAGAAGGATCCACAAAAATCTTTCCCAAAGGATTATTTATACACAATCTTTGGTTAGTGTCCCAATATCCCAAAATAATGAAACACAATAGAAATATATAGAAATAAACGCCTCACATGACCAAACTCAATGAATTGGTGAAACAGGGAGCCCTAATCCTCATAGTGGATGAATACACATACTTCAAAGGATGTCAAGAACCACTTCCACAATGTATTTTTGAGTCTTTATACTTTTTTGTTATCTTATGAAATCCACTATAAATATCCCAAAAATATTTTAGAGTTATCAAGAAAAGCCAAAATTATAGCTTGGTTAGTATCCACCTTAAAATTAGGATTTACCCCCTCCACATTGGTTTTGCGATTCAATAAGAAAACTTGAGATTAAATATCTTGATAGAGACCTATTTAAAATTTACATGAATTTATTCAACCATTATATATCATCAATTGAGTAAGGTGAATCATACCTACAAATAGATTCATATACTCCATCATGGTTTGGTCACATTACTGAAGGGTTGTGAACTCTAAATACATAGGAAGAGCCATCATATCTAGATAAAACTATTGGAATAACATCACATAAAAGTATTTCTAATGAATATTATCATTTAATTTCTATTGGAACCCTTATTCGCAACACTTTTTACTGGGACCATATAATATAAAAGTGGGTCACATAACTTTAATTGCCTTAACAATCATAAGAAATTCAAATATTTACTATATTTTCACGAATGTTCTTGTGCTTCTTGGGTATTATTTGTATAATTAAACACCGATGATTTGTGTCTGATAAACTGTTAATATTGGTCTTTATCCTAACATTGACTAACACTTAATCCTTTAGGGTGATCTATACAAACATATGCCCCATAATCCATGGATCATATGATTCTTACTATGGTCTTAAAAAGGTTCTGATCAAAGTTAGGGTCTATGCATGGATAGTTATCTACACCTACTTCCCAAGGGTTCACTGAGGGTATTTAAAGGGGAATGATAGTAAATAGATATAAAATGAAAATAATAAACTATAAAATCACTTCTAAATTCCCAAATAACAAACATTCATAGATAAACGTAAGAAATTATTGAAAAGGATAGAACAATTCATATCATTTCATAACTTATGTTCTGCGTGCATGGTTTATATCCCATGAACCTATTTATTAAATGATATATTAATCCAAAATAAAAAAATAAAATAAATTCTAAACATTACAGATAATTTTTATTTATATACGAAATATATTTTCTAGAAATACCTTCATACCTACCCATAAAGCTCTGATAGTCCCATATCTCATCAATGAAACATCGCAAATATTATAAACCAAAAAAATAGCATCTCCAATACCAATTTATTATGAACCCTCCCAGGATACCACTGACATTGGTACTTGATATAGTCCATAAAAATGCCCGAATGGTGTTATTTATTCCTATGAGATGGAAACTCGTTCCTATGCATCAATTATCATCTTTAGGAATAGGTTTTCCTAATAAGTTAATCAATAGGTCATATCTGGGAAACCAAAATAAATTCTTCATAAATTATCAAGTCTTGCATTAATATTAATGTAAAAAATAAAAATAATCATAACATAATATAATATAAACAGAGAAATTATGATAAATAAAACATCATAAAAATGATTAATTGATATTAAAGATACAACTCAAGCTTTCAAAAATATAAAAAAGGATGGGGTGGGAATCAAATAGGGTGAAACATGATTATAATAATATATACTACTATATTTATTAAACAAAATTGACCCACCAATCACTATGTGAGACAACCGATCATCCCATAGTTCCCACTCTATCAAACCATATTAGCTATCAAGAATAACCACAACATCCAAGTGGTGTGTTGAACTTACCAGAATTAGTATAAACTATTTTTGTGTACTCATAGGGGGTATATATAGGGTATGATCATAACAACCTAGTATAATCTAACAAAGTGTTCCAAATATCATATTTGTTATAAAAATAGATAACACTAGTTTGAAAAATAATTATACTATGCGACGTTTAAACATTTTGTAATTAAAAAATAAATTTAGTACCAAGATGCATAAATTAAAAACAAGCATAAGATAATCCACATAAATATTATTATAAAATAAGGAATATGAGAGAACACCCAAATGTCACTATGGGTAAGGGAACCAAGTAATTATATGTCACCAATTAAAGAGAACAAAACTTATTGGAATGAAACTATAAATACTTATCAAAGATGGTGGGATATTCCTGAAATTACCTTAATTTTTAGGGAAACACTTCCAACTAGTGGGATTGGACATTCACCAAAACTTTTATTTCCTACCCAAGCACCGAGGTTTTCCATTGATGTTTAATTAATATAAACACGTTTTGTCAAAAGGTATTTCATTAACCAATGAGTGAACAAATGAAAATTATTAATTTAAAACATAATCCAAATAAATATCCATAATCCACTCAAATTTAACACTAAATCAAATCATTTTTTTAATTAACTCATAATAAACAATAATATATACTTTCCAAATCATTTTAGAAACTGGTATATAATAACTCAAAACTACAAGTTCAACCAATTAAAGGAGGATATGGAACTAGTTCCTTAAATAATTATTCCCCAAGAAAACAATATTAGGCTAATTGAAAATAAGAAGAAATATAATTATGGGAAAATAAAAAACCCTATATTTCAAATCCCACACTTAAAAAACCAAACAATATTAACCGTAGGTTTCCATGAATTTAGGGTAAAACAAAATCTGTAAAAAAAAGGGGGAATAAAATAAAAAGGGGAATGAGTATTCAATTACATTGAATTTAGCATGATGAGTCTTAAAGAAAATATATTAAAATAAATACATATGAGAATAGGTATTGAAAATATAATTAGTGAATGGTATTTGGAGTCAAATGGGGTGAGAAATGATGGCTGAGTTGGTTTCATTCAGTAAGGGGTAGTTTAGTATTTATATTTCATTTTTAATAACATTAAGAGATCGCACAGTATAAAAACATGAACCAACTATGTGGTTCAACACTAGATCACATGGGAATTCATATGGTTATGCTACCTAGTAAGGTAAGCTATGTTTCAACCATTCTTCTCTCAATATTCCTTTTAGATATACATGGTTATCCTGATATGATCTCAGTCATGATGATATGACTAAGGTCTAACATTTCCCCTACACATCCTAGACTAAAACTTGGGTTGTTATGTTTTCTAGATACCAAAATCTTAATAAATTCACTATATTAAACACATTTTCCACTAAACACTTATAGATGAAGTGATATACAAGTTGAACATGATATTTCATAGAGTTAAACATTAGTTTTTTGATACATGGATCAAAATTTGTGAACAATAAAACATAGTGAAAACATATTTCATTCTTTTTAGATCCTCCAATAGTCCCATTATCCAAATCAACCCCATTCTAAATTCTATACGCGCAACATAATCTGCCTCTATATTTTTAGTAATAAATATTTGTTAATGCTTCAACATTCAAATCAATAGAATTCCACCATAAGTAAACACATAGCCATTTGTACTCCTCCAAGTGCCTTTTTCTCTACCAATGTTCAAATTTGAAACCCCATGAAGTTATTCATCCCTTTTAATTTTTTTAAAAAAATTGGAAACTTTTTAAATACTAGAGGATCTTTATAACTACATCCTAGTGTTCTATTTCAATACTATCCAAGAACCTACTAATAAATCCCACTATATGTGTAATGCATGACTATATTAAATCTTTATATATATCTATATTTGTATTGCTAATGAAATATGAACCTTTTTCATGTACTCAGACTCTACTTCTGTTCTAGGTGACTATTCCCTTCTTAACATAAAATATATAGCAAAGGGAGTGGTAATCGGTTTCATCACTATAATTTTTAATCATTCTACCACCTTCTATATATATTAAGACAAAGTATTGAGCAAAGTTAGGGACTCATGTGCCTTAAAATATATGTCTCCCGAATCAATTTTACAAGAATGATATCCTTTATCTCAAAACAGATAGATTTTTAGGCTTTATCTTATAAATACCCCCCTTTACTAGTTTATAAATAATCATGTAATCCACATAGAAAATTATGTTAATGAAAATCCCATTATTATATAACTTCCAAAAAAAATGACATGAATTATTATATATGAATATCTATTCCTACAAAAAGGTGTTAAACTTATTGTTCCACTAACTTATTTATTGTTCAAACCATAAAGGATCCATTTTATCTTGTATACAAGATACTCATTCTTTTTATCCAAAAAACCATTCATTTTATTTGTGTAAATATCTTTATCTGTATACCCATAATGAAATATTTTTTTAATATAAAACTATAATATATATAACCTATATATATAATCCATAATAAGAACCATCTAAATAGTAATGTGATTTAAAATTATAGAATATATATTATAAAAATAAACACATTATATTTGTCAAAACCCTATATAGAAATCATTGACTTATACTAAAATCTACAATTTGATTCCACTTTTAGTAGATAAACCCCCTTGTTTTGAAGTAATATTCTCCCAGTAGTCTATTTTATAGGTCCCATATCTTGAAAATAAATAAGGAATCCATTTCTTCAAGAATGGGTGACTCCCAATAAATTTAGTCACTTAAACCAATATCATTTTTTAAGCTTTCTGGTTCTCTATCTTATAAGAGAAGATAGTAGTTCTAGTTAGCTTTGTATCCCTACAAATAGTACCAAAACCAGGTGGAATCCTATATCTGACTTTTCATCTCATCTAATTCAAGAAAAAATACTTTTAAAACTTAACCATAAAGATATATATCCCAAGCTTCCATCATCACTAATATTTATTGTACTTATAGCCTTGTAAACACTATCAGAATATGACTTCCATCGAAAATATATTATGGGTAATCTGGTTTTCCTGTAGCTGTCATACTCCCCGGTTTTTTAGAGAGTTTTTAACTTTTAGATTTTTATTTATAGAAACCTTTGTATGTGATTATTTTTTGATCGCATCTAAATATTTTTATTTTTTTTATCTTCCCGTAATGCATCTTCATTATATATAGAATTATATCTTTTTAAAACCTTCTATATATTGTTTTCCTAAAACCAACATCCAAATCTTCATGTCCATACCTTATAAAGAAACCCACATGGTACTTATCCTTTAAAATATCACTTTCTATTGAATAATCATAGATATAGGTGAGTAAACCAAGGAATTTTATATGATAAATTTCAATATTATTTCTAGATTAGTGTGATTTCAGATATTGCTATCCTAATAAAGAGTAAGGACTTCACCATGTAGGTATAAAATTCATCAAGTTTGGACAAAATTATTTGGAGACACTAACATGTATCCTATGATACTTTACTTTTATATTAAATTTTCATTAAACCCCCTTATAATATTTATGGAGTTCCTAATAAAATATTCTTAGTCCTTATGAATTTCTTACAATATAACCTCTATAGTTACCTATATTCAGATTCCCCACCATTGTCAGAGTAAAAAAGTTTCAGTTTACTTTCGATCTCCTCTTCCACCATGGATCTATATCAAACAAATGTTATAAAAAAATTATACTTGTGGTTCAGAATAAACAACCACACTTTTTTTTTTCACAATATTGATAAAGGTAACATTTTATATTGAACCATAATGAGAATATATTTGAGTTACGCCTATACATCTATATAAATAAGATCTAACTTTTGTACCTTGAGTATCTCACCTCTTTTTAGGTACCAAGATTGATATTTTCACATGTTATATAATCAATTATTTCAATCATCATTATTCATTTAAAACTGATGAATTTAATACAATTATTTAATAAGTATAATGCTCAATATTTCACTCCTTTGGACAAAACCATTAAATCATGTGTAGCATTCCATATCTACCAACAGATGATGTACATAAACTTGAATCATATTTTTATCTTATTGAAATCAAATTCTTCTTTAACCTTAGTTTGTGATACACTCATTATAATTCTAAAAATATCACATTTTGTGTCTATATGGAAACATAACGCATTACCAATATCTTTTTAGTTTTAATTTCTATAAGATGTAAATTATTGTATCCACTAAAAATATAACTGTATATACTTCTAAAATATAATATAGAGTGAAATTAATCCTCATATTCTTTGATCTATGGACAAGAAGACCTGTGAAACTCTATAAAATATCACTCATATATTCTAATATGGTATTTATAAATAAAATTCAAGAATTATATCTTCTATAATTAACTCCATTATCACTAGAATCATAATTTATATATAATTTCTTACCAAAATCAAAAAAATGGGGATATTTTTTTCCAAATTTTTTTAAACTACACTTTTTCTTATTTAACTTTTTGTGTGACTCTTCTGTTTAGGAGAATACCCCAAACCTTTCACTATATAGTAATTTATTATAAAAATATTATATTCTTATATTGAGTCTCATCAATTATAATTTTACCTATAATGTCTTTAAACACTATGTCTACCTTAAAATTTTAGTTGCTCATCATAGTAACCATCACATCACATGATTCCAAGAGTGATGAATAAAAAATTAGCACCCACTATGGAACCATTAAAACTACCTTTATTAATTCCAAATGACTCTAGATTATATTAAAGTGATTTACCTAATCATCTACCAATTTTTATTTCTATATTCTCATGTATAATAACCCTTTTAACAGAAACACCTTGTTCATTACAATTGGAATCTTATTCATATTTATAACAGAGTTTATAGGTTCTGAATTCACCTTCACTACCCATATTTTATATGAAATATTCAAGGCCACTGAATTATAGGTCATCCCAAATAATTTCTTTTTAATCCTTTACCATTATAACTTTTTCATAAATTCTAGTTTTTTTCCAATTTAGTGAATTGTTTTATCATTTTAATATATATTTCTATATCAAAATATTTTAGAATAAAAATATATCCCATTGATCTTTTCCAACTAGAACACAAACTAATCCAATAATATTAATTTTGGAATCAATGAACTCCCACCAAATAAAAAACAAAAATAATGGATAAAAAATTTCTTACTAAACTTATTTTACAAGGATATATTTTTAATTTTCATATTGAAGCATGATTTATAAAAACAAGGGATCCGTTTGGGCATACCAAAATCTGAAACTAAGATCTGATATCACATATTGGGACTAAAACCATTGAACCATATGTTGTCATATATAACTTACATATGAAGAAAAAATTACTATAATAAATAAATCAGAAAAAACCATTATTACTAATTTATTCGGAACTGGGAAGAAGAAATTACCCCTCCCTCATGTTTCAATGCTCATGTACATTCTAGAAAATAAATTTTAGATGAAAATTAAATAAATAAACAAATAAAAATAAAGAAATATGTAGTTTATGTGGTTTATAATATGTTATATTCCATAGGGTAGGAGGGTGTTGTAAATAATATTATCAAAGGAATAGAAAGATGATAACAATATTAAGTAATAATAAACTAAATATCTCCCCCATGTGACTTATAGTTGGGCCAAGATGACATAACTTATTACCCCTCATTTCAAGATTAATAGATAGTATTCCCCTAGGATAAATTGTTCACATTAATCCCTTCACACAGTGAAATTCATCCACTAACTCGACTTCTATTTTCAATGAACAATGCATCATTTATGAAAATCTTTGAGTTCCACTTATAAAATCTATTATAGACTCATTACGTACTAATCATGACTAATGATAAAGGATTATATAACATCATAATTGACTCTTATAAATACATATTATTCATATATAATACCTCCTCGTAGAATCTTCATTCATTCTTCTGATTGATCACCTTCTGATATATCTATTTTGCAATTTTTAGATACTAGCCATATTGCTCCACCATCTCTATCAATTTTCAGCATTGTAATTTTAGATAAACTCAATCCAAAATTACCAAGTATATTTAGAATATAGTCTTCACATGAGAAAAACTAACAAATACATTATGAAATGTAGGATTAAATTTCACCCATGTTACGAGTTTTTTTAACTTTATCTGATATAACTCACATACATTTTATCTTAGAAAGTTTTTTATTAATTATAACAAAAGTGGAGGAGATCCAAACATCAACATTTTACAATTTTATTTTCTTGTTTTAATATAGGAAAACCATATGAATCATGAATTATGATTATTCAATGAAAAACACACATTTCATAGTCTAAAACCAGTCATGTTAGTGGATACACTATCACGATATCATTGGAAATGATACAACCACAAGGAATAAAATATGCCTTCACAATATGGATATTATACCATATGAAATACCATACCATATCAAATGGTATATTCTAAATACATCACAAAAAAAAGATATATATATATATATATTTATATATGAATTTAGTGTAATATATCCTTCAATATCTCACTATACTAAATCCTTATAGATTTTGTTTCCTTTCACCTTATATTGTATTATATATAATAAATTTTAAAACTATATCCAAAATTCCATTTCCATATCATTTGAAAAGGTATTTTAAAACTATACATAATTTCACATTTTATCTAAGTGATCCATATTGATATATATAAATACGTGAAAATTTATAAATATATGAAATATGAAGCTTTAAGAAAGTAATCAGTTCCACCTAAGTTACAAATTGATCCACAATGATATATATAAAACACATATGTTCCAAAACTTTTGTCCATGAACTGTATCATATGCAGTTTTTATTTTCATCTAATATGTTTATCTAAGATCGTGAGTAACAAACATAAGTACAATATATCAATATCATTAATATACTCATATATTATGAATTCTTTGATTATAGACTGACCATCTCGACGATTTCATCACGTATCATTCATACTTTGGAATAATAACATCAAATTACACATATATAGTAGATAATAACAACATATGTCAAATTTAGGTATGGTCATATATTTCCTTATTCTATTTCATTTGTGGTCCTAGATAATATTATCATCATATGAGAGGAAAAATACCATATTAGTTTATCTCAATATGAAGACATGATCAGAAAAAAACCCATCCACTTAGTGATTTTCTATGCCTCAAGGATTTCATATGAAATGTATTAAAGTATAAATTTTCTCATGCTCAGTATGTCTCTAAACTCATGTATTGGGAAAATAACAATATAAAACATGGAACCCAAGTATTCCAAATACATACTGTATGACACTTCATCTGGTATAATTTTGAGGTTCATCCATTTCACAAAACTACTTTTGTTCCCTATAATCATATCTTGCACATCTATATGAAATACTATATAAGCTAACCAATGTTTTTTACTATAGACTCAAATAAACAATTAAAATCCTAAGTGATGGATAACACAAAGTTGTACATTGAGAGGTTAATTCACGTAATATGTGAAGACAATATAAAAAACCAAGACTAACTTTTGTTTTAATATAATATATTTTATATTCTTAAAATACATTAATATCTTTAACAATACTATTCCTAAGATCATGTATAACCGTATCTCAAATGATAGAGTACATTATTTGCCTTTTTTTCTACAATTTTAGAGTTTTGTTAAAATTATTACATCTCTATATAATTTCTTCCAAATATCTATGTGGATATATAATAAAACTCTCCCACAATACTTTTTAGTGTGTAAAATCTATAAAACAAACAATTATAAAAATTTTGTGAGCTGGGAATCATATACATAATGTTCAAATCATTAAAAAAAATTACTCAAAATCTGTAACTTTATAACATCCAATTCTATGATGTTAAAATAATTTAATTTCTACATTGATTTTTTTAAGTTCATCATCTCTTCCTATTGGAACCCTTTCCATTAATATTTGTCTTTGATATCTATTGGTATCTATTGTAACTATTTACATTAATTCTTTACCAACAACTCAAAATATCTTATAAGATATACAATGACATTCCATTAGTATTCTCACTAGTAGAATATTTTATTTTATAGTTTTAAACTTCAACAAGTCTAAAAAACTCCCAATATCCACTTAGAAACTATTTTTTATAATATCATGTATAGGATACACAAACTCTATTTTTGTTAATATATAACAATTTTTTTATTTAGTTGGAATAATTTAAAAATAAAATATTTTATCCATATATTATATGTCATCCAATGTGTTTGGATCATTTTTCTAAAAATGATTTTTTTATTAAAATATATAACATATATAGGGATCAAATCACATATATTTTAACAAAAATATAGCTAAAATATTTTATGTAAGAGTAATAATTTTCCCTTTACTAATATTCTATCATTTTATAGAGACCAATGAATCATTATCCATGTGTGTTTAGTTCAACATTCCATCTGAAATTTGAATATTCATTTTCATTCATCTCATTTATACAAAAATTATTTATTTCATCAATTGAATAAAACTAGAATCTATTTGAATTATTTATATTATTTTGAACTCTTATATATTTAAAAAAAATTTAACACATATAATTGATATCATATACCCCTTAAAATCAATGAATAATTTTCTATTAACCCGATACCTGACATGTAATTTCCATTGATTTTCTCAAAGTACTCCAGGTATACCAAAAAAATCCATGATATGGAACTATAGTATAGCCTTCCCAATTTTTTATTTTTGATTCAATGGACTTGATTAGATACATAGATAAAAAATTAGGTGTCATTCAAAAAACCTTTTAGTTTTACATTTTCATTTTTTACACACATGTACTATAAATACAGTATCAGAAACTAGACTTCTCATGATCTGTTTATCTATTATCAACACTCTACGAATATTAGATAAATATTTTTCAAACTCATTCACACTATAAAATAATTTACCATTATTATTGTAGAATTATTTTAATATCTCGAATAATAATTAAAGGAAATATCAAGTATCTTTACGAAACTAATTTTTCAAATAATATTGAATATATGTGAATTGACTAATGTTCCTTTAATAATTATTCCTCAAATGCATTAGAAACATTAAGTGAATCATTCCATTATTATCATAATAATATATATTCATGTTTTAAACAATTTTAAATTATGGTTACTTTTATAAGGTATTTATATAAAACATATAATTTTATTCTTAAGAACAATTATTTTATTTTTATATAAGTGTATGAATTGGTTTTCATTAAGCACCATATTTTCATGGATTTGGATCAGTGTTATGTTTGATGATAATGATAATATTTATGTTTAAAATAATATTTTATGAAAGGAGTATCATGTTTTAAAAACAATTAATAAGAACCTTTTCAAAATTTTCTCTCACTAAAATGATAACCCATTTTGAATTCATCATATCCATTACAGGGACAAGGTCCATATTAAAGTTTCTGAGTGTTGTGAAATTCAGTCAGATCCATTCAAAATGATGATTTTTCATTGAATTAAATAAAGAAATCATAATAAATTGTTGGATATACATATTTATAATTATCTTATCTAAAAAACCATAACAAAATAATTACATAACCAAGAGAGATGAAATTTGATATTAAATGTATAATTAATTTACTAGTAAGGATTTACCTAGGTATTGAATAATTTCATCAATGTAGGTTTCGATTCATTAAAATTTCATTCAGGTTAAACCATCATTATGTTTAGAGGATAGAAAATATAATACCTCTAGTGGTAATCCACACATGCCCTTTGATCTCAAAGAATCATCGATGGTACTCTGGGGGTTACCACGATGGTATTGATCATGTTGTGTTGCTTGACTTTGATCCCAACAAAATACTTTGGGATTGAAGGACTAATTGTTGTTCTACCATTCTATAGAGGGAAATATGACGTGGAAGATATTATCTCCATATTAATAGAAATAAGTAGAGATGTTTTTGGAGATAAATCTCGAGAGATGAAATATTTGTTTATAGTAAATTATTTTGGTATATCTTTTGAAGTGATATAATCAGGTATATAGAGAGGAAGTGTTAGAGGATTTGTAATTCCAAATATTCCCTCATACAATCTCTTAATCATTTGTAAAATCCCTGTTTAATAATAATAAGAATGTTATTATTTCATTAATGTGTTCATGTATTTTGGGTAATATAAATATTAATAATTAAATATATATTAATTTAAATGATATTTTCTATAACTTTTCCAATACCAAGAGTCTCACTCAGCCTATCCACCTTCCCTGATATTTACCTAAACTCAAATAATAAATATTATTCATTGAATAAATAAATAAATTATTCATGGTATAGAAAACAAATATTTATATTATATTAAACTGACCCATAAAATAAAAACTAAATACCTGAAATCAATAAATAATAAATAAATATGATTCCTTATTCTAGAGAATAGTTTTTATTCTAATTATTAAATTTAAATAGAATTAAACTAAGATCAAAATAAACATTAAGTGTGTGACCCTCTAGTTCTCTTTCTTTGTGTAATTATGTGGCATTAACTAATGTATAATATCATTATCTACGAACATGTAAATATACCAATAATGGAATAAGTTAATGTATAAATTAAAATTACCACGTACAAGTTATATCTATTTAATTTAATCCCCCTATATTGATATGTCATAAAGATGTTAGGATACTCGTTTCATCAACCAATATGATCGATATATATTTCTTTGACTTCCTGATATGAACCATCAACACAAAATAGCCATGAAATTTAGTTTGAATATTTTATTTCAATGAAAGTAGGAAGTATCAAATTCAATAATGATAGAAAATAAAAAACCTTCCTTTAATTATTCATTAATAACATGTCATTCAGAACAAACCCAACACATCCTACTTCACTGTGAAAAAATGGAATAACAGTTTTGGTAAATACATATAAAAATGTGGGTTATGATATGTATTAATAATAATATTAATATCTAATAATAAATACATATTTTCATCAATAGGGATATCTAATGGAACATAAGCACATAGAATTCCAACTTGTTTGTATGCCCTTATAATCACTCACCTTATAGGTTACTAAGTGTTAATTTCATGAGATAAAGCCTCATGCACATAAAGTAATCCAAAACATGATATTTTTCATCATATATTACCTATCACAGGAAGCCATATGACCATCGAGTGATCTTCTAAAATATTATCATGGAACATCAATGTTATAACATAGTATTGAACTATTTAGACCATTCTCTGAGATAAATACTATGAGAACATTATATCATTAATTTAATGTATAAGAATAATCAACATGTGATAATATATTTATTAATATTTAAATACATGAATATATATGAAATATAATGTACAATGTAGTTATTTATAGAGAACTGAATCCAAACTTTCGAACATAGACTAAACCCGACTACTAATGCTTTTTAGTTTGCTAGATCTCACATGATACTCAAGATTCCTTAGATAATGTTCTTTATTTAAAGGGTTCAATAAATTTTATTCTTTGTAAAATCTAACTCACTATGACCTCTACTCTATAAGGAAAATATCTAATGTTATGAAACTTTTGACATATGGGCTTCATTCATCAATGAAACACAAATTTGAGGGAAAGAGTCACTACTATAGTTTTATCATAGTATTGTGTGATAGGATCCTTACTTTTGGGAACCACATCAACTTATTGGATGCATTTATGAATCTAATCCACTTAATAAATTGCATTAAAATCTATAATATACATATAATCGTCTCTAAATTATACGACCACTTATTTCTATGAACTCTTTTGGCTAATAACTTCTCCATTGAGAGTGAATATATATATATATATATATATATATTGTGATTTTAGATCATATTGATCTATTTAAAAACATTCTTAAATCCCTTAATAAATGTATCATTATCCACTCTATAAAAATGGGATATATCATTAGTACTCTTGAGGCATTTCAAGATAATCATGAATGTCCTCCAATGGAAGTATCTTAGATAAAATTTATATTCTATTCACTACGCTTAAGGGGTTGGTGTCATCTATACTGATATATAGTATAACATACATGAATGATCCTATCATAGATGCATATGGTATATTTATCATCTGTTGTCTTTATTCATGTGTCTGAGGACATATTTTCTTAGAGAGATATATTCAATGTGACAATAAAAATGACCCACAATAT
The DNA here is from genome assembly GCA_963277665.1 of Viscum album. NCBI lineage: Eukaryota > Viridiplantae > Streptophyta > Magnoliopsida > Santalales > Viscaceae > Viscum > Viscum album. The sequence continues at coordinate 662,063,709 of OY728140.1, forward strand.
TATTTCTCTATACTAAAACTCTTTATTATCTTGTCAATATACATGAACATTATTAGTCTAAGAAGTATCTTAGATATATCATAATGGATCTTCATACCGGGGATATAAGTCATGTAATCAACATAATTGATGTAGAAAAATGTGTTTAAATGTATCTTAATGGATTATTAAACAATTATTCCTTTCCAAATTAGTAGTATGACATCAACATATACTATCATGAAAAATATTTCATTCCCTATAAACAACTTGTAGGATAAAGTCTCATATTGATTATTTTTAAACTAAATTATTCTATGAATTCACCGAAGATAATGATTCGTGAAATTAATTATTTCTTTAATCTGTAAATGGGTCTTTTTAATTTTCATAGTTTATTAGTATAATTTGGATTTAAAAATCCTAATGGCTGTGTCATATAGACATATTCATAAAGGTTCCACTTAGGAAAATATATATTCTCATCAATTTTTCAAATATAATGGTCATGTTTAACTATAGTGGAATGCATTATTATAATATATATATTTTTCATAATAATTCAAGGAAATTATTCCTTATAGTCTATGAATTGATGGTGTTTAAATTATTTTACAACCACTGATGCATTATAGGTACTTTCTTATCCATACATGTCTAAATTCATCATGATTTTACATTTTCAACCTATGGGATTTACATCCACCAGTGGATAAAAATAATAATACATGGTTCACATACATGGAATCCATTTGAAATTTCATGTATTTTCATATGACATATTTTGGTCCACTTCCTTCTTCATAATAGTAGAATCATTATTATTGGCTATTAATGAATCACAATATACGGTGACTAGAAAACAATATTTTCTAACTAAAACTTCTCATGTACTTTTATATAGTAGTTGTGTATCTAGAATATCCACTTATATGAGGTTTTTTGGAATATTTTCTAATTAAAACTTTTATATATCTTGAGTGATGAATTTATTGAAGTCCATGTCACTATAACTATCTATTTTTAATACATGACCATTTCGAGAAATGGTAGATATATTTTAACTGTTAGTTTTTTATCTGAAGGTTCATATTGGTAATATCCTCTAATTTAATTACAATATCATATAAAAACACACTTTATGCATTAGGTTTCAAGTTTTTTATATGGAGACGGATTAACAAAAGTTTCCCAAACACATGAACATAAATTATACAACACAAATTTACATTTAAAATAATGTTTTTTAGAATAAATTTGATCAATTTATTTGGAAGTTGTTTTAGTATGTGTGATACTTTTTTTATTTCATATCCCCAATAAGATATCAGAATACTTGTATGAATCATCATTGATTTATGATTTTCCAATAGGGTATAGTTCCTCCTTTCACCTACACCATACCATAATAGTGTACAAGGAAGTGTGATTTGAGATAGAATAAAAAATCCTTTTGATAATCATTGAACACTTTTTTAGTTATTCATTTCCACAATCTAATAAAATATTATTTATCTTCTTACCGAGTTGATTCTCAACTTCATTCTCTCACTATTTTAATTTTTAAAAGGTTTTCTACTTATACCTTATTAAATTAACACACACACACACACACACACACACACATATATATATATATCAAAGTCGTTAGTTAATGTTATGAGGTAATTGTATAAACCCCATTACTCAACAGGAAATGGTCTACACTCACTTTTATAAAACAATTCAAGAATCTCTTTGAATGTTTCACCCTTTATACTTAATGGAGTTGGATTAAATTTTCATTCTAAACAAGAAAGACATATTCCAATTGATTTTAGTGAAAAAGTTTCAAAACATACATATTGGAATAAGTTTCTAAAACCATTTCCATTTACATTACCTAAGTGGTGATTCCATTGTGGGGTGTGATAAGACTCAAGAAAACTAGATTCATTATCAATTTCCATTACCATTTTTTATAATCCATCAAATAAATACAATTATTTAGGTGATCTATACCATAACATATTATATATTTTTAAAAGTAGAATAATTTATTCATAAATTTGAAAATAAATCCATCTATATGACGGATGAACATATAAATTTTTTTTAGTAACTCATCACACATAATAATGGGTCTTTAAGACCAAGATCAACTTATTGAAAATATGAGGTGATAATCCCAGATAGTTACCATAGTGAGACTAGAATCATTAGTAACCGATATATCCACCTAAAATACTGATTTATTTTGAATCTACCAGGTTCCTATAATAGGATTAAAATTTTATCATCATATTTTGTCTATAATAACAAATTAGTATAGACAAAGTGATTTCACTAGATAATGAACACACGTAAATCTAACCCGTAATTCTTTGTTGTTGTGTAGTTATTATTCTCATTCCCTTCTTTTTACAAGAAAAACAAACAAAACCTTATTTAATTTCATTATCTATAATTCTATTTCTTATAGTGGGGTGTTTTAATGAAGCCTTAGACTTAGAATAGGTCTTGGGAATCATTGATTTTCCTTTCCTTTTATTCACCTTAAGTACCGATGGATTTTATCACTTTATATCCATGTTAACAGGTAAAAGTAGAGTATGGATATTTGGGAGGGACTTATCAATGATTTTAATATTAAAATTCACAATAAATATATAGAATCTCCGAGGGAGTTAAATGGGAATGAGATCATGGAACAATTATTTAGGAATCTTGAACCCTATAATATTTAAACATTCAATGAATCCAAACTTCTTTACTATATGGGGTTATTTAGATCTCCCTCTCAATGCTTTCATATAAAGAGTCCCATGGTGATCAAAAACATATCATCTATATCCATCTCTTAATTTATATCTTGGAGATACTTGATCATAATATAAGAATCCATATTCACAGGATACTTTTAGACTTCATTAATCATGATTGGTAACTTCAAGAAATGAACATCGTTTGCATCATCCATGTGGTTTTAGTATACATAGAGCTTATTATCACCCAAACCTTTAGTAGGTGAATCAGGAAATAGAGAATATAGCATATATATATATATTTTATTTATATCTTACTATTTTTCAAAATTTACTTTACCACTCTGGGAAGTTACTACCAGAGAGGAAATTTTCTTTCTCTAGTATAGATCAAAAGAATATCAATGAAATTAACAATTTATATAACAAAAATAAAAATTATATTTAGTAATTTCTATTAATTTATAAAATATGTGAGATGAAATAATTTAATTATCTTATTATTCCCCCACTAGATTATCATATCCAAATGAACCTCACAATTGGACTCAGAATGTCATATCTCATGGATGTCCAATTCGATGGATCTACATTTATAGTCTCATAAACAATAAAAGGCCATAAATATTATAAAAGTTATTTAGGTATGAGATCTTTCCAACTGATAACTTATTGCTCCTTGATCCATTGAGCGAAATCTCTAAACTCGAAATCCTGACTTGGATTTCCCCAACACTTTCCTCTAAATTTGTAGTGAACATAAAGAGGATATTAAATCCAATAAAATTTGTTTAAGTCAACCAAAAATATTTCATTGGAATTAACGATAATTAAATGTTCCCCCAACAAATTCCCGAATAGAAACTTTAACTATATTTTTATCTTAACTGAAATAATATAAGTCTTTTGAATTAATATTAACTTGGATGTTTATTTTGTTATGCATAAAATTTATTATTTCACCCTTTTACATTCCACACAATTTTTTTATTTTACATAATTAATTAAACTTGTTATTAAAAAAAATAATATTTTAATATTTATAATATTTATTTATTTTAATTCTATCTTTAATTATTATTAATTAATTTATTTTTGTTATTTCAATAAAGAACCTATAAAATCAACATACCATTAGAATGAAATTATATAGATAAAATAACATGATCATGAGCTTTCTAATAGATGATATTTTATATGAGAAAAAAATTGTCCTCCGTCCCTTCGGAAATAACTCATTTGAGATGAGCCTATCTTGAGTTGCATTATTCTACCATAAACCTTTGTATCATCTAGTTTGGTTCACTATAAATTTGGTTCTAAACCGCCTCCTCTCCACAGATCTCTGTCCTTTATATATTTTACACAATATTTTTACTCGAACCAATGATATGACATTAATATAATATACCATATACACAAAAACCAATTAATAATCATAGAGATTCCCATATAATATACCATATAAAAATTGGTGAGTAAAGATGGGAGGGATGACACACATATCATAAACAGTAATCAAATAATATTTTTTTACACAACAAGACTCCACAAATAATAAAAATTAAAAGAAAAAACATCAAATAAATTAGTCAGTAAAGGTCATGATCAGTCATGAACATGAAAAAATATTCATTTAATAAACTAGTATTAATTTCAGTTATTTTTTATAAAGATAAAATACTTGAATAAATTAATTATCAAATTAATTTTTTAATTAAGTTGTTTTAATATTCATCCAAATAGTCATTGAGATTCCCATATAATATAATTATAAAAAAATTAATCCAATTTGTAATCTTCAAAATTATATATTTAAACAGAGTGTACTTGGGAGAAACATTACATATACACATAAAAACTACCAGGCATGGTCATAATTATGTATTGTGCAGTCACACAACAAGTAGTGTAAATGATGTAACACATAACTATATGGTTTTTACTATCAAATATTGAAAAGTGAGAACATGTTAATTTGAATATAATATACCATTTTTTAATTCACATGGAGCACACAGAGTGTAATAAAGAACACACATTTTTTTATTCAAAATTTATCATATAAATGAAATTAATAATTTAATATTCTTAAAAACTAATCACTCATAGTGTACTATAAATTAATGACACATGGATACATGTTAATGATGTTTTAAAGGTATAATTAATTAGTTTTATTTCTATGGGAATAGGTACAAGATACATGTTTTGTTCAAGGCAACATCATACCATGTATTATACTCATTTTTTATTTTAAATGCATGTATATGGAATCAATTTGTATTTAACTTGGGAAATTTGTGAGGTTTACAACATGTAAAAAGTGATATTCCCTATAAATACCATATTATAAAACTTTTCCCCCTATGAATCACTTAATAAATACATTATTCAAATTTTACATTTCAGTTTCCTTGAATTTCACTACGAAATCATGTAGAAGTCATAACATATACAAAAACTACATGCTATGGGATACAACAAGACATGTGACTATATTTCTCATTCAACACATAGGGTGTAATGATTCCATATTAAATTTTATTCATAAAAAATGTCTAAAATAAATCAGGACTCATCCTAGTCCAAATAACCTTGATAAATGGTGTGTACCTATGGTAAACACACAGTGCAGTTTTTCCTTATCCGACTAGATTCCTTAACACCTATAGATGAATTGTTTACTTTTTTTCATCTATTTGTAATATTTTTTTATTATATGAATATTAATGAGGAAGATATATCATATTTAGGATTGAAGAATAAATGAAATGGAAATAAATTATAAGAAAAAAATTCACAAATAAATAAACAATTAGTAAATATTTATAAATTTAAATGTGACTTTTATGATACCACTTAAAGGCTTGAGTGTAGTTGAATCTGGTTTGGTCCATTTCTAATGATGTTTTTTCATCAAAACCAATGTATAAATTATAAAAACATGACAATGAATGAAATATATCATGATTAAATCTAATCACATATAATTAATGAATCCTAGTACTAAGAAAAAGGATATTTAATGTTAAATTTATAATTAAGATAATTTCATGAAATTACAATGGTCTTGAGTATATTTATCAATGTAGGTACTGATCGATTAAACCTATATTCAGGTAGTACCTTCATTATGTCGAGAGGATCCATAATTGAAACCATATAGCAGGGGTTCTCACATGTTAGCTGATCTCAAAGAATTAATGATAACACTAGAGGTTCTATCACAATAGTACTAATCATCTTGTATTGGTTCCCTTTGACCATAACACAATCTTTTAATAGTGAAGGATATATTATAATTCATTCATTATTGAGAGAGGAGGATGAGGTTGATGAAATTATCTCAAACATGAAATAAAACCCCAGAGAAGTTTTTTTAGAGATAATTTTATAGATATTAAATCATTGTTCACAAAAAATTATTTCGAAACATCATTAGAAATAATATAATCAAGTATTTAAAGATCTACAGTTAGGCTATTGGTAATTTCACAATGATTCGCAACCAATCTCTTAATCTTGAAGAAACCCCACATCTAATAATAGTATTATTATTATTATTTTTTTGATATGAACATGTGTATCAGATAATATACATATCAATCAATAAATTAATATTATCTAAAATGATATTTGGTATATAATTTTTTACCCATATCCTTACTCAGATTATCCACCATTCTTAGCATTTATAGCATTTTGAATAATAAATATTATTAATTTGATAAAAAAATAAAAAAAATTCGTATTTATATTATTTTGAATAAATATTTATTTAATATTCGAATCACACTTAAAATATTTAATGAATACTTGTAATCAATACAATCTAAATAATTATTACTCCTTTGTTCAGTGAATAATTTTTTTTCTAATATTTAAATTCAAATAAAATTTACCAAATATACAAGTAAACATTTAGTGTGTGATCCTCAAGGCCTCTCCCTTAATTACATTGGTTAAGATTTACTAGAGTCCAATATTAGTGTCTAACAACTTGAAAAGTCACCCATATATGAATACGTTAATTTCTTACACAAAAGGCATGAAGGCATTTAATTTTTATTCATTTTTTCACGATCCTTCTTTTTTTATTAAGGGTTGAAGGGGAAACCTTACAAAGACCATTGGCTTTGTGACATTTCATGACTCGAAGGTCTAAGAGGAATTCATTCCAGAATATGACCAATTTAAACCTCCCCTCTACAACATATACATCTTGACCAATTCTACACCTTCACATGGGTTTTCAACTAGTTTTCCTATGTAGAGATACATAGGCCTGGTACCAATGGAAAATTGCATACCCTCTCATTCTTAAAAATCTGATATCTCTGCTCTAGTGAATGTGCCTTTCCGTGAGTCATCCTATGAACTAAATTCCAAGTCCTTGTTGTATTGATAGGTTCATTTTAGAGAGTAAAATAAATATGTATTATTAATAATATAAATGTATTATAATCATTACAAGAATTCAAAAATAAGAATATCCCATGATATATAAATATGTGAAATTATTACTGGTGGCTTTATGCTTATAATCTCTCACATTGGAGTCTTCCATGTTCAAAATTTATGATATAAAGCCTTATCAAGTTATGAATGTCTATATTCTGAATATATATATTATCTATCTCACATCAAATTATGTCATACAATCATAGGACTATTTTTCTAGAATATTTTCATGTCACTTTAGAGTTCTCATAATATTAGGGAACTATTATGACCTTTTGATTTGAAAAATACTATGGTGATATTATCACATTAAAATGACATAGATGAATAAGAAAAATATGAAAATATATTTCTTAATATTAATTTTTATGAATATATATGAAATCAAAACTAAGAAGTTGATTGTTCTTGGGAACCAACTCTAATAAGTATTTCCTCATGAATTACATTGGTCGGGAATGTAGTAATTCATGAATATATCTTGTTGAAAATAATGTTAATAATATCACTTATTAATCTTTTATAGTTTAGTAGAAAAAATCCATACTTAATCGATCAGTAGGATTATCACAACTCTATTCTCATAGTATCATTATAGTTAGAGTTTCTCTACAATGTGTAACCCAATGAATATTCAAAAAAATTCGACACCTAATGGTTCGGTTCACATCATTACATTATTTTTTAATAATAGATATTTTATGGGCACCCATATTTGGCAAGGCCTTCACAGTTGGTGGATCGATGTCTTGACAAGTGTCACTGTAGAAGGAATCTGACACTTAATATTTTTAATGGTGATTTAATCATACCATATTATCTCATATCACTACTTATACATGTATTCTTGTTTATAGTGATTTATATTGGAATCCTATCCCTTCCACTATGTCAATACATTCAAACCATTTAAACATAAATCTATTTATGGTTCTCATAACTTGTGTTGTTGTAATAAATTAAAATATGAATATATTCAAACATATCTAGATTCATCTCATTCATAAGTTAATAAAACCATTTCATATAAATTGTTATAACCACATGAAATTAACAATAACCACAACATGGAGTGATTTATATACAATACTCACTTTTCAAGGTAAGGAATAATCCCATAGGTTGATGAGTAGTATGAACCAATTCCGTATACCCAAGGATACATTACTCAAGTGAGACCTCAATTACACTATAAAAATTACACTTAATATGAAAAAATATTATAAGTACTTAATTATAGATGAAAATACATTAAAATCTTAATTCATAGAACAATAAAACAAAAACAATTATCATACATAGTGTGCAACTACTTATATAAATGTATGACCATTTATAAAAGTATTTTAATAATTTAAACAATAAGATAAATCCATTCATAATACAAAAAAGTATAGATATAAATAAATAAAAGAATAAATTAAATAAATGAACAATTTATATATTTAAAGATAAGATAAAATATTTCTGAACAATTCATATATTAAAATAAATTATAAATATTTTTAATTTAATAATGGATTATAGGTGTTATATTTTCTAAGAAATATATACACATTAAATTAACTTATCATATGATCATTTCAAATTATACTTTATGTGAAATTTTATATTAATATATGATATCAACAATATAAACATTATATATATGAACAATTCATATATTATGTAAATATTCATAATATCAAAAAATTAATATTATTTATACCTTTATCATATTAATTATAATTTTTTATATGGTTTATATAATTTCTCGAATAAATCATTTTTTATTTGATGAAATCAAAATAAGTAATTATAAAAAATCCATAATTTTTAAATAGAAACACTTTTATAGTGTTTCTTTAATTTTTAAATTAAGAAAACTTAGTAAATAATAATTCTAATTTCTATATAAACATTTTATATCCAAATTAAAATTCATTCCATATAACTTTAAAAGGTATTCAATATAATTCAATAATATTATAGAATATTTATTTTATAAATATTTCATAAAAATTTTATAATTAATTATAAAAAATTATAATTATTTAATTTATGAACAATTTTATGAAATAAATATATATTTAAAATAACTTTTCCATGACTTAGAAAAAATTTATAAATTACTAGAATCAATACATAATTTAGAACGGAAAAATTAAATTGATTATATATATTGTATTCTATGATATTATATATATATAGTATATAAATTCCCATTGTATTTATTATATTAAACAAATGATAATATTTATTTTGTGATACCATGTTCAGTTGAACTAGTATGAAAGACATTTAAAACAACAGGTCTATATCATCAGTTATTTATAAGAGATGTTATAAATTTATTTTAGTCCCATTATGAAATAACCCAAATAATAAACCATTATATGATGTATTTCACATCATAAATTACTATAAATAGAGTCCAAAACCATTATTTTTTTTGGAAATATCGGGTCATACATTTTGTTTTATTTCAGTAACTTGAAACCATTCGATTTTATCCCCCAAGCATAATGTCAACACCTATATCACTTATCCTACAAACCTTAAATCTTCTCAATTCACTACTATCATTCTCACTCCAACTACTTCTAATACTCCCCTTTTCATCTTCTACCTCTTAGGTTGTTAAATTTCAATTATTTTGTGTTTTTACGTGACTGGTATTTCCTTGTTCATGAGGTTGAATTATTATGGTACACTGTCTAAATATTAGGGCTTTTCTATTATTTTAGTTTTTTAGGGTTTTAATTTTGTTTTGTTTTTAAATTTTTTGATTCAATTAGAGGAGGCTATTAATGTATCTATGTTTTTTCTAATATATTTTATTGTTATTTTATTTTTCATTATTTTCATTATGATATATTTTTTCCTTCTTTTATTTTTTAAATATTTAACACTAATTTTTTAAAAGTTCATTTTAAAAAAAAAATTATTCCATTATTTTATCAGTATATTATTTGTAAATTTTTTATATTATATATTGATAAATAATAGTGATAAGAATTACACAAATTTTTTTATATTTAAAAATTGTTATATTTGTATTATTTATTTTATATTTGGTAAATTTTTAAGTATTGGCGCTATTTATTTCTTTTAATTTTTTTGGTAATTTATTAATTTAATTTTAAATTTAAATTTTAAAATAAAGTAACTTATATTAAACAATTAAAATTTATTATAGGTTATAGTGAATCATAGTTATATTAGTACACGGTGAACAAGTGATAAATTTGATGAAGGGGTCGATTATTTTTAGAGATTTTCCAAATGAAATGTTCCAAAAAGACTTATTTTCTATCCATGTTGGAAAGGTTTAAAATCGAGAAAGTGGAAAAGTAGGAAAATAAAATATCATTTAATTTAATTTTTTTTCTTATGAGTTATATTTATTGGATTTGGTATAGTGAAATTGGGTTGAATTCAAGATATAATGATGGTGGATATTTTTAAGATGACAATTATGATCAAATTCAAGAAATTATTCATGATATTAAAGTGGAAGCAATTTAAAAAACACCTATTATAAAAAACCAATATCCTTATTATAGAAAATCATTGTATGCACGTTGTATGGAATTAAGGATTTTATCAACTGTGTTAATATTTATTTAAGTAGAAAACCATAAATTGGTGTATTTAAAAGAGTTTTATAGAGTTCTTAAAAATATTTAATGACATATATTTTGAATAAAATGATTTTTAAGATTCACATTATAATGATCAGAAAAATTATGCCTGATGGAATTAGGGTAAAAGTAGCTAAATGCATGGCCCAATGATTATGTGTTATATATGTTGTTATATTAAGGTCCTTCTAAGTTATTATTTGTAGCAAATAACAATATAAGTTAAAATTAAAATTACAAGATAACATGTCTATTATATCAAGTACCAAGACTTATACCAAGGGATATTGGTATCTTCCTATATTAATTAATTTTAAATGTTTATTTTTAAATTAAAATGATACAAAAAATGATAAAATGAAATTCCCATAAGTGAATTTCTAATCGAAAATTACATCTTTCATTTGATTGTATCAAAATATAATATAATTTATCATAAATTTAATATATTCTGAAAGGTAATTAGAAATACTATACTTGGTTTGTGTATTGAATGAATGAATCCTTTTCTGAAACATAAAGAAATTCATTGTTCATGGGCTATTTTTCTGTCTACTTATTACTTAGGTCCAAAATTTTATATGAAAAGAAAATATAGCATATTGAGTTTAATGATTTCGGGAAAAAAATATCATGGAAATGATATTGATGTTTACTTTTCGTCATTAATTGATTATTTGATGCTCTTATGGGTGGAAGGTATCCGTTTGTACAATTATTATGAAAAGGTAGATTTTCAATTTGAAGAAATGATTTTTTGACTCTAAAACACTTCCCATGATTTGAATATTTGTTTGGATATAGTTTTACCTGGAATAAATAATATCTAATTTATGAATAAGGTAATTTATTTCATGAATTTATACATAGGAGAAAAATAGTTTACATGTTTCACTGAATATTTTTATCTATAGACCTATCTTATAGAATATTTAAAAAGGATTTAAATGATTCACCTAAATTTGATATTTATAAAAATCCATTATTGATAAATAAGTATTTTGAGAGGGTAAAAAAATTGTTTTCAGATTTGGAAAGACAAGAATATCTAATGAATAGAAAAATATATATAAAAAGTCACTACTACAAATACGGGCATTAACGACACTAAAAATAGGCTTTAATAGCGCTAAAAAAGCACTGTAATGCTCGACACTGATAAAGGGGGTACCCCTTTATCAGTGATAAAAAAGCATTAATAAAACAACCCTTTATCAGCGCTAAACAAGCACTGATAAAGGTAGACTTTATCTGGGCTAAGTGAGCGCTGATAAAACAAACCTTTATCAGTGCTAAAAGAGCGCTGATAAATGATTGTTTTATCAGTGCACATTTAGGGCTAATAAACTTATCGTTTATCAGCACTGCTTTAGTGTTGATAAAGGTGTTGTTTATTAGCGCTTTTTTAGCATTGTTAAAAGCATGATTTATCATCACTAAAAGAGAGCTGATAAATTCCCTCTCTGCTGATATGATAAATCTGCAGCAGCACACCCGAACACCTGCAAAAAAAAAACAGCATCTCAATAATCCAATTAAAGCAAGTATACCCACACAAAATTAACTCATAAATCATAAGAAAATTAGACCAAGTATACCAATACAACAATTATAATCGTACACCATTAACACATAATTTATAAGTTAATCAAGTACTTAAAGAAATCAAGTCAGAATTCAGGGGGTTTGGGGGCTGTTCAAGGGTTTGGGGTGGCTGTCCAAGGGGGGTAGGGTGTGTCCGGGGGGCTTTCCAGTTCAATACTAAGGCTCCACATGGGTGTGTTTTATCAATACATAAATCTTTGGACTTTTCTCTATCCACTATGCATTATGTTCTCAACCTCAAAGAAGTTATAAGGTTTGTACACACACTGAGGTGCACATAAATTGGGGGGGGGATGAATCTCATTAATAAACCCCCAATATTAAAGCTACTATAGGCTACTGTAAGTGCATGATCAGGCAATATGCACAACCTAGTTGAGAAAGAACTGGAATAAAACTAATAAAAAATCATCATTGATCCTCAAATCCATGACCATGATTAAACCCAAATTAATTTTCCAAGTGCTGATCTTTTACCAAGCATTTCACAAGGATCTTGCCGACATTATAAAAATATAGTTTGACCAAGTCCTACCCCATCTATATCAAGACGCATTGATTCTCAAGTATTAAAGATTGATCAACTATACTGACTTCATCCAATGTTAGGGTTTCTCTGAGTACATCATAGGAACCACACAAAACATATAATATACCATGGTCTCCCCACTATGTACATAATTATCATTGAACTACAATATGTGAGTTTTATTTATACTCCATCATGGAAATCCACTTATGGGAGTTTTCTCAGCCAGGGAATACCCTCAACAGTATGTCAGACCACCCATATGTGTTCTTCCAATTCCGAGGCATAAGACCTAAAAGGATCTTGTTGCTATACTAAGAAGAATATATTTCTTACCATATGGGAGTATTATCATCCAAATAATAATCCCTAGAAGCATATCAACCCTCCAATATGGGTGTATTCTCATTCGAGGCATAATCTATATAATCATCTCTGCCCTCCCCTATCAGATTATTTTCATTTAGTGAATATTCCCAATAAGAATATCATCCCACTCCTATGGATGTATTCTAATTTGGGGAATAATACCTATATACATCTAATCCCTCCCCTATGAGGGTATTCTCATTTAAGGAATAAGACCCATAAGCTTATCCACCCTCCCAAATGGGAGTATTTTCATCAAGATATAAGCCCATAAGTATCATAGACCCAAACACATGATCACCCTAGTATACTAGGCCAAACATGACTTGATATATATGAGGCCCCTAATAGATCACATTCGATGACCCCCCATTTAAAAGATCAATGCAAACTAAATGCGTTTGGTCTGATTTCTGTAGGTTAGTTGTTGTTTTCAATTAAAATCTTGTCCATTTTAAACAAATAGAGACCCTTTGAGTACTAGAGGCCACACCGTACCTCATATTGAGGCGGTTTTTACTTGTACACGTCACCAAGGACCCTGGGATCGTTCTTATAAAAGATCAATGCAATCTGAATGCGTTTGGTCAGATTTCTATAGGTCAGTTGTTGTTTTCACTTAAAATCGTGTCCATTTTAAACAAAATAGAGACCCTTTGAGTGATAGCAGCCACACCGTGCCTCATATTGATTCGAGGTTGACTCATACACATAACCTAAGACCCTTGGATCGTTCTTATAAAAGATCAATGCAATCCTAATGCGTTTGGTCAGATTTCCGTAGGTCAGTTATTGTTTTCAATTAAAATCGTGTCCACTTTAAACAAGAGAGACCCTTTGAGTGCTAACGGCCACACCGTGCCTCAGATTAAGGCAGGGTTGACTCTTACATGTCACCAAGGACCCTTGGATCGTTCTTATAAAATATCAATGAAATACGAATGCGTTTGGTCAGATTTCCATAGGTCAGTTGTTGTTTTCACTTAAAATCTTGTCCATTTTAAACAAAATAGAGACCCTTTGAGTGATAGAGTCCATAATGTTCCTAGGATTGAGGTGAGGTTGACTATTACACATCACCATGGACCCTTAGATCATTCTTATAAAAGATAAATGCAATCCGGATGCGTTTGGTCAGATTTCCGTAGGGCAGTTGTTGTTTTCAATTAAAATCATGTCCATTTTAAACAAAATAGAGACCCTTTGAGTGATAACGGCCACAACATGCCTCAGATTGAGGTGGGGTTGACTCGTACACATCATCAAGGACCCTTGGATCATTATAATAAAATATCAATAAAATTTGAATGCGTTTGGTCGGATTTCCGTAGGTTAGTTGTTGTTTTCACATAAAATCTTGTCAATTTTAAACGAAATAGAGACCCTTTGAGTGATAGCGGCCACACCGTGCCTTGGATTGAAGAGGGGTTGACTCATACACATCACCAAGGACCCTTGGATCGTTATTATAAAATAAAAATTCAATCCAAATGCGTTTGGTCTGATTTATGTAGGTCAGTTGTTGTTTTGAATTAAAATCATGTCCATTTTAAACAAGAGAGACCCTTTTAGTGCTAGCGGCCACACCATCCCTCAGATTGAGGTGGGGTTGACTCGTACACATCATCAAGGACCCTTGAATCGTTCTTATAAAATATCAATTCAATCTGAATGCGTTTGATCAGATTTCAGTAGGTCAGTTTTTGTTTTCAATTAAAATCGTGTCCACTTTAAACAAGAGAGACCATTTGAGTGCTAGCAGCTACACCGTGCCGCGGATTGAGGAGGGGTTGACTCGTACATGTCACCAAGGACCATTGGTTCGTTATTATAAAATATCAATTCAATCTGAATGCGTTTGGTCGGATTTCCGTAGGTCAATTGTTTTTTTCTCTTAAAATCTTATCCATTTTAAATAAAATAGAGACCCTTTGAGTGATAGCAGCCACACCGTGCCTCATATTGAGGTGGGGTTGACTCTTACACATTACCAAGGTCCCTTGGATCGTTCTTATAAAATTTCAATGCAATCTGAATGTGTTTGGTTGGATTTCCGTAGGTTTGTTGTAGTTTTCAATTAAAATCGTGTCCATTTTAAACAAAATAGAGATTCTTTGAGTGCTAACGGCCACACCGTGACTCATATTGAGGAAGGCTTGACTCGTACATATCACCAAGGACCCTTGGGTCATTTTATAAAAGATAAATTCAATCCGAATGCTTTTGGTCAGATTTCCATAGGTCATTTGTTGTTTTTAATTAAAATCTTGTCCATTTTAAACAAAATAGAGACGCTTTGAGTGGTGGCGGCCACACCGTCCCTCATATTGAGGCGAGGTTGACTGATACACGTCACCAAGGACCCTTGGATCGTTCTTATAAAAGATCAAGTCAATCCTAATGCGTTTGGTCAGATTTCTGTAGGTCAGTTGTTGTTTTCACATAAAATCGTGTCCATTTTAAACAAAATAGAGACCCTTTGAGTGATAGATGTCACACCGTCCCTCGGATTGAGGTGGGGTTGACCCTTAAATGTCACCAAGTACCATTGGATCGTTCTTATGAAACATTAATGCAATCTAAATGCGTTTGGTTGGATTTCGGTAGGTTAGTTGTTGTTTTCACTTAAAAGTTTGTCCATTTTAAACAAAATTGAGACCCTTTGAGTGATAGCGGACACATCGTGCCTCTAATTGAGGAAGGGTTGACTCATACACGTTACCAAGGACCCTTATATCATTATTACAAATGATCAATGCAATACTAATGCATTTTTTCAGATTTCCATAGGTCAGTTTTTGTTTTCAATTAAAATCGTGTGCATTTTAAACAAAATAGAGTCCCTTTGAGTACTAGCAGCCAAACTGTGCCTCAGATTCAGGCGAGGATGACTCGTAAACATCACCAAGGACCATTAGATCATTCTTATAAAAGATCAATTCAATACAAATGCGTTTGGTCGGATTTCCGTAGGTCAGTTGTTGTTTTCAATTAAAATCGTGTCCACTTTATGAAAGATAGACCCTTTGAGTGCTAGAGGCCACATCGTGCCTCAGATTGAGGCGGGGTTGACTCTTACATGTCACCAAGGACTGTTGGATCATTATTATGAAAGATCAATGCAATCTGAATGCGTTTGGTCAGATTTCCGTAGGTCAGTTGTTGTTTTCACTTAAAATCTTGCCCATTTTAAACAAAATAGAGACCCTTTGAGTGCTAGCGGCCACACCGTGCCTCGTATTGAGGCAGGGTAAAGTCATACATGTCTCCAAGGACCCTTGGATCGTTATTATAAAATATCATTGCAATCCAAATGCGTTTTGTCAGATTTCCGTAGGTCAGTTGTTGTTTTCACTTAAAATCTTGTCCATTTTAAACAAAATAGAGACCCTTTGAGTTATAGCGGCCACACCGTGCCTCAGATTGATGCAAGGTTGACTCTTACATGTCACCAAGGACCCTTGGATCGTTCTTATAAAATATCAATGTAATCCTAATGCGTTTGGTCAGATTTCCATAGGTCAGTTGTTGTTTTCAATTAAAATCGTGTCCATTTTAAACAAAATAGAGACATTTTGAGTGCTAGAAGCCACACCATGCCTCATATTGAGGCGGGGTTGACTCTTAAACGTCACCAAGGACCCTTGGATTGTATTTAAAAAAGATTAATGCAATCCGAATTCGATTGGTCAGATTTCCATAGGTCAGTTTTTGTTTTCACTTAAAATCTTGTCAATTTTAAAAAAAATAGAGACCCTTTCAGTGATAGCGGCACACCATACCTCAGATTGAGGCGGGGTTGACTCTTACACATCACCAAGGACCCCTGGATCATTCTTATAAAGGATGAATGCAATATGAATGCGTTTGGTTGGATTTTCGTAGGTCAGTTGTTGTTTTCAATTAAAATCGTGTCCATTTTAAACAAGAGAGACCCTTTGAGTGCTAGCGGCCACACCATGCCTCGGATTGAGGCAGGGTTGACTCGTACACATCACCAAGGACCCTTGGATCGTTCTTATAAATGATCAATGAAATATGAATGTGTTTGGTTGGATTTCCGTAGGTCAGTTGTTGTTTTCAATTAAAACCGTGTCCACTTTAAACAAGAGAGACCCTTTGAGTACTAGCGGCCACACCGTGCCTCGGATTAAGGCGGGGTTGACTCGTACGCGTCACCAAGGACCCTTGGATCATTCTTATAAAATATCAATTCAATCTGAATGTTTTTGGTTGGATTTCCGTAGGTTAATTGTTGTTTTCACTTAAAATATTGTCCATTTTAAACAAAATAGAGACCCTTTGAGTGATAGAAGCCACACTGTGCCTTGGATTGAGACAGGGTTGACTATTACATGTCACAAGGACCCTTGGATTGTGATTATAAAAGATCAATGAAATCCGAATGCATTTGGTTGGATTTCCGTAGGTCATTTGTCGTTTTCAATTAAAATCGTGTCCATTTTAAACAAAATAGAGAACCTTTGAGTGCTAGCAGCCACACCATGGCTCATATTGAGGTGGGATTGAGTCGTACAAGTCACCAAAGACCCTTGGATCTTTCTTATAAAATATCAATGCCATCCGAATGCATTTGTTCAGATTTCTGTAGGTCATTTGTTGTTTTCAATTAAAATCTTGTCCATTTTAAACAAAATAGAAACCCTTTGAGTGATAGTGGCCACATTGTCCCTTGGATTGAGGTGGGGTTGACTCTTAAACATCACCAAGGACCCTTGGATCGTTCTTATAAAATATCAAGGAAATCAAAAAGCGTTTGGTGGGATTTCCGTAGGTCAGTTTTTGTTTTCACTTAAAATCGTGTCCATTTTAAACAAAATAGAGACCCTTTTAGTGATATCGGCCACACCGTCCCTCAGATTGAGGCAGGGTTGACTTTTACACATCACTAAGGACCCTTGGATCGTTATTATAAAATATCATTGCAATTTGAATGCGTTTGATCAGATTTCCGTAGGTCAGTTGTTGTTTTCACTTAAAATCTTGTCTATTTTAAACAAAATAGAGACCCTTTGAGTGATAGTGGCCACACCATTCCTCGGAATGAGGTGGGGTTGACTCGTACATATCACCAAGTACCCTTGGATCGTTCTTATAAAATATCAATTCAATTCTAATGCGTTGGTCGGATTTCCATAGGTCAGTTGTTGTCTTCAATTAAAATCGTGTCCATTTTAAACAAAATAGAGACCCTTTGAGTGCTAGCTTCCACACCGTGCCTCGAATTGAGGATGGGTTGACTCATACACGTCCCCAAGGACCCTTGGATCGTTCTTATAAATGATCAATGCAATCCGAATGCGTTCGGTCAGATTTCCGTAGGTCAGTTGTTGTTTTCAATTAAAATCGTGCCCACTTTAAACAAGAGATACCCTTTGATTTCTAGGGCCACAACGTGCCTCAGATTGAGGCGGGGTTGACTCGTACACATCACCAAGGACCCTTGGATCGTTCTTATAAAATATTAATGCAATATGAATGCATTTGGTCGGATTTCCTTAGGTCAGTTGTTGTTTTCACTTAAAATCTTGTCCATTTTAAACTATATAGAGACCCTTTGAGTGATAGTGGCCACACCATGCCTCATATTGAGGCAGAGTTTACTCGTACACGTCACCAAGGAACTATGATCGTTCTGATAAAAGATCAATGCAATTCGAATGTGTTTGGTCAGATTTACGTAGGTCCGTTGTTGTTTTCAATTAAATTTGTGACCACTTTAAACAAGAGAGACCCTTTGAGTGCTATCGGCCAAACCGTGCCTCATATTGAGTCGGGGTTGACTCTTACACATCACCAAGGACCATTGGATCATTCTTACAAAATATCAATGCAATATGAATGCGTTTGGTCAGATTTCCGTTGGTCAGTTGTTGTTTTCACTTAAAATCTTGTCCATTTTAAACAAAATAGAGACCCTTTGAGTGATAGCGGCCACACCGTGCCTCAGATTGAGGCGGGGTTGACTCATACACGTCACTAAGGACACTTGGATTGTTATTATAAAAGATCAATGCTATCCAAATGCATTTGGTCAGATTTATGTAAGTCAGTTATTGTTTTCAACTAAAATCGTATCCATTTTAAACAAAATAGAGACCCTTTGAGTGCTAGCGGCCACACCGTGCCTCGGATTGAGGTGGGGTTGACTCTTAGAAATCACCAAGGACCCTTGGATCATTCTTATAAAAGATCAATGCAATCAGAATGCGTTTGGTCAGATTTCCTTAGGTCATTTGTTGTTTTCAATTAATATCTTGTCCATTTTAAACAAAATAGAGACCCTTTGAGTGATAGCGGCCACACTGTCCCTTATATTGAGGTGGGCTTGACTCATACATATCACCAAGGACCCTTGGATCGTTCATATAAAAGATCAAGGAAATCTGAATGCATTTGGTCAGATTTCCGTAGGTCAGTTTTGTTTCCACTTAAAATCTTGTCCATTTTAAACAAAATAGAGACCCTTTGAGTGATAGCGGCCACACCGTCCCTCGGATTGAAGCAAGGTTGACTCGTACACGTCACCAAGGACCCTTGGATCGTTATTATATAATATCAATGCAATTAGAATGCATTTGTTGAGATTTCTGTAGGTCATTTGTTGTTTTCACTTAAAATCATGTCCATTTTAAACAAAATAGAGACCCTTTGAGTGATAGTGGGCACACCGAGCCTCGGATTGAGGCGGGGTTGACTCGTACACATGACCAATGACCCTAGTATCGTTCTTATAAAATATCAATGAAATCCGAATGCATTTGGTTGGATTTATCTAGGTTAGTTGTTGTGTTCAATTAAAATCGTGTCCATTTTAAACAAAATAGTGACCATTTCAGTGCTAGCGGCCACACTGTGCCTCAGATTGAGGCAGGGTTGACTCATACACATCACCAAGAAACCATGGATCGTTATTATAAAAGATCAATGCATTTCGAATGCGT
The DNA here is from genome assembly GCA_963277665.1 of Viscum album. NCBI lineage: Eukaryota > Viridiplantae > Streptophyta > Magnoliopsida > Santalales > Viscaceae > Viscum > Viscum album. The sequence goes on from OY728140.1 coordinate 662,083,987, forward strand.
TTGGTCATATTTCTGTAGGTCAATTGTTGTTTTCAATTAAAATCTTGTCCATTTTAAACAAAATAGAGACCCTTTGAGTGATAGCAGCCACACCATCCCTTGGATTGAGGTGGAGTTGACTTTTGAATGTCACCAAGTACCCTTGGATCGTTCTTATAAAAGATCAAGGAAATCCGAATGCATTTGGTTGGATTTCCATAGGTCAGTTGTTGTTTTCACTTAAAATCGTGTCCATTTTAAACAAAATAGATACCATTTGAGCGATAACGGCCACACCGTTCATCAGATTGAGGTGGGGCTGACTCGTACACGTCACCAAGGACCCTTGGATTGTTCTTATAAAATATCAATGAATTCCAAATGCGTTTGGTCATATTTCCGTAGGTCATTTGTTTTTTAACTTAAAATCGTGTCCATTTTAAACAAAATAGAGACCCTTTGAGTGGTTCAGCATTCTAACATGTTGCTGGTGCATATCATCAGTTAAAATGGGAAAATGACTCATTGGAGAAAGGATGTTTTATTTAATAACAATTACAATTTTCCTATGAACATTTACATACAACAATGTTTCATCTTTTGATCCCCTTAACCCCTCTCCAAAATGAACACAAATTGTACATGTCCCCAAGTCAGATCTTCATTGTATTTGTGTAAAATCTTCCATCAGGTATGCGGCCCACTCGTTTCTGAACACATATATATCGTCTTGTGAGTATGAGGCTTTTCTGCAGTCAGAGTAGTACTGTAAAATAAAAAAAATAATAAATAACTTAAATGAACTAGTAGTTGTATTTAAAAATACCTCTTTAGGGTTGCCAGTTTGCTGATGAAAAACGATCTCTTTCATAAATTTAAAAACATAATAACTGAAATCACTATCATTTGTTTGTTTTGGTCGCTACAAAGAAATTGATCATTAGGAGAATAAGAAACTTATGTTGAGATGGTTTTGAGCCGGCATTTTCCACCCCCTTACCTTTCTCCATCTATAACAACAATCATTGGTTCATTCCCTTTTTTCATTAATTGTTAAGGGTTTATCTTGAAAATAAAATGAAATAAATACACTTTTGTCCGCATTTACTCTTACAAGTTCTGACGGCCATGCAATGAATGCCCCAATATCCTTTTCTACCGTATGAATATCATCGTCATCAAGTGGAATAGGTAGCTCTGCCTTTGGCTCATGAGCTACAGTAATCGTCACTTTCAGATGATCTTTCGGAAGTGGTCTATTATTCAGTGTGACATCTGGGATATTGAACACTATAGCCCTCGCTACAAGGTGATAGGTGGGTGTTGAAAGATATAAATCACAATCATTATCACCCTATAGAAGATGAGTACAGAAAAATTATCATTGTTTGTCTGATTCATATTTCATGGGAACAATTATTTGAATATTGACTACCATGGCTAAGACAGTTCATTGAGGTGAATGGATATCCTCAATGCTGGTGGGGGGTGGGGTAGGATGTTTATACGGTGATTTTTCTTGAGTTGTGGCTTCCCTTTGCTTCCCACCCATAAAATTTGCTAGCAACTCTCACTGCCATTGCAATTGTTCTTAAAGGGTTGCTATTTTTTTCTCTCATTTGTTCCAATTTTTCATCTGTATCATCCATTTTTTTATTCTTCTCAAAATATACTCTGGCTGTCACCCCAAACCCTACACCTCTAACACGACCGTATTTTTCTGGCTGCTTGAAGGTCGTCGATAATAGGTCTGTATCAGCTGTAGGAGTAGCTGATTCCTGTGACTGTCGGATATAGGAAAATAACTAATTATTTTTATGTAATAGCAATTTTAACCAAATTATTTTATCATCGTGTCATACTTACACATATTTCCCACACTATTTGTGTGTTCTTATCTAATAACTTACCTTCTTTTTTCACACGTTCCTCCTTCCATAGCACATGACGTGGGATGGAAGTGAATTTGGTTTTAGACTCATCAATCTACATATAAACAGAGAAAAATAATTATGATGTTGTTTATTGGCACCTAACAATATTATTGTAAATTTAAAATACGTACCATTTTCTTTTCTAATGAAGCGTACCCCATCCTTGTTTTATGATATGAGCATGTTGGTTTTGAAGCACGTTCCTTATTTTAAGTACAGAGTTTCTGTTTCATAAATGAAATATTGACAATCAAAGTGATGAATACATGTATCCTCAACCAATGTATTATCACTCACAATGTACCTGAAACATCTCATCCCCATGACGACCAATAAATGCATCCCATGCATCTTGGGATATCAGGTGAGCGTAGACAATGGGTGGTTGCAGGTTTATTTTACCTTTAGAATATTTGAGGTGACATCTTGTTAAAATAGTGCGAAAACCTCGATGAATCATTCCTGCAAGCCTTAGTACATAATCCTTGTGTGAATCGTCTAATATAAATGTACTAAAAAAAAGATTGAGAAGAGTAATAAATCATTTCATTATTTTATTTTCTAGAAAATTAAAGAAATAAATTCATAATGTTACCGTAATTTATTCCCAGATCACAGCCTTCAGCCCGGACAGAACATGGTGCCATGAATCTATGTAAATCGGCACACGTTGCCAAGTGACAACTCCAATGTAGCTACTAAACATAGCCTTGTTGGGATTCACATGTTGGCCTCATGCATTCCATCCAAATTCAAATTTGATGCCTTTGCTTTTCGCCTTATGAATTTTGGCTAACACCGTCAAACTACGACGCACCTGCGATTTCTGTGACGCTGGTCCTTCATTCCCGACCATTTCATCGATATCAACATCATCTATATGTTCATCTAGAATGGTATAAACGAAATTTGTTGATGGTTGTTGGAACTCAACACTAAGAGCAGCAAGAGACACAACAGCAGGAGCAGTAGGAGGAGCAGCAGGAGGAGGAGTAGCAGTAGGAGCCGCAGCAGGAGGAGCAGCAGGAGAAACCGGAGCCGCATCAGGGGAAACAACAGCAGAAGCAGGAGATGCAGGAGCAGAAGCAGCAACAGGAGCAACATCAGTAGCATCATGAGCTGCAGGAGCAGCAGGAGCAGCAGTAGCCTCAACAACAGCTGCTTGAGAGACTTGTTCAGCCTTAAGGTTAGGAGCATTAGAATGTGAAAAAGTCATTATCTGCAAAAGAGGTTGAACAATTAATTCATATTACATAAATTCTGTAATGATTAGATAATAACATGAGATAATAAGATCTATATTACAAACAAAATATAACATGTTTACTAAACTGTCTTTCTTTTTTTCAAAGGTTGAAGGGATTTGACACCTCTATCCACTATCCAAATCCCTTCATTGTGGTCTCCTATAACATAAAAAACATCATCTGCAATGGGACCACTCTGAAATGATTGCGACGTACCACTAAAAGGATTGTCCTCAGTTGAATTTTCATTAGAACCTTTAGTAGTTTTGGACGATAACAGAACAATCAACCACTTTCAGTTTGCGGGATCTATAACATAAAAAACTTGTACTTCTTGTGATGCCATTATAAATTGTTCATCTATGTAACCTTCTTTACTAAAATAAACTTTCACAAATCCCCATTCATCTATTTTAAAACCACTATTGTTATCAATCCATTTGCATTGAAAAATCAGCAACTGGAATTTTGTATAATCCAACTCCCATATGAGTTTGATAATGCCAAAGTATGACATATTTGCATAAATTGGATTTCTGTCCTTACTACCAGAAACAAGAATCTCTTCAGCCACTAGTGTAACTCCACTATTTTTCATGGTACTATCTTCAACATGTTCATCTGTATAGAATGTATAACCATTAATTACATAACCACTGTAAGATAATACATACACACTTGGTTTAGTGGCTAGCCATCGAAGACGTTCTGAAATTGAATTCGGATTTTCATCCAACTGCTTATAAATATGGTCCTGAAACCATCCTAAAAACAGGTGATTATGTGTATCTGATAACCATTTTTCATCCCTTGATGGATTCAACTATCTAAGAATTTCTTTGTGAGTTTTAATATATAGAGCAACCTCCCAACTGTTATGCAAAACATAAAGATGAACCTGCTTCTGATCTGTAATACTGATTATCACAACTTCTTTTCTAGAAATTCCCTCACCCTCAATGTGTCCAGTGTGAAAAGATTTCAGGAGACCAGTGCTTTCCACATCAGATAGGTTTTTAGTACAAAATTCAATGGCTTCCTCAACAATATATCACTCCACTATAAAACCCTCTGGCTAACTTTGATTTTTGACATACCCCTTCAAAATCTTCATATACCATTCAATAGGATACATCCATCTATAGTGCACAGGACCACAAAGTCAAATCTCTCTCACCAAGTGTATCATCAAATAAACCATCATATCAAAGAATATTGGTGGGAAGAACATTTCTATTTCACATAATATGATGAAAATTTCTTTTTCCATAGCTGGAAATTTCCTTAGGTCTAAAACTTTGCTACATATAACATTGAAAAAGAAACAAAGTTTGGTTAACGTATGACAAACATTCTTTGGAAAAATGAAACGTAAATCTATAGGAATTAGATCTTGCATCAAAACATGGAAATAATTTGATTTCAAACCTTTTAACATAAAATCATTCATTGGAATAATGTTCTTGATATTTGATGAGTACCCCTCTGGAACCTTTACATCATTGAAGAAGTTGCAAAACTGATATCTCTCTGCCCTAGAAAGAGTATAAGCAGCTGGAGGAAGAAACATTCGATTTTCACCCTTCACAGGAGCCAAATCTTCTCATATTTCCATGCCAGCCATGTAAAACCTTTCCTTAATTCCATATTTTTTTTTCCAGGGGAATTTAGGAACGTTACGATAACACTATCACATACATATTTTTCCACATGCATAACATTAAGAAAATTTCTGACGTACAAACAATTCCAGTATGGTAAATCAAAAAAACAGATCTCTTTTTCCAACTTATTTTCATAAGGTTTTTCGAAAATTGTTTACTAAAAATAGTGTTCAGATCTTTTAATTTCTCAAACAGCTGATCACCTGTTAGTGGAGACGGTGTTGCACGTTTTTCTAAATATCCATTGAATGATGTCGTCTAAGATTGGTACTTATGCCGACGAGGTAGAAATCTACGATGTCCTAGAAACACAGATTTCGATGAATGTTTCAACCTAATTGATTATGTATCTTCTTCGCACATGGGTCACCCTTGAGTTCCGTTAATGCTATCGCCTGAAAAATTTTCAGAAGAAGGGAAATAATTTATTGTCCCATACAACATCGCTCTCAACGCAAAGTATTCCCTTTTATAAGAATCATACAACATTACACCTGAGTCCCACAATAACATTAAATCGTCGATCAAAGGATCCAGATAAACATCAATATCGTTACCTGGTTGTTCTGGTCCTGATATAAGCATAGATAAAATGATGAATTTCTGCTTCATGCATAACCAGGGTGACACGTTATAATTTACCAACATAACATGCCATGTACTATGAGTGCTGGTTTGAAAACCAAAAGGATTCACTCCATATGTAGATAACGCAAGACGAAGGTTTTTCGGCTCTTTTCCAAATTCAGGATACTCATGATCAATTTTCTTCCATTGAGGAGAGTCGGCCAGATGACTTAATAACCCATCTTTATTTCTTTTATCTGCATGCCACGACAATTGTGTTGCAGTTTCTTTACTTCCATATAGACGCCTAAACCATTGAATGATTGGAAATTACCATACAAATTTCATAGGATTGGATTTATCTTTCTTCTATCGAGAAGAACCACACTTTTGGCATTCTGTAAGTGATTTTTTCCCTTTGAGAAACAATATACAGTCTTTCGAGCAGTCATGTATTCTTTCAGAAATCATTCCCATCGAGTGTAGCATTCGTCTAGCTTCATATGTCAGGCTTGGGAGCTCATTATCTTCCGGGAGCATGTCATTCAAGAGATAAAGTAGTTACGTAAAACTGAAAACACTCCATCTGTTTCCTTCTTTCAATTTATACAACTTCAGTACAACTGACAATGTTGTATATTTAGTGCAAGCAGCATACAATGGAATCTTTGCACAAATCTTTAACTTCTCAAACAATTTTGGGGAATCACGGAGTTCATCTTGAATTTTATTTGTCATTTCCTCAATACGATCTTCATCATCATTGACATCTGTAATCGCATCCTCCATACGGTCTTCTTCATTATCCATATTTTTATTCATATCTGACGATCCATAAAACGCAGTTTTATCCCAGCGAGTAGCTACATTCACCTTTTCTCCATGTTTACTCCAACATTTATAACTCTGATCTATTCCGTGACATATCAAATGTTCTTCCAACTCCACTGGATTAAGTAGTCTATAATAAAAACAACGTAAACACGAACAAATGGATTTTAGAAGGATCCTTTGCATGATTCTTTTCAAACTTGATGAACTCTTTCACTCCGTTCTGGTACTCTATTGTTAAATGATTAACATCCATCCAACCTTTATTCATCTCCATCCTATTTGAATATCAAATATTAGTATTTATGGTTAAAGTACACAAAACATGAATTCCAAATACAGTATAAGAGAACCACTTCCTTATAAAATTAGAGATTAATAGAGCCAAACCATTAGTATTTATTTATCTTCATTAAAAATAATTACTTTAGATTCATTATAGTTTCCTCAAATCACACCAAACCAAACACAAGAATAAACAAGAATGATAAATCTACCACTCCTAGGTCTCTGCCCTACATTCAATATCATCATGCCTAAATACTCACTGCTGGTGGAAGCGAAACTATTCCTGATGATCATGCCAAGAAGAAATGGAAACCAAAAGGGGGATTGAATCAAAATACCCCAAACAAGATGAAAAAAACATGGTATTTGAGAATAGTTTAGTGGATTTCATGTTGGCTAGACACCTATCCAATAGAATCCACAAGAAGTGATGGACCCTACAGTTGTTGCACCAAGTGAAACTGTCACTTGAGAAGCTGAGATCAATGAGGCCCTTCCCAGCCATGAACTGAACAAACTCCATAATGGCCTTCCTCTGGAATGGGCTTCTACCTTTCATTTCCTTTGGGTTGGAAATGACATTAAAGTCAACCCAAACAAACAATGGATAGTGGTTGGGATCAAAGGTATTTTGTTCAAAAGGACAATCAATCCCCATCAATTTTTTAAAATACCAATACCATAAACCATTTAAAAACAAGACATTTTAATTTATTTTGGAAATCATTTCCATAAAAATTCAATAAACAAACACATGCCAAACCATTTGGAATTTTATTTAAAGAATCAACTTATCTTTATTTTAAACCATAATTTTCATTTATAATATCAAATCCACCAATGGTAGAAGGAAACCTACTTTTTTAAATGAAAAAGGTTAATTCACAACAAGATACCATGAATTCCATATATTATTTTCATTAATATGGTTATTTTGTGCTTCAAAATGATCAAAACATGTCTAACCAACTTCAAATGGACAAAATATGAATTCATGAAACACATGAATCCCAAAAAAAAGATATAGTATAGAAAAACCCACTTGGAATCTGAATGAGTCTACTCAAATGAAGAGCATCATACATCTCCAACTGCATCGATTCTTTCTCATATACAACGACACCACTAGCTAGATAGTGGCCCTCACCAAGAACATCATACATCTCCAAATAAGAGACTACAACCACTAACCATGAAGAACATCATTAGATGGAAATATACTAAGAACACATCCCTTAACCCAAATAAGAGACTACAACCACTAACCATGAAGATCCACTAAGAGCATAATTTGAAACCTAAGGAAAGGTACACCCAAAACATACCAATGAATTAAAATGAAATACTTTCTAAACCAAACCAATGAAATCCTCAAATGTTCCTAACATCAAACCCCATCATATCTCCTAATAAAATTATTTGATAACACTACTTCGTGGAATATACCCATTTAGACCCCTCTATTGGTTAGTAGATTATAGTGTAGTGACCCCCTAAAACCATCCTCCAAGATGTCATGGGTTAGGGAATGCACTGAGGGTATTTATCACAACCATGTACAATGTACTTCTAATAATAAATAATTGAAATAGTTTAACATCAAGTTGTATAGATGATTTTTCGAATGATACCAAGTGAAAGTTAGAATGGTAAATATGTGTGATAAGACGTTTTTGGTCTAACTAAAAGGGGATATAGCCTAATGAGTGTATTTTGGATTCACAATTAATATGACTCTATGTGGTATAGGGTTTTTTCAACTAGTAGGAGTCTGGACCACTTAGTGAATATAGTCCTCTATGTGTGGGAATGTTTTCATTTAGAGTATGGACTAATATGTATGGTTCCCATAGAATAAGGCCCATTTGAATTGGATATTTGGGCTCATGGGTATTTTTTTGATGCCTCTACTGGGGAAATCACTCAGGCTTGAATCTGTTTCCTTGGGCTAGCCACAATCCTCATAACCTACCTTAACTATTCTTATTGCAGAAGGAATTCAAGTCTTATAACCTCTATAATCTTATGATCATTACACAAGGTGGATCACATTTTTCATGTGAGGAATCTACACCAATTTGGTTCATAAAATATATTCATAGGACATAAGGATTTATATATTAATCAACTAATGAATCGTGTTCTTTTCACACCAGGTAAGAATATAAGATCATCTACTAAGGGATGTGTTTAGAGATCGTATGCTAATCACATAGGGGATTCCTTGGAACATCGCCTAAGGAATATAATTCTTCTCATGTGAGGTATAATCCTTGGATCATTACCTAGGAGATGAATAAGAGATCTTATGATCATCACTTAGGGGATTCTTAGGCATATCCCCTAATGAATCTATTTATAATCTCATGAGGTATAATCAAGGGAACATTATTTGGGAGATAAAGAAGATATCATATTCCCATAACATAGGGACTTAATATTCTTGTCACCTAAGGAAACCTAGTATTATCACCTAGAGTTGGATATTCCCCGAATTAAGAGTGGTCATAGGTTTATATCTTGGTAAAGGAACTCACATATTTAAATTTTAGAAGAGGGAACCACCCGATACACTCATCGCGTAGGGGGTGAGCATAGTTTTATAGCTACCATTTCATTTTTATCCATGAATTTTTTCAATTCCCACCAAACCCTTTTCAATTTCATTATTAAAAACTATATTCTATGTCACTAGGAAACTAAAAGGAAAACCCATATCGACTAACGATGTCATCTCCCACATTAACCCACTCATTAAATATTTTTAATAATGGAAAGGTTGATGCTTCCCCACTTACCACCTCAACCATCTCACATTTCCCCCAATGGAATCTATCACAACCAAACTAACAAAAAACTTCTCAAACAACCGCACTATAAAACAATGATGATTTTCAACAATAAAAGTAATAAAGCACCATGTTCTTGAGAAATATAATGAAAATTAGTAAACACATGTGAATCATCCCCTTTACATCATTTTCCATCACGTATGGTTCATTTTCTTCAATTGGTCAATCCATAATACTCACCCATAGAATAAAAAAGAATGTTAAAAAAATGATATAAAAATGGGAGAGGAGAACAATATTGAAAAAATATTTGGAAAACATGCCTTAAAGGAGGTCTGGAAAACCGAAGCTTGAAAGAGTTGTGGGTGGCGGAGGTCAGGAAAACTAAAGCTCAAGGGTGGCGGAGGTCCAACAACGTGAACTCAGCGGGCGGACGAGGTCCAACAACGAGAAGTGAGGGCGGTGGAGGTCTAACAACGTGATCTCAGCCGGCGGTAGTGGGGAGTTGCAGGGTTCCAGTACCGCGAGAGCTTTAGGTCGCGATAAAACGAAGGCACTGTGCGACCGACTTTATAAAAAATTCACTAAGGTTTTATCAGCGCTAAAAAAGCGCTGATAAATCCTTACTGTATCATCATTTTTATAGCACTGATAAAGGGTCTTTTTATCAGTACTATTTTAGCGCTGATAAAGGTTACCCTGTATCAGTGATAGAATTTTATTTCTAATAAAGGGTTTCTTTATCAGCGCTTTTCTAGCCCTGATATATGGCCTCTTTATCAGTGCTAGAAAAGAGCTGATAAAGAATCCCTGTATCTGCGCTAAAATTGTAGCACTGATACAAGGTTTCTTTATCAGCGCTTTTCTAGAACTGATAAAGCGGCCCTCTATCAGCGCTAGAAAAGCGCTGATAAATAACTCCTTTATCAGCGCTAAAATGTTATCACTGATACAGGGTAACCTTTATTAGTGGTTTTGCTTAGCGCTGATATAAGGGGGCACTTCCTTTTCCCATATTTGTAGTAGTGAGTAATAATTATTTTTTCGGATTCCATATTAGTGATATTATGGGAAAAAATATTACAATGATGTGATGTATATTGAGAATACTATCTATGATAGTTTTATTGGAACATTTTAAGATATTAAAGTAAATACTAAGGATGGTTTAAATTCTATATTGATCTTATTATCAATAGAAATACATTTGTAGTTATCTCTTACTCCTAAAAGAAGATAAATATAATTGAATCCATATTGTTATACATTTTAATAGTGAAAAAAAATCTATTTTTATTAGTGTCTCCAAGGTATAAACATGCATTAGGGTTGATATTCAAATGCTAAAAAATCGAGGACACTAAAATATTTTAAGTTAATAATAATTAAATATGAAGACTATCATGTTATGATGTAAAAATAATTATTTTTTAATTATGTCGTATACTAACCATATATATAAGATTGACAATGTTCAACGTGTGTCATTTTTTGAGTTGCATTTGTAATATAATTATGGATTTGAATTCATTGATCAATTTGGAGAATATTTCATGTAATATACCTTTTGAACTATAAACGTACCTTCCACCACCTTTATTTGATATCATGGTATATTTAATGCTTCATTTGGTGAAATAAATAAGCCCTTATAGTACTATATATTTATATATAATGTGTCATTTTTAAAGGAATATGAAGATATTATAGGGAAAATTTAAGAATCCAAGTCGACTAGAAGACTCCACTATTAAGTACATTTCTAAAGATGCCAAAACATTTTATATAGAATACCCATTTGTATTTAACTAAACCAATTTTCTTACATATATCCAGGAATGGGTAATTTTTTTGGATAGAGGATGAAGGGATTGAAAATAAATTTAATGACACTTAAATAAATAATTCAAAAACATTTCTACATATTAACTAAAATAGATGACTCTTATTCATATATACCAACACATATTATATTTAAAAAAACCTTATTTAAAGAGGAAAGATATATAGGTTCTTTAATATGCATAAAAATACTTATTTATATGGTTTAAAGATACTGTCCATTGTAGATCTAATGTATAAAAACATTGAGATGGTTAGATGGTAGCCTAACTGTAAACATGATAAAATTTCTTGGGTATGAAATCAATGGATATTTATTTTATGTTAAATGTAACGAAAAAATAAGTGATGTTTAGAATAACAGTTTATTGGTTTTATCTGAAGAAACACATTTTCAATTACAAAGGTCAAAAACCTAATTTTCATGCCTTGTGCATACCACAGAGTTATTGAAGATAAATAGAAGATTGATTATATTAAATTTAAAATTACTATGTTTAACTTTAAATGGGATGTGAGTAATAAAAATGTAAAATATAATTAATTTATAATAACACTATTATATTTGAATAGGACAGAATATATAGACAACCCTTTTATCATGGGAACAATTAAAAACAATTCTTGTTCTTTATCTAGAAAGGTTTTATTGGTTTATCATTTTTGATGAAAAAATGAAATTTTGGTAATGAAAAAAGTGACGATGATAATGAGTTATGTGAGATACCTAGTTATATGGAAATATAATCAAGGTATATTAATTACCATGGCATAGTCAAAGTTTATTCCATTCGTAATGATCATGAAGAAGCAATATGGGAAAAAATCATTTATTAATGTTTTAATATTACATATAACATATATTTATTTTTTGTTTAAAAATTCAAATTTTGAGAAATATAAGATATGTTTTTTATAATATTATAATTTATTTAAGACACATTTTTTAAAAAGTTGATAAATTTTATATTTATTACATGAAGATATATTACAATTAAAAATTATTTCTATAATATTTTTATAATTATAGATATTTCATAAGTTTTGTTTTCTTCTACTTATATCATTTATTGTCACATAAATATTGATAGCATTTTTTTTAGAATTGTAGTTAACTCCACTAATGAATATGATAAAAAAATTTACTTTAGTTTGTTTTTGGTTGAATAATTTAAAAATTACTAATCAATTATCTATATTATTTTTGGATTTTTATGACTTTAACCAAATTTTTGTTCTCTTCTATCCATAGAATTTTATGTCTCATAGTTTCTGTCATAATTTTTTAACATTTTAGTTAACCACTCTGAATAATGTCATTAATTTTTTTAGTTTAGTTTAAATTCTTTGGATAATTTTCCAATTATTATTCAATTTTTATATAATAGTTGTATTTTTATAATCTTATAATTATGTTTTGTTTCCTAGGGTCTATATCATTTCATGTCATTCAAATGTTTTGTTAATTTTTTATCATTTTAGTTAACTACTCCAATGAATATGGTAAAAAGTTTTTTATTTTAGTTTAGTTTAGTTTATCTACTTTTCCAATTTTTATTCAATTTTATTTATAAAAGTAGGATTTATATAATATTTTGTGTATTTATTTGTTAATTTTAATTATAGGATACTATCAAATCAAAAAACTATGTGATCTCAATATTCTATGCAGGAATATCTATATATTTATACTTAGGATCCTCCTTATTATTTTTAACAGAAGTATCATATGTTTTGAGGTAAAGATAACTCTTGTATGGTTGGTAAATATGGAGGCATAAATTTTCCTAAATTATCACTTTATTATAGAAAGGACCATAGGAAATCTATCAAGTTTGATGGTAATGGTAATCCTATCAGTCCAAATTAGATGGAATTTAGCATTTGTGTGGTTGTAAAATATTTAGAAAAAAATTTGTATTTTGATTTATTATTGGGGTAGTGATTAACAAACAAACGTTTCTTAGTTATGAGAGACTATCTTGAAAATATTATTTATTATTATTCTATTTATCCTGACATATTTTTTTTGTAATATTGGTTATATTTTATCTTCTAATCATATGAAATATGATTCACCTAAAACCAAAGAATCCAAGAGGATATGTTTACCTATTTATTCATTGATATTTATGGATATTAAATAAATAATAACATTATATTTCATTTTCAGAGAAAGGAAAAATGAAAATTCCTGTGAAATTTTATTTTTCATAGACAAAGATACATAGATGAATTTTGTTGAAATTAGATTCTAAGAATTATTTTTGGTAAGGGAAATGTAAACATTTTGAAGTTTTTATGTGTAATCACAAAAAACTAATCATAATAATGAGGTGTTTTTCAATAATAAATAGGAACAAAGGATATCTCATTAAGATATCCAAGTGAATAATGTATACCATCATACATTATCTCATGGAGGGAATCTATTAATCCAAGAAGATATGATGGATGAAAAATCTTTAGAAAATGAGATCTAAGTCATCAGGTTCCATAGAGGCTGCCCGCTTCTCCTCTAGCTAAACATGAATAATTGAAGAGAGGATAAATAAAGAAATGAAAAAATATCCTAAAAAAGAGTGAAAAGATATAAATAAAAATATTTTAAAATGTAAATTAATTTAATTATAGACTCTTCATATATCTAATTCACTAATATTTTTTTTATATTTTTTAGTGGAATCCATTGATGAATAAATCACACTAGAGACCTTAATAACCAAGGTTGGGAATGATATTATGGATAACATATTAATAAAGGATAAACACTTAGGTATTATATGGGGATAAGAGGTAGGTGTATCTACTAATTGTTTTTTCATTAATTCTAGAACTTCATCAAGGAAGGATATACTTAATGAAAAAATTGGATATTTAGATGAAAAGGTTCATGATATGGGTAGGAAAATAGTGGAGAGTATTAGATCTTTGGTACATTCAATGTTTAAAAACATGAAAATATAGTTTTACGTTACATATCTCATTCCTCTATCTCTAACTATATATCCAACTCCTCTATATTCACCGGAATAACCCACTCTTATACCTCCTCATCTTCTATTTCCAATATATTTCATGTTATATGTTGAGGATCCATAGTATCATATTTTTAATATAAGATCATATATTATATTATAGAAACCATATATCCTCAATATATATATATATTGATCAACTTAAGGTAATGGTATAAGATATTATACCTGAATTTACTAGAGTAGCATTCTCTACTGTTGTAGTTTCTAATGTTTGAAAATTTGTTAGATTTTTTTACAATGGCCATATAGAATTTTATGAAAACATACCACTAAGGAATACATTGATTATATACTTTATTTAATAAGGTTATTATTTTTAAATACTTATATATATATTATTTGAATATATTGAAGATAAAAACACGTTATACAGATAAATAAAGCATGTTTATCCCCATTTGAATTCATATAATACTTTTTAGGAAGGAGCTTCTAAATTATAATCTTCTTTATCTGTGTTTTTGATTGATTAAGAGATGATAATGAGTGATCCTATTTTTGTGAATGATTTTATACTGATGATTTGAAATAAATATATCTTAGATCCTATAACAACAGTTATTTTGGGCCTCAAAGTGATGCAATAATTTTCTTATTTATTCAATCATAATATACCTTTAGTGACATCAATTTGATATAACCTCATACCTATGTTTTTTATTAGGTACCATCATACTCTTTATATTGAATATGATATGACATTAGTGTATGTATTCAAGGACCCACAATTTATCCCTCCAATGACAAAGTCATTACAGAATAGTGAAAAAACAAAATATATTTCTAAAATATTTTATAATAAAGTAATTAGTTGTTGGATGATTCATAATATTTATAGGTAAGAGAAATATATTTCTTATAGTGATAGTTATATTAATTAAATAACCACTCACAATATATTTTTGTATATAAGTATCTATTGGTGGTTTTTAAAATTTTCCACAAGAAAATACACTTTATTAGTTATGTTTTATACATGGTGTTGTGTATGAAAAAATTAAACAATTATTAGAGATGTAATTGTGATTATTTTAATTATTATATTTTCTAATAATTTTTATTTAATTTTATACTTATCATTTTCAAGAAACATATGGAATCACTATAAATGGCTAATAGTAAATTAGAAAAAATGTCATTTATGTGTGTGTAGTTGTTATTTGTTTTTCAAGTACTACAAATTAGAAAATATTTAATATGTTATTTTCAATTGATATCTTCTTTTGAAATTGAATTTTAACTATATAAAAGGTGTAGAAAAATGTGGGAACTCTATTATGAGATTTATGTATGAAATAATTAAAATTAGTATAGTTATATATTTTGATAATGATATATTTATTACAAATTTTCCTTTTATTTATATTATCATTTTGATGAGAATAAAGGCCAATTAGTTTATTTTTACATTTTATCTATTTGATGATCCTTTCCCATATAATGAAAGTAATATAAATCTTCTACGAGAAGTATGTGCTTATTGTTTTACAAGTTTTATTTAGTTTTAGTTTATCTAATTATATTTTAATGTATATATTTTTTAAATTATAGTCATTTTAATTGTAAAAATGCTATGATAAAAATAATTATTATTAACATTTACTAGATTGTACAACTATTTTCTATTGTTTTCTAATTTTATGATATATTAATGTTATGAGTCGTCTATTTCTTGAATAATGATTTATAAAAGAAATTATTTCTTAATTTTTCTTATAATTGACATAATAGATAAATTTCATTCCAATTATAAAGTGAATGATGTGGAATTTATTTTTATTTATCCGTTATAAAAAATAATCTAAATAAGAAACTAACTTCCAAATTGATTATTTTATAACCAACTTGGAAAGTTCCATTCGGTTTCATTTTAAGAGGGGTTTCAACATCATTTAATGTTATAACTAATGAGGTGGTTTTTTCCACATTAGTTATTCTAAATGATTTAAAAAACATATTTACCATGTTTCTTAGAAAAACACCATTTTTAAGTCATGATAAACATAAGAAATTGATGTGAAAACACTGTTTACATTCTAGTGTGGGCATAAATATTATTATTTTATTAGAATTTATATTGATAAGGTGATATAATTATTTTTTATATTTAAATTATCACGATCATGTAATATGATATCATATATTACATTGCGCCATATTTTATTATATCTCTTATTATAACATGAAATCATATAATATATTATTACATATAATGTTTTAAGAAAATATACAATATATTTTTTATAATAGGACTTATGATTTCACATATTTTATTGAAATACCCTATAAAAAATCTATGTCTATTTTAATAAAATTATAAATTAAATACAATAAGAAATAAAATTTCTTCACATAAAATTTGATCTTAAGAATTAAATAACATTGTATGAGTTTGATACTACTGATGAATTTATAAGGATATATTAACACATAATAAAAACAATTAAAACATTAAGAAACACATTTGCTATGATCTTCCTTAACTAAAATGGAAACCATGTATAAAAGAATGAACATTCATATACCTTTAACCAAAGAGCCACAATTTTACTCCATAATCAAATACTATTGATAAATATTCATATGGAGTAGACAATAAACACCTCCCTACATATAATATCCAATAATTAATAAGAATCACTTTATATTTGGGTGATATTAATCATTTACCAACAACATTCTAGTACCTCATGAAAGAAAATGGAGAAGAAGATAGAGCATTAAGAGTATTGGGTAGAATGATTTTGTAGAAACTAACCACCATATCAACAGTTTTATCTTCATTTTATAGACCTTGTAAAATTCATATGCTTTCTAAAATCATGTACTTATATGTAATGATGTTTATGAGTAAATGATGAACAAGTTACAACCATTTGTATCTTTAACTGATATAACCCCTGTATGTATAATCTTATTAAAGATGTTGTTAATAATATCATAAAATAGGAGATCTAAATTATAAAAATTTAAATTTTCATTTCCTTGGTGTATCAATTTAAAACCATATAAATTTTAAAATATAATTCTTCCCATATGATAGAACCATGTCATACTCTATGACAAGAATAGTTGGGGGAAATGATATCATTATATAATGGCGAATGACAAAAAATGGTATAGAATATTCCCATAAATTATTGATGTCATACAACATATAATACAATATAGTATCATATAATATATTATATATATACATATATCATAAATATATGAAAATATTTAAGGTTTTAAGGATATATCTACTTCTATTGGTATAGTTTTTTTGGAATTCTTATAGGTTGGTATAAATTCTATAATTGGTAGTGCACTAGAATATATTGGTAGTGAATAGTGTTTTTTTAAGATAATAATATACTTAAATATGTGATTTTAAATGTAAATTTTTATTATAATTTGAGCATAATGGGTTAATGGGTACTCTCATGTGGTGATGACTCATGGTCTTTGAAAATTTAAAATGATGACATAGATAATCATGTTATTTTAAAGAACTATAGAAAGGCACATGGGGTGAATTTTTAATGTCACAATGATTAGGGATCATGAGAAATGTTTTGGATTCAATATCAAAATTAGAACAGGTTATATTTAGTTAAATTATAATATTGGTAATCCTTTAGTATAGATAACCCGATTGGTTTCCTTGGGTATAACCCCTAGTTCAAGTGTATTATAGTAAATATAATTGGTGGAATTTTTGGTAAACATTAATATTTTGAATATTATTTATCATGATGTATAATGGAATGAATGTTTAAGATTTATGTCCAGTTTTGGATAAAACACCAGTTTCATATGTGGGATAATAATGTTTAAGATGATACAGGGTGTGTGATAACTAATGTGGGAGGATTTTAGTAAAATTTATGAGTATGAATTAGATTTTTATGGATTTCAATTCTTATTAGAGGGTGTAATATAGTGAATTCATTGAATTGATTAAATACTAGACAGATTGAGTATCTAATAGGTGGTTTTATATTAGGTGTATATCATCAGTTGCTCGAGGTGTGTAGCTGAATGTATATAATAATTTTGTATATACTAGAGGTATTGATTTTTTGAGGTTGGAATAAATGATAGGGTGTTTCTAATAATTCTAATATTGTGGTTATGTCTCTATTGAGGAGGTATAGGCATTTTGTTCCATAATGGATGATCCATTGGAGTTTTAGAGGTTCCCTAAACAGTAGACTGAAATATAAGTTTATCAAGATGAGTAGTTGGAAAAATATTGAGTGCGACTAATAGGACAGAGTAAGAAAATATTATGGAAAAGTGGATGATTTAGAACATGTGATGTGATATGGAGCCTATATTCTAAAGGAGTAATTAGTAAAGTGGTAGAAATATAGTCTTTGTTGATAGAATGTTTTAATATAAGTTCAAAGAAAATATTTTTGAGGTTGATAGTTTTTATTTTGAGAAGTTTTTAATGAACTATACCTTTGTGTATTTGAATAATTAGGAAATGGATAGGTCTTTATTTATTAATATCTCATTAAATTAGATATTTTAGACTCTAAATAAGAGGAATGAGGTTCAAGACATGTTTATGATTTTTTAATGGAGGTTTTAAAGGTGTAAAAAATAGGAATAAAGTCCCTAGATAATAATTTCATGGGTATTGTAAATGGTTGGGCCATGGTGGATGATAATAGACCCCCTAGGATCTCAATGGTAATTAAGTAGGAGTCTGGTGTGATATGAATCCCTGTAGTTCTACTATTCCTTCCATTGAGAGACTGATGGAATCCAAAAGAAACATGGTGGATAAAATAATTCCCAATGGGGATACACTGAGAGTCCGGTGGTTGTTATGACTTATATTTTTTATTTAATCTGTTTTAATATTTTTAATAATATATTAATAAGGTATTCATGTGGTTGGTTCATTTTTAGAAGCGTCACATTTCACTGAAAAATATTTAATATTTTAAAAATATTATTTTTTACCCATGTGTGCATGCATAATTAATATGTCATAGATGGAGAATTGTATAGAAATTTAGACATCTCAACTATATATCAAATTATATGTTTTACCTTGAATTATTATGACCTTCATATAAAAGATTCTAGTCCCAAACGGAGCCTTTTATAGTGGTTTTTTATTACCAGTTAATCTAATTCCATTGTCAAAAATTTGATTCCAATCCTTGTCGATGTGAGATTATCCATTTTTGGAATTCAAAAAAGCTATAGGTGAATTAGAGACTCCATTATTCATGGATATGATTAATTCATGACAATGATGAGGTATTATCAAAGTATAAGAAATACCCCATGAGGTAATGGTTTTTATTTTTTATTTCCCTACATCATTATTGTGTGATTCAATTCAAATTTATTTTATTTCAATTTTTGAAAAATAATATAGTTTCATGAATTTATTCTCATTTTAGTTTAGTAAGTTCTTGATTTATTAATTGCTTTGAAATGTGGTGGGTTATTATGATATTATTCCTGAATTATTATTGATCTATAATGTTGTGAATTTTTCTTCACCTTCATGAAAATAAATATAAATTCATTTATTGAAACTGTTTTTTGAAAAGCACATTTTGAATAAATGTTTGGGTGGCTGAAATTATGTCGGGAAAAATCTTATATTGTCTCAAGGGCTCCTTTTCTCTATTATAAATAATGAACATAAATATGATTTTAAATGGATGATAGATCAATGTAATAAATTCATGTAAAAGATGGATACTGATGAGGAAAAATATGCGTGACTTCAATATTGCATCTATAAATGGGGGACAACAATTGGTTTTCTTGGAGGGGCTCAACCTGAGAGAAATTTTGATAGAGAAGACTGGGTTGGGAATGATGTCTTAGATGAGGGAAATTTTTATAATGAAGTGTGGTACAAATAGACACCAGAGGTGAGGTGTTGGATCCATGACATGGAAGATGGTCCACATAGCACAAACTATGGTGAAAATGGTAGTGATATTAAGTGGAAAAGGGGAAATTAAATCAGGGAAGAAGACACAATTTCACAACATGTGGTTTTATAGAAAACTATATTCTAGGTTTAAATCTATTTCTATGGTTTTTGTAGTAAAGTAAAATATTTCACATCTTTTGAATTTGTGTCACATATTATGTTTGGTCAAAATTGGTGGATAAATTCTAAATAATAATTAAATATCACATAGTGTGTGACTATGGGTAATAAATTTAGTTTTTCAGATCCCATGATACATGTAATACTAAATCACATTCCTGCAAAATCTACTTGCCCCATATGAAGTGTATAATAGTGAATAGATCACTTCCTTTGGTGACACAACTTCTGATCCTATTGAAATACATGTCTGGAGAACCAACGAGTCCCACGCATAGTGTCACTTATCATAAATTAAAAATAGGTATATACAAAATAAGTAGATAGTGGAAGTAAACATATGACCACTTATAAAGTCTTGTATTCATTGTCTATCAGAGTACATTCTATATATTTGTCTTTCTATATTATTTTTCATATATTATATCCTAGGTTTTTAATAAAATAAATCTGTATTTCTATATGATATTTTTCCATGTAGAATGAAACATTTTAAATTAGATTATGTTTTTTTTTTGGTTTTTTGGATATTTTTATTTATTTATTATTATAGATATGAAAACTTGATGCTTGAGAGTTGTTCAAAGAAGGAATGGGCTTAACAATCACCCTTAGGACATAGGTACCAAGTCATGGTTCCTCCATACAGTTAGTGGAGTAAGTAATTCCCATAATGATAAGGAATGATTTATTCACTATTGAAGTTGTTAAACACCTCTGCCGATGCGCATTACACTTGATGTGGTTTGAGTCCTCCATAAAGGTAAGTATCCCCTTGAGTGACATAAAGTCACCTATGAAGTGCATGCCTCTGTATACAATTCCATATAGGTGATGTGAATGTTATGTGTGTTGTATAATTTGGGTACATTGGGACATTAGTGTCTTGTAATATTCTAGGTATTCCATATTCCCTTTGGTATATGAACCATATAAAGATAATATATGTTTATTGATATTTTCCTTTCTTTGTGTTCTTTGTCCTTAATAAATAAATGGTTTCCATACTAATTTGATTTAAATTACTATTTCTTTCCCTTATATATTTTTATAAATTCATACGAAGTATGTTTATACTTACCCATGGATGAGCTTTATTCCCAAATCGTTTTTTATAGAAAAATCATAGTTTAGAGGTGAGTTCTTTTAACATGGAGATAATATATCAGGATCTTAGTGGATATTATTTGTGGTTTTTATTGATAGTTCTCATTTTAGGTTCTATTGTGCCACATAGTTACCCTTTTTAGTTTTTTGGATGGTAGTATTTGTTTGGGTATGTTCGGTTCTTGTATTTTCACCAATTTTCAATACTATATTTCCCATACTATTAAGTTTTATTAGTGTTAGTCCCAAGTATATTTTATTATTAGTGGTTATTTTTTCTAGCCATTCATTATTATATTATATTATATAGATATGTGTTTATGTGAATGTTTACTAGGCTAAGGCCTCTTATTTGTGAGATATCATTTCTTATTGGCACCCACAAGACCCTATCATATTTGAGGTAGTTTTAAGGGGGAACATTTAGTTTATCACTAAAACAGGTGGGGTCTTGATGGGTTGGTTCATATCAGAATGGAATGGGAGAGGTTTGATCCAAATTAAAAGAGATTGAATTTTTTGGTATTATGATTTTTTGTTTGGGAAATATAGGGAAAATATGTCAAGGGGTCCTAAAACTGTTTTTAAGTCTAGATAAACCAATTACCTGTCTGGGAGACTGATATATCCTTTCACCGGGACTTTGATATTCATTAAATAGAATCAAAACTTTAGAACTTATTTTCTGGGGGTACAATTATTTGTATATGAATCATATCAAAATCATTATTTTAATTCATCCTTTTATATATTACGTCAAAGCACCCAAATTTTCATTGAAATCCATGAGATCATATTATAAAAATACTAGATTCCACTATGTAGAGATCCAAATCAGATATAGTGGTGGGGTTGTGATGAGACCATTACAGTTATGCATACCCTAGTTAGAGATATGTTAATAAATGATTCATCAATATATGTACCATCTCAATAAGTATATCCACTTTGAGATAAGAAGGAAGAACCCCTACATATTTTATAGAGTGTAGTCCCCCCTTAACGTAAATTGTAGTGCCCAAAATGAATAATGATACAAATTATATATTGAGTGGATTTATGAGATTTTGAATGTGGTGAGTAGGATAATTTGGTAGTAGAGAATTGATTGTAGTTGGAAACTCACATTTTCCACATTTTCTAAACTCCCACTCACTAGATGATATTTCTTTCTTTAATTATTCTACATAGCATTTTTAACTATTGATGAATTTTTGTCACTAAAATCCATGATGAGGATACTATACAATGGTTATATTTCAAGTTCATGTTCAAATAGGGAAATTATATTGTGATGCTTGGTATGATATAATTTCGGGAAACTCTAGGCTTTTAGTAGGGTAATATGACCAAGTTCTATTACACATTGAGGTTAAAAACCTCAAAAGGTTCTCTAATGTAATGATTCAAAATAGACTTATAATAGATAAAATATTTGAAAAATGTATTTAATGGGAGATTTGGGATGATATTGTTCCATTGTGGACCATCACACATGTTTTCGTTATGAAGAAAGCTTTGGTGATAACACATTTTCTAGTGGTGTCACAACTAGAAATTAGAACAAGTTCTCATTTTATCTCCATAGAGTTGTTAGTGGCATCTAACCAATTAAAAAAAAATAGTTCTCTATATTGAGGTTAGGTATATTCTTGATTCTAGTTTAGGGGATTAGTGAAACTAGGGACCCAAATAGAGTCTAACATGTAGTGAGATATAGAATGTTATGATTTCGAGAGAATGTGGAATAAATTTTTAAATCTTACCAAATGGTAGGTAGTGGAAATATATAAGGAAACAATATATATAGAATTCCTTTACAGAGATAACATAAATATTAGGGGCCTTCTATAGGTGGAAAGAGCGCGAATCCTTAGGCTGATATAGTAGGAGGGCTGGTAGTATAAGAGGATTTTTGGGTGGATACCACTTTGATCCACATCCACAACCACTTCCCCTTGAGGTTAATTTTAGGAATATAATTTTTGAGTTTTGGGTTGAGTTCATATGCATTCTATAGATGGATTTATTCAAACAACACCAAACATGGTGTGATGTATGATATGTGTCTTATCTACTTTCTCATTTTTACTCATTACCATTAGTTTAAGACATTTATTTCTTATAGAATTAATTTTTCATGTTTTATAGATTACAATAGATCCCCTATATTGAACTCTCTAACCAGAGACTCCAAATAGTGGTGATTATCATCTATACCATTTCCACCATTAGTTTGAGACTACTCTATAAGCATATAGGTTTTAATGGGACCCAATCATGATAAATATGTCAACCTAAGGAAATGTGCTTGTTATTGACTGGTTGTCCATAATCCATGATTTCATATATTTATATCATTGTAGGGTGACATTACATCAAATATATGGTTTGATACTCACATTTAGTGGTGAGTTTGGACCCTAGTTAGGGTGAGTAGTACTAACTCTCAAGATATTTCAATTGATTTCCCATAAGATGGTGAGACTATAATTATTCATTTTAGATGTTGGAAATAATTATTTTACTACAGTGGTTATGGAATAAATGTAAGTTTCACTAATTCATTTTTTTGGCCTTACCCACTATTTAATAATTAATTTAATCATTTATTTTCACCTCATGACTACCCTAATTTTATATTTACCTTATCTAATACCCACAAAAAAAATTAGGGAGTTGAAGGTGTAGTTGAAATATCTTTTTGAGAATGGATCCATCAAACATGGTGTGTCCCATATAGAAACCCAAACCTTTTTTCACAAATAATTACATGATTTTAAGCATAATTAACCATCAAATTACAAAACAAGGATATTAACATCTTGTGTATTTGGAATATTAGGAACATAATTTGAAAAAATGAAACCAAACTAAAAATATATTTTCTTTAATCACCATAATGATCTCTTAACATCTATTGATCTCTTACATCTATAAAGGATAACCTTGGGAATACATGAAAATAGTAATGAGTTAAAAATCCCAACAAGGTAATATGTATAATAATAAAACATAGCACATGGGTTAGAAGGCATAAGATGATGAAAAAAAGGAATGGTAAATAAATAAAAATAATGAATAATAAAATGTATAACATGGGAATATAAAATCATATAAACCTAGAAATGTGGAAAAAACAAATAATATGACAAAAACATGAGTCAAGGAAAACTTTTTAGACAATATCACATGTTGTGCAAAGCCTATAAAGGAATAAGGTTCACTGCATGTCCCAACATGACGAATCGTGGGACTAGACATCAATCAATGAATTAGAGTTATATATGGGAAAACCCATCATAATATATTCATTCATATGGGTTCCACATGAAGTGTCAAGAATATGGTTTAACCATGGAAATAATTGGGTATCATATTCATTCCACAAGGCATAACAAAATGAAATATCATAGTGGTGTCTATGAAAGGTTGGATTTAAATCATTCAAGGAAATTCATAAGGAAAAAAGGCATAGATCATGAAAATTTATGTTATACTGAAGTGTAAGTGAGTAAAAAATGTATTTAATAAACATTAGAAATAAGACACTTTAATGTGGATTAATGACAAGCATTAAATAGTATTTAATGAGTAAAAGGAAAAATTGTTTTTATAAAACTTGAAATAAAATGATATGATTTTTCATTATAAAATGAGTGATTTTAGAAATAAAATGGTGTATTAAAATAGTTTAGGGAGTGCACTTAAAAATGGGTAACAAATCGAGAAGTTACCCTTATTCAGGATTGCTTATCGAGAATCATTGAGAAGGGAACCTCTTTAAATTAGGAATTTCCCATCGAAGAAATATGTATTGAACAAGATTAAATATTTTGGAATATATTCATATTATTTATAAGTAGTATATAAAAATAAATAAGTGTTACATAGGGGAAAAGAGAGATAAAGCGTAGCCCTAAGGAAAAAATGGAGGTTTGGAAAGAATCCCCTACCTTTTGTTTGAAACCATTCTACACTCGATATTAATGTCATGGAAATTCAGATTAAATCCATTAATTAATTAATTTATAAATTATATATATGTATGTGATTTATTAAAATATTATTACCTTCGTTTATGGCCTTTTGGATGGGTTATGAGATTTAATTTCATCATTCGAGAGAATTGGTTTTTTTGGTTTTCATGATCGGTTTACTTGTATATATATATGGAAAATCGTGTAAAATGAGAATGGTTTTCTAGAATTGGAGTTATATGTTATTAATGAACATACATAAAATTAAATTTTTATGTAATTTATTTGGTAAATTTTGGTGAGGATGAAACAATAGATAAGATGTTAGTGATAACCATTCTGATTATTTTGGCTATTTTTCGATCATTACAAACTAGTCTTGTTTTATATATTATGTGTATAAAATGTTTTAAAAACATTAAATATGTTTTTATAAATTTATTATATTATTTTTTAACAATAAAAATGTTTTTATGACCAGCCTTTAAGGTGTGAATGGAAATTGAAAATTTCTTCACCCTTGAATGTGATAAATTAACACATCACAAATGATGTTTTCATTGTTGTTACAAAAAGATAGGTGAATAGAAATGATAATTAATTATCATATTAACATGAAAAAATTATTGTATAAATATGATACTAGAGCTTTCAGGAAAATTGAAAAAGGGTTGGTGAGGATATAATAGAGAAAAAAATAAATTTAAAATAAATAAAAAGAAAAAGAAAGAGGTTTTTACCATTCATAAGTAGAAAATTAGGCTATTTCCATGGAAATATAACCATAATTTCACTAAAATCATGGCCATATGTGTGATTTATAGTAAAATTTTTCAAAACCATGACTATAGAATATTTTTCCAAGGGATATAGCCATATATTGGAAAACCAAGGCTAGAGGTCTCCCTCCCTTTGACGGGAGAAAATGTTTCCTGTAGAAAATAGAGCGGGAAGCTCTATTGCCTCAATTTTTATGATACCTCCATAGTTTTTAATAATATGTATATATATACTCAATTATTTCCATTATTTAGTGGTTATAAAGATGAATCCAATAGGTGAGTTATAGAGATTGAATTTGGTGAGTGAAATATTATTTTTGGGCTATAGCCATGTTTTTATGGGTCTATAACCACGATTTTCAACTGTGGAAATAACACCTATAACCAAGGTTTAAACTATGGTTGTAGGATAACTGCCATAGTAGAAAAAGATGAGACTTATTGAGATGGTTTTAAATACCATGGTAATAGCCCACCTATTTCCATGACCATAGTGGGCACATTTTATGAAAATCATGGCTATAGGCTAATTCCATGGTTTTGGTCCTTAAGGTTTTAAACTGTGGAAATAAGCCAATATTCGAGTTGTGCCTTGAATTATCCTCCTTGAGAACCTCCTTGAAGCACTTTAGTTTTTTATTTTGTTGAGACAAAATTATCTTTGAAATGGGGTAAAGACATAGGTAGAGTGGTCAGAAATTGGACAAGGCTCAAAGATGAAAATGTGCGAGGAGATAGGGTGGTGAGGGGTGGTATTTATGGTGGAGAAGAGATGTGTTTTCTCATTATTTTATTCATTATTTTTTTTCTTCAATACTATGAATAATTTGAGAATTATTACTAAAAATATTAAAATACTGACATATATTTTGATTTTATGGGCTTAAATCATCCATACATCAGTTTTGAGAAAATAATTCAGGTATTTAGATTTTATAGTAATTATCATATATTACTATTAAAAAAATTCAAATATTTTGGAAAAATACCAAAATTAAACATAAACATTTTTTGACATGTAGAACTAAAAAATGAACTCAATTTTATAAAGATAATTTTCTAAATAGGAGAAATTTAATTATTGATTTAAATCATCATTTACATTGAAAATAACGATTTTAAAATTATAATCGATTTTATAATTTATTTAAAAATTAATTAATGTGTCATAAAATCATCTTATAATCATAAGATAATAAAATATTAATTTATTAATCTATTTAATGAAAATAAATTTTATTTAAAATCATTATATTAATTATAAAAACTTAAATAAACATTTATGTTTCACAAAATACCAAAACATAATTAATCATTTCCAAAAGACTTATTTACTTATACTATAATGTAGTTATGAAATATTTTAATTTATATGATTATTAAATTTTTCTTATAATTTAATTGGTTATTTTACTGTTCATTGGTCAGTTTACTATTTATAAGGGTCATATTACTATTCCAATGGAAATGTTACTATTAAATTGGTATATGTTCCTTAACTTTTAGAAATAGATCTTATTTCATTCATTATTAATTTATAATGTTTGAATTATTGTATGTATGTGATTTACATGATTTATACTATATTAAATAATTATAAGAATGAAATTTCCATTGATATAATTCTAGGTTTTACATTCTTCCCCCCTTATGGAACTCCACCCTCAAAATTTCATTTTACATACTATGGTCAAAAAAATTGAGGGTAATTCTTCTTCATCGCTCCCTATGGTTCCCATGATGCCTCTTTATACTTATGGGTCCACCATAGTACTTTGACCAGGTGACTAGTCTAACTACAGATTTCATTATCTCTATAATCCAAGATCTTTACTAGCTAGTCCTTACAGGGGAGATCATTCTCCCTCTGTAACACCTTTGAATTCAGTACATGTGAGGGATCCTGTATGTACTTTATCAAGAGGGATACATAGATTACAACATGTACTTGATATATTGCAGGCTGAAGTGCATTTAAATATGCCACATATCAGACATGATGAAGAATATTGAAGGGACTGATAAACCTGGGACATAGATTTCCCTTCATCCCAAATTTCAAGATCATAGTTCATGGACATTTGTAGAGGAATATCATGTCTCCGACCATAAAATCAATGTATCATTAATGATTTTCTGCACAACTCTTTTATTGAATTTGAGCTACCTTGATCTATATCTGAATGGTATTTACCTTCTTCACAATTTCATTGACTATTTCAGGACCTTGTATATCATGTTCACCAACTAAATCTGAACATTCTAGTGTTATCATATTTTTTCATAAATGGATTCATATGGATCCATTTGGATGTTATAGTGGATACATTTTTTATAAGAGAACTCGGGAAGACGAATATTTTGATCACATCCTACTTTTAATTCCAATGAACAAGCTCTCTTGATGTATTATAGTGTCTGAATAGTTCAATCAGATTGAACATCAATTTAAGGATGATAGAACATAATAGAGGTCAACTTAGTGTTAAAATCATGTTTGAGGTTTTTTTAGAACATCACAGTGAATCTCATATCTCAATCGAAGTCAATCGATAGTGGTACTCCATGTAGCCTTACCACTTTTTTGATATCTAGGTAAGGTAGTTTCTCTTGTGAAAATCCATATCAAATTTTGATAAAGTGAGATTTATTATGAGATGATACACAACAAACCCTACAACATTATTCCCTCTAGATATCTTTGAAAGTACATTGACAATGTCCATGGTGATGTTTTCCCACATCCATGTTGGTATGGGTAGTAGTTGTATCATCCTATTAGAATTTTTATTCAAAGACTTCACCAACTATTATACTAGGAACTTGTATGTATATTTAGTGATTTACTACATCATATTGTACTGCAAATGGTTCAGTTGGAAATCTGGATACATCTTTACCCCCTGGGAAAGTAGAAAAGGTTGACCTAAGTAAATCATTCATAAGATCCCTATTAATCTCTGGATTGGAAGGTACACATAGTCATGGCCCATATATAACGACTCCTTCCTCATTAGTTTGGGACTCTAAGCACTTACCATTTCCAATAGCTTATTGATTTTCTGAATTTACACATGATTTCTTGGAGAATCCTTTATTTTCTCCATGAGGGATGGTTGATAAATCATTTAAAAAGTATTGATGATGTTACTTCCTTAAATTTCAATTTACACCCTTTAATAGTCTAAGAATATTTGATTCTTCTGAATTCTCATTATTGATAATGATTTAGGATACTCTCTACTTAGAGAATCTACCCCCTTAATTTCTTTAGCCAGATGGTAGTAGATAGAGTTTTTGTAATCCTTGATGAGCTCTAACCATATTCACGGGTGCATATTAATCTCATTCCATGTGAATATATATTTTAGTCACTTATGATTAGTGTTTATCTTACACTTCTCCCCATAGAGGTAATACTATAATATTTTCAATGGGATGATCCCATCCTCTCACTCCAGATCATTTGTGGGATAATTCTTCTCATAAATTTTCAACTGCGTTGAGGTGTAAGAAACCACTTTATCATTTTTCATCAGTACATATCCTAATCACTTTATCTGGGTATAAATGTATTACACAAAGAGTTCCCCACATGTCAGTAGTGTAAGCACCGATACAGTGATATGACTTTTTTCAACTCTTTGAAAAAGTTTTCACATTCATTGGTCTAAAAAAACTATACTCCCTTCAAAGTAAACATTGTTATTGGTATTAAAAAACATGATTATTTCTTCAAAAATAATTGGTGATACCCATCTATACAAAGGAAACTACGAATCCTAATTAAATATATTTTCCAGGGACACTCTTTGATTTACTTTATCTTGTATGGGTCCACTGATATTTCTTTTTTGGTGATAACATACCCCAATAATTGTAAATTCTCCATGAATAACTCACATTTTCTATAATTTTCATTAAATGTATCTCCTCAAATACATAGGATTCAATTTATCTTCATGTTAATCCATCATCTTGGATTATATCAGAATAAAATCAATAATTACTTCAAAAACTTTGTCAAGGTAATATCTAAAGACATTCTTCATAAAATCTATGAAACTTTTTAGAGCATTAGTGGGTCCAAAAGGAATCTCTATGAACTCATAGTGCCCATGCCTCATTCGGGTGATAGTCTTACGAATATCTCCCTTCCTCACCCTTAATTGGGGATATCCTGAGTGAAGGTCCACCTTACAGAAATAATTGGCCCCACATAGTTAATCGAACAATCAATCTATATGTGGTAGGGGATACTTGTTCTTTATCTTTATTTAATTTATCTCACAATATTCAATGCATAGGTGCAATGATCTATCCTTATTCTTGAAAGAGAGGACTAGTTCGCCCCATGGTGAAGCACTCAAGAATATAAAATGCTTATCTAGACTTTCACATAAATACTTATTCAGTCATTCTATCTTAATGGTGGATATTCTCTATGGTTTCTTTGATATCAGAAAAGATCGTGGATTAATTTACATTGATAGTTGAACCTCTCGGTCAAGATATTATTTAAGGAGTACGTCAGTGTAATCTCTAACAATGGGAATGTCTTCAATCATGATCATATCCATTGTCTCAATCATTTGATCTAAACATGATTTCTCGTAAGGAAAAAATATCCACAATTGTGGCAGTGATTCTGAAAGATATCCATATTCCTCCTATAATTAGAGGATGCTTTAGGATGTGAAGAGTGATCTCCCTTTCCCGATAGTTGATGTTATCTTTTTATAACGATAGAAAATCCATACCAAATATTTCATTAAACTCTACAAGAAGAAGTAAGAAAAGATTTTATTGGAGGTTTAGTCCAAAAACACTAACGAGAGAGGAGGTATTTACTCTGGATGAAATAATTGAACCATTTTATATTCTTATAGATTACTCGACCTCTATATTTTTAGGTGCTGTTTGAGTAGTTCTACTAAAATTTCATGATGTGAATGAATGCGTAGAACTATAATCAAATTGTATGTTCACTATTAATGAATGAATAAACAACATACCAATCACCATATCATTTTCCGATTCAAACCCAGTAGTAGTGATAGAATATTCCCTTCCTTACAACCTGGGAGGTTGGTTTAATTGACTGCCTATAACAACCCTCAGTTTATGTTAATTGATTTAATAATTTTAATGTTCCTTGTAGCTGAAACACATCACTATAGGATGAGTGTTGATATGATCCTTCCCTTATTCATCTAAATTAATGGGATTATTCATTTCCCTTCGAAATTTGTTATCCATATGCCTCTATCTTCTATATGGGAAGTATATCTTAGTTTAATTTT
The DNA here is from genome assembly GCA_963277665.1 of Viscum album. Taxonomy (NCBI): domain Eukaryota; kingdom Viridiplantae; phylum Streptophyta; class Magnoliopsida; order Santalales; family Viscaceae; genus Viscum; species Viscum album. Next base: position 662,115,420 of record OY728140.1, read on the forward strand.
TTAGATTCTTCTTCACACACTTTTGATACGTGGGATGTTGGGTCCTCTTTAGATCATGGGTTTTTTTGTTGATACTCTCATATTAAAATCAATTTTCCTCTTTTTTCACTGGGTACATGATAATACTAAGATTATTTGATCTATATTCCAACTTTAATGTCCCAACATATAATCTCTTTACAAATGTTGAAGTATCAAATCACTGACACTTTTCATATACACATCTTTATTCAGATAATGAATAGATCCACCTGGCATTAAGTGTTCATGAAAAATCTGAAGGCATATCTTGAATTCCTTGTGATTTTTTCCTCATATGATCCAATAGACTTGTATATCATTTACATCATTCCAAGGAACTCCCTTTCCATCCTAATATGGAGGGTTCAAGAAAATATATTTTGAAAAACATTTTCTGGAATTCTTAATGTTCCATGTAATCAATTTACTATTTGAGCTTAATTTTCATGATCATTTTCCACCATTAATCAGCTTCCCCATCAGAATGATAGACCACCAACACAAATTTCTCTTTTTATGAGAATTGGAGGATAGATAATATCTTTTTAACAGATTTAATCTATTGTTCTTCGAGGAGGAGATAATAAGATCCACTAAATATGGGTATCCTTTTTTGCATGATGAATCCTCACACAACCTGTTATTTCATTGGAGAAAGATAGTGTTCCATCTAATTCAAGTTATTCTTTATAACCCGATCCAGTTGATGAAGTACTATCATGAAGATTTGATAAATGACTCTCATCATATTTGGTATATCATTAGGGAAATCATCACATTTCCTATAACATTTATTGTTGGCATGGGTTATTCTATTTCAAGCTATCAGCTTAGAAAAACATAAAGTATAGTTAGGTGGCTTGAATACTTAGATAATAAGAATATAAAATTAAAACATAGAACATAGTAGGGAAAACATGTAAATGAAAAGAATATCGTAAATTGTTATACCCAAATTTCAATATAGGTTATCCATGGTGATAGAATTATCCCTAGGGTTCTAAATAATTTTTTTAGTACCTATCTCAAAAAAATAATCTTACTATAATACCATCTATAGTAACCCTAGACTTTTAAACATATCATTACATGATATTATGTATAATTAACCATCAAATTACACGACAATGATCATAAAGTCTAGTGTTTTTGGAATATTAGGTACATAATTTTAAAACAAGAAACCAAAATAAAAAGTTATTTTATTTAATCTCCAAAATGAGATCCAAGATTCCAATGATATCTTGTATCTACATAGGATAATCTAGGGAATACATGAACCATGGAATGAGCTAAAAATACAGGTAGAAGAATACAAATAGGAATAAAACATGGAGTATGGGTTAGAAGTCATAACATGATGACATAAAATGAATGTAGAATGAATAAATATAAGGAAGAATATCATTTATAATTTGGGAATATTTAATCTTGGAAATATAGTAATGTGGGAATAAGATATAACATGACATAAACACAAGTCAAGGAAAACTAAAAATACTATATCACGAGGTGCATAAAGTCCCATAAATAAATTAGGTTCATGCCCTGTCACCACATAAAATCTCATGAGGCTAAAAATTATCCAATTCATTAGAGTGGTATCTTGGTGCACCCATCATAAAATGTTCATTCATATGTGTTCCACATTGATAATCAAGAATAAGGGTTACCTATGGAAAGAAATGGGTATCATAATCATGTCATAAGGCATAACAAAATGGAATATGATAATGGTGTCTATAGAATAATTGATTTAAATCATACATGGATATTCATAAGGGAAAATAGGCATAGGTAATGATATGTTATGTCAAACAGAAGTGTAAATATGTTAAACAATGGTTTAATAAACATTAAAAATTAGCCACATTAATGCTCTTTATGGAGAAATATTAACGATTATTTAAAGATTAAAAAGGAATAATTGTTTATTTAAAACTAAAAATGAACAATAGAAATATTTCATGATAAAATTATTTATTTTAGAAAAATAATGGTGTCTTAAAATAGATTATATATAGCACATGAAAATTGGTAAGAAATTGGGAAGTTCCCTTTATTTAGTATTTATTAAGGAGAAGAATTGAGAGGGAAACATCTTTAAGACTTGTATTTCCAATTAAAGAAGAATATAATGACATGGATATATTATTTTAGAACATATAAATAGAATTTATAATAATTATATAAAAATATATAAGTATTACATTTAGGTAAAGAGAGATAATGTGTAACCCAAAGGAAAAAATGGAGGTTTAGAAAGAATCTCTTACCTTATGTATGAAATGTTTTTGAAATCAATATTAATGTCATGAATAATCAGTTAAAATCCATTGATTAAATAATTCATAACGTTTTGTACATGTTTTTGATTTTTTATCATTTAATTATGTTCATTTATGGTCTTTGTGATGGGTTATGAGATTTAATTTCATCATTCAAAATCATTTCTTTTTTTTGTTTTCATCATAAATTTACATGTATACATGCATAGAAAACCATGTAAAATGATAACGGTTGTTCAAAATATAAGTTATATGTTATTAATCAATATCTATAATATTAAATGTATATATAATTCATTTGGTAATTTTGGGTGAGGATGAATCATTAGATAAGATATTAGTGACATTCATTTAGATTATTGTGGTAGTTTTCAATAATCACAAACTTGTTTTATTTTATTAATTAATATTATGTATATAAAATTTTTCAAGAACATTAAATTGAATAAAATACATTTGTTATAATATTTTTTAACAATATAAATGGTTTTATGACTGACCTTGAATGCTGTAATGGAAATTGAAAAACTCTTTCATACTTGAATGCGATAAATTAACACTTATAGTATATATAAGATACTGGAGTTTTCATTCCATGTGGATAATGGTAAGTTTGTAGAGAATAATAAAATAGAATAAATTGAAAAAATTAATTAAAAGGAATGTGTTTTTACCACTTGAATTGTCCTCCTTGAGAACCTCCATGAGTCACTTTAGTTTGGTATTTTATTGATAAAAATAATCCTTGATGTGGGGAGATAATAGGGAAGAGAATTGGGATTAATTTAAGGAAGTATCAAAGATTGAAATGTTTTAGGGGATGGGGTGGTGGGGGGTGGTATTTATTGTGGAGGAGACGTGTGTTTTCTCATTATTTTATTCATTAGTTTATTATTCTTCCGCAAAACTATGAATAGTTTGATAATTATCACAAAAAATATTAAAATAATGAAGTATATTTTGATATTATTATATTTCATCGTCCATAAATAATCGATGACTCAATAACTCTTCTATCGATATTTTATCATAAATTATAGTATTTTACTATTCACTAAAAATTTAAGTATTTTAGAAAAATCCCAAAAAATTCACCCAAACTATTTTTTGACAGATATAATTCAAAAATAAAATCTATTTCATAGAAAAATTTTAAAAATTTGATAAATTTATCTTTTAATTAAAATAATAATTTACTTGGAGAATACTGATTTTAAAACTATAACTCATTTTATAACTATTAATTTTTTTTATTAAGGCATTATAAAATTATATTATAATCATAGGAGAATAAAATATTAATTTATGAATATATTATAGGAAAAAAATTCATTTAAATAGTTATATTAACTATAAAAGTTTTAAAAAACATTTATTTTAAAAAATACCAACTTAATTTATCATTTGGAAAACATTATTTACTTATAAAATGGTATAATCATATCATATTTTCATTTATAAGATGATAAAAACTCTTATAATTTCATATGTTAGTTTACTATTCTATTGGTCAATATACTATTCCTAAGGGACATATTACTATTCTAATGGTCAAATTATTATTCCATTGGTATAGGTTCCTTAACATTTATAAATACATCTTATTTCATTCATTCTTCATTTATAATGTTTTCATTGTATCCTCTATGTGATTTTATATGACTTATACTATATGTAATAATTATAGGAATAGTATTTCAAATGATAGTATTATGGGTTATTATATCCCACATGGCATGTCATGTTTTATTCTCTGAAAAGGTGGATGAGAGGTTAAATTTTTTATTGAATTTTATTGCGTGAATTAGTTGAATTCAAGTAAAAACATTATATTACAAGGGTCAAGAATGGTTTTCTCATATTAATAGAGAAAAGTGATTCTTAAATATAAATCTTTATCAAGGATATAACTAGAACCATATTCAAGAGGATTATTTATCAAAGATGATATTCAAGTTTCTATATAATCATGATGAGTTTATATTATTCGGATCGACATGATATATTCTCCTATTGTATTCGAGGGACTAATGAATCCAATAATCTATCCATTATTGAACTACTTCAAGATTGTTTTTAATGAAAAATATTCATATATTCATGGATAGAGGGATTTTATACGTAGATTTTGAGGTCATCTTGGAATAACCGCATGAGCATCGACAAATTTTCAAGCTCATAAATTCCACATTCTTGATTCAAGAAGTCATTTTTAAGACATGTTATCTTATAGGGTTTACTTATATCTTATCCAATGAATATCATGGTTGTGATATCTTGGGAGCCACCGAAGATTGTTTCTGAGGTATAAAAATTGTTTAAGATGTTGGATATTATTAGAGATCCATGGTGGAATTATTTAGTATTAAGGGTACCATGGATTCCCTTATCTCAAAAGGGAATCATTTGATCTATTATGAACATTACTAGAGACATTTTTCAGATATTAAGTAGATATTGGGAAGCTACCATATTATATGGTTCCTAAAATAATGAGTTATTTATTATATATTTTGTGATTATTCTTGTTTTGGTCTTGGATGTGGGATAATATTAGAGAAAGACATGATTTATCATGGGTAAAAGACACTAACACCTCACAAGAAAAATTATGTGATTCATGAATATCTTTTATTAAAGAGATATCAACCCAATGAAGAGGTAATGGTTGTATTTTTTATTATATTACAATATTGAGAGAATCTATACATAGGGAAAGGAACATGGTTGGATTATAACACTATAAATATATCTCATTCTCAGTTGATGAGAGAGGCATATATGAAATTATCACCAATACAACTATTTTTGGTTAATGAAGGATATTTTTCTTAAATTTGGTTGATAGTGATAGACCCTACACTTCTTTAGTAGGAGACAAAGACCCTGAAAAGAGAAATTTATTTCAAGAGATTTTATGACCAAATATTCTTAGGTGATACACATGATGGCTATTGGTAAGGTGGATTTCATTTCATCCTCTTCTTGGGGAAGACATTAGTTCTAGTGGTGTTGTATGAAGTGGTGTTGAGGAATTTTCACCCTTCCTAATAGGTCATACATCCTTGTGTGAAAATTATATACCATGATCTTATGATTGATTTTGGGTAGTTAGGAATAAAGTATAGTGTTTTTGAGTTCATATCCTGAAGAATCATCTGTCAGCAGAAGAATGATATTCCATATGTCCCCATAAATTTGAGTTAATATCTCTAAGATCTGGAGTGAAAGTGGTACAATATATTAACCCATTATATTATTATATTCCCTTGATTAGTGAATTTCCATGTTGCAATTTGGGTGATCATTGATCAATTTTCCATAATACACTACTTTCTACCTATCGAGGAGTTGAGTTTAGTGTTAATATTGACATACCTACACTCATATGGGATTATTCAGTTGCATGGGGTTTCCATAGTGATAGCCTCTTACCAAGGTTCTTGATTCACATCTATAATGACATAGTATTATAACACATAGATATTACATATTTTTTTTATCAAAATTAAATACATTATACTAGCACATTCCAGAGGAAAATAATAGTTTTGTGTATTTAGAAACATGGAAATAATAACAACTAGTCCATAAGTAAACTAAATCATATCCTACCATGATTTTCATAACTAGAACCCTTCTTAGATATATCATACTTAATACATTTATTCATAACCTAGGGAATGAAAACATTAGGAATGGTGAGATTAGATTCTTAGAAAGGCAGAACAAGGGAGATATACAAGTGTAACATGGACATAAAGGTATGAGAACATGAGTATAACATTTGAGAACCATACCCTGCATATCAAAGATCATAATCATGAGTCATAGGATAATTATTTGTAGTTACTTAAATATGAATCTTAAGGGAATCAATGAAAATGACCCATGAGTGAATAAGATTAGAATAAGACATAGATTTATAATATACTTATCATCTTATAACATTATTAATATATATAAATAGAATCAGGTTTAATAATTAAGATATGGACATTAAATCAAGCCCCCACATATACTTATGGACATGTAACCAGGTCTACATATAGAATTATTAAAATGGAAGATAGTTCCACGAATAACACTATGAATATGTAATTAGGTTCATGAAAAACATTGTTAACATGTAATCCAGTTCACATATAACATGTTTAACCATGGGTTGTCCCAATTTACCCAATTTTTGGATAGAGATATAGGACCCCCTTCATTGGTTATATCTCAACTTCTATCCTTGTTATAAAGTCACCACTATAATGATAAAAACTATACATAAGTCTTCCATAATTTCATAAAAAATTTATCATATCAACACCCATGAAAATAATTTTATTCATAACATATTCATCATATAAAAACACATGGAAGAAAATGAGATTCATAAAACATTTCATCATTGAATAACCCATTGGAACTAAATGGGTTATATAAACATCTCTTCATCATAATCACAATCAATGTAGAAAAATAATAAGAACTAAATCTTTGGATCATATCCCTAGTAATGAATAATTAACATCATAGGATCTTATCATAGATATAAAGTAATTTTTAAAGATCCCTTGGATGTTTTTCTAGGGAAATAAAATTTCAATATTGATTAAAAATTTTTAAAGAGAAAAAAAATTTGAAAATATTTTATATTTTTAAAACGTTAAAAACTATTTTTTTCAAATATTATGGAAAATATTTTATTTTAAAAGAACCTTGAAAACATGTAACAGGATATTGAAATCATTGAGCGATCATAAAAGTGTAATATACTATTAACACTAATAAAAAAACATATACCAATGGTTTGGAACAATCTGTATAGGCCCCCAAACCATTGGTATAGACTATAACAACAATTTATGGGACCATTGGCTTTTATTCCATCTGTATAGTCCTATATTGATTATATTACAATGATTTTGGTAAACTATTGGCATAGCTGGGTATACCAACGGTTCCCAAATCATTGGTATATGTTATATGAAAAATAAATTCCAACATCTTTGATAACTATTGGTGTAGGTAATGTAAAAATAAAATCATGACTAGTTTGGTCCTCAAAACCTCATAATTATATTTCAATGACCTAAACACTATGACATAATGTCTTTTGTGAACATAATATGATGAATATATGTATATAATTTAAATTTTGATGTATTGAATGTTAGTTGAAAAAATAATTCATTAAAAATATGAATACATATTCAAAATATTTCCAAAATAATTGGTATGTGTCTATAAAAATAGTTTTATAAATCCTTGGTATAATTATTCAATTTTTTTTTCAACCTATGCCAAAAGTTTTGAAAAAATTGTTGTATAAGGTCTTTTATGGTATTTATACAAATGGTTTTGTCAAAACCATTGGTATAACTATCACCCATACTATGTTTTTTTCCAATACAATTTGTATGTGGTCTTTTTATGGTTTCTATACAAATAGTTCAGCAGAAAATATTGGTATAGTGTCATTTTATGGAAACTATACATATGTTTTAACTGAAACCATGGATATAGATTACCTAAAATTAACATATATCAATGGTTTTGGCCAAACTGTCAATATAGATACCCAATATGAATGGTTTCTCAAACATCTGGCATAGTTCCATTGGTATTGATCCAAATATTAGTTGTGAAATACTGTTCATGTTTAAAAAATGTTTCTTTTTACATTTTTGGTTAAAGGAAAATGTGCATTTTTTTTGGAAAACGACATGATGATTAATTTAAAAAAAATTATATAATGTATTTTATGAGTAAAATTTCATTAATAAATCATTTGTATAATGTTTACAACATTTTTTAAATCATTTTATGTAATCATGTGTTTGGAATAAAATGACTTTCATTTGAAAATATGGTTTTTTATTAATTTTTTTTGAAATAATAAGTATATAAAATAGAGGAAAATTAAGGGGAAACATGTATGTTCCCTAAATAACTAGATTATAATAAAATATATGTGTTCCTTGAGAGATTTATCATAAAATTCTATCATTGGAAAATAATCATAAACAGTCCTAATAAAAAATGAGATTGTAGCATAAAATATTGACCACATTGGTAACTTTGAAACATAATACACAAAAAGGAATATCATTATATAAAACCTTATTATAAATTAATTAATTATATTATATGTAAATGTGTAAGAATATAAAACTCATAAAAGAATATTGGTTCGTAATATAATCATATGTCTCCAAAAAAAAATGAGACAAAAATCCCTTACCGATTTGGTAAATTTTGATTCATAAACCTCATAAAAGTGAGATACTAAAATAGTTATGTTAATAAAAATAATTTTAATTGTATTCATCATAAGATAAATTCAATGAAATTATACACACTACATAAAATAAATACACAGTGAATATTGATTGTGTCACATAGAAAATAATAGTGAGATTGAAATCCCTTACTTTATGTCTCAACATAATTCATTCATGTTCAAAACCCCTATATAATGAACCTGATATTATTGTAAATATATTATTTATCCATAATTTTATTTTTCATACCTTATACTATTTACTTATTTATTATTTATTACTCGTTTATTAAAAACATCATGATAAAATCATGTTTTTCTTAATAATCTATTTGTTTTCCGTATAAGTTACGATTTGTTATTTTTGGTCCTATTTCTATGATTGTGGTTATATAATATAAATAATAATAATAATTAATTAATTAACATATTTATAGTTAAATTATTCTTTTAAAACAAATAATGAAATATAGTTTTGAGAAACGAAATATGTAATGATCATAAAGATGGTAGGTCCTACGTACACATGAGTAATGTTTCCATTTTTTAACAATAATTACAGGAAGGAGATAGTTAATATATAATCTTACTATAATGATAATAATAATATAAATAAAATATTATTTCCTTAAATTTACTTATACATATCATCACTTCATGAAGGTGGTATTCCAAATAGACTTGGAGTACTATATAAGCTTTTAGTGTGTGAAAATGTATGAAAAAATGATATATTATATTTTAATAATGATAAATATTTCACTAATATCATAATTATTTCATTTGTATCATGTATATTTATCCTTATTATATTCCATATAAAGCGTTAGTGAAAATGAATCACATCACTTCGTGAGGTTTTAATATATTGTACTCCCAAATGACATTATCATATCTCTTAAGGAATGGAAATTAAAGAAAGGAATATGAGAAATAATTACTAAATATGTCTATTAATGTTATAAAAATCATATATATACTTATTATTTATTATCTCACCCAACTGTGATAAGTGGTAATGAGAAAAATGAATGACATCAGTTCACAAGGTGGTAGTCCATTTCAAACACGAATGCCTATTTAATTACCCATTTGATGAAAGTGAAGTTGTTTGTATGTAATTACATTAACATAAATACATATAATTATATAAAATAAACTAAAGTTAATATAAGATCTTGTTATAATAACATTTTAAAGTGGTGAAAGAAGAAATAAAACAAAAACACTCATTGATGAATGTTGTCACTTCATCATGTATCCTCTTTAGGTGTGAACCAAAAACCTTACTAGGAATTACTTATGTTAAAAATAAAAATTATATAATGGGAAAATGGAATTTTTTAATTTATTTGGTTATATATTGGCTATAAAAAATGTTTGAATGTGTGATGTGTAGTATAGATGGGTGTTCTTTTATAACTAAGGTGAGTGTCCCACTTATAATATTTCAAAATAATAAACTATACCCATGTTTTTCAAATGAATGAATGGTTAAAAAATGGATATAATAAAAAAATGAGACATTATAAGATGAATATTAATTAGTTTATTAAATATATTATATATACATTTCATTTAAATAATTTTATAAAATTGGTTTGTTTAATTTATTATGGTAAAATAAGTTTTTTTTTCAAAAAAATGGTTTTTCCGAAAATGATTTTACTTATTTTCAAATAGGTTTGATTTTAATTTTTTTGTTAATTGGTCACCAAATAATTCATTCTATATTCATTTTTAAGCCACACCCTTTCATAATATAATTAATACTATTCGTACCCACAAATTTAACGATTAGGTGATGAATATCATATTTAATAATATTTTAATAATAAATATTGTTTTGATTAAACTCATATTTTCATATTACACAAGGTAAAATCAGAATTTAATGTTTTTAAAATTTAAATTAGTGTTACATTTAACCCAAAATACGAAAAATATTATTTTTTTAAAAATAGTTCACAAAATATTTGGGTGTCACATTCGACACCCCTTAAAATGATTTACACCCTCAAAATTTGACTCGGTCATCCGAAGTTTAATTTATGAAAATTACTACATAGAAACCCACCTGATGAAAATTAATAATAAAAAATACCTTAAAAGGGAATGTTACAAACATATGAGTCACTTAAATTAACTCCTAACTAGGTTTCCACACAAGAGAATATATATTGGAATGAATATATGTACATGGAAGAAAAGTGAGAATAACTATAGAGAGTGATAGATATAATTGATCACAAGAATGTGGCTGATACATATATAGATAAAAACCAAAAATACATAGAGTAAAGAGGCATGAAAATTACATTTATATCTTTAAAAATAATTATAACATTCCAATATTTTATTTTAAGATAATTTTCCTATTTTTGAAGATTTTTCATGAGAATTTAAACTTACTACATTTCATTCTATTTTGGAAGCACAATACAACCCTTTGGTTGTGCCTTGATCAATTTAAAAATCACTTCCTACTAAATTGAATGAAGTTTAATTTGTTATGTTTGAAGAACCATTAGACCATCAGATCTATAGATAGAAAAATAATTCCTTACTACTATCATTAGTTATCATCACAACAAAATGGTTATCAAAGGTTATCCAATACTATTAAATCTTCATATGGGGATGTAATACATTAATCTAAAAATCATTTTCCAATGTTCTACTTAAACCATTATGTAAATGGTTTACCTTATATCCATTCAAATATTTATAATTTTTAAAAAAAATTACTAAATTTTTGAAAATCAATTTAACATTAATTCCACACATATCTTGAAGTGGATCCTGATTGAGAAATGCCAAAAATCTGAATAACTTTATCATGTATTTTCTTGAAACATGGTAATATAATAATTATCATAAAACATTATGGAAAACAAAATTGATTACTTATTTCTTACATAAAACATAGATTATTTTATAAATTCATTAAATAAAAAATGATGAAAACTCCATCAATGATATCAAAATTTTCTACCTAAAATTATTAATACGTTCCAAGGTCATCAAAACCATCCAATTAACTTATTCATATCTAATATATCTTTATCATAATATCAATATCTTAACAGCCAAAAAATATTATTGTTTATATTCACTTAATAAAAATATCACATTCCTATTAAATAACTTTTTCTTTTCCATCACTACCATCTAACATATTATTTTTTAATACATAACAAAAAATTTATAGTAAAAAATATTTAAATATTTTATGATTCATATATGATATGTGTATTTCAGGAATATATTTTATGTTGTTTTAATAAATTAATTTTGGTATTTAATTGAAAATTCATTCTCATTTGCGAGTGATTTGAGTTGTTTTTTGTTGTATGGAAGGATATAATGAATATTTGAAAAAGGAACGAAAACGGTTGAAATATGGAGCGGTGCAACACCAGATATTTGAATCCAAAACAGAGTTAGAAAACTGGGAGAAGAATGATTACATGTCATTCAATTAAATTACATGTCATGACTTAATTTGAAGAAGAATCCACCCACGATGAGTTGTGATATCGTTACGTGCTGTAGAAGAAAATTAAAAGTCTTGTATTCTCATTACATGATATGAAAATTTTCAAGATAAGTTTTCAGGGGAAATACATAGAAATTTCTGGTGCCAATGAATTAAAGGATTACATGATGTGTGAACACATTACATGTAGGGTAATAGTTCGGGAAAAGATTCATCTTTCCAGAATCACCATATATTCAATTTTTTTATGAAATATTTAATGTGGGACCCACTAATGACCACCAATGGAACAAATATTAAAGATCTCTATTATTACCCGAACACTAGGGATGCCAATAAATAAGAGTCCAAGGATCCACTCAATGAAATCATTCGGTTCCACCACAACTAGGATCAAGTATTTTCACTGATGGATGTTCCAAATAATATTTTTATTTTCCTACCCACATGAATAGCATGATGGGGTAGAATTTTTAAAGGAAAATGTAATAAATGGGGATTGATCATCTCAATGTATTTTTTTGAAGGAAATTCAATTAGGTATTGTAAAGACCCGCAAATTTAAAGGAAATTTTTTTCTTAATTTTCTTTGGAATTTTACAAGAGCGCAGCTTCAGACGGCACCTGATTCCGAGGCCCGGTGTGCCCGGAATCAATTTCCGAAGTTTGGCTCGGGTACGTTCAGTGAACGGACGAGCGGGTTTTTCTATCTTTTGAACCGGTGCCCGGAATCGAATTCTGAGGGCACCGATGAAATCGCAGCGCCGGTATTTGCTTAGAAACGCCTCTACCGGAGTTGCGTTTGCTCAGACGTGGTTTTTGAATTTTACGGCTTTAAGTCAGAAATAAAATAAAGTTTGTGCGACAACTTTATTTTATTTCACTTAAGCTGCTTGGAAGCCACTTGAAGTCACTTAAAGACGGCTTGAACTGAGTTGAACTGGATAGGATGCTATCCAGAAATATCCTACCCCTTGGTAGGATATTTGTGCGGTGGGGCCCGCACGAGCCCCGCCGTTTCTTTCGCTAAGTAACGCACCCGCGAAAACCCGTCAAAGTAACTGAAAAGTCAACCGACGCGTTTTCTTTAATTCTTAACAGACCATTTAATTGGGCTGTTTCTTTCGTGAATTAAATGGGCTGTTTTATTCGTTGAATTAATTCAACGAATTAAGTGGGTCGTTACTTACGCGTTTTGCGTTTGTTGGCAAAATAATAAAATAGACAAACTTGTCTATTTTGGAGGATTGCTATTCCTCTGAGCCTCCACCCTCTCCGCGAAGAACGCGCAGAACGCGAAGAACGCGAAGAACGCGAAGAACGCCGGAACCGGAATTCGACGACGCACGATCCGCGACGTCGACAACTTTTCCGCGACCTTCTTCTTCTTCTTCTTCTTCGGTGCCTCTTCTTCCGCGGCGAACGTGCGATCGGCAACAAAGGTGAGAATCGAATCTTTTTTTTTTCTCTTTTTTTTAAATTTCAATAAAAACGGATTTAATTAATTAAATCCGTTTGTTCTTGATCCGGAGATTGGCGACGCGACGCCGGATACCGCGACGACGCGACGATCTCCTTCCTCCGCGACGAGCGATTCCGCGACGACCCCTCGTCCGACGACGACGACAAGGTAAGGGTTGATTGGATTATTTTATTTCTTTTCCCGTGTTTATTCTTTTCAATTAAAGAACCCGATCGGAACAATTTTAATCTATTTAAAATTGTTGATTTGGTTAATCTTTTTCCCTCCCGGTGACGTTTATGGCTAACGCGGAGGGTGCGGGTCTAACGAACAAGACCCGGCAACCCTCCGCCGATCTTTTTTTTGTTGTGCGGATATGGCGGACGACGACAAACCGCGCGGCGGGGGCGATCCGTTGATCCCGCAGTGAAGGTCGGCATCCGGGAGGGGCAACGGCGCAGACGGGAGGCAAATCGGGCCACCGGAGCATCTCCGGCGGCCCGCGGAAGGCGGCGGCGGCGCGGGTCGCCGGCGCGGTGGCGCCGGCGACCGGAGGCGGCGGCGCCCGGCGCGCCGCCGTGGAGGAAGCCCGCCGCGGCGGCGGCGGCGGCCGGTTCCGCGGCGGCCCGGCCGCGTCCGCGTGACAGGCGGCCCGCCCCGCGGGGCCGCGGTTCCCTCAAGCCGCGGGTTCAACCCGCGGCGGCGGCGGCTCCCTCGGCCGCGCGGCCGAGGCCGAGCCGGCCGGTCCGGTCGGCCGGGCCGCGCCCAGGCCGGACCGGACCCGGCCGAGCCGGTTCGGGCCGGGTCGGGCCGACCCGGTTCGGCCGACCCCAGGGGGGGTTCGGGCCGGGTCGCCCCGGGCCCAGAACCCCCGTTTCGGGCCCTCTTCGGTCTTTCGCCCATATCTTGGGCCTGGGACCTCCGATTGACGAACCGTCAGCGGCTACGCGATCCTTGGATCGAGACGGTCGTTTCGGTATATTATACTCAAGGTTTCGGAAGACTTTGGGTTCGGCCGGGTTGGTTCGTACACGAAACCAACCGGGCCCTCGGAGCGGAAACGCTCAAAACTTGAGCTACGGACGTCCGAACGACGTTCCGTCAGCTGTGGTAGTTTCCTCTAAGTGAGACGGAGCTTTTGGCATACTCCGCCCGAGGATCGGACACAGGCGGAGTATGGTCGGGTTGGTTTTTCCCTAAAAACCAACCGGGCCCCTGGGACGAAAATGCCAATAACTCTCAGACCGGGCGTCCGATTGACGTGCCGTCTGTCGCGTTGAGATCCTGTTGTCGATACGGAACTTTTGGATACATCAACTTCGGACTACGTGTCAGTTGATGTATCAGCCTCTCGGCTCGTGGAGCGGACCCTCCTAAACGAGCTCGCTTTGTGCGGGAACCCTAGCGCTGGCTGTGACTTCGACGACAGAGCAGAGATCCTTCGTGGACTGCGACGACGACAGAGCAGAGATCCTTCGTGGACTGCGACGACGACAGAGCAGAGATCCTCCGTGGACTGCGACGACGGCAGAGCAGAGATCCTTCGTGGACTGCGGCGACGACTGTGTAGAGATCCTCAGTGGACTGCGTCGACTACTGCACTCAGCGATCCTACGCGGATCAGTGCCCGATCCTGTGTGGGTCCTACTACCGGTTCTGTGTGAGCCACTGCCTACCGGTTCTGTGTGAGCCACTGCCTACAGGTTCTGTGTGAGCCCGATCCTGTGTGGGTCTTCTGCGGGGGTTAGTACCTATCGATCCTTCGTGGGTCCGACGACTTAGACGGATCAGTGATCGTCTTTGACGTCATCTGAAAAAGTATACCTGGTTGAGCTGAATCTTATGTTACTCTCCCTTGTGGATTGTGTTGAACTATCCTTTGTGGATTTACTGTTTACTCTCCTTTGTGGATTTGAGTCTTGCTTTCCTATGTGGATTGAGTTGTTCTTGAGCTCGTGAGCAGAGCTAGAAGTGGGGACTTAGGTATATGTATGGGCATATACCTAAGTCAAGTCAGATGTTACTTCGTGATTGCATCTTTCTTTTGTGCTATATCCTTTGTGGATTTCGGGAGACCTTCGGGGGTCTCGGGGTCCTTACTGAGTAGCTTGTACTCACCCCTGCACGGGCTATGCCCGCACCTTGTTGTGTTGGTTGCAGACGACGGACAGCGCTGATCACGGTTGGGGCGTGGAGCAGGACGGTACCTGGAGGTGGACCACTGGGCGGAACGTACTCGGAGCGGACGTGGGACCCGAGGAGCCTGGAGGCTATCTGTACCCACCCTTCAGGTGGGATTGCCAGTGGACGACACGAGGCCGCCGTCTTTTCTTCAGTTGCTGTACTTTACTTTTCAGTTGTACTTTACAGTTGGGCTTGTATTTCCGGCCCCTTTTCTTTTCTGCACTTTACTTTCCGCTTGCTGACTCTGTGTGGTTGTTACTTATAAAGGAAATGCCTTCCCTGTTTACTGGGATTTTATGCCTTGGTGCTAGTCGCCAGCCCCTGGCCTATGGAAGGCGGGCTTGGGGTAGTCACGGCACGGGCCCCGAGGACGGGTCGTGACAAATTGGTATCAGAGGTGGTCGGTTCTACCGCAAACTCTGATCGTCCTTTCTTTCTATATGAAGCAATAGTGTTTAGTGTATTGAGTGTGGTTATCAGTTCAGGGAGCCCAGTGTTGGTGCGGCGGCCGACGTATCCGTACACCAGGACCCTGACTCCTGATTTCCGACTTAATGCATGAAAACATTGATTGCGTGTGTGTTTCAAGTTTTCTTTGTGATTGCTTGTGTCAGCTCACCGGGTATACTGATCTGCTTTATGAAAGTCTCAAGTTTTCCTTGTGATTACTTGTGCCAGCTCACCAGGTATACTGTTCTGACTATGGTGCTCTTGTTCTCCTTTTCAGGATGGCCCCGCGACGACAGCCAGCTAGGGTTCCGAGTGTAGGGCGCGACGGCAGCCCACCGAGCGACGAGGCCTCGGTGCAGGGCCCTTTGCCAGCAGTGGCACCGGCGGTAGCTTTACCCGCCGAGCCACCGATGCTACCAGTACCAGACGCTGACGATGCACGTCGCCTCAGGGCACTGCATGAGTTTCAGAGCCAGCGACCGCCCAGGTTTCGCGGTGAGGCGGACCCCCAGGCCGCCGAGGACTGGCTAGAGGCGGTGGTACAGATCTTCAGACTAGTGAGGACACCAGCGGATCTCATGGTGATCCTCGCAGCGAGCCTCCTGCAGGCGGCGGCAGGACGATGGTGGAGCCTGATGCTCCAGGTTCACGATGAGGCATCCTTGCTCTGGGCGGACTTCGAGAGCCTCTTCCGCTCTGAGTTCGTCCCGGCCACCCTCCGAGCGGTGCGTATCCAGGAGCTTCTCCAGCTGCGCCAGGGCAGCATGACGGTCGCTCAGTACGCGGCGAGGTTCACGGACCTATCTCGCTACTCGACCGACATGGTACGGGACCCCTTCTTCCGGGCCCGGACCTTCGAGCAGGGCTTGCGACAGGAGATTCGGGCGTCGCTGATCTCCCTCAGCATTCCGACCCAGGCGGGAGTGCTGGAGCGAGCCCTCCTGATCGAGAGCTTCCTGGCAGAGCCTTCTTCAGCGGCGAGACCTAGCGCAGGGCGGCAGGTAGCTGAGTCATCGGCAGCAGGCAGCCGACGGATGACTCACGGGTCCAGGCAGACCAGACCCCCTCGCAGACGGCCTCAAGACACCGGCTCAGCGGTGCGGGGCACACAGCGGAGTGTCAGCCTTTCGAGAGGCAGGCTGTGCTACTCTTGCGGCGGGCAGGGTCACATGGCTCGTGACTGCCCGACTCGCCGACCAGAGGAGCAGCAGACGGTGGAGGGGCCACCCAGGCAGAGGCAGAGGGTCGACCGTGGCGGTCCGCAGGGAGGAGGCGGACGAGGCAGAGGAGCTGGCCGAGCAGCGAGTGGTGGGCGACGCTTCCAGGCTCTACCCCCACCACCACCAGGAGGGCCACCTCGACCACATGGAGCTGGAGGGCAGGGACAGGCCCAGCTCCAGGCAGTGGAGGCCTACGACCCCGACATGCCAGAGATGATTTGAGGTACGATCTGTGTCTATTCCACCCTTGCTGCAGTACTTATAGACACAGGAGCGAGTCACTCTTTCATAGCCTCTGCCCTTGTTCGGAGCTCGGAGATTCCGACTGAGCCGTTGGCTCGATCCTTACGGCTAGAGACTCCTACGGGAGCAGACTCGACGATTACGCACTGGTGCCGGCAGTGTGAGCTTACTCTAGGAGGCGAGAGCTTCGGCTGGGATCTCCTTGTAGCGGCGTCGAGGCCTTACGACGTCATCTTGGGCATGGATTGGCTATCCACGGTTCATGCCCAGATCGACTGTTTTAGGCGCAAGGTGCGATGTGTTCGTACCGACGGGAGCAGGTTTACCTTCACCGGCGAGAAGGGAACCTTTGCAGCACAGGATGGACTTCCGCGGAGGAGAGTGCAGCCCATCTCTCATCAGTTGGCTAGCCTCATCCTAGGAGCAGTGGACGTGCGGAGTCCGGCTTTTCCTGCAGTGGTGGACCAGTACGTGGACGTCTTTCCCGACGACGTTCCAGGGCTACCTCCTCGTAGAGAGGTAGACTTTTACATCGACTTGTACCCCGGGACAGCCCCGATATCTACTCCAGCATATCGGATGGCCCCCTGCCGAGCTTCGAGAGCTGCGGGTACAGTTGGAGGACTTGCAGAGCAAGGGGTTTATCCGACCCAGTGTTTCACCCTGGGCTTCCCCGATTTTGTTCGCCAAGAAGGCGGACGAGAGCTTGCGACTATGTGTCGACTATCGTCGCCTGAACCAGGTGACAGTGAGGAACAAGTATCCGCTGCCACAGATTGATGACCTCTTCGATCAGCTCAAGGGAGCGCGGTGGTTCTCGAAGATAGACCTCCGGTCAGGCTATCATCAGCTCAGAGTTCGAGACGAGGACGTACAGAAGACGGCCTTCAGGTGTCGGTATGGCCATTATGAGTTCTTGGTTATGCCATTCGGCGTAACCAATGCTCCAGCAGTGTTCATGAGCCTCATGAACAGGATCTTCCAGCCATACCTCGACCGATTTGTCGTTGTCTTCATTGACGACATTTTGGTATACTCGACGACTGAGGAGGAGCATGCATACCACCTGCGAGTTGTGCTAGACACACTCCGAGAGCACCAGCTTTATGGCAAGCTCTCAAAATGCCAGTTCTGGTTACGTGAGGTCCATTTCTTGGGGCACGTCATTTCTGAGGCGGGAGTTGCAGTGGATCCCGCGAAGATCGAGGCAGTGCTAGCTTGGGAGCCACCCAGGAGCGTGACAGAGGTGCGGAGCTTCTTGGGCCTAGCGGGATATTATCGGAGATTCGTGCCAGACTTCTCCAGAGTTTCAGCACCACTCTCAGCCTTGACGAAGAAGGGGAAACCCTTTGTGTGGTCAGACAGATGTCAGCAGAGCTTCCAGGAGCTGAGACAGAGATTGACCAGCGCACCTATCTTGAGGTTGCCTGAGGAGGGAGTTGGGTACGTAGTTTACTGCGATGCATCAGGGACTGGACTCGGGTGCGTCCTGATGCAGGAGCGGGCCGTGATCGCCTACAGATCACGTCAGTTGAGGCCGCATGAGCAGAACTACGCCACTCATGACCTGGAGTTAGCAGTAGTGGTCTTCGCTCTGAAGACATGGCGGCACTATCTGATGGGCGAGCGCTTCACTGTCTTTTCTGACCACCAGAGTCTCAGGTATATCTTCTCTCAGAAGGACCTGAACCTGAGACAGCGGAGATGGCTTGAGTTCCTCCAGGACTATGACTTTGAGATAGTCTATACTCCTGGAAAGGGGAACGTGGTGGCCGATGCCCTCAGCAGGAGGACGGGCATTCCGCTACTTGAGGAGGCGACGGAGCAGCTAGCCTCCTTGCAGATATCCTTCGTGGATAGAGACGGAGCAGCCTTTCTTCAGTCTCTCACAGTCTCTCCTCCACTTCTACAGCGGGTTAGAGAGGCTCAGCGTGGGGACGCTGACTGTGAGACCCGGCGTGCACTGATATCCTCAGGTCAGGCGCCTGATGGCTTCTCCCTTGGAGCAGAGCACGACATCCTTTTCAGAGGACGTACCTTCATACCAGTCGCTTTACGAGAGGAGGTGCTGAGAGAGTTTCACACTTCTCCCTTGGCGGTACATCCCGGAGTGGCGAAGATGTACCAGGATCTCAGACGACAGCACTGGTGGCCGGGCATGAAGAAAGCTGTGGCAGAGTTCGTTTCACGATGCCTCACCTGCCAGCAGGTGAAGGCAGAGCACCAGGTACCAGCAGGCTTGGTACAGCCCTTGGAGGTCCCGGAGTGGAAGTGGGACGACATATCTATGGACTTCGTGACTGGACTTCCACGTACTTCCAGAGGTCACGACTCCATTTGGGTGATTGTCGACCGACTCACCAAGTCGGCACACTTCTTACCCATCAGAGAGCAGGGCTCAGTGGAGAGCTTGGGACGTATTTACGTCCAGGAGATCGTACGGCTTCACGGTGTGCCATCGTCTATCGTCTCCGATCGAGATGCTCGTTTCACTTCCCGGCTCTGGAAGGGGTTGCAGGAGGCGTTCGGGACGCGGCTCCATCTGAGCACAGCCTTCCACCCTCAGACGGATGGACAGACGGAGAGGACCATACAGACACTCGAGGACATGCTCCGTGCATGTGTTCTCGACTTTGGTCGCAGCTGGGAGGACCACCTACCCTTGGTGGAGTTCGCGTACAACAACAACTACCACTCCACCATCGGGATGGCACCATACGAGGCGTTGTACGGCAGACCCTGCAGATCACCGTTGTGCTGGACAGACCCTGGGGAGTCAGCACTCGTGGGACCAGAGATGGTCCGAGCCACGACAGAGAAGGTCCAGATCATCCAGGAGAGGATGAGGACAACTCAGAGCCGGCAGAAGTCATATGCTGACAGGAGGCGGAGGCCACTAGAGTTTGAGGATGGCGACCACGTCTTTTTGCGTGTCTCACCTCGACGTGGTTTACGGAGATTTGGCCGAGGCGGCAAGTTGTCTCCACGCTTCATCGGGCCTTTCCAGGTCCTCAGCAGGATAGGAGAGGTGGCTTATCGCCTGGCTCTACCACCTCAGTTGCACCGGGTGCACGACGTCTTCCACGTGTCTCAGCTGAGGAGATACGTGCACGACCCGACGCACATCATCGACTTTGGGGAGCTGGACGTGGACGATGGGGCGACTTTTGCGGAGGTTCCAGTGGAGATCGAGGATCGACAGGAGCGGGTCCTACGTGGGCGGTCGATTCCTCTTGTGCGCGTCAGATGGCAGCACGGGAACCTCCAGGAGAGCACTTGGGAGCGGGAGGCTCAGATGCGTGCTCAGTACCCCCATTTGTTCCCCTAGTTTTTGATGTATCTTTACGGGGACATAAAGCCCTGAGGTGGGAGTAATGTAAAGACCTGAAAATTTCAAGGAAATTTTTTTCTTAATTTTCTTTGGAATTTTACAAGAGCGCAGCTTCAGACGGCACCTGATTCCGAGGCCCGGTGTGCCCGGAATCAATTTCCGAAGTTTGGCTCGGGTACGTTCAGTGAACGGACGAGCGGGTTTTTCTATCTTTTGAACCGGTGCCCGGAATCGAATTCTGAGGGCACCGATGAAATCGCAGCGCCGGTATTTTCTTAGAAACGCCTCTTCCGGAGTTGCGTTTTCTCAGACGTGGTTTTTGAATTTTACGGCTTTAAGTCAGAAATAAAATAAAGTTTGTGCGACAACTTTATTTTATTTCACTTAAGCTGCTTGGAAGCCACTTGAAGTCACTT
The DNA here is from genome assembly GCA_963277665.1 of Viscum album. Classification (NCBI taxonomy): domain Eukaryota; kingdom Viridiplantae; phylum Streptophyta; class Magnoliopsida; order Santalales; family Viscaceae; genus Viscum; species Viscum album. The sequence goes on from OY728140.1 coordinate 662,136,808, forward strand.
AAAGACGGCTTGAACTGAGTTGAACTGGATAGGATGCTATCCAGAAATATCCTACCCCTTGGTAGGATATTTGTGCGGTGGGGCCCGCACGAGCCCCGCCGTTTCTTTCGCTAAGTAACGCACCCGCGAAAACCCGTCAAAGTAACTGAAAAGTCAACCGACGCGTTTTCTTTATTTCTTAACAGACCATTTAATTGGGCTGTTTCTTTCGTGAATTAAATGGGCTGTTTTATTCGTTGAATTAATTCAACGAATTAAGTGGGTCGTTACTTACGCGTTTTGCGTTTGTTGGCAAAATAATAAAATAGACAAACTTGTCTATTTTGGAGGATTGCTATTCCTCTGAGCCTCCACCCTCTCCGCGAAGAACGCGCAGAACGCGAAGAACGCGAAGAACGCGAAGAACGCCGGAACCGGAATTCGACGACGCACGATCCGCGACGTCGACAACTTTTCCGCGACCTTCTTCTTCTTCTTCTTCTTCGGTGCCTCTTCTTCCGCGGCGAACGTGCGATCGGCAACAAAGGTGAGAATCGAATCTTCTTTTTTTCTCTTTTTTTTAAATTTCAATAACAACGGATTTAATTAATTAAATCCGTTTGTTCTTGATCCGGAGATTGGCGACGCGACGCCGGATACCGCGACGACGCGACGATCTCCTTCCTCCGCGACGAGCGATTCCGCGACGACCCCTCGTCCGACGACGACGACAAGGTAAGGGTTGATTGGATTATTTTATTTCTTTTCCCGTGTTTATTCTTTTCAATTAAAGAACCCGATCGGAACAATTTTAATCTATTTAAAATTGTTGATTTGGTTAATCTTTTTCCCTCCCGGTGACGTTTATGGCTAACGCGGAGGGTGCGGGTCTAACGAACAAGACCCGGCAACCCTCCGCCGATCTTTTTTTTGTTGTGCGGATATGGCGGACGACGACGAACCGCGTGGCGGGGGCGATCCGTTGATCCCGCAGTGAAGGTCGGCATCCGGGAGGGGCAACGGCGCAGACGGGAGGCAAATCGGGCCACCGGAGCATCTCCGGCGGCCCGCGGAAGGCGGCGGCGGCGACCGGAGGCGGCGGCGCCCGGCGCGCCGCCGTGGAGGAAGCCCGCCGCGGCTGAAGCCGCGGCGGCAGCGGCGGCTGGTTCCGCGGCCGCGCGGAACCGAGAACGGACGCGGCGGCCCAGCCGCGTCCGCGTGACAGGCGGCCCCCCCCGCGGGGCCGCGGTTCCCTCAAGCCGCGGGTTCAACCCGCGGCGGCGGCGGCTCCCTCGGCCGCGCGGCCAAGGCCGAGCCGGCCGGTCCGGTCAGCCGGGCCGCGCCCAGGCCGGACCGGACCCGGCCGAGCCGGTTCGGGCCGGGTCGGGCCGACCCGGTTCGGGCCGACCCGGTTCGGCCGACCCCAGGGGGGGGGGGGGGGGGTTCGGGCCGGGTCGCCCCGGGCCCAGAACCCCCGTTTCGGGCCCTCTTCGGTCTTTCGCCCATATCTTGGGCCTGGGACCTCCGATTGACGAACCGTCAGCGGCTACGCGATCCTTGGATCGAGACGGTCGTTTCGGTATATTATACTCAAGGTTTCGGAAGACTTTGGGTTCGGCCGGGTTGGTTCGTACACGAAACCAACCGGGCCCTCGGAGCGGAAACGCTCATAACTTGAGCTACGGACGTCCGAACGACGTTCCGTCAGCTGTGGTAGTTTCCTCTAAGTGAGACGGAGCTTTTGGCATACTCCGCCCGAGGATCGGACACAGGCGGAGTATGGTCGGGTTGGTTTTTCCCTAAAAACCAACCGGGCCCCTGGGACGAAAATGCCAATAACTCTCAGACCGGGCGTCCGATTGACGTGCCGTCTGTCGCGTTGAGATCCTGTTGTCGATACGGAACTTTTGGATACATCAACTTCGGACTACGTGTCAGTTGATGTATCAGCCTCTCGGCTCGTGGAGCGGACCCTCCTAAACGAGCTCGCTTTGTGCGGGAACCCTAGCGCTGGCTGTGACTTCGACGACAGAGCAGAGATCCTTCGTGGACTGCGACGACGACAGAGCAGAGATCCTGCGTGGACTGCGACGACGACAGAGCAGAGATCCTCCGTGGACTGCGACGACGGCAGAGCAGAGATCCTTCGTGGACTGCGGCGACGACTGTGTAGAGATCCTCAGTGGACTGCGTCGACTACTGCACTCAGCGATCCTACGCGGATCAGTGCCCGATCCTGTGTGGGTCCTACTACCGGTTCTGTGTGAGCCACTGCCTACCGGTTCTGTGTGAGCCACTGCCTACAGGTTCTGTGTGAGCCCGATCCTGTGTGGGTCTTCTGCGGGGGTTAGTACCTATCGATCCTTCGTGGGTCCGACGACTTAGACGGATCAGTGATCGTCTTTGACGTCATCTGAAAAAGTATACCTGGTTGAGCTGAATCTTATGTTACTCTCCCTTGTGGATTGTGTTGAACTATCCTTTGTGGATTTACTGTTTACTCTCCTTTGTGGATTTGAGTCTTGCTTTCCTATGTGGATTGAGTTGTTCTTGAGCTCGTGAGCAGAGCTAGAAGTGGGGACTTAGGTATATGTATGGGCATATACCTAAGTCAAGTCAGATGTTACTTCGTGATTGCATCTTTCTTTTGTGCTATATCCTTTGTGGATTTCGGGAGACCTTCGGGGGTCTCGGGGTCCTTACTGAGTAGCTTGTACTCACCCCTGCACGGGCTATGCCCGCACCTTGTTGTGTTGGTTGCAGACGACGGACAGCGCTGATCACGGTTGGGGCGTGGAGCAGGACGGTACCTGGAGGTGGACCACTGGGCGGAACGTACTCGGAGCGGACGTGGGACCCGAGGAGCCTGGAGGCTATCTGTACCCACCCTTCAGGTGGGATTGCCAGTGGACGACACGAGGCCGCCGTCTTTTCTTCAGTTGCTGTACTTTACTTTTCAGTTGTACTTTACAGTTGGGCTTGTATTTCCGGCCCCTTTTCTTTTCTGCACTTTACTTTCCGCTTGCTGACTCTGTGTGGTTGTTACTTATAAAGGCAATGCCTTCCCTGTTTACTGGGATTTTACGCCTTGGTGCTAGTCGCCAGCCCCTGGCCTATGGAAGGCGGGCTTGGGGTAGTCACGGCACGGGCCCCGAGGACGGGTCGTGACAGGTATTTTCTGTAACTTTGATTAATAAAAATCAATTCTCTGATCCTTTATTCAAGGACATTTAATGATCAGTGAGGGATTGATCATTTTGTTGAATTTAATGGAAAATAATTCACACCATGGCCATTGGGAGGATTAGTTTCTATGTTTATGTAGGGATATTGAGTCACCAATTTATCGAATACACAAAGTAACATAACCATTGTGAAAAGGGGACATAAGTGATTTTGGGGTTTCCTACATGACCATTGGATTCCTCTAATCCCAGTCCCAATACCTATGATTGATTTCCCATTATTTTATGCCATAATAAATCATGATCATGGATTTTTAGTTATTAAGAATTTTTATCAATTCTATTAAAATCATAATAATTCATCATCTATTCATTGAATCAATTAGTTTAGGTTTCTTTCATTAAATAGTTAAATTTTATTTCCTTTAAATAATATTTTCTATAATCTTATCTCCATGGGTTTGAACTCAAAGTTGGAGTTCCAATACAAACCTGTAGTTTAGGTCTTTTTTGGATTCATGTTTTAAATTTCTAAATTTGGTAACCTGGTAGGAACTAATGACGCCTGAAGGGGTATCTATATTACATAATCCTTGAATTCTAATAAATACTTCAATCATCCCTCTTCCTTCTCACATCATTAACTAGGCTTCATCAACTTATTACTTAATATATTTTTCCTTTTATATGCCATCCGTAGTATCTTTACCAACAATTACAAAACCACTACTCATACAACGATGTTATCTCCCTTTATGATCATTAACCTCAGGACATCTATTTTCATAATTTCTATACTATACACATTTAAAACATTCAATAATTGATGATTCCTTTAGATATCATTGTTCTCATCCATTGTGTTAACCACAATTTTCATTTTTCCATTGTAGTTACATTCTTTGTGTATTGATTTTCCACACCCAAAACATCTTTTAATACCTAGGATATATTCCCTTGAGTAATCACATATCAAATTACATCTTTCTCTTTTTTAACTATTTAAAAATCTCATTGAAGTTCATTTTTTTAATCATATATCACAATAGTTTATTATTAGTAATCAAAAAATATTTGTACCCTGTCATCATCAAATTTGGTGTCTCATATTCCCCAAAGTTTCCTTCATATTCAATGCTAATATGGTTCATTCTAGTTATATCCACTAAATAAAATTAAAATGCATTGAATGAGAAACAATTGTTATAGTGGAAAATTACATAATAATCAAAAATCACTAATATGATTTATAAATTAGACAACTTATTTTAAATATATGAAACAATTGGTTTATCATATGTTATCCACAATCATAATCTATTTAAATCATTCTTGATGGTTTGTAATTAGTTTTTGAATTTTGAAAAGCATATCCCCTATGATTTTTAAACCAGGTATGTAGTAAAGCCCATTTTCGTGCACCATGTGATGATCGAGTCCAACTCAATGCACTCTATTTGGAATTATTAACCCTAGGCACCTAAATTCCAGAGCCATATAAAAATTCAGTACCAAGATAGTGATGTAAATTCTAAAAAACCACCCACTCTAACCTTTACCAAAAATCCTGGATATTTTCATATAAATGGACCCATTCATAGACTTATCTATAGATACATCCCTATAAAAATCATTACAAATATCCATAGGGATCTCAGTAAAAAAATTTCATTCTAATTTATAAGTTTTAACTAAACCTCTCTTATGATACCAATGCTAGGAACCTATGATTTTCATAAATAGATATTATAATTTTTTAATGAATACTCAATTCATTACACAAGAACAAGCTTGTGAACCACAATATTTTAGTGTTTCTGGAAATTTAGAAACATGGAAACATGTCCATATAAAAAAACCCCTTATACCACAATGATCTTAATAACTGTTACTCATCTTAGAAATATCATATAAAATATATTTATTTATAAGAAGGGGAAAAGAAACATAATAAATGGTGAGCTTAGATGATAAGTAAGGGTAAAAAGGGAGATATATATGAAAAATATGAACCTAAGGGTATGATAACATGAAAATAAAATTTGAAAAACCATACCCTATATATCAAGGATCCTAATATCGATTCATGGGATTAATATTAGTAGTTCAAAAGAGTTCAATCATAATGGAATCAACGAACATGATCCATGAGAGCATAACATTAGCATACGACATATATTTTTGGGATACACATCATCTTACAACATTTTGAACATGTATAAATAGAAAAAGGTTCATTTATTAAGTTAAGGACATGAAATAAATCCCTCCCTTAAACTTATGGACTTGCAACTAGGTCAACATATAACATTTTGGACATGGATGACAGGTCCACACATAAAACTGTGAACCTGTAATCAGGATCATTCATAAAAGTATGAACATGTAATGACGTTCATGCATAACATTGTGAACATGTAATTAGGTTCATGAATAACATATTTACTCTTTAGTTATCTATATTTATCCCATACATTAGAGGGAGATATAGGTCACAAACATGTTTTTTATAATGTAACCATCGTCCTCGATTATAACATAACCACCATCATAATGAAAACTACAAAAAGGTGTTCCTTAAGATCAAAAAACAGTCATCATATTAGAACTCATGAAAAGAAATGGGTGTCATAGAACATTCATCATATCAAAACCCATGAAAATAAATGGGTTTTATAAAAAATATCAGCATAACATAATATGTGGAAAAGAAACATGTTATATAAACATCTCTTCATCATCTACATAAATAATCCAAATAAATAATAAGAATGGTATCCCTGGATCATATAAAAAATATATCATACAAAAAAACCTAAATTTACTGATGCCTTTCAGGAAACACGGCTAAATTAGCAACTTTTCCTGAAAACATTGCTAAATTAGCCATGTTTTTAGGAATCTTCATTAATTTATCCAAATTTTCAGAAAACATTGTTAATTTAGCCATGTTTTTAAGGAAATATTGTTAATTTAACGACATATTTAATGAAATATGGCTAATTTAGAGACTTTTTGATGGATATGTAGTCAATTTAGGGACGATTTTAAGAAACATTGCTAAATTAAGGATTTATTTTTGTAAATTTCACTATATATATATATATATGTAGGTCATTTCCCCATGTTGATATAAATATATATTTAAATATATAGATATATTCAAATTTATTAATACAAACGCAAATATATATACATATATAAAAAAATATACATATATATATATATATAAACACACACAGAGACACACACACACACACGGATATATATATATAAACATATAAACACACACACATTTGAAATTTAGTCCATTTTTAAGAAAACATGACAATATTAGTAACATTTTACCAGTTTTTTAATGTGTGACTAATTATATATATATATATATATATATTTATAATTATATATATGTACACACATGCAGACATATTTATACAAACACACACACATATATATTATAAACTTATTTATTAATATTAACATATGATATAAATAAATATAAAAATATAATATATATAAAGTCTAAAAATATATATAAACATCAAATATAAACATATATATATGTAATATAATATATAAACACACACACAATCACACACACACACACACATAAACAGATATATATATATATATAATATAAACACACACACTCAGATATATATATATATAAACAAACAATATTACAATATATATATATATATCAAATAAAATATAGAAACACACACACACACACACAATATATATATATAATATTAATATAAATAAATAAATAAATAAATATAAAATATAAACATATTATATATATATATAATATAAATATATAATACATATAAAATATAATCACACACATATATATAATATAAACACATACACACACACACATACATCTATATATAAACATATGATATATATATATATATAATATCAACATGTATATATATATATACACGTATATATAAAATATAAACGTATATATTATTATAAACAAATTATATATATAAAATATAAACAAATAATATTTATAAAATACAAACATATATTTAAATATATTTAAACATATAATATATATAATATATATAAAATAAAAAAATATAATTTATATAAAATATAAACACACACAGACACACACATATATATTTAATATAAACTTATATATTTGAAGATAAGACATAAAATATAAAATATAAACACTTATATATCCATATATTAATATATGTATATTAATATACAAATATTAATTTCTTAAATACAGAAATCTATTTATATCTATATATACACACCATAATACAATTTTATATTCAAAATTCAAGTAAGTGGGTGGGAATGGTGTATCGGTATATAAAAAACATGTCAAGAATTTGTTTCAATCAAATAAAGATAGTTTCCTTACATGTGTCTAGGGGTGGATGTGATGGTGTGCAATGTGAAGGGAAGGATGTAGGTCTTCTGGTCTTATAGGCATAGTGTTTTCTAGTGGGGTTCATGTAGTGTAGTTAAAGGGTGGATTCTTTTGGTCATGAAGGCGTGTGTGTGTTCAACGTCTTATGGTGGAGAGGTGTGTGTTGGTTAATTTACTGTATATAAAATTACCAATTTTAAAAATTAAATATTTCAAAATAATTTTTTTACTGGTTTTTCTTATAAATGTATCCAATTCATTGATGTTTATAAATGCCACCAATCATAATTTATTGATGTTTCTAAAAAACATTGATAAATGGGGTGTCTCTAATCAGTGATGTTTAAAAATGTCACTAATTGGTGATGTTTATAAACTTCTCAAAATAAGTTTTGTTTATAAACATCCCTAAATTAGAATTGTTTGTAAATGCCACTAAATTAGCCACACCTCATTCACCAACGTTTTTATAAAACATTGGTAAATGAATTATCGATGTTTATAAACAGCAGAAAATGAAAACAATTTCACCAATTTATATGTTTTTGTAATGAAATGTGATATTATGAAATGTCAATAATTTATTTGTTTTTGTAATTTGTGTGTTTTTGGTGGAAAATAATGTTGAAAGCCCAATTGGAATTTTTTTAGGAAAATAACATATCCATATTGAAAAAACTTTTTTATAGATAAAACATTTTTAAAATACATTTCTTATTTAAAACATTGAAATATAAAAATTAAAAAAATACCAAATAAAAAGTTTTATTTCAAAAGAACTTTTAATAATTATAAGGGAAACATTAAATAATTGAGTAGTCAGGACAGTGTGAAATACTGTTCATATCAGTAATGTTAGAAAACAATGAATATATTCACATATTTGGTGAAAGCCAAACAATCATTTTTTTAAAATGAAATTAATATTATATTCTTCACAAATTTTAAAATTTCTAATTTATGTATTAATTTCATTAATTAATCATTTAACAATTTTAAAAACATTTTCGGAAACATTTTTTGAAAACATGGTTTATGACGAAAAAGGTTTTTAAGCCAAAAATCCGATTTTTATTAAAGATATTGTATTTTAAACATTGAGTATATAAAGAGTGGAAAATTAAATAAAAACATGTATTCTCCTGACATAATTAGAGGATTTTAAAAGTTATTATTCACTTTAGATATGGATAATAATATTCTATCATTGAAAACATAAACATAGACAATTCTGATAAATAATGTGATTACAAAATAAAATAATTACGACTTTGGTAACATTAAAAGATAAGACACATGAAGGAATACTATTAAATTAAACTTGAGTATTAATAAAATCATTATCTTAAATTTTATGGGGGTTGTATATAATCCTTGTACTAGAATAATGGTGTGTAACATAATCATATATCTCAAAGAAGAAAAATTGAGACAAAAATCCCTCATTGATTTGGAAATATTTGAACCGTAAAACCCATGAAAGAGAGATCCTAAAATGGATATATAAATAATAATAATTTTAATTATAATATTCATAAAATACTTTCTTGGTAAATATATACACCATATAAAAGAAATATGATATTAATATGGTGAAAATAAAAGTGAGACGAAAATCCATAACCCTAAGTCTAGACTCCCTTTATACATGTTCAAACAGCCTCTGTAGTAAATATAATAATATTATAAATATATTATATAAAAATAATTAAATTCATTATACCATATATTATTTACTTATGTAATTTTATTAACCATTTATTAACAATTCCATGTAAATATCGTGTTTTACATAATAATCACATTATTTTTCATATGTGATTTGATTTTTTTGTTTAAGTAATTTTACCATGATCATTGTTAAATAATATCAAAAATAAAAATGAAATAATTATCATATTTATACATCAATTATACATTTAATACCAATCATGATATATAGGTTTGAGAAATGTATTACATTTTGATAACGGGGACTATAGGCTTTACATATACATGAGTAACATTTCCATTTTTGAACGATAATTATGGAAAAGTGGTATTCGATATTTTATATTTAAATAATGTTAAAAATTTCATAAATAACTTTAAATATGATTTTATATGTCATCCATTTTGCATGGTGATGAAAAGAGAGTCACATCTCATAATGATGATAGTAGTCCATACATATACGAAAGATAATATAATCTTATAGTGAGTGAAAGGGTAAGAAATAAAATGATATATTTTCTTTTTAGATTCATAAATATTTTATAAATATCATAATTGTTCTATTTATGTAATATATATGTATCCATATTATGTTCCATTTAAAGCATTGGTGAAAATGAATCACATCGGTTCACGAGGCGGTAGTCCACTATACACACGAACCACATTATCATATCCCATATAAAATGGAATGTAATAAAAGGTACATATATGATATAATTAAACATTAGGTATAATAATTTTATCAATATAATATATATTTAATTTCCATCATCATACCCAACTATGAGAGGTAACAGAAAAAATAATGACATTAGTTCGTGAGAAGGTAGTCCATCGTACACATGAAGGATGATTTTGGTACACATTTGATGGAAGTGGAAAAGGTTTTAGGTCATTACCTTAGCATAATGATGTATAATTATATGTAATATAATGGGTTTTTTTAATATCATGTTATAATAACCATTGAATGTTGTGTAGGAAGAAATAAAACAAAAAATCTCATTGATGAACTTTACCTCTTTTTCATGTATCCCCATGAGGATTGCATGAAAATCCTTCATATAATAGAATTATGTATAAAATAATATTTCTAGGATATGAAGACATATGTTTTAAAGTTTTTTGGGTGGGTCTTGATTTTACCAAATTTTTTAATGTGTAAAATTTAGAGGATGGGTGGGTTATAAGGAAGGTGATTGAAAAACATATAATTTTCTAAAATAAAAAAGTGAACCAACATTCTTCCCTTGGAACTAGGGTCCAAAATGGATCACATTAGAACCTTATATAACATGAGTTTGAAATATTTCTATAAAATTTACTTTATAAAAGCTTATAGCTCATTGTATCCCTTATCATTTTAGTTTCACCCTTGGTAAACCCTTTTTTACAATAACCACGATAATTAATTTTTATTGTTATTACCATGCATTATGGAAAAAAATGAAGATGCCATTGTTATATAATATAAATAATTAATATTTCAATAATGGAATCCATTTTTCAAAATCGCATTCACATCATTGAGAAACTTTAATTTAAAATTAATATCCTAAACATGATTAAAAAGAATATTTTTAATGAGAAAAGTTTTAGACATTTACAATGTTTTGGTATATAAATTAAATATGAAAATGATTCAAATGACCTGAATTGAATTAATGGATGTATAATTTAGAAGTTTTTAATTTAAAATTAATTTAAAATATAAATTAACTTTATAAATAAGTAAAAAAATTGCAGTTCTCTATTGGAATTTAGTATTTTTCACCATTCAAAAAAAATTATTTCCGAAAAATTATGAATAATTCACCCCAAGATAACTTTTATATTCTTATGTAAAAAAATAAATTTATATTTTCAAATATATTTTCGAAAAGGCTAAAAAAATATTTTTAAAATTATTACATAAAAATGATAAAAATTGTTATTTAGAAAAAATACTATTTTAACTATAAAATTGGATTTAATCATATATCCTGTCTTGAAAATACATTAAAAGAATGTTAATCAGTTAATTGAATATAAAATATATTAATTTAACTAAAATAATTCTCTTAAATATTCTTTTTTAATTTATTGAGGTAAAACGTGTTTGTGGAAATAAAAATAGTTTAAAAAAACAAGATTTCCTTGATTTTAAAATATATTTTATTTTTATTTTTAATTAATTAGTCAGAAAATAATTATCCTATATAAATGTAAAAAAAAATATATTTTCATAATTTATTTAATTTTATTCATACCCAAAATTCAAATATCTAGGTGATCACTATCATATTAAATAATAATATTTGAATAATAAGTCTCATTTTTTTAAACTTAGTATTGCATGTAACGAATGAAAAACATAGTATTTCTTGTCACAAAATAGAAAATTTGTATTATGTGTTCTGAAAAATATAAAATAATTAAATTATTTTGGGATAAAATATTTCCCAAAAATCCGATTTTTTACAATATCACTATTATGAAGGATTATATATGGGGGTTTTGGGATCTAGTTGTGATTAGGTACAATGTTTTCCCTCAAAAGTTATGGACATCACGAGGAGACTATTCATGTGAAAACCCAAATATTAGTAATCATTTATGACATTTAGGGTTTATTAATATTCATTATTATGAATATTATATTTAATTTTAACATTTTTATATATTTATATCATGTCTCAAAGGATGATATATAATCAAATAGGTACTAATTATAAATTAAAAATTATTATTTTTAATTTATCTCAGAAGAGAGGATTTATTTAAAGGTGAAATAGCATAATTTATTAAAAATGATCTATTTAAAAATTATTTAGTTATTAGAATTGTCATAAATTCATATTCAGGTTAATTATATAAATTCATGTTTGTATTTATTATTATGAAATTATTAGAAATAATTTTATCATCGTATGAAACAATAACATGATTTTTCCTTTGAAAAAGAAATATTATGTAATTTAAATAAACTTTTTTTGACATAATAGTTGATTTTCAAAAATAATAAAAATTTAAAAATTTTGAAATATTAATTAAATAAAATTTAATTCATTTTTTATACCATCATATCAAAATTAGAATAGGGTGAGTCCTTGATATTTTTTAAACACTTTTATTTTTTTGTGAATAATAAAAAATATAGTTTTTATTAATACTATAATTTTTATGAGGTCATAATGATATAAATATGGATTTTTTTTTGGAACCCTATGTAATGTTAATTACATGGTAATATACTTAAAACATAATATAAGTATTATATAATTAATATAAATTAGTTTTTCTATCAAGATATATCTCAAATCATTTATTTATACTAACATAGTTCATTCACAACATTATAAAAGTCAATTTGGGGACATTGGGATAAAATTTAAGTTTGGATAAGGATATTTAGTTTTAAAGAATAAAAATGGTTTTATATAAATAATTTTCATATTTATATGTATACATTTAAGAATTTTGGACTTACATAACCTTGTAAATTATGTAAATGCTTTCCCAACACATGTATAATGTATGAAATGTGAATATTATTATCTTGAAAATGTGATCATGATATAAAAAAAATAGTATTATGCATTATATAAAGTGATTATTTTTAAGAATAAGAAGCTATTTTTGTGAGTAATTTATAACTAGTATGATAAATTTTAAAAACACTTACACAACATTGATGCAACACTTGTACAAGTAGATGAAAATTCAATGTAAAAGATTTTAAAAATAATTAAAAAGATAATATTTGGATGAATTACGGTTTTTACAATCTTATAAAGATAATAATACATGTAAATTATTTATTTAAATATTTAAATATAAAATCTATAAATATACATATATTTTCAAATTCTAATTATCAGAATAACCCCGAAAATTATTTTTAAAATTTATTTATTATTAAAAATTAAATATAAATTAATAAAAAATTATGGAATCATATCACTAGTAATTTGGCATGATTATTTCCTAATAATATCATCTATTTTACCTTTATAAACTACTTGACATTTTGGAATTACATTCTCAACCCTTGATTATTTGTGAAAGCAACATCAATGTTTACCTATAAAAGGGGACTCATTCCAACCATTACAATACACAACTCATGTTTAGTATTCTCTCCATGAGCTACCAAAATCAAAATCTAAAAAACCATTTCCATATAAGTATATGGATCTCCCAAAATTAATTTCTTTTAAGGCTTTACACTCAATCCAAACGAGGCAATTCAAAGAGAAAAGTAAGGGTCTTCCAAGCCTAATTATACTTTTATTTTATGATCCCTTATCTTAAAACTATATTAAAAATTTTATTATTTAAAACTATAATTCTATTATAATTTTATTTAAATCCTTTTTATCCATAATTTGTGATATATCAACCTTTAAATCTAATTGAAATCCTTTTTGTAGGCCATTACTATGTCAAAATAAATGATTTTAAAAAATATTAACTTAATTTCAAGCCTCCTAGTAATATTTACAGAAAAAATTGTAATTTTTAATAGTAACCATAATAAATTATAATATTAATTTTTATAATTTTTTTTATAAAACTTATTTGTTTAATATGTTTTCACTTAATTTAAAATCTTTTCAAAAATATACCTCACTCTAATGGTTCTCTACTACCTAAGTGAGGATGATGTTTTCTGATAAACTTATTTCATTCATGGATATTGTTAAAAATTGATTTTTTTATTGAATAAAAAATTAAAATTAATTCAATTTATTTATTATGATTATTAATTGGAAATAATGTTTTCATAACTATTAAATTAAAAGTTAACAACGTTAATTATTTTTACCATAAAAATAAGTTTTTTGGATGTTTATTTGAATGGAGATACTTGATTATATATTGAAGAATATAAAATAATATGAAACAATTTGATACTAAAAAATTATTATAAAATTTACTTTGATAATTATAATTACACCGTAGTAGTTAATGAGATTGTGAACCAAACGACCTGAAAAATATTGACATGAAGTATAATAATCTGGTAAATGAATGTAAAATTATAATAAATGAAATAAAAGATAAAATAAATAGTCAATGAATATGTAAAAGTGTTTCTAATTAATAAAAAATACAATATATATATATTATTTAGGAGGTTATAGTGCATATGAGGCAATTCTAAACTCATGTTTAGGGGATTCTTAACTCAATTTCCGCGTATTGAGTTGTATGGTTTCTTTATCGACTTTGTTATTATAATATTATTATAATAATATATTGAAATAGGTTTGTGTTTTATTTCCAATTTAAAAAAATTTATTCACATTAATTTAACAAATTATTTTCCTTGATAGAGTCATATTTTACATCCTATGATTGTTTTAAGGGTTTCTCATCTCTATTTCTATTTATTGAGATATACACCATATTCAATAGTTATTTTAATTTTTATGGTGTATATAGTATCAATGAATATATTTTTTAATTAATTTAATTCAATTTAGTGGATTTAAGAATCCATTTCATGTTAACCCCTTATGGATATTTTTATTTAAAACTCTCTATGGGCATCAGTGTTTTGTTTTCCAAATTCGTTTTGAAATCGAGATTGTAAATGTTTAAATTTATATTTTTTAGTATTATATGTTACTTATATTTGAAGATCATATATTATTTCACCCTATGGTTATATATATGTCTTCCATGTCTTCCCATGTTTTCACTTCCCTTTTGTTTGTAAATAAAATAAAAAGATTCTTGTAAGTAAAAAAAACCATATCTCTTATTTTTAGTCATGAATATTTTTCCTACATATTATTAATAATTATTTTTTTAGTAACTTCTTTATATATATTTCCATTTTTTCTTAAATGCCTTTTATTTCCATGAATTTTTTTTAAAAAATAATTATAGGGATATTTTTTAATATTTTATGAAGGGGTTATTTTCTGTTATCTTTAAATTTCATAATATTTTTTGAATGGAATATTTTTTTTAACATTTGCACAAAAATTAATTTTCCCACTATCTTATTTATTTATACTTATGAATTCTATTTTCTATATTTTTATGATTTTTCCAAAGTAATTTATATTTACTTTATATTATAAATTATTTTATTGTTAAAATAAAATCTATAAAAAATTATATTATACTTCTTCTTAGTGTTCAATTTTTTTCTAACATTCTTGTAAAAGTGTTTTTGATATATTTCAATATAATTTAGTGTTTCTAATTCTTTACTAGGGATATTATTTAATGATACCTTACACATGGGGTGCAGGCACTGTAGCAGTACTGTAGCGGTACTGTAGCAGCGACGACACTGTTCATCAGCGGGTACTGTAGCAGCGGCAGGGCACTGTAGTGGCAGCGATACTATGCGGTACTGTAGTAGCAGGTTAATATTCACAGAATGTGAATTGGCCTTAGAATTTGGGCCTACAGGCCATGTAATGGGATACAACCCCACTGGTCCTTCGGGATTTGTAATGGGTTTCCCTCTACCCAGTTAAAAGATGTCTTTGATTTGATTTAATAATAAAAATGAGGCTTCGGCCCCAAACTTTAAAAAAAATAATGTATTATTTATGTTTTCAAGAAACCAATTTTTTTACTATTATCTAATTTAAATATAATTTAATTATTATGGTTTACATGTATTTATGTCACATATTTATATGATTTATGTTTATGTGATGCGTGGGTCAATTATAGAACACCAATCCATTGGTGAAATCATTATATCATTATTTGAAAAGGAATGTGAAGTAAACCAAATTCTATAATGTCATTTTTTCAAGAAGTGATATGGAGTCTGTTATATCTCTGTAATTAATTGTCTACAGACTTATATATTACAAGTTTACATGTCAAGTACTATGGAGACAACCTAATAAACTATGAGAATTCCTTCTCTATGTTATAATGATCTTTTATTTTAGCTATAATTAAGGAATTATTTTTTATTCTTATGTTTATTAGCACAATATTTTGTTATTAAATGCACCTACGATATGTTATCATGACTCATGATTACTGAATTATGTTTACACACTCACATAAATCATGAATTATGTTTTGAAAGAGGTCATATATCAAGATTCATGAATTATGGACTATGTTTTATTGGGTATGATTTTATTATGTTAAGTTCATATACCTTGATTAGGTTCTCATACCAGTATATTAATCTTATGTTCACTTAAGAACATCAATTATTTTCATTTTTTTTACTCTAACATAGGATTTGAGCTCATACTTTATTATATTTCTATTTTCCTGGTAATGATGATGAATATTAGGTTTGATTTGTCTTAAAGGGTACTATGAAAATATAATTATACAAGAGATATTGAAAACAATTTCAATGTTCCGTATATGAGGTTTTACCCTCAAATAATGATATTGTATCACTTGATGAGGAGTATTTAGTTAGAAAAACTTCCATTTAGTCTTGTATTTTCATGTATGTTTTTTTAATAATTATCTAAAACTCTAATCCAAATAGTTCTGGGGAATTTATGTCATAAAGTATTGGGTAAAAATCATGTAATCAAAGAGTGATTATGGATAGTTAATTTTGGGACGTTATAGTTGGTATCATAGAATGGTTTAGATAAAATTATAGGTTAAGATGTTATCATATAAAGATAATTTAGGAGTTGTAGATACCATCATGTGTTAAAATGTTTAAGTGTTGTTATAAATTTAAATACATAGTTATATATTTCAGTTATTTTGTGATTGGATTTTAAGGTAAGTAATGATATTTTGGGATATGAATATTTCTTTTTTAGGATAAATACTTGATTTAGGTATAGATAACCCTTTGTGTTGGTATGTGATATGTTATAGTGGTAAATATGGGTTTTTTCAGAAAATAGTTATTTTATTTCATGAATATATGTTGTTAAGCATAGAAAATCTTGTGTATTGAAAAACGATTTTGTTATGAGGTGATTAATTTATTTTTGGGAGAAGTTTACTATATTTTTGGGAACATACAGGATTATAGAAATTATTGTTTGGTATGTGAATTTATATTAATTTGATTATAAATATTCAAGGAGAAAAATTAAATAGTTTTGGGATTTAATTAAATAATTATTTTAAAATATTTTGGGATAATAAGATAGGGATTCTTGAGGTTTAATAATTTTTAGATTAATTGGTTATGGGGATTAAAGTTTTTCCTTGTTTTTTAGAATAAATACTTTTAGATATTAAGTGAAGGGGAATTTATAGATGAAACATAATATATCATTAGTAGAAATACTGGTATTCTTTTTAATAAATCTTTTTAGGGTAAATTATTTTATAATTTCTTTTTCATATGATGGTTTCATATAATTTTAAAAGGTATTTTGTTTTCTCATACATACCATTCTGGTTTTTAGTAAATGTATAAAAATTAAAAGAATAAACTACATAAAATTAAACTATATATTAAAAATATTATTCTCCAGAGGATATAATGATCAATTAGTGGTTTATTTTTGTTCTTTAATGATGAAATATTTATCTAGGGAATTTACCATCTGAAATATGAATTAAATCGACAGAGGACTCCAAATAACACATAAAATCAAAGGATGAAATTGTTCTTATAGATAAAAAAAGATAAGAAGTAAGTACATTTTATTATATTCTATTTTATCATATTCTATATCTCAATGAAAATGTAATCCTCATTAAAAAAGGATAAATTTATCAAGTATTATGTGGGAAATATAAATAGTATATCATGGTATGCCTTTATAAACTCATTCACAAGTATAATAGTTCTAAATGTATATAAATATTTTTAAGAAAATATGATTTAAAAAATGGATAAGTTTTCTATACTCATATGTGAAATTATATTTATTAATAATTTTTAAATATGATATTATATTTAGGTTAATACATATATATATATATATCTATATATTCTAAAGAAAATCTAAAAATATTAGGATGTAGTTCTTTTAAGAGGGATAATGTGACAACCTAGGTATTCTTAATAATATTTAACTTTTATTTGTCAATTAATATTCATGATTATGAAATTTTTGTTTAATTTATACTTGATTATATTTTTATATAATATATAAAACAATTATATATAATCAATCAGATACTCATTTTTCATTTAAAATTATTATGTTAACTTCATCTCATAAGGTATGTTTTATTTAATGTTCAAATAAATTTCAATATAATTTATTTATTTGATCAATTTAATAAATTTATCAACTTTACGATATTTTTTATATGTATATTCTTATTAATTATTGAAATTATTGTTTGTATTTATTATTGTGATAATCTTATAAAAAATTATTTTAATGTATGAATGAAGAAAAGGTTTTTTTTAAAAGAAAAAGTATTTATTCTAAATAAAATTTATTTGTTGTATTATATTATTTTATTTAAAAGAAATGTTTATAAATTTTATTATATTAATTTTATAAAATAATATTCCTTTTTTTGTTTCATAATATCAATATTATTTTAGGTTTATTTTTTTGATTCTTTCTAAAGAAATTGATTATATGGTGAATTGTAGAAAATAAATTTATTTCATTGCAAATTTTATGAGATCATCATGACATAAATAAGAATTAAAAAGTTATGAAACTATTTAGCACATATTACTTGATAATATACTCAAAACATCATAAATTATTATCCATTTATATAGATTAATGTTAATTCCATGATAAATATGAAAACATTAATTGGTACTAAAATAGTGCTTACAGAGCCTTAAAAAAGACAAAATTAGGTTTTTTGATATAATATTTATTAGGGGAAAAGTATATTCTGAACACAAAGGATAAAAATTATTACAAATGAATTATTTTTTATCTTTAAATTAAGTTAGGAATTATATAAAATATCAATTATGAAAATTCTTACTGAACACATTTAGAAGATAACAATTGTCAACATACGAATCTAAAAGGTCATATCATGATATAAATAGAGATAAATAATATTATGAATGGTTTTATATAATTATATTTGTTAATAATAAATTATATTTATGATGTTAATCAATTTAAAACATTAAGTAATAATATAATTATCCAAAACACTTGCACGACATCGATGTAGCACTTGTGAAATCAAAAAAAGTAACAGTAAATGGTTTTATAAATAATTAAAATAATAATATTAGGATCAATTTTTGTGTTTAAATTTTATTAGGGATAATAATGAAATTTGTTTAATTATTTAAAGGTTTAAATTTTAATTAATTATATATATATAAAAATTCAATTTAGGGAAATAACCTTGAAAAATGACTTTAAAAAGTATTTAATATTCAAAATGATATATAAATTAATAAAAAATAAAAAAATCATACATTAATCTATTTTTATGTGAAATTATATAAAATATTATAAATTATCCATTTATGAACCATTTTTTATTTTAAAATTATATTTTTGAACTTTAATAATTGAATATTTAAAAAACACGATTAATATTTTCTTATAAATGGGAACTCATTATGGAATTTCTAAAACACATCCCAATTTCTATTTGAATATTATATTATTTCCAAATACATATATAAATATACATTTACATGTTCATAAGGATTTATAATTTCCAAATTTCTTTTCTCGGAATACTTTTGACTCAATTTGAAGAAAGCGATTCAACAAGAAAAGTTAGGGCCCTTCAAACCGTTTTCTCTATTCGTATTTATGATTATTTATCATAATAATCTTTTAAAAGTTCTCATATTTTTAGGGAATTTTTATCTCATAATTTTTTTAATCTTTTTGATCTATGAATTATTAGATGATATCCATTACATCTCATGAAATTATTTTCATAATCTGTTACTACATCAAAAATCTAGATTTTAAAAAATGATTCTTTTAATTTCAACTATCATGTTAATATTTTAAAACACATGTGTTATATTTAAAATTAAACATTCAAATTATCGTATTTACTGTATAAATTTTTATAATACTAAAATATTTATTAGTTTTTTTTATTCTTATAAACACTTTCAAAAAATATCTCTCAACGTAGTAGTTCTATGCTACCTAAGTGAATGATGATGTTTTTATAAAATTATTTTATTACTATATGTTCTTCATAAGTTGATTATATTATTTAATATAATATTAATATTCATTTAGTTTTATTGTTATTTTTCTTCAATGGTGAATTATCCATCATAATAATGAAATTAAATGTAAATAATCATATATATATTTTAATTGTAAAAATAATTTTATTGAGAAATATTATCTCAATGGTAACTATTTCATTGACTATTAAACTTACATGATTTTATAAATATCTTGATATAAAAAATTTAATGTTTTTAGATTAAGGAAATATTTTGATGATTTATTTTTCCCATTATAATGACCATGATTGTTTTAGAGATTATAAACTGAACGTACTCAAAAAAAATATGTACTATAAAAATTTGGTAAATAAATGAAACATGGTAATAAATAAAATAAAAGAAATAATTTTGATTAAATCAACATGAAAATAAGTCCTAAAAATATTTAAAAAATATTAGAAAATTATTTTTATTTTGGTTCTCAGAAGACGTACGAGGAAAGTTGAGACTCGAGGAAAGGGGATTCTTAACACAATTATCTATCATAGTGTTATATAAATTATTCATTGAATATTTTATTATTTAATTAAGTTAATTATAAAATTTTGTTGATTTATATTTTATTTACAATTATCTTACATGTATATACATTTCTGTAACATATTATTTTAAATTATCAATTCTCATTATAACACCTTGAGATTTGAAAAGAGGGTCACTGAGTTTGATAGGCAATTTGATATGAAATAAAAATATTATGAGATAATTTAACAAAAAGAGACTTTATGATATATTTATTTTAATATCATTGATAGCTTGCGATGCGCATGACACTAAGTTTAAATAAAACACAATACTCTATTAAAATATTTTTATTTAAAACAAGCAAGTTATAACATAGATTTTATGTTAGTAGGAGTGAATATGACTGATTAATTTTAAAAAATATATGTTTCAAAAGTATTAATTATTTATCTAATTATTATAAATAATATATGAATCATTTGAAACAAAAATAAATGTTTTTCAAAAAAACTGTATTTTTATAAAAGACAGGTTAGTCAAGCATTGAGCTGTTTATGTAAAACTAATTTTTACCACTTTTAGAAAAAGTTTTTGATAAATTGAGTTGGAATTTTTGGATCATATTATCTAAATTATGATAGGGTTGATTTTTTTTATTTTCAAGAAATGTTCTCTTTTTTGATGAATAATAAAAATACTGATTTGTAATGAAATCCTCCCTTTTATTTAAATACTTTACATGGTTAAATTATAATTTAAATTTGTTTTAATGTAAATTTAGTTTAATAATATTAATATTTAACTAATATAGGTCATTTAAATCAATTTAACACTTTATTTTTATATTAAAACATTCTATACCTATGAGAATATTTTTATTGGAAACCAGTTTTTTTCACGTCTTCAGTAACAATTTAAAATTAGACATTGGCACTTTGGTGTAAGGAATTTGGAAAAATAGATTCCATATTTTTAATAAATAAATATATATAATAAAATAAATTCAAAATAAATTTTTACCCTTATGAATAGTAAAATCAGTAAAAATTAATAACAGTAGTTAAGGTAAAAACTAATTTACCTGGGGTTAAACTAAAATAACAGGATTAAAATGAAACACAATATTTTATAACACTCATTTTGTGGACATATTTTGAACTAATTTACTATAATGTTACATAATTACACATTTTTGGGCTTTTGGCATGATAAAAAATAGATGTAGTTGAATCTTTTTAAAAATTTCATATGTGTTATCTCCCCCATATATTAATGGCCATCCCCTATACTACCATATTAACACTTGAAAACCATTTTTTTAGTCCAATATTATCTAAATAACTTCCATAATACTTTTTAAACATCTTATGTACCTTTATTTCATTATAAATTCAAACTAGTAAGGATTTTTGTGTTAACAAAATGAAGTTATATGAAGAGAAGGTAACATTCTTAAACAAACATTTTTATTTATTTATTGTTCAACCTCTTTAATAGATCAGTATTATATGATAAAAATATTATATTAAATATACTAATATTTTATTATGATATTTTAATGACCAATATCTATCTCCTCTTCTATGAAATAGAAAATGAAACTATCAACTATGTGTACGGTGAATTACTGCCTCATGAACCGATATAATTCGTTTTCCATACCCAATGTTCATGAATGGATATAATGATGGATTTAAAATATTTATATCATATTTATGAAAGTATTATAATTTTTTATTTATAATATCACATATAAGTTTTTAATTTTCCTTCCATTTAAATTAGAATAATGTTTCTCATGTATTAAACAGGCTACCACCTTGTAAAGCGTTGTGATTCGTTTTTGATGTATGATTTACATGTAATGAATTAACAATAAATTTAAGGAATATATGTGATATATGTGAAGTAATATTGATTTTGGAATATTAATATATGACCAAATTCCTTACCTTTTCACTCTATAATAGAATGATTTCATCGCTCGTGCGTACATTCGGCCAACCGTCTCTACAAAGTGATGTAATTCATTTTCTATGTCCAAACATTAAGAATGATTATAAAAATAAATATTTTTAAATATTATTTTAAATAATTAATATAATTTTAGAGATTATGTATCTATATCTTGTACCCTAGAACCATAACTTTCATGACAAAACAAACATGAGAAAACAAGGCAATTAACACACACGAAACAATGTAAAAATGAAATATTATTAACCAAAAGGTTGTAAAATTCACTAATAATATCATATATGATTTTATAAATATGAATAATGTTCTTTTATAAATTCATAACATTATTAAAACCGTTACACTAGAATTTAAAAAATATTCAACCAAAAGGAAGAATGCAGTAAGGGAGTTAGTCTCAATTTCCCCTTACTCGGGCATATTTTATTATTGGGATCCTAATTTATTTTATGTTGAATAAATACATCCCATTTTAAATTTAATATCATGATTAAATCATAATTTTTGGCATTTTAATGTTTTATCTTGAATTATTTTAACCTTTAGGATTTGACATGAAAATTACAAAGTAGTAAAGAATTACATGTCTCAATTTCATTTCATTGAGATATATTACTTCTTCATTACCATTAGGATTATGAGATTATATGTGTACTTATTTTTTATTATATATTATTTTATTTAAGAATTTATTTTTCATACTTAAATATTATACCCATTATTAATCTATTGGTTAATACTCAGTTCAATGATATGATCATTTAATAGATTTTGTCTCAATTTCCATTCAATTTAGACATATTTGTTAAAATGAATATATTCACTATTATGTGGTGTATGTTATGGAACCTTGATATATTTTAAATTAAGACCTATTTATTCATTATGATTAATTTATTTTTTCATCTTTACTCTTCATGTGGTTAGAATTTTAATGTTATGAGTGAGGTAAAAATTATTTTACAATGTAACTTTATTTTGTGATTTCTAACATTATCTTGAAATTGTCACATTATTGTGATAATTTTCCAGTGGGCATTACATCCCCCCAAATATAAATGTTATTTATCATGAATATATTGGTTATTTAATACATACATCACTTTTATATACATTATATTACTTTTAATGATATATGATTTACTTTGGAAATTATTGTTAATATGTGTTCCTAACTTGATACCGAAATTAGTTTGTAAGTAATATTATTCATGAATTAAATTAACCATTTAATATATGAGGAATGCGTTGGATATGTAGATACAAATGGGTCTCAACTATAGATATCCATTAAAATCATAAATAGTCTCATGAGATGAATCAACATTCATTCCTTAGTTAAATGGGTTTGTAGTGTATACTTATCCATAATTTTTAAACTTTATTGTGAAGGGCTTTTATGGTAGTGGTATCATGATACCTAAGATCATGATGTATAATAATTAAGAACTTCCATCACTAAGTATTAAGTTATTATTATCCATCAGACTTTTTCAATAATATTATCTCTGAAAATATTTCATTATAATTTTACTGATTAAACGACATGTGTTTTTTATTACTTAACTTTCCATATTAATTATGAATTATCTTATAATGATAGTTGTAATATTGATTAAATGGTATGTATTTTTATCTTTATAACAAAGTATATTGATTATTAATTACCTAATCATGGTAGTCAATTTCTTGATTAAACAGAATGGGTATTCATTTATTTAACTTCCATTTTGTTTATGTATTATATAATCAGGGTAGTCGAGTTTTTGATTAAATGGAACATGTGTTCATATTTTTAATTTTTAATTTGCATTGTGTGTTATTGAATATTATTTATTTACTTATGATATATTTATCTTCATATAAATCGTACAAATCATTTGAGATTAACCTTATTTTTTTTCATTTCCTAGGAATACATGAAGTGTACTGCGAATAATATGAAATGATATTCTAGAGGGAATAATGAAAATTCTCAAAAATATTTTTGTTGTAATTTTTGTATCCAAATGTAAAATGGGATCATATATGTATATATTTTACCAAGACTACTAAACTATTTAGTTCTTTGATATTTGATCACTTGTATATTTTTCTAATGTAAAAATGTAAACACTCGCTTTGAGTTACTAGAGTCAGGATCATTATGCTTATGTCACATATTACGTTCATTGTAATGGTTTCTCATCACAATATCCCATTTTTGATATATGATTAATATTCACTAGTTTTTTTATTTTGTGTCCAAGATATAGTACCCATTAATTTGGTTTATATTTATTTTCATGACATTCAAGTGATTTAAAAATCAATTTCTTGTACATTATGTAAAGGTATTTTTATTCAAAATTTATAAAATCAGTAAGGGTTTATTTTCCAATTTCACAGTGAAATCGAGATTTTCTTTGTTTAAATTCCTATTTGGAAAAAATATATTTTATTTCTCTTTAAAACATCAATTTTTTTAATCTATACTTATTATATATTAGTTTTACATGTATTCCTACCATTTCACTTCTACTTGGTTTGTAAATTTACTAAAACTATGGTTTTGTGAATGACCAAACATATTTAATTCTTTTTTTCTAGAATCTTTCTCATTCTTATTCATATTTTTTTTTATAAATTCCCATATATATAATTTCATGATTTATTATATTAAAATTCATTTATCATTGATATTATTTATAAACTAATGAATGGAATATCTTCTTTATTGGTTTTCATTGACTATCCTTATAATAGTGTGAAAGGAATATTGTTTTTAATGTACTCTACATGAATAAACTATCCCACCATATTATATTTTTTGAGAAGATTCCTCTGCATGTTGTTCTGGTTTTTAGATGTAACATCTATTCCACTTGTTTTATAAATTTTTTTCATTTAAAATAAAACTTACCAAAAATTAAATGCATATTTCATATCCCATTATAAAACTATTATATAATGTTACTATAAAAGTGTTTTGATTTGTATCAAAATACCTTAACATTTATTATTCTTTATAATAGATATTATTTAATGATAAATTTCTTTTTATTTTATGGATGAATTATGATAATGTATTATTTAATTATTAATGAAATATATTTTTTCGCATGATTTAATTAAGATATAATGGAATTTGGATTATTTTCATGTTCATTTAAAACACGTATTTATGGTTTATATTTATGTGAAATGTGGGTGTATTATAAGTTTCTATTGAATTGGTAAATGAGTTATCTCATGAGATAAATGAGAATTATGATTAAACCCAAACCCTAAAGTAAATTTTTTCCTTATGTGATTGGTGGGTTTATTATATCCATCTAACACCTTAGGGAATAGACATATATCTAAAGAGATGAAATGTTAGAGGTTAGGGAGAAAACCAAATCCACTATGGCACTCTGTCCACTATTTTATGATGGTATTTCCAATGAGCCTTAGTATAAGTAATGATTTTATACTCTTATTCAAATTTTATATTCTTATTTAATATAATTTACCAATGTATTGTTTTCATGAATGGTGATTATTGGATCATGTTTTCAAATTGTGATGACTTATGTCTTATGTTATGAAAAAAATATTTTTATTCAATACTCATGAATTAGGGTCTACGTTTTAATGGGTATGATTTTATTATGCTATGTTAATATACCTTTATTATATTTTCATACCCACATGTTATTCTTATGTTGAAATATAATCTTTTATTTTAATATTTTATGTTTAACCTTTCTGACCATTTGAGCTCACCATTTCCTATATTTCCATTCCCCATGTAATAAAGAAGAGTAGTTTGTATGATGTGTCTAAAATTATATCATGGGAGGATAATTTTATGGGAGATGTTGAAATAAAAAGTCATGTTCTAGATATATGGTTTTAGCCTAAAATGAATTAATTTTATCAAATGATGAGTTTTGTTTAGTGGTAAAATATCCATTTTGTGCAGGTTTCATTATGTAAGGGTTTTCCAAATTTTAAAATAATGAAACCTAATAGTTTATGAAAATTTAATTAATAAAATATTATATATAAAATGTGTAATTATTTATTGATTATAGATTGGAATGTTAGATATATTACTTTTCATGTTAAGGGTATATTGTAGGATTTTATACCAAATTTTGGTTGGATCTAGGACGATCACTTATTATTAGTGGATATTATATACAACAGTAGTTACCACTCCACCAATAGAATGAAACCATTTAAGTCCTTGAATGTTAGAGCTTTTATGTTATACAATTATTGTATAGATTTTATAGATTCATTTCTTATGGGGCCATAATTGGTGTGTCAAAGGATAAATATTTTTTAGGTCATCTATAAGTATATGTGGATTTCCTAGAGACATCAAAATTCCATTAAGGATAGAAGGTATAGGACCATGGAGTTTGTGGAGAGGGACTATGTGTTTCAAAATTTCCACCATGTATCATCATTTTGAAGTTTGGTTAGGTAGGAGATCTATCCTCAAGGTTCATCAAACCAGTCTACAATCTATACAAGATATGTGGGGTTTCATATTTCTTGATGTGTCCACCACTAACAGATTAGATGGATATTGTATTCAACTTCTAATAGTTGAGTTATCATGTACATTATCTTTCATTCATTATATACTAGGGTGATTTATACACCAACCATGAATCTGCCTCTATAAATAACTTAGTGGTGATAAAGGACTGTCGAGAGGATACCCTACATAGGCGAGAGATCCAATCCGTATGCATATTTTGGTAGATTGAGAATCTTTAGTTGGGTTATTTGGAGAGATATATATCATACAGAAAATTAGCACCTTCACTTATTTGAGTGATTTGTTCCTTTTAAGATAAAAAATTTTGAAGGTGATGAGGATGGTATGATGTAGATATTTTATTTAATCTATTTAGTTTATCTAATCTATTTAGATGTTTATAACAATTTCTATTTATTTTGTTACCTTAATGGTTCATTTTTAAAAGTTTCAAGGGTAAAAAAAATTATTTCAAAAATATTAATCTTATCATGTATGTGTGTGGGAATTTATTATCACGAATCCTCTTATAGAAATTTGGACTCTATAGTTGTATAAAAATTATGGTGGTGGTGATGGTGGTGGGGTGGGGTGGGGGTTCCATGAAGTGGTTTGATTTTTGTTTGTGGGACTTGGGTATTTAACTATGCCTTTTTTGGTATTTTTTATTGTTGGTTGACCAAATTAATATGTAGTAAACAAGAAAAAAACCTTATCAATTGATTATTATCTTGTATTTATATTCTTAAACCCTACTAGTGAATTATAAACTATTTTATTCCTGGTAATGATGGATTAAAAATAATTAGGAGGGACCATTAAAGTATTGAAGATCCCCAATTAGGTTAGAACCATTATTATCTTCCCCATCCTTATTCTTATTTTATATGAATTATAATCCTAAAATATAAATTATTATTATTTATATGGATTATCAGGATTTTATAATGGTGTTATCATAATATGTTCTTTACATATTCTTCCCTTTGATATATGATCTATTTTTATAATATTCTCCATGAATAATTCATTATGAATTATATAAAGAATTTTTATTTTCTTATTTTAGTGGATTTATAACTTCTTCTATCATACACATTAATTGATTAGTTAATTTTTTAGGAATTTTTGGGCACCCATAATTTGACAAAACTTTTTTTATTATGAATATTAGACTCATTTTCACCACCTAAAGAAAACATTTCTTCAGGAATCACAATGACTGGTCATTCAATGATAGAAAGCAATGTGGAAAACCAAGATGGTGATTAGGTTAATATTGGTGGACCGTCACATTATAGTAGAAAATTTGGAATGATAGAATGGTTCCAAGAAGGTACTCACATCAAGAATGTGTTTTATTTGTACTTATAGATCCTAGGTTTAATAATCCAATTAGGAAATGGGGAGATTAACTAGTCTCTTTTTATATTTATTTTTGAATTCTACATCTTGAACTTGTTAATTTGATTAATATTATTATAAAGTCTCACAACCTTAGCACATGTGTAGAAATAATTATAGGGAGAGTATAACATAGAATTTACAAGGTTTAGTAAAAATATATAACTCCTCTATGTGGTTGGTTTGACACCTCAATCCATGGTTTATGTAATATAATATTGGTTTCAATTATAGTGATATCTCAAGTCACAAATGAGTTTTATTGGTAATAAAACATAGTTCATAAACTTAGGTATCAACTGGTTATACACTCAAGTAGATGATCCTTTGATCGAGTTTGATTCTACTCCCTAGACACAAACTCTTATACCGTGGTAGGTTATTATCCCCAACTAGAAACTTTTACCTTTGATTGGTTATAAACGCCAATCAACCATATCTTAAATATTAATATAAAGGTATAAATATATTATTCTTTATACATGTATCTTCTTCACCACTTCAGAATAATATTCCTTCATGAGTGTACATGATCTGATTTTCTCATGTACAACATCACATTTGTACATCCAGGTATTCTTCAAAATTTGAACATCTAGCATTCTTAAATCATCAAAAATACTTATGATCTAAATGTTGTTATGTCACTGAATTATATTATTCATCTATAATATATTTTAGATTCATTATCTTCTCTCTCCTTGGTATGATTATGTATTAGAAAATCTATGTATTTTCATCTCAAGGATTTCATGTGTACCAGATTGTATAAAATATAGCCTTCATGAAAATATTATATATTTCAAGCTATTATCATAAAAATCTAATATTATTGCATGAATGGACATCATATAGTGTTTTATAATGAAACATGTCCACATGTATAACTTAGTGATACTTCTCAAACACAATTAGTGTATACTTATACTAAGTAAAAAGATGTTTTTTCAATGTTTCATGAAATTTGTTATGAAAAATAATACTTCACATAAGAGTTTAACTCCAGCATTTCATTTTTCACCCCGAGTACTATTAGTATAAGGATTCCACTTATCATTCAACTTTACTTTTTTTTTTCTGTAACACCTAATACATGGGTCTGAAAAAGTGATTCACATACTATTGGTTGTGTTGGACACATAAAATTATTTAGACTACATATTTCTATTATTAATCTACTGTAAATTTAATTAGAACATTTAGAAATGAGAATTTTGGAAATTTATAATTTATAATTTTTTTTTCTCTGGATGTTCCTACAAAAAATGGGTAACTTTTTAACACCTCATGATGCCAAATAATATGATTTCTCATTTTGAAATGGTATGTGTGAATAAAAACCTTCTCACTGTATACAAAATGTGTTTCATACATTCTCCTTTATCACATTCTTCATGATCATGAAACTTCACTGAAATGAATAATTCACTATATAAATACCACATATGTGCTCCTTCCCACGTTGTTCATTACATACGATTCTCATCCCATATGTTCTTCATCTCATAATGATATTTTGGTATGGAAAACTATTTAACATAATGATTGTTTTGTATCCTCATATATTATTCTAAAAAATTTGTAGAGGCAATCATGATATCATATGTTTTATTAAAAAAGATCTTATAGTTAAAAGAACTTACATCAAGGTGAGACAACATGACATAAAAATCAAGAGTTTATAAACATGACGATAAAAACTATCCTTAAATTGTTTATTAAGTGATAACTTACTTAATTTTATAGAAAAAAAATCATCCTTTGTATATTAGGTATTCCCAAATTTTCAAATCATGAAATATATATATATCGTACACTCATATGAACTAAAAAATTAGAATTTTTTAGTACAAAACATATAGATCCTCAAATTATGATCAATAAAAATTCCCATTATAAAATAGATTTAAATAATTCAACATGGGGATATGTTAGTTTTTTTCCTACCTCATCTTCTAATTTTAAAAGGATGTTCATTATTTACATATTCATTATTCAATAAAGGATTTATTACTTTAATTCATATATTATATCCCCTAATGTAAGCATATAAATCCTATACATTATAGAAGATTAAAAACCATGAAATAAACATTATTTTTTGTGTTATTGTGATAAACATACACCACCCCTTTAATACCCTACATTTTATCACAAATATAAAATGTTTTTTGTAATTAAGAAGGACCTCTTAGTTACTCATAAGTAACAATGAGGCTGATTGGGTTTTCTCAAATAAGGATACTATTTCCTTCCAACCAAAAAATATCTATTGTGGGAACATCCATTTTCAACTATATTAATTATGTTACAAAAAGTTTTAAGTTCATTAATTATATTTTTAAATAACCAACACTATTTTTATAGTATTTCAATTTAGTTGTGTAGACAGTGTACAAATTTTCCATAAATTTTACACATGTTTCCAATAATCTTAATGTATATGTCAATAGGAATTATTATTTATTTTTTGCACTTATTAAGTGAATTCATTTTAGTACCAATATAACAGTCCTAAACCCACAACCCTAGATCTGGTGTTCATATCATATGCTTTAAATTTTAGGCTTTGGTACCGATGATGGTGAAACAATTTTTGATTTCAAAAACATACAAACATCAAAAGAAAAATTCTGGATCATGTACATTATCAAGGATTAATTCCGTTGAGAGTTTTAAAGAATTAGAAAAAACTATTAAAATAATTGAATCATAAATAAATGGATCATAATGATGAATATCATATCTCAATATTCCAACGTTTTCATATTCCACATTATATCATCCTCATAAACAATATGAAACCATTCAATACATCATTGGATATTCCTAAATATTTAAAACAATGTGAAAATGAAACAAATGAAGGGTGAGATTGTAACACCTTGAACCTAGTTACCCAGATTCGGTGCATTATTACATAACATTAGCATGTCACAAGGAATCATGTCATGAAAGACCGATCGGTTTAGTAGTTATGGAAGTACTAAATGCATACTTATGTTTTACATTACATCATAAAATAAAAAAACATTGTGTCCCCTTTGAACACTCTTATATTCCATATCCTATTGTTACAGGATAATCATAATATACTTCTTTGAATCATGGGAAAAATAAAACATAAGGAAGGGGTGAGATTAGATGCTCAGTAAGGATAACAATATAGCGGAAACTTTCTTAAATAAGCATAAACATTTAAGGCAATGTATAATACTAAAAACAAAGCCTTTTAAACTTAATGATCATCATAATATGGAAAATATAAAACAAAATAATTCTTTTTAACTATTTACATGGATATTCTACTAGTATAATAATCACATGAAATATCAATATCCAATTTCATAATGATGGAATGCATAATGCCAGACTTCATAACCACATAGTCAAGGCCATCTGCCAAGACTACAAATAAGATTTTGTGAAGGCCTTGTGCCAAGACACTAGTTTTTCTAATGAGACCTACTGATGAATTGAGGATCTATAGTGGGATCCACCCATCACCTACTAAGTCCAATTCATTCCTCATATGAAAATGTTTAAACATAATATAAACATTCGTATTAAAACTAGCATATAAAATGTCAATACTTTATCCATAAAACATGAATGGTATAAAAATAACACTCCCACATGCGAACATATCACAAAATCTTCAATAAAATATTGATGATTTGTATCATAATAAATCAGCCTCGATCAAGAATAATATCATATAAAGGATGTTCACATAGTTTAAAATGATCAGTAAAAATCATTGAGAGAAATGTCCCTTTTTTGTGAAATCATTTAAAAGACAAATAATTTATAATGGAAGTAATTTAAAAGATAGTTTTGAGTCAATGTTTCCCATACCACTTTTAAAAATTTTAAAATTCATGTCTATATAAATAAATCCTTAAAACCATTTTGAAAAAAATGAACATTAATGAGAAAGGTTTAGAAGAATAAATCTTTAAAAAATTTAAAGTGATATTTTAGTTAGAGTTCCCAAACAAATCAGAGAAACTTGAATAAAAATAATTGAGGGAATAAAATTTTTATAAAATCATGAGAATAAAGGGATTCCTGATATACATGTCAAAGTACATTATATACACCAAATAAAAGCTAATTAGTGCATAACAACAATGAAGTCTCAATGGAATGTAAGTTAGGATGAATTCCTTTTTAAAGACTATATCCTTTGGTTAAGGATAAATCAATGAAACAATTTTGTTTGACAAATATAAATACACCCAATATGATTGGATATTTAGTGGAAATCAATCAGTGAAATTCACACATATTCTTGTAAAAACAACAGCAATGACTTGGATGTTTAACTCATTGAATAGAAATTGAGTTAAAATTACTCTTATCAAGTTCATATCGATGAATTGAGAATTAATTAGTGGAGTGATTATTTGTATCAAAAGTATATAAAAAAGGGAGTGTAAATTAATACATAAGTAAATAACTAATGATTTCACACATAATCATGGAGTATAGTAATCAATAAAGTTTGGGTAAAACCGAATGAGTGGAAATTGAAATTTGATATTCCCTTACAGATTTGGTTACTTAAGAAACATACACTCTATTGAAGAAGGATCACCCAATGATGATGTAAATACCCATAAATTAATGTATATTACACAAAAAATACAATCATGGGCAGTCCACACACAACCCAAAAGGTAATAGTGGAAAATATTGCATGAATCTCACGGGAATAAAAGCCAGATGAAAACATCCCACCTTGTACTTTGCTTTAGTATAGGGTAGGTTAACCACCTGTATAATGGTGAAATCATTTTTATTAAATTATTAAATAACCAAATACAAAAATATGATATCATATATGAACTTTAAATATTTTTTTGATAATGATATTTTAGTAGTATCATTGTTTTGGTTATCAACTAATTCGTTTTCCTTTATATGTTTTGTTACATATTTAATGTTTGTTTTGTATAGGATGTATTTAATTCATATCCAGAATGATATTAAGTTCGTAAAAATTAATTTTAATCATAAAATTCAAATTATTCTTGAATTATTATGATGGGTAATGGATCTCATCACGTTCATGGAGACGGTAATCCGTAGGTACGCACGAGCAATAATATCATTATATTGATGGTGAATTCGTATGTAATTGGATGATATATCATATATAAAGAATAATTAAAAAGCTATATTTAATATTTACATCAGCTATAACAATTATTATACCCATCCTAATAATGAAGTGTTTGAATAACAAACTACACCACGACGTGGAGACGGTAAGCCGTACGTACGCACGTATGGTGACTTTGTCATTTATAATATGGATAGAATAATGAATATGGTAGTAACATATTTTTAATCACTTCATAGTATGTATAAGGTACTTGATTTATTATTTTGGTATGAAAACAAAACAAGAAAGTGAAAGGGTAAGAATAAAAGAACTTGAAAGCGGTTGGTAAAATTATTACCTCTTCTTTGGGTGTTTCCTTTTGAGTTGATAAAAAAGGCTCATTCGGTAGGCTTTCAGATCAAATAATGACTATAGGTTGTTGTTTAGGGAATTTGGGAGGATATTTGGGCAGGGTATGGCAGAGCCAAATGGCTTTGGAGGTGTGATTATGAGATAATCAGAAGTGCCATTTTATAAGGTGGGTATGGGTATAAAAACATTATACCAATAGGTTTTATAAAGATTTAGGTTACCATATTAACCTTTTCTTTTATATTTAACTCTTAGTTAAATAGATTGACATTTACCATGTCTGTTTGTATTTTTTTATTATATGGTTAATAAATATACTATAAAAAGACAAGAGAACCCCAAGTGGTTTATTATAATTATATATAACCTTATCTAACTACTTTTTCAAAACATTATTTTTTCGGAATAATATATCAATTAATAGTATAGTATTTGTTTTAAAAACTCAATTATGTCAATTATGACACTATTTAGTATCTTGATTTTTTAAAAAGCCATAAAAACTATATCACTTCGAATAAAAATTATTTAATAAACCTTAATATGTCATATTAACCTATAAAATCAGTTGAATTCATTATAGGTCACAATTTACATTTATTTAGATATTTATAATATTAATTATTTTAATATTTCATTAATAAGGTAAATACTGCGTCATCATTATGTCATATATAAATTCAATTATCTAAAGTCTAAAAATTATGAATAAAATACCATTATGTAGGAAATAAATTTATCTTCCTAATGAATATTTATAGTCCAATTTATCTTTTTTTAACCCTATATTAAAAACGTTTTAGTTATTAAACTTTGAATTTAACACTTTTAACTCTTCTTTAAAAAAAATTATAATAAATGTCCTAATCTAATCCAAGTAGACCAAAGAGGAATATAATTTATTACTAAGGTCATTTTTGGTCTAATTACACTTATCCAATTGAATTAGGACATGTTTTAGGTTATTATAATATCATTTTTACCCTTAATTACCCTATTTACTTTTAACCATGGTAAATAAAAGTCAAAAGATACTATTCATAAAAAATTATTTTCACCTTGTTGAACCAAATTTTACTTACTGATTTTAACTATTTCTCCCAAATTTTTAAAATTGAACTCAAAAAAGTGGTAAAATTATGTTTTATGCAAATTTTCAAATGCTCCTAGAAGGTGGCTAAAAGACGGTAAAAAGTTCAATACAATTTTATATATCTAAACTTATTATAAACCAACTCCAATGAATTACATTGAACATATATAGGTATTATGTATCGCTTTTGACTTAAAATTAATACAATAAATAATTATTTAAATAAAAAGTCGATTTTAAACAATAACATAATGTTTTCCACTATTCATCAAAAATTGAATGTTTTCAGAAAAATATCGAAAATTCACCCTAAGATAATTTTTATATTATGAATTCAAAAATAAATTATATTTTATGAAATTAAAAACCTAGAAGTTGCATTAATTAATTTAAAATTAATTCCCGTTGTAAAAACTATAAAGTGAGTTTTTTAAAAAGTATAAACTATAAAAAGATTGACATGTGTTTATATCAAATTTAAATGTAAAATTACTTATAATGACCTAACATGTATTAAATGATAAAAATATAATCTAATTATACTTATAAACCATTCAAATTCCTAATTTAACACTATAAATAATTTCAATTAAAAAAGTTGTTTTTAATTAAAATTTAGTATTTTTCAGTATTTATCAATATATTAAAGTTATCAGAAAAGTAACAAAAATTTATCTAAAATAAATTTGTATATCCTGATTGTAAATAAGAATTTAATTTCATGAAATTGAATATATAAAAGTTTCAAATATTGTCTTTAAAAAGGATTTCCATTAAAAGGTGGTAAAATTGCATTTTTTGAAAAATACTTCTTTTATCAGAAAAAATGAATTTGTTCTTATATTATGTCTAATAAGCACATAATATGGACTCTAAAATTATATGGAGTATATAAAATTGAAAATTCAGTTAATACTATTCATAACCTTTTTTTGAACGGTTAGTTTGGTAAGTCGTGGTGCGCTCAAACTTGGTGTTGCGTGTAGCGCAAGATATTGAATTACATTAAAGAAAATAATTTACTATGAAATCTTGGGGTGTTACATTCTTCCCCATTTTTGAAATTTCATCCTCGCAATTTTAAAATTGGGCTTGAGAACTTTATTGAAAGCCCCGCATCGGTAAAAGATTCAACAAAACAATCACTTTAAAAGAAAGAAAGTGAAGTTCAAAGGTCACCTGAGATGACCCATGTTAGGATTCCATGTTAGAAAACATGGATATGGAAGATAAAATAAGGGTCATGTTCTGTTGGAGAGTGATAGAAAACATGATCAGGAGAAAGTTAACAATAAGAAAACCACAAACTTGGGAAGGGATAAATAGCCATTAGTTTCCTAGTAGGAAAACTAAAGGGACAAAGTTTATTTTTTTAAGTTTCATTTCATAAAGTTGAAGAATTTATTTATGAGATTGACTAAGAACGTAAAGAGATATACATAATTTTTATGTAGAGTTTCATATTTTAAAAAAATTTTACCACAAAATCATCTTTTTTTTCAAACGATGAGTATTCAAGATGACTTGGTTGCACGTGAAGTGGAAAAATCAACTTCTAGATAATCAAATAATACACAATGGATAAACTATATATTTACCATGTATTTATAGATTAACCAAATCCAAAATGGTTAGTAGAAGATCAGAAGATCCCAAAAAAGGATAATCTTTTAGAGAAATAAAGACTCATCTTAATTTCTAAAATTAAACCAACAATACCCAAAGTTCAACAAATACTAATCAATAAAAAATTGTCCATAAAATCTTTTATAATAATCCAAACTAATATTGAAACCCAAAACATAGAAGAATTTTATTACACAATATTCTTTGTTAAATCGTATCTCTAAATAACATCGACTACTCTTAAAGTCACATACTTAAAAGTAATTGACCTAATCAATTATTATCTATGATAGGTTAATCATTTCCATAAATCACCCAAATCAGTATAAATCCACAATAAAAAAATAGATAAAAATACACCATTACTCCTCAAATAAAATCCCATAGTATTTTATTTTTCTTAGGAAAATAGTGTTCCCAACAGATTGAAAATATTCAAAAATAACATTTATCAATTAATCCCCAAATCATTTTTCTATACTAAGAATATCCATTAGATAATACATAAGATCCCAAATGTACTTATTATTGATCAATAAAATCATATAACTAAATATAATTAGTCACACTAACCCGGGACTTTACGTAGTCCAGTGGTAGGCGATAAATCCCAATCGCACTCTGGTTGTGGGTTTGTTTTCCACAGCTTTGTCTGAATCAGAGGGTTGTCACACAGTCTGTGTGTTGTCTTATTTCAAAAACTATATTTTATAATATTTGAAAAATGAGATAAATTCTTCAAAATAACCATAACATAATTTCACAACAAATTTTATCCCATACCTCGCATTTTCATCCCAAAATTTAATAACTTATAATTGCCACAAAGTCAAGGATCATATAAACCCAAATGGTTATTTATAACTATATCAAAAATAGTAATGCTAATTATTCCAAAAATTGAATTTTCACATATCAAATAATATGGTTACACATACAAGATAAATTCTTCCAAATTAATCCCATCAACAAAGAGCACTAATTCTTTTAAAAATTTCACCATCCATTTAATTCAAAATAGGTTCTTTCTTGACCAAGAGGTTACCCTGTAAAATAAGGCATTCACTCGGGTAAGTCCCAGGTCCCCTACATTTATGGAAAATTACTATAAATGGATTCTTGAGATCATTTTTATTTTCTTCCACAGTACTCATCAATTTTCTTCATCAATTATTTACATTATGTACTTCTTTACCACACATATAGAATTTATTGGTTCCAATGAGTCACTTCCCTAGGTGTATCCTTCCAAATTTCTTAAAAGATAGAAATTCATATTTCTTTTCTCCATGGTCTCCATTACTAGATCTCTTATCATTCATCACCTTTCTCTTCTTTGTTGAGTCCGAGAGTTGGTTAATATATATTTTTTTGATCATATTTTTGGAAAACTTATTTAGCATGAACACAGTATCTTTTACACCTATCAACATTCCATTTTGTTTCTCATTTACACCATGGTTACCACCTTGTACATCATGTTAAATGTTACTATGACTTCCTTGGAATCCATCCATTGACTAACACAAGAATGCATAGTGTGAGTCAAAAAATCATTTAGAGAATATCATAACACCTTATTTTCAATGTAAAACACAATAGGATTAACCAATGTTATTTATTGTCATCTTATATTAAAATCCTTCAAATTAGTTTGTAATGAAAATGTGAATTATCCTAATTATATTCTTCTAGAGTGTCGTAACCAAGAGAGAAACAAGGACCATTATCAGGAACAAGTATACGTCAGGTCATGCCCGAAACTCCTTTTTAGAGTTTTCACTCATAGGTACATCTGTGCCAGATCCACATCTACTTTCTTGTATCCAGAAAAGGATTTATTACTTGTAAAACCCACATAATATTTAAATTACCAAAAGGTTAGGATGTTCTTCGATAAAAATCCTCAATTTCTTTCTTAGGGTAGTGTTTCTTAATCCAACTATTTTCTAAATATAGATTCCAAGGTTTGTAGTAAACTTCCTTGGATACCAACAATAACGCCCTGCCCCCAGTTACCAAGAATCGGTGCATTATTACATAACATTGGCATGATATAAGGAATACTGTCCCAAAAGACTGATCAATTTAATATCCTTGGATGTACTAGATACATACATAGGTTTTACATTACATCATGAAATAAAAAAATATTTTGTCCACTTTGAACACTCCTATATTTCATAGCCTATTTCTGCATGATAATTATAACATACTTCTTTGCATCCTAGAAAAAATTAAACCTAACAAAGGGGTGAGCGCAGATGCTCAGTAGGGATAACAATATAGCGTAAAATTTCTTAAATAAGCATAAAATATTTAAGGCAATGTATATGACTAAAACAAAATAATTTTAAACTTAAACATCATCATAATATAGAAAATATAAATCAAAATAATTACATTTACTTATTAACAAGGATATTATACTAGTTGAATAATCACATGAAATATCAATAGCCAATTTCATAATGATGGGATGCATAATGCAAGACTTCATAACCACATAGTCAAGGCCTTGTATTGAGACTACAAAAAATATTTTGTCGATGCCTTATGCCAAGACACTAGTTTGTCTCTTGAGACCTACCAATGCATCGAGGAGCTATAGAGGGCTTCACCCATCACTTACTAAGTCCAATGCATTCCTCATATGAAAATGATTAAACATAACAAAAAAATTTGTATTAAAACTAGTATACGAAATGTAAATACTTTATCCTTAAACCATGAAAGGTATAAAAATAACACATCCATAGTCAAACATATAAAAAACCTTCAATAATATATAAAATATTTATTTCATAATAAATCAACCTCGATCAAGAATAATATCTCGTAAAGGATTTTAACATAGTTTAAAATGAAGAGTAAAAATCTTTGAGAGAAATATCCCTTTTTTTAATCATTTAAAAGTCACATAATTTATAAAAGAAGTAATTTATAAGATAGTTTTAAATCAAATTGTCTCATACCACTTTGAAACTTTTGAAAAGAATTAAGAGTGTAAAACATTCATGTCCATATAAATAAATCCTTAAAACCATTTTGGAAATATGAACATTAATGAGAAAGGTTTAAAAGAAGAAATCATTAAAATATTTCAAATGATATTTTAGTTAGAGTTCCTAAAAAAATGAGAGACACTTTAATACATGTAATTAAAGATATAAAAACATTATAATATCATGAGAATAAACAGATTCATGATATACTATGTCAAATAATAGTATATACACCAAATAAAAGTGAATTTTTGTACAACAAAAAAGAAGTCGCAATGGAATGTAAGTTGAGATGAATTCCATTATAAAGACTGTATCCTTAAGTTAAGGATAAATAAATGGAATAATTATGTGTGAAAAATATAAACACACTCAATATTATTGGATATTTAGTGTAAATAAATCAATGGACATTCCCACATATTCCTGTAAAAACAACACCAATGACTTGGATGTTTATCTCAATGAATAGAAATTGAGTGTAAATCACTTTTGTCATGTTTATATCGATGAATTGAGAATTTATCAATGGAGTGATTATGTGTATAAAAATTATATCCACACAAATGGGAGTGGAAATTAGTACATAAGTAAATAAATAGTGATTTAAAACACAATCTTGGAGTATAGTGATCAATGAATGTTGCATAAAACCGAATGAGTGAAAATTAAAATTCAATATTCCTATACAGATTTGGTAACTTATGAAACATAAACCGAATGGAAGAAGGATAATCCAATGATGATGTAAATACCCATAAATTAAAGTATAATATGCAAAAATAAAATTATGGGAATTATATACACCAGACAAAAGGTAATAGTGGAAAATATAACATGAATCTTACGGGAATAAAAATGAGATGAAAACCCTTTACCTTGTACTTTTCTTTAGTATAGGGTAGGTTAAACTCCTATATAATGGTGAAATAATTGTTATTAAATTATTAAATAACCAAATACATAAATATGATATCATATATGATCTTTTAATATTACTTTGTTAATGATATTTCAGTACTATCATTGTTTTGGTTGTCAACTGATTTGTTTTCCTTTACATGTTTTTTACATAAGTCATAAATGTTATGTATAGGATGTATTTGATTCATATAAAGAATAATATTATGTTCTTAAAAATTATTTTTAATTATAAATTGAAAATTATTCTTGAATTATTATGATGGGGAATGAATCTCATCACGTTCTTGGTGACGGTAAGTCGTACGCATGCACGAGCGGCAATAACAATATATTGATGGTGAATTAATATGTAATTGGATGGTATATCATATATAAGAATAAATAAAATGTTATATTTATTATTTATATCTATTATACTCATTATTAAACCCATCCAAATAATTATGTGTTTGAATAACAAACTACACCACGACGTGGAGACGGTAACCCGTATGTACACATGTATGGTGACTTTGTCATTTATAAGATGGATAGAATAAATAATATGGTTGTACCATATTTATAATAACATCATAGTATGTATAATCTATTGGATTTATTATTTTGGTCTGGAAACAAAAAAAGAAAGAGGAACTGGAAGAAGAAAAGAACTTGAAAGAGGGTGGTGTAATTATTACATCTTCTTTGGGTGTTTCCTTTTGAGTTGATCAAAAGGGATCCTTAGGTTGGCTTTATGATAAAATTAAGGAATCTAGGTTGATTTGAGGGACTTTGGAAGGATTTTTGGGTAGGTTTTGGCTAATCCAAATGGATTTGGTGGTGTGATTTTGAGAGAAGGAGAAGTGCCCTTTTATAAGAGGGATGAGGGGCACTTTAGGAAAAGTTTGAAATATTATTTTATAATAAAATAATTTTCGGTTTCTAATGGCACAAAAATTAATTTATTTAAATGGTATGGTGGGAATGGTTCTAAAAACTCTCAACCAATAGGTTTTAGACAGGTTTAGGTCACCATATTAACCTTATGTTTTATATTTAACTCTTAGTTTAATAGTTTGACATTTACATTGTGTGTTTGTTATTTTATAATATATGGTTAATAAACACACTATAACATACCAATAGAACACCAAGTGGTTTTTAATATATATATCCTTATCTAAGTACCTTGTCCAATCCTTAGATTTTTATAAATATTATATCAATTAATAATATAGTATTTGTTTTAAAAACTAAATTATTTCAATTTTGACACTACTTAGTATTTGATTTTTTTGAAAGCCATAAAAACATTATCACTTCGAATAAAATTTATTTAATCAACCCTAAAATATCATATTAACCTAGATAATGAGTAGAATTCATGTGAAGTCTCAATTTACATTTATTTGAAAACTTATAATATCAATTATTTTAATATTTCATTAATAAGGTGATTACTGCAACATCATCGTGTAGTATATAAATTATATTATTTAATGTCTCAAAATTATAAAAAAATACAATTCTGTAGTAAATAGTTTTATATTTTTAATTAATATTAATAGTCGAATTTATCTTT
Source organism: Viscum album (assembly GCA_963277665.1). NCBI lineage: Eukaryota > Viridiplantae > Streptophyta > Magnoliopsida > Santalales > Viscaceae > Viscum > Viscum album. The sequence continues at coordinate 662,179,247 of OY728140.1, forward strand.
TCCGTATCCCTATATTAAAAATGGTTTAGTTATTAAACATTGAATTTAACACTTTTAACTCTTCTTTAAATAAATTAATAATAAATGTTCTAATCTAATACAATTGGAACAAATAAAAAATAATTTTATTCCTAAGGTTGTTTTTGGTCGAATTAAACTTATCCAATAGAATTAGGACATGTTTTTGGGTAATTATAATATCATTTTTACCCTTAATTACCCTATTTACTTTTAACCGTGGTAAATAAAATCCAAAAGTTATTATTCACCAAAAATTATTTTCATCTTATTGAACCAAATTTTACTTAATGATTTAAAATATGTCTCTTAGATTTTTGAAATTCAACTCACATAAGCGGTAAAATTATGTTTTATGAAAATTTTGAAATGCTCCTATAAGGTGGGTAAAAGATGATAAAAAGTTCAATAAGATTTTATATATCTAAAATTATTTTAAAATGAATCCCATGAATTACATTTAAAATATATAGGTATTATGTATCTATTTTTACTTATAATAAATAAAATGAAAAATTATTTAAAAAAAGTCTCTTTTAAACAATAACATAGTGTTTTTCACTATTCATAAAAAATTGAATGTTTTCATAAAAATACTGAAAATTAACCCTAAGATAATTTTGATATTCCAAATTAAAAAAATAATTATATTTTACCAAATTAAAAACATTTAAGTTTCATTAATTAATTTAAAATTAATTCTCATTGTCAAAACCAAAAAATTGAGTTTTTTCTACGGTAAAAACTATCAAAAGATTGAATGTGTTATGTCAAATTTAAATGTGAAATTACTTATAATGACCTAAATTTTATTAGATGATAAAAATACAATCAAATTATACTTCAAAACAATTCAAATAAAAAATTTAACACTATAAAATATTTAGATTAAAAAAGTTGTCTTCAATTAAAATTTAGTATTTTTCAGTATTCATCAAAATATGAAAGTTATCATAAAAGACCCAAAAATTTATCCAAAATAAATTTTTATATCCCAATTCTAAAGAAGAATTTAATTTCATTAAATATAAAATAATTTTTTTAAAAAGGGGTTTCCATTAAAAGGTTGTAAAATCTCATTTTTTTGAAAAAAACCTCTTTTATCCGAAAAAAATGAATTTGTTCTTATATTAAGTCTAATAAACCCTTAATATGGATTATAAAATTATATGGAGTATATAAAATTAAAAATTAAGTTAATACTATTCATAAAATCTTTTTAATGTTTATTTTTCTGAGTCGGGGTGCGCTCGAACTCGGTGTTGGGTGTAGCGAAAGCAATTGAATTACATTAAAGAAAATAAATTACTATGAAACCTTGGTGTGTTATAGAGATCAATTGATTAGTAATGGTAAAAATAATCATTAATAATTGAATGTCATCATGGTGCATAAGAAGAGAATAAGGGTATGCTGACATAATCATTTTTCATGAGGATAACATAAGAATACTCATACCAATCAATTCCTGAATCATCAGCCACGAAAACCTGGAATATGGACTATATAGAAGAAAGAGTTACCATACTAGTAATCATGATCCTTGTGATATAAATACTGATCATAAGGGACATTATAAACTCATAAAAAGAATAGATGAAACCTACTAGTATCTTGGAAAATTATATTCACATCAATTTTTACAAGTGGAATAACCAATATGGTTTACATCAATCATTTGATTACCCAATGCAATATGTATGATCCCATACTTTGGGAAGTTACGCCCTTGTATAGATGTTTTGTTTTATTCAATTTTTTTAGTTAATAAATTTCTTCTCAGGTGTATGAGGGGCCTCATGGGTGATTTTTGGATTCATGACACGAATGGAAGAAAAAAAGGGCCAAATTGTGAAAGGCAGACAATCAGCCCACAGTTAAGTAAACTGTATGACCTTCCCATGAAAAACCATTAGTCCCTAGATAGTGTAATATCATAGGCTTATAGAGAGGTATATTAAATTTTTAGATATTCCCAGGTAATCGTGATACCTCACCTTCCTAAGAGAGTGTCTTGCACATGATTTTCACAAATATTGGACAATCGTGAGTCCAAGTAAAAGTTAAAAAAATTAAAATTTTAGATTTATGGTATTTTGATATCCCTATCTAATTTATCCCCTATTTCTTTCTCCTATGACCCTATATATGCCCTATTTCAATCCAAGCATCCAAGGGTTCAATCTCTTTTATTTTTGAGTGGTTTGGAAAAATGTTTTTTTGCAGATCTATGCTTCAAGTTATTTTATCGCATCCCTTGCTTGTATTTTACTGATTAGCGTTTGTAGTTTATCCCATCTTGTTAAAAATATTAAAAAATATATTTTACTAGTGAAACCTATGTTGGGGATTCAAATATAGTTTTAATCTATATCTAAGGAAATTATAAGTAGTGTGTTCATCATCAAATTTGAGGTAAGAGGTCTATAAGTTATATACCATAACATTGGTGTGGATTTGTGCATGTGAGTTTGTGTTATGGGTTCTCTATTCTAGTGAATGTTAATATTTTAATGATATTTTGAATAATGAAGGTCGAATTAAAGAATCTATCCCCTCACAATATTTTTGGGATGCGTTGTGGATGATTAGAATGATTTAAGGCCACCCATGGGGTGCAAAGGGTTCACAAACCTAGAAATTGGAGAAGGTAATTGTAGAGTTGGTGTGTGATAATGTAGAACCCATGAATATTTTATTTTAATAGTTGGTAAAATTTAAAATTGAGTATTGAATGTTGTTCCTAGGTTTTGAAAATGTCATAAGGGTTTTTTTCATTTCTTGAAACATGGTTAATTGGGTTAATCGATTTTCTATCGAATGAATTATGAATTTTTATGAAATGACCAAATAGATTAGTATATATGAAATGATACGCATGTGTATCTGGATATGGATTGTGAATTGATGAATGTGTAAAGAGGTTTTCACAAGGGTATTTATGAATATATTGAACGTGTTAATATATAAGAATTACGAGGTGTACATAATGGTTTGAATGTAATTAAGTGGATGTTCTTTGTGATATAAGAATTGAATGTGAAATGCATAAGTGGGAAAATGATTTTGAAATTATAAATGAGATAAATGGAAAAATGTATGGTAATTGGTGAATATTGGATAATGTAAGGGAATCGTTGAATATATTTAATGAGTTAAGGAATGAGAATGAGATTTCAGATAAAAAACTATGTAATGTAAATGAAAAACATATCAATGGGTTGTAAAATAGTATTAATTCCCATGATGATGATTATGGAATGTGATTTCTAATTGTATTGATTGTGTTTGGTTGTGATATGGTATGTGTGTGGTGAATGGATAGTTAAGAATGTGTGCATGACTTGGTGGTGGGATAATGGACTGAGGATCCTCCATCATGTTGAGTTGGATTGATGCTATAACCCCAACAAGGAATGCATTGGTGAGGGAGTTGGACAGTTTCTCTATGACCCTAATATTTGAATTTGATGAGATTACCTAAACTGAGGCTCCAAGGTAGGTGTGATGTATTTTAGAAGAATGATTATACCTAGTGAGATAGGGAAATTGGATTATATTCTTATGCTTGATTGTTGCCGACTTAGGCCAGTATGTAAATGTTGTAAAAGAAAAACCCATGGAATATGAGATGAATGAGGATTATGTATTAAATATGGTATAAATGATGAAAATGGTAACAAATATAGAAATATTTTATTTATACTTTTTTATCTAAGGTAACATGAGTTTCCCTTTTGTTTATCATACCGTCTACTTCATACATGCAAGCACTCTTTTTTTAGACTGGATATTTTGTAGACACCATTGGTGGTGGAGTATTTAGTTTTAGTCACACCAATATTAGGCCTCTTTTGGGTACTTGGGAATATTTCATGCTTGAAGGTAATGAAAAGTGCAAGGGCCCTTTTCTGGGGACTTGATTTATACTTGAGAGGTATGTGGATGAGGTTCCAGACATGAAGTTAGAACTATTTAAAGGATTTTTTTGTATTTAATTTGGGGTTTTCTTTATTTGGATCTATAGTATTCCATGACATATTTACCATTGGTTGCGGTTTGTGCCTAATTTGGGAGATGGTTTTTATACATGTTCATTGGTTATCCTATATTTTTTTATACTATTCTATTTATTTTCAACTGTGGATTACTCAGTTAAAGAGGTTATAGTCTCCCCACATGACTTTTAGACCCTCGTAGTTAGCTGGAAATCTCTGGCATACGGGGAGGTGTGATTGAGGTCATGTGATTACCCATCTCGAGGCACCAATTTAGTGGCTCCCAGTATGGGGAAATTACAATTTAAATCATAGAAGTTATTTACTAGGGTCTTTTTATTTGAAATGGTAGAAAGAAGTTTAGGATGTGTTGGACATTGGTAATGAGCTCATTCTTGGGAGTAAATAACACATGTACGACTAAAAACCAAAGTCTCCAAGGGTGATAATTGTTTTTCTTGATGTGTTTTGTTACAATTTAATGATATTTCACCATTGGGGGATTCACATGTTGTGTGATGTGAATAATTTATGATATTACTCTCATGTATGTTATAAAATGAGTTTGTGAATTAATCAATCATTTTAGGAACTAAGGGTGGCATACATCATGATAGGTACACCTAGGACGAGTGTATGGGGATTAGAGAGTAGAACTCATTTTACTTCCTTAAATAATTTGAAGAAATTGTGTCTAGTAAAGTAATATCAAATGGGTAAATGTATTTAATTAAATTGAATAGTTATGTAATTATGTGTATAATGAACCATTATGACCCAAAAAATTATTTTTGGTTTTGATAAATTTTAAATGTTGAATGGTATCTGAAAGAGAATGTTTTCTTATTGATAAAAAAATATTAATGAATTTATTATAATTAAAGGTGTAAATGAGATAAAATGATGATTGTAAAAAGTTAAAAATGGGTAACAGTGCATGCATAGTGGGTTTTTTAAAGCTGACAATATATGATTTTTCATATTTGTGGTATAAATCCTATCAAGAACCCATTAGTGTTTTGGGGATTTTTTTTGAATTTTTCTCATTAATTAGACAGGGAATTTTAAATTTTGGGTGAATGGGGAGTTTAAAATGTGAATAGTTGAGTTCAAAGAAAATTGTGATGTTAATTATAAAAGTTTGTGTTATGAGGGAACTTTTTGGTGAACTAGGTATTGGGTATTCTTTAGTTTGTATATTTAACCTTTTTAGGGGTGGTGTGGGGTTGAGAGAGTTACCTAGTTGGATACATTGGATTTAGTTTTTAAGGACTTTCTTGTTATTATATGGAATAAGAAATGTTTTTATAGCACCATTGGTAGGATATGGACTTTGGGTCATGAGTAGTTTTTTGGAAATGTATGTTTTGAAACTCTTGGGTGTCGTGACCATATAGAGTACATGTTGGATGTTAAAGATAGTACCTGAGTTTTGGAGACCTTGTGATTAGGGGCCATATAATTTTGGTTTTGGATCTCATAGAGGTTGTTTGGACTATAATTTTCATGTATCTATATTGTTACATTTGGTTCAGAACCTTGAGTGAAGGGTTAATTGGTGCATTAGGCATAGTGTGTATTGGAATGTTGGTGATAGTGTCATCCTTGAACTTTTCCTTGTTCACAACTTAATGTGTGTGGTTCGGGAAGAGGACCAATGAGTTTTCCTTATTGTCACTCTATTTTAGTGAGTTGGTATCATCCAACCTTCAAGGTGACCTATGATAGAGGTATGACGAGTTACTTGTTCATTTGGATGAGATTCACACATGGGATGCCATGGACATTCACAATGGAACAAAAAGAGGGTTACCTTGTGAGGGTTTTTCCTATAAGGCTAATTGAAAGATCAGTGGTTAGTGATGTGGTTTGAGTTGTGGTTACATGTCGATAGTTTCAAGAAAAATCTTGGTTTACCTTGTTGGAGTCTAACCTAGTGACGTAGCCATCTTAGGTTATAAAGAATGGGAGATACTTCATAGGTGGAGTCAATTCATAGTGAACAACATCGAGTTTCGGTAAATGGTATGGTTATGATTGGGTCCTTTCTAAGGGGAACCTAAGTGCTTGAAGTAAGTTGTAAGGTTTATTTCAAAGGTTTTTATAATATGTATTTCATAACCATTTTTCTGGATGGTGATTAATGGAGGTCTTGATGTTGTTATTGAGTAGAAGAGACAAGGGTGACCGAAACATGGTTAGATACTTTTTATAAGAACGTGACACCCGATGTGATGATGATCACATTGTAGAGATTGTTTGTATGAATGGGTATGCAGGTAAGTGGGAACTTGGATATGATTAGGTGATGGTTGTCTTGAGGGAAGTAATTTTTGTTTAACTGTGATCATAAGAATGTGCAAAACCCGAGGGATCTAATGAGGTCCAGAGGTGGGTATGCACTTGTAAGGGACGATTTAGATCTGGATTAGTGTTTATAATTATCGGTGAAACCAAAGCGGGAATCGTTGATATATGAATAATAATTGTTTTATATTTGTTTGGTATACCATTGTGTGTGGTTGACTCCCATCAGATTCATTTCATAAAATCACGAGTTTGGTAGGAGTATTAGTGTCAAATCAAAGTTGTTTTATGACTTCATGGTGGATGGTCATAGGGAGGTGGCGAGTCTTGGTTGGAAATCCATCCTAAGAAGTGGTTGTTTAGTGTTGATGATATGTGCGTGGAAGGGAATCCTGAAGTCTTTTTTAGGTCCTGATGTTCCAAAATGGGAGTTGGCATCAACAATGGATAAGTTGGTGGTGGTGTTCTTCGACAACTTATTAGCATGCCTCATCTAGTGATGATCATGCCCAACATAGGAACATAATCCTGGGTACATTGAGAAGATATGGATTTATTCCAAGAGACATTAAGTTATTTTCATTGGATGAATAAATCATCAAGTCTATGCTCATGGGGTTGTACATGTTGAACTAGATAGTAGGATGTGCACCCTAGATGATTTTCGGGTAATGTCCTTGGGATGGACCATGGGTTGATGAATGTTGCGGGTTGCATTCACAGAAGCCAATAACGAGCACTGATTTAAGATCATTTTCTCATTTTTGGAATATCAAGACATCAATGTCTATGTTTTTAGGTTCAAATTATGAAAAATTATAAAACATGGTGGTTGGAATCCCTCATGGAGAGAAATGGTAACGAAACTCCAAAGTCAGGGAGTGATAAGTCAGTCTTGGATGTGGATAGGATAATGTTGAGCTGATGTAGTGGAACCAAGATGCCAATAAATTAACTATTAGGTGCATTTTGAGTCTCTTAGAGTGATTTTATGGTCCTAGATTATGGTGGTTGATTTATCCATGTGCTGGCCTTGGGGGCAGGGTAGTTTTAAATGAATTTGAGATACCTCTCTTAAACCGTTCAAGGGGGTTGAAAGAAGTGAAAATAGTTTATGGAGTGGATTTTTGGGTTTTATAAATCCAATGAATATCAATGGTAGGATCAATTTAATGTCTTCGAGTGTTCTGGTACAAGCCAGTCGAGGTTTTTCTGACACGATATGGTAAATGGTAATAGGTGTGTTGAGAGTGACCACCTCCATTTTGATGTAGTAGGGGAAATACTAATTGGATTTTTTTATTTATTGAGGTTAAGTTTATCTTATTCATCTAATGGATGGAATAAGAATGTTCTTTTTTAAAGTTTCAATAAAATTTCTAAATGCTAATTCAGTTTTATGTCTATATGGATATTTAGTCATGGTGAGTGGGAAATATATCAGGTATATTGTAAATGATGATTTTAAATTATGGTGGTCTTGCTTCGATAGTAGGGGTGACAAGAAATTAAAGATGGTGTGGAGAACCATAATAAGAAACTAGTTGGATTATGAAATTATCAATGTTTTTGGTTGTAGGGACTCAAGAGTTCACTATTATGGTGAGTTGGCCCTAATGGAATGCGTTGGAACAAGTTTACATCTATCAAGTTACTCGAGAGTTTGGTTTTGTTTTGGATATAAGGTTATGGAATGTTTTCATCAAGACATGAGTGGTCGATCGATGTAAGTCATGAAATGTGGTTGGAAGGATTGTGTGCTTTCATCTAGGTAATATTAGGTTCTGGTCATTGTTAAAGTTTTGAAAATAGAGAAAAATGACACCATGTGATTTGGGTCATGAGTTCCAAAGACGATCAGACCAATGGGGTGATGATTTGTTTTCTCACGATGGTATGATGTTGTGGGTAATGTTTCTGTGTGATTTTATTTAGAAAGTGTTTCCTAATATTCCCTATTTATTTCTTGTCATTCAGGTATGGTAAATGTCGATAGGTCCTTTGAAGAGTATCCACCTCATGTGGTGGATCATAGTGAGAAAGTATTCTGGGATACGACCATGCCTTTATTTCTAGGTTTATGTAATAATGGTAATGTTTAATAGGAAACATGGTAAAAGTGAATGAATAACAGGGCCTTGTTGATTGATCTGTTTGTTTATGTAGCATAATAATACTTGGGAATGTAAATCAAGGAATAATTATTATAATGTAGGGAGGTTTTATGTTGTTTAACATCATGAAGTCATGGCCTTGTATAAATTTTGGTTTAATCTATTTTTTAATGAAATGATTCATGGGTGTATGAGGGGCCTAACATGTGATTCAAGGATTTGGGTCATGAATAGAATGAAAATAGGTCCAAAAAATTCAAGGTACATTGTTAAGTAAACCATGCAACCATTTATAATGACATATCCACGATTGGAGCATGGTTTGTAAACCTTGCGGAGCATCCCAAGTAACTATACAACCTCACCTTCTTTAGATAGTGGCTTACACATAGTTTGCACACAGTTTGGAAAATAATGTGCATAAACTATGCGGCCCAATAAAAGTTGAAAAAATGTCAGTTTTTATGTTATAGGATTTTAATATCCCTATTTTATTTACCCCCCATTTATTCCTCCTCTAACACTTGAGATTCCCGATCTCAACCCAAGATTCCAAGGGGTCGATCTCCTTCACTTCTAAGTGGTTTGGAGAACCGTTGGTTGCGAATCAATGATCCATGTATGTCCATCACATCCCATTATTATCTTTACCTTATTAGGGTTTTTAGTTTCTACCATATTATTCCAATATTCAAAAACCCACTTTTCATAGTGGATCCTATTTTTGGGAATCAAAGGTTATTTTAATCCAGATTTATGGTTACGATCAAGAGTGTGTTCATCATCAGATTCGAGGTAGGTGGTATACAAGTTATATATCATAGTTTTGATGTGGATTGGGGCATGTGATTTTGTGCTCTAGGTTTTATCTTGTTGTACATGTGATTTATTTAGGTATATTTTGTTGAATGGGCGTCTAAATGAATAATTGATCCCCTCATGATCCCCTTGGGACATGTTGAGGATGATTAGAATGATTTAGTGCCATCCATGTGGTGCGCTATATTCCCCAAACCTAGTAATTGGTAAATTTAAGTGTTGATTTGGAATTCAATAATGTAGATCCCATGAATAGAATGTATTAATAGTTTTTTAAATTTGAAATGGAGTATTGATAGTTGTGAATATTTTTGATGACCTAATATGGTTTTTTGTAATGGATAGAAAAATGGATAATTAGTTTAATTGAGATTGTGTTGAATATATTATGAATTATGTTGAAATTCCCAAAAGGGTTAATATATATGAAATGATGAACATGTTAATATTGAAATGGATTTTAAATTAAAGAACATAAAAATGGGTTTACGTAAGGCTATTTATGAATATGTTAAATGGGTTAATACATGGGAATTAAGGGTTGTACCTAATGGGTTGAATGTAATGAAGTGATTGTGCTATGTGATATAAGAATCATACTTGAAATGTATAAGTGTGAAAATCATTGAGAGATGATAAATTGGATAAATTGGATAATGTATGGTAATTGGGGAATATGGGGAATTGTTGAATATAATTAATGGGTCAGGGAATGAGATCATGAATTGGGCTAAAACGTTATGTAATATAAATATAAAAGGTGTTAATTTTTTATGGAATATTATTAACTACAAATTTAATGGTTATGGAATAGGATTTCTAATTGTATTGGTTGTGTTTGGTAGTTCTATGGTATGCATGTGTTGAATGTATAAATAAGAATGTGAACATTGTTTGGTGGTGGAATAAAGGACCGAGGCTCCTCCCATGGGTCGGGTTGGACTGACTCTCTAACTCTGCCATATAATTCATAGGTTAGGGGTGATGTATTGTTATGAAAGTTTTATCCCTATTAAGATAGGGAAATTGACTAATACCATTATACGTGATGGTTTCTAACTTAGGACATTGTGTAAATGATGAAAATCCTAACCCATGGAACACATTATAAATATGGATTATCTAATGAAATTGATATAAAAGATGAAAATAGTAATAAAGATAGAAATGGTTTATGTGTATTTGGTAATCTAATGAAATTCAAGTTTTCCTTTTGTTTAACATTCCATTTACTTCATACATTCATGAAAAATCTGTTTTTACTAGATATTTTGTAGACACTGTTCGTTGTGGCCTACAATGTTTTTACTCACACCCTACTTATGCTACCATTTAGTACCCGAGCAAATTTCATTCTTTCATGTTAATAAAAGGAAAAAGTCAATGTTAATGGGAGATGATTCATGGTTGAGGGGAACATTGATGAGGTTTAGGAATTAGAATTAGGACTATTTTTGGGATTCCATTACTTATCTTTATATTGGGTTTTTCACAAGGTATTATAGTATGTCATAAAAAAAAATATTCCGGTTTTTCCCAGTTTTAGGAGATGGTTATTTGTTCATGTTCATTGGTTTTCCAATATTTGTTCCACCATTAAATTTTCTTTCTATTGTGTCATACTCTAGTAAAGATTATATAGTATCCCACATGAATTTTAGACTATCTATGCTAGTCGGTGAACTCTAGAGTATTGGGATGTGCACTTGAGGTCATGTGAGAACTTGGATCAGGGATCCAATTTAATGCTTCTCAAGTTAGGGATACTACATACTATAGTAATATAATAGACCCTTATATACATGGTTTATCATGGATCTAACCTTCATTGGTCAATAACACAACTGCCTATCATTTTTTATAAATTAACCACCCTAACATGGTTTATAATGTTACCAGAAATTATTATAAACAATTACCAATAACTGCATCATGAATAAATTACATAGAGAAATTATTATATCATAAAATAATTGAATCTGCCTTTATTATTTTTGTAACTTTATTAAGTAATGGGAAAGAAATTTTTTCCACAACAATCTCATTGAAACAAGATTAACCTATGGAAAATAAATGGGTTTCATAACAATATCATTGAAATATGATTAACATTTGGAAAAGAAATGATTTCCAAAAAAATATAATTGAAACAATCATGATAAGACTAGAGAAATAAAGAATATAGCATCATTTAAAAATACCTTCATTCAAGAATATGTAAACATATTGTATGATTACATTGATTAATAAAGGAACAATTAAAATTTCATTGAAAACATTTTTTAGGAAAACAAATATTTCATATTGAAAATCTATTTCATTGACAATAAATTTCAAAAATATTGTGAAATTAAATTTATTTTAAAAAAAATGGAAACATATAAGTAAAATTTAAATTAAAATAATGGATAAGAGGGTGCTAAAATAAGTTCTTGTCTTAAATGTTAAAAATAATATTCTTTGGAAAACATTTTGAATGATGGAGTAAAAATTGACCCATTTGGATAATAATAAGAAATTCCTTTTCAAATCATTTAGAAGAAGGTAAAATGTCATTTAATATGAATTAATGAAATCATTTGGTTTTATAATATATTATTTTGAAACCATTTTAGAAAACATGGGTGTATAAGAGAAATATTGATGATTGAAAAGAAAATACAAAATGAGTATCTCATAAAAATGGATTTCTTGATGTTTTCTTAATGAAAAAGGGAGGAATAAGAAATAAAAAATGTGAAAAACATTCAGAACCATTAGAGAATAAAAGATATGTGGATCAATAAAATATTTTCATATTTTTTTCGACTAAAAGAAACTAGAACCTAAATAATCTAAGAAGAAAGTAGATCGTAATATAAATCTTTTTCCACATTGAGAACTATGTTATTGCAGGCCTCATAAAAGAATTACATCAAATGAAATGTAAAATATCATGAGTATAATGAGATCCATGATATAAATTGTCAAAATTGTAGTATATACATCTCAAAAAGTAATTTATGTTTATAACATCAACATATGTCTGAAAAAAATAAAATTTGACACAAATAATGTAACATAGTGATTTTTCTGAGATATTTTTTTAATTCATTTATGTATTATGTTGTACGATACATCAAGACAGTATTGTGCTACATGAAACACTACCTTATATTGTGGTATACGCAACACTATTCTTGGCTTATGTTACACAAAATTTCATATTCTTTTGATAGATTTCATTTCATGCAAGATCGAGTTTAAGTGAAAAAAATATTATTATGTTACCTTATAACCTAGCCACTATAATGGGGGATATGAAAAATATTAACTGAAATGTTGAAATATGTTGTACACATGTATATATAATTATTTCATTGGTGATCAATTAATTATAAATGAAAATGAAGCCTTTTTTAAGGAAAATAATATGATTTTATAAAAAAACAATTTAAATTCAAATAAGTGAATTTATAAAATAATAAAATCTATTTTACGGATTTTATTAGTGAAATATCTTTAATATATTCATTATAATTAATAAATTGATTTTATAAGTTTTATAAATATGATAATAAAACAAATTAAATTTTTCAGATAAAAAAGATTTTTTTAAAAAAAATCAGTTCGGTATCCTTGTGATGGTGCACCCCTTTAAATTCTAGTTCATGACACTTTTTTATATTATATTTTTGAAAATAAAATTTTTATTTGAAAGAGATGTAACAAAGATTAAATTGGTTTATTTTCTGGTATTTTTCTGATAGGTTTCATTTTTATAAATATTAATGTAGAGACCTGGTTTTTTTCTTTTAAGACTTTGGGATATTTCTACATATATTTCAAGAGTTGGGCGTTAAGATGGCGTGTGATTATGAGGCATGGTTCTCCTAGAATAAATTTCATAAAAATATTTATATTTTATACTATACACATGATAGAAATAGTATATGTCTCATAACATATCTCAGATCAGAAATCCAAGGCTATAGTTGAGTTTGGAGTGTGGAATATACGCTAGGCGAGACATAACTTATATCGGTGTAGATCATGTGTAGAAAAATCAATGGATGGAATTTTTGTAAATAAAATAAATAAAATAATTATTTTATATCGAAAAATGGATAAATATATTTTGAACGAGGAATAATATTGCAAATCCAAGACCTCAATTTTATTCGTAATGGAGTGTTTTACCTAAACGTGACATAAAATGAGAGGGTGCGGGAGGTTCAGATCCTGTGAACATTGGCGGTTGTTTTGTTGGGTTTCTATAAATATGTGATTGAGGGAAATGAGAAAGGCTTGAATAGTTTCTTGTACAGATGCTGATAAATATCCATCATCTCCTTATCATGGTGATTTGATGCCAAATCTTTGATGAATCATGATGAAACTTCAGATCCGATTGGATCATAGTGTAGAGAACACAACAACATATCAAAAATCCAGGTAGGATCCATCTTTCAGAATCTTTTTTATCCGATTGATTTTTTTTGTAAAAATGGATTATTTATCAAATTCCTTGCATTGAAATACTTTACAGATGTCCAAACATACAACGTCCATCAAGTGTTTAATTTTTGGATCACCCGTTCTTCATTGTTCTTCATCTTTCATCAACGTATACTTTTCGACATGCTAAAATTCCATCCAAATGACAAGAGGGGGATGGATCTATGAAGGTTGTGATCCTTGGATTCTATATCTACAACAATTTCATGTTTCAGGAACATGAGGAGGAGTGGTGGTGAGCATAAGCATGTCATAGTTTTCATCACATCAAATCATGGATGAAACTTCAAGAAGAGCATTCAGAAGTGTAAATAGGGATATGAGGTTCCAAAATATGGTCTCAAAATTATTTTTCAAGCACCATAGTATCCATGGTAGTTTAATGAAGGAACATTGTCATGTGGTGGTTGATGACAGTCTGCAAGGTGGAAGCGAAGCCTCACGGTGGCTGCGAGCCATGAGGTCAGTGTTGGCGCACGACAAAACCAGCGGTGTAATCAGGTTTAGGTGAGGTGGTGTGGTGGTGCACAGGTGGAAACACAGAGTGCTGGCACAATGGGGAAATGGATCCACGATGATCTATGGTAGAGTGTGTTGGGACTCGACGGTTGGGCTGGGGTGAAGAGACCAGATTGGGCTAGAGTGGGGTGGGTCATCAAATATTGAGTTCAAATCACTATAATTTCTAAAAGGAGCATCCGTTTTTCATTCCATCCATGACCACATGTTCCTATGATCGAGAAAATCCATTTGAAGTGGTTTTGGGCATTTTATATATCTGTCAGGTGGCCCGGGTCCCGGAAATGGTCAAATAATAATATAATAATATTAATTTTATTAAATCTTTGACCTTCCATTAATCCTATATACGACGTCTAATTGATGAACCATTAGTGGTGACATGACACTATAATTAAAAGGGTCGATTCAAGGACAATTTTGGTTTTTGTTTTCTATTTTGTGGTTTATGCCCACAAAACACCCAATAATAATAATAATATTGTTGAGGAATATTGCATATTTCGTAACTCTTCCATATGACATCTAATTAGAGAGCCCTCAGTGGTGTCGTGACCCTGAAATTGAGTTGGACTTCTGGAGATTAATTTTGAGTGCTTAAACCGAAATCAAGGCATGAGACCCATGAAATGTGGTTTGGGCGTGGTGTGGTGAAATGTGAATTTTTCACCGGGAGTCTGTTTTTGACAAACGAATAGCCATCCCCATGTTTTTTTTATAAGGATCAAAATGATTTGATATGTATGATGTGTTCTAGGATTGAGGTATGATCCCTATTAAGCATAGTTTGTGCGCAATGTAGTGAAATGTGGTTTCTTCTCTGGGAGTCTCATTTGGGTGAATGAATAGTCGATCCTGTGCATTTTACCACAATGATCATGATGGTGTGATTATTTTTGTTATCTTGGGACATATGAGTATGTTAATCAGTAAAGTTACATTTCCACCCCATTTTGACGAGTGATGAGCATCATATGCTCATAAGACTAATGTATAGAGGTGGAACGTACTCTGAGAGTACAATAGCACACCTAGGGGTACTTGATCAAATATTTGTAGCTTAGTATGGATAGGTACATGAATATGAAATGAGGCTGGGTCACACATTGTGTGATCCTCCCTCATTCCATATACCATGTTATGAATCTTTTACCTCTAGTATATCTATCTTATGAACTCAGATTTTGGCCTTCCACTAGCCAATCCTGGGTTTTTTTTCACATAGGATGCGATGTAGCCCTCAATAGTGGATTTTAAAAAATGATATGATATGTTATGGGTGTGAATATTATCTAGGGTGATACCCAATGACTGTAGTGTAGTTCCTCGATAATTTTTGAGAGGATCCATCCAATAGAAATGGAAAAAGTAGTACCGGGCTTACCCTACAAGATATTACCATTCAACCAAGATATGTAGAGGTGTTCTCTGATGAAAACTCAAGGATTCCCCTATAGAATATTACCCTTCAGCAGGGCTGGAAATTGGAATTCACTGATGACACTTTCGGGTTTACCCTTATGTTCGGATGGGTAGTGGGATTCTCCCATGACCCTTTAGGGCATACCCCCATATGTATTAACCTTCTTAAAGGCTAGGAAGTGTAATTATCCAATGAAACATTCACACTTACCATCTAGCTAGGTAGGGTAGTGGTGTTTACCTATGACACTTTTGAGCTTTCCCTCCAGTGTATTACTCTTCAGCGGGACCGGGCAGTGGCATTCACCGATGATACTTTCAGGCTTACCCTCCAGTTGGGCTGGGTAATGGCATTTTCCTTGGACAATTATGGGCCTACATTCTAGTATATTACCCATTTGTAGGTCTGGGTAGTGGCGTTCGCCGATGGTAGTACTGATCAAACCTCCAACTGGGATAGAGAGTGGGTTAAAGACCTTGAGACACGATCTCTCGGCTATGTAGATGAGTGACGAGACTTGTTTTTATGTACCTTTAGACTTAATAGAAAGAAGGATGATTTTCCCATCAAAAAGCGTCCTTGTGACATGATCTAAAACTATGGGGGTGAGACAGAGCTGCCAAGAGAGTATGGTATCAATGTGTGGTTATTGATTTCATTTGGATTGTATGTTCATGGTAGATGTGAGGGATATTGGGAATTTTTGGTGTTTACTTATAGAACTATTGGTGACTCTTGTTCCAGGGATGAGCTGTGAGATGGATATCACCTCACTCTCTCATTTGGGTTTATATGGTTTCAAATAACCACACAAACACACACACACATTTATATATCCTACTATTGTACCCACTCCTTATATTTTGTTAACCCTACTTTGAGGAGAGTCGAATACATGTGGGGTATTCTATGTTTTTTCTATTTCTAGCTTCCCATGGTTGGATGAGTCTACTCTATAATTAAAGTTAGAGAATAATCGATGATAATTTCACCATCTCACTATTTCTAGATACTTTTGTTTGGATGATCTTACATCACTCTCTTATTAAGTTGATCTGCACTCCTTTTATTGTACCTTGTCCTATATACTACTTTCCTCTTCAGTTCTATCTCTGAATCCCCCCTTCACCTTTTCTGGGTGTTGTACTAATTATTTTTATACTAACCCCTACATGAGGTTTGGTTGCACTTGTAATTCTATATGTGGATGACAGATAGGTTGATCGTGAGTTCAGAGGAATGTAAGAATACAGGGTGCTTGAACCGTGTGTGGTGGTTGTATATTGAGATCTATGAGGAGAGATCTATCATCTTGTTTGTTTTATTTATTATTTCTTTTACTGCTAGGTTGTGGAACTTTTCTATTTGGGCGTGTATTTTCCCCTTTTCCTTTAGTTTACTATACCATACTGGTACTGTTATGTAGTTCATGCATGTCAGGTTTATTTATATCAATGTTTCATCCTTTGATCCTTTTCCTTTTCACTTTTTCAATGAGTTGGTTCTGTGTATTGTTATAGGTTCTTAGGAAAAATCCTCCCAATGTTTATTATACCTTCGATGATAGTCACCACCCCTAGACAAGAGAGGTGGTCCTGGGTTAGTTGCGGCTCCATCTCTAGTATGGTTCGGGTTGTGACAATGTGGTATCAGAGGTGGTTCATTCCAATGGACATTGTTCGGGAATTCCCTAAAAATGAATTGGTTGGGTTTAGGTAAAAAGTGTGAATGCTTCTTGAGAGTGGATCTCATCTCAAGGAGTTCAGTGATGGTGTAGTGGATGACGTAGTCATTCAATAGGACCCTGATTACCCACTTGTCGACTCAGTATGCTGAGACATGTGTTGCAGGGAACAATGGAACATGAATCATATTGGATTGAGTCTTTGACCATCCTTCTCGATTCATCTTCCTATCATTGTTTTTATATATATATATATTCTCATTTGAGAACGATACTCATTTATGGATTTGGGATTCCTCTCAAATGGTAGCTTCAGTAGCCAAACTTTTTTTTGTAGAACAGATGGGAATTGGTGGAGTTTGGTTACTCGGATGCATGATGATTAGGAAATCTTGTGGGGTGACTTCTAGTAGTTGTTCCGCGAGCAGTACTACCCATCCTTCTTACAATCAGTCTTTATTCAGAAATTTATAGAGCTTTAGTAGGGAGGGATGATGGTGGTAGAGTTGGAGGCTTAGTTTGCAGACCTGACTTGGTACTCTCTGGACATGATCCACAATGGAATCTTCTGGAAATGGATGTTTGGGTAGGGTCTCGATAGAAGCGATTTGTGCCATTGTGGTTCCCTTGTGCGTCCACACATTTTTCGATGTGTTGGAATGAGCAATATTGATAGAGATATTTCTATTAGAGGGGCCCCAGTTGGACGGTTTTTGAAATAGGCACAAAAAAGATGGGATGTCTACCACTTCTAGAAGATGTCAGTTGGAAGGCCATCAACAGAGAAATCCTCCCCTCATTAAGACTCAAGAACATGGTCATGGTACAATGTAGAGAACCTGGGAAGCCCAAGATGGGACTATACTATACTTGTAACGGGCTTGAACACAAGGCACGAGACTACCAGATCATATGTGGTAAACTTACCAGGAAGGCCACAGGTGGACCACCATAGGAGAGATAGTGACATAATCAGGGATAGGGTGGTCCCCAAATAGGTGGGGCTAGCAGAGGAGCAGGAGGAGTTAGAACTGAGGGATGGTATTATAAGGTCTTTGAACCAACACCACATAGCTCAGGCCATGCTTTGGAAGCTAGAAACTGGGTACATGGAAAACCACAAGCTTTAGATGTCTGCGATCCCGTACATTAGGAGTTGACAAGTGGTAAACCCATTTTCATTTCTAATTTTTTTAGTAGAACTTATTAGAAACTATGTGACGTATATTTGTATCCCTTATCTTTGTTTGATATTTTACCAAGGTGACGGGGGGATTATTGTATCCCTTTTTTGGTTTTTTTCGATGTAACCTTGAATGCATGAAGAAGAGGGTTCCTTCACACCCTGAGACATGCTTTTGTGATGCAATAAAAAACATGAGGGAGAGTCAGTGCCTCCCAAATTGGATAGAATTGAGGTGTGGTGGATGAGGCCCTATAAATTGGGCATTCATGGCGCGGTTGTGCATTCCAGTATCAGAGCATTTCCTGGAATTTCCTATAGAGTTTTTCTGAATGAAATCCTTTATCTTGGGATGTTACAAGTGGGTGTGGAGAAGTTACGAGTTTAGGGATTTCTCCCTTTCCAAGAGATGTGAAGATGCACAGGGAATGAAACGTTATTTCCATGTCTATATTCTTGAGGTAGGATGAGTTTTCTCACCTACCCTATTTGTAGATAGCTTTGCATGATCAACGTCAACATTGATACTATAGTAATCAGGTACATGTTAAGGTGATGGAGATCCCATGAATATAACTTCACATCTCACTACCTTGTTACAGAAATAATAGTCTTCACCCTGAGAATGTGGAGACACTAACTTCTTGGAGAGTGATTTGTGGTTCGTTCAGTCCACCTGAGTTCCATGTACATCTTCACCTAAAGATACATGAACCCTAGGCAGTGTCGATAGTTAATATTATTGTAGAACTATAAATTCTATATAGTCTGTACTACAAGAAATGATAATTTTTTATATGATTAAATTTGTAATAAGTCCCAATATAGCCTAGTGCGAAATGTTTTAGAGTTGTTAACTTCCCTATAGCTATCCCTAGTAGAGCATGCGGGTACATTTTTAATTTAGTTGATGCTGTAAACTCAATCTCTTCATCATTGTTTGAGAGAGTCCCAATTGTGATGCATAAAATAAGATAAATTTCAAGACTTAGTTATATATAGGTGACACACCAGATAGATATTCTAAAATAGATAATCAAAAGACCATGTTCTAGGTACAAACATTGATTCCACACACAACACAAGATGTAGAGGATCGGCCGGAGAGGAAAATTGTCCCTTGAGTTTCATCAGAATGTTGGTGATCATGCAAAGAGATGGTGAGGTTTCCCAATAAATTTCCCTACCCTAATATCTGGAGTGGGTGAAAAAATTTCCCCACATGCTGTATTTGAGGAGATATATGGAAGATCCTACACACTTCATCGACATGATCAGATCTTGCGAGGATGGACCATCCCCTTGGTTCGCATGCAGCACCAGGAAAAAAATTTATAGGAGAGTTATTGTGAGTGGGAGCTAGGTGTGAACTCAGTATCCGGATTTTTTCCCTATTTTTCTATTTGGGGATGAAAATATTGGAGGAGTTAATGATATAGATACTCAGTTTTTTCCTTTTAATAATTTAGAATATTTCTACATATATTTTCTGAGTTGTGCACTAAGATGACAACTGATTTCGAGGCCCAATGTGCCTCTAATAAATTTTATGAAAATATTTTTATTTTATAATATGCATAATAAAAATATGATATATATCTAAAATGGTTCCTTAGATTAGAAATCTGAGGCCACAATTGATTCAGGAGTGTGACCTTTTCCCTTTGTGTTATACAACTTTTTTCGGCACAAGTCTTACGTAGAAAATTCATAGCGGGAATTTTCATAAATAAAACAATTAAGATTTATTATATTATATCGAAGGCTGAATGAAATAAATTATGAACATGGAATCATATTAGATATATAAAACTTATGTTGAGTTTGGAATTATGTGTTTTACATAAGCGCGACATAAAATGAGAGGGCGTGGGAGGTTCAGATCTTGCGACCATTGGCGGCCAGATTGTTGGTTTCTATAAATAAGTGATTAATGGGAATGAGAAAGGGATGGCTCATTTCTTCCATGTATATTGGAAAATATCCATCCTATCCTTCCAATGGGTATTTAATGATGAATCTATGATAGATCATGATAAAATTATATTCTAGTAGATCAGAGGGAGTAAAATGAAACGATGGATCCAAAATCAAGGTAAGATCATTCATTAGGATTCTAGTTTTCCCGATTGACTTTTTTTCTTTGAATTTTATTATTTATCAATTTTTATGCTTTGAAATCATTTTCTAATGGCGAAAATAATAATGACCATCAACTATTTAATTATTTAGATCACCTGTTCTTCGTCATTCTTTATCGATCTTCAATGTCTACTTTTTGAAATGCTGAAACAACATCCAAACATCAATCAGAGCATGGATCTACAAATTTCATGACCCAAGAAAATTAGATCTATGACTATTTAATGTTTCAGGAGCCATAGGATGCGCAATGGTGAGAGGAAATGATTCATACCTTTTATCATGTCAAAAAATGGATGAACCATCGAGCGAAGAACACAAATGAGTAGATTGAGATCCGATGATCCAAGATCTGGTATCAGAATAGTTTTTCAAGAACTAAGGTTTCCCCAATGGTATGTGGAAGGACAACCAACATGCATAAAAAAATGGTGGTCCACGATGTAGTGGTGGAGTGGGTTAGACCGCGACGGCTCGGCCATGCCGAGGTGGCCGGATCGGGCTGGAGTGGGTCAGGTCATCAGATTTTGAATTCAAATAACTATAACTCCTAAACAGAGTGTTCGTTTTGCAGAAACTCTACAGCCGCATGTTTCTATGATCGAGACTGACCTATTGATGCTAGTTTGAGAATTTTATATTTTAGTCATATGCCTCAAGTTACCGAAATTCTCAAATAATAATATACAATTAATATTAAATAATTCACCAGCCATAACTCCTGCATAAGACGTCTAATTGATGCGTCGTCAATAGTGATGTGACTCAATATTTAAGATTATCAATTCAAGGCCAAGGTTGGTATTTTATTTCTGGTTCGCGGTTTGGGTCCAAGAAACACCCAATAGTAATATGAATATTAATATTGTGGAATATTGTATCTATTATGACTATATCATACGACATTAGATTAGTGAGCTTTCAATGGTATCAAAACCCGAAAATTGAGGCGTATGGATCAAGACTAATTTTGAGTGCTTAAACTGAAAACAAGGTGTGGTAACCATGATGCCCAGTTCAGGTGTGGTGCGATGAAATGTGATTTTTTCACCAGGTGTCCATTTTGGACAAATGAATAGCCAATTCCATGTGTTTTTTCATAAGGATCAAAATAGTACAATCCATATGATGTGTTCTAGGATCAAGTCATGGGCCCCACGAAGCACCATTCATGTGCTATGTTGTGAAATGAATTTTCTTCAATGGGAGTCTGATTATGGTGAAAGAATAGTTTATCCTCTGAATTTTTCCTCAAGGAACATAAAGATGTGATCTGTTTGGTTATCTAGGGACCTTTGAGGAGATTATTCAGTAAATTTATGTTTTTGACCATTTTGGATTAGAAAAAAGAATTATGGACTCATCAACCTTATGGATAGAGGTTCCATGTACTCTGGGAGTAGACTGGAACACCTTTGTGTATTGGGTCATAGTTTAGTAACCGAGTATGGATGAGTACAGATCTAGGTGATGAGGCTAGGTCATACATAATGTGGGACCCACTGGTGTCATATACCACTTTTCGAATCTTCTACGCCTCATATATCTTTCTTCTGAACTCGGAATTTATCTGTGAGTATCCTATCCTGAGTGTTATTCCATGCAGAATGCGATGGAGTCCTGCATAGTGGATTTCAATATATGATGTGAGATTTTCGGGTGTTTCACCTATATGGGGATACAAACGTTGAATGTAGTGTAGTTTCCCGATGGTTTTTTAGAGGTACCATACAATAGTGATGGCCAAGGAAGTACTAAGTCTACCCTCCATTATATTACCCTTCAGCGGGGTTGGGTAGTGGGGTTTGATGATGATAGTTCTGGGCTTACCCTCTAGTGTATTAACCTTTAGCAGTGTTGGGTAGTGGAATTCACTCGGATTTCCCTCTAGAAAGAATGGGATTTAGGATTCACATATGAAGCATCTAAGATTACCCTCTAGCATAATACCCATTAGTGGGGTTGGGAAGCCGTTTTCACTAATGAAAATTTCAGGCTTACTCTCTTACTAGGCCGGGCAATGGTGTTTTCCTATGACCGTTTTGGGATTACAGTCCAGAAAATTACCCTTTAGTGGGGCTGTGTAATGGCATTCTCTGATGAAACTTTTAGGCTTACCCTTCAGCTAGGCAGGGTTTTGATGTTCTCCTTTGACACTTATATGCTTACCT
Source organism: Viscum album (assembly GCA_963277665.1). NCBI lineage: Eukaryota > Viridiplantae > Streptophyta > Magnoliopsida > Santalales > Viscaceae > Viscum > Viscum album. The sequence continues at coordinate 662,202,122 of OY728140.1, forward strand.
TTTAGTGTATTACCCTTCAGTTGGGCTAGACAGTGGCGTTCTCTGATAGTAGTATCGAGCATAACCTATAATGGGGATATGTAATGGGTTCTCCACCATGAGACACAATCTCTTGGACATACATATTAGTGATGAGACATGTATGGAAATATCTTTAGACTCACGAGAAAGAGGGACACTTTTCAAATTGAGACTTGTCCTTGTGACGCGACCTAAAATAGTGTGGGTGAGATAGAGCTTCCCAAAGCAGATTGTATCGAGTTGTGGTGACTGAGTTCATTTGGAATGCATATTTATGGCCTATGTTATTGATGCTAGTCATTGTCAGTGTTTACTTATAAAACTATTGGTGATTATTTTTCCTAGAATAAGATGTGAGATGGAGATCCCCATACTTTATCCTTTTGTCTTCTTTGGTTGAGAATGTATTTTTATATATCCTATTACAATACCCACTCCTTGGTTTAGGTTACTCTCTTTCCAAGAGAGGCAAAGACACACGAGGTATTCCATGTGCTTTCTGTGTCTAGATTCTCATGGTTAGATGAGCCTACTATCCTACTAAAGGTAGCGAAGGCTCGAAAATACGTTCATCTTCTCACCATTTCAAGTTCCTTGTGTTTTGATGAGATTACTTCACACCCTTATTAGGTTGAGGTGTACTCCGTTTACTATACCGAGTCCTAGGTAATTCTTTCCACTATAGTTTTGTCTCTGATGGCTCTCCATTATCCTTATTGGGGTGTCCTAATGAGTATTTCTCTACTCAACCATACATGGAATTTTCCCACATGTGCTATTCCATATGCATACGAAAGATAGGTTGATCATAACTTCAGATGTGCTTATAGATACATTATTCTTGGACATCATGAGGTGGTTATAGATTTGGATCCATGAGCAAGGATCTCTCACCTATTTAGATTAATTTTTTTCTGTAACTTCTAGGTTATAGCACTTTTCTGGTTGGTTGTGTATTTCACCCCTTTTTCTTTCAGTTTATTATAGAGTACTTGTACTGTTTAGTGGTTTATACATGTTTTTTTAGTAGTGTTACATCTTTTTTTCCTTTTAATCAATTTTTTTTAATTTAGTTGGATGTGTGTTTTTGTACATGTTCTTATGCAAAGGATTCCCTGAGTTTTTTGCACCTGCAACACTAGTTTCCACCCCTAGCCTGTAAAGGTGGGCTTGGGGTTGTTGTAGCTTGATCCCCAGCATGGGTTGGTTCGTGACAAGTAAAAAAAGAATAATTGGAAAATATTATTTTCTCAAATTTATTTATTGTGTTAAATTATATATTTCAATGGTTTTAAAATATAAAAATATTATTTTTTTATTATTTAATATAATTTAGGTCATTTAAATTAATATTACATTGTATTTTGATGTAAAAACATTTCAGTGTTTTTCAGGTTTTAACTTTTGAAACTCTTTTCTCATTCCAACAATGGGTTTAATTTTATATTAATTATTGTAACTTCTATGTTTTGAATTTTGACAAATGGATTCCATTTTTTTGAATCAATAGATTCAAAAATTTAAAATATATTTCTTTAATTTTTGTGTGTTAAGAATACTAACTTTAGTAAATATTTATTAATATGGTAATAAAGTTAAATTGGGAAATTGAAGTGAAACTAATATTATAAAGTGCACTAATACTTGTCCTAATATAATTTAATGTGTTTTTTTCGAACTAAATAATCATTCGGTCAAAATGATTTTCTTTGGAATCCACATGGATGAGATAAGGATATTTAATATATCTTATTTAAAGAATTGTTAAATATGTCTTTCTAAAATTTTAATAACTATATCATTTTTAATATAAGTTTATAAAGAAGCTATGTTCGACTATAAACAGTCATTTTGAAGCTGAATTTTTTCTTGATCATGGTAATTTATTTTAAATTTTGTGTGTAAAGAACCAACATTATACATTACTTTCTGTAGTGTTTTTGAACTAGAATTCACATTTGAGGATATTTTATGAATATATTTTTAGATAATTAGGAAAAAATCATACAATATAGACCTATACATTACACATGGATAATTAGACTCAGTATCCACATTTTCCACAAAATGAACCCCTTTTAAAATAAAACATGACTTCTTTTAGACACAAATATTCAATTTTTTCATCATGAAATATTATTTTTCCTTATCAATATTAGGACCGATGAAAAGAATTTTAAAACATGGGATGAGAACAAAAAGCTCATAAAGTTACACAAAAGAAGGAAATAAAATGTTGTTCCATGAATACTTATAAAGACATGAATTTTTTTCAAAAAGTCATACATTTCACCCATAAAACATATGATCTTTAAAATACCTCACAAAATCATAAGATTCTTGAAAAATGTTATAGAAATCATATCACATAATGGTAACATGTGGAATTCATATCATACACACATTTTAGCTTTCAAAAGTACATAGGTAGTGACCTTCATGATTACATTTGGAATAGCCACCAAATTGTATTCCCTAAATTTGTTGGGAAAAACCCAACTAGTTAACACTGTCTCATTACCCAAAGCATTAGAGAGGTATCACGAGCTTACATGATCTCAGTTTATCATGGAACTAACTTTATACATAATCAATTCCCAATAACCATAACATAATAATAACAATTAAAATAAGTATAAAAGAAAAATAACTTTTCCACCTTCTAATCATATATCATTTTTACGATACCACTCACATAAAAATGGAAATATATTATTTGAAAATAAAATATTCAACTTGTAAAAGATACATAAAAACAATAAAATGACATAAAATTGAGAAACTCAATTCATGATGTATATGTTAAAAACACTCTAATTTATTGAAATAATCAATCCATTTTAAAAACCATTTTAAAAATTTAAAAAGAGGGGTTTGAATAAAAGTGTCCCATAAAAGTTAGAAAGATTTGAAAGTAACTAAAAAAACATTGTAAAATAATCATGTCCATGAACATATATTCTTAAGATCAATTATGGAAACATGGACGTAAAAGAGAAGTATTTGGAGATTAAATCTTTAAATCATTTAAAATGATGTGTTAGTTAAAGAGTCACATTACCTTGAGTACAAATCATATCATACATTATTTATATTTAGGAATAATAAAATTAGGGTAATTTTTTACTTTATTAAGAAATTTATATATTTTATTATTCATTTTATATTATTATTATCATATCAAAACAATTAATTATTTATTTATTTTATCATATGGTGTTTTGCCAATATTCGGTACTCAAATTTAAAATGACTTTGAAATGATGTTTATAGTTCAAATAATCATAATTACAACATATCTAGAATAACATTTGTGAAATAATAATCAGTTTTACAAATAAATTTTAATTTTAAATCAAACCATTTATTTATGGGTAAAAAATGAACAAAGTTATAAGCATAGAGACAGTAGGTTGTACGTACACATGAGTAACGTTTCCATTTTTCATTGATCATTATGAAAATAAGGTAATTATTATTTTACCTTTATAAAATGATTATAATATTATAAAAATCATAAAACCCATATAAATATACTTATATAATTATATCATAAAATAGATGTTGTGAATAAACGTGATCCACATCGCTTCATGAATCTGATGGTTCACACGTACGCACAAATGATGTTTTCATTTTCATGTACATGGAAAGTAAGAAATTAATTGATATATTATTCTATTATAATGATAAAAATGTAATAAAAACCATATAAAAATATTAATTTCATCATTATTGTAAGAACTCAGATCTTATTTTCAGGTATGTCTTGTTTCTTCTGGTCATTTTTGAGAGAAAGGGGAATTTCAGGAAATTTCTGAAGTACACACCGTGTACTTTATGAATAAACGCTATGTACTGGGTCACCATAGGACTCTGTGCCTTGGTCGTGTAATGGCCACACACACAACCATGTGGGGGTGACCTGGAGGTCGTGTAAAGCAGAGTACAAAAACGTCAAGTAAATGTCATGTACTTCCAAAGTGCACGGTGTATATTTTTTTTTCATTAAACGTAATGGGGTCACATCTAATCACCAGAAACACCTTCTTCTCTACCTACTTCATCTGAGAGCTCTCGTACGACGACAATATTCCTTCGATCCACCGACCGAGTGTCTGATCTCTGATTTTACCGCCATCGATTGCATTGGGATCACCTTGGTAAGCTATCTCTTCTTCTTGGGATTCATTTCCCAATTCCTCGTCCTTCTCAAGTTATCCTCTTTTAAATTTTTTTGACATTTTTTTGATCTTTGGAATTCTAAGGTGATTCAATCCCTGATACTCAAGTATATTGATCTTCCATCGTCGAGGTAGGTGGTTTGTACCTTTCTATTTAAATTCTTTGTGTTATATGTGCAATTTTCCCAACAGCCATTACAGGGGTATTGTACGTTTACCGTTTTCACCCTATTGTTTTTCTTCTATGCTTATATTCTTTATTATAGGTTAATTGAATGTTAATAGTGTTAATTTCTATGATTTGGATTTTTTTCCTATGCATGATTTCATGTTTTGACCGTTGGATCTAGTTTTCTTACTAGGATATTGTTTAAAATTCTCATGCCTACTTGTAGAATGGTGTGATTTTTTTTTTGATATACTGATATGTTGTAGACTACTATCCAAGTAGTTCATAAGGTTTACTTTGGACAATACATGTCTCTATACATACTTGACTTACATCGGCCCATGAGAACCTGGTGTAGTAGACCACATGGATAATGGATATAAGGGTTTCTTCAGTGTGTCTGTTTTACTTACGATGCTAGACCATAGGGATAATTGACATAAGTTATTCCTTAGAGTGTTTGTAGTTCCTCAACATAGTCCACAGAGGGATTGTGATGTAAGTGCTTCCCTAGAGCACCTTTAGTTACCAATATGAGACTATAGGATGAATTGATAGTGAGTGTTTCCTCAGAGATTCTATGCTAGGTAGGACTAGAGGGTATAGGCCACGAGTACTTCCCATAGGGCTACCTTTTGTGTTTAGATTCTTGCTTGTGTTTCTAGGTAGGACTAGAGGGGATTGGCTTTGTGTACATCCCATAGAGTTACCTATTTTTGATTACTTGTTTTTGATTATCTGTTTTGATTAGCTATTTCTTGATATATGAAACTGAATGCATTGAAACTGTGGATTATTTACTACTGAGTACTTCCTTGTTTACTGCTTTGTGTACTTATTACCTGCCTTGTATTCACTGACTTTTAGGAACATATATTGTGGTGGTTGCCTACGAGGATTGAGTCTCACAACCTGTTTGGGCCCTGCTTTTGGGCCGAAACATATTATATTATTATATGTATAGATAAGGGCAAGCGACCCTCTACTTCAGGTAATTGATTTTCTGTGGAGCTAGAGAACATGGGACCAAGCTATGGGTTGTGATGCTAGGGAGTTTTTTACTTTATTTATTTTGTACTTGGGTTTAGTACTGTTTTATTCCAACATTGTGATTTTATAGGATGATTTCCTAGACATATGTATCATCCATCATTCATATATATATATATATAAATATATATGTTCACTAGTTTATTATTTTATAGTCTTCTACTGTTTACTTTTATATGGATTATTCCTACTTCCTCTTTTGCTATTACTTTCTTCCTTTGAGTTACTCTATAAATGAGGGCATAGTTTCCCCACTACCACACCCAAGGCCCTCACTGCTAGTCAGCATCCTCTAGTGCTTGGGGAAATGAGTTTGAGTACATGTGACCTATCGAGTACAGGGCGCCTCTGGGTAGCTTCCAGAACTGAGACATTACAAAGTGCTATCAGAGGTATTATTTTATCTTGACTAAATTTTTGGAGCCTATAGACAGTGATAGGATTTAATAGGTACTTGGTAATAATATTTTCCTGGGAGTAGCTAACCTGTGTATAGGGAAAATCCAATCTTCCTCATTATTGTAATTTTTATAGATTAAAAATTATTACAATTGATTTGATCTCACCTTGAGTGATTCCCATGTTTTGTGTTCTTATTGTTGATGTCATTGAGGTTCTATTTCTGTTTCAACCCAATGAGATGAGGGTATTCCATCTCATGCATCATATATTAACTTTCTAGGAATCAAATGTCATGCATTCTTTCCCTTCCATTTAGTGTACATTAACAATTGCATGTTGTTGGGATATATGTTGTGCTAGATATACAGGCTATTCTGATGGACGCTTTGATAGAATACCTACTATTTGATAGGGTATTTCTTTGTGTAAGGACTTGTTTTAATGAATGCCAAACTTTGGTTCGTGAGGTGTTATGGGATTTCATGGATCATAATTTTGTGGATCATTGAATTGCTTACCTTGTTATGACATGTATAAGATGTCAAGATTTGATTCGTGGGGAGTATGGGCCCTCACGGATCTGAATTTGGCACTTTGATGTCTATTCTAGTGTTTTCTGGGTTCTAAAGTAGTTTTTCTGGCTTACTGTCTGGAAACACCCAGAATATATGGCGTATAGTATTAAATACACGCCATGTGTTCTTCTCTTTGGGAAGAAATTGTTTTCTTAAGTAAACATCATGTGCTTTATGTACATGTTGTGTAGTCTCTAACAGTGTCTCAAACTGTGTGGGTGGGGACATGGTGTTTGGAATCTTTGGTAAGACATGCAGTGTAGAGGATGTACATTCCGTGTCATAGAACCATGTAAATGACCGTGTCACTAACAAGATGGCTCAACAAAATATTCTTAGTACATGTTGTGTTTTTATGGAACATGTCATGTGGTGTAATGTAGGTAGCCGACTTTATAACTAACAACACAGGTCGGTGAGGTTCATCTAGTACACACCATGTTTGGAACGAGCATGCCGTGTAGTCTCGTTCTAAGGAGAACCGTGTGGCTTAGCCGTGTAGAAGGACTGAGGTTGGGGAAGGGGATTCAAGTACACACTGTGAGTTAGGTGAACAACCCATTTTTATGTGGTGTTACATGACCAGTTCTTGTAGGAGCACACACCCATGTGAATTTATGAAGGGAACACACCATGTAGGGGTTATACATGCCATGTAGTCATGTTTTGAAAAACATTAATGCTTTCCTTCTCCCATTCCCTTCTTGTGCATTCAGTTTTTAGTCCTTGATAATCTTGATCTAAGGTGTGCGTTTGGCCGTGTAGAGTCATGCCGCCGAGACATCCTCGGGTTTACACTAGTTGAAGGGTAGTGATCGGACACCAGATAAGGATGAACAGGGACAACCTGTAGATCCCCCTATTGTGCCAGTCTTGGCACTAGTTTTTATCCCGGATGAAGGTGCTAATCCATAGCTCAGGGAAGGCTTTATAAGGATGATACTGACCTTTCAAGGAGTAGCGCCTCCTTCCCTGTCGATGGAAGAATTGACACAAGTCTTTCAGTAGCAGCATCCCCCTACTTTCTTAGGGGATGGAGGACCTGAGGCTACAGAGTCATGGCTGGAAGCCATGATTATGATCTTAGAGCATATGAAGATACCTCTAGAGATTAGGGTGAAACTCGTTGTGTATATGTATCGGAATTCGGCCAAGAGATTGTGGGATGTGATCTCATGGGTGTGACATCAGCAGGTTATGTCTTGGGAGGAGTTCCAGCGTATCTTCCATGACTAATTCTATCCAGAATCCTTGAGGGCCAATCAAGCCTGAGAGTTTATGAGTCTGGAGAAGGGTACTATTTTGGTTATAGATTATTCTTCTCAATTTACCGAGCTACATTGTTTCACTCCTATTCTATGATGTAGTTAGTTATTCTTGGAAAGAACGTTTGAGGATAGTCTGAGGCACGACATTTGATCTTAGGTGAACATGTTCAACTTGACTTCAATCACTTTTATCGTCCATCAGGCACTGATTACGGAGCGTAACATGAGATATCTAGAGTTGTGAGCCTGGGGGCTTGACACGTGGAGTTAATATTCCTCAAACTGACAGCAATAAGTGCCTTATGAAGTCTACACATGGATATCCAAGGAGGATGGTTACATTATTTTGTAATTAGGTGTTGTGCTACAAGTGTGATAAGAGCGGGCATACAAGGCCACACTACCCGAGAGACCCAGTGGAGTGCCGATCATGTGGCAAGATGGTTCATATTCTGTGCATTTGTCAGATCTTCTCACCAGCAGCTGGTGACAGGGGTTATTCTATGAATCCTCATTCAGGAGCAGCACCTACAATTTCTCAGCAGTCTAGGAATTGGAGTTCTTTTGGCCATTCAGGCCATGGTGGAGGTCATGGCCGTGGTATCTAGTCGCCCAGTTTTCAGCGACAACACGGTGGATCAGCTCAGGGTGGTTGGACAGGGTCATAGGGCCATGGTTCAGGCCAGACATTCAAATTGGAGCAGACCCAACTAGAGTTGGATCCCAGACCCTCTACAGCGTGAGCTGCAATCTTAGTAGCCTCAACTTTAGCTTCTGCTCTTTTTAATATAGGTGCATATCATAGATTTATATCTGTTGCTATCGTGGAGAGACTTGAGCTCTGTATCTATTCTTCTACTGATGTCTTTACACTAGACACCCTTTTGGGGACTAGATTGGCGAGTATACATCAGTTCAAGGTGTTCCCTTTAGAGGTTAGTGGGTATCAATTTTTATGAGACCTCTATGTCCAAGAGATGACGGGCTATGATATCATTCTTGGAATTGACTGGTTAGATCCCTTTCATTCAATCGTCGATTATTATCACTGTAGGGTGAGTTTCACATCACTAGAGGGTAGATCATTTCTTCATAAGGGTGAGTGGGATGTCCAAGTGAGCAGAACGGGACCCAAGCATCATGGGTTAGGAGGATTGACAACCTAGATTTCTAGTCTATTTCTAGAAGAGAAGGGGATTTCATATATGGACTTTCCTCTAGTGGTGGATCTTTTCATTGATTTATTTCTAGAAGACTTTTTAGGTTTGCCTCCAGAGGGTGACGTAGACATTTCTGTTGATCTTATACCAAGAGCGACATCAGTATCCATTCCTCATTATAGGATGGCTACACCAAAGTTACATTAGCTCAATAAGTAGTTGGAGGAGTTGCTGGAAAAGGATTTCATCTGAACCAATACTTCTCTGTGGGGTTCGCCTATTCTTTTTGCGAAGAAGGAAAATGGTACCGTCAAGCTTTGTGTGGATTATTGGAAGTTGAACCAGTTGACGGTCAAGAACCAATATCCATTACCGAGGATTGATGATATATTTGATCAGCTTCGACAAGCCTAGGTGTTCTTGAATATTGAATTGAGATCTGGTTACTATAATTGGAACGTTAGACCATCAGATATACCTCTTACAACCTTTCATATCAGGTATGGTCTATACGAGTATATGGTTATGCCGTTCAGTCTCACGAATGCGCCTGCAGTTTTCATGGCACTGATGAACCATGTGTTCCATGTATACATGGATTACTTTGTGTTGGTTTTCATGGATGATATCTTGGCATACTCTCACACTCGACATGACCATTCCACACACCTTGAGATCATTTTGAGTACATTGAGAGAGCATCTGTTATATGTTAAGCTCTCAAAATGCCACTATTAGATGGATCAGATTCACTTATTGGGTCATGTTATCTCTGAGACTGGAGTGTTAGTAGACCCAGAAAATGTGAGAGCAGTAGTTTACTGGGAGCATCCGAAGAATGTCTTTGAGGTATAAATTTTTCTAGGGCTGGCTGGATACTACATACAATTCATCTCGGACTTTTTAGGCTTAGCAGAACCACTTCCGAGTCTAACTAAGAAGGGTGTAAGGTTGTTTTGGTAATATTCTTATGATTCAACCTTTATGGAGCATAAAGGGAGGTTTAATTATGAACCAATACTAGTGTTTACATAGTTGGTCAAGAGCTATACTATGTACTATGATGTTTCATGTATCGGGTCGGGAGTAGTGTTTTTGCAGGGAGAAGGAGTCGTTGTATACGGGTCTCGGTAGTTGCGGCCACATGAGAAGAATTATCTGAAGCACGATCTGGAGTTGGATGCAGTTGTTGATGCCTTAAGCTGTTGGAGACATTACCTTCTGGGAGAGAATTTTGTAGTTTTCACTGACCACAAGAGTCTCAAGTACAGCTTCACTCAGCATGATCTGAGTTTGTGAAAGCGAAGGTGGGTTGAGTACCTTTAGTATTTTGAATTTGAGATTTCCTATACGCATGGGATATGAAACACATTGGCTGATGCATTGAGAAGGAGGACTCAGATACAGGTAGTTCAGTAGGCCAACAGTGAGTGGCAGCTTATGGCTATGTTCTCTGAGATACATTTGTAGGTGCACGATAGACAAGGGTAGATGTTTCTTTCATCTATAGCTATTACCTCTACCCTTCTTGATCAAGAGAGAATGGGGAAGCTATTAGATTCAGAAGTGCTAGTCCTATGGGAGAGCGTGTTAGGAGGGGACCCTATTCCGGGATAGAACATAGGCGAGGATGAGATCTTGCGTTTCTATGGGAAGGTATGAGTACCAGTAGTTATACATGAGTATGTGATGTGGGACTTTCATTCCTCGGTTTGGGAAGTTCATCCTGGTTTCACCAAGATGTATCATGATCGACACCATCAGTATTGGTAGCCAGGTATAAAGAGAGATGTTGCTGGTTTTGTCATGAGGTGTTCCACCTGTCAGCAGGTGAAGGTGGAGCATCAACCACCAACATGGATTTTAAAACAGTTACCCATTTCTCGAGTGGAAGTGTAATGATGTCACGATGTATTTCATGACATGTTTAATAAGGTCTCTTGGGAATGATGCAGTTTGGGTTGACATTGACAAACTCATGAAGGTTGCTCACTTCTTACCGATTAGGGTGACCCTCAGTGTTGATGAGCTCGGGAAGTTGTATATCCGTGAGATTGTGCACTTACATGGAGTTCCATACTACATTATTTTAGATAGATATTCATGTTTTACTTCTTAGGTCTGGTAGGGATTTAGAAGGCTTTGGGTACACAAGTACTTTTGAGTACATCTTACCACCCCCAAACCGATGGCCAATCCTAGTGTATGACATAAGTTCTTGTGGTCATTCTTCGAGCATGTATTTTGGATGTTGGAGGTTCTTGAAAGAAGCACATACCTCTTGTAAAGTTTTCCTACAACAATAGTTTTTAATCAACTATTCATATGGCACCTTATGAGGATATGTACAGTAGGCCATGCCGATCACCCTTATGTTGGCTGGAGGTAGGAGAGGAAACATTGCTTGGACCTCCTCTTGTTTAGGAGACCTCATAGTATATAGAGGTGATTCATAAGAAGAAGGATACTTCACAGTCTCGAGATAAATCTTATGCAGATCAATGGAAACGAACTCTAGAGTTCGAGATCGGGGATCGGGTTTTTCTAAGTGTCACACCAAGGTTAAGACATAAGAGGATTAAGAGACATGGTAATATTTCACCGAGGTACGTCAGGCCGTTTGAGGAGTTGGAGAGAGTTGGGACGGTTGCATATCGGTTGTAGTTACCTCAGAGGTACTAGGCTATGCATGATGTTTTCCACATTTCTCAGCTTCTATGTTACATCTCAAACCCATCTCACATTTTCAAACCTCCATAGGTTGAGTTGGAAGTGGATGAATCGTTAGTGGAGAATCCTATCTAGATTTTTGATCAAAGTACGATGGTTCTCCGTGGCCTGTTTGTCCCTCTCGTACAAGTGTTATGGCAGCACGGGCGAGTACAGGACGAGACATGGGAGAGGGAGGCCAATGTACGAGCATAGTGGCCAGATCCATTCATTGTTTCTTCTTCTATGCTGCCTTGCTAAGGAAATTTTGGGACAAATTTATTTAAGGTGCGAAGTTTGTAAGAACCTAGAACTTCTTTTCAGGTAAGTCTTCTTTCTTATGTTCGTTTTTTTTAAAAGGGGGATTTCTTTGAATTTCTAATGTGTACGTCGTGTAATTTATGGGTACATGCCATGTACTGGGTCACTGTAGGAGGTCATGTTCTTACCGTGTGATGGTGATACAAACGACCATGTGGGGGTGACATGGAGGCCGCCTAAAGAAGAGTATAGAAACAGTAAGTACATGCTGTGTACTTTCAAATTACACGTCGTGTATTTTTTTTTACATTAAATGTACCGAGGCTGCGTCTAATCACCAGAAATGCCTTCTTCCTGACATAGTTCTTCCGAGAGCTCCCATACGGCCATGATCTTCCTCCGAGTCTTTGACCAAGCATCCGATCTCTGATTCGACTGCCGTCAATTGCATTGGGATTTCCTCGGTAAGCTCTCTCTTCTTCTTGATATTTGTTTCCCAATTCCTGATCCTTTTCATGTTATATACTGTTGAATGTTTTAGAAATTTTGATAGATATTCAGCCTTCTAAGTTGATTAATTCCCTAATAAAAAGTATATTGATCTTCCAATACCAAGGTAGTTGGTTTCTGCCTTTCTGTTAAAAGTCTTTGAGTTATATGTGAAATTTTTACCAATACCCACAAATGGGTTATTGGACATTTACCATTTTAGCCATATTATTTTCCTACTATTCTTGTATGCTTGATTAGAGGTTAATTGAATGTAAATATGGTTAATTGTTGTGATTTGGAAATTTTTCCCTTGCATGATTGCCTATTTTGACCGTTGGGTCTAGTTTGCATGTTAGGCTGCTATTTACTTCCCCATGCCTAGTTGTAGGATGGTGTGATTATTCTGATATGCTGATATGTTTTAGACTACTAGCCAAGTAGTTCTTGAGGGTTAATTTGGCTGATACACGTTTATATAACTACTTGACTTACATAGGGCCGAGAGAACCTGGTGTAGTAGACCATAGGGAGAATGGACAGATGGGCATCTCCAGAGTGTCTGTTTTACTTATGGTGCGAGACCATAAGGGGAATTGATGTATGTGCTTCCTCAGAGTGTATGTAGTTACTCAATGTGGGCCATAAAGGTAATTTGATGTAAGTTCTTCCCTAGAGTTCCTTTAGTCATTGATACAAGTCTATAGGAGGAATTGACGGTGAGTGCTTCCTCAGAGAGTCTATGCTAGGTAGGACCAGATGGGATATGCCATGAGTACTTCCCATAGGGTTACCATTTGTGTTTAGTTTCTTGCTTGTGTGGCTAGGTAGGACCAGAGAATATTTTCTATGAGTACTTCCCAGAGGGTTACTTGTTTTTGATTACCTATTTGTGATAATCTGTTTTGATTAGCTATTTATTGATATATGACATTGAATGCATTAAAACTATGAATTGTTTAATGCTGAGTACGTCCTTGATTTCTTCTTTCTATACTTATTTCCTACCACATATTCACTGACTGTTAGGCATAGATCTTGTGGTGTTTGCCTACTCGGATTTATTCTCACACATTGTTTGGGCCAAGATTTTGGGCCCAAAAAATTATATTGGTGTAGGTACAGATAAGAGATTTCACCCCTATACTTCAGGTAATTGATTTTATATGGAGCTGGAGAGCATGGGACCAAGCTATGGCTTGTGATGCTGAGGATTTTTTTACTTTCTTTCATTTTTACTTGGGTTTATTACTGTTGTATTCCAACATTGTTATTTCTTTGGATTCTTTCCAAGAAATATTTATAATCCATCATATATATATATATATATATGTGCACCTGTTTATTATTTTCCAGTGTTCTGCTGTTTAATTTTGTATGGATTATTCTTACTTCTTCTTTTTCTATTGCTTTTCTATATTGTGTTACTCTTCCAATGAGGGAATAGTTTCCCCACTATCACACCTAAGGCCCTTGCATCTAGTCAACATCATCTGGTGTTCAGGGAAATGAACTTGATTCCATGTGACCAAGTAGGTATGGGGCACCTCTAGGTGGCTTCTGGGACTGGGTTGTTGCAATTATGACCAGTAATGAGACACGTTAATGATAAATGAACTAGATCGGTTTGCGAGGCGATAGTTCTCCGTCCACACGAACAAAAATTTCATTTCCCAATTGGTGAAATTAGATATGGATTTAGTTGATTATATTTACATTATAACATCTCATTATATTGAAGATACAAGAGTATTTATTTCATCTTAGTTGAAGAATAAATGAAGGATGTCGAAGAAGAAATAAAATAGAATGAATTAGATAAAAACATTACCATTCCTTTGGAAAATCACATTTTATTAACATCTTAACACCTATAAGGAGGATATTATACATAAAATAATCCCACTAGAATGTGAGAAGGGATTATATTAAGGGTTTTGGGTAGACCTTGGTAGAACTCAATGGGTTTTGAAGTGTAAGCAATAGAGAAGAATGAGTTCCCTTTTACAGGAGAGGGGAGAGGCACTATCGGAAATGTTAAAAAAATTAAATTAATATAAATTTATTTTATATTCTATATAGGTCTAAATGTATTTTTTCGAAGATATGATGAGTATGGTTATAAATATAATAATCATATTAAAACTAGGAAAGTATAAATAGTTTTTAATCATTGTCATTTTGTTTTATCCCTTTTCACTCTCACTATTTTATCAAATAGTTTACACTTCGAGAGATAAAATAATTACCATAACCTGTTAAAAGACCAATGAATGAGTCATTAATGAAATTTTTAGAATTATATAAACTAGTTTCTAGAATAATGAATTTTTACAAATTTTTTTATCATTTAATAAAATATTTTATATTTCAAAAATTGAATAATGTTTATTTTCACACTAGTCATTACTTGAATTTTTTTTTAAAAACCATAAAAACATTATTACTTGGAAAAAATACTTCAAATCATCCCTAACAGGTCCTATTCATACATAAAATATGTGGATGACACCAAATAGTTAAATTTATATGTATTTTAGTATTATTAATATCATTTATTTGATTCTTGCTTTAATAAATATTTTTCTATGCCATAATTAGGTCAAAAATAGATTTAATTATTTAATGTTAAAAAATATAAATAATTTATTATGATTTTAGATAAAAAATATATCTGTAAAATTACTTTTTGAAGTTTAATTGTTCTTCTATATAACCCTATATTAAAAATGATTTACTTATTAAAAAAATGAGTATGAAAATTTTAACATATCTTTCAATAAAACATTATAAATGTAATATTATTACTAGAGTGATTTAAAATGGTTTATATTCTACCTATGGTTTGTTTTGGTCGAATCTCACTCATCCAATGAAATTAAGGAATGTTTTCGTGAAATTTCATAATGTTATAATATTTTTTTACCTTTAATTATCCGATTTATCATTAACCATGATAAATTAAATACTAAATTTACTGTTCAAAAATAATTAAGTTGATTATATTATGTCAAAATATTCATTATGATTAAAACTATGTGTGTATGTTTTTAAAAATTCAACTCAAATAAGTGGATAAATTAATTTTAACACTAATCTCAAAAGTGTGGATAGAAAATGGGTAAAAGAGACGTTCAAAATTTTAGTAGTTCTGTATATCAAATTTCAATGAGAAATTTATTCTAATGACCTAAATTGAAAGAAATGATAAAAAATTAATCTAATTATAATTTTAAAAACATTTTTAATAATGACCTAGCTATATAATGAAATTAGATGAAAATTTTGTTTGAATTAAAATGAAGAATTTTTCCCTATTCACTAAAATATGAAATTTATCATAAAAGTACTAAAACTTCCACCTAAGTAAATTTTTATATACCAATTCCAAAGTGGAAGTATCTTTTTTAAAATATAATTTTTTAAAGTTATAAAAAAATATTTAAAATGGTTTCTCCTTCAAAAAGTGATAAAAATGCCATATTTGAAAAATAATCATTTTTTTGTATAAAAATGAATGTATTCTTATATCATGTCAACAAAAAACATAAGATGATTTTTAAACATTATATTGAATTTATATTTCATTAATATAATCTATTAAGAGATATTTTGTAATTTTATAAAAATATTTATTCTTTCTTAAATAGTTTATCATAAAAACATATTATTTATATTCAATTGGTTTTTATTTAAATTTTTAATTAATTTGATAATAAATGAATCATTTTATAAACATGTGTAGAACCTATTTTCTTAATTTAGTGAAAATAATGTATTCCAACCATTCTAACATCTATGGGATAACTACAATATTAAATAATAATATTTTGTTGTTTGACTAAGATCAAATTGGCATATCATGTATGATATAAAACATAGTAAATCCATTTAAAAACTAGAGATTTTATATCCCCCCCCCCCCACTTTTGGAAATTGGATTCTCGTAATTTTGAATTCATTATTAGTAACTAATGTATTAATTTTAAAAATTCTTTTTTTAATCCAACATTGAAAAAGGATTAATATAACTACTAGTTTTAATGAAAGGAAGAGAAATATAAAGGTCACATTAGATAAAAAATACCAGGTTTCCATGTAAGGAAACATGGATATGGAAGATAAAACTAATGATCATGTTTGGATGGATAGTGATAGAAAAAATTTCTAGGATAATTTTAATAATCACAAAAACATATATTTGTGATGGGTTAAATGATCTTTGATTTTGTAGTTGAAAAAATAAGTTGATTTTTTTTGTTTTAGGATCCTTTTGATATAGTTGAGGAAATAATTTACTTCCTGGACTAACATCATAAGTAAGTATACTTTCATGGAAATTAGGGTTTCATCCATTAATAAATTTCCACCATAAAATCATATATTTCTCCAAATGATGATTATTTAAGATGATTTTTTTCATGCAAGTGGAACTAGAATCAATTTAAAGTAAATCAGATAATTGATAAAAGATTAACTACATATTTACCCTATTGTGAAGCCATATCCAAAACCAAAATAGATAGGATAATATAATATAACTTCATATAATGAATAAATCATTTCATGAAGAAAAACAATTTTTAATCTCCAAATCTCAATTGTAACAACCAAGTTCATCATATACCATTCAATAAATAAATACACTTAAAATTACTCAAAATAGTCCAAAATAATATTTTAACCCAATAATTATAAAGATTTAATCGAATAATATTACAAAATAAAATTTAAATATTTATCTATAAACGAATTCAATTACTCTTGAAGTCTCAAAAAATAATGTAATTGTCCTAATAATCGTTAAGATACAGTCACTATTTCAATAAATAACTAATATCATCATAATTTCATCACAGAGTATTCCAAAATATAATTAATCCCTTAATTCCAAAATAAAATTCCATAGTATTATATTTACCTTGATAATATATGTTTCCCAAAATAGGAAATGTATTTCAAAATAACATTAATCCCTTAATCCCAAAATCATTATCCAATCCCATGGTTATCTATTCGATAAAACATAAGCTACCAAAGACAGTGACTTAAACATAACTCACTCTAGTGTTTTTGAAATAGTTTTTACATTTGAGGATCTATTAGGTTTATATTTTTATTGAATTTGTACAAACACATAAAAATTATACCCATAAATTACATGTGGATAATTAAACTCAGTATCCCATTTTTCTACCAAAGGAAACCCATTTAATATAAAACGTGACTTCTTTTCTAGATACATCCTCAATTTGATCATCATGACATAATATTTTTTCTTATCAAAATTAAAACCTATATAAAAACATTTTAAAACATGGGATAAGAAAATTAATCACAGTAAGGGACATAAAATAAGAAAAATAAAACATTGTTCTATGAATACTTATATTCTCAAGAAAAAATTTTCACAAAGGCATATATTTCACTCATAAAACATAAAATCATTAACATAACTCATGAAATAATAATATTACTAAAAATTATTCATAGAAATAAGAAATCATAAGGGTAACTTATGGCATCTATATTGATCTTAAATTATATCTTCCAGAACTACATAGGTAATAACCTTCATGGTTACATTTGGAATACCCATTACTGTATATTCCCTAAATCTCTTTGGATAAACCCAACTGGTTAACCCCATCTCATTACCCAATTAATTGTAGAGATATCATGGTCTCAACCAACATTAGTTTATTAGGGAAACAACCATATACATTAAAAATTCCCAATAACCATAACATAATCATAACACATAAAACAAACAAAAATGAAAACTAAAATTTCCATTTTCAAATCACATTACTTTTTCACACAGCCATACACTTAAAAAATAAAACACATTATTTGAAAATAAAAGAATAATATTACAAAGTATAAATAAAAACATTAAAGGGAAATAAAATAAAGAAATTCAATTTATGATATATAGTTTAAAAAAATATTCCAATTTATTTAAATAATGGATCCATTTTTAAAAACCATTTTAATCATTTAAAAAGGGAGTTTTGAATCAAAGTTTCACATAAAACATTGATAAATTTGATACAAAATTAAAATAATTTTTTTTTCAAAATAATTTTCCATATAAATATATTAATAAAAACCATTTTGAAAAATTTGCATGAAATTGAAGGATTTAGAATATTAAATAAAAAAACATTTAAAAAGATGTTCTAGATAAAAAGTCCCTTACATAGAGTCTAAATTGTCTCATACGTTCTTTATATTCCTAAATAATAAACTTAGATAAACTTTTTACCTTCTTATGGAAATTTATAAATTTTATTATTCATTTTATATGACTATTATTGTACCATAACAATTACATTATTATTTATGTTCACATCATGCGTTTTGTCGATATTCGGTACTCGAATCCAAAATGACGTTGAAATGTGGTCTATAGTCAAAATGGTAATAATTCCATAAACTTCATGATAATATTTATTAAATAATAACCACTTTTATGTAAAGACCCGGAAATTTCAAGGAATTTTTTTTCTTAATTTTCTTTGGAATTTTACAAGAATGCAGTTTCTGACGGCGCCTGATTCTGTGGTCTGGATTGCCCAGAATCAATTTCCGAAATTTGGCTCGGGTACGTTCAGTGAACGAACAAGCGGGAATTCCTATCTTTTGAACCAGTGCTCAGAATTGAAATTCGATGGCACCGATAAACTCGCAATGCCGGTAAATTCTTAAGGGAACCTTTACCGTAGTTGTGTTTGTGTGGGTGAAGAAGTTAATTAATGGGGTTTAATTAAAAAAGTAAATAAAATTGTTGAATCAATTTTATTTCATATCAAGGTGGTTTATTTCTCCCATGGGAAGTTGGTGGTGGGGCCCACATTCACCCAACATCCCATGTGTGGATAATTGAAAGGGTGGGGCCCACACGAACCCCCCACCTTTTCAAATCCCTTAACTCCTCTTAACCCCTCACCTTACTACCTCCCCATTAACTCATTTTCTTTAATTTTTTTGACAACTTGTTATAATTAATAAGGTGAGTTACTTAATTTCAAACTCTTGAAATTCAAATGGTTAGGTTGTGTTAATAAAATAAGACATGGTCTTATTTTATTATTGTTAGAGTTTTTTCCACCTTGAGAGGATTGGGAAGTGTGAAGTCTTCTTCTTCTTCAACTTCGACGAAGAACATGAAGAACATCTCAGACTCTGACGAAGAACACCGTTCTCCAACGAGGAACATCTCCGCCGAAGAACGCGACGTCTTCTTCCAACGACGTTACCTCTTCGAACGCACCTCGACGACAATGAAATCGACGTTCTTTTTCCACAACGCCTGACCTCCGCGGCGCTCATCATCCGAGGCTAGATTGTCGTGCACCGTTCCTGAACCGAGGTAGGGGTTTTATTTATTTAATTGTTCGTGAATACCAACTTGATGATCTTCATGGATTAAAACCAATTGTTATCGAATAACGCGAGGGGGTTGGACCACACAAACACGTCCGATCCTCCTCCTTATTTTAGTGTTGGTTTCTTTGTGGTTGGTACGGGAAAGCATGGTGCCGTCGCACCACGTGGATTCATGCGGAAGGAAATGTGCGGCGCTGTCGCGCCGCGCCGTGGAAAGAAGTTTAAGAACGCGACGCCGTCACGCCGCGTCGAAGAAAACCGAAGACGCCGTGGCCGGAGCGGGGCCACGGCAGAGGGGCGCGGTGACGTCGCACCGCGCCAAACGACAAGGACCGCGGCCGGTTCTGGGCCACGGCGGAGCAAGGTGACCGGCGGCCGGACCAGGCCGCCAGTGTCGGAACTGGAAGGGGACCGGCCACTGCCGGTCCCGTTGAGCAGGAACCGGCCGGCTAGGTCGGGCCGGCCGGACAGGGAGGAGCCGGGAGAAATAAATTCCCCCAGATGGCTTCAAACGGCCCCCTTAATTGAGGGGGGGGGGGGTGTTATAGAGGGGGCAGCCCCCCCCCCTTGCCGAAACGGCTTGGCCAAAGGCCGAGCCAGACAGCGCGCTGGGCGCGCTGTGCCCAGCCGGACCGGCGCATGGCCGGTCTGCCAGGCAGGTCCGAGCCGGGCCGGGCCGGGCCGACCCAGAACTGGGGCGGGTCGACCCGGTCCGGGCCAACCGGGGGGTCTCGGGTCGGGTCAATCTGGGCCCGAAACCCCCCGTTTTCAGACTGTTTGGGTTCAATTGCCCATAACTCGGGCTAAGCACCTCCGATCGACGTTCCGTAAGTGGTGACGCGATCCTTGGATCGAGACGGTCGTTTCGGTATATCACACTCAAGGTTTCGGAATAATTTGAGTTTGGCCGGGTTGGTTCGTACACGAAACCAACCGGGCCCTCGGAGCGGAAACACTCATATCTTGAACTCCGGACGTCCGATTGACATGTCGTCAGCTTGGTTGAGTTTCTCTTAGTGAGATTGATCTTTTGGCATACTCCGCTCGAGGTTTGGAAGCAGGTGGAGTACAGTCGGGTTGGTTTTGCCTTAAAAATCAACCGGGCCCCTGGAACGAAAAAGCCAATAACTCTCAGACTGAGCGTCCGATTGACGCTCCGTCAGTTGTGTTGAGTTCCTGTTGATGATACAGAACTTTTGGATACATCAACTTCAGACTATATTACAGTTGATGTATCAGCCACTCGGCTCGTGGAGCGGACCCTCCCGAATGAGCTTGCTGTGTGCGGGAACCTTAGTGCTGGCTGCGACTGCGACATCGACGACGACTGTGCAGGGATCCTCAGTGGATTCGACGACGATGACTACAACACTCAGAGATCCTACAGGGATCAGTGCTACAGATCCTTTGTGGGTCCGATCCTTTGTGGGCCTTTGCGGGGATTAGTACCTATCGATCCTTT
Source organism: Viscum album (assembly GCA_963277665.1). NCBI lineage: Eukaryota > Viridiplantae > Streptophyta > Magnoliopsida > Santalales > Viscaceae > Viscum > Viscum album. Next base: position 662,223,264 of record OY728140.1, read on the forward strand.
GTGGATCTGACAGCTTAGATGATTTAGTACTGGTCTTGTATCCTATGTGGGTCCTAGCTGTGCTGGTCTTGTATCCTATGTGGGTCCCAGCTTAGATGATTTAATACTGGTCTTGTATCCTATGTGGCTCCCAGTATAGATGAATCAATGAAGACAGCTGGTCTTGTATCCTATGTGGGTCCTAGCTGTGCTGGTCTTGTATCCTATGTGGGTCCCAGCTTAGATGATTCAAGTACTGGTCTTGTATCCTATGTGGGTCCCAGTATAGATGAATCAATGAAGACAGCTGGTCTTGTATCCTATGTGGGTCCTAGCTGTGCTGGTCTTGTATCCTATGTGGGTCCTAGCTTAGATGATTCAATAATTGTCTTGTATCCTATGTGGGTCCCAGTATAAATGAATCAATGAAGACAGCTGGTCTTGTATCTTATGTGGGTCCTAGCTGTGCTGGTTTTGTATCCTATGTGGGTCCCAGCTTTGATGATTCAGTGCTGGTCTTGTATCCTATGTGGGACCCAACATAGATGAAACAATGAAGACAACTTGTCTTGTATCCTATGTGGGTCCCATCTTAGATGATTCAGTATCTATGTCTGATCATATCTTTCACCTTTTCGTTGATGTATACCTGTGTGAGATGAATCCTGTTTGCTTTCCTGTGTGGATTGTGTTGTGCTATCCTATGTGGATTACGTTTTGCTTTCCTGTGTGGAATACGTATACTTTCCTGTGTGGACTGAGTTGTACTTGGGCTCGGAGGTTGGAGCGTATTGGAATTGTTGACGTAGGTATATGTATGGGCATATACCTAAGCAGTGTCGGTTGTTACTTCGTGATTGTATCTTTCCTTTTTTCTTTATCCTTTGTGGATTTTGGGAGACCTTCAGGGGTCCCGGGGTCCCTACTGAGTAGCTTATACTCATCCCTTCACGGGCTATGCCCGCACTACGTTGTGTTGGTTGCAGACGACGGATAGCGTTGATCATGGTTGAGGCTTGCAGAGAAGGACATTACCTGGAGGAGGACCACTGGGCGAGACATACTCGGAGCAGACGGCAGGACCCGAGGAGCAGTGGAGCTATCTTTACCCACCCTTCAGGTGGGATTTCCAGTGGACAGCTCGACGTAGCGGCTTTTACTTTTCAGTTGCTGTTTTCCCTTTCGAGTTGTACTTTATTTTCAGTTTGGGTTTGTATTCTGGCCCACTTACTTTCTGCACTTGCAGTTGTACTCTGTTTTTACTTAGTGTTTACTTTTTCCGCTTTCTTACTCTGAGGTGCTTGTTTACTATACAAAGGCAATGCCTTCCCTTTTTACCAGGATTTACGCCTTGGTTCTAGTCGCTATCCCCTGGCCTATGGAAGGCGGGCTTGGGGTAGTCACGGCATGGGACCCGAGGACGGGTCGTGACAAATTGGTATCAGAGGAGTTCGGTTCTACCGCAGAATCTGATCTTTTCTATGTGAAACAATAGTGTTTACTGTATTGAGTGTGGTTATCAGTCCAGGGAGTCCAGTGTTGGTGTGGCGGCCGACGTATCCGTACACCAGGACCCTGACTTCTGATTTCCGACTTAATACATGAAAACATTGATTGCATGTGTGTTTCAAGTTTTCTTTGTGATTACTTTATATCATCTCACCAGGTATACTGTTCTAACCGTGGCGCACCTGTTTCCTTTTAGGATTCCCCCACGACGGCAGCCAACTAGGGTTCCGAGAGTTGAGTTTGACGACAGCCCACCGAGCGATGAGGCCTCGGTGTAGGGCCCTTTATCAGCAGTGGCATCAGCGATAGCTCTACCTGCCGAGCCACCGATGCTTCCAGCACCAGCCGCTGACGATGCACGTCGCCTCAGTGCACTGCATGAGTTCTAGTGCCAGCGACTGCCCATGTTCGGCGGGGAGACGAACCCCCAAGCAGCCGAGGACTGGCTGGAGGCTGTGGTGAGAGTTTTCAAGTTAGTGAGGACACCAGCAGACCTCATGGTGATCTTCGCAGCGAGCCTACTGCACGCAGCAGTGGGCCAATGGTGGAGCTTGATGCTCCAGGTGCACAACGAGACATCTCTTCTCTGGACGGACTTTGAGAGCAACTTCTGCTCCGAGTTCGTCCCAGCCACCCTCCGTGCGGTACACATTCAGGAGCTTCTTCAGCTGCGGCAGGGCAGCTTGACAGTGACCCAGTACTCGGTGAGATTTACTGATCTCTCGCGCTACTCCACAGATATAGTATGGGACCCGTTCTTAGGGGCCCGGACCTTCGAGCAAGGACTGAGGCACGAGATCAGGGCTTCAATGATCTCCCTCAACATTTCGACGCATGCAGAGGTGTTGGAGAGAGCCCTTCTAGTGGAGAGTTTTCTCCCCGAGCAGGCTCCAGTGACAGGGCCCTCCGCCGGATGACCCGTAGTAGGGTCTTCCGCAGTTGGCAGTAGACAGGTGACGTAGAGGTCCATACGGGCCAGACCATCAGATGGGAAGTCACTGGATGAGGATTCAGTTGTGCGGGGCACGTGAAGGAGAGCCAGCTACACGAGGGACAGGCATTGCTACGCATGCGGCGGGCAAGGTCTCATGGCTCGAGACTGTCCGACTCGTCTTACAGATGAGCAACAGGTGGTAGAGGGACCTCCCAGACAGAGGTTCGGCCATGGAGGTCCGCAGGGTGCAGGCGTGCGAGGCAGAGGAGCTGGCCGAGCAGCAGGTGGTGGGCGATTCTTCAAGGTGTTTCCACCACCACCACCATGAGCTTCGCCCCGACCGTAGGGAGTTGGTGGACATGCGAGAGCTCAGCTTCAGGCAGCTGAGGCCTTCGATCATGGAGATCTGGGAGCAAATGGACAGGAGCGGAAGTAGTGGATACATCTTTTGTACTTCTAGCTCCTTGTTTCTATTGTGTAGCGTCTTTGTATTATGAGCTGCAATAATAAAAGACGCATACCTTTGTGATGTTTCTTTCCTGTCCTCTTTTGTGTTGTTACTAAGAGGTTCCAGTTTTGACTGTTGACTTGACCCTTACTTGTGAGACATCTACTGGAGGAGACCCAGATACCACACACTGATGCCGACAGTGTGACTCAACCCTTGGAGGTTAGATTAACGGTTGGATCTCTTGGTAGTAGCGTTGAGACCTTACGACGTCATCCTTCGTATGGATTAGTATCATCTATGTCAGGATTGACTGTATTAGGCAAAGAACGTGGTTCATCCAAGGGATGAGACCAGATTTCTCTTATCGGCAAAGAAGAAATCATAGCAGCTCTTGTGGGACCAGAGGTGGTCCAGGCCATGATAGAGAAGGTCCAGGTCATCCAGTAGTGGATGAAGACAGCTCAGAGCCGACAGAAGTCTTTCGCTGAACGGAGGTGGAGGCCACTAGAGTTTGAGGACGGCGACCACGTCTTCATACGGGTCTCACGTCGACGTGGATTACAGAGATTTGGCCATGGTGTCAAGTTGTCTCCATGCTTCATCGGACCCTTCCAGGTCCTCAGCAGGATTGGCGAGGTGTCTTACCGCCTATCTCTACCGCCGTTGTATCCCTAGTTTGTGTTGAAGCTTTACGGGGACGTAAAGCCCTGTGGTGGGAGTAATGTAAAGACCTGGAAATTTCAAGGAAAATATTTTTCTTAATTTTCTTTGGAATTTTACAATAACACAGTTTCTGACGGTGCCAGATTCTAAGGCCCGGAGTGCCCGGAATCAATTTCCGAAGTTTGGCTCAGGTACGTTCAGTGAACGAATGAGCGAGAATTCCAATCTTTTGAACCAGTGCTTGGAATTGAAATCTGATGGCACCGATGAACTCACAACGCCGGTAAACGCTTAAGGGAACCTTTACCATAGTTGCGTTTGTGCGGGTGAGGAAGTTAATTAAGGGGGTTTAATTAAAGAAGTAAATAAAATTGTTGAATCAATTTTATTTCATATCAAGGTGGGTTATTTCTCCCATTGGAAGTTGGTGGTGGGGCCCACATTCACCCAACTTCCCATGTGTGGATAATTGAAAGGGTGGGGCCCACACAAACCCCCCCACCTTTTCAAATCCCATAACTCCTCTTAACCACTCATCTTCCTACCTCCCCATTAACTCACTTTCATTATTTTTTTTGACAACTTGTTATAATTAATAAGGTGAGTTACTTAATTTCAAACTATTGAAATTCAAATGGTTAGGTTGTGTTAATAAAATAAGACTTGGTCTTATTTTATTATTGTTAGAGTTTTTTCCACCTTGAGAGGATTGGGAAGCGTGAAGTCTTCTTCTTCTTAAACCTCGACGAAGAAGGTGAAGAACATCTCAGACTCCGACGAAGAACACCGTTCTTCAACGAGGAACATCTCCGCCGAAGAACGCAACGTCTTCTCCCAACGACGTTAACTCTTCGAACGCACCTCAACGACAACGGAGTCGACGTTATTTTTCCATGACGCCCAACCTCCGCGACGCTCGTCATCCGCGGCTCAATTGTCATGCACCGTTCCTGAACCGAGGTAGGGGTTTTATTTATTTAATTGTTCGTGAATACCAACTTGATGATCTTCGTGGATTAAAACCAATTGTTATAGAATAACGCGAGGGGGTTGGACCTCACAAACACGGCCGATCCTCCTCCTTATTTTCGTGTTGGTTTCTTTGTGGTTGGTACGGGAAAGCGTGGTGCCGTCGCACCATGTGGATTCATGCGGAAGGAAATGCGCGGCGCTGTCGCGCCACGCTGTGGAAAGAAGTTTAAGAACGCGATGCCGTCGTGCCGTGTCGAAGAAAACCGAAGATGCCGCGGCCAGAGCGGGGCCGCGGCGGAGTGGCGTGGTGTCGTCGCACCGCGCCGGACGACAAGGGCCACGGTCGGTTTCGGGCCGCGGCAGAGCAAGGTGACCGGCGACCGGACCGGGCCGCCGGTGTCGGAATTGGAAGGGGACCGGCCACCGCCGGTCCCGTTGATCAAGAACCGGCTGGCTAGGTCGGGCCGACCGGACAGGGAGGAGCCGGGGGAAATAAATTCCCCTGGCCGGCTTCAAACGTCCCCCTTAATTGAGGGAGGGGGGGGGGCACAGTTACACTGGGGGGCAGGCGCCCCCCCCCCCTTGCCGAAACAGCTCGACCAAAGGCCGAGCCAGACAGCGCGCTGGGCGCGCTTTGTCCAGCCGGACCGGTGCCTGGCCGGTCTGCCAGCTAGGGCTGCTCCGGGCTGGGCCGACTCGGACCCGGGGCGGGTCGACCCGGTCGGGGCCGAACGGGAGGTCTCTGGCTGGGTCGGTCCGGGCCCGAAACCCCGGTTTTCAGACCGTTTGGGTTCAATTGCCTATAACTCGGGCTACAGACCTCCGATCGACGCGCTGTCAGCGGTGACACGATCCTTGGATCGAGACGGGAGTTTCTCTATATCGCACTCAAGGTTTCAAAATACTTTGTGTTCGGCCGGGTTGGTTCGTACACGAAACCAACCAGGCCATCGGAGTAGAAACACTCATATCTTGAACTCCGGACGTCCGATTGACGTGTTGTCGACTTGGTTGAGTTCCTCTTAGTGAGACGGATCTTTTGGCATACTCTGCCGAGTTTTGGACGCAGTTGGAGTACGGTCGGATTGGTTTTTCCTTAAAAAGCAACCGTGCCCCTGGAACGAAAAAGCCAATATCTCTCAGACCGGACGTCCGATTGACGCATTGTCTATTGCGTTGAGTTCCTGTTGACGATACAAAACTTTTGGGTACATCAAATTTGGACTATGTGACATTTGATGTATCAGCCTCTCGGCTCGCGGAGCGGAACCTCCCGAACGAGCTTGCTATGTGCGGGAATCCTAGTGCTGGCTGCGACTGCGACTTCGACGACGACTGTGTAGATATCCTCAGTGGATTCGACGGCGACGACTACATCACTCAGCGATCCTACGGGGATCAGTGCTATAGATCCTGTGTGGGTCCGATCCTGTGTGGGCCTTTGCGGGGATTAGTACCTATCGATCCTTTGTGGATCTGACAGCTTAGGTGATTCAGTACTGGTCTTGTATCCTATGTGGGTCCCAGTATAGATGAATCAATGAAGAAAGTTGGTCTTGTATCCTATGTGGGTCCTAGCTGTGCTGGTCTTGTATCCTATGTGGGTCCCAGCTTAGATGATTCAATACTGGTCTTGAATCCTATGTGGGTCCCAGTATAGATGAATCAATGAAGACAGCTGGTCTTGTATCCTATGTGGGTCCGAGCTGTGCTAGTCTTGTATCCTATGTGGGTCCCAGCTTAGATGATTCAAGTACTGGTCTTGTATCCTATGTGGGTCCCAGTATAGATGAATCAATGAAGACAGCTGGTCTTGTATCATATGTGGGTCCTAGCTGTGCTGGTCTTGTATCCTATGTGGGTCCCTGCTTAGATGATTCAATACTGGTCTTGTATCCTATGTGGGTCCCAGTATAGATGAATCAATGAAGACAACTGGTCTTGTATCCTATGTGGGTCCTAGCTGTGCTGGTCTTGTATCCTATGTGGGTCCCAGCTTTGATGATTCGGTGCTGGTCTTGTATCTTATGTGGGTCCCAGCATAGATGAAACAATGAAGACAACTGGTCTTGTATCCTATGTGGGCCCGGCTTAGATGACTCAGTATCTATGCCTGATCATCTCTTTCACCTTTTCGATGATGTATACCTGTGTGAGCTGAATCCTGTTTGCTTTCCTGTGTAAATTGTGTTCTGCTATCTTGTGTGGATTATGTTTTTCTTTCCTGTGTGGAATACGTATACTTTCCTGTGTGGACTGAGTTGTAATTGGGCTCGGAGGTTGGATCGTATTGGAATTGTTGACTTAGGTATATGTATGGGAATATACCTAAGTAGTGTCGGTTGTTACTTCGTGATTGTATCTTTCCTTTGTGGTTTATCCTTTCTGGATTTTGGGAGACCTTCGGGGGTCTCGGGGTCCCTACTTAGTAGCTTATACTCACCCCTTAATGGGCTATGCCCGCACTACGTTGTGTTGGTTGCAGACAACGGACAACGTTGATCGTGGTTGAGGCTTGCAGAGCAGGACGGTACCTGGAGGAGGACCACTGGGCGGGACGTACTCGGAGCGGAAGGCGGGACCTGAGGAGCAGTGGAGCTATCTGTACCCACCCTTCAGGTGGGATTTCCAGTGGACAGCTCGGCGTAGCGGCTTTTAATTTTCAGTTGCTATTTTCCCTTTCGAGTTGTACTTTACTTTCAGTTTGGGTTTGTATTCTAGCCCACTTACTTTCCGCACCTGCATTTGTACTCTGTTTTTACTTAGTGTTTACTTTTTCCACTTGCTTACTCTAAGGTTCTTGTTTACTTTACAAAGGAAATGCCTTCCCTTTTTACCGGGACTTACGCCTTGGTTCTAGTCGCCAGCCCCTGGCATATGGAAGGCGGGCTTGGTGTAGTCACAGCACAGGCCCCGAGGACGGGTCGTGACATTTTAAATATCATTTATACTTTTAAATCACACATTTTATTTATGGTTTAAAATTGAACAATGTAATAATCTTGGGGATCATAGGTCGTACGTATGCATGAGTAACATTTCCATTTATGTTGATCATTATATAAATTAGGTAATTATTATATTACCTTTACATAATTATAATAATATTTTTTAAATCATAATAATCCTAAAAATATACTTATATATATTATACAAGTGATTTTATGAATAAAAATGATTCACATCACTTCGTGGAGGTGACAGTTCACATGTACGCATGGACACCGTTAAAATTTTTATGTGGATATAAATTAAGAATGTAATTGATATATTATTATATTATAATGATAAATATGTCATTAAAATATTACATAAACATTAACACAATCCCTATTACCAGTCCTGAGAAACGGTAATGAAAAATGAACTATATCAGTTCACGAGGCGGTAGTCCGCCTTACACACGAACAAAAAGTCCATTTCCCATTTTGGGAAATTAGATATTGATTGAAGATATTATGTTGAAATAATAAAATATAATTATATTTAGGATAATATATTTATTATTTTATCAATTTATAATAATATTTCATGTAAGATGAATAATAAGTAAAATAGAAATACATAAATAAAAACGTTACCTTTCATTCCGACGATCACATTTGATTAACACCTTAACAACTAAAAGGAGGGTGTTATGCCAAAAACAACAGCTCAATAATGTTGTAAGAGATTATAAAAATGGGTTTAGAGTGATATTGGTTGAACCAAATGTTTTTTATGTGAATATAATTTAGATTAATGAGTTACCTTTTATTGACAAGGGGAGGCAACTCTTGGAATTATAAAAAGTATTAAATTAATATAAATTAATTTTATTTTTCAATGGGTCCAAATTAATTTATTTAGAATACTGGATGCGTATTAATCCTAATATAATCATAAAATGAAAATTAGACATGTTTTTATATTTTTTGAATCCATATCTTTTTGTTTAACCCCTTTTAACTCTTACAATTTTCTGAAGAAATTTTCACTCTAAGAGTAAAATAATTACCATAACTTGTCAAACGTCTAATAAATGTGTCACAAATGAATTTTGTAGACTAATATATACTATTTGGATGATTATTATATATTTACAATTTATTTACTTTTCGTTAAATATTTTATATTTTAAAATATAAATTATTTCAAATTTGCAAGTATTCAGTACATAATTTTTTAAAAAACACATAAAAATATTATTCATTAACAAAAATAATTTAAATAATCCATAAGAATTTAAATTCATGCATATAATATTTTATGGTATCAAATAGTTAAATTATACTTTTTTACATTATTAATATCATTTATTTGATTATTACTTTAATAAATCTATTACTGGAACATCATTGTGTCATAATTAAATTTAATTATTTATTGTCAAAAAGGTATAAGTAATTTATCATGATGTTGATAATAATTATAGAATTCAAATTCTACTTATAGTCGAATTTATTATCTATATAACACTATATTAGAAATTATTTATTTATTAAAAATATGAGTATGATATTTTTAACATATCTTTAAATAAAACATAATAAATTTCATATTCTTACTGAATTGTTTTTAAAAGGTTAATATTTATCCATAAGGTTGATTTTTGTCTAAATCCAATCATCCAATTAATCTAGGACAAGTTTTAGGGTAATTTTATATTTTTATAATATTATTTTTACATTTAATTACCAGATTAATTTTATTCATGGTAAATAAAATACTAAATTTATTATTCACTATAAAGTAAGTTGAATCTATGAGATAAAAATTATCATACTGATTACCAAAATTTAGTTACATTTTTCAAAATTCAATTCATGGAAGTGGATAAATTATTATTAACAGAAATGTCGCAGGTGTGGTGAGAATGAAGGAAAAAGGGGCTTCCAAAATTTCAATAAGTTTTTAAATCTAATTTAAATGTAAATTTTATTCTAATGAACTAAATTGGATTAAATGATAAAATATTAATCCAATTATAATTAAAAACCATTTAAAATAATCACCTAATTATATAATGAAATTAGATTGAAAAGTTATTTTAAATTAAAATGCAGTATTTTTCACTAATCATTAAAATATGAAATTTATCCTAAAAATACAAAAATTCCCCCAAATTAAAAAATTACATCCCTATTATAAAGTTGAAGTTTATTTTTTCAAATAAAATTATAAAAGTGATAAAAAATATATTTAAATTGGGTTTTCCATCAAAAGATAGTAAAAGTGTCTTTTTTGAAGAATATTCCTTTGAGGAATAAAATCAAATTTCCTTCTTATATCATGTAAATAAATTATATTAGATGAATTTTAAAAATAATATTGAATATATATTTCATTAATATAATCTAACAAGAGTGATTTTATTATTTTATAAACATAATTATTCGCACTTAAATAAATTTTCATAAAAACACATTCTTTATAGTAACTTGGTTTTTATTTCCATATATAATTAATTTTTTAACCAATGAATCATTACATAAACATTTAAAAACCTTATTTTCAAAATTTAGTTAATATATTTTATTCCCTCCATTATAATAGCGACATGATACCTGAAAATAAAAATAGTTAGTTGTTTGATTAAGCACTATGTGGCATATCATGTACGCCATCAAACATATTATTTCCATTTAAATACTCCGGATGTTAAATTTAGGATGTAAATAATTACCCTATATTTTTATTCAATGATGATGGTGAAATTCTTTGATTGAAAAAAATAATAATAATATAATAACAATTAAAATGATAACAACCATTAAAAGACCGAAAACTTACCAAATATTATGGGTAGAGTATATATCTACCATAATCACTTGAGTATTGAATTATTAACCATTTGGAGACCCATAGAAATGATTATAGAACTTATAATATTTTATTTAAAGTGATGTTAAAGTTATCACATTCATGTTTTGATAAATATAACATTTTTAATATAGGGTTTCTCAAAATAAATATTCTATTATAAGTACTCATTCTAAATATAGAGGATTTATCTTCATTATATTTTTTTTTTGAATTTTTAACTCAACATATATGTATATTAATTAATGACACAAAATTATTGTAGTAATTATTTTATGAATAAACAGATCAAATAAATGTTATTATAATTATTAAAATAAATTTATTTTCCAGATGAACCTGAATACTTGAGTATATAATAAAATATTTTTTTGAGGTTAAAATTTTATCATGATATTTTTAAAAATACCTGAAATCAAATTGTCAAAATAGCCACTATTAATATTTTGTCAAAATAATGTTTTATTAAATTATTTAAAAATCATAAAATATTTCAAAAAATATAAATTAAATATAATATGGTTGAAAATTTTATAACTTGTTCATTTATTTTATAGTTAACAATAATTAGAAAAAATTATACTCTTTTAATATTAGAACTTGTGTTACATTAGTTAAAATTAAAATTGATTAAATAAGGGTTAATTAAAAATGAATCAATTTAAATTGATAGAAAAATAATTATAAAATTTATTGGTTAATGATATTAAAAAATTATCTCATATAATATTCTAAAATATGACATTTTAGATGTTTTTTATTGAGTTTCATTTTATTATAAATTAATATTTTTAGAGATTCCAAAAGTTCTGTCACCTTAATTATGAATGGGAACCTCCTCCATCATTTCATAACTTCACATTGAGACTTCAAGATCATCCCCTCCCTATATAATTTCATTATAAATATTCCTAGGAAAATTATAGATGTTATGGTCTTATCAAATGATAAAATATAGGGCCTTTAAGAGTATCACTAGAGGGATCTCATCAAAGAAGATGGAATCTCCTCTAATGATTATTTCTAAATTATTTCACCTTATACATCATATTCCTAAATTGTATCCATCATAATGTAATAAATAAAGTATGATTTATATTATTATATTTTATTATGACTATTCAATGACCATATTTTACTTTTTATCAATACTTCAAAAACTAAAATCACAACGCGTGTGTACGTACGACCTACCATATACATGATGTTGTGTAATCTATTTTTCACCACCACTTTTAATTGGATGGGTATAATTATGGAAAAAATTGTTAAATGTTTTTGTTATAACATTATATTTAATATGGAACAAATTATATACCATAAAATTCCATACAATTTTGCAATTAAAGGAATGATATCGCCGCTCTTGCATACGTAAGACTTACCATCTCAACAACATGATGCAATTCATTCAATAAGACATCCATTAATGAATGATTATATAAATTAATATAATAAATAATTATCATATATATTATATTATTATAATTACTAAATTTTTATATGAAAAACCAATGAAGAATAAATTGGACTTATAAGATAATCTAGACATAGAAAAATGAAGCAATTAATGCCCAAAAGAAGTGTAAAAATAAAATAATATTAAACAGTTGATAATATGATCATATATGATATCGTAAATATAAATATGGTTCTAGAATAAGTTTATAACACTCTTTAATACATTATAAAACATTTTCCTGATATATACATAGGTACCCATAACTAAGGTAAGGGATAATTTCAGAATCTCATTTTTATCCGAGATTATTCATACGTAAGTATTTATTTAGGTATATGTATAATCAATGTTTATATTTCATAAATATGATTTATAAAATATTATTTTTTATTCTTCTAATATTTTTTAAATTAATTCTTATCCATTTGGGAATACTTACTAAATGATTTGAAAGGAATATTTTGTTATTCATTATATGAGGTACTTTGTGACTACTTTAAAAAATATAAATGAAAAAGGATTTCATTTAACTTATACAACATGAAAACATTTCTTTGATTTCATATTTATTTATTTCAAAGAGGCTTACCATACAATATTATAAGGTTATTTTAAAGGAAAATGTTTTCTTTTATATGTTTCTCTGCATTTCAAGAAAGAAAAACATTTTCAATGAAGAAAGGGTATTTTCCTCATGAATTATTTTTATGTAATCTCTCAAAATTATTTTCAATAAAATATTTTTATGTTACATATGATTTAATTAGAATATGTTTCCAGTGTACTTCCCTTATTATTCCAATTATTTGGACAGTGTTTACGATGGAATGATAACTGTGAAACACATTTCTTTTAAATGGGTTATGTTAAGATTAAATGATTTTTAAGAAACCCATTTATTGTGGGTTATGATATGATTAATTATTAATTTTCTTCAAGAAAACATATGTATGAATTTCATTATATGATGAGTGGGACCTATACATCCCTTTAATGCATTACGTAAATATTTATATCTCATGAGATAGATAAAATTTCAATGGGGAATGATATTAGTTCAGTAATATTGGGTTGAAATGGTATGTAAAACATTTTTAGTAATATAGGGCTGGAACAAGGAGTGAAATCAGTTTGGTAAAGGAACTTTTCTACTATGATTGAAATTATTTTTTTCCCATGTGTTTTCTAAAATTCGATGTTTTATGCTAAATTTATTCTTTTCTGATTTATGTATTTATAATTTTTATGACTGAAGATTATGATATTTAATATACAAGGAGCAATTTTCATATTATTACACCATTACATTTATTTTTTTATTCGTAACTCCTTTTTTTATCCTTATTGAGAATTTGAGCTCAGACTTTCTTATTTTTTGTTTCATGAAATTTATTCAGAATGTCTTTGGGTAGGATTACTAGATGGGATGATCTCTGAGGGACACGTTGATTATCTTTCACTAGATTATATGTTTGTGTTCCATTTTTTTAGTGGAACTAAACTAATAAAGTATTTATGGGATAGTTTTTGTAATGTATTATGTATTCAATTAAAGAAATTTAATGTCCATGTACGTCATGATTGGATCATTATAGTTGGTGTCAATGCAAAGGTTTAGTTATTCTTTGGGAACTAGGTTGAGAAAACATTAGTGAGATTAATAGCGATATTTCTAAGCATGAGTCTAGGGATGTCTCTAAGGATAAGTTAATGTATAGGTTACACTCCATGAATTTTGGTTAAGATCATAGTTAAACTAGGATTAAATATAAGATTTTTGAGATTGAATGTACTTCCCATTGATTTTGATGTTTTTATAGTATGAATTTTATTCTCAGAATATTCTTTTTGTGTTTTAGAAAATGGATGGAAACCAAAGGAACAATGTTAATGATGAATGTAATTAAGAAATAATGATTTTAATATAGAATAACCAACTATTATGGGAGACTGAATGAAAATTATTATCAGTATACTTTCAAAATATAGGAATTATTCTGGAATTACAAAAGAGTAGAGAATCGATCAACATTCTATTGAGTCCTTCTTGAGGATACGTCCACCTTCTTGCAGTGGGTTTTCTATTCCACTTGTTTATGAACAATGGATCAGTACCAATGAAAATATATTTTTAATCCATCATTATTCAGAACAAGAAAAATTGATTTATTTTTTTAATTATAAGATGGTGAAATAGACTACTAGTGGACTCTAATCAAGAATACGAGGCATTAAGATGGAATTGAATCCCCGAGGTGAGAGGAGTTTAGGAACATATTTTTAAATTACTACTTTCCTCATATTGTTCATACAAAGATGGAAATGGAGTTCCATGAGATTTAGAAATATGAAAATGAATCTATTGATATATATGATAAAAATTATACAAGAATTGAATGGTATGCTTCTGGCATTATCATCCAACCTGAATGTAATGTTGATCGATTACTTAGGGGCATAAAACCATGACTTTAAAAGGATTTAGCCATAATAGAATTTTGTAGTTATGAATTTATTGTGTGTTGTTTTATCAAGTTAGAAATAGAAGTTGGGGTTATATATCAACATCACAATTTTGAAAAGAAATGGAAGATGGAGATCATGAGAAACTCTCAAAAGCATGGTGAAAATAAGATAAGAGTTTCCTTATGCTCAAATTGTAATAAGAAGCGTCATGAAGATTCTCTTTGTAAATTTTTTATGTTTTGAAAGGAAGGTCATTTGGTAGTTGAGTAAATATTTAATGGAAAAAAGATAGATAATTATATTAATAGATAATAGGATATATAGAGTAAAAAAATGACAATTCAATGCTACAAGTGAAAGGAAATGTGGTAATTATGATAACCAATTCCCTAGTCTAAGTGTCATCGATGATGATCGATGACCAAAACCTTTTAGGGCCAAAGGAAAAGTAAAATTGCATGTGGTAACTATTGGGAATGTAGCATGTCACAATGAAGTGGTGGAATGATTGATTTTTTATGTAATGGGATTCAGGAATAATGTTATAGTATAACTTTTACATTATTTTGGAATAATAAAATATCTATGTATGGGTCCTTTGTGATTTTTTCCATATGTATTTAAGAGTATATGATGGGTGGTATTGGTAACCATGAGAAGTGAATCATATATTTTTGGAAAACATATTAAGGGATGAATAACCCTTAATTTGTGTATAATGTTTTGGTAAGTAAATAAAGAGGTGTTTGACAGTATTAATTTAATTCGGAAAAATATGATGAAAAAGTGATTTATGATATAATGGATGGATTATATAGATTTTTTTATGGATATATGGAATAAAGAAAGAGTTATATTTTGTATTCAAGCATGTTTTCACTATGGTTGTATAGTAATTTAGGTCATTACTATATTTTAAAAGAATATAAGGTAATGATATTTACTTGCCTGGTATCTAAAAATTAATAGCTTCATTATGTTGAAAATGAACTTTTGATTTTGGAAAATTGGTGACCATAATTTAAATGTTTTGGATTTTAATATTTTTTAAGGATCATAAATGAATTAATTTATCAAATAAATTTAATTGAATTTTGTATAAGGTTTTAAGGATTAAAGTATTATCTTTGAATATGAGGATTTATGTATATTGGATAAATTTTGATAACCTTTTATTGAGATGTTAAGACAAATGGAAGAACCTATCATAATATAGATCCCATGATCTGCTAATGATTCAGGGATGAAAAATTAATCATCATTTCTTGGAATAATAGATGGATTGGAAATTAATCAAGGATCAAAAAAAATAAGAAGCCTTCCTGAAATCAAGAAAGTATTGCTTCTCATCAAAATTATTAAAATATACGGAAATACCCAAAAACCAAAAAATATTATCCTGATATCTTTTTTTCAAATGAATCAAATAGACCCTTAAATTATCACATTTTTATGGCCTTTTTATTTTTATATATTTTATAACCTTGTCCTCTATCACTCTACATCAGAACATGATAGTTTTATTTATTATCCATGTGCATGTTTTCATTTTCCACCTAAGTTATCATACGTGGAAAGCTAGTGAAAATTTACTTTGGTTAGACATTATGTGTATATGTTTCCTTTTTAAAATTTAGTTGTATTATTCGTTTATATGATATGAGTTTATAGGAAAGAAATATTCAAGTGTTAATCCTTTTATAACACAGATGAATTTCGAGGGAGAAATTTATTTTAAAGGGGGTAGAATTTTACACCCTGGGATTTTATTTAAAAATATTTTTTATTTATTTTATGTATTTTGATTTAGCCTGCACCAAGATAAGTTGGAGATACATGAAAAAATATCTTATATTATTGTATATGCAACACTATGCTTGGATTTTGTTACACATAATTTATAGTTTTTTTGACTGATTTCATTTCTAGCATTACTGAGTTTAAGAGAACACCTAAATATTATTATGTTAGCTAATAACCGAGTCATTATAATGGAGTATATGAATAGTATTAACAAAATTTTGAAAATATGTTTTAAACATGTATATATAAATAATTATTGTGTGAGAAATTAATTATAAATAAAAAGTAGAACATTTTCAATAAAATATGAAATGTTTTTCTAAAAATATTTAAACAGAAATAATTGATTTTATTAATTAATAAAATAACTCATGATAGATTTTGTTAAATAAATATATATTTAATATTTTTATTTTATTCATTTTATTGTTTAAAATTATTCTTATACATTTCCTGGACATGATATAAGAAAAAAAATTCAATTCCTTAAAGAAAATAATTATTTTTAAAAAATTTAGTTTTCCCTCCTTTTGATGATGACGACATTTTAAATCCAATTATTGATAATATTTTATATTTTATTTGATGATATAAACTTCTTATTTGAAATATAAGTATAAAAATTATCTTCTCCTGTGGTTTTGGTGTTTTTCTGATAGGTTTCATGTTTTTAGGAATAGTTAAATAATAATAATTGAAAAGTACATTTTTTAAAATAATTTATATTGTTAAATTATATATTTTAATGGGTTTAAAGTATAAATAGATTATATTTAAATTATTTAATATAATTTAGGTTATTGGAATTAATTTTACAATGAATTTTTATGTAAAAACATTTCAATGTTTTGCATATTTTAACTCTTAAGACTCATTTTTTCATTCCAACACTGGGATAACATTTATACTAATTACAGAAACTTATGTGTTTTGGATTATATAAAATAGATTTCATATTTTTAATTAGTGTCACCTAATTATATAAATATATTTCTTTTATTTAAGGGTGTTAAGAATAGTATCATCAGTAATTTTTTATTATTACGGTTAAAAGGTAAATTAGGTAATAAAATGTAAAAATAAAATTGTAAAACAACCCTTTCACTTGCCCTAATATGATTGGACGAGTGCTTCTTGATCTAAATTATCATTGGGTGTAAATGGTAACATTTGAAAGCCACTTGGATAAGATTTTACATTTAATATATTTTATTTAAAGAAAAGTTAAATATGTCTTACTCACATTTTAATAAATATATCATTTTAAAAATAAGGTTACAAAAAATCCATGTTCAAATATAAATATTTATTTTAATTATAAAATCATTTTCATTATCATGTTAATTTTTTAGGATATAAATAATTAAATTATATTCTTATACAATGATGATGTATAAATTATTTAACAGTTGAAAAACCAATAAAATAATTTTAATTAAAATTATAATAACCATTATAAGACAAAAAAACATGACGAAAGATTGTTGGTAGATTATATCTAGACAATATTAATCCATTTTTAGAATTATTGACCATTTTTAGCGACATGGAAAAGAATGTGACACATATAATATTTTATTTAAAGTGATGTTAAAGTTGTCACATTTATGTTTTAATAAATATAACATTTTTATGTAGGATTTTAAAGAATATATATTTGAATATAATTATTATTAATATGTCTATTTGTTATATATTAATCATATAATTTTATTTTTATTTATTATTTGACAAACAAGTATATTAAATATTGAGACAAAATTGATGTAAAAATTATTTTATTAATGGAAATATCAAAGAAATGTTATTAAAATTATTAAAATAAATTTATTTTGAGATAAATAATGTGATCAGTGAAATTTATAGATGACCATGGCCCATTAAGAATATAATAAAATGTTTTTTTTGATGTTATAATCTGTTTATGTTGTTTTTAAAAAACCGTGAAATGAATAGTGTTAAAATGGACACTATTGATATTTCATCAAAATAATGTTTTATTTATTTATTTAAATATAATAAAATATTGTAAAAAATATAAAATTATTGTGATATGGTCTATAACATCCTTAAAGATTAATTTATTTTATAATTGGAGTAAAATAATTAAAAATATACACTTTTAATATTGATAACTTTGTTAGCGTTGTTAAAAATAAAACTGAATAACTAACGGTTAATTAAAATGATAATCTTTATATTAATATAAAAACATGTATAAAATTTATTGGTAGATAATATTTCAACCATATATTATCTAAGAGTAAAAAATATAACATTTTTAAAGGTTTTTAATGGGGTTTTTTATTTTATAATTTAATATTTTTAGAGATTCTAAAAGTGCCCCTCACCTCAATTATAAAAGGGAACTTCCCCCTAATTTCTTCATGTCACATTGAGCCTTAAAGCTCAGAAATACCCTTCACATTTCAATTTTCAATATCCTTAAAAATATTATAGATGTTCTTTTCCTCTCAAAAGAATAACTCTAGTTCCCTTAAGAGGAGATCTAGAGGGGGCTCGTCAAAGAAGAGTTAATCTCTTCTACTGATTTTTTTCTAGATTATTTATTCTTTTACTTAAACTTCCTGGGTTTTTTAAATTATAATGTAATAACTCCAATATAAATTATATGATGGTTTTTTTGTATTATTATTTTTTAATATCCACATTACACCTTCTATTTATCCTACGAAAAATGAAATCACCACACATGTGTTTGTACGACCTGTCTTCTTTACACCATGGTGAAAACAATTTTCACCACCCGTTTTACTTGGATTGGTTTATTTATGGAAATAATAATTACAAATGATGATTATAACATGATATTTATTCTGAAACAAAATATATACCATTCAATTCCATACAATATCACGATTAGGGGAATGATATCGTCGCTCGTGCGTACATATGACTAACCGTCTCCACGACGCGTTGCAATTCATTCTCCACGATCTCCAATATAGAGTGATTATATAAATGTATATAATGAATAAATATGATATATATAATATTATTTTTCTTATAAAATCCTTTATAACTCTAACCTATGATGAATAAATGGGACATATATGATAAACCATGCATAAAAAAATGAAGCAATTAACGCCTGAAAGAAGAGTAATAATGAAATATTATTAAACGTTTGGTAATATGATTATATATGATATCATAACCACAAATATGGTTATATAATAAGTTTATCACACTATATAATCTAGTATAAAATATTTTATATAACATATAAAGTAACCCATACCTATGGTAAGTGATAATTTCACAATATCATTTTTATCTAAGAGTGTTCATACATAAGTATTTACCAGGGTATATTTACCATCCATGTGCACCATTAATAAATATACATTATAAAATATTATTTATATTATTCTAATATTTTTAATGTCATTTATACACATTTTAATCCTTATAGTATGGTATGAAATGAATTTTTTGTGGTTTTCAATGGGAGGTACATTTTGACTTTTCCGACCAAAGTATGAGAAGAATGTTTTCATTTAACTTATATGACAGAAAATGTTTTTATAATTTCATATCTATTTTTTTAATTAAAGCACCCCTTACAATGTTACAAGTTTATTTTTGAATAATTATTTTAAATTTTTCATGTAATTTTAATAAAGGAAAACATTTTCAAAGAAGAAATAATATTTTCCTCAAGAATTATTTTCAGGTAATATCTCAAAATAAATTTTCATATAAAATAATTTTCTTGAGTTTACACATGATTTAATAGGTATATGATTCAAATATACTATCCTTAATATTACTATGATTTGTTTTATATTTATTATGGAATGATGACTATGAAACACATTTCTTTTCGATTGGATATCTTATGATTGAATGATGGTTAATAAACCCATATATTTTATGGTTTATGATATAATGGATGATTTATGTTCTTGTAAAAAAATATGTATTTATATCATTATGTGATGGTTTTGACCTATATCTCCCTCAAATCCTTGGGGTAATGATCTATATCTAATGAGATAAATATTTCTAGAATAATAAATGGTCTTAGTTCCATAATACAGGTATGGAAAGGTATGTAATGCCAATTCAGTAATACAACGATGGAATGGGGTGTGAACTCAGTTCAAAAAAATA
Organism: Viscum album; assembly: GCA_963277665.1. Taxonomy (NCBI): domain Eukaryota; kingdom Viridiplantae; phylum Streptophyta; class Magnoliopsida; order Santalales; family Viscaceae; genus Viscum; species Viscum album. The sequence continues at coordinate 662,243,442 of OY728140.1, forward strand.
ATTTTCCCACTATGATAGAAATTATTTACTCTGCTTATGTGATTCTAAAATTCCATGTTTTATTTTAAATTTTTTATTTAGTGATTTATGTCTTATTAATTTTTATGACTCATGATTTTGATCTTTGATATACATGGTATAATTTTTATATTATCATAACCATTTGTTAATGTTATGATTTATAACTCCTTTTTTTACCCTTAATGAGTATTTTTCCTCACCCTTTATTATGTTTTAGTTTACATAGGTTATAAAGAATGTTTTTTGGTAGGAGTAGTAAAGGGGAAGATCATTGTAGGAGAGATTTAAGATATTTCACTGGACTATATATTTGTGTTCCATGTTTCAAAAGGAAATATACTAAAAAATTATTTAGGAAACTATTTGGGTGATATGTTAAGTAGTTCTCAAATGTAATGTAAAAGTACATCAAGATCAAGTCTTTACACATAACACGGAAAATGATCATATCATTGAATTGAGAATTAATAAATTGAGATATTATATAAAACAAATTTAAATCCATAACAAATAATTAGAAATACATTATAAAAAATATGAAGAATAATTCACACAGAATCATAACATAACAAAGTCAATGGAAAAGAGTTATAACCCAAAAAAATAAAATTTAGTTGAGAAACATTGTACCACTTGGTAACAATCATGTCAAATACCCCTATATGTAATAAATAAAATTTAAAGGTAAAATTCCATGATATATATATGATTAATTACATAACATGTAAAATGTATAGTATATAAACCACACAATATAACTGCAGTAAATCATTTTTTCCCTTTTTAAAGCAGGTTTATGGGTTTCTGGTACCTCAACATACAACTAAAACACAAACAAGTGAAACTTACACATCAAAGTAACCTAACATATCACTACACCCCATGTAAGATCCATCTTCTTCAGTATATGATTTCCAATATGGATACCTCTAATAGATTACACTTTGAACCCGACTCCTAAGAAGATCAAGACCGGGTTGCTCTGGGGATGATTCTTGACCACACAACCCTTTTTAAAATCCACAGTCACCTCACTGTTCCATTTAGAAGCCGATCTGGTCCGCATCAGCCGCAGAATATAAGAACCATGGTTTTTGAAACGTGTCAAAATCACGACCGAGTTTGAATTTTTGACCGGTTTCTGAGGAAACTGGAGAAAATGGGAAGTTTCTGGAAATTTCCAGACTACACGCCATGTACATTAAGTACACGCCATGTATGTGTAGGCGAGTGACAAGCCGTGTGCTCGCTGAGTACATGGAGGGTGATGACGGTGTTGTAGTTTTTTTACTACACGACGTGTAGTTTTGAACACGCCGTGTATACCCCCTACCGTGTGAGGCCATACATAGCGTGTAGACCTGTTGGTCGGGTAAAACCAGGGATATGCCCTGTTCCCTTTAGACACGTTGTGTAGTCTAGCCGTGTATAAGGGAACCATATGGCATGTGGGTATGTCGGTGAGGAAGAGAAGAGGAACCCTGTACATGCCGTGTACCCAGAGGTACACACTGTGTGCTCATGTCGATAGGTTCGGAAAGTAAGTCGGCAGAATCCTGTCGTCTTATGAACAGATTAAATGTACTATACATTGTGTGTAGTCCTAAAGTACACGCAATGTAATTTTTTTTCACTTAAAACGGGAAGTAGCCTCGTATTGAGGCAGAACCTCATTCCCTCCACCCGGATATGCGAACCAGGATAGCCGATCCCCTTTTCTCCTCCCGATCGTTTGTCTAAGACCTGATTCGAGCTCTAATTAGTGCGTTTGAACCCCCTCGGTAAGGCCTCAATTACACTTTGGCTGTTTTGTCTAATTTTCATTCGAGAATAAGTTATAGGTGTTTGAACGGTATTGAATCTTTTGTAGATTTACTGAATTTTAGACCGAATTGGCGACAGTTACCAGAGGAGTAGCGTCGTACGAGTCTCAGGTAGGTGGTGCATACTTCTTTTTGTGTGTTCGTGGTTGTTTGGGTGATGCGGGCTTCAGCGCATTTTCGAGTATTTTGAGAAGGACTCGTTTTATCTACTTTTTCATATTTTATTTCTTATGGGGCCTCTGGGATGCTTTTGGGTATGCCCGGTTACTAGTTTGAGTGAGCAGGGCCGGGTGAGGGGTCATTGCTCATCGGGGAATTTTGGCCAGGGAATGCCAAAGTGGTTTTAACTGAAATGTTAATATTATAAACTGCTAGTTTAATTTAATAATGTTTGATATAAATTGTTAGAGGCATTTAAGACCTTATTGCTAGTATGGGACGACACCTGGTAGAGTGCAATTCAACTGTTTAGTTTGTTTTGCCAGTTTATGTTCTCTGTTTAAATATGTTATGTATGAAATTGATGGTTTTCATCTACTGGACCCTTTTTGGTTTGTGTTGGGCTTGGACCGGTTACGCTTGAGTGATGTTGATCACCGTTTGGGGCTTTTCCCAGGTTACCTTGGGTGGTTTTGACCATGGGATTGGGCGTCATGGACGTCGGCTTGAGGCAGTACGACTGTCAGGTTGGGCATGGCCCGAGATACTAGAATTGCGATGCCATCGGACTTGGGTGAAATGGTCGCAGGGACACGAGGTTTCAGACGTGTTGGTGGCTTAGGACTATTTTGGTGATTACCGATCACCCAGGACGTGAGTAGGGTGCACACAGAGATACTCCGTGATGAGGTGTTTTGACCACTCGTGTGGGTAGAGGCCCCCATATTTGCGGTTAGGTATTCTGGTTGGGGGTGCTAACCATAGAAAGCCATGTGGGAGGTGAGGAGCCTTCAGGGAATGGGCGTGCCTTCAGGACGTTGGTACTTGAGACACGAGGTGTTATGTGGCACATGGTGCCGGGTTACACGACATATATTCCGGCATTGGCCGAAGCAGGTGACACTCCATGGTGGATGTTGAGCACCAGTGGAGTTTGTGTTTATTTGTGCATTGTATTGTTTACTGCTTTTCTGAGAAATACATTACTGCTTAAACCCATATATTTGGTATGCACCGTTGGGTGGTATCCTACTGAGATTTGTCTCACACCCTGCATGGGCCCTTCCGGACGTGTGAAGACTTTATGGATTTATGTGCAGGAAAGAGGCCAGCTTTTAGAGCAGGGCTTTGTTAGTTGTTTCATGGAGATGGTATGGACCTTGAGGTCATGCCTAGAGGGGTTTACTTTGTTTTGTTTACTTTTCTGTATCTGCATGCTTACTTGTTGTAGCTACTGTTGGTTAAACATTGGCACCCTCTTTTATATTCAGTTGAGTATGACTTTCTTTGGATGCATGTTTTAATGTTCTGCAGTAGTTACATGTTATCAGCATGCTGTTGTGTTTATTTCTATTGCTGTTATTATATTTACTGCTTCCGCTGTTTATCTATATTGTTTATGTTTCCTCTCTATGGGTCTGATTCGAGTCTGCTGAGTCTTTCTTCCGCTGCATCTGTACTGTTATACTCGGACCAGTACCTTTCTTATGATCCTCCGAGAGGGTATAAGATTTCCACTATACCTGACAGACCCTCAATTCTAGTCGAAATCCTTTGGCATTCAGGGAGTTTTGCCTAAGGTAGTGACACCCGACCCGTTCGGCACTGTTCGAGTGGCTGGCCGGGTCCGGGTCGTTACAAAGTGGTATTAGAGGAGTTCTTGACATGGATTTGGTAGCAGTGTTTTCCTTTTACTAATGAGTTTGAGGATTCTCGTTTCATCTGCTGGTTTTACGATTTGGGATATGGTAGATTGGAGATAGTTTGTTACAGGGACTGGGTTTCTAGATTGTGCTTGGGTGCCTGCCGCCCCAGGTACGTGGGATGGATGTAGTTTCCACGGGTGGGAATTGATGTTTGCTTTTTTTCTCAGATTACAGTTTATTTGATTTCCACCTCGGTGGCTCACTTGGTGTGTGATGTTCGTGATTGTGATATGTGACCCTTGAACCGATATGGTAAGGGAGAATTGGACCTTGGCCAGTAAGACAAGGCTACTTTTCTTGGATTTTGATAGGCACATTTTAGGGTATTTCAATTTCATAATTACATGTATGCTTTGTGAATTGATAATGCCATGGGAATGAAATATCAGTTATCATGCTTTATTTGCATTGAAATGTACTTTGGTGAAATTCCCAGTAGAATTTCCAGATTTGAAATATTTATACCATGCTTTATATTCTATATAATTTCATGTCGCAGGATAATTGAGTCTGGATCTTATGAGAGAAGTAAGGTACTATGGTTGAGGCAGTTTAACTGTCAGGATTGGGCGACTTGGTCGTCAGAATTGAGGCAACATTGGTTGTCAGGACGTGCATAGCCCAAGGTACTATTGATACTTGGCTCTGTTGAGGGCGGTTAAGGAGGCCATGAGGCCAGGATGCCGTGGGGCATGGGTTGTGGTGGGGGGGAGTAAGGGTAGTTGTTATGAACATCCTTTTGCTACTTTCCTTATCTGCGTAGAATATATAATTATAAATATGTATGGGATATCTGGTCATTTATGGTATTCAACGGGTTACTCCTTTACGACTCGATGGAGCATTAGGCAGGAGATGGTACAGTGCCGCATGATTAGGGTCAGAATTCGGTACAGAAAGAGCATAAGCCGTAGGTACACGGCTCAGGGACAGGATCAGGTTCAGGATCCAGTGCAGGCAGGACAATAGCCGGGTTTGGCATTGTTTGGCAAGTGGCTTGACGAGCAGCTCCGAGCTACCCTGGTAAATGTCTTGCAGGGGATTGATGGAGGCATGCAGGGTATAGAGCCTTCTATGGCATATCTGACGAGGGAGTTCCAGTCGTAGAACCCGCCGATTTTTCAGGGTGAGGGTGGTCTGTAGGAGGCTGAGAACCGGATAGAGAGAATGCAGATGATTTTCAAGCACCTCGAGATTCCCCCAGGGCAGAGGGTCAAGCTGGTGACGTACATGATGAGAGGACCGGTGAAGTGTTGGTGGGACGTATAGGTACAGGATCGTAGGAATGAGGGACTGTCTTGGAAGGACTTTGATGACAGGTTCTTTGAGAACTTCTATCCAGAGACACCGAGGGTAGAGAGAGCTCAGGAGTTCTTGAGTCTTCAGTAGGGGGATATGTCTGTCATGGACTAGGCATCTACATTCACAGAAATGTCTCTCTTTGCACCGGGTATGGTGAGCGATGACACAGCTAGGGTGAGGCGCTTCAGGGATGTATTACAACACGCAATTCAGGTCCAGGTGAACATATTCAGGCTGAGCTCCTTCTTAGAGGCGGTGAACCAGGTGCTCATAGCCGAGGGCAACGAGAGAGAGAAATCTCGCTTGGTTAGGGAGACATCTTTAGCTGATGGTTCATTCAACAAAAATCGAGGACGAGATGACTTACACCAGGGCAGTCGGGCTACGGATTCTGCTAGACCACCTCGTTGGAGTTCTTCAGTGATTTGCTTTTAGTGAGGACAACCAGGACATGTTCGGGCACAGTGCGATAGAACTCCGAAGGAGTGCTGGGCATGTGGACAGGACATGCATCTGGAGAGGTTTTGCAGAGAACCTTTTCAGATAGCTAGCAGGCAGGGACCAGGACAGACTATAGCATCTTTAGTTGGATCGGGTTCGGTACCCGGTGAGGGTATTCGAGGTTTAGCTATGCGCGGAGGTCGTGATAGAGATGGTTGGACCCAGCTGAAGGGTCAATGACCGGTGACTGGAGCAGCATCGGGAGGTCAGGCATCAAGAAGCCGTGTTTCAGGCCAAGTGCATGCCGTGGAGCTACCAAAGGCTGGGAAGGCTAGTGAGACGATGACAGTTAGAGGTACACTGCGGTGTGACCGTGATATTCATGTTTCCTTTTTGGAATGACCTGTAGAGGTATGTCTGTTTTGAGTGCACGTAGTGCACATGATCTTTGTGGACTGACTAGATGCTAGTCAATGGGATTGGCACCATAACGGGTGCATGATATATATATATATATAAATATATGTATGAGATGTGTAGCATCAGGGTATCGAGGATGCATGTTACTTCAGGTGCCTTGGGCATCGGGGCATCGAGGATGCGGGTTACTTGAGGTGCTAGGCACTAGGACCTCATGGAGGTGGACACCGATGCAGTGCAGGTTATGTTGGGTGTTGGAAGCGACACAGAACCACCAATGGGGCACAGGGGTAACGATGCGTCATGAGAGGACTATGCATCTGGAAAAAAAGTTAGTAAACCTTGGTTGCTTTGAGATTTGTTGGTTGAGACCGAGTAGGAAATTCCTAAGGTGGGGAGCCCCTTGAGGAACATATCCAGAACCATGAGACCGGTGGAGTTCATATTGTTTAACCAGGATGGGTGTGTTCAGTGCCATCTCCGAGTTTTGTTCGGTAGCTCGGGGCAAGCTATGTTAAGGTAGGGAGTTTGTAAGAACCTGGGTTTTTGGAACGAGTCAAAATCCGGACCCTGTTTGAATTTTTGACTGGTTTCTGAGGAAACTGGAGAAAATTGGATGTTTTTGGAAATTTCTATACTACATGCTGTGAACTTTATGTATACGCCGTGTATGTGTAGGTGAGTGATCGGCCGTGTGCTCGCCGGGTACATGTCGTGTGATGACCGTGTTGTAGTTTCTTACTACACAGCGTGTAGTTTTGAACACGCCGCGTATACCCCCAACCATGTGAGGCCATACATGGAATGTAGGCCTGTTGGCCCTGTAGAACCAGGGACATGCCGTGTTCCCTTTAGAAACGCCGTGTATTCTAGCTGTGTATAAGGGAAACACATGGCATGTGGGTATGTCGGTGATGAAGAGAAGAGGAACCCGGTACACGCCATGTACCCAGAGGTACACGCCGTGTACTCATGTTGGCAGGTTCAAAAAGTAAGTCGATGGAATCCTTCCATCTTATGAATAGATTAAATGAACTATACACGGTGTGTAGTCCAAAAGTACACACCGTGTACTTTCTTTTTCTGCTTAAAATGGGTAGTAGCCTCGTTTGAGGCTGAACCTCATTCCCTCCATCTGGATACGCGAACCTGGCTGGCCAAACTCCTTTTCTCCTCCGAATCATTCGTCTGAGACCCGATTCGAGCTCTAATTAGTGCGTGGGAACCCGCTCGGTAAGGCCTCGATTCCTCTTTGTCTATTTTGTCTGATTTTCATTCGATAATATGTTATACATGTTTGAAAGGTATTGAATCTTTTGTAGATTTACCACGTTTTAGACCGAATTCGCGGCTATTACCGGAGGAGTAGTGTCGTACGAGTCTCGGGTAGGTGGTGCATACTTCTTTTTGTGTTTTCGTGGTTTTTTGGGTGACGCAGCCTTCGGCGCATTTTCTGGTATTTTGAGGGGGACCTGTTTTATCGGATGTTTCATGATGTATTGCTTATGGGACCTCTGGGATGCTTTTGGGTATGCTCGGTTACCAGTTTTCGTGAGCAGGGCCGGGTGAGGGGTCTTTGCTCGTCGGGGCATTTTGGACGGGGAACGCCAAAGTGGTTTTCACTGAAATTTTAATGTTATAAACTGTTAGTTTAATTTATTGATGTTTGATATAAATTGTTAGAGGAATTTAAGACATCAGTGCTGGTATGGGACATCACCTAGTAGATTTCAATTCAACTGTTTAGTTTGTTTTGCCGGTTTATGTTTTCTGTTTAAATATGTTATGTATGAAATTGCTGGTTTTCATCTACTGGACCCTTTTTTGGTTGTGTTGGGCTTGGCCTGGTTACACTTTAGTGATGCTAATCACATGTTGGGGCTTTTCCCGGGTTACTTTGGGTGGTTTTGACCATAGGATTGGGCGTCATGGATGTCGGCTTGAGGCAGTATGACTATCAGGCGGGGCATGGCCTGGGATACTAGGATGGAGATGCCATTGGACTTGGGTGACGTGTTCACAGGGACACAAGGTGTCAGACATGTTGGTGGCTTAGGATTATTTTTGTGATTACCCCTCTCCCGGGACTTGAGTAGTGTGCACTTATAGATACTCTGTGATGAGGTGGTTTTGACTACTTGTGTGGGTAGAGGCCCCCGTAGTTGCGGTTAGGTATTTTGGTTGGGGGTGCTTGCCGTAGAAAGCCTCGTGGGAGGTGAGGAGCCTTTAGGGAATGGGCGTGCCTTCGGGATGTCATTACTTGAGACAAGAGGTGTCAGGTGGCATGTGGTGCCAGGTTACACGGTAGAGATTCTGGTGTTGGCCAAAGCAGGTGACACTCCATGGTGGCTGTTGAGCACCAGTGGAGTTTGTCTTTATTTGTGCATTGTACTGTTTACTACTTTTCTGAGAAATGCATAACTGCTTAAACCCATATATTTGGTATGCACCGTTGGGTGGTATCCTACTGAGATTTTTCTCACACCCTGCACGGGCTCTTCGGGACGCGTGCAGAATTTATGGATTTATATGAAAGAAAAGGCCAGCTTTAAGAGATGGGCTGCGTTAGTTGTTTCATAGAGATGGTATGGACCTAGAGGTCATGCCTAGCTGGGTATACTTTGTTTTGTTTACTTTTCTGTATCAGCATGCTTACTTGTTGTAGCTACTGTTGGTTAGCCATTGGCGCCCTTTTTTATATTCGGTTGACTATGACCTACTTTAGATGCATGTTTTACTGTTCTGTTGTAGTTACATGTTATCAGTATGCTGTTGTGTTTATTTCCGATCCTGTTGTTATATTTACTGCTTCCACTGTTTATCTATATTGTTTATGCTTCCGCTCTGCGGGTCTGGTTCGAGTCTGCTGAGTCATTTTTCCGCTGCATCTTTACTGTTATACTCGGACCAGTACCATTATTATGATCCTCCGAGAGGGTATAGCCTCCCCACTATACCTGACAGACCCTCGCTGCTAGTCGGTAGCCTTTGGCATTCGGGGAGGTGCGCCTAAGGTAGTGACACCCGACCCATTCGACACTGTTCGGGTGGCAGGCCGGGTCCGAGTCGTTACACAGAAGATAAGAGTAATCCTTCCTTGGCCTTCTTCTAGGAGAAGCAGACATGGTCCCATCAGCTATAGCCATTGTCTGATTTCCTCTTTGAATAACATCACTGATTGACTGGTTGAATGTCCCACTCTCATTTTCCTACCCTCTCCCAAAACACTCCCTTCCAATATCATCTCGCACCCCCAAAAGAGCAGCAGGAGACTCAGAGTTGATCCCTTGCCTCTGGTCTGGAGTGTTACTCTCCATCAAAGGGATCTACCTCTCCTCAGTTGTAGCTTCCTCCACATCCATGGACTCTATCTCCTTTACCATACCATGTAGACCCTTCGGTGTTTTCACACCACCATCCATCCCTGCAACATTATCCTAAACCATTCCATCCTCCAACATTCCTATCGAGAGGTCATTAAACCATTTTCTATGAGTAAAGAAGGGCCTAGCCAAGGGATCCAAACCCTTAGTACCCTTAGAATATACAGGAAATACCATCTCCAATATGCTAGAGCATCTCTCCTCCTCATTCTGATTTTTATCTTTTCTAACAGTGAAACTAGCTGTGTTCTCCAAACCATGCCTCATCATTTTGAAGACATCAGAAACCAATGGGTTCAATTTTAGCCTCGATCCTCCAGCCGCCTCAAAATCATTGACCATTCCACAGGTCACCTGGTGGTAGATAGGTGGATAGACCACCACAATAGTGTTAGACAACAGAGAAACACGCCCTCCTTCCATCAATCCCAAGTCATAACTACCGTGATCTATAAAAATTTTCTGTTTAGAGTTCTTGTTGCACGAATCATCCTCTATCCTCACAGAAATAGAATGCTCACCACACCAAGTCTCACCATTCATTGGATGATCTGGGGACACCATTCCCTTAGATAATTCAGAGTTGTGGGTGTCTTTATCAGTGACCATCTCCATAGCCCCCTGAACTAGACTCTTCATCACATCAACCTTCACCTTCTTATATTTAGATTTCAACATTCTTGTGGGATCTCTCCATCGACAGACCAATGAAAGGTTCCCTTGCCACTTACAAAAGGAGCATAATTCCATCCAGTTTCCATATACCACCTTTTGTTTTCACCTATACTCCTCAACAATGGTAATCCATACAAAATTGAAAGGCATGGGAGACACCTCTAATTCAACATAGATTTGGGGATTAACGGGATGACACACAACCACATTATGATTTTTATAACAAAGAAACCTTCCTACCATATTACGAATCATTCGAAGAATACCAGGATTCTGGAAAAAAAGTGGAAGTTTAGGTAAAACTAGCCAAACCGCCATTGACAGTGAATCCCTCTTTATATGAAGATCAAATCACCATCGAAGGAGGATTAAACTCATCCTGCTAAATCATCGTGGAGCCCTGGACCATGCCTAAATGAGGTCTACCTCCGATTCAAATTGGATCATGATATGGCGGCTATAAATCAAACCAACCACCACCCATTCTTGAAGATCCCAAGAACCAAACACAATACATTCAAAATCATCAATTGATGGTCGCCTATGATTGAAACGAGCAACCAGAGTGAGGTTCAGAAGTTCCTAAGACTCCGAGAACTCTGATATCGAGATCTAGTGGTTAGGGTATCCATTTAGGAGATCCAGGGATTTAGGGAAAATTGAAACATTGGGAAAATAATGAAGGAAATCAGGATTTGAGAAAGGAAAAAAGAACCTGGACCCTCAAGAAATCAATGATTCCCCCTCCCCTGTGATGGGGGGAGTGGTCAGCGCCGAAGCCACCGTCATCACCGAGGGAAGAAGAGAATCACCAAGAAGAGGATCTCATGTCCAGTATTTCTTGTATATCCTTTAACTCCTTCATAACAACCTTACAAAAATTATAATATTTCATAAAAAAATTTACAGGTTCAAGACCTTATTATTAAATCATTTATTTTATTAAGTTTTAATTATGTATTTAAATATTTAGCCAGTTAAGTCCATGTTGGTTGTTTTGAGGACATTTGGTTCATTATGTCATAACCTTTTTGTTGTGTTTAACTTGGCCAAAGTGGAAATTATTTTTACATTTACATATTAATAATAGTCACATAATAATTATAAATATGTCATTAAGATAATTATGAATAAATTTATATCATAAATATTCTTTAATATTATCTTTATTATGTTCTAGGTAGATAATTAGTTATTGATGAGTCATATATCATTACAAGGTGTTACTACGGCGTACACACGAGCAATGTTATCATGTACACAAATAATGGAAAGTAAGAAAGGTAATCTATGATATTATAACTCTATAATAATAAAAATGTTAAAAGTATATTATATATACTTTAAATTAATCATTAAAATGATCCATGAGTACTGATTATGGAAAACGATTGACATTGGTTAAAGAGACAATAGTCCTCCGTAGACATGAATGCTGATTTTATATCCCATTTTTTGGGAATATTAGATGGATATAGGTTATTCCATTAATATAATAACATCGCATTATATATTTTATGCTGGTGTTATAATAAGAGCATATTTTAAGAATATTTTATGAAGGTGGTGGATGACATAATACAATATCACATAGTTTGAAATTTTACCTCTTATTGGGCTGCTTATTTATGATTATTCCCAAAGAATTCATTGAATGGATTTATGAAAAAAAAAGGATTCTAGGATGATGGTATTAAACATGGGATTTTATTTTTTTAGGTAATTTCTGGACCAAAAGGGTTTGAATGTGTGATGAAAAGAGGAGAAGGGTTGGCCTTTAATAAATAATGTGATTGGAACACATGTAATTATTGAAAATTAAAATTCAAAAGCCATTTTTTTCCACAAAAATGGATAAAAATTAATCATTATAGAGCCTTATATATTATAAGATCAAAATATTTTATCAAAATAATTATAATAAAATAATATTTTAAAATTTGATCATTTTCTTTTTAGTTTAACCACGATAAACCAGTTTTCACATTAACCGTGATAATTTATTTTTATTTTTCTCACTATTAATTATGGTAAAAAATTAAGTTGAAACTACTATATAATATAAATTTCTATGATTCCAAATATGGAATCTATTTTAAAAAAATTAACCTGGAGATGGGATGAAAAAGGAGGTGTTCAAGATGTGTATCTTTTAGGGAAACGATGATTTTATATTAACTCTATGACTAATAATCATTATTGAATTAATATAAATTAATATTTATTCATATATAAAATATAAATTTCATTTAAATCATTCCTAATTATAGGTTTTTTAATTTACCAAAAAAGAGAAACATTATGTACTTTAAAATAGTTTTCAAAAAATTCTCGTTTTTATACTGAAAGAAAAAATTATACTAAAGTATAATATAATGTTTATTGAAAATAAATTTAGTTGATTAAATATAACTAAAAAATACTTATGTTATGTGAAATAATTTTCAAAAAATAATATTATTTTATGTTAATTTATTTATTTAAAATAAAAGATTTTTTTATATAAATAGTAATATTTCACTACTTGCATAAAAAACTATATTTTTCAAAAAAACAAAAAATGCAACAAAGTATAAATTTTGATATGACTATTTAAAAAATTTGGTTTTTTATAAATTAAATTTTATAAAATTTATAAAAATTTATTATAACATGTTATCATGAAAATATATATAAATAACCTTTAAAGAAAATAGATTTTTTGAATAACAAAATTTACTCTTCTTAAAATTGATTGATTAGTTACAAATCATTTATTAATAATTTCTATCGAGTAGTAAATTTGTATATATATATATATATATCATAAATTAGTTTACACTTTTATGTCTCATAAAATTAACGGCTATGATGTAACATTTATATATATCATATGTCATTTAAGATTAGTGTTATGTGTCAAAAACATTTTTTAATATACCATTATTTTCTAAAATATAAGGGTGTTACAGAAACTATTATATTTTTTCCTTAAGGCCTACATAAGTTACTTTTCATTAAAATTTTACATTTTCTAATCAATCTTTCTCTAATATTTGTCATTAATTTTAATTACTTCGTTACTTCTAGGATTTTTACTAATTAATATGTTTTCAAAATTAAAATTCATTATTCCAATCATTTTAAAACACTTACAATACCCAAAAATATCAATATTTTTCTCTGAATATCATTCTATACATATTTAAAGGATCTTATTTTATGTTATTATAGTCATATATTTACAAACTTTTTGGGGAACAAGATTTTCTACACACTATTTTATCCACAGTGGAAAATGTGGTGGTATTCTCATATTTCGTCCTCATATAAAATTTTATATAATTATTTTAAAACATGAAATACAAAAAATATATTTAGTTAAAACAAAAGGTTTTATTTTAGATGGTTCATTTTTTATTATTTTATCAGGTAATGACTTCAATAACTTCTCTCCACTCATGTGTTTCATCTTAAGGCCTTGAATCTTGATGGAAATTTTATTGAAAACATATTTCTTCTCAATAACCTAGGAAGGTACAACTTATGGGTATTCGATAATCAGTAAAATTACGCAATGTTAAGTTACTCCAGGCTATGAGAGTTCTTATCGTCCTCAAAATAACTCGGGATATCTTCTTAATAGTATTTTTTTCATTATGATATGTTATTTATGAATATATTTTAATTATTATAACTAATATTGAATCTCTTTCATTATTTTTTTATTTAACCTCTTATCAAGAAGTTTTAGCATCGATAGATATTTTGTGTAATTTTTTAAGTGCAAGGAAGAAATACGGAAATACTATTTAAGTGACATATTTCTCACAAAAATTTCTTCTCAATTTTTATTTAATATGAATACATATTCTATTTCATAGTGATATTGATTTCCCACTTGTGTTTACTGCTTCCAAGAGAGAAATGCAATTTATAAAACCCATACATACTATATTCTAAAATTCATCAACTTCTTCAAATACATTTATTTTTTCTTTAAGATTTTCCGTGATTTATTAAAATATTAAAGTGACCACTTATTGAGTAACTTTCATAATATGATCATTAATATCTTAATGAAGATCACCAGGTGATACACCATCATCACTTCTTGGACATGATACAGTTGAATAATAGTAATCAATATAATTTTTAATACTAATAACAATATAATTATATTCTATTAGTGGTGTTTTTCCTCAATTTTATATTCTTCATAATCTTATTTACCTTCCATTATCATATAATTTTTTATATCTTTTACGAAATCTATAGATGTGTACCATGAGGAGTACTATCCTTTTTTTACCACCCCACAAACTCTTATTCACTAATTAGTTATACTACCCAATCTCCAACTCCTCATTTGATTAATTATACTCCCAAATCAAATTTTTTTTCTATATTTATCTAAAGGTAGAAATTTATTCATCTTTATCCTTTAATCTTGTGCACCACATCATAAAAACCCTCTTATATGAGCATACAAGATCACATTTTTTCATGTGTAGCTTTAGTTTTATACATCTTGGCCTTTTACAAAACATAAAAATTTAGATATATCAACTCCTCAAATATCTAAATGATATGAATTTTTAATCCCACTGAATACTTGAAAATGTAAGACTTATTATACAAAGATATCCTTGCTCTTGTCTCTTAACTCTCCTCGATAAAGCGGCGCATCATATTGTTAGGGTCTTATCTTCCCAAATATTTCTCATTTTCCATACAGTTTATTTCAATACCATTATAAAAATATTATATAAAGAAAATATTATAAAAATAATATAATTTCATTTCATGTATGAATATTTCATTTAATTATAGAATTATACTTTTTCATGTTTCTCACCAAGTGATTCTTCTCAAACATAATTCTCACATACCGATACTACATGAACATAAATTTTTCAAATGTTTCATGAACTGTGTCATGAAAAATTATTATTTTAATAGGTGTTTCAATTAATCATCCCATATTATAACCAATATAATCTTAAATATCAGGATCCCACTGCACCCACACCATTACTTTTTCTATTACAACACTTATTATGTAGGTCTAATCAAGTTCTCCATATACTATTTTGTCATGTATTGCTCATGAAATTTTACATTTCGAAAAATTGTCTTATTAGTATACTCTCAACATCATGAGAAATAATCCTTATAAAAACATAAGGATTTAATTTTATTTAGAGAATTATTTTCCCAATATCCACCACATTTACACTTGGTGAAAAATAGATCACTTTGGGTATGAAAATAATTATTAATAAAAATGGTTTTCAGTGACTATAAACAAATTCAAAATATTCCAAAGAGGATAAAGTTGTGAATACATTTTATCCAATTATTTCCTTCCTGAAGTGAAATTTGATAAAAATTTTCCTTAATTATTATTTTTTTATATTTTAGTCTGATGAAAAAATTCTTATCCTAAATTCCATTAGTTTTAAAAAATTAATCAATATCTAAAATATTTTTCATAGGAATAACTTATTCATGATACATAGAAATATTATCCCTCTTAGAATTAACTTACTTAAAATTCTTAGAAACACTTTCAAAAGAAATAGTTTTCTAATCAAGATATTTTGAAAAATTGGATACTTCTTTTTCTAAAATAGAAATTCTAAATTTTTCTTTCTCTAACATCTTCTTTATCTTACAGTTCTATTTTTCATTTAATTTAAAAAATATATAAATTTCTACAAATGAAGGTAAGGTATTATCTTTTGATGAAGAAGTTTCTTCATCCGAAGATTCATAATATTCTTCATTAGGAAAATTATAATTTAACTAAATATAGGTTAAAGATTCAACATTGTGTACATTAGCCGTAGGAAAATGATTTTCAATAATTACTCGGAATATAATACCAATATTAGTTTGAAAAAAAGATTTATATTGAGAAGATTCATCTAATGATTCAACATGGCTGGTACTATAGGTTTCATTTGATTTCAAGACTTTCTAGGGAATAGATTTGTTGTACTTATTTCTGTTACTTTCAGAATGATTTTCCTATCTGTCTTTTTTTTAAGCATAGGAACATCAGGTATGATATGTCCATCCCTTTTGCTTTAATAATGGGTTACCTTAGAATCTTTCTTTTAATTTCATGATTTCTTCTTATATATGCACTAAAAATATTTCTTTCCCATAATCTTTTTCATCCTTCAAGCAAGATTGGGTAATTCATTCTAAGACTAATCACTATCTATTTATTCAGATATAAAAATTTATTTCTTAACTTTAGATATATTTACACTTTTATAAGTCTTGGATTTATATATATCTTAGAAATATACTCTTCCATTACCATCACTTTTTTTTAAATCATCATCCATATTCATTCTTGTTTCATGCTAGAGAAGAGTTCCAAATAACTCATCAAGAGTAATGTTGGATAATTTTCTATTTTCATCAATAACTGTCGTTTATATTGCCATTCATTTAGAATAATATCTATTATTTTGTCCACAAGAACATCATCATAAATTCCTTTATCTCCAATAGATTTAAGACTATTGACAACAGTCATAAATCATTGTTGTACATTGCAAACCAGTTCTCCATATGAAAATAGAAATACATGATATTTATCTCTTAGAATAGTTCTTCTAGTTTCTATCACTTTTTTAGTACCTAGGCGTGTAAATTAATGTTTCTTCCAAATAATGTTGGAAGTTTCACAAGAATATATTTGACTATATATATTACAGGTCTTAAAACACAACAAAGTATTTAAAACCATGTAGTTTAATTGATATTCTTGATTTTCTTGGTTTGTGTGGCATCTGATTTATTTGTTAAGAATTTTGTATTATCCAGTAGGCATGAAATAGTTTTCAACACTGGTTTTTATAATAAATTTCTTCATCCTATCAGTCCAGTAATCATAATCATTACAATCAAAGATTGGTGGTATGGAAGGATTAAGGTTGTAAATAGAACCGAGATGTATAGCAACCATTCTATAAGAAAATTCTCTTCCAAGAAAACTATTAATAATAAAAATTAAAAAGAAAATATTTATGTAAAACCTAAGAATGTAAAATTTAAGTAATAAAATTTGAGCAAGAAAAAAATGAGCAAAGAAACTTATTTGTATATAGAATTATTTTAGAGACCCCCTCTAATTCCAATTTTAGGATCAAAATATAGGTCTAGATCCTCAATTACAAGTGGGGGTGAATTGTATGTTAGAAAACATTTACATTAACCCTTTAGTAAGTAAATTTTTAAAAAAGTTAATCAAGTTAAATTACAAAACCCTATTTATTTATTGAAAAAATTCATAATTGGAAGGGCCCTAGCCTAATTATACTAAACCTAAGCATAAACAAGTTAATATTAAGGAAACTTATATAGGTTTTACTTAAGGAAATATTTTTCCTTAAAGTGTATATAATCTTATATATCAGAGATATAAAAGTATATGAAAGTACAAGAAAGTTATACATTCATTATTTAAAAAAATATAGCGGAAAGAAAACTTGTAACAACAATAGTTTAACAAGTAATAAATCTTTTAAACTGAAGAGAAGGGTATCCAACAAAGTTGGATAAAGGAACCATTGATATATAATTTCAACAAGGTCTGTATTACCCATACAAGGTTAATCCCTTGAGAAGAATATCAGAGGATGTCTTGTTATCCCCACAAGCTATATAACTTAAAGGTAGTCGGAACCTCTATATTCCTATTCCCGAATGTCCTAAAAATTCAATGCAGTTCGAAGCTTTGCCTCCCTATCCTCAGATTTCCTCGATTATACACAACAATTAGAGTCTCAAAATGAAAGATGAACAAGATTTTAATGATTGAACAATATTTTCATAAATTTCACAAGGTACAAGATTATTTATCTCACTCAAAATGAAATCATATCTTGTAATCTATAGGATCATAGAATGATAATTAGCTCGTTAAAATGAGCTCCTATCAACAGGAAAAACATAAACGGTCGGCTCCCTCCTCCAACAGTCATATTTTTCCTTGAATCTCAGAGGGACTTGTACATGATTCACTCAACCAATGGTTAGTAAGAAACAAATTTTATGACATCGTTTTATGTAGGAAAAACCAGGGAAACATTATCAGGTTTATGAATCGATAATATATAAGGAAAATAAAGTAGCTTAAATATAACTGAATAATTGGAATATATGAAACATAGAATTTAGAGTAAAATTACATGAACAATCAGATTCTATAAAAATGGATATTCAATTTTTAGAGTATTATTTATGATGAATTATAAGTCTAAATTATAATGAGTTTGGAGTCCTAATTATGATGAATTATGATTATGAATTATAAGGAATTCAGAGTCAGAATTATGATGAATTCAGACTCATAATTTTGATGAATAGATGGTCTGAATTCTGCATAATTCAGAGTTTTAATTCTAATGAATTTAGAGTTTTAATTCTGTTGAATTTGGATTCTGAATTCGGAATAATTTAGAGTTTCAATTTTAGAGAATGTAGATTCCAAATTTTAGAAAATTCGAGTATGAATTTTAGAGAATTCAGAGTCTAAATTTCAAAAACTTCAGAGTCTGAATTTCAGAGAATTTGGAGTCTATAAATAGAAAGACTCAAAATGTACGGAACTATAAGATTCTGATAATTTAAATATTTATACAAATTTTTGGCATAATAAAAAAATGGATAGACTTGTTTTTGAGAATAATTTAAAAAAAACATTGAAAACTAAGGTAAGGATAAAATGTTTCTTAGAGAAAATTTGTTTCCTATAAGAGAATAATACTTATAGAAAGAATATTTTCCTTACGAAAATGTGTTAGTGATTTTACAAACATAGAGGAATGAAAATGTAACAAAGAAACCTTGTTGACTCAACATGGATAGCTAGTGTTGTTCTACTGGCTAGCCGATGATGTTTTACTAGATAACCATTAGTATATAGATGAACCAAAAATGATATAGATGTCCCACATGGTATGTAGTAGGGCCACCAAATTGTCAGTTGTGTTAGGAATAATTAATGAAACTCTAGATAGGCCACTAACTACCTAGTGGTGTCAAGATAGAGTATTCATGGGAGCATTTAAGGTTGTAAAACTTTTCATTGTCAAGTCATAATTTCTTTATCTTCATTCATTGGATCTTTAAAGCCTATGGATTCTATATATGGAGGATTGGGACATAATACAAACATTTGACACATCTAGTGAAACAATATGGGTTTTCAAAATCATTATAATTTCTAACTGTCATCAATCTTCCATCCTCTTCATCATTTCCCAATAGAGAAGCGTAAAGTTTTTTTTTCAAAAGAGGAGATCAAGAAATCAAATAAAAAATGTAATATTATTCAATGAATTAATACTATGAATTATAGAAATTATTTTTTCAAATCCTTATGAGTATTTATCTCTCTTCTTATAAAGTCTATTTTATAAACCACCTTATTCTATCTATTTTTTTCTTCACTCTCCCTATTTTTGTGATTTTCTAATTCCTTAATGATTGTGCGATGATCAATAAATTTAATGTGTTTCTAATAAATCAAGTATCCTATATAATTTATCCCTCCAATTATTTGGATATTGGTTATCTATAAAAACCCAGGTTTTTTGGTTCTTGGATCTCCATTAAAATGATGGGATTGATGTTCTTGGTATTCCATTAAAAGGGAGTATTTTTAGGATTTTAACCTCCCTTAAAACCAAGGGTTATTGGGTTTCTTTTTTCCCATTCAAACCAAGGGGTTTAATATATTGAACCTCATGATCATTATCATTTGATGAAGATGTAGTGGTACCTTTAGTTACTATTTCAAAACTTCTTTAATATATTTGTTATGTGTTTGTAAATTCCACACTTTACATTCTGCATTGATTTCACATTATTATGTTATTATTATTTCTGATATGCTTAACATTTTTTGCTTCCATTACTTACTTCTAACATATTAAAATTTATATAATCAATAATTTTATTTGATTTGATTTTTTAAAATTAGATTTCCCACTTTCAATTTTTTCCCACTTTGACTTATAATTTTAATCAATAGATTATTGATTTTCATTGTTTCTTTATTTTTGAAATATTTTAATAATTTTATTATTTTCAAAATATTAAACTGTTTTTTCAAGAAACACTACTTTTTAAAGAAGAATTCTCAAGACACACATGGTGCTCCAAGAGGAAATTCCTTTGGAATTCTTTGTTTTTGTGGTAATAATTAACGTTATAGGAAAACCAACATATCTAATTTTATTTGATCAATTGGATATCCTATTTAAAAAAGTATAATGAACTAATATGATCTTATAAATTTAATATAAAATAAATCCCCCTAATGATGTTTCTTTTTTTCAAATATATGGTAAATATAATAACATGTTCCACTTTGGTTTTGATCAAAATTATTTTAATCAAATATCTACATGAAAAACCACTCCTAAAATATTGAATCTTATATAAGTATATAATTATGGGACTAAAAAATTCATGGAAATACATTTAGATATGTTTATACAAGATTTTTCATTTTTCTATATAAATTATATTAAATCAATCACTGAAATGATTAATTTATTTACTCATACTCTCAATGGTTGGAAATCTATAAGGGAATATCTTTCTATAAAAATAGTAGCCAATAAAATTTTTGGGTTTTAGAAAAATGTTGGCTAGAAGAAGTCACCAAGATCCAATTATCCATTGACATAAAGAATATAGATCTTGTGTAATTTATAGGATCTATTATAAAAAAATTAGATTACTATGAGAATAAAAAATATAAAAATAAACCTTCAAAGAAAAGAGAACAAAGAAGATCATTAAAATTAAATTGATAATATTCAATGACGATTCTGAATGTGAATTTGGCAATGAAAGTGATATTTAACTCCCAATGAGAAGCTTTAAGTACTTTACAAAACAAATTATAAATAATAAATTCTTATAAAAATATAAAAAGGCATATAAAATAACATTTTTATAGATGACATTCTATGAATGAAACCAAAGGGGGAATATATAAATGAAGTTATTGATTTATAGAAATAAAATTTTAGACAAGAAAAAAGGAATTAAGGCCATAAAATGGAGTGCAAGACATGTCAAAATTTTATCATATGAAACATGAAAAATAACTACATAATGCCTCATTGATCAACTCGAGGCAAGTGAAGTTGTTTGTGGAATGTTACATTTTCATTATTTTTATTCATCTCATGTAAATTAATCATGATCCGCCTTTTCTAAAAGTGAAATTGGTAATTTTAATAAGAAAATGTTCCAAAATATGAAAAAAATTTAAATAAATATAAATGTGTTCTTATTTAGAAAAAAAATATTATTTCTAATTAAAGGGGTCATATTTTATTGAAAATGATGATCTTATTTTAAAATTAAATAATCCAACTAATGTAGAAGTTTTCAAAAGCAAAATCAATGATCTAAAATCGTCTCATTGAAAATTCAACTAAGGTGAAAAATATCTTCATATTATACATAGTTGTCAATGAATCAAAATAAGCAATCAATGTTTTGGTTTTTCAAATAATATATCCAATTATTATAAAAATATTAATTTTGTTAAAGGTATTTATCAAAATAAAATTGTATATTTATTTTCAAAAATATGGTCATTCAATCTATAAATAAAATTATTCAAATTCTAGGTATGTTATAGAAGAAATCATTCATATTTATTCTTAAATTAATCAATAAAATTTTCTTCCATACAGGTTTGGGTTCTCAAATCCCTATTTGATAATATTTATGGACCCAAAATTGATTCACCTTATCAATTTTTATTAACTCACACTATCAGATCCAATATGTAGGTACCAAAATCGATATGTATTGTAGTTTTTATAGGAATTATCCACATAACTTAATTAGTATATCAAATAGTGGATACATTTTAACAAATGTAATTTAGACACTGAATTGATTAATAAACACTTTATAGCATGAGCTAAATATTTTAGGATCCATGTGAGGGGTGAACCTAACTCTTTGATTTCTAGATAAGCTTGTATATCAAAATTGATATTCATAGAAAAATTTCTTTTTTATTTTTTATTTTTTATTTTATGTTCTCTATTAATTTTATTTTCATAATATCTTCTCACATATTTTTATTTCATTGTCAATATAGGAGGGGATATATTTTTCTATCTTCCTTTATTTTTTTTCATTTTACTTGTTCTTTCAATATTATAATTTTTTATATTTATCATATTATTTATGGAGTTAAGGAAATTGGAAGGTGTTTTTATTTTATTTTCCAATTATTTATCAAAATTTTTATTTCTATTCTTTTCCGAAATTAAATTTTATCTATTTTTTTAAAAAAAAATTTCCTATTATTTTCCAAAATTTAATTTCCTCTCTTCTTTTTCATAATTTATGTTTCATTAATTATTTCAAAATTATTATCTATTTTGGATATGATACCTTTAACTCAATAATACTGTTATTTGAGGGGT
The DNA here is from genome assembly GCA_963277665.1 of Viscum album. Taxonomy (NCBI): domain Eukaryota; kingdom Viridiplantae; phylum Streptophyta; class Magnoliopsida; order Santalales; family Viscaceae; genus Viscum; species Viscum album. The sequence goes on from OY728140.1 coordinate 662,265,839, forward strand.
ATACATATATATTTTAAATTTTTTATCTTTTTAAATTTTATTTTTAAAATTAACATTAAACATTGAGATTATATCTTATTTTTTTTTTATTTTTGAGATGTCCTAAAATTATTTATCCCCTTTTGTTTTTTCAAATTTTTTATTTCTTTCAATATTCTTATATTCTATACTTATTATTTATAGTAAGAGTTATTTTAATGATATTATAATTCTATAATCTATTATGTCTAAGTATTTTATTAAATATTTATCCTTTTTATATTCATGTTTAATAGTTTTTAAAAGAATGTTTTATTTGTATTAATGTTAGGGTGACCTTTTTCTTTGAATTTTTTTCTTAAATTCGCTAAATATCCTTATTCAAGGCCTCTTGTGAAAATTGTTTTACCTATTAATATTATAATAAAATTTTATTTGTCCTTATTCTTTTTTATGTATCTATTTTCTTAAAAAGTTAAGTTAAATATTAATCAAAGGTTGTTTTCAATTTATTTTCTATTATCTCCTCATATCTCACTAATCCTATTTCATTGAAATATAATTCTTTATAATATCAATGTGTAAGAAGTTGTTAATGTGGGATAAGTGTCTGATAGAGGTAAAGATAAAATAATATTTTCTTTCAAATAATGTTTCATAAGGGGGAGAATATTTTTTGAAAGTGTCACAGGTGGATACATAGTTTTATTTTTTATTTGTTAAACTCTATACTTTTTTTTCATTTCCACTTCCTTTTCTTGGATTTTATATCATGTGTTTTTGATCAAAAAAATGGGTTATATTGCTGACTATTACCGATATATTTTTTTAATTATGAAAAAGAAGTTAAATAATTTGTAACTTATTTAAAGTTGATCCTAGTGTTTTTATAGTTTTTGTGTTTAATCATAATGGTATTAATATATCTTTTTTAAGGATGAATTTAATTTTTTATCAAAGGCCATCCATTATGGTTTTTGTAGCTGTGAATCTCCATCTTGATAGTGTAGTGCTATCAGATATAAAATAGTATAATAATGATCCACCAATGTTGTGGAAGGTCCACCAGCTGTATGATGAAGTCCAATAGCCATCCAATGGTAAAAAAATGAATGGGATTAGATCTTGGCAGGACACTAAATAACTAGTGAAGGATACCCAGTTTTAGTTTTTGAGGAGATAGGTAATCTGGTGGAGAATGTTTGGAGGAAAAAAGGTGTCTATTATTAGTGTTAATTTCCTTTGATCAATTTATTGGACACCAGATATAAAAATATTATATATAAGAAGGTCTTAGGATGCTTTGAGCTTCTCACAAACATTTTGCGCATCAAGTGAAACAATATTCTGTCATTTATAACATAATAATCTCTCAATATATTCAAAGATCATTCGCTTTCATCCTTTTCCAAAGGAGAATCACAAAGTGTTCATCATATTATGAGATCAAGGAACTAAATCATGAATGGGGTGTTATTTAATGAATTTATCCTAAGCATCCTTGATATTATTATTACAGATTCTTATTATTCTGTCTCACTATTCATATTTACCCAATTTATTAGAAACACTTATACAGTCACTTCTCATACTTTACTCCCTCCATTTATAAAATGTTATAATTCATTTAATAATGAATGAAGAATATGAATTGTAAAATCTATTTAGAAATTCAACTATTAATCACTAGTGCAGAAAACATTTTTTAAATCAGTTATTATTCATTTTATATATTGTTTTTTGGTTGATGTTTTAAAAGAGATCTTATAAATCTTTTTTTACGTCAGTTATTTTAAAACCGATGTAGAAAACATAAATCCGAAGCATTTTTCTTATCGATTGGTAAATAAATAACATGAAAAAAGCTTCAGAGTAATTATTTATTAAGTCAGTTTTTAAATAACCGACGTGGTATATAGTTTATTATGGAAGTTATTAAATAACTAATGTAATAAATTGTGCCTCCAAAGCGTTTTCAAGTCAGATTTTTAATAACCGATGTGAAAAACAAGTTTTGACATGAGTTATTTTTATAACCGGTTTGATAAAAGATTTTGTGAAGCATTTGTTCACGTCGGTTAAGCATTAATCGACCTGAAAATAGATATAAAATGTAGGTTATTAAATAACGGATGAAAAAAGCATTCAATGAATTTATTACGTCAGTTATTTTATAACTGACTTAAAATAGAATTTTTTTTAAAATCCATTCAACCATTACTATGCTCTGCAAAAGAGGACCTCAAACAAGAGGAAAACATAACAAAAATAGACCAAAATTGGACCAAAATCCATACCAGAAAAACATCAGAACTAGACCAAAACAAGAAGAAATAATGAAAAATTAAAAATTCACATACATAACCTTTCAATCTTACAATGTCAACTAAAAATCCTAAAACCCCTTGGAAACTCCCTACCCTACTGGACATCCTCACACCCCCTTGACACCCTCCCACCCCTAAAAACCCTCCAACCCCTGGATAGCCCCCCTGAACACCCCTACTTTCTTGGACACCCCACCCCCAGGGCAACCCCCACCCCTGTACACACCCACCCCTGGACACTCCACCCCCTCTGGACAACCCCCCACCCCTACCCCTAGACAACACACCACCCCACTAGACCACCCCCAGCCCTTGGTCACCCACCACCCCCTGGACACCCCCACCCCCTGGACAGCCCCCACCCCTTGGACATCCCCCCCAACCCTCTGGACACCCTCCCACCCCCTGCACACCACGACCCCTGGAAACCCTCCCACCCCACCGGACACCCCCACCTCCTGGACACCCCACCCCTGGACAACCCCCACCCCCGGGAGAGACCCCACCCATAGACACCACCCCTAGACACCACCCCACCCCACTGTACAACCCCCACCTCCTGGACACCCTCCCTCCCCTACCCCTTGGACTCCCTCCCACCCTTGTACACCCCATACCCCCTTGGACAGCCCCCACCACATGGACATTCCCCACCCACTGGACACCTCGACCCCCTTGGACGACCCCCACCAATGGAATCCCCCACCCCCTGGACACCCATCCACCCCCTCAACACCCCACCCCCTAGTTAGCCCCCCACCCCTGGAAATCCCCCCACCCCTATACACCCACACCCCTTGGACAACCCCACCCCCTGGACACCCCCGCCCCCTGGACACCCCTAAACCCTAGACCCCCCCCAGTATTTCCCCCACCATATAGTCACTACCCTACCCCACTAGAAATCCCCCACCCCTAGACACCCTCCCCACCCCAATGGACACCCGTCCACCCCCAGGAAACCCCCACCCATGGATAGCCACCACCCCCTGGATTGTAACACCCTGAGATTTTAGGAAAAATATTCTTTTTAATTTCATTGATTTCTTGTGTTGTACGCTACACCAAAAGAAGATTGCACTACACACATCCCTGACTTGGCTTGCATTACACGCAATCACAACCTTCCACAATAGTGTATATTGTACGCAATACCGAGTTTGACTAAACAACGATATATTATATAAACTAGCCATTATGAATAGTAATACCCACTTTTTGAAATTTTATTTTTCAAAATGGACTTCTTTTTTGGATTCCTAATATCGAAATTATCCTAGGGTGAATTTTTTTTTATTTTTCTGAAAACTTTCAATTTTTGATGAATAGTGAAAAAGCTGGGTTACTATTTAAAAACTGACTTTTTATATAAATAATTATTTATTTTAATTCAATTTATTTTAGGTCAAAATTGATACATAATTCCTATATATGTTCAATGTAATTCATTGTAGTCATTTTATAATAATTTTAGACATATAGAAATTTTATTTAACTTTTCACCGTCTTTTACCCACCTCCTAGGAGAGTTTAAAAATTTACATAAAAATTAATTTTACCGCTTTTGTGAGTGGGATTTAGAAACTCTAAGAGACATGGTTAATATCAAGGAGTAAAATTTGGTTCAATAAGATAAAAATAAATTTTGGTGAATAGTATCTTTTTAAATTTTTTTTACCACTATTAAAAGTAAATTGGTTAATTAAAGGTAGAAATGATATTATTATTACCTTAACACATGTCCTAATTCTATTGGATAAGTTTAATGCGACAAAAAACAACTATAATAGTTAATTATTACCCTTTATGTCCACTTGGATTAGATTAGCACATTTATTATTATTTTATTTAAAGAAGAATTAAAATAGTTAAAATCAATTGTTAATAACTAAAACATTTTTAATATAGGGTTATACATAAGATAAATTATACTATAAATATTAATTAGAAAGATAAAAAGGTTTCATACATAATGGTATTTTATTTATAATATTTAGATGTAACACCCCGACCCCAGTTACCCAGAGTCGGTGCATTATTACAAAACATTGGTATGATCACAAGAAATATCAAATCTCGAAAGACCGATTGGTTTAGTAGTCTTGGAAACACTAGATATATTCATAAGTCTTACATTACATCATAAAATGAAAAACTACTACAAGAACATACTGTCTCCATAATCCACACTCATATCCCCACATAATATCCCTGTAGGTCATTCATAATTTACTTCTTCACTTCCTGGGAAAAATAAAACATAGAAAAGGGGTGAGCTCAAATGCCCAGTAAGTATAAAAATATAGCAGAAACTTTCATAAATAAGAACAAACATTTAAGGCAATGTATAACTAAAACAAAATCCTTTTAAACTTGAACATTTAACATAGTATGGCATAAATAAAATGAAATAATTCCATTTACATATTCACATGGTTATTCTACTAATCAAATAATCACATGAAAAATCAATAACCACTTTCATAATGATGGAATGCATAATGCCAGACTATCATAACCACATAGCCAAGGCCTCGTGCCAAGACTACAAATAAGATTTTGTCAAGGCCTTGTGCCAAGACAATAGTTTGTCTCATGAGACCTACCGATGCATCGAGGAGCTAAAGCGGGCTCCACCCGTCACATATTAAGTCCAATGCATTCCCATATGAAAAAGGTTTAAACATAACATAAACATTCGTATTAAAACTAGCATATGAAATGTCAATACTTTCACCATAAACTATGAATGGTATAAAAATAGCACATCCACAGTCAAACATATCACAAAACCTTCAATACAATATAGAAGTTTTGTATCATAATAAATCAACTTCAAATAATCTTAAAATCCATCAAAGGATGTTGACATAGATGAAATCAAAATTCTTTTTAAAGAAATATCTCCTTTTATTTTTAAATCATTTAAGATCCATATAAAATAAAACATTTTCTTTGAAAATATTCTTATAAGCTTGTAATGAAAGCTTTGAATATTTTATAACGGCGGAAAATAACCGCACCCGCCGTATAAGTTAAAAAAAACATTCTTACCTTAATTCTGTCGAAAAGGTTAAAAAGGACCTTGTTTTGAAAATGACAGAAAGATTCCTCTTATAAAAAGTAAAACAAGGGTATAAATGACTTTAACCCATATTCTTGTAAAAATGTTTTGAAATACATTTTGAAGAAACATGGATGTGGATGATAACGAGATCCCAGCAGATTATTACGTATAAACAACCTCGGATAATGAAGAGATTGTGAAATAAACCTTACCTTGTACATTTCCTTGGTTGGGGTAGGTTAACCTCCTGTATAATGGTGAAATAATTGTTATTAAATTATACAATAATCATATATATTAATATGATATCATATATGATATTTTAACATTGTTTTGTTAATAATATCTTAGAATTATCGTCGTTTCGGGTGTCAACTTACTCATTTTCTTTTATATGTTTTGTTACATAAGCTATGTTTGTTGTATCTTATTCATATCCAAAATGATATCAAGTCCTTAGACATAATTTTTAAATCATCAAATGATAATTATACTTGAATGGATACGATGGAGAATGAATCTCATCACGTTCGTGGAGATGGTAGTCCGTACGTACGCACGAGCGAAAATATCATTCTTTTGATATTAAAATAATATATAAATGGATGGTATATCATATATACAGAATCATTAACATGTTATATTTATTATTTACATGAGTTACACATCATTATTATACCCATCCAAATAATATTATATTGAATGACAATTACACCACGACGTGGAGACGGTAAGCCGTACGAACGCACGTATGGTGACATGTTATTCAAAGGGTGGATAGAATACTGAATATGGTTGTACCATATTTATAATAACATCACAGTATATATATGATACTGGATTTATTATTTTAGAATGGTAACAACAAAGGAAGAAGAAGTGGAAGAAGAAATGAACTTAGAAAAGGGTGGTGAAATCATTACCTCTTCTTCGGGTTCTTCCTTTTGATTTGATCCAAAGGGCTCCTTAGGTTGGCTTTATGATCAAACTAAGGCCCCTAGGTTGTTGTGAGGGAAGTTGGGAGAGTATTTGGGCAGAGTTTGGCCGAACCAAAAGGCTTTGAAGGTGTGAATAAATGAGAAGGAGGAGTGCCCTTTTATAAGAGGGGTGAGGGGCACCTTTGGAAAAGCTAGAGATATTAGTTTATAATAAATTCATATTCGGTTAAAAATGGCTCCAAAGTTGACTATTAAAAGGTTAAGGTGGGGATGGGTCGAAAACCACTCAACCAATATAATTTAGACAGGTTTGGGTACTTATATTAACCTTATATTTAAGTATTAACTCTAAGTTAATTAGTTTCACTTTTACAATGTCTCTTTGTATTTTTATATAATATTGTTAATAAACTTACTATATACATCCAAAAGACCCCCAAGTGGTCCATTAATGATGAACCTATCATTATATAAGTCTCTTGGCCGAACCGTAGATTTTTAGGAATTTAATATCAATTAATAATATAATATTTGTTTTAAGAACTCTTTTATGTCAATTTTGACACTACTCAATAGTTGATTTTTGTGAAACTCATAACAGATTGATTACTTCGAAAAAAGTCAATTAAATCAATACTAATATATCATATTACCCTAGAAAATTAGTTTAATTCATTAAAAGTTTCATATTATATTTATTTGGGTATTTATAATATCAATTATTTTAATTTTTCACTATTATAGTAATTACTACATCATCATTGTGTCATAAATAAAATAAATTATTTAATGTCTAAAAATTATAAATAAAATATAATTATTTAGAAAATCTTTTTATCTTTCTAATGAATATTTATAATCTAAAATACAACATATATAACCCTTTGTAAGAATTGTTTTGCTAAAAGATATATGCTTGTGTCATTTTTGTATTCATTTTAACTTAATTAAAATAAAGTGTCATTATCACTTACAAGTGGATCCATGGGGTCCCAAAATCGACCCAAAGATGCCCATGGTCGACCATGTATCAACCAATAGGGTTAAGACACGTTTTAGGGTAATTTAGTATTATTATAATATTATTTTTTAACCATTATTTACCGGATTTACCCTTAACCATGGTAAATAAAATATTTACCGCAGTAATTATTCAAAATGTCTAAAAATAAAAGTTATCTATTTACACAATTTGAACATACTGATTCCAAATATGGAATCCATTTTCCTAAATTCAAAACACAGAAGTGGCAGAAATTAATTTAAAATTAATTCCCGCTATCAAAACAAAAAGCGTGTTTTTAAGAGATAATAACTATCAAAAGATTGACACTTGTTTATGTTCGGTTTAATTGTAAAATTATGTCCAATGACCAACATTATATTAAATGGTAAAAATATATTCTAAATATACTTTAAAACTACTAAAATTCATAATTTTTCACTTTTAATTATTTTGATTAAAAAAGTTGTTTTTAATTAAAATTTAGTAATTTTCACTATTCATCAAAATATGAAAGTTATCCGAAAAGTACCAAAATTTCACCTTAGGCTAAATTAAATATTCCGAATCCAAAAATGAAGTCCATTTTGAAATATAAAATATATATAATTTTAAAAAGTAGGTATTACTATTCATAACGGCTAGTTTGATTGGTTGTTAGAACTCGGTGTTGCGTACAACACACGCTATCGCATTATTCAAAGAGAAGCGTACCGTAGAAGCTTGGGGTGTTACATTCTCCCCTCCTTCAAATAATTTCGTCCTCGAAATTTCTAGAATAATTATCTCATGAAAAGACTCGGGTGGTTCTTCATCATAAGTTCCTCAGGTTCCCACGTTGCCTCTTCCATCTTATGGTTTCTCCACAAAACTTTTACCAGACGCGTCGTCCGGTTTCTCAGTACTTGTTCCCTCGTATCAAGAATCCTGACGGGCTCTTCACAATAGGAAAGATCGGGTTCCAGTTCTAATTCTTCATAGGCGAGTAGATGCGTTGGATCAGGCATGTATTTCCTCAACAGAGATACGTGGAACACATCGTGAACTTTGGAGAGACTTGGCAGCATTGCCAATCGGTAAGCTACAACCCCAATTCGTTCTAGAATTTCGAAAGGTCCGATGTACCTGGGACTCAATTTACCTTTCTTACCAAAACGTATGACTCCCTTCCACGGAGATACCTTCAGGAAAACATGATCACCGACTTGAAATTCTAAATCCTTCCTTCGATTATCAGCATAGCTCTTCTGCCTACTTTGAGCTGCTTTGATGTGATTTTGGATTACTTTCACCTTTTCCACCGTTTCCTCCACCAGTTCTGGGCCTTCAAGTTTTCTTTCACCAACGTCATCCCAACAGGTTGGTGTACGACATCTCTTTCCGTATAATGCTTCATATGGTTCCATCTGAATACTCTAATGGAAGCTATTGTTATAGGAAAATTCTACCAGAGGTAAATATTGATCCCACATACCCTGAAAGTCAAGTGAGCAAGATCTCAACATGTCTTCTAAGGTTTGAATAGTCCGTTCTGATTGTCCGTCTGTCTGAGGGTGGTAAGTAGTGCTCAAATGAAGTTCAGTATCCGGGGATTTCTGAAGACTTTTCCAAAATCTTGAAGTAAAACGGGGATCACGATCAAAAAAAATTGATAAGGGTACTCCATGAAGTCTCACAACTTCATTAATATATAGTCTTGCTAGACGTTCCAGGGGTAGATCTTCTCTTATAGCAAGAAAATGTGTTGACTTGGTAAGACGATCAACAATCACCCATATTGCATCATTCCTTCTAGGAGTCTTTGGTAGCCCCATGACAAAGTCCATCATAATATTGTCCCATTTCCACTCCGGTATGGGAAGAGGATGCATGACTCCTCCAGGCTGTTGCCTTCCAGCTTTCACTTGTTGACAAACCATACATCTTGACACAAAATCAGAAATCTCCCTCTTCATGTTGTCCCACCAAAAATGTTCCTTCAAATCTCTATACATTTTGGTGCTCCCAGGGTGTATAGAGAAATTGGAACTATGAGCATCATCCAGCAATTCCCTTTTTAGATCAGGTATATCGGGAACACAATGTCTCTTCCCAAATTTCAAAATTCCATCTTCATACACAAAGTCTCTCATTCTCCCATCATTCACAGCTTTAATCTTCTTTTGAAATTCTTCATCATCGGTCTGAGTACTCTTAATCCTTTCTATTAATGATGGTTTGGCAACCATTTGAAAAAGAAATGATGTTTCGCCTTCCCTGGTTATTCTCATGTCCATCTTCACTAGATCCATGAAAACTGGATCCCTTTCAATTCTCATATTGTTCAAAACTCCATGGTCTTTTCTACTCAAAGCATCTTCCACCTTGTTTGCCTTCCCCGGGTGGTAGTGTATCGTGCAATCATAATCCATGAGTAATTCAAGCCATCTCCTTTGCCTCTTGTTGAGTTCTTTTTGTGAGAAAATATACTTCAAACTCTTGTGATCAGTATAAATCTCACAATTTTCACCATAGAGGTAGTGTCTCCATATCTTCAAAGAAAAGATCACAGCTTCTAGCTCGAGATCATGAGTAGGATAGTTTTGTTCATGAATTTTCAACTGTCGTGATGCATAGGCAATAACTCTATCATTCTGCATTAGGACACAACCAAGTCCTTTCTTCGATGCGTCACTATAAATAACGAACCCATCATTCCCCGATGGTAGAGTCAATATAGGAGCATTGACTAATCTTTTCTTCAGTTCTTCAAAACATTCTTCACACTCTTTTTTCCAAACAAATTTAACCCCTTTACGTGTGAGCTTCGTTAATGGGTTAACCAATCGAGAAAAATTCTGGACGAAACATCGATAATAACCTGCCAAACCAATAAAACTGTTTACCTCAGCTATACTCGTAGGTGCTGGCCATTCTTGGATTGCCTTGGTCTTAGAAGGATCAACAGAGATTCCATATTTAGAGACAATATGGCCAAGAAATGAAATCTCCAGAATCCAGAATTCACACTTGCTAAACTTCCCATATAATTCATGCCTCCTCAGAGTCTTCAAGATAATGCGCAAGTGATTTTCATGATCTTCGTAGGTTTTGGAGTATACCAAAATATCATCAATAAATACCACCACAAATTCATCGAGATAGTCCTTGAAAACTATATTCATCAGAACCATGAATACAGAAGGTGCATTAGTCAATCCAAACGGCATTACAGTAAACTCGTAATGCCCGTACCTGGATCGAAATGCTGTCTTCGGAATGTCTTCCTTCTTCACACACAACTGATGGTATCCAGATCGAAGGTCAATCTTTGAAAAGTATTTAGCTCCATGTAGTTGGTCAAATAAATCATCAATACGAGGTAGGGGATACTTGTTCTTTATCGTTATAGCATTGATCTCCCTATAGTCGATACATAACCTCATAGATCCATCTTTCTTTTTAACAAAAAGAACAGGGGATCCCTATGGAGAAACACTAGGGCAAATAAATCCCTTATTACTCAATTCCTGTAGTTGTTTCTTTAGTTCGACTAACTCTACAGTGGCCATTCTATAAGGGGTCTTCGATATAGGCCTTGATCCAGGAATCAAATCAATGGAAAACTCAACTCCTCGTTCTGGAGGATGTCCAGGTAAATCTTCCGGAAATACATCTACAAATTCTTTCACAACAGGTACATACTCTATTTGAACATTCCTTTCCTCACTGACAGTTATTTCATTCTCTTCCTCCCCAATAATTGAATTAAGTTGAGCTACTGCGGGTGGATCTAAATAAGAATTAGGTGGTGACGATTCTGCTCTAAAGATAAGGTGTTCCTTATCCTTATCATCAAGAATCGTAACCTCTTTCTTCTTACAATAAATATTCGCATCATAGTCTGAAAGCCAATCCATACCGAGGATTATATCAAACTCAATCATAGGTATGACGATGAGATCAGCAGATAAAGAAAATTTATGTGCTCTAATGGGGACTGATTCACAAAACTTTGTTGCAATGATACTTCCCTTAAGAGTTTTAACTGACAACTCCGTTATTAAATAAAATTGGAAATATCTAATTTTCCTAGAAAACTGGGAAGATATGAAACAATGCGACGATCCAGAGTCAAATAATGCATTTTCTAAACTTGAGGAAACCATTAAATTACCTACCACCACGTCTTTTGGAGATTCTACCTCTGCAGTAGTGATAGCATAAGCCTGGCCTTGATCCCTTGGCCTTTTCTGAGGTAAGTTCTCCTAACTCTTAGGACATACAGTTACATAATGTCCCATCTCCCTGCAATTGTAGCACTGAACGTTGGTGTCTTCCTTCTTCCCTTTGCAATCACGAGCTTGGTGGCCTTTTTCACCACACTTGTAACAGACTCCCATTCCCTTCAAGCAAGCACCGAGGTGTTTCTTCCCGCATTTACCACAAGATGGATATTCAACCTTTCCCTTCTTCCCCTTATTTCCATTCCCAGATTGATCAGCAGGTCTCTTCTTCTCTTGCTTTGCTTTAAAGTCATAAGACTTAGAGAATTCCTTTTCGGTCTTGATAGCACATGAGACAATGTCTTCGTACGATGAAAAGGATTGTGAGACTAATGCTCGACGGAGAAATGGTTTTAACCCATCAAAGAAACGATCAATCTTACTTCTTGGGTTTCGAATATAATCTCCAGCATACCTCGCTAACCTTGTAAAGTTAGCCTCATACTTTGTGACATTCTCATCCTCCTTTTGTCTCAGACTCAGAAATTGCCTTTCCATATCTGCTCGATGGTCGCGAGGAAAGTATTTTTCTAAAAACAGATCTTTGAACTCCCTCCACTCCATATTTGATACTTCATCATCTTCCTTCATGTTTTGAATCAATGACCACCATTGATCAGCATCTCCAGTGAGGCGGTAAACTGCCTTGATAACTTTTTCCCTTTCACTGCTCCCCAAAGCCTGAAATATTTTTTCTAGGGAAAATATCCATTGCTCATCTACTAAGGGATTTGTATTCCCATTGAACGTTGGTGGTTGTTGCCTCATGAATCGATCTAACATTGATCCTCCACGCTGCGGATCAGGGTGCTCCATACGGGTAAGGTTATTATTCATAACCTGAGTAAGTTGTCCCAGTATGGTGATTAACTGATCGGCACCAGTTGCATCACCAGCCCCACTATAATTATCTTGAGCAGGAGGGAAATCCCTACATGGAGTGCGTTCATTGATACGATTTTCATTTCTTCCACTAGGCTCCATTTCTAAACAATGGCATAAACTAGATCAGTTTATGAATCAAAATACATAATCCCATACTTATAAAACACTTAACATAAATTGAACTATTTATGGATATAATCCATAATCATAAGAATGTTTTCTTTGAGGAAGTATATACTCATAAACACTTCATAATGATTTGTAAAGAAAATGATAGTTATCCTAAGCATATCCCCCGGGAGTGTCGTAACCAAGAGTGCAGCAAGGCCCATTGTCGTGCACCAGTTCCCGTTCGAGTCTAGCTCAAAGCGGTGTTTTCGGGTTTTACCCCTAGGTACATTTGTGCCAGAGCCGCCTCTAGCTGCTCGTATCCAGACAGGGATGTATTGCTCGGAAAACTCACAAAATCTCTACAATACCAAAATTCTAGGAAGTTCTTCTATACTAATCCTCAAAGTTCATCTTAGGTCTACATGCTCTAATCAGATTTTATCTAAATCTAGCTTCCAAGGTTTGTACTAAACTTCCTCTGATACCAACTGTAACACCCCGACCCCAGTTACCCAGAGTCGGTGCATTATTACATAACATTGGTATGATCACAAGAAAGATCAAATCTCGAAAGACCGATTGGTTTAGTAGTCTTGGAAGCACTAGATATATTCATAAGTCTTACATTACATCATAAAATGAAAAACTACAACAAAAACATATTGTCTCCATAATCCGCACTCATATCCCCACATAATATCCCTGTAGGTCATTCATAATTTACTTCTTCACTTCCTAGGAAAAATAAAACATATAAAAGGGGTGAGCTCAAATTCCCAGTAAGGATAACAATATAGCAGAAACTTTCATAAATAAGAATAAACATTTAAGGCAATGTATAACTAAAAAAAGCCTTTTAAACTTGAACATTTAACATAGTATGGCATAAATAAAATGAAATAATGCCATTTACTTATTCACATGGTTATTCTACTAATCGAATAATCACATGCAAAATCAATAACCACTTTCATAATGATGGAATGCATAATGCCAGACTATCATAACCACATAGCCAAGGCCTCGTGCCAAGACTACAAATAATATTTTGTCAAGGCCTTGTGCCAAGACACTAGTTTGTCTCATGAGACCTACCGATGCATCGAGGAGCTATAGCGGGCTCCACCCGTCACATATTAAGTCCAATGCATTCCCATATGAAAAAGGTTTAAACATAACATAAACATTCGTATTAAAACTAGCATACGAAATGTCAATACTTTCACCATAAACTATGAATGGTATAAAAATAACACATCCACAGTCAAACATATCACAAAACCTTCAATACAATATAGAAGTTTTGTATCATAATAAATCAACTTCAAATAATCTTAAAATCCATCAAAGGATGTTGACATAGATGAAATAAAAATTCTTTTTAAAAAAATATCTCCTTTTATTTTGAAATCATTTAAGATACATATAAAATAAAACATTTTCTTTGAAAATATTCTTATAAGCTTGTAAGGAAAGCTTTGAATATTTTATAACGGCGGAAAATAACCGCACCCGCCGTATAAGTTAAAAAAAACATTCTTACCTTAATTCTGTCGAAAAGGTTAAAAAGGACCTTGTTTTGAAAATGACAGAAAGATTCCTCTTATAAAAAGTAAAACAAGGGTATAAATGACTTTAACCCATATTCTTGTAAAAATGTTTTGAAATACATTTTGAAGAAACATGGATGTGGATGATAACGAGATCCCAGCAGATTATTACGTATAAACAACCTCAGATAATGAAGAGATTGTGAAATAAACCTTACCTTGTACTTTTTCTTGGTTGGGGTAGGTTATCCTCCTGTATAATGGTGAAATAATTGTTATTAAATTATACAAGAATCATATATATTAATATGATATCATATATGATCTTTTAACATTGATTTGTTAATAATATCTTAGAATTATCGTTGTTTCGGGTGTTAACTTACTCATTTTCTTTTATATGTTTTGTTACATAAGCCATTTTTGTTGTATCTTAGTCATATCCAAAATGATATCAAGTCCTTAAAAATCATTTTTAAATCATCAAATGATAATTATACTTGAATGGATACGATGGAGAATGAATCTCATCACGTTCGTGGAGACGGTAGTCCGTACGTACGCACGAGCGACAATATCATTCTTTTGATATTAAAATAATATATAAATGGATGGTATATCATATATAAAGAATCATTAACATGTTATATTTATTATTTACATGAGTTACACATCATTATTATACCCATCCAAATAATATTATATTGAATAACAATTACACCACGACGTGGAGACGGTAAGCCGTACGTACGCACGTATGGTGACATGTTATTCAAAGGGTGGATAGAATACTGAATATGGTTGTACCATATTTATAATAACATCACAGTATATATATGATACTTGATTTATTATTTTAGAATGGTAACAACAAAGGAAGAATAAGTGGAAGAAGAAATGAACTTAGAAAAGGGTGGTGAAATCATTACCTCTTCTTCGGGTTCTTCCTTTTGATTTGATCAAAAGGGCTCCTTAGGTTGGCTTTCTGATCAAACTAAGGCCCCTAGGTTGTATTGAGGGATGTTGGGAGAGTAATTTTTCAGATTTTGGCCGAAACAAAAGGCTTTGAAGGTGTGAAGAAATGAGAAGGAGGAGTGCCCTTTTATAAGAGGGGTGAGGGGCAGCTTTGGAAAAGCTAGAGATATTAGTTTATAATAAATAAATATTCGGTTTAAAATGGCTCCAAAGTTGACTATTCAAAAGTTAAGGTGGGGATGGGTCGAAAACAACTCAACCAATAGAATTTAGACAGGTTTGGATACTTATATTAACCTTATCTTTAATTATTAACTCTAAGTTAATTAGTTTCACTTTTACAATGTCTCTTTGTATTTTTATATAATATTGTTAATAAACATACTATATACATCCAAACGACCCCCAAGTGGTCCATTAATGATGAACCTATCATGATATAAGTCTCTTGGCCGAACCTTAGATTTTTATGAATTTAATATCAATTAATAATATAATATTTGTTTTAAGAACTCTTTTATGTCAATTTTGACACTATTCAATAGTTGATTTTTATGAAACTTATAACAGATTTATTACTTCGAAAAAAGTCAATTAAATCAATCCTAATATATCATATTACCCTAGAAAATTAGTTTAATTCGTTAAAAGTTTCATATTATATTTATTTGGGTTTTTATAATATCAATTATTTTAATTTTTCACTATTATAGTAATTACTGCATCATCATTGTGTCATAAATAAAATAACTTATTTAATGTCTAAAAATTATAAATAAAATATCATTATGTAGGAAATATTTTTATCTTTCTAATGAATATTTATAATCTAAAATACAACATATATAACCCTATGTAAGAATTGTTTTTCTAAAAGACATATGCTTGTGTCATTTTTGTATTCATTTTAACTTAATTAAAATAAAGTGTCATTATCACTTACAAGTGGATCAATGGGGTCCCAAAATCGACCCAAAGATGCCCATGGTCGACCATGTATCAACCAATACGGTTAAGACACGTTTTAGGGTAATTTAGTATTATTATAATATTATTTTTTAACACTTATTTTCCGGATTTACCCTTAACCATGGTAAATAAAATATTTACCGCAGTAATTATTCAAAATGTCTAAAAATAAAAGTTACCTATTTACACAATTTGAACATCCTGATCCCAAATATGGAATCCATTTTCCTAAATTCAAAGCACAGAAGTAGCAGAAATTAATTTAAAATTAATTCCCGCTATCAAAACAAAAAGCGTGTTTTTAAGAGATAATAACTATCAAAAGATTGACACTTGTTTATGTTCGGTTTAATTGTAAAATTATGTCCAATGACCAACATTATATTAAATGGTAAAAATATATTCTAAATATACTTTAAAACTACTAAAATTCATAATTTGTCACTATTAATTATTTTGATTAAAAAAGTTGTTTTTAATTAAAATTTAGTAATTTTCACTATTCATCAAAATATGAAAGTTATCCGAAAAGTACCAAAATTTCACCTTAGGCTAAATTAAATATTCCGAATCCAAAAATGAAGTCCATTTTGAAATATAAAATATATATAATTTTAAAAAGTAGGTATTACTATTCATAACGGCTAGTTTGATTGGTTGTTAGAACTCGGTGTTGCGTACAACACACGCTATCGCATTATTCAAAGAGAAGCGTACCGTAGAAGCTTGGGGTGTTACATTCTCCCCTCCTTCAAATAATTTCGTCCTAAAAATTTCTAGAATAGTTATCACATGAAAGGATTCAGGTGGTTCTTCATCAGATGTTCCTCGGGTTCCCACGTTGCCTCTTCCATCTTATGGTT
Source organism: Viscum album (assembly GCA_963277665.1). Taxonomy (NCBI): domain Eukaryota; kingdom Viridiplantae; phylum Streptophyta; class Magnoliopsida; order Santalales; family Viscaceae; genus Viscum; species Viscum album. The sequence goes on from OY728140.1 coordinate 662,282,771, forward strand.
TCTCCACAAAACTTTTACCAGACGCGTCGTCCGGTTTCTCAGTACTTGTTCTCTCGTATCAAGAATCCCGACGGGCTCTTCACAATAGGAAAGATCGGGTTCCAGTTCTAATTCCTCATAGGTGAGTACATGTGTTGGATCAGGCATGTATTTCCTCAACAGAGATACGTGGAACACATCGTGAACTTTGGACAGACTTGGCGGCATTGCCAATCGGTAAGCTACAACCCCAATTCGTTCTAGAATTTCGAAAGGTCCGATGTACCTAGGACTCAATTTACCTTTCTTACCAAAACGTATGACTCCCTTCCACGGAGATACCTTCAGGAAAACATGATCACCGACTTGAAATTCCAAATCCTTCCTTCGATTATCGTCATAGCTCTTCTGCCTACTTTGAGCTGCTTTGATGTGATTTTGGATTACTTTCACCTTTTCCACAGTTTCCTCCACCAGTTCTGGGCCTACAAGTTTTCTTTCACCGACGTCATCCCCACAGGTTGGTGTACGACATATCTTTCCATATAACGCTTCATATGGTGCCATCTGAATACTCGAATGGAAGCTATTGTTATAGGAAAATTCTACCAGAGGTAAATATTGATCCCACAAACCCTGAAAGTCAAGTGAGCAAGATCTCAACATGTCTTCTAAGTTTTGAATAGTCCGTTCTGATTGTCCGTCTGTCTGAGGGTGGTAAGCAGTGCTCAAATGAAGTTTAGTATCCAGGGATTTCTGAAGACTTTTCCAAAATCTTGAAGTAAAACGGGGATCACGATCAGAAACAATTGATAAGGGTACTCCATGAAGTCTCACAACTTCATTAATATATAGTCTTGCTAGACGTTCCAGGGGTAGATCTTCTCTTATAGCAAGAAAATGTGCTGACTTGGTAAGACGATCAACAATATCCCATATTGCATCATTCCTTCTAGGAGTCTTTGGTAGCCCGATGACAAAGTCCATCGTAATATTGTCCCATTTCCACTCCGGTATGGGAAGAGGTTGCATGACTCCTCCAGGCTGTTGCCTTCCAGTTTTCACATGTTGTCCCACCAAAAATGTTCCTTCAAATCTCTATACATTTTGGTGCTCCCAGGGTGTATAGAGAAATTGGAACTATGAGCATCATCCAGAAATTCCCTTTTTAGATCAGGTATATCGGGAACACAAAGTCTCTTCCCAAATTTCAAAATTCCATCTTCATACACAAAGTCTCTCAATCTCCCATCATTCACAGCTTTAATCTTCTTTTGAAATTATTCATCATCGGTCTGAGTACTCTTAATACTTTCTATTAAAGATGGTTTGGCAACCATTTGAAAAAGAAATGATGTTTCGCCTTCCCTGGTTATTCCCATGTCCATCTTCACTAGATCCATGAAAATTGGATCCCTTTCAATTCTCATATTGTTAAAAACTCCATGGTCCTTTCTACTCAAAGCATCTGCCACCTTTTTTGCCTTCCCCGGGTGGTAGTGTATCTTGCAATCATAATCCTTGAGTAATTCAAGCCATCTCCTTTGCCTCATGTTGAGTTCTTTTTGTGAGAAAGTATACTTCAAACTCTTGTGATCAGTATAAATCTCACATTTTTCACCATAGAGGTAGTGTCTCCATATCTTCAAAGAAAAGATCACAGCTTCTAACTCGAGATCATGAGTAGGATAGTTTTGTTCATGAATTTTCAACTGTCGTGATGCATAGGAAATAACTCTATCATTCTGCATAAGGACACAACCAAGTCCTTTTTTTTCGATGCATCACTATAAATAACGAACCCATCATTCCCCGATGGTAGAGTCAATATAGGAGCATTGACTAATCTTTTCTTCAGTTCTTCAAAACATTCTTCACACTCTTTTGTCCAAACAAATTTAACCCCTTTACGTGTGATCTTCGTTAATGGGTTAGCCAATCGGGCAAAATTCTAGACGAAACGTCGATAATAACCTGCCAAACCAATAAAACTGAGTACCTCAGTTATACTCGTAGGTGCTAGCCATTCTTGGATTGCCTTGGTCTTAGAAGGATCAACAGAGATTCCATCTTTAGAGACAATATGGCCAAGAAAAGAAATCTTCTGAAGCCAGAATTCACACTTGCAAAACTTCCCATATAATTCATGCCTCCTCAGAGTCTTCAAGATAATGCGCAAGTGATTTTCATGATCTTCGTAGGTTTTGGAGTATACCAATATATCATCAATAAATACCACCACAAATTCATCGAGATACTCCTTGAAAACTCTATTCATCAGATCCATGAATACAGAGGGTGCATTAGTCAATCCAAACGGCATTACAGTAAACTCGTAATACACGTACCTAGTTCGAAATGCTGTCTTCGGAATGTCTTCCTTCTTCACACACAACTGATGGTATCCAGATCGAAGGTCAATCTTTGAAAAGTATTGAGCTCCATGCAGTTGGTCAAATAAATCATCAATACGAGGTAGGGGATACTTTTTCTTTATCGTTATAGCATTGATCTCTCTGTAGTCGATACATAACCTCATAGATCCATCTTTCTTTTTAACAAAAAGAACAGGGGCTCCCCATGGAGAAACACTAGGGCAAATAAATCCCTTATTACTCAATTTCTCTAGTTGTTTCTTTAGTTCTACTAACTCTAAAGTGGCCATTCTATAAGGGGTCTTCGATATAGGCCTTGATCCAGGAATCAAATCAATGGAAAACTCAACTTCTCGTTCTGGAGGATGTCCAGGTAAATCTTCCGGAAATACATCTACAAATTCTTTCACAACAGGTACATCCTCTATTTTAACATTCCTTTCCTCACCGATAGTTATTTGATTCTCTTCCTCCCCAATAATTGAATTAAGTTGAGCTACTGGGGGTGGATCTAAAGAAGAATTAGGTGGTGACGATTCTGCTCTAAAGACAAGGTGTTCCTTATCCTTATCACCAAGAATCGTAACCTCTTTCTTCTTAAAATAAATCTTCGGATCATAGTCCGAAAGACAATACATACCGAGGATTATATCAAACTCAGTCATGGGTATGACGATGAGATCAGCAGATAAAGAAAATTTATGTGCTCTAATGGGGACTGATTCACAAAACTTTGTTGCAATGATACTTCCCTTAGGAGTTTTAACTGACAACTCCCTTATTAAATCAAATTGGAAATATCTAATTTTCTTAGCAAACTGGGAAGATATGAAACAATGCGATGATCCAGAGTCAAATAATGCATTTTCTAAACTTGAGGAAACCATTAAATTACCTGCCACCACGTCTTTTAGAGCTTCTACCTCTGCAGTAGTTATAGCATATGCCTGGCCTTGATCCCTTGGCCTTTTCTGAGGTAAGTTCTCCTGACGCTTAGGACATGCATTTGCATAATGCCCCATCTCCCTGCAATTGTAGCACTGAACGTTGGTGTCTTCCTTCTTCCCTTTGCAATCACGAGTTTGGTGGCCTTTTTCACCACACTTGTAACAGACTCCCATTCCCTTCAAGCAAGCACCGGGGTGTTTTATCCCGCACTTACCACAAGATGGATATTCAACCTTTCCCTTCTTCCCCTTATTTCCATTCCCAGATTGATCAGCAGGTCTCTTCTTCTCTTGCTTTGCTTTAAAGTCATAAGACTTAGAGAATTCCTTTTCGGTCTTGATAGCACATGAGACAATGTCTTCGTACGATGAAAAGGATTGTGAGACTAATGCTCGATGGAGAAATGGTTTTAACCCATCAAAGAAACGATCAATCTTACTTCTTGGGTTGCGAATATAATCTCCAGCATACCTCGCTAACCTTGTAAAGTTAGCCTCATACTTTGTGACATTCTCATCCTCCTTTTGTCTCAGACTCAGAAATTGCCTTTCCATATCTGCTCGATGGTCACGAGGAAAGTATTTTTCTAAAAACAGATCTTTGAACTCCCTCCACTCCATATTTGATACTTCATCCTCTTCCTTCGTGTTTTGAATCAATGACCACCATTGATCAGCATCTCCAGTGAGGCGGTAAACTGCCATGATAACTTTTTCCCTTTCACTGCTCCCCAAAGCCTGAAATATTTTCTCTAGGGAAAATATCCATTGCTCAGCTACTAAGGGATTTGTATTCCCATTGAACGTTGGTGGTTGTTGCCTCATGAATCGATCTAACATTGATCCTCCACGCTGCGGATCAGGGTGCTCCATACGGGTAAGGTTATTATTCATAACCTGAGTAAGTTGTCCCAGTATGGTGATTAGCTGATCGGCACCAGTTGCATCACTAGCCCCACTATAATTATCTTGAGCAGGAGGGAAATCCCTACATGGAGTGCGTGCATTGATACGGTTTCCATTTCTTCCACTAGGCGCCATTTCTAAACAATGGCATAAACTAGATCACTTTATGAATCAAAATACATAATCCCATTCTTATAAAACACTTAACATAAATTGAACTATTTATGGATATAATCCATAATCATAAGAATGTTTTCTTTGAGGAAGTATATACTCATAAACCCTTCATAATTATTTGTAAAGAAAATGAGAGTTATCCTAAGCATATCCCCCGGGAGTGTCGTAACCAAGAGTGCAGCAAGGCCCGTTGTCGTGCACCAGTTCCCGTTCGAGTCTAGCTCAAAGCGGTGTTTTCGGGTTTTACCCCTAGGTACATCTGTTCTAGAGCCGCCTCTACCTGCTCGTATCCAGACAGGGATGTATTTCTCAGAAAACTCACAAAATCTCTACAATACCAAAATTCTAGGAAGTTCTTCTATACTAATCCTCAAAGTTCATCTTAGGTCTACGTGCTCTAATCAGAGTTTATCTAAATCTAGCTTCCAAGGTTTGTACTAAACTTCCACTGATACCAACTGTAATACCCCAACCCCAGTTACCCAGAGTCGGTGCATTATTACATTACATTGGTATGATCACAAAAAAGATCAAATCTCGAAAGACCGATTGGTTTAGTAGTCTTGGAAACACTAGATATATTCATAAGTCTTACATTACATCATAAAATGAAAAACTACTACAAAAACATATTGTCTCTATAATCCACACTCATATCCCTACATAATATCCCTGTAGGTCATTCATAATTTACTTCTTCACTTCCTGGGAAAAATAAAACATAGAAAAGGGGTGAGCTCAAATGCCCAGTAAGGATAACAATATAGCAGAAACTTTCATAAATAAGAATAAACATTTAAGGCAATGTATAACTAAAACAAAAGCCTTTTAAACTTGAACATTTAACATAGTATGGCATAAATAAATTGAAATAATGCCATTTACTTATTCACATGGTTATTCTACTAATCGAATAATCACATGCAAAATCAATAACCACTTTCATAATGATGGATTGCATAATGCCAGACTATCATAACCACATAGCCAAGGCCTCGTGCCAAGAATACAAATAAGATTTTGTCAAGGCCTTGTGCCAAGACACTAGTTTGTCTCATGAGACCTACCGATGCATCGAGGAGCTATAGCGGGCTCCACCCGTCACATATTAAGTCCAATGCATTCCCATATGAAAAAGGTTTAAAAATAACATAAACATTCGTATTAAAACTAGCATACGAAATGTCAATACTTTCACCATAAAATATGAATGGTATAAAAATAGCTCATCCACAGTCAAACATATCACAAAACCTTCAATAAAATATAGAAGTTTTGTATCATAATAAATCAACTTCAAATAATCTTAAAATCCATCAAAGGATGTTGACATAGATGAAATCAAAATTCTTTTTAAAGAAATATCTCCTTTTATTTTGAAATCATTTAAGATCCATATAAAATAAAACATTTTATTTGAAAATATTCTTATAAGCTTGTAAGTAACGCTTTGAATATTTTATAACGGTGGAAAATAACATCACCCGCTGTATAAGTTAAAAAAAACATTCTTACCTTAATTCTGTCGAAAAGGTTAAAAAGGAACTTGTTTTGAAAACGACAGAAAGATTCCTCTTATAAAAAGTAAAACAAGGGTATAAATGACTTTAACCCATATTCTTGTAAAAATGTTTTGAAATACATTTTGAAGAAACATGGATGTGGATGATAACGAGATCCCAGCAGATTATTACGTATAAACAACCTCGGATAATGAAGAGATTGTGAAATAAACTTTACCTTGTACTTTTCCTTGGTTGGGGTAGGTTAACCTCCTGTATAATGGTGAAATAATTGTTATTAAATTATACAAGAATCATATATATTAATATGATATCATATATGATCTTTTAACATTGATTTGTTAATAATATCTTAGAATTATCGTCGTTTCGGGTGTTAACTTACTCATTTTCTTTTATATGTTTTGTTACATAAGCCATGTTTGTTGTATCTTATTCATATCCAAAATGATATCAAGTCCATAAACATCATTTTTAAATCATCAAATGATAATTATACTTGAATGGATACGATGGAGAATGAATCTCATCACGTTCGTGGAGACGGTAGACCGTACGTACGCACGAGCGACAATATCATTCTTTTGATATTAAAATAATATATAAATGGATGGTATATCATATATTAAGAATCATTAACATGTTATATTTATTATTTACATGAGTTACACATCATTATTATACCCATCCAAATAATATTATATTGAATAACAATTACACCACGATGTGGAGACGGTAAGCCGTACGTACGCACGTATGGTGACATGTTATTCAAAGGGTGGATAGAATACTGAATATGGTTGCACCATATTTATAATAAAATCACAGTATATATATGATACTGGATTTATTATTTTATAATGGTAACAACAAAGGAAGAATAAGTGGAAGAAGAAATGAACTTAGAAAAGGGTGGTGAAATCATTACCTCTTCTTCGGGTTCTTCCTTTTGATTTGATCAAAAGGGCTCCTTAGGTTGGCTTTCTGATAAAACTAAGTCCCCTAGGTTGTAGTGAGGGAAGTTGGGAGAGTATTTGGGCAGAGTTTGGCCGAACCAAAAGGCTTTGATGGTGTGATGAAATGATAAGGAGGAGTGCCCTTTTATAAGAGGGGTGAGGGGCACCTTTGGAAAAGCTAGAGATATTAGTTTATAATAAATTCATATTCGGTTTACAATGGCTCCAAAGTTGACTATTAAAAGTTTATGGTGGGGATGGGTCGAAAACAACTCAACCAATATAATTTAGACAGGTTTGGGTACTTATATTAACCTTATCTTTAAGTATTAACTCTAAGTTAATTAGTTTCACTTTTACAATGTCTCTTTGTATTTTTATATAATATTGTTAATAAACTTACTATATACATCCAAACGACCCCCAAGTGGTCCATTAATGATGAACCTATAATGATATAAGTTTCTTGGCTGAACCTTAGATTTTTAGGAATTTAATATCAATTAATAATATAATATTTGTTTTAAGAACTCTTTTATGTCAATTTTGACACTATTCAATAGTTGATTTTTGTGAAACTCATAACAGATTGATTACTTCGAACAAAGTCAATTAAATCAATCCTAATATATCATATTACCATAGAAAATTATTTTAATTCATTAAAAGTTTAATATTATATTTATTTGGGTATTTATAATATCAATTATTTTAATTTTTCACTATTATAGTAATTACTGCATCATCATTGTGTCATAAATAAAATAAATTATTTAATGTCTAAAAATTATAAATAAAATATCATTATGTAATAAATCTTTTTATCTTTCTAATTAATATTTATAATCTAAAATCCAACATATATAACCCTATGTAACAATTGTTTTTCTAAAAGATATATGCTTGTGTCATTTTTGTATTCATTTTAACTTAATTAAAATAATGTGTCATTATCACTTACAAGTGGATCCATGTGGTCCCAAAATCGACCCAAAGATGCCCATTGTCGACCATGTATCAACCAATAGGGTTACGACACGTTTTAGGGTAATTTAGTATTATTATAATATTATTTTATAACCCTTATTTACCAGATTTACCCTTAACCATGGTAAATAAAATATTTACCGCAGTAATTATTCAAAATGTCTAAAAATAAAAGTTACCTATTTAAAAAATTTGAACATCCTGATTACAAATATGGAATCCATTTTCCTAAATTCAAAACACAGAAGTGGCAGAAATTAATTTAAAATTAATTCCCGCTATCAAAACAAAAAGCATCTTTATAAGAGATAATAACTATCAAAAGATTGACACTTGTTTATGTTCGGTTTAATTGTAAAATTATGTCCAATGACCAACATTATATTAAATGGTAAAAGTATATTCTAAATATAATTTAAAAATACTAAAATTCATAATTTGTCACTATTAATTATTTTGATTAAAAAAGTTGTTTTTAATTAAAATTTAGTAATTTTCACTATTCATCAAAATATGAAAGTCATCCGAAAAGTACCAAAATTTCACCTTAGGCTAAATTAAATATTCCGAATCCAAAAATGAAGTCCATTTTGAAATATAAAATATATATAATTTTAAAAACTAGGTATTACTATTCATAACGGCTAGTTTGATTGGTTGTTAGAACTCGGTGTTGCGTACAACACACGCTATCGCATTATTCAAAGAGAAGCGTACCGTAGAAGCTTGGGGTGTTACATTCTCCCCTCCTTCAAATAATTTCGTCCTAGAAATTTCTAGAATACTTATCACATGAAAAGACTCGGGAGGTTCTTCATCATAAGTTCCTCGGGTTCCCACGTTGCCTCTTCCATCTTATGGTTTCTCCACAAAACTTTTACCAGACGCGTTGTCCGGTTTCTCAGTACTTGTTCTCTCGTATCAAGAATCCTGACGAGATCTTCACAATAGGAAAGATCGGGTTCCAGTTCTAATTCCTCATAGGTGAGTACATGCGTTGGATCAGGCATGTATTTCCTCAACAGAGATACGTGGAACACATCATGAACTTTGGAGAGACTTGGCGGCATTGCCAATCGGTAAGCTACAACCCCAATTCGTTCTAGAATTTCGAAAGGTCCGATGTACCTGGGACTCAATTTAACTTTCTTACCAAAATGTATAACTCCCTTCCATGGAGATACCTTTAGGAAAACATGATCACTGACTTGAAATTCCAAATCCTTCCTTCGATTATCGGCATAGCTCTTCTGCCTACTTTGAGCTGCTTTGATGTGATTTTGGATTACTTTCACCTTTTCCACCGTTTCCTCCACCAGTTCTGGGCCTACAAGTTTTCTTTCACCAATGTCATCCCAACAGGTTGGTGTACGACATCTTTTTCCGTATAACGCTTCATATGGTGCCATCTGAATACTCGAATGGAAGCTATTGTTATAGGAAAATTCTACCAGAGGTAAATATTTATCCCACATACCCTGAAAGTCAAGTGAGCAAGATCTCAACATGTCTTCTATGGTTTGAATAGTCCGTTCTGATTGTCCGTCTGTCTGATGGTGGTAAGCAGTGCTCAAATGAAGTTCAGTATCCAGGGATTTCTGAATACTTTTCCAAAATCATGAAGTATAACGGGGATCACGATCAGAAACAATTGATAAGGGTACTCCATGAAGTCTCACAACTTCATTAATATATAGTCTTGCTAGACGTTCCAGGGGTAGATCTTCTCTTATAGCAAGAAAATGTGCTGACTTGGTAAGACGATCAACAATCACCCATATTGCATCATTCCTTCTAGGAGTCTTTGGTATCCCCATGACAAAGTCCATCGTAATATTTTCCCATTTCCACTCCGGTATGGGAAGAGGTTGCATGACTCCTCCAGGCTGTTGCCTTCTAGCTTTCACTTGTTGACAAACCATACATCTTGACACAAAATCAGCAATCTCCCTCTTCATGTTGTCCCACCAAAAATGTTCCTTCAAATCTCTATACATTTTGGTGCTCCCAGGGTGTATAGAGAAATTGGAACTATGAGTATCATCCAGCAATTCCCTTTTTAGATCAGGTATATCGGGAACACAAAGTCTCTTCCCAAATTTCAAAATTCCATCTTCATACACAAAGTCTCTCAATCTCCCATCATTCACAGCTTTAATCTTCTTTTGAAATTCTTCATCATCGATCTGAGTACTCTTAATCCTTTCTATTAAAGATGGTTTGGCAACCATTTGAAAAAGAAATGATGTTTCGCCTTCCCTGGTTATTCCCATGTCCATCTTCACTAGATCCATGAAAATTGGATCCCTTTCAATTCTCATATTGTTCAAAACTCCATGGTCTTTTCTACTCAAAGAATCTGCCACCTTGTTGGCCTTCCTCGGGTGGTAGTGTATCGTGAAATCATAATCCTTGAGTAATTCAAGCCATCTCCTTTTCCTCATGTTGAGTTCTTTTTGTGAGAAAATATACTTCAAACTCTTGTGATCAGTATAAATCTCACATTTTTCACCATAGAGGTAGTGTCTCCATATCTTCAAAGAAAAGATCACAGCTACTAACTCGAGATCATGAGTAGGATAGTTTTGTTCATGAATTTTCAACTGTCGTGATGCATAGGAAATAACTCTATCATTCTGCATAAGGACACAACCAAGTCCTTTCTTCGATGCATCACTATAAATAACGAACCCATCATTCCCCGATGGTAGAGTCAATATAGGAGCATTGACTAATATTTTCTTCAGTTCTTCAAAACATTCTTCACACTCTTTTGTCCAAACAAATTTAACCCCTTTACGTGTGAGCTTCGTTAATGGGTTATCCAATCGGGCAAAATTCTGGACGAAACGTCAATAATAACCTGCCAAACCAATAAAACTGCGTACCTCAGTTATACTCGTAGGTGCTGGCCATTCTTGGATTTCCTTGGTCTTAGAAGGATCAACAGAGAATCCATCTTTAGAGACAATATGCCCAAGAAAAGAAATCTCCTGAAGCCAGAATTCACACTTGCTAAACTTCCCATATAATTCATGCCTCCTCAGAGTCTTCAAGATAATGCGCAAGTGATTTTCATGATCTTCGTAGGTTTTGGAGTATACCAATATATCATCAATAAATACCACCACAAATTCATCGAGATACTCCTTGAAAACTCTATTCATCAGATCAATGAATACATAGGGTGCCTTAGTCAATCCAAACGGCATTACAGTAAACTCGTAATGCCCGTACCTGGTTCAAAATGCTGTCTTCGGAATGTCTTCCTTCTTCACACACAACTGATGGTATCCAGATCGAAGGTCAATCTTTGAAAAGTATTGAGCTCCATGCATTTGGTCAAATAAATCATCAATACAAGGTAGGGGATACTTGTTCTTTATCGTTATAGCATTGATCTCCCTGTAGTCGATACATAACCTCATAGATCCATCTTTCTTTTTAACAAAAAGAACAGGGGCTCCCCATGGAGAAACACTAGGGCAAATAAATCCCTTATTACTCAATTCCTCTAGTTGTTTCTTTAGTTCGACTAACTCTACAGTGGCCATTCTATAAGGGGTCTTCGATATAGGCCTTGATCCAGGAATCAAATCAATGGAAAACTAAACTTCTCGTTCTGGAGGATGTCCAGGTAAATCTTCCGGAAATACTTCTACAAATTCTTTCACAATAGGTACATCCTCTATTTGAACATTCCTTTCCTCACCGACAGTTATTTCATTCTCTTCCTCCCCAATAATTGAATTAAGTTGAGCAACTGGGGGTGGATCTAAATAAGAATTAGGTGGTGACGATTCTGCTCTAAAGATAAGGTGTTCCTTATCCTTATCGTCAAGAATCGTAACCTCTTTCTTCTTACAATAAATCTTCGCATCATAGTCCGAAAGCCAATCCATACCGAGGATTATATCAAACTCAATCATAGGTATGAAGATGAGATCAGCAGATAAAGAAAATTTATGTGCTCTAATGGGGACTGATTCACAAAACATTGTTGCAACGATACTTCCCTTAGGAGTTTTAACTGACAACTCCCTTATTAAATCAAATTGGAAATATCTAATTTTCTTAGAAAACTGGGAAGATATGAAACAATGCGACTATCCAGAGTCAAATAATGCATTTTCTAAACTTGAGGAAACCATTAAATTACCTGCCACCACGTCTTTTGGAGCTTCTACCTCTGCAGTAGTGATAGCATAAGCCTGGCCTTGATCCCTTGCCCTTTTCTGAGGTAAGTTCTCCTGATGCTTAGGACATGCATTTGCATAATTCCCCATCTCCCTGCAATTGTAGCACTGAACGTTGGTGTCTTCCTTCTTCCCTTTTCAATCACGAGCTTGGTGGCCTTTTTCACCACACTTGTAACAGACTCCCATTCCCTTCAAGCAAGCACCAGGGTGTTTCTTCCCGCATTTACCACAAGATGGATATTCAAACATTCCCTTATTCCCCTTATTTCCATTCCCAGATTGATCAGCAGGTCTCTTCTTCTCTTGCTTTGCTTTAAAGTCATAAGACTTAGAGAATTCCTTTTCGGTCTTGATAGCACATGAGACAATGTCTTCGTACGATGAAAAGGATTGTGAGACTAATGATCGATGGAGAAATGGTTTTAACCCATCAAAGAAACGATCAATCTTACTTCTTGGGTTGCGAATATAATCTCCAGCATACCTCTCTACCCTTGTAAAGTTAGCCTCATACTTTGTGACATTCTCATCCTCCTTTTGTCTCAGACTCAGAAATTGCCTTTCCATATCTGCCTGATGGTCGTGAGGAAAGTATTTTTCTAAAAACAGATCTTTGAACTCCCTCCACTCCATATTTGATACTCCATCATCTTCCTTCATGTTTTGAATCAATGACCACCATTGATCAGCATCTCCAGTGAGGCGGTAAACTGCCATGATAACTTTTTCCCTTTCACTGCTCCCCAAAGCCTGAAATATTTTCTCTAGGGAAAATATCCATTGCTCAGCTACTAAGGGATTTGTATTCCCATTGAACGTTGGTGGTTGTTGCCTCATGAATCGATCTAACATTGATCCTCCACGCTGCGGATCAGGGTGCTCCATACGGGTAAGGTTATTATTCATAACCTGAGTAAGTTGTCACAATATGGTGATTAGCTGATCGGCACCAGTTGCATCACCAGCCCCACTATAATTATCTTGAGAAGGAGGGAAATCCCTACATGGAGTGCGTGCATTGATACGGTTTCCATTTCTTCCACTAGGCGCCATTTCTAAACAATGGCATAAACTAGATCAGTTTATGAATCAAAATACATAATCCCATACTTATAAAACACTTAACATAAATTGAACTATTTATGGATATAATCCATAATCATAAGAATGTTTTCTTTGAGGAAGTATATACTCATAAACCCTTCATAATGATTTGTAAAGAAAATGAAAGTTATTCTAAGCATATCCCTCGGGAGTGTCGTAACCAAGAGTGCAGCAAGGCCCGTTGTCGTGCACCAGTTCCCGTTCGAGTCTAGCTCAAAGCGGTGTTTTCGGGTTTTACCCCTAGGTACATCTGTGCCAGAGCCGCCTCTACCTGCTCGTATCCAGACAGGGATGTATTGCTCGGAATACTCACAAAATCTCTACAATACCAAAATTCTAGGAAGTTCTTCTATACTAATCCTCAAAGTTCATCTTAGGTCTACGTGCTCTAATCAGAGTTTATCTAAATCTAGCTTCCAAGGTTTGTACTAAACTTCCTCTGATACCAACTGTAACACCCCGACCCCAGTTACCCAGAGTCGGTGCATTATTACATAACATTGGTATGATCACAAGAAAGGTCAAATCTCGAAAGACCGATTGGTTTAGTAGTCTTGGAAACACTAGATATATTCATAAGTCTTACATTACATCATAAAATGAAAAACTACTACAAAAACATATTGTCTCCATTATCCACACTCATATCCCCACATAATATCCCTGTAGGTCATTCATAATTTACTTCTTCACTTCCTGGGAAAAATAAAACATAGAAAAGGGGTGAGCTCAAATGCCCAGTGAGGATAACAATATAGAAGAAACTTTGATAAATAAGAATAATCATTTAAAGAAATGTATAACTAAAACAAAAGCCTTTTAAACTTGAACATTTAACATAGTATGACATAAATAAATTGAAATAATGCCATTTACTTATTCACATGGTTATTCTACTAATCGAATAATCACATGCAAAATCAATAACCACTTTCATAATGATGGAATGCATAATGCCAGACTATCATAACCACATAGCCAAGGCCTCGTGCCAAGACTAAAAATAAGATTTTGTCAAGGCCTTGTGCCAAGACACTAGTTTGTCTCATGAGACCTACCGATGCATCAAGGAGCTATAGCGGGCCCCACCCGTCACATATTAAGTCCAATGCATTCCCATATGAAAAAGGTTTAAACATAACATAAACATTCTTATTAAAACTAGCAGACGAAATGTCAATACTTTCACCATAAACTATGAATGGTATAAAAATAGCACATCCACAGTCAAACATATCAAAAAACCTTCAATACAATATAGAAGTTTTGTATCATAATAAATAAACTTCAAATAATCTTAAAATCCATCAAAGGATGTTGACATAGATGAAATCAAATTTTTTTTAAAGAAATATCTCCTTTTATTTTGAAATCATTTAAGATCCATATAAAATAAAACATTTTCTTTGAAAATATTCTTATAAGCTTGTAAGGAAAGCTTTGAATATTTTATAACGGCGGAAAATAACCGCACCCGCCGTATAAGTTAAAAAAACATTCTTACCTTAATTCTGTCAAAAAGGTTAAAAAAGACCTTGTTTTGAAAACGACAGAAAGATTCCTCTAATAAAAAGTAAAACAAGGGTATAAATGACTTTAACCCATATTCTTGTAAAAATGTTTTGAAATACATTTTGAAGAAACATGGATGTGGATGATAACGAGATCCTAGCAGATTATTACGTATAAACAACCTCAGATAATGAAGAGATTGTGAAATAAACCTTACCTTGTACATTTCCTTGGTTGGGGTAGGTTAACCTCCTGTATAATGGTGAAATAATTGTTATTAAATTATACAAGAATCATATATATTAATATAATATCATTTATGATCTTTTAACATTGATTTGTTAATAATATCTTAGAATTATCGTCGTTTCGGGTGTTAACTTACTCATTTTCTTTTATATGTTTTGTTACATAAGCCATGTTTGTTGTATCTTATTCATATCCAAAATGATATCAAGTCCTTAAAAATCATTTTTAAATCATCAAATGATAATTATACTTGAATGGATACGATGGAGAATGAATCTCATCACGTTCGTGGAGACGGTAGTCCGTACGTACGCACGAGCGACAATATCATTCTTTTGATATTAAAATAATATATAAATGGATGGTATATCATATATAAAGAATCATTAACATGTTATATTTATTATTTACATGAGTTAGACATCATTATTATACCCATCCAAATAATATTATATTGAATAACAATTACACCACGGCGTGGAGACGGTAAGCCGTACGTACGCACGTATGGTGACATGTTATTCAAAGGGTGGATAGAATACTGAATATGGTTGTACCATATTTATAATAACATCACAGTATATATATGATACTAGATTTATTATTTTAGAATGGTAACAACAAATGAAGAATAAGTGGAAGAAGAAATGAACTTAGAAAAGGGTGGTGAAATCATTACCTCTTCTTCGGGTTCTTCCTTTTGATTTGATCAAAAGGGATCCTTAGGTTGGCTTTCTGATCAAACTAAGGCCCCTAGGTTGTAGTGAGGGAAGTTGGGAGAGTATTTGGGTAGAGTTTGGCCGAACAAAAAGGCTTTGATGGTGTGAAGAAATGAGAAGGAGGAGTGCCCTTTTATAAGAGGGGTGAGGGGCACCTTTGGAAAAGCTAGAGATATTAGTTTATAATAAATTCATATTCGGTTTAAAATGGCTCCAAAGTTTACTATTCAAAGGTTAAGGTGGGGATGGGTCGAAAACAACTCAACCAATAGAATTGAGACAGTTTTGGGTACTTATATTAACCTTATCTTTATGTATTTACTCTAAGTTAATTAGTTTCACTTTTACAATGTCTCTTTGTATTTTTATATAATATTGTTAATAAACTTACTATATACATCCAAAATACCCCCAAGTGGTCCATTAATGATGAACCTATCATGATATAAGTCTCTTGGCTGAACCTTAGATTTTTAGGAATTTAATATCAATTAATAATATAATATTTGTTTTAAGAACTCTTTTATGTCAATTTTGACACTATTCAATAGTTGATTTTTTTGAAACTCATAACAGATTGATTACTTCGAACAAAGTCAATTAAATCAATCCTAATATATCATATTACCCTAGAAAATTAGTTTAATTCATTAAAAGCTTCATATTATATTTATTTGGGTATTTATAATATCAATTATTTTAATTTTTCACTATTATAGTAATTACTGCATCATCATTGTGTCATAAATAAAATAAATTATTTAATGTCTAAAAATTATAAATAAAATATCATTATGTAGGAAATATTTTTATCTTTCTAATGAATATTTATAATCTAAAATCCAACATATATAACCCTATGTAACAATTGTTTTTCTAAAGGATATATGCTTGTGTCATTTTTGTATTCATTTTAACTTAATTAAAATAAAGTGTCATTATCACTTACAAGTGAATCCATGGGGTCCCAAAATCGACCCAAAGATGACCATGGTCTACCATGTATCAACCAATAGGGTTAAGACACGTTTTAGGGTAATTTAGTATTATTATAATATTATTTTTTAACCCTTATTTACCGGATTTACCCTTAACCATGGTAAATAAAATATTTACCGCAGTAATTATTCAAAATGTCTAAAAATAAAAGTTACCTATTTACACAATTTGAACATCCTGATTCCAAATATGGAATCCATTTTCCTAAATTCAAAACACAGAAGTGGAAGAAATTAATTTAAAATTAATTCCCGCTATCAAAACAAAAAGCGTGTTTTTAAGAGATAATAACTATCAAAAGATTGACACTTGTTTATGTTCGGTTTAATTGTAAAATTATGTCCAATGACCAACATTATATTAAATGGTAAAAATATATTCTAAATATACTTTAAAACTACTAAAATTCATAATTTGTCACTATTAATTATTTTGATTAAAAAAGATGTTTTTAATTAAAATTTAGTAATTTTCACTATTCATTAAAATATGAAAGTTATCCGAAAAGTACCAAAATTTCACCTTAGGCTAAATTAAATATTCCGAATCCAAAAATGAAGTCCATTTTGAAATATAAAATATATATAATTTTAAAAAGTAGGTATTACTATTCATAACGGCTAGTTTGATTGGTTGTTAGAACTCGGTGTTGCGTACAACACACGCTATCGCATTATTCAAAGAGAAGCGTACCGTAGAAGCTTGGGGTGTTACATTAGACATTAAATAATTTAATTTATTTATGACACAATGATAATGCAGTAATTACCTTATTAATGAAATATTAACATAATTGATGATATAAATACATAAATAAATGTAATTTTAAACTTTTTATGAATTATACTAATTTTATAGGTTAATATGAAATGTTAGTATTTATTTAAGTAACTTTTTTTGAACTAATCATGCTATTATGATTTTCACAAAAATCAAGTACCAAATAGTGTCAAAATTGACATTAAACAGTTTTTAAAACAAATATGATATTATTAATTGTTCTTTTATTCCTAAATATCTAAGGTTCAGCCAAATGAAATATATAAGGATATATATATATTAATAATGAACCAATTGGGGTTCTTTGGACTTGTTATAGTATGTTTATTAACCATATAGTGTAAGAAAACAAAAAGACACGGAAAAAGATAAATTATTTAACTTAGAGTTATATCTAAATGATAAGGATAACATAGTAACCCAAACTTCTCTAAAACCTATTTTTTGAGATGGTTTATACCCATAACCACCTTAGATTCGAAATAAATCAATTTGGAGCTATTAAAAACAGAATATGACTTTATTATAAAATAGTATTTTAAGTTTTCCTAAGGAGCCCCTCTCCTCCCTTATAAAAAGGGTACCCCTTCCCTCTTCTCATCACACCCTTTTGAGCTTTGAAGCTCAGACAAGCCCTGCCAATTAATCTTCTCAACCTCTCTAGTTATATCATATATGTTCTGGTTTTCTCAAAAGACCAACTATAGTTCCCTAAGAAGAGGTTTAAAGGAGGTGCGTCGAGGAAGAGGTAATCTCTTCTATCGATTCATTCAAGTCTTCTTTGTTCTTAAACTTCTTCTTCATTAGTTGTTTCATTATAAAGTAATAACATTAGTATCAATAATATAATTATATGTTATTATAAATATGAAACAACTTCGTTTCACCTTCTATCCATCCTACGAAAAATGAAATCACCGAGTGTGCGTACGTACAGAATACCGTCTCCATGCCGTGGTCTAATCAGTTTGTTCACCACCACATTACTTGGATGTGTATAATGGTGTAATGGATAACTATATATGGTTATTATAACATAATACTGATTCTGAGATATTATATCATACACTCCAATTCAATTCAGTAATTAGGGGAATGATATCATCGCTCGTGCGTATGTACAGATTACCGTCTCCACGACACGATGAGATTCATTCTCAATGATAACAATTAAAGAATGATTATAAAGTATATATAATGAATAAAAATAAAATATATGACATGATAAAGCTAATGAATTTATTTATATATATATATATATCATCTACTTACTTCCATTTAAGTCAACAAGGAAAGGAAAACAACGTTCATGCGTACGTACGACCTACCGTCTCCATGAACGGTGTATTTCACTTAATTTTTCTATATATTATATATATATATATAATGAATATATATGATATATAAATCATTATTTACATTATGGATGTAATTAAATCATGATATAAGTAATAATAATATCAAGAACAACAAGTCCAAACAGGTATGATAAATAAAACGATTTTACCCAAAATGCTGCTTTAACGTGGAAATTACAAAAGAACGGGTAATATAAAGTCATCCGTGAACCATATATGATATAATAACCCTGAATATGATTCTATAATAAGAAAATGACATTATTTAAATCATTATACAGGAGGTTCGGATACGTACAAAGAATATCGGACCTAAGGTAAGGGATAATTTTGCAAATCTCATTTTTATTCGAGATTTCTTATACATAAGTATTTACTGAGGTTATATTTATCATCCATGTCCCTATTTTCTAAAAATGGTTCCATATTTTTTTATATTCCTTTTTACCCATTTTTGACTTTTACTACCTGGAATGTAAGGAATCTTTCTTTTGTTTACAATATGAGGTAATTTTTGACTTTTCTTGCAAAAGTATGAGAAGAATGTTTTTAAACTTATACGGCATGAATAGATATTTACGGTTTCATAACGCCTTATTTTCATGAAGCTTACTCTAAAAGATTTCATGAATATTTTCAAAAAAAGTCATTTTCTTTTAAAATTGCATAGAATTTTGTGAAAAGAAAATGATTTTTATGGAGAAAGAATATTTTCTTCAAGAATTCATTTCAAGTGTTTTATCAAAACTATTTTCCATATAAGATGACATTATTTTATTAGATTAAATTATTTAATAAAGGGATGATTCAATAAATGTTTTGATTTTGTTTATGATGAAATTATATCCATTTGTTTTATATGGATTATGTTACGATGAGATGATGTTTATGAAACCCATTTTATTCTTTGGGTTATGATGAATGATTTATGTTTATGTTGCGACACAAGTAATAATGATTTCATTGTGAGATGGGTGGGACTTATATCTCCCTCCAATGCATTGGGTAATGATTTATATCTCATGAGATAGACATGGCTTGAATGGTATGTTAATCTAGTTCAGTGTTACAGGACTGAAACGAGGAGTGAAATCGATTCAGAAAGGGAATTTGTCCACTAAGATGGTCTTAGCAGCAATGCCTTGGCTACTATGGAAATCATATCATGTTCCTAATGGGTTTCCATAATTATATGTTTTATTCCCATGAAATTTTAACATTATTGATGTTCCATTATGATATATTCCATATGTACTTCGAAGATTTATGTCTTTTCTCAATATTTTGATGTTTAAGTTTTATGTTCACGTTTTTTAATTCAAATGTTTATAGATTGTTTTATGTTCTCAATGTTTACCCTTACTTTGCATTTGAGCTCACCCTTTTTATGTTATCTTTTCCCAAGGATTTAGGTAAGAAAATAAAAGGGGAAGATCTTTATGGGAGATGTTGAAGATCTTTCACCATGATTAGAATATTATGTTCTGAGTTTCCAAAGTAACTTAACTATTACAGTCCTTTGGTGTTTTTTTTGTAATGTATTAAGTATTCTTTAAAAATAATGTAATGTCCATGTACTTCATGATTTGGGTCTCTATAGTTGGTGTTAAAGGTTCAGTTTAGTCAACCTTTGGAAACTAGGATGCCTGAACTTTAGTGAGATCCCTAGAGATATTTCAAAGTTATGTCTAGGGATGTCCCTATGGTTAAGTATAAGTATAGGTTATAGTCTTAGAAATATGGAAACGATATTAGAATTAAACTTAAGTTCTTAGATATTGATGTTACTCCCCCTTGATTATGATTTATTCCCCTCACACTATTTTTTTGGGTTTTAGAATATGGATGGAAATAGGAAGATTCACGATAATGGAGGATATGATAGACAATGGAATGATATTATTCATGAGAAACCAAATGAAATTGGTTCAAGAAGTCCACATATTTTTGTTATGCCTAATATACAATCTCATAATAAAATCAATAATCTCAACTTTGGTAAGTTTTCCGACTCAGCTAATAAGAGAAAGATGGAGTTTAATGATGATCATAGAAGAAAGAAAGTTCCATTTCCCTCATGTAAATCATGTGGGAAGAGGCATCGGGGAGAAAATTTCAAAGGAACTGGAAGATGACTTGGGTGTGGAAAAGAAGGACACAAAGCTAGTAATTGTAAAGGAAAAGGTTCATTTAACACCATGGACAAGGATAATGGTATTTATAAGACATCAACAATGGTTATGTGTTTTAAATGTGTAATGTACGGGAATTATGCAAACCAATGCCCTAAGGGAAAGTCCCATGAAGAGAATAAACATGGTCGTATGGGTAGTATTTATGTTGATGATGATGAAGAGACTACAAATGATATGTGAGATGAAATAATTGTTGAAGCTTAGTCAATGGTTTAAGAAGGTAGGGGAGTGATTTATATTTATCAAAAGTTATGTTGTATAGGTAATGGTACTATGGAATAAAGACACATTTAAGGATTGTTACACTATTGTTTTTCCTAAAGTATTTGAAATTATATGTTGAATCGTACCGGTAACCAAGAAAGGTTATTCAGATATTTTTTTAAATCACCTAAAATGCGCCTAAATAAGGGATAAAGAGATAATGAAATGATTGATAGTATAATGATATCATGAATAATCTAAGGAAAAAGTGATATCATTGTTTGAGTATATAGAATTTTTTGGATTTTGGTATATGGAAAGAGTTACCTTGTGACAGCATTCATGTTTTCACTATTTTCCAAGAGAATTCATGATTAAGGTATTCACATGTTTGGAATGTGACCAACAAGATATATCATTTGATATATGGGGGATAAATGATGGTATTCAAATTCTCGGTAGATGACATTTTTAGTAATTGTTTTCTTTATAGTATGTGCTTGGAAAGATGTATTTTGGATAATCCTAATGATTGGAATGAATTAAGTTAGACATAAGATAGTATTGTTTATGGCTAGAAATGTTTTCTATTTTATTGTAGGAATGTTATTATAATGTACTTTTAGAAAAAGGGACAACCAGCAGGATGGGCAACAACCCGTCGTGTCAGACAAGGCTTTGGGAATCGAACCCACAACTGAAGTGCGGCATTCCTTTATTTCCTACCATTGGCCTACAGGAAGTACCTAGTTAGTAGAAACAAGTTTTATTTTATTATTTAGGATGATATATGAAGTATAAGTCCATTTTGGAACCATATATGATTAATCTCACCATATATGGACTTATGTATATAACTTTTTCTAACTTATGTTTGAGACAAATGGAATGACCTATCATTCTATCGCATGATCTGCTAAAACTTCTCAAAATACAAATTCAACTTCATTTTTTTAAGAGATATAGTGGAAATTGTTCAAGGCACGGACAGCGGTGAGATTATACCGAAATAAAGTAAGTATTTCTTCTAATTGAATTTCTTCCACTTTAGGGAAATGGTCTTTAAAACCAAAAATGATGTCTTAGTGCCCTTATATCTGATGAATCAGATGGAACCTTAGATCATCACAAATTTATAGCTTTGTGACTGTTGGAATTTTCATAGCCTTGTTCTCTACCACTCTCCATAATAACTTGACGGTTAAAATTCTCTTCCATATCCATATTTTCAACTATGTGGAAACCCAGTGATTAGTTAATTTGGGTAAACATTAAGTTTCATAATTTAGTTTTTAAAGATAAGTTTTGGTATTCCTTTTTACGATGTGGGTTTCTATTAAAACATTCGAGTGTAAACCATTTATAATCCCGACAAATTTTTAGGGAGAAATTCATTTTAAGGAGGGTAGAATGTAACACCCCAAAATTTTATGAAAAATATTCTTTTTAATTTCATTGATGTATTTTGTTGTACGCTACACCAAAATGAGCTTACACTACATGCATCCCTAACTTTTCCTGCATTACACGCAATCACGACCTTCTACGATAGCGTATGTTGTACGAAATACTGAGTTTCACTAATCAATGATATCTTATATAAACTAGCCGTTATCAATAGTATTACCCACTTTTTTAAATTTTATTTTCCAAAATGGACTTCATTTTTGGATTCAGAATATCGAATTTAGCCTAGGGTTAATTTTTGGTATTTTTCTGTGAACATTCAATTTTTGATGAATAGTGAAAACACTAGGTTACTATTTAAAAACCTAGTTTTTATATAAATAATTATTTATTTTATTTAAATTTATTTTAGGTAAATATTGATACATAATACCTATGTAAGTTCA
Organism: Viscum album; assembly: GCA_963277665.1. Classification (NCBI taxonomy): domain Eukaryota; kingdom Viridiplantae; phylum Streptophyta; class Magnoliopsida; order Santalales; family Viscaceae; genus Viscum; species Viscum album. The sequence continues at coordinate 662,305,793 of OY728140.1, forward strand.
ATGTAATTCATCGGAGTCATTTTATAATAATTTTAGACATATAAAAATTTTATTGAACTTCTCACAGTCTTTTACCCACCTCCTAGGAGAGTTTGAAAATTTACATAAAACATAATTTTACTGCTTCTGTGAGTGGAATTTCGAAATTTTGAGAGACATAGTTAATATCAAGGAGTAAAATGTGGTTCAATAAGATAAAAATAATTTTTGGTGAATAATATCTTTTTACTTTTATTTACCACGGTTAAAAGTAAATAGGGTAATTAAGGGTAAAAATGATATTATTATTACCCTAAAACATGTCCTAATTTTATTGGATAAGTGTAATTCGACCAAAAAATAACCTTAGGATTAAAACATTACCATTTAGGTCCAGCTGGATTAGATTAAGACATTTATTATTATTTTATTTATAGAAGAATTAAAATAGATAAAATCAAAGTTTAATAACTGAAACATTTTTAATATAGGGTTATATATAAGATAAATTCAACTATAAATATTCATTATAAATCTAAAAATATTTCCTAAATAATGTTATTTTATTTATAATTTTTAGAAATTATATAATTTAATTTATTTATGACACAATGATGATGCAATAATTAACTTATTAATTAAATATTACCATAATTGATGTAACAAATAACCAAATAAATGTAATTTTAGACTTTTTATGAATTCCACTAATTTTTTAGGTTAATATGACATGTCTGTATAAATTTAATTAACTTTTTTCTAACTTATCATGCTGTTATGATTTTAAAAAAAATCAATTACCAAATAGTGTCAAAATTGACATATAATAGTTTTTAGAACAAATATTATATTATTAATTATTATTTTTTTCCTAAAAATCTATGGTTTGGAAAAATGACATAGATAAAGATATATATATGAATAATGAACCACTTTGTGTTCTTTTTTACTTGTTATAGTATGTTTTTATTAACCATATAGTGTAAGAAAACAAAAATACACGGTAAAAGTTAAATTATTTAACATAGAGTTAAATCTAAATGATAAGGATAAAATAGTAACCTAAACATGTCTAAAACCTATTGGTTGAGAGGAATTTGACCCACCCCAACCATAGATTCTAGAAAAATCAATTTTGATCTATTAAAAACCGAATATTACTTTATTATAAAATAATATTTTATGTTTTCCTAAGGTGCCCCTCTCATCCCTTATAAAAAAGGTAACCCTTTGCACTTCTCTTCTCACCCGTTTGGGCCTTGATGCCCGACCAAACCCTGACAATTCCACTTCTCAACGTCTCTAGTAAAATCATAGAGGTTCGTGTCTTCTCAAAAGACCAAATCTAGTGCCCTAAGAAGAAGTTTAAAGGAGGTGCGTCGAGGAAGAGGTAATCTCTTCTATCGATTCTTTCAAGTTTTCTTTGTTCTTAAAATTCTTCATCTTTAGTTGTGTTATTATAAAGTAATAACATCAGTATTAATAATATACTGATATGTTATTATAAATATTAAACAACCCCATTTCAACTTCTATCCATCCTATGGAAAATGAAATCACCACGAGTGCATACGTATGGAATATTGTCTCCACGCCGTGGTGTAATCAGTTTTTCCACCACTACATTAATTGGATGTGTATAATGATGTAATGAATAAATATATTTGGATATTATACCATCATACTGATTCTGAGATATTATATCATACACTCCAATTAAATTCAATAATTATGGGAATGATATCATCGCTCGTGCGTACGTACGGATTACCGTCTCCACGACGCAATGAGATTCATTCTCCATGACAACCATTCAAGAATGATTATCAAGTATATATAATGACTAAAAATGAAATATATGAAATGATAAAGCTACTGGATTTATGTATATATATATATATATGTCATATACTTACTTTCATTCAAGTCATCAAGGAAAGGAAAACAACATTCATGCGTACGTAAGGCCTACCGTCTCCATGAACGGTGTATTTCTCTTAATTTATCTATCCAATATATATATATATACTGAATATATATGACATATAAATTATTATTTACATTTTTTAGGTAATTAAAATATTATATAAGTAACAATAATATCAAGAACAACAAGTCTATACAAGTACGATATGTAAAACGATATTACCCAAAACGCTGCTTTAAAGTGGAATTTACAAAAGAACCGGTAATATAAAGTCGTAAGTGAACCATATATGATATAATTATAATGAATATGATTCTATAATAAGTAAATGACATTATTTAAATCATTATACAGGAGGTTCGGATATGTACAAAGCATATCTGGCCTTAGGTAAGGGATAATTTTGCAAATCTCATTTTTATTCGAGATTGCTTATACGTAAGTATTTACTGTGGTTATATTTATCATCCATGTCCCTATTTGCCAAAAATGGTTTAATGTATGTTTAAATTACTTTTTAACCATTTTTTACTTTTACTACATGGTATTTAAGGAATCTTTCTTTTTTTTACAATGCGTGGTACTTTTTGACTTTTCTTGCAAAAGTATGAGAATAATGTTTTTTAACTAATGCGGCGTGAATTGATTTTTACGGTTTTATAACACCTTATTTTCAGGAAGATTACTATAAAATATTTCATGGATATTTTCAAAAAAAATCCATTTCTTTTAAAATTTCATGGCATTTTTTGAAAAGAAAATGATTTTTAAGAAGAATGGATATTTTCCTCAAGAATTCATTTCACGTTTTTTATCAAAAATATTTTCCCTATAAGATAACATTATTTTATTAGATGACATTATTTAATAAGGGTATTATTCAAGTACATGTTTTGATGTTGTTTATGATGAAATTATATCCATTTGTTTTATAATGATTATGTTTTGATGGGATGATGTTTATGAAACCCATTTTATTCTTTCGATTATGATGAATGATTTATGTTTATGTTGTGGCACAAGTAAGAATGATTTCATTATGAGATGGGTGGGACCTATATCTCCCTCCAATTCATTGGGTAAAGATTTATATCTCATGATATTGACATGGATGGAATGATAAGTTAATCTGGTTTAGTGTTACAGGACTGAAACGCAGAGTGAACTTGATTCAGAAAGAGACTTTGTCCACTAAGAAGGTCTTGGAAGCAATGCATTGGATACTATGGAAATCATATCATGTGTCTAATGGTTTTCCACAATTACATGTTTTCTTCCAATGCTATTTTATCATGATTTATGTTCTATTATGATATATTCTTTACGTACTTCCATGATTTATGTCTTTGATCAAGATTTTGATGTTTCGATTTTATGTTCACGTTTTTGCATTCAAATGTTTATGGATTGTTTTATGTTCTCTAAGTTTACCCTTACTTGGAATTTGAGCTCACCCTTTTTATGTTTTATTTTCCCCAGGATTTAAAGAAAACTTTTAGGTAAGAAAATAATAGGGTATGATCTTTACGGGATATGTTGAAGATCTTTCACCACAATTAGAATATTATGTTCCGAGTTTCTAAAGCCACTAAACTATTACGGTCCTTTGGTGTTTGTTTTTGTTATGTATCAAGTATTCCGAAAAAGAATTGTAATGTCCATTTACGTCATGTTTTGGGCCTCTATATGGATAGCCCCCACCCTAGGACATCCCCCACCCCCTAGACACCACAACACCCCACTGGACATCCCCCCACCCCTGGACACCCTCCCACCCCTACCCCCTTGGACACCCTCCAAACCCACTAGACACCACCCCGCCCCCATGGACAACCCCCACCCCATAGACACCCCCTCCCCCTGAACACCCCTACCCCTTGGACAACCCCCACCCCCTGAACACCCCCACCACTATGAAACCATTACTATGATCTAATAAAGTATGAAACAAGAAAAAACCAGAGAAAAAGAAGACCAAAACCATACTAGAATCCATACCATAAAAACCTTAGAACTAGACCAAAACAAGAAAATCCAGAGAAAAATTAAACATTCATGTATATAACGTTCAAAAATAACAATGTCAAGTAAAAAACCCTAAAATATATGAAAAAAACTACCAAATACACATTTTATATTAAAATATTAAAAATTACATTTTACACTAGAAACAAACTAAAATCTAATCAAATATGTAAAATAAGTTGACCATTCCACTTGTAAGTGTTTTAATTCTTGAGAACTATAGGGTTGAGGGTCACCAAATAGCTACAAATTAAAATGAAAGTAGCTAAAAAATATATTGAATAAATAAAATGATATATTATGGAAACGTTTATAAGGAAATCATACCACGTCAAAATTCACAAGTGTTATAATTGTAATGATTTCTAACATAAATCATAACATATAATGTCCACATTCGAAGACGCCTTGTTGTTCATGAAAATTTTGTTTAAATGAGTGGAAATTAAAAATATCAATTTTATGTAATACATCGAAAAGTAAAAATTTTAAATAGATATTTACCTTTACATTTATATATTTGATCTTGTCACTCTTTTTCTTTGTCATTTTTTGAAAGTATTCCCACCCCCTTTTACAAAATAATACTAATAGGATAAATTTAAAATTATATATAACATAATAAAATATTAATAAAGTGAAACATACTTTTCCAAAATATTCGTAAAACATCCCCACACATCGCCATGGACAAATCATATCCAATAAAGTGTTTTATCCCTTGGACAAATGGCACCTAACATCAAATGATCAATGAGATAAATTCAAATTTAAGTTTAGTAGTTGTTTATGATAAAATATAATTAAATCATTTTCATATATATGTTTAATACCTCTCAAAAAATTGTACCATCCAACACTGTGTCATTATATTCTTTTCAAATCAATAAGTAATATACAATGTTATTTGTTCCTCATCCAATGAATTTGATTTAGGGGAAATCAAATGTGGGTCTATTAATCCATATACATATGTATATTCATTCTTCTCACATATGTTATAAAGATACCTAATAGAAAACAAACATAAGTATATATTTCTACGAAATATAATGTGGGGAACGATCTTAAGACTTACATGGAAACAATTTGCACCATGTTGATGCCCAACTTATATCTAGTAACAAGCTCCAAGATATCATTTATCAAAATACCCACATTTATTGCATGTCTAAAAAACATGTTCTTTTATTGGTAATGAATAATGAGCTGCCAAATAAATTTGAATATCATGAAAATCTGCCAAGACTACAAGAATCTATATCTGATGTCTTACCCATTTGTCTTTTTTGTTTTCTATACAATATTTCTTTACATTTTAAGTATTCTTCTAAAGAAATTTAAAAATATTTTAGTTTTCAAATGTTAAAACAAATTTAATAAAAAATAAAATAAAGGATATAACATACACACCTCTACGGTGATGAGTTATAAATATCTAGATGGACAAACTAAAAAGTGACTGATAGTATGTCCAATTGTTATAACCTCATATTTAGGTAATGGTACTCAAGCTAATCTATCTATAATATCTTGTAAAGAGACCCTTTAATACTATAACTCTAACTCTTGATGATGAATTGTATCTCCTATAAAATATACCAGCCCATATAAAATGATATTATTGTGAGGATCATCAACAAATAACTAACAATAATTATGAATTTGTGGCAGAGGATTAAGATAAAAAATTTTGTATGAAGGCAGAGGTGGAGGATAAATAATGGGTTATGGAGGTGGGGGAGTGGGAGATGCTGGTGGAGGTGGAGAATAAATAATGGGGTCTAGTGGGGGAGGTGGAGGAGTTAGATTTGCAATATGAAATTGCCTTTTCATGTCTGCATTCATAGACTTTACTGATGCTCTAATCTTTTCCTCCATCATCACATTTATATTATGAACATCAGCCTCCAAGGATTATATTTTTTTTATAAACACCCTCTATAAAATAATTTGAATAAAGTGGAAATACTTTTCTTACCGATACACCTGTCGGGTATCCTCGTACATGACCGGGGTGTTCAGGATTTCCCAATGTTGCAGATAAAATATCTTGCCTTTTATCAGATGTAAATACCCCCTATGTGCTCTTCTCCTCATGAAAATTATGTAATGATTAATTGAAAATTTCTGTAAATATTTTAAGTATATAATGAATATAATTAACTTAAATATATAATGTAAATATCATACAATCCTATCATATACGATTCTCGAATCTTCTGAAAGATATTTCCCCTTTCTAATCATACTACCTCTCTTATATTTTTCATGTTTAGATAGAGAGGATGGAGAGGAATTCTTTCAAGAGCTTGAAGACTCAGCTGTAAGTTTTTTTTTAATTTTCCTCCATCATTTTTTCATCAAATAATCTATACCCTCTCCAAGATATACTATGAGGGTATACATTTTTATTTTGGATCTCCTGATGAGATTCCCTTGTTTCCCATAAATTAAGAATTATAAATAATTTAAAAAACACTAATAAGATATTTTATATAAGAAAACATATAAAAGATTACATTTCCCTGACAAAAAATGAATCTTTTTTTACTCTCAACAAATTGTTTCAATTTGTCTTCATCTATGAAAGGATATATATTACATGGATGGTCATGTTACCTATGAACAGAAATGAAATTAGATGTGAGGGTTGATTTGAAATCCCTCCATCTCCTAGAAGCCATTTATAAAAATTTCCTCCTAACTCCTCCAGTGTTAGTAAAGTAAAATATCATCTGAAAAAGAAGAGGTAAAACATATTAAACAATAAACATTTAAATATTAGTCAAACAATAAAAAAATATCTTACCAAAATTTTCTCCTATAACTTCCATATTATCTCATTTCCATCATTTCCAATCATCATACAAAATTCTTACTTTTATTTTACCATGATTTGATACAAAACTCTTAAAATATTTGGCATTTGGGCCTCTTGGAATATCATTTTCATCAAACTCAACGAGTACACTTTGGTCCTGGCTAAGGGCAATTGATAATTTTGGTAAACGTGTTCAACAACCTTTACCAACTATTGAACACTTTTTTTATAGTAGAAAATGAGGATGATTGGGGAACATAAAGATCATGTGAATGTCCATCCCTAGAGGTATGATCATGATGCTCATCTCTAGAATCATGTGGTTGATAATCTAATTGATCTGTTATTATCCTTCAAATAAAAAAGAAAAAACTTGTTCACAAATATAAAATTTCAAATATTACAATACTAATGTAAACAAAAAAATGACAAACTGAACTAAGTTATGTAATATTAAACATGGTAAATATGGTAATCATGTTAAAACATGGTAGAAATGGTAAAAATGGTAAACATGGTAGTGTAATTTTCATTCAACAAAACAAATAAATATATATGTTACGTAATTGTAAACTATGGTAAACTATGGTAAACATGGTAAACCTGTTAAACAAGGTAAACATGGTAAAAATGGTAAAGTAATTGTAATTCAACAAAATCTATAGATATATAGGTTATTTTATGGTACACATGATAAACTAAACTAAAAAAATTAAAATAAACTAACATTTCTATTTATATTTTTTAATACGAATTTTAATTAAAAATAAAATTAAAATATATAACATTTTATGAAATTAATAAATGTAATGAAATAACATATGTTACTTGAAATATTAGGAATGTACAAATTGATTTTTTTCCCAAATTCATTTATCATGATCATTCGTTATGGAATAAGCAATATCTTCAACATGCTCATCCTTATTTTCTGCTAACCATCTAAATGTCTCTGATACATCTGATCTACCAAGAAAGATCTTTTTAAACTATGGAATTTTTTGTTGTTGTGCTCCTTCAAAATCCACATATATTTATTCATTGGATAAAATTGTTTAAACTCATTAACATCCAATGTGATATACAAATGATCATCAACTATGTTATTCAAGATGTATAATTGTCCCTTTTTCATCTACTCAGCTGACAATGATTTGAATTTCAAGCTACAAATACCCTTTCCCTCATGATTAACTCATTCACAGTGAGATGGAGGCAAACCTATGTGCTCTGCCATAGACATGAAGCTCATAAAAAAATCTACGACCTCCACTTAAAAATAAATTTTAATAATTGAGGCTTAATGTCGATAAGGATTCTTAACATACCCATTCAATATTTTCATGTAACTTTCAAAAATAAACATCCTACAAAGATATATAGGTCCAAAAATCATTATTTCTCAAACCAGATGAACCGTTAAATGCACCAATAATTTAAAAAAGAAGGAAACTAAATTTCAAATTGACAAAGTATAGAAATTTCATCCATTTTGAAAATGTTCAAATTATTCCCATCAATAAAATTATTACAAATTTAATTTAAAAATTAATATGCCTTCATTATAGTCTTTTTGACACAGATAGGAAATATTCCACACAATGTAACTGGTAGTTATTGTAACATCAGGATGTGAAAATCATGTTATTTCATACCAATCAACATCAAATCCTTCAAAGAGTAAAAATTTTTACATTTTGAGAACAAACTTGAGGCACTTTGATATCATGAAGACATTGAAAAAAAGATAATTTTCTCTCTCTTGGATAATGTATGGAATGTTGGGGGAAGAAATGTTCATCTTTCTTTTGGAGTGGGACCTAACTCCAATCATATTCCCATTGAAAGTAAGTTTAATCATGCATTCAAACCATTTTTACTATTTCCTTTAATATCTAATAATGTTTCAATCAAATTGTCTTATATATTCTTCTTCACATGCATGACATTAAGATTTTATTTCACTTCATGACATCTCCATTATGTTAGCTCAAAAAATATTGACTTTTCTTCCAAATATTTCTATCATTACCAGATTTATGGGTCTTTCCCAATGTTACATAAATGTTCTTCACCCACTCAAAATAGACATTAGGGGATAAGGGTTTGGGAGTAATATCAAATTCCTGCGATCCATTGAATGCCTTTTTTAGTCTTATATAAGAGTTATCCAAAGGAAAAAACTTTTGATGACCCATGTTTTCTGTTTTCCACCCATGATGAAGTTGACGATATGAAGTATGTTGTTTGAATATTTTACATTCTTTATGACCCTTAGAAATGTATCTAGAAAAATTTCCATATGCTGGGAAGTTATTTATAATGAACATAAGGACTGCATGTAGATAAAAATATTCCATTTTGTAATAATCATACAAACTAATACCACTCGCCCATAAAAGATTCAAATCATCAATCAATGGTGAGAATAAAACATCAATATCATTTCTGGGTTGCATCATACCAGTGATCATTATACTCAACATGACATATTTGCGCTTGATACAAACTTCAGGAGACAAGTTGTAAATTACCAATAAAATAGGCCATGAACTATACATGCTACTGAGGGTTTGATATGGATTAAATCCATCTATTCATAACCCAAGTATGAGATTTCTAATTTCATTTCCGAATGTAGGATATTGCTCATCAGTTTTCTTACATTGCGTACAATTAGCTAGATGTCATATTTTTCTATCAGATATCTTCTCATCCGCATGACATATCAACCTTTTTTCTTTATGTTAATTCGAAGATAAATGTTTCAAACAAAGAAATATTGGAAGATACCAAAATACCTTGGTAGGGATATCTATAATCTATTCATCAGCCTTTGATTTTTCATTCAACCTATACCATGATGTCCCACATTTACGATACTTGGACAGAAATTCACAGTTCATTCTATATATCATACAGTCATTTAGATAAGCATGTATTTTCTTGTATCCTAATACCATCATCCATGATATTTTCTTCAAAATATAATGTGAATCTGGAAGATCATTGTCTTTTGGAAGAACGTATTTCAATGATTGTAGAATCTCTTTAAAACATCTGTCACTCCATCCACGTTTTTGCTCCAAGTTAATCAATCTTAACACTGCCGACAAAACTGTAAAATCTGTATAACCTGGATACAGTGGGTTTTCATCATCACCATGTAGAATCGCAACAGTTTGTTCTATCTAAATTTGTTCTACTACAATATAAGGAATAATTTCTTCAATTCTAGCAGTGTTACCATCTTTCAAATCATCATCATTAGTAGATCTTACATTCTATCCAGTTTTACCATGCCAAATCTAAGGGTTATAACACGGATTAAAACCATGAAAAATTAGATGATCATCGATCTATCTAATTTTCAGCTTCGTTATATTCAATCATTTCAGGCATGAAAGGAAAAAAATGTCAATGCTTGGAATATTTTGTTTAGAAAATTCCAAAGAGGCATCAACACATTTCTTAAATTTATTACTCGTTCGATGTGACGTAATCCAACATTGAATCATTATTACCTATAATAAATATCAAAATTATACATCTTTATAATATATGAAAATTTTATATTTATATGAAAAATATCATAATTTGAATGTAAAACAATTTTGAAATATAAAACAAATATATGCGTATTTGAAAATGATTTCCATGGAAATAATTTTAAAAAGAAAATATAGTTAGATGTAATAGTTTCATATTTATATAAAAAATGAAATAATTTGAAATTAAAAATGTTTTGAAAAAACGATTGTGAATAGATGTGTTAGTAATTCTAGATTGTGGAACATTGAAATGAATGATTCGACTCAATTTATATTGATATAGAAAAGTTATTCATCTCAAAGAAAAGTTTTTAATGAAATTATTATATGATGATGGAAAAAAACCAATGAAAAATTTGTCAAAGGTTGTGAGAGGAAAGTAAAATTTATAATGGAAATAGTTTAGAAAGAAGAACATCCTTTCCCCTGAAGATATTATTTACAAATAAGTTTAAGTGGAGGAAATTAAAAACTATATATATTTGTTGATGTTAATCCATGCCACCAGTTTCAATGAAACCGTTTGGATATATATATACCAATAGTTCAAGAACCTTGTTATACATTTTGTCTTGAATATAATATATTCTAACGGTTTCATGGAAATCATTGGGATATATTTATACCAATAGTTCAAGATCCATTAGCACACACTCTCTAGTATATAATATATTTCAATGGTTTATGAATCTGTTGGTATATCCTCTTCACCCAGAAACCAATAGCGTACCCTCTTCACCTAGTAACCATGTGTCACCGTAGCGATCATCCTCTTCTTGACTTCTAGAACCAGTACAAATGACTTCAAGAACCTTTAAAGGGGGTGGGGGTGTCCAAGGGGGTGGGGTGTCTAGGGGTTGGGGGTTATACAGTTGGGTGGGGGAAGTCTATGGGGATGTGGCTATCCAGGGGGGCTGTCTAGGGGGCATGGGTGTCCTAGGGTGTGGGAGATTTCCAAGGGGGTATGGGTTGTCCATGGGGGTGGGGGTGTCTGGGGGGGTGTCTTGGGGTGGGGGTAGGGGTGTCCAGGGGGTGGGGGACGTCTAGGGGTGGAAGGGATATCAGAGGGTGTAGGGGTTGTTCAAGGGGGTGGGGTGTCCATAGGGGTGGGTGTGTTAGGGGGGGGGGGTGTTGAAGGGGGTAGGGGGTATCCATGGGGTGGGGTGCCTAAGGGGTGTGGGTGTCCACATGGGTGTGGGTGCTATCCAAGTGTGTAGGGGGTGGGGGTTGTCTCGGGGGGGGGGGGGGGGCAGTCCAAGGGGGTAGGGGGTGTCTAAGGGGTGGTGGTGTCCAAGGGGTGGGGGTGTCCAGGTGGTTGGGGTGGGGCTATCCAAGGGTTAGGTAGTGTGTAGGGGGTGGGGGTGCTAGAGGGGGGGGGGGTAATGTCCAGGGGTTATGGGGTGACAAGGGGTGGGGGCTTTCCATGGGGGTGGGGTGTCCTAGGGGTCGGGGGTATCCAGGAGGGTTGGGGGTGTCTATGGTGGTGGGGTTGTCCAGTGGGTGGGGTGGGGTGTTGTCTAGGTGGTTCGGGGACTGTCCAAGGGGGTAGGGGGTGCCCGAGGGGGGGTTGTCTCATGGGGGGGGGGATTCCAAGGGTGTAGGGGTTCCTAGGGGGGATGTCCAGGGGGTGGGGGTGTCCAGGGGTGGCGGCTCTCCAAGGGGAGGGGGCTGTCTAGGGGGTGGGGCCTGTCCTAAGGGGGTGTCTGGGGGGGGGGGGTCAAGGGGTATCCTAGTGGGGGTAGGTGTTATGACCAAGCTGAAGGAAGAGATGGTTTGCATGGATTGTATTTTTTTGATCATGAGAAAGTTTTCATAAAGGAAAGACACCTTCAATTTCTAAGAATTATGAAGATGGAAGATTGAAGATTCGGAACCGAGAATATTGAACATTCGGAACTTGGTGTTCGAAGAATTTGGAGTGTCGAGTTCAGAGTCTAGAAATTGAGAAGTTCAGAACCAAGAATATTGAACATTCGGAACCTGGTGTTCGAAGAATTCAGAGTCTGGAATTCAGAGTCTGGAAATTGAGAAGTTCAGAACCGAGAAATTGCAAATTCTTCAAAGCTGGCAGATAGGAGATGTGAAGGCCCTAATTGTGATGATGCATTGCTGTTTTGTAACTCTAATTTGTGAGTATATGAAAGTTCTCATAATGCAAGAAAACTTTGTGTAGTGAATTCATACTGAGATCTGGAGGAGACATTCCCAGACTTCAAAATCTCTGGTATCGATGATTGAAGAAGTTGTATCGAGAACAAAGAGTTGTTCTGAGAATATGGAAGAGTTGTTCTGAGAACCTGAAGTTTGTAGCGAGAAGTTCGGAGTCGACTTCTTCAGTCAAATGTTCGTATCAAGATGTTTGGAGTCGACTTCCTGAGTCAGATGATCGTAGCAGGATGTTCGGAGTTGACTTCATGAGTCAGAAGTTCGGAGTCGACTTCCTAAGTCAAAAGTTCAGAGTGAAGAATTTTGGAGTCGACTTCCTAAACCTGAAGTTCGTAGCCAGAATTACGGAGTCATGGCGAAAATTGGAGACGTCATAATGAGAATCCATACCGAGAATTGGTGAATTCATAACAAAAAGTCATACCGAGAAGGGATGAAGAGTCATACCAAGAATTGAAATGGTGTCATGCCGAAGAAGCAGTGAAGAGTCATGCCGAGAATTGGAAGTGATGCCGAAGACTCAAAAAGAGTGGATCTGAGAAAGTGATGCCGATGAATCAAGAAGGGTGGATCCGAGAATATGATGCCGAGAAGACAGAAGAGTGGATCTGAGAATGTGATACCAAGAAACTTGTGTAACAAAGTCAGATCCCGAAAAGCCAAATTTATATATCAAGAGAACAGGAAGAAGATTCGAGAAGATTCTATAAGCATTGAAAAAGTCTTAATTACTTCTAGATTTCAGGAGAAATTAAGATTTGGGTGAATTTAAGTGAGCGGGAAAATATTTTGGTTTCCTGCCTAAGCACACTTTGGAGCACCTATAAAAGGATATCAGGGTGATGAGTAAGGTAATGATGAAAAAATAGAGAGAGAAGCTCTGATAATCTAGAGAGAAGAATAAGTGTTTGGACGACAGAGTTTCATTGGAGTCTCAATTGAAATGAGAATTTGATACTGGTTGACACCGTATTGAGTTTCTCAGATTGAGAAAATTTGGAGTGATGAATAGAATTCGGAGTGAAGATTCGGAATGGGGAATCAATACTGGATGTCACCGTATTGAGTTTCTAAGACCGAGGAAGACTCGGATTGAAGAATCAAAGTGAAGAAGAAAGTTCGGAGTGAAGAATTCGGAGTGAATAACTCAGACTGAAGAATTATAAGTGAAGAATTAGGAGTGGAGATTCAAAATGGAGAATTAGTACTGGCTGTCACCATATTGAGTTTCTCAGACTGAAGAAGATTCAGATTGAAGAATCATATTGGGAAAATTCGGAGTGAAAATTCGGAATTGGACGTTCAGACTGTAATTGATCTATCTCTATTCTAGGGAGTCGTTGCCTTTCTTCTGGGTAAGGAAGTGAATATTATTACTGAACTTGCATACACTTGTGTATTTGAAAAAATGTGCAGGTAAAATAAGTTGTTACAAGAAAAGAGACTTATTCCTATTGTGCTAAGAGGGTGCACACGCACTGGAGTGATTGTTTCACAGTGCTTCATGAGTGTAAGGGTATATCCTACTCGTTTTAATCCAAGGATTGTTTTCTTAGTGGATTTTATGGTGCTAGATTGTTTCCAACCATACCAAAGACGTAGATACTCTTATTGAATTGTGAACCATGTAAATTTTTGTGTTCCTTTGGATGTGTGTTTTTTTGTTTCTCGGTAGGGAAGTATATCTTTTACAGGAGACAAAGTTTGTTCTCATTTTAAGTGAACATAAAAGAAGAAAAAGGGGTTCCACTGATTCACCCCCCTCTCAGTGGTTCATTACTCCAACTGGGTCCTTACAAGTGGTATCAGAGCAAGGTTTGCCTTTGTTTTCCTTTCTGAAGGAGAATCTGAATTGTGTGAACAATAATGGCATTCCAGTATTCGATGGGAAGAACTATCACATATAGAAGGATATAATGCTACCACATCTCTTGTCTATTGGTTATGATGTTCTTGAAGCTGCAACAGTTGGGTTTCTCCCCATTGAAGAAAATGTTCCACTTACACCTGTTGACAATATGTTTCTAGAGAATGATAGATGAGTGAAAAATGCTATACTGTATTCACTTTATGAAAGTGAATTCTTGAGAGTAAAAGGAGTGGCCACAGCCAAAGGTATATGGGACAAACTGAAAAACATATATGAAGGAAATATGAAAGTCAAGAAGGAAAAATTTCAAATCTGTAGATTGAAGTATGAAGACTTGAAGATGGGAGATAAGGAATATATTAGGGATTTCTTCACCAGGGTGAAAGATATTGTTAGCACCATAAGTTGTCATGGTGAAGAGCTGAAAGAATCTACTATGGAAGACAAGTTGTTGAGGATTCTTCCCGATAAATTTGATGCAAAGGTATCTTCATTAGAAGACAGAGACTCATAGACTCTATCTTTTGATGATTTGTATAGAACACTCATTACTTATGAGATGAGAAGGGAAAATGATATGAAGGCCAAGACAAAGGTTGATAGAGAATTATCTTTCAAATCCATGAAGAAGGAGAAGTCTAAGAAGATCTTGAATAAAGAAGATGGTGGTGACTCTGACTCTGAAATTGAGGTATGTAAAAATCTTAATGATATTTTATCCTTGTTTTCAAAAAATGTTAAAAGAGGCACAGGTAAATACAAGGGAAAACATCCCTTGAAGTGTTTTGAATGTGGAGGCATTGGCCTCTTTGCAGAAAACTGTCCTCGAAGGGATAATGAGGAAGACAATGATGAAGAAGAAATAAAGCCAAGAAAGTTATGGAAGAAGAAGGGCGGTAAAGGAAAGTCAGGGAAAGAAAATAATTTCGTCAAATCCAAGAGAAAAAGCTTCCAATCCACAAATGAAGAAGATGAATAAAGTGATGATGAATCCAAAAAATCAGTTGAGCATGGTGTTGTGAATACTTTTATTGGAACAATGAATGATGAGGATTTTGGAAGCAATAGCTCAAAAGAAGAAGAAACTCATCTTGAGATGCATCTGAAAGAAGAATTGAAGGAATGTTTAAGGAAGATCACAAGGCTGGAGAAGCTTAACAAAATGTTGGAATATGAATGTTCCTCAATATCCGATCAAGACAATGATAAAGAAGAACTTGAGAAAGAGCTTGATGACTTGAAGAAGTCTCTTGAAGATGAGAAAATTCAAAATGAGCATATGAGAGTAAATCTGAAGGCAAAAAAGGAATAATTAGAACTCATTAAAAAGAATCTCTCAGAAGCTGAATAAAAAATCATTTGTTTTCAAAAATCAACTACTGATGTTGGTGAAGTCTCTCAATAAGCACATTATGAAAAAATTCAACAGAAGAATAAAGTGGTTTCTATGAAGAAGAAAGCTGAGAACGTTACTTATGCGGGAAAGACCAGTGTTACAGGGAACTATGAAGTTTCAAGGAAACCTATGTCTAACACTGGTGAAAAACAAGAAAAATCAGAGAAGGCAGAATTCCAGTAGAACAATCTTACTAACAAAAGAATGGTTGGTGGGGGTGAAGAAAGCGAAACAAAGAAGTATCAGAACAACATATTTAGAGGAGGGTACTCCTTCTATGGGTACTGTTGGTATTGTGGTGGATTTGGGCATACAATGAATATGTTTTGGTTTAATAAACATTATTACCATCACCCCACAAGTTATGAAAGGCAGATATTGAGGGGGAGTAAATCTCCTCAAAGGAAGAAGAGTGAGAAGGTTTTCTTGAAGAAAGTTGAGAAGAATGATGTCAAGACAGAAAATAGGTTTCAACCTATGGAGACCATTTGTGAAAGCTGTGAACAACCTGGACATCTTGAAGAAGGATGTCTTGTGCTGTTACTAGATCAACAAAAATTTCTTAATTTTCAGAAGCCTAAGGTGAAGAAAGAAGTGAAAGAAGAAAAAGTTGTTGTTGTTGAAACTGCTCTAAAATTTACATAGGAAGAATGACCTTGGATACATGATAGTGGGTGTTCTTCACATATGACATGAGACTTGGAGTTTCAATAGAATATGAAGAAGTTTAAAGAAGGCACCGTGACATTTGGCAATGATGAATCTTTAAAAATCAAGGGTGTTGGATCAGCCATCATTGGGAAGGAAAAATTAAAGTCCAAGAAAAACTTGTATGTTGATCGGCTGAAGCACAACTTGCTTAGTGTATCACAATTGTGTGATGAGGGAAACAATGTTCTCTTCAAGAAAGATGGATTTATTGTGAAAGGTGAAGAATATGGGAAGATTGTTACACGAGGCCAAAAAACCAATGGAAATTTGATTCAAGTTGTAAATTCAAAAAACTCATGATACATGAGCATAGTGGAACAAAATCAGTTATGTCACAGGAGACTTAGACACATGTGTCAGAGAAATATGAGAAAGTTATCTCAAAGGGACAGTGTTCGAGATATTCCAGATTTTCCAAGAAGAAGAGATTGGTGTTGCACTACCTGTCAGAAAGGAAAGATTACAAGTGTTGTTCATAAGAAGGTTTACATTTGTTCTAAAAAACCCCTTGAACTAATACATTCTGATATATGTGGGAAGATGAGAAAAAAATCAACAAATGGAGACAAGTACTTCATCACTTTCATTAATGATTTTACTCACACTACGTGTGTTATTTTTATGAAGCACAAGTCAGACGTCCTGAAAATGTTTAAAAGCATTAGAAGGAAAGCTGAGAAAGAATGTGAGTACTCTGTGAAGAAGTTGAGAATAGATAATGCTAGTGAGTATAAAAGTGAATAATTTGAATACTATCTTGAGAAAAGATTGTGATAAGGATACAATGAATAATAATCCTAATCCAGATAATGAATCTGATTCAGCCATATCAAGTGATGAGGAAGACATACGAAAAACTTACCCAAGGCTGATGAAACAAGTGCAAGTTCAGAATTTTATTGGTGATAAATGTCACATGGTTCAAACAAGAAGAACAAGTAATTATATATCAGATACTTCCTTGTATTCCAAAGTAGAACCAAATAATGATAAAGAATCCTTTGAGCATCTAGAATGGGTTCAAGCCAAGAATGAAGAATTGGATCAGATTGAAAAGAATGAGACATGGGAACTCATACCCAATCCTGAAAGTAAGAACATTATTGGCACCAAATGGGTCTTCCGG
Organism: Viscum album; assembly: GCA_963277665.1. Taxonomy (NCBI): domain Eukaryota; kingdom Viridiplantae; phylum Streptophyta; class Magnoliopsida; order Santalales; family Viscaceae; genus Viscum; species Viscum album. The sequence continues at coordinate 662,323,368 of OY728140.1, forward strand.
AACAAGTTTAATGGAGAAGGTAATGTTATTATAAATAAAGAAAGATTGGTTTGCAAAGGCTACTCTCAAATTGAAGAAATTGACTTTGAAGAAACTTTTGCTCCGGTAGCCTGATTAGAAACTATCCGAATCTTTCTTGCTATTACTGTACAACGAGGCTACACAATCTTTCAAATGGATGTTAAATCTGCATTTATTAATAGTGATATCAAAAAAGAAGTTTATATTGAGAAACAATGTTGCTTTGTTGATGGGAAGAATGAAAGTTATGTGTGCAGGTTGAAGAAAGCCCTGTATGGGCTAAAGAAAGCTCCAAGAGCATGGTATTCCAAACTGGATACTTGGTTAAAGAAGATGAAATTCAAGAAAGGAAGAGTTGACATCAATCTGTACATCAAGGAAAGCCTAGATCTTTCTATCATTGTGATTGTCTATGTTGATGACATTATTTTTGTTGGGAATGATGAATGAAGCTGTGAAAGGTTTGTCGAAGAAATAAAGAATGTCTTTGAGATGTCCATATGGGGTGAAGTGAGATACTATCTTGGGTTACAAATTTTTCAACAGAAATAATTCATTTTTCTGTCCCATGAAATGTATGCTAAGGAACTTCTTAAGAAGTTTGGGATGGAAAACTCAAAACCTGTATCAACTCCTATCTTAGTGGGAACAAAGTTAAGAAAAGATGATGAAGGAAAATAAGTTGATCAAAAAGAATATCGAAAGCTGATTGGAAGTCTGTTATACCTGACTGCATCAAGACCAGATATGGTTTTTCATGTTTCCCTATGTGCAATATTTTAGAGTGCTCCTAAAGAATCACATCTTGTTGCTAGAAAAATAATTCTCAGATACATAAAATGCACAATAGAATTCGGAATCATGTATAGTGGCTCAAATAACATTGATTTATTTGGATATTCAGATGCAGATTGGGCAGGAAATGTTGATGATAGAAGATCCCACTAGTGCAGAAAACATTTCTACGTCGTTTGTTTTTAATTTTTTACGTCGGTTTCTAGCCGACGTTAATACGTGCGACGTTATAAATACGGTTTTTGACATCGGTTATTTAAAAACCGACGTCCAAAACATAAAATCGCGATGTTTATCACGTCGGTTATTTTATAATTGACGTGATAAAGGGCCTGGAGAATGGTTTATCACATCAGTTATTTTAGAACCGACGTGATAAAGGGCCTGGAGAATGGTTTATCAGTTCGGTTATTGAATAACCGACGTGATAAACGGCCTGGACAATGGTTTATCACGTCGGTTCTTAAACAACCGATGTGACAAATAGGGGTGAGAGGGTTTATCACGTCGGTTCATAGAGAACTGACATGATAAACTGGGGTGAGGGAAGTTTATCACGTTAGTTCTATAAGAACCGACGTGATAAACGGGGATGAGCATGGTTTATCAAGTCAGTTCATATAAAACCGATGTGAAAACCCGGGGGAGGGGGGTTTATCACGTCGGTTGTTATATAACCGCCGTGATAAACCGGAGGGAGGCGGTTTATCACGTCGGTTATTGAACAACCAACGTGATAAACCATTGTCCATGCCGTTTAGCATGTCGGTTATTCAATAACCAACGTGATAAACCATTCTCCAGGCCCTTTATCACGTCGGTTATTAAATAACTGACGTGATAAACCATTCTCCAATCCCTTTATCACGTCAGTTCTAAAATAACCGACGTGATAAACCATTCTTCAGACCTTTTATCACGTCAGTTATTAAATAACCGACATGATAAACTATTTTCCAGGCATTTTATCACATCGGTTATTAAATAACCGACGTGATAAACCCAATTTTTTTTAACAGAATGCAGTGATCTTCTCTCCACCAGAATCAACCAGAAAACAAATCAAGAAATCGTACCACAAAAACAGAAGTACATCAAAATTAAGCATGTACATAGATAACATATAAAACTTACCCACTAGACAACATCCACCCTCATTTATACCCCATGGACAGCCCTCCCCACCCCGTTGGAGCCCTCACCCTCTTGTATACCCCCTGGACAGCCCTCCCCCACCCCATTGGAGCTCCCACCCTCATGTATACCCCTTAGACAACCCTCCCCCACCCCATTTGAGCCCCCACCACACTCCTAGACTTCCCCCCAATCCTCGGACAACCCCAAACACCCCTCGACAACCCCCACCCGCCTGAACAGCACCTCCTTACCCCCTCACCCCACTTGACAGCCCCCACCACACCCCTGGACAGCCCCAAACACCCCTGGACAACCCCCCACCCCTGGACAGCACTCCCACACCCCTGGACCAGCTTCCCACACCCCTGGACATCCCTGCCACCCCCCAGGACTGTCCCCCACCCCACCGGACAGCTCTACCAGACCGCTGGCCACCCCCAACCCCACTGAACACACCCCCACACCCTTGGAACCCCTCCCCCACAGACCCAAATCCATACCATAAGAACCATCAAAAGTAGACCAAAACAAGAAGTAGAGAAAAATTAAACATTTAGTTATATATCATTCAAAACCTAAACTGTCAACTTCAAAAAAAAAACTAAATCAAACCTAAACAACTACCAAATACACAATTAAAACGACAATATTCAAAATTACATTTTACATTACAAACAACTAAAATTCAATCAAACCTGTAAAATAATTTCACCACTCCACTTGTACGTGTTTGATGTCTTCAGCATTATAGGGTTGAGGGTCATCAAAAAGCTACAAATGAAAAAGAAGATAGTTAACGTGTATAATGAATAAATCAAATTGAAATATTATGGCAAAGTTTAAGAGGAAATCGTACCAGGTCAAAATTCACAACTGTCCTAGTTGTTATTATTTCATACATAAATCTTAACATATAATATCCGCATTCGATGAGGCCTTGTTGTTCATGACAATTCTGTTTTGAAGGAGTGTAAATTCAATATATTATTTTTATGTAATAAATCAAAAAGTACAAATTATAAATGGAAATTTACCTTCGCATTTACATATTTGATCTTTGCATTTCTTTTCCTTGTGTTTTTTCAAAAGTAGACCCATGCACTGTTAGAAAATAATACGAATGGGGTAAATTTAAAATTTATTATAATATATAAAACTATTGAGAAATTGAAACTTACTTTTCCATTATATTCTTAAAACTTTCCCGCACATCACCATGAACAGAGCTTATCTAATAAAGAGCTTTCTCCCTTGGACAAAAAATCCCTAACATCCAATGATCACTGATAAAAGGAAATTTAATTTTAGTGGGTTTTTTATGTTAAAAGATAATTAAATCTTTGAGAGAAACGTGTTTCATACCTCTCACAAAAAGGCATCATCCAACATTGTCTGATTATATTCTTTTCAAATCATTCAGCAATATAAACCATTCTTTGTTCCTCAGTCAATGCACATGCTTCAGGGGAAATCAATTGTGGGTCCATGAATCCATATACTTCTGTTAGTTCATTCCTCTCACAAATTTTATAAATATACCTAATACAAAACATATATAAGTATACATTTTTAATAAATATAACGCAGGGAAAAGGTGTTAAGACTTACATGGAAAACATTTTCACCACGTTGATGCCCAACTTATCTCCAGTAAAAAGCTCCATGATATCAGATTTTGTAATCCCCACACTTATTTCACGTCCACAAACATGAGATTCCATTGGAAACTCATAAAAACACAACAACAAATGTGATTATCTTGAAAATATGTCAAGACCACTGGAATCTGTATCTGATGTCATAGAATGTTGTCTTTGTTGTTGTCTATACAATATTTATTTACCTTTGAAGTATTCCTGTGAAAAAAATTGAGAAATATATTAGTTTTCAAATGATAAAACAACTTTAATAAAAAAATAAAATAAAAGATATAACATTCATACCTCTATGGTAATGAGTCGAAGAAGTCTGGATGGCCAAACTAAAAAATGGCCGATACTCTGTCCAACTGTCGCCACCTCATCTGTAGGTATTGGTACCCTAGCTGATCTATCTATAATATCCTATACAGTGACCCTATGATTCTCTACCTCTAATTTTTGATGATGGACTGTATCTCCTTTACAATATACCAACCTGTATGCTACTATATGATGTTGAGAATCATCAACATACAACTCGCAATATGTAGGAAGCTGCGGCGGAGGTGTAGGATAAACAATTGGGTCCGCAGGCTGAGGTGGGGGAGTGGGAGCTACTGGTGGAGGTGGAGGATAAATAATGGGGTTTGCAGGGGGAGGTGGAGGAGTGGGAGCTGCAGTCTGAAATTTTCTTTTCATTTCTGGAAACATAGACTACACCGACTCTCTAATCTTGTCTTCCATCATCACATTAATATTTTGAACTTCATCCTCCAAGGATTCTATTTTTTTTATAAACCCCCTCAATGATAAAAGTTGAAGATTGTGGAAACACTTTTCTTACCGATACACCTGCCAGATATCCTCTTACACGACCAGAATGTTCAGGTCTTCCCAATGCTGCAAATAAAATATCTTCCCTCCCAGTAGCTGTAAATGTCCCCTCTGAACTCTGCTCCTCAAGAGAGTCCTGTATTTATTAATTTAACATTTCTATAATGATTGAAACTTATATAAAGATAAAATTTAACTTAAATAAATTAAATAGATATCTTACAATCCTCTCAGCTACGATTCTTGATTCTTCTGAAAGATATTGCCCTTTTTTCCCTTCCGATCTCTCTTCCATTTTTCATGTCTAGATGGAGGGGATGGAGGGGCCACCTCTCCAGAGCTTGAAGACTCAACTCTTAGTTGTTGAAATTTTTCCGCCATCATTTTTTCTTCCAATAATGTATACCCTCCCCGAGATAAACTATGAGGGTATACATTTTTAGATTGGGTCTCCTGATGAGATTTCCTTGTTTTCTGTAATTTAAGAATAAGAAATCATTAACAAAACATTAACAAAATCATTTATATAAGAATGTTTATAAAAGTTTACATTTCCCTTACCAGAAATGACTCTTTTTTTCTACTTTCAAAAAATTGTCTCCATGTGTCTTCATCTATAAAAGAATATATACGACATGGATTGTCATGACTCCTATGACTATAAATGAAATCAGATGAGAGGGTTGATTTGAAATCCCTCCATCTCCTGGCAGCCAACGATAAGCATTTCTTCCTGACTCCTCCAGTGTCACGAATATCAAATGTCATCTGATAAAGAAGAGGTTAAACATATTATATATACAAGAAACATTAAAAGAATGGTCAAACAATGACAAAAGATCTTACCAAAATCGTCTCCCACAACTGATAGATAATCTCTTTATCCACACCTATCTAATCATCATACAAAATGCTTACTTTTGTCTTAGCCTGAGTTGCAACAAAACTCTTAAAATCTTTGGCATTCAGACCTCAAGGAATATCATCATCATCAAACTCAACTACTATCCTCTGATCCTGCGTACGAGCAAGTGATAATTTTGGTAAATGTGTGCACCCACGTTTACCAACCTTTGAACTCTTTGTCATAATAGGATCATGTGAATGTTCATCCCCAGAGGTATGACCAGCAATATGCTCCTCTCTAGAATCATGTGGTTGATCATCTGAATGATCTGTCATTATCCTTCAAATCAAAAAAACAAACGTCAGTTCAAAAATATACAAATTCAAATATTTTAATACTACTGCAATCAGAAAATAGAAAAGTGTACTAAGTTACATAATATCAAACATTGGTAATATGGTAAGCATGATAAACAATGGTAAAGATGGCAAAGATGGTCAAGATGGTCAAGATGGTAAAAATGGAAAAAATGGTAAACCTGGTAAACATTGTAAACATGGTAATGTAATTGTCAGTGAACAAATATACAAATTCAAATATTTTAATACTACTGTAATCAGAAAATAGAAAAGTGTACTAAGTTACATAATAGTAAACATTGGTAATATGGTAAGCATGTTAAACAATGGTAAAGATGGAAAAGATGGTCAAGATGGTCAAGATGGTAAAAATGGTAAAAATGGTAAACCTGGTAAACATTGTAAACATGGTAAAGTAATTATCAGTGAACAAAAATAAGCATTTTAAAATTCATTTAATGGTTATAAACATGATAAAGTAAACTAAACAAACTTAAAACAAACAAAAACATATACTTATTTTATTTTAAAACATGTTTTAATAAATAAAAAACTTACAATATCTAACATTTATGGAAAAAATAAATGTAAACAAGAAATAGACATATGTTACCTGTAATTTTAGGAATGTACAGATGTATTGTTTTCCCAAATACCTTCGTCGCGATCGTTCCTTATGGAACAAACTATGTCTTCAAAATGATTGTCATTATGTTCTATTAATATTTCCATGGAAGTAGGGATCTCACATAAATCAGCATATTCATCAAGTTCATCCTCACCAACATATTGTTTTTTCCCTTGTAAAAGAACATCCCACTGAATATCTGATTGATCTACTACATAAATTTTTTTGCATGTGTTGCCATTATAAAAGAATCAGCTGTGTCTTCCAATCTATTCAGATTAACAAGTGTCATTCCAAATTCATTGTGTGTGACACTGTTGTTACCGTTAAACCATTTACAGTAAAAAACGAGAACTTTAATTTTAATGTAATCAACATCCCATATGTAATCAATCACTCCATAATATACATTTGATGCAGAAATTGGGTTTTTGTCCTTAGCACTCGAAAAATGCATTGCTTCTGCAAACACCAATACACCACTATTCTGAACTGCACTTCTGTTGTCCTATGCTTTTGTATGAAATGTATAACCATTAATGTCATAACCAGACCATGTTATCACATTTAAACATGGACCACCCAATATCCATTTTAATGTCTCTGATACATCTGATCTACCAAGCAAAGTATTTTTAATCCATGACAAAAAAGTTTTGTTGTGCTCATTCAAAATCCACAATTCTTTCTTCGTTGGATGACATTGTTTCAACTCATTAATATGCAATGTGATATACGGTTGAGCATCAGCTATGTTATTCAAGATGTATGATTCTAACTTCTTCATCTATTCAGCTGAGAATGATTTTAATTTCAAGCCGCGAATCCCCTTTCCCTCATTATTAACTCGTTCATGGCGAGATGGAGGCAAACCTATGTGTTGCGCCGCAACCAAGTAGATCATACAAAACTCTTCTACCTCCTCAGAAATATAGTTTTCAATAATGGAGGCTTCAGGTCGATATAGATTTTTAACATACCCCTTTAATATTTTCATATACCTTTCAAAATGATACATCTAACGAAGATATACAGGTCCACAAAGCTTTATTTCTCGAACCAGATGAATCATTAAATGCACTATTATATCAAAAAAAGTAGGAGGAAAATACATTTCCAATTGACAAAGTATAAAAATTGCATCCTTTTCCAAAATGTTCAAAGCATTCACATCAATTTCCTTATTACAAATTGAATTGAAAAAATAACACAACTTCATTATAGTCTTTCTGACACGAATGGGCAATATTACACGCAATGCAACTGGTAGAATTTGTTGCATCATGACGTGACAATAATGTGATTTCATACCTATCAACTTCAAGTCCTTCAATGAGACAAAATTTTTTACATTAGAAGAATAACCTTGAGGCACTTTGGTATCATGAAGACACTGACAGAAGCTAATTTTATCCCACTTCGATAATGTTTGACAAGCCGGGGGAAGAAATGTTCATCTTCCTTTAGGAGTGGGAGCTTACTCCAAATGTATTCCCATTGATAGTAAGTCTAATATTGCATTCAACCCATCTTTAGTCTTTCCTTTAATATCTAACAATGTTCCAATCAAAGAATCACAGATATTCTTCTCCACGTGCATGACAACAATATTATGTTTAACTTCATGATACCTCCAATATGGTACCTCAAAAAAATTGACCTTTTCTTCCAAATATGTCTATCATTACCAGATTTCTGTGTCTTTCCCAATGTCATGTCAAGGTTTTTCACCCTCTCAAAATAAAGATCAAGGGATAAAGGTTTTGGAGCAGTATAAAATTCTTCTGAGCCATTGAATGCCTTTTTTAGTCTTCTATAAGGGTGTTCCACAGGAAAAAACTTTCGATGACCCATGTACACTGTTTTACCCCCATGATGCAATTGACAATTGGACGTTTGTTGTTCGAAAATTGGTCATGCTTTATGCCCTTTAGCACTGTATCCAGAAAAATTTCCATATGCTGGGAAGTCATTTATAGTGAACAGAAGCACTGCATACAGTTGAAAATATTCCATTTTATAAGAATCATACACCCTAATACCATCAACCCATTACAGTTTCAAATCATCAATCAATGGTGATATGTAAACATTAATATCATTACCGGGTTGCTTTGGACCAGAGATCATTGTACTCAACATGACATATTTTCGCTTCATACAAACTTCAGGAGAGAGGTTGTAAATTACCAATAAAACAAGCCATGAACTATGTATGATACTGAGTGTTCAGTATGGATTCATTCCATCTGTGCACAACCCTAGTCTGAGATTTCTAATTTCTTTTCCAAAAGTAGAATACTGCGCATCAATTTTCTTCCATTGCGGAAAATAAGCTGGATGACATATTTTTCCATCACATACCCTCCCTTTAGCATGCCATCTTAACCTTTTTTCATCATGTGAATTAGAAAATAAACGTTTGAAACGATTAATTATAGGAAGATACCAAAATACCTTTGAAGGGAGATTTGTAATCACTACATCACCCTGTGATTTTTCTTTCACCTTATACCGTGATGTCCCACATTTTGGACACTCTGACAGAAATTCATATTCCTTCCTATATATAATGCAGTCATTCATACATGCATGTATTTTCTTGTATCCCAATGCCATCAGGCATAATATTTTATTGGCTTTGTAATGTGAATTTGGAAGATCGTTATCTTTTGGAAGAATGTATTTCATCAATTGTAGCAGCTCTGTAAAACTTCTGTCACTCCATCCATGCTTCGCCTTCAGGTTAATCAATCTTAACACCGCCGAAAAAACCGTAAAATCTGTACAACCGGGATATAATGTTTTTTCAGCATCACCATATAGACGCGCAACTGTCGGTTCTATCTCAATTTGTTCTTCTACAATATCGCGAATCATTTCTTCAATTCCATCGGAGTTACCATCTTGCGAATCATCATCATCAGTGACATTCCATCCAGTTTCACCATGCCAAATCCAAGGGATGTAACTCGGATTAAAACCATGACATATCAGATGATCTTTTATCTCTCTACTTTTCAACTTCTTCATATTCAAACATTTCAGGCATGGACAGAAAAAAATGTCACTACTCGGAACATTTCGTTTTGCAAATTCCAAAAAGGCATCAACACCTTCCTCAAATTCATTGCTCATTCGATGTGCCGTAATCCATCTTCGACTCATTATTACCTATAACAAATATCAACAAAAAATATATATTTTTAAGATAAGAAAAATACATGTTTATATGAAAAAATCATAATTTGAATGTAAAACAACTTAAAATACAAAACAAGTCTATAGGTATTTGAAAAAATATGCTTGAATATTATTTTTAAAATAAAATATAGTTAGATATAACAGTTTTAAATTTCATTGAATCAAAGAAATCCATGACGCCTACATAGATTAATATTGATTGCGGTTTTGATGTTTTAATATATTAGATAAACATCCTATTTTAAATGGCGTGCAGACCTTGATATTGGTCTTCATCACCCTTCAGTGTGACTGGAAAAAAGAGGTCTACTAGCATGTTATTATTTTATCAACAATTCACTCATTCTTTTTTCTGATGATCGTTAATTGCATTGGCAGGCTGAGAGGGCCGCCCAGCGCATCCAACACTGGTCTGCTCAGAATAACAATAGTCCCACTGATTCGGTTTAATCCTTTATTTCTGCTTTTTAATCCCATGTAACATATCTTGTGGGGATTTGATTTTGTACTTGTCCTTCGACTTTAACGGTTATCAATCAAAATAAAACTCGACTAAAAACTCTATTTATTTTAGGTTTTCAAAATCCAAAAACGAAAACAAAACAACCATGGACAAAAACCAAATTCCAATTACAGGAAACATGTTCAGAAATTCTAAACACCAAGAATTAACAAATATCAACAACAATAGTGAACAGCCTGGCAATTACAAGACTAAATATGTATATGTATATGATTAACAATAATAATGTGTTTTATATTCTCAAGTATATGTTCTAAATGATATGGTAATTCATATGGTTTAATATCATTGGTAACATGTTTTCGATTCCAATGAGACATAGGTTTGAGAGCCATTGATAATGGAGTAGTGGCCTAATCTCAATCTAGGTCCAACATCCTCAACATATTCTTCTAGGGGTAGAATTTAGTATGGTTTGTGTTATTTTAACACCTCTATATTTATTATAGGTTATTAAATCAAATTATTTTGATTAACATTTTTTTATTCATCCGTGTATTATTTTTTTTTGACTTTTTAGGATATTATAGTTTTATATTCTTATTCAGGGTTGGAACATGGTTAGTGAATACCATGAGGTTCTACCTAGGAAAAATGTTACATTTTTTTACAAATATAATGGAGGAAATATATTTTGTACAAACCATACTTATTTATCATGAAATCACACAGCATGATGCATATGCATTTTTTAGGGTTGGTTCTAGGTTTTCCATACTGTGTGGTTAAACCATGGTACTCCTCCAATATCATATAATGGGGATCACATTTATTGTTTTAATTTATAAGAAAACCGATCCAAAATATGATATAAAAAGTAATTAGTATTTATTTTCCTTTAAAGTAACGATGCATGTCTTTTTTATCTCATTATTCATCTAGTTTAATGTTCCCTCAACATAGTCTGTTATATCAACAAAATAGTCTGTTATATCAACAAAAAATTACACGAGATTCAAATAACCATTTGCAATAACAAAATACAAATAACCATTTGCAATACAAATAACCATTTTCAATAACAAAATACAAATAACCATTTTCAAATAACCATTTTCAATAACAAAAAATTCCACGAGATTCAAAAACGAACGAAAAGCACATCAAGAATCGAAACAAAAATGAACGAAATAAATTCGTGGAAGGATTACTTGAATGTTGCGAGTTGAGATGATAGATCTGAGAGGAGTGAAGAAGATAAACAATGAATCCAAATTGAGTTTAACACAGGTCGATCGAGGAGCCGATTAGGGTTTACCGCGCGAGAGAGACGAGCCGGCGGACTGTCAAATGAAAAATCGTAAATGACAGTCCATGGGCTTTAATTTTTTTAAAAGTTTTATAACGTCGGTTATATAATAACCGACGTTATAAACTATTTTTAAAATTTATAACATCGGTTATTTTAAAACCGACGTAAAAAAGCTCTAGGGCTTTGGTTTTTTACGTCGGTTATTTGGAAACCGACGTAAAAAAACCCGATATCTACGCGTTTTTTACGTCGGTTATTTAATAACCGACGTAAAAAACCAATGCACAGTGGGTTTTTTACGTCGGTTATTTGGAAACCGATGTAAAAAACCCGATATTGACGTTTTTTTACATCGGTTATCTAATAACCGACGTAAAAAACCAAAGCCCGGACATGTTTTTTACGTCGGTTATTTTATAACCGATGTAAAAAACCCCGTGCTTTTCTTTTTTACGTCCGTTATTTGATAACCGATGTAAAAAACGCGTCGATATCGGGTTTTTTACATCGGTTATAAGATAACCGACGTAAAAACCCAAAAGGCGCGATTTGTAACATCGGTTATTAAAATAACCAACCTTAAAAATCTACTCGGTGCATTTTTACGTCGGTTATATATAACCGACGTAAAAAATGGTGACGTAAAAAACGATTTCTGCACTAGTGTCCACATCTGGTGGAGTGTTATTTATAGGAAAAAGTTGTGTTGGCTAGCACTCAAATAAGAAAAATTCTATGACACTTAGTATGGTTGAAGCTGAATATGTTGCTACCACCATGGCTGCCACTCAACTTATCTGGATAAAGACACAGTTAGAAGATTTGTTAGTTGAAGTGAAGCTGCCCTTGCTCTTGGTCTGTGATAATCAAAGCACAATTAATCTTACCAAGAATCCAGTACAACATTCTCAATCGAAGCATATTGACATCAAATATCATTTCATCAAAGAGCATGTGGAAAATAATGAACTGATACTTGAATATGTTTTATCTGCTAAACAATTTGTTGATATTTTCATGAAACCCTTGCCGAAGGAATCATTCTCAAGATTGAGGATGAACATGGGTGTACAACCTTTTTCTCTTCAAGGCTAATGTATGTTGTTCTGTCCCCTCTCTCTTCTTACCTTTGGATTGTTTTTTCAAGGGGGAGAAGTTGTTTGTATCATAAATCTATTTGTTTAAAGAGAGATTTGTGGGTAAGCTGTGAACTCAGCACTGCCTGTGCATGTGAACTATTCTAACTATTTGTTGGAGTGTTTGTAGGAAATAACATTAAGTTGTTTTCAGAATGTATGAAGAAGATGATGTATGAATTTGAAGATGTCATTTTCACTACCTATGGACATCATGGTTTTTCTGTTAATGATTTTTGTTTCCTACAATGAGTTAGCTCACATAGGTTTAGAATTGTTGATAAGTAATCCATTGCTTAAGGTTAAAAAGTTTGGTGATTTATGAAAACTTGGTTGACAACAAAATAGAAAGGGGGAGATTGTTAGGACCAAGCGGAAGGAATAGATAGTTTGCATGAATTTTATTTTTTTGATCTTGAGGAAGTTTTCATAAAGGAAAGACAACTTGAATTTTAAGAATTCGGAAGCTGGAAGTTTGAAGATTTAGAACCAAGAATATTGAACATTATGAACCTGGTGTTTGAAGAATTCGGAGTCTAGAATTCAGAGTCTATAAATTGAGATGTTCGGAACCAAGAATATTGAACATTCGAAACCTGGTGTTCGAAGAATTCAATGTCTGGAATTCGGAGACTGGAAATTGAGATGTTCGGAACTAGGAAATTGCAAATTCTAGACATCTGGCTGATAGGAGATGTGAGGCCCTAACTGTGACGATGCGTTACTATTTTTTAACTATAATTTGTGATTATATGCAAGTACTCATAATGCAAGAAAAAGTTGGATGGTGAAGTCATACCGAGATCTAGAGGAGTCATTCCGAGAATTCAGAATCTCCAGTATCGATGATTGAAGAAGTCATATCGAGAACCACGAGCTGTTTTGAGAATCTGGAAGAGCCGTTCTAAGAACCTGAAGTTCATTGCGAGAAGTTTTATGTTGACTTCCTGAGTCAGAAGTTCTTAGCGATAAGTTCGGAGTCGACTTCATGAGTTAGAAGATCATAGAGGGAAGTTCAGATTTGACTTCCTACGTCAGAAGTTCGGAGTCAACTTCCTGAGTCAGAAGTTTGGAGTGAAGAATTTTGGAGTCGACTTCCTGAACCTGAAGTTTGTAGCCAGAAGTGCGGATTCATGATGAGAATTTTAGAAGTCGTAATGAGAAGTCATACTGAGAATTGATGAAGTCATAACAACAAGCCATACCGAGCAGTGTTTAAGAGTTATACTGAGAATTTACATGGTGTGATGCTGAAGAAACGGTGAAGAGTCATGCCGAGAATTGGAAGTGATGCCGAAGAATCAAGAAGAGTGGATCTGAGGAAGTGATGCCAAAGAATTATGAAGGGTGGATATGAGAATATGATGCCGAGAAGACAGAAGAGTGGATCCGAGAATGTGATACCGAGAAAATTGTTTAACAAAGTCAGATCCAGAAAAAGCCAAATTTCTATATCAATAGAAGAGGAAGAAGATTCAAGAAGATTATAGAAGCATTGAAAAAGTCTTAATTACTCCGAGATTTTAGGAGAAATTATGATTTTCATGAATTTAAGTGAGCAGGAAAATATTTAGGTTTCCCACCTAAGCACACTTTGGAGCACCTATAAAAGGAGATCAGGGTGCTAAGTAAGGGCATGATGAAAAAGTAGAGAGAGAAGCTTTGATAATCTAGAGAGAAGAAGAAGTGTTTGGCTGCCAGAGTTTCATTGCAGTCTCAATTGAAATGATAATTTGATCTTGGTTGACACCGTATTGAGTTTCTCAGATTAAGAAAATTTGGAGTGAAGAAGAGAATTCAGAGTGGAGATTCGGAATGGGGAATCGGTACTGGATGTCACCGTATCGAGTTTCTCAGACTGAGGAAGACTCGGATTGAATAATCAAAGTGAAGAAGACAGTTCGGAGTGAATAATTCAGAGTGAAGAATTCATAGTAGAGATTCAGAATGGGGAATCAGTACTGGCTATCACCGTATTGAGTTTCTGAGACTAAAGAATATTCAGATTGAAGAATCAGATTAGGAAAATTCAAGGTGAAGATTCGGAATAGGATGTTCGGACTGTAATTGATCTATCTCAAGTCCAGAGAGTCCTTGTCTTTCTTCTGGTTAAGGAAGTGAAGATTAGTGCTGGACTTTCTTACACTTGTGTATTTGAAATGAAGCGCAGGTAACATAAGTTGTTACAAGATAATATACATTTCCCTATTTTTCTAAGAGGGTGCACATGCACTGGAGTGATTGTTTCATAGTGCTTTACGAGTGTAAGGGTATATCCTACTCGTTGTAATCCAATGATTTCTTTATTAGTGGATTGTATGGTGTTGGGTTGTTTCCAACCATACCAAGGACACAACTATTCTTATTGAATAGTGAACCTTGTAAATTGCTGTGTTCCTTTGGATGTGTGTTTGTTTGTTTATCAGTAGAGACGTATAGCTTTAACAAGAGACAAAGGTTGTTCTCATTTTAAGGGAACTTAAAAGAAGAAAAAGGGGTACCACTGATTCACCCACCCTCTCAGTGGTTCATTACTCCAACTGGGTCCTTACAGCTGGTGTCCTGGGGGGGGATCTCTTAGGCGTGTTGTCCAGGGGGTAGGGGTATCCAGGGGGTGGGTGTGGGGGTGTCCATGGGTGTGGGGTGGGAGTGTACAAGGGGGTAAGGGGTGTCCAATGGAGTTGGGGGGGGGGGGGGGAATCTTGGGGCGGTGGGGGTCATCGAAGGGGGTATGTGTGTCCTAGGGGTTGGGGCCGTCTAGGGGGTGGGGTGTCCAAGGGGTATGGAGGTTTCTGGGGGGGAGGGGGTTGTCCAGGGGGTAGGGGGTGTCCAGAGGGTGGGGGATGTCCAGGGGTGAGGGATTTTCAATGGGGTTGGGGGTGTCCATGGGGTAGGGGGATGTCCGGGGGGGGGGGGGGGTGGGGGATGTCCATGGGGGGTGGGGGGGGGGGGTCTAAGGGTGTGGGGGAAGACCATGAATGATAATTATTTCATTGTATCACACACATGTAAGTACACACACACATGATAGGACAAACATGGTAGCCACAAAAATTACTGAACTTGCATGATATCACTCCCGTGGATTATTTTACCATAAAAGAACTTAGCATTGTATAGAAGTACATTATGAAACTCACCATAATAGCAAGAAAAATGATTGAAAAATAATATCTCAAAAAATAAATTTAAGGCATTGCAGAAAATAAAAAATTAAATAGAGGCATGTGAGGATTACTTGAGTTTTGCGAGTCGACCTGATAGATCTGGTGATAATGAAGATGATGAATGATGTTGGAAAAACAAGTTTAGATGGAATGAATTTGAAGAATATTTTACAGGTTTTTTGTGCAAAAGGGGCGAGTTGCAGGTCACCCGATCGAATAAAAATTAACGACAAAATATGGGGCCGATAAATCATTTAAAAGCATTATAACTTTGGTTAATTAATAATCGATCTATGAAAATATTTTTATGTTTATCACGTCCATAATTTAATAACTGATGTAGAAAATATTTTATCACCTTGATTATAAAATAACTTACCTTATAAATTATCATTTATAATGTTGGTTATTTTATAACCGACGTGATGAAGTGCCATGATTTGATTTATCACGTTTGTTATAAAAAAACCAACATCATAAATCAAATTGTAGTTTTTTGTACGTCTATTATAAAATTAATTATCTTATAAAATGATTCATGTAATTTTTTTAGTTTTATTAATTTATAACTAACGTGATAAACCATTTTTTATAGCTTGGCATGTTGGTTATATATAACTGATGTAAAAAATACTGATGTGGTATACCTTTTTTCACCAGTGAATTTTCTCCATATATTTCCACGGTTCTTAGTAATCTATTCAATACAACGTTTCTTGGTTAGTGGTTCTCTATTCAATCTATGGTTTTGAGGGTTTATCTATTTCATTAAAATAAATGGTTTTGAGGATCTTGGTTTCCATTAAAACAATGTTTTTTTTTGGTTTCCTAGTTCCTGTTAAAAAAATGGCTTTCATATATTAAACCTTATGAATGTTCATATATGGATGATACATAAGGGTACCTTCATGTAATATTTCTAAACTTCCTAAAAAATTATCAATCAAATTTAATTACATCACTTTACCTACCACATATTATTCTCATTATTTCCTTTTTTAATTTATGTTACACATAAATTTTAAAATATGAATTGATTTATTATATCAATTTATTTATTATATCTTCATATCTTTTTATAGTATGAATTGATTTATTCACATGTTTTTTAAATCATTCAATTTACCACCATATTTTTATTATTTTTTCCCACTCCGACCTAGATGCGCTGTTTTGTTGTGTTATCAATGATATTGAACTTTTCAACCATTTCTTTGACAATCTCAGGTATAAAAAAAATTCATTCACTAACTACATCATATCTTGAAAGTATTCTACGTATCATCCAATATGGAACTTCATGTGGGTCCATTTGAATACTGGAATTGAAACTGTTATTGTAAGAGAACTAGATCTAAGGAAGATGGTTTTACTAACCTTATATGAATTCCATAGAGAAACATATCAATATATCCCAAAGCTTCTCGATTTTATATCTATATTTATATTTAGTTTGGGGAT
Source organism: Viscum album (assembly GCA_963277665.1). Classification (NCBI taxonomy): domain Eukaryota; kingdom Viridiplantae; phylum Streptophyta; class Magnoliopsida; order Santalales; family Viscaceae; genus Viscum; species Viscum album. Next base: position 662,340,372 of record OY728140.1, read on the forward strand.
GAGAGTTTATATTGCAGTTCTACTCTATGTCCAGATCACGCTGAAGACTCATCCAAAAGATTGGTGTAAAAGATAGATCTCGATTAGATACAGATCAACTATGGTGTTCCATTCAGCCTCACCACTTATCTGTTGTATATATATTCAAGGTTATTGGGTTAGATGTCCACATGAATTTAAGTAAAGCGACTAGTCTTTGTAGGATGTTCCACCAAAACCAATATAGAATAATTCCATTTTTATGTCTTTGGAAGACTTTTGAAAAACATCCATAGTGATGTTTTCTTATTTAACCAAGCCTAAATCAAACTTTATTTTTGGAATCATAAAATAATTTTCACACATTACATTCCCAAGATATTGAGTTATAGTGAATTTGAAAGATTATACATCAAAAAATATAACCATAAACATTAAACAGTAACTTTATTTAATACGTCCCATACTACTCCAATATACCAATGATATTCTAAATGTGCATAATATATCCTGGGGAAAATTCCTAATGAGAAAGGCGAGCAAGATATTCCACTAAGGGAATAAAATTGGAAATGAAGCATAAAATGGGAGTCCATAAACATGAAATGATATCATAAATAGGATTATGATTATCATAGATATAGGGAATAAGGAAATTTTCAAATATTTTTTTCAATTCACTAAGTCAAACATTCCTTCCACATGACACCGACTTGCATACATTACACGCAACACCGAGATTCACCAAAGAAAAATATTATTAAAATATTTTATATTAATAATTAACCTATACGTTTTGTTAAAACTTATGAACAATACTAACTAAATTATTAAAACCTATAGTTTGGACAAATATAATTTCATTAGTTAAGATGAACGAGTTGAATATAAATGGAATATTTATATAGAAAACTATTTTAAACTCATAAAGATATTTTATCCGAATAAATTCAATTAATTTCAAGTAAATATTCATATTAATGTAATATATATCTTATATTCAATCAAATATTTTTTATATTAATCCTACATATTTGAGTGGAATAATATATAAAAAACCCAATTTTACGCGTAAAAAACCTATAATTTTATTAAGGTACTTTTACCACCTTTTGATAGAGAACCAATTATAAGTCTATATTTTTTCATTTTTGGAATTTTTTATGCCAAATTAAAACTCATTTATAAAGTAAAATCTAAAAAATTGTTTAAGTATATTTTTTTTGTTATTTTTCAATGAGGTTTTAATTTTTAATTAATGGTGAAAAATATCGAAATTTCACTGAAAACATTCTTTTAATATGACTTAATTTTCTAGATAAATTATAAATTATATTTTATTTATTGTTTAATAAGATTAATTTTTTATAAATAAATCAAATTTAGGTAATTGAAATCAATTTCAATTTTAAATTGACGGTAAAACCTAGAAACCTTTTGATCATTTTTACATTAAAAACCTACATTTTCCTCCCATATGTAGGATTATATTTATATTAATTTCTTCCACTCTTGGGTTTGGAATTTGGAAAAATGGATTCTATATTTGGAATCTGAATAACATATAATTTATAATAAGGTAAAATTAGATTTTATTTCCAACCGAATTAGTGAATGTAATTAAAATTAATTACAACGATTAATGTTAAATTAAGCTTAATAAAAGAATAAACCATAACCATAAGGATCATTAAGACCTATAAACTTTTCAAAAAGACATTGGATGGATATATTTAGTCCATATAATCCATTGATATACTTTTTAGCATTATTGGATCTCTTTTAAATAAAAAACCATTGGGGGTTTATCTTTTCTAAAATATTATAATAGTGCACTCCTCGTCCATTATAAAAGAACTCCCCTCCTCCCACATCCTCACACCTATCAAGCAATTTTTTATAAACCAAAATACTCTCAAATATCTCCCAATAATCCCTAATTTACTCCTTCAATCCTCCATTTAGATTAAATACATCCACAAAATCACTTTTGTGCAAACCAAAATGAGTTACCCAATTAAGAGGTTACACCCTCCCACCAAATCATTTTTTATTTGGTTTTTACACTCCCTCATATATTATTAATCAATTTTTTAGAAAAATATGTTTCCTAAATATACTATTATCTCTTTAGGTTATTTTTTATACATAAACATTCACACACTTCCATAAAATGGGTAATAAACATATTTATTACATGTTCGACGAACTATAGCCTCATTAAATGACAATTATTAATTTTTTCATTTACCACCTCTCATGGTGGAAATTATAATGGGAAATATGATTATATATTATATATATTATATTTATTATGTCATTAAGGCTTTTTAATTTTTTTATAACAGATATATTTACACTTCCAATTTTTTCCTTAATACAAAAACCTCATTTGGGGAATGGTGGACTAACTCCCCCTGAAAGCGATGTGATTCATTCATAAACTACATGAAATGTATTAATAATGAGTTTAGTCATTATATACGATATATAAAATATAATAAAGTTACATTAAAAATGATATATATATATGTATATATATATGTCTTTTACTTCCTTTTTTTTCATGATAATTAAACAAAAATAGAATTAATGTATACGTATGGCCTACCCTCTCCATGAGCGGTGTATTCCATTTAATAATTATATATTCTATGGATTATTATAATACAATTATAGTTAATATGAATTAAATTCAAATCGTTGTTTATATTCTAGATATCATGATATAAGTATAAGGACTAAATATATCACAAATTAAGACACATCTGAAAAACAGAGCCGACATTATCTTAACTGAAACATTAACTTAGAATTGTTAAAAAGAGTTTAGTATAAAGCCATAATAAAAACATATATGGTGTTATATGTAAAAGTATGGTTCTTTTAAAGATTTATGTTAAATTTGTATTTATTATCAATAATGTTTGAATAACTACAATAAGATTCAATAAATAAGGTAATAGAATTTCATCTCTCTTTTTATATTCGTGAGATAGATTCCATGTTCAAAATTCTTTTATTTTTTGTGGTGTATATACTAAAAATAAATGTATTATATAAATATTATTATGAAATTTATTAGTATTTACATGTCTCTTCTATGATCTTTATTTAATGGGGTTCATGTTTTAAAAGGTTTTTAAGAGTCTTTTATAAGTTCTCAGAGAAATTGTTTGTGAAATGGTTTTCATGCTTCTATATAAATTTCACGGAAAAATTTATTAAAACTTTTTTCAAGAATAATTTATAAATCATCATGTCTATTCTCAAAGAATATATATTTCAAAAGGTTTTATGTTTTAATATAATATTTAAAAAAGAAGGATATTTTCCTCAATAAATGATTCAAAATATCATTCAAAATTATTTCCCATCTACAATAACATCCATTTCTGTTACCCATTAAATTCTTGGGAAATGATTCAATTTTTAAATTCATATTATTTCTCTAAATGATTTGGGTTTTTTGAAATATTTTCATGAAATATCACTTTTGCTTCAATAGTTATTTTTTTATGAAATTATTCTGAAACTCATAGTTTTTTCAACATGTTATGACATGATTACATGTTTATGATACCCATTTAATTTATTGGGATATGTTATTAATATTGATTTTGACTTTTTCATAACATGCATGTATAATTTAATTATGATATGGTTGTAAACTATATCTCCATACAATTCACTGGATATAGATTTTTATCACATTATATATTCTAATATGGTCTTGGGAGTGAAAATTTACTAATGAGGTGGCTACATGAAAAAACTATGACTACATAGACAGCATGAGGAGTGATCTAATGCCACTAATATGTCAATGGGATTGAAAATTTAATACTATGTATGCATAGGGAGTGATCATGTACTACTAATATGGTCTTGGTAGGGATGCACTATTGAAAATGTAACCTATCCCAACGGTTTCAAACCGTTGGGATAGACCCTAAAACCACTAGGATACGTTATCCCAATGGTTTGAGAAACCGTTTGCATTTTCGGAATTACAGTAGCCCTTTACCAATTGTTTTATAGGAACCATTGGTATATGTCTGTCAACATATACCCTATTCCAACGGTTCGAATAAAACCTTTGGAATATATAATTACCAATGATTTAACAATTGTTGGTGAACAAACTGCCCAGAATCCTATTCCAACAATTACATAAACCATTGACATATGTTTTAAGCAATGGTTTAGTAAAACCATTGTAGTAGGTAGTGAGTTTTACATGCCTTTTCCTAATAGTTTTTCAAACCATTGGTATATCAAAACCCCTCTTTATAGATCAAAACCGAGCCTAACATGCCCTCTGTATCGATCATAGCTGCCCTCTCGGATTACAGAACTAGTACTGCCTGATTCCAGCACCAGTAATGCCCTGTAAAATAACACAACACCCAATAAAAAGTTCAAAAAATATGTATACCGATATCTAATTCTTGATACATGAATAATATGGAGTAAAAGATCTTACCTTTTCCCATATTGCTTGTAATCCTCAAAATTCTAAGAGACACATTTCCAATGTCAAGATTCCAGTACATTACCTAAACCTTATAAATATAGGAGTCATTCACTTTCCATGAACTGTACTGATCATATTTTAGATGAAAAACCACACCCCAATGACCGGAAAAGCTGTACCCTCTGCAATTACCTGCAATATAGCTTGCCCTCTACAATGCAGCCTCAAACGACCTCCAACATCCTCCAAAAGCATCCAACAACCTACCCTCTATACAATACAATGTACAAGTTTCAAAACTGAAATTGAAACTACATTTCAGACAATAAAATGTATAGAATTCAAACCTATAATTTCATTTTGACCCCTTTACATTTCAATTAGGTTCAATTTCCATATATTAGTTTCATATAAATATTTAAATTCACATAAAAATTATTACAATTCAGATTCACATACCTAATAAGCCTAATTACCATTTCACATTTCATTATATCATTATTCAGTCTTTCCATTATGCAAACTGCATGATAGAAAATATCCTAAAGGAAATCTCACCAAGATCAAAAGAAAAACCAAGATTAGGATCATATACCTTGTCTAATCAATGTTAATATTATCAAGAAAATTCAATAGCTATTGATAGTGGACAAGAATAAATAAAATCATCATTATAAAGTGAAATAAGAGTCAGTTATAGATTTCCTCCCCATACCAATATAAAGATGGAACATGGGAGATCTTCTCATACTACATGCTATGAAAAATCATTATACCATTAGATCAAATTTAACATGAGTATATCATTTGAATAATATATAATTCTAAATTATTCCCCTTTTAGACACTACATAATAAACCATAAGTACAATTGATTTCCTACTTAATGAAATGAAAAAATACCCAATTCTCTAAAGTATCCCTCACATAACTCATACACTAGAAGAATTCAGTAATTACCTACAAGTATAACACATAATTCACAAGATAATTAAATACATATAGAATTTAATTCAGAATTCAGAATTCAATTCATAACATATAAGTCAATTACCCTACACGAAAATGACTCATAGAAAATGGTAGAAAACAATTTGAAGAGTTAACTCCTTACATTGTATAATAACATCTTAATACACCCCTAATGATGTATCAATTTTCATAACTGCATCTATGTTTTACATACCCTAACCAATGGAATTGGATAATTTTGAAAAAGAAAATGAATAAAACCAACATTATTAATCAAATTACAGAAATGATAGATGACACAAGAATTGTATAAATGAAAGCAGACAGTTCAACATATTGATTATTATGAGTGTAGTCCACAATAAGGATATTATATTACCCTCTTCCCAGGTCTCTATATTGACTGCCTTATAGTTCTCCATTAAAGTGATAACACTACTCCCTTATTGGGGTTTCATGTCCCCTACCTCAACCCGAGTGACTGATACAACTCCATTAACCTATCTACTTAGGGGTAGGAGAGAATCTCCGAGTAGCTGGTTCCTAGCAAGACCCACTACCAATGATCAGCTGCTAAGTTCTCCTATACAACTTATATATAGAAACCATCTTATCAAACAATTGGTACTACACTATGAGAAAAGGAAACTTACATAGCTTATGTTCAACTCTGCAATTGTTATCAAAATTAATCAAAATGATGTCTAGATACTGTGGTCTATATCACAAATTGATCTAACCAATGCATCCTTATTAGAAATCCTAATATCAACTTATTGAACCCTAATGTGGAAATCCTGGATCATCCTACTAAAACATATTTCCCTTGAATCGGGGCCTCCAATGGGTTATCTTTAGTGATGATATCATGATTTATCAAATAAGAAAAATCTCACAAAAAGGGAATTATCCTATAGAAATATATCATAATGAATCACATGCTGAAAAAATGTCTCCCTAGGTATATCATCTCCTTCTAATGAAAGGGGGAAATATTTCAGGTCTATGAAGTAACCATCATTGTCCATTAAGGTCATAATCCTCTACATAAATTTTATGTTGTCCCAAGTCATTCCATTATTCAAAATATCTAGATAAAACTTAATCATATATTTATCATGGAATCCTTTATTTGTTATCTCTTCTTTGATTTTAATGGGAATCTTAAATAGGTAGGATTAAAACATAGTATGACACCACCAATTGTTTCTACAAAAATCTAGTCTAAATTTATATTTCTTATAATTGTATGATATTTATTTTCATGAATTCATTAATTTAAAATTGAACATCAAATTATCCTGCCAACACTCAAGCTCTATGTTGACACCCAAGGTATGCCAAAAATTATATAGTTGTATTTATGTATGACCAATGAAATAATGTAAAAAAACCTTAAATTTGAAATAAACCAAGGATAAATGAACTCATGATCATATTGATGTCTTCAATATCAATATAAATTATTCTATAAAGATAAATCACAACAGAACCTCAACAAAACCAGAACATAAATGATATATGTCTTGAGAAGGACTCTCAAGGATTATAAGACACTAACTCATGATAGTCACATGTCATATTTTCCGTATCACCAGAATGTATCAGGACCATGTTACATATATTTAAGATTATTATCATTGTGTCTACCAATTCTCATTATATCCTAGTAACTTCTATAGTCTATTTATATGACATGTACTATTAGGATGTCACTATATAAATATAGTCGATGAAGAAGCACAAACACAATTTTGGTAAGATATAAACATGTATATATCAAACTGTATGCATGTAATGGTATTCAATATACATACATGTATTGGTTCTGGTGTACTCACTCACAACACCACACTAATTTATGGAACCCACACTGAATGTCACCCTGAAACACCCGTCTTAGTATTTAAATATGAAGTGATTTCATGTAATTATCCTCGAATAACAATGGTTATAAAGAAACAAAATCTTAAACTATGATGGTATATCATGGGATACAAGGGTTTCTACTGGTTTAACCAAAATTCCAATGTAGGGTTAGCCTCAAGGTCAAATAGGAACAATTAAAATCAATCTACGGTGTCATTATTTTTAAAATGGCTTAAAATCATCATGCATTAATAAGACATAAAATAATTTTATAATAGTTTTTCATACACTTAGTTATTTCAAGAAATATTAAATAAGAAATAATGTTTCAAAATAGGCTAAGATCCATCTCAGAAATAGGAAAATTTAAATCGACCATTTTGGTCATTTCATGAATATAAATAATCACTTTACTTGATTCAAGTTTCTAGGAATCAACATAAAGAATAAGAAATAATATCGATTATCATTTTTAGGAAACTTCAAAAATATGTGAGAATGTAAATTTTAAAAATGTCAACCAATTTCTAAAATTAAAAAAATTTCCTAGAAATCAATGAATACTAAGTTTTCCTACTGGATGTTCTTTCATTAAGGTTATTACGCTAGAACATTTACCTCTATGTCACATAATAGGAGAATGAAGCAAATTTAACTGACCCGGTATTGATGATGATTTTAAATTCTACTCAACCAGGCTGAATGGTATCTTTCTTCTTCATTCTATATCTATGTCACATATTTGTGGGGAATTCTAGTTTTTTGGATTTATTTAATGTAGGAAACAAGAATTCAAAGTCTGACAATATTTTGTTGAAGGATTTGTCCACCGCCTCATCCTGTTTCTCTTGGACCTCAAATGTTGTTATAAAACTATGAATTATAATACAATAACTTCATCTTTTAGTGTTAGATTTTCTTCTTTAAATTTTTTTTCATTCCCCATACATTTCCCCTCTTCCACTACTTCTTATTCCTTCTTCTTATGTTTAAATTCTATAATGACTTATTGAATTGTAGCATCCTCTTTCTCCATTTTTTAAAAACATGTAAAATATATTTTCATTATGGAATCAGCTATTTTTAGGGATTCATCATCCATTTCATCACCTCCTTCTCATTTTTAGTGTTTTTATTGTTTATTGTATTTCAGAAACTATTTCTTCTTCAATTTTTGGAAAAAGATCTTCCAAGAAGAAATCAATTAGTTCACTAGTGTCCAACTCCCTATCCACTTCTTCAACTTTTTAGACCTATTCAAATACACATATATCTTCATCATTGGTGTTTTCTCCATTATCAACCATCATTTCATTAATTAATTTCATCATGTCAATTCTTATTGTTCATGTTAGCGCATGAGAGATTTAATTTATTTTTCTTTTGATGAGTATTGAATGAGGGTTCATTTTCTACTTTAGGATTCAAAGGTTCATCTTTTAAAGAAATATCACTAAATGTGCAAAAATTTTCATTCTAATCAATCTTATTTCACCCAGACCCATCACATCATAAGCCTCCATCGTTTCATCCACTTTTTCAAACAATACATCAGAATGTAACCACAAATTACTCACAATGAAAGCTAAATTCATAATATATTGGGAGAGATTAATGGTCAAATCTTATTTCTCTTTAGGACCTTCCTCATGATTTTCCATCCACATTTCCAAAATTTAATCATTCTTCATGAGAAATTCCAAAATTATCTTATGTGAATCCATTTCATGTGGTACATGAAAGGAAGGTCAATCTTGATGGTACTACTTATCCCAAGATCATTTGGTTTTGAGGGTTATTGTATCCAAACAATTATGAACTGTCCTAGCCCACTCTTTATTATAATTATAATTTAGAATTTTGTGTTACAGATGAGGTATCCTATTTTTGGTATCCTACTAACTCCATTAATATTTTAACATAGTAAACCTTCCCCATCATCTACACTAAAATGAACCCCATAACCACTACCTTAAACATAATCCCTTAGCCCTATCTGGACCCTTTACCACTAACCCCCAATCCCAGCCTAACCCTAACCCCCCAGACCAAAACCCCAACCTAAACCTACCCCCACCCCCACCCCCACCCCGACCTAAACCTAAACTAACCCAAGACCCCTAAAATTAACCCTGTACATATCCCCTATAAACTCAACACCAACCCTTTATCCCTAACCCCTATCAGTCCCCTTGGCCCCCAACCCCATCCTAAACCCCCCCATCCCTAGACCTTTCCCCTGCCACTAATCCTAACCCCCATGGCAGAGCCCCTACCTCTAGTACTAACCCTTGCCTTCTATTTATGTCTCAAAAATGTAATCATGTTAATAATCCTTAAATTTAAAATAAACCTTGGATAATATAACTCATTATCATATTGAAGTTATTTATAACAATCAAAATGATTCTATAAAGATAAATAAAAACAAAACCACAACCTAAAATGATATATGTCTTGTGTTGGCATCATAATACAGAGTGGCTAAAACAAGGAATATTGCCGCAAAATGGAATGAAAAAAGTTTAAATAAATTGAGATAGAAGAGATAATTCAGTTACAACATACATAGTTAATGTGGAAGAACAAAAATTAAATGAATAAAAGTTAGATCTTTGGCTGGGAAGTAGGGTTCATAGGCCATAGAAATTTCATTTAGGAAAAAATGATAGATATGTGTTCTATAAGAAGTGCACTCAAGAATTAGTGTTTGAATCATGGAGAGATCCATTCCGGAGAAATTGAGCTCGCGACTGAGGAAGTGAGTTCGCCAAATAGGGTTCATGATGAGGAAGTAGGGTTATAGGAGAGATATCATTGGTGGAGGAGACGTCATTTAGCAGAATGATCTATTCGAGGAGGAGAGATTCTATTCGATGGAGAAAGTGGGATTTCGGGTTCATGCTCGGGAAGTGGGGTTTAAAGGAGGAGAGATTATGTTTGACAGAGGAGAGATCTGTTCACGGGTTAGTGGAGAGATCTGTTCGACAATAGGTTTGATGGAGGAAGATTATGTTCTTGGGGAAGGGGAGTATTTGGGGTTTCTCCCAACGGTTCTTAAAATCGATATGGAAATATTGTAAAACCAGCTACTAACAATGTTTTTGTTAAACTGTTGGAAAAATTACCACTAATATCCCACAAGTTTTGTGAAACCATTAGTGAAAATCACCATTCTCCCCTACACTAATGGTTTTATTAAACTATTACTATAGGTTACTTAACAAAATAAGATTTTTAACCCGTTGGTATGGAGGTGTTGGTATAGGTGGATATTACACCCGTGATGCCTTGGGTACTCTGGAAATCATATTATATGCTTACGAGTTTTCAATAATTACATGTTGTGTGCCTATGTCATTCTTTCATGGATTATGTTATTTATTTACTTATGATTAAAGTTTTATAAACTATCAGTATTTATTCCATGATTCATTTTTATGATATTTTATGTCAAGGGTATGATCTTAAAATGTTTTGATCACATTCTCATACTCAAATGCCCATGTTTACACTTATATGTCACCCTTGTTTACACTTACTATGATTCTGAGCTCACATAGTCTTTTGATTACTTCCCCAAGTTATGAATATATGTATTATGTTTGATATGTATAATAGTGTTTATAGTCAAGAAGAATTTAGTGGTAGATAATTTATCTCTTTATGTACATGTTTTTATGTTTCCGTGTTTCCAAAGGCACTAGACTAGTATGATCTTTGGGCATCTATTTGTATTATGTTTTTATTATTACCAAAAAGTAATATAATATAATTATATGTTAAGAATGGGTTTTTTATAGTTAGTATCAAAATCAAGGTTTAGTTAATATTTGGAAACTGGGATGAGATAACCTTAGTGATCACTCTAAGGAAATATCTACAGATAAATCGAAGGATAATGAAAATATAGTGAAATGTGCTAGAATTTTGGTAAAGGATAGGCTGAGTGGTTTCTATAAATATGTCCATGTTTGGATACTATAGCTGGATGCAACTGTAGAATAGATGTATCTAGGGGTAACAACCTTGACAAGATGTACCAATCCTGAATTGGGGTAATATGGTATACACTAACAAGCCTTATTGCACACCTATTTTGACACTCTTGGTAGATATGATTTGGGATCTCAAAAACACTTTATGAACTATCTTGAGGGATTTAAATTTTTTTTCTATGAATAACATAGGATGAACATAATCATTCATATATCAACGAAGGATTCATAACATATAAATCCTATAAGTGACTTTTATTGGTTATGTGGTTTTTCATTATGATAAATGTTTCTTAATCATTGATTTTGATTGTAGTTAGTTGATAGAGCCAAAAATATAAATTTTAACATTCATTTCAGTGAAAAATGCAATGATTTTAATCCCGAGAAACTGAATTCTATGTGATATGTAATGAAAAATATGGTTGTTATGCTTAAAAAACTATCCCAAGATATGAATCATGATGTACTCCCAAATGAGGAGAATAGGTAATAACAAATTGTAGAACATTTTATGAGGTAACATCCATCTTATTTTAGAGGGTCTTAGGATCCACTTGTTTCTGAATAATGGATTACTGCTACAAAAAATAGTCTCTTAATTTTCTAGTGTTCTGAGCATGAGAATGATATTCTGGTTGATTATCATTCAGAAGGTGAATTAGGCTAGTAGTGGAATATAATCAAGAATATGAAGAATCAAGATTAATATGAAACCATGGAATGAGATGAGATCAAAAACATGATTTTCAATAAGTAATTCCCATAGACTATTTTTAAAAGTATGGATAAAGAGTTCTCTAAATTGAATTAAATGGATGAAAAATCTATTGGTACAAATGAGGAAAATTTCTTGAGACACGTGAGGTAAACTTTAAGAATTATTAACCAACCCGAATGTGTAGTTGATAGGTTCTTAAAAGGATTAAATCTATGTGTTAGAATTGAATTGTCTATAAGGGGATTTTGTAGCTACAAATAGATTTTGAATTGTTCATTCAAGGTTGAAATGGATGTTTGAGTAACATATCAGTCTCATTGTTTCGAAAAGAAATAGAAGATGGTGTTTAATGGAAAATCTAAAAACCATGAAGAGAAGAAGGTGATCTTTCCATTATGCTCTATGTATGGGAAAAAGAATAGAGAAAATTTTATATGGGGTATAAAAATGTTTTATGTTCCTAAAGGAAGGCCAGTCAGAAATTGATTGTCAATGTGATGGGAATAAGTTAGATAATGTTGATATGGAAACAAGGTAGGGTAGAATGCACATCCCATGCTTTGCTTCTATAAGTATAAGTAGAATGCGAATTAAGCTAACCAGTTCCCAAACCCAAGGGATGGTAATGATGATCGATGTCAAAAACCTCTTATTCCATCGTACAAGGGTAAATCTCATGAAATATCTTTTTATATTGAGAGGTGAGAGAAAAACATGTTGAAAGGTACAATTACATTCCCCTCTAGAACTGTGAATATCTTATTTGATTTTAGATGTACCCACCCTTTAAAATATAAAAATTTTTCTAGGGGTATTAATATTCCACCAAAACGATTTGATGCAGAATTAGTACTGAGAACCCCTAATGGTATGATGATTTATCCCATGTCTATGATTCCTCTACTGTTGAAATTTGTGGGAATGTACTTCCTGGAAATTTTTTTATTCTTGATTTGGTTGAATTTGATGTTGTCTTAGGCATGGATTGGATTTATCTTAATAAATATCACATCAATTTTCTTGGAACTGAATTTACATTTGATATGTCAAAAAACTCATATGATATTCCATAAATGTGACGATAGATATGAAATTACTATGGAGATTACATCCAGTGTATGATTATTAATTCCCATTCATAAGGGATGTTAATCTAAAATTGTTGGCGAGAAAGTTGACAACGAAGATATTCCCATTATTTGTGAATTTGTGGATGTATTTTTTGGAATAGTTTCTTATCCGTCCACCAAAACGTGAAGTTGAGTTCTCAATAAAACTCATACCAGGTTCCCATCCAATTTCAAAGACACCCCATATAATGGACCCAATTTAGTTGTATGAATTGAATGAGAAACACCAAGAAAATATTGAAAAAGGATTAATTTGGACAAGTGTGTCACCACGGGATGCATATATTCTTTTTGAGAAAAATAATGATTGATCGATGAGACTATTCATTGATTATTAGGTGTTGGAAAAAAAATCAACAACATGATACCTCATCCCAATGTTGATGAATTGTTTGATCAACCTCATGGAGTTCAATACTTTTCCCAGATTATCTTTCATTCTAGATATCCTTAATTAAGGTTTAACAAGGAGGATATACATATGATATCAATCTGTACAAGGTATAGACACTATGAATATATAGTTCTTCCTTTTGGTCATACTAATTCCCATCATATCTTCATGGATGTAATGAATAGTGTATTTAGATATTTACTCAATCAGTTTGTGTTATTTTTTATATATGATTTTCTTATCTATTTAAAGAGAAAGGAAGACCATGAAGATCACTTTATAATTGTAATAAATTCCCTAAGGAAAGACAAAGTATATGAAAAACCTAGAAATTGAGGATTTCGGTAGCAAACAAATTCAATTTGGGTCACATAATATCAAGATATGGTATATAAGTAGATATATATAAAATGGATCCTATTGATTGTTGACTTATAACAACCATAATTACTGGGATCCAGAGATTTCTTGGTTCATCTGGATATTATCGACTGGCCTAGTTGGCCCAAGGCCTTATATTTTTATTCATGATTGATAATACCCCATATACGGGATAAATGGGAAACCTTACATGGGTTGTAGGCTTCATGATATTATATTACCAAGAAGTCTCTGAAGAATTAAACCTATACTATAACAACATGGAACTTCCCCACCCGAGTGTCTAAATCACGATGTTAGGTCTCTGCGTTTTCATTGCTATTTAGCTAGATATTCTATGCAGAGATTCACATGCCTAGTACTGATGGATATTTCTAAACCCTCTCATTCTATTAAATCCATTAGATCTTATATGGTGAATGCACCTGCTCTGAATCCTCAGCTAAATCCTATTCTTTATAGAGTCTGTATGGTACTTCTTCATAACATGTGACCAAAATACCTTAAGGTATCTTAAAAGCCTTGAGGTGGCCCAAAGGGCTTAGGGTGGACCAAAAGCCTTACTGACATGAATGATTGGGAGTCCCAAAGGCCAAAAGGACTCAAGGGCCAAACTGATTGCATGAAGGCTGAAACAGATGAATAGTTATGGATGTTATAGTACTAGACAATAAATACTATACTACAAATACAATAATTACTAAAGTATTACTACATTAACCCAAAAAATATTCCTCCCCTCAAATTTGATGCTGGGTATCATGGATGCACTTGGAGAGTCCTCACAAATATTTAATCCTATGAGCAAGTTAACTAATAATGGTGTTAATTTCCTCTGGACAAATGATTGTGTGGAATATTTTTAGGATATGAAGAGAAGGTTAGTTAGTGAACCTTTGATTAAATTAACTTGTAGTAGAGAAGGGTTTGTAATATATAGTGATGCATCTAATAAGGGTTTGGGATGTTTTCCCATGAAGAATAACAAGGTTATCCCGAATGCCTCGTGAAAGTTGAAGATTCATGAGAAAAATTACCCCACTCATGATTTGAAGTTAGAAAAAATAATTTTTTCATTAAAGATACAGTGGAACTATCATTATGAAGAAAAATATGATATATATACTAATCATAAAAGTTTTGAAATATATATTCACACAGAAGGATTTGAACATAAATCATTGAATATGGTCAGATCTTATAAAGTATTATGACTGCTCAATACGTTACCACCTTGGGAAAGCGAACAAGGTCGTTGATAAATTTTTTCTAAAGGATCATGCTCGGTTATCCATGATGAGGATAAAAAAGATCTAATACTTCTAGATTTGTAAAGGATGGATCACGAAATCCTGATGGAAGAGGAAAATATTATATATCTCAAATAAATGTTCAACCCTCTGTCAAAGTGACGATTAAGGAGGTGTATAAGGAATATGTGGAGCTACAAAATAATATCTAAAATTTTCTTATGTTTAACCATGATCGAGATAGAATGTTATGGTTTCTGAATCTTGTATGTGTCCCTTCCATACCAGGATTGAAGAATGATATATTTGAGGAATTTTATAGTTCTTCATTACCTATTCATCATGGAAGTATGAATATGTATTGGCATTTGGAAGAATATTTTTGTTTGGATGGCATGAAGAGAGATAACGTGGAGTTTTTATCTTGGTGATTGGTATTCTATCACGTTAAGGATGAAATACAAAATTCTAAATGAATGTTACATCCATTACCCTTTCTAGAATGAAAATGGGAGAAAATCACTAGGTTTTTTTTCATTAGACTACCTAAAACATTAAAAATGTATTAATTCTATATGGGTGGTAGTCAATTGATTTACAGGTCAGAAAACATCATTGGTACTAGAGAATATTTTTTTCTAGATCAGATTTTAAGGATATACATTAAGGAAGTGGGTAGGCTATAGGGAGTACCACATTCGATTATACCTGATTGGGATCTGAGGTTTACCTACTACTTCCGGATAATTCATCAACAGGTACTTGATATAGAATTGAGATTCTGCACTACTTATCATCCTTAGATGTATAGTAAATACAACAAAATAATTAAAACCTAAGATGATTTATTTTTATCTTGTTATCTAGATTTTAAATGTTGTTGGGATCAATACCTTCCTCTAGTTGAGTTTTCTTAAAACAATGTATTTCACTCAAGAATTCAAATACATCATTTTTATTCCCTATATGGGATGAAATTTAGAGATCTAATGTTTTGAAATGAAGTTGGAGAATGAAATATATTGGTACCTGAGATCACTGATGAAATGGAAGAAAAGGTTATAGCCATTCAGGAACATATCAACATAACTCAAAGTTGGTAGAAAACATAGGTTTATAACCATCAATGTGATCTACAATTTAATGTTGGTGAAAAGGAGAATCTAAAAATCTCTCTCAAGATGAAGGTTATGAGATATTCGAATAATAGACACTAATTCCTAGGTATATCAGTTCTTCGGATATTCTTGATTGTAACAAGAAGTTAGCATATCACATGGAACTTCTTCCAAATTTCACTAAAGTCTATGATGTGTTCCATGTATCACTATTGATAATGTACACACCTGACCCATCACATGTACTAAAAATTGAGTTCATTCCACTAAAGAAGGATCTTTATTATAAGGGGATACTTGTTGAAATTATATATCATACAAAGAAAGTTCTATGAACCAATACCAGTCACCTGAAAAAACATTTTTTGAGAAACCACCTGTTAGTGGAAGCTACATGGGAACTTGTGGATATGATGATGTAGATATATCCTCACTTTTTTACGATAATAATAAAATTTGAGAAAAAAATTTATTTTAATGGGGGTACAATTTAAAATCCTGAGATTTTATGGACCTTTTTTCAAATGAATTAATTTTGATTAGTGTTTTACAATGCACTAAGTCAAACATTCCTTTCACATGACACCGTCTTGGTGTACATTATACTCAACACCGAGTTTTACCAAACAAAAACATTACGAAAATATTATATATCAATACTTAACCATTATGTTAAGTTAGTATTTATGAAGAGTAAAAACTAACTTATGAATACCTATAGTTTACACAAATATAAATTAATTAGTTATAATGAACCAATTGAATATAAATGGAATATTTTTATAGAAAACTATTTTATGCTCACAGTGTATTTTTATCCTAAAAAATTAAATTAATTACAATTATTGATTGATATTAATGTTATATATATATATTTTATATATTCAATCAAATACTTTTTAAATTCATCCAATATATTCGATAGGCATAATATAAGAACAAACCTAATTTTACACATTAAACCCTATATTTTTATTGAGGTAATTTTACCACCATTTGATAGAAAACCTATTTTAAATATATATTTAGTAACTTTTATAAAATTTATATTTCAAGTCATACTTTATTTTTGAAATAGAATAATAAAAATCAGGATATACTGAATTTATTGTATTTTTCTGTGAAGATTAGTTTTTTAATGAATAGTAAAGAATACTGAAATTTACCTAAAAATATATTTTTGTATAATCTATTTATATAGTTTAATTATATTTTAAGGTGGTTTATAGTTTAATTATATTATATTTTTATCATTCAATCCAATTTGGGTCATTTGAATAAATATCACTTTATAATTGACTATTAAAACACAACAATCTTTTGAATATTTTTACTTTTAAAACATCAATTATCATCCTGTCTGTGGGATTATTTTTAAATTAATTTCTTCACCTTTAGTGTTTCAAATTTGTAAAAATGGATTCCATATTTAGAATAATATTAATTTATAATTTTTATTATTTTCAACTTAGTTATTGAACAAAATATTTAATGAAAGTAATTAATATTAATTAGCACTTTTAAGGTAAAATTAAGCTTAATAAGGGACTAAACCATAACATTAAGGCCCAAACCGATCTATACACTTATTAAAAATCACTATTATGGAAATATTTAGATCATATACTCTATTTTATCTACTTTATACTATTATTGGATCCAATTTAAATAAAAAATGTTGGTCGGGTTTCCCTTTTCTATAATATGACGAGAGTGCCACTCCTCCTCCATTATAAAAGGTCTCCCCTCCTCCCACGTCCTTATAAATCTAAATAATCCTTCTATAAACCAAAATCTACCCAAATATTTCCCCAATATACCTAAATTACTCTATTTAATCCCCCATGGTCATAAATCCTTCCAAGGAATCACTTTGGTGCAAACCAAATGGAGTTACCTGATTAAGAGATAACAACCTCCCTCAAAATCCTTTATTTAATTTTCTTTATCCACTCCCAAAAATATTATTATTCTATGATTTTATGAAAAATAAATAATGATAAATATACTATTATGTTTTTATACTATTTATTTACCTACACTTACACACAATTCCATCTAATGGTTAACACACATACTATTTACGCGTACAACGAACTACCTTCTCACTAAACGACAATTGTTCATTTTTCCATTACCACATATAACAGTGAAATTATGATAGTAAATATGTTTATATATTTTATATATTATATTTATTATATAATAAATATTTTTTAATTTTTTATATTACATATCTTTAAACATTCCATTTTTTGTTAATATGATAATTTCGTTTGAGTAAGTATGGACTATCACCGCCAAAAATTGATGTGATTCTCTCATAAACTACCTGGAATGTATTTAAGATAGGTTTCCAAAATATATATGATATATATTATATAATAAGGATAATATAATAATTATATATATAAATATATGACTTTTACTTTATATTTTGAACACAACAACTAAACAAAAAACAGAAATCACATGTACGTTTGACCTCCCGCCCCCATGAATGATGGATTCAGTTTCATAATTCTATATTATATAAAATATTATAATAAAAATATAATGAAAATAAATTATATTTAAATCATTTTTTACATTATGGAAATCATGATATTATAATAACAATTAAATATATAACAATTTACGACACATGTGAAAAATAGAGTAGATATTACCTGAAGTGAAAACTTATTATAGAATTGTTAACAAGTGTGTAATATAAATAAATAAAAACCCATATATTTTATTATAAGTAAGAGTATGGTATTTTGATGGATCTATAATAAATTTATATTTATTACACAATATAATTTAATGAGTATGTAGAGACTCAAGAGACAAGGTAAGGTAATTTCATATCACTTTTTATATCCGTGAGATACATGCTTTGTTCACTACTATTTTCTTTTGTGTGGTGTATATAATTCTCATGAATTTTTATATGATTATTATTATTGACGTTATGGTTATTTATATATCCATACTATGATTTTTATTTAATGGAGTTTATGTTTCCAAATATTTTTAAGAGTCTTTTATAACATCAAAATGAAAAAGGTTTTGAAATGATTTCTAGATTCTTTATATGATTCAAGGAAAAAAATGACAAATTATTTCAAGATTCCATTATATATTTTCAAGTATATTTTCATGTAATTTTTGTTTCAAAATGTTTTATGTTTGAAAAATAAATTTTCAATGTAGAAGGATATTTTCTTCCCGAAATGTTTTCAAACGATCATTCAATATTATTTACCATCTAAGATTATATCCATTAAAGTTACTAATGACTGTATGGGGAAATGATTCATTGCATCCATTCATATGATTTATCTAGATGGTTTTTTATGGAATTACGTTTATGAAATATATTTTTCTTTCATGGGGTATTATTTTTATCAAATGAATATGATACCTTTATCTTTTTCCATACTGTATGATTTGATTATATGTTTATGATGCCAATTTAATTTCATGGGTTATGTTATGATTTTGTTTTTGATTTTTGGAACATGTATGTAAGATTTAATTATGATATGATTGGGACCTATATCTCCCTAAAATGAATTAGGTATTTGATTTATATGTCAGGATATAGACTAATATGTTCTTGGGAGTTAAATTTTATGACTAAGATGGCAATGAGAGTGAACCATCACTACCAATATGGTATGTGGAGTGAACTCATGCCACTAAGACGGATATGGCAGTGAACCTTGAATACCAACATGTTATGGGGAGTGAACCCAGACTACTAATATGGTCTTGTAAGTGATGCCTTGTCTACTATAGAAATCATATTATATACTTATGGATTTTCCACAATTCCATATTTTGATCCTATGTTGTAATATTATTGCTTATGTTTCTTATTTATATATGATTCATGTATTACAGACTATAAATATTTATGCCATGATTCATGTTTATGATATCCGATATAAAGTGTATGACCTTCAAATGATGTGATCACATTCTAACACTCCTACACTGATGTTTATACTTACATTTCTCAATTTTTTACCCTTATTGAGCATATAATCTCACCACATTTTTTGTCTCCTTCACCCAGTTTATCAATATCTATATTAATATTTATGTGTTTAAGAAGGCTTCTAGCCAATAAAAAACTATTGGGAGATGATTTAGCTCATTTATGTAAAAATTATTATGTTTCCATGTTTTTAAAGGTATTAAACTAGTGTGATCTTTGGGAGACTATTTGTATTATATTTTAACTATTCAAAAAAAGTGATTTATTGTTAATTTTTGTCAAGGATGGATTGTTATAAGATCATAAATATTTTTATACAAAAGAAAATATGAAACAATAAACATAAGTCAATGGTCATTTCCAATACTATTATCATAAATTGGAAAACATTTCATGGTAGATTGAGGTTTAATCTCTAATACCATACATAACATATTTAGAGATACAAAGAGTTAACCATTTCATTTGAGAGATATATTATTTCTAGATAAAATTTCAAATAAATTAAAAACATATATAATATTTCCACAATAGAAAAGAACCATACATAACTCATAGGAATGATCGATCCCATGAGAAAAAATGGGTTTCATAATCATGATTTGTGACATAACTAATGGACAGATTATATGGTTTCCCAAGAGAATAAGGAATTGTATTTTTTAAAATTCAATATTTACAATGGGAAATATGTCTCAAACATGGAGTTCAATTGAATAAAATTCATGACAATGATATGGATAGAAAAAAATAAAAATTAACCACTTGGGCAGAGATCTTTTGAAATAACTAAACGTAATTTTAAAGAATAAAAGTCCTTATTTATTTCTATAAAACCATAATTGAACTAATATGGTTATAAACAAAATAATTATGGTTTTAATATTCCATTTATGGTTTAAAAATATTGTTTGTGGTGATTATTGATATGAGTAAATAATATGAATGTTCAACTAAACGAGGTTTACTTAAAAGTAAGAATTTAAAAGGGAATTAAAAACATGTAGAACCCAAAAAATGAAAGGGATATTTTAGAAGGTATATATGTAAAGGATATATCAAAATAAATAATCAGTTAATGATAATAATATTCTATAAATTTGATAAATATAAAGAGAACCTGTAACCGAATGGTCACAAAAGAGGTTCAAAAGATCCATTATAACAGGATCCAAATTCATTCTGCACATGTTCTTAAATTATAAGAAAACAAAATTAAGTCTATTAAATATTTAATTATGAAATTTATAAAACAGTATATCATATCACATTGTCCTTTAATTATCATTTTTATTTACTTATAATATAGTTTCATTTAACGTCTAATTTAGTTGTGTTTTTCAGTCATTTTTGTGTAACTCCATAAGTATTTTTTACATTGTAGAAAGAACTGTAAAATTGTATCATAATATATTGAATCATAATATTGTTATGAAAATATTTTTTATATACTAAATATATTTTTAAAACCAAACATGATTGGTGGTGTTTAAAAATTAAACTCATTTCTCATGGAGGCGATAACACGCATATACGAACGATCATTGTTTTTATTTCTCAACAAATGAGAGTAAAATAAAGTGTATCATAATTTGAAATTTCCAAATCATAGATATATTATAGATATCATATATATTCATCAATTATATCTTTTTTATCATCTATGAATGGTGGTGATGAACAAAAATAGATGTTTCCTGGTGGATGCGGTAGTCTATTGAACACTCTAATGAAACATTTATTCTTTAGTAGATATATTTGAATAAATAAAATTTATTTAATTAATATTATATAATATTATTTAATTGATTCTACTAATGTAATTATATAATTATAGTTATGAGATATTTGTTAGAAAAATACTGAATAGAAAAATTTGTGTTAAAGGAAACACTTACATTGGTTGCACAATATTCTCTCAGAGATTTCCAAAAAAGTGAATTATTTAATAAAATTTGAATAGATAATGGAAATAAAAAAGAAAAAGTATATTTTAGGTTAAGTAATTATATAAAATATTCAATTTAAATTATAATGGGAATAGTAATCATGTAGGGTTTAGATCGATAGGGGGTGGAACCACAAGAGGGAACACCTCTGGGCGAACAATGGAAAAAATCTAACCCAAAACATTAATCCTTTGTGGATATCATTACGGGTCCAAAGCAATCACTGAATGTTCATAGAGAATCAAATTCCTTGACTCACATAAAACTAAAAAAATTTATACACAGGGGACATTCTGTGATATTATTCTCAAAAGGAAGAGTTTAGGCTACAGGAATCCGATTTGCACTTCGTTCTTGTTGTAATTTTTATCAACCACTTTACTTATTTATTCTTCCTTAGAAAAACATTGGAATCTCTTGGTTTTGTGAACATTCAAGTTTGTGTTTTAAATTCGTCTCATGTTATTTTTAATTTCTTGTCATAAAATGACAATTATTGGTTATGAATGTGAGGCTCATGGTCATTCAGTGGTTGTTCCATGAAGGTTTTGAAATGGTCCCCTAATTTCCGCACCGATTTTGGGAATCCAATATCCCAGATTATGTTAGGATTCCATGATCCTCCACTTCACTTATTTAAGAAATAAGAACATTTTTCTATTTCTAGTTTAATTAGGAAACCCCTCATGTAAGACACCTCTACTAAAATCCATCATCGAGACTCTATTTCTCAAATACATGTAGAAATAGAAATTTCATAATCCCTTATTTCCCATATTTTGATACAAATGGTGATAATGGATTTCTCCAAGAGGTTGTCTTTGAAAACCTCCTAGAATATTGCACTGAATGCCTTATAATAAGTCATTCTTCAAATATTTACATAAAAAATCCTATGATTTACATCCCCTAAAAAGTAACAACTCAATCTAGGTTGATGAAGGACATCACAGGTGGATGACCAATGCTCCTGCTGAACAATCTGGAGATAAGGATGATGACCCACTACCCACTAATAATGAATCTTCAAGAGTTGTGTCTACACCCTAGAATATTCATCTTCTTGATGAGGATACGTAATCCCTCAGCATGCTTGAGAAACTCTCCATCATAGATGGATCACAATCCTTGAATGAGGATGATATGAATACCCAATCACATTCTTGTGAATCTATGCATTATGATTACGAGAAAGCTTGTATGATCGAGGAAACCTATTTAAAAACATGTGGAAGGAAAGGTAAAAAATCCAAGGATTAATTTGGATGGATAAATTACATCAATCACCAAAAAGACTTAGAGACGTAAGTATTACTATAACCTCAAGAGAAAAATTTCCACTAGAGCCCTAGGGCCTCTCAGAAAGAATAAAAAATGATTCCACCATATCTGGTTGTTACAGAGCATCCCATCACATCCCCTGATGAAGGAATCATAAAAGATAATACAAAAATTGATGATGATGAACATGTAGTGATGGATGCATATCAATATAATGAGGATGTGGGTGAAGAATTCGAAGCTTGGATGGAGGATTAAGATGTAAAAGTTTTTAAAAGATACATGAATGGTGAAATCTCTACAGATACCTACCTAAAAATTAGAAAGATAATGTACATGATGATTGTGGAGAAATTTAAGAAACACAATGATTTTATTTTCATGGATATTTCATCGAAATGATTTTTCTTATGATTTTATTGGTTTGATGCTTGAGGATGTTGACTTGTACTGTTTCTCTTGGGATGGGAGATGTTTTTCCTTGAAGGTCTAATTTGATTATTGGGCTAAGGATTACACTAATGATCATGGTCCTACAAGTGCAAAGGATTCTAGATTTTTTGGATTTGGACTATCTTGTTGGCATTTTTTTGGTTCATTGAGTGGTAGTTTGAATCTCTTTATGCATTCTTGTCTACTTGTTCTAGTTCCTTTAAAACTTGTCTTCTAAATCTTCTCACATCAATTTTGATCATACACTGATGTTTTATGCTCCAAATAAGATTGATGGGTTCCTCTTTTTTTCTAAATGTTGATTATGCATTCTTTTAGGCCATGAGGTTCCCTCTACTTGATGATCTAAACCAATAAGGATCCTTTTCTATTATTCTGTTTTTCATCCTACTTCTTTCTTGCTAAATCCTAGAGTTTTTGGAGTTTTTAGCCTTGGTGAATGATAATGAAATGATGGTGACCCATACAATTTGAAATCAGACTATTTTTTGGGGATTTTAGGGTTTTCTTCCACTGCCCTTAATGGTGGATTTCTTTCACAAATCAATAATTGGGCTTCCCGAACTTATCTCATTCAATCTGATATTTTGCGTGTTTTTCTTGGCAATATTAGATTATATTTCCCCCATCCGCTAGTTAGTTTAATACATTTACACCTTGTATTTTTATTATAACACTTTATTTTAATAAATTCTCTAAGGGATTGAATTGGGTTTTCAATTCATGTCATCGCTTTTAAAAAAATGATGAAAAATGCATTTTTGGGAATACCCTTTACAATTTGATGACAAAATTACACTATTACATGGTCATAAACTCCAAAATGTTTTAATAGTGGAATATTTTGTCTTCTTGGCCATTAAATACTTACCCAAGTTCTTCTATAGATGTTTTTGACAAATTATAAAGTTTTACCATTATGTTTTGAAATTTTACTATTTTACGTTAATACTGGATAACAAGTTCACAACTAAGTGATTTTATGTTTTATTAAAAATATAACATAACCCATATAATTTTTTTTCAGGACTAAAATATGACCCCAATTAAATATAATTTAGTTTCTATATATTATATTATAATTGTTTGGATTTAAACATATAATTTGTAGAATAACCATTTTACTAGAAAATTATATTTTTTGACAATTAGGGAATCTTCATCTTATTTTGTATTGATTCCCAATTAAATGTGTTTAATTATATAGATTTATTTGATTAAATAGAATACAAGACACATTATGTATAATAATTTATTTAAATTTGTACGATTGAAATTTCATGATTTTAATAAAATAACAATTTAAAACTAATTGTTTCACTATTATTTTTGTAATTAGCATTAATCCAATTTATCTAAATTTTATACCTCGAATTGAAACTAAAAAATAAAAAAAATATTAATACATAATTATCAAATATATGAATATTTTTAGAAAATTAACTTTTTTGTGTTGGAAAAATTAATCTTTAATGTTAGCACGTGTAAAATAGTTTTTTGTGTGAAATATTAAATGAGTTTAAAAAATTTCATTCTAATAATTTATAAATTTAACAAATTCTTTTTAAATATATATATTTTGGAAAAAAAATTTTTTATTTAAAACCTTTAATTCATTTTTCAATTTTAAAATTCATTGTTTTTAGTAAAATGAACATTTTACTATTCACATACAAATCAATTATTTAATAAAAAATCCAAAGATTCATCTTTAGATAATTTGGATATACTAAATCTGGAAGGAAATTTAATTAGGAAAGATTTAAAATTTAAAATTATTATAAATATAGGAATTCAATTTTTTTTACTATTATCAATTCCCTCTAGTTTAACAAAAATAAAAGTATTCTTGAATACCATTAATTTTATTAAAGGTTCTCAAATTTTATGATTTAGTCTATTATTTAACGTATCAAAAAAAAACTCAAAATAATACTTATTAAGGGAACATAATCATCAACATCTCATTTCATTACAATTAAAATGTACATAAAAGAAATCCTTCTATGGTTACTCAACAAATATGTAATAACCAAGACGCTAGTAGCTCTGAGCCGGTGGTTACATTATTTTCCTTATAAGTAGAGACTATAAGTTGTATCCCAAAAGACAAAATAGTTTAGTAGTCTATGTAAGCTAGACACATTCTTGAAATTCAAATATCATTTTAAAACAAATTTTTTTTTAGAACACTACTAGTACCCTTAGATTTTCCCTACATATCATTAATAATTCACTCCCTCATATCCTGATGAAAATAAATCTTATGAAAAGGGTTACCTCAAATTCTCAATAAGGGTATTAAAACCAAAAAAATCTATAATAATTAAATTAGAATAATCAATATGGAAAGGTAAATAACAGAAACACATTCCATTTAAATATTAACTTGAGAATTATATGGTATGACTGAAGCAGGATGAAATAAAACTATATATAAAATCACATGATGTTGAAATTTGTCAACGGATATCATAAATAATGAAATAATCTCTGGGAAATCAATAAAAAATCTCAAAATTATGGAATTCATAATTTTAGACTTGTAAAACATACTATCAAGGCCTCATTCTGAGACGTCTATACTATCAAGGCCTCATTACAATGACATATTACATAAATTGGTAATGTCTCAATCTATAATCTAGAATGTTTGTATCATGAAACCTTCTAATGAATCTAAAGGTATATTTAAATCTAGGCCCCAATCAAAAGTTAATAAGTCTAATGCATTTCTTATGTCAAAGGGATGAAACATAATTTACAAAATCATTTATACTAAAAAAACATTCAATCAAAATGTTATTACTTACCATAATCAATAAACATAATCAAAACAATCCAGAGTAATACAATTAATGGTTAAAAATATTACATCTATAGTAAAATTAATAATAATCTATGCAATAAAATAATAAATATTCTATCATTACCACATATCCCCAATACAGAATAATTTAAATTAGGTTTAATATCATGGGAGAATATAAATTCCATGAAAAGGTCCTTAAGAACATTATTTAGGAAAATAAAATTTTCACGTAGAAAATCAAAATTTAAATATAAATATTCGCTAAATATTTTAAAATAATTTTCTTTTAAAATAACCTTATAAATTTATAATAGAAGAATGGAATCATTGAGTTGTCTTGATAAAAGAGAATTTTTTTATGTCGTACACGTTAACACAAATATTTCATTGACATTTTCAATAAAATACAAAATATACATCTTTTCGAAAACAACAATAATATTTCTTCCAAACCATGTTTTAAAAATAAAAAAATGGGTAAAAATTATTATTTTAATCTTTTTTATAATAAAAAAATTGTTAATGTTTTATGAAAATGTGGATATGAAAGGAAAATAATTTTTGAATGAAGGGAGAAATAAATTCATATTTTCTTAAAAACATTTAATGAATCATTTTAAGTACAACATAGTGAAAAATGGTGCTATTATATTAAAAAATTTATAAATAAATAGAGAGTAATAAAATAAATTATTTTTAATATAGTTATATTGAGTAGTTCCTATAATGAAAATTTATACATAAACAATCCCGGATAATGATGGGGTTGGGAAAGAAATCTTTACCGCTTTGGAAACATTAAAAGTGTAAGCCCCATGAACTAAATAAGTTCAAATTAATCTTTAAATACCATGAATATAAATATATTTGTTATATAACTTATCTAATGATAGTATATACACCACATAAAAGAAATAAGTATTGAATATTACATATATCTCATGGAATTAAAAGAGGGATTAAAAACCATTACCAAAGGTTTGATTTCCTTTGTACAAGTATTTACATATTGTATAATATATATATTTATAATAAATCTATTTAATAACATGACTCACATATTTCATACCTTATATTATTTACGTATAAAAATTATCATCTTTTTATCAACTATTAATTATCAAAATCATTGCGCGGGGTGATAACTTCAACATTTTTCCCATATATTTTTTTTATTTTAGGTCATATTAAATTGATCGTAACATCCTATGTTTTAAAAAATTAAATGATGTGTAAGATTTCATACAAAATATTCCAATTCAAGTTTAGAAAAACAATTAAATATTGTTATTTAAATGTTACTATTTTATCGTAGACGTTAGAATGGATGGTATGAATATGATTAACAAAATAATGAAAATATTGTTTAAAAATGAATATATAATTAGTTATTTGATTAAAAATTAGTTATAAATGAAAACAAACAACTTTTTTAAATAAAACTAATTTTTTTTCTGAAAAAGTATTTAAATATTCATAAGTATGTTCTATACCAAAAAATAAAAAAATAAATACTATTGGATTATATTAATGAAATTTAAATATAATTTATTAAATACATATATATTATAATATTCATTGTCAATATTTTAATATTAATGTGATTCATTTTTTTAAACAACAAATTAGTACATTATATTAATTGAACTGCATTTCACATTATTTTTGAAATTCAGGTTTAATGTAAAAATTTATGGCCAAACAATCATATTATTTTAGATTTCATTATATTAATTATTTGGATTTTATATTTTGGGATATTATTTATTAATATTATTTTAACATTTTTTCTGTTAGGATCGATGGATGAATTCCTAGTAAATATGGATATTTTGGGGTATGAATGCATAAATTTACAGACAAGTTATAATGGGCCTTAGAGCCATCAAGTAAAAATGTGTACAACAATAGAAGAAAATTAATTATAAAATTTTAAAATTAAAATTATAATATTATGTTGATAATTTTATTCAAATCTGGAAAGATAAAATTTATAAGTTTTCATGATGAACCAGGCAGTCAAAGACAACGATTAATATAATGGCCAGATCTGAGCCCCCATAAAGTCATCCCATCATTTAAACCATACAATCTGAATAGAAGTTTCAATTTACCTAAAATGTTGACTTATTTTATTGGACCCATATAATAATGTATCTATCCT
Organism: Viscum album; assembly: GCA_963277665.1. NCBI lineage: Eukaryota > Viridiplantae > Streptophyta > Magnoliopsida > Santalales > Viscaceae > Viscum > Viscum album. The sequence goes on from OY728140.1 coordinate 662,369,308, forward strand.
CAAAAACCATCAATTATTTATCCATATTAATTAAATTATTTTCACACATATAAGGGGATGAATTTAGTCGATTTTCCAGGTCAAAGATGAAAAGTGCTCTCTCATATTATTTTATCACCCACATTTGAATACCCTAATCAAACATGACTGAATTTATTATTTAGGGATTGACCTGGGTATCTTAAAATTCATATATAAGGATCTGGTGGTGAAGGGATTTATAATTCAAGTTTTTCTTTCAATAATAATTCCCACTTCATTTTGTTATCACATCGACAATTTTTCTCATGTAGGTTTTTCATTCACCTTTTTTTATTAATAAAGATTTTCATTATTCTTCTTTTTCACTTCATATTTTATTTTTATGATCACATTGACACTGTTGAATCATATTTTGAATTTATTCTCACAATAAATTGTAAATTTAATCACATAATGGTGGGGTGTCATTTTTTTTATTTTTTATTTCTTATATCTTGTATTTATAAGTCAAATTCCACCTTCCATTGAGAGAATTACATCAATGGAAGGATAAATCTTTATTGGTTTGATTCAGGGGAGTTTATTGGGTGTTTATTGGATGTTATTTTATATTCTTAAATTCTTAAATTAGTTCTATGGTTTGAGAGTTCCATTATAGGACTTATTTTCTTCTTTATCTTCACCAACATTAATGAAAATACATTTTTTCTGCTATTATAATAGAATTAGGTAGAGTGATAATGAAAGAGATCCAATAATTTCCTTGGTTATAAGCCAGGATATATTTATGGATTAAATTAGTGAATGATATTAGGGAGTTATCTCATTGATTGGATACCTCTTGTACAAGTGAAAAGAAAATACACAAAAAAATAATTATATACATTCTAGACCTAACAAAAAATTAGGATGAAACCATCTATATTAATTATATCTATTTAAATCATTAATAGTTTCATTCAAAAAAAAATTAATCCATTCACTTAGGAATATTAGTATTCTCTTTCTCCCAATTACAATAAACCGCAAAATTGGACACATCACAGCTAATCCCGCATAAATCTTGGTTTCTATAAGTTTATCCTTTGTTCATTGTTGATTCTACCCTCACATGTACTAAAAAAAATTCTTCTAACTTTTGGGTAAATTTGGTCGCAACCAATTTTTTTCAGCATTTCTGGGGACCCATATAATTTATCTGAAACAGTCACCTCCTATTCGGACCAAAATTCTATATTCAAATAACTATTTCTCTTTAATTTTTCCCTTTCTATTTGGGGGTGTTGAAAGAATATTAAATACTAATTTTTATCCTACTCTAATGTAATATAATCAACAATACCCCAAAATAAACCCAATATGGAATAAAATGGAGAACTAATACTAGAAATCAATAATATTATTTAAATTCATTGATACAACCTTGAATGAATACCACAGAACTGGCGAGATTTACAATCAATGAGATTATGAATGTTTATCGGAGGAATTACCAACCCTCTCAATAATGCTTGAAGAGTTCAATCCAAGTAAAGTACATGATTCAAAAAATCTCATATAGCCTAATCAAAAACTTATTCCTGAAAAATTTTGTGAAAAAATAGTTAAATTGAATTTGGAAGTATTATCCTTGATAGTAGAACTATAATGAATTGAAATGGTTATGGCCCCATTTCCACTCAGACTATCTTTCCTCAAATTTTAGAGAAAAATATTATTACAAAAATACCTAATGAATTTACAAAGAAAAAACCATAGGATATGTGATTGGTAAAGAGGATCAAGGATATTTTCAAGGGTCTTTAAATGAGGGGGAGAATTTTTCTTTGTGGATTTAATATTTTAAATATAGAACAAAGGATGATTTTTAAGACCACCTATCATTAAAACAAGAGGATAGATCACAAACATAGAGTCCATACCAATTCATAACATTCAGTTGTCCAATTTGGGGTATAGATCATATTTTGATGATGAAAAAATTATTTCAAAATTTATTAGAGAACAAACAGGTTTTGATTAAAATTTATGTCCTTTTTAGGAATATACAATAAACCCAACCTTAATAATATAATCCTTCTTTACCTAATAAATTATCTATTAATAGGGTAAAACTGAGACTGTGGAGTTTTCAATCATCCATTTCTTGAAACCAATAATGTTTTATTAATCCTTCATGCCTTTGGAAGTTCTATAAAAGCAATTTTATCAAGTATTTCAATTATTCCTTGTATTTTCCCACTCAGAGTACAAAATAGGATTTTATATGAAAAAATTCTAAATAAAAAATCAATCACAATTAATTATATATAGATAAAATATAATACTTATGTTTTATAAAGTTGGAATTGGATTATTTGGGGGTAGAAGTCAAGATAAGGATAATAAATTAAGCACTTTATGAGTGGAAACCTAGCTTCTACATTTATTTTATTTAATTATATCTCTATTTTCTAAGGGAACCCCTTCCGGTTTCTAATGTTATCTATGTTTTTTTATATTTAATAGTTGAATCAGTTCAGTATTTTTAAAAAACCACATTCCCTTAGAGTTCAAACCCAACCATCAATCACCTCCAAAGAACCTTCATGAAACAAGAATCCAAATCGATCAATTTCTTATTAATGGTTTACTATTTCAAACTAAGTGGTTTTATTCTATGATTTAATATCTAATCATATCTGCCTTATTTCTTCCTAATTCTAATATCCATCTTCTCTTCTCTTTCAAAATAACGAGTAGTTTCATTCTTCGTTGGGGGAGTGAAAATTTAGGATTTTGAAAAAAATATTCATCTTTCATGATAAAAAATTCAATTAAAAAATAAATTTATTATCCTTGAATTCTTTAATGTACATTTTGAAAAATGAAAATTTAATGTGAAATTATTTTAAATTCATTGAATATGATTTTAATAAAAATTTAGGTTAATGAGAATAGTTTTTAAAAAATAATGTTTTTCAATGTGATTTTCTTTTACTATCATTTTCATCTTTTTAATCAAAGTGAAACAATGCTTGTCTTTTGGATTATGGTTTTGTGGTCACGTTCTTGGGTCCCTTTTATCATAGGACGGGATTTGGGGTAACTTTAATTTTAAATTGAGTATCCAAAAAAATTGAAACAATTTCACATAGAGATATGTTCTACCAAATTTTTGGCATTCAACCTTTGGGGATTATGACTCCATAGTTTTCTAGTAGAGAGTTATCATTTAAATATCTTTTTTAGTTATGGAACTGATAAGATATGTGGTGTGAGACACATGGGGATTGTGACTCCATAGTTTTCTTTCCCTATGGTGGTATTTTTATATCTATTGTTGTTAAAGAACAGAAAATGTAAAACAGGGTAAAAAAACGTGTACACATATTAATGTTAAATGTGATTCCCACAAAGAACTTCCTTGTTCTCCCCTTGAGCAAGAAAATGGCCTCCTTTCCTTCTATGATGCACAACACATCATATTGCTTAATTTAAATTGGATGAATTGTGGAAATGAATTAGAAAAATGGTAATGGGAATTGTAATGGGTTATGATTGTAAAACTAGCCCATGTGAAATGATTCTAATAGTTCTTTGCATTGTTTGGAATGATTTCATTTTATAAGGCTTTTATTATAATTTGTTTTCAAAAAAAGTATAATTTTTCATATTTCTTAGGAACATTTTTATCGGGACATGAAAAACTGAAGTTGTGGGGTGTGATTAGCCACTTAAAAAGTATGATATTTACCATTGATAATTTAATATTCATGTAATTTAATGTCTATAAACAACAATTTTAGAGAATTTTATTAATTGAAATTCATTTCACATCATTTTTGAAATTCATGTTTAATGTGAAAATATATGCCTAATTAATCATCTACTTATATAATTAATTAAATTTTTTATTAGAATTAAATATTTTAGGATAATATATATTTATTTTATTGAAATATTCCTTCCTTTAGGATCAATTTATGAATTATGATGTAAGATGGATATTTTTTGGTCACGAATCCAGAAATTTATGGACACAATATAATGAGCATTAGGTCCATCAATGAAAACAGGGCCCCACAATAAAAGCCCAATATAGATAAAATTTTAGCTGTATAAATATTAAATTATGGGGATTATTTAATTAATATATATAAATATATCATTCATATGTCTTCCTGATTATCCATGTAGTCAAAGACGAATATTATATTTATGGCCATATCTGAACTCCCATTAAGTCATACCACAATTTCAAGCATATCATCTGAATGGATGTTCCAATTCTCATAACATTTTGATTAATTTAATGTCCACATGTTCAAATATATTCCCATTATATTACCATCAAATATTATGTCATATTTATTGACTTATTTTTAAGCTAAAAGCGGGGATGAATCTGGTTGATTTTCCTATTCAAAGATGAAATGTTCTCTGTCCCTTTATTCTCACACACCTTTTAATATCATAGTTAAATGGGAGGTAATTAATTATTTGGGTATATAACTAAGTATCACAATATACCTACATAATTATTTTGTGGTTACGAGATTTGTAATTCATTTTTTTCTTTCAATTATTATTTCTCGCTATTAGTTTTTAATCATATCATCAATATTTCTCTTGTCTTTCATTTACCTTTATTTGTTAATAAAACATATTATTATTATTAATTTATTATTTAATTTAGATTTTCAAATTTATACCATTGAATTAAAGTGTAAATTTATTCACACTCAAAATTGTTAAATTCCTCACACAATGGCAGAGTTTTCTTTGTTTCTTTATTTTTCATTTCTTCAATACCGCCTCTATAAGTTAACTTCCACCTTACTTTGAGAGACATTCATTAATGGACGAATCACCCTTTAGTTATTTGATTCTAAGGATTTTAATTGGTGTTTATTGGATTTTATTTTATGTTCTCAAATTCTTCAATTAGTTTTATGGTTAGAGAGTTCCATTATTTGACTTATTTTCTTATTTTACTTCATAGAAATTAACAACGAAAAATCTTGAGTGATAGTACAACAGAATTACTTGGAGTGATCATGAAAGAGACACTCTTACTGAATTAGTGATTAGAATTGATTATTTTTATGTTGTAAATCTAGGAATGATATTGGGGATTTATCTCATTGATTGGATACCTATTAAACTAGTTAATGAAAAATAAAACGAAAAAAATTCATCCATTAAAGTGCTAAAAACAACCCATGATCAACCCATATCCATTAATTATTTCCATTAAAACCATTAGTAATTTATTCCATAAAATTCAATCCATTTAATTAGGTGTATTAGTATTCTATTGATCCCAATTACAATTAACCCCAAAGATGGCCACATCGTATCCAATCCCCAATTAATCTTAGGGTTTATAGGTTTATTCTTAAATACCTGTGGATTTGATCCCTACATGTACTATAATGACCGGTTCTATCTGTAGGGAAAATTTAATTGAAACCTATAATATATTAAATCTAATTTTTATCTTTCATCCTATTTTTTTCACCACATGATATAAGAACAAATCAAATATTACACATAAACGATTTTTTCTAAAAACATTGTTTTACAGCCTTTTGAAGGTAGAATTAATTTAAAAATAAAAATTGAAAGTTTTATAAATTATATTTTACAAAATAAACAACTTATATGAAATTATAAAATCAAAATTTACTTTGGGTTTTTTCTCTTATATGTTTTTTTCCTTAATGAATAATAAAAATACTGGATTTTAACTGAAAACAAATTTTCTATCTAGAAACTTCATAGTGATAAATTATATTATGAATGGGTTTTAAAATATAATTAAATAAATTTTATTTCATTCAATAAATTTTAGATCATTATAAATAATTTCATATTGAATTTGGATATAAAAACATTTAATTATTTGGAACATTTTCATTTTAATGACCCGTTTTATCACCCTATCATTGAGATTAATTTTAAATTAATTTTATCCACTTTTGTGTTTTATAATTTGGAAATATTTCTTACATGTTTGGAATCAAAAGTTTCAAATTTATTAAATAAGACCCTTTTATATTTGGACAATATGAATAGTTTAGTAATTTTTGTTTCCACGTTTGAGGGAAGATTTGGTAATTAAGGGTAAAAGTAACATTAAAAATATTAGAAAATGAACCCAATAATTTCTCAATTTCGATTGTGTGAGTATTTATTTTCCATAAATATTAAAGGATCAGTAATTTGACCATTTATGGCCCTTTTTTGATAATTCAAATTTTATAATATTTTATAAAATGAAGAGTCATATTAATCATACTCGTATTTTTAACAAGTGTAATAATTTTTATATGGGGTCAAATTAGTGATATGTTTGACTATAACTAGTATTTTGAAATATAAAATGTTTATATTCTATATTTTAATTTATTTTAAACTTTTAATACATGTATAATTACCTTAAATACTTGAACAATGATGATTCATTAAGTGTTTAGTTAATGGAAATATCTAGTCTGTGATATGAAAAATATTATGAAAAATATAATTTGAGATAATAAATATCACAAAATAATTTTTTTGATAACTTTGATATGTTAGTAATCTGTTAAAATGATTGTTTCAATTAAATCATTTTGATATTGTATTTTTAAAATGGCATGTGATTAATAGTATCAAAATTGGCACTACTTATATGTTAAAATAAATAATTTTTTATTAAATGATTTAAAATTAATAAAAATATAACATTTGAAAACATTATTTGTATAAGGTATAAAATTTCATCCTTGAATCAATTATAATATGTTTTTCATTTTATAGTAACTATATTTACCCTTAAAGAGTAAAAAATCAAGTTGTTAGAGTAATAGTTGAAGGGGTCAAACAAGGGATAATGAAAAATTTAAGGATTAAATAACAGTAAAAACATGCATAATTTTCAATAGATAAATGTATTATCAAAAATTAATAATCCAATATTATAAATGAATCATTTTGGATCCATTTGGTATAGAAAATTAATTTATATTAATTTTTTATTTTTAGAAATTCCAAGATTTCCCCTCCCCTTTTATATAAGGGTTTCAAATTCTTCCTTTTTTTACACTTAATAACAGATTTTATTCTTAAAATCTCTACACATATACCTTCTTAGAATCACACTCCATATTATAGAGCTCTTATTTTATTAATAACACTATCTTTAATGGTATTAAGGTGTTAGGAAAAGGATATTGTTTGATGAAATATAAAATAAAGAAGATATGTGATGTTTTGGACTCAAGGTAAGGGACTTAGTCCCAATTTAATTTAATTGTGGAATGTTGTGATGTTATGCCCATATATTATTTTTATGTGTATATAACTATATTATAAAATATTATATCATGAATTTATTTATTCTAATGACATTATTTTAAAGGTTACTCCTTCATTCCGCATAAAATTTGACTGATTACAAAGTAGTAAATGAATTCTTATACAAATTTCCATTATTTGTGTTAAACATAAAATTCTTGATTACATTATTATACGATTATTTGGGGAATTAATTTCTAATAAATTATATTGATTTTACATTTTTTTGGACTTAAAGTAGATACACAAAATCAATTCATTTTATTAATGCTCACATATTTGAAATGATATTTTTAAGGGACTTTTTAACTAAAAAACGTATTTTAGTTATTTTAAATATTTATTCTTCAAAATATTTCCCTTTTATTCCCTTGTTTACAAATTTGTTTTATGAATGTATTTCTATGTGTATGAATTTTTAAAAATTTAAAGTTTCTAATTTCTCTCAAATGTTTTGAAAAAGGGATCTTTTTCGGGTATGACATAAGGGTCTTTCTTTTGAAATCCTCTTTAAATGTTACAATTTCAACTATTTTTTCAAAAGCCTAGAAGAATTTTTTTAACATATAGATAATGAGAAAATTAAAATATTTCATATCACTTTAATGTTTTGATGTTTCTTTTACTTGTTTATAGTTATATTTTCAAATAAAATGTTTTCAATTATGAGTGCGTGACATTATAAAAATGAAAAGTGACTTCAAAAAAGGAAATGCTATTTTTTTCAGTATTGTATCTTTCACGCAAGACTTATATCGCGTATTTTTGTTATGTTTCCTGGGAATTGTTAATAGGGATGGGTTGTTCCATGATAAACAAAGGGTGGGTGAGCTCATTATATCTCTCTAATTTATTGTGTAAAGAGACTGTGTTATCTGGGAGGGTTTCTCCTTATAGATTAATGTAATATACTAGAGTGGTTATTCCAAATTCAATCTTGAAGGTTACTACCTGTCTTATAGAGTGTGATATAATATTTGTAAGATTGATATGGAAAACAGGGTATCATGTCACCTTATTATTTTTTTTCTTTTGAGTTTTAAGGAAAAATGTTAATTTTCAAAATTTAAAATAATGAACATTTTGAAATGTGGATTACTTTTTCGGTGTTAAAAGTAATTTTTAAAGATAATTATTTATGTGGTTTTAATGGAATAATTATTTCCACACTTTTATGTCCCTTACCGAGTTTTTTTCTTATGCAAAGATTTATTTTTTTTACAAGTATTATATATTGGTAAAGAAAAATAATATTTCTAGATTATAGAATTAAAGATATTTCATGAAATGAAATAATGTTTTATTTAAAATGGTTTCCTTTGGTAAACAAATAGATACTAATTATAAGTGTACACTTATAATTCATGGATTTATTCTATAATTATTTTTCATAATTATCTAAAACTATAAGATGAAAATATTTATGAATGTGTTTTCTAGTTCAAAAAAATTATAATATATGTTTTTTTAAAGTTAGGTACATACAGTTGTCTTAAAATGATGGGTTTGAAACTTTTGGAGATTAAGATGTTTTCTTAAGAGTTAAGAATATCATCATGGGTTTATAATTTAAAGTTTTATCATAATTTTAATTCCTTAGAAAACCTTTCGTGGATTTAACTTATGATATTTATGGTGATTAAAAGTATTTTTGGATACATTTATTTTTGAGGTAATTATTGGTTATTACTCTTTCAGATAAAAAATAAAAGTTATGAGATAAAATTTGAGGTAAAAATATGTTCTGGTTACTTTAGAGGATTTTATCATATTTTTGAAAATTTTATAAGAATTATATAGTTTTACAAATAGGTCATACTATAGACCATGTGATAACCCAGTTCATCTAGAAAGGCTACGAGAATCAAAACCCCAACTTAAGTGCAACAGGGGTACATTGCTAACTCCCAGCCTACATAATGTCCCATTTAGTATGAATTTCACTCTTTTACTAAAACAATTTTATAGATGAAGAATAAATTGATTTTGGAAACATATGTTTTGTCAAATATATTTCCATGGGGTTAGAAAATGATATTTTAATTAGGATATTAATGTTATTTTAAAAGACGTTCACTATTCTGGGAATCTGATAAGATTAGGGTAAATGTAATATTATGAGATTTTTATGTTCATAAGGGTTATTTTTACTTTTTGATGAAAATATTATATAATTTTGGAACTATAGTGATTTATATAAATGACTAGAATGCCTTTAATATTACATGATCAGGACCAATACATTATAGAGTGAGACATTAAGTGGTATTAATTTCTTTTGGAAATAAATGTTAAAATTTATCATAGAAGACTATATGATAACTTTTTTATGAATTTTTTGTTTAAATATCAGTCTAGGCTATTTTTGGAAATTTAAAGAGAGTTATTTTTTAAATGGTCATAGTTGAACATTGGGTGTCTCTATTGAATTTTGGAGAATAATATAGTTTTTCATCATATAAATGATAATTTTTTTGGGGGATTATCTTATATATCCTAATAATATTTTTTTCAAATGTATACCGTTAGAAGAAATTCATGGATTTATTTTAGGATTATGCGATTCTCTATAATTTTATTCTAATGATTCAGGAATGGATAAATATCTATCTTGAATCCTCATTAATTAGAGAAAAATATTATTTTTTGGTGGGAATTAGTTAAATGATGAAACTATACTTTTCAAGTAAGTATTTTTTCATATGTTCTTAGTTTTAGTATAAAATGAATTCATAAAATATATGAAAAGTATCTTGAAATAAGTGAATGATCCCTTTACTTTCCCTACTATTAAATCAATTTACTTTCAACCCATCATAGATTAAAAATTTAGTGATGGTTAACATTATAATGACCATGTTATTTATCACTATCCATTAGAATATTATATTTAATTTTATCTTCTATTTCTATGTTCTCTTACAAGAATCCTTGGGATGTGTAATCATTGGTAGCCTTCATAATTTCTTTTATCTATTATTATGTGGAAGTTTTACTGACCCTTTTTTAGATGTGGGATTTCAAAATGTATTTTGAAAATTTAAACCTATCATTTTCTGTCCCATGTTAAAATTGATAGGGTATAATTTATTAAAGGGGGGATAATGTAACATCTCATGTTTTTAAAATTAAATACTATGTTAGATAGAATTAAAAACATGGCACATCAATCTCAAATAAACTATTAAATATTGTTATTTAAATGCTACCATTATCACCCATCCCTTATAATGACGATTATAAACAAGATTAACTGAATTATGAAAAATGGTTTTAAAATGTATATATACATGACTATTTGGTCACCAATTAATTATAAATGAAAATAAAACCCTTTTAAAAATAAAAATAAATTCATCTATAAAAAAGTATTTAAATTCACACATCTGAGTTTTATACCATTAAATTGTTGGATTTGGTGCCCTAGAACCAAATTTTTTGTTCCTTATAATAAACATACATTCATAGATTTATATATTAATAAACTATTTCTAGAATCCTCATTTTTATTCTATGAAACATAATATGTGATGATGTCTTAAGACTGGCTATCACACTACAAGGTCATAGTAGTTCCTCGCATTGATAATTACTCGGAAGTGCAATGACAAAATTATTGAATATATCTTCTATAAATTCATGGTATTATTTTCGAGATACAAATCATATAGGATATCAGATGTGGAGAATCATCGGCCCTTGAGAAACCTTCTCATATTGTACACCTTTGGTAACATCTGGTATGGATATTATGAGAACGAGACCTGCAAGTGGGAAATCTATGAATCAATGTGGAATTGGCTGCTCCTAACCACATATTATTGTATTGGTAATTAGAATTTAAGATTAATAATAATTATTTCTATTAGTTATGCACTAATATGTAAAAATGAAAACTATGATGACAGATGTTCATGGAATGATCAGATTTGTTGGGTGCATTATGAGTAATATTGCATTAATGAATAATGTGAGAAATGGGTTGTTCTTTTCTTTCATTTACATAAGTTGATATATCAATCCCTTTCATGGAAATAATATATCCTAAATAAATCAATATCCATGGTTATCAATAGTCAAGTTGAATTTCTAGGAATTCAATGAAATATATATTGATTATATAGGTTGATAGATTTAGTATGCAACCTGCTTTATTAGAGATATCGAGAAAAATATTTTATTACATGGTAAGAATTTGTATGAGGTGATATGTAATTGCAACTTTAAATTATTTCTCTATGGGTAACTTTGTATGTTTCTATACAATAACCTTATACTTTAGGGATCTTCACCTAATGCCACTGAAAAAGAGATATAGAGGGTTAAACACTAAGTGTATCCAGAATCACAATTAAATAAGATATTATGATTTATTATTTGACAGGTAGAATAAATATTATTCCAGTGTGTGGATTAGTAATTATTAATGCATTCTTGATCACACATAAATATTTATTTTTTATTTAGTAAATATAATATTTATATATCTATTTGTGAATAATGAAGTGGTATTTATTTAATAAATAAATAGAAATTATCCAAGGTCAGATAAATATTGTGGGGGAATGGAAGAACAAGTTAAATGGTCCAATGAGAAATAATAATATTGAATAATTATATTATTAAATAATATTTAATTATAATTTTTATGATAATTTCATGTAAATAAATGATAATAGTGGTATTATTGTTTGACATGGGGGTTTGGTAAGATTAAATAAATAATTATGGGCACTTGAGAAAATATTTTATTTTAACCCTCAAAATAAAAATACCCAATTATGTTATTTCCTCAAGACGTAATTATCTTCTGAAAAAAACATGAAGAATTAACTAAATCCTAGAAATCTCTCTTCTCTAAGAATTATCTCATGAAGGGTGGGCAATCCACCTCCAACAGATTATGTATAACTCTTTGGTAGCGATTGTCGAGGTAATCAAGGTAGAAAATGAAAGTGCCTGATACTCTTGGATAGCACTCAAAGACTCCTTCAGTGACATTTCAAGATTCTCAGAACATGTATGGATCAATGATAGAGGAAATCCAAACATGGTTTTTACAATTTAATGATGGTGCACCAAAAATCTGTCACCGGATTCATCAATGAAGAAATAATTCCTTAGAGGTAATTCTTTATCTAATTAAATTAATTTCAAATAGTATGTGTTGATCTCCTATCTCTGGATTTAGTATGATTAATTTTTTCTATAATTGATTCAATACCATTTATCAGGGAGATTAAACATCATATAGATCATGTATTGATCATCAATAATGATAAAATCAAAGATGGTCATTGCCCATCGCACTGTTCTGTTGGGCCTGTAACCTACATAAATAAACAAATAAGTCTTATAGGAGTATATTAAAGAAACTAATTTATAATATTTTCAATATAATATTTAAAATTCAACATAATTATTTTTATAAATTATATAATAACAAATCCATTTTTACTTTTTTGATTTTTTATTAATTTTTTTAGTTTCATGTTTTGAAGAATAATGAAATTACTGGATTTTAATCGAAAATGGATTTTTAATATATTAATTAATAGTGTTAAATTAAAATTTTCATTGGTTTTAAATTTTATGTAGATAAATTATATATCATTTAATACAATTTATGTCATTTTAATCAATTTTACATTGAATTTGCATATCAAAACATTTCTATCTTTGGATGTTTTTCACATTAAGCTATTTTCTCACATAGCGAACGAGATTAAATTTAAATTAATTTAATCCATTAATGTGTATTGAATTTTAAAAAATGGATTAAATATTTCGAAATATAATTTAAAAATTTAATAAATTTGTCTTTTTTATATTCGGAGAAAATAAATAGTATATTTATAATATTTTTATCACGATTAAGGGTAAATTGAGTAATTAAGTGTAAAAATAATAATATTATTATTTGAAAATGACCCTAAAACATGTCCTATTTTTATTGGAGGATTATCTTTCACCCATAATCATTATAGGGTATATTATATTACTATTTATGTCCTTTTGGATGTTATTATCACTTTTATAAAATTTTGTTCAAAGAAGAGTCGAACTTGACAAACTCTTGTTTTTAAAATGTGAAATATTTTTAATATTGAGTTATCTATGTGATATGTTAGACTAAAATTATGATTTTTAAATATAAAATGTTTATTTAAATCATGGTAATTTATTTTTAATTTTTAGGAAGGAAATAATTTTCGCAAAATCTTTCATAATGATGATGTACTAATTTTTTAATTAATTGAAATATCTAATAAATGATAATAATTTTTTTAAAATAAAAATAATTTTAGATAATTAATAGAATACAATAAATTTCAAGATGCATTTTTTCATATTAGTGATTTTTGGAATGTTTTTTTCAAATAAATCATGTTTTTATTTTTATTTTTAAAAATTATTGTAATGTATAATATCAAAATTGATATTAATGTCATTTTAAAATTACCAATATTTTATTAAATAAAATAAAAATTGTAAAACACTAAATATTTTCCAAAATAATAGAATAATTTAACAAATGTTATATGAAATTAATTTTTGGTTCTTTTATCATTGTATAATAACTATATTGAACCGTAATTTTTAAAAATTCATGTTGTCATTTTTAGAGTTGAAAGTGTTAAATAAGGGTTAATACCAAAAGATATGGTTTTAAAGAAATGTCCAAAAATTTATAATTTTCATTAGATGAATGTATTTTAAAAAATTATCATCGTATATTAGAAGTAAATAATTTAAAATACATTTAGAAAATAAAATTAATTTACATTAATTTAATATTTTGAGAAATTATATGAGTGCCCCTCCCCTATCTTATTAATGGGAACCACTTCTTATTTTTTCATTACACATTAAAGAATACAAGGTTCATCCAATATCTTACACATTCCCTTATTAGAAAATTTATAAACATTCAAGAGATATTATATTAGTCATAAGATCAACCTTAAAAGTATAAAGGTGTTAAGAAAAAGAGATTGTCCAATGAAAAGGAAGACAAAGAATGTATGTGACATTTTAGACTCGAGGAAATGGTCTTCAACTCAATTTTTTCATTGAGGCATTATTTGATTTTATGAAACTATATTACTTACCTAGGAATATATAAAATTATCTTTAAATTTTAAATAATTAATTTATTTATTCTCTTAGAATTTAATGTTTTATCAAATGTTACTCTTTCATCTAACATACGATTTGATAGATTACAATGTAGTAAAGGAATTCATTAAATATTTTCCATTATCGTTTTTAAAATTATACATATTTATTATCTTGTGCTAATAATATTTGTGAAAAAACTTTTTAATACCATATGTTGTATTTCCATTTTATGTATTTGTATATACAGTGGATACAAATAATTGATTAATTTTATTATTGCTCACATCAATGATATGTTATTTGAAAGGAACTTTTGAACAAAAAACATTATTTCAAATGTTTTAAATTAATTTTATAATAAATAGTTATCATCAATGTATTTTTTATGAAAATTTCTTTTATTAATGTTATTATATGGACATATATTATTTAAAATTAGCATTATCTAATTTACCTCATGTGTGTCTAAAAATGGATACTTTTAGTTTTTACGTAAGACACTTTATTTTAAATAACCTCTTTTAATGTTTCTTGTTAAACTATTTTTACAAAACATTAATGAAATATATTTTAGAAATATTTGACATGATGAGAATTTATATATTTTTGGTATATTAATTGTTTTGATGGTTAATTTACATGTTTAAAATTTTATTATTAAATAAATGTTTATCAGTTACGAGTGTGAGGATATTTTAAAATGAGAATAGATTTAAAAATGGAAAAGTTATTTTTTAAAAGAATTTTATATATGAAAATTATATGTGTTATGTTTATGTTAGGGTTTTCATAAATTTTTATGAGGATGGGTTGTTCCATGATAAATCGAGCATTTGTGAGACAATTAAAGCTCTATAATGAATAAGGTAAAGAGACATAGTTAACTGGTTGGGTTTTTCCTAAGAGTTTAAGGGAATATAACACAGTTGTTATTTAAAATGAAAACATTAAGTTTACTCTTTGTGTAAGTGAGATAGCTATAGGTTTTTAATAGTTTTATGGAAAATAATGTCACATGTAACTTAAATATATTTTTTATATTCAATTATAGGTTTTCTAAAAAAACATAGATTTTCAAAATGTACAATAATGACATTTTGGACATATTGACTCACCTTTTTACAGTAAAAGGTATGTTTTATGAGTATTTATTATGGTGTTAAACTAGACTAATGATTTATTTTCTTTTACACACCTTAAATATATTTTTGTACTCATTAAAAAATTTAAAATGTTTTTCCTTGGTCTGAAGGATTGGTGATGAAAAAGAAGATGTAATGATGATAGTACTGACGATGTTCCAGGAAAAGAAATCAAGTTTTATTTTAAAATTGTTTTGATTAGGAAAAAAATGGATACTTATTATAAGTGTTGAATTTTAATTCCATGTATTACTCTGTAAGAGTTTCTTCTTGTCGTATAAATCTCAAAACTGAAATGATCAATGAATGTAAAATCAATTTCAAAAATAGTAGAACATGTAATATTTAAGGCATGTTCCATACTTTGATTATTGTTCCATAAATTACATAATGTTAATAATGGTTATAATAGAATATATATTAATCATATAACTATTTATAGTAATATATGTTAGTTATATATAGAAAAATTAGTTACAATGTTCATGGAGATAGTAGGTCATACGTATGCATGAACACTGTTTTCGTATTTAATCGATGGATTTAAAAAGGAAAGGTATATATTAACACAAAATTACAATATAATTATTATACAATATATATGTTATATATTAATATAATATAAAATTATAACCATCCACAAAAAATTGAAAATGAAGAACAAATATCATTGGTTTGTGTGGCAGTAATCCTTCATACACATGATCGACGTTAATGTATTTCAATGGGTTGGAAGGTAATAAAATTGATGTGATATTACATTTAAATAAGTATATTTACGTCATAAATATCACGTATATTCTTGAAATTAAATCTCTTTATCTTTAATGTATGTGTTTGGGAAATGTGAGTCACATCACACTGTGAGACAGTAGTACGCCATACACATGAGCGACATTATCATGTCCCCCACATAATGGAATGAAAGAAGGTACATGTGATATAAAAATTCAACAAGTACAAAAATTTCATAAATATTATATACATATGTTAAATAAATCATTACATTTTCCCTTTAATGTCGGTTATGGAAAACAAATTTCATCGGTTCATGAGGTGGTAGTCCACTGTACTCATGATCTATAGATTCATTTCCCACTTTATGGAGGAGGAGATAGATGTATGTTTGGAAATTTGTATCACTCAAAGAATTTAAAATATTTTCATTTTATAATAAATTTAATTTGGCCTATAACATTATTTATATACCACACCATGTTAATATTGTTATATACACAACACTAAGTTATCTTGCATTAAATGTAAGATCGAGTTTTACCATTAATATGATTAATTTAATAGTTATCTCATAGTCATTAAATTATTAGTTATGAATACGACTAAATAACTTATAAAATAATATATATTAACGATTCAAAATAATTTTTTTATATTAATCAAATTAGTTTGAAAGATATATGATAAAATAAATTCAACTTATACATAAAAAGGTTTATTTTTCAAAAAGGCAGTTTTACCGCCATTTAATGACGCCCCAATTATAAAACTAAATATTGCCACTTTTATAATTTATTTTAAAAAAAATTTCCTTTTTGAAATTTAAAATTATTTATGGTGATTTTTTGGTATTTTTGTTGAATATTTATTTTTGAACGAATAATGAAAAATAACGCATTTTTATTGAAAACTGCCTTTTCGTTTAAATAATTATAAATGTTAAATTGTATTTTAAATTAGTTTTAAAGAAATAATAGGTAAATAATACATATATTAATTCAATTTAGGTCATTAAAATAATTTTTAATATGAATTTAGATATAAAAACATAATTAACTGTTGAACATATTCACTTTAAAAATCCACTTTCTCGACATACAAGCAGGATTAGCTTTAAATTTAATTTTTTCAACTTTTTGAAATGAAATTTAAAAAAATGGTTATAAATATTTGGAATCATTATAATATTTATAGTCTAATAATATCATGTTACTTTTTTGATAAAAATATTAGTGAAAGTAATTAGAATTGATAACATCGATTAAGGTAAAAATTATTTACTTATTGGATAAACATTAATTTTAAGATAATAAATAACTTAGAAACTTTTCCAAAATCCATTTAATAAACCTAATTGAACCCTATAACCTCTTAATTCTAATTTTATGATTCATTGGGAAACTATTCTATGAAATTAACATATATAAAGAAATTAATTAAGGAAAAAGACAAAAAATGAAACTTCTTTGTCTCTAACATTTATAAAGCCATGACATATAGACAAAATATCATATTTTAAGTTATAAAAATCCATTTAAAAATATTAAATATTTATTTTCATCATAATAATTTATCATAATTTTTTTGAGATTAATTAGTTACAGAAATTTATTAAGTAACGTCAATATATTGATTATTTAGTAAATAATAAAATTAAAAATATTATATTAAAATATTATAAGTAAAGAAAACTAAATGAATTATTATGTTCTGTTAGTTTTTATGAATATATAATGTTAAATATATGTACCATTAATATATTTTAATTTTATATTTTTATTGATTTTTTTTAATTTAAATTATGTTAATAATTTCAAAATTGACACTAATGATTTTTTGTAATTAATGATGATTTCTTAAAATATTTAAAATAAAGGAAAATATTAACTTCAAGATTTTTCTAAAATTTAAGAACTAAAAAATATTTTATATTTATCCAATAATGGATCTTTTATAATGAATATATTAACCCTAAAATAGTAAAAACATTTTTAGAGCGATTTGTGTTAAAGTTGTGTTTTTGCTCGTTACATTTTTTCTGGTAAAAGTAATTTACAACAAATATGGTTATTGTTTTGGTAAATTATATACCATATTTATATATTATTGGGTCTTTATTATATGATAAGTATCACATTAATTTTTTAAATCGTATGATTACCTAATTTAGAAATTTAATTACACTAGTGAAATCCTAAAAAGGTAAAAATAGGGAAACATATATGTTATAGAAAAAATGATTATTTTTTTGTTTGGTAGAGGTTTGTATCAAATATAATTTCACTTTAAACCATTATTTTTTAATTTTGGAGGAACCTAATTTAAGAAGGACCTCTTAATAGTTTTTAGATTTTTATATTTACAAGAATTTCACTCCCCTCCACTATAAAAAAGAAACTCATCCTCTCACTGATTCAAACCTCTAAAGTGAATTTAAATTGTCCAAAACCAAAATGAAATAATATCAAAACATCCATACCCTTATCATAGAAGCCTCACTCTAAGAAGAAATTAATCCATGGAAGTCTATTTGAATAAACCAAAAGAAGTTACCTAAATAAGAGGTAACGTTATTAAATGAGATCTTTCATATTATTTATTTCCCTACAAATTCAATTATTATTATATATTTATAATATAAGAACCCCAATGATATAAATATAACTATTTTATATGGAATAAACATGTTTCTTTCACTCGATGATTGGTTCGAGGGGTTCAATTGTGTGAAATCATTCATGTCAGGTTCCCAATTTATGAATGGTTTTCATTAGGTTTCTTCATGGAACAGGAAATAACCAATGGTTCTATATCCCTGAGGGAAAACATTCTAATAGAAGGTCCTATTTGTGATTTTTTCCAATAATGATTATGAACTCTTATTGGTCGAGGGTATGGGAGGTTAGGCTCATCACACCTTTTGGGGGTAGATTATTGCTTAATCTGGGAGTCTTATATAGATTTGGGATATATTCATAAATCATCAATGTATTACAATGTATGATGTGTGTCACGCTTTATTTAACAATCAATCGTCTAAACGTAGTAATTTATAACCATCTGTATGTATCAGAGGATCTTCACTAATGGATATATATGCATGTATGCGAATTTCTCCAAGAATAGTATCCTCTTATGTACTGATTAGAGATTATGTGGTAATTATTACAATGATGCTGATTTGTAGCCACACAGTGGGGTGCTCTGGAGTGTATCACCATCCAAGTAGATGATAATTGTTTGGATATTGGTATCAGATACATGGATGTTCTTCCAATATATGATTTGGAAAGGAATCATAACCCATGCTGTTTAATGTATCTTAACAAGACACAACATACCTTTTAATGTCATGTGATAGGGTCTAACCATAGAGTTTAACATCATGAAACATGGACGACTTTGCATAATGTTTATAGTCAATGTTTGGTGTGTGACTTTTATAGAAGCATCCTAGGGAACCTGGAAGGGATATGAATTTACTGGTTGAATAAG
Source organism: Viscum album (assembly GCA_963277665.1). Lineage (NCBI taxonomy): Eukaryota > Viridiplantae > Streptophyta > Magnoliopsida > Santalales > Viscaceae > Viscum > Viscum album. The sequence goes on from OY728140.1 coordinate 662,389,110, forward strand.
AATTTATTGGGACTGTGTTCTAGAAAGAGTGGCGCTAATTTAGGGTTGTTGGGTTTAGACATAATCAAGGATTCCTATATATCACATTTTGATTGGAATCAAAGACCACAAATTTCAGATGTGTAGAGTCATTTTTGTGGGGGCCCTTTAGAGGCTTGTCTTATATTGGGGAATGACCCTTTCAGAGGATTTGGGATGGGGATTACTCTTAAATATTATTCCCCAAAATTGGTTGGGACTTACACTTTCAATGAGGCCCATGGATGGGTTTGGATGGGGCATAATCTCAAGTTAGATTCACAAGGTTATATATAATAGTGGAGTATGTCCCTTTGAGTGGATTTGGATTGGGGATTACTATAGAAAAGAAATCCCTTTGGTCAACTAGGAGTGTGTTTCCTAATTTATGGCTTGGGGCCTCCCCCAAGTGAGGGCGGCACATGGTTTGTCTTCCAATAATGGATGTACTACTTAGGTGTGGATAAGACTCGACCCGATTGGTGAGGAATCGATAGGTTCATCTAAGAGAACCAAGATAAAATCCGGGTGGAGGAATATTTCTATGTCACGTAGTAGTATAGAAGCAGGCACTGTAGCAGGCACTATAGCAGAACGAACTATTCATCCATCTGGGCCTCTGGGAAACTGGTTTGGTCCTCGGGACCTGCAAGGCTATCGGGCCCCAGAGGCCTTTGGGAGAGTTTTTTATCAAGGACTTTAGGCCACCTTAAGGCCATCGGGCCTCACCAAGGCCTTTAGGCCACTTGAATAAAGATGTACCAGTCACATGACAAGGAAAAAGGCTTCAGATGATGATTCCATGCTAGCATATTCATTGGAAAAGATCTAACCAGAATTGAAAGAATGGGAGGGTATGGATTTTATATTGTTATAGAACATGTGCAGATTTTCATAGGAAAACTAGCCAACCACCCCTGTGAAGGTGAAGTGATGATATCATAACATATGCTTGGGAGGAGCGGTTCCAATTTTTCTTGTCTGGGGGATTCCCTCTAAGACCTACGGGTCTTGTAATTTTTTCTGAGACTCTGGGCCTTGTAAGGGTTCCCCCTCCCCCATTGAAAGGTGTATTATCAATAATAATAATAATAATAATGGATTTCGATCCATTCTGACATATACTACATGGGTGAAGGCGTTGTGCGACCAGAGCACACTCCTCGAATCATTGTACCAGAATTTGGTCATCCTATAAAAATTTGATGCATAAGGTAATATTTATAGAATCATTTGTGGGGCTACACTAATAGGCCTAAGTGAGTGTTCATACATTAATTGGCCTGTTTTAATGTGATACACACTCATCATTTGTGTGTACGACATATTATCGCCTCACAAAACAATGTTGTTTGTTCTTCCACTAACATATCTCAAGAATATAAATAATTTTGTATTTAATTTTTATATATTATATCTATGAAACTTTTAATGTCTTTATGATTTTGTAATTATTATATAACACATATATCCATGTGTACCATTTTTTGGGAATACGATAACATCATTTATGGATGTGTGGAATAACGCATGCTCAAAGCAATGTGATGCGTTCATGATTTAAATGGAATGTATTAAGGATGGTTTAAATAAACATATGTGATGAATATGGAATAAATATGATATTTGAATTAGAATATATAAATTTATATCATTTAATTTTAATTATTTTAATATGATAAGAAAATGGAAACAACGTTTATGCGTACGTATGATCTACCGTCCAATGAATGATGTATTTAATTTCATGTATCTAATCTTTATGGATTACTATAAATTCAAATGTAATGAATATATATTTTTTTACATCATGTTTTAAATTCTGTATATGGTTAAATAATGATCTACATAATATGAAAAAAATTGAAAGTTAAAACATACTCGCAAAGCAATGAAATTAATACCCAAAATGATGAAAAAGATAAATGATCATTAATGAACATGTGATGATATGTTATAAAAGAATTATATATGATATAATAAATATTGATATATTTATTTTATAAGTTAATGGAATGATCAAAACCATTACACAGGAGGTTATTGAGAATTAAACTAAAAGGGAGTGTTAGGTAATAGATTTTCATCTCACCTTTAACATCTATGAGATAAATTTCATATTCACCACTTAATTATTTTTTTGGTGTATGTGTTACCCATTTTTAAGTTAATACCATTATTCAATAAAAAATTATGGTAATTTATGTTTGACATTGAATTATCTCATCCAAGTGGTTTGACTTGAAAATTATGAAGTAGTAAAAGTTATATTTACAAACTCACTTTCTATTGCGATTATTAACATTCTCTTAATACAATAACATACATATGATGTTTTTCCATTAAAAAATATATTACTTTTCAATATCTATACTCTTATGTGATTAGTATAATTGTTTCAAAAACTATATACCTTTTATATATATAGTGTCTACTTTGAATGTTATTTGACTAACTGGGGAAATATTGATAAATATTTATTCTTTACTCAATATGGATATTTGATAAGGAATGTGGTTTTTTGAAATAAATGCATTGTTAGATATATAATGGATACTATTTACTAGTTTCAAAAGGGTTAGGGACCATTTATATTATGCCCCCAATGAATTATTAGTCTCATGGGATGAATTCTATTGCAAACACCAAACATGTTTGTAACCAATATGTTGTAATCTGTTATGTGAAAGGTCTTGAAAGTAGATTTAGGGTTGAAAAAAAAGTCATTTTGTAACAAGTTTGTTTATAAAATCTTGTGAAATTTCTTTTCGATAAATGTTTTGGATATTTGGGAAATATAGAGTCCAATAATTAATAATTTCATTTATTTCAATTATAATTATCTAGAGTATTTTCACTATTAAAATACATGTGGATGCATTTCATTATTATTTTATTGATTAAAGAATACGTGTGTTCATTTTATCTTAATGTTGAATATTTATTATCATCATTTACTAATTATTGATTCTATTGTACCTTACCCTTACTAAGCTTTTGAGCTCAACCTTATTTTGTTTCTTTTCCCCAGGGAATAAAGATAAATTCACCGAATGATTTTGTAAGATGAAACGAATTTTATTTTGTTATATATTATGTTTTTTATACCCAATGAAAAATGGGTTTTATATATATATATATTTTTTCAAAACTATTAAATGGATCGGCCTTTCTGGATTTGATTCCTTGGGATCATTCCAATATAATAAAGAAGGACACCAATGACATGATTGTGGGGTTGGGAAGTTATAATAAAGAAACCATGTTTATGATTATGAGTATAGATATGCATGGATTTTTCAATTTATAATAAGTATATCACTAGGTGTGGGTTTAAAAATTATTTCATATAATTTTATAATATAATATATTTTATGATATTTTTTAGAAATTTTACATTGAAATTAGAAGGGTTTCAATACTCATGGCCAATGTAAATATTTCCCTACTAGGAAATCCAATACAACTAGTATTAAATCTGAAAATTTTAGAGATTTATTAGGGAAACATAACAAGATTATAAAATCTACCTTCACCATATGGAGTTACCTTTTCCAATAAGGTAGTATTCAATACAATATTTCTTTATACCACATATTTCCCCACCATTTAATGGTAATACTAATCCAATAATACTTGAGTGATGGATTAAGTGTCGGGAGAAGGTCTTTATGACCATGGGATGTGGTGAAAATGAAATGGTAACACTTGTGGTGAATTTTATTAAAGGTGATGATGATCAATGGTATTAATTGATCAATAATACTAGAGATAAAGAGTATGTATAATTAATTTAAAGTAAATCTATTAATGAGACATTATTTGAAAAATATTTCCTGCATGAACAACATACTGAGATGGTGAACATGTTCCATTGCCTAAAGAAAAAGGATGAAGAAGGTGTTTCAGAGTATAAAGCTACCCTTATATGGTTATCTAGGTATAATTCAGATTTAATATATAAGAAAGTGTTAAATATTGATAATTTCATAGAATGAATTAAACCTTGTCATCAAAGGGAACTATTTTCTTAATATTTTTCATCATATGATCAAACAGTTTTATGTGATATCTATACTGAGAAATAATTCACTACGTATTTTGGCTTCTATATAATGCCAGAGAATAAATGGATGGTATATAAAATAATGTACAATGAAAATAATAGAATGAATGATTTTATAAATGCGAAAATTATGTAAAGAAACATCTTGATAATTTCTTGAACAAAATGAGAGTTTTATAAAAGTATGAAGAAAATGGCCAATGACATTCTGATTGCAAGGGAAATAAAGAAAATTCTATTGTGCAATTATCCCACTGTTAGGATAATGGACACTAAAAAAATGAATTCCTAGAACATAAGGAGAACATACCTTAAAATAATCCATGGTTTTAATGTCAAGATTAAGTTATTGATACAACCAAGGCGAAATGGTGAATGTGAATGGGTATTTGGATCCTTGTGGAGTGTTGTTAAAATATTTTATCAATTATGTATTGGATATAAGAATTATGAGAAATATTAATATTGTAATATAGTACTATTTAATTATCTATTTGAGATCATATGTTTAATAGATCTCAGAAAACTGATTCAGAATCATGTTAATTTTTTAGAAAACAAATGGTCAAGGGAAATATTTCCAGTAATATGTTTCTGATTTTGAGAAATGATTTTTGGATAATGAGATGATTGATATGGATAATGTAAATTATATTCTACTAATTACCGTGGAACTAAATCAAATTGTTCCGATCCTAATACTTGGAAGGGTCACAAGGTTAAGCATTTATAAAATGGGTTAAGTTGATATTTTGATAAGGTTTTAGAGGATAATATATTAATTCACCATATGATGAAACCTGTATTCAGAAATGAAGTATAAATATTTAAAGAAACAACCAAAGGATAGAATTTTATTTAAAAAATAGACACATATAATTACTTATATTCGCAGAGAGTTAAATAATTCATGAAGTCTAAGAAAAATGATCTTGAGACAAATTGTTTTTTATATTATCTTCATTTATTATGATATCAATGACCTTTTTCATGACCATGGATTAGTGATTTTTGTCCATAAACATTCAATTGACTATTTTCTCTATAACTCGCCATTAGAGAATAATAGTACGATTTTTCTTCAATGATTATGTATTCACTAATGTTATCTTATTTTAAGGCCTTATTTTATGGTGATATTCTCATTTTCATTTCCCTCTTATTTAGAATATGTGTTATTAACCCTATTCATGATGTTATTTTTTCAATACTATTATTTTCAAATATCCAGACCTCGATTACCAAGATCTAGTTTAAATATCAAGTTTGTAGTTTTATTAAGGTGAAGAAAATGTAACACCCTAGGAATTTAAAATATTTTCATTTTAGAATAAATTTTTTATCTTGATTTATACATAAAACCATGTCAATATTACCCTACACACAACACTAAGTCTGCTTGAGTTACACACAAGGCCGATTTTTACAATTAACATTATTATTTTAACTATTATATTCTAGTAGATAAATTTGAATTTATTAATAAATTAAATATATTATGAATATATATATATATATATTCAATATAATTTTTTTTACATTTATCTAATAAGTTTGATATACATATGATAATAACAAATATAGTTTATGCTTAAAAGTTTTTATTTTTCTAAAGGTTGTTTTAACACCTTTTAGTAGAGAATATTTTTTAAAAATAAAGTTCGATAATTTAAATAAATTATATTTAAAAATAAAATTTACTGTGGAATTTGAAATTAAAAAATTATTTTATAGTGATTTATTAATATTTTTATGAGAGGTTTCATTCTTTGACAAATAGTGAAAGGTACTACATTTTAGTTGAAATATGCCTTTATGTTTATATAATTGTTAATGTAAAATTATATTTTAAATTTGTTTTCAAGTAAAAATAGATCAATTATACATCTATTCATCTAATACAGTTAATTGGAATAATTTTAATATTCCACTGAGATATATAATATGAATAAAATTTTGAACAATTTCACTCTACGTACCCACTTTCTTACCACATCTATGTGAATGGATTTAAATTTAGTTTTTAAACACATTTTAATGTAATTTGAAAAAATGGATATAAATATTTGATATAATTATACTATTTTTCATATAATAAGATAAACTTATTTTTTACAACAAATATTAGTGAAATTAGTTAATATTAATTATAGTGAATATGTTAAAAGCTAGCTTCCTTAGCGGTTAAACTTTAATCTTAAAGGAAACAATGACATAGAAACCTGTAAAAAATCCAATGGATTACCTTATTTGGACCATATCCTCTCTTTGTTCTAATTTTATGAGTTATTTGGATACAATTATATGAACGGGACCTATATAATAATTTATGTAATGAAAAATACAAAAAAAATATCCATCCTTTCATTTAACATTTACAAAGCCTTGAGCTATAGAGTAACCCAATATTTTTGGTTATAAATATCCTTTTGAAATATAAATTAAATATTTTTATCATATTAATTTAACATTAATTTTTTTAAATAAATTATTTACATAATATAATAAGAAACACCAACATAGTGATTATTTATTTAATAATTAAAGAAAATAAATGATACTAAAAATATTAATAGTGAATTAAATTGAATGAATTATTGTGGTCCCATTTTTTTAGATTAATATTTCATGTTAAATATATGTAAACTTGTATAGATAGTTTTTAAAAAAAAATAATTTAATAATTTCAAAATTGAAATTAGTGTTATTTTATAATAAATGATGCATTATTAAAAGATATAAAATTACTAAAAATAATATCTTCTTCAAATTGATTTTAAAATTTCAATAAATTAAAAACATAGTCTATTTATGTACCAATTGAACTTTTATAATTAATATATTGACCTTGTAATAGTAAAAATATTGTTATCATAGTTTGGGATAAAGTAGTTTTTTTTGCACTTTACATGCTTTTCTATAAAAATTAATTTCAAAAAACACAAGATATTTTATTATTGTAAATTAGATATCATATTTAGAATAAAATTGGTATTTATTTTATAATAAATATGACTTTAATTGAGTATTAACAGTAACATTACATTTGTTAGAATATTAATTACCATAGTGAAAACCAGAAAGGTAAAATAGGTAAAATTAGATGTTAAGGAACAAAATGATAAAAATAATATTTTTTGTGTATTGGATTAGTTTCTAAACCAAAATAGCACTTTACACCATTATTTTTAAATTTTACAGGAACATGATATAAGTAATACCTCTCAAAAGAGTTTACCTCTTTATGTTACAAGAATACCACTTCCCCTCTACTATAAAGAGGCACTCATAATCATCGTTCATGTTTAGGGTGGACTACCACCTCATGAACTGATGTTGTTCATTATTCAACTGTCAATGTTCAAGGTTGAAAATAATGATGGAATTATCATATATATATCATTTATATGATATTTATAAATTTTATATTCTTATTTAATTATCATATAACACATATCTACATGATTTACATTTTTTGTAATATGATAACATAGTTTGTTGACATGTGGACCACTAACTCCATAAAGTGATGTGATGCATCCACGCTTTACATGGACTACATTAAGTATAGTTTAGATATATATAAGTGATGTATATTACATAAATATGATTCTTTAATTAGAATGTACATATATAAATATATATATATATAATTTAATTTTCCCTCTTTTAACACGACAAAAAAATGGAAACAATGTTCTTGTGTACATACAACCTACCGTCTCCATGGATGGTGTATTTCATTTTCTTTCTACAAAAATTAATGATTAATAATAATACATATATAATAAATATATATAATTTTTAAATAATGGTTTACATTCTAGATATTTTTAAATAATGATCTATGTAGTACGAACAAACATAACAAGTCAAAACATGATAAAAAACAAGACAATTAACAACCAGAATGATGAAAATGATGAAAAATTATTGATGATCGTGTTAAAATATAGAATAAATGGATTACATATGATATCATAAATACATATATTCTTCTATTATTAGTTAAAAACATTCTTAAAAACATTAACATGATTTTAAATAGCATTCAACCAAAAGGGTGTCTATAGTAAGGGGTTTTCATCACAATTTTAAAATATACGAGATATATGTCATATTAACCACTTAATTATTTTTTGTGATGTATATACCATAGAATTTTTAATTAAAATATAATTATTCCATATAAATTCATTGTAATTTATGTTTCACAACAAATTATCATATACAATGGGGTTGACATGAAAATTACCAAGTGGTAAATGTTTTCTTTACAATCTATCATTTTTTTGTGATTGTTAACATTATATTGTAACATTCACTTCATTATTACCATTTAACATTGTAAAATAAATTTAGTTTAAAGATAAATACTCTTATGTGATGAGTATACTTATTTCCTAATCCTTAAAAAAAATTAATTATGATTTCTAATTTGAATATTATTTGATTAGCTAGGGAAATATTGATAAATCCAAATCTTTTAATGAATATTGATATTTTTCAAGGAACAGTTTTGTTGAATAAAAACGACTATTAGATATATGATTAATGATTTGGACTGGTTGTACAAGGTTTGGTAACATTTAAAGTAAGCATCTTGATACGTTGGTAGTATCATGGGATGAATTTAGTTTGACAAACCCTTTACAGTTGTAACTAGTATGTTTCAAACTATCATGTGGATGGAAATGATTTAAGAGTTAAGGATGACCAAACCAAATTAGTTTGTAACCAATATTACTTACACCAACTTTTTAATGGTATTGATGGTAAAGGTTCTGTGTTCATATGAAACATTTCATCTAAAAAATAAATATTTTCTTCATTTCAGTTATTATTATCCATATGATTTTTACTATGATAAAATCTATAGATGTATTTAATTTTCAGGTAATATATTAAATTGAATTTATATTCAATTTAATTTACCTTCACTTGTTTATTTTTATCATTGACTAATTATTACATCCACTGTACTTTACCTTTATTGAGCATTTGTGCTCAACCTTATTTTTTTCCATTCCGAAGTGTATAAAGTTAAATTTTTTGAATAATTTTCAAGGATGTAGAACAATTTTTTTTGTTTATTATTATATGTTTTTGTTACCAATGTAAAATTGGGTCAATTTATAAATCTATTTTTCTTAAATATCTAAACAAATTAGTCTTTTGGAATTTGATTCCTTGTAATACTGACGATGTAATAAATCAAGACAGCGAATATGAGAATCTGGATTCCGGGGATTAAAAATGTAATAAAATAAAATATACTTATATGGGAGATAATGGTTTTATTATAATATCATAATTGAATAATATTTTATGTATTTTTAATAAAAAATAAAATAAAAATTCTCGTTTAGGAACATTTCCTCTGATTTGAAAAACTTCTTTATAATTGCACCAAAATCATTTCTAGATTTAATTTCTGATCAAAGGTCAACCCCTTACCTGTTGGGAGGGTAGTAAGAAACGTATTTGGGTAGGTATTTTAAAAAGGAATGGGTTCGAATGTGTAAAAAGAAGAATATAGGGGGTGGGATTTTATAAGTGGGGTAGGAGAAACATATATAATTTTTGAAAATAATAATGTGTATAATGTTTTTCACATTCCACAAAGATCCAAAATGGGTCATTAGAAGAACATAGTTTATTATATGTTTTAAATATGTCTATATAATGACAATTTTTTAATTTTTAGTTTATTTTCAGTCTTTATCTTGTTATTTTATCCCACCTGTAACCCCGTTTTCACCTTAACTTTATTAATTAATTTGTACTATTTTTAATTTTCATTATTGTAAAAAATTATATTTCAAAAATTAAATAATATAAATTATTGTGATTTTAAATATTTAATACAAATTTTATAATTCAATTAATATAAGTGGAATAATCCCGTTTAATATCAAACCCATAGACAAGTTGAAAAAATGAGTTTTCCAGAAAAAACCTTCAAAAGATCCAAATTTTTTATATCATAATTCAAAATTAAATTCATTAAATTGACCTTAATTAGTAAAATTTTAATATAAATGAACTAATTTTACTTTTAATCAAATTAAGAAAACAATTTAACTTTTTGAAAAATTTAACGGATATGTCATTTTTCAATAAAAATCAGTATTATTCAACATTCATAAAAAAAGTAATAATTTAAAAAACTTCTAAACAAATTCACCAAATATAATTTTGGAATAAAAATTTCAATAAAGATTTTTATTTTTTCCAATAAATGTCATAAAATTGGTAAAAGTTAATTTAAAATTATGTGTGAATACTCCGATTATACCACTATTTTGAAAAATATATTTTTTCAGATAAATATTATTATTTTAAAGGATTATTAATTAATTTATAATAAATAGGTACTATTAAATTTATTTTATTCTTTTATAAAATATATAATTTTTATATTTATATTTTCATATTCATACACAACAGTTTAATGGCTAAGTTACATTCTTAATGCTTAAATAATAATATTTTAATTGAGAAACATGTTTCATTTGAACTCGACGTTGCCCGAATTTAAATCAATCAAAGATATAAAATTTATTTTCTAGTTAATATATAATAAAGTTTTAGGGTGTTACATTCTTTTATTATATTTTTGTTCCATTTTATATATTCAATCAAAGTTATTATAATTATTTAAAGATAAATATATCAAAAAGTCCCAGGGTGTTACATTCTTGTCTATTATTGGTGTTCTATGTCCTATATGCTATAAAATATGTGGTTCTTATTTTAAAATATCATGGTGTCTAATTATAACCCTTAAATAAATTATTTCCTCACAATTTATTCTTTATCTCAGTATTTAAGGGTTTAAATATTTAAAATTCCTTTTTTATAAACCCACATATTATAACGGGATAAGAAAAAAATGCTATTGATAAGTGATAAAGGGATGTATGGAGGTTATATATAATGAAACATAAGTAGGTTTTTCGAATAGGAGAGAATTGGGGGGAAGTTAAGATATGGACAATGAAGAAGTATATAAATAATTTTGTTGAGATAAAGATACCACTGATCATAAGAATCTGATTGATCAATAAAAAGTTAATAGACTCAAGACCATAAGATGATATTTTGTGAGAAAGGCCATTAGTTCATCAAAAAAATAGTACAAGGATAATTGTTTTGTTTCAGGATCATTTTCATAGAGAGGAGTGATCCTTTACCGTCTATACTAAAAACCTTATTAAATATATTAAAATGGGAATTATAATTTCCTCCATTAAATAATTTACACCACAATCTCATTTGTTTCTCTAAATTATGATTACCCAAGATGAATTCTAGATTCATGAAGCACAAAAATAAAATTCTAATGAGTCACATTATATAGAAAATAATAACTAATGATTTATTTTATTTTCACAAAAACCAAAATGGTAAACACAAGTTATCCAATACAAAAAATTATTCTATATTTCATTAATAATAACTCTTAATGTTCAATTTAATAAACTCCATAAATAATTAACCTCGAGGCTCATTTCAAACATGTCTCACTAAATTAAATGGTAAATTTTTTTGAAGTAACATTCATAAATTTCTAGAATCATCTTAACATTAGATTCATAATATAATTCAACTTGGATCTTAATATCACATACAAAATATTTTAATGCATAATTCACCATAAAACTGAAATAAAACCATGAACGGTTCTAAAAATAAATTATCAGATTATCAAATATATTCTATAAATCCAAAATGCAATAACTATAAAAAAGATATCATAAACCATCAAGTCACTAACCAGTATAATTATTATCAATACTACCCCATAAACATGATTTATCATAATTATATCAATATCAAAACCATATTAAGGGTTATATTCCCTCAATCATGTGTTTCCTAAAAAGATCAACTTTCCACCAAATCACTTTTCTTGGTCCCCAGTATAATTGAACATATATTTTCAAATCCATAGAAATAATAATAAAACTAAATCCTTATAAAATAATATCATTGATAAAATTCATATTGAACATAGTAATTGAATTCAAATAAACTAGAACATTAATTTGTAATATTCAACTATTTAAATATTGTTATATTGACCTTGATCCCTTATCTTTTCTGGGTTATATTCCCTTTACATTTAAGGAATTAGTTTTACTAGTGTCCCGTATCATTATAGATGAATCATTTCACTTGGGAAGAATATTGCATTCCCTTGAAATGAATACCATAGTGTGATCTCTCTCCACACATGTAGAAAACATCCATTCCCTTCAAGAATGTTCCATGGATTTTCTTTACAAATTATAGAATTTGGGAAGATACATATTTACCTTCTTCCCATTATTTTTATTTTCCTCTACCATCCTATTATTATCTTACATTACATTGAATAAATAAGAATTTTTTAATTAATTTTATATGTTAATAGCATTTCTTATTATGTCCTCATATGATATGAATGTTTGGGAAACTATAACCCATCAAAGAATTGTATTTAACCCATCAAATAAAGGGTCTATCTTGATATTTGGATTACGTACATAATCCATAACATTCCATAATAATTTTATAAATTTTTTACCTACATAGAAACATTTTCATCATCCTTTGGACTTAGAATTATGAATTTTCTCACTGTATCCTATCATTGTCATGAGGAAAACATTTTCCAAAAAATATAAATAAATATCCTCCCAAAAAATAATAAAAATTTGTTCTAAATATTTAGTTTATTGCATCAATGACCACCATTGATATCAATATCCTGAGATATGATAAAATTCCATGATAATATTCTTATATCACGAATACCCTATGTGAGAAATATCTTTTCTATGGAACTTATCCATTTCTCAACTATAAATATTTTTAGTCCTATTAAATGATATAGGTTGATGATGCATAAAGTAGTGTAAAATTATTGTACCACATTATGGATCAGTAGGATACTTCATATGGGAATGTTTATAGCTCATAACCAGATTCAGATCCCCTAGTATGGTAATAATTTGGATATCTTTAGATTTATTATCATCCTTATATGGAAATCCCTGCATGGAGTATGTTCAAAGATAAGATTTCCATTCCTTCCACTAAGATAAATTTATATATAATGCAATAAAATATTTCTTATCATAACTTTATGAAACATAATGTATGTTCCCAAAAATAGTTAGAAACATATCATAAGTGGATTTATTTTTTTCTTTGATAATTTCATAATCCTAAATATGTTTTATTTGGGAATATTTTCAAATAATAAAATAATTTTAAATTCATCATAATGGTTCATAAATAAAATGTGATTTGGAAAAGAATATATCCCATGGAGTAATAAAATTGGTGTTTATTAAAACCCATCATTTTGTACCAGTTAACGCTTAAGTCAATATTAATACACATTTATCAAAGTTATTTCCCATAGTTATACATTATCTATAACCATGTACACTTGTAATATTAAGACATGTCTTTATTTCTAGGTAAACCATAAAATCAATATTATATCAAAAAATTAGGATACTATCATATACATAGACTTATCCTCAAAGTCATTCAGAGGGTTATATTTCTTAATCTATTTTTTCCTTAATCTAGTTCCAAATGTTTCTACTAAAAATTCTCCTACACCAACTATAAATACCATGAGATTAAATGATCAGTAATGGTATGAATATATTAGAATGAATCATGAATAAATAATAATAATCAATATGGAAGGATAAATAATTGTAAAACATGACATTTAAACAAAAAAATGAGCATAATATGGAAGGAATAAATGATGATAAAAAAAGTTATATACAGAATCACATGAACTAAATGTTAATTTGTAGATATAAAAACTAATCAAATAATAACATGGACATGAGTAACTAATCTCAAAATGAGTTAATTCATAATTCTATATTTATGAAACAAAATTTGGAGGCATTATTCTTGGGAATCTATAAAGTCATGGGCTCAATCCAATAAATCTTACATAAATTGTTAAGGCCTCCGCCAATACCCACAATAGTTTGTCTCATGAGACCAACCAATGCAATTAGAGGCTATGAAATTCAATTACCTAATAATGATTTAATATTTCCATTGCATTAATCATATAAAAGGGGTGTAACATAATCAATATAAACATTCTTATTAAAAAACTATCAAACAAAATGATTGTACTTACCCCCATGAAAACATAATCATATACCGTCTAGAGTAATATGGTGAATGGATAAAAATAGTACATATATAGTAAAAATAATCATAAAAAATTATGAAAAATAGTAATTATGGGCTCAATACCACATATCCAAAATGAAAAATAATTATAATAAGTGTTTTAGTAATTACTGAAGCCAATACCGTGAAATGATCCTAAAATAATCACGAAGAAATTAACCATTTCACATTGAAAATCACATTGTAAAAATAAAAATTCATGAAATATTTGGAATATAGTTTTCTTTGAAAATAAAATTATAAACATATAATGGTAGATTAAAAATATTGAGTATTCAAAAGTATGGAAATTTCAATTCTCATCACACATGTTAACATAAATATTCATCTCTCATTTTTAATATATGACAAAATGTACCTCATTCGAAAAACATACAGAATATTCCTTTCAAACCACTATATAAAAAATAAAATATTTTTAAAAATGAATTTATTAAATATTTATTAAAATTTTTTAAAAATATTTTTAAAAAATTTTATGAAAACATTATGTGGAATAAAAATAACTTTTTACTGAAGAAAGAAATGAAGTCAGATTTTCTTTAAAATATATATTCAATCCTTTTCATTACCAAGGGGAGGGAAATGTTCATATTACATGAAATGTTCATAAATAACCATATCAGTATAAAATTAAAATTTTAAGGTAAATATATCAAAAAATTTCTTCCAATAGAGATTTAACCATAGATAATTTTGAATAGAGATGAGAATGTGAAATAAACCCTTACCATTTTGGTAACATTTATAACATAATCCCCATGAATGAAACGACATATAATGAAAAATTAATAATAATTTAGTTAAATATATAAATGATTTTATAAATATAATGTATGTATATACACCATATAAAATAAATAAGTGGTGAATAAAATATATATATCACAAAAGTAAAAGTGAGATGACAGGCTCTGGCCTCAGGTTGAATTTTGGTGGTATGTCTATATAAATCCTATATAATAAATAAATATTTATAATAAATTTATTTAATAACCTCAATAATATATATAATACCATATATTATTTACTTGTAACCATTAATCACTAGTTTTTTGGGCATTCTTTATAAAAATTACTATTCTTGGTGACAACTGCTTTAATTTTCACATATACATTTGTTTGGTAGTTGCATCGCTGTAAATTATTATGGCCCCATAAGAACCAGAATTTCAATAATTATTTAAATACCATATATATTCATTATATATATTTTTAAAGTTATATATTAATTTTATATTCTGAAAAAAGAGTTACACCATTCAAGGATACGACATGTAATACATTTGCATGAATGTTGTTTTCATATTTCAATAATATATTGAATGATAGAAATGAGTAATATATATAAAAATTAATGAATAGTTGTTATATCATATTTTAAAATATATTATATTAATCAACAATATCTTTATTACTATCCATGTAAAACTATAATGAAAATGTTAACGTATCGATTCACGAGGTCGTATTTCACTGTACATAGAATCAATGTTATTGTATTCTTATGGGTTCAAATGTGATAAGTATTTTGTAATATTATATTTAACTAATAATTTTTATGTCATAAATATCAAAAAAAATGTATTTAACAACATCATTATTATATTTCATGTGATATATAAGAGATAAATGAATCACATCGCTTTGTGAGGTATTAGTTTGTCGTACACCCGAGTGACGTTATCATATCACCCATGAAATGGAATGTTAGAAGATATATGTGATATAATTACTAAAGAAGTATATATAATTCATAAATATGATATAAATATTTTAAATCTATAATGATATCCATCCATAAAAGGTGGATATGTAAAACTAATTACATTAGTTTATGAGTTCATAGTCTATCATGCAAACGATCAACAGTTTAATTTCCCAATTAATGAAACAGGCTATGGATGTAAGTCATTAAATTTAAAAAATAAAATCACAGTACAAGGGATAAAATTTTTCTATTATATTACAATTATTTAAAAATATTTTTCATAGGTGTAAGAAGAAATAGAATTAAAATTCTTGTTTAATAACGTTTTATCTTATTCGGTCAATATCTTTTGGTTTTCACCAAAATCCATCCCAGGATAGATTTAGGGAAAAAAATTCCTCTTGGATATTTTGAGATTATTAAAGAAGTTATTTGGGTAGAAAATTTCGTAACCAAATGGTTTTGTATGTTTGATTAAAATAGGATTGGGGGGACTTTTATATGTGGGGGAGGGAACACAACTAGAATTTTGGAAAAGAATAAATTGTACCCATGTTTTTCCCATTAAAATAGGATAAAAAGGAGTCATTTTAAAATCTATGATGTGATTAGGTTTCAACATGTCCATAAAATAAGAATTTTACAAGTTATTGTTTATTTTAACCATTATCATCTTATTTTATCCCATGGTAAACCCATGTCCACCATAACTAGAGTAGTTAAATTTTACAATTTTCACGACATACCATTATGAAAAATTGTGTTTACCATATTATATAATATATTTTTTATTATTAAAAATTGATATCCATTTTTCAAAATTTAATTCATAGAAGGGGTTTAATCCAATTTAAAATTGAACATGTTGATGTGTAAAAAAAGGAATTTTACAACGAAAAACATTCAAAATTTCAAGAAGTTTTTATTTCCAAATTTAATATGAAATTCGTTATAAGGGCCCAAATATGTTAAATTAAAATATTTTTAATATAATTTTACTGTAATAACTATTTAAAATATAATATAGCTTTTTAAATAATATAAATTAATAGTTAGTTTTCAATAAAAATCATTATTTTTCAGTACTCTTCAAAAAATTAATATTTTTATAAAATTCTCAGAAATTCACCCAAAGAACATACATGTAGTTTTAGGAAAGGATTTTTATTTTTTCAAATAAATTTTATAAAATTTGTAAAAATTAATTTGAAATTATGTTTAAAATTTCTAAAAACCCTCATTTTAGAAAAAGGAATTTTTTTAGAAAGCATTTTTTTTATTCTAAAAGTTTTTGAATTTTTATCCAATATGTAACTATTGAATTTATTTGAAAAACATGTAAAACATATAATTTCATAACTTAATTAGTATTATTCATTCATGTCTATTTAATTTCAAGGTTATATTGGAAATTATTATATAATAATATTTTAATAGAGGATCATGTTTCGTTTAAACCCAGTGTTCTATTCAACACAAGGTACTGAAGATATTAAATTTATTTAAATAAAAATATAACATAAAGTGTCTAGGTGTTACATTATCTTTTAATATTGAATTTTTGTTCCATATATTTTATCAAATTTTATTTTCCTCTTTTAGAAAACTTGGGTGTCACATCACAATAATTCCTTACTGTTAGAGCACCACACACCATTCTCATCAGATATGTTCTTTACCACTTACAGAACCCACAATATAAAATATTTTCTGATATATTGCCTCATTTTATCCTCATTATTTTATCTCATATTAGAATAGATCTAATGAAATCATATACTAACCTCACATAATCAAAAAATATACTTATGAACTCATAATATTTGTATACTTGTTCAACGCATACTCTCTTAATCGCCTATTGAACCAAGGGAATTCAATACTATTTATAATGTATTATATACTTTTCATATTATATTTTTACACTGATCTTACTTCAATATCACTTGTTGGTTCTCATGTGCATAATAAACTTATAGATTCAAATACAATAAAACAAAATATGTGGGGAAGAAGATCATGACCCATAACATATGGTATTATTTTAATTCCAATGAATGTATATTTCATCCCATATGACCACATATTAAAATGTGAAAATGGTGAGACACCTTTTTCCCAAATGTATTTTTCATTTTTCATGGATTATGTTAATAGGATAATTTATACCAGTATAACACCAATGAATTCTTTCATGTTCTTTTTCTTACCAGTAGTGCACTATTCCACACCGCACATGTGGAAGGTAAGACTCTAATTCTAACATCATGTTCCCTAAACCACACATTCCATATTGGACCTATGATTTTCATTCATTCACCTAGTTTTATCCATGATCCACCATTTTTCATATGTTCAATGGAAGGCGTACCTCAATCTTGGCCCGATTGTATTCTAGGGACCTTGGGTGGGCATGATGAGACTTCACCCCATTTGTTAGGAATCTCAATCTACAACTACTTAGAAATTTACTAAGTCTATAATTTAATGTCTTGAAAATATAAACCAAATCCTCTTCTAAAATATTCTTCAAGACTAATCAAAATTTAATTTCCATAATTCATCACTTATTAAAATTATTTTACATCCACCATGTCTCTATGTAATTAAATTCTTTGTATCAAATATTAACTTTTTTACAGATATAAAAATTATATCTTTTCCTCACACTTGTTGTAAATAATTTCCACTCTCTAAACATCATTATAAAATGTATTAATAAATTATAAATGTTGAAAAATAATCAGATATAATTTTGAGTGTTTATCAATGATAGTACTATAAACTTAATAAAAATATAATTAAAATATTTATAACACATTAAGACCAATTCAGCAAACCTTATTGAGTATAAATAAAATTCAATCAATGGGAACATTAGATACAATATTTAGGATGCAGTGGCTTAACTGAGGGTGATGTTGACATTAAATGGTGGTATGGATGGACACCAAAATTGAGGAGATCTAATCGATATGGGTAGATGGTTCATCAAGAGTTAACAATAAAAGTGATAATGTCAATGGGGAAGTAAACATATGATAAATTTCTTTTGTAAAGAATTTATTTCAATATATAATGTGTTCCAAGGGAAGAAACTTTTCTTTTTCAATCTTCTTCTAGGGCTTCCACTATGAATTCTAACATGACATATGACATTGTTTTTTATTATATGTTCTCCAGTAAAATATTTTTAGGTTTTTCATTTTGAATTAAATATCACATGATGTGTAACTATGGGTTTCACTACATGTTTGGTAGACCAGATTACCTATTATGCACAGTATTACAGGTTTATATAATTCCCTATTGTAACGCCCCAACCCCAGTTACCCAGAGTCGGTGCATTATTTTAATACCTTGGCATGATTACAAGGAATCATGTCCCGAAGGACCGATCAGTTTATCAGTCTTGGAAAAATAGATCACATACATGAATGTTACATTTGCACTTTAAGACGTACAAAACAACATAAATTATCTTTATGAACGCCATTATTCCCCTAGCTTAACCATGCATATCAAACACATTACACTTCTTGGAATCCTTGGAAAAATAAAACCTAGAAAGGGGTGAGCTCAAATGCTCAGTAAGGGTAACCAATACAGCGGAAACTTTCAAAAATAAGTATAAACATTTAAGGCATTATATAAAACTAAAAAAAAGCCTTTTAAACTTGAACTTCAGCATAATATAGCAGAAATAAAATGAATTAACTAAATTTACTTATTCACATGGATATTCTACTAATCAAATAATCACATGCAATATCACTAACCACTTTCATAATGATGAAATGCATAATGCCAGACTATCATAACCACATTGCCAAGGCCTCGTGCCAAGACAACAAATAAGATTTTGTCAAGGCCTTGTGCCAAGACACTAGTTTGTCTCGTGAAACCTACCGATGCATCGAGGAGCTATAGAGGGCTCCACCCGTCACTTACTAAGTCCAATGCATTCCTCATATGAATAGGTTTAAACATAACATAAACATTCGTACTAAAACTAGCATATGAAATGTCAATACTTTCTCCATAAACCATGAATGGTATAAAAATAACACATCCAAAGTCAAACATATCCCAAACCCTTCAATGGATGTTTTGTATAATAAATCAACTTCAAATGAGCTTAAAATCCATCAAAGGATGTTGACATAGATGAAAATGATGAGTAAAATTTTTTGACAGAAATATCCTTTTTGTAAATTCATTTAAAAGTCACACATTTATAAAGGAAGTAATTTTAAATATATTTTTGATTCAAAGTGTCCCATACCACTTTGAAACTTTTGAAAAGAATTTTCATTTCAAAACATTCATGTCCATATAAATAAATCCTTAAAATCATTTTGAAAACATGGACATTAATTAAAAAGATTTAGAAAGATAAATATTTAAAACATTTGAAATTCTGATCTTGATAAAGAGTACCTTTCAAAATCCATAAAATGTTCATTTTGAAATCATTTTCACGAAAAATGGAGGTGGATGATAAAAATTTCCTAGTAAATACTTACACAAAAAAAATCTCGGATAATGATGACATTGAGGAATTAACCCTTACCAATTTGGTAACTTACGAAACATACAACCCATGAAAGAGGTATCATACAATGAATATGTAAATACACATAAATTAAAGAGTATTACACAAATAATACAATTATGGGAAGTACATGCACCACAGAAAAGGTAATAGTGGAAATATGGGATGAATCTCACGGGAATAAGGAGCGAGATGAAAACCCCTTACCTTGCACTTTCCTTTAGTCGAGGGTACGTTTAACCTCCTGTACGAATATCGTAGTATGTTATTAAATTATACCATAACCATATTAATATTTATGATATAATACATGATTCATTTATAACATTATATTACCCATTTAATAATAATTTCCATGTTAAGTTAATATTTCAGGTAATAATCACCTTCTTTATCGTATGTGTTTTAACTTGTTACTCTTGGTTGTATCACTTAGATCATGATTTAAATACTTCAAGAATGTAAAAAATGATAAATATATCATATATATTTATAATATAAATATGTATAATAGACATATATATGAAATGTAAAACACCGTTTATGGAGGCGTTAGTCCATACGTACGTATAAACGTTGTTTTTGTTTACATATAGTATTGAACGGATGTAAGTGAATAAGATATATGTAAGTAAATAAATCCTTATATATATAAATATATATATCACCAATATCATTATTATTTCATATATTCCATACTTATTAGTAATATATATTTTTATAATCGTCGATGAATGGTGAACTTGGAAATGAATCTCATCGCGTCGTGGAGACGGTAATCTGTACGTACGCACGAGCAAAAATATCATTCTTTTGATGTTAAAATAATATATAATTGGATGATATATCATATATAAAGAATCATTATCATGTTATATTTATTATTTACATGAATTACATATCATTATTATACCCATCCAAATAATAATATATTGAATAACAATTACACCACGACGTGGAGACGGTAAGCCGTACGTACGCATGTATGATGACATGTCTTTCAAAGGATGGATAGAATACTGAATATGGTTGTACCATTTTTATAATAATATTATAGTATATAGGAGATAATGGATTCATTATTTTATAATGGTATAACAAATAAAGAAGAAGTGGAAGAAAGGAACTTGAAAAAGGGTGGTGAAATCATTACATCTTCTTCGGGTATTTCCTTTTGATTTGATCAAAAGGTCTCCATAGGATGGCTTTATGACTAAAGGAAGGCCTATAGGATGAATTGAGGTAAGTTGATAGAGTATTTGGGGAGAGTTTGTTCGAACAAAAATTCTTTGAAGGTGTGAATTAATGAGAAGGGGGAGTGCCCTTTTATAAGAGGGGTGAGGGGCACCTTTGGAAAAGCTAGAAATATTATTTTATAATAAATTAATATTCGGTTTCTAATTGCTCCAAAATGTATTATTTAAAGGTTAAGGTGGGGATGGGTCAAAAACACTCAACCAATATAATTTAGACAGGTTTGGGTCATTATATTAACCTTATCATTAAGTATTAACTCTTAGTTAATTAGTTTCACTTTTACAATGTCTCTATGTATTTTTATATTATATGGGTAATAAACATACTATATACATCCAAGCAACCCCCAAGTGGATACTTAATGATACAAATATCATGATATATGTCTCTTGTCCAAACTTTATATTTTTAGGAATTTAATATCAATTAATAATATAATATTTTTTTAAAAAACTCTTTTATGTAAATTTTGACACTATTCAATAAATGATTTTTGTAAAAATCATAAGAGAATGATTACTTCGAAAAACGTTTATTAAGTCAATTCTAACATGTCATATTAACCTATAAAATTATTTTAATTCATAAAAAGTCTCAAATTATATTTATTTTGGTATGTATAATATCAATTATTTTAATTTTTTCACGATTATGGTAATTACGACATCATCATTGTGTCGTAAATAAATGAAATTATTTAGTGTCTAAAAATTATAAATAAAATATCATTTTGTAGGAAATAATTGTATATTTCTAATTAATATTTACAATCGAATTTATCTTATGTATAACCCTATATTAAAAATGTTTTAGTAAATAAATATTGATTTTAACTCTTTTAACATTTCTTTGAATTAAATAATTATAAATGTCCTAATCTAATCCAAGTGGACCTAAATGATAATTTTTTATTCCTAAGGTTGTTTTTGGTCGAGATACACTTGTTCAATAGAATTAGGACATGTGTTAGGGTAATATAAATATCTTTTTTGCCCTTAATTACCCTATTTACTTTTAACCGTGGTAAATAAAAGTAAAAAAGTTACTATTCACCAAAAATTATTTTCATCTCATTGAACCTCATTTTACTTCTTTATATTAACCATGTCTTTATGATTTTCGAAATTCCAATCACAGAAGTGGTAAAATTAAGTTTTATGAAAAATTCATTTTTTTAACTACCACTTAGTAGTTTCACTATTCATCAAAAATTGATGTTTTTCAGAACAATGCCAAAACTTCACCCTAAGCTATAATTGATATTCTAAATTCATAAATGATGTCTATTTTATAAAATTCCAAACATATAAGTTGCATTAATTAATTTTATAATTAATTCCCGCTGTCACAACAAATAGCGTGTTTTTAAGAAACAATATATATCAAAAGATTGACAATTGTTTATGTCCAATTTCAAAGTGAAATTAATTCTAATTAACACCATTGGATAAAATGGTAAAAATATATTCTAATTATACTTTAAAACCACTCAAAATCAAAAAATATCACTATTAATTATTTTGATAAAAAAAAAATTTTTAATAAAAATTTAGTAATTTTCACTATTCATCAAAATATGAAAGTTATCCGAAAAATACCAAAATTTCACCCTAAGCTAATTTCGATATCATGAATCCAAAAATGAAGTCCATTTAGAAAGATAAAATTTATAAAATTTCATAAAGTATGTATTATTATTCATAACTGCTAGTTTGATTGGTTGTGGTGTGTTAGAATCTCGAAGTTGCGTACAATGCACGCCATTGCATTATGCAATGGGAAACGTACCGTGGAAGCTCGGGGTGTTACATTCTACCCTCCTTCAATAAATTGCATCCTCGCAATTTGATATTTTTCTTTGAAAATAAAGGTTGAAAATAGAAAATATCTTTGTGGAAAAACCCACATCGGAATTTTGGTTAACGAAATTTAGTCTTAACAAGATGAAAAGAGAAATGAAAGGGTCACCAAAAAATTATGATCTCGATTAGGAGGAAATTGGTGGAAATTATAGACATATAATTGGAGGAAAAACGTAAATATTTATAGGTAGTGATTGAGGTCATAAATCACAAACAAGTTTAAAATTGGGGTCCATAAATTCATAATTCTATGATGATTTAAAATACTATCGGTTCAAAAAAACATAAGGTATTAGGATAACACATTTTTTATGTTTCAAAATATATTAGTTGAAATCCCACATCGAAAAATGAATTAATGAGGCTTCTATTTAAAATAAAGAGTGGAAAGTATGAAGATTACCGAAAATAACACATACAAGGGTTCTATGTAAGAAAATATGGATATGGAAGAGAAATCTAACCATCAATTATCTGATGGAGAGTGGTAGAGAACATGGGTATGAAAAGGCCAACACTCTAAAAGCCATAAATTAGTGATGATCTAAGGTACCCTCTAGGACAACATTTTTTTTCTAAGTTCCTTTTCTTAATGTTGAGGAATTTATTTTTGAGATTGGCTAAGATCATAAGGAGATATACTTACTTTATAATTAGTGTTTTATCCATTAATAAATTTCTACCCCAAACTCATCTTTCACCCCAAAACATAATATAACTCAAAAATACTCTATTTATCCTAATCGTATAGGGTTCCAAATATAATGAATTTATAATTCACATATCAGACCCTTTATGTAAAGAAACTACATTATACCATCCAAGAACATCATGTAGCACAATGGTAGGCGATAAATCCCAATTTCACTATGGTTGTGGGTTTGATTCCTGCAGCTTTGTCTGACACGATGGGCCATCACACGGTCTGTGTGTTGTCCTTTTATAAAAATCCAAAAAAATAACCTTTCAAACATAATCCATTCCAACCGTTAGACTTATCCAAAATACTATTATCCAAACTCACAGTCCGAAATTTACACGGAAGTTAAACATAATGAGGATCCTTTTTCCCAGGTAATAACATGTGAATGCCTTCCTCATATATTCTTTTACAACACTACAACATCTTGAATTACCAAAATCAACCATCTATTATTCCAAAATCACTACCTAAATATTAGGACCATATTAAGGTTTATCTTTCCTTCAACCATGTAATTTCCCAAAAAAAAATTAACTCGCTATAGAGTCAGTTTTCTTAGTACCATAAAATCTCAAATCCTTAATCAAATAGTACTTCAGTACAATCCTAATTTATTTATAGAACATCATTGATAATACACATAAATGAAATAATTATAAAATAAAAACATAGTAACACTAATCATTCCTCTTCATCTGTGGTAGTATCATAACTTGATTATTATCCAATAGCATCATTTGTGGCATAGTCTGATGGCTGGGACATTGGTTCGCATAGTGTCCAAACTCCTTGAAAATGAAGCATTGTACATTTGAAACCATTTTCTTACCCTTGCAGTCATGTGATTTGTTCCCTTTTCCTACACACTTATAACAAACTCTCATTCCTTTTAGGCAAGTTCCATGGTGTTTCTTCCCACAGTTATCATATATGGGGAAATTCTTCTTTTCCCTATTTCCTTTATCCATCTTTCTCTATTCAATCCTTTTCTTCTCTTGCTTCCCTTCAAAGCCATAGGACTCAGTAAACTCTTTAGGTATCTTATCCACACATGATACTATTTATTCATATGATGATAATACATGGGAGACTATTTCCCTTCTAAATGATGGCTTAATACCATGAAAGATATGATCCTTCTTACTCTTTGGATCATACATATTACTGGAGTTAACATTCCTTCTACTGGGTTCCATTTCTATACAATAGCATAAATTTGGTCAGTTTATGAATTGCAATGAATAATTCAAAATTTGTAAAATACCTAACACAAATTGAATAGTTTATGGATATAATCCATAATCATAAAAATGTTTTCTTTGAGTAAGTATATACTCATGAGCCCTTCATAATGGTTTGTAAAGAAAATGAGAATTATCCTAAGCATATCCCTCAGGAGTGTCGTAACCAAGAGTACAACAAGGCCCGTTGTCATGCACTAGTTCCCGTTCAAGTCTAGCTCAAAGCAGTGTTTTTGGGTTTTAACCCTAGGTACATCTGTTCCAGAGTTTCCTCTACCTGCTCGTACCCAGACAGGGATGTATTGCTCGTAAAACTCACAAAATCTTTACAATACCAAAAATCTAGGAAGTTCTTCTATACTAATCCTCATAGTCTATCTTAGGGATATGGTCTCTCATCAGAGTTTATCTAAATCTATATTCCAAGGTTATTGCTAAACTTCCTCTGATACCAACTGTAATGCCCCAACCCCAGTTACCCAGAGTCTGTGCATTATTTTAATACATTGGCATGATTACAAGGAATCATGTTCCGAAGGACCGATCAGTTTAGCAGTCTTGGAAAAATAGATCACATACATGAATGTTACATTTTCACTTTAAGACGTACAAAACAACATAAATAATCTTTATGAATGCCATTATTCCCTTGTATTAACCCTGCATATCAATCACATTACACTTCTTGGAATCCTAGGAAAAATAAAACATAGAAAGGGGTGAGCAAAAATGCTCAGTAAGGGTAATAAATATAGCAGAAACTTTCAAAAATAAGCATAAACATTTAAGGCAATGTATAAAACTAAAACAAAAGCCTTTTAAACTTGAACTTCAACATAATATGGTAGAAATAAAAAAATTAACGCTATTTACTTATTCACATGGATATTCTACTAATCGAATAATCACATGTAATATCACTAACGACTTTTATAATGATGGAATGCATAATGCCAGACTATCATAACCACATAGCCAAGGCCTCGTGCCAAGACTACAAATAAGATTTTGTCAAGGCCTTGTGCCAAGACACTAGTTTTTCTCATGAGACCTACCAATGCATCGAGGAGCTATACCGGCCTCCACCAGTCACTTACTAAGTCCAATGCATTCCTCATTTGAATAGGTTTAAACATAACATATACATTCGTATTAAAACTAGCATACGAAATGTCAATACTTTCTCCATAAACCATGAATGGTATAAAAATAACACATCCACATTCAAACATATCACACAACCTTCAAGGATGTTTTGTATAATAAATCAACATAAAATGTGATTAAAATCCATCAAAGGATATTGACATAGACGAAAATGATGAGTAAATTTTTTTGAGAGAAATATCATTTTTGTGAAATCATTTAAAAGTTACACATTTATAAAGGAAGTAATTTTAAAAGAGATTTTTGAATCAAAGTGTCCCATACCACTTTGAAACTTTTGAAAATAATTATCATTTCAAAACATTCATGTCCATATTAATAAATCCTTAAAATCATTTTTAAAACATAGACATTAATTAAAAAGATTTAGAATGATAAATCTTTAAAACATTTGAAATTATGATATTGATAAAGAGTACCTTTCAAAATCCTTAAAATATTCATTTTGAAATCAATTTTATGAAAAATGGATGTGGATGATAAAAATTTCCCAGTAAATACTTACACATAAACAATCTCAGATAATTATGAGATTGAGGAATTAACCCTTACCAATTTGGTAACTTACGAAACATACAACCCATGAAAGAGGTATCATACAATTAATATGTAAATACACATAAATTAAAGTGTATTACAGTAAGAATAAAATTATGGGAAGTACATACACCACACAAAAGTTAATAGTGGCAATATGGAATGAATCTCACGGGAATAAGGAGTGAGATGAAAACCCCTTACCTTGCACTTTCCTTTTGTAGAGGGTACGTTTAACCTCCTGTATGAATATCATAGTATGTTATTAAATTATACCAGAACCATATTAATATTTATTATATCATACATGATTCATTTATGAATTTATATTATCCATTTAATAATAATTTCCATGGTATGTTAAAATTTCGGGTAATAATCACCTTCTTTATTGTACGTGGTTTAACATGATACTCTTGGTTGTATCACATAGATCATGATTTAAATACTTCCAGAATGTAAAACATGATAAATATATCATATATATATAGAATATAAATATGTATAATAGACATATATATGAAATGGAAAACATCGTTTATGGAGACGGTAGTCCGTACGTACGCATAAACGCTGTTTTTGTTTTCATATAGTATTGAACGGAAGTAAGTGAATAAGATATATGTAAGTACATGTATCTTTATATATATAAATATATATATCTCCAGTATCATTATTATTTCATATATTACATACTTATTAGTAATATATATTTTAATAATCGTCGATGAATGGTGAACTTGGAAATGAATCTCATCGCGTCGTGGAGACGGTAATCCGTACATACGCATGAGCAAAAATATCATTATTTTGATAATAAAATAATATATAATTGGATGTTATATAATATATACAGAATCATTATCATGTTATATTTATTATTTCCCTGAATTAAAAATCATTATTCTACCCATCCAAATAATAATATATTGAATAACAATTACACCACGACGTGGAGATGGTTAGCCGTACGTACGCACGTATGGTGACATTTCATTCAAAGGATGGATATAATACTGAATATGGTTGTACCATTTTTATAATAATATTACAGTATATTGTAGATAATGGATTCATTATTTTAGAATGGTAATAACAAATAAATAAGACGTGGAAGAAGAAAGGAACTTGAAAAATGGTGGGGAAATCATTACCTCTTCTTCGGGTTCTTCCTTTTGATTTGATCAAAAGGGATCCATTGGGTGGATTTATGACTAATGGAAGGCCTCTAGGATTAAGTGAGGGAAGTTAAGAGAGTATTTGGGCAGAGTTTGTTTGAACCAATAGGCTTTGAAGGTGTGAATTAATGAGAAGGGGGAGTGCCCTTTTATAATAGGGGTGAGGGGCACCTTTGGAAAAGCTAGAAATATTATTTTATAATAAATTTATATTCGGTTTATAATGGCTCCAAAGTGTATTATTTAAAGGTTAAGGTGGGGATGGGTCGAAAACCACTCAACCAATATAATTTAGAGAGGTTTGGGTCATTATATTAACCTTATCTTTAATTATTAACTCTTAGTTTTTTAGTTTCACTTTTACAATGTCTCTTTGTATTTTTATATTATATGGTTAATAAACTTACTATATACATTCAAGAGAACCCCAAGTGGTCCATTAATGATACAGATATCATGATATGACTCTCTTGGCCGAACCGTATATTTTTAGGAATTTAATATAAATTAATAATATAATATTTGTTTTAAAAACTCTTTTATGTCAATTTTGACACTATTCAATAATTGATTTTTTTAAAAAACATTACAGAATGATTACTTCTAAAAAAGTTAATTGAGTCAATCCTAACATGTCATATTAACCTATAAAATTAGTGTAATTCATAAAAAGTCTCAAATTATATTTATTTGGGTATTTATAATATCAATTAGTTTAATTTTTTCGCTATTATGGTAATTACTGCATCATAATTGTGTCATAAATGAATTTAATTATTTAATGTATAAAAATTATAAATAAAATATAATTATGTAGGAAATCAGTTTATCTTTCTAATGAATATTTACAATAGAATTTATCTTATGTATAACCCTATATTAAAAATGTTTTAGTAAATAAACATTGATTTTAACTCTTTTAACTTTTCTTTGAATTAAATAATAATAAATGTCCTAATCTAATCCAAGTGGACCTAAATGATAATATTTTATTCCTAAGGTTGTTTTTGGTCGAGATACACTTTTCCAATAGAATTAGGAAATGTGTTAGGGTAATATGAATATCATTTTACCCTTAATTACCTTATTTACTTTTAACCGTGGTAAATAAAATCAAAAAGTTACTATTCACAAAAATTATTTTCATCTCATTAAACCACATTTACTTCTCTATATTAACCGTGTCTCTAGGAGTTTTGAAATTCCAATCACATAAGTGGTAAAATTAAGTTTTATAAAAAATTCATATTTTTAACTACCACTTAATAGTTTCACTATTCATTAAAAATTGAAGTTTTTCAGAACAATGCCAAAATTTTACCCTAAGATATAATTGATTTTATGAATTCAAAAATGATTTATATTTTTCAAAATTCCAAACATATAAGTTTAATTAATTAATTTTATAATTAATTCCTGCTGTCACAACAAATAGCGTGTTTTTAGGAAATAATATATATCAAAAGATTGACAATTGTTTATGTCCAATTTCAATGTGAAATTAATTATAACGAACACCATTGGATAAAATGGTAAAAATATATTCTTATTATTCTTTAAATCAACTCAAATTCATAATTTATCACTATTAATTATTTTGATTAAAAAATTTGTTTTAATTAAAATTTAGTGATTTTCTCTATTCATAAAAAAATGAATGTAATCCGAAAAGTACCAATATTTCACCCTAAGCTAATTTCGATATCATGAATCCAAAAATGAATTCCATTTCCAAATATAAAATTTATAAAATTTCATAAAGTAGGTATTACTATTCATAACGGCTAGTTTGATTGGTTGTGCTGTGTTAGAATCTCGAAGTTGTGTACAATGCACGCCATTGCATTATCCAATGGGAAACATACCATGGAAGCTCAGGGTTTTACACCTATCACCAAAAATTAAATATTATAGTGAAAAACATTTTCATATAGAAACATGATTTATGATCACATGTTAGTGCACACCCAGATAGAATGTGGGTCCTATAGTTTATTAAACATTTTACAGTTTAGTGCATTAAATATACTAGGCGTTCTCTAATGAATTTAGTTTCATCTCCCCGATGAATTATAATTAGACAAGTGATTATTCCATTAAAATTGTTTTGTGAGATTGAATAAAATTGATTAAACAAATTCATCATTATATGATTTTTCAAATATTTTTTTATATTTTTTGAGTTATATAACCTTATAGAGATGACAATTGGGGGTAGGAAAGCTGTTTGTAGTAGAAAAATGGGTTTTAACCTCCCATGACAACATGGGTACTAGGTAATGAGTACCCAATATATTTAGTGGATTTAATAAACACCCTTTATTACACGGAATGATTCCTATAAACATAGATTTAGTAAACACACTGGCCCGTGCACATTTCAGTTGACGAGGAACCATTCCTCCATAGATGTTAGTACCCCATCTTTAAATTCAAACTCGTTAGAGTGCCACAATCCCCTTCTACAATTTTAGAGAGGTGATATGTAATTTATGGAATATTGTCATGTAGTTAATTTACGTTCTTTATGTTTTGATTATTATATGTATTATTGGTTCGCATTGGTCTTCAATCCCTTTTGAACTGAGTTGGGTTAATTGAAATTTTCCTTTGTTCTTAGTCGTCTTAATCATTAAGGCATATAAGGGGTTCCAACTATTTGGATTTGACATTATATGACTTTCTTTTATATTTTTCAGGGTTTCATACTAAATATTTTACACTTACATGTAAATAGGCTATATTCCCACACGTTTAGTGTCTATATAGATTATGAATAATTTGGAGGTTACTTTGATGGATGTGTAGATGGTTGAGTAATGCACCTGTTAGGGAGTGAACATGATACAATTTTTATAAATCATAAGACTAATACTAGAGATCAAGCCAAATATTCATCACTGAAGGTGGAATGTTAAAATCCACTGATATTCTTACCAAAATTTCTTATTCAAAAAATTATATGAAAGCTAAAACTTAGGGTGTTGGGTGTTATGATTATTATATATAGTAAAAATGTAAAAAACATGTAGGTAAAGTAAAATGGGTAAGAAATAAAGAAGTTACTATTGAAATTAATAGTAATTTTTTTTAATATAATAATCTAATTTATATCATCCTTTGTCAAAGACCGCACTCCATAATAGGCAAGAACATCCCTTTCTGTACATTTGATTTTTGAATTCTAATATCAAACAAGGATCCTGAAGAATTATATTATTCCATGTACTGCAAGGGATGTAAAAAAATCGTCAATTTAGAGAGTATCCTACTTACTCCATGGTTTCATATCAGTCATCATTCTTCACAAAATCCTATCGATTCATCAAAAAGTTGAATTGTTTGAGGAAGGAAAATTGATTTTATAGTGGGATAAGTGAAATGAAATGTCCCATAAATTCTGTATAATTTTTTAATTATTTGGAATTATTACAAGACTGAGAAAATTAACGGCACATGATTCTGAGTCCTGAAGTGTCTGAAATGATCCATTAAAAAATATGAAGCTGTAAATAGCACACATTACTTGTTTTCCTGAAATTGTGGAATAAATATTAAATGGGTGACCAGATAAAAAATCAGAGGTAATTTTTGCATTCATGATGGCGGGTTTATCCTAGGCGCATCATAAATTAGTTGTCACAGGGCTCTAGTGGGAAATCCCAAAAACGGCATAACCATAAATAAATTAAATAAATTAAATTATTTTATTTTTCAAATGCTTTTAACTCATGAACGGAGGTTCCTATTAAAAATCTGAGACCACCGCTGAACACGTGAGAGTATTTTTTTTGTTAGGAAAATCCCAACATTGTCCGGTGTAGTCCAATAGTGGAAGTTAGTTTTTGGCCGTAAATAAAATAATTAAGTGACAATTATTTTATTATTAATTTATTTAAATTATATATGGTTACCCAAATTGGAAATCAAAGAGTCTCATTGAGTTCTTGAGGGCACATTTCCCTTAGATAGAGACTATCCTTGACAGGCGCGGGTCAAGGGTGACTGTTAATAATTTTTTATAAATTTTTTATGTTTTTCTCAGAAAACGTGCGGGCTGTGATTTCCATCTTTTGAACCCATTCTCAGATTAAAAATATGAGGGCACCGTTCAATTCACTGTTTCAGGATACACTTAAGGGAAGCTTAACTTTGACCGGAAAGGGTCATATGAAAAAGATAATTTCATGGACATTACAAACAAATTTTTTAAAGGATATTTTATTTTTCTTTTTGCAACCATTGGGTAAATGGTGGTGGGACCACAGTGCAATGTAAAACTATTTAATGGCCTAAATCTTAAGTTGTGTAACTACACTGTTGGGAGAAATAAAGCATTGGGTAACTATGCGCTTGGGAGAGTTAATAGGTTCATTAATTAAACTCATAAATGAACTTCATTAATTGTGTGATGCATTAATATCCACCTTTCCCTACATCTAATATGAGACATAGATTGGGTTTTAGGAGAGCTATGAGAGGAAGCTCTGAAGAAGCACCATCAACCATAGACTCTGACAAAGAACACGATCAAGCGATAGTCATTGGGGGGAATGATGGGAGACGACGAACACCAACGAACACCTTTGGTCGTGGACACTCCTTCCTCTTCTACAACACCTTCCGACAAACTCGAGGTAGATATTTCTTATAAATCCATGTGATTTTATTAATTTAAACCATCATTCTAGGTAAAACATTATGAACACTGATCAACCAAAATGAGTTGATCCATGATTCGTATGATACTGCAAGTGGATGTTGAGGGAAAAGTTATTATAGTGTAAATAGTTTTCTATGTGATGTATTTTTTAATACCCACATGATATGTTGCTAATGCATATAGGCTAGGCCAAATGAACAAGGAACACACCCTCTTCCCTTTCGGGTTTTGCCAGATTTTTTGGGAGCGGATTTCCAACATGATGAAATCTTGAATCCGGGAGCAACACAGTGATGACATCATCCCTAGAGGACCTTAGGCGCAATAAAAAAACAAATGGACCACTAGAGCTCACCCAAAGGCTCGCGGAAGCCCCATCGACATCGGAGGGAAACGATGGTAGAGGATAGGCAGTGCCCATAGGCTCCGCGGTGTACATCAGGGGAGGCCAGCATCGACCAGCAACAGTGGCAACAGGTAGCGCGTTGTAGTGCGTCGTGGTTGTCGGTCACAGCTTCATGCCACGACGGAGGGGACCTATACCCCTGTGGGTCCCGACTATAGGGGTGGCACTATGTGGAACCACCTTTGCAAACCGAACTCACATTTGTCTCTTCGAGAGGGGGAGCAACCCCCGCATGGGTTGCACATAGAAGGTGAGCTAGGTAGGTCCCATGACCTAGCGCGCTGATCCCACCGCGACCCAACTCGTTCGGGCCGACCAAGATGGTTCAGGTCCGGCCAGTTCGGATATGGTGAGGGTCGGGTCAGCCCAGGTCAGATGGGTCGGGTCGGACCTGATCTAGGCCATTTTTAGCCTAGTTACGCTTAAAAGGATGTATCTCAAAAACCAAATGTATGTTTGATGAACCGTCTGTTGCACTGGAATACTTGGAAGAAGAAATTCCTTTCGAGATACTCCACTTGAGTTTTGAAAAAATATGGAGTATATCTAGGTTGGATTGAACCCGAATCCAACCGGTCTATCGGTACTAAAACCCTTATAACACACATACTAAGAAACCAATCGATGCACATCAAGTACGGGGAATCCTGTTAATGGGTATCCATTAGCGAGCAACCTTATGTGGATCCACATCATAGTAAAACTATGTGGATCAAAATCATAGAGACCCTTTGTGGATCAACATCATAGCCACCCTATTTCTATCAGCATCATAGCAACCTTGTGTGGATCAGCATCATAGTTAACCTATGTGGATCGCCATCCTAGAGGCCCGGTGTGGATCAGAAGTACGCAACTCGATGATGACCAGACTTAGAGCATCCCATTGTGGATCAATGACATAGGACCCTATGTGGATCGACAATGGAACAACTTATTTGTGGATTAGTTGTGGAACTTTATAATGGAATAAAATGATAAAGATGAAGACTAATCCTCATTATTCCAGATCTCCGAGTTTTATACCCCGGCTGAGTTGTGTTTATCTTTGTGCACAGTTATTGACAACATTCTGTGTTTTTTTAATTTTTGGAATTATAAGATACCTTTGGGTGTCTTGGGGTCCCTTATATGTATTTTTATACTCACCCCTACATGTAAATCTACCACACCATGTTGTTTCTTGAACATATAACAAACAACCTGACTGAGTCATAAGGAGTCAGAGAAAGACAATGCTTAGAGGTGATTGAAAAACAATGCATGGAGGTGATCGATTGGCATGGAGAGCTAGAGTGATGAGTAGTACCAAACATTTAGGCAGGATCCTTGGAGGACGACCTCAGGATCAGTTTTCCCCTTTTTCTATATTTCTATTTATGTTGGCCTTGTATTTGGCCCCCGTTACTTTCAGTACTTACATTTACACTATGTGGTGGTTTTTAGTTGTGGTTTCAGCTTTCCTCATCGGTTTTTTTCTTATATGTAGTGTACCCTGTATGTGTATGTATAGGTCTAAGGAAATTACTTCCCATTTAATGGAAATTCCATTTCGGTGCTAGGCGCCCACCCCTAGCCTCTGGAAGGCGAGCTTGGTGTAGACATAGTATAGGCCTCGAGGGATGTTTCGTGAAAAAGTGGAGTCAAAGTTGTCGGTTCTACCAGAAGAAATAAGACTCTATGTTTTCAATGGATAAATAGTGTTATGTGTCTTGAGTTTGGATTTTTGTCTAGGGAGTCCAATGTAGGTGCGGAGGATGACATATTCATACACTATGACACTTAATTCTATTTTCTGACTCGGTAAATGAAAAAAATGATTGCGTGTGATTTTGAAATGTTTTTCTTTTGATCTATTTTGAGACAACTCACTAGATATAACTTATTGACTATGGTTCAAATAGATTCTCATTTAAGACAAATCCACGTAGACATCCACCTAGGATTCCAATGTGTGACCATAAAGATGGTCCACAATTCAATGAGGCATTAGTACAAGGATTGTTTCCCAATATGGTACCTTCAGGAGGTTCCCCAACGAAACCAGTTCCCATTAGTCAACAGTTACTACTGGAAAAACTGGTAGAGGACACATATCGGCTCAGTTTCTTACATTAGTTTCAGTGAGAAAATTCCCCTTATTTTCTAAGGTGATCCTGACTCACAGGTAGCTAAGGAATGTCTTCAGGTGGTGACCGAGTTTCCATCTTGCCTGGTAACCATTAGATCAGATGGTGGTCCTAGAAGTGAGAATTCAATGTGGCTCAGTGAGGTAATGGAAGGGTTTAAATTACCCCTATCTTGTGATGATGTGAATTTGTTCTGTGGACAGCACTTGAGAACCTTCCTCAATGAAGGGGTCTCTTGCTATCAAAATCATAGGGGTTTGTGTTCCTAAGAGGTTCTACAGTTTTGATAGGATGGCATGTCAGAAGCAAAGTATTCTTCAAGGCATACTGGCCATTCCAGGTACTCAATGAATACGATACGAATAGTGCTCTAGGTCTTGGACCTCCATGCGAGATGTATTTATGGACATCTGAATTGAAAATATTGTTCTATACATCCCTAATAATGTTATAGTGCTAGAGAGAACCTTTTTTGTTGAATGATATTTGGCTCAATAGATACAACCAGTTAATTTTAGCAGTAATAAATTAGTAATCCAAAATTATTCTCAGAGACTTAGACATGAAAAATGTTTCGAGAAGAGGGAGTGATAGGGACATATGAATTTCAGGGCACCGGACATGCAGAGCTAGGAGAGCAACAAGAAGTGGTGTATATTCTGAAATGTTAAAACTACCACCCGAATGTGGTCCCCACCAAGATTATGGAGATAGAGAACATTGGAAGAGTGTAGATGCATATAGTCAAGAAGTGTGACCCAAGGTCTCCATGAATGATTCGACGTATGGTCTATGTCTACTACTAACTACCTTAATTAATAGACATAGGTACTAATCATTCCATATTTTAACAAATCTTGTTCCAGACCTAGAGTTTCAAATTAAACTATTGAATTGATCCTTACGTCTAGAGATACGTATGATAGGAGACTTGATAATCACTCTTATTCCAACGATGTGATCTAACCCTTGAGGTGAGAGTTTCGGTTTGAACCTCTTGGTGGCTGCGTCGAGGCCTTACAATGTTAGTTAGAGTATGGACTGGTCATCCACAATTCATGCTCATCTGTATTGTTTTAGGAAAAAAGGATGTGGAATATCTACAACATTGGAATGGGTTTTTCCTTAGTCAGAGAAAAAGAAAACCTAGTAAGCACGGGATAAACTCATGCATATAAGGGTGAAACAGATCACTCTTGAGTCGGCTAGCCTTGACCTCATGGAATCAGGTGTTCTGATTTTTCAGTTCCCAACAGTAGTGGAAATGTTCAGGAATATCCTCTCAAAATATGTTTCGTGTATTACCTCCCCAAAAGGAGAGGGACTTATGCATTGGCTTGTACCCAAGGATGGAACCGATATCTACAACAATATACCGGATGGCTCCCATGGAGCTCTAGGTGTAACACCCGAGACTTTTATGAGAAATATTTTGTTTTTATGTTATATAAATCATCAAAGGAATATTTCACTACACACAACACTAGTTTGGCTTGCTTTACACGCAACCGCGGCCCTTCCTTGATAGCTTGCGTCGTATGCAATACCGTATTTCACTAAACAACAATATGTTATTAAAATATTATTAAAACTAGTCGTTATAAATATTAATAACCACTTTTTGAAATTTTATAAATTTTATTTTCTAAAACGGACTTCATTTTTGGATTCCGAATATCGAAATTAGCCTAGGGTGAAATTTTGGTATTTTTTTGAAAACTTTCAATTTTTGATGAATAGTGAAACCACAAAGTGGTAGTTAAAAAAACCGAATTTTTCATAAAACGTAATTTTACCTCTTCTGTGAGTGGAATCTCAAAAATCCGAGAGACACTGTTGATGTCAGTAAGTAAAATGTGGTTCAATGAGATGAAAATAATTTTTGGTGAATAGTAACTTTTTACTTTTATTTACCACTTTTAAAGTAAATAGGGTAATTAAGGGTAAAAATGATATTATTATTTCCCTAACACAAATCATAATACTATTGGATAAGTTTGATTCGACCAAAAACAACCTTAGAAATAAAATATGACCATTTAGCCCCACATGGATTAGATTAGGACATTTATTATTAATTTATTTAAAGAAGGGTTAAAATAGTTAAAATCAATGTTTACTAAGAAACTCAATTTTAATATGGGGTTACACATAAGATAAATTTGACTATAAATATTCATTATAAAGATAAAAACATTTCCTACATAAGGATATTTTATTTGTAATTTTTAGACTTTAAATAAGTTAATTTATTTATGACACAAAGATGATACAGTAATTATCTTATTAATGAAATATTGACATAATTGATTTTATAAATACCCAAATAAATGTAATTTGAGACTTTTTATGAATTACACTAATTTTCTAGGTTAATATTACATGTTAGTATTGATGTAATTAACTTTGTTCGAACTAATCATTCTGTTATGAGTTTCACAAAAATCAATTACTAAATAGTGTCAAAATTGACATAAAATAGTTTTTAAAACAAATATTATATTAGTAATTGTTATTTTATTCCTAAAAATCTAATGTTTGGACAAATGAATTAGATAAGGTTATATATATTAATAATAAACAACTTGGGGTTCGTTTGGCTGCTTATAGTATGTTTATTAACCTTATAATATATGAACACAAGAAGACACAGTAAAAGTAAAATTATTTCAATTAATGTTAAATCTAAATGATAAGGTTAAAATAGGAACCTAAACTTGTGTAAATTCTATTGGATGAGAGGATTTTGACCCATACCCACCTTATTTTATAAATAAGTCAATTTTTTGCTATTTAAAACCGAATTGGACTTTATAATAAAATAATAGTTTTAGTTATTCCAAATGTGCCCCTCTCCTCCCTTATAAAAGGGCACCTCATCCCCCTCTTCCTCACACCACGTTGAGCCTTCAAGCTCGACCAACCCCTGCCAATTTCTCCTATACACTTCCCTAGAGACATCCTAGAGGTCCTGGTCTTCTTCAAAGAGAAATATTAGTTCCCAAAAAGGAGATCTCAAAGAGGTGCTTCAAAGAAGAGGTAATGTCTGATTACCAATTCTTACAACTATATTTCTTCTTCCACTTCTTCTTCTTTAGTTGTTTCATTATGAAGTAATAAAATCAGTATCACTCATATACTGATATGTTATTATAAGTATGAAACAACCCTATTTCACCATCTATCCATCCTACAGAAAATGAAATCATCGCGCGTGCGTACGTACGGAATACCGTCTCCACGCCGTGGTGTAATCTATTTTCCACCACCACCTTAGTTGGATGGGTATAATGGTGTAAATAATGACTATATAAGAATATTATAATGTGATATTGATTCTGAAATAGTATACATACACTCCAATACAATTCCACGATCATGGGAATGATATCATCGCTCGTGCGTACGTACGGAATACCGTCTCCACAATGTGATGTGACTCGTTCTACATGATCTACATTTCATAATGATTATATAAATGAATTGAGTGAATAAATATGATATATATTACACTAATACCATTCTGGAAATGAGGTATCTATAACCTAAAAAGAAGTATATGAATTTATTCGACAAAACACGCATAAGAACAAAAAGTAATAAACACCCGAATAAACAAGTAGTAATGAAATATTACTAATAAGAAGCTAAGAATATGACCATATATGATATCATAAAAATATGTATGAATCTGGAATAAGTCAATAACATTATTTAAATCATTATACAGAAGGTTCAGACACTTACGAAGCAAATCGGACCTAAATTAAGGGAAAATATCACAATCTCCTTTTTATCTGAGATTATTTATACTTTGGTATTTACTGGGGTGTATTTTATCATCCAAACCCATGTTTCCTCTATATGTAATATTTATATCCTTCTAAAATAGTTTAAATCCAATTTTACCCTTCGGTGAGTTTTTAGTAAATGTCACGAACCAACCCGGGTCGACCCTGAACCAGTCACCCGAGCCGGCCGTGACATGGC
Organism: Viscum album; assembly: GCA_963277665.1. Classification (NCBI taxonomy): domain Eukaryota; kingdom Viridiplantae; phylum Streptophyta; class Magnoliopsida; order Santalales; family Viscaceae; genus Viscum; species Viscum album. The sequence goes on from OY728140.1 coordinate 662,428,817, forward strand.
CCGAAGGGCGTTCCCGATCCCCACGGGCTGGAAACTAGTGCCGGGAATCAAAAGTAAATAGGTGGGAACGATTTGGCCCAAAAGAAAAAAAAATTATGTAGCAGAAATAAATGGAAAAAATGCAAGAAAAGAAAGAGCAACCATCAATGCCACTAACCTGACCACGACTAAAACTCCACGTGACCCCTTGGGTCACCTTCCAATACCACAACCAACGTCTCTCAAGAGAACAACTGAATCTGGAACCTTCAACAGAACTAAAAACAAGAAAACACTATAGGTGTGAGTTTTAAAACTCAGTAGGCAGGCCCGAATAATTCTATTCCCAATGCACATACTAATAAATAATTTTTTTTTTCAATTCCAGGTTTGAACTAATTTATATAAAATACGGTTTCCACACACTTTCATTTCTAAAACAAGTAACAGTTCTTTGCCCTTTTTATATACATATTTAAAAACCGCTTTCTTTCAAGACCACTTTCCAAAACCATTTTACTCTTTAAAAACCAATTTAGAAAAACATGGTCAAGCCTTTAATTTCAAATACGCCCAGGTAATTTCATGAACCGTTGCACATGTCTTCATCCACTTTCATTCACACGCACCAACATGCACTTTCCACGCATCCTCTCACATGTGCGAACGTTCATAAGGAGTACCTGAGGTTTCACCCCAAACCATTCTCAAACACTTTCTAATCAAAAACCAGTTTTTCCAAACCAAAGACTTTCAGTTTTAAAACCCATTTTATAAATTTAAAGTCATTTAAAAGAAATCAATCCCATTTTCAAAACCCCCTTTATTTTCATTTCCAAAATCCCACTAACACCAACCAGAATGAAAAAAATGACACTCAACTTGAGTCAAACCACCGGAGTGAGGGACTAGCGGTCACACCTAACCTGGCGACATGGAAGTGGGTCATGCCCCAATTAAGCTTAAACAACTAGGAGGAATTAAAACCGTGTACCCAGACTCCACATGGGTCACTACTCCATGTGAGATCACGATGTAACATCGGTTTACCTCCGTTGTCATCCCTCAATACAAAACAAACCAGAATGAAACAAAGACTCAATTCCCGGACTATCTCTGGAGACTCGAGGCGCGGAATGGGAAAGGGTTCATGACATCCTTCCCGTATCAAACTCTCGAGTCCCTACAATCCGAATCTCCATCTACCGGACATCTCAAATAACAAGGGCCTTCTCTGATACCATTTTGTCACGAACCAACCCGGGTCGACCCTGAACCAGTCACCCGAGCCGGTTCGCGACATTTCCCGAAGGGCGTTCCCGATCCCCAAGGGCTGACAACTAGTGCCGGGCATCAAAATTAAGCAGGTGGGACCGATTTGGTCCAAAGGATAATAAACTAAAAAACGGAAAATAAAATACAACAAAAATGATTAAAGAAAGAGCAATCAACAACACTACTAACCTGACCACGATCCAAAATCCAAGTGAACCCATGGGTCACTCTCCAATACCACAACCAACATCGCTCAAGGTGAACAACTGAATCTAGAACCTACAACAGAACTAAAAACAAGAAAACACTATAGGCGTGAGTATTAAAACTCAGTAGGTAGGCCAGAATAATTCTATCCCAATGCACATACCAATAAATAAAGAATTTATCGATTACAGGTTTGAACTAAATTATATAAAATATGGTTTCCACACACTTTCATTTTTTTTAAAACAAGTAACAATCCATTTCCCTTTTTAATTTAGTACAAGTTTAATGTTGAAAGAACAGGTGCATTGCATTTTTGAAAAATTTTGCGAACAATTTAGAAATCCAAACTTTAGTTGTTAGTCAAAAAGAGAATCACACACAACACACACTAAGGGAAATGGTAAAAGTGGCACACATGGGGTCAGCAGCTGAACTCGACCTCTCAATCATCCGCCACACATAAATAAACACTAAAAGAAACATGGGTCGAACATAGGAGATCGTGAACAATCCCGAACGTACTATACATCTAACTCACCCTGAAGGCATGCCCTAACTCGATGACATCATAACGCCCTAATGCCTGACAAAGCCCTTCATTGCCTAACCGAGGGGCACAATACCCATAGCAGCAATAACTCAGTATTCCCCTGCTATGGGGCCACTAGCCAGTGCGTAATCTAAACTAGTGCAGCAATCGTTCTCAGAAGATTCACTCACTATGTCAGGTTCCCATGGCAACACATACAATAAAAAGGGGTGCGTCCACAATTTAAATCAATTAGTCACGATGAAAAAACATCACATACAACCCACGCAATCAACGCACACCAAAGATCACCCCGAGTGGGTTTTCCAAAGCAATCTATTTTATTAAAATGCCAAACAGGCCTTCACCAATTTTAAAACAAAACCTCATTTCTCAAGAAAAGCTTAAAACACTTGTTCAGAATAAATCATTTATCTTTAAAACTAGAAGTACATTTGAAATACCGTTAATTATATTTAAAGTCCAAACTTGCATTCTTTCAAAACTGGGGGTCCGCCAGTCAAGAAAATGTCACAAGTGTTCGGTATAAAATAAACAACTCTTTTCGCACTAAATAATAATTTAAAGTTTTATTATCTAATATTATTTGTAATTCATTAAAAATTAATAAAACAACAAGCAATTAATAAATTCTAAATCTAAAGGTAAGCGCAATGGGGGACCTAGCTCAGCTCGCAGTCCAAACGCAATAGCGTGTCATGCCTCGCACAGATGCACAAGCAAGCATAAGCTGGTGACCTTAATATCGTGGGGTTACCTTGAAAACGCACTGCAACAATCACACAGTAACTAAAATTACACAAACACATACCGAAAACAATCCAAACAAGCCAACAAGACGAAAGAACCACCTCGACACAATTTTAAAACACTACCCGCACCATTGACATTATTTACCAAACCACTTCACAAACATCATACACACCACATGATTAAAGCACTAAACCATTTGAATAATTTATAAAACATCCGTGGATGGTGAAACCAAGGTTCACATCAAAACACACTCAGTTTCACATAATAAAACACTTTAAAATAAAACACACAACATCATCACACCAAAACACGACTCAACACCTAACAACCAACCCATAAAACATTTTATAAAACAACATACCCATTTTCACACACAAAACATCACCGCTTTTTATAAAAACCCTCTTTTCAAATTACACACACCAAAACTTAATCAAAAAAATCTTTTATGACTCTCTTCACATCGATGCTAAAACAAAACACAACTGCAATGTTTGTGAAATGAAAATAAACAATTCCACATGGTTGTTCGCTCAAAACACGCACATACAATAAATACATATCAACATCAATTAAAAACTTTATCTGCATAAAAAAAACTAATTAATATAAATGCTAAACTAATTTAAGATGAAAATTAATTCATAAACAATCTCTAAACGCATAAAAATGCTACTTAGCAAAACAAATATATATTAAATATCAAACAAAACCAGATTCGCACCACGCAACTAATAAATAACATGGTAAAATAATTAAACTCACAAATTAATTCTCAAAACAAAAGTCATACACGGAAACACCTACCTCGGACGTTGACAGACCACCCGAAAAAGGTGGGAACCCTCATTCGCACTCCAACCACACCTGCGGGAAAGCAAAACCACCACACGCAATTAAAATCAAACCAACTAAAAAAAGGATTTACCCCTAAACGGTGAGAAAATCGCATGAATTATATCTCGTCTAATAGGGTTAGGCCAAGATGAGGAGAACCCTCAAAATTGAGGAAGAATTTTACCGGAGGAAGGGTTTTCTGGTGCGGTGAGGCCGACGCAAGGAGGAGTCGGCCTAGCCGAAGCGCGGAAAGCTGGAGACGTCGCTGGCCGGAGCAGGCAAGGGGACAGCTGAGCGCAACCGGGTGTGCACAAAAGGGGGGCGGGTTCGCATTGCAGACCTGGGGTGGCCGAATCGCCGGAGCAAAGAGGCTGGGCTTCAAGAGGTGGGGTGAGGGCTTCGGCGCGGCGAGGGATGGAAGAAGGCAGGCGGTGATGGGAAGCCGGCAGGGTTGGGGGGGGGGGGGGGGTGTGGTGGCGATGGTGGGAAGAAGAGGGGGGTCGCATGGGGCGGTTGTGCCGGAGGACAGGGGAGCGCTGGGCACGTCGGCTGGGTGAGGCCGAGGGGCGCCGCTGGGAGGAGGAAGTGTCGGACGGGGGAGGCGGTTAGCATAGGGAACAGAGGGGAGGTTATGGCTGTGCGAGGAGTGGATAGAAGAAGGTGGGCGGCGAGAGCAGCGACGACAAGAGGTGCTGGGAGCGGAGGCCAGGGCACGAGCAGGAGAACCCGGGAGAAGGGTGGGGACTGCGTGAAAGAAGAAAAAAAGAAAGGGGGAGAGGAGATTTGCGCCTGCGCAGCGCCGCCAGGGAGAAGGGGCGGGGGATTGGGTAGCTAGGGATTGCTTGTTATTTTTTTTGGAATAATAATATTATTACATTAGTAATAATCACAATAATAATAATAACGGAATAATTATAATGATAATAACAGAATAATTATAATAATAATTACAATGATGATAATAATAATACCAACAACAACAACAACAACAACAACAACAATAATAATAATAATAATTCAGGTAACAATTATAATAATAATGACAATATTGAGCAAATGCACGACACCTGGGCGAGTTGTGTGGCTACCGCCAACCATGTGGTGGCCGCACACAGGTCCGAAACCAACTAAAAACGTTAAACTTCAACAATTTTAAAACGGGACTCAATCCAAACCTCGGCGCGAGAACCCGAAACTAAGATATATTAAATTGATAATTAATTAAAAAAAGTTGGGGTGCGACAGTAAAAGATATGAAAGGAATATTTTGTCGTTTTTTCGTACGAGGTACTTATTGACTTTTCCGACAAAAGCACAAGAAGAATGATTTTTTAACTTATACGGCATGAATGGATTTTTAAAACAATATTTCCAAGAATCTTCCTTTACAATTTTTCAAGTTTATTTTTAATCAACTTCTTTTAGTTTAGAATTTTATGACATATTAAGAAATGAAAAGTGTTTTTGAAGTAGAAAGGATATTTTCCTCAAGAATGGAGTTCATGTGTTTTATCAAAATTCTTTTCCATCTAAGATAATAAAGGGTTCTGTTTTTATCCCTATTATTGCATTTATTTGATTATGTTGTGAAGGAATTATTTTTATGAATTCCTTTATCTTATATGAATTGTTTTATGATGTCACGATGCTTAAGATTCCAATTTTTATTACATGGGTTATGCTATGATGTGTGGTTTATGATTTTGTGGCACACATAAGAATGGTATCATTATGAGATGGGTGGGACCTATATCTCCCTCCAATGCATTGGGTAAAGATTTTATATCTCATGAGATAGATATGGCTGGAACGGCAGGTTAAACCGGTTCAGTGAAACATGACTTTAATGAGGAGAGAACTCGGTTCAGAAATGGACATTGTCCACTAAGATAGTCGTGGCAATGAGCCTTGACTAATAAGAAATGATTCTCTATGATTATGTGTGCAAGACACAGAGTTTCATGTTTTATGTTATGATTATTGGGATTACATTTCACTACTATGATTTATCCCATGTTATGAGATTATGATTTCTTTTGCAGGTTAAGATTTCCAAAAGTTATGTTCTTATGCATATGATGCGATTGCTATTTCTTTTGTTTAACCTTAATGAGCATTTGAGATCACCCTTTTGTATGTTTTCTTTCCCCAGGTCAGGAAGAAGGTTATTAAGTAAGATATGCCAAAAGAGACTATAGATATGATGAAATAAATGGGAGACATTGTAGACGCTTTATGAACCAGTTGTTTATGTTTCCCAGTTTCTAAGGACACTATACCTATACGGTCCTTTCCTGGTTTTGTTATATGTTGTAATAAGTGTGCTTCAATTCTGATGTAATAACAATGTATGTAAATTATGGGTCATTATAGGTGGTATTAGAGGAAAGTTATTGTCAACCTTTGGAAACTATTATGTGAAAGCCTTAGTAAGAACCCTAAGGATAAGTCTAAGCATAGAACGCAATCTTAGTGTTTTAGAAATGGCCACGAATAACCTAGGATAGGACCTTATGTGTGAAATTTTATTCTTGATTGTGTGGTTTTCCTATTATAATTAGTGTTGCTCAAACTATTCTTCTTGATTTTAGTCAATGGCTGGAACCCGAAGGAATCGTGTTAATGCGGAATGCGACAGACAATGCAATGATTGTCCCCCTGAGCAACCAAATGTTATGGGAGCTGGAATGAAAAATATTGTAGCCATGCTCACACAACTTTCTCAAGCTATGAATCATGCAGGACTTCCAAACGAGAAAAGGAAAGAGCAAAATTCTATTGAATCCTTCATGAGACAGCGTCCACCTTCATTCAGGGTCTAGTGATCCATTAGTTACTGAACGATGGATTAGTACTACTGAAAAGATATTTTCACTTCTTCAATGTTCTGAACATGATAAAGTCATCTTAGCAGTGTATCGTTTGGAAGGTGATGCTGATCAATGGTGGAATCTTATTAAGAATACGAGGCAAAGGGGTGAAATTGAGTCCATGGAATGGGACGAGTTCAAGACCTTATTTTTCAATAAGTACTTCCCTCGTATTCTCCGAATAAAGATGGAGAAAGAGTTTCTTAAACTGAAGAAAAAGGATGATGAATCTATTGGTACCAATGAAGAAAATTTTACAAGACTTGCAAGGTACGCTTCTGGTATTATTATCCAACCTTAGAGTAAGATCGATCGATTCTTTAGTGGCTTAAAACAAAGTCATCTAAGGTCATTAGACATAAGGGACTTCAATAGCTACGAGGAAATCGTTCGATGTGCTCTCAATGTCAAGATGGAGATTGGAGTATCCCATCAGTCATATGGGTTTGATAAGAAGAGGAAAATTGAATTCAAAGTAAAATCTAAAGAGCACACTGAAAAGAAGATGAGCTTTCCCTTATGCACAAAGTGTGGAAACAAACATTGATGGAGTTGTCTTAAAGGGACGAGTAAATGTTTCAAATGTTGAAAGGAAGGTCATCAGGCATTTGAATGATGCAATGATGAGAAGAAGATGTCTAATGATGCAATCAAATGAAGGGATACAGAGAATGAACCTAATACACTTCAATGTTTCAAATGCAAGGAGATGGGTCATTATTCCAATCAATTCCCAAATCCAAGGGTTAATGATGATGGTTGACGTCAACAAACTCTTAAGGCTAATGACAAAGGAAAGTCACATGCAATTTTTATCAGCTATTTGGAGTACGATAATGATGTGGTGAAAGGTACACTTACCATCCACTCTAAAGTAGAAAATGTTTTATTTGATTCTGGATCCACCCACTCTTTTATTTCTGAAGAATTTTCTATGGATATCACCGTATTACCTCAAAAATTAGATGGTGAGTTAGCTGTGACATCCTCTAATGGCACAACAGTCGCATCAAAAGTTTATAATTCTTCTCCGATCGATGTTTGTGGGAAAGCGCTTCCTGCAAATCTTGTGATCCTTCCTATAGTGGAATTTGATGTGATTCTTGGCATGGATTGTCTTTATTTATATGGATCACATATCAATTTCCAGTGAAGGGAAGTCACATTTCATATTCCAGATCAACCTATGATCGTCTATCAATGCAAGGATGAACATAACCTTCTAGTGGAAATTTTTTACATCTTATGGTTCTTTATTCCACTAAATGAAGGTTATTTATCTCAAATGGTTGGTGAGAAACTCACGATTAAGAATATGCCCATTGTACGGGAGTTTGACGATGTCTTTCTGGAGGAATTACCACGTCTTCCACCAAATCACGAAGTTGAGTTTTCAATAGAACTCGTACCAGGTGCTTTGCCTATTTCAAGGACACCTTATAGAATGGCCCCAATTGAGTTGCAGGAATTGAAGAAGAAACTCCAAGAAAATATTGATAAGGGATTCATATTCCCTAGTGAGTCACCTTGGGGAGAACCTATTCTATTTATTATGAAGAAAGATGGATCAATGAGACTCTGCATTGATTATCGAGAACTTAACAAGATCACTATCAAGAACAATTATCATGTCCCACACATTGATGACTTATTTGACCGACTATGCAGAGCTCAATACTTTTCCAAGATTGATCTTCGTTTAGGGTATCATCAACTAAGGGTCAAAAGGGAGTATATACCAAAGACGGCTTTCCGTACAAGGTATGGACACTATAAATTTATAGTGATGCCATTTGGTCTTACTAATGCCCATGCTATCTTCATGGATCTGATTAATAGAGTCTTTAGAGACTATCTTGATCAGTTTATGGTATTATTTATAGACGATATTCTTGTCTGTTCAAAGAGAAAGGAAGAACATGAAGATCACTTGAGAATTAAATTGAAGACCCTAAGAAAGGAGAAGATTTATGCCAAATTTACCAAGTGTGAATTTTGGCTTCAAAAGTTGCATTTTTGGGTCACATAATCTCAAAAGAGGGGATATCTATGGATCCAGCAAAAACAGAGGTTATCAAATGATGGTCGAGACCAACAATAGTAACTGAGATCCGAAGTTTTCTTGGTTTGGATGGGTATTATTGACGTTTTGTGAAATATTTTTCATGATTATCTAATCCACTCACCAAGTTGACTCGGAAAGGTGTTAAGTTTGTCTGGACGGAGGAATGTAAAGAGAATTTCAAGGAGTTGAAAAGAAGGTTATCCAGTGCACCTGTTCTCACCCTGCCTTATAGTGGAGAATGGTTTGTGATCTATAGTGATGCATCCAAGAAGGGATTGGGGTGTGTTATTATGCAAAATGATATGGAGATAGCTTATTCCTCATGACAATTGAAAATACATGAGAAAAATTACCCAACTCATGATTTGGAGTTAGCTGCGGTAATCTTTGCATTAAAGATTTGGAGGCATTATCTTTATGGAGAAAGGTGTGACATTTATACTGATCATATAATTTAAAAGTATATTTTCACACAAAAGGAGCGGAATATGCGCCAAAGAAGATGGTTGGAGCTGATTAAGGATTACGACTACTCAATCCATTACCACCCTGGGAAAGAAAACATGGTGGTAGATGCATTAAGTCGACAAGACCATGCCAGTTTATCCATGATGAGGATCACAAAAGATCCAATTTTTATGGATTTACAAAGGATGGATCATGGAATTATAATAAAAGGGGAAAAATCATATCTTTCTCAAATTAATGTTCAACCATATATACATGTGAAGATTAAAGAGGCACAAAAAGAAGATGTCGAGTTACAAAAGAAGGTGAGAAATGTTCCTGAATTCAACCTTGATTTTGATGGGATAATAAAGTTCATGAATCGGGTTTGTGTTCCTCCCATCCACGAATTAAAGAAGGAGATGCTGGATGAGGCTCATGGTTCTTCATTCTCTATTCATCCTGGGAGCACGAAGATGTATAGGGACCTGAAAGAGTACTTCTGGTGGGATGGAAAGAAAAGAGATGTTGCTGTATATGTCTCTCAATGTTTGGTTTGTCAGCAAGTTAAAGCTGAGAGACAGAAGTCTAAGGGGATGTTACAACCATTACCCATACCCGAATGGAAATAAAAAAAACATCACTATGGACTTTGTCACAGGACTTCCTAAAACATCCAAAGGCAATAATGCTATCTGGGTCATAGTTGATCGTCTTACAAAGTCTACACACTTCATCTCTATTAGAGAGGATTTCCCTCTGGATCAGCTTGCCATGATATATGTGAAGGAAGTGGTAAGATTTCATGGAGTACCAATTTCTATTATATCTGATCGGGATCCGAGGTTTACCTAAAAGTTCTGGCAATGTCTTATGCATACTCTGGATACAGAGTTGAGTTTTAGCACTACTTATCATCCTCAGATAGACGGTCAGTCTGAGAGAACAATTCAAACTCTAGAAGATATTTTTAGAGCTTTCTCTATGGATTTCAAAGGTGGTTGGGATCAACACCTACCTTTGGTGGAATTTTCTTATAATAATAGCTTTCACTCCAGTATTCAGATGGCTCCTTATGAAGCTCTCTATGGAAAGAAATGCCAGACTCCAACTTGCTGGGATGAAGTTGGGGAAAGAAAGGTATTAGGACCTGATCTTGTTGATGAGATGGTAGAAAAGGTCATATCTATTCAACAACACATAAGAGAACCTCAGAGTCAACAGAAAAGTTATGCCGACAACCGAAGAAAATACTTAGAGTTTGAAGTGGGTGATAAAGTGTTCTTACGAATATCTCCTAGGAAGAGAGTAATGAGATTTGGAAATAAGGGAAAGTTGAGCCCTATGTATATCGGTCCTTTCGAAATACTGGATCGTGTTGGGAAGGTAGCTTACCAATTGGTGCTTCCACCGAATCTCTCTCAAGTTCACGATGTGTTCCATGTATCTCTCATGAGAAAGTAGATACCTAATCCTTCACATGTACTCAGCTGAGAAGATGTACCACTGTAGCAAGATCTTTCTTATGAAGAACAGTCGATAGAGATTCTGGATCATAGAGAAAAAGTCATATGAAACAAGACCACTCGATTGGTGAAATTTTTATGGAGGAACCACCAATTAGAAGAAGCTACATAGGATCTTGATGATATTATGAGGGAGAGTTATCCTCATCTATTTGTTACAAAGTGACGAATTTCGAGAGCGAAATTAATTTTAAGGGGGTAGAATGTAACACCCGAGAATTTTATGAGAAATTTTTTGTTTTTATATTATATATATCATCAAAGGAATCTTTCACTACACACAACAATAGTTTGGCTTTCTTTACATGCAACCGCAGCCTTCCTCGATAGCTTGCGTCGTACGCAATACCGAATTTCACTAAACAATAATATGCTATTAAAATATTATTAAAACTAGCCGTTATGAATAGTAATAACCACTTTTTAAAATTTTATAAATTTTATTTTTCAAAATGGACTTCATTTTTGGATTCGGAATATCGAAATTAGCCTAGGGTGAAATTTTTATATTTTTCTGAAAACCTTCAATTTTTGATGAATAGTGAAACCACTAAGTGGTAGTTAAAAAAACTGAATCTTTCAGAAAACTTAATTTTACCACTTTTGTGAGTGGAATCTAAAAAATCCAAGAGACGCGGTTGATGTCAATAAGTAAAATGTGGTTCAATGAGATGAAAATAATTTTTGGTGAATAGTAAATTTTTACTTTTATTTACCACGGTTTAAAGTAAATAGGGTAATTAAGGGAAAAAATGATATTATTATTACCCTAACACATGTCATAATTCTATTAGATAAGTGTAATTAGACCAAAAAAAACCTTAGGAATAAAATATGACCATTGAGGCCAACATGGATTAGATTAGGACATTTATTAATAATTTATTTAAAGAATGGTTAAAATAGTTAAAATCAATGTTTAATAAGAAAATAATTTTTAATATAGGGTTATACATAAGATAAATTCGACTATAAATAATCATTAGAAAGATAAAAATATTTTCTACATAATGATATTTTATTTGTAATTTTTAGACTTTAAATAAGTTAATTTATTTATGACACAAAGATGATGCAGTAATTATCTTATTAATGATATATTGACATAATTGATGTTATAAATACCCAAATAAATGTAATTTGAGACTTTTTATGAATTACAATAATTTTATAGTTTAATATGACATGTTAGTATTGATTTAATTAACGTTTTTCGAACTAATAATTCTGTTATGATTTTCCCAAAAATCAATTACTAAATAGTGTCAAAATTGACATAAAATAGTTTTTAAAACAAATATTATATTAGTAATTGTTATTTTATTCCTAAAAATATACGGTTCGGCCAAATGACTTATATAAGGTTATATATATTAATAATAAACAACTTGGAGTTCGTTTGGCTGCTTATAGTAAGTTTATTAACCTTATAGTATAAGAACACAAGAAGACACGGTAAAAGTAAAATTATTTTACTTAATGTTAAATCTAATTGATAAGGTTAAAATAGGAACCTAAACTTCTCTAAATTCTATTTGATGATAGTATTTCGACCCATCCCCACCTTATCTTAGAAATAAATCATTTTGGAGCTATTTAAAACCGAATTTCACTTTTTAATAAAATAATAGTTTTTGTTATTCCAAAGGTGCCCCTCTCCTCCCTTATAAAAGGGCACCTCCTCCCCCTCTTCCTCACACCACTTTGAGCCTTAAAGATCGGCCAACCCCTGCCCATTTCCTGACCATTTATCCTCTCCACTTCCCTAGAGACATCCTAGAGGTCCTGGTCTTCTTCAAAGACCAATTTTATTTCCCTAAAAAGAGATCTCAATGAGGCGCTTAAAAGAAGAGGTAATGTCCGATTACCAATTCTTTCAACTTTATTTATTCTTCCACTTCTTCTTCCTTAGTTGTTTCATTATGAAGTAATAACATAAGTATCACTCATATACAGATATGTCATTATAAGTATGAAACAACCCTATTTCACCATCTATCCATCCTACAGAAAATGAAATCACCGCGCGTGCGTACGTACGGAATACTGTCTCCACGCCGTGGTGTAATCTATTTTACACCACCACCATAGTTGGATGGGTATAATGGTGTAAATAATGACTATATATGACTATTATAAAGTTACATTGATTCTGAAATAGTATACATACACTCCAATACAATTCCACGATCATGGGAATGATATCGTCGCTCGTGCATACGTAGGGAATACCGTCTCCAAGATGTGATGCGACTCGTTCTACATGATCTTCATTTCATAATGATTATATAAATGAATTGAGTGAATAAATATGATACATATTACACTAATACCATTCTGGAAATGAGGTATCTATAACCTAAAAATAAGTATACGATTTTATTCGATAAAACACGCACAAGAACAAAAAGTAATAAACACCCGAATAAACAAGTAGTAATAAAATATTACTAATAAGAAGATAAGAATATGACCATATATGATATCATAAAAATATGTATGATTCTGGAATAAGTCAATAACATTATTTAAATCATTATACACGATGTTCGGACACTTACGAAGCACATCAGACCTAAGGTAAGGTAAAATATCACAATCTCCTTTTAATCCGAGATTGTTTATACTTTGGTATTTACTGGGGTGTATTTTATCATCCACATCCATGTTTCCTCAATATTTAATATTTATATCCTTATAAAATAGTTTATATCCAATTTTACACTTTGGTGAGTTCTTAGTAAAATATTTGAAAGGAATCTTTTGTCATTTTTTCGTACGATGTACTTTTTGACTTTTCCAACAAAAGTACGAGAAGAATGTTTTTTTAACTTATACTGCATGAATGGATTTTTAAAACAATATTTCCAAGAATCTTCCTTTACAAGTTTTCAAGTTTATTTTTAATCAGCTTCTTTTAGTTTAGAATTGTATGACATATTAATAAAGGAAAAGTGTTTTTGATGTAGAAAGGATATTTCCCTCAAGAATGGAGTTCAAGTGTTTTATCAAAATTCATTTCCATATAAGATAATAAAGGGTTCTGTTTTTATCCCTATTATTACATTTATTTGATTATGTTGTGAAGGAATTATTTTTATGAATTCCTTTATCTTATATGAATGGTTTTATGATGTCACGATGCTTAAGAATCCCATTTTTATTACATGGATTATGCTATGATGTATGGTTTATGATTTTTTGGAACACATAAGAATGGTATAATTATGAGATGGGTAGGACCTATATATCCCTCCAATGCATTGGGTAAAGATTTTATATCTCATGAGATAGACATGGCTGGAACGGTAGGTTAAACGAGTTCAGTGAAACAGGACTGAAACGAGGAGTGAACTCGGTTCAGAAATGGACTTTGTCCACTAAGATAGTTTTGGAAATGAGCCTTGACTAATAAGAAATGATTCTCTATGATTATGTGTGTATGACACAATGTTTCATGTTTTATGTTTTGATTATTGGGATTATATTTTACTACTATGATTTATCCCATGTTACGAGATTATGATTTATTTTGCAGGTTATGATTTCCAAAAGTTATGTTCTTATGTATATGATGTGATTGATATTTCTTTTGATTAACCTTACTGAGCATTTGAGCTCACCCTTTTGTATGTTTTCTTTCCCCAGGCCAGGAAGAAGGTTATTAAGTGAGATATGCCAAAGAGACTATAGATATGATGAAATAAATGGGAGACAATGTAGACGCTTTATGAACCAGTTGTTTATGTTTCCCAGTTTCTAAAGACACTATACCTATACGGTACTTTCCTAGTTTTGTTATATGTTGTAATAAGTGTGCTTCAATTCTGATGTAATAACAATGTATGTAAAGTATGGGTCGTTATACTAGGTGTAGAGAGTATTTCTAGGGGAATGGTTTACTATCTACTCTGATCACAAGAGTATCAAGTATATCTTCTAATTGAAGGATATGAAACTGAGATAGTGGTAATCGATGGAGTTCCTCCAGGACTATGACTTTGACGTGTTCTACACTCTAGGGAAGGTAAACATAGTAGCACACACACTCATCAGGGTATGTTGTACTTTAATGATTATATTACATTTAGGGACATCGGGGAGGAGATAGAGGATCGATAGGGGTGAGTCCTCTGTGGGCGGTCGATCCATATAGTTTGAGATTGGTGGAAGAATGAGAACCATCAAGAGAGAACATGGAAGTAGGAGGTTAAGATTTGTGATAAGTACCCTCATTTTCTTTATTTTTCATAGTTTTGGATTTCAGGGATGTAAAGCCATATGGTGGGAATAATTTAATGTCCCATAAATTATGTATATATTTTTTAAGTATATGGAATTATTATGAGACTGTGAAAATTAACATCATGTGAATCTGAGGCCCGAAGTTTCCTGAATGATCCGTCGAAAAATTTTAAACATTAAATATTACACCTGTGTTGTTTTCCTAAAAAGGTGTAATAAATATTAAACGAGTGATCGAATTATAAATCCAAGGGATCCTTTGCATTCAGGATGGCAGGTTTATAATTTGCACGACCTATGTTTTTTGGCGCAAGCCTCTTGTGAGAAAAATAAAAAATGGCATAACCGTAAATAAAATAATAAAATAAAATTATTGTATTTTTCAAACGATTATAACTCCCAAATGGGTACTCGTATTAAAAATTCAATACCACGACTGAACTCATGAAGGTATTCTTTCCTCAGGCAGATCCTATCCTTGGACGGTGCGGGCCAACAATGAACGTTAGTTTTTGGCCATAAATAATATAATTAATTAAAAATTGTTTTAAGATTTAATTATTTAACTCCTATACGGTAAATCAGATTTGAAATACGAGAGTACTATTGTTCTCATGAGGGTGTTTTTCCCTTAGGCAGATCCCAACCTCAACCATCATGGGTCGAGCGTGACTGTTAATAGTTTTTGAACTTTTTTTAAGGTGAGATTAGTAAATGTGCGGGTGACGATTTCTATATTTTGAAATGGTGCTCAGATTAAAAATCTAAGGCCACAATTGAATTACTAGCATCAAGACTCACTTAAGGGAAGGTTAACATTGATAAAAAAGTGTCAAAGAAAAGATAATTTATTAGACATTATAAAAATGATAATAAAATAACTAAAGGTTATTTTATTTTTCTTTTTTCTACCATTGGAAAAATAGTGGTGAGACTGTAGTGAAAATTCAAAACATTTAATGGATGGACTATTATGTTGTGAAGCTGCACATTTGGGAGCTATAATGGGGTTGGTAACCAAACCATTGAGAGATTTAAGAGGTTCCTTAATTAAACTAATTAATGAACCTCATTAATTGTGCGATGCATTAATCTTCACCTTCCCATATATTTAATTTGAGCTCGGGTTTTCATTTTGGTAGAACTATTAGAGGATGGTTGGACGAAGTGTCATCACCCTTCCGCTTCGATGAATATCATGATAAAGCGATGGTCATTGGTGGAAATGATGGGCAATGTAAAATGATGAAAAACACCTTTGGACATGGACACTCCTCCCCCTTCTGCTATGCCTTTAAAAAAACTCAATGTAAGGATTTTTTTTAAATCCAATTGATTTTATTAATTCAAAACCTCGTTCTAGAAAAAAATGAAAAACATGGATCAACCAAAACGAGATGATCTGTGATTCGTATGAAACTGCATATGGTTGTTTAGAGAAAATTTTGAATGTGGTTAATCATTATCTATGTGATGTATCATTTACTACCCACTTGATATGATGCAAATGTGGATAACATGGGCCAAGAAAAGAAGCCCCAGACACTCCACTGCTTCAGTTTTTACAGCATTCTTTTGAGGAGGTTTTTCAACTCGATGGAATCCTGAATCTAGGAGCCAAACATTGACGGAAACATCCCAGGAGCCCCATAGGCACAATTAGAAGGGAAAACCGACCAATGGAGCTCACCCCTGTGGCCCGTGGAAGCCCCACCGGAAACAGGCGGGTGACGGCGGCTGCCGGCTCTCTCTTGCCGTGAAAAATAGGTGGTGCCTAGAGGCCCAGCGATAGACAGTAGCAGTGGCCAGAATTTTCTGGCCATGGCGGCAACAGGTGGCCTGCCGTCGTGTGCTACAGAGGTAGATCACGGCTTCGACCCGTGATGGAGGGGACCACACCCCATGTTCCCGCTGACAGGGGTGTGGTGCCACGTGTCACGACTGTTACAAAATTAATGGACTTGTATCCATTCATGAGGGGGAGTGACCTCTATGTGGGTTGTGCCCTGCTGGCGGGATGGGCTAGTCCTGCAGCCCAATGGGCCATGCCTAGCCAAGGTGGGTAGAGCCAATCCTACAACCCAGCGGGCCGATCCTGCCATGACCTAGCTTGTTCGAGCCGACCCAGCCACTTCGGGCTGAGTTAGGTCGGACCCAGGTCGGACCTGGACTAGGTTGGGAAAACTTGAACCGGGTCAGGTCATCCTAGGTCAGGGCGGGTTGGGTCAGTTTGACCAGGTCGGACCGGACCAGGACCCATTTTGGCCCTGAAACATTTAAAAGGCCGTATCTCAAAAACCAGACATCTGTTTGACGAACCGTATGCGACAATGGAATTTTTGGAACAAGATGGTATTTTTGAAATACTCCACCTATGTTTTAGAGAATTTGGTAGTATGACTAGGTTGGATCGAACCTGAATCCATTTGGGACCTTGGTAAAAAAATGCTTATAACTCACAGACCGAGCGTCCGAATGACGCATCGTCTGTCACGTTGGAACCCTTACGACATGTCGTTCCTTTGGGTTACTTCTTTTTGGAACATTTTGGAAGTTCAGGAATGACCGATATCTTGAGAATAATAATATATGGAACTCAAGCACACCAAGTGCAAAGAATCTTGTGGTTGACTGTTAATTGGAGATGGACCATATGTGGATCGACATCATACACACTCGGTGTGGATCACCATTATAATGACCCTGTGTGTATCAACATCATAGCCACCTGGTGTGGATCAACATCATAGTGACCCTGTTTCGATCAACATCCTAGCAACCCTGTGTGGATCAATAGTGCATGACCCTTGGGGACCATCCTTAAAGAGTCCCATCATGGATCAACAACATACGAACCTATGTGAATCGACAAGGGAACGAATTCGTCATAGTTCAACTTTTGGAACATCTTAATAGAATAAAATAATATTTCTTATGACTAATCTTCTTTATTCCAGATCTCTGAGTTGTATAGATGGTGTGATGTTTCTTTTGCTTTGTACTTTGTGATTGAGATCATGCTTTTTGGTTTTCCCTTTCTAAAATTTTGAGAGAACTTCAGGGGTCTTGGGATCTCTACAGAGTATTCTTATACTCACTATTGCACGGGCTTCGCCCACACCTTGTTATTTTTTGTGAATATGACAGATAGCTCGACTGAGTCTTGAGAAGTCCGGGCTATATGGTGCTCGGAGGTGATTGGAAGATGGTTCATGGAGGTGACATATTGACATAGAGAACCGCATGGATAAGCTATACCTACCCTTTAGGTAAGATCATTTCAGGACAACATTAGGAGTTTTTTTCCCTTTTTTCTTTATATCCAATTTAGTTGGACTTTTCTTCTGACCCTTTTACATTCAGTACTTACTTTTACACTCTGAGGTGGTTTTTGGTTATGGTTGCACATTTTTTCTTCTGTTGTGTTTTACTTGTGTAGAGTGTACCCTATCTGTGTGTGTATAGATTTGAGGAAATGCTTTCCCATTTTAAGGAAATTCCATTCTGGTGCTATTTCCCAACCCCTGGCCTATGGTAGGTGGGTTTGGGGTAGTCATGGGAGAAGCCCTTGTTAATGGTCCATGACATAAAAAATTATGAATCATGGGAGATATGTATTATTAATAATAAATCATCCTTTTAACATAATAAACCCTTATAAATAGGACACACAAATTAAATTTAAGGTATAAGGACATGGAAAATATCTATAAATTATAATGGGGAAACTCTCCTTTTAGTTAGCTATGATTATAAGGGTAGTTTTTCAGTTATAATAATAAAAAAGAGCTGTGAAAAAGAAGTAGGAAAACAATGTTATACAAAATGAATTTTGAAAAGTATAGTAAACTCTATGTATAACTAATCCAAGAACTAAGAAATAATTTTATAAAAGTTTTCCCAACATATTAATAAATAGATCTTCCATTATTCCTGTATTGGATGGGAAACTCTAATAACTACCAAATTCATGAAAATAATATGTTAATTGTTTCAATGAACATACTTTCATAAAAAATGTGGTCACTAGGTTTTTTGGTCATAAAAATATCAAAATGAGCATTGCATGAGAGGAAAGGATATTGGGCTCATCACAACTTTTTAAGGGGATTATTACCTATTACTAGTCTCTCTTACAAATTTATATAATATATATGCATCCTTCCCAAGTCTTAGTTCTATATTTAATACATCTATGCATGCAGAGAGTCATTAACTAGTGTTAATGTGAATTTATGTATGTATTATAGGTTTCATATATTTAAAATGTAACGATTCCTAATTTTATTATAATAAGGTTTAAATAAAAACAATAGATTAATTTCGAGTTTGTCATTATCCAGGGGGTGTTAATTATTGACAGTGTTATGATAGATTCCATGGAAATGGATTGCTACATATCTATAAGAAATGAATCATATCCCATATAGTTTAGTTCCACTAAATTAGGAATTTCATACATTTTATGTTCTTGTAAAGTGGATAGATCCTTTTAGCTTAATGTCTTATGGTACGGATGACAAAGTAAAAGATTCCTAAAAATTATTGGTGTGTGGATTATGTGTGAGTAACACTTTCTAGTTAACCTAAAAGAGAATATTCCCATTGGGGATATAATGGATATCCTAAGGAATATGACACTGTTATGAGTGGTGCAGATTCAGCTAGAATAAATTTATCACATAGAAAAAAATGAGGGTTTGTCCAGAATACAGAATAATGAAGGAAATATAGTGATATCTACAGTTAATATAAAACTATATATGGAGAATGGTTTATCAAGAATATGGACTGATGATGAGTGTTACTAGGAAATATGGATTAGGTATGAGCGATTCGTGAGCTCATAGAGAACATATCATTACAAGAAATGACAGAAGTGGTTATACAAATATTATGACCCTATGATTAAGGATATTAATGATCAATGATATTCGATTTGATCCTCTGGGAGGCATCCTACATATCCAATATGAAAAAAATAAAAGGAATTTCTATTAACGGTGATTACATTATGGTTATGTGATAGAAACATACCATACCATTTAATGACATATGATTAGGACACTATCATTAAATTTTAATCCATTACACTAGGAAATTGACTATATAGTTTAACATCATGCTGTAGGGTAGGTATCAAATTATATAAACATCATATTTCAGAGATTTAAATTTCATGAAAAGTGTGAAAAAGATGATTGAGTGGGAAATATTCATCTAATATGACTTTTAATCCCTAAAAAATAAGACATTTATGTGAAGGCATGGGGAGTTGGGGATTAAACTAAGTAATAATCTCGTACAAACTTCATCTTTTATATTGATTCATAGAGAGAGACAAGGAAGGGATACACCCATTTATTTTACCAGAAGGGTAGATTCAGATATTTCTCTATCTTTGGTTGCCTCACAATCTAATTAGACCCAGGTGTCCGCCAAGTTCCTAGGCCAATCACATTCAGGATGCATTTTTTCATGTATGATTTTAGGACTCTAGGATGGTCTTAGTAATGTTCCTAAGACGGGTTCCCTAGTTATAATTATAATTCATGATTTAAATTTTTTTTAGAGACCTAATTGTTAGAGAGGATGATCTAGAGAATCATTTAATAATGGGAAATGCATGATCTAAGTGGTAATGTTTTTTCATAAACAATAATAAATTCATGCATGCTTAATTATATTGGTGGAGGCTTAAAATTTTTCTTTTTTGGTTTCCCTAACAAAATATGACCACATATTTATTAAATACCCCCAACAAAAGCACAGATGGAATGAGGAGTTCAAAAAACCACAAAGAAGGTTGGTTTTCATGGTTGGTGAATGCGGTGAGCCTCCTCAATGATTTGGTTTGTGGTTAACATTTTCCTCCAAATGTATAGGAATAGAATGGGAAGATCCCTTGTATGATAGTATGTATGAGTCTGAGAAACATGGTAAGATTGAGAATGTGGGTAGTCATCCAAAGGGACAATTGAAGTGTTCATACAACATGATAGGTATGCGTGAAGAAAATATAACACCATGATAAATTCTACAGGATACTAGTTTTTATAAGCTACCTTATGATAGAGAAACATCATTCCTAAGAGATATGTAGAGGAAAGGTCCATGCATGGTTGTAAGGTGCGAAAAGGCATATGAGGTTGTGTTTCTTGTAGAGTGATGTGGCAAAGGATGCAATATTAGAGTGTGTGCAGATAGAAAATGTCAATGATTGAGGATAGTGAACCAACCCTCACATATCAATCATCACGGTGGAGATAGGTTATCATGGATCAGAGAGTCAATAATTAACTTATGAATAATTCCTCATACTCGATATATATTTATCCTATTTGTTTCTCTAATAGGAGTTATCCTTACTTAAAAAGTGGAAATGATTTTATTTGTTGGAAAACACATGTAAAAACTCTTCTAAAAATTTAATTTCTGAAATTGGGAGTGCATGAACATGGGGTGACTTCACTAGGTTTCCATGCATGAGGGTTATAGTTCCTTTGTCCCATACTCATGTAATTTTATTTGAAAATAAAATTATTTAGAAACTAGTTTTCAAATGAATTGAAGAGATAAAATTTTGACCATAGATAATTACAATATCTACAATAAATATTGAGTCACATACATTCGAAATATATTTTATATTTTAATTTTTTGATATTTAGGAAATATATTTAACTAACAAATACAATGTTGTTATAATCAAATTGAAACATTTTCTACTATAAGAAACTACTTATTCCATAATAATTCTTCAACATACCCAAAAAAATCTCTACATAAGCTATTTTTTGATATATCATTTGTAATAGATTTATTCATAACATGAGGAAATGAAAATAAAATAATGTGTCATATAAAAAAATTATTAAGTATCAATATAAGAGATCATAATTAATGATCATAAGTATGAATAATATGAGCTTAAATAATATGGACAAAATAGATAAAAATATATTTATATATTAGAATGAAAATTAATGAATAAAAAAACCATGGATGATAATGGAAATGAAATAACCACTTTGACAATATTAACTAGTTCCATTGAGAAGAAATTCATAATCCCAAACACCTAATTCCATCCCTGAATCCAATACATAATGATCTAAAACATCATAAACTTATCTTAAATTCCCAATTTTATGGATATATGTTTTATGTTTTGGAATCTCATAAAATACATATGCTAGTTTTTCTCATGAGACCCATCGATAAATATAGGGGATACATATAACAGGTCCCCACCCATTTCTAATTTATTTTAATGAATTTATTATATTAATGAATGGATTAATGGTAAAATAAAAAAACAATATTTGGTAGTAATCCATAAACATCTGCATAGAAATAATATTTATAACAATTTTAATGTTTTCCCAAATCAACAAATAAAATAAATATTTATTTAAAAATACCTCAAAATTAATTATCTAGAGAGATAGTGTAAGGGTAAGTCAAAAATTTCCCTAATAAAATTACAAATGGAAGATAATTGAACACTATTTAATTAATAAAATTAAATATTCAGTATTCACACTAATATATAATTGAAGGGAAAATAATTCCGATAACATAGAATGAGATGGAAAAACAAAACCAATTTTTTTTTCATGTGATTATCTCCCAATTAAAAATAATATAATATGAATTATAACAGAACACCTAGACAATATATTTGATACTAAGTTGTTTTGGTCCCAATTAGTATCAATATATCAACATGTGTTTGTAGGATAAGTCAGAGAGAGTTGTTGTTTCTTTGTTTTTAGAAACTTTATAATGTTATACAATGCTTCCTTGATCATTAGATTTTCTTACATTAGGTTTATTATATATATTAATGATTCAAGAATAGTTTATTCATGAATGTATATTGTAGATATTTTTAAATTTTAGGATTTATAATGTTAAATTTACCATTTAAACATTCTAATGATCATTAGAAAAAAGAAAATGAGATAGAGTAAATGTAAGGAACCAAACCCAGTTTCCCAAAGCCATCGCCTTATTTGGTTACATTTTCAGGATTAAAATTAGGTTTTATTCTGAAGAAACTAGTAGTATAGTAGTTATGAAAAAATTGATACATAGACAAGAAAAACATTACATTTTTAAAGGAAAAAACAACATATCAAATTATTTTGAAACACACTTAATATCTAGATTATCCATGAATGTCATTAATAATATAATTCATCAAAACCTAGGGAAAATAAAACATGTAAAAGGTGTGATATTAAATTCTCAATAAGGGTAAATAATATAGTATAATAATATATAAACATACATGGAAGGCATGATGAACAATTAAAAATTATTGAATTAAAAAATATACTTGAGAATAATATTTAATGTATAAAAACTGATTAAATAATTCCATAAAACATAATAATGGATAATCTACTTGAAGAATAAACACATGAACCATCAAATACTTGAATTATAACGTGGGAATGTGTAACGTGAGACATCATAACCATACTTTCAAGGCCTCATGCTAAGACACTAGTTTGTCTCACGAGACCTACCAAAGCACCGAAGGGATATAGAGGGCCCCCCATGACACATATAATGTCAAATTAATTCCTTATATTAATGGGGATAAACATAAATAATATATAAACTCATATTTAAACTAACATATGAAATGTAAATAACTTTTTCAAAACATTAAACATAGATAATACCCATTCAGAGTAAATAGCTAAATGGTTATAAGATAGAAGATACAAAATAAAACTAATAATAAACCATTCAATAAAATATAATAGATGATATCATAAAATATTAATCACAATAATACATAATAATCTATAAGAGTGTTGAAATAGATGAAGATACTTTTATAAAATCATTGAGTAATTGTTGAGAGAAATACTATTTTACATTGAGAAGAAGTGTTCTATGGGAAAACTATTTGTATAATACCAGAAGTGAATAAATATAGAATTTTAATAATAAAATGATTTATATTAGAAAGATAATGGTTTATAAAAACTGATTATAGAGTGCCCCTGTAAATAGGTAAGAATTTGAGAAATTCCCGTGAATTGAGTTTGTATTTTATGTAGAATTTTAGAAAAATCCATTTAAAAAATATAACTCCACATAAATGAAAGTAGTATTATGATTGGTTCACATATATAGAAAACTAAAACCAAATTTATTAGGACTACATATTAATAAATAATAATTTTAATGAGGTAAGTATAGAGTAAAAGTAACCCAAATGAAAATGAAGATTCGGGTAGAAAACCCTTACATTTTCCTTGAACATATTCTTCAATTAACCTTAATATACTGGATAATAAAATTAAATAAAAAAATTAATTTATTAAGAACCATATATATAAATATATTTTTATTAATTAATTTTTTATTAAGTTCATTTATGTTATTATTCATATGTTATAATATTTAATTCCATCATTCTAGAGTGTTCATTTCCTTGATTTCATGATCAATTTTCTTGATTATAATTAATGGAGTTAATGTGGAATGGATATAATTCTCTGTGATTGAAATTATATATTATTTATAAAAATTCATATGTTTAAATGGTTATATATATATATATCACTTTTTTACATTTTAGGAGGATTATTTATTAGATAGAACATTAGTGATAACCACTTAAGTTATTGTTGCGATATCTTGATTGTTATAAACATGTTTGTCGAATAAATTAGTATAATGTATATATAATAGGTACAAAAAATTTAATAGGTTATAATACATATATTATAGTGTGATTAAACTATAAAAACAGTTTGATGACCATTAAGTAATACGGTAATAGAAACTGAAAACCTTCCGTCCTTGAATGCGATAAATTAACACATCTCGGATGGTGTTTTCATTATTCGTATACAAGACGGGGAAATGAGAGAGGATTATTAATTATTAATTAATCATAATATTAATAAAGTAAATGTAAGGTACTATAGGTATCCTAACAATTGGATGAATTTAAGTGTGGAGAGAAAAATAAAATAAAGGAACTTTAAAGAAAAGGGAAGTTGAGAAATACGTTATGAAAATTCGGCAGCCTAACGACGCCACTTAAAATTTAGAAAAAATATTTTTATGAGAGAAATATGGCAATATCATATGTATTACATAATAGGGACACTAATGGGGATTTTGAATGACATATACCCACATAATCCAATTGAAATTAAAACAGATTAACATAAAAAGAGTCCTTGAAAAAAGAGAAGAGTGGTAGATTCCCTTACCTTATAGAGTAACATCTTAAATGTAGAGGTTGTGAGCTTGGGGGCATGATGAAACCTTGGGATGAAAAATAGGGTGGTAAAAATTCTAGATCTTATAGGATTATGAATTTATAATGAAGTAAATTGAAGGAATGGGTGGCTATTTATAGTAGAGGGAGTTTTTATAATTTTCAAGGACACCTCATTAGTGGTATTTGAAGAACCATGGAATTAACCATGGTATTTTACCATGATATTGGCCACTTGATGCATATCATATCAAATTTTAATTTTTACATGTTTTCTATATTTTATTATTAATTATTACATCATTATGATTTCATTAAACATATCGAAAACTCAAACTATATTTTTACTATTCACATGAA
Organism: Viscum album; assembly: GCA_963277665.1. NCBI lineage: Eukaryota > Viridiplantae > Streptophyta > Magnoliopsida > Santalales > Viscaceae > Viscum > Viscum album. The sequence goes on from OY728140.1 coordinate 662,454,192, forward strand.
ACTAATGTGTTTAATAATATTTTCATAAATTTAGACTAAACTAATATAGATGTTATCAATTCAAAAATAAACTCCGTTTTTTTAAATAAATTTTTATGTATTATTAATTTAATTTTTAAATAAAATCATAATTTATTCAAAAAATAACAATTTTAAAACTACAATTCCTTTTTATTACCTTAATAAATTAATGAAGACTTCATTATCTGATAAACATAATAAAATAATATAACAATATAATTTTCTATTCATAGGGGTCATATTAATATTCATAAGGGTAAGTTACTATTCATTAAAAGTATATTTGTTTTGTTGGACTCTAACTATCTTACTGAACGCGACTGTGTAAGTCAGTTTTTGGAAATTTAAATCATAGAGGGGAAAAATTTATATTTACTAGTAAGTTTATAACTATCTACTATAAATATTAAAGTGTTTGTATTGTATAGTCTCAGTTTTGAAGGAATTATTTAATAAATTCATTTGTAAAACATTGGGGTGTTACATTTTTCCCACCTTACAAAAAATTCATACTCAAAATTACTAGAATGTTAACTCATAAAAAGATTTTGGAAATTCTTTATCATATGATCCTCGAGATCCCACACCATCACTTCAATTTTATGATTTTTAAGAAGTACTTTTACTAGCCGAGTCATGAGATTCCTCAACACCCATTATTTATTATATAGAATATGGATTGGCTCTTCCCAGTAAGATAAGTCTGGTTCCAATTCTACATTATCAGAACTGAGGACATGTGTTGGGTTTGGCATGTACATTATCAATAATGATGCATGAAACATATTGTGTTCCATAGAAAGGCTAGGAGGCACTTCCAAACAATTATCCACAACTCCGATTCTCTCCAAAATTTCAATAGGGCCTATATACCTGGGTCTCAATTTCCCTATCTTTCAAAATCATATAACACCTTTCCATGTAGATACTTTAAATAAAAAATAATCTCCCACTAGAAATTCCAAATACATCCTTCAATTATCATCATATCTCTTTTGTCATATTTGAGTTGCTTTGATATTTGTTTGATTTGTATTTACCTTAACTACTGTTTCAACCACATGCTTTAGGCCCACATGATTCCGCTCACCAACTTCATCCCAACATGTTGGTGTATGACATCTCTTTCTATAAAATGCTTCATATGATCCCATTTGAATACTAGAATGGAAAATAATATTTTAGGAAAACCCTACCAAGGGTTAATACTGATCCCACATACCTTGAAAGTCAATAAATCATCCTCTCAACATCACTTATAATATGTGGATCATCCTTTTTGACTACATATCATTTTGAGGGTGATAAACAGTACTCAAATGAAGCTCAGTGTCCAACTCTTTCTAAACGATTTTGTAAATTTTTTATATAATTCTAGGATCATAGTTAGACATTATTTAAAGAGGTTCTCTATTTTGTCTTAAAAATTCATTGATATAGAGTTCTTAAATCCTCTAAAGTGGAAAATCCTCCCTTATAGTGAGTAAATATGCATATTTTGTAATTAGATGCACTATTACCATATTGGATCATTCCTTCATAGATTTTTGGTTAATCCAGTGACAAAATCCAAGGTGATGTGATGTCATTTCCATGTAGTAATAGGTACAGGTTTCATGACTCCTATAGGATTTTTCATTCAACATTCACTTGTTTAAATACTAAACACCTTGATACATAATCAATAATTTCCCACTCCATGTTGTCCCTCCAAAAATGTTCATTCAAGTTTCTAAAAATTTTTGTGCTACCATGGTCTGTTGAGAAATTTGTGATATGGGTTTCATCCAATAACTTTCTTTTCAACATGAGTACAGAAGGAACACATAATGTCTTCCCAAATTTCAAAACACCATCTTCAAATATGAATTCTCCCCATATCCCATCATTCATGACATTAATTTTTTTTTGATTATTCTTGTCATTATGATGAGAAATTTTAATTATTTCCATTAAATATAGTTTTCAAACCAATTGAAAAAGTAATAATGTTTCACCTTCTTCGATAATTCCTCTGTCCATATTAACTAGATCCCAGAAAACTGAATCCATTTCATTCATCATTTGGTTTAAAACACTATGATATTTTCTTCTCAATACATCAGCTACCTTATTTTCCTTCCTTGTGTGGTAGTGTATGAAAAAAATCATAATTCCTGAGTAGTTCAATCCATAAACTTTGCATCATGTAATGTTATTTCTATGAGAATATATAATTTAAACTCTTTTGATCTATATATATCTCAAAAATTTCTCCATAGATACAGTTTTTCCATATCATTAAAGAAAATATTACAGATTATAATTGAACATCATGAGTATGATAGTTTTTAAATTAATTTTTAACTTCCTTGATTTATAGGCAATGACTCTATCATTATGAATAAGAACACAACCTTGTACTTTTTTTGATACATCATTATAGATCACAAATCCACCATTTCCCGATGGTAGAGTCTCGATCAGATAAATCACTAATCAAAAATTTTATTATTCAAAACATTACCCACATTATTTTTTCAATAAAAAATTACCACTTCGACAAGTACGATTTGTCAATGGGTTGGAAAAACGGGTGAAGAACTGAATTTTTTTTGATAATAACATAGTAAAACAATAAAACGGTGTACCTCAGTTATTTTCGTTGGAATATGAAATTTATGTTCTACCTTTTTCTTTTTTGGGTAAACAAATATTTCATCCTTAGAGACAATATGTCAATGAAAAGAAACTGATCGAAGCCAAAATTCAAACTTTATTATCATACCATATAATTCATGCCTTCTATGATTCTTTAGAATAATGTTAATGTAATTTTTACGATTTTCAATGAATTTGGTGTATAATGGGATATTATCAATAAATACCACAAAACGTCATCAAGATATTCCTTAAAATCCCTATTCATTAGATCAATGGAAATAGAGGGTTCATTAGTCAGTCCAAAAGGCCTTACTATAAACTCATAATGCCCATACCTAATTTGAAATGTTGTCTTGGGAATATTTTCCTTCCTAACAAGAAAGTGATAATATCTAGATCAAAGGTCAATCATCAAAAAATATTGGGCTCCATTAAGTCAGTCAAATAAATAATCAATGTGACATAGGGGATACTGGTACTTTATTGTTATAGCATTGATCTCTCTATAGTCAATGAACAACCTCATAGATCCATCATTCTTCATAATGAAAAGAATAGGGGCTCCTCATGGAGAAACACTTTGGAAAATGAATCCTTTATCACTCAATTCCTCTAGTTTTTTCTTCAATTATACTAATTCTATAGTGACCATTATATACGGGGTCTTATATATGGGCCTCAAACTAGGAATTAAGTCAATGGAAAACTCAATATACCACTTTGGATGATGTCTAGGTAAATCCTTTGGAAAAAAATCAACATATTCTTCATCAAAAGCTACATCCTCTATTTCAACATTCCTTGACTCACCCATATATATTTCATTCCCTTCCTCTCCAATAATTAAATTCTCTATAGCTACTGTTGGTGGATCTAGATATGAATAAGCTTTTTTAGGTTTCTTCTCTAATGATAAGGGATTCAAAACCATTCTTAGAAATCGTAATCCACCTTCTTGAAATATATCATCGAATCATAACATGATATCCGACAAATACTAAGGATTATATCAAATTCAATCATGGGTATGATGATAATGTTAGTAACTAAATCATGTTTATGTATCATGAGTTGGACTGATCAACACATCCTTGTAATAATGATAAATCCCATAGGATTTTATGCTAACAAATCCTCTATATAATATAAAATTTCTCATATCTAATTATCTTGGAAAACATACAAGATATAAAACAATGTGATGATACAGAATCAAACAAATCATTTTATTTATTCTTAAAAACAATTAAATTAATTTACACCACATCATTAGGAACTCTAACCTCAACATTTTTGACCGAAAAAGCATGGCCTTTATCCCTTGGCCTTATTTGGGGAATGTTTCCCAGACACTTACGAAATTCATGTGTATAATATCCCAACACTTTACAACTATATCATTGAACATTTTTTGTTCTTTTCTTCCCCTTATAATTATGATATTGCGGCATTTTTCTCCAAACTTTTAATAAACTCCCATTCTATTCAAGAAAGTTCCATTGTGTTTCTTCTGACAATTTGTATAGGGTGGAAGGTCAACTCTTCCCTTATTCTCATCTTCCTCATTTTCCATTCCATAGTTTCCAGTAGACCTGTTCCTCTCTTTACTTCCTTGAAAGAAATAAGGCTCAGAAAATTATCTTTTTGTCTTGATAATACATGAGACTATATCTTCACATAATGGGAAATTCCGGGAGACTAGTGTCCTTTGGATTAATGGATTTAAACCATTAAAAAATCAATCACTCTTACTCCTTGGACAATCTATGTAGGTCTTGGAATTCCTTGCTAACTATGTGAAATTAGATTCATACATTGTAACATTCAAATCCTTTTCGTTCTTCATATTCAAAAAAACCCTTTCCATATATACTCTTTGTTCACGAGGGAAGTATTTTTCTAGGAATTTGTCCATAAAATACATCCATTACATCTCTTGTATTTATTAATCCTCTTTTGTGTTTTGGATTAATGAGCACCACTAATACAAATCTCCTGATAGATGATAAAATTTTATGACAACCTTCTCTCTTTCATTACATTCCAAAGTGAGAATCATCATATTTTGGGAATGTATGCACTACCCATATAGAAATATGTTTTAGTCCCATTGAATGATGTTGGTTTTTGTCACATAATGCGATATTGCATATCTCCTCCACATTGTGGATCCAAATTCTCTATACAGGTAAGGTTACTTTTCATAACCAGGGTCAATTGTCCCAGTATAGTTATAAGATGCTCATCAACTGTAACATCTCTAGATCAAACATCATTATGTTGAATCGAAGGGAAATACCTACATGGGACATGAATGTTCCGGTAGTTTCCATTTGTTTCACTAGGAACCATTTTTAAATAATGAAAATAACTAAATTTTGTTATGAATAAAAATGTATAATATAAACTTATAAAAATAATTAGCCTTAATTTAAAAGCTATTCTCAACTAATCTCATAATCATAAACATACTTTCTTTGATGAAAAATTTACATTTAATTCCTGTTGGGACCACTTTGTGTATAAGGTTGTATTTTTTGTCAATAGTTGTTAATGAAGATCAAAATGATGGAGATCAAGAAGTACTCCAATGAAATAGAGGAACGAAAATTCAGATGATTGTTGTACTGATCATATGTTCAAAGAACATGTGTCAAAGGTGAAACATTGTTTAAAACAGTGAAGAATGGTGAGATATAATCCATCTGAGGATGATTAAAGAAGAATGGGGGTTTGATAAAGACCATGAAATTCCTCATGATTGCGTGAGAACCATACAAGATACTTATTGAAGAATTGAATCATATGTTTTTCATGAAGTAGAGAATGATGGTTGTAGAAGAAGACAATGTGCGAGGGATTGGAATTATGAGATGGACATGAAATTTACATTGTATCAATATATGATTATGATAAAGATGATCTATCAAAGGATATATATCGTGATAGTGGGGTATGTGTTGAAAGAAGAAGAGTTTCTGAAGGATACAATTCACCGAAAAGAAGTGTTTTTGAGGTGATCATGCTTGTTGACAAAGCAAACAAAAAACATTCAAATTTGGTGAAAAAGGAGATTCCATGGTGGCATGTCGAGTTCAAGGGTTGTGGATAACGATCCATGTTTTATTCAAGAACTTCAACAAAGGAATAAATGATCTGGAGGCGGTACAAAAAGAGTAGATACAAGGTGGCGTTGTTTTCCAGTGTTTGCCAAATTTTTAGACCTAAAAATCGAAAAATATAGAAAATATGTTATGGCAAAGAGACTTGCGTGCTGTGTACTTGAAGAAAATGGAACCAGCATATAAGGCCCCAGCCTTAAACCTTACATAATCTTGAGTTATTACAAGAATAAACGTTGAGGATCTTTTCGGGTTTAGATTTTTAGAGAATTAGATCATAAAACATGCATTACATTCCACATATAAACAAAGTGGTTACATAAAGATAGTATTCTTCATTCCCATCAATGGAAACATATTTAAAATAAACATGGATTCTTTTTTGACACTTCCTTGACACTATCATCATATCATGTACCTTTCCCTTGACCTGTGAAAAACATTTCAAAAAAACTTGGGATGAGCATAAAAAGCTCAGTAAGGGATATAAAAATATGGAAAGGAAACATGGGTACATATATACATAAGAATGAAATCATAATTTACCCATAAAACATAAGCACTATAACATACCTCATCAAATCATGCATAAATCATAGAAATCATAAGACATAAAGGTAACTTGAGGCATTCATAACATTCTTATGTAGGGACTAACCCTCTTGGTTACATTTGAAATACCCATCATAGTATATTCCCTAAATCTCTTCGGAGAAACCTTAAATTTTCACTCCTTCGCGTTACCCAATGCATTGGAGAGATATAACGGGCTCACCCGCCCTTAGTTTATCACGGAACCACCCGTCTTCATAATAATTCCTAAGAACCTCAACATAATCATATCACATAAAACATGCATAAAGGAAACATAACATTTCCACCTTTCAATCACAAGATATCAATACAAAACATTGATATAAAAACATCATGAAAACCATTTTCAATACCAAAATAAAAGAAAAGTAAAACATGGTATTTATTTTTCTTTTAAAAACAAGGTATGGCTTGTAGAGGAAGCCGAAACCCAAATAATGGTCACGGCGGCGGAGAATTCGTTGTTGCCATATACGTACGACAAAAACATTCCCTTTTGTCGTTTAGTAAAACTCTTCGTATAAAAAAAATTCTTTTTGAATAAACATAAAAGTCAAATGGGTTTATACACCATATAAAAGAAGGTTGTGTATAAAACAAAATATGCCTCAATGAAAGGAGATTGAGACAAAGTCCCATACCTCGTATCCGACTTGACCCGACCATTCTTTAATCTACTAAATAATAAACTTGAGTTAATCTCTACTTTCTTAAGAACCTTTTTCGAGTTCATTATTCCTTTTATACCATGTTATGAACATCATGTAATCATTTAAGTTAATAATGTTCATTTTGTCGGTATTTGGTTCTTAAGTCAAAAATAGACTTCTTACACTTACATGTTGTTAATTTGGTCAAAGGTTCGTTATATCCAGAATGATATTAATGATTTTGATAAAATATATATAGTATATATTCATCATATACATGTATTTATAATATTACATCACATTTAGAGGTAAGAAAATGAAATGCACCGTTCATGGAGACGGTAAGCCGTACGTACGCATGAACGCTACTTCCATTTATATTTTATATTTTATGGAATGGAATCATAATGATATAAGAGTATATTATAATTATAGTATAATAACATATATAATATCATTAACTTTATCCTTTACACACCCCACATATGGTATTAACGAATCAAATCACTTTCAGGGGGATGTAGTCCGCACTTCCTAAAATGAAGATATCGTGTTTACCCATAATGTAAACAATAACGGTATTCCATAAATGAAAAATACAGAAGCTTAAGGAAAGAATAAAAATATTATATATCATATATAAAAATAGTTACATCATAATGTCCACCTTTGAAAGTGTTAAATGAGTATTTAACAATCATCGTTTCAGGAGGCAGAATTTCGCCATCCACGGAAACCGTATGTTCATTAACCATTTGATGTAGTTGTGTGAGAGTGTAGCTCGATTAAATCTTATAAAAATATCCTAGTATATTGAAGATACTGGTTTTGTTACAAAATAAGTAAATTAAAAGAGTTTAGGGGGGTTGGAGAAGCAAAATAAAACAAATGAACATGAGAGTATGAATTACCTTTAAAAGTGTAACTCCTTTTGATTTGAGCCTAAAGGCTTCCTTTGAAAGGATTATGCCCAAAGGGAATCCTTTAGGATGAGTAGAGGTATGTGGAGAGAGTTAATGGGCTGGGTATGGCCGATCCAAAGGCTTTGGGAGTGTGGGTAATGAGGTAGAGGTGGGTGCCTTTTATAAGAGGAGAGTAGGGGCACTCTTGGAAAGTAAAGATAAGTTACTTTATTTTAAAAAGAGTTTCGAATCCAAAAGGTCCCACATTGATATAATTCTAGGATAAGGTGATAAGAGTTCGAAATCCACTCATCCAATTGGTTTTGGCCATGTGTTGGTTTTAGATTTTACATTAACTTTCCATTTTATTTAAATCGTTAAATAATGAGGTCATCGCTGAATCATCATGATGTCATAAATAATTTAATTTATTTAAAGTCTAAAAATTATAAAAGAAATACTATGATGTAGGAAATCGTTTTAGCTTTCCAATGACTATTCATAATCAAAAATCTGATCTTTATAACCCCATGTAATAATTGTTTTCGTAAAACATATTATGTTTGTGTCATTTTTACTTTTACATTAAATAAAAATTTATTTATGTCATTTCCCAACCAAAGTGGCTCAATGGGGTCCCCAAGTTGACCCATGGCTTTTCTTGGTCATCCATGACACAACCAATGAAGTTAGGACATGTTTCAAGATCATATCATTTTATTAAAGCATTATTTTTACCATAAACTACACTCATTACCACTAATCGCGATTAAAAACTTAATAAGTTACTATTCACCAAAAAATTATTTTAATCTCATTGAACCACATTTTACTTCTTAATGAAAACCATGTATATCGGATTTTTTAAATTCAAAACACAATGATGGCAAAATTTCATTTAAACGGAAAATCAGTTTTTATAAGTACCACTTAGTGGTTTCACTATTCATCAAAAATTTAAGTTTTTCAGAAAATTACCAAAAATTCACCCAAAGCTATATTTGATATTCCGAATTCAAAAATGAAGTCTATTTTAAAAACTTCAAAACATATAAGTCACATTAATTAATTTAATAATTAATTCCCGCTGTCATGACAAAAAGCGGGTTTTTTTGAAACAATATCTATGAAAAGATTGACACTAGTTTAAGTCCAATTTCAAAGTGAAATTGATTCCAAGGGCCACCATTGAATTAAATGGTAAAAATATATTTTAATTTCACTTCAAAACCAATTCAAAAGATAATCTAATCATATTAATAAATTAGATTAAAAAGAGTTTTTGAATTAAAATACAACATTTTTCAATATTCATTAAAAAATGAACATTGTTAGAAAAATACCAAAAATTCACACAAAGTAAATTTTGATGTCCCAATAATAAAGAATAAGTTTATTTTGACAAACATAGCTTATAAAATTGTCAAATGATATATTTAAAAAGGTTTTTCCATCAAAAGGCAGTAAAACAATCTTTTACGAATATTAGTGTATTCCATGCATAAGATTGTACTTATTTTCATCTTAAGCCTCTAAAACACTATCTTAATCATTAATAGACATAGATAAAAATATCTATTCTTAATTACTTACTTGGGATGTTACAAAACATGCCTAGTGTTTTTCAAGATCAGAACATAGAAAAATGGAAAAAGAAAGAGGGTCGTGGAAGTATTGGGTTGGTCGTGCAAGTGACCTGCGCACTGTGTAGAGACTTGCACGCCAGTGCCTAGGAGGATAGAAAACTTTCACGCCTATTGTTTTTCAAGATTATAACTTCAAAATATGGAAAAGGAACAAAGTTAACGCAAGTATTGGTGTGGTCGCGCAAGTGAGTAGCGCGAAAGAGGCTAGAGCGGATAAGCTGCGCGCCGGAACCTGCGCGACAAGGGAAGACATGCGCGCCGCTGCGCAGGGTATCCGAATGCCTATAAATAGAGGATCACCCCTCCTCATTCGGTACAGAGTTCAAGACTTAGAGATTGTTCGAGATCTCATCACACAGGTAGTTGAGCCGCACAAGTGGTAGTTGGGTCATGCAAGTAGAGGCTGCGCGCCGGTTGTTGGCCGTGTGCCCAAGGCGGTTTGGGAGAAGAAGTATGTGAGTCACGCATGTTTGAAGTTGAAAGAGGCGGTGTTGCACAGGTGGTTTGGTGATACCTACGCGCCATTTTGTACTTGTGCACTGAAGACTTGCGCATCGTATTGGGACTTGCGCGCCGGGCATGGAGAAGAGCACCAAGGGCGGTTGGAGTATGCCCGTCTTTTTGGAGTTGCACGAAAGCTGAAAGATTGATCGATAACTTTAGTGCAATAGATGATGTATTCATTTTCAAAGATGGAAGAATAGTGAACAATTTGGTTTTATGAATTGAAGTGGTACTATACAAACTTGACTAGTGTTTAACAACCTCATTGTTCTTTGTGATGAGAAGAAGAACTGTTCGTGCAACTAAACTCAGATCTGTACATAAAGAGGGGAATATATCAATACAGTCAGGTGTTAGTATTGGGAATAAAAGGAAGAGAAGAATAAGATTTAGTGCATTCAGTTATTTCACTTAAGAAGATGCTTGAATACAAAAGAACATAAACTCAATACTCTGATGCAATAATTGTCCCATGCTGAACAATTGACAAAGACTTCAACGAAAATATATTGAAGAGATATTCAAGTCTATAAACTGAGTGGGACTTCAACAATGGTAGTGAGCCAAGGGGAGTCAACGGGAGTGACCCGAGGGAAGAAGTGAGCCATCCCCGAACCTTTTTAAAGGCAGTGAGCCTGGGACAGAGTGAATGTGCCCGAACTCTAGTAATCCACAGCAAGTGAAGTATAGAGGAATTTGGTACAACTGGAGACTTTTCAGCATATTCTCCTTGGACGTAGCCCTTAGTGGTGAACCAAGTAAATTTTTTTGTGTCATCTCTTTGCATGTGAATGTTTAATTACTGATCTTATCCATCATACTGGTTTAAGTAGTTCCTACCAACATGGGAACAAGATCCAAAACATTAAAAAGAAAACGATGAAATCCTGATTCTCCCCTCCCCTCTCAGGGTGTCCCGGGGTCCTATAATTCCTTCATAATTTTTTTTGAATAAAATTGTAATTATAGTAAGAATATACCCTAGAAGTGTCAAACCAGGTGTGCAGTAAGGCCCGTTGTTGTATACTAGGATACACCTAGTTAATCCTGAAACTCCTTGTCAGAGCTTTTGCTCTTATGTACTTTTGTTATAGAATAAAATCCACTCTTAGTGTCCCGAAATGGCTATATTTTCAAGAAATGTACATATAATCTATTCCATTCAAAAATTCACAGATGTTCATGTAATTTTATCCTCAAAGACTATCATAGGGTTTTACCCTAATCTATGTCTTCTAAATATACTTTCCATGTTTTCTATTAAACATCATCTGATACCGACTATAAGGACCCAACCCTAGTTTTCTAAAGTTGATGCCTTATTTGAATACATTGGTATGGTAATAAGATGTTTGTTTCCTAAATAAAAAAAGTGTTTAGTAGTTTTGGAAATCCAAATACATACATAAGTTCAACATTACATATTGAAAGGAAAAACAACATATAAAATTATTTTGAAACACACATATTCTACAGATTATCCTTGAAAATAATTCAAAATATACTTATTAAAGATATAGGGAAAATAAAACATGTGAAATGGGTGATCTCAAATGCTCAGTATGGGTAAATAATACAGTGGTAGAAAATATACACATAAATGCTAGGCAAGATGAACAACAAAAAATGAAGGATTTTAAAAATATACTTGAGCATAATATAAAAGGAAAAAAACTGATTAAATAATGCCATATAACATAAACATGGATATTATACTAGTAGAATAGTAACCTGAACTATCAAATACTAGATTCATTATTAGGGAATGAATAATGTGGGATGTCCAAACTATACTATTAAAGACTCATTCATATACCCTAGTTTGTCTCGTGAGACCTACAGATGCACCAAGGGGCTATACCAGGCCCATTTAAAACCTTCTAATTTCAATTAATTCCTCATATGAATGAGGATAAGAATATATGACATATACACTCATATTGAAACTAACATAATAAATGTATATCTTTCACCAATCCTTAAACATAAATACTAATCTTTCAGTGTAAATTAAAGAATGGTTTTAAGATTATACATCCATAGTAAAACTAATAATAAACCATTAATTTAAATAAGATAGATGATGTCATAATATATTTATCCATACAGTACATATTAATCAACATTATTGTTGAAATAGATGAAGATACTCTTATAAAACCATCGAGTAATTCTTGAGATAAATATTTTTTATATTGAAAAGAAGAGTTATTTTGGAAACATATTTGTATAAAACTAGATGTGAAGTAAGAAAAAAATTTACAATTTTTTTTTGATATTTTAGAATGGAAATTTTTATGTAAAACCCAATTATATCATTCTCTTAGAAATAGGTAAGAATTTGAGAAATTCCCTTCAACCATTCTTGTATTTCTGGAAGAATTTTTGGAAGATCATTTTAAAAAATATAATTCCCCCAAAATGAATGTAGGATTCATGTTTTTACAATTATTTATAACAATAAAATATAATTTATTATCATTACACATGAAAAAATAATAATTTAATTGAGGTAAGTAGAGAATAAGAGGAATCTGAATGAAAATGGAGGTTTTGGGAGAAAACCCTTACCGTGGGCCTGAACGTATTCGACACTTGACCTTAATGTCCTAGATAATAAAATTAATTCTTCTAATAAAATAATAAAGAACCATATATATATATATATATATATATTCATTAGAGTTTTATTTAGTTCATATAGGTTCTTATTGATAAGTTAAAAGATTAAATTCCGTCTTTCTGGAGTGTTTGTTTCTTTGATTTCATGATCTTTTTTCTTGATTATAAGTAATAGAGTTTATGTATATTGGATATAATTCTACATAATTGAACTATTATACCATTTATGAACATATATAAGTGTAAATGGTTATATATAATACTTGGATTCATGGTATGAGGATGATTTATGAGATAAACCATTAATGATAACCATTAAAATTATTTTGAAGATATCTTGACTGTTTTAAACTAGTTTGTCGTATGAATTTGTATTATGTATATAAAATACATCTATAAGAGGTTATAATAATAGTATTTTAGTCTGGTTCATTCATAAAAATTGATTTATGACCAGCCATGAATACGACAATAGAAATTGGAAAACCGTCATCCTTGAATGCGATAAATTAACACATCTCAGATGGTGTTTTAATTTTCTATATGAAAGAAGGAGAAAGGAGAGATAACGATGAATTATAACTTTATCGTAAAAATATTATAGTATATGTATGTTACTTGATTTATCATAACTTCTGGATGAATGTACGGGATCAAATAAAAAGAAAAGAAAGGAAATTAGAAAAAAAGAGAATTTTAGAAATCCCTTACGAAAATTCAACAGCATAACAACATCACATAAAAATTCTATAAAATATTTTGATGAAATATAAATGGATCTATAATAATTCGAATATAATATGGAAAATAAGGGGGATATTTAATGTCATGTCTTAATAGAAGCCAATTAAAACTAAAAGAGAATAACCTAAAAAGAGTGTGTGAATAAGAGGAGGGTGGTAGATTCCCTTACCTTATAGACTAACTCAAAACAAATTATGGTTGGGACCTTTGGGGATTGAGGAAATCATTGGAGTACTCCTAGGGAGGTTAAAATTCTAGAAAACTGAGGATATTTATTTTTTAATGACAAGAAATGCTTGAATGGGTGGGTATTTATAAAAAAAGGGAGGGAGTTTTTATTAATTTACAAGGAGACCTCATTAGTGGTATTTGAGAAACCATGGAATTTTCTGATGGTATTGTCCACTTGAGAAACCTAATATAAAATTTTAATGAACGAAATTCTGCCATATTTTTAAATAAATTTTTGCATCATTATGATATCAATAAACATACGAAAAACTCAAAATTGTAATTTAACTATTCAAAAAATAATAAAATATTTTGTAAAATTCATATAAATTCTGGTTAGACTACTATCAACATTATGAATTCAAAAAATAAGTCAATTTTCTGAAAATAACTTTCTAAATATGATTACTTTTATTTGTAATTAAAATTATAATTGTTTCAAAAAATAACGATTTTAAAACTATATTTCGGTTTTTATCACCTTGAAAAATTATTCAAGATCCCATTATCTGATAAAATTTTGAAAATAAAACAATAATATAATTAATATTCATAAGTGTCACTTTACTATTAATATTACTATTCACAAGGGCATGTTACTATTCACCAAAAATTATGTCTGTCTTATCAAACTCTAAATATCTGAATAAACACAACTATGTATGTCAGTTTTTGAAAATTCAAATCATAGAGATGGGAAAATTATATTTACTATCACGGTTATAACTCTCTCCAATAAATATCAAATTGGTTGTTTCATATAGAATTATTGTTGAATTCAGTCTATAATAAATAAATTTGTAAAAAATTTGGGTGTTACAATAAATCACTTTAATGTACTAAATGCAATTTATTAAATCCATAAAAAGGGGAAATATCAATAAATAAACCTATAAAAATTTAATGGATAGAGAATATTTAATTTCACTATATTTATAAATTGTGAATTTATCAGATGAATAACTTCTACAATTTCATCGAACCGAGATAGAGGGATGAAATTTGGTGAGTCTATCAGATAGATAATGCCAGAAAAACATTCATGAATCCATTAGATGGATAATATTTATGATCCCATCAAGTGAAGAGAATAGGATGGAGGAAACCAATAAATAACACTAGATTAAGAAAGATAAATATTACTTGAGGTAAAAACAAAGCTCTATCGGAATAAGAGTTTCAAATGAAATATCATTAAAACAAGGGATGATTAAAAGATGAAAAAAACAAGTTAATTAGATTAAATGTTTTTAGATGAATGATATCTAGATAAATATGTACTAGAGGATTAAAATCATTATATAGGAATAATGGATAAAGTGTTAATGGATAGAGGTTTTCTTATGAAGATGAACAAGATACAGGTTTTATGATCCTTACAAAAACAGTGTAAAATCGTACATAGGGATAATTATAAGTTGGATGACCAATATTCAACACCAATAAACTAATTTTTATGACTCTAGTTCATATTTCAATAAGAATAGAATATTTTTTACAACACAATTTTTTGGGAGATTTGATACTTTAAAATCTGGATATCTTTATATGATATTAAAGGTGGTAATTCAAAGGGATAGTTGAGCAAGGAATTAGAATTTAGATCCCATGTCTATTCCTTACATTTTAGAGGTTTTTTAACCCATTGAAGTAGGATATATAAATTATATATTGGGGATTATGTATCTTGAGAGGAAGGATTATTCGTTCAATATGTGTTTCTGACCAATAATCTAATTATTTGAAGAAAAGGAGAATTAAATTGAAAATTTCAAAATATAGATCCTCTAAAATATATGTTATAAACTTAGTGGTTCTCAATATATAATTTCCATATGGATTATGTTTTGGGAATATGTGTACTAGAGAAATTCATACCGAGAACAATTTAATAAAAATTGGATTATCATATGCAAGAGGAGATGAGTAATATTTAGGGAACCATATAAACACATCAAAATAGAAAACCAAATGATTTTGAAACTAATCCAATAGAGTATATATTTATAGAAGTTTGTATTTGGGTAGTCATGGAGCAGAAATGGAGTTAATGATTAAAATATATAGGCATATGAAGATAGTCTTCCAAATACTATTCTCATGTATTCTTCGTGAAGATAGTTTTCAGAGGATTGAATCACAGATCATCCATCACGAACATGTGAATATGTGATTGTATCCTCCATGAGATCTGTGGAACTTCATGCCAGTTTGATGAATTAGAAATGTCTTCCATGAGTATGATGATACTTTGTTACCACACAAAGGACTGAAAATGTCATTCATGAGTCCAACAGAGCCACACCCCTTTTTGAATCCCACAGATCCTTCTTGAACAACTTCCCATGTTTATAAAATCCATTTCTCATAAATATCCCCTTATACCTTAATTAAAATTACAAGAGGTAATTGGGTTGTGGCCTCACTCTATCAATTAAAGAAACTCCTAAAATTCTTGAGAACCTCTTTCATGGATCCCCTAAGCATCATGAAACACATATATTTCATTCTTGAGAGTCTCCATCCAAAGTGGAGATCAATTTATCAATGTCATACACCCTTCATAAAGGAATAAATACCACTAATTCACTTTATGCTGCATGAATGATTTATACTTCATGTATAACTACCCTTGGTAATCTATATATCCTTAAATAGATATTGATCTTTTCAAAGCCCCAAACTTCACTAGACGTTGAGTTCTATGAAGCCCCTTAGCAAAGGTCTAACCTTCACACCCACTGGTCTATAGTGTGGGGGTTGTGCTCCCGCACGCCCACTCATGATTTGAGCCAGGATTTGTTCCTCACTACCATCACTAGCCTTAACAAAAAATATAGAGACTCACTACAAACATTTTGGGCTATATCGAGGCCATTTTTGATTGATTCCTTTTGTGTTCCCAAATTCCACCTTATAATAACAGGATTTGAGATACTCCTCCCCCCTCCTTGAAACATCTCAATTTTTCAACTCTTCTTGGTCCGTTTCTATGGCCATGATTTCATAATCACATTTTTGATTCCCTGAGTATCTTTAGGTGAACCATTAATCAAGCATCTCTCGAAACCTCATAACCTTTCTCCTATGCCTTTTTGAACCAGAATGAGATGCCCATTTGTACGTCACACACCATCCATTTTTATGAATCTACTTCATAATAGCCCCCACTAAATGAATTTGAACAATAATAAACCCTATCATTCATGAAGAGGATGCCTTATTCATCAAGAATAAGATGCCTCATCCCATGATTTTGAGAAGATATTCCATATACATCATTACATAACTGAAAAACATAGAATTCCCCATCATTTATGAATAGGATGTATTACACATCAAGAATAAGATTCCTCATTCCACGATCCTGAGAATACATTCCACTATATTCTAAACATGACTCTAAACTATACCATATAATATAAGAAGAATATAGGATCCATCCTATGACAAACACACGATGAATTATGTGTCAAACATAAGACCCCTCATTCCATGATCATGTGATGGATTCCAGCATCCATGGGAATCCATAGTTTTAGTCTCCCATTATATCCCTCGATACATCCGAAGGTCATGGTTCCCTCATGTCATGACATGAGGAATCCAGGATGAGAAGCTCAACACATTCACCACAACCTTACACATTATATTAAACTGTGATATTACCTCATGCAATGCACATTGTATACCCTCATAACCTGACATGTGGAAGACATGAAGGGAACACCCACATATAATACCCATCCAAAACCACATAATCATTACTCCTAGAAGAACATGGGATACTCCCAGGTGTAAGCCCCATACATAACCAAAAAATCAATGCACCTAGGATCACATGGTCCACTCTTAAGCATATACCCTGACCACGTCCTCAATTCATCAAGTTGGTCATGGGAGTTATCTTTAGATATAAGCCCAAAAATCTAATCTACTGGGAATCATTTTAATTTTAATCCTTAAAAATCAACCTCATCCACTTTGGCATGCACCTTGAATAATCCCCAAACACCCTCCATCAATACGAGCCACCTCAAATGTCTATTCCCTGATCATGTCCCCTAAAATGGGACTCAATCCCAGGTGTAAGAGCTAACCTTTACGAACTACATAGAATTTAATAATCAACTTTCTAGGACACGTAGGAAGCCTTTATAAGGTTCAAACCCAATATCGACATCCATTGTGGTCTTCTCTAGACCACATACATGATAATATCATTCCACACACATGTAAGATCACATATCCTATAGGTCCCCCAAAAAGCTAAATGCACAAGTCTCACAGTCACTCCAAAGAAGGGTAATCCTCTTGTGAAGGGAAATTATCAGTTATAATCCCCTCACATACCCTCGTAGACACTCCCTTCACGACATGAGAATCCATACCACATGATGTTGAACTACATAGACCATTCTTTTCATACAACCTTAAATTGTGAGATCAAACTATATGGGGTCTGAACCCTATCATTTATGTAGGGTACATACGACACATAATTGAGGTTCAATCTGGACAAATGGTAATCCTAGGTTCTCCCAATTAGGGATATACCCCACTGATCATCATCTAGGGGTGTTCCAATCAACCTTCATGGTGTTACGTCAATTATTAATTGGAAACACCTCCTAGGTATACTACCACATGGCATTCTGATCCATCCACCTTAATATTGTGACACCTTACCTTTATGGGACACACCTATTAGATTTTACTCCATATGGAATTCTTATCAATCCATTGATAAGACTTCCGAGAACCCCCTCCTAGGGACACACGCCCTTGATTTTTCTCCAGGGGCATTCTGATCTATCAAATCTATCTTCACAAGTCATTAAACATGTGACCCCTAGTACATAACTCATGTAAAACATGGGATTGATGTGGTGAAATCCTAGGAAAAGATATTCACATGGTGTCAAATACCTCATGTAAATCATGGGTTTCATGAGGTGAATTCCTTGGATGATATATTCCTTTAGTGTTAGAAACCTTGTGAGCAACACAGTATACCTTGGGATTGAGGCCTTATATACATGCCTGATATTCCCCCAATAAAAAACATATTTTTCCAACACTCCCAGTGTCTTGAGATTTCATGAATATCCCAATTTTACCATCTACTATAATGAAAGGGTGTTTCCATGTCAGACATAAGCAAGGTAATTAACAAGTTTCCATATTGAGATGGAACTGAGAATGAGTTTCAACAACATGACACCAATATATTAGCGAGACCAGACTATATAATGATCTCCAATAATAAATCCATGGAAAGAGGAAACCGTATACCATCTTCCCCTTTTGATCAAGGATCCAAAATCAGAATCCATGGTGGTGGAGAACACATTTCTTTGGAAAGAGGGAATGCATGGAAAGAAACACATGTCTCCACGATAATGCACAATCAAATAGAATACGTGACAGAAAAAATGGTGAACCTGATGTAAATCTATTATCCTTTAACTATGAGTAGATGAAATATTTTAGGAAAATCGAGGCAGCAACCACATTAATTTCCTCTCCTTCATATGTGAGAGGATCAATAACATTGGGTAAGGGAAGAATAGAGGTCATCGTCTCCATGATGTATCCTCCACCCTCAAGGTATGCATAGGGGGAAACCACCCTTGACTGTATTAGCTCCTACCCGATACTGCCACTGTCATGGGATTCACAAGGGGAATCCAACCCCTATAACATTGTTACCTCACCAACACCTCTCCCCTCATGGTCTTTGAATGGGGAAAACAACCCCCAGCCTCATAGGCTCCTCCCCGACACTACTGCCCACATGGGCCATATATGGGGACACCACCACTAACGCTCTATACACCTTGATGAAACCATTGAATTATTGTTCCATGTAGGGGGAAACAAACCTTGAATCCACCCACTCCTCAACAAAACTTCCACCCTTATGGGCCACATAATTTAAATCCACCTCGACACCATTGGATACTTATTGACAACTCAATTATCATGGGGTGTGAAGGTAAACCTCCCACACACTTTCATTTCCTCACTAACACTACCTCCCCAAAGGCTGTGCATGATAAACTACCCCCATTTCAGTGTAAAACATTTATGGGAGCCTCTTATTGAAGCAATCATATATCTCACTCTACTATACCAAGGAGGTTAAGGATGTTAAAGCTTTATTTAAAAAATCCAACACTTGGAAGATTCCAAGGATGGAACCCAACATGTCATTTTAGTTTAATTAGAGACTAGTTCCTCATGATGAAGAGCTAGTTGAATCCATCCCTTCCTTTCCAACCCTGATAAAGAACACCAGACTATTGGGACCAAGTATATTTTTTTACTAGAAATGGATTTTGGCTTGTGTTTTTTGTCAATACACACTAGTTTGATCAGGGAGTTGAAATACAAGATATGTTACAGTACAAGTTGACAATAGTGGATAATCATGAAGGTACTATGGTTTAACAGTGATATTTGTGAGTACAATAAGTGGTGCATCATGAATTCATGATGAGTTTATAGTGATATCTATGACTATGACACATATCCTTAGAGCATTACAAATTTAGAAGCTTCCTGAATATGATTTTGATTGATCTAAAAAATATAGTGAAGGTGGTGGTGCATTGGGATAGGATAATATTATAAATATGAAGCTACCACCACATCATTACACATGATATGTTTTTGAAAAAATTCATAATTTCACTGATTTTAGAAAAGTAGGGGAGATTCATGAATATAGTTTTCTATATGAACCTGCTCATAAATAAATGACTAGTTAAGTAATGAATGATTTTAATAATTCTATGTAATTGGTGATTCAAGATTATGGGTTATTCTATGATGAATTAGTGATCTTCACATAGGATGTTTGTAATGTAAAGGTAGTTTTCTTCGTAATGGTTTTGAGCTTAGTGAAGGAGGTTTGCGAAACAAAGTTTTGAACATATGGGTTTTTAGTGAACAATGCTTACAATGTGAATCCAATTAGGTATACAATGAAATAAGAGTCTTTACATTTTTAGGGACAATTTATTAATCTTAATTCCATTTAAGTGACTTTCATGTCAATAAACCGAGTAAGACTTTACACAATGTACTGAGCTAGGGGGATTCGATGAAAGTGTTATATGGTACAAAATGTTTTATCCCTAAATTTTATTAATGGTAGTGTTCCTAGAATATAGTGACTATTTATGAACATGAATATTACAACACTTGATAATATTCATGTATTTTTGTATAACTCATGCACTGCCAGTGTATTCTCCTTTCACTAGGTTTTAGTTGTCAACCATGAAAAATTATTGTGTTTCCTATATGCATGTGAATGTTTAAATTATTGAAAATTACTATAAAACATATTTAAAATGTTCCTACCAGTTTGGGAAAAATATCCATCTATTTAGAAGAAAAATTTATCCACCTGATTCTCCCATTCCCTCTTAGGATGCTTTGGGGTCCTACACCGACAACGGCACTAGGGGAAGACCTATGACATTTCTCGATAAGAAGAATATTCTGCAACTCACATGGCCCCTATCATCGCCATCATATCCCATATGATCCATATAATAGGTGAATGGGGATCCATATTTTCATAAATTTAACCAAGGGCCAGACCACCTCACATATAGGCTAGGTTGGCTCTCTTAGATGTCATCACCACCAACAGTGGTTACAAGACATCCGATGATAAGGGAAGACATTTCGTAGGTTCTCACCACACTGCTATCAATAAGAACGATGGTCCTCACCATAACCATCACCATCTATTATGGAGGTCCAACCTTCATTTACACCAAATGGAGTAGAGGTCATCCCCGTCACCATCCATAACCATTGAAAAGTTCCTCCCTATACTATAATCAAGTGACACATAGGTTATCACCATCACTATCAATTTCCATTGTGGAGTTACTACAAACACACACCAATAAATGGGAATGGAAGTACTCCCTATCACCATAATCTTATATTGAGGAGATCCTCCACACACAAAAATAAACTAGCATGAAGGTCCTAACCATCACCATCTACCATCATTGCATATATCATCCCCACACTGCAATCAAATGAGAATAAGGTCCTCCATGTCACCATCAAAAGACGTTGCAGAGGTCATACCCACTACATAATCAATAGGAATAGTGGTCCTTCCTATCACCATCATCATCCATTTCGATTGTCCAACATGTACTACCATTAAGAAGTATGGAGGTTGTCCATGTTTCCAACAACAACTATTACAGAGGTCCACCACACACTTCAATCAACATGCACAAAGGTCCACCCCATCACTATCAGCATCCATTATAGAGGTCATCACCATACAATCATCAACAGGAAAGGAGGTCCTCTATATATCCATCCATAGACATTGTGGAGGTCCTCCATAAAATGAAATTAACTAGAGTATAGGTCCTCCCAATTGCCATAAAAAACTATTATAGAGGTCCTCCACACACTATAATCCACCGACATGGAGGTCCTCCCCATCGCCATCAAAATCCATTGTGAATTTCCTCCACACATTGTAATCAACAGAGGAATATATCCTCCCCATGTCCATCATCATCCATTGTAGAGAACCTCCCCATGCATCTATCAACTAGAATATAGGTACTCCCCGTCGCAATTCACAGATGTTACAATGTTCCTCCCCACACTACAATCAACCGACATGGAGGTCCTCCCAATCGCCATCAATATCCCTCATAGAGGCCATCCTCACATTATAATAAACCCACACAGAGGTCATCCTCTATCTGCATTAACACCCATTATAGAGGTCCTCCCCACAATGCAATCAACCGACATGGAGGTCCTCCCTTTCTCTATCAATAGCCACTGTAGAGATCCTCTTTTCCTTATAATCAATGAGAATAGTGGTTCCCACTCTCTTCATTAACAATTTTGGGCAAAAATCCCTCAAGGCATCATTGAAGTATTTTTGAGGTGATTGTGTTTGTTGAAAAAGTGAACATCTATGTTGTGATTGTTGACAATGCAAACCATGACATACAAATTTGTTGACAAAGGGGGTTTCAGGGTGGAATGTAGAGTTCAAGAGTTGTGGTCAATGTTCCATGTTTGATTCAAGAACATAGATAATTGAATGGATGATCTAGAGGTGGTACAAGAAGAACATATACAAGGTGGCACCGTTTTCCAGTGTTTGCCAAATTTTTGGGCCTGAAAATTGATAAATAATGAAAAGTTTTTTTGGAAAAGGGACTTCCGTGTGGAGGAATTGGAGTATAGGAAACTTGTGTGCCATATGTTTTTCACGATCAGAAGATCAAAATATGGAAAAGGAAATAGGTTTGCAGAAGTTTGAGAGTTGGTCGCGCAAGTGTCTAGGAGGACAGAAGACTTGCGCGCTGAGACTGGGTCGTGCAGGTGACTTGCGCACCGTCACGCAGTGTGGTAAATTTGCCGATAAATACTGGACCACCCCTCTTCATTATTTACCGAAGTTAAACACTTTGAGAAATCAAATCTCCCTTTGCGTAGGTGTGGTAGTCGCACAAGTGGTCTATGGGACACACAAGTGAAGTTGCATGTCGGTGGTTGAAGTTGTGCGCCAGCGTGAGAAGTTGCGCGCCATTTGGCAGTTTCATGCTAATATTGGTTTGGGCATAAAAGTAAGAGAGTCACACAAGTTTGGAGTTTGGGAATATTGTGTCGTGCAAGTGTCTAAGGTGTACTTGCGTGACCGTTGTGACTTGCACGCCGATACTTGCGTGCCGAGATTGACTTGAGCGCCAAGTAAGGTTTATTTCCAATAGTGATTTTTGGGCTGCGTGGATGCTGGAAGTTTTCCTGATACCTTCGATGGAAAGAGAGATATATCTACAGGTGAAAATTGGGCTTCAACAGTGTATCTACATACATAGGAAGATGCATTCCTTCATGCAAATGAATAAAACTATAGGTTTATAAACTGTGAGTGGATCCTTTCCCGAGCCGTGAGAAAAGGAAGAGGAAGAAGGTGATCCTCTCCACCGGCAGTGAGCCAGAGAGAGAGAAACAGTGAGTGACCCTTGGGAAAATAGTGAGCTAACCCTAAACTTTGTAATGGCAGTGAGCCTAGGCTTAGAAGTGATCTAGACCAAATCTTGTAATCCACAACTAGTGAAGTTTAGTGGAATTTGGTATGACTGAAAACTTGTCGTCTTATGCTCCTTGGACGTAGCCCTTTGTGGTGAGCCAAGTAAAATTGTTGTGTCCTGATCATGTTTTACTTTCTATTTACTTTTTTCAACATCAAAGGGAGAGAAGAGTGTTTTTGTTAACAGCGAAACAAGATCAGAACGGGCGTTAATTTTAAATTTGTCATACCCTGATCCCCCCCTCTCAGGGTATTCATCCTTGTGGACCTAACAAAAAACTATTATGGAGGAACTTTTTTCACTGAAATAAAACATCACAGAGGTCCTCCCCATCACCATTAATAGTCGCCGTCATGGTCATACCCTCTCTACAATCTATATGCACATAGGTCCATCTCATTGTCATCAATAGCCATTGAGGAGGTCCTCCCCACACTACCATCAACCGACACCTAGTTCATTCCCATCTCTATAAACAACTGTTTTGGTATCCCTCCCTATAGCTAAATAAAATAGCACAGAGGTCCTCCCCATCTCGATCAAAAACCATTGCACAGGTCCTCCCAGCACTACCATCAACAGGCACAAAGCTTCTCTTTGTCACCATCAGCAACCATTGCATAGGTTATCCCTAAAATGACATCAACAAGCATGGAGGTCCTCCCCATCACCATAAATATCAAGGGGGGAGTTCTTCCCCACACTAAAATTATTTTGAAGGAAGTTCCTCAATGTCACTATCATCATCCATTCCAAGCGTCGTCTCCACACTCACATCAAATGGAACTAAGGCCCTAACTGTGCAATTATCATCAACTGAGGAGGTCCTACCTACACTACCCAAATCCATCAGAGAGGTCATCTCTATGCCAAAGACAATCATTTTATGAATAACCAATCCCAGGGGATGGTTGATCATATCCATTCACTGGTTTATCTTTATCGTGTGATGTTACTCAAGGATTCTATGCCTCCCGAGCACCATCATCCCTCAAACCAACTCTAAAAAATTAAATGAATCTCTGCCCCCATCACTCATTCATATCGATTTGT
This sequence comes from Viscum album, assembly GCA_963277665.1. NCBI lineage: Eukaryota > Viridiplantae > Streptophyta > Magnoliopsida > Santalales > Viscaceae > Viscum > Viscum album. The sequence goes on from OY728140.1 coordinate 662,479,030, forward strand.
GTACTTCAATGCCTTCAGGAATACATCACTCCATCATACCAGTGTTCCTAGTATCCAAACCACTAGGTTCTGTTTCCCAATTGTACCATCACTAGAGGCTTCCACAACACCAGGGCTCTATTGATCTCTCGTACAGATTTTAGGGGATTCCACACCTCTTGGGACCCGACACTCAATCATACCAATGTTCTAGGTTTCCAAGACTCCCTATATCCATCACCGCATCACACCGTCGTTTTCCATATTCTATAAAACTAGTGCCCCATGTCCCCATCATATCAACATTTTATGCATCCGAACCTCCAAGGCTCCATCATCATGAAAAACTGATGTTCCCAGATTCAATGCCTCTAAGGTGTTGAGACACAATTATACCAACATTTGAGGCTTCCATGCATCCCAGGATCCATACCCCATCGAACCTATTCTCCAAGATCCATGCCTCATTGCCATAGTAACAACGTCATATCAATGTTCCATTCTTCCATGTGTCTTGGGTTTCATCACCCTGTAGAACAGATGTTCCTAGATACCCATCCCCCACAACTCCATTTACAAGTTGAACTACAATTCTAGGCTTCCATGACTCTAGGTACCCACCACCCAGTCATACCGAAATCATAGGATTCGACGCCTCAAGGGCTTTGTCACCCCTTAGTACAAACATATCAAGCTTGAATGCATCCCAAACAACATTTCCCCATCGAACCAACAATCTAGGATTCCATACCGCATGGGCTCTATCCCCAATTTGTACTAACATTACTGGATTCCATACGTCCAGGTCATTATCAACATATTTAATTGACATTCCAGGCTTCAATGCTTACAGTGATGTATCTCCATGTTGAATTGATGTTCTAGTATTCCATGCCTCCAGAGCATCATCACCCTCATTGAATTGATGTTAAAGGCTTCCATGACTTACGAGATCTATCACCCCATAACAAAAAAATTATAGGCTTCCACACCTCCAAGGATCTATCTCCCCACCGTAACGATGTTACAGGATTCCACGCCTTTTGGGATTGATCGCCCCGTCGAACTGATGATCCAGACTTTCATTCCCCATAGTTGATGGGACCCCATCATACCGAAATTATTGGATTGCAAAACTCTAGGGATCCATATCCCTATTTAAAAAAATACCCAGGATTCCATGACTCCATGGCTCCATATCCCCATTTAACTAACATTCCAAGATTCCATGCCTCCCGGGCTCCATCACCCCATCATATCGACACTGCAAGATTCCAAACATACTGGGGAATGTAACCCCATAATACCTATATTCTAGGCTTCCACGACTCAAGGGAACCATCACGAAGTCAAACTGACTTTATAGGATCCCATGCATCTAAGACCCCATTTCAATATTGATCCAAAAATGTATGCCTCTATGCCTCAAGGGATTCATCTCCCTATCTTACAGAAATTCTAGGATTCCACACTTACTGGGCTCGATCACCCTATTGAACTGACACTCCAAGATTGCATGCCTCCTAGGGTCCATCAGTTAATCATATCGATGTTCCAGGCATCCGTGCCTATAAGGAACCAATACCCCATCAAACCATAATTATTAGATTCTATGCCACCAAAGATCCATAACCCAATCAAACCGACATTCCAGGATTCCATGCCTATAGGGCACCATCACTCCATTAAAACAAAATTACAGTCTTCTATTTCTCCATGTCTCTGTTTGCCCATCATACTAACATTAAAGGTATCAACACCTACTGGGGGTAATCACCCAATGGTACTGACATTCCATGATTCCATGCCTTTTGGGAACCATTGGCCCATCGTACTAAAAATCCATGCTTCGACACCGCTTGTGATCTATTTCTCCATCAAGCCAAAGTTTCATGATTCTACACCTCCAGGGTGATTTCGCCCCATAAAATTGATGTTCATGGATTCCACACTTCTAGGGACGTATTTCACCATAGAACCAACATTCCAAGCATTGATTCCACTTGGGCTCTGTCACCCCAGCCACCCTTAGGGTGCTCCATGTCATCTATATTGATAAATTGATTTATAATCTAACTAGGATTATGACACTAAACATCTATCAATTGTGTCATGTTGAATCTCCCTAGCACTTGTTGTAACAGAAACCATATAGCTCCTCCCAGAAGCCCCGAAACTATCTCATGAAAAGATTCCTATGACATATCATAACTCACACTTGGAAAACATCCATGTATATGATGGATAAATTTTAGGAAAATATCATCTATTGATTCACCCTAATCCTCAATGAACCCAAAAAATCTGATATGAGAATCCCTCTGCAGACAGAATCCTTGTGGTTCCATATCCAAACTGCATGTTGTTAAACTACATGACAATGGAGAATGTGATGGTCACATGATAATAAATTGTATGATGTTTTGATCAATGATATGTGACCTAAAAGAACATAAACTAAGGTCAATGATATGTGACCTTAAACAAGTGTCTCATCCTAACTACATGATGTTAAACTAAATTTCATTGTTGACATAATAAAATGATGTTAAACTATGCGATACAACATAGTAGCTGCATAATGTTAAATTTATTATCATCCTATCCCATGTGACTTGACCTTGAACTGCATGCAATGGTCCAAGATTTATGGAATTAAACTAAATGAAGCTCTATAGGTATGAAATACATGACACTAAACTAACGACATCCTAAATTATCCTCAACACATTATGTTAAACTGTATGAATACCCTGTAATAAGGATGCATGATTCCTCATACAATAAGTATGCGATGAATTATCATCCCTATCACATGTTTTAAAATCACATTATTCCATGAGCCTCATATATTAAAGAACTCTTCATTATAAATTGACATACTACCATTCCACATTCAAGAGATTCCTCAAGACCCCCTTCCTTGAGAAGGGGTTCAACTGCCCCTTTCTGATATACCCCATTTTTGTTCTCTAATGTGATATGGCATAGTACCTAGATTATTGGATTCAATTTGTATAGTATATCAATCTGTATCCACACTTATGGTGTCCCTTTATTTGGATCTGCATCATCATCAATATAAAAAGGGAACCCCTAACAACATGGTGCTTAGCCATAGTGTCTCAGCAACAATCACTAGCCAATGCCTCAGAAAACATTGGATGGAATTTTGATTCATGTATTGTGTTTCAAACATAGTCAAAAGTGTACCACTACTTGTTTCCCCCTATACCATATAACATTATACGAATACTACATTTCAAATAGGGAATGTATTTATCATCCATCATCACACCACCCCCATTTTATTCCTAATATAGAGCCCTATGATTAACAATTTCAACCTCAGATTGTTTTGGTGGAACTCTAACACCTTTGGTGTTAACCCATTATGTACTCGTGCACATTGACTAAGTAGGTCGGTGTCATTGGGAAATTATCAACAAAATACCTTTTTCTATGTATTGTGAAATTCCAAATGTGAGTGAAATCATAACCACTACTTATCCCTCAAACCAATAATGAATAAAATGGGATGTGTACCCATATGGTAGAGCTATGCAAATTCATGGTATATTCCACATAAAATTAAACTTATTGTGAGGGTTTAACCTCAACAACCATATACAATGACTTCAAGTCCATGAATCAAGACTTTAATATATGTGAGATTTTCATGTCTGGAATATGTTTTCTGATGTTGGGCCTCTCTGTCCATCAATCAAAATTGGGTTCGTCATTCCACTGCATGTAACATATCTATTTATGCAACCCAACTATTTACAATTCAAACTCGATGACCTTAAACTAAGTTACTTTGGTCCTAGAAATAAAACATTAAACTCTTTGCAAAAATATGATCCATTACATAATGTTCATCTGGTTATTTATCCCCCTTCTAGAACCCAATCATTGAGGATTTATTTAGTCCTGACTCCTGATGAACCATGTTTTGAAACCTATTATTATTGATTCAATAGGAAAATCCTCAATAAATTTCCACACATTGATTGTTTATTATCATATATTCCCATAATATTCCATGAATAAAGGGTTCCCCCCACTAAAAAGGTTCATAGCCAAAATGGATCACCTCCTAGCTTGTGAAACCATAGAATGGGAATTTTTAAATGAATAGTGGATAATGTGTTTTAAACATGAATAATACTCAATTCGGCATTTCCTTTCCCCATACATGGCTGGCATCGTTGTGTGTCCTATGTTTTGGATTTGGTCAATAGTGGTCCCTTCCCACCAGTCTCCCCTATCATGACCATGATCTAAAAAATTCCTAATTTACCTATTTACCACTTCTTTGTGTTTTGGTGGAACTCAACACCCCTAGTGTTACCCCTCAAAGCATATTCATGTGTTAAGTAGGCAGGACACTGTCATAGGGACATTCTCAACATTAAATTTCAGGACACATATTGTACACATATACATGTGATATGGAAAGACTCACACCACTCCTTGTTTCCCACACTACTCATGGCTAATTTCATCTTAATGGTAATTATAGGGTTTATACCCATGTAGAATATTTTCACAATCTAATAGGTCCAAACTCTATGACATTAAACTATGTGTTTATATCTCATGTACATGACGTTAAACTGGTCACCTGTTGAAAACTGCGACCTTAAAATAAGAGACTCATTGGTCAGATGTTTATGGACTTAAAATAATATCCATCCTATATTCCATGCAACATAACAATAAACAACTATAAAAAATGATACCATTTAGATTACACAAAACTATGAATCATAGTCCAAAATTAATGTCATTAAATAGTGTACAATCCTTCTTGGGAAAGTGTGGTGTGGAAGAAAAACTTAATGGATTTAATTTACATTGGGGTTTTCACTCTCATATGCCACATATTTTCTGTTTTTGGAATCCTCCTCCCCCAAGTGTGAATTACATGATGATAAACTAAGAGTAAAAGTACCAAAATCATGACTTTAAACTATATGAAGGAATCTCCATGAGAATGTTTCTTGTGGTGTTTTCTTCCTCAGTCCTCATATACATCAGATTACTCATTTCATGCCCTAGATATCTATTTTTTCTAGAGATTCTCCCCTCACAGTATGTTAGGTTTTCTTTGAGATGTGTCATGTAGTTTTGGTCCAACTTTCTCTTCATTCACATTAGTTTTTTTATGCCACAATGTTATGTATACCCCTTTTGGAGTGCATATGTCATGGTCTGAGATTCATGACCTTAAACTAATATCTACCTTGTGGTCCATGAAACATGACTCTAAACTATTTTCAAGAGTCCATGTTCAATGACCTTAAACTAGGAATCATATTATATGGATGAAAAATTTAATTTTTATGTGAGAATATACCAGATAATGTGTCATATGGAATGTTCCTATCTAGTCCTCATTCTCATTAGGTTTGTTATAACACCACCTTACACATATCCATTTGAGAAGTTCCCACCAATATAGTCGGATCTCTATGATCATAAACTATGAGTTAACAACATTAACACATGACATAAAATAATGATCCAACCCTGAATATGTTTAGGATTCCTCTTAAACAAATCATAGATTGTTCTTAACCCATTTTAAATTGAGATGCCTCATATGAATATTATGATATGGAAATCAAGGATTACACTATTTCCAAAACATGGGATGCCCCATGACAAATGTGTTATGACCCAATTCTATTATGAGAGTAGATAAACCATACTATAATTGTTGTCATGTAGAACCATGTTCAAGTAAATTTTTTTGATTGATTCCAATCTTTATGTAATGTGTAGTGATTCCCAGACCTCTAATATTTTTTATTAGCTGAGAATTCATTTACTCTCTAGCCCCTTTGATTTTTTATGGTCCAAGAATAATGAAAATAAATTTTATGATGTGCATCTTAAGGTATGTATGTGGTACATGAGCCTCATTGCCAGCATTCACATTGGGTTTTAGTTCATTATTTCTACACATATATATACCATCAGGGTAAATGTTTCCCCAATAGACAAGTAACATGACTTCATTATTTTCTCCATGGTCTAGACAATACAAACTCAAAATATATGTGCCACATTCCATAACAATGTATATCTTGATTCCCATCACTATGGGATACATAATGATTCCAAGAATTCTCGTCTCAGGGGAAATCCATAAATTCATTAAATCCTTCATCCAATTGTCTGCAACCTTAGTCTAATATTTATGACCTTAAACTAATAGCCTCCCTAAGTCGATGCATCATGACAATAAACTATATGAATGTATTATAAAAAAATTTTAGTGTGGTAGTAGGCCTTCTAGGCCATCATTAATGTCTTGTTTTTCACTATTCCATGTTATGTATCTCCATTATTTGGGATAATCCATATGGTCCAAACTATAGGAACTTAAACTAGGATTCATGTTCCATGAAACACGAACTTAAATAATTCACAACCCTGCATAGATTCCATTTCACCATGTGGGTTCACCTATCACGCTACACTCCACCTTAGTCCTGTATAATAAGAAGCGTACCATTCAAACTTATTCACTACATCCTCTATTTCATGATGCTAAACAAAAAAATTACGCTATGCAATGAACACAAGATTCCCCCTTTGGCTGAAAAGAGGAGGAAATTTTGGGTAGACGAGTGTATAATCCCCACACACTCTACATCATAGCCACATCATGTTAATCTATGAGATTCATCCTTGTCACATGATTTTAAAATTCACAATTCCACCATCCTTACCATATGACTTTAAACTATATGTCCATCATCCTCCTTATAAGATGTAAAATAGAGTATCCATCATTTTTTTAAATGATGTAAAACTGCTTGGTATCCTAGGGCCTTCCCTTAGACCCCTTCCTTTAGTATTGGTCACGTACCACATTTTTAATGATCATTCATCCATCGTTTGATATTCAAGATAAAATCATCCCTTAGAATACAATTTTAACCTTTGTTCTTTCTGATAAACTCACACCCATTGTGCTCCAAGTCATATATGCATAATTTCGTGAGTGTTGGAATCAATACAAAAAACTCCATCACATCATTTAAATTATACATGTTCCAATATTTTGGATCATTATCCAATTATATATTGAAAGATAAACCCATAAAGAATAGAATTATGAAATACTGGCTCACCTACCATATTGGGGAAAATCCCTAGAAGACTTTGGAAAAAATTACAAGAAATGTTTCTTGTTTTGAACATTATTAGTGTTTGATCCTTGTTTGTTTTTCCCCATTCCAAGATAACTATACTGATGATGTGTTTTGTACATGGTTAGTAGTTATATTTTATTTCAATGGCACTCCAACTATGTTACATATTTTTTACATTGTGAGTCACTCTTTTTATTCTTCTTTTTTTGGTTATAATTTAACATCCATGGGGTTATCCCATTAATAAACAAGAGCATTATGGAGAATCAAGGAGACCATGCAGAATTCAACTCCCTAGTGTGGGTGTTCCTAGTCTAGACACTCCTATGGGTGGTCTGTGTACCAATCTAAACCTAGAAAAGTTCAATTTTTTTTTCACTATCACATAGTAATACAATTGAGGATCAATGGACCTTAAGGTTTACATTTTACTCATCACTTTCCACAAAAAACAATCCACCATTCCCTTCTCGTCCTGGTTAGACCCCATTCTTATGATGGAATTAGGTATCACTAGAATAAAATACTCTAAATAATGTACTAACTGCTACCTAAAAATGATCCAAGAGTCTGTGTCATTTTACAAGATTTGATTTTTCGGTCTTTAGATGTAACGCCCCGACCCCAGCTACCTAGAGCCAGTGCATTACTTCGTAAAATTGGCATGATCACAAAAGATCAAGTCTCGAAAGACCGATTAGTTTAGTAGCCTTGGAAACACTAGATACATTCATAAATGTTACATTACATCACAAAGTGAAAAATTATAATAACATAGTCTCCATAGTCCACACTTCTATCCTCTTCGGACTATCCCTACTGGTTATTCATAAAATATTTCTTCACATCCTGGAAAATATTAAAACATTGAAAGGGGTGAGCTCAGATGCACAGTAAGGATAACAATAATGCGGAAGCTTTCATAAATAAACATTAACATTTAAGGCAATGTATAACTAAAACAAAAGCCTTTTTAAACGTGAACTTCAGCATAATATGGAAAAAATAAAATTAAATAATGCCATTTACTTACTCACATGGATATTCTACTAGTCGAATAATCACATGAAATATCAATAACCACTTTCATAATGAGGGAATGTATAATGCCAGACATTCTGAAACATTTTGTCAAGGTCTCAGCCAAGATATCTAAAATGATTAAGGCCTCGGCCAAAACCATAAATCAAATTGGGAAAGGGCCTCGGCCAATTCCACGTCTAGTTGTCTCATGAGACTTACCGATGCATCGAGGAGCTATAGCGGGCTCCACCCGTCACTTATTAAGTCCAATACATTCCTCATATGAATAGGTTTAAACATATCATAAACCATAACATAATCGTATCACATAAAACATGCATAAAGGAAACATAAAATTTCCACATTTCAATCACAAGATATCAATACAACACATTGATATAATAAAAATGCTTTCAAAACCATTTTCAATACCAAAATAAAAGAAAGTTAAAACTTTGTATTTATTTTTCATTAAAAAAAAGATGGCCTGTAGAGGAAGCCGAAACTCAAATAATGGTCACGGCGGCGGAGAAGTCGTTGTCGCCGCATAAGTACAAAAAGAAAAACATTCCCTTTTGTCGTTTAGAAAAATGTTTCGTATAAAAAGATTCCTTTTGAATAAACGTAAAAGTCAAAGGGGTTTATACACCGTATAAAAGAAAGTCGTGTATAAAACCAAATATGCCTCAATGAAAGGGGATTGAGACGAAGTCCTTAAAAAGATCATTTTTTTATAAATTAGGTCTATTATGTGTATTCACTATAAGTACACATAAATAATGTAAAAATACAAGATAGGGCATAATAATATCATGACATAATTTGAATGTAGGAGATTAACCCAAAGAATGGAAGTTGGGTTATGAAATTCCCTTACCTTGCGTCTTGTCCTGACTCAACTGTTCTTTAAACTCCTGAATAATAAACTAGAGTTAATTTCTATTTACTTAAGAACCTTTTTCATGTTCATTATTCCATTTATATCACTTATTACCATGTTATGAACATTATTTAATTATTTAAGTTAATAACGGTCGTTTTGTCGATCTTTGGTACTTGAGTCAAAAATAAACTTCTTATAATTACAAGTTGTTCATGTGGTGAAATATCCATTATATCCAGAATTATATTCATGATATAGATATCATATATATAATATATATACAGTATATACATTCATTCATAATGTCACGTAACATTTAGAGGTAAGAAATGAAATGCACCGTTCATGGAGACGGTAAGCCGTATGTACGCATGAACGCTACTTTAATTTCAATTTCATATTTAATGGAACGAAATCATAATGATGAAAATGTATAATATAATTCCAGTATAATATAGTGTATAATACCATTTACTCCATCCTTTATACATCCCACATACGACATTAACGATTCAAATCACTTTGAGGGGGCGGTAGTCCGCACTTCCTAAAATGAAATTATCGCGTTTTACCCATAATGGAAATCATAAAGTATGCCATAAATGAGAAATACAGAAGCATAAGTAAAACATAAACATATTATATATCATATATAAAAATAGTGACATCTTAATGGCCACCTTTTAAGGTGTTATATGAGTGTTGAACAATCATCGTTTCGTGAGGCAGAAATTCACCATCCACAGAAACTGTATGTTCTTTAACCATTAGATGTAGGTGTGTGTAAGTGTAGCTCGAATACTTCTTAGAACAACATCCTAGTATATTGAGGATACTGTTGTTGTTACAAAATAAATGAATAAAAAGAGTTTAGGGGGTTGGAGAAGAAAAATAACACAAAACAACATTAGAGAAGACATTACCTCAAAATCGGGTAACTCTTTTTGATTTGAGCCAAAGGCTTCCTTGGGAAGAGTTCTGCCCAAAGTGCGGCTTCTATGAGTAAGAGGGGGAAGTTGGGATAGTATTTGGGTAGAGTTTGGCCGATCCAAATGGCTTTAATGTGTAAATGAGGTGGGAGAGGTGGGGGCCTTTTATAAGTGGATAGGAGGGTCACTTTTGGAAAGATTGAAATGTTACATTATTACACAATGCTTTTCGGATTCTAAAGGTCCCACACTTATATAATTCGTGGATAAGGTGATAAGGGTTCGAAATATCCTCATCCAATAGGCTTTGGACAAGTGTAAGCCTTGGATTTTACATTATCTTCTCATTTTATTTAAATCATTAAATAATGAGGTCATCGCTGCATCATCATAATGTCATAAATAATTTAATTTATTTAATGTCTAAAAATTATAAAAAAAATACTATGATGTAGGGAATCTTTTTAGATTTCTAATGAATATATATAATCAAAATTTGGACTTGTGTAACCCGACTTAAAATCTGTTTTAGTAAAACAACTCATGTTTGTGTCAATTTAATTTTAACATTAAATAAATATATATTAATGTCATTTTCCAACCAAAGTGGCTCCATGGGGTTCCCAAGTTGACCCATGGGTTGTCTTGGTCGTCCATGACTCATCCAATAGGAGTAGGACAAGTTTCAAGCTCATATCATATTATTAAAACATAGTTTTTACCTTAAACTACACTAATTACCTCTAATCGCGATTAAGAACTTAAAAGTTACTATTCACCAAAAAATTATTTTAATCTCATTGAACCACATTTTACCTCTTAATGATAACCATGTATGTCAGATTTTTGAAAATCAAATCACAGAAGTGGTAATATTTCATTTAAACGAAAAATCAGTTATTTAACTACCACTTAGTGGTTTCACTATTCATAAAAAATTGGAGTTTTTCAGAACAATGCCAAAATTTCACCCTAAGCTATAATTGATATTCTGAATTCAAAAATGTTGTCTATTTTACAAAATTACAAACATATAAGTTGCGTTAATTAATTTTATAATTAATTCCCGCTGTCACAACAAATATCGTGTTTTTAAGAAACAATTTAAATCCAAAGATTGGCAATTGTTTATGTCCAATTTCAATGTTAAATTAATTCTAATGACCACCATTGGATAAAATTGTAAAAATATATTCTAATTATACTTTAAAACCACTAAAAAGTATAATTTATCACTATAAATTATTTTGATTAAAAAAGTTGTTTTTAATTATTTTTCACTATTCATAAAAAATAGAAGTTCTTAGAAAAATACCAAAAATTCAACATAAGCTAATTTCGATATTCCGAATCCAAAAATGAAGTCCATTTTGATAAATAAAATTTATAAAATTTCAAAAAGTAGGTATTACTATTCACAACGGCTAGTTTAATTCGTTGTGGTGTGTGTTAGAGCTCGAGGTTGCGTACAACACACGCTATTGCATTATTCGAAGTGAAACGTACCGTGGAAGCTTGGGGTGTTACATTCTCCCCTCCTTCAATAAATTGCATCCTCGCAATTTTAATTTTTTCTTTGAAAATAAAAGGTTGAAAATAGAAAATACCTTTGTAGAAAACCCACATCGGAAATAAGGTTAATAAAAATATAACTTTAAAAGAAAGAAAGATAAGTACAAAGGTCACCCGAGATAGCCCATACTAGGATTCTATGAAAATATGGATATGGAAGAAAAACAAACCATCAAGGTTTGATGGAGAGTTGTAAGAAACTGGATTAGAAGAAAGTTAACAATAAGAAAATCACAAACTTGTGATTGGTTAAACGGTCATTGAATCCCCAGTTGGAAAAGTTAACCGGCAACGTTTTTGTTTTAAGTTACCTTTTATAAAGTTAAAGAATTTATTTAGGAGATTTACTAAGAACGTAAGGGAATATACATACTAATCATGTAGACTTTCATTCTTTAATAAATTATTACCAAAAACCCATCTTTCACTCTAAAAGGTAATAGAACTCAAAAATATTATACTTATCCTAATTGTATAAGGTTCCAAATGTTAACACATACCATTTAGTTTAGTAAAATTATTTTGTAACAACCAGGGACTTCCTGTAGGCTAGTGGTAGGAAATAAAGGCCTGTCGCACTATGGTTATGGGTTCGATTCCGGAAGCTTTGTCCGATGCGACGGGTTATGCCCCACCCTGCAGGTTGTCCTTTTCCTAAAACTATAGTATCATAATATTCCAAAAATAATCTTCATAAATTTTTTAACCTTGAACAATACTATCCAAAGATCAACTTAATCCACTCCAACCTTTATAGTTATCCAAAATACCTCTGTCCAGACTTTCTCTAAAAGGTCTCTTAATTCCAAAATCAATTGTTACATCAGATTCCCCAAAGAATGTAAAGATTATCTTATTGTAACATACTAAAAATATGATTACCTTAATCATATTAAAACCTTACTGAAATCAAAATGTACTGCAGTACAATCCATATATATATATATATCACATTATTCTTATAACCAGAATATAATCATTGAGTCCAAAAGCACCAATACATTAATTATTCCGCTTCAACTGTAGTCATAGCATAAGATTGGCCTTGATCCCTTGGCCTTTTCTGAGGTAAGTTTCCTTGACGCTTAGGACATTCATTTGCATAATGCCCCATTTCCCTACAATTGTAGCATTCAACTTTGACAGCCTCTTTCTTTCCCTTGCAATCACGAGCCTGGTGACCCTTTTCTCCACATTTAAAACAAACTCCCATTCCTTTTAGGCACGTACCAGGGTGATTCTTCCCACAATTATCACATAATGGAAAATCCTTCTTTCCCTTTTTCCCTTTATCTGTCTCTTGTTCCATCATTCTCTTCTTCTCTTGCTTTACTTTATTGTCATAAGACTTAGAGAATTCCTTTTCTGTCCTGATAGCACACGAGACAATATCTTCGTATGATGAGAAGGATTGTGATACTAAAGCTCGACGGAGAAATGGTTTTAACCCATCAAAGAAACGATCAATCTTACTCCTTGGGTTATGTATATAATCGAAAGAATGCCTCGCTAACCTTGTAAAGTTAGCCTCATACTTTGCGACATTCTCATCCTCCTTCTGCCTCAGAATCAGAAATTGCCTTTCCATATCTGCTCGATGGTCGCGAGGAAAGTATTTTTCTAAAAACAGATCTTTGAACTCCCTCCATTCCATATTCGATACGTCATCATCTTCCTTTGTGTTTTGAATCAGTGACCACCACTGATCGGCATCTCCAGTGAGGGGGTAAACTACCATGAAAACCTTCTCCCTTTCACTACTCCCCAAGGCATGGAATATTTTCTCTAAGGAATTTATACATTGCTCAGCTACTATAGGATTTGTACTCCCATTGAAGGTTGGTGGTTGTTGCCTCATGAAGCGGTCTAACATTGATCCTCCACGTTGCGGATCAGGGTGCTCCATACGAGTAAGGTTATTATTCATAACCTGAGTGAGTTGTCCCAGTATGGTAATAAGTTGATCAGCACCAGTTGTATCTCCAGATCCACAATAATTATCTTGAGCAGGAGGGAAATCCCTACACGGAGTGCGTGCATTGATACGGTTTCCATTTCTTCCACTAGGCACCATTTCTAAACAATGGCATAATCTAGATTAGTTTATGAATCAAAATACATAATTCCATACTTGTAAAATACTTTACATAAATTGAACTATTTATGGATATAATCCATAATAATAAATAGTTTTTATTTGAGGAAGTATATAATCATAACCGTTCATAGTGGTTTGTAACGAAAATGAGAATTATCCTAAGCATATCCCCCGGGAGTGTCGTAACCAAGAGTGCAGCAAGGCCCGTTGTCGTGCACCAGTTCCCGTTCGAGTCTAGCTCAAAGCGGTGTTTTCGGGTTTTACCCCTAGGTACATCTGTGCCAGAGCTGCCTCTACCTGCTTGTATCCAGACAGGGATGTATTGCTCGTAAAACTCACAAAATCTCTACAATAACAAAATTTAGGAAGTTATTCTATACTAATCCTCAAAGTATATATTTGGGATATGTGCTCTAATCAGAGTTTATCTAAATCTAGCTTCCAAGGTTAGTACTAAACTGCCTCTGATACCAACTATAATGCCCCGACCCCAGCTACCGAGAGCTGGTGCATTACTTGGTAACATTGGCATGATCACAAAATATCAAGTCTCGAAAGACCGATTAGTTTATTAGACTTGGAAACACTAGATACATTCATAATTGTTACGTTACATCACAAAGTGAAAAACTATAATAACATAGTCTCCATAGTCCACACTTCTATCCTTTTTGGACTATCCCTACTAGTCATTCATAAAATACTTCTTCACATCCTGGAAAATATTAAAACATTGAAAGGGGTGAGATCAGATGCTCAGTAAGGATAACAATAATGCGGAAGCTTTCATAAATAAACATTAACATTTAAGGCAATGTATAACTAAAACAAAAGCCTTTTTAAACGTGAAATTCAGCATAATATGGAAAAAATAAAATTAAATAATGCCATTTACTTACTCACATGGATATTCTACTAGTCGAATAATCACATGCAATATCAATAACCACTTTCATAATGAGGGAATGTATAATGTCAGACATTCTGAGACATTTTATCAAGGCCTCGGCCAAGACATCTAGAATGATTAAGGCCTCGGCCAAAACCATAAATCAAATTGGGAAAGGGCCTCGGCCAATTCCACGTCTAGTTGTCTCATGAGACCTACTGATGCATCGAGGAGCTATAGCGGGCTCCACCTGTCACTTATTAAGTCCAATACATTCCTCATATGAATAGGTTTAAACATATCATAAACCATAACATAATCGTATCACATAAAACATGCATAAAGGAAACATAAAATTTCCACATTTCAATCACAAGATATCAATACAACACATTGATATAATAAAAACGCTTTCAAAACCATTTTCAATACCAAAATAAAAGATAGTTAAAACTTTGTATTTATTTTTCATTAAAAAAAGATGGTTTGTAGAGGAAACCGAAACTCAAATAATGGTCACGGCGGTGGAGAAGTCGTTGTCGCCGCATAAGTACGGAAAGAAAAACATTCCCTTTTGTCATTTAGCAAAACGTTTCGTATAAAAAGGTTCCTTTTGAATAAACGTAAAAGTCAAAGGGGGTTTATACACTGTATAAAAGAAAGTCGTGTATAAAACCAAATATGCCTCAATGAAAGGGGATTGAGACGAAGTCCTTAAAAAGATCATTTTTTTATAAAGTAGGTCTATTATGTGTATTCACTATAAGTACACATAAATAATGTAAAAATACAAGATAGGACATAATAATATCATGACATAATTTGAATGTAGGAGATTAACCCAAAGAATGGAAGTTGGGTTATGAAATTCCCTTACCTTGCGTCTTGTCCTGACTCGACTGTTCTTTAAACTCCTGAATAATAAACTAGAGTTAATTTCTATTTACATAAGAACCTTTTTCATGTTCATTATTCCATTTATATCACTTATTACCATGTTATGAACATTATTTAATTATTTAAGTTAATAATGGTCATTTTGTCGATCTTTGGTACTTGAGTCAAAAATAAACTTCTTATAATTACAAGTTGTTCATGTGGTGAAATATCCATTATATCCAGAATTATATTCATGATATAGATATCATATATATCATATATATACAGTATATAAATTCATTCATAATGTCACGTAACATTTATAGGTAAGAAATGAAATGCACCGTTCATGGAGACGGTAAGCCGTATGTACGCATGAACGCTACTTTCATTTCAATTTCATATTTAATGGAACGAAATCATAATGATATAAATGTATAATATAATTCCAGTATAATATAGTTTATAATACCATTTACTCCATCCTTTATACATCCCACATATGGCATTAACGATTCAAATCACTTTGAGGGGGCGGTAGTCCGCACTTCCTAAAATGAAATTATCGCGTTTTACCCATAATGGAAATCATAAAGTATGCCATAAATGAGAAATACAGAAGCATAAGTAAAACATAAACATATTATATATCATATATAAAAATAGTGACATCTTAATGGCCACCTTTGAAGGTGTTATATGAGTGTTGAACAATCATCGTTTTGTGAGGCAGAAATTCGCCATCCACATAAACTGTATGTTCTTTAACCATTAGATGTAGGTGTGTGTAAGTGTAGCTCGATTACTTCTTATAACAACATCCTAGTATATTGAGGATACTGGTGTTGTTACAAACGAAATGAATAAAAAGAGTTTAGGGGGTTGGAGAAGAAAAATAAAACAAAACAACATTAGAGAAGACATTACCTCAAAATCGGGTAACTCTTTTTGATTTGAGCCAAAGTCTTCCTTGGGAAGAGTTATTCCCAAAGTGAGGCTTCTAGGAGTAAGAGGGGGAAGTTGGGATAGTATTTGGGCAGACTTTGGCCGAGCCAAAGGGCTTGAAAGTGTAAATGAGGTGGGAGAGGTGAGGGCCTTTTATAAGTGGAGAGGAGGGTCACTTTTGGAAAGATTGAAATGTTACATTATTACACAATGCTTTTCGGATTCTAAAGGTCCCACACTTATATAATTCGTGGATAATGTGATAAGGGTTCGAAATATCCTCATCCAATAGGCTTTGGACAAGTGTAAGCCTTGGATTTTACATTATCTTCTCATTTTATTTAAATCGTTAAATAATGAGGTCATCGCTGCATCTTCATAATGTCATAAATAATTTAATTTATTTAATGTCTAAAAATTATAAAAAAAATACTATGATGTAGGGATTCTTTTTTATCTTTCTAATGAATATTTATAATCAAAATTTGGACTTTTTTAACCCCACTTAAAAACTGTTTTAGTAAAACAACTCATGTTTGTGTCAATTTAATTTTAACATTAAATAAATATATATTAATGTCATTTTCCTACCAAAGTGGCTCCATGGGGTCCCCAAGTTGACCCATGGGTTTTCTTGGTCGGCCATGACTCATCCAATAGGAGTAGGACAAGTGTCAAGCTCATATCATATTATTAAAACATTGTTTTTACCTTAAACTACACTAATTACCTCTAATCGCGATTAAGAACTTAAAAGTTACTATTCACCAAAAATTTATTTTAATCTCATTGAACCACATTTTACTTCTTAATGACAACCATGTATGTCGGATTTTTGAAAATCAAATCACAGAAGTGGTAATATTTCATTTAAACTAAAAATCAGTTATTTAACCACCACTTAGTGGTTTCACTATTCATCAAAAATTGGAGTTTTTCAGAACAATGCCAAAATTTCACCCTAATCTATAATTTATATTCTGAATTCAAAAATGATGCCTATTTTACAAAATTCCAAACATATAAGTTGCATTAATTAATTTTATAATTAATTCCCGCTGTCACAACAAATAGCGTGTTTTTAAGAAACAATTTATATCAAAAGATTGGCAATTGTTTATGTCCAATTTCAATGTTAAATTAATTCTAATGACCACCATTGGATAAAATTGTAAAAATATATTCTAATTATACTTTAAAACCACTAAAGAGTATAATTTATCACTATAAATTATTTTGATTAAAAAAGTTGTTTTTAATTATTTTTCACTATTCATAAAAAATAGAAGTTCTCAGAAAAATACCAAAAATTCAACATAGGCTAATTTTGATATTCTGAATCCAAAAATGAAGTCCATTTTGATAAATAAAATTTATAAAATTTCAAAAAGTAGGTATTACTATTCACAACGGCTAGTTTAATTCGTTGTGGTGTGTGTTAGAGCTCGAGGTTGCGTACAACACACGGTATTGCATTATTCGAAGTGAAACGTACCGTGGAAGCTTGGGGTGTTACATTAGAGCCCGAATAGAGTTACATATCAAAAGTTATTACCATTTGAATACAGTATATGAATGACTATTCACAAAGCCTATTCACAAAGAAATTTCATGACAGTTTGATTAATGGATCTCCCTTCATGAATTCATGAATCTGTGATAGCTTCCTCTATGAGTCTGATGGAACTTCATGACTAAAAGAAGGATTACTAATGTTGTCTAAGATCTCGATTGTGTTGTACGACCGTGGAAAGAATTGTTAGTTTCCTTCGGGAGTTAGATGGAGCCGCACCCCTTTGGGAAGCATATTGTTCCTTCATGAACCCCTTAACATATTTTAAAACAAATTTCCTATAAATAACATCCTTACAAATCCAATCAATGGAGGAGACTCCATCGGTTTTTGGCCTCAGACTCTCAATTCATGAAACTCCTGTGATTTGCAAGACTCACTTTGGTGGAGCCCATAAATGTAATGAAACCACCTCTCTCGCATTCTTGAGAGCCCCCACCCAAAGTGGAGATGAATTTCCGAAAATTCCAATGCCCTTTTCAATGAAATAGTTCCCTATGAGGCACTTGATGATTTATGAAGCATTCATCATTCACGAAGTACTTTCCTTGGGAATCAATAAATCATTCTAGAGACCTTAAGCTTTGTGGTTCACCATCCTTGAAGAGATAATGAGCTCTATGAAGCTTGTTCAAGATAAATATACCACCGCTCCCACTAGTATATACCATGAGCGATGTCCCCCTGCACCCCCAAAACCATTATCAGGATCTCTACCAAGCTTCAATCCCGAGACTCCAACCTAGTCCCTTCACCACAGTCACTAAACACCATGAAAAATAGAGGGCCACACTGCAGTATTTATAATCCGATTCAAGGCCAATTTGGCTTGAACCCTTATGGAGCCTGAACACCCACCTTGGAATACCACGATTCAAGATAATCCTTCACACTACTTGAAATACATCAATACAACACACTCCTCTTTTTCCGTATCCCAATTCATGAGTTGAGATTCTCATCTTAGATTCCCCAAGTAACATTAGTAAAAATATTCCTCAAGAATCTTCTGAAACATCATCAACTATATCTTATTTTGGTTTGAACCATAACAAAATTCTCTTACATAAGTGAAACACCATCCATTTATACGCATCTTCTACCTAGTAGTCCTCAATACATGACATTAAACTATAGAACACCCTATCAGTTAAGAAATTGATGCCCTATGCATCAATAATATGATGCCTCATTCCATGATCATGATAAGATATTAGATTTTCCTCAATGTATGAATTTAAACTATATAATATATTATAATTTATGAATAGAATGACTTATGCATTATGAATAATATTACTCATTCCTTGATCATGAGAATACATTCCAGAGTACTCACTAAATGACTCTAAATTGCAGCATACCCTATATGAAAAATATATGTTGAATCATGTGAAAAAAAGATGCCTTATGTGTCAAACATAAGTCACCTCCTTAAATAATCACGATATGACCATAAAATAGCCACCATGGTCCCCTATTGGTGAAATCGCCCATCATATCCCATGCCCCATGGGAAGGTCAAGATTCCCTCATGACATGACATGAGGAAGCCTATGTGGGAAGCACAATGCATTCTCCATGTGATTCTAATGATGTTAAATTATGGTCTTACATTGTGAAATTCACATGGGATTCCATTATGAGCAATACTGTGGATGAAATTATGAGAATCTCCAACAGGTAATCCCCATCCACAACCACATTATCACTCCTCCATGAATTATATTGGGAGATCCCATGAGTAAGTCTCATCCACAACCACAACAACACAAATCCTAGTAGAAAATTGACATGTCCTACAAACATACCCCAACCACATCCTCTACACTCCTAGTAGTGAATGGTCCTTATATATAGATAAAATACCCCACATCCACTCCAATGGGAATCCCCCCCATTAAAATCCCTCAAAACCATACTCATCATCCTCGGGTCGCTGCTATGCATAGTACCCAACTAAGATCCATTAAAATGAACCTCCACACAAGTGTAAGACCTAATCATGTCCCTAAAATCAGTCTCATCATAAGGCGTAAGTGACATCCTTTACAATCAATGTTATATTTGATTACCAAGAAACTAGGATACGTACGAAGCCTCCATAAGGTTGAAACCTAACATCCTTACTTATCATAGCCTTCTCGAGACCACATCCTTGATAAGATCATTACACTCACCTGGGAGAGCACACCTCTTCGAGGTCCCTCAGAAAGATCAATGTGTATTCCCCATAGTCACTCCAACAAAGAGTAATACTCTTTTTAAGGGAAGAATTGATACATAATCACCACACCATCCCTCATCGATGCTCCCATCATCGCACAAGCATCCCATTAAAATGTACAGACCTATCCTATCATAGGACCTGAAATTGGGTCACTAAACTATTTGGAAATTGATCTGTATCCTCTAAACATGTTACATAGGATTCCGATTTGAGGTTCAATCCTTAATAATAGTAAACATTGTTTCTCCCTCCTAGGTATGTACCTCACAGATCCACCTACATGGTTGTTTTGATCAACCTCCATGATGTGAAATCTTCCCTTTTTTGGACACACTTCCTCATTATTCTCCTACAGGGAATCCTAATCCATCCACCTTTATGGAATGACATGTTACCTTTATGGGACAGACCTCCCAGATCCTCCTCTACTTGGAATTATGATTTATTCATCCATAAACCTTCTATTCTCTCCATACCAGGGATTCACATCTTTGATTCACCTCTAGGGGGAGTTCTAATAAATTAGTTTCATCTCCCTAATACAATAAACTTGTGAACCTAATTTAATACCTCATATAAAACATGGGATGGTTGATGTGAAAGACTTGGAAAATATATAGACATGGTGCCAGATACCTCATGTAAATCAAAGGATCCCTGAGGTGAAAGCCATAGAAGATATATGCCTTCACTGTCTGATACCTTGTGATTGACATGAGATGAAATTGGTTCCCTATCTGAGATGCATATAAGAGACGGCTTCCCTAGTGGAAGACTCATAGGTTCCCATCACACCAAGTTTCATGAAATACCCAGAAATGGCTGACATTACCAAATACTATGACGAACGGTTGCTACCCTATTAGACATAAGTAATGTAATTAACTAGCTTCCAAAATTAGATGTAATCAGGAATGAGTTTCATAAACACAACTCAAATATATGAGGGTGACCATGACTAGAAAATTTACCCCAATAAGGAATCCGTGGATGGAGGAAGTGACATCCCATCATCCCATTTTGATCGAGGACATAACATCACCTTCTATGGTGGCAGAGGTAGCCTACATTTGGAATGTTGGAATTCATGGAAAGAAACGTGTGTCACCATGATGATGCATTCCCTAATAGTGAACACATAAAAAAACCCATACTTAACTGAAGTGTTTTATAATATATCCATGTTTATTGGATCATAGTACATCCAAAATTGGGGAATCAGACTAAAAGAAATACTCAAATGAGGTGAAACGAACAGAGAGGCTCCATAAAAAACATAACATAGAGAGGATTTCTGGATGGATTGTTTTTAAATTAGGTAGATTTATGTATAAAGTTTTATAATGTTTAGATTTGAGTATATTTAGGACTTTCTAGATTAGGAATTAGTTTTGAGACCAAAATACTTTTCAGATATCTATTGAATATCTTGAAAAATTTGTATATAAGAAAATTAGATCCAATATTCTCGTGGCAGAAGACAATCTAGAGAATAATATCTTTCTACACTAAATTAACACTAAAAAAGGAACTTGTTAATGGGTGTATGACTAGCTACATTATTCTTGTGATTGGGGGTATAACCAATAGATAAAGAAGTTTGTAATTTGGGGTATAACCGGTTCCAAACGTTTGTAACTAAGTGGGTTATAACCAATTACTCCCGAAGTTTGTAGAGAAACCATTTTGGGGGGTCAAACAACCCTTAAAAGAATAAGTTTATCAAATTAATACCAAACCTTTTAAATTACATATGTTTTTCTCTCCCTTTATATTTATTAAATATTTGGTGTGGTTGTATAGTATATTGGAGTGGATAAAAATCTTTACAAAAATCCCAAAGGATAAATTTGGAGGATAATTCTTTAAAATAAGGGGTTCATTGATTCAAACCTACCCCTAGAAGTTATATTACTATAATCATGGATTTTAATTATTATATAAAGGAGGTTTCCTATAAAAGAACACGAAATATACTAAATATAGTGTATATAAAGTCTATTAACAGTATTTTTGTTTTTAAATTATATGACTAGAATTATGTTGGTTGGAAGAATATGATGTTAACATACATTTTATCTCTTTTACCAGAATTTAGAGATGCTAATATAGTGTGATTTATCCTTTAATATGGATTCTATATTTTCTTCTAATAAATGGAATCATTATGTTTATCGAAAATATCAAAATTTAATTTTTATTTCTATATCAATGAATGTTTATAAAAATTTCATACAGCTTTCCCCTACCAAAGAGACCTGGGATGAGTTGAGAAGTAGTTACGAAGGAAACATGAGAGTTTGAAGGAAAAGTTAAAAATCTAGATTAGCATGTTTGTACAAATCAATATGTCAAATGATTCATATATTGATGAGTAATTTAAAAGTGTCATTGATATTGTTATTAATATTATATGTTTGGGCATGGTGTTAGAATATTTTACTATTATTATGAAACTAATGAGTAACTTTCAAGATTTGATTGATCTAAAGGGTTTATCCATAAAAGATCAATAGGATATGTATTTTGATGAACATAAGAACATTTTCATAGCATATGAAATTATCAAAAAAAAAAACTTTATGAATAATGATAATGATGAGATAGTTTTTTAATCTATGTTAAAAGGGGTGTTCATAGATGATGATATTGAAAGAGATTCAAGTGATTCAGATGATTAGTATGATTAAGGGTGTTTGAAAAGAATTCTTTCCTTTCATACTAAGAGATACAAAATGATAAATAGAAACGTTAAAAAGAAAAAAACTATTAAGTGATGGAGTTTTTATAAAAATTAAATTTTTGAGGTATATATCTAAAGAATAATATTATTTGGTATACAAAAATGAAAAGGCAAATAATATCTATAAATATAAGTTGAATAGTCACAACTAAATATTTTCCATCAAGAAGAATAATTTTTTTAGTATAAAAGAATCACATAATTCATGACCCCGAAGTGAATCTGATGCTAAATTAATCTTCTTAGATCATGTTAAAACGAAAATTTCTTCATTAATTAGTTTATATTATTAAGAAAATATAACATAAATATACTTTATTCAAAAATAAAATCTGGTTGTATCTATAGAGAAAATTACATAGATTAAGCAGTAGAAATTTTTTAAGGAAGATTCTAAGGAGATAAAATTGGAGAATGATGGGTTTATAGAAAACAATACAACATACCATAATGATATTGGTGAATATAAAGTGAATGTGGATTAGATAGAAAGTATATTGAAATATCATTATTAAGAACGATACTAATGACATGATATTAACAAGGATGAAGAAAAACTTTTTGAGGAAAGTAATAGGAATGGATTAACGTTGGATAAATTTGGGATAATGGAAAAATATATTGATGAAATATAGTATGAGAAAAAGGAATATTTCTCTATGTCATAATCAATTTGAATTACCAAAAAATGGGAGCAATATAAGTTTGGATAAGACTTCAACAAAATGGTTGAGGTAAATGTGAATCTTCTCAAGATAGAGAAACGAAGGGCTCTTATAGACTAGATGATTCTATCCCCATACAATTCCAATATGCACCCACTATTAGTAACAATTTAGTTTTATAAGATGAAACCGAATTAGCTAGGACAAAGAATATTAGAAATAAATCATCCAATATAATGAAAGTGTGGAATACTTTATTGATAATAAATTGTGTAAGTTTTATTTGTTGTAAAATTAATTTCCATATACTATTTTGATTTTTGAATTCATTTTATAGCATAAAGATATGTGTTAATGTAATTTTAGAAATGGAATTTTATTTTCAAATTTTTTTAAGGGATCCATGATAATGAAATGAATATAAATAAGAGGCCCATTAAATAAATCTATATTTTACATACATGTTATTAATAGATTTAGATTTAATTCAATACATAGAACATAATCCATTTTTTTGAGTGGCCTTATATTAAAAACAATTTCTCTCTCCTGGATGTCCAAGGACCCAACTCAACCAAAAACGAGACGAGCGGTCAACCACATGGGAGGCATGTTCAAATGTGTATTCAGGAGATGTAGGAGAGGATGCATATAACCCAGATGAAGAAGATAGGTGAAGTTATTGTATAAAAGAAGAGTGGGATCATATATCCCACAAGGATTCACATAGGTGTTGTGTAGAGGAACGTAGGTTCATGATCCCCATGTAGTGTGTTCAAGTGTTCTGGGGATGAAACCCCACGATGGATCAAGAGGAATAATGAAAATCATGTTTTGATAAAAATAACTCGAAAAGAAACTAATTTTATGTGGGATAAGTGAAACACATATTTATTTATCCTATTTAAAAGATATTAAAATAAGATGATTTATCCAATCAAAGATAATATGACTCCGCATACTCTATCACATTTTCAAATTTAAGATAAAACATTTTATGATTATATTTTAATTATTTTCTAAATATAAAATAGTTATATTCCTTTAAATGACCTTATAAATAATTAAGGAGTTTCTTCACGAGCATGGTAGTTGAAGTGATCATGTGAAGAATAAGTGACCACATGATCATGGTAAGTGAAGTAAAGATGTAAAGATAAATCAATCATATGAAAAAATGAATTAATTGTGTGATGTTTAAGTGAAATCATGAATAGAGTGCAATGAAAATGTGATATAAAATCTAGTTCATGAAGAAAAGTAACTGATCATGTGAATTATAATCTATCGAATGAATAGAGAAATGAGACTATGCAATAAAGGTTTTTTAATTCATGGTTTATTTCATGATCAAATCTTATTATATATGCAAATATAAAACAATTTTGTAGCTTGAGTGGCTATATCCACATAACCCATTGGTCATGTAGGTTATCTTCATAGCTAAATGATTATATATGGAATCTATGAAGAAAATTAGTTATCAAGGGGTATTCGTAGCTAAATGATCACATATGAATTTGGTGGAGAGTTCACATATGTTATTTCTACCTAATAATTGAAAAAATAATTCTTGTATATAATTTTATATAGATGTGAAAATCCTTATAGGTCTTGAAGTAGTTATGTTTGGGAAATTTTATAGTTACTAAATATTCAAATACCACATGAATTAATAGAATAAAAAAATACCTAAGTACTTGGGGTACATAAATTATGTTTTTATTGAAGAATAACTATGATGACGAAAGTTAATTAGTGCATTAAATTGAATAATATCACAATACATGGATCCAGATTTCTATCACATTTTATGAATATTAATTTATTTATATTATGAAAAAGTAATATCAAGAATCATTGTGATGATAATCTTGGTTTTAACGAGACTGAATTAAAAGGAAGAATAACTAATCATGGATTCATGTAGTTATGAAGAAAAGATAATAGTGGAAAATATGAGAGAGAGGATCATTTGAACGTAAAAACAATGATGTAAATATTATTATCATATACACTATATATACATATATAATGTTTTAGAGGAAATAGGTTTTAATGGAACTATCATAATTATAAATCAAATAAATAACCATAAAATAAAAAATGTTGGTATCAAATTACAAGATAGATACTAGACTAATGTAATTAATAAATAATATAAATATTTTAAGAATAAGAAGGCAATCCAATAAAATATTTTATGCACTAAATAATAAATATGGATGGATATAATAAGATAAGAGAGATATCATCATATTTTTTGAAAAAAAAAGATGAAAAGGTTATAATAGAAAAAGAGAAATGTGTATGTCTATCTACATTGGTTGAAGAAGAAGAAGTATCAGATCAGTACATTACTATGAGTAGAAGAAGTAGAAGAATTTGTGTGAAGTGTAGTGCATAAAATAAATTACAGTCTTAAATCTGTGTAAGGAAGGAAGAAATATAAATATCACATCACCAATATGATAATAATACAAATAGGATTTGGAATATCATATTATTAACCATTAATTAAATTTAAATGAACTAGGATGAAACATAGTTAAGGAATAACCAAATTAATGAGTAGTAGGAAGACTTTAAAGTATCAAAAGACTATATTGTAACAGTCATAGGGTTACACTAGTGGGTTGTGTTTCCATGTGTTTTAATGGATCACACGAAGGAGTAGAAATCTAATATTGAGAGGTGAACCTTATATATAAATATTTCCATTTGGTTGGGTATGTTTGTATGTAATTTGAGGAAAAAAATTGATAGAGATAGAGAGAAAACAAGATAACCATTTAACCATAACAAGTGAAATATGTTTAGGAGAAGTGGGATTAACATTATCAACATGACCTACATTGATCAGCACCTTCTCAGGGTTTACAATATCTCTATAAGTTTCTCATAAGAAGTATGATAGGTAGGATCGAGTCTATTATATTCTTAATATAATTTTTTTTTCTATTTTGAATATCTGACATTTTATTAATTAAATTATAATGAAGTGAACAATTGGATATGTTCTTTCACTATTAGAGAAGAATTTATTTTATTCAAAGACTTTAATAAACATTAACAATAATGGGAAATAGAAATTAATGAAGTTTACCCACTTATGAAATGAATAATATGTTTTAAGTTCACTATGTAAGGAAGAAAGATCTAGGATGAAAGAATAATAACGTATGGTTTGGTGTACCAAAAAATATTTTGACAATACTTCTACCATAAATGGATTAATGGATTCATGTGATCCTAGGGATTGTGAAAATTATAACATAAAATTTCCACATGGAGAACAATCATTTGAAAGTGATAAAATATAAATAGACATATATATTGAAGCATTATAAAAAATTATACTTTATTTTTCCCAAGAAATAGATGATTTCAATAGAGAAATTTTTGAAATCTAACAAGAAGAGATAACTCAACTTAAAAGTAAGTGATACAAAATGATTTAAAACAACGATCCCTTAATTAAATTAAAATCTCAAAAAATGTTACTATAAAAGAATATGATTATGAGAATATTTTGGTGAGATTTCCAAAATTTCAAGAAGAGTGGATCAACCTAATCCATGAGAATGATGAGTTCAC
The DNA here is from genome assembly GCA_963277665.1 of Viscum album. NCBI lineage: Eukaryota > Viridiplantae > Streptophyta > Magnoliopsida > Santalales > Viscaceae > Viscum > Viscum album. Next base: position 662,506,204 of record OY728140.1, read on the forward strand.
TGAAGAGTTTTAGGGGAAGATACATACACTTAAAGAAACATTGAAAAACATAATTGATGTCAATAATTATCAATTATATTTCAAATCCAAGATGATAAAGGATCTCGATGAGATAATAAAATAAAATATTACATTATATGATGATTTTTTGAGTAGAAAATGAATTATTGTGAACAAAAAATGAATTTACTTAAGATCAAAATAATTCCATCTGTATAAGATATATTGTATTCAAACTCAAATTGGATAATCATGAAGAGACTCATGTTGAGACATCAAAATAAAATATTTATAGATTTTATTTCATATAAACTTATAATGATGATTATAGTGTCATAATAACTCTATTATGTGATAAGAATATCAGGATTTCATTTTATAATCTACCAAAATAATGATTAATAAAGAAGGTACAATCTATATCATTAATTCATGATTTTTATCTGTTTTCATGGAATGTGGAGGGTCAAAATACACATATATAATATTATGGTGGATAATAAGTTATTATAATCCTACTATTACATAAAATCGAATATTTAAGATTAAATACAGATGTAGGTTCCCCTAATATAGACAAAATATGATGGAGTTAGACCTAAAATGGAATGATACTAAATCTTGAATATCTAGTATAAATGAATAGAATAAAATGTTTTGTTGGTTAATGATGGTGGGGAAATAAATTTTGTAATTGAACAAATTATGAATGTTATAATCCATACAATTAAAAATAACAAAGTAAACATCATCCAAGGTGTATAAAATTGATGAATTTGCAACATTCATAAAATAAAAATAATATTTCTACCTAAAATAAATTTTTTTATACTAAAATAATTATTTGATTTCTAAATAGTTGGTTGTAAAATTTTTAATTTAAACTCATATAATCATCTATCAAATGTAAATAAATATAATACTGTAATAAACGATAGAACCTCCCACTATCAATTTGAAGTTTACGGAATCTAAAAACCATGTTATTAATAGGAAAATAACAAATAAGGTTAATAGTTCATTCATTTATATAATAGATCCAATAAATTTATCAAATTTGTTTCTACATATCAAAATATGTATGTGATGAAAGGAACTCAAAGAATGTTTCATATTTACCCAAAGACGAGTTTGTTTTTTGGACAATAGAGTTTGAGATGAATGAAACATGGAAGAATTATAAGAAATGACTAGTGACAAATATTTAGAGAAGATTCCAAATGAGAAAGAAAAATATCATGAGAGACTGTAAAAAAATGTATACTCATGTGTTAAATATGTTCTCTCTAAGAGATATAACAAAGATATATATGAATCCAAAGGCTTTTTAAAAATTTTCTAGTATAATAAGATTCTTTGAAGAGAAAGAAGAGTGTAACAGAAGATGCATATAATTTGATATGTAAAGTGAAAATATCTATCTCACAAAAATAAATAGAAAGTGTTATAGGATCCATGAAACGAAAGGCCAAATTATATTCTAAAATTATATGTGGAATAAGAATAATAGACTAAGTGGAGAAACATTTGGGAGAAAATATAAACCATTATATTGTAATTGATAAGAAAGACGACCCTCCTTATTCCCTTTATATTTTTTATTTTTAATTAAAATATATGGAATTGAAGTTAAATAATACCCTCGCGTGGAGAGCCTATTAAGCTATAGTGCTATTGGTTATTGATTGTAAAGATGATTAAGTAACCATCCTTCATTAATTAGAGAGATACCATGTTTTTTTCATCTTACCCACATGAGTATTCATTGAATAAGATAATATTTTATGAAGATATGTAATATTTAAAATATTTTTAACAAATGATGGAATAAATTTTGGTTTTTTTTGTAAACTATAACATGTTTAAAGAGATTCTACATTATGATGATGTTCTTGAGTGGTTCCCTTGAGGGGGAAACATGTGAAGAATAAGTTTCTAGAATTATTTATCTCATATAAATCTAAATATTTTCATAAGTACTTTATGGATAATTTTATTGACATGGTATGATTCATTAAATCAATATTCATTGTTAAAAAAATAAGATTCAATCCAACAATGATATAATTTTAATCATTTACAAAAATTAGTGATTTTAATAAGTTACAAGGATTTTATGCCTTGATATTTTTACATGAAATGCTTTAACATATTTATTTATGTGAGTGAAAGAGTTTTACTTTCATATTTTAGTATTTCAATTTGTAATTATAAATTACCTCAACCTGGAATAATGTTTGACAATCCTTAAATACGATTATCTATTTTCATTTTATTTTTTATCATTTCATTTTTAAAATGCACAAATTTTTTATCAAAATAAAACCCTCTTATTTTACACACTGATCTTGACTCAAGTAGACTTAGAGTGTAATGGATTATGAAACATTTCTAAGTATGAACTCATAACTCTTTTTCTGAATACTTATTTATTTTTTATCAATAAGGTGGAGAGAAATGTGAATGTAAACGTAGATAAAAAATGTGGGAGAAGTTACACTGTGTTTTGAAAAACTATTTCTACATTTTTATTGATCATATTGAAATAACATCTCTATATGGGTATGGATAATAAGTAAAAATGGTGATATGGATGAGTCTACATTGTGTATGTTTTGTTTATTGTCAATGTAATTTCAATATATGGTGTTTATTGTTGAACTAGTCTTAAATCTATAAGAAATGTTTTGATAGTATTGAAGAACTGAAATATTTTTTGTAAAAATATTAAGAGATCAATGATGATGAATTGGAGATAATTAAGAGGCCCATGAAATATTTCAATATTTGTTTGATAGGTTAGAAATGGAATAAGATTTTATTTTATAGACAGAAAATAGTTCATGGGTTTTTTGAGTGGTGTTATATCAAAAAGTAAACCATCCAATGTATGAATAAGAACAACCTCTACTTCATATGGGACCGTGGTTCAATCATGTGGGAGGAAGGATAGCATGTATAGTCATGGGATGAATGAGAGGATGCATAGTTCACAAAACTTGTTTATCTGTGAAGAACAAGTGAAAAATAGAGGGGTTTTATTGATCCTTTAAGGATTCACACATCTGCTGTGTAGGGGGACACAAGTGCATATGCCCCATGTTGTGTGTGCAAGTGTTTTGGGTGCTGAACAACAGTGTAGACATGAGTGTCTTTATAAAAATGGAGTATTATTAATAAGTACTTGATAATATTTTTTTATGTGGTACATGGGGAACATAGACGATATATTCACCCTTTAAAAGATATAGATATAAGATGATCTATCACATAAATGAAAATATGATGATACATAGGCTTCTATGTTTTCATCTTCAACCTACAACATCTGCGAGTGTTTTTGCATTTTTTATTGAAGAAATTAGACACATAATCCCAGAATTGATTGTAAGAAAAATGGTTGAGGGACCACATAAGGTTGTTATGTGAATTGAAAATGAAAATAATAGTAGAGCACACAATCATGGTAAGTGAATTGACCATTTCAATATGTTTCTACTACATCAAAAAAAATTATTCATGTGAAGTATAAGTGACCGCATGAATAAAGTGTAATGAATATGTAATGGAGGTTTGTTAAACCATGGGTTGTGTTATGATAAAATCATTTTATATTTGCTACTATGAATAATTTAAGGATCTTGATCTACCATGCCCACTTTTCTAAAAGGTCACGTAGGTGATCAACATATCCTTGGACAAATAGGCCGTTTACTTATCCAAATAGTAATGTAGGGATCTATGTTTATTAAAGGTAGAGTGGGTTTTTGATAAGAGTTCATAGTGACTACTTCTATATGGGAATTTAAAGAAATATTAATATTATAACCATTATGAAGACATGAAAATATATGTTGGTCTTAAAGAAGCGAGGTATGAGAAATTGTAGAGTTCTCGATATTTAAAAAAAACATGAATTAAAAAATAGAATAAATAATTTATTCCTTAGGTTATTTAAATGATGAGTTATAGAATATGAACTATGATGATTAAATTTAATACAAGTTTACAATTGAATAATATATTGTTATCTTGATCATGATTCCTATCTGATTTCGTGAAGACTAATTCTGGGATATTGTGTAAGAAATAATATCTAAAATTAATGAGAATATATTTTTGGTTTTATTATGAAAAAATTAAAAGTAATAATTATTTACAATAGTTTTTTATAATTATAAAGAAAAAATTATAGAGGAAATTTTTTGAGAAAACATCATGTGAAGGAAAAACATCCACTGTAATTATTTCTATCATATACACTATATATATCCATTTCAGGTTGATGAGGAAAATTCATTGTTGAAACTATTTTGGTATTAGATATAATACAATACATTAATATGACATCTTTTAGTATCCAAGAATAACATAGAGACTAGACTCATGTCAATCACAAACATCCTAAAGATTTTTAGAAGAAGGAGGTGATCCAGTGCTATCTGTTTTGCATTAAAGAATAAATGTTAAGGAAGATAAAAAGATAATAGAGTTTTATGAACATTTAGTGGAACAAAACTAAGAAAAAGAATAGGAGAAGATATCTATGTACATCTATCTACACATAAATAATAATAAGAAAAGGTATATAATTTTTGTGATATATTAAAGAGAAGAAGAAGAATATGTGGGATGTAATGTGCATACAAATAGAAAAATCAATTTACTCATGCACAGGTAATAATGATTAAGAATAAATTCATAAGAAAAAATATATCATTCTACAGTGGTTTCAGAAAATAATATTTCCAAACAAAAATTATATTATAATATTAGGTCTTGTACCTAACTATGGGATGGACCAAATTTTTTTAGGGACTCTCTATGATTTCAGGAGACAATATTGTAATGCTTACAATGTTTTACTTGTGGGTTCTTTTACCATGTGTTTTACTGGGTCACACCAATGATTAGAATTTTCATATTGTGAGTTGATCATTAGAAATATTTACAACACTTTGAGTGTGTGTCACTTTGTAGATATAAAATAAATAATAGAATGGATAGAGAGTGAACGAAAATAAGAGACTCAATTCAACTTAACTAGTGAATAAGGTTTATGAGAAGATTGAAAAAAAAGTAATTAGTCCTAAATCAATTCGACCCCTCCCATTTTCTAAAATATTTATCCTTGGTACTAAATAATCAAGAGGAATTCCCCTTAAAAAATAGTAAAATTGGTTTTAAAGAGGAAATTTTGATAGTCTTTTTTGAAGACAAACTATATACCTAAATGATCATGGTTTGGAGGTTACTGCAAGTGTTGAGAAGTATTTAGCCACAAATCCTACCCATACTATTACAATATTTACCTACTCTTAAAGTTGTATGAATCGAGGAGGATTAAAAATAACAATGAATGAAAAAATTTAAATAATGATTTTTTTGGAATAAAATAATTTTTATAAGAGAATAATGCTACTATTTCATGTAAGGCATTTGAGTAACTCAAGAACGTTGAGAAATGAAAGAAAGAGTGCTTAGTTATTCATAGTGATTAAATAGAAAAGGCCAAAAATATGGATGAAGAAACCAAATAACAAGGAAAAATATATCATTTATAATATTATAATAAATTTGATGATAATTTATGTATAAATGATAGTTTCTAGGTTCAGAAGAAATGTAAGATGTGTAAAAAATAGGCATTTTACAAATGAATCTATGAATGTCATACCATTCCAGGTGGAAAGAGTATAAAGGATGTTCAATGATCAACGTAGTGAATATATTTTTAAAATATAAGAGAATATTATTACTTCATATATATAATAAAAACATAAGAATAAATCCATTACAAAATATAGGAATCTAGATCAAGATGAATACATCAAATTATATACTAAGTCTAATACATAGAATAAGAATTATAGGCTGAAATAAGAATATTTATCTGGATGTTAACTCTAAAAAATATTGAGGTTCCTTATTACTAAAATTAATCATGTTTCTTTGAAATATCATATCTTGAATTCAAGGATAATATGTAGAGGATACATCTAAGTTATGTAGTGGTTTTACATCAAGATGAGATATATATCATGGAACATTATGATCACTATGATGAAGGGTATAGTGAAAAACATCATTGGGTTGGTAGATCTGAAGTGAAGGTATAAATATCACACTTTTGGTAGTTTCCTTGGTTGTATTAGACATTTATTTAAGGAGGAGTATGGATTTTTTAATGAGGAAAGATGAAAGGAATTTGTGTCTATAAATATGAATTGCACGGATGTGTCTGTTGAGATGGGTGTATATTTTCTCTTATGAAACTTTATCATATAGCCATTGATGTGAAGTTATGAAATAAATGATTTTTAGGGATAACATTGATCACCTTGATTATAAACTATGGTTTTATATATTGGACTATTCTATGTAGACTTCGTGTTGTCTAATTAAATTATATTTTCATTGAGATTCATGTGATACAATTTTTATCTAATGTAATGTTTTCATGATTCATAAATGAAATAATTTGTGTTGAGATGAAACCTATGTTTTCCTTTGCATTTTATTTTCAATATGGTATACAAATAAAATGCACACACAAATAAGGGTGAAATTCTTGAGCACACATATTGTCTTTGAACATATGTGTGGTTATTCATAACAAACACAAAGGTATATATTTTGATTCCTAAGTTATTTTGGTTCTATTTTTTGATAATATTTCAACAATTTTTTATAAGAGATTTTACATGATAAGTTGGATAGAAGAGTTACTTCTCAGTTTTGAGAATTCTTATTAAGATAGAATATTATATTACAAACACCAATGTTTCTAAAAGTATATTTAATAATCATATTTTATGATATAATCCATCTATTGTAATGAAATATTTTTGTAGAAGATTTTAAAAGTTCTTGATTATGAAATTTTATTTTACAATATGGACATTCAAGAGTTCCTTAGAAGAAAACTAAATGGATGGAATATTGGGAATGTATTTTTAGAAATTTCATGAATCTATCCGACATAGAACTCCAGATAGTGAAACCAGTAAACATGTACTAGATACAGAATATGTAAATTCAGTAGATGAAGAAATTTTAAATATTTGAAAGAAAGAAATTATTCAATTGAGAAATCCATATAATAAATGATGATTGAATCAGACATAAAAATTATGATAAAATTCTATAAATCCATGAGGTCAGAAAACATTGTGATTCCATGAGATAGAGAAACCCAGACAGAGGACAATTGTGTGAAGCACTAGATGGTGAATGTTGAAGATACTTGAATTGAGAAATGCGACCTCATCAAACTGGTAGGTTTATATGGAAAATGGTGGAAGCATATAGATATTAGTGTATGAAAAAATATAAATATTACCATATAGAAAAACATGAGTTAAATGGATTGTAAAATTCCAGGATAGAGGGGACAATGAAAATTATGTAATAGGTGATGAATATATTTATGAATAAATACTAGATAAATAATTACCAGAATAAAGTGTTCTTATAATGAATAATAAAATGAATATTTGAGGATCTTTACAAAAACAATATAATTTTATATATTGTAATGATGCTAAGTTGGATGGTCAAGGATTATGTTTCCCAAAACGTTTCATGATCCTAGAAATTATTTTTGGAGGAATTTATTTTTATTAAAATCAAATTGTTTGGGGATTTTTTAAATTCCAATAATTACATATTCATTCAATTATGAGGACAATCAACCAAATGGAGATATGAGAAGGTAATTAGAACTTGGTTCTTGAATTTAAAATTTACTTTTTAAATGGATATTAGCTTAAAAAGGGGGAGAGATCATTCAGATCATGTATATAATATATCTTGAGAAGAAATATTATCAGATCACAATGAGTTTCTGACAATTAAACTAACTTCTTAATGAATATGAATATAAGTTGTAAGAGTTTGAACAAGTATCTTCATGATAGATATGTTTTTGATTGATTTTTTCAGAAAGAGATGTCTAAAAAAATACCATATAGACGTGCACCTAAAATAGGAATACTACAAATTAGATTATTACATGAAGGTAAATAAGAGTGTTTGAGGGAATATAACAAAGCTGAATCATATTGTAGCGTATAATATAGAACCAAATCAAATAGAGGCACATCACATAGAAGGAATCCTAGACATAGGTGATATTGAATAAGTTTTATCATACACAACTACAAGATATAGGATTACAAAACATATAGTTTCAATGTGATGAAAAATTCTAAACATTTGTTTTGGAATATTTATATTTTAATATATCTACATCTTTAATGATTAAGAGAATGGTTTGATAAAATAGAAATTCGAAGATTTTTTTTGGATCCTGAATAAGATGTACATAATAAAAGGTACCCTAACATATTTATGATGGAAGACAATATAAGGAAGAATATATTTCTACACTAGATGGAAACAAAAGAAAAATTTTATAGCTGAATTTCTGTTTATAATGAGGTAATGAAAGATTATTATTGGGTTTATGAAAAATCACTTAAGAGGTTTGTATCATGAGTGTATAAATGGTAATTAAATATCATAAATGGGGGTATAACCAATTACTATTTAATTCAGGGATGAAAAATTGATGGGGATAACAAACATAGTAATCATTAGACTATTCTATTGATTACAAACACTATAAATATCATGTTATAGTTTCTATTTGTATATTTACATCATATTAGGTGATGTTATGAGATATATTTGAGTGGATCAAGTACATTATCATGTTTTTGAGGTTGAGTTTTGAGAAGTGTTCATAAAAAAATGGTATATCTAATTCAACAATCTCTCTCTCAATGATCTTATACTAATATGGACACTTAAAATATATACCCCGCAAAAGGGAAACAATAGATGAATATTAATCATATATTAATGAAGAAAAATTGAGGTGATAATAATCTTACTATATTGGTATTGTATGGAAAAAATAACATGATAGGGGTTTAATGAAATTAAATTATAATGAAATGAAAGATAATCATTATAATTGGAGGAAATATGGAAGTTAATACACTATATAAATGAAAATTGGTTCGTAAAAATTAGCATATCTAAATAAATATTAATTGAAAATAAGAAACCCTTACATGTGGAATTATATTTGAGGTAAGATCCCATAGATAATGAGGTTATCATGAAAAACTTTGGAAACCTATAAAACAATGATGGAAATATATCATAAATTATTGTTCATGTATAATAAATATAACTTTGAATAACAGAGTTCCATAAGAAAGTCTATAACTCAAGGGAAGTAAATTTAGTTAGTAAAAACCATTACAACCTTAATTCCTTTTAATTGAATGCCATTGAAATAAAAAAAATATCTAAATCTAGAAACCTCCATAATTACATTAATATGTTCAAATATATTCATTATGAAGTAATAATACAATATAAATTATTTATTTTTTCATAATAAGATACATGTCATCTGAAATTAAATTTTATACCAGAACTTGTTTCATTAAATCCCGACTTCCACTAAAGTAATTTAATCTTATGTATAATAAAAATAAATATGTTAATCATATATTTATGATCCTTATTAATATTTTTATCATTTTAAAAACCACTTCAATAATTATTCTCCATATGTATACTATTTAGATGTTATCTACTTTTAATATCAATTGTGAGTTATATTGATCATTTTTAACTAGAATCGTAACAGCAGTGTTATTCTTTATTATTATCCCAAATTTAAAAATTAATAAAAAATTTAAGGTATATTAAAGGAAAATATATAATTATTTACATTTTTATAAATTTATTATATAATATACTTTTTTACAATATTTAACGATTTATTCAATGAATTACATGTTTTGTTGAATCTTGGAGACCAAAATATGTTTTCTTAAATAATGAGTTAAATTATTATATTAACATTTGAATAAAAATTATTTAATTATTTATATAATATATTATCACAATTTAAACCCTCATATCCACACATAATATAAATTTATAGCAATTTTCATGTAGGTTGTTAACCCTACCAAAACATGGACATAATGTAATTAATGGATGACTATGATTGTGAAAGGGGTTAATAATATGAGTATTTCAAAATAATAATGATATTACTTAAATAATTTTTAATAGTTGAAGCATATTTTTTGTAATTTCAAATAATTATAAGGAAACTGGATAAAAAATGGGATATGTTTATTTATTGGGGCTGTAGTATTCACAATACACGATTAACATTGTTATTTATCAGAAAATGAGTTGTGATTAAGTTAGTTAAGAGTTTATAATATCAAAACCCGGATAATGATATAAATAAAATATTAATTAATTAATTACACTTTTATGACCATCCATGTTCAGGGGTTTTGAAAAATAAAACACATTATTTGTGAGGGTGATAGTCTGCACATACACCTCTCTACATTTTAATTTTTCAATGAATTAGTGGGATAGAAAATAAATATTAATTTCTCATATAATAATCATAAATATATTAAATATATACCATATTAATTCATCCAATACATCATTATAACCAGCCATGAGAGGTAGTCATGAAAATGGAAGACATCAATTCTAGGAGGTGGTAGTTCACATGTATGCACTATCGAGGTTGATTTGTTTTTATTTTTGGATGGAAATAAATAAATAAAAGACATTCCTTTAAAATAATAACACATTTTTATTTCAATTATAATTTTTAAATTATATTATTATGTTTTGAAAATGATTTAATATTATATTTTATAGGTACATAGGTGTACAATTACAATAAAACAAAGAAATGGAACACACCCAACCTAATAAGTAGTTTATTTCCATCCAAAGTTATAACCTGTCCATTTTTATGGCCCGAAATCCCTATAGACATGGATTCCATTAAAAATAATATAACCTAGTTTCCCAGAATCTGTAGAAATTTTATCCTCATTACTGGCTTCCTACGGAGTCACCATGAAGGAACCCAACCAACATTAAGCCCATGTCGTTATTTCTATCACCTGATCGAGCCACCTCGCATGCCCTTCCATGATTCCTGTTGTTGTCCACATCACATAACCTAGCCACTGAATTCCACAATATGCATTCACTTCACTGACTAAGTATCACCACCCCTTTCATCCTCAATTTTTTTTGAAGTTCCTTAGATTTGATCCCATATTTTTGATGTAGAATTATAGGATGCATACGACAAAGAGAAGCCGCAACTACAAAACATGTTATTTAGGTAACAAGTGTAAGAAACCGGTTCTTATTCTTTAGGTATGGGTTTGTTCTTTTCGATTTTCCTTAAGTGTTTTTTAGAAAATAAGGAAAATGGGGGAAATCCTAAATTTTGTGACTACATGCCATGTACTTTTTCACACGCTGTGTACTTTGGCCACATAGAATGAGTACATAGGGTGTGTAGGATGGTCGACGATGATGGGTGTAAAAACTTACTACACACCGTGTAGTGGGTATTTACACGCCAATCGACATGAAAATAGTATGGTGGTGGCCAGTTGAGTGACGGTACATGTCGTGTACTCAGGTATGACACGCCGTGCACTCATGTCGACAGATGAACAGTGCCGTGCTGGCAAGAAGTCGCCGAAGGAACAATTAAAAAAATGAAAACTACACACCATGTACCAAATATTACACACCGTGTAGTCTATTTTTTCAATTAAAATGGGAATTAGACTCCCCTGTCCACAAGAAAGGATTAAAACAGCAGAGGAGTGCATAGGAGGATGGCTGGAGCTTCGGAGATCAGCTGATCATGCACCGAGAATCTGTTTCTGCCACCATCAATCTCGTTGGAACTACGCGGGTGTGTTCTTCCTTCTCTCTGCATATCTTCTACCAATTATTCCTCTAAGGGAAGTTATTTAAATTTGAACATGAATTATTTTACCTCAGATCTATGTTGTACTCAGGCATTTCGTGGGGCGCCGTTCATGTATACCGTTCAGTGGCAATCGAGGTAGGTGGCTTAGTGCTTAAATTACAAATGCTGTGCATTTGTGTGTACCATTGTTCTATGAACCCAAGTTGGGGTGTCGCGTGGCTGAGGCCTTGGCTGTTTTAAATACCTATAAATGTATAGGTAATTAAATGTGATAATAAACTGTTGTTTGGGATCACTTCTTGGATGCAGGACCACCCTGGGGGTGCGTTCCTCTGTTTAGCCATTTGGCTAGGATACTCGAGGGTATTCCATGTTTATATTATGCATTGATTTTTCCTTGAGGGGATTTGTATATAAATAGCATGTTTGTTCTTTGGCCTCCTCCCGGTTACTTTATCCTGAGGGAAGTGTTCAATTTAGCCTAAGGGAAGTGGTTATTTAGCATGAGGGAAATATTCTTTATGCCTATGGGAAATAGATTCTGAGCCTGAGGGAGACACCTCATATGCCTGAGGGAAATATCTGATATGCCTGAGGGCAAAAACCCGAGGGTTTCGATTCTTTGTACCTGAGGGTAAGATTTCCATGTCTGAGGACATTGACTGTTTACTTAGAATATTTACTGTGGTGGTATCGTAAATTGATGGAATAAATGAATGTTAAAATGAGAATATAACTGGTAGTTAGTTACTTTTGAGTACTTCTTAGTTTATTGCATTTACTACTGCAAACTGTTGTTGCATATTTTCACACAGTTGGGCACAAGCCTTTTGTGGCTGCCGACTAGGATTCATTTCTCACACCCTGTTTGGGGTCATGTCTTATGCCCCAAACAGATTACATTTTTGCAGGTATGGATAAGGGCAAGGGTCCCTATACAGGTACTTGATTGTTGCTGAGGTGTAGGGGAGCATGAGACTGGGCTTAGGCGCACGATGCTACTGATTGTTCTGTTTTGTTCTGCTGTACCTCTACTTGATCTATATTGTATTGTACTGTATTGTTGTGTAACATGTTCTGGATGTTTTATTAGAACTAGAGGCATGTTGAATAATTATCTATATATATGTTGGCTAACTTTTACTACAGTTGTCCATTTAAAACTGTATGGTTTATTGATTTCGCTACTGTTGTATGTTATTTATCATTTCTATTGCACTACACTTTGACAAATGAGGGCATAGTTTCCCCACTATCAGACATGGGCCCTCGCTGCTAGTCGGTAGCCTATGGCGTTTGGGGAAATGCACTTGAGTTCATGTGGAAAACCGGGTTCGGGGCACCCATGGAGTGGTACCCAGATCTGGGACGTTAAAAAGTAGCATCAGAGGCATTTTCTTTTCATTGACCTAGTATTTAGAGCCTTAGTTTGCGATAGGATGGAAATGGTAGTTCGTAATAAGCTGTGCTCGGGAGTAGATAACCTGTGTACAGGAAAAATCCCATTTCCTCGTGTTTCCATTTTATTGATTTTGCTAATTTTATAGTTGATCCGATTTTCACCATTGGGTGACGCACATGGGATTGTGCTGTTTATATTTTATCCATTGGTTCTGCATAGTTGTAACCTGATGAGATGAGGGTATTCCATCTCATGAATCATTTAGGCACATTCTAGAAATCACATTCTATGCATAGTTCCATGCCATGTAGGTGCATTAGAAATCTCATGCTATTGTGATAGTCATTGTGCTAGAAAAGCATGCTGTTGTGATAACTTCTTGGATAAATACCTGCTATGTGATAGGATATTTTTGTGTGATCCAGTTGAAAGGATGGGAACCAAACTTTGGTTTTTGGGGAGTATGGTCCCTCAATAAGCAGAATTTGGTAGATCACTAACTTTTTTACTTGTGTATAACATGTATAAGCTGTCAAACATTGATTCGCAGGGAGTATGGGCCCTCAGGGATCAGAATTTGGCACTTTGGTGTTTTTTTTCAGTATTTTCTTGGTTCCGGAGTAGTATCTGAGGCTTACTATCCGGAAACCGCAGGATACATGTCGTGTAGTTCCTCAGGCACATGTCATGTCTTCATCTGTTTGGGAAGAAATGAAAACTTTTTAAGTACACACTGTGTACCCTTAGTACACACCATGTAGTCTCTTCCTGTGTCATAGACCATGTGGGTGGGACACGGGGTAGGGAAAGGATTGGGGAAAAACACGTCGTGTTCCAGATGTACATGACATGTAGTGTTGACCCAGAGTATTCCCGTATAACTAACAACACAGACGACGGAGACCTTGAGACATACACATCGTGTCCACCTTGGAACACACCATGTAGTCTTGCCTGGGGACCCGGTCATGTAGCTAAAAACACGGGTCGGTGTTACATCTTCTAGAACACGCCGTGTACCTGAGGGGCACGCCATGTAGTCCTTACTGGTGGGAAACCATGTGGAATTGGACGTGTGGATGGTAAACAGGGTGGTGTGCACACCGTGTGCGGGTGTCACATGCTATGTAGTTTCATATGAGTAGTCTGCCATGTCATGAATGACACGAGCAGTTGGAAATTAAACCATACATGCCATGTAGATTCCATACACGCCCTGTAATATTCTTCAAAGTGAGTCGTGTGGCTTACCCATGTAGAATGACTCGGGAAGGGAAGGAGGATGCAAGTACACGCCGTGTATTTAGAAGGCATGCCATTTGTTTGGGGTGTTACACGTCCAGTTTAAGCTGGGGTACATGCCCATGTGAATGGCTTGCGAGAACACGCTGTGTAGTTTTATACACACCGTGTAGTCAAGTTTTGTAAATTTTGAAAACTTTCCTTCTCTGTCTACTTGTTTTCGGTCTTTGATACTCTTGATCTAAGGTGTTTGATTGACCTTGTAGAGTCATACCACCGAGACGACCACACGTTGTTCACCAAGATAGATGCAATGATTATACTCCAGAAATGGTAGGCCATGGGCTACCAGTGGATCCTCCAACAGAGCCAGATGCGGAGCCCGCCGTTATACCGGACACAGGCATGGATGCGCAGTTCCGTGAAGGCTTTATGTGGTTCATGCAGACCTTTCAGGGAGCTCCGCCGACTGCCACATCTATTGCAGAGCTAAATCGTATATTCCAGCAGCATCATATGCCTACATTTTCTAGGGATGGCGGACCACAGGCTGCAGAGTCTTGGTTGGGTTCTATAAAGACTATTTTCGAGCATCTAGAGACACCTCCAGGGTGGAGGGTGAAGCTCACTACATATATGATGTGTGATTCCTCCAAGAGGTGGTGGGATGTTACCACCCAGTCTGAGCATCACCACAACATGGTATTGGAATATTTTCAGATATATTTTTTTTGATTTCTTATTCCTAGAGATGCTGAGGGCAGATAGAGCTCGAGATTCAATGAATCTACTGCATGGCGCTGTGTCGGTGATTGATTATTCTGCTTGTTTCACTGAGCTACAATGTTTTGCATCCATTCTGGTGGGAGATGAGACATTGAGGTCTATAAGTTTTGAGGTTGGTCTTCGATATGACAACTGAGCACTGGTGAATGTTTTCAGGTTGCCTACTGTACATGCTATTGTGAACATGGCACTGATTACCAAGAGGAACCTGTGGGAAACCATTGGTGTCGGCCAGGGCGGTTCGACACCAGTTTCTGGTACTATTTCTACTCGTAAGAGGAAGAGATAGATATAATTCTCTCATGGTGGCAGTACTAGCCAGAGGAATACTTCAGGTGGTCAGGTAATGTGCTACTAGTGTGGTAATGAGGGAAACAAGAGACCACAATGTCCACGTGACCTAGTGGAGTGCCGATCTTTTGGCAAGATGGGCCATCTTCAGCGCTTTTGCAGGGAGTTTCTACTAGTGGCTAGTGAGAGGGGTTCTATGTAGACTCTGCGTCCAGGAGCAGGACCAACCGATTTTACCAGTTGGGAAATTGGAATGCTTTAGGGTGTTTAGGAAGATAGGGTGTTCGTGGCCATGGTAGCTAGACACTAGGATCACAGAGGCAGCAAGGCGGGACAACTCAGGGTAGCCAGGCTATGTCACAGGGCCATGGCACTGGGTAGGCATATGCAGTGCAACAGACCCAATAGAAGTAGGATCGCAGACCTCCTAATGTCAGAGGTACTATTCTAGTAGCTTCTGTCTTATATTCTGTGATTTTCAATACAGGTGCTTCACATAGATTTATATTTGTGCCTGTCCTGGAGAGCCTTGGGATTTGTGTTTCTTATTATTCTGATTATATGACACTAGACACTTTATTGGGGACTAGAACGTCCGGTTTGTGTCAGTTCAAGGACATCCCCCTTGAGGTTGGTGGGTGTCACTTACTTTAGAACCTCTATGACTTGGAGATGATGAGTTATGATGTAATTATTGGGATAAACTAGTTGGTTCCCTTTCGAGCCTTTGTAGACAACTATCATCACAGGGTGTGTTTCACGTCACTCGAGGATGGAGAGTTTCTATACAAAGGAGAGTGGAATTTTTAGGCAAGTAGAGCTAGACCAGAGCATCGTGGGCGAGGTGGAGTCACAGCCCAGATTGTGAGTTTATATCTGGATGACCTGGGAACTTTCTAGAAATATTTCCCTCCTGTGGTTGATCATTTCAGGGATGTCTTCCCGGATGACTTTTCGAGTCTACCTCCAAAGCGAGAGGTGGATTTCTCTATTGAGCTTTTTCGAGGAGAGACACCGATATCCATTCCTCCTTATAGGATGGCTAAACCTAAGTTACAAGAGCTCAAGAGATATTTAGAGGAGTTACAATCAAAGGGTTTTATCCAACCCAGTAATTCTCCTTGAGGTTCTCCAATCCTTTTTGCGAAGGAGGATGTTACCCTCACACTTTGTGGGGACTATCGAATGCTGAAACAGTTGACGGCCAAGAACCGATTTCCCTTACTGAGGACTGATGATCCTTTTGATCAACTTTGAGGTTCACGAGTGTTCTAGAAGATTGAATTGAGATCCGAATATCATCAGTTGTGTGTTAGACGATCTGATATACCTCTCACAGCCTTCAGGAGTAGGTATGGTCTATACTAGTACTTGGTTATGCCATTCAGACTCACGAACACGCCAACATTTTCCATGGCTCTGATGAATTGTGTGTTCCATCCTTATCTGGATTATTTTGTGGTAGTATTCATGGAAAATATCTTGGTGTACTCTCACACTCGACATGACCAAGCCACCCATCTTGAGATTGTATTGAGTACACTGAGTGAGCCTCAGCTATATGCTAAGCTCTCAAAGTGCCACTTTTGGACGGACCATATACACTTCCTGTGTCATATCATCACAGAGGCAAGAGTTGCAGTAGACCGAGAGAAGGTGATAGTGGTAGTTTCCTGGGAGCATCCCAAGAGCGTGTTTCATATACGAAGTTTCATAGGGACAGATGGTTACTACATGCGCATTATAAAATACTTCTACCGCATAGGAGTGTCGTTGATGGGTTTGACTAAGAAGGGTGTGATGTTCGTTTGGTCAGAAGATTGCGAGACAGCCTTTCAAGAGCTGAAGGGAAAGTTGACATCAACACCAATATTGATACTCCCAGAGCAGGGAAGGAGCTATATAGTTTACTGTGATGCATTAGATATTGTGCATGGATCTGGGTTGTTGTAGGGTGATCAAGTTGTTGCATACGTGTCTCAGATGTTGAGGCCACATGAGAGGAATTACCCGAAACATGACCATGAGTTGGTTGCAGTCGTTCATGCATTGCACTATTGGAGACAGTATCTCATGGGAGAGAATTTTTTTTTCACTGACCAAAAGAGTCTCAAGTACATCTTTACTCTGTGTGACCTGAATTTGAGACATCGAAGGTGGGTTGAGTACCTATAGTCCTTCGATTTTGAGATTGCCTACACACCTGGTAAGGTTAATGCAGTTGTTGATGCACTGAGCAAGAAGACTCAGACACCGGAGTTTCAGGAGGCTAGTGGTGAGTGGCAGCTTATGGCATTGTTATTTGAGTTTCATTTGGAGATGCACGACAGTCAAGGTCAGACCTATCTTTATTTATTATCTATTACTTCTACGCTGTTGGATAGAGTGAGAATGAGACAAAAATCTGATTCAGAAGGCCTAGTTCTATGAGATTAAGTGGTAAACGTGGACCCTCCTCTTTGGTGGACCATAGGTGATGATTAGGTATTGCGTTTCCATGGACGAGTATGGGTTCTAGGGGATATACGTGAGAAGATGATGTGTGAGTTTCATGCTTCATCTTGGGAAGTTCATCCTGGAGTTACCAAGATGTACCGTGACTTGAGGAGTCAGTATTGGTGGCCGGATATGAAGAGAGAAGTAGTCGGTATTGTTATGAGATGTTCCACCTGTCAGCAGGTGAAGGCGGAGCATCAAAGGCCAGCTGGACTATTACAGTAGTTACCCGTTCCGGAGTGGAAATGGGATGATGTCATGATGGAATTCATGACTGGATTGCTAAGGTCACCTCGAGGCAATGGTGTTGTGTGGGTTGTTTTGGACAGACTCACCAAAGTATCTCAATTTTTTCCGATCAAGGATACATTCAGTGTTGACGAGATCGAAAAGATGTATATCTGAGAGTTCGTACGTCTTCATGGGGTCCCTCGTTCTATCATTTCGGATAGGGACGCCTACTTTACGTCTCATTTCAGGCATATTTTTCAGAGGGCACTGGGTACATAGGTGTTTCGGATCACAACATACCACCCTCAGGCCGATGGCCAGTCAGAGCATACGATACTGGTGCTAAAGGACATACTGCATGCATGCATCCTAGATTTTGCGGGCTCTTGGGAGAAACATATACCACTGGTCAAGTTTTCTAATAATAATAGTTTTCAGGAAACTATTGCGATGGCACCTTACGAGGCTTTATATGGTAGGCCCTGATGATCAACTTTGTGATGGATGGAGGTAGGTGAGGCAGTTTTACTGGGGACATTTATTGTGTAGGAGACTTCTGAGTAGGTTCAGTTGATTCTGAAGTGGATGGCTACTACACAGCCTCGTCATAAATCTTATGCTAATTGCCGAAGACGACCCTTGGAGTTAGTACTCAGGGATCAGGTTTTTTTGCATGTTTCACCGATGTTGGTACACAGACGTATCAGGAGATATGGTAAAATTTCACTAAGGTATGTGGGGATATTTGAGATTATGGAGAGATTCGGGCCGGTTGCCTATCGGTTGCAGTTACCACAGAGGTTCCAGCCCATGCATGACCTCTTCCATGTATCTAAGTTGTGCCGCTATCATTCAGACACGTCTCACGTCTTTCAGCTAGAGGAGGTTGAGCTTCAAGTTGATGCATCATTTCTGGAGCATCTGATTCGTATCGTGGATAGGAGCACGAAGGTTCTACGAGGGAGGTCAATCCCTCTCGTACGAGTGCTATGCCAGTATGGCCGAGTGTAGGATGAAACCTGGGAGTGAGATACCAATGTACGTGCTCAGTGGCTAGAGTTGTTCTGAGCTTTATCTTCTCCATCTTTGGAAGGGCAATTCGGGGACGAATTTCTATAAGGGGGGAAGTTTGTAAGAACCCAATTCTTATTCTTGAGGTACGAGTTTCTCCTTTTCTCTTTTCCTTTAGTGTTTTTGAGAAAAAAAGGAAAATGGGGGAAAATACTAAATTTTGTGACTACACGCCGTGTACTTTTTCACACTCCGTGTACTTTGGCCATGTGGAATGAGTACATAGGGTGTGTAGGATGGTTGACAATGATGGGTGGAAAAACTGACTTCACACAGTGTAATCAATCGGCAGGAAAATAGTAAGGCGGTGGCCAGCTGAGTGACGATACATGCCGTGTACTCATGTCGACAGATGAAGAGTGCCACGCAGGTGAGAATCCGTTGAAGGAACAATTATAAAATGAAAACTACATTCCGTGTACCGAATAGTACACATCGTGTAGTGTGTTTTTTTCTTAAAATGGGTAGTGGCCTCCCCTGTTCATAGGGATGCCTTAGAACACCGGAGGAGAGCTTAGGAGGATGGCCGGAGCTTTAGAGATCAGCTGATCGCGCACCGAGAATCCGTTTCCGCCTCCGTCAATCTCGTTGGAACCACACGGGTGAATTCTTCCTTCTCCTTGTGTAGCTTCTGCCAATTCTTTCTCCAAGAGAAGTTATTTATGTTTGAATGAGAATTATTTGACCACAAATCCATGTCCTTTTCAGGCATTTTGTGGAGTGTCATTCACGTATACTGTTAATGGGCGATCGAGGTAGGTGGCTTTGTGTCTAAATTCCAACTGTTGTGCGTTTGTGTGTAACATTGTGCTATGAACCCATGTTAGGGCGTCATAAGGCCGAGGCCATGGATGTTTTAAATACCTAGAAATGAATATGCAATTAAATGTGATAATAAAATATTGTTTGGGATCGCTTCTTGGATCCAGGACCACCCTGGGGGTCCGTTACCCAGTTTAGCCGTTTGGCCAGGATACCAGAGGGTATGCCATGTTTATATTATGCATTAATTTTTCCTTGAGAGGATTTGTATGTAAATTGCATGTTTGTGGTTTGGGCTTGGCCCGGTTACTTTAGCCTAAGGGCAGTGTTCAATTTAGAATGAGGGAAGTGGTTATTTAGCATGAGGGAAATATTCGTTATGCATGTGGGAAATAGATTCTGTGCCTCAGGTCGACCCCTTATACGCCTGAGGGAAATATCTGATATTCCTGAGGGAAAATACCTAAGGGTTTCAATTATTTGTACCTAAGGGTAAGGTTTTCATGTTTGAGGACATTGGTTGTTTACTTAGAATATTCACTATGGTGGTATCTAAAATTGAAGGATTAAATGAATGTTAAAATGGAATTATAACTCATTGTTAGTTACTTTTGAGTACAACATAGTTTATTGCTTTTACTACTTTACACTATTGTTGCATATTTTCACACGGTTTGGCACGAGCCTTTGGTTGGTGTCGACTAGGATTCATTTCTCACACCCTGTTTGGGGTCATGTCTTTGGCCCCAAACATATTACATTTCTGCAGGTATGGATAAGGGAAAGGGTCCCTATACAGGTAGTTGATTGTTGCTGTTTAGTAGGGGATCATGGGACCAGGATTAGCCTCACGATGCTACTGGATCTTCTGTTTTGGTCTTTTGTACCTGTACATGAGCTGTATTGTATTTTATTGTATTGTTGTGTAACATGTTCTGGCTGTTTTCTTAGAACTAGAAGCAAGTTGCATCATTATCTATATAACTCTTGGCTATTTTTTACTGCAATTTTCCATTTTAAATGTGAATGGTTTATTGCTTCCGTTGCTGTTTTATGTTATTTATCTTTTTCATTGTGCTACACTTTGGCAAATGAGGGTATATTTTCCCAACTATCAGACCTGGGCCCTTGCTGCTAGTTAGAAGCCTCTGGCATCTGGGGAAATGCGCTTGAGGTCATGTGGCGAACTGGGTTTGAGGCACCCATGGTGTGGTACCCAAATATGGGACATTACAACAAGGTATAGGTGGGATCCACACCATGCCTATCCTAGGCACAACCCACCACCTGCATGCCAAACACCCCCATCTAATTTCATGTTTGGTAGGACTCGAACATGAGATAGTCATGTTTCCTAGGAGTGGCCATCTTACACAGCACGAGTAATCCCACCCCAGTTGGCTTAAAATGTGTTGTTAGGTGTAACGAGGAATAGGTGTAGCCTCACCAAATAAATTAAAAACATCCTTAGCGACACCCAACATGGAAAACCTTAGGCTTGTGATAGTTCACTAATGGGTTAGAGGGTATAGGAACAATTATTAATCAGTCATCATAGGTGTAACTTGCACGGACTCTAACCCCGAACCTCTGGGTTAGGGCGCTATAGCCAAAACCACTCCACCATACCCCCGTGGGAAAAGATTGTTTTCTAGGTAATGTGGTATAGGTGGGTACCACATCATTATTATTCTAGGTCTAACCCACCACCTATTCACCACATGCCTTTAACTAATTTCAAATGTGGTAGGACTCGAACCTAAGCCAGTTCTGTTACCAGGGAGTGGCCTACTTACTTGATTAATATTAATAAGAATATGTTAATAAGGAAGTATTAATTATGTCATGTTATTGAGTTTTCTCTTATAAATAACCCTGTAAATAAAGGCCTTATGATAAATAATGGTGGTCATAGTCCTAATAAAGTTTGATAGAGTTATATTGTGAAAATGGAAGAGTTTTAGTTTGAAAATAAAAGGTCTAGGTGTTACATGATATAGTAAAAGAATCATATTTTATTTTTGAAGATGAGGTAAATTTTGGATGAAAACTATACATTTAAAAAATATAATGGTAGAATTAAAGGGTAAAAGGATAAAAAATTGAAAAAAATAGTAATGAGAGGTGATATTTGGCTTATACAAACCTAAATAATTTATTTGGGAGCTTTTTGAAAGTATTTTGGGTCATTTTATCTTAGTAATTCATTTTTTCACCACTTTTAATTTTACAGGGGTAATTAATGTTTTTCATTAGTAATTATTTTTAATGAAAAAAACATAAAATTGAAATTTTAACATAATTTAAACATTATAATTTAAAATTAATATGTTTTATGAAATAAAAATTCTAATTGTGTAAAATGTTTATTTTATGATAAACACACATATAATGTAAAAATAATTTTTTGGAAAAGTTTTTTTCCAAGAATAAAACCAATGTTATCAATATTATAAATTTCCCTGCAATAAATTGATTTATTATAAAAATTATTTGATTATTTTAAATCAAACCAAAATGAAATGTTTCTATTAATATAGTAAATTTAATGAAAATTTTAAATACAAATTTTATTACAATCAAAACATTTATTTTTTTATAAGGATTATCATATAAATATATATATTAAAAAATATCATTAATATTTATAAAATTATTCTTGAATTAACTTTTCGAGAAATTAATAGTGTTTTTAACCTTTATTTCTTGATTTTGTTATAATTAAGCCATAAAATTTGTAGTTATGGTAAAAACTATATTTTTCACTATTCCAAAAAAATCATCTATTTGAGAAAACGCCCAAATTTTTTTGTTAAGAAAAAATTGAAAAACTGAATCTTAAAATGATGTTTATTTTATAAAATTAAAATTATAAAATTATAAAATTTCAATTTTACCATAAAAATATTATGATAACGGTTTTTATATGGAAATAACATTTTTCAGACTATAAAAATTATTATCGTTATTTCAAATCAGTTGATAATACAATTTGTGATAACATATTATAAAAATAAATTATATATTTAATATATGATTTTTTTATTTTCATAAAGTGTCACATAGAAATTAAATACTAATAATGTTTAATTCTTAAGGAATAAACCATTATTATTACTTATTTAACTATAGTATAATTATTTATCATTTCATTTTCACTGATAATATATATTATTTTTTACATATATTTAGTAATTCATATATATCTATTTTTACCCATAAATTCTAGGGAAACATTTTTCCAGTTATATATTATTCGGCAGTTAGTTTTTGTTTTTTCATTCGTCATAATCTATAAAAAAACATTAGTTTCTAAAGGAAATAAAATATAATATTTAATCATTGGGTATCACATTCACCCCCATTAATAAATCACATCCTCACAATTTTGAATTATTTTCACTAAGGATAATACTTGAATGTATCTAAAAAATATAAATTAACATGATTTTAATTTAAAATGAAATATGAAACATTCTATTTTTGATACATATAAACTCTTGATATTGTATCAAGACCTATACGAAAAAAGTAATTTACCTTGTAAGTTCATCATGATCATCAATAGATGACCATGGGTTGACTTAAGACCTACTAGTATGTTTTATAATATTGAAATTGATATGTCCCCTTTATAGAGGTTCATAATCAATTCTTATTACAACATTAAATTAAGAAAAAACATGATCCATAAGAAGTAAATTAACACTAACCTTGAAGAAGATTTAATAATACTCTTACAACTAGGATTTTAATTTTGAACTCATATCAAATAGTAGGTGACAATTTACATTTCATAACATAGAATAAAACATATAATGAACAATCTCTATCCCCTTCAATAGTAGTTATTTTTTATTTCCATATTATCTCGGTCTACCCAGTTCTTCATGACTATTTTCCCCATTAAGAATTGGATTATTGAATTTATTTTTATAGTTACCAATTTCATTAAAATTAATGAAATTAATTTTTAAGGCTTCAATATTTTCCTTACACTTGTGAGTCTAATGACCTTCATTTTCAGACTTATAGAAAATTATCATTCCCATAAATGGACCCCTCATGGGGTTTTCCACATTCTTGACATATAAAAAACTAAATGTTTTTTTCGACATCAAAATGTTTACCCAAAAATCTTGGAGATACCATCATTCTCTTATAAACTATATTTATAAACTTGGCTAATTTTAAATTGTTAATCAAAATTCATGAAATAAATTTTTGTATAATCACATGGTATCTCACTTCATTTCTTATCCATTTAGGTTTCTCATAGGGAAAATATCATCATTATTAATAGAATCAATTTTTAACATGTTTATTTTTTTGTTAAAACATTACTAAAACAAAAATACGTTATTCATAGTGATAAAAATAATAATATAAATAGTGAAACATAATTAAATTCAACATTAAAATTTATTATTCTTAAAAATTATTATATTAGATTCAATTTCAACCAAAATAACACTTTATTCTATCTAGGATTTTGTTGGTTGGATTTTTTCCATTTCTTATAATAATTTATTAACAAACTAATTCCTTCATAAATCATCATAAATATAACATGATTAAAAAAACCTGATCCCACAAGAGTGTCTAGCCATGTGTGTAGTCTTAGGCCTCTTCTTGATGAACCATATTGAAGATCAATTATATGATCAACATTCTGTTTTTATGGTGATCACCCCAAGGTGAGGCTTCTCTACAGAAAATTTCACTTTCTAGTGAATAATAATTTATTTTAGTTTTATTATAATCATATAATACAAAGAATAGAAAAATATTTGGATGTTATATTACTTATAGATTTATTACTTAGATTTATCCCTATTGTTTTAGTTAGATATATTATCACAAGCACCAAAAATATTCAATTTTACACAAACTAACCTAATGTGGTTTCTATACATTTAAATTACGATAATACATAACTTATTGGCCTTTAAAGTTTCCTCATCTAACATCAAAATATCTAAAACTATCTAACCCTACCTTCTAATACCATCTGCAGTGCCCCATACCCACAATACTGGAATCCAATCCAATAAATCATGTTGTTTACATTCCTATTATGAAATTAACCAATAAAACCCAATTTTAACTATAAATAACTAAAATATAACACTTAAATATTGTTTACATATATTTGAATGATATTTTTTTCTTATAGTCATAGGGATTTGAGAAAAAATTCACAAATAAATAATGTCTCTTTCTAATGAGATGAATTTTTTTAAAATTACGAGAAATTAATTAATCCATAATATGTCTTAAGAATCTCACACTGTTCTCCACACAGTCCATTATATTTAACAGATCATGTGTAATATATGTTTTCATAACCTAGGGAAATAGAAACATAATAAGTGGTGATATCAAATGCTCAATATGTGTAAACATAAGAGATAATAATTAAATATGATAAGTTCCAATAATAAGACAATATATAATATGGAAAGAATATATTACAATAATTAATTTAAAAAAATAAATAAATAACAAATAATAATCTAATAACAGATTATAATTAAAATGGAAATATTACATGGATAACAATAATAATTTCCTTAGAGATGAAATGCTTAATGTAAGATAACTAATAACATTATTTATCCACGACATCAAGATCTTATATATCATTAAATTACTTTCAAGGTCATGTGTGTTGAAAATATTTTCTTCTAGGATGGTATACAATATAATATATAAGTTATTTTTTTCATGATGCCAATTAATGCTTTGAGGGATATCTATTATCAGTCCCCACTCATTGATATTTATGTCCAATGTATTGATCATAGGAATGAATAAAAAATATAAAAAATATATACATTATGATCATTAATAATAAATAGATATTCATATTACAAGAATTTTTTTTGTGTTTCCAATATTCACCCAATAAATAAATTTAGTATCCTTCTATGTAAGAATCACACTAACAAGTATCATCTGAAGTGATGGTGTATGATTTGGTCAATAATTTACATAATAAATTGACATTTGAAATCCTGGAGAACTCTATTAAATTTATGTAATGAAATATAATGTTTACAAAAAAATCAATTATAAAAATAATCATAAAATGGAGGTTAATTTGAAAATTTAACAGAAGTGACGAGTTTTTATGTGTTTAATCCCCTAAAAATAGTATGATAGGATTTTGAATATTATCCATGACTAATATATACAACATAAAATGTAAAAAAGGGTTCAATATGAGTCATATATCATTGAAAATAAATTGATATGAAAACTACATTTTTGTAATGATAACATAATTATCGAAACCATATGATGTAACACCAAGATTTTTTTAAAAAGGAATGTTATTCTTAATAGTTTATGTGACATGCAACAATAAGTCTAAAAAAACAATTATTATTTATGAATGTTATAACCTATCTGTTTAATTTGAGGGTATAAATTTTATTAAATTATTTATGAAATGTAAATAATGTTCCTTATAAATATAAATGTATTTTTATACACACTTGAAATAAGTTAAAAATTATTAATAAATAAATTTTACACTTTAATATATATTTTTTCTTTAAAAATGATTTTTTTATTTTTCTAGGAAAATATTATATAAGATTTATGGAATATTTGGAAATGATATTTAATGAAATAAATTTTTTTTATGTTATTATATCAAAATAAACATATGGTAAATTTTTTTTGATTTTTCTAAAATGTTTAATTTCACAATGTATAGTGAAAATTACCAATATTTCAAATATGTTTATTTCTTATTAAATGAAGTTATTTAAATGTTAAATTATATTTTGGATTTATTCTTAATTTAAATATTATCCATTTTATTTATAATTTTATAAATAGTTTCATTTGAATCATCATTTTTCAAGATTTTGTTATATGTTTTTTTAATCGTAAAGACATAGTTTTATACAATCTATATTTAAATGAAGAAACATTATCCATTTTAATTAATTAAAAAACAATATTAAGGAATTATTTTAATGAAAAATATATTGTATCTATATATATTAATCTAAACTCATATTATTTTGACTAATAGTCTTTTAGTTAATATTAGGTCATCTATTTCAAGAAAATTGATTTCTTGAAAAAACAATTTCGATATGATTTTCCAGTTTAATTTTCAATATAATTATTTCTTTTATATGATATTTATTTTTTTAAATGTATTCAATATTTGGAGTCATAATAATTAATGTTAATTTACAATTTAAAATTATTTTCTTGTCATAATGAAGACGAAAAATAGAAAAAAAGTTATCACGGTGAGAGACATAAATGTTAAAAGTGAGTAGCATTAGACGAAAATTAAATGAAACATATTAGAAATATTATTTTTTAATGGAGGAGGTTTTTTTTTGACCATATCTCAACTAAAATACAATATTTATCAGTTTTAATCAGTTTTTTTGAGGGTGACTTCCAATTTATGAATTCTTTGAGTATTTACCAATATGAAACTTTTTCTTACTTACGAAATGGAACCTCCTCTTATATACACTACATAAATAAAAATAATTTTTTCCCAAATAAAAAACTAAATACATTCATAAATTATCTACCAACATCATATAGGCCTATTGTGGGTTATAAATCCAATCTAAAGAAGAATTAGGTTTAATCCTAACTAGGTGACGTAATGAAGATGTATAGTTTTTAAGCGAGCATCAATATTGTATTTTCACTTACACCTCCATGAAATTTTGATCAATTAGGATTATATAATAACATAAATTTCTCCCATATAATTAGATATGATATTATTAATATTATAACTTACATCCAATTCATATTCCATCAAATACGAAACAAAACCATCATTCCTGTGTGTGGAGGATTATCGTCTCACAAACTATTGTAATTCATTTCTGATAATCACCAATTATGATTGTTCACGAGTTTGTATTTAGTGTTTATTTATTACATAATTATATATAAAAAATTATGAGAAATTAATACATCATATATCTCCTTATATTACAATCCATTGAAAAATGATAACGTCATTCATGTGTACGACAGACTATCTCCTCACGAAGCTATAAGATTAATTTTATATTATAGTGTCACAATGATGGTATATATATAAGTGTATTTAAATAAGTAATATTATATTTATGATTAAATTTTCATTATGAAACATTAAAATAAAACTTGTATCATTTCCATTATGATCTATAAAAATGGAAATGTTACTCATGTGTATGTACGACCTACTGTCTTCAGGATTGAAATACAGTTCATTTTTCTTAACCAACATTAATTACTGATTTTAAAAGAATAATTTGTGTATAAATATTATAATAATATCATTTTTAATATTTTTTATTTGATTAAATAATGACCACTTTTTAGTTATCCATATTTCTTAAGTGACTTGGGACATACATCATACCAACGTGTAATCTGAACATAAATGAGGAAGAACCTAAATTTAACATGATAATAAATAAATTAAAATATAAAATAAACTTAAAAAAAGTTGTTAATCATGAAATTAATTAACATAAATTAATTATTCAGGATGATAAATGACACATGTATAGAATTAGTCTCGAGGTACGAGATCCCTCAAAATGACCCTTTCTTTGGGTTATGACTAATCTATCTATAACTAACTATATATCTCAATATAAAATTAAAGAATTATTATAAATTCTATATATTTATATCTTACATATATAACTAACTTATTTTCACTTACATTTATGGGGTAATGCCTATATTATTCTCATTTATCAAATTCATTCGATAAGAAATTTTCCTTGATTATGGTATGAGGCAAGATTAAGATTCCCATTTTCATTCCTTGGGTAATATTGACATTATTACTTATTATTGATTTCATTTATGGTGAAAAATATATGACGATTCACCCAAATAGATCCCTAATTCATTGGGTAAATCTTTAGTCTCATGAGGGTTCAAGATTGCGATTAGGGAGTAAACCTAATCATTTATGGGACTTCATCCACTATTTGATATAGTGTAAGATGTAATTGTTGACAAATTTTTATGTAATGTTATATGTTATTTCAACATTTAATATATTACCATAATCTAATGATACCATGTTATTTATGTTATTCTTCCCTGTGATTACTCAAGAGCCTTCTCTTTTATGATATGATGTTATACGTCTAGACCCCAATTTATATATATTTTAGAAATGATTTAGGGTAAAGTCCTCTTTATTGAAAAAATAACGTCTTTTAAAAATAGTTAAGAGGGAAACTATTACATATAAGGGAAAAATTTCATGAAAAAAGAAGACATAATGTCAAAATGGGGAAGCAAGTTCAAAAGCAGAAATCATCCAAGCAAGAACAAGCGAATGCCTCGTTACCCCCTTTCCAGAAAGTGAACAAGTGAGATAAAATAGATTTAGGATCTCATTATGGAGAATAAAATTAGGATTTCTTGTTTTAATTTCTTTTATATCATGTACCTAGTCATCCAAAGTCTTTAACCCTTGTTAACATTGGGATTGTACTAAAGGGATATTTGTGTTTAAAAATCATGTGAATATTTTTATAAAAGGATAGGCTTATTATACATGATAGGGATACTATAAAAATAAACACAATGAGGTGAAATATATTTATTATACTACACGGAAAAAGTGTAACTAATACATCATATAAAAGTAAATTTGTACATAATGATAAGTACATCAGAATAAGTACTTATTAAGATGAAAAACCATTAAAAGTAGAAAAATCATTACGGTAGCATTTATTTTATAATGAGGTCATAAAGAATAAAAAAAACCTAAAAACAAGTATAAAATACATTATAAGTATTCGTTTGGTAGAATAAAGAAATCATCAAAATACAATGTTCAATAAGAAAGAATATAACTCAATGAAAAGAAATAAAGTTGGAGAAA
Organism: Viscum album; assembly: GCA_963277665.1. Taxonomy (NCBI): domain Eukaryota; kingdom Viridiplantae; phylum Streptophyta; class Magnoliopsida; order Santalales; family Viscaceae; genus Viscum; species Viscum album. Next base: position 662,536,186 of record OY728140.1, read on the forward strand.
ATGCTTGAAACATTTGTATCCATTGAATTTTCATCCATTTAAATAAATATCACGATATTTCATATAAAAACCAAATTATCACATGATTATATTTAAATAAATTAATCATTCAATAAACAAACCATATTAAACATGTCATTATGGAAAATATAAATTTTATTATGAAATTAAATTTGAGATAAGAACCCCTTACAATAATTCATGAAATCCACTAATGCTCCTGAACATAAAATAAAAAATAACTATTTGAATAACATATTTCAAACCACTATTATCACATGAAATCCAGTAATGGTCCAGAATACTGGGCTTGAAAGCCTGTTTTTTGGCCCAATGGGCCCCTCGATGAATATTACTGCTATAGTTCCTGGGTAGTTATAGTTCCTTCTACCGTACCACCGCCGCTACAGTTTTTTCTACAGTTCCTCAATCGCTACAGTGTCTCCACTACTACAGTTCCGCTACTACTACAGTTCCCTACTAGAGTGTCTATAAATTTTCCCCTTCCCAGATTTGATCCTGTGTCTTTTGGATTCCAAGGAGGAGCCTGTACCAGTAGGGTATAGGCTCGTTGGGATGTATATTAGTTATTATTTTCATTTTTCATTACCTTGTCTGAGTTATCTAGGTATTTTTAAATAAGATTCGTAATAAAAATGTTGTTATTTATTTTTTTCCCAAATATCTTCATTCATAGATAATTTAAGGTACTAGGATTGATGATTTATAATTTTATTTTATTTTATAATTTCATTCAATGGGTCTTTTTTAATGATCCTCAAAGAGGAATTCAGTGATAAGTATGTTTCAAAGATTCCTAGAAAATGAATGATGTTTTATTTATTAATGAGTTAAATATTTATATCTACATTATATAAAAAAATATTATTTACCTAATTATTTCATATATTATAAAATATTATATTCCCATAGCCATTGATGATACAAATGTATATCAATTTTCTTGTAGGTGGTTAGCCAAACCCAAACATGAAGATACAATAATTAAATGATGATTATTATTTGGAAAGAGATATATTTTTGGAAAATATAAATTTATAAAAATAATAATTAAATTATTTATATACTTATAAAGTTGTGAATAATATTACATGTGATTTTAATAAATAATAATGAAAATAGATGAAAAATATTAGTTACTTTGTGGAGGGGTAGTCTGCACAACACATAGTTAACATAATCATTTCATTGAAAAGGGGAGGGGAGAATGTAGGGATTGTTTTATTATTTAGTAATCTTAAAAATGGTTTAGATATAAAATTATTTCATTAATTACTATTTAAGACCATCCATTTTATGTGGATAAGCAAAGCAAGACATGTCATTCATGGAGGTAATAGTCTACAAGAAGGGTTCATATGATTTTTTTGAATAAAATAGAGGTATTAAAACTAAATATTAATTATTGATTTTATAATAATAAATATTTTTTATATACCATATTTATGTACTAGTTACACCATTATAGTAGGCCATGATATGTGATTACAAGAAAGGGAGGACATCGATTCATGGAGGTGGTTGTCTTCATATACAAAAAATCAATGTTCATTTGCTTTACATTTTGGATGGAAATAGATAAAAATGTGTTTTTAATTAAATATAAAAACCCTTTTATATATTACTTTTTATAATTTAAAAATAATAATTTAATTATAAAATTTTTAGAATATGAATATTAATGAGAAAATATTAAGAATGGGTTAATACATATGTCGGGAGCTTTTGTTTTCTCTAAGAAGTATCCTCGGGAATAGAGTCATAAATCTAAGTAGTATTGTTTAAAGGATTAGGTTTGTTGGATAGGATTAAAGTAGAAAATAATTAAATTTTTGTAGGTAGAAATAAAAAGGTAAAGGTGTAACCTTATGTGGTTCAATGGTCCCCTTTTATAGATAAATAGATTACCGGTTATGGAAGAACCCGTTTCCTTTTATATAATGTAAAATTACTATTAAAGGTAAAAAGTCACTAAAAGTGACAAACTATGAAGGTAATGTGAGTATTTATCAATAAACACCACAAAAATTGATATGGTAACATGGTTTTATCTGCTTCGGGTAATATACCCTTAATAAATCAATTTTTACCATTTTTGAATTTTCTATGGTTATTAAATTTTATCTATTGTAATTAATTTTAATGACCAAAATTAAAATAATTATTTTACCAAACATGAAATTTTAGTTTCAAATTTAAAAATTATTTTATTAAAAAATTTCTAATGGTGGGGATTTCAAATTTTAAAATAATCGCACGTATTACATGAAAACTATTTTAATGAAAATTTCATTTCCAAGATTAAAACTTCTGATTAGGTAATTTTTCTATAATTATACAATATCCTGTAAATATTGATATGTTATAAAATAAAAATGGTATGTTTTTTTCAAATCATTCAAATGCGGATTTTTTTGATTAAAATTATTAAAATAAATAATATAATAGAAGCAATTCCTATTAGAATAAATATAATTCTTTTATATTATAAGGTAAATAATATATCTAATAAATTTGTAGAAATTTTATTTTTAACTAATAACTTTATTCCTTAAATCCATATTTTACCAATTAATAGGTTTATAAAATCCTATTCCTTAATTAAATAATAATAATGTCATATGTGTTGAGGTTTCGGTAAAAGATGTATTTTAACTATTAACCTAAAAATAAACTATTTTAAAAGATTAATCTTCAGCTAATATTAACATGATGAATCTAAAAATGCACTGTATTATATCAAATTTGTATTCCAAAATTGTATAATTTACCTATTTAAAAAAAACAATGAAAATAGTCTTCCTTGGATAATAATATTTTTAAAATATATAGTATTATTATTCTTATTTCTTATCAATTACTAATCAAATAAATGTTAATATATTATCCATATAAATTACCCATTTTATCCATGATGGATACAATTTATTAAACAAAATATAAAAGTAAATTTTTATAATGTTTATGTTTTCAATAATAAATAAATCATTTTAGATATTCAGCTAAAATAAATTAAATTATTAATTCATATGAGTTGATAATGAAATTCTGTATTTATTTATAAATGTATTTCATATTTTTGTTAAAATTTTTTTTACTTGATGATTCTATGAATACATTTTAATAGTCATATATTTTCTACTATTTGTTTTTTGTTTGGTGTTTCATGCACCACAATATTCTGTGCACATTTGATTCTAAGGGATATGAAATATATAATATTTTATCATGGGATGTTACAAGGGTTCCAATGAATGTGTGGAAGATTTTGGAGAATGATCACCTTAATGTCACATAGAATGTGGGAGATCACATTATGGATGGGATGCTATTTGGGTCATTCCTCCATTGAACCATGTTTTTTTCAATGTACAACATTCCTTCCATAGATCCACATGGAAACTCCATGTATCCACTATTAGATAATGGTCAATGTAACAGATTGAATCAAGATACCATAATTCTATGTGAGTACAAGTCTATAAGGTGTATCCAACTTCATAGTGATAAGTGGGTAGGAATTTATATAGGATTTATTTTCTTCCTTATGTTAACTAGAATAAAAAAATATCCTCCTCAGAATAGAGTTTTTCTGATATGAGGAGGTGTACATTGTAAAGATGTAAATGAAAATGCATGTTTGTTTTCTTGCGGACACATGAAAATCTTCCAATCCATCTGGTGAGGTGGGTGGATTGTATTGAGGGAACATAATGGGTATTGAAAATATCAAGGCCAAAATTATAAATAAAGAGGTACCCTCCTTATATTTTCACATACTTTTATATTAATGGAGATTATTCTTGAGTGAACTAACATCCTTAATCTCTCCTTCACCAATATTCCTCAGTAACAGATGTCCTCCATGAGTGTGGTAAAAATATTCTTATCTTTATATAGACATTTCACTATCTAGTTGTTAACGTAATGGTGTTGAAACATAAAAAATTTCTTCAGTTTACCTATTAGATATTTTGTGTTGTTTCTCTATCAATTTGAGGTTCATTTTCTAACTCTATGGAATAAATGTACTATACATTTTTTTTTATTTCTAATTCTAGAGTGAAATATTATAGTTTTAATGAATATTTAGTAGAGGACGAGGTTTTTGAATTTGTTTTAACTTAAGATTTTATGACTATAACCGAAAAGGTAAAATAAATTTCTAATAATTCATAGGATAACCCTCAATAACATGTAATTTCTTAGAATGAGGCCCATATAGAAACATATTATTCCATATTTTTGATATTATATGTTGTTTGATAGACTACCAAAATCTAATTCTGGGACTAGAGATGATACATTGAATCATATACTTAACCATAATATAATATCAACATGGATTACACCCTATCTATATTATATTTAGGAAAGAAAATATATCGATAAAAAACATTCCTAGAAACATTCCAAAGGTTTTACCTTATCGTGAATAATTCACCATTCACTATTAGTGATGTAGATCAACATCAAAAGACTATTTATCAAAACTAATCATTTATATTATCAAATTTTATGAATAATGGAAACAAATGGGAGAGCCTGGAGTGGGATTTATACCGTACTGGTAGATTTTTTGATGAATTTTCTTGGGATTTCTATGTCTATTAGAGTTTTGAAATGTTTCCCAAAAAACTATGAGAAATTTAAATATATGAAGGAATATGGGTTTCCCAGTTTATGGTGTATAATCTAACCCAAATTTTCACAAAAACTACTTAGTCACATTTTCATAGGTACCAATACAATCCACCCCTACATGGTGACCAATGAATTAGTTTATGGGACATCCAAGGGAAAACATTCCGTAATTTATTTGGCCACCAGAATTCTTTTATGGTTGGATAATACATTACATCTAATGTTATGAGTTCTAGAACACTTAAATAGTCTGTGATTTCACAGCTAACCTCAAGCTGGTCAAAATTATTTATGTTCAGCTGATGTATCATATAATTAATGGTTTTATTTATCTGTAAAGAAATTACCATGTTTTCATCAACGTTCTTTGTAGTTTCATAGCCACATAGATAGTTATTGATAATAGTTTTTGGAACATGGGAATATTTTCATCCTATAATTTATTTATTATTATTTAGTCAAATTATCATAGCATTAATAACTAAAAAACCTAGGAATGAAATTCCAAAATGACACGACTCCATTAAAAAATTGAATTTTAATTGAATTAATTAAATTACGGTTCCTAGAAACTAGATTCATAATGATATTCTCATTTTTCTAACTCATATATGGGTATAGGAAATACCATCACTATAATACTTAGTTTGACCTATTTTGATATATAATATCCTCTTGGGTGTGGTTCAAAAATGGTTATAGGCATAAATTTTACCACCCTAACACTATATTTGGTTATTTTTAATGAATTTTCTCCTCCAAGTCATGAATCAGATATGGGAATTATAATTACTACCATTAATTTAACATAAGATTTGGGCCATTTAGAGAAATTAAATTCTATACTATATAACCTAAAGAAAGGTATTGACATAAATACCATCACTACAACCATATAGTTGGATATTTTGGATATGAAATGAGATGACTTAATGTGATGGGGATCATAAAGGGGGAATATAGAATGATTATCCTAATGTTAAATATTTTTTTATTACATTGAAATTGTGTCATTTTTCATTTCCTGTAGATCCACTTGATAGATAAAATAGGGATGAAGGAACATATAGATTCCATAAAGGTTTAATATTTCAAGGGGCCTAGTGAGAATTAGCTAACTTCTAGTGGAGTTATATTATGGACCATAAAAGATTTGTTTCCTCTTTTTTATTATGATAAATTTTAATAAAATTCATGTAGAGGAACAATATAAGGTATGAAATTAAATTTTAGTTAGGAGAACCATTATGGGTTTTCATCTTGTTAATTATTGCATCATCTCAAGTTAAAGTGTTCAATTTTTATTAAATTCCTTGAGGTGTGTGTCTAAAGACCTAGAATTGTGTTTTTTATTTAAGATTCATATTATATGTTTTCATATTGGAATGTTTTATATATATTAAAATATAAATTTTAGGTTATTCAAGGTGGTAAAAAATCCCTAATGTTTTATGATAAACAAATTTGAAAAAATAAGATGTGGTCTGCACAACAATATATGGAATATAAAACTGAAATAAAAATGAAAAACATAAATACTACTAATAAATACATTCAATGTGAATATCATTATTATTGGTTATAGGATTTTATCCTTTATGAGTGTTTAATAACAAAAATACATGACATTTAGAGGAAGAAACAATTTAGTGATTTTCTATGGAGAAAGGGACAAACAGGAGGTCTATTTTTAGTACATCAAAAAACAAAACATCAGACTAACACAATAATGGTTCATTTTGTTGATGAAAATAAATATTAGACACTATTATCTTATGGTTTAAATTCATAGAAGGAGGGCCTCTAAAAAGTTCACGGGTGAGATGTCCAATCTTTACTCTGAAGGCGATTATGATGCACGACTTTTTAACATCGAGGGTACTAGGTCAACATGAATAGTTATACTATGGGTCATGTAAATCATAAATTAATATATCTTAATCAATTATAATTAGATGTGGAACTTATGTTGGGTATGGAAACTAACCAAATTTTAATGACGGGTTATAAAATAATGGTTTATGGGTGTATTAATATTGGAAGATCTGTTCCTTTTAATGGAGAAACCTCTTGTTGGTGGGCTATATCAAGGGGAACATATGCAACTCCATATAGGATGTGTATATAAATAGTTAAATAGAAGTTCCTTTTGTATTAAAATATACTCATTACCAAAAAAATCTGAAGATCAATAAGTATTAAAAAACTTATAAAATATAGTATGTCTATGGAAGGAAGTAATATTCAAGAAGGGTTTTGGTTCACTAATGGTTATGTCACCATGTATGGGAAACAAAATTGGGGAGAATATATGCATGATGTAATAACTATAAATTTTTCCTAAACTAGTGGGTTTAGAGAGAATGAATCAACTTTTTTAGGTCCATATAGTGTGTCCAAATAGTTTTTTCCCTTTTCTATTTGTACTCAACGTATTTTGAATGCTCATAAAGTGGGAATCTTATCATGTAATGAATTGAATGTTTCTATAGCAACCCATAAATGGATTTCAATTTGAATTTTTTATTTATCTCTTGTAATATAGGGTCCTAAATCCTAGAAAATAAAGGATTGTGTTTAAGGTCTTTCAAATTTGATAAAGGGATACACAGTTTAAGGTTACGATACTTTAAAAAGGGGGTTGATGTGGTATATTTAATAGAATAAGAGATATTGATCCAATGTGAGGGGAGATCCTAATTTTAGAATAGATCTTATGAAATGAGTGAATGTAGCATATAATTATTATTTCTAGAACTGAGAGGAGAAAATGAAACCCCAAATGCAGATTAAAGACTAAGACTATCTCAAAAACTTTTGGAAAATGAGTAGTGACATCATAAATCACAACAAATGGTTTTGGGATTTAAATAAATGATGTCGAATATGTACATGGGTGGATGATTTGGGACCATATTCAAATGAAATGTTTCACTGATAAGTATTTAGGGAGTATGAATATTATAAGATCTTTCCATTAGGATGTAGATTCATCTGGTTGACTAGCCATATAAGGGTCGTATATACCGATCCATATCGAGGTGTGTGTATGAATACTCAAGAAGAAGTTTCGTTTGAAGTCTAATAAACTAAACATCAATTTTCAGAAAATGTTTATCTAAATCAATGGTAGTCATTTTTTGAAATGAAATTTCTAAAAAATAATTGTTTGTAAGAGTGATGAAGTAATTTCACATATGATATGTCCATGACTAGGATGATTCCATTTGAAGGAGTGTAGATGAATAGTGATGCATAGATGGATCCCGAATATGTTCTTTTCACATCACATTATTTCGTGGGATAACATGAACGAATCAATGAATAGTTATTATATTATAGGTGAAGTTATAAACTTTCAGTTATATTATTATGAATATCACATTTTATCCAAATTATTTTTTGGAGAACAACCTCATGCAAGTATCACTTACAAGAATTTAACCCCCATATTGCGAAATTTATTTATATAAATATACCTATATAAGAAATTTTATTTCCTATTGTTTGGAAAGAAATTTAGGTTGTTAAAATCATACAACAAGGACAGAGGTGCAATTCAGTTTAAGGTTATATGGAGAGAGCCTTTATATGGGGATTTTGTGCAGATCTAGGTAATTTACAAATGGTCATATCCTTATATTAGTGATAAACTCACAGTGTTAAAACATGATGTTACCAAATAAGTTTAAACACTAGTACTTAGGGAATGTTTTATTTGTATTTATGATAACTCCCAGAATAGAAAATTACATTGTTACTCTATATCATATAAAAAAGCAATCAAGACACACTAGTTATTAAATTTTAAGGATATTTTCTGTTATGGTTTCTTTTATCCATGATTTTAGGGTCAAATAATATAACTAGGATAATTATGTTCCAATGGGATGGATTATAACCCCTGTATTGGTCAAGATTTCACACAGAGGAGTGGAATGTTATTGTCCGAGTCACATGGAAAATACATATCTATGTAGTTTCTTGTCAATAGAAATGGACCAATCTGAACAATTTAATGTCATGAGAAAAGACCATATGTCATGTTATTTATCTTCGTGTGAAAATAAAATAATATTGTTGTGTACTTTGGAAAGATCTAGTCTTTGCATAAATTGAGGTTGATTTTTTCTACTATTCTTCATCTATAGTGTAATAAAAAATGAAAATTTTTATTGGGATTTACAATTTTGGATAGTATAAGATATATAATCAAAAAAAAAATCCTATAAAAATAATAATTAAGTAAGATATATTTATTTAATAATTCTCTATAAAGATTAAACTCTTACATAGGGGGATTTTTTTAGAAATTTTTTCAACTGAAGAGCTCTTTAATGAAGTATTCTATGATGATTTGGATAATATATAGAACATGAAGAAATTTTAGAAATAGATTTTAATGATAAATATATTTTGATATATCTAAACAAATATGGACTGTATGTATGAGATATATAATTTATTATGTGATACAAATTTCTTGTGAGGAATCTTTAGTACATATCAGATTCAGGTTTAAGGGATTAACATCACACCTCACATTAGGGGAGTTCCATACACATATGGGTGGTTTTTATTTATTTTATATAATTAATGGGATGAGGATATGTGATTCATGAATTAATATATATTATGATGTAATAGAAATTAAGAAAAAATTAATTCTTGAAGATAAATTACATTCATATATATATCTTATATGATGAGAAAATGGGAATTTTATTTTATTTTATGTCTGATCTAGGAAAAATTATCTTGGAAGAACTATATATCATGACATAATAGGAATCTTGGCACATGTAGTTAATGATAAATCCCCTATATAGATAGATATATTTGATAGGGGTGAAGACATTAATAACCTTGATCATAGGGTTATTATGAAAAATGAACTCCTATATAGATCAGGGTCTTATATAAGGGAATTATGCCATCTATCGTGAGATGCTATTATCAGTTTTACAAATTATATGGTGGAACATAATTTACCCATATTTAATCATGGTGTTGAAGGTTTTTCTAGATGTAGTGATCAATTAAGACCTCTAAGATCCTGTGATTCATGTTTAGTGTGAGAAATTCATGGTAATTAGTGAATTACACAAACTCTACTAGGGAACATGATATAGGAATTTCAAACACATACTATTGGATTTAGATCTATTTGTGTGTAATATGGACTATATTTTTACATCACATGTAAAATATGTTATGTTACATAGATTAACATTTTTTATCTTGAACTATAGAGTATTTCTTTTTTAGGATGTGAAAATAGGACAATAACCATGCAGTTTTACAATATATAGTGAAAAGGATGTGTAATTTAATTTGAAGATATAAAAAATTTATTTTTTTGAATTTCATAATCTTTCATTAGGGATAATTACCAGGTATTTTAACATCATATGGGGATGATTTTTTTTAAAATAAGTGAAATTATGAAAAATACGTTATGATAAACCATGTATTCATGGTCGATGTAAAACATTATCCATCCCTCTTTTATAAGGAGTAATCTCCATTGGTTTAAACCATGTTTATGACATATGATCCATATAATTTCAATACATTATTTACAGGATTCATCCATTGTTTTATCAGAGTTATGATAACAAATACCTGCTCCTACTCAAGGAACAAATAGATGTGAAATTTCATTTTGAAATATCTTGGAACATAGTTTGGTGGTTTTTATAAATTTGTAAAATATGAACTATCACTTATCAATGAGTCAATCCAACCCATCCACCTAATTATGTGACTAATCATCTTCAGACATCTAATTATAGATGGTTATGAGATTTGATGGAAATTTTATAAATATGGGAGAGACTATTTTTTTTACTTTATAAAATAGAATTTGGAGAATCCTTCATATAAGTATGGGTAATTATGAGATAATATCAAATGGGATGTAGATTTTTATCATGAAAATACATATTATATGTTTACACTTTCCTTTGGCATATTTTAGATAGAGTCTTAATGAAATCTGTAATCTTTCAATTTTCAACTACATGGTCATGGGATATGTTGTTGGATATAATACCTAATTATTAATATATAATTCTCACCTCATAAGTGTATATTTCATGCTATTATACATTAATTTTTTTTGATGGAAATGAAATATGATAATCATATTTTTCTTCATATAGTTTAAGATAGCCTCTGTCCTGACTTTTTTTGGGGATATATCCAAAACCCAAAAAAGGAATAAGTATTTGGTAATATAAATGTAAATATATTGGGAAACTAATACTTAGGGATATGTACCCATGAAATCTATTTCATAGAGGTTAAAAATATTTATCACTATAAAAAAATCTTTATGGATAATATATGAAAATGGAATTAACTTGAAAAGATGTCATTTCCAATTGAATTCAAAAAAAGCTTCTGCCATAAATGGAAATAATATCAATGGTATTTAGATATTTTAGGATATCATAGCCCATGATTAATGAGATTCAAAGGAGGATTAAGGTAACTACTAAAAATCAATGAGTTTCTCTCCCCCTTTAATGAAACAAAGGTGGAATGTATCAAATCCTTATTTATATATGACATTTGGATAATTCGGGCAATCACAATGGAAAAAGTTTATTCACATACATCAAATATTATCGTTTTTAGATTTATTTGATAGGATCATTCTAATTTGGAGATATTTTTATATGTTGTACATCCATCCACTAGTGATATCATTTATAGAGGACATTATCTCACCCAGTTTAGGAGTGGTTTCGATATCATTGATCTCATCCATGTAACTTCCAAAAAATGGGAATACCATCTTACAATTAGTAGTGATGGTGACTACCCCATACTAATATAGATCATCCAAGTCTACTGTTGTATTAGATAATGCTTATGTGTAGGATTTTTTAAATTTTTTAAAATGAATCATTTTTGGTTTAGATGGAAATAATTTTATTAGCCCTCACACATAATAAAAATGGGATTTAACTCATGATTCTTAACTACATATTCATCATTTAATTTCATTAAATTCCAATATTTAATTCCTCTTAGAATATTGTGAGGAAAATGGTATCTAAATATCCAACTGCAATCCTATAGTGAGAGCCCAGTATTCCTATTCATTGTTGGTGCATCATCTAAGAAAAAGAAATTATAGGGAAAAATTAACTTATTAGAGGATATTTTAGTTTTCTCCATGTTGTAATTTATAGATCGCTATATAAATATATCTACCTTGTATAAGAAGTTTCACTGAAGGATAATACTTCTTTGTTATGTAATTAGGTGTCCACTAACATGTATTTTGAGGTGGGATTTACCCAAAGAAGGTATTCTAATTCTTGACCATTTAATAGATTCTATGGTATCAATGAAATATCAAAATACTATTCAAGGTAAAATAATCATGCGAATAGTCCCATTAACATTATATAATTTAGGATAAACTTGAGCATATTAATAGGGGAGACCAAGTGGACCCCATGATTCTCTATATATCTCCAAACATTCTATTTAAAAAATAACAATTAAAGGAAATCCTTCTCAATGTGAAAATATAAAGTCTAAATCTATAATGTGATTATTATACGAGAGTGTGGATCATTTTATTTTACAACATCTTTATTTATAATGATAATGTATTCAATTGATTATTCCAAAGATTCCATTTATAGAATGTGTGACCTTTATTTGACATGAGGAATCACAATTTGTGGGAATGAAAGATATTGCTTGATATATTCAAAATATTCCAAAAAATATTCATCCCAACAATAGGTAATTCCAATATATATAATCATGGAAAAGGTTATGCACATCCATAAAATATTATCAATTCTACATTTGATATTAGAATGGAATCCTTTAATTCCTCTAAAATCATTGATATTTCAAGGAGGTGGAATATTAACTATAACCAGGGTTTTATCAATGTTGATATTGATGCCCTTATATTTTATGATGAATATAAGTTTGATTCCTGATTTTACCCTCAAAGACCATTCTAATGGGTTCAAATTTATGATATGATGCTATACTTTGTTGAAAAACATATCATAATCAAAAATATTATTACATTTTTTTATGATTTTATCACTAGATCATTGACATAATATTCCAGGGTCTTCCCCAGAGTAGGGATTGATGATATGGGTTTTGGCATATTGATATTCAACATAATAATTATTTAAGATGAAGTGAATTACTTGATAAAAACACACATTAAGGGTAGGCTTTAAATTATTGTTATATTCTTCTTTACGTGTCATCAAGATTAGGTTATATATTGAATATCCATCCATGGATGAGTGGGGCTAGAAAAAAATTATTTCGTCGATCAACATTTTAGTGATTGGTAATGGGAAGTAATCCCTTGGGAAATGGTGATTGAAATCCCAAATGTTGATGATATCTCTAATATTATAATTATACATCATAATTTTGATGATGTTGAAAATCCAATTAAGGTATTTACCCTTATAAATGAAGTAAAATCTGATAATCTCACCAACTTAAAATTTTACCAATGAATCATGGGTTAGATTAATTATCATGGCCTTCAGCTTATTGCCAAGGTGTTTTTATAGATACCTAATGGGATGGTTTCCATATAGGTATCATGTGCATAAATTTATATATAATTTTATCAAAATACATCCCGATGTAGTTTGAATGAAGGGATGCATGTATCATGTTATTTAGGGTGATACTAATGGTGGGATACGGGTCTTACTCTATCTCAACATTCACTTATATGAGTTGATCAATATTGGACCAGTTGCCTTCCTCAAATGCTAGAGGGGAATATTTAAGATCATCCACCACTTCATCAGATAACTTTATTTTAGAATAAATAGGAAATAAAGATACATTATAGGAACTGGAAGATAATTTTGGGGAATGATTTAATTCTATGAATTATGTGAAGGCATATATAATATTTCAATGTGTTAATCTGTGATCATTATAATAAAGTACATGATATAAATTCTATCCTTCTTCTCCACTATCATCATGGGAATACGTTTTATGAAATCCTGAGATTTACTAGGTGATATATGTTTATATTTTTATATCTTTCAGTGATATGGGTTCATTTTTTAAACATAAAAGTGATGCAATAATCATGATAGTTCTTAGAGAAAAAGATGGAGCATTTTCATATGCGAAATAACCATCATGATCATGGTCTCTGCACTTTTCTACACTAGTGGTTTTGAATTATATTACTAATAGTATGAATACTGAGAAATTTTTTCCCAACCCTAAAGATATCCATATTATTATGGGATTCTTATCCACTTAGTTGCAGACTCATGTTTTTTATGGAATAGATATCGATCCAATTTATAATATTATAGATATATTAATAAAAAATATTGACATCTATGGATGATATATAATTCTATCTTTTTGATTGAGGTGGCTATTTAGGGGGAACTTTTGCATGGGTATCCTATGATAGAAAGGTGATCAGATGCATCATTATCTTTGATTGGGTTCATATAGCTCAGTCAATCATCATATTTATAACTATTTACTAAATTTGATTGCCATGAATTATATATTCATCATAGTGTCAATGAAATAGGTCAATATAGGCCATTTTTAACCCATTAATCATTGTGGTTTGGATGAAATCAATTATCACTTTATATTTCCTTTTCCATTGATAAAATATCACATCATTGTATTGATATTTATTGGAATAAAAAGGGGAACCATCACTATATATCACTCCATGAAACCAAATGGATCATATATTTTCTTTAGTTGTGTTTTATTTTACATGTGGGTTCTTTTTTTGGGTCACCATGTTTTAAGATTTGAATATTTTATTTTTTGGGGGATGAAATAGATTTAAGCAAGGATAATGCATGGTTTTTATAATTGTTCATCATACTATGAGAGGTTGTTGGCTTGGAGTTTGTTACATTTTTTAAATATTAATTATATTTTTTCTAAATGTTCATGACCTAGGGGTAACTGTGCTGCCTTGTATGTTGGAATATAGTGGAACCCCAATTATTGGTTCACATTCTACCTAACAATAGGGAAAAACCATGTGGATAGTCCATGTAATTTAAAATACTGGAATTTCCTATTTTCCCTTGATACATGAAACTCTTCAAAGCCAAACATTTCTCCCCAAAAATGGAGATACCATTCTTTTAACTTGGGAGATCCTCCTCTTGGATCCATGGTGGGTATCTTACATCACTTGGTAATTCTATTAAAGTAAACATATTTTTTATAGAATTAACTTCCTATTCCCCTCATCAAATAATGTTCTTCCCATTCCATTTATGAGTGGATCCCTAAAATTCCATTTGGATGAATCTATCATTGATATGGGCGGTTTTTGGGTTTTTCTCACTGTAGTTTACTTTAGAGAGACAACTGCTTAACAAATCTAGAATTTTTCATTAGAGGTGACATTTTTTGGAATGGGTTTGATATAAGTGTATCTATTTAAGGGATTTAACTTTGTAAATAATCAACTCTTCATTTTATTTTTTTAGATAAATTAACATGCATTTTTTTAATAAATTTAACTTCTAAAATTTTAATTTGATTTATGATTTGTATTTATAATTTGATGTTTAAATTGGGTTTTCAAAATGGGGTTGTTTTAGTCCACCTATGTGTTTGAATAAATGAAATATTAAGGTTTTTTTAAAATTGGATTTAAAAGGGGATTTATTATTTTATTTTATGGTGTGTATTTTATGAATTTATTTGGGTATAAATGGGGGTTTTAATTAAAAAAAGTTTCATATAAGTATCATTAGTAATGAGTTTAAATGGTTTAAAATGTGGTTGTTTTAAAAAATGAATTTTACAAGAGGAAAGATTTGTATTTTAAAATGGGCATGTTTTACCTTTATGAAGGTGTTGTTTTAAATTGGATAAATGGTTTATTCAATTGGATTTTAAAATGGTGTTGCAATTTAGAACATGTGAATATTGAGTATTTAAAATTGAGTTTCAAATGGGATATCCATAGTGTATTCATTTGTTTCAACGGGACTGTGAGAGAGTTTGGGTAGGAAGAAAATGAGAGAATCAGTTTGTTTACAATGGAGCATGAAATCTTTTTGTTAGAAAGACCACGAGTGCTCCAATTTATTTCTATGTATTGTGAGAGGCATTGTGTGGGGATGGTGTGAGAACTTTCACTCATTATCCAAGATATTAAGAGAGCTCTTGGGTTAGGTCCGTGAAATACTGTGAGAGATTTCAAACTTATTATGTAACACTATCTAGTAGTAAAACATTATTTTAGATGTATTAATACTAGAAACTTATGGATAAAACATATAAAACATGAAACTGTTGTCTAATTAATTTTATATTATTTATTATATGATTATAGTTCCATGTGTGTTTTTGATATTCCTTGTACCCATTCACTCATTTTTCATGATTTGGTAGTGAAACGTTTTTTTACCCATGTTTAAATTAAAAACCTGTAGTTTAAGTATTTATCATATCTTTACACTTATTCCCTTTTTATATTACTTTTTTAGTTAAAAATGGTTGTTTTTTCATATTGATGATGCCTTGTTGGGGTGTGATGATCATGTTTTTCTAGGTGTATTATTTCGTTACTTTGAAAAATATTAAAAAATATTATGGAATGCTATTTTGGATATATATGATTTGATAATATGTTTTTAGTATGAGAAAAAACCTATGTGATGTAAAAATTTTAGTTTTAAGTGATCTTATTTTTGAAAGTGAACATGGTTTATGAAAGGTTATTTTTCAAATGATACTAATTAGTTTACAAGGTTAAACAATTCTTAAATATATTCATGGTGCTCTTTTACTAGGATTATCACCTCACATTATATATATTACATTGGGGTTTTTGAGAATTTATTTCATAGGAAACATGTTATGTAAGGGGAACCATGTGCACGAGTGGATCATCTAGATTAATGTTGTCGGATGTTATTTGGAGGAGGCATGGAATCAAGGTGTTTGATCATATGGAGTCATTTCTTGGGATAATTTATCTATTTGGGTGTATATATAATCCTTGTTTGTCAAGGTTCCCACTATTTTTTATTTTTAAATTTTTGATACAGTGACCATGTATATGATCTATCATTAAATTTATTTGTATACGATTTTTTTATGGTATCTAATTATTAATTTATGTGTTACTACATTTGTTCTTTTATTTAAATGCTGGACTGTAAAAAGGTGAATTCAATCCCAACAATCATGCTTGGAGACACTAGCACTAGTTTCCAATCTGTGGTCATTTGTAAAACTTGTAGGCATGTGCTAAAACATCACATGGGTACGATTGATGGGAATCCAAGTAAGGTTCATTACAAAATGTTATCAGATCATCTCTATTTGTTATTTGGGATATTTTTATATAGTCTATAGTCTATAATTGTCTTTGAGGATTAGGTTTAGTGTGTGGGTAAGGGCTTGGTTATCTCTTAATTATTATAAACCTATATCTTCCATGTGCGTAATTGTCATGAGTATTTATCATGAGATTGGGTTTGGATTTTTTAATGTATTTCAGATGTGTTAAAAAGATTATTAGATCCCTATGAGTGAGTTAGTGATTCTGAGGGTCAGTTTTTATTTTAGAGACAAAAGTGGGGGATAGAATAGGGTTTTATGGTTAGTACGAATGGTGTAGTAAACGGTTTATTTCCCATATGACATGGAACTATAACCATGAATGTATATGTTTAAAGACTGGTGCATGGTTCAATAACTCGCTCGTCCAAACCATTCATAGTGAAATTTCTCCTCCAGAATTATTGTTTTTTTCCTTAATTTTTGAACTGATTCCATTTTAGTATTCCATTTTTGTAGTATCCTACAATGGAGATTAAATTTAGATTTTATGGAAACTGATGTAGTTGGAGGTTTCTTGGTTTCATATTTTTACCGATGTAAATATATGTTTCCCATGGGGCCCTATTTTTTTGAAATGGAAATTTGGATTTTAGAGTGGGAAAGAGGTTTCATATTTTTGAAATTGAGATATAGAAGTTTTTAAAATGAACTTTTTTTTGTTAAAAATTTATAAATTTTAATGGGATTTGATACTTAATGTGTAATTTTTAAATAATTTTTTTATGAAGGTTGTTTTCACCCGGTAGGTTATTTAAAAAAATAGATTTGAAGTTATATTTCAAAGGTAAAATGGAGAATGGTGATTACGAAACGTTATATTCTCAATTATTAGGGTTATATAGTGTCCTAAATTTTTTTGTTTTCAAATAAATCCATAATTATATTAGAAAGGAGTGTGTGTGGTCTTTTTTGTGAGAATTTATGTGATGACTTTTTAAAAAGATGGAGATATCTCTTATTTTAAATTTATTTTTAGTGTGTTGAGTCCTAATAACGGAATAAGGATTTAATAAAAGTTGATGGGATATAATATATTTTCCATATGTGATTATTAATGTGGTGGGGAATTTGTTTTTATTATATGTTCTGAAATAGTGTTTTTTTATCATGGTTATTAGACCACATGATTTATTTAGGAAGAAAGGGAAGTTGAGATCATGTATTATATTGGTTGATAAGTTACACTTGTAAATGTATTGATTGAATAGAGAATATTTTTATATTATGATCTCTTTTGGTGGTATATAACCTTTTGTATTCTTTACATTTCCCAAATGTTATGTGGATATAGATGATGCTTAGAGGTTTTTATGTCATTATCCATTATTAGGAAATGGATTCCAACACAGGTACTCATTTAACCAAGGGAAGGTGTTATTCCATTCTTCTATTTCTTGGTAATTTTACATTTTTATATTGACAATTTTGACACATACGTTTTGGGTGGTCTGTTTACTAAAAATGCATTCATAGATATTTTTTCACTTGAAATATGGTTATCACTAGACATTTCAAGTGGGAATAAAACTGAATAGTTGTGATAATCTTTAAAGGATTATTAAAAAAATTTATGTTTAATTTGAAAGGGGATTTGATCCTATTTATACAACAATGTGAAATAGGAAGTGTGTTTATCAACATTAAAATGTTTAAGTTGGGTGACTCAAGTAGTGACGGAATGTTCCATGTACATTGGCTATATTTTTCAATTATTTTAATAATGGTTTTGCATTTTAAATTATTTCTACCCAAATTAGTCCATGTGGTGATGTTAAAGAGATTTCTTGATATCATTTCACATTTCAATGGAAATGATTTGGTTTTTGAAATTGTACTTTTATGGGTTGAGATTTAATTTTAGAGATTATTTTATGAATTAATTTCAATAGATTGGTTTTGAATTATCTGTTTCAAATGGGAATTCAACCAATTGTCGTTGTCTGGGATTTCCAATTTCTTTGATAAAGGAACATTGGAAACTTTTGGTGCTTTCTTAAAAGGAATGGGTTAGTGTGAAAGACATTTTTATTTCTCATAGGATTTCATTGATGTGTAGATTCAATTTCTTGATTTTTAGGGGAATTTGGTTGTTGTTAATTGTCCATGTCCCCTATTGTTTTTGTTTTTTTGTTGTTATAGATAATTAATTTTTTTCCCTTGGGGAATCCATTTTTTATTTTACTTTCCCTAATGCTATCACTTATGTTCATACTATTTTGATTCCCTTTAAAGTTGATTTAATGAAATGTTTTGAATTTTTTTTGGAAAATCAATGTGTTGTGATTTGATTTTTTTTATAAAATGTTTGAATTAGGCTAAAATGAGTTTTTATTTGTTATGCTATTGTGGAAAAAAAATAATCTTTCAGTGTTTTATAAAATGGGATAAGGCTCAAAATGATAATTTTCAATAATTTTTTATATTATAGAATAATTTGAACATTTTTTGTAATTATTAGGTATGCTTGGAATTTAAAAATCTATTAGTTTGTGTCCTTACCTTATGGATTCTTTATTCCTTGGATTATGATCTTGCGTGCATGCCTTGTTGTTTTGGTTGTCTTATTTTGAATCCCCAAGTGTTTTCTTATATAGTAATAGGTTTTGAGGTTAGTTTCATATTGATATAATAATAAGTTACTTTTGTATTCGTACTATGGAAATTATAATGGGTGTGGTTTTAAGGACGTTGAGCACTTATTGTTGTTATCTTTTTGCGGTTCACCATAGGATGGTGTTCGAGGGTGTGGTTCTTGCTTACACATAGTGTTCAGTTACACTGGAAAATATCCCTTGAAAAATATTATTACGGAATTCCTTGAATACTATAATATATGGAGTGATGTGTTACATTTTTGTATGGCTCATACATGTGTTTGTTAATATTTTTTAGGTTAGAATCACTTTGAAGAAGAGAGGATTTTTTTCCTTAGTTGTGTCAATGCTTTATTTCGATATGATTCCCCATAGTGAGGTTATTAGTTCATGGTTTTCTTTTTATTACACCATTTAGAATATTTCTAAATGGTGTGGATTCCCATAATCAGTCTCTATTTTCCTATATGGGTCTTGTGCTGGTGAGGGTGGTTGTGTTTTTCTTAGAGATATTTGAATGCATTCACGATATAGATTTTTTGTTTAGATGAAATTTAATTTCTAAAGAGTTTCTTCCTATGGTATTATCTAGTTGTTTGTCCTTTTTTCTATCCTCTATTCATGGAGGGTGGTTTGTGATTTTTCCTTTTTTACATCCATAATTACTAACAACTTTTAAGTGCATAAAGTGGCATGGAGGGATGTTTTTGACACCCATAGGTTTTCTGTAGATGTTTTTTATAATAATTGTTGGTTGGTTCTTGTGGTCCTTTGGTGTTGAGGATCGATAATCATCTTTTTGGGGGAATATAGGCCCTAGTTCATGGTTGATGTATATTTTTCATATCCATTCAATTAACCAAGCAAGGATGTTTTCATAGAGGTACTTACATTTTACATGGGTTAAGAATGGGGTTTCATGTTATACATATCCTAGGGTTTACTATGGGTCTATAGTCTTGGGGAGATATTGTCACTCATAAGGATGGTTTATGGTCTTCTTAATGGTGTGACCAAATTGTTTAGTCAGTCTAGGTTATTAAAAATGTGGGATTTTTATATTTTTCCAATGATGGATTTATATCATTATAGGTCTCTTTTTCACCCCAACTGTTCACATCCCCCACTTTGGGATTTATAACTCATATTCATGGATCCTTAGTGTATTTATATCTTATCATTGGGATTCCATTCAATGTAATCATGTCTTATTACTGGTTTCCATTCATTCTCACGTATTATACAATTTTTCTCCCTTTTCCATGGAATAGTGGACCCTAGTGTTCCATTTGGAAGAATCTACATGTTTTGAATGGGGCTTTGATTTGTTTATTTATGATATAGGTGTATGATGACCTCTCCTTCTAAAATCTATAATTTTTCATCAAAGGGAGTAGGTTCTATAATTTTTTATAATTAGGTGTATCTATCTAAGGGATTTTTCATTGGCTATCATTTATTTCTTCAATGCATCTTGTTTTTGGTTATTTAAATTTCCATTGATATTAATAATGAAATATTCCTTACAACTATTTAATTTGAGGAATGTTTTTATTGTAATTTTAATTTTAATGTCGGTTTTATAAAGGGGTTTTGTTTAGTGAACCCAAGTTTTCAAATAAATAGAAAAAAGATGTTTTTTGTTTTCAAATTGGATTTGAAATGTTCTTTACAAAGGACTTTTATTGTGTGTAATACTTGAATTTTATTTGTAATAAATTATTCATCTTTTTTAATATAGAAAACATGTATATAATTTTTACATAAATTAAATTTATTTAAAATTGGAAGCTTCTAAATAAGGACTCCTATTTGGGAAATAATTTCATTTTGAAATTATAATGTTTTTCCTTGAAGAAGGTTTTTCTATAAAATAAGAATTTTTTTTATTCGATTGGATTTTGAAATGGAATTGATTGTTTTTACATGTTAATGTTATGTTTCTAGAATTAAGTAACACATAAGATAAGTAGGTTATGATTTTTTTGAAGGATTGTGATATGCTTTGGGTAGTATGTTCATGAGAGAATATGTTTGTTTCTTGGGGACCATGAGAGCCTTTCAGTTGGGAGATTTTTTCATATTACTTTTTTTCAAATATATTATGAATTTATTTATTTTGAAAGACCATGAGATCTTAAAAAGTCATTATTTATGTCCATAATACAAGTAATATTTTTTTTATACATAGAAACACTAGGCCCTTATGGTTAAATCCCATGGAAGATGCGACTTATT
The DNA here is from genome assembly GCA_963277665.1 of Viscum album. Classification (NCBI taxonomy): domain Eukaryota; kingdom Viridiplantae; phylum Streptophyta; class Magnoliopsida; order Santalales; family Viscaceae; genus Viscum; species Viscum album. Next base: position 662,558,064 of record OY728140.1, read on the forward strand.
CCTGATTGATTCTATATTATTTATCACACTATGATTACTCCATATGTGTTTTTGATATTCATTATACACATTCTCGTTATATTCATTATTTTGTTGTATAATGATCTTATAAACATTCATTATATTAAAACACATTTTATTGAAGTATTTATCCAAGGTTTATTCTTTTGCCTATTTTATTTTACTTATTTAAGTAGTTATTATTGTTTTCATTCAACTGTTTATACATTATTGGGGTGTGTTGAGCATGATTTTTAAGTTGTAGTTATTTTTTTATCTCATCCATAATACAAGATGTTTTGGAGACCCATTTTTTATTTATATTCATTTAAAATATGGGTTGATTTTGGAGATAAAAATCAAATGGGCTTGAAAAGGATTGGTTTCAACTGATCATGTTTAAGAGAGTTATCTTGGTTTTTGAAAGTTGATTTTTTAAAAAATAATGATTAGTTTTCTTATTTTTAAAATTACGTAAATGAAATAATTTTTGTATCCTTCTAGGATTTATTCAACTAACCTTACATATAAATTTTTTCGTATGTAGATTTATTTTTTCATGACAACATTAAAGGGAAGGGAACCAAGATCCAGGGTGGATATTGTTGATTAGAATCATCCAATGTTTTTTTAGAGGAGATAGAGTCTCATATATTTGGATCTTATGGAGTCATTTCATAGGATAATTTATCTTTTTTATTTCACTCATATGTATTGTTTGGTCTACTAAACATTATTTTTTGTTTTGGTATTTTGAAATGAGATACCATGTATATGATCTATTATATAATGCTTTTTATATGATGCTATTTATGGTGTAAAATTAATAATTTCTATGTCACATTGGAAGTTATTTTATTAAAATTATTATTTAATGGTTTAAATCATTCCCAAAAATTATGTTTTTATATTGTAGTATTTGTTTCTAGCGCAAGGTGATCATGAATCTGCCACTTGTATGTTCCCAGACAGACTCCAATTTGGATGTTTGGGAATCCCATGTTAGTCCATTACACACTCCAAACCATTTGTAAAGAGTGCATATAATAAATTGGTGGTATGATGAAGGTATTTAAATATGGGAATAAAACAAAAATATTTCCAATATATCATTGAAATTGATCCGTTAGTGGGAAACTGTGAACTCAGAAGTAGATACTGTATTCTTAAATTTGGATGTATGCTTGATCCATCGCATATAATTTTAGTCACTCTTGTCATACAATTGTATTTTTAGTGAATAGGGAGAAAATTTAGTGTAATAGTAAACCAATGTTTAGACTATTTGTATAGGGATTTTATTTATTCGATAACTTTTATCAACGAGGGATCGGTAAATTTCAGTGTTATCGAGATTCAAATATATTTACAAGGACCTAATATCTACTTTTATGGTGATGTAAAAAGTTGATATATGAAGGAGTATACAACATAAAAATTAATTATGTGTATCCTTACATGATATACTTCAGCATTGATGACCACTTCTTCGGTCTCCTAAGGGATTATGAGAGCTTCAACAAGTTCATATCAATGAAACTCTGAAATTTAAGGGGCATCAAGAATTGAAAACTTGGTTGGAATGAAAACTATATATTCGTAGTTGTTTAACTTATGATATATAGAACTATGCTTTCCCACATTAGGTTATTACCTAGTCTATGGTTGGGATGTTAAGGTTTTTTACCTTCTCTAATTGGAATATTGGGGCATGTTTTTTATCTACAAGTTAGTCAGAGTTCTCCATCCAACATTTTGGTATTGATTAGAGAAATTATTATTTTCATACCATACCTTTAGTTTTATTAATATTAAACTATACTTAGAAAATTATAAAGTATATTTGATATCAAAATAATCATGTTGTAGTGTATATCATTAGGTATCTGTAACATAATTTGTTTTAGTTGTGATATGGCCTAAGTGTCAGAATACATTTCAACCTCATCTTCATCAAACTCATTGAAACAATTGTTTACTCCATTATCCTTGATTATGGGAGGATTTATCAGGATCATATTCATCTTATATTCAAGTGAATATTTTTTGTAATTGAATCATAGTTTTTTTTGTATTATGAATCTTTATCTGATGAGGATTCCATTTGATGGGCCAGTTCTAATTGAGCCATTTTGTGGGGGTAATGTCTATCCGCGAATTGAAGAAGGTGTGAAAACATAAAGCATAGAAACTATTTTAGAAATAAAAACATGTTCCTCTGTATAAACCATATTATTTTAATGCTAAATCTATAGTTTATAGAAGAACAACCCTTGGAATACTTTAGTGCATAATAGGTCAACTTAGTCACTATAATGGGATTTTGGGTCACAACTAATGGATTCAGATATTCCCTAATAATATCTAGAGATTAGTTTATAGTGTTTCCTTTTATAAAATACGAAAAAATCTATATTCCATTGATATGGAATTATTTCAATTATGCTTCCTCTTTTAGTGGGATGGAAGAAACACAAGCCACATTTACTGATGGATTTCCCAATTTAAGATACCAATAATATACAATCAAATAAAGGATTTATTGATATATAATTCATTATTTTATGGTGTTTTCAAACATTAAGAGTATGTATTAATACTTAAGGTGGTCACTGTTGACAACTTGATTTTAATTTCTGAACTCTGATGAATCAAGAGATTGTTATAAATTATTTTAATAAAATACAAAGGAACCTACTCATTTAAGAGAGAACATAATTTTATATTTTTTCCTTAAAATTATGAGAATATTTATTCCCTTATCACCTCTTGTTGGTTATTCTTCTATTATTATGGGCGTACAAAAGGATTCAATGCATGATATTTCTTGTGTTTGGGTATTAGAGATGGTTTCTGACATATATTAATTGTAATGATTTTAGTTTTATATTTAATAGTCCTTTTTCCAGATATATCAAAATTATTTGAGACATTAATTATATCTATATTCATTATTGGTGGTGGAACCAAAAGATATTCGCTGGGATTGGGTATTATATCTTGTTCCATAGTTATGTTAAATATTACGTTATTTGTTTCTTCTTTTGCTGACAAATTTCCTTATGTTTTGAATATTTGTCAATATATGGCCTTGGTTATAAAAATGGATTATTCTAACATGTATGTAATTGATTCAAACCCATAGAAACTTATATAGAATTTTATTGGCATCAATGACATATTAAAATCATTACACAGATTCTTTCATAGAGCCCCTATAGATTCTCTTCTAAGAGATATAGGTTCAAGGATTAGTTCAGTCACTTACATATATAAATGATGTTTGATACTCTTTCATTTTCATACTATTTAGAATTTAAGAGATCACGGAAATTATACTTGTCAAAATTATGCTAAATTCATAGTGGAACTAATGATAGAGGTCTTCCAAGTTAGTGATGAACCCAGGTAGTAAGCTACTATACAAGAATACGGTTGTACCTTCTAATGTTTGTGAAAATAACATGATCATAGATACAACTTTTTACTCAATTGTTCAAATTTTGGGGACATATTTTGAAAAAAAAATTAAGAGGTCATGCACTGGGTTTCTAGTCATGCTGATGGTTAGAAAGGTTATATTTTCAATATTGGTTGAAGGAGGAGTTATATACAACCATATAAGTTATAATATCCTTTCCAATTACACTAGTGCTCTATGTCCTTCCAAAAACTATTTGGAGTTATTAGGGATTTTATAGAGTCAATAATTTCTATTGGAATATTTGGATTCCATGATACTAGATTTAATGTGACATATAGATTTCAATGTGGAAGGTCTACCTGTGTTTCTTGTTGACAATTTGTATACATCATCATAGTATAACTCAATAGAAATGGTTATATATGTTATTTCAAAGATGGTAAAATTGGATATACCTCTATTTAGGGTCTTGATATATTTGTTTACAGGTTTTTATTTTGTTCAGATGGCCTGAATCTCTTCCCATAAGCAAAATGGGGTATCTATTATGAGGCAGATTTTATTGAGAAGAAATGAGATTCTATTCTTGTATGTTTTACATGCTAAGAATATTTTTCCATTGTAATCCAAAATTAGGCCATTTTAACTCATTTATATCATCTTGATACCGATTTAATCATCCATCTACAAATGGAGGCTGAATATCTATATGTGATTGGTAGATTGTTGAAACACTATTACCTTTTATTTTATTATGAACCAGTAAGGTGGTGGTAACTTAGTAATCATGAAATCCCAAATATTCTAGGCACAAATATATTGACAATTACACACACCTTCTTTATGTGCATTAGTGTAGAGTGTTTTTCAAACTAATACCTCCTCATTCTTATCTTCTGTATCATTTGAATGTTTTAGATCATTATTTGGATCATGGTAGATGACATTAATATATAAGTAATGTGTTTATGAAATAATACCACAATTACCTCACCAAAATATGTTTATAGAGGATGATATTTCGGGGTCTATATAATTCCTTGATGAGAATGTCCCTAAAGAGAAAGTCAAATAAAAAAAATAAATAAAAATTTCAATTGGAATTTATCTAATTCTATAGAAGACTAATTATAATAGGGGAAAATCATTTTGTGAAATAAATTCCACCTACCCCATTGGCTAAGGATAACCTAGTTCCACCACTGTAAAACTGTGGATTCTCCAGGGATTTAATGTTTACTTGGATGGTAATGGTGGTAAAAATTCTTCATCCATGTGAGTTGGGATAGTTCACATATTCCTACTATGGAAGACCCTACTACATCCCTTTTGATTTTGTGGGCATTCATACAAGCATGGAATAGATGTAGTGTATATTAAAATTATAAGGACCTGACATTAAAAAATTGCTTAATATTAATTTAAATTAATAATTTACATTGAGGATCTTTTTAGGTTTAGAGTTTTATAGAATTAGGACATAAATATTACATCACAGAAGATTAAAAAGTAGACGCTAATATTATAACTGATTTTTCACAATAATAAAAAATCCATAAATAAAACAAGAGTTATTTTCTTGATGTAAATATTCATGAAAACTTACTTTCTCTTACCCTTCCTTATAACCTGTGAAAAAAATTTCAAAACCTTAGGATGAGCATAAAAATCTCAATAAGGGTTATAACATAATTAAAGGAATCATTAACCCGCCAATAAATAAAAATCAATGAAACCATAGCATTCAATCATAACATTCCTTTTGAAATCATAATATTTATGTATTACTCCTATAAATCATAAGACATAAAGGTAACTTGAGGCATTCATAACATTATTACTTAGGGAGTAACCCTCATGGTTACGTTTGGAATACCCATCACAGTATATTCCCTAAATCTCTTCAGAGAAACCTTAGTGTTTAACTCCTTTGCGTTACCCAATGCATTGGAGAGCAATAACGGGCTCACCTGCCCTTAGTTTATCATGGAACCACTCATCTTCATAAAAAACTACCAAGAACCATAACATAATCATATCACATAAAACATGCATAAAGCAAACTTAACATTTGCACATTTCAATCACAAGATAACAAAAACACATTGATATAATCAGAAAATTGTCAAAACCATTTTCAATACCGAAATAAAAGAAAATAAAATATGATATTTAATTTTAATTTTAAAAGAAGTTATGGCTAGTAGAGGATGGTGAATCTCAAATAATGGTCACGGAGGTGGATAAGTCGGTTTCACCGCATACGTAAGACAAAAAAATTCCCTTTTTTCATTTAGAAAAAAGATTCATATAAAAATAATTCTTTAAAAGTAAAAGTCAGAGGGGGTTTATACAATGTATAAAAGAAATTTTTGTATAAAACATAATATGCCTCAATGAAATGAGATTGAGACGAAGTCCCTTACAAATTAGGCATCTATAGATTAAGGATAATTCAATTATATATTTATGTGTGAAAAATATAAATACATCAAATATAAGAGGATATTAAGTGTATAACAATTAGAGGTCATTCACACATATTCATCATATGACATAATCAAGAAATAGAGGTTTAACCCAAATAATTGAAAATGGGTTAATAAGTTCCCTTACAGAAATTCGACAGCCTAACAACGTCACTTTAAAATTAAGAAATTGAGTTGATGAGAGGAAAAAAGGGTATCTCATCAATTTCTTCATAACATTTAAATAAATAAGATATATAATAACATATCCCAATATATTAATATTTAAAATAAAATACCTCACGAAAAGAAGTCTTTTAAAAGGATAAGGGTGAAAGGTTCCCTTACAGATTTGGGTAACTTTCGAAACGTACACCCCATGAAAGAAGGGTCACACAATGAAGATATAAATAACCATAAATTAAAGTATATTACAAAACTAATACAATCATGGGAAGTACATACACACACAAAAGGAAATAGTGGAAAATGTAGCATGAATTTCTCAGGAATAAAAAGTGAGATAAAAAACCCTTACCTTGTTGTAATCAATCAAGTTGTTTAAAAAAAAGACAGTAAACACAATATGAGTCACATAATAAAATTAATATAAAAAGAATCATGATAATATATATCAAATTTCTGAACACAATCCACCACATTCAATAAATAAGTGGAGAACAATGGAAATCTCATGGAATTAAAAGTTAGATAAGAAACCCCTTATGAAAATTCGGCAGCCTAACGACGCCACTCAAAACATACAAAAATGGATTAATGAGATAAAATAGGTTATCTCATAATATTAACATAAAAATTAAAGTAAGAGTAATATAAAATAACATCCCAATAATAAAAAATATGATCATAAAAGGAATGACATAAAAAAGAGCACTTAAAAAGAAAGAGAGAGGTAGGATCCCTTACCTCAAGTCCGACTTGTCATGTTTGTTTATTTATATTCCTGAATAATAAACTTTGGTCAATTTATAATTTTTTAAGGACCTCATTTAAAGTTTATTATTCAATTCATATCACATATTATAATATTATAATAATTAGTTAATTATGTGAGTTCATATCAGATGTTTTTTTCGATGTTCGGTACATGAGTAAAAAAAGAACTTGTTTGAAAGGAATTGTCCCTGTAGTTATAAGTGCACCATCTTCAAAATAGTATTAATGATTTAAATATCATATATATCCAGTATATATTCATTTTAAACTATTCCATAACATTTGGAGATAAAAAAATGAAATGCACCGTTCATGGAGACGGTAGGTCGTACGTACGCATGAACACTACTTTCATTTCTTTGTCATATTAATGGAACTAAAATGAAATTAGAGATATATATATTATAATTATATAATGATATTAATAATTTATATTTAATATATATCATATATATCCATTAAATATATATATATACTTAAAATAGTACATAACATTTGGAGATAAGAAATGAAATGTACCGTTCTTGGAGACGGTAATTCGTACGTACGCATGAATGTCACTTTCATTTCTATTTCATAATTTATTGGAATGAAAACATAATGATACATAATTATATTATAATTAAATTATAATATCATATACAATACCATTAACTCCATCCTTTATACATCCCACATATGGCATTAACGATTCAAATCACTTTGACGGGGCGGTAGTCCGCACTTCCTAAAATGAAATTATCACGTTTACCCATTTTGGAAAACATAAAGGTATGGAATAAATGAAAAATTATGAATCCCAATGAAAACATAAACATAATATATATATCATATATAAATATAGTGACATCTTAATGGCTAGTATGAGGGGTGTTAAATGAAGATTGAACGATCATCGTTTCGTGAGGCAGTAATTCGTCACCCACAGAAACTGTATGTTCTTTAACCATTATATGGATGTGTGTATAAGTTTATATCAAATAATTCTCCTAAAACATCCTAGTATATTGAATATACTAATTTTTTTACAAAATAAATGAATAAAAAGGGTTTAGGGGGTTGGAGAAGAAAAATAAAACAAAAGATCATAAGAGAATACATTCCCTTCAAATCAGATAGCTCTTTTTGATTTGAGCCCAAAGGCTTATTTGGAAAGACATCTAACCAATGTGAGGCATCTAGGAGTAATATAGGGATGTGGAGAGACAATAAGAGCAGAGGTTGGATGTGAAAATGGATTTAGGGGTGTGGGTAAGGGGGTAGAGGTGGGGGCCTTTTATAAGAGGGAGGAGGGTCACTTTTGGGAAGTCTTGGAAAGTAACTTTATTATAAAGTGATTTTCGTATTTTAAAGGTACCTCAATGATATATTTCTAGTATAAGGTGATAATGGTTCTAAATACACCGATAAAATAGGTTTTAGACAAGTGTAAGTCTTAGATTTTACCATATATTTTAATTTTATTTAAATCGTTTATTAATGAGGTAATAACTACATCATCATGGTGTCATAAATAAATTTATTTTTTTAATGTCTAAAAATTATTAAAAAATACCATGATGTAGGAAATATTTTTATATCTCTAATGACACTTTATAGTCTAATATATCATTTATTTAGACAAAATTAAATCTTTTTTACTTAGGTGTTACATACTTTTGTTATATTTTCCTTTCATTAAAAATAAACTGATAAAATGTCACTATCACCCAAAAGTGATACCATGGGGTCCCAAAGTTAGAACAAGGAATACCATAGTCGGCCATGACAGAACCAATAGCATTAGAACACATTTTGTTATCATTTTTTAATTTTATGATATTATTTTATTACTCTTAACAACCAGATTACAAATTAATCACGATAATTAAATATAATTGTCGTCGTTACTATTCATAATATCCAAAAAAAGAATCTTAATTACAAAATTTGGACTTTCTAATTCATAATGTGGAACCCATTTTACCAAATTCCAAATATATAAATTGCAGTAATGAATTTAAAAATAATTTCTGTTGTCAAAACCAAAGATGAGTTTTTATGAAGTAAAACTTATCAAAAGATTGACTTGTTTTACATCCAATTGAAAAGTGAAATTACTTATAATGAAAAAAATTATATTAAGTGGTAAAAAAATATTCAATTACACTTTAAATCCATTTAAAATGACAATATATCTATATAATTAAACTAGATGAAAAATTAGTTTTGAAGTAAAATGGTGTATTTTTAATTATTCATTAAAAATGAAAATTTATCAAGAAAAATACAAAAAATTCACCATAAGCTATATTTGATATTCAAAATTCAAGAATGATATCAATTTTACCAAATTAAAAAAAATATAATTTTCATTAATTAATTTTATAATCAATTCCCGCTGTCAAAACAAACTGCGTGTTTTTAGGAAACAATTCCTATTAAAATATTGACCCCTGTTTATGTACAATTTCAAAGTGAAATTAATTCCAATGACCACCATTGTATTAAATGGTAAAAATATATTTTAATTAAACTTTTAAAAAATAAAAGATAATCTATCCTTATAAATAAATTATATTAAAAATCACTTTTTGAAATAAAATACTGTATTTTTTACTATTCATTAAAAATGAAATTTATCATAAAAATTCCAAAAATATACCCAAAGTAAATTTTGATGACACGAAACTAAAGAAGAATTTTATTTTGTCAAAATTAACATATTAAAGTGTCCAAAACTAGATTTAAATAGGGTTCACCATCAAAAGGCGTTAAATGGGCCTTTTAATGTAAATTATGCTAAAAATCAGATTCATTTACATTTTATACCTCTAAATTTTATTGGATAAAAGTAAATAAATTAAAAAAAAAAAATATAATCATATTTTATTTAGTTGTATTAATTATTTCCAATACAACGACTATGTGTCAACTACCATTTAAAATAATTATATTATTAGTGTGCACCGTAAGATTTCAATGAAACTCGTTGTGGCGTATTGGGTACACCATCGAACATAGAATATCCATTAAATTAATATTAATATTTTATTTAAAAAAATTAATATATATGATCATTTCATATTCATTATTTACATGGGATGTTAAAAAAATAGTAATCTAATCACTACTTTGGTTAGTTATTTAGCTGAGGATTTGGATATACCCAAATTAGACGAATCATTAACCCTTATTGATACCGGGTGAAAGAGTTTATTATAGGATCATTCCTGTCATGTGTTCCATTTAATGTATTTTGTGATAATATGACCTTTTAATGTAATATGTTTTGTATGTAATAATCTTGGGGCAAAGACATGGTCTAAGTTAGTGATATTTCATGGAATCACTCATTGTATTCTATTCTACGAAGGGATTGGATTGAAAGTCATCACTCTATGTTCACCACAACTTATAATAGGAATATTAGATTGATTTTTAATGATCGACTCATGTATAGTTCTTTTATGATTAAGAAGTTCACATAGAATATTTCCACAATGCCTTTACAATATTAAGTTATATGATAATGAATGGGGACCAAGTTAACATGGTAGTATAGATATCAAATTTCTTTGGAATTGATTTTATATTAGGTGCATGGATGAATTTTATACATTAGATTAGGATGGATCATCAACAAATTTAGGGGGATATAATTTTTACATTCCTTAATAATGGGATTTATAATTACAAACTATGATTTTATATGGTAAAAATCATGATTTTTATATTTTAAATAACAATTTATTTACATATAATTATATTTTTATCCTCAAATTCAGTGAGATATTACTTTAACTTATTCATCCAAATTGGTTATTTCCCAACTGCATTACTTAAGAGATTCATATTAGTTGAAATATTATCCCTGTTATTGAAGGATTATCTATCCATATGTGGTACACATAATGGCCCCCAACATAAACTATCTACTAGTTGAGATAATATTTAACTTATTTGATATTTAGCACATAGTGTGATATCACATAATATCTCTAGTCCCTTTTAATATGAGGGACATCTTAGGGTCGCATTGGAAATGGGATGAATTTTTTCCCCTAAAATGTGATATCATTATTGGAAGTAACTTCAAAAAAATTCAATCATGGTGAAGACCACCATTATCGATCAATGTTTGGTTTTATAGAGGATTCATAGAGAATAATCCTTTTGGAGGACCTTAAAGGAAACAATTTACTGATATTTAAAAAAGAGGACCTTAATACCCCTTGATCATATCGTTATGAAGAATATTTTCATGGATATCAAAATAAATTTAGTTCCCATGATTGATTGTGATACTTCCATAGGGAGGAATTTTGTAGTAGGTATTCTAATGAGGACCTCTATAGTTTTTGGTAACAGAATTATGGGGTAACCTTCATAGTTGTAATGAAATTATTTTTTTGATATTTTTATATGTAATTAATGGTCCAATATTGAAAGAGAATTTATGGATAAGGTATAAACCACATCTAGATGGATTGGGATATATTCATGATCAAGTAAATTTGGATAATATCTGTGATACTTCCTCGTGGATTTTATTGATTGGGAGGCAAAATTCATTTGTTTTAAATGAATTTAAAATTAATTATCTATCATAGGAGACACTAATGAGTTCATCGAAATATTAGAATGATATTTTTTTTAATGTTGGAAGAACAATAGAAAAAACCTGAAGTGGATAATGCTCTCCAATTATAATGGGGATATATGAAAGATCCCATTAAACATTCATTATCATAATGTGTTGTCGATCTTATTTACTTGGATAATGAATATGTGATTTATTATGAGAATATTTTGAATCATATTGATGATCTACTCTTGTTGAGGGGGTAGGAACATGTTCCTATCTCATGTTGACTGTGAGGATATACCGATTTCAGCATTTCATTATTTCTGCTAGAATAAATTAACAGTATCCCAAGTCATGGAAAATTATTTTTCCCTACCCATTGAATTATTATAGTATATTTTTACAAGGTTATTTTTCGTTAATAAGAATATGTTTCTTGTGTTCCATTGGAATTGGAATATAAGATTGCTCGTGTCCTCTAGTTTCCATCAAAATACGTCGATGGTCTTATGGTATTGGGGGTGGAATATACTATTAATCCCTAGATTATTCAATGATTTGATGATAAACCTCTCCAATGGTTTCACATGTATAACATAAATCATTATGATTGGTCCTAGGAATATGGGTTATCCCCCTACTGGGAATCAAGATGAACTGGTGCGGGTCATCTTGTACTATCTTAGTATACCGGCAGATAATTTGGGTTTGTATAGTGACATGAAACTTCACATCATTTTATATAAATTATTGTTGAAGAAATTATTTTTTTATAAATTGGGATATGATCCCCCTTCGTATGATTGGTATCATGAATCTGATGACGAATTCTAAAAGATGATAATGTTTGGGTGATTGAAGTATAGACCTTATGAGTGGCGTCATCACTAGGGTTTTAAGGGGGGGATTCCAATTGATACTAATAATGGTTCTTGTTGATAGAAATTCTCCTAGGAGACCCCTGAACGTATTTGAGGTGTGAATCAACCTCCCAATATTCCTCCCTATGATAAGGTGGGTATTGGGTTCCTCTCTCTAGGGAGAGGATCTTAAATTGGTTCATGGTGGAAATATGTGTCTCGTACTACCTTAATCCCAACTACTGAATGGGTAGTTGCTGGGTCCATATATCAAGGAATAATTAAGTACTCACCTATAATATCAAGATAATATAATTTAAAAGGTATTCTCGAACCAATTCATTCATTACATATGGATAGAGACACACATTAATATCACCAACTTCATATTTGATTGATCCATAGCTTTTTAGTAGCAATGAAAATAAGTCTCTCACTGAGGTGATTCCATCATTATGGATCAAATGGTTTTATATTGGGTCTTAAAAAGGTCAAAAAACATAAATAATAAAAATATTTAATATCTATTCAGAATTATAATTCTATGATCTATTTCACAGTTAAATGTTTTATATTAGTTCACTGTTGTTTCCTGGTGGGAATCTCTAATTACTCCTATATTGTTGATGGATTGATATGATATTCATTGTGGAATTATTTTCAAAAGTTATATGGTCATTAGGGTTTCTGTAAAGTGAAATATCACAATTCATAATGGTGGATTAGACATGAGGTCAGACTCATGACATCATTTTTGGGGGATTCCTTCCCATAGTTAGAGTCTATTATGTAAAAATATATATATATATATATTATAAGTTATCCATATTTTTTATTTTCTTATTAGTGATACATAATGGTAATATACTATAGTTTATATACATACAACATTGAACTATGGAGTTTATCCCCTTTCTTGGAGGTGTTAAGTGACCTTGTTGTTGGGATTGGGACCATGAAATGGGATTCTTAAATATCATTAGGATGTGAATTAGGACCAGTGTATTTTTTTATACATAATCGGAAACCACATACCTTTTATGGTTGTATAAAAATGGTAGATTATTATAGTTTAATTTCATGTGGAAAGGATGACTACTAAAAATATACCTAATGATGGTTGGTGTGGGAATTATTAATGAGTGACCCTTTCTTCATGACCTCACGGGTAATATATCCCAATGATATGATATTTTTTTCGTAAGTAATATGTGTATGTGAGGAGTGAAATTAATTTAGCTATGATGAAGATAATACACTTACAATAATATGGTTTTGTCTAGAATATTTCCTAATAAAATAAATATATTAATACCTTTAATGATTATGTATCTCTTGGTGTGGGATGGTTTTAATATAAATATAGATCAATGGGGAGAGTTACTAGGAAGTAAGGCCTTGTTCAGATGGATTCATGAGTTCACAGGGAATATAAGACAACAATGAAGGATGTAAGTACTTTCATAATTAATGGGTTGAAATAAGGATATATATAATGTATTTATGATTATATGTTTGAAATTATAGGAGGATACACACACTTAATTCATGATATTAATCTATTAATATGTTTTTTGAGGCGCTCAATTTCAGATCATGTGATCGGGCTATACTATGTAGTTTAACATCATTCTGTAAGGATGTTGTCATGTTGTTTTCTGCCATGGGACTAGTACATCAACTATCTAGTTTAATTTAGTTCTATGTGAACATTTTCTATGTCAATGGATTGGAAGGTTAGATACATGCCTTTTTCAATATTTGGATACCTATATTTCTAGATAGTCTTGGGTGTTCAATAAGTGAATAATTCAATATAATTGGGTCAGAGGTTAGTCAGATTGGATCTCATGTCATGGGGATGGTCTTATCGAAATCCTTATTATAGGTACACACATTATCATTGTAATTAATGATTTTACATTCCCTAAGTTCACAACTAATTAGAGAGGACAACAAATAGACAATTTTTTCATGGGAATTCGTGATTGACTGAAAACACTCTTGCACGATCAATAAGAATATCATGAATGTGTAGTGGATTTCAAGGAAGATCTAAACTATCCATTTTGGGGTTTCATTGGTGAATGATCAAAATAGGTTGATTGAATACACCGGAAGAAATTATAAAATGAAGGAGGGGTTCAAACACACAAAAAGGAGAGTATTCAATATGGTTTGTGTGTGATGGGATACTTTTCTTCTTGGTATGTTCATTATGAAAATTTACATATGATGTTTATAAGGATGTAGAGGGTGGACCCACATATGCACCTGATGAAGATGAAAAAACCAAATTTTATGTGCATAAATGGGATGTTCCACCCAAGGGACATATAGGTTTCACCTCATGTGGTAATTAAGAATTTGGAAGGACAATTTGCATGGTAGACTCACAAGGGAACCCAATTCACTTGGTAATCTCATGATGAAGGGAAAAACAACTAGGTAGATTTGTAGAATGAATGTATCCATAGGGAACCTAGATGAGAAAATTATGACATGGTTATACATTGTGCAGAGAGCTCACATAATGTCTATGATATTTGAAAATTTACAGTTCTATAATGTATATGGCTAATGTTGATGAACAAAACCTCATAGAAGAAAATTTATGAAGTAAATATTTTCACATGGCTCATAGGATAAAGAATTAACTTTTGAATATTATATTAACATAGTTCATATTTTTCATTTGGGTCTCCCATATTCTCCCCATCATTTTTACTAATGTGTTAACAAAGTTATTTATTGGATGTACTAGCTAAATATTCATTTTATATTAGGCGGTGGCTCAGTTTTAACTGTGAGACTAAAAGGATCCATAAACAAGTTATAATGTGATGACTTTCAATTGAATTATTGGGTTTATATGAAGAATTATTGTATTATAGTTTATGATGGAATTGAAATACATGTTCCATGTGAATGGTAAAGGAAGGCGTGGTCGGTTTGGGGAAAATCCAAGAATAAACAGCACCAAAATTCCTCTAAGGGTCTATTTTTTAAATCATTCCTCTTTTATGAATGAAAATTTATTTTGACTATCCATGAATGATAATTTTTTTCAAAAAATGTCATTGCCCTCCTGATAATCTCTATGAAGGTCCATTCATATTTATAGGGCACTTCTCTAACTTAAAAATGGTTGATAGTAATATCTAAAAAAGACACATTCAGAATCATAGAGCCTCAGCAACAAAAGAAGTGCATAAAGCCTTGTGAAGGAATGAAATCATTTTGAAACAAACATTTTAATGAATACCCCCATCAGTATGATTTTTTATAGATTTATCATGAACTTTCATGTTTCAAAAATCACTCCCTATTTGTGAACCACCTAAACTTCATGAATGAAAGAGAAAATGGATCACCTGAGGTATCTAATCACTGTGAAAACATATCCCTTATGTTTCCTTACAACCTCCTCCTAATGTGAGGATTATATACAAAAATCTACAAGGCCATTGTGGAATAATAATACCCTAAAAGAAATTTGTGTTTTTTGAACCATTATAGCATTATAAAGCACTGCCCCTTAAACGAGAACCTCTCTCCAAGGAAATAGAAGCCCATCTCATGAAGCCTAAACCATAAAGAGTCCCATGAACTCCAAGTGGAACCTGAAATTTACAAACTGCCTATTGGATATTCACTACGCTTCATGAAACTTTTATGCCAGGCATCTCAATGGTGCCTCCCCTCTACTGACTCCCCTTTAATAGTGGTTGAGTTCTTGGGCCCCTAAAACCAACATAGGTCTTATTTTTATACCCCTAAAGTCCCCAGGGGACCTTTTTACACCACATCTAATGTACAACCACATCAACCTAAGTGATGATCAACCCTCCAATCTACATTTCGTTTATAATCATTGGTAATCTAACCCTTGTTACTTATAATCATAGGGACTCTAACATGGACCTCATGATTAGACACTCCTCAATGACAGGACCAACACCATTCCCTAACCAAAGTCATATGAGTGGTGGTCATGTAATCCTAATGGGTGAGGAGTAAGTCTCCCCACATCTGAGCTTTATGAAGTAAAACGTCCCAGATCTATGTCCTAGTCATACTATGATAAACTACAAACAAATTATCATTGACATGATGTAAAAATAGTTCCCTTACCTGTATGATAAAAATATGATTCCATGTAAATGATTTAAATGAGATTAATCTACAACTCCTAACCAATAAGCAAATACAAGGATTCCCCTTTTACAATCATTATGGGATTCCACCCTCTCCCACCACGGGCCACTAAGCTTCACTCTCAGGCCACATAGTTTCGCACCCGAGAATCATTCATTCAAAATCGCCACACTATCCTCACCTATCATGGGATTAAACCCCTTTCAACAGATTCTCCCAAGAGTATTCGATAAATTATTTCATAAATAGTGGTCTAATTTTTAAAGAAATCTTATAATAGTATTCCCCACACCATCCCTCGTCTATGATACTTTCACGACACGAGTTCCCTTACCACATGATGTTAAACTATATGGATCCATATTATCAAATGAACTTAAAATTTTGAAGTGCAATATGTTGGTTTTGATATCTATCTTCAAAGAAGGGTATGTAGGATGCCTCCACGAGGTTAAATCCATACATTTGTAGAATTTGGATCCAACAATAATGGCATTCAATTCACAATGGTAAAGTTTGGTGTGACATCTTACCTCTTAGGAATACACCTTTATATTTTCATCACAAGGTGTTTTATACACAATGGTAAACTATGAATCCACCTCACAAGGCATTCGATCCATTATAATAAACTTTTTGTGTGACATCTTCTATCATAGGGATGCACCTAAATATCCACCACACATGGTATTTGGTCCAAATTAATAAACTATCTTAGTGTTCCATCATAGAGATGAACCTATGGGTTGACCATACAAGGAATTCAATCCACCTTGGTAAGATATAGATCTTCATCCCAATGCATTTGATATATTATTCTAAACTTAGGTGTGTCATCATCCACAATATGGATAAACCTATGAATTTATATAATATGGAGATTGATTCCAATTGGAAAAATTAGGTGTGACTTCTTATCTCATATTGTTGTACATTGGGATCCGCATCACAAATTTTTTTACTCACTTGGTGTACTCTGGATCCACCTCATACTATGTTTAATCAACATTGGTAATCTGTCTAGATGCTCCCTACCAAGGATAAATATAATCGATATTCCTCTACATGAAATGTCATCCATCGCCACATGATGTTAAACTCATTCCACAATCTATATCGACCTGATCTCCTGACCTACCTCCACTGGGTTTAGAAATTGTATCCTCAACCCCAAAACCTACCCCATGCATCAAAAATGGGATTATTGAGGCAAATTTATATGGAATAAGTTTTCCCCTAGAATTAATTATGTCATAACCGATATGTTATGCTTTTGGTTCTAGGCCTAAAATGCCTCATACCAGATTCCATCATAAGAGGATCATTTATAGGTGACCAATTTCCCCAATATCCAAACATGCCTATAGATTCCCAACATGAATACTCCCTTGACTGCGTTTTTCTACCACATTTATAAAAAGTATTTATAATTAATCTCCATAAAAAAATACATGAAACTAGTAATGAGTTTTTCGAATATGAAATAATCTATAAGGGATACATATATTAGGTGATTATCTCCATGGAGGAATCCATGGAAGGAGGGAATAATATCCCATCATCTCATTTCGATGATGTAGTATAAATTTAATTTGAAATTGATTAAAGGAATTTTATTTAGATATAAGAATGTAGGGATAAAACAACCAACACATGTATTTATGAAGTGAATGTGTGGCCCCAACAAAAGAATCAAAAATATAAATAGTGAACCTGACATGGAATAATTCACCTCAAACATTAGGTACTAGTATCATATATGTAATCAATGGATTATCATGTAACAAGATTCAAAATTATATCACCGTGTATCACCAAGAAAATGGTGTACCCAGAATAGAAGTCGCATGTTCATTGGGGTTTCTAGCATTAATCAATCTTGTTTTTTGACATTTTTATCATGCATTCCTCTTCATCTTAAAAATATTATATTATTATTTGGAATTGGGAATTACTATTATTATACTAGGGATGATGGATAAATCTTCATGCCGTTCAAGACTCAAACAACAAGGAATCCACAACAAAGTTCCCAATAGTGTCGAGATATGAGAGGTATTTATGCGGAAATACTATAGAACTCCACCTATGCTTCGAGTTTTTCCCTAACATTAAATAAACGGAAAACCCAACCTATTTCACCTTTAGAAATAATCCTGAGGAGGGTGATCAACAACCTCGTATGCTGATAGGAGCAATAGGGGGTTATTCCCACAAGTGACAAGCCCTATCAAGATAGAATCCACATTTGGATCATCAACACCACTGCCCCATTGGATGAAAATGGTGGAAACACCCCCTTTTATATAATGATAAACTTTTAGAGTCTCTCTCCTACGATTTCCATTGAATCCCCTCTACTCCAAGGAAGTGGGGGATGCTCGAGTCCTGATGGCCAGGACTAACACCTTGGAAACACCTAGGAAGGTTTCCACAAGGTCGCATTAGTAGTAGTAATTTCTGTCCCCTTAGGACAATGGACATGTGGACTTTGCCCCTACTTCACCGTCCTAAGTATGAATCACCTAAATCCCACTTCTTTTGATGGACCATAACATATCTCAACATGCGATGAATTATATAACTCCAATGGACCTTGACACTGCAAACACATCCTTATATTCCCCTGTATTAAGAGAACTAGGATCCATCTTCTCTTAATTTGTATCTAGATCCTGACCTCCTAATAGGTAGGCCGGGTTGTCTCTTCCAAGCCTCATAACCATAGAAAATCAATATGGTCTAACCCATAAAGATGGGGCTCAGGGAATATGTACTCCAAAAACCACCATCTACCTATGTAGATGTCCTCCCAACTCTTCTAACAACCAGCATGATGGCCCTCCATGTGCCATCACTATCCATGGTGGAGGTCCTCCGTTCCCCAACACCGACAAACATAGTGGTCCTCCCTATGTTATTTCTGATCATATTGGATGCACTCTCCAATCCTTTAAAAACAAAATACGAGGTCATACCTGCTCCAATGATAGTCAACATGGCCATCCAACCTGTATCATAACCATCCAATGTGGATGCTTTCCCCACATTACAACAATCCTGAATAGAGTTCCTCCCCTTTCTGAAGAGGTTCAATATCCTGAAAAGATGTCCCCAAGCCGAAGGGGAAACACATGACATCTAAAGAAAAATATTTTAAATTTTGAATTGTTCATGGACCACATTGATCTCTCAGATTCTTCGGAGAGAGACGACTCAATGATGGAATCTTTACCCCAACTACCCAAGATTGAGGAGGGAGCCCCATAGGTTAGATTATCCATCTCAGAAACTGAGATACATAGGATCCACATATCCATTGGATCCCTAAATTCATTAAAAGGTATTTGTTGGTGGAGTATTTTTTTTCACCCTTCCAAGGGATCATGGTGTATCCATCTCCCTCACCCCAATATCCCTCCTCTCATCCTCAATACACGACATATGCGAGATAATGGGTTAAAGATTAGTACCTTAAATGGTGATAATTTTTCTAAGACCCCTGTTATTTTCACCGTCACGTCACATGAGGCAATGGTGAACACCCAGTTCTATAATAGTGTGATGATGCAGTTGGTACCACACCCGAGAGACTTTCAAGCATACAATGCATATTTTACTCACATAGTGACTTCTCTTTTAATCAACCATACACATATTAAGTCTACATCACTACCTCTACCCATATCTTGGAAAATGTTTATTGAATCTTGCGATAACCATTATAAAGGCCCTTCCCTTTGAGAAAGAGGGTCTACGGGAGGTCTCATATGCTGACCAATTTTCAGTGGTGTTCTTGCCGCCTAAAATTTCGAACTTCACCAACCTAGAGTCTCTTATAATGGTCCAAGCATAGTGTTTCCAGCAATTCATCTATTCCACATTTTACCACCTACGAAATATTCAATTGGCCTATCCATGGGGTCAGGATCACCTAAGGACCTCGACTGAAATACCCAAGTGTTTAAAATGGCATCACTCCCAGTGGCTTAGTACCACGAGGCAAACAACTATCGCCATAACCTTAGACAGAAATGGGACAAGAGCCTCATAGTTCTATGTTGAGTTATATAATAGTATTTACAAATATTCAGATCACGAACTTGGGAATTTATGTTTTTCACTAATATAGTCCTTTCTTGAGATGATCTGAACTGCTCACCAAAAATGAGGGTTCACATTTGGGTATGATTATTTTAGATATGGTAATTACAAACCTATCAGAGTATCATAGGGATTGATTCATAAACACATGGATCAACATGGAAGATCCACTTCAGGAGGATGAGATGTACCAGGTAGACCCTTTAACATGTTTCCTCACCCGTTAGTTGATCTATACACCTGGCCTTGGTGATCCATCCAATTAGTCATCATTTTCATCCCCTTGAACCCTCAAAAAGTTCAAGGAGCATGATTATACCTCTGATAAATTCGTGGGCGCACAAAAAAAACTGACAGAACATATGATGGCAATATTTCTCTAACAACATGAAGAGAAGAAGAGGCTCATAATAGATATCATTGCTAGATGGATCTTGGATTATAAAACTACCCCGAGAGATCACATTTCTTCCCCATTGGGGAAATAAGTCCTCCTTTTCTAGATGAGTTGAGATTATCTCAGTAACCCCACACATATAGTATAATAGATGAAGTAGTGTATTGTATGAGACTGACATAAAGAATACCAAACCCATTTGAGCAGTGCAATTATCCTCCTTGGTATCCAAATCATGCTAATACACCCGGAGCGCCTAAAAACACTAACAAGTTATTAGATTACCCATATCTCTTTCTTCTATCTCCACATTGGCCCTATTTAGGATCACAATGATATAAATGTTTTTTACTCTCCAGTGGTAAATTAAATTAATATAAAAGGAATGATGACCTTTAAATGTTGAAAAATTGATAATATCAAACATATCCTATTATCTCTACTAAATATAATTTTTTTATTAAATTTAAATCTTTTCATGAAATATTGTTTTTTATAAATTATCGTAAATAATATATTTATAAATATATGAAATATTATAACATAATATGTATCTAACTCTTGTAAAATGGTTCCAAAATGGAATTTATTCGAATATAAGGAAATCTTAATCTTTATATTATCATTAAATATATTTTTCGCGGGAATAAATATGATTTTATACTTTATCTTTTTTATTCACCCCATGTTTAACCAATTTTTACCTTAACTGTTGTAGTGAATTTTCATTATTAAAGGGATTTAATTTTAATTATGAGGTGAAAATTGGATCTAAAATTGATAAGGGATTAAAGTTTAAACCATTTAACCTCTTAATTTTCCATTTTCAATATTTTTTTTGAATTTTTAATCATTTAGTAAAATATATTTATCCAAAATACTATTAATTTTATTTTAAGAACAATTCACATAATTTTTCTATGAAACCACTTGAAAAATGAAATTAGAGTATAAAATATTCTAATATATTTAATTTTTTGTATTTATCTTAAATCATTTTGGTAAAATGTAGATTACCCACATAATACTACGTTTACTATTTTTGAAATCATTTATCTACATTTTCTACATCATATGGATGTATAATGACAGTATTTCATAAACATTAATGGAAATTTTTTCTTCACTGAAACTAAAAAAATGTATTACCATATTTAAAAATTAAAAAAGGTTCCAAAAATAAATTTTATAATCATTAAATATGTTAATTTACTGACATATATTTCATGAAAAATTATTTAATAAGTTATTTTATATTTTTATCCCTTCACAAAAATTTTTATGAGTCAATTATTATGGTACTAAGTAATTTTTTATATAACTAGAAAAAATCATAAAATAAAAATTCATATTTAATAACCAAGTCATTAATAGGCTTACTAGTTCTCAAATATTAAATTTACTCTACCAAATTTTACTTTTCCATAGCTATGGTAGCACTAAATCAACATATAAAATGATTTTTATCTTTATCATGAAATAAATTATTATTTATTTGATTTCAATTGTGTTTGTTAGATATTTGTATTATATTATCATAAATAATTCATTACATAAGTTCAATAAATTTTTATATAACAATTATTTCTTTATGATATCATAAAATATAACATATTTTATAAAATATATTTTTATTTTTTCGCTAAAAAATTAATTTTTTTTGAAAAATACAAATATTTTACATTAAGATGATTTTAATTTTCTTATTTTTAAAAATAAATTCATTTTATGAAATAAATTTTCTTATGGTTTCAGAATTTAATTATTGTATTCACTCACAAATATAAATGAAAATCATTTTTGGAAGAAAACATATATTTTGAAGAATAAAAAGAAATTATTAACAATTTAGCTATTATTCCTTTGGAATTAATCAATACATTTATATTGAGGGAGGATATTATAAATATAATTAAAAAATGTGAATACTTATATTCATACCCACCAATTCAATGTATAAGATATACTTGTCACATTTAAATAACAATTTTTTTTGGACCGATCTCAATTCTCTATAAGCACAATGTTGCGTATTTAACAAGATATTGATATTATCACTATTTAAAAATAAATTAATATTGGGAAAAATTATATACATTCCTAGATAATACATTGTATTTCCTAATATATATGTCTATGAGCATGAGATATTCTTATATATTAGGGTAAATGACATTTGATGTGTTCATTAACCTCGTCATTCTATACCCAAAGTGGTGAGAATGTATGAATTTGTATATTGGATTGAAATACTACAAGTCATACGGTTAAGTTTCTTGTTTTAAAAATGAATAATATGAAAATTAATTCATTTATTTGATTCTTATGTTGGAAATATATTTTTGGGTACATGTGTTTGATGAAGATCATGCCAAGTCACATTGTAGCTTGAGTAACACATATTGTTTTCTAGTGATAGATAATTTTTTATGTTATTAGATTTTATAATTTATATTTGTTTTAAATTTTACAATGTCATGTGGGGTGAAAATTTGTTTCTTTATTGAATGGTTATTCTTTTTTTACATAGAGAGATTCTATAAATGTTTTTAATGATTTTCTAAAAGTATATTTTAATGTTAATTCTCAAGGAATTTCATATTATGTGATAAATAGTATAACTGATTATATCATTCCATAAGTTATTTAAAATATATTAAAAATGATATTTGGATTAGGTTTAATAATTTTTTTATATAATAATATATAATGTTAAATAGAACAAAGTCTGTGAAGTTGTATTATATGTGGGAGATTTATCATGTTATGCCATCACTTTATACATATATTATGTGTGTATTCAAATATCATATAACAAGATAATTATATAGCATATTGAATTAAATTTAAAATCCAAATAACATTTTATTTCACAGTTTGGTAATATCATTTGGTAGGCCATAGAGATAATATATTTCCATCTCCTTTATTAATAATGTTCAACTATTGAAAATTTCAGTATATATTTTTATGTGAAGAATAATATAATTTGATTTGGATTATTTATTATTACTCATCATGGAAGATAAAAGTTAATAGGTAACATTCAATTACTCTTCATCATAGGTTATCATCAACATATAGAGAATAAATTAAATTACATGATAAGTCCATTGAAAAAGGTTTTTAAAAATGATTATAACCAAGGGAATTACTAATATTTCTTATAATTTATTTGTAAATTAAATAAGAGGTTCAGTGAGTATCCTTAATGCATATATAAAGTAGAAATAACTATTGAAATGTGTTTTGAGCCCATGAATTCTCATGCAGATTATCCACTTTCTATATTCTTCTTTTTGCTTTCATATTTAGTAGTATCAATAAGTTAAAGAGATAAGTGTGTGTTTTATATGTTATGGGTGATTCACATCAACCGTGGGATGACCCATGGATGAGGGTGTCTAATGAATCCCTCTAAGGGATTTTCATTTTTAATTGTCAAAATAAGACGTCCGGATCATTCATTAGTGTATGGAACACACTAATTTATTTATTTTATATATTAATGGTTTCAACATCAATGCATAGTGGATATTTGCTCATGAGTTTATATTTTATCCATTATATTTATTAAGTGGTATTAAATCATTAAAAACCGATGATTAAACTGTAATGGTAGTTTATTAATGGTGTATCAGAGAATCGCTGACCAATTTCTATTGTAACGTAATCATAGCTAGATTACAAAATATTTGTGAGGTGGTGGTATATCCTTAATCTCGAGCACCAAGAAACATTGAATGTATAATACCATTGAAGGGTGTTGTACTATAATATAAAAAGTACTAACATAGACTAATGTTTTTTTCATGGTTTCATTGGTAAGATAATGATTCCTCATGGGTCGATAAAAGTTCCACTTGCTTCAGGATGTACTCAAAATTGAATAATATTTTTTATAACAACCCATTTGGTCTTCAACCTTCTCTTTTATTGCTTTAACATTGTTCCCTAACAAATAATCACATTAGAAAATTTAATATATGAACATGGATATTTTTTTTTGAATAATGTCAATTTAATTACTTAATTCATTGTATTATTCTATATTTTCAATAAAAAATTATGTGAATATAATTAAAATGTGATATTTACACATATTTTATGAATATTATTGTGTTATAATTTTAAGGATACTAAATAAAAAATAGAAATATAATGTTGAAACATGGATGTAAGGATTAGTGGGTTTCAGTGTTGTTTTTTTTATATTTATCATTTTAAGAGATTTTTTGTCATGGAATTCCCTTGTTTAGTTATATGAATTTAATTTTTATTTGGGTATTGATATCTTATATTTGTTAATAAATAATATCTTCAACAATATTTTTGATAAATATCCACTCGAATCATGAAGAGTGTTTTTCCTTTGTGTTGTATCAATTTATTGACATCAATCTCACAATAATTGTGTGGTTTTCTCTTTTCAACCATGGAATGCTTGTATCTTTTGTGGAAATGGAATAAGGAGAAACATAGAAATTATGGGGAGATTTATCAACAACCATCGACACCATTTGAACGGAAAGGGAATATTTATATAGGCATCAAGTATTATCTCTTAGCCTTAATGGAATTTACTTGAGTTTTACATGATGATTATATAGTTCCATTTATTTACAAAATTTATAACCCTCAAGGGAATAAGAATGTATGCATTTATCATATAAATACAATACTGAATCTACCATATGTTACATCACATGAAATTTTTGAAGTAATCATAGATAATGTTTAATAAATCAATAAATTTTAATAATAATTTTAATATAATAATACAACTAACATACATAACAATTGATAAGATATATACATATCATACAACATGATGCTCCTCAAGGAAGTTGTGTGATATCCCTTTTGAAAACAAAATGATATGCTCAACCATAGAATAATGTATGACTTAGAATTATAAATATCTTTTAATATGACACACCCATACAATACCATATGATATAAAAAAAATATGTATATTTTATATAATGATTTAGGGACTATCATTATCAATCACCCACATAAAATAAACCCCCAGAGACATTTGTATGTTTAACTAAATATTATATTTTATAAAATAAATAATAAACAATATCTAAAAAATATATTGGATATATTCAAAAATAATTTTGAAAATACATTATTATCTTCAGCATGTATCAAGTAATAGGTGACACAATATTAATATAGATCTAAAAATTATTTTAGATATGCTCTAAATTATATTTATTGTATCTCTATTAGTTTTATAAAATTTCCGAGTTGCAATAAATGACATTGAAAATAATCAGATTGAAAATAAATAGAGAAAGAATTTATTATTAGATTCAAGTTTGTATTTCCAGTAATTAGTGAAAGAATAGAATTTCAGAGTTACAAGAAATGATGTTGCTGATGAAAAATTTGATAGATAAAGAATTATCATTGTCGCTGAAATGTTTTTAAAGAAGATTGTGAAATCAGGCGTAAGAATTTTTTCATACTTTTTGAAAATAAATCCGGTGATTCTTTACGGACCAAGAAGTTCTAAAAAATCATGAAGACTCTAATGATAAATGATTTTTACAAAATGGTGGAGAGTTCTGTTGAATCTACAAGTTAATAAATGATAATTTCATCATAATTTGATTTTTATCGCAATGGTAATTACATCATAATTCACTAATAATGAAAAATATGTTGCTGTGTCTGAGGAAGAAATGAATCATGTTGGAAATGTTAGACAACGATTATTGGACTGATATTTTCATACTAGGATTTTCTTACTATGATTTTCATACTAAAATTTTTATACTGGGAAAATCATATAACAATTTTCATACATCGATTTTCTTATTGATATTTTCATACTGGGATAATCTTTCTGATATTTTCGTACTCGTATTTTCATAATATAATTTTTATACTCGTATTTTAATACATATTTATTCATACTGAGGAAATAATTATAAATTATTAAAAATGAAGAGTTTTTATTGAGAAATAAATAGATCATAATTATATGTGAAAGAAACAAATAATAATGAGATAATAAATATATAATGAGTTGAATAAATCAAACATAAAATTAGATTTTTTTTAAATATTGGAGAAATCTAAGGTGAATCTAATGATAAATTAATTTTATACTTAGATTTTGATACGTAGTTAAATTTTCATATTGATATTTTCATACTGTATCATTCACACACATGTAAAAGTTTGAGCATTAATGAATTTTATGTGAGTGTTATAATTTTATTAAAGAAGAATTGTATTCATCATTCCAGTAGAATTTGTGTTTTTCAGACTCAAGAATTATTTCATCATATTGGATACATAATTTCATTTAATCGGATCCAGGACAATTATTTTGAGAAAAATGGATTTATCATCATTATTTTGAGAGAATTATATCTTTGATCACTATTTAAAAAAAATCAGATCTAGTATCTTTTTTTTAATATAATGAGATCCAATATAATTATTTTGAGAAAATCATAACCAACATCATTGTTTTGAGAGAATCAGATCCAAAATCATTATTTTGAGAAAATTGGATCCCGAATCATCATATTGAGAAAATAAGATCCATAATTATCTTATTGAGAAATTTGGATCCAAAATAATTATATTGTGAAAATTAGATCCATCCAAATTGGAATGAGGATTTATACGGAGCAAATAAAGATCTTTGTTAAGAAAAGACATTATTATTTTGTTTGGATAAAAATTTTTATACGAAAAAATTGTAAAGTTACAGGAGTCAGTATTGGAATTTCAATCGAGAGATAGAATTTGTATAATGGTATTTTTAACAAGTTGTATTCACTTCTTCCATACATTCTATTTTATATATACCCATTAGAGTGGATATGGAAAGGTTGTAGGTTATCATACAGAGTTGAAACCATATAAATCTTGTGAGATTTATTTTCTTTCATACTTTTCATGTATGAATATTTACTAAAAGTTGATGAGGAGGTAAACCTTTATAATTTTTCGGGGTTATGTTTTCAAATAAATTGAAACTTATAAAAAATTAACAACTGATTCAAATCCCACTACTGAGTAGTTATTTGATCCTTTTGAACTTCACTTTGTATCACAGGGAGGTTCCCTTGTTTAATAATTATCTTGGATTGTATCAATTTTGTCAATAGTATAGTAATTCCTACATATGATTGAAGAAATTATTATGGATGAAAAACCTTTTATGGATAAAAAATTTGAATATTCCTTATCTCCAATCTATTTCTATGGAAGATTTTAATGTTGCTAGTATTGGCTTCACGCATATTGAGAAAGTTTCTCCTTTGACATTTATTGATCAGAAAAATATAGAAGTTTGTGGAAATTCCATAATTTCAATCCATATGTCCTTATCAGATAATTTTTATCATATGTTTATAGGTCTCAATACATCAAAAAGTATGTGGGACAAGCTGGAATGTTTTTTCATAGGTAATAGTAATGTTAAGGAATAAAAGCTACAAATATGTCCTAGTATGTATGAAGGCAACATAATGAGATATGAATAAAAAATTGATGGACACTACATGAGAGTAAATGATTTTTTTTCAATGCCAGTGGATTTAAAGATGTCTTGGAAAACTCATAAATTGTGAATAAACATATGGGAAACATTACAACTTGATTGGATTCTAAAATTTCATCATTATAAGATAAAGATGATTTATCTCCTAATGAATTTCATAACATTTTTTTTCATAAGAAATGATAAAAGAACCAATGTTAAAGAAATTAAAGATTAAATGTAAATTGAATCAATAAGAAAGATAAAAGTACAAGATGTAAAATAAGATAATCATTTTTTGTCTCAAGATAAAGATGATGATGAATACAATGATAACATTATATCTCTAATCAATAAAATTTATCGAAGAAAATAGGAAATTATAGATGAAAACATAAAATAAAATGTTTCGAGTTTTTTTGGAATTAGAAACTTTTCTATGAATTTTGACAAGAAGAAATTTGATAAATATTGATAGGATTTTAATGAAAAATATTGATGAAATAAGTGGAATAAAAATTTTAAAAAAGAAAATTATTCCAAAAAATAAATGAAGCTGTTTATTAGAAACAAAATAATCATGTTTTTTAAGAATGTTGAATTGGGATCAACTAAAAACAATTATACTAAAGGTGAAACTTTGGAAAAAAATTTAAACTTTCTTCATAAAAGTTGAAAATACAAACGATTCCTTAGAGACTGAAGAAGTTGATGATGAATCTTATAGAGTATCTAATCAGAAAATAATATGGTACTTGAATTGAGAAAGAAACTATCAAAAATAAAATTAGAGTTATGATGAAACTTTATTAAGAAGTTTTTTATGGAAGAAAAGATTTTATCAAGCAGTAGGATGATTACATCGAGGATAATTTATATTACAAACATAGAATTTATGAATAGTGAATGATGATTTCAGATCTTAGTAAGAAGATATGGTCCAAGTAAAAATAATTTAACATGTTTTAATCAAAATTTATTGAGTATGAAATTACCTTAAGGATTTTGAATGAAAACTTTAACAAATCATCCCAAGTATGTGCTGGCACATCTAATGTTGCTGAGAAGACTCAATACGGGAATAAGGTGATATCATCACTTACAAAGAATAATGATTATCTAATTATTTTAACATTTCATCTTAAGAAAAAACTATCAGAAAGTCTTGGTTGGAGAAAAGTGTTTATAATCCTATCAAATATATAAAATTAGAAAACTCACACAAAATAAAAGATGGTTTATTTACTTAGTATGTTACATCTAAAATAAGTCACCAACCTTAACAAATTTTCATCATAGAAAGATATTATTTCAATTGAAAATGATGATTGTATGGTTATTGATAGTGTTTTGGAATCTATGGGCACAAGGATTATTATTTATGGAATAACATATCCTTAACCAGAAGAAGGTCTGAGAAAAGTGGAAGAAATAGTGAAAGTAGAAGGAGTAACTTTCCTAACATACAGAAAATTGCAAAAGTGAATTATCAAGATATTAGAAATTTTCTAAGTTGAAATCAAGTTGAATATCTATAGTAATTTAATGGAAGATGATACAAGGCTGGTCATCATGATGAAAAATGTATGACACTCTATTTGGAACAATATTCTTATAACCGAAAAGAAAAGGAAGCTAAAAAGAAGAGAGTTGAGGAATGACCTTTTTTTATTTTGATTTGTTTGAAATCATGTACAAGAAAAAACCATGGTTATATGATAGATGTTGTTATTTAAATATGATAGGAGATATAAAAATATTTAAACATGTTGAAAGTTATAATAGGGGAGTATATACCATTGGTAATGATATTTACTTAAATTCAGAGGAATCAGAATGTTCGAGATTGAAGTAGAAAAGTTAAAATATAAGGATGTTTTATATGTTGTTGGGAAAAAACATAACTTACATAGTGTAACTAAACATTGTAATGACAGAAAATAAGTAGTTTTTATAAAATATTTTTGTATCATCACAACTGGGATAGATGGAAGATTCATTACAAAAGGAGAAAGAACCATTGGTAATCTGTTTCAAATAAGAGAACTCAATAACTCATGTTACTTGAGTGAAAAAGATGAAAAACAATTGTGGCATTGAAGACCTAGGAACCTTAGAGAGAAAAACAAAAATACAATTTCTAATGTTGAATATGTTCTTAATTTTATAGATTCAAAAATAATTGATGAAGATGTTATTATTATTTGAAAGAAAGGAAATTTTCCTAACAAAAGTCATAAGAGAATTGAGAGTCAATTTACCAAACCAATTAACCGTATTCATTCTGATTTATGTGGGTCTATGAGACATCAATCAAAAAATTATATTTATTCATTATCATTTTTATTGATTATTTCAATCATATAAAAAACATCATGTTTATAAATCATAAGTCAGAGGCTTTTGAAAATTTCAAATTCTTTAGAAAATATGTTGATAAATAAATGGGGTTTCCATAATTAATATAAGAACAAATAAATATACCAAATTCAAAAATAATACCTTTAAAACTTATTTAAGAAATAATGGTTTAAAAAATCCTTATAGTTCTCCCTATACTCCCAAAAATGGAGTACCAGAATTAAATAATAGAAGATTGGTGGAAATGGGAAGAAGTATGCTAATAGAATAAGAACATTCAAAAACTATATTAGAAAATAGCTATTAGAACTACTGTACATGTTCAAAATAGATTCTAGTTAATACTAGAAACTATCATAACCCTTCATGAAATTTGTTATAACCAAAAAGATTAATTGATATACTTCAATGTTTTTGGAAGTTCATGTTTTCTCAAAATCAAAAATCCATCTTTGTTAAATTTTGATAAGAAACTGAAGAAGTATCATTTATGGGTTATTCACCAATTAGAAGAAGTTAAAAATGGTGGAACAGATCTTTAAAAAAGTTGGTGGACTCTTATGATGTGATTGTAATTGAACAAAAAAGTTTCATAAAAAAATTTGTTGAGAATTCTAAGGAGGTTAAATTTTAGAATTCTAAATATGTATAAAGTAATTCAAAACATCTTTATCATGACTCAGAAGAATCATGTAATTAGTAATTTTTAGCTGGGAAAGAAACATCAGAATTTACTACCACACACAAACATATTGAGTATGAATAAATTATTAGTAATTAGAAGGCTTTGATTCAGATTAGAAGATATTTGAGATTAGATAAATAGACATCACTTTTCTCAAAAGATGAACCATTATCAATTTTATAAGCTACTAAAAACAATGAATGGGTGGATTATATGAATGAATAGTTGTATCAAATTGAGAAGAATGAATCCCGGAAACATGTTTCATATCTCACAAAAAAGTTATTTTACCATAACCCAGTAGGAATATAGAAACAAGTTAAATGAACATGGATAAGTTCATGAAATTGATTGAGGATTAACATTAAATTCTATTCATATGTTTAAGATTTGGACTTTGATGAAACTTTTACTAGAGTAGTAATATGAGAACATAATAAAATTATTCTTTCAATGGTTGTGCTTTATAATTAAAATGTGTATTAGATGGATGTAAAGTCATCTTTCTAAAATGTTGAGATTGAGGATGAAGTTTACATTGAATAACCCTGTGGGTCTTTACTTTATGATGATGAAAAAAATGTAAATTGAAGAATTATTTGTATGGGTTGAAACAAGATCCACATGATTAGCATTCTAAACTTGATAATACATTCATAATTTCGAACATTTAGAATTAAAAAGTTGAGAGAAACTTATATGTGAATTATTTTGACATCGAATCTCTAATTTTAATTGTTTATCTGGATGATATAATTTTTTGGAAGATAGAGAAGATGTTTCTAAAACCATTACAGAGTAAATGGAGAAGAATTTTTAAATATATATTTTAGGAGAATTAACATCTTCATTGGCCTAAAATTTCAACAAAAGGAAAAATACATTTTATTATCCGAAGTTAAGTATGACAGAAAATTGGTAAATACATTTTTGGATAGCAGAATCCAAATATGGTTTTACACCTATTTCTGTGATCAAAAAGTTGAATAATGATGAATCTAGAATAAATGTATATCATAAATACTTTTTAAAAAAGATAGGAAGACATTGTATCCTTATAACGTCAAGGAGTGAAATTTTTTATTCTATGAATTTGTATTCTTGGTATCAAAGTAATATGAAATAATCACATATGTTGGTAGAAAAAATAATTCTAAGATATATCAAAGGTACAATTTCACATTGATTGTTATAAGAAATAAATAGTGGAATGATGTTTCTTGGCCATAATTTTTCTTACTGCAATGGAAGTTCTAATGAAAACAATAAACCATCAGATGAATTTTTTTTGGGTCACTCTTTTGTGTGTAGTAATAGTATGTAGAAATGTATCATAAATTTGATCACATCTGAATCAGAATAAGTTATAGTTATAAAGAGTATTCTCAAATGTTGTTGATGATGGTTCAGCTGGAATATTTAAATGTAAAAGTTTCTATACCTTTGAAGATACTTAATTATAATCAAATTGAAATTGATCATTATAAGAATCCATTCCAACATTCATGATAAAAACAAATTGAAATACATTTTCATTTCATAATAGATAATGTTGATGCAATAGATGTTTTTCTGGTATACAATTCAAGAAAGTATGAGATCAGTGATATCATTACAAAAGAAATTCCAATGTATATGTTTATCGAATTGGGGAGACAACTTCATGTTCAGCCTCCTCCCACGCCATCCAAAACCTCCTATGACAAACCCCCACCGTGCATTGGATTATGTTGATAAAGGGGGAGAGAATGCAATAACTTTGTACTGTGTATGATGTTTTACTCATCTTTCTTGTATGAATATGATTTTATCGTTATAATGAAATGGGGGTGTGAAAAAGAATAGTCAGAAAAAACAATTATTGAGAGTTTATCGTTACCTGAATGTAAAATATGATTTCCATTGAGAGATTGAACACCTTAAAACATTAAATCATCATATAGTTTGGTGTCAAGACAATCTATTTTGAGAAAGGATGTGTATTGATAAAAGTAAAAAAACATGATTTTTTTACAAAATATGACATGTAAAAAATTATTTGTTTGATAATTTAACAATATGGTTTTTAAACAAATCCATAGGGGGATATTGAAGAACCTTTGTGATAAATTGTTTTAACAATGTTTATTTATTTTTTGAAAAATATTCTTTTTGTTAAATAGTTTTTTTTCAAGAATCAGACCCATTCCATCATAATAAGGTTGTTTTTTATACCAATGTTTTCGTATCCAGTTTTTTGTATTGAGCTCCACCAGGCATAGAAGAAGTTAGGAATATGAAGTTTTTGATCATACAATTTTCAATATTTTGGTCCATTTTCATAACATGTAATGTCATATGATTCAATAGTATCCATGGTAGAATTTATAATTTCATTGATGTATGTCCTTTCCACTATCAAAGAAAAAATTAATTTTCTGAGTTATAAGGATTTATGTTTTAGAGAAATATGTAGTTGGGTAAATTATTATTCTTTTTGCTGAAGAGTTTTGAAATAATAATTCAAATAAAGGAGTTATAATGTTTTAATACATTCTAAAAACAAATCAGATGATACTTTCTTGATCAAAATATTCTCACAAATCAAAAAAATATCATAATAAAAGACATTAATGAAAAAGTGGAGAGGTTTGTGGAATCTCATTGTTTAAAAATGAGATTTCCATCTTAATGGGATTTCCAACATAAAGAAAATTACATCCTAATGAAATGGAAATAGAAATGATGTTGTTGAGCCTGAGAACTAAATGAATCATACTGGGAGTTCCTTATTGGGATTATCATACTGTTATTTTAATACTAGGATTTTCACAATGATATTTTCATAAAAGGATTTTTTTACATGGAAAATCAAATAGATATTTTCACGCATAGATTTTTTTACTACAAAAATTGTACTGAGGTTTTCATTCTCATATTTCCATACTGGGATTTTTGTACATATATTTTTATACTCATATATTCATAATGATGAAATAATACTAATGTATTCATAATGATGAGTTAGTACTGAGAATAAAAAATATCATAATGGGCTGAGAATGAAACATATCACAATGAGTTATGAAATATATGAAGAGGTAAGGATGTCATAATTGAAATTAACTTTTTCTTAAATCATAGAAAAATATAAGTAGAATTGAATATGTAAATTTTTATGTTTAAAGGGGAGATATTTTTAAGGATTTTGATATTTGAGGATGAACTGAATTTTTTTTTCTAGTTGCCCACTTTTGTTTTCCGAGTCACCTATAAAGACTTTCTCAGATCATCTGTCAATTTGTAACTTCAACACACACAAAAAAGGTATAGAACACAATAATTTGATGTGAAAGTTATTATCTAATAGAGGAAGACTTATATTGAGCATTATAGTATAGTTGTAAATTTTCAGATTCAAGAATAAGATCATCTTATTGAGTCTAACATTTCAGAGAACCGGATCTAGGCACATTGTTTTTTGAAAATCAGATACATCCATATTATTTGAGGGAATCAGATCTAGGATAATTGTTTTGGGAAAATCAGATCCATCATCTTTGTTTTGAGAGAATCAAATATATAAATAAAATACTATTTAATTTTTTTTCGTAATAATCATCCTGTAATATTTCCATATGATATTTGTGGCAAAAAATATGAATATTTACATAATATATTTTTTAATATATAATTAATGTATTTTTTGGATATTATGTGACAATCACTTTGAAACTCAACTGTTATAATATTTTAGTTTAAAGGATTTAAATTTTCTATGTCTAAAAATACCCTTGTGGTCCTCTTAAAAATTTTATTGATTATATAATTTCATTGAAAGAGACACAAATTACCTCATTCTAGGAAAGAACTCTTATTTTACTTATAAGGAATATATAAAATAAATGAATACATAATGTATCATATTTGGTATTTTATTTATATGGATCAATATTATGAGATGTTGTATTTTAATTTTTTTGGTAATCCATTTATAGGTCGTGGAGTATTTATTCCCCATGTCTAAAAAATATACCGGTTAAATAAATTTCTATTACATAAATTTCTTCTATCCTTACAATATTTTTATACCATGATATATAATCTGATGAATCAAAACCATGTCTTGTAAAATCATCATTCTATTTTGTTAATAACAACTATATATTAAAAAATTCTATATTAACATTAATAAAATAATATGTAAACAACAACAATTTACTAATATCCATATAAGATAAAAAGAATCATTTTCAGTTGAAATAATTTTAATAAAAACCATTTGTAGTAAATTTTAATGAAAAATTAAATATTTAAAAACTATTATAAGGATTTTAAACTCTTAAATATTTATAAAAAATGAAAAATATAAATTTTGGTATCATGAACTATTTGAAAATAAGTAATTGATTCTATCATGAATATTCCATCCATTATCTCTCTCGGATTATTCACAAACCACATCACATATGTCAGATAATTCAGTAATATTGAAAAAATTTCCATCCTTCCCAAAAATACCTTTTTTTAAATAAATTCAACTGGATACTTAAGGAAACATTTTTTATGGTGCAAATTTATCCTCAATATATAAATATTCAGCTATTTTAATGTTTAATATTTCACCACACATCAACATCACATTCATAGTCCATATATCCTCAAGACCATGAGGAAATTGGGTAATAATTCTTTTTATCTCATTCATATTCTAGCAGATTTTTTGGAAACAATTCTAAAATTAATTCTATATTTATAAAACACCTTAATAAAATTTAATTTTTATCTATAATTCATTTAAATAGTGATTTATAAATATTAAATTAGTAGAGACTAAAATTTCCTTATATATCATATATGTAATTCCTTTTAATCCTTTAAGTGAATCCATTTATGATTCACGCAATCCTCTAATTTCTTTTTTTTTAATATTTAAAAAATTTGTTGTTTATGAAACGGTTCCTCTAAAACATATACATCAACTTATTACTTAATAATAATTATGAAGATTCTATAGTAGTCTATAATGTTTCTTCAATTAATTTGTTCATCCCCAAGGATTGATCTCAAATTCTAGAGTAACGATAACGACACCAAGATTTATATAGAAAATATTTGATAATATGAGTATCAGGTATGATGATTATATAATAAGGAATTTTATTAAATGTGTTCCAACCAAAATGAGGAACCATTTTAAAATAAATCTTACAAATTAGTTGGGAATGATCTATATTTCACTATGTGTTGAGCCTGCTTCAGAAATCATATTACCAATAATATGTTTTCGAAATCCATCATTACAATATTTTCAAATAAAAATAATGGACAATTGATTATAAAAGCCATATTCCAATTCATCATATAGATACATATAACATTATTAATATGGGATCATAAAATTTCATGTATTTTTTTTATAACTATAAGTCAAAGAATTTTCTAAATACATGAACATAAATATAGTAGTCCCCCCATGATATGATTTCCTAATTGATAATAATCCCTACACACTATACTTTGGATGAATATACTTATTGGATGATCTTGGTCTTGAAAAGGTTCATCATAGAATGAATCCAATCCTTACCATTTCATGCATATTTAAATAAGAATTTCCTATCTCATTTCTTTTATTTACAAGAGATGTAACCTTTAGATATTGTCTGTGCTAGTTGTGAGTGTGAAAGTAAACAATTTTCTATGATATATTGATGATGGATTAGATAATACTCCCAATTGTTATTGAATAAAGGTATACCCATATGGTCTAGTTAAATAATAATTGATATTCTTATTTTGGAAATTCTTAGTTAATCTCGTATGTTGGAAAATGTTATTTAAATGTTTATTGGCTTCCATTGAGCATCTGGCCATATATGTTGGATGGGAAATCCTAAAAATCAGAGGATTACATGTATTGAATGACATAGAAGCATATGAAAATTCATATAATATAAGTTTCAATAATATCTAGAATATTTATTTATAGAGAATTTTTTACCTATTTTTTATGATATGATGATATGTTATAATCATTATAATGTGACTAGTTGAATGAATGTTTTAAAGTCCCATGGGATAGAATAATTTTACCCTAGTGTGGTGATATAATTATATACTTAAATTAGTCTTACAATCACTTGGATTAATGTTTTAACTGATTTTTGTGGGGGATAATATATTAAGTAGAATTCATTCTCATTATAACTCATGTTTTTAGTATATATGTTTCTTGTTCTTGGGAAGAGACATAATGATTTAAAAGAATGTTCATTGATTCCTAATTATTATTTGAAGAGTTAATAAATTATTGAGAATGGTTTGTGGTAGTTTGGTTTTGAATTGATTTTTGTTAAAGGAATTATACAATTTTTCTAAGATTTATATTTTATGGTCGATCTACAATATGATATTTATCTAGAGCATGATATATAATCAAAAAAATTTACATATGGTTAATTGGCCCACCAAAATGTTATATGGTTGATATTTATACATATGGTTAACCCACTGTCAACATGATTGGTCATGAGGATTATTTTGATGGTACAATTTTACCTATTCTTAATGGTTAGTTGACTAGCCATACATTTGATCCATTAAGTCATTTAGCCAATTCACTACATTAAGGTCAATTTCCATGATATGTTGATTTTTTTATATAGTCAATCTATCTGTAGAACATACAATTATCATAAGTTTCGTTTTCTATCTATGAATCGTGGTTGGTCTTAAGGGTCAATCTATTGATAATGTGAGTGATGTTCATAGTTAGTCCAACACATATATGAAAACTAAGAAGTTTCAATCTAAAAGTGATTAATTCAATATCTAATTATTTGAAAGTTAAACATAAAAGTTATGATTAAATTACTATTCCTTATAGAAAAAACCATCATTAAAACATGGAATACATTTTTACTAAAGCATAAAAATAAATATGTTATCATCCTTAAGCATGGTAACAATAATATAATAAAGAAGTAAATACTTTTTTATTTTATGTTTGTTTACACAAAGAAATTCATAAATTAATTGGGAATGTATTTTTTATAAGATAAAATAATTATAATACGATTCATAGATCATGAAGCTTCTAGAATACATGATCCAAACATAACATGAGAAATATTGAAGGAAATAGTGTATGCGGAAATAAATTCTACAGTTTTTTGAATATATAAAAATAGATTACATGAAAAATCTACTTTTGAAGATTAATTATCTAGAGAAATATTAATATTATAGTGTTATTCTATAATTTTATAAAAATGAAAAATTGAGTGGTGATTTAATCAATCAATGAATATTGATTTAGGTTAAATTAAGTTACTTTCAGAATATGAATATCATTATAATTTTAAAACTATTACTCATAGACACACTCAGGATACCAGAGATAGAGTTATGACAAGACTCAAAGTTATTTTTCTACAGATATTAAATTATAGATAAATGTGAATTAATGATTGGTCAATTTAAATAAAATGAGATATCCTAAAGCTTATGTTTAGAGATTATCTTTTAAATTTGAAAGAACCAAGCAAACTGGTATAATTATCTATAACATTTTTTATGAATGCATAATACTGAATATTTATATGGGTTGAATAATATGAAATAGAGTTATTTTAGGAAGGAATAAAAATATGAGAAATACAGTAATAAGATTCTAGTTTCAATAATAATAATATGTAAGACTCTATAATACTTCATTAAAATAATATAAAACTATAAATAGATAAGAAAGGGAAAATAAATGGAAAATATTTCAATAAAAATAATATTATAGTTATTAGAGAAAAAAATATGAGATCATGGGTGGGATCTGATGTATAGAAAATTATAGAAATTGAATAGAGGTCACAAGAACTAAATTATAATGGGATATTCTATATTTTTAAATAGAAAAAAATAATTCAAGTTGACGTACATATAAAATGTATAATATGTTGATTTAAGCATTTTTCAATGATTATAGAATCAGAGAGTTGTGGTGCTATATTGTATGAAATATGAAAGATCACACTCAAAGAAGAATAAATATAAGGAGGTAATTGTTTTTGAAGAGTTATCTCAATTTGGTGTGAAAGGATAAGAATTGAGTAGTGGTTCTAGTGATATTAATTTTTATGGAAGTTTGATAATAAGGGAAAAATCACATGAGATTAGATTGAGTGAGAAAAGTAGATAAAAATCTTCTGATGATCTATGAATCTGGATTTCAAGAAGTGATCATGCTGCGATTTATTCATAAATATCTTTTAGAATTATATTAAACTATTATTGTGTGGATGGTGGTCAAATTTCATGGATATACATGCAACATGTATTGAACATGTGACATAATACAAAGGGGGAATTCAAATAAAAACCTGAATATATATGGTGGGACTCCAAAGATCCCGGTTGAATTTGGCTACGTAGATAAATCACCATGAAGCTCTACGATTTTTTTGGAAGCTATTTTAGGAAGTATAATGTGAAGTTCCTAAGAAATTTTATGTTAGATTCAACAAAATATATCCTATGGAAACATTAAATCCATTTTACATAATAAAAAATTGTAGTTAATAATAGTTTATAGGGTGATAAACCTATCAACTTAAGTCGAAAGGATATTTACAAATCCATTTAATAATGATACGAGATCTATTACTTCTTTACTTACATGCATCTGGTTGATGATTTCATTGTAAAAAATTAAATAGATTCATATTATCTTACTAATATATTACTTTGAATTTCAAATGGGGTTATTGTTTTCAATAGAATTTAATATCATTTAAAAATAGGAAACACCTAATTCAACCCCCTTTTACAAGTATTCACTGATCCAATTGGTAATTTCAACCAGTATCATAGAAAATGTTAACATATGATTATATTTATTTTGAATTATGATTTAATTTTATATAGTTATTTAAAATTAGAGAGTTTTTTGGAAGTAGTCATGATAGGGAAGTCTATTTATATTCCTATGAGTGAAACATTGTAAGTCTATTTAATGTCTTTAAAAAATAGATTGGAAGAGACCAAAAAGCTTAGAATAATCTAAATAAATATTGAGGGTCAAACATTATCTATAGAAACTAAAAATATTAAGGGAATTGATAATTTTTTTGGTCATGATTATATTGAAACAAAATTCATTTTATGCAGAATTTGAATAGAATGAAATTGGTCAATAACCTAATTTTTTATATTATAAAATTTTGGATTATCTTAATGTGGAATCCACTGAAGTTATTTCATTTATATTTACACATATTATTGTACTACAAGGTGAGAATTTAGTGTTGGATATAGGGGCTACAGAATTAGAATATTCATTGGCTAAACACAATGGAAGATGCCACACCATTTCAAACATAAGAAATGCAATGAAAAATCATTATCACATTGTGATGAGAAGATGAGTCTGAATGATGATTAATTGAAAAAAATGATTGTTGAGAAAAATGTTTTTTAGGATGTTATAATTAAATTAATCCATATATTATATAATATACAAAAACTCTCAACGAGTGTCAATAAATCCAAGTAGTATGTGAATGAATACAGAATTAATGACCCGAAAAATATTTATATGAAATCATTATACCACATAATAAAAATTTACATAAGATGAAACCTAGATGAGAATAGGGATTTACATATTTTTTTGCACAAAAATATTTCATAGTTACCTATACTATTAATACATATATATTAAATCTTATTATTTAAATATTCATTGAAAATCAGAATGATCCACATGAGAATCATATAGGTAAAGTATCATTGTAAAATTAGACACACAAACAATTTTGTCACGAGATATCTACATATTATCTCTCTTAGTTATTCATAACTATCACCCTTCATATAAATTTTATACTTAATACATTTCTTTATATCCTTGAGAAAAGAAATATAAGAAATGGTTAGATTAGATGCCCTATTAGGGTAAATAATGGAGATATTAATGATCCATTAAATAGAAAAATTTCATAAGGTTATGAGTCAGTGGCATCAAAATTTGAAAACCATAAAATTAAAAAAATAGATCATAAGTTTGAGTCACATAATAAATTTTTGATGTTCATAAGACATGAAGAATAATTAAATCAAATAACATAAGCTATGATTGAATAACATTTGATCAATTCCTAGATTTTTGGAATACACACATGTATATAAAATAATTTAATATTTGGTTTAGTCATACTAAAAATAATATAATTATGGATTGGGTTAACTTTCAAAACCATCATAGTAGTCAATTTACCCTCCCAAGACTATCGTATTGGATAAAGTCTCTTACATAATTGGGTTTACTTTCCATTGCATTACTAATTATCTAATGAAATATCCATAGTAACCAAATACATTTGAGGTCTGTATAATCAGATTCCATCATTTTACATTACAAAATCCTACATATGTTTTCTAGATGATCACAAAACATTGATCATATGATAACTCATGATAAATAAATGGGTTTTATAAACATTTTATCATAGATGACCCATGAAAAAGGACCGAGTTTCATAAACATATTTTCAACTTTATCATAAACCTTATAGAGAAACAAAAAGGATGATATCATTGGATTAGTTTTTCTAAAAAACATAATTAACATCAATGTATTTTATCTTAGATGAAAAATTCCATAAAATGATAACATGAAATATTTCTTATAGGAAATACCATTTTCTCATTAAAATAACTGATTAAAATATAAAAAATTGACATTTATGATGGAAACTATTTTATTTAAAAATAAAATTTATAACCTATAATTAAATCCTAAAATAATTTTATTGTTATGATGTTGGAACACTTTATTCAATCCACATAAGTAAAAATAGAAAATTAATTTCCTACTTTTGAACAAAAGTAAAAAAAGTACATCATTTATAAAAAATAATTCCTTCTAAAGAATTTTTCAAAATTTAAAACATGGGTAAAATTTAATTTATAAAATAATTGGATAATGGTAAATAAATTCATGATTTTTAGAAAACATTGACATGAAAGATAAGTGACATTTAGTTGAAGAGATAAATAATATCAGTTTTGATTAAAAACATTCTTTTAGTTTTATGAGTACTTATAGAGGGAAAATTAAATGAGAAAATTTATTATACATAAAAACATGCTTTTATTTATTATACATAAATAACCATAAATAAACAATGGATGAAATAAAAGAAATAAAAATAACAATGATTATTTCTATAATAATAATTATATCATATCTATCATATAAATTTATGAAATCTTTCCTTAATACCATATAATTAAAATTTAAAATAAAAATAGATCACATTGGTTCGTGAAGGTGGTGGTAAACATGGATGTGCGAGAGACATTATTATTTTACAAAAAATTTGAAGTTAAGAAGTTTTATGTGATTTCATAATTCCATAAGAATAATTATATATATAATATAAAACACACACTATATACCATTGATATCACCAAACCATACTATATGGTGATCAAAAAACAATTATATCGGTACTTGGAGA
Organism: Viscum album; assembly: GCA_963277665.1. Classification (NCBI taxonomy): domain Eukaryota; kingdom Viridiplantae; phylum Streptophyta; class Magnoliopsida; order Santalales; family Viscaceae; genus Viscum; species Viscum album. Next base: position 662,601,056 of record OY728140.1, read on the forward strand.
TGATAAGACACATGTACACGAAGGAGATAATCTCACTTATCATTTGATGGGAAAATGACACACCATGAAATTATAAATGAATAAAATTATATTTTATAGAATATGAGAAATGAATTATTGATCTGAAATAACCCAAGAAATATAAGTTTTTAAATTTAATATATTTGATATTTTTGAGAAGACAATCACCTTGTAAAAATAAACCATAATATTGTATAAGGTTATAACCTAAATTTTAAATTTAATATTACTAATATTAATAACTAAATTTTGGAAATTATGTTAATATTTTATTATAAATATAATATTAATCATTAAAAATTAAAAGAATCGTTTTTGTAATTTTTTTTGAAAAATGCGGTTTAGTCGCCCTTTGAAAACGTAATATAAAATGAATATTTACCACATTTTTAAAATTTTGTTGCAAAAATAAACATCATATTTTATAAAGAAAATATTCTGGTAAAAGTTTTATATATTTTTGAAATGATTCAAATTTCAATGAATAGTGGAAAATACAAAAGTTTAATCGAAAAATACTTTTTCATTTAAATTATTAATAATGTTAAATTATATTTTTAATTTGTTTCAAATTAATTATAGTCAAATTATATATATATATATATCCAATTTATTTTAGGAGAATCATTTTTATATTTAATTTTTATATAAAGATATTGTAATCTTCGGAAAATGGTTTCTTTGAAAACGTGTTTCATTGTTTTATTTGTAAGATTAAATTTTACTTAGCATTTTCTCCTTATTGGAAAGGAATTTTGAAAAATAGATTAATTATATTTAATAAGAATAATTTATACGATTTAATAAGTAAAAAATAATTTTTTCCCTAAGAAATATAGAAAACATTAGAAATTATATATCGTGTTTAAGGTAAAAATGTTTTTACTAGGGGTTAAAATAAAAATATAAGGGTAACAATGACCTAAAAGATGTCTAAAATGTACATTTATGGAATATTTTTGATCATATCATGTATAAAGGTAAATAAATATCTCTTTTTTACCCCTTTCCAAGTAAAAAATTTGGGTACACCATTTTATTTAAAACAATATGAGTATACCACTCACCTCACTTATAAAAGGCCCCAACCTCTTATCTATTATCCATACATTCAAATATTATTTAGCCAATAGCTAATGAAATCAGTTCCCAAAAACTATAATCTCTTCAAAGAGGACTTAATTTTTTATTAAATCAATATTAGAAATGATTTTGGTGCATACTTAAACTGGTTACCTGAAGAAGAGGTAATGTTATTCAGTGAGAATTTTAATTTTATTTCCCCATAAACATAATTAAATTATTATTAAACCATGATGATAAAATAAAAATATTATCATACATAAAACTATGGCTTTTTATGTTGTTTTTAGAACATATAACCATCTACAATCCCATAGAATGGGTTATGTAATCATCATTCATGTGTACTACGGTCTATCTTCACATGAATTGATTTCATTCATTTTCTCATTACAACCTCTCACAGTTAGGTATAATGAAAAATTTATAGTATGTATATTATATTTATAAAATAATTATACCTCTTGAGTAATTATGTCATATATACAATTTTAAATTTCTGTTATGTATTGGATATGATAATTTCTTTCATGTGTGTGGTGTACTAACACGTTACGAAGAGTTATGATTTGTTTTTCAATAACGGAATTCATGGAAGGTAATAAAGATAATCTTAATTAATATATGTGATATAAATGAAATAATTATGATTATAATGGAATATTTTTCATTCTTAAAAGATATTATATATCATTTTCAATCTTAAATTATCAATCACAAAAATATGACAACATCATTCGTGTATGTGTGGACCGACACCTTCAAGAAAGCAATATTACTCACTTTTTATCACCAAACAACATAGATGATATATATATATAAAAATATATATTAATAATGTGGTATATATGATATTATTACCATTATGGAAAGTTAAAAAATTACTCGCTACCCTTCCATAACGATCATTGAAAAATAGAAACTATACCCATCTGTACATATGGCCTAAAATCTCCATGATCAAAACATACATCATTTTTTAACCATAATTTATATTTGGTTTTTAAAACTAAAATTTATACATAAATTGAAAATAATTTCATAATTTTATTCTTTAGGTGATTAATATATATAATAATAAAATAACAAAAACATTTGTGATAAATAATCAATGAGAATACATGGGAACTAACTCTAATAAAATAGAAATAACTTTATATTTTTATATAATGGGTGATATTATGATATAAAAGGTTCATATATGATATTCCAAATTCTAATATGGTTCTATTATATGTTAATAAAATGTTTAAAACAAAAATACATGATGTTTAATAACCATAAAACAAATATAAATGTATGGTATGGGATTCTATCCTAGTTTATATTCATTGAGGATCTTTTCTATGTTATGAAATAATTTATTTTATATGAAGTATAAAATTGTTATATCACATTTAATATCATGAATACTTAATAATTCAAGGTAAATTGTGTTTAGATTTTCATTATTCTATATAAGGGGATTTGACTCAAAAGTTAATAAGTTGTAAATAATTTCATAATTAAATTTCTTTTCATTGAGTTATAATACGTATTCTTATATTTTCTATTCGAATATTTTGCGTGTAATGAATTTTGAGAACCTATTTTTTCACTTGTTTTACATGGGTATAAATTTGATACACATAATATATTCATTTATTAATTCTCACACCAATGTTATAACCTCTATAAGTGTTTATTACACATTCTCATTTTAATATATATTATTTAAACCTGAATTTAAATTAGAGGAAATTATTTGAACTCTATTCAACAAATATTTTTTTTTTCTCATATGGTTTTTATGGAAATTTTTTATGTTGCGGCACTTCATTTACACTCTCTGGAACTTAATAAAATTGATTATTATTTATATGAAATTATGAATTAATTTTTGTTTCTTTAGTTGGAAATACGTGTTTTCCAAAACCATTACTTATAAAAAAATTTCATTAATTTTAAATTGATATTTTTGATGAAAATTTTACCCATTTTTACTTTTTACCAATTTTATTAAATGGAATCTTCATGTCGTTTAAAAAACTTCAGTTTGAATTTTACTAAAAAAGGGAAATAAATATTTGTTTTAAATTGTAATAAACGATTAGAATTTATAGCCTTCATGACCACCCAATATTTTAATTATAAAATTCTAGTTTAAAAGCTAGTTTTCAGTGAACAATATTTTCAAAATGTTCTGAGAAATTTTAGTTTTAATGTGAACTATTAAAAATGAAAAGATTATTTTCCTCAATGAAGGTTTTTGTATTTATTATTATTGTATTTCTATTCATAATTGTAAAAAAAACATTATTATAAATCCAATTGTTATATGTTGTATTTATAATATCCATATTTCTAGTTTGGATGGTTTATGATCATTTTGACCAAGTAAATTCTTTATATTCACTTCCTAGATTCAATTTTATTGGCATTGAATTTCCATTGAATTATTAACATTCTTGTTGATATTAAATTTCCCTAAAATATCCACATAAATTCTCATAGATATGTTTATTACATAAACCATATAAAATTCTGATATATGATGTTATACATTGAATTTTATTTTTTTTTCTAGGTAAATATTGATAAATATTTATTCCTTACCCAATATGGATATATTTTGGTAAGGAACATTATTTATGAATTAAATTTATTAGTCAATATATACAGAATTATTTGTACATGAAGAAATATGTGGGAGCTAGATATTGGTAACCCTCAATTAATTTTTAGTCTCCGGATAAGAATTAGTAACCAAATATTAAACCTGTATGCCAAAAAAATGTGGTTTTACATTTTAGTTTTAAATATTTTTATGAAATCTATTGATGTGAATGGTATCATGTTCACAAGAGATGATGTAAAATAATTAATTTTTACCTTAATTTAGAATTCTATTACTATTATTCTCAATATTTTCAAATTAATATTATCCATAGATGGATTTTATTCTTTTTTTTGATTAAATGGAATGTGATTTAGTTAATTCATTTCCATATTGATTATAACTAGTATAATTATTATTGTTATATTATAGATGAAATGAAATATGATTTTAGTTACTACATTTCCATATTAATTATTATCCCTGGTATATTATCATTGATATTTTATCTATATACACTAATTTTTTTTCATTCATTGCATGATATGTGTTTTCTATTATTTACCATTAAATATTGATTATATTATTGATTCATGATTGTTTCCATAATAATTATCATTTACTAAAAATTTTATCACAACATTATTTTTTTCATTTCTCAAAATCCATGAAGTGTACTATGTATGATATTTTAGGATATTCTACAGGGATTAACATTACTGCAATTATTTTTTTTATTTTTTTTTCAAATATAATATATGAATCATATATATATATATAACCAGTTTTCCAACACATCTAAACTATTAGGTCCTTCAGAATGAGATTTCATGTATCTAATTCCAATGTAATAAAGTATGATAGTGAAAAAAGGCTATAGGTTTGGGGTTCATTACTATTGGTACAAGAGGGTAGTTTAATATACTCCATGGTATCTAGATTTATGAAACATAGATTTGGGATTGTAACTATATGATATACATTGAGGATCGGTATTGAAGACCATCATATTGTTAAGGTAGTGTATAGATTATGTTATTTTAATAAAAATAAATCATTTTATGGATACTAAAAGTGGATTTGGTTCTAGAAAAGATGTTCAATGTGGTAATCAAACTGAATATGGAGTAGTTGGTTTCACTTAATCATCACTTGGGAAAAAATTGGCCTTATATACACATGTTTTTACAATAATGAGGGATATTATTTATAAAATTTATATTTTTTTATAAACAACTACAATTTATTTTGTTAGATGATGAAAATGAATTACCTAGGACAATCTTATGTTACTTTATATTGAAAAGAATGTGTCTCAAATTAATGGAAAAAGGTTTTATGTGTCCACAATAAGGGAATAATGTAATGAATTTTTGAGGAAGGATGAAAAGGATAATATACGGAAAACAATCATCATTTCGATCTACATGGAGTTCTTTTCATAAATGTGGAGAACCTTGGAATTATATATGTTAATTCCCTCATCCAAATGTGAAAACATAGAACAAGTAAGGACCTGTTTTGAAATAAAATAGATAATTTATATATGTAATGATATTAAATAGTTAAACTATAGAATAATTTTACCAATGATTTTTTGGTTATATAAATCATCATACATCTATGAATTCTGTTAATTTTTTTAAAGCATATGTGTCTTAATTATGTTTAGAGTCGTGGATTCCCACATTGGTTTACACATTTAACTTTGATTATAAGTTAAAAGTCATAAAAACCCATTTTTTATGTGATGGGAGTATATCTAGATTAAGGATATCTTTGGATAAATTAACAGAAACTATATGTTTTACTGAAAAAATACTCATATAATAATGTATTTGAATTTATAGACATATGTTTGGAGGTATTTATAACTATTAGGTTTGATATGACCATTAACGACATTGAAATAATTGTAAAATCATATTATTAGAATTTGTAAAAAAAATGTTTGTATTGAAAACCATTATAAAAAGGTTAATTAATTATTTATGGTTTTTCAAGGATGTACATTTTATTATTTTTAGAAATTTATATGAATTATATTATTATATATTAGAAAAAGGGCGACCAAAATGTTGGGAGTCAACCCATAATGTCAGGTTGGGCCATGGGGCTTGATCCCAATACTGAAGGAAGATTTTTTTGGATACATATTAATGAAAAACAAGTGATGATACTATAAAGGTTTATAGATTAATGTATGATATTATATAAAATGTAATAACTGTATCAATTTTGGATAATATTTAGATAGACATAACATCTAGTCACACTATTATGGGTATTATTATAATGAACAGACTCTGGAATTCCCAGAGCGAGTGTTGTGATATCAATACATTGACATAATATTCAAGTACATATTTTCCAAAAGGACTGAACAGTTTAGTACCCTTAGTAAACTGGATACATTCATGGGTATTATTTTGAAACTGAATACAAAAATTATAACATATTTTTTAAGAATAAATTTATTCCATCCAGGAAATACTTCTATATATATATTAGTATGCTTCGTGGAGTCATGGTGAAAGGAAACCAAATAATTGTGAGCTCAAATTCCTAGTACGGGAAATATAATGAGGAATAAATAATGAATTAATGAGAATAATAAATATGGAAGGGTAAACAATTGAACACACATTTCATGAAATCAATAAACTAAAGGGATAAACAAAATGAAAAAGTAGTAACTAAAAACACATGAAATAAAAATAACTCGTTAAGTAATAATCAATATAGAAAAGAAAATAACTGAAAGACATTCCATTTAATTAATTAAATTATAATGAAATAAATCTGTAGATATTTTTATGAAAAATATCATTGATAAATAATTAGTTAATCAAAATTAATTCAATTCTTAATTATTGGACATGATTTCGGAGTTACATGAATACCTATAACATCAATAAATTTCACATGAATGCTTAAGACTATAGGTAGAAACCCATATAATTTTTAAATATTATTTGTCTTATGAGAACCCATTGATACATCAAAGAGATATATAAATTCTGGGTCCCACCCTTCATTTCATATCAAATTCATTCCTTAAATGAATAATTTATCAAATTAATAAAAAAATAATCCTTATGAAATATCAGTATTGAATAAAGAATATGGATTTAAAAATATTTATGTAGATACTCATATAACTAATAAAGTAAACACCATTTGTAAAATTGATATATAGTTTAGGCAACAAAAAATTCATGAAAAATAATATTGATAATTAGGGGAAATTAAATTTGAAATTAGCATATTAAATTGACTATTACAAGGGGATAAAAAAATGAATCTTGTGAGTGAATAACAATTTAATCGTTGTAAAAATAAATAATAAACCATATATAGGATTAATAAGGATGGTATCAATATAACATATCCAATGTCAAGTAAGAATGATGTTTTTTTTAATATTTATAAAAATAAGTATTATAAAAGGGTTTTTTCAAAATAATTTTAGGGACAATATTATTTTTTATTTTGAAAAAACATTTTAAAAATACTTTTAATTTAAAAAAAAATTTGAAAAAATTTTCTTCTAAAGGAAACCTTTTAAACATTTAATGTAAGCTCAAAATAAGTTATATTAGGTAAATCCATACATGTGGTACTATATAAAATTAACATTCCTTTTGCATGATAAAAAGGATAGAAAAACACCATATTCTGAAAGTGAATTGTATATTTATTTGGAAAAACTATTTTAACAAAAAATGCATAAAAAGTATTTTAAAAAGTATTTTTTAATGTCTAGAAATATTTTTTAAAATAGTTTTCATAAAATAGTTTTTTAAAAATGTTCTTCAATTAAAAAGGGAAATAAACCTAAATTTTCTTAGAATAAATATTCTAAAACATTGTAAGTAATAAATAGAGAGAAAATGGTACGATTAATTTAAAGTCCATGAATAATCATATGATAAGAAAATTATTTTTTTTAATAATGATCCAATTATATCCTCTAATTTAAAATCTTGTGCATGAAATCATGAACAAAATGAGATTATGTAGTAATGCTTTCAAAATTCCATAATGTTGATGTGAGAATCAATCGATAAATATATTTTTTGTGTTAAATATAAATACAGATAAAATAATGTGAATTATTAAAGTATATAGTAAAAAATTGATCACTTACATTATATAATAATATTGACTACAATAAATATGTAATATAACCAAATGAATGGAAATTGAGTTATGAAATTATCTTCCACTTCGTAACGTTTAATTCAATAACATTTTGATAAATGAATTAAATTTGAGACAAAAAATATCATGAATAATGAATAAATCATTATATTATATGTCGATGTGGAATTATGTACACTATATATAAGAAATTTGGTTCAAAACAATAAAATATATATCTAATAATGGAAATTGAGCGGAAGTCCCTTATTACTTGGTAATGTTTCAATTATAATCACATGAAATGAAAATATTCAATTAAAACACTAAATAAAAATAATATTTATTAATTCATGATATATAATAAAATATGGATAGTATATACAACATAGAAACAAATAACTTGTGAAAATGGTGTATGCATGTCTGTAAAGAAAAGTGAGACAAGAATATCTTAACTTTTGTTTCTTTTAGGTGAATGCCACTAAATTTATAGTATAATTGTTTTAAATTGGTTAATAACTTATATAATGTCTATAATAATAATAATATAATATATTGACTTATTATAATATCTTATTACCATCTTTTTAATTATCAGTCATCATTTCCATTATTTTCGGTGTTAATTACCAAGATTGTCGGGTATGGTTATTTTTGTTCCTATTACTTAGATCATGATTTGATCATTTAATTAATGTAATACACGATTCAAATATCATATATATTTATATATATTAGAAATTAATTTATAATAATTAATTATGTTTTGATATAACAAATTAAATTCACTATTCATGGAGATGAAAGGTTTTACGTACACAAGAACACTACTTTCATTTCTATTCAAGTTTTAAAATAATGAATATAAAATGATATATATGTAAATATATAAGTATATTATAATTCTAGTATCATATTATTTTTATATTTCACATATGTTTATTAAAATCATCTTTTATACTTTCCATTTATAGCATGAACGAATCACACCACTTTGAGGAGGCGTTTTCCACACTTCCTCAAACGATGTTATTGTATTCCCACAAAATGGAATCCATGAAGGTATTTTTTTTATAAAATATAAATATTAATAAATAAATTATTAATATCATACATATAATATATCAATATAAATTACATCATAATTCCCTACCATGAGAGGTGGTAATGGAAAAATGAACAATCATTGTTTCACGATGAAGTAGTTCGTTGTACACTAATTGTCATTTTCTTACACATTATATAGAAGTGTGTGTTATTTTAGGATTAAAATTTGACACAAAAAAAATATTATTATATTTATTAAAATTATGTTATTATTTAATAATGTAATAATTAGATATGAGATGCTGGAGAATTAAAAGAAAAAAAAAGATCTTAATGAAAGATGTTACAACTTCTTTGGGTAACTCTTATTGGATTTCAAAAAAGGCATTCCTTAGAAAGATATTATCCCAATGGTAGGATTCTAATAAGAGGGGAATCATATTTATGACCAATTAGGGCATTTTATGGCCAATCCAAATTATATTTATTGGTGTAAAAAAGTTAGAGGGTTGAGTTACTTTTTATAGTGGAGGCGAAGTGAAATTCTAGTAAATTTTGGAAAGGGGAATTCCACACACATTATTCTGATGAAACATTTATATAATAAAAATTCCAAGTATATAAAATATAATATATATTGGAAATATCTCAATAAAATTAATTATGCTATTGTTTCTAGGTCATTTTATCCATTACATATAAGGTTTTGTCCCTTGTATAGCTAATTCTTATCTTAATTGAAATAATTAATATTAATTAATTTCAGTAAATTTTTTTGTAATAAATAATTTAATCCTATTATAAATTATGAATTTTTTATTATTAAAAACATGGAATCCATTATTACAAATTAAAATCATATAAGTTGAATAAATTAATTTACATTTAACTCCGTATATGGGACGACACTGAGGGTTTTTCAATTAAAATGTTTAAAAAAATGAAATGTTTTTATATTAAATTAGAAATTAAAATTGATTAAAATAAAACAAATTACATTAATTTATATATAATTAATTTAAATATAATTTATCCTCATAAATAATTTAGACTAAAGAGCAGTTTTGAATTAAATTTTTTAATTTTACAACTATTCATCAAAAAATGAAATTTCACATGAAAATATCAAATATTCACCCTAATCCAATTTGGATGTTAATATTTACAAAATTAAGTTTATTTGGACATATTAAATATGTTAGTTTACCAAAAAATATATTTAATATATGTTCTCCAATGAAAGGCGGTAAAATTGCCCTTTTTTATAAAAATTAAATCTTGAAGCATAAAAAAATATTTCTTTTTATATTATGTTTATCAAAATTGTTGGATGGTTATAGAAAATATTTTATTCAATATATAATATATATATTTCATAAATTACATTCACTAATATTAATTATTTCTATTTATTATGATAAAAATCATTTGTAAGAATAAAATAATTTCTGTTATATTCAAGTGGTACTTATATTCATTCCTAATAAATTGATTACCAACGAATTCATTTTATGTTTTTGTAAAACATATATTTTTATAATTTAGTTAATACTAATTAAAAATAATAATTTAATGGATATTTTATATCTTATTATATTAACTAATGTCAGTAGTATTTGATAAAACTTGGTATTGCGTTTAATGTAAGCTATAGAAGAAAGTATTTGTAGCGGGTATTGCATGCTAACTCAAAATTTCATGAATTTATAGATTTAATTTATTTAATGTAGTAAATATATTAAACAATTTGGGGATATTATATTCTCTTATGTTAATGGTTTTGTGTTTCATACACTCAATTCAATACAATGTTCTTAATTTAGAATTTTGGTGCGTTACATTCTCCCCACAATAATTAATGTGTGCCTACACAACATAAACTCAATCCTGGTATAATATTTTCTGATATTAACATTTTTTAAATCCCAAATTGAGATAATGGTTCATAAAAAATAATATATAAAATAGAGAATCATAATTTCAAAGGTCAAATGGACTAACATATAACTTGGTATCAAAGTAGGTGAACATTATTGGAATCTGAGATACATACATAGAGGAAAACAAAAAAAACTTTATAGAGAGTGATTGAGGTCATAAAAAACAAGTGAATGATCAATGAAAAGTAGATTTTTTCAATGTTATAACTGTGAAATGATTTAAAATACAATTAATTAAACAAAAATAGAGGCGTTAAGACAACATTGTTGTTTTAAGATACTCTTCCTAATGTTGAAGAATTATTTTATTACCTATGAATATAAGGATATATACTTACTTGACATATTTATATAAAATTTTCAAATTTATTTTGTGTTTTGATCAATTTATAATTTTTTCATTAGTTAATTAAATAGTTATCCAAAAATTAACTTTGATACCTGAAGTAATAAAATTCAATTTTAACGAATCGTACAACCCATAAATTATTGACATGTATTTTGATTTTTTTATAAATTTTCCCTAAACCCATTATTGTTATTAAATTAATCTCTAAACCTAAAAAAATAATAATTAATGGTCATAATTAATATTTATTCCTTAAACTGTTTAAAAAAACCAATTAAAGTTTAATTTTCACATCACGTATGCCTCTGGTGTTCGCGAAAACCATATCATCCATCGGTCATGGGTTCAATTATCTTAGACTTTCTAGGAATTTCCCCCTGTAATATAAGATTTACTTATCTAAAAAATATTAATATAATTTCCTATATATATATATGATGGACAACCTCGAAATTTTTCCACTAAATTTCCTTTTCTCAAAGGTTTTTAAAACAACCACAATACATAAATATATCATACTTTTATTTCAATATAGTTCCTTCCTTAGACTATGGTTTAACCTTCATAAGATGGAATTTACAAAAACAATAAACCTTAGTGTGAACATCAATTATCATATTCGAAAAATCATATAATCAATTTTAGGATATCGAAATGTTGAAAAATTATTTTCAATCCATGACACCTAAGGATTAACCTATGTTATTCGCTGTCAATATCTATTTAAATAATTCATATTTTGTTTTATATAGAATTTGAATTTTTCTTATAATATTCCCCAGATGTGTAATAATAGGTGAACATTAAGGTCCATTTTAATGTACCAGATTATTCTTGAGTTAGGCCTGACGCATCTTGTTGGGTTTTTTATGCCAAGGTACATCTGTTCCAAAATCATGGCCCCTTATAGTATCCATACATGAATTTATTTTCATAAAGACCCACATAATCTCTACCTTACCAAAATTATAGGATGTTCTTCTATACACAGCCACAAATTATACCTTATAGATATGTTTAATAATCTATGTATTCGTAAATCTATTCCCATGGATTCTACTAAACATGGTATGATATAAGCTGTAGTGAACCAACACTTCAAATATCAAAGAAAGTGTCGTGAAACTATTTAATTGGTATAAGATACCAGTAAGTCATTTCCTAAAGGACCAAATAGTTTTTTAGTCATGGTAATCATTTTAAAAACTTGAGTCTTCTTTTACAATAGAAAACAGTAATTATAACATAATTTTTTTTCAAGGATGATTTTATTCAATTTATTATATGTATTCTTACCATTCCTTATAGAATTCTTAGATTAATGGGGAAATAAAACAAAATAAGGGTGATATAAAATGATCAGTAAGTGCAATGTACAGTGGATGTAACAACGAATTATAGAGAATTATCAACATGGTGGGTTTAATAATTGATCACATATTCCATATAACCATTAAAATGAATGGATAAAAAATTTGGAAGGGTAATAAATGAAAAAACATTCAATTCTAATGACTAGATAACGAATAATAAATATGGACAGGAAAATAACTAAAACACATTCCATTTAATCAATGTACTATGAATTTAATGAATCCCTAGACATATCGATGCAAAATATCATTGTTAAATAAGAACTAAATAAAAATTAATTAAATACATAATTATTGGAAATCATTCCCGAGGCACGTGAAAACTAATACCATCAAGACACATCAAAATATGGTTTAAAACTATAGGGGAAAACCCATTTAATTTTCACAACATATTTTTCTCATTAGAACCTTTTAATGCAATGATGTCATATATGATGTATGAGACCCACCTATCATTACCTACCCAAAGAATTCCTCATATCAAATAACAGATTTAATTTTTAAATAATATTCATTATCAAGTTTATGTATTGAATAAAGAATACATATTTATCAATATTTCCCCAACTACTAAAATAACATTTATAGTAAACACCATATGTAAAATTTATATTATGTTTAGTTAATAAACCTATCTATGATAAAAGATATGAATAATTTGGGGAAATTTAGTGTATAGTGATCATTGGAAATTGAATATTTCAAGGGGACTAGTAAAGTAATTAAGGAAGTGACTATCAATACTATAATTTTAAAAATATTTTTTCCGAAAGTGACTCTTGACCCAAAATAATAGGTAAATATTTATGAAAAAAACTAAAAAATTCAATATAATGAGATATTATTACTATCAGTTTCATAACGATAGATCAATTCATATGAAAATGAACCTGAACAAGTGAGATTAATACTGACTCCCTTGTTAGAAATTCTATCTGCAAACATGTTAGCCTCCATAAAGACATGTATAAAAATGTATTTTAATATCATGAGATTATTCATGAATTTTATCCATTTATTTTTATGTCTCCATTGAATATGTAGTTCACTAATTCTAGTATCATAAATAAGTTCTGAAGAGTCACTTTCATTTGAAAGGTTATTCCAGCAATTAATTTTTTTAAAATTAAACTACATGAATAATTTTATGAATCTATGCTTCAAGGGAATTATCCACACCAATAGATCCATAATAATATCCCTTAACATTATATTCATGGTAACAAAAGATAAAACCACACCTCAAGGGTCTTTCATATTCCTTTTGAACCTCCATCCATGTTAAATTTTATCCAATGAGGGAGTGGGGGAAGACAACGTAGTTCAATTGTACCCATCACTAGCTTGAAAATATAGGTACTCTAAATTTAATCATGGTACAAAAATACTCAATTCTATTGTTATAGTAAACCATCAGTGTTATTATAGAATACATGATGGAATAAAGAATTATTAATATAGAAAACATCAATTAGAATGGAAACTCAATAAGAATCAAGGAATTGTAACTCCACCAGATGATATCAAATCATTAAACAATAGTAATACCGAATAGGGAACTAACATGAGAATATAATTGTATAAAAGTGATGTAGTGTAGAAGACCTGACGTTACTAAGAATATTAACCCCTACAAGACAAAAATGTCCATGATATCATTGAAAATGTCCAAAAAAGTAGCATAGCTTAGAAATAGAAGCTCTATGTTCTTAATATTCTGATGAAACATGACACCCCAAGATTTAAGAGTAATACCAAAATTCTGCAAAACCTAATCATTGGGTGGACGATTATAATTAATCCACCAAATGAGAGTTAAACAAGAGGGTCTAATCCAATGTTTATTTAAAATAAAAAATTAATTAAATAACAGATTGGAATATTTGGAGACATTATAATAAATAATTTTCCTATTAAGAATATAATTTATAGCCATCTCCTAGGATAGAATATCAGCATAAAGAACAAAATTTCAATTTTCAAGTATTTCATGTTGATCATCCTGAAATTGGCGGTTTTGGAGCATCAAAAATACGGTTAATGGAGACTTGAGAATCAGGTTTGAGGAAAGGGTCTGAAAATCATCGATTTAATAATAACTTGTCCAATTATGAAGAAACAATTTTCAGTTATAGCTATTATTTACCATATATGTCGAAAAAGACATGATACTTCAAAAAAAGATTTAATTTCTAGTGAAATATATGATTCATGTTATGAATCACAACACTAATTTAATTTATCATAAAAATGTGAAATATGAAATCCCACAGAGTCTTCACTTCTATAAATGTGATTCCAGGCAATCCAACAATGATGAGAGTGATTGAAAAGATGATATTTCTGATACACATTCCCCTATTAAGTATTGATTAACAACATGTCTTACAAGTGATAATAACCATATTCGTTCATGTATAATCCCACTCCAAATAAAGTTATTGATTCCCACATTTGTGTTCTAGATTAATACTATTAAAAATTTATATACCATAAATGTGTAGTCCAATTTGAAAATAATAATAGGCTTTACCAGACTAATCTTATCATCCATAGATAACCTCTTTCCCTTTAACAACTATCCTTTACCAAATCAATCGTATGTGATCAAAAAAATAATAATAATGGTATCAATAAAAATATATCTTGTGAAGTAAAAATAAAGTTTTTTTATCAGCATTTAATGTTAATATTCCCAAGAAATATATTGAAAACAATTTTTAGGAAAAAATTATTTTTTTATTTTGAAAAAATGTAAATAAATTCATTAAAGATCACTTTTTAATTTTTTTAAAAACTTTTAACATTTTAAAAATTAAAATTTCTCTACAAGTAAATGGTATATGGTAAATAAATAAATTTCATACTAGGTAAACTGAATATTCATTTTTCATAGTAAAAAAGTTACAAAAATGATTTATTTTAAAACAGTTAAGAAGGTTCTATAAAACAAAATTGTTAACTAAAAAAGGGTAAAAATTTATTTAGTAAATCATTTATTATGGTTAAATTGTTTTTAAACCTTTTTAGAAAATTTGGTTTTTAGTGAAAAACATTTCCCCTGAATAAATAACGAAATGAAGTTGGGTTTTCTTACAAATATTTTATAAAATATTCTATATAAAAAATGGACAAAATGGTACCATTACTTGAAAAGCCAATGAATAACTAGAATATATTAAAAATAATGGTTTTGTTCAACAATTATCCAATGATTTACTGCAATGAAATTTCAAGTGAAAATTATCTTGAATAAAAAGAGAATGTGAAGAAAACCCTTGAAAAGATTGTAATATTGATATGATAATAAATCAATAAATATATTATGTGTGTAAAATTTAATTCCACCTAGAAAAGTCAAATAAAATAATATATAGTTAAAATTTATTATAAAAATAATCATAATATATTAATTATAATAGGGAAGTAATATAAGCCAAAGAAAATAAATTAGGTTGTGAAATTTTTTTCCACTTTGTAAAACATAATTTAATTACACATTAATGAAATAATTCAATTAAAAACCCAAAATATAATGAATAAGGAATGAATCAGGATACTATTTTTCATAGTGGTAGTATTTACACAATATATATGAAATTATGTGCACAATAATGAAATATGTGTCAAATAATTGAAATTGAGAAAAATTCACTTATTTCACGGTAACTTTTGTATTATTATCCCTGTGAAAGAAATAATTTCAAATTAAATTATTAATACATTTATGAAAAAATTATTCATGATATAAAATAAACTAATAGAGATATATAAACTATAAAAAATAAATAAAATGGTGATAATGATGTATGCCTCACATAATAAAAAGTGTGACAAAAACCTCTAACAATTTTATTCCATTCGGATGAACATTAATTAACTTATTTTACAATTGTTTTGAACATGTTAATAATTTACATAATAAACCTAATAAAATTTATAATATCATATATAAACATATTTTAATATATTATTTCCCGTTTGTTAATAATCATTCATCATTTTTACTATTTCTATTGTTAACTGACAAGTTTGTCAGGTATGTTTTAACAAGTTAATTTTTTGTTTCTATTACTTAGATCATTATTTTATCATATATAGAATTTAAAAAATGATTTAAAAATTATATATATCAATTATACATGTGTTTATAATAATCCACTTTGGTTTTATATAATTAATTAAATGTACCATTCATCGAGACAGTCAGTCGTATGTATGAATGAACAAAACATTCATTTCTTTGTCAAATTTTAAAAATAATGAAAATTAAATGATATATATGTAAATTTAAATTTAATTCAAGTATAAAAATTATTTTATATATGTCACATATTATTATTAGAATCATCCTTTATAAATTCTATGTATAGTGTGAACAAATCACATCGCTTTGAGGAGGAAATTATCTACACTTTCAAAAACGATGTTATCATATTCCAACAAAATGAAAACCATGAGTGAATGATTAATATATAAAATTTCAAAAATAATAATTAAATTATTAATATCATGTATAAACTATGTTTTCATTATAATATAAAACATTATATGTGGTCATAGAAAAAGGAACAATCGTCATTTTCCATGGCGGTAGTTCTATATACTCCAATGGTAAATTCGTTACCCATTAGGTGGAAGTGAGCGTAACTTTATATAAAATAATTAATTTAACAAAATAATAGTATATTTAATATACTAATGTTATTTTATAAACATTTAATAACTATGGTTGTGGGGATGGATAATGGAAATTAATCAAAAGAGATTCAGAAAGGGTGTTACCTTTTCCTTGGGTAACACCTTTTTGTTTCTACCAAATGGATTACATGGATGGATTTATACCAAAATTTAAAACTGAATAATTTGTGTATATATATTGAGGAGATATTTTGATAGATCATGGTCGATACAAAGTGTCTTTAGGGGTGTGAGGTTGTGGGAGGGGTGAGTGTCTTTTTATAGTGTGGGGGGGGAGTGAGATTATTATAAATTTTTTAAAATGGAATTCCACCCATGTGTTTATAGAGAATGTTGCTCAAATAGTGGTAAGAATTATATTAAAGGGAGTATAGGGTATAAATATTTTCTGATAATTGATTTCGGAAACGTTTCTAGGCCATTTTGGCCCTTTTTTTATGGTTTAGTCCATTTTTAATCAAAATATTCTTGTAATTACTATAAATTATTTTAACCACTTTTATTAATATTTTTCCACAAAAACTAAGTTAAAAATATTTTTAATTTTAATTTATGATTATTAAAAATATTTAATCCATATTACCATATTTAAATCATATAATAAGAAGAAATTAATTTAAATTAAATCAGGTAGTCAAGATGAAAAATTGGGGTTTTAATGTAAAGTTTCTATCATTTTCTTGGTTTTTATATTCCATTTCATATAAAAATTTAATAAAATGACATATATTGGATTAATTAATGAATTATTAATTTAATTAAACAATAAAATCAATAAAAAATATAATTTATCCTTTCAAATATGTTATAAGAAAATGATGTTTTGAATTAAAATTCGGTATTTTCCAGTAGGCATTCAAAAAAGGAAAACTCACTGAAAAATTCCCAAATTTAATTGTAATGTAATTTTGATGTTTATTTATCAAAAATGAATATAATATTTAAATAATAAATATATAAAATATCCAAAAAAATATTTTAAAAAGGATTTCCATTAAATGGCGGTAAAATTACTTATGTTGAAAAATACATTTTTTATGCATAAAAGAATATTTTTATTTATATTTTGCATATAAAGTTATTTGGATGAATATAAGAAATATTTTATTGAATAATATATATATATATATATATATATTTAATATCATACAATACTAGTAATTAATGTATTTTATTAGGATAAAACTTTTTTTATCCATATAACCCATTTTATTATATGGAATTGGTTCATATATTAATTTTTAATAATTCATTTACAAAGGAATTTATTTTATATTTCTGTAAACCATATATTTTTAAAATTTAGTTAATCTAATTTATAAATTCTAATTTAAAATCTAGGTTATATATTATTATATTAAAAATTATTAGTAATATTCAGTAAATATCTATACTGCATGTAATAAAAGTTAACGAAGAAAGTCTTTATTGTGTGTATTGTAAGTCAAATAACTATTTAATGAATTGAAATATGATTAATATTTTTAATTTAATTTAAATAGTAAAAATATTATAAATTATCGAGATATTATCTTCCCCTTCATTCTTCGTGTTGTCTGTCACTCAGAATATTGATTCCGATTTTCTTGCTTTAGAATTTTAGTGTGTTACACTTATGATCGGTTAAAAGTGAATTTTTGTTTTCACGTATCAAAAATTTATTTTCGTTTTTTCATTTAATGAAGTATGTTATGAATTGTAAATAGTTTAATTCTAAACCAATGAATAAAATACTGATGATGAAATAGAAAATTATCAAGTATTTATACTTCTTTGTATTCATAATAAGAGAAATATTTCCTAATATGTAGGAAAAGAATCATGAAAAAAAATTATCTTATTACATTGATATCTGATGAAACATATGATCATTTAACTCATTAATGATTTATGGGTATGAGTCCACTAACATTCTATTGATTATTCACTTTGTTGTGATTAACAACCTGAATCGGTTTCTATAATTATTTATTATTTAAATCCACATATATGTATATCCTTAATTTCTTCCAATATTGTATTAATTAGAAACACATTTATGTGTTAGACCATATGAACGTATTTAATTTGGAATTTCAAAATGTCAAACAGTAGATTACTAAGATCTGGTCTAAAATAAGGAGGACACAATTTATTTATGTTGGGTAGTATGTAACACAGTGAAATAAAAAAAATTATTCTATAATGTATGCGAAACAGAACACTGAGTGTAAATAACTCCTGAAATATATTTCCTTAAATTTAATCTCTTGATTGCTTTTAGAACACACAACCTCAAGTTGAAATGGACTGTAACAAAGTAAAACATTATATCATTGATGTATAATTGTATTTTATGAATATTTCTTGACAAATTATAAAAATCATGGTTATCAATTTATTATATATATAATAAGAATCATTTAATGAAAAAATAAATATTTTCTAAAAAAATATTTTTTTTATAAAAGACGTTTTAGTGCCTCATAGGGTACGTAAATTAAAATTTATTTTATATGAATTTCACAAAATATATTTTATAAGATAAAATTGAAATTTTTAATCATAATATCAAAAATATATCTGGGTTAATGTTTGGTATTTTTCAAAAATATTTATATGTTCAATTAGTAGAAAAATATACTGAATTTTAATTGAAAACTTATTTCTCATTTAAATTATTTATGATGTAAAATTATATTCTTAAATGGATATAAAGGCACATTATTTCAATTATATATCTATTAAATCAATTTGGGTCACTATAATAATTTTCATACTGAATTTGGATATAATAACATTATAAACATTTGAACACTTTCTCATCGAAAATCACTTTTATCTATACTTTTTTTAGATTACTTATAAATTAAATTTTTACAATTATTTAAATTGAATTTCGAAAAATGTATTCCATTTTTCGAATCTAAATTA
This sequence comes from Viscum album, assembly GCA_963277665.1. Lineage (NCBI taxonomy): Eukaryota > Viridiplantae > Streptophyta > Magnoliopsida > Santalales > Viscaceae > Viscum > Viscum album. The sequence goes on from OY728140.1 coordinate 662,621,228, forward strand.
TATATTTATATAGTAATTTCGAATGATTTTTTGAGAAAAATTAACATTGAAAGAAGTAAAAATTATTTTTCGTGATTAAGGTAAAAATGGATTAAATAAATGTTTAAATGACATTATAAGGATTAAAATGATGAAAAACATGTCTAAAATATATTTTATGGAACTATTTATACCATATATTTTATAATTATAGATAATACTCAATTTTGGACCTCTTTTCCTATAAAAAACATGGCTACACCTTTGCTTCCAATAAACAAAAACTATGACACTCACCTCACTTTCAAAAGGCCACCCTTCTTCTCTATTCATAACACATTTAAACCATTTCTTTCAATTAATAAAATATATAATATCTTTCAAAATTACATAATATAAAACCATAATTTTTATTTTTTTTATAAATCCTTCGTACGATGCAATTTTGGGAATCCTTAGAAGGTTTCCCATGGAATATGAAATGTTCTTCAACCTGAATTTGTATTTTATTTTTTCCTCCACCTATTTCAATTATTGATAAAAAATTATTATATAATAAAATAAGTATCTTATATATACTAAGAATTTTTTATGTCAATGTAATTATCTACATCCATTTCGACTTCCATTGAATGTGATTTGAAGTCATCATTATTGCGTATTGCAGACTACCGCATTGCAGAATAATGACATTTGTTGTTTCTATCACCACCTGTCAAAGTTGGGTTTCATGAGGAATTTAAAGTATATATATGATATGTATTAGAAAATTATTCTTATATTGTCATTATAATATATATATATATATATATATATATTACTATCCAATTCGTAGGGGTTATGATAACATCACTCGTATGCATGGCAGACTACCTGCCCACAAAGAGATGTGATTCATTTTCACTAACATTTATCATTGAATGTAATATGGATGATATTAATAAATATATTATATATATAAGATAATTATGATAGTAATGAAATATTTATAATTAAAATAAGATAATATATATCATTTTATTTCCTACATAATTACTCACCTAAATATGGTAACATCATTCCTGTATGCGTCGACCAACGTCATCATGAAAGCGATGTGACTATATTTTTATCACCACATCACATGGATTTTATCTACATGTATATTTTAAGAAATAACATGGTATCTATTATATTATTATTCTTAAAATATAAAAATCTACATTCCAACCTTCCATAATGATCATTGAAAATGTTACTCATGCAGACATACATCTTAACCTCTCAATGATCATAACATAATTAATTCCTCACAGCCATATTTAATTATTGGTTTTGAAAGAATTTTTTATTACTAAATAGGGAATTATTTCATTATTTTTATTCTGTATATAATGAATAAATGTAATATGGAAAAGAGCCAGATCTTTTATGACTAATCATGAATGAGAAAAAAATCGAAAATAACACTTGAAACAATGAAATTAATGAATTATTATTAACAAATTGGAGATAATATATTATAAAAAGATCAGATATGATCGTATAAAGTATATTGTTTCTTTTTTATAAGTTAATAACATATTTAAATCAACTATACATGTGGTTAAATCATGTTCAATGAAAAGGAATCATAATGTAAGGGATTATGTATCAATTTCCATTCATTAGGGCACACTTGTATGTTATGCACCAATTTATTTGATTTGGTGTATAAATTTACCATTTAATTTTTAATGTCATGAAAATTTAATATTTCAATGTATTTTTAATTTCAATTTTAGTTATTTAATCCATGGGTATTTGACTTACAAATTTACCATGTGGTGGATAATTTCATAACTCAACTACTTTTCATTAGGTTATAGTACTTCTTATCATATATGATATTATTGTTTTATTTCTGAAATTATTTTTGAGTTTATATTGTTTTATTATTTTTTTTACTTTTCATTTTATTGACATAATCAATTCATTGATTAATCCTTACTTCAATATTTGGAATATTTTAAGCATTTATTTCACCATTTCATTTTAATATGGAAAATTTTTAATTGAATTTACATTGATGGAAATAACTTAATAAATGATTACAAGAACTTTTAATTTTATTCTAATTTATTTTTACATTATCCTTTCGGATAAAAATTTCCACTTTAACTATTTTTGAGAAGGTAAAATAATTGAAAACTATTTTAACGAAAATTTTATTTCATTTAAATATTTCGACATAAATCAATTTTCATTGATTTTTTTTCTAAAAAATAATTTAATAAATAATTTACACTTTTTATAAATGATTTTAATGAATAAATGTTTACCCATTGAGACATTTTTGTAATTTTTGTAATTGTAATCATCATGTAATTTCAAAAAAATGCTCATTTAGCATTAACTGAAAAATTGAAAGGAATATTATTTTTATATGTAAAACACGAATATAATTTCTAGCAAATATGACCCCTCTAATGTTTCAAATATTATTTTATATGTTTCAAAGGTTATTTTAAAATATATTTTTTCAATTGTTTTGTGAAATTATAGTTTTTAAAGGTTATTTTCAAAATGAAACTGATATTTTCTTCAAGGATGTTTTTAATGATAAATTTTTGGTAATTCTATTTATCAATGACAAATAACCATTATTCTTTATCCAATGGGTATAAATTATATTGACACCGTCCTTATTATTTCTTTGGGAGGGTTGCAATCATTTTGACAAAGAATGTTAATGAAATTGATTCATTCTTTCAATGTTTTAGTCATTAACATTCCTAGGAATAATTCATTGTCCACTAAATATTAAATTTCTTCTAAATATCCATATTTTTTTATCAGGTATATATTTAATGTGTAAAATGTATATCATTTCTCCAAAAAAATTTAAACATTTAAAGTTATTTTTTTATTTAGGGAAATTTTGATAAATCCATATTCCTTACTCTATACAAATATTTAATGACAATGAATATTGTTCATTAATTAAATTGATTACTCAATATACGATGAATTATTCCGGCATTCAAACAGATGTGGGGAAAGGTTATATATTTACCCCATATGAATTAGTTGTATTAAAATTTGAATTAGTAAGGTAGCATGAAATTATTTTTACAAAATAAATGAGTTTATATGAAGTAGTTTTAAAAGCTATTGTGAAAGGTATTGATAGTACAGGTATCAAGTCCCTATGACATGACATCTAATAATTTAGCATTACCTTCATTCATAATTTAGTAATTATTATCCAATATATTTTTCCCTAAATTTTTCGACAAATTCATTTATTATAATCTATTGATTAAATGAATGGATTTTATAATTATTTACCTTTCCATATTGATTATACTTTAACCTGTTTTGATAGTCATGTAGCTAATTAAATGGATTATGTTTTTAGTTTTTAACTTCATATATTCATTATTAACCATTATAATTTCATCTTGATCTTATCTCTTAATGTAATTCCTTCTTAGTTAATTTATTACATGGAATGTGTCTACAATTATGTACCTTACCATATTAATTATTTATATTGGTCATGATTTCTTCCATTGAATTGAATCATTAATGAGCATTTGTGATCACCCTTCTTTTGTTTCAATTTTTAAAAATCTATTTAGTGTACAATATTTAATATGTAAGGATATGATATAGTGAATAATTATATTCAAAAGAAAAAATGTGTTAAAATTTATGTTTTCAAATATAATATAAGAATCATGTATCTATCAAGTTTACCAGGACTACTAAACTATCCGGTCCATCGGGATAACACTCCAGGTATATTTTGTCAATGTAATAAAGGCACCATCTCCAGGTTACTGGTTTTTTGGGCCATTACATTTGTTACCATATGGATTATTAATAAAATAATTTTGAATTATATTTAAGGAAATGAGGATTTAATATCATAAACCTAAGACACAGTTTGAGAAATATTATTGAGGAACTTCCTAGTGTTTAGGTAAGGTAGTTCTTTTTTGGTTTTTTCAAGAAATACATCTCTGTCTAGATACTAAATGTGGATGTCGTTCTTACATAGATGTACATAGGGTTAATAATATAGAAATGTGTGAATATTGAATTACTCGATTGTCACTTATTTCAAGATAATGGGACTTACTATGCACATGGTTAGGCACTCCAAAGAGATAATCTTAGAAAAATTCCGATTATCTTTAGAAACCATTATGAATGATTTGAATACATGATTAAAAATAAAAAAGTTGGTTAATACTATTTATCTAATATTAAAAAGTAGGTGTCTCCAAGGAGTGGGAATATTTATTATTTGTGGAAAAGTAGGGTATAACGTAATGAATTTAAAATAAAAAATGAATATTATGATGGAAGGAAATAAACTTCTCCACAGATATCGATTTATATTTCATTATATAAAATGTGGAGAAAATAAGAATTATCTTTTTCCATTATATTTTATATTGTTTAAAACATATCATTAAGTACCTGTGTTTTAATAAAAATGATAAAGTATTTTTTTATTAGGATTTTATAATTAAATTTAATAAGTATTCAATCAATGCTTTTTTGGTTATAATAATCATGAATGATGTAATGATTTTTCTAAATTTTTAGAATCATTTTGTATCCATTAAATTAAGTGTTTTAGATACCATCATGGGATTATAGGTTCAACATTTATTATATGCTAAAAGTATTAAACATCCCTTTTTAGGGTTTACCTGATGGGATTCAACCGATATTAAGGATATTTTTGGAAACAATTATGGAAGCTATATGTTTTTTTGAAAAATATAATATATGAATTATGTTTTAGAGTTTATTACCATGTGTTTAAATTTATTCGTAACATTTATGGTTTATATGACCATTAATTACATTGTAATAGTGGTCTAATTATATTATTTGATTTTGTAAAAAAGGTGTTTTATTGAAAAAAGTAGTAAAATCATTCTTCAGTGATTAATTTTATTTCAAGTATGTACAACCTATTTTTTAGAAAATTATAGAAAATATATAAATAGAGTTTAGAAAAATAAAAACATGAATCTGGGTGAAACTCCTTCAAAAGTGGCAAGGTCACTGGGCCTAAATTCATGATTGAAGGATGACTTAATATATACACATTAAATATGAACCAGTTGTGTTTCTATTGAGGTTAATAAATTAATGTATTATATAGGATAAATTTTTCTAACTATATATATATTTTAATATAGGTAGAAACATATGAAAATGGTTGTCACTCCTCTCGGGATATTATGATCCATTGAAAGTAAATATAAATTTTTCTTGAAAAGAATTATTTTTGAAAATTCATTTCATGGAGTATGTGATGAATTGGAAATTGATTAATGAAAAAAATATATCAAATAGCTATTATGAAATAGAAATATACTATTTAAGTATATTTTATTATATTTTTTTAAATTAAAATAATTCCTCTACATTTGGGAAATTTTCTTGGAATTTTTTTATTCTTTTTCATTCATGACTATTAAATGTTATAGTTCTTTAAATTATCATATATTTATGGTCTTGAAGCCCTTAACTTTTCATCGATCATTAAATTTCTTATGACCAATGACCTGAATCACCCACTATATCTATTTAAAATTTTCTTCTATGTCCATATCTTGAAATGACACAAATATTCCCTTAATTAGAAACCAATTTTTGACATATCCCATATGAAATTTGTTTCTTACCAATATCTAATTTACTGGACATTTTTTAATACTTATTATGTTTTGGGATTTTTAAAAAACATATTTCAAAATGATAAACACATTATTATAGATATCAAATTGAAAATTAGAAGGAATCCATTTATTTAACATGTGGATAATGTGACACCCAAAATTTATAAAATAATAACATCATATTTGGATCTTTATGCGAAATGAAACTTATAGCTTAAACAGACCACAGAATTTATATTTTTTACTTTAATCCCTTGGATAGCATATAGAAAACACAATGTGGAGTCAGAATTATCTAGAATACGAGAAACAGTTAAACCCTTGAGGTTAAATTAGTGATTATGAATATAAAAAAATATGTTAAGAACATTATTTTCATCTACTTATTAGTAAAAAATTAACAATTATTTAAATTTGAAAGAATTATTTTCAAAAAAACTGCGTTCTTTCAAAAAGATGGTTTCGTCACAATTTAGATATATAATTTTAATTTATTTTTTAAAACATTTTTAAAATTTATTATAATTTTATAAATAATAATATCTACAATTCCTTTGGGTAAATTTTTTAGATTTTTATATAATGTTTATTTTTTGATGAATATTAAAAAATACTAAATTTTAATTGAAAATTTACTTTTCATTTAAGATATTAAAAATGTAAAATTATATTTTGAATTAGTTTAAAAGTAATATTAGTTGAATTATATATTGATTATTCTAAATTAAGTCAATTTAATCATTTCTATTTTTAATTATTTTATAAAAACTATGAAATGTTTTTTACATTTTTTCTTTGATTACTCATTTTCTTGTAAGGTATGTTGATTGATTCTAAATTAAATTTTATGTTGAATCATCCCAGATATTATAGTATGCCAATTACAGATAAGATAATAACATGGCGCAATTTATATTCCCAATCACCTTGGGTTTTCAACTAGAACCAAGAATCCAAAAATAAAAATGTGTGACCATTTTCCATATAAATAGTGGAAGATAGATAAACAGGTTAGTATATTCAGTACCCCAAAATAGAAAATGTACTATAATGTCAATCATGTGAAGAAAAGAATAGTAAATAATTAATGTACTATTAGAACAATATAAACAACCCATGTATCAACAGACACAACCCCCAATACTATGGACCAATAACCACTACCACCTCCATAAGAAGCTTTCACTTTTCTCTAACTTGGAAGAAGGAAATCTATAAAAACCCAAAGTAAAAGGAATATTGTGACATAACATCCCAAAAGGATCTCAAAAAGTTTTCCCTAATAATATTCCCTAACAAATAAACCAAATCATGCTCTCAATTTTAAAAAAAATGCATGGGAGTAAAATCGACAATTTAAAACAAAATGTGATTTTCATTTCAAATGATTGATGCATTTAAAAGGATAGATTAAGTAATAATTTTATATAATATAGTATATATAAATAACTGGAAATGAGTATATAAGTTTCAAAATCCAATGAAAATACGTCAATGTGAACCCAAAAATTAACATTGTTATCTTCCCAATGGTATGATAATACCATGATATAGGATCCTTAAACACAAATATATAGGATCACAGTAATGTGCTCACACATTCCTCAGGCAAAGGAAAAATAATACCCATCAACATCCCAGATGGTATAATATATGCTAAACTATATTTATGTTTTTCTTTTTTATTTTTCAATTCATTTATAAGGAATTACCATCCTTGTTTGTTTGTCCAAAATAACCCACTAGCTACTGAGGCTCACATTTTCTCAAGTAATGAATCAATAATAGAAAACTTATCTCAAAATAGTTTAAAATACAATCACCCCATTTCCAATTTCAATATTATAATATCAATTTAAAATAAATGAAAATGGTTTTTATTCAATTTAGTCCCTTTTCGAGATTAAACCATACATATATTCTTATCAAATCATTTTAATCCATTTTTCTCAAAATCAATTCACAAATCAATTTATAAATTCCATTAAATCAAATCACATCCAAAATTCATGCCAAATCAATTAAATTCCAATTTTCTATCTAATAGAGATTTAATAATTAAATTGAATGTAATATAATATAAATCAAGAAAATAAAGGGTTTATTACAAGGAAAATATGAACGGATCAACCAAACATTAATCCCAGTTTCACGAAACTCAACACCCGTAGCTGGAATTGCCAATGATGAATGAAGAAAACAGAGATCTATAAATCAAACCTAGATTAAAGATCTAAATAAAATTATATAATATCTATAATTATAAATTTTATTAAAAAATCCCTATGGAGGATATATAAAGAGATAATGACATAAATAACAATAGATGTTTACTTACTAGAGAGGATTCAAATGAGGTTCTCCATGCATCGAGAAAACTTTAAAGTGGGTCTTCATGGACCTAATGAAATAGGATTTTGTAATACCCCATGTTAGGATCATGCAAGAGGTATAAAAGGGGGTTAGTATTTTTTTAATTATGTTTTGAAAATAAAAAATTAAAATGCAGACAATTATCTACCCCTGGCTACACAGATTGTCAAACTATATGCCCAAACCATGTTCCCCATTGATGGGGTTCATGGTTTTAACTTTGTTGAAGAATATTTTATAAAACTGTATGCCAACAATTTAAACTCCCAATATATGGGTTTTCTTTATTTACATAGGGTGGTTGAACAGTTCTGTAAAATCATTCACCAAACATACACCTCATGAAAATTTCAAAAAGGTTCAACATTTCACTCAAAGTAACATGAGATGAATCAAAACCAAAGCATTATTAAAAAATTGGGTAAAGGAGTACCTACATATAGTAATGAGCTGTTACAACCTCCCCATCATATGTACTTTTTTCCCCATAAAGCCTATCAAGAAGCATCGAGATAAAAAATAAGAGTCCATTTCTCTCTTATTGGTGTATCTCTCTCCCCTATATAACGGGTATGAGAACTTTGTGGCAATGTTTACACTCCATAGTAAGGTAAAAATATTATGAATAAATCCTATGGAAATTTCAATTATCAATTCTGAAGGTAAATGATTTAAAAGGGATAAAGTTCAATGGACCTACACAGAACACCTACACCTCCAGAAAACCAGTGCATGTTCTTGTCATATAACCTAGTTCATAGCCACAACTCAATATACCTATGAATATATATAATTTCTATACACCTATAGTGAGGATCTAAGATGTAAAGCTACAAGACCGACCTCTGTGGACAACATATTTATAACTATCCCCCTTAGTTTCATAATATAGTACCCTTGGGATCCCCATTTGAGGACTAAAAAAAGTAAAAAGAACACTTAAACCTCCCATTGCATAGATATTTTACCCAGGTCCCATAATTAATCTTATGTTTCTCTCTAAAACAAGTGAGAATAAACAATTCTATTTTATAAGCTTGTTTGAAATCATTTCAGAGTTTGAAACCCAAAATACATGAGTAAAGAACTTTCTTCTATGATGAAGAAGCTACCCACGCAATGATTATTTCTTGATGGCCAACGTGGGGCTCTTCCAATGACCCAATAGGAGACCTGAGGTGTTTATATTTAAATCTCACCCAAAATTTTCATTCTTGGTAGTCCTTTTTAATATGTAATTGGCTTTATTATCCCTTGTTAATCATTTTTATTCATTCCTAGGACTTGTGTGGAACATCTATGGGACATACCAACGTGGTAGAGCTACGCCACATAACTACACCCTGGACCTACACATATCACCTTGAAATCCCTCTTCAATGCCACTCATAGAATTTCATCTCCTTCCTTGATTCCCTTATCTTAAAGGGACTATGTTGAAGCCTCCACCAAATCCTCCAGACTTATCAAACCTTTGGGAAAGGCATATGAGCGTGTCTACCATTGGAGTATGTATATCTACAGTCATAGGTTTTCCACATTTGTATTATAAGGGAGTCAGGCTCCTTGAGATTTATTTCAGTATATATATCTAATGTCACATGGACCCAGACTTTATTGAGAGTTTTGGTACATTCTTAGTATTGGATTTTGGGGATATGCCTCTTTCCTCCACTTTTTGTCTCTAAGAATTTGTGCCTTCGGTTCCCAATAGGAAGATTAAGGATCAAACTTGATTTTCCATTCAACAAAAGAAAAATCTCTCAAATCTACTAGGACCCATTCCTAGTAATCCCTCCTACTGTAATACCCTAGTCTTTCGGGCTGGTCCCAATGACCATTTACTTCATTTCATATTGAAGGGTTCGTTTCTCCACACCCTCACGCACTATCACCTTGGATTCTTTCTCCATAGGCCCAACATCTTCTATCCACAAAGGAGAAAGTGTGTTCCTTTGTTAAATATTTCACATACTAATGTTTCTCACACTGACACGGACTCACATGGGATTAGAGGTCTGAAATGATCACGGCATCTGTACAATGTAATCCTTATCTTGAGTTATGAGAACTCTAATTCCCACTAAAATTGGGATACGTAGGAATCCTTCACTTGGGGACCTAGATCGATATCCTCTTCATGAATCCATCCTTAATTCCATTAATTAGGGAACCCTCCTTAGGAGTAAGCCCCAAATTAGCCCCCCCCCCCCAAATCTCCATGTGTTAAGACATATCTCGTGGACCATTTTACAAGGGATTCCTCTTTTGGACTACGCCCCCAACTTATTTCTGTAAAAGTGTCACAGACCCCTGTGGGAATTACTAAACAACATGGGATTAGATTCCCATCCGAGTGGGATACATATGGGGATTACCAGAGGATCAAACACAACAGTTCCAATATACCCACTTATTTCCGGTTTATAATCCCTAATAGTGTCTAATATAACCTGGAAACTCATGTCATTTCTAGGTTCCTTATACTTCTTTGGCATAATTCCCACATGAAGTTTGGTCTAACAACCTTCAACATAGATGTCAGTACCAAATGACATTAAACTATACATTTAGGTAATTGCAATATGACCTTAAAAGTTATGATGTGTCCCATGAAGTAACACTAATCTACGAGGGTTCGGATTCCGTTCACAAGGATATGTAGGTAGCCTATTTATTGGTAGGATACAATCATAAAAAAAACTTTTATCGACCAAGATGACCATAAATTACATAGATCCCAACATAGTGGATTAAAAACCAGCATCATCATAACAATGAATAAAAGGTTCTCTAAGTAGTATATAATAGGATAACATTTATAGATATCCCCTAATACATACAGATATCTCTGTTAATGATGAACCCCAAATACCAATGGATGATTCTAAAATTTTACACATGCTAATAATTGATTTCAAATTTCAAGGAAAACCTATGTTATACTTGGTAAATTAATAAGGAGTCATGAACATATCTTAAATATATAAGAGAGATATAGATTAGTTAATAATCTCCCCCAAAGGGTGTGATGAGCAAAACCTCCATCCTCTCAACCAATGTGATTTATTCAGTATCATATGTCTAAACCTAATGAATGTTTGCCTTTGGAAAGCATGACCCTTTGGATACAAAACCATTTATTTTTTAAACTTTCATAATTAAATCTATTGGAAGCCATCCAAAAGTTGTGATTCTAGAACAGTGCACATGTTTTGGGGGAAAAAAATAATGCTGAACCCAATATGAATACTTAACCGAGTAAATAGGATAACTGATTCAAAATGCTATAAAATAGACGATTGGTTATTCTTTGTGAGACAATTTTTTTTCACCCATAAAAAACAAAGAATAGTTATTGCTTAGTATATGCTTATCGATGTTGATAGTATTACCCATATGTTATACCCCTATCAATTGAAAAAGGAGGCCAAGCAAGGGAATCAATCAATCAAGTTTTCATCTAAGAGATATTTCTTTAATGGATTTCATTTTTAGTATTTTTCATATATAAATGAAATTTCATCTCAAGAAATCCTTTTATTACAAATGGAATTCATCAGGATTTCCCACTTGAATGCCTCAGTTTCTTCTCAAGATGAATAACCATCCTCTTGAAAGATGGCATCACAAACTATGCATCTTTATCATTGGGTCTCCAATACATTGGTTTGAGTGTAGCATTTACACGGTACTATACCGACCATGGAGGCCTCCCGAAAGGCCCTCCAAATCCTGAAGAATACTCGATCGTCAAGTCAATGATGACTAGTGGTTTAGAAGCAGACAATGCCAACCACCATCTTCAACTATTTTATGAGTTTATCCCCAGAATGAAATCACATAACCCTCCCATATTCCCAAGAGGTCGGACAAGGGGCCATCCAAGGCCTCGTCCTTAAGACATAAGGGTCCATCATAAGGGCTCCTATTAACAGTCACATCCACCAATATCACATGGAAGAAAACACTCAACATTATGAGGGTGTTATCTTTAGTTATCTTTCCCATTTCCCTCAAAGACAAACATGATAAACAAAGAACCAGGGAAAATAATTTGTCAACATGGAGTAGGTGCTTATGTTTTCCACCTTCAGTGTAGTCCAACAACCTAACTATGTGGAAATAAATAAACGGGATCATACACCTGCCTACCATAATTCTTCTAGACATCAATCTCATCTGGCGGCACAAGAATATTCCCGTTGTTCAAATAATTTAGTGTACTGCAACCATGCACCTACACCTACATGAAATATATAATATAGTCAGAAATCTCATCTAGATGAATTCAAGGATGGATGTCCATAAAATGTAGTGATAACTTGTAAGCAGGAGCATACAACTTTCATCACTCACTAGTCCTTCCGGTAGTCTCATCTATCAGTATTGAAATAATTCCACTGACCATGCTTGGTGGAAAATAGTCAGTAGTCACATTCACCTACCAGCACCTATCATGATTAACAATAGTCTCATTTGGCAGCACTTGAAGAAGCCAATCAGAATGCTCCAATAATAAACATGTGTCAGACTAGGTAGAATCAACTCTCTACTCACACACATGAGTATTGTCAATATCCACTGATAAGAAAGGGAGGACATGAGACAATATATTCACATAGTTGAAAAACAGATTGGACATATATTTTCATTCTGGATACTGAAGTCACCAAACACATTTAGGAAATGGTGAAAAGGAGTACTCAAACTCATACCCATATCCTTGAATCCTGTTAGATTATCATAATGAAAACCAAAATAATACTAGATGGACATACATGTAATTATATCACCACACCTGGTATGAAACATCATTAGGCCATATCATAGTAGATACATACCACTCTTCCAATCTATGAGGTTTATAGGGCATACTCTCCTATATCATACATGCAACTAGATCTAGAACACACACCCTTTCCAATTAGATATAATCATCATATTCCGATGAACACTAAAAGGAATAAATATACACTTGGTCATGACAACCACTTCTCCCAAAAACTGATCACAATTATATGTAAGATACTATCTATGATGAAGTCTCACTAAGAACAGTTGTAAAATCAAGTGTCAATCTTAGATCTGGACCCTCTTTATGCTGGTGTTATTGAATCCCTTAGACACCTATCTATTGCAACTCAGGATCCTACCCTCCAATTAAGAATTTATGGGATTAGTGGCAATAATTATCAAGTTCCCCATCAGACACATTATCATGAAGGCTTGCTTCATGACACTTCGATCAATCTAGAGACTCTATATCTAAATGAAAGCTGCGAAAAACCTCGGTGTGGCAAGATGAACAAGGAGAAAGATGATTTATCCCTTTTGGTAATAAACCATGGTTGTTCTCCCCTTGGTGTAATTTGATGTGAATATTCTCTCCATATTAGTGTTTCATATTGTCATGATAATTTTCCAATTGAAAATGTAGTGATGAGAAATCCGTACTTACACAAGGAAGATTCCAACATATGTCCAGTCATGTCCAATTCCTTGTTACTAATAGGTGAAATACTTTCTTAACCAAAAGGGAACACATGTAGAAATTCATTCTTCAAACCTCCATTGGGTTATTTGCTTTGTAATATAGAAGTGGAAAAAATAGACAATCCAATTTATTGTGATAAAACAATTGAGAAGCATCTACTCCAGTCAGATGAAGTTGAGAAACCTCTAGAAAAATATGAGGAGGATATGTTGAATATGAGAAGAAAATGTCTAAAGTTGAAATACAATTCATGTTCTACCCTTTGGAAACCTCTCAATACAACCTTCCATAATTAGTTTCATAAGAATATATTCAGGATATCTTCCTCAACATATAGAAGAATATTCATCATCTAAAAGCCACTATTTTATCATAGGATGAATAACAAAGACATGTTATGGTAATAGAAGAGTTACAGTTACAAATTGACACGGCATCTCTTCCGGTTACATGAAATCCAATGGTCGAAAAGAAAAAAGTATCTCTTAAATGAGCATGACTCAATACATTAATGAAGTCAAAAAAATTGATTTTGGAAACCCCATATGGTGTTCATATCAAAGGATGGGGTGGAACACAGAGCATTTCCTTTCACTACACTCAAAAATCCATGATTCCCATCAAAAGAGGCCTCATGAAATGTTATTGCCTCATGCTGTCTACAAAAAATAAAATCTTCTTATGACCCAAGAAATTATCAGCAAGAACATGACTTGATCCGGTTTCACCAATGTCAAGCCCAAAGATAAAAATCCATCAAGATACATTTACCTCATGCACTACAGATCAATAAGTAGGCTTCCTACATAAAGGATTTCATCCATCATATTGCAGACATGTTTGAAATAGAAAAATGTTATTCCAAAAAATTCAATTTAAGTGGTTTTTAGATAATGCCCCAACCAATGTTTCTATAAGAAATTGTAAAATAAAAAGATCAGTTCTGTTGATATTATCTATAAATGTTCATGAACCACCCCATCCTATAGGACTAGGGGTTTTTTAACCCAACCTCTAAATTAAGTAAACATGATTTATGGCATTGAAGAAGAATAGAAAAACCATCCTTCAAGGATAGGGGATTTTTCACCTCCACAATACCTTCATTAGATGATGTTAGTTTTCTACCGATTAGGGATGAATATATGAAGTTAACGCAAAATTGCACTATCCTATTGTTCCCTTCAGGTTACTATCTTTCGAACAGTTCCCATGAAATCACCATTTAGAAGAAAAGGTCTCATATAGGGAATAGAAGGAGGAGATCTTACAAAGATACTGACATAATTCTATCAATGCATTATGCATCGGTGAATGTCATTAATTCCATTATGAATATCCTTCAAAAAATGTGTGTAGTTCAGGGGAGTTATAGGATGATGTTTTTATTGATAATTTGTTACACTCTAATGAAAATGAAGAGGTGTGTGTACCCTAAATCAGAGGAATTCACAAAATCAAGGTATTCCCTCATGTAACCAACTCCTACCTCTTTGAAAGGTATCTAAAAAGGGGAATGGTAACGGAAATATCATGTCTGAATTTTCCACTAGATAAGGTCAATATATTTCTTTTAATGAATGATTTTCCCAAGAAAAGGATGAGATTAAAGAGTTGAATAGATTATATGCAGAGTTATTCTGAAGGATTATGCCTGTTAGACATGCTCGACAAGAAGATCCTCATCATCCACCTCTATTAGTAACTCTATATCTCATAGGGTTTTTTTGAAACTATAGATGTGGGTAATGAAATCATTTTGTTGTGTACAAAGCCAGAACAAGATCAAACATATATTTATAGGATTTTCCCCATGGTGTATCAATGTAAAATACTGGTCATGCCACCACTAGTAGTTTTTCCAGTATTCACGCTAGTTTAGGATCCTACTCATATACCAGTACTAGTCCTAACTCATCCAGATATTCCACAAATTATTATGAATACAATTGAGGAGTTGACAACTAAATTTGAATCTATGAAATAATGGCGTACACTGGTACAAAAAAAACGAGGGTTTACCCTAAATCTATAGATCTGATCCCCCCATATTACATTTTTAATACCAAATTTCAAATATTTAATGGTTTTGGAGATCCATAGAATAACATAACACATTTTTTTCTCACTACGATCCCATGATGGGGACCCCTCAATAGAAAGAGTCAGTAAAGATTATATGTTTTGTGCAATTACTACAGGAGTCGACCATAGACTCGTACAATCACGATCAATAACTGGATGGGAAAATATCAGTGAGAAATTCCTTTTCCAATTCAACTCAATGATGTAGAAGAACTCATTATTTGATTATACAAAACCCACACATCCAGAAAATGAAAGAGTGTCAGATTTCATTGACCGATGTAAAATAATACCTTATTCCTTAATCATACCACTCCCTCATGAAGAGTTGCAGCCAATTTGTGTGTAAAATATCTATGATGAGCTACATACTCTATTAATCCCCATGAAATACACAGTAGGGTTTTGAGGCTTTTCATCAATCATCAAACAAGTATATAATTCCATTATGGAAACCAAAGCTATTTCTTGTGTAATCCAATCAACTATAGTAAGGAAAACATGAATAGAAAAGGTTTCTATAGTTACACTAAAAAAAGATACTATACCTACATCTACTTCAAATCCATCATCATACCATAAGCTTCCTCATCCAAGGAGTCATAAAATACAACTAATTCTCCCTGATGATCAAAATGATCAGTAGTGAGGATTGTTTTATGAGGTAAAGAACAAGGTCCATTCTTTTCAGAATAAAAATATTCCAGGTTACTTCATTTCACCCATTGAATATAACTTATTATAATTTCCAAGGGCCAAGAAACTGAAAAAATAAGGGGATTAAGACCTCCAAAATTATTTCCTCTTTCATCAAAATATGGGACACACTATTCAAGAGTGTTTTTTCTAGGGTCTCCATCAGTAATTGTTGGAATTTGGAAAAGTGAAATAAAAATGTTCATTATCCCATGTAGCATGTGTTACTACTACGCTTCCAAAAGAATAATTTTAATGGAATAAAGTCAAAAGAAAAAACGATCTATCCTCCAAAGGCCAATATTCATAGAAAAAACAATGTCAGAAGGATTATGAGAATGTATAAGAATACGAACTTCTATAAAGTCAATGATTCTCCATGAATATGGAATATTTAATGCGAACTGTGTGAAAACCATGGGCACCACCCTGCCAAATGACACAACAAGAACAAACTTGTCAAGAATAATCTTCACTGGATAAGGATTTGATCTTTGATTCTGTCAACATTTTCCACTTAACAGACCCCTAGGAAAATGATGATTTTGGTTATGAGCTGGAATTTCCTATACTTGATCGGAGAACTATGGGAAGAATCCAGGTTTGATGATATAGGGGAATACATAGTATTCTAGAAGCCACTATTTTATTTACTACACTTATCGACCCATTTATGTGGTGAAAACAAGTGGGGGATTCCTTCAGTGGGCTCATCAAGAATAAGGGAACTTTTTTAAACATGATAGGATCAGCCCTGATATGATCATATTTTATGATTTATTAGAGGCTATACCACCTCACACTCAGTTGGTAGATATACCTACTTAGTTTAATCCACCATGACTAGAAGTATTTCCTGCTTCTTCCCCATCATGTGGTTCATCAAAAATTTGAGAATCTACATCAATGGAACCTGAAAAATCGCATCCCGATACCAAAAAACATAGCTCTTTGGAATATAAGTATGACATTTTAAAAAAACTTGCCCATGTACTAGAAATCCTATCAATATTTGATGCTTTAAATCTGTCAAAAGATTTTCAAGAATCACATATTGCATCATTTTCAAGTCCTAAAAAGTTTAAAATATAGGTTGTTGTCGCCGAGGTTTCCCATATAGATAATGATCCGACAAAATTTCATATAATTATATAATTCTTGGATCTAGATGAGGATGATGTTGTACATGGATACATTATACCCTTTAACATATCTGGAATGGTTAAAAATAGAAACATTTGATGAGCCTTCATTGATAATGTCTATGGGGTCAACATCATTCTCATTTGTACACTTAATCCATTACGTCTCACTGAATTGGAAATATCTCCCTCCACCATAATTATTCAAGGTTATGAAAGTAGTATACAAGAACCTCTAGGTGAGATTACAGTCAAAACTCGGTTTGGGGATCTTTCATCTAATTAAAATTTAATTGTTATCTGACAGGACATAGCTTTCAATATTACTGAGGGAAGGCCTCAGCTACATCAACATGCAACCATTCCTTCGTAATATCACCAATGTTTCAAGTATTTCTTCAACTGTAAAATTTGGAAATTTCATGATGAAGATGCCCCATTCAAAACACGTGAATCTCATTATATTGAGTGAGAGTTACATCACACCAAGTGAATACCATCCAAGGAAAATTATTGAATATGAATCAATGATCTGGATTTTCAAAAAAAGAGATTAGTTAATCCATTAAAACTTATAAGTGTAGATTATTTTTTTCCTATCAATCAAATTGAATGGATAGACCCAAATCCATGAAATAGTCCAATGAATTCCATAATTTCAGTTGTGGAAATAAATCCTGATAGAATGAGATAACTATTTATTTAGCAAGTAGTAGCGAAAGATTAGATGGAGACAAATTCATTTCATCCACCAAACTTCAGCAAGTAATGTCTTCATCAGCCAGTATATATGATTTTTTCGCATTAATAGGGAAACAAATGTATGTTTATTCCCAACACATAATTTTCTCTTCAATTCTCTAGGAAGACCATTCATTATTAGTAGAGTCATAAATGGTTGCTTCTATTTAATGATTTCCAAATACACAATCTTCCCCTAGCTTTGAATGTCTTTCTTCATCACGTACCAATCAAGTAGAAATAGAATGGGTAACATGAGAGGATAAAAAAAACAAACATCAAGGATTACCCTCTATAAATTCATGTATGGTGTCTACACCACTGTCTATGAACACATAGAAATAAATCTTGGTACAGTAGTATATCCACACCCTACACTAATTAGTATGGTCATGAATTATAAAGAGAAAGTGGTTTAGAATTCATTTCTAAAGTGACAAAGAGATGGGTTGTCTTGTAAATATACTAAAATTTTAGGCATTGACCCTGACATGGCCACTCATCAGTTGTGTTTTACAGAAGAGAATCATGTATTAAAGTATGCAACAAATTTAACACAACAAACTCACCACTCTTAAATTGAATATGAAGTCGAAAACCCTATCAAAGATACCTTTATCTGGGAGATCAAATGTACCAAATAGCTGTGAAAAATTGTCCTAATGAAAAAGAAGAATGATAATGTTATTTTTTTATTTATTTCTTAAATCTTAATTGGCATTTCCCCAATGATGACTTTGTGGTTCCAATCACAAAACATTTTCTTGATGCAATGACTTGATAAAAAGCTCTCTCATTTTGGATGGCTAATATGGGTATAACCAAATTATATTTTCCTATAGAAGATGAGTAATCTACAACTTTTTAGACCTTTTCAAAACATTTTATTCTATCAGGTAATACCCTTTGACTTAAAGAATGCTGGTGCAACATATTAACATGAAATGCACCATATTTTTAAACCCTTCTAGGGGAAATTTATTGAATGCTATGAGGAAGATCTAGTAGTTATGTCCAAACATAATTTTGGTCACTTCACTAATATGGATAACATATCTGACAAGCTTCGACAAAATAATTTGATGATGAACCCATTGAAATGTGCTTTCAGGGTAACCCTTTAGAAATTTCTTTGTTTTATTGTATTCCATAGTGACATTAAAGTTAACTAAGATAAGACAAAGGATATCCTTGAAATGACACCTCCTTAAAACCTAAAATAATTTATAGGAGTTCAAGGATACTTGGCCTATATCTAGCACTACATAGCTAATTTTCAAGGAAAGTGTTTTATATTCACCAAATTAATGAAGAAAGGGGTCATGTATTATTCGACTAATGACTGACAATAATAATTTGATATCTTTAAGAAATACATCTTGAGACCTCCGATATTGATTACACCTATTGAAGGAATTATGATCTTTCTTTATAAGGTGGCCTCAGAGCGATCATTGGGTGACATCCATGCACAAAGGAATGATGCAGGAAATGAAAACAATCATTACTGTCTTAGTTGAACCATGCTCAATATAGAGACTCGATAATCATATATTGATAAAATATTCCTATAATTAATAATTCTAGTTCATAAATTGAGAAACTATTTTTCACATCATGAGTTCCACGTCTTTTCTCGCAATAACCCACTCAAATTTATCCATATTCATCGTTGCTTACAGGATGTTTGGAATAATGGGAAATTATTCTGTAATAGTTTGATATATAGTTTTATTCTCCAAAAATAGTAAAATCCAAAGCTTTAGGATATTTCCTTGCTGATCACCCATCCATGAAAGGTAAATAATTTAATATTGACATTATTGATAACTAAATATTTTTTATTCAAGAGAATCACCAATTATAGTAAATGTACTTTGATTGTTCTTATAGAAGTCTACCGGTAATGGGAATAGAAAACCCTAAATGTAACAATGATGGATTAGGAATTGTTATTATCTTATCGGAGAAGGATTTGTTTCCATATTACTTTCTATTATTAGATGTTGTTCCAACAATGAAGTAGAATATCAAAATCTCATTGTAGGCCTGGAATTAGAACTCAATATACATGTAGACTACTTGGTTGTGAGAGGTGATTATTTATTAGTAACCAAACAAATCAATGTGAATTATGCCATCAAAAAATAAGAACTACTTCCCCGATGTGAATATGTTTGAGTGTTAATGGTGTAATTTCCCCCAAATACAGCAATGTATTATGCCCTGAGGTCACAAAATGCCTAGGATGATGCATTGGAAAATTTATCCATGACCTAATCAGATCCAAATTGGGATGAAACAGTCATTATAATTTCTCATCATAGAGTGGTATCACTATTTTTTCAATTTAGAATTGATGAAATCAATGAATTCATTACCACTTCAGATCCATATGTTCATACCATAGGTTAGATGGAAACCATCATGTAATTTCTCCAAAATGGGGTAACTCCATCTGATATAATTAAAAGAGAACATATCCAGTGATAAGTAGTTAATTACACTCTTTATGATGTCCCAAATCATCAAAAGATATTTATAGATATGTATTTGATAGAATTATTTTAAAATGCATTGATGGGAAAAAATATTGTTATCATGAAAGAAGTATATGAATGAGCTTTTATTGATCACCAGTATGGGCCTATGATTTCAGTTAAAATCCAAAGGATTTGATACATTTGTCCATTGATGACACAAGATTTCTCAAATTTTCCCAAGAATTTTCATAAAATCCAAATGCATTGAAACTTCATTCATCAACCCCTAAAATTTATACATATATCTAAATACTCCCACCATTTAGCTACATATGGAATGAATGCCTTATGGTCTTATACACTAGTAACAACTATGCCATTCATGTATATTCATACTACTAATGATTTTTATCTAAATGAGATTAAGCAATACCTCCCATGGAATTCTAGGCTTAAAGAAATTTTAGCATTGTCAAATATAATATCATAATATATTTGGTGTCCCTCATACTATATTTGTAACACCCCGAGATTTTATGAAAAATATTATTTTAATTTCATTAATGTCTTGTGTTGTATTCTACACTAAGATTACCTTGCGCTATACGCAACACCGTATTAGCTTGCAGTATACGCAACACTAGTCTTGGACCGTGTTACACACAATTTTGATAATAGTTATTCTACACAACATTGAGTATATATATATATATATATATATTAAATGTATAAATGAAATGTGGTTGGATTCTGTTATACAAAACAACGAAGGATTCTTTCACAACACGCAACCCTGACTTGGCTTTCATTACACGCAATCGCGACCTTCCTCGATAGCGTGTGTTGTACGCAATACCGGGTTTTAATAAACAATGATGTATTATTATAATATTGTCATGAACTATCCGTTATGAATAGTATTAACTAAAATTTGAATTTTATAACATTATTATTCATCTTACACATTTTCTAGAACATGGTATAAGAACAAAATAATTTTTTTGGGTAAAATATGTATTTTTAAAAAAATGCAGTTTTGCCACCTTTTGATGGCGCACCCACTTTAAATCTAGTTTCTGACATGTTTATATGTTCAATTTGACAAAATAAAATTCTTCTTTTGAATCAGGATGTAAAAATTTACATTAGATAAAGTTTTGAAATTTTTCCGATAACTTTCATATTTTAATGAATAGTAAAAACACGCTATATTTTAATTAAAAACAACTTTTTTCATCATAATATATTATGTGGTTAAATTATAATATTGAATGGTTTTAAAGTTTAAATAGAATATAGTTTTAGCATTTAATATAATGTATGTCATTAGCATTGATTTTACCTTGAATTCGTAGGTTAAATCAATTCAATCTTTTGCAATGTTTTAAACAAAAACCTGTTTTTATTCGACAACAGGATTAATTTTAATTTAATTTCTGCAACATCTGTGTATTGAATTTTAAAAAATGGATTCCATATTTGGAATCATTGGGTCCAAATTATGTTAATAGGCTACTTTTTATTTTTGGAAATTATGAATAGTAACTACGGTAAATTTTATTTACCATAGTTAAATTTAAATCGGGTAATTAAGGGTAAATATAATATTATAAAATTACCCTAACACATGCCAAAATTCTATTTTATGGCTAAAAGTAAACCCATATCAACTAAGGGTCGGATTATATTCATTTTATGGACTTTTGACCATGAATATAATTTAATTATTATTAAAACCAAAGAAAGTGACAACATGTCACTTTCTTAAATATTATAAGTATAATAATTTTAACTTAGTGATAAACATCATAAAACATAAAACGTAAATAGTATCCAGAAATCTAACAAAATTATCTACATCATGAGAATTTATTTAGAATTTTTTGGGATTAAATAGTTATCATTAATTGTGACACAATAGTGATGCAGAAATTATTTATCTAGTGAAAAATCAAGAATTTAGTTTTTATTAAAATAATAGTGACCATAAAAGGCACAAAACCCTGACCAAAACTTATTGGTAATGTACATTGAAACTATAATCATTCAATGGTCTAATATTTGACCATTTGGAGTCTTATAAAATCAATTATGAAACTTATATTATTTTATTTTAAATGATACCAAAGTTGTCACCTTCATAATTTAATAAATATAACAATTTAAATATTGTGATTTTAAGATGATAAATTCGAGTAAAAGTATTATTGTGAAATTTACTATATTTATCTTCATCATAGGATTTTATTTTAAATTTTTATGCAAAAATAAGTATATTAAATAATTATAAAAAAATGATGTAGTAATTATTTTATTAAGAGATAAACCAAATAAATGGTTTTAAAAATAATAAAATAAATATTATATGAACTATTTAATGTGATCCAATAATTTTATAGATACATATAACCTTTTATTAATATATTAAATTTTTTAGTTTTAACATATATTCTGTATATATATTTTATTTAAATTCAAATAAATGAATAGTGTCAAAATTGACACTATTGTTATTTTATAAAAATAACATATTATAAGATTGTTTAAAAATCACAAAAATATTTAAAAATTATAAATTTAAATTTATATGGTCTATAATGTTATAAACTAAACAATTATGGAAAATTCACAACAAATAAGTAATTATTTGTTCTAATTTAAAATTTAGAATTTTATTACAACAAATAAACTTAAATAGATTAAATAAGGATAAATCAAAATGATAAGGTCAAAAATAAGATCCAAACATGTATAAATTTGATTGGTCGATGAGATTACAACACTATCTCATCTAATCTTCGAATATGAGTCATTTTTGGAGGTTTTTAAGTGGGGTTAGATTTATTATAAATTAATATTTTTAAGAATTCCAAAGGTGCCCCTCTCCTCCCTTATAAAAGGGCACCTCCTCCCTCTCTTCCTCACACAACTTTGAGCCTTCAAGATCGGCCAACCCCTGACAAATTATCTTCTCCACTTCCCTAGAAACATCCTAGAGGTTCTGGTCTTCCTCAAAGACCAATTTTAGTGCCCTAAGAGGAGGTCTCAAAAAGGCGCTTCAAAGAAGAGGTAATTTCCGTTACCGATTCTTTCAACTTTATTTCTTCTTAAACTTCTTCTTCTTAGGTTGTTTCATTATGAAGTAATATCATCAGTATCACTCATATACTGATATGTTATTATAAGTATGAAACAATCCTAATTCACCATCTATCCATCCTATGGAAAACAAAATCACCGCGCGTGCGTACGTACGGAATACCGTCTCCACGCCGTGGTGTATTCTGTTTTTCCACCAACACCTTACATGGATGGGTATTATGGTGTAAAGAATAACTATACATATTTATTATAACATCATAATGATTCTGATATATTGTATCATCCACTCCAATTCAATTCAATAATTATGTAAATGATATCATCGCTCGTGCGTACGTACGGACTACCGTCTCCACAACGCGATGAGATTCATTCTCCATGTTAACCATTTAAGAATAATTATAAAGTATATATAAGCAATAATAATGAAATATATGAAATTATAAAGCTACTGGATTTATGTGTATATATATGTATGTCATCTACTTAATTCCACTCAATTCAGTAAGGAAACGAAAACAGCGTTCATGCGTACGTACGGCCTACCGTCTCCATGAACAGTGTATTTCTTTCCATTTATTGATCCATTATATATATGTATATTATGAATATATATTATATATAAATCATGTTTTATATTATATAATTAAGTAATAATGATCTAAGTAATCATATGAATAATTACAAGTTAAAACACGAACGACAAATGAGACGATTTTACCCAAAACACTACTTTAACATGAATTTACAAAAGAACAGGTAATATAAAGTCATAATTGAACCATATATGATATAATAACAATGAATATGATTCTGTAATAAGTCAATGACATTATTTAAATCATTATACAGGAGGTTCGGACACTTACGAAGCAAATCGGACCTAAGGTAAGGGAAATATCTCAATCTCATTTTTATCTGAGATTGTTTATACTTTAGTATTTACTGGGGTGTATTTTATCATCCACATCCATGTTTCATCAATATGTAATATTTATATCCTTATACAATAGTTTAAATCCAATTTTACCCTTTGGTGAGTTTTTGGTAAAGGATATGAAAGGAATCTTTTGTCGTTTTTTTCGTACGAGGTACTTTTTGACTTTCCGAAAAAAGTACAAGAAGAATGTTTCTTTTAACTTATACGGCATGAATGGATTTTTAAAGCATTATTTCCAAGAAGCATACCTTACAAGTTTTCATGTTTATTTTTAATAAACTTCTTTTAGTTTAGAATTTTATGACATGTTAAGAAAGGAAAAGTGTTTTTGAAGTAGAAATGATATTTTCCTCAAGAATGGAGTTCAAGTGTTTTATCAAAATTATTTTCCATCTAAGATAATAAAGGATTCTGTTTTTATCCCTATTATTAAATTGATTTGATTATGTTGTGATGGAATTATTTTTATGAATTCCTTTATATTATATGAATTGTTTTATGATGTCACAATGTTTAAGATTCCCATTTTTATTACATGGGTTATGGTATGATGTATGGATTATGATTTTGTGGCACACATAAGAATGGTATCATTATGAGATTGGTGGGACCTATATCTCCCTCCAATTCATTGGGTAATGATTTTATATCTCATGAGATTGACATGGCTGGAATGGTAGGTTATACCGGTTCAGTGAAACAGGACTGAAACGAGGGTGACTCGGTTCAGAAAGGGACTTTGTCCACTAAGATAGTCTTGGAAATGAGTCTTGACTAACAAGAAATGATTCTCTATGATTATGTGTGTATGCCACAATGTTTCGTGTTTTATGTTATGATTATTGGGATTTTATTTCACTACTATGATTTATCCCATGTTATGAAATTATGCTCTGTTTTGCAGGTTAAGATTTCCAAAATGTTATGTTCTTATGAATATGATGTGATTGATATTTATTTTTTTTACCCTTACTAATAATTTTAGCTCACCCTTTTATGTTTTCTTTTCCCCAGGATATAAAGAAATGTTTAAGGTAAAATAAAGAAAGGTCTTTATGGGAGATGTTGAAGATCTTTCACCACGATTAGAAGATTATATTCCAAGTTTCCAAAGGCATTAAACTATTACGATCCTTGTGTGTGTGTTTTTTTTATGTACTAAGTATTCCGAAAATGTAATGTAATGTCAATGTACGTCAAGCTTCGGGTCACTATAGTTGGTATCAGATGAAAGGATTAGTCAACCTTTGGAAACTAGGACGCGAAAACATTAGTGAGATCCCTAGATATATTTCTAAGGTATGTCTTGGGATGTCCCTAAGGATAAGTATACATATAGGATATAGTCCTAGCACTATGGTAACGTTCTTAGAATTAACCTAAGATGTTAGATATTGAAGTTACTCCCCCTTTATTATTATTTTTGCATCTCAAACTATTCTTTTTGGGTTTTAGAAAATGGCTGGAAACAAGATGATTCACGATAATGGAGGATATGATGGACAATGGAATGATATTCTTCATAAGCAATCAAATGAAATGGGATTTGGAAGTCCAAACATCATTATTATGCCGAATCAGCAATCTCATAATATGATCAATAAAGTAAAATTTGGTATGTTTCCTTACTCGGCTAATAAGAGAAAGATGGAGTTTCATGATGATCATAGAGGAAAGAAAGTTCAATTTCCCCTATGTAAATCATGTGGGATGAGGCATCAAGGAGAATGTTTCAAAGGAATTGGAAGATGCTTTGGGTGTGGAAAAGAAAGACACAAAACCAGTAAGTGCAATGGAAAAGTTTCAGTTAACACCATGGATGAGGTTAATGGTATTGCTACGACATCAACAATGGTTAAATGTTTTAAATGTGGAATGTACGAGCATTATGCAAACCAATGCCCTAAGGGAATGCCTCATGAAGAGAATCGGTATGGTCGTATGGGTAGTATTTTTGTTGTTGATGATGAAGAGACTACAAATGATATGTGAGATGAAAGGATTGTTGAAGCTTGGTCAATGGTTTAAGAAGGTAGTGGAATGATTACATGTTTATCAAGTGTAATGTTGTACTATAGAATAAAAAGACATCTAAGGATTGTTACGCTGTTGTCTTTCCTTATGTTTTGAATGTTTATGATGAATGGTACGAGTAACAATGAAAGGTTATTCAGATATTTTTTGGAAAGTGGATGATATGCGCATAATGAAGTGATAAAGAGAAAATGAAATGTTTGATAGTATTCATGAGCTCATGATTGATATAAGGACTAAGTGATATCATGGTTTGATTATAAAGAATTTTGAGGATTTTGGTTTGTGGAAAGTGTTAACATTTAACTGAATTCAGGTTTTCACTAAGGTTCAATGGAATACATGATTAAGGCCTTAGAATGATTGGAATGTGACCAACAAGATTGGAATGCAGTATTACGATACATGGGGATCAACGATGGTATTAAATCTCTGGTAATCGCTTTCACTATGTTATGAGAGTGGACCGAAGTATTTTAGATAAGCCTAAAGATAGGAATGGATTATGTTGGACATAAGTTAGTATTTTTTAAGGATTGAACTTTTTGTTGATATTATTGATGGGAAGTTATAGTAATGTAGTTTTATAAAAAGGACAACCTGCAGGATGGGCGACAGCCCATCGCGTCGGACAAGGCTGTGGGAATCGAACCCACAACCGAAGTGCGACTGGCCTTTATCGCCTACCACTGGCCTAAAGGAAGTCCCTAGTTAGTAGAAACTAGTTTGATTTTATTAAGCGTTATGATATATGAAGTATAAGTTTATTTTTGGAACCATATACGATTAACCATAAGATGGACTTATAACTTTTGCTAACCTTTTGTTTGAAAGAGATGGAATGACCCATCATTCTATCACATGATCTGCTAACTCTTCACAAATAACAAATTCA
The DNA here is from genome assembly GCA_963277665.1 of Viscum album. Taxonomy (NCBI): domain Eukaryota; kingdom Viridiplantae; phylum Streptophyta; class Magnoliopsida; order Santalales; family Viscaceae; genus Viscum; species Viscum album. The sequence continues at coordinate 662,648,861 of OY728140.1, forward strand.
ACTTCATTTATTTAATAGTTGAAGTGGAAATTGTTCAAGGCATGAACAACAGTGAGATTGTACCAAAATAAAGTAAGTATTTATTCTAATTCAAATTCTTCAACTTTAGGGAAACGGTCTTGAAATCCAAAAATGTTGTCCTAGTGCTCTTATATCAGATTAATCAGATTATACCTTAGACCGTCACAAATTTATGGATTTGTGATTGTTGGCTTTTCCATAGCCATGTCCTCTACCACTCTCCACCAGAACATGATGGTTAGATTTCTCTTCCATGTCCATATTTTCACCTATGTTATCCTATCTGGATACCCAGTGATTAGTTAACTTGGGTAACCATTACGATTTATACTTTAGTTTTTAAAGATAAGTTTTGGTATTCCTTTTTACGATGTGGGTTTCTATCAAAGAAACATTCAAATAGAAAACCATTTATAACCCCGACGAATTTCGATGGTGAAATTCATTTTAAGGGGGTAGAATGTAACACCCCGAGATTTTATGAAAAATATTATTTTAATTTCATTAATTTCTTGTGTTGTATTCTACACCAAGATTACCTTGCGCTATACGCAACACCATATTAGCTTGCAGTATACGCAACACTAGTCTTGGACCGTGTTACACACAATTTTGATAATAGTTATTCTACGCAACATTGAGTATATATATATATATATTAAATGTATAAATGAAATGTGGTTGGATTCTATTATACAAAACAATGAAGGATTCATTCACAACACGCAACCCTGACTTGGCTTGCATTACACGCAATCGTGACCTTCCTCGATAGCGTGTGTTGTACGCAATACCGGGTTTTAATAAACAATGATATATTATTATAATATTGTCATGAACTATCCGTTATTAATAGTATTAACTAAATTTTGAATTTTATAACATTATTATTCATCTTACACATTTTCTAGAACATGGAATAAGAACAAAATAAATTTTTCGGGTAAAATAAGTATTTTTCAAAAAATGCAGTTTTGCCGCCTTTTGATGGCGCACCCACTTAAAATGTAGTTTTTGACATGTTTATATGTTCAATTTTACAAAATAAAATTCTTCTTTTGAATCAGGATGTAAAAATTTACATTAGATAAAGTTTTGATATTTTTCCGATAACTTTCATATTTTAATGAATAGTAAAAACACGCTATATTTTAATTAAAAACAACTTTTTTCATCATAATAACTTATGTGGTCAAATTATAATATCGAATGGTTATAAAGTATAAATAGAATATATTTTTACCATTTAATATAATTTATGTAATTAGCATTGATTTTACATTGAATTCGTAGGTTAAATCAATTCAATCTTTTGCAATGTTTTAAACAAAAACCCGTTTTTATTCAACAACGAGATTAATTTTAATATAATTTATACAACATCTGTGTATTTAATTTTAAAAAACGGATTCCATATTTGGAATCAGTGGGTCCAAATTATGTTAATAGGCTACTTTTTATTTTTGGGAATTATGAATAGTAACTACGGTATATTTTATTTACCATAGTTAAAGATAAATCGGGTAATTAGGGGTAAATATAATATTATAAAATTACCCTAACACATGCCAAAATTCTATTTTATGGATAAAAGTAAACCCATATCAACTAAGAGTCGGATTAGATTCATTTTATGGACTTTTGACCTTGAAAATAATTTAATTATTATTAAAATCAAAGAAAGTGACAACATGTCACTTTCTTAAATCTTATAAGTATAATAATTTTAACTTAGTGATAAAAATCATAAAACTTCGAAAATTATTAGTATCAAGAAAGATAACAAAATTATCTACATCATGTGAATTTATTTATAAATTTTTGGGATTAAATAGTTATCATTAATTGTGACACAATAGTGATGCAGAAATTATTTATCAAGTGAAAAATAAAGAATATAGTTTTTTTAAACTAACAGTGACCATAAAAGGCACAAAACCCTGACCAAAACTTATTGGTCAAGTAAAGTGAAACTATAATCATCCAATGGTAGAATATGTGACCATTTGGAGTCTTATACAAGCAATTATGACACTTATATTATTTTATTTTAAATGATGCCAAAGTTGTCACCTTCATAATTTAATAAATATAACAATATAAATATTGTGATTTTAAGATGATAAATTCTAGTAAAAGTATTATTGTGAAAGGTAATATATTTATCTTCATCATAGGATTTTATTTTAAATTTTTATGCAAAAAATAAGTATATTAAATAATTATACAAAAATGATGTAGTAATTATTTTATTATGAGATAAACCAAATAAATGGTTTTAAAAATAATAAAATAAATATTATATGAACTATTTAATGTGATCCACTAATTTTATAGAAACTTATGACCTTTTATTAATATATTAAATCTTTTAGTTTGAACATATCTTCTGTATATATTTTATTTAAATTCAAATAAATGAATAGTATCAAAATTGTCACTATTGTTATTTTATAAAAATAACTTATTATAAAATTGTTTAAAAATCACAGAAATATTTAAAAATTATAAATTTAACTTTATATGGTCTATAATGTTATAAAGTAAACAATTATGGAAAATTCACAACAAATAAGTAATTATTTGTTATAATTTAAAATTTAGAATTTTATTACCACAAATAAACATAAATAAATTAAATAAGGATAAATAAAAATGATAAGGTTTAAAATAAGATCCAAACATGTCTAAATTTGATTGGTCGATGATATTACAACCCTATATCATCTAATAATATAATATGAGTCATTTTTGGAGTTTTTTGAGTGGGGTTATATTTATTATAAATTAATATTTTTAAGAATTCCAAAGGTGCCCCTCTCCTCCCTTATAAAAGGGCACCTCCTCCGTCTCTTACTCACACAACTTTGAGACTTCAAGCTCGTCCAACCCCTGCCAAATTCTCTTCTCCACTTCCCTAGAAACATCCTAGAGGTTCTGGTCTTCCTCAAAGACCATCTTTAGTGCCCTAAGAGGAGGTCTCAAAAAGGCGCTTCAAAGAGGAGGTAATTTCCGTTACCGATTCTTTCACCTTTATTTCTTCTTCGACTTCTTCTTCTTAAGTTGTTTCATTATGAAGTAATAACAACAGTATCACTCATATACTGATATGTTATTATAAGTATGAAACAATCCAAATTCACCATCTATCCATCCTACGGAAAACGAAATCACCGCGCATGCGTACGTACGGAATACCATCTCCACGCCGTGGTGTAATCTGTTTTTCCACCAACACCTTACATGGATGGGTATTATGGTGTAAAGAATAAATATACATAGTTATTATAACATAATAATTATTCTGATATATTGTATCATCCACTACAATTCAATTCAATAATTATGGAAATGATATCATCGCTCTTGCGCACGTACGGAGTACCGTCTCCACGATGCGATGAGATTCATTCTCCATGTTAACCATTTAAGAGTGATTATAAAGTATATATAAGCAATAATAATGAAATATATGACATTATAAAGCTACTGTATTTATGTGTATATATATGTATGTCATCTACTTAATTCCAGTCAATTCAATAAGGAAACGAAAACAGCGTTCATGCGTACGTACGACCTACCGTCTCCATGAACGGTGCATTTCTTTCCATTTATCGATCCATTATATATATGTATATTCTGATTATATATTATATATAAATCATGTTTTATATTCTATAATTAAGTAATAATGATCTAAGTAATCATATGAATAATTACAAGTTAAAACATGAACGACAAATGAGACGATTTTACCCAAAACGCTACTTTAACATGAATTTACAAAAGAACCGGTAATATAAAGTCATAATTGAACCATATATGATATAATAACAATGAATATGATTCTGTAATAAGTCAATGACATTATTTAAATCATTGTACAGGAGGTTCGGACAATTACGAAGCAAATCGGACCTAAGGTAATGGAAATATCACAATCTCATTTTTATCCGAGATTGTTTATACTTTAGTATTTACTGTGGTGTATTTTATCATCCACATCCATGTTTCCACAATATGTAATATATATATCCTTATAAAATAGTTTAAATCCAATTTTACCCTTTGGTGAGTTTTTAGTAAAGGATATGAAAGGAATCTTTTGTCGTTTTTTTCGTACGAGGTACTTTTTGACTTTCCGAAAAAAGTACGAGAAGAATGTTTCTTTTAACTTACACGGCATGAATGGATTTTTAAAAAATTATTTCCAAGAATCATCCCTTACAAGTTTTCAAGATTATTTTTAATCAACTTCTTTTAGTTTAGAATTTTATGACATGTTAAAAAAGGAAAAGTGTTTTTGAAGTAGAAAGGATATTTTTCTCAAGAATGGAGTTCAAGTGTTTTATCAAAATTATTTTCCATCTAAGATAATAAAGGATTCTGTTTTTATCCCTATTATTAAATTGATTTTATTATGTTGTGATGGAATTATTTTTATGAATTCCTTTATATTATATGAATTGTTTTATGATGTCACGATGTTTAAGATTCCCATTTTTATTACATGGGTTATGCTATGATGTATGGTTTATGATTTTGTGGCACACATAAGAATGGTATCATTATGAGATTGGTGGGACCTATATCTCCCTGCAATGCATTGGGTAAAGATTTTATATCTCATGAGATAGACATGGCTGGAATGGTAGGTTATACCGGTTCAGTGAAACAGGACTGAAACGAGGGTGACTCGGTTCAGAAAGGGACTTTGTCCACTAAGATAGTCTTGGCAATGAGTCTTGAATAACAAGAAATGATTCTCTATGATTATGTCGGTATGCCACAATGTTTCATGTTTTAAGTTATGATTATTGGGATTTTATTTCACTACTATGATTTATCCCATTTTATGAAATTATGCTCTCTTTTGCAGGTTAATACTTCCAAAATGTTATGTTCTTATGAATATGATCTGATTGATATTTTTTTTACCCTTATTGAGCATTTGAGCTCACCGTTTTATGTTTTCTTTTCCCCAGGATATAAAGAAAGGTTTTAGGTAAAAAAAGGAAGATCTTTATGGGAGATGTTGAAGATCTTTCACCACGATTAGAAGATTATATTCCGAGTTTCCAAAGACACTAAACTATTACGATCCTTGTGTGTGTGTTTTTGTTATGTACTAAGTATTCCGCAAATGTAATGTAATGTCAATGTCCGTCAAGCTTCGAGTCTCTATAATATTAATGGACAACGAGATAAATTTCTATTGAGTTGGGGTAAAGAAGATATATCTAGAGAAGAAAATCAAATCCAACCATTCTCCAAGATATCATGCAGAAACCAATGGATAGATTGAGTCTTTCAACAAGACCCTTGGAAATATACAACAAGAAATGGTGGATAATGATAATAAATCATGGAATGAAAGACTTTGGCATGCATTATGGGATTATTATACTACTACTCGTATAACCAAATGGTAATCACTATACACAGTAGTATATGGATCATAATAATTTTTTCTAATTTAAATTCAATTGCTTTCACTCCATGTTTTCATCTGTGATCGGTTATCTATTTATGAATACTATCAGAAGCAATTTGATGAGCGGGAACAACAAGAAAAAAATAGATTTCATACATTGAATCCTTTGGTAGGATATTATAATAGAATCATATGATATTTAAAAAATAAATTTCACGTCCAATCGTTTATTTATGGAGAATTGGTATTAGTATTCAGGAAATCAATTATACTAGGGAAGAAGCCTCCAAAGCTGAAGACAATTTGAGAAAGTCCTTATTCCATATAGAAGGTATACTATAAGGGAGCTTATTCCCTGATCTCAATGGATGGAGAACATATTACAACTCTAACCAATGAAATATGTTGGGAGAAGTAGTTTTTCTAATCACATAGAGTAATTTCATTATAGCAATACATAAAACTGCATGACAACCATATGCATCCATTCTGCATGACATTAAAATGTGCAGTATATTTTTCCTTGTTGCATGAAATTAAACTAAATGATCTCCTTTTTCCAAACTACATGAATTTAAAATGTTTAATTAATTTCTCTTTTATTTGATGTTAAGAAATCCTCCAAGATACCGCAAAGTGAAATTCCTTGTGGTTCATTAAAAAATGAGAAGCTTTTATGTGAAATAATTACTCACATCATTGCTACTCTATAGTGGAGCATCAGTCCCATTTTTCCCTTTGATTGAATAAGATCTTCATAGAGATACTATTTTCAAGAACTACGCCTTTGTTCTCAGTACAATGATATATGTATAGATTCATATATCTATAATCTTGGTACCATCCATAAAAAACAAAAATCCCCCTATTCCATGTGTTTATGAGTCAGAACATCATAAGAAATACTATTTTGAAGGAACTATTTGTAGCTTGATTCTCATTACAATGGGATATGTAGAAATTCCCATATCTCCAATATTGGTCCCAACCAAAACCATAATGAAATTTATTTCCCATTTTTCTCTTGTTTATGATCCAAATCAATACAGATTACACTTCCAGAATACATTGTTTGATGTTCATATCATCTTGTGTCTTATGTTTAACTATTATTACAGAATGAATTAAAAGCTCTCTTCTCTGACATCAATCCCAGTTTGTGCGAGGAATGATATTATAATGAACTATGTTTGGCTTGACTCTCATTCCATATGAGATATACAGAGAAACCTAGATCTCCAATATTGGGCCCACCATGACCCCCCCCCCCCCATTATTCATAATGTGTATGAATAAACCTGTATAAGGAATGATTCAAGTTACTATATATAGAGTGATTCTAATCTTACTGAGATACATAGTGAATAATAAGACTTGGATCCTTGTTCAAGCTATGGGATAAAATAAAATTCCCTATCTCCCGTATACAATAAAAAAAATCTATGAAGGAGCCCTTTATTTTGGGTCCTCTCTTCAGACATCCCACTAAGGAAACAAAACATATTCCCATTATACAAATGATTCTGATCTATTTAAGGGTTTCTAAACTCATGTACAATATTCATTTAATGATATCACATGTTCATTGCACATCACACTGTTAACATTTTAAACTCTTATTCTTGAATAATTTCAGATCTTCGTAATCTTTATTCAACTTCCAGTGGCATAATTTCTAATACTAGATAATTCTTTTTCATGAATATGTAGTGTCTAGCCCTAGGTTTCCATGAAAAAAATTAGTATACCTAATGGGTCTGTGAGCCAAAGGATTCCAATGTCTGTCTATGCAACATGTGACTTTATTATCCCTACATGATACCGCCCCAATAACGGGTTTTTTCAAATAGCAGTAACTTCATTCTTTGTAGATGCCTCTTATGTATCCTTCAAACTATGACGATGATATACATGAACTTGAATTTAAAAGAATACATCCATTTTATACTTTTCTCATATCCTTTCTATCAACCTAAATGTCTTTACGACCATGATTTATACATTTTACCTCTCCATGTGTTCAAAATAAATTGAAATAACAATAGATCATTTAACCATATATCATCCATTGTTTCCATGATATTATTATCTTAGTCAAATGACCTAAAAAATAAAGTGACCATTTTTCTATATTTGGATCAAATATTCGTATAATGTATATTTCTTCCATTTCATTGGAAATGATGATTGGAAGTACACTTTTTCTATTTTGTTACTTTTCCCCATAAACCAAAATCTATGTTTGGGAAAATATGAATCTCCGTAAACATTCCTTGCCACTTAGAAAAAGAAGGTCTGATACCAAGTATCTCTTTTCCCTGAATATACAGTATGTGCCCATAGGTGGCCTTTCATAAGTCACATACAAAACAGAACTATCCTTCAAACGATACCACTATTTTCCTATGCAGAATATGTTATTTCCATGCATAATACAACCCCCACATTAGGATCATCAAATAATGGAAACTTCATTCTTCAAAAAGGCTCCCTATAATTCTGTTATCCATTTTCCCATGCCATTCATAGGATCAAGAAATTCCAAAATATTAGTTTACAATTATTCTTTTCCTTACCTAAACATGGATGTTTTTTCATGACCAATTATCAGAAAATTAAAGACCCCTAAACCATTTTTCAATGATAATGAACATAAAATAAATCCCTCAATGTCCTTGAAACATGACATGAAACAAAAGAAAAAAGGTTTCTCACTGCAGGACATGATACTACATAACATAATGTTCTTGCAACATGAATTGAAACTACACAACATTATTTCCTTGCTTCTTTACTTTAGAAAACATAGAATAATATCATAAAACTACTTTCTAACAAATGTACCCTCATTTTTAAACCAAATTAATGTATGATTGGTTCCTCATTCTTGGTTTATATGGGCACAAATTACCCCTTATATTCTCAAATAACATTCCTTGAAAAAACCTCTCATTGTGTTCTCGAGATATCTAAATTTTAAAACCATTTTTTATATATATATAATAGAATGTCAGAATTAATGAGATCTCTTTTTCCTGACAATGTATTAGTTCCCATAGGTGGCCTTCCATACGTCACCTACATACGAGGCATGTCAGTCCAAGGATGCCTCTATTTGGCTATGCCGATTATGCGCTAAATGGCCATGTATAATAAAGCCCCCATTAAGGGGGTTTCAAATAGTTGTAACATTTTTCTCTGAGTGGACCTCCTCTATTATGATACATCAAATTCTATATTTGGTATCTATAAAAAATTATTCGAATCATTACTTGAGATTCCCCTTATAGGTATCTAAGAAAATATTTGTATATTTCTATCCATCTAGCTTTGAGTAAATTTTATTCTCAAAATTCATGGTAGAAGATATTTGTCCTAAAAAAATATCTTTATTAGTATGTAATGCATGGAATTAAAATTCATTCTAAAAATGAAACGTCACTCACTATGCTTAAAACATGCATAGGGAACTCTAGACAAAAGTCGAGCCTCAACTCGCTAGACCTACAATTTGTATGGTTTAGGAAATATCAAGTAATAAATATTCAAAATACATTATGTTTATTGAGTTTTATATATGACCATATCAATAGTCAAAATATACTCACTAGGACCCTCATCTTAGATAAAAGTTAATTTTACCCCATCCATGTTAATGTAATTATGATTATTTGATTTAAAAATGTCATGTTGTTAAAATCATCATTGATTTTGAAATTATAGAAAGAAAATAGGCAGAAAGAAATATATATGATTGGAGAAAAATCATTTTCATTTTATAGAAAAAATAGAGTAACATACATTTAATGGAGTCTCTCTATAATATATTACAAAATCATTCATCCTGTCACTTTATTTATTGAATAGACTCGTTGGCCATATCAACCACTTGCAAAATCTCAATCAGTTGGGCAACATCATCCTCCTCATCCTGGTGAATTGAATCTATGGAAATGGAAATGTAATTTACACCTTATATGTGTACTTATCCCAATGATTTGTTCATTTTCTCAAGATTATTTGGAAAACATTCATTTTAAGCTGAATATGCACCATTTCATTCGTTACCTCCTTAATTTTAAAATTAATTTTGGTCTAGTTTTTTCGGTGGTTGGATTCTTCCTTGGATACAGTGACTTGAAAAATCTCAACATTGGTGGGTAGTTTTGTCTTTGAAATATCTTCATGCAATTTTTGTTCCTTCTCCCACTAGAAATCAATTTATTTAACTGCATTTTAAACTGGACAATAATGAAATCCACAAAATCCAAGTCTCTGAAAAAGTGTTGTAATTTGGCCAAAATGTGAAGGCAACTCATCCAAAGGATTATCGAAGATTACATCCAAAATGGTTCACAATTTTTTATTCCACATAATACCAAGAGAAAACTCCAACTCTAGGTTTGAATCAAAATCACTACAATGGTGTAGAACATATTCAAGAATCAGATCACTCAAGGAAGTGCTTGGATATTCTCCATTCATTGCACCAAATTCTTTAACTTCTATTGTTTATTGTGCCAATGTAGAGGATTCACGTACGATCCTAAACAGTGGATATTATAGCCCTAAATGATGAATTTGAATTATTTTTTAGATCCAAAAGTGTAACAATAACAAAAATCAATCAGGGATGTCAATGAAATTAACCCAATAATATGTTGGCTTCTTGAGTAGATTCCTCCCTAGTATTCCTAACCTTAGTAGTTTGGGAAAGTACTTCTTGAGGATGATAATTCTCTTGAGTTTTCTTGATCATTGTGGCCATAGGCTTTGGAGTATCTCTCAACATTGGATTTTTAGTTAGTGTCTCTTCAACAGAAGCATGCTCGAGTGGGATTCCAGGTTCTTGAAAAGCCTTCACTATGTTATCTGCAGATAAAGCTATATAAATTGACTTTTGTTAATAATTATGAGATAAAACAATGATTTCTAATTAAAAATGAAATAATGAGAACTTATACACATTAAATTACTCATGGAATTTCCCAAAATCATTGATGGATCATAGAATATAAATGTTGTATTAAGGGTGTCATTTATTTCAGTGTATATGGCATAGTATGTTCTAGAATAGTCACCATTTAAGGTATCCAAAAATTGAAGGTTGATGACCAAAATTGGATATCATGAAATTTTATTCTATCAGTTATTCATCTAGTGTAATGTAATCATGTCTTTCTACGTCCAGATTAGCAGAAAAATCTACCTCATATTGTGCAAGATCTCCATTCCTCTCTTTTATAGTAATAGGAATAACAACATTGATAATCATATGATCCATCAGCATGAGAAACTGATCTGAAATATTATAGTGAAAATAATTTTATAAACAACATATGATACCCAGAATGAATGAATTTTATATTACAATAAACCTTTTATCTCTCTTTATAAATAAAAGTAGATGCATCCACATCCCCTGGTACATAATTTTATATGTTAATAGAATAATATTTTTTTTCTCCTCTTATAGTTTCCATATCAATCTATGAAAGGACAATTTTTTATCCGAAAAGAGAAGAAAGAGATGAGGATCATATGAGAAGATGAACATAGCCCCCACGGTGTATCAAGAAAGTCTTAATACAAGAGAACAACAAAAATACTTACTTTTTAATGTACTCTTTTGATTAATCTCAATTATCTCTGGTATATATTTTTATCAGTTAATGGAGAGAGTGATATAATCCTCTTTGAAGTAGAAACCTAAGGTAGTGGTTGATTATTTTCTATCTCCATCACCACCATCATGGTTTCCCCATGTATAATGTCCTAGAGACTGGATGGTTTGATCCAATTTATTAAAAAGGGTTCCCCTATGTCTTTATTTGGGTGACTCAAGAACCATCTTTGAGATTCATTCTGTAATTTCAATCTGAAAAATGAAATCTCGTCATGGTAAATTAAAATGGATTATAAAGGTGAATTGAATCAAAATAAAAGGGAAATACATTATCATTATTTACATAATATTCCCATTCTTCTTCAGGGTGAACAATTACCGCTTAAGGTATCCCTTGATACATTATTATAGATACAAATTTTGAACCCGAGACATGGTCATTAGTTTCATATATAATGGTCTCGAACTCCAACAAATTCTTAGGTACTTTAGCTAGATCACTAACTAGATGAAAATCAAGAGGTTCATTAATATCACCCATATCTGTTATTATAATGCCATATTGGAGAAATTCACTTGCATCCCTGAGTTCACGAGTCATGTTTTACTAGTACTAGATTTCTAAATGCCACTCATAATTTGGATTTAATTTGTTTTTATCTAGATAAAACTCATCACCCTCTAATTGAAGGGCCTCTTCAATCCTCTCATCTTCTACAGAAGAATCATCAGATATGATAGTAATCTCTTTTTGATAATAACAACTAGATCACCATAGTACAAGAAGCATTGTTTCTTTGACCTTAGTCTTCACGGAGGATATTTTTCCGATATGTTTTGAAGGATATAAAGCTTTTGAATACTCTTCAACATCTTTAGATTTACACCTTTTACAATGGTTTTATATGAACACTTGTTTTCTTGGCCGCTACGAGATATATATTTTTTGTTAAAAACCCCTCATTGTATGAATAATCTCAAGCATTAGAATATATAGACTCCAGTACAATTGATGCATTTGATGGAGGTAGTGTAATTGACATATTGGATGTCTCTAAAGCCATCAGAATCCATACTGTTGTTCTACCATAGGATGTTTCACATGTCTAACATATGTCGGAGGAAAAGTGATTGGTTGTTGAAGACATTTAAACAAGAGAGAAAACCTATATGGGACATGAGCCTCATAGATGATTTCACCATCATTCATAGTTGATAACATGATATCCCTGAACACAATAATATAAGATATCAACTCATAATATTCATCCTTAACATCATCAATACATGCTCCAATAGGTGGGTTACCAAAATGAAAAAAAGTTGAATTCCCCTAATGCACAAAGTGCTCTCAACACTTCATCTGGCTTCATGTTCAATCCCTGAATCATAAAGATTTTTTTTAAAATGGGATAAATTGGCCATTTTGGATTCAATCTAAATTCAATACTGAATATTAAAAAAACTTTGATGTAATCAATCCCTATAAAACATGAAAATGCCCATGAAATTCTAAATAGAGCCTTCCCATTATTTATATTCAATAGAAAGTGATAGAATCTTTCTAATACAAGGGTTTCCATGTTAATATATTTCCCCTCTACCAACTTGTATAAAATAACAAAAGACCCTAGCCATGAACCTCTATCAGACTCAGGGATTGAAGAATGTAAATATGTATCCACATGGAAAGGAAGCTAAGTAAGCATACCATTGCAAAAATATCAGACTTGACATTTCAACACTAGTGCATTTAGTCACCTATCTGAAATGTGGGATAGTATGTAACATAAATTCCATGATTATCTGGAGTTGGTAAAATGGTAAGATGTTCGTAGGTAGCAAAAGTTTCTTTTGTTGGTTCTAAAAAACTCTTTGATCCACAATCTGGTGTGAATATCATCCCTAATGTGAGATTCTTTATTTTCTCTCGAAAACTTCATTAATATTTTGAATAGTTCATGAGCCAATGGGGGCATCCTCTTTTCATCACCCCATTTTGTTGTTGGTGTTATTAATTCATCACACATCTCCCTTAGAATAGGTACCTTAGATGTTGTGTAGATACCCCATAGATTGATGCCAACCTCACCATGTATCAAATGGAAAGAATTTGTTTGCGAACTCCATCAGATTAGTAATTCCAGAAAAATTCCATTTTTGTAAACATATTTTTGTCCAATCGAGATAGATTCATAAATATAATTATATTTTAGATCCTTAATAAACTATACAGAAGTACAACATACCCATAAAACCCACATCCATTCAGGTTTGACTCGTACTCTAGAATAAAGGTCCCAGTCTTCCTTCCACCCGTTAGACTGGTCTGTTTTGTAAGTACAAAAGACTGAATCATAGTAACGTGGCCTCAGCTCTACAACATGATCTATGATATTAGGAGTACAACCACTATGATGTATAATGCATCCAATTGGTACTATTACCTCACTAACATGTATACCCTTCATATTAATATTCCTGAAATGATTGTTAGTGTATTGGAAAAACCATGTCTTCAGAAAATATCACTTATAAACTGGAATTTTGTCATCCTACCAAATACAATACCCATACAAAAGTAGAAAATGGCTTCATGGATATTCTTATTGGTATGGAATAATTTCTTTTAGAAACACTGTGAGGGTACTCTCAACAACATCATAATAGTTCAATCCAACAATATCCATTATTTAATTTTGATGATCATTAACTTCCTCAGTTTCAGACCTATAATGGAATTTCCTGAATTTCCCCATTATGTTGGAATTTTGACTTAAGAAAGTTAAATTTTTAACTTAAACTAATTTAATAATTTGGAAAGGGAAGTTATACACATATCTCCTTTGACGAGGTCATCAATGTAGGTCCTTCAACAAGGATCTTAGCATAGGTCCCTCGATGAAGTCCTTCCATGTAGCTTCATATCTCAAATAGATTTACATTGAGTAATTTTAAAGTGACCTTTGTGAGTTCACAATGTGGTAAATCTGGATGAATGAACTATGCAACAAGAGTAACAAAATACAAGATTCTTGGGGAAAATCGAAAAGGAACAATAGTATATATATACCCTACTGGTCTATGCCACCAACCTAAATGACAACGCTATTCCATAGACCAACATGACATAGCTACACCTCTGACCTACATGACATAGCTATGATTCATAGTAGCACTCCATAGCTATGCCTATAACCTATGTGAAAAGTCTATATCGTAGACATGAACAGTTTATAATTGACTCTCCACAATCATTTCCTCATAATCTTTCCTCAGGACATGACCCTGTTTTCAATCAAATCCAATTCTTAGGGGGGGGATATTGTTGACAACCTTGAGGAAGGGAAAAGGATTATGAAGAAATACATTTGATATTTCAAAGTATCAAAGAAAATTCTAATGCATGTTAAAATACATAAAGTTAAAGGGACCTATGGGGAACACAAATGCTTCCAGAAAACCTCTGCACGTTCTACTCACACAGCCAAATACACAACCCCATCACTTCTGAACTATGTGACAATATATTTTCTATACACATATGGGGAGGAGATACACTAAAGAGATATTTGGATGTCCTCCATGGACAACCCCTTTTGACCAACCCCCTTCTTTGCCTATAAATAAGACCCTCGGGCTCCCCATTTTAGGACAATAAAAATTTAGAAGAACAATTGAATCTCCAATTGCATAGAACTTTTTCCCAGGTCCCCCATATTTTCTTAGGTAACTATATAAAAAACAAGAGAATATAGAATTAGATTGGATAAGAATGTTTGAAGTCCTTTTAGAGTTTTAAATACAAAACATCTGATTACGGAACCTTGTTCCATAAATAAGATGGTACCTAAGCAGGGCATATTACTTAAGGACCTACACGAGGCTCTTCCAAGGAGACCAAAGGAGACCCGAGGTGTTTAGATTTAAATCACACATAATTTTTATCTTTATTTAGTCATTTTTAAGATTTCGATTGATTGGATCTAATGTGTTAATCATTTTTCAGTCACTCCAAGGACTACAGTGACACACCTACAAGACATACCTACACAGTAGAGCTATGATGCATAGCTATTACTGGGACCTACACATATCACCTTCTAATCTCTCTTCAAATACAATCATGGAAGGGTATATTCTTCCTTAGTTCCCTTATCTGAAATTGACTAAGTTGAATCCTCTGCCAAGCCAACTGAATTATCAATCCTCTAGAAAAGTCACATCAGTGTGTCTCTCATTTGGTTTTGTATATCTATATTTAGAGTTTTCCCACATTCTTCTTATAAGGGTGTTAGGATCCTTTTGATGTCCATAGGCCTTTATATCAATAGGCACATGGAATTTGATAATAGAGACAGTTTTGGGACGTTCCCAATCTTGGATTACAGGGATACGACTTTTTACTCCTTTTTTTGTCTCTATGATTCAGAGACGTTGGTTCCCAATAGGGAGAGGGAGGATCATACCTCCTATTATATTCAATAAAAGAAACGTCTCCAGCTTCTTCTCAGACCCATTTTAGGGAATCCATCCTGGAGTGATACAATAGTATTTCGGGCCAGAGCCAATGACAATGACATTCATTTCAAAATGAAGGGTTCATTTCTCCATGCCCTCACCCACCATCGCCTCATCTTCTTTCACTATAAGCTCAGCCACTTCTATTATGAGAGGAGAATGTGTGTTCCTTTGTTGAGTCTTTCACATCATCTTATTTCTTACCCAAGCAGGACTCATGTGGTATTAGAGGTTTGTAATGATCACAACATCAACACAATTTAACCATACTCTTTAACTATGATAACTCTGAATCCCAACATAATTGGGATATTTGGGAATCCATCACTCTGTACCCGAGATCATTGGATATCCTCTTCAGGAATCCAACCAGAATTATATTAATCTATGCATCTTAAATAAGAGTAAGGCTCAAAATAATCACCCCTAAATATCAATGTGTTAAGACGTATCTCATGGACCTTTTATCAAGGGAATCCTCTTTAGTTGTAGGCTCCAAACTATTTATCTCAATGGGTTATACACCCATGTGAGACTTAACAAACTACATGGGCTTTGATTCCAATATAAGTGGGATACATAGGAAGAATGTGTGAGGTTCCAACCCAAAACATCTAACCAAACCCATTCATTCTGGGATACATTCTAAACAATATATAATCCAACATGGAATATAATATACTTTCTAGGTTCCTTGGGTGGCATATGCATAAGTCCCGTATGAAGTTTTGATGAAGAACTTTTCCCCTTAGATGTCCTTATCACATGACATTAAAGTGTATGATTAATTCTTTATTACAATACCATAAAAGGTATTATGTGTCCCATTATATAGAACCAAACACTGAGGATTCTAATTCCTTTAACAAGGATACATAGTTAGCCCATTTATGGGTATGATCCTTCAAAACACATTTTGTTTACGTGGATGGCCATATATTCTAGAGTGCCCCACTGAGTGTCTTATAAACCAGAATCATCATAATAAAAACCTAAAAAATATGTATGTAGTATATAATAGGATACCATTGATGGAGAACCTCAAATTCATACAGATATTTACATTAATTAAGAACCTCGAATACATAGAGATGATTTAAAAATTCCACACATTTTAATTATTGATTTCAAATATCAAGGGAAACCTACATTATAATTTTTAAAATAATAAGGTCTCATGAACATATCTTAAATCTATAAAATAATCCCGAAGAAGGAAATAATTCACATAAATGTGAGTTCTTATGTATCATTGGAACATACCTAACAAATGACTACCATTGGAAAGAGGGTCCCTTTAGATACATAACGATTGGATGTTTCTGTTTCCATAGATAAATTCAATGGAAACCTTATAGAAGTAGTGATTCCTAACCAGTACACACGTTTCGAGGGAAACATACCATAGAAATAGAACCAAAGGTATCATCCTCTCAAAAATTACATTGGTTCAAGAATCAAATATCCCCAATGGATTCACGAATACATATAAATTATGATCAATATCAAGATCACTCTATCTAAAAACATAAGATGGATCATAATAATACTTTTATAACTACTATGCATAGAATGCATTTTGTATCGATGTTCACAATGTTGGAAGATCTATATGGTAAGAAAATTTCCCAATCTCCTACAAAACATTAAATGGTCAGTAAAATGAGGATAAGTGTTCCATTTTTTTCCAAATCCATTGATGGCCCAAATGAGTCAAAAAATTCAAGAACACTGATACACTAACTAATTCTTCTAGAGTTATATGATAATGATTAATATAAGATCTATATAGGCTATATTCCATAAACAATATCTGACATATAAACTACATCCTTATTATTTTCTATTGAACCAAGATCTATCCATACAAGGAACATTCATTAATATTTGACTAACATAGTGGATATTTATAAGGATAGATATAGAAGGCCTACAGATAATCCATTTTACATATACGATTTGTAACTATTGTGATAAGAAAAATCAACCAGTCCAAAATGGTCATCCCAAGCCCCACCAAAGTCAAGAATACAAGCACAAATCATATCCTCATGAATCTATAAAACCATCAATTTATGGTCATCCTTCAATGGATGGTGTACCGTATTCAAATGAAGATGAAATACTAAATCCTCTTAATGGAATCTTCAAAAATGATATGTAAAATCTTGATCTCAATTATATACTATATCAGATGTAATTTCGTGAAAATGATAAATCTCTCTCACATAGATATTTCTTATCTCCTTAACTTCTATTTTATCATTTATTGGTATAAAGTGAGATAATATAGCTAACATGTCAAAAAAACCCATATCACATTAATCTTTTTTGGGTATGAAAAAACATTCCCAAAATAGACACAGAGATATAATCCCACTTCTATGTCAGCAATTAAAGTGGCTAAAGAAAACCCCAATGACTTTGTTTCTCGACCATGGATGACAAGGAATTATTGTAGAAGAATTAAAATCATTGAAGTCCCATATCATAATTTTCCACCAAAATCATCACCACATTTCATAGAAAATAATTGTGGTCTCTAAGAGAATATAACACTAGGAATTAGGGAAACTCCTGAGGTTGATTTGCTTTTGCATAACAGCATAACAAACCATTTCTAAAAAAAAATTCACACTTTTTTTGGGGAACCGAAAATAAATAACACTCACTCCACCATAAAGAGAGTATCTAATTCTATGAAATTAATCATCAACATTCTATTCTTGAAGAATAATCTTAGTAATTGTGTTAGACAACTTAACACATTCAAAAAGAACCTCATCCACTATTTCTTGAAATCCAATACACATCTCTGCAAAAAGATACACATATTCCACTATTCCGATGATTTTTTATGGTTTGGGTTGAAAAAAAGAGTTTAACATATTATAAAAAAATTAATCACAAAGAATAGTTTAAAAACTATGTAAATTATTTCAATCATATTTTTCCTTTGAAAACATTTTTTATAACATTTTTTAAAAAATAAATTTCTGACTGAAGAGAGAGAGAGACAGTCAGATTCTATATAAAAACATTATAGAATGTACCAAAGTGTGTAAAAACATTAGTAATAAATGAATAAATATTGAAAAAATATAGGATGAGGAAATATTTTGAATATTCTTGGGAGATTCATCATAATTTTTCATTAAAGACACATAATAATTAACAAACTCGAAAATTGATGATATATTTTCAACAAACTCTTACCACTTGGTTGCTTGGGATCATACTCCCCATGTAATAAAATGAAGTTAAATGAAGATTATAATATCATGAAAATAAGAATATTCATAATATAACACGTAAAATGGAAGTATATACTCCTCAATAACGAATTTATGTTCATAATAATACAAGAGTTCATAAGAAAGAAAATTGAGGCAAAACCGTTCTATTGATTTGGTAACATTTGAAACTTATAATCCATGAAAGAAGGATCATAAAATAAAGATGTGAATACCCATTAATTTAATTATAACAAATTTATAATACAATCAAGGTCACTATATACACCCCACAAAGGAAAAAGTGGCAAACATAGCATGTATCTCACAAAAATAAATAGCGAGATGAAAACCCATTACCATGTGTCTTGACTCCCATCATACTCTTTCAAACCTCCAGCATAATAAAAATAAATTTATTGAAAATATTTTATAGAACCATATTCTTATATATTACTCCAATTATGGTTTTATTATGACTTTATATTATCCACTTGTTAACCATCCGATTGTAATGTTTCACATCAGATAATATTCGCTTTATTTTTCATGTATCTCTTAATTTCAAATATCGTTTGTCCTTAAACTTATAATATTAATCTAGAATGTAAAAAATGGAAAAAATCATGTATATATAGTATATTTTTATTATTATTGTCTATATAGTATAGTCTTATCCAACTAGATACACTATTTATGAAGACAGTTTTTCATACATACACATGAATGACATTTCCATTTAATTTTCCTATTAAAAGAAAGAAAATAAATGAAATTTATTTGTACATATATATATATATATATATCATTTTTTAATGTTGTTCTATAAAATCATATATATCATATAAACTCATTACGATCATCATTAATAAAATACAGGTAGCTTATAAATGAATCACATCGCTTGAAGGGGGTGGTAGTCAACACTTCCTCAAATGAAATTATCTTATTAACACCAAATGTAAAGTATAAACATATATCTTTTAAAATAATTAAATAATATTAAATAAAAAATAAATATTATATATAAAAAATATAAAAAATTGTCCATAGTAATGTCAACCATGAGATGCAGTAATGGAAAATTAAACAATCATCGTTTAGTAAGGCAGTGATCCCCTACATGTAAACCTGATGTTCTTCACTCATTAGATTGAAGTGTGTGTAATTGTAAGTAGAATAATTAGAATAAAAAAAATACTATTATAATTAGTTTAATTTTTTATTTATAAAATAATGGACTAAGAATATTTTAGGGAGTGGAGAATCAAAATAAAAGAAATGTGTTTGAGGAAAGGCGTGACCCCTTAATCGGGTAACTCCATTGGGTTTGAAAAAAAAAGGATTTCTTTGATTTAATTATGCCCAAGGTGAAGGATTAAGGTAAAAGTGTGGGAAGTTTGGGAGATATTTGGAAATATGTTTTCTAAACCTAATGACATTAATATCATTAAGGAAGTGTATGTGAAGGAGGCCTTTTATAATGGGGGAGGGTAGAATCTCATGTATTATTTTAATATAAAAGAACCCTTGCCACTTTGTTTTATTTTATGTTGATAAAAGATTGTTAATAGTAAATACATGGGAGGATTGGTTCTATATTTGGACAGAAAATGTGTTTAGTACATGTTTATATTATTTTTTAGTCTTTAATTTTATGGTTTAGTGCCTTATTATGCTCAATTTAACCCCAATCGTTTTTATAAATATTAATTACTTCAATAATATTTATGGTCAAAATATAATTTTATGATATTTGAAATTATAAATTTTTTTGATTACAAATATTGTATCCATTTTTCCAAATACCAATAAAAAAGTGGCCGAATGTAATTTAAAATTGATCCCAAAGTCAGGTCGATAATGCATGTTTTTACTATAAAAAAGATACAATATTTTCTATATTTTTATACTCATTTTCAAAGTGAAATATATTTTAATGAAAAAATTGGATTAATTTATAAATATATAATATAAATAAACATTAAAAAAATTAAAATATAGTTTATCCTTATAAATTAATTAGATTAAAAATCAAATTTGAAGTAAAATTTTGGTATTTTTCATTATTCACCCACAAATGGTGTTTCTATAAAAACACCTTAAAATTTACACTTTGTTCATTGATATATTCTAAATTAAAAATAGATTTTTAATTTATCAAATTAAATATATTAATTTTTTTAAAATTACAATTATTATTTTTTTAATGTAGGATGTTTAAAGTGGTTTATTCGAAAAAACGATATTTTAAAATAGAAAATAAAATTTCAAAAATTATATTATTTGTTATCAATATGTTTTATTTAAGTAAAACCACTATATAAAATATTTTAAAATTAGTTATTACTATTATATAAATATGTTTTTGAACTATGTAATAATTATATTATTTAAATAATTTTGGCACAAAATTGAAGTTTCATAGGAACATTAGTGCTTCATGTAATCTATGCCAAATTGATGTTCTTGGTAACATATACCAAGTTTGTGACATGTGAAGTGAATGTTTGACTTAGTTATTAATAAGAAACTAAACAAAATTCAAATTATTCAGAAAATAAAAAAATTCTATGCAAATTGAGGGTGTTACATTCTACCCCCTTAAAATCAATTTCTCCTCAAAATTCATTGTTTTGGTACAAAAAAATGAGAATAATTCTAATTCATCATTCCATAAAGTTACCTTGTATATGTATAGAAATAATGACTTTAGCAGAAAACATTAACCATGTGAGTGGTCCTTTTTGTATAAATTTCACTATACTGCATAGAATTTCAATTGGTTTCTCTTTGTAAGAAATATCTAGCTCTAGTGGTAGGAAATTTGATTTCAGTACATGTGGTTGGTTAGGTTTGTACTTCCGCATAATTGATACATGGAACATATCATGGACTTGAGAGATATTTGGATGAAGTTCAAAATGAAATGCTACCATCCCAATATGATCAAAAATCTCAATGAGACTGATATACATTGGGATTAGTATCTCTGTCATCCTGAATCTCATAACCTTATTCTAGAGATAGATTCATAGAAACACCATCTCACCGACTTCAAATTCTAGATCATGAAAATAGTTATAAGCATAATGTTTCTTCAGACATTGAGATGCCATAATATGCTGTGAAAAGGCTTTAACATTATGTTCTATTTATTCCATGATCTCTTGTCCAAATATGTTTCTTTCTCCATATTTATCCCTACTCACAAGAGCTCTACATTTCTTCCCATAGAGGTATACATAAGGTGTACCTTGAATTCATGAGTGAAATATATTTTTGTAAGAAAACACAACTAGATTAAGGTGTGGATCCCAGCAAAATTTTAATTCTATAGAACTAGATCACAAAATGACATCTAGGGTTTAAATTGATCATTATTAATTTATATGTATCTAAGGATGATATGAAGTTATGAAACTCAATTCTGTATCAAGTGCTTACTAGAGACTTTTCTAGAACATTGAGGTAAAACTCAGATCCTAATCAGATATAATGTAATGTGGTACTCTGTATAGCCTTAACACTTCCTTATTATATATCTTAAAAATCTAATCTAGATATAAGTCTTATCTAATAGAAATAATGTCTGTTGACTTAGTAAGGTGATTAACCACAACCCATATAACATTAAACCATTTAGAGTTTTTTGGTAGTCCAACAACAGAATCCATAGTGATGTTGTCCCATTTATATTCGGGTATGGGTAATGGTTGATACATCCCTTTAGAATTTTGTCTTTCAGTCTTAATTTGATGGAATACCAAGCACCATGATATAAAATCTTTGATATCCCTCTCCATTCCATCCCATCGGAAATATTATTTTGTCTCCCTATACAACTTTTTACTTCCATGATGAATAGAGAATGATGATCAATGAGATTACTCTAGTATCTCCTTCTTCCAACAAGGTATGGAAGGAGCACATTAATGGTTATGTAACCTTTTCATTCCCTCTAGTACAAGGTTAAACTCTAGAACGTTTCTGAAATAATTTTTTCATCTCTATATCTTCCTTATGCACCTCTTTAATCTTCACATGGTTAGAGGGTCGAACATTTATTTAGGAAAGATAATATTTTTTCCCTTACATCAGGAGTTCTAGATCCATACTTTTCTTGTCTAAAAATATTATATAATTATTTATCCTCATCATGGATAATATAGCATGATCCTTCCAACATAAATCCTCGGCCACCTTGTTAGCTTTCCCAAGGTGGTAATGTATTGAATATTCATAATCTATTATCAACTCAAACTGTCTTATCTGATACTTGTTCAAATACTACTGTGTGAATATATATTTCATAATTTCATAATAAATATGTGTATATATATATATCACACTTTCCTCAATAAATATAATGCATCCATATCATAAATTCTAAAATTACAGTTGCTAACTCCAAATCACGAGTTGTGTAATTATGCTCATGAATATTCAATTATCACAAGGCATCAACTATAAACATTTTATTCTATATAAGAACGCATCCCAAACCTGTATTGTATGCATAAATATATTTTAGAAACCCTTCTCCACTATATGGTAATTTAATCACAATTTTACTGACCAATCTTCTATTTAGTTACTTGAAATCATCCTCACATTCATCTGTCCACATGAACTTGACACCTTTCCGAGTTAACATGGTCAGAGGGTTATGTAGTCTAGATAAATTCTAATAAAATAATGATAATATCCTATTAGACTAGGAATTCTATTAATATAATTCTCTATTGTTGGTCAATGCTTTATTTCAATATCCCCCCTCTTTGACGGATCTACTGATACACCATCTCTTGAGATTATTTGACCGAAAAACAAAACCTTTTGCTGCTAAAATTCACACTTTGTAGTTTTTTCATATAGAATATCCTTACATTGGGTCATTAGAACAACTATGAAGTGGTATTAACTCTCACAATTACTATTTTAATAGTTAATAATATCTTCTATACAGACCACCACAAATTTATCGATGTAGTCCTTATAGAATATATTTCATTTAATCCATGGAGATAGTAGTAGAATTAGTAACACAAAAAAGAATCATTATATATTCATAGTGTCCATACCTTGTACAGAATTTCTTCTAGGGTATATCATCCATGTTGTACCTCAATTGATGATATCTAGAATGAAGGTCAGTCTTGTAATATTATTGAGCTCTATTCTGTTGATCAAACAATATAGAAAAATGAGGAAGAAGATACTTTTTTGGTGGTATCTTGTTCAACTCCCAATAATCAATGTAGATTCGCATTAATCAATCTCTATTTTTGAAAAAATAATAGGTTTACGACATGTTGACACACTTGGCCAAATTAATCCCTTCTAAAGGTTTTTTTGGAGTTTCATCTTTAATTCCAATGACTGAATTTGGGCCATTCTATACGGATCCTTTGAAATTGTTATAGAACCAGGTATGAGTTCTATTGAGAACTCAACATCACAGTTTAGTATAGTGAAAGGGAAATATTTAATAAATATACCCACAAAACTCTGAACAATATGTATATCATCAATTTCAATTTTCACCCTATATATTTGAGATAAAAAACCCTTTAGAATGGTAATTAGGACCATTACACTAGATTTAATCTTCATATGAAGATCATGCTTATCTTCCCATATATGGGTGATCATAGGTGGGTTAGAAATATCAAACTTTATATCCCTTCCTAGAAAATTTAAGTCATAATTATTCATAGAAAGGAAATATAGTGAAAAATTACATCAAATTGAAACAATGAACGAATTGCAAAATTTACCGAAAAAACATGACCCCAAACATAAAACTGATAAGAATCATAGATTCATGATGAAATCATCATACCATTATGGTTTTACACTCCTAATTTCACAAATAATAATCTTGGTGGAATCATAACTCCCTTATAAATTTTTTATATATGAATTCATTTGAAGATCAAGAATCAAATAAGACATTAGCAATTCTTGAATGGATGGTATGTGTAACTTTCATCACATCATTATCGCACCCCTCATTAGAAATATTAATTTAATGATAATTCCCCTTGTCCCTCAGCTTATGAGGATTTTAATGTTGATTATCATCACCAGCCCTAGGATTTAGGCATTGGATAGTAGATTTCCCATTCTATAGACACTTATATAGTTGGATCACATGAGTAGAATTACATGCTTCTTTTTCTATATTATCATTTTCAGATAACATATTCCCATCTCTTAGGAAATGAATTTCCCAAAATGTGGAAGCTCGTCTTAAGGATTTTGATGCTGGGGAGGGGACCTTATTTTCATATTTGAATAGGATTTTTTTTGAATTGGGACTTTTGATTGTGGGGTTTGATTGTTTTTTATGTCTTTGAAGCCTTTTGGGTTCCCCCTTTCCCATTAAAAGGGGGACTATATTAATAAGAAATTAATTTTTAGTCAGTCAGTACCCTTCTTTTTTTCATTTAAATCATTCCCTAGAAACCTTGATATAAGTTCCTCCATACTTCTTCCAACATTTAGCTTATAATGGAAAACTCGTCTTCTTTTCCATATTGTATTTAGTGTTCCTATTGTACATTATATTCATTTTCTACTCCAAACCATGATGTTGATACATGAATCTAGTGTCCATTTTGAATTTTTTTACATAACGCACAATCTATTCATATCATCTAATGACTATTATGGATAACAACCTTACGAGGCATGGATTTAATCCAATAGAATAACATATCACCTTTAATTTGGAGGTTGATGATAATTCAAGAGGAACTACTCACAAGTCATTTGAAATTAGACTCATAGGATTGAATAGGATCAGTATTAATTTTTTTCAACTCAAGGAACAATTTCTCATTCTTGTTTATAAAAATCCAAGGAAAGCACTTATTTAAAAATATGTTCATGAATTCATCTCATTACATGGTTTCAATCTCATCTTATTGTCCTCTATTATGGATTAATATCCACCACTAAACAAATTCACCTTCTACATGATAAAAATACATAATAACATTCTCATGCTCTAAACAATGGATGATGGAGAATATATGTTCATTAGTGAGGATCCATTTTTTGCTAAACAGGTGTATTAGATGACCCTCTAAAAAAGGTGGACGTTGTCTCATGAAATACTCAACCTAATCTTGTTCCCCCTTTTGCTTATTTGTATGTCCACCATGATTCATTGCTTGGGAATGTAGTGTGAGCACAGAAACAAAAATTTTCACTCCTCCTCCCAAAGTATTTGGATACTCAGGAGGACAATAACAACATTTTCCACTATAATGACAATTAATGCAGTTCCCTCAGGTTCTAACCATTGACTAAAACAAAAATCATAATGTATGTAATAGGTTTCATAATAAGGAGACACAAAATCATGAAAAGTAACTAATAGTGTATTTATGTTATGAAACCTTCATTAATCTATTGCACCTTAGGATCACCCTAGGTTAATAAAAGTAATTTTATATTTTAATACCTTATGTTGGGTTGTGAGGAGTTTGTGAATTAAAAAAGGCAATCCCATGGAACTGTCAGACTAGGTGTGCAGTAAGGCCCATTATTGTGTACTAGATTACACCGAGTCAGGCCCAGAGCATCTTGTCAGATTTTCGATCCTCATAAAATCTATTCTAGATCCACATTACCTTATAGTATCTATAAATGGATGCATTTCCAAAAAACCACTCACTCAATCCATTTCCAAAATTACAGTACATTTTCCTCAACGTTGACCCATCCATATACATATCCTTAGAGACATCCCTAGACATATATATAGAAATATACCTAGGTATATAACTAATGTTTTCTAATGATAGATTAATAATATTAACTAAACCATTGCTCTAATACCAACTATAGAGTCCTTGATCTTGTCATACATAATCTTTACATCACAAGTGAAAACTATATAAAGCATTACACAAATAGACATGCAAAGACCATACTAGTCTTGTGACATTGGAAACATCGAAACGTAAACACCAGAATATAAAAGAGATACATCATCTCCCACCTTGTTTTTTTGGACTATCACACTTCTTTAAAATATAAATAATAATACATATCTTCATAATATAGGGAATGAAAAATAAAAAGGGGTGACCTCAGATACTCAGTAAGGGTAAACTAGGTATATATTTAAGTATAATCATGAGAATAATGGTATGATAACATATTAATGATATATAAGATCATACCATACATATCAAAGTTCATACACATGAATAATGACATCACGATTAAATGATAATAAGACTTGATATATAAGGGAAAAAACACAAGTCTGGAAAGAATAACATAGGAATTAAAAATGGAATTATAGATAACACCAAAGAATGTAATATGATTTCCAAAGTAACCAAGGAATCATTTCAAAGACCATATTAGTGGAAAAGGTTATTTACAAAAATGGGTACACCCTAATTCCAGCCTTGTATTAATTAAAAGGGTCAATCTCCATTCAACATTGTATTACTGAACTTAGTTTATTTCCCATTCCATCCATATCTATCTCTAGAGATATAAATCATTAAACAATGCATTAGAAGTAGAAATAAGTCCCATAAATCTCATAGTGAAATCATACATACATTTTAAATAAGGTTATTAAAATAATATCATATCATAACCTATTAAATTAAATGGGTGTCATAAACATGTAATCATATCATAACATATGAAAAAAAGATACATATTTCATTATTAACATAACTTTCTAAAAGAAGTGGGATTCAAAAGAATATAACCCATGGAATAGAAATGAATATCATAAACATAATTCAATCAAAACATAATTACTTTATAGAAATAATGAGAATAAAATCATTGAATAACATCCCCATAAAGGTGTGACTAACAAAAATGGATTTTATCATAGATTTCAAACAGTTTTGAAATATCCATTAGAAAATTTATTGGGAAAAATATCATTTCTTCTTTAAAAAATTTATTTTTTATCTCAAAATTTATTGAAAACATTTTTCATTGAAAATAAATTGAAAACAAATAAGGTATTCTTTGAAAACAATAATATATTTTTAAAATGCCTTTTCCTTGTAAATCATCTTCAAGGTTCCTTTGAAATCATTTTTGAAATCATATTCGAAAGAAATGATT
The DNA here is from genome assembly GCA_963277665.1 of Viscum album. Lineage (NCBI taxonomy): Eukaryota > Viridiplantae > Streptophyta > Magnoliopsida > Santalales > Viscaceae > Viscum > Viscum album. Next base: position 662,676,816 of record OY728140.1, read on the forward strand.
TCTGATGGTACTATTACATTAGAACAACTTGAAAGAACATAGGTGAATTAAACTCCTAAATATTCTTAGGATATGTATATTAATATTTCATCGAAGACAAATAATCATTAACAACCTCATAAATCAATGTGATTGTATCAACAAACTATTACCAATTGGTTACTGGGGATCATACAATCCATTTAAAAAAATAAATAAAATAAAGCATAAAATATCATGAAAATAATAAGACTCACAACATAACATGTTAAATGGATGTATAAACACTAGGAAAACTAATCTATGTTAATAAAAAATGATTCCCAATGAATGAGAATTGAAACAAAACCATATTACCAATTTGGTAACATTTTAAATATAAACCCCATAAAATAAAGATCAAAAAATTAACATGTTAATACCCTTTAATTTAGGTATAAGACACATGGAATAAACTAATGGTAACTAAATACCCCAAAAAAAGGAAATAGTAACCAATATAGCATGTATCTCATTGAAATAAAAAGTGAGATTAACTATCATTACCTTGTGTTTGGAGTTTCACTGTACTCATTCAAACCAGCTATATAAAAAATATAAATTTATTTTAAATCATTTAGAAAAAAAATCTTAATTTATCTTATACCATATATTGTTTTATTAGGATGATATATTAACCACATGTTAACCATCCTATATTATGTTTTCACTTCGGATAATATTCATTTTTGTTTTTCTCTTGTGTCTTAATTTGTTATATCATTTGTCCTTATAATTTTATAATAATTACATAATTAGAAACATTAAATAAATATCATGTATATCGATAGTATTTTTATTATAATAATCCATATAATATATAAATTTCAAATGGAATACAGCATTCATGGATGCTTAAGCCATACATAATCCTGAATTATATTTCTGTTTAGTTTTCTTATTGAAAGAAATAATGTAAAATAAATATATAGGTATATATATAATTGTTAAATTATCTTAATTATATCATATATAAATATCATACACAATAATTTCATATATCCTTAATACATTCTATTTTCTGTATAGACAAATCACATCACTTAAAAGGGGGTGGTAGTCCAAAAGTCCTCAAACAGAATTAACATACTAAAAACAAATGAAAAGTATAAATATGTGTGCTGTTAAATAATTATAGAATATTAGAGACATAATAAATAACATATATACTATATATAAACAACGTTTTCATCATAATGGCCATCATGAGATATGGTAATAGAGAATTGAACAATCAATATTTAGCAAGGTGGTAGTCTACCTACACATAAACATTATATTTGTTACACATTAGCTGAAAGTGTGTGTAAGTGTAGGTACCATCCTTGGAATAAAAATTCATATCATATTTAGGGTAATTTATTTATTCCTGAAAGGAATAATAATATTTGATGGAGTGGGAATGAAAATAAAAAAATGGAGTTTGGGGGAGGGTGTTCCCTCTTAATCGGGTAATTCCTTCTGGTATAAGCTAAAAGGAATCCTTGGATTTCATTCTGCCCAAGGAGAGGCTTCAAGGTCAAAGGGAGAGAATTTGGGGAGATATTTTGGAAGATTTTGGACAATCCTAAAGGACATGAGAGGTGCGTTGAATAAGATGTGAATATTATTTTTTATAATGTTGGAGGGCTGGAATATCTTGTATTATTTTAATAGAAAGGAACCCCAACCACATTTTTTATTGAATGTGGTTCAATAATGGTTAAATGTTGAGAAAATAGAAAATGTGGTAGAAATATTCCTATCCAGTGGTTTTAGGGAAAGGGTATAGGTCGTTTGAGTCCTTAATGATATGGTTTCAAAAAAAAAGGCTTATAACAACCAAAATATCATGAGAGATAAAACTCTTGTTGGTACAAACAAGTAACTCCAAAAGATATAATTTTTTTGATATTAATAATAATTATTAAAAATTGTTTTTACAAAAAAATGAATCTATCAATATTAACCGTTTTATAAAAAAAAATCATTTTCATTCAGTTGAATCTGTTACATTATCATGATTATACCAAAATTTTTTACAACAAATAAATATTTTATATTAACCACGACAATTTTTTATTTCTCATAATATGAAATTTTTAGTAATTTTTAAAAAGATAAATTTAATTTAATAGAAATAAAATACACATTATAAAACCCTACTTCCTCAGCCCCATTCCCTAATAGTTTTCTATCGAAGAACATGCATACCAGTTCATCAGGTTCTCATGGTGTCCTCTACTTCATCAGGTCACCATTCATCACCCTTCGGTTAATCAACCCTCATTATGTGACAAACTATTTGATGATGCACTACTCATTATAAGGTAAAATTTCCATCACTGACCACCCCTTTGGTTGGTCGATGACATTCTTTCTCCATATTTTGTATATATTCTCAAATTTGGTAGGAAATCGTTATTTCAACAATCATTTTCTTCCTCTATAGTTAAAATATTGATGATATAAGGGAAGATTTTAATTTTGGGTCAAAGAATTAGGTTAGGAAGAACTCATTGGAGGAAAAAATTAAAATTTCTATAATTGTTCCCCAATAACTAGCTTTGAATGTTTAGTTTATTCCTCTATTGTACATTTCATCTTTAATAGGTTAAAGAACTGCTTTAGTTATCATAAAATTGATCAATCCATTTTAAAAAGTTGTTATTGAGGAGTTAATTTAATTTAGTTGTCATTTATACACTATTTACATTGTAAAAAAACATAACCCTATACACTTGAGAGTTACATGCTTCACTTAGTCTATGATTTTGAACAAGGGAAGGGGACCCATGATGATAAATGGGAACTTCGTTTTAATACAGATTTATCAAAATCCATATAATGTATCATTCTGCGTACATGTTTCATTTTAGTGGAATAAAATGTTTTTATTCATTGTACCATCAAAAAATATACTGTCCATAAATAAATTTTACACCTAAAATTTGATGATATTGTTTGTTTTACATATGAATGAACCCACAATTCAGTCCAAGTCGTGTACATAATGTCACATTACACATTTCTTGAAGACATGGTTGGTCACTAAACCATGACCAATATAGAACTATTCATTGTGTCTTATACAGATATATACATGGATTGTCACTAAGCCATGACATGTAGAGAACTATCATGGCCTTTAAATAAGCATGGGTTGGGTAGTATCCTATCATGGATTTTCACTAATCCATATCCTGTTATGTCTTGTCACAAATCCAATTATATTCAATCCATCTCCATCATGTACAAAACTATCATGGATGTTCACTAAACCATGTACACCATGTTCATATCTCTCATGGATTATTACAAAGACAATTATATACAATATTTATACAAAAAGTACATAACTATCATCCCTTGTCACCAAGTCATGGCCTATACAAAACTATCATGGTTTCTCAGTATGCCATGGCTTTTAGAGAGCTATTCATCATAGCCTGTTATAGTGTCCTTACAAAGTTTTCCATCATGGAACACTAAAAATATTGATGATGAATGGAAAAAAATTAATTTTAAGTAAAATGTTAATGAATTTGGTTGTAAAGAACTCATTGGAAGAAAAAATTTTAATTTCCATCAATGTTTTCCATTTTCTAGCTTTCAATATAAAGTGAATACCTTTATTGTACATCAATCTTTCATAGATTAAATGGTTTCCTAATTCATCATAAAAGAGATGAAACCCTTCTAAAAATTAGTTACCAAGGAGTTAATTTTATCTATTTATCAATAATAAATTTGTTAAATTGAAAAGAACCTAATACAATACACTTGGCATTTGCAAATAGACCCATTATGATAAATGGGACCTTTTTTGAACAATTGATTCACCAAAATACCTTAAAAAGTACATTCCAGGTACAAGTGTCATTTTAAATAAACTAAAACGTTTTTATTATATGGACTGTTTTATAATTTACAACACACATCAAAATTTTAAACTGTAAATTTGTAAATATTGAATGTTTTACAGATGAATGAACCTTGAATTATGTACAAGCCATGTGCATCATGTCACATTACACGTGGTGTGTCACTAAACCACAGACTGTATAATATTATTCACCATGTCCTTTACAAAACTACACACTTCCTGCCCCTAATACGTGTCCCGTTTAAAACTTGCATGTTTTTATAATAAGACTGGCCTTGGTAGTTTCTTATCATGGCTTCCACTAAGACATGGACTATCATGTATTTTCCCTCAGCTAGTTTTATACAATACAATTCTTTAAAATCAATGTACATCATGTACAATATTATCCTGGATTGACACTCATCCATGTAAACACTGTTTAGAACTGACATGGCTTGTCCCTAAGAAAATTATATATAATCCATTTACATCATGTACAGAACTATCATGTCTTGTCTGTAAGATGTGGAATGTACAAAAATTTCATGGATTTTCAATAATCCAAGGTTTGTCACCAATCCATGGCTTGTTACTAGTCCGTGGCATATACAAGAAATATACATCATGGCCTATCCTGGGGTTCTTACTTACGTGTACATCATGTCACACTCAAAATATTGATGATATGAGGGAAAATTTTAATTTTTGGTAATAAAATAAAAGAATTAGGTTGTGATCAACTCATTGGATGAAAAAATTGAAATTTCTCTTACTATATACCAATTTCTAGCACTGAATGTTTAGTGAATACCTCTATCATACATTTAATCTTTCATATATTAAAGAATTGCATTTTTTATAATAAATGTGATGAAACCCTTCCCAAAAGTAGTTACCAAGGAGTTCTTTTAATCCAATTATCTCTAATACACCAGTTACATTGAAATGAACATAACCCTTTACTGTTGAATGTTGGCAGGGGACCCATGATGACAAATGGGCACTTTTTTTATAATAATGAATGGAAAAACTCCCCTACAAGTTTCATTCTATGTAAAAGCTTCACTTTAAATGAGTTTTAATATTTTAATTCTATGGATTGTAGTAAAATACACAATACACATAAAAATGTTAAACCTTAAAATGTTGTAGATTAAATGTTTTACATATGAATGAACCCATAATTCTGTACAATACACGTATATCACGTAACATTACTCATGGATTGAACACATTCCTTACCACTAAACCTTGGTCTACACATAATTATTCATCCTACTATGTAGATAACTATAAATTGATAGTCACTAATATATGGCCTGCATATAACTCATGTGGCTTGTGACTATGCATGGGATGGGAAGTTTCCTATCAAGGCTTGTCACTAATACATGAGTTATCATGGCTTGTCCCAAATACAATTATGTACTAACCAATTATATACAAGTCATGTACATCATGTATATAACTATCATGGAATGTAACTAAGCCATGTACTCTATGTTATGAACTATAATATCTTATTACATTGAAAATTATCTATAATCCACCTACATCATAAATATGACTATCATGTCTTCTCACTAAGTCATGGAATTTAATGAACTATCGTGGTGTGTCACTAGGCCAAGGATTATCCCTAAACCATGGAATGTACGAAATTATACATTATAGTATATCATATGGTCTATATAGTCTTATACATCATTTTACACTACTTATGGCCATGGGTTAAATTTTTTATAGGCCATGTGTTAATGTACACAAGGCTTGAACTCATTTTCTCTATAATAATATAAACATAGAAAGATAAATGTACATCATGTCCTGTATAGGCTGTGTGTTCATGCCTAGTGTATAATTCTTCACTCACCCAGGTTTCATAGTAGTCATCTTCCAATTTTACTAGAACTGATTTTCTCACAAGTAATGTACCACGATTTCAATGCATTGAACATATTTCTAGGTGAGGAATTAAAAACAAAGCTATGTTACTTTATTATTTCATTGATTGTTCCATCATGGGATAATAACTTCATTTATATAATGGTGAGTGGGACCTATAGATATTTTTCTCAATAGTATTCATGCTGTGTGTAGTTTCCCACAAAATGAGATAGCAAAAATTTGGTTTCCTGTTCTTGGATATAATTTCTTGATGACATGTTATTGATACTGTTAAGCAAAATGACTTGAAAAATTTGATATAATGGGTAAATTAAACATTCAATTATTTCAAATGAAATGCCAAGTCTATAATTTTTATATGTAAAATTCGGTCTTTGAATATTTATTTTCCTATTATTTAGGTACTACCTTTTTTGAATGAAAAATGATGTTCACCTCTACATTTTTTGAAATGAAAAATGTGGTTCACCCTAAAGGTCGAGCCATTTATTGAAAATAAGTATATAATGAGTCCCTACCAAGCTCTTTCAGTTTTATTGATAGGTCTAAATTAATGAAGTCAAAGAAATGGATATATTCCTAAGTCTATTTATTTTTTTATTAATTTTCATGTTATGAAATCCAAAGCTATCTATTGATTGAATTGGTTATGTTTTTATTTGGATTCCAAGTCCATGAAAGATAGGGTATAATCTAGATATATTTTATGGGCTTTATAGGAATATATATAGGATGGAGGTGGCATTTTAATACCTTATTACTGAGGTTTGACTCGACCTACATTTATTCATTTAGTATGAATGGTGTGGTCTTCTAATCATTTCAATACTTTTTTAAATCCTTTTTTTGACCAACCTTGATTAATTTTGGATATTTCTTACATAATTGAACTTTGAGTCACATTTTGTTATTTATTATCATATTTTTGGTAATCTGGGTGTTTTTAGGTAGTGGTTGTTAAAATAAACTATAGAAAACAACATCTTTAAAAGTTAAAATCTGGTGTATTTATTCATTTAAAATAAACTGTGGAAAAATATTTCAAGACTATTAAAATGAACTGGAAAAATTAAAATAAACCATGGAAAATAAAAGTATTCACATCCTATGTTTTTCCCAAGTTCTTAAGGAACTCTTTAGATTGGAAAATGTTACTTCTCATGTTAGTAGTCCAGAAAGTGAAGCGTTGGATGTTTCAATATTCAAATACAACATTTTCATTCTTATAAAGATTTTCATTGAAGGAACTTTTGTTATTAAATAACACATGTATATTTAGAATTTAATGTTTTATTCATTTTTTCTCTAATCCAATGATTTATTCAAACTCAAATATTTTATTCATCCTTGACATACGAATATATGGTTCCCTATTAAGGGTTTTTCTTATATTCCCCTTTACATAGATTGTTAACATGGTTGGGATGCTGGCTAACCTAGATGGGTCACTGGTGCCTGCTCGCATGGATGGGTTGGTGATGGAGATATCAATTTATTGGTGCAAGAGCTTACTCACTAGAATGGATTTCCCACTATCATAGATGAGCTGATGATGGAATAACATGGCATGGATTGGTCACTAGTTGTACTCATTGGCCACTCGTGCAGGGGCTGGTTTACTGGCATGGATATGTTCCAACTACGCAAGCATGTATGGGTTGGGGGGGGGGGGGTTATCGGAATTCTAGTGGTGGGGTGTGATTAATCATGTTGTATAAATTTCATTATTAATATAATTTTATTTGTAATATCAAACGTGTTTTAAAATATTCTTCAGTTTAATAATTAAAGCAGATGTATTATATAAGATAAATTAATTAATTAATAGAATATGAAATTTTAATAAGAATAAAAATTTATAGTTTTTATTCAAATTTAATTTATAAAAATATATTATATGATTGTAATATTGTTAGTAATAGAAAAATGTTTCATTTTAACTTTTTACCAAAAAGTTTAACTAATATATATTATCAGTTGGTATTATTATAATTGTAATAGAATGATTTTATTTGTAACAAAAACATTTACTGCCAAAGTTTTTACCAAAATATAAATGATAGGAACATATATGTAGGTAAAATTTTTTTTCAACAGAAAATTTTGTTTTACAAATAGATATTCCCCCATTGGAAAAATTGAAACATTTTTTTCTCTTTAATCCATTACTATGTTTTATTTAACCTTAATAATGGTAATTAATTTCAATTACTTCACTAATATTTTTTTTTTCAAAAACATAATCGACCTTATTATATGTTATAAATTCTTCTTATTCCAAATATATAATCCATTTCTCCAAAAATATATTCTCAAAAGTCGTAAAAGTTATAATAAAATTAATCTCGTAGTTGGGTCAATAATTAGGGTTTTAAAAGTTCAAATGATCAAATGCTTTCTTTTTTTATACATAATTTCAAAGTGAAAACGATTATAATGACCTAAATTGGAATAATTGATAAATATATAATATTATTAAAATTTTAAACCAAATTAATATATTATTGAATATTATTAATAAATTAGATTAAAAGGATGTTTTAAATTTAAATTTGTTATTTTTAATATTCTCTCAAAAATTATGATTCTCAGAAAAAGCCTAAAAATTCATACTAGGATAAATTTGACATTATAAATTTTCAAATGATGTATATTTTATCAAATTAAATTTCTAAATGTGTCCAAAATTTACTTTTCAATTTTTTAGAGAAGGAAATTAAAAGGAGTCAATTCGAGAAAAAAATATTTTAAAACCTAAATGGACTCTCCCAAAAAATATATCCTTCTTTTTCTATATGTTTTATATATGTAATAACACAATAGAAAACATTTTATATGTATTTATTACTATTATATAACTAATTTTAACAACTAGGCTATATTTATCTTATTTAAATAATTTAACACTAAAATGATGTTTCGTAGAAACATTAGTGTTGCGTGAAACACACACCAAATCGATGTTTTGTGTAACGTGTTCCATGTTTGGGTTGTGTGAAATGAATTTTTGGCTTAGTTTATTTTAAGAAATAATTGAAAATCTAATTTATTCAAAAAGGAAAAAATTATATAAAACCTCAGGGTTTTAGATCATCTAGTAAGAAGAAATAAATACCATCTGTTTCCCCAATACTTATCAATAGAAAACTATACAACCATTAACAGTGGGAATCTTGAAATGTAAAAATTGGAAAAATGATGAAAAAATGAGTTATATTGCTGCTCAATGATTCAAAATCTAGTTCAAAATAGAATACCAATATTAATTCCCTTATATTGGAATAAGAAGGTCTGAATATACATGAACTTGGGTCCCATTATACCTATAAAAATGAAGCACTCAATTGGGAACCATAATGGATACCCACAGAAGATAATAATGAATTAGATATTTATTTTCAATGATCCAATCCATCCTAAGAATGATATGATGAGATTTCATATTGAGAAACTGGAAAACCAATATAAGATCAATCTCTGTTAAATAGAAGAAACTAGGTGGAGATAAAATACCCTGATGTATCTATATTCTGAGAGGTGTATTAATATACATCACACAAGATAAAACCATTTTAAGAAGATTTATAATATTAGCAGTACAATTATAGAGGAAAAAGGATATTATGAACTAGTGTCAAATAAATTAGTCACTAAAGATGAAGCAATAGTTATGGTACATATCACCACCACTGGCCCATATATGATTCTTATGTAGATTATTCTATTGTGTAAAAAACTCTCATTTTGAATTCCTTATGCTGCGACACATTAGTACATCAATCATAATATTTCACCAATGTACTATTTAGATTCGGTGATCCCCTACCACTACTTAGAGAATAACAGACATAAAAAAACATTGGAAAGTGACCATATAGTCTATAGAAACCACATATCTTTGGTTCCTCCAGTAACAACAGTTTTGAGTACCCATGCTTGAAAAATTGGTTTCAAAACAAAGGGACCCATCCCAATATTGTTAGAGGTATAGAAGAACCCTACTACCAAGAACCACCATAAGAGTAATAATGATTTCCCTTACCTATATGGGAACACATAGAACTACCACATGGAGAAAAAGGGACTCCTACAAGCTAAGAAATATGAGAATGATCAAGCTCGACCATCAAAGGACTCTTCAGGATATCAACATAAGAAGAGATATTCAGAAATATATCCAGAGAAAAAGTATCAGTTCATATATTCTTATCTAACCGTAAACTCTTTTTCAATGCAATCAATAATATCTCACAAAGAAACAACATATTCTCAATGAAATGGACCTCTTATTATTTTATGATCTTATCTACCATATCAAGTTTGAAAAACACTATATATTTATCCAACATTATAGAATCTAGATGAAACTGGTAATTAAAAAGAAAGTTAATGTTCTTACACTCTTTTTCATTGTGATATTCTCAATTACCATCATGTTACACCATCCATTGTTATGAACTTCCATATTGAAGTTGAAACATTTCACCTTAATTTCATCATGCGTCTTCATGAACTCAAACGAATGCTCAATTCACTTTGACCAATCCCCATTATTTTGAGGATTGTTTGAGACTTTTATTTCTAGATGATTATTGAGAAGGAACTACTAATAATGATTTCATAATTAATCCTATTGTGGGATGACAACTAGATCCTAGGTGGGATCTGGTGTAGGTTCATGTCCTAGAGATCTGACAACTCACACAGTAACCTCAACCAGATTTTTGGCTACGGGAGGATTTACTCACTATGGTTGTTCAGAAGCAACCATAGATGTTATCTTTATTTCTTAATAGAGGCATGATTCCAAATAACAATAAATGAAGATAATGTTTACATCCAAAGACTACTCAAATTAATAGTAAAATTAGAGAAAAAAATAAATTAATCCTATTAAATAAGAAAATAGTATTTCAATTTCAATTTACTGAATTCTAATGAAGAGTAAATATTATAAATAATCCTCATTAAACCTTTCCCAAGGCCCTATTTGTGAATTTTGGCTCATTATTATGAGATATGTCTCATAATTCACTCAAAAAAACCTCCTAAGTGCCACCAATATTTTTCAACTACATAGAGACTATAATGAAAGATGCACAACCCGCATATTTGATGCAACTTTTTCATGAACCATATGGGATACCCTACTACCCTGACACCAAATATGATCCTAACATGGATCAAAGGGAATTCTTTATCCCCATTGGTTAGCGACAAACACCATGTATCATACCAGGAAAAAGTGGGAATGGGGTTTCCACACAAAAATAGGAAGATAATGAAACAAGTAAGTATGTTCCACATCCCAATATGAAGAATGTACGAAAATATGAAATAGGTATAAAAAACAAAACAACATACATCACCAAAGTAAAAAAATTACAATATTATCAAATCATGTCCCAACAGACACAGAAATCGAAGAGCAAGAATCAAAAACCACAACCACCTCCACATAATGATTAATGTTTTCCTAAACCTCAGAGAAGTAAATATAAAAATGGCTGAAGGAAATGGTAGAGTGGAAAAAATAATAGTTTTTTCACACCATGTGTTCTATAATAATATTCCATAATGTAAAAACCAAATCATGCTCTCAATTTGAAATAAAATATGGATGGAATTATAATCTCATATTTAAAACTAGTGATTCTTTTCATTTAAAACTATGTAAACATTTATAATGATTTCTTATGTAATATCAATATATAAAATATTTATATAAATCACTAGGAAAGATTAAATTTGTTTCCCAATTAATGGAATATAAATCAATGTAATCACAACAACCATCATGGTCATCCGAATTGTGGTATTATGGTTTCATGTTATATGATCCCCATACACTCATTTCTATGATCTTGACAATTTGACACATATACCTTGTGTTCTACCCAAAAAAGACCCATCCAAATGTAATTGGGGGTAAGATAGAAAAACTTTTTTTACATTATAGTTATAGAAAATCAATCCATTGCTCACGCATTACCATCATACCATGTTTGTCATAAAAGACCCACTAACTATATAGGATCACATGTTCTCAAGCAACTAATACATAATGGGAAAATTGTACAAATTTATTTTATCATAATATATCCCCATTTCCAATTTCAATATACCAGTTTTATTTTACAATTTTAAATATGGGTTTCAGTAAATTCATCCCATTTTCATGATGAAACCATACATAGGTTCCTATCAAATTAATTTAATCCACTTTCCTAAAAATAATCTCTTAAATTAATTTCTCAATTCAATCTATTTCCAATCGACATTGAAAATTCATGAAAAATCAATTAAAATTAAAATTTTCATTAAAAAAGTTTTCATAATTAAATTAAAATATATCTAATTTATATCAATAAAATAAACATTTTATAGAACAGAAAATCTCAATGAAATCACCTATATTCAATCACATTATCATAAAACCCAACACCCACAATGGAAATTTCTATGGACGAATGATGATAAGGGATATCCCAAAATCAAACATTGAATCAAAATGTAAAAAGTGGATATTAGGTCTATCATAAAAAATATTATCTAAAAAACTTATGGATGAGAGATAGAGAGAGGTAGATAATGAATAGTATAATATTAGTCAATATAGATGAATCATATGGGGATTTCCTAGCATATATCCATGTAGTAATAGGTTTATATGAGCCAAACTGGTTTCCTAGGAGCCCCCATGTCCTAGGATATCGTAATTACTTGAGTTAGGGATATGTGGGAGGTAAAACAAGTCAACTAGAACAGAAAATATAAGGATAATATGTTATATTATATACAATAATGAGGGTATTTTATAATTTAATAATAATTTTAAAAACAATATACAAGTGTTTAATGTTTCTTCAACTGAAATGAAGTGTGAGGTAATGGATTTCATCTCAATTACCATTCATTAATGTATATTTCTATCCTATGAACTTATTTCTTTAATACAGTTTATACAGATTTCATTTAAAATTTAATATAATGTTTAATTAAAATTTAATGTTATATTTACTTTCTATATTAATTATATCACAAAAGTGGAATTAACATAATATTTTGCAGGTGGTAAATAATTTTATAACACAATTTATTTTTACTTGATTTTATTAATTGTTCTTATTATTTCAAATCATATGTTAATGTTTGTAATGAATTTTTGCTATCTATTGGTTTATTTACACCTTTTTATGTGTAGCTAAATTTTATACAAATAATTGGTTCTTTTAATAATAATTAGTTCAACAATATGACATTGAATGGGTTTATTTAAAAATCTATTTTTAATCAGGATTACTATTCTTGAATTTATAGAGAATTATTTGATAATTTCTTTTATAAAACCATTTTTTCATCAAATTTGGTTATTAATGAACACTTAAATGTAACATTTCCATTATTAAAATATTTGGTATATAAAATAATTAATAGAATTGTTTTAATATAATTAGACTTTATTTCTCTCTTCGGACATAAATATTTTTTCTTCAAGAACATGTTTTATAAAAAAAATCATATTTTCTTTAAATATTTCAAACATATTACATTCATTTTTTTTTCAAATTGTTTACATATAAAAAAGTGATTTGAATTGAATATTCATTTTTTTACAAAACAATTCACTTTTTTCTTCTATTTAAATGTGAAAGGAATATTTGTTTTAGCACGTCAAGTAGAACATCATTTCTTACTATATTGACCACTAATTTTTTTTGAAAGATTATTTTACAATTTTAAAATGTTATTCTAAAAAAAAAATTCAATATGTTCTCTCAAATTGTAGTATTAAAATTTTATTTTCAAATGGATCAATATAATTTCCTCAAGAAATTTTTAAATTATAATTTTATTGTATATCAATTCATTAATGACAATAAACATTTATTTTTACTCAATTCAATATATTTAGTAAAAGTAACCTTAATATTATTCATATAGATTGTTTATGTTCACAATATCTAAATTATGAATCAAAATTCACTTCTGTGATTCAATTTTGTTTCCACTAACAATACCGTGAAATATTCAAATTCATTGGGATATTGAATTTCTATAAAATATCCACATTAAATATTATGGATATGTTTATTTCTTAAACCATATATCATTATTAAATATGGTGTTCTAAATTAAATTTTCTTTTTCTATTTAGGAAAATATTGATATATCCATATTCACTACTTAATACAGATATTAATGATAAAGGACATTGCTCATAAAAAAATCTAATTATCTGATATATTTGTAATTCTTTGGAAATGAAGTCATAGGTGTGGGATAGTTATAGATAGCCCCTCGATGCATCAGTAGTCTCAGGAGGAGATTTAGTAATATAAAATGTAATCATTTTTCCCAATAAAATGAGTTTGTACTCAATAGTTTTAGTTTATCTTATAATAACGCACAATGGTAACAATGTTTTGTGTTTGTGACCTAAAATATAATGATTACTAATTTCATCAATTAGAAATTAGTTATTATTATACATGATATTTTAAAATTGATATTATCTCTAGGTGAATTATATTCTTAGTTATTGATTAAATATAATGTGTTTTTAGGTATTTAGATTTCTATATTTATTATGCCTTATTGGGTTCTAAAATCCATATTAATAATTAAATGAATTGTGTTTACTGTTATTTACCATTCCATTTAATTATGAAATGTGATATTTTCACATTGATATTATCTTTGGGTATATTTCTTACTCAGTTCATTGATTACATGTAATGTGTTCATTTATAAACACTTATATAAAGATTATTCTTATTGATTGAATATTTATTTCACTATATTTATAACTTACTGAGAATTTGTTCTCACCAATTTTTTGTTTCTATTTTTAGGAATCCATGATCTATACTCTATTTGATATGAAAGGACATGCTAATGGTAACAACTTTATTCAGAAAAAATTATATTGTAATTTTTGACATTAAATGTTATATGAGAATCAGGTTTGTTTTTATTAAACTAATTATACTAATATATTCAGTCAATTGGGATGTGATTCATTATTTCTTATGACAAATGTAATAATGTAATACATCAGTTCCAGGCTACTGGGATTAGGGTTATTACATAAAATGAGTAGAAAATGGTTTTTTATTAATAAAAAATCAGAATATTTAGGTGACTAAAGTTATAATTTGTGTAATTACCATATATATAGTGTAATTAAAATAAAATTTAAAAAGAAAGAGAACAATTAAGGTAATTTCTTCTTACATGAATTAACTCATTTAGATCACCATTTAATGACAATAGGGTTGGCATTTGGGGGAGAACATAACCTCTTGAACATGTCTAGGGAATATTGAAATTGAATATTTCCTAGATGATTTGATCTACTATACTCAGAGTATTGTAAATTAGATAAATTAGGGTTGTCCATTTATAAGGTATGTAGATGAATCATTTTGAATTTCATAAAAGCTTAAAATATAATAATTTAATTCAAACGAAATTACTTGAAAATTTCTATAAATTTCTAGAAAAAGATGATTAATATCAAATAAAATCATCCAATGAAATTGATAATGGTGTTGGTATAATTTTAAAAACTACATTCTATATTATCCCCTCTCTTAGTCATTTTTGACCATAAATTCAGAAATAACTATTTAAATCAGAAAAATAAATAATGATCCTATAAATGTAATGTCTTCACAAAAATGAACCATGGATGATAGGTTAAACAATAATCTAATAACCTATATGATGATAAACTATTTATAAAAATTAAAGCATTTAATTTAATATTATTTATTTTAATATTCAATGGATTACAATTTAAGAACTATTAATTTAATTTGATTTTAAAAACACCAAGAAAATAATATATTTAAAATATATAATTCTATAAAATCCATAATATTTCATATGTGTCAAAAAAATTCAAGTAATAGTAAAAATCACTCATATTATATTACTTTTAAAAATTTTAAACTTATTTGTTTTATTTTTCTACTAATTGACAAAATATTGTGTCTGTATTGTATATGAATTTAATGTAATTATATATTTACTAAAAATTATAAATAAATTACTATCCTGAGAATAATTTCATTATTTTAAAAATAATATTTGATTGTTATTCAAAAAAATATTTTTCCTCTATCCGAACTCAAAAGTTTATTTAACAGTAATAGAGTGTCATTTCATATTTTCTTTTCTTAAATTAATATAATGGTCACATTCAAAGATATATGAACCAAAGTGGCCATTTATTTTATAATGAGATGATATTTTGTAAAATACTATCATTAAATATGATAATTTTAAGTTTAAGATACATTTAATGCATTATGTCACAGTTTTATCTCTATTTTAATCATTTTACCTTAATGGAGTTGACAAAACATTACTACATCTACTATTCATTTAGAAAAAAAGGAAACCATTTAGAAAATTTTATATAAAATGACATCAAATATGGAATCCATTTTTCAGGATATAATATATTTAATTATTAAAAATTTAATTTTAATATAAACATGGCAAATGTTGTGAAATCCATATTTTAGAAAAATAAATTTTTATCACAAACCTAGCTTTTGTTATTATTTAATCCCTATAAAAAATTATAGATGAATATTAAAATATTTTTATTAATATATAATATGTAAATTTAATTAAAATCATTCACCAATATTGCATAACTTAATTTTTTAGGTTAAAAATATATTGAGTACATAAAAAACATTTTATAAAAAAACTTCTATTTTTCATTTAAATGATTTAATATTTATTTCTAATACTTTTATTTCCAATGAGTATATTTTATAATTTATTAAACCATAAATGATTTATATTTTTGATAACAATAAGAATCCCTCTAATTTAACATATATGTTATATTATTTCACTATATTCTAGTTCATTCAGACTTTGGGTTATCGGTACTAAAAGCTATCAAAAAAACTTATTTGAAATGAAATATTTCAAAAAATATTACGATGTTAAATTATACCCCATAAAATGAAATTCTCTCTTGAAATGTAATCATACATTTATAAAATATTTATGACATCTTTGTTTCGTTACAAACCTCACGATCCCATGAAGCTTACTTTAATATATGATTCCTCTAGATAACTTTAACCAAGAGAGTTGTCCTGTTCCATTGAACTTTCTCGCTATGATCCAATACTAACACTGGTTCTTCTTTATAATAAATATATTTATCCATGGATACTACCCCTATGTTTTGTACATGTGGTGGATCTGGAATTTACTACCTTAGTTGAGATACATGGAACAGAACATGAACTTGACAGACATTCAGTGGAAGTTTCAAGTGATAAGTTATCTTCCCAACATGATCAACATTAATACAAGGGATAATATACAAACATCATATATTATTATTATTCTAAAATCTCATAAAATTATTCATTGAAGAAATTATCAGAAACAACTTCTCATCAATTTCAAACTCTATATCTCACCCATGATTATCTGCATAACTTCTCTATTAACTCTAAGATAACTTATTGTGTTTTTGAATTTATATGAATTTATCTACAATTTCATTATAATACTCAGTAATCAATAGCATTATATATCAAAAATAATCTAATAATATTATAATTTTATACTTATTTCCCTACAGAGATTTATAAGAATCCAAATAAATTATTTATTGAAAACTAACATTGTAAAACAATTCGAATCATGGAAGGTATTGACCTCAAACACATTTAAAATACGTAGATAAAGATAATAGCATATCCTCTTGTGTTTGAATGACTCCATTTTATTAGAAATATATATATGGATGATAAGCGGTACTAATACTCAACTATTTATCTGGAGCCTAATATTTTCCTTTTCATAACATTGAGGTTAATTGTGGATCGAAACTAGACACTATAAAATGTGTTAATCAATGAATAATCATAACTTCGTAAATGTGTATTTTTTTTTGAAAATGTGATCAATAGAGAAATATTATTTTAAATTTATTATGTTTTCTAACATAGTATTAAGATAAAATAAAACCCAAATAGAATTAATACATATATATTTTTGGGGACTATGATAAAGATATCCAAGGAGATATTTTCCCATTTACATTCTTATGTGGGTAATGGTTGAAACATCTCTTTATACTTATATATCATAGCTATAAATATTTGACATACCAAGCACCAAGATAATTACTCAGTAATATCTTTAAATATTTCATACCTTACTCTTTCATATCTCTATACATCTTCGTACTTATAGGTTTAATAGAGAATGATGAACAATAAGACTCATCCAATAGAGACTTCTTCAAATCTTGTACAGAAGGAACATATTCACAGTTCATCAATATTATCATTCGATCACAATCAAATTTCGACATATGGGCTTTTTAAACCATTCATATATAGTCCCACATCTTCTTTTAGTAGCTCTTTATTAAAAACATTAATATAATATTGAAGAGTCATTTGAGATAGATGATATTTGTCTTCTTCCTTCAAGATATTTAAATAAATATTTTAAAATATATAAATTTTTAATCCTTTTTTAATCTCATCATAGATAATATTTGATGATCATTTTGTCTAACTATATACACCACAAGTTTCTCTTTTTAGATGTGGAATTGTATTGTGAAATCATAATATTTAATGGACTCCATGTATCTCCTCCGCCACATAATCAACTATTTTTTTTGTGAATAAATACATTAAAATTGTATGATAATTATATATATCCCAACTTTATCAATAAATAGAATTCATCCAAATATTCAATGAAAAAACTATCCCAACTAATTCAAGACCAAGATTTGGGTACTTTTCCTCATGACCCATCAATTATCACAAAGATTTTCCTGTCACCATATCATTCAACATGAGAATTTATCACATTCCCTACTATGATACATCTTTATAGATCACAAAACAATATCTACTCCAGGGTAATATAAAAATAATTGTGCGGAATAACATTTTATTTAGATACTTTAATTATTTCTCAAATTCAACTATCCAAATGAAACATTCCCACTTATGCGTTAACTTTGTTAGTGGATTAGAAATCCATTAGAAATTATAAATGAAGGACCAATAATATCCATCGAACAAAAAAATAGATCTCAATCATAGTTTTTGGTCGAGGGCAATTTTCAATAACTTACTTCTTTGATGCATTTAATGAATTTACGTATTTTATGATTATATAATACAACATTTTATTTCCAAAATTCACTAATTTTATAAGAATTTATACATATTATCTTTTCTTATGGTCTTTAGTACAATACTCAAGTAATATTATTTCTCTTCATTTCTCATAGAATATATATATATATATATGAATATCATATATTATATTGACTGAAAAACTGAACAAGATAATATATAA
This sequence comes from Viscum album, assembly GCA_963277665.1. Lineage (NCBI taxonomy): Eukaryota > Viridiplantae > Streptophyta > Magnoliopsida > Santalales > Viscaceae > Viscum > Viscum album. Next base: position 662,695,960 of record OY728140.1, read on the forward strand.
ATACTCTATTGACTTAATAATTTATGATGAAAGTGGAATTAGTAACACCTAACAACATCACTACGTATTCATAGGGCTCGTACCTTAGATTTTTTTTGGGTATTTCCTATTTCATAACCCTAAATTGGTGATAAAAATGACTATTTTAAATCTTAGAAAAGTAATGAACTCTCTATAGATGATGAGGAAATAAATTGATATAAGATAATGGTACATAATATTTATCTTGATATTGTTATGTTTATGATAAAAATCATAGAGTTTATTTGATCATATTTCTTCCAAATTAGAAGATAAGGTGTACCGAAAGGTGACACACTTGGCTTAATAATTCCCTTTTTTATATTATCCTTGAGTTGCTTCTTATATTTTTGCAACTCAATTAGGGTTAATATCTATTGAGTATTTGAAATAGATATATCACCATGCAAGAGTTATATTATAAACTCAACATCATAATTAAGTGGAAAACATGAAAAATATTCATAAAAGATAACAAAAAATTCACAAACAATCAGAATATCAAGGAAGAAAGGTTTTTACACAACCATCTGAGATAAATACCCCTTTTTAGTAAGAATCATTCCTATAAAATAGTGGTGGTTCCCATTGAATATTTACATTTATTTTTACCATTTTTTATGATCAAAAGTTGTTACCGATTATTAAACATGACATACCATATTAATTTTTTATGTGGGGTGTATAAAATGAATAGAAATACATTCCTAGGTGAACCACAAAATAAATCATTGGTAAAATAAAAAGTCTTTTAGGAAGCATATTCCAAATAATTTCAGTCAGAGAAGAATCATAAACATGAGATATGATCATATTACTTTTATGGGTATTCACTAATAATCATACATAAAATTTTTGTGTAATTATTTTGACACCATTATAAAAATATTAATATATTAAAGAGTCCTAAGATCTAGATTTATATAATAAATTAAAATTTCTAGAGTGGATTTGATATATACCTTTCACCACATCATTATCATACCATTTATGAGAAATTATCATCACATAATATTTCCCATTTTCTCTAGTATTATTAGGTTACTGATGTTGATATTAATCTTTATCCTTTGAAATAGAGGAATTTTTTACCTAATTCCGTTATTGAATGTATTTTAAATATTAGAGTGTGATGGTTTATTTTTTGGTGATTTCTCTGTATTACCATTATTATATTACTTCTCTCCAATAATAAAAAATTTTATTTCATAATGAACTATCTTTCCATAAAAAAACATTTATCAATCCACTTATGTTAATTGACTCTTTGTTTCCTTGCACACATTGAGCAAAAATAATGACTTCTCTTCTTATCTCTATGGGTTTTAATGATCCCATTGAATTTCTTCATTCTATTATTCTCCAAACAACGAGAATGATGGATAAATTTGATATTTATTTACATATTGATGGAACATAAAATGTTTTCTTTATATCCAATGATGTATTGTGTGGAAATTTCACTTGAATGTCATGGTTTTAAGAATATAAATAATTGATCAACCATACATTAAGTTCAGTTGATAAAAAAACTGTACCTTGAATGCCTTTCTTAATTCCCCTCAATGGTAACAATATATTCATCATCCGTATACTATATCTATAATAGTAATTTCTATATATTCAAATGAACATTATAAGAAAATATAAATTGAAAAATAATATTTTAAACTCATTTCAATCTACGGAGTCCATTTATTCTTGTTGTCTTGTATTCTTGATAAGAGTTCCCTATTATTCTAATTCACCAACCAAATGAGATAAATACAAAATGAATTTTAATGATCTAAACTTCATAGAATTTAAAATATATTATACGTTGTACTAACATATTACACTTCTATTGGTGGATCAACAAACCACAAATATATAGTGGATGCTTCATAGTGAATTAATCAACATAATGTTGGTCACTCATTTTTTGGATTTGATGTTAAGAAATATTTATATATTAAGAATGTTTTGGAACCATAAAATGTGACTTTAGTTTTATATCCAAGCACATTTGGTTTCTCATGAGGAAAATTTCTTCTGTTTCATTAACATTTATCACTAAGAAGGTTCTTTCAAGTTCCACCCATTGACTAAAAACAAAAATTACCAAATGAGAAAAATTAATCATAGTGAAAAACCATATATTTATAAAATATAATTTATATGATGTTTAAATAATAAAACCCTCAATTAAATACATGACACCATAGGTTTTACCTAGGTCATTCATGAGATGTATATATTCAAACCCATAAATATGTTTTCTGAGAATAATTTAACTAATCAAAGAATATCCCCCAATAGTGTATTACAAGATGTATAGTAAGGAAAAAATCAATGTGAACTATAATTATAGGTGATTAGTAATCAACTTACTCATTTTGGGGTTGTTAAACCTAGATTAATCTCTTATAAAATTATAGCCACTTATAGTATCTATAAAATGATTATTTCTAGGGAAATCACATGAATATTTTACCATAAATTAGGATGTTCTAGTATACATAATATATTCTTAAAAGTTCTCACTAATGATTTATCATCATTTTCTTCAAAAGGATTTCAAAACCATTATCTGATACAAAATATTTTGAACCATAATTTTCATTCACATATATTTCATATTATTAGATGAATATTAATTACATAACATTATAATCCATTCTAGGATCATATAAGGCTATTATATTTGGAAGCATGAATATATATATAACATTAACATAAGGTATATACGTCCTCTTCCAAGTAGATATTCATAAATTGAAACCATCTTAGACATATCTTAATTAAAACAATTATTTATAAACCATATAAAATAAATATAATATAGGGTATGATTAGACAGCCAATAAGTTTAAATAGGGGATATATCAATGAAACGATAAACATAAACTGCACATAAGGGTATGCGAACATGATAATAACATTTTAAATCCATACCCTTCATATCATAGATCATAATTACTGATCCTAATATAATAGATTGCAGTTTATAACAAATGAATCATAATATAATAAAATAACATGATCCTTGAGAGCATAACACTATCTTAAGACATCAATGTTTTGGTATAAAAATAATCAAAAAATATATATAATTTATGTAATATTCAAGTAATACTACAAAGACTATCAAAATTGATTAGGTTCACTTCTCAAAGATCTATAGTAGCCATGGTTCACTCATAAGGATATCATTATTAGTAGAGTCCCTTACAGAATGGTTTCACTCCCCATTTTGACCTTTTTATATCTAGAGATATCCATATTTATCAAATTAATTTGAGTTTAATATTATTATTTTAAAACTGTTAACAGAATGAATATCATATAGATATGTGACATAAGATCATAAAATATTCTTTAAATCATAACCCATGAGAAAGAAACTATATTGATAAAAATGTAATCATAGAGTAACCCATGGAAAACAAATGAGTTGCCTAAAAATATTGTAATCATAATAAAAAACCATCCAAATAAATCATAATGATTCTTTAATTGTGTTATATCTCCATTAATTCATATGTAACATCAGATAATACCTTATTTTATTAAATGTGTCTTTAATAGATTAGTTGAAACATATTCATATGAAAATAACAATTTCTATGTTAGATCACATATTTAAAAATATAAAATGTCCCAACTATGGAGGAAAAAACATTCATTTAAAAATATATTTGAAATATTATAATCGAAGATTCAAAGCATCATGTGGTAATGATGGTGGTAAATTCAATTAATATTATATAACATAAATGAAAAAATTCTATTCGGTTTTTTTAAACATTCTATAAGGCCCCATCCTTAAAAATTACTTAATCTTGAGTTACTTCAAGAATACACATTGAGGAACTTTTCAGGTTTAGAGTTTTAGAGAATTAGATCATAAATCATGAATTACATTCCACATTTAAACAAAGTGGTTACATAAAAGATAGAATTCTTTTTTTCATCAACGGAAACATATTTAAAATAAAACATGGATTCCTTCATGACACTTCCTTGACTCTATCATCATATCATGCACCTTTCCCTTGACCTGAGAAAAACATTTCAAAAACATGGGATGAGCATAAAAATCTCAGTAAGGGATATAAAAGTATGAAAAGAAAACATTAATCCATGTATGAAATCATACTTTACTCATAAAACATAAGTATTTTATCATACCTCATCAAAACATGAATAAATCATATAAATCATAAGGCATAAAGGTAACTTGAGGCATTCATAATATTCTTACGTAGGGAGTAACCCTCTTGGTTACGTTTGGAATACCCATCACAATATATTCCCTAAATCTCTTGGGAGAAACCTTAACGTTTAACTCCTTCGTGTTACCCAATTCATTGGAGATCTATGTCGGGCTCACCCGCCCATAGTTTATCACGGAACCACCCGTCTTCGTAATAATTTCCAAGAAGCATAACATAATCGTATCACATATAACATGCATAAAGGAAACATAACATTTCAATTTTCAATCACAAGATATCAATACAACGCATTGATATAAAAACATTATAAACCTCATTTTCAATACCAAAATAGAAGAAAAGCAAACCATGGTATTTATTTTTCAATTTATGAAAAAGGTATGGCTTGTAGAGGAAGCTGAAACTCAAATAATGGTCATGGCGGCGGAGATGTCGTTGTCGCCGCATACGTACGACAAAGAAACATTCCTTTTGTAATTTAGTAACAAGCATCGTATAAAAACAATATTCCATTTGGATAAGTATAAAAGTCAAAGGGGTTTATACACCGTATAAAAGAAAGTTGTGTATAAAACAAAATATTTCTCAATGAATGGAGATTGAAATGAAGTCCCTTACAAAGACGGTATCCTTGGATTAAGGATAAATCAATTACATAATTATGTGTAACAAATGAATACACCATATATAAGTGGATATTAAGTGTAAAACAATCACAGGTTATTCACACATATTCATATAATGGCATATTCAAGGATTACAGGTTTATCCCAAAGAATCGAAATTGGGTTAAGAAGTTCCCTTGCAAAAATTCGACAGCCTAACGACGTCACTTAAAAATTCAGAGATAGAGTTGATGAGAGATAAAAAAGGGTATCTCATACCTTGGACATAAAATTTAAATCAATAAGGATATAGAAGAACATATCCTAACTAAATAGTATGTGAATTAAATGTCATACCAAAAGAAGTCTTTTAAAAAGAGGAGGGTGAAAGGTTCCTTTACCGACTTGGGTATCATTCAAAACATACACCCCAAGAAAGAATGATAATACAACACTGATGTAAATACTCACAAACTAAATTACATTACACAAAGAGTAGAATAATGGTCAGTACATATACCACTCAATGGAAATGGTGGCAAATGTAGCATAAATCTCACAGGAATAAAAGTGAGATGAAAAATCCCTTACGAAAACTTGGCAGCCTAATAGCGCCACTTAAAACTTCCAAAAATGGATTGATGAGATAAAATAGGGTATCTCATCATACTAACATAAAATTTACATCAAGATGAATATAAAAGAACATCCCAATCATAAGAAATATGATCTTAAAAGGAATTTCATAAAAGAGTGTACTTAAAAAGAAGGAGAGGGGTAGGATCCCTTACCTTGGGTCCGACTTGAATCGATCGTTCTTTAACCTCCTGAATAATAAACTTGAGTTAATTTATACTTTCATATGAACCTTTTTCAAGTTCATTATTCCTTTTATATCACTCACTACCATGCTATGAACACTATGTAATTATTTAAGTTAATAATGGTAATTTTGTAGATCATTGCTACTTGAGTCAAAAATAAAATCTTTATAATTACAAGTTGTTCATGTGGTAAAATATATATTATATATAGAATAATATTAATTATTTAGATATCATATATATCATATTTTTCGATTACATACATGCATTTATAATATTACATAACATTTAGAGGTAAGAAATGAAATGCACCGTTCATGGAGACGGTAAGCCGTACGTACGCATGAACGCTACTTCCATTTATATTTCTTATTTAATGGAATTAAAACATAATGATACATAATAGTATTATAATTCCAGTATGGAATCATATATAATATCATTAAATATTACCACATATGGTATTAACGAATCAAATCACTTTGAGGGGGCGGTAGTCCGCACTTCCTAAAATAAAGATATCGCGTTTAACCATAATGGAAACCATAAAGGTATTCCATAAATGAATAATACAGAATCTAAAGTAAAACATAAACATATTATATATCATATATAAATATAGTTACATATTATTGGCCACCTTTGAGGGTGTTAAATGAATATTGAACAATCATCGTTTCGTGAGGTAGAAATTCACCATCCACAGAAACAGTATGTTCTTTAACCATTAGATGCAAGTGTGTGTAAGTTTAGCTCGAATAATTCTTATAAAAACATCCTAGTATATATAATATACTTTGTTTGTTACAAAAGAAATGAATAAAAAGATTTTAGGGGGTTGTAGAAGCAAAATAAAACAAAAGAACACAAGTGATGATATTACCTTAAAATCGGGTATCTCTCTTTGATTTGAGCTCAAAGGCTTCATTGGGAAGCCTTCTGCCCCAAGAGAGGATTCTATGTGTAAGAGTGGGATTTGGAGAGACAAAATGAGCAGGGGTTGGCCGAGCCAAAGGGTTGAGAGATGTGGGTAAGGTGGTAGAGGTGGGGCCTTTTATAAGAGGAGAGGAGGGCCACTCTTGGAAAGTTACAAAATGTTACTTTATTTGCAAATGCGTTTCAGATTTTAAAGGTCCCAAATTGATGTATTTCGAGGATAAGGTGGTAAGGGTTATAAATATACCCATATAATAGTTCTTTGACAAGTTTAAGTTATTTTTTTAACATTATCATTTCATTTTATTTAAATCCCTTATTAATGATGTAATCGCTACATCATCATGATGTGATAGATAATTTAATTTATTTAATGTCTAAAAATTAAATAAAAATATATAATGATGTAAGAAAGCGTTTTATCTTTCTAATAAATATTTATAGTCAAAAATATGACTTGTATAACCCCATTTAAAAATTGTTTTAGTAAAACAACTCTTGTTTGTGACATTTTTTTTAACTTTAAATAAAACGTTTTTTATGTCATTTTCCTGAAAACGTGGCTCCATGGGGTCCCCAAGTTGACCTATGTATTTTCTTGTTCGTCCATTATGCATCCAATTATGGTAGGACATGTGTCTAGGTCATTTAATATTATTAAAACATTATTTTTACGTTAAATTACACTAATTACCTCTAATCGCGATGAAAAACATAAAAGTTACTATTCACCAAAAAATTATTTTAATCCCATTGAACCACATGTTACATCCTAATGAAAACCATGTATGTCAGGTTTTTGAAATTAAAATCATAGAAGTGGGAAAGTCTCATTTAAACGAAAAATCAGTTTTTAAACTACCACTTAGTGGTTTCACTATTCATCAAAAATTTCTATTTTCCAGAAAAATACCAAAAAATCACCCTAAGATATATTTGATATTCCAAATAAAAAAATGATGTCTATTTTTAAAAATTCAAAACATATATGTTTCATTAATTAATTTAATAATTAATTCCCACTGTCAAAACAAATAGCATGTTTTTAAGAAACAATATCTATTAAAAGATTGACACTAGTTTAAGTCTAATTTCAAAGTGAAATTAATTCAATTACCACCATTGGATGAAATGGTAAAGAATGTATTATAATTTCACTTTAAAACCAATTCAAAATATAATCTGATCATATAAATATATTAGATTAAAAAGTGGTTTTGAATTAAAATACAACATTTTCACTATTCATTAAAAATTGAACTTTATCAGAAAAATACCAAAAATTTACAAAAACTAAATTTTGATGTCCCGATTCTAAATAAGAATTTTATTTTGTTAAATATAACACATAAAAGTATCAAAATGTGGATTTAAAAGAGGTTCTCCATCAATAGGCTGTTAATCGACCTTTTAAAGAATATTAGAATGTTTACACTTAAAATTGTATTCATTCGCATTTTTAATCCTCTAACATTTATTGTAAAAAGTAAAAATATTTGAAAAACATATATAATCATTTTGTAGTTAGTTCTGTCCATTCCCTCCATTACAAAAGCTAGGCGTTAACTACCATTTAAAATAATATTATTTCATTATTAGAGTGCAACATAAGATTTTCCAGAAACTCGTTCTTGTGTATTGGGTACGCCATCGAGCATAGCATCCCATTTAAAGTAATATTAATATTTTATTCACAAATATGGATAAATATGAAAATTTCATATTCATCATTTACATGGGGTGTTACATCCTTCCCCCCTTTTGGGAATTGTGTCCTCACAATTTTAAAATTGGGCTTGGAAACTTTATTGAAAATCCCACATTGGAACAAGAGTCAGTAAATTAGTCACTTTAAAATAAAGAAAGAGAAGTACAAAAGTCACCCAAGTTAACCCATACTAGGATTCCAAGTATGAAAATATGGACATGGAGGAAAAAACAAAGGGTCATGTTCTGATGGAGAGTGATAGTAAACATGTCTAGGATAAAGTTAACCCTAAGAAAATCACAATCTTGTGATGTGTTAAACGGTATTTGATTCCCCAGAAGGAAAGGTTAACAGACAACATTTTTGTTTTAAGTTACTGTTAATTGAGAAATTTATTTTTGAGCTTAACTAAATCATAATGAAACATACTTACTTTTCACGTAGACTTTCAACTTTTACTACATTTCTTAATCAAACTCATATATTCTCCAAAAGACGAGTACTTACGAAGACTTGTTCATATTAAGAGTACTATAATCAACATCGTGAGAATCACCTAATCCAAAAAAGAGAACTATATATTTCCCATGTATTTAGACAAAATCCAAAACCAAAATTGTTAGTATGAGATCAGATAATCCACAAAAGTATAATCTGTTATAAAAATAAAATCTATTCTTAATCTCCAAAATTTGTCCCAAAAAAACCCAAAGTTCAACGAAGACTATTCGATAAAAAATTGTCCATAAAATTCTTCAAATTAAACCAAACTAAGATTTAAACCCAAATATTTGAAGGATTTAATCACATAGTCTTTCAAGGTGCAAATTAACATTTATCTCCAAATAACATTAGTTTCTCTGAAATTCTCATATGAAAAGTAATTAACCTAATCACATATCCTCCATGATAGGTTAATCATTTACATATATAACCCAAAATAAACTTACTCTTGATTCCTAAAATCATCTAACTAAAAATAATTAGTCAAACTAACCAGGGACTTCACGTAGTCCAGTGGTAGGTGATAAATACCAGTCACACTTTGATTGTGGGTTCGATTCCCGCAGCTCTGTCCGATGCGACGGGTTGTCACATGGGCTGTGTGTTGTCCTTTTTCCAAAACTATATAATTCTTAAGACATTCCCCAAAATGAGAAAAATTCTTCAAAAATAATCATAACATATTTTAACTTCAATTTTATCTCATGCCTTTTATTATCCATCATAATATATAATAACCCATAATTACCTCAAAAGTAAGGATCATATAAACCCTAATGGTTACCTTTATAATTATTACCGGAACTTCCACATCGATTGGTCATCTCATACATGATGCATTACAAAACATACCAAGCTACAAGGGGTTGATCATGACTCATTGATAATTGGTTTAGAACAACCACAAGTTTCCTCATTGAATCCCCCATTTCATACAGTCTCTTAATCAGAGAAGCACCATAGTTTCCTTCAAACCTATTGTCACTTTGGTGCCTGCTAGATCCATCCATTCAATAAAAACAGAAATTCCAGTGTGAGTATATCAAAAAAACCATCATGTACTAATGAGGAAGATAAACATTAAGATATACTTACTCATTCACATTATCTAAAAACAACGACTCTTTCTGAAATCCTATCCATTATGGTAATGTCACTTATTCTTAGAGAATACCCTAACCTCTAAAGATATCTAAACCGACCTTTGATACCAACTATAAGGCCCCAACCTTACACATTACTTAATCTTGAGTTACATCAAGAATACACATTGAGGATCTTTCTGGGTTTAGAGTTTTAGAGAATTATATCATAAATCATGAATTACAATCCACATTTAAACAAAGTGGTTACATAAAAGATAGAATTCGATTTTTTTCCACCAATGGAATCAAATTTAAAAAAACATGGATTCTTTCTTGACACTTCCTTGAGAACACCATTATATCATGCACCATTCCCTTGACCTATGAAAAACATATCAAAAACATGGGATGAGCATAAAAAGCTCAGTAAGGGTTATAAAAGTATTAAAAGAAAACATTAGTCCATGTATGAAATCATACTTTACTCATAAAACATAAGAATTTTTACATACCTCATCAGATCATGAATAAATCATATAAATCATAAGGCATAAAGGTAACTTGAGGGATTTATAACATTCTTACGTAGGGAGTAACCCTATTGGTTATGTTTTGGAATACCCATCACAGTATATTCCCTAAATCTCTTCGGATAAACCTTAACGTTTAACTCCTTCGCATTACCCAATGAATTGGAGAGCTATATTGGGCTCACCCACCCTTAGTTTATCACAGAACCACCCGTCATCATAATAATGCCCAAGAACCATAACATAACTGTATCACAAAAAACATTCATAAAGGAAACATAACATTTCCACATTTAAATCACAAGATATCAATACAACGCATTGATATAAAAACATTATGAAAACCATTTTCAATACCAAAATAAAAGAAAAGTAAAACATGGTATTTATTTTTCATTTTTAAAAAAAGGTATGGCTTGTAGAGGAAGCCGAAACTCAAATAATGGTCACGGCGGCGGAGAAGTCGTTGCCTCCGCATACGTACAAAAAAGAAACCTTCCTTTTTTCATTTAGTAATATGATTCGTAAAAAAAATATTCCTTTTGAATAAGTGTAAAAGTCAAAGGGGTTTATACACTATATAAAAGAAAGTTGTGTATGAAACAAAATATGCCTCAATGAATGGAGATTGAGACGAAGTCCCTTACAAAGACGGTATCCTTGGATTAAGGATAAATAAATTACATAATTATGTGTGACAAAAGAATACACCAAATATAAGTGGATATTAAGTGTAAAAAAATCACAGGTTATTCACAAATATTCATAGAACGGCATATTCAAGGAGTACAAGTTTATCCCAAAGAATCAAAATTGTGTTATGAAGTCCCTTGCAAAAATTTGACAGCCTAATGACGTCACTTCAAAATTCAGAAAAAGAGTTGATGAGAGATAAAAAGGTATCTCATCACATGTACATAAAATTTACATCAATAAGGATACAGAAGAACATATCCCAACTTAATAGTATGTGAATTAAAATCCATAACAAAAGAAGTCTTTTAAAAAGAGGAGGGTGAAATGTTCCCTTACCGACTTGGGTATCTTTCAAAACATACACACCATGAAAGAAGGACAATACAACATTGATGTAAATACTCATAAACGAAAGTATATTACACAAAGATTATAATAATGGTCAGTACATATACCACTCAAAGGAAATAGTGGAAAATGTAGCATACATCTCACTGGAATAAAAGTGAGATGAAAAATCCCTTACGAAAATTTGGCAGCCTAACAGTGCCACTTAAAACATCCAAAACAGGAATGATGAGATCAAATAGGGTCTCTCATAATATTAACATAAAATGTATATCAAGATTAATATAAAAGAACACGCCAACCATAAGAAAGATGAGCTTAAAAGGAATGACATAAAAGAGTGTACTTAAAAAGAAGGAGAGGGGTCAGATCCCTTACCTCGGGTCCGACTTGACTCGATCATTCTTTAACCTCCTGAATAATAAATATGAGTTAATTTTTTATTTCTTAAGAACCTTTTTCAAGTTCATTATTCCTTTTATATCACTTACTACCATGATATGAACACTAAGTATTTATTTAAGTTAATAATGTTCGTTTTGTAGATCATTGCTACTTGAGTCAAAAATAAATTCTTTATAATTACAAGTTGTTCATTAGGTAAAATATATATTATATCCAGAATTATATTAATTATGTATATATCATATATATCATAGATATCCATTATATACATGCATTTATAATATTACATTACATTTAGAGGTAAGAAATGAAATGCACCGTTCATGGAGACGGTAAGCCGTACGTACGCATGAATGCTACGTCCATTTCTATTTCTTATTTAATGGAATTAAAACATAATGATACATAATAGTATTATAATTCCAGTATGGTATCATATATAATATCATTAAATCGTACCACATATGGTATTAACGAATCAAATCACTTTGAGAGGGCGGTAGTCCGCACTTCCTAAAATGAAGATATCGCGTTTAACCATAATGGAAACCATAAAGGTATGCCATAAATGCAAAATATAGAAGATAAAGTAAAACATAAATATATAATATATCATATATAAATATAGTTACATCATAATGTCAACCTTTGAGGGTGTTAAAAAAATATTGAACAATCATCGTTTTGTGAGGCAGAAATTCACCATCCACAGATACAATATGTTATTTAACCATTGGATGTAGGTGTGTGTAAGTGTAGCTCGAATACTTCTTATAAAAACATCCTAGTATATTGAAGATACTGGAGTTGTTACAAAATAAATGAATAAAAATAGTTTGGGGGGTTGGAGAAGCAAAATAAAACAGAAGAACATAAGTGAAGACATTACCTTAAAATCAGGTATCTCTCTTTGATTTGAGATCAAAGGATTACTTGGGAAGACATATGCCAAAAGTGAGGCTTCTATGAGTAATATAGGGATGTGGAGAGACAAAAGGATAAGTGGTTGTCTGATCCAAAGGCTTGAGAGGTGTGGGTAAGGTGGTAGAGGTGGGGGCCTTTTATAAGAGGAGAGGAGGGGCACTCTTGGAAAGATACAAAATGTTACATTATTTTCAAATGAGTTTCGGGTTTTAAAGGTCCCACATTGATGTATTTATAGGATAAGGTGGTAAGGGTTCTAAATATACTCATCAAATAGGTCTTTTACAGGTGTAAGTTATAGTTTTAACATTATCTTTTCATTTTATTTAAATCCCTTATTAATGAGGTAATCGCTGCATCATCATGTTGTCATAAAAAATTTAATTTTTTAATGTCTAAAAATTATAAAAATATATCATGATATATTAAATATTTTTATTTTTTTAATGAATATTTATAGTAAAAAACATGACTTGTATAACCCCATTTAAAAGTTGTTTTATTAAAACAACTCCTGCTTGTGACATTTTTATTTTAACTTTAAATAAAAAGTTATTTATGTCATTTTCCTACCAAAGTGGATCCATGGGGTCCCCAAGTTTACCAATGGATTGTCTTGGTCGGAAATGACACATCAAATGAGGGTAGGACACGTGTCTAGGTCATTTCATATTATTAAAACATTATTTTTACCATAAACTACACTAATTACCTCTAATCGTGATTAAAAACTTAAAGGTTACTATTCACCAAAAAATTATTTTAATCACATTGAACCACATTTTACATCATAATGACAACCATGTATGTCGGAATTTTGAAATTCAAATCACATAAGTGGTAATGTTTTATTTAAACGAAAAATCAGTTTTTATACTACCACTTAGTGGTTTCACTATTCATCAAAAATTGAAGTTCTTCAGAAACATACCAAAAATTCACTCTAAGCTATATTTGATATTACGAATTCAAAAATGATGTCTATTTTACAAAATTAAAAACATATATGTTGCATTAATAGATTTAATAATTAATTCCTACTGTCAAAACAAATAAAGTGTTTTTAAGAAACAATATCTATTAAAAGATTGACACTAGTTTAAGTCCAATTTCAAAGTGAAATTAATTAAATTACCACCATTGGATTTAATGGTAAAAATATATTATAATTTCCCTTTAAAAAAAATTCAAATGATAATCTAATCATATAAATAAATTATATTAAAAAGAGGTTTTGAATTAAAATACCACATTTTAACTATTCATTTAAAATTTAACTTTATCGGAAAAATACCAAAAATTTACACAAAGTAAATTTTGATGTCCTAATTCTAAAGAAGAATTTTATTTTGATTAATATAACACAAAAAATTGTCAAAAAGTGGATTTAAAAGAGGTTCGCCATCAAAAGTAGGTTAATCAACCTTTTAAAGAATATTAGAATGTTTACGCTTAAAATTGGATTCATTCTCATTTTTAATCATCTAACATTTATTGTAAAAAGTAAAAGTATTTGAAAAACATATATAATCATTTTGTATTTAGTTCTGTCCATTCCTGCCATTACAATAGTTAGGCGTTAACTACCATTTAAAATAATATTATTTTATTACTAGAGTGCAACGTAAGATTCTCAAGAAACTCGTTGTTGCGTATTGGGTACGCCATCGAGCATATCGTCCCCATTAAAGTAATATAAATATTTTATTCACAAATATGGATAATTGTGAAAATTCCATATTCATTATTTACCTAGGGTTTTACATATTCAATGAGTACATCAATCAGAAAATGACTAGAAGAATCCATTAAAACTGTATTATAAAACCAAAAATTTGGAAAATTTTTTTATAAAATCATTTTATAATGGTAAAATCATTCTTGATAACATTTATATAAAACATTTAACAAAAAAATAAATTATTTTTGAAAGATGAGGGATATCATTGAAGTTTCCCATGAAAACATTTTTTTAAACTATTGAGTACTTAAAGAGAGGGAAATGTGAGGAAAACATATATTATTTATCGATAACCATTTTAGACAAAAATTCATGATATTATTTAGTGGTAGATTATGAAATATCATCATCATAAACATAATAATAAACAATCCTGATAAATAATGAGACTGTAACATAAAACCCTTTACCTTAGTTCTGAAATACATGATAAATATTCACAAATCCTATAGAATAAATATATAGTTATTAAAAATAACCAATATAAACACACTGTTATATATCATACCATATATTAATTTATTGTAACCATTTATCACCTATTATATTAATAATTATTTAATAAACTAAATGTTAGGGTTGATAACTTCTTCATTTTTTATGTAAGTTTTGGTTTAGTATTTTTGGTCTTTCTTCTTTGATCATGGTTCCATAAACTATATAATTGTCTTAATTAAATAATTATAACATTTAATAATTAGATACATCTTTGTATTCAGACACAAAATTTATAGGTAGACAAATAATTTACAAAGTTTATAATGATTGTAGGTCATACATACACACGAGCTGTATTATATGTTTTCAATAGGTGAAAATAAATAAATAAATAGTAATTCACCTTTCTAGAATAATTATTATATCGTATATATTATATAAATTCATTAAAATTATCCTTATTACAAAAAAAAGTAAAATGGAAATTAAAAACCAATCACATCTCTTCATGGAGGTGGTAGTCTATAGGTATACAGGGACAACATAATCATATTACAATAGATTAGAAGGTTAGAAGGTAGATGTAATCATATCATTCTAGAAGAATAATTATAAAAATTATTATCCAACATAATACCCATGTATAAAAGTAGAAGGAAAATGAATTACATTTCTCTGTGGATATGGTAAGTTGTACCTACAGACAAGAAAAAACATTCCCTAAACATTTAATGGGAAATATAGTGGATACTCATTCCTTAATAATCATAATAAAATAATAGTTTATTTTATGTTGTTATAAAAACCAACGGTTTATATTAGTCAAAATATGAATTGAATACTAAAGTGATCGTTTAAGGTGAATACCCATTCACTGAAAAGACTCCTTTGGATATCCTCTTAGGGGCCCTTGGGTAAGTATTTTTGGGATAATAAAAATTTCAAAATTTATCAAAAGTTTCTTAAAACATAATTTTCATGTTATTTGAAAATTAAAATGATCCAAGTGGTGTAATGAACAGAAAGGAGGGGTACACTTTTATATGGGAGGGAGTATATAATGTTTTAATAACCTAAAATATTAAAATATAATAATGTGACTCCCAATAAAATTTTTTCCATAATGAAATAAATTATAATAAAATTTTCATTGGGTGGAAGTAAAATAATTCAATGAAATTTAGAATGGTTTTAGTTTCATTATAAAACATATATTTGTATTAACACATTTATTAATGGTTATTAACCTAAACCATGATAATAAATATTTTAACCATAATTAGAAAATAATGAAACCATAAATGGTAAAATGATTCATAAATGGATGATGGTTTATATGTTCAAAAATATTCCATTCAGATGGATAAATATAACATTTTCATAAATTTCATCGTAGTTAATAAATTATTTTTTATTTTAATATATCATTAATTTAAATTTTGTAACTATTCATTTAACTTGAAATTTAATATTCTAATGAAAATATGGAATTCAAATATAATATTTTAAAACAGACCTAACATCTCATAATTATATACTAAATTATTGTAACACTATAATTAAATCAAATTATAATTATTTAAATACTTTAAATTCAATTTTTTTATATTAGCTGATAAATATAATTTCAATGTTGCATAATAATTTTAAAATATAACATTCTTATTAAAAATCATATATACATTACCATTAATAAGAACAAGTAATTGTTCTAAAAATAACATGTTATATCCATTTACAACTTTTTTCCCATATCTAAGAAAATAAGATATATTTAAATAGAATACCGAAACATTTTGTATTTGTGTTTCATAAATTGAAGTAATGGTCATATCAAAAATATTATGTCACAAAGTTTCCATATATTATTTAATTAGATATAAACAGATGAAATATGGTCATCCAATAGGGTAAATAAATGTTTCAGATAAATTTTAAAGCCTTATTGAAAGGTTTAAACCTTATGCTATATATTTTAAACTTTTTTATGTGAAAAAAATTTCAATGGTTACAATTCATATTGAAAAAAACAAGTCCAATTTAACAATTTTGGACATCAAGATTTAGAATATTATAATTTATTGTCAGAATTCAATCTCTAAAATTGGAATAAATTCATTTTAGAAATAGCACAAAAAATATAATTAGAAAATGTTTTTTTATAAATACATTTTTCATCATAAAATTATTTTTGTCAATATTCCATTCCTAAAAAACATATGAATGTTAAAACAAATTTTTATATATATAACATTAAAATTTCATTAAAAATAGTAACCATTAAATATTAATTTGAATTTTTAATGTAAAAATATATTAGAAATGTTGAAATATTTTATTTGAAACACATATAATTTTCATTAAAATGGTTTCATTTTTATTTATAATTAATTTGTAACCAATGGATTTTTTGATAAATATTTAAAAAACACATCTTCTATAATTTATTTAATTTTATTCTTCCCATTAATATCAATATTTAAGTTAAAACTGTATACTATATCATTGTTTATTTAAGTTCGTGGTTGAATGTATTGCATGAATTCAAAATAAATTTTTGAATAGAAAAAAAAATATTACAGTGTTACATATTCACTCAATAACGTGTGATTAAAACCCAAGACAATGTTAAAATATTGGAAACCAGTACAATATGGACCTTCTTTATGAATTGATAAAAAATGTATACGGATAACAAATATATATCAGTTTTCATCAAAAGGGACCCATTCAGGTGGTGTTGAGATTGGAAAAACATAAAGAGAATACTCTACCTCAACAAAATGGATGAAGGTATCCCCATTCACTAACACAATTTCACGTCTTAAATAGATTTTATCTAAAAAAGTTGAAAAAATAATTTTTTTGGAAAATATGGGTGAATAAAAATACTAGATATCCCACCAATGCAATAAGGATAGAGGAATGAAATTGTGAAAGGAGATACTCCAAAAATTTATCCCAAAAGAGTGGTGAAATATCCCAAAATAACATGAATTGAAATTTTAATAGATTAAACTAAAACTGAATATAAGGAGTCTTTTATTCCATTATTATTATGGCTAGTGGATCAGGTATTTCAACATAAATTTTGTTATCAAATGTAAATATATTATAGTATAGGAATACCCATATTAAAGAATATAAAACTATAAATGGGTAAAACTTGTTGTATAAAAAATGGATTCCAAATAAATATTATAATCTATTATAGAAGAAAATATATTTAAATTTGGGAATCATTATGTGATCATTGAATCATTTATAGAAACAAATGTAATGATTGATGGAATGTTCCATCAAGAAAAAATACTTTTACAAATGTGAAAAATATTCTAAAAAATAGACAAAGAATGAATCAAGAAATGAAGGAAATAATTCAAGGAGTACTAATTAGGTGAATAAATATTCTAAGAGTTATATGATGTCATACTTGTCGTGAGGATGGTTATTTTTACATTTATAAAGACCCAATATATAGAACAGTAGCTAACCTCGAGGTTGCTGTTAAGGAAGTAGTGTCGAATGCACAATTGGATGTTCTGAAAATATTCTATTTTTTAAATAGTTTGAATACATAAACAAAAACTAATATTAAATCACAAATTAGTGCTAAAGAGCACAACAAATAGAGAAACAGTGATGGAAAACTAAAAAAACATAGAGACACATTTCAAACTAAGAACATAATGTAGGTGTAGACACAACCCCAAGCTCATAACAAACAAATGACAGAAAGACACTAAAGAGAAAAGTTAGTGAGACAAAGGTTGGAACCATGTTAATCCTTATATACTCCCTATCCTAGATCATCATAAGATTAGATCAACAAATCACAACTTAGCTCAGCACATGACTGATGGCTCAGATCATAAACTAAAAACATCTAGAAATTAGACTCATAAACACCCAATTTTCATAAATGATCGAGAATCTATCAGAGCTCTAAGTGATTCACTAAAATGAGTCATCCCAGCTAACAATCATCACTAGGAAGAATTATCCTACTGAGATAGTCAAATTTCATGGAAAATCATGATTCTCTATTTGGGAAATCAAGATAGGAAGGGAAGAAAAAGCGAGCCGAGAGAGTAGCAACCTGATCTAGCACAAGGATGTTCTTGGGTTTACCAAAATTCACTTTCATATTTTACTAAGGCAAAGATTAAAATATTGATCACAATGGTGCTGAGATCTCTATATTGAATTGGGTTTGTTAACCTCGATCTATCCCTGCAAGTTAGATAACCATTTCGGTATAATGAAGATCGTGACATGAAATGAGGATGAATCAACGACACCAAAAAAATGAAATGTACACCTCAATTATAATTAAAAAACATGAAAAACTACGAGATTATTTACAGACTCAACCCAAATCCCAAAAAACAGAGTAGGTAGAATGGATAAAATGGATGGTCGGGAACTCGTCTCCATGTCGAAGACGATTTCCAGTCTGATGAATTAATATAAAATGGTGTTTGAATGGTGGTGGAGTCTCCTCCCCCAATTTAGATTGACGCCCCCATATAGAGAAGTCAGTGGTCATCTTATTTAGAGATGAAAACAGAAAAAATAAACTGACAACCTAATAGATAGTAGATCTACATGGCACCATTTCACGAGCATATCTCCAGCTTTTAGGTGAACTTTCAGTGGGTGTACCCAATCCCTAGGCAACAACCTCATGAATATTCTCACACTTTTCTTGTGAACAAATTTTACCTTATACAATAATTGAATCCACTTGTAAGAATAACCCCCTACATAGAACAAAAAAAATTCCTGTGAGTCAATTAATAGAAACAATTACATATTAATAAATATATATACTATATATTTATATCACTAAAAAAAATAATAAAAATAAAAATAAAAAGTATATATATATACTATAATACATAATAATATTATTAATATATATTTAATATCTATTTTATTAAATTAATACATATATTATTATGATATATAAAAGCTTATATACAATTATTAATTACCTATTATTAATATTATATAGTAAATATCATATATTACATATTAGATATATATATTATTTTATGTTATAGTAATAGAAAATAAAATCTAAAAATGAAAATATGAAACAAGGGTCTGTTCAGCTAGGGGGAAGAGGAAAGTGAGGGCCAAGGTGGCATGGGAGAAACACATCGTTGCGAAGATGGGGGCGTAGTCACAAAATGAGCCAGATCAAAGTATGTGGCTCATGATGGATGTTGAGGGAAAAAGGTAGGGATGTAGAGAGATACGGCTCAAATGGGGTTCAGCCTAGGGAATGGGATTAATGGTCGTTGGATGATTTGAATTAAGAATAGGTTGAGGTAGGATGTTAGGTGATATACTAGGTTTGGTGAGGTTTGAGCAGAGGGAATGGGCTGTAGTGGATAACAATGTTTGGGTTGGTACATAAGGAGTTGAGGTTAGGTCGGTAGGGGTTTCATTATTGGGAAGCGGTAGTGGCTAGTGGATTGAGTTATTTTGATTTCATGTTATCTAATTATGACTTAATTTCCTAATTTTATTTGTTTTGTGATGATGTTTAAATTTCTGTTTGAGTTGTGCTCCAACTATACGTTTCATTTATGTAACTGTGGCGGCATTGATTTTTCTTGTTGTTCAATATATTGTTCTACTACGTTAAGTTTATTTCTACTGTTTTGGTGTGGTGAAGCTACTGTGATGAATTTTTTTATTGGCCCCGTGATGGTGGGATGGTGAGTAGGGAGATGGAGAATTGGTGAGACCATTCACAGTGGCACAGTGATGAAGGATGGCACCATGAGGAAGGGTGGCACTGTCGGGAATGGTGGAGATGGTGGGATAATGGGTAGGGTGAATTGTGGCACCGATGTAGTATGGTGGAACCAGAGGATAAAACAATGGTGGGTTATGATAAAATAGTGTAACCGCTTGTATGAAACGGAGGGACAATCTTATGATGGACACACTAGCTCCATGAGTTAGTTGAATAACAACATAGGGATCATGAAACCACAACACCTTCAAAACAAAAAAATCAAACAGAAATCAAAAATTAAATTAATTAAACCATTAATAAAACTAAACATAGATTAATAAATTAAATAAATATATTAAGTAGAATATAATTATAAAATAAATAAATAAATCAATGTTAAATAATAAAATTTAGTATGCTTTATTTAAACGAATGAATTTATTTTTACTAAAAACTATAATAAATTTAATTTGAAAAAAAATTAGAGTAATTACAGTTACATGCTTAAATTAAGTAACTAATTAATTAAATAATTTATTAAATAAATAATTAAGGACATAATTAATTAAATTAAAGATTAAAAATTATAATTGAATAAAATTAGAATGTCAAACCATATTAAAATTTTAAAATAATTATTAACTAACACATTTAATTTATTTACAAATAAAAATTATGATTTAATTTATATAAATGGATCACTAAAAAATAACAAAAGATTAAAAAAACTTAAAAATAAAAAATGAAAGAAAAAATAACCCAGATTATTTAATTTAAAAATAACATAATAACTCAAAAAAAGATTTAAATAAAAAATGATTGTTTTACCTATTAATGTACATGAAAGAAAAAATAATTAAACATAAAAATTATGTGGAAAAAGAAAAATTGTGGAATTTAAAAGTTATTAAAAATTATTCAAAGGTCATGGAAAAATAGTTAAAACTAGGCTACATCAAACTCACCCACACATAAAACATAGTTTTTCAACAAACAAATACCAGCCTTAGACATAAAAATAGAACAATGATTTGTGTGTTTAGTTCAAAAAAGTGCAGGACTAAGCTTTAATACCCAGAGTAACAATACCAAACAGTGGGTTAGACTTTTCAAATGGTGTTCAAGATGATTTCATGCCTAGATTAAAATACCCACTCAACATAAAAGGCCTCACATATTCATACACTGTCATGTTTTTCATGACTCATATGTGTAATCACTGACTATCATATTACAATTTCAAATTCAAATGCGGATTCAAGGAGTGTAAAAAGGTAAGATGATGTGGTTCTAAAAACATAACCAAAGGGACTTTCTTTTCTCACCTTCCCTTAGGTTCCATTAATTAATGTCCATTAATTTCACTACTTTACTGATTCAACTGAAATTAATTTTAACCAATTCAATTTTTCCATTCTTCATGTAGGTTCAAAATTTCCCTCACCGTAATGAGTTAATTTTTAACAATGGAAATTATTTAATTTTTCCTAGCCAAATTCCTTGTGCAATGGACTGTGCATAACACTTATTAAAATTTAAATTGGATATATTTATTCCCAGAATGACACCTAATGAATCTTGCCTCAGATACAACCATGAGATCCCATTTCTGTATTTTACTCTTGTTACAAAGGGGATAATTAATAATAAATCAAGATGATTTCCTAAAGCGATAGAATATTATTTTAAAAAAAGTGACCCACCAAGGTTCTAGTGAATTGTTCTGGCTATCCTTTATCATGATCCACATTCCAAAAACCTATCATGTCAAACATCCATCTTCAATTCCTAAATTCAAATATCCATAAAAAATGAACAATTCCACTCAGCAATCACTAATGCTTAATATTTTCAGACTTGGTACCACTCTCAACATTCAACAATTAGTTATCTATTAAGCATGATAGAAATTAATTTCAAGTGAACCTCCAATGACCATCAAGTGATGAATGAATTAGAATTTATTTGAATGATTTTTAAAAATTAATTAACCAATTTGTTTTGAAACAAACAAAAACCAAAGGCTCAAGAAATGTGAATTTTAAATGACACCAGAATAACCCATGTCCCCCACACATAAAACCCAACATTATCCCCAATGTTGAATTTTATGTTTGGAGATAGTATAGTTCAAAAGAGTTGGATATTTTAGCTTAAAGACGATATGGAGGGGTAGAAATGAGATTCAAAAATATTTCTTTGGCACACAAAAAAAAATAAACTGAAAATAAAATGACAAAAAAAAGAATCAAAACTCACCAACCATCACAATAAAACAAGTGTATTTCCTTTTGAAATGTTCACGCATTGAATTTTTTAGATAAGATAAAATATTTTATTGATATAATTAAAATATTAGCATGATTATAAATATTTTCCATTACCAACTATAGTATTAGAATAAAAACAGTCCGTGTAGCAAGTTTGAGAATGTTGCTCAAAATAATTTTTCAACTAAATAGATATTAGAAATCTAACACCCAAGAATGAAACATAGTTCAGAAATTTCAAAAAATCAGTACGAACACCCCCCACCCCCACAAAGTTGACAATAATAGACATTATGAATGAGATGATTTAAAAAAATTATTGAATTAAAAAATTATACCCCGGAATGGATGATTCTTAATTCAATTTCTAATGCCTTCCATTATTCTCCCTATGCATGAACTATGGTTGTGTAGTTTATGTACCTAAACAATAAAAAAATTTCACATTATACTTCAAGATTTGAAGCTCACAATGGAAATGAAACCACATAGCATGAGTTTGGGAGTGTTATCTATGATCTTCAGTGTAATGTTCTTATGGGACTTGAATGTAATCCACATGGAATCTATTTCTTGTTTATTGTCCTAAGATAACAATGAAAAAATTTAAAACAGCATGAAAAAAACGAAAGTAGAAAATAATAAGGGATAATCCCGGGATAACCCCTAGGGGTAATGTACTTTGAATGTCCAAAGATGGAAAATTCTTGGAAGAACCCCAATCAAATGGGGGATTTAGCATCTTATATAGGAACCAACATATGTGATTCCTTTATACATCATTCACTTTCCATCATTGAAGTACCCCATTTAGAGCTTTAACAAAATTCCCCTCATTGTTAGTAAAGTGCCTCATGTTGAGTGATTGAGGGGAATGCATAATGTAGGGTTACTTTCCCTCTTCTAAATCTTAAGGTTGAGGGTGTACAAGTTTTTGGACCGAATATCATCTATGTGAATTATCCCCTAGTGTAGTCCAAAAAACCAATTCATCTTTACCAATAAAAGTTGTGTAAACATATACTAGTAATCCTATACATAGATAAAAAATTTATTCATCAACAATATCTCCCAAACTGGAAATGTTATCTAGAATTGAATGTTTTATTAACTCTTTAGTAGATAAAACCTTAACTTCCACACTCTCATAGAAATCATGAATATGTACTACATCTTCAATAACTGTAATTAGAGAAACTCAATCAATATTAGCTTCAATCAAAGGAAAAAAATGTTCTTAAAAAGTGAAGTCATCTCTATGAAGTAATGTAGTTTGTTTCCCCTTGATGATCAATGATTTTGAAAAAATGTACGTGGAAAGAGGAAGGTAGTCAACCTCCTCCAGCCTCTCATCAAAATAGATGATCTCTGATGTGGTGTCTTCCAAGTCAAAGGCTAGGATGTCATGTGATGGGTCGTTGTGTCCAACTTGTTCTATGTATTTTTCATCCCATGTGCTTCCTGATCTAGAAAATAGATTGGGTATGCAACTCATTAAAATTTAACGGCACATCAGAGGGTTCTCCAGGTTAAATTTTTTTTAGCTCCAGCTTTTTGTAGCTCTTTCTATTTCAACATTCCTTTCTTCCCAACTGCTTTCCCGATGGTGGATCTTCAATGTATTGTTGGAGGACTTCCATGTTCAGATCCTCTATACCCAGGTAAGCCGGTACTAGGAATTCCGGAATTATTTTTTTATCCAACAAATAATTCTTGGTAGGCTGCTTTCCCTCTTGACCCCACATAATTTGATTGAATCGATGTGCATAAATTTGTTTCGTCTCATGTGTCATAAAACTTGTAGCTTCTAAGGGGTCTCCTTTAGGTCGGATTTGTTTCAAAAACTAGAATAAGTCAACATCCTCATAAAATGCTTACACATCATTGAAATTTAACAAATCATCATCAGCAAAAGAGAACAAAGTAGCCATTTTTTTGTTTTCTGTTTTATTTTAATTTTATTTTTTAAATAAAGAAAATGTTGAAAACCACTCAGGAAAATGTTGATTCCCCGACAATGGTTCCAAATTTTGATGATGTCCTTATTGTGAGGACAATCAAGTTTACGTATATAAAGAACCAAGATATAGTGAAATGGATACCATCAAGGTCTCTATCAAGGAAGCAGTGTCGAATTCGTGAGTGGTCATTCAGAAAATATTTGGTATTTCTAAAATATTTTGAAAACAAACAACATGAACCCTTAAAAATCAATAATAAGTGCTAAAGAGCACAATTGAGAGAAAAATATTGACCTAAATGTGCAGAGACCTAGAGAAGTAAGAAAATACCATGAAAAGAAAGCAAGTACAAAAACAACATAGGGAATATAAGAAATAAATGACACCAAGACCCAGAAGACAAAATTCTGTGAGGCGAAGGCTAGAACAAGGTTAATCCACCATATACTCCCTATCCTATGTAATCTTAAGATTATACCAACAACTATAAACATCACTCAGTGCATTACTAATGACTCCGAATAAACACCGAACTAACCTAACAATAAGACAAACAAACACTGAAATTTATTCAGCGCTTGAGCGTCTCCTTGAAATGAAAGTCATTCACTCAACAGAGTCATCTGTTCCGGGTATTGTCACTTGGAAGAACGATCATACTGAGATCATCAAATTTCATGAAAAATCTTGATTCATGGTTGGAGAAATTGAGACATGAAGGGGAGAATAAGTGAGGAAAAAAGTTTAAAAAACCAATATTGGATATGGAAGTGCTCATGCGCACCCCAATTCACTTCCACGATTTACTATGTATAAGAAAAAAATGGTGATTGCATTGATGATCAGATCTTCAAGTTACATTGGGTTTCCTAACCTGGATCTATCCCCACTTGTTAGACTCAATTTCTGGAGATTGAAATCACAACATGATTGGGGGATGAATGAATGTAAAATAAATGATACAAAAGTCACAATTTAAATTAAAACACATGCAACACTATAAGAGTATTTACAGATGATACTCAAAATAGATAAATAGAGCAGGGAGTATTGAGGATATGGAGGAGTGGGAAACCTTATATAGGTCAAATATGAGTTCCAATATGGTGAATTGTTATGGATTGATTTGAGAATGGTGGTGGACTCTCCACCCCTAATTTGGAATGATTCCCCCATGGTCGTGCGAATGGTAATGATTAAATTTATAAATACACAAGATATTGCACAATGAGAAACCTTGAGGTCTCTCTCAATGAAGCAGTGTTCAATGCACGATTATTTATTCCAATAATATTTTCTGTTTTTGTAAATATGTTGAAAATAGAAAACAAAACTTCAATGAAATAAATAATCAGTGGTGAAGAGAATAGTGGAGAGAGAAACAATGATAGAGAAATGAAAAAACATACAGACATGGGACAAAATCAAGAAAAGAAAGTAGGTGCACACACAACACAATGAAAATAAAAATCAAATAACAGCAAGACATAGGAGAGAAAAGTTAGATAGACAAAGTCCAAAACCACGTTAATCCACCCTCTACTCCCTATTACATATCATCTTAAGATTAAACCAACAACTCTCATATTTTCTCAGTGCATGAAAAATTACTTGGATCATACACCAAACTCACCTAGAAATTAGATACACGAACAATGAAATTTCTAAAGTTCTTGAGAATCTCATTAAACTAATGCTGATTCACTAAATAGAGTACTCTAAGACATGTATTGTCCCTATGTAGAATGATCCTACACAGAGCATCAAATTGCATGAAAAATCATGATTCTTAGTTCTAGAAATTGAGAGAGGAAGGGGGGGAAGAAGTGAGATGATATAATAGTAACCCGATCTAGCATAAGGATGTGCACGAGCGCACCCCAATTCAGTTTCACGGTTAACTAAGGATATGAATAAAATAGTGACTGCATTGATGCTCAGATCTCTAGATGAAATAAGATTTCTTAACATGGATCTAGCCTTGTATAAAAGATCTCAATTTTTAGTGGTTGAAGATCATGACACAAAATGAGGATAAATTAATGATACAAAACAGCTGAAAAAAATATCAAAATTATAATTACAAAACAAGCAACACCAAGAGTGTATTTGGAGACTCCACACAAAACACAAAAAATAGAGTATGGAGGATATATTAAATGGAGGATCAGGAACCCGACTCCAGATTAAATATGAGTTCCAGTATGGTTAATTGTTATGGAATAGTGTGTGAATGGAGGTGGAATATTCAACCCCAATTTGGAATGATTTCCCCTCCACTTTTTGGAGGAGTCAAGGGTCCTATTATTCAAAGATGAAAATATTAAAAAATCAGTTGACGAACTAACTGACAGTAGATCTACATGGGTCCCTTTGACGAGCACATATAAAATTTTTAATTGAACTCTCAGAGAGTGTACCCAATCGCTATGAAAAATCCTTATAAATATTCTCATGATTTTCTTGAGAAATAAAATATAGTTAAATAATAACATTAACTATGAATTTTTAAACTACATGAATGTTTTTGTATTTAAAATTATAAACAAATTAATTTTAAGACAAATTAAATTAATTACAGTTACTTTCTTAAATTAATTAACCCAATAACCAAGGACTCAAATGAATTTATTTGGTGGTCCATGCAGAGGGATTTGGTTATACTAGTGGACTATATTGGGGTCTAAGAGAAAAATATTTTCTTGGTGAAAGTTTGAGAATGATCATGAGGTTGTTCCAGGGGGATTGGGTACACTCATTTAGAGTTCACTTAAAAGTTGGAGATGTGCTTGGGAAAGGGCACCACATGAATCTACTTCTTGTTAGGTCTTCAATTAAATTTTTCTATTTTAATCTCTGAATAAGAGGACCCCCGACTCCTTTGGAGAGGAGGCATCATTCCAATGTTTGGAAGGAGACTCTGCCACCATTCACACACCATTCCATAACAATTCACCGAACTTGATATCATCTTCAAACTCGAGATGCATTTCTTCTCCTCCAATTCATCCATCCTCACTACCATGATTTTGTGTTTAAAGTTGAGTCTATAAATACTCTACCAATGTTTCATGTTTTTTAATTATAAGTTTCGTTTTTTTTTTCATTTATTTGTGTCATTCATTCATCCTTGTTTTGTGTCATTATCTTCAATCACCATAAATGGAGATCTAACTTGTAGAGCTAGATCGAGGTCATAAAAAACAATTAAATCTAATTATCTGAGAAACAATATGTTCACTATTTTAGTTTTATCCTTAGTAAATAATTAATGTTAATTGGGGTGTGAAAGATCTCATCCTTATTCTAGATCTGGGTTCTACTCTCTTATATCACTTACTATCCCATTCATGTCTCAATTTATCAAACTAAGAATCTAGATTGGTGATGAAATTTTATGATATTAGTAGAGTTTTTCTTCTTAGTGGTGATACCTAGTAGGGATAACTATGTTGAGTGAATCACTAGTAGTTTGGATAGATTCTCATGAATTGAATAACATTTCTATGTTTGTGTATTTAAATTCTATGCAAGTTTATTGTATGATCCTTGTTATTGGTCATTCAATGATCGATGTCGAGATTTTTTAGTTTATTCATAAGAAGATCTAGGATAGGGAGTAGATGGTGGATTAACCTGGGTCCGGCCTTTGTCTCACCGACTCTTTTCTTATGTGTGTTAGTGTCATTTTTTTGTTATGTTCCCTATTTTGTGTCTATACATGATTTCATTTAATTTTTCCCCATTTCTAAATGTTTTTTTTCACTTTTCCATCATTATTTACTTCTTTACAATACTCTTATGCACTGACTAGTGATTTCATAGTAGTTTTGTTGTTTTTTCAAAATATTTTAAGAACACAAATGATTTTTGGAATGACCACTCATGCGTTTGACACTACTCCCTAGAGAGAATCCTCGAGGTTATCCAATGTGCTATATTGTGGGTATTTATAAATGTAAACTTGACCATCCTCATGGCAAGGACAATGTCAAATGTTGGTGATTTGACTGGAAGGGGACTAATGGTCGCTGTAAGCTTCGTCTTGGAAAGAGGTGAGGGTAGGTGGTTTGGGAATGGACTTGGTGCGGCGAGGTCCAAGCAGAAGGAGAGGGTTGCAGTGGCTAAGGGAGTTCCAGCCGGTGCACAAGGATTCGAGGTGAGGTCCGCTATGGTTACAATAGTGTAAAGTAGTGGTAGTTGGTGGATTTAGGTATTTTGATTTCATATTTTCCAATTAATACTGAATTTTTTACTTTGATCTATGTTGTTCTGTTTTTTAAATTTCTGTTTGAGCTGCGCTCCAACTCTGCATTCCATTTCTTTAACTGTTGTGACATTGATTTGTCTTGTCGTTCAACTTTTTTTCTACTACGTTAAGTATTGATCAATTTTGGGTGTGTTTAATCTACTATTGGGAATTCTTTTAGTTTCCATGTGATGGTGGGATAGTGAGTGGGGACATGAAGAAGTTGTGAGACTGCGCACAGTGGCACCATTTGAGAATGGTGGCACTATGAGGAAGGGTTGAGATGTTGGGACAGTGGGTGGGGTGAATTGTTCAACTGATATAGAATACCGGAATTTTAAGGTCAAAATGGCGGAAGGTTGTGATGAAACGATGGCATCACTAGTTTGAAACAGTGGGACAATAAATTGAGAGACACGGTGGAAACATGACTTAGTGGAACAACAACATAGAGATCGTGCGACCAGAACTCCTACAAAACAAAACAATTCAAACAAACAAAAATGAAATTAGTTATACCTTTAATAAAACGAATAAATGGATCAAAATATTAATCAATTAAATTAAATAGAATATAATTAAAATCTAAATGAATAAAACAATATTAAAAAATAAAAATAAGTTTTCTTTATTTAAAAGAATTAATTTATTTGTATTCAAAATTCAAATCAAATTAATTTTTAAAAATAATAATATAAATATAGTTACATGCTTAAATAAAATAACCAATTAAGTAACCAATTAATTAATTGTTAAATTATATATTGAATTAATAATATTAATGAGTAAAAATGTTAATCGAATAAAATTAGAATTTTAAAAATAATTAAATTATTAAAATAATTAAAAACTAACATATGTTATTCATTTACAATTAAAAATAATGAATTAATTATTTTAAAGGACTAACCAAAAAAATAATAAAATAATGAAAAAAATAAAAAATAAAAAATGAAAGTATATACTATAAGGATTATTTTATTTTAAAATAACACAATAACGTTCAAAAAAATGTTTTACAAAAAACTTATTTTTTACAAATTGATATACATGAAATCACAAAAAAAATATAATTTAATAAAAATAAACATTTTTGAATTAAAAATTATTAAAAAATATAAAAAGGATGTGGAAAAAGAGGTAAAAATGGGCCACATTATTATACTCTTATGATATAAATTAAAATGAATAACCATGATACTAAAAATATAAGAAGAAGAATCATATATTTTATTAAGAGAGGCCACACAATGGGTTATTATTAACAATAGATTAAATTTAATGCTAGAATGGTAAATATGCAACCAAAATGGATGATAATCAAAGAGATGCACAAAAATTCTATTCATGCTAGAGTACATAAAAAATAATGAGATTTAGAGGCTTCCCAATAAGGGTAATTCAAAAGCACATGAAAATGTGTATGAATTATGAGATAAGGTAGAAATTGTTCAAAAATACTACAAGGCACAGTTGCATGTGAAAAAGTGTCAAACAATGTTAATGGGAAAGAAACAAAGGATTCTAGAATTTAATCTGTTTCTATAAATAATAATTCTAAACTAAATAAAATGGAGGTGTTTAAGCCTAATGATATATTAACATATGGATTGATTAGATGGAAATTTAAATATTTGGGAGACTGATCAGAATAAAAATTGTTTGATGTCTCTAAATATATACCATTCATGAGAGGGAATAAGTTCAAAAGGGAAATGTGTTTATATTGGTCAAAAAGGTAAAAATTTGGAAACTTATGAGGGATGAATGGATTAATACACCTAGATATTTCATATCATCAAGTAAAAATGCATCATGGGTGACAAATATGACTCAGACCAAGTGTTACATTTGATGTGTGGATGAATACAACATTATTTTTATATTAAACATGATTCAATTCTTCAATGAAGGAGATTGGAGTAAGGAATAAAGGGGGATATGTTTCTTATAAATACTAGATGGACGATTATAATAGTTCATATGAATTTAAATTTGTATTATTTTACAATTAGTATCAGTTTCAAATGGCCTTATAACTTTAAGGATATTTTTCTAAAAGGAAGATTCTATAGTGATGATGTATGGAATGAATCCTCTTAGAGGGAGATATCTAACAATTAATGGATAATATAAATTTCAAATTTCTCATAAATATAAAATATAGATAGCCCAATAAATTATGACTTTTATGGTATGATACTCACTCTCATTTCGTTAATACGGTGCATAGTAATTGTATTTATCAAGGATAATATTTTATTAATAAAAAGTTTTAGTAATTTATTTTAACATGAACTTTTTAATGTTTTTATAATGAATAATTCAAGCTTATAAATGATTTTGAAAATGGTATTTATATGTATTCTATGAAACATTTTTTTCGGTGTTGGTACCACATTGAGGTTTTTGAGTGGACAAACTTGAGGATTTGGTAAAATCTCTATTTTTGTCAACATTGAGATATTAAAAAATGATGTAAATATTAATTAATAATTACTCAATTCTAATAACATTGGTGTTCCTTGAATCTCTATGTATACTAGATGATTTTGGAGATAATTAGTATATATTTCGACCAGATTAAATGACCCTTATATTAAGGGGAGAAAATATCACCCATTTTCACTGATTATCATTATGATAGATTGGAATGTAGAACATATTTGGGAGATATACATGCATATAATGGGTGATAACGTTTAAATATTGAAAATAATTCAATGGTGGTATCCTTTTTAGTTTTTGGGTACGTGCATGCCAATAGTTTTCACTGATACATGTGTGATGGATTAGATAATCTACCTAGTACATCAATATTATGGTTTCTTCACATATTTTATGGTAAATAATATATGATATGATCAAATTAGAAATTAAAACTGAATATCACATGTTGGAATGGGATGTTGGGTGGAACATTGGCTAACTTGGAATAATTGGATAGAATGATTAAAAATGATTCACCTAAAATATATTTTTTATGTAATTTATTTCATAACAAAAATGTAAAAATTGTTGACGGATGATTTGTAGTACAGTCTATATAATTCTTGATTAGCTGAATTTATAGGTATAATAAATAAAATAAATATCAGTTATAATCAGTATTATATGGGTATCTGGTTTCAGGTTTTGAAATAACATGAGATGCGAGAATGTTATCCTAGTGTGCTTAAGTATTTAAAAAATGAAATGAGCATTACTATCAGTTTTATAATGGTTTAATGTGACTAGTATGAGGCTTAAATCAGAATTTTATTGGAATCTAATTGGCACTGTAGATTTATTATATTTGTTGTATGTTCCTTGGAAGAGTTTTCAGAAGTTGAATGAAGTTAAATTGATATAAAAAAGAGATTTAAAATTCTCATTATTGATTGATAATATATAAAAATAGTTTTGATAGATACATAGAGTTTATTAATGTAAGTTTGGGTTTATTTATGTTTGGAAAATCATGGCTAATCCAATATGTGTGGTCAATCCACTGTCTCATAGTAAGATAACGAATTGTACTTGTGGTCGATCGACTGACTATAATGTGATATAATAAAAAGTTATACATTTATTTTATCCACTAAATGATAACATTGTCACACTTTCAATTAATATTATTGAAAATATCCCTCTAACTAAATATCATTGATTTTTCATCTATTGGATCTATATAGTCATTCTTTCAATCTAGTATAATGTTGTCGACAACCACATTAGGTTTATCTATTCTTATTTTTGATATATATTTTATATGTATGATTAAAATAATATTTTGTGTATTATTAGGCCTATTGGTTGATCATAATGTTCATGACATCGATCCATGGCATGAGTCTCATCATCGATCAAACACATATGGAGAAATTTAATAACATCATACTGAATGCGAGGAATTTCAATTTTAATTATTGGAAGAATAAACTTAAATAGGTTGATTTAGGGAGTTTTTCTCATAGATTAAACAACAATAAAAACAAGTAATAATTTCTGATTTAATAACGATATACATGAATTGTTGTTCATCATGATTGTTGAAATGGATTAATTAGAGATGGAAAATATTTTATTTTAAAATATTTTTACATGAGAAAATACCAGCATTAACTATGAATGATTTTGGCCAATGATAGGATTAATATAATGTGATTCAAATATTATAAAGCTTATGAAAGATGTGTAGTAATATTTTTTTTGAGAAATGTTGAAGAAAATAGATTATATGGAGATATATTCTTTGGTAATTTTAATATTTTAAACTAATAACAATGGAAATGAATATTTAGTTGTAAAATATGAATGGAAATATGGAGATGATTGAACTATAATATAATTTTCTAAACATCAAAATGGAATTTTTGATTCAATAATTGAATTAAAATTGAGTTAAGTCAAGTTGAATTGATACTTTAATGTTAAAATCATATTAATGCTCAACCAATTATTCAAATAAGAACTCATGATTCAAGATATTTGGATGAACCCAATGCTGGTATACTGTGTATTTTATTCATCAATGATGAATTCTTGATTTTGTTATTTAATTTTTCAATTATATAAAAATGGGAGAGATTAAATAGGGTGTTCAAAAATTATATTCTATATCCGGTGGAGCTAAGACTACTAGAAACATAACATATAACTTTTATTTACCACTCATAGGAGATG
This sequence comes from Viscum album, assembly GCA_963277665.1. Lineage (NCBI taxonomy): Eukaryota > Viridiplantae > Streptophyta > Magnoliopsida > Santalales > Viscaceae > Viscum > Viscum album. The sequence continues at coordinate 662,729,839 of OY728140.1, forward strand.
GATATTATTAAAAGTCAAAGAAGGATATCTTGATATATTTTAGTATAGAAGAAGAGGACTATAAGGAGAGAAATATTACTCAACGCATAACTAAATGAAGCTACAAGACTATAGAATGTATCTTTTAGCTGAGATGAAAATGTGAAAAATAATTATAAAGGGAAAAGGAGGAAACTTCTATCATTATATAGGAAAAAAATATTTTCAAGAAAAAGGAATATGTGATTGTGGGGGAATCATATGTATGAAAAAGTATAGAAATTAATTAGAGTTTATCAAAACTGAATTATTTAAGGAAATTTGATATTTCGAAATGAAAACTAATAATTCTAGGAGAGATATTAATTAAAGGAAAAATCTCAAGAGTTGATATGTGTTAAAAAAAATACAAAATCAATGATCTTAGGTGTTACAATATCTTAAATATCAAAGAGGTATCTCAAATAATAATATGTACAAGAATTTGAGCATGCAAAGTGGAGTTAAATTAGTTCGATATCAATGATGAAGGTAGAAGAAGTGGATTAAGTGATAGACATGGTTACCGATTATTTAGTTAAATTAAATAAAAAGATAATTGGAGATTAAATTGAGTGAAGAAATAATATGAGTATGTTTTTATGATTTATGAATATGAGTTTCAACAAGTTACTATGTTGTAGTGTAATCATGAAGATTTCATAGAATTTAAATAATCTTATACTGAGTTTATGGGGATATGTTCTCATTGATTAATAAGAATTGTGTACTGAACTTGTTATATATATAGTATATATTCATTAAATAAATTATAGAATATATATTTTATTACTCCATAGAACATAAAAAACTCTTTGTATATAGAGAGATTATATTGTTACTTTATGAATATTATGATAATCTACTTTAGTAATTCCAATTTTAAGTTAGTAAGATAAGTACCACAATATATAGAAAATTATAGTACTAGGATTCACATAATCCATATTAATAAATACCATATTAGTGTAGATAATCATTGATTCGAGAAATTAACAAATATTGGAAAGGATCGAGTCTCTATGATAAACCTTTTGAAGTCACCATGTAATTTTTTACTACTTTACATTCATGCATGTTGTATATGGCTATGTGGAGAAATATTAAATAGATCAATATGTACTATCCAAAATAATGGTTAAATTACAAATGGGGTTAATGTTTTAATGATAATTATGAATTAATTAAAATTATGAAACACCTGATGTAACCCTTACCATGTGTCTACACTGATCTAATTGGGAATTTAAACATGCATGTGTGATTCTATAATTTTAGTTTTTAATCCTTTTTTCATTTCACTGGATCAATATATTAAAACTATATTTATGTTTAAAATTTAACAAAACTCATAACTTATGTTTGTAAGTTAAACTAAAACTCTTTTATATTTTTATATATCCAAATACATTACATGAATAGTGTGTATGAAAACCTATCATGAAATTGATTAGAATAAAATGAAATTTATTATCCGTATAAGTGTACAATGAACACATTATTTGTAAAAATTTGAAATATAATGATCAATAACTTTTTTTCATTACAATACATTCCCAATACCTTGTTGGTGTAGAGTTTTACAGAATCAGGACAAAACATTTACTAAGAAAACTAATGTATTTTTAAAATGATGGATATTTTACCCCCTACATTTTCAAATTGTTAAACCATAACATGTCTTCAATATTCGTCACTATTTCTCATCATAATATACTCTTACAAAAATTTTAATAATTTTTTATCTTAATAACCATGGAAAATATTAACATCAAAAATGGGTGAGCTCAATTTATAGGTAAGGGTAAACATAATCCATAGTAATCAAAGACCATAAGTGAAAATTAGATGAATCTATGGGCAGAATAAAGGTACATCATAAAATAATATACAATAATGGTTACATCATAAAACAATTGTCATTGAAAAGGACATCATATAACATAATATATGATTTAAAAGAACATGGAATCATGAGTAAATATAAATGATTGACAAGAGAATATCATATTAATTAGCATAATAATTAGACCATGGAGCAATGATTAATATAAAGAAATATTCACCTCCATAAACCACTCACAAGTAACCAAGATTGCAAGAAAACATAATTGTAACCATGATTATATCACCTTCACAAGTCACACACTTACACCCATACTTTAGAAAAAATCAAATATTTATATGTATAAATATCTCAAAAGATTTATAATTTTATCCAATTTATTTGAGGGTGATATATGACCCCTCCTTCCATTCATCCAATCATACATGTTACACTTGAAATCAATCATTCAACATTTTGAAAATAACACATGGGAATAAAATTTATTCATTACAAAAATTTTAATGATCTACTGAAGTAAAATTGTTTTCATAACATCTTCAAATGTAATCAAACAAAGAATATGGAAATTAATACATAAGAAATAATATTCAATATTATATAAAGAAACATAAAATCAAACACTAATATTGTTCTTACATCACTCTTCAATTGAATGGATTATAAAAATAACAAAATATAATATTATAATTAATAGAAAGATGTGCTCTAATTGAATATAATCATTCTAAATTCTACTCGAGATAAGTTATAATTAAATAGATTAATTTACAAAATAGATGGTATCTTAGTCTAGAATTTAAATCAATCCATGTGATATGTGGAATAATAATGATACTATATTGAAGTGCGTCAAGGTTATTGGGTGTCATTTCCCAACAAATTTAAAAAATATAGTACTTATAATATTTAATGAAAAAATAATAAAATATTTTCATGTGATATCCATATAATAGAATATGTTACACGTGTTGGAATAAAATTATAGAAAGTTTTTTCGATTCCATTGAAGTTATAGTTTTTTAATATTACTATTTCTTAATAAAAGTGTTTGAAGATTATCAGGAATTTGTTATGAGAGAAAAAATGATGATGTGAAAATAGATTATGAAATAGAAGTTAATTGTATAAAAAGTTGTATATGTAGATTTAGATTAGTCTGTTGATGAGTAATGTTAATGGGGATGAAAATTTTAAATGTTAAAAAACATAAAAAATTTAAAAACTGAAAAAATCATTGGAAATTAAAATTATATAATTCAAACCATAATTAAATTTAAATTAGAGGATTATGAATCACTTATATCATAGGTGGAACTATAGATGGTTTTATAGGATGTTGAGCATATATTCTAGTTAAATGTGAAAATAATGACTTTATATCGATAAACATTGTGGGTTCTAACATGAAAAAATTTACAAAATATTTTCTAAGATGAGGATTAATTTTTGTGGGTTGAAATAGGCTCCTTGTGCATCGTACTCCCTTCTTGGATGTTTTCAAAAATAATTGAACGATTTGAAATAAAATTTTGATAGATAAATTTATTATTTATATAACAATAGGTATCCAAATTTTCTATTTTTTTCGTGATGATATAATTTTTTTCATTTAATAGGGATAAAACATGTAATAAATTTTCTATGAAAATGATGAATGGAATTAAAAAATCTATACATGGAGAATTAATTTTCTTCCCCATATTATAAGTTAAATAAAAGTGGAGATACATATAATTATCTCAAAAAACAATTGAATGATTTATTATAAAAGTTTGGAATGAGATAATTCAAATATTATTCTACTTATCTCTTTGAAGGCATGATGATTGGTAATGATGAATTCATGAAAATTGTGAATAAGAATGATTTTTTAATATTTATAGTAAATTTAATATATATTACCACATAATGTCATGAATTTTTTTATTATGTTACATTATTTTGATGAAATCAATATTATTTAAAGGAATAATATTTGATGGTATCTAGGTGAATACAAAGGTATGTTAAATAAAAATCAAATTTTCGTCTGGTGTAATGAATAGGTAATGATATGTCCATTCATGGGTTAAATTTTACTGACTGGGTTAGATATTACATTAAAATGAAATCAATATTAGGAGAAAATTACTTCATTGGATAATGTTATGTGAGCAATAATTATAGGAAAATAATTTGAAATATATTGAGAACATAGTATGTAGAATACATTATCACCAAACAAGCTTGTATGAAATTGTTGTGGATTAAAGTTTGTATAAATAATTTGATAATGAATATTATGAAACTATTTAAGATAATTTAATAAAATATATGTTCCCTTTATTTTCCAAAACGTTTTCCGATATTCCAGTTCAAATCACATTGATATTAAATATCATAAAATTATGCAAAATTATTCTGGTGGAATTTTTTTCATGAATAATTTTCCTAAAAATATCAATAAATTTATATTTTCAAAAAAAATATAAAATGGAAATATTTGAGGAATTTTTGTAGAAATGAAATTTTCGTCCACCTCCAATAACTTTATAATGTCCATAAGCTAAGTTCACCTAGATCTATTCTGATTATTTTTATAAGGGGGAGAAAGATATAAACATCTTGTGAAAATATGAAAAAACTGTTATTAAAAATAATGGGTGAAAAAAATTTGGTCTGTGTTTTGATTATCATTTTCACAATATTAAATGTCATATTGGGATGTTATTCCATAAAAACATTTCTTAAACTAGAAAGGTGGTTTCAGAAAAATGTTCTATGAGAATGGCTGTGGCTTGATATTTGTTTTTTGAATTTTTATAATTTATTGTGATTATTTTTAAAAAAGATAAAGGGGAAGATTAGAGATCCATTTTGATGTTTTGACATATGTTATTTATTTTATCAAATACATTCATTATGAGTTTTTTGTTTCTCAATTGATAATAAGTTATAAATGTTTCATCATAATGTTTTCTTACAAATCATATGAAAAATAGCTATTGCCAGATGATTCTTTTCAAATATTAACGATACTAACATTATTAATATACTAAGGATCTTTTTTTGAGATTATACTGTGTATAAAATGGTTAAGTAAAGTCAGTAATACATGAAATAGAATAGAAAGATGTATATGGTATTGAGTTGTTATGATTTTTAATAAATTCAATGAATTAATTAGGGGTAGAATTAAAATGTGTGAGAATTTAATGTTTATGAAATTTTATATAGTTATAGGAAAATTTACTAAATAGACATGGTGCACATTTTTGAAGTAAAAATGTTGGAGTTACTCATTGGGTGAAGTCCAATTGATGGAAGAATTTTAAATTTGATTGTAATTATTTTGAGTTCATCCGCCAATGTTTCATTATATAGTGTTTCGTTAGTCAATGTTTTTTCCAAACCATCAAAAAGTAATTTCATTCAATGTTTTGTTATTATTTTTTATTAAATTAATATGTTTAATGCTTACGAGATGGACTAGACTAATGTATAATATGCACTAGGAAAATATATATTCTAACTGAATTTGTTTGATGAACCAAATTTATTTTAATTTTATCAAATGTACTTTCAAAACAAAATTTATCGTTCAAGTGATTAAGGAGGATATCCTTAAAAATAGAAAGGGTATAAGAATTATTTGTTGATGTAGAGTTGTAGTAGATAAGAATAAGCATAAAAAATATAACTGGATGACCATTTACCAAGGTTTATTAGACAATAAGAATATCTGAAACTCATTAGTCATTTTTTTAGATCCATAGATGGATGAAACCCCAGAGGGTTCCCTAGTTAGATAAAAAATTCTCCATATGGAGAGATTCTAAGTTTACAATTCCAAGAAAATTCTTCAAAGAAGTTTAGATAAAGGGATGTTTAGAATGTTAATTCACTAGTAAAATAAATAACAGATGTTAACTAGATAGAAAATAGTTCCCCAAAAAGAATATTCATATGAATTCATTAGACTAATATTTTTTAGATGTGGTACTAAATTTTATTACATAGACATTTTTATGATCACAATAAAAATATTGATTATCTATTTTTTTCAAATTTTTTAATAATACTAAGGTTATGGTAGTTTTAAGATATCTTTTAACACTAAGTTCTATGATTTTTGACAAATATTATTCAATCCATGTTTTTATGAACAATAACAATTATTTTATAAATTTTATGAGATATCTAGTAAGATTAAAATGAGTTAGAGTTTCGAAATGATAATTTGAGTTTAGTGGGATTTTTTTAATTTCCCCCTTTTAACTTATAAACACAACAATTTAAAGCGGTTCAAGTAGAGTAAGGAGTTATAAACTCTATTAATACATGTATGAAGGAGGAAATTTGCTGATGATTTCTGAATAGATATATTTTCAATAGAGACAGAAAGTTGTTAAAGAAGTGGTGTTGGATAGATTCATAGGTCATGTACACTAGATAGTGGTGTTTATTATGGAGGCACATCAAACAATTGATCTTAAAAAATAGAACTGGTTATAGGTATGTGGTGTTTTGCATCATATGGAGATTTAATCATAGGTATAGAGTATCTTGAGGAACGCTAGAAAATGTTATACTGGATGAAGGAATAATTCAATGGATAGAGTCTTGCCAATTAGAGGCTATAAATTTAATATTTTTTAATGAGAATATTTAATTTTTATCTTCTTCAGGATAAAAAATATAAGAAACAATTGTTGCTAATGTGAGTCAGTAAAATTTCCACACAAAATAATGAAGGAAGTTGACTAGAGTATGCTCAGTTTTTCTCACTTCCCATCAAATTGGATTTCCATACCAGACAGTAGTATCCATTATAAAGTTGAAGTCAACCAAACATGAGGATAACATTATAAATATTTTTTTTTCATTTCGTTAGTTTCATACCATTGCATACTTATGAGGTTTTTTATAATCATTTAATAAGGACCTGGCCTTAAACATTACTTATTATTGAATTAAATGAATAATTCACATTGAGGATCTTTTCAGGATTAGAGTTTTAGAGAATTAGGACATAACTATTACATCTGAAAGATTACAAAGTAGAAACATCTACTCAGCTTCCATTTTTTTTTTCAGAAAATAAAAACTCTTTAACAAAAGAGTCATGTCTAGTTCCTTGTTTTAGACATCCTAACATTTCCTTGATCTCATCCTTTACCCTATTAAACTATATTTCCTGTAAAAAAAATTTCAAAAAAAGTTGGGATGAGCATAAAAATATCAATAAGGGTTATAACAATATGGAAAGAAAACATTATTCCATGTATACATAAGAGTCAATGAAATCATACATTACTCATAAAATGTAAGCACATTAAAATACCTCATGAAATCATAAGATTTAGGAATAACTCATAGAAATCATAATACATAATGTTAACTTGAGGCATTCATAACATTCTAACGTAGAGAGTAACCGTCTTGGTTACATTTGGAATACCCATCACAGTATATTCCCTAAATCTCTTGGGAGAAACCTTAACGTTTAACCCCTTCGTGTTACCCAATGAATTGGAGAGCTATATCGGGCTCACCCGCCTTTAGTTTATCACAGAACCACCCGTATTCATAAACAATTCCAAAGAACCATAACATAATCATAGAACATAACTTAAGCACAAAATAAAGATAACATTCCCACATTGTAATAACAATATAACATTTTAAGATATTGAAATAATGAATCCATTCTAAAAACCATTTTCAAAACCATTTAAAACATTTAATAAAGAGATTTTTGAATCAAAGTGTACCATAACACTTTTAAGGTTTTAAAATTTTAAACAATTAATATCCATATAAATAAATCCTTAAAACCATTTTGAAAATATGGATATTAATGAGAAATATATATAAGAATAAATCATTAAATCATTTAAAATTATATTTTATTTAAATTGTTTTTAAGAAAATGAGAGACACATGAATAAAATAATTGTGGAATAAAATTTAATTAGAACTTTATAATATCATGAGAATAAAGGGATTCATGATATAATATTCCAGAGGACAATATATACACCATATAAGTGTCAACTGGTGCATAACAACAATGAAGTCTCAATAGAAATGTAAAATGAGATGAAATCCATTATAAAGAAGGTATCCTTAAATTAAGGATAAATCGGTCTCATAATTATTTGTGACAAATATAAATACACCCAATATAAGTATATAGTAAGTGTAAAACAATCAAAGGTCATTCACACATATTCAAAGGATGAAATATTCAATAAATACATGTTTAACTCAAAGAAATCGAAATTGGGTTACGAAATTCCCTTGGTAAAATTCGACAGCCTAACGACGTCACATAAAATTTTAGAAAAAGAGTTGATGAGAGAGATAAAGGGTATATCATAACTTGGGCATAAAATTTACGCGAATAAGGTTATATAATAACATATCCCCACATAATAAGAAGAAAATTAAAAGACATAACAAAATAAGTCTTTTAAAAGAGGAGGGTGGAAGGTTTCCTTACCGATTTGGGTCACTTTCGAAACGTACACCCCATGGAAGAAGGGTCACACAATAAAGATGTCAATACCCATAAATGAAATTATGCTACACAAAGTGTATAATAATGTGCAGTACATACACCACTTAAAGGAAATAGTGGCAAACATAGCATAAATGTCACGAGAATAAAAGTGAGATATAAAATCCCTTACGAAAACTCGGCAGCCTAACGACGCCACTTAAAACTTCCAAAAACTGGATTTATGAGATCAAATAGGGTATCTCATAATACTAACATAAAAATTAAAGTATAAGGAATATAAAATAACATCCCTAAACATAATAAAAATGAGCTTAAAAGAAATGACATAAAATAGAGTACTTAAAAAGAAAGAGAGAGGTCGGATCCCTTACCTCGTGTCCGACATGACTCGACCGTTCTTTAATCTCCTGAATAATAAAATTTGGTCAATTTATAATTGCATAAGGACCTCCTATAATTATTATTATTCTGTTCATATCACATATTATAATTTTATAATAATTGGTTAATAAAGTGAGTTCATATTTGATGTTTTTGTCGATGTTCGGTACATGAGTAAAAATTGAACTTGTTGGAAAAGAAATTTCCATATAGTTAGATGTACATCATCTCCAGAATAGTATTAATGTTTTAAATATTATATATATCTAGTATATATTCATTTTATACTATTCCATAACATTTTGAGATAAAAAATTAAAAGCACCGTTCATGGAGACAGTAGGTCGTACGTACGCATGAACGCTACTTTAATTTTTTTGTCATATTAATGGAATTAAAGTTAAAATAGATATATATATATTATAATTACAGAATTATATCCATCATTTAGATGAAATATATGACATATATATCCATTATATATATATTTACTTATAATAGTACATAACTTTTGGAGATAAGAAATGAAATGTACCGTTCATGGAGACGGTAAGCCGTACGTACACATAAACGCTACTTTCATTTTTTTGGCACATTAATGGAATTAAAATAGATGAGATATATATATATATATATATATTATAATTCCAGTATAATATATATGTTATATTGATAACATAATTTCATCAATTCCATTCTTTATACATTCCATGTATTGCATGAATGAGTCACATCACTTGAGGGGGCGGTAGTCCACACTTCCTCAAATGAAATTATCGCATTTGCACAACATGAAAAGCATAAAGGTATGTATTAAATATAAAATATAGAATCATATATAGGAAATAAATATAATATATATCATAAATAAATATAGTGCCATCATAATGGACACCATTAGAGGTGGTATGAGAAGATAGAACAATCATCATTTCATGAGGCAGTAATTCGCCATTCACGGAAATAGTATGTTATTTAACAATTATAAGGAGGTTTGTGTTAGTGTATCTAGAATAATTCTTATAAAAACATCATATTATACTTAAGATACTTTTGTTTTTACAAAAAAAAAGTAATAAAATGAGTTTAGGGGTTTGAAGAAGAAAAATAAGTCAAAAGAACACAAGGGAAGACATTACCTTTAAATCGGGTAACCGTATTTGATTTGAGCTCAAAGGCTTCCTCGGAAAGAATTCTTCCTAAAGTGATGCTTCAATGATGAATAGGGAGATGTGCAGAGATGAAATTGGCAGGGGTTTTCTGTTCCAAAGGCTTGAGAGGTGTGTGTAAGGTGGTAGAGTTGGGGGCCTTTTATAAGAGGAGAGGAGGGGCACTCTTGGAAATTTATAAAATATTACTTTATTATAAAATGATCTTCAGATTTTAAAGGTCCCAAAAGGATATATTTCTAGGATAAGGTGATACGGTTTCTATATACACAAATCCAATATGTTTTTGATAAGTGTAGGTCTTAGATTTTACATTATCTTTTCATTTTATTTAAATCGTTAAATAATGAGGTAATCGTTGCATCGTCATGGTGTTATAAATAATTTAGTATATTTAGTATCTAAAAATTATAAAAAAATATCATGATGTAGGAAATATATTTATATTTCTATTGAATATTTATAGTAAATAATATTACTTGTATAACCCCATGTAAAAAATGTTTTAGTAAAACAACACATGTTTGTGACATTTTAATTTTAACTTTAAATAAAATGGTATTATTGTCATTTTCCTACCAAAGTGGCTCCATGGGGTCCCCAAGATGACCCATGGATTGTATTGGTCGGCCATGACTCATAAAATAATTGTAGGACATGTGTCATGGTCATTTCATATTATTAAAACATTATTTTTACCTTAAATTGCACTAATTACCTTTAATCGCGATTAATAAAACTTTAAAGTTATTATTCCCCAAAAAATATTTTTAATCCCATTGAACCACATTTTACATCCTAATGACAACCATGTATGTTGGATTTTTCAAATTCAAATCACATAAGTGGTAAAGTTTCATTTAGATGAAAAATCTGTTTCTTTAAATACCACTTAGTGGTTTCACTATTCATCAAAAAATGATGTTTTTCAGAAAATTACCAAAAATTAACCCTAAGATATATTTGATATTCCGAATTCAAAAATTATGTCCATTTTAAAAAATTCAAAACATATAAGTTGCATTAATTAATTTAATAATCAATTCCCATTGTCAAAACAAATAGCATGTTTTTAAGAAACAATATCTATTAAAAGATGAACCGTAGTTGAAGTCCAATTTCAAAGTGAAATTAATTCCAATGACCACTATGGGGTTAAATGGTAAATATATATTATAATTGGACTTTAAAAGTAATTCAAAATATAATATAATCATATAAATAAATTATATTAAAAAGTGGTTTTGAATTAAAATACAACATTTTTCACTATTCAATGAAAAATGAACTTTATCGAAAAAATATCAAAAATTTACACAATGTAAATTCCGATGTCCCGATTCTAAAGAAGAATTTTATTTGGCCCAATATAACAATTGAAATTTTCAAAAAGTGGATTTAAAAAGCATTCACCATCAAATGGTGGTTAATCGACCATTTAAAAAATATTAGAATATTTACGCTTTAAAATTGGATTCATTTACATTTTAAGCCTCTAACATTTATTGGATAAAAGAAAAAATATTTGAAAAACATATATAATCATTTTGTAGTTAGTTCCGTTCATTCCCGCCATTACAACGGCTAGGCGTTAACTACCATTAAAAATAATATTATTTTATAATTAGAGTGCAATGTAAGATTCTCATGAAACTTGTTGTTGCGTATTGCGTACTCCATCAAGCATATCGTCCCCTTTAAAGTAATATTAATATTTTATTCATAAATATGGATAAATTTGAAAAAGTCATATTCTTTATTTACCTGGGGTGTTACATCCTTCCCCCCCTTTTGGGAATTGCGTCCACACAATTTTAAAATTGGTCTTGGAAACTTCATTGAAAATCCCACATCGGAACAAGAGTCAGTAAAACTATCACTTTAAAATAAATAAAGAGAAGTACAAAGGTCACCCGAGATAACCCATACTAGGATTCAATGTATTAAAATATGGATATGGAGGAGAAAACAAAGGTTCATGTTCTGATGGAGAGTGATAGTAAACATGTCTAGTAGAATGTTAACCACAAGAAAATCACACACCTGTGATGGGTTAAACAGTATTTGACTCCCCAGTAAGAAAAATTAACAGACAATATTTTTGTTTTAAGTTACTTTTCATTGAGGAATTTATTTATGAGCATAACTAAAACATAAGGAAACATACTTACTTGTCATGTTGAATTTCAACTTTGACTAGATTTCTTACACAAACTTATATTTTCTCCAAAAGACGAGAATTTAGGATGACTTGTTCACATTAAGAGAGATATAAAAAACTTCTAGAGAAACACCTAATCCACAAAAGAGAACTATATACTTCCCATTTATTAACCAAAACTAAAACCAAAAAGGTTAGTATGAGATCAGATAATACCCAAAAAGGATAATCATTTATAAAAAAAACTATTCTTAATCTCCAAAATTTGTCAAAAAATACCCAAAGTTCAACAAAGCCCATTCAATAAACATATATCCATAAAACTCCTCAAATTAATCAAAACTTAGACGGAAACCCAAATCTCTGAAGGATTTAATCACATAGTCTTCCAAGATAAACCTTAACATTTATCTCTAAATAACATCAGTTACTCTTAAAGTCTCATACTGAAAAGTAAATAACCTAATCACATATCCTCCATGATAGTTTAATAATATCAATAGATAATCCAAAATCAACTTATTTTAGATTCATAAGATCATCTAGCTAAAAAGAATTAGTCAATCTAACCAGGGACTTCACGTAGTCTAGTGGTAGGTGATAAATACCAGTCTCACATTGGTTGTGGGTTCGATTCATGTATCTTCATCAGACGCGACAGGTTCTCACACAGTCTACGTGTTGTCCTTTTTCCAAAACTATATAATTCTTAAAACATTCCCCAAAACGAGATAAAATCTTAAAAAATAATCATAACATATTTTAACATCAAGTTTATCTCATGACTTTAATCTTCCATCATAATATATAATAACCCATAATTACCTCAAAAGAAAGGATCATATAAACCTTAATGGTTACCTTTATAATTATTACCTGAACTTCCACATTGATTGGTCATCTCATACATGATGCATTACAGAACATACCAAGGTACAAGTGGATGATCATGACTCCTTGATAGTTGGTTTTGAATAACCATGATATTTTTCATTGAATCCCCCATTTCATCCAGTCTCTTAATCAAAGAACCACCATAGATTCCTTCAAACCCATGATCACTTTGGTTCCTGCTAGTTCCATCCATTTACTAAAACCCAAAATGTCTGTGTGAGTATATCAACAAAATCATCATGTACTAATGAAGAAGATAATCACTAAGATATAGTTACTCATTCAGTTTATCTAAAAACTATGAGTCTTTGTGAAATCATAACCATTATGGTAATGTCACTTATTCTTAAAGAATACCCTAACCTCTAAATTTATCTAAACCGACCTTTGATACCAACTATAAGGACCCGTCCTTAAACATTACTTATTATTGAATTAAATGAATAATTCACATTGAGGATATTTTCAGGTTTAGAGTTTTAGAGAATTAGGACATAACTATTACATCTCAAAGATTACAAAGTAGACACATCTACTCAGCTTCCATTTTTTCACAAAATAAAAACTCTTTAACAAAAGAGTCATCTCTAGTTACTTGTTTTAGATAGCCTGACATTTCCTTGATCCCATCCTTAACCCTATTCAACTTTATGTCCTGTGAAAAACATTTCAAAAAAACATGGGATGAGCATTAAAAGCTCAGTAAGGGTTATAACAATACGTAAAGAAAATATTATTCCATGTATACATAAGAATCAATGAAATCGTACATTACTCATAAAACATAATCTAATTAACATACCTCATGAAATCATAAGATTTATAAATAACTCATGGAAATCATAAGACATAAAGGTAACTTGAGGCATTCATATAATTCTTACATAGGGAGTAACCCTCTTGGTTACGTTTGGAATACCAATCATAGTATATTCCCTAACTCTCTTCGAAGAAACCCTAACGTTTTACCCCTTTGCATTACCCAATGCATTAGAGAGCTATATCAGGCTCACCCGCCAATAGTTTATCACAGAAGCACACGTATTCATAAACAATGCCCAAGAAGCATAACATAATCATAGAAAATATCGTAAGAAAAAAATAAATATAACATTCCCACTTTGTAATAACAATATAAGAATTTAAGATATTGAAATAATGAATCCATTCTAAAAACCATTTTCAAAACAATTTAAATAATTTAATAAAGAGATTTTTGAATCAAAGTGTCCCATACCACTTTGAAGATTTTAAAATTTTAAACCATTAATATCCATATAAATACATCCTTAAAACCATTTTGAAAACATGGATATTAATGAGAAATATTTATATGATTAAATCATTAAAACATTTAAAATGATATTTTAGTTAAATTGTTTTTAACAAAGTGAAAGACACTTGAATACAATAATTGAGGAATAACATGTAATTAGAACTTTATAATATCACGAGAATAGAGGGATTCATGATATAATATTCCAAAGTACAGTATATACACCATATAAGAGTGAACTGGTGCATAACAACAATGAAGTCTCAATAGAAATGTAAAATGAGATGAAATCCATTATAAAGAAGGTGTCCTTAAATTAAGGATAAATCAGTCTCATAATAATGTCTGACAAATATAAATACACCCAATATATGTGGATATTAAGTGTATAACAATCAATGGTAATTCAAACATATTGAAAGGATGACATATTCCATAACTACATGTTTAACCTGAAGAAATCGAAATTGGGTTAAGAAGTTCCCCTGGTAAAATTCGATAGCCTAACGATGTCAAATAATTTTTTTGAAAAAGGGTAGATGAGAGAGATAAAGGGTATATAATCAATTTGACAAAAAAATTACGGCAATAGGGATATATAAGTACATATCCCCACATAATAAGATGAAAATTAAAAAAACATAACAAAAGAAGTCTTTTAAAAGAGGGTGAAGGTTTCCTTACCGATTTGGGTAACTATCGAAACATACACCCCATGGAAGAAGGGTCACAAAATGAAGTTGTCAATACCCATAAATGAAATTATGATTCACGATGTGTATAATAATTTGAAGTACATGCACCAGTCAGAGGAAATAGTGGAAAACGTAGCATAAATGTCATGGGAATAAAAGTGAGATGAAAAATCCCTTACGAAAACTCGGTATCCTAACGACGCCACTTAAAACTTTCAAAAACTGGATTTATGAGATCAAATAGGGTATCTCATAATACGAAAATAAAAATTAAAGTATAAGGAATATAAAATAACATCTCCAAACATAAGAAATATGAGCTTAAAAGAAATGACAAAAAATAGAGTACATAAAAAGAAAGAGAGAGGTTGGATCCCTTACCTCGTGTCCGACATGACTCGATCATACTTTAATCTCATGAATAATAAAATTTGGTCAATTTATAATTTCATAAGGACCTCCTCTAAATATTATTATTCAGTTCATCTTACATATTATAATTTTATAATAATTGTTTAATAAACTGAGTTCATATCATATGTTTTTGTCGATGTTCGGTACATGAGTAAAAATTGAACTTGTTGGAAAAGAATTTTCCATGTAGTTAAAGGTACATCATCTCTAGAATAGTATTAATGTTTAAAATATAATATATATCCATTATATATTAATTTTATACTATTCCATAACATTTGGAGATAAAAAATTAAAAGCACCGTTCATGGAGACGGTAGGCCGTACGTACGCATGAACGCTACTTTAATTTTTTTGTCATTTTAATGGAATTAAAGTTAAAACAGATATATATATATATATATTATAATTCCGAATTGATGTCCATAATTTAGATGTAATATACGACATATATATACATTATATATATGTACTTATAATAGTACATACCATTTGGAGATAAGAAATGAAATGTACTGTTCATGGAGATGGTAAGCCGTACGTATGCATGAACGCTACTTTCATTTCTTTGGCACATTAATGAAATTAAAATAGATGATATATATATATATATATATATTAATTAAATTATAATATATATGTTATATAGATCACATAAGTTCATCAATTTCATTCTTTATACATTTCATGTATTGCATGAACGAGTTACATCACTTGAGGGGGCGGTAGTCCACACTTCCTCAAATGAAATTATCACATTTGCACAACATGAAAAGCTTAAAGGTATGTATTAAATATAAAATATAGAAGAATAGAGAGGAAATAAATATAATATATATCATAAATATATATATTTCCATCATAATGGCCACCATGAGAGGTGGAATGAGAAGATAGAACAATCATCGTTTCGTGAGACAGTAATTCGCCATCCACGGAAACTGTATGTTCTTTAACCATTAGTCGGAGGTGTGTGTTAGTTTAGCTTTAATCCTTCTTATATCAACAGACTAGTATATTTTATATACTGGTTTTGTTACAAAAAAATGTAATAAAAAGATTTTAGGGGTTTGGAGAAGAAAAATAAAACAAAAGAACACAAGGGAAGACATTACCTTTAAATCGGGGAACTCTCTTTGATTTGAGCTCAAAGGCTTACTTGGAAAGGATTATGCCCAAATTGAGGATTAAATTATGAATATAGGTATGTGGAGAGATGAAATGGGAAGGTCTTGGCTGAGCCAAAGGCTTGAGAGGTGTGTTTAAGGTGGTAGAGGTGGGGGCCTTTTATAAGAGGAGAGGAGGGGCACTCTTGGAACGTTATAAAATATTACATTATTATAAAATTCTTTTCAGATTTTAAAGGTCGCAAAAGGATATATTACTAGTATAAGGTGATAAGGTTTCTAAATCCACCCAACCAATAGGTTTTTGACAAGTGTAGGTTTTATACTTTAAATTATCTTTTCATTTTATTTAAATCGTTAAATAACGAGGTAATCACTGCATCATCATGGTGTCATTAATAATTTAGTTTATTTAGTGTCTAAAAATTATAAAAAAAATATCATGATGTAGGAAATCTTTTTATATTTCTAATAAATATTTATAGTAAAAAATATGACTTGTATAACCCGATGTAAAAATTGTTTTAGTTAAACAGCACTTGTTTGTGACATTTTAATTTTAACTTTAAATAAAAAGGTATTATTGTCATTTTCCAACCAAAGTGGCTCCATGGGATCCCCAAGTTGACCCATGGATTGTCTCACTCGGATATGACTCATCCAATAAGGGTAGGACATGTTTCAAGGTCATTTCATATTATTAAAACATTTTTTTTACCTTAAATTTCACTAATTACCTTTAATCGCGATTAATAAAAGTTAAAAGTCACTATTCACCAAAAAATTATTTTAATCCCATTGAACCACATTTTACATCCTAATGACAACCAAGTATGTTGGATTTTTGAAATTCAAATCACAGAAGTGGTAAAGTTTCTTTTAAACGAAAAATATGTTTCATTAAATACCACTTAGTGGTTTAACTATTCATAAAAATTTGAAGTTTTTCAGAAAATTACCAAAAATCCACCCTAATCTATATTGGATATTCCGAATTCAAAAATGATTTCAATTTTACAAAATTAAAAACATATATTTTGCATTGATTAATGTAATAATCAATTCTCGATGTTGAAATAAATATCGCGTTTTTAAGAAACAATATCTATTAATAGATGGACAGTAGTTTAAGTCCAATTTCAAAGTAAAATTAATTACAATGGCCACTATTGGATTAAATGGGAAAAATATATTATAATTGGACTTTAAAAACAATTCAAAATATAATAGAATCATATAAATAAATTATATTGAAAAGCGGTTTTGAATTAAAATACAACATTTTTCACTATTCATTAAAAAATGAACTTTATCGAAAAAATACCAAAAATTTACACAATGTAAATTATGATGTCCCGATTCTAAAGAAGAATTTTATTGGTCCAATATAACATATGAAATTTTCAAAAAGTGGATTTAAAAAGCTTTCTCTATCAAAAGGTGGTTAATCGGCCTTTTAAAGAATATTAGAATATTTACGCTTTAAAATTGGATTCATTCACATTTTAAGTCACTAACATTTATTGGATAAAAGTAAAAATATTTGACAAACATATATAATCATTTTTTAGTTAGTTCTGTTCATTCCATCCATTACAACAGTTAGGTGTTAACTACCATTTAAAATAATATTATTTTATAATTAGAGTGCAATGTAAGATTCCCAAGAATCTCGTTGTTGCGTATTGGGTAGTATATCGAGCATAGAGTCCACTTTAAAGTAATATTTGTATTTTATTCAAAAATATGGATAAATATGAAAATGTCATATTCTTTATTTACTTGGGGTGTTACACATGTTTTGGATAGAAACTATAGAAAGTTTAATGGTTTGATTTCAAGAGTAACAAAATTATAAAATATCACAACAGATTCAACCACAACCTTTCTATGGTTTTCACATTCATTGGAATATAAATAAACATGTACTAGATTATTTTCCAAAATTATCATTTTATAAGTGTTAAAAACTATAAAAGTAGAATACGTGAATAAGAATACTTAGATGCTTTACATAATCCACATTAAATTTAAAATATATCAAAACATAATATATAAATATCACTTATTAATATAAATTGTTTAAATTATCAATATTCATTTTATATTTATATATCAACCTAAATACCTCATATATGAGTTTGAAATTCATAGTTTCTATCATAATTGGAATATATTATGATTTTTAAACATTTAACTATGATCCATTATTCAGTTATAATACATAGTGGTTTCTAGATTTATACCATTCTGAGATATGTTTTTATGATATTGTTTCAATAAAATACTAAGAAGATAATCATTATGATACTATAAAAAATATGAAATCATGAATATAATGTTTTCTTCCCCTATTAAAGCTTTATATTTTTAATATGATACTTTATTTTAATGTTATGACATTATTTATTCAATAATTAGTTATCCATAAAAATTTTACTATTATTTTTTCTAATCTAATTAGTAAACATATTAAAAATTTTCATCTTAATGGTGAATTAAAGAGAATTTGAATTAAACATAGAATGTACCAATGGAGTGTTAAAGAAATTGTTCAGTTATGACTCCATATCATTCAACAGAATAAAATTTAGTTAACACCAAATTATCTCTTCCAAGGTAATTACCACTAGGTATATCTATGTGAGATCCTTTTATCTATCCAATCAGGGATGTTATTTAAAGGAAAACAACATACTCAAAACACCAATGAAATTTTTGAATCTCAACCTACACATTGAAACACTAGATTGACAATATAATGTTCACATATCCTAATACAAAAAACATTCAAAATGTCTCCCACTAAGGTAAATGATTATCTAATTATTTCAAATTATAATAAACATTATCTTATCAATATTTGATAACATTTTCTGCTCTTATATTTTCATAAAATGATAACAACATATTCCGTAATGAAATCTAAACCCTTTTGTGATTCCAAATATGGTGATACTTATACTTGAACATCATTATAACTTGACTCAAATACAATATTTAAATACAATATATTCTCCATAACATATATGTTTATTAATTTAATTAATTTGAAAAAACCACTTAAAAACACATCTCATGTCATTTTTAATTAATCATTATTTTCCCAATATATAAATTACTTCTTAATCCATAATTTGTATTAAAATCTTCCACTAATTCATCAAAAAATATGAAATTATATATATTTTTTAAAGTAACTATTCCATATAAGTATCAGAATTAGAATCAGAAGAAAATGGTGAGTTCAGATGCTCAAAAAGGAAAAAAATAAGTGATATACATCATAGATCAAAAGTGGGACTAAGATGAGTATATGGATATAATACACATATATAAGATATTAAAAATCAAGAGATCATATAAAAAATACCATTTTCATTGAATATAATGTAAAGTGACATATGAAAGGAATCAAGAGTGTATGGAGAAATGATTCACCCAAAAAGAGTCATTAGGCCATAACACTTCCATTGGAATATAAATAAGATTATGGTATAAAATTATCATAAAAAACTACACCTACATGAAAAACAAACTTGCACCCTTGCTTGTCCAATAACATAATTGAACCTATGTATACATCACCTTAATTAGTGAAACATTTACTCCCATTATATAAAACAACATAATTGTGCTTGTATATATATATATATCATCATATTTAATCCTTGAACCAATTCATAATATAGAGATATATTACCACATCAATCATTCTTCCTAACATAAGTGTTCTACAATAAATCTTTCATTCTTGATTTCCCAAAGAACAAATAGAGGTAAAATTTGTTTAATTGATACAAACATAAAGTAAATTGGAGTGAAAATTTATTTCATTACATAAAGAAATGATTCATAATTCCAATAATAGTAGTTAAATAATAAATATATGTAAAATAAATGTGAAAAAAATATATACAATTACATTGTATGTAAATACCCGTCTACCAAGATGATAGAGGATTTGACATTTACATATTATAGATAAAGGGATATTATATTGCTAATCATTAATGAAATCTCTCAGTGTATGAAATCTAGGTGAGTAAATTTATAACAAATGACTAAAAAAATATGAAATTCATAGTGTCACGAACCAACCAGGGTAAGCCTTGAAACGGTCACTCATGACGGTTCGTGACATGGATTAAAGGGTGTTCCCTATACCCACGGGATGGAAACTAGTGATGTGCATCAAAACATTAAACTAAAGGCAATGATTTCACCCTAAAAAAACAATGATCAAATATGGAAATGAAACAGACTAAAAAATCAGCAAAGCTGAAAAAATGAATCATAATAAACAAACAACAAAACTAGATAAAATGTACTACCGAAAAGGAACCAAATTGAAAATTGGACCCTGATACCATGATAAATATGTTACCACTTGGTCACCTAAAACTACAAGACCAACCCTACACTGTCACTGAGTAGATAGACTAAAAAACTGAATAAAATCTAGACCTGTAACTGAAAATATTATATATGCGTGAGCACTGAAATGCTCATTACGGATCCCAAAGAAAACCAACAAAACAATGAGTTTCCTTTTCCAAAACAATCCATTAACACATTTTTGAAATACAGTTTCAAAAGTACAATTTTCACATTTTAAATAAAACACCATAATTTTACAATTTCAAAATCCAACACATGATACCGATCATTTACAAAACAAGATGCAATTTTATAACCAAAATTATAGAACAATGAAAACAACGGTAGTGCTAAAAATAACCAGATAAAAAAGAAGTATAATAATAAAGTACAACAAAAAATTAAAAAAGAAACATAATAAATAACTTTTGGTTATCATGATTATCCCTAGAAGACCAACAGACATACTCAGTTTCGAACCACCTTCTGATGTGTAGTGAAGCCCCTATGTCCATAACCAACTAGATTCTCTCATAGCCTCACCAGTGGTAAATCCATTTGGGCATGTCTAAAACTATAGGAGGGTCCCAAAAAATCCAATCCAGGCTAATAAGAAACTCTCACTCGATCATCTAAAAGGCACCCATGAATCCATGGTGGTAATTGTAATACTGTGTAAGTTGGAGGCCCTCACACATGTTACTAATCTCACCTCACCTGCCTACCCCAAACAAGAACACCAATATTCGATAACACGTAAGGGATATCTATTCTATAAAGGTGTCCCTATTAATATACATTCATTTCATATCACAATAAGGTTCCAACTAGGCCTCCATTCCATTAAACAATTAAAACACTTCATAAAATAATCTTTTTTTCCTATCGGGCACTCAAATTTTCAAAAACATTTTTCAAACACCCTATTTACATTTACAAATCAAAACATTCACTTAGTTTCCAAACATACATTCAAACAAATTCGAATTATTTGATGTGAATTTAGCATCTTTCAACTCAGACCATAACATCATTTATGCCAAATGGTCAATCAATAAAGAACCTAGTAAAAACCAAATTTTCTAAAACACATGAGCAACACTTTATGGAATTTCATTTACAGACTTCTTTAGAAACCACACAATGGAAAAAATTCTTTGAAAGCTACCATCCACTTATGAAATGATGGTTTTTTAGATATATTACCATTTTATGAGTACCATATTCATTTTAGGGCACATAAATGTGTTCACCTAGTGAAATCATGGATTTTGGACAACTAATGACACCCCATTCATCTAATAAAAAATTTGTAATCCAAATCCTACCATTAATTCCTTAAAAGAACACAACAATCCAATTTTTTCCAAAAAATACCTTTTAAAGTATTTTTACCCACCTATCAAGCCACACCATTTCCAAATTACACACTCAAAAGAATGTTCACAACCAAATCAGCTTCATCACACAATGTAAGAGTCAAGAATTTTATAAAATACCTAATTCCACTTTAAAAGAACAAGTCATTTAAAAACAAGAACCAAATGGTCCATAAACCTAAAAATTTCACATAAATATCCTTAGGAAACTATTTTTTAACAAACTCAATCAACACCAAATAATGATTTATAACTAGGCATGTGTATTATCGATGTGCGGACAACATTTTAGAAGAAAACGAAAACATGAACATGGAAAAGGATTATTAAGGAAAGGAAAAGTTGAATTCTCCTACCTCAAATCATTTGAAAATGGGGAAAAACATCAAGGAGGGGGAGGTCTAAGCCGCAAAAACAACCTGCATACCCCAACCACAAGAAAAATGAACCCTATGATCAAAACCTAACCCTATGGTTTGGCCACTAGAAGAAATCCCAATGAAAACCCTAGAAACAAAGAGGGTAAGTGAAAGAGATGAGATTTAATGTAGGTAATGTCAAAAACCAGCAACCTTCTTTATAAATCACCACTAAACTACCTAAAATCATTCAGGAATTAAGTGGTATGATTCTCTAGTCAATTTCCAACTGGCAGGGCATCTTTTTGGAGGTGAAATAATCCTAAAATGGTTTCTACATAAAAATTTATTAAGCCCGTAATCAGTTGTATGGTTTTTGTTTTTCCAGAGTTTGGAAAACTATGTGCAAAATGTGCGAGAGATACTGGGAAGTTTCGGGAAACATTCATGGTTATTTTTCATGGTTTGGGAAAACTATGCTCAAACTGTGTGTCATACAAAATGGGCCAAAACTCCCAAATTGTATCCCCAAACACTAGGGATTTCAAGCCAGTGATCCTTGAATGTTTTTAACCCAATATAGAGACTCCGGGGGAATCAAAAATTCTCCAACATCCCACTTTATTCCCACAAAATTCAAAATAACCAGAAAATTTACTAGATGAAAAAAATTCCACTAAACAAAATTATTTTTTTGGACACCCAATGTGAACCTCATCCAATTGATCAAACATTGGGAAATAAATGAAATATCAGAGTATCTGAGGTCGGGGTGTGACAATTCTGCACACCACGAAAACATTATGCCTCAAGAAAGTCACCAAGCCAAATTCCAGTGAATATTTTTGTCCATTAGTTGTCAAAACCAATGAAAACTAATATTCATGAGATATCCCCACTTTCTAAAAGTCTCACCCAACCAATTCAAGAAGAAATTGACGCCCAAGACTGTTGGAGAACAAGAGATAGTTCTCCCCACTATAAAAATAAACTTGCTTCAAATCGTAAAAACCAAACACACCACACCTAGGTGGGGGTGGGGGGAATGGGAACATCCAACTATGATTTATCAAACTTATTGCATTAGAAAGAAACTCTCCCCCAAGGACCTAGACAGACAACCTACTATAGAGAAACGTAGAAACCAAGGCACCAGAACTAGAAAACCCCAACATGATCTAAAAAATTTCCTACAAGGGTGATCAATAACACTTTCTGAGTTAAAATCCTCCATACCGGCTATAACACATATCACTAGTGGAATCCCTAAGAAGAGCTCCAACTAAAATATCTACCAAGACAATGCAGTCTCGCCACCATAAAATCACCTATAATTCCACAACCCACACCAGAATAAACCAAACACACCCTTAGAAAGATGGGAAATTCAAAAATCCAATATCAATGAATTAAACTATTCACATCATAATAGAACAAGTCCACCACACCATCACACTAGAGTGATGAACACATCCATAATGAGAAAAGATATCTAGGGGACTTTAGGTGTTTCCAGTAAAAAAAAATATGGACTGTGCTGAGATCCCTCACACCCTTGACAACCCCTGACAATGCCCGAGCTTCACCATAATTTCCAAGGAAGGGGCTATGATGGTTGAAGGATCTTATACCTCACATTCAGGCACTTGTATACCCCAAAAAACACTACTTCCAAGAACATAACTAATTCTAGAACTTTCCTCGGCAACCTGAATAGTCATGATGATAACAAGACCTTAGAGGGTTGAAGAAAAATGACATAGAATTTCTGCACTAACAACAATAATGGAACACAATATATCATTCTTATGATATAGAAGCTGGAACTGAAAAACAAGATTTTTCAGAAATAGGTTCCTCTCGCACACCATTCTCACCAGATAGGGAACCCTCAAGAAAGCTTAAAACCACAAATTACACCTCAAGTTTTAGGGAAAAAGAAACACCCAACCATTACTAGTCTATAATCGGGCCCTAATACAAACCCAATACCGCATAAACATTAACAATATCGAGAGTTCCCAACTTACTGAAATCTCACGGTAAATCTTTAAACAACTTACATTCCATTAACGGACCTCTACCACTCCAATGGACAAAAAAACCCATGATGAACTGTGCATGAATCACTAGAAACATTGGAAACCTTTCTGGGTATCATAATAAAAAATATATGAGATACACATCCAAACCCTGCCTCAATAAAAACTCAATAAAAATCAATAGACCAAACAAAAGGCAATGGGATTACAAGCCAAACGTATACAAACACATACAAAAACCTCGGTTTGATCAAAATTCAAAAGATGACTACTCTATGTTCATTTTACAAATACCAAAAACCCACAATACAAGAAAAACCATGTCCTGAAATTACATTTCCATTCAATCCCATTTTGGAAAATTCAAGCCCAGAATTAAATTCCAAAACCACACCTATGGAATCCTATAAACCGTCCCATTTGTGTCCACCCAATTCCTCTCAATTAATCCAAGAACAAGTGACCACATGCATACCCTATATAAACCTAACACATGTGACCCTATATAAGGAACACCATGGATTAGATATTTCTTTTCTTTGTCATGTCCAAATATACATCAAATTTTTCCAAACCAAAATAATCCAATATTTTAAACCAATTTCACCAATTTCCAAAATTTTTTTAGAGAAAACCTTTTATATTCCAAAAGCACAGTCATTTTAAATCCATTTCCATTTCAAAAAATTATTTTCATTTTCAACATACGGTCCTTACAAAAAAAATCCAAAACAAAGCACAACTAGCAATGCACAACCGGAATAAAGAACTAGTGTTTATGCACAACCCAATGACATGGTGGTGGCCATTCCCTAAGAAAGGTATAACACTAAAAAGAACTTGAACTTGGATCTTGGACTCCACTTGGTCCACCACTCCATGCATGGTAACACAAAGAAATTAGACCATCTCCATTTTTATTCCTTATCCCAAAACAACCAAAGAGAAGGAATCACTCCCTGAATACCCCTGGTAACTCAAGTATCATCATGGGAGGTGGAGAGTATGAATAGACTTTTGATCAACCACCTTAGCCCCAAAAACCTTAGTCTCTATCTACCAGGCACACCATATAATAAGAACCTCCTATAATACAATTTTTTCATGAACTAACCCGAGTTGATCATGAACTGGTCACTCAATCTGATCCATGGCATGGCCCAAAAGGCATTTCCAATCTCTATGGGGTGGAAAAAGTGTCGTGTATCAAAAAATTAAAGTAAATGGAATGATTTTAGCCCCAAAAAGCCATAATTTAATATGTAAACAAAACAATCTAAAAATGTTTCAAAGCTAAACAACTGAATCATAATAAACAAACAACTAATAAAGATACAACGTACCACAAAAAAAGAAAATTGAAAACGGATCCCTGATACCGGGATCTCCATGGTACAACTTGGTCACCTCCCATCACAAGAACAACACTGCTCCATTGCAGAGGAGTGGATCCATGAACTTCAACAAAATTTGGAGATACAACTAAAAATATTGGCTAGGATTAAGCACCGAAATTCTCAATATGGATTCCAAAGATAACCACTGGATCCAATAGTTTTCTTTCTGAAAAAAACCATTAACATAGTTTTGAAATATTTTTACAATATTTTGGTTTTAACATTTAAAAAAACAACATTATTTTGTCATTACAAAATCCAACTCAAGATACTGATCATTTCCAAAACCATATTCCATTTTATTAACAAAATTCTAGACCAATGTAAACCAATGTAGTGCTAAGAGAAACTAAATAAACTAGAAGTAAATGAATCTAGTTCACAAATAGTAACCAAGAAATATGATAAATAACTGTGGGTGATCCTAAACATCCCATGAAGAACACTGGATGTACTCAGTTGAGAACCACTTATCGGTGTATGGTGAATTCCCTATGTCTATAACAAAATGTATGATCTCACATCGTCACCAGTAGTGAATTCCTCCTAGCATGTCGAAAACTTCTGGAGGGTGCCAACCCGTCTAATTGGGGTAAATAATCAACAGTCACGTGATCATCTAAAAGATTCCCAAGAACCCATGGTGGTAATAATAATACTATGTATGTAGGAGGCACTCACAAGCAAGACTAATCTCCCCGCACTTTCCTACCCTCAACATGGACACCAATATATGATAATCTGTAAAGGAAATAACTTTTATAAATTTTCCCCATATTTATATACATAAATTTCATATCACATAATGGTTCCAAACGGGCCGCCATACCACTGAATATTTAAGCCATTTCATAAATAATTCTGGTTTTAAAATAAGTCTCCCACATTTTCCAAAACAAATTGAAAACCAAACATTTAACCTTACAAATCCAAACATGCACTTAGGTTCCAAACACACATAAAAACGCTTAACAATTAACAATTTTTCCTTTATCCTATTCCAAATCACACCAAAACATGATTCAATCCCAATGGACAATCCATAAAGAACCCATTAAAAACCATGTTTTCCAAACACTTGAGAAACAATTAATAAAATTAGATTTACAATCACCTTTAGAAACCCCACAATGGGACAAACTTTCTTTGAAAGAAAAAACCCACATAAGAAACCAAGGTTTTTAGAGAGATTACCACTTTATGAGTACAATCATAATTTGAGGTAACATCCATGTGAGAACCTTGTGAACTCCTCAATATTTTGATATCCATTGACCCCCCTTTCATCTAAGAAACAATTTAAAAATTAAATCCAACCATTAATTATTTAAAAGAACACAACCATCTCATTTATTCAATAACATCCCTTTCAAATACTTTTAAAACCACCTATCAAGAAACACCATTTCCTAATTACACACACAAAATCAAGTTCACAACCAAATAATCTGCATAAAACAAAATAAAAGTTAAGAATTTCTTAAAAGACCTAATTACACATTAAAAGAACACAAAATTTTAAACCAAGCACCATATGTTTTTTAAAACGAAACATTTCACAAAAATATCTTTTGGAAACTATTTTTAACAAAATCAATCAACAGAAAATCATCATTTATATCTAGGAAAGGGTATTATAATTATGAAAATAAAATTTATAAAGAAAATGAAAACATTCAAATGACAAAAGATTATTCCAAAAAGGGAATTTTTATTTCTCTTACCTCAAATCATTTGGGGATGAGGTAATGTAGAAAGGAGAGGGAGATCTAATACCAAAAAACAATATACAGTCACTAGACACAAGAAAAAAGAAACACAAGTGCCTACACTAACCCTGGGGTTCAGCTAAAGGATTATTACCCAAATAAAACCCTAGAAAAAATGTGGGAAGGGAATGTGAGGATATTTAATGAAGGGAACATGAATGATCACCACCTATATTTTAAAAAATGCAACAATGTGACTCAAAACGGTAGATGATGAAGGGGGAGGCTACTCTGGTCAATTCTCAACTGGTATGGATTCATTTTTGAGGTGGAATCACCCAAAAAGGTTTCCATTGAAAATTCTACTAAGCCCATAATGGACAATATGATTTTCATTCATAGTTTGGAAATATGTGTGCAAACCGTGAAAGAGATATTGGAAGGATTGTAGAAAATTACTGGGTAAAGTCGCATTGTTTCGGGAAATCATGCTCAAATCATGAAACCTTAAAAATTGTCCAAAAACCACCAAATTACACCCCATACACTCGGGAATTACACCTAATGATAATTGAATTTTTTAAACCAAATATAGAGACACTAATGGCATCACAAACTCTCCATCATGCCACATTTGTTCCACAAAATTCATAATAACCATAAATAAGACTAGAAGAAAAATAATCACAAAAACACAAAGAATTATATTAAATATACAACCCAAAAAAAACGAAAATATACAACATTGACAAATAAATACAATTATGGAGTATCTAAGGATGGGGTGTGACACATAGGGGGACGGAATTGGAATGATAATTATGGTTATAAAATTGAGATGATTAAGTAATAATAGAAAACATATGGATCATTTCTCTTGTTGTGAAAAAATGTTTCTTATTTTTGAAAACATTGGAAAAGAATATACTAGTGGATAAAGATTAATTTAAATATAATAAAAGGTTTTTACTTGGAAAATCATTATTATGAGGACCCTTTCTCTAAGAAAACACATTTAAATAATTTTCAGTTATCAATTCTAAAATAATTTTTTTTAAACCATTAAACATGGGAAAAATATTCAATATTTTGAAAAATAAATTATATATTTTCGTTTAAAAAATTATTTATTATTATTATTTTAATAAATAATGTATATGAGAAAAAATCATTAGTATAATTTGAAATTAAATTTTCTCCAAAAGAAAAATTTTTAATATGTTACAAAATTAATTTTTATGAAATATATAGTAATAGTGTCTTGAAATGATTTCATGGTTGTTTTAGATAAAACATGGAATATAAGATAATATATTTAACTACGAATGGATGGGAACACTTTTTAATTATTTCTAACACCCTTTTTTATACCGATAATAGCATTAAGTTTTAATAAAAAATAATTTTATGGAAAAATTTTAAACCTTCAAGTTAACCTAATCCTTCAAAAAATATATAAAATATTAAAATTATTAATAACCATCTTAAATATATTTTATTAGTTCGAGATATATAATTTCTAGGGTATAGATGATACCTTTTTCCAGGGTCACCTGTGATAATAGCTTCAAAATGATAGGCCATCTTGTCCCATGATTGTAAGAACTCCTCCAATATAATCATCTTATTATTAAAACCTCTTTCCAAAATTAAATATTTTTTTTCGATACACTAATTTTTCTCATTGAGTTTTTCCTGATGGATTGGTGTACCATTAATCATTTCTGAAACTTAACGATGAGCATGAATTATTAGTACTTTCGCTAACATATATTCTTCAGATTGAATTAGAAGCTCCCATTAAGGATCAATGACCTCATCCTCTCTATCCTACTAAATTAAATCCATGTTAGTGAATGAATTATTTAACACAAAAAACTTACAAAACCAATAATCCTTCCATGGAATGTAGTTCTAGGCACACCCCCTCCCCACACACGTCTTCTCTACCTCCCAGCTAGAGTCAGCCACGCCATAAGTGGTGTAATATATTTCTATTTTATAAATAGGTAAATAAAAATATTAGAATATTTTAAAAAAAATCCATTTTCAAGTAACTAAAAATAGAAAATAACCATAGAGAGAAGGAAAATAAATTTAGATAGGGAAATTTCTATTGGAATGAATTAGAGTTATAATTTCCAAGGTTAAAAAATTATTTAAGAATTCATTTCATCATGAAAGATATTATCTATGATAATTTGTAACTTCAATATATTTAAATTGAAAATACCATCAATAAAAAAATTGGGATAAAAGAGGATTATTTGATCATTATCATGTGGAAAATTTAGGACCTATAGAGAATGAATTTATTTTTAGAAAATTTTAATTGATCATGTAAAATGTAATTTTAAACCCCAAGAAAGAGATTGATCATGAAATTAAACTCAAAAATAGAATTGATGAAATATTTATAAATTTTTGCTAAATAAAATAATAATTATATATTAAATATAAATAACATTATGTGCATAATATGAACTTTCCTGAAAGAAAAGAATTTAAGCCAACTATTCCTTGTACCTTTTTAAAATTTTAAGTCAAAACTGTATGAGATAATGAAAATGTTACAAAAAATTAAATATAAAAATATTAATATAACAATGAAAAATAGCATATTATTATATACAAAATTGAAAATAAAACATGATGTGTAATATGAAATATTCTTCAAGGGGTTAAAATTGAGACAAGAAACCCTTAAGGTGTTATAGATTCATTTTGTAAATTTACCTAACAACATGAATAATAAAGTTATTATTTCTATAGAATGCAATAAGAACCTTATAATTCTATATTTTATTTGATATTCACAATTTATAATCATATTTTACTTATTAATTGTATTGATATTTTATTTTTTGGGTGAAAATTGAATCAATGTAAGCTAATTTTGGTAATAAGAGCAATCGATGATGATATTTTAATTGTAATTTAAATAATTTATTTCACCATAAAACAATAATTAATTTATTAAAAACATTTTATAATTTTATTATTCAGGTTACCATATTAAAAAATTGTAGGGTTTTATAATATCATTATTATAGGTGGTTAAACTGACCCAACCAAGAACACTCTATCAATCGATTAATGAACATGGTAAAGGAAGTTATTATATCATTATAAAAGAATAAAAATTATTATTCTTAGATTTAGATAAATTTTGTAATCATATTTTTATTAATTTTTATAAATATAAAAATGATGATGAAAAAAATATTACATCATTGAGGTGGTAGTCTGCAAAATGAAAAATTAATGTTCTTTTATTTTTATTTTTATGTTATGGAATATATAACATTTTCTGAATTAATATGATAACAAATTAGTATAATAATTGTAATGTAATTAAATAATATAAAAATTATACAAAGTTAACTATGTTTCTAGGGTTATGGATGGCCTAGTAGAGAAAGAATCATATAAAAAGGATCTAGATTAATTAATTCTCACTTTGGTATACTTAATATTCTTATGAAATTATACTAGAATTACATAGGGAAAATTATAGTGAATAAGAGATTTAGGAAATTCAAGGTAATTCATGGAGAATAAAATTCATCATGTTTTTATTTAACATTATAATTTAATGTGTAACTTTGAGAGGAAGGAAGTGGTCCCCCTTTTTATGAAAATGTACATTCGTGAATACCCATTATTTTCAACAATATAATAATACAACTCAAGGTAAATTGTTACAAAATAGATAAAAAAATGGGTTTGGTTATTTTATAATGTTTATAAATCCTTAACTATATATTTCAACACATTTTTAAAAAGTAGGAAATTATTACTAATTACATTGTTGCATTTTTCTATTATTTATTTTAATCATGGTAACATGATTTTATGAAAGTATATTTTCTTGATAAATTATAGAAAAATACTATTAAAAATTTTTGTGTGATAAAACTAAATTTAAAAAAAATTTAAAATAATTCAATTTTTATATAATATAAAATTAAATTTCAGATTGAAACATTTTAGATATAGGGAAATAGTTCTTTTGAAAAACGATTTTTCACCATTAAGTGTTTTAAACCTTATTAAGTGTTGATTACCGGTTGGATATGTGAGAATATATTTAAATATATGTTGAAAAGTATTTATTAATTTAATTTTTAGAAGATATTAATTTGTTTTATTAGAAAAAATTTAGGTAATATTTATAAAACAATTATTTGAAAATAAATTAATTACAATTTGTATGGTTATTAACATTAATACTATTCTCATAATTTAATGAAAAAAAATTAAATTGATCATATTATATAATATGATTATTTTTATATAAAACATGAAGTCCATATTTTATTTTGTTTCTACAAGTGACACAAATTAATTATTCATACAAGTGAATAAATTTGTTTTTAGAGTAAAATATTACTAAAGTTTGAAAAATAGTAAACATGAGATTTCTAAATTAAATAATTATTTCATATGATTTAATTTACTAAAAGGTATATAAATCATATATAAAAGGTTTTAAAAACCATTAAATCAACAATTTTTTAATGATATTATAATTAAATTATTTGTTTTTTAAATATCAGTATTTTTTACTAATTACAATAATTATTGAAAAAAAGAAAAAATATCCCTAACATAATATGGAAATTATAAATTTCAAAATTTTGTTATTTTATCTTATTCAAGTTGGGAACATTTTATATTTTTTAATGTAAATATATAACTTATATGGAAAATTAATTCAATCGAAAAATATCATTTTTGACTATTTAGTTTTTTTAAATTATTTCATATCAAGGAATATTTTAAGGAATTTAGATGTATTAATTAATATATTTAAATATATTATATTATTCTAGTAATCATTTAATGCTGTGGAATTTAATTTATTGTAGTAAATTACAAAATATTTTAAAACACAATTTAAAAAATATTAATATTAAATATATATGTTAAAAATAAAAAAAATAAATTGATTAATGTCCTTTTATTAAATAGTGATTTTTTATATTTTTCAAAATAATAGTTTTCTAATATATCAGGGATTGTTTTAGTTTAGTGTTGAATCTGAAAAAATTTATTGAATATAATATCAATTAAAATTTAAAAAATATTTGGTTGTTACTGTGTATGATTGTAGTAATCGGTAACCAACCCCAAAATTCTAAGATAGTTCATAATAACAAATACTAGTGAGCAGTTCGACCCATATTCCATATACATATGATTCCTTACCCACGATAGACCACAATTCTAAAACAATGCTAATAATAAATATTATAAACTGCTATTAGATTCTTACCTGAATCTGAAATCCTTATACAAGAAAATTCTAATGAAAGGAAATACTAAACCAATTACTATAATATGATTATAACTACTTAAATGAATGTATGATAACATTTAGAAGCATTTTAACTCTTTAAAATTTAATAGGCATCCATTGAAAACATAACATTTATATTTTTGAATAAAAAAATGGCGAAAATACATAAATGAAAATTTCATAAATTTCGAAATGGGATAGTCATTTGACAATAGTTCATAAATAATGTAGTCATAAATAGTTTATTGTTTGGCCATGAACTATAAAAAATATGTAAATAACTAAATTTAAACACATTATATTTATTTCTAACATGAACTCTTTCACAGTATCCTTTATATTATTTTCACTTAAATAATTAAATACTTAAGTACAAACATTTTTATCCAAATAATTAATTTAATCATTTATCAGAAGTAAAAATATCACCATTTAATATTATTTAAATCATGATCTTATTAGTGAATAAAACCTCAAGTTGATATGGTGAAATATTTCTTTTCCAATTATGAAATTTTGTTTTGACCATTTAAAATTAACAATTAAAAAAATTAGAAACTAAATATAAACTCATTTATCTTTCTTATTGTTTAATTTTTAAACAATTTATAAATTAACATATCCATATAAATGTTTTATATTAATAATTCATCTTTTCTGAAATAAATCAATAGAGATTTTAATATTTATAATTAATATTATAGTCATTTATGTATTAAAGGTTTCATAAAAAATTAATGAATAATTATAGACACATTATAATTAATTAATTAATTAAAATTTAAAAAATTTATAAATATCCCAAAATAATGTTTCCCATGATTTATAAATAGTTTATAAATTTTATAAATAAATATAAAATATAGAAAAAAAGATAATAAATTTTTTATCTTTATATCATATTTGGTGATATAAGCTACATCATAACATTAGACTCAGATCAAAATCAATATTACACATTAAGATTTGTTTTTAGTATATAAGATAGATAATAAAACATTATCAGTTGTATTTTAAGATATCTTTATATCATGAATCACTGTTCATTTTAGAAGAATATCATATTTAAGTAGATGTCATAATATCATATAGATGATCGATGATTTATTTCATGGCTGTTGACATTGGAAATCATCCCTACCACACACTATATATCACTAATATTGACTTCTATGATATCTTGAAGATGGTCAATGTATGACACATAAACAGTTTTTATATCAATTATTATGAACTGTTATTAAATAATTACATAAAATATCTCGTATCTAACATCTCCCAATAAAAAATTAATTTCTTATTATATCACAAACATAAATGAATCTATTGACTTAAATTTATATTTTATTTAACAATGTACAGTTTAATATCAATTTTCTTCATTTGAATACAATATTTCTTGAATATTTAATTGTACATAAAATAAACGATACCATTTATGGATAACAAAGGATATAATAATACTTATACACATAATGAAATAACCTAATGAAACCAAAAGAACAATAATCTACCTGCTATAAAACTGAAAACATTTATAAAAAATTAAATAATATATATTTTTTCCCTATAACAATTTTATTTATATCTTTAATCCTCAGCTACATATTTGTTTATGCTCCTGGTGAAGAAACCAAAGTACTCTTTCCTGCATTTTGTATCCATGATCTTAAAAAAATCACTAAATGTTTTTTAATCCTTTAAATTGTGATATTCTTGTATCGTGTCTAGAAGTGAAAGAAAGTGAAAGAGATAAATGATCTAAATAGTTGGAAAGAACCTCCAACATTAATTTTATTCGCTTCCCCCAATTTAAGTATAGCTCATTGATGATAATTGAGTCTTAATTATTATTACTTGTATTATATATAACATTAACATAATTATAATTAGTTAAAGAAATTTATGTCCCCAATATGAATAAGTATGCCTTTATTTCAAATTTGACTACAATAATAAATCTCACATAAAATTCATAAAATGAAAATTTTATAATTGTGATATATATTTGGAAGATATCTAAAAGTTTGAAATCCATTTTTTTATTATATAATAAAAAAATATTAGTCACAACACATGATATATATATGTTATTCAGTATAATATGGTATAAGGTAGTGATGTGGTATCCCTGTATCACACAGGACAATATCCACTACCAGGGCATAAAATATAACATAGTTTTAAATTTGTTATATATTAGTATACACACATGTTATCCAATATGATATAGTCAATGTAATATATATATATATATATAATTATTATGTAATATCTCCATCAATATCATCGTTGGGTATTTTTTTATCATTTCATTATTATATTTTTATGAATATGTGTGGTTTTGTTTTGTATTCCTATGATAATGACTAAATTTTGTGCAATAAACATTATTTATGGTATTTACTAACCCATTAGTAATTATAGATCAGTGCTCGGTGGGAAAACAAAATTTTTATTAACATAGGTTGGGTGTTAGTGGGATGAGTTTTGTCTGTTGGTGGACCCCAACAACCATATAGAGAATGTTTTTTTTCATTTCTAAGTAGGGGGTAATTTATCCCCCTTCTAGAATTAAATATGTGAATATATGGTTTCATACAAGGGATTGAATGTTTGGGTTCGTATCAAACACACATTGAATATTATGACAAGAAGATGTCTTTCACATCACTAGAGGATGATTGTTATTCCTATGTAATTGAGTGGCATCTATAGGCAAACAGAATGGTTTCTTTACTCATGTAATTTTTATTTATTTTTTAACATTTGGATATAATTACTTTAACATATACGGATTATCATAAAACCAGGTTTTATTATTTCTTTTATTAGTTCCAAGACATATTTCCTATGTGCTTATTAGGTTTTTTCATCTGAGAATGAGATGGAGTTTATGATAGATATTATTTATGTTAAAAAGACTATATCAATTCTACCTTACATGTTGTCTCCAAATTAATTTTTTATCTGAATGATTAACTTGAGGATATTTAGTTGATGGGAGTTATTAACTTGAGCATGTCCACTTAAGGGGATCCTTTTTCCCACGATGATATAGGAACCCTCACACTTATGTGTGGATCAAAAAAATCAGAACCATGTGATGGTCGAGAGCTAGTACCCGTATCCATATATCAATAAACTGTTTGATAAGTTGATAGGAGGTATGTAGTTTTCTAAGTTCTAATTGAGGTAACTATTATATTTATTATGGTATAGGATGTTATATATCATTCATAAGAAGTTTAGGAGAAGGTTTAACCTGTATGACTATTTTTGGGATGTTGTTTTAATTTTCAAACATGCCAAAAATAGTCAAGGGCATAATGAAAAGGGTCTTCCATAATCATTTATGTTCATTTATGGTCATATACATAGAAGATATTCTTATGTACTACAAATAATAGGAGTATCACATTGATCATATAATGGTATTCATGAATAAACTAATCAAGAATAGGATGTATTCTTGGAAGTTGAGGTGTTAATTATATACTAGTGAGGAGTTCTACTAATGTAATTTAATATCAAAAGTATGTATATTAGTGGAAACATATAAGTTTTAGGTTTTTCTTTCTTATCATTTCAAAAAATTAAATTAAGGTATATATTTTTCATGTATTTTGATGTTAATATTAATTCATTATCAATGAATTGTATTATTTTTTAGTACCAATGATAAAATTATCCCTGAAACGATGAAAATTTCCTTTTTAGAAGATTTTGAATGAACATTTTAAGAGATAAAAGCAAGATTGATGTATATGTTGATACTAACCATACCCAGGAGGAGTAAAGTGTATATATTATATTATAACTTGTCAAGAGTCAAAACATGATTAATGGGACAATATAAATGCTTAATACCATTGTTATTTCTGAGATACAATTGGTAGATCCTATGCCAATGGTTCCAAAAAATATAATTTTAATCCTTTTTGGGATATGTCTTTAATAAGAGTTTCTTTAGACCAATGGTATAGACTCATTGGAAAAAATATATACTAATGGTTTATTTAAAGCTTTTGTATAACAATATTCAAATGGTTCTTTAAACCATTAGAAAATATATTTCACAATGTAAAAACCACTTTTCTATCATTAACGACCTATACAAAACCTAAAAAAATTATAACATAACTATGATTTCAATTCTAATCAATATTCCCATTCAAAAATGAGAAAATATTATCTATATTTTTTATTTAACTAGTCATTTCCAAAAAAAACCAATTGAAAACATATATGTACAATTATTTAAAGTGACAATATACTTCATTAATTTTTTGGTGTTGTAATTATGAATGTTTAATTAGATAAAATAAATATCAACCTCTAAATAATCCTAATCCTAGTTATGACTATAATTATGAAAATCTCCACTATTATCTATACCCAAAAAAACATTAGAATAATCATCAACATAAATAACTTCATCACCATGGTCACAAAAAGGTAATTTTGGAGATCACCAATAGTATCATCTTCACCCTAAAATGGAAAAATATTTAATGAGAACATCACGGGAATAGAAAAACCCATAATCATATAAGTATTTTGGGGAATTTGAAATACCCATAACCATCAATACATTAATTAAATGGATTGTTGACATATTTCACACTTTTAGAATATCAACTTTTTCTGATTCATCTTTTGAATGAGGCATTTGAAAATGCTACTTAGTACATGAAATGCTGTTCAAATTTAATAATATGAAGAAAAATATAATTTTCATGATTGGATTACCTGATCAAAAGCATATTATGCTCTAATTATCCTCACTTTATACCAACCATGAATGATTATTTAGATCAAATTTGTCACATTCATTTTCATTAATAAACTCAAGAGCTTGCTATTTACATTATTATATTGATAAATATATAATAAATAGATGTGAAGTATTATGGTAAAAAATAAACATTACAATCAATTCATTTATATTATATTTGAGACAAATTCATTCTAAATATTTTTAATCAGGGAAACAAAAATTATTCAATGTACGTGCCCTTAATTATTCAGCACAAGTCACTAGAAAAGCCAATGCTAGTAATAAAATTATATCCAATTATTTTTTTGATGATTGAAAAACAAGAAAAAAATAGTAGAAACATGATTTTATTTATTCTCTAAATCCAAAAAAAATGTAATCATTCTCTGATATACATGAAAAATATGAGGTTCTGCTCATGGTTAGGAATGGTCGTTCATCCTAAAGTGTTTAAAACCCTACTTCAATATTATAAGTCTTTTTTGTGGAAAATCAATGAATAAATAATTTATTTATTAAAAATAAAAGTTTTGATAGAAATTATTATAATATTCAACCCATGAAGTCAAACTATAGTAATTCCATAAACTGGAAACTCATATGATAGGTAATAGTCTCCCTGTATTGTATGACATTATAATCCTTGAGGACTAGTATACACTTTAAATCTATGACACCTCTACTAGATCAGTCACCATAAAAAAAACTCTTATATTCAATATACAATCAAATTAATTCCATCAATCATGCATCATACACATCATCACCATTGGTAAAATTTTAATGATTTAGGTACAAAATTAATAAAGTCATATAAATAAAATAATGATATACAATCTAATATAATTTTTCTTATTCAAATATGATCCCTTATATTTTCCATGATTTCTTGTATAATATTCTTTGATAAAATTGGTTTCAGGAAAATTATTTCACTATATGGAACACCCTATGATGTTATGGTATATCTCTTTTATAATTTAATAACTTTGATAGTTTATTCTTCAAACAAAAAAATGTTTAAAACATAATATACTATAAATATGATCATTGGAATAGTAAAGATACAATTATTAATTGTAATATGACTAATAGAAAATTAAATTCAACTGTGAAGGTGTATATAAAATTTGGGTAACTTATTAATAAAAAAATGTTATATTTATGCAATTGAATAAGTAAATACATGTTTTAAAAATAATAAGTTAAATATTAGTATTTTTTTGAAACCTAATTGTTTATTTAAAATTTTATGTTTAATAAATTTATTTAAAATAAAATTTAATTCCAAAAATTAGATTGATGAATTGATTTTTATTATCTTATAATTATATGATAATTTTATGATACCTTGATTAATTTTTCTATGTGTCATAAAAACTATTATATGATTAAAATAAGTACATTTCGAGTAAATGGTGAAATTATATAAAAATTAAATGTATCATATATAGAGAATTATTTTCATAAAATGGAGTCCATTTCTAATTTTTTAATGTTTATAAATGGATAGGGTGAATTTCTTGTATTTTTCTGAAATAGATGAAATTTTTGCGGAATAGTTAAGTTTGATAATTTACTATATTTAACAAATACATGAATTATTGAGTTATTAATGATGTATAACTGATTTAATCCCAAAATATCTTTCTGTAAACCTATATTTCCTATATTTAGTCATTTTAATCAAATATATTAATAGTCTTGTGCCAAAATAATTAAGTAATGAATAAAATTATTAAACCCCCCTCTCCCCAATATAAATTCCAACCCTCAAATTATCTTCTCCCCATACTTCGAAAGCATTGAGTAATATCCAATTTCTAGCCAATACCTCTACCTAACCTATACCCCACAATCTTGCCTTTTTTGGTCTCACCCAAAATCCCATTTCAATGTTGTATAATTAGGTTTTCAAGGATATGAATTCATGAGGTAAAATCCAACTTCATTCTTTTATTTTTCTTTCAATTTATTTTATTTTCTTGTGATTTAAATAACTCCTCTATCCAAAAATGTGTGATAATTATAGTATCTTTTTTATACCATATTTTTCTTATGTTAATTTTTTAACCACCATCAATTATCATCTCACCCCATACTATTCAAAAAATGATAACATCATCCTTGAGGTTCCAATTTACCTCCTTCGTGCACAATATGTTTTCATTCATCAATTCCACCTTCAAGGCTGGTCATAAACCCATTTTATGGTTAAAACAAAATTTAGTATATTAAATAAAACTTGATTAATTTTTGAGAACCAATATATTTACATAATATTAATACATAAGGAAGAACTAGTTCATGATGATCAAAAATGGAAAAAATAATATAAATAGATATCATTAATGCTTTATTTTATTAATCATCTTTTTATTTGAAGAAAAAATTATACAAAAGACAAATAATTATTATACAAGTTCACTAATAACATATAATTTTAATTCTGGATAACAATTCACATTTTTCATCAACTTTTGTACATGTATACAAGTGATCAAATCATGAAAACAAAAGAAACAGACCCTCCCAAATGACAAAATTGAATCTCATAACTCTTAAAAAATGAAATAAATGAACTCAATAAAATAACAATAAATTAATTAAATTTCTAATATTATATGAATTAAATTATTAATGTATCTAATATTATTATATAGTAATATTAACCACAAGTGCAGAACAATTTCACACATAAGGTAGGAGATTCTTCCCAAACCTCTATTTTTCATTTGGGTTACACTTTCAGTCATATTAACCCAATGTATTTCTTCAATTTTTTATATAATTATTCTAAATTATGTTTATATTTTCCAAAATTATGTATATAGGAAATTTGATCCTTTTTGGATTGGGAATACATGATTTTTTGAGGTTTCCTTCTCAATTCATCCCGATTAGCAATCCCCATATAAGGGAACAACCTAGTTTCATACACATTTTAATGTGAACTCCATAATATCCATTAATCCAAATTTTTTTTTATTAAATAACTCATTTTATTATGAAAAATTGTATTTTATCATTTATATTTTTAAAAATAAATTATTATTTTTATTGTTGTTATCACTCTTTAAAATCTTCCCTTATACAACACTAAATAGGGTCATTTATGATGACCCTTAAATTATTTTTTACATGTTTTCACATCAATGAGAACTAATTTATTCCTAAAATAAAATTTAATTTTCCCTTAAATTTATTTTTTGTGATATAAATGTTACAATATGATTTTATGAAAAATACAATTGATTTTTTAAAAGAACTCTTCTTTCCAAAGTAAAAAAGGTATTTCTCTCAGGAATTCCTGAATGATTTTATTATGTATTATCATCTATTTCAACACCCTCTTCTAAATCATATACATAATTTGGGATTGATATTTTATGATATATTATTCTGTATATTATTAAATGGTTTATGATCATTTGGATTGTTTTTTTTCTACCTTGATTCCATTCACTGTATTTCACAGAATGGATAGTGATTATGTATACTATGTGGCGAAAGTTTTTTGTGTGTTGTTTATGTTTTACCGCATTAATATAAAGAATTAATTGGTCTTATTACATCATGTTTGAGGGCTATCATAACCCCTGTATGCATTGTTTGGTTTCATGGAATGAAACAGATATGGATTTGGTCATGACCTTAACCATTTTTTTTAATATATCTTCGTCGGGGCCCTGATGATATGTTTCAGATTTCTAGTATTATGCATTCAATCAATATTTTATTAAAAATTTATAATGAATTTGATTATAATACTATTATAATATCAATGGTTATATTTCATTCCCATTAGATTATTTACATGTAATTATTTATTCATCTTTTATTCCCACCTATATATTATGATGATTAGGTTTTGTTGGCATGTGTTTTTAGTTATTCACCTTAGCCTGTGGATTATATTTATATTTTCTTCTAATATATTACATAACCCTATTGATAATATGATATCACCCATATTAGATGTATTGTTTTTACCCAATGTGTGAATATTTATATTATGAATAATTTACAAGAATAATCTAGGAGTTCATGGTTGTATCCAATGGAATTTTTATATTTCTTTCCCTTCAAATTATAATGTAATTTTTTTAATCTTGTTTTCCTAATCTCTAAAACTATTTAGTCTATTGGGATGTTAATTAATGTTCTTAGTACCAATTTAATTAATTATATAACTGGATTCGATATATAAGGGTTGTTGTCTTTAATGTTTTTATTAGAGTATGTTTAGTAGAAATCATGCAAACTAGATTCAAGAAAAAAAACCATAAGATAGAGTTTGAGGACAAGAATTTAAGAAAAGCCTAACCTTTTTAGAATGGTATATATTTTTTGGGTCTTCCTATAAATAAATATGTATATGTAAAATAGAAGTGGATGTGGTTCTGGTGCATATGTATCTAGCGGTAACAACTCTGACATGCTACGTCATGTTTGACTAGGTGTATCTTGGTACATGAAAATATTTTTTAATATACACATGGTTGGAAACTCTTGGTGGATATGCTTATGAAAATTATTATTTTATTTATAAAACATTTTGATTTATTTGAATGTAAAATTGTCCCCAAATAAAACATGATTACAATTATGATATTATCTATGTATAAATTTGAAATTAACGTTATGTTTTTTTAGTTTAAATATTATGAATATAAATTCATAATATAATTTAGTGTATTGCATTGTTTTTAAATGGAACTTATTGGAAGGAATGTAAACCATATCAATGTATGTATTCCATGTATGGATTTCCCTTCCTTGAATGAAAATGATGTTGTACTAGGAGGTATAAATGTAGTTTAGAAACATATTACATTAGATAGAAAAAAACACTTGTTATGAGAAATAACCTTACTCATGTTGAGAAACCCAATCCATAATGCAGTATAACAATGATAGACCTCTTTATGAACCAAAAACCACAATCATTCAATGGGACTAGACAACCATTTGTAGCACAATAATGAATAAGTTCCTTAGAGAAT
This sequence comes from Viscum album, assembly GCA_963277665.1. Lineage (NCBI taxonomy): Eukaryota > Viridiplantae > Streptophyta > Magnoliopsida > Santalales > Viscaceae > Viscum > Viscum album. The sequence continues at coordinate 662,772,682 of OY728140.1, forward strand.
ATAATTCTTACTTTGGAATGTAATGAATGGTAGAAGTTTATCATGGTAGTTTATAATCTCCAAGGTGATTCTGATGAATGGGGTTAATTGATTCAAAACATAAAGGAGGAGTACAAAATTGATAATGTGGAATGGAATTATTTTAAGGGTATTTTCTTAAAAATATATTTATCACTATAAAAGTGTTGGGAGATGGATAAAAATTTCTTTATTATAAGGGAAAAAGTGGATGGAATTTTTATCATTTATGAAGCTAACTTTACAATGATATCAAGTGGTTCTATGGATTATGTATTTAATACAATGATTATGATTGATATAATTATTAATGGGTTTAAACCATTACTATGAATGACACATGCATCCCAAAAATTCACATAATATAATGATATAGTCCCATGTTATATCAAGGCTGAGAATGAATCCTTCGTATATTGTAACTTTAAGGGAAACCTGATAAGAAGATGGTGGTTGAGCAATAAATGGATAAAAAATAATAGAAAAGGGAAGAGTAACATGTGATATGTGTGGAAGGAAACACCATATTTCATGCTGAAAATAAAAATGAGCTTTCTTTATGTATAGATCGAAATTCAATCATGCTCATGATTACAAGGGAATGATAAAAGATAAAAAAAATTCAATGTAACAATTGTAGAGAGAAGGGACATTATGAAAATTTATTTTTGAAGATTCAGGGAAACTATACATAGTAAATTCGATGAAATCAAGGATAATATTATATAATAACAAGATTTGAGGAAGAAGTACCTAATGTTTTGGTGTAGGGTAATTTAATATTATCCTATAATTTATTTAAATATTTATTTGATTCTGGATCATTGCATTACTTTATATATTCTATGTTTATTTTGAAAATTATATATTTTCAATTCACCTTATCAAGGGAGTTATTAGTAAAGACTCAAATCAGAGTCCTTTTTTCACCACATATATGTAGAAAATTTCCTATAATGACACATAAACATGCTCTAATTTCTAATTTTGTCATCATATCTATGGTTGATTTTGAGATAACCCTTTATGTGGATTGATTTTAGAAATATTATTCAATTATTAAATTCAATGAGATGTAAATTATGATTAATGAGGAAGGTAGGTAAATTATCATTTTTAGTGGGGGAGACTTCATCATTAGATTCAGGTTTGTATCCACCTCTTTATCTCTTTTAAATTAAATTCATAGGGATAAAGAGAAAACATCATCTATGTATGAGGAATTAATTCTCCAAATTGAGGATATAAATATTTTAGAAGAGTACATGGAGATATTTCTAAAGGATTTACAGACACATTCTCAAAAGTGTAAAGATGAGTTTTCAATTGATTTAATCTATGATGAAAGGACAATATCAATAACCCTTATAGAATTTACAACATAGAATTTGTAGAGTTGAATAAACAACGAAAGGTGTGGAGTTATAGGATATTTATTCACCCTAGTTTTTCTCTATGTGGTGCAACTTTTCTCTTTGTCATGAAGAAAAATAAATTTATCAGGCTATCCATCAACTATAGGGAAATAAATGCTATTATAAGAAAGAACAAGTATCATCTCCCTCACAGTTATTATTTATTCGATCATCATCAAGGAGATAAATATTTTTTGAAGAATGACCTTCGATTTGGATATTATCAATTGATTTTGAGGATAGAAGATATTTTAAATACAACATTATGAATCAGGTATACACATTAACGTTTTATAGTTATTCAATTTTCACTGATTAATGCACCCTTGGTTTTTATGGATCTAATGAACTTAGTGTTTATGCAATAGAATGATTATTTTTTGTGGTACTTATATATGACAACTTGATCTTTTTCAATATATTTGTGAACCACGATAACAACTTCCAGGTTGTTCTTATAATGACCCAATATTTTCATAGATTAAAATTACATATGTTTTGTGGAGTACTTTAAACATTGTACCAATAGATTATAAAAAAATAATATTAATCTAGTTGCTTTAGAAACATGGAAACATAAAAAATGGTAAAAAATAGGGTGGCATTATCTTCCTCATGGGTTTTTCTTGACTAGAGCCCTTATTAGACATGTAAAACATAATATTTATATTCATAACCCGGGGTAAGGGAAACATAAAATTAAATGAGCATAAATACTTAGTAATGGTAAACAGGGTAGATATATAATCATAATCATATGGATAAAGTTATGAAAACAAGATCACAGATAGATATGATAATACCCTTCATATTAATGATCATAAATTAGAATTTTGGCATAATGATTGGAATTTCATAAGACATGAATAATAATGAAAAAAGGACATAAGCCATGAAATCATAACATTGGAATAAGAAATGGAATTGTTTTATACACAAAATAATATAAAATTATTTCCATATTATTTAAGGAATTGCATTTAATGCCATATTAATAGTATGGTTTCACTCACCATTACATCTCGGTAGTCATTGTTCACTCACAAGGCCATATTAGTAGTATGAGTTCACTCCACATGCCATAGTTTTAGTAAAGGATCACTCCCATGTCCATATTACTAGTCAAGGTTCTGTCCCAATTCTATCTTAGTCTATGTCATGAGACACAAGTCATTACCTAATGAACTGGCATGAGATATAGGTCCCACCCATTTCATAATGAAATCATACATTCATGTACCACAACATAATAAGCAATCATATTATAGCCCATGAAATAAAATTGGTATCATAAAAATGTAATCATATCACAACTTATAGAAAATGTATAGTTATTATGATCATTTCATCAAAAGAATAACCTATGAAAGGAGAGGGTTTCAAAAGCATTATACCCAAGAAAGAGATACATGCTTCATTGAAATCATGCATCAGAACATAATCCATTCATAGAAATAATATGAATTAAATTATTGAATAATTTCCCTATTAAAAAAGGTAGTAACACAAAAATATGTCCTATTATATCGGAAACAATTTTGAAATGTATTTTAAAATGATTTATCTGAGATCATATTCTTTTCTCATTAAAAATTATTTTTATACCATAAGACATTTTTGAAACGTTTTTCTAGAAAAATAGATTTGAAAACAAAGAAGGACGATTATAAAACTATAACAAAAAAAATTAAAATCCTTTTTACATGAAAGTGATCTTCAATTATCATTTGAGAACATTTTGTAATTTTTTTTTGAAATCAGGGGTTTTTAAATAAAATAGATTTCTGACTAAATATATAAATACAATCAACTTTTTTTAAAAACTATTATTTGTTATATTATGTACCAAAGAGTGAAAAAATGGTATTATAAAATGAATGTATCATGAATAAACATAGGAGAAGAAAACCCATCCATGTTCTTGAGAGGTGTATCATAAGATTTGATCAATCATAAACAATCTAGATAAATAATGATATTCTTTCAGTAAGGTATTACTACATGGTAACTTTTGATAATACTCTCTTTGTAAGACAATGTAATTAAATAAATCATAAAATATCATTAAAATAATTGGATTATATAAATAACATGTAAAATGGCATTATATACAAATCAAAAAAATAATGTTGATTCATAACAAAAAAATGTTACTTAAACATAGAAAATTGAACAATATTATCTTACAGATTTGTTTTCTTTTGAAACATAAACCCAAATGGATGTTAAAATACCCATATATTTAAGAATTATAATCATATAATACATTCATTTGTTGTATATAAATCATGAAAATGAAAAATAATGGTCAATATGTACTGTATTTGAAAACTATAAAAAGTGAGACGACACTTCCTAAACTTGTGTTTTGAATCTCGTCATACATGTAAAAACACACTATATAAAAAATATAAGTTTACTATAAATATTTACACAACAATAATATTATATATATTAAAATTTATATTTTTTTTATTATTTTATATTACATTGTTATTAACAATTATAGTTTAAGGTTTTACTTCGTGTAATATTTTCTCTATTGTTCATACATGTTTTGACTTATTATTTTTGATATTCATATTAGATCATGATTTAATTACATCCGTAATTTAAAAATATATATAAATATATAAATATCATATATATTCTTTATTTATGTACTTTTAATAATCTATAAAATATATAATGATTTAATGGTATACACCATTCATAGAGACGACCGGTTGTACATATCCATGAACATTATTATGTTATATATATAATATATTTTCACTAAAACCATCCTTAACACATTCAACATAATGTGTGAATGAATCACATCATTTTGAGAAGGTGTTAGTTCACATGCCCAAAAATGATTTTATCGTATTTACCCAAGATGGATGTATAATGTTATATGTTATAGTTTAATTAAATAAGAATAATGAAATAATAAATACAATATATATCATATATAATTATTGTCTCTATAATAATTTCCACCCTTGAATGGTGGTAATGTAAAAATTAACAATCATTGTTTTCTGAGGTGTTAGTTCTCCGTACAGAAAACAATGATTATTCTATGTACAAAGAACAAACATGTTTACCCCATGAATGTGGTGAATTTAATAGAATAAATTAAACCATGTTTACCCCATGAGGTGGTAGTTATCCATATACCAAACTATGATTGTTCTTCAAAAACTATTGTCTAAGTCAGTAGTCATTTTTTCTACAACATTCTATGTATGATACATAATTTCAATTTGTTATTCCTTGTAAGAAATATCCTTCTCTATTAGTATGACCACTATGTTCAGACATGTGAAGGGTTAGGTATGTACTTCTATAGAAGAGATGCGCGGAACACATCATATACTTGGGATATACTTTGAGAATGTTTCAAGCAATATTCTACCATCCTGATATGATCAATAATATCAAAGGGATCAATATACCAATGGATATGTTACTTTATTTTGTAAACATCATTGCCTTCTTCTAGGGAGTGATTATTTTAATGAACATCTTGAAAACCTCAAAAATAATATCACGCCTTCAATTATCAGTATATATTTTATGCTAACTTTGAGCTCCTTGGATTTTTTGTTTAAATACTATAACATTCTTTATCATTTCATCAGTAATCTTAGGTCCAAAAATATTTCTTTACCACACTTCATCCCAACATGTTGGAGCTCTACATTGATTCCCATATAGGGCTTCATAAGGTTCCATATGAATGATTTAGTGAATGATATTGTTATAAGAAAACAAAATTAGAGGATGGTGTAGATCGCAAATGCCTTTAAAATATGGAGAAAAGGATCTCATCATATCATACTGGGGTTTAAATATTATTTTAGATAGACCGTCCATAAGGGAATGATAAGAAGATGTGAAATTCAATTCTACATCAGGTTGTTGCTAAAATATTCCCCAAAACATAGAGGCAATCCTCGGATCCTATTTTGATGCAATGGAATGTTATACTTCATTATACCTTACCACTTATATAATGTATATCCAATAATGTTGATCTAGAGTAAAGTCTTATCAGATATAGATGAAGTGCATTGACTTTTTATGGTGATCAACTACCACCCATATAGAATTAAACACTTCAGAGGTTTTGGGGAGTCTAGTGAAAAAATCCACAGTGATTTTTCATCAAATTTTGTTTTGGTAATTTATGTGGTGACCCTTTGGACTTGTAACACCCTGTTATTTTATGAGAAGTATATTTTTTTATGTATTATGTTATACAAAAAGGAATCTTTCACTGCACAAAACATTTTCTTGGCTTGCGTTACACGCAATCGCGACCTTCCTCGATAGCGTGTGTAGTACGCAATACCAAGTTTCACTAAACAATGATATATTATTATAATATTATAAACTAGACGTTATGAAAATTATTAACTTAATTTTGAATTTTATAACATTATAATTCATTTTATTCATTTTCTAGAATGAGGTATGAAAACAAAATCAGATATTTGGATAAAAGAAGTATTTTTCAAAACATGCAGTTTTACCGCCTTTGGATGGTGCACCCATTTTAAATCTAGTTTTTGACTTGTTTATAAGTTCAATTTTACAAAATAAAATTCTTATTTGGAATCAGGATATAAAATTTTACTTTGGATAATTTTTTCATATTATTCTGGTAACTTTCATATTTTGATGAATAATAAAAACACACTATATTTTAATTAAAAACAACTTTTTTCACCACAATAATTTATATGGTTAAATTATAATATTGAATGGTTTTAGAGTATAAATAGAGTAAATTTTTACCATTTAATACAATTTATGTCATTATCATTAATTTTACATTGAATTCATAGGTAAAAACATTTCAATCTTTCGTAATGTTTTAACTTTTAAAACCAGTTTGCTTAACAATGGGATTAATTTTAAATTAATTACTGCAACTTCTTTGTTTTCAATTTTGAAATGTGGACTCCATATTTGGAATCAATAGGTGCAAATATTGTTTATTGGTTACTTTTTTTATATTATGAATAGTAACTATGGTAATTTTTATTCACTGCGGTTAAAGGTAAATAGGGTAATTCAAGGTTAAAAGAATACTATAATAATTAAAAATTATTGTGACACTTGTCCCAACCTTATTGGATGAGTATTGGACGACCATGGGAATCCTTGGGTCGATTTTGGAACCCCATTGAGCCACTTGGTAGTGATAATGACAATTTGGATTAATTAATTTAATGTAAATACAAAATTTACATTAACAAAAATCTTTTAGTAATTAATTTTTATAAAGGGTTATAAAAAGTATATTTTTTACTATAAATATTCATTAGAAATATAAAAAGATTTCCTAGATAATGATATTTTTTTTATAATTTTTATACATCCAAAAAATTAAATTACATATGACACAATAATGATAAAGTATTTACCTCGTTAATAAATGATTTAAATAAATAAGATTATAATGATTAAAATATTTTCCAAAACATGCCCAATTCTGATTGGATGATTTTATTTTGACTGTGAGTCATCATATATTCATCTTTAATGATTTTCGGACCTTTTGAAACTGAAGATAAGTTTATAATAAAATAATATTTGTACACTTTCCAAAGGTGCCCCTGTCCTCCCTTATAAAAGGGAACCTCCTCCCTCTCCTCCTCACACCAATTTGAACATTCAACCTCAGCCAACCCCTACCCATTTCACTTCCCCACTTCCTTAGAAACCTACATGAGGTACTGGTCTTCTCATAAAACTAAATCTAGTGCCCTAAGAGAAAGTTTAAAGGAGGCACTTTGAGAAAGAGGAGGTTCGGACACGTACAAAGCATATCAGACCTAAGGTAAGGGAAAATCTCACAATCTCATTTTTATCCGAGATTGTTTATACTTTGGAATTTTCTGGGGTTTATAAATAGAATATATTTTTACCATTTAAGCAGTAATTTTACATTGAAATACTAGGTAAAAACATTTCAATATTTGGCAATGTTTTAACTTTTAAAACCCATTTTCTTAACAACGAGATTGATTTTAAATTAATTACTGCAACTTCTGTGTTTTGAATTTTGAAAAATGGATTCGATATTTAGAATAAGTAGGTCTAAATTAAGTTAATAGGTTACTTTTTTTTTGTTATTATGAATAGTAACTACGATAATTTTTATTCACTGCGGTTAAAGGTAAATAGGGTAATTCAAGGTTAAAAGAATATTATAATAATTCAAAATTAACTTGACACTTGTCTTAACCTTATTGGATGAGTAGTGGCCATCCATGGGCATCCTTAGGTCTATTTTGGGACCCCATTGAGCCACTTGGTAGTGATAATGACAAATTGGATTAATTAATTTAATGTAAAGACAAAATTGACATTAAAAAAATCTTTTAGTAATTAATCTTTATAAGGGGTTATATAAATTATATTTTCTACTGTAAATATTCATTAGAAATCTAAAACGATTTCTTACATATTGAAATTTTTTATAATTTTTAGACACCAAATAAATTAAATTATCTATGACATAATAATGAAGACGTATTTACCTCATTAATAAATAAGATTATAATGATTAAAATATTTTCCAAAATGTGTCCAATTCTGATTGGATGATTTTATTTCGACCATGAGTCATCTTATCTTCATCTTTTATTATTTTCGGACCTTTTGAAATCGAATATATGTTCTTAATAAAATAATATATCCACACTTTCCAAAGGTGCCCCTCTCCTCCCTTATAAAAGGGAACCTCCTCCCTCGCCTCCTCACACCAATTTGAGCCTTCATGCTCTGCCAACCCATGCCCGTTTAACTTCCACACTTATTTATAAACCTACTAGAGGTACTGGTCTTCTCAAAAGGCCATCTCTAGTGCCCTAATAGAATGTTTAAAGGAGGCACTTCGAGAAAGAGGAGGTTTGGACACGTACAATGAATATCGGACCTAAGGTAATGGAAAATCTCACAATCTTATTTTTATCAGAGATTGATTATACATTGGTATTTAATAGGGTGTATTTTATCATCCACTTCCATGTTTCCTCAATATGTAATATTATTTCTATCCTACTACAATTTTTTAAATCCAATTTTACCCTTCTGTGAGTTTTTATTAAAAGATATGAAAGGAATATTTTTTCATTTTTCGTACGTGGTACTTTTTGACTTTTCCAGCCAATGTATGAGAATAATGTTCTTTTATAACTTATACAGATTGAATGGATTTTTAGAACATTATTTCCATGAAGCTTCCTTTAAAAGATTTCATGTTTATTTTTAATCAACTTCTTTAGTTTAAAATTTTATGACATGTTAGGAAAGTAAAATGTTATTAAAGTAGAAAGGATATTTTCCTCAAGAATGAAGTTCAATTGTTTTGTCAAAATAATTTCCCATCTAAGATTATATAGGGTTCTGTTTCTGTCCCTATTTTTACATTGATTTTATTATGTTATGATGGAATTATTTTTATGAAGTCCTTTTATCTTATATGGATTATGTTATGATGGCACGATGTTTAAGATTCCCATTTTTATTACATGGTTTATGATATGATGTATGATTTATGATCTCTTGGAACACATAATAATGATATCATTATGAGATGGGTGGGACCTATATATACCTTCAATTCATTGGGTAAAGATTTATATCTCATTATACAGACATGGCTGGAACGGTAAGTTAATCCGGTTAAGTTAAACGTGACTGAAATGAAGAGGGAACTCGGTTCAGAAATGGATTTTGTCTGCTAAGATAGTTTTGGAAATGAGTCTTGAATAATATGAAATTATTTTCTATGATTATGTGTGGATGCCACAAAGTTTCTTGTTTTATGTTATGATTATTTGGGATTACTTTTCATTACTATGATTTATCCCATGACATGATATTATGACCTCTTTTGCAGGTTATGATTTTCAAAATCTTATATTATTATGAATATGATATGACTGATATTTCTTTTGTATACCCTTACCGAGCATTTGAGCTCACCCTTTTGTATGTTTTCTTTTCCCCAGGTCAGGAAGAAGGATATTAAGTAGGATATGCCAAAAGGGACTCTAGATATGTTGAAATAAACAGGAGACAATGTAGTTAATTTTATAAATAAGTTGTTTATGTTTCCTAGTTTCTAATGAAACTATACCTATATAGTCCTTTCATGGTTTTGTTATATGTTGTAATAATTATACTTCAACTTTGAAGTAATAATAATGTATGTAAAGTATATGTCGTTATAGTTGGTATCAGAGGAGAGTTATAGTCAACCTTTGGAAACAAGGATGTGAAAGCCTTAATAAGAACCCTAATGATATGTCTAGGCATAGAACACAATATTAGTGTTTTAGAAATGTCCATGAGTAACTTATAATAAGACCTTAAGTATGAAATTTTATTTTTGATTATGTTGTTTTCCTATTATGATTAGTGTTGCTCACACTATGCTTCTTGGTTTTAGTCAATGGATGGAACCCGAATGAACTATGTTAATGCTGAATGTGACAGGAAATTCAATGATTGTCCACCTGAGAAACCAAACATTATGGGAGCTGGAATGAAAAATCATGTATCCATGATCACACAAATTTCTCAAGCTATGAACTATACAAGACTTCCAAATGAGCAAAGGAAGGAGCAACATTCTGTTAAATCCTTCATGAGGTAGCGTCCACCTTAATTCAGTGGGTCTTCTGATCCATTAGTAGCTGAACAATGGATTAGTACCACTGAAAATATATTTTCAGTTCTACAATGTTCTGAACATGACAAATTCATCTTAGTTGTGTATCGTTTGGATGGTGATGCTGAACAATGGTGGAATCTTATCAAGGATATGAGGAAAGGAGTTGAAATTGAGTCCGTGGAATGGGACGAGTACAAGAACTTATCTTTCAATATGTACTTCCCTCATATTCTTCGAACAAATTTGGAGAAAGAGTTTCTTGAACTGAATAAAAATTATGATGAATCGGTTGGTACCTACGAATCTAATTTTACAAGACTTGCAAGGTACGCTTCCAGAATTATTATCCAACCAGAGAGTAAAATCAATCGATTCTTTAGTGGCTTAAAACCATGTCTTCCAAGGGCGTTAGCCATAAGGGACATCGATAGCTATGAGGAAATTGTTCAATGTGCTCTCTAGAATGAGATGGAGATTGGAGTAACCAATCATTCATATAGGTTTGATAAAAAGAGGAAAATGGAATTCAAAGGAAAATCTAAAGACCACACTGAAAAGAAGATGATTTTTCCTTTATGCTCAAATTGTGTAATGAAACATGGAGGGAATTGTCTTAAGGGGACAAGAAAATGTTATAAGTGTGGAAAAGAAGGTCATCAGGAAATTGAATGTAGAAATAATGGGATGAAGATGTCTAATGATGCGAACAAAAGAAGGGATACACAGAATGTACCTCCTACACATCAATGTTTCTAGTGCATGGAGATGGGTAATTATTCCAATCAATGCCAAAATCCAACGGTTGATGATGACAATTGACGTGAACAAACTCTTAAGGACAATTACTAAGGAAAGTCACATGTAATTAATATCGGCGATGTGGAGTATGACAACGAAGTGGTGAGAGGTAAACTTACCATCCAATATAATGTATAAAATGTTTTATTTGATTCTAGATCCACCAAATCTTCTATTTCTGATGAATTTTATAATGGTATCACCATATTACCTCAACAATTAGATGTTGAGTTCACCTTGACAACTTCTAATGGAACAACGGTTGCATCAAAATTTTATAATTCTTCTCCGATTGATGTTTGTGGGAAAATGCTTCCTGTAAATCTTGTGATCCTTCTTATAGTGGAATTTTATGTGATTGTTTTCATGGATTGGATTTATTTATATGGATCTCATATCAATTTCCAAAGAAGGGAAATCACATTTAATATTCCAGATCAATCTATAATCGTCTATCGATGTAAGAATGATTATACCCTTCCAGAGGAAATTTCTTCCATCTTATGGGTCTTGATTCCACTAAATGAAGGTTATTTCTCTCAAATGGTTGGGGGGGAAACTCACGATTAATAATAAACCCATTGTACTGGAGTTTGATGATGTCTTTCCGGAGGAATTTCTAGGTCTTCCACCAAATCATGAAGTTGAGTTTTCAATAGAACTCATACCGGGTGCTATACCTATTCCAAAGAAACCATATAGAATGTCCCCAATTGAGTTACAGGAATTGGAGAAGCAACTCCAAGAGAATCTTGATAAAGGATTCATACGCCCTAGTGCATCACCTTGGGGAGAACCTGTTCTATTTGTTAAGAAGAAAGATGTATCAATGAGACTCTACATTGATTATCGAGAACTTAACAAGATCACTATCAAGAAACAATATCCCCTCCCATGCATTGATGACTTATTTGACCAACTACGTGGAGATCAATACTTTTCAAAGATTGATATTAGTTCAGGGTATCATCAATTAAGGGTCAAAAAAGAGGATATACTAAAGACGGATTTCCGTACAAGGTATGGACACTATGAATTTATAGTGATGTCGTTTGGTCTTACTAATACCCCTGCTATCTTCATGGATCTAATGAGTAGAGTCTTTAGAGACTATCTTGATGAGTTTGTGGTAGTGTTTATAGAATATATTCTTGTCTATTCAATGATCAAGGAATAACATGAAGATCACTTGAGAATTGTATTGAAGACCCTGATAAAGGAGAAGCTTTATAACAAATTTACCAAGTGTGAATTTTGGCTTCAAAAAGTTGCATTTCTGGGTCACATAATCTCAAAAGAGGAGATATTTGTGGATCCAGCAAAAAAAGAGTTTATCGAAAGATGGTTGAGACCAATAACAATAACTGAGATCTGAAGTTTTCTTGGTTTGGATGGATATTATCGAAGTTTTTTGAATGAATTTTCACGATTATCTAATCCACTCACCAGGTTGACTCGAAAAGGAGTTAAGTTCACGTGGATGGAGGAGTGTGAAGATAATTTGAAATAGTTGAAAAGAAGGTTATCTAGTGCACCTGTGCTCACACTACCTTCTAGAAGATAATGTTTTTTGATCAACAGCGATGCATCCAAGAAGGGATTGGAGTGTGTTCTCATGGAAAACGATATGGTGATAGCTTATGCCTCATGACAGTTGAAAATCTATGATCAAAATTACCCAACTCATGATTTGGAGTTAGCTGTGGTAATATTTGCATTAAAGATTTGGAGGAATTATATTTATGGTGAAAGGTGCAATATTTATACTGATCAGAAAATTTTAAATTATATTTTCACACAAAAGGAGCTGAATATGCACCAAAGAAGATGGTTGGAACTGATTAAGGATTATGACTGCTCAATTAATTATTACCCTGGGAAAGCAAACAAAGTGGAAGATGCATTAAGTCTACAAGACCATGCTAGCATATCCATGATGAGGGTCACAAAAGACACAATATTTATGGATTTACGAAGGATGGATCTTGGAATTATAATGGAATGGGAGAAATATTATCTTTCTCAAATGAATTTTCAACCATCTATACATGTGACGATTAGATAGGAACAAAAAGAAGATGTTGTGTTACAAAAGAAGGTTAGAAATGATCCGGAATTCCACATTGATTGTGATGGGATAATAAGGTTCAAAAATCGGGTTTGTGTTCCTCCCATACAAAAATTAAAGAAGGATCTGCTGGATGCGGCTCATATTTCTTCATTTTCTATTCATCCTAGAAGTACAATGATGTACAAGGACCTGAAAGAGTACTTCTGGTGGGATGGCATGAAAAGAGATGTTGTTGAATATGTCTCTTGATGCTTGGTTTTCAGCAAGCTAATGCTAAGAGACAAAAGTCTAAGGGAATGTTACAACCATTAACCATACTAGAATGGAAATGGGAAAACATCACTATAGACTTTGTCACCAGTCTTCATAAATCATCCAAAAGAAATAATGCTATCTGGGTTATAGTTGATCATCTTACGAAGTTGCACACTTCATTGCTATTAGGGGAGATTTCACTCTAGATCACCTTGCCATGATATATGTAAAGGAAGTGGTAAGATTGCATGGAGTACCACTTTCTATGATATCTGATTGGTATCTGAGGTTTACCTTGATGTTCTGGTGAAGTCATCGGCATACTCTAGATACCGAGGTGAGTTTCAGCACTTCTTACCATCCTCAGATGGTCGGTCAGTCTGAGAGGACAATTCAAACTCTAGAAGACATGTTGAGAGCTTTCTCTATGGATTTCAAAGGTAGTTGGGATCAATTCCAACCTTTGGTGGAATTTTCCTATAATAATATCATTCACTACATTATTCAGATGACTCTTTATGAAGCTCTCTATGGAAAGAAATGCAGAACTCCAACTTGCTGGGATGAAGATGGGGAAGGAAAGATATTAGGACCAGATATTGTTGATGAGATGGCAGAAAAAGTATGATCTATTCAACAACACATAAGAGTAGCTTAGAGTCGACAAAAAAGTTATGCCGACAACCGAAGAAAAGGCCTAGAGTGTGAAGTGGGTGATAAAGTGTTCTTACGAATATCTCCTTGGAAGAGAGTAATGAGATTTTGGAAGAAGGGAAAGTTGAGCCCTAGATATATCAGTCCTTTTAAAATTCTAGATCGTGTTGGGAAGGTAGCTTACCGATTGGTGCTTCCACCGAATCTCTCTCAAGTTCATGATCTGTTCCATGTATCTCTCCTGAGGAAGTACATACCTGATCCTTCACATGTACTAAGCTCAAAAGTTGTACCACTAGAGAAAGATCTTTCTTATGAAGAACAACCGATAGAGATTCTGGATCATAGTGAAAAAGTTCTGCGAAACAAGACCACTATCTTGGTTAAAGTTTAATGGAGGAACCATCAATTAGAATAAGCTACATGGGAACTTGAGGATATGATGAAGGAGAGGTATCCTCATCTATTTGTTACGAAGTGTAGAATTTCTAGGGAAAAATTAATTTTAAGTGGCGTAGAATGTAACAAAATGATATTTTATGAGAAGCATATTTTTTTATGTATTATGTTATACGTAAAGGAATCTTTCACTGCACACAACACTAGCTTGGCTGGCGTTACACACAATTGCAACCATCTGTAATAGCATGTGTAGTACGCAATACTGAGTTTCATTAAACAACGATATATTATTATAATATTTTAAACTATCCATTATGAATAGTATTAACTGAATTTCGAATTTTATAACATTATAATTCATCTTATATATTTTCCTGAATGAAGTATGTTAACAAAATCAGTTTTTTGGATAAATGATATATTATTTAAAAAAAATGCAGTTTTACCACCTTTTGATGGCGCAACCATTTTAAATCTAGTTTTTGACATTTTTATAAGTTCAATTTGACAAACTAAAATTATTCTTTGGAATCAGGATATAAAAATATAATTTTGATAATTTTTTCATATTATTCTGGTAACATTCATATTTTGATGAATAGTAAAAACACGCAATATTTTAATTAAAAACAACATTTTTATAGCAATAATTTATTTGCTTAAATTATAATATTGAATGGTTTTAAAGTATAAATAGAATATATTTTTACCATTTAATATAATTTATGTCATTAGCATTAATTTTACATTGAATTCATAGGTAAAAACATTTCAATCTTTGCCAATATTTTATCTTTTAAAACCCATTTTCTTAACAACGGGATTAATTTTAAATTAATTACTGCAACTTATGTGTTTTGAATTTTGAAAAATGGATTACATATTTGGAATCAGTAGGTCTAAATTATTTTAATAGGTTACTATTTTTTTTGATATTATGAATAGTAACTACGGTAATTTTTATTCACTGCGGTTAAAGGTAAATATGGTAATTCAAGGTTAAAGGAATATTATGATAATTTAAAATTAACTTGACACTTGTGTTAACCTTATTGGATGAGTATTGGCCGACCATGGTCATCCTTAGGTCGATTTTGGGACCCCATTGATCCACTTGGTGGTGATAATGACAATTTGGATTAATTAATATAATGTAAAGGCAAAATTGACATTAAAAAAAATATTTTAGTAATTAATCTTTAAAAGGGGATTTATAAATTATATTTTCGACTATAAATATTCATTGGAAAGATGAAACGATTTCCTACATAATTATAATTTCTTTATAATTTTAGACACCAAATAAATTAAATTATCTATGACACAATAATGATGACGTATTTACCTCATTAACAAATGAGTTAAATAAATAAGATTATAATGATTAAAATATTTTTCAAAACAAGTCCAATTCTGATTGGATGATTTTATTTCGACCATGAGTCATATTATATTCATATTTAATGTTTTTTTTGACCTTTTGAAACCGAAGATAAGTTTATAATAAAATAATATTTCCACACTTTCTAATGGTGCCCCTCTCCTCCCTTATAAAAGGGCACCTCCTCCCTCTCCTCCTCACACCAATTTGAGCCTTCATGACTTCCCCACTTCCTTAGAAACCTACTAGAGGTACTGGTCTTCTCAAAATACCATATCTAGTTCCCTAATAGTATGTTTAAAGGAGGCACTTCAAGAAAGAGGAGTTTCAGACACGTACAAAGCATATCAGACCTAAGGTAAGGGAAAATCACACAATCTCATTTTTTATCCGAGACTGTTTATACTTTGGTTTTTAAGACGGTGTATTTTATCATCCACATCCATGTTTCCTAAATATTTAATATTATTTCTATCCTAGTACAATTTTTTAAATCCAATTTTACACTTCGGTGATTTTTTAGTAATAGATATGAAAGGAATATTTTTTCATTTTTAAGAATGAGGTACTTTTTGACTTATCCGGCCAAAGTATGAGAAGAATGTTCTTTTTTAACGTATATGGCATGAATGGATTTTTATAACATTATTTCCATGAATCTTCCTTTACATGTTTTCATGTTTATTTTTAATCAACTTATTTAGTTTAAAATTTTGTGACATGTTAAGAAAGGAAAATGTTTTTGAAGCAGAAAGGATATTTTCCTCAAGAATGAAGTTCAAGTGTTTTATCAATATTATTTTCCATGTAAGATAATATAAAGTTTTTTAATGTCCCTATTTTTACATTGATTTGATTATGTTATGATGGAATTATTTTTATGAAGTCCTTTTATCTTATATGGATTATGTTATGATGGAACAATGTTTAAGATTCCCATTTTTATTACATGGGTTATGCTATTATGTATGATTTATGATCTTGTGGCACACATAAGAATGGTATCATTAGGAAATGGGTGGGACCTATTTGTCCCTCCAATTAATTGGGTAAAGATTTATATCTCATGATATAGACATGAATGGAACGGCAGGTTAATCAAGTTCAGTGAAACAAGACTGAAATGAGGAGTGAACTCAGTTCAGAAATGGAATTGGTCCTCTAAGATAGTTTTTCCAATGAGTCTTGACTAATATGAAATTATTTTCTCTGATTATGTGTGTATGCCACAATGTTTCATGTTTTATGTTATGATTATTTTGGATTACTTTTCATTACAATGATTTATCCCATGACATGATATTATGACCTCTTTTTCCGGTTAATATTTTCAAAATCTTATGATCTTATGAATATGATATGACTGATATTTATTTTGTATACCCTTACCGATCATTTCAGATCGCCCTTTTGTATGGTTTCTTTTCCCCGGGTCAGGAATAAGGATATTAAGTAAGATATTACAAAAAGGGACTCTAGATTTGATTAAATAAATAGGAGACAATGTAGTTAATTTTATGAACCAGTTGTTTATGATTCCAAGTTTCTAAAGACACTATACCTATACGGTCCTTTCATGGTTTTTTATATGTTGTAATATGTATGCTTCAACTCTGAAGTAATAAAAATGTATGTAAAGTATGGGTCATTATTGGACTTTTTTATTTGAGTATTAAATCACTAGAATACAATGCTTTGAGAAATAATCTATACATTAGCTATGTTCATGACATCCCATAAGTAGTATTATTTAATATATATATCCAGCTTCATACATCCAAGATGAATAGACAATGAAGAACTATGAGATTCCTCTAATATTTCACACTTTAAATATGGTATGGAAGGAACATATTGAAGGTTATTAAACCTAATCATTCCATCCTAATTAGGGTTAACACAATGTACATTTCTATATTACATTTGTTTTTATTCATCTTGTATCTACACCTCTTTAATTATCATTTTGATAGAGGGTTAAAGATTTATTTAAAAATATATAAATTTTTCTCCTCCCTTTGGGATTTCTATAACAACCCTTTCCTAATTTAAGAATATTTGAAATTTCATGATACTCATAATGGATAATCTAGCATGATCCTTTCAAATCAAAGAGTCATTGAAAATGTTCATGTTCCCTAGGTGGTAAGGTATTGAGAATTCACAATCCATAATCCACTCAAACCATCTTATTGGCCCCATTTGAACTCATTCTATGTGAATAGAAATTTCAAAATTTAATGATCAGTATATATATCACATGTTTTTCCATAAGGATAATGCCTGCAAATATTTAATGAAAAAATTACCTCAACTAGTTCCAAATCATGTGTTGGGTAATTTTTCTCCCGGATCATAAAATTCCTTGATGCATAAGAGATAACCATATTATTATTCATAATAAAATATCCCAATCCCTTCATGAATTCATCAGTAAATATTGCAATCCCTCATCCACTATAAAAAAATGTAAGCATAGGTGTTCTGTTGAACCTTCTCTCAAATTCCCTGAAATGGTCCTCACATTTAGTAGTCAATAAGAACTTGAAAACCATTTAAGTTAACATGGCCCGTGTATTATATATTAGTGAGAAATTCTCCAAAAACTATCAATAATATCTAGATATACGAATAAATCTACTGATCTTAGTCACCATTGTTGGTCTAGGCCAGTATTCAATCAACTCTATCTTTTATTGTTCTACTACTATTCTCACTAATGATATTATATGACGAAAAAATGAAATCTCTAGAAGACAAAATTCACAATTTTCAAATTTTATTCCTATTTCTTCCTTCCATATGATCTTTAGAATAATTTTCGTGTAGTTTTCAAGATTCTCTTTTCTCATTGAATAGATTAGAATATTATCTATAAATATTACCAATAACTGATTCAGGTAATTTCAACAGACCAGAATAATTAAATCGATGAATATTATAGGGGAATTACTAAGAATAAAAGACATTACTTGATATTCATAGTGTGCATACCTTGTATATAATTCTTTCATATGTAAACCCTCCTTCGAGATCCTCAATTGATGATATCCGGATTGATATTCAATCTTGGAACTGTATTTATCTTCCTGTAGTGGATTAGAAAAGTAATCAATACGGGGGAGTGGATACTTATTTTTGATCATTATCTTTCTTAAGTCGTAATATTAAATGAAAATTCACATATATCGATATCTATTTCTCAATAAATGAAAACGATCTCCCAGTGTTTACAAAACTTTCCAAATGAATCCATTATAGAGGATTTCTTGGAGTTTATTATTCAATGCTTTTAACTCAATCTGGGACATTATATTAGGATTATTTCAATATCATGTGTACCATGTTATTAGTTTTATTTGGAACACAACTTCACATTTTGGAGGATGTCCAGAAAACTCTATGATAAATAAATCTAAAAAATTCCCAACAATATCCATACCACTGATGTAGCTTTTCTCCCCAACCATTTAACATAAAAATCTATATGAATGGGAATTAAGAACTATAAACAAGATATAATCTCACAAGATGTTTATATTTATCATCACATTGATAGAAAATCATATGAGGTTAATAAATACCATATTTAAAATCCCTTCCATGATAATAGATATGGGATTTCATTAAATGAATCCAATCAATTATTAAGATGAAATAAAACTTAACAAAATGAAGAATGATAAGATTTTTGATAAAGAAATTCCCACAAACATCTACCATAGATAAATCATATTCTCAGTATGGGATCATCATACCATTATGGGGATAAAATTATAATTCTACATCTATCCATTTTGGTGGAATAATAATAGCCTTAAAAAATTCTATAGATATTAATGAGTGGGTAGATCCAAAATAAAATAAGACATTATCAGTTATAGAGTGGATGGTATACGAACCTTTCACCGCATACATATTAAACCACTTTTTAGAATTAAAGATATAATAATATTACAAATTTTCCTTTGGATTAAGATGCATCTTAAATCAATCATTATCCCCAATACATGGGATTGGGAATTTCTTAGGATAATTCTCATTCACCGTAAATTTATAGCACTGAAGTGTGGGTGGAGCATTCTATACAACTTTTTTCCTATTCCTACCATTATATAACTACATCCCACCAATTCATCAATAAAATATCCAATGAACTTCCTTACAATCTTAAAAAAATTATTATTCATTTTAATGAAATATACTGCAATTTAATTCCCACACATTGAATATAAAGGTAGGATTAAATTTTTATCTTCATTGTTTTTAGAGTTCCCATTAATCTCCACATTACTTTTATTGTCAAAAATATTGGATTGATATGTTTCGCCAACCCCCTTTTTATCCTTGATTAAACACCAACCAATCGCTTCAAATCTTCTATAGCGTCTTATGGCCAACACCATTATGATACATGTCATTAATACAATAATGAACCTATCAAATTTACCTTAAGGTTGGATTAAAATTACCAAATAATACCATAGAAGTATTATTAAACTAGCCTAATATTTACCAAATTATTTATCATCCCTTTAATTTTACTCAAGGAACTGTTTCTCCATATTTTAACAAAGAATCTGATGAAAGTAATTATTGAAAAACATGTTCTGGAACTCATCCCAATCCATGGATTCAATCCCATCTCATTGCACCATGTTATTTATTGTCATTAACTATTGGTCTAATTCACTCTCTAACTGATAAATATCGATATTTACTTTATCATTCTCCAATCATTTTAGAATAGATAATATATTTTCATCATTACATATCCATTAATTCATAATAAGTGGACCAAAAGACCCACTGATAGAAGGTGGATGTTACCTGATAAATGTCTGATGAAAATTTTTATCTCATTTTCACATTTTTTTGTCTACCATGGATAATTTCTTGAGAAATATATGAGAGCATCAGAATAAAAATTTTCATTCCATCTCACATACCATTTCGTTTCTCAGGAGGAAAATTATTGCATTGTCCATCGCAATCACCATTAATATGGTTCTTTTGGTTTCAACCATTGACTAAAACAAAAAGAATAGAGTAATAAACAATTTTCATAATGAGGAACAAAATAATCAAAAAAATTCATGTATAAGATGTCTAAATTATTACATCATACTTAATCCAAGATAAATTCAATTTATCCTAGGTAACTCATTGATAGATTCTATTTAAATCCTTCACGATTGTTCATGAAGAGTTTGTGAATTCCAAAGTCATACACCCCGGGAGTGTTCAACAAGGTTTGAAGTAAGGTCCGTTGTTGTGTTACGGGTTACATTGAGCTAGTTCCAACAGATCTTATCAGAGTGGTTACCTCAAAGTAAATCTGTTCCAAAGCCACATCCACATATATTATCTAGGCTGGGTTTCATTTTCTATGAAACCACTCACTTTTTCCATTACCAAAATTCTAGGACATTTTCCTATTATTTTCATTATTCTTATATTTATCTATAGAAATATCAATAAGGTTCTCACTAAGGTTTTCTTATTATACATTTCAAAGGATAACATAAAATTTTCTATCATAAAATAATATCATTCCACTATTTTCACACATTAACATTACATAAATTTTGTGGAATACTTAAAATAAATATACAAACCGACTCCCAATGAATGTATTAATATAATGCATTTGGAAAAATGGGAACAAAAACATTGGTACAAAATTGATAAACATTATCTACCACTATGTTCTTCTTGACTAGAATACTTCTTACACAGATCAAAATTAATACATATCTTCATAACCTATGGGAAATGAGTCATAATATGTTGTGATTTGAGATTATTAGTAAAGTTAAACAAGGGAGATTTGTAAACATAATAATGACATTAAGGGTATGAGAATATGACCATGATAATATAAGATCATACACTTCATATCAAAGACCATAAAAATGAATCTTGGAATAAGTATTAGCAGTTCATAAGACATGAATCATATTGAAATTAAAGAAATAATCTATTAAAGCATAAAATACGAATAATATATTGTATTTGGTTTAAATGTAATCATATAAAATCATTTCCATTACATTCATGGAATTTCTATGTAGGCCATATTAGTAGTATGCTTTTATTCCAATTATCATCCTGTTATTCATAGTTTCCTCCAATGACCATATTAGTATTATGAGTTCACTCCCTATACTATCTTGGTTTTCATGGTTCACTCCTATGGCCATATAAGTAGTCAAGGTTCACTAAAAAGACTATATTATCATATCTCATGACATATAAACTTTACCCAATGCATTAAGGGGGAGATATAGCTAACAACCATATCATAATGATATCATACATATAAGTTTAAATAGATCATAAAAATCATATTATTAGATATGAAATAAAATTCATATAATAAACATGTAATCATATCCTAACCTATTTTAAAAATATACATGTTTCATAAAAATTTCATTAGAAGAATAACCCATTAATATTAGAGGCTTTCAGAAGCATATAAAATGTGAAATAGAAATAGGTTTCATATATATTATTCTATAAAATTCTAAGACATTAAGAGAAACAATATAAATTAAAAAATGAATAATTCCACAATAAAGGAATGATAAAAACCATAAGATGTCATATAATAAGGGAAACAATTTTGAAATTTTGATTAGAAAAATTTTTGGTGTAACATATCATGTATTCATTAAAACCCTATTTTTAAAATATAATATATTTTTAAAAATTACAAATCATGGAAAATTATTTTAAAAACATATTAAAAATATTTTAAAACATAAAAAATTATAAAAATAATTTTTTTCAGAAAAGTTAACTTCATTTATCATTTTAAAACACTTGGAAAATTTTTTGGAATACATTATTTTTGAAATAAAACATAATTTTTACAGAAGAGAGAATGTTAGTCCGATTTATCGTAAAAACATTTTATTATTTATCTTAAGTTCCAAAGAGTGGAAAATGTTACTAGTACATAGAAATTTTATAAATAAATAAGCGATAATAAAACTCATTAGGTTTTGTGAGATATGGATCATAATATTTTATATATGGAACCCTAATCATAATCTATCCCGATAAACAATGAGATTGCTTCAATAAACGCTTTCCACATGGTAACCTGAGATCATACGATGCTTGTAAGAAAATGGAGTTACATGAATCATTAAATTTGATGAAAAAAAGTATATTCATGATATAACATGTAAACTATACTTATATACACCATCAATAAGAATGTTGGATCATAATGAATCATGTGTCTCATAGAAAGAAAATTGAGACAAAACCAAGTTGCTTATTTGGAAACTCTTGAAACATAATCCCAGTGAATAAAATATCATATAATAGGTAGGAAAATAATGATAAATTATTGAATAATAATATAATAAAATAATGTATATTATATACATAATACATAATAAAAGAGGGGTGAAGAAGGCATGTATGTCAAATATATAAAATTTGAGACGAAATTCCCTTACCATATGTTTTTGACTCCCATCGTACTTATAAAAACCTCCTATATTATAAATATGTTTTTATATAAATATTTCTCAAAAATAATATTTTATATTTAATACCATATATTATTTTATTATGACATTATATTACCTGCTTATTAAAAAGTATATGTTAAGGTTTCACTTCGAGAAATATCTGCTTTGTTTTTCGAACATGTTTTGACTTATTATTCATGATCATCATAAATGGTTCATGATTTTCTTACTTCCAGAATATAAAATACTATATAAATATCATATATATTTAGTATATATCTATTTATAATACTATATAATATATATAAGGTTGAAATGGAAAACATCGTTCATGGAGATGGTAGGTAGTACGTATGCATTACCATTATTTTCCATCTTTTCCGTTATGAAAACAATTAGTGAATTACATATATATATATATATTTATTTATATAATAAAATAAAATTATAATTATTATGTTATATATATCCTATATTTTCACTAATGCTGCCTTTAACACATTTCATGTAAATTGTGAATGAATCACAGCATTTTGGGGAGATGGTAGTCCACACTTCCATAAACAATGTTAAAATATTTACACAAGATGGAAAGTATAAATGTATGTGTTATAAAATAATAATAGAAGGATAAATAAAATATATTTTATATCATGCATAAATTTCATATCCGTCCTAATTCCCAACCATGAAATGTGGTAAAAAAATGAACAATCATCATATCGTGAGGCGGTAGTTCAGCGTAAACATAAACACTCTGTTCGTTACCCATTATATTGAAGTGTGTGTAATGGTAGGAAAAATCACAGAATAAAAACATAAAAATATATTTAGGATATTTTTTTATATATTTATAGAATAATAATATTTTATGGGTTGATAATGGAAATAAAATTAAAGAACATGTAGAAAGATGTTAACTCTTCTTTGGGTAACTCAATTCTGTTTTCACCAAAGGGATTCTATGTATGGATTAATTCTTAATGGAAGGAATCTAGGATTTGGTAAATATTTAAAGGTCAATTTGGGAATGTATAGAAGTTAAAATAGTGTTTTTATACATGTGAGGAAGTGAAAGGAGAGGAGGCGTTTTTATAGTAGATGAGTGTCACTCATGTAACTTTTGGAAGAAGGGAATTCCAAACATGTTTTTTCTATTAGAATTGGGTGCCAATAATAAAAACAATAGATAAAATAGTGGATTGAATGGACACATTTCTATTCAATGTCATGTGGACATGTTTCTATGGATTTATGGACCTTAAGTTAATTGTTTAATTCTTTTTTAAGAAAATTGTTTCTCTTAATCAATATAAATAATTTAAATAAATTTATGTACTGTTTTTTCCCAGAAACTAGTTGATCATATTAGAGGTTACAGATCTAAATTATTAAAAATGTGGAATAAATTATTTCAAATTAAAATAATATAATTGGAATAAATTAATATAAAACTACTCAAGCATATGATAAGGCAAATCATGTTTTTAATGTTAAAATGATCAAACGTTTGCTCAGTTGTTATATTAAATTTCAATGTTAAATTGGATCCAATGACCTAAGTTGGATTAATTTACTAATATTTGATCTAATAATACTTCAAAACCACATTAAAATATAATTTCACTATATAAAAAATTACATGAAAAAGTATATTTGAATTGAAATTCATTATTTTTTCATTATTCATACAAAAAATGATGTTTCTTAGAAAATTACTAAAACATCACCCTATGATAATTTAACCATAATAAATTAAAAAAATTATTTTATTTTATCATATTAAAATTCCAAATGTGTCAAAAGTTTATATTATTTTTCACATAATTAAATGAAAATAATTTCATTTGTTAAAATACTATTTTTAAACACATTAAGGATTTACCAAAAAAATTATATTTTTAATTATAAATTTTGTTTATAAAAACATTAAAAATAATTTTTGATAACAATTTATTAATATTCATAATACTAGGTTTAAAATCTATGTTAAAACTATATCATTTAAATAATTATATGAATAAAATAATGTTTCCTAGAAAATCGGTGTGGTGTGTAACATAGACCAATTCAGTGTTATTTATAGTGCAAGACACGTCAGTTCTATTTGAATGGAATGTTTGATCTATTCTAATCCAACAAATAAATTAAAATTAAATAATTCGAGAAAATATAAAAAATTTCCCATAAAAATTCTTGGTGTTACAGTTCTAGAGACACGTCGATGAAAAGGGTTTAAGGGAAGTTTTTCCAGTGTGAATTATGGAATAAAATAGTTTACTTTCATGGAAACATTGTCTATAAGGGTGTAATATCAGTATATAAAATGATAAAAATTGACTTTTAGGAGTTACTAACACTAATAGTGTCACGACCCGTCCTCGGGGCCCGTGTCGTGACTAACCCAAGCCCGCCATCCATAGGCCAGTGGATGGAAACTAGCACCAAGGCGTAAATCCCGATAAACAGGGAAGGCATTTCCTTTGTAAAGTAAACAACCATCACAGAGTAAGAAAGCGGAAAGAGTAAACACTAACTAAAAACTATAACAAGCTGTGTTGAAAGTAAAAGGGGCCGGAAATACATGTCCAACTGTAAAGTACAACTAAAAGGGGAAAACAACAACTCAAAAGAAAAGCTGCAGCGCCGAGCCATCCTCTGGAAGTCCCACCTGAAGGGAGAGCATAGATAGCCTCCATAGCTCCTTGGTCCAGCCGTCCGCTCCGAGTACGTCCCTCCCAGTGGTCCACCTCCAGGTACCGTCCTGCTCTGCAAGCCTCCACCACGATGAGCGTTGTCCATCATCTGCAACCAACACAACGATGTGCGGGCATAGCCCGTGCAGGGGTGAGTATAAGCTACTCAGTATGGACCCTGAGACCACCGAAGGTCTCCCGAAATCCACAGAGGATAAACAACAAAGGAAAGATACAATAATGAAGTAACAACCAACAGTGCTTAGGTATATGCCCATACATATACCTAAGTCATAAATTCCCATTTGGCTCCAACATCAGAGCCCAAGCACAACCCAGTCCACACAGGAAAGAAAAACGTATACTCACACAGAATAACACAACACAATCCACGATGGAGAGAAAAAGTAATCCACAAAGGATAGCTCAACACAATACACAAAGGAAATTAAACAGTAAATCCACACAGGATAGTTCAACACAATCCACAAAGGAGAGTAAACAGTAAATCCACAAAGGATAGTTCAACACAATCCACAAAGGAGAGTAACACAGGATTCAGCTCACAGAGGTATACTTCGTCGAACAGGTGAAAGGGATGATCAGATATAGATACTGAATCATCTAAGCTGGGACCCACTGAGAATACAAGACCAGCTGTCTTCATTGATTCATCTATACTGGGACCCACATAGGATACAAGACCAGCACTGAATCATCTAAGCTGAGACCCACATAGGATACAAGACTAGCACAGCTGGGACCCACATAGGATACAAGACCAGCACTCTTCATTGATTCATCTATGCTGGGACCCACATAGGATACAAGACCATCACTGAATCATCTAAGGTGGGACCCACATAGGATACAAGACCAGCACGGCTGGGACCCACATAGGATACAAGACCAGCACTCTTCATTGATTCATCTATGCTGGGACCCACATAGGATACAAGACCAGTATTGAATCATCTAAGCTGGGACCCACATAGGATACAAGACCATCACAGCTGGGACCCACATAGGATAGATGACCAGCACTCTTCATCGTCGCAGTCCATTGAGGATCTCTGCACAGTCGTCGTCGTCGAAGTCGCAGCCAGCACTAGGGTTCCCGCACACAGCAAGCTCGTTCGGGAGGGTCCGCTTCACGAGCTGAGAGGATGATACATCAACTGACACAAAGTCCAGAGTTCATGTATCCAAATGTTCCATATCGTCAACTGGAACTCAACGTCGGAGATGATGCGTCAATCAGACGCCTGGTTTGAGAGTTATTGGCTTTTTCGTCACAGGGGCCCGGTTGGTTTTTAAGGCAAAACCAACCCGACCGCACTCCACCTGCGTCCAATCCTCGGGTGGAGTATGCCAAAATTTCCGTCTCACTTAGAGGAATTCAACGATGTCGAAAACACGTCGATCGGACGTTCGAAGCTCAAGATATAAGTGTTTCCACTCCGAGGACCCGGTTGGTTTCGTGTACGAACCAACCTGGCCTAACTCAAAATATTCCGAAACCTTGAGTGCGATATATCGAAACGACATTCTCGTTCCTAGGATCGCTACGCAACTGACGATGCGTCGATTGGAGGTCTATAGCCCACGATATGGGCATTTGACCGAAAGTAGTCCGAAATTAGGGGGTCTGGGCCTGGCCCGGCCCGACCCAGTACCCCCTGGGTCGGCCGAACCGGGTCAACCCGGCCGGGGTGGTAGCCCGACCCAACGAGCCGGCACAGCCGGCGGCACGGCCGGTGCGGCGGCGCGGCCAGCGCGGCCAGCGTGCCGCGCGAGCGCGCCCAAGGGAGGGGCTACGCCCCTCCTTTATTTCAAAACGGCGGGCCCCTTTAAGGGGCCGTGCCACATGTGCTACGCGGGGGGTGTAACCCCTCGGCTTTTCCCCTGTAACGGCCGGACAGCGCATGGTTGGTCGGTTTCTCGCCGCGGGACCCCGTGGTCCCGCGCCTTCCGGCGCCGGCGACCGGAGTTCCGGCCGCCTTCTTCGAATTCTCCGGTCGGTGGTTTTTCCGACCGCTACTTCCAAGATGGCTGCAAATTTGTCCGGCGCGGCGTGACGACGCCACGTCGTTCCGCCGCAGCCCGACTCCGGCCGCGGCCTCTTTCGTACCCTTGACGCAGTGCGACGGCGTCGCATTTCTTCGTCGTGGCCTGCATCGTTCACGTCTCCTTTCGCTGAAGCATAGTGCAATGATGCATTACCGTCTTTGCTAATCAAAAAAATAATAGCAAAAATGTGGGGAGGTGTATCGACCGTGATTGTATGGACCGATCCCCTCCTGTTATCTCGATAACAGTTGGCCGAAACGTAAAACATTTAACCTTCACAATTTTTAATTTAAATAAAAATTGGAACATGGCCATCAGATTTATCTTTCTTATTCGAAGGAAAGAAATCACCAACTTAAAAAGATTCAAACCCCTACCTCGGTTCAGGAACGGTGCACGTCAATCGAGCCGTGGAAGACGAGCATCGCGGAGGTCAGGCGTCGCGGGAAACGAACGTCGATTCCGTTTTCGTCGAGGTGCGTTCGAAGAGGAAACGTCGTTGGAAGTAGACGTCGCGTTCTTCGGCGGAGATATTCTTCATTGAATAACGGTGTTCTTCGCGTTCTTCGTCGAAGTTGAAGAAGAAGAAGACTTCCTTTAGCTTTCTCTCCAAAAGCTCTCAAACAGCCCAAAACTAACCCAAATAAAATAAGTTCCCAACTTATTTTATTATCAAAAAAGGCATTTGAAAAATTTAAGAGTTTGAAAATAAAAACCCACACTTAACTCACTCAAGTTATTAACATGAGTTGTAAAAATAAATGAGGAGTTAAGTTGGCAATACTTAAATGGGGGGGGGTAAGGAGTTTAAAGGGGGAAGGTGAAAGGATGGGGCTCGTGTGGGCCCCACCCTTTAATTATCCACACATGGGAAGTTGGTGGATGTGGGCCCCACCACCAACTTCCCATGGGAAAAATTTACCACCTTGATATAAAATAAAATTGATCCAACAATATTATTTTCTTCTTAATTAAACCCCATTAATTAACTTCATCTTCCGCACAAACGCAACTACGGTAAAGGTTCCTTTAAGCGATTACCAGCATTGCGAGTTCATCGGTGTCATCAGATTTCAATTCTGAGCACCGGTTCAAATGATAGGAAAACCCGCTCGTTCGTTCACTGAACGTACCCGAGCCAAACTTTGGAAATTGATTCCGGGCACTCCGGTCCTCGGAATCAAGTTCCGTCAGAAACCGCGTTCTTGTAAAATTCCAAAAAAAATTAAGAAAAAATTTCCCTTGAATTTTACGGGTCTTTACAAATAGACATAACCCATTTATATAGTTTCATTGGTTTTACATGTTTCATTCCATATTTCATTCAATTAATTTCCTAATTATCTAACACATAAACCTAGATTACCGGAAAACTGGTAATGTTTATTTAGAAAAATGAATGTGATGAATTATTTGATTAAATTAATATGTTATTAGATAATTATCTGATCCTGACACTACCATTGTGAAATGGTGGATTTTTTTTATTGTGATGCTTCAATGAAAGGAATTTGATGTGTCCTTATGTAGAATGATAGAGTTATTCCTGATGAACCAATTAGGTTAATATCATATGAATAAAAATATTCAACTCTTGATCTTGAGTAAGAATCTAAAATATATTCTTCCAAGATATGGTGACAATATCACATATGTGATTTCACTTTGAGTTATTCATTTTTTTAAAATATGTCCCTTAGTGAATACATTGATTCCAAATGTGTTTTCAACAAATAATAAATTTTTTTGGCTTAGTTGAAGGTGGGGTATGGATGGTTCATGGTTAGTGGAACCCATGGTGCATGACCAAGAAACATTCTAAATATCTTTCATTTTTTGGTTGGGGTGAACCACACATTTTTTGCACTGTTTAGGTGACCATGAAGGATAACAGTGAAATATTTTCATCTAGGATAGTGAGGGGTGCATGGTTGCCACAAAATTTCTCAAACTATGTGGGCTAGTGTGTGACTTTTCATGGTATTTAATAATTTTAAAATTAATTTTGTGTCCTCTTAGGATTTAACCCCAAATTATCCCTTTCTCATCCCATTAGAACTATTTTGCCCAAGGTGCCTCCCTCTCTCCTTTCCTAAATCGGCCTCCATCCCAGTTTGTGGTTTTAGCATGGGAACCTCATGGATTCATCAATTAATTGTTTTCTTCAATGGTTTATTGATTATTTTAGGATTTCTCCTTCTACATATTTGGGATCTTCTTTTCCAGTAGGGTATATATCCTAGTAATGGTTTGATCTTGTGTATTTGAGTAACGCCTCGATGATTGTTGTCTAAGAATTCATTTATAAGGTCTTTTGGTGTCGTCGTTGGGGTTTTAAATATATTTCTGAGATTTTTTAGAGTGAGGTAAGTTGTTACATTATTTTACATTATTTATTATTTTCACATTATTTCTTTTTTTCATTAATGTTATCTATGGTTTAATTATGTGGTTTGAAATATATTTTAGAGGTGTTTTGGAATGAATATATTTTGAAAGTTTATTTTCTAATGGAAAATAGTTATGTATAGTGTATGCTTCATTGAGATATTTGTTAAGGATGGTTTTATTCCTTATGTGGAATTTTTAAAGTGAAATATCCAGGGGAGTTAATGGTCAGAATGTGTTTTCTAAAAAATGAGAATTATTGCATGTTGGATTCCCTATTATACACCTTTAATATGAATTATGAATTCTGTAAATGATGGGAAACATTTTTTAAAAATGATTTAGGTTCATATGTGGATTTCAGGAAGGGGATTTCCTTTGAACTGGTGGAATTTAAAATGAACTATAATTCTTTTTTTTCATATGCGATTCATAAAATGTTGATGTTGTGAAAAATGTACTTCGAAATGGTTTTAGTGTGCTTTTAGAAAGTGGGATGGAATTAGTTATGTAGAAGTGATTATATAATGGTGTACTTGGGATTTTTGGATTAAATTGTGAAATTATTGATATATGTGACATGCGAATATGAAATTGATACCAAATGGAATCTTAGATACATAGGTTGAAAAACTAGGACCAGTATGCTGGTGATTTTGATGTGGAAATCAAAGATATTTCAACTGAATTGACACTGGTTGATTCAGAAGTAGAATAACCCGAATTCACTTTTCCAAATTGATGATTACAAAAAAATATGATAATGATTTTAGACAACTATAATTTTTGATATATTCCTCTATAGTATCTCATGAATAATTATTTCATGGCTTCTTGTTGCTATACAACATTTCACCGAGGAATGAGGTTGTTAGAGTTCCACTTATTCAAGTTACCCTTAGGAATTTTCCCTTGTTTCTCTATTGATAAATGATGCATATTTGACAAGGTTCCATCCATCATTATATGTTGGAAATTTTGTGTACATAATTTTGAAACATGTTTTTTGAGAAATTTTTTTCATTAAAAGGGTTTCCTTGAGAATGGGTTTTAAAAAAAATCATGAAATATTTTGAAAGGATATTTTGAGAAATCACATGATAATTTGTTTTCAAATGATTTAGCCTAAAATATTTTGGTTTGGGGTGCATCATACTGGGGTTTTCCTCGCATACTACATATAACATTGGGTTTTTATAGATGTTTTTACGTATGATACTCATAAAAAAATATGTGTTGTGGTGATGATGGTAGATCCAGTTTCTACTATTCCACTTTTTGGTGGTGGTGGTGGTGGTGGATTAAAGGCGATGAACATAATATTGAATGAATGTTTTTGCAATTTTTGTGGTATGTAATTAATTATAGTATTTCTGTTTTAGTTTTAGGTTATAAATCCTTGATCTTTAATATTTATGTACCATATTTGGTTTTTTATTAGTTATGGATTTTTTTTCAATTTTGTTGTTTGGTAATGATTATAATCATGGGTGAAATCATTCCCAAAGTATATTTTTGATACCCAGTCACTATATTCTAGAATTTTAGGATCATGAATTCCCTTCAACCCATGTTTCACATTGGGTTGGATATCGGTATGGATGGAATACTGACTTGGTTCATCATAAAATGGTATTAGAGTACACTGGTTCTTTACCTAACTTATCTTACAGATCACCTTATTTTATTTGGGATGTTAAGGTAGAGAGAGTATGACTATCATAACATGGGGTGTAGCTATGGGGGGGTGTCTTTCCAACCCTTTATGTAATGAACCTTGTGTTTTAATGGGATTTCATGTTTCTTTTATTTTCATTGTCTCTTGTGGATCATTTTTTTGATTGGGAAATGAAAAAAGAGTTGGTTCAATGGTATCAGGAAGATCGCATAGCCTTGATATCCAGTTGATGTTAAGAAAATAGTTCTAAAAGTCTCTCTATGATGGTTTCATTATTGGTATGTGGCTACCAAATATATGTCCAAGTCACCCATTAACACCGGTATCCCCTTGTGAGTTGTTTGGAGTCATTTTTTATTCTAAACATTTCATTTGAAATATTTGTTTTGGAAATGTGAAAAATGGATTTAAAGTGGTAATAGTTTAGTTTTAGTAAGGTAGTAAATGGATTCACATAATCATTTATAAAAAATAGTTAGAAAGAGGAGTTTTATAAAATGATATTTGGTGTTAAAAAAATGTGGGTTTGATGATATTGGATTTCTATAATCAAAAGATGTTTTATATTATAGTTGTTTGTTTGGATAATTGAAATTTATTTCAATTAAGGTTTTGGAATTATTTTTTAAATGAGATGAAATGAATTTATTAATATAATATATGGGGAATATTTTTAGAAAAGACTAAATAGTTTGATGTTTTGGATTTTAATGTGATTTTTGTCTCAATGATTGGTGATATTTGGAAATGTTTTAGGAATTTTTAAAGGGAATGTAAATGGATATTTTGAATTTATGGGTTAAATTTTTTTAATGGAAACTTTAAATGATCTATTTTGACAATTTATATTTCTATGAGTGACCATATGCATGGATATGTGTGGAAAATTGGATGAGTGCCCATTTTAGATTGAGATTATG
The DNA here is from genome assembly GCA_963277665.1 of Viscum album. Taxonomy (NCBI): domain Eukaryota; kingdom Viridiplantae; phylum Streptophyta; class Magnoliopsida; order Santalales; family Viscaceae; genus Viscum; species Viscum album. Next base: position 662,805,598 of record OY728140.1, read on the forward strand.
CTTGTGTGGGGATCCATGGAATACCATTGTTGAGTGTGAAACCCACCAATATTATTCTCTTTTAAAAATATCATTTATGATTATTTTTGTTTATTTAATAACAAGTAGGTGTGTGGTGAGTGTTCATTTGATTTGGGAATATTTATTGTGAGGTGATTGGATTTTGAGAACTTTTTGTGTTTAAATAGTTTTTCAAGTTAGTGTTCCTGTTAATGAATTGTTTTTTGAGATAATGGTTAATGGGTTTTTTAAAAAAAACTGTGAAGCCTTTATGTTGGTTCTCTTTTGTATGTTCAGATTTTTTTGGAAGGATATTTTAGATGTATTAGTTTTACTTTGTTATTAGTGTCCTTATGTACTCGTGTATGTCCCCGCAAGATTTGATAGATATTCGAAGTGCTGCTACGGATGGTTCCCCATTTCTAGAATCTTTAGTTGATCAAACCATTAATAATCCTATTTAGTTTTGGCAGTTGAATCTTTATTGCTTTCATGGTTAAGCGGACCCCCTCGAATAATAATAGTTGAAGTGGAAAATGTTGAAAGAAACATTAATTTTCTTCCGTTTCCTAAGTCATTAAAGTTGAAGTGTAAAAAAATGATCCTTAAATGATTCACCTAGATGTTGTGAAGGGATATCACAGTAATGGAAAGAGTTCTGATATAATTTGAGTTGACCTCAATATTAAAAAGCCCTTCGGATCTTTCATCAGCTTTTTTTAGCATTGGATCATGTTTTTCCATTAGTGTGTCATGTTTGGTTATTAAAATCCACCATGTCTAAATAATATGAAGACCTATGATTTTTATGGAATCCAAGGTAAATTGAAATGGATTTTTTTCGGTGTTTCCAGGAGGCGCCTTTGATATACGTATACCTCTCTAAAAAACCATTCCCCATTTCTAGGAGTAGTGAACTATTTGGGGCCCAGTTTGAATTCCATTCCTTTGTGTGATTATTTTTCTGTAATGGTTGTGTTTTGTGGTGTTTTATGGTGTTTCCATTTTAGATCATAATGTAATAGTTTGATTTTGAATCTTTTAATAACATCTATTTTAAGGGGAGAGTGTTTTTCTTTTGGGAATTCCAAATTATTTTTTTAAAATGTTGGTGTGCTCCATCAATATCTACTATGCCACTATCTTGTTGATAGTACCATGTAGGATCAGAGTGTGTCTCATGCGGTTTTGTATTATTTTGGTTCTACCTATAGTTTTATATGTTCTCTCAAGAAATCATATCAGTAATTATGATCGGGATCATTATCTCCTAATTGTGAGGGAGGAGATGATTCAAAAAATTAGAGTTCCAGCCATAGGTCCTAGAGTGAGAATTTTCAAAAAGTTAGAATTCCACTGAAGATATTAATAACCTTGATACAACAATTTTCCCCACTGTTGGATTGTGTGATGTTTAAGGGATCTTTTTTCACCTTCCCTTGGTTTTTATATTCCTTAATGATGAAAAAATATTAGTGGTTTTATCTTCGTGTAATTCTTATGGTTGTTAAATTATAGATGTAAACCTCAATTTTGTTGTTATTGTGTGGCTATCCTTATGGTTCATTTTCATTTTTTGGTTGTGATCATATGATGATTTCATCACTCCTTGATGGTGGATACATTATTTAGTTCTTTCATTTTGATTTGTAGTTGGTTTTTTATCCCGATACTGATGAGGGTTTGGCTAATGTTCACTTTCACATAATCGACCTCTTCTAGTTGTCCTAAGATGGTTATTTTAAATGGTGTGTAGAACCACCCTATATTTAAATGTGGTTTCTTCTATTATTGGTCAGTGTTATTTGGGATTTCATGTTGGGGAGTCTAATCAGACCTCCCATATTGAAAATATAGTTTAGTCTCAGGTATAGCTTGTTAGTGTGAAGTTTTTTTGGAGATGTAGGTTTTGAGTTTTCTTTTATAAGTAAATGTGTGACTTTTTGAGTGCTCCAAAAGTTCTTGTTTGAATCAATAAACAGAAAATTTGTTGTTAGAGTTTTATATCTTCTATGTTAAGGGATTTGGGTATGTTTTATTGTTTCAAGGAAGAGGTTTGGGTTTTATTTTTCAATGTCTTAGGTGTTCTTGGATTGTAAGGTTGGATTATATAGTTGTAATAATTCCTTTTATTTTTTGATCAATTTGTGGTTTTGGGAGGAGTATTAGTTTCTATTTCTAGATCAAACATTAAAATTCATTTCTGAAGGTGAAAGGTTTCATGATGGTGATAATTGTCACATTATTTATATTTTTGTGAGGTTATCATTTATATATAATTTTTTCCTGGGTTAAATATTAGTTTCCACATGTTTATTTGATGAAAATTTGAAAATTTTATCTTTGAAGTAGGTGCAACATGATTGGTTCATGGTAAGGGGAAATTGTGTACTATGCCCAGGAAACCATGTGGATATGTTTTATTATTGGGCAGTGGTGAACAGTACAATTTGCACATAGTTTGTGTGACGGTGTGAGCTAACCATGAAATGTTTGACACTTGGACACTAAGGGGTGAAGTGTTTCCACTTGGTTTGGAAAACCATGTTTGCTAATTATTTGACATCCCTATGTCATTAAAAATTGTAAAATTGCATTTTTCTCTCATGATATTTTACCCCAAATACTATCTTACCCACCCAGTTGAGCTCTCCATCCTTAATCACCTCCATATCTCCCTCTTGGCTCCCTTGGGCTCCCTTAATGTTGTGGTTTTTATGTGTGGATATAAAGTATTCATCATGTATGTGTTTTCTTCCATGGTTTCTTTATTCTTAATGGGTTTATTCTCATTCCTCTTTGGGTTTTCTTTTCCAGTGGATTATTTGACATAGAGAGTTTCTGCTCTGGTATTATTGTAATATATTGATAGTTGTTGTATAATCTAGCCTTTATGGGGTTTTTTGGTGTGGTGGATGTAGTCTCACACCAATTCAATAGAGATTCTCCATGGGAGGTAGGTGGTTCCATGATTTTACATTACTAGATGATTTTGACATGCTTTCTTTCTTTCATGGAACAATTTTATTGTATAAATTTGTGGGGTGAAAAATATTTTTAATGTTTTTTGGCATGTATATATGATGAAATTGGATTTATAAATGAAAATGGTTTTGATTTATGTATTCTTCACTACAATGTTTCTTAAAAAGGGTTTTATTCCTTCTGTAGAATGTGTGATGTGGGATTTTAAGGGAATAAAATTGTTCAAATTGGATTTCTAAATGAAATTAGAATTGTTTCATGTTTTATTCACTGTTTCTGACCTTTAATATGAATTTTGAATTGAGTAAATGATGGTAAACATTTTTTTAAAATGATTTAGGTTCAATTTTTCATTAAAAAAGGTTTATCGGCATGGAAATGGATTGATTTAAAATGATATATTCCTGTTATGTTTTCAAAGGGGTTTTATAAATTATGTAAGTGGTGTAAAATGAATTTTAAAATAGTTTTGGCATATGTTAGGAAAGTGGGAAAGTATTTCATTTTCTAGAAGTGGATATATATTTGTTTTCTTCAGATATTTCTCATAAGATGTGAAAATATAGGTATATGTTTATGAGAATGAGAATTTGAGATCAAATAAATTATTGGGCACCTAGGTGTGAAAACAAAAAAAAGTATACTTTTGATTCATAAGTTTTAATCCATGATTCGTGTAGTGAATTTCTACTAGTGGAATTGGATGTGTAAAGGCCCTAATTCACATAGTATGATTGATGATTACAACACTAACTAAACAATGATGATGATTAGAGACCACTAAAATTTTGGATAGATTAATCTCTAGTTGCTCATGTATGAAGACACTATGTGAAGTGGTTCCAATATGACCTTTCACTATGGTATGAGGTTGCAACATTTCCACTTGTGCTAGTAACCCTTATGTATTTACCCATGGTACTCTATTTCAACATGATGCTTATGTGACATGGTACCATTTATTGTTATATGTTAGACCTTGTGTGTATCTAATTTTGAATCAATATTGTTGAGAAATTTCTTTCACAATAAATTATTTCATTACAATGGTATTTCAAATTATTTTCATGGAAATGTTTATTGTGTAACACCCCAAGGTTCTACGGTACGCTTCTCTTTGAATAATGTGATAGCGTGTGTTGTACGCAACACCGAGTTATGACACACCATAACCAATCAAACTAGCCGTTATAAATAGTAATACCTAATTTTTAAAATTATATATATTTTATATTTCAAAATGGACTTCATTTTTGGATTCGGAATATCTAATTTAGCCTAAGGTGAAATTTTGGTACTTTTCGGATAACTTTCATATTTTGATGGATAGTGAAAATTACTAAATTTTAATTAAAAACAACTTTTTAATCAAAATAATTAATAGTGATAATTTATGAATTTTAGTAGTTTTAAAGTATATTTAGAATATATTTTTACCATTTAATATAATGTTGGTCATTGGACATAATTTTACAATTAAACCGAACATAAACAAGTGTCAATCTTTTGATAGTTATTATCTGTTAAAAACACGTTTTTTGTTTTGACAGCGGGAATTAATTTTAAATTAATTTCTGCCACTTCTGTGTTTTGAATTTAGAAAAATTTATTCCATATTTGGAATCAGGATGTTCAAATTGTGTAAATAGGTAACTTTTATTTTTAGACATTTTGAATAATTACTGCGGTAAATATTTTATTTACCATCGTTAAGGGTAAATCCGGTAAATAAGGGTTAAAAAATAATATTATAATAATACTAAATTACCCTAAAACGTGTCTTAACTCTATTGGTTGATACATGGTCGACCATGGGCATCTTTGGGTCGATTTTGGGACCCCATGGATCCACTTGTAAGTGATAATGACACTTTATTTTAATTAAGTTAAAATGAATACAAAAATGACACAAGCATATATCCTTTACCAAAACAATTGTTACATAGGGTTATATATGTTGGATTTTAGATTATAAATATTCATTAGAAAGATAAAAAGATTTCCTACATAATGATAGTTTATTTATAATTTTTAGACATTAAATATTTTATTTTATTTATGACACAATGATGATGCAGTAATTACTATAATAGTGAAAAATTAAAATAATTGATATTATAAATACCCAAATAAATATAATATGAAACTTTTAATGAATTAAACTAATTTTATAGGGTAATATGATATATTAGGATTGATTTAATTGACTTTGTTCGAAGTAATCAATCTGTTATCAGTTTCACAAAAATCAACTATTGAATAGTGTCAAAATTGACATAAAAGAGTTTTTAAAACAAATATTATATTATTAATTGATATTAAATTCCTAAAAATCTAAGGTTCGGCCAAGAGACTTATATCATGATAGGTGTATCATTAATGGACCACTTGTGGGTCGCTTGTATGTATATGGTAAGTTTATTAAACATATAATATAAAAATAAAAGAGACATTGTAAAAGTGAAACTAATTAACTTAGAGTTAATACTTAAAGATAAGGTTAATATAAGTACCCAAACCTGTCTAAATTCTATTGGTTGAGTGGTTTTCGACCTATCCCCACCTTAACCTTTGAATAGTCAACTTTGGAGCCATTGGAAACCGAATATGAATTTATTATAAACTAATATCTCTAGCTTTTCCAAAGGTGCCCCTCACCCCTCTTATAAAAGGGCACTCCTCTTTCTCATTTATTCACACCTTCAAAGCCTTTTGGTTCGGCCAAACTCTTCCAAAATACTCTCCCAAAATCCCTCACTACAACCTAGGGGCCCTAGTTTTATCAGAAATCCATCCTAAAGAGACCTTTTGATCAAATCAAAAGGAAGAACCCGAAGAAGAGGTAATGATTTCACCACCCTTTTCAAGTTCCTTTCTTCTTCCACTTCTTCTTTCATTGTTCTTACCATTCTAAAATAATAACTCCAGTATCTCACATATACTGTGATGTTATTATAAATATGGTACAACCATATTCAGTATTCTATCCACCCTTTGAATAACATGTCACCATACGTGCGTACATACGGCTTACCGTCTCCACGTCGTGGTGTAATTGTTATTCAATATATTATTATTTGGATGAGTATAATAATGATGTGTAACTCATTTAAATAATAAATATAACATGTTAATGATTATGTATATATGATATACCATCCATTTATATATTATTTTAATATCAAAAGAATGATATTGTTGCTTGTGCGTACGTACGGACTACCGTCTCCACGAACGCGATGAGATTCATTCTCCATCGTATCCATTCAAGTATAATTATCATTTGATGATTTAAACAATGATGTTTAAGGACTTGATATCATTCTGGATATGAATAATATAAAACATATCCTTTACAAACATGTCTTACGTAACAAAACATATAAAAGAAAACAAGTAAGTTAACACCTGAAACAACGATAATACTAAGATATTATTAACAAATCAATATTAAAAGATCATTTATGATATCATATTAATATATATGATTCTTGTATAATTTAATAACAATTATTTCACCATTATACAGGAGGTTAACCTACCCCAACAAAGGAAAAGTACAAGGTAAGGGTTATTTCACAATCTCTTCATTATCTGAGGTTGTTTATACGTAATAATCTACTGGGATCTCTTTATCATTCACATCCATGTTTCTTAAAAATGTATTTCAAAACATTTTTACTATTTACTAGAATATGAGTTAAAGTCATTTATACCCTTTTTTTCTTTTATAAGTGGTTTATAAAGGAATCTTTCGGTCGTTTTCAAAATAAGGTCCTTTTTAACCTTTTCGACAGAATTAAGGTAAGAATGTTTTTTTCAACTTATACGGCGGGTGCGGCTATTTTCCGCCGTTATAAAATCTTAAAAGCTTCCCTTACAAGCTTATAAGAATATTTTCAAAGAAAATGTTTTATTTTATATGGGTCTTAAATGATTTCAATATAAAAGGAGATATTTCTTTAAAAAGAATATTGATTTCATCTATGTCAACATCCTTTGATGGATTTTATGATTATTTGATGTTTATTTATTATGATACAAAACTTCTATATTGTATTGAATGTTTTGTGATATGTTTGACTATGGATGTGCTATTTTTATACCATTCATAGTTTATGGTGAAATTATTTACATTTCGTATGCTAGTTTTAATACGAATGTTTATGTTATGTTTAAACCTTTTCATATGGGAATGCATTGGACTTAGTAAGTGACGGGTGGAGCCCGCTATAGCTCCTCGATGCATCAGTAGGTCTCATGAGACAAACTAGTGTCTTGGCACAAGGCCTTGACAAAATCTTATTTGTAGTCTTGGCACGAGGCCTTGACTATGTGGTTATGATAGTCTGGCATTATGCATTCCAACATTATGAAAGTGGTTATTGATTTTTGCATGTGATTATTCGATTAGTAGAATATCCATGTGAATAAGTAAATGGCATTATTTCATTTTATTTATGTCGTACCATGTTGAAAGTTCTTGTTTTAAAGGCTTTTGATTTAGTTATACATTTCCTTAAATGTTTATTCTTATTTATGAAAGTTTCCGCTATATTGTTTTCCTTACTGGGCATTTGAGCTCACCCCTTTTATATGTTTTATTTCTCCCAGGAAGTGAACAAGTAAATTATGAATGACCTGCAGGGATATTATGTGGGGATATGAGTTTGGATTATGGAGACAATATGTTGTTGTAGTAGTTTTTCATTTTATGATGTAATGTAAGACATATGAATATATCTAGTGTTTCCAAGGCTACTAAACCAATCGATCTTTCGAGATTTGATCTTTCTTGTGATCATGCCAATGTTATGTAATAATGCACCGACTCTGGGTAACTAGGGTCGGGGCGTCATAGTTGGTATCAGAGGAAGTTTAGTACAAACCGTGGAAGCTAGATTTAGATAAACTCTGATTAGAGCACGTAGACCTAAGATGAACTTTGAGGATTAGTATAGGAGAACTTCCTAGAATTTTGGTATTGTAGAGATTTTGTGAGTTTTCTGAGCAATACATCCCTGTCTGGATACAAGCAGGTAGAGGCGGCTCTGGCACAGATGTACCTAGGGGTAAAACCCGAAAACACCGCTTTGAGATAGACTTGAACGGGAACTGGTGCATGACAACGGGCCTTACTGCACTCTTGGTTACGACACTCCTGGGGGATATGTTTAGGATAACTCTCATTTTCTTTACAAATCATTATGAAGGGTTTATAAGTATATAATTCCTCAAAGAAAACATTTTTATGATTATGGATTATATCCATTAATAGTTCAATTAATGTTAAGTGTTTTATAAGTATAGGATTATGTATTTTGATTCATAAACTGATATAGTTAATGCCATTGTTTAGAAATGGCGCCTAGTGGAAGAAATGGAAACCGTATAAATGCACGCAATCCATGTAGGGATTTCCCTCCTGCTCAAGATAATTATAGTGGGGCTGGTGATGCAACTGGTGCCAATCAGCTAATCACCATACTGGGACAACTTACTCAGGTTATGAATAATAACCTTACCCGTATGGAGCACCCTGATCCACAGCGTGGAAGATCAATGTTAGATCGATTCATGAGGCAAAAACCTCCAACGTTCAATGGGAGTACAAATCCCTTAGTAGCTGAGCAATGGATAACTTCCCTAGAGAAAATATTTCAGGCTTTGGGGAGAAGTGAAAGGGAAAAAGTTATCATGGCAGTTTACCGCCTCACTGGAGATGCTGATCAATGGTGGTCATTGATTCAAAACCTGAAGGAAGATTATGAAGTATCAAATATGGAATGGAGGGAGTTCAAAGATCTGTTTTTAGAAAAATACTTTCCTCGCGACCATCGAGCAGATATGGAAAGGAAATTTCTGAGTCTGAGCCAAAAGGAGGATGAGAATGTCACAAAGTATGAGGCTAACTTTACAAGGTTAGCGAGGTATGCTGGAGATTATATTTGCAACCCAAGAAGTAAGATTAATCATTTCTTTGATGGTTTAAAACCATTTCTCCGTCGAGCATTAGTCTCACAATCCTTTTCATCGTACGAAGACATTGTCTCATGTTCTATCAAGACCGAAAAGGAATTCTCTACATCTTATGACTTTAAAGCAAAGAAAGAGAAGAAGAGACTTTCTGATCAATATGGGAATGGAAATAAGGGGAAGAAGGGAAAGGTTGAATATCCATCTTGTGGTAAATGCAGGAAGAAACATCCTGGTACTTGCTTGAAGGGAATGGGAGTCTGTTACAAGTGTGGTGAAAAAGGCCACCAAGCTCGTGATTTCAAGGGGAGGAAGGAAGCTACCAACGTTCAGTGCTACAATTGCAGGGAGATGGGGCATTATGAAAATGCATGTCCTAAGCGTGAGGAGAACTTACCTCAAAAAAGGCCAAGGGATCAAGGCCAGGCTTATGCTATCACTACTGCAGAGGTAGAAGCTCCAAAAGACATGGTGGCAGGTAATTTAATGGTTTCCTCAAGTTTAGCAAATGCATTATTTGACTCTGGATCGTCGCATTGTTTCATATCTTCCCAGTTTTCTATGAAAATAAGGTATTTCCAATTTGATTTAATAAGGGAGTTGTCAGTTAAAACTCCTAAGGGAAGTATCATTGCAACAAAGTTTTGTGAATCAGTCCCCATTAGAGCACATAAATTTTCTTTATCTGCTGATCTCATCGTCATACCTATGATTGAGTTTGATATAATCCTCGGTATGGATTGGATTTCGGACTATGATGCGAAGATTTATTGTAAGAAGAAATAGGTTACGATTCTTGATGATAAGGATAAGGAACACCTTATCTTTAGAGCATAATTGTCACCACCTAATTCTTATTTAGATCCACCCCCAGTAGCTCAACATAATTCAATTATTGGGGAGGAAGAGAATGAAATAACTGTCGGTGAGGAAAGGAATGTTCAAATAGTGGATGTACCTGTTGTGAAAGAATTTGTAGATGTATTTTTGGAAGATTTACCTGGACATCCTCCAGAACAAGAAGTTGAGTTTTCCATTGATTTGATTCCTGGATCAAGGCCTATATCGAAGACCCCTTATAGAATGGCCACTGTAGAGTTAGTCTAACTAAAGAAACAACTAGAGGAATTGAGTAATAAGGGATTTATTCTCCCTAGTGTTTCTCCATGGGGAGCCCCTGTTCTTTTTGTTAAAAAGAAAGATGGATCTATGAGGTTATGTATCGACTACAGGGAGATCAATGCTATAACGATAAAGAACAAGTATCCCCTACCTCGTATTGATGATTTATTTGACCAACTGCATGGAGCTCAATACTTTTCAAAGATTGACCTTCGATCTGGATACTATCAGTTGTGTGTTAAGAAGGAAGACATTCCGAAGACAGCATTTCGAACCAGGTACGGGCATTACGAGTTTACTGTAATGCCGTTTGGATTGACTAATTCACCCTCTGTATTCATGGATCTGATGAATAGAGTTTTCAAGGAGTATCTCGATGAATTTTTGGTGGTATTTATTGATGATATATTGGTATACTCCAAAACCTACTAAGATCATGAAAATCACTTGCGCATTATCTTGAAAACTCTGAGGAGGCATGAATTATATGGGAAGTTTAGCAAGTGTGAATTCTGTCTTCAAGAGATTTCTTTTCTTGGCCATATTGTCTCTAAAGATGGAATCTCTGTTGATCCTTCTAAGACCAAGGCAATCCAAGAATGGCCAGCACCTACGAGTATAACTGAGGTACGCAGTTTTATTGGTTTGGCAGGTTATTAACGACGTTTCGTCCAGAATTTTGCCCGATTGGCTAACCCATTAACGAAGATCACACGTAAAGGGGTTAAATTTGTTTGGAAAAAAGAGTGTGAAGAATGTTTTAAAGAACTGAAGAAAAGATTAGTCAATGCTCCTATATTGACTCTACCATCGGCGAATGATGGGTTCGTTATTTATAGTGATGCATCGAAGAAAGGACTTGGTTGTGTCCTTATGTAGAACGATAGAGTTATTGCCTATGCATCACGACAGTTGAAAATTCATGAAAAAAACTATCTTACTCATTATCTCGAGTTAGCAACTGTGATCTTTTCTTTGAAGATATGGAGACACTACCTCTATGGTGAAAAATGTGAGATTTATACTGATCACAAGAGTTTGAAGTATATTTTCTCACAAAAAGAACTCAACATGAGGCAAAGGAGATGGCTTGAATTACTCAAGGATTGTGATTGCATGATACACTACCACCCGGGGAAGGCAAACAAGGTGGAAGATGCTTTGAGTAGAAAATACCATGGAGTTTTGAACAATATGAGAATTGAAAGGGATCCAATTTTCATGGATCTAGTGAAGATGGACATGGGAATAACCAGGGAAGGAGAAACATCATTTCTTTTTCAAATGGTTTCCAAACCATCTTTAATAGAAAGGATTAAGAGTACTCAGACCGATGATGAATAATTTCAAAATAAGATTAAAGCTGTGAATGATGGGAGATTGAGAGACTTTGTGTATGAAGATGGAATTTTGAAATTTGGGAAGAGACTTTGTGTTCCCGATATACCTGATCTAAAAAGGGAATTGCTGGATGATGCTCTTAGTTCCAATTTCTCTATACACCCTGGGAGCACCAAAATGTATAGAGATTTGAAGGAACATTTTTGGTGGGACAACATAAAGAGGGAGATTTCTGATTTTGTGTCAAGATGTATGGTTTGTCAACAAGTGAAAGCTGGAAGGCAACAGCCTGGAGGAGTCATGCAACCTCTTCCCATACCGGAGTGTAAATGGGACAATATTACGATGGACTTTGTTATGGGGCTACCAAAGACTCCTAGAAGGAATGATGCAATATGGGTGATTGTTGATCGTCTTACCAAGTCAGCACATTTTCTTTCTATAAGAGAAGATCTACCCCTGGAACGTCTAGCAAGACTATATATTAATGAAGTTGCGAGACTTCATGGAGTACCCTTATCAATTGTTTCTGATCCTGATCCCCGTTTTACTTCAAGATTTTGGAAAAGTCTTCAGAAATCCCTGGATACTGAACTTCATTTGAGCACTGCTTACCACCCTCAGACAGAGGGACAATCAGAACGGACTATTCAAACCTTAGAAGACATGTTGAGATCTTGCTCACTTGACTTTCAGGGTATGTGGGATCAATATTTAGCTCTGGTAGAATTTTCCTATAACAATTGCTTCCATTCGAGTATTCAGATGGCACCATATGAAGCGTTATACGGAAAGAGATGTTGTACACCAACCTGTTGGGATGACGTTGGTGAAAGAAAACTTTTAGGCCCAGAACTGGTGGAGGAAACGGTGGAAAAGGTGAAAGTAATCCAAAATCACATCAAAGCAGCTCAAAGTAGGCAGAAAAGCTATGCCGATAATCGAAGGAAGGATTTGGAATTTCAAGTCGGTGATCATGTTTTCTTGAAGGTATCTCCATGGAAGGGAGTCATACGTTTTGGTAAGAAATGTAAATTGAGTCCTAGGTATATCGGACCTTTCGAAATTCTAGAACGAATTGGGGTTGTAGCTTACCGATTGGCAATGTCGCCAAGTCTCTCCAAAGTTCACGATGTGTTCCACGTATCTCTGTTGAGGAAATACATGCCTGATCCAACGCATGTACTCACCTATGAAGAATTAGAACTGGAACCCGATCTTTTCTATTGTGAAGAGCCCTTCAGGATTCTTGATACGAGAGAACAAGTACTGAGAAACCGGACGACGCATCTGGTAAAAGTTTTGTGGAGAAACCATAAGATGGAAGAGGCAACGTGGGAACCCGAGGAACTTATGATGAAGAACCACCCGAGTCTTTTCATGTGATAAGTATTCTAGAAATTTTGAGGACGAAATTATTTGAAGGAGGGGAGAATGTAACATCCCAAGCTTCTACGGTACGCTTCTCTTTGAATAATGTGATATCGTGTGTTGTATGCAACACCGAGTTCTAACACACCATAACCAATCAAACTAGCCGTTATGAATAGTAATACCTACTTTTTAAAATTATATATATTTTATATTTCAAAATGGACTTCATTTTTGGATTCGGAATATCTAATTTAGCCTAAGGTGAAATTTTGGTACTTTTCGGATAACTTTCATATTTTGATGAATAGTGAAAATTACTAAATTTTAATTAAAAACAACTTTTTTAATCAAAATAATTAATAGTGATAAATTATGAATTTTAGTATTTTTAAAGTATATTTAGAATATATTTTTACCATTTAATATAATGTTGGTCATTGGATATAATTTTACAATTAAACCGAACATAAACAAGTGTCAATCTTTTGATAGTTATTATCTCTTAAAAACATGCTTTTTGTTTTGACAGCGGAAATTAATTTTAAATTAATTTCTGCCACTTCTATGTTTTGAATTTTGGAAAATGGATTCCATATTTGGAATCAGGATGTTCAAATTGTGTAAATAGGTAACTTTTATTTTTAGACATTTTGAATAATTACTGCGGTAAATATTTTATTTACCATGGTTAAGGGTAAATCCGGTAAATAAGGGTTACAAAATAATGTTATAATAATACTAAATTACCCTAAAACGTGTCTTAACTCAATTGGTTGATACATGGTCGACCATGGGAATCTTTGGGTTGATTTTGGGACCCCATGGATCCACTTGTAAGTGATAATGACACTTTATTTTAATTAAGTTAAAATGAATACAAAAATGACACAAGCATATATCTTTTAGAAAAAAAATTGTTACATAGGGTTATATATGTTGGATTTTAGATTATAAATATTCATTAGAAAGATAAAAAGAGTTTCTACATAATGATATTTTATCTATAATTTTTAGACATTAAATATGTTATTTTATTTATGACACAATGATGATGCAGTAATTACTATAATAGTGAAAAATTAAAATAATTGATATTATAAATACCCAAATAAATATAATATGAAACTTTTAATCAATTAAACTAATTTTCTAGGGTAATATGATATATTAGGATTGATTTAATGGACTTTGTTCTAAGTAATCAATCTGTTATGAGTTTCAAAAATATCAACTATTGAATAGTGTCAAAATTGACATAAAAGGGTTTTTAAAACAAATATTATATTATTAATTGATATTAAATTCCTAAAAATCTAAGGTTCGGCCAAGAGACTTATATCATTATAGGTGTATAATTAATGGACCACTTGTTTGTCGCTTGTATGTATATGGTATGTTTATTAAACATATAATATAAAAATACAAAGAGACATTGTAAAAGTGAAACTAATTAACTTAGAGTTAATACTTAAAGATAAGGTTAATATAAGTACCCAAACCTGTCTAAATTATATTGGTTGAGTGGTTTTCTACCTATCCCCACCTTAACCATTGAATAGTCAACATTGGAGCCATTGGAAACAGAATATGAATTTATTATAAACTAATATCTCTAGCTTTTCCAAAGGTTCCCCTCACCCCTCTTATAAAAGGGCACTCCTCCTTCTCATTTCTTCACACCTTCAAAGCCTTTTGGTTCGGCCAAAATCTTCCAAAATACTCTCCCAACATCCCTCACTACAACCTAGGGGCCTTATTGTGATCAGAAAGCCATCCTAAAGAGCCCTTTTGATCAAATCAAAAGGAAGAACCCGAAGAAGAGGTAATGATTTCACCACCCTTTTCAAGTTCCTTTCTTCTTCCACTTCTTCTTTCTTTGTTCTTACCATTCTAAAATAATAACTCCAGTATCTCACATATACTGTGATATTATTATAAATATGGTACAACCATATTCATTATTCTATCCACCCTTTGAATAACATGTCACCATACGTGTGTACGTACGGCTTACCGTCTCCACGTCGTGGTGTAATTGTTATTCAATATATAATTATTTGGATGGGTATAATAATGATGTGTAACTCATGTAAATAATAAATATAACATGTTAATGATTCTGTATATATGATATACCATCCATTTATATATTATTTTAATATCAAAAGAATGATATTGTCGCTCGTGCGTACGTACGGACTACCGTCTCCACGAACGCGATGAGATTCATTCTCCATCGTATCCATTCAAGTATAATTATCATTTGATGATTTAAACAATGATGTTTAAGGACTTGATATCATTATGGATATGAATAATATACAACATATCCTTTACAAACATGTCTTTTGTAACAAAACATATAAAAGAAAACAAGTAAGTTACCACCCGAAACAACGATAATACTAAGATATTATTATCAAATCAATATTAAAAGATCATATATGATATCATATTAATATATATGATTATTGTATAATTTAATAACAATTATTTCACCATTATATAGGAGTTTAACCTACCCCAACCAAGGAAAAGTACAAGGTAAGGTTTATTTCACAATCTCTTCATTATCTGAGGTTGTTTATACGTAATAATCTACTAGGATCTCTTTATCATTCACATCCATGTTTCTTAAAAATGTATTTCAAAACATTTTTGCTATTTACTAGAATATGAGTTAAAGTCATTTAAACCCTTTTTCGCTTTTATAAGTGGGTTATAAAGGAATCTTTCCGTCGTTTTCAAAATAAGGTCATTTTTAACCTTTTCGACAGAATTAAGGTATGAATGTTTTTTTAACTTATACGGCGGGTGCGGCTATTTTCCGCCGTTATAAAATCTTCAAAGCTTCCCTTACAAGCTTATAAGAATATTTTCAAAGAAAATTTTTTATTTTATATGGGTCTTAAATGATTTCAAAAAAAAAGGAGATATTTCTTTAAAAAGAATATTGATTTCATCTATGTCAACATCCTTTGATGGATTTTAAGATTATTTGAAGTTGATTTATTATGATACAAAACTTCTATATTGTATTGAAGGTTTTGTGATATGTCTGACTGGGGATGTGCTATTTTTATACCATTCATAGTTTATGGTGAAATTATTTACATTTCGTATGCTAGTTTTAATACGAATGTTTATGTTATGTTTAAACCTTTTCATATGGGAATGCATTGGACTTAGTAAGTGACGGGTGGAGCCCGCTATAGCTCCTCGATGCATCGGTAGGTCTCATGAGACAAACTAGTGTCTTGGCACAAGGCCTTGACAAAATCTTATTTGTAGTCTTGGCACGAGGCCTTGACTATGTGGTTATGATAGTCTGGAATTATGCATTCCAACATTACGAAAGTGGTTATTGATTTTTGAATGTGATTATTCGATTAGTAGAATATCCATGTGAATAAGTAAATGGCATTATTTCATTTTATTTATGCCGTACCATATTGAAAGGTCATGTTTTAAAGGCTTTTGTTTTAGTTATACATTTCCTTAAATGTTTATTCTTATTTATGAAAGTTTCCGCTATATTGTTTTCCTCACTGGGAATTTGAGCTCACCCCTTTTCTATGTTTTATTTCTCCCAGGAAGTGAAGAAGTATATTATGAATGACCTGCAGGGATATTATGTGGGGATATGAGTGTGGATTATGGAGACAATATGTTGTAGTAGTAGTTTTTCATTTTATGATGTAATGTAAGACATATGAATATATCTAGTGTTTCCAAGGATACTAAACCAATCGATCTTTCGAGATTTGATCTTTCTTGTGATCATGCCAATGTTATGTAATAATGCACCGACTCTGGGTAACTAGGGTCGGGGCGTCACATATTGGATTTTTACAAATGTATCTGTTCATTTGTATTCAAATGTTGTATCATGAAATGTTTTATTTTGTTAATCATCTTATTTAGATTTAGATCACTCCCTACATATACCTTATTGAGTATGTATTCTTTGTAACGTATGAATTAGATAATTAAGGATATGTGATCGTCGGGATGTTGGGTCTGGTTCAAGTCTCCCACTTAGTAGAGGTGGATGTTGTGGTGGGTTGAATGTTATTCCCTCTAATGTAATGTGAAGATGTTTTGAAATTTTTATATTTTCTCTACCATTGTATTATATTGGTTATTCATTAATGTTATATGAACTTGACTCTTAAAATATATGAAACTTGTTTGGTTGTGTTACCAGTTATGAATTGTTGTTATTTTTAATAAGTTATGGTTATAATAATGGGTGAAATCATTCTAAAAGAATATTGATGACGCCTCAAAACTAGTTTCAATATGATGGGGATTAGAAATACCCTTTGGGTCATGTTTTAGACCATAACAAGTATCAGATTGGATATCGTTCTGGCTTGGTTCGTTACAGACAATATATCTATTATGAAATATGTGAGATATATAAAGATAAAAAGAATTTGATAGATATTTTTTCTTATAAAGACATAAAAATGACTAATATATGATGGATTTAGCGACTCATGGATTATAAATGTTCAATAAACTATCACTTAGGGAAACGAAACCAGGGAGAAGATGCATATAGTTGGAAATATCGTGGAGTTACAAGAAAAATGAGATTCGAAATGGATCCATTGTTCTTGAATATAATGAATTTGGATATAGTAATTGTCAAGAAATGTGAACCATTAGAACTATATATGACTACAGAATAATATTTATTGGAAAGGATTAAAATTTCTTAGTCTGATGTAGAAAATGGCCAAAGGGAATGATTGGAAGTTTTGAAGACATCATGTATGAGGAGGGAATTCTGAAATTTGGGAAATTATTTGTGTTCCCAATATACATGACCTTAATAGGTAATTATTGGATAATGATAATAGATATAATTTATCTATACAACCTTGTAACATAAAGTTATAAATATATTTGAAGGAACATTTGTTTTCAGATAACATGAATCAGGAAATTTTTTATAATGTGTCAGGATGTTTAGTCATTCAATAGATGAAGGATGAATGAAAACGTACTATAAGATTCATAAAACCTCTAATTATTCCTATATGGAGACTTGATGAAATTATGATGCATTTCGAAATTGGATTACTAGATACTCCTAGAGATAATGATGTAATATGTGTAATTTTTGATCAAATTACCAATTTTTAACATATCCTTGATATAATAGAGGATTTACCCCATGATTTCCTTGCACGACATTATATTAAAGAATTTGTGAGACTTCATTGAGTAACTATTTCGATTTTTTTTGTTGTTGATCCATTATTCACATCAAAATTCTACAAATGTATTTAGAAATATTTAAAAAGTAAGTTACATTTCAGTATTTCTTATCACCCTCAAACTGATAGTAATTTAGAAAGATTTATCCAAACTATAAGAGGCATTTTGAGATCATCATAACATTACTTTGATGGAATGTTGGTTTCATATTTTCCTTTGATATATTTTTCCTACAACAATAGTTTACATTCATGTAATCAAATGGAAACATATGAATAATTATATGGAAAGAGATGTCATAAAAAACTAGTTGGGATAAATTTGGTAAAAGGAAGTTTTCAGGTCTAGAGATTATAGAGGAAACAGTGGAAAAGGAAATGGTTATTAAAACACATATCAAAGGTGTAAAAAGAAGAAAAAAATAATACGTTGATAATGTGAGGAAATATTTGGAGTTTTCAATTGGAGATCATGTCTTATTGATGGTATCTTCATGGAAGGGTGTAATTAGATTTAGAATTAATTGGAAACTAAGACCTAGGAATAGTAGAACTTTTGATATCTTAGAGAGAATTTGAGTTTTGTAATATCATTTGTAGAGGACACCTTGACCTTATAAAGTACACAATATGTTCCTCATATCTTTGTCAAGGAATTACATTCCATCCCCAACACAATTCCTTAATTTTTAGTTGATAGAATTGGAACCATATTTACGATACTAGGAATAGCCTATCAAAATTTTTGACACCAAATAATAGGTTTGGGGGAATTTATCCACTCAACTGGTAAAGGTACTTCTAAAAAATTCTAAAATTAATGAAGAGAAGTGGGAAATCTAATAAATTATGATGCAGAACTACCCAAATTATTTTTTTGAGGAGACACAATATAAATATAAAGGATGTACATTTTCTAGTATCGGTGAATTTAACACCCCAAGATCATATGGTATGTCTATAATAAAATTTAACATATTCGATAGTTTATGTTTAACACAACACCGAGTTTAAAACCTTAATAAGCTATTAAATTTGATCGTTAGAATAGTATGGAGACCATTAGGTGAGGTAATATGTCCAATTGAATATTAAATTCACCAATAATAGTCTAAATAATATTTGGGTAACTTATCAATGAAAATATGTTATATATATATCATGGATAAGTAAATAAATGTTTTAAAAATGATTGGTTTAGTGTTGGTATTTTTCAGAAACAAAGTATTTTATTTACAATACTATAATAAATACAGTGATTAATAACCAAATTATTTTTCATAAAATAGACTCATAAATTAATATCTTGTTTTCCTATGTATATATGTTAATTTTAAGAGACCATAATTAATTTCACAATGTGTCATAAAAAAATTATAATTTTAAACTTGATATTTTTAAAGTAAATAATGAATTTATTTAAAATTCAATGTTAGCATATTTCGATATTAATTTTATAAAAATGGGTCCTATTTTTTAATTCTACACATATAAAAATGGTTTGGGTTAATTTTGGTTTTTTTCTAAAATAAATGAAAATTTTTAAATAGTGAAATTCTAAATTTTATGATATTTAGAAAATACATGAATTATATTGTCATAGTAGATGTATGCATGATGTAAGACCATAATATTGAACTCTCAATCTCTATTTACCATATTTATTCATGGATCATAAATTATTCATAGTCTTGAAGAAAAAAATAAACTAATGAATAAAATAATCAAATATTACCTCTCTCCACCAATATAAAATCCACCCCCACCACCTCAACTCCTCATGCATTTGAAGCCTTGAATCTTGTAGAATTTCAACCCAATATATCTCTTAAACATATCCTCTACATTATGGTTAATCTGATCTCACCAAAAAGTACAATTAAATGTTCCTTAATGAGGTTCCCAAGGAGATGAATTAATGAGGTAAAAACCCATTTCATTCGTTTATATTTCATTCAATGTATTTTATTTTATTATAATTTCCTTACCAACTATATCAATATATGAATTATAACTCTATTATTTTATTTATACTATAAATATATTATGTTAGTGGATTATAGACGATAAATTCTCCTCTTCACATTTTTATTATAAAAAAGAAAACATCATCTGTGATGTGCTGATTTACCACCTTCATATATGACACGTTTTTGTTTTTAAATTACACCATAAAGGCTGGTAAAAAAAACATTTTATGGTTAAAAAATTAATAAATAGATTAAATTATACTTATTTAATGTTATTTATCCAATATATATACATAATATTAAAAAAAAGTGAATACTAGTTTGTGGTGAGAAAAAAATGTCAAAACAATCGCAATGGTAATCATTAATGTTTAATACAAGTTATAATCATAATATATAGAATATAAGTCCATTAAATCAGTTATTTGTTCATTTATAACATATAATTTCAATTGTGGATTACTTTTCCCATTTCACATGACATTCATACATGTATACAAGTGAACAGATCATAATAAATGAGGAAACAAACACTCTTGAATGATGAAATTTTATCTCATGACACCTCAAAAGGTCATAAATAACCATAATAAAATTATAAAAAAATAAATTAAATGATAAATGGTTTCTTAATTAAATTATTAATGAACCTAATTTCATTATACATGAAATTAACCATAGGTTAAGAACACTTTCAGATACAAGGTATGGGTTTCTCCTCGAACCTCCATTTTTCATTCGGGTTATGATTTCTCGTGAATTATCCCAATTCAGTTCATCATTATAAAATATGTTTATATGTTAAAAAATTATGTATCCTGAACATTTTATCTTTATTTGATGTAATATACAAGATCTTATAAGGTTCCCTTCTAAATTATCCACGATAAGCAAGCCCAATTTAATTGAACCTTTCAGTTTCTTACCCATTTTAAAGTGAACCCCATAATCTATTTTAGTGAAAAATTATTATTATAAAGTAACTAAATAATCATTAAAAAAATATATTTCTTCTTTTTTGGTTTTATAAAACAATTATTCCCTTCACTGTTTTAAAGAGTCTTTATTATTTTCCCTTAATCCACACTAAAGTGTCTCATTTATAAAGATTCTAAAACGCTCTATTTACATGTTTTCAATTCAAATAGAAATAGTATATTTGAAAAATATTATTTGATTTTCCACCCCTTTTCATTTTTGATATATACATGTTAAAATATTATTTCTGAAAAATAAATTTTATTTTCCAAAAGAACTCTTATTTCCAATGTAAGAAACAATATTTCTCTCAAGAATTCATTGAAGATTTTATCAGTGTATTTTCTACTATTTCTACACCCTATGTTGAATATTATACTTAATTTTTATTGAAATATTATGATATCATGCAAAATATTTTATTAAATGTTTTATGATTAGTTTGAATTTGGACGTGTTATCTTGATACCATTTACCATATTACTTATAATGGTTAGTGAGTATGTTTACTGATTGAGGAACGATATGTATATATTTTTTAGGTTTTTCTATATTAATATGAGGAATTAATTGGACTTATTATGTTATAGTAAATGCCTTATATATCCTTTATATTCCTTCTTAGATCTCATGAGACAAAACATATATTGATTTGGTCGAGGGCTTAATCCTTTATTTTGAGATGTCTTGGATGATGCCATAACTATTTGTTCCATAGGTCCAAAATTATTCATTACATGAATATGATATTAGTTATTTTTAATCCATGAGATGTTTTGACTAGTATAATACCCATTGTTAAGATTCACTTCCATGTGATTATTTATATGGTATTGCTTATTTCTATTTTAATCCTTTGATAATATGCTCAATATTTTGGTTTAATGGAACGAGTTTTTAGTTATTCACTTTGATATATTGTTTATGTTTATATTATGTTCTACTGTATTACATAAAAATATTGATCATATGAGATCACCCCTTTATAATGTTTTATTTTCTCTCTGGTAGAGATGATTTGTATTATGAATTATTTTCAAGGATAATCTATGAGTTTATGGTTTTTCCATTGGAGTTGCCTGGTTGTTTTTCGTTAATGTTGTTATATAAAACATAAGTTATTATCAGGTTTTACTAATGTAATACACTCACCTTTTTTTATGTGAAAAAATATTCGTCATAAAAATATATTTATGTAAGGAACTGGCTCTAGGATACTGGGGATAGGGTCTTTACACTATATATATGAAGAGTTTTTTTTAAATTATATTATCTCTACCTGTTTTACAAATAATTTAGATGTCTTAATTTTAATATACCATTAATTGTGAATGATAGATTCATACATCACTCATGTGTGTACACCCAATACTCACAATAATAGTATATTTTACCTATTGTTTTTAGAAATTATAAGTAATACATGCTAAAAAAATAAACAATGGTTACAATATTCAGTAAAGATAAACACATATACCTGAAGTTGGATGACCATTTGGATCTCTTTGGCACCCTAATTTATAACAGATCAATATCCCCTATAGAAGTATTATCATGGTGATCAACATGATCTAGAAAATCAAAATTAAATGAAGTTTATTTAAAATGAGAATGAACAAAAAATTGTGGAGAGAAAAGAGAATTAGGGAATATAGGTAGATTATAAGTTGGCTGAAAAGGTTTAATTGGGATGAGGAGAGGGATCCTTTATTGGTTAAGGAAATCATATATAATTAAAAATTACTATCAAATATTGTGGTGATGGTATTTAAAGTCTGAATATACATGATTTATTAAGGGTAACTCTAGGATGAAAAATTACTCTTAATGTATATCAGGTGAAATGTTTATGTGTGATCACATATGATGACAGTTCAAATAACCTAGTCCCACCCGAACTTTTACAATTAGGATAATAAATTAAATTTCATGTTTCATTAGAGAATAGTATTTTGCATAATGGGGGTTCCTATTAACATTTAAAAATAACTACTAATAAGACAATTTACAGTATGAACTTTTTATATATTTAAAATAGGATACAGTTGATGGGAACAATAGGATGGATTCATATTTTTATCATTTTTTTCAATGATTTTCATATTTTCAATATCTACATATTTTTAATTATTTTTAATTTCATTTATTTTAAAAAATATATACATTTAATTTTCAATTATTTTCTAATTGGTAAGCTATAGAACAAATAAAAGGTATCATGACAAAAGTAAGGCATTCCAATTGAAACAAAAAACAAGTTATATGTAGTGATATAACATTATAACCTAATATTATTTGTGAAGAATAAAAATAATATTTTGAGAATGAAAATTTCAGGAATATAATGATTAATATTCAATATTTTTAAATTAAAATTTAATATTTTTATTCTAAAACCCATATTTTAACAGATGAATGAAATAATATAAGGACATCTATAAAAATTAATTAAATAATAATTCATAAATATGATAATAAAATACAAATTAAAATGAAAACCATTAATTACTAACTCTTATAATCTATATTTTATCACTTGGATTTAAAAATATAATATTTTTATATCAAAAAAAACATAGAAAATTAATTAATTAAAAACAAATTGGGGACTTAGGAAAAAAATTAGTTACTCAAATTTAAATATAATTGTTAGATATTATAAAAAATATTTCACATTTTAAAAATATCCTTTCATATTTTAATAATAACCTTCCATATTTTAAGGGATATAGAAAAAATAAAAAAGGTTTTAAAATTAATCTTTTCATGAAAATGTTCATGAAATGAAAAGAAAAAATTAATACCAAAATAAATGTGACATTATTAGTAATAAAAAACACATTTTTAGAAACTCTTTATTCACTTAGTTTACATATTTTTACTTTATGAATAAAATATATCCTTTCTATAAAAAATAAAGAAATTATTAATTAGTATACAGGATCAGATACCATTTCTTATTTTAATTACCCAAAATTCATAATCAAATTTAATAATAAACTCATTTGGATCACCATAAAAATATTATAATGAATACCAATGGGGTAATTTATGTTGTAAAATTAACCCCACGATCTTGAAAAATATATCTTTGGATTACATTAATGATGAAACCAAACTGAGGATTTAAAAGGTTTTTTTTATAATAAAATTGTTTTGACATTGATTTCAAAACAAATGGATCATTTATTTGAAAAAATTCACTCATTCTAGTAAACTTTATTCCATTATTATCTATAAAATTTATTTATTTTGTCATTAAATGCAATGAGTAACATTTTATCATTGAAAACCAACAATGAATATAATATTCATAAATTATTAAATTCTCAACAACACCATAATATGTCAAATTTATTTATTGTGGTTACATATCCACTAAAAAATAGTAAAAACTAGTCATAATAGTTAAAATAACACCATTTTTCGGTTATAATGTTCAGAACATGAAAAGTTATAGGAAATATATAATATTTGATCACTAGTGACTTACATTTAGAAAATATATTATTGGGGACAAAAACAACACTTTAATTTCAAGAGAGACTATATTAGATGAAAAAATTATTTCCTAAATTATAAAATCATATTTAGTTATAAATTTATACGAACATTCTATAGTTTAAAAGTAGTTTTCTTTTATTTCATTTTATCTGAGAATGAAAATAGTTAGAACTAAAAGAATATATTCATCTCGAAGGTAATGGTAAAAGAATTTTACTAAATATTTTTTATGTTATAAACATAATATAACCTGAAAATTTTCATATATAATTAAATTTATGTGATATTAGATAAAATATGGATAGTCAAATTACATACAAGATGTAGTCCACAAACAAATCATCGTTAAATAATTATTCTTGAAGTGTTATCTCCCACATATCAAGGATTAAATTATAAAATGAATATGATTTAGAAATTACTTTGGTATAAAATGTATTGGAAAATTAGGTTTATTTTTATCATATTTATCATCATTATTTCTAATTATCTAGAAAATGTTTCTTCTTACCTCAAGATAAAACATTGAACAATAATTAGAAGATTCTTCTTCCAAATTTTATTTTTTGAAAGAACCATGAAGATGATTCTTTCCCTTTACTTGTTATTTCATTATATAAGTATTTCTGTCAATTGAATACATCTAAAAAAAGGTATATTTCCCCAAAGAAGATGAATAGTTTTATGTTAGACCAAAAAACGAAGTTTAAAAGTAAAAACAACAAATAGGATGAATTTGACATGAAACACATAGAATTAATTATACCCATTATTTCTCTTTTTCAAGGAAATATTACCCGAAATTTTCTCATAATGATATCAATAAATGTGACCCAATTAAGTCACATCCACTGTTAAATTATTTGATTGTAACTTAAAGATTGTTATTGGAATTAATATTCATTGAAATATTTCGAAATCATGGTTTTTCTATGATTTAAGGATAAAAAATATTATATTTACCCATTTCTATATATTTTTTGATTGACCATATGGAACCTATATAACCTCATTTACTTCTATAAATTATATTCTATTTAAAATTTTCAACAATTATAATTTATATATAATATTCTAATTATTAGAACTAAAAATATAATGATTTAGTTTATATTTGATATCATAATCCATTAAGCCATGATGTATGATAATAAATTTTATATCGTCTTTCCCGTAAAATTTAGATGAAAAGGAAGAAATATTACAAATATATGTTTATAAATGGACCTTAAAATTATACAATAATGTAAAAATTGGTTGAGCAAAAAGGAAAATCAATTATGGCCCCATTTATCGAATTATAATTGGAATTAATGAAAAAATTCATCATCTTATTGGTGTTTATCTAGACTTTCTTGAACTAAAATATAAATCCATTTAATTCTTAATGTATATAATTTTATTACATACCACAAGCTGGGTATTCACTCCTAATTTTATTTCATAACATGTTAAAATTAAATCTAAAAATTAGTAATTTTCCATAAAAATGAAATTATAATGAAATTTAAATAATATTGTAAATTAATTCTCCATAAAATAAGAAAAAATGCCATAACATTCTTACTGTATCCCATCATTATTTCATATGTTGAAATATAATCTATTGTCCACAAAATTGAAATATGAAGATGCTATTTTTTTAAAATTTTCATCATATATGAAAATACGCTTATTATAGAGATGCTAAAATTCTTTTATTAGTGGTTACATATACCCACTAATATCATTTCCACGATTATAATTTCTAGATATAAGTATATTCTTGAAAGTAATGGGATATTAAATAAATATCCATGTCTAAATGCTATAAATTTTAATGAAAACTATCTATGTGCTGTATGAAAAAAATAAAAAAAATTAGATTAAATCTATCACATGATAGACAAAACCTGACATTATGTGTTGTACCTAAAAATAAAGATATCAGGTATCAACTATTTCCATGTTTATCCATCCAAAGGATTAACCAATTTATTAATATCTTTATTCAATTTATCATTAGGCCATATCATATTTTTTAACATCTCATCATATATCAATAATACAAAATAGGTCATTAACATCTAGGGTATTTATCACCCCTAGCAAAAAGCGCTAATAAATGGTATCTTTATCAGAACTGATAAAATGTACCCTTTGTTAAGTCTTTATTTTTAGCACTGTTAAAGGGTACCCTTTATTGGTGCTATATTTTTAGTGCTCCTAAAATAATCCTTTAACGTATATTACTTAGCACGAATAAAGGTAATAAAATTAAAAAAATTAAATAAATAATAAAAAAATTTATAAATTTATAAATTTCTTTTTTACATATTATATAAATTAAATATTTATTGAAAGAAATGAATAAATATATTATCATAAATATATATAAATTATAAATAATGATAAATATGTTTTGTTAAAAATATATATATATATATATTAAAAATTAAAATTTAGCAAATAATTATTAAAAAGAAGAATATTGGGAAAAATATTAAACATTGTATTAACTAGATAATTACTTATAATGCTAATAAATCGAATATATTAAATATAAAAATATATATATTTCTGTATATAAATATTATTTTTATATTAAATATCATTTATTAACTTTACATTAAATAATTTTATATTTAGAGAGTAATGGTTTACAATTAAAAATTAATATGAATTACAAATACAAAATATTTTAATATAGTATTGGACATATAATTGAATGTAATTGTATTATTCAAATTCACATAGATATAATTAGTATTATATTTATTTCTCATATATGTAATTAAATCATTTTTATATACAATTCACACACACAAAACATCTCAATTTTTTCAATAATGTTAATGTGTACTTAATTTTGATTTATTCAATTTAATCATTTTTAACCTATATGAACATAAAAATAAAAATTCATTAATATTGTTAAAATAATATTTATAAATAAATATTTATAAATAAACATATTTATAAATGTACATTTTCTATTTTTATACATTTTATATTTATAATTATAAATAAATAAATAATTTTTGAAAATATTTATATAATTATTAATATATATATTTTTTCATTTAAATAATTATTAAATTTACAATAAATTTATCAAAATAGGGAATAAATTTAATATTTTTATATTTATATATATTTATTATATATATAATTATATAAATATATATAATTATATAAGTATTTCTTAAAAAATATCTATATATTTATAAATACAGAATTGTATATTTATATAATTATAAAATTGTAATAAAAATATTTAAATAAAAAACCTATTAAATTTATATATATTAACAAATTTTTATTTATAATTATAACTACTAATCAATTATATCTGCTTAATTAATAAGCACATATAATGATAAATATTTTATCAATGCTAAAAATCATGTATTCATAGTTTTTTATTAGCACATATCATTTAAGAACTGATAAAAGGCATCTTTATTGCCATTTTTTGGTGGAACTAATAAAAGTGGGTTAAGGTTTATAAAAAACCCTTCCTAGTTGTGAACCCATTGTGATATTAGAATCATTCCAAGGATTCCACCCAATGCTACCATTCCTCGGTGAATTGAAGATCGAATCACAAAAACCCATTCAATTGCCTCCAGTTGCTGAAACATCATTCGAAATCCTACGTTCTTCATTAGTTAGGGATTATTAATAAAAAACTAATATCTAAATATGAGGGTTTCATATTTTTATCTACCTAGTGAGGTAGGACTGTGTTTTCCTTTATAAGTTACTTTTTTTGGCATTTTTTGTTCAATTTGGGATTTCTTCTTTGATGACATCATCAATTTTTTATTGTTCATTCATTTTATACTATTTTTCTTTTAAATTATGAGGAAAACCCTTTTGATGATTTTTTTCTTTAATACTGATTTGGATATCATGTTTCAGTATTTTTACATTTTTTAATGGAATCAATTTTTTTATTCATTACATCTTCACACAAGCTTTATCTACAAGCATAATTTTGTCACTATTTTGAAATCATATAGAATGAACTGTAGATCATAGATAAACCATGTAAGATAATATTAATTCCACTATATAAACAATGGGGGGTTTGAATAATAAAATGACTAATTAATGTGAGAATTGACATAGCAAAAAAAATCTCAGTCTGATGATGGTGAAGAGAATTGACAAACGCTGATTTTATGTAATTCATATAAGGGAATGTAGTTATTTTAAATGATTTATAATGTTCAAGATTATGTTCTTTCATTAAAAAATTATTTCCTCTTATTTATTTTATTTTACTTTAATAGACTCCTTTGTAGGGGTGATAGATTATTTTTTTAATTTTCAATGGCTCTCTAATTTGAAAATTAGTACGAGGTTATATTTATTTTATTACGTTGTGATATTATTATTTAAGGGTGGTTTATATTTTTATCAATTTTTTCTTACTTTATCAATATATATACATGTAAATATATATCTTTTTGTATATTTTAATATATTTTCATAACATATATTTTAATGGTTTTTTATAATTATTTATTCGAAAATTATTGTTGTGGATTTCCAAATTATTAAGGGTTGATATTTATTTTCATTACAAATTATGTTTAAATGTGAATTTTTTACAATTATGTGCATTGTAAATTATATTTTTTGTATATGTATATATATATGATTAAACATGTATGGGATAAATATTCCAATGATTGGAGTGTTTTTCTTCCTTGTTTGTGATATGTCTTTTTGATGTGATTTTTTTCTTTATGCCATCTTCTTTGTGGACCTACCTAGAATTTCAAGGATGGGTCAATGTGTATTATATTTCCACCTTAGAAACCATTATATGGGTATATCTGATATGATGACCTCCCTATAATCCTTGTGATGGATCGGTGTGGTGATATGGCATCCCAAGAGTATTGATATGTTTACAAATATTTGATATACTATTAAGTTTAAATGTAATAATTCCCTTGGTCACTACATCACATGTTCCAAAAAATATAATAGAGGTTATAAAATTCTATATAATAGAAATTTGATTTTGGTATTCATTATTTTAGGTCTACATGTATTGGTTCCACACCTAGGAACCTATGATTACTATATTTGTATGAAAAAAATTTATTTATTATATTTTTTTATCAATACATTTTTATATCTTCTTATTGTTTGAATGAGTTTTTATTAATCTTTTTTTACCAAATAAGGGGTTCTTATTACTTTATAATTTCCTATATTATATATTTAGTTCTTTAGGGGATTTAGAAATAAATTTATGTGTGTCAAAAAATAGTTATTATTGTTATTTTTTCTTAAGACTCATCCACTATATCTTTTAATGACAATTGTCATCCTCATCAACAATATTTCTCGAACAATTTTTATTAAATGATGTTGAATGAAAAACATACCCCATATCTTTTAGGTTTCTTATACTAATCTAAGAAATAATAATCCTACGGATGACTACTTCTTAGAGTATTTCAATAAATAAAGTTTCATGTCAACAAGAAATGGATGATATGAATTTGACACAATGAAACTATTTGAAACATTCAAATGTTGTGTTTCCCTTATTTTAATTTTCTTTAACTTTCACCTTTGGAAAGAAATATTTTATATGTATTTATTTATATATATACAAAAATTAATTTTTATTAACTAATAAGATAGATATGAATTAAAATTGTATTCACACTAATCATTTGACTAATGAGTATGAATATGGAGGTAAATATTCCATCATTTTATCATGAGAGCATGCATACAACACTTCTAAAATACTTTGTTCTTGTTTACATTTCTTTTAATCATGAAAAATTAGTCTAGAAGAGTTGGAAGAACATTTTATTTATCATGAAACGTATCAGAGTTATAAAATTTTGTCTCAACATGGGGAAAAACTGAATATGGACACTGATTATGATGAAAGTGTGGTTTATGGATCGTTTGATATGAAGACTACTCTATATGATGATATCGATCAAATGTAATTAATGATACTTACGATTATAGAGGACCTTAAATATGTTTCAGGAGTTAATTTTATGTTCAAATAAACCATTTTACCCTTATTGTACTAAATACACAACACTAGAAGCTGTATTGAAGTTATATAATTTGAAAGCTAACTGTGGAGGGAGAAGTAGAAGATTTTCAGAACTAATTTTTCTTATTAATGATATGAATCCAGAATAAAATGAACTACCATTATGAGAATATAAATATATAATAACGGAATGTTCAATGGTAATGATATCTAAAAAATACATTCTTGCCCAAATAATTGCTTATTTTTTCACAAGGACAATAAATCACTCAAAAATACCCAATGTGTGGCACATATAGGTACAATACAAATGAATAAATTCCATCAAAATAAATAATATTATTTTTTCACACTATATTTTAGAATATTATTTAGATTTCAACAAACCATGAGAAAATTTTCATGGGATGCAGATACAATAATAATAGATTGGGACTAACATCATCCAGAATATTATCCCTAATAGAAGAAAATAGATAATGAGTATCCTAAATTTTTAAATGAGCCTTGAAATTTTATTCTCACATTATCTAAAGATGGAATAAATTATTTTGGGGTACAGGGTAGTGCTCAAAGTACACAAACCATCATGTTAGTAAGTTATATCTATGGTTATGCATGAAGTGTACATACATTATGTTGTCTCTACTTAAATATAGTATAAATAAACGTTGTAATGATATGGATATATATTTGGATATATTGATTATAGATATGAAATTGATGTTATATATCGGTGTTACAATGTATAATTCTTATATAGTGAAGAATTCACATTGAGGGACATGTTTTATAAGACGAAAAATCACTTCCCTGAATATGTAAATTTATCAAGTTGTAGTATTGAAGGGATTTTGGGGTTTACCATTTGTGAAAAAAGGAAAAACATAGTTTAGTTTAAACATCCATTGAATACCTAGTTTTTAGTAAACTGTATATTTTTACCTCGATGACAGAAATACTAATCCTGGAAAACAACATTCGATTGGAATATTAAACAAGGTACAAAACTGTCTATATTAATGGGAGACCACCTGTATCATAAACTAAAAGTCATAGAAACTTTTTTTCGATAAACCATTTTTGAAAATCCTTACAAAATCTGGATAGAATAAGAGATCAATTTTCATTGGATTACAATATTAGAATTAAATGTATCTAAATCTTTTTATTGATGTTAGGAATATTGAAAATAATGTTTTTGATAATGTTATTGTTATGTTACTAAATGTTCCTGATAAAATGAGTGATGATATCAAGTATAGTGTTGAATTTATTGAAATGGGGATAATCGAATATTGGTCACTAATAAAGGGTAATTGGTGGTATTTTCTTCCTCCATCTTCTGAAACTCTATCCATACAAGAAAATGTGTAATTTTTATTTTCCTTAATTGTGTAAAATCTCTCTAGGGGTATTTTTCATTATCAAAAATTTCATATCAATGAATAATTTCAAGATACAAGGACTAAAGTCACATGATTCCTACTCTTTGATGACCTATTTAATGCATGATTATTTCTATTGCATTCCTCCTAAAAATGTAAAATATACATTAACCAGACACTACTTCTTTTTCAAATCCATATGCAGAAAATTTATGGACCAAAAATATTTCCCATCATGAATAATGAAGTTTCTATCATATAATGTGTATTAGATATATTCTTCCCACCATCATTAATTCATATAATGGTTTACACTTGTATAGATATATTCAACTATGTGGTCTTGTCCATTATAGATGGATGTACCCTACTAAACGATATATGAAAATATAGAAAGGGTATGTAAAGAATCAATGTTGGCCAGAAGGTTTTATTGATTAATGATATATTATTGAAGATGATATAGAATTATATACTGATCACTTGTCATATGATGATAGTATCAACCTCATAGTGTATTATTATGTTGAATGCTTTATAGGTGAAGAGATTTATTAGAGAGGTGTCATTACAATTACCTTGATAGGGTGGGAGAAATAACCCCTTTAAATTTTGTATAATAGTGAATATGGTGATCTATACATTGAATCCTATAATAAAATTCATAGATATTTGAATCAATTAAGGGGTTGAAGAATGGATATAAATTACAGATAATAAATAGATTATGGGAGGGTTTTGAGAAATTTTTTTAAGTAGACATTTGAAAATTTGAATTCAATTTATGAATGACTACCACAGTTATCCAGGAGACTAAATGAAAATATTATATCTAGGATTTTTTTGGTAATAAATGGGTATAAAATCTGAAAAAAAGAACATGATGACTGAAGTACAATGAATCATTGTGTAGTTACACTTGTTGATGATGTTATGAAAATATCAGTTTCCTATGATATAAATTGAATTATGGAAAATATTTCATATTTTGGAATTATTGAATAAATATACATGTTATATTATACTACATTACAAGTGTTGATTTTAAATTGCAAATGGGTTAACAAAACAAGTACAGGGAATGTTTACAAAATGGGGTTCGTGAAGGTGAATTTTCGTATAGAATGGGAAAAATAAACTTTTTCATAATGGAATCACATGTATTGAAGATATTTTATATCTCTAATACAATTAATAATAAATTTTCATCTTTCTTTCTAGAAATGAAAAAAATTTGGTCAGAAAAAAATTCAATAATGGATGACCCTTTCATTCAGATATCACAATTAGTTCATTTCGGTCTCAATGGAGACAATGTTTTGTATGCTATAAGGGATCTCAAATAGTAGATTTAGATTCTCTATAAAAGAAAAAAATCCTTGAAAACTTCAAACAATTAAATATAGTTCAATGAGAATATAAAAGTTTTTTTTAATATACTATATTTTCCACATAATATTATATATTCTATACAATATTAATATAATCTATATTAAATTCATGTCGACTGATGTAGAAAATTCCTTCTATACATTATGATGTTACCAATACATTGTAAGAAAAAATATATTGGAGGAAACCCTTTGGAAATATGTAATAGAAAAGTTATGAAATCCTATATATATTTTATAGAAAAATTATGCAATAGAATATTGATTTAATTTTCATTATTTATTATAGTGTTTTTTATTTTAGATTATTTCTTTCCCCATATCCTTCCATTATAAGAATAACAAAAACTCTATATCAATTCAATAATAATGGTAATCTTGATTTTTTCATAGTAAAATAATTTTCCATTGAGTTAATGTATTTTTTTTTCAAATTTATTTTTAATTTAATTATTATTTGTATTGGTCATGTAATAATTGTACAGGTGGATTATTTTTTTCAGATTTGGTGTGTGTTTTCAGTACATCACTATTTTCTCCACAAAAATTACACATCATTATTCTCCCATAAATCTTTTCACCCATGAAAATTTTAAATTTATGGATTTCCTTCATGTTCCCTCCACTAATCAATTATAGAGGTAATATTGGTTTTTCCACTGAAAAATCATTATATGTAAAATTAATGTATTATTTAAAATTTATTTTAATTTCATTTTTTAGTAATAAACATATAATAATTGTTTTATTATACATGTAGATTTTTTTTTCAAGTTTATTTGGTTTGTTTGATGATCCTATTGTTGTGTTTTTAGTTCAATAAATAAATTAAATTATAACTGGGGTTCCATTTATAGTTAGGATTGATTTGATACTTTGTGATGTGTATGAATCATCGACACCACAATTAGTCACATGGTGTGATAGGTTTGACTCAAACTAATTATTTCTAACTAATTTTTACATTAATTATAGTAAAAAATTCCACTAACATAATCAATATGAAATAAATACTCATATTGTTTTGATAATGTACAAAAATTATCCACATGTCATTTTTTTCATTTAGGAACTAGGAGCACATCAATATGACATACGATTTTCTCTGTAAGTAAAAATGTTTTTTAATCAGTTTAAAATATATATTGTACACTTAATAGTGTCACAAACTGAGAACTGAGATAATGTGCTCAAATTTTTATGACAAATTTGGGAATTGACTCATAAATCATTTTCGATGTGTATGAATCGATCTCACAGAAGGCAGATTTACAATGTGATCTGTATGAGTCAGAATGTGTTTTTCAATTATAGATTTACATTTTAGTTAAAAAAGAATTTAATTACTAAAAATTCAGGAAAAAAATACATATTTTTTGGATAATTTATTAAAATAATTCATATGTCATTTGGGATGTGTAGCAATCATCTTTACATCCATTTATTTGACGGTGTGATTGGTATGATGGTAAGTGCATCTTTATTTGAAATTGACATCAATTTTAGTAATAAGGGAAATTGACCCACTCATCACTAAACAGTCACAATCATATTGTTTTAATATTTTATTAAAATGATTCATTTAACATTTAAGACATGTTGGATTTAGTCGGACCTCAATCTGATGCATGTCGTGCACAATATGACTCCAAAAGAATCTTTTTATTTAAAATTGAAATAAATTTTATTAAAAAGGAAAAAACCTATTGAAAACCAAGAAAACTCATTTATATTTTTTAAATACATTTTTAAAATGATTTATAAGTCATTTTTTATGTGTTGTAATTAGTTAAACTCAATATGATATAGGATATTTCCGATATGACTTAATGTGTTCGTTATGAGTTCAAAATTGTTATTTAAGTTCAAAATGAATCACTGAATGAAAACTGAGTAAAAAACATATATTTTATTAATAATTTATGAAAAATATTTATAATTAATTTATTAATCGTATCAATCGGTCTCACATCAAAATGATACATGATGTGATCCTTACAATTCATAGTGTGTGTTCAATTTTAATGTTACAATTGAGAAACAAAATTATGTGACGAACTCAGAACTAATAAAAAACATTAAAATTATATTTATACAATATTAAAATTATCTATAATTTATTTTTAACATGTAGGAATTAGTTTCACCTCAATAAAATGCACGGTTTGATAGGTATAACTTCGAGTGTTTCTTTTTATTTAATATTGTCCTAAATATTAGTAAAATAGAAAACTAGCCTACTCAAACGGAATAAAAAACATTCATATTGTTTTGGTAACTTTAATATAATTATCTATAAGTCATTTGTGATTTGTAGGTATCATCTTTACCTCATTCTAATACACAATGGAATAGGTACACCTCAAAGTCTCCATTAACAGTTTAAAATTGCCATTTTAGTTCAAAAAGATCCAATCATTGAAACCCATTAAAAAATTATTGGGTATTCATGATAATTTATGAAACCAATTCCTAATTCAATTAGGATATTTGGGAACTTTTATTATTTCAATCTGATACATTATGTTATTATAATGATTCAAAGTGTGTGTTTCCAGTTTAAAATGGCATGTTATTAAAAAGAGACAACTAACATTCATAATATATTGAGAATGACATAATATTAGTTTTTATATTTAAGGAAAAAATCCATATAACATTTGGGATGTGTAGGAATCATCCACACCCAAATATGACCAATGGGTTGACTGAAATGACTAAAAGCGTGTATTTTTATTTAAAATTTACTTTAATTTTAGTACAATGGAAAACTGACCTACTCGAAACCATGTAAACACATTAGGATTGTTTTTATACATTACTAAAATGTTCCCTAAGTTATTTTTCATTTTTAGTAATTACCCTTAAATTAATTGATACATGATGTTCTTGTTATTACTCAATGTGTATATTGTCAATTTAAAATTGAAATTTGAGTTCAAAAAGTTTTACTCACTAAAAACTAATCAAACATGTATGTCTTTTCTTTATAATTTATGAAAATGATTCACATGTAACATGTGTCATTTTGAAAATGGTTTCACATAAAACTGATATAGGATGTGATCAAAATGATTAAAATTTCACATTTTCAGTTTAAAATTATGTTTTAGTAAAAAATGAAATAAAAAATCTCCAAATTGAGAAAATACATTCAAATTGCTTTGATACATTATTGAAATAATCCAAAAACGTATTTGAAAAATTGTGGAATTAGACTCAACTGAACCCTACACATCGTGTATGCAGTATGACTATGTGGGCATCTTTTTATTTAAAATAAATAAGAATTTGATTAAAATTAACACTATCTATTAATATATTTCTTTATATAATTACTAAAATAAGAATTATTTTCTTATAAATATGTGGTATTTTTCTCATAAATGGGTTTTTTTGGAAATATCATTATTCGCGTTTTTCATTAAAAGTCACTCGAATATTTATATATTTTAATGTATGTAATAAATTACATTTATGTAATTTTATAATCCAATGATTTTAATGTCCATAATATAGAATTTTTTCTTGTATTTTTTTTGTATATTTAATTTTATTTAAATTATTTATTGGTACATTTCTTTGTTGATATTTGGTTTTTTATGGTTTTGCACTGTGTTGTTACAACACATTGCACAGATGATGCAGTGTACTATTACAGTACAATGTAGTATGACCCTTTATCAGTGTTTTTGTAAGCCCTGAGAAATGGGGCCTTTAACATCACTAAAGAAGAGTGCTGATAAATGAGGTGCTTTATCAACACTTCTAAATGGGTCAATAAAGGACCCATTTATCAGTGAATTTTTTTAGCTCTGATAAAGGACCCTTTATGAGTTATTTATTTTCCCTGATAAAAGATTAGGGATTTTAATATCGCTTAGGTGGCCAATGCTTCCCTATAACTGATAAAGTCTATTTTGAGTGATGTTAAAGGATTATTTTGTATTAGTCCATGAAAATATATTAATTCGCAGGAGTCAATGAAAAGATTGAATTTAATTTATATGGTATACCAGATGGTGATCCATCTATATTGGGTTTCCAACAAGTTCTTCCAATTGTTTTCACTGATTTAGTTATGTTGTTTCCTCCCTAAATAGATTATAGTCATTCATATAAGAATTTTTTTATTTATTGAAAATAAATTTAAATCAATTAGCTTTGATGATATATATTGTCTTGGGGTTATATTTTTATAATCAAAATTTAATTAATTAAAAAATATATAAATATAATCAATTTTACGATTCAAAATTCCATACATGGTTTTCGTATGATAGAGTCACTCTTAAAATATTGAATTTATAAATTTTGTTACATGCCTGATATGCACGAGTCCTTGTATCATCCATGAATTTTTTAACTCTCAAAACATGATCATTATAATAACTTATATAATGTGTAATCAAACCGTTATCCCCTTGCAATATCATACTTTCATCCTCTTGATGATAAATAATTGAAAACTATTCGACATAAAATTTCTTATTCAACTGATTTCATTTCTAATATCTATTTAATATTAAATCGTTTTCCCTGTATTTTGATAACATATATAATAGATAGTTATAAAACTATCTTTTATGATATGGAATCTCAATTATTACAAAATCATACAAATTATTCCAACATAATCATATCACATGAAATGAATAAAACCTATATCTAAATTGATTTGAAATGAAAAATATAAAAAACTCATTTTTAATTGTTATTATCCATTAATATTAGTATAGTACCATATATTCACTTTATATCAATTATTAAAATAATTAATTTAATAAATAAATCATCAAATTACATCATAATTATGAAATTAGTAACAACACTAAGAATTTTTAATACTATTAAAGGATGACTGTTATTAAATGTGTAAAATAATATTTTTCACATCCAATAAATTAAATAAATTTTACTATAATGATTTTTTTTAATAATATTTTTGATTTATTATTCGGAATGTGTATTTATATAAAGCTATTCAAATAAGAAATGTAAGGACTCTAACTTAAACATTTCATATTCAAGTAATTTTTAAATATTTCATTCCTACTGATATTTATTGGTTTAGAGTATTTGAAATTTATGTTGTAAATAATATATACCTAACCCTTAAATTACCTTGTGGACACTTCTCTTCAGTATCCAATTATTACACAATTTAAAACTATTAAAATGAAACATTTTTTCTTCTTATGACAATTCATTATATAATTCAACTTGAATTCTTATATTATCATACCTATCCATAAAAACCATGATTTTTTTAAAATACATGGGTTGAGACCAAAATTCTTTGTAAGGGATACAAAATAATACATTTTTAGACAATAATAAAACATTAAAACCAATGAAAAACTTTTTTATAAAAACATTCTGTTTATTCTGAAATGAAAAAAAATTACTTTTTAAAATATAACTATATTACAATTTGAAATCAAACTATTTATTTGAAAACTCATTAGAATGAATAGAAAATTCATATAGGTTCATTGGGACATCATCATTATTGAACGCTTATAGAACCATTATTAATTAGAATAACTAGACAACCAACATTAAATATAATTCTCTGGGTGAAAAATCACTACCCAATGCATTGAAGCATGATATAGGCACACCCATCATATAAGTTATAACATAATAAAAAATGGTCTATAATGCTGATACACCCTTCATAAATAATTTAAAAGGACCATATATTGAATATAAACCATGATAACTCATTTAAACCCATTTTAAAAACACTTTTGGATATAAAAATAGTATTTTCTCTTAAATTACTCTTTTTTAATATAAATTCCATAAACATAATAAATAAATAAAGTCATTGAAAGTAACTAAGAAAAAATACAAATGAAACATTATGTAATTGAAGTGTTATAATGGTTGTAAAATCCACTAATTCCAAATAATATAAAAGATATATTGATTTTGATTTATTAGAAAGGGTTGAAAGATGAACTATAAAACAATGTTATTAAAATAAATTCTATTATATTTAGTATGACTTGTCTCATCCATTCATCATCATCTTGAATAATGAAATTATTTTAATTTTATTCATTCATAGTATCTGTTTTCAAGTTATTTATGCTTATATTTAATTTAATAACATGTTATATAAAATTACATAATAAACTAATGTCACATTTTGAATTTTGTCAATATTCAGCTAATATGTCAGAAATGAATTAGGTATATTGACTATGGTAAAATATGAAACAATTAAATAATATCTAAAACAATATTAATCACATATTTTTATCTATTTTTAAAAATTATACTTTTAAATTCAAACATTAAATACGGTTATGAAAAATTATTTATGTTATAGCCCGGGAGAAGGTTGGTTGTACGTACACATGAGCTACATTTCAATTTTTGAAAGATATTTTTGGAAATAATGTAAGAATTTTTTTATCATTCCATAATAATTATTTTTTCATGAATATAATATTTACTATTTAAATATACTTTTATATATCATCAATGTGATTTATTGATAAAAAACAAATCACATCGCTTTATAAAGGCGACATTCCATATGTAGGAATGAAAGATATTTTCACATCTCAATTAAAGGGATTAAAGGAAGGTAAATGGTATATTATCATCAAATAATGATAAATATTTCATGAATATAAAATATTAAAATTATTATTATTATTATAAACAGACTTTATATTTGGTGATGGAAAATAAATTACATCGGTTCGCATGGAGGTAGTCTGTCATACACATGAATGATGGGTTTTCTTCCAATTCTATGGATGAGGATATATGTTATGAAATTATCATAATGAAATATGTATTTGGAGAATAATTGATTTACTATTTTATCATATTTTAACAATATCTAATGGAGTTTTATAAATAAATAAAACTAAAACATGTAATTAAAAGTATCTCTCCTTAATGTAAAACCTCAATTTGTTAACAATTTAAGACCACTGAGGTTCATATTATTCATAAAACATGGCTGATATTTTTTTTCATGTATTATAGGAACATATTTAATCTAGAAATCACCAAACTAATTTTGGTTTGAAGAGTGAAGGATTGAGAATAAGAGGCTCCCATTTACATAAGATTGGAGCGGTACTCTAAAAAATTATAAAAATATAAAATTAATATAAATAAATATTAAATTAAAAATTAATCAAAAATAAGTTATATAAAATATAGGATGAGTATGCATTGAAAAATCTATTTAATTTTTTTCCATTTTTAGTACACATTTTAAACTTATCATTTAGTTTTAACCCCCTTTTATCCCTTTTTAAACATACAACGACACTAAGGATTTCTACTCTTTGATGGTAAATATAGTTACTATAAATTAAAAAAACCTATAAATGAACCATATTTTTTATCATCAACAATATCCTAATAAATTGGATGAAAATAGGTTTTTAGTAATTTTATACCATTTAATGAAATATTATTTATTATAAAATACCAATAATGTAATTTTTTATAACTATTAATTTCAATGAATTTAATAATATAAAGATAAATGAAAAAATAATAATAATTTCACTATTTATATGGTAAAAATAGAATCACATAATAAATTTTTGGTAAGTATTATGGTCCTTTTGTAATCATTATCATATTATTTTTATCAATAATTATATGATTTACCCATTTCAATGGTAAAGAAATTAATAAGGACACTATTTATATAAAATAAATATAAAAGGGAATAATTTTCTAACTTTTTTCAAACTTATTCCAAATATAAGTCAATTTTTAAAAAATTTCAAAAATATAATTGGGTGAATTTAATTTGAATTCAATTCTAGAAAGTGAGATAAAAAAAACTTTTTCCTGAAAATATATGTTCTTAAGAATAAAATTGATCTTATACCAAAAAAAGATTTTTGTATGATTAAAATTAATTTATTTATATTATATATACTTAAATTTTACTTATTTTATTATAATATAAAATGAAAACCATAAGGGTTTTTAAAATGTAATGAAAATGATAATATTATGAAAATCAATATTTTTAACTATTCCTTGAAGAGTTAATCTTTTCAGAAAATTTAAAAAAACAATCTTACGTTAGTTATTACATGATGAAATCAAAATTTAGAATAACCTTTACCAGGAAATTTATTAAGTATATATGAAATTAATTATAATATCCACACATAATAAACAAGAAAAACGTTTTTTATGAAGACATATTTTGAAAGAATAAAATGACCCTAATAAAAATTAAGTAATTATTTATTAATAATTTGTCAGTAAATTTATACTGAGTTGTAAATTTCAATTTCTTTTATAAATCATATATTACTATTCATATCCTACTATTTTATACCTATGTTATAACAATCACATTTAAATAATAATATTTTAGTGTTCATTTATGCTCGGTGTTTTGTATCTTGTACACTACCAAACATAGTAATTCCTTATAATATATTAGGATACTACATCCCCCATTATAAAATGTTTCCTTTAAATTTAAACACAACCTTAGTAACCAAGAGTTATATTTTCAAAAATACATTTGTTTAATTCACACATTGTAAACAGTTTTAATAAAACATCCATTTTAAAATAGTGAAAGGGAAGTATGAAGGTATTGTGGAAAAACATAACTTGGTTTCCATTAAATAAATATATTTTTAATTGTGGAAACATGGACATGGTAATGAAAACTAACTCTAATGTAAATATAGAGAGTGGTAGAGAACATGGTCTAGATAAAGTTAACCATCACAAAACAATAAATCTATATATGTTAAAATACCACTTATTAATCAATAATAAAAATAAATGGGTATATTTTTTTATTTTGAGATCCTTTTCCTAGAGTAAAGAATTTATTTACTTGCTTTTCTAATAACATAAGAAAATATTCATTCGTGAAATTTTGAGCTTTATCCTTTTAATTAATTTCTACAACAATCTCAACATTTTCTCTAAATGACTAGTATTAAAGATGAATTTTCATTATTCATAAATCAGTAGTGTCAATATATAATAGATCAAATAATCTCTAAAATGGAAACTAGAATATTCCTAAAATCATTAATATATACCCCAAAAAATGTTTAATATATGATAATATGATTCTCAATATTAAAATCAATAAAATGTAGAAAAAATAAATTCGTTCTCAAAAATTCAATAGGAATACCAAAATTTCAACATATATAATTTAGAAATTAATTATAACTATAAATCCTCAAAAATTATTTCTCTCTGATCACATAGTCATTCAATATTATTTTAAACTTTTATATCAAAAGAACATGAATTAATCTTGAAGTCTCGCATAGAGAATTTGATTTCCATGATCACACAATCTCTAATATATTTGAATAATTTATAGAAATAAACCAATTCCCCATAAATCCACATTAAAATAATATATTCCAAAAAAAGAAAATTCAACCACTATTCCTAAAATAAAATTCCTTAATATTCAGTTCATCTTAATCTTATAATTCTCCCCAAAATTCTGTTAATGTTATTCGGAAAAAATCATCTTTTATCAACAAAATAAATTTCCAATCCATGGATATCAGTATGATACAAGAGTTTTTTCCAAAAATAAACATATCCTTTATTTATTAGACATTTTAAATAAATAAAAAAATATTTCATTGTATTCGAGACATCATGTAGGCTAGAGGTAGTAAATTCATTTATTTCTCCCTTCAATTATATGTTTAAACCTTAATGCCCAATAAGAAGTAATGGGTTATAGCACAACCAATGGGTTAACCTTTATATAATATGATAATACATATTACATTTCTTTGAATGTGAGAAACATCTTACAAATAACTACATTTTATTCAACATTTAATAATGTTTTTTAACCTCAAACCTAATCCCATACCTTTCATTTGAATTATAAAATGTAGAAACGCATAATTTACTCGACAAATTATTTAAAAAATTAATTTATATCTTGTCATTTTTCATTTCAACTCTATATGAAGAACTATTAAAACACAAAATAAAATAAATATATACCTTGATCATGGTTTTCATTATATTTTTGTTTCTTTTTGTTCATGTACATAGAATGTCAACACAATTAAATAATCCTTTAGAGATTCCACAAATTTCCTTGATTCTATTTTTCAAAAGAAAATCATATATTTTTTTAAGCATGGGAATGGATATAGTTTCAAAATATATTTTTTTATGAATTATAATTTCAAAACATTTGAAAAAAAATATTTTTCTAAAACATTCACGTTATGTTTTTTTGAAGCTTTAAATAAGTATAAATTTTAAAATAAAAAAAAATGATTCCAAAATATTATAAGTTAATAAAAATTTTAAATTTGAGACTTATTTTTCTCATTGATTTAGATTTTTAAAAGAATAATAGAGTTCTTGAAATACATATAATAACACAATATATTTTTTAATTATTATAGGATATTTCCCTTGTTAGGAAAGATGATAAAATTTGTAATTTAATATTAA
This sequence comes from Viscum album, assembly GCA_963277665.1. Classification (NCBI taxonomy): domain Eukaryota; kingdom Viridiplantae; phylum Streptophyta; class Magnoliopsida; order Santalales; family Viscaceae; genus Viscum; species Viscum album. The sequence goes on from OY728140.1 coordinate 662,849,350, forward strand.
ATTAAAACCCACCAATGAACCATTGTGGAATCTTTTTAATAGGTGATGTTTGATATTTCGTAAAATTATTTATAGGAAGTTTTTTTGCAGAAAAATTATCAATATCATATAGACAATTTTTCAATAATTCTTGCAATAAATCCCTTAGTAAGAGATAGAATGTTGTTTGGGATCCTACTCCTTGTTTTTTTAAATAATTTTCGTTGATCATAAAAAAATAAAAAATAGGTATTTTATTAAACAAATATATCAAGAATCATTAGAAATTATTAACAAAAAATCATAATATCCATAATTGTCTACAAAAGGTTTTGATACCAATCATAATGACGAGGTCTTAAACAATTAATATTATGTAACTATACAATTAAAATCAATTCATTGAATTTCTAAATACATTTATATATTTATAAATTTAGATAAATAGGTTATAAATCATATATATATAACTTTTAAATTAAAAATTGGACACTTGTATTTAGTATACTTTTTTTACAATATATAAAACTTTTAAAAGAAAATAATATTTCTTTTTATTTGAAATGTTCAAAAATTTCATCATAACATACTCATTTTTATTAAACATACATAAAACCTGGGATTTTTTATATAAAAATTGTATGAGAAAAATAATCAAATTAAGGTATACCAAATAATAAATCTTTTAATTAATAATAAATAATTGAAAACAATGAAAACACATTTCAAACAATCATAAATTTGTGTCTGAAAGTGAATCATTTTTCCTTTTAAAATTTCATTATATCACCTTTTTAAATTAATCTAGTTCCATGAATAATAATTATAAATACTAGATAATTCATTTATTTTACAAGGAATTTCATCATCATATATCCCTTATATATTCTTTATATGAATCATGAAAAATTATAAAAACTATATTTCTAACTTCTAATATAATTATCTTTAGGGAAAACTAATTACATAATTCATTAGAGCACTTTAATGTCTCACCCATCAGATAAGATATAATTGTATCACCCATTAGTTATAATGGGGAAAATCCCTTTTTAAATAATGTACATAGATAATGTAATAAATAAAAAATATTTAAAAATATTTCAATCCAGTGTGAAAAAACATTCAGATATCAAAATACCATTTTATTTTAAAAATGTATTTTAAAATCCTGAAAACACACACATAATAATAAAACATTTTTCTATTAAAATAACTATGAAAAATTTAAAGTAAACATAAAATATAAGAATAAAGATGATAGTGGGAAAATAAAATTATTTTTTAGAAGATAAAAAATACTTTTCTTTGGACTTTTGAGAAAAGGATTGAAAGTTAAACTTTAAAATATGTGTTTTAAGAGAAAGCCACTAACCATGAGACCAAATTGTATCATAAATTTTTTAGCATACAAAATAATAATTTTTTTTTAAATATACATTATTGATAGATTTTATTATGTTAATTTTTCCATTATTTTATTTAATACCATGTTATATTCAGTTACTTAATAAATTAAATTCGTATTTAGCGTTTTGATGATCTTCATCGCATATATAATAAAAGACTTTGTAAACTAGAATATGTTCAAATTATAATTTTTTATATAATATATAAATAATATTAATTAAATAATTATAATTTTTTTAATTAATTATATTTTCAAAACCAGCTGTTTAATATGATCAGAAAAAATGAATTATGCTACAATCGGTTGGATGACAGGCCGAATGTAAGCATGGGTGACTTTTCAATTTACAAAATATCATTATGGAAATAAGGTGACTATTATTTTATCATTAAATAACAATCATAATTTCCTCAATATAATATTACCCATTTAAATGTATATATATATATATATATTTTTATTTCCTATGTGATGTTGTGATGATAATTGAATCACATCACTTCATAGAAGTGGTTTTCCACACATATGCATGAATGACATCATATTTTTTCAGTGAAAGGAAAGTTAAGAAGGAGAATGATATATTATCATTTCATAATGAAAAATATTTAATTATTATAATATATAATAATTAATACCATCACTAGAAAAATTATTTAAATACAGTTATGAAAAATGAATTACATCAGCTCATGAGGTGGTAGTTCACCACACACATGAATAATAGTTTGTTTCATATTTTATTGAAGTGGATATTAGTATAGGATTAAAAACTATCAAAATAAAAAACTAATATATTTTGGAAATGGTATATATTATTTTTCTAAGGTTGAATAATATTTTATGGAGGTGGAAGAAGAAATAAAACTATGAAATGGATGGTAAACTATACGTGTTCTATGGAAAACATGTTTTTAAACCACATTAAGACCTATAATATTATAATTATGACTAAACCAAGACCCATATATTTATTTAGGGATTATATAGATGTATTTATTAACTAATTGTCTAAAACAAATTGATTTTAGGTGTGAATAATTAGGAAGAAGAGGTTCCCTTTCATATGAGAGATTAAGGGCACTCTTGGAATTTATCCAAATATTAAATTAATATAAAATATTTGTTTAAAAAAATGTCCCAAAATATATTTATATATAATATAGTATGTCTATGGTATGCAATACTCTAATAGTGTAATTTTGTTTGGCAATTTTAGGTTATAGTATTATCATGTCATTAGTTTTTAATCTCTTGTTAACCCTTTTTAAACATATTGCGCCAATGAATAATTTTTTTGAGGGATAGTAAAATTAAAAGAATTGGAACAATTTACATTAAGTGGAGAATTATTAGTATGATAAACCATATTATTATAAATTTTCAAAATTTGATGTTTTTATGTATTTTCTGTCATTTAATAAAGTATTACACATTATAACATATCAATAGTTTCGGTTTTTAGTATTATTCATTACTATGACATTAATAATATCAATATAACAATTAAAATTAAAAAATATATATTTATACATTAAAAATATGATTATTTAATATATATTATTAATATATGTCATTAATTATCTCAAAGTACATTATTGTTAATATTTTTAAGGTTAATTATTTTGGTTGTCTACATTAATGGAATAGTTCATGCAACTACTTGTATAAGTATTTAAGGAAATTATTTATGCACTAAAAAATAATAATGAATTACTCGTATGAATATAAATATATTTTATTTCATATTAAAATATATAATGGAACATATCTTCTATTTATGAAATCGTTAAAATATTACAGTTATTAAATATAAGAGTTTGAAAAGTTTTATTTCCCTTACCTAAAATACTATAATGTTCATAATGTCATCTAAATAGATATAAAATTCTATATGAGCTATCATGAGATAAATATGAAAAACATTAATCAACTAATAAAATTAATACATGTGTTATCAGTTTATTTTTATCTTTAATTACACGATTTAACCTTTACCACAATAACAAAAATTATTAAGGTAACTATTCATATTGAACAAAAATAAAAGCACCAATTTTATGAATTTGAACCAATAAATAAAAATATTAAATACATTTTGATAATTCAAGACACATATGTAGTAGAATTTTATTTAATATCAATCCCCAAAAATTCAAAAAAATCATTATTTAAGAATTTGTTTATTTAAGAAAAAAAATGTTCTCATACCAAAAAAAGGATTGAGTATGATTAAAAATTTATTATTTAAATTATATCTTATTAAATAATTATTATATTACTTTGAAATCAATTAAATATCATAATGTTCCTTCTTAATATACGAAAATGATAACATTAAAAAAACTTGTATTTTCATTATTCACTGAATAATTAACCTTATAGAAAATTCTCAAAAAATAATCCAAATTTAATTCATTATTTATGAAAAATAAATAAATTTTGGAAAATAAATTTTTTTGGTTTACCTGAAATTAATTATAATATTTAAAAATAAAAAAGAAGAAAAATTATTTTTTAAAAAAACATATTTTTTCTGAAAAAGATGTCTATTATAAAAATAATGTGATTATTTATTATTAATGTTTTAATAATTATTTATTTAGTATGAAATGTTTATTTATTTATTAAATTCTCTATTATAAATAATAACATTATATTTAAAGGATATCTTTAACTTTCAATCTTAAATAAAAATATTTTTTTATTAATTTAAACAAAATGTAATTTATCTTGTACACAATTGAACATATTAATTATTTTAATGTGTCAGGATGATAAGAAAAAAATTGATATGTTTTTATAAATTAAAAAATAAATTTCATTTCTATATTTTTATTAAAACGATTTTAGCATGGATTTTAGTACGTGTATTTGTTAAATTATAAGAATTTCATTTGTCACATGTGTCCTTTTATTATTTATGATAAATAGAGTGTTTATAATAATTATATACATTTGTTGAAATAATTTATTTAATTGTAATATAATTGGTTTAGAAGGATAAAATAACACTCATTAATGATACTATACTCTATATGGAAACCCATAACCATTATTAACCCGACAAGATAACTTGAAATAAAATAGATGTATAAAAATAAGAAACTACATATACAACATAATAAAACATTACTACTACTTTCTATTACATGATGGGTTTGACTAATACTAGAAATGGGGATCCATTAGACTATCATCTCTATGATTTAACAATGGGGCATGATTAACCACTCGATTATTGAGTTTGGTCCACCTACTTCCCATTGGTTTCCAGTGCCTTACAATTCTAAATGGAGGAATAAGTTAAGAGAAACATGTGTGGGATTATTCGTAATTTGAAATAAAGGCTATAATGATCAACATATCAAGGTAATATTCTCTTTATAAATCCATTACTATATACACAATAATTACATGAAATAACTAATATGTTTTTGAAGTATTATTTAATACTACTTCTAGTTGATACACTCATCGCTTGAATGAATGACATCATAATATATTTCATAATATGAAATACTAGTTATTAATGGTAACCCATGTTAATGATCACTTTAATGTAACTTCAAAGAAAATATAGTATTTGTGATATTGTGATATTAGGTAATATAATATTATTTAATCATATCATATGATTTGAAGTAAGAAGAGACATGTTTTCTTCTAAAATGCCACAAGATATTCCCACATTAACACATAAGATATAGCCGATATTCATTTAAAAAGAAGGAATTATGGAATTTGTTCTATAATATCCCCCTTACACTAAATCCATATATAGATTATGCCATTTCTCCAAATAATATATAATATAAAATAACTTGTGAAACTATATCCAATATTCTGTTTGGACATCTTCGAAAACCATTTTAAAAAATTTAGAATCATCTTAATTTTATATCAACTAATATTCAATACCATTAAAATACCCTTCCAAATCACTTTTGGATAAATTATAATAAAATTTTAGATATTTTATCTAATTCAAAATCAAAACCCATTTAGTCAAGGAAAATGATTTAGAACTCATTCCTTTGTGTCATTGATTCAAAACATGAATTAGAAAATTTATAAAATTTTTAAATGGCCATCCACTAGAGAATCACCAATGTGGAACAAGCAAAAAAGCTATCTTGTGAGGTCTCCATAAAGAACATAAATATATATACATGTGTCCACCAACTGTATCATTTTCAAGGATAAGTTTTTATATGATCATGTTTTCTAATACATCAATTGGTCCTGGGACATGAATTCCCTAATCTGATATATCTAACTCATAAATTCTTAATTAACGGATTATATATTGGTTAGGTTTATAAATACATCACATGGTATTCATCATTATGGACGACCACATCATATACCCTTCACCTCAATAAGAAATAAATTTTATGTGCTATATTAGTATGGTGTTACAATTCCCTAGCATTTGAAAATATAACAAACAAATTATATATTCTCCACACAATAAAATAAATCCTATCTCAATTGTTCTATATATAATCACATAATCAATAAAATTCCCAACAACCACCTGATTAACTAAGACTCAAGTATTTCATAAGATATTTATAAAAGAATAATGGTTATTATGATAGGTATATCTATAACCTAGGGTAGTAGAAACTAATAATACTATCCATTCACTCCTAATGTATAAAAGTAATATTTTATTACACTCTATATGGAATAATTCATTTGTGATATAGCACAAAAAATTAATTTTTAGACTCAAGAGGATATTATTTTTCCCAATAAAATAATAGTATTCATATTTCCCTTAATTTTTTATCATATCTTATAATAATCTGTGATGAACGTCCATTAGGTAGAAAAAAATTCATTCATTAGGAGGATAATCATAATTTCACATCTTGATAACTATATGAGCATGTACATATATATAACCAACTTGAATTATTGATGATGTAAATATTACATTTTTTATAACAATGATATATTTCATATTGTTGAACTCATTTTATAACAACTCTATTCTTTAATACAGACTAAAAAATGGTTTATTACAAAAAAATAACATTTCAAAACTCTTGGATTGATAGGTACAATGTCATGGTAAATTAGTAACATTGCATGAAAAAATAGGACATAAAATAAAACATCTTTATTAAAAACATCATTTACATGACCGCAACCTTCATTGGTACTTAACATTGCATGGGATAACCTTAGTACATACATAAGAAAAGGGTGAGATATAATGCCTAGTAAGGGAGTAAATAAGGCATATCATGAAGAATAAAAAACATTTTATTCAATAGGAATATCAATGGGGAATAATAGAAACATGAACAAAAATGAGTTATATAGCATGACTATCATAACATGGAGATGCATCAAAAACATTTAATATGTTATTAGCATGAGATAAGGCTCATTGAACATGGATAATGAGTAAACACTCATTTCACTTGAATTAGAATGAGTAAACCCTTACTTCACATAGAGTATAATGGTACTATTCATCACCTAGTGCATTGGATAACTATAAGGGCACACCGTTCTTAATCATTTCATTTCTTGAAAAAGTGTGCCACATGGATCATACATCATGGAATCATTCAACATCATAACCGTTTATAGGATTAAATAATGTGGAATAAATAAATATATATACCAATACATATGTATATATGAATACACTTGATATAGAAATGGTTAAGGTATTTACTACACAATGATATTGGAATAGATAATTGCGGTGCAATTTTGACAGCATAATAGCATGACATAAAAAATTCATAAAATGGTTGATGAGAGATAATTTTTTATCTCATCATATGTACATGAAATTTATAGTAAGGGGGTCATATAGATACATGTCTAAACAAGTGGAATTTCGAAATATATGGCGTAACATAATAAAGAAACTTGAAGAAAGAGGATAAATGGAATAACACTTATGGAATTTTGACAATATAATGGGTTTACATGACATAGATTAATGGGTGTGAAAGATGTATCTCATTATTATAACACAAATATTGTAGTATTGGGGAGGCACAAAATCATACCACAATATTTTTAATTGAATATATAGTGTCATAACAATATAAGGAATCTTAGATATAAATAAGTAAAAGATAAATGCGAGGATCCCTTACTTGGAAGTATGTGACTTCCAAAGCATGAGGTGAGAATTATTGAGATATTGGGGAACCGTGGGAGGATTTTAGGTAATAGGAGGGAATATTAGGGAGATTATACAAGGGGTTTTAGTGAAGACATGTGGGATAGTGGGTGGATTTATGTAGGAAAAGAGAGGGGAATTCATTAATATTTCACAAACATAGGTTTGGGAATCTATATAATTAAATATTGAAATACACAAACCAACCCCCTGTTTTTTCCAATTGTATATTACAAAGGTGATTGTAAAATATTATTTTCTACGTCCAATGGATGAAATTATTAAAATATTTTTCTTTCTTTTTTGGAGGTGAATAACACTCTCAATGAAATAATTTTAAAAAGATAAAATATTTTATATGTCTTGGAGGGTCCACTAAGGCACTATAAAATTAATAAAACAAATCTAAACTCACATTATTTTTAAGGTAAAACATATATTGGTCGATTATCCCTTTTATATGTTTTTATTACATCACTATTATGTCATTATCATATCATAAACACCATATTTTTTTAAACCATCTTTAGTTTTTACCAAGAAATTTGATTGTCTTAGAAAATTATGAAAAATTCACCATTAGATAATATCAATGTCCATAATCAAAAATTAAAATCAATATTATTAAATAATATTATAAAAATGTAAATTTATACTTAAAAATTAAAATTTATAAAAAATTCAGGTTTTATTGAAATAAAAAACAGATTTCAATCCATAATAATAATTACAATTACTTTCATAAAAATTATACGATCACTTATATTTTATAAAATATAATTTATTAATAATATTTTTTAAAATATTATTATTTTAAAAAATTAATTAATTAATAAGCATAGATTTCTTAATTGAATATTAACTAAAAATTGTATGTGTTCTTTAAAAATCATTTACAAAGTAATAATATTAAAATGTATGAATAATATTTATTACATAAAAATATAATGTACGTAATAATAGCTCTAGGGTCTTGTTACATAACCCCTTATAAAACCTATTTAAGACCTAAGTGTAAGGTGTGTGATGGTGACAGACTCTTGGAGATTCTCAAATAACATCGCTCTGGTGGTAATCTCTATTTACTTCCACATCTCCCATAGGAAGTTACGTTCAATCTTAATGTGTTGAATCTCAGGTTGGGCATGGTCAATGTGAATCCTAGTGATGATACCTTATTTCTAAGCTCTTAAAAGTGTGCTTCTCATGGATCAATTCTACAGGACGATGACATCACTTACTTTTTCTGAGTTAATTGGATTTTTACAGCCATATATTTATAAAAATCATGAGATCACTATTCAACAATTATATGAGCAATGATAAAAAAATAAAAAAATATTTTAAAATCCAAAAACATAAAAACAAGGAATTTAATATGTATTATATAACCATTTAACATAATAATACATTTAATTATATCAAGAGAAATTTTAATTAATAATTTTTGTGTCGTTGCACTATTCCCCACTTAAGAAATTTTTCCCTCGAAATTTTTTTCCCACACTAAAACAGATGTGGGTAAATCCACCTTATCACTTACACTTACTCCCACATTGCCTCTTCAATCATGTAGTTTCTCCAAAACACCTTGATGATGGGCATTTTCTTATTTCAATGATTTTTTTCTCTATTATCTATTATATTCACTAGTTTTTCATCATTGGATATTCCATTATCTAATGGTACCACTACTGGATTGAGTAAATGAGATGGGTCAGGTATATACTTCCTCAAGAGTGATACATGGAAAACATCATGTACTTGAGATAGGATTAGTTGGAGTGACTGTCGATATGCCACTACTCTAAGGCGATCAAGGTTCTCAAGAGGGTCGTTGTACTTTGGACTAAACAGTTCCTTCTTCCAAAATCTAATAACTCTCTTCCATGGTGATATGTTTATGAATACCATGTCTGAAACATCAAACTCTATGTATCTTCTTTAGTTGTTTCCATATATATTTTATTGACTCTGAGTAGCTTTAATTTTCTACTGGATAGTCTTATATTTATCCACCATTTTTTCGACCATTTCCAGACCAATGAGTTTTCACGCCCCAACTTCATCCCAACATGTTAGTGTTCTACACCTATTCCCATAAAGGATTTCATAATGTTCCATTTTTATTCTTGAGTTGAAACAATTATTGTAAGAGAACTCAAGCAGAGGAAGATGTTGACCCCATCCTCATTTGATGTCCATTGATCATGCACTCGAAATTTACACAATTTATTAGATAGTCTAATAAGATTGGCAATCCGTTTGAGAATTATAAGCAATAATAATGTTCTACTAAGTATTCAGAGCTTGTTGGATACTCTCCTAGAACAAAGAGGTGAATCTTGGTTCTCGATCAGATACAATCGATTGTGGAACTCCATGAAGCCTTACCACTTCTCCTATGAATATCCATTCCAATTGATCCAATGAGAAATCCTCTCGAATTTCATTGAATTGTGAAGTCTTTATAAAAGGTTCCACAATAACCCAAATAGTGTTTTTCTTTTGGATATCTTCTGAATTACGGTGACAATGTTCGTGGTGATGTTCTACCATTTCTATGCTGGGATGGGCAATGGTTGAATCATCCCCGTAGACATCTGCCTCTCAGCCTTCAGTTTCTGACACACTATGCACATTGATGTATATTCATTGATCGTCTTCTTCATGTTATACCACCAGGAATGTGATGAGAGAACTTGATCTATCTATGTGTTTCCTGGGTTCTTGGATAAATTTATAATTTTTTCTTCATAAAAAAGATCATTCTTTAGCTTTGTATTTTATAGAACATGTATTCTTATCCCAAATATCACAATTCCTTATTCAATAACATTGAACTTTTAAGCCTTCTCTTTTCTGATAGTTTCCACTTTCTTCTGAATTCCCATATCATCCTTTTGAAATTTCTTTAAACATTCCAAAAGAGACGGTTGATCAATCATTTTTTAAAGTTTTAATGATGTTCCATTATTTTGGATTCCCATGTCGATCTTTATTAAATTTAAGATGACTAAATCCTTTTCAATTCTCATCAATGATAGAATCAATTGGTCTTTTTAACATAGAGAATCTTCAATGTTGTTATCTTTCCTAGGGTGGTAATGGATTGAGTAGTCATATTCATTACTCATTTCTAACCATCTTCATTGGTTCAAGATAAACACTTTCGGTTTGAATATATACTTGTGGTTTTTGTGATCCTTATATAATTCAATCTTCTCTCAAAGAGGTAAATTTTAAAAATATTTAAAGAGAATATTACTACAGCCAACTCTAGATCATTTGATGGATATTTTTTCTCCTGAACATTCAATTTTATTGAATCATAGGAAATTATTTTGTCATTTTTCATCAACACCTATCCTAGGCCCTTTTTCAAAGCATCACCGAATACTGAAAAATGTTTTCCACTTGTGGGTAGTGTGAGAATGAGTATTGTGATAAGACTATTTTTCAACTACTTGAATCTCTATTCACATTCATCACACCAATAAAACATTAATCCCTTCTGAGTGTGCTTGGTAAAAGGGTTTGACACTCCTGAGAACATTATCACAAATAGGCGATAATATCTTGCTATTCATAGGAAGATACAGTTATACATCACCGATGATGGCCTTGGACATCCCTCAATTCCATTTTTCTTGCAGGGATCCAATGATATCCAATTTCTTATGATGATATTCCCTAAGAATGATTACTCCTTCAACTAGAATTCACACTTATTGTATGTTTCATAGAGACTCTCCTTTTTCCCGGTCTTTAGTACAGTGACTAGATTCCTCTCATACTCCTCAATGGTTTTAGAGTATATTAGAGTATCGCCTATAAAAACTACCACAAATTTGTTGAGGTAATATCTAATGAATCTATTCATCAACTCCATGAAGATTGCTGCAACATTAGTGAGTCTGAAAGGCATTACAAAAAATTCATAGATCTTGTACCTTTTACGAAAAGGGGTCTTGGGGATATCCTCCTTCTTCACCCATACATGGTAATATCCCGACTGCCGATCCAACTTGGAAAATCTATGTTCTCTACATAGATGATCAAACTAGTCCTCAATTCATGCTAGATGGTACTTGTTATTTATCATGATTTTTTTATGATCCTGATAATCAATGAAAAGGTAAATTGACCAATCCTTCTTCATGACAAAGAGAGATGATCTACCCCATGGTAAAGCATTCGAGCATATAAACCATTTATCCAGATTCTCCTGTAGTTGTTTCTTTAGATCCTCCATATCTACAATAACCATTATACATAAAGTCTTAAATATTGGAAAATCCCAAGGGTATAAGATCAACTTAATATTCAACATCTCTTCTAGGAGTAAGACCATACCAATCCTTGGGAAACAATTCAGCGAATTCTTTCACAATATGCACGTCTACAAATATGGTTTCTTCCTTATAATCAATCATCTCAACAGAATTCACATGCTCATAGGGAAGTAATGTTCATTCCTGAGATGATGGTGCTAAAGAATATTCATCCACATCCTTTTACTTTTATACATTAAGGGGTCAATTATCCATATAGAGAGTGATTTCTATCTCATGGATATTTATGTTGGCTCTATATAGAAAAAGAAAACTCATGCCAAGAATTACTCCACATTCCACAATAGAGAGTATGATGTGGTTCTATAGAAAGTTCAAACCACAAATTGTGATATGGGAGGAGTTATATTAATGGGATGCAATAATTTCCCCATTTTTTTTCTCACTGACATCTCTACATTCATGATTTGTGGTGGTGTTGGGATTATTCTACTAAACATTCAGTATATAAAAGATTGAGTAAAACTATAGATGATAACACTAACTTTCACTTTTAGATTCTTGTTCTACTATATTCTATATATACAAATGGATTAGTATCATAAAATATTAATAAATAAAGGGGAATCCAATGACATTGAAGGAATAACTTATAAATTAGATTTATTTCCTTACCATATGAATTTATAGGCTTCAACAGAGGTTATCCATGATCTACTTCCAAATAAATATCATTTGGGGATATATTTAATTACCATAATAATGGATCATACTAAACAAATGAATTTACAAAAGAACATCTCTTTGCAGTGTCAGACCAAGAGGGAAGCATGGATTGTTGTTGTGCACCAGTTCCCATTCGAGTTTATCTCAAAGCAGTGTTTTTGAGTTTTAACCCTAGATACATATGTGCCAGAGAAACCTCTACTAGTTCGTATCCTGAAAGGGATGTATTTTCATGATAAACCACTTACTCTATACTCACCAAATTTTTGGGATTTTATAATTAAAATTAGTCTTATCCCTATGGATTTTACTATGGTTTTCTAATAATAACCCAAAAAATAACTAAAACTATTCTTAGAAACCAATTATAACAACCTTTCTATTTATTACAAACTTAAACATGATTTATTATGCACATAATAAAATTTTTAGGATTAATTGTTCTAGTGTATTGGGATATTATGAATATTACATGTTAACTTCCAACATAAAATAAAAAATATTTATTGAAACAAATCTTTTACATGATTACAACATTCCTTCATACTTTGCATTGAATGGGATAACCTGAGGAGAAAAATAAGTAATGGGAAAGCTATAAACCCAATATGGTAGTAAAGAAATCCATAACATAGACAATACCTTATATTTTGGGAAATATGAATATATATTTATCATAAGAGAAATATGATGAAAAATATATGATATAGTACGATTATCATAACATAGAGATATAGCAAGAAAAATTAACATGATATTATAATGAGACAAGTCTCATTTCAAATGGAGAATTATTAAACCATAATCCCACATAAATTAGTATGAGGACACCCTTATTTCACATGGTTTTTCATGATTCTATTCATTACCCAATGCATTGGATCACTATAAGGGCACACCCTTCTTAATCATTTCATTTCATTTATAAGTGTTCCAAATGGATCATATTACATGCAATAATTCTAAATCACAAGTTATTACATGATTAAATAATGTTTAAGATATAAATTTAAGTAACATTAAATTAGTATACATTCCTAATGGTGAATAACCTTGTCAGAGAAATGGGTTTGGTTTTCACGACACAATGATTTTGTCTGTGAAATTCATGATACAATTTCGGTAGCATAATGGCGTGACATAAAAATTTATAAAAATGGTTGATTAGAGATAGATAAATATCTCATGATATGTAAAGGAAATATAATTTAAGGGCTCATATATATACGTGTCCCAACACATGGAATCTGGGAGTATAAAATGTAACATAATAAAGAAACATGAAGATAAAAGAGGAATATAACAACTCTTATTGAACTTCATCATGATAACAGGTGAAGATTTTTTTAGTGAATAGAAGTATTATATTGGGTGGTATAATATAGGAAAAGATATGATAATTATTTAATATTTCACAAAATTATGTTTTGGAAACAATATAATTAAATATTCAAAACCAAGAACCTACCCCTGGTTTTTTCCCATGGGTTTTTTCAAAAGGGAAGTGGAAATAATTATTTTATAGGGACAATAACTAAATTGATTAAAATATTAGGCTGATTATGTAAAGGTGATTCAAACTGTAATGTAAATCATTTAAAAAAGAAAAAAAATTATAAGTCAGGGAGGGTCCACCAAGGCACCATAAAATTAATCAAACCAATCTAAAATCAAATTTTTTTAGATAAAACATATATTGTCCGAGTATCCCTTTTATAGTATTTTATTACATCACTATTGAGTCATTATGATTTTAAAAATAGACATTATATATTTAAATGGTTTTTAATTTGTACCCAAAATTGTAATTGTCTAAGAATATTATTAAAAATACACCTTCATAAAATTTCAAAATTCCAAATACAATAACATCAATTTTATCTAAATAATTTTATCAATATTTGAATTTTTAATTTTAAAATGAAAAATGATTTTTAGAAAAAAAATAATTGGTTTTAACAAAAACAACTTTCTAACCTTATTAAAAATTACAATTGTATTCATAAAAATAACAAGATCATTTATATTTAATAAAAATAAATTTTGTGATAATATTTTTTTCAAATATTATTTAATTCAAAATCCATTAATTCATAAAAATAGATTTAGTAATTGAATATTAAATACAAATACTATTAGTTCATTAACACTCATTTACAAGGCAACAACCATAAAATGAATACATATTCTTTATTCTATAAAGAAATAATGCACATAACTATATTGATATGATCTTATTATATAACCCCTTTTAACACCCACATTAGACCAAATGGTAAGGTGTGAAATGGTGTTAGACTCATGGGGAGTCTTAGATAACATCACTTGAGAGGTAATCTCTATTAACTTCCACTTCTCTCGTAGGCAGTTCCGTTCAAGTATAACATGTTGTAGCTCAGATACAGGTTGGTTAATAGAGAAGCCGAGTTGTGCTACCTCCTTTATGATCTCGAAAAGATGGTATTTGTATGGAGTAATTATACTAGATGTGGAAATATCTCCCTTTGTCTGAGTAAATTGGATTTGTAAGAGGCCTATATTTATACTAATCAAGTGATTACTATTCAACAATTTTATTAGAAATAGAAACAATTATTAACAGTATTATAAAATCCAAAAATATAAATCCAAGGAAATGAATATGTTTTACATAACCATTTTACATAATAATATATTAATTTATATCAATAGGAATTTCATTAATAAAATTATTGGTTGTTACACATTTCTGAATACTTAAACAATCATATATAATCATTTGTAAAATATATCACATATGATAGAAAACTAGATCATCCTTATGTTTGCAACACTTTCATGGATTTTTTTAATTGACTATATATCTTTATAATTATTATTATATATCCATTTGAAATCCTAATAAAAACATCCAAATAAATAAATTAGTGAATATTTTTTAAAGAAATAATTTTTTAATAAGGGATAGACTTTGTAATTGTAGTCATCATGATGAAATCCCAGTACATATTAAATGTCTTTAACATTACAATACAAATTCTTATGATGTTAATAAATTCATTTTTCTACTTAAACATTTTATTTATTAGTAAATATAATTTCGAAACCCCTTCAGTGAAAAAATTTCCTAAAGATTTTATATAACTATATAAACTATACATTACTATTTTTTCATAATGTCTTATCAGATAACGGGATATTCACATGGAAATTTGTTTTGTATTATATTCTATTTATTGATTTTAATCTGATCAGAATAAAAAATATACTCTAAATTGAAACATAGATACTATATTGTTTTTTAAATATCATACTATGATTAAACCCATTATCTAGTAAATTACACTTATATCCTTTTACTAATAATAATTAACAAATAAACGGTTAATCAATGTATCTTATATTATATTGAATGTGTTTTGGGAAATTGTATGGATGTGAATATTATTGTTTTAAAAAAATTAATTATATTTATCTATGATTAATGTAATCATTGTCATTAAAATATTCAATGTATTAAATCTTTACAAGAATGAAAACTGTAATCAATACCCACCTTCCAATTGTTTTAAAAAATTGTATATTTAGAACACCTATAAAACATATTAATTTTATTAAAAACCATTAGAAGAATGAATTATTTATTTCTAAAACACTAATAGATAACATGGAATATCAATGGAGTTACACTAAACCCTTTTGGTATATCTTATAATTCCATCTTACCAAATCATTTCTCATTTGTTTTAGATTTTACCATTAGGAATTAATGACCTTAACTATCAATGACCAACTATAGTTAACATCAATCCAGGAACCCATTATAACCCATGAAAATGGATGAGATGAATTCCATATCTAAATAATATGGAAATCATTACATTAGAACCATACATAGAGTATAAGGAATGATTTTCCGTGATAAAATTGAAAAATCATTACATTTCCGCTTATAAGTACAATATGACCACTCTTTATGTCAAAGGATCACACATGTAAATTATCTAGGTTCATTAATAAAATAGATCGGAAAGAGGAAAAATAATATTAAAAAATCAAGAAACATATGGAAAACTAATCCAATTCAATCGTTATCACAATATATCAATTCCAATTAGATATATGTACTGTGATAAACCCTAGAATACCAATATAGTTTTTTTAAAATGGAATAAAACAAAAGTAAAATAAAATATCACAAAATTCTAACAATAACCCAACCCCATGTGTAATAATGAATATCACGTGCTTAAAATCCACCACCAGGCTAGAACTAGTGACCTGAGATAAACTACCACATCTAGAAATAAATAGAATTGTACTAGAAATTTATATATTCAAGTGAAAAAATATCATTAGGTAACCTCCCCTTACCGACACATAAAAATATAATTATAAAAATTCATGCTCATTTGAGAGTAAAAAAATTAGAATAATGTTTTTATTTACATTAAAATTAGTAAAATGAAATCAAAATTTTAATCATTTTTTCCTATAGTTTCATTGGCTAACAATTAAAAAAATGTTTTAAAAAAAATAGAAATTATTTTATAGGTAATTTAAGAATGAATTTCAAAACCTTGATTTATTTGTAAATCATTCAATAATTTCTTTTTAAATAACATGAAGATGCGGTAAAAGAATAATATGAACCATTGAATTAAGGAAAAGTATTTTCATTATAGAAATTGTTTAAAAATAATTTAAAAAGAGTAATAAAATTGAAGGTAAATGAATGGGAATAAAATAACAAATTCCCCAATAACTCCCACTAATATAAATTTTTTTAATCATGATGTATGAAAAATAACTAATAATATCTTCTAATAATAGTAGTGAATGAAAACTGTAAATAAATTATTATAAGATTAACTCATTTAATGACCAGTGGAAAAAATTAAATAATAATATCAAAACAAAAAAAACAAGAAATAGATAATAGAAAGGGATAAATACTAAGGGATTTAGTCAATGACTCCCGAGAATCCTCAAACACATGGTCTTCAAACAATAATATCTGGCCATGATCATATATAACATTTAATAGATATTTACTAATAAGGATAACTACATCATCTACCAGTGGTAAAAAATTAATTCCCTAATATTTTTTAGTTAGTATTTTATAATTTTTGAAATTTTTCGTAAACAAAATCCTTCTAAAGTTAACCCTCATAGGAAAAAAATTAAGGAAGGGAGAGAATAAAACATAGAGTGCCACCTTTTGTAGGCCATTGTTCAGCTACAAACACAAAGGTTAAAAATTATATCATATTTTAGTAATTCATCTCGATAAAAATAGAGGATCAAGAGATAGGTTAAAAATTTACAATGTAATTCCATGACATAAAATGTAATAAAAAATCATCCAACAAAGTATCTATAATTTGAAACTAATACAAGGATTCTCCCTGTAAGTACCCCAATGAATGTCCTAAGGTAGTAACACAAAAACTGCACCAAGTTAAAAAATTGTAATTTCAATCATGGCCATAATGTCTTTCAATTATGATAAAAATTAACTCTTATACACATAGAGTGAAAATAACATGTGTACTCAGTAGGATCATACCCATAGTCTACTGGGAGCATGGGGAAATAGAACACCAATATACCAATTTGCAAATAATAGAATAAAAAACCAATCCATATCAAACAAACAATACCATCCTTACCGAGGAACACTATCCTTATATTGAATCAAAATAATATAAGATAATAAAAAAATAAGTAGATAACCAAAGATTAATTTCCCACTAGATTTAAACTGTTACACCCAGACATCCTACATCATAGAACTCCCATCTCTTTTTTAGTAATCCAACATAAAGACCCATAGTCCATCTAATCACAAATTTCATGTCGATGAATGGTATATTACATCACATCCTATCCTGAAAAACATGTGACCCCACATCATATCTCAACTACTATCATAACTAGAATAGTTGTACAATAATAGCTTGATGAACATCAACCTCATACGTTCCACCTGCCATGAACAACCCAAACTAAGAACCACATCATCCCTTCATATAATGCATCCATGAATTACTGATAATCTATAATCCTTCAATGAATGTTTATCGAAAAATGTTTAGGAATAGAGTATAGTGAAGTGGGTTTTACAATCCATCCTCCATCACTATCTAGATGTTAGAAAAAACACCCAAAAAAACATTATGGAATTAGTGAAAAGTGATAGAAACATGTTGGGTGACTATAGAAATAAGAAATTAAATTACATATATATAATACACACACAAAAATGACTAACCATTGGGTTCCCGAAAATTATTCCATCCCAATTCTATACCTAACCATGAATCCTCGCAACCTTTTGCACTTTCACTACCACCTCTAAATTAATTCCTCAACATAATAAAAATACAAATACCATGATTCATTTCATATTTATTTTGAATTTAATAGGATTTACATATTTATCAATTAATAAACAATTTCATTACTCCATACAATCAATTTAAAATTATACAAAACCCCCTTATGCTACACAATATATTTCAAATTATGTGTTCATAAATATTCCAACCCACTATCCATCACAGTTTCATCTTTATCATTTAATATAATTATTATAAGGAAACTAGAGTATCTTTAGACAACAAAACAAAAACATAGCATACTGATTTCCAAAAACACCAAATCACCTCATTTTCGAATTGAAACCATTTCCTCATCACAACTGAAACATATCACAACCATAAAGCACAATGACATCCCATTAAAACCACCAAACCAAAACACAAAATTTAAAAAACCACAAATTCCACATATCGTATTTTATATTAAATAATGGTATTTCAAATTAAGTAATTATTCTCAATGAGTGTATGTCACCAACAAGAACATTAATAAGAAATAAGATATATGATCTTATACAAAATCATGTGTGGTGAGTTATGGAAAAAACCACACATGGAATCCTAATTTATTATTTTCATAAATATAAAAAACAAAATATAATCAATGTATTGTATAAGAAAAATCATCCTTTTTGAATTAGTAGAAAAAATGTTACATCACTATAAGTAACCCTTATTAATGTATATAGACATGACATAATTTTTTATGAATACTTAAAACATTACAAAAATATATTCTCTAAGAAAGTAATAGGATATTTCCATTAGAAACATGGAAACATAAACACTGTTACATAAATGAGATCCATCGCCTCTCACTAGGTTCATTATGAGTACAGTCCTATTTAGACATATTAAACAGAATAAATTTATTCACAATGTTGGGGAAGGAATGATAGAAATGGGTTAACTTAGATGATTATTAAGGCCAAATAAGGGAGACATCTAAGCATAAGAATCATCATATGATTACGACAATTTGATGAAAACATTTGAAAAAATCACCTTTCAAATAAAAGATGACAAACATAAATCAAGTTATAAAGACTAAAATTTCAAAAGTCATCAATTGAAGGTAAATAATAAACATAATACATGAAATCATAACATACGAATAAAACATGGAATTATAGAAAACACGTAAAAATATAATTTGATTTCACTAGTTGCCAAAGAATCGCTTCCAAGTCCATCTTAGTAGTACGAGTTCACTCACCAAGTCATCTTATTTAGTCAAGGATTACTCACATGTCCATTTTAGTAGCATGATTTCACTCCTAATAGCATCCTGGAAGCCATGGTTCCCTCCCATGGACATATTTATCGTAAAGGTTCTCTCCCAAGACTATCTTTGTCTATCCCATAAGATAATAATAGTTAACAAATAAATTCGAGGGATATATAGGTCCCAACCATATCATAATGAAATCATACATACATGTTCCACAAAATCATAACAAATATTCATTGCATAACCCAAGAAATGAAATGGGTATCACAAACATATAATCATATCAGAACATGTGAAAAAATATTTAGGTTTCATAATCATTTCATAAAAATAATATATTTTGAAAAAATAAATATCATAAACATTCTACTATCAAAACATAAAAAATATATAGAAATAATTTGAATGGAATGATTGAACCTTTTCCTCGAAAGGAAAGAGTAACTATAATAAATACTATCTTAGATGGGAATGATTTTTTAAAGATCATAGGAAAATATATTTTTAGGAAAATATACTTCTTATTTGAAAAAATATTTTTAAATCATAATAACATTTGAAAACTATATTCTTTGAAAAAATAAATAAAAATTTATAAATTATTATTGAAAACATCTTGATAATATTATTCCATGAAACTTATAAAGATGTGTGAGAACTATTTGAAAACTGTTTTCCATGTGAACTTATATAACATTATTAAAACCCTTTTGAAACATAAACCACATTAAAGAAATATCATTAAAGGTATATATTGAAATTCATAAATTTAATAATAATAATAATAGAATACATTCCTGACTATTATATACACTACTCAAAATTAAAGTGTAGTGAACATGTTAGGTATCCCACATATATAAAAAGTGAGATGTAATTCACATACCTTTTGTCTTGACTCTCGTTGTACTCATTAAATAATCCTATATGATAAATATAAATTCATTATAAATCTATCATAGAATCATATTATTACTTATAATACCAGATATACTTTTATTATGGAGTTATTTTACTCTCTTGTCCAACATTCTATTTTAAGGATTCTCTTCAGGTAATATCCTCTCCTTTTCACATGTGTCTAAATTTGTTATATCGTTGATCCGAATACATAAATAATGACTTCCATAATATAAACCATGAATTATATATAATTTATATTCATTATATATTTATTATAATAATCCATACATTGTAGAAGTATGAAGGAAAATAAATTTTTCTGGTAGTTGGTAGGACGTACGTACACATGTTTTCTCTTTATGAATAATTTCCAATTTGAAAAAAATAATGAAAAATAAATATTTGTATATATATAATAATTATATTATCTGTATTATATCTTACGTATTATTTATATTCTCCAAACCCAATGTTAATACATTCCATGTAGTTTAGGAATGAATCACATAGAATAATATATAATTATATCCATTTATATAGTTAATCAAGTTCATATCGTAGTGTTTTTTACATAGCTTAATTGCATATCCCGAATTCTATAGATCCTAATAAATTCCAAACAAGTACTTAATCATAGTATTCCCCACCAAAGTTCACATGGTTCCTATGACTTGTAAAATAGAGGATATTTTTATAAATATTAGGACTAAGCATAATACATATTGAATAACTTCTATGAAATACATCATAATTCATACATCACATCTAAAAACCCTTACCAAATCAGACTCAATTTCTTTTTTAACATATAATAAGTTATAAGAAACGTATTACTTTTTCAGGATAAATCTTATCCCATATTGTATCAACATATATTTTACATTTAAAAAAAATAAATAAATGGGTTTCCTTTAAGAAAATTATTATAACGTGAAAACTTTTTTTTATAATATTCCAATTATTTCTCCTGAAAATCCATGGAAATAATAATTCATAAAATCATATTTTAAAAACCAACCTATGATGAATATCTATTAAATAAATCTAAAATATAAACAATTTAATAAAAATCAATCGCCACTATTTAAATAAAAATAAAAAACATAAAATGAACTAAATCAGTATAATAATAGATTAAAAAATATAAAGTACAACCCTAATTAAAAAATTACTTTTTCATAGAATAGGTATTTTATCTTCTCATAAATCATTATTAAATAAAATAATATTTCTCTAGGAAATTTATTTTTGACAATTAGTTTAAGTATTTTTTACAAAAAAATTGAGATATTTAATTGATTCAAAAATTAACTTTTACAAAAAAATTAAGAATATTTCATCATATGATTATTTAAATGTTTCAAGAAATAATTTATAATAAGAAAACCATTAATTATTTAAGTTTGAAATCTTATTCAAGGATATAGATAAATTAATCCACTAAAATCATAGCCTATGTGTTATTACTAACCTATTATGTGACACAAAACAAATCCTCAATAATTATAAGTATAATCATGAAAATCAGGGAATGAAATTAAAATTTAACTAAATCTGAATGAAACACCAAGATTCATATGAAAATTAATTAAAAAATTAATCTCCTCCTATCAATTTGAATGAAATTCATATGTGGACATGTAATTATAACCAATATCATATGAGATATGGATGATAAAGTATTTGAAAAACTAATAGGGTTAGGGTGACAGAGAGACGTGAGAGGGGGTGGGGTGGGGGTGGGGTATTTCTACTACCCCTAATGTGATACATCTATAATGAGACATTAAATACCCATTGAATTTTATTTAAGTTTTTTTTTAAATTATTATATTTTTTCTTTTAATTTTTATATTTTTATATTTTGCATTGTGTGTACAGTTCCTACTCTATCCCTAGAGTTTAATTATAATACCTGGGATTCCTTCCCAAAAAATATGGAATTAACAAAAGGGACCTCTTGTGAGACTAAAAATTATCCCTAATGGCCAATATTTTTTTTTTGTGTGTGCGTTATTCTAACTCAAACACAACAATAGAAAAATATTTGACTCTCACTCATAATGCATTAGCTTTGGAGAAGCATGCTTAATTTTGGGGTTCTAATTAAGAATGAACCTAAATGAAATGTGAACCGAGTTGAAAAAGAAATTATTATTTTAAATTTCTAGTATCACTTTTCGAGGTGTATTATTATACTTCCTTTAAAGAACAATTTCTTTATTATGGACCCCAAAAATCAAACATATGAAGTGCCTCTAAACTTTTAGATGGGTATTTTTTGATTACATTTTTTAAAACCCAACCTTCTTTGGCATTTAACACAACCTTATGAAATATGGGTCTCCTCTAATACCATTTTTTATTCATATCACACCATAAAAAATTACACACATATGCCACTTATTAGTCTAATAACTTCCCCTATATTTCAATAATTGTTCCTTCAAATTATTTTATCCTCGCTCAGAAGAAAACCAATATTATTCTTATGAGGTTAGACATCCTGACCCAACTCCAAGGAAATAAAATATAACTATGATGTTCTAATAATTTTGTACAACACATTTAAATTTTTATATTTATTTCCCTAATAAAATAATCTTCTATAAAATAGCATGATTCATACACACAAAAAACTAAAAAATCCCAGATACATTTTCTTAATACAAATATACATTTTTTAAATCATATGTTGAATTTGTGGTTATAAATAGTTGTAACTAATTTAATAAATATATAAATATGTTAAAATAATGTTCATTTTTAATAGTAATTCATTAATAAAATATAATTTGTCTATCTAAATAACTAATACGATTACCTTATGCTAAACAATGATTTTTTTTAAATTACTTATTTATGAAAATTATTTTATGAAACAAAATATTTGGGTAATATAAAAAAAATTGTATGAAATAATAATAATTTTTTTCTTTTTAAAATAATTCTTTATATAAAAACTATTTCCAGTATATCTTATATTTATATTTAGAAGTAAAATTCCTAAAAATTAGAATTTTAATTCGATAAATTGATCAAAAAATAATCATTTATCATTTCAGTATTTTATATTATGATAATTGATTGGGATTCTTTTAAAATGTCTAATTTTAGGTTAATTGTAAAAAATATATTTTTTGTTAAAACCATAACATTTTTGACCCTATCACGACTGAATAATTACATAAAACTTTTGTAATTTTTTTATTTGACCTATATTGAATTTATGAAATAAAATGATTTATTTTAAAATTGGGGGTTCAATTTTGAAGCCCCATGTTTATCATTTTAAAACATAAGTAATCTTTTAATATAATTAATTTGCATCCACCGTTTTCTTTTAATAAGGATTTTACAATACATAATTAAATTTCATATTTATTTTTAATATATATAACTCTTTTATATTGATAATTCTCTATTGAATTAAACATATATCTACGAACATGATTTTTTTTTATAAATATATTTTTCAGTAAAAAAAGTATACTTTTTCTAGAAATTGATTTAGATATATTGTCTGTTCTAATATTAAAATTATTTTTTGTCAAATTTTATAATTTTATTTGAAAAATTGTTTCAATATATGAAATTGTGATTTTCATGTTATATAACATGGGTATTTTAAAAATGATTCAAAATTGTTTTTTGACGGATAATAAAATAGTTACAACAGTTAAGGTAAATTATTATAAAAGGATTTTATCTGAGGATAAAAGTGATAATACATGCTAAAAACACTACAAAAAATTATAATTTTTGGAATGGATTGATAGATACGTATCTCATATCCATTTCATTAAACATTGGATTCTATAATCCAAATAAAACATGTGTTTCTTTTATTGTATAGGTTTATTTTTTCAAAAATAACATTTATTACACTTTTAAAAGGGGCCATACACTACCCATAAATTGGCACTCTAAAAATCAATTACCTATTGAAACAATTAATAATTACTAATTTTATTATATCTGTATCCAGTTTTAACTCCATTATACATGGAAAAGACACAAATCATTCATCTACAAGATATACTCAAGGATAAGGTTCAAACACTCAACTTGGTTACTAATCAATTATTAACTATATCATCTCTATATTCCTCCCCTAAATATAAGTACTCATTATAGAATAACTGAAGTAGATTTACTATTATAATAAACTACCATTATCTAAATTTTTTAGCCATTTTCACCCATTCCTCTTTCAAAAATTGAATATTAATCGTGCGTAAGTGCATAATACCTCCTCCATGAAGTGACATATACCTTTTTACAAAACAGACACATATGAATTATTATAAAATGGAATTTAAGGAATATATATGATGTTTATAATAGGTTTAATTTTTTAAATGAATTTAATTCTAACTCTATTTCACTCTATGGAAAACAATTTGATTCATGTGATCAAGTGGACTACCACATCCACAATGTATTCTATTCTACAATCCATTAACATGTTATATGACTAATATAAAATTAATTTTTTATTATCATAAACACCATATTAAGGGCTTCGGGGGAACCCAACATGGCATCATGACATAATCAAAAACCGAGCCACCATACTCAGATCGAGAAAAACAACTCTTTCAAAACTAAGAAAAAAGGCCTCGACCCAGTTATATACCCATGAATAACATTTTCCACATACTCATTACTTCTCAGAATGTTGTCTCATGCATGAATGCACAGGCCTTGAACTAATGGAAATTCCATACCAACTCAAAAATCAGAATTTTAATATCAATTATAGGTGAAAACTCAAGATATAACCTCCTCTAGAGAACCCCTTAGTATATGAAATCATTACAAATTACCTTAAATGAAAACCACAGTTCCAAAAGGAAAACATTTCCACAAACAGGAATCCACAAAGAAATAAATTCAACAATATAACACAAGAATATTTCAAGATGACGATTCTCGTTCCAACCTCAGTGATGTGATTTTATCCTCAACATTTTTTACATGATCCTAATGTTTTCTTATTTAAATATATAAAGAGTCCTCAAAAAAATATTCTATAGCTTGAATTAACTTTAATAAAAAATCCGTTGCATTCTAAATTACAAAAAGTCATCGTCAAATTTTTGTAATGTTCTTTAGCATCAAGCATAGATTGTGAATAATCATGATTATTTTGCGAATAGAAAAAACTAAGAGATACAGATCAGTATCTCCGTGTCCATCGCATGCTCCTTCATTAAAGGCCTACCATCAAACACTATGAAACAGAAAAACATGAGACCACAAAAAATCACTAAAAATAGAATCACATAATAAACTTCACCAATTTATGAAGTTCACGTTGCATATCATCCATGTCGTCACCACAACATAGAGCGAACACGAACCCAAAATCACAAACATGGAAACACCAAATGAAAGCCATAACCACATCATATCACTGCCCTATTGATCTCACCCGAATACCACCTCGAATCTCCCCACCTGCTTATACATAACACAACACCATTGAGCTTACCCTCTATTAGGACTGGCTGGAAAACGGATGGCCGTAGTTACCGCACCCAAATGAAGCCCTACCTAGCGATTACAGAAGAGAGGATACATGCCAACAATATGTGGGAAATGAAAAGAAAATAGTGCCCTTAAAATCACCTTGAAGCCTCCCTGGGAAGAGGAACTACAGATCCCGGAGAAGAATGCCGGGGAGATTCCATAGTTGACTTGAGGCATAGAGAAGATAGGCAGCGACATGGGAAATCATAATCGTGTCGTCGCACATTACGGGCTCATCTCCATATATTTCTTCATTTCCATTACCATGTTTTATATATAGTACTAAAATATATTTTATTATTATATAAGATAATAACTAAAAAATTTGAAATTAATAAGATTATGAATGGATAAAAATACATTAATGACCATTATAATGTTATCTGAAAATACTATTAAGTTAACTGTACTTTGTTCAATATAAATTCTCTTCCCAGAAATCAATAAAATAGTTTCAATCAAAAAATTTGATAAATAAATAACATAAATAATATGATTTAAATATCAATTGTTATTTATAAATGATGAACTTTTAATCTTATAAATAGGTTGAATAACACAATTATAAGACATATATATAATGACTGAAATGTTTGATGTTGATAATAAACAATATCTAACTAAATTAGTTTGAGTGGTTCTTTAGTGGTAAACCCCACAATCATGCATCCAAATGTATATGGTTTAAATCATGACAAGCTACATTAGAAGATTTATGGTGCAAGTTGTGATGTTGGAATGATGTGGGAAGGTGGTGATGCAAAAATGATGCATGATGTGTGATGTGGCCATGAATATGAAGGGATAAAATGTGGTTTCTATACATAAATTTTTTTTAAAAAAATACTAACTAACTAATGAAAGTATAACGGAGGATTATAATTAAAGATTATAGATCATAATATGAAACACCATGAGTTTTGATAAATTGTTATTATTTTGAATTAATTTAATTTCTTTAATGGATTGTATTAAATAAAACACTACATACACATTTTATTATAGAAAAAAATCACCATATGTTTATATTATAGGTAAATCTATATTATAATGGTGTTTTATAAAACAGTAGCTTAGTTTTCAATACATACTACATTAAGTTATAACAATACCTTGATATATTATTAATATTTTTATTCAATGACGATCGATATAAAAGATTTGTTAAACATAGTTATATGAATAGTAATAACTAATATTCAAATAACATGTCAAATGGTGTTATATAAGGAAACTATATTATTAATAAAATACATAAATATTGGTCATGTTTTAATTTGTTTCAAAAATATTGTTTTCCAAAATAATATTGAATATGATTTTTTGTAAACAACAGAAAATTCCATTATTTAATAATTTTGAAGATCATTTTGATAACAAAAAAATATTTAATTAAAAATTTCAACATTATTATAGGGTGGAATTGCATGATTTTTAGGAAAATTTACATTTTTTATCAATAGTGATAAATACAGAATTATAAATTAAAACTTTTTTCCATTAAATTATTTTTAAATAAAAAAATATTTTTAATTGGTTAATATTTAGTTAAATTTAATGTTTTTAATACATTTATTTCAGGGAAATAAATTTATAATGAAATTTAATATAAAATCCTTTTAAACTCTTGATCATTTTCCCTCTAAAAACCCACTTTCTTTCACATTCTGCATGATTAATGTTAAATTAATTTTTCAAAAATATGTGTATATAATTAATAATAATTTATTATATATTTATAATATTTATATTTTATATTTTCAATTTTAAAATAATTCAAACTTATTTTTTTACAAAAATGAATAGTGAATGTTATAAAATTTATTTTCTTTAGTTAAGTTGAAAATGGGTTTCCTAGGGGTTAAGTTAAAAAAATGGAAATAGTAAAATATAAAATTTTATAAAAACTATTTAATGGAAATATTTCAACCATTAAACCAATTTATTTCTATAAATTTCCACATTGGAATCTTTTAATATAAAAAACATGGCATAACTTATTTCTTTTCAGAAATACCATGTCTATTCTATCCCCAACTAATAAAAGGCCACCCATCTCCAATATTATTAACAACTTCAAACAAATTTTTTTAGGACAATGAATTCCCAAATCAATTCCCATAATCACTCCACTAATCCTAAAATCATTATTTTGGGTATAAATTCATCAATTTACAGATTTTTGTGAATATCAAAGGAGGATACTCAAAGAATAAGTAACGTTCTTCAACAATCATTTTTTTATATCTTTGTAAACCCCCTTAAATTATTATTATATCATGATTATATATTATAATATGAATATTTAATATAGTTAAATGTTTTTATGTTAATTTAATGACCTAAAAACGTCTTCACTTTCATAAAATGGGTTACAAAATCATTGTTCGAGTATATGGTGGATTGTCACATCGCAAATTGATGTCTTCAATTTATTGAATAACACATATTGAGGTTGGAAATAATTATGGTTATATTATATATATATGATATATAAGATATTATTTATGTTATTATTATAATATAATTGTCATATCATACATACACTTATATTTTCCTTCATGTGAGATTATAATAATGTCGTTCATGTGTATGGCGGACATTCACCTCATGAAGTGATGTGATTCATTAATTCATTAAATGGATGTTATTAAGGATGTTCTAAATAAAAATATGTGATATATATATATATAAATAATTTTCCAATTTTAAAATCTAATTTACCTTTGTTTCTATCAATTCGATAATGAAATGAAACTAACATTCATCTGTACATACGACCAACTGTCTCCCAGAATTGTTTATTTCATTTTCCATTAGTATATATTATGGATAACCAGAAATAAAATTATACTTAATATATATTATATTTATATCATGGTTAAAATAATTTTTAGGATGTATCCATGATTAATATAATAGATCCAAAATTTAAAAATCACATTATATACGAAAAATAATGTGGTTATTAACTGAAAATGCTACATTATCGAGGTATTTTTAATAAATGGTTAATAAAATTACCTATTTAAATAATATATGGTTTGATATATAATTATGATTCTGTAATAAATTTATAATAAACATATATTTATTTTAAATTTGGTTTTAATTATTATACTGGAAGCCAATACTTTGGTTAAGATATATCCATCTCACTTTTTACTTCTCTAAGACACATTCCATATTCACCATCCATTTATTTTTTGTGATGAATATAAACACAATGAATTTATATTATTATTCCTATCATAAAAAAAGTTTTAGTTTAAATATCAATTTTATTATCTCTAATTCACGGGGTTTATGGTTTATATGTTGACAAATTGTTAAGGGATTATTGTCTTCACATTCATTTAATGAGACATTTGTTATGTTATGAACCTTCATTCTTTTATTAAGTTTATTTAAATACACATGAACATTTAATATCAGTTGTATATTTTTTCATATGGTAGTTTATGTTTCATTTAATTATATACAGTCTTGGGTCTAATGTTTTAATGTTTGCAAAGTGGTATGAATTTATTTTAGAATATCATTGTTTATCTGGATTTTTTATAATTATGATTCCAATGATCAAATAATATGATATGTATCTCAAAAAAATATTTATTTATATTATACTATGGTTATTTCATTAAAACAAAATTTTTCATTTCTCTCTTCTATTTATGTACCAAAGGGTTCAAAAAGATTTGTTTAACAAAAATTTCATTTTCAGTTAAAAAACATTTATTTTAAATGACATGTTATTTCTAAATATATTTTAAAAATTTTATTAAAAATATATTTAAAATGAATTATTATTTTATTTTTTACCCATGTATTATATTTAAAAATTATTTAAAATAAATCCTTTTTACATTTTTAGAAAAATTTCTCATTTAGATGTTTCTAAAAATGTAAAGGAGAATATTATTTTAAAATGTTATAAATGAGTGAAAATTCCGATCTTTGAGGTGAATATTTTTTTGAATATTAAATTATATATTTTAAAGGTTATATTAAAAGAAATAGATTTTGAAAATTTAAAATGTTTTTAAAATCCTTTTTTAGGTGAAAAGGATAATTTCCTAATGAAGCATTTTCAATGATTTTAACATATTACATTGTCAGTTTGATGTTAATTTTAAAAGAATGGATTTTTCAAATTATTTCATGATATAAAAATGATTTTAATGAAATTGTTTCCCCAGGAAAATGATTTAACTTATTTTTAATTATAAATTTATTATTTTTCATGTTTATTATCTAAAAATATGATTTTCGAAATGTTTTATTTTTAAAAATTGATTTTTAATGAAATGTACTTTTACAAAATAATTTATTTAAATGATCATTAATAATTATTTTCTATAATGTTGATATACCTTTATTTTATATATATATTATTATGGTTGTGATCAAATAATATTATTATTACTCTTTCTCTAAATTTTATATGATTGTGATGATTAATATTTATCAAACTCATTTCTCTTAAATGGGTTATACCATGATAAAATTATCACAAAACCCTCATATTTTTCATGCATTATTCTATAAAACATTGATGAAATTATTTTAAAACCTATTTATTTTCCATTATTTATGATATGATGAAATGCTTATGAACCACATTTCATTTCATATTTTTGCGTATGAAGAATGGTTTATAATCATATGGAATAATATGATTCATTTTTGATTTTTTGTTAGTGGTTATGTTATAACTTGGGATTGTTGTTATGTTATAACCAAATATGGGGTTACATTATGTCAAAAAAACATATGGGACCTATATCTCTCAATAACTAATTGGGTAAAGATTTATATTTAATAAGATAGACAATAATGGAATGGCGAGTGAACCCATATTAGAAAGGAAAGGATGAAATTAGAAATAGAAACTATTTAGTAAGACATGGATTGAATGGGGAGTGAACCTAGTTCAGTAATTCTTGGCTGGATTAGGGAGTAAACCTTGTTCAGTAAAAGAATCTGTCAACTATGAAGACTTGATATCAAGCATTGACTAACATGGAAATAATCATATATGTTCATGTGTGTGCCAAATATTTTTTTCATTATGATAATGTTACGATATTATAGATCTTGTTCTCTTATTTCCACATGACTCATGTCATAAAAACTACTAATAATTATTACATGATACAAGACTGTGATCTTTTATATACAGGGTATACATTTCAAATGTTATTTTTATGTTCTCATTCCATTATTATCATGTTATGATTATATATCTCTTTGGTTTTCTATTTATTAAGCATATGAGATTACCCTTTTTTATATTTACTTTCTCCATGTTATGGAGAAATGTAATATGTATGATATTTCAAAAAAGTTTTATAGTTATGATGAATGTAGTGGGAGATGAATTATCTCTATAATAGGGAATTTTCTATTTTGATAGAATTAAAAATGTAATAATCTATTATAATTCAAATTTTTTTGGGTAATTTATTGAATATTAATTTAAATAGACATTATATTCATGTATAAAAATACAGGGTTTCTATTTTAGGTATTAATGAAAAGGTTCAATTATCCTTTGAAAACCTGGATGATAATACTTTTTTGATACCCCAATGGTTATTTTTTGGATATGTCTAGGGATATAACGAAATATCATACTAAGGATGATTTATAGTATATTAAAATGTCTAGGAACTGCGGTAAAAGTCATGGAAAGTGATTTATAATAAATTACATCAGTATTGGGATATAACAACTGGATTAGGATCTAGAAAAATGGTACCTTGGGGTAATATATATTAAAAGGTTATACTTAGATGGAATTGATCATCATCTATATGATAAATTTGGGCCTCACAACATACTAGGTATGACACTCTATGGAGAAATGAATTTAAAATTTTCAAAAATCATTATGAAACAACATAAAGTATTTAAACAGATAATGACTCTAAATGATTTAGATTAAATCTAATGTCTAGTTTCTTTAATATGATGTGTCTTGATTTATTACACCTCTTTTTTTAGACAATGTGGTTTTCCACTATTATTATTATAATTGATTGTAGTATTCTTTTGGATTTAACCAATGGCAGGAACATATGGAATCATTTTAATGCTGAGTGAGATAGGAAATGCACCGACTATCCTCTTAAGCATCCAAATGTTATGGGATTTGGAATGATAAATCTCATTTCCATACTCACATAACATTATAAATATATTAATCATGTTTTACTTCCCAACAAACAAAAAATGGAATCCAATTATGTTGACTCCTTCATGAGATAAGAACCACCTTCCTTTTATGGAACCATCGATCATCAATTAGTTTAAAAATAAATTATATCAAATGAAAATATATTTTCCATTATCTATTGTTTAGAAAAAGAAAAATTCATTTTCCCTATATTTTTTGGATGGATAAGGAAAAAAATGTTGGAGTCTCATCAATAATAAATGGAAACATGATAAAATAAAATCCATAGACTGGGGTGAGTTCATTGTCTTATTTTTCAATAAGAAATTTCCTCATATTTTCCATAAAAAAATAGAGATAGAGGTATTTTATTTAAAGAACAATGATAATGAAATCACATTAATAAGGGAGGAAAATTTTACATGGAATATGAGGTACTCTTATGGTATTATCTTCAATCGAAAAATAAAGGTTGAGTGATTTATTAGAGTCTTAAAACCAAGTATATTAATTTAGTTCTCCACAAGAGACTTCATTAGAATTTAAGATATTGTTATATGTACTATCAATATATAAATGGATGTTGTAATTACGTACCAATATCATGGTCTTGACAAGAAATGGAATATGGGATTTGATGTAAAATAATATAAACAATGACAAAAAAGATAGGATTTCTTTTTTTTCAAAGTGATAGAAGAATCGTGGAGATTGTTTATTAAGGGTACGAGTAAATTTAATATGTGGGAAAGTTAAGCTCATTAGACAATTGATTTCCAATGTTATATGAAGATGTTAAATTACAATGTGAATAGAGAGAAAAATGTATAGAATAATCCATCGGAACTCCAGTGTTTCTAGTGCCATTAGTATTTAAATTATATAAATTAATTACCTAATCGAAGGACTAATGAGCATGATAAACAATGAAAACCTATAGAAAAAGGAAAAATGGAATTCATATTCAATAATAGTTGATTTTTTGAATATTGATAATTATGGCCACACTTACCCTACCATAATTAGTTTCAAATTTCATGTTTGAATATTTAATAATGAGCCATACAAAAATATTGTTTTTAAAATTCATGTGATTATCTCCCAATACATGGATTTTGGAATAGTGAAACTATATTTGGTATTATATTAGGATCAGGATGAACTCAAGCATCTAATAAATGTTTTTATAATATAAGAGCAAAAAAAACGAATAAATGATGGACTATTATATAAAAGTGTATATGTATCCATGGAGGAATAAATTATGATATATAGATATCATCAAGGGTTTATGAGTTTAATGTATATAATATGTTCAATTTCAAAAACACCCCTTTTCAGGTTTTATATTATGGGATATTATCAAGATTAATGTTATTATAAGAATGACTTCTGGAAATGAAATCTTTTGGTACTTTATATAGTTTCAATGTCATTTAAAGTAGAATTATAATAAACTATGTGGAAATATTTTTAAATGTTCTATAAATAATTATGGTTTATATTTTATTTGATGTTGATAAAATGATTGGTTTTATTTTATATCCTTATAAAGTCACCACACTTTATTAATGTTGGAGAAGATTTATCTTTGAATATTCTTTCCAGAATATGAATTAAGAAACTAGTAAGGTTTCATAGAGTACCACATTGAAATATTTTTTCAGAATAAAGATTTTACCTCCAATTTTGGTAAAAGTTTTATGAAATATCTCAATATAGAGGTGAATTATAACACTAATTATTATACTTTGATAGATTTTCCATTTGATTGAATAATTGAAACCATATTGGATATGGTAAAATCTTAATATATGGATTTGAAAGCTAGTTTGGACCAACACGTTCCTCGAGTTGAATTTTTTTATAGTAATATAATTTATTTTTTAATTCATATATATCATTTTAAATCTCATTATAGAATAAATTGTATAACTCCAATATACTGTAATGGTGTTATAGAAATAAAGCTAATGTTACCTGAGAAAACTGTTGATAACATAGAGCAATTTATTTTCATTTTGAATATTATAATTAAAGACATTATTTTAAAAATTTATTGATGGTGTTTTTAATAATTTTATTTTTATTAAAAGTTTATTCTATTAATTTCTCTATGAAATAAAGAATGTAAAACTAAGACATAGGTATATTTTTCTAATAGAAATACTTAAACCTATCAGGATAGTAGCTTATTATTTCAATCGAAAAAATCTTAGGATTAATATTTTTCCCATGTATCTGAAATGATGAAGTAAATACATAAAAATTCATATTTAATAATAACAAAGGTCATAAAGTGTGAGAAATATATTTCTTCTGAGGAAAATATGGTGGAGATTATGGATCATATATATAGATGGTTTTACAAACAAATACCACTCTCTTAGTTACTATTTAGTGTTGAAAACAAATTCTTAAGGAAGATATGTGTGAACATGTAGATGTAATGAGGTTGAATTATCCTTAACTTTTGGTACCATTGTTATCAGTATCTAGGTCCAAATTTATTTAAGACGAGTGGAAGTAGAATGTTACACCCTATTTTTTATGAATTCTTATAATTTTGTAGTAAATTAAATTTCATTAATGGATTTTGTTACATGAAACATCAATTAAATATTATGTTAAAATAATGAAAAGGTAAGTCATTTATGATACACAAAACCAATTTAGTCTTTCACTATAGACAATAATGTCTTAGATTGTGTTACACGAAACACCATGTTTTATAAAAAACAAGATATATAATTACAATAATTTTTTAAACACGAATGTTATAACCAATCAATTAAAAATATTTATATGAATATTAAAAAATATTTTTCGAAAAATAATTATAAATATTGTATTTAAATAAAAAAATGTTAATAAATTACGTAATTTTCGGTAGCGTCTATATTAAAAAAACTATTTTCTAAATAGAAATTATGTATTTTTTTGAAAAATAATAAATTTAACTTTTAAAAAAATAAAATTAATTCTATAAAATAATATTTATTTTTTAATTCATAATTTTAATGTTATCTAATCTTAAATTTTCTATTTTTTTCTAAAAAGTTTCATTTATTGTTGAGTAGTCAAGAATACTAAATTTTATGTGAAAACTGCCTTTTAATTTTATTTACACGCAAAGATAAAATATTTTTTTAACTTTTATTTAATTATAATTATATAAATTATAAAACTATTAATCCAATTAACCTAATTGAAATAAATTATTGATTGAAAATTTGTGTGAAATCGTTCTAAATTTTTGATCATTTCTCATTAAAACCCCACTATCTCATTGCATTTTTTTACATTAGTTTTGAAAAACAAATTATCACTTCATTGTATTGAATTAGTAAAAATATATTAAACATTTAGATTAAGAAATATGTGTAATGTATAATATTTCCAACATAATATTTTACCAAAAACAGTTAATGAAATGAAAATTAATTACCATGGTTAACGTAAAAATTGGTTTACTATGGGTCTAAAAAAGGATGGGTTAAAAATAACCAATAAAAATGTATGAAAACTATTTGATGAATATATTTCCTATCATTACACATATTATTATTGAAAATGGATCATTTTGGACACCGTGACATCCAAAATTTTGGTTCACTCAATTATTTTCACAAACACCAATTGTGTCCTCTCCCCCACTTAAAAAAAGACACCCCAATTATCCTCCTCTTCCAACATGAACACCACATTGGATTAGTCATAACCTACCCAAATAGATTCATAAAATACCATCCATAAATATATAAGTTTTTTTATATAAATTACATTCTTGGAAAGATTTTACTTGAAACCTAATGAAGTTACACAAATAATAGGTAACATTCATCAATGTTTGTTTTTGGATTTTTCTTTCATCCTTCATCCCCTTAAATCCTTATTATATTATTATTATAAAATAAAATAAAAACACACACACATATTTTTCATTTTTATTCAATGAACTTATAAATCTCCACTTCTATCAAATGTGTTATGAAATAATCGTTCTTGTGTATGGTGGAGTACCGCCTGGCGAACTGATAATGCTTGTTTCTCCATTACTACATCATGAAGAAGAAAATAATAATGTTTATATTATTTATATATGAAATATATGAAATATTTTATTTTATTATTATTTTCTTAAATAACAAAATACACATACATTAATATTTTCTATATCCTTTAAATGTGATGACATCATTCAAGTATGTGGCGGACTACCACCTCACGAAGTGATATTATTCATTCATAGTTTAAATGGAATCTATTGAAGATGGGTGTAATGAAAATATTTTATTTAAATGAAATAAATAATATCCATTAATTTCAATTTACCAATTACCTTTGTTTTTTTCAATTTGAAAAGAAAATCAACACATTGTGCATGTATTCGTATGACCTATAATCTCTATACATGGTGTATTTCATTTTACACCACTGTTTTTTGGGTTTATAAAAATACATATATATTTAATAACTATTATATTTGTATCATGGATAAAATTATTAATATTATGGAATCATGATCTTCATAGTAGGACTATCAATTATAAAATCTAAACATATATGACAAGAAAAGTAAGTATTACATGAAAATGTGACATTAAAATGAAATTGTTAATAAATGTTCAATTATAGGAAATAATGGAATCATAAATTGTATGATATATAATATTATGGTTTTGAAATAGATTTATTATAAACATATTATTATTATACTGGAGGTTCAATCAAGTTAAATTGAATTCAAGACTTACAGTAAGTGATTTTTGTCTTAGTTTCTACTTCTGTGAGACACATGTAGTATTCACCACCCATTTCTTTTATGTTTTGTATATAATGAATTTGAATGTATATATGATGATAATAATTCAGAATATTGGATTATATTTACCCATTTTACTATATCCCAATTACGGGGGGTAGAGGGATTCACGATTCGAAACAGAACAAATCAATAGGGGAGTTTTCTCCCAATTTTTGTTCTTTGCACCATATCTTATGTTATGAACCTATATTAACTTATACTCTATATATAAATCCAATTTGACATATAATATCATGAATTTATTTATCCTTATTATGTTTTTAGTTTTATTTAACATTATTCCTTCATTAGGTTTATTTTTCAATGATTTTAATGTGGGAAGAGTTTCTAGCATCCTCATCATTTATCTAGATTTTTTTGAATTATGATTCTAATGATTAAATATTATGATATATATCTAAATATTCAAATAAATTTCATTCTCCTCAAGTTATATTATGAGGAAAAAATTTCATTTCATTTTCTTCTCTTCATGTTCTCAAGTGTTAAAAAAGAACATTTGTATGACAAATAACCTTTTAGATGATATATAATTTTTTATCCTAAAACCATTATTTTTAAAATTTATAATTTTTTAAAGAATTAATGAAAGTGATATAAATAAGATATTTTTAAACATTTTTTACCTTAAAAAAAATTAAAATCAAACATTATATTATTTTAAAAAACAGTGTTTGTTTTGATTTTAGACAAAATGTGGAAGAATATTTTTTTAACCAGTATGAAATTAAAAACTACTACTTCATCAGAAAAAGTAGTATTTTTTTATAATTACTTTATAATTTTTCATGAATATTATAAAAAATGGCTTTTCAAAAAAATTATGTTTTGAAAATAGTATTTTAAGGGGAAATGGTATTTTTCTCAAGAAATATTCTCAATGTTTTTGAAATATTCCTTTGTAATTTTTCAGATTAATTTTCAAACAAAAGGATTTTAAATTTGTTTTAGGTTTTATTAAAATTGAATGAATTTTTTTCCACATGATATTTTCTGAAATATTTTTATTTATTTATTTATTGTTTTTCTTGTTTATTTACAAAATAAGGGACATATATAATGTTTTATCCCTTCAAAATGATTTACAAACAAAATATATTTAAGTAAATAAATTTTTAGAATGATATATCGAAAATAATTTTCTATCAAATATTACATCTATTTATATTACATATGATTTAATGGTTTTATTATCCAAGGAAACCATTTTTATTATTTCTCTATATTTTTTCTATTTATGATGAAAATAAATTCATGTAATGCATTCCTCTTCCATGGTTTATACGAGGATAAAATTGTTATGAAAAAATATTCTATTACACAGTTTATACTATGATGAAATGATAAAAGGATTATGAAATTCATATATTTTTCCATGGGTTATGGTATCATGAAATGTTTATGAAACCTTTTTGATTCCATTTATTTTGATATGATGAATGTTTTCTAATATTGTGGATACAAATATTTGAATTTCATCATGTAATGATTTTTACATTACAACCAATGACAATGGTTATGTTATAAACAATTATAGTGGTGATATTATATCTATGTATGGTGGTTATATTAAAAAATAGTATATTGGGTCATATATCTCTCTCAAATTAATTAGGTAACAATTTATATATCATGAGAATGAAAAAAATAGAGGAGGTAGTGAACTCAATTCAGTACGAGATGTATGAAATGGAGATTGAAACTGATTCAGTCAGACAATCCTCAAAGAGGGATGGATCCTAGTTTAGCAAGACATTACTAAAATATGGGGGGAACTCGTTTCCTTATGAAGGAGATGGATATATAAGGGAACTTAGATTTTAATTGATTTTTTCGACTATAATAGCCATGAAATTGAGCCTTGACTAATGTGAAAATTGATTTCTATGTTTATGTGTATTGAAAATATTCCATGGATTATACAAATCATTGATCTCATGTATCGTGTTATTATATTTATTTATTATTTATGTATTATAAAATACCATTATTTATGACATGTTTCAAAATTATGGTTTTTATATGCAGGTTATCCTTCAGAATTTTTTAGTTCACATTCTCAATCCCTTATGCCCATGTTATGGTTACATATATCCCTTCTCCACCCTTAATGAGCATCTGATCTCACCAGTTTTTTGTGTCATTTTCTAAGGTTATAAAGAAATTTATTGTGTATTCTATGTATAATAAGGATTTATATTAGTGGGGAATGTATTTGGATATGATGCAGCTCACCTTTTTTACTTGTGATTATATTTCTATGTTTCCAAAGGCATTGATCTAGTATGGTCTCCTTGTGGGTATTAGTTTAATGTATTGAATATTTATCCATGAAATATGTAGTATCCATGTTGGAAAATACTAGGTTAATATATATCAAATATGAATTAGATATTAAAACATGTTAATAATTTATTTCAATTTATGATACAAGAGATTAAATAACTTTTGGTGAAGTTAAGAGTAAAGGTAGAAGGTTTTCATGACTCATCTTTTTTAGATGAGTCATAATTAATCCTTTTAAAATGTATATTTATAATTCAGATTAATTATTTTCTATAATTATATTATAATTCTTTCACTCCTTATTTTAGATGTAATTATCTAGCACCCTAAAATTTTAAAATAATTACTCTATGTTTAGTAGCATATACGACATGAAACAATGAGTTAAACATACAATGAAATTAAATAATGTTTAATATATAATAAATAATTGATCTGTGATCGAATTATAATCACTGGAACTAATAAACCAAATGTTTTCTAAAAAAATTGAAACCCAGAAATGATTATTTTAAAATAGAATTATAGATAAAAGTGTGATGAAATGTTATAAATGGATCATATATGACATCATATTAATTTATCGGATTCAGGTATAGAATTATAATAAATTTACACATATTATATAGTAAGATAGATTAGTTTCATTGAAATTTAAACACGATGTAAGGGTTTTATGTTACATTTTCATTATTTTTGGGGATGTTTTTGAGTAGGTTCAAATTATGATATTTGAATTTCTATCTAAAAATAAAATAACTAATTTTATTCTCATTGGGTTATTTATTAAGACTACATTTTTTCAATTCATTTTACATCTCATAAAGAATTCAAGTGATGAAAATAATGTTTCAATGAAAAATTACATTATTTATCTTTTGGGTCAAAAAAATATTATATTTTACGTACATGTTTTATGAAAATATTTCATTTTGTGTTTTTAATATGTTACATTGACAGTTTAATTTAATTTTTATCCATTATTTTTTTTACAAAATTATTTAAAATGTATACTATTATTGTTTTCTGAGAAATGTATTTTTTGGATTTTTTTTTTGCCAAAGTGTGAAAGCAATGTATTAGTTAATCTTATACATCATTAATATAATTTTCTAATGATATTAATATACAATTCTTCCAATCATCATTTATATGTTTTTAATGTTTTTTTCAATGACATTGTATTCATTAATATTTGGTAGTTTTTTTAGATTTTTAAGAGGTGATTCCAAATTGAAAAGATAATTTTCATGAATAAATGTTACTCTTATATTTTAAAATTTATTTTTATATAAGATTAAAACCTTTTATTATAAATATTATTTATTGGGTATATGATCCAATGATACCATACGATTTCAATATTTGTATGGTGTGTGAGGAGGAGGATTTAAGGCAGATTCGATGCGACCTATTTATTTTCCATATTGTAATTATGTTATGAAACCTATTTATATCAAAAATGTTATGATATGAGTAAATGATGAAATTTTAATGAAATAAAATTCATTATCAGGGGTTCTGATATGATGTATAATCATATGAACTCGAGGAACTAAATTTTTATGATTTTATCGTATGATGGGTGACCTTGAATTCATATATCCCACCAATGCATTGGGTAAATATAGATATATCAAGAGATATACATGACTATAATGGAGATTTCACCATATTTAGTAATGGGATATATCCACTATGATAGTATTAACAGTGAACGTGGAATATTATTATAGTTTGGGGAGTGAACCTGATCCACAGTGATTGTATATACAGTAACTTGCGACTTCAATAAAATTATTTTCTATGTTTATGTGTATTAAAAAACAAATGTCACATGCTAATATTATAATCTCATGGATCATGTTATTTGATTCTATTATGATTTA
Organism: Viscum album; assembly: GCA_963277665.1. Taxonomy (NCBI): domain Eukaryota; kingdom Viridiplantae; phylum Streptophyta; class Magnoliopsida; order Santalales; family Viscaceae; genus Viscum; species Viscum album. The sequence continues at coordinate 662,891,133 of OY728140.1, forward strand.
TGGATTATGAACTGTGGGTTTTTTACGACTCAATATTAAAAATTATAATATACGATGTATAATTTTCAAATTTTATTCTCATGTTCCCTTTCCATTTTTTTATGTTTTTTAAATGTTCATTGATATATATATATTTAATATTAATGAGAATCAAATCTCTCCCCTTCTTATCATTTTTTTCTCAAGGTTGTGAATAATGGTTTCAAGTATGATATGTGTAATAAGGTTTCTATATATGAAAAACATAGTGGTAAATAATTTAATTTTCCTAAGAACTAGTTTTTTATATATTCATGTTTCCAAATATAATAGAACTATATGGTTATATTGTGGATAATTTTATTATATAATTATTATTAATTTAATAATATATAATATTTATATATGTATTGTATCTGTCCTTATAAATTACTATGATGGATTTCTTTATAAAAATATTTATCATTTTAAGAAGGATACTCATCATTTCAAAATGTGATAATTTTATTCTATATAAATACTCAATGATCCTATTAATGTTCTACTTTATTTTTTTAAATCTATATATTTCATATTTTATGTGATTTTCAAATTATTTCCTTCCATTATTCAAAATCATGATTTATCACTATTTTTACCATATGGGTTTTTAGTAATAGTATTTAACATTTTTTAAAATGTATTCATTCATATCCCAAAATGTAATTTTATATTTAACACTACCAATATGTTACATTTAGATTTATTTATTTTCAATGTCCGTTATTTTAACTTATTTATAAATAATGTTTTTATAGATTTTCAAGAACACTCTTGAAAAGTATTTTTAACTAATAAATTTTATGACAATGTATGAATTATTATTTTAATATTTTTCATGCAATTTCCTCATTATCTCTAACTGATAATACTTCATGGGAGTATTTTTTTCATGAATATGGCTTAAATTACCATATTATATTTTATTTCTTTGTGATTGAATTTTTGGATCATTTGGTCTATCTATTATTGTAATTCCCTGAGATGCCAGTTAGAGAAAATATGAATATAATTTTCTTTTCATATGTTCTTTATAATATAATGATATATCATTTTAAAAATATTAATTATTTGTAAGTGTGATTATTATTATAATTATTAGTATCCTATGACTCATTCAAATGATATGGTTAATCATATATTTATCAACATGTGATGATCCCCTGCATGGACATTTAGTTTGTTCATAACTAAATTAATAGACATTTTGTTTTTTCATAACATGAATTATGAAAATATAACTATTCCTAATTAATTGATTTTATATATTTTTTATTGAATATTGATTCATAATATTGTATACAAAATTTAATATGCAGACTTTTTTTTCAAAATATTAATCATATAAATGTTCAAATACATAACCTTATACATTGTAATGGCCTGGGTTTTTGGGGTCAATTACTTTGTAAAAATATGATATTTGAGGTGTTCGGGGTGGCCTGGAAGGCTATCCCAGGTTCTCGGTGACTCCTATCGGTAGCCTCGGCCAACCGGTAGACCTAGCCTACCGGTGACCTTGGGGTACCGGTAGCCCTCGGCTACCGATGGCCCTCGGATACTGGTAGCTCTCGGCTCCTGGTCGCTCTTGGCTACCTGTGTCTCTGGGCTATCGATAGCTCTTGGCTACCAGTCCCTCTAGGATACCGGTAGCTGTCGCCATCCAGTTTCTCTTGCCTACACCCACGGGATTTCCATTAGGACATTTGTCTTGTGTTAATTGGTCTGTTTTTAATCCCATTATTGCACATTTAAATTGAATGATTGGTGTGGTGTGCGTCTGTTTTAACCGCCCTGAAGGGCGGGTTCCTTTTAAGTTACAGGTGGGGTGGCCCCGCCTTGTGGTCAACCCATGATCTCGTTTCTACCATGGTTTCATGTTTTTTTTTAATTCTTTATAACCTAATGGATTCCCTTTCTCCCTGAGTTTCTTTTCAACCACCCTGTGCTCGGAGTACCCTTCCTCCCGACGAGTTGTACCCCTATTGCGAAGTTATCCTTTCCCGTTCTGTGGCCACTCCTGTTTTCCAGTTTCCACGCGAGGACTTAACATCAATCCTTGATCTATCAAGTATTAATTTTCTCCTCCGTCTCTCCTTTCTGTGTATCATGCGGGGTGGGCATGCTTTTGTCTCTGTGGAAATTGATGAAACCTAACATAATGAAGAAAATGAACGGCCATTAAAGAATGAAGGGGGTGTGATCGATGTTATGCTATACTCTTTTTATGTTGTTATGTGTTTTGAATTATACGTGACTATGCTCACTGAATATCATATCTGTTGGTGGTATTTCACTGTGCACTAATGAACCTCGGTGTTTTTTATGTTTAAATTACCGTAACATAGAACTGGTTAATTATGTATACTCAGTTAAATAAATTGAAAGCACCAGGATCAACCCTTTTCTATGATAACCCCAGTTAAAGCACAGTGTAATTGAAACCCTGGAGTGTGTTAAATCATTTAAATCTGAAAATACCTGCATGGGCCTTCCTTGTGTTGGTGGTAGCGGTTTGGATGTTTATTTTACAGGCCGATTGCAGGGGCGATGCGGGTGGGGATGGGATCCCCTGTTGTTATACATTCACCGGTTGTGAATTTGATGTTGTGTGATTACTCGACTTATATCCCAAATTTGGGTGGGATCCTCTGTTGTTGAGAAACCATTGGGTCCTAGATTTTGGGAACATGGGGCTATATCGTGGGGTTTTCTTTGGTTCTAGTACTTTGAGGGATCTCCCTTATCCCTTTGTTGTTGTGACATTATAAGAGAACTGAGTGTGAATTCTTAAATTGTTGTTGGATGTAACTTTTTCCCTTGGTTTCTGCACATTCTTTTAGTTGCCCAGCAGTGCATAACATTATTTAAATGAGATTACTTGAACATGGAATCAAGAATAGATTAAATGGGAATTGGTTCTAGGGGTGAGTTGTGACTCGGCTGTGAGCAGGGTGCTTCCTATGAATAGGGACGAGTTTGCTTGTGCTTGGATTGGATTTGGAAACCCTAGGATAGATTGTGTGTTTGTTACTTATATATATATTTTTTAGTTCTTATGTTTCTTATTCACGCCCCGCCCAAGTTGAGAACTTAGTGCTGAACACCCCCATTTCATGGGGGAGGGTGTTTTTTTCAACACTTCAATTAGTGGATGATTATTATCTCCTTTCTGTTCCCTTTCCCGGATTACCCAAGAATATTTAGGCAGGTTGTGATGGTCTAAGGTCTATTATTAGCCGAATAAGCTTCGGGCAGGGTGGTTGCAGTGGTTAGCCCTGGTGTTTGCAGGTAGGTTTTTTCCCAAGTGTGTTCGGGATGGGGCCCAGGTGTCTTCGGGCGTGGCTGTAGTTGTTCTGACCCAGGTGTTTGCGGGTATGGTTGTGTTTGGTGGTTGTGGCCCAGGTGTCTGTGGGTAGGATAATGGTTATAGCCTAGGTGTGTGTGGGCGGGGTTTGGTAGTAGGATTGCGATGAGGTTGTGTCCTAGGTGTGTGCGGGCGGGGTTTAGTAGTGGGAGTACAATAAGAATTGTGGGATTGGTTTGATGCAAAGGATGTCTTCAATAACCAGTGGGAAAGTGGCACGGGGTACCCAAATATGGATGTGCTATTACTATACTTTACTTGACTTGCGTTATTTGGGGAGTGGTCCTTGGTGAGGCTTGGGTGGATAGTTCACCTTATTAGGTATTTGGTTCTCTCTTTTTCTAGGGGCATTAAAATGTCTCCTCACTTGTGCATGAGAGTCTTTGGTTTTCCCTACTGAGTGTACTTGTATTCTCACCCTACGTATTTAAAACTACATTCAGGTTTCCAGAAGGTATTCGGGGATCGTGCAGAGCTGTACTACCTTGGAACCATGGGGCATTTTCTATTGTTATTTTCCTTTTTCTTGGTATCTTTTCACCATTGGAGTTTTGTTACTCGTGTCTTTTACCTTTGAACATGCATATGGAAATGTTTTACATTCAGTCGTACATGTACTTTCAGTTTTGGTGTTGTGGGATTCACTATCTTATCTACCAATTCTATTAAAAGAAAAAGGGTAATGCCTTTTATTTATTACGTGATTTTATACCCTTGGTGATGGTCTACACCCTGGGACCTATAGAAGTTAGGTTTTGAGAATCATTAATCTCCTTCAACATAAATAAGGATGTTCCTGGAAATCTTCTGACCCATCCCTCTTTTTGGTGAAGGTGGCTTGTGACATACATGAATTTTATTAACTACGTCTTTAATTCACTATTCTTGTATTAATTACATAATTAATTAGGAATCTATTTTTACATGAGTAGAAACATTTTAATTTCATATTTTCTTGATTTTGCTCCCAAGATCATGTTTATTATCTCTTTAATACAAACACATTTTCTGTAGTGCATGTTTGTTATTTGAGATAACATGTCCTTTTATGAAAACATATGGAGGACCATTACTATTCCCTAATATTTTTAATAATATATTTATATAGGGATAATTTTTACTATTTTATTGTAATTTATTCCCCAATAACATGTTGATGTGTTTTACTTTATTTAGTGTTTGGAACCATCCCTTTTTTAGGATCTAATTCCACTGGCATTGAAGATGACTTTTTCTTATGAGGAGGCTAGAAGGGATTCTTGTATGGCTTAATTATGGAGATAAATTTTATGTTCCATAAAATATTATTACATATATGAATACTAATGAAAAAATATAATCCTTTTAGGTTTATTATTGGTACATTATTTGTGAAATGTAATGTTTAACCTGTAGAAAAGATGTTAAATAATGATATGTTTATCTTGGATTTCATCGGTTGGTATCACTGTAGGGTCTTGATTTTTTGAATAAATATATTATTACTTTTTTTCTCTTTCTGGTATTATGATTTTTGTAAAATAAAACAGACGATTATAAAAAATAATATCATATATCATCAAATTTTGGAAAATTTTATATTTTTATGGTTTTATAAAAATAAATCCTTGTATGGATAATACAATTGGATACAAGATTTGTCTTTTATGTACCTAGGGGTAATAACTCAGAAAATGATAGTTGGGTGTTAAAACAAATATTCATATACTGAAAAAAGTGGTAAATTGGTAACTATTTTTAAACTATTATGTAATATTATATTATGATTCATCTACTCTGCATAGACCATAATGAATTATTTGAGAACATATTTATGGTATGGTTTGAGAACATAATAGGATAAAAAAATTAATATCATATATTTAAACCCAGAAATTTATATATTATGGTATATATGTCATTTAAATTTCATTACCTTTAGGTTACTAGTTTTCCATTCAATAAGGATATCAAATTATGTTATCTTACCTTTAACATTACATAATTCATGTAATGCCACAAGAAATGAGAAATAGAGTTAATATTTGTTTTTTTGGGAAATAAAGGTAGTGTTCTAATGAGAATCCTAACAGGATGATATTAGGTGTACAGAATCATGTAGTCATTCTCACTAAACAATACTAGGTTATGAATATTAAGGAAAATGATATTTAGCTCTAAAAAACATCAAGAGAAGAGATATTTGATTTTGAGTATTATAAACAATAATTTCTACTATTATGGTTGAATTTCAATCAAATTTTTATTTAACAATCGATCAATAAGATATAAATGATATTTTCTATTCTCTTATTATTTTAACATAAGAATTTTTTATTGGTAATTAATCATTTGTATTTTTTAGGATACCAATGGTTGAATTTCATTATGGAGACAATGAAAAAATTGGAAGTGAAATATATAGAATGGTGGGAGTTCAATAATTTAATATTCATCTTGTTTTTTCTTAGTATCCTCATAAAAATATGGAGGGTGGATTATTAGAGTTGAGAGATGGTGGATTGATCCATTAAAAGTTAGGAATAATACTTTATGGTCCTCTCTAGTATTTTTTATATTTTTATAATTGAACATGAGAGTAAAATTAATCTATTAATTAATTGATTAATGATAATTCATCAAAAGGAATTATATTTTGGTGACATTAGAATATATAATAAAATTATTTGTTGGATGTTAAAGGTATATATAGAATATTGAGACTCATATTTTTTAGGATATAATTAATGAAAAGTGGAGTGTTATTGAATCTTTGATTAAATAACACATGGGGAAAATTCTAACTATATACATGTCAAAATGTGGATGGAAGCATATGGTTAATAGACTATAGGGTACAATGATATGTTTACTGTAATAGAGGGATTTATAAATAGATTATAATAATCACAATGTGATAAAGATAATATTCAATGTATTATAGGAATAGAATTTATAAACTAATTCACCACTTCCACTTTGATTCATCCAAGAAAAGATGTTTGTGAATTAGGAAAAACTCTACTCACACCGAATAGCCAATGAAGGTAAAAGGCCCTATCAACATCTTAAACATTGTGAATGAGGAAGAGATTATGCTATATTTAATACATAGGTGGATCCTGATAATGATGTTGTAAAAGAAAAAAATATTATCTGCTATATATATATATATATATTCATTGTACATTTATTTAATTTTTTCATTCTATTTTATAATAATATTTATATAAGGATTATGATTCATCACCTGAATAATTTGATATTTAATAACCTATGAAAACAATTTTTGTAACATTGATCGTGTCTAAGATAAAAATTCTTTTCTAATATAAATTTTCAGAGTGGTAAATCATATTGATTTCATCCTTCTACTCATATTTTAATATGAAATAATATTATGTATTTATTATATTTCCCAAAAAAATGAACGTAATTGTTATTAGGATAATGAAATTTAATTTACTATCTATAAAAATCATATAATCCAATATTAGATTAAGAATAATAAATATAAATACCTTTGAAAGAAACAATAATATGGTCATTGATTCATTTAAATGAATTAATTCTAGATCAAATTATCACATATGAAGTCACAACTTATGGAATGGAAATTATAGAAGAATATGTTGGTGTAGTTTTTGATAAACTTCTCGATCATCCTCTTCTGTGTAAGGTGGAAAATTAGGTTAAACTCATAAATGGGTACATACCTATATCAACGAGACTGTATATAATGGGTCCTATTGAATTGGATGAATCAAAGAATAATTTGAACGAAATTATTAAGAAGAGTTTTATATGACATAGTGCTTCATAATGGGGGGGGGGGACTGGTTATATTCTGAATAAATATGGAGAAATGTGAATTTTAATATCCTATCATGAATGTGAAAAAATTCAAAATAAATAACAAGTATCCTATTAGACATAGTGATTATTAGTTATATTAACTTAAAGGGTATCCATAATTACCAAATATTGACATTTAATCCAAATATCATCAACTAATGGTCTAATGGGAGGGTATACCCATGAAATCATTCTATAATATGTATAGATGAAATGAATTAATATTGATTCCATTTATATTGAGAGATGATCCCACCATCATTAGAGATCTAATTAATAAAGTATTTATACAGTACCACAATCAATTTTTAGTTCTCTTAATAGAGGATATTCACATAATTATAAGACAACAGAAGGACATTAATATCATTTATGGATTTTATTGAATAAATTTATAAATGAGAAACCATATTCTTAATTTTCATAGTTTGAATTATGGTAGTATAATTTTAACATTTTTCAGTTATGTGATCAAAAGAAATGGAATATCTATAGATACTTTAGTTAGAAAAATTATTTAACGATATCCCAGATAGACTATAATTGGAGAGGTACATATTTAATTTTTTTTATTAAGATACCATCAAATAATTAGGATAAATTTATCATGGATATCGACCAACGATCCATGTTATAAATGGATGTATTTATGTTCATATAAATATTTTTTTGTGAATAATTTTTCATGGAATTAAATAGGCGGTTTATCATTACAGATTTATTGACAATACTATCCAGAAGTTAATGTTTTATAATATATAGTGATGTACTATTGATAGGATTATATTTTTTCCACATAAATAATGATAATTTAATTTCTTAATCTGGATGTTAATTAAAAAATCCTGAGAAAAATTATCCTATTACTAACTTGTAGCTAGAAGTAGCGATCATTGATTAATTTTTTTAAGGAACTAGCTCTATGGGAAAGAGTGTGACATCTATAATGCTAATAAGATCATGAAATGTACTATAATATTTAATGAGTTAATCAATCTCGAAAGGATGTGGTATTAACTGGTCACATACTATGAAAAATCTATATATAACTCCTCAGTGAATGAAAACAAGTAACCTGACAATTTAAACAGTAATGATGGTGAATCCTTAACAATGTAAAAGGTTTAAAAATGAAAAATACTAATTTATTTTATAATTATGAACCTTAAATTTATAATGTAATTAGTTAAAAACGATATTTACAAAATTGATTCTCAACCAACTATCCATATAATGATTAGGGAATCCCAAAAAGATAATATGAAGCCAAACTAAAATATAGTTTTTATTTAGAAGTTTAACTTAATGACATTTATAAAAGGTTTGGAACGTTGATATGTGTCCCATAAAAACAAAAAAATAAGGAGAAACTATTTGATGATTTATACAAATCATCCTCATTTATTCATCTAGGTATTAAAAAGATGTATAGGATTCTAAAGAAATTATTAAGAAATATTTAAGAGGAAAATTGTAGAAGATTATTATCTTTGATTAATATTACATAAAGATAATGATGGATGATATATGATGATGGAGATAATTCAACCATGACCTATAATTTTACAGGTTTGGTAAAAATCACTAATTATTGTTTTATATGGATCTCCATGACATCTTGAGTATATAATTCCATTTTTTTATAGATGATAACCCCATAAAGATGAAACATTTTATTTAAATACAAAAAGATTTAATTTTATAAGTATTCATGATGATATACATAATGGAAATGGTAAGGATTCATGGATTACCACTCTCTATTTTATCTTATTGAGATCTGAGGAATATTTCATAGTTATAGTGATGTCATTAATGTGAATTGGAGATTGAGATGAGTTTCATCACTTTATATTACCAATATAAATAAGGATAGTATAAAAAACTTCCAGAATCTTATGAATATTCTAAGATAACATCCAATGGAATTAAATGGTTTTTGATATCAACACCCCACCTAAGGTCTAGTTCCTGTATAATAAATCATTTTTTTCTATATATTAAAATTCTACCATATGAGGCTATAAATATTAAGATATGCATAAAACCAACATGATAGAGTAACGTTAATGAGTGAATCTATAAAACTTTTCCTTTCCCAAGAATTTAATTAGAGGGTAAAAACTATTCATTTATAATAAAAAAACAATGAAACGTAGAAAAATAATTATAAATATAATCATAAATGATATATGAGGTTTGAAATTGGTGAAATGGTGTTCCTCTAGGTATATCCATCAAATAAGACCGTGATATTTAGGAATAAAGGAAAGTAGATATATTGGTTTATTGGTCCATTTGAGATCCCTGATCTTGTTAGCGTAGTATTATATCTTTTGAAAAATACCTCAAGAACTCTCCCAACTACATTATGTGTTCAACATATCTTTTTTAAGGAATTACATTCCCAAACAATCACATGTAATCATATCAAATTAATTTCCAATAGAAGCTGATATCTCCTCTGATGAATAAACAGCGGTAATTAAATACTAAATATTATATGTACTGAAGAAAATCACCACCCATGTAATCAATGATTTATGAAAAAATACAAGGTTTTATGAAGCTATGTGGGAACCTCATAATATAATGAGAAAATATTTTCACCATTTTTTCAACCTAGTAATAAAAGTTGAAGGATGAAACTATTTCTTGGTATATTTTAATGCATTAAACCAAAATTATGGAATTACATTATTCATTAAAAAAATTCTGAAATAGATTGGTTCACATGAAACACTGACTCAAAAATGAAAAATACCGCATTTTAAGAACATAAAAAAAAACATTAATAACATTTTGATTGAATTGGTTATAATAAAAAAATTTAAAACATTATTTAATATAATTTTAAATAAAAAAAATTATTTTTTTATTAATTCATTGATAATATTCAATTATTGTAGATAAATAATTAATAACATCACCATGGAGATGACATTTTTTTGATAAAAAAACCATTATGGACATTATTATGATAATGTAAATATATAAATAATATATTAACACTAATTCAATTTGTACTACATAGTTCTAAAAATAATAAATACTTTAGAAGTCCATTTTTCTATAAAAACAATTTCATTATATAATATATTTTTATTAAAAAGTGAAATATATAAGTATAAAAAATTTAAATTGAAAAAATAGAAATTTTATTATTTATAAATTCAATATTAGAATAATATATCATATTTATATTTTTATAATTGTTTTTATTTTTAGTTGATTTTGTAAAATATAGATTTTATTAATACCATATCATTTTAGACTTTATCCTTCCCTATGAATGCCGTAAATCATTTATAAATGAAATTTTTAAGAAAAATAATTTATTTAATGAATATCATTATTTAAAAATAATTTTTTTCCTTTTAGAAACACATGTCTTAAATATTTATTCTTATATAATTTGTTATTCTAGGAAAACACATTTTTCCTCTTCTACTTTTATCATTGATTTCATAAGGTAGAATTTATTTTCCTCACCTTGTAAGATATATATGTTATTTTTTAATAATAAACTAATTAATTTCATATTATTAAACAACATAGATAATTTTTTGTTAAAAATTATTTTATTATTAAAAATACAATTTTTTAGAATGTTTTTGGATTCATTGAGTGAACTAATATTAAAATTGTCTTGTTTCACCATTTGAAATTTTAATTGATAAAATTCTTCAAATATTTTAAATTATAATTTTGATATTTTGTAATAATGTTGTTTTTATATTTATCCATAAAAATACGTTACTAGGGTAAGAAATATATTTACCATGGTAATGTTAAGTTAGGTGTAATGAGTTTAACCTTGCATAAAAGAGATAAAAAAGGATAAAAAATGATTCCAAATTTTTGTTAGAGGTTAGGCACATGTTTTTTATCCCAGCAGTATTATTTTACACTTTTAATTACACATTCCATGTGAAACATGTTGTGATTTTATATTAAGAGTGTATATATACAAAAATATCATTATGCCAACTTATAAAATTGGACTTAAAACACTACTTCAAACACAATCAAAAATTATATTTTCTCCTAAACTATTGAATTTATTATTCTTACATGAGATCACTCTCCGTTGTTTGAAAAATTATTGATCTATATGAAATCTCTAAATCCTACATTCCTAAAATACAATATAAGAGGAAGTTAAAACTCTTGATGTCAATACTAATCACTTGATAAACAAAAATATTTTTATACTGTAAATATATATATTTCCAATATAATATAACATCATATTTAATATCAATATTCTTAATTTTTATCATGTCAACTTAACGAACATTATAAATTTACTCTTCATCCTTGTTAAAATCAAATATCAATCAGAAATATATACAGAATACTGCCTCGATGAAGTGAGATATTTCGTTTTCCAAAATCACCTTAAATGGGATATAATTAAATTATATTTCATAAGAAAAGATTACATTTATTAAATTTATAATATTATTTAATGATAAATTATTTTATTCTTTTATTTAGGTCTATGTAAAACAAAAACATCATCTATGTGAATTTTAATATTACCACCTCTATTGAATAAAATTTTCTAATTTCATTTCTACCCAACATTGATAGATCAAAAATATATTTAATTATTATATATGATTGTAAGGACTAAATATAACATCAGTATTATTTTTTAAACTATAATTAAAAATAAATTGATCATATAATGTGTTATGATTATATCTATAAAATATATGCTTCCATCTCCTCAAGAATTTTGATTCCCCAAAATCATTCAACAGTTTAATTAAAATTCACAATGGGATAGATAAATCATTGAAAAAAAATTATATATATATATTATACTATCTATTAATGGTAACATAATACAGTTTATTTGGGTTAACCATCTCAATTATAAAAAATATATGAAATTACCAAAGTATATGGTAATGAGAATTAATATTAACAAGATAATGAAAATATAATAAAAGTTTATAATTAAAGTTAAGCTTTATTGTTATTTATGAATAAAGTCCTAGAATAGATTATTAATATGTTTATTATTATGATATATATGATTAAATATCTTTCATGGGAAAAAAAGTAACTGTATAGGCTATTCTTTAATCAACTTTTTAGATGATTTATAATGTTTCCTCATTGACTATGAATTTTCAATAGGGTTTTATTATTGTATGTGATTATATTATAATCTTTTTCAAAATAATTTTTATAAAATCAAATTATTTCGTTTAATTTTTCATAAAATATAATGATATTAATAATTACATGCATACCATCCAGTGATTTCCATTTCGTGAATATCAATATTCACTCTTCCCACAAATCATTTCTTTTATTATTTTGAAATAAAAATATGTTTTATTGTTAGATATCTTCAAGATTATAAATTCCACAATTTGAAAAGAGTATTTTTCAATTTTTTACTATACAAGGTTTCAATAATGGAATTTTAAAATGTTCAAAAGATTTTTATTCTTTTCTTAATTTTTCATTTTATCTTATTATTCTCATTTCATAGCATTTTATTTATTTATTTTCAAGGTATATTAGTGGGACTTATTCCTAAATAATTTTTTAAAAATGGTTTCTAGGATCTTTTTTGGAAATTATTTGTTAATATAAAAATTTATTAATTTTTTTAATATTTTAATATATGGTTCCCATTTCAATCATTATATTAATGTGATCTAGCTAATATGTAATTATGTTTCATGAATATCCCTAAAATCCCATTATAAAATGTTCATTTTTGGTGATTGAATTTGGGTATCAACTAATATACATGTTAATGACATTCCATGTGATAAAATTTCACAAAGTTATGATGAAATTTTTATTTCCATGGGTTTTCATGATTTCATTAAATATTATTTTATTTCGGTACACATATGTAAGTGTGGTAATTATTATAAATGCTGATCGAATATATAACCATCCAATGCATTATATAAGGATTTGTATCTCACAATATAATGATTTAATGTGTTTAGTTTTTTGAACAACATAATAGGTGATAATGTTTTTAATACACAATATAATGTGTGAATATAGTTTTGTCCATAACAAATTGTCGAACTTTTTTCACATAATAAGAAGAATTCAATTTGTGTTTATTCAAAAAGGAATGAGTTAGCAGTTTTTTTAAAAAATATAGTGCATCATATTTTTATTTTCTCATGACATCATGTATGCATATTTCATTTAATTGTAGTTTTAGGATTTCACTATGATTTTTTTGTTTCATAGTTTATTATTATGATATGTTTTAATGACATGTCACAAATCAATGTCAAATGTTCCTGATTATGCTGTAATGATGATGTTTTTTTTCAAATGAATATGTGCATTCTTTCCATGTTACTATTTTTTTATTGTATATTAAATTTCCTTCTTATTATTGTTTATGTTAAAACCTAATCATTCATTATTAATTTTGAAAATACATGTATCAATTTTCCATGTTTTCTTATATCCACATGATCTATATGTTAATATTATATTATTGAGTTTAACATTACTGATTGTTTTATCTAACCTCTTTATTTTGTATCCATTTACAATGAAATGAATACGAATATAACTTTTTTTGAATCCTATAATATATTTTTTAAATTAAATCAATTATACAGAAATGTTCACTTATTTTATAAAATAAGTTTTTTCATATAGATATACCTTAACAACCAGAGGTTTTATGAAACTTTTTTCAAATAAAATAATTTTATTTGATATCTTATGTTTCCTTATATGCTTTGTTAAAAATAATTTATGTGATAAAATAAGACAATAATTCATTACATGCAACACCATCTTGGCTTCCAGTACACACAACACTGAGATTATGTGAAACAATATATTTTTTTAATATTTAAATGATATAGTTATGACACATCCATTAAAATTATTAATATGAATATTAATGTCTAGTACATTAATAATATTTCTTTTTTATGTTAATAAAACATATTTATAATAAAATATATAATTTTTGGTAATGTCTATATCTTTGGAAAAATACTATTTTCCCAAATGAACTGGTTTTTATGTGTTTTTGTAAAGAGTAGTAAAATTAATTTTAGAAAAATCTAGTAATTTAATTAGATAAAATAAATAAACTTTTTAATTCTCAATTTCAAAATTCTCTTATGGTGAATTTTTCGTATTTGTTTCAAAAACATCATTTTTATGAATAGTGAAAATATAAAATTTTAAATCAAAAATCATTTTTATTATAATTAATTAATATAGTTAAATTATATTTTAATTTTGTTTTTTATTGTAATAATATCAATTTACATCAATTAATCAAGTAATGGTCATTGTGACCAATTTCCAATAAAAAAACAGTATAAAAACATTTCAGACATGTGGATCTTTTCACATTAAAAATATTATTTTAAGACACATCTCTGAGATTAAATTTAAATTAATTTCTATTTGTTAGGTTACAGGTATCTTGAAATAATAATGATATATTTTTAATAATCATTGTTTATAATTTATCATATAATCAATTTTTTTACCAAAAATAATAGTGAAGGTAATTAAGGTTTATTGCAGCGATTAAGGTAAAAATTAGATTACTTAGTGTTAAAAATTAATTTTCAGGGCCATATAACCTAAACACATGTCTAAAATCTATTAGGGTTGATATATTCTGACAAACTACCCTATTTACCAATATATAAGAAATTATTGGAGTCATATGATGTCAGAAAGACCTTTGAATGGTGTTCAACATTTTATATTTACAAGAATTCCACTCCTCAAAGACTATAAAAGGGAACTCACCCCCCCCCCCACTTATTCACACTTATAAAGCCTCCTTTTCTCTGAATAAAACTAACAAGAAACCTCAAACCATACCTATATAATTATATAATCTTCTCATTGGCATAAATCAAACCAATGAGTCTATTTGGTGAATACCAAAAGGATTTACTCAAAAAATAGATAACATCCTTCGACGAATACATTTGTTTTATTTTCATTATACTCCCACTAAAATATTATTATTATAATATTATATTTTAACAAAATTTAAATATATGTAATTATATTTTATGTTAAGGGTTATACCAACACTCACACACACTTCTATTAAATGGGATATGCAATCATCGTGAGTGCGTATGGCCGATTACAACCTCACAAACTAATATTGCTCGTTCTTCTAGCACCACATTTCAAGGAAGGAGACAATTATGTAATTTATATTTTTTTATAATATATAGGATATCAATGATTTATTAAATATCATTGAATTATAATTTTACAGTTACATTCATGATAGCCATTTTTTGAATATATAATAACTTCATATGTGGATGTGGGGACTACCACCCTGTCAAAGCGAGGTGATTCGTTCACATGTTACATGGAATGTATTAAAAACTTTTGTAGTGAATTTATTTGAAATATATGAAATTATAATTATTATATAATTATATTATGTATATACACATATTTAACTTACTTCTTTTATTTCCTTACTACAGGAAAATGGAAATTGTGTTAATGTATACAAACAACCAACATTCTCTATAAACAGTGTATTTTATTCTATATTTATATATTTTATAGATAATTATAAATACATATATACTTAATATATTATATTTAAATCATGGTTTAAATTATATAAATAATTATTTCATTATTTATGTAATTGGACCAATAATAACAAGTAAAAACTTATATGAAAAACAAAGTGGTTATTACCAGAAATGTAACATTAATAAGATATTGTTAATAAATGTAAAATGAAAGGTCATAAATAAATAATATATGGTATGATATTATTAAATGTGGTTTTGTAATTGATATATATTTGACTTTTTTATTATATAATATCTTTTAACGAGTATGATGAGAGTGAATATCTAATATAACTAGATTTCTAGTATCACTTTTATTTATATGATACTTATCACTTATTCCCATGTAGCTTATTTTATTGGTGTGTATAATATACATGAATGTATACTATTTTTATTTTCATTAAATTAATTGGTATTTACATACCTATTATATTATCATTATTTTTAGGGGTTTTTCGGTTAAAATGATACCAAATCAATAAGGTAGTTATGTCTCAATTTTTTTTTCTTTCTGGCACATGTTTTTTTCGTTCACATATATTCTTTTACAATGTGTATATTAATCCATTTACAATGTTATATCATGAATATATTTTAATAGATGATAGTTTAATCTTCATGAAATTTTATTTTCTTATAGGGGTAGTTTTATTCAAGGCTACCATAGTGGTAATAGTTTATTATAACAATTTCATCTTTTATCAGGATATTTAAAGATTATGATTCCATTGATGAAATATTATGATAAATATCTCAAGAAAACTCTAGAATGTTATTATCCTATAGTTATCAATGATATATTCCTTAATTAGAACCATTTACACTCTTTGGTATAGACTATAATTAATAAAATGTATTTTTGAAAATCTAACCATATTTCACTCTTCAAAAATTCCATTATAACTTTTCAAATATATTTACAATGAAAAACGCCTTCAATTTTTTTATGTTTTAAAAATATATTTTCAATGAATAAAATATAATTTCATCATGATATATTTTTAATGGATATTTCCAAATTATTTTTATTATAAGATGGCGTCATTTGGTTTTACTCATGATGTTTCAGGTATATTATCCAATGGTAACATTCATATTTTATCTCAAAATTTTGTATGTTTTGACGGGATGATTACTATGAAACTTGTATCTCTTCCACGAGTTATATTCTTATGAAACTGACTTCCTATCATGGGTTATTCTATGGTGAAATGAATATAAAACCAATATATTTTACCTAAGTTATAATATGATTATATTTTTATGATACTCATTTCATTTCATGGGTTATTGTTTAATCAAATTTTATGATATAGTGGAGAAAATATATGTGATATCATTATGATATGGTTTGGATCTATATCTCCCTCCAATGAGTTTGGTAAATATTTATAACTCATGAGATATAAAAGGATGGAATGGGGAGGGGACTTAGTTCCGTAATAGAAGATGTCTGCTAAGACGGTATTGGGAGTGAACCCTCACTACTAAGATGGTTTTGGGAGTGATAATATTCCACTGTTATGGCCTTGGAAGCTATTTCATGACTACTATGGAAATCATTCTGTATATTTATTTGTCTTCCGAAATTCCATATATTTTTCATATGTTATTCATTCATGTGTTATTATCTATATTATCATCTGATTCATGTCTTATGAACATCCGATACTTATTTCATGATTCATATTTATCATCTTTTATATTCATGTTCTACTGTTCTATTGAAATTCTCACATTCTCAAACCCTTATTCTTATGTTTATTCTTACACATCTTTCTTTTTACCATTAAAGGGAATCTAATATCCGACCTTTTTATGTTTATTTCCCTAGTTTAGAAAGATATGTACTATTTAAGATTATTATAAGAATGATTCTTGTCATTTTGAACGTAGTGGGATATAATTTATCTCACATATATACCAATGTTTATGTTTTTCTGTTTCCAATGGATCTAAACTAATACAGTCAATGGTCATATTATTGAATAACTTTTTAAGTATTATAAAAGAATTATAAAATGAATATTCATGTCAATATAGTTTCTCTATGTATTACTCAAATATACTATACCTCTGGGTTCAAGTATTAAAATATTATTATTTTCTTATAATTTTTAAATTGTATAAACAGTGTAACATCATTAATGTTTTCATCGGGTTGATTTTAAGAAGATATTGAAATTAAAGGTATAACATATTGAAATAGGTAGTAAAATTATATATTTTATGCATCCGTATTGATGTGGTTTTATATTAACTAGATACATGTAAAAATATTATTCAAATTTCATACCAAATTTTTTCTATTTTGATTTATATTTAACCCACTTCTATAGTCAACACAATAGTAGAACCTAAACATAAAATGCCTAGTTTATTTATTAATGTTTTTGAGAATTATGGGGTAAATATTTATTGAAATTATTTTTCTTATCAGGACATTTACATTATTTATATTAGAATTATTCCTATTATAAAATAAATCCTTGATGAAACCTCTAGTATCACTTTGTCATTGAAATATCCAATCATATTTTGTTTTTGAGTATATTGTAAAATTTATTAACTGATTTTGAATAAAATTCTATTAAAACCATTAGAATATTTTTCTTTCCTTCTCATAATAGTCTCGAATGAATTTATTCAAAATAATAATAATATATTATTTAATTTAAGAGGATATTTCTCTGATAAATATGATTTTTTTCCTCTTAAGAAATTTTCATATGTTTACAACCATAGGAGTTGTTAAAATTATACTTCCCCAAATAAAATACTAACATCAAGGTCAAATTTTAATGTTATAAAACTGTCTAAAAATAAGTTTCCTTCATAAGAGTAACTAGTTTTACATACATTAATTGAGGAAATATTTTAAATGATCTCCAACTAAAATGGAAACACATTATAAATCCTTCCCAACCATTAGTAGGAAAAGATCCCAATTTTTCTATGAAATGAGTACTATTTGAAATTCATCTCACTACATCGGTATTTATATAGTGAATATTCCCAATGACATAATAAATTAAAATTGGGTGGTTGAGTGGATAAATCTATGGTAAAATCTGTAATGTATATTAAATCAAATCTATTATCCTAGTATCATTATAGTCATAGATTCTTAGGTAAGTGTAAGTTGAAGAAAATGATTAGAAAAGGTTAATTACTGGTAAGGGTCACCTCATTACCTTATTTCATATGATAATAAAATATATTGGAACACATCAATTTCCTGGAACTACATAGTTTGATGATTGGAGTCTTGAAATATTCCACAATAGAATGATTTGAAGACCAATAATTTTGTAATTAGATTTAATCTCATAATGATAACCCTTTTTATAAATTTTTTAATATATATTGTACTATAAATTTTTTTTAGAATATCAATCCTTCCTTAAATTACAAATGTTTAAACAATATTGATGAGTAACTCTTTACAAAACACATAGCTTTTGTTTTTATCCTAATGTAAAAAAATATTAGTAAAAAAATACCTAATAATATATATATATATATAGAAAAATGTTCATGTATTTGTATATAATTACATAAAATCATCGATCTGCACTTCATTAATCATTAATGAAGAGATATAAACCCAATTATTTATAGATATGTGTATAATCCTTTAGTCCAATGACTAACGCAACAAAAAATACTACTACCCAATGATAATTTAATCATGAGAGACCTAAATTAGAACATAATTATGACACCTAAAACATATAAACTATAATTAAATCTACAATTCATGCTTATAACTCAATATAAGTAAAATTCACTGTTGAATAAATGTAAAACAGTTATCATACAAAGCATGAATCTCCTAAGATACATGTATGAAAATATCAATAAGTATTTAATAGCATCAAACTAAATCATAAAAATAAAAAAACTGTAAAATTATTATTACAACTAAATAGTAATAAATAAAAGGATATGTCATGTATTAAAAAATGAGATAAGTATTTATAAATAGTTTGTAAATAAGGAAAAAAATAAACACTTTTGAATTTCAAAAAACACTATAGAAAAGTATTATTCCTAAATATAATATATTTATGTTTACTTATCAATATTAACACTTTCATATTATTCATTATACGAAATTAACAATATATAATATTAAAGGAACTAAAAAACCATAAATTCTAATTTTTGTTATTTAAATTATTTTACATATTTAAAATATTACATATTAATTACTGTTTAATCCATGATCAAGTTAATCATAAAAACAAAATTTTATGTTGTTTCAATAATTTTTAAATAAATCCAAATAATTTAAATAATTGAAATAATTATCAAATATTCATTTTTTATATATGAAAACTCTTTTATATTAATTGATATGTAATTTATAAACCCTATAAATATTTAGCATAATATTTTGAAATATACATATTATTCTTATGTTATAAGGAAAGATAAATAATTTTGAAAAGGTGTTTAAATATTAACTTTTAACCTTTTATGGATATTTATTTAACAAATGTATCATAAGAAATATTACCTATTTTAAAAATATTTAATTAATAAATACTTTTATAAATTAATAAATCACCCAAAATACCTTTTTCATTTATTTTTATTTTTTTATAAGTTATAAAATTCCATTCATGGTTGAATTTAATGAATTTCATTTACCATTTTAATCCTAAATAATTTTAAAATTAATTCACCTTGTTTTGGAATATAAGTATTACACTAGGTATTGTCCCGATTCCAGGTAATGACTAGAGGTTCCCCTTACCCAATTGGTCCTATGGCCTGAAGCATATTTCCCTGAATGCCATAGGCTTCCGATTTGAAGTGAGGATCTTTGGTGTGATAATGGGAAATTATGCCCTCATTAGCAAAGTTACATAAAAGAATAACAATAATAATCAATATCATAAGCAATAAAACCATAAAATAATTAAATTATTCAAGACTGAATATAAATAAACAACTAGAGTACATATATAAAGGATTCATGTAACTTATGTCTTGGAAATTAGCAAAACAAGTCACAATGCTGGAAGTATGGTATTAAACCATAGTATAAAAAAAACATGTAACTCCAGCAGCATCGCAAGCCTCAACATGGTCCCAAGCTCTACAACTCCACAACACTAATGTACCTGATGTATAAGGGATCTTGAACTTATCTATACCTGCAACAATATAATCTATTTGGGCCAAAAAGACTTACACAAAAAGGGTGTGCGGCGAATCCCTATTGGCAACCACCAAAATATATGTGCCTCACTATGAGTAAATATATATATATATATATTGCATGAAATATGAAAAATGAAGTAATAAAAAATGAAGTAATCAAAAGAAAAAAATATTACAGTTTAAAATACATTCATTTACATTTATTAATCATTCAACCTATCATTGATAAGAAACCCTCTGGAAAGTTCTCACTCTCTAACCCCTATAGTTTTAAAAAGAAAACACTCTCTGAAGAATCACATACCATCAATTATCCTTATGGTCTTTAAACGATTACTACAGACTCTTCGAGTAAGCACGCAACATCCATTCCCTATGTGGTCTCATAATGATGTACTATATACACTCTGAGGGAGAAATCAACGTCTACCCCCTATTGTCTCACAACATAAAAAGTATAACAAACACTCTATGGAAGCCCTAAATGTCAATTCCCCATAAGGTCTAAATACACCAGGTTTTCACAACCATATGTAATAAAATCATTCACAAATTATATCTTGTAGCCAAAGTAATATCAACTTTTACAAGGATATGTAGATATAATTAATGTTATAAGCATGCGATATAATATCTACTTCATCCAAATACCACTAGGCATGGAAAAAAACTACCTAACATGCGGTTCTAGACCCAATGAACAATATCATAAATTCAAGGTAAAACACATCCTTATGCAAGGTAATAAGTCATATTCATAATTAGAAACCGTTTCTAAGGAAATTGAACCATATCAGGCATCAAATAGAGTTTTATTTCAAAAATCTGCAATAACTTAACTAGGGTATTCAGCTCTTTTCCACATATAATATAAAGACAACTATGGAATGGATAAAATACCTATCTTGATGTTTTATAGTTGATATAGTTTATCCTTAACCTTTGAATCAACCTATAACATCAATTGTTTATAAAAAAGGTCGAACATTCTCAACGTCGAATAAATCGCGAAAGATGAGAAATCAAGAGCAGAGGATCTGGAAGAAAGGACTCACCAAGGTGATTCAAACATTAAAAACAGTTCTTAATTCGTAGAATAGATGATGTTTCAGGGATTAGAGAAGAATCATTGCTCCCATTAACTCCTGGAAAATATGAGTTTAGAAGAAGAAAATTCAAGGAATTAGACATAACCTCGATCTGATTTACAAAATAAAAATAAAAGTACATTGCATGTTCATTTAATGTACATGCGATGTACATGCCTTGACTATCCCCCGCATTAGGCTGTCTTCAAGTCACCACACACGTCCATGTATTGGCCGTTTAATAGCCCTTTACTGGCCATTACATGGCCAGTAAACAACTACCCTTGAAAACCGGGTACACAGCGTGTACTCCCATGTACCTAGTGTATACTCATAAATTTTCCAAAAACACTCGTTTTTATCAAAAACACCTGAAAACAAGATCCAAAATATAAAATAGAGTATGTAAGTTCTTACAAACTCCCCCCTAAAGAAATTCTTCCCCAAATTTCCCTAATAAGGTGAAATAAAAGAATCATTGAACAGCTCCAGTCACTGCAATCGCACATCGGTCACCCTCTCCCAAGTCTCATCCTACACTCGACCATGCTACCACAAAACCCATACCGTAGGAACATACTGACAATGAAAAACCATCACACTATGATCAGCAATATAGATAGGAAGCTCCTCCAACAATGCATCCACCTCCAAATACACCTCCTCATGATGAAAAACATGAAACATGTATGATAAGTAACACAATAGATGAGAAACATGGAAGATATTGTTCATAGCTTGGTACCTTCGAGGTAACTGAAACTGATAGGAAACCGGCCTAACTATCTCTAAAACCTCAAACAGACTGAAGTATCTTAGTGAAAGCATTCCATGTCTCGTAATCCTCCTCTATCCCAACCTCGGTGTGACACATATGAAAAATTGATCTCTGACCACAATCATATGAGGTTATCTCTATCGACCATCATAAGACTTCAACCGAGACTATATAGTAGCCATATTTTTTTTAATAAACTCCACCTGATAAGTGGTCTCATGGAAAAGTTGAGGTCCCAGCATAGCTGCCGCTTCTACTTTCAGCCAACATAGGGGTGATTGGCATGACCTAGCATACAAAGCCTCATAAGGATTTATCTGAATACTTTCATGAAAGATGGTGTTGTAGGAAAAATCCACTTAAGGTATGTGAATCTTCAAAGAACATCCAAAATATAGGACACATTCTCAAAGAATGTCCTCCATCAGCTGAATGATATGCTTGGACTAGCCATATGTCTTGGGATGGTAGGTTGTACTTATATGTCCATGTTTATCAGAATCCATCTGTACTTCCTGTCAGACCTGAGATGTAAAATGATCATCCCTATCAGAAATGATGGAGTTCGGAACCCTATGTAGCTATAAAATCTATCAGATGTAAAAACGTCAATGCTCATCAACACTGGAGGTCTCCTTGTTCGGTAAAAATTGTGAAACCATCATGAGTCTATTAATGAAAACTCAAACTACCTCATTCCCTCAAGGAGACCTCAAAAAACCTATCAATAATCCCATCGCAATATCAATCCACTTCTACAAAGGAATTGGTAACTGTTGTAAAAGCCCCACTCATCACTGATGCTTCACCTTCACCTACTGACATGTAGAACAAATCATAACAAAACCAGCAACATCTCTCTTCTTACTTTTCCATCAATACAGATGGGGTAGATCTCGATACATCTTGGTGACACCAAGAGGAAATACCCATACTATGGAATGAGAATCCCGCATTAGCTCCTTGTTTATTTCCGATGACACCTAAAAACACCAGTTAAAACACAATATCTCATACCTGGCTATAGTCCATCGAGGAATGGGGTCCTCTTCTGACACACTCTCCCATATAAATAGGCCATCAGAATATGATAGAAACCTAATTCTCCCTTGATCATGTATAGTAGAGGTAACAACCACAGAAGTATGAAAGGTCTTCCCAAGTCTATCGTGCACCTCAAAATGCATCTTAGAAACAGAGCCATATATTGCCACTAACTGCTTTCCACTTCAACTACTTGTATCTTAGACCTCCGGCTCAAGGCATCACCCACTACATTTCCTTTCCCAGGTGTGTAGGCAATCTCAACGTCAAAAGACTAAAGGTAATCACCCCACCATCGTTGCCTCAAATTTTGGTGACGCTGAGAAAATATGTAATTGAGACTATTGTGGTTAGTTAACACCCCAAAATGATCTTCCGAAAGGTAATGTCTCTAACAATGCAAGGCCTGAACAACTACATCCATCTTGATATTGTGTGTCAGGTAATTCTTCTAATGTAGCCTCAACTACTAAGACCCGTGCACAGCGACGCCTTCCCCCTAAATAAGCACTACTCAAATCCTGATACCTTGTGGAACATAGTAAACAATATAACTCTTGACTGGCTCTGAAAAAACTAGTATAGGCGTTAAAGTCATCCTCCCTTTCATCTCCTGAAAGGTTGAATTGTAAGAATCTATCCATAGGTACATCACACCCTTCTTAGTCAGGCACGTTAGTAGTGATAATAAGCATCAAAAGTCCTATATAAAACATTTGTAGTAACCATCCAGCCATTGTAAACTCCTTACCTCAAATACGTCTTTGGTTAGTCATAGAAAAATACTTCTCTCACTTTCTATGGGACTTCCAATACTCCTGTCTTAGAGATAACATGACCCATGAAGGGAATATGGTCCATTCAAAAGTTTCTTTTTGAGAGATTTGCATATAAATGATGCTCCATCAATGTACTCAAAATGTTCTAAAGATGGGTATCATGGTCAAGATGAGTGTGATAGAAAACCAAGATAACGTCCATGTAATCCACCACAAAGGAGTGCAAGTATTGATGAAACACTCAGTTCATCAGTTCGGTAAGAACAATAAGCATCTTCTTGATACCGAATGACATAAGAACCTATTCATATAGACCATACTTGCTCCAAAATGTTGTAAGAGGTATAACTGATAGTCTAACATGAAATTGATGATAATCGGATCTCAAGTAAATATTCAAGAACAACCAATATCCTCGATGCTGATCAAAGAGATCATGAATCCTAAAAAAGGTATATCATTTCTTGATGGTCAACGTGTTCAGGTTCCAATAATACTCAAAAATTTTGAGGGTACCATTTGACTTAATTGAAATCAGGATCACTAAACCCCAAGCAGATGTATTGGGTCATATGAAACCTTTTTCCTATAACTCATAATACTTCTTCTTGTGCACCTAAAAATTTTGCGTGGCCCATTAACAAGTAGGAATGGACACTAGTTCTTCTCCTAGAAAAATCACAATTGAGAAATCTACCTCTTAATCCGGAGGTAAACCTGAATCTTATTCTGGAAAGACATCTCAAAAACGATCCACCACTAAAATAATGTCCATATGTGAAGTCCACTGAACATATAGACATAAACATGGAATTTGGGTTGTTACACATCTCAAACCATGATGCCAGGGTCCATCTTTCCTCACCTATATATCCCATTCACCCTTATATAGAAACAACCCTCCCTCTGGTGATGTGAAAATCACCATGCGGTGAAATAAATCGACAATATCCTGGAAGGGAATTAACCAGTCCATTACGAGAATTAATTCATAGCCCATCATCTCTGAGACATAAAGGTACCACAAGAAGGGAGACCCACAATTCTCAAGATAGAACTCCTTGCAGTGATGTAAAATAGCCCTTCTAATCCCCAACAGAGTGTCCAATGTCAAGGTATCAACAATTATAAAGATTCAGAGCACATTGTATCTCCACAATAGGCATAGATATAAACATATAAAAATCCCCTATATCGAAAAGGGAAAAAGATAAATCCAAGGCAACCAAAATTTTACCTCTTACCATAGAGGGTCCAAAATCCTACTCCTACTAGTTCTGCTCTAGCACAAAATCCGGACCTGCGCAGCAGCCCTATGAAGTAGTTTGGGATCCCTAAGTGGATCCACCATGAGGATATAAAAAACCTTACGTATTTACACTACATCCATGACCACTTCTTCATCCAAAACGGTCTAAAGAACTCCATCCCATAGTCTAATGTGGTACTGGTGGTCTTTCTTCAGTATGAGGAGTCAAAACAGAACCACTATCAGTAGCAGTTGGAGAGAAAACTGACAAAAACACGGAAGATGACACATATTTTCACAAGATAAGCTCTCAACTGGGTCTCTTGGGAAATGTGGTCACATGTGTCCACTCTTCTCGCAATAGTATCATACCACATGGCTACCTAAATGGGTATCCCACCTACTCAGATCTCCAGGAGTAGACTCCCTATAGTGCTTCCGGCTGTCAGTCAGAAGGGTATCGACTACGGATGTTGAAATTTTCTGGCCCACAGATCCAGAATCCCTCTGGTTGCACTATTTGATTAGCACATGTTTGACTATATATGTTGTGGAAGTCATCCTAAAGATATTCACATAAGATCAGATGTTATTCTTGAGATAATTGTAAATTTTCTCACTAGAAATAACTCATCACCCCCTTAAATGGGTGTGAACCACTACAGCTCTATGAATGGATAAGAATACATTGTGACTAAGAGTGTACTATGCTCCAAACTCAAGAAACCTAAGGCTCAGTCGACCCTCAAAGTCTTCTGGTTGATGTAGTCATAAATGCTACGTTGGAACTCATCCCAAGACATAATCTGCTGGCGTCCCCCCTGTGATATCACATCCCACACTCTCTTGGAGGAATCCTGAAGCATGTAATTAGAGATATTCACTCTCCACTCAAGAGACATATAGAGATGATCGAAAATAGATAGAATGGCTTCTAACCATGACTCTTGAACTTGAGGTCCTCTATCCACTGAGAAATTGGGAGGATGTTGTGGATTAAAAACTAGTGTCAACACTACCATAGACAAGGGAAGATCAGGTTCTCCCTAGAATCTCTGGATAAACCTCATAAATCCTTATTGTAATTGTGTATCTACAGGTGTATCTGGAATGAAAGATGTTGCCATGATGGGCACAATGAGAGAATATTCTAGTAGTCCCTGATCTACCATGTCCGGTGTCTAATTGTTTCCACGTATCTGGAATGAAACCAGAGGACGTCTCGGTGGAATGAATCTTCATCATCAGGCACACACCTTATATCTAGATTATCATGGACTGAAAAATATAAGTGAAAGAAATTAATAGGATATATAAAACATTAATGTTTTTATAAACATGGATACATAGTGTGTATGGCCTATACATTTTGTGTTCCTGTAATCCATTACATTGGAATGTTCTTCTTCTATCACTAGTTTTGTAACACCCAAAAACACAACATTTTCTTCCTATTACATGGCAAGTACTTGAATTATTTTCCCCCTTCATGAGTTCTTCTACATAGCTAAACAACACGGTTCTCTTTTGGGTAACACTACACGGAGTATTCACCACACACATGGTATGTACCACATAAGATCCATCCATTTGTGTAATTGGTCACATGGTTGGATACAATTTCCATATAACATGATGTGTTTATTACTGACATAGCGAGTACTGAAATTATTTCATTGTACCATGTCGTTAGTCACACAACTCGGTATATGGTCTCTATAACACAACTTGTACTCCCAGTACACAGAATGTTCTTCCATTTAATTCCCAACCCTGTGTCTCTTTCCCCAAAATTAGTCATATAGAAAATAACTAAACTGCGTGTACATATAGTACTTGAAATGTACATAAGAAAAACATTTCCTTCTAGTATATAAGGATACATAGAATGTATTCATAATCACACACAATGTATTCTAAATTTTTCTAGACAATAAGACTCAGAAACTAAAACAGAAGCCCATAAAACACTAAAAAATATATAAAATTTTTGAATTCCAATCCATGGGGGCCCATACTCCCATGAGTCAAATATTGGAATCATATTCATGTTATATCAGGGTAAAATTTCGTCAAATATTACTATAATACACCAAATTCCGATATAAGAGGGCCCATAACACCTCAGGGACCAAGGTTTGGCACTCATTAAAATGAAACATTACAAATTATAAATACCCTGTCAAATAGAAGGTATTCTATAAAGGAATTTATTACAAAATCTGGCATATCTAGCACAACATCAATCACAAAAACATGAAATTGGTAGTGCACCATAAATGAATTGACAAGAATTCATGACATGTGATCTCTAGAATGTTCATATTTGATGCATGAGATCACATACCCATATCTCATAGGGTTGAAAAAAAATAAAAACTCAGTAATATCAACAATAATAGCACATAACATGTGAATCACCCAATGGTGAAATCAAATCAACTATAACAACTAAAAACCCAAAAAAATCAATAATCGAGGTTATGTGGCTTTTTCCCTATACATATGTTAGTTACTCCCAGGGGCAGTTTATTACCCACTAACCATTCCTTCACATCCCTACCTATAGGATCCATAAAGTAAGTCAAAGCTGAAATGAATCTGCCTCTGATGCAACTTTATAAAGTCCATATTCCTTGTGCCACCCATCGGTGCCTTATACCTGGTTGGTCGCATGGCCTCAAGCGCATTTCCCCGAATGCTAGAGGCTCTAACTGGCAGTGATGGACATGGGTTTGATTGTGCGGAAACTATGTCCTCATTAGAAGAGTAGCACAGCAAAATAACAATAATATAAAACAACATAAACAATAATACTATAAAATAAGTAAACAACAAAATATTGAAAGTAAATAAACAACTGGAGAACATATATAAATGATGCAAGTAACATATGTCTTGTAGAGAAGAAAAATAATTCACAATACTAAAAATATGGTACTAATCCAATGTACAAAGAAAACAAGTAACTCTAGTAGCATCACAAGCCTCATCTTCGTCCCATGCTCTCCAACTTCACATCACTCAAGTACCTGATGTAGAAGTGTGCTTTCCCTTACCTACACCTATGAAAATATAATCTGTTTGAGAACAAAATCATCAACCAAATAGGATATGTGATGAATCATAGTAGGTATCCACAAAAAGATATATGTCTAACTGTCATTATATATATATATATATATTTCAGGAAATAGACAAAATAAATTAATAAACAAGGAATTACTCAAAAGTAAAAAAACATATAGTTTCATCTACATTCAATTACATTTATTAATAATTAATTCAATCATTCACAACAAACCCTTTTGGAAAGTTCTCATAGTTTAACTACTCTGGTTTGACAAAGACAAAGACTCCCTGAGAACGCAACCACCATCAATTCCCCTGTGGTATTTTAATGGCAACTGAAAACTATCTGAAGAAGAACTCAATTTCCATTCCCTGTGTGGTCTCATATTAGTATATTATACACTCTATGAGGGATCACTCAATTTCAACCCCACTATGGTCTTGCAAAGTGAAAATTATAATATTCACTCTAGAGAAGACCTCAATGTCAACTCCTCCTATGGTCTAAAACCAGACCATATTTGTGCATTCCTTTGTAATACAATCATGAACAAATGATATTCAATAGCCAAAGTACTCTCAACTACTATAAGTCTAATAAACCATATTTCATATCACAAGCATTTCATATAATATCAACTTCATCCTAACAGCACAAGGCATGGAAAACAAAACATCCTAACATGCGGTTCTAGACCCAACTTCCAATATCAAACAAACTTGGGGAAACACATCCATAAGAAAAGAAATAAACATTATTCATAATAATTCCCCTTTATCTAGAAAATAAACCATTGAAGTCATAAAACATGGTTAAATTTAAAAATACGCAATACCCTAACTAGGGTATTCACAACTTTTCACACATATAATCCAAAGATAACTACGGAAAGGCACAAACCACATTCCTTGACATTGAAAAATAGATATTGTTGAACCAAAGCCTTTGAATTAACAGAAAACATCTTATATCTACAAAAATTTCAAAAACCACAACCTTGAATAACTTACTAAAGAAGATAAATTAAGAGGAGAGGATCTATAGGAAGGAAGGACTCACCGAGGAAATTACGATGTAATTGATGGTGCTTGATTTAGAGAAAGGACAACTAATTTGGGAGATTAAAGAATAATTGTTCCTCCTAGTCACTATTGGATGAGGCGAGGTTAGAAGAATACAATTTTGGTAATTAGATGCAACGCCGGTGCGATTTAACAAATAAAAAGATAATTACACAGTGTGTTCATTTAATGTACACATTGTGTACATGCTTTAACCAACCCCCTCTTTAGGTTGTCTATAGGTCACCTCACACAGCCATGCACTCTCCATTACACAGCTAGTACACAAAAACCCACGATAACTGGGTACACGACATGTAATCTTATATTTTGAAAAAACACTGTTTTTTCCTCAAAAACACCCGAAAACAAGATCCATAAAAAAATAAGAAGATATGGCTTCTTACACACTATGAATTAACAAATAATGAAAAGATCATATATATTATTATACAAAACTAGAAACACTACAAAGTATTAAATGGTAGGGACACATAAGAATATATATTTTTAACCTCACGAAAATGGGCTAAGGTTTACCTCATATAGGAATAAAATATTCTATTTGTGAGATTAAATATTATGGGTAGAAATATATAGAGGATTGAATCATAAACTGTGAAATATTAATCAAGTGGACCATATATGAATAAACATACATTTAATGAGTCTTGTGGGATTAAAACATGAGAATTATTTGATCAATAGTGGTTCACTAAGAGGTTTTTTTATAAAGGAAACAATTTATATATTTGGTTAAATTGCATAGATATTATCTACATACTTTCAACTCCAAAAGGAATAATTTTTTATATTCCCATGTAACATTTAATCATACAAAAATAATTTCACATGTGACTACATATAATGTAGTTAGGGATTATTTTATATTGGTTTATTATTTGACTTATAAAACTATAAACCCAAAGCCTATATAATTTTAATTTTTTCATGAGGTTTTTATAATAATGTGTCCTATAGAAATGATGAACTATTAATTTTATATGATTATTTTAGTTATTTCTGATGCATCCCAATTCAGTACTCTTATATCTAGTGCTGAAAACAACGTCTTTAATTATTGTATTTAATACAAATATATAAGACTCAAATATACTAAATATACATTATAAAAATTGATTTATATTAATATTATATAAATCAACAAGAACATATGGACCTAGAACCCCTAATCTTTGTCTGTTTTGGTATTTAATTCATATGGAACGTATTTTTAAAAACTTTTGAACATTTATAAAAAATTTAATTGTACATGATTATCTACTATACTTCTCAGAATTTAAATACTTTTCCATAACATAGGGAATGTAAATAAAAGAACGGAGTTATCACAAATACATCGTTAGGAATATTAAAAGGAAAATATGAATTCCATGTTAATGTATAATAAATAAGAATTAAGTTATAAAAAAATAAGCATTAGAACTCAACAAATTTTGAGAAAATAAAATAATTCCCTGAATAAAATGTTATGAAGAATCAAAATTTCCATTCATCACCCGGTAAACAAAAAAAGGCCACAAATAATGTTGGGATTTAAAAAAATGTGTACATATCAGGTTTTGTGTAATAAGATACCCAGTCATCATGAAGTGAACAAAACAGATTTCCATGCATCATTTTGGGAAAAAAATTTCATGTATAATGTTTCTATCAAATAAAACATCCAAACATTTTCTTATGAAAAAAAATGTCTATGTAATACATAATTATCTCATGATATATAAATAATAATGTAATGAATTATAGGGTTATATTGTGACCAACATATCATCATCCATACACATTTGTTATATATGAAATCAATCATTAATAGTATAATAATGAGACCTTGCAATGTAAATGAGTTTCATTACATTTTATAATAGTGTAACAAAAACTAAATTTACGAATAAAATAGATTGATAAAAAAAGTATTCATAGAAAATGATTAATTTATATATGAATTTATAGGAATAATTATGAAAAATAATTATATAGGATTAGTATAGTTTTTAGTCAAATAGTAAAATTTATGTGATACTAGAAAAATGTATTTTTTTAACATTTCATTCCATCATCAAAATGAGATAATGTGATGAGACACTTTTGAAAACTTAATTTTTCAAAAGATGTCATCAAAAAAAATTTCATACATTATTTAAGAAGAAATATAAAAAGAATCACTAAAAATATATACAACTGTTTTCTATAAGAAATGTATATTTAAATATAAAATTTAATATTATGAACATCAAAACCTTGTCAATGTTGAAAATACCTTTATTGAAACCCAAAACCTAAAAGAAGTGATAAATTATGATTTCGAATAATGGTAAATAGATATTTAAAGATCAGAAGAAATAAAACATATTTGTATTATTAAATTATAAATGTGAAATTTTTTTGCATGAATAAATATGAATATTTATAAAAAAGTGATTATTAAGACGGTATAATAATTACTCATAACATCATTAATTTGAAAAGATGATAAAAATAGAAAATGCGATTTGTTTGATTTGAAAGGTTAATTTTAAGAACATGTATCTTCACTTCAAGTATGGATCTCAATTTTGGGTTTTTTACTAAAAAAGTAGAAATGGGGTTTTTTCTATGTACATGACATGTATCTTTGAGTACACACCATGTACTCAATTGGCTCGTACAGCCATGTATAGGTCATGTAATGGACGAGGACATGGTTGTGTCATGACCTAGAAGACCACATAAGTCAATAGTGGTTTAGGGTACTACACATCATGTATAATTAATGGACACATAATATTGTTGTATTCTTATTTAATATAAAAGATCGAGGTCATTTCTCATGTCCAGAACTGGCATCTTATTCCCGTGTTTTGTATAAGAGTTCTTGAGAAGGATGAACAGATATCAAACCCTTGATTCTCTATCTGACTAGTAATTGAGACGCCATTGGGTGTGTTGGAATCCCACCGGTGAGTTCTCAATTCCTATGGATCATTTCTTCATGATTAATTCTCTCTCGTGAGTTATTAAAGGTTTTATGTTTTTCTCCTTTTTATAAAACTTTGCCTATTTAGGCAGATTCAAGATCCAAAGTTCAATTATATTGATCGTACGACATCAAGGTGGGTGGTTTGTGCCTTTAGTTGTGTTGTTATCACTTATATATGCGTAAAGTGATGCATATCCACGTTTGGGGTGTAACTTGATTTAGAATTTAACCTTTTTTATCACCTACTATGTTTTACTCAATTGATATAGGGTAGTTTCTTATGCATAATGTAATATACCGTAATTATGGGACGCAATGTTTGTTTTCCCCTTATTTTCCTATTTTTTGGTTTTTTTGACAAGGATGCCTATTAGGCTTTCCATGTTTTCCATGAACATCATGTTAGGATGGATTCAATGATTATTTAAGATGCCTAATTTATGGATTTTGAAGGTTGGACCAATGGGAATTGACAGTGAGAGATTCTCAAGGGAGGTTCAATTATGTATGGTTTTACTATTATGTTGACATGTGGTATTAACCATTAAAGAATCTAGATAGTCATCGGCTGGGGGGTTTAGACATTGAGATGTTACCTAGGTGGTTGTATATAAATGTTGTTAGCATATTAGATCTGGGTGTTTAAACCGTGGTAGATTTCTTAGGTGGATTTTTATAAATTTTGTAAGTACGTTAGACCTAGTGGTTGAGACTGTGAGAGCTTGCGAAGGTGGTAGTTTAAAATTGTATTGTATTATATTAGACTAAATGGTTTAGAACATGAGACAATTACTATAATGTCATTATTAAATGAATTTTTTTTCTATAATACCCAGGGGATTAGAATGTGATAATATTACCAAAGGTTCATGATTGAATAATTGAGTCATTTTGACGTTTTTGTTATTCCGAATCACAAGCATGGATTCGTTCTTACTTGAATGATTAAATTTTCTTATGAGGTAGTTGTTTTGTTACATACATAGGTTATATAGAGCTTAGGAGAGATCCCAAGGTATACATGATTCAATGTATTTAATAATAAATGTGAATAAATGAAATTTAAAACTATAGGATTGTTTACTTTTGATTACATCCTAGTTTACTAAATTATTTCTGCATATTACATGATATATATATATATATTCACTTAATTTTAGGCCTAGATCATTCGGTGTTTTATGTATGTGATTCATAAAACACCCTTTTTGGATATTGTTTAGTACCCAAAACTATTATATGGTTCATTTATATATATGGTAAAGCTCCATTCATCATTATGTACTTGATTATAGTTGGATCTAGAAATCATTGGACCAAGATGAAGCTTGAAATGCTAATAGAGTTTACTATATATTTTATACTTTGATTTTTGTATTGCTTTCCAGCATTGTGAACTGTTTGACTATTTTCATTGATATATATTCCATGAATCATACATATATATATTATCGCTTCTATTAGATTTACATTCAGTCTTCAGCTATTTATATCTAATTTGTATTATTACTTCATCTATTTTTTAATATTGGTTATCCACTATATATAATATTCTAATTATGGAATAAGTTACCCATTATCTAGCTTTAGCCCTCACTAATAATCAGTAGCCTCTGGAATTTGGGGAAATGCGCTTGAGGTCATGTGATCAACTGGGTATGGGGCCCCATTGGGCAGTACTCGAATCTAGGATGTTACACAGGGGTATCAAAGGGGTATTCTTTTATGCATTCCCTTGCTATTTAAAGCCTATAGAATAGGATAGGAAGTAATAGGTAGTTGGTAATAAGTTATTCCCAAGAGTAGCTAATCCAAGTATAGAGAATATCCAAGTAACGACGAGTATTGCAATCTTTTTTGGTTTTGCAATTGTTAAAGTTGATTGGATTTCACCGTTGGATGATTCAATGGTTTTGTGAAATTATTATTGATTTCATTTTGGATCCATGTCACGAATTCTCCAAGTGGGGCCCACACCGTGACTCCCGATGTCCACCTCTAATAGTCCAGGGGCTGGTGACTAGCACCGAGTAGGCATATTACTAACATGGGAGGCATTGCCTAAGTAAATGTACACATGAAAACATCTTCATTTCGAAAATGTGGAAATAAATGAAAATAGTATGGATCAAAAA
Organism: Viscum album; assembly: GCA_963277665.1. NCBI lineage: Eukaryota > Viridiplantae > Streptophyta > Magnoliopsida > Santalales > Viscaceae > Viscum > Viscum album. The sequence continues at coordinate 662,926,305 of OY728140.1, forward strand.
GCATGCATACAACTAAGCCAAACCAATAGAGTATTATGGGAAGTAATGTACTGTGAGTAAACTTTTCCATAATACAATCCCAAAAAAAACAAGAGTCGGAAAACTACAATGTCCAAACTGTAAACACAATGTGGTATTGGGACTAGTGCTCATAGCCATAGGAACACCTCAACCTGTGGGGAATCTCAGAAATCATGGTCCTATCATGGTCTTCCCTGGACTTTGTCAAAAGGTTGCTTGTCTACACAAGACATGACACGTGCGGGAAAAGCCCGTGCAGGGGTGAGTATAAAAATACACAGTAGAGGACACAAAAAAATCATAAATCAATACACAAAAGAAAGGCACATTCATCTCTACACAGTATATGTCTAGTGAACATACAATAGGAGAACACAATCCAAATATACTTCAAACTCAAACCTGTAGTCTAGAGACAGGTCACACAACCACATACCCCCACTAGGGATTCCGTTCGATGGTTCTACAAAGCACTCTTCCGGGAGAACTCACTCCATTAGTCTGATAGAATTGATGACTTCTTTCCAAGAAGAACTGTTTGTTGGGAAATTTCATTAGAGATAAATACAATCATTTTGGGAGAACACACTCCTAAGTGGGGAAAGATCACGATTCATAGATGAGGATCACTGCCAGGGCCATGGAAGATACCGTCACTCATCCAAATTCACCTGCTAGTTAGAGTATCAATGCCCAGTGGAGTTGGTCACATCGATTCCAAACTCTACATAGGGTCATTATTAGATCGAGGATCTCTCTCTGGTCCTTTTCGAGGGATTCTTGACACTATCACAGAAATTTCTGCTGAAGGGATCATACTCATATAGTAGGGAACGATTCCTGACCTTCTGGGGAATGATAAGAAGGGGCACTAACCCAAATGAAACACATCATAGATACGGTGTAAAATAAGATCAATCCATGTACAAAAAAGTACATGGTGTGTAGAAAGTGCACACACCGTGTCCTCTGTCCCCAGGTACTGCCTGCGTACAACGGCCTATGTCGCAAGGCTGGTCATGAAAAAAAACTACACAGCATGTAAAAAGATAACATGTAGTGTCTATGTATTTGGGGTATACCCAGTGTACACTGTCCATGTTCCCATACATGTTATCATCCCATTTATGCCAAACCATGTAACTATTAAAAGAGGTAACCCATGTTACTGGCATATCCTATCCGTCATGGAGTACATGACTGTGTATACCATCTATTCCCATGTATCACTCGAGATACACGCCGAGCTTTGGGGGAACGTCAAACACGCAGTGTAACTAGGGTCACACGCCATTTGATACCTATCTGACCCTTAAAACCCTAGCCACCACCATTGGTACTACATGATGTGTTTTTCAGAAGTACATGCCGTGTTTTACGGAATTTTCTAGATTCGACGCTTCTCACCGCTGCACCTCCCATGATGGATTGATCTTCGTTCTTACAGTCTGATTTCCATGAAACCCTACAATATAGGTCACCCCAATGTCTTGAAGTCTTCATCATTGTTTTGGGCATCTGATCGGCCCCAAAAACACGTTTTGATCCACCCAAACGTAGAACGGTCAAAGAATGGTCTTTTCCTGATCAAGTCTGATTCATCATTCGCTATCGTCGTCACACCTTTAATTTTTCATAATGATTCCATATCAGCAATTAGGGATCGTTGTTTCGCAAAAAAAATATTCAACGATACATTGTTCATCGCCCCTTGAATAACGTGAAGAACGCACGAGGGAATGGAATGGGGATGAAATCCAATAAACAAAATCAAGGAACAAACCTCTACCATCATTCATCAGGATGTTGATCCGCTTTTTTTAGTAGGATAAACTGGATCAGAAATCAAAAACAACTCATCAAGGATTCAATTCCCCATGATCAATCCAATAAAACCCTCTTAAAAGAACGTTTGAATCCACGAATCAACTTGTTCGTGGTTGATCTGCGTTCATCGTTTATGTTCCTAAATGGGGAAACAAGAATCGAAATAACAACCCCTACCTAGAGAAGGGATCAATAACTGAGGAAGGGGTCATTCTTCCATAATCATAGAGATCCTTCAACTTTTTTGGTGTCGTGATTCAAGGCTTTGATTCGTCGTCGATTGTCGCGAAGAGTTCTCTCCAAGGATCCAAGATTGCACTAGAGTTTTCTCACAATCTTTGATAAAGAGCAACATACAATTAACCAATTAAAATGGGAGGTGTGTTTTCAAATTACATCATGTTGCATCATTAATGAGTCATGTTTTCATTAATGATTCATTATGACATGACATTAAATATTGAAACTACTGCCCCTTCATTTCTCTACAGTAACTGATTCCAAAAAGAAATAAAAATTAACTTTGCGAACTTATTTTATTTTATTTCACTAAAAATTTATGAAAATTAACTTTTTCCCTCAACCTACACTAGTTGATGTTAGAATCATTCTCTGGTAAATTCGTCATCCAAAAAAAATGGTGCCCATTGATTTTTAATATTGGAAACCATTTGTAAACATCCACAACCATGCACATGTACCGACTCACTTAACTTAAAGAAGTTCAAACCCACATTCTTGGATCATTGGGCCTCATAATGATATGATATCTCTATGCCTGGTCTCGTAATAATTCCATATAATTTTTAAAATTAATACGAAGAAAACCAAAGTCATTAAATTCTCCTCACCTTGGGGATTTACATCCCCAAAAAGAAAAAACAATGTTACTAAAAAATATGTGGGTACTGGGCACAGATCTGAGCCACATACTCCCACATGCTCTCTTGAATATTCTCATGCTCTAATATGATCTTCCACTTCTCAGTGGTCTCTCACACCATCTCTTGACCCATGAGTACGGACTCTCTGGGGTCGGTCCAGCAAATTGGTGACCGGCAGGGTCTTCTATACAAGGCCTCGAATGGAGGAATACCAATGGTGGAGTGGTACCTACTATTATATGAAAACTCCACCAGTGGTAGGTGGTCCTCCCAACTATGACCAAAGTCCAAGATACATGCCCAAAACATATCCTCCAGAACCTGAATGGTCCTCTCTGTCTGACCATCGGTCAGTGGATGGAACGCCATGCTCAAGCGTAGATGATACCCGAAATTCTCCTACAATCCCATCCACAAGCCGGATATGAAGTTGGAATCACTATCCAAGACTATTGTCAAATGGAAGCCATGAATCCGAACTGTCTCCTTCACGTGAAGGTGTCCCAAGATTTCTATGGAACTCTTCTCTCTGATAGCTAGGATGTGGGGAGAGTTAGTGAGTCGGTGAACGATCACCCAGATGGAATCATTCCCCTTGGATCTCCATGATAATCCTATCACGAAGTCCATTGATATTCCATCACAACTCTACTCTGGAACATCTAGGGGTGAGCTAATCATGCTGGAACCTGGTGCTCATCCTTCACTTGCTCGCATGCAAGGCATTGGGAAACAAACTCTACAACTACCTTCTCCAAGCCTTACCACCAGAACTATCATCAAAGATCCTAGTACATATTTTCAACCCCAGGATGTACAACCAAGGGGGTGTATGGAAATTCTATAGGTCATCTTCCGGCAATGTTACTGGTACAACAGTGCTCCCTCTTACAAGAAGTTCTTGCTCCCCACCTTGCAAATATCCTTCAGAAGCATGTCTTGTGGATAACTGAGCATGTATTGCATCATGGTTGACATCCCCAAGCTATGCCTCCCTAACTCACTGAAAGAGTGGAGGGGTGACAACCATCTACTGCAGGCAAGCTGCATCCTCTCCATCCATGAGGGATAACTACAATGTGGATAACTTCTCTATCACCTCACTCAATAGTTGTGAGATTGACCTTCTTCTAAGAGAATATTCCACCTTGTTCTCATTTCCTAGAGTATAGATGATCTCTAAATCATAATCCTATAGGAACTCTAGATAACACCTCTCCCTCATATTCAGATCATTCTATGAGAATATGTGCTTGAGGCTCTCGTGGTCTGAGTAGACGATGAGTCGCTCGCCCATAAGGTAGTTTCACCACATATTCAATGCGAAGACAAACGTAACCAACTCGAGAATGTGGGTCACATAGATCTACTCATGTGGCCTATGCTGGCGTGAACCATAAGCAATAACCACCTATCTCTACATCAGGACACAAACAAGCCCAGTCCCTGAGGAGTCACATAAACCTACGCACTCAACACCCTCCTCTGAAAAGCTCATAATTGGGGTGATCGTTAGACTATGTATCAACTGCTCAAAAGCCTGTGTGCACTTATTCGTCCACATGAAGGGTTGCGCCTTCCTGGTCAAGTATTTCATCAGTGATGATATTCGAGAGAAATCAGGAATGAATCTCCGGTAATATCCTACAACCCAAGGAAGCATCGCACCTCTGTCACTCTTCAAGGTGGCTCCCATGATAACAGTATGTCCACTTGTCTGGGTCCACTACTACTCCATCTGCTGAGATGACATGTCCCAAAAACTAGACCTCCTAAATCCAGAACTGGAACTTCAAGAGCTTCCCATATTGCTGGTGCTCTCGGAGTACATCTACAACCATCCGCAGGTGTCTCACATGCTCCTCCTCTGACGCCGATTACACAAGGATGTCGTCAATGAAGATAACTACGAACTAGTCTAAGTATGGTAGAAAGATCCGGTTTATTAGTACCATGAACACTGCAGGGTCATTTGTCATGATGAAAGGATTTACCAATTACCCATAGTGACTGTAGCGGCATCTAAAAGCCGTCTTCAGAATATCCACATCCTGTACTCAAAATTGATGATAACTAGATCGATGGTCCACATTTTGGAACCATTGTGCCCCTCTTAGCTGATCGAAGAGGTCGTCGATTCTCAGTAGTGGATACTTGATCATCAACATCACTTGATTCAGGTGCCAGTAATCCACGCACAACCTCATACTCTCGTTTATCTTCTTGGAAAACAAGGCTGGGGTCACCCAGGGTAAAACATTGGGACTCACGAAACCCTTGCTCTAAAAGTCCTCAAACTACACCCTCATCTCACAAATCACTACAAAATCCATCTGATATCCTGATGATGAAATCAGTGTCGACCCGGGGTGTAAGTCGATGCAGAAGTCGATTTCTCGATGGGGAGGTAGTCCTGGAACATCTTTGAGAATTTTGTCCTCGTACTCCACCACTACGGCTTGGAATTGGGAGCTCATCACATATACTACTCTGAGGGCATGGTTGTCCAATTCATGAGTGATTGGCTGCACCCTCCTATGAATGATCCCATTCTATGCTACCTAGGTCTCCTTTTACCTGACAAAGTAAAACCTAATTCCACCACTTCGTACACACCACAATCTTTGACTAAAACATTCAACCTGGTCATTGTCCAAAGATAACCAATCCATACCATGAATGACTCTATAAGGCCTCAATGCTAACACTAATAGGATCCAACTGAAGCTATCACCACTAATAGTAAGATCAAACTATATGCAAAGGTGTGTGATCATTGAGTCTCCTCCCGTGGGTGTCTCCATGGGTAGGGATCGAGTCAACGACTATACCAGAATCTCAAGGTTTTTCACAAGACATGTGGAGATGAAGGAAAAAATAGAAAATCTGTTTATATTTACGAAATATAAGGTATAGAAGGCACATATTGAACCTCAGATCATCCCTGGATCCCCTGGGTCGTATACCTCGAACACATGTAGTTGTACCTGGCCATGTCCCCCATCTCCATGAGCCTGGTGCGGATATCCTAGGGGTGGTGGTGGAATTATGTAGAAGCATCTGCCCCCACATATAGCTCTCCCTGCTCCTCTTCCACATCCACTACCTGGAGGGTCTGTCTTCTACACTCTCTACCTCTGGCTTGGTGGTCCGTCCACGACTTCCCTGTCACCATATCGACGAGTCGAACAATCTCTAGTGTGATGTCCCCTACCATCACAACCATATCTCCACTTCTCCCTAGGATGACAGGATCCATCATGAGATCCCTAGACTGTCGACTCCCTATCCTAGGTCCTCCTCTGACCTCTCCCACATCCTGATCCCTATGTCTAATGGTGGTTCCCCGCTGCTGAGGTCTCCAAACTTGTCTGCCTGCTGCTGTCTGCAGGAAGTTGTCTCTGCTCTGCCAAGAAGTGCTCGATCACCAAGGCCCACTCAAGCACTCCATCATAAGTTGAAATTCATAGAGGAATGACCCTATTTCAGATGTCTCTTCATATACCTCTCTTGAAGGTATGAGCTCTGATGTACTGATCCTTGACCATCTTCATCGAGTACCCGACGAAGTTGGTGAACCTCGATGAATAGTCAGCTAACGTCAAACAACCCTACAGAAGGTAAATGATCTCATGGATGTGTACTTCTCTCAGAGTAACTGAATAGAATTTCTCCCATAAGAGTTTCTCAAAATGCATCCATGAAAGAGTCTCATCATCGTGAGTCTGTGTGGTCAGACTCTACCATCATCCTGCCAAACACTAAAGAAGGCTTTCTCCTAGGATTACCATTTGTTCCACTGGTGTACTCACTAGGCGTAAAACTATTTTCACTACCTCAAGGTAGTCCTCATACACCTGAGGGGCGGGCTCCCCTCGGAACCTGAGGGGTCTCTGTCTCTATAACTCAAGGTGTACACTCAGCATGTGCCCCTCACTGGTTGGTACTGCAGGTACCACGGGCTGGTCCACTGGTGCTGGTATAGTAGGTGAACCACCTTGAAGAAACAATTGGGGAACTGGTCCCTATATCGATGCCTCATCACTGAGGGGGTTATCCTAGTGATCATGCTACTAAATACTAGCGGGTATGCGTCGCAGAGGAATCCTGTAAGGAATCAAGATGTACCATGGTTAATTAGTATATCTGGATAGCTGACAAAAAGGACATGGAAAACACACCCCATTCATATATGATACATGTACCATTCATTCATTTTTATAAAAATAGTGTTTTCATGTACCCATTCAAAAGGAAGGTTATCAAAGTCTTGGTGTATGGATACATCGGCCGCCCACACCAACAGTAGAGTCTCTAGCCAGAAAGCCAATCTCGAAACTCTTAACACTGTTTCCCCAAACCAATCTTAAAGACTAATGGTCCAAAGGTAGAACTGACTCCCTCTGATACCACTCTGTCACGACCTATCTCAGTGGGTCATGTGCCGCAACTCCCCAAGCCCACCTCTAATAGGCCTGAGGATGGTTACTAGAACCGAGTAGGAATATTAATAACATGGGAGGCATTTCCTTAGCACCTGAACACAAGCACACATCTCCAAGACGAAAATGATGAAACGAAAGAAACACCATGGAACAAAAATCATACATACAACTAGGCCCAACCAAAAAAGTTATATGAGAAATAAAGTACTAAAAGTAAATTGGGCCAGAATACAAGCCCACAAAAAAACAACTATCTAAAAGCTACAAAGTCCAACCTCTAAAAACAAAGAGGTATTGGGAATACTTCTCATAGTCGTAGGAACACTTAGACCTGTGGGGAAACACAGAATGCTCAGCCATGTCTTGGTCTTCCATGGACTCTCTCAAAAGTATTCTCGTCTATAAAGGACATAACACAAGGGGGGAAATCCGGTGCAGGGGTGGGTATAACAATACTCAGTAGAGGACCACGAAAAATAAAAAATAAATACACAAAAAAAATACACAGTCAGCTTTATAGAGTATATGACTACTGAACGTATAATAATAGAACACAATCCTGATATACTCAAATCTCATACATTTATTCTAGAGAAAACTCACACAACCACACAACCCCACCAGGGATTCAGTTCGAAGGTTCCACAAAGCAGTCGTCTAGGAAAACCCACTCCACAAGTATATAGATTTGATGAAATCAGTCCGACAATCACTATTCTTCCAGAAAATTAATGAGAGATAGATAAACTCATTATGGGAGAACACACTCTTGAGTGGGGAAAGTTCATGATACACAGATGAGGATCACTTCCAAGGCTGTGGTGGATACCGAGACTCATTTTGATTCACCTACTAGGTATAGGATCAATGAATGGTGGAGTTGGTCATGTCAATGCCTGACTCTACCTAGGGTCAATATTTGATAGAGGATCTCGCTCTGGGCCTCTTAGAAGAATTACTAACTCTATCACAGAATGTCCTACATAAGGGATCATACTCTTTTAGTAGAGAATGATGCTTCACTATCAGGGGAACGAGAAAAAGGTAAACTAACCCAAATGAAACAAGTCCAATATATGGTGTACAAGAAGATAAAGCCATGTACATAAAAGTACATGATGTGTAGAAAGGTCAAACACCGTGTCCTCTAACCCCGAGTACTTCCTGTGTACAACAACTCGTGTCGCTAGGATGGTCATGAAAAACGATACTACACAACGTGTCAAAAGATAAGATGTCGTGTCTATGTATCTGGGGTCTGCCTCATGTATGATGTACATGCACCCGTAGATGGTCTCAACCCATTTACGCCAACCCATATAACAGGTATAGGGGGTAACCCGTGATACTAGCCTTTCCTGGCTGAGTGGTGTAGTATATGTCTCTGTACCCAATCCAAGTTTGTGTATCACCCGAGATACACGCTGACCATAGGGGAAGTTCCAACACACCGTGTAACCGAGGTCACACGCCATGTGATACCTATCAGACCCCTGAAACCATACCTCCATCACTAGTACTATGCGACATGTTCTTCAGAAGTACATGCCTTGTATTCTAGAATTTTCTAGAATCGAAGCTTCTCACTGGAACACCACTCTTGATGTCCATATCTTTGTTCTGATGGTTTGATCGCCCTAAAACCCCATATTCTTGGTTCCCCCAACATCCCGAAGTCATTTTCATTGTCTTAAGGCCTCCAATAAGCCGCAGAAAGTGGTTTTGATCCACCGACATGAAGAACGGTCGAAGAACGGTCTTTCCCGATCAAGTATGATTTGTCGTTTGCTATCGTCATCACACCTCCACTGGGTCATAATGATGTTGGATCAGAAATTTGGCATCGTTTCATCACAAAATGATTCTTCGATGATATTTTGTTCATCACCCCATGAAGAACGTGAAAAATGCACAAGGGAATGGATTGGGGAAGAAGTCCAATAAACAAAATCGAGGAACGAACCTCCATTATTGTTCGTCACATCATTGATCTTCTCCCATTAGTAGGATCAAATGGAGAAGAAATAAACAACTATTAAACATGGATTTAATTCCCCATGTTCAATCCAATAAAACCCTCCTGTAAGAATGTATGAATCTGCGGATCAAATTGTTCGTGGTTGATCCACGTTTGTCCTTTATGTTCAGAAACAGGGAAAAGAGAATCGAAATAACAACACATACCTGGAAAAGGGATGAATCACTGACGAAGGGGTCATGATGCCAACATTTTTGAGATCCTTAAACTTTATTGTTTCATCGATTCATGTCTTTGATTCATCATCGAATGTTTTCTAGTGTTCTCTCCAAGGTTCCAAGATTACACCCGAGTTTTCTCTCAACCATTGCCAATGAGACACATACGTTTAACCCCTTAGAAAGGGGAATCATGTTTCGGCATTCCATCACGATGTAGAATTAATTAGTCAAGTTGTCCTTTCTGAGTCACTATGACATGGTAATAAATATTGAAATAGCTTCCCCATCGTTGTGCTGTAAAGGATGTTTCCAAAAAGAAATAAAAATAAACATTGAAATCTTATTTTATTTTATTTTACTAAAAATATCAGAAAATTAAATTTTTCCCTTCACCTATGCAAGTCAAGGATAGATTCTCTCTCAGGTAATTTCATCGTCTCGGATGCAATGGTGCCCTATATGTTTCATCCAAGCATCTATTTGGAAACTACAACATCATTGCACATATTCCAACTCACTTAACTTAAGGAAGTTCAAACCACCATTTTGGGATCACCGGGCCTCGGAATAATGTTTCTTATCTATTCCTGGTCTCGTAATAATTCCATATATTATATAAAAATAATACATAGAAAACCCAAGACATTACAATCCAATTATCTTGTAACCCAATGAGATGAGGGTATGACATCTCATGCATAATATAGGTACTTTCTGGAGATCACATGTCATGCATTCTTGTCATTCCATTTAGGGTGCATTCCTGATTACATGCTATTGTGATAGATGTTGTGCTAGATATGCATATTGTTATCATATATGGAGTGATGAAAATACATGATATTTTATATATGGTATAAGGATACGTAATGATTCATTTGTATGGATTCCATGCTTTTGTCCCTGAGGTGTTATGGGCCCTCTCAGATCAGAATTTGGTGGCTCATGTTTGAACATTTATTGAATTATGTCATGTAATGTTGTGAAAAAGGATATGAAACAATGATTTGTAAAGGGTATAGGCTCTCACAAGTCAAGTTTATCAAATATTTGGATAATTTTATGTATATAAGGGTTCAAGAGAAGTTTCAGAGGCTCAATTTCTGGAAATTGATACAACACGACATGTGATGATAAGAACACACACAGTGCGTTATTCTATTCTGGACGAGATGAATTTTCTTAATTACATATAAGGTATAGTATTTACATGTCCTATATTTGTTGACCATGGGAATAGTTTTGTGAGAAGGGACATGGGGTTGATAAACATTTGGTAGAATACATCGTGTACTGGTAGTACACATTTTGCAATAATAGACAATATGTTTGGTTGTGTGACTAATGAAATGTGTGGATGAAACATGGAATGTACATGCTGTGTCTAGATTATACAAATGTATGGTAATAAACTATTTATTCGGTCATGTTACTAACTTCACGGGCGGCTGAAACATAGGTGGTACATGTCATGTCTAGAGTGTGCCCACTATGCTGTGTTACACCATGAGAGAATCCTGATGTTTTAGCAGTGTAGAAGAATTTTGATAGGCAGGATTATTCAATTACTTGTTGTGTCTCATAAGGAACATGTCGTGTGTAAGGGGTGTTACACAATAATTTTGTAAGAGGTACACATCCATTTTAAATGCTTATGTGATCATGTAGTGTAGTAGTTATACACACCGTGTAACCTTATTTTCCAAAACATGAGTGATTTCCTTCATCTGTATTGTCCTATAACTTTTAAGTTACTATACTTTATAATATTAAACTGAGGTGTGCCCTTGACATAATATATTGATACCACCAAGACGTCCACTGGTTGTACTCCAAATAAATGGTGATGATTAGCCACCGAAAATGGTTGATCAAGGACTACAAATAGATCCTTTAATCTTACCCATCTTTTCACTAACCGTTATACAGAACATATGTGTTGATTTATAGTACCATGAATGATTTATGAGGATGATGAAAACTTTTCATGGAGAACCACATCATTCCCCAACCATGACATAGCTGATGCGAGTGTTCCAATTGCATCATCCCACCACTTTATGAATGGTATGGGGGACCACATGCTGGAAATTCATGGTTTGAGGCAATGATTTTTTTCATATAGCCTTTGTAGATTCCTCTAGAGAGGATGTTGAAGCTCGTGATGTACATGCTACATGGTTCCATGAAGATATTGTGGGTTGTTATCTAAAAGGAGGGATATCATTGGGATATGACTTTGGAATATTTTCATAGGACCATCTATTCTTACATATACCCTGAGAAGTTGTGGTCCGACTGAGACTAATAGATAATGCATTTGGGGTAGGGATCACTTTTAGTGATGGATTACTCATCTGGATTTATTGAGCTATATCACTTCACACCTGTTATGGGGGGTGATGAGTTATCATATGCTAGGTGATTTGGGGATGATATTAGGGTTGTTATCCGAACATAGGTGAATGTTTTTAGGTTGACATTAGTTACTGCTATAGTAAATTATGCACTGATTACTGAATGTAATTTGAGGGAATTATGATTTGAGAGCCACGGTGGTCCAGCATCCAGGGATTATACTCTATCGGCCGATAGAAGTATGCACCCCAGGGAGCTTACACCTAGTGGTAATTCTAGTATGAATAATGTTTCATCTGGTAGACTAGTGGTTTGCTACTAGTTTGGGATGAATGGGTACACGAGATCTTAGTTCATAAAACACCCAGTTTAGTGGTGATCTTGTTGCAGGATGGATCATCTTTAGTGTTTTTCCTGGATGTTCACACCTGTAGCTGGTGAGAGGGAATCTGTTTTGAATCCATGTTTGTGAGTAGGACCGCTACTTCCTCATCAGTCAGGGAACTAGATTTCATCATGTTGTTCATGTAGAGGAGGTTGTCATGTTCGTGGTAGCCAGAAGACAGTTTTTTAGAAAAGGTGGATGGATTAGCTCAGGGTATTCAGGTAGGGATGCATGGCCACAGTGCAGGTTAGACTTTTCCAATGGAGCAGACCAAACAAGAGTAGTATCATGAACCCTCTACGGTTAAAGGTACAATTCTAGCTTCCAAAAATTTATCTTCTATTATTTTTGAATCTTGGGATTCCTGTATTTTTATATCAAATTCCTTTTTGGAGATCCCTTGGCTCCGCATCTTTACATCAGATGATGTTATGATGCAAGAGATTCATTTAGTGATTAATAAGGAAAGTGTACCACATTGTAATAAGTTCCCTCATGAGGTTTCTGGGTGTCACTTCTTATGGGACCACTATGTCTTAGAGATGATTTTCTTCTATTTCATTCTCTGAATGGACAGATTTTCCTCCATTAAGGAATTTTTTTACTGCTATCGATGTAGGGTGAGTTTTAAAAATCTGGGGGAGGGTCTATTCTACAAATGGGAGAATCAGATATCCAGGAAAGATGGGTGGGATCCAAGCATCATTGGTTTTGCGGAATTATATCCCAGATTACTAGTTTATATTTGGATGAAAAGGGGACTTCACAGATTGGCTTTCCTCTAGTGGTGGAAAGTATCAGTGATGTCTTTCCATCTTACTTTTCTGGTTTACCATTGATGAAAGAGGTATATTTCTCTGTTGATTGTGTGCTAGGAGAAACACCAGTTTCCATTCCTCTTTATAGGATGGCTACACTTGAGTTACATCATCTCAAGAAGAAATTATAGGAGTTCCCGATGAATGGTTTCATCCAACCCAGTACTTCTCCTTAGGGTTCTCTTATCATTTTTTAGATAAAGGAGGATGGTAACCTCAGAATATATGTGGATTATCGAAATCTAAACTAGTTGATGGTCAATAAACAATATCCCTTTCCAAGGATTGATGATATCTTTGATCAAATTGATGGATATTGGATGTTCTCAATGATTGAATTGTGATCTGGTTATCATCAGTTGCATGTTAGACCATCATATATACATCTTATAGCCTTTCAGATCATGTATGTTATATACGAGTATTTGGTTATGCCATTCAGTTTCAGGAATGCATCATAATTTTTCATGGCACTGATGAACCATGATTTCCATCTTTACATAGATTTTTATTCTTTTAGTCTTCATGGATGATATCTTTGTTTACTCTCACACTCGACATGATCACACAATCCATATTGAGATTATATTGAGTACAACGATATTGAATTAATTATATTACATGCTATCAAAATACTACTTTTGGATGGACCAGATTCATTTCATGGGTCATGTTATCTTAGAGATAGGTGTATCTGTAAACCCTGAGATGGTGAGAGCAGTGGTTTACTGAGACCAGCCAATGAATGTCTCTGAGGTACAATGTTTTTGAGGGACGTATGGTCAATACATGCACTTTATATAGGATATTTCATGCTCAACATTACCACTTATGGGGATAATTGAGATGGGTGGGAAGTACTTTGTTACAGATTCATGTGATTCAGCCTTTCATGAGCTGAAAGGGATATTGACTTCAACAGCAGTACAATTTTTTACAGAGCTGAGAAAGAGTTACACCATATACTACGATGTATCGAGTATCAGGCTGGGAGAATTTCTTATGTAGGGAGAAGTTCTCGTTTTATATGGGACTTGTCAGTTGAGGCCACATGAGAGGAATTAACCAACTCATGATCTCGAGTTGTTAATATTTGGTCATTATTTATGCTTTTGGATACATCTTCTTTTGTGATAGAATTTTTTTTATGTAAACTAACCACAAAATCCTCACGTATATCTTTACTCAGAGAGATCTGAATTTGAGACTGTGATGGTGGGTTGAGTACCATCAGTCTTTTGACATTGTGGTTTCCTACAGACCTGGGAATGGAATCAAAGTTGCTGATGTTTCGAGTCAAAGAACTCAAATACAAGTAGTTCATAAGGCCATAAGTGAGTGTCATATTATGGATATTTTCTCTGAGATGCATTTCGTGTTTCATGATAAACATAAGAAGACTTTTCGTTCTTCTATAACTGTTACCTATACTCTTCTATATCGAGTGTGAATGAGGAAGCTATCTGATTCTGAAGGCCTAGTCCTAAGGGAGAGTGTTTATGGTCATGACCCTACTCCAAGGGGGACTATATTCCAAGAAGAGGTTTTTTTGTTTCCATGGGTGGGTGTGGGAGTCAAAAAACATACATGATGATCTATTAAGATATTTTAATTCCTTCTTATAGGACGTTAATTCTATTTTCACCATGATGTTTGAAGTTCTATATCAACTGTATCGGTGTCCATGAACGAATAGGGATATTTATTGTTTGGTTATAATATGTTACACCTATTAGTAGGTGAAGGTAGAGCATCATTGTTTGGAAGGGATGTTAGGGAAAATAACCATTCATGAGTGGAAGTGGAATGATGATGTGATGGATTTTGTGATAGGTTTACCAATGTCATCTTAATGAACTGAAAATTTATGGGTTGTTGTTGAAAAACTCACGAAGGATTCACATTTTGTTCCAATCATGGAAACCATTAGTGTTGATGAACCTGAAATGTTGTACATTTGATGGATAGTACATTTTTATGGGGTTCTGCACTATATCATTTGAGATAGGTATGCCCGGCTTATTTCTCATGTTTTCTAGGGACTACATGGGGATTTTGGTATAATGGTGATTCTGAGTACAATATACCGTCCCTAGAAAGATGTCTAGCACAACTGTACGATTCAATGTTTGGAGGACATGATTCAACAATGAATCTAGGTTTTCAAGGGATCTTCGGAGAGACGCATACACCTAGTAGATTTTTCCTACAATAATATTTTTTAGGAAACAATTCAAATAACAACTTATAAGGCTTTGAATGGTATCATATTCGAATCAATCAAATGTTTGATGGTGGTAGGAGAGAACTATATGATAGTATCCCATTTTTCAAGGAGGCCACTATGTAGGTTGAGTTGATTAGGAAGTGGATGGCTACTGCATAGTCTCAGCAGAAATCTCATGCTGATCAACAGAGTCGACCACTGTAGTTCGAGGTTGGAGATATGAATTCTTACATGTCACACCATGGTTGCAACACAAGATAATTAGGATTCAGAGGAAGCCATCAACGGGATATGTTGGACTGGTTCCCTATAAGATTCAATTACCTTAGAGGTAACAGGATATGAATGATTTATTTCATGTTTCTCAGCTATGACATTACTTTTCAGACCTGTCTCACATTTTTTAACCCAAGGAGGTTTTGTTGGATATGGATCAATCCTTTGAGGAGCATGCTATTCAGATTGTATATTGTATCATAAAGATTCACCATGGATGATTTGTTCATTTGGTACAATTGTTATGGTTGCATGATAGAGTGAAGGACGAGACATGGGAGAGGGAGGCCAACGCACGATCATGGTAGCTAGAGTTGTTTGAAGCTTCTTCTTCACCACCCTTAGAAGAAAAATTCAAGGACAAATTTATTTAAGGGGGATGTTTGTAAGATTCTAGATTTCCATTTTAGGTTTGTATCTCTATTTTGGGTTATTTTGAGAAAAAAGTACGAAATGGGGTTTTTCTATGTACACATCATGTATCTCTGAGTACACACCATGTACCTTGTTTTCACATAGAGCCGCATACTCTCTGTGGAACGGTTGAGGTAATGGTCACATGATGACTTGGAAGACCAATTGGGTTGGAGGCAATTTAAGGATACTACATAGTGTGTACATTTAATGAACACACTATGTGGTTTTCTTTGTTATTTGATATATCGGGGAGGGTCCGCGTCTCCCATATATAACCAACATCTTCTTCCCTTTTTTCATACAGGAGAATGCAGGAACGTTGAATGAATATTGACCCCATTCGATTATCTATCTGACCTATGATTGAGACTTCATTAGGTGTGTTGAAATCCCATAAGTGAGTTCTTAATTCTTATATATCCTTTCTTCTTAATTCCTCATCTTTCTTGAGTTATTAAATGTTGGGATTTTTTCATTATTTTGAATATCTACACTGATTTATGATGATTTCAGCACCTATGTTCAAATATATCGATCGTATGAAATCAAGGTATGTGTTTTGCACCTTTCATTGTGTTTTTTGGATTATATTTGCATAAAGTGTCATATAATCATCTTTGGAGTATTTCATTATTTAGAATTTAACCTTATTTATTACCTTTTATGGTTTACATAATTGATAAAGGGTAGTTTCTTATGAATAATGTTATATACCTTGATTGTGGGACACCATTGGTGTGTTTCCCTTATTTTACTATTTCCTGGCCATTTTTTCTAGGATGCATGTTTCACATGCCATGTTTTCCATGACTTACTTTTAGGATGAAGTACATGATTAAGTATGATTCTTGATTTAGTAATTGTGAAGGTTAGCCCAAGGGTAATAGGTTATGATTTCTTCCCAAGGGAGTAATATTTTTGCATGTTTTTACTATTTTGTTGACTGGGGGTATTTGTCTTGAGAGATGCCAGATGTTCATTGTCCTGGGGGTTTAGGCCATGATAGATTTCCTATGTCCTTGTTTATAAATGTTGTTAGTTTATTAGACATGATGTTTTACACTATGAGAGCTTACCCATACAGTTGTTTATAAATGTTGTTAGTATGTTAAACATGGTGATTTACACCATGAGAGCTTACCCATGTGGATTTTTATAATTTTTTGGTAGTATTTTTGAAGAATAGGATTAGACCATGAGATCTTTCCGAGAGAGTCATTATTAAATTAATTGCCTTTCTATTAGATCTAGGGGATTATACTGTGATAAAAATACCAATGGGTTATGATTGAATTATTTAATTATTGTGACAAGTCTACCAAGCTAAAGCACAAGCTTGAATTCAGTCATACTTGAATGTTTAGATGGTCTTCTGAGCCATCGGCTTTCTTACGTACATATATGATACAGAGCATCAGATAAATCACAAGGTTTACATGATTCAATGAATTTATTAATAAATATGAATTAATGTATTGAAAACTATAGTATTGTTTACATTTGAGTACTTCCCAGTTTATTTCTTCATTTCTGCATATGAACTACTATATATATTCACTTATAGTATGGCATAGATCTTTTGCTGGATTCCTATTTGGATTCGTCTCACACCCTATTTGCGTCATGTTTTTGATCCAAAAAGATTATACTACTACATGAATCTATAAGGGAAATAACCCTTCTTCATTAGGTAATATATTATTGTTGGAGGTGGAGAGCATGGGACCAGGGTGTGGATTATGATGCTATTAGAGTTTACTCTTTCTTTTTTACTTTGGTTTTAGTATTTCTTTCCAACATTGTGAATTGTTTGGATTTTTTCCAAATACATATGCCTTGAAGCGTACAAATATATATTGTGGCTGCTGTTGAATTTAACATTTATCTTCCGCAGTTCATTTCTATTTGGTATTACTGCTTCCACTATTGATTACAATTTTTCATCCAATGTGTATACCCTACAAATGAGGGAATATTTTCCCAATTATAATTCCATATCTCTCATTTCTATTTGGTAGCGTTTTTCATTTGAGGAAATGTGCTTGAGGTCATGTGACCAATGGATTAGTGGTCACCTTTGGGTGACACCCAGATCTAAGACATTACAAAGTGGTATCAAAGGATTTTTCTTTTCTACATTGCTTATAATTTGTTGCATATCGACTAGGATAGGAAGTAATAAGGAGTTGGTAATAATTTTTTTGAGGTGTAGCTAACCCATGTATAGGGAAAATCCACGTTACCTTGAATATTGTAGTTTTTTTTGTTTTTCAATTCTACCAGTTGTTTTAATTTCACCGTTGGGTGATTCACTTGTTTTGTTTTGTTTTGATTGAAATCATTTTGGTTCTATTTATTTTGAATCCCAATGGGATGACTGTATTCCATAAAATTCATAATATATAAAATATCTATAGATCACATGTCATTCATTCTTTTCATTCCATTTATGGTTCATTCGTGATTGCATTCTCTTGTGATAGATTTTTTTCTAGATATGCATGATGTTGTGATATATATCATCATATAAATTATAGATATTTTTGATATGATATATGTATATGTAAATTCTAATTTTTATAGACACCACACTTTGGTTCCTCAGGTGTTATGTCTCCTATTGGATCTAAATTTTGTGGATCATGTTTGAACATTAATTTAATTCTTTCACGTTATGATGCCCAATAGGATTCCACACATTGATTCATGGGGATTATGTGCTATCAAAAAATATAATTTTTCATTAAATGGGAATGGTTTATGTGATTAAGGGTTTCTGATAAGATTTAGAGGCTAACTATCCAGAAACCCAGACAACGCGGTGTGTGATGTTAGGAACACACGCCACATGTTCTTCTGTTCTAGAAAAATTGGATTTTTTTAAGTACACATTTTGTACCGTATGTACACAACATGTAGTTGTTGACTGTATGACTAACTATGTGAGTGGAGACCCAAGGATGATAAACACTTTCCAGAACATGCCATGTACAGGGAGTACATGTTGTTCTATAAGGGACAATATGTGTGGTCATGTGACTAATGACACACATGGATGAAACATGGGTTTTACATGTCATGTCTAACTTATAAACACCATATGGTAATAAATTGTGTATATGTATATGTGACTAATGACACATGAGGATTAAAATTATGCAGTAAATTCCATTTCTAGTGTGTGTACACTATGTAGTGTTACGCTTGGAGAGAGTTGTGTAATTCTAGCCATGTAACGAAATTTTGGTCGGAGGGAATATTCAAGTACACTCCATGTCTCATAATAAATAAGTTGTGTGTATAGGGTGTTACACGATCAAGATGGAAGAGGTACAGGCCCATGAAAATAGTTTATGGGAACATACCATGTTGTAGTTATACACAACGTGGAGACCTATTTTTTAAAACATGAATTATTTCCTTCTAATCTTCCATTCTAGAACTTTTATGTTTCTATCCTGGACAATCATGAACTAAGGATTATTCATTTCATTGGAGAGTAATGCCACCAAGACGTCCTCTGGTTTTGGTCCAGGTATATGGTGATCATAAAACACCAGAAATGGTAGATCAAGGACAAAAAGAAGATCCTCCCATTGTGACCACCATTGGACCGACTGTTATACCAGTCACAGGTGCGAAATCATAGTTATGTGGTGGACTTATGAGGATGATGCAGTCTTTTCAGGGATAACCACATCCAGCCACAACTACGCTAGTGATGAAATGAGTGTTCCAACATCAGAATCCTCCCACTTTATTATGGTATGGAGGACCACATAATGTAGAGTTATGGTTGGATGACATTCTTTCTTTCTTCGAGCATCTTGAGATACCTCTGAAGAAGAGGGTGAAGATCGCAAGGTACTTGCTACGTGATTCTGCAAATAGATGATGGAATGCTATCTCATAGGTTGTATGTCACAGAGATATGTCTTTGAAAAAGTTTAAGAGGAACTTCTATGATTACATATACTCTGAGACATTATGGTCTAGCTTAGCATGGGAGCTCATGCATTTATAGTTGGAACTCTTTCCGTGATGGATTTTTCCTCTTGCTTTATAGAGCTGTAGTTAATCACACCTATACTATGGGGTGATGATTTATCACTGTTTAGGTGATTCGAGGATGGTATTTGGTACGACATTCGATCAAAGGTTATTTTTTTGGTTAACTTCTGTTACTACTATAGTAAATCATGCACTAATTATAGAATTAAATCTGAGGGTGTTTGGGTTTGTGAGACCCCGAGGTTTGGCATCCAGGGCTTGTACATAGTTGAAATATCTTAGGAAGGAACACAATGATATTACATGTGATTTTTCTTCCAGTAGAAGGGATGTTTCTCCAGGTATCCAAGTGGTATGCTACTATTGGAGGAATAATTTTCACATGAGACCCCAGTGCCTCTGAGATTCTTTAGAGTGTCAATATTGTTTAAATATCGGTCATCTTCAATTTTTTTGAATGTTTTTTACACTATAAGCTATTGAGAGGGGACATGTTATGACTCCACATTTAGAAGATGGATAATCAGATCTTCATCAATCATGGAACAAGAGTTCATCAGGACGTTCAAGCCTAGGAGGTGTTCATAGTCATGGTAACTAGACAATAGGTCTTCAATGATAGTAGGGTGGATTAGCTTATGGTATCCAGGTTGGTATACATGGTCATGGTGTAGGTCATTTTTCTTCAAGGTCGTAGACCCAACAAGAGCAGGATCTAAGACCCTATATGGTTATAGGTACAATTCATGTTGCCTTAGTTTAACTTTCTTCTATTATTGATATAGGGAATCCCATAGTATTTTTTTTCTTTTTTGGAGAGCCTTGGGAACTGCATCTTTTCTATTGAGGATGTTATGATGCAAGACACTACATTGGGGATTAGGTCATCTAGTGTATGCCACTGATAGGATTTACCTCTTGAGGTTGTCGGGTGTCACTTATTATGGGAAGTTTATGTCTTAGATAAGAAAGGATTAGATGTAAATCTCATAATTGACTGTTTGGTCTCATTTTAGGCCCTTTTCCACTACTATCTATGTATGGTGAGTTTCATGTCAATAGAGGGTGGGTCTTTTCTACACAAGTGGAAATAGGATTTCTAGGAAAGGAGAGCAGGACCCCTGAATCATCGGTTGGGAATAATAATAGCCCAAATTGCTAGTTTATATTTGGATGACCAGGGGACATCACATATATACATTTCTCCATTTTTTGATCATTTCTAGGATGCATTTCAAGTTGATTTTGTAGGATTACCTCTAGATCGAGGTGTATATTTCTCTATTGAATTTGTGTCGAGAGCAACATATGTGTTCATTTCTCCTTATAGTATAGATGCACCCATGATACAGAAATGAAGAATTAGTTAGAAGAGTTGAATGCGAAGGGTTTCTTCCATCACAATACTGCTCATTGGGGTTTACCTATCATTTTTGTAAAGAATTCGGATGGTACACATAGACATTGTGTGGATTACCAAAAGTTGAAGTACTTGAAGGTCAAGAACTGATATCCTTTGCTTAGGATTTATGATCCCTTTAATCTTTTTTTAGGAGCCCAAGTGGTTTTAAAAATTGAAATTAGATATGATTATCTTTAATTTCATGTTATACTATCAGATATACCTCTTATAGCCTTTTTGAGTAGGTATGGTCTATATAGGTATTTCGTTATTTCATTTATTTTCACGAATGTGCTGGCTGCGTTCATGGAACTACTGAACTGATTGTTGTATCCTTACATGGATTATTTTGTGGTAGTTTTGTGGATAATATCTTGGTGTAATATCACACTCAACACAACCACACAATCAATGTTGAGATTATATTTATTACACAGAGAGTTCATATATTATATGCCAAGATCACAAAATCCTACTTTCGGAAGCACTAGATTCATTTCTTGGGAATTTTATCTCAACGATTGGAGTATCATTAGACCTAGAGAAGGTGACAGAAATGGTTTCTTAGTATTAGTCGAAGAATGTCTTTGAGGTATGGAGTTCTATTGGGATGGATGGTTACTAAAAATTATTTATTCGAGACATTTCATGCTTAGCAGCACAACTGATGGGCCTGACTAAGAAGGGTGAAAACTACTTGTGGACAAATTTATGTGATTAATCCTTTCAGGTATTAAAGAGAGATTTACTTTAGGACTGATACTATTTTTTTTAGAGATATTTTAGAGTCAAACCATTTACTGTAATACATTAGGGATCAGGCTAGGAGTAGTTCTACTACAGGGGGGAGTATTCGTTGGGTATGGGTCTCGGTAGTTGAGGCCACATTAGAGGAATATACCTACACACAATCTCGATTTGGCAACAGTTGTACATGAATTATGTTTATGGAGAAATTATCTTTTGAGAGATAATTTTGTAGTATAAACTCACCAAAGAATCATCATGTATATAATTACTCATTTGGATCTGATTTTGAGACAATAAAGGTGAGTTGAGTACCTTCAGTCTTTTTAATTTGAGATTTCCTACACTCCAAGGAAATTCAACAATGAGGATGATGAATTGAGAAGGAGAACTCAGATAAAGGTATTTTAGGGGCAGCAGTGAGTGGCAGTTTATGGTTATTTTCCCTAAGATTCATTTAAAGGTGTATGAAATACAGGGGATGATTTTTCTTTCATATATAGTTTTTTCCTCTACAAAACTAAATCGATTATGAATAAAAAAACTATTAGATTCGGATGGCCTAGTCCTGAGAGACAGTGTGTCAAATGAGGACCTTACTCCTTGGTGGACCATAGGTGAGGATTAGGTTTTACATTTTTCATGGGAACTTGTGGGTGTCAGTAGACATACGCAAGGATTTGTGATACATTAATTCCTCCATATGGGAAGTTCATCCTAGTTTTACCAAGATGTATAGAGGTCTACATTGTCAGAATTGGTGGAACTTGCATTAATAGGGATATTACTTTTTTTGTTATGATATGTCCAACCTATCAGCAGGTGAAGGCAAAGTATCAGTGATCAACAAGTCTATTACAATATTTATCCATTCCTAAGTGGAAGTGGAATGAGGTCATGATGGATTTCCTGATAATTTTACCAAGGTCACCTATAGGTAATGGTTTTTTTTTGTATTTTTGTTGAAAGACTCATAAAAGATTCACATTTATTTCTGATCAAGGAAACCTTAATTTTGATGATAGTGGAATGTTTTAAATCCAAGATATAGTATGTTTTCGTGCGGTTCCACATTCTATCATTTCAGACTGGGACACCCAGTTTAAATCTTGTGTCTAGAAGGGACTAAAGAGTGATTTGGGTACATGGGTACATCTGAGTATAGCTTACCATCCCCAGGTAGATAGAAATTCAGACCTCATAGTTCTATTTTTTTTGGACATTCTTCGAACATGAGTCCTTGATTTCAGGGGATCTTGGGAGATTCATATACCCATTGTGGAGTTTTCATAAAATAACAGTTTTTAGTCAATGATTCCAATTGTACCTTATGAGAATTTGTACAGTAGGTCATGCTGATATCGTCTATATTTGTTGGAGATAAGAGAGGCAGCTATGTTGGGACCATTTCTTTTCCTGGAGACCACTGAGTAGGTATGGTTGATATAGAAGGGTATGGATACTACATAGTGTTAGTAGAATCCTTATGTTGATCAACAGATATGAACACTAGAGTTTTGGGGTCGGAGATCAGGTTTCCTTACGAGTCACACCGAGGATGGGACACAAGAGGATTAAGATACATAAAAAGATTTCACAAAATACATTAGACCATTTGAGGTTGTGGAGAGAGTCAGACTTGTTTCCTATCAGTTTCATTTAGCTCATAGGTTCTATTCATGATTCCTTTCATTTTACTTAGCTACGACATAAATATTTGGACCGATAACTCATTTTTCAAACTGAGGAGGTTGAGTTGGAGGTGGATACATCCTTCGAGGTGCAACCTATTCAAAATTTGGATCATATATCAAAGGTTTTATGTGGTTGGTCTGTTCCTTTAGTACGGGTGCTATGGAAGCCCGACCGAGTATCATGTGAGACATGATAGAGGGAGTCCGACGTATGATCACCATTGCAAGAGTTGTTTAAAGAATCTTCTTCACCACCCTTGGAGGGGAAATTCTGGGATGAATTGCTTTATGGGGTGAATTTTGTAAGAAACTAGATCATAATTTCAGGTAAGGATATCGATTTCAGGGGGGTTTTAGGAAACAAGAAGAAATGTGAGTTTTCTATATACACGTTGTGTACCTCTTTGTATACATCGTGTACCTAGTTTCCACATATAATCAGGTACTGACCAAGTAACGACCGAGTACCTGGCCATGTGATGACCTGATAGACTGATTAAGTCAGGGGTCGATTAAGGATATTACTCGGCATGTACATTTAACAAAAAGCAATGTAGTTTTATTTTTTATTTGATATATGAATGTTGGGTTACGTCTCCTATCCAGAACCGACTTCTTATTTCATTTTTTCATACAAGAGTGCTCGAGAATGGCGAATGAAGATCCAACCCTTGATTCTCTATCTGACATCAGATTGAGACACTGTCAAGTGAATTGGAATCCGACTAGTAATTTCTCAATTCTTATCGATCCCTTATTCCTGATTCCTTCTCTCTTGTGAGTTATTCAATGTTTGGTGTTCTTCACCTTTTTGTATATCTATGTCAATTTAGGCTCATTTAAGATCTGATATTCATGTATACCAATCGTACTACATCAAGGTAGGTGGGTTGTGCCTTTTGTTGTGTTTTTATGAATATATATACATAAAGTGACACTTATCCCCATTTTGGGTATTTCTTGATTTGGAATTTAACCATGTTTATCAACTAGTATGGTTTACTTAATTGATAAAGGTATGTTTCTTATGCATAAGGTAAAATTCCTTCATTATGGGACACCATGGGTGTGTCTCCCTTGTTTGGCTTTTTTTGGAAGTTTGGTCTAGAATGCCTATTAGGCTTGTCGTGCTTTCCATGACTTTCATTTTAGGATGGAGTCGATGTGTATATAAGTTGCCTGAGTTATCCATTACGAATGATTGAACAAAGGGATTTACTATGAGAGATTCTTGGGGGATGGTAATTGATGTATGTTTTTATGTCTATGTTGAATACGGGTATTGACTGTGAGGGCTTCTATATAGACATAGACCCATGGGTTTAGATCGTGAGATCTTTCCCATGTGATTGTTTATAAAAATTTTTTAGTATATTATACCCAGGGGTTTAGACTATGATATTGTTCTTAGGTGGTTGTTTATAAATGTTTTTAGTATATTAGAATTGGGGGTTTAGACCATGAGTGTTTAGCCAGGTTGTTTGTTTATAATTGTTTAATACTATATTAGGCCCAATGGGTTAGACTATGATAGCTTTCCCAATGGGTCGTTATTAAATAAATTTTTGATCTGTTGGATTGGGGGGATTATGTATTGAGAACATTCCCAATGGTCGTGATTGAATAATAGAATGATTGTGAAGAGTCATCCAATCCAAATCACAAGATTGGAATCAGTATTACTACAATGTTTATATGCCCTTATGAGAAATTTCATTTTTACATACATAGGGGCTTCAAATAATTGAATATATCCCAAGGTTTATATGATTCTATAGATTTCACAATATATGTGAATGAATATAATTGAAATCTAGAGTGTTGTTAACATTTGATTACATTATAGTTTATTTCCTTATTATTGCATATTACCTTCTATATATATTCACTCACAGTTAGGCATGATGTTTTTGGTATTTTCCTTATGATATTCATATTGCACCATATTTGGGTCATGTTTTGGACCAAGAAAAATTATATGGTTGTAGGTATAGATAAGGGAAGGAGCCCTTCTTCATGAAGTATTTGATTGTTGTTGGTGCTTGAGAGTATACGACCAAGATAAGGCATGCGATGCTATTGAAGTTTATAGTTTCTTTTGTAAATTGGTTTCTATATTACTTTCCAGAACTGTGACTTTTTTAGATGTTTTATTAGATACATATTCCTTGAATCATAGACATATATATTGTGGCATCTGTTGTATTTCCCATCATTACTCCTATATTTATTTCTATTTGGCATTACAACATCCTCTATTGATTACAATTTGTTTTCTACATTTTATAGTCTGCCAATTAGGGCATAGTTTCCCCATTATCAAGCATTGGCCCTCACTGGTAGTCCGAAAGCTTTGGAGTTTTGGGAAATGCTCTAATATTCATGTGACCAACTGTGTATGGGGAACCATTGGGCGGCACCCCGATCTGGGAAATTACCATAATCCAATTGAATGGAAGGATTAATAAAATATAATATCATCATTGGATAGATTAAATCATTATTATAATAGTATAGAAAAAGATGAATATTTATTCCCCAAGAAAGGATGTAGTGTTATAAAAATCCAGTACCTTTTCTCTCGACATCCACAACGTCGCTTTAGCATTATATCTAATAAACATAACCATATTAATAAGATATTTTGAAACCATATTATAATATATTACCCTATATATCCTTCATTTATAATAATTCACTATACAATAATAATTTAGATAGAGATTATTTTAATAACATGATTTTTTAGATTTTGACTGTTTCAAACATGCTATATAATGTCAATTATATCTATTTTATTTGATACAATTTAATTATTTATAGATTATACATTCTATAAGAATATATTATATTAAATTATTTTTAAATCTAAAAATTTAATAATAGAGAAAATTATTTATAATTCAATAAGCTAGAATCCGTGATGATATTATAATAATAATTTGATTTGAAAAAGCGTGATTATTAATAATGAGATAAATCTTAATTTATAGAAATAAAAACCTCAATAATTTAATAAGCATCATTTTGAGTCACTAAATAAATTCTACGAATTATTAAAATTAGGGTGGTGTTGAAAAATGAATTATTTCATTCCCTAGAGGTGTTAGAGACCATGTTTACACAATAGATGTTTACATTTTCCATAGAATTTAAATGATGTAGTAAATTATTAAAATATTCAACATGGAAGTAATTTTATAAATTATTTCTTTTCAATAAATGGATAACACATCCAACTTGGCATTGAACTAGATCATGGAAATACCCTTATAGTGATTATTATACCCGTGGGGTGGTAACTAGAATGCAATCATTAATGAATAACCAAATTATATGATTTTACACAACTTGAAACAAGATTCATGTCACACACACACACATATAAATATATACACATATAATTGGAAAATAAATTTTCCCAAAAAAAGTACAAAAATAGTAGTGTTACAACCCAAGGATCCTTGCTAGAAACCAAGGTACATTTCCCCAAAACCACAAACCAAAAGGAATCTCAAATTGACCATGTTCATTCCATGTGACATGCAAGTAACAAAACACTATATTTCTAATAGGTACCAATTCCTAGTTCAAATAATCCTCACCAAATAACTACAACACCTTTTCATTTCTACATCATGTAAAACAAGGTCTAAACTATCCAAAGTGTGTGCATGTTGTGGGATAAACAGGATCTGTATGACCCCACATAGGTGTTCCATATCAAGTATCAATATAATATTCCCAATATACTCACATCAAATGAAACAATGAATAATATGCTGATAAAGAGTTTTATTTCCAAATTATTATAAATAGTTACCCTTTACCAAACCATTAACAAAACCTGGTAAAAAATAGCAATTCATTGTTTCAAAAAACATTTAAATTAGTCAAGGAACTTATAATATCATTTAAAAACAAGCTTTTAAATCCAGAATGAAAAGTAATGCACCACCAGAATAACATAAGGATATGCTAGATATATCACTCATTCCATAATCTCAAAAAACTTCTAGTTCACACTCAATTCACTAGAGACCATGCATCAAATTATATAGAATATAGGGTCACCATAGAATCTATAAAACCCTACAATGTAAATCATGTTACTAGAGTGAATTTATATATATTATAGGAATGGATGTATAACCCAAAAATTGAAAACCCATTGCAACACCAACAGATGTGGCATAATAATAAAATATTCAATTATGCTCCTAAGGATCTCAATTTTTAATGATATCAAATAAATTTACAATGTAATTCAAATTTCAGAAAACTATTTGAAAAACCCCGTTATTTATCAAAAACATGCATTGAAAAAAAAAATTCATAGTCCTTTTCTAAATGATTTGAATAAATATTTTCTTTACCAAAATGAGGGAACAATGATATTTTCTACAAGAATATTTTTAAGAATCTCAATAAATCAATCAATAATCATTCCAATTCAGTTATAAAAATAGAAAATAAATTTATACCATTGATGGAACATAGAACATTGTATAGATATAGAAACACCTACCACATTCTTAGGATGCACACCAACTATGACAGGATATATACACACATAAAATGGAATGGAACATAAAAATTATTAATGGAGGATGATGTATGTACTTTCTCAAGTTAGAATCATGTTTCTTTCAAAAGTTTCAATAGGGAAGGTAGATCAACATATAACTCAAAAATCACACATTTCAAACAATATTAGATAAGAGAACCGTCCTCCAAATTAAAGTTATTCAAGTGTCATATAAGGTATTTTATAAGGATTATAACATGATCTATAGATACCGAACATATATCCCTAACAGAATTTATATTCATAAATAAACAAATAAACTGAGAATATAATCATCGTACTTCGAAAAGGAGGAGAAACAAACCTACAATAATATCAAATCAGCAAACAAAATAGTTAGGGGGGATAGATCCCCCAAAATCACCTAATGTAGACATATGATTTGGGAATAGTAGAGGAAGTCGAGTTTGAATTAATTCATGTGCTCAAATCACATAATTTTTTAGAACAAACATAATTCATGATGATAAGTATGAAATCATAATGAGATATTTCAGAATAGATTATATGATGAAAAATTTACTTCCTGCACATTAAATCCTAAAATAACCATTCACAATGTGAATAACATTTACCAATTATAAAATATTTTCACATCATAAAACAAAATATCGATTTCTGACAAAAATTATAAATTTCATGAATTTATTTATTAAAAGATATTAAACTATTCTTGTAGAAAAATTCAATTCCATGTAAATTATAAATCCCCCATATATCATTATATTTCACTTGACCCCAAAAAATACACCCTTGAAAAATTTTAAAGGTCGATTTTTCCATAACCAGGAAGTTATAATTGTCCTCACAATATTACATTCAATCCCTTGAAATCTTACAAATGAATGATTCTCTCAAATGAGTTGAAAACACTAGATCATTACTGATGAATAATTTTTTGAATTCTAATGAGAATTTAACCAATGTCGCTATAACACTTTCGAAAAAATAACAGTATTCCCACAGACTAATTTATCCTAGAATCAATTACATCCACTAGTTTCTCTATAATGAATACATTTATCTCCAAATAATTCTCCTCCAAATAAATATCATGGGATGTGTTAATACATATCTTCCTAAGCTATGATATAAGGAAATCATCAGGATGTCCTATCAACTGAACTAGAAAGTAAACCAATAGAGAACCCTTAAAAAACTCTTAGTGATCGCAAAATTTCAAACATATCTTGTAGAAATATTTCACTATTTCCGAATTTAATTGTTCCATAACCATGTAGAAAGATTTCAAAATACATGGTTACCACCATAATTCAGAAAATGATTATGCTGATGATCCACATATGATTTAATCTAACTACGATCTATATCCAAGAATCAATGTATGTCATAAATATATAATGACATCTCCTGAATAAGAGTTGGTACCATTTTATAGTCCATACTGTAACACCCCAGGTAAATAAAGAATATGAAATTTTTATATTTATCCATATTTTTGAATAAAATATTAACATTAATTTAAAGGGAACGCTATACTCGATGGATTACCCAATATGCAACAAAGAGTTTCTTTGAAATCATACGCCGCACACTAGTAATAAAACAATATTATTTTAAATGTTAGTTAACACGTAGTCATTGTGTTGTTGGGAATGAATAGAAATAACTAAAATATGATTATAAATTTTTGTTAAATGTTTTTACTTTTATCCAATAAATGTTAGAGGCTTAAAATGCAAATGAATCCAATTTTAAGCATAAATCTTCTTTAAACGGTCGATTAACCGCCTTTTGATAGCAAACCTTCTTTAAATATAGTTTTGGTCACTCATATACGTTCTATTAGACCAGATAAAATTCTTCTTTAGAATCAGCACTTTAAAATTTTCTTTGGGTAAATTTTGGTATTTTTCTGATAAAGTTCATTTTGTAATGAATAATGAAAAATCTTGTATTTTAATTCAAAACCCCTTTTTAATCTAATTTATTTATATGACTATATTATCTTTATAATTGGTTTTAAAGTGTAAATAGAATATATTTTTACCATTTAATCCAATGGTAGTCATTTTAATTAATACCACATTAAGGTTGGACATAAACGAGTGTCAATCTTTTGAAAAATATTGTTTCTTAAAAATAGGCTATTTGTTTTAACAGCAGGGTTTAATTATAAAATTAATTAATGAAACTTATATGTTATGAATTTGGTAAAATAGACATCATTTTTGAATTTGGAATATCAAATATATCTTAGGGTGAATTTTTTGTATTATTCTGAAAAAATGTAATTTTTGATGAATAGTGAAACCACAAAGTGGTGGTTACAAAATTTGATTTTTCGTTTAAATGGGACTTTACCACGTCTGTGATTTGAATTTCAAAAATAAAATTTAAATGATTTTCATTGTTATGTAAAATTTGGTTCAATGGGATTAAAATAATTTTTGATGAAAAGTAACTTTTAAGTTTTATTAATAGCGATTAAATGTATTTAGTGTGATTTAAGGTAAAAATGATATTATAATAAATTGAAAATATCCTGACAATGTCCTAACCCAATTGGATGAGTTATGGACGACAAAGAAAACCCCTGGGTCGATTTTTGGTACCCCATGGAGCATCTTGGGTTTGATAATGACATTTATTTCTTTTATTTAATGTTAAAAAAAATGTCAGAAACATGATTTGTTTTACTAAGAAAATTTTTACATGTGGTTATACAAGTCAGAATTTTGACTATAAATATTCATTGGAAAGATAAAATGATTTCCTACATCATAGTATTTTTTCTTATAATTTTTATACATTAAATAAAATAAATTCATTATGACATCATGATGATGCAGCGATGACCTCATTATTTAATGATTTAAATAAAATGGAATGATAATGAAATATCTAGGACCTAAACATGTCAAAAACCTATTGGATGGGTGGATTTCTAACCATTATCACCTTATCCTCTAAAAACAACAATGTGGGACCATTAAAATCTGAAAATAATTTGAAAATAAAGTAACATTTTATAATTTACCAAGAGTGCCCCTCCTCTCCTCTTATAAAAGGCCCCCACCTTACCACCTTAACCACACCTCTCCAGCCTTTGGTTCGGCCATGATCTGATCATTTTGTCTCTACACATCCCTCTCCTCATCCTAGAATCCTTAACTTATGCGGGAATATCTTCAAGAAACCCTTTTTGTTCAAACCAAAGGGAGTTACCCTATTTTAAGCTAATGTCTTCACTTGTGCTCTTTTGTTTTATTTTGATTCTCCAACCCCCTAATCTCTTTTTAATAATTTATTTTGTAAAAACTACAGTATATTAAATATACTAGGATGTTGTTATAATATGTATTCGAGCTACACTTACACACACCTTCATTTAATGGTTAAAGAACATACTGTTTCTGTGGATAGCGAATTTCTGCCTCACGAAACGATGATTCTTCAACACTCATATAACACCTTCAAAGGTGGACATTAAGATGTCACTATTTTTATATATTATATATAATATTTTTATGTTTTACTTAACCTTCTTTATTTTTCATTTGCATCAAACCTTTATGTCTTCCATTATGGGTATGCGCGATATCTTCATTTTAGGAAGTGCGGACTACCGCCCCCTAAAAGTGATTTGATTCGTTAATTCCATATGTGGGATGTATAAAGGATGGATTTATAGTTATTATATATGATGTTATACTGGAATTATAATTTACCTTTATATCATCATTGTTTTCTTTCCATTAAAGTATGATATAGAAATGAAAGTAGCGTTCAAGCGTACATACGACTTACCTTCTCCATGAACAGTGCATTTCATTTATCATCCTCAAATGTAATGAACTATTATAAGTACATATAATGGATATATATGATGTATGATACATCTAAAGGATGAATATAATTCTGGAATAAAAATATACATATCTCATATTTAGTTTTAATTCCATTAATATGACATAGAAATGAATGTAGCGTTCATGCGTACGTACGACTTACCGTCTCCATGAACGGTGCATTTCATTTCTTACCTCTAAAGGATTATGTAATATTATAAATAAATTTATATGCTGGATATATATGAAATATATGTTATCCAAATCATGAATATCATTATTGAGATAATGGATGTTTGACTACGTGAACAACTTGTATATATAAGAAGTTCACTTTTGACTTAAGTACCAAATAACGAAAAAACAACCGTTATTAACTTAAATGATTACATAATGGTCATGACATTGTAATAAGGGATATAAAAGGAATAATGAACATTAAAATGGTTTTTAAGGATGTATAAATTAACTCAAGTTTATTATTCAGGACGTTAAAGAACGATCGAGTCAAGTCGGACCCGAGGTAAGGGACCCTACCCCTCTCTTTCTTTTTAAGTACACTCTTTTATGTCGTTCCTTTTAGGCACTTCTTTCATGTGATTGGGATGTTCATTTATATTAATACTACTGTAATTTTTATGTTCATATTATGATAGACACTATTCTCTCTCATCAATCCATTTTGGAAGTTTTATGTGG
Organism: Viscum album; assembly: GCA_963277665.1. Taxonomy (NCBI): domain Eukaryota; kingdom Viridiplantae; phylum Streptophyta; class Magnoliopsida; order Santalales; family Viscaceae; genus Viscum; species Viscum album. Next base: position 662,959,115 of record OY728140.1, read on the forward strand.
CGTCGTTAGGCTGCCGAATTTTCGTAAGAGATCTAACCTCTCTCTTTCTTTTTAAGTAATCTCCTTTATGAAAATTATTTTAAGCTCCTATTTGTTATGTTGGGGGATGTTATTTTATATTCCTATTTCTGTAAACTTTATGTTAATATGATCAGAGTCCCTATTTTCTCTCATTAATCCATTATGGAAGTTTTAAGTGGCGTTGTTAGGCTGCAGAGTTTTCGTAAAGGATTTTTCATCTCACTTTTATTCCTGTGAGATTTATGCTACATTTTCCACATTTTCCTTTGAGTGGTGTATGTACTGCCCATTATTTTACTCATTGTATAATATACTTTCATTTATGAGTATTTACAACAATGTTGTGTTGTCCTTCTTTCATGGGGTGTATGTTTCAAAAGATACCCATGTCGGTAAGGGAACCTTTCACCCTCATCTTTTTAAAAGACTTCTTTTGTTATGTATTTTAATTCACATACTATTATGTTGGGATATGTTATTCTATATCCTTATTGATTTAAATTTTATTTCCATGTGATTATATAACCTTTTTATCTCTCATCAACTCATTTTCGGAATTTTGTAGTGACGCCATTAGGCTGTCAAATTTTTGCAAGGGAACTTCATAACCCAAATTTGATTCTTTGGGATAAACTTATACTCCTTGAATATGTCATTCTATGAATATGTGTGAAAACCCTTTGATTGTTTTACAGTTAATATCCACTTATATTGGGTGTATTTATATTTGTCACACATAATTATGAGATTGATTTATCCGTAATTTAAGGATACCTTCTTTATAATGGATTTCATCTCATTTTACATTTCTTTTGAGACTTAATTGTTGTTATGCACCAAGTCACTATTATATAGTGTGTATACCGTCCTTTGACATATTATATCATGAATACCTTTATTCTTATGATATTATAATGTTCAGATTAAATGTTATTCTGCTATTTTTTGTATTCAGGAGTCTCATTTTGTTAAAAACTCTTTAACAAAAATATCATTTTAAATGTTTTAAATATTTATTATTCTAGATATTTATCTTTAATGTGCATGTTTTCAAAATGGTTTTCAGTATTTATTTATATGGACATTAATGTTTTTAAATTATAATTCCAATAAATGCTTCAAAGTTGTATGGGACACTTTGATTCAAAAATCTCTTTTATATGATTTTTTAAAATGGATTGATTAATTCAATATCTTGGAATTAATTATTTTGATTGAAAATGAAATGTTGTTACTGAAATGTTTATATTTTCAATATTTTATGTGTAATTATGTTACTTAGACATTTTATGGGTGGTTACGTGATAAACCACATGACGGGTGGTGCCGTGAATACCAGAACGGGTGGTTACGTTATAACCTCCAATGCATTGGGTATGGAAGTCGGCCGTGCGGATATTCGATTAAGTATGTATGGAAGTTGGCCGAATGAGTATTCCATTAAGTGATATGTGTGGAAGTCTACCTTATGGTTATTCCACTAAAGTTTGTTTATGTCCCAAGTTACCTTTACATGTTATGTGATCTTTATAAGGGTTTTATGGTAATCTTTTGGTTACAGAAAGGTAAGTAATGAACTTTTATTCAGTGAAGAGTTTTTTACTAATTCGAAAAGGTGAAAAGTATTACTTTGATAATGTATACATGGTTTACTTGTTGTTTTGAAAAACTAACAGTTTCCATTCATTGTGTATCCCTTACTGAGCTTTTTATGCTCATCCCAAGTTTTTGAAATGTTTTTCACAGGACTTAACGTGGAATAGGGTCAAGGATGGGATCAAGGGAAAGTCATGCTACCTAAAACATGAAACTAATCTTGTTTCTTTTTAAGAGTTTTTTTTATTTTATGGAAATTTAGTAGAAGTGACTACTTTGTAATCTTTTGAGATGTAATAGTTATGTCCTAATCCTATAAAACTATAAACCTGAAAAGATACTCAATGTGAATTATTCATTTAATTCAATATTAAGTAAGGTTTAAGGCCGGGGCCTTATAGTTGGTATCAAAGGTCGGTTTAGACAACTTTAGAGGTTAGGGTATTCTTTAAGCATAAGTGACATGACCATAATGGTTAGGATTTCATAAACAGTCCTAGTTTTATATAAAGTGAATGAGTAAGTATATATTAGTGTTTATCTTCCTAATTAGTACATGATGGTTTTGTTGATATACACACACTGGCCATTTTGGTTTTAGTAAATGGCTGGATCTAGCAGGCACAAAAGTAACGGTGGATGTGATGGAAACTGTGACAGTTTTCTGAGCGAGAAACTGAATGATATGGGAGCTGCAATGAGAACTCTTGTGTTCATCCTCAACCAAATATCTGGAGTCATGATTGACCACCTAAACCTTGGTGATTTCTATAAGGCATCATATATGCAAGAAACAAATCCTTATGGAACTGCAGGTAAAAATAATAAAGGTAAGTGTGTTAAAAAACCTATGTGTCAAAGATGTGGAAAGAAAAACCTAGGAAAATGTTTGAAATGGACAGAAATATTCTATAGATGAGGAAATGAAGGTCATAAAGTAAGAACCTGCCATGGAAAAAGGAAGCATCTAGTTGACTCGAGGAAAGGGAAAGAAGATCTTTTTGAGGGATCAAATGAATGTTTTAAATGTGGTGTGCATGGTCATTATGCAAACACATGTCCTATAAAGAAGTTTCGTGAATGGGACCACCAAGACCATACAAATACTCATTTACCAATACCTAATTCCTTTCCAATTTAGGATGAAGAAACTAAAAATGACCAATCAAAGGTATGGAATATTTCTTAACTTTTGTTTTCTATTTTGGAATCTTAGGATATGATTCATGATTTTGTTTGTAGGAAATAAGTATTTTAGAATAAGTTGGAACGGAATGGTTAATGGATCATGAATAATTTTGAATGAGTAAGAAGTCAACATATAAGGGCTTAAAGAGTTATGGTGAAATTCATAAGAGTATTAAGTCTCTTTTGATGATGGGGTACATTAGAAGACATTTTATAGTATGTGTAACACTGATGTTTGATATATGAAAATTTTATTCAAATAATAGTAATATATTCTTTTGTGGACATAGTCATAAGGAACCATTTGGGTTTATATGATCCTTACTTTCGAGGTAATTATGGGTTACTATATGTAATGATGGAAAGTGAGAGTCATGAGATAAAATTGAGGTTAAATTACATTATGGTTATTTTTGAATATTTTATCTCTTTATTGATGAATTTTTTCAGAATTATGTAGTTTTGGAAAAAGGACAACACGCAGACTGTGTTACAACCCGTCCCGTCGGACAAGGATGTGGGAATCAAACCCACAACCAAAGTGCAATGGGTATTTATCACCGACCATTGGACTACGTGAATTCCCTGGTTAGTTTGACTAATTATTTTTAGTTAAATGATTTTATGAATTAATATTATGTTGATTTTGGTATATCTATGGAAATTTATTAACCTATCATGGAGGATATGTGATTAGGTTAATTACTTTTCAATAAGAGACTTTAGGAGCAACTGATGTTTTTGGGAGATAAATGTTATGATTTAACTTGGAAGAATATGTGACTAAATCTATCAAATATTTGGGTTTCAATATTAGTTTGGTTTACTTTGAAGAATTTTGTGGACAAATTATTTATCGAATGGTCCTCGTTGAACTTTGGGTTTTGTTGGACAAATTTTGGAGATTAAGAATAGATTTTCATTTTATAAAGGGTTATCCTTTTCTGGATTATCTGATCTTGTACAATCCTTTTTGATTTTGGTTTTGGTTAGAGTCTAAAGACATGGGAAGTGTATAGTTCTCTTTTGTGGATTAGGTTATTCTCTAGAAATTGATTATAGTACTCTTAATGCGAACAAGTCTTCCTAAATAACCGTCTTTTGGAGAAAATATGGGTTTGATTAAGGAATCTAGTAAAAGTTGAAAGTCTACATGACAAGTAAGTATGTTTCATTATGATTTAGTTAAGATCAAAAATAAATTCCTCCAAGAAAAGTAACTTAAAACAAAAAATGTTGTCTGTTAACTTTTCCTACTGGGGAATCGAATACCATTTAACCCATCACAAGTTTGTGATTTTCATATGGTTAACTTTCTCCTAGACATGTTTACTATCACTCTCCATCAGAACATGACCCTTTTTTTCCTCTATGTCTATATTTTCATACTTGGAATCCTAGTATGGGTTAACCCGGGTGACCTTTGTACTTTCCTTTTCTCTTTTAAAGTGATAGTTTAATTTACTCATTTTTTGATGGGGGGCTTTCAATGAAGTTTCTGAGACGAATTTTAAAATTGTGAGGATGCAATTCCCAAAATGGGGGAAGGATGTAACACCCCAGGTAAATAAAGAATATTAAATTTTTATATTTATCCATATTTTTGAATAAAATATTAACATTAATTTAAAGGTAACGCTATACTCGATGGCTTACCCAATACGCAACAATGAGTTTCTTTGAAATCATATGCTACACACTAGTAATAAAATAATATTATTTTAAATTTTAGTTAACACATAGCTGTTGTGTTGTTGGGAATGAATAGAAATAACTAAAATATGATTATATATGTTTGTTAAATGTTTTTACTTATATCCAATAAATGTTAGAAGCTTAAAATGCAAAAAAATCCAACTTTAAGCATAAATCTTCATTAAACGGTCGATTAACCACCGTTTGATGGAGAACCCTCTTTAAATATAGTTTTGGTCACTCTTATACATTCTATTGGACCAAATAAAATTCTTCTTTAGATTCGGCACATTAAAATTTACTTTGTGTAAATTTTTGGTATTTTTCTGATAAAGTTCATTTTTTAATGAATAGTGAAAAATGTTGTATTTTAATTCAAAACCTCATTTTAATCTAATTTATTTATATGACTAGATTATCTTTCTAATTGGTTTTAAAGTGTAAATAGAATATATTTTTATCATTTAATCCAATGGTGGTCATTGTTATTAATACCACTTTAAGGTTGGAAATAAACGAGTGTCAATCTTTTGAAAGATATTGTTTCTTAAAAACAAGCAATTTGTTTTAACAGCGGGGATTAATCATAAAATTAATTAATGCAACTTCTATGTTATGAATTTGGTAAAATATACATCATTTTTGAATTCGGAATATCAAATATAGCTTAGGGTGAATTTTTGGTATTTTACTGAAAAAACATTATTTTTTTATGAATAGTGAAACCACAAAGTGGTCGTTACAAAATTTGATTTTTCGTTTAAATGGGACTTTACCACTTCTGTGATTTGAATTTCAAAAATCCAATTTAAATGATTTTAATTTTTATGTAAAATGTGGTTCAATGGGATAAAAATGATTTTTGATGAAAACTAACTTTTAAGTTTTATTAATCGTGATTAAAGGTAATTAGTGTGATTTACGGTAAAAATGATGTTATAATAAAGTGAAAATATCTTGAAACATGTCCTAACCCTATTCTATGAGTTATGGCCGAGCAAGACAACCCATGGGTGGTTTCTGGGTACCCCATGGAGACACTTGGGTTTGATAATGACATTTATGCCTTTTATTTAAAGTTAAAATAAAAATGTCCCAAACATGATTTGTTTTACTAAGAAATTTTTTACATGTGGTTATACAAGTGATAATTTTTACTATAAATAATCATTGGAAAGATAAAAAGATTTCATACATCATAGTTTTTTTTTATAATTTTTAGACATTAAATAATATAAATTCATTATGACATCATGATGATGCAGCGATGGCCTCATTATTTAACGATTTAAATAAAATGGAATGATAATGAAAAATCTAGGACCTACACATGTCAAAAACATATTTGATGGGTGAATTTCGAACCCTTATCACCTTATACTTGAAACACATCAATGTGGGACCATTAAAATCCGAAAACCATTTGAAAATAAAGTAACATTTTATACTTTACCAAGAGTGCCCCTCCTCTCCTCTTATAAAAGGCTCCCACCTCTACCACCTTACCCACACTTCTCAATCCTTTGGATCGGCCACACTCTGATCATTTTGTCTCTAAACATCTCTCTAAGCATCCTAGAATCCTTAACATAGACAGGAAGATCTTCAAGAAACTCGTTTTCTTCAAACCATAGAGAGTTACCCTATTTTAAGGTAACGTCTTCACTTGTGCTCTTTTGTTTTATTTTGCTTCTCCAACCACCTAAACTCATTTTATTCATTTCTTTTGTAACAACTACAGTATCTTAAATATACTAGGATGTTGTTATAATAATTATTCGAGCAACACTTACACACACCTTCATCTAATGGTTAAATAACATATTGTTTCTGTGGATGGCGAATTTCTGCCTCACGAAACGATGATTGTTCAACACTCATATAACACCTTCAAAGTTGGCCATTATGATGTCACTATGTTTATATATGATATAAAATATTTTTATGTTTTACCTAAGCTTCTGTATTTTTCATTTTCGGCATACCTTTATTGCTTCCATTATGGGTATACGCGATATCATCATTTTAGGAAGTGCGAACTACCGCCCCCTCAAAATGATTTGATTCATTAATGCCATATGTGGGATGTATAAAGGATAAATTTAAAGTTATTATATATGATGTTATACTGGAATTATAATGTACCTTTATATCATTATTGTTTTCTTTCCATTAAAGTATGAGATAGAAATGAATGTAGAGTGCATGCGTACGTACGGCTTACCATCTCCATGAACGGTGCATTTCATTTCTTATCCTCAAATGTAATGTACTATTATAAGTTAATATAATGGATATATATGATTTATGATACATATAAATGATGAATATATTTCTGGAATTAAAAATATACATATCTCTCATTTATTTTTAATTCCATTAATATGACATAGAAATGAATGCAGCGTTCATGCGTACGTACGGCTTACCGTCTCCATGAACGGTGAATTTAATTTCTTACCTCTAAATGATTATTTAATTTTATAAATACATGTATATGCTGGATATATATGATATATATGATATCCAAATCATGAATATCATTATTGAGATAATGGAAATTTGACTACGTGAATAACTTGTAAATATAAGAAGTTCACTTTTGACTTAAGTACAAAATAACGAAAAATAATTGTTATTAAATTAAATGATTACATAATGTTCATGACATGGTAATAAATGATATAAAAGGAATAATGAACTTGAAAAAGGTTCTTAAGGAAGTAGAAATTAACTCATGATTATTATTCAGGACGTTAAAGAACGATCGAGTCAAGTCGGACCCGAGGTAAGGGACCCTACCCCTCTCTTTCTTTTTAAGTACACTCTTTTATGTCATTACTTTTAAGCTCATCTTTCTTGTGATCAGGATGTTATTTTATATTACTTCTGCTATAAATTTTATGTTCATATGATGACATACCCTATTCTCTCTCATCAATCCGTTTTGGAAGATTTATGTGGCGCCATTAGGCTGCCGAATTTTCGTAAGAGATCTAACCTCTCTCTTTCTTTTTAAATACTCTCATTTATTTCACTTCTTTTAAGATCCTATTTGTTATGTTGGGGGATGTTATTTTATATTCCTATTTCTGTAAACTTTAGGTTAATATGATGAGAGACCCTATTTTCTCTCATCAATCCATTTTCGAAGTTTTAAGTGGCGCTGTTAGGCTGCCGAGTTTTCGTAAGGGATTTTTCATCTCACTTTTATTCCCGTGAGATTTATGATACATTTGCCACAATTTACATTGAGTGGTTTTTTTAATGCCCATTATTTTACTCATTGTGTAATATAATTTCATTTATGAGTATTTACATCAATTCTGTATTGTCCTTCTTTCACGGGGTGTATGTTTCGAAAGATACCCATGTCGGTAAGGGAACCTTTCACCCTCCTCTTTTTAAAAGACTTCTTTTGTTATGTCTTTTAATTCAAATACTATTATGTTGGGATATGTTATTCTATATCCCTATTGATTTAAATTTTATTTTAATGTGATGAGATACCCTTTTTATCTCTCATCAACTCATTTTCTGAATTTTGTAGTGACGCCATTAGGATGTCAAATTTTTGCAAGGGAACTTATTAACCCAAATTTGATTCTTTGTGATAAACTTATACTCCTTGAATATGTCGTTCTATGAATATGTGTGAATAACCTTTGATTGTTTTACCCTAAATATCCACATATATTTGGTTTATTTATATTTGTCACACATAATTATGAGATTGATTTATCCTTAATTTAAGGATACCTTCTTTATAATGGATTTCATCTTATTTTACATTTCTTTTGAGACTTTATTGTTGTTATGCACCAATTCACTCTTATATGGTGTGTATACGGTCCATTGACATATTATATCATGAATCCCTTTATTCTCATGATATTATAAATTTCGGATTAAATGTTATTCCGCTATTATTTGTATTCAAGAGTCTCTCATTTTGTTAAAAACTCTTTAACAAAAATATCGTTTTAAATGTTTTAATGATTTATTATTATAAATCTTTATCTTTAATTTCCATGTTTTCAAAATGATTTTCAGTATTTATTGATATGGAAATTAATGTTTTTAAATTATAATTCCAATAAAAGCTTCAAAGTGGTATGGGAAACTTTGATTCAAAATTCTCCTTTATATGATTTTTGAAAATGGATTGATTAATTCAATATCTTGGAATTACTTATTTTTATTGAAAATGAAATGTTGTTATTGAAATGTTTATATTTTCAATATTTTATGTGTAATGATGGCACTTGGACATTTTACGGGTGGTTATGTGATAAACCATATGATGGGTGGTGCTGTGAATACCAGGACGGGTGGTTACATTATAACCTCCAATGCATTGGGTATGGAAGTCAATCGTATGGTTATTCCATTATGTATCTATGGAAGTTGGATGAATGGCTATTCCATTAAGTGATATATGTGGAAGTCAAACTTATGGTTATTCCAGTTAAGTATGTTTATGTCCCCAGTTACCTTTATATGTTATGTGATCTTTATAAGGGTTTTATGGTAATCTTTTGGTTACAGAAAGTTAAGTAATGAACTTTTATTCAGTGAAGAGTTTTTTACTACTTAGAAAAGGTGAAAAGTATTACTTTGATAATGTATACATGGTTTACTTGTTGTTTTGAAAAACTAACAGTTTTAATTCTTTGTGTATCCCTTACTGAGCTTTTTATGCTCATCCCAAGTTTTTGAAATTTTTTTCACAGGACTTAACGTGGAATAGGAACAAGGATGGGATCAAGGGAAAGTCATTCTACCTAAAACATGGAACTAGACATGTTTCTTTTTAATATTTTTTTTTATTTTATGGAAATTTAGTAGAAGTGACTACTTTGTAATATTTTGAGATGTAATTGTTATGTCCTAATTCCCTAAAACTCTAAACCTGAAAAGATCCTCAATGTGAATTATTCATTTAATTCAATATTAATTAAGGTTTAAGGATGGGGCCTTATACATACACCCCTCTACCCACCTAATAGGTAACCATTATGGGAATCCTGACAATGCCTAAAATAGATGTAGTCTGACTACTGACTATTAATATTATTATAAGAAAACGCATTCTTTCAAAAATGGCTACAAAATGAACCACCAAAATCAAATATTTGTGCATGAATAATTACCATAAATATATTTATAGGACACACATTATACCAATATTCCATTGGATGGTAATTTGATCTCGATATGAAAAAACTGCTCATCACATCTTGGAGGCTTTTTCCTAATCTATAAGTAGTCACGAGGTTTATATTAGTGAAAATAGAAGAGGGGAACATATGTAACCTTGTGATCTCCTACACATTCAATTTACTTTGATATTCAACCATGGAGGTGTCCCTAATAAGAATAAATTGATACTATTTAGTCTTCACACATATGGTTTTTTTAAATCTATTGATTACAGTCCATGACCACCTCATTCAATTAAAAACTTTATATTAGAGGTGGATATAGAATACTAGAATTATTTGGGATCCATTTCTTAATATATTGATATGTGTAATTGTGGGAGACATAGTATGCAATATCTAACCTTATACATAGATACATAACATTTCATATCATTTCATAATACATATTTTTAGTTTTAAGGGAAAATGCACATGAAGAACTATGTTAATCATGAAACACTGAATTATTTATGTATGATTGGTTTGAAATCCAATCCCATTGTAGAGAATACCATTATAAGGTACATACCATAAAGAAATTATTTCCCCACCATATAAGGTTTCCCTGCCCCTCTGAACACTATTTCTTAGTTTAGGCCCCATAGTGTAGACTCATGGAGAAATGATTATAATTAAACAATGGTCAGAACAATAACTCAATGATCTTATTATGTGTCTAAACGTAACTAAGAGAAAATACCAATAATATTTAAATAATCATTAAATTCCAAGATTTCATGTTGTTTGTAAATTATTTCTAATATAATTATAAATTACATTCCACTTCTCTATGATGTGGGAAATATTGATGTTGAGTTTTGTGTGTTATTACACCCACCGAATCACACATAGATTTAGGTAATTCTAAGAAAATTTAATGTTTAATCACTTGTAGAAATAAAATAATAAAAATATCTCAATAAAATAATTGTACCTACCACACCTAAGCACATGCATAACATAGATAAGATTTAAATATTATATTGGGTAATTATTCCCATGTGGCTGATGCAAAAGAGGGTTATATGTCATGAAGGGATTATCTATCATATTCACACAACTTAGATTTGAAGGAATAGAATTATAGTATAAAAAATACCCTATATTGGTATTAACAATAATCAAAATATGATTATATGTCCGAATCATTTTCAATTCTTCAAAATAATTATTACAGAATGAATTATAATTGAATTCCACCCAGTAACATCATGTTACATTTTCAGGTATTTTTTATGTTTCTATGTACCATCGTTTTGGTGTAAAGGCTTGGGAAGACTTTGGGAGAATTTTTGGGAAAAGTTAAAGCCCAGTGTGCTGTGCACGGTTTGTGCATGGTTTGAAAAACCGTGCGACCAAACTATGCCATCCTTGAAACCTGGATAGAAGCATCCGTACGGGTGGAGCACAGATTTCCTAACCGTGCGGTAAAGTCATGCGAGAAGGGTGGCCGAGGCAGTAGCTCACACACGGTTAGTGCACAGTTTTTCAAACTAGGCGGCCAAAGCATGCGGTCACTTAAATGAGATCCTTAAATTGTGGATGTCGTTGGGTTTTTCCTCTAAGTGCCCCGTTTTTCCTCTTAAGCGGCCCTAACTCGGGATTTGTATTCTCCTAAGGTCAGAGAGGGTTCTCCCATCATTCCTAAGGCGATCCAAAGGCTCCTCTTGGTGAATTGAAGCTGGATTCTTGAGGTATGTGATTTTTCATCATCGTTCTTGATTGGTTTCTTAGATCTACTTAGATCTACTTATCCCCTTCTCTCGTTTTCTTAGATCTTCTCCCATTATGGGTAGATCTAAGTGCGTGGTACTAATTTTGATGATATTTGGTCTTGTTCTTTCTAGGAGAAGAGATCTAATGTGGTTTCTTGAAGAAGCAATCTGGTTTTCTTGAGCGTTCTCGACTGTTGTGGTCTAGGTCAAAACCATCAAAGTAGGTAGTTCCATCCCGACTTGCCAAATTGATTATCCTTCTACTTATTGATTTATTTCAATTATTGATTTAAATTCAATAGCTTAAGTTACTTTCAATTATATTGATAAAAACTTGATTCCATTGAATTGAAATATTTGAATTGGTTTTGGCATGAAAATTTGGAAAAAAAACCCAATTCCATTGAATTGGGTGCGGTTATGGAAAATTGGTCGATTTAAGTTGATTAATTTAAATTGTGGATTTGATGGAAATGTTTTCAATTAAATTGTTGAATTTAATTGTGGAAATGAAATGTGTAATGAGTGAATTGGTTTTGAATGGATTTCAAACTTATGAAAATGGATTAAAATGATTTGATAGAAACCCATTGGTTTTATCTTGTGAAAGAGGCATGTTTTGAATATAACCTTTTTTTAAATGGAATGTAATTTTCACTTTTGAAATAGAAGAATGGGATTGATCGTATTTTGAGAATTATTAAAATAGTTCACCCATCATGTAAGAGCGCATGTAATCCTTTGGTAGTTAGTGAGTTATTTGGATACAGTCTACGCTACAACAATGTTATATAACATACATGTAGCGGGTCACATCCCCGATGGGTTGGTGACGAGTCTCCTTTGTCCAGTGTCATTAGGACGTGTGTATACAAATTTTTCTATGTTCACATAGAGAGTGCAGAATCCGATAACTGGTTAATACTATCACACCTTTTCGTAGATGACCATGCTTCTCACTTGTTAATTTATATTTGAGATATAAATCTATGCCAATGCTTTTGAATTGCCTTACATGCCTACTGAATTTATATAAACTGTTTTATATAAATTGTTTTTCTTAATCCACTGTTATAGAAATATTCCATCATTTGTAAAACCTTTGTTTAAATTGGTTTTTCCATCATTGGAAAATGTATAGAATATTTTGTTACAATTTTCTCTTGATTTTACAAATTTGTTTATTTGAAAATGGAAAGATTTTCTTTGGATATCTATTTTTGGCATTTGTTATGGAATCTTTGGTGATACCCTACTGGGCTTAGGTTAACACCCTATTTTTGTCTTCGGGTGTTTGTAGACTTTCTTCTTCCACAATCAAGCAATGGGAAGGGACCTCGTGGAGGTGGATCCAACTGTTGATCTTTGGTCTTGGTGAGTTGTGTCCTTAGAAAAATTGGGGTTGTTAATCCATTTTCAGTACTTGGGTTGTAGTTTTTGGATTTTCATGCCTCTTTGTATTCTGGTATATCACTCCTAATGAAGTTTCTTCTGTTATGCATACTATTTGATTTAATATTCCTTCCACATTCTTGTGGCAAAATCGTTCCCACTTGTATGTTGTACAATGCCAGGTTCTAGTCGCCGACCCGTGGGGATTGGGAACTCCCTTCAGGCTACGTCAAGGTCGGCTCGGTTATTGGGTTACCCGGGTACCCATGCTGGTTCGTGACACACCCCATTATTAGTACGAGTATTCAAATGTGATGTTAAAATCAGAAAAATACATGAATAACCCTCAATAGTATCCATCAAGACCTAAGAGGATATAAAAATAATAAATCTCATATATTTCTTCCCATGACAATACAACCATCACCTTTTCATCATAGACTATGAGAATATATTTCTAAATCATATTCCCTATGATCATAACTTCATTGATCAAGAAAATGTAATTCAGTTGCTTCCTATAAATATGATGAATCCATGAGACTTCAAGAACAAATTTTAGTTTTTAGTTTATGCTTATGAACATATCTTAATTAATCTAGTATATATTCTAAAAAAACCACAAAACGATCTTTTGATAGGTATATATCATATGATTTTTCAAATAAAATAACTGTAAGAGATTTGTTAGTTAAAAAATCATTACAATATATTAATAATGGGAATACATTATCATAAATGAGGTATCTTGGATATTATTCTCCTTATCATAATGATTTTGAAAACCTAACCAAAGATCAATCTTAAAAAAATACATTGCAGACTTCAGATGATTAAACAAGTACTCCACAAAAGGAAATATAAAATTATTCATAATAATCACCATGTCCGACATTTAATTTTCTACATGGATATGAAAATAATCATAATACTTCTTGAAATATAGAATTATGGATTCATTCGGTGATGAAATAAGATGAATAAATCCATTCTACAAAATATTTTATGAATGAGATTTGATATATTTAATACCATTATATTCCATCATATAAGATGGTTTAGAAATAAGTTGTGAAATCAACACAATATTATTATTGAACTCTACATCCATTTATATGAAAATACTACAAAATATGTTTTGAAAAAGATCATATAGATTCTAAATAAGAAATGGAATTTATAAAAATGGGTAAATGAGATTATTCATTACTCGAAGTGTAATGATGAAAAATATATAGCTATGGGAGGTCCTATATTAATAGAGATCTGTTCCCAATCTCTCTAGAACACCAAAGATATCACATTGAAAATATATAACATGTCATTTTGATGATGCCGATAAATATCCTTATGATGTGAAACTATCCAATCCATCCCAATTATGACACTGAACAGGTCCAGATCGATAATTAATAAATCACATAATAAATCCATATCAAATATTGATTGGGAAAAAAGTGGAAAACCAAACCATTAATATTTCCTCTTTAGATGTTGAATTGGTTTCTCTATAAAAAAACATTAGCTTCATAATATTTTCTTCATATCAATAATATGGGTGTATATATATATATATAAAATTAATATATATAAAATATATTTATTTTTATTGAAGATGAAATAAATATGGAACCTCTTATTATAAATGTTTATACATCAATATCCTATATAAAATCATCCATTTATAGCATGTAATTCACTCATGTGATGTATGATGGTATCCCTATGTATTTTAGGGGATCAAAATTTTTCACATGACCCATTTGAGTTGAAGATACATGACAAAAAAATTGGAATATAAAAATCAGGGAAGATCCCTTTTTGATGGCCTTAGTTGGAAAAAGCCCTCAAATCACTATGGGCATGGGTAAATAATTTTTAGTGTTTTGTACCTTGCCACACTAATAGTATGTCATGGTAGAAATTTTGAATGCTAATGATGGAGTGTATGAGTCCCTCTACTAAGAACCACCAGCACCACCCTTATGATTATTGTTCCCCTTCCTATTTTTTAATGTGTTATACTAAAACATTAACATGATAGAAGAGAAGATCCATAGAATATAATATTTTATTTCATGTCTATTTCATCAATCTTATACATTTTGATAATATATTAATATGCGGATTGTTAATCATGTTTACCTACGATCAAATTTATGGTAACAATCCCTTTTGGTATTTTTATTCATTCTGATGATCATTCATCATTAACTTCAGATAAAAACAAACCATCTTCTAAAAATAGTATTTGTATTCTTACATCAGGTTCTATCATTACAATAATGTGATAAACTATAGAGACTGCTCTATCTAAAATATTCCTCAATGGTCTTCTAAAATAAAATAGTCTTAATGTCCTTCCCCTACATTCCCACATATCTATTTCCCTAAACTATGGAATCTCACTACCACTTACTAGGAAGATAGATAATGAATGTTATTTATTTAAACATAATAGATTATTTTTTCCATTGTATGTTTAATACCTTATTGATATTTTCTATCTAATCCTCCTCCTCTTGGAGATTATTCAAAACCTTATTGTATGGGGGATTCTATTATAAGAACTATTGATCTTGATACCTATTTTCACCATCTCATAGTTACACCTCAAGAGATTAGTTCAGAATATATGGAATAACCTTTCCCACAACACAAACTTTAGACATGCTATCCTATACTATACAATAATAAAAAGGAGGATTCCATTGAGAAACATATCCCCCAAAATGTATGAGCTATTCTGATCATGCCATGTATTGGCATGAAACACACAATGACTAACACCTCATGTGATGATAGACTTATCTCATATCGACTGACTTACCAAGACTAATAATAACCTACTTTGATAACAAATTTTCAGCACTCTGCCTAAAGTACCTTACTATATGAGATCAAAAACAAACTAAGGAATGATACAAATGTTATTCCTCATTCCCATGTGTAGGAAAATGGCACCCAAGTATTAAAAAATAATTATTGGGAATAATTTCACACAAACTAAAATAAAATTCAATGAATATACATAAAATGAAAACAATAAAAGAAATATTCCACTGCAAAAGACTAACAATGGTAGTTATACTACACGTGGAAGAAATGGTAACTCAAAAGTACATTTCTTGAAATATAACTAATATATTGGTATCCCAAACTAAAAAATAAAACCCCATGTTACTTGTTGAAACATCACATCATGTGACCACAAGATACTCCAAAAAGATGACATAAATATCTCATCCTAACTATATAACCTTTCCCTTTACAACATTATGTATTACAAGATTGACACACTATTAATGGAGTTTTCATGGTGTGATATTAATAGGGAAAGTAGGATAAATCCCATGTGATACATCTCAAGTATCTATATAATAATCCCAATACAATTAAATCGATATAAAATAAGGCCTATTAAGTAAAAATTCTTTTTTATATAAAAATAATTTTAAATAATTCCACTTTTCCAAAATATTTCACAAAATAATTTTCAAAATTTATAATGAATAATTCCTAAAACTATTTACATAGATCAAATAATTTATAATATCATATTAAACCTAGAGTGAAAAATAAAAAATACAATTGAAAACAAACTTTTTATAACACATTTTCATGAATGATTGGTCACTCATACGTCAATACCTATCAAAGGAAAATGTGAACTCATGTATGTATATCCCTTGTATAAAATTATATAGATCTGAGAAAAATAATATGAATTTATATTCTTTAATATTAATCATGTTTTAGTATCCATTGTACCTACGACCATGGAAAATATGGGCATCCCAAAAATAGGTCTCTCAGAATAACAATGAATGAGGCCCAATAATACACCTTCTACTTATGTAAACAATGATCCAATGTGTGGAATCTATCAAATAAACTTCAAAAGGATTTCACATTTAGACAAAATACAAATACATATTTTTTCCACAACACAATTATCTGAAATACATTTTCAAAATAAATTTCAAAATATTTTGAAAAACAATTTTCTTTTACACAAATTAGCAGAGAAATATTTTCTAAAAAACAAATCATATATTGAAAAATAAATAAATAAATAATAACTTAAATTAATTTATAAGAACATTTAATAAACAATGGTAATTCATAGTCCATATAACACTAACTATAGAAAAAACCATATATGTTAAACTAGGGTCATAAACCCACCATGACTGTACATGCCCCAAAAATAGAAACACATAATCTAATAATAAAATTGATTAACATTAATTAATTATCACACATTGGAATCATATTTTCATAAGAAAAAATAGTTAGTGGAGAAGTTAGATCAACATATAGCATAGTTAAAAAATCCAACACCCCACAGCTGAAATGTGAACTACTACATTGAAAGAAATGATACAAGGGATCTATAAATATTTTGGGAAAAGCATTATATGATCAATGAATCCCAGAATGATTTCCACCACCACTTCCATTTAAAATAGATATGGTGAAATTAGTTATATAAACATTATAATTACCAAAAGTGGAGGAACCAACCAACAGATATATTAATGCACAAGTTAAAAGAGTTTGGAAGGGGATACATTACCCAAAATCACTTGGTGAATAACTATGGTTTAGGGAATAAAGTGGGAAGTAAAATTCGAATCTATTCAGAAACATAACACAAACAATTAACTATAAAATACATAATTCATGAGGATAATTACTAATTGATGATGTTAATGTTTAGAGTGATTTACATACCTAAAAACATGTCACATCAACTAAAAATATAGAAAGGCCTAATCAAGAATTGCATAAAAATTTTATATAAGTAAAAGATTTCAGGTACTAAATAAAAACATTTCTTTTACCTATAATTATTTCATGTTGTGATAATATATATTTGACAGTGTGAACTAATTCCAACAGCCGTTTCCACCCAATGTCTTTGAGAAAACCCCCAGATCACCTTTTCTTGCCACTCGAACTATAAAAAACCAACTCTGCCACATTAAATGGTGATAATAAATAAAAATGGATGTAAAAAATAATATATTTATTAATTAAATACTCCCTATATACTATAAATACAATTATTTGTTTAAACATTCATTATGTATTTTATAGAGTCGGTAGTCCACACTTATAAATGCATGTAATTTTTCATTGTTTCTATAGAGAAAGGAGGAATGTAGGTAAAACATTTCTTATGAATATTAAAATTTCAATATTATAATGATACTAGAGTTATTATAATAGTTTTATATGATAGCGTATTGATGAGAAGGATATATGAAATATTCCAAAAGTGATTAGTACTCACCACCAGAATTTAATCTGTCTCTTAGAGATCCTTTTGGAAATGTATCATATAGGTATTTTACATGGATCAAGGGGATAAAAATTTTCCAATGGTCCCTACGGGAAGTAAAATGGGTAGTTTTTTAAGATAAATTTTAATTTCTATATTTTAAAATGTGTAGTGGTGGAATTATCATTTAATAAATATGAGTAGTTGAATTTCAATAATAATAATAAACGAACAATTATTATTCAAGGCAAGTGGGTCATACATATAATGATAATGGAAGGATGAAGAGTATTGGGGTTTTAAAACCCTTCATCGAACAATAAAATATATTTTTTGATGAAATTTAGTTGTTTTCTCTATTGTTTTAACTTTTACCATAATTTTTTTTACCATGGTAACTCATTTATTATACTTGGTAATTTAATATAATTAATAAATTTAAAATTAAACTTATTAAATAATTTGAACATGAAGAACTGAGATATGAAAATAAATTTATAAAATACTATTTTCACATGTTATAAAAATTAATCTTGATATTGGTAAAAATAATGGGTAAAAACTTTTTTTAAGAAGAAGTTTATTTTTAATCCAAAAAAATATTGTAGATAAAATTATCATTGCAATTAATTTCTTTACTATTAATTAGTTTATTAATAAATAAATAAGAGTAATGTTTCTTCAAATAATAAATGAAAAATAAATTCATAATGTGAATATTTGGTAATATTAATGGACTTAAACATGTTTATATTTGAAATTGAATATTACTTGAGTTCAAAAAAATTTAAACATAACTTTAATATATTCAACATAGTATATTTTAATATATAATTTTATCCTTAAATTAATTTTATATTTGTAAAATAAGTTATATGTTTTTTTATACTTGTATCATGATAAATTCATAAACACCATAGCATTATTGAAAATTATATTTTTCATTTTTTATCTAAAATTAATAATTTTTTATAAAAATACAAAAAATTCAATCTAAAATATATTTTTATGTCAAATCAAATAATAGTGTTCATTTTTTCAAATGGTAAACAAAAATATCTAGAATTCAATTTTGAAATAAAAATAGAAATTATAATGAATACTATTTTAATTGGGGATATTCCTTTTTCAAAAAGTAATTTTTTTTATTTTTATCTATTATAATTTTATAATTAAATTAGTGTTAATATATTAATCATGTAATCAATATAATTTACTATCAATTAAATATTATATACATATTATCTTGACTTAAAAAAATCTTCGCACATAAAGATCTAATTGTTTTTGAAAATATAAATATACATATAAAAATTATTTCTAGTCTTCTAGATATACTAATTGAATTTCATAAATGCATTGATATTAAATGTAAAATTTATTTTTTCCATTGATATAATTTTAATAATACATTTAAGTCTATTTATACCCTACAGATCAATGACATCTTGAAAATAGTAATGTTTATCAAAAAAATTATAACTCTATTTAAATTTGATATTTCATAATGAAAAATGGTATTACACAAAATAACAATTTAATAAATATTTTAAATAATATTATGAGGAAATATAATTGAATACCTTGGAAAAATTGATACTAAAAAAATATTATTGTATGATCTAGTTACACTAATTAAACAAATAAAAAATATATAATCTCATAACCAGAATGAAACAAATGAGATTACGCCTAATCATGAACAACATAAAATAATGAAACTATATATACCTTACTCTGTAGCACTGTCAGTGAAATATTTAAATTTATGGATTTTATGAAGACAAAAAACGGATATAGATAATCTCCCCCAGTACATGATATATCCACAATATATCTCCCACAACATGAAAGTTTCTTATGAAGGTAAATTGTGTAAAATGATGAGGGATACATATCTAAGATTATCAAAAATTGTTTTGTCTTGGTAGATTGAACACAATATGAAGGTGATCACCTTCTTATAGATCCATTTAAATTTACTTGATCAATATATGAATTAAATTATATATTTCTAACATATGAGATAATACTAATACACAACTATACAACCATAAGATTAATTCAACACTTCCATTTGTGTTTTATCATATTTGATATTATATATTGATGATTGTCAACTGAATGATCACTTTAACATGGATTCCTTGAAAATATAGTTGAAATGATATCATAATATTATAGAAAATTATATTCTTTATATATACCATATGATTAACTATATATAGTTCCATGTTGTCTTTTCTTATTCCACACAATACACCCATATCATATCATATGATATAGCCTAGAAGTATCACATCCAAATAGTATTTATGGAATATATTATTCATAAAACAATTTTATATTTTATTTAATATACTATTTTTATGTTATGTGATAAACATACATTTTCTTTTTTTTATATTTAATGTATTTAAAAATAATAAAATTTTACAATAATTCAGTTAATTATATATTTGTTTTATTGAGTCGATAATGAATTAAAATAAAAATTATCAACCTTTTTTTGGGTTTCGGTTGTTTTGATAATATTCTGAGTTTTATAATTAATGGAAATATATTTTTGAATGTTATTCTCATTGAATATTATGGGGAAAATATTTTCTTACATGAAATATGCCACATGTGTGATTAAATGGATGTTGTGTGTGATTGATGTAGTGCATGAAGTAGTTGAGTATGATTAAATAATCTTGGGTTATACCACCAATGATTATGTAGGATTTTGAGTAGTTATATAAGAATAAATCAATGGTTAAATATCTATATATGGTTGAATTCAAAGAGCAATTTTTTTCATAAGAATCACCAAATTATACACATGATAAAAATAAATAAATAAATCGGGATGTTTAGGGATTATTAAATAGAACCCTACATCCTATATACATTTATTTGAGTGATGTAAACTATGATAGGCAGTTTCTAATGTATACTATTAATGGTTGATATGTTTTAACAATTAGAACACAACCTGACTACATGATAAGAATCCATTACATTAGAATCAATTCTAGATCTTGTTAGTATCATTTTTCAAGCATGTTGTGTATGTTTAATTAAAAGCCCCCAATTCCCACATACGTTGAGATTTAATGTAGTCCATATTATTCTATATTAATTGAAAGATTCAAAAAGGAGAGATGGACAACACCAGATACCATACATGTACAATGTGAGTATTACATCCATGTGTTTCATAGGATTAATCCATAACACAGTACCCATGTTAGATGAAAACCCAAATATTATGTTCATCAAAATATTTAAAAGAAAATTGTCGTGAACATAAAATCACAATTCCACTCAATCATTGTATTTACCCTTATTTTTTACCATTGGATCATTAAATTTAACTATCTTAATAAATTAATTTAAATTAATTAGGTTTTTAATACCTTTGTATATATATACATATTATAATTAGTATTAAATATTTTAAACACATATATTTTATTTTCAATATATTTATTAATCTATAAGTTATATATTTTTCATCATTGTAAATATCTATATTATCAGTTTGATATGTGAAAGAAATTTTCATAAAATAGATATACCCATTAGTAATATATTTGATAACTAATATATAAAATAAAACAATCAGTGAATTGAAATTATATATGGGAAGGTATCATCAACTACCTATGAAAATGGTTTCCAACATGTTTATCTGAAAAAAAATCATCTAGATTAATAAAATAATATTCCTTAATTGATTATGTAATTAATGAAAAGAATATATTATTCCTCACAAATAGGTTAATGTACCTAATTTCTAAATATAGTTTGGTTATACAGGACAAGGTATCAACAAGCACATAAAAATTATACAATATTCACTAAAAAAATATAGTCTCCCTTGATGCACTCAAATAATATATAAGCATTACTTCTTCATAAAAATTATTTTATTTACTTATTATAATTATTTTTAATCACTTATTAAAGGATAAATAACTTTAAATCAAAAAATCATAGAATATGGCCTTCTCATTCCTTTTCATATCTTCTTAATACATATCACTATTAAATTTGAACAAGTATATCTTGATTATATCACCATGGATACTTTATTTGAAAATTAACATAAAATATAAAAAACCATAGTAAATTATATTTTATTATCTTGTGAAAGAAAAAATTTTGTACACTATTTTGACATTCAAAATATAAATATTTATTTTACAAATGGATTTTTAGAATGTATTCAATGATATATAAATCAATTCTAAAAATTTAATATATACTATAGAAAGTGGTTATGATGGATACCTATTGGATTATATTAAGGTTCTTAAGGGAGGCATATACCAGTTTATCTCCATGTATAATTTTATTCCAACATATCTTGTTATCCATATAGGCACATACCACAATTCATAGGGGTGATCAATTAGTATTACTGGTAAAAACTAGGAAATATGAGAGTCTCATTACGAAACCCATCACTATAATCAGAAGAATAATTCCAATCACATCAATGTGATATTATTAAATATGTTTTATTCCATCAAATAATTTTTTCAATGGGTTATCCTACAACATATCTTTCAAAAAAACATGTATCACATACTACCTACTGCGTTAATATAGATTATGGAGGTGGATTTTAATATGGGTTTTTTAAAAGGCACCAATTCAATGTCATAAACATAATACTAATGGTTCATATGTTAACTATATTATGTGATAAGGTGGTTTTATCTGATATTCAAGGGGATTAGTCTTTATGAATTATCTACTTACTTAATAAGTGGATATGTCATTAAATAAGAATGCATCATTTTGATTATTGGTATCTCTCTATGTATATTAAATAATCAAAATCATTCAATGGATGAATATGAATCCTCAATAGTGGCGAGTGATCTTCATGTTCATCATATTATCCCTTGTAGTGTTTCCTATACAATTATATATTGTATAATTTTTTTTAATATGATATTGTAATTTCACATAATTGGAAGGATATGAACATGAAAAATTACCTAATATCTTTTAGAGGTGTTAAAAGAGAGATTATTACCATCTATTTGAGTGTTGGTTCACATACTTTGGATTGTATTAAAATTTTATGAGGGGGTTACCTCAAGGTGCATAACATATTTCCCCTCTATTTGGTTTCATTATTCATTCATGCCAAATAAAAATAATCAATTTTCATTTTTTAGTCATATAAAATGAAAATTAAAATAATTAATTGATGTATGATTTTATAAATTCATATAATAGATTTAATTTATCAAACAATGAATAGAAATTCAAATTTATATTATTTATTATTAGATTTTAATTCTAATGAGGAACTACCATAGTATTGTTGAAAATATAATCCAATCTTCAAAAACAGAATATTGAAGTAATAATAAAAGAAAATAATAATAATTCATTGATAGTTTATTACTAATGGTCAAGAAGATAGATATAGGAAAACAAAAATAATGGAACCAAAAAAATAATTTATTTTTTCAATAGAATATTTAGATGGAAATAAAAAAATATAGAAAATAACCCCTATATGTTTTTCATTTTGTATTAATAATTTTATATGAGAAATTTTATATTTTTGAAGTAATATTTTAGCTATCATGAATCATTACATGTCTGATCCATAATTAAAAAAATATTGGTTGATCTCTTCAAGTTACATTAATTCACGAATTATTAAATTCTTGGGTCATTAATGAAAATTTTATAATTCATTCATTTTAATCTAATAATGAACTTGTATTTTATTTTTTTGATTCATCTATAATTGTTTAACTAATTTGAAGACTTCTTACATTTTTCAATAATTTTAAAAAAAAATTGTGAATATTCCTTTTATAACCTACAAAATTTATTTTCCTAATTTATTGATTGATTAAAACGTATTTATAATGAATTTATATATATTTTTGTTATAATCTTTATTATTTATAACTAACCATATTAATAATAATATAATCCAACCACTTTGGATAAAAAGCTATGATGTTATATCGATTAATAATATGATACCATTCACTAGTGGATTTGTGTGGGAAAAAAATTACATACACCACACATATTTATAAAATGTTTAGAGTATATCTATTTCTAAATTTTAGTATTTTATTATTATTTTTTAAATTAGTTCCTTTCAATTGATAAATCGATATATTGATATATGTTATTCAAAATTCGTGAAAATTCAAAATTAAAATGCCATTAATAAATGGAGAAATTTATAACAAAAAATAAATTAAAAAAAATACTACAATAATTTATTTCAAAATATCGAAATCCATATCACCATAAAAAAAATCTAATAATGATTAAGGAAAATATTTTTTAAAAATAAAATTCATTCATGTAAGTGCATAGTGTTACTTATGGTTTCTAGTATTGTTTTTGTTTTTGTTTTTGTTTTTTATATAAGTAATGACTCAAATAAAAGATAACTATAATTTATCATAATATCATATATTTAATGTGCATCATATTTTATATGCGGGTTTTATATATTATTTTTTTATTAACACTGATAAAATATGTATTTATTTTTATATTTATCATTTTTTTCTTCTCATAGTCTCTTGAACTACCAAAATCAATACCAGCACTTAACTTCGTATATTCCTATGTATTAAGTTAACTTCACTATTTTAATTGTAGATTGGATACTTTCATGGTTTCTTGAATATTATTATAGTATATTTATAATTTGAATAATACTTTATACTTATGGCTAATTATTTATTCATTTGGTCGATACCTAATGACTATCGGATTTTTCCATTTGGTTGATACCTCATGATATGTTTACCCTCCGAATAAGTTTTTTTCTTCATGTTTCTAGTATCTCAATGCAACATCCTAGGTAAATAAAGAATAATACATTTTCATATTTATTAATATTTGTGACTTAAATATAAATTTTTACATTAAAGGGGTTTCTATGTTCGATAGCGTACCCGATACAAACAACGAGTTTATTTGAAATCTTACGTTGCACACTAGTAATATAATAATAATATTTTAAATGATAGTTAACACGTAGCCATTGTATTGTCGAGAATGAATATAAATTACTAAAATATGATTATATATGTTTTTAAAATGTTTTTACATTTATCCAATAAAAGATAAAGGCTTAAAATATGAAAATAATTCAATTTTTAGCATAAATACTCTAAAGTCCACTAAAAGGTCAATTTATCATCTTTTGATGGATAACCATATTTAAAAATAGTTTTGGTCACTCTTATACATTCTATTAGACCAAATAAAATCATTCTTTAGAATAGGGACATCAAAATTTACTTTGTGAATGTTTTTTTCATTTTTTCTGATAAAGTTCATTTTTAATGAATAAGTGAAAAATGTTGTATTTTAATTCAAAACCTCTTTTTAATATAATTTATCATTATGATTAGATTATATTTTGAATTGGTTTTAATGTTAAATTAGAATATATTTTTACCATTTAATCCAATGGTGTTCGTTAGAATTAATTTCACTTTGAAATTGGACGTAAACAAGTGTCAATCTTTTAGTAGATATTGTTTCTTAAAAACACGCTATTTGTTTTGACAATGAGATTTAATTATTAAATTAAATAAAAAAACTTATTTGTTTTGAATTTTTAAAATGTTCATCATTTTTGAATTCAGAATATCAAATAAAACTTAGGGTTGATTTTTTGTATTTTTCTGAAAAACTTCAATTTTTTTGAATAGTGATACCACTAAGTGGTAGTTAAAAAACACATTATTTTAAAAGAAATTTTACCACCTCTGAGATTTGAATTTAAAAAAAAATATGACATACATGGTTGTCATTAGGATCTAAAATGTGGTTCAATGGGATGAAAATAATTTTTGGTGAATAGTAACATTTAAGTTTTATTAATCGCGATTAAAGGTAATTATTGTAATTTAAAGTAAACATAATGTTATAATAATTTGAAATTACCTAAACACGTGTCCTACCCTTATTGTATGTGTCATGTACTACCAATATAATCCATGGGTCAACTTGGGGACCCCATGAAGCCACTTGGGTAATAAAATGACATTAATAACTTTTTATATAAAGATAAAATAAAAATGTCACAAACATGTATTGTTTTAATAAAACACATTTTACATGTGGTTTCACAAGTCATAATTTTGACAATAAATATTTATTAGAAAGCTAAAAATATTTCCTACATCATAGTATTTTTTTATAATTTTTATACATTAAATAAATTAATTTATTTATGACAGCATGATGATGCAGTGATTACCTGATTAATAAACAATTTAAATAAAATGAAATGATACGGTAAAATCTAAGTCTTTCACCTGTATAAAACCTATTTGATGGGATGATTTCAAACCCTTATCACCTTATTCTAGAAATATATCCTTTTGGGACCTTTAAAATCCAAAAAAGAAATTTATAATAACATAACATTTATAACATTCCAAGAGTGCCCCTCCTCCCTCTTATAAAAGGCCCCCACCTCTACCCCCTTACCGACACCTCTCAATCCTTTGGATTGACCAAACTATGCTCATTTTATCTCTCCACATCCCTATCCTCATACTAGAAGCCATACCTTTGGCATAAATCTCTTCAATAAACCCTTTTGGATCAAACCAAAGGGAGTATCCCAATTTAAAGGAGATTAAAGGGCGATCAAGTCAAGTCGGACACAAGGTAAGGAACTTCGTCTCAATCTCCTTTCATTGAGGAATATTTTGTTCTAATACAAGAATTTCTTTTATAGGCTGTATAAAACACCTTTTAATATTTATTTCATTCAAAGGGAATCTTTTTCTATGAAGTGTTTTACTAAACGACAAAAAAGAATGTTTATTTTAATGTACACGGTGACAACGACCTTTTCCGCCACCAGGAGTGTTATTTGGTATTTGGCTTCCTCAACAAGAAGTAATGTTTTTAAAATGAAATAAATTCCATATAAACATTTATGTATTTTTTATTGAAAATGGTTTCTATAATTGATTTTTTATGTCAATATATTTAAGTGATATATTGTGATCGAAATGTGGAAATGTTTACTTTCCATTTTATTTGTTTTATGTCTTATGATATTATTATGGTACATGGACATTTGATGGGTGGTTACATGATAAACAATATTATAGAGGGTTCCATGAATACCAGGATGGGTGGTTATGTTATAACCTCCATTTCATTGGGTATGGAAGTCGGCCGTATGGCTATTCCTTTTAGTGATATGTGCGGAAGTTGACCGTATGGTTATTATATTTAAGTATGTTTATGTCCCAAGTTACCTTTATATGTTATGTGTTCGTTATATGGGTTTTATGATAATATTTTGGTTAAAAAAGGGTAAGTAATGATCTTTTATTCATTAAAGAGTATTTACTACTTCTTAAAGGTGAAAAGTGTTACTTTGATAAAGTATTCATGGTTTATTTGATTTTTTGAAAAACTAAAAGATTTCCTTCCTTTTGTATCCCTTACTGAGATTTTTATTCTCACCCCATGTTTTTTTTCAAATGTTTTTCATAGGACATAGTGTGGAATAGGGTCAAGGATAGGATCAAGGAAAAGTTATGATGTCTTAAACATGGAACTAGACATGACTCTTTTTTTTCAAGATTTCATGTTTTTAAAAAAAAAGGAAACTATGTAGAATTGTATAATTTGTAATATTTTGAGATGTAATAGTTATGATATAATTCTATAAAACTCTAAACCTGAAAAGATCCTCAATGTGAATTATTCATTTAATTTAATATTAAATAATGTTTAAGGTCAGGGCTTTATAGTTGGTATCAGAGGTCGGTTTAGATAACTTTCAGAGTTAGATAATTGTAAAATTTATGTCCATAAATTAATCTATGGTATGATTGAAATGATATAGAATTTAAAGATTACCATGTTTCTTCACCTAAGATATTTCTATGTTCAGAATGGATTTCCGCAGAGGAAACAGGGCCGCTATGTTGGAACAACATCAGGAGGAATACAACCTTCCAAATCAGCATCCTGACATGGTCGAAATTGGAACTCGAGAGTTTGTTGTAATGATTGGAAAATTGACTTAGGCTATAAATGGTGGTGGTATCCATGCATGAGATCAGCCATATCAACCACAGAGGAACATGTTAGTGGTGGAAAATTTCATGAGGCATCACCCCCCATCATTCAGAGGATCATCTAACCCTGTGCTTGCATAAGGGTGGATTAAAGCACCGGAGAATATTTTTTATGTCATGGGGTGTTCAGATCATAAAAAGGTTAGTCTTGTTGTTTACCGTTTTGATGGTGAAGCTGATCAGTGGTGGTCGATGGTGAAAAATATCAAGGATAGTGAGGAGATTGATGATCTTCAATGGAATGAATTCAAAGGTATGATTCCTGAGAAATATTTTCCTAAGGTGGTTTATCTTAGGATGGAAAACAAATTCCTAGAATTGAGGTAGGAGGATGACCCAGTGGCTTCTTAGGAAGCAATGTTCACTCGAATGGCAAACTATGCTCCAAATTTCATGAGAGATCTTGATAGTAAAATAAACCGTTTTACTCAGGGTTAAAGCCAAAGTATCGAAGTTCTTTAGCTTATCATGAGTTTAAAAGTAATGAAAAACTTTTTAGATGTGCGGAGAAGGTGAAAATAGAGTTTTTTGATGACCATGTGTTCTTTGAAAAATAACATAATAAGGGTTCCAGTTGGAAGGAAAAGGTAAAGAATTCATCAAAGAATCCAGGAGGTAAGAAAACCAAATATCCATCCTGTGAGAAGTGTGGTAAAATGCATCCTGGAGAATTTTTATCCATGTCTGGAAAGTGCTTTTAGTTTGGTAAGTCTGGACATATTGCTCGTAACTATAAGGAAGATGATCAAGAATGCAATGAAAATCTTGCGGTACGATATTTTAAGTGTAATGAATTGGGTCATTATGAAAATGAGTGTCTAACTAAGAACTCAACTTGGGGAAATCAGCAAGACTAAAAGAAAAAATGGGTGGTGAAATCTATTGCAAATATTTCAGCAGATGTAAGGACATCAAATGAAGTAGTATCAGGTACACTGTTTGTTTGTTCAAATTATGCCAATGTGTTGTTTGATTTAAGGTCTAAACATTATTTCATTTGTGAGGTGTTTTCTAGTAAATTGGGAATTCCAACTCATGATATGAATCTTGAACTTATGGTAGAAACACCCAGAGGAAACTTTGAGACAAAAAGAAATTATAAGAACCTTCCTCTCCTTGTTTACGGAAAGAATCTACCTGAAAACCTTATTGTTTTGCCTCTAGTATAGTTTGATGTTATTTTGGGCACGGATTATGTTTCTATTTATCAGGATATGATCGACTGCATAGCTAAATAGGTTTCTTTTCAGAAATATTTTTAGTTTGTGTACAAGAATGAAACTTTTCATTTGATAACATATTAGGAAGTTGAGAAACTAGTAAAATATGGAAATGAATGTTACCTTGATAATATTATTGAAAATAAAGGAACTATTCAGATTAATGATGTGCCATTGGTAAATGTGTATCTTGATGTTTTTTCTGATGAGTTTCCTTGTATTATTCATGATCAGGAAGTTGAATTTATTGTTGACTTAGTTCCTGATTCTAATCCAATTTCAAAACCCCCTTGTCGAATGGCTCAAGTTGAACTTTTAGAGTTAAAGAAGCAAATGCAGGTGTTATTAGATAAATGTTTCATTCGACCTAGCACATCACCATGGGGTGATCCTGTCTTGTTTGTTAAAAATAAATATGGTTCAATGAGACTTTGAATTGATTATAGAGCATTGAATAACATCCCTATTAAGAACAAGTATCCTTTTCCTCATATCGTTGATTTGTTTGATCAGTTCCATGGAGATAAGTATTGATTGAAGATTAACTTGAGGTCGGGGTATCATCAGTTGAAAGTAAAAGAAGTTGACGTTCTGAAGACTATGTTTCACACTAGATATAGCCATTATGAATTTGTAGTTATGACTTTTGGGTTAACCAATGCACCTACTATATTCATGGAACTTAGTAATATAATTTTCCATGTGTTCTTAGATAAGTTTGTGGTTGTTTCCATTGATGAGATTTTGGTGTTTTCTAAAAGTAAAGAGGAGAATGAAAGTCATTTAAGGGTTAGATTTAAAACCTTAATAAAATAAACTGTATCCAAAATTCAGTAAGTGTGAGTTTTGGTTATAACAAATTTCATTCTTTGGTCACATTGTTTCAAAATATGACATAACTGTTGATCCTGCGAAAACAAAAGTTGTTGGAGAATGGACAAGACCTACAAATATAATCGAGATCCATAGTTTTCATGGTTTGGAAGGTTATTACCAAAGGTTTGTTGAAATTTTTTCACATTTATCAAGTCCAATGACTAAGTTAACTCAAAAAGGTGTTAAGTTTATCTGGACAAAAGAATGTGATGATTGTTTTCATGAATTGAAAAGAAGATTGGTGAATGCTTCAGTTTTCACACTTCCTTCCAGGAATGGTGAGTTTGTTATCGAAAGTGACTCTTTATTGAAAGGACTTGGTTGCATCCTAATGTAGAATGATCAGGTAATTGCTTATGTTTCACGTCAGTTGAAAACTAATGAGGTAAATTACCCTACACATGATTTGGAATTAGATTATGTTTTTTTCACTTTAAAAATTTAGAGGAATCATTTGTATGGAGTAAAATTTGAAATATATACCGATCACAAAAGCTTAAAGTATATATTAACTCATAAAGAATTGAACATGAGATAGAGGAGATGGTTGGAATTAATCAAGGATTACGACTGTAAAATTCATTACCATCCTGGAAAAGAAAATAATGTAGTTGATGCTTTGAGTCAAAAAAGTAATGCTTCATTAACAATGCTACATTTGGAATGAGATCCTTTGGTTTTTGATTTGATGAACTTTGTCATAGATGTTTTTGGTGCAAGAATTTATTCTATTTTGTATCAGGTGTCCGCGAGATCATCTCTATCAGACATAATTAAGAAAGTGCAGAAGGAAGACAGTGAGTTGTAGAAAAAGGTTGTGTTAGTTTAGAATGGTATGTTTCATGATTTTAACGTTGATAATGATTGTGTTTTGAGATTTGGAAAGAGATTTTGTGTGCCTTGTGATTCATAGTTGAAGAATGAGTTTTTATGTGAAGCTCATAGTTCTCTGTTTTCTGTTCATCCTGGTAGTACTAAGATGTACAGAGATCTTCAGGAGTATTACTAGTGGGATGGAATAAAAAGAGATATTGCTGATTTTACTGTGAAATGTTTGACTTGTCAGCAGGTTAAAGAAGAGAGTTAGTTACTGAAAGGGATGCTTCAGTCATTACTGGTGCCAGAGTGGAAATGGGAAAATATATCCATTGAATTTTTTTGTGGGATTACCGAAGACATCTCTGGGTAATAATGAAATCTCGGTTATTATTGATCGATTGACTAAATCTACTCATTTCCTTCCTATTTGAGATACTTTGTCTCTAGATCAACTTGCTCGGTTGTATGTTAAAGAGATAGTCGGGTTTCATGGAGTTCTCCTCTCTATTGTATATGATCGTGATCCCAGGTTTACTTCTAACTTTTGTAAAAGGCCTTCAGAAGTCATTGGGTACTGCATTAAATTTTAGTACAGCTTTTAATCTGCCGTTATATGGGCAGTCATAATGAACAATTAAGAACTTGGAGGATATGATAGGTGCTTTATCGATGGATTATTAGGGAAGTTGGGACCAACATCTTTCCACGGTTGAGTTTTCTTATAATAACAGTTTTCATTCCAGTATATAGATGGCTCCTTTTGAGGCATTATATGGGAAGCAGTGTCAAACTCTATCTTTTTGGGATGAAGTAGGGGAAAGGAAGCTGATGGGACCAGAATTGGTAGAAGATATTGAAAAAAAGTTCAGTTGATTTAGAGACACATGAGAACAGCTCAGATCATATTGAGAAGATATGCGGATAACCAGAGGAAGGATCTATCTTTCGAGGTAAGTGATCATGTTTTTCTCAATGTTTCACCAAGTAAATGTGTTACTCGATTTGGTAAGAAAGGAAATCTGAGTCCAAGGTTCATTGGACCATATGAAATTCTGGAGAGAGTTGGATCAGTTTCTTACAGAGTGGTTTTACCTCCGATTTTATCTCAGGTACACAATGTTTTTCATGTTTCGATGTTGAGAATGTATATACCAGATCCATATCAGGTTTTGAGCCTAGATGAAGTTTATTTGGAAGAGATTCTCTCTTATAAAGAAAAAACAGTACAGATTCATGACTTTAGAGAGAAAGTGTTGTAGAATAAGGCAATTCACTAGGTAATGGTTTGGTGGAAAAACCATATGGTTGAAGAGGCAACGTGGGAAACTAAAAATTCTATGAGGGATAAATACCCCCACTTATTTTGATAAATGAATAAAATTGCGAGGACGCAAAACCCAAAAGGGGGGAAGGATGTAACATTCCAGGTAAATAAAGAATAAGACATTTTCATATTTATTAATATTTGCGAATTAAATATTAGTTTTTACATTAAAAGGGTTTCTATGTTCGATAGTGTACCTGATACACAACAATGAGTGTCTTTGAAATCTTATGTTGCACACTGATAATATAATAATATTATTTTAAATGGTAGTTAACACGTAGCTGTTGTATTGGTGGGAATGTATAGAAATAACTAAAATATGATTATATATGTTTGTTAAATACTCTAATAATAATAGTATTCAATTTTTAGCATAAATACTGTAATATTCACTAAAAGGTCGTTTTATCACCTTTTGATGGAGAACCCTATTTAAAATTAGTTTTGGTCACTCTTATACATTCTATTGGACCAAATAAAATCATTCTTTATAATCGGGACATAAAAATTTACTTTGTTTATGTTTTTGTTATTTTTTCTGATAATGTTTATTTTTAATGAATAAGTGAAAAATGTTGTATTTTAATTCAAAACCTCTTTTTAATCTTATTTTTTCTATATGATTCGATTATCATTTTAATTGGTTTTAAAGTGTGATTATAATATATTTTTACCATTTAATCCAATGGTGAACATTAGAATTAATTTCACTTTGAAATTGGACTTAAACAAGTGTCAATCTTTTGATAGATATTGTTTCTTAAAAACACGCTATTTGTTTTGACAGTGGGAATTAATTATTAATTTAATTAATACAACTTATATGTTTTGAAATTTTTAAAATAGACATCATTTTTGAATTTGGAATATCAAATATAGCTTATGGTTAATTTATGGTATTTTTCTGAAAAACGTCAATTTTTGATGAATAGTGAAACAACTAAGTGGTAGTTAAAAAACTGATTTTTCCTTTAAATGATGTCTTACCACCTCTATGATTTTAATTTCAAAAAACCCAACATACATGGTTGTCATTATGTTGTAGAATTTGGTTCAATGGGATGAAAATAATTTTTGGTGAATAGTAACTTTTAAGTTTTATTAATCGCAATTAAAGGTAATTAGTGTAATTTAAGGCGAAAATAATGTTATAATAATATGAAATTACCTAGAAACATGTCCTAACCTTATTTTATGTGTCATGGCCGACCAAGAAAATCCATGTGTCAACTTGGGGACCCTATGGATCCACTTGGGTATGAAAATGACATTAATAACTTTTTATTTAAAGATAAAATAAAAATGTCACAAACATGTATTGTTTTACTAAGAAATTTTTTTCATGGGGTTTTACAAGTCATAATTTTAACTATAAATATTAATTGGAAAGATAAATATATTTCCTACATCATATTTTTTTTTTAATTTTTAGACATTAAAAAAAATAATTTATTTATGACACCATGATGATGAAGTGATTACCTGATTAATAAATGATTTAAATAAAAAGAAAAGATAAGGTAAAATTTAAGACTTGCACTTGAATAAAACCTATTTGATGCGTGGCTTTCGAGCCCTTATGACATTATCATAGAAATATATCCTTTTGGGACATTTAAAATCCGAAAAAATCATTTTATAGTAATGTAACATATTATAACATTCTAAGAGTGCCCCTCCCCCCTCTTATAAAAGGCCCCCACCTCTACCCCCTTACCAACACCTCTCAAGCATTTGGATCAACCAAAAAATGCTCATTTTATCTCTCCAAATCCATCTCCTCATCTTAGAATCATTACCATATCTAGAATGTTTTTCAAGAAACCCTTTTGGTTCAAACCAAAGGGAGTTGCCTGATTTAATGGAGATTAAAGAGTGATCGAGTCAAGTCGGACACGAGGTAAGGTACTTCGTATCAATCTCCATTTATTGAGACATATTTCGTTCTAATACAAGACATTCTTTTATACTCTATACAAAACACCTTTGACTTTTCATTTCATTCAATGGTAATCTTTTTCTATGAAGCGTTTTACTAAACGACAAAAAGGAATGTTTCTTTTAACGTACGCGGTGACAAGGATCTTTTCCATTGCCGTGAGAGTTATTTGGTCTGGGGCTTCCTCAACAAGCCGTAATGTTTTTAAAATAAAATAAACACCATATACTATTTTATGTATTTTGGTATTGAAAATGGTTATTATAATGGATTTTTTATGTCAATATATTTAAGTGATATATTGTGACCGAAATGTGGAAATGTTTTCTTTCGATTATATTTGTTATATGTCTTATAATTTTATAATGGTACTTGGACATTTGATGGGTGGTTATGTGATAAACCATATGAAGTGTGGGGCTGTGAATACCAGGACAGGTGGTTATGTTATATCCACCAATGCATTGGGTATGGAAGTCAGTCGTATGGCTATTCCATTTAGTGATATGTGTGGAAGTCGACCGTATGGTTATTCCATTTAAGTATGTTTATGTACTAAGTTACCTTTATATGTTATTTGTTCTTTATATGTGTGTTCTAGAAATATTTTTGTTACAAAAGGGTAAGTAATTATATTTTATTCAGTAAAGAGTATTTATTAATTATTAAAAGTGAAAAGTGTTACTTGGATAAAGTATTCATGGTTTACTTGATGTTTTGAAAAAATAACAGTTTTCCTTCCTTACGTATCCCTTACTTAGATTTTTATAGTCACTCAATGTTTATTTAAATGTTTTTTACAGGACATAATGTGGAATAGGGTAATGGATGGGATCAAGGAAATTTCATGCTGTTTTAAACATGGAACTAGACATGACTCTGTTTTTTCAAGAGTACATGTTTTGTAAAAAAAGGAAACTATGTAGACGTGTCTACTTTGTAATATTTTGAGATGTAATAGTTATGATCTAATTCCCTAAAACTCTAAACCTAAAAATATCTTCAATGTGAAATATTCATGTAATTCTGTATTAAGTAATTTGTAAGGCTATGGCCTTATACTCATAGTCAGAGAAATCACATGATATGTCAAATCACATGGAATATCAATTACATTAATTTTTAGTGTTGGGAAATTCCAATATTTCCTAGATTTCTCTAATTTTCATTTATTTTTTTGTTTTCAATTACTGAATATTTTTCGCTATAGATACCATTATTTTTATTGATTTATATAAAATATATTAATCATATAGAAAAATGTGATGTTTTTTCAAGAATTTTTTAAATATTTTGAATTTTATATTTAAATTGTTTTCTTATTCCATACATAAACATAAAATGTGAAATTCAAAATAGTGAATTTACTTAAATTTATTGATTTTGTAATGACTCTTAATTATATTTTTTTTAAAAAAATCATTCAATGTTAATTTTTATTATTCAATTAATTATTTTATAAATTTGTAATTTTATTACATATCATTATGTAATGGAATGTTTTTAAATTGGAATTTCATTTTTATATATGGAAATGGTGAGATATCAATGGTATTTCCATTATCATTTTATGATATATATATTTTTTGAACTATTTAATTATGAATTCAAATTTGTTTGAACTATTCGAGTGTTTTTTAAAATAAATGATTTTTTTGAATGATAATATATATCTCAATAAATATGGAATTACTATTATAATTATCTAACCAACTTCTTTGGGGTTATGCATATATTTTTTAAATTATTTCAAATTGTATGGAGAGTCATTCATGGTGACAAGATACTATGAGATACTATTTGTTATGATTTTCATGTGATGTGAATTAGAAGACTCTCATGTGTCGTTCAATTACTTGAACTATCAAATTTTCATGAAATCATATGTGTACCTATTTATATATTTTACATTAAATATCAAGGGGTTATAGATATTATATTTATAATATCACTTCCTTGAAAAACTTTGGTGATCTATTACATTGTAATAAGTGGTGATTCATCAATAGTCTTCATCAACTACTTCAATCTGGTTATTCTTGATTAGGTATTAATTCAATTTCTCACTCTTAAAAATGCCTTAATTGATACTTATTTTCCTTTACATGGTAATGAAATATCTTAGTGTTTTCACTTTTATATTCTAATGATATGATAGGTTATAATTTCCCATAAAATTACATGTTGTAATGAGTTATGACACCCCATCAATAATAAAGAGTATTTTTATTATACCTCCACATTAAATTTTATGTTTTAATTAGTTAATGGATCCCATTCGAAAAACATGTAGTAAATAATTAATCTTTAAAAGAATATAGATTTGTTTTTATATACTTTCATTTACATTGAACATAAATATATCAAAAATTACATGCACGTTGACACACACACACACAAATTCTATCCCTCTCTCTCTCATAAATACTAATTCTATTTATTAATAACTATCTGTTATAATTATATAAAATTAAAAAATTATACTATACTCAATAGTCTATAATACTTAACTTTTTAATATATTAGGAATGAAATAGAACGATTGTTGGATTCCAAATAAGACACAATAATTTGATTTTAATTATTATGGTAACTTGAAATATACAATGAAGGAATTAATAAAATAATTTATTATTTACAATTGTTTGGATATGGACAAATCTATAAAATACTTGATTCTGACCATGATTATCACATAAAAAATTAGGTCGATGAATTTGATTCCAATTATAATATTATGAACATATTATATTGTTTTATTAACATAACTATTTAATTTCATATATCTTCTTGTAATAAATTTCTTGAAAATTGAAAAAATATTAATTTAATCAGATTGGCTCATACTAGAATTAATCTCGAATTTCATGAAACTGTGAAACAAGGATTCTATATGGGTTTAGAAGATAGTTTCCACCATATATTTCCCTGATTCACTAGAATTTTGAATTGAATTAATCTTCTTGGAGAATCATTAGAGAATTAAGTTCCAATTGAAAATTACTTGAGAGATCCACATAAGAAGTGTAAAATTATGAATATAGAAGATGAAGAAGTTTATAACATTTTAGAATATATATTAAATGAAATGATTAGGTCCTCAATTCAATATGAACTAATGCTAAAATATATACATAAATATGATACATAAAAGATGATATAAACTATATATGAATAAAATGTAAAAATTTCTAATATCTATTATGATTCTTAATAAAATGATACCCAAAATAAAATAAATATTTTTATTAAAGGTGTTCAATAAATGACGACAAGAATAATAGGTTTCATGGAATAATTTATAAAGGTTAACCACAAGGACGATCAAAAGACTAAAGGGAAACAAGATTATAATTTTTATTATGAACATAAATGTTTTGAGTGTATAATGAAGATATAGATAAACAATAAAAATCTCAAATTGGGGAATGTATGAAAAAGTAATAAAATACACAGAAATAGAAAAAATGGATAGGATGGATGGATGAATCTTCATAGAAGAACTAGATTCATGTGATAGAACTGAAGTGAAAAGAAAATTATATGTTATTCATGATGGTGACTACTGCTAATGAGGCTAATAGTTATTATCAATTTAGTAAATATTATTATAAATATGAGAAACCTAATATTAAAAAATAAATTGAAAAGATTAATTTATTTTGGAATTTTTGTTGTATATATAAATGAATATGGATAACATAAAAAGGTTATTAGTAAAATTAAGAAATTGAAACAAGAAAATGACATGTTTCAAAATATCTCATCTTACTGAGATGATAATTTTTAGTTATTTGTAGTGTAGAAAATATAGAATGAAAATATAAATAAATAAATAAATATATATTTATAATAAAGTTTATCAAGTCATGTTATAGGATAAAAAAATATGTTAATGTAATGTTAATGATGATTTCAAATAAATATAGAATTTAATTCTCTTATAATAAAAAATACTTATGTAATATAAGTAATTTTTTATGAAATGTTATAAAATAATAATATTTAATGATACATGATTTAGATTCTAAATGAATTTACACTATTATATTGAATGTTAATTAACATTACATTAGTCTTTTTGTCACGACCCGCCTTCATCAAAAGGAGGGAAGGGTCAGCTGATTTCCAGGCCCTTCCTTCGTTAAGTTGAAGGAGAGATAATGACCCCCGAAACCCGCCTTCAATAGGTCCCGGAGTGGCGACTAGCACCAAGGGTATAGAAAATTCTCTCAAATGGAAGGCATTACCCTATTTATTTTATAGGATCGAGAGACAAGGAGAAGAAAACCCAACAACACCAAGGTAGAGATAAAATTATATCCAAAAAAACCATTCCCACATGCATGTGTCAAAAGTAAAAGCCACAAGGTTTAAAAAGGTGACTACAAGGTAAGTACCAAAAAGGAAAGCAACAACTGAAACTGCTCCAAATGTCCGAGCTAGTAAGGTCCTGCGTAATCCCCGAAGTCCTCCTGGAAACCTGAAATCAGTTTTATATAAGTAGGGTGAGCATACAAGTACACTCAGTAGGGAAAACCAAAGACTCTCATGCACAAGTGGGGGAATGTGCTAAAGTCCCGTGAGAAAAGAGTAAACTAAACACCTATCAAGGTAAACTATCCACCCCAGGCCTCACCAAGGCACACTCCCCAAATAACGCCAGTCAAGTAATTTATATAATAAGAGCACATCGATGTTTGGGTACCCCGAGCCACTTTACCACTGGTTATTGAGACATCCTACGCATCAGACCAATCCCGCCATTCTCACTGCAGTCCCACTGCCACACCCACCCGCACACACCTGGTCCACAACCACACGCAGTCCCGCTGCCGAAACCCACCCGCACACACCTGGGCCTCAACCGCACGTAGTCCCACTGCTGAAACCCACCCGCACACACCTGGGAATCAACCGCACGCAATCCCACTGCTAAATCCCGCCCGCACACATCTGGGCCACAATTGTCACAGGTAACCATGCCCGCAAACACCTAGGCCAGAATAACCACCACCACGCCCGAAGACACCTAGGCCTCATCCCAAAGACACTTGGGAAACCACCTTCCCCTCACACCTAGCCAACCACCACACTACCCAGCCCGAAGGTTCTTGGGCAAATAATGGACTTC
The DNA here is from genome assembly GCA_963277665.1 of Viscum album. Taxonomy (NCBI): domain Eukaryota; kingdom Viridiplantae; phylum Streptophyta; class Magnoliopsida; order Santalales; family Viscaceae; genus Viscum; species Viscum album. Next base: position 662,998,634 of record OY728140.1, read on the forward strand.
AGGCCATCACAGCCTGCCCGAAGATACTTGGGCTATCTGGGAAAAGGAGCAGAAAAGGAGCTAATAAACTGCCACTAAGAATAGTGTTGGAAAAAACACCCTCCCCCATGAAATGGGGGTGTTCGGCACTGGGTTCTCAACTTGGGTGGGGCGCGAATAAGAAACACAAAATTACAAGTATAGATATAGGTAATAATCACTCACCCAAAGCTAGGTTTTCTTCTTCAGACAACCTATAGATCACAACAACACTCATGCCCGAGTCACGACTCATGATAACAACCCATCATCCCATTCTTGTTTCATGTTCAGTGATAATATTTGAGTTAAGCACTACAGGCATCTAGTATGAATAGGCATAAGTCCATAAAAATAAACAGTCAAACATCAACCAAAACGTCCATAGATGGCCCACAAAAATAGAGGATTCCACCCCAATTTGTGATATGAACAAGTAACCACCCGAATTTAAAACTCACAACCACCGAATCAACACCAATAGGATATCACATCCCCCAAAAGAAAAAAATCACATGACCACCAAGAGTATAAAAGAACAAGGGATCCCATCCGCTCCCACATCTCCAGCAATCGACCCGAAGGGAAAACAACCAACTACCACCACCAACACAAGCAGGGCCTTGCATGTATTTTCAGATTTAAACGACTTAACACACTCCATGATTCAAATTCCTTGTGTTTTTAACCGGGGGTTATCACCAAAGGAAATATCCTGGTGCCTCAATTTATTTGGCCGGATATACGTGATTAACCAATTCACTTTTTACAGCAGGAGTTTACAACCAAAAAAAGCTATTTAAAACATTAGCAGGGGTTCATTAGTGCAAAAACAACGACCACCAATGGCCTCGATTTTCAGGAGGCATAATCCGGCACAACTCAACAAGATGGTCATAAGAGAAACAACATCAAAACATAAGACAGTATCAACAATCACAGCCCCCCTTCATTCTTTATAGAATTCGTTCGTTATCTTTAATTAGGTCTGGTTTATCCAATTCTTCTGAAACAAAAGCACGCCCACCCTACATGATACACAAAGAGAGAGGCAAAAGAGAAATTTCCTACTTGTTGTTGATAGATGATCGACGTTTAGGCCGGGGGTGCGGAACTTTACAGATAATGATGCGGCCGGTCCGATGCACCAGAAGCTGTTTGTGAAAGTCACGATGGAGGAAAAGAGAAACCAAGGCTATCCCTTAGTTTATAACAGCCGGGGACGGTTGAGGTGAAAACGCGAATCCGCGTAAGGCGCGAGGGTCATGGGTTGATCACGCGGCTCCACTCGTCACAAAAGGGGTCGGGTGGTTTAAGCCAAATCATGAATTGGTGAAGCATTTAATTAAAACTCTTATGGGTGTTACGGGTCTTAAAACACGGTTAAACGAGTCAGAATAAGGTTTAAAAAGGCTGGGTGATGCCGATCGGTCTCACCGATCGGTCTCGCTGATCGGTCGGGCTGATTGGTCTCACCGATCAGTCGCATCGATCAGTCTCACCGATCAGTCTCATCGATCGATCTCACCGATCGGTCTCACCGATCGGTCGCGCCGATAGGTCTCACCGAGACGCCACTCCTTTAGAACCCAGATTTTGGAAAAGTAAAGGACCAAGAGAGTCTGGGTCATCACATCAGATACCTCTCAAACTATTCTCGTCCCCGAGAATTTAGATAACCCAAAAGGGAAGGGCGGGTTCGAACAACCACCCCAAAAGATACCTCTCAAGAGCTAACCTCATTGCTAACTAAGAACATCTTCCTGTTACGAACCAAGCAACATACCATGCCAAACTGCCCGGGTAAGTGGGTTGGGGAGTCTCTTCCCCCATGTTAAGATATTATCTGCTTTGGGCGGCACTGACTCGCCCGCACGGGATTAATCGCATCCACCTTAATGTGTCTTGATTAGGGGTCGGGTTCTATCCTTCCCTATAGCTGGGGGTTTTCACACAGAAGCAGAGGAAAGAAACCAGTGCATTTCATAGCCAAAGGACAAAACGCTCTACCACAACAGGTACAAGAAGGAACAAAACTCAACACAACCCTGGGTACTGGGTACGCATCTGTGCTTCCCTTTCACACGTACTCTCTTCAACCCCACCATGTCTCCACAACACGCGAACAAAGGGAATGGATCACCCACGAAGCACCTTCTCCTTGTGATCCTCGATCATCACTGGTCTCTCCACAAAGGTCACGTCGTCCTCGATGTCCAGCTCGCCCCAATCAAGGACGTGTGAATCGTCGTGCAGATACCGACGGAGCTGGGACACATGAAAGACATCATGTATACTTAGTAGCGGTGGTGGAAATGCTAGCTGGTAAGCCACTTCGCTGACCTGCCGTAACACTTGGAAGGGTCCAATAAACCTAGGGGAAAGCTTACTCCCTTAGCCGAACCTCCGCTGCCCACGCCGAGGGGAAACCTTCAAGAACACGTGGTCCCCAACCTCAAACTCCAAGGGCCTCCTCCTGGTATCATCATACGACTTCTATCGGTCCTGGGCTGCATTCATCCTTTCCCGTATGAGCTGAACCTTCTCTGTCGTGTTCTGCACCACCTCCGGACCAAGGATGCCTGCCTCTCCTACTTCGGTCCAACACATAGGAGAACGACATGGCCTCCCGTACAAAGCCTCAAACGAGGCCATGCCGATGGTAGAGTGGTAGCTATTATTGTAGGAAAACCCTACCAGAGGCAATTATTTCACCCATGACCCTCCGGAGTCCAGAACACATGCTCGCAGCATATCCTCCAAGGTCTGGATGGTGTGCTCCCTATGCCCATCTGTCTGGGGATGGAAAGCAGTGCTAAAGCGTAACTGGGTGCTAAACGCATGCTGTAATACTCTCCAGACCCGCGAGGTAAACCGTGCATCCCTATCCGAGACTATAGACCTCGGAACTCCATGCAACCGCACTACCTCATCCACGTACTTTCGTGCCAAAGCATCCACAACACTCGACTCCCTAATCGCCAGAAAGTGAGCCGATTTCGTCAACATGTCCACTACCACCCATATGGCGTCGTACCCTCCTTGGGCCTTGGGTAGTCCTGTGACAAAATCCATTGATATGTCATCCCACTTCCACTCGGGGACACCTAGGGGATGTAGTAGGCCGCCTGGAACTCGGTGTTCAGCCTTCACTTGCTGACACACTAGGAACTTGGCCACAAACTCTGCCACTGCTCGCTTAACTCCGGGCCACCAAAACTGCCTCTTCAAACCCTGGTAAATCTTGGAAACTCCAGGGTGTACCTCCAGGGGTGAGTTGTGGAACTCACCGAGAACCCTGCCGCGCATCGCCTCTGGGACAAACAACCTCCCCTGGAAAAGCATCCGGTTCTGACCATCCTCGGTCGATCCCTCTGGAGCATTTCCCTAGTCAACTTGGTCACGCATCACATCGCACTCTAGGTCTCCCCACTGAGACTCTTCCACCAGCTAAAATAGGGATGGCTGCACTGTCATCTGATATAGGCAGCCTCTGCCGCTATCCATCTTTGCATCCAGGTGTAAGGCAACCAACTCTTCCATTGCCTTCCAGGCGTCCGCCGACTCTCAGACCGCATCCTTCTGCGTCCTCCTGCTCAAATCATCGGCCACCACATTTCCCTTGTCCTAAGTATAAGAGATCTCAAAGTCGTAATCCTGGAGGAGTTCCACCAATCTCCGCTGTCGCATGTTTATGTCCCGCTGGGAGAAGATATCCCTCAAGCTTTTGTGATCTGTAAAGACCACAAAGAGTTCCCCGATGAGGTAGTGCCGCCATAAATTTAGCGCAAAAACGACTGTTGCAAGCTCTAGGTCGTGGGTGGCGTAATTACGCTCATGGGAACGCAGCTGCCTGGACCCGTAAGAGATCACTCCTCGTCGCTGCATCAACACGCATCCCAGGCCCTGCCCCGAAGCATCGTAGAATACCTCATAGGCCTCCCCTTCTTCTGGTAATCTCAGAACTGGGGCCCTGACCAACTTCTCCTTCAGATAGATGAAGGCTTACTGGCACTGCTCACTCCATAAGAATGTCTGGTCCTTCTTGGTCAGAGCCGTCAAAGGGGCTACTACTCGGGATAAGTTGGGTACGAATCTCCGATATTAGCATGCCAACCCAAGGAAACTTCGTACTTCTGCCACATTCTTGGGCGATTCCCAAGAAACAACTACTTCAACCTTTGATGGGTCGACCGCTATCCCCTGCTCCGACACTACGTGCCTGAGGAAGTGCACTTCTTATGTCCAGAACATGCATTTTGACAACTTCCCATATAGATGGTGCCGTCGGAGGACCTCCAAAACTGTCCTCAGGTGCTCTGCATGGTCCTCCTCTGATCTAGAGTAGACTAGGATGTCGTCGATGAACACAACCACGAACCGATCCAGATACTCCCAGAAGATGGATTTCATAATCCCCATGAACACAGCCGGGGCGTTCGTAACACCGAAGGGCATGAATACGAACTCAAAGTGTCCATACCTGCACCTGAACGCTTTCTTCGGGATGTCACCGTATTTCACCCTCAGCTGGTGGTACCCAAACCGCATGTCGATCTTTGAAAACCATCATGCCCCTTTTAGCTAGTCAAAAAGATCATCTATCCTTGGGAGAGGGTAGCGATTCTTGATCGTCACCTGATTCAACATCCTGTAGTCTATGCACAGCCTAAGACCTCTATCTGCCTTCTTTGGAAACAAGACGGAAGCACCCCACTGTGACGCACTCGGACGAACGTAACCCCTCTTCATCAGGTCGTCAATCTGTATCTGCAACTCCTGTAGCTCCGCAGGTGCCATCCGGTAAGGATCCATCGAGATTGGATGAGCGCCGGGTTGCAGGTCTATCCCGAACTCGATATCATGTCGAGGGGATAGAGTCGTCACCTCTTCCGGAAAGATGTCCATAAACTCACGGACGATCTCTGGAACTTCCACCATTTCCGCATCTACTGATTCTACCGTCAGCTCGGTCAACAAGGAGAGGAGAGGTTCCTATCTCCTGTTTCCCTTTGGACTACTCTGCTCGCCGGTGAAGGTAAAACACCGGCTGTCCAAGTCTGAGAACACCACCCTTCTTCGAAAACAGTTGATGACGGTGCACACTGAAAATAGCCAGTCGATGCCTAGGATGACATCGTATGGATGTATCTATAGCAGAAGAAGACCCCGAACCGACTGATGTGGCCCTATCATCAGTCTACATCCCCGAAAAACGAACAACAAGTCGGTGTGACCTCCAACTGGTGTGATCAACACCAGGGGAACTGGATGTCTCTCGGCATCTAGACCCAAGGAACGGGCTAGACTGGGTTCAACAAAGGAGTGCGAAGCTCCGGTATCGAACAAAGCATAACAAAAAGTGCTAAACAGACTAATCGTACCCTAAAAAACCTCTGGACTTGCTGGGACTACTGCCTCTGCAGCGTGAAATTGTCCACGCCCAGCTCCCCTGCCCCTCGGCTGTCGGCCACCCCCCCAACCACGCCCTGGTTGAGGTCCCTGTGGAGCACCCTAAGGTTGGCCTCCTCCTACGTCTGCCCTCGGAGGAGCGGGAGCTTGCTGTCCCTGCTGCTACTGCTGGAAAGGTCTGGATAGAAGCTGCTGCTGGGGCGGGTGCTGGGGCTGACTTCCACTGGTGTACTGCACCCTGTCTGGGTGCTGAATACAGAGATGCCCAGGGCTCCCATAGATGAAGCACCGTGGTCCCGGGCCCATAGGAAAAGGGAGAGGGCCGAGGGATTGAAACTGAAACTGCTGCGGCCTGCTCCCTGCGGATCGGAACCTAGAGGGTCCTGACACCGGAGGCCGGGTGTTGACGTCTTTCCCCTTTGATGGTCCCAGCTGGGTCCCCTCTCGCAACACTCCCCCTAGAGCATGCATCCGCTCCACCACTTCGGCCTTCTTCTCGACCTCCAAGAACGTCGGCAGGGTAAAGGGGTAATAACATACTGGAGGGAGGGTCGGAGTGCCTCCTCCAAACGTCTTTCCTGAGACTCCTTGTCGGGAAAGAGGTCCGGAGCAAAACGTAGGAGGTCCTTGATCTTGATCCCTAGCTCCCTCACAAACTTACTCCCCTGCTGGAGGGAGAGTAGTTCCTGCCTCTTTTCTGCCTTCATCGTTGAGGAGAGGAATTCCGCCCGGAACTCCTTCTCGAAATCCACCCAAGCCACCTTAGATTCTCTCCTCTCCCCTGGTAAAGCATCCAACACTGACGTGCCGCTCCCCGCATCTAGCTAACGACTAGGAGAACCCAGTACTCGGTTGGGTCCCGAATCAGGTCGAAGGCTAAAACTAGCTCCTCTAGCCAGCCTTCCGTCTTCATATCAGAGGTGCTGCCCTCATACTCTTCGAGGGCCTGTCGCTGGAAGGCTCGAAGATTCTTCTGCCACTGGTCATCCTCTTCCTCTTGATTATCTCTCTGCCAATTGGCCAAAGTAGTCTCTGGGGCCTCTATCGCCTGTACCACACATGGTCGCCTTCCGAGTGCCATATCTACAAGGTAAACAAGGAATGCCTAAGCCCAAGTAGTGTGGAATATCATTCTTAAAACTTCTTAGAATTTTATTTATTCTTAACCCCCAAGACATCACAAAAACACAAGAACACAAGTCATTATGATGCATGTACCTTTCCTAGGGTCTCTACCCTACAATCAGTGTGGCCTCACTTGGTCGTTCGGTAGGTCCAGAGTCCATGCATCGGATCACGGGGCCCCCTAAAATCCCGTGTCCTAGACGGTCTTCCCTGGCCTAATTCACGCGCCAAGGTCACCCAACACTATTGCCTTACCATCCCATGCAATCCTCACTATTCCTAACTCTAGACTTTGTCCTATCTCTCAACCAACCCTCCTCTGATACCATTCTGTCACGACCCACCTTCACCAAAAGGAGGGAAGGGTCAGCTAATTTCTAGGCCCTTCCTTCTTTAAGATGAAGGAGAGATAATGACCCCCGAAACCCGCCTTCAATAGGTCCGGAAGTGGTGACTAGCACCAAGGGTATAGAAAATTATCGCAAATGGAAGGCATTACCCTTTTTATTTTATAGGATTGATAGATAAGGAGAAGAAAACCCAACAACACCAAGGTAGAGAGAAAAGTAAAGCCAAAAAAATAAACCATTCCCACATGCATGTGTCAAAAGTATAATCCATAAGGTGGAAAAAGGTGACTACAAGGAAAGTACCAAAAATGAAAACAACAACTGCAACTGCTCCAAAAGTCCGAGCTAGTAAGGTCCTGCGTAATCCCCGAAGTCCTCCTGGAAATCTGAAATCAGTTTTACATACGTAGGGTGAGCATATAAGTACACTCAGTAGGGAAAACAAAAGGCTCTCGTGCACAAGTGGGGGAACGTGCTAAAGTCCCGTGAGAAAAGAGTAATCTAAACACCTATCAAGGTAAACTATCCACCCCAGGCCTCACAAAGGCACACCCCCCAAATAATGCAAGTCAAGTAATTTATATAATAAGAGCACATAAATTTTTGGGTACCCCGCACCACTTTCCCACTGGTTATTGAGACATCCCACGCATCGGACCAATCCCGCTATTCTCACTGCAGTCCCACTGCCACACCCGCTAGCACACACCTGGGCCACAACCACACGTAGTCCCACAGGTGAAACCCACCCGCACACACCTGGGCCTCAACGGCATGCAGTCCTACTGCTGAAACCCGCCCGGACACACCTGGGCCTCAACCGCACGCAGTCCCACTGCTGAATCCCGCCCGCACACACCTGGGCCATAGTTGTCACACGTAACCATGCCTGAAAACACCTTGGATAGAACAACCACCACCACGCCCGAAGACACCTGGGCCTCATCCCGAATACACTTGGGAAACCACCTTCCGCACACACATGGACAACCACCACACTACCCACCCCGAAGGTTCTTGGGCTAATAATGGACTTCATACCATCACAGCCTGCCCGAAGATAATTGGGCTATCCGGGAAAGGGAGCAGAAAAGGAGCTAATAACCAGCCACTAAGAATAGTGTTGGGAAAAACACCCTCCCCCATGAAATGGGGGTCTTCGGCACTAGGTTCTCAACATGGGTGGGGCGCGAATAAGAAGCACAAAATTACAAGTATAGATATAGGTAATAAGCACTCACCCAAAGCTAGGTTTTTTTTTCTTCAGACAGCCTATAGATCACAACAACACTCAAGCCCGAGTCACGACTCATGCTAACAACCCATCATCCCATTCTTGTTTCATGTTCAGTGATAATATTTGAGTTAAGCACTACTGGGCATCTAGTAGGCATATGCATAAGTCCAGAAAAGTAAACAGTCAAACATCAACCAAAACGTCCACACCTGGCTCACAACAAGAGAGGATTCCACCCCAATTTGTGATATGAACAAGTAACCACCCGGATTTAAAACTCACAACCACCAAATCCACACCAATAGGAGATCCAATCCCCCAAAAGAAAAAAATCACATGACCACCGAGAGTATAAAAGAAAAGGGGATCCCATCCCCTCCCACATCTCTAGCAATCAGCCCGAAGGGAAAACAACCAACAACCACCACCAATACAAGCCGGGCCTTGAATGTATTTTCAGATTTAAATGACATAACACACTCCATGATTCAAATTCCGTGTGTTTTTAACCGGGGGTTATCACCAAAGGAATAATCCTGGTGCCTCAATTTATTTGGCCGGATATACGGGATTAAAAAATTCACTTTTCACAGCCGGAGTTTACAACCACAACAATCTATTTAAAACATTAGTAGGGGTTCATTAGTGCACAAACAAAAACCACCAACGGCCTCAATTTTTAGGAGGCATAAGCCAGCACAACTCAACAAGATGGTTATAAGAGAAACAACATCAAAACATAAGACAGTATCAACGATCACAGCCCCCCCTTCTTTCTTTATAGAATTCGTTCGTTATCTTTAATTTGGTATGGTTTATCTAATTCTACAGAAATAAAAGCACGCCCACCCCTCATGATACACAAAGAGAGAGGAAAAGGAGAAATTCCGTACTTTTTGTTGATAGACGATCGACGTTTAGGCAGGGGGCGCAGAACTTTACGGATAACGATGCGGCCGGTCCGACGCACCAGAAGCTGTTTGTGAAAGTCACGATGGAGGAAAGGAGAAACCACGACTATCCCTTAGTTTATAGCAGCCAGGGACGGTTGAGGTGAAAACGTGAATCCACGTAAGGCACGAGGGTTGTGGGTTGATCACGTGGCTCCACTCGTCACAAAAGGGGTCGGGTCGTTTAAGCCGACTCATGAATTGATGAAGCTTTTAATTAAAACACTTATGGGCGTTACGGGTCTTAAAACACGATTAAACGAGTAAGAATAGGGTTTAAAAAGGCTGGGTGACGCCGATCGGTCTCACCGATTGGTCCCACCGATCGGACTCACCGATCGGTCTCGATGATCAGTCGCGTCGATCGGTCTCAGCGATCGGTCGCACCGATCGGTCTTGTCGATCGGTCTCACCGATCGGTCACGCCGATAGGTCTCACCGAGACGCCACTCCTTTAGAACCCGGATTTTGGCAAAGGAAAGGACCAAGAGAGTCTGGGTCATCACACTTTTTTTTATAAGGAAACATTTATATTATATAATTTACATTATATATTACCAATGAATACTTGCTAAAAATCTATATAGGAATTAATGAATTATTATACAAGCATGATTTTAACTAAGATAGCTTGGGTAACAAGAAAAACATATATAAATTATAATCTTAGGAAACATGATATTAGTGTGTCAAAAAATAAGGTACATGGAAAAAATCTACCAGATACAATTATTTGGAGATCCATTAATTTTTTATCTTATAAACAATGTGATGGAAGTTCTATGATATTTATTTACAAATAAAAAGGAAGGGATACAAAATTAGGTTAATTAGTTTTACATAACATTGTTTTAATTTTAAAAGTATAATATGTTATGTTTATAATCAAAAAATAATTAGTATTGAAAAATTATGTGATGATGGATTGAGTGTTAAATTGTATGATAATAATGTATTAGTTCATAAAAGTGAATCAATTTTATTTAATTAAAATTTTAAAAAAATAATATCTATTATATTTATTTTTCTCAGAAAAATAAATAAAATATTATCTCTATTGATGATAGAGAAATATGTTATATATTATGGAATCAAAGGGTTGGACCAATAAAATATTCGTCGAAACATGAACTATTAATGAAAGTAAATGTTCAAGGACAACATGATTGGAAAACTATAAATTATTTTATTCGTGATCCATGATTAAAAGGTAAAGCAATATTGAATATTTTTTATATATAATAATTAATTTTGAAATTTTATTTTAATATATCATATTAATTTAAATTTATTTTTTATTGAATACTTCTAGTTTAGAGGATCAATATTTTTTATTTTTGACAATTTTAATAAATTTAATTGGAATTATTTTGTGTCTCAATAATTATAATCATTGTCAAAATTAATTTAATTTTGTAAATTCATCAAAAATAAAAGAATTTTATTTAATTATTTCAATTTAAAATGACAATGTGGCTAATTTATTAATCATGATATTAATTTTATTCAAAATAAAGTTATAATTGTGACTTTTCTACTACTAATACACACACATAATTTTTTTAAGAATCAAAATTTAAATCAATTATATAAACAAATAAATATATGTTAAATTAATATAATATACATGAAAAAATTTTGATGAATAATTTAATTAAATGTGTTATAATTTAATAGGGATTTAATTATTATTTTTAATGAAAACTTATTAAGAAGTTTTTATGTTTATGAATCCTATTGTTGATTACTTTTAAGAATTTTTGGTGTAATTTATTTTATTTTTAATTTTAATGATAACATGTATAAATTTTAATCTAAAAGTCATGATGGCTGTTTTATTTTGTATTATTATATAATATAATATTATAGAGCTTGTAGTAATATATTTATTATTTTTGAATAATTTGTTTCTGTTATATTTGATGAATATGATTTTGAAAAATTCTTATTTTGAGTAATTTAAAGATGAATTTAATGACATTAATTTTGCTGAATATAATCGCAATTTTTTTGCTAGAATTAATACATATTCCATATCAATATGGTTCTGTGTCTGAGAGAATTCATAAATTCCACCCTATTGAAAATTTAATTTGTAATGTTGATTTTGGATTTAGAATTGTAAACTATTTTCAGATCTTTTATGAAAATTCTATTTTTTTGCTCAATGTATTATAAATGATGTATTTGATACTTTTAATAATGTTAATTAGATAATTTCTATTATAGTAGATAATAATAAATTTTCTTTTAATAATACTTTATTATATAGTTGGTCCCATATAGATAATAATTATGTTGCAACAAAATGTATTTTTTGGAATAAAATGGAAGAGTCTTGTTACTGTTTTAAGAATCATGATTGGGTTATAGATGTGGGATATTGTTAAGAAGTAGATATATATATATATATATATGAATGTTTTATGAATATTTATATTATTTAATATATTATAATTTTTTTATCATTCCCATTTATTAATGTTACCGATTATTTTAGATAGATATTAAATGTTCTTTTGTTATATTGTTCTATTTCTAAATAAGATTATATTAATCTACCACCTGGTTTTACAAATGAAATCCTTTAAAATCATTTTTTATATTCAATTATAACATTTTTATGGTCTTGAGAATGTCATTCATGCTCGGTATGATATACTTACTATATATTTTAGGAATAATGATTTTAATAAATGTAATGTATACCTTGATAATTTTATAAAATAATTTGAAATGATATTTTGATACTTTAAATTTATGTGGATGATATTATTTTCAAATATTTATGTGAATTTAATTAAAAATATTTATCTATCATTATTTAATGTGAATTTTTTGTGAGTCTCATGGGAGAACATAAATTATTTGTGGATTATTAAATTATTTTTTATTTTTTAATATTCAAAAATGGAATGTTGTTTATTTTTTCATTTTATTTTTGATTTCTAGTGTTTCTAATTTTAAATTTTTCTTTTTTTTATATTAAATAAACATCCAATAATAAAAATAATAATTTATCAAAAAATAATTTATTTCATATTTATATTATCTTTTATGTGTTTCTATTGTAATTTTTGGATACATGAATCTGTAGTCTATATTTACATTTTTATTCATCATGTTCGTCTTCTCGTAATAAATAGACCAACCACATGGAATATTGGCACATGAAATAATATAAATATATCCCTCATTATATGATGAATATTATCATGTAATTTTTAATTTTCTCATGGTACCTTGAATGTTCACATTGTAAGGTGACTTGTTTGATAGTAAAATGCCTTTTGGTCGATCATTTAATAATATGATAGATACCTAAAAGTAATTTTATTTGTACATGTGGATGATAATTAATGGTTAATTGATCACAAGGAAAACAATTTTCTCATATAGAATATACCTCGTGGTTATTTGAACCTAATGGAAAGTCAACCTTCATAAAAAATCCATTACTCAATTTTTTTGAAAATGATCATATTTCCTACATTTCCCAATTTATAATTTATTTTGATGTTTTGATTTAATTTATTTTTACTGTATTTGTGTTAAATTATTTATTTATTTTTTTAAATTAAATTTAATCATATGGAAACTATGTGATGTAATTTTTAGAATGTTTTTTAATTTTTTAAATATACATATAATATTTTTTTTCTTCCAAATAGAAAATGTCAACACCAAGTTTCAAAATGTTTAATTTATTAATTTTAGTGGGTTTATTTTTTTAATTGTTTAAATTTTTTTTATAACAATAAATGTATTCACTATTATTTTATTATATTTAATTCTTTATTAGTTTAATTTTTAATTATATCTTATATCTACATCTTATAGTGTTTTTAAAAATTGTTATTTTAATTTTTGAAAAATAAAAATTATGTTGTTTATGGGATTCACAATGTATAAATATTATTGAGGAGGTTTTAATTTTTTTATTAATTCAACTTGGGTTAAAATTTTAATTATTTTCAAAATTTCAATGAATATTGCGAGAAGATAATTTTTTTATCTATCTATAATAATTTAGAATTATTATGTGAATTATCTATTTGATTTCATGGACATTTAGTGTAATTTATTTCTTCAGGTTTGTTGTGTTGTTTTATTATTTAGTTAAATGTGATAAAAAACTATAATCTCACTATAAAATTTTGAATTAAATATGTGATTATTTTCCATTGATGGTATTATTAAAACTCTAATATTTTGTACCATTATTTTTTTGGATTTGGTTCCCTAAAACCCACATGATTTGTAATTAATTCAATATATTTATTATTATATAATTTTTCTTATAACATATGGTTATTATTATGCATGATATTTTCAATTTATAATGCATAGAGAATATATTTCATGCTAAATGGAAATACAAGTTCCCTACTATGACGATAACCTAGAAGATCAATGATATAATTCTTCAGCATTATTATATGGTTGTATAATATTGCTAGAAGGAACACATATAATATAGGATACAAGGTGTAGTAGGATCATTTGATATTGATACATCGTCTCATGGTATTCTCCCATGGTAATGTACATGATAAGAGTTAATGGAAATAAGATCGTTAATATGAAATAAACTTTTCCACGTGTAATTGGATGTTCCTATCTTTGGGAGTGTCTATTGATCATTATCATTTAAAATTTTCATAAATAGATATATTGACTCACATAATTATCATTATCTATGAAAATTTTCATTCCATACATTCAAGGTGAATTAAGATATGTTGGGTTGATCATGAATGAGACAAAATTAATGGATAATGCAAGAAATTTTATATCCCTTTTGTCTCATAGAAAATATTGATATATCTGAACCTTTAATGAGAAATGATGTACTTTATTAAATACATGTCCATCTGTTGGATGGGTGTTCTAAATTTAAAATGCAATGTAAAGAGACATCAATAATATAGTTTTATGGTATCTATATGAAATATCTAATAAATGAGATATCATAATAAATTGATTATATTACAGGTTAAATGTTCTTAAATGGTTGAACACTGTTATGATGTTAAATTCTTTCTTTATGGTATCCTTGTAGTGTTGATAGATTCTAAAACTAGAAATTATTATGTTATTTCTAATGAAACATAGAAATAGTAATAGAGGGTGAGAGACTAATTTTATCACCAATCTTATTTATATGTTTAAATTTAATTTAAATAGTTATAATAAATAATATTTTTTCATGTTCCGTTGATTTACATATTTTAGTTACATGTTATTAAAAAATTAGTTATTTTATTAATAATATTAAATATTTGTTTATATGTTAAAAGAATAAAAAACATAATATATTTATTATAGAATAATTCAACAAAATTTTGGTAAAGAATTTGTAATTATTCGAGAATCAATATATCTCAATGATGGAAAACAGACTGAAAGTACTAATCTAATTTGAAATATATACTATTTATTTATATTATTGTTTTTCTAGAAATTCCATGTGATTAATTATAATATAATTATTAATATTAATGTACATGGGTTCAATTAATAATATTAAATATGGTTAAAGGTGTGTCTAAAATATCCTAACTCTAAACGCCTAACAATAAATATCTTACTAATCATTCATAAATCAAATTTAGGTGTGATGAAAAGATGAAGACATATTTTCTCCACCCTAGAGTCTGTTATATCTTCCTCTACATTATGTCCTTAAATATAAAAAATAGTGACCAAATCTTGATACACATTTTTATAGGATTTTGGAGCATAAATAACAGACAAATACAACTATAAATATCACAAGACATAGCTTATTTGGACGAAAATGTTCATAATACAATAAATGAGTATAAAATAAAACAGATTTATTTTTTTACGATAATGAGGTCCTAAATCCTTTTAAGGTTCTTAGACTACATGGGATAACATAGGGAATACTATGAAAAAAAGGGTGAGCTTAAAATCCTATTAAGGAAATCAACATGATATGAAATAATAAAATGTGATTAAAAGGTATAACATTATATTATAAAATATAAGGCTCGTGAGAATCAAATGAGATTATAACATAATGATCATGGTATCATAAGATCATAACATTGTAGGAAATGTGCAAGAAATATACAACATGACCAAAACATTATTCAAGGATAAATTCCTTGAAAATATATCATGGTGGAAAAAAGATCAAAAATGCATTAGGTTAACTCCCAATGATTGTACAGAATATATAATGAGACTAATACATTACACAATTCATTGACATGTTATTTAGGATCACCCATCGTAAAAGATATATCATGCTCACTGGGTGTTATCTTGGTGATCCCATAATATCAGGTTCATGATTTATGTGTTCAACAAAGAAATAAATCTTTCAAATGGACTTACAAATGACTTTTTCTTGTAAGGAAACGAGTTTCATAATATTATCTCATGTCAAAATCAATGGATATTTATTAAACATGTAATTTAATAATTATAATTATGTCACATATTACCCCATAAAAAGAATAGATAAAACTCGAGGTATATAGATAAGAGACACATATATATAATTTATAATAAAACAATAACAACAAATTTTTTTCATCATTGATTAAAATTACATTAAAACAGTACATGAATTATTTCATTAGAAAAATACCATGTTCATTTTTAAAAGAAAATTAAAAAACATAAATTTTTTAATATATAATTAAAAATATAGCATTTTAAATAAAATTGTAAACATTTAAATGATGATTAAAATTTAGGAGTCATTGTAATGGTACAAAATTTTAGTTCATGTTTAGTGCGTTAAAACAACAATCCCTTTCACATTTTTTAAATAAAAAGTAAAATGAACCTTTTTCGGAAAAAAATATGAAAAATCCATATTAATGTATTTTTTTAAAAAAAAACAGGACCATGGAAAAAAATTCTTTTCAAAACATTGAATAATTTTTAAAAAAATTGAAAACATTTTATGAAAACACCTATTTGGAAGGAAAACTATTTTTGGCCGAAGAGAGAAAAATTGTTAAATTTTATTGAATATAATTTCTTAATCATATTAACTATAAATGAGATGAAATTGGTACAATTTCATTGAATTTTGTGAATAAACATAGAATAATAAAATTAGAGTAATATATTATAAAATAATTAAATAATTTACTACAACATAAATTCGATAATAAATAATCCTGATTAAAATGAAATTGAATCATAACCCCAGATCGATTGGATAAAATTTGAGTAATAAATATTAAGAATAAATTAAATGAATTTTAAATTATAATGTCATTAATTATTATTAATTCAGTATATAATATATAATGGGTATCACATACACTATTAAAAATAGATTCAGTGCATAAAATAACTTCTTTCTCAAAGAAGTATATTTTTAGATGAAACTCTTACCTAAAATCAAGACAATGTCGTGTATGTCATCGATATATAGAATAATAAACATATATAAATTATATTTTTCTTAATGGAAATTTATTTTTAATCTATTATATGAAATTTATTTTGTTAATTTTTTTAATTATGTATTTAATTACATAATCAGTTTTTTCCATGCCGAATATTTTTAGGATAGAATCTTCACAATTTCAAAACATAATTACTGTATTGATGATGGTCAAATGAGTAAATTTACCATCATATATAGACTAATAATAAGTAAATATTTTTTATCTTTATAAATAATTTATACATTAGAACCTAAATATGAATTCAGTTAATGAAAAATAAATTACTTTACAATCTTGAAGATGGTGGGATGTAGTTACACAACTGTATTATTTTAATTTTTTAAAATAATGTAGATAAGAATGAGGAAACTATTATCTTATGAATAATAAATTAATAAAATATTATAAATACCATATTATTTATTTAAAAATAGTTACATATGCCATCCATATGATCCGATAAAGAAAACGAATCATATCGCATTGGGAGGCGATAGTCTGATGTACAGATAAATGACGTTACCATTTTTTCATGGATTATGCTGTAATAATTTATATGATATATTAATTTTTTTAATGAATAATAATTAATGAATATCATATATAAACACTAAATCCATCATCCTGAAAATCTATTTGAGGAAATGATGTAAAATAAATTGTATCAGTTCATAAGGTGTCAGTCTGCCATAAACCCAAATGGGTGTTTCATGTTCCATTCGATGAATGTAGTGATGGAAATTTGTTATACCACTTATGAAAATGACATATTATCTTATTTCATGTAATTTTTTATATAATAATTATTTAGAATGTTTTTAAGGTGTTGGGATAAGAAATAAATCCATGATTATAGCTTAATAACTATACCTCTTTTTCGGACCATCTTAAAATAATTATATGTACAACATCCATATATTTGATTTATGGTGAAATCAAGGCCATTATAAAATGGTAAAAAAATTAAACAACATGTTTTATAATTTATTGACTAAACAAAATGGGTTTTAAAGTATTTAATGGAGTGAATATGGGGTTTTCTTTGATAAGGGATGAGAAGTTATATTCATTCAAATATCCAAAACGACTTTATACAAGTAAGATACACTCAATAAAAGTGTTTTATAAAGTGAATATTTGTATTTTTGAGATAAAATAAAAACACTATTACATTAAAAAAAAATTTGTTCCATTAACCACTTTAGATGAACCCATGTAATAAATGGGTTTAAATAATTTAAATTTAAATTAAACCAAAACATGTGTTGAAAAAAATGGGTTTAAATAATTTAAATTCGTAAGACAAATATTGTCATATAAAAATATATGGAAAATAATAATAAAGTATTGAAAGTTAATTAATATTTAATGTCATGTAATATATAAATTTCCTTAAAATCATTCACAACTTGGGGTTATTTTAATTTTTTAAAATTGAGAAACATTAATTAGTTTAAAATAATTTTCATAAAAAATGTATTCTAATTCCTAAAAATAAACTTATTTTGAAATAAAGTATAAAGACAAATTAAATTTAACTAAATGCATTAAATTTAAATGAATAATTAATATTTTAATTTGAAATAATAATATAAGAATAATGGGACTTTAAAATACCTTATTATATAAAAAAATAAATTAATTATTTACACAGAAAAAATGTTATTTTTCAAAATTCACAGAAAAATCATTATTTCCGGAGAAATACCAAAATTTCACCAAAATTTAATATTGATATTCTTACTTAAATAATTATGCCAATTTTATAAATTTACAATTTTAAAATTTCTATCTAATAAATATATTAATTTCTTAAAAAGAAATTAAAATCATCTTTGAAGAAAACAAATATTTTATTTTATAATAAAAAACATAATAAAGTAGAATATCTATTATTAATGAATTTTTATTAAATTTATATTCAGTTGGAACTTCATATGAACATCAAAAAGTATTTACTAATATTTATACACTAAAATTTAATAGTTAGTATATATTTTTCGAATTATAAAATTAAATTTTAATATTATGTTGTGATGTGTTTAAACACATTAGTTCATGGTTAATACGATATTGAGCATAGTGTTATTTTAATATCATGGGGTGTTACATTCTAAAAGCTTAAAAAATTAATCATTTAAATTTAAACTTTTTCTCATTAATCAATGGTTAGAAATAGCAATGTTACAGTTTCAAAAACCCAGAACATAAAAGGAGTTAATAAAACATTCGCTTAAAAATGGTAAAAAAATATATAATTCGTCTACAATAACACATGATTAAGAATCCATGTATGATATAATTGGTGGGATGTAAAAATATGTACATTTGAGAAAAACATTATTACTATAGAGAGTGATTAAGACCACTAATTAAAATATTTTCTATTTTCAAGAGAAAGTAAACAACCACAAATCTATAAATATGTGATGAATTAAAATTCCATTGATTTATAACATATGATGTTAATAGGGAAAAATTTCTATGTAAACAAAATTTTAAACATTTTTATGGATTACGTTACTAATGAAATATAATAATGAAAAACTATATATTTTATATCTTTTTACTTAAGAAACAGAATTTCATTCTTTGGTTGTGCTTCATTCACCCTTCACATCACCTATTACTCTAAGGAATGAATATAAATTATGATTTTTATGAATGAATCACTGAAATTAACACTTAATGAATAATAAGATCCATAAAATAGTAACAAGATATAAATCCTACAATTATTAAAACCAAAATGGTTTTAAAAAAGTAATATATTTCCAAAAATTAAAATTAATATATTATGATCTAAAATTAACAAATGAATTTAAAGTTTTAAAATATATTATTCCATAATTAAGTAACCCTATATCCCAAATGACCCCAATAACCTCAATATAAATGAATATTTTAACATAAATGTTTATCTCATAACCTTCATCCAATATCTCAAAAAATAAAATAGTGTTATCCCCAAAAAATACCTTACATTAAACATAATTTATATATATATATATATCTCAACCTTATAATGTTTTTCCTAAATTTTCAGTAGTCAAATAAAAATTTTAGCAATTAAAAAAACATTTGATCATATAATATGTTTCCCAAAATAGTGATTATTTTTTTCCACCAAATCATTTAACTAAACAATATCATCATAATAAGTACATCATATAGGTCAGCAGTATGAGCAACACCTTATCACACTTAGGTTGAGATTTCATGTCCCACAGCCTTACCATATGCGATGAGTTTTCTCCCAACATGCGTGTGTAAATTTTTACAAAACTGTATTTATATTATTCATATGGATTTTTGAAAAATACGATGAAAAAAATAAAAAAATAAAAAAAATAGGTCAATCAATTTGTAACAACTATTTTTTCCAAGACATATTATCATTATATAAAAATCAATAAATATTAATGAATATTATTAACGTAACTCTAGTGATAGGTTAAATAATAAATATTACCAATACCATTAATCTTATTTACAAAAAATATTAGATAAGTATTCCTAAAATATTTTATTTACAAAACCCAGTAAAAACATAAGGGTTATATTACTATAAATAACCCCAAATTATACTAAATCTTATTATTCCTAAAAAATTTAAAACCTAAAAGGTGACCTTATACTAATAATCTTATGATAAAATATAGAATTATCTAATCAAGACACTTCCAGTATAACTTCGTTTATCCATGACTGCCGTCAATTGAATTCCATCATTTTGGTTTATAATGATATTGTGAATTTCCAAATCAAATCCCATAAGAGTGTAAAACATGGTCTTTTGCATGGAATATTATCAGTCACCCTTTGAAGATCGATTTCAAATCAATGAGACATTTTCATAGTTATTACGTCTCAGTAAAAATGAACTAGATCTGCAACCAATTTTAGTATATAGATACAGATGCAATTTCTCAGAAACCACATGCTGTAAAAATCTCCAAATTTCTAATATATCATCCTATAATAAGATTTTTACTTAGTATTATATAGGATAATCCCTAGTGTTTTCTCATCCAACATCCCAAATGATAATTAATCCTTTGCACTGATAATAAATATAGTGATCCAAGACATTCAAAAATATTATTACATTATTTTATGAATATAGATTGAATATGTACAAAACCAAACAATATGAGGCATAGATTCTATTTAATAATAGTTTTTCAATACATTAATGTGAGACTAAAATAAAATAATGATATTTTATTCTCCCAAATGAGATCCTAAATCTTTTAGCAATCCTAAAATTGAATTGGATAACATAGGGTGTATATATTTAAAATGGGATAGGATAAAAATTCTATTTATGTAATAAAAATGATAATGATTTGTATTATGTTATTTAATGATATAACATGATATCATAAAATATGATGATTATTTAAAATTACATTGAATAATAACATATAGAACATGGTATCATAATATTGTGAAATTATAATAATTTTGGTACAAACATATAACATGAAATAAACATATGTGAAGGATAAGTGTCTAGACAATATCACTTGGTAGATGATGTCCTATACTGGATTATGATTACTCATTAATCTAATTTATGACAAATCATGAGACTAAACCACTGCCCAATGTATTAGACGTCTATCATAGTGTACTCATCATATAATTTATATCAGGTTCACCCAGTGCCATCTTCACACACCCATCATAACATCTTCAGGATTAATGTGTTCTATAAAAAATTAAATCCATTATAAAGAATAATATAAAAATTCCCCTTGGACATAAATTTGTTTCACAATGTGTTATGATATCATTTTCAAAATATATTTCCTAAATAAAATATTTTATAAATAAAAATTCTGCATGCATTACCCATCAATAGAATGGGTAACAATACAGGTATTTATTTGAGAGACATATATTCATAACTTATAATCAATAAATAAAATAAATGGTTTTCATCTTAGATGATAATTTATTTAATATGTTTTTAAGTATATTTTTTGAAAAAAATACCCCTTTCACATTAAAATTTATTTAATAAAAAAATTTCTAAAATAATAAGAAAATATTTTCTTTGAAAATAATATTGTCTTTTATATGAATTTTCAAATTAACCAGTGTTCGTGATGGTTGGAATGTTCCATTCATTTTGAGTACGTTAAAAAATTTCTTTCCCAAAATTTTTTATAAGTCAAATATACCATGTTTGGAGAATGATAGGAAGATTAATTTTTCATTTTTTGTTATAAAATTAAAATCCTAGATAAGTACTAAATACAAAAAATCAATGGATAATATTAAAATAATTCTTGAATATAATATTTTTAGGCATGGATTGGGTGAAAAGACAATTTTTATGAGAGAGAAGAAATAATGTCATTTTTTAATGAAAATTATTTATAAATAATAAAAAGTAAAATAGATAGTAAAAGATAAAATTAATTCAAAAGTTAATGAATGACTATATGAGAATAAAATCATAGTGTTTTATTTTTCAATTATCAAATAATTTTTTATAATGGAAATTCATGCATAAACAATCATGATTAATTTGCGATTGAAACATAAACCCTTATGGATTTGGAATCTTTTGAATAATAATTCCAAATAATGATGTAGATTATATGTACATAAAATATCATTATGTATGAATTTATCATTATAAAATATGATAAAGGGTGATACATGCACCGTTTAAAAGATGCATTTGGAAAAAATAACATTTGTCTCAAAAAAATGACCTTTTAAGATGAAACCCTTGCCTCATGTCCATACATTTTCTTGTATGAAATTTATCTCATATTTAGTAAATGTATAACAAAACATTATATTAATAATTTTTTTACAGATTTAATCATTTATAATTATATAATTTAATTTATTTATTTTATTAATGTTTTTAATTACTTAATATGTTATTTCCACATTTGGTGTTTTTTGAGGATTCTTTGTTTATAACTTCTAAATGACATAAATGTGATGGATGTGGTCAAATGGGTCATTAATTCATCACATTAAGAATAATAATAATTAAATAATTTTTATTTTAATTGAAATTATACTTTTAAAATAGAATATGAATAATCATTCTTAAAAATAAATTATGTTACAATCATGGAGAGGGTAAGCCGTATATACGCATGTGTAACATTTAAATTTTTGAAAACCCAATATATTATAAATTAAATTGTTATTTTAACTTTTTATAATGACAACAATACCCTAAATATCATTTTTTATTTATATACCCCTGTGGATTCCATCAATGTGATGCGGTAAAAAATGGATCACATCACTTTGTGAGAAGGTATTCCACTATACACACAAATCACATTATCATTTTTTTCATGGTTGGTAAGGTGAGATGATATATGATATATTAATTTGTAAGAATTGTAAATATTTCATGAAAATAATATTTATAAGTTAAATCCATTATCATGAAAATCATTGAGAGGCATTTATGGAAAAAATTACATCTATTTGCGATGTGGAAGTCCATCATACACATGAGAGAATACTTTTTCCCATTAAAGGGAAGTGGAGATATATTTAATTTATGTACCTAATATAATAAGATAATAGTATATTTAGGATAATTTTTTGTATTTTTTTTTATTTTTTTATTAGTATTTTTAGGAAATGTATGAATAAATAAAACAAATATGCTCACCTCAGAATGAAACCACTTCACTAGGCCAGCTTTGATGTATAATAACTAAATCATGCCAATATAATATTTATCATAAAAAAGTCATATATAAAATTTAAATGGATGTAATTAATTTATTGGGTTTGGTTTTTCATAAACACCTCTGTTTTGGAAGTGTGTAAAAGAGAGTAAAGGGGGTTCCCATTCATAAGGGGGAGGAGTGACATTCATGTAAATACCAAAAAAATATTTATTATTTTTCATTAACTGTTAATTAAATTTCTTAAATAACTATAAAATCATGGAGTGGATGATACATAAGTATTAAAAACCTATAAGTTTAATGATAAGCATGTTTTAAACATGTAATTCCATTTACCTCTTTATTTTAACCCTCCTGGTGTATTTCCTTTTACAATAAATGTGGAAGAAGATTTTTACTATTTTCATTATTCATTATGCACAAAATATTAATTTGAACCTATAATTTAGTATTATTATTCTAAATATAAACTTCATTTATTTGAAATTAAATTCTTTGAAGTGGTTTTATTTATTAAAAAATTATGTCAAGAGATGAGTTAAAAAACATTTTTTTCAAGAAATGAAATTTTCAAACATTAGATTATATTGTAATAAATATATAAAAAATAAATCATAATTAAATTAATTCAGATTAATAGTATTATATATAATTTATAGATAACATTAATATCATTCATTATTAGTAGTTATGCTAATTACTTAAAAGGGAGAATCATTATGGACTTATTATTATAAATATTATGTACTAAAAAATAAAACAAAAATATATTTAAATATAATATAAGAATGATTTCAAATTTAATTTATCATATAAAATATAACTAAATAACAATTTTGTAAATTTTAAATCATATTAAAATTGAAATGTGACATTAAATTAACTATTTAATTTATAATAAATGAATGTTTTACAAAAAAATATTAATTTCACTATTTAGAGAACAATCAATGTTTAAAAAAATCACCGAATAATTATTTCAATTTTATGACCTGAAATATTAATTTAATTTTTAAAATTAAAATATCTAAAAGTGTTAAAAACTAATTAAAATATTTTTCATAAAAACAATAAAACTTATTTTTGAGGAAAGCATAGTTTCTTAATAGAATAAAAAGTATTTATTAATTTGAGTTCATAATTGATAAGTATTTATATAAAATTATTGTGTATACCCTCTGTATATATGTTATATAGTTAATAATTTTTGTGCCCTCCCATTTAATTTCTAGGTTATATCGGCTAAATTTAAATAATATTATTCTAATATTATATCATATTTCATTTAAAATTAGTGTTTCCAATTGAATACAAAATCGAGTGAAGTGTAATTTAAAAATATAAATTTTTTTAAACCATCATGGGTTCTTCATCCTTTGTGATGAATACTTACACAATCATCCATGAATAATGCATGAGATCATGATCATCCTTTCTTGCACCTGGAATTTCTACAATGTTGATCAGATATTACTATGCATGTGTGGATCAGTACTAGATGGTTTATTCACTCAAATACTATTTCACATTGATTTTGTAATAAATTATATAAAATTATATAATATAAAAGTTTCATATTTAAAATTAATCAGAAATCTATATATGTCATATATTCATGATAAATTACTTGTAAAAATCCTCCACCCTGGTTCAAACATATTAATTTAGTATTTTAATAATTGGATTTCATTGGTCCTGACGTTTTGATTATGTAAATAGTTGAATAAAACTAATTTGAGGCTAAAATATGAGTTATTCATACTGGAAAATGATTCTTCCACCACACCTATTTCCATAAATTTTTATCAAATCATTGAAATGTTTAATTTATAGTTATTTATTATTTCTTGTATAATTGCAAGGATTTGTGTTTTTATTTACATAAAATCATTTAATTTTTACATCCAAATTTAATTGTATATTTTTTTCATTTTTTCTTTATAATATTAATATCAACTAGATATTGACTGAAAATGATGAATCATAAGGAGAATACCAGTTGTAGGTGCCAACATTTTTTCATAGAGAAAAGAAGTACCCATCGTGTACTGCACGAGTATATAGCATGTGGTTTTTCATCACATGGTCATGTATCATGATAATGTTGGATAGAAATGATATGATAAAATTTAAAATCTAAAAAATATATAACGATATGGATCATTATTGTTTTTCTCATTTCATAATGAACTACCAACCGTGTTACAACTATACACAAAGTGTAGTACATCATATTTCAGCTCTGTTCCAAATAGTTGTCCAAAGAGATTAGTGTATTGGATTCATGGCATAGGAAATGGGGTGTTTTGAGATCCTAGGTTACATGATATTCATTCCTAGTATATTACATGTACATTGAACACATCCTTATTAAGAAAAATATATAGACACATGGCATGTGTTGTAGACAGAGTAATAGAAAGGTGCACATTGTGTTCTTTTGTTCAAATTTTTTAGTTTCTTCAAATAGTTTATTGAAATTTTCATGAAAAGAATAATTAAATGTATAACTAAATCATATATATTGTGTGTTCTATGTGATTTTCATTCCAAAGTACACACCAATTCATAGAATTAAAAATCATATATATAATTAATTCCTATGTTAAAAATAGATAAAAATACTAGCATGTGCCCATGTACACTTATGTTCAACCTTATTATTAAATGAAATTAATTTTTTACATATATATTATATACATTTAATTATTTTTGTATTTAATTAAGACAAATTTTATATATTCGATTAATTCACAGTGTATTATCATTATTACATAAAAAATCAATGTAATTGATAATGATATTGACAATGTATACTCATTGAATATGGTGTGGATGATCATGAGATTATAATACCTCATGTGTGTGAATGATTTAATTTAATATATTATGTTTAAACAATTATTTATGTCCCATGAGTCATCCCCTCTACTATGTTATGTTAGGGTTTATGTTTTCATGCTTTCTTTTTTTTCTAATACCCCTTCATCCAATCCATTGGGTCCCCTAACATGTGTATACATAAAAGTTTATTTAAGGTGGGAGCTTCTAGTTTTGAGGATATGGGCCATGTGAAGTAGATAATGAAAAAATAATATTATTTACACACAATAGGAAAGATGTAATGTTGTAACACGAACCATGTTTTGGTAATAGATGTGTTTTCCCTTAAGGATGGGGGTTAGTTTATCACCCTCTAAATAAAATATCCACGAGCTAATCATATGATCATGCCACAAAAATATTTTTATTTTTTACATTCATAGTTATTTATTTTTGTATGATGATATGACACAATCTCCTAAAAAATGAATTAACAAACATGCAATATGAAATAAAATATAAACTTTATTAGGAATAAAATATTTTATTAAAAATATTTTATAACATAATTAAAATAATTTTAATATTACAAAGTCTTATAAAATGATAAAATAAGATATATTAAAACGGATAAATATATCTAAAAAGAAAATATTATGTCATTTTAGCCATCGAAAACATTAGTAAAATTAGCCTCATAGTTCCATGTACTAGTCCAACCCGTATTAAATCTATTTCAGTTATCATGGAGTTTTTATCTTCAATTTTATAGATTACATTATGAAGCTTAATGAAAGGGTTTACATCTAAATTTTTAATTTGTGTAACTATGTTGAAAAAGGTTTTGTAAATCATAAAATGGGATTTCATGATTGGGTAATCCACTGAATTAATAAATGAACTACCAGAAATTTTAGTTGTAAATTTATGCCTACCAATAACCCTTAAAATATATTGTATGGACAATATATTGATTATATGAATGGAATATGAATACATGGTAGTTGAATATCATTGGTATAATATATTTTAAAAATGACGGTGAGAGATATTCTGTTTTAAAAAATATTTTTTTATTAACAAGTATTTAAATATTTTTAAATTTATTAATCTAATGTTCAATAAAAAACGACATATAATGTTATCTAATGGATTGAAATATTAAATAAAATGAAATTAAAAATATATCTATGATCCACACTGAATTATTATAACCATATAAATGGTGTGAATTTCTCAGAATTTTATATGATCTTCCATGATATAGTACCACATGATCAGAAATTATACATACTGGAAGGCCTTCTTCCTGAGTTCACTTCCAAAGTGCCTAATGAAGAACAAGTATCAGTATTTTTAAAATAATTATATGAAGCTATAGATGTCCAAAAATATCTTATTGTCCTCCATATCCAATATTCGTCTAAATAAATTGAGTATATGTATATGTATAGAATAATTTATCCCCTTTAGGATATCTATGATGAGAATTTGAGATCATTGAGATATAAGATCTCCAATACACAATTCATGTGCATGTTGTGAGATTAGAGACTGTAAGAGGAACAGGTACTCATGATGATTAGATACATTCAGTTTTGAGACATATAGGGTATTAATATACCTTATGAGATGTGAAACAATCACATTGTATCTTCATTACCCCAATACTTATATCATTGTTTTTGAATTATAATATGAATAATATCAATAATATACTAAAGAGGATTTATAATAATTTTTTCTCTTTTGATAGATCCAATGGGCATGAAAATACCTCTATAAATATGGTAAATAATATTTGTAAAAAATAAAATTTTATTTAATACATAGTCTATGTCTAATGATTTGGAGCACCATACTTCTATGTAAATTATGATTTAGAGGAAAAGAAATGGAAATGATGTAGTATTTCTTTTAATATATTAATTAGGGTCATTAGAAGAGGGATTAAACCCAACTAGTGAATAAAGGGGAAGATTCTGGTTCATTTAGTAACAAGAGTAACCATTTTTTATCTTTATATTTTTGTATTATATATTTCATGTAGTTCTAACATTTATATCAAATTATACCACCGAAGTATATTTCAAAAGGTTTCAAGAGGAATGGTTAATCAAGAGGCTGCCAATGGATTTTGTATGGATACTCTATATATTAGAGACTACTAACTCATATTACTGACATGATTAATTTTTCATTTTAGGATATTTTATTATGATCCCATTGTTATGAAGAACATTACCCCTATTTTATTATTATTTTTGGAAGGATTTATCTTTCAATCTAGATATAATGGTTTATAATTTTATAATAACAAAGTATTTTATAGTAGATAATAGTAAAATAATTTCATTTATGTATTAAATAAAAAATCCAAATATAATAAATTGATACCGAGACTATTATGTGTGAAACATAGAAATCTTATTTGTGTAACTATCATATGGGTCACATAAAAATATATACTGAAAACCTTCTATTAATATGGTTATTTACACTCTTTTTATCTAAATATACACGAATGATTCCATGATTTTTTATAAGGGAAAATGTCTGAACCACCATTCAATTGTTAATGTAAAAGGTCCAAATGTCATTTATATTGATTACCCACCAATTTTTGTAGATATATTCATGTAGAATATAGTTCTGGATACACTTAATTTATAAACTTTACCAATAACTTGATCATGTATGATTATTTATACTTCAAAAGTTATATGTCAAAATCCATTGAGTTGTTCAAAGATATCAGGAACAAGGTTGATAATTACTTTGGTAATATGAGAAGGAAACACAGATTGGATAAAATTTTGAATATATTAACAAAAAACCCATTGAAATTTTATAGGAGTATGAGATTTTATCTAAACACACTCCACCATATAAAACATAGTGGAATTGTGTTAAATAATGGAGGAACTATCCGTTGTTGGAGATGTTATGGTTGATGAAAAATTATTCAAGTCTTCAATTATAATTTTTTGGATATAAATTTTAGATGGAATTACATATACCAAGAAAATATCCACATAAAGCATTAAATGTAATTCTATCAATGTTATGGGGTGGAAATAAACCTGTTTTGTTACATGATTTTGCACGGGGTTGAGAGAAATATGTTATGTCTAGATAAAACAAACAAAACTCCCCCTTAGTAATAAAGTTAATTTAAATATGTTATCCCATGTAAACTAGAGAATAATACCTACACAACCCTTCAAAGAATAAATTTATTATTTAAATATTAGACACATTCATCATGCGGAAATAATATTCATGAAGGATAGTGGGAGAAACATTATCTTTGGTAAAGTTGATTCTAAGTAAATACATAAGTTGGTACAATAACTAATTATATAGGTCCCCATGTATAAATATGTACTATAATCACAAGTTCTATGTAGGAGTGTGGGACTTATAAAAAGAAAACATAGATATAGTTGTCTAGTAACTGTTGATGGTGACTCAAAATTGGTTGAAAATAAAGGTCGTATCTGCTGAAAGAATAATTTGAGTGATAAGAAGTTTCATGATGGAATGAATCCATGAATTATTAAATTTTTTTATAATAATGTGTAATTACCAGACACTAGTTACCTAGAGTCGGCGCATTATTAGATAACATTGGCATGATACCTGTAATCATTTCCTAGAATTTCGATCAATATTGTATCCATGGAAGTACTAGATATATAAAAAATATTTACTTTATATCATGAGAAAAAATTAAAAACAAAATTTTGGCCCCTATGAAGACACTTATATCATTTAGAATATCCCAGCAGGTCACCCATAAAATACTGCTTCACCTCCTAGAAATATAAAACATAGAAATGGGTGAGCTAAGATGTTTAGTATGGATAACAATTTAGAAAAAACATTCATAAATACGCATAAATATTTTAGGAAATGTATATGTAAAAAATAAGCATTTTAAATTTAAAACTACAGTATAATATGGAAAATATAAATCAATTAATTTCATTTAATTGTTCATAAATATATTCTACTAGTCAAATAATCACATGGAATATCAATAAAAAATTTCATAATGATATAATGCATAATGCCAAATTTCATAACCACATAGTCAAGGCCTCATGCCAAGACTACAAATAAGATTTTTTCGAGGTCTTGTTCCAAGACACTGGTTTGTCTCATGAGACCTACTTATGCATCAATGAGATATACCGGGCTACACCCTTAACTTACTTTGTCCAATGCATTCCTCATATGAAATGAATGAAACACAACATTAATTTTTTTATTAAAAATAGCATACAAAATGTTAATACATTAACCATAAACCATGAATGGTATAAAAATAACACATTTATAGTCAAACATATCACAAAACCTTTAATATTATATGGAAGATTGTATCATAATAAATCAACTTCAAACAAGTTAAAAATCCATCAATGGATGTTGACATATAAGAAATCAAAACTTTTAGAGATAAAAATCACTTTATATTTTGAAATCATTTAAATTTCACATAAATATAAAAGAAAAATATTATATTGAAAATATTTATATATGCTTTAGGGGAATCTTCGAAGATGTTATAATAGTAGAAAATAGTTTCATCTTCCGTATAAGGTAAAATAAATATTCTTACATTAATTTATTGAAAAGGTCATAAAGTAACCTATTTTTAGAAAAATGGAAAGATTCATTTATAAAAATTTTCTAAAAAGTCCAATAACAGTATAAATTACTTTAACCATGTTTAGTTCAGTTTTCAGTTTTTGGCCTCGAAACACCCAACGACTCCATATCCAGTGATTGATAGACCTGATTTCCAAAGGCAGGAGATCACCGGATGGTCTGACCAGCGACTCTTAAGAACTCACATTGGTCGAGAGGATGGGAAGTCGGGTTCATCGAACCATTTTGGGGGGGATTATTGCCTGTTCCTGGATTCTCTTATTGATTTAAGAAGTATCCATATGTTCGCGAATCTTTGGATTATACCCAAACTTAGTATCCACAGATTTAACCCTGGTGGGAAATGGTCAACTGCATGCAAGGGATTCAGAATCATTTAGGACTGATTTTTACCATCCTTCGTTGGATTAATGACCACGTGGAGTTTGGAATCGTTGATATGGTTCTAGGAGCAGCTCGGTGAACCGATGTGATGAAAGTCGGATCGACCGGTTGTTGGGCTTGAACCTCAGGGAGGCTTCCTACATAACCTGCCTAGGGGAGAGGGATAAAATTCCACATAGTTCAAATAGATAGCATCAGAGAACGGATGTGAAGGTGGACCCAGGGGTCCATTTGTGATCGGGCTTGAACTGTATGGTGGCTTCCTATGTATCCCCATGGTAGGGAATCAAAGTCCTCATAGTTTGCATTGGCTTGTGACTTAAGCTCTAAGGCATCCCAGAATGATGGATTGGGGATTATACTTTGAGGAGGCCCATAGTGTGAATTGGGTCTTACACTCTGAGGAGGCCCATAAGAGGATGTAATGGTCGATGCTTACTCTAACCCCACGTGAGTCATGCTCGGTGTGAGAAACAAGAGGCAGCAGGGACCAGGCGATCATGTCACGAAAGGTGCGTCCTTGAGAAGTGGAGTGGGGCTTATGCATGAGGGCGGCCCATATGGTCGGGGCTTACTCCTAGGTGGATTCCCATGATGTCTTTCTCATGTCTGGCCATGGGGGCATCCCGACCCATTGGTGGGTTGAGGAGTATAATGGGGGCCAATGCCTATGCGCAAGAGGAAAAGCAGGATAACGCCAGGGGCGTTGGAATCGATCCAACAAAGGGAGATGAAATGTGTGAATTACATGCTCGACATTCGGAATGCAATGAGGGTGGATTGGAGATGGTGGATAACTGCTGACTGTGTTCGAAACACAACATTCATATCACGTTATCCAGAAATGGGGATGACCAAATGAGGGTCTACTCCTTACCATATTTGATACACAGTACCTATCTTGAAGTGTTATCCAAAGTCATCAGGGGCATTGGCCGAGGACGGTAGGTGAGCCTATGAGGCATGAGGCCAGGCTGTTAGGGGGTCCCTTAAGACATGAAAGTAGATGAGGATCTAGATGAACGACACACAAAGCGTGGGGTGGAGTGATGGAATGTTTGAACGGATTCCAACACTCATGAAATTACGCCACTGTGATCATGGAATAAGGCATCTTATAAGGACAGGGATTACTCCAAGATGGATGCCCATGTGATGCTATGGAGAGGCACTATTGAATGGAGCATACGCAAGGAAGCTGCCCAGGTGCCTTCCTCATGTCTGACCATGAGGGCATCCCAACTCACTGGTGGGTTGAGGCATATAATTGAGGCATACACCTATACGCAGGTGCACAAGAGGGATAACGCCAAGGACGTTGAAATCAGTCCAAACGAAGGGAGATGAAAAGTGTGAATTACATGCCTGACATTCAGAACACTGTGAGGGTGGCATGGTGATGGAGGATAGGTGTTGACCATATTCGAAACACAGCATTCATATCACGTTATCCTCAAATGGGGACAATGAAATGAGGGTCGACTGCTGACCATATTCGAAACACATGACCTATCTCGAAGTGTTGCCCAAAGTCTTCCGGGGAGTTGGCCTAGCATGGTAGGTGAGCCGATGCGGCATGAGTCCAGGCCGTTAGAGGGTCCCTTCAGACATGCATTGGAATGAAGATCCGAATGAAGGACACACAAATCGTGGGGTGGAGTGATGGAATGTTTGAATGGATTCCAGCTCTCTTGAAATTATTCCACTGTAAACATAGCATAAGGCATCTCTCATCGTTGACTAATAGAGAAAGATACATTTTGTAGTTGTGTAGAGAGGAAAGTTTCCATATAGTTTAAAATCATATGGGTAGGATGAGGGCCATATAGTTTAACGTCATGTGGTCAGGATGACCAGGTAGGAGATACCTAGCAATGGTTGGTGTGGGACTTACGCAAGGGCGGCCCTTTCTAGATGAACATAGAAAATGGCGCTAGGAAATATGGTTATTGGATTGTCATGAGGAGTAACTCTTCTCATGGAATGTATAGGACGGGTGTTGGGGTGGCACAAGGGTGCAATGTGAAATACAGTTGAACCAACCAGAAAAGTCTACAGTGCAACTCTATATTTTCCATGGGTGTCAGTGACGGTAGCGAAGGGACCTGCCCGTGAGGGACTAGCTGTAGCATATCCATCTGAAAAAGAGCCATCCGCGAGGTGCCGACCGCGAGGGACTGGTCGTGGAGGAGCTGTCCGCGAAGGACTGGCCGAGAGGGACTGGCCGTGGAGGAGCTGTCCGTGAAGGATGTTGTTCGTGAAGGATGGCCATGAAGGGTCTGTCCGCAAGGGATGATTTTTGTAGAGAAGGCTATCCGCGAATGGTTTTTTCCATGGTGGAGATGGTCGTCCGCGATGGGTGTCTGCAAAGGGGATGGCGCCCATCTTACATCGCTCCCGTGGAGGGGTTCCGCCTCTATTTCGTGAACGACACTGGTCCTCGGAGGGGGTGGCCATCCGCGAAGGAGATGGCCATTATGGGATGGCTGCGGAGGAGGTGGCTGTATGTGGTTCGCGGAATAGTTTCTCCTCTCTATGGAAGAGTGCAACCGTGGATGATATGGGGTCCGAAGATGGTCGTAGAACACCGTTGGGAGTGATTCCTCCAACATCTCCCCATGGGTTTTCACCCGTCCTTTCTCCTTTTTTCAATTTTTGCTGCCCCTCACTGAATATTTATAGAGTCGCGAGGAGGAAATATCAATGGGCCCATCTAACTTTTTATGAAATCCCATGAATAAATCCCCATCCACGAATACCTCGATCAACCGATATTTGATGTGTCGCCGACGGGGTTGCTTCGCAGCGGCACACCAATCCGCCTCTATTCTACGAACGATAAGGTTCATGGCGGCATGGTTAGGTTGTCGTAGTTCGCGGTTGTGGACTAGCCTAGTGCCCATCCTGCTTCACACCCACGGAGGACCTCTCCTATATTTCTCGGACGACGCTGGACTGCGGAATTGCGGGAGGGCGGTCTGATGAACCGGCTTTGTTCTGTTACTGGGAGATAGTGCGTGGACTGGTTCGACCCTCTTACATGTTTTGGGAAATCGGATTTCCCCCTTACATAATTTTTAGGACCCTACAAACATATAGACTAGGAAATAATAAAAAAAATTTGAAATAACTTTTTAAGAAACATGGATGTGGATGATAAAGATGTCCCAGTAGATGCTCACGTATAAAAAACCTCGGATAATGAAAAGATTATAGAATTATCCCTTAACTTGTACTTTTACTGGATCGAGGGTACGTAAAACTCATGTATAATTGTTAAATCATTGTTATAAAATTATACAAGAACCACATACATAAATATGATATCATATACGATCTTCTAATATTGTTTTGTTGTTAATATTTCAGCAGTGTCATCATATCAGGTGTTAAATTATTCATTTTCCTATATATGATTTGTTATATAAGCCATTTTTTTAGTTAGGTTGTATTTTATTCATATAAAGACTGATATTTTGTTCTTTAACAATATTTTTAATTATAAAATGAAAATTATTATTGAATTTTTATTATGGGGAATGAATTTCGTCGTGTTTGTGGAGACGGTAATCTGTACGTACGCACGAGCGACGATATCATTCTATTGATGGTAAAATGAAATATAATTTGATGATATATCCAATATAAATAATCTATAAAATGTTATATTTATTATTTACATGTGTTATAATCATTATTATACCCATCGAAATAATAAAGTGTTTGAATAACAAACTACACCACGACGTGGAGATAGTAAGCTGTATGTACGCACGTATGGTGACTATCCATTCATACGATGGATAGAATAATGAATATGGTTGTACCATATTTATAATAACATAGCATTATGTATATGTATTGGAGTTATTAATTTGGTATAGAAATAATAAAGAAAAATTAAGTGGATGAAGAAAAGAACTTCGAAAGAGGTGGTGAAATTATTACCTCTTCTTAGGGTGTCTCCTTTTGATTCAATAAAAATGGGCACCTTAAGATGGATTTATGATCAATGTAATGCCTCTAGTTTGAAGGTAGGTTACTTGAGAGGTTATTTCGGGAGGTTTTGGCTGAGAATAATGGCTTTGGAGATGTGATCTTGAGAGAAGGCAATGTACTTTTTTATAAGAGAGGTGAGGGTCACTTTTGGAAAAGCATGAAAAATTATTTTATTATACAATAATATTAGGTTCATAATGGCACAAAAATGATTTAATTCTAGGATAAGGTGGGGTTGGGTCGAAAACTTCTCATCCAATATGTTTTATAAAGCATTATGTCACTAGATTAAGCTTATTGTTTAGATTTAACTCTTTGTTAAATAATTTATCTTTTACCATGTATTCTTTTATTATTATAATAAATGGTTAATAAAATCACAATAAAAAATACAATATAACACCAAGTTTTTAAATATTAATATATATAACCTCTTCTATTCCCTTTGGAAAAAATATATTTTTGTAGGAATATTATATAAATTAACAATATAGTATTTGTTTTAGAAAATAATTTTTGTTATTTTTGACACTATTTGGTATTTTGTTTTTGTGGACGTTATAAAAACATTATCACTTAGAAAAACATTTACTTATCAACCTTAAAATGTTATATTCAGCTAGAAAATTAGTTTAATTCATCATAAGTTTTAATATAATTTTTTATATATTTTAAACATTGAATTTAACACTTTTAACTCACGTTGAAATAAAAAAATAATGAATGTCTTAATCTAATAAAAGTGGACCAAAAGGATCATATTTTATTCCTATGGTTTATTTTGTTTGAAAAACTATTCTTTAATAGAATTAGTACCTGTGTTTGGATAATTATAATATCATTTTTAACTTTAATTACCCTATTTAATTTTTAAAGTGGTAAATAAAAGTCAAAAGTTATTATTCATCAAAAATTATTTTTAAATTATAGAAGAACATTTTACTTACTGTTGTGGAATGTGTCACTCTGTTTTTTGAAATTAAATTCATTGAATTGGTAAAATTATGTTTTATGCAATCTTGTAAATGCGCCTAGAAGGTGGATTAAAGACAGTAAAAAGTTCAATAAAATTATATTTATCTAATGTTATTATAAAATGACTCTAATTAATTACATTGAACATTTATAGGTATTATGAATCTATTTATTCCTTATATAAATATAAATAAAATTACTAATTATTTAAATAAAATGTTGATTTTAAAAAATAACGCATTTTTTTTAAATTTTCATCAAAAATTGAATGTTTTAAAAAAAATACCAAAAATTCACCCTATGAAAATTTAGATATTTTTTATTAAAAAATGAAGTCCATTTTGAAGCATAAAATTCATAAAATTTTAGAATATTGGTATTACTATTTATAACTGCTAGTTTCATTGGACATGGTGTGTTAAAATTCCAAGTTTCATACAATGCAAGCTATTGTATTATTCAAAAGGAAACATGATGTGGAGCCTTGGGGTGTTGTATTATCCCCACCGTCAAATAATTTCACCCTAGAAATTTCTAGAATATTATTGTACAAAATGATTTAGGTGGTTCTTCATCATATTTTCCTCGGGTTCCAATGCTACAACATTCATTATAGGGTTTTTCCAAAGTACATTCACCAGACAAGTCATTCAGTTTCTCAACACATGTTCCCTTGTATCAACAATTTTGATTGGATCATCGTAATAAGATAGGTTGGGTTCGATTTTTATTTCATTATAGGTGACTACAGGCATTGGTTCATCCATGTATATATTTAACAGTGATACGTGGAACACATCATGAACTTTGGAGAGACTTGGCGGTATTGCCAAAGGATAATCTAAAACTCCAATTCGTCCTAGAATTTCGAAAGGTTCGATGTACCAAGGACTCGATTTACCCTTCTTACCAAAACTTATTACACCATTACATAGATATAACTTCATGAAAAAAAGATATCCTTCTTGAAATTTCAAAACCTTCCTTCGATTATCACCATACCTCTTTTACCTACTATGAGATTCTTCGATGCGGGTTTGGATAACCTTCAACTTCTCCATTGTGTCCACAACAAGTTCTGGGTCTACGAGTTTTCTTTCACCAACATTATCCCAACAAGTTGGTGTGTGACATCTTTTTCCATGTAATTATTCATCTCTTGGCATATGAACACTTGAATGGAAGCTACTATTATTGGATAATTCTACCAGAGTTAAATTTTGATCCCACATATCTTGAATGTCTAGTGAGAAAGATCTCAACATGTCTTCTAAGGATTGAATAGTCTATTTTGATTTTCCATTTGTTTGAGGGAGGTTGGATGTGCTCAAATGAAGTTCAATATCTAATTCCTTCTTTAGAATTTTCCATAATCTTGATGCAAAACTGGGATCATGATCAGAAACCATCGATAGGGGTAATCCATGACGTATTACAACTTCATTAATATATAGACTTTCTATAAGTTCATGTGGTAAATATTCTCTTATAGTAATAAAATTTGATGACTTAGTAAGATGATCAACAATTACCCATATTGAATCATTCCTACTATGAGTCTTTGGTATCCCCATAACAAATTCCATTGTAATATAATCCCATTTTCACTCTGATATGGGAAGAGGATTCGTGACTCCTCTAGGATGTTGTCTTCCAAATTTTACTTGATGAAAAACTATACATCTTGAAATATAATCAGAAATATCTATCTATTCATGTTGTCCCACCAAAAATGTTCGTCAAATATATATGCATATTAGTGAGACTAGGATGTATAGAGAAATTGTAGCTGTGAGCATCATCCAAAAATTCCCTTTTTAGATCAGGTAAGTCAAGAACACAATGTATCTTCCCTAATTTCAAAATTTCATCTTCACATATGAAGCCACTCAATATAACTTCATTCACAACTTTACTCTTCTTTTAAAACTCCTAATAATCAGTATGAGAAGTCTTTATCCTTTCTAGTATAGAAGTTTTTGGAAACCAATTGAAAAAGTATATATGTTTCACCTTCCAGGGTTATTTTCATATCCATCTTTACTGGATCCAAGAAAATAGGATTCCTTTCAACTCTCTTCATGTTCAAAACTCCATGAACATTTCTTCTCAAAGAATCTTCCACCTAATTTTCCATCCCTGGGTGGTAGCGTACAGTGCAATCATAATACTGGAATAGTTCAATCCATTATATTTTCCTCATGATGTGTTATTACTGTGAGAAAAT
The DNA here is from genome assembly GCA_963277665.1 of Viscum album. NCBI lineage: Eukaryota > Viridiplantae > Streptophyta > Magnoliopsida > Santalales > Viscaceae > Viscum > Viscum album. The sequence continues at coordinate 663,036,933 of OY728140.1, forward strand.
ATACTCCAAACTCTTATGATCATTATAAATATCACATTTTTTAATATAGAGATTATGTCTCCATATTTTTAGAGAAAATATTATATCTTCTAACTCAATATCATTAGTATGAAAGTTTTTCTCATGATTTTTTAGTTGTTGTGAAACATAGGAAATAACCATATCATTCTGAATAAGGACTCAACCATGTCCTTTATTTGATGCATCACTGTAAATAACAAACCCATAATTCTCTGATGGTAGAGTCAATATAATAGAATTTAATATTCTTCTATCAGTTCTAAAAAACATTCTTCACATTCATTTTTCCAAAAAAAGTTTTCCTTTTTACATGTGAGCATGGATAATGGGTTCTCCAATTGGGAAAAGTTATGGATGAAGCATCGATAATAACCTACTAAAACAATAAAACTATATACCTATATTATAATTTTCAGTTATATCCATTCTTGGATTTCATTGGTCTTTGAAGTATCAACAGATATTCCACTCATAGAGATAATGTGTCCAATAAAAGAAATCTCCTAACGAAATAATTTACACTTGAAATACTTCCCATATAATTGACTTCTTCTAAGGGTTTTCAGAATAGTCCACTTGTGATTTTCATGATAATCATATATTTTTGAGTAAACCAAGATATCATCAATAAATACCACTAAAATTTCATCAATGTATTTCATGATAACACTATTCATAAGATCCCTGAAAACAGAGGGTGCATTTTTTAGTCCAAAAGGAATTGTTGTAAACTCATAATGCCCATACCTAGTTCGAAAGGCTGTTTTCAGAATTTCTTCCTTCTTCACAAACAATTGATGATATCTAGTTCAATGGTCAATCTTTGAAAAATTTTGAGCTCTATGAAGTTGGTTGAATAAATCATCAATGCGAGGTTGGGGATACTTGTTTATTATTTTAGAATTGATCTCCCTGTAGTCAATGCACAACATCATAGATCCATATTTCTTCTTTACAAAATGAATAGGGTATCCCCATGGAGAAACACTAGGGTGAATAAATCAATTATTACTCAGTTCCTCATGTTGATTCTTTAGTTCCACTAAATCCACAGTGTCCATTCTATCAGGGTCTTCGATATAGGACTCGAAAAATGAATTAAATTAATGGAAAACTCAATATCTCGTTCTGAAGGATGTCTATGTAAATAATCTAGAAATGCATCAACATATTCTTGCACATTAGGTAAATCCTCTATTTCAACATTACATTCCTCACCAATAGTTATTTCATTCTCTTTGTACCCAATAATTGAATCTAATATGGCTACTAGGGGTGGATCTAGAAAAGAATTCGGTGGTTATGTTTCTACACTAAAGATAAGGTGCACTTTATCATCATGGAAAATTGTAACCTCCATCTTCTTACAAAATTTTTTTGTATCACTATCCAAAATCCAATAAATTCCAGGGAATATATCAAATTAAATCATGTGTATAATGATTATATAAATAGATAAATAACATTTATACGCCCTAATGGGGACTGATTCACAAATCCTTGTTGCAATGATACTTCCATTATAATTTGTGAATGAAAATTTCATTGATAAATAAAATTTTTAATATCTAATTTTTATTATAAACTTTGATGATATTAAACAATTTGTTTATCTAGAATGAAATAAAGAAATAACTAAAATTTGAGGAAACCATTAAATTACCGTCCACCATGTCTTTTGGATCTTCAACCTCAGTAGGAGTAATCACCTAAGATTGGCCTTTCTCCCTTTTCCTTTTTCTGAGGTTAGTTTCCTTAATGGCCAGGAAATTCATTCTCATAATACCCATTTTCTATACAATTGTTTCATTCCACATTTAAAGCCCCATTCATTCCCTTAAAATCACCTTCTTGGTTGCCTTTTTCACCACACTAGTAATAGACTCTCATTTGATTCTGGGAATGTACCAAGGTGTTTCTATCCACATTGACCATAGGATAGATATTCAACTTTTCCCTTCTTCCCTTATTTCCTTTTCTAGAGTGGTTGGTAGATCTCTTCTTCTCTGTCTTTAATTTATATTCATAAGACTAAGAGAATTTATTTTCTATCTTGATTGCACATGAGACAACATCTTCGTATGATGAGAAACACTATGAGACTAATGCTCGATAGAGAAATGGTTTTAACCCATACAATAATTTATCAATTTTACTCCTGGGGTTTCATATATAATTTGCTTCATGCCTTGATATCCTTGTAATGTTAGCCTCATAATTTCTGACATTATCATTCACCTTTTTCCTCAAACTCAGAAATTGTCATTCCATATTCTCACGATGGTCACAAGGAAATTATTTTTCTATGAAAATTTATTTAAACTCCCTCCATTCCATATTTGATGAATATTAATAATCCCTTGTGTTTTGAATTAATGAACGCCATTGATCTGTATCTCCAGTGTAGCGATAAACTTCCATGACATCTTTTTCCATTCTTCTACTCTCCAAAGCATGAAATAGTTTCTCTAAATAACATATCCATTGCTCAACTAAAAATTGATTTCTAGTACCATTGAATGGTGGTGGTTTTTCCCTCATTAAGGTGTTTAACATTAATCCTCCACGTTGTGGCTGAGGGTGCTTCATACTGGTAAGTATATTATTAATAACCTGAGTGAGTTTTCCCAGTATGGTGATATGCTAATTAGAACCTACTGCATTACCAGCTCCACAATAATTATCTTGAGTTGGAGTGAAATCCCTATATTGATAATGTTTCTTGTTATGGTTTTCATTCCGTCCACTAGTTTCCATATATAAACAATGGAATACAAAAGATTACATTATGAATGGCACTACATAATTCCAAACACGTAAAACACTTAACAAAAATTTAATAACATATGCATATAATCCAAAATCAGAAAAATATTTTTTGAGGAGGTATATACTCATATATCATTCATAATGGATTGTAAAAAATGTGAATTATCCTCATCATATACCCCTAGGTACATATGTTTCATAACTACCTATACATGCTCGTATCCAAATAAGGATGTATTTTTTGGAAAACTCAAAGAATCACTAAATTACCAAAATTCTAAGAGGTTATTCTATAATTATTCTCAATGTTTATCATAGGGCAATGCTCTCTAATCATATTTTTTCTAAATCTATCTTCTAAGGTTTGTACTAATCTTCCACTAATACCAATTGTAATTCTCAGACCCCATTTAACCATAGCCGGTGCATTATTACACAACATTGGAATGATATAAGGAATCATATCCCAAAAGACTGATCAGTTTAGTAGCTTTGGAAGTACTAGATAGACACATATGTTTTGCATTATACCACGAGATAAAAACAAAAACAAGATTTTTCACCTATGAACACCCTTATATCACATAGCCTATCCGTACAGGTCAACCATAAAATATTACTTCACATTCTAGGAAAGATAAAACATAGAATGGGTTGAGCTCATATGCTCTGTATGGATAACAATATAGAGGAAACATTCATAAATAAGCCTATACATTGAAGGAAACATATAAGACTAAAACATAAGACTTGTAAATTTAAAAATTCAGCATAATATAAAAAATATAAATCAATTATTCCATTTTATTATTCGGATGGATATTCTACCATTTGAATAATCACATGCAATATCATCAACTAATTTGATAATGAGATAATTCATAATTCCATAATTCATAACCACATAGTCAAGGCCTCGAGCCAAGACTAAAAAAAATTGTCAAGGCCTTATGCCAAGACACTAGTTTTTCTCATTAGACCTACCGATGCATCGAGGAGCTATATCAGTCTCCATCTATCACCCACTAAGTCTAATGCATTCCTCATAAGAAAATAGTGAAACATAACAAAAATATTAGTATTAAAACTATCCTAAGAAATGTTAATACATTAATCATAAACCATGAATGGTATAAAAATAAAACATCCACAATAAAACATACCACATAACCTTTAATACAATATAGGAGATTTTATTATAAAAAAATAAACTTCAAACGAGTGTAAAATCCATCCAAGGATGTTGATAGAGATGAAATAAAAACTATTTGGGAGAAATATCTCTTTCAATTTTGAAATAATTTAAAAGTCACATAAATATAAATGAATTTTTTTTTCTAAAAATATATTCTTATAATCTTTTAATGTATTCTTTGAAGATGTTATAATAGTTGAAAATAACCACACACTCCATATTAGTTAAAAACATTCTTACCATAAATTTTCGAAATGGTCATAAAATACATTGTTTGGAAATCGATGGAATGATTCCATTCAAAACATTTTATTAAAATTAAAAAAACTATATAAATGACATTAACCCATATTCTAGGAGATAGAAAAAATGTTTTGAAATATATTTTTAGGAAACATAGATGTGGATGATAAAGATGTCCTAGTAGATACTCACATATAAACAACCTCGGATAATGAAGATATTGTAGAATTAACCCTTAATTTGTTCTATTCATTAATTGAGGGTAAGTTAAGCTACTGTATAATAGTAAAATCATTTTTATTAAATTATACAAGAACCATATACATAAATATGATATTGTATATGATCTTATAATATTGATTGGTAAATAATATTTCAGTTTTATCATCGTTTCGGGTGTTAACTAATATGTTTTCCTTTATCATAATTATTACTTAAGACATGTTCATTATGGATTAGATTGTATTTGATTCATATACAGAGTTATATTAAGTTCTTAATCTTTAATTTGAATAATAAAGTGAAAATTATTCCTGAATTCCTATGATGGGGAATGAATTTCATCGTGTTTGTGGAGACAATAATCTGTACGTATGCATGACTGACAATATCATTATATTGATTGAAAAATATTATGTAATTGGATAGTATATAATATATCTAGAATATTTAACATATAATATTTATTACTTACATCAGTAATACACATTTTTATACCAATCCAAATAATGAATGTTTGAATTACAAACTACACCACGATGTGAAGACGGTAAGCCGTACGTACACAAATATGGTGACTTTTCATTCATAGGATGGATATAATAATTAATATTATGTACCATATTTATAATAAAATCACAATATGTATACGGTACTAGAGTTATTATTTTGGTATGGAAAAAATGAAAGAGGAAGTGGATGAAGAAATGAACTTTGAAAGGTGTGGTGAAATTATTACCTCTTCTTTGGGTGTTTCCTTTTTATTTGATCAAAATGAATCCTTAGGTTGAATTTATGTTCAACGTAAGGCCACTAGGTTGATGAGATGGTAGTTTTGAGGATATTAGGGAAGTGTTTGGATGATCCAAATGGATTTGGTGGTGTGATTATGAGTGACGAGGAAGTACCTTTTTATAAGAGAGGTGAGGGTAACTTTAAGAAAAGCATGAAATAATATTTTATAATACCATAATATTCAGTTTATAATGGATATGGAATGATTTATTTAGAAGATAAGGTGTCTTTGTGTTGAAAAGATCTCAACCAATAGTTGTTAGATAGGTTGGGTCACCATATTTACCTTATCTTTTAGACGTAACTCTTAGTTAAATAGTTTAAGCTTTTCCATGTATTCTTGTATTATTATAATAGATGGTTATTAATCGTACTATACAAATCACAGATAACCCCAAGTGTTTTTTTATTAATATATCTAACCATATCTATGTCCCTTGTCTAAAATGTATATTTTTAGGAATATTATATCAATTAATAATATAGTATTTGTATTAAAAACTCATTTATGTCAATGTTGACAATATTTGGTATATTGTTATTGTGAAAGACATAACAAATTTATCATTTAGAACAAAATTAATTTATTCATAAGGATTATTTTTGTTGATACACACTTATCCAATAGAATTAAGACATGTGTTAGGGTAATTATAATATCATTTTTACCTTTAATTACACTATTTACTTTTAACTATGGTAAATAAAAGTCAAAAGTTACTATTTTAAAAAATTATTTTCATCCTATTGAACCACATTTTACTTACTGATTTAAACTATGTCTCTCATTATTTTGAAATTCAGTTTATAGATGTAGTAAAATTATGTTTTATGCAAATTTGTAAATGTGCCTAGAAGGTGCATAAAAGAGGGTAAAAAGTTCAATAAAAAATTTATATATCAAATGTTATTATAAAATGACACCAATTAATTAAATTGAACATATATAGGTAATATGTATCAAATTTTACACATCCTATACTTCCCATATTATTCATTTCTTTTGAGGGTATTCAGAATAGTGACCAAGTGATTTTCTTGATCTGCAATGTTTTTTGATTAAACAAAGATGTCATCAATAAATACCACTATAAATTCATCATGATATTCCTTGAAAGATATATTCATTGGATCCCTGAAAATAGTGGGTGAATTAGTCAGTTGAAAAGGCATTACTATAAACACGTAATGCCCGTACCAGGTTCAAAATTTTGTTTTCATAATGTCTTCCTTCTTCACACACAACTAATGATATCCAGATCGAAGTTCAATATTAGAAAAATATTGGTCTCCATAAATTCGCTCGAATAAATCATCAATGGGAGGTAGGGGATACTAGTTTTTTATTATTATAGCATGGATCTCCCTATAGTGAATGAACAACCTCATAGATTCATCTTTCGTCTAATCAAAATGAAAAGGTTCTCCCCATAGAGAAACACTGAGAAAAATATATCACTTATTACTAAATTCCCTTAGTTGTTTCGTTACTTCCACTAATTCCACAGTGTCTATTCATTAAGGGGTCATCAATATGGGCCTTGAACCAATAGTTAAATCTATAGAAAAACAAATCAATTTCATGTTCTAGAGGATGTCAATGTAAATCCTCTAGAAACACATCATCGTATTATTGCATAATATGTATGCCCTCTATTTGAACATTCATTTCCTCACCCTTTTGTTATTTCATTCTGTTATTCTCCAATATTTGAATTTAGTAGAGATACTGGGGGTGAATATAGATAATAATTAGTCTGTGACGTTTCAGCTCTAAAGATAAGGGAATCCTTATCATCCTCAAAAACTGTAACCTCCTCCTTCTTATAATAAATTTTTTCATAATGGTCTGAAATACAATACATTTTTAATATTATATCAAATTAAATCATGGATCTGATGATAATATCTGGAGATAAAAAACATTTATATTCCCTAATGGGGAATGATTTAGAAAACATTATTACAATGATACTTCCCTTATGAGTTTTGACTGACAACTTCCTTGTTAAATAAAATTGGAAATATCTAATTTTCATAAAAAACTAGAAATATATCAAATAATGTTATGATATAGAATCAAATAAATCATTGTTTAAATTTGATGAAACCAATAAATTACCTTCCAAAACATCTTTTGGAGCTTCAACCTAAGCAGTAGTGAGCATATAATATTTCCCTTGCACCCAATCTCTTTTCAGAGGTATGTTTCCTTGGCGATTAGGAAATTATTTTGAATAATTACCCTTTTCTATACAATTTTAGCACTCACCATTTATAGCCTATTTATTTCCCATGAAATCACATGTTTGGTGTCCATTTTCACTACACTGGTAATTGACTCTCATTCCCCCTAGAAAAGTACCGAGGTGAGTCTTCTAACATTTACAGAAGTATTGATATTCAACTTTTCATTTATTCCCCTTATTTCTATTTCCATTGTGTTTACGAGATTTCATATTCCCTTGAATTTCTTTAAATTCATTTGACTTAGAGAATTATTTTTCTACATTGATAGCACATTAGACAATATATTCATATGATGAGAAGTATTAAGAGTCTAATTCTCGACAGAGAAATGGTCTTAACCCATCTATGAATCGATCAATCTTACTCATTGAGTTACGTATATAATATGTTTCTTGTCTTCCTATCATTGTAATGTTAGCCTCATACATTGTAAAAATTTAAACCACCTTTTGCCTCAGACTTTCATATTTTCTTTCCATATCCAGTCGATGGTCACAAAAAATGTATTTTTCTTTGAAATATTTTTTAAACTCCATCCATTACATATTTGAAACTTTTTCCTCCTCCTTTGTGTTTTTTATTAATGACCACCATTGATCCTCATCTCATGTGATGCAATAAACTGTCGGGGAAAATTTTTCCCTTTCACTACTCCCCAAGCAGGAAATATTTTCTCTAAGACACTTATTCATTGATCAGCTAAAAGTGGATTTTTAGTACCATTAAATGTCGGTGTTTTTACCTCATGTAGATGTCTAACAATGATCCTCCATGTTGTGGATTAGGGTTTTTCATAAAGGTATGGTTATTATTCATAACCCTAGTGAGTTGTCCCAGTACAGTGATCAGCTGATCATAACTAGTTGCATCACCAGCTCCACCGTAATTATCTTGGGTAGGATGGAAATACATAGATGGATTACATGCATTAATACAGTTTACATTCATTCCACTAGGTTCCATTTCTAAATAAAGATATACACTAGATTAGTTTATGAATCACAACACATAATCCCAAACATGTAAAACACATAACATAAATTGAAAAATTTAAGGATATAATCCATTGTCATAAAAATGTTTTCTTTGAGTAGTTGTATACTCATAAATTTTTCATAATGGTTTTTAAAATATTTTAATTTTCCAAATCATATACCCCAGGAGTGTCATAACCATGAGTGCAACAAGGCCCATTGTCGTGTACCAGGATACCCTAGGTAAATCCTGAAACTCCTTGTTAGAGTTTTCACTCCTAGGAATATTAGTTCCAAAGCCACCTCTACCTGATCATATCCAGACATGGATGTATTTCTTATAAATATCACAAAATCACATCATTAAAAAAATTCGTGGAGATTCGTATATACTAATCCTAAAAATTTATCTTAGGGTAATGTTCTCTAATCAGAGTTTTTCAAAATCTGGCTTCCAAGGTTTGGAATAAACATCCTCTGATAGCAAGTATTACAGCCCAACCCCAGTTACCTAGAGTCGATGCATTATAAAATAACATTTTCATGATACAAAAAATCATCTCCTAAAAGACCGATCAATTTAGTAGCTTTTGAAGTACTAGATACATACATATGTTTTACATTATATCATGAGATAAAAAGTAAAAAAAACATTTTGTCCCCTTTTAACACACATATATCCCTTAGCCTATCCGCAAAGGACAACCATAAAATACTTCTTCGCATCCTTTGAAAAATAAAACATCAAAAGGGGTGAGCTCAGATGCCCATTAAGGATAACAATATAGCACAGACATTCATAAATTACCATATACTTTTAAGGCAATGTATAAAACTAAAACATAAGACTTTTAAATTTAAAACATCAACATAATATATAAAATATAAATCAATAAATTACATTTACTTATTCACATGTATATTCTACTAGTTGAATAATCACAAGAAATATCAATAACCAATTTCATATTGATGGAATTCATAATGAAAGACTTTATAACCACATAGTCACGGCTGCGTGCCAACACTATAAATAAAATTTTATTTCAAAAACTAGTTCCAAGACACTAGTTTGTCTCATTATACCTAGAAATTCATTGAGGAGCTATAATAGGCTCTACCCTTCACTTACTAATTCTAATGAATTATTTATATGAAAAGGTTGAAACATTATATAAACATTCATATTAAAACTAGAATACGAAATGTTCGTACATTAACCATAAACCATGAATGGTATAAAAATAACACATCCACTGTAAAACATATCGCATAACCATTAATACAATATGTAATATTTTATCATAATAAATCAACTTCAAAAAAGTGTAAAATTTATTAAATTATGTTGTCATAGATGAAAACATAAAACATTTGAGAGAAATATATCTTTCTATTTTGAAATCATTTAAAGGAACATAATTATAAAATAAACCATTTATTTTGAAAATAGTATTATAAGATTGTAAGGTAAACTGCAACAATGTTATAACGGTGGAAAATAGATGCATTTTCCATATAAGTAGAAAAACATTCTTACCATAATTTTTTGAAAAGGTCATAAATTACTCTGTTCGGAAAACAACAAAAAGATTCATTTCAAAACATTTTAAAAAAGTCAAGAAATGATATAAATAAATATAATCCATATTATAGGAAATAGTAAAAATGTTTTGAAGTATATTTTTACAAATCAAGTATGTGGATGATAAAGATGTCCCAGTAGATACTCCTGTATAAACAACCTCAAATAATGAAGAGATTGTAGAATTAAACCTTACCATGTACTTTACCTTGAACGAAGGTACGTTAACCACATGTATAATTGTTAAAGTATTTTTATTAAATTATATAACATAAAATACATAAATATGATATCGTATATGATCTTCCAATATTTCATTGTTAATTATATTTCTATAGTATCATCATTTCGGGTGTTAACTGATTCGTTTTTCTTTATATTATTGGTTAAGTAAGCTATTTTTTTTATGGATAGGATATATTTAATTCATATCTAGAATTATATTAAGTTATTAAAAATTATTTTTAATCCTAAAATGAATGTTATTATAGAATGTTTATGATGGGTAATGAATTTCATCGCGTTCGTGGAGAGAGTAATCCGTACGTACGCACAAGTGACAATATCATTCTATTGATAGTGAAATAATTTGTAATTAGTTGGTATATAATATATATAGAATCCTCAACATGTTATATATTTTATTTACATTAGTTGTACTCATTATTTTACACATCTAAATAATGAAGAGTTTGAATAACAAACTACACCATGACGAGGAGATGGTAAGCCGTACGTACCCACATTATGTGACTTTTCTTTCATATGATAGATAAAATAATGAATATGGTTATAAAAAATTTATAATAATATCAAAGTATGTATACGCTACAAGAGTTATTATTCTGTTATGGAAAAAACAAAGAAAGAGGATGTGGAAGAATAGTGGAACATTGAATGAGGTGGTGAAACTATTACCTTTTCTTTGGGTGTTTCCTTTTTATTTGATCAAAATGGATCCTTAGGGTGACTTTATTATCAAAGTGAGGCCTATAGGTAGAAGGGATGGTAGTTGAGAGGATATTTGGGAAGGGTTTGGCCAAGCCAATTGGATTTGGAGGTGTTATTTTTAGAGAAGGTTATGTACCTTTTTAAAGAGAGGTGAGGGTCACCTTAGGAAAAGCATGAAATATTATTTTATTAAATAATCATATTCGTTTATAATGGCTCAAAAAGATTTATTACGAGGCTTTGGTGGTCATGGGTTGATCAAATCTCAAAAAATAGGTTTTAGATAGGTTTAGGTCACTATATTAACCTTATCTTTTATATTTAACTCTTAGATAAATAGTTTAACTGTTACCATGTATTCTTGTATTATTATAATAAATGGTTAATAAAAAAAAATAAAAATTCAAGAGAACACGAAGTGGTTCATTATTAATATATCAAACCATATCTATATCCATTGGATGAACCTTATATTTTGTTGGAATATTATATCAATTAATAATATAGTATTTGTTTAAAAAACTCATTTATATCAATTGTGACACTAATTACTCCATCACCTTTGTATCATTTATAAATTTAATTATTTAACACTTAATAATTACAAATAAAATACCATTATTTATGAAATCTATATATACTTATAAATAATATTTATAGTTGATTTTATCTTTTTTATAACCCTATATAAAAAATGGTTTAGTTATTAAACATTCAATTTCTCACTTTTAACTATTTTGAAATAAAATAATAATAAATGCCCTACTCTAATCCATGTGGACCTAAAGAATCATTTTTTTATTTCTATGGTTGATTTCGATCAAAAAAAACTTATCTAATAATATTGGGACTTGTGTTAGGGTATTTATAATATCATGTTTGACTTTAAGTACCATATTTAATTTTAACTGTGGTAAAAAAAGTCCATAGTTACTATTCATCCAAAAATATTATCATCTTATTGAATAAAATTTTAATTACTGATTTCAACTCAGACTCTTGGATTTTTGAAATTATATTCACAAAAGCGGTAAAATTATCTTTTATGCAAATTTACAAATGCGACTAAAAGGTGGGTCGAAGATGGTTAATAGTTCAATAAAATTATATATATATATATATATGTATGTATAATATTATTATAAAATGAATCCAATGAATTACATTTAACATATATAGGTGTTATGTATCTATTTTTTCCTAATATAAATTTAAATAGAATAACTAATTATTTAAATAAAAAGTCAGTTTTAAATAGTAACACAATGTTTTCCACTATTCATAAAAAAATTGAATGTTATTAGAAATATACCATAAATTCACCCTAAGGTAATTACAATATTCCGGATTCAAAAATAAAATCCATTTTAAAAAATAAAATTTATAATGCTTCAAAAAGTGGGTACTACTATTCATAACATCTATATTGATTGGTCGGGGTGTGTTAAAACTCAGTGTTGCGTACAACACATGCTATTATATTATTCAAAGGGAAACATACCGTGGAAGCTAGGGGTGTTACATTCAGAACCATTATTGGTTTCTAATTGATCTACCTATTTATATAATATCTTTATTTGTGTAAATGGGTATCAGAGATAAATCTAGACATGGAAGGGAAATTAAATAAATATAAATAATAGATAGAGGCTAATGGGTTTAGATTATTTCAATTGTTTGAATTTGATGAGAACATTCATGTTTAAATCATTCCTAATTTTTTTAATATAATATCCTATGGTGAATTCAATATTTTGACAAAGGATTTCCAAAATCTATTTCTTATTAGGAACCTTCTAGTGGATGTGTATATTATATTACCAAATGTATTTGTGACTGCATGAAATTTCAAAAAGATATTAATGTTATAGTGATAATCTTATGGGTTAATTTATGTTTATTGTTCGTGAAAAATTCAATTTGATGAATATATAAAAGAATTTTTTTTCATTAAGAAAAAATAAAAGTATTGTGTTTATATGTGTTTTAGTGGGAGCAGAATTGTTTTCATATTATTATATGTTGATGAAATAATACTATGTGTAAATGATATATATATCTTACTAGACATTATTTCGTGGCTGGGAAATTTATTCTCCATAAAGAAATTAGCCAATTTGCAGATATTCTAGGGATAAAACTCATGTGTGATTGATTCAAGTGGATACATGATCTATGACAAAGTAGAAAAATTAACTATATATTGATGTTATTTGGAATGGAATAATTCAATCGGAGATTTGTTCCACTATCATATGGTATGAATCTTTCCATGAATGTTTTTCCTTAAAAAAATAATAAATTGCATGAATAAGTAATATCCAATTCACTTTAATGATAGTATCAATCATATATCCCACATTATGTATGCAGATTAATGATTCTTTATTATTAATAATTAAAGTAGTATATCATTATAATCTTGGAAAATAACATTTCACAACTATTAGGATTATACTTATGTATATATGGCTAAGTAAGGATATTTTACTGGTGTATAGAGGTGATGAAAAACTACTCACATGGGGTAATATTGATTCTATATTTGAGATTAATCATAATGATTAGATGTCCCAGTATGGATAATTCTTTTATGTTAACAGAGGAGTTGTGTGCAAAACGATTTCAAAGAAGAAAGTTTTCACCAATTTTATAGTGGAGTCTAATTATATATATGTATCAAATACATCTAATCAAGTAGTATAGATTCATAACATTTTGAAATATCTAGATTCAGTAGCATGTAGTAATGAACCTATCACAATTTATTAAGATCATATTGCAGTGGCAGATCTCTCCAAAGTGATAAGGTCTCACAAAGGAAAAAATCACAGACATCAAATGTTTTATCTCTTGAGGGATTTTTCTCAACAAGGTGAATATTTTGTTATTAGTGATTCCATAGAGAATAACTTGGAAGACCTCATGATAATGGTTTAATCTCACCAGAATCATGACTATAAAATGAGATTTAGTGGATTGAATGTTTTTATCTGTTTAAACTAGTTCAAGAGTGGTTTTTTGAAGTTATTTCATTAAAAAATTATTTTTTATTTCTTAATTAAAAGTTTTATTATAAAAGAATTATTTCGTAGCACATATAAAATATTCTTATCTATGATATTTTCCTATGAAAATTTCAATTGAATATATGTCACACTGAAAGGTCATAATAGTTCCCCATTATGTTGAGGAGCTAGATATAAAACAAAATTATTAAATAACTTTTTCTAATGACCATATGATATTTTATGATTGTATATAGAAAATATAAGATATCAGGGGAATTATGATCATATGAAATTGAGGCACTTTCTCAAGGTGTTTCTCATTAGCAGTATCTAAGATATGAGGATTTGATAACGGTCCCATTAATAGGAAATATATATTTCCATATGTTGTTAGATACTCCTATCAATGAAAATATGTATTTATCTTTAATATTTGAGTGTATAATTAATGGGTATCATTCCTCACATAGTATTATGTATTCATGAAAATGGTGATGACATTAATTACGGAGAATTAGGATACATGGGGTGCTTCACGAATGATATATAAATAACTGATACATTAAGAAATGATTTATAGCTTTTGTCTCTAGAGAAATTTTAATATCTCTAGATCTTCGATGGAAATGGTTCTACCAAAATAAATCTATGTCCATGGTTTTTGATGGGCATGTTCATTGTTAGGATTTCAACGAATGTGGTATTGATCATTAATTTGATTACACCAAAACACAACGTGATATATTAGTTATATTATGATAATTGGATTATATTGTAGGGTATATTTTCGTAGGAGGTTGGAATTTATTGTGATGCTAACCTCTTTCTATATGAGATCATTAGTTTGTTTCTAGATTCTAATATTTTAAATTAGGTGGTTATGTATTATGCCACTGATAAAGAGGCCTATAATTATAGAAAAATATTATATATAAAATTTTAATTAAATTCAACTATTTAATTTGAAAATTTATAATAAATAATATTTAATCAGTTTTGGATGTTTTTCATAATATAATCACAAATAATTTGGAAGAAAAAGTAAGTTAGATAATAATATTAAATATTTATTATCAATTTCTGTCAATATAATATTTATTACAATTAACATGTAATAATGAAGTAACATTTATTTAATTAAATAAAAATTATTTCAAAATCAAAAAATGTTAATGATGAAAAGAATACCTATTGTAATGGTCAAATTAAATATAAATAATGTTTACTTATATTAATGTTGTGTTTCACATGTCAATCAATAAATAATAATCGTATTATTATTTGTTGTAATGAGGTCAATTAAAAATAATAATGATGGTTAATATTTAGTGTTCATTATACCAATGAAAAAACTATCAAAATAAATAACTTATTATGAATCATTAGTAAAAAAATATTATATTTACAATCGATTAAAAGTGATTGGATCATATGGTAGAGTGAACTTTCACTTCAATACTTAAAAATAATTCAAGATAAAATCAAGGGTTCTTCATCCTTCACAACAGATAGTGTTACGATTAACCATAATCATCTCAAATGATTAGGGTCAGACGTTTCTAGAACCTAGTGTTTCTATGAAATTGATCAAATATTGTCATATATGTGTGGATACCAACTAGAGGTATTATTCACTATAATCCTACAACACAAATATTGTGGGATTATTTCAATTCTATCAGATCATCATTGGAATTAAATTTATATGTTTATTTAATTCTTTATATACTCATAAATTAATAATAAATTACATGTAATGATTCTCCCTTCCTATTCCAATCTATTTATATAGTCCTTTAATATTTTTATTTCACTATTCAATATAATCTGATCAAGTAACTAAATGATTACAATTGATTGAACACTAAAAATTGAGTTGGCCGTACAGGTAAAGGGGGAACGTGCTATTCAAGAAACATACTACTTAAACATTAAAATATTAATGTTATCCCATGTGAACATATTATAATATTATATAAAAATTATAAATGGGAATAAAATTATTTATTTCTATTACTAATCGATTGGGGGGACGTACTAATAAGTTACTATGGAACTGATGGATATGCTTCATCAGACTTGATTAACATCTGCAGTGTAGTGTTTTCTAAGTTTGTATTAATTTTTTTATCTCTCATACCCATGGTTACACTTTTTGGTTTATTTTATTCCCAACCAATGTGCTTTTTCTTCATTTTATAACTCTCAAATTTCAATGTCATGAACGATTATACATTCCAAAAAAACTATTCATTGTAATATGTAGTGAATCTCTGTTAAATTTCATATTAATTTTGGTTATATATACAATATAAAAGGGTGGATATAATCACAGTATGATTCCTCTTATAAAATTAGGTAGTAAATAATGCACATCACAAGGAGTGTATAGGTGTAATATTAGATGTACATTTAAATTGTACAGAACTACAAAAAAAATTTCTCAGTCCCTCTCTCTACTTAATTTTATATTTTATTTATTATTTTAAGCATAAAATAAATATCTACGATAATAATTATGAGATTTTATTTCAAATTGGAAAATTTATTATATAGTTTATTTATGCCCCATATAAGAATTATAATTTATAATCAAAACCAAAAAATAGTAAATATTTTTAATAATGTTATAAAACAAAAAAATATATAACCAAAATATTATAGACATACGTACATTTGACGATTTGAGTCTACAATAAAGGATATAAAACATATCGAAATTAATCTTACTGGTGACAAATACACCTGGTATAGAATACATTTCAACAGGGTGGTAGCTTGTAAATTGGATCGAGAATTCACAAATGATATTGATTTAGATAAACGGGACACCATTTCCAGCACCAATCTCCCCAAGATTTAGTCATCCCATTTTCCTATTATTGTCACTATTTCTTTCAAAACATTGAAACCCCCTCAACCCATTAGATTCTACAAATCATTATTCTTGATCCCTGATTTTTGTAATCTCATTTAAAACTCTTGGGTCTCTATTTCACATTATAGTGATGCAATTTCCTATTTTTTTTAAATTAATATATCTTAAAAAAAGTTTAAGGATTAGTGAAGCTCAAAATACAAACAAAGTTGACAATGAAATCCTACTTCTAGAGAATGAAATTCATCGATATTCAAATAACAATGCCAACTCTAATTTCAATACTGGTCAGAATCATAATTTATATATTATTAAGAAACTCCACCCATTTATCACCATTAAGGATAACATGTGTAAACCAACTTTCAAAAAGAATGGTTGCCTAATAGTGATAGAAAAATAAAGTTCTAAAACTCTCTTCAAGAATATAAAAACATACAGAACATAGAAATTTCTTAATGATGGGGACAAATTTTTAGATAATGAGGATGATATTATTAATCAAGTTGTCTCCAATTTTGAATCTATTTTTAATTACCCTGACATCAATAAGGATATTTTACATTATATCATTCTAATTGTTGTCAATGAGGAAGATAAATATTTTCTTTTAAGCAGTTCTCTTGCGCATGAAATCAAAGAAACGAGATTTTTCTTGAATCCTGATAGTTCCCCAGATCCAGATGCATTTAATAATTATTTCAACTAGAATTATTGGGGTTTTATTCAAGTTATGGTTTTAAAACTCACCGAATCCATTTTTGTGGATATTTACCTTATTGGTTGAAAGTAAAAATCTTCTCACTGATCCCCGTGGTTTGTAATGGCTTTGAGATTCATATATTCAAACCCATGGCACTTTTTAAAACTCTATAAAAAATCATCTCTGATATTCTTGCAAACGAGCGTAATAACATGATTGAAAAAATTATCTCATGTAATCAATTTGGTTTCATCATGGTAAGATCCATTATAGTGTTCATTTTCGTTGCTTATGAATGCAATAACATGTTTACCAACTCCAAAAGATGTGTAAATATTTCCATAAAACCCGACATTATATAATATGTTGATTCTAAGGATGGAATTTCATCTTCAAAGTGCTCTAAGAAATCGTCTTCAATAACTCCTTTATAAAAACTATCAAAACCTTATACACCTCAGCCTCCGTCTCTATCCTAGTCAATGGATCTCTCAAAGACTACTTCAAATTCAACAATGGTGTTATACAAGGCGATTCCCTTTCTTCCATCCTTTTATCTATTGAGGAGGATTATTTATGTAGATTGTTCACTCGATTTGTAGATGAAAGTAATCATAACCGAATCTGTGATTTTAGGAATGTGAATTCCCCCACACAACTTTTATATGTAGATGAAATCATTCATTTTTTATAATGTGATAAAAGAAACATTTGAATCCTCAAAAATGCCCTTTCTCACATTAAGGAGGCCTCAGGTCATGTCATTAGATGGAACAAATCCTCTATTTTCTTTGGGATAATTTTTCTAGATTATGGAAAATAGGTTATTATCAATAAATTAGGCATCCAAGAAGGCTCTTTTCCTTTTTTATGTACCTTGGTGTTCCCATATTTCCGGGAATACCCAGATTTGGCGTTTTCTTCAACATTTTTGATCAAGTCTTTAATAATCTCTCCTCCTGGAACGGTAAAAAACTATCCATGGTAGGTAGAATATTCCTTGCCAAGTTTTTCATTATCTCGAAAATGGTCTAATCTATGATGGTTTATAAATGGCATACTAGTATTATTAAAAACGAATGTTTCCAACAATAATTTATTTTCGTTTTTCTAGAAATTGGGATTAGAAATTGATGACAGTACATTGGTATACATGTTTCAAACCTTTACATAAGGGGGGCATTGGAATAAATTTTTTGAATATTTTTAATGAGGACCCCTAAGCCATCCTTACATGGAACCTGATCCACAATGACCATGATTCAATTACATTCATCAAAAATAGGTCCCATGATAAGTTGAAGAAAGGCAGCTTAAAATATATGAAATCCTCTTTTTGGCCAACAATGGAGAATGAATATATCAATATAATGACCAACTCTTGAGGGACGGTTTCCAGGAACTCCGCCATGAACTTATTGGTAAGACAACTGGACCACTGCTCCTATAATTTTTTGATCCATACTAAAAAATATTTTAAAAGAACAAATAATACTATCAGGGATGTTATCAGCTCTCATATCGATAGTCTCCATGAGAAAGTTGTGCATATCATTGAAAATTATCATTTTTCTAACATAGATGGAGTTATAATCTAAGAGCCTACACACAATGGTACGTTTGATACAAAAACATATTATTACCACCATTTTCATAACCCTGAAAATTATTTTATCTAGATTTAGAACTTTGAATATATATTGTTAATGATTTCAAGACTTACAACAATTTGGTTGTATTGCGTACAATAAGATCCCTAATAGTACATTCATGCATTATATTAGTATCTAATCATGCTCAAAAGTTTATCTCTATAATTAACATACAGAAGATTCTAACCATTTATTTCAACCTTGGGACACATCTACTACACTTTGGGACAATAGTTTTTACATTTTTTATTACATATGGCTTATTCAGGACTCTATGAATGATTAACATAATCATTGTATTGATATGGATAACTCCCAAATAACCAATAACTTATTTCTTACTATAGTTTCAGAGCTTAATCATGTGATCTGGTGTGTTATAAAATAAAATCTTAAAAGTAATTCATCACTTAACATTAATTCATGTTTGATGTAGATCAAATTTTTTATTTGTGTGGTTGATTTGATTCATAAGGCATTATTCAACAATATAGTGAAGGACTTTATGATTATGTGGTGACAATAAGTTAATGGTTTTTTTCAGCCACGAAATGATTTTTGGTTTTTTAGAAACCGGCGTTCACATGCTATATCAATGTTAATATGGATAATACATTTAAATGACTTCTCGGCCCTACGAGATTTGACAGTATCTTTAGGGACCGTCTCAGTCAGATCCTTAGGTGATCATTTGGAACCTATTGTATTGCCTCATCTCCAGGGAATGAAGTGATGAGTGAGATTCATGCTATTTTGTTTCTCTTAGTACTAGGGTTGGAACACCATATTGATTGATTGTGATCAGAACACCATAGTGAATGAAATTTAGAATGATGTGATTCATCTGGCTTGGTCAACTACTACACGTAGGATTGATTTTCTCCAATCGCTCTGTGACATCAATTATATTACCATTAATATCTATCGGTAATTGAATATGGTTGAAATTATGCTCTAAAATAGAAGAGAAAATCAGGATATTACCTTTCTGTATGATCTACCTGATGATTTTCTCTCCCTTTATATGAAATATTTTAATATGGTCCAATATTTAAGACCCATGTAACCTATTTTTATATAATAAATTTTTCATTGGTCTTTTGGCCAACTCACCACTTTAAAAAAAATTGATGAATTGAGAAGAATATAGAACTAATGGGGTCACATTATCAAGTTGAAACACTGAAAAAATAAAACACATTCATATTAATGATTATTTCCATTATATCCTAATAAATATTGGCTACTTTTTTAACAACCAAAAAATTATGTTTAAAAGAACAATATCCTTGATAGCTTTCCAAAAAAGCATCACTGCGATTTATATACATTGTGATATACTAGAAAAATATTATTATTTAAATTTAACCATTCTAAAAAATAAAATAAATTTATGATATTAATATAAATAACATTATTATGGTGAAAATGTATAAATGATATATATGGTGTATTTCATATGTACTCAATTTTCTGTAAATACATTTTATACTTAAAAATATGTTTTATTCAAAAAAAATATTTTTGTACAAAAATCTTATAATTACATTTTTAAATTTTTATAAAATTTGTTATATAAAATTATCATTTTTTAATCTTAATGTTAAAAATTTCTTATGATGATTTTTTTGGGGATTTTTCTAAAAACCATTATCTTTTAGTAAATATTGAATTTTTTTTATAAAATATTTTTTTATTTTATTTCAATAAAGTAATTTAAAAGCACCATTAGTTATTGAATTTTATCATAATGTAACATAACTTTTACATCCCACGTTTCCTAAATAAAACACCATGTTTTATATCATACCCGGCAAACCACATTTATATTAAATAAAAAAAATAATATTATTGTTTAATAAGGTATCCATTAGAATATATAGAATGGAAATGATTAAATTAATTATGAAAATTTGGTTTACACTTGTATATATTATGATAAATTGTATACCAAATTAATTATAAATTGATAGAAATATTAAATGAATATAAATGATTTGTTTTTTATGATAAACAATTTTAATGAAAAAAATTATGCTTAAAAAATAATCAAATCCCTCTTGATGGATTATATTAATGAAATATAAATTTAATTTAATTTTTAATATTCAATATATATGTTTTATAAACATAATATAATAACAAATTAAATTGTAATGATAAATGGAGTATTTCTCTAAAAATATTGTTATGCATCATTTTTACAGTACTCTTATTTTATAATATATTTTGACACTTTTATAAGTTATATTTAAAAAAATTAACTTCTTATTCAGAATTAGGAAAAAAAATTATCCTATGATGAATGTATGTTATTTCTATGAAATTTTTTATTAATTACGAACACTGAAAAATAAGACATTGTAGTTTAAAATGGAGTTTTTATTTAATTAATTATTATTCGATAAAATTATTTTTTAAAGTCACAATATATCAATAATGATTATATTAATAATATTTAAAAAACTAGAATATTTTTTATATTGAAATTATGTGTAAAAATATATTGAATATTTTAATGTCTCTTTTACCCACCCTCTCACCACACCTATGAGATTAGTGTTAAGCTTAATTTATCCACTTCACTGAATTGAATTTTGAAAAATTGAAATACATGGTGATAATCGGTAAAATAATTGTGATCTAATAGGATCAAATTTCATTTTAGTGAATAGTAACTTTAGTATTTTATTTTCCAGGTTTAATTGTAAATCTGGTAATTAAAGTTAAAAATATTATTATATTAATATAAAATTACCCTAATAATTGATTCTTTTCATTGGATGAGTGTGTTTCAACAAAAAACCAAATAGTAAAATTGTATCCTTTTAAGCCACATGGGTATTACTATGAAATATAATATGTTTTATTTAAATATAAGATTTAATTCCATAATAATATTTTTTTAAATGATAATCATTTTCAATATAGATTTATATTAAAGATAAATTCATATATAATTAAAAATTTGAAATATAAAATGTTTATCTACGTCAGGATAATTTATGTATAATTTTTTGACATTAAATGTATAAATTTCATTGTGACACAATGATGGTGTAGTAATAGATTCATTAAGGGAAGAATCAAATAAAGAATATTAATAATATTAAAATAACTATAATTTTAACTATTTATGCCATATAAAAATTTTATGGAATAATTTTCCATTATAGGGATGTGTTAAACTAGTTTATCCATTGAAATCATGTAAATATTTTAAAAAGTCATGTAATGAATAGTGTGAAAATTGATATAATTCATATTTTAAAATTTAAAATAATTTATTTAATGATAAAAATTTACTAAAATAAAATCATCTCCAATATAGTTAATATATGACTATAAATGGAATTAATCACTCATTCAATGGTTTTTTTCAATGTTATGGTTCATATTTTAACCCTAAATGTGTAAATTACTTGATAAAATGGTAGGAGTTAAAAGGGGTTAAAATAATAAAGAAAAAGAATAAGAAATAGTGAAAACTAATATAATTTTAATTGGAGGAGGTGTATCTTACCCAATATCATCATATCTATGAAATAAACCCATTGGGGCCATTTGGATTAAAAAGGAATTTTATATTAATTTAATACCTTTAATAATTCCAAGAGTGTCCCTCCCCTCTCTTATAAAATGGAACCCATTCATCTCTATTAAATCCTCATAAAACCAATTTGGTTACCCCAATACCAATCATAACCCAATAATAGAATCACTCTATAAATTATTGAGGCCATATTTTAGGCATAACACCATCATAAGGGTTGTTAAGGTGTTAAAAAATGTGATTTTCTGAGGGAAAGAAAATTATTTTATTTATGTATTTCTATTATATTTATTCATCGACTACATTAATATATTCTACAAATATGATGAGACAATAACTCAATTATCCTTAATATACTACGATTTTATTATGTTAATATTATTACCCAAATCCATATCTGCATCTACAATGTGGGAAAAAAATTAATCAATTGTGCGTACGTGTGAACTATCATTTCCATAAACCGATATAATTAGTATTCCATAAGCAACTCTTAGGAATAGTTATATTGATGGAATTAATTTTCATATATGATATTCATTACATTTTAATCATTAAATAAAAATAATATATCAATTATTTTCTTACTTTACATGCATATAAAAATTATAACTTCATTTGTGTGAACGTGCAAACAATCACATCCAAAAGATGATGTAATTCTTTTTCCATAAAAATATAAAATTATTTGTTGTAATGATGAAATTAATGTTAGTATATGATATTCATGAAATATTAATAATTATAATAATATAAAATATCAATTACATTGTTACTTTACAGGATAAAAATGATAATGGCCTTCATGCATATTTTTGAACTTGGACCTCCACGAAGTGATCTGATACATTTTTATTCACTACATATATTTTAAAATTTATATAATTATATTTAAATTATTAATACAATATTAATTATTTTATAATAATCATAGAAAGATAAAATAATACTGACATTCATTCCCTAAAAATAAATGAAAAATTGAAATCATTACTCATGCGTACATACGACCAATTGTATCCATGGTTATAACATTGTTAATTTTTCATTACCATACACAATGGTTTTTTATTAAAGTATAAATAATGAAGAAAATTGATCATCATCTCATTAATATCATTTTCGATAAGATTAACTCATTACCGTTTTGATTATTGATGTCATACCAATGCCATTTTGAACTCATGTACTGAATATCAACAAAATATCTGATATGAACATAAATAAATAATTTAATGTTATAGATTTATAATAATTTATATAAATTAATAAAAATTAAAAATGTTATAATATGAGTAAATAATTAACCCAATTTTATAATTCATGATGATAAAAAACATTTTTGACGAATCAGTATTACAGTAACTGATTTTGTTTCAAACTCCTTTCATTCAGGAACATCTTAATTATATGAACTTGTAATAATTTATAAAGTGTATATACAACCAATTATAAATTTTATATCCATATTTTATATATCCCCATGTTATTTATGTTTTTTTATTTATTCATGTGGCTTATAATTCAAATGTTTAAAGTGTTATGGGATGCTTTGAATGATGACATATTTATTTTCCAAATATTTTTATCTATGTTAATATACTCAAAAAAATTACATATTATATACATATTAAATTATTTTATATGAGTTTTATCTACATTATTAATTTCATTACAATTTTGAAATGTAATATTTTTTCATTTTTTATATTGATGTTTTGAAAAATGATAAAAGTAATTTTTTTACATATATGATGAAAATGAAATCTTTGCCACTATGAATATTATATGATATTTGGAATCCTCTACAGGGATTAACTATTTTAAAATAAAAATAAATAACTTATTCCATTTCGGGGTAATTTGGTATTGAAAATTGTTTTTTATAAGGAATAATTATTTCAATATCTTTAAAGGATTTCTATGATTACGAATGAAAGTTTATTGGTGAAATAATTTACATGTTATGATTACATAATGGTACACAATCATTATATGAAATGGGTGATCCTGATATATCTTATATGATGTTTTGAGCACGATTATATGTCACGAAAGAACCCGATATTACTTATACGATGGTTTCAGCTTGATTATATCTCATAGGTGATTCTGATATAGATTATATGAATGGTGATCCCCATTATAGATATCAAATTAAATAGTTATGGTCGTCAGCTGTAAGGATATTCCATTATTAATAGTTATATGTATGGATGTATACCATAAGATTAATACATTTATATATGATTTCTTCTAAAGTAACCATCATGTGTTATATATTCTTTCTATTGGTTTTATAGTAGTCTTATGATTACAAAATAATTCAACAATATTATTTAAAAATTACTTACTACATATTAATGGAGAAAATTATTACTTTATTATAAAGTATTCCTGTTTTAAATGTTTTTACAAGAGTAATAGTTATCCTTAATTATATAACCCTTACTGAGATTTTTGATATCATCCCATATTTTGAAATTTTTTTCACCATATCAAAGAGAGAATAGGCTCAAATATGGGATCAAGGAAAAATTATGATTATTAAACATGGAAGAAACCATGTTTCATTTTAAAATACTTTTATTTATGAAACAAATCGATACTGTTGGAAGTTTCCACTTTCGATTTATTTATTTTTCTATGTATTAGTTATGTCATAATTCCCAAAATCTCTTAACTAAAAGGATCCCCTAATGATAATTCTAGTTCAAAAACTCTAGAATAATTTATGTTATGTCTATGGCCTTACAAATAGTTCATAGGATGGATTAGATATCCTTTGAGGTTCAGTTGGATTTAACTGAAATACTTTTGAGTATTTTACATTAAGGTTAAGATGAGAAGATATTGAATTTTAAGATAACCTTTTTTGGTTAATATAAATTATTTCTGTTGAGAATATATTTAAATAGAGGAAATAGGAAAAGCTATAATGGGGAGGCATTGAGGGGAAAAAAACCTCCAAAATCATCATTATGATGTGGTCAGAATTGGAACTAATTAGTTTGTTTCTATAATGGGTTTGTTGGAAAATTCTATATATGGTGGTGGAATCCATGCAAGCTATCATCCAAATCAACTGTAGAAGAATAAGTTGGTTGTGTAACATTTTATGAGGAAACATCCCCCACTATTCAATGGGTCATTTGACCAAGTTGTAGACAATGGATCGATAAATTATCTAGAAAAGGCATTTGATGTAATGTAATGTTAGGAATTTCAAAGGGTATCTCTTTCCATCTAACATTTTGAAGGATAAATTGATCAATTATAGTCATTGGATTTAAATACTAGATAAAAAAAGGATCTCGTTTCCATGGAAAGGGAAATATTTAAGAATATTGTTCTTAAGAAATGTTTCTCTATGGTTGTTCAGAATATAATGGAGAAACAATTAATGTCATTAAAGAAAATTTATTATGATTCAGTTTCCACATATGAAGAATACTTCACAATATTTAATAGTTCCATTCCAAATTTTATTCGGGATGTGGACAGTAAAATTAATTGATTTTACTCTGGATTAATGCAAATTATACAAACAGCTACGTCCTCTAAATAATTTAAATGGGATTAATATGTGTTTTTTTATGTATATAAAGTTGAAATGGAGTTTTCCAACAATTACACTCCACAAAATGGTATGTTTAAGAAATAGTCAATGTGGTAGGAATGGATAACGAATCAACAATGAATTATGAATGTAAGCTTAAAACGTATTTTGGGTGTGGAAAAATATATTTTTTGGTAATGTGTGTACGGATCTAGAAAGTGTTTCTTGTGTGGTAAGTTTGGTCACAAGGTTGATGACTATAAGGAAAAATAGTCCTCAATAGTCAAACAATGTGAAAACACATAGTCTGTCTATAGTAAAATACATTAGCTACAAAGAGTTGGGACATTATGGAGATATGTGTTTAGATTTAGTTTCATAGGGATGAAATATTTATGATCAGAAACAAAAAAGTTTGATCAAAATATAGTTGTTCTACTCGAGTTGATATTGAGATTCCTAGTGAAGTGATTGAAGCACTTGAGAGATTTTTTTTTGAAGGATAACAATATGATCAATGTTTTTGAAACTCCTTCTGAGGTTTTAGTGCTGTGAGAATAAGTTCTTAAGGACATTTCTATGAGTCTTTTTTTGGGTTATATTAATATAGATCTTGGTTTATCGTGATGTACATATTCAAATTTGGGTATGAGTTTTAAGTTATTGATAACCATTCTCTTTAAAGTGGTCAATGATGATTAATATTATTTTTAAGAATATATATCATAATAATGGATATTTATGAAGATGAAAATGTGATTAAATAAATATATCAGGTATATATATCACTTTAAGTTCATAGATAGAAAATTAAATAATTTATTCTAGGAAAAAAAATTTATCAAAAAAGGATTAATCATTTATGTTCTTACTAAGAAACAAATAACATTTTAACAAATCACATATTTATGGGGTTTTATTTGCAAAATTTGTACTGACCATGTTATCTATAACTCTCCATAAAAACATTAGGGTTAGTTTATTATTCAATTTTCATGTTTTCCAACATGGAACCCTAGTATATGTTATCTCAGGTAACCATCGTACTTCAATTAATTTCATTTAATGTAGAAATATTGTTTAATCAATTTCTGATGTGGTATTTTAACAAATGTATTTTGAAAATTCAACCCCAATGATTTTTATCTAAATTTCAAATTTTGATGTAACTTTTAAAGGGGATTAATGTAACATCTTGTGTTTTTTAAAGTAAACATTATGTTCGATTGCATACCTGAAACCCCACATTTAGCATGAATGAAAAACTTATTATTATAATTTAATACGGTAACCTTTAAAATGGTGGGAATGAATGGAATTATCAAAATTATGAAAATATGGATTAAACATTTTTATATAAAGATTCATTGGATACCAAATTAATTATAAATGGAATTATAAACCAGTTGAATAAGAATGGTGTATTGTTTTTTTCGAAAAACTCTTTTAATTCAAATAATTATGTTTAACAAATAATTAAATCACTCTTTTTTTATTATATTTATGACATATAAAATCTATATAATGTTTAAAATTGCACTTATATGTTTTTTAGAAATGATATATTGTCAAATTAAATTTTAGGGATAAAAATACTATTGGTCTAAAAAATCAGTTTTTAGACTTTTTATGGTCCACAAATATTAAATCATGCTTTTGACACTTTTATAAGTTATATTTGAAAAAATAAACTTCTTATTTTTATTCTTTACAAAAAAATTATCTTAAGTTTATTTTTTGGTTATTTATGTTTTATTTTTTGATGAATAGTGAATAATACTACCATGTAGTTAAAAAATGATTTTTTTCATTTGAATTTTTATTATAATTTAAAATGATTTTTTAAAGTCACAATAGATCAATAATACAATTATTAATACAAATTTGGTCATTTGAATTTTTTTATTTTGAAATTAGTTTTAAAAACTTATTGAAATTTTGAACATCACTTTTACCCGTCTTCTCGCCACAGCTAAAATATTACTGCTAAACATAATTGAGCCACATTAATGAATTAAATTTTAAAAAATGGATATAAGTTGTTGTAATGAGTATAAAATTTTTGATTTAATAGGATCAACATATTTTTTATGAATAGTAACTATATTATTTTATTTACTATGGTTAAAGGTGACTTGTGTAATTAAAGGTAAAAATATTGTTATAATAGAATAAAATTACACTAACACTTCTTATAATTCCATTATTTGAGTCTGTTTTGACCAAAATAAACCTTAGGGAAAATTTTATACTTATTAATCCACTTGGGTAAGAATATAATTTTTATCATATTTTATCTAATGATAAGTTAAAAAATAATACTCATATTTTTTAGTAAGTAAATACATTTTAATATAGAGTTATATGGAAGATAAAATTAATTATAAATAATAATTTCAAAGAGATTTTTTATCAACATCATCATAATTTATTTATATTTTTATACATTAAATAATTAAATTAATTATGACACATTAATGAGGCATTAATTGATTTAGTGAAGGAAAGATCAAAAAAATTATATTAATAATATTAAAATAAATAAAATTTTGAACTATTTTATTTCATACATAAATTCTATTAAAGATTCATAAATTTTAAAGATGAGTTGAAGAATTTTTCTCTACGGAATCTTGTTAATTTTTTTAAAGTCATGTAAGGAATGGTTTGAAAATTAACATAATTCATATTTTAAAAATATAAAACATTATATTAAATGATATTAAATTACAAAAAATAAAATATTGTGCTAAAGAGTTGATGAATGTCTATAAATGTCATTAATTACTCATTTATTGGTCGTTAGGCACATTATGTAAAGTATTTTAACATTCAAAGTGTAATTTACATGATAAAAGGGTAACAGTTAAAGGGGTTACAACCAAAAAAAGAAGGAATAAAAAATAGTCAAAAAATCTAATTTTAATTGGATGAACATTTTCTGACACAAAATCATCATTACATACAAATTAATTTTTTTGAGAATATTTGGACTTGAAATGTGATTTACATTAATTTAATACCTTTTATAATTCTAAGATTTTCCCTCTACCTCCTATAAAAGGGAATCCATTAATCTCTATTCCATCCACATCATAAAACTTTTGGATCTTCTAATACCTATCATAACCCCTTATGAGAATCTCTCCACAGATTATCAAAGGCCTTATTTTAGGCATAACACCCTCAATAGTGTTGTTAATGTGTTATGAAAGGTACTCAGCTGAATGAAAGGTAATGTTTTTATTTAACTATATATATTTTATTTATTCTTCAAAATTAATAAAATATTATCTAACCGTGATGAGATATTAACTCGATTATACTCAATATAATGATATTTTTTAATGTTAACATCATTTCCTAAATCCATCTCCACTACCATTTTATGGGAAATGAATTAATTAATCATGTGCACGTGTAAACTACCAGCTCAACAAACCGATATAATTCATTATCCATAAACAACTCTCATGAGTAGTTATAATGATTGAATTAATGTTCATATTCGATATTATTGACATATTAACCATTATATGATAATAAGATATCAATTAATTATTAACTTTCCATAAACATAAAAATGATAATGTCATTCGTGTGATCGTGTGAGCTATCACCTCCACAGACAGACGTAATTCATTTTCCAAAACCATGTCTCGAGAATTGATATAATGATGTAATAAATGTTCATATGTGATAATAATGGAATATTAATCATTATAATATAATAATATATAAATTGTGTAATTATATTCTATTCTCAAAAAAATTATAATGTTGTTCGTGCGTACGTGTGAACTATCACCTCCAGAAAGCGATGTGATTCAGTTTTGTTCACTAAATCTGTTTTATAAGTAATATAATTATATTTCAATGACTAAAATTATATTAATTATGTTTTTAAAATTATTAAAATACAAAATAAAACCTAGCTTCATTGTATAAAAATCAAAGAACAATGGGATGTGTTACTCATGCATACACACAACCAACAATATCCATGATTATAACATTGTTAAATTTTCATTAACATTATTAATATTTCATTAAAAACTATAATTAATATAAAAATCTGATCATTATTTCATGAATGTTATTTTAGAGATGTTGAACTCATGACCCTTTTGACTATTAATGTCATACCGATGTCATTTTGAACTATTGTGCTGAATATCAACAAAATATTAGAAATGAACATATATAATTAAGTAAAAGTTATAACGTTATAACAATTGATATAAAATGAATAATAAATAATAAAAAGTATAAAGTTAATTTAAATAATTAACCTATGTTTTATTATACATGATGATAAAGAACATAAAAGATGAATCAGACTCGAGGTAATTGATATTTTCTCAAACTCTATTCATTGAGCCATTTCTTAATGATATGCACAATTATTATTTTATAATGTTTATATACATCACCTTAGACAATTCATAGCCACATTTTAAATATCTTCATGTTATTTAATTTTTTATTATATCTTTAGGTGGCATATAATTTGGACGTTCAAAGTGGTATGTGACACTTTGAAAAATTTAAGATTTATTTGTAAAATATTAATCTAATTGTCATTATTTCTGAAATATTTTACATATTATATATATTAAATTACCTTAGAGTAATTTTAACTATATTTTTAATTTCATAAATATTTTCAAAAGGAATATTTCTAAATTTTTATTATGTATGTTTTGAAAAATGAAAAAAGGAATGATTTTATCATATACAGTGACAATGAATTCTCCGTCATAATGAATGTTGTTTGATATTTAGATTACTCAACAATCCATAATGTTATAAAGTAAAACTAAACCACTTATTCCATTCTATGTGTAATTTGTTATTGAAAACTATTTTTTAAATTAAATAATTATTTCAACATCTTGAAAGGATTTCTTTGATTGAAAATGAAATATTAGAAGTAAAATAATATAGGTGGTATGAATATGTTGTTTTATATGAGAATTATATGAAATTGGGAGAAAAATATAACTTATATGAAGGGTTGATCCCCCTTATAATTCATGGGAGATCCCAATGCAGTTTATACAATGGTGTGACCACCATTATAGCACACAGATGAGCCTGATATATCATTTATAAAGGGTGATACCAATTACAAATCTCTAATTCATTAGGTATGGAAGTTAGGTTATATGGATATTCCATTTTAAGAGTAATATGTGTTTAAACCAACAACATTGTTATTACATTTAAGTATGATTTTGTCTCATGTATCCTTTATGTTTTATATATTCTTTCTATAGGTTTTATGGTAATATTATGATTACAAAAATTCTATTAAATGTTTATTAGAATGTATTTTCACCATCTTAATGATGGAAAATATTACTTTATGATAAATTATTCACATTTTACATGTTTTCAGAAGACAAACATTTTTTCTTCTTTATATAACCCTTATTGAGCTTTTTGTGCTCATCCCATGCTTTGAAATTTGTTTCATTATATTTAAAGGAGAATAGAGTCAAGGATAGGATTATGGAAACGTTATCACGATTAAACATGAAAGAAACGATGATTCTTTTTAAAAAAATTCATTTAGTAATGAAATGGATATAGATAGAATTTTATACTTTCTATTTCCTTGGATTGGTTATATAGGAGTTATGGTATACTTCTCTAATTCTCAAAAATAAAAATATCCTCTAACGATAATTCCAGTTCGAAAACACTAGAATAAATTATTTTAACATTGGGGCCTTATATTTGGTGTCATAATATTAATTAGATGACATTATTTGTTATGAAGGTGTTTGTTTCATGGCCATTGAGTATTTCACATTATGTTTAAGTTGTAATGATGTGGTATTTAACGATAACATTATTGATTAATCTAAATTATGTCTGTTTAGAATAGTTCTATATAGAGGAAATAGGAAAGTTATAATGGGATGGAATCGAGGGGAAAAACCTTACAAATTAAGATCATGAGGTGGTCATATTTAGAATAGAATATTTTGTAGTTGTGATGGATCATCTGACATAGGTTATAAATGGGGGTGGAATCCATGCATGAGGTCATCCATATCAACCACATAGGAATATATCAGTAGTAAAACATTTTATGAGGTAAATAACCACATCATTGAATGAGTCATCTAACCTAGTTATAGATGAAGGATAAATCAATTACATGGATAATATATTTGATGTAATGGTTTTTTAATAACTCCAAATTGAAACTCTTTCGATATATCATTTTGAAGGTAAATCTGATTAATAGTGGTCAATGGTTAAAAATATTAGTGAAATTAATGATCTATTTTCCATGGAATTGGAAGTATTTAAGGATATTTTCCTTAAGATATGTTTCCCTAAGGATTCTTCCGAATAAAATAGAGAATCCATTATTCGCATTAAATTAAAATTGTGATGATTTGGTTTCTGTATATGAAATAAACTTCACAATATTGGACTAGTATGATTATGATTTTATTCGAAACATGGACAATATTATTAATTGATTTTAATCATTACTAAATCAAATTATATGAAAAGTTATTTCCTCTCAATAATTTACATGTTTTTGAAATGTGGTTCATTATATATAAAATGATGAAATGAAGTTTCAGACACAAACATGGCACAACATTATAAGAGTAAGAAACAGTCATGGTGGAATAAAATTTATAGGGAACCAACTAAGAAATATAGATATAAGACAATAAAATATTACATGTGTGGTAAAATATAAAATGGGTCATGTATGTCAGGATCTAAAACATGTTACTCAGGTGTTAATTTTTATCACAAGGTTCGTCACATTAATAAAAAAAGATTAAATAGTCAAATAATGAGATAACATATAACCAGTCTATTGTAATATTATTTATCATAAAATATTTGGGACATTATGAAAATATTATTCATGACTTAGTTACACTATGAGAAAATAATTACGATTAGAATTAAAAAGGTTCTGTAATTGTTTTTCTTCTACAACAATTAATATTGGGACACCATGTCATGTAATGGAATCTCTTGAGTTCTTGTTATTTTTTGAAGGATAGCCAAAAGTTCAAGGTTTTTGACACACCATCTGTTGTTTTATGTGATGTTATAAAATGTTATTAAGGGCCTTTTTAGTAGATTTTATATTAGGTTATGTTTATGTATGTTTCAGATTAATGTGATGTTCCCCTTCACTTTTGGATATCAGTAATAAGGAACTGATAAAAATTGAGGTTTATGTGTTCTTTGATAAATAATTTTTTATTTAGAAATTTAGGTATTTATATCATAATAATATATTTTAAGAGGATTAACTTTTGATTATATAAAAATATCAACAGTTTACATATCCTTATGTTCATATATGGAAAATTAATTCCTAAAATCTACAAAAATTACATTGAATAAAAAGGTTATTTATTTTTTTTATAACTAAGACACTAATTAATATTTAACATTTCTCTGATTTATGGTTTTTCATTGTTATATTTATCTTTAACATGTTCGTTATAGCACTCCATTGAAACTTTATTGTCAATATTTCTTCAATGTAAAAGTTTTCCTACATAGAACCCTGGTATGTGTTATCTCAGGTGACCATTATACATCTATTAATTTTTTTAATGTATACATATTATTAATCATTTTTTGGTGTGGTATTTCAACAAAGCTATTTTGAAAAGTCAAACCCTTGGTTTTTCATCCTGAGTTCAAATTTTGATGACACAATTTAATAAAGGGTGGAGAATGTAACTTCTTGAGTTTTTAAATGGAAAAGAAATGTTCAATTGAGATCATGATACACCACAATTAGCATAAAAGAAAAATTTATTATTTTTATTCAATATGATAGACCATAGAATAATTGGAAACAAAAGGATTTATTGAATTACGAATATATTATTTAAACATGATTATATAATGAATCATTTGATACTGAATTAATTATAATTGGAACGAAAAACCAGTTGAATATGAAGGATGTGTTTTATTGAAGAACTAGTTAAATTAAAATAATTGTGTTTATAATATAATAAAATAAACCTTTTTGTATTATATTAATGAAATATAAAATAATTATAATTTTTGAAATCTTTTTTTAAGTTTTCAAGACCTAATATAGAAATATATTCAATTTTATAGATGAGAGGAGTATTTTAAAAAAAAATATAGTTTTAATACATTTTAAGGCTCACCTATTTTATATATAGTTTTTGAAACTTTTATAAGTTCTATTTTACCATATAAACTTCTTATTTTTAATCAGTACAACAAAATCAGTTTATAGTGATTTTTTTTATTTTTTAAAAATGTTTATTTTTTTGATGAATAATGAAAAATACTGCATTGTCGCTAAAAATGATTTTTCATTTAAATACTTAATATAATTTTAACTAATTTTTAAAGTCCCAAAAGATCCATAATACATTTATTAATCCCATTTAGGTTTTTGGTAAAATTTTTATATTGAAATTATATGTAAAAACATATTGAAATTTTGAACATCTCTTCTACCTGCCTTCTAGCCACACCTGTGAGATTAGTGCTAATATTAATTTATCCACTTTCATGAATTGCATATTGAAAAATGTTTATTAATTGTTTTAATCACTAATAAAATTATGATATGATAATATCCATATAATGTTTGATGAATAGTAACATTAGTATTTTATTTTTGACAACTAAGGTTAAATCAACTAATTAAAGGTAAAACTAATATTATAATTATAATAAATTACATTAAAACTTGTAATAATTTTATTATATGAGTTTTTTCGACCAATATAAACCTTAGGCCAAAATTATAGCCTTTTTAAGAATCTTTGGGTAAGAATATAACATTTATTGTGTTTTATTTAAATATAAGATAAAAATTTCAGACTCATATTTTAATAAGTAAATCACTATTAATATATGGTGATATAGAAGATACATTAGACTAAAAATAATAATTTTAATGATATAATATTTATCTACATCAAGATAATTTTTTTATAATTATTTTAAATTAAATAATAAAATTTAATTTTGACACAATGATGTAGTAATAGATTTATTAAATCAAGAATCTAATAGATGATATGAATAATATTAAAATAAATATTATTTTACCTGTTTAATGAAATTAAATAATTTTATGGAAGCATTTGACATGTCAGGTATGTGTTAATGTAGTTTTATATGTATTTAATAATGTTTTTATGATTTTTTAAAAAATGTATAATGAGTAGAGTCAAAATGGACATTATTCATATTTTACAATATAAAATATTTTATTAATTGATATGAAATTTTTAAAAACATGGATTTGCAGAAAAATTTGTGATTTTTCAAAAACATTCTTTAATGACTCATTAGTTTGTCTTTTGGAATATTATTGTAAATATTTAAACTGTAAAGTGTAAATTACTAGATACATACTATGAGTTAAAAGGGTTTAAAACTAAAAGACAAGGATTAAAAAATAGTCAAACATTTTCTAACATTAATTTTAAAACATATTTTTCACCAAAAATAATCTTATATAAGAAATAATTCATTATTTTACCTTTTTTATTTGAATATTAATTTAAATTATTTTTGTTATTTTTGATAATTTCAAGAGTTACCCTCCTCTCTTCTATAAAAGGGAATCCATTCATCTATATTCCATATACCACAAAAACATTTTTGTTCTGACAATAACTCCCCAAAACCCATCCTAGTATCCTTTCAAACATTATTTATCCATTATTTTAGGCATTAAACCATCCTTACTAGTGTTAATATGTTAAGAAAGGTGATCATCCAAAGGAAATGTAATGTTATTATTTCAGTGTTTCTATTTTATTTCCTATAGAACATCCTTCAAATTACATCCAAACATAATGATATAAAAAATAAAGTATCCTGAATATTATGATATAAAATTATGTTAATATCATATGATAAGTATTTCTATAACTCCATCAAATGGGAAAGGAAGTAATCATTCGTTTGTACGTGTGAAGTATCACCTCAATGAATAAATATAATTCATTTTCCATAACAATCTCTCATGGATAATTTAAATTATGAAATTAAAGTTTTTATATGGTATTACTAACATATTAATAATTATAAGATATAAATATAACAATAACATTTACACTTTCTATATACATAAAAATGATAGGTTCGTTCGTGCGTAAGTGAGAACTGTCACATCCACGAACCGATATAACATTTTTTCCATAACTATCTCACATGAATTGTTATAGTGATAAAATTAATGTTTATATATGATATTAATTACATATTAATCATTATAATATAATAATATATCAATTATGTTCTTACCTTCCGTGATTATAAAAATGATAATGTTGTTCATGCATACATGTGAATTATCACCTCCATTAAGGGATGCGATTCATTTTTATTCATTACATAACTTTTATGATATATATAAGTATATTTAAATTATTAATATAATATTAATCATATTATGAAAACATTATAAATTAAAAATAATAATTATCTTTTTTCCATAATGATCAACGATAATGGTCAACATTACCCATGCGTACGTACGACCTACCCCCTCCATTATTATAACTTTATTCATTTTCCATTACCATAATTAATAGATTAATTTAAAATTATAAATAATTTATTAAATTGATAATCCTATCTTTAATTTTATTCTTGATAAAATGGAGACATGTCCATATTTATTATTTATATGATACAAATGTCAATTCGATCTTAAGTACAGATTATCAAGAAAATGTCTGACATAAATATAAATTATTATATTAAAGTTATAACATGGTAATTAGTGATATAAATTGGATAGTAAAAATTAATAAGGTTATCAATAATGTAAATAATTAACCTAATTTTATTATTCAGGAAAATAAAGAACATATGTGACGAATCAGAATTGAGGTAAGGGATTTAATCTAAAATACCTTTCATTGAAATATTTCTTAATAATATGCATCTTTATTATTCTATAAACTATATATGAGGAACCTTTGATGATTCATATACATAATTTTTATACCCTCACTTAATTTAATGTTTTATTAAATCTTCATGTGGATTATTATTTAAATGTTTGAAGTGGTATGGGATGCTTTGAATAATTAATGATTTAAATGTCAGATATTTTTTCCATCTAAAAAATATTGATATATTTTAGTGTTTATATAGAAAATTACTGATTTTAGGAAATTTATCTATATTTTTAATTTCATTAAAATTTCTTAAAAAAATATTTTTACATGTTTTATATAGATTTTATGAAAAATGTCAAGAGGAATCATTTTAACAAATATGGCGATAATGACTTCGCTACCACTGTGATTGGTATTTGATATTTGTCTTCCTCAAAAATCCTTAATGTTTTCAAAAGGAAAATGAATCACTTATTTCATTTTATGGGTAATTTGGTATTGAAAATGGATTTTAAAATGAAATTATTATTTCAATATCTTTAAATTATTTATTTTGTTATAAATGAAATTTTATAAGTGATATTTTTTTAGTTATGATTTGTAATGTTAATTGGGAATTATATGAAACAAGTGAGCCTCATACATGTTATATGATGGGTTGGGGCCCATTATAGCTCATTAGTGAACTTGATACATCTTATATGGATGTTTGAGCCCCATTATATCTCATGGGTGAACTTGGTGTACCTTATAAAAAAGGTGATCCCCATTATAGATCTCTAATTTATTTGGTACGGACATCAGACATATGGATATTTAATTTGTAAGAGTGATATGTGTGGAATTAAAATGCAATGTTATTTTATATAAGTATTATTAAGTATATTGTGACCTTTATATGTTATATATGATTTCTATGAGTTTTATAGTAATAATATGATTACAAAAATAAAATGAAAATTCTTTAGAATGTATTTAAAACTACTTAAATGTAAAATAATTTACTTTATGATAAAGAATTCATGTTTTTTATTTCTTCACGATAATAATAGTTTTCCTTCATTATGTAACCACTATTAATCGGTTTCTGCTCATCCCATGTTTTGAAATTTTATTCATAGGATATAAAAGAGAATATGGTCAAAAATTTGATTAAGGAAAAGATATGGTGATTAAACATGAAAGAAACTACATTTCATTTTAAAAGTTTTTTTATGTATGAAATTGATATTGTTGGAAGTTTCCACATTGTATTTATTTGGTTATTTATGTATGAGTTATGCCATAATTCATTAAATCTATACAATGAAAAGATCCTATAAAGATAATTTTTTCTCAAAACCCATATATTATGTTATGGTAAAGATGTGGCCTCACATTTGTTATTATATAATGGTTTAGATAACTTATGAGTTTAGGATAGTGTTAATATCATGACCATAGAGGATTTTTAATTATGTTTATGTTGGTATAATGTAGAATATTATGTTTACATTATTCATTCATATAAACTATATTTGTTTATAATATATTTTCATAAATGAAATAGGAAATCTGTAATGGGAAGCCATTGAGAGGAAGACAACCTTCCATGTTAACATCATGAGGTATTCAGAATCGAAATTGGATAGTTAGTTATTTTTTTGGTTAAGTTGAAACAGGGTATAAATGGTGCTGAAATCCATGCATGAGACCATTCATATCAACCACTAATGAATATTTCAGTAGTGGAACATTTTATGAGGAAACATTAACCATATTTAAAGGGATTATATAACTCAATGGTAGATGAAATATAGATCTATTCCATAGAGAAGATATTTGATGTAATGGGGAGTTAGAAACGTCAAAAGTTAACTCCTTCCAATTATTCATTTAAATGTGAAGCTTCTCTATGGGGGTAATTGGATAAGAATACTCAGGAGAATGTTTTTTTTATGGAATGTTAATATTTTAATGATATTTTTAATGATATATTTTCCCCAATATTGTTTAGCATAGGTTGGAGAAAAAATTCAGGGAATTAAAATGAAATGACGATGATTGGGTTGAGGCGTGTGAATAGAAATTTACAATATTTTCAAGGTATGTTTTAGATTTTGATATAGACATTGATATTAAAAAAATATTTTCCTCTAGATTAAAATGGATTATATGAAGAGATTTATCCTCTTATTAATTTAAATATTATAAAAAGATTGTTTATTGTTCCAAGAAAGTTGAAATGGAGTTTTCCCACACATACATGCCATAAAATTATTAGAGTATGAGTTAGTCATGGTTGATGGAAATAGAGAAGAAACCAACTAATAATTATAAAATAAAGTTTAAAAATAATTCCATTTGTGGTGAAATAATATTTTGATAATATAGGTCAACATCTAGAAACTATTACTGTTATAGTAAGTTTGGTCACAAGATTCGTGTCTATAAGGAAAATGGTCTTGAATACTACAATAAAGAGATAAAATATAGATAGTCTAAGGTAATATGATTTAGATGAAAAGATAAGGTTAATTATGAAAATATGTTTTTAGAGTTAGTTACACTGGGAAACAAATTTTGAGATAAAAAACATGATGTGTCAGGAAAATATTTTTCTTCTACTACAGTTGAAGTTGAGTAATCTAGTGAAGTAATGGAAACTCTTGGGAGGGAGGTATTTTTTGAAGGAACATGGTAAGTCCATTACTTTAGAAGCACTATCAGAGATATTATGTGAGGTGATAATATGTTATTAAGGACCTTTCTAGGAGATGTTTTTTTGTTATGATTATTTATTATTATTTTTTAAAGGGAAGTATGCCTTAAATTTTAGATATGATTGGTATGGTACTGATAACCATTGAGGTTTGTGTGATCTTGGATGAATAAAGTTATTTTTAGTAATACATATCATAATTAAGGATTTTTATGAGGATGAACATGGGATTATATAAATATATAAAGTAATTATATCATCATTTTTTCACAGATAGTAAAGTAATTCCTAAACTCAAGGAAAATTACTTTAAATAAAAAATTTTATTCATTTTTTTCATTCTATGAACCCAATGGAATTTTAACCAATAACATATTTATGGTTTTTCGATTGATAACATTTCCATGACCAAGTTATCTATAAATATCCATAAGAACATGATGGTTAGTAATTCATTATTGTCCATGTTTTTTTATGGGTAACCTTAATATGGGTTATCTTGGGTGACCATCATAATTTATTTTATTTCTCTTAAATTATAAGTATTATTAATACTTTTTCAAATGTGGGATTTCAACAAATATATTCTTGAAAATTCAAAACCCTAGTTTTTATATCGAGTTCATTATTCGATGAATTAGTTTAATAAATGGTGGTAAAATATAACATCATGAATTTTTAAAAGGAAACAATATGTTTGATAACATACATGATACACCACATTTATCTTAAATAAACTACTCAATATTATTATTTAATATGGTAGCTGTTAAAAACAGATTTAATTTAGACGATTAACTAAATTATGAAAATATGGTTTACACATATATCTATAATTATTCATTGGATACCAAATTAGTTTGAAATGGAAATAAAAACCAAATGAATAAAAATGATGCGTTTTTTATGAAGAACAATTAAAATATGAATAATTGTGTTTATAAAAAAACAAATCATATTGGATTATATTAATAAAATAAAATTTCTATAAAATTTTTAAAAATCATTTATATATTTTTGAGACATTATATAAGAACAAATTTAATTTTATCGAAAAAATGAGTATTTTTATATAAATACCCTTTCAATGACTTTTTATGGTGCATATATTTTAAATATAATATTGGAAATGCATATATGTTCTATTTTATAAAATAATCAAATTACTTGTAATTGGGGTAACAAAATTATCTTAGGTTTATTTTTTGTTTTTTTGAAGAGTTCCATTTTTAGATGAATATTGAAAAATACTACATTGTAATTAAGAAATGATTTCTCATTTAAATAATTATTATACATTAAAATGAATTTTAAAATAAGAAATATATCGATAATACAACTATTAATTCTATGTATGACATTGGAAAATTTTTTATATTGAAATTAAATCTAAAAACATATGGAAATCTTGAAAGTCTCTTTTACTAGCCTTCCCCCCACACCTGCGAGATTAGTGTTCAATATAATTTTGATACTTCTATGAAATTAAATTTTTTAAAAATTGATATATATGGTTGTAATTTGTAATAAAATAACTATATAATAAGTTCAACTTAATTTTTTTTGAATATTATCTTTAGAATTTAATTTACAATGGTAGACTATAAGTCGAGTAATTAAAGGTAAAAATATTATTATAATAATACAAAATTACCCTAACACCAGTCATAATTTCATTTATTGATTGGGTTTCGACCCAATAAAATCATAGTCCAAAGTTACAACCCTTTAAATCCACTTTTGCATGAAAAAGACATTTATTAAATGTTATTTAAGGATACGTTAAAAATATCATACTCAATTTTTTTAATATGTAAATCATTTTAATATAGTGTTATATTGAAGATAAATTCTCTTATAATTTGTAGTTCGAAAGATAAAATAATTATCTACATCATGATATTTTATTTATAATATTTAGTTATTATATATTAAATTTAATTTTTACACAATGATAATGGAGTGATATATTTATTAATGAAAGAATTGAATATGTTATAATAATAATATTAAATTAAATATAATATGAAATATTTTTTCCATATAAAAATTTTATATAAGAATGTAAAATTTTATAAATGAGTTAAATTTTTTTTAAAAGGAATCATGTTGTAATGAATTTTTTGAATTTCATGTAGTGAATAGTGCCAAAATTGACATAATTCATATTCTAAAATATAAAATATTTTATTAATTGGTATAAAATATATAAAATAAAGGTTTTAGTAAAATATTTGGGATAATTGTAAAACATTCATTATATACTCATTCATTTGATGTTTGTAATGTAATGAAAATTATTTAAACTCTTAATGTGTAATTACATGATAATCTGGAAATAGTTAATAGGGTTTTAAAACAAGACAAGGATTTAAAATAGTTAGAACACATATATTTTTAATTGGATGAAGGTTATTTGACCAAAAATAAAAATATATTCAAAATAGATCTTTTTTGGGTTCATTTTTATTTGAAATGCAATTTAATTTTTAGTTCATTTAATAATTCCAAGAGTTCCCCTCCCTTCTCCTATAAAGGGGAACCCATTCATCTCCATAAAAATAAAAAAAATAATTTTTATGTAGGCACGCCCATCCTAAGACACTTCCTATATTTCCTCCCCAAATTATTAGGGCCTCATGTTAGGCATAACACCCAATTTATAGGTGTAAAAGTGTAATGAACTGTGATCATCTGAAAGAAAGGTAATGTTTTTATTTAAGTGTTTCTATTTCATTTATTATTCCACTTCATTCAAATATTATCCAACCATGATGAGATAACAACAACAGTATCATAAATATAATATGATTTTATTTTGTTAATACCATCACCTAAATACATATACACTTCTATAAAGAGGAAAATGAATTAATCATATGTGCGTACGTGTGAACTGTCACCTCCGTGAAACAATATAATTCATTATCCATAACTGTATCTCATATATAGTTATAATGAGGGGAAAAAATTTTATATGTGATATTCATGACATAATAATAATTATAGGATAATAATATATCAATTACGTTTTTACTATCCATGAACATAAAAATGATAACGTCATTTGTGCAGACATGTGATTTATCACCCCCACAAATTGATATAATTAATTTTTCATAACGTCTATCAGGACTAGTTAAAATGATGTAATTAATTTCTATATGTTATATTAATGACATATTAATAACTATAATACAATATTATATCAATTATGTTTTTAGATTCCATGCACATAAAAATGATAATGTCATTCGTGCGTACATGTGTACTATTACCTCCACGATGCGATGTGATTTATTTTTATTAAATACACGAGTTTTATGATATATATAAGTTTATTTAAAATATTAATTTTATAATAATGATTTTATGATAATTATTTACGGATAAAATAATAATTACCTTCTTTCCATAATGATCAATGAAAAATGTAAAACGTTACTCATGCGTGTGTATAACGAACCATCTCCATGATTATAATATTGTTCATTTTTCATTACCATAAACAATGGTTTGATTTAAAATTATTATTAGGTAAAAAATATACCATTATTTCATGAATATTATTGTTCATATGTTGTACTCCTGCCATTTTTACAATTAACATAATAGCAATGACATTTTGAACTCAAGTACCAACAAATGTCTGACTTGAAAAAAATAATTAAGTAAATGTAATAACATGATAATAAGTGGTATAAAATTAACAATAAAAATGGAAAATGTTATAAGGAAATTAAATAATTAATATATGTTTATTATTAAGGATAATAAAGAATCGTGTGATGAATCAGATTTGAGGTATGGGATTTCATCTTAAACACTTTTTGTTGAGGAATTTCTTAATCATATGCACCATTATTCTTTTATAAACTGTATGTAGAGACCCTTTGAAAATTAATATTTATATTTCATATATAATCACGTTATTTAATATTTTTAAATTTTCATGTGTCTTGTTATTTTAATGTTCAATGTTTTATGGGACGTGTTGAATGATTAAAAATTTATCTATCAATTTTTTCTTCAAAATCAACATTTTTGATATATATTAATTATTATATAGATATTAGTGGATTTTATATAAATTATATATATATATATTGAATTTAATGATAAAACAATTAAAAATAAATATTTTTACATAAGTTATATAGATATTTTGAAAAATGAAAAAAGAAATGGTTTTTAACAAATATCATGACAATGACTTCTTCGCCATCATGTCCATAATTTGATATTTTTTCCTATTAATGTCATACTATTTTGAAACGAAAAAAAATCACTTACACCCTTTTCATTGAATTTTTTTATTCCAAATTGTTTTTGAAATTGAATTATTATTTCATTATGTTGAATTTATTTTGTTGATTGAAAATTAAATTTTATGTCTAATTTTTTTTTAT
This sequence comes from Viscum album, assembly GCA_963277665.1. Classification (NCBI taxonomy): domain Eukaryota; kingdom Viridiplantae; phylum Streptophyta; class Magnoliopsida; order Santalales; family Viscaceae; genus Viscum; species Viscum album. The sequence goes on from OY728140.1 coordinate 663,081,311, forward strand.
GCGTAATGATTATGTAATGGTATATGATCATTATTTGAAATGAGTGAGGCCAATACATATTATATAGACAGTTGATCCCCACAATAGCTCACTAGTGATCACGATATAGTTTATATGTAGGGTCGAGCGCCATTATAGCTCATAAGTGAGCATGGTATAACTTATATTAAGCGTGATCTTGAAGATAGTTCTCCAATTCATTGGGAATGAATGTAGGCCATATGGATAATCTATATGTAATTGTGATATTTGTAGAAGTCGACCACAAGGTCAGTCTATTTATGTAGGATTATGTCTCATGTTACCTTTATATGTTTTATATACATTCTATGGGTTTTTTGTTAATATTTTTAATTTAAAAAGGGTAAGAAATGTTTTTTATAATTTTCATACTAATTAAAGTAGAAAAATATTATGTTATCATTAAGTATACATGTATTACATGTTTTCACGGGACTAATAGTTTTTCATCACTGTGTATCCTTTAAGGAAATTTTTTGCTATCATCCAATGTTTTGAATTTTTTTAAAAAGGATTTGAGTGAGATTTGATTCACTTATGATATAAAGGAAATGTTTTGATGACTAAACATGAAAAAAGACATGTTTCCTTTTAAAAGTTTTCTATTAATAAATTAAATAGATATAGTTGGAAGTGTACACTTTGTATTTTTTTGTATGTGTCAGGGCCTTATTTTCTAAATATCTAAACTGAAAATATCCTCAATTGTTAATTCAAATAAAAAAACTCTAGAATAAATAATGTTAATGATGAGGCCTTACAATAATTATCCTACAATTAGTTATAAAAAAATTTATTACATACTAATCTGTAAGACCACATCATTTTTATAGTTTAATTATAATTCAAATATATGAGAAAATTCCTCAAAACTCATACAAGAATAGAGTGCATATTATTAAAATAATACACACATTCACATATGATACAAGGATAACTCATATAAGCATACAACTAGTTATTTATAATTATTACCAGTTCAGTAATACATGTGGACATGCTCTTATAAACATAAGAACACCATGATTAAAACAAATCTTGTTAGGATCATCTAGGATTAGAAATTCTCCAAAATTGATGATAAAATAAACACATAGGAAATGGTGAAAGATGGGAACCATATTTAAAAAATGTGAAAATTAAAATCCCACATAGTATTGTAAAATATCATTTATGTACTGAATTTATAAAACAAATAATTTGGACATTGGATTATAATCATCATTTCCTTTTAAAAATAATGGAAAATAGTAACAATGAAAAAGTGAAATAGTCATTGTAATTAATTACATGTTCCCATATAGAGATATGTATTATGTATTTCTTAATTAAATTCTCAATTATAAAAATAATATACAATTTGTTATACTTATGATGCTTATAAAAATAATTTCTAATATTATGTGGACTTTCTATAAGAATACTAATTATTTAATAATTTAATATCACTAAAGATACTAGAAAGTAATAAATTTTGTGTTAGTATTATTAATACAATATATAACACAAGAATCAGTAAAAAATTATATGTCTATAGATTGAAAAAATAAGTAGAATAATATAATTAAAAATAATAATTATTTATCAATGTATGTCTGCCCATAAATCCCTCTAACCCATATTGGAAGAAATCATAACTCATGGGGTGTTCTAGAGACAATTATCTGTGATGGTGACGATGGAAGGACAAGCTCCTTCGATAGAGGTATAGGATGGGCTATGAAAGCATATAGGGATATGTATTGGTGCATGTATTCATAGGCAAGGTGGACCACAACCCACATGTAAGGGTGTCCAGTTATTTCTTTTGTATTGATGAGGTCTGTGTTTATTTTATATTAGGGAATGCAACACCAAAAAGTGTTGATTTTACATTTGTATAAGAGTTTATTATTTACTGGACTTAAAAAATTATTATAATATTAAGAACATTCGTTCAAATCCTCGATGAACATTCAATCATTCTATGTTTTAATCATCATCCCATCCTCCCTCCCCCTAATAATAATCTTCTTCTCCTATAATATATAGCAATTGTTTCTTTAAAAAATTCTGTGTATCACTATCTTTATCCATCACACGAATAAAATAGGAATATATACTTAAAAATATTAATCCACTAAGTATTTATTTATGATGTAGATGAAAAAATGAACCACGATATATCCATTATAGGTCATGGTCCAGGTTATAAGAAACCTCAAATCACAATACATAATCCTTGACTCTTGAATATTCATTGAAGACAGTATTCATAAATGCATATTCATGTATATGTTTTTCAAAAAATGAAACTAGGATTTCTATGTCACCAAAAAACCAATCAATTTTGAAACAAACTTGTTCATCAGGTTAAGGGTACATAAAGGAGTGGTTTTTGACACATCGATTAGGAAATATTAGGACATAGAATACTATATTTATTTCAATGACCATATACTAAAAAATCATTGATTCCATATGAAGTGGTTGTAATAATTTTTTTCACAAATATATATATATATATATATATATATATATTCAGGACAAAGGGAACTCGATTAATCAATACCAATCTAAAATATATCCCTTATTTTCCCTCTCTTCTGGTTCAATCATCCAAATCAAGCTGGTAGAAGGGTACTTATATCTCTTGGTCCAAGCAACCTAAATAGTCAGAATCCTTATTTTTTTCAACTAATTTGGAAAAGGATTTCATTTAGAAACTATTATAGGTTTGTAATATTTTATAAAAATTGTTTTATTTCATTTTTAAATCCCAATTTTATAAGGGTAAATAGCTCTATTTAAATGTTATCATATATAATTACTAGACTATGTAATGTTATATATATCTATATAATTTTCAACATAAATGAATATTTATTATATAATTATATACGTGAGTATATATATATATATATTAGTTTAAAATATTCAAGTCTATATAATTTTCAAACCAATATTTATGCAACCGATGAGTATTATTTTTCAACGTAATAAGAGTTATTATGTTCCTTTTAAAAATATCTGATTATATATATATATATATATATTTACACAGACACACAGACACACACACACACACAAAGATATATATATACATTCAACTATAATTTAATAATTCAAATTAATTTTATGTCATGTATAGAAAATTATGTATTATATTACATAAGTTGATAGTTTAAACAATGATTATACCAGGATAAAATGATTTAACAAGGATATTTCATTTTATAATGTATTTAGAGTAACATAGCTTGTTTAAAAAATTATATGTTAGGAGTGTAATTACTTTTTGAAGAAATTAACTTATGACTTCTTATGAAAAAAAATACAATAGTTTTAAAAGTATGGTTTTATTTATGGAATAGTAAATTAAAATTTATATTTGTCACTATGAAAGATTTATACCTTCATTATATTTATATAAAGACATTATGTTTTCAAACTCCTTTGAAAATGGTAATCATATTTCTTTTTTCACAGATCAATTTTATATTGTAGAAATTTCAAATAAAATCGATTTTTTACAAGTTCATGAATGAAAGTTTAAATAAATTGATTTTAATCATTCCTTCAATAACATCACATTCATGTATTCTGAGATTATTTTTCTTAATAATTTTTTTCACGAGATTAAGAAAATTATATCCAATGGAAATACACAGAAACCCACAAACACACACACACACAAATATATATATATATATATATATATAATTATATGAAAGTAATAATAAATTGTCTTGTTTTTAATGAATAACAACTTTATATATATATATATATATTACCATATTCCCATAATGTTTTATAAAAACTCATCACATGGAAATTTTAATCATTACAGGTATCTAGGCAGTGAACCTAATACTTCAATATGTCTATTCAGTTGTTATCCTTCAATGTTCCAAGTTTCCCTATGGGTTTTTCCCGATCTTGAAATATATGTTCTATACGGACCAATGAATTATATTATTATGTGTTTTCAAATTTATTACATTTGGAAATGTAATTTTAAAAATTATATATTCTAAGAATATGTATTTTCCAAGGTGTTAAATTTTGAATAGTGTTTTCAAAATAATGTTTTTCAAAAAATAATAATTTTAAAACATATTAGTTTCTTAATAATGTATGAAATGATGTTTTCGAAAAAAATCAATAATTTTTTCACTGGGATTTCCTTAAAAATCCTTATTGAGAAATTATTCTTACGTAATTTTATTCATGATCATTTAGAAATTTCAATGAGTATAGCTTTGATAAGGAAATATAGTGTGGAAAGTAAAATAACTATCTATTTACTTGTACTCAAATTATCTGTAACCATAGTCCTTTCTTCCAAATCCTATACCAGAAACGGTTTTCAAATATATAATGGATGTTATGTTTTTTTTTTCAATTATAATTTTTTTTATAGTAATATTTTATACCAGATCTGGAAGTGCGGGTCTCAGGTCATTACATGTGGAATCATAGGAAGGCTTTATATAACCTTGAATATTACACTATTTTATTTTAAAATCAATTTGGTTTTAAGATTATAACTCTAGTAAATCCCGTACTCAATATTTTTACAGTTAAGGATCAATAATAAAATGGAAGGAAAAATATCCCAAACAACTCTATTCTCTCCTTCAGCGGATCTCATTTCATGTATAATCATGAATTCAAGCCCAGAAGATATCAAAATCGTTATAAACCTTCAATTCACACTCAAAAACTATAATAGGCATGTATTAAAACTAATATTAATTTTTTATTTCTAGGATCAATATTTTTAAATGAAATATAATCTCTTATTCTTGAATTTCATACTGTAATATGCGTGGAAAGTATTACTATGGAGTTTTTGAATTTTCTACCCTATATATGGAATATAGATCACTCATCCATTTTGAAAGAGATACATAATAGGGTGAACACTGTGTATAATAAATTAATGAAATCATAAATTTATGTATCTTTGAAAGTATCAAAGTAAATTTCGAATCCTTTGAGGGAAACTAAATGAGTTATTTAAAAAAAATATCGTTCACATGGAAGTCTAAAAATTATATATATATAATAATTCATCTTTACATAATTATATATTTAATCATCAATTTGGCCAAAATATTAAAATTTTAATCTATAAGGATGAAATATTATATTTTAAAATCTAATGATGTGCCATTAGAGTTCATAGACTCTTTCTCAAGGAAAAAGATTACAATATTGAACACCTTATTACAAGCATGAGTTTTTCAATGATATTTTTTGAATATAATTTCCCTTTTTGGTGATTTTAATAATGATATTTGATAGGGATTAATAAAATCATTATTTAAGGTTTTGGAATCAAGACATTGATTGGGAATTAATCAAGAGGTTGAAATTCAATGGGGGCATAAATGTAACAACACATCCATTTTTAGCATGTAATTATCATTTAAATATATGTGACAAGTCATGAAAACTCAAACCTGAACATAGAACATTTTTCTAAATATAATTCACACACTAAAAAATGATACAAGGAAACCTTAGTTCATAGAAGTATTCAACTAGTTAGTAAAAAATGATAGAATCATCAGTAATATATCTGGGTGGACAACTATTATCATAATAACTACGTGTTTAGAACCCATCTCTCTAAGATCATTCATGAGTAAAAAATCTTCAAAAGAAAATATAGTAAGAACCCATTGAAATAGGCGAAGCATAATAATTATCATTAAAATAAGAAAATTATATAAATATATAGTATTGTAAAATGATATTGATCTTAGGAATTTATTGCATAATTAATTGGGACTTTGGATTACAGTTGATGCTTCCTTTTAAAAATAAAGGATAATTGTAATAGTTTAATATATATATAGATTTATTAAAAATTTATATATTACAATATAGAGATATATATGATCCAATTTAGAATGAAATTCTATATTTTATAAATAATATACAATGTATGATACTTATAGTGATTCTTAAATAATAAGTCAATTTAAATAAAATTTGATTAATAATATTAATTTTTTAATAAAATAATAACAATAAATATATAATTTGGAATTTAAAATATTTTGTTTAAATATTTTTAATAAAATTGTAAAATATGAATCAACATAAAATTAAAATAGTATTGTTTACAAAAACAATTGTTAGTAGAATATTTATATTTATTTTAAAAAACCGGCCATCTATTTAAGGCTTTTTTTGATAGCCCCGCAATCCATATGTGGAGAAATCACAAACCATGGGGAGATCTAGCCTATACCATCCTAGAATATGGCGAGGAAGGATAGGAGCCTCAAATTCATGCAAATTTTGGTATAAGAAATCCCAAAATGTTATGTGTAGAATATTCTATGCATGGGTAAGGTGTCCCATGAACCACATTTATGGGTTTCCATTTATCCCTTTTAGAGAGAATCTGTTATATTTTAGTATATATTCGAATTAAAATACCTAAATTTTTTTGATGTGGGATCAATAGGAGTGGTTACTGGTCACCTGAGTTAAAAATTCAACTTATATCATTACTGCTGGATAAAATCCACAATGTAAATTAGACCATTCATGGTCTTAATATTCCTCTCATCAAAAATACCCTTAATATTAATATACTTATTACAATATCAAAATCTATTGTTATCTTCTCCACTAATGGTCATTACCATATACATCCTTCAAAAGGAAGAAACAATGTGATAAACTAGTAAACAATTTTGCACATAACTCTCAATTTTCCATGGAAACAAAAAAGTGATCGTTTTTTTACCAATAATAGGCCACAACCAAGGTAAATAGACACCTAAATTCAACAATTATGATCCTTGATTCTCCAAGAATCAATTAATACCACACATATAAATCAATACACATGATATTATTTGTCAAGACTTTGAATCAGGTATTCTATTGACAAAAAACATGTCTATTTTCAAAATCCATTTTTTCATCATCTTATGTTTATTGTATGCCATGGGTTTTAACACCTAGATTTATGTATATTAGGATATGGGGTGCAATATTTTATTCAAAAAAATCTCTTCAAAAATCCCATCCTCACACGGATGTGGTTGTACAAAATGATATGTATATATATATAATCACTATAGAGGGAACTCTCCTCATCCCTTCCAAACAAAATTTTATCCCTCATTTTCAATATCTTCATGTTCAAGCACCCAACTCATGTTGGTGGAAGGACACTACCTTCACTAAATATGATCACCACAAACGTAAAAAATCCTCATTTTTTTCCAGTATCATGTAAGGAGATTTCATTTATTTAAAAAATAATATATGAATGTAACATTTTATAAAACAAGTATTATTTATTATTAAAGTACCCTTTTTATATGGGTAAATATCACTATATAAAAGATTTAATATGTGAGTATTATATTATATAGTTGAGTATATATAAATTTATATATTATTTTAATAATTACATGCTTAATATTTTTCAAATATTTTATAGGAATATATATATGTATATTGGATTAAAACCACCATGTTTATATTATCCTAAAACATATCTTTATATAATAGATGAATTTTATATTTAAATTTTATAAGAGTAATTTTGTTTTTAAACTTCATGTTTTTATATATATATATGAATACATATATTTATAACTATATATACATTAAACTATAAAGGAATAATAAGAATTATTAGTATTTAATGAATAGAAATTTATCTATAATCATAATTAAGATGATATTCTAATCCTTGTTTTTGAAAGTGTAAAATCACTTATTAAAAATATTACTTGTTATAATTTGATATTTGTAATATAATTCTATTTAAAAATTCTCATAATTACATTTATAAGAAATGTGATTGTGATTTCTTTTTGAAACAAATTCTATATTTTAAAATTTTGGTTAGTGTATGGAATATATATTTATACTTTCAATTATTATATGGTGATGACTTGTACCTCAACGATATTATTTTAAATATTAAAATAATGTTTTCAATTTCCTCCCAAAATGGGAGTCATATCTCTTTATTTAATGATGAATTTTAAATGATTGTTATTTTCATTTTATCTTTTATTTATAAAAATTTAATTTTATTAAATTATTATGAATGAAAATTTAAATGTTATTACATTAACCATTCCATATTTAAAATCACATACAACTATATAGATTTAATTATTCATGTGATTGGTTGCATCAAATTTAGAAAATTGTTTCCAATCAAAATGAGTTTACAATTATTAAAATTGAAGTATATATATGTAATAATACCTTTCCATGATTTTAAATAGAAAAATCCAAATATATATATATTTATAATGAAATGATCAAAAAAATTATAAAGATTATATAATTGGACATTGTAAACAAGACAGAGATCTTGGGAGTGAACCTATCCCATTAATATGGGTATCCCCTACATGGTTTTGTTTTCCCAGCATGAATAATATTTTCTAAAAACACTAGATTAGTTTATTAATTATTTTCAAAGTTTTTAAATTTAGAAAAAGTGTATTGAAATTAATTTTTTCAAAGAACATGTATGTTCAAATGTTTTATATTTTGAATTGTTTTTTAAAATAATGTTTTCATAGAATAAATATGTTTAATGATATTATATTTTTAAAAATGTTTTCAAATGAGTTTTTATAATGTATTTTTGTAAATCCTTTTTACTAGTTTTCTATTAAAATAAACCCATTATTATGAAATTATGATCACCATATAAATTATAAAATGATTATGGAACCATTTATATGTTTTATGTAGTTTTTATTTGATAAATATATAGCGTTAGAAAAGTAAAACATATTCTTTTTTATTCGAATGATGATAATTTTTAATAGTTGTCTTTTTTCTCCAAATCCTATACCAGAGAAGATCATTTGAAGTATAATTTCCTATTTAGTCAGTTTATTTGGTAAAAAATATGCATCATTATTTTTTATATTGTTAGGAAAATAAAATCATAGGTTATTCCATAATGAAAATTATATATTCTTTACGTATTGGTTCATTTTGTGGATTAAAAAAACATTTAAAAAAAAATTCATTATGTTTCATTAATTTATATTAAAATATCATACTATAACTTATAAAAATTTAATATTGAAAAATTTATTCTATATTTGGTATCATTCGGTTAAAATTTGGTAAATATGATCATTTAATGTTTTATCATTATGTACAGTAACTGTGAAAAATATTTGTACACTGATAATGGTAAAATAGATAAAACATGATTAAAACTATGTGATATGACATGAAAATATATGTACCACTTCAATTTGTTTTATTGGATATGTTTTTTCAAAAAAAAATAACACATATTCTAAAATGTGTCTATTTATTCCCATTATCATTGGATTATAATATTTTTATTATTCATGTGAAGGATAATGTATTAAAAGTATCCCACATTGATTTAATGTCAATAATTTTTTTTCATTTGGATAAAAAATCATATATCATGTTTTGAATTTCATATGAATGTTGTATATTTTATTATCATGATTTTTTTAATTCATGGTGATTTAATAATTACATTAATTTCTTCATGAATGCTGACACAATGATTGTTAAAGTAATAGAAAAATAGATTAAATGATTTTAAAAACATTAAAAAGAGTAAAATTTGGATGAATTATGATCTTTCAAGAATTTATTATTTAATAATACTGTATAATTTATGTTAAAAGCGTTTATATTTGAAATCAAACTTAATAGAGAAGTAATTAAACTCATATTAAATTTATAGTACTAAAATACTCTTAAAATATTTTATCTAAATTTTTTATAATATTATTTAAAAATTAAAAAAATATTTCATGAGAACATGTGGTATGTGAAATTGTTAGAAATTTCATCCATGGACTATTTTTATACTCTTTTCAGTTTATAAGTGAATTTATTTTCCTTGAATTATAAACAATGTCTTTTCACGATTAATATTATAAATGGATAACTATGGGGTAAAATGAAAGGATCTATTATAAAATGAAACTAAAACCTATAAAAATATAATTGGATGTAGATATTTCAACCATTTCATATTTTATTTTAATACTTGTCCATTTTAAATAATTTTATTGGATAAATACAATAATTATATTTTGATATCTTAAGTAATTTGTACTTTGTCTTTTCCTCACATATACGACTGATCCGTTTCTTGTCTATTATTCAGTCCTATTGAATCACTTAGATCAAGAAATACCTATCAAATAACATTCCTAGCCATACTCCTCTTGTTCCATAGACCCAATTATACTAAAAGAAAAAGTGTAGACATAATACTGTGTATGTGAACTGCAGTTTTCTGAAGAAGAGGTCAAGCTTTTAACTGAGTGTTTTCATTTTTATCTTTTCAACCACTTTAAGATAATATATTATTATTAATATAATATAAAAAATATCTATAATATATTAAAATGGTATTATTTTAGTGAAACAACCCATATTAATCTATTTTCCATCCTATGTAAAATGGAAATAGCACTACTACGTATGTATAAACTAACGTCTCAATTTAGGTGTGTAATTAATTTAATAAACATTTTCTAGATGGTGATAAATTTCTATTTAAAGTATATGAATTTTTTTTGAAATAAGTTTTATTATTTTAATATATTATATCATTTACCTTCTTATCCTTCCACTCACTAAAAAATTATAACATTTCTCATGCGTACGCATGGGGCACCACATCAATGATGTGTTATAATTTGTTTTACATGTTCTCCATTAATGTATGATTATATATATGTATATATTAAATATATATATATATATATGATATTTATGTAATTATAAAATGTTCTGTGATGAGGGAACCATGATGAAGACATAATAGCTCAAACAAATAAACAGAGACATACAAGAAATATAAAACAATTAATACACAAGAATGATTTGTTTAATAAATAAATACTAATAAATTGGTGTATAAATGTTATAAATTGATTATATGTGATATTATAATTATTTATATAGCTATTTTATTTATGTATAATAAATTTAAATATATTATTTTTATCATTCTAGACATTTCAGTCTATTAGTTTTCCAATTATATGATGGTTGAGGTGTATTGGGATTTTCTATGGTGTTTTTGGAACATCTGTTTCATTACCATGGTGAAACATTTCAACAGTTTTCCAAAAATATATTTTTCCATTTGTAGGTTAGTTTGGCTATATCGCATTTTGGAAATAGCTAATTTTTGTGGTACCTCATTCTATTAGTAGATCATCTTGGTCATAATTCATTATGGTGGTGAATAATCCTAGTGGTGACTCTCCTTGTAGTGACTCTCTGGAGGTGACTCCCTGGTGGTGACTCATTTGGAAGTGACTAATCTAGAGGATTTGTCTATTGGTGACTCATTTTGGAGTGACATGGATGGGGGGACTCGTCTGGTGGGGACTTCTGTGGCAGTGACACATTTCTTGGTGACTCACCCTAGGGTGACTCACCTAGTGGTTAATCTTCTAGAGGATAATCATGTGGAAATGAATCTTTTATCCAGGACTAATCCTAGTGGTGGATTAAACTCATTTCAATAGTTTTCAAAACATAAAAAGATTTCTTGTTTTTCCTGTTTTTACCTTTTTACATATTTCACTGACACCAAATGAGTTTAATTACACATTTAATATGTTTGTAATCCATTTAAATTGCTATAAATAAAATAATAAATTTTCAAAATTTTTGGAGGATTTTAAATAATAAAAATAAATTGTTATTGATGGATCTATATTTATTAATAATTCAAACTATATCTAATCCCCCTTTATCAAATAAAATATTTCTGAAGCTAAGATATCATTTATACCCTTAGTAATTTTAGTTTGGATTTCCCTTTAGATTGGGTGTCCCTCAGGCCTTAATCCTTAGAGTGTGTTCCTACTATTGGTTCATGTTTCCTTAGAGAGAATCTTTTTGTTTTTGCACCTCTATTAATTTTGAGAAACAAGGATGTGCTGATCATTTTTATTCAAGGTAGGACCACCTTTGTCTTTATTGATATTTTATTATGTAGGATTGGTATATAAATATTCATCCCTGTGGAGATTTCCTGAATAATAAAGATAATAAATTTGGTTTAAAATAAAAATAATGGTGTTGGGGAATGTGACACATGATCTTTCAACTTTTTTATTTTGTTTAGTTTTGATGGTTTATATTTTAGGGGAAATATTACTCATTAAAAATTGTTGTTGTTAGAGGTCCCTTTATGTTATTATGGTGGTGAGAACTATAGAATGAATGTTGTGTGGTTTTTGATGCCACTTATAATGATATTTCTTAACCAAATACAATTAGTTAATAAAATTGAATCCCTAGATTTATGTGGCCAGTTTGTTAATGCCTTTAATAAATAATTTTAATGATATAAGGGATACATTGATAAATATGAAAACATAGTTTGATCATATATGATATGTAACATGTTTTGGACATATACTTATGATGTGGGTTGAATTGAGGATATTATGGTTGGGATACGAAAATGTGGTGAAATATGGGGGAAGTGGATGAGGCGTTTTGTGCCTTAGGGCTATGATAGAAAGATGATATGGTTTTTGTTGTTGGGTTTCAGATTTTATTATTCTGATTGGTATGTGTTGTGTTGTGATATTTTCCCACTTGGTATGGATGGTTAGATGACCAATTATCATAAATATGAATTAAAAAATGATAATAATTTAAAATTCATTTTTAATATACCAATTTGGTGGTAGGGAATTCCGAAAATGGTTTAATATTAATTATAGAAAAAATGTAAAATTTGGATTGTGGTTTTCTTATATGGTTTTATGCTTTTATACGTGGTAAGAATGTTGGGATATCATATGTAGGTTGTTATTTTGTTTTTAAACTCATTAATTTGGATGTTGAACCATTATATATATATATATATATGTGCATGTATGTATAAAGAATGTATTTTCATATGATCTCTAGAAACACCTGACCCATATCAAGAACATTATGCTGACACCCACAATGTCATATGGGATGGTTTCATTGCCAATATCCTAGTGGGAGTATGGATGGATGGCCACCCACACTTCCCTACTCTCTCTTCATCGAGATAGAGGCCCATGTTTCTTTAGGCGAGTTATGATATAGTGCCATAGGTTTCTTTAGGCGACTAGTGATATGGTGTACCAATTGTCTTCAGGATGTGTTGTGTTGTATTTTCTCAGGTGCCTTTAGGATGAGATGTATTGTGATTGCCCAGCTATGTGTAGGCTAGTTGTGCTGTGAGGTGTGGCCCAGGTGTCTATGTGTGGGAAGAAATGTGATATATTTAGAAGAGGTGGGAGGGATATTACATTTTCGGTTGGGGTATGAGATTGTAAAATATGTGGGAAGGTGGTGTAGGGTACACTATCATTGATGACCTTTCTATCAAATTTTATTTAATGGATTCATTATTTTGTTATTAATTCTTTGTGAGGGTGTTTCATGGTTAGTTTACCTTTTAGGTGTTGTTCGGTTTCTCTATTTTCTTAATGGTGAATTAGTATGTAACATCCACTTGTGCATGACATAATTTGGTTTTCCTAATGATCATACTTGTATTCCAATATATATATATATATATATATACTATTTTCAGGTTTATATGATGATTATGTGGACTATGATAGATGTTATTAACCCAAACATTGGTATAATTGTTATATTTATTCTCTAGTTTGTTTTTGGGTATTTAATTTGGAGAACTTTACTTACATGATTTTTATTTAGACATGAATTTTGGGATGTGTTTTTTTCTTATATATATATATATATCACGGTGTTGGTTTTGGGTGATACATCCTATCTATGATTCATGTTTTCTTATAAAAAGTAATGGCTCTCATTTTTTTGATATTTTTACACCCATGGTTCTAGTTTCGAACTCGGGGCCTATTAGAGGCATGAATCGGTGAGTCATTATCACCTATTCTGAATTTCCATCCCAAGAGGGGTATCATTGGAGGGTGGGTGTAATGAGATAGTCTTAATAGAGGTGACAGTTGTGAGATAGGGTGGGGTTCGGAATTAGGCATGGTTAGAAATGCATGAGTTGGTATGATAATAGTTCTTATTGAACTGGTTGTCTGACATTGGGATAGGAGACCATCTAGTAAATGTGTTTTATGCGGCCCCCATGATCCATTTCATGGACTATGGTCCTATTTAATGACAATGTGAGATGGGACTACATGATGGCTAGAGACTTCAGAGAGGTTCAAAAATCCTAATGAATTCTATGTACTGTTTGTGTTTGGTTTTATTTTGAAGAGTTATAATGTATAAAATGAGTTTAATGTGTCAAAGTAAATTAAAATATATCATAATCACAATCTATACTTTGGGGAATATGAAATAATAATTTCTCTTCTGGCTATGGCCCCTGGTTATCATACGTGTTTTGTTCAGGATGTGGTGGTTCATCATGCTGAATCGGTTGACCAGCGTTGGGATGATCTGGTTGAGGCATATGATCCGTTGAATTGGATGTTGCATTCTTTCCAGTGAAAGGGTTTCCAAAATTACAAGGTTAGTGTTTATATGCGGAAACAGAGTGATGGATGGGAGGTATTGATATCAATTTATGTTTGATCTGAGAACCAATAGAGTAATTGGTCTCATTGGTAATCAGCCAAATGTGAGGAGTTTCACATCAATGGTTAATGTTGTATATAATAGATCAGATGAAGGAAATGTTTTGTGGATTGAATTCCAAAAGTATATTACGAAATCGTTCTTTTAATCAATTGTGATGATAGTGAAGAGGCAGAATCTTTATTAGCATCCATAGGGGAGCCTGCCAGTACAGGAGTTGGGAATCAAGTTCAAGGACCTTATGCATTTACCCCATATATTTCTCTAGAGGTGGAGCATCGTGTGAGGTGTCTTGAAGAGGAACATATAAATTTTATCCAATATGTAGTTACCCCTTTTACATTGCAAATATAAATATAGGATTATAAGAATGTAGATTTGAATGAGTGAATGCACTTGTGAGGAGTTTAGTAATGGGATGGGAACTAGTAGGGTTCCTTGAGGTGTATAGTTGTCAGTAGAAGGTATCAAGTTCTAGGACATTCGAGTTATCTACCACATGGATTTCGACCTCTGTAACCTCCTTTCTGACTTTATGGTGCCAATGGATTCTATGATTTTCCTCATATATTTATGCTAATATATTTTGGTTGTGGGGTTTTGTCAATATCACCTGATAAAATGCCAAGTTGTTCTACAAGCACAGTTTTGTTGAAATGTACATGCTCAGTGTTAACCTCTATAGCTTTTTCCAGTGGGTCCATTTTACTAGTAGAGGAAGAAGGTGTTGTGTCCCTCATGGGGAGATGGATAAGATAGAGGTCAACCTGAGGAGGATCCAAAGGCACATGGACCTTGACCCACGTTTTTATGTTGGATATCTTCATCTGATATGTGGTGGGAATGGTTATGGTCTCCTATATGCAGTGGAGAAAGCAACACCAGATGGACTAGATTTATTTAGAGGTAAGATCATTTTATCGTCTACACTTGTATATTCATTTTTAATCCAAGATATTCTCAGTACATTGATACAATCACTCTAGCGCATTCTCTGGGAAATGGCATATAGAGGCTTCCCATAACCCTGGTATTTACTATACTTGTTTGAGGCCAAAATAGGTTGTTTGATGTGTGTTAGGGTTGTAGAATGATTGTGGGGATGCATCATTATCATGGGGATCTTTTATTACTCTATATGCAACAATATGATATCCTTGGTATCAAATGTTTTTAATCTGTATGTCCCTTTATAAACTAATTCAACATGAAAGTATTTTTTTAAAAATTCAGATAGACGGATGGAAACATAATTTGGTAAGATAGATTCTAGTTTGTTATTTGGAGTGTAGAACCCCATCATTCCTTGTTAGCAGAGTTTTTGGTAGAATCAGTGGATGATGGGATTGTAGAGATTTGTAGGGTCAATGAGGATTTCCTATATGTTTTCCCCAAGGAGGTTGTGACACTACCCCCTAAACATAACATTGAATTTTTTATAGATATAAAGACCAATAATTCTCTGATTTTTATGGATTATTATTATATATCACCTTCTGGGTTGTGGGAGTTGAGGATTCAGATTCATGAATTAATGTTGAAAGGTTTCATTTGGTAGAGTGTGTCACTATGGGTAACTCTAGTGTTGTTCTCCAAAAAAAGAAATTAGTCTTGGTTATGGGTTTGACAATTAGAGGTTGAATTAGGTTAAAATAAAGAATCATTACACACTACTAAGGATTGATTTTTCATTTAAACAGCTGATTAGTGTGAGTTGATTTTATAAGATCATCATGTGATCTGGGTATCACTTGTTAACTGTGAAGGATAAAGATATCAAAAATATTTTCTTCAAATGCAGTTATGTGATATTTAATTTTTTAGTCATATATTTCGGTGTTATGAACACATCATCTATGTTTATGGGGCTTGTAAACTCATTGATCCAGGATTTACTTGATTGATTCTTCTTCATATATCAGTATGATATCGTAATCTACTCAAGGTCATAGGAGGATCATGTAAAACATCTAAGAACTATTTTACTGGTTCTTTGTCACCACCATCCCTGTGAAAGGTTTTCTATGTGTAAGTTATGGTCATGTTATTTTTATTTCCATAGGAATGTGGCCTTTGACTTGGGTGTGGTAGTTAAACCACTGGAGGTTGATGTAGTTGTTTTTTGGATAACAACCAAGAATGTGGCATATGCTCATAGCTTCCTTGGACTCATAGAATATTATAAATGATTTTTTTATTATTTGTCTTAAGTTGAAGACACATTAACATCATTGACATATAAATACCATTCAATTATGTGAACCTATCAAAGTAATGTTGCATTTAGTTACTTGAAGTGGATATTTTTTAGCACACTAGTTCATCAACTACCAGACAAGGGTATATTGTATGATGTTTTCAGGGATGTGTCCTATGTGGGTTAAGGGTGTGTCCTGATGTAGTAAATTTAAATTATCTCTTAGAATTCTAGGTATGTATGGATCAATGAGAGAAATATCCCCTCCATGATCTAGATCTAGTTGCAGTTGTGTTTGAGCTAAATTTGTGGCATCATTGGCTCATTGGGGAGGGATTTTTGGTCTTCACAGATCACAAGATTTGGAGGTATATATATTTCAATAGTAAAAAGAATAATTGGTAGTCAAGGAGGATGTAGTTTAATCATGACTAGGAATTTCAGATGTACTACACCTCTTGAAAGGGTAATTTCATGTCTGATTATTTGAGCTGAAATTCATAGACGGATGTTGTTCGGGTGTCTATGGATTTTTGGAGAGTGATGGATTCTTTGGAATCCTTATACATGAATGCAATGTTAGATGGTGGTAAATTATGTTTATTTCAAATTATGGTTTAGAATTAATTTGTGTAGTAGGTTGGGGAGGCCATGTTCGGTGACTGTTAGGAAGAACTTTTATACGATCGTGTTGGCCATGGTGATGTTTCATATGGATGGTTGGAGGATATTCATTATTAGATGTTGTATTGATGAAGGTTGTTTATCTTGATATAAATATGAAAGGTAGTTTTTCATAAATTCCATATAACACGTTTGGTGGTACACCTAATAATTACTATGATGTACTCTGGCTTAAGGCTTTGGTTTTGGTGACCTAGAGTGAAACAAAATGTGGTGGTGTTTGTGGCCAATTTCTAGTTTTACAGTATGAAAATTATGGTCATTGTGTTTCAAGAGGATTTTTGCATCCCATGTATATTCTTGAGTGTAAATGGGATGACATCTTGATGGATTTATTCACAATTTTTCCCAAAAAATAAGGAGGTTTTGGAACTATCTATGTGATAGTGGATAAGTTGACCAGATTGGCCTACTTTTTAGTGTTCAAGGAGTCAGGCACAGTGGATGCACTGGTAAGGAGGTATATGTATTAGGTGGTGTGGTTTCATGGAATTCCAAGGTCTATTGTCTCATATTAGGACAATTATTTATATAACAAGTCTATAAGGGATTAAATCATGCTTTTGGCACTCAGTTACGCCTCAACATTTATTTCCACCCCTATATAGATGGCAAAATAGAATAAAAAATCTATATAATAGAATATATTTTTCTAGAATCCAAATTAGACATTGGTGCATCTTGTTTAGGATAAAATCTCTTTTTATAGTTTTATTATAATAATAGTTATCACAATTCCATTAGCATGGTTTCCTTTGAGTCATTATGTTGGAGTCAATTTCATTCTCTATTGCATTGGATGGAGGTCGGGGAGATAACAGTTCTTGGTCCTGATGTGGTGTAGATCACAATAAAGAATGTGTAGATTATTTGATAGGGTATGAAGGAAATGAAGGACTCAAATAAGTTTTATTTCGATCATCAAAGAAGTCTCTTGGAGTTCTAGGATAGATACATTATTTTCTTGATGGTTTCCCCTCAACATAGTATGTAGAGATTTGGGAAGGGGAGTAAGATCTCGTGTCGAATTGGTAGACCTTTTGAGTGTTTGTGTGAGTTGCTTAGGTGGAAAATTATTTTTTGTTTCCACCATGGATTGTAAGGATCCACGATGTCATCCATGTTTTCTATGATTGTCTGTATCTTCAAAATGTCTCTCAGTTCTTTAACTAGGAAAATTTGGATATTCAGGATGATGAAAACATCACAGAGCATTACATGGAGATCCATGATCATTGAGAGGAAGTTATGTGAGGATAAAGCATTCCCCTGGTTTGGGTGCTATGTATTCTTGGTGGCCTGGTGGATTGTACTAGGGAGAGTTATATATAAATGATCTTAGCACCTATAGTTTTTTTAAATTTTCCCTTCCTTTTTTTTCCTTGTAATGTTTTGTTCGAACATTGGTGTTTTATGTGATACGATATTTTCCCCCTTGATGATATGTGCATGGTATTATGTGTGATAAAGTCCTATCATATAGAAAGTGGAGTACATGACCCCTAATCAAGATACAATAACTATGATGAGATTAAACGTGTGCTAGTGAGTCAGTGTCACCCACAGGAAAGAGTATCATGATATAGAGGATGGAATTCCTTTATATATGTGTTCAAGATAGTGTTGTTTATTGGTTGTGAAAATGGTGTGTGAGAGGAGAGAGGTTTTAGTTTTGGTATTATGGTTATAGAGGTTTGAAAGATATTTGGGTCCATTTCATTAGTGTTCGTGTTTCCGGTATGATGAGATCCTTGATAGGTTTCACGTGTGGTGGTTGGTTGTACACTTTCTCTCTTTTATTCTGTGTTGCTTTTAAATTCACGAGGGAGAGAATAATTTGATAGGGATCTAATGCGATGGACCAGAACTTCCATTCCATTAATTTTCGAAATATCTTATGTTAGGGGTTCCATGTGGTAGATTGGGGTGTAATTGCGGCATGGGTGTCATTATAAAAATGATTCATTTAAAAATATTCACAAATTTACAATTTTCCAATGGTTTCATCTACTGGTATTATCTCATTCTGACATTAGATTTTTCTGGGGTAACTTATTTTGGTGGTCTCTCCACATAGTATTGATTTCCCTGATGGTGACTCCCTGGTGGTGACTCTCTAGCGGTGACTTGTTTGGTGACGACTCATCTAGTGGTGACTCGTCTACAAGTGTATCACTATAAGGGACTTTTCTGATGGAAACTTTAGGGGAGTGACTCACTATCGGTTAATCATTTTTGGTATCTCGTCTAGCAGTGACTCTTCTGGCAGTGACTCATCCTGGTAGTGGTGGTGATTTGTTTCCATAGTTTTCTAAATTTCCAGAATTTAATGTTTATTTATTTTTTCCATTTTGATATCATTAATTCATGTAAAAGGAGATTAATTCCATATTTAATTGGTTTAGAAGCTATTTTAATGGATATAAATCATATGAATAGTTTTATGAAAAGGTGTGGTCTTTAAAATGTTCAAAAACACATGGCCTTGGTCAGATCAAATATTAATAGTTATGAAACTTTATCGAATCCCCATGAGTTGGATTTGATCATTATAAAGAAGAGATAACCTTCCTTACCTTAATTATTTCGTTCAGGATATCTCCTAAGATTAGGCATCCCCATTCCATCCTTGGATTGATTTCTTTCCGTTTTTTAATTTTCTTGAGTGATATAACACCGTTGTATGTGTGCCTCTATTTTTTGTGGAATAATTTTGCGTCAATCATCCTTATTTTTGTAAGGACTAAATTTTTCTCTATTGATTGTGTATCACATGGAATTGATATATAAATGGTAAACATTGGAAAATTTTGGATTCGACATTAATAAAGATAATCAAATTGGTTTAAAATAAATATAATGTAGATGAGGAATGTGACACATGGACTAACATCTTTTATTTGATTTGGTTTTGTTTTGTTTTGATGCTACAAATAGAAGAGGATGAATTACCCATAAGAAATTGTCATTGATGGTTGTCTATTTGTGTGCATATGATATTGTGAACTATGTTATGCATGTTACAAGGTTGTTGATGTCACTTATTCTAAAATTAGTTAAAAATGATCATTATTTTAATAAAAAGAATTCCCGAGGATTATATGGCTTATGTTATAACACCCATAGTCTATAATATTAAATGAAATAAGAAATGCCTTGATGAATATGAAAGTATATTATAATATGGTGTGATATAACATGTTTCTTGATATGGTAGTGTGCTATGGAGTGGAGTTGGTTATATGATGGATGGGATATGACTATGTTGGGATATGTGGTGGCAGTGGAGGGAAAATTTTTTGTAGAAGGACAATGGTGGACGATTGAATTGGTTTTTCATATTGGTTTTCTTCTTTTAATATAATAAATGATATGTGTGGTGTTGTGATATTTTCGAAGTTGGAATGGAGGGAGAAATTAACAATAATCATGAATCGGAATTATTATATATTAATGATTTAAACTACATGTTTAATTGAATGGGTTGGTGTTAAAGAATTTGGAATATGGTTTAATATTTTTTTAATGACTAAAAAAGAATAGTGGATTTTGTTTTTCGTGTATGTTGTTATTCATTTAGAGTTGGTACTAATGGGTGGAATTCATGAATATGCGGGTGTTTGGTTTTTACAACATATAGTTCAGGATTGTGTTCCATTGTATATATATGTGTGTAAACATTGTTTGGTCCTAGTGATTTCTATACACGCCCACTATTTTCAAGTACTATATCCCAACACACACATTGTCACATTTGGGATTCATTCCAAAAATCTCAGTGGAAGGATGATTGGCTGGCCACATGGTCTTCCTTGCTCCCACTTCCTGGAAATAATGGCTCAGGTGTCTTCAGGTGAGTTGTGATATAGTGGCCCTGGTGTCTTTATGTGAGTTGTCATATAATGTCCTAGGTATATTCATGACGAGTTTTGGTGTTTCTTTTTAGTTGTCTCTAGGATTAGAGTGTTTTGATGACTAGGTGTGTGTGTGAAAGGACATGTTGTGACCTGTGACCTAAGTGTCCTCAGGTAGTAAGCAATGTGATATATTTATAAGTGGTGGGAGTTCTAGGATGTTTTATTATTGGTTGTGGCAATAGATAATTTGTGTTAAAGTTTTGTAGGATACCCAATAGTCAAGGTCCCTTATATCACATTATTTTACATGGATTGTTTATTTGGTGAGTGTGTCATGGCAAGGATTGGTTTATGGTTAGTCAACTTTCTAGGTGTGGTTTGGTTTTACTATTTTCTTATTGGTGAATTAGTATGATCCCACTTGTTCATGAGAGACTTTGGTCTTCCTACTCCATATACTTGTATGCTCACCCAACTATATAAAATTTATTTTCATATTTCCAAGATTATTACATGTAATATGATGGGAATCACTATCTTGGACCTTGGGACAATTGTTGCTTTTCTTCTCTAGTTTTTTTGGGTATTTACATTTGATAATTTTATTTTCATCAGTTCTATTTAGTCATGAATCTTGGGATGGTTTTTGTTTTTTCTTATATATATATATTCCATGGAGTCAGTTTTTTTTATTTATCTTATCTCCCAATCACGTTTACATATAATGGGTAATGCCTCCCATATTGTGATATTTCTACACCTTTGGTTGTAGTCAAAAACATGTTGATTACTAGAAGTGATACTCCTTAGTTGTTATCTAATTGTTTCATTTCCATCCCAAGAGTGGTATGTTTTGAGGGACGGGGTCGTGATATTATATATAATGTTAATAGTACTTACAATGAATGTTAAACCTGAGGTAATAGTTTATTTGAAAATCAAAATAATATATCATATTGTTTATTTTTAATATTATATTTTACAAATCATATGATATTTATATCTTAAAATGAATATATTTTATTTAAATTTTTATTACCAAATAGTTACTAGTTTTACAATCATTTTCCACTCTCAAGGGACACAAAATTCCCAAACAATCTATATAAGGATAACCTACATTTTTTCAATCATCAATCATAATTCTTTTTTGTTCCTAATCCATGTTTTATAAAATAATTTCTTAATTGTTTTTTTAATTCTTCTATTATATATTAAGGAAAAAATACTGCTGTTTTAATTTTTATAATGTTCATTAAGATGAATATTCAATTCTATTTCAAAATCAGACACTTTTTACTAATTTTTTTAATGAAATCATTAGTTTGAATTAAAATACAGTAGTTAATTTTCTCTCTTTCACAACTTATGTTTTCATTGAATATTCCATCAATGAATTCCAAAATTACTTTCAAGGAAAAAAAATTCCCACTATTTTGATATTTTTTAGAATTTAAATATTTTATTTCAAAATGAAAGGAGAATATTCCTCAATAAATCTACCAGTGAAAATTTTTATTATTTCTTATATATTAATATCCTTTTATGTATCATATGAATTATAGAGGATATACTCTAATGTTACCATTCTATATATTTCTATTTTTTGGATTATGGTCAATTTGACTTTGGAAGTTATCTGTTTTCCATATGTTTGTTCTTATAATATATAAAATTACAGATTTTTAATAAACATTGATTATGTTTCATTGTATTTTAATATGATAATTGTATAATACTTATTAATTAACATGTCAGTCATGAAATTATTTATCCCATCGTTACATTGGTATGTCTTATAATAGTTTGTTTTCATATTTTCCTTGTCCTTGTTCATTTATATAATATGTCATAGTATGAGGTCTCAATATTATGTTTAATATCTCTGATATTTTTCCTTAAATCATTATGAAATAAATTATTCATGTATGTATTTTTATTTAAGTAGGTATATTATCTGGTGGCTTTGGGGTTTCCATTGTCTCTCCCTCTCACAATTTCTTTTGCTTGATTCCTTTCGATGGATAGGGTTTTAGTTAGCGGTGTGGTGTCGGACCGAGACTGAAGTTACAGATCCATTTGCCTGAGGTCTTGGCCTCACTTCCGGTGTGGGCGGCTGGTGTTTCGATATAGATCTCATGGTCAAAAAGGACAGCGACGATTGGATCTGGGTAGCTGGATTCCTCTTCTTGCAGTGGTTTCCTGCTCCCTCGTGTTCTGAATGCTGGAGATTTCTACCACGTAGGGTTTGAAGGATCGATTTTTGTTTATCGAAAGTGTGATTTTTGTTATTGTGCTTGGATCTTTCCTCCTGGTGAAATGCTTCCCGGTGGTTGGCCTCGTCGGCTCTGCTCCGGTGGTGACGTTTGACGGGGCTACTGGTCAGACCTATGGGCGTAAGACCAGTTTTTCACTAGCATACTCTTCGTAGCTTTCTGGGTCCTTCTCGGTAGAGTGTCGACGTCTTGCGGCCCTGTAATTTGGCAACGATGAGGAATGTCGGTGTTTCGGGTTCTTGTGATCCACAATGGTTTGTGAAGATTTTGTTCAGACCCGATTGTCTTGATGCTCCGATGATGGCCCCGCCATTGTCCTGCTTTGAATGGTGGCACGTGGTGTTCTGGATTGTCTCGCTAGTGGTGATTTCGCGTGGATTCGCTTCCCGACGTGGTTTCATGGCTCGAGGTGGGCTCATGGTTAGTGGTGTTTTTAATTTTGAATCTCTAAAGATATTTTTCTTTTGGATATTCTGTTGATTGGTTGTGAGGTTACCGATTTTCCTAAACCGGATTTATGAAAATTAAAAAAAGGATTGGTAGTCCTTCCATATTGTTAATGTATTATTTGTTTTTTATTCTCTTTTATTGTTCACATTCCTTTATTGGGCATATATAATCTTCATTTTATTATAATTAATTTTCCAAGGATTCAAAGATGTGTATTTTGATTGAAAAAAATGATATGTTAGAATGATTAATAATGTTCTCAAAAAAAATAACTTGTCCTTTTTGGTGGTTTCAAATGTGATGTGAGGTAAACAAAACTATCTGGTTTTCTAAAACTATTGCACAATTTGATCCCATATGATGTGATCACATTAAACTTATTCCAATTTAATAGATTAGCCACTGATTTTGGGATACTAGAATTGTGATATTACAATCTTTGTCATATAAATTTTATTAGGACCCTAGAGAACTATATTTTGAAAATCATAGATGAGAGACAAAAACCCTATGAAAGATTATTGAAATATATAGAGGTACAGTAAATACAATAATATTTTTGTGATGTTTAAATTGTGTTGTTTTCCATGAATTTATATCCCTATCTGGATATTGTAAAGTGGATTTGGATATTAAATACATGAACATAGTGTTAAAAACTATAAATTGGGAAGATTGATTATTATCTCAATCATCACCAGTACATAATGAGTGGGCCTAAGAATGTGTTATTTGATAGACACACTCTAGAGATATTATTTGGTTGATTAAAAAAATTTCAAATCAATTTTAAAATATTTGAATATAATTTTATGAATTGAATATATTCAAAATGATTCTAAGAATATGATTATAATATAATCTTTGTATGAATTTTCAATTTATATTAAGCGTTTTTTTTTCAAAATATACTTTAGGAATCATTTTTTAATGATATAATGTGGTGTATTTAATTTTTTAGAAATAGTAAATAATGGAATGAATTAGAATCATTCCAACACCCATAATATAAAAAATAAATTCCCTGAAAATAAAAACTAATATACTAGAGTTGGAACTAAAAAGATCATAAAAACTCATGGTAATTTTATGAAATGGTGTCTCCGCTATATTGAGAAAAATAATTCATCATCACATGATACTATGATGACATAATTATATATATAATAGAATCATCTTCCCAATAATGGACCAATAAATATTTTCATGGATGAAAAATGGATCTAGTGTCTTGAAATGTAATTTCAATATTTGTGTTGTAATGAAAGGTAAAATACATTCCTCATGAGAAAGAATTCGATTTAGAAATAAAGTTTATTAAATTTTGGACAAAGTGAAGAAGTAATTATTACTATGTATCAATCAATCATTAAAATATTAAAGATACATGTTTCACAATACATTTATAATCCAATTATTAGTATTGATTTTTTTATTTTATGGGATAATGAAAAAACATGGAGGATCGTTACTCTCTCAACATTTTTCGTCGTAGGATAATAATATTACAAGTTCCCTCAATGTAGAGAATTAATTATCTATCAGTGAAATTTTCCAATTAATGTAAAAGAAAAAGAGAAGGTTTGGCCTCTATGAAAATGGAAATGGTGTTAAAAGGAAATACGAAAGAGAGTAATTCCCAAAATTTCATAATTTTAAAACGAAACACCTTGGAATTTTGTTGAATATAATGGGATTTTACTTTATGTGTGGAGATAATATTCCCTAGGTGGGTGGATGTATGGTAAATAATAATGAAATAAATGTCTTTTGTTTTGACTATAAGGATACAAGTAACTATGTTGGAAAATTCGTTAAGTGTCATGGGTATTTACATCATAATATTTAATGGTAAAAAGTCCAATCTTGGCGAAATACCAAATTGATGTTGAAATATTTGAAGTTGTGATTGAAGAATCATATATCATTAACTCAACTACAGATATTTCGTCATTTTATTTTGGACATATACATTATTCTAAACCTACTATATATATTTAATCATCCCTTGGCACCCTATGGAAGGAAATTACAATACACACACCTGGTGTGATTTTGTTTTTAATGAGAATATGAGAGACATTATCTAAAAAATTTCTCAAATATTATCTATATGGAAACAATATTTTTATAATAATGTTTTTCTTTAATATAATCCTGGGGGGGGGTAATTAGATTTTATAAAATAAGAATTGTAAGATAAAGAAAAAAATAATATAATTTGAACTACTTGTATTATAATTGAATAGTTAATGTATTCTTGCATTTATGTTGGTATATTTATTGATATTTTAGGAATATATGTATCAATTATTCACATACGTTTTTATTCAGTCTATGGATTATCATAACATGAAGCATTATTTTTTATCCAAGATAAATATATTGAATTTATGTAAGATTCCAAACATCTTGAGGGTATTTCATTGTTTAAATTTTTGTTTAAATCCAATAATTGAGGTTAATGAATGATTTTTCAAATGTTTAACGAGGTTTGATTGTGTTATGGGGGTTTGTGACACAAATGAAAGGGAATTTTGGCCATCCAGTTCTTGGTTCATTGTTGGAATGTAGTTATAAATAACCATGATCCCAAACTGTACTAGCCAAGAGGTGGGGTTCTCGGTTAGGAAAATCATGCAAGGGGTAGAGCCAAACCATATAGACATTGAAAGAGACATTCTATATGGATGGTGCATGGTTTTCCAAATAGTTTCATGCTTCCCATGAAACCATGAAACCTTCAACCATATTTTATAGTGTATGGAGCATTGTTTGGAAAATCATGTGGCCAAAATGCTCTCCACATTAAAAAAGTGAAAAATTTGGAAACTTCTCCCTCTGGATTTTATGATTCTCACATTCATTTCCTACCCCCCTTTCATCTTCTATCCATTGTGAAAAAATCAACCCCTCAAATCCTTCCAAGGGTAGATCTCCATGGATTCTAGGTTGTTTGGTGTACTTTTGATTACATGTTGAATCCTCAAGTGAGACTAATATTCATCATCCTTCATTTACCTAGATTAATGATAATATATTTTATCATCTTATCATAAATCCCAAAACACTATTTTTTTAGATTAATATAGATTGGGGCTTCGAGGGATTATTAAATCTATATCAAAGATACATGTGAATGGTCGGTCATCATCGTATTCATGATATAATATCTAAAAATTATATCCCATGGTTTTATTATATATTTTTGCATGTATGGTATTATTCGATGTTTTCCTATTATTGTACATTTAGTTTCATTTATACGGTTTGTAAGATAATTGAATGAATGAATAAATGGACCCCTCATGATCCACATGAGAAGTTATGGGGATGATTTGACAAGTTTAGGGACACTTATGGGGTGTACCAACATTACCCAACATAGAGAATGATAGTGTTAATAAATAAAATGACCTATATGGAATTTGAGAACGTGATATAACATTTGGTATGTTTTTTTAATTATAATTTTCAAAAATGGTGGTTGTGTGTAGTAGTTTTCATTGATATAAGTGGTTGTTTGGTATAACATTAATTTAGTGGGACATAAAAAAGTCACTTTTCGATGTGATTTAATAAACGTCCATAAAATGTATATATGGTGTAAAAACCCGTAATTTCAGTGGAAATTGTTTTTCTTAAATACGTGTGAATTTTATGAGTTTGTGAATATTTACAGAACTTGATTCCGAGGCCCAGTGTGCCCAGAATCAATTTTTGATGTTATTTCGGGTACGTTTAGTAAACATGCGAGCGAGATTTTATATCTTTTGAACTGGTGCTCGGAATTGAAATCGGAGGGCACCATTGAACTCGCAGTGACAGTATTCTATTAAGAAGACTTTCATGTAGATGGATGTTAGTCAAGAATAGAAGTTAGTTTTTGAGTTAAAAATCAATAAAAAATAATTTTTTGTAGCTTATTTTTTTGGTGGTTAGAACCTCCAAGAGGAGGTTAGAGGTCGGGTCCACCACACCATAACCTTCCATTAGATGTTATGGTGGTGGGGCCCACCCGAGGTCTAAAAACCTCTTATCAATTAAAGGGGTGGGGACCACACTGGCTTCAAATCTTTTTGAAACTCCCCATAAGTGGGGAGAACCCTTGAACTTCCCTCATTAACGTGCCAATCCACTCAAAGCAGTAATTAAATTAATTTGAAATCTTTTGAATATTTTGGCCAACAATTAAATAATGGGTTTTCTTAACCCATTATTTTTGGTTGGAATTTTCATTTGGGTGGAACTTTAGGGGATGGGTTAAAAGAGATTGGATGAACTAATTGTCCCAACGAATAACGGTCCTTCCTCCAACGAAGAATGCTTCTTCGGCCAATGAAGAACGATCTAGAACTGGGAAAAGAAGGGGAAGCATCGTCCATGAGAATTATGACGATGTCATCCTTGACTACTTCATCTTCCTCACGGAGACAAAGAAACAATGTCCACCTTTGCGCAACATCATCAATGAAAAAATACTAGGTAAGGTATTTGAGTTTGAAATTCTTCTATTTTACATCATTCACTCATGGGTAATGTTTTGCCGATTTATATCACCATAACTTGGAGGGCTCGGACTGCACGAACACGGACTGACCCTCCCCCCTTGTTTTCCCTCACTTGTTGATGATCGTGGTGGAGCAACGATAGCCAGCGTCAGGCTGACCATGATGAAACCAGCGGCGTAAGGCCCCCAGTCACCGAAAGGGAACGACACCATCGTGCCGTGTGGAATAAAGGCCAGCGGCTAGGCCGGGCCATGACAGAATGGCGCGGTGCCGTTGCGCCGCGGGGAGGAGGAGATCTGCGTCCAGGGCGGGCTGCGATGGAGGAGGATAAGGTGGTATCCAAGGTGGGTTGTGGCGGAGGGGCGTGACACCATCGCACCACGTGGAGGGAGAAGCCACGGCCGGGCCAGGCTGCGACATAGGATCATAGGAAGCTGGCGTCAGGCTGGCTGCCAGAAATGCAGAAGCGGCAGGCCGCTCGGCCAGCTGGGAGGAGTGGGACCCTGATGGGTCCCGTATGACTTGGACTCATCCCAATTGGTGCCGGTTTGGTCCCCACCAGAATGGTTCATATGTTCGGGCATCTAGAGGGTTCACGTCTCTCCCTAGACGCAGCTAGGGTAGGCCCCGTAGGGTGCCGCAAACTTCTGGCCATCCAGGCCACGCGGACCGTCGGGCCGCCTCGTCGGACCCAGCACAGGTCGAGCCGTCCCATAGGGATGGGCCTCCTTCTTGGGCCGGGTGGGACCTGCGGGCCGGATCGGACCGACGAACTGGGTCGGACCCATAGACCGGGTCGGATCCCAGTCCGGACCCATTTACCCAAATACACATTTTCGCCCATAACTTGTGCTAGGAGTTTCCGATTGGAAAACTGTCTACAACGTCGGAATGATTGGAGTGAAGTTGTTATTTTGGAATACCACACTTGAGATTTGGACATTGTTGGGGTATGGTCAGGTTGTTTTGAACCTAAAATCCAACTCGGCCCATGGAACGGAAATTCCATAAACTCACAGACCGGGCGTCCGTTTGACGCGCCATCATTTGCGTAGAGACCCCTATGATGAGGCCTAACTTTTGAGATACTTATAATTGGTACTGATTGACAGTTAGTGGAGTCACATGTAGCTCGTGGAGTGGATCCACTCAGAGATGAGCGAGCAGGGTACAGAGGACTAGTAGCTGCCTGAGACCTGACGACTGTTGACCTTTCGACTCGGAGTTTTTCAACATGTCCTGTTGGGAGCACCTCTATGTGACATTGTAGAACCATAGTTGGGAGAACCTCTGTGTGACGAGGCAGACCCACGATACTCTATAGGAGGATTACCTCAGCAGGCTACGAGGGGGAGCACCTTTGCGTGATCACAACAGAACCACAGTGGGTAGATCCTCTATGTGAGCACAGCATACCCACGGTACTCGACAGGAGGAGTACCACAGCAATCCAGGATTGTGGTAACTACCTTTGTGTGATGTGGTATCCCCACTATACTCGATAGAGGAAGAGTACACAATCAGCTGAGGTTTTGAAAGTGTGACTTGGGGTGTTACTTGATAATACCCCTTTGAATAAAATCCTGGTTTGAGCTGAGTCTTTGACTTTTGTGTTTTCCTCATAATTGATATGAGTTACTGGATAACATAGGTATATGTATGGGCATATACCTATGTAATGTTTATCTGATGATTTCATACTTTTTGGTTTGCCTTGTTAGATTTAGTGAGACCTTTAGGGTCTCGGGGTCCTTACTGATTATTGTTATACTCACCCCTCCACAGGCTATACCCACACCTCGTTGTATTGGTTGCAGATGATGGACATCGCAGATGGAGGCATAGAGTATCGGGACTAGACGGTACCTTAAGGTGGACCAATTGGTGTGATGGTACACGGTGGAGATGGATGGACATGGAGTGTTGAGGAGGCCATATGTACCTACCCTTCAGATAGGAACCCCGAACGATGACCTAGTAGTTGTATTACATTTCTTCAGTTGTACTAGTACTTTCTTTTTGGGATTTTATTTCCATCCCCTTTTACATTCCCGAGCGTCTTTTTGTATAGAGTTTAACTTAGTTCTTTTCTTCCAATTGTGTACTCTGATGTGTTTTTACCATTATAAAGTAAATGCCTTCATAGTAAAGGGATTTATGACTTTGGTTCTAGTCTCTATCCCCTGACCTATGGAAGTCGGCTTGGGTTAGTCACGATATGAGCCTTGAGGAATGGTTTGTGACAAATTCGTATCAGAGGAGTTAGTTCTACTACTGAACTTTGAAATATGATATTTATTTTCTAGGAAGCAATAGTGTTAAGGGTACTAAGTGTGGTTTTTATTTCAAGGAGTCCAGTGTTAGTGGGGGCGGCTGACGTATCCACACACCTGGACCCTGACTTCTGATTTCCGACTCAGTGCACGAAAACACTAATTGCATGCGTGTTTTGAAAAGTGTTTCTTTAAGTTATCTCAATTAGGTCATATCACTAGGTATAATCTTTTGACCTTGTTGCCCCTTTTTCTTTTAGGATTCCTCCCTGTGGATGACTAGTTAGAGCCCTGAGAGTTGTACGTTCAGATATCCCAAAGGGTGACAAAGCCTCGGTGTAGGTCCCTTTACTAGTGGAGGCAGCAATGGTACCACTTCTTGTTGGGTTGCCGATTCCACCAACCCTAGCAGTAGATGATTCATGCCACTTGAGCGCATTTCATGACTTCCAGTGCCAGAAGCCATATAGGATCCAGGGAGAGACGGACCCACAGGTTGTTGAGGATTGGTTGGAGGCTGTGGTGAGAGTTTTCAGGCTAGTAGGGACACCAGCAGACTACATGGTGATCCTTGCAGCGAGTCTCCTTCAAGAAGTAGTAGGAATATGGTGGTTCCTGGTTCTCCAGGTGCATAAAGATGCGATGCTACTCTGGGAATACGTTGAGAGTGTGTTCCAGGAAGAGTTTGTTCCATCCACACTTTGTGGAGTGCGGTTACAGGAGCTACTTCATCTGTAGTAGGGTATCATGACAATAGCACAATACTCAGTGAGGTTCAGTGACCTCGTGAACTATTCCAGAGATTTGGTATTTGACCCATTCATCAGGGCCAAGACATTCAATCAGGGGCTTATGCAAGAGATCAGGGCTTCGATGATCTCATTCAATTACCTGACGCAGGTGGGGGTGTTAGAGAGAGCCCTCATAGTAGATATTTTCCTTATTTGAGCAGTATCTGGTAGCGAGACCTACCACTAGTCGACATGGATCGGAGTATTCTGTAGCTGGATGTAGATAGATAATGAAGAGGTCCAAGAGGACCAATCCCACGGGTGGATGACCGCAGGACTCAGGATCTATTGTGCAGGGCACTCGGGGTACTGACATACCTTCGAGGAACATGCTGTGTCACTTGTCCGGTGGGTAGGGTCAAATGGCTTGTGACTGTCCGAACCTTCGTTCAGATGATCATGAGACAGTTGAGGGACCTCCCAGGTAGAGGCAGAGATTTGATTGAGGTGGTCTACAGGGCGCATACAGACGTGGTATAGGAGCTAGTCGAGCAGGTGGCGGTGGACAACGGTACAAGGTGATACCGCCACCACCACCAAGAGGTCCACCATGATCACATGGTGCATGTGGACAGGGGAGATCTCAACTTCAGGCAGATGAGGAAAACGAACATGGCGCTATGGAGATGATTCGAGGTATGATCCGTGTCTACTCTACCTTACCTATCATTCATATAGACACAGGTTCCAGTCATTCATTCATTTCCACATCCCTCGTTCAAAGCATAGTGATTCTGAAGGAGTCGTTAGTTCGATCCTTATGGCTAGAGACTCCTACGAGGTCTGATTCGATGATTACGGACTAGTTCCGATAGTGTGAGCTTACTCTAGGAGATGAGAGATTCAGCTGGGATCTCCTAGTAGCAGCATCGAGCCCTTACGACGTCATCTTGGGTATGGACTAGTTATCTATAGTCCATGCTCATATCAATTGTATTAGGTGAAAATTGTGGCGTGTCCACATGGATGGGACTAGGTTTACCTTCACCAGTGGTAAGGGAGCCCTTGCATCAT
The DNA here is from genome assembly GCA_963277665.1 of Viscum album. NCBI lineage: Eukaryota > Viridiplantae > Streptophyta > Magnoliopsida > Santalales > Viscaceae > Viscum > Viscum album. The sequence goes on from OY728140.1 coordinate 663,113,971, forward strand.
AGGATGGACTTACTCGGAGGAGGGTGCAACCGATCACTCACAAGTTGGCTTGCCTTACCCTCAGAGTTGTTGATATGGAGAGTCCAACTTATCCTGTAGTGGTGGACCAGTATGAGGATGTTTTCCCTAACTATGATCCAGGACTACCTCCTCATAGAGAGATGTACTTCTACATTGACATGTACCCTAGGAAGACACTGATATCTACTCCAGCATATTGGATGGCTCCCGCTGAGCTTTGTGAGCTGTGAGTACAGCTGGAGGACTTATAGGGGAAGGGATTCATCCGACCCAGTTTTTCTCCCTCGGCAGCCCTGATTAGGTTTTCCAAGAAGGTGGAAGGGAGCTTGAGGCTTTGTTTAGAATACCATCCCCTGAACCAAGTGACCATGAAGAACACTTACCCACTCTTGAGGATTGATGACCTCTTTGAGCAGCTGAAGGGATCATGGTGGTTCTGTAAAAATAGACCTCAGATCAAGCTATCACCATCTCAATGTTCAAGACGAATATGTGCAGAATACGACCTTCTTGTGTCGTTACAACCACTACGTGTTCTTGGTTATTCCCTTCGGCGTATCCAATTCTTTATCACTATTCATGAGTCTCATGAACAAGTTCTTCCAGAATTACCTTGATCGCTTTGTCATAGTTTTCATCGACGACATTCTGTTCTACTCGACTACTGATGAGGAGCATGCCTACCATTTGCAGGTAGTACTGGACGCACTCCAAGAGCACTAGCTTTATGGTTAGCTCTCAAAGTGACAATTTTGGATTTGAGAGGTTGACTTCTTGGGAAACGTCATCTCTGAGGCTAGAGATGCAGTGGATCCAGTGAATATTGATGCGATACTTGCTTGGGAGCCACCTAGTAGTGTGACAAAGGTACATATTTCCATGGGCTTGGCTGGATACTACCAGAGATTCATTAGAGACTTCTCCATAGTTGCAGCACCATTATAAGCCTTGAAAAAGAAGGGGTAAACCTTCGTGTGGTTAGAGAGATGCCAACAGATAATTCAGTAGCTGAGGTAATGGATGACTAAGGCCCCCATCTTGAGGCTTCCAGAGGGAGGTGTAGGGTACGTAATTTATTGCGATGTATCAAGGACCAGACATGGGTTTGTCCTTATGTAGAAGATAGTTGTGATTGCGTATGGTTCTCAATAGCTGAGGCAGCAGGAGCAGAACTATGCTGCCATGAACTGGAGTTAATAGTAGTAGTCTTCTCCTTGATGATGTGGAGGAACTATCTGATGGGCAAACATTTCACCGTGTACTCTGATCACAAGAGTCTCTGGTATATCTTCTCTCATAAGGACCTAAACCTGATACAACAGTATTGGCTTGAGTTCCTCTGGGACTATGACTTCAAAATAGTATATACTCCTAAGAAGGGTAACGTTGTTGCAGATGCAATCAGTAGGAGGACTAGTATATAGCTGTTAAGAGAGGCGACAGAGCTGTTGGCTACTTTACAGATATCCTTTGTAGATCGAGATAAAGAAGAATTTATATAGTCTGTTGTAGTCACTCCTCCATTTCTTCAGCGATTCAGGGAGGTACAACGTGGAGACTCAGACTGTGAGACGTGACGTGCTCAGATATCCACAGGGTAGGCATTTGATGGATTTTCAGATGGTTGGAAGCACGCCATCCTCTACAGAGGAAGTACTATGGTGCTAGTGTAATTTTAGGAGGATGTGTTAAGGTAGTTTCACACGTCCCCTTTAGTGGTACATCCAATTGTGGCGAAGCTATACCAGGATGTTTGACGATAGCACTGGTGTCTAGGTATGAAGAATGCGGTAGCAGAGTTTGTCTCATGGTGCCTCACATTCTAGCAAGTGAATGCAAAGCCTGAGGTACAAACAGGTTTGGTTCAGCCCTTCGAGGTTATAGAATAAATGTGGGATGGTATATCCATGGACTCCGTGACGGGTCTTCCAAGTATATCCATGGGTCACGACTCGATTTGGGTGATCATTGGCTGACTCACCATGTTGGCCCACTTCCAATCGATCAGAAGTCATGGTTCATTATAGAGCTTGTGACGCCTATATTGAAGGATATTTTTCATTTAGATGGAGTAACTTCTTCTATTTTCTCTGACTGTGATGCAACGTTTAATTCCTGGCTATAGAAGGGGTTGAAGGAGGCTTTCGGGACACAACTTATCTTGAGCACCGCCTTCCATCCTTAGACAGATGGTCAAACTGAGAGGATAATTCAGACCCTCGAGGACATGCTTTGTCCATGTGTGCTAGACATCGGCTGTAGATGGGAGGATCACATTCCTTTGGTGGAGTTTTTATACAACAATAGTTATTACTCCACTATAATGATGGTGCTTTTTGAGGCATTTTATGGTAGACCTTGAAGATCACCACTATACTGGACAGACACACGGGTTTCATCACTAGTGGGACCAAAGATGGTATGGGATACTAAAAAGAAGGCACAGTTCATCCAGGAGTGGATGAAGACAGCACAAATCAGGCAGAAGTCATATGCTAACAGGAGATGGAGATCTCTGGAGTTCTAGAATGGAGACCACATCTTTCTACAGGTCTCACCTTGACGAGGTATATAGAGATTTGGTCGAGGCGGCAAGTTATCTTCGTGATTCATCAGACCTTTCCAAGTACTCAGCAGAGTAGGTGATGTGGCTTATCGCATAGCTCTTCCACCTCAGTTGCACTGGGTGCACAACGTCTTTCACGCATCTCAGCTGAGGAGATACGTGCAAGACCATTCCCAAATCATCGACCATGGAGAGCTGGACTTAAATAACGGGGAAACATTCACTGAAGTTCTAGTAGAGATTGAGGATCGATAGGAGCGGGTCCTAAGTGGATGTTCAACACCTCTGGTGCACATTCGATGGCATCACAAGAACCTCCAGTAGAGAACATGGGAGTGGGAGGCTCAGATGCATTCTCAGTACCCTCATTTGTTCACTTAGTTCAGGTTGTAGGTCATGGGGACGTAAATCCATGAGGTGGGGAAAATTTATAGACCCGTAATTTCCCTATAATTTATTTTTTATAAATACATAGGAATTTTATGAGTTTACGAAAATTTACGGCGCTTGATTCCGAGGCCCGGTGTGCCCGGAATCAATTTTTGAGTTTTTTTTTGGTACGTTCAGTAAACGTTCGATTGGGGTTTTATAACATTTGAACCGGTGCTCAGAATTGAAATATGTGGGCAATGTTGAACTCGCAGTGCCAGTATTTCTGAAGGGGACATTATGTAAGAATCAGGTAGTGGGTTCACGTCTCCTATAATATAGACTGGTGCTCAAAATTATGAGGGTATAAAGCATCTCGTTTGAAATCTTCATCAGGGTGGTAGTGGGAAGAGTGGAATGAAGAGAGGAAAAACTCTCAGAGTGGTGACCTGGTGTTTCAATATTAGTGTGACAGGCTAGGACACATGCATGGTTAGTTTCCTTGACCACCTCTAGAGTTTCTAGAATGTTGAATGATGGATAATGTGTTGATGTTATGTATTAACCCTCAAATAATGAGCACATGTGGGGGATCAAGGTGGTTCTAGGTTAATGTTTTGGATCATTTACGCCTTAACAATATGTTAGTTGGAGTTCTGATATTCATACTAGTAGAAGTGGTGGATGTGGTACATTAGTGTTAGAGCATCCATACTAGTTGGTATGTGAAGCACCTAGGTTTCAGACTGGGGTCCACTATAGAGGTATAAGTTTTCATCATGTGTTTTAGACTACACCTAGAGGTAGGGAGGTTAGGACATCAATAGTTCGAGGAATGGTCCATTTAGATTACACAATTTATATTTCTTTATTTGACATAAGATCCTTCTATTATTATAATTTTAAAGAGTTTGTGGTTGTGTTGGGTATAGCATTAAGAGGTATGTGTTGGTTTTTATCGACTGATACATCATTAGGGGTGCGATAAAGAAACATATGATAGAGTAAAGGGTGTGTGCTCGAGGTTGGTGGTTACCATTTCTTATGGAACATGTTCGATATTGAGATGTAGGGTTTTGATCTGATTTTGGGTATGGATTGGATAGTGTTATACTAATCCCATATTGACTATTAAAATCATAGGGTAATGTTTAAATCTCTTTAGGGAAACACATATTAACATCATGGAGAAGGGGATGTTTGGGAAGGATGTGCATGGATTGTTTGTTAGTAGTTGGGTAAACTCATAACCCATGTGAATTATATTATGATTTATTATTGGGAAGTATAGAAGCATGTATTATCACCTATATTGGACTAGTTAGAGGATGTGTTTATTGAGTATTTCATTGGTCTACCAATTGAGAGTGATGTGGATTTCTCATTAGAGATATTGTTAGGAGTATAATGGGTTTCCATTCCTCTAAAATAATGGAATTTTCAGAACTCTAGGAGATTAAAACTAATCTAGAGTAACTATAGAATAAGGGGTTAATTATCCATAGAAAATCAACTTGGGGGTCACTAATATTATTTTCCATGAAATCTGATGGGTCATTGTTGTTTTATGTCGATTATTGGAAGAAGAATCATACGATGGTTATGAATTGAAAGCCACTTCCTCAAATCGATGATCTATTTGAATATCAATGATGTGATTTTTTTTCCAATATTTATCTAAGAATAATGTATCTTTAACTGAGTTCGATAACTTATCATATACCGTAGACTTCTTTCAGGAGCAGGTATAGTCTTTATGAGTTTCTTTAAAACCATTCAGATTGACCATTGAAACGATAGTGTTTATAGACTTTATGAATAAAATATTTCAATTATATAATGGCCAGTTCATGATTGAATATATTGAAAACTTATTTTTTTTCTATAAAACACATCATGATCATTCCAAAAATCATGACATCTTTCTGATTACACTACAATAGTATAGGATATACACCCAGTTTTTAAAATGTAATTTCATGATTGTCATGGTGTATATATTAGGGAGAACCATATAGGAGGAAGTGCCTCTATAGATACAATGAAGGTGCAGGCAGTTGTGTCTTGGGATTAGCAAAAGAATGTTTCTGATGTCCACTTTTTTTAGGTTTTGGATGTCTATTACCGAAGAATGATTGAAAAATTTTCTCATTTGGAAATACCAAATTTATGATTCCCCAAAAAATTGTATCAGTTTTCCGTGGTTTGGGGATTGTGATGAACCCTTTGACGAATTGAATAAGTTGTTGAAAAACAAACCAATTCTTAAATTACTAGAACCATGGATGAAATATACCTTTCGTTTTGGATGGATTTATTGTTGGGATTTGAGCAGTTTCAATGAATTATGATAGAGTTATATCATATTGGTCATGAATGTTGACGCCTCATGAAATAAAATACCGTACACATTATATTGAGTTGGTCGTAATGGTTCTTGACGTACAATGTTAGTAACATTAATTGTCAGGAGAGTGGATAAAAATGTATATAGATCATAAACTTTTGAAGTACACTTTCTTTCAATGTAATTTGAATATTTTTAGTAAATATGGGTTGAATATATGAAACCCGTTGACATGGAGTTTGTTTTCTCACTAAGAAATGGAAATGGTGTTGTAGATAATTTGAGTAGGAATAATTTTAATTATGTGGTTTAGGAATCATGTTCTGTGTGGATGTTGATGTTAATGATTGTTGAGATGCATTTGGAGGTATATGAGGGGCATTAGGAGATGACCCTGGAATCCATTGAAGAAGTTTCCACTCATCTGATCTAGATCAAGGAGAGGTCGCACTAACAAGAAAAATATTTAGATTTGAATGAAATTTTAGAAGGTGGGGAATAACATTTCGGTTGGACCGATGGAGATGGTGAGACCATTCGTGATTGTGGTAATGTGATTGTTCCAATATTCACAAGGGAAGAGGTATTGTGAGATATTCATGTTTCAAAGTGGGATGTGAATCATGGTTTGATCATAATGTATCGGGATATTCATAGGCAGTATTGGTGGCTCGGGATGAAGAATGGGGTTGAAGGTTTTATGGCGTGATGAATTTCCTATTAAAAATCATAGGATGAGAATCAATGACTTGGTGGTTTATTACATCCATTTCCAATTCTAGAATGGAATTCGAAGATTTGATAATGGAATTTATGGTAGTTCATCCAATGATTCTTTGGATAAATGATATAATCAAGGTGGTCATGGATCGATTCACTAATGTGGATCATATCTTCCAATTTGAGATACTTTTACCATCGATTTGATGGGTTAGTTGATCATTTGAAAAATAGTATAGTTGCATGGGGTAACATATGTTATAGTTTCTAATCAAGATATTTATTTATCTTTTCACTTCTAGATATGATTATACATGGTCTTTTGTACTTCACTATTTAGTATGGCCTTCCACCTGAAAATTGACACTCTGTTACAGAATACTACTAAAGGGCTAGAGGAAATTTTGAGATTTTGTGTCAAAAAATTTATATATCATGGTAAAAGCATCCAATTTTTGTTGATTTTGCCTACAAAAATAACTTTTAGGCTATGATTTTGATGGTATCATTGGAGGATATCTATGTTAGACCATGAATATATTTGTTGTGTTGGATAGAACCAAGAGAATCATAATTTTTGGGATATAGTATCATTTAGGATACACAAGAATAAGATTAGTCAATTAAGAAATGTATCAAAATTTCTCAGAGTAGGCATAACTAATTCGCGGATTGGTGGCATAGACCAGTTAATTTGTTGGTGGGTGATCATACATTTCTTCAAGTCTCTCTAAGGATGGTTCAGTGTAAAATTCATAAATAAGGTAATATGGATGCCAAGTATGTGAGAACAATTGAAATTGCATAAAGGATTGGACTAGTAGATTATGGATTGATTATCCCATAGAAGTATAGTGGTATTGAAGTTGTTTTTAACATTTCACAAATTTGACAATAACACCCCTACATATACCATGTGATTGATATTGAGGATGTTCATATTGAGGATCATGTGTCCTTTTAGGGGAATCTGATTCATATTTTGGATCATAGTAAGAAATACTTGAGGGGAAATATCGTACCGTTGGTTTATGTTTTAAGGTATCATATTAATGATAAAAAATAAATATGAGAGAGGTAGTAAGATATGTAGTCTCAATAGACCAATCTATTTTATTTAGAAGCATAATGATCCTTAGGAAGAGAAACTCGAGGAAGTTCCCTAATAAGGTGGGGATATTGTAAGACCTTGGACATCTTAAAGGTATGTCGTTGTATAAATTTTTTATTATAATATCATAGTTTTTGTTAATGACAATTTTACTGGATGTATTAATGGGGATCATGGGTGTTTCAATGGTTTGTGACACAAAAGAAGAGGAATTTTGGCTATCTAATTCATGTTGTGTAGTTGGTGCATTGTTAGGCATAATAATGTTTCCAAACAATAATAGCTAAGAGGATGGGTGAATGGTTAAGAGAACCGTTCAAGGGGGAGAGACAACCCAATAAATTTGTACAGAGTAATTATACATTGTTGGTGTATTGTTTTCCAAATCATATGTAGCTTCATTGAAGACATTGTGACCTCAACCCCTCTCGGACAGTGGCTAGCGCACAATTCACACAAGGTCTTGAAAAGCGTGTGGCCAAGCCATTTTCCCCATTAAAAAGTGAGAACTTAGGAAACTAACCTCTTGAGATTTTATATATCAAACCCAATATTATTTTTCCTTATTCCTCAAGCCCTAGTCACAAAATCTAACCCACAAATCTTATCAAGGAGGTTTCTCCGTCGATTTTGGGCTATTTGAAGTGTTGTTGGTTGCAAATCGAATCTCGAGGTAAGTATAATCATCCACTTGCATATCATTTCCAGAATATGGATTTTAGATTTTCTCTTTTTTTTATAAATCTCGATGATCATCATTTTCTAGTATATTATAGATTTGGGATTCAAGGGGTGCTCGAATCCTGATCTATGGATAATGTTATGGGTTATATCATAATTAGATTTGAGATAGGTTGTATAAAATTTATATCAAATGAATTTATTATATATTTTGGAAAATATAGTTATATTCTTGATTTTCCACTTTTTTTTGTTTTAGTTCCTTTTATAGGGTTTGATAATATAGTTGGATAAATGAATAAATGGAGACAACCTCAACCCATTATGACGAATTGAGGATGATTTGATGGATTTAAGGCCACCCATGGGGTGCGCCGATATTTCAAAACATAGAGAAATGTAATTATAAGAATTCAATTGACTTTTATTGAATAATATACCCTGATAGAAGGGTTTGACATGTTTGTTTGAATTATAACTAGGGTAATTGAAGATTATTTATTGTTCTTGACATTGACATAAGGGGTTCTTTAGAATAACATGATTTGATTGGGACATAATAACGATGTTTTTCTATGTGATTTAAGAAATGTGCATGAAATGCATAATTGGTTTAATGCCTAAGTGAAGGAGAGAAAGTTAAATTGTGAGATCATAGAGAATTAATGAATGTATTAATTGGGATAACATTGGGGAAATGATGAACATGATTAGGGGAAAATATATAAGGATTATTAAACAAGAAAAATGGGTTAATGTATGGATACTGTAGAGAATGTGAAATTATTTGATAAATAGAAATTATAGATTATTGTAAATGAGTTCTTTCATGATAATGGAAGTGGGTTAAATAAGTTATTATATGTAAAGGTTATGTGTGTTAATGGGTGAATTCATATGTATGAATTATTTTTTAAATGACATGTGAATTGTTTAAGTTGTGTGTATTGATTGTGTTTGATTTTGTTATGGTATATGCTGTAAATGGAAGAATAAGAATGTGCACGTGGATTTTTGGTTGTATAGAATTGGAAATGAGGAACAATGCCAATGGATTAGGTTATATTGAGGCTATAAACCCCACCCCGTAATGCACGGGTTTAAGAAGGGAACCAATGATCTATTCCTATAACAAATGCATTTGGTTAGATTACTTGGACTGTGGAACCAATGTAAGTGTGATGTAATTTTTAATAAAATGATTCTCCATAGAGAGATAAGGAACTTGATTTATACCCTTACACTTTGAAATTTATTGGATTATGACAATTTTTAAATAATGTAAATGCCTACCCAGTGTAACAGGTAATGGAAATGAACTATGTGATGAAGATAGGATAAATTACAAATACAGAACTAATGTTGTAAATTGGTGAAGTAAAAAATGTAAACTTTTGGCACACCATTTTATATTTATATAGACTTCCAATTATTTATTACATTCATTCACTATTTGCTTAGACTGAATATTTTGTAGACATTTTGGGAGGTGGCCTACTATGTTATACTGAAACCCTTATCGGTCCACCATTGGGTACCCAAGCATATAACATGGTTGCTGGTCCAGAATAGAGAAGATTCCCTATTATAGGGATTTTACATTGTATTTGGATGTTCATAGATTAGGATACACACTCAGGGTTTTAACCCGTTTTGGGGGATTTAGCTATTGGTTTTAATTTTTTTTCATTCTTTTTGGTAGAGTTATCATGCAATGGGATATTTTTGCAGATTTCAACCCATTTGAAAACAAGTTGGAAATGAAGGTTTTGGGTTTCAGATTATTATTTACTTTTTTTATATGATTTATGCCATGAATAACACAGTTAATGAGGGTATAATCTCCCCATGTGACTTATTAGACCCTCACCGATTGTCAGTGTCCTCTAGAATATGGGGAGGTGCACTTGGGGTTCTGTGGAAACCCAGCTCGAAGCACGAGTTTAATAGCATCCAGATTGGGGATGATAAAATTTATCTCATAGATCATATGACCATTTAAGGTTGATTTATATTATTCAGACATGAAAAATTACATTTGATTTTCGATTGTTAAAATTATATGTGGAATGTGATTAAATTATACAATCAAATAAATTCATAGAATGTTTAAAGAAGTCATGCAAATATATTTTTATGTGTTTCCCATATTGGAATAAAAATAATTCCCTGAGTCTAGGAAAATGATATCTAAATAATCAATTTATCTAGTTACCATCATTTCTGATTAATTTAAAAGCATTCCATATCCATTACTAATTTGTGGTTTAGTGGTCATTAAAATTCTCTAGATCATATTCAATATCACTCTATATTATTCATTAAAAAATATTTTTTCTCCTCCATATCAAAATTTTTTCTAATTTAAAATTTTCTCAAAATATATTTAGTTAATTATTTGTTTCTTCTAGTAAGAAATATTTTTTCCTCTTCTATTTTTAATGGATGTTTTATTATTCTTTTTAATAGTGTTGGTTTCCCAAATTTTTATAAAAAATATTGAAACCCTTTTTGTAAAAAAATAAATAAATTGTGAGGATGAAATTTATTTTATGGGGATGAATAATTTTAAATCCTAAAAAATTATTTTATGTGAAAAATAATATTGGTAGCTTTATAACAAGAAACATTGATATTTAAACAAAATTTAATATATTATAACAATATTATTATTTGAATTTATCCATTATAAATTATTTATTAAATATGAAGTAATGATAGGAATATCCAAATTTAAAAAATATATGTAAAATATATATTTAATGTATTGATAAGTACCCAATTTTTTCTAAAATTGTTTTATGCATAAATAATAAGCATTAAGCATGAATCATTTTTATTTCATTTTGTGCCTGAAAAATAAAATGAGTTTCAAATAATTTCAATTTTTTTTTGCAAAAATTAAAAATAACTTGTAAATAAAAATTTAATTATTAAATAAGGGTGATTTTTTTTGGATTTTTCTAAATATATTTATTTATCAGTTATAAGTGTAAATTTTTGATTTCTTTAAAACTATAATTTTTTTGTTAAATCACATAATATAAATGTACCATTGTATATTAAATTTTAACTAAAGGTAACAAAAAAATAAATTAATGATTATTAATTTAAAATACTATATAATAATCATAATTATACTTGATTTTGGTGTAAGTTCAATTTTAGGTTTAAAACAAATTTTCTAAAAAATTGTTTTTTTAATTCTATTTTCCAAATGTTTATAAATACTATTTTTATACCACTTATAATATCTAATCATGAAATATTGATTCTGTATTTGGAATCATGTGGTTAATTTTTCTAAAATAGAAAACCTTTATTTCTTCTCATTATTAAAATTAACCATAATAAATATTTTTCACCTTTTTTTAAATTCATCATCATCAAAGTAAATTTTTATTTAGAATGAAGCGAAAAGGGCCACGAACTGACAAAGAAACCTAGGCCCCATGGGACCTAGGAAGGCCTAAATTAATGAAGACCGAGGGAATCACCTCTAATCAGGTTGACCCCCTCTGGATTCAGATTATACATATTGTGAAGAAAAAAACAAGATTCGGTACCAAGAACTTCAATAGATGCAAGATGGTCAACTAGCTGGTTCCCGTCACGCCATGTATGAGTCACTGTGATATTATTAACAATCATAAACTGAAATTTATTAAGGACATAGTGGATTGACCATAGAGTAGGGCCGATGACAAGCAGGGAATTATGGAGCAACACTAAGTCCATTCCAACCTCCAACAGCTCGATCCTCTTCTGGTGACATAACCGGAGCCCAAGAAGCATCACCTTTGCCTCTACTTGAAGAGAAGGGCCAAGGCCCAAGCAACCAGAAAAGGCCAGATGGACTGATCCATCATTATCTCAGATGACCCCACCTCCTTGAATAACCCCCATCTTGCAGAAGCCGTCCATATTCAACTTTAGACCCCAGGAAGGGGGACCAGCATACCCATTGGACGATTCTCTATCCACTAATAGAGGTAGGAACCGAGATGGAAGCATCAAGTTTCTGGAGTGACGGGGCATCTCTCCAGTTAGAGAAGAGGTTGAACAAGTAAATGAGGAGACTCTTTGATATGATAACAATGGATCTTCCTGATGCTTTACTGCCTTCATGTTGTACCTGTTTCTCGCTTTCCAAATACACCAGAAACCTGCATGCAGGATCTGTGCGCAAGCCACCCTCTCCGTCCCTTTTTCACCAGCGCCATAAAACTTGCTCTCAAGAAAAGACCTACCAGCCATTTCATGATCATTAATGGCGGTAAAATCACCAAAACACTCCCAGCATGCACTTTCCCTTCTCTCTCGAAGAACAGATGAGTAGAAAATTCTTCCTTGTGGTGACTACATCACAAGCAACGTGAATCCAGAGATATTCCATAACCTTTGATATTCTCCTCTGTTGAAATTTCCTTATTAACAATCCTCCAGATGAGGAAGTTGTACATAACGAGAATATGGCAAGGCCATAGTGTCTCATCCCAACATACCATCGTAACATGCTGCTCCATTGAGAAGAGGATTTCCTTGGAAGAGAAGGCCCCTGAGGAAGATAAAGTGAATACACATATGTCTGGTTCAGAGGTGAGGACGATGAGATTGAAAATGTCTTGTTGGTATTTCTCTAGAACAACCTTGATTAAAGGCGGATAAAGGCTAGCCTCCTTGAAAGAGATAATGGTGGCATGAAAACCTGGAAAAACAAGGGGTGACTGATCCAATTATGATTCCAGAAGGATATATCCTCCTTTCTGATGATCCATTGAGCCTGGGGTTGGAGTACATTTAGCAGCAGGGATAACACATCCTAAAGTGGGGAGGCACGAGTCTTAGTCTGGGCTGGGATTCCAAGGAAAGAGATATACATGGTGGTCCCCCAGAGAGTGTGTTGTTCAAGGATTTCCTAGGACAACATTCTATGCATGCAAGAAAGGGTATCCGTGAGGCTTCGAACGTTGATCCCAGCTTCCATTACAGGTATTTCCAACCTACGCCAAGAATCCCAGTGACATTTACCTAATGTGGTCTGATCCCAAATAAATATGGCCAGAATCTTCTCCATCCTATTAATAGTTCCCTTGGGAACTTTGACAGCTTAGAGTACATAGAGAGGGGAGGCCAGGAGGACACTTTTGACCAGTGTAATTCTTCCCCTGAAGGATTGGTATTTGTTCTTCTAGTTGAAAATCCAGATAGTGATTCTGCTGATCAAGAAATCAAATTCCTTGATCCAAAGCCAATGTGAGGAAATTGGATCCCCCAAGTACTCTATAGGGAAGGTCCCTCTTTGCATATTGAGGCTTTGTTGGACTGGGGTAATCTGGCTGGTCTTATACCCAAGGAAGAGCTCCCACTAAGAAGAAATCCCAGATGGATAAAATGGTATCATCTTTTACCACATCCCACGAGGATCTGTAATAGGACCTCGGGAACCGATCCAGTCTCGAGGAGCTTTCAGGATTCATGCTCATTAAAGCACCATGGATCTCCTTCTCATCCGGAATTGAACCGAGGGTATCATTATTCTATAGTGAGAGTTGAAGGGGAATCACATCTGAGATTTCACTATTCCACCCTGGGTACCCATCCGACATACGAGTATTTGGGATAGCAAGAATATCCTTTAAGAAAGCCTGGGCCAGTCTCCCCATTGTGTCCCTGTCGTCCGTGTATGTTCCGTTATCTTGTAAAATATTTGGTTTCACTAACTGTTTCCTTTCTTTGATGAACGCATTGAAGAAGGCCGAGTTCCTATCCCCCTATTTTAACCATTTGATTATAGATATATATCTCTCCAGTCACTATTGTCTGAGTTACATCTCCGACATGGCTTCTTTCATTCGGGACAAATCATCGATGATCTGATCATCCCAGGTTCTGATCACCTTGGTAAGGGTAAAATAGATACAATAGGAATTGTACTATGAGATAATGGATAATAATATCCATACTATTTGAATATTTTTTTAGATGCATTTAATATACCATATTCTTCTAAGATATTAGTATTTTTTAATTTATTTCCTCTTTAGATTGATTTTAACATTTATATTATTTATGCAATGGATAAAGTCTAAAATGTAACTCTATTTGTTTAAATATCATTAATATTTTTTCATATGGATAAAGTGTAGAATTTTTATTATAAATAATTATTTAAAATATGGATCAATTATTTTTATCATGGAAAATTTTAATGCTCTACAATAAATTCCTTAAATTTCATCGTAATATCGACACAATGTTTTTATTGTACTTGAAAAATGAAGTAAATGATTTTAAACACATAGAAAGTAATTCAATTTCATTGAATTATTATTTTCTAGGAATTTTACTATTAATAATAACGTATATCTGATATTAGGTGAGTTTATATTTTAATAACATTTTAATACTTATTAATTTAATGTCAAAATAAATGAAAAGTACCAAATTAATCATAATGATATTTTACGTTAAATAATATATTTATATGTGATTTAGAAACGATTTTTTAATGACAAAATGAGTGATGTTTAATGGACCTAAATATCATTCATTGACCATTTTTGTATCAATTTTTCACCGTAAATGTACATTTATGGCCTTTAATTTCAAAAAAGTATTTTACAATAATTAATATTAAAAAAAGGAATAATTAAGCATTTAAACCTAATGGAAAGGTTCAAATAATAGAAAAAAATAACTAAACTGAATTGTATGATGATATTTAGACCATATAATATTTTTTTATTTAATCCATGTCCATTTTGATTGATTTTACATGAAAATACATTTTTTATATTTAAATATTTCAAATAATTAGAAGTGGGTTATTTCCATACATATAAAAGGGAAAATTTATCTTACACTCATAAAAAATATTTAGGGTCTTAGCTTGACAAATATCTAACCAAATAAATTCCAAAACCTTATATCCATTTCCCAGACACTCTAGCCTCATCAAAGGACAATCCTAGATAATATTAAAGTGTATGTAAAATGCTATTATCTGAAGAAAAGGATTAACTTTTAACTATGTATTTTCATTTTATTTTCTTTTAGACCTCCATAAAATAGTCTATAATTATGATAATATAGTTACATTATGGTATTACATATAATTAAATGTTATTACTATTGGGGAATCCACCATATTAATCTTTTTTCCAAACTAGTCAAAAAAATATCGACTGATCATAAATATGACCAACCGTCTCCACATAATGGTGTAAAAAATTTATCCTCTCCACATTGCGTGAATGGTTATAAATATGGAACTGCATAAAAAATATTATAATTAGAATATAACTATTATTATATGATTATATGGTACCATTTAGCTTCTACCCTTCAAATAATTAAAAAATGATAATGTCACTCATGAGAATGTGTGGATTACCAGCTCCACAATGCGATGCGATTCATTTTTCATGTATAACACTGATGTATTAATATAAATATTTAAATAATGAATATATATTATATTTAAATCATGATTATGTTTTTATATATTATGGAACCATGACAAATATTGATGTATTGAAACTACCAAATACAATCAAACATGAAACATGAAGCAATTAACATTATGAAATGGTATTTTAATTATTTAATATTTATAAATTGGTAATGAGATATTATTAGTGAAATATATATGATATTTTTAGTCTGTATATGGTTTATTTATACAAATATAATAAATTTAAATTTACTAAATAGTAGTCTATAGTCACTTACAAATTATGTTATACATTAGGTAACAGTTTGTTTCACAGTCTCCTCATTGTCCGAGATTGTTTATATTTTTATTTCTATTTTTGGAATTATATTATATTTCTATTTTAACCCACATGTATTTTATTTTCATATCATTGTAACAAAAAATTATTCTTTTTCTTTCATTTTGTTTTGTTTATATATCAAATACTATGAACGAATGTATTTAGGGAATACAGAAATTATTTATAATTTTTAAAAAAAAATTATTTTCTAGCACATCCATGTTTTCTAAATTATTTTTTGAAAATTATTTAATATTCTATTGTGATTTATTAGAGATGATTTATTCCATTTTTGAATTTTTATATTCTGATTAAATGGATTTTTCTCATTGTATATTTAATAAGGAACGTTTTACGGAATTTTTAAACTTAGTATTATTTTAAAAACACAACACAAACACATTTTTCTATAATAGTTAATACTTAATTTTCGGAATATGACATGTACAATGAACCATTATTCATTCAAAAGAAAATTTTATTCCTAATATTTTGAAATTTGTAGGTTGTAAATATATAATATAAAAATGACACAATGTCTTCCTATATAAATATTCATGTTATTTTTTAAAATTGCTATCATCTATGTCAAAATACATTTTTTAGTATAATTATTTTGTATTATATAATCTAATAATAACATTAAAAACATTTAAGTAGATGTATTATGATCATTTTTACTATAGAAATTTTATATATTTTCATTACTAGTTCATATAATATAAATAGTTATTCATTATTAAATAATATTGAATAATTTATATTTTTATTCATATGATTAATGAATCAGACATAATAACTGAATGGCGGGGCTTGGAATTAAAAATTATCTTGATTCATCAGTAGGTGTCATGAAATAGGTTTGGTATTTGGAAATGGCCTTACCCATTTATATAGAATGTCTTGGAAGGAGGCATCATGGTAAGTTTAAAATTTCCAACATTATACATTTCATCATATGAAATTTTTTATTAATGTACAATTATTATTTTAAGAGTCTTGTTATACATGGGTACGTTTTATGTTTATGTGAATATTTATATTCTATTATTCCATTATCATTTATTTCATTAATTTTATTCATGTATTATTTATTCTATGATTTCTTTTGAAGCATGCATTTCCTTACTGAGAAACTTATCTCACAATTTTATTTTGTTTCCTTTCCCCTTGATTATAAGATGTGTACTATGGTTAAAATGAAAGGATTTTAAAGAGAAAATATTAATTTTAACAAAGAAAATACTATGATATATGTTTATATATTTTATATATATTGTGACATTATATAATTTTCCTTTTTTCCCAAGAAAAATAAACTATTTGACCCCTAAGATAATTTTTTTATATCATACCTAATTAATAAAGTAACCATTAGATCTCAGATACTGGGGTTAAGATTGTTAAAAATATTACATCTGAATATTTTATTTAAAATGAGAATCAAATATTCTAAAAATAAAGATGGAATTGAATAATATTTTATTTTATTCACTATAAAAAATACTCTAAATAGATAATGGTTTTATGTATTTGGAAGAATAGTGACAAAAATATGTTAGATATGATATGATACCTATAAAAAACACACCCCAAAAGTATAGATGATATAATTAAAACAAAATTATTTAATGTTAAGTTGATTTTGAATGAACAAAAAAATAATGATGGGGAGATTTCATATCTCAATTGAGGGGGATTTAGTGGAGGCCATAAATATAGTGGATGTGAAACTAGGAATCTAGGGGATAACACATATGCTAGGAATTTTGGAGGGGACACTATAAAATCAATTTGTAATAATAATTTGTATCATGTATAGGTATACTAAATGTTATTTAAATCTTTTGATATATATGTTTGTAAACAAATTTTATATCTAAATAGTTTTTACAGATAAAACTATACCGATGGTATATTCAAATACCTTTTATAGGGGAATGAATATATCCTTTATGTGTAATAGTGGATTCAGATAGGTATGGTTCTAATGTATTGGGGGAAAATAGAAAATTTTATATCCAGGTAGGTGTGGTCACATGAAAAGAATGAAAAAATACATGATATTGTGCCTACATCAGTAGTGTAGTGATGATACATTGGATTCACCACCATATATGTAATTTATTGATGGTGTAAAACTACCACTAAACATTCATATATATAGTTTCTCAATTAGGCATGGACCTTAAAAAAATATAGTGGATTGCGTAATGGTAGTATTTCTTCATTTAAATAATATATACCACTGGGAAGTGGAATGTTATACTAAATGTTATTAGATTGAAGACTCAGAGGTATGTGGATAAAGTGATAGTATTCTTTGTAATATAATGAACCTCTTCGCTGAGATACACCATGATAATCTAAATAATTATGGTAGACCCTATCATATCATTATATTAGATCCTCACACTTTAATAGTGTGATGTATAACAATTATTTGACATGGATTTCATTATGTTGATCGAAAGTTTATATAGTGGGTGTCAACACCTATATTAATACCTTAATGATGATAATGTAATCTATATAATGGGTCATTTTTATCATCTATAATAATTTATTTGGAGCTAATTTAGTATTCATATTCCTCGAGATATGATTTTCAGCTAAGGATTACCAATATGTATTAGGCTATTTAGAGGAAGCACCAGTGTAATTAGATAATGGATATATTGTTATTTTTTTCATTATTCCTTACAATTCAATAGTTAATGGTCATCCATCGGTGACCCACAATTCATCCTTAGCTAATACCTATTCTCATGTAGACTTTGGATAATGTGACTTGGTATTTCATGATTTTATTATGGATGTCATCTCTAGGATGTAATGCATTATGGGTTATAGTATATACAATGATGATTTCCACACATATGTTATTTGTTATATTATAATTGAAAGATGTAAATGGGTTTAATTTCCTATATTAAAAAGTAAGACAAATAGTATAATGGTAATTACAGAATAAAACAATAAAAAATAAATAAGGATAGGGTGTAGTAAAAAATACTAAGTAATCATTAAGAGATAAAGTAATTAAATTGATGAGTTCACTCAATAGTTAATTAAAAATTTATATACACATGATTAATTATTATAATCTAAATCAAATTTAAAATATATTGATAATTTCAATATGATTTTTAAAATTTAATTTCATAGAAAATCAACGGACATGAGAATTTTGGTTAATGATAAAAAAATTACGTGATATGTTATCTAATATGATAATGATGTAAGAAAATTTAATAAATGAGAGATATTGGTAGAGATATTTTATAATAGAGTTATGAAATAGGTCAATGTGAGAAACAAAATCTACTCCCCTTAGGGTGAGAAGTTATTTTATTACTCCGCTATTTATAAAATAGATCACGAAAAAAATTACCCAATATTTTTTTTATTTTGTTACAAGAAAGCTATATCCATCATGTTTTAGGATTTGATCATCCACTCTAACATCATATTTAGTCGTGAACATTTTAAATCATTTCTTCAATATTTAGAACCCATTACAAAAGTTTATTATAAGAATAGATATTATTTTTAGATAATATTAAATTGGTAGTTACATCCATCTTGAATCATAATTTCATCAAGGACTCCAATTTATAGCCTCCAAAAAATCATGGACCATTCAAGAATTCAATGGAGAAATTAAGAAATGTCAAATTCCAGATGAATGTTGTGGGGTCCACCAAATATTATGTCTTTTCTAATCTATATGATGAATACCAACTACGCAATAGCCTCCACTATATATATATTGATATTACATGAGATATCATATTATTCCTAGATTTTATTTGTTACCTAATGAGAAAAATTGTGTACATGGAGGTGCTACCATAGCCACAAATCTTATTAATTATTTCCACATAATGGTAGGTAGAATTTGTGTCTAGCGGGTAGACTTTATGAATTATTAGTGAACTGCCAATATAGAGTTAGATGACAAGTGTAGCATTATATTTTCCAAAAATTAATTTTCCCTTCCCAAATTCCTTCTAGAACTTCAACATGTCTGATATAATCCTTCCTTGGTTTCATCACATCTTATATGAAATCAATTTAGATATTCAAATCCATTTAAATTTATTTAGTTTAATACATTAATTGATTTATAATGTTAAACATTTAGAGATCAATATAGTAACTGAAACTGAATCAATTGAAATAATTAGAAGCAAAATTTGGTCATGGGATAATTACTCATCATAGGAGATATACATAGGTTCCCCAATATCCCCCTTTTTGATGGCCAAAAATATAAAATGATACATCAATTGTAAATCAATAGTGAATCATGAATTCGATGAAATTGAAGATATTAATATTCAATATATTTTAAACAATAAATACTATAAGGTTATGAAGTTAATATATGAACATCAAAAGCATTATGTTTTCCTAATTGATATATTGACAAGTTTTCACACAAAATTCTCTCACTTTTTATCACACCAAACCCCTTTCCCAAAACATCTAAAAAATGTCAACCCATTGTGATTAAAAATTTATATGAAGGGGAAAGGTCGTGTACATTAAAAATGTCATTTTGAAATTTAAATTTAATAGATAATAATGAATATAAATGTTTAAAAAATAAATTTAAGATAAAAATGAAAAGTTTTATGAGACGAAAAATGGTTTGAAATTAAAATTCACAAGTGAATTATAATAAATTTGATGAAAAATGAAATTGAAAAATATTAAATTTGATAAAATAAATTATCAAATTTAGTTAACAACAAAATATTGATTATGGATATATAATACATATAAAATGAATTTAAGGAGACAAATCAACATCAGAGAGTTCAAAAAACATATCCCTATATTGATTATCCCAAAACATTATCACTTCGTAATAAAAAGGGGTTAATTTTAAATCTAGAATAACATGTTCCCTAGGATGAAATTTGATGAGTCCTAATTTCTCAAGATAATTCTCCACCTAATTTTTTTAAATTAATGTGGAAATAGATTCTTTAATAAAAATAGATTAAGAGTAATAATAATTTCAATGAGTTGAAGAGAAAAATTTAATGACATTTTAATAACATCAGGAGTTTAATAAAAAAATAACAAACTCAAAAATATATCATGATACATTTTGTAGATAAAATATTATAAACATATATTAAAATCATAATCAATTAATTTAACAAAACAATATTTACAAAATGTTTTTGTAGGTAAAATAAAATCATAAATGAAAAAAATTTATAAATTTTAATAAATAATGATACAATTATTTGAAAATGGAGAACACCCACATGGAAAATAAAATAAAATAAAGGGGTTAAAAAAATTTGTAAATAAATATCAAAATTTTATGATTTTAAAAATATTCCTAAATTTATGAATTTTTATTAAATTATAACTAATTAGACTGTTGATATTATAATCATGAACATTCTCATTGATCACCCCAAAAAATTATATAATTGTTAATAGAAAGTAGATTAAGGAAATAAAAATAGTGGAAAACAAACATAAATCACTTAACATATAGATTTGGAATTTAATTATTAGTGAGAATACACCATATAATATATCAATAAGATCAAATGGTATATCCTTTATAAATAAATAATTTCATTCTTTTGGGTTCCTGGATTTTTGTATCAAAAATAGTAGCTAAATGTTATTTAGGAACCCATACTTGTTTAGTACCAGATTTTCTATTAGAGATATGTGAAAAAGCTAAATTAATTTGGGTATTTCAGTATCATTCATTTTTAATTTAAAAATAATAAATATGATTCCAATTATTACAATAATATATTCCTTTTTTTAGAATATCCATTAAAATAGTTTTTTAATATTAGATATTTGCATTTAAAAAAGAAGCAGAAATTACATTGGTTATAAAACATAGAAACCAAAATTATATTTATATTTAGATCACAATTTCTAAATTTTGAAATACAAATTTTATTCTTGTTGAAATGGGATTCTATATTCTCAACATTTTGTTGTTCTTGTAATTTCAAAAATGAATAATCTTTTTATTTTTATGGGATATTATTATTATTAACTAAAATATATTTTTAACTTCAAATAGTTTATTTTTTTGTGATGAATTTATTTTCAAGTGTTTTTATTCTTAGAAAAATATGAAGTTTATTTTTCCATCATTCATTATCATATGAATTATCTTTATAAATGTATTTTAAATTAATATATTTTTTAGATTAGTTTTATTCCTTATATTTTCGAGTTTCTTTTGTATATTGATTCTCTATAGTGTTTTCAAATAGCATAAGGGGGCTGGTTAGCTCTTTATATGGCATGTTTTTTATGTCTTCTGTTTCATGTAAATATTTTATTCAAGGATCCCAAAAATTGGAGTAAAATTCATTAAATATAATTTAATAAAGTTTTTATATACAAATAATTTCAATGAGACATTCAAATATTATAATTATCCATAAATGTAGAAAATATATCAATAATACTTTTATTTAGATTTATGTCAAATCATTCAAAATCATGTCAATGTATATATTTTCTTGTATATTTAACATTGTTCTTTCCTCATAAAATTTTAATAATTTACATATATTAATAAAAATACATCATGTTGATATATGATTAAAATATTTTTGACATAGGCCATAATTCTTGTTATTGATATCATTGCTATTAAATTTAAATGTAGAAATATCTACGGGTGTATCTTTTTATTATTATCCTATAGTAGGAGTACAACATGACATAAAATTTTCCAAAGGGTATAATTAATACATATATGAAATGTAGAAATGTCAGTTTTATAATAATTATAGTCTGAACCATCAATTTATGGTGCATGTCCCCTATATTTCCTTTGGGGAGTACCATATGTCTTTGAAAAAGATTATATTTTTTTAAGATCAAAACATTATATCTATTATGATTAAAAAAATTGAAAAGAATATAATAACAAAAATTTAAAAGAACAAAGACCTCTTGTCATACCAAATGTTAGTCAAATTAGAATGTCAAGTGTGGGAATGATGGAATTTTTTTAAAAAAATGAAAACTTAATTAAATTGATATTAAAAAATAAATAACACCATTATATTAAAGATTATTTATAGTGGAATATATTATTATGAAATAAAATATCAATAATGGAATTAAACTGATGAATGTAGTCAATAATTAATTATATATAGTAATTAATTTGTCCAAATTATTATCAATTTTATCTAAATATAAAATATCATGATAATTTGGATATGATTTATAAAATATAAATTCAATGTAAATTTTTTGACATATGAATTTGGATTATGAATATAAAAATTCACTAATTTTTTATTAGATATGATAATGTAATGTAGATAGTAAATAATGGTGTGGGAGTGAGAGATTTGATGGAGGAGTTTAACAGAATCTTGATGTAATCCCGTATGCATCATCTCCTATGGTGGACATGTTTATGTTATTACACCCTTGATTTTAATTGAGATCAAGAAACCAATTATTCCTTTAACTTTTTTTATTATGATAAGAAACTCTTCTCCATCAATTCCATGGTAGTGAGAACCATCTTTAACTTCATCTATAGTCAACAAACCTGACCATCAATTATTAGGTATTGTACCCCATAGTAGGGTTAACTGAGAAGAAGATATATTTTATTAGTCAAGACACATCACAAATATGCCCCATTATCTCTCTTGATGGGTAAAAAAATTTAGAATAGAGAAAAAGAGAAAAGATATTGGAGACTTCAAGATCATGAAATTGAAATTAGTTCTTCAAAAAGGGATTGTTGGTGAACACTTTGATTTATATTATGAAAACTCAAAATCATTTGTTCAATGGATGATGAATCATCAAGACACCAAGTAATCAAATTTATTGCCTAAAAATAGATAAGAGCATTATATATTTCATGGGAATAATTAACAAACATTAAAATAATTATAAATTATGTATGTCCCACATAATATGAAATCATTGAAAATTTTAACAATTCATACAAACTAGTCAGAATCCTCCATGGACTGAATTATAAGAAGACTGATAATATCCTATTCTATAAAAATTCAACCCATTTCCTAGTGGGAATCATTTCATACATAATGGTTCTTCTATAACCATGGATATTTTTTGTTTTGAACACACACTGTCCATTATTTGTCCACCATGAAATGTCTTAACTCTAGTGACACACACTAGTTCCCTGATCTGGTCCATCACATGACCTCAGATGCACCTATCAATAAATCAGAGGCTACCAATTAGTAGCAATGGTATATATTGATCATGGGGAGGCCATAATCTATTTATCAAAGTATTATAGAAAAAAATGGCCATATTTTTTTACTATGGTGAGAAAAATATCAATATCACATGATGACTAAAACTTGAATACAAGAACAAAACAAAAAATATTGAGATGTTATTCCAAGTACGTGTCAAGTGTCAATATAAAAAACCCCCAAAACTGAAGTTACTAGAAACTCCTAAGTGGGACCCAACAAAAGGTATGGTTCCTTCATCCACACTCCATCCTGACTAAGCCATCTAACATAGGTCTGTTTCCCTTATCTTTTCCTGTAAATATAATGTCTATTTCAGTACTAATCAATAAATTCATTTAGAGTGTGAGTATAAATTAGTAGGACACCACCAATGATATCAAAAATAATATCCCATCAATAATTATGTATACAGTTGTATATAGAATAATGTAAATTTCATAAAGTAAACTATTAACTCATTTCATTATTCATTAATTAACCACTGAAACCCATGGGTTCCCAAGGACACCCTAACCATCAATACCAGATTTGGTCCATGCCAATATCTGAACCATATTAAAATACCATGTTCAATATTTACCACATAATTTCACACTTATCATAGCCAATTGAGACCATATTCCAATGCCTACTAATGTGCATAGAACATCATCTCTAAGACCATGTGCGTTTTTGGAGCTTCAATACCGGTACCACAAATTATATTACAAGTGTATTTTGAGCCCCAGTCTATGTCCTATACTCATTATCTCAAATGGGTATTCTGGGAATCATTCCTTATCCCACACCTCGTTTATCACATAATAGTTTTTTGAGAACAGAACCTTATCCCACACTCATCATCTCATATGGGTATTTGGAGAATCATTGCATGTCCAACACCTATTTATCACTTATTGTAATTTTTAGAATTAGTCCCCATATCATTCCACTTTTATCACATATGGGTATTAAAAGCATCAGCCCTAGTGACACAAAAAATTATCATTATCATATTTTGAAGCATCAATCCATGTCACACACACTAATATCACACATTTATCACATACATAACATCATTCTTGATTAATAAATATTAAATCATTTCATCAAAAATTCAAATAATATAATACCATTACCATTATCAAAAGAAACATGGTTCTTTTATTTAATGTCATAAAAATAATATGTAAACAAACAACAGTAATCAAGTTTACTAAATTAATCTTATAGTTAATTAATTTAATAGTTAAATAATCCCATTACATAATTCCAATACCCCACTTATTAATTCACCAATTAATTAATCCAAAGATTAAATCCCTATATACAATTAATTAATTCAATAATAATTTAATCCAATTCCACCGTACAAATATCCCATTAATTAATTCACTAATTCATTAATCCAATTTCGCAATCCCAAATTCCCCTTAATTAATTCCCCAATAACTTAATCTAATTCAAAAATCCGAAAATCACATTAATCAATTCTACAATTCATTAAATCAATTCCACAATATTAATTTCTCAATTTCATCAAAATTATAATCACATTGAAATTTAATCAAATAAATTAAATTATAAATGGAGCTTTTTAATTGTGGAAATGAAAATTTGTCTAGATACATAAACGTAAATATTTAAAAGACTATGTCATTTAATTTAGACCACCAACCTAAAGAATGATGATGGATGCTCTATAATATTAATGCCTAATTAAAGTGGAACGTTAAATTACACAATGATGATGGAGAACTAGATCCGAAATTCAGATAGAATATCAAATAGAATATATATACAAAAAACAGGATCATGATCAAAATAAAAAGAGGAAAATGACCATTTAAGAGATGAGAGAACGATAAGAGAAGAATTTGAAACCAATCATGTGGATATTCTCTTACCCCGAGAGACAGAGGCCTTCAATTTGGGCTTCAAATGATTTATAAGGGAGGATGTAAGGAAATTAATTCTATATCAGAGCCTAAAAAAATGAAGAAATATTTGATGTCCATGTTAAGGTATATTTTGGGGTAATAATGGGAATTTGTACATTTTTATTCTAATTATTGGGTGTTTAAAATCCCAGACACATGGTTTTTTGTATGGGGCACATGTTATCTCCTAACCATGTGCGTGAATAGTGTTACTTTTCATGTGTTGTCTCACAATTACTCTTAATATTTCATAAAATATAAAAACCCATGCACTAACTGTTTAAATCCCCTTTGTATCGGGTCACACGGTTTCCTAGGCTATGCACATACATTGGGTAAACAATGCACCAACCATTCACTTACATCATTATTTCCAAAATACTCCAATTACAAGAAACAAATCCAAAAGGAAAACCCCCAAAGAAATATCTAAATAAGGTAATATAATACCTATAAATGATCCAAATATATCCCTATTAAAGGTCATTGTCTTACAGTCACGCCACTTAATAACATATCATCCTAGAGATATACTCCCATTAATCTCTAAGATTCCAATCCAAAAAAGATTGGTCCATTGAGCATGTATAAAATCTACATGTTACCATGGTTATTCCTGAACAAGATCATGTTTCCACAATACATGAACTAACAACACAATATTTACCCCAAACCAATTATCACTATGATCCAACACATATATTAGATGCTTCGTAAGATACACATCTATCTCAAGATCAACGCCACCCACACAGATCAAATTAGAAGAGTCTCGGTGATACCTATGAATTTGTAACATGAAAAACAATATTTATAGCATCGAACCTTTGTGGAAGAGACAATCCATACACCCCCAGCATGATTTTCAGCAAAATTAAAAATCTTCCAATAAACCTAGGTGCCAACATGCCCCATCTTCATATGCTACAGTGAAGCAATCTAGGTGACACGGAAATTAATTCCTAATCACCCTTTGTATTCTCTTGGGGTTTTTTATGACTATAAGAATATGAGTTATATATACTTTGTGTCACATCCAGACATTTTAAAATTATATAAACTTGTTCTTACATCACCTACATGAGAATTGATCCAAAAAACTCTGACTCACATTCCTCCATCCAGTATATAGGTGATCTTCATGTACTACAATAAATATCATTGTTTCGTTCCTTAAGAAAACATTCCTAATAATTATTGTTATTGGAAAATTCTATTAATTCCTGTTTCTTATCCCATGACCCACCAAATTCTAGTAACCATTACCACCACATATCCTCAAACACCATTATAGTATGCTACGACTACCCATATGTCAATGGGTGGAATTTCATACTCAAATATACTTGTGTACTAAGAACAATCTATAAGGCCTTCTAGACGAATCAAGTAAAGTGCGATTCATGGACAGAAACTATACTCTGCAACAACCATTACCGATTGACTATCACCAAAGTAGAGAAATATCACATCTATTCCATTGATAAATATTCTCGTGTACGCATCAAAACTGCTAATTTTTTCATTTAGTAAATAAAAACCCAAATAACATTAATCTTTTGAGGAATCATCGTAAGACCCACCATAAAATCCAAAGTAACATTGTCCCACATCCATTATATAATGGAAAATGGTTGATGTAATGCATGAGGTCCATGAATCTAGGTCTTAACCTATTGATATGTGTACCATCATGTCAATAAACCTTCTATATAATATTCATTCCCGAACACAAAATTTTTGAGGTTTTCAATGGTACATTTTGGTCACAGATAGATGTACCACCCTTTTTGAGGCATGAAATTCATGCATCAGCTCCTCCTACATAATTGAAGCAAAAAAAAATCATGAATCATTTCATAAATGATCTCATCCTCATCTATAGTTATATATGAAGTTGACCCCGCAAATTCATGGATTTCCTTCAATGTCATACATTCAAGATCCTCATACTATCTATCTCTAATCCAGATCAAATGTGAATACCCCACTATAAATAATGTGAGAGTTATCTTCTCCTAACCCACATAAAAAACTTGTATCCCAGCTAGTATGGTCATTATTTTCCACCACGAACTAGACTCGTGAACTAGATGAGTCTATGTTTTCCTTCTAAAAGAATCGACAATATTTTTTCCCTTCCCATGTATATATTCAAGATCAATGTCAAATTACTACATATACTCAGCCTATCAGTACTATAAGAGATTCATGTCCCACTAAAAAAAATTTTAATTTATCATTTTATGATCAGTGTACACAGTAAAATTCTTACCAATAATATAATGTTTCCAACAATTCAAAGGTTAAAATAATTTAGAAAATTTCATGTCATTTTTAGAGTAGTTCTATTCATTTTTCCTCGACTACTGACACTCATATACCACAAATAAATCTCCCTGCATCAACATTTCTTCATGAACATTCCTAGAATGATTTAAAAATTCTATATACTTCTCCCATAGAAAAAGTAGGATCCTGGTTGTTTTTATAGTCAATATATTCTTCAACTCCTATAATAAACTATCATGTGATCCAGATCATCAAAACTCTACTACCTTATTGGTCACACAAAAATTTGGAAATTCCAAGTGGGGAAAGCCCTACATGAACATTAGATAATACCCTGTTAACACCAAATAGGTATGGTAATA
This sequence comes from Viscum album, assembly GCA_963277665.1. Classification (NCBI taxonomy): domain Eukaryota; kingdom Viridiplantae; phylum Streptophyta; class Magnoliopsida; order Santalales; family Viscaceae; genus Viscum; species Viscum album. The sequence goes on from OY728140.1 coordinate 663,142,407, forward strand.
AAAAAATTTCATTCTCCCAAAAAATAACTGTCTCCACCTTCATTGGATTGACTACCACAACTTCCTTTGAGATTATGTGACCTAATAATTATAACACATCAATAAAAAATTGACACTTATATAACATTTTGTGTAGATGATGATCTCTCAGGGTACTTAGAACAATGTCTTAATGTTTGGAATGATAATCATGAGTCTTTGAGTACACCATGATATCATCCACAAACACTATCCCAAACTGATTGAGGTATGAGTGAATGATTTTATTTATCAAATCCATAACCATGGCATAATGGCTATAATTTCACCTCAAATTAAACCTCATTATTTTAGAATATCAAATTCTTATCTAATAATTCCCCAATATCATCTTTATCTTGGAGAAAATAAAATTTACCATTAATTAGTAAAAGGTTTTTGTAACACAAAATAGGGTGTATGTTCTTCACCGACATCCTATTTAACATACCTTAATAAAAAAATAGGTGTAGAGTCCAGTAAGCCTTATTAGAAAGAAAAATTGGAGACCCACAAGGTGACACACTCATTTGGATAATCCCTTTATATATTAACTCTTACAATTGAGTCTTAATCTATTGAAAGGCAATTGGAACCATTTTTATGGTGGAATAGAAATTGGTTCTGCTCTCAGTAATTGTTCTATTATAAATTTCATATCACTCATAGGTGGAATATCTGATATGTCTTCAGGAAACACATCCTAAAATCAATCTAATATTGTTGTAACAACATCCATATTTACTACTACATAATCCAACCAAAGACAATAAACCTGGGTTGCATGATCCACCAACTACTAATGAATATTTTCTTCTCATCCTTACATGATATTCCATTCTCCGTGGTGCATATATTTTCACCCTCAGGAGATATAAAATTCACTTCTCTATAGTAAAAAACAATTTGGGCTCAGTATTTGACTAACCAATCAATTTCACCTAATTAGTATGAAACATGAAATATCTAGTATGCGGATATCCCAAAGGAAACTATACTCCCCAACCTCAAGAGAATGCCCGTTGTATATATATATCCATTGAATATACTCCCAATTCTGTATCGATCATTGTAACCTTGAAAACTAAATTCACCACATTGATTAAACAATTCTCATGTTGTGAAAATATAAAATAAGGAGAGGTGCTTGTATCGATTATGTCACTAGAAAACATAGAATCTATAATAATAGTAACATTATCTATTGATGATATATCCCCAGTATACACCAATGTAGGCTAAAAGTCATGATACTTTCCTTCCCCTATTCGATTTTATGTAGTACAAGTCCCCTGAGGTACACCACTCTGCTGATATAATCATTCTTTCTCTGAATTCCCACAACCATTTCCTCTACCACCAAAACATGTAGAACTCCAACTTCCATATCAATATGAGGTAGAAGATCCAATTCCCACACTCTGGTTTAACCTAGAAGTTAAATTACCACCAATATGTCATTGTTTATAGAAGAACCTTGGTAGATGTCCCATATTCCTAAAATATCATCACTCTACTAGTGGTCTATGAAAATGAATACATATTTTAGATGACCTACCGTACTTGTGACAGATCACTCTGGTAAGGCACATTGAAACTGATCTATACTTCTAACAAATATTCTATCAACTAATATGGAAAATGTTATCAATAGTATTCATCCTAAAATCAGTTGAAATAAATCATAATTTCCCAAAAGAAACCACATTTCTTCTACTGGAATCCTCTTTTATGTTTCCCTAATATATGGGAGCATGATCCGCCACTTCTAAAAACATCTTTAACTGAATGATATTTACCTAGGATGTAATATCTAATTTAATATAGTCCTAAAAACACTTTTCTATAGTTTTATCATCACATTAAAGTTCTATATAAAATTTCTACAATACAATATGAAGACCATCATAGTCCATCATGAACATGGTCCCTTGAGTCGACCACATGCATCAAGCTTCTCTTTTATATCAGTGACTCAGGATATAAGTGCTCTAGGAATATCTCCAATAATCTCTTCCATATTATATCTTATACCCAACCTATATAGGCCTGAATGTCCCAGTAGTGCTTCACAGATCATTCAACATAAAATCAGTCAACATTTCCCTTTTATAAGAAGGATTGTACTAATGGTCATGTATAGTTCGGGTGCAATCAATCCAAAAATTTCCCACATTAGGCCCACCAACTCTAGTGAAATTTTAATGGTAATGAAACTGAAAATTTCAAGTCAGATCAGAAATACTCTTCATAGACCTCTCTTGTTCTCTCTCTATAATATTCTTATAGTGAGTAATGTTCTCTGGGAATTACTCCCCAACTTCTTCACTTGGAACTATCAGTTCATCAGTTAAATTTATGGAGGGAAATTTCCATCCATTTCTTCATGTATTCTTATAAAAAAACAATTTATTAGCGAAATATATCTCCAATACAAATAATACGTCTTAGGATACATTTCACATAATTAACTGAATTACGAAGAGGGATTTACCCAATTCTATATCGTCATCCCCCTTTTTCTGCCCCATGGTCAATACTGATGCATTATCACTGCCCTTAACCAACCTAAATATAGTTTATTCTTGACATGAGTAATCATATTATAATTATACTAGTTTCTCATTTGATAACCATTTATTCAAATATTTCATCATATAAAATTTACAATTTTATATTAGAAATTGTTTTCATTTAATTCACATAAGGTAGGGAAAAAATTTCAATTTTAAGAACATACCAAAATCTCACTTTTAAGTGCATGCATAAAAATGATACATGTCACATAATAACATTGAGTTTATAGTATGATGCATGTATTCTCATCTATTATTCTATACTCAGGAACATGTAAAATCTCATCAAACATAAAAACAATAATAACATCACCCAACAAGTACCACACTCTGGTGAAATAATGTTCAACTGTAACAATTGACATCAATAACATCAATATGGCCATGGGTACTTGGATTTCATCCATGTACATTGGTTATATACTAACATTAATGAGCTCTTTACCAAGGCATGATTCATCCAATTATCATATAAAAAATTCAAATAGATTAAGGAAAAAGAAGAGAAGATAAAACAATCCATTGATACCACTATGTAATGTCCCATACTTGGTTCCACACACATGTGACCTGAGTCGGTCAATAAATAGATTTCAAGAAAACCTTCCCTTATGGTAGATACCTTGGAGTTGTAGTGATGGACTAATATCGATGATTGGGAGACTATACCCTCTTTATCAATGTAGTAAAATAATAGGAATAAAAAAACAATTTCCAAAAGATGTACCCATACCCAGAACAAGATCAATATCACATGATGACTAAAACATGAATACAATATCCAAACCAAGATAGTAGATATATCATGTCATGTACATTTCAAGTATCAATATAGAAAACACAAATTAAATAAATACATTAACAACTAAAAAGGGGGTCCCAACACAAGGTATGGTTCCCTCTTCCATTTTCCATCCCGACTCATCCATCAAACATATGACTCTTTCCATTATACCATCCTAAAAACATAATTCCTATTTAGGTACTAATCAGCTATCTTGAATAGGGTTGGAGTACTACTCAGTTGGCTATATCCAATAGCAGCTTGAAAATTATCCACTCCATAATAGTGTATGAAGTTGAATAATTTATAAAAACAATGCATAATGAAAATAGATATCAACTTTTTTTATTCTTTAATTAATCAAATAAACCATCAGGTTCCCAAGGGTATTCAATCTCCCAATACTAGATTCATCTATTATCAAAGTTCAAATCATATCACAATACCATGGTCAGAATTTATCATTTCATTTCAAAACATTTCATTGTTAATTGGAACAACATACTAATTCCAACTCATGGGAATTATACATTATGTTTGACAACCTGTAGGTATTTTGTGCCTCAATCCATATCCCACACCTCAAATAACATGGCTATTCATAAACTCTTTACAAATCTAATATTTATCATCTCATATGGGTATTTAGAGCATCCTTCGATGGCCCACACCTCATTTACCACACATGGGTATTTGGTGCATATGTCTCTCTCCCTCACTCATAATCTCATATGGCTATTTGGGGGCATCAGTCCCTATATCATGCCTCATTTATCACATATGTTTATATAAAGCATCATTACCTATTTCAATCCTCATTTATCGCATATGTGTATCTGGAGATTCACACCCTATCCCACACCCATTTATTACTATATGATTTTGAATAAATAGTTCAAACCCTACACTTGAATGTCACATATATCACATACATCGTATCACTCCAGGTTAATACCAATTAATACTATTTATCATTAATTAATTTCATGTAATACCATTAAAATTTTAAAAAAAATGGTTCATCAATTAAATAACATGGAAGAATTTAAAAAAAGTACAATTAATCCATTTTTTACATTGACCATATAACCCATTAATTAACTCTCTAATTAATTAATCCAATAACAAAATCCCAATATCCCCTTAATTAATTCAATAATTAATAAATCCAATTCTACAATCCCAATATCCTATAATCATTCAACCAATTAATTAATGTATTTCCAAAATCCCAATATCCCATTAATTTATTCACCTATAAATTATTCAAATTTTACAATCCAAATATTCAATTAATTAGTCCACCATTTAATTTATCCAATTAAATAATCATAGAATCCCATTAATTAATTCACCTTTAATTAATCCAATAACACTATCTTAAAATCACATTATTTAATTCATTAGTTAATTAATTCAATTAATCAATTTTAATTTCCCCAATTTCTTCAAAATCATTATCTCATGGAAAGAAATTAAATAAATTCAATTATTAATGAAATATTCCAATAATAGAAATTGAAATTGGCCCAATTACTTTAAAAAATCAATCAAGACTTGGACATTGAATTTAGACCATACAACTCAACATTGTTCATGAAAGCTCACCAACAATAATCACCAATTTAAGTACGACATTATATTGAGAATCAAAAAAAAACTAGAAAAAAATATAGATCGATGATAAAGTTGATTATGACTAGAAAAAAATATATCTTAATCCATAAGAAATAGACGAAACATCCATTTAAAGGATGAGAAAATGATGGGAGAACATATGAAACCAATCAGGGTAAGATGTTCTTATCAGGATAAATTCATATCCTCAATCCATGATTCGAATCTCTATTAATGGAGGTCATAAGTCCATGGAATTCTCTATAGAGACCCTAAAAATGATATAAATCCATCTGTTCCATGTTATTGTCAAATTCAGTTTAATTATGGGTGTTAGGGTATTTTTAATACACTTTTCAGGGGTTCAAAATCACACATGTATGATTTTCAACATATTGTGTATGATTTCCACTAAACATGCCCCCTAACCATGTTAATCACCTATATATTTCATGATATTACTCATAAGAGGATTCATGGTTTTTAAAACTATGTAGAAGTAGTGCGGATCCCCCCTTTTTGGGCTCGCATGGTTTGTTAGACATGGAACATTTTTTGAGAAATCCATGTGTTGACCTATACATTCCAAATTTTTCCAATTTCACCCAACATATACCGAAGGAAAAACCCAAAAAAATATTTTTTGGATAAGAAAAAACAATACATATAAATTAGCCCAAGACACCTCCAAAAAAGGTTTAGATCTTATAAAATATCTCACTAGTGGACTTTCTAAAACATTAGAAAACAGTATATATGGAATAGTAAATATGGTTCCCAAAACTTGCTAGCTAATGTGGCCTACAATTGTCCAATTATCACATAGTCCCTCCATGATTCCTTCAGGGTATTCAAATAAACCTAAAACATTCTTCAATAATTTCATCAAATCCCAGAATACTTCATCTGGAATATTCAAATCATTTTTAATGTATTCAATTTAATACATTAATTGATCTATAAAGATAAACAATTAGAAACCAATATTTTATTTAAAACCCACTCCATTGAATGTGTTAGAGAAATAATTAAGTGGTTTGGATCATTAAATGATAATTAAAGAGTGAGATATGAATTTTTATTCCATTCCAAATGGATTTTTATATCGATGAGATGGGTATGATATATTACTAAGATATAGTGTGTCTGCCTAGCGATCCCTGAGTATTATTTCTAATAAAGATATTTCTTACACATAAAATTGTTATTGAGGGTAGTATAATGTGTTGGAAAAAATTTGAATTAGAGCACTACTTGGAATCCAATGATTTAAGGTCATTCTAGGCATGACATTAGGGAACTAAATGACATGTTGGAAGTTTATATACTTGATTTTAGTGTTTTTTGGGAGATTAATATATAATTTTTCAATTTTTCTTCAAGTAAAATTTTTCACCCATAAATTTGGATATCATAATTTTATTTTTCCATATATTTAGCTGTACCAGTCCCATTATTTCTTGAATGTGATCATGGATTTAGTGGTTATGGAGATAAGTCTAATTTATAATAAAACATATAATATCTATCAAAAGAATAAGTAGTTCAGTAAACCTCATCGTATGGATAAGACGTATGAAAACTGATGAGAACTTTCTTATGAGTTTAACGTGTGTTAATATGTATTATCAAAAGTGTCTCAATGATTGAGAAAAATGAACATTTAGAGGTATGGGACGATATAAAGAGAAATATTGTAGGGGTTTTTAGGCTGTCATAAAAAATTTTAAGATGGAACATTGGGTAAATCTTCTTTAGATGTACAATAATATGCATGATATTATCCACATCTATTAGATTTATAAAAACTATTTCAACTATTCAAATGTTATCTGTATTTATTATGTTGAGTACGAGTTAGAAAAATCATTTGAGGAATGCCTGATTTAGATAGTAGATGAAAGTGAGAAGACTCGGCATAAGAAGACAGTTCCACTAGTTGGATTGTAGTGGTCGCAAAAGTGTATCCATAAAGATACATTGGTGAAGAAGTATCTGGATATAGGGTAATAGTAATAGAATTTCATTAATGGGGATTGTTTATGTTTGATAGTGAATCTTGGGAAAAAAATGTTACATGATGGAGAGTTTGTAACTCACCCACATTAAATTATTATTTTGATCTATTTGAATGTGATGATAATTTATTCTGTTGTTTTTTAGGTTTTGGTAATGTTCATGGGCCACTATGGGCCTCCTTTTATGTAATTTTTCTATTTATTGGAGGTTTCTTTAGAGTATATTCCCAACCCCAGTTTGGTGGGATCCTACTACAATTCTTGGTGGGCGTGGTCATGGAAAAAACCACAACCTTAAAACGTACATTTGTACGTATAATAGAACCATGATATGGATATTTGAATACCAGTGGGGACATAATGGATTTAAAATGGTTCCCATGGGAGGTTAATTTTAAATTTTTAACTAGTTTTTTTTTAAAAACATTTTAAATTATCTAAAGTGATATTTGTAACACATTTTTCTTTAGGCGAGATATCTGGATGATCTCCAATCCCCCTTTTGGTTCTTCACACCTACAAGTTGATTTGTCTTTTTTAATGCTCTAATCATAATGGTATTTAAGGTCAGGTAATTCCAAGAGTAAGGATAAACATCCTCTATCTTTTATACTTCCGATTCCATGTTCTGTTGAAATACATCAGTGGTTGACCTCTAAATTAGGATATTCTTAGTTTTTATAATTTATTTTTTTAATAAGAAATCACTAGGAGTACATTGATGTGTTGAACCTTACCTGTACCTAGTAGGTGGTCCCCTTTTAATGAGGACATAATATCATGGTTTTCATATTATATAAAATGATGAAACCTCTAGTTTTTTTAATATTCCAAAAAACTTAATTAAATTGAATTTCATAACTTCATTGGGAGAAATAAAACCTAAATAGAACATTGGTGGCCTATTTAGATATTTATTGAAACTATTGTTAATAAATGATGAATTAATATGTGATATTTATTATGAATCCAAGATTTTGTACCCGTTATGGGTGGCAAAAATTGTGAATCAATTTCAAGCGCATTGTTTGAATACATTGAGTATTCCATAGGGAGTTTTATCTTGTGTAACTTGAAAGATAGTTGAGAGATTGAATATTCATGGTAGATTGGATTTTAAATCAGTATTGAGTTCATTAAATCTATGTTTTATTAATTTCTAAAAGATTTATCCTGAATTTAAATGATATATAATTAATTTTAGTTAGTTTTTTTGTTATGTGTTGGTTTGTTAATAATATTAATATGGTTTATAGTTGTTTATTTTCCCCCTGTGATAAATTTTTTCTATATTGAACACATAAAATAGGTTTATTCTATCTCACACTCTCTAAATGGGGTCATTGACACATCATTCAACTGGTGGGATATTAAATAATGGTATATGATCTACAAGGAAAATTTTGTTAGAGGAATACACTCTACTTGTGGATATTTATTACTGGATAATGATCCATTCTTGAGAGTCATCCGGATGGGATCTCATCCACATAGAGATATATTATAGTGGAATATTTTCTTCCCATGTTTGGATGTTAATGGTGTAATGACCAGATGATTTGTAATATGACCAATGAAGCATCCACCCAAAGGATGTTATTAACGACGCTTCACCTACTTAGGGATGTGATATCTATGTTATATCCTCCTCCTATATATAATGTCTTAGTTGTGTATTTCCCACATTAAGACTTGTGACATTGGTGATTAAACCTCTACAAGTGTGTTATATAATGTGTCTATCCACCTAGATGAGACTATTTTATATTGTATCATCCACATGAGTGGTGGAATAATAGGGTGTCCTAATCCCATGTTTTGATAGAGTTGGTGTATCAGCCTCTTGAAACATGTTATTCATCAATAATAATGAGATGAATAATTCAACATTTTAATCAGTTTTTTGAGGGTTAATACTTAAATACATACTCTGATAGTGAAAAATCGTTCACCTAATTATGTAATATGGTTATAGGAACTTCAACTTGAATGTTTTTATTAGATTTATATATGTTTCATCTTCTAGTTGTGGGATCAAACCAGGGGTGTATCAAATACATTACGGTAATGGTTAAAAAAGGTATGGTCGCATGTGGTTTTTTGGGAGCACTAATTGGGATAACATGTTATTTATTTATACTTATTACTATATTTGAATATAATATCAAGCATGAAAATGTATTTACTATAATATAAAGGGAAAAACTTTTGGCGGATTCTTAGTTTACAGTGAAACCCTGCTTTGGACAATTGTACCTAAGAGAAAATCAGGTTCCTTAACTAATGTAAGGTTGAGGTCCTTATTTCTTTGAAAAGCCGAGACACTGGAATAATATGGCAGTTAAAGGATAGGTTCATGTTAGGAATCAAGTCTAGTGGTGGATGTTTACAAACATTTTTTTTAAAAAAATCATATGATCTGCCAATAAGGGAACATTTTTTGAATTCTGTGACATTTATTTCATATATATATATAATTATTTTTATATAATATGTTATTTATATCTACAATTAGATTTCATATAAAATTGATTAATAGTTTGTACTAATACTTTATTTTTATGAATGGTTTATGATATTTCTTTTACAATGTTTTGGTGGTCATCTATACCGAAGGAAATAATCTCCCAACCATCCTATATTTTTCATCCACACTATTCAATGACTCATGTTTATGGGGATTCATTCCTGAGGTGTTCCATGTAACGACATGGAATTCTCACGATGGGATTTCCCTTATGACTAAACAGTTGTGTCATATTTAGAATTGTGGTATTAAATGAATCCCAAAACCACATGAAACAATATTCATCATTTTATAATATAATTTTTATCATTAAATTTAATTAAATCTATAATAATTTAATGTATTATATTGGGTAAAAAAATATAACTATAATATAAAAATTTGATCCTCTCGGTCCCCCAAAATAATCTTACTATAGAACTGCATTGTAAAAATGAATCATAATATTATAAAGGTTATATTAATGAAGAAAATAACAATTTAAATATCCTTGAGAGAAAATAGATGTTAATAAAGAATAGGTAAAATATAATGTATTTATAGAATGCATTGAACCCTTACAAATGATACAAACCTGACCATTGGAAAAATAATATCATAGTTGGAATAGTAGTATGACCGTAATGATTAGTAAAACAAAATTAGAATATCATCCTAACCAATGGAAGATTAAAATCAAATTTAGTTAACTTATAAGATGAATATATGACTTATTTACATTAAATTTTATGTAAATAAATATTTTAAATTGTTTAAAATAATTTTTTATATTTTTTGAAACATATATGATATTTTATTTTTATTAAAAATATAATTTTCTTGTAATAAAAAATTATTTTCATAAATGGTTTTTATATAATAATATTAAGATTCATTAATATTTTAAAATTATTTTATTATAACATAAATATTTATTCTAATGGTCTATAAATTTAAGAAAAAATTAAAATAGGTTTTTTAAATAAATAAAAATTTTATTTAAAAATATATGTCACATATTTCTAAATTAATTTTTAATTAATTGGATTTAATTTTTGGAATTATCATGTAAAAATATATATTTATTTAATCTCTATAATTTCTTTATAATCATTGAAATTTATGTGGATAGTAAAATTCTACAAAATATAGTAATTTGTTGTATAAAAAAATATAGGTTTGAATGAGTCACTGATTATATATGTGACCATTTTCTAGGACTCACATGCTTTAATTTCTTTATATTCCCTAAATATTCAACACTATTTTTTCCCAATTGAATATAATATACTAATGAATATAATATTAGAAAACTCTTGTTTATTCCCCTTATAAATACCACAAATTATCTTCACACATTCTAAGACTTTTATATTACCCAAATTATATCCCAATATTTGGTAATATCTCCCTCTAGGACCCTAGAATCATTATTCTATTAAAATACCAAAATCTTGGTGCCTTATGTGGATGCCTAAGAAGATACATCTAAAAGATATGGTAATACACCCAACTAATTTTATTAATTTTTCAACCTCAACAATATAAAAAAATACAAAAAATAAATAAATAATAACTCCATAAACATTATAGAATTGAATTTTATTATTATTGTGCAATATAAATAATCCAACCTATTCCAATTCCATTCAAAATGAATACATTATTTCAAATATTGTTTGTTTATCACTTCCACTAAAAAAATCAGTAATTTCTCATAACCACCTTCATGGATTGTCATATAGATAATATTATATTTAAATATTATGATAATAAGTAAATTATCCCTTCTTTAATGTTTTAAATTGAAATAATTGTAATTTAATAAAATATATTGAAAATAATTTATAATGGTCTATAAAATTTCTTAAATGAGCTAACTGTATAATGATTACGTTTGCACTATGTGAATCATCCTTATACCAAATACAAAAAAATATATTTGTTACTGTTAAAATTTATAGGAGTAATGTAATATCATTTAATTTCATTTATTTAGTTATTCTACCATTTTTCATGGGAATAAAAAAAAATAGTAAAATCCTGCTGTGGATAAATGAAATGATATACCATGGGATATTAGAAATAGAAATGATACTAGAATTAAATGATTATAAATTAACTTTAAAGAAAGATAATATATAAAATATATATGAAAAATGAATGATATAATGTATTTAACTAATCCAATTTAAATATTCTGGGTTTTATGTTACTGTATATAATGTCTCAACATGTAATTTAATAATATCTCTAAAATACCCTATTTTATTTGGGATACAATTTCTATCCCTTTACCTCATATTCTCTCTATACAATTATTATTTAAATCTAATTTATTATATATATGGGTCCCATGTATTTATACCTGAATAAAGTTTCTATTCCTTGGTGTTGATATACATGTTTTAAAGAATACCTATTCATTTCTTTTGTAAATAAGAGATGAGTAAAATGGACTTTTTTGTTTTTTACTTCATTTAACATGCCAATTAATAAAATGAATTTAAACATAAATTATTTATAAAAAATAATATATTTTTTATGAAAATTGGTTCATTGCTTTATTGATGAAAAATATTATCCACATACTATCTTTAATGATTAATTGCCATTTTACTGAATCTCCCCATTAGAAGAATTTTTCCAAAATTATTTTCTTACACCTTTTTCAATCTTCAATTCATAGGAACATCATTTTTATATTATTTTATTCTTTATTCACCTAAAAATTTTCACTTATTATTTAATCACTTCCTTATTTAAATAATTATTATATTCAATTTTTTTATTAATAATACGTTAATATGTAACATATTTCTCATCCATGGGGTTTCCTAATGCTTATTCCTTATTAATGATTTCCTTGTATGAAATACATAATCCTGTACATATTACAATCGGTTTAAAATGATAACACTCCAATGAATTGGGTAATTTATATTACTCATGAGATAATAATTATGGTATTAGGGAGTTAAAAAAACCATGTTGATACTATGTGCACCAAGTTATGTTGTCTTGATGGCTATCCTCGACATATGCTTATATCATGTTCTCTATTTCTACGACGTTCCAATGAAAACCTGATTTTTCCCACATACAAATTTAATTCCTCCATGTGGCTGATTTTTTAACTTTCCACTTATGTTATCAAGATATTTATTTTGATTCATATATCATGATTTGTTATTTTGTTTATCCACTTACTAGAATTTTTTCTTCAACCTTTTTTTTATTTTCTTTTGTAATCCCATATAGTTTTAGGAAGTCATCGTGAATTAGAAAATCATTTTGGAGATTAATTTTGTTTATTTTTCCTCATTTTTAGTTTTCTGTACATACTATATCAATGAAACTATACCTCTAGATCAATCACTCATTTTAATTTTATAATTATATTCAGAATCATGAAATAATATGGGTAAGAGGCTTGGGTTACTATAGTTTTTAACTGTGAAAGGTTGTGTTTTTTTGGGGATTATGGATTTAATTTTTTATTTAAATCACCATGGTTAATTCTATATATAACATAATATCCTGAAATTTTGCGGAAGTATATAGTTGGTAGTTTCAAATAAATTATATCACAATCTGGTTAATAAAAGTAGATGTGGATCACGAATTTTTGTAAGAAGTGTAATAACATAGAATAGTTTCGCTGGGTTTTAACATAACTTGTACCTACTTTAAAACATATTGGTTTTACTACATACATAGTTTTATACTCCAGAGGGATATGATTTGGAAAATTTATGAACTCTTTATAATCCATTTTTAATGACTTGATTAGATTGATAGGCTAGAAAACCAAACAGTAAGATTACTATGGGTAACATATTTTCAAATATAAAGACTCAGATGATAAGATATATTTTTCATTTATATTTTATTCATTATAAGTTCACATTTTCCCCTTTATATGTTTTTAGTATTCTAATCAATGAATTTATTTTGGTTACAGTACATAAATAGAACCATAATATAATACTGAAACCATGATCATTATGTATTCATCAAAACAAAATGTTATTTATTATTAATCATTAACACATTATTTCATATCATTATTGATTATTATATATTTTTAGACACCATCTAAAAACCCAAAGGTTGATTTATCTGTGAGAATAAAAAAATATTCAATTATTTTATCCCAAGTTTATAAATCTCCACTATCATTTTTTATTTACTGGACCTATAAACAAATTCATTCATACATATTTTCGTGGTATTTTTTTATATATTGATAATTGAGTGGCTATACTAATATAATTCCAACACTGACAATTGGGATTGGGATATTAGTATCGCTAAAAAAATTCTCTATCTAATTCATTTAAAATTCAACATGTAACAAGAATATCCTAGTGAATATTGATATTAATCATGGATATTATTACCCTATGATAAATAATATCTTGGAAAAATTATTGAGAGAAACAAGGGAATCTTATTTAATGACATGATTAATCTGAGTTCATATACTAATGTAATCTCTATTTAGTTCCCTGGAAATCAACTTGATTAAGTTGTTGAGTTCTCAATTGAAATAATCTTTAATATCATCTCATATCCAATTATTCTAACATAAATCACAACATTGACTTAGAATAACTAAGGAAATAGATAAAAGTGAATCTATACATGGGTTCCCCCCAATATCATCACCATGAATCTTTTCAACCATATTATTCAAGAAGAGGATTGGATAATATTGATCTTATTTATTAATCATGAACTCAACTAAATAATAATATATTAAATGAATCTCATTCCATGGATAGATTCATTTTTAGATAAACTAAATGGTTCTGATTTATTATATTGGTGGAAAATTGTTTACGATACCCCCACCAAAATAATAAAATGAATATATACCCAACACTCATTTCGAATAATGTATGTTCACTATGAGTTCATAATGATCCCTTCATACTCACAAGTGCTCTAGAAATATTCAATAATTTAATGAATATAGTCTTTAGATATTACCTTGAAGATTTTTTTATTGTATTTATACTTAATATTATCATATAATAAAAGAATAATGAGTTTAAGATGTATTTTAATACAATGCTAAAACAATTCCAAAAGGTAATATAAAGGAAAAGTATAATAAATTTGTCTTTTAGAAGTATAAAGTTGCATAATTAGGGAATTTTACCAATTTAAATGGGATATATGTTAATACTTCAGAGGGAAAAATGTGATTGAGGAGTGGTCCAAAGCATTATCTGTAATGTGTCTCTATAACATAATTTTACTAGATGTGTGTTAATGATGATTTTTTGTAACATCACTTGAATGTATTAACCACTAACTAGGATAAATCATAAGGGTGTATAGTTTTTCTGTACAACTGAGTATAAAAGAATTATAATGGATTTTAAGAGGATTGTTATCAATACACCACTCCCCACACTGCTATAATGTTTGGAATAATTCGTGGTATATATATATTAAATAAATGACTTGGGATGTGGACTAATGAAAAATGAAAAAGTGAAATCATATTCCCCATGTAATTTGAATATTTTTGAGAAGTACTATCCAATACATTATCTATATTTTTGTAGTTTAATATTTGTATCCAAAATTTATAAGAATTATATTTATGAGGAGAAATGTCTGATATATATGGATCATTGGATAAATAAATATATATTCAATCTTAAGGATCTTAATATTATCTTTTGAAGATGGTTGGAGTAGATCAAGAACTACATCTTCTCAATCATTTACCATCATGGGATGGAAAATAATGTTATGAATTATATAATTAGAATGTATATTTAAACATTTTACAAGAATATAATTGATAAGGATCCAATATAAATATATTTGTAATGGATAAACATGTACATCATAAAAAAGGAACACGATGTTTACTTTCTAAAATAATTTTTTGTCCATACCTTTTGTTGAAGATAAAGGATTCACAATGTGTTGATGTGTAAATATAGAAGTAGGTGGGATATATATGAAAATAGATTTCATTGATGTTTCAAATTGATGAAGGAGTTGTAAGATTTGGGTAACAACTATGGGTACAATAAAATCATGATATAAATGATATGTTGAATTATTCACATTTATCAAACATCACTATCCACATAGGATGAAAAATATTATTTGAGATCTTGTAAAGAACCATGGGTGGAATAACATGAGGACTATGACCATAAAAGGTAGATCAAAGTGATAGTATTTCAGCATTTGAATAATGAATGGAAAATAACAGTGGGGATAAATCATCCATTACCCATACCCATATTGAAATGGGATAACACCAATATGGGTTTTTCTAGAGGTATTCAGATGTAATATTAATGGAAAAATTTTAAAATGGGTTGTGGTGGATTTTTTTATAAAGAATTATCACATTTTTTCCAATTTTATTTGACCACTCTCCAGGTAAACCTCTGAGGATATACATAAAGTATGTGATTTTTTACCTCTATGTTCTATAGATATGAGAATTATTCTCTAAATGATGATTTTAACTCAATTCAGGTTAATTAACCTCAAACCGATAAATAATATGAGTGGACTATCCATGTACATAATGGCATATTGAGAGAATGATCTATGAACTTCAAGGGAATATGGGATAAATATCTTCCTCGAAAGATATTATAATAAAATAATATTATATGGAAACCTTCTTTTCATATAAATATATAATATATTAATAAAAACCCCATTATATAACATTTAAATACATATCATAAACGTAAAGGATTAGTTTTCTAGGAAACTCAAATATTTAGACAACTATTTCATAAAAGACCGATATTATTTTAGATTTTCTTCTTCATAACTATCCCCTTTCATAAGTAACTCATATATAATACTTTTAATAATATCATGGTGAATATAGAAAATAAAAAAGTGTGATCTCATATTCTTAGTAATGGAAAACAAGTGAGATAATAATGATTATTTAAAAATAACATGAACAGAAATAATATGAGAACATGAGAAAAACCTGTGAAAATATCATATAGTAATTATTAGATAATAAAAATCTGTCTGGGAATATAACATGATATTGAAAAATAAATGAATTATAAATGAATCAATGAACATGATCCCTGATATCATAACATTAGCATATGTCACACATTTGTGGCATACTCATAATCATAGAAAATATTTTTCGTAGTCGAGGAACACAACCTAGACTATCATATTGGATTATGTTCACTCACCATTATATCATATCATAATCTATGGTTCACACCAAATAATATCATAGTGTATATAGTCCCTTACTGAACCGGTTTCACTTCGGATTATTTTCAAGATTTCTTCTTCAGTTATCAAACTTTACCCAATACACTGGATTGCCACCTAATTTCAGTTCCACCCTTTAAATAATTAAAATAAAATATATTTGTCACAAGATACCAAAAAAAATTCATTATTATATAACCTATGATAATGAAATTGGTTTCATAAATATTTCATCATAGAATCATTGGATAACCCATGTAAAAGTAACGAGTTTCATAAATGTTTCACTATAACATTATGAGACCGTGAGTATGAAATGGCTTCCATATATTCATCAATATGACATCATCAATATACCTAAAAATATATAAATTGGATGGTATCAATAGATTATATAACCAAAAAATAAAAAATAAAACCAAAGGATTCCATTACATATTGAAAATCCATTTAAGATATCACAATAAATTTTCTGGTGAAAATAATAGTATTTACATTTTAATAACTAATTTAAATTAAGAAAATTCACAAATACGGATGAAATCATTTTGGTTGAAAATAATATTATACAATATAAAAGTATGATTAAAATTATTTAATGGTCATAATGGTGGGAAATTTCATTCATGCCATACATGTAAACAAAATAGTTCCTTTAAATTTCAAGAATAAATCTAAAGTACCTTGTTTAGAAAATGAAAATAATATGAAATTTAAAAAAAGTAAGAAGTAAAAAGGTGTTAAAAATTATTTAAAAATACTATGATATTAGTAAAAATATTCATGATTTTTTCTTATAAATCATTGATATGGTAGAATAAGTGTTTTGATTGAAGAGAGAAATAATGATGGTTTCCCTAAAAAGTGTTCTTTCAAACAAATGACTATATAAAGAGTGGAAAATGAATAGAAAATATTTAGTCAACATAAATTAATATGGTTAGAGTAAATTAACGAGATTATTGATAGTTATACAATGAAATTTAATCAATACTACTTAACCATAAACAATCATGATAAATAATTGGATTGTAAGATAAATCCATTACCTCATGTTTGACTTTCTTAAAAGGCACAATAACATATTATATAGAAATTTTAATGTATTAATATTCAATACTGTAACAATATAAAATAATATAATATCATATCTGATACATATTTAACATTTCAACACCAATTTATTAATAGTTACTTATTTAAAAAATCATTTCTATGCATTAACCGTTTCATTTTTCATGGATGTTTAGGAACCATAGCTCGGATCCTTGTAATATTAGAATCGTCCCACAAAATAAATAAATTAATTTTTAATATTAATATATTATAAATCCATTATATACATCTTTATAATCATTTCTAATAAATATATATAGACAAGTTAATTGTGTTGATCATAGAGATGGTAGTCTATATGTATGCATGAACACTGTTTTAAATTTTTGTAATATGATATGAAATAAATTTAAATGAAAATGCTTAAGAAATTATTATTATATCATATATATCCTATATATGAATTAAATATATCCTTATGACCATACATGTAAATCAAAAATGAAAAATTATTCCCATTGCTTCATGGAGGTGGTAGTTCGCACATACACAAGAGTGAAAATATCATTTTCCAATGGATTAGATGTTATTAAAAAAGTTATAATATTAAAACAATATAAGTATAATTATATCATAAATATAAAATGTAATCATTAAATACAAAGTAATAACTATCCATGAGATAAGGTGATGGATGAAAAAATGTATCACAATGTAGAGGTGGTAATCCACACGTATGAATGATCGATACATTCACATTCAATTGGTAAGGATACAAGGGGTATATTTGTGGTTCTATAATAATAATAAAATTATGTTATATTTTAGAAATAGTAATTATTATTTTATGATGGAAACCATATATTTACAAGAAGGAATAATAATTAATAAATTGAAAGAGGCTGTGAAGGATAATTACCTCTCAACCAGTAAGATTCAATTATATCCTTTCTTAAGGATCCTTAGAAATGTTTTTTAAAAATAGATGAACCTATAATTTATGCATTGAAGGTTTAAAATATAAATATATATGGTTTTATTGAG
Organism: Viscum album; assembly: GCA_963277665.1. Lineage (NCBI taxonomy): Eukaryota > Viridiplantae > Streptophyta > Magnoliopsida > Santalales > Viscaceae > Viscum > Viscum album. The sequence continues at coordinate 663,161,265 of OY728140.1, forward strand.
ATATAGGAATCAAGCTGATGTAAATAAGAGAAACGATCAATGCCTTTTGAAAAATTATGGTGAGGACAGATTTGGAATTTTACAAATTATTAAAACATAATGAAGTCATGATAATCGAACATCATAAAAATTTTCAGATGTTTGATGGTTGAAAGTCTGTGTTTGAAATATTTTCATCTAATAGGTATGAGAAAACTTTAATTGGATAACTTTCTCTCATCTCTTGGATTAACCCTTGGTAAATAATTTTCATCTTAATCTATGTTGAAAATAGATGTGTTTACTATTCGTTGTTACTAAAAATTACATTGAGTTTTTTTCCAATACTAATAATAGGAATTAAATATATTAAATTAATTTTATCGAATAAAAATAATATAATTTTTAGATTTAAATTAAAATTATACCTACCAAACACGATGAAAATCAATTTTACAGAAAGGGTGTTTTCTAAAGTTTAAAAAGTATTGTAAAGAAAAATAATTCATAAAAATAATTATAATGACAATAATTTTACTAATTAAAATATAAATGAACTTATTTTTATTTTTTAAAAAAGTAAAGATAAAAATAACTTTTAAATGCTTTATAGAGAAATGAAATTTTCAAGAAAAATCATTAATTCTCACCATTCCTCAAATAAATATTTCATTGTAAGGATTTATTTGTATTTAAATATAAGAAATAAATTCCCATTAATATTTAAAAAATTAATTTAATTTAAAAAAATTATCTAAAATTAGAAAGATTAATTATATTATTTTTTCACAAAAATTCAATAAAAATAATTTTTTTAGAAATAATAAATTGCTAAAACCTATAAATAATTTTATAAAAAATAGTAATTATTTATCAATATGTTTTATATATGAAAAACCATTACAGAGTATATTATAATTTATGTTATTCCAATTCATTCATCCAATTTAAAAATTATTATCTAATTATATACTATATTATATTTCATTTTGAGTTGGGTTTTTGTGTATTGAAATATATTAATGAAAATAAATTTATTTATAGAGAAATATATAATAAAATGTCAATGTGTTGGTTTCTTCCCACCTTAAAATGGATTTCAAAATAAAAATTACACCCCAATGTTAAAAAATTATGATATCTCTATTTTATCACATCCTTGGGTTCCCAAACAGCTTCTTAAAATTTTTTATTCCACCAGAGAACGATAACCAGTTCTGTTGTCTTGTTTCGTAGAACTTTATCTATTAGATCCATGAATTATTCTAGTTATTTATCATATGAATGTTCATGATCTAGTTAAATAATCAAATATTTTAATATTTATGAGTTGTCATATATGTACATTCAATGTATAGATCCATAGAGAACATGAAAAATAATATAGATTCATAGTAGATGTTCCATGTGAAAAGATGTCATCCCTACTAGATTGGGAAATTTCTTGTGGACAATATAAAAAGGGTTCTTCTTTAACTTTTTAAAAAAAAACAAAAACTTATTCTATGGAGAAATTAATAGTTATAACATCACACCAAATTTTAATTACTTATTTGAAAAGAGATTTATCGAAAAATATTACTTTAAATTATGAACAACTGTGATATGATGATAAATATACCTATTTCATCAATTGGATAGAGGCCCAATATTTTTTTCACTATCTCCATTCATGAGAATTGGATTTCTGAACTTACTTACATATAGGTATCTATAAGGATCCATCTGAACTGTTGACTGAATTATATTGTTTTGATAAGAATTAATCAATAAAAGGTATTGATCCCAACCAATATTGAAATCCATAGAACTATGTCTCAGTATATGTTTTAAGGTTTGAGTTGTTCTTTCATATTATTTATATTTATATGGATGATAAATATGATAAAAACTCATCTCTATATCTAGGTCATGATAAGGGGTGCAATATAACTTTGATTTAAACCTCATTTATCAATCATATATAATTGAATATTGTACTCTATTCAACCTTACCACTAAATTAATATAAAGTATATCAATCTGATGAAGATAGACATATAATACAAAATTAATGGTGTTTGATTACATAATAAGGTGATAAACATAAACTAATGAAAATTATGGCCTTTAGATATTTTCTTGTGTTTGAAAAATAAATTAATGGTGATGTTTTCTGATTTCTATTTTCGTATAGGTTATGGTTTTTATATCTCTATTGATGTTTGTCTCTCATCCACAACTTATAGACATACCAATAACTGAGAGACAAACTCCATAATATCTATCGTCATGTTGTCCTGTAACACCCCAAGGATTTAAAAATAGAGTTAATATTTAATTAATGATACAATGACTCTCTATAAAATAGAACTTTGTTATAACCAAGAAAATGAACATAATTTTTTCACATCAGTGATTTGAATTTCAAAAATCTAAAAAACGCATTTGTGATTAGTTTGATACTTAGAGTCTGAATGAATCAACTTAATTTTTAGTGAATAGTAACTTAGACTTATGAATAGTAACATAGCCTTATGAACATTAATATGACCCTTATTAATAGAAAATAATTTTAACAAATATTAACCTCGCCCATGAGGGTAAAAAAATTAGTCACATTATAAATGAAGGTGAATATTTTTAATTAAGTGTTGCTATTTTTGTGAGTATAAAATATTTATTTCCAAAATTATAATTAATAAAATTATTTAAAATAAAATTAAAATTTTCTAATATTTATTCATAAATCAATATTTTCTTTCAATATGATTTTATGATAATATGATGAAACCTTATTTAATTATTTAATGTTTCATGAAATTGGTCATAATTTTAAAATTGGTATTTTTGGATTAAATAATGATTTTAATTAAAAATTAAATTTCTCATATTTATATAATTATATTAAAGAATGGATTTCATTTTTGGATTCTACACATTGAAAAATGGTTATGCTGAATGTTTGGGATTTTTCTAAAATACATTATTTTTTATGATTAGTAAACTACGATAAATTATGATAAAATTCCAAATACAAGGTTTAAAGAGTCATAGGTGATATAATAATGATGTAGGAATATTTGGTTCGAACTAACATCCATATATTACTATTTTTAGTCACATGAACAAGGAAAATAATAGTCCTGATCAAAAATATTAACCTAATGATTAAAATAATGAGGAAACCCTCCTCTCCTCCATTATAAATATGACCCCTCTTTACCTATTCTCTTCACTTCTCTCAATCATTGATCTTTGTATAAATTACCAAAATCTCTTCCCATGAACCTACCCCACATAAATCATCCATTTGAATCATAAAATTACTAAATTGTCTCCCCTAAAGAGGCTCTTAAGGAAGAGTACTTTAAGTGGTTAAATTCCTCTTTTCAATTCTTTTATTTTATTTTCAAGTTCCCTTGATTTATTTTCAATCCTCCCCTTCCTCACCCAAATTTTTTACAACTCAAAATATTTACATTTAATTTAATGTTTTTACATTTATGGAAAATATTATTATAATCTCTTTGAAACCCTTATTTTATGTGAGTAGTAAAAAACACCATCTGAAATGTTTGGGTTTTTATATTTTATTATCGTCTTCAATTCATGTCATGAAACCATTATTATGGTTGAAATAGACTATAATGTATGATTTAAGTTTTATATATGGTTCTATAATCTTTTTTTACACAATTGTTTTGAGTTATATAGAAATATGAGTTCATTGTGTTCAAAAACCACTAATTAACCCAAAAAGTTATCATTAACTAATTTATATAATTATTCATCATCACTAAATGTAACCAAATGAATGTTAAAACCAGGTAACCTTATGGATGTAAAATAATAAAATTTATCTTAAATTCTAGACAACCATCCTCATTTTACATGATTCTCTATTCATGTATATAAGTAAACCGGTCAAGAATAACGAGGAATAAAACACTCCCAAACAATAAAATTGAACATCTTAAACACATAAATAAGTCCATTAATGAAATTAATATTGATATTATAAATAAATAAAATAAATTAGGGGTTATTTAAATATTCATTAATGAATTTAATTTGGATATCCAAGACACTAAGATAATGTGAAGAACAACATCAGACATAAGGTATAGATTTTCTATATCAATATCTGTTATCATTCCTGTCACTCTTATTCTCTACTTATCTTAATTAAATTATTATTTATTCATAAGTGCTTCTAATATATTATTTTTTAATGCTCTATATATTAATATCCATCATATTCCGTCATTTTTATTATGTGGACTTATATGTTTCAAAATTATCATTCAAAAATTATTCCTGATAAACAACCCTATTTCAAAGGGAACTTCTCGAATTATTACATTTTTTAATGTGTATTTTGTAATATATTTAAAGCCATTATTTTTTTAAAAAATAAAACGTTTTACCATGAAAATCCATCCTAGTTCACTATTAGTTTTAGGATAGAAAGAATTTTTTCCACTTTAAAATATCTTTAATATATTCCTATTACTGCACCAATGTGTTTTATTTCTGAATTTCCTTTAAACAATTTTTACATGATTTTGATTCCATGGGACAATATTAAAACATAAAATATAAATTAATTTTTTTCCGTTTTATTAACTAGTATATACATGTTTTCAAATCTGATTTCATGATAAATATAAATTAATTTCCATAAGAACTCTTCTTTCAAAAATTAAAAAAAGTTCTTTCATCACTCCATCTTTTATGAGATATAGACCTTGTTCACCAATTAATCCACTAATGTGGTGTATATACTACTATTTGGTATTTTATATCAAGATATTTCTTATTATAATTATATTATAAGGGATTAGTATTTGAATTTTTCATGGTGCTATGGGACACTTTGGAATGTTTAGGGATTGTTTTCTCTATAAATTTTTATAGGTCTCATTTTAATGTATCTTCGTATATGTCAACATAATTCATTGAAAATGTTTCCACATTGAGGTTTATCTCTTATAATATCTTCTATAATATATTTTTTAATGTTTTCTGATTAGTTTGATTGTGTATGTTCTATCTTGATGACATTTACCATATTACTCTGAATGGTTAGTGTTTATGTTTAATGATCGGACAATGTTGCATTAACTAAGGAAATATTTTTGAAATTGTATCCCCTACACAATAAAGATATTTAAAAGGAAATTTTTTTTGGAATTAAATATTTTTATAATGAATTATTTGGACTGGCAGTGATGGTTGGGTCCCACTATAGCCCCTCGATGCATCGATAGTTTTAATGAGACGAACTAGTTGGGGAAAAGCCATCGAGTTTGTTTCCAAAAATCACATAGATTTATACCCACAAACATAAACAATCTCAATGGAATGATGGTTCATGTGCCAGATACATGATGTCCGAATAATATTAATTCTACTTATTTATTATTCATTTATTAGAATCCAAGATGTTTTCACTATGATAAAATATATAGATTCACTTATATTCTAAGTTTATTTATGGTGAGTGTTTTTCAAATAACCACCATGTAAAAGTGACTATGATTTATTGATTATAATTAAATTTTTATTATTTCATACTTCCATTATATGAAACCCTATATGATCATTTGGTCTCACCACATTCATTTGTTTTCCGTCCCCATGTTATGAAGAAGATATGACTTTTTCAGTTTTTAAGGATGCAATATGTTAGATTTTGTTATGTATTATATGTTGTTTTCTTCACCCATTTTAAAATTAGTTCTATGTATCCATCTAGTTTCTTCAAGGCTACTAAACTTATTGTTCCTCTTAGACATGATTACTCATAATAATGCCAATGTAACAATTGAATGCATCGGCTCTAGGTTTCTAGGGTCAGGGCAATACTTGTCCTGTCAGATATAATATTTCATATCTCCATACATAAATTTACCTCAATGGTGAATTGAGAACACTAAACTATGTGCTTCATCCAATGAATCCTTCAAATTTGGTATGGGTGGGACTCACACATAATTCTTGAACATTATCATTCCATCGCAGTCACAGATAAAACAAATAATTTTTATTAGCTTATTTTTCAACACTATAAATTCATTTTACTCATGTTCCATATTCACATTTATAGATGGTTAAACACTAGTTTTAGTAAAATAAGATCTCTAACATTCCATTTGGATTTCTAGGTCCATCCTTTTCAAATCCAAAAAATATTAGATCTTTTTTATCCTTATAATAGATAACCTATAAACAATTTTTTGACATAGAGAATGTCTTACGATGATTAGTTTTCCAGGGTGCTATTATATTTTGCATCCATAATTTTTAAAAAGAAATAGTTGTCTTTTATAAGGTAAAATATTATCTTTCTGATTGAATATATACTTTAAACTAAAAAAATTGGTTTAAATGTAACTCCTTAATCTATAAATATAATGTATCCATTTTTGTAATAATACAAAGTCTATTTCTAACCCCAAATCATTTTTTGGGTAATATTTATCATTAACCATCATTCTGAATTAGGTATAAGATATCACTATATCATTTTTCATTAGGATACATGCTTGTCCATTATTTGATGAATATCTATATATCACAATCCTTTCTTGACATTAGGGTAATGTAAACACATATGTGATTACTAATATTATATTATATTCCATGAAGTATACATTGCGTTAATCTAGACAAACTAACATGAACCCTTATGAGTAAAAATTGTAAATAATGAATCATTAGAAACCCAGACCCTTGTGATACATTATCATATTATATATATATAATAAATCAATTTTGAAGTGGCCAAATAATTTATAATAGTCCTCGCAAACAAGATACATACATGCATCCCACTTTACATTGGTAATAAAATATTAAAACATTGATAAATTATTTATTCTGATTCCATGTACTCATTCATAAATTCCTTCTTCATATATAAAATAAAGACAATAAAATATGGGTGAAAATAAATGCTAAGTATTTTTAATGTACAATAGAATATGTCTTGATTAAATAAGAGAAAATCAATAAGTAAAGGTAAATAATTGAAAATTCATTATTTTAATCAATAACATTATAATGATGAATAATATTAACAGATTAAATGATGATAAAATAAATCTGTACGAATAATCACATGAGCATGAAACTTATCCATAGATATCATAACTACTAAATAATCACAAGGACTTCAATAAATGATTTCATAATGATATAATTAATTATTTCAGTAGTCATAAACAGTCCATCATGGGATCATTCCATAAAATTATAAATAAATGTGAAAGTCCTCTTCCAAATGACCCCTCTAGTCTATCTCATGAGACTTTTGAATGCTTATAGGGGTTATAACATGGGATATTCATCAATTAATATGGCCAATTAATTCCACATATATTTAATTATTAATTTAAATAATTAATGTTATTCATTCTCAGTAATTATCAAAATTTATTAAATAATATCAAATATCTAGATTTACCTAGTAAATAATTTTTAAAAATACCATATATAAATATTTAATTTGGTTTGGGAAATAAGAATGGCCATGATGAATATATATATATATATATATATATCTCTGGTGAAAAAAAATCAAAATCAACTTATTTTTATAAGAGAATATAAAATCCCCCTAAAATAATCAAGACACCATAGATGAACATTAATTCACTAGGAACATAGAATATGTATTAAAATCAAGTCTCTTATAGGATATTACAAAATTGACGATTAACATTTAAAATTAATTTTAATTACATAATTTTGTATTTAATGCTTTTAAAAATTTAGAGAAGAAGTTGAATATCAATAAATCATTGTGGAAGTGGAAAATTACATTACAATGCTATTTTTTCAGGGAATTCATTTTATTTTTTTGTAAAGAAGTTTTAAAATGAGAATTTAGGATAAAATTATAAAAAGTACATTAAAACCTTTTTAAAATTCTAGGATAATGCAATATTTATTTAATAAATGATTTTAGTATATAAAAATGACATTTGTAAAATAATTTTTAATACTATAGAAATGAATGATAAATATATCTAAATTAAAGTGAAATAATATTCTTCTTTCTTTAAACCATTTCATTTCAGGATGAATGTGAAAAAGAAAACAAAATTTTGGAGAAATTATGGGATCTCTTATATATCGAGAGGATAAGAAAACATATGGATATTGAAAATTTATAATACCCCTTTAGAAAAAAATATTACCATTCCCAAAAAAATACATTGTAAAATAAATTCTTATCTCTTTAGTAACTCATAATTTTATAACTTTATAAAAAGATATAATTTAATGGAAAAATTAATCATCCAGAATAATTAGATATATTCAGGTAAGATATATTAATGTGAAAATATATACACAACATAAAACAATCACTACATAATGAAAAATATTTCTCAATAGATAGATAATTAAGATTAAATCCAGTATAATAATCACAAAAATGATGTCATAATTAATTAATGAATTAATTTTTTTTATCAATTATTAATTTATATAAATATAAGTTTTAACACAATATCATCCACTCAATGGTCATTTCATGTACAATATTTTAATAATATAGTCAGTGAAGAAGTGATTTTACAAAATGAAAAGAGATTGAATTAAGAGACCACATATCTCATTTCAGACTATCCTTGTATGTTCATTTAACCACCAATATAATAAACTTATATTTATTATAATTATATAAAAAACAATATAAATATTTAAATTATCTTATATGATATATTTATAACATCTGGTCACATGTTTTTTAGTGATCTTTTATTATTACGATTATTTTATGTGTTAACTACTTCATTTATATTGTATATTTTGATTCAGAAGTTATTTTATTTGAATATTGATCATGGATATTACGAACTGCCCCAAATAGACCAAATATAGTTTCTAATAATGTTTCACTAACATTAATACAAGGAGTAAAATCCCTGAGTACCGATTTGTTTAGTAGTATTGGATTGAAATATTATATATATGATAGTCATAATATATTGGTAAATAGAAATAAAAAACATGATACATAATAAATAAACTAAATTTAATCCTTTAAATGTTATTTAATTATTTTTTCTTCATAAACAGTTGAAATTGAACATAATATGGGTGACTCAAATTCTATGTAATGGAAAAATATAACATAAGCAATAATGAATCAATGAGAGTAATAATTATGACATAGTAAATAATTGAACTCACATACCATATAATCAAAAATCTAAAAAGGGAATTCATAAAAAATATGATGAGGTACTACTTGGATATATGTTATTTTCCAATAACTAGATATGAAAAAAAATATGGCAAGGTAGGAAACTAAAACACTTTCAATTTATATAACTTAAAATTAAATGTGTCCATAAACATGTCAATGAAAAATCACATGGAAGAATACTAATTAAAACTAAATGAGGGTAATTATTATTTTTTGGATGACATGATTGAGGTATATAAAAAACTATTCTATCATGTTCATTTATAGTATGGTTTTAATATATGGCTAGAAACTCATTTAATTTACGCAACTAGTTGTTCACATGAGAAGACATAGATTAATTGAGGGGATATATAAAGTCTGAGCCCCACTATTCATTTCATGTCCTATGTATTATTCATATATAATTTTCAGAACAAATAATTTGTGTTATAAAATATCTATATTGAATAAAGAATATTGAATTATAAATATTTTCCCAAATAATCAAATAATTATAAAATTAGACACCCTATGTAAAATGGTATACCGCTTAGGCAATACTTAAATAAATTGTATGATAATATAAATATTTCATTAAACTTACAATTTTTTTTAAAAAAAGTGATTGTTTTTATTCAAATTTAATAATCTTAAAAGGAAGTGATGTTGAAAAGATAACCATTAAGAACATTATTGATGACAATGAATCTGTAAACATTCCAAAGTGTCTCATACTACTTTGAAACATTTATATCATAATACAAAAAATGGAATGATATTAACTAAAAAATATAATACTATGAAAATTATTATATTAGTGATAATATGGGTCAATGTAGATTTTATAATTCATATAAAATAGATTTTGTGGACAACAAAAAAAAAGTATCAATGTAATTTAGATTGAGAATAAATACAAGACCATGTGTTTCCTTTTAGGTGAACATGCTTTATATTCATGTAAGATAAAAAAATGTTATGTTTATACATTCTTCAGAATATTTTTTATTTTTATAATTAGTTTTTTTTAGTTTGTTTAATGTTTTATAAAACTACATAGAAAATTTAATTTAGATCGGGTGTTTTGACCAAATCTAGTTTTTGTGTTCAAAATAACATTTGTATGTAAACTATGGACAAAAGGGTAATTTCATAGAATCTATATAATAATAATAATGAAATAAAAATTATATTTATACATAAATTATACATTTAAAACTATTCATTATATATGGTTTTGAAAAATGAATCAATGTTACAATAATGGAGATGGTAGGCCATATGTATGCATGAGTGACGTTCCCATTTTTCAATGATTGTTATAGAAAGAAGGAAGATTACAATAAAATTTTAATAAAGATAAATATATAATAAATACAATATTATTCAATCATATATACTTATATTTAAAATTCTTGTAATGTAAAAGGAATCACAACCTTTAGAGGAGGCGGTAGTTCTCCCATCCACGGACGACGTTATCCCCTATTAAGTGTATAAAATCATAATAGAGTATATATATATATATATATATTATAATTACATAAATTTATTTGTGTCATTAATATCATATAGATTTCTTCCTTTATATGTTCTATGTATAGTTTGAACGAATCACATTGCTTTTAGGGGGTGGTACTACCCACTTCCATAAAACAATATAACCATATCTACATAAAATGAGATGTAAAATGGTATGTGTTAAAAAATAAATACAGAAGTATGAATACATAATATATGTCATATATAAAATATATAAATATAATATCCATCATAATGGATGACCATAAATCTACAGTGATTTAGTATACGATTTATTCAACAAAAATAATGGTATAAGGATAAATCATTTTTAAAATATTTTTCCTAATAGTGAGTAATTATTTTACTACCTAAGAATACAATAAAATATAATTTCTTGATATATTTACGTTTCATAATTACATTTTAATATTTTGGTTATGGAATGATCAAATTAAAACTCATCATTTACATCAAGAAATGGTTATCAAAATATTAATATTCATCCCTGAAAAAAAACATTTAACGGATTGTAATGCCATTGAAAGAGTTACATGTATCACTATTTGTGTATAACTATTCTCGAAATTCAATATGGTTAATTTTTTAATCTCAAAACCTAAAACTCAACACTATTAGTTCATAATTAATATTTATTCATCAATTTTTTTAAATAATTACACATTAACTTGGACATCATGTAGGCTAGTTATAAGAACAAAACCATTATTGTCCTTCAGTTATGGGTTCAAGCCTCATTGTATTGTTGGACGTGATGGGTTGCCACCCAACACACATTTTCTTATTTTCTAAACCATATTCATATTACTTCCAAATTAAATATTACAAACATCATTGAAATAAGGCTAATCAATAAATATCCATTTAACTAAGATTTTCGATACAACCATAATACATATATACTTATTCCATTTTATTTTTCATAGGTATTTCCAAGGTTTTATGTTTATCCTATAATATTCAATATTAAATAATTTTTAATTATTTGTAATGAAAATGTGAGTTATCCGTATAATATACATAAAAATTTACAAACTATGTGTGATGTATGTCCAGTATCGTGTACCATGTTATGTCGAGTCCGGCCCGGCACACTTTTTCGGAGTTGTTACTCATAGGTACATTTGTTTCAGAACTATATCGACTTTTAGTGTCTAGGAATGGATTTATTACTATAAGTACCCAAAATAATCTCTATATGAACCAAATCTTATGGTGTCTGTTTATACATATCCTCAAATTTCACTATAGTTCTCTCTAATCAAATATAGGGATTCATAAATCTTGTTCTCCAGGATTCTACAAAATTTCCTACGATACAAACAGTTGTGACCCAAACCCATATAGGCTAGAGTCCCATACATTTACAATTACATTATCATGATTATAGGGAATCAAACACAAATGGAAAAATTAGTTTATCAGTATTGGGAAGCTATATTATATAAAATATACCCATAATACAATGAGAAACATAAAAAACATGATACATAAGTATTGAGATAAACTATATCTGTGAAATCATATTGAGTGATTTATTCTTCACAGTATGGGGAAATGAAGCACAATATGTGTGATCTAAAATTCTTAGTAAGGTAAAAATATAGCAAAAATAAATAATGGGTCAATAAGATTAATAATTATTGAATGGTAAATAAGTCTACACACATACAATTTAATCAATAATGTAATAAGTAAGTGCATGAAAATTATCAAAAGATAATAACTAGAAACACATGAATCTCAAATAATTATACAAGGGAAAATGAATTTTACAAAGTAAGAAACATAAACACATTATTTTTAAAAAAACTAATATTGAATTGTATCCACAGATATGTTTATGAAAAATATCATGGTGGAATAATACCTAAAACTAAATGATAGTAATGCATATTTAACGGATGTCATGTCTGAGCCACAAAAATCCTATACCATTAAGCCTATTCACAAGATGGTATAACATTTCGGAAGGAACCCCATTAAATTTGTATAACTATTTTATCCCATGAGAACCTGTAGATTCATCGAGAGGATAGGTAAATTCTAGGACCCAAAAATTATTTCATAGATAAATCATTCCTCATATATAATATTGGAGATAAATAATATGCCTTATTAAATATCTTTATTTAATTAATTATACAAAATTATCAACAGTTTCCTAAATAATCAAATAACTGTCAAATTCGAAATCAAATCTAAAATGGAAAATTGTTTAAGAAATTATAAAAATAATAATAAGAATATGAATATTCAAGTAAATTTTTAATGAAAAATTATTACAATTAAGTTATTTTCTGAATATAATGTTAATAATCAAAAAATAAAGTGATATTGTAATGATAATCATTAAGATCATTCTTGAGGAGAATAATCATTAAATATTGCAAATTGTACCCTTCCGTTTGAATAATTTAAATAATTATCCCAATAATGATATGAAAATAAATAGAAATTATAATATCATTATTATAAGTGTATTTAAGATATTCTGAGTCATAGGGGTGTATATACCCTATATATGTGTGTCTTGGTTCTTAAAAACAAATAAGTATCAATAAAATGTAAACTAAGGTGAAATATCGTACCTTGGGATTAATTTTGGGTTGACATCCTTCATATTCCATTATAATAAAGAAAATCGACCTTATAATTTATTCATACCATTTTTTATTTTTATCATTATTTTTTCATCACTTACTAACATTTTGTATAAAACTACAATATAAATTATGTTTAGGTCGAGTGTTTTGGCCAATTTTTGTTTATGTGTAAAAAATTAAATTGGTAGATAAAATATTTAAAACATATTGATTACATAAAATCTATTGAATAATGATAATAAAATAATTATTATTTTGATTTATAAATTATACTTTTCAAGCCATTCATTATATATGGATTTCAATAATGAACCAATGTTACAACCATGGAGACAATTGGTCATACGTAGGCATGAGTAATATTTTCATTTTCATTGATCATTATAGAAAAAAGGTAAGTAATAATTTTTTTTAATAATAACTATTATATCATAAATACCTTATTTTTCCTTAGATATACATACATATTTATTTATTTTTATTTAAATGGACTCACATAATGTTAAAAAGGTTGTAGTCCACTCATCCATGAATGACGTTATCACTTTTGAAGTGTTTGAAAGGGAAATAAAGAAAACTATATCAATGTATATATATTTATATGTATTACACTTAAATAAATTTAATTATTTTATTAATATCATATATATTAAATTGTTTATATGTTCAATTTATATTTTTAATGAATCACATCACTTTGTTGGGTGGTGGTCCAAACTACAACAAAAGATGTTAACTTATTTATTAAAATTGAAAATTTTAAGGTTATGTATTATAAAATAATTAAATATATATATATACATAATATATATCTCATAAATGATATATAAAAATATTTTCTATATAAATTTCAATCCATTAAATATGATAAAATAAAAATGACATATCATCATTTTGTGAGGTGGTAGTTCATCGTGCACTGAAACTAGCAGTTCATTACCCATTAGATGGAATTGTTTGTAATTGTAGGTAAAATATATTATTATTAAAACACCTTAGTATTATTTGGATTTTTTTTTGTATATAATCCTTTAATAAGAATAATTTGAGTAGTGTTAAATGAAATAAAACTAAATATCTTGAGAGAAGATGTTACCTCATAATAGGGTATATTATTTTGGTTTACACCAAAATGGTTACATGAATGGATTTATTCCCAAGGGGGTCATATATGATTAGGGGATAGATTTTGAGAATCAAATATTGAAAAAAAATTGAGACAAAGTGACTTGAGAGGTGTGCAGATATTGAAGGGAATGAGACCGTTTATAGTGGATGAAAAGTGACACTCTTGTAATATTTTGGAAAAAATGGATCCCCACCCACATTTCATATTGGGTGTGGATAAATAATGGTCTTTAGTCAATATAAAGGATAATCTTGTTGAAATAGTGAAATAAAATAAATTTTTGAAATGTTTATATGCTATATTATGCATTATGTTTAGGTTTTATTCTCTTGTTAAGATTAATTTCACAAAAAATATTGTAAATGATTTTAATTACATTCAATAATATTATTAGTCAAAAAAAATTATAATTATTATAAATTTAAAATTATTATTATTACATATAGTGAATCCATTTTTCGAAATTTCTATTAAATTATTGTTAGAAATTAATATAAATTAAATCCCGTCGATGGGATGGAAATACAATTATTTAAAGTAAAATTGTTCAAACATTTTCTATGTTTTTATACTAAATTTCAATGTGAAATTCATACAAATGAACAAAATTGAATTAATTATTAAAAATATTATCTAATTAGTATTTAATATCAATAATGAATATAATTTAAC
This sequence comes from Viscum album, assembly GCA_963277665.1. Taxonomy (NCBI): domain Eukaryota; kingdom Viridiplantae; phylum Streptophyta; class Magnoliopsida; order Santalales; family Viscaceae; genus Viscum; species Viscum album. The sequence continues at coordinate 663,176,377 of OY728140.1, forward strand.
CTTAAAAATAAATTATAAAAAAGTTGTTTTGCGTCAATATTAGGCATTTTTCATTATTCAATAAAAAATGAAACATCACAGAAAAATGCCAAAAAAATCTCCTAAACATACTTTTTATGATACTATTTCAAATATTATGTTTATTTTATAATATATTATTTCTAAAAGGGAAAAAATTTTGATTTTAATTATTTCCACCATTAAAAGGTGATAAAAGTGAATTAATAAAAATATTGGGTTTGTTATTATCTAATACTTATCAAATATATTGGATGAATGTCAAAAATATTTTATAGAATATATAACATATATATTATATTAATATCATTCAATAATTGAAATTAATTTAATATAGCATGTAAAAACTCATATTTAAGCATACAAATAATAATTCTTTAGTCATCAATTGGTTTATATTTTCATTTCAAATTAATTGATAAGCTATTAATTAATATTTTATTTATTTAAACCATATATTCTCATAGGATAGTAAATATTATTTACAAAATCTAATTTAATGACTTGTTTAAGAAACATTATACTTAATAATAATATAATATATTGTTGTTTGATTAAAACTTATTCTTTTGTGTAACACAATCCCTTTAAGAAACTCGCTCTTGTCTATATCACATGGTAACTCAGTTTTACATTCATTGAAAGCTGTAAATTATATTAAATTTATTTAAATTATGATTAAATATTATTAATTCATTGGATATCATATTAACTTATGTTATTGGTGTTTCTTGTCATATACAATTTCGAATACAATGTTTCAACTTTAGATTTTATGTATACTACATTCTCCCCACCTTAACTAAATCATTTCCCGAAATATAAACTCAATTTTAAGGATATTTTTTTTGATATTTTCTTCATTTAAATCCAAAATCCGGATAAGGATTTATAATGCATGCTCTATAAAATATATAATTGGATGTATAAAGGTCACAAGGAAAAACATATAACTAGATCTATAAGTGTGAGAACAGTAGTGGAAAATTGATATACGTACTTGGAAAAAAAGCATAAATATTTGATTTCTGTTATTGAGGTCATGAATAATAAATATTTGAATGATCAATAGAATATTTAGGTCATCAAATCTATAAATATTCAACTATTTAGTATACTATTGGTTCAAAAAATGGTATTAGGAAAAAAATTTACACTTTTCGTAATGTTGAGTTCATATTTTACTAACATAAAATAAAAGGAAATATAATTTCATGATATATCTCAATTTCATAAGAATAATTTCAAATTTTTCTTGTCTTCGATCAAATTTTAATTCATCCCACACCTCAATATATGGGTATCCAAAAAATAAATTTGATCCCTAAAGCACTAAAATAATTAATGAATCGTAAGGCCTAAAAAGAGTGACGAGTCTTACTATTTTCTTATAAATTTAATCTAATGTCATTATAGGTAATATTTTATATCTAAAACTAAAATTAAATAATATTGGTTCATCATTAATATTTATTTTTTATTTTTTTTACCAAATTACATATTGATCAGGACATTGTGTTGGATAGTTCTAGGAACAAAACCCATATCATCCTATTGTCATGGGTTCAAGCCCCTTTGGCCTTGATGGACTTGATAGGTTCTCACCCAAAATACATGATATACTTTTTTAAAACCATATGAATATAATTTCAAAAATAAATATGATATAAAACATATAAATATGTTTAATAACCAAATATCAATTTTACATTTGTTTTTAATATAACTCTAAACTGTAATTACGTTATTTGTTTTATTTAACAAAGGTATTTCCTTGGTATAAGGTTTTTCATATGTTTTTAATTATCAAATACTTCATAATGTTTTCTAATGAATATGTGAATAATCTTAAGCATATCCTGTGGGATTGTCAAACTAGGTTTGTAAAAAACGTTTATCGTGTACTAAGTTATCTCAAGTGAGGCCCAACACACCTTGTCGGAGTTATTACTACTATGATCATTTGTACGGAAAACATGTCCAATTTTAGTATCCAGATAGGGATATATTACTAGGAAAACCACAAAATATATCAACTTTACCAAAATTCTAGTGTTTTCTTATATGCTTATCCTCAAATTCTACATTAGGGTTATTGTCCCTAATATAGTTATTTCTAAATCTAGTTCTCATGATTGCTACAAAACATTCATTAATATCAAATATAGATACCTGGCCCTAGAAATCCATGAGAGGGTATATTCTACTACTATATTAGTATGATTACAATGAATCAAATATTGAAGGACTAATTAATTTACTAGTCTTATAAGTTAATAAAACATACACGATACCCATAATATATTGGGAAAAATAAAATTAAAACATGATACATAACAATGGAAATAAAATTTCTTCTTGAAAAAATATTCATAGATTTATTCCCCATAACCTGGGGAAATGAATCATAGTAAGGGTGATCTCAAATTCTTAGTATGGAAAAAATATAGTGGAAGAAATAAATAATACATGAGAGTACTAATTAAAGCATGGTAAATAACATAACCCATTTACCATGTAATCAAAAAACTGGCAAGGAACAGCATAAACAATATATAGAGGTAATGACTGGAAACACAATCCATTATAAAAAAACGTGATAATCAAAATAAAAATGTCATGGTGAGGAACTGAAACATATGTGAGATAAATAACTCAAAATAAAATATACTCATAGATATGTCGATTAAAAATATCATGGATGAATAATAAATGGATCTTTATGACGTTAATACTTAGTTGTTCATCATGTTTGAGGCACGTGAAAACCTACACTGTGATGACCTTTCAAAAGATGGTTAAAAACTGTGGATAAAACCCCATTCAACTTACACCACTAGTCTGTCTCAAGAGAACCTATCGATGCATCGAGCGGAATATAATGTCAAGTGCCCACCCATCATTTCCTATAAAAAGAATACCTCATATCTAATATTAAAAAAAATCCGTTGTAAAATTTCCATATCGAATGTAGAATATATAATTAAATACACTTCCCCAAATAATCAAATAAATATCTAAGAATAAAGATTATATAAAATTGTATAGGGTTTAAAGAATACTAATATATATTTTATGACAATATTGATATTATTGTATGTTTTAAATGAAAACTAACTACAAAAAAGTGATTGTTTCAAGAGAATGTTAATAATAAAAAATTAAGTGATAATGTGGACATAATCATTAACAACATTCTTGAGAAGAATAATATTTAAACATTCCAAATTTTCCCATTCCACTATGAAACATTTAATTCAATATCAACATTAATGTATTCCATTAAATGAAACATAAAATATCATTATAATAATTATATTCACGATAATATATGTCAATGGGACTCATATTATAGAATCCCTAACCTTTTATATATAAAATTAAATGATGTTAAGCATAAGTATAAATTAGACTACAATCCAAGGATTGTAAATTCTAGTGTCTTAGATGTCTATGTGCATAAAACTAATAATTTATGAACACATTTTAGGAAAATATATTATATTATTAATTAATTATTTAATTTTTATTAATTAATTATGACTTAAAAATAGAAATAATTTTACTATGGTCATATTATCATTTAAAAGAGTCATTAATTCTTTAATACATTCATGGTTGAGGATACTATTATTTTGGTTTATCGACTATTCATAAGGGTCATGTTAATATTCATATAAGTAATAGTACTATTAATATAGGTAAGTTACTACTCACAGAAATATATTTTTGTCTTATAGAACTCCAAACATCTTATTGATCACCACCAAGTATGTCATATTTTAGAAACACAATTAAAAGAAGTATCAATATTATGTATAACGGTCATATAGTATGTATTAGTTCATTGTGGTGTGATTTCATGTTATTTCATGACATAATTATTAGAAGGTAATTTCCATTGATTAGTCATTAGGTTGTTACATTATTCACCCCTTACTAATTTAACCCTTGAAATTTCATTTTTCATACTATGGTAAAAATATTTGATGGTTTGAATACTTAGCTAAAAAATATAAAAAGAAAAATATGAAAATAAAAGGATACAATTTTAAAAGATAATAATATACGAAAATTTGAATCCATATGTTTAAATAATTCTTATCCTTGATCTATTTCTTAACTTATATTATTATGGAATTTTTTCATTCCCTTAATAATGAATTGTACCAACATCGCGAATTTACCAATAAATATCCCCTGGGAGTGTGAAACCAAGAGTTTAGCGAGTCCTAGTGTCATGCACTAGTTCCTGTTAGAGTCAAGCTCAAATTAGTGTTTTCTAGTTTTACACCTAGATACATCTATTTCTGATCAACCTATATATGTTCGTATCCAGACATGAATGTATTTTCTTGATAAACCACTTACTCTATACTTACAAAAATATAGGACTTTTTTATTTTACTTAGTATCATACTTAAGGTTATTACTAATGTTACCTATTCAAAATCTCCAAAAATAACTAATCATCTTCTGATACCATGTATAGTTCCCCTAAAAATTTTTATATAACATTACATGACTTTAAGAAAAATTGTACATCAGAGTACAATCCAAGGATCATATAGTTTTCTATCTTTGAATACTATGTACATAAAACTGATAATTTATGAACACCTTCTAGGAAAATAAATTTTCATTTAAATTAAATAATTAATTTTAAATAATTCATTACGACTTTAAAAAATAACAATACACTTACTATGGTAATATTATCACTTATAATATGCCTAAATTTTATTAATACATTCACGTGTGGCATTACCATTCTTTTGGATGATTTAAAATTCATAAGGGTCACATAGGTATTCATAAAAGTAACATTACTATTCATAAGGTTCTGTTATAATTCACCAAAAATTATATGTGTATTATTAGACTCCAAACATCATACTGATCACAAGTGTGTATGTCATATTTTAGAAATTCAAATAACGGAATTGAAAATATTATGTTTATAGATCATATAATACTTAGTAGTTCATTATGTTGTGATTCTGTGACATAATTATAATAATTAAATTCCATTGATAAAACATTGGGTTTTTACATATATGCACCATATAAATGTGATTGGCATCATAACAACAAATAAGTCTCAATGGAATGTAAATTTAGACAAAATTTATGACATTGAATTTCTATTAAGGTGAAAATCATTTATAATATTTTATTACAAAATTATTTTATTTTTTTTATTTCATTATAACATTTTTAGGTTTATAATTACTCTTATTTCGCATGTTACATTTTTTCAACTACTTAAACAATTATGTTTACATTGGGTGTTTTGTCCAAGTTCAGTTTATGTGTCAAAAACAACTCTGGTAAGTCAACATTAGTCATATGGGTCATTACATAACATCTGTATAATAAATAAAATATTTACTATATTTTTACTAAATTTTTACTTATAAATCCATTATTTATATAAGGTTATGAAAAATGTACCAAGGTTAGAATTATAGAGACGGTAGGTCGTACGTACGCATGAGTAAAATTTCCATTTTTCAATGATCATTTTGTAAAGAAGGTAAGTTACACTAATCATTATAGAATTATAATTAAATCATAAATATTATATTATTTAATCTTATATACTTATACATATAATTCTATTGATGTAGAAGGAATCACATCGTGTCGAGGAAACGGTGGTCCACATGTCTACAGACGATATTATCACTTTTTAAGTGTGTGAAAGGGTAATAAAAGAAATAATATATATATATATGTATTATTATTCCATAAAGTTAATTATTTCATGATTAACAAATATAGTTAATCCATTATATTTTCAAGGTCTTTCTTGATGGAATCACATCTCATTGAGGGGGCGGTAGTCCACACTTCCACAAATGATGTTACTGTATTTACACAAAATGGGAAGTATAAAGTATGAGATATAAAATAATTACATAAGTATAAAGACATAATAGATATCATTTATTAAATATATAAATATATTTTCCATCATAATGTCCAACCATTAATTTTGGTAATGGAAAAAATGAACAATCATCGTTTTGTGATGTGGTAGTTCACTATGAAAATAAAAGTTACATTAGTTACTCATTAGATGGATGTGTTTTTAAGTATAGATAAAAAATACTAATTAAGAAGTATATTTATTTTTTGTATATTTTTTATTATATTATTATGGAATAAAGATAATTTATGGTGTTGGAAAAGGAAATAAAAATAAATATCATGAGATAAGATGTTACCTATTTATCAGGTAACTTCTTACGATTTGTAACAAATGGATTCCTTGAATAGATTTCATCGCAAGGGAAGGTTTCTAGTATTAAGGGTTGTATTTTTAAGATATAAATGAGAATATCTTGGTTGAGGTAATCTGCCTTGAAAGTTGTGATGAAGTGGTAGGGAATGAGGTCTTTTATAGGTGAGGTAGAGTGGCATTCTTGTAATTTTTTGAAAGAAATGAACACCAAAGAAATTTTGTTACTGAAAGTGGATAAATAATGGTATAATGTCTAGAAAAGGGAGTATAGTGTTGAAATATTTCCCTCAAATTTCTTTTAGGTAAGTGTATATGTCAAATTCAGCCTAATGTTAAGGGTGTATTCTATTGTTAAACTGAGTTTCACATTAATTATTGTAATTAATCTTAATTAAATTAAACAATTATTAGGAAAAAAACATATTTGACTTTATTATAAATTATAAATTATTCATATTCAAAATATTGAATACAATTTTCAAAATTCCAATCATAGATATGGGAGAAATCAATTTAAATATAATCCTGGAGGCTAGACAACAATGTGAGTTTCTAAAGAAAACATTGAACAAAGGATGGATTTGTTTTTTTATTTAATTTTATGTTGGAAATTTTTATAATTAAATCATTTGGGTTTATAGATAAAAATATGAAAAAATTAAACTTTAAAATAAATTGAAAATTTATTTTATCCATATAAATAAATTAAATAACGAATCATTTTCTGTTAATATACAGTAAATTTCATTACTAATCAATGAAATGAAACTTCACATATAAATAACAATAATTTACCCTAACCTAATTTTTATCTAATTATTTCCAATATTAAGTTTATTTTGGCATATAAGATGTATAAAATTTATAAAAAGTTTTTTAAAAATATGATCTTTTGTAAAAGGCGTAAATGTGCCTTAATAAAAACATTGGATTTTTTTGTTATATTATACTTATCAAATCTATTTGACGAATATAAAAATTGATAGAATATATAACACATATATTTCGTTAATATCATTCACTAGTTGTAATTAATGTAATTTATTAAGATAAAATGTCTCTATGAGCATAAAAATATTATTTCATTTATATTCAATTGGTTTAAATTTTCATTTTTAATTAATTGGTAAGATATTAATTAATTTTATAATTTTTATACCCTATATTTTCATAATTTAGTTAATAATAATTGTAACAGCTAATTTAATTACTATTTTATGTCTTATTAAATTAAATTATAATATAATATATTCTTGATTGGTTAAAACACAGTCTTGCTTGTAATGTATGACATTAATGAAACTCATTGTTGAGGACGTCTCATGATAAATCAATATCACAAGAATTGCATAATATAAATTGTATTGAATTTCATTGACAAATTAAATAAATTATAGATTCATTGGAAATCATATTCCTTTACATTCATGGTGTTTCATGTCATATATTTTATTGAATTCTATGTTGCAACATTATATTTGGGGGGTGTTAAATTCTCCCCAACATTATTATATTGCAACCTGGAAATTTAAAAACAATTTTGGCGATATATTGCTTGACATTTCCTAGTTTTCAATCCCACTTCATGATAAGGGTCCCTTATACATCCTATATAATATATAAAATGGTATTTAAAAATGGCCACATGGACTAACATATAAATAGGTCTCTACGTCTGAGAACATTAGTGGAATGAATATATATTTACTTAGAGTAAAAGTGTAAATATTTCTGGGCAGTGATTAAGGTCATCAATCACAAAAAAGTGAATGATAAAGGAAAATTTTAGGTCCTAAAATCCATAAATATAAAATTAATTATTCAACTATCAGGTCAACAAAAATTAAGGTATTAGGAAAACACACTTTTTGATCATCTATTTAATGTTGTGTAATTATTTTACTACATAGGAATATAAGGAAATATAATTACATATTACATTTAAGTTTCATAAGAATAATTTATTATTTTTTTAATACTTGGATGAAATTCTCATTCATACCTTACCTCAAGAAATGAGATCCATATGTTAACATTGATCCATGAAGCACAAAAACATTTAACTAATCGCATGGTACATAAATGATTGATAACTCTAACAATTTGTATCTAACTATTCTCCAATGTCAATATGGTACATATATTAATATGTGAACCTAACCAAGAAACACTATTGGTTAATAATTAATATTTATACATATTTTTTTTAATAACTAAACATTAACCAAGACATTTTCGGCCAATGGTAGGTGAAAATCCCTTACCATCCTTCAGTTCGAGGTTCAAGCCCTACGACCTTACAATACATGATGGGTTTTCACCCAAGATACTTGATGCCCATTTCTAATCCATATTTCTATTATTTAAAAAATTAATATGATGGACCTCGTTTAAGTAAGGATAACCACTAAATATATGTTTAACTCTAATATACTAATATGTAAATACTTCATTTGTTTTATTTCAAAGAGGCATTTCCTTGGTCTAAGGTTTATCTTGGGTAATTCACATTCTAAAAACATCCTATTGGATTGTAAAAAAAATTGAATTATTATATGTGTATCCCCAATAATTGTTAAACCTAATGCACAATAAGCTCTTTGTTGGGTACCATATTACATCTAGTTCGGCACAACACAACTTGTCAAAGTTGTTACTCCTAGGGACATTTGTTCCATAACCATACCCACATTTAGTATCTAGGTATGGCTGTATTACTAAGACAACAATCACAGTATCTACTTGAAAAAATTATGTTTTTATTTTATACATATCATAAAATTTAACATTAAGGTTATCTTTTCTAATACATGTTTTATTAATTCTAGTACTCAATCTTTAAATAGATTATTCTATGATACTATATATAGTGACTAGTCCCCATATAGACCATGGTCAGTTTATTAAACTATTACATTGGAATGATTATAATGAATCAAATACCTATGGAAGAGTTAGTTCGATAGTCTCTATAAGATAAATTACATATCTGATAACCAAAAAACCTTGTAAAATAGTAAATACTAACATGATACATTACAGCTGAAATCAAATGTGTCCTAAAAATATTATTCAAATATTTATTATTCATATCGTTAGAAAATTCATAATATGTGTGATCTCAAGTGAAATATAAGGGAAAATAGTATAATAAATAATGAATCAATAAGATAAATAATTATGACTTGGTTAATAATTGAACACCCATACTGTATATTCTGTAAATTACGAATAAAGTGCACAAACAATATGGAAAGGAAATAACTAAAACCACATGCTTTGGAAATAACTAGATAAGGAAAAATAAATATTTTAAGGTATGAAACTGAGACACCTTACAATTAAATAACTGAAAATGGGTTTTATTCATAAATTTATCGACACAAAATCTCATGGAGAATAATAACTACATCTAAATTAAGGTAATTCCCAATTGATGGATTCCATGTTTGAGGCACATGAAAACCAATACCATCAATACCTTTCACATGATGGTTTAAAACTATGGATAGAAACAAATATAAATTTCTTAACAAGTTTGTCTCATGAGAATATATCAATGCATCAAGGGGAAATATTTTTTTGGGACCCACATGTCATTACCGGCCCAAATCATTCCTTGTAACAAACTAATTTTTTTTGATGTAATTTATCCGATATTATAGTAATTTTTGAGATTATAAATCACATAAAAAACACTTATATTCTATAATAAAATATTTATAAAGGAATAATTAATTAAATAATATGTATTTCTATAAGTTAAGGAACCAATTGCGAATAAATTGTTACTTGACCATAGAAAAAGTAGTATGACCCTTATCAATAGTAAAGTCATCAAATTAAAAGAAGGATCCCCTACAAAATTTTATATAATATGTGGGCATATTATAAATTAAATTATGATAAAATAATATCATAGTCTATGAAAAAAACATTTAAAAAGTATTAAATAAGTGATTGTATTTTTTTTAATTTTTTTAATATTTAATTACAATTTTATAATTAATTTTATAAGATTAAAAATATATATAATCACAAAATTTATTCATAAATTAAAATTTTTAGGTCTTATGATTTTATGAAAATTTTATGATACCTTATGTAGTTTTTCAGAGCGTTATAAAATCAGTTATAATTTTCAAATATGTATTTTCCTTGTAAATAATGATTTTAACTAAAAATTAAATTAATTATATATATATAACTATTTTCATAGAATGGAATTCATTGTTTAATTACACATGTCATGAAATGGTTAGGGTGAATTTATGATATTTTTCTAATTAACATGATTTTTATGAATATTAAAATACTATAATTTTCAATATATGATAAATACATGATTTTTAGTCATTGTTGATTGAAAAAGCTTAATTTACAACAATACAACATTATTTTAATATATTTATAAATAATTATCAATTTATTCATAGTCTATATCTAAAATAATAAAATAATTAATATAATGGTGACAAAACACCCCTCTCTTCCACTAGAAGTACAACCCCTCATCCCATCTAATCCTCACACCGCTCAAGATATGATACATGCCAAGAATCAGCCCATTTTTCTTTCCTATCCCCTTATACAAGTATAAAATCACATGGTATCATCTAAATACAAAAATAGTTTCCCATCAGAGGTTCTCAAGGACGATAAATTCAAGAGGTAAATTTATCTTTCATCTCATTTAATTTATTTTGTTGTTCTTTTATTTTATTCTATTATTCTCTCTGTATCTTATCTAAATGGAATAATAAATTATTATGTTTTATATACTTCTATTTTATATTTTTAATGTAATATCATTCAATAAACATCTCCTTATATCTCCCATTTTCTAAAAATAAAATCAACGCTCGTAATGTGTCAATTTACTAGCATCATGGGTGATGCACATTCATTTTCCATTAATACATTTAAGGATGATAATAAAAGAACTATAATGGTTGGAAAAAATGTGAAATTTATTTCAAAAAACATTTTTTGTTTTCGAACAATCATATATACATAATACTAGATTAGAAAACAAAATGAGTTTGATGTGATAAAAAACAATCCAAAAGAACCTAAAACGATTACCATTAACATGTATATTATGATTCATACACATAACATATAAATTTTATTTATAAGATCATTTAAAATTATGGAATATAATAAATAACATATTATAACAATTGGGGATGTTTATGCTCATTTTATTCATACTTATTTTCATATATTAATATTAACTGGTAATGAAATCTACGAAAACAAACACCCCCAAATGATGAAATTAATTTCTATAACCCATGAAAAATACCTTAAATGAAATTAATCAAAGAATAATTATTCAAAACCTTGTATAAAATTTTGTTCATTTTTTAATTAATGTATCTATTGTAATTATAACATAAATTAATGTGATGAAAGAATTTAAATGTAAGGTAAAGGGAATTCTCACACTCAACTCTCTTTATTTAGGGATTCCCTATTTCACCCCATTTTCTGTATGGATATTAATTTATTGTCATATATATATATATTATTCATCATTATATTACGTTTTATGGTTTATACATTCTTTATAAATAAGTTTATGATAGACCATTTTATTAAAAGAAAATTTCTTTTAAAAGACACATGTTTTACTTATCAGGATTGGTTCTTTTCACCCATGGGTGGTGATTCTTATATTATGTATGCTATTAGCTAATTAATTTTGGAACACAATTTTTATAAATGTATGATTTATTATATGAAACCCATTCCTATAGATGGTTTATTTTATTTCAATGATTGATATACGTTCAATGTGGCATGCATGATAATGTAAATTTAATGATGTAGCTGGTGCACCCAATGTTATATTTGGAAATGTAAATTTTTTGACCTGATGGGTGCTCCAAGAATTATATAGCCCACCAATTAATTGTGTAATGTTATTTATTTCATGATAAAACTAAAATATTAATGAACATGATGTTATATTTGTTTACCACAATGGGAGGTAGTTAACCATTAAGAGATGTTGTTTCGTTTTCATGCATTGCCATATTTAAAAATGTTTTCTAATGATTTTTCTAATTTTTATGATCTTATGACTATGTTATTATGATAATGATTATGTTCACAATAATTTTTAGTGATTACCACTCTTATCTATCCTTTATCTAGGCATTTAGCTCACCCCTTCCAGATGTATATCCCCCGATGACTACTTGTACTAAGAAGATTTCATGGGCTATTAAAATGCTAGATAAGAAAGAATTAAATAATTGTTTATTTGTTATTTTTTAAATTTTATGTGTGGTCCTAATATACCCATGACACTAAAACATTTAATCTGAGTCATTTAATTCATTTATGTTGTTTATCTTTAAAAAGATGTAATATTAATGTCAGAAAAAGCAGGGTTTCTGTAGTTGGTATTAGAGAACAGTTTAGTAAATTTAGTAATTAGGATTAGAGAACCATAGTAAAACCCCTGATTTTGAGACTAAATATATGTAATCACAAAAGAATAATTGTTTTCAAAAATGGTAAACACGGTGATCCCAAAATATATTCCTTTATACTTAATTTTAAAATGGAATATATTATTTATTCATGACATGTTGACTTATATTTTCCTCTAAAATTTTCTATTTTTGAAAATGATGGGAACCAAGAGAAGCTAGGACAACAACCAATGCAAGGGACAATATAGTTATTTCCTGAATGACATCCCCAAAGGTTTGGGATGTGGAGATAAAAATTTCATTGATATTTTTAACCATCTGTTTCAATTAATGAACAATAACCTCAATAATGTGGAATGTACTCCTACATCTATGAGGGAGAAGGTATATATCTAGTCCTTTAGGCTGTAATGTAAACCAATATCTAGTGATTCTTCTGATCTACTATTCACATAATAGTGGGTCAACAAAATGGTGAAGAACATTTCTATGCGACATTATTCTGAGATAGAACAGGTGGATCTGTCCATCTACCATTTAGATGGATTTGTCGATCAATGGTGGGCTTTGATTATGAAAACCAAGATGATGGAAAAAATTTGATGATATTGAGTGGGAATAATTTAAGATAGTGTTTTTTTAAAAAGTATTTAACTTGAAATCTTATAATAATGATAGATGTATAAAAGATTGATCTGGATAAAAAGGAAGGAGAATATATCGTGGGATATAATGAAATTTTTAAAAGGCTTGTATGGTTTGTTTCATGTTTTGTTATAAACAATTATAAGGAAACAGATAGAATATTTATTTGTTTAAAACCTCACCTTTGAAATTCTCTTGAAATTCATGACTTTCAGAGTCATGAAGAATTTTATCGATGTTATATCAAAGTGGATATAAAGTTTAACGAATTATATCATGTCTTTGGTGATAAAAAAATATAATATGGATATAAAAACCAAAGGATCTAATGAGATAGTAGGAATGAAATCATAACCACGCACCCATAAAATTGTGGGAGGAAGAACCCTGGGAAATTCTTTAAAGGGACAATAAAATGCTTCAAGCATGGAAGAGAAGTCCACCAAACTTAAGAATGTCAGTAATATATAAGGAAGAAGAATGATGTGGTGGAAGAAATGATAAAACCACCCAGGTTCCAAAGCTACAACTATATAAAGAAAAGGCACTATGCAATCTACTGCACTAAATCTTATGGCCTTGGTGGTAATCTGCATCAGCATCCTCCAAATCAAAATGAGGAAGGAATGTATTATTCCACATATATATTGGAAGATGAATTAGAAAATGAATTCATACAATGTATACTTCATATTCTACCATGAATGGAAAAAGACTTATATAATTCTGGTTCTACATATTCAATTATATTTTTCATGTGTACTATAACTATAGAATTGAATCCCCGAATCCTTAAGGAAGATATATGCGTAAAAAACCTATGGGTGAAATCATCGCAAACCTAAGTGTTAGACACTTCACATATAAGAATATGTGGGATGATTATTCCAGCGAATCATGTAATACATACCATGGTGTAATTTTATACTATTAGGGTAATTGATTGGCTTTATTATTATAGATGACATATAAACTTTTGAAAAAAGGGAATATATTTTTATATAATGAATCATCTGAAGATCCTCTACCAATAAATGTTGGATCATGAATCTCTTTTGGAAAATCCTTTAATGTTGTGGGTGTTGATTCCATGTGAAGAAGCATAGCTCTTCCAAATGGTTTTGTCAAAGGAAAGTATCAACCTAGGGGGAAAATCCATTGTAAGGGAATACAATGATGTATTTCATAAAGAGTTACCCAGACTACCCTTACATCATGAGGTATATTTATGAATAAAACTCATACCTGGAGATACACTATTTCATTTTGTACCTATAGGATATATCTTATAGAACTAGAGGAGTTAAAGAAGTAGTTGTACTAGAATTTGAAAAAATGGTTCATATTCCCTAGTGTATCACCTTGGGGGGCATTAGTTCTCATTGTCAAGATGATTGATTGAACAATGTGGACTTATATCAATTATCAGGAACTCAACAATATCACCATAAAGTAAATTTATCCTCTCCCAAGGATTGATGATACCAACGATGAGCTTCGAGGAGATCAGTACTTCTAAAAGGTGGATCTTAGTTCTGGATATCAACAGATAAAGGTGAAGAAGGGTGATATTCTAAAGGCCACCTCCCGTACAAAGTATGGTAACTATGGGTTTCTGGTGATTCCCTTGAGACTTAATAATACCTATTTAATCATCAAATAATTTATGAATTGAGTATTTATATATTATATAGATAAGTTTGTGCAAGTGTTTATCGATGTTATTATCATCAACTCCCAGAGTAAGGAGTAACATGAAGAACATCTAAGACTTGTGTTGGAGACATTAAAGAAGGATAAATTTTATGTCAAATTCATCAAATGTTACATTTGGATGCCAAAAGTCACAATTGTAGGATATGTGATCACATATGAGGAAATTATTTTGGACCCTTAAAAAATACAATTAATAACGTATTGAGACCCTCTTATGTCGTTGAAATCCACAGTTTTCATGGATTGGCTAGGTTATACATTCATTTTCTGTAAAATTTTCCACAATTTCCAAGACCTATAGATATGTTAACAGGGAAAGAGGTAAAGTATTTATTGATGAAGTATTTTGAGTAAATATTCAAGGAGTAAATGAGAAAACTAATCACTACCAGATGCATGATCTGTAGTTAGCAAAAATGAATTTTTCCTTGAAAATATGATAGAACTAAGTCTATAGTGAGAAGTGTGAAATATATACCAATCAAAAGATCATAAAGAGTATATTAACTCAAGAGTATATCAACATGCATCGAAGGAGATGATTAGAGATAATCAAATACTTTGATTTCTGTATTCCTATCTTCCTAGAAATTCAAACAAGGTTGTTGATTCTATTAGAATAAGTGAACCTGTTACTCTATCCATGTTGTGGATTGTAAAAGACCATATCATATTGTACATGAAATAGATGTATTAGGAAATAATAATGGTTTGGTATACATACTAGTTTTTCCAAATGATTTCCCAACAATCTATTGAAGAGAAGATTAAGGAGGAATAAAGACATGATCTAGAGTTACAAAAGATGGGGAATGTAGTAAGGGACAGGAAAAAAAGAGTTCCATATCCATTATGATGGTGTTATTCAGTTTGGATTGTGGATATGTGTGCCTTCATCAACTGGGATAGACAAGTAGCTACTAGAAAATGAATTTTTCAGAACATTCTCTATTTATCATGGGAGAACCAAGATGTACTGTGATCTTTTAGAACACTTCTGTTGGGACACCATGAAGAAGAAAATTGGAGTGTATATATCAAGATTATTGATATGTTAGAAAATTAAATCCCAGCAATAGTAATTAATAGTGATGATGGAACCATTGGCTATACCCACGTAGAAATAGAAGATTGTAACTATGAACTTTTTCATAGGTCTCTTAAAGACATCCAAATGAAATAATGTGATATGTGCTATAGTGTTAGGACTCACCACTACTTCCAACATTATCGATATTTAGAAAATATTTCACTTGAACAACATGATATGATATATATGAAGGAAGTATTGAGATGATGTGGAGTTACACTATCAATTTTCTCTTATCATGATCCCATGTTCACACAAGAATTATAGAGAAGTATTCAAAATGATTTGGGTACAGAATTAAATTTCAACTGGAACAATCACCCCCAAACTGATAGCCAATCTGAAAGGACTATTCATATTCTCGATGATATGATTTGAGTCTTACAATTATAATTAAATGATTTATGAGATTCTAATATCCCTCTGTATGAGTTCTTATAGAAAAATATCTTCCAATATAGTATTCCGACGGCTCTATAAAAATCTCAGAATGGAAAGACATGTAGAACTCCAACCTATTGGGATGAAATTGGTGAAAGAAATCTACCTGGACCAGATCATGTCCAGGAGACGATAGATGAGTTTCATTACATCCAATAACATATCAATGATTCTCATATTCGAAAAAAGCTATGTGGACATATTTTTAAGGGATTTAGAGTTCGACCTTGTGGATAATGTCATCTTTAAATATGACAGTGGAAAAGAGTCATGCGGTTTGGAAATAAAGGGTATTTGTTCCCAAGGTACATCAGACCCTTTGAGTTCCTTGATCACATATGAGCTATGTCATACAAGCTTTAACTTCCATCGAATATGGATCATCTTGATGATATGTTCCACATATCACTCATGAGGAAGTACATACCAGATCATTCACATGTTCTGAAATCAGAGGTGGTTGAGTTAGAAGTTGATCTATCTTCTTAGGATAAACCAAAAAATAATATGTACTGGAGAGATAATGTTTTACGCAACAAGATAACCCAACTTTTGAAATTGGTGTGGTGGAAGCATAAGTCTGAAGAAGAAAAATTTGAACTGAAGGAAGTGATTGAGGATATTTATCCTCACCTGTTTTTGGAAAAAAAAATTCAAGGGAAAATTATCAAAAGGGGGGAGGAATGTTACCACCCAAATATTATCAATGTAATTTATCCCCTATTATAATAATTTTAAATATTATAAATCACATAAAATCACATATATAAAATAATAAAAACATCATTAATGAATAATTACTGAATTAAAAATTATTTATAGATATTAAAGAACAAATACCGATGAAATTGTAACTTAACACTAGGAATAGTATTATGATCTTTATGAATAGTAAACTTGAAAAATGTATAGTATCCTCACCCATGAAGGTGTAAATAATGCTTATGTTTCTTATAAATAAATGTATGATATAATTATATCATAGTCTAAGTAAATTAATGTTTTAAAATGTATTAATTATGCGTTCGTATTTTTGTAAATCATAAATAATTAATTACAATTTAATGATTAATTTAATAATTTAAATGAAATTTTCTTTTCAGAAAATGTACTCATAATTTTATATTTTTGTTTATTATGATTTTATTACAATTCTATGAGACCTTAATATATTTTATAAATTGTTATAAAATCAATTATAATTTTAAATGTTATTTTTTCAAAGTAAAATATCATATTAACTAAAAATTAAATTCATATTTTTAAATTTTTTTAAAAAAGTTATTTTTTTATTTATACTTGTTTAAAAATGGTAAGGGTGACGTTTTTTGATTTTTCTAAAAAATAAGAATTTCTTATTAATAGAAAAATACAATAATTTATTATAAATGCTAAATACCTAAATTTTTTAGTCATTGTTGATATAAGGTTGATGTAAGTAGATTAATCTCGAACATTCCTTAATTATTTTAATATATTTTTAGATAATTATAAAACAATTAGTTGTGTTGAGTGAAAATGATAACTTTATGAAAATAATAATGTGAAAAAGACACACTCTACCATAATAAATACCACTCTCACCTCCTCTTATCCCCACACAAGTCTAGCATTGATCCTTTCCCAAATTATTCCCAATAATATTTTATTTCCCCTTTCTCGCATCTAGGAGCTATTGGCCTTAGTAAAAGTCCCAAACAATTTAAATAATTAGGTTCTCAAGGAGGATAAATTCAAGAGGAAAATTCACCATTCTTTTCTTTTAATTTCGACTCATGTTCTTTTATTTTATTAACAAATCCTAACCTTCTGTTATCCAAATGGCCTGATAATACCAGTAAGTATGAAATAATAGTATTATATAATATTAATGTAATAACCATCAATAAAATCCTCCCTCTATATTTTGTTTTCTAAAAATGAAACTGACACACATGATGTGTTAATTTACCGACATTGTGGGAGATACACAATACTTTTACAGTTACACATTCAAGGATGTTAATAAAAACATTATAATGGTCGAAAAATATTTTAAAAATTATGTCACAAACCACGTTATGTTCTGGAACTAATATACATACATTATATTAAATTATAAAACAAAATGATTTCATTGTGATCCAAAAACCGCCAAAATTAACCTAAAACAATTATTATTAACTTCAACCTAATGAATCATCCTCATACCATATTAAAAAAATTATTTATAAGATCATTTAAACTTATAATATATAATTAAGAATAAATGATAAAAATATAGAAATTTTTCCCCATATTACTCCAACATCAATTCATGTATACGTGAACAGATCATCAAAACGTTGAAAACAAACACTCTGGAATGATGATATTAAACTCTATAAATCATAAAAAGTAAAATAAATGAATGTAATAAAACAATAATGAATAAAATTCATGTATAAATGGTTTCTTATTTCTCAATTAATGAATATAATTTGATTATAAAAGACAGTAATATAATGAATTCATTCATACAAAAGGTAAGGGGAATTCTTAAACCCAACTCTCTCTCTTTGAGTCTTCCCTATATCAACAATCTTATATATGGAAAGTAATTTATTTTTCATTATATATCATTTATTAATCATTATAATAATTTTTCATGAATATAAATGTTTTATACATGTGTTTATAATGAATACAATTTTTTCCAAAAGGACTCTTCGTTCAAAAAAACACACCTTTAACGTCTCGAGATTGATTCATCATCATTGAAGGGTGAAGATTTTTATATAAATTATGTTATTCCATCATTAAATTAGTATCCCCATTTTTATGAATGTATGATCTATGACATGAAACCCCTTCCTTTCAATAAGTTGTTTTATATCTAATATTTATATACGTTCTATGTGGCATGCAAGATAGTGTAAATGTTATGATGTTTTGGGTGCCCACGAAATTTAATAGTATAATGTAAATGTTATTATGTGACAGGTGTACCGGGAATTATTTAGTTCTCTAATGACTGGATAATGTGATTTATCTCGTTATAATAGTGAAATATGCATGAACATAATGATATTTTTGTTCACATTACTATGATGTAGTTGATCACCGAGACATGTCATTTCATTTTTTTGCATTTCCACATTTTAGTCCTTTTATTAATTATTCTTATCATTATAATGATCATATTCCTATGTCCTGATGATAATAATTATGCTCACCCCATGTTATATTGTTTCATGTTCTTATATATCCTCTTATTGTTCATTTAACTCACCTATTTTTGATTTAAATACTTAGGTGATGACTTATAATAAAAATAATTCATAGGCCAATATGGATTTAGAGAAGGAGGAAATGATTAATTTATTATGATTGATTTTAAAAATGTTATGTATCATCCTAAATTTTCATAGACACTAAAACTTTTTATCCTAATCATGTAATGATTTTATGTTGTATATCATTAAAATGATGTAATATTAATGTAAGAAAAATAAGGGTATCCATGTACTTCATATCGAATAGTAACAATAAAAAATATTCCCTATAAAATATCTGTATTAAATAAAAAATATGAAATTATCAATATTTTCCCCAATAATAAATTAACTATCAATGTAGACACCATATGCAAATGCTATTTTGTTTAACCAATTATAATACGCATTATATGAGAATATGTATATTCATGTAAATTTCAAATGAAAAATGATTACAATAAAGTGATTGTTTAATGATAAATTTAGCAATCACAAATGTGAGTGATATTTGAATGATAATCATTCAGAACATTTTTGAGGAGAATAATATTTAATCATTTAGAACTATCTCATACTACTTCGAAACATTCAAATCATTATAACCATAATGTCAAGAAATTAAATAAAACATATAATGTCATGAAAATATTTATATTTATGATATTATATGTCAAATGGAGTACAATATTCCTTTTAAAAGTGTGTTGGTTCATAAAAACATTTCTCAATGGAATGTAAACTGAGATAATATCCCCTACCTTCTATTTCCTTTTAGTTGAATTCCATTTTAATTCCTGTATAATTAACTTATTTCAATTTTATACCTTACTCAGATAATTGGTCATGTTTTTCAATACTTTTATTTCACATCTTAACATATTTTATACAAATACATAAACTATTATGTTTATGTTGATTTTTACAAAATTTAGTTTATGAGCCAAAAATAAATTTGGTAGGTGAACTATGGTCCAAGGGTTCAATAAATAAAATATCTTGAATATAAATCATGATATAATTATTATACCGATACATATATATATATATATATATATATTCAAAACCATTCATTATATATGGTTTTTAAAAATTAACCAATGTTACAATCTTGGAGACGGTAGGCCATACATACACTTGATTGACGTTCACATTTTTTCAATGATCATTATTGAAAGATGGTATATATTTGTGTGTGTGTCTATATATATATATATATATTACTTACAAAAATTGAATGATTTCTTGAGAATTATATTGATGTCATACTTTTTATGTTCCATGTATAGTGTGAACGAATCATATAGCTTTGAGGGGGCAGTAGTTACACTTGTACAAATTATGTTATCACAATTACAGAAAATTGAATGTATAAGCGCATGTGTTATAAAAAAATAAATGTGTATAAATAAACTGTATATATCATATATAACATATATATACTTATTTTTCATCATAATTTCCAACCATGAAATTTGGTAAATGAAAACTGAACAATCGACATTTTGTGAGGTTGTAGTTCACTCCGCATAGAAACAGTATGTTCATTAACCATTAGATTCAAGTGTGTATAAGTGTAGCTGTAAACATTTTCATTAAAAAATAAATGTGTATTCAGGATTCTTTTTCATATAATAATATAATAATTATAACTTAATTAGTGAAAAAGTAAATAAAACTAGACATCTTGAGAAAAGACGTTACCACTTAATTGGGTAACTTCTTTTGGTCTGTTCCAAATGGACTCCTTGAATGGATTTCACACAAAGGAGAGTCTTCTATGATGAGGGGATGTATGTTTAATTGATAAATAGTAATATTTTTTTTATCCAAAGTGTCTTGAGATATGTGAGGAAGTTGGAGGAAATGAGGCCTTTTATAGTGGTGGAGGAGTGGCACTTTGGTAATATTTTGGGAAAATAGAAACCCCTCCACATTTTTTATTGAAAGTGGATGAATAATAGTAGAAAGTATATAAAAGCAAGTATAGGGTACAATTAAAAGTATAATATGTTTTTTTTCAAATTTATATGTGATATTAGGTCTTATGCTTTGGGTTTAGTCCCTTGTTAATATTAATTTCACCTTAATTATTATAATTAATTTTAATTACTTTTAATAATATTTTTTGTCAAAAAAAATATTTACTTATTATATATTAATCTAATTATTATTCCAAATATGGAATACATTTTTGGAAATTTCAATCTTAATAGGTTTAGAAATTAATTAAAATTTAATTCCACATACATGATGACAATGCTCGTTTTTAATGTAAAAACCATCAAAAGTATGCTAATTATTTAAATTCATTTTAAATGTGAAATTTATTATAGTGAAAATAATTATATTAATTGATAAAAATAAGATTTAATTGAACATTAAAATAAATCAAAAATATAATTTATCATTAAAAATAAATTAGTTTGAAAGGTAGTTTTGGGGTTTAAATTCAGTATTTTTTATTAATCATCAAAAAATGAAACTTCACAAAAAAACACAAAAAACCAAAGTTACTAAACATTTATATTATGATTTCAAATATTATGTTTATTATGACACAAAATATTTATAAAAGCGCCAAATTTTGGATTTAATATAGGTTCTCCACAATGGTGTAAAACATATTTAATAAAAATATTAGGTGTGTTATTATCATATACCTATAAAATCTATTGGATGAATATGAAAACTATTTTATTTAATATATATAATATATATTCCATTAATTTCATTCACTAATTTCAATTAATTAATTTATTTAGACAAAACAGCTTTTTTGAGGAAAAAATAATATTATATTTTATATTCATTTGGTTTATATTTTCATTTCTAATTAATTGGTTATCTATTAATTGATTTTTTATTTGGGTAAAACAAATATTATTATAAGTAAATTAATAATATTCATGAGTACTAATTTAATTACTACGTTCGGTATGATTATATTATAGAATATTATAATATATTGTTGTTTATTTAAAACAAGATCTTTCACATAATGTGAGCCATTAAAAAAATTATTGTTGTGTATGTTGCATTCTAACTTAGTACCACATGCATTTCATGGTATAAATAATATTTAATTTATTTAAAATATTGATTAGATGATAAATTATGGGGGTATTATATTCCCTGAGACGCTTGTTGTTTCATTCTATACAAACTATCAAATAAAATGTTTCTTCTTTAGATTTTTGTGGCGTTATATTGGTAATATCCTATTATTAATTTTAATTATCATGTTAAAAAATACATATTAATTATATAAATATTAAAAACAATACCTCAAATTTGGACACGAGTAATTATTCCAATCACATCGTGGAAGAGGTAGTCCATACATACACATAAGCGAGTGTATAATTATTTAACGAGTGGGAGGGTAATAATGTAAATGATTTATTATATTATTAGAATCATAATTATAGTATAAATATTTTATATATGAATTAGTTACTCATTATTAACCATAAATTTAATGTTATAATGATGAATAAAATTACACCACTCGGTGGAGACGGTAAACCATACGTACTGACAAGTGATGTTTTCACATTTTAGTTTGAAAAAAGATGGAGAATGGTTTTTATGTAAAAATAATAAAATAAAATTATATTTATTACACTAAATTTATTATTTTTGTATGGAAATAAAATATTTATATTGATTTGGATAATAAATTAACATAAAAGAGCAAGTAAAGACGATACCCACTTCTTTGGGAGACTTCCTTTATATACATTCTTATGGACTATTGGAATGATATTTTAATATGAACAATACCTCCAATTATTGGATATGAAATTTTTGGAGATATTGTTTTAGTATTTTATTGATATAAATTAATAAATATTTGTGAATAAGGTAGAAGAATATATACCATTTTATAAGTGAGTATAGGGAAACTCTTGGAATTATAATTAAAATTAAATTTATATATATTATATTTAACATTAACATAGTCACAAATTAATATATTTAGAATATATTATGACTATTATTCTAAATAAATACATAGAATAATAATTTTACATGATTTGGTGGTTTTTTCACCCTTATTATTTTGTTTTAACCCACCGTTTCCCCTTTTACAATTACAATGAGATAAATATTTTTTTATTCAATGTTCATGAATGATACCATAGAATGCCAAGTTACCCATAAATTGAAATAAGATTATCTTTTTACCATGTACCATTAAATTTCATAAATACACGCTTTTTATGTTTTTTAAATAATTTAATAAAATATTATTATTTCTAAAATAACATTAATGTCATCTTTGGTAATACATGAAATATTATAGTAATATATATATATATATATATATATATATATCTAATGTAAAATTATTCCAAAATGAAATCAATTCTAATATAAGGATTATTTGAAATTAAATTATTAATCCAGTAAATGTTATATTGGTTTTGATACTATTTCAAACCTTAAGTTTTTTAACCACATGGTTAACTAATAGTAACCACAATAATGGTAATACATTTTTCAATATTAAAGGGTTATAATAATAATTATAAGGTGAAAATTATCTCATAAATGGAAAAGATATGAATTTTTAGACCATTTTAAACAAAAACTTCCAATATAAATATTTTAATTGTTTTTAAATAATTTAATAAAATATTATTTAATATAAAATCTATTATTTTCAGTTTAAGAGCTATTCACATAATTTGACATTGAAAAAACATTATAAGAATATAATAAAAACATAAAAATTTATCACATAAATAATATTTCATTTTAATGTTATAAATTTTTTGGACACAATAACTCACCCAAAAAATATTAATAGCAATGTTTTTAGGATCAAATACTTTAATTTTTTAGTCTTTGTAGAAGCACCAATTCGACAAAGCATAATAATTTAAGGAAATCATAATCACCACTAAAATATAAAAATAAATTAAAAAGAAAAAAACAATCATCCAAATAAATATCTATAACTAAATAATTCATCCTTTTAGCGTTATAATAACAATTTGGAGTCCTTATAATAAATAAAGACGTATTTTTTAATTTATATTTATTTAAAAAATGAATATTTCATTTTAAAAGAAAAAGTTTACAATATATTGATAAATTGGAATCTAGGATGAGATAAAATGATTAAAAACATGTGTTAGGGTTAATTTTAGTCTTTATCATAGCATTTTAAAACTTAATTACCTGATATACAATTACATTGGAGATAATAATTGTTATGGCTATATTTTGTTACAAAAAGGGGAATGTTTCCAAAATATTTAGCCTCTTGATTCAAAATATGTAATCCATTTTCGTGATTCTTTTCATATAATTAAAACAATTTATTTTAAAACTAAAACTATAAAATGAATTGAAAAAATAATTTTCTAACAATAAATTTTTTATGATGTATAAAAGTTCTTATAGTGAATTTATCCTTTAGATAATTTCCAATGGCCTTAATTGTTTTATTAATAATAAAAATACAAAAAAAATTTAAAACAATTTAAATGACAAAGGATCATTAAATATTATTTAAATTATATGTATGTTTTAAAATATTGTATTTTTCACTATTAATAAAAACAATTTCTTAGAATATTATTCAAAATTCACTATAGAAGAATAATTTCATACCAATTAAAAAAATACTTTTTTTCATGTAAATTTTTGAAATGTTATTACAAATTATTTATATTAGTTAATCATAGAATACAATATAAATCACTTTTGAGGAGAATTTTATTTTTATAGAATATAATGAAATTACTAGAAATCGAATTCATTTGAAACCATTATATATTTTTTATAAGTGGTCATTCATATTCATTCCACAAAATTAAAATCTAAAAAAATTAGTTAATATTAATTAATTAATATATCATGGTTCACTTAAAGTTCAATATGGCATATTGTTTATGATATCGGGTATTGTATTTTATGTTCTTAGGGTATTAAATTATATTCCCTAAATTAAATTGCACACTAAAAATAACATTATTGTAATAAATTTTCATATAGTTGAAAATTAATTAATTGAAAACCCTCTCCATGTATAGGGATAACAAAATGTATTTTAAAATGGTAATGTTGGAAGGATGAAGGTTAAATGAAAATATCCCATAATAATGTTCCAAAAAAATGAGAACAATAGTAGTAATATAAAATGAAATAAATTAAAAAACATCCATAAAAGGATTGATAGAGAGTGATGGGGATAATTATTTTATAATGTTACTGAAAAAAAACTCATAAATCACTGAGGGGGAAAAGAATGTCAATTTGTTGAAATAGATTTTAAACAAATATTTTTTTATTTCATCATCTTTGTTTAAAAACTTTAGGAGTTTCATTACAATCTAGACTAAAAATATAGGGAAATAAACCTTATTTATACTTATAATTTCTTCATTAAAGTAATTTCTAAAAAAATATATTTTTTTTCAAAAATAACTAGTTTTCATGTTGAATTTTTCAAATATGATGCACTAAAAAATCTTCGACTAGATAACATAATATGTTAATAAAAAATAAGTTACTCCTATGATATTTACTAAATCCAAAATGGTAATCATATTGTATGAAAATTTAAATAATTAATAAAACAAAAAATTAATATATATTACATTGATCTATGAAATTCAAAAAATAAACTAAAAGTTTAAAATAGATCATTATATAAATAAATAACCATATAACCCAAATAAAATAAAAAACCTAATGAGTAAATACAAGTTTATCCTCATTGTTTTTCTCATAACAGTATTCCTAAATATCTAATAATCTAATATAATTCTTCAAAAATAATCATGTATGTTTGAAATAAAGTGTTTATATACCTCAACCTAATAAAACATCTCATGGAATTTCATTAATAACCTAAAAATACAAAAAATTTATATATATTTGATCCAATAATATTTATCCCTAAATTGACATCATATTTTTCTATAAAATGGGTTATGTAAATAAATACATACTAACTATGCCATCACATATTCCAATGGTAAGAACTACATCCTCATCACCCACTAGTTATGGGATCAATCCCGATGACCTTGATTGATGTGAAGAGTTTTCAGCTAGACTATAAGTTTTCTATTTTATAAATATATATCAATATAATTCATGTAAAATTATACCAAATATAATTAACTTGATGAAAAATAACATTAACCATAAAAACACATTTTAACCACTATGGTTTTTTAGAGGACTTATTTTCTTCCCAATATCAAATAATCTCATATTAATATTGTTACCTTAACATAAATGATCATATTAATAGAAAATTTTATCAATAGAAATAAAATTATTTCTACCAAATATATAATTCTTATTCAAAAAATAATTGTTTCTATAATACTGATATACTAAAACAATGATTTTTATTCCCTTAAATTTCATTCAGAATACACCTAAATATTTTGATAATTAATCTCATGAAACCTCAAAAGGTGTATAAATAAATTTATACTTAGGATCAACATTACACTTATCTACATGTGATACTTTATGATTGTCCCACATTACTATAGTATATCATAGGTTTCTAGAGGTTTTGTTATTTGATTCATCATAATCATTCAAAATTAAAATGTAAATGAACCCATGAATTTCCCATGGGAGTGTCAAACCCGGTGTATAGAATGGGAATACTCATTGTGAACCAGAATGATGGTAAAGGTACACTTGACAAATAATTTTAATGGCCATTACCCTGAGACATCTGTTCCAATGCAATGTATACCTATAATATACATCAACTGATATATTTATAGAAAACATATATAATCAATATCTTAGACAAAATTATGTATTTTATTGCATACTTGGAATAATACTTAATTGTTTTCATAGGGTTGTGTTCTCAAATCTATGTTTTTCTAAATCAGGTTCCTCAAATTTCTCACAACATTTCTATGAACCCGACTCCATTAACCCCAATTCCAGTATCCCAAATACGGTGGTTACATTATTTTTTTCGTACTAGAAACAAGAGATAACATTCTATTATAATGAATATTTTAGTAATATTGGTTATCTAGATACAAATATTCTTCCCCTTTTACATATATTAAAAAAATAAAACATAATGAAAGTTAATATTCTACATCCTTGAACTCATTCGAATATCCCTTCTTTATATCATGTGGGAAAAAATAAAGACGGAGATCAAATAGTATGTAATGGTTAAAAAATCAAAATCTATCTTGATTAAATAAAGAATAATCAATTTTAAAAGATATATAACAGAAAACAAATTACAATTAATCAGGAACATTAGAATGATGAATAATATATTAGGAGTAAATTATGATCAAATAATTCTATATAAATAATCACACATGCTTGAATCATTTCCATCGATATCATAAATAAAAAAATAGTTGCATAGACTTCAATAACTGATTTCGTTATGATTTTAAGAAAAATATCTTACATCCTAAACTTTACATCGATGATTCATTCAAAAATATTCTACATAAATTATAATTTCCTCAACCAAATACCTAAACTAGTTTGTCTCATGAGATCTACTGATACATAAAGGAGGTATAATGGGACCCTTCCACCACTTACTATATCCAATTCATTCATAACATAATGAATGATAAATTTAAATCATAATAAAATATTACTTATTATTAAATTTTTGTAGTGATTAATGAATATGGAATTTCATGATTTCCCAATACGGACAATTAGAAGAAAAAAAATATGGAAATGGAATATAGTTTAAGAAATCAACATATCCATTATAAAGGCAATATGGATATGTGTGATAAAAAATGAACAAAAAAAGTAAATGATTCAATATAATGTTAATAACTATAAAATTAATAAACCGACGAGAGATGAAAAATAATTAATCATGAATGTTATTTTTTTAGTAAAACAAAGTCAATTAGAAAATAGAATAAAATCAAATAAAAATATATGACGTAAATTATAATAAAATAATTTTATCATTAAAATCACTGAAAATGTGTATATTAACATAAATTTCCTAAATTGATTATTTTTGTAGGAAATTAACACCATATAAATTAAAAATAAAATTAATTTTGAAAATTTTAATGAAAGTTGAAAATAATTATTTCTGAGAAAATTATAAGGATTCCCTAAAAACATTTAGAATTTCATGGATAACATAAATTTTTATTCATATATAATTTTAGTAAATAAAATTTTATTTTGTAAAATATTTATAAAATATTTGAACATTGAATGAAAATATAACAGATCATAAGAGAAGTAAGATCAAATTTTATTTCAAACATATTTTTATTGATTTAGATGTAAATGAGAGGAAAAAAAGAATTAACAATTATAACTCCATAAATATTATATGGAAATTAATATGAATCGATGTTATAAGGGATATATTATAATATTCATTCCATTAATAATATATGTAATCCAAGAAAAATAATATTGTAAATTAAATTATTACCACTTGAGTAACCATTGATTTATAACCCTATAAAATAATAAAATTAGTTTTACTCATTATTGATCCCGAATAATTTATATACAAATCTAATACTTCAAGTGGGAAGTATATATATCACCTAAAAATAAATAGGTTCATAATAAAAAAATATGTATTAATGGGGTTGAAATTTATATGATATCCCTATAAATGATGAAAGCATTGAAATGACAATTAAATAATGTAATGATTATGTGTATCAAATTTAATATTAAAAAATAGAAATAAAATATAAATTAAACAATGGTCTTATTACACATAATAATGGGATATTTTTGTCAATGAAGAAGTGACTTAACATAATCAATTGAGATTGAGTTAAGAAACCCCTAACCTCCTGTTCAAGATACCATGTAATCGATTTTAAAATAATTTATAAAAACATTATATTTAATATGATTATATGAAAAAATTACTTATCTATAATATCATATATTATCTATTTATAATATATTATCTACTATTTGTTAGGAATATTTTTAATTATCATTATTATCATTGTAAAGTGTTCATTTTTTCATGAATGGTTTTACTCAATGGTTATAATACATGTATATTGATCATGGTAATATCATATAATTAATTTCCAATCCTGATATTAACACAAAATACATTCATTATAATCAGGTTTAATGTCAACCTTGCATTGTTAGAATGAAAAATAAATCACATCACTTCATGGAGGTGGTAGTCTATACGTACGAACGAGTGACATGAATGGGTAAGTAGTTAAAGAATACATTTTATTTATAGAATAATAATTATGTTATAAATGTTTTTAATATTCATTATTTTAATTTTTATTAACTCCCAATAATGTGGTAATGAAAAATGAATTACACAACTTTGTGATTACAGTAACTCATACTATTCTTGAGTAATGTTTTTTAATTTCAATAGAATGGAAAACAAATAAAAATGGTTAAAAAATAATCATAATAATATATATGTTTATTCATTAAAAAAGATTATTTTTATGTGTATAATGTATTTAAACCACTTAGAATAAAATTTAAAATTTATTGAGTTAGTAAAGATGATGACCACTTATTTGGTACGCTTCATTCATATCAGTTTTGATATACCATTGGGATGATATTTTAATAATATCAGAAAAAATAAGTCATTGATAGTGAATTTGGGTTTAGAATGTTTTTAGGTTTATTCTATAAAAATGTCTCCATAGTTTTGATGAATTTGTAAGAATTTGTTTCCTTTAATAAGTGAGGAGAGGTCCACTATTGGAAATACATAATGTATTAAATTAACATAAAATTATTATTTTGTATTGGTGTATAAAAATTAATAAATTTATAATATTGTTTTAATATTTTATGATCTAATATTATATTATAAATTTTATATAGGTTTGGGTATTATTTTATTGTTTATCAATTTATTTTAATCCCCATATTACCTCTTTCTAAAATTTCAATAATATAAATCTTTTTATAACTGAGGGGTCAATATTGTTACCATGAAAAAAATTAACCCATAAAGGGAACGCATAAGACATTTTAAAACATATAAATTTCAATCTAATTACGATAATATTGTTATGAATTTTAAATCATTTAATAAAATATTTTTTATTATAAAATTTCATTAATGTCATTTATGGGAATACATGAAATATTATAAAATTATTTTTTACTAACTCATGTAAAATAGAACTAAAATAACATATATTTAAATTAAATGATGATATGTTCTTAATGGAATAAATAAATAATAATTATTCATGTTTAGAATTAATTTTAAATAATATCATTTTGTTGAATCCCTTAGTCAAAAAATATTATACATAATAGTTGTAATGATTCTTTCAATACCAAATGGTTATAATTCTACATATATTAATAAGGTTTCCTAATAAATGAGAAAGTGAAAAAATTACACTATTTATAAATCTATTTATATTGAATAGTTTTATTATATTTAAATTTTTTTATAAAATAATAATTGACGTAAAATACAATTAATATCATTTCATGAACTATTCAAATTATTTTACATTGAAAAAATATTATATGAATAAAAGTAAAATATAAATCAATCATTGATTTTTTTTATTTTCATAATTTTTGGGTTACTTTTTAATCACTCAGAAACTATGACTTTTAATGTTTTCAAAATTATTTACATTATTTTTCTTCTTCTTGGAGAAGAATTAATAAATTATTGTGTTAGTATTTAGGGTTATTATTTCATCAATAAAAATTAAAACAATATTACCATGATAAAAAATAAATTATTTTTTAGAGAACATTTATAATAACACTTACCCTCTTTATATTCATATAATTAAAAATTTCAATTATAGAGTTAATATAGTGAAATTTTTTACATTATATTTACCTAAACTAATATATAACACATTAAAATACGAAACTAATGAAAAATTCCTATAAATTATAATTTGGAATTAGTTTGGTAGAACCCACTAATCTACTAGATTGAATAAAAGTGTTACGATTTTTTGTAGACATTATCATTTGATTTTAACCATAATAACCTCAAATACCATTATCGAGATGAAAATAATTAGTAAAGATACTACTCATAATGAACATAAATGAAAGGGAAGTACATATTAGATTTTTTCATCTTGAATTTAAATATGAAATCCATCATTCAATATTTAATTCACATTTGTGGTATAATTTAATTCAAAATTAATTCTTTGAAATGTGTCTAAAAAAATTTTGCCAGTAATTTTTTATCAAAAGTATAATAATTTTTACACTACAATATAAAATAAAATTAATTTTAACGACCTTATTCATATTACTAATAATATAACTGAACTTATTTTTTGAAAACCAATTTATAATAAAATGTAACTTTATAAATTATCTAAATTAAAAATTTTATTTCAATAAATTTCATAATTTTTAAATATATAATTAAAACAAATATTTTTACAAAATTTTTTAAAATCCAACATAAGATAATTATGGAATCATGATTTCAAAAATGAAGATAATTTTTCAAATAAATTTAATAAAATCTGGTGAAATTAATTATATTATTTATTCAAAAAACCAATAAAACATTTTGGAGAAAAAATATATATTTAAAACATATAATTACCTTACTAAAAATATAAATGATTTATATAAATGATTCATAATTTTTTTTAATGATTGGTAATTCCTATTAATTACTCCAATTTAATTTATGAAAAACATTTAAATAATTATATTTTAATAGTGTTTTGGGTTCTACTTAAATGTCAAGCTGTGTGTTATGAAATCTATCGAACATACTATTCAATATTTTCATCCTCTTAAAAATGTGGTGAGGCGATCTAAAATCCATGGTAAATTAACCTAAAATTATTGATAATAATAATCTCAAATTTTGAAACTATGAATCTTAGTAACATTGGATTTTTAGTCCATTGTTTAATATCTTTTTTCTAGGATGAATCCACTGATATACCCTCGCATGAGATTATATGACCCCAAAATAAATCATTCAGTTTCTAAAATTCCCAGTTATAGTATTTTCCATACATCTTTTCATTCCTTAAAGATTCAGCACAATCCTCACGCAATCTTCATGCTCTTCGATAATATCGTAATTTATAAGTATGTTATTTATAAATACTAATACAATCTAATAAAGATAATCCTTAAAGGCTCTATTAATTTAATACATGAATAAAATATGGGAATTAGTAAGACCACAAGACATCACTATAAACTAATATTTTCAAAACCTCATACAGAAGAATGTCTTGGGACTATATTCACTTTTAACCCTCAACTAGTTGTATCTCGATCAGATATTAATCTTGGATAAATATAGATCTCCTCATAATTGATCAAAAAAATCATAAATGTGTGTCATGTGAAATATATTTTTCATTCGAACCCTGTTAAATTATTTATAATCAATGATGAGTCTTAAAAATCTTTATTTATTCAATGAAAAAAGAATATTTTCACCCAAATGGTATGCACTTCCTTGAATGTATACTTTATAAAGATTCTCATGTAGTTTCTTGTTCAATTCATGAAACCTAAATTTTATTATTATGTGTTGAGTCTTTAAAATAGGTGTACCACAAGTTATGAGTTTTATTGAAAACTAAACATCATTATATAAAGGAAGAAAATGAAATAATTAAACAAAATCATTATAAAAATCTCATTAAATAGGTATATATTCAGTATTATGTTTATCCATAACAATTTATGATAAAAAATGCTTTTCAATATAAATCATGACCCATATAATGGATGAAATTTCTATTATAAATTCATACTTATCCGCATATCGATAGATAATTATATGTAGGTCGAGAATATTATAAGTGAATTCAATTACATATCAATTTATGTGGTATATTTCTAAATAAATACAATTAACCCCCATGAAAAGACCAAATTTAACTAAATGAGATATATGAAGATTTTCAAGAGTCACATTACCACAAACATCAATCATAGAAAAATTATATACTTGAAATAAAATCAATATACCATTAATTGTCTTCATTGATAATTTTAAATTGAATCAATTAGTATATTTTCTTTAATTATTTGATATATTTTTTTTGTTTCTGAATTTGAATAAATAATCTGAAATAGGGACATCAATATTTTATAATACATATTTACACCTCAACATCAACACTCAATATTTAATCCAAACAACCCAAATGGTTAGCATGGCCATCAAGAATCATTAACCAAATTAACGAAAGATATTATCATAGAAACCCATTTATTGGATGTCTAAATCAGGAATCCATCATCTCAATATATGAATTATTCAGTTTAACCTATGTTTTCCATGATCATCATCAATTTGAGTACATCCTAATGGTTCATAATTAAAATTTTAATTAACAAATTCATATCCCCTTTGAGAGTAAAAATATGGTCACAATAAGGAAACACTCACCATGAACTAGAATGATTAGTGATATATAGTTGTTCAACTCTTTTTAGGGTTATTACCCCTAGATGCATCTATTCCAACAGAACATCATGTTGTAGTATCCTGACAGTATTTTTTTCTTGGAAATCCATATTCCTTTATTTTCCATAACATATGATGTTCTCATATATATAGGATTATCCTAAGGGTTCCCACTATTTATTTCATTCCCTTATTTACAAATCTAACTAAACCACTCCATGATACAAACTAAAGAGAGAAATATTTTTTCATATATAGATAACTTATCTTATTATATGAATATTTAGTACATTATATTACAATCAATTCCATAACCATAAATTTTTAGTTCATTTAGAAACATGGATACAAAAAAAACTATTTTATAAAATATCTATGTCATGTCCCACATAGTTCTTACTAACAACCACCCTTCTTAGACACATCATTGTTAAAACTTTTATTTACATCTGGGAAAAAAGAAAATATAATAAATAGTGAGTGTGAGTTCATAGTAATGTTAACCAAGAGAGATATCATTTGTCATTTATATATTACATTTTCATAAAGGGTATGAGAACATGATATTTACATTTTAGATTCATACCGAGTGATTATTAGAACATAACCATGATTCATTTCATAATTATTGGTAGTTTATAAGGCATGAATCATTATGGAATCAACTCATATAATACATGAGAGCATTGTATGGGTTTAATTAATAAGTTACATTCATACAGATAAGAAAAAATTAATTTCCCTAGTGATAATCACTTCCATGATTGCGTTAATTATAAATTAAATTAACTATTTAATTTTGGTTCACCCCCATCAAAATAATATAGGAAAAATTCCATTGGTGATTTTTTTTAACTCCCCATTCCAATCCTTATTATATAACTTGATATCCAACATTTCCCAATGCATTATAGGGTATATAATTTCAAGAACACTCATGATATAATCAAAATCATACAGATGTGTTCCATAATATCAAAAAAAACATTCACTATTTCATATCCCATATAAATGTAATCAGTTTGATAATAATTTCATAATGGAATTATAAAATAATATAGGGAAAATAAATGAGTTGTATAAAGGTTTCGTGATAATGTAATTGAACTCTGGAAATAAATTTTGTTTCATTGAATCGTCATCATCATACTTCTAAACATTTAAATTTAATGGTATTATTAGATCAGATCCATAATTCAGACTATTTAACAACAATGGATAATATTATTGATGAAATATACCATTAAATGATCACTAAAACACTTCTTAAGGAAAATTACTTCATTCACATTGAAATAATGTGTAAAAATAGAAACCAATAAAATAATATGCAGAAAATTTCATTTAAAACTAAATTTGAACCATGTAAGGTAAAATTAAAAGCATTTATTGGTTATTATGTTATTTTTTTCTCTTCATTCCATGAATGTAAAAATACCCTGTTCAAATTTTTGGTAAAAATCAATAAAATTGTTCAATAACTGAAAGGAGGAATCTACTTAAATAATTTTTACCAATTCCAACATGGATAAAAATGAATTTAAATATTCATATAATGGCAGTAAAATCATTTTTAAAATAGTTTAAGAAACATGGACATGTTAGGAAAAGGTTTTTCTGCCGAAGAGATAAATAATAACAGATTACTTTAAAAATGTTATTTTGGTCTCTTGAGTGATTAAGTTAATTAAAATTAAATTAAAACATTTAATATCCAAATATATAAATATTAAAATAAAATTCACGAAATTATTGAGATGAAAATATTGAAATATCAGCCTTCAAAACATAACCATAATCAGTACTGATAAATAACAGGATTGTAACTTAAATCCATTATGTAATGATAAAATTTATTTAAAAGAGCTCTAAAATTCGGTATAATAAATCATAATTTATTAAATTTATAATATAAAATCATGTCCATAATTAAAATATAATATATTATCCACCTATAACATTTCAATGCTAATATATTAATAATTTTTTATTAAAACCGTTCTTTATTGGTGTTAGCTGTTTCATTTTTTATAGTGCTTTTTGTTCTGTAGTTTGGGTAATTATACAATAATTGTGGATCTATCATATCATTAAAGATATTTATGATATAAATAACATTTATATTCAATATAAAAATATTTATAATCATATATAAAATGATGAGAATGAAAATTGTACGACACTAAACACGGAGATGGTGTGCCATACATACACAACAATGTTGCTTTCACATTCCGACATATTTAATGAAAGAGTGGTAAAAAAATTAACCATTATAGAATAATTTATATATACTATATACGATATAGATTAATTAAATATATAATTAATAAAATATATGTAAATCATAAACCAAAAATTAATCACATCACCTTTTGTAGGTGCTAGTTTGCATGTACACATTGGGGAAATTATCATTTTCTGAAGGAAAGAATGTTAATAAAGAGGATAAAATATTATAATTTCAAATGAAATATTATATCATAAATAGGATATAAAAAATTTTAACATTAAAATGATCATCCATGAAATTTAGTGATGGAAATAAATTTTTGTCACTATATTGAGTTGGCAAAACATATATGTTTATGAGAAAAACATTAACTTATCATTTGATGGGATAGCTGGTGGATATTAGTGGTTACATAAACACAATAAAATATTAATATATTTTGGATACTAAAAATATTATTTTATGTTCAATATCACATATTTAATAGAGTAATAATAAATAATAAATTGAAAGTGGTTGGGTATGAACATTACATATTCTTCTATAGACCTCCTATAAATTATTTTTTGGGGATCCATGAAATAGAGTTTATATAATAAATATTCTTATAATTTTTTGTATAGATATATTTTTAACATAATTTAGTAGATAATTTTAGAAGATAATTTTTTATGGGTTGGTCGATATATATGGATCAATGTGGTGTAATGAATAAAGAGGAGAGGTGTCATATTATAAGAGGGTGAGAGTACCCACTTAGAATTTCATTTTATGTTAAAATAAGAAAAACACATATTAATAAATAATTATTTCAAAATTACAAATATTCAATGGTTTGATAGTATTGGTTTAAATATATCTACACAACATGATTTATATAATTTTATTTGAAAAAAACCATTATCTATTAGCTTCACCTCTAGAAAATATGTTTTCACTATATCGATGGTAACTGATTTCTATGGTTTTTATTATTCAGTAAGACTAAAAATATAATTTAACATATTAAAAGATATTTATTATGTTTAAAATAATTTAAATCCATTTTTTAATATTCATTTTCAAAAAGTGGAGGAATTTAATTTAAAACTAAACAAGAAAAAGATGATGAAAAGTAGTTTTTGGGAATTTCTTTCTAATGTAAGAAATGTTTTTAATACCAAAATCTGACATAAATTTAATTGTAATGTTAATAATTATATTTTTAATAATATAAATGAACTAATTTGACAATTACATTATTTTTTAAAAAATATAACAAGATAAATTCATTAAAAAATATTTATTTTTCATTAACAATTAGTATTTAGTTATTTTTATCAAAAAATAAATATAAAAAAAACAATATAATTAACTATAAATTAATTTTTTTCATTATCATTTAAAAAATTATTTTCATTTTTTCAAATAATTTTTTAAATATTATACAAAATTATTATTGTATTATTTCACAAATTAATAAAAAACTTATTTGATGAAAATGTATTTATGAAGCACATATTGGCTTTTTAAAAACATATTACTTATTAATAAATATAATTTATTAATCTAAATAATTTAAAAAATTAATAATAATTTGGTAATACTTATTACTTTTTCTTATTTAATAGTTATATCATAATAGTCTACAATATTATGGTAAATTTAGACTAAAATTTTCATGTACCTCAAGTTATTCAAGAATGAAAATTTAGTGTAATAAAAATTTATCATATATTAGTATGGTGTAACAAATATTATCCACTCTATCATCATAATAGATACATATGAAACCCCTTATTGGAAAATGTATAGAACACCAACATGATGGGATGAAGATGGGGAACAATGTTTTTGGGACCATGAATGTATTTGGAAAGGTTAGAAAAGGATAATATCGTTCTACAACACATTATAGATTCTCAATTCTGACTAGAGAGGTATAAAGATAAAAATCAAAGATATATTGAGTTTATTATTGTTGATGAAGTGTTCCTATAAATATCTACATGGATGGGAGTTTTGATATTTGGGACAAGGAATAGTTATTTCTAAGACACATAGGCCCCTTTGATATTATCAATTTCTTCTGAGATGTGTCTTATTGAATCGAACTCCCACCAATAGTATATCAAGTACATGAAGTTATCCATGTACATATATTAATAAATTTTATTCTAGATCCCCCAATTCTTTTAAATTTAGAGGTGGTAAATTTGGATCATGATCTTTCTTCTAAGAAGAAACGGGTGATGATCTTGGATTATAGATATAATGTTTTACACGAAAATACTATTCACTTTGTCAAATTAATATTGAAAAAGCATAAGTGCTAGGAAGTGACATAGTAATTATAGAAATAAATTAAGTAGTGGAAAGCTAATCTATTTTCATCATAGTGGATGAAATGAAATGTCATGGTGATATTTTTTTACGGTGTGTAATAATTTAATGTCCTCAAATTTCTTAAATAAAATTTTATATTAATTTATTTAATTATGTCATATTCAGTAATATATTATTATATAAAGAACAAGGACCACATGATAAAAACTTGAAAAAAAAAATTTATATTAATTTCAAAGTTACATTTAGAGAATGAATATAGCACTAAAAATTACAATTATTATAAAATGACAAAAAATACAAATTAAGGAAACTATAATATAAATTTTTGTTTTCGTAATACCGAAGAAAAATCACACACAAGAAAAAAAATGTACAAATAGAAAAATATTGTAACAAAATATTCATTTTAAAAAGTTAAACCTTTAAAACCATGATATGAAATGGATGAGAATGAATAATGTATGGAATGTAAGGTATTTATAGAGGGTAGGGAACCCATATGAACATTAAAAATTGTAACATTTGAATAGAAATATACTAGTTGGAATATATATATCCCCATTTAGAATAGAAATAATAACTATTATAATTTTATCCTCACATATTTTTGAACCCCAAAAATTTATACATTGAAATTTTCTATCGGTTGTAGAAGTGAAACTCACAAGAAAATAAAATTCCTATTTTTTATCAAATAATTATAAAGAATTATCGAAGCTACCCACATGAAGAATAATGGATTGATATTACATTTTTTTATTAAGGAACTTATTATTCCAATATGTTATTCCTTTTAATTATTTTTTTATTATAAATATTTTTGATGGCCCATACCCAAAATTTTGGCCAACCAAGAAAGATAACCAGACAACTAAACTAGGGTTCTTAAAATAGTTCCCTCAATTACCCATGATAAATAGTCGACCAACCTACCATACGATAATTTTCGGGTAGGAACAGTGCCTGCTATAGACACGCATTAATATTACAAGTGGAGCCTAGGTGGAAAACATAAGGTTGTGGCATGGGAATTGAGGTAGTGGGTGTAAGTGTGTTCAGGTGACAATATAGTGGCATGGATTAATTTAAAGATGAAATAATGATTTTTATAATATGACACACATACCAACTAAAATATCTATTTGGGATAATGATTGGGTTATTATTATTGGCTCATAATTAAAAAATATATATATAATTTATTTTATTCGACTAAAATGACTTTATCTATCTGATTTTCCCCAATTTCATCTATAACATTTACTCGTGAACCATACTCATCAAAACTATTTGTTCAACACCATGAACTATACCTGATTTCCAATCAACTCCATTCATTCCTAGAAATTAATCCAAAATATTTTGTACATGACTGACATCCTAAAGTCATGCAGGAAATTCCCTTTTTCATACATGCAATGTTTCAGAGAATAGAAGGTATCCCACGAAGCCAACAGGCCCACCATATGAATGAATAACAGTATGTGTAGTGGATCACATGATTTAATGAATATAATCACAAATATATAACTATTTTTTCCAAAAACAATATTTTACATCACATGAAAACCATGATCATTTGCCTGAAGCCATCATAAGATTGACTAAGGAGCATGATATTGAATGATGATAGTCATGTGAATCTATGATGTTACTATTGAAAATTTGTTTGAAAAAATACTATATATCCTTGGAATATCATGACATAATTTATAGATTTATTCAAGTTAATAAATCATTTATTTTCCATTACATGTACATGAACATATCACACGATCATGTGAATAAATCAAAAATCATATCCCACGAATCCCTTGAAAAAATGATGACCATGTGAAACCCTGTAAATTGTCTTGTAATTCCTCACAAAATTTTAAGAATGTGATGTTATAGATACATTACGAGATATTCCTTATTACTTATGATGTTGATCATGTGATTAATCCCACCACCTCAAGACTTTTCATGTAACATGTTCATCATGAAAAGTGGAATACATATTAGGTCATCCTTTCTAATAGAAACCCCTCTCTATTTGAAAAAATTAATATTATAGGGGAATGGGATAAATGATAGGAACGAAGGGGGTGAATGGATTCTTATTTTTTGGAATTTTTAGGTTGATTATGAAATCCCTTCTTGTGACATCATCATGAAATTCCAATAATATCACTTGATCACGTAATTATATTTATATCAGAAGATCCCTCTGAGTATGTGGTGCATAAATACATCTTGGTATTGCACCTCCTTATTACGTGTCACTGATATACTGCACCCTTCTGGATCCTTGTACATGAAATGTGGATGTATGTGGACATGAACACGTTTTATTTGAACTTCCATTAACAGTTAGTCACTACATGCCTGTGAACTGTAGGAAATATATTAATCATTCCATGAAAATCCCACGAGGTGCATCCTTAACATCGACCCCAACCATTAACTCATCATACCATGAGAACCATTATCATTGTTTGCATTAAATGATGTGGTTATACAATTTCTTGAAACCCCATCGTGTGGATCTATTATTTTAAATGATTGTATGACTCCAAATTAGTCACTGTATGCTCTCATGTGAATCACCCTCCTCTAACCCAATCCAATTTATGAAATTTTAGAACCATCAAAAGAGGAATACATTGGGGCATAAAAAGATTATAAATTATCCCCTGAATAAAAAAACAATACATAGAGGGTTCTATAGTTGAGATAAGACATTCTGGATTGGGGAACTATATAATCGCAAGATTCTTCCACTAAATAAGCATAGGGAATGTCTGAAAAAATTATGTGTACTTTTTATGCTTTATTCATGATCATCCCATTCATTACATAAACATAATCTA
The DNA here is from genome assembly GCA_963277665.1 of Viscum album. Classification (NCBI taxonomy): domain Eukaryota; kingdom Viridiplantae; phylum Streptophyta; class Magnoliopsida; order Santalales; family Viscaceae; genus Viscum; species Viscum album. The sequence continues at coordinate 663,218,042 of OY728140.1, forward strand.
TCATACCTGATGAATTATTTTAGGGGTTTCCATATGTCCACTTTCTCTTAGGGTACCTTAATTATCTGGTGCATGATGAAAAAATTAGAATTTATCTGAAAAAGTTGGAAGTGATGGAAGCTTCATGTGAATATGGATACACATTTTTTTCTATGCCAATTTTATGCTCTAGTTTTATTTTTTCAGCAATCATGTGATGAATACTATACATATTATATGGTCCAACGAATAGTCTACCAACTTGTTATCCTGATTATGTAATAATACTCATATATTTCAGTTGGTTACATGATGGTTCTCAGTAATTTAAATTGGTTTACGCAGAATTCCTCATAATTTCATCCTAATAATGGCACATCCTCAGACATGCCAGTAACATCATGAGAATTCATGTTAACACATCATCCATATCCTAAAAGCTCCTCAGACATGACATTTGGGTTATTATATGTCCTATGGAAATGTCAAACTGGTCATAAACAGAACCTAGAAATTGGCTACTTAGATCATGTAAAGCACATTGGATATCTCATCTTTGACCTTTCAAAAATCCGTATACATTCCAACTTCGATCAAGAAAATCACCACGTACATGCCATATGTAGACCAATGGAATTTCATTAGGACACCATTGAAATTTCATCCTTTACAATCTAGAATACTCAAATATATACCTTCCAAGATATGTGAACCCAACCATGGTTTTTTTTCTTGTTTTCCCCTTCATTTGGGAAGTGTCCATAATGGAGTAAGGTTAGGTACACGTGATTTTCTACTGATATTCTTAGATCTTTATGACATTCAAGAATGTTTAGTCATCAAATCATGTGTGCTAACCTCTTTCCATCAGAAAATATGGGTTAGAAATATACCATTGGAATCCACATTGGTGTAAGCCAATGATATTCAATTTACCACAGTTTTTAGCATACACACCCTATTGGTCTATCATTATTACTCATCCCTAAAATGAATTAGAATCAAAACCAAAATACAAGGACTCTAATTCCTATTACTAGAATGAAATGTGTGGAAAACTTTTGAGTCCTATTGTAGATATAAAACACACTATCCATGTTTATTTAATGCATAACTCCTACATCTATATGCAAGGATACCTATTTCCTTATGTCACTTTTTTCTAACATCTAGAACAATACACATGAGCATAGTGATTTTCATAGATCATATCACTAGAATCATAAAATATTTCCAATAAATAATAACCCATATTTTATGATCCATTCATTAATTTGATACATGTGTCTCTTCACATGAGAGTCGACGTTGGAATAAGTATCTAAGGCAATCCCATATTTATAAACTATGAATTAAACACCCTCATATGTACTAACTATCTATAATATATTCCAAAATTAGGTAATAATTTCACCCGAAGGGTTTTCTTTTCTCAACCTCCCATCCCATTCACCTATGTCTGTTCTTAAGTATCATTGGCTTTGAATCCCCAAATGACCACCAGCCTTTAGAATGAATAAGTGTTCCTTATTAAATATGTAGGAACCACTTGGAGTATCTATTAGAGAATAATGATAAACAAGACTCGAAATATAGAGCAACCACACTCAATTACCCACAAATGAGAATTAGGTTAAACCTCAACATCTTTTAGGAAACAAAATAGTGAACCCAACATAATGTATTTCAATAAAAAATAAGAATATAAATAGTTCAGGATATGTTTTATCTCCTAAAAAATTGTGACCCTTCTATAAATCATTCAATAAGGAAATTAAATTATGGTTCTCATGAGATAAGCGATTTAGGAATGTGTATTTCATGGAAGAATAATGGTTGAATCAAAAATAACAATGAAGAATTGATTGATTCATTCATATATAATTGATAATGTTACATACATGTGAATATGAACTAATTAGAAATAATTTTCCTTATAGTAGTTTTACTCTGGATACTTCAATCACCAAAATCACCTTAGATAGAAATGACTTCTTCGTCAAAGGTATTTTGTGCATCCTCATATACTACTGAATTCTCTATGTTTGAAAAATTAAATCAATAACAAAACTTATTTAGTTTTTGTGGTGTGCATAATGGTACAGGAATACCATATTTCTAATAAAACATATACCCTCAAGGATTCAAGTTGTTTTTTCTCAATGCTGATGATGAAAATTCTATATCATTCATGTAATTCTCCAGTGAAACTCATGGAACCTATGTCCAATACTAACTACTCTACAAGACTATCCATAATGATCTATAATAATCCCCTTCATTTTCTTTAGTTGGTGGATCTAGACATTAATTATGGATCTATAACAATTTATGAGCATCCAATAAAGTATCCTATCAATTATTTTCACCAAATCCATCATGTTAATACCCCTTAGTCACTTGATGTGGTCATTAAACAAAATTTTACTACCCTAAATACTCATGATTAGTGATAATTAGATCTAATTATGAAAAGATAAATGAAATAAAAAGGTAGAGGGATCATAAAAACATCAACTAGTGAAGTCCATCGGCATATTCCATTAGTGGACAATGAATATGATTATATCCATCCTTAACCACATCATGTTTTCACACATATTCTTATAGAAAGAATGTGGGAGGAACATAACCCCAAACCCTCACATGAAGATCATGACCATACCTTGATAGCACAATGAAGAAATTATCGGGATTTTATACCAACTAAAATTATAGAAATGATAAACTATATATCTTGGAGACTGAGAACATGAAAATTTTGATCCCACTATGTACTATGATAATGTGTCACTACTTATTGGAAACAAAATAAGAGAACCCCCAACATATTATGTCAATGGTTCTAATATAGTGACATTAATATATTCCAATCATAGAATCTATATTAGTATATCACCCTAATTATTATGTAATTTTTGCAACTCTAATGCAGGAACTCAGTATTTCCCCCATCATGGGGGATTATTGGAATATTCCATTAAACAACATTGAAAAGGAATATGCACAAATTTTTAGCCCCACAGGGGATTGCCAACCTAGGTAATAAACACCCCCAGCCCGAAAAACATTCCAATAAAATAAAGATAAAAACATTTCCCAAAGGTATAGGATTGGGATTATATCCCCTTTCCAAATTCAATTTCATCAGTACATGTTGAAAATTTCTTTCGTGCGTGCTCATCTTCTTGCCAATGCATCTACTAATTTTATTCAAACAAAATATGGGAGTCATGATCATATCCCTACTCGTATAGATGAATGACAACCCCAACATCCACCATAGGTAATATATAAGGAGTTTCTTATCCCATCTCCCATTATAAGGTTCTACTGACATTTTCGTATCGGGAATTCAAATTGTAATGAAACTCATACTACCAATTACACCAAATTTTACCAACATAGGCTTGAAACCAATATTAGGTATGTTCTTATCCCTAAAAATGATTAAAAAACACACATGCATGATCCAAAGGCTTCTAAGAATTAGGATTATATCCTCATTGTGAAAGAAAATCATCACCATTTTTAGAAAACCTTCATGTATCATGATAATATACAAGATCAAACTCAAAAGTAATGTAGGAATATTTCATTCAAAATAAATATTGAAGACCATATCCCTAATATTCTAAATTACACTATCATTGAGGATAAACAATGAATATCTAAAACACCTCAAGGGAATTTTAACTCTTTAACTGAATTAGAAGGCTATAAATCTCGTGAAAGTCCACCTCATGGTAGTATATAGATGTATCATAGAGACTCTACCAATTATATCCATTAGAGATAAGCTTCCCACAGTAATTTTTTAGACAAAAAAAAGAAAATTATCTCCTTTGATATAAATATTCATATACAGAGGTACTTGAAAAAAAATTCATTAACCATATATGGTTCCCTATTAACATCCAATTGAACTTCAATATAGTTAGCAGGAGACTCAAATAAGAAACAACTACTATATGACTAGATGTACACATATAACCCTGAAGAACATTTTTCCAACATGGAAATATAGAATTTTATGGGTGGAAGAAACCTTCAGACCATTTATTTTCCAATTACCACTAATGCCTAAATTATACTAGATGATTTGGAGGAAGATAGAATGGCATTATGAGGATAGAATATTTTTCTGACCCATCTGAAATTAAATGATATACACATCCATTATCAAGGATATGTGGGTAACATCTTGATTATAAATATAATCTATTTTTTCTGGAAATGGATACATTCTCTATTGCATGGGTCCAAATATTTAAATAGACTATGAAATTCCTATGGTGTGATTGTATGTGTGTCATAAAAACCCTTCAGTGACAGATTTGTAGAGCCCCATTATACAATCATATTTGAGGATGTGAGAACTATAGAGAATTTAGCATCCCTAATTTTAAAATTTGGAAAATCCCTCCAGATACGACATCCTATAATGTCATAACAATAGGAGAGATCATGGAACATGGTGATGTGGGCCAATAGGTTAGTAAAATGAGACTCATCCACTTATAGGATACAAATGATTCATTGATATAGAGATAGGTCAACAAGCTATCTCTTAAGATGAGACTCTCAATAATATGGGAACATGACTCAAACACAAAAGATGAAGTCATGTTTCACCCGAATGCAGGTCATAGACTGTGATCAAAAGAAACCATTTCACCTAGCCAATTCAAAAACAAATTCTCAAAATTAAATAGATCACACTAACATCATCCATATAATATATCTTGGAGTGAATGAATCCAATATTTCTATTATAATTTTTACAACTAACTCCACTTGTATGGCTATAAAACATTTATAGGGTCTCATAATTATTGGTGGTGGTTCCAGATAAACCATCAAACCCAATGTTTGGGGGAACATTTATCTCAATCGACACCACTAGGACCATCGCATCATAAGAGGATAGACTGGAAATTGTTTGTCGTTCAATAACATCCCCTACCCATAGAATTCAGGTAATCTTCATCCTACTATCCACTATCAGTTTCACCAAACCCCTAGAGTCCTTTACATATAGGTGGTGGTTTCAGATAATCCTCGGTGCATTGTGTAGGTGGAATTTTTATCTCAATTTCTATCATAAGAATCAATATTCCCTTGATGAAAGGACCAGAGAATTCCAATATAGTTACAGAATAAACCCCAACTTATAGGTATGGGATCATTTTTGTCATTATCATCATCAAAAAAGGAGGAATACCTTTCTACGTTATTAGTTAAATACCAATAGACAGTGTCCCAACTGTTCCTCCCACTATTAGAAACTCCTCTTTCATTTGAGGCTTTCTTGAAAAGTGTGACTACAGACTCTCGTAAGGTCACTATTCATATAACATGATAGGGGGGATGTATGAAAAATGAAATCAAAACCCATAAGGATTGTAAGAGAAGTTTTCCAAATAACGATAGCAGTTAGTTAAATGACCATGATTCAACCCATGAATTAGGGTCAAGAGATATTGAACCACCTGATTATGTGAAGTGTGATAAGGTAATTATTTTCACATGACTTTTCTTAGTGAATCAAGTAACCATTAATCTATAAAATCATTAAGATCAAGATCCAAACATAGTCTGACTTAATAGGGATATCGTATATTGAGAGTCAGTTTATTTGGATGCTGAAACTTAGGCTACACATACGAAGAATCAGAGAAGACTACATATCATGGAACCTATGAATAATGAGTTACCACCTCCTTGATGGAACAATTCCAAGGTTAAAGGGAAATATGTGGCTACATCGAAATCACTTCATAGATGATCCAAATTTCCATCAATAATATATTGAAACTATAAATATTAGAATGAGATAAATAATTTCAAATAACTAAATGGGGATCTACTATGGGACTATATTTTTATTTGGTATCATATTAAAATAGAAATTCATATCCCTCTACAAACACATCAAGAGAGAGCTAATCCACCTAAAATAATGGAATTTGAGTGTCTGAATATATTTGGATCTGTGGAACCATTCTACATAAATAAAGAATTATAAGTTGATTATGCCTTTCCTCCATTATGGTTATATCCCCTCCCCAATCAAGGTTATCATTCAGTCTTGTCACTGATTGAGAATTTTTATTATATCAATGTAGGTCCACCACATCAAGCCTTAGTTCCTCCCAACAGATGGGATGTGATTCATATAGTAACACCTCCAGAACACCCCAACACTATAAAATCAATAGATTGTGGAATGGAAACTATGGAGGGGGGCATTCTCTCATGTAAACCAAAGGTAATTCACACTGCTAGAATTCTCTGTATTTGCGATGGGATATTTGCGATGGGATCTCATTGCAAATAATCTTTAGCGACAGGGTCCCATCATAAATAGCCGGTCATAGAAAAGGACATCGCAAAAACTATTATTTGCAACTGGCCTATCGCAAATAATAATTTTTTATGACGGGAAACTTCATTATCGAAAATAAGTCTCGGATTATATACTTTATATATATAATCTTTTTTACGATGGGCCTGTCGCAAAAAGTATTTGTGACGGGCTCGTAATCCCATCTCAAATATGTTTTAAATAAATATTTAGACTATTTTCGATTGGCCCGTTGCAAATACCTTTTGCGACGGGTCCCAAATCCCATCACAAATACATTTAAAAAAATTTAATTAGACTATTTGCGATGATAACACGTCGCAAAAGATCCCGTTGCAAATAATAAAATTGTTTTAAAGAAATTAATTTTATAAAATTATGATTAATGAAAAATTATTTTTAATATTAAAAAATAAATATATTAAAAATATATTAAAATTATCAATATTCACAAAAAAAAGTATAAAACAATTTAAGCTGTGATGGATCCATAATCAAATTATTATTATATTCTATGGAACTGCATTCATCGTGTTGATACCAAAAAAATATAATCTGATTGAAAACCATAATGCAAGATATGTCTCGCAATGGTGTCCATTATCTCAAATGTTTTCAGAGCACATTTTTTACAAGGACACTTAATTTTCCTTTTAAAACAAATTCTGGGATCAATAATTCAAATGATAAGAAAGGTTCAACACCGTCAGAAAATATAAGATTTTAACATGAACCTTTTGGATTTATGTGCTGATTTGGCCAAGAGCTGTCATTTAATAATGATTGATGTCGACTTCCTTGTTCCATATCCATATATATGATTCTACAAAATTTAAAATCACTACTGTTGTTAAATAATTTGATATAAGAAATACAATATCCTAAAAAGTGAAGATACATAACTACTGTTATTTCATAGTAATTACCACCAATTATGGACGACCCAGTTAGTTTGTAATCATCCCCACTAATTATTACTAATTATTACTAATTTTGAAATAATTACCAATACATAGCAAAATGAAAACTGCTTGAATATTGAAAGGAAATTTTATAATCATTATTGTGGAGATGATTACAAATTTTCCCTTCATTATCCAAGCAGATTTCATTTACTAATTATTCCTATTCATTTCCTCATATCTAGTCCTTACTGTTTTCTAATGGTTTCCTTATTTTTAATGCCTTATTTCTAATGGTTTCCTTATTTATAATGGTTTCTTTATTACTAATGGTTTCATTATATCTAATTATGATGCTAATTATGTTACTAATTATGTTAATAATTATGTTAATAATTATATTACAAATTATGTTACTAATTATCATGAATGATATCTAATTATATATAATGATATCTAATGATTACTAATCAAATATAATTACTACTAATCAAATCTAATCAAATGTTATCAAATCTAATCTAATCTAATCTAATCAATCTTATTATTACTAATGATTACTAAGTATATCTAATGATTACTAATCAAATCAAATCTAATCAAATCTAATCTAATCTAATCTAATCTAATCTAATCTAATCAAATCTGATCTAATCTAATCAAATCTAATCAAATCTAATCAAATCTAATCAAATCTAATCCAATCTAATCTAATCTACTCAAATAAAATCATATCAAATCATATCATATCATATCATATCATATCATATCATATCATATCATATCATATCATATCATATCATATCATATCTAACCATGTCTAACCATATCTATCCATATCTAATCATATGTAATCATATGTAATCATATCTAATCATATCTAATTATTAAGAATTAAATTAAATTATTACAAATTATTACGGATTATTTCTAATTAATATGAATTATAACTAATTATATATAATTATTACTAATTATATATAATTATTTTTAATTATATCTAATTATTACCAATATAACAAAACTATATTTTACTAATATTAATAATAAAATAATATTAATTATATCTAATTATTACTAATAAAAAAATTATATTATTAATAATTATGAAAGAATAATATAATTATTATTAAAAAAATATGAAATTTATAAAATATTAAAATTTTCAATATTCACAACATGCATTTCTTTATTTTTAACAAGTTCAAATCTCAAAGGGTCGCCAATTTTCAGGTCATGCATAAAAAAATTTGTGTCAGCCATGTCGAATGTAAAATCTATAATTATTCTTGCATAGTTGATCACATCGCAAGTAGTTTTGAAATAGGACGACCAAAGAAATGTCGTTCTCATCTCTCAAAATCATCTCACTCCCTTTATATAGAGTATTCTTCCTTAAAAATTTAAGGGGACTTCAGTATCTTTCCCTTAAATTTTCAAGGAAGAATGATCTATGTAAAGGGTCATGTGAGATCATTCTTATAGTTGAGAAGGGCATGCCTTGGGTTGTCCTATTGCAACGCTACCTCCAAGGTGATCAACTAAGCAAGGAAAATTATAGAGTTTACATTGGATATGGCTGACGCTTACTCAATATTACTCATTTATGATAATTATTACTCATTATTATAAATTATTACTCATTATTACTCATTATTACTCATTATTAATAATTATTACTAATTATTACTAATTATTACTAATTATTACTAATTAATACAAATTATTACTAATTATTACTAATAATTACTAATAATTACTAATTATTACTAATTATCACTAATTATTACTAATTATTACTAATTATTAATAAATAATACTAATTATTAGTAATTATATCTAATTATATCTAATTATATCTAATCATATCTAATTATATCTAATTATATATAATTATATATAATTATTGCAATTTATATCTAATTATATCTAATTATTACTCATTATTACTCATTATTACTCATTATTACTCGTTATTACTTATTATTACTCATTATTACTCATTATTACTCATTATTACTCATTATTACACATTATTAATAATTATTACTAATTATTACTAATTAATATTAATTGTTACTAATTATTACTAATTATTACTAATTATTACTAATTATTACTCATTATTACTAATTATTACTAATTATTACTAATTATTCCTAATTATTACTAATTATTACTAATTACTACTAATTACAAATTATTACTAATTACTACTAATTACTAATTATTACTAATTATTAATTATTACTGATTACTAATTATTACTCATTATTACTAATTATTACTAATTACTACTAATTTTTACAAATTATTACAAATTATTACTAATTATTACGAATTATTACGAATTGTTTCTAATTATTACGAATTATTACTAATTATTACTAGTAATTACTTATTATTACTCAGTATTACTAATTATTTCTAATTATTACTAATAATTACAAATTATTACTACTTATTATAGGTTATTACTAATTATTACCAGTTATTACTAATTATTACTAATTACTACTAATTGTTACTAATTATTACTGATTATTACCAATTATAACTTATTATATCTATTTATTACTCATTGTTATTAATTATATCTTAATATTACTAATTATTACTAATTATATCTAATTATATGTAATTATATATTATTATATCTAATTATATCTAATTATATCAAATTATATCAAATTATATCAAATTATATCTAATTATATATAATTATATCTAATTATATCTAATTATATCTATTAATTACTAGTTATTACTAATTATAACTAATAATTATGAGTTATTACTAATTATTACTACTTATTACTAATTATTACTAATTATTACTAATTATTACTTATTATTCCTAATTATTACTATTTATGACTAATTTTGACTAATTATTACTAATTATGACTAATTATGACTATGTATGACTAATTATTACTAATTATGACTAATTATGACTAATTATGACTAATTATGACTAATTATGACTAATTATGACTAATTATGACTAATTATGACTTATTATGAATAATTATGACACATTATGACTAATTGTGCCCAATTATGACTAATTGTGACTAATTATGACTAATTCTAACTAATTATGACTGATTGTGACTAATTTTGACTAATTGTGACTAATTGTGACAAATTGTCTCTAAGTTTCTCTTATTGTCTCTAGTAATCTCAAACAAAATCTCTAAAAATCTCTAATTATCTCTAATTATCTCAAATTATCTCTAATTGTCTCTATTTATCTCTAATTATCTCTAATTATTTTTAATTATCTCTAATTATCTCTAATTATATCTAATTATCTGTAATTATCTCTAATTATCACAAATTATCTCTAATTATATATAATTGTCTCTAACTGTCTCTAATTATCTCTAATAATGACTAATTATATCTAATTATCCCTAATTATCTCTAATTATGACTAATTATATCTTATTATGACTAATTATTACTAATTATATCTAATTATTACTAATTATATCAAATTTTTACAAATTATATCTAATTATTAGTTATATCTAATTATTACTTATATCAAATTATATCAAATTATATCTCATTAATTATCTATAATAATGTCTAATTATTGCTAATTAACACTAAATATTTATAATTATTACAAACAATATCAATTTATTACTACAAATAAATATAAATAACAAATCAATTTAAATCAAATTTAACTACAACTAATGAACAATAATAAAAATTAATATAAAATATTAAATAAAATAAAATATAATATAATATAATACCTTAAACATTGATATTCTCAAGGTATTGGAGCCTTCCAATTGATCTCGCAAAAAAATTTGAACTAAAAGATATTTTCTTCTTAAAAATGGAGATTGAAGGGAGAAGGAGTGGGAGATTTGAGTGATTTGAAAAAAACGGGAGGGGGTATATATATGTTAGATTTGTTAAGACGAGGGTATTTTTGACGGGACTCCCGTCGCAAATTACCTCACACACATTAATTAAATTCGGCAGTTAAGAGATTATTTGCAATGGGTCCCGTCGCAAATATTGACCTGCCGACATACTATTTGCGACATGCGGTTTTCCCCATGGCAAATAGTATTCACCATTTCTGGTTATTTGCGATGGGGTGCCAGCGCCTATTGTAAATACCTTTTACCACTGCCTGGTTTTTGCGATAGGGGGTGCGGCCCCGTTTTAAATACCCTTCCTGCAATTTGGTGCGCAATCCGTGCCAAACTTATTTTGATGAGACCCCTATTCTCGTCACAAATAACAGACTTTTTGGGATGGGAATAGGTTCCTGTCGCAAAAACTTCTTTCATCTGACCCTTTTCGACGGGATATAGTTTCGTCGCAATTAACTTGTCGCAATAAACCATTTTCCCCGTAGTGTAATTTCTTGATTGGATGGATGACTATTAATCCCATCAAATTTAAGGAATCTTATATTGTCAACCATCAAATACAGGCAGATCCGAAATAGCATCTCATTCACCTTGTGACCTGATGCTGCTTGATAATGGGACCTCAAGACTAACATGAGTTGAAATAACTATGATATTTCATATTTACCTAGCAGCGCTAGACTTCTTTTAGTACATCTGTCTATTAGCAAGGTCTTTCATGGTTTGGGAATAACTTCGTAATCAATTCCTCTATCTATTCAGCTCCACTATGAGGAAATTAATGATTAAGGACCTCATTAATTGGAAAATATGTGAAAATAGTAGGGTTTCTGAATTAAATTCCATTTTGAATAGTTTAACCAATCAGTGCCACATATTGGTGCAAGCGAAACGCCGACCTTAATCAGTGCTATGAAAAATGTACTGATAAAATGGGGACCTTTATCAAAGCTAGCTAAAAGTGTTCATAAATCTACCCTTTATCAGTGTAAAAAACCACTACTAAAATATATATTTTTCATTTGTAATATCAAAGCCTATAAAAGATTACAATTAAAAATATTATACATTTTTATGAAATTGTTATGTTTATATTAAAAGTAATGTTTATTTATACACATTAAATAAAGAACTCATGTTTATAATTAATATTTTTTTTTGAAAACATAAAATCATTATATAATGTTATCAAAAAATTACTTATAAGATAACAAATATATATTAAAAATATTGTACGATTATAATAAATTTTATTAAATAATAAAAGTATTTATTATATTTATTAATATATGTTTATAATTATATATAAACAATTTTTTCATATATATTATTAAAAGTATAATTATAATAAATAAACGAATAACATTAAATAAATATATGTTTCCAATGAATTTGGTCATTCAATACATTGATAGGTGAGAATAATTGACGTGTATATGTTATGTATTCATCATGATTTAATGTTCATTTATACTTTACACCATTATTTTGATTATTCATGTTTTCTATATGTGATGACTCATTTTTTATTATATATATACTCTACTCAGTATATTATTCTTTCGAGTTATATCCAAGTGTCTATTTGGATAAATATTTAATTTTAAAATTTTAGTAAATATCTCAAAATAATTAATATAATTTATATATTTATAATTATAAAATTTTAATTATATAAAATACTTTTTAAATATATTTTAATATATTTAGAATTATAACTATATATATTTAAATAATTATAAAATTTAAATTGATACATCTATTATAATTTTATAGATAAACATATTTATAAATACATTTTTAATTATAATTTTTACTATTTACCAAATGTGCCTTAGGGGAAAAAATTGGGGCTTATGATCGTTGTAATGGGCTTCATGCCCACTAGGCCATCGGGTCAAAAATATATATTGTTATAAAAATGGCTGGTTGGGTGGGTTATCCCTTGGGCAGGTTTCACATACCTTTCAGGGCTGCGTGTGTTTGGTGTATGTGTCTATTTGAATGTAATTGTACCACAAAGCTCCAAATATATATATGTCCTTATATATATATTATAATTTTTTAGTTATAAAAAAATATTTATTTATTTATATTTATTATTATAAATAAATAAAAACTTATTTAAATAATTATAAAATTATAAAAAATGTATTTTTTATTCTTATAATGTTATAAATATATATTATTAAACAAAAAAATTTACAAATATATACTAATACTTATAAGTAAATACAGATATTTAAAATTATAATTATAAATATATACAAATATATTTAAATATCTATAAAATTATGTAAAATATATTAATTAAATATATAAATAAAATTATAAATATAATAAATATTGTTTTATAATTTAAAAATTATATATATATATATATTAATAATTTTGAATTTAATTAGATATATATATATTATAATTTTTTAATTATAGAAATATATATCTATATATATTATACTAAAATTTTTAAATATATATAGATATATATATATATAATTAAATAATTATAAATTTATATTAAATAACTTTACTATAATTATAATGCTAAAAATATATAAAATTAATTATATATATTTATATATATTTTTTATAAAATCAAATAATTATATTTATAATTTTATTAAATATATTAATTATATATATTTATAAAATTATAACTATGATAAATACAGTTAGTATAGTTTAATAGTTATTTAAATAAATAAATATATTTATAATTATAACTATAAATAAATATATATTTATTATAATTTTTTATATTATATATTTTTTAAAATATATATTTATTATATTTACCATCTTACAAATATATATAATTAACATATTAACTATATAAATTTATAAAATTATATATATAAGAAAAATAGTTATTATAAATTTATAATTAGTTAAATAAATATATATAAATTTATAGTTATAAATTTCATTAAATGAAAATTTATAATTATATATAATAAATATTGTATTTATATACAATTATAAATAAGATAAGTATATTTATTATCAATTTTTAAAAGTAAATAAACATATATTTATTTTTAATATTTGCAATTTTATTAATATATATATTTATTTAAATATATTTATTATATATATAAATATAAATAAATATTTATTTATTTAAAGTAATAATTATAAATAAGTAAGTATATATATATTTAATGTATAAATATATGTATAAATATATAAAATAAGATAAATAAATTATTTACATTATAGGTTTATCATTGCTTTTTTCCCTGATAACGATAGGCATTTATTAATGCTAATAAGCATCGATAAAAGATGTATTTATCATCGAATTTTTATCACTAACAATTTCATGTTTTATTAGTTTGTTCTATGTTTGTTAAGATAAAACATACCTCTATCGGCATTCTTTTACTACTACTGATAAATTTTTTACCCGATTTTATAAAAGAACCATTATAGTCAGCTTCTTCTCTTGCACAAATCAAGATCTCGTGGATTCCAACCCTTTTTCCACGGAATCCTCCTCCACTGACTCCTCCTCTACCACTGCCAACCCATGCTCTAACACGAACAACTGTTTCACTATGAAACCCTCCTCCACTATGAAACCCACCTCCTCTGTGAACCCACCTCTGTCGCGAACCCACCTCTACAGTGATCCCCTCATCTACTATAAACCCACATCCTCCACGAACCCCACCTTCATCGCGGACCACTCCATGGATTCCACTACTAATATCGCCTACCCAAACTCACCTGCCACCATACCCGACTATAATCTCTATACCTCCAAATCTAATATGTGTTCTTATTTGATTTGGAATTAATTCTACCACAGTGAAAGAATAATTATAGGGGTTTATTCTTCAAATTCTAAGAGAGTGTCTAATCATTGTATTATTTGTGGTTAAAATTTTATATCATCCATACTAAAGGAACATGCTCATTTATTATTGGCTTCATATATTTTTACAAATTAGTTCCACAAAATATATAAAAATATTTTTTTAATGTTACTTATTATTGTTGATAGTTCAAATATATATCTAGTTATTATTTCTACCAATAACACATTTTTAAGTAGAAGGAATGTGGAATCTATTATTATCAATGATTTTATTTATTTTTTCAATACTATGGGATATATGGGTTTGTATAGTAGAGCATAGTGGATTTCTTGGGTAACCCATACTATTCATATGTCCACGAATAAAATTAGTAATACATATTAATTCTATAGTGAATGATATACAAATTTAATATTTATTAAAAATTATTACTATGACAATAATGTTTTTATAAAATTTCCAAAATATTGTGTAGACCCTGGGATGAGTAACCATTCAATATAAAAATAATGAGAGATATTATTCAGTCTTTGGTGATGAAATTTGATGATTCACTAAGAGTGTGGGCTGGGATATAGCTTTTCTGTGGGGGGTTAATTTTTGAAATAAGATATTGGTGGAAAAAGGTAGTTTGGGTTTTCTTATAGAATACCGTTGTATGTGAGGATTTGTGTTAGTGGTAGTCAATATAGATACATTGTATAACTATTTATATTATTTTTGACATGTTGTAAAAGAAAATGTTTATGATATGTAAACTTTATGGGTACATTTTTAATGTTATTACATAAATTGACTTGTGATTACATTTTCATATTATATTTTTGATGGACTTGAAAGGTTATACATAGGACTAAGATAATTTTTCAAAGAAAAAATATCCACCTGATGATCATTACCCTTCTCCAGGGATTGGTTATGTTATGACCATACCAATGAATCATATACACTTGCAATGGGGATGAAATTGTTATACCGATGGATTAACACCTTATGAGGGATTGTAATTTTTAAGCATCTTCCCACACATAAATATACTATCCATGAGGATGAATTGGTTATGTAAAAACATTAACTCTTGCTGAATGGTTGACAATATTACACCATAGTTCCACCTCTTAGGTGGCGTGTGTTGTGGGGTGGTGTGGAAATGGTTCGACGAGATTCTTCACACATCCCTTTTTCTATAGGTACGAGTTCTCATCGAGTTTTCCACTCCATTATTATAACCTGTTCAACATCATTATGCCTTAAAGAAGGTCAAATTTACCATAGAGGAACTATTGGTCCCGACGGGTGATTGTGTGGGGGTCAAGAACTCATGAAATCTTCCCTACTCGGATATAAAATATATGGATTGTATCCAATGGGTTTATTCGTGGAGCCCTGAATTTACAATCACCCTAGTATCCATGATTCCTAGACATGATTTCCAAAGGTAGGCACTCGTCGGCTGTCAATTTGGCCAACAACACTTATGGAATCCATTGGTTGAGAGGATGGGATGTCAGACTCACCGAACCATTTTGGGTTATGATTTTTTCCTATTATAGGACTCTATTAAAGATTTAAGTCATGTTCATATGTTTGTGAATCCATGGTTCATTCCTAATGTGTGTGCCCACATGCTACCCTTAGTTTCCAAGATTGTCTTGATCATGCATATGTTTGACGCAACAGAGGTGATGCTGACTCATCCATATTATAAGACACTCTAGAGTTTATCATCATCAAATGGGGACAGAAGGTGACTTGATGTTGGGATTAGCCCTACAAGGAGGGATAACTACGTATCCTCTAGAGAAGAATACAAACCCACGTAGTTCGGAAACGTGTGGGGATTTCGCATGGAAGTTTCCCATTTGGGGGACATGTCTGGGTTAATCATTTTGGATGGGTTCCCTTTTGATCTCAGTCCTTCTGGCTGGCATCCTATATATCCTATTTTAATTAGGAATCAGAGTTTTCATGGTTCAGAATGTTTGGGTCTTATGCGTGGAATTTTCCCATTTGATAATCATGATTGGGTGGAACCTTTATGGATGGGAAACCGCTTCTGCTCTGGTCTTCTAGCAGGCATCTTATGTATCCTAATTTTATTTGGAATAAAAGTTCTCATAGTTTAGATTGTGTGTTGATTTAGTAATCCTCACAAACCATTAACCCCACTTGAGTCATTCTCGGTGTGAGAAACAAGATGATTTGAAAGATCCAACAATGCACATACCTCCTCCCCTATTGATGCGGAAGGGAGATCCCACGACAGAAGAGTCCATGGAGACCGTGGGTGAGGGCGTGGAGCAATGATCCCTTCAATTTGAAATGGCATAGAAGATCATGTGGCCCTACCTCGGATGATTGGTTGCATACCATAGTGGGAGGGCCCCAAAGCATCATATGAGGTACACTACATATTAAAGTCATATATCTTGGACAATAGAATCACATATAAACGTCATGTGGACATGAGTATTTTGGTTCTTGTAGTTTAGGTTCAAACGATGAGGAACACTTGTTATAGAAATAATGATTATCTATATGAAAATAATTATTGGATTTTCTGTAGCGCCTTGAACATGAGAAGGATGAAATGTATAAACCATTATTATGAAGGATCCTAGATTGGGAGAAATAAATTGAGGAATGGAATAAATTGAGGTGTAAATAGGTGGGAAATGACTCCCCTAAGAATGAATTTGTCTCTTGTTGACATGACATTTTTGTGGAAAATATATGCAAATCCACCGTGGCATGATGTGCATAGTCAAGCATAGGTTTTCTCAGGAGACTTGCCTTCCTTTTCTGATGGTCAGGGATGTTTATGAAGATCCAAAATCACCCAATATACTAATGTTTAATTTCATATAGCATGGATGATGGAACCATTGATTATTTCATATAGAGTGGATTGATACCACATTTTTTATAGTCATTTGGTTAGGATGATAACTCATAGTTTATGGTTATAGTGTTTGGACCATGATGGGAAGGAACTAAGATTACCTAGAGGATAATCAAGCTAGGGAGTTCTGACATTCCTTGAATGTGAGAGGGAAAGAATTTGTAACCATGACTCTAGGGATTCTAGAATAAAGATAAATGGTATGGGGCATAGAATCCATTGAGGCATATAGAGGTAGGAAAGGACTCTCCTAGGGAAGAATTTTCCTTTTTTTGACGGACATCTTGTAGGATTTATTTGCAGATCCACCAGGGCATGATGTGCATAGTCAAGAAAATGGGTATTCTGGACACTGGCCTTCTTCTTTTGATGGTCCTGGAGGATTATGAGGATCCATAATCACTAGAGACATAGATTTTGATAGATGTAAAGGATGTGTTTAATAATTTAAGAAACATTTTGGCTCTTATTGTCCACGTAATTCTGGGTCAACTTGTCATAGGAGGTAGGTGATAGCGATTTTGGGGACATTCCTGAGGAATGTATCTTCTCATGGTATTTAAGGGATGGATATCTGGGCGGCATAAGGGGGCAATGGAAAATTTCATTGACCCAGCCCAAATAGTCTATGGTGAGACACTCCATTTTCATTGGGTTCAGTGATGGTAGTGAAGGAACTGACCTGCTAGGCCGGGACTGCATGCAGGCAGTGAGACTGGCGGGAGTGTGGGAGTGCATCCCTCGAGGTATGGACCGGTGCGTGTTAATGACATTCTGCATAGACTCGGCCACGTAGGAGCAAGACACTTAGGATGGTAAATGGAGGAGTGGGACACGTACGATGGTATGTAGAGGATATTTCCAAGAACTATCTTCTACATTGGGGGTCCACATACTATCTTCCACATTTGCGTGCCCACGAACTATCTTCAAAATATGGATAGCCACAAAATGTACTCTGCATATAGGAGTTCATGAACTACTTCACGAATTTGGGCATCAACGAACTGTTTTTATTATATTTTTTATTGGTTATCTTGTTGGCTGTGAGGGTCTTCCAAATACGGTTTGTGTGGAGGAATTCTGCCAACATATTTATTAATAGGGTTCATGGGATAGACATTGAGAACAGTTTCCAATTTGAGATGGGGTCTCGTGAACTGCTTTGGGTGCATGAGAAATTTCTCCAACACCACCTACATCCTTCACCCCCTTTTCGCCCGTCCCATAGATTTCCCTTAATCCAATCTTTCTCCCTTATTTTTTCCCATTGTAGTAGTTTTGTTGAGTTCCGGGGAATCTGTATATGTGTTATACATGAAACCTTCTCCGAATCCCATGAAGTTATTTCTTGATCCATGAAAGACCCGATCAACCGGGTTTTACAAAGGAGCGGTACGCCAATGGCTTCTACTCATCTGTGAATCACATCGTTCGTAGGTGTGGTACGCGGGCAATACATTATCTTGATTCTCACCCAAAAAAATGGTCCATAGAGGCTTTAGTTCTCTAATGTAAATTCACCGCTAAATGCTTCATTTACTGATGAATGTCTCGCGGGCCAGTATGTCATAGGCCATTCACATACTAGCTGTTGATGATTTTTTCTTTCCACTAACTTTTCTCGGTGATGGTATGTGGCTAAGTAGGATTCCTCTACAAATTTTGATATCATTAAATTTATTCTCAAATTTGAAATCCAATTTTTCATTGTGGGACATGTGGGTCTCTTTTCATTCCCTTTTCAGAATTTACATGACACTACATCCACTTATATTATTCCAATTCATTTTACTAGCTATGTAGATTATAATAGATATATTATTATTATAATGGTTTAGAATATTATCTTATTGTGATAGTTAGAATGATTTACAAAAACTGTAAAAATGATGTGAAGCGCACGATTCATCGAATATTATCTTGTTTTATCATATGACAGTATCGTGGTAAATTGTTTTCTCATTCAAAGAAAAATATATGTGTTTTTTTTCTAAAGAGTATGTAATATAATGATTTCCATTATATTTCCTAAAACTATAATTTTTTGTTTTGTCTTAAAAAATGAATGGTATAAAATATTTGAAATATTTACATCAAAGTACATCTATTGAAAATAATTTTTTTAGTTTGACTATATATCTTGGATAAATTATAAACCTTTTATAGCATTAAATTTTTTAAAATAGTGGTACTTTTTTTATTCATTTACATTTTAAAAACTACCTCCCTTTATATTTATGTCTTTTTAAAACCTCTAAGAGGCCCTATTAAAATTTTTCATGTGTTTTGAAATGTTTCGCTAAAAATTATTTTGGTTCAACATAATTGTATTTGTTTTCAAATAGATTCAAAATGATTTAAACACTTGTCATGGAATTGGGTGGTATTCAATGTATTTTTCCACTAACTCGACTGACTTTCATAGAGGTATGTGATTGTTTTGAAAGCATATCTAATGATGGTGTCATTTTTACAAGGGGTTTGTGATTTTTTAAATGAAAAATTTTAAAATATAAGGGGTTTTCACTCATTTCAAGTGAGATTTTATAAATAGTTTTCAATGGAATTATGAAATTTAGTCTTTCCCTAATATATTAATTTTAAATTTTTATATAATTAGGAAAATTGTAACATTATATATAGAAGAAAAGTGTATTGATGAAAACACGATGGAATGGTAATTTCACTAACTCTCTCCAACCCAAAGTATATCCATCATGACCTCACTCATGTAAATGTTACATTGATGTTTACCTCCATTGTAAATCATAAACCAACGTTTATTCCAACATCACATGAATTGTTTAAATTATGGGAGTCATCTACAATTACATCTCTATTCAGGTTTGGTGTTAGCTTCTAAGGGGATGAGTCTCTGGGAAAAAAAATGAAAGAATAACTATCATTCAAATGTATTGTTTCCCATATTTAGAAGACCCCTTTTGTGTATATATATTTGTTAAATATTAATATTACCAAATCAAATAGGGTGGATATGAAAGAAGAATGGATGAATTCCAATCATCTGGAAAAATAGTTTGAGGATAGAGAGAAAAAGTACACCATGATTTCCAAATATCCTGTGTATGAAACTTATAAATTACTTTTACTATGTTTACACTATTCTTATACTTGAATAATTAGTTCATAGGACTTATAAGAACACAGAATCTATCATGAAACAAGAAAATGTTATAAATTTGGGAATAACATGGTGGAAAATTTAATGCAGCTTATGGCTAGGAAAACACAGATTTTTATGGATAATATGATATGATTACAAGTGTGGAAAATTAATAAGACCATATAGAGGATGTGATTATAGATTTTAATGATGGTGAAGATCATATTGAGGAAATTAAAAGGACAGTTGAAGATAAACTTCATGATTTCCAGAAATTGTTGAAGAAGTCAAAGAGTCTTGAAAATACGCCAACTAATGCTGGTTGAAATAAATATACATCATTGCCTACCATACTATTGTTTTATAATTTGATTCATGAAACTGATGGAGTGACACAGTTTAACGAAACTACATTCTCTCTTGAATTATTACTCTTATAATATAATGATGTCCAATGATGAACATATAAATCCAAACGAAATATATGCTTGATGGGTATGATTTAAGAGAGAAACTCACATTCCTAAATGGTTGTATAATATTTAACAAGGACTAAAAATAACTTATATAATGCCGAATGTGTGGGTATTATTGTTATAAGAATGATGAATAAGGTCTTACAAAATTTTTATGGAAACTTATAATCATTTCAAGCTTTAGCCATAAATATGTATGTGAGGTGACTACAATGAAACTGGCATGACACACATATTAATGAATTAGATATAGGAAATTATGTCTCCTAACAGACATTCCTCAATGAATTAGAATGGATCATGAGTATCCTGAATTTGTAATTGCGATGAGAAACCTTCTTCTCATGTTATCTATAGATAGAGTGAGATCCTTTGGTTTTCAAATTAGCACTGACAATACATGGAATTTTATGATGGGAAGTTATAACTTTCCACTAAGATTATGCATGAAACGAAAATGCATCTTGTCATATACTCTTATATTAGGACAAAAAATATTGGGTAATGATATTGATTTTTATTTAGCTCCATTGTTAAAGGTTTTCAAAATATTCTGGGAATCATGTGGGTCATTGTAGGATGATTATAAAAATGATGTTTTTATATTGAGAGACATGTTTCAGGGGATGATACATGGATTTACTTTTTATGGATTTTTTTAGGATATAAAATTAGGGAAACTAAAGAGTGTCCCATTTCAAACGTGGTACACATTTAATTAGGTTCAAACATTCATCAAAAACCTTTTTCTAATCCATTACAGGTTTCTACCCAAATGTCATAAGTATCGATCGTTGATGACATCATTTCAAGGAAGTCCAGAAGAGGGTTCAAAATCATCTCCACAAATTTGTGATCAAATTTATGAGAAAATAAATTATGTGGACACTACTTTTCATAATAAATTTTGGACAGACCATACAAAAACATGGGGAAAAAACAGATCAGTTTATTTGAATAACAATATTGGAATTGTTTGTACGTAAAACAATTTCATAATATTGTGTATGTTGAAATAAATATATGTGATAGTGTCATCAGTACATTTCTATTTTCTTCCCAAAAATCAATTGATGGAATTGTGGAATTGTTGTACATGGTTGACGTGATAATATGAGAAGATTTTGAAATACTGAAGGGTGAAAATAGAATTTTTCCTTCTCTAGTTGCTTGCACTTCTTCTAGGTGGGATAGATATTAGTTTTTCAACTTTTTTAGTGATGTAAAGGTTCAAAAGAAGCATTCATAAAAAATATAGAACATTGTTTTGATAACTAATTTAATGTTAAAGGTTCTAAAATAACATGAATTTCATGTTTTAATGGGAGATCTAATTCCTATAGCATAATGTTGAATTTATCCCAAGAATACCCATCATACAATAATAAATCTCTAATACATCATCAAACCAATATACTAAAATGTTATAGACCCAAAATAATTTAGATAACAGAAAGTGAAATCTCCATACTATATAGAAATTGGAAATGTTATTCTTGAGAATATTCATTAATATGATGGTTCATTTGATGGTTTAAATGGTGAGAGAGTGATTTGACATTGTGTTCATGTAATCTATAGAGTGATGTACCCCTTTGAACATTATTTGATGTTTTATAAATGGATTGTCAAAAATTGAATTTTGTAAGAGGGTTGTATTATAGGGTGATATATTGTTGAGTATTCCCTTGGATTCATTGTTGATTACCTGTTCGGTGTGGAAAGCATTGTTCTAACTAAGTCTCATCAAATTAGGTATCTTTTGGGTGAATTGATTTTTCAAATAGATGTTGTCACACTCAATATTAAAAATCAAAATCAACCCCCACCGATATGTTTTGATTAAATTTTTGGAGGATTCATTATATGTTGAATAATATACTGAAATTATTAATAATATGAATCAATAAAGGGATGAAAGAATGATATCAAATGCACATAATCAATAATTTTTTGGATAATTTCATGAAAATATTTTCAAGGATCCATATGAAAATAAATATTAAATTTGAAAAAAACATCGATTGCTAGACAGAGGTCCATGTGTGTATGTATTATCTTAGAATGGATATGTAATTAATGTTAATATGTTCTATATAAATGAAAATAAAAAATATAGTTGCCTGAAAAATATTTGAGTTACACTTGTGGATGAAGAAATGCATGTTATTGGTACTAAGGATGGAAGTCCAATTTATGTAAATAAGTCAGACTTTTGCATCAAAAAAAAATATGGGAATTTGATTTTTCTACATTCCATGTGCTTGATTTTTCAATGCCAGTGGGTCAATAAAATAACTATTGTTCCAATTGATGAATTGTGATTCATGAAAGTTGATTTTAATAAGTAAGGGTACAATAAAAAACCATTCATAATGGAATTAAGGGAAGTATAATTATTTTACGTTCTATATAATGAAAAAAGAAAGTATTAAATATTTATATTATCAACCAAATCACAAAAAGGATAGTTGAACATTCATCTAAAGATGAACTTTTCATTGGGACGTCAGAATAATTTCTCAGTGGTCCCACTTTAGACATCATTTTTATTGAAGATGATACCATATAGAATTGATTTTGATATTATATAGTGGGTTAAAATCCTTTTATCCTTTAAAAAACTGAATTATAATATTCATGCTATATTTTTAATGTAATCTATATCGTTTTACCCCGATTTTTGAACTATTGCTATTGAATTTCCATACTCTTAATTGAATGTAAAACCACTTCTGTAGATAAGCACTTACACACATAATGGTTCTCCCAATCCTAAGGAAATACAAGTCTACGAACCTATTTTTTCCCATAGTGGAGAATAACAATGACCTTCTGTATTTGTTGGTGGTACAAATCCAGAGGAATAATGGATTTTTCAAACTTTTGTTTCTCATAATACTGATGTATAATGACCAACTTCTGAGGTCAATGTTATAACTCTATAGGATCACATTGACGATGATGAATCTAATAAAATGGTTGGAGATGAAGGACCCATGACCCAGAAAAAAAGAGCATCGTAGTGTGATGGTGTTATAAACAATCATTAAGGTGAAAATAAAAGGCATCAAATATGAGGTCAGATGGATTTTGTGGGGATATAATATTAACCCCAATAAGTACATATTAAATATTTATATAAAAACGACCACTCAACAATGTAGTGGGATAATTAATTTAGATTTGTGGAACCATGTTGTGATAAATCTTTTGAAAATGAAGTGGGAAGAGATTACGATACCATTATGACATCGTTTATTTATTTTTCTAAAAAATTAAAAAAATGTAACTCTAAATTCTTCTTAATCATCCCATAGAATGTGAATTTATATTAGATTAATCCCACAAAATATATTTAATAATTCTTTCTAGATGAATTCATAGATTCTTTCGCATAATTCTACGGAGACATCATCTAAAAGACGAGGAAGGGAAAATAAACCTGTACACACCACTGATCTACGCACTCCTGATAACCCAATAAGTGAGGTATTACTTTATTGGATGTTTTGAAGATCATTATTTCTTGGTACAATGTGGCTAGTAATAGTTTTTCTATGATATGTAGATTCAACACTTTTATTGACACTTTTCAATTTATGAAACAAAAGAAGAGTGCTTGAAATAAGTAACAGGCAGAAAAACCAGCATTCCCTGACCTTAATTCAATGATGGGGTACACTTCACTTGAATTTTTTTTACATATTTTAAATCTATTAAAATAAATGTATGTGACATTAAATTGCAATATAATTATTTTACACTATTTTTATTCATTTTAATGACTCCAAATCGGAAACAACATACATCCCACACCGTATTCTTTCGAAGGATGCATGTGTAAATAACGATGGGATACTAATAGATGAAAGCATATATAAAGTGTGAGAAACATGTGTAAGTATGAAAATATTAAAAAAAATATTGAATTTACTATTACATAATAATGATAACTTATTTTTCCTATATTTTGTTTTGGACATCTTCACAAGAATTAGAAACACCTGTAATGGATAACCAAATACTATCGGTGGCATTTAAGTGGCTAGAATTATATGGACGCATCAAAGGAGTGGGTTTAGGGGTGACACCCTGAACATATGTTGGAAAAAAAAGAGTATGATCAATGTGATGAAATGAAACATATGAGGGAACAAATTTCTACCGCTAAATAATAATCCCAATAGTTGATACAGTTGATATCAAATTTTATGTGGTAATCAAAGAGAAGAAACAACTCAAGAACAACCTTCATGTTAAAATCCCAACCCCTCACCACCTGCATTGACATGGGCCATTCCCCTAAAAACAATATCTTATCTGAGGCAATAAATGATCTAATAATTGATTCTGTGAAATATGAATTAGAAAATAACTAATACCTTTCCTGTACTAATATTCTATATAGTGATAATGACTATGATTTATATCTATCAACACCCATCCATCACCTTGTAGCAAGGCCTACTATGTTCAATATCAAAAATGACATCATGCAAAATAGACAACATCCCACATGTCATTTGGGAGTGTCGTTTAGCATAGGCCTTGAGATGAGAACTGAGATAACTATTCCAATTGATGAAGAAGATATTTATACAAATGGAAAAGATGTTGTAAAATTCATCACGTAGATATCACATCTTGTAAAAAACATGTCGACAATGATTTCTTCATATCTACTTTATTTTTCAATATAAAATGTTAACAATTACTGAAAAAATGTCTAAAACGATGAATGTTATTACATATGGAATAAATGAAAGTGGATGAAATGAAATATAGACTCAATAACCATATAGAGGATCAAACAATGAATTTAAAAGATCTACCAAAAGAACCATTACCCTAACCATTCTATATACACATTTACTAGCATTGATGGAACATCTTGATACAATGATAAAATATTGTATTAGTCATAGTTAATTTTGAATAAAATATGCATGGAGAGGAGGTTGGAGACTAAACTAGTGTTGAGAATGTAAATTAACTCGTCGACTATGATTGGCTAAGTGCGTCATTTGTATATGTATACATGAGATATGTTTTCATGATTTGATTTTCTATAAGCTGATTTATTGTGTTAATTATGATTAATACATTTCATATTTTTGGAAGGAGTATATATCAGAAACAACTGACGGGATTTTCCCTTGAAAAAAATGACTAATTAGTCCTAACATCACCTATATTGAACAACCAAAAATAGATACAGAAAACCGATGAAATAGTGGCATGTATGGTAAAATCATATGAAATAAATCTTTTTGATGACAAACTCTGTTTAATACCATTGATGTATGGGTAAAAATATAGCATTTAATAATATCAAATATATTTTCATGTCTTATTTTAATTATTATTATTTTTGTTATTTTCGAAACCATTATATGCTCATTGCAGTCATTTTAGATACTCCAAAGACTTATATCCGAGATTCAGTACATGGATATCCAACCAACCGACCACACATTATGGTCCAAATAATATTCAATATACTACAACCAATATTTTATATCTAAATTTCATGTTATATAATTTAAAATAGGTTTTAATGAGGATTCTATTTTTGATTGTTTGATGCATCAATATTTTGATAAATAAGGACCGAGGCCAGGGGCTAAGTATAAGGATTCTAGGATGTTGTATGACTCAAAATATTTGAGGGTATATATAATAATAATTCACCATAAAAACACATATAAAAATAGATTACTTTATTTCATTGTTTATGCAGTGTCAAAATCAAACAAACATATTAGAGTTTGGTTATTAAGTTTGTAAATTAATGAGAGAAAACATATTCCATGAAAAAACAAGAATCCCTATAGTGGTATTTTCAATAATAATTTGTATTTATTTTAAAACATATATAAATAATTTTTGTACTTATATTTTTCAAGTTCTAATATTTCTTTTCAATAGACTAATATTCATAGGATGATATACATTTGATAATAAATAAATGAGAAACATATATGATGGAATAATGTACCCAAATAAAATGGAGATGCGACTTCTATATAAGTAGTGGATTCTTTCGTATTTATATTTATTTATTTCAATACTCAAATAATAAATGTTTTTCTTATAAAGGTACATTCTGTTGTTTGCATTGGGGATGTTTGTTCAAAAATGACCATGCTTGTGGAAGATAGGTCTTTGAGGCCATAACTAGGATTATAAAAACAAGGAAATGAGGAACAAATTTATAAAGTTCAAATCCATATACTAATGTAATTAATTAATTATTTCATCATTTTATCTAATATTTTTATTTTAATTTCCTCAAAATCTTTATCTAATAATTATTCTTTTTATAGATATTTTGGGAAGTCATATTTTTCATTCATCTATTTGGAAGAAGCTAAAAAAGATAGTACATGTTTCTTTTAGGATGAAGAGGAAACCCAATGATGAATGAAATGCGAAGTGAATCATAAAGATGTATATTCAAAAGGGATTTTTTAGTTGTTGAATAAAAATTATGACTTCCCAAAATATCTGTCATGAACATTTTCATAATCGGTGTAGTAATCATCTACACCTCAATCAGATACATAGTGATCACGGTATGACTTTAAGTGTATGTTGTTAGTATATTATATTATATAATTAATTAATATTGGTGTATTATAAATGACCATTATTTGATCCACGTCAAGTTATTTATGATATATGATTTGAAATGTATGAATTTATAATGTTAATATCACTTCATAACATCATTATGCTCATGTTAAACTTATAAAATCTTCTATATATCCCTTTTTTACATATATTTCCATCTATAATCACCATTTTGTATATTTCATATCCATAGGTTATGAAGATTGGTTTTATAAATGATATTTCTATAATGGTTCCTAGTAATGAATAACATAATGAGAGACACATCTGGACCAGTTCTTTATGTTTCCATGTTTCCCAAAGCACTTGTTCAGAACAATTCTATCATGGATCATTATGTTGCGTAAGGAATATTAATATAATAATATGTGATAAAGTATAGGTTAATATAGTCAGTATCAGAGAAACTGACCTAGTCAAAGGTGAGAAAACACATTCAAATTATTTTGATTCTTTTGGACAATGATCGATAAGTAATTTGTGATGTTTATTAATAAACCACACCTATATTTGATGCACGGTTTGAATGATATAACTTTATGTGTGCATTTTTATCTTAAATTGACATTAAATTTAGTAAAAAATAAAATGTATCTTTATAAAAAATAGTGATAATGAATTTGGATTGTTTTGATACATTACTATAATGATCCGTGGTCCATTTTTTATGTATGGAATAAACAAAATCTCAATATAATGCACAGTGTGATCATTATAACTACAATTGTCTCTTATTAGTATAAAATATACGTTTTACATTATAAATATCACCCACTAAAATCAATGAAAATGAACTATGATTGTCTTCATAATATGGTACAATGGTTCAGAAGTCATTTTGGATGTGTATGAAGTTGTCCCACATAAAAACTGACAGACGATGCGACTAGTATAACTCAAAAAGAATGTTCCCAATTTGAAAGAATATTTTAGTAAAAAAACAAAATTGGCATACTTAAAACATCGAAAACACATTCGGATTAGTTTGATACTTTTGGAAAAAAATCTATATATGATTTTTAACATTAAAGAATCAACCAAACATCAATATGATGCAGTATCTGGTTGAGGAAACTAATTGTTTCTAATCTTATTTATAATAGACATTAATTTTTGTAAAAATAACAATTGACAAACCAAAAATTTAGAAAACACATTCGTATTTTTTTGATAACATAGGAAAGTGTCCCATGACTAATTTTTGACATATAAGAATCAACTACACCTCAAGACAATTCACAATGTGATGGGTAAAACTCCAAATGTATCTTTTTATTTAAAACTGACATTAATTTATGTAAAAAGAAATAGTGACATACTAAAAAATGAATGAACACATTCTGTTTGTTTTAATGCTTTAAAAAATATATATATGAGTCATTTTGATCAGTAGGAATCAACCACACCTCAATCTGATGCACGATGTGACCACAATGACAAAAATTGTCTAATGTCCGTTTAAAATTGGAATTTTAGCCCAAATAATATAACTCATTGAAACCCAAGAAAACCCAACCCAATTGACTTAATAATTTAGGAAAATGATTCATAAGACATTTTTTATATGGTTGAAGTATTGTTTTTATTAAATTGTTGCATGATGTGATAAGTATGACACAAAATATACGTTTCCATTTTGAAATTACATTTTCGTAAAGAAAAAAAATGAAATACTAAATATGGGAAAACATATTTAGATTGTTTTTATAGATTAGGAAAATGATCTATAAGTCATTTCTATGTTTAGTAATTGTCTACACCATGATACGATACATGGTGTGACTGGTATGACTCCAAGTGTGTATTTTTATATATAATTTACATCAATTTAATTTAAAAAGAAGATCTCACATACTGAAAAACAAGAGAACACATTTATTCTATTTTTTTAGGACAATTATCCATGAGTCATCTATTACGTTTAAAAGTAAATCTGACCTCAATATGACTCATGATGTGACCTGTTTGACTCCAAGTGTGTTTTTAATTAACAATTTAAATTAACTTAATTAAGAAGAACAAGTGAGATAATGAAAACCAAGAAAAACAGTCTTATTATATTGATAATTTAGGATAATTATCCATGGGTCATTTGCTATGTGTAATAATCAACTACACCTCAATATAATTCATATTGGAACTGGTATGAATAAAAGTGTTCATTATCAGTTAAAAATTGACATTTTAGTTCAAAATGTGTCACTCATTGAAAACCATGAAAACATTCTTCAATGGTATTGATAATTTAGGACAAAACTTCATAGGTCTATATTGATGTGTATGAAGAATAATCACTTCAAATTGATTATCAATGCAAGGAGTATGGCTCATAACACATGTTTCTTATTTTTCGTACATTAAAAAAACAACTTCAATTATAAAAAATAAATAAAATGCATTCACATTGTTTTTATTCGTTACGAAAATGTCCCATCAGTAATTTTTTTATATTTAGGAATCAAACACACATCCATATAACATAGGATGTGACCATTATAACTCAAAATGTGTCATTCTTTATAATTTCCATTATTTTTTTGTAAAATAACAAGATATATGCTCAAAAACAAAACACATTTGGATTGTTTTAATATTTTATGAGAAATATCCATAACTCATTTGTGATGTGTAGGAATCTACCCTCCCTCAATACGACACATGGTGTGAAAAAAATAACTTAAAATGTGACTTTTTTTAAACTTTGAAATTTTATTAATTTATTTATTAGTATTAAATTTTAACTTTTTTATTTATAGTATTAGAAGAATAATATTTTTTCCATATATAGTCCGTATCTTTTTCTATGGTTGCGATTATTTTTTTTGAAACTGATACATGGGAGAGAATTTTTGAGTGGGGATAACTTGAATTAAATGATAAAATATTAATTTTTCAAAATGATTTTTCGATATTTGTAAATATAATTCTAAAAAACATTGCTCGAAATGTAAATAAAAGTGTTTTTATATACCATGGGTGGACATTTTTTTATTCACAATGTTAATAAAATTTATATACCATATGTTAATAGTACATGTTTTTGTTGTATTTGATATTGTATTAACATCACATTGCAGCCAAATATGCCTTTATTATTGATCGTTAAAGCACTGATAATGGGTGTTGTTTTTCAGTTCTAATTTATCACTGATAAAAGTGTCCTTTATCTGTGCTAAAAAATGTCTGGTAGAGGGGTTCCTTTTTAGAGGGTCTTATATCTTTGATAAAAGGACCCTGTTTATCAACACTGTGATTAAAAGTTCTTTTTTTGAATTTTTAATAGCCAATTTTTACCCTGTTAAATAGAATATGCATCATAGTGTATTAAATCTACATTCCACTCTCACATAAAAAAATTAATAAAACTTCAGGTCTGGAATATTTGACAAAATATTCAGACACATTTATTTTTAATTTAATTTCCATGTGGATTTTGTGAGTTTGTAGAAACAGAACGATTCTTATAAGATTACTTTTAGTAACAAAATTATAAATATCATCTTATACCATTAATGAAAGGAAAATATGTGGTTAGGTAGAGATTGATAATGTTACCATCAAACCAGAAACTGTTTCGTTCTGATCACCTAGCAATGTTTGAAAAACAACTAACACATCGTGTTGAGAAGAAATAACATCAAAAGATTCCACTACTAGAGGATAAGAGAGATCAATTTTTTCAATGATTTGTGGAATAGATGAAAAATTATATTATTACAAAACTTAACATACCACTAGTTATATACTTTTATCTATGAAAAATAGACTTTTTAAACTACTAAAGGATGAGAAACCCAATGAGGTCAACATCCCTTACTACTGACCTTTTCATTTGGTACATGTCCACACCATCCATTATAGTTTGGTCTTAAATGATGTTCTATAGATCTTGGTTCAATACAAATAGGTAACATTTTGAATGTCCTAGGTACATGTCACCTGTGTGACTATCACTCAACTAAAAAATTGGATGGCTAAAATGAACTTTCTTCTATTAGTGAAAAGTAGTTTTATAAAAAGATGAATCAGAAAAGAGTTTACCAAGTGCATGAATGTAACAGCCCGAGATTTTATGAAAAATATTCTTTTTTATTTCACTAATGTCTTGTGTTGTACGCTACACCAAAAGGAGCCTGCACAACACGCATCCTTGACTTTCCTTGCATTACACGCAATCACAACCTTCCTCGATATCGTGTATAGTACGCAATACTGAGTTTCACTAAACAACGATATTCTATTAAAATATTATTAAAACTAGCCGTTATGAATAGTAATAACCACTTTTTGAAATTCTGTAAATCTTATTTTTCAAAATGAACTTCATTTTTGGATTCGGAGTATCGAATTTATCCTAAGGTGAAATTTTGGTACTTTTCGGATAACTTTCATATTCTGATGAATAGTGAAAATTACTATATAATAATTAAAAACAAATTTTTTAATCGAAATAATTAATAGTGATAAATTATTAATTTGAGTGGTTTTAAAGTATATTTAGAATATATTTTTACAATTTAATACAATGTTGGTCATTGGTTGTAATTTCACATTTAAACCAGACATAATCAAGTGTCAATCTTTTGATAGATATTGTTTCTTAAAAACACGCTATTTGTTTTAACAGCGGGATATAATTATAAAATTAAGTAAGGCAATTTCAATGTTATGAATTTGGTAAAATAGACTTCATTTTTGAATTCGGAATATGAAATATAGCTTAGGACGAAATTTTGGCATTATTCTGAAAAACATCAATTTTTGATGATTAGTGAAACTACTAAGTGGTAGTTAAAAACTGAATTTTTCCTAAAACTTAATTTTACCGCTTCTTTGAATGGAATTTTAAAAATCCGAGAGACACGGTTGATGTCAGTAAGTAAAATGTGGTTCAATGAGATGAAAATAATTTTTGGTGAATAGTAACTTTTTACTTTTATTTACCACGGTTAAAAGTAAATAGGGTAATTCAGGGTAATAATGATATTAATATTACCCTAACACATTTCCTAATTCTATTGGACAAGTGTATCTCGACCAAAAACAACCTTAAGTGTAAAATATTATCATTTAGGCCCACTTGGATTAGATTATGACATTTAATATTATTTTATTTAATGAATAGTTAAAATAGTTAAAATCAAAGTTTAATAACTA
This sequence comes from Viscum album, assembly GCA_963277665.1. Classification (NCBI taxonomy): domain Eukaryota; kingdom Viridiplantae; phylum Streptophyta; class Magnoliopsida; order Santalales; family Viscaceae; genus Viscum; species Viscum album. Next base: position 663,251,317 of record OY728140.1, read on the forward strand.
AAAAATTTTTAATATGGGGTTATACATAAGATAAATTCGACTTTAAATATTCATTAGAAAGATAAAAATATTTCCTACATAAATATATTTTATTTTTAATTTTTAGACTTTAAATAAATTAATTTATTTATGACACAACGATGATGCAGTAATTACCCTTTTAAGGAAATATTAACATAATTGATGTAATAAATGATCAAATGAATGTAATTTGAGACTTTTTATGAATTAAACTAATTTTATAGGTTACTATGATATATTAGTGTTGATTTAATCAACTTGGTTCGAACATATAATTCTGTTATGACTTTCAAAAAAATCATATATCAAATAGTGTCAAAATTGACACAAAATAGTTTTTAAATAAAATATTATATTATTAATTATTATTTTATTTCTAAAAATCTAAGGTTCGGCCAAATGACTTAGATAAGGATATATTTATTAGTAATAAACAATTTGGGGTTCGTTTGGCATGTTATAGTAAGTGTATTAACCATATAGTGAAAGAAAACAAAAAGACACGGTAAAAGTTAAATTATTTAACTTAGAGTTAAATCTTATTGATAAGGTTAAAATAATATCCTAAACTTGTCTAAATCCTATTGGTTGATAGGATTTAGACCCATCCCCACTTTATATTCTAAATAAGACCCTTTATAACCATTATAAACCGATTTTGACTTTAATATAAAATAATATTTTGAGATATTCCTAAGGTGCCCCTCTCCTCCCTTATAAAAGGACACCTCCTCCCCCTTCTCCTCACACCAATTGGAGCACTCAAGCTCGGCCAACCCCTGCCAAAATCTCTTCTCCACTTCCCTAGCAACATCCTAGAGGTTCTGGTCTTCCTCAAAGACCAATTTTAGTTTCCTAAGAGGAGGTCTCAAAGAGGCGCTTCAAAGAAGAGGTAATTACCGTTACCAATTATTTCATCTTTATTTCTTCTTCCACTTCTTCTTCTTAGGTTTTTTCATTATGAAGTAATAACATCAGTATCACGCATATACAGATTTGTTATTATAAGTATGAAACAACCCTATTTCACCATCTATCCATCCTACGGAAAAAGAAATCATCGCGCGTGCGTACGTACGGAATACCGTCTCCACGCCGTGGTGTAATCTATTTTCCACCACCACCTTACATGGATGGGTATAATGGTGTAAAGAATAACTATACATATTTATTACAACATCATATTGATTCTGATATATTGTATAATCCACTCCAATTCAATTCAATATTTATGGAAATGATATCATCGCTCGTGCGTACGTACGGACTACCGTCTCCACGACGCGATGAGATTCATTCTCCATGTGAACCATTTAAGAATGATTATAAAGTATATATAAGAAATAATAATGAAATATATGAAATTACAAAGCTACTGAATTTATTTATATATATATATATGTATGTCATCTACTTACTTCCATTCAAGACAATAAGGAAAGGAAAACAGCGTTCATGCGTACGTACGGACTACCGTCTCCATGAACGGTGTTTTTCATTTATCTATCTATTATATATATATATATATATACTGAATATATATGATATATAAATAATATTTTATATTCTGTAAGTAAGTAAATCATGATATAAGTAATAATAATGTCATGAAGAACAAGTCAAAACACCTACGATAAATGAAACGATTTTACCCAAAACGCTTCTTTAACATGGAATTTACAAAATAACGGGTAATATAATGTCATAAGTGAACCATATATGATATCATAACAATGAATATGATTCTGTAATAAGTAAATGACATTATTTAAATCATTATACAGGAGTTTCGGACACTTATGAAGCAAATCGGACCTAAGGTAAGGGAAATATCACAATCTCATTTTTATCCGAGATTGTTTATACTTTGGTATTTACTGGGGTTTATTTTATCATCCACATCCATGTTCCCTCAATATTTAATATTGTTTCCATCCACTTAAAATAGTTTAAATCCAATTTTACCCTTCGGTGAGTTTTTAGTAAAGAATATGAAAGGAATCTTTTTCCATTTTTTTCGTACGAGGTACTTTTTGACTTTTCTGAAAAAAGTACGAAAGAATGTTTTTTTAACTTATACGGCATGAATGGATTTGTAAAACATTATTTCCAAGAAGCTTCCTTTACAAGTTTTCAAGTTTATTTTTAATCAGCTTCTTTTATTTTAAAGTTGTATGACATGTTATGAAAGGAAAAATGTTTTTGAAGAAGAAAGGATATTTTCCTCAAGAATGGAGTTCAAGTGTTTTATCAAAATTATTTTCCATCTATGATAATAAAGGGTTCTGTTTTTATCCCTATTATTACATTGATTTGATCATGTTGTTATGGAATTATTTTTATGAATTCCTTTATCTTATATGAATTGATTTATGATGTCATGATGTTTCAAGAATCTCATTTTTGTATTACATGGGTTATGCAATGATGTATGATTTATGATTATATGGCACACATAAGAAAGGATTCATTATAAGATGGGTGGGACCTATATCTCCCTCCAATGCATTGGGTAAAGATTTTATCTCATGAGATAGACAGGGCTAGAACAGAAGGTTATACCGATTCAGTGAAACAGGACTGAAACGAGGGTTACTCGATTCAGAAAGGGACATTGTCCACTAAGATAGTCTTGGCAATGAGTCTTGACTAACAAGAAATGAATCTCTATGATTATGTATGAATGCCACAAAGTTTCATGTTTTAAGTTATGATTATTGTGATTACATTTCACTGCCATGATTTACCCCATGTTATGAAATTATGATCTCTTTTGCAGGTTAAGATTTCAAAAAGTTATGTGCTTATGTATATGATATGATTGATATTTCTTTTGTTTACCCTTACTGAGCATTTGAGCTCACCCTTTTATGTTTTCTTTTCCCCAGGATATATAGAAAGGTTTTAGGTATAAAAAAAAGGAAGATCTTTATGGGAGATTTTGAAGATCTTTCACCACGATTAGAAGATTATATTCCGAGATTCCAAAGACACTAAACTATTACGATCCTTGTGTGTGTGTTTTTTGTTATGTACTAAGTATTCCGCAAATGTAATGTAAAGTCCATGTATGTCAAGCTTCGGGTCTCTACAGTTGGTATCAGAGGAACGGTTTAGTCAACCTTTGGAAACTAGGATGCGAAAACGTTAGTGAGATCCCTAGATATATTTCTACGGTATGTCTAGGGATGTCCCTAAGGTTAAGTATACGTATAGGTTATAGTACTAGAACTACGCTAACGATCATATAATTAAACCTAAGATGTTAGATATTGATGATACTCCCCATTTATAATGTTGTTTTCTCTAGCATGATTTTTTCCTCTCACAAGATTCTTTTTGTGTTTTAGTAAATGGAGGGAACCAGAAGGAATTCGGTTAACATTGAATCCAATGGAAAAATTGGTGACTATAAGAAACAAAATTGTGTAATTCCTAGAGAGAAAGATATTGCGATTATGCCGAATCAGTCATCGCGATATATGATTAACAAGGTGAAATTTATTGGTATGCCTAATTCATCAATGAAGAGTAAGATAAACTATTATACATGTTTGCATGTTGAGGAGCATAAAGAAAGAAAGATTGAGATTTCTAAAGAAGGGAATAAGAACCTTGAGGAATACCTCAAATGGAGGGACCATTATTATCAGTGTGGAGAAAAGGGTCATAGAGTGACAGACTGTTATGGAGTTCAATGTCTTATTTGTGGAGAACATGGGCATTACCCAACTCAATGCCCTGACCTAAAAAGTTACTTCTAAATCAAGGAAGGACTTATTCCAGGACAATCATTGAAGTGGATGGACTGAAGTGTTAATGTGTTGGTATTCACGAATAATTTTGTTGAGGTACTTTTATGGTGTATTGAAATATTTATGTATTGGTCTAATGGGGTATTCGAAGTGATTGAGGTATTTTTGGAAAAAAGATGATATGTGCATAATGAAGGGATAAGGAGAAAATGAAATGTTTGACAGTATTCATGAGCTCATGATTGATATAAGGACTAAGTGATATCATGGTTTGAGTATATAGAATTTTGAGGATTTTGGTATGTGGAAAGAGTTAACTTTTAACAGCACTCATGTTTTCAATAAGGTTCAATGGGTATTCAAGAGAATACATTATTAAGGCCTTTGAATGTTTGGAATGTGACCAACAAAACTTATCTTATGATATATAGGGATCGACGATGGTGTTAAATCTCTGGTAATCGTTTTCACTATGTTATGAGAGTGGACTGCAGTATTATGGATAAGCCTAAATATTGGAATGGATTATGTTGGACATAAGTTAGAATTGTCTAAGGATAGAAGTTTTATCGATATTATTGATGGGATGTTATAGTAATTTAGTTTTAGAAAAAGGACAACCTGCAGGACGGGCGACAACCAATCGCTTCGGACAAGGCTGTGGGAATCGAACCCACAACCGAAGTGCGACTGGACTTTATCGCCTACCACTGGCCTACAGGAAGTCCCTGTTTAGTAGAAACTAGTTTTATTATATTAAGAAATATGATATATGAAATATAAGTCCATTTTAGGAACCATATATGATTAATCTCACTATAGATCGACTTATTTATATAATTTTTGCTAACCTTTTGTTTGAGACAGATGGAATGATCCGTCATTCTATCACATGATCTGATAACACTTCACGAATAACAAATTCAACTTCATTTATTTAAGAGATGAAGTGGAAATTGTTCAAGGCACGAACAATAGTGTGACTGTACCAAAATAAAGTAAGTATTTATTCTAATTCAAATTCTTCAACTTTAGGGAAATGATCTTGAAAACCAAAAATGTTGTCCTAGTGATCTTATACCTGATGAATCGGATGGTACCTTAGATCGTCACAAATTTATGGATTTGTGATTGTTGGCTTTTCCATAGCCATGTTCTCTACCACTCTCCATCAGAACACGATGGTTAGATTTCTCTTCCATATCCATATTTTCACCGATGTGGAAGCGCAGTGATTAGTTTATTTGGGTAATCGTTACATTTTATACTTTAGTTTTTAAAGCCAAGATTTGGTATTCCTTTTTACGATGTGGGTTTCTATCAAAGAAACTTTCAAATAGTAAACAATTTATAACCTCGACGAATTTCGAGGGAGAAATTCATTTTAAGGGGGGTAGAATGTAACACCCCTAGATTTTATGAAAAATATTCTTTTTTATTTCACTAATGTCTTGTTTTGTACGCTACACCAAAAGGAGCTTGCACAACACACATCCTTGACTTTCCTTGCATTACACGCAATCACAACCTTCCTCGATAGCGTGTATAGTACGCAATACTGAGTTTCACTAAACAACGATATTCTATTAAAATATTATTAAAACTAGCCGTTATGAATAGTAATAACCACTTTTTGAAATTCTGTAAATCTTATTTTTCAAAATGAACTTCCTTTTTGGATTCGGAGTATCGAATTTAGCCTAAGGTGAAATTTTGGTACTTTTCGGATAACTTTCATATTCTGATTAATAGTGAAAATTACTAAATTATAATTAAAAAAAAAATTAATCGAAATAATTAATAGTGATAAATTATTAATTTGAGTGGTTTTAAAGTATATTTAGAATATATTTTTCCAATTTAATACAATGTTGGTCATTGGTTGTAATTTCACATTTAAACCAGACATAATCAAGTGTCAATCTTTTGATAGATATTGTTTCTTAAAAACACGCTATTTGTTTTAACAGCGGGATTTAATTATAAAATTAATTAATTCAATTTATATGTTATGAATTTGGTAAAATAGTCTTCATTTTTGAATTCGGAATATGAAATATAGCTTAGGACGAAATTTTGGCATTGTTCTGAAAAACATAATTTTTTGATGAATAGTGAAACTACTAAGTGGTAGTTAAAAACTGAATTTTTCATAAAACTAAATTTTACCGCTTCTGTGAATGGAATTTCAAAAATCCGAGAAACATGGTTGATGTCAGTAAGTAAAATGTGGTTCAATGAGATGAAAATAATTTTTGGTGAATAGTAACTTTTTACTTTTATTTACCACGGTTAAAAGTAAATAGGGTAATTAAGGGTAAGAATGATATTAATATTACCCTAAAACATGTCCTAATTCTATTGGACAAGTGTATCTCGACCAAAAACAACCTTAAGTGTAAAATATTATCATTTAGGCCCACTTGGATTAGATTATGACATTTAATATTATTTTATTTAATGAATAGTTAAAATAGTTAAAATCAATGTTTAATAACTAAAACATTTTTAATATGGGGTTATACATAAGATAAATTAGATTTTAAATATTAATTAGAAAGCTAAGAAGATTTCATACATAATGATATTTTATTTATAATTTTTAGACTTTAAATAAATTAATTTATTTATGACACAACGATGATGTAGTAATTACCCTTTTAAGGAAATATTAACATAATTGATGTTATAAATGCTCAAATGAATGTAATTTGAGACTTTTTATGAATTCCACTAATTTTCTAGGTTACTATGATATATTAGTGTTGATTTAATCAAATTAGTTCGAACATATAATTCAGTTATGACTTTCACAAAAATCATATATCAAATAGTGTCAAAACTGACACAAAATAGTTTTTAAATAAAATATTATATTATTAATTGTTATTTTATTCCTGAAAATCTAAGGTTCGGCCAAATGACTTAGATAAGGATATATGTATTATTAATAAACAATTTGGGGTTCTTTTGGCATGTTATAGTAAGTGTATTAACCATATAGTGAAAGAAAACAAAAAGACACGGTAAAAGTTAAATTATTTAACTTAGAGTTAAATCTAATTGATAAGGTTAAAATAATATCCTAAACTTGTCTAAATCCTATTGGTTGATAGGATTTCTACCCATCCTCACTTTAGATTCGAAATAAGACCCTTTGGAACCATTATAAACCGATTTTGACTTTAATATAAAATAATATTTTGAGATATTCCTAAGGTGCCCCTCTCCTCCCTTATAAAAGGACACCTCCTCCCCCTTCTCCTCACACCAATTTGAGCACTCAAGCTCGGCCAAAACCTGCCCAAATCTCTTCTCCACTTCCCTAGAAACATCCTAGAGGTTCTGGTCTTCCTCAAAGACCAATTTTAGTGCCCTAAGAGGAGGTCTCAAAGAGGCGCTTCAAAGAAGAGGTAATTACCGTTACCAATTCTTTCATCTTTATTTCTTCTTCCACTTCTTCTACTTAGGTTGTTTCATTATGAAGTAATAACATCAGTATCACGCATATACAGATTTGTTATTATAAGTATGAAACAACCCTATGTCACCATCTATCCATCCTACGAAAAAAGAAATCACCGCGTGTGCGTACGTACGGAATACTGTCTCTACGCCGTGGTGTAATCTATTTTCCACCACCACCTTACATGGATGGGTATAATGGTGTAAAGAATAACTATACATAGTTATTACAAAATCATATTGATTCTGATATATTGTATAATCCACTCCAATTCAATTCAATATTTATGGAAATGATATCATCGCTCGTGCGTACGTACGAACTACCGTCTCCACGACGCGATGAGATTCATTCTCCATGTTAACCATTTAAGAATGATTATAAAGTATATATAAGAAATAATAATGAAATATAGGAAATTACAAAGCTACTGAATTTATGTATATATATATATGTATGTCATCTACTTACTTCCATTCAAGACAATAAGGAAAGGAAAACAGCGTTCATGCGTACGTACGGACTACCGTCTCCATGAACGGTGTTTTTCATTTCATTTATCTATCTATTATATATATATATACTGAATATATATGATATACAAATCATATTTTATATTCTGGAAGTAAGTAAATCATGATATAAGTAATAATAATGTCAAGAAGAACAAGTCAAAACACCTACGATAAATGAAACGATTTTACCCAAAACGCTTCTTTAACATGGAATTTACAAAAGAACGGGTAATATAATGTCATAAGTGTACCATATATGATATCATAACAATGAATATGATTCTGTAATAAGTAAATGACATTATTTAAATCATTATACAGGAGGTTCAGACACTTACGAAGCAAATCAGACCTAAGTTAAGGGAAATATCACAATCTCATTTTTATCCGAGATTGTTTATACTTTGGTATTTACTGGGGTTTATTTTATCATCCACATCCATGTTCCCTCAATATGTAATATTATTTCCATCCACTTAAAATAGTTTAAATCCAATTTGACCCTTCGGTGAGGTTTTAGTAAAGAATATGAAAGGAATATTTTGCCATTTTTTTCGTACGAGGTACTTTTTGACTTTTCCGACAAAAGTACGAAATAATTTTTTTTTAACTTATACGGCATGAATGGATTTGTAAAACATTATTTCCAAGAAGCTTCCTTTACAAGTTTTCAAGTTTATTTTTAATCAGATTCTTTTATTTTAAAGTTGTATGACATGTTATGAAAGGAAAAATGTTTTTGAAGAAGAAAGGATATTTTCCTCAAGAATGGAGTTCAAGTGTTTTATCAATATTATTTTCCATCTAAGATAATAAAGGGTTCTGTTTTTATCCATATTATTACATTGATTTGATCATGTTGTTATGGAATTATTTTTATGAATTCCTTTATCTTATATGAATTGATTTATGATGTCATGATGTTTCAAGAATCTCATTTTTGTATTACATGGGTTATGCAATGATGTATGATTTATGATTATGTGGCACACATAAGAAAGGATTCATTATAAGATGGGTGGGACCTATATCTCCCTCCAATGCATTGGGTAATGATTTTATATCTCATGAGATAGACAGGGCTGGAATGGTAGGTTATACCGATTCAGTGAAACAGGACTGAAACGAGGGTTACTCGATTCAGAAAGGGACTTTGTCCACTAAGATAGTCTTGGCAATGAGTCTTGACTAACAAGAAATGATTCTCTATGATTATGTGTGAATGCCACAAAGTTTCATGTTTTATGTTATGATTATTGTGATTACATTTCACTGCGATGATTTACCCCATGTTATGAAATTATGATCTCTTTTGCAGGTTAAGATTTCCAAAAGTTATATGCTTATGTATATGATGTGATTGATATTTCTTTTGTTTACCCTTACTGAGCATTTGAGCGCACCCTTTTATGTTTTCTTTTCCCCAGGATATAAAGAAAGGTTTTAGGTAAAAAAAGGAAGATCTTTATGGGAGATTTTGAAGATCTTTCACCACGATTAGATGATTATATTCTGAGTTTCCAAAGACACTAAACTATTACGATCCTTGTGTGTGTGTTTTTTGTTATGTACTAAGTATTCCGCAAATGTAATGTAATGTTCATGTACATCAAGCTTCGGGTCTCTACAATGAACCTATAGGATAACAACTTCATTAACTAGTATCATTCCCATAACCTAGGGTGGATACATTGAATAAACCACCTGGAAGTAGAACAAATCATCACACATTTGAAAAGATAAAATAGAATGTGTCATATCCAACATCTACAAAGACTATCTACTTGTATACTTCATTCCATCAATATATAATGAAATAAAACTAACCCAAAAAATATAGCCCACATTTTATGGGGACCTCAAATATGGATTCACATAACATATCTGTACTCTGATGATGAATACACCTCTGAGTATGAGTTCTCCATGCCTACCCGATGATCTAGAGGTCGATGATGATGAAGTTGAGTTTATGTTGGATTCTATGGGCATGGAAGAACTGAATATTATGTTCACATACATTAAGAATCATTAAATGTTTTTGAAACACAATAGAAAGTGCTTCATCAAGACTAAAATAATCATGTATATTTATCTTATACCTTTAGTAATAATTCAATCCCAATCATTTTAAATTACCAACTTGTAGGAATGTGACTATCTAATCAGACTAGACAAAGAGGAAGGCCATTATGACCTAAACCTCTTTAAATAGATTCTCCCTACATCTCTTAGCATGAATGGGTCCAAACTAACTATAATCCATCATGTCCTAACCAAGTGATAAAGAGAGACAAAAATTTGGGAAATATAGAACTATGGGAAAAAAGATGAAATCCCAAAATAGTCAATGATTGTCCCATCCAAAAACTAAATCATCATTTCTCTCTGAAATTCAAAATAAATTTGTGAGGCACTAGTTTTGGCCCCCCAGTTTCCACAAGATTTTGAGATAGATTATTTTTTAGATGAGGATTACTTATTGGAGAATATACAATCATAATATCATTCCAGTATCTTGTTCATAGAATATGACACAATATAATTCATTTGGGGACATATCACACCCCTATATGTTTTTGTAAAATTTTATGATGGAGAGTTCCAATTGTATTTGGTTGAAAAGGGTTTCAGGGTCATCATTATCCTTATCTGGACCCTTAGACACATGGTATATTGCAAGGGGGAAATTTCATCTATGAATATTAATATTCATGTTTAAGACATGTTTGAGAAAATGACTATCAGAAATATCATGATAATGGCTCAGTTTCGGAGATCTTACATATAATTTTGAGCTCATGGTTATAAATTAGAACACATCATAAAATAACCTAATAGGAAGAGCTTGTATTTACAGCTATGTGGATGTACCTTTAAAATTGCATCATTTATTGAAATGTCCAATCAATGGAAAGGTATAAAATGTACATTGGGACAACCCCCCTTAGAGTAATAAGAAGATATATATGTTAGGAATAATTATATAATAGGGAAGGAAAACAATCCATGGTGGATGTTGATATTATTGATCTTATACACAATGCATTGTAACCACCCATGAGAATCCCTCGAAAATACTAATTTTTTATTAGATGGTGCTGGTAAACTTTATCAAGGAAATAAACTCAATCCCACCATGTTTTTGGGAACTATAATATTCATTGGACCATGTACTTCTAATGGAGAATATTTCACCTAATGTCAAATCATTAAATGATATTGAGACTAATTATTTATCAGGATTTTAGAATCCCTTTTCAAAATTATAAAATATTATATTTTATAATACATTCCATGTAAGATAGGTTTTATATTCATCACTTTCCACTGATTATAGTGTAAAAAAAGAAAATAACGCCGTATATCTTTTTTCTTAAACATATTGCAGTTGATTATATCAGGGTTTCTTCTTATATCCTGTCTCATCACAATGGGTATGGATATTACAATATATTATCCACAATATATGATTATGCTTCCACAAATATAGATATTTAATAATAAAAATAACACCTTAGGAAAAATCCTACTACATTTGAGGAAGATTTACGAACCACCATCAACAAGCTATGTCAGGTGAATTTGGGAAACACAAAGACTTGTGACCAATTCTTACTAGTTTCACTATAAATACCAATGATCAAGAGATATTCATATCTTTAATAAAGAAGAATCAATACATGTATACTTAAAATAACATATATGTTCCTAGGATAAACCCAAATGGGGATACTCATCTCCAAGACATACCCAATGACAATGGAGGTAACAAGAATGCCTACAAAAGAATTTACCCCACATGTGTTAGTAATGTAGAATTTTAATTTGAAAAATTTATCAAAGATAGTGTTTTCTAAGAGGTTTAGTAAAAAAATTGTATTCCAACATCATCCCATTCAATTAAAAAAATAGGTAGATTAGGGTCTTAATTTATTTTTCTGACCACAATAGAAATTTCCAATAAGATGATTTTTCATTATAAAAAATTGATCATTTTATTTATGCAACCATTTTATTCCTTGACTATTAATTTATATATAGGTATTCATGGTAAAATAAAATAAATAAGGATTCTGGAAGATGTTGAAAACACCATATTTATAGAACCTCATGGGATCATTTTTTTCCAAGTCATTCACATTATATTAAATAACTTTAGCTCTAATTACCAAACCACCAGGATCAATATTTTTAAACCCTTCTTGGAACGAATCATGGAATGTTATGTTAATGTATTGGTAGTCAAATATGGATGGGGTTGTTATCACATCACAAATATTCAATAAATATTTTATCAAATATGCGAATCAATATTTGAAGATAAATCCCCTAATGTGTGATTTTGGGGTAACATCATAGAAATTCCACATCATTGTGGTATCCCATTGTAGAATCGTGGAAAAACTGGAAATGGATTTTGCAATCCATAAAATATAACTCCCATAGAATCTTATTGAATCTAGGGGTATCCAAGGGTACGACACTTATATTCGATGCCTAATAGTCAACCTAGCTAATGAATATCTCCCCTTTACTAAATTAATGATTAAGGGAGTCAACAATAAATGGGATAATAATGCTCAATAATCTTTCAAGAATCTCAAGAAGTAACTATTACATCCACTAGTATTGATGCTACTGGTAAAAGTAAATTCAATTATACTATATTTGGCCTCCACGGAATGATCTCATGGTGCTATCCTAGCATATATATATGACATAAGGAATAAAAATAGCATCTACTATCTCAGTAAAACAATTATGGATACTGGGAATCAAAATAATGATATCAAAAATAATATACATTCACTCATAATTGTTGGGAAAATGTTTTGGAATTTCATGCATCCTTAAAAGTATATCTATTCATTCATATTGACCCCCTCAAGTTCATTTTTTTATTTCATATACTGATTTGGTTTTTATCCTAATGGGATGTTATTCTCCAATAGTAGGAACTCCAATTTATGTCATATAAGTATGATAAAGGGTAAGACCTATATTATTTCTTTGAGGAACATCTCTCCTCTGAGTGCACACAAGTGGACACAAAACTTCAATATGATGAAATTTCAAATGCCCATGACACTCCTGAAACACTGGTGATTTATTTTTATAGGGCTCTAAAAAATATAATTGAAAATAGTATGGAATACCCTAATATCAATTTTTATGGCTTAGTTACTATGTTTTTTCAAAAAATAATGTTTCCATTCTCTATTCTTTCTTAATTTCTAAAGGCTACACTAATAATGAGCCAGAATAGAAATCATTCCTTACCATCTTGGAACTAGCCTTATTTTTAAAAAATACTACCTATATATAAAACAAGGACTCATATTTAGTAATCCTACAGATCAATGGTTATTATTCAATAAGTAATGAATAATTGGACGATATCACTGAATATGTTGTAGGATTGATGTAATAATCACATTTAACCAACACAAAATTATGTCACTTGACCATAAAATATTTGGGTAAAAAAATAGAAAATGCATCAGTAGTCCAGGACGGTCCTGATTAGAATGAATTTTTGTTCACATCACACATAAAATGGTTGTATCAATTGTCATTATCTATAACATCAAGGAAATAAATTTGACTAGCTCTACCATAGAGAATGAAGAGATTATATTCTCCTATAAAAGGATGGAACCCACAATATATTACCTCTAAAATATGAACCTCTAGTAAAATCAATCTAAAAGGTAATGATATGATATCAAGAAGAAAATTTAATAATTAGCGATGGGAAAAATGACAAGAAAACACCCAATAAATGAGTAATCTATAATTTTTTATTTTGATACATTCCATAAAGAGTGATTCCTTCCACCATAGAAGAAGTCTATGAAGGATTCTAAGAGACTCACCAGTATAGAACCAGGCTCTCCCCCTAAATCAAAATTCATGGTTAATATTAGAAAAAAAACAATTCAAGATAGTTTGGAAGTCACTATGATGTTTCAAACATGTTAGATTGAGGAAAAAATCATCAATTAACCCCTATAGTTACTACATACAACTATGTAATCATAGTAGTTTTCTATATGGGGAATTGAAATTGTAGGACTATATACCCCTTCTATTGTTAACTAGTTTATGTATATCTATACATATTCCAACTTATTTTTCCAAATGGAAAGCTGATGCAACCCACAATGAAGTTCGGGTGAAGAGTATCATCAATTTAACAAAGTCCATTATTATCACTAGAATTTTTATCCACCACAATATACTAAATAAAAATTTCACTAAATTATGTTATTCCAAGTAAATGAAATTGTATTAATAATATCACATTGAGTCCAACCATTAACTCCACTATCATGTAGTGATATCCTCATGTGGAATATTTTCGGTGGTAATCCCCCAAATCCTCATAAAGTGGGTTCTTCCATTCGTATTCTATGCATCACATGAAAGTGAACTAGTCACCATCATCCTCCTCTTTCAACCACATTCAATCACAAGTGTTTGAAAACAACATATTCTATAGTACATCATATAGTACATATTCATAAATTCAATACCATCTTCACTTATTTATATGTTTGTATAATTGTACTTATTGGGATACCAAAACCACAATGTAACACCCATAGGGTTTGTTGTTTTCACATGGAGTTGGTAAACCTACATTGGAGATTCTCTTCATTTTTTGATTCCATGTTTTTGTGTTTCGTTTGTTTTACCTTCCATAAAACATACAATAAACCTAAGGTTTTGTTAGTTTGTAGTGATTATTAAATAAATATCTCATACATACCATGAATTTCCTCGAATTACATTACCGTGAATTAGTTTTAATGTTATTGCAATGAAAAAAATCCTTTCATGAATATTCACCTCAATAATCATATCTGGTAATTCCAAATTTCTCTATATCTATACTACACATTCCATGAAGGTAAAATTAAGGTTATCAGGTAGGTACATTAATTACTTTTCAAATTGAATAATTTTATTTTTATATTTTACTCATATATATATAAACCCTAAATTCATATATTTTATTAATTAAAATAACTATTGAACTGAAAAAATGAAGTATTTGAGGTGTTCATGAATGGTAAACATTCCTACCACAAGAAAAGATTAGTTACAAGGTCTTATACTGACCATTCATGATGTAAATGTCAATATACCAACCGCACAACAAATGTGTCAAATTTTCGTCATATTGAATTCATATCTAAATCATCACATGATATGTTTATCACATTTCTTATTTCTTAGGAAATTTATAATTTGTATTACACTTTGGTTTAACATGTCTTATATATTTTTTAATAACTTCAAGATTATTATTTTTTTGTAATATTAAATAACATTGTAAATTAATTGTAATTTATAGTTACTTTTTGTAAATTATTTAATGGATAAAATATCATGATATCTATTATTGAAATAATAATTTTCATTCAAAATATCATATTCCCCATTTTATGTATAATTTTAAATATAATGTTTTTAAGATTTTAAAATGTATTTTTTAATATTTAATCATTTGAATAATTATCAATTATGGTAATGATAGTCTTCGAAAAATTTGTGAATTTTTTCTCGATGAATATAAAGAGTGTGAAATCCTAGAAAGGTAGTTCAGATATCAAAAAACCAATATTATATAATATGTATATTATTTTTTGAATGTGGAGATCTATTAATGACCAATTCTGAATTACATGTTAATTAAATGATATCAAAGGAGTTAATGACTCAAAATTAATATCCGCAATGCAGATCAAAATTTTCATTAAAATAATATTGATGATTTTTATTCAAGGGGGATTGATGACGATTTATATGATCATTTTCAGAGAAAATTTAAATGTAAATTACAAATTAGGAAGTTCTAAATTAATAAAATGACTAGTGTACCATCAATTAAATCATGCAAGAATCTATAATTTTTATTATAAATTACTGATGTGATTAAAATATTGATTTATATCGACTTCAATCATACTCTTCTTGATTGTTTTCAATTTTGTTGTATTATCATTGTATTTAATTCTATACTTTTTTTGTTACCTAGAGATAATTTGATATTTTACTGTGTAAACCATGTCAAATGGTTTATTCATTCAATAGAAAAGGATTATTAGTTTATGACTCCCAAACAAATTTCTGGTGGGTGGTTACTCATATTAAAATATTGTTGGTGTTATACCAATAGTTTAGAAATAGGTATATATGTTGTATTCAGATTGTCACTCCCTATAAAAATTGAAGAATTATTGAACATATATTCTCTAACTATGAATATAATATTGAATTGTAGTAAATGATCATTGAGATATGAACCACTATTAGAATATAAGATAATATTAGTTTTTATTTATGATTCACAATTAACATCATTTAACACACTAAGAATCAAACTCAATTGAATAAATTATAAAAGTTCAATTTACACCCATCTAGTCAATATTTCCATATAATTAGTCCAAAAAATATTCATTAGAGAATGGGTATTTTTAGGTAATTTGATATAAATATTTTAGTATCCATTTGGAACTAACCATTATCTAATACATAATATTTTAAGGAAACAATCGACTGATTTCTTATAGAATGTATAGAATTTGAGATTATAAATCCTTTAATACCACCTCACTAAAATGGATGTGAAAATATTGACTAGAAGGATTAGATGGATTTACATATAAAAATATAGATTTTAAATTATTGAATATTTTATCAAAACCTTATCGACTGAGTGGTGTTTATTTTGAAACATTAATTAGTATTGATTCAATAAAATGTTTCTTAAATTCTTAAGTTTTCAATAATCCATATATTTCATTATGTATGGATATGTAATTTTAAATTTCATCAAGTAAAAAATCATTTAGGAACAAGAAGACTTTAAAATTCAGTCATCAGGGAAATCAAACGTTATAGGGAAACAGGTTTTAAATTCATTGATATGAGTTTCAAAAAAAACCGAATGACCAGTCAAAAGAGAATCAACATGATATAAAACATATTTACTGTGATTTTGAATAGAAATTTTCACCAAAAATATACCATGAAAAATGAATATAATATTTAAAAAACCATTAAATAAATATATAAAATATGGCTCTAAAAGATGGTTTCAATTTAAGAGAATTAGGATTTAACAGAGTATTCAGTGGATGACCTGATAAAATTACATCTTCAATAAAATGTGAAAATAAGAATGAAAATGAAAATTATCATGAAAATAGGAAATTTATATAATTTAAATCTAATATAAATATTATTTCTTTTTTCAAGAATTTTATGTTACATCAATGTGAGAAAAATAAAAATGAAAATTATACCAAATATGTCTATAAGTATATGAAAGGAATGGATGAATTGAATAATCATCCCACAATGGTTCATCCAAACGAAGATATAAATCGAAGTAAATAGGTAAAATTAGTAAATATGATGTTTCCAAATTATAATTATATTAGTGTAGAAGAACGTGATATATATGAAATCATGCTTTTAAAATTTAAAATATGATATAAATGATATGTCATTCATGTAAGATTAAAAAGAATAATATCATGTGGGGAAGAGAAGTTAAAAGTTGTTTTGAACCAGTAGTGATAGTTCAGAGAGTTAAAATAAATCATCAAATAATGTTTTCTGAAAAAAACAAATAATTTGGTAAATAGTTATTGTAATTAAATTTCTGATTATGAGTGTAAAATTTAAAATTATGTAAAATAATTAACAAAAAATGAACTTTTTTAAATTGATATTTAGAGAATGTTTGTAATGTATAGAGAATTATAATGAGAATATAATAATGTTAATGAAGAAAAAAGGACAATGATTCTGAACTAATCATGTTAACTGATAGGAATGAAGGAATGAAAATTTTCATCTCCAAAACTAAGGATGTTCATTTCCTAATTTTTAAAATAGTGTGTAATTATTTAGAAAAAATTGAAGCTTGATATAATAATATTATTAAAAAATATGTCAAAAAAATATATGATCTTGTTTTATTGGGAAAATTCATTATTATATGGGAGCTATTCAAAATAGAATAATAGTATTCAAAATGAAAAAACTATAATAAAATAAAACCTATTAGTTTTTGTTCAATTTAATGAAAATTATGTTAATATGATGGAATTTTGGAAAAAAATATAATAAAGAAAAATTAGAATTTTATATAATATAATATTTTTTATTTATTTAAATTTTTTATTCAAACCATTAAAGTAAATGTCTCAAATTTTATTTGATTTAAATGTAATATGAAATAGAATTATGATAATGAAATTTATTTAAATTTTCTTCCCTCACATAGAAACAACATGAATATTATTTCTATGAATATATCTTCTATTTTACCCTATAAAAAATTTCATAAATATGAATGGGTTCCTAATATTTTTATAACTAATCCATGTAGATGTAAAATATATTGAGTATCAAAAAAACTATCAGTTGAAGATGTTTTATAATAAACCTTAGAAATGTTTTTTGGACATCAATCGAATTTTTTACTGTTTCATTGATTGGTTTGATGGTATGTGTAATTTATAATTTATATTATGATGCTATTATAATTTCAGTATTTTAGGAATATACCATATATTTTGTTTGTTTTAAATTTTTGGAATGTAAGCAAGTAATAAACGTTTTTTTTTACAAATATTTGTTTTATATATACTAATTATATGAATATGTTTTAAAAAAAATTTACATTTCTTTATAAAAAATGAATTCAGTGATAGTTACCCATTATATATTATATTGGTCAATATACTTGTTTTTTAATTGTAAAAAGGTTCATAAAATCTTAGTATATGAAGAGATCATATTTGATTAGCCTCTTTCGAGTACATTTTGAAAAATTCATTATTTTTTATGAATGAACTCATGTATTTTTTATTATATTAAAATAACATGATTTTAGGATTTATTAATGGGATGTTTAAAATGATAAATCAGTTAACCACATACTCTTTTAACAGTTTTTTTCACAAACCCACCATCCAATGATACCCCTCCGGGGTAGGCTATGAAGAAAGGGAGATAATGACCCCCTAAGTCTCACCTTCAATAGGCCCCACATTGGAGACTAGAACAAAGGGTATAAAAATATCATTATATTATAGGCATTACCCTTTTTATATAAACAAAACTGGGAGATGAGATGATTCATCTAAAAACAAATAAGTGATATGAATATAAGAAAACAAAGAAATAGCCCAAAATGCATGTGTAAATAAAACTAATATAAGTAAAAGACTTCAAATTAAATACCCAAAAAATTGATAATGAAACAACATAGTAGAAATAAAATTTTTTGAGATATTAATGCCTAACATGATTCACGAAATCCTCATGGAAACCTTAAAATACTTTTATATACAAAGGTTGAGCGTAAAAGTATACTTAGTAGGAAAATCAAAGTATCTCATGTATGTGTGAAAGTAGCCTACTAATTTTCCTATACGAAAACTGTGGAACAAAACAACACCTATCAAGTTATACTAACCATACCAATATCACCACGGCATGCTCACCAAGTATAAAAATGAAGGTAATATAATTTAAATTAAAGTGCATCGATGATAGGGTGCCCTAAAACTGTTTCTCATTGAAATGTCGTGCTCTAACAATGTTATACATAATGGTTATCTGATTCATTCTACATTCCACATCACATCTCACCCACCCAAACCTGGGGCTTACAACACAATGCATCCATACACACTAGGTCCTCAAAACACATCTTGCCTACACAAAAGTAGGACTTACAAAACATCCCCCCACCATCACCTAGTCCTAAAAACAACATCCCACCCACCCACACATGGTCTTCAAAACATAGTGAATCTCGTCAAATAAAATATCATTCCAATGAGACCTAGTAAACCACATCACAACTCATCTTGGAGACACCTAGGACACAATCCACCTCACTCGAAAACACATGGTCAATCACAACTCACGAAAAGAAACATAATCCATGAAAACCACTATATATTCCCAAAAAAAAACCATGGTCCATCATATCATAAAACATACATATCTTTCTTATAATAGAGTGAGAGAAAAAAAGTGGAAAACCCACCGTCATTACTCTTCGCCAGATGATGGAAAAAACACCCCCACCTTAATATGTTGGGGTTTGGCACATAGTGATCAATGTGGGTGGGGTGTGTATAGAAAACCTAATAATTTTCTTTGAATACACTCATATATGGAAAATCACACAATCCCAACCAATTTGTTTACAAAAAATTAAACTACTCACATCATCGTCACTTTTGAAGAAACTTATAAATGAATTTATTAGTATCTACAATAGTCATATTAGGAAGTAAATATCCTTGACATGTGCCTTAATATTTTTGTCAATTTAACACCCATTCATTTCATTATTGAGATTCAACCACCTTTAATCCCACAATAAATAAAAAAATTATTTTTTATGACTTCTCATCCCATTAACCAAACTAACCGATGCCAGTTCAAAAATTATTAAACAATTATTTATTCACTGTATCACTACTATGAACCTATCACAAGACAACCACATTTCACAACTAGTAAAATAGACCATTGCCTTACCTTCTCAAGGGAATATCCAATCATCCTCAACCTAAGTACCCCACAATAATTTCCAAACAAAAACAACCTCACCAGCCCACAAGTAGGTCCAAACAGCCAAATCCTCACTGCCCCATAAGAATGACCAAAAAACCACATCCATGTCCCCCTATAGGAACTAGTAAATGAACCATCTGCCCCACATTCCCCAACCTCACACCACCATACCACAAGCATATCCAAATAAAAATCAAAGTACATCGGGATAAATTTTTAAATATTTAAAATGAGGGGATTTTTATCATAATCCACTTTTTTTGGGGTGTTATCACAAAAACCAAAATCAAGGGGAAACCATTTCCTTGTCCATTTATTCATGGTTTTCCAATTTCCATTTTACATTGAGACAAAACAATAAAAACCAAAACAAAAATCACATCAGACATATCCATTGGAAAAATGACTACCAATAGACATAATTTCTTATGGGGAGTTTAGACCATAGAATTTATTACATCAAAAACAATATTGAGCTCTAAAAATATACGTTTCAAACCACATTACAAATTTTAATTCCATTTATCAAATTATATATCTTTAATTAATGCTTCTTAACCATAAAAAATATATTATAAAAAGAAACACCCATCTTGCTTGATGAAAAAATAAAGAGTTACTGCAGGAATCATACCTCAAGGAAGCTTTCCACATCGCAAGGCTATGAAGAATGCATGAAAACCTCCTCTTCACCATGAGGTACCATAGATCAACCAAAAATACATCCAAAACCCATAAAAGGTATCCCAAATAAAAGTATAAACAAATAAAACAATGCCATAGCGGATATTAAAGAGAATAGTGGAAGAAAACCAATAATCAATGGGAAAAGAGCATACCACAGATCAACCGCAGACCACTGAGGAACAACCATCAGATTCGATGGATCAAAGAGGGGGGATAAATCTCTAATAACACCCTGGTGTGCCTAGGATTACCCAAAACATGACGAAGAAAAAATATTGGCTGATTGTGTAAAGACCCGAAGCCTGACATACATGGATATTACATTACATTTGCGGAATACTTAGTACATAACAAAAACACACACACAAGGATCGTAATAGTTTAGTGTCTTTGGAAACTCGGAACGTAATATTCTAATCGTGGTGAAAGATCTTCAATATCTCCCAAAAATATCTTCCTTTTTTTTACCTAAAACTTTTCTTTATATCCTGGGGAAAAGAAAACATAAAAGGGTGAGCTCAAATGCTCAGTAAGGGTAAACAAAAGAAAAATCAATCACATCATATTCATAAGAACATAACTTTTGGAAATCTTATCCTGCAAAAGAGAGCATAATTTCATAACATGGGATGAATAATAGTAGTGAAATGAAATCCCAATAATCATAACATAAAACATGAAACTTTGTGGCATACACACATAATCATAGATAATAATTTCTTGTTAGTCAAGACTCATTGTCATGACTATCTTAGTGGACAAAGTCCCTTTCTGAATCGAGCAACCCTCGTTTCAGTCCTGTTTCACTGAACCGGTATAACCTACCATTCCAGCCATGTCTATCTCATGAGATATAAAATCTTTACCCAATGCATTGGAGGGAGATATAGGTCCCACCCATCTCATAATGATACCATTCTTATGTGTGCCACAAAATCATAAAACATACATCATAGCATAACCCATGTAATAAAAATGGAATTCTTAAATAACATGACATCATAAAACAATTCATATAAGATAAAGGAATTCATAAAAATATTTCCATCACAACATAATCAAATCCATGTAATAATAGGGATAATAACAGAACCCTTTTATTATCTTAGATGGAAAATAATTTTGATAAAATACTTTAACTCCATTCTTGAGGAAAATATCCTTTCTTCTTCAAAAACTCTTTTCCTTTCTTAACATGTAATACAATTTTAAACTAGAAGAAGTTGATTAAAAATAAACATGAAAACTTGTAATGAATTATTCTTGGAAATAATGTTTTAAAAATCCATTCATGCCGTATAAGTTAAAAAAACATTCTTTGTACTTTTGTCAGAAAAGTCAAAAAAGTACCTCATACGAAAAACAACAAAAGATTCCTTTCATATCTTTTACTAAAATCTCACCGAAGGGTAAAATTGGTTATAAACTATTGTATAGGGATATAAATATTACATATTGAGTAAGCATGGATGTGGATGATAAAATACACCCCATTAAATTTCAATGTTTAAACAATCTCGGATAAAAATGAGATTGTGATATTTCCCTTACCTTAGGTCCGACTTGCTTTGTAAGTGTCCGAACCTCCTGTATAATGATTTAAATCATGTTATTGACTTATTCCAGAATCATATTAATTGTTATTATATCATATATGATCCACTTATGACTTTATATTACCCGTTCTTTTGTAAATTCATGTTAAAGTAGCGATTTGGGTAAAATCGTCTCATTTGTCGTTCGTGTTTTTAACTTGTAATTATTCATATGATTACTTAGATCGTGATTACTTAATTCCAGAATATAAAACATGATTTATATATATATATTCAGAATATACATATATAATAAATCAGTAAATGGAAAGAAATACACCGTTCATGGAGACGGTAGTCCGTACGTACGAATGAACGTTATTTTCGTTTCCTTATTGAATTGAATGGAATTAAGTAGATGAAATACATATAAATAATTCCAGTATCATTATTATGTCATATATTTTATTAGTACTTATTTTATATACTTTATAGTCATTCATGAATGGTTAATCATTGAGAATGAATCTCATCGCGTCGTGGAGACGGTAGTCCGTACGTACGCACGAGCGATGATATCATTCCCATGGTCGTGGAGTTGTGTTGAAGTGTATGTATACTATTTCAGTATCAATATAACTTTATAATAATCATGTATAGTTACTCATTAAACCATTATACCCATCCAATTAACGTGGTGGCAGAAAATAGATTACACCACGGCGTGGAGACGGTATTCCGTATGTCCGCACGCACGGTGATTTCCTTTTTCCGTAGGATGGATAGAAGGTTAATTAGAGTTGTTTCATATTTATAATAACATATCAGTATTTAAGTAATACTGATGTTATTACTCTATCATTAAACAACTAAATAAGAATATGTTGAAGAAGAAAAAATTTGAAAAGATCGGTAATGGATATTACCTCTTCTTTGAAATGCCTCTTTGAATCCTCCACTTAGGGAACTAAGATTGGTCTTTTAAGAAGACCAGAACCTCTAGGATTATTCTAGGGAAGTGGATAAGGGATTTTGGCAGAGGTTGGCCAAGCTTGAGTGCTCAAATTGGTGTGAGGAGGAAGGGGGAGGAGGTGTCCTTTTATAAGGGAGGAGAGGGGCACCTTAGGAATATCTCAAAATATTATTTTATATTAAAGTCAAAATCGGTTTATAATGGTTCCAAAGGGTTTTATTTCAAAGCTAAAGTGGGGATGGGTCGAAATCCTATCAAGCAATAGGATTTAGACAAGTTTATGTTATTATTTTAACCTTATCAATTAGATTTAACTCTAAGTTAAATAATTTAACTTTTACCGTGTCTTTTTGTTTTCTTACACTATATGGTTAATAAACTTAATATAACATGGAAAACGAACCCCAAATTGTTTATTATTAATATATATATCCTTATCTAAGTAATTTGGCCGAAAAATAGTTTTTTAGGAATACAATAACAATTAATTATATAATATTTTATTTAAAAACTATTTTGTATCAATTTTGACACTATTTGATATATTATTTTTCTGAAAGTCATAACAGAATTATATGTTCAAAACAAGTTGATTAAATAAACACTAATATATCATAGTAACCTAGAAAATTAATGGAATTCATAAAAAGTCTCAAATTACATTTATTTTGGTGTTTATAACATCAATTATGTCAATATTTCATTAATAAGATAATTACTGAATCATATTTGTGACATGAATAAATTAAATTATTTGACGTCTAAAAATTACAAATAAAATACCATTATGTAGGAAATCGTTTTATCTTTCTAATGAATATTTACAATCGAATTTATCTTATGTACAACCCTATATTAAAAATGTTTTAGTAAATGTAATTTGATTTTAACTCTTTTAACTCTTCTTTGAATTAAATAATAATAAATGTCCTAATCTAATCCAAGTGGGCCTAAATGATAATATTTTACACTTAAGGTTGTTTTGGATCGAGATACACTTGTCCAATAGAATTAGGACAAGTGTTAGGGTAATATTAATATCATTCTTACCCTTAATTACCCTATTTACTTTTAACCGTGGTAAATAAAAGAAAAAAGTTACTGTTCACAAAAAATTATTTTCATATCACTGAACCACATTTTACTTACTGACATCAACCGTGTCTCTCAGATTTTTGAAATTCCATTCACAGAAGCGGTAAAATTGTGTTTTATGAAAAATTCAGTTTTTTAACTACCACTTAGTAGTTTCACTATTCATTAAAAATTGATGTTTTTCAGAACAATGCCAAAATTTCATCCTAAGCTATATTTCATATTCCAAATTCAAAAATGAAGTCTATTTTACTAAATTCATAACATAGAAGTTGCATTAATTAATTTTATAATTAAATCCCGCTGTTAAAACAAATAGCGTGTTTTTAAGAAACAATATCTATCAAAAGATTGACACTTGATTATGTCTGGTTTAAATGTGAAATTACATCTAATGACCAACATTGTATTAAATGGTAAAAATATATTCTAAATATACTTTAAAACCACTCAAATTAATAATTTATCACTATTAATTATTTCGATTAAAAATGTTTTTTTAATTATAATTTAGTAATTTTCACTATTCATCAGAATATGAAAGTTATCCGAAAAGTACCAAAATTTCACCTTAGGCTAAATTCGATACTCCGAATCCAAAAATGAAGTCCATTTTGAGAGATAAAATTTCTAAAATTTTAAAAGGTGGTTATTACTATTCATAACGGCTAGTTATAATAATATTTTAATAGAATATCGTTGTTTAGTGAAACTCGGTATTGCATACTACACACGCTATCGAAGAAGGTCGCGATTGCGTGTACTGCAAGGCAAGTCAAAGATGCGTGTTGTGAAAAATTCGTTTGGTGTAGCGTACAACACAAGACATTAATAAAATTAAAAAGAATATTTTTCATAAAATCTCAGGCTGTTACATTCTACCCCCCTTAAAATGAATTTCGCCCTCGAAATTCGTCGGGGTTATAAATGGTTTACTATTCGAAAGTTTCTTTAATAGAAACCCACATCGTAAAAAGGAATATCAAAACCAATCTTTAAAAACAAAAGTATGAAACGTAACGGTTACCCAAATAAACTAATCACTGGGTTTCCACATAGGTGAAAATATGGATATGGAAGAGAAATCTAACCATCATGTTCTGATGGAGAGTGGTAGAGAACATGGCTATGGAAAAGCCAGCATTCACAAAGGAATAAATTTGTGACGATCTAAGGTGCCATCTGATTCATCAGATATAAGATCACTAGGACAACATTTTTGGTTTTCAAGATCGTTTCCCTAAAGTTGAAGAATTAGAATAAATACTTACATTATTTTGGTACAATCTCACTGTTGTTCGTGCCTTTAAAAATTTCCACTTCATCTCTTAAATAAATGAAGTTGAATTTGTTATTCGTGATGTGTTAGAAGATCATGTGATTGAATGACGGGTCATTCCATCTATCTCAAACAAAAGGTTAGAAAAAAAGATTATATACATAAGTCGATCTATAGTGAGATTAATCATATATGGTTCCTAAAATAGACTTATACATCATATGTTATATAGCTTAATATAATAAAACTAGTTTCTACTAAACAGGGACTTCCTGTAGGCCAGTGGTAGGAGATAAAGTCCAGTCGCACTTCAGTTGTGGGTTCGATTCCCACAGCCTTGTCCGACGCGATGGGCTGTCGCCCGTCCTGCAGGTTGTCCTTTTTCTAAAACTATATTACTATAACATCCCATCAATAATATCAAAAAGCTTTTATCCTTAAACAATTCTAACTTATGTCCAACATAATCCATTCTAATCTTTAGGCTTATCCATAATACTGCAGTCCACTCTCATGATATAGTGACAACGATTACCAGAGATTTAATACTGTCGTTGATCCCCACATAAAATAAGATATGTCTTGTTGGTCACATTCCAAACATTCAAAGGCCTTAATCATGTATTCTCTTGAATACCCATTGAACCATAGTGAAAAGTTGAATGTAGTTAAAAGTTAACACCTTCCACATACCAAAATACTCAAAATTCTATATACTCAAACCATGATATCACTTAGTCCTTATATTAATCATGAGCTCATGAATACTGTTAAACATTTTGTTTTCCCGTTTTCCCTTCATTATGCGCATATCATCTTATTTCTAAAAATATCTCAATTACTTTGAATACCATATTAGACCAATACATAAATATTCCAATACTCCATGATACAATATTATTTTGGAATCCCATTACATAAACACTTAATCCTTCCACCACATCGTTGTCATATTCAACATCGCCAATAGTGATCGCATGTGACTTCCCTTTGTCCTTTGCCTTCAGTGGTTTCTCATGTTGATCATCACTAACCCTTGGACTAGGGCATTTATTAGCATAATGCCCCATTTCCTTGCACTTGAAGCATTGAAGTGTTGGTGGTGCGTTCTCTGCAGTGTTTTCTTTATTCACATCATTAGAAAACCTTTTTCCATTACTTCGACACTCAGCTGCTCGATGACCTTCTTTTCCACACTTAAAACATTTTCTAGCCCCTTTAAGACAATCTCCACCATGCTTCTTTCCACACTTTGTGCATAAGGAAACATTCATCTTCTTTTCACCATTATTCTGAGATTTCTCCTTGAACTCCATCTTTCGTTTCTTGTCAAAACCTTGAGATGGATATGTAACACCAACTTCCATTTCTACCTTGATAGCACAACGTACAATTTCTTCATAACTACAGAAGTCTCTTATAGCTAATGCCCTTCGAAGACTTGGTTTTAAGCCATTGAAAAATCGATCAACCTTACTTTCAGGTAGGTTGATAATGCCAGATGCATACCTTGCAAGTCTTGAACTCGTCCCATTCCATGGACTCAATTTCATCTCTTTGCCTTGTATTCTTGATAATATTCCACCATTGATCAGCTTCACCTTCCAAATGATATACTGCTAAGATGAATTTATCATGTTCAGAACATTGAAGAACTGAAAATATCTTTTCAGTGGTACTGATCCATTTTTCAGCAACAAGTGGATCAGAAGACCCACTGAAAGAAGGTGCACGTTGCCTCATGAAGGACTCAATAGAATATTGTTCCCTTCTCTGCTCATTTGGAAGTCCAGAATGATTCATATCTTGTGTAAGTATAGAAATAAGATTTTGAACTCCATCTCCCATAACATTTGTTTGTTCAGGAGGACAATCATTGCATTGTCCATTGCATTGATCAACACGGTTCCTTCGGGTTCCAACCATCATCTAAAACCCAAAAAGAATAGTGTGAGAGGCAAAAATCATGCTAGGGAAAACAACATAATAAAGGGGGAGTACCTTCAATATCTAACATCTTAGGTTTAATTCTATGATCGTTAGCGTAGTTCTAGTACTATAACCTATACGTATACTTAACCTTAGGGACATCCCTAGACATACCGTAGAAATATCTCTAGGGATCTCACTAACGTTTTCACATCCTAGTTTCCAAAGGTTGACTAATCCTTTTCTCTGATACCAACTGTAGAGACCTATATCTTGACATACATGGACTTTACATTACTTTTTCGGAATACTTAGTACATAACAAAAACACACACACAAGGATCGTAATAGTTTAGTTTCTTTGGAAACTCGGAACGTAATCTTCTAATCGTGGTGAAAGATCTTCAATATCTCCCATAAATATCTTCCCTTTTTTTACCTAAAACCTTTCTTTATATCCTGGGGAAAAGAAAACATAAAAGGGTGAGCTCAAATGCTCAGTAAGGGTAAACAAAAGAAAAATCAATCACATCATATTCATAAGAAGATAACTTTTGGAAATCTTCTCCTGCAAAAGAGAGCATAATTTCATAACATGGGATAAATCATAGTAGTGAAATGAAATCCCAATAATCATAACTTAAAACATGAAACTTTGTGGCATACACACATAATCATAGAGAATCATTTCTTGTTAGTCAAGACTCATTTCCATGACTATCTTAGTGGACAAAGTCCCTTTCTGAATCGAGTAACCCTCGTTTCAGTCCTGTTTCACTGAACCGGTATAACCTACCATTCCAGCCATGTCTATCTCATGAGATATAAAATCTTTACCCAATGCATTGGAGGGAGATATAGGTCCCACCCATCTCATAATGATACCATTCTTATGTGTGCTACAAAATCATAAAACATACATCATAGCATAACCCATGTAATAAAAATGGAATTCTTAAACAACATGACATCATAAAACAATTCATATAAGATAAAAGAATTCATAAAAATATTTCCATCACAACATAATCAAATCAATGTAATAATAGGGATAATAACAGAACCCTTTTATTATCTTAGATGGAAAATAATTTTGATAAAATACTTGAACTCCATTCTTGAGGAAAATATCATTTCTTCTTCAAAAACGCTTTTCCTTTCTTAACATGTAATACAACTTTAAACTAAAAGAAGTTTATTAAAAATAAACATGAAAACTTGTAAGGAATTATTCTTGGAAATAATGTTTTGAAAATCCATGCATTCCGTATATGTTAAAAAACATTCTTTGTACTTTTGTCGGAAAAGTCAAAAAAGTACCTCATACGAAAAACAACAAATGATTCCTTTCATATCTTTTACTAAAAACTCACCGAAGGGTAAAATTGGTTATAAACTATTGTATAGGGATATAAATATTACATATTTAGGAATCATGGATGTGTATGATAAAATACACCCCAGTAAATTTCAATGTATAAACAATCTCGGATAAAAATGAGATTGTGATATTTCCCTTACCTTAGGTCCGACTTGCTTTGTAAGTGTCCGAACCTCCTGTATAATGATTTAAATCATGTTATTGACTTATTCTAGAATCATATTAATTTTTATTATATCATATATGATCCACTTATGACTTTATATTACCCGTTCTTTTGTAAATTCATGTTAAAGTAGCGATTTGGGTAAAATCGCCTCATTTGTCGTTTGTGTTTTTAAATTGTAATTATTCATATGATTACATAGATTGTGATTACTTAATTCCAGAATATAAAACATGATTTATATATATATATTCAGAATATACATATATAATAAATCAGTAAATGGAAAGAAATACACCGTTCATGGAGACGGTAGTCCGTACGTACGCATGAACGCTGTTTTCGTTTCCATATTGAATTTAATGGAATTAAGTAGATGACATACATATAAATAATTCCAGTATCATTATTATGTCATATATTTCATTATTACTTATTATATATACTTTATAATCATTCATTAATGGTTAATCATTGAAATGAATCTCATCGCGTCGTGGAGACGGTAGTCCGTACGTACGCACGAGCGATGATATCATTCCCATGGTCGTGGAGTTGTGTTGAAGTGTATGTATACTATTTCAGAATCAATATCACTTTATAATAATCATGTATATTTACTCATTAACCCATTATACCCATCCAATTAAGGTGGTGGCGGAAAATAGATTACACCACGGCGTGGAGACGGTATTCCGTACGTACGCATGCGCGGTGATTTCCTTTTTCCGTAGGATGGATAGAGGGTTAATTAGAGTTTTTTCATATTTATAATAACATATCAGTATGTAAGTAATACTGATTTTATTACTTTATCATGAAACAACTATATAAGAAGATGTTGAAGAAGAAAAAAATTGAAAAGGTCGGTAATGGATATTACCTCTTCATTGAAACGCCTCTTTGAATCCTCCACTTAGGGAACTAAGATTGGTCTTTGAAGAAGACCAGGTCCTCTAGGATTATTCTAGGGAAGTGGAGAAGGGATTTTGGCAGAGGTTGGCCGTGCTTGAGTGCTCAAATTGGTGTGAGGAGGAAGGGTGAGGAGGTGTCCTTTTATAAGGGAGGAGAGGGCCACCTTAGGAATATCTCAAAATATTATTTTATATTAAAGATAAAATCGGTTTATAATGGTTCCAAAGGGTCTTATTTCGAAGCTAAAGTGGGGATGGGTCGAAATACTATCATGAAATAGGATTTAGACATGTTTATGTTATTATTTTAACCTTATCAATTAGATTTAACTCTAAGTTAAATAATTTAACTTTTACCGTGTTTTTTTGTTTTCTTACACTATATGGTTAATAAACTTACTATAACATGCCAAAAGAACCCCAAATTGTTTATTATTAATATATATATCCTTATCTAAATCATTTGGTCGAACCTTAGATTTTTAGGAATAAAATAACAATTAATTATATAATATTTTATTTAAAAACTATTTTGTGTCAATTTTGACACTATTTGATATATGATTTTTGTGAAAATCATAACAGAATTATATTTTCGAAAAACGTTTATTAAATAAACACTAATATATCATAGTAACCTATAAAATTAATGGAATTCATAAAAAGTCTCAAATTACATTTATTTTGGTGTTTATAACATCAATTATGTCAATATTTCATTAATAAGATAATTACTGCATCATCTTTGTGACATGAATAAATTAAATTATTTGATGTCTAAAAATTACAAATAAAATACCATTATGTAGGAAATCGTTTTAGCTTTCTAAGGAATATTTACAATCGAATATATCTTATGTAAAACCCTATATTAAAAATGATTTAGTAAATGTACTTTGATTTTTAACTCTTTTAACTCTTCTTTGAATTAAATAATAATAAATGTCCTAATCTAATCCAAGTGGGCCTAAATGATAATATTTTACACTTAATGTTGTTTTTGGTCGAGATAAACTTGTCCAATATAATTAGGACAAGTGTTAGGGTAATATTAATATCATTCTTACCCTTAATTATCCTATTTACTTTTAACCGTGGTAAATAAAAGTAAAAAGTTACTATTCACCAAAAATTATTTTCATCTCATTGAACCACATTTTACTTACTGACATCAACTGTGTCTCTCGGATTTTTGAGATTCCATTCACAGAAGCGGTAAAATTATCTTTTATGAAAAATTCAGTTTTTTAACTACCACTTAGTAGTTTCACTATTCATCAAAAATTGATGTTTTTCAGAACAATGCCAAAATTTCATCCTAAGCTATATTTCAGATTCCGAATTCAAAAATGAAGTCTATTTTACCAAATTCATAACATAGATGTTGCATTAATTAATTTTATAATTAAATCCTGCTGTTAAAACAAATAGCGTGTTTTTAAGAAACAATATCTATCAAAAGATTGACACTTGATTATGTCTGGTTTAAATGTGAAATTACATCTAATGACCAACATTGTATTAAATTGTAAAAATATATTCTAAATATACTTTAAAACAACTCAAATTAATAATTTATCACTATTAATTATTTCTATTAAAAAAGTTGTTTTTAATTATAATTTCGTAATTTTCACTATTCATCAGAATATGAAAGTTATCCGAAAAGTACCAAAATTTCACCTTAGGCTAAATTCGATACTCCGAATCCAAAAATGACGTCCATTTTGAGAGCTAAAACTTCTAAAATTTTAAAAGGTGGTTATTACTATTCATAACGGCTAATTATAATAATATTTTAATAGCATATCGTTGTTTAGTGAAACTCGGTATTGCGTACTACACACGCTATCGAGGAAGGTCGCGATTGCGTGTAATGCAAGGCAAGTCAAAGATGCGTGTTGTGAAAACTTAGTTTTGTGTAGCGTACAATACAAGACATTAATAAAATTAAAAAAAAATATTTTTCATAAAATCTCGGGCTGTTACAGATTGATTGAATATTCAACTGGAAAATAAATTTAACACATAACTAGATTAGGGTATTAACTGATGTGTAATCCCATTTAACCTCATGTAATCCTAGAGGTTTAGTCTCAAATGAAAAACAAATAATCTATTAGCTTTATTATTTGTTTTTTATCACCAATATATAACACAGCGTGAAATTATCAATCATGGGATGTAAAATTTGTACAAATTGTGAAACCATTTTGAAAATACATGAAAGTGAATTTCACATCATTTAATCCACTTACCTGATGTGTAATCTCCCTGCCTATAGCTTTTAGAAATTATAATTTTCTAGACTAACTATACACACCACAAAAAACCAAAACTATTAAAGTAACATACTAGAAAGGAACAAAAAATTACATCAGATACCTCTTAAATGGTTCTCTCCCTCAAGTATCCAATAAAATGCTCAAAATAAGAGGGGTCTGAAAGACCTCCTCATGATATTCCTTTAAGGGATCTCATCATACCTCAAGTGCTACCACCATCAAACATTCCAACCCAAATGACCAAAACACACTATACAACCACATCACCACAACCACAAGCCATCTACTTCCACACAACCACACAACCACACAACCACTGCAAAGCCATCTCAACCTCCACTTAGTCCAAAAAAAACCTCTACAACTAAAAAATAACACTATACCTGACACATGAAATAGAGAATCCTTTATTCCATGTCAATATATTATCCCCTATTAGCGGAACTTACTCATCTACATGGTTTTAATTGCATAATAGTTAATGTTTCTCGATTATGAATTTGGTACTACCCTTTTAATAAATCAAGAATTTATCTCACATCACATCACACACTTAGAAATTAGGGAACACACCACATTTCATAAAATAGGTTTCAAAAATTACATCAAAAATCAAAATCAAGAATGGAAGAAACCTAAAACAAATCTTGGTACCGGGAACACATCGATTTTCATTCTCCCACGCACTCTCTTCCCTGATGCCATACCTCCACACACAAAAAGAACCCATGGAATAGTATTTCATCACAACACCTTCTCCCGGTCATCTTGGATCTCTAATGGCATATCGAAACATGCCCTATGATCCTTGATTTCAATATTTTCTTATTCATTGACATGGGAGTCATCATGATAATACTGAAAATTATAAAATATGTGGAAGATTTCATGGATCCTCTCCAACTGAAGTGTAAATACCAACTAGTATGCCACCATTCTAAATCACCCCAACACCTCAAAGGAACAAACAATACTGGGAGAAAACACACTCTTTCTGCCATACCTCTACAACACACACCGAGGTGAAAATTTCAGAAACACATGATCCCCAACCTTGAACACCATGTTCCTATGACTGTTATCATCATAATAATTTTTTGTCCTACACTTATTTCATCCTCTCACGAATGAGATAAACATTCACTATCAGGCTCTAAACCAAATCGGGACCAAGAACTTATTTTTCCCCATCCTCCATCCAACACAACGTTTAATGAAACAGACTTCCATTCAAAGCATCAGGTGGGGACACACAAATATAATTGTCTCATATATTTTTAAAATCAATCTCTACCAAATTCATGTGTTTTACAAAAGATATATCAAAGTCAATGACAAACATCCGTAACATATCATTCAGTGCATGGATTGTCTATTCCATATTCCCATCAATATGACGTTGGAAATCATTGTTATGGCCTAAATGAGTTCCAAAAGAATGATAAATACCTTATAGACTTTTGAGGAAAAATTTCACACCAATCCAAAATAATGGTCCTTTGAAATCCACGAAACAGATCCACTGCATTCACATAACTCTTATCCAATTCATTAACTACGCCTGACTCCTTGATCACTATGAATTGGGCTGATTTTTTTAAACTAATCCACTAGCACCCAGGTAGCATCAAGCCCCCCGGATTTTTAGTTAACCCTATTAAAAAATCCATCAACATTGCATCCCATTTCCACTCAATAACATCCCAAAGATGCAAAAAATATCCAAGAACACAATGTTTGTCCACCACATGAAGGTAAACTAATCAACTTTCACCAAACTCATCCACTAACCAATTCATCATATGAAACCAAAATTGAAGCCTCAATCCACAGTACATTTTGTAAATTAATGGGTGTATCGCCAATGGTGATATGCAGAAAAACATCAAAAAATTCATCATGCATTACCACTAGAACAACATCCTCCCATGAAAAAACACCAGTTATCAACCATCCATCTGAAATCACCACATACAACATGTTATTGCGTCACCTATGCCTCGAAGTCTCCACACAGATACTCCACCACCTGTGACATCAAAGTATTCAACACCAAATTAAAAAAAACAAAACTCTACTGCCATCCACTCTTTCATCTACATCAAATGATTCTAACACCTCCATTTCACTCTAAGAATCTTCATAATATTGAACAACACACTTCACTAACATCTTACTCAAAGTGTGAACCACAAAACAACCCTTTCTTGATGTATAAGTGATCTCAAAATCATAATACTGATGAAACTTCTTCCACATCTACTAATACAAGTTCAAATCATGTTGTGTAAGGATATAACTGGATCTTTTGTGATTTTTGAAGACCATAAAGTACTCACTAATGAGGTAAAGTCACCATAATTTTAGTGAAAAAAACATCAGGTAGTTTCAAATCTTCGGTTGGAATGTTATGATCATGGGGAATTAACTACCTAGACCCATAAGATATCAATTCCTGCTACTACATCAGCACACATCCCAAACCCAGCTGGCAAGCGTCACAAAAATTATAGCATCCCGTCTTTTTATAACATAACTTTTCATTCCATTACACGGAACTGAGGATCTTTAAGGTTTAGTGTCTTGGAAACAAGGAACATAAAACATGAAACAAAAAAAAACATTCTTCTTAAAAACTTGAAAGGCATCTCCTCATGTTCACCATAGGCTCATTACTGCATCTCAACCTGGGGATATACATCAAAAGGAAGGGTGAGCAGAAGGCCCAGCAAGGGAAACAAGTGAATCATTTTACATATGAACTTGAGATACATCAATAAAGTCATGAAAAGAACTTTAAGGCATGAGAAAGAAAATCATGAGGCATTTCATAATAAAAATAACATTTTCCATAACTTTAAGATGTGGCTACATCATTTAACATAGACAATCATGAACATATCACCAAGGTCCATCCCCAAGGTGTCATTTGAAAATTACCAAGGTTATTCACCAAGGTATCATGAAAATTGTAATCTCTAGTGGTTACATCATTACCCAATGCATTGGAGCGCTATCAGGGTGCACCCTTAAATTTGCCTTTATTATCATGTGAGCCACATATATCATCATCAAACATTTCATAAATAACCCATATAGCATAAAATAAATGGGTTTCATTTCATAATCATAACGTTTTAAAAACTGCTTTAATGACATGATCTTTACGTCACTTTAAAACCCACAGAAAAGGAAGGTGGGTCTCATGTATGTAAATCCCAGAATTTAAAATAGACATTTTGGTGTATATGTGAATACCCCTTTATAATAAATAGCTTTGAGTATTCACTTAATAATATAAAAGAACTTTAGAAAAATAGAGAGACATTTTGAGACGGAAATTCTGCAGCATAACGGCTATGTTACGACGTTTTAGAAGACATTAAAAAGAGAGGAAAAATGGGTCAAACATTCATAAATGACCCATAAAACAGTATATGGACAGAATAAGAATGATACATGATCATGGTAATGAAATTTCAAGGACATACCATTTGAAATGAAAACATGGAAGGAAGACAAAAATTAGATTTCTCTTATGAAAGTTCGGCAGCCTAACGGCGCCACTTAAAACATCAAAATACTGAATTGAAGAGATCAAATGGGGTCTCTCATCATATGAACATAATAGTTCAGTATGATAGATATAGATATCATACCCCAACATAACAAAAAGGAACTTGAAATAATTGACATGAAAGTAGAACTTCAAAACGAGAAGGGTGAAGAACCACTTAAAAATTCGGCAGCCTAACAGCGCCACTTAAATCTTCAAAATACTGAATTGAAGAGATCAAATGGGGTATCTCATCATATGAACAAAAGAGTCCAGTATGATAGATATAGAAATCATACCCCAAAATAATAAAAAGGAACTTGAAATAATTGACATGAAAGTATAACTTCAAAACGAGAAGGGTGAAGAACCACTTAAAAATTCGCCAGCCTAACGGCGCCACTTAAAACATCAAAATACCGAATTGAAGAGATCAAATGGGGTCTCTCATCATATGAACATAAGAGTCCAGTATGATATATATAAAGGTCATACCCCAATATAACAAAAAGGAACATGAAAGACTTGAATGAAAATAGAACTTGAAAACGAGGAAGGTGAAAGGATCCCTTAAAAATTCGGCAGCCTAACGGCGCCACTTAAACATTATTAAAACGAATTGATGCGAGAAAGGGGGGGTCTCTCATCATATGAACATGAAATAGGCAGTTGGATGAATATAAAAGAACATCCTCCAACATAAGAACATGGAGTATAAAAGAAAAGACATAAAAGAGATTACTTGAAAAGAAAGAGAGAGGTCGGATCCCTTACCTTAAAATGTAACTCTTAAACCTCAATGGTTGGGACCATGAGGGCTTGGGGGCACCTTGGGAGGACTCCTTGGGAGGTAATGACACCAGATATTCGTTGGGAATGAGTGGGGAGTCGAATGGATGAGAGGAGGGCTTGGTATTTATAGGGAATGTGAGGGGACAAGGCATTAATGGCCAAGGGACACCTCACATGGGCTTTTCTCAAACCCATGTGCTATCCCTTGTCATTTATCATGGAGTTAGGCCACATGGGGCCCCCAAAACAATAATTCATCACCCTTGGCCGGCCAACCCTCAAAAGATCTCATGACATCATCATGACACCGTTATGATGTCATTAAACATACCGAAACCCTAAAACTGTATTTTTACTATTCACTGAAAAATCAACTTTCTCAGAAAAATCCCAAAATTTCACATAAACCAAATATCAATGCTATGATTTCAAAAAAGAAATCCATTTTATAAAAATAATTTTCTAACTATTTTTAATTTAATTTTTAAATAAAAACATTATTCATCGAAAATTCATTTTTTTCAGAAAAAACCCCAAAAATTACCATAACATAATATCGATGCTCTAAGTTCAAAAATATAGTCATTTTTATAAAAATAATTTTCTAATTATTTTTAATTAAATTTTTAATTAAAAAACACTATTCACCTGAAAAAACTAATACTTGAATAATAATTAATGAAACCGTTATTTAACTATTTTATTGAATCACATTACTTAATCAAGGTGCCTAGATTATTTTAAAACTTTCTTTAAGGGATATTACTAATCCATTTGGTCATAT
Organism: Viscum album; assembly: GCA_963277665.1. Lineage (NCBI taxonomy): Eukaryota > Viridiplantae > Streptophyta > Magnoliopsida > Santalales > Viscaceae > Viscum > Viscum album. Next base: position 663,289,071 of record OY728140.1, read on the forward strand.
TACTAATCCTAATCATAAAATCACTATTCATAATTTACTATTCATCAAAAATCAAGTTGATCTTATTAGACTCTAAATTTAGTACTGAACATAATTGTAGAAGACCATTTTTTGAAAATCATTACACATTTTTAATTATTTAGGGTTTACATAAACATATTTAAAATATCCTTTTTCTAAAATTCATCAAAAATATGCATACTATATTTATCCGGTCATTTCAAAATTCATAAACTTCATCATAAGAAGAAATCCAAATTTTTATTTAAAACAATGATTACACAAGGTAGTTACGGTCTCGTTACATAACCCCTTATAATACCAGCATAGGACCTAAGAGTAAGGTGTGCTAGGGTGATAGAATCTTGGGGCGGCTCAGTCAACATTGCCCGAGTAGTAATTTCTATAAGTTTGAACTTTTCACGAAGGCGATTTCGTTCCAGCTTCACATGATGAAGTTCGGCTTGGATTTGATCCAGAGCAAAGCCCAGTGGTGCTACCTCCTTCCCAAGCTCTGTTAGATGGGCTTCGATCGGTCCAAGACTACTAGGTGAGGCCATCGAATCTTCTTTCTATAATAATTAACCAAGATTACTTATATTTAGAGACAATAATCAAAACATTTTGTTCACAGCGGTCATGTTGACCGATGGTTATATAATAGTCAAAACCCACTGATCTCATTTTAATTATAATAATGTTTATCAAATAAAACATTTTTGTTGAGTATAACAATAACACATAAAATTAGGGAACAAAATTTATTTAAAAATTTCGGGTCGTTACAATCTTCCCCCCTTAAGAAATTACGTCCTCGCAATTTTAAAATTGGGTTTTGAAATTTCATTGAAAGTCCCACATCGGAAAAGGAGTCAGTAAAACTATTACTTTAAAATAAAGAAAGGGAAGTACAATGGTCACCCGAGTTAACCCACACTAGGGTTCCATGTAGGAAAACATGGACATGGAGGAAAAAACAAAGGGTCAAGTTCTGAGGGAGAGTGATAGAGAACATGATTAGGAGAAAGTTAACCATGAGAAAATCCCAAACTTATGATGTGTGTAAACGGTCTTTGATTACCTAGTAGGAAACGTAAACCAACAACATTTTTGTTTTACGTTTCTTTTCATAATTTTGAGGATTTCATTTACTACATAGAACAAAAACATAAGAAAATATACCTACCTTCAAGTAGAGTTTCATCCTTTAACAAGTCCCTACCAACACTAATCTTTTCTCCAAATGATGAGAATTCAAAAACACTTGGTCTCATTAAAAGCACAAGAATCATCTTCTATAGAATCACATAATCTACAAAAGATTAACTATCTATTTCTTCTATCTTTAAACATTATCCCAAAAACAGAAAGGTTAAGGTAAAACAACTCTTCAAAAAGAAAGAATCCCATAGGAATGGAAACTACTTTTAAATCATCAAAGTTCCATGGTACTACCCAAAGTTCATCATAGACCATTCCATAAATAACGGTCCTTAAAATTCCTCAAAACAAACCAAACTAAGATTGAAACCCAAATACAATAAGGATTTGATAACATAGTCTTCCAAAACGACTTCATTGTTCATCTCCAGACAACATCAACCACTCCTAACATCTTATAAAAAAGTAGCTAACCTAAACATATTTTACCCAAGATAGGTTAGTCATTCACATAAGTAACCTAAATTACTATAAGTTCACCTTAAATTCATCGATTCTTCAAAATATAAGTCAACCTTACTCCTCAATGAAAATACCGTAGTAATCTATTTACCTCGATCAAATATGGTTCCCAAAATAATGAACGTCTTCCAAAATAATAATCATATTTTAATCCCCTAATCATCCCTGTCATATTAATACGAAAATCGTCGCATTTCCTATCACATTGGTTGTCGGAACATGTTCTTCAATTTCCCACCATTAACTAAGAAGAGAAAGCATAATTAGGGGCTTATGTACTTAGCTAATAATCATGAAATGGAACTGAAAGCATATAAGGATAACTTGTATATAAAAGGTATACCCTAACTTGTGATCTCCTAGGTTCCCATCTAGGTTATGAATGATCATATATTCTTATGTGAACCTTTATTTTATTTTATCTTTGTTCCTTTAACAATGGTTCATACCAAGCTTATGAATTTACCAAAGCATATCCCCCGGGAGTGTCGTAACCAAGAGTGCAGCAAGGCCCGTTGTCGTGTACCAGTTCCCGTTTGAGTCTAGCTCAAAGCGGTGTTTTCGGGTTTTACCCCTATGTACATCTGTGCCAGAGCCACCTCTACCTGCTCGTATCCAGACAGGGATGTATTTGCTTGGCAACCCCTTACTCAAAACTCACCAAAATACCAGGAAGATTTCCTATATTAAACTTTTCTATAGGGTTCCTCCTAGAGTTTTCATATCCTAATTTCCACAAATAACTAAACTATCCTTTGATACCAACTATAGCATCTCGTCTTTTTATAACATAACTTTTCATTCCATTACACGGAACTGAGGATCTTTAAGGTTTAGTGTCTTGGAAACAAGGAACATAAAACATGAAACAAAAAAAAACATTCTTCTTAAAAAATTGAAAGGATTATCCTCATGTTCACCCTAGGCTCATTACTGCATCTCAACCTGGGGATATACATCAAAAGGAAGGGTGAGAAGAAGGCCCATCAAGGGAAACAAGTGAAACATTTTACATATGAACTTGAGATACATCAATAAAGTCATGAAAAGAACTTTAAGGCATGAGAAAGAAAATCATGAGGCATTTCATAATAAAAATAACATTTTCCATAACTTGAAGATGTGGATACATAATTTAACATAGACAATAATGAACATATCACCAAGGTCCATCCCCAAGGTTTCATTTGAAAATTACCAAGGTTATTCACCAAGGTATCATGAAAATTGTAATCTCTAGTGGTTACATCATTACCCAATGCATTGGATTGCTATCAGGGCGCACCCTTAAATTTGCCTTTATTATCATGTGAGCCACATATATCATCATCAAACATTTCATAAATAACCCATATAGCATAAAATAAATGGGTTTCATTTCATAATCATAACGTTTTAAAAACTGCTTTAAAGACATGATCTTTACGTCACTTTAAAACCCACAGAAAAGGAAGGTGGGTCTCATGTATGTAAATACCAGAATTTAAAATAGAAATTTTGGTGTATATGTGAATACCCCTTTAGAAGAAAGAGCTTTGAGTATTCACTTAATAATATAAAAGAACTTTAGAAAAATAGAGAGACATTTTGAGACGGAAATTCTGCAGCATAACGGCTATGTTACGACGTTTTAGAAGACATTAAAAAGAGAGGACAAATGGGTCAAACATTCATAAATGACCCATAAAACAGTAGATGGACATAATAAGAATTATACATGATCATGGTAATGAAATTTCAAGGACATACCATTTGAAATGAAATCATGGAAGGAAGACAAAAATTAGATTTCTCTTATGAAAGTTCGGCAGCCTAACGGCGCCACTTAAAACTTCAAAATACTGAATTGAAGAGATCAAATGGGGTCTCTCATCATATGAACATAATAGTCCAGTATGATAGATATAGATATCATACCCCAACATAACAAAAAGAAACTTGAAATAATTGACATGAAAGTAGAACTTCAAAACGAGAAGGGTGAAGAACCACTAAAAAATTCGGCAGCCTAACGGCGCCACTTAAAACTTCAAAATACTGAATTGAAGAGATCAAATGGGTTATCTCATCATATGAAAAAAAGAGTCCAGTATGATAGATATAGAGATCATACCCCAAAATAACAAAAATGAACTTGAAATAATTGACATGAAAGTATAACTTCAAAACGAGAAGGGTGAAGAACCACTTAAAAATTCGCCAGCCTAACGACGCCACTTAAAACATCAAAATACCGAATTGAAGAGATCAAATGGGGTCTCTCATCATATGAACATAAGAGTCCAGTATGATATATATAAAGGTCATACCCCAATATAACAAAAAGGAACATGAAAGACTTGAATGAAAATAGAACTTGAAAACGAGGAAGGTGAAAGGATCCCTTAAAAATTTGGCAGCCTAACGGCGCCACTTAAACATTATTAAAACGAATTGATGAGAGAAAGGGGGGGTCTCTCATCATATGAACATTAAATAGGCAGTAGGATGAATATAAAAGAACATCCTCCAACATAAGAACATGGAGTATAAAAGAAAAGACATAAAAGAGATTACTTGAAAAGAAAGAGAGAGGTCGGATCCCTTACCTTAAAATGTAACTCTTAAACCTCAAAGGTTGGGACCATGAGGGCTTGGGGGCACCTTGGGAGGACTCCTTGGGAGGTAATGAGACCAGAAATTCGTTGGGAATGAGTGGGGAGTCGATTGGATGAGAGGAGGGCTTGGTATTTATAGGGAAAGTGAGGGGACAAGGCATTAATGGCCAAGGGACACCTCACATGGGCTTTTCTCAAACCCATGTGCTCTCCCTTGTCATTTATCATGGAGTTAGGCCACATGGGCCCCCCAAAACAATAATTCATCACCCTTGGCCGGCCAACCCTCAAAAGATATCATGACATCATCATGACATCGTTATGATGTCATTAAACATACCGAAACCCTAAAACTGTATTTTTACTATTCACTGAAAATTCAACTTTCTCAGAAAAATCCCAAAATTTAACATTAACCAAATATCAATGCTCTGATTTCAAAAATGAAATCCATTTTATAAAAATAATTTTCTAAATATTTTTAATTTAATTTTTAAATAAAAACACTATTCATCGAAAATTCATTTTTTTCAGAAAAAACCCCAAAAATTACCATAACATAATATCGATGCTCTGAGTTCAAAAACAAAGTCATTTTTATAAAAATAATTTTCTAATTATTTTTAATTAAATTTTTAATTAAAAAACACTATTCACCTGAAAAAACTAATACTTGAATAATAATTAATGAAACCATTATTTAACTATTTTATTGAATCACATTACTTAATCAAGGTGCCTAGATTATTTTAAAACTTTCTTTAAGTGAGATTACTAATCCATTTGGTCATATTACTAATCCTAATCATAAAATCACTATTCATAATTTACTATTCATCAAAAATCATGTTGATCTTATTAGACTCTAAATTTAGTACTGAACATAATTGTAGAAGACCATTTTTTGAAAATCATTACACATTTTTAATTATTTAGGGTTTACATAAACATATTTAAAATATCCTTTTTCTAAAATTCATCAAAAATATGCATACTATATTTATCCGGTCATTTCAAAATTCATAAACTTCATCATAAGAAGAAATCCCAATTTTTATTTAAAACAAGGATTACACAAGGTAGTTACGGTCTCGTTACATAACCCCTTATAATACCAGCATAGGACCTAAGAGTAAGGTGTGCTAGGGTGATAGAAGCTTGGGGCGGCTCAGTCAACATTGCCCGAGTAGTAATTTCTATCAGTTTGAACTTCTCACGAAGGCGATTTCGTTCCAGCTTCACATGATGAAGTTCGGCTTGGATTTGATCCAGAGCAAAGCCCAGTGGTGCTACCTCCTTCCCAAGCTCTGTTAGATGGGCTTCGATCGGTCCAAGACTACTAGGTGAGGCCATCGAATCTTCTTTCTATAATAATTATCCAAGATTAATTATATTTAGAGACAATAATCAAAACATTTTGTTCACAGCGGTCATGTTGACCGATGGTTATATAATAGTCAAAACCCACTGATCTCATTTTAATTATAATCATGTTTATCAAATAAAACATTTTTGTTGAGTATAACAATAACACATAAAATTAGGGAACAAAATTTATTTAAAAATTTCGGGTCGTTACAAAAATACCTTAAACATCACCCCTTACTCAAGCATTTGAAGCCCTAGAGAACTAACAGACGTACCATTTAGGCTAGTGAATGATGCATGGAACTGATTAATCCACACAAATTTTTTCTCATTCATGGTTAATGTTTTTATTCGGGATGAACCATGAGGGAAATTGGGTACAAACCTCTAATAGTGGCCTGAGAGACCAAGGAAACTGGAAACATCTACCATTTTATTGGGTTATTATAAAGAAACAATTTACTCAACCTTCAAAAGGACTACAGAATCACCATTATGAGACACTACATTCTTGAGAAAATGAAACTCTCATTTCCAGAACTTCCACATGGTCAACATTCCACAGAGTTGGCGGCGTCGAAGAAAATTCCATACAATTTTATTCTTCACAACAAGCTCCCCCTCTAACTTTGATTATATCCAGATATCATTGATGAAAATTATGTCAAACCAATACAACAACTCATGGAACATTGATTTCATAATCACATTGAACATGGATGGTTTTTTCTTAATAGAAAATGAAATAAATACAAACATGATGTTCCTATTCCTATACCTGAAGGCAGTCTTTGGGATATCACACTCATTTCCCCTCAAATGGTGATATCTAACCCATATATTTCTCTTATAAAACCAACTCTCCCCTCTTATATGGTCAAAAATATCATCTATGCATGTTATGGAGTAATTATTTTTGACCCTAACCTGGCTCAACCTCTAATAGTATATAAATTTTCGTAGACTACCTTCAACTTTATTGGAGAAAAAAACAAGATCACCCCATGGTGAAACATTTTGTCAGATAAAACCCACGTGCATCCGTTCATCTATCTTATCCATAAACTAATACAACATAGAAGGTTCCATCTGATAAGGATCCATCGACATGAGAGAACCAACATGTAGCAATTATATCATAAACTCAACATCACGTCGAGGGGGTTGTGTTAATATCTTCTCAGGAAAAAATATAGGAAATTCCCAACTTTCCAAGGAACCTGACTATCCCATCTTCCACTGAATCCATCATCAACATAGCTAACAAGTATAGAAGGGTCGCCACTTTCCGACACCCCACATTACAACTTCTCTCACTGATGAAAACCACATGCTATACATCACCATCTGAAAGTGATCCAATTATCCAGAAACAATTGATAATAACACATGATAAATACAACTACATGATGTCAAGGATGACTTTTCAAGGCTGCATCTATATAATGAAAATATCACATTGGACTGATGTTGTCCCACTACCAGTCTACACCCACAAAAAGTATCAAACAAGCGGGTTTGGACTTCGACTACCGTACTCAACAACATGTGTACATGAATCCTCTCTATATCTAGTTCTATGTAATGAGACAATGTTGGTGAAAAAAGAGTGAGAAGCTCCTAAATCAAACAAGTTACAAAGAAGGGACTTGAACAGACTGATTGTACCTCTAATGATATCTGGCCCCTATAGAAAAACTTCTTCCAGTACATTCAACTAACCATGCCCATCTCCTATGCCTCATTTATGATGAACACATTCATGTTCATGATTTGGTCATGGTCCTTTAACATGAGTAAGATCCTGATGTTGACTTCTACCTACTATATCTCCCTTCATTGGAACAAAAACCTACTGCCCCTACTACAAAAATGGTCTCGCCGGAAACTAATATTGAGGTTGGTGCTGAACCTGTGCACCTACACGAAATTGAACTTATGGAACTAATGGTAACTAGCTATATAAATGACCACTAACCCTATAAAAATCACACTGGAACAAAACACCAAAGATAATAAAAGAATCCATTGGAACCAGAAGGGCTGAAAGGATGCTACTGAGATTAACTCCCAGCCGGTCGAAATCTTAATGAATCTAGAACTTGTAACCTTTGGCTAAGAAATCTTCCCCCTAAAGAACCGTTTTGGATCCCTTCTCATGGTAAACCATCTCATGAGTGAATATTCTTGGTCACATATTCCTTTATGTGATCTTATAATACATTGGAAACATAAAATGAGTAACTAAATATTGGACAGAAGGATGAAGTTCCTCATCAAGTCATATCTGATGAGACTCCTCGTCTAAAAATAGATCTTGGGAAAACCAAATAAGGTCCTTCAAAATGATTACCATCCCCAATAGTGACATTACCCCTAAATGAAGATGGAAATGCTTCTGAATCCTCACAAATTTCATGATTGAAAAAAGGAACTCTACTCTGACTCCTTCTGAATGTCAACCCATGAAATATTTTCCTATTTCTGATCTCCAAAATATAGCATCCACCATTTATTAACAACTCCTCATACTTGAATGACTTCCATAGGGACCCCATATTTCATCAGGACCAAGATCAAACTAAATGAAATATCATGCTCCACTGGATTACACTTTAATTACGCATCTAAAACACTTCCCTAGTACATCACCAAGGTATGCTATTGGAAAGCACATAACATCCTCTACCACTAATCATCCTTATCATCCATATCAACCCTATGATGATCAACTAGTTTAGCCTACTGAAACTAAACTACTTGGGACACACTCGGATGACATCTATGAGCTATAGATGAATGGAAAACAAGGATATGAAAATCATTAGTAGTAAGAAAAATAATTTTAGATTCATAATATCTTATTTAATTAATTCTGTTATCCTTTTAAAAAATTCCCAAACATACCAATTAAAATAATAAAAAAATGTCATTATGATGCATTTACATTTTCTATGTCTCTACCCTACAAAAATTTCCTTCTCAATTAGATGTTAAATAAGATCATAGTCCACAAACTAGATCACGGAGGGACCTAAAATCCTATTCCCTATTTAGTTTCCCAAGAAAAAGTCATGATCCAATGTCAATAAAAACTATTTTCATAAAAACACATATAACCCTCACTATGAATAACTCGACAATTCATATTATCTCTCAACCATAACATTATATTATACTATTTCATCACCCCTTTAACCAATGATACCCCAACTCGGTTGGTAATGATGAAAGGGATTTAACGACCCCAGATCCCAACCTCTAGTAGGACCCTAGTTGGAGACTATCACCATGGGTATAAATATCTCACAATATGAAAGGCATTACCCTTTTTAAGGAAACAAGATCAGGAGATAAGATGAATCATCCACAAACTACTCCAAGACATGAATATAAAAAATGAAATACCATCCCACAATGCATGACTAAATAATATTGATATATGTAAAACTATCAAATAAAAACCCTAAATGAAATCATAAGAAAACAAGACAATGCTCTATAGAGTTCTGAATTAGAAATGCTCCGAACGGCCCATGAAATCCTCTTGGAAACCAGAAAATAGTTTTATATATGTATGGTGATTATACTATTAAACTATGTCAGAAATCAAAAGTCACTCATGCTCATGTGAAAGAAGAATACTAATTTCCTTATGAGAGAACTATAGAACCAAACAACACCTATCAATGAAAACTAACCATCCCAACCTCACCATGGAAAGATCATCATGTTACCCAAGTCATAGAATATAGTATAATGTAAAGAATATAGATTATTGGGTACCCTACAAAAATTTCCATTTGGTATGTCACTCTCTCCTAATGATGTAAATCTTGGCGCTCCCATCCCTTCTGTATGGAATATCACATCCCACCCATACACGATTAGGTATCACATCACATCATGTCTGCACACACATTGAATTGACAACACATCCTACCAGCACACACCCGGGCCTTGCGAAACATCATTCCCACAAACACTCAGACTTCACAATACATTACATTACATCACATCAAGTCTAGTCTTGTCTCAATGAAAACTAGGAAATAACAAAACAACTCTTCACAAAGACACATGGGACACAAACCACCTCACCCAAAAACACCTCAGTGGTCACATATCATCCGAAGACAACTAGACCATCACAACAACAATATAGATCAGTATAAGTCCTCTAGAAACAACATCATGTGCCATACCTCTCTCTCTCTTAGAAGATTGAGAGAGAAAGAATGGGAAGCTATCCATTAAAACACCACACCGTTTGTTGGAAAGACACCCCCACTATAACTATGCGTGTGTTTGGAACATACTGATCAATGTAGATGGGGTTTGTAAATAACTCACAAGAATGTTCAGTGTATACACACATATATGAAAAAGAACACAAAAAAACTTATGGGTTTATAAAAAAAATATCTATCTCACATTACTGTCACTTTCACTTCTAACCCTAAATACATTTATATGTATCTACAATAATTATTTCATGAGGTAAGGAGCCCTAAAATGTTGATTCAAATTTCCCATTTGTTTAAAACCCATTAATTTAATTATTTATAATCATCCAACATTAATCACATAACCCATAATTATATTTATATATTATCAATTCTCATCCAATCAACCAAAAAAACATATATCATTTTAAACATTATTAACAAATTATTTATTCAATCCATCACTACTCTATCATCTTGAAGAAGACAACAACATTTTTCACGAAAAGTTCACAAAATCACCATGCATACTCAAAGGCATAACCATTCATTTACTTCCTAGTTGAACCACATGCACGACCAGTCAACCGCATCCACACTACACCACATGCATAACCAAACAACCACATCCTTGCCACCCACAAGCACGACCAAATAACTACACCATCACTACCCCAGAAGCACAAAAAAATGAACCATAAACCCCACAAGTCAAAACCACACATTTTTACCCCCATGTTTGTCCAAATGATCCATCACAGCACAGTAGGATCCATTTTGACAGATTTACAAAATAATTTTTTTTATCAAATTCCACTTCAATTTACGGGTGTTATTAAAAAATAACATTTTTTGGGGAAACCATTTCATTAGAAATATATACGTTGTTAACAATTTTACATATTATAGAGATACCAAAAAATAACAAACAAAAAAATAAAAAAAAACATATCCAGCAGAAACATTACCACCAACATACACGATTTTAAATTGGGTTTTTGGCATGAAAAATCCATTACATGAAAAACAAATTCCAAGCTATATAAATATTTGAATCAAAACCCTTTACCCATTTAATTTTAATTTATAAAATTTTTATCCCCTATTAAATCAGATCTTCCATGGTCTAATGATAAAAAATCAAACCCCTATCGTATGATACAAAAATAATAAATAAAAAGGAATTCTCACCTTAAAAAATACATTCTCATCGTATGATGAGGAAGAACACCTAAAAACGAGAGACGCAGCCTAGGGAACCAAAGTTCCACCAACAGTACATCCCATGTCCATAAAATGAAGCCCAATGCACATCCTAAAGCAATGAAACAACACCATAGAATATCCATGGGAGAAGAATGGATGAAAACCAACAAAGGAATAATGAATAACATACCACTGATCAACCATCGATCACTGAATAATAGCCCCCAGGATATAAAGATAATAAAGGGAATAATAAAGATTGAAGAACACCTCAGGGTTCCTTAGTTTTATCCAAGATGAGAGGAATAAAAAATCAAAAACAAATGAATGATATTTTGAGCAGGAATGAATTTCAAAACAACACTATATTGGGATATTACAAAACATGTGATCTTCTATTATGTCATGTAATTCATGGGGTTTGTTCCTGCTAAAAAATTTCCCACCTCTCTATTTTATTATTTAAATTTAAACCCTGATATATTACACATTTTGAAACCCAATTTTATGAATTTTAAAATGTATACACATTGAGAAAACCTCTATAAATGATTTGAAAGAGACTTTTAGGTCATGTAATTCACTTAAAATGTATATAATTTCTATGATTCAAGACCTTATCAATAAAACCTTTTCAAACATCCTTCAAACACATCAAATAATAAAAAATAGAAATGTAATAGTCTATGAAGGCACATACTGTTATTGTTGGGTTCTTGTAGTTGATGCTTGAAATATATGTTCAAACACTCCTATTTTTAGTAAGTACTCGATAACTTATAAACAATTTATTCTATGTATGGAAATTTATATTAGTATAGTTTAAAATTGAAATATGTTTGAAATAATGAATTGATGTAAATTATAAACACATACACAAATTTATTTTATTTTTTTAAAGGTGAATTTCTATTCAAGTGCATAAATTAAAAAAAAATTAAACAATTCAATATATTGAAATATGTTCCAGCATATTTTAAATAATTTTATTCTATAATATTTCTCAACCTATATTAAAAATAGATTTTGTAATTTTAATTTATTTTTTAATCAAATTTACTTTTCCATAGCTCAGGGGGGTTTGTTTTAAAATCATGAAGATAATATCGTTCCAATTTAGTTTTTATATATATTATGTATGAAGGACAAGGATTTACTAGTTTTCTATGGGTGTTTTTATCATGTTATAAGTCCTATTAATGGAGTTTTGTTTTTAAATAAATGTAAATGTGTTCAATATTATCTACTTGATTATTGAATTCTATAATCTATTAAATTACATTTAGTTGTTTTTCTAATATGTTTTTTAATTAGATACCAATCAGTTATTATGTTAGAATCATGATTTTTTTTATTATGTTTAATGGTTTTTAAATCAAGATGTTATTTTAGATAACTTGTTCTATGAGTATTTTTTTCAATTAATAATTTTAGAGAATTTATTATTTTGTGAAATGTTCTGTAATTGATAAAATTTACTACGGGAGAGTGTTTTTTAGATTTATTTTCTTAAAGCATGGTAATATTTTTTTATATCTGTTATAATGGCATGATCTAATTGGATGTTATCCACTCCTTCTATTTTTTTCAATACTATTCATAATATTTTAATTTTATATTTATTTTTTATTTAAAAAGAATTTCAAAAAGGGGGAGAAAAAGGTGATTACATAAAATTAATATTCCTATTTTTTGGAATTTATAAAATGAGGGTGACTTTTTGAAATGAGTGATTTTTGATTTAATTGTTTTATTATTTCATTATATTGAAATCCCTTATATTAATTTTAAATATTGTTTTTGTATATTTTAGGGTTTCCTTTTTTTAAATTTAAACATATAATCATTTTATGTAAAATAATTTAAAAATATTTTCCACCATTTTATGTTTTAATTAATTAATTTCTAATATTATGTTGAAATTTTACATATTTTATATGATGTAAATTTTATGATTTTCAAATACATGTTTTATACTATATATATATATATATATATCAATGTATACAAATACATATATATATGTTTGAATATATATATAGAAATATTATTCTTTAAAACAAATATGTTTGATTACATATGTATATATTGATTAAAATATATACTTGAAACATTATATATTTAATGTTGTATATTAATATATACATATGTACATTTTTTGGAGCACTATGTTTCTTCTTCTCTATGTGTCGCATCTTTGAACCTTCACTTTTCATGATCTACAATAGAATAACACCTCGGTTAGTCTTCTCCACCTACATCCACTAATTTTCATGATGTTCTATATTTTTATATAACACCACAACCTCTGTTTTGGTAGCACTACACAATATGTACATTTGATCACATCCAATCGAAACAATGGAAGTCTAATGATGGATAATTTTAAGCGAGATCACCCTCGTCCTTAAAGCATTGATTTATCCATTATATAAGTATATATGTATTCATATAATAATCTATTTGTATTTTAAGTTAAAATAAATTTTGAAAAAAGATAAAAATTTATATTAGTTATAAATAAAATTGATATTATATTTTATTTAGATATGGCATATATATTGAGAAATATATTTTATATGTAAATATGTTTAATATTTTATTTATAAAATAGAATTATTTATATGTCAATACATAAAAAATATGTATATATATATATATATTATTATAAATAAGAGTGAAATTTTTAAATATGATAACATTTAATATCCATAATATCAACATGAATTTCATCTATGGGTATAAATTTAGTCCCAACTAAAAAAGGAAAAAATTCCCGCTAAAATGAGGCTAAAATTCAATAGAATGTTAAAAATTTGGGTATTGAGACTAAAACTTCATGATTGGAGGCCTTTTTTGAATTTTTATGCCTCAAAAAATGTTGTAGTCAGTTCTCCAATGTCACCAGTGCATATAGATCATCACAAAAATAAAATTGATATGAGGTGGACCTCAAAGAGGCACCCTAATCAAAAGTAACAGTCGTTTGATATTTCAGTCATGTTTTCAACTTATATTAGATATTTTATTAATTTATTCTGTCTTAAAGTTGTTATTAAATAATTATTATTGTTTAATAACTAGAAAATTAATAATTAAAAATATTTTTTGAAATAATTAACAAGAAAATTCCAGCAAATATCTTATATATTATGTATAAATTTCTATATAAACTAATCTAAAAGATATTTAAAATATATATATATTATATTTATATAAATATATATATATTATTTTTAACTAGGTTTTTCTAAAATATACAATTTATCAATACTAGTAAAAATATTTCTGATAAAGACCCACCTTTGTTATTGCACAAAAAAGAGTTGATAAAGGGGATCCCATTAACATCACTAAAAAATCCAGTGACAAAAGGGTACGTATAACATCATTTTTATCACTATTAAAAGATCCTTTTATCATTGATTTATCATAGTGTTAATAAAGGAACTCCCTTTTCCAGTGACTTTTTTAGTGTTGTTAAAGGGTGTCATTGCATAAAGATGTTTCTTGGGTACTGTGGTTTTCTTAATTTAGATAAAAAATTTACTTTACATTTAACTCTTATTTAACTTGTTTACAAATAATTATTAATTGTTTAAAGTTTATTAAATTAATTATAAATTTTAAATTTTCTTTTAAAATTATTTATATATTGTAAATACATGGTAGAAATTATTTAATTGAGAAAATGTCAGGAAAATATTATGAAAAAAATAATTTTCATAATAATTATCATATGAATTGTTTTATGTATCTATGGAAATATAAAATTTCTATAATCTTGTAAAAATGTTTTCAATGTTTTATTCAATTTAATAATAATATTTTATCTTAACTATAAATTTTTGAAATCTTGGGATATTATTTCATACAGAATTAAAAGTCTGTTGAGATATATTTCATTAATTAAAACAATAGGTAACATCTCTAGATTCAAATTTAAGTGCCTTTTTATTGCTTCACCCCTCCCTGATTGGGTCACCTCTTCTTCTTTGGCTAGAAGATACCAGGTGGAGCTAGTTCCGGAATGTTTGGGGGTAAATATCCTAAAAAATACCTTTCCCCATTTTCCCCTCATGCTAGCTGCATTTCAGGTCTTCCCTAGCTTGGTTACCATTTTTTCAGGCTTCATTCTACATTTTGCGCTTGTCCATCAATGATAAGAACCCTTGAGAACCCTCTATTTCACTACGGGAGGGTTCCTCACCCATGATCAGCTCCCCTTCTTCTTCGATGGTTTGGAATTTTATTGATGCTTCTTCTTTTGGGAAGCATGCCTCTATAATCTATAGTCCCTATAAGAGAAATCTTACGAAATCCCAGTTAAGATGCAAGTATAATACTAGTTCTTCAATGAAGTAATATAGCCATGTTTCTAGGGCCAGTGCCAGAATCCTCTCTTCTCAATGATTAATTCCCTTCTACAGAATGCTCGTAGATTAGGCTCTGAGGTTAATTTGGATATTATCATCAATGAATTTCATACAAACACTATATTTTTGGTTGGAGTTCTAGAAATCAACCCAAATCCTATAAAAATTATGGACTTCTATCATCGCTTTAGATTCCAAGGAGTTCATTCTCTCCCCCTTCATACTCGCATATCTATATTTTTATGAATGATGATTTCTTAGTTGATTTATTGTCTATGTTAGAGGAGTTTATTAATGTCAATGTTTCAGTTGGGGATGATGCTTTCTTTCTCGTGATTGTTTATAAAAAATATGATGTGCACTATAGATCTCCTCTTTGGGATGAAATAACCTATTTTAATCTAGGTGATTCCCCTTTCTTTTTTGGAGGGTATTTTTCCAATA
Source organism: Viscum album (assembly GCA_963277665.1). Classification (NCBI taxonomy): domain Eukaryota; kingdom Viridiplantae; phylum Streptophyta; class Magnoliopsida; order Santalales; family Viscaceae; genus Viscum; species Viscum album. The sequence goes on from OY728140.1 coordinate 663,304,971, forward strand.
TGGATAACCCTTGGGAGAAAAAGTGTTAGTTCCCCTCCCCAGGCATGCGTGTAAAGAATTTTGTGGCATTCATGGCCATGGATGGTCAAATGGATTCTAGATCTACTAGATATCATATTACCTTGTGCGATAATCAGCATGGGAACACATGTTCTTCGAGTCTCCTGGATAGGTTCTTAGCGAATGGAGTGTCCTTTTCTTCCTTTCCTATTATAAAAGTCACCCATTTAGCGCATGTCCTATCAAAAAACTCTCCAATTTCCATTTTAGTGTCCCTGAAGAGGTAATATAAGATTTCATTCATTTTTCTTCCACTTGGTCTATTACTCTAGAGTTTGTGGACCTCATGAGGGAATCATGTGATCAGTCTGTTAGTGAAAATCCTTGGATCATACAATAAAAAAATCTATAGTATATCAAGAATCTTCTCTAGTCTTGGACCAAGTACTTTTCTCTATGGGCCAAGAGATGGATTTTATTGTCAGGGACCTCCAACATCTAGAATAAAACCTTGAAGCTACTTGTGACTAGTAATTATTTGTGTATTGATTTGAAAAATGATTTTCTAGCTGAGATTATGATGAAAAAGAGAGCTTATTCCATGAAAAAACATTAAATAAATCGATTCAAAAAGGAAATAGGAATACCTGATACTTTAATGCATTGATGAATAAAAATAAAAGGTTTATAACTCCCAATTTTATGGTTAATAATGGTATATATTACAATTATATGGATGTTGTTGGAACTCTTGCAGAATCCTATTATAAATCACTTATTACAGATCTTAACCTGATCATGATGGGATGTTACCTAAGTTTCCACTTAGATTAATTTTATGTGACCCACTGTGTTGATAATAGTGAACTAAACAACTCTTTGAGAGTAGTTCAAATGGATTCAAAATTTAGAGATGTTGTTTGATCCATCAGTCTCGACAGTGCTCTAGGTCTGAATGCATTCCCTACTTCTTTTTTCAGGATCTTAGTGGACATTGTCAAGTGGAATCTGATTAGTGTAATACAAGACTTATTTCTTGGTGGTAATCTTCCTCGTGTAGATTGTGCAACAAATTTCATGTTGGTTCCCATGATTAAAAACCCAATATCACAGAATAAGTATCAGTCTATTTTTTTGTGTAACATTATTTATAATTTCCTAGATAATGTACCTAATAGAATGCTTTCCCCCATCCTACATAGTTTGGTGTCCATGTACTAGCAGTGGTTTGTGGAAGGTAGGTTGATTCAAGAGGCTATTTCCTTGGATCATGAAGTGATAAGTGACATCAACATTAAATCCTTTGGATTCAAAGTGGCTATCAAATTGGATACAAGAAAATATATTGATTGAGTAGAATAGATATTCTTGATTTGAGTCTTGTCTTGCATGGTTCTTTTGACATGGTTCATTGATATCCTCTTTCAGTGTTTCAATTCTCAATAGCTATCAATCTCCTTCATGGGAAAAAAATTTAGTTTCACTAAATCTAATAGAGGTCTAAGGTATGGTTATCCATTATCCCCCTTCTTATTTATCATTTCTCAAAATTCCCTCAACCACCTATTTAACCATTCCATTACCATGGGTAAGATCCTACCCTACCAGATTAAGTGCCAATCCATTGATATTTATCATATTATGCTTTCGGGTGACCCATTTATTATTATTAATGTTATCATAAGGACAATATGAGGTGTTAATGATGTCATAGAGATTTATTACTCTTTGGGTGGTTAAGTGGTCAATCACGAGAAATGCAATGTTGTTTATCAAAACAATTGTTTAGACTTGAGGATTTGGGTTTCGGTTTCCAACCTTGGTATGCAGATGGGTGATTTCCCTATGACACACATAGGGCCCCCTATTTCTCCCAACCCTTTTCTCATAAAGAACTTATATGTTATTGTAGGGAAAATTTGGGGTCAAATTCTAAACTGGATGAATAGATTCTTATTCATTGGTAGGCAAATCACTTTAACTAATTTGGTTCTTTCATCAATCCCTATGCACGTTATTGATAATATCGATGTCTCGAAGAGTTTGATATCTAATATTTTGAAAACATTGAATTTATTTTTGTTGGATGGACACATGGAAGGAAAATTCCACTAGTCCTCTTGGGCCATGATTTCTTTTCATTTTATGGAGGGGGGCTTCAACCTTAAGAGTATTTAATATTTTATGGATGGTTTTCATTCCAAAATTGCATGGGAAATAATAAAGAGGAAATACTTATGGGTTAAAAACGTGATGGATTGACATGTAATTGAGGAGGGATCTTCCAAATTGAGTCCCTCTAAGATCATGAAGCTGTTCCAGCCATTTATTCCCATTCTGCAATAGTACACATGATGGATTATTAAAAAGGGAATATTAGCTTATGGATTCATAAGTGGTAAGTGACCCTTTTGGATTTTCTATTTTCCCCACCCCAACATCATTTTTAGGGAGGCTAGTAATCATACCTCTTTCATTAGATCCTTTCTCGATGAAGATCAAAGGCATGTTTTGACATCATTGATATTATAAATTAGTTGGATTGTTGTGTTCTCACTGGTTATTCCTCCGGTAGATTCAAAATCAATGATTTTATACGGTCCACTCTGTTTCTGGCATACTTGATCCATGGGGTGAAGCACTTTGGTTTAATAACCTTCTATTAATGTATAAATTCTATTTGTGGTGAGTCTAACACCGAGCGCTACCTTTTAATGATAATATTTAGTGGAATGGGATTTATATTTCCTTGAAATTCATGGGTTGTTTGGAATCGAAGCCCGAGTCCGTGATAAACTAGTTATTTAACAATGATTGGGTGAATAAGATATGGAAAACATTTAGGATGTCCTCTTCTTGGTCTGGATAAGTGGCTTCGACTGACTCATTCATCCTTCAATAGTTTCGAGTATGGTTATGAGAGGATGGGGTTACTAATTTTAGTCTCTTTTGGGTTTTGGAACCTCTAGACATCAAAAAATGAGGCACAACTTCTATCTTCTCCAAAAACCACATCAGGTATCATCTCCAAAATATGGTTTTTGCTTTAGTAATTTAGTAGGATGATCAAAGACATTCTAGAAAACCCCTCTCTCATGGCCATATGTCCCAGGACCTCCTCTCCTCTTTTTGGATCTCTTTTTGAAGGAAAATGGATAATATGGTCTCCTCATGCCATTGGGTACAAACACAATACATACAGATCATGTTCCATGGATCACATGCGCGATAGTGGGGTAACTAGTCTCCTCATTGGAATAATTAATGTGGATTTCTCATTTTTTTCATTTGAAATGGAGACTCTCTTCAAGAAAAATCCCTTTACATTCTCTCAGACCTTATTCTATGTTCCCAAATGAGTATCCCCATTATGTAGGTGGATACTAGGTCAATCATCATTTTTAATGCATTATCTTTTAAGGGTCCTACTGATATGAAAAATTGAATATTATATTAGAAGGTGAAAGTAGGTTATGAGAAACCACAAGTGCATTAATTACATATACAATGAGTGGAATATGGTGGAATAATTAATCACTTTCTATGCATCTTAAGAGGATTTCCTTCTTCTATTAATTGTTTTTGGTTCTTTTCCATCAAGGGTGATACATTTCTTCGGGCTGATTCCCTTGGGAAAGATTACATCAGACAAATGTAAGTGAATTTTTGTTAACTCTACTTTACCCTATTAATAAAATATAAAATCTTATAGTAGTAAAAATCAAGTTCATGGGGGATCAAATAAAATTGAGACTATTATTGTTAGTGAAAAGTGAAAAACTAATTCAATAATTGTGGGGTAGTGAATAATTACTAGAAATTTTGTTAAATATATTCAATATGGATGGAATTAATCAATTTTATCATCCAATATGAAAGTTATTGAAGATCTCCAACCGCATCAAATTTCATCATATTCTTCTTGAATGTTATTGATTTAGTTTTTTTAGACATTGTATTTATTTATATTTTTTATTTTTTATCTATATTTTGTTTAAGGTTATCCCATATAAAAAATATCTAATGGGTTATTACTACAATCTAAAAGGAATGTTTGGTTGCGACAACCACACAGAAGTCATGTGGGTTTGAACTCCTTGTAAAATTCACATGGTATTGGTACACCGATAGAGTAAAAAGTACTAATATTATAATATGTTTATCACTCACTAAAAATGTAAGGAATTAATAAATATTTATCATCAAACTAAGTAGATAATATGAAATTGTAGATTATGATCTTGGTGATATAAACCACAACTAAAACATCACATGTGATTTTTTTATTTCTCCTAAAAGATTTACCACACAAACAAATTGGATAATCTTATCAATTGAATAAAATTTATATGGAACCTTTATCCCACACTAGTCAATATTATTATATATTGGGACCAAATACATTGAAACTTTTATAATGTTATAGAAAATGGATATATATGGACTTCAATAAGATTCTATCAAACTTACTCAAAACTATTGTGGATAAAGTGGAAAAAATTTCAAGATACACTCCTTCATTATATATGGTCCAATCATTACACCATAAGGAGCACCAAATTGGTGACCCCATATTCATTATTCTAGTTGAAATATTCATCATTTTCCATTGAATTCCAATTTCCCTCACTCTGAATAATTATCTGTGGAAAAAAAATAATGAACAATCACAAAAGATGTTGGTTGAGTTAGAACAACTCAATGTGAAATGGTTGTGTATACTTTATGACCTTGGTGTTCCTAAAAGTCTAATAACACGATCCTTCAAATATATGGTTTACTATACCTAATTCCTCCATGGAGAACTGGTATTGGTACTAAGAACCCTTATGATACAAGGGAAGAACCCTCCATTGTTTGAAAGAAAGAAGAAATTGAATCATGATATACAAATGTTCAATTCCAACAAAGCATAATCATTGGTCACAATGGATGGGGATTGTGTTACACCCCCCCCCTCACCAATGAGGGGTTCGTAAAGATATAATTTATATAGATTTCATCCAGAATTCAAAATCCTCCTAGAAAGACATTAAAATCCAAAACATTCCAATCCACTATAGAAATAAATTAAACTACATGGAATATTATGTCATTAAATAATGATGTAAAAATTCACAGAATTTACCTACCCCATTATGTTATATTTCATAATGAATATTAATTTATGACTGGAGGTAGAAAAATGAAGTCCCCCATTCATTTTATGTGATTTAGATCCACACATGGGGATCACTCAATAACTATATGAGGAATGAATTATATTTATATTGGATATGTAGTGAGACCCATATCCCAAATACTAGGTCCATCAATAATATCAATAGAAAATATACCCCACCCCGATGTATGGGTTATACCAGTATAAGGGATTTTTCATTCAAGAACAATGTATGGCCTGATTCTTATTTCTACCGGAAAAGAATTGTTGTTGAGATCTCAAATCCTTGCTCCATCCAAAATATAACTAAAAAATGACCCGTCCTTATGTATAGATAATAATAGAATATGGAAATTCCCATAAAATATTTACATGTTTCTTGATTCTAATTACCATAAGATACATAGGGACACCTTAACCTCAAATCCTGGGTCTAGCCACAACATAAAAAATATCCCCCTCATAATGTATGAGTGAGACATCTGGAAGAACATTTCCATTCATGGACATCATGAAGCTTGATTCAGGTCTCTATATAATATATAGTGATGGTCAAATTTAAAATAATGAGTACAAACACAATATAAATTGAAAATTCCCCCTCCATGTGCTTGGATCAATCTTGCACAACGAATTTCACATAGAGGATCAATGTTTGTCTTTATTCCTAATACAATACAATACAAATAGATTCCAAGATATCTAATATTGGATGTATCCATAATATATAAATTTACACAATAAATTCATATCGGTTAGACCTATGGATTTAATTTTTCATCATGAACTATTTTTGGATTGATTCATATTATCATATGACACGTAGTAATTCCCATATCCAATATCTTAGTTCCAATCACAATATGAACAAAAAATACTCCCTCTCTTTGTATGGTACAGAGCTATATAGAGAGTTTTCCCAATAATAATGACAAATTGATTGATTCCTACTAACAATGGATGTGTAGTTATTCCCGAAATATGATTAAAATTCTCTCTCCCCACTCAGAAATATGATATGTGTAGGAAATTTACAATGATAGAACTATGTGTGACCAAATTCCTATCACCAATGTATATGTAGTGACACCTGAATCACAATTCCTGGGTATATTAGAAATATAAAATGAATAAAGAAAATGAAATATGCCCCTTTCTATATATGGGATAGATCTGTTCCAAATGATTTCTCATGAACTATATATGGATTGATTCCTTTCATCCCAAGTTATACAATGATTGTTGAATCCTCTACTCCATAATCATCCACGAGTTTTAATAACTCCTACTCATGTCTTTCCATGAGATTTATATCTTTATTTATGATCCATTTCACATTAAATATTGAACAACCCTTCATATTCTCTACCACATAGACTCATATTATTAGTCAACATCCATGTTATCATATGTTTATAATGTTGATAACGACTCATGTAATCATAGGGAAATTGGGAAGATACTCAGACTTGTGCGATCAAGAAACATTCTTTGTATGGAATTTCATCATAGTCAAATGGTGTTAAACTACATAACAAATTCCTAGCTTTGGGATGTTAAACTAAAAATCCATTTCTTCATTACGTAAAGATAAATTGCATGATAAGGGGCCTTTAGATCAAATCGATCACCCCCTAATGACATTCTATTCATGAATTTCATGTTTTATCCCTTCACCCTGAATGATTTTTCGTTATACATTTATGTTTCATTTAGGGTTATCAATACCTTCTTGAATAATATGTTATCCATTGGAAAACATCATATAATTGACATATGAGTCTATTATAACCCATAAAAAGATTTTAAATCTTTCTCTAGGAACATCATAGACCATGAGAATTTGTGGTCATATTTATGACTTATTGTAAAATGGTAAAAAGGAATGGTTAATCCACATATACCCCACAAGGATTCACTGGTGAATAACGTCACACCACAAGGATTTCTCTTAGTGGATGTTATTATCCTTTGGGAAAGCCCCCCCCCCCAACCCTCCATAAATCTTGGAGATATTGTTCAAACTATGTGGAATATAGGCTTCTTCCATTATCAATGTTTGACTTGTACCAACAGGTATCCATCTCCAGTTGACTGAGATATTAATATGTTATGGTTTACACTTCCCATATCCCAACTATTTATATGGATTCGAACACCATCAATGTTACTCATTTTTTCATCCTACCAATTTTCAAATCATGATCATGGTATCAAATTTATTTACCCATTTATTTTGGGGATAAGTATCTCCCATTAACACCTAACTTCCTCGAACCATAAAATCCCTTTAAATATCACATTTTTTCACACCACACAAAAATTATTCCCCATATCAAGTCTATATATCTTGATACATTGATCACATATCCTAAAATCATAGAAAAGGCCTTGACATCACATCCTCTTAGTTCTTTTAGGGACTTATTAGTAATGAGGATTGGTTGATCTACAAGGAAACTGTCTTGGATTCCTAAGTGAATAAGACAATTCCAATGATCTTATGCTAAGGGGGTGTTTTGGATACTAAAGGGGCACAAACAAGATTCACTGGTGTAAAAAATACTTAAAGAATCTTTCCAAGAGGATGACTTGGTCGAAGAGAAAAGGCCCCCGATAAATTAATGATCCATTTATCTAATGGTGAGGAATTAATCCCACAAATAATCAAATGATAATCCAAGATATATAAATCTAAATAAGTTGATCATTTTATCCACTTTACATAAATACCTTGGGGATCAAGAATGAATCAATACCATATGACTTCATATTCCAAGATGGAGTGGAAATAATATAAACTACAGAGAATTATATATTATAACTACATTTCAAATTATTTTTTTAAAACAAGATATATAGTGAAATATGGTCTCCGATATGGTGTCCATCCATTACATAATGATGAAATGACCTTTCCCTTCAGAAGTTATTGAACATCCTAGGTATATTTATTAATAATAACTAATTTTTCATGATTATCATACCCTTGAGATATATTTTAAAAACAAGATATCAATTTTTGGATGATCTACAAATCATTTCTTATAAGTGAACTAGATCCATATAGAGTCATTTGGAATACACAAAAGATACACATAAGAGTGATATGTGTCCTTTTTCAAGCACATGATCCTGATATATGTATGGAAAATTATTTTTAAGAACATTGTGTGTCTTGATCCCTATTAAAAGAGGATATTTAGAGACACCCATATTGTAAATACTAGATCCATCTGTAACATATATAAAAATTCAAACCTCTATGTTTAAGGGTTGGACCTATGTAGGAAACTTTTTGAAGAAAATTGTGATACTTGATTCCCAAACATAAATGATACATAGTGACACTCAGGTCACCAATCCTAGGCACGTACATGATGAAAGGAATAAAAACTTCATTTTCCATGTATATGTGATAGCCCTGCACGAGCAATTTTCTAATACAAATCATGTATGTATTGGTTCTTATATACATAGGTCATGTATTGATTCAATATCCTATATCATCAGACTAACAATGAATTACCATCACTAGAAACAATATTCCCTGTTGTGAAACTATTTTCCTTCTAGATTCATACTCATAAAATATGTGGATACCCCCACATTTTCTTAATCATTCACTCTCATGTGAATCAAATGACCATTTATTTGTCTATTGTTTCACATGAAGATCATGAATTGTGTGAGCTTAGTGAACTTGTAAAATAAACAATGACCATTACAATCGAGCTGATTACAATACAAAGAGCAGGAACAATGTCATAGTCATGTGACATTTATCAACAAAAAAATTTCCTAGTCAAATGTTGTTAAACTACATGAAAATGTCTTTTTCACACGAGTTTATGCGTCACAAAAAGTGGTATTAATGATGGATAGATTATCCCCTATGATTAATGTATACTCATGACTCTCGGGTTTTATCCCCTCCCTTCATATTGTGTTCAATACACATAAGAGTTTTTGTTAGGGTGCTCAAAATCAACATTAATATTACCTTATTCATAAAAAAACATCATATCATAAATTTTTGAGTTGACACCAACCAATTACATTAGTTTTTATGCATATCTCGGAACCCCATGGAACATTTTATCACGAATTTTTGGTTAAACCGATAATGAATTGGTGATAGGTACAATTAAATATAAAGTTACCTAATGAGGATTCACTAGTGAATAACATAATTCCCAAATACTTTTCATCGTGGATATTTTATCTCTATAAGAGAGTCCCCAATTAAATTCAAGAGATATTGTTCTGAGGTCATGGGATTCAAGCTCTCTTCCAATTCTAATGGTGAACCCCTATATTCCAGACACCACCTCCTGTGGCCTTAGATTTTATTGGGGTTAATATGTACACATCCCATAACCCCAATTATTCAAATCAATTCAGATAACCTTGATTCTATATATTTTATTCAAAATAACCATTTTCAATGATATATTACATGCTTTTGTATCCATGATGCACTTCATTGTTTCTCCGGCATGATTTGACATCATGATGCACTTTTTGGCTGCTGTAGTGTGATTTTGCACCACGATGCACTTATTTATTCCTATAGTGTAATTTGACACTATGATGTTCTTCTTCGATACTCTAGGGTGAATTGGATTATTGATTTACTTCTCAAAAACTATAGATTTATTTTCAATATGCATCTTCATGGCAGGGGTGACAATTCATCCTGACTATTTCCTCAATTACACTAACTGGTGGGGGGGTGAAGGGACATTAAATGATTATTTACATTATGATTGAATCCATTTAGATATTCAAGAACTTGATTCTAATTTTAGTTCATTTTTATGGATTTTTATGTTTCACGTTTTCGGTTCCCTCTTTTCCCATTCCTATTTAAAACATATTCATTGTTTTTTAGTTAGTAACGAGAGATTCACCACAAATATCTTCAAAGAAACAGAATATTATATTATCATATTTTTATACCCCTCCATCTATGGGTATGCATCTCTTATGAGGAAACAATTTCCTTAATTTATTAATTCATTTCAATTATACATCATAGTCACATGATGTTAACTAGCATTAAAACATCCTAATTGCATGTTGTTAAACTGAATATTGATGTACTAGTCACAATATGTTAAAAAATGATATATTTTCCAACCACTATGTCCGTAAATTTTTTATAATGTGTGATCATAACCGTAAATATGTTCTAGATATAAACACATACTCTCCATTCCAACATAAAATATAGAAATTCCTATTCCATATATATGATCTCAATCTACATAGACAACACCCTATCCATTTGGGATTCTGAGGACCTATAAGTAAAGATTAAAAATTACCCTTCTATATGTAAGAGCATTATCAATTCCTTGAGTCTCTCTATAACTACATATTTCTTTATTCCTATACTAATAGGATACATAGTGATTCTCAATCAACATTTAACTAAGTCGGGCGATGAAATTCAAAAAAAAATGTTTCATATCCAATCATTGTTTCTAAACATATTTAGATACTATTCAATTTTAAGAAATCAATACAAAAAGGTTGGTATTGACTATTGTTTCATGCACATGAGATCGATTCATAAAAAGAAAGCCTCAATAGTATTATTCATCGATTACAGAAAATCCCCCTTGCCACATGTCAGTTCGATTTATGTTGGAAACCATATGAAAAAGTAGAATGTGGTATGATTCCAGCCCTCAAAAAATGCATTAGAAACATAGGGAATGCTAGCCTTTTAAATTTCATATAACCCAAATCTCTATTCTATCTAGGAAGACCATAAATATATTAAGTCTGGATGAGTCATAGACACTCGATTCACCTATTTATGAATCTGATCTATATATGGATTGAATATATATAAGATTATTTTTCATCGGAAGATATCAAGTATATAAATACCCAAAATTAGGCATGTTAAAGGATGAAAGATAACTCCTTCATCTTGATTCCCCTAGCTAGTGAAAAGTTTCCTTAGGAACATCTTTTATGATTCTTTGTTGGTTCCCACATAAATACCACATGACATAAATGTGAAGGAATATGACCCTTCCACATAACCATAAACAATATGAAAATTACATCCCCATCACATTATGTTAAGCTATATAACAGTTAAGACCACATTACATGAAATTAAACATCACAAAAAATGCATCCCCACAACATGACATAAAACTATATAGGACTTCTTCTAATGTGGTACCTAATCAATGTACAAAAAAAATCATAAACCTTGTCAACCATGTTTGGTGTGATTTTATTATCTCTATGATCACCTCAATCCAAAAACCAAAAATCCTGACTTGCATATCTCATATTTCCTTAAAACGTCCATGGTCCTTAAAAATGAACCCCAGGATTTATGGATCCCGTAGTTTAACTATGCATGTCTTCCCATAACTCATAAATTTTATCTTATAACTAATTGACCAAGTGTGTCTTTTCATAGAAAAAAGGGCTTCTGAAACATGTGAGAGTTGACATCATTGATGTGTAATTATTAACTATATATTGATCCACAAAAATTCTTCACATGATTTTCCCATGTCACCACAATTAATTTATGATCCTTGATCCATGATTTTCTTCACCTTCATCCCCTATTCTGAAGTGTTTTGGGGTACTCTTGACATAGGGAATCCTAATTGGGCTAATTTGTTACACTCCCATCAAATCTGGACCACATGAATTGTGACGTTAAACCATGTGCACTTTGGTCAAAGTCGTATAACCTTAACGATCACCCTGTAATGGTCAGAATCACATGACCATAAAATTCTAGTGAAAGAGACATAAGTCTATGTATACTCAAAAAACAAAATGGTAATTTTGAAAAAAATTGATTTCTCCACTCGATTAATTATCTATATATTTTAGAAATAGTGAGAGAATATATAAAAAAGGATCAAAAATAAAAGGGCCTATCATACAAGTATAGTAATATATGATACATTCTCAAAAAAAACATATAGTCCAATAAAAAGGTATAATAGTGATTTATAATATCCCATTTCTATGTTATTGGGTTTCTAGGTGGTAAATAACTATTATGTCCCCTAAAAAATATTTGAATATTATGTTTTCCACAAACCACTTTTAATTATCTAATGTATAACATGAACCTCCCCAATTCCTTGGGTTGATACAATTTTATTGGAACCCCATATACTTGTGTTATTTATCCTAAACATTATTATTTCATATTGGAGTTTTGGAGTAGATTATCTAATGGGAAACAGAAAGGATTCACTAGTGAATAAAAAAACTCTATAGGGCATGAACCTAGTTAGTATTTTGGTCCTATAATATATTTCATCATTAAATCAATGAGCTATTTCTCTAAATTCATGTGATACTAGTTTCCACCATTACAAATGTTATACCTGAATCGACTAGCCCCCATTTTTTGATGACTGAAATATTCTTAGACTATGATTTACAATCCCCATGAACATAATATTCAATAGGATTTAAAATCCTATATGTTATGTTACCTTGTATAGTACTCATTCTCAATGAAAAAATGTGATATCACATTCATGAACCTTTCAATGTCCCAAAATGCATATTTGGAAACCATGTCATATTGGGACAATGATTCATAACAGTAAATAGAAGTACTCCCATGGTGATAGATCCCCCTAAATAATTACTCTTTCCTACTCCACTTTACAGTGAAATTATTTGAATCCGCATTAATCTATCCTAACCCCTTGAAAAAAGTAATTACTTCTCTATCTGACCATGTATGATCTTGATAATTATAAGATTATTAGATATGTCAACTAGGGTCATTATCCCCTTACTGGAATGGACCTCCCATGCTTTAATTCCATGAAAAGTCATACTGGAATATGTAATATCAGTTTTTTTCAATTATATGTGATTTTTCATTCCAATTCCACCACCATATATGCAGAATCATTCATATATGATTTAAATTAAAAATATTACATCTATCCATGAATATTTTGAATCTGTAAAATTTGGACTCTATTTACCATGAAACATTTAATTAGGCACGCAGGGTGCCCACAACCTTTATAAATACCCATCCTTCATTATCTCAAAAACGGAGTGGGGTCTCCAAACACTTCATGAATATCCATAATTCATAATCTCAATAAGAATGTGGGGTATGTAAATCAATAAATAATAGGAATCATTCAAATAATTTTTTTCTTTGATGCACACTTTAATATATTGTCTATGATATAATGCCATTAACTACAATGATAGAGGTCTGAGGTAGAGCATCCTAAACTATAACAATAGATAGTCTCAGTAAAAAGACACATATTTAAAAAAAATAGATTGTCTATTCTTAAAGTCCCAAAAATACAAAAATAGGTGTCCTATGTTTAAAATACAATAATGTATATCAATATATGGTCCGATCAAGAAGACCCAAAACTAAAACAATTAGAGGTCTGGTCTAGAAGACCCTAAACCACAAAAAAAGATAGTCTGAGCAAGAAGACCCAAAATTATATAAACTTATGGTCATAGCTAGAATACCCTTAACTGTAGAAACATAGTTTCAAATATAGAGGACCCCAAATGATAGTAATATATTGTGTGATCTAGAAGTCCCCATACCACATCAATAGATGGTCTGAGAATAAATACCATAATATGCATCCACATTTTGGTTTACATGACCTTAAATATCCAAATTAGAAGATACACATTTCATAGAATGATGATATCCCAAAAAGAGTAATCCTAGGAAAAAATTCATTCTCTACTAACCTGACATTCACAATATCTGATTATGGAAACATTGAGCACATATGAATAATAAAAGGTAAAAACATGTAAGGATGAAAACCAATAAAACGGAAGATATGATAAATATAATATTATTTCCCTCTAATCATTTTCCAATTAAAATGTGGAAAAATGATTAAGGAACTGAAATTAAAATATAAAATTATTCTAGGGACTATTTTCTATGCCCTCTCAAAAATAATGATATACTATATAGGTACACTGAACTTGGAACAAATAGAGTGAATTGATAATCCTTAGGAAGAGTCTGAGGGTAACTAGTTTGAGCCATGTAAACCCTTAATTATTTGTGATTTTGTCATTCCCATTCCATCACCATATAATCAAAATCATTCCTATATGATTTACATTACAAATATTACAACTATCCATGTAGAAAGAATTTATGAATCAGAATTTTTGAAACATGATTTTTCATTCATACAATTTTTATGAAACATAATTTTTCATGCATACATTTTTTAATAAAAAATGATCCTCATGAATCCAACCAATCTTTCTCATGAACACATCAAATTAGGTGTATAATATCACATAATAAAATAAATACAATCAATTATATGTTATATGAACATTCTAACAACCAATTCTGACATATCATGAGCATTGTGTGTTGTATAATGAAGCAATCATGGGATGGAACAAGGATCATGTGATCAATGGATGACATCCATGTGATTATATGAAGAAATAATGGAATATTTAAATTAAATATCATAGATTTATTCAAAAATAATATCCCGCCGTTTAAATATTTTTTTGTATGAATATTTCTGTGAATGTATAATGGATTCAATTTGACATGTTGTGTGATCATGTGAAGCAATCACATTGTCTATCCCAAGCCGCATATGAAACCATCATGTTAATAGATATTGATCATTTGAATCCTTTGAATCTGAAATTCAAAGGCTCAATTTTTGTAACATATTTTATCATTCAGAGACATTATTTGAACACATGTACTTCACCTGATGTTGATCCTGTGAAATCACCCACTTCTTCAAACTAGTGCATGTCGTATCTTCCCCTTGAAAAGAATCCAATAAAATTTTCTAAATTATCCTATATGAAATCGATACCGATTTGAAAAAATAAACAAGATAGAAGAAAGTGGGGATATAGCAAAAAAATAGGAGGTTTGGTGACACTGGTTTCTTGGAATTATCTAGCTGGTCATGAGAACCCATCATGAGAACACATCATAAGACCCTATTACAAGACCCCATCACATGGTCCCCTTAATATATAATTATCACATAAAAATATTAAAATCATAATATGCCTATCAATATGTGGTTTATAAATTTTTATTATGCACATTCCTCATTATTGTGTGACACTTTCATGCATCACCCTGGAAGATCCTTCTTGTACCAATGTGGACATCTATAGACAAAAACCCAAATCATGTGGAAGTCCTTTGATATCCGGACTCTAATGCATGTGAAACCACGGAAATATATTGTTACTTAATTTAAATCCAAGTATTTGAATCCATAGAAATGGGATATTTACCATGAACTCACACTTCTATGAAAAATATTGTATGTGCATCTCTGAGTTGATATACATGGACATGTTCACAAGACCCTATCATGTAAATCTCTTAAGATAATGTGATCACATGTCCCAAACATCTCCTTTATGTAGATGACATTATTATTTTTAACCAGGGTGACAAAAGGAATATTATTAATCTTAAATATATTCTTTTACACTACAAAGAAATTTTCATCAAGCACATTAAGTGGAATGAATCCTCCGTCCTTTTTAGTAAAGAGTTCCCCATGGATAAGAAAACATACATTTCTAATAATATAGGCATCACAGAGGGAACTTTTTCCTTTTCATACATAGGAGTGCCTATTTTCTAGGGTAGGCCTAAGGCCAATCATTTCTCCCACATTGTAGATAATACCCTTCGTCACCTATCCTCCTGGAAAGGTAAGACCCTTTCTTTGGCTGGAAGGATCTGTTTGGTCAAATCTACGATCGTTTCAAAACTAGTCTACTATATGATGGTTTATAAATGGCCTAAAAGTCTTTTAAATTTCATTAATACTGGTATTAAAAACATTTTTTGGACTGGGAACATTTTATAGAGAAAGATTGTGACCATTCCTTAGACCACTTGTTTCAAACCAATTGACAAAGGGGATATTGGCATCAAGAACATTGCTAAATTCAATGAGGCTCTTTAATCCTAACTTACTTGGAACATCATTCATAATACCTCTACCTCTATGGATTTCTTAAAGGATATATTCCTGGAAAAACTCAAAATCAATTACTCTTTTTATCTAAAATCATCTATATGGCCCTCCATCAAAAGCTCTTTCATCTCCATCATGACCAATTCTAGATGGATGGCCAACATGGAATCTAATCTAAAATTTTGGCTTGATAATATGATGGGTGCTCCCGTGATCTCACTATTAGAAAATAACTATGACCCTCCGAATATCCAAGATAATATTGAATCTATCAAAACTTCTTCAAACATTTCCCTTCCCGAGAATATAGCCCAAATTGTAGACAATTACCACTATACTTGCACTAAGGATTGAATTCGTTGGGAACCTGCTCATAATGGGGTATTGAACTCCAAAGATTTTTATAACCACCATTTCCATTCCGTGATATCCACTACGCCTAGGTTGCTAACATTAATAAATCCTGGATCAAACTTTCTAGATTTACTTTTATCTGGCGCATTGCTCATTATAAAATACCCACTGATAATTGTTTGAAAAAATATGGGATTTCCCTCTGTCCAAAATTTTGTATGTGAAATCAACATAGGGAAATACATTGACCACCTTTTTCTCTCATGGGATACTGCTTCAGCCCTTTGGCCCTATATTCTTGACATGTTTGAGTGCAGTTGGATTTCTTCTTATAGCATTAACATGCAGATTCAAAAATGCACAGAGTGGACTAACTCTAAGAAAATAAAAAAACATTGGCTCACAGTTGTTGTAGAAATTATTCACGTCATCTGATATGGCAGAAATAATTTGATTTTTCGTACATATTCATTCAAAATCAATGCAGGTAAAATGAAAATTTTAATGGCCATTCAAGATGCGACTTCAATCCAAAAAGACAATTGTAGTTCTTCGGTTAGAGACTTTGAAAATCTCAGGCGTGTTGGGGTCAAGGGGAATTAACCTCGTCCCCATTCTACCAATGAAGTTTTCTGGACCCCCCTCCTCCAGGTTGGATCAAAATAAATCTGGATGGCTCTTCCAAAGGCAATCTGGGACCAGCAGGATATGGGGCTATTTTCAGAAATCACATCGACTCGGTTCAGAGATGTTTCTATGGATCATGCGTCCTCTATAATTCTCTTGAAGCTAAGATAATGAGCGTTATACATGCCATATCTTTTTCTGGAATGCACAACTGGAACTATATATGGATTGAGAGTTATTCTACAATAATCATCCAAGCAGTCTGGAATGGCACCACTCAGCTCTCTTGGTCTCTCACTTCCCGATGGACAGATTGCTTGAACTCTATGGTTGGCCTCAACTTCATCACCACACACATATATCGGGAAGCCAACCGTATTGCTGACGCACTTGAAAATACTGGTGTTAGCCACAAGCTTCATTGGATGGATGACCTCCCCTCTGATCTCATCCCCATCTATGCTAGGGATGTATGTAAAATCCCCTACTTCAGACTCATGTAATCCTCTCTTTCTCTCCCACCCTTCTTTTTATTAATAAAAGATCCTTTTCACTTTAAAAAAAATGTGACCACATGAATCCTCATTGATCTCACGATTCATTAATTCAATTCTTACTCTACCAATATAATACAATATATTTAATTTATGAATCTTGAAAATTTGTGCATATTTTGGGTGGCAATTACTATAAATAACCCCTTAAATAAAAAACACCCAAAATGATGGAAAGGGCAGAGTGGAAATCCTAGATTATAAAACTCTAAAATTAAAATATTAATTCCCTAATTAAACATGGGGAATGAATTGAGGCCTGATATCATCATCAAAAACTCTATTAGTGTCACTTCTGTGCATAGGTCTTACATCTTTTGGTAGTGATCCCAATCACTTAATGTATCTTGTTTCTAACACCGAGCATGACTCATGTCAACATAGTGGTATTCAATGATTATATCATTAGTATCTTAAATAACCCTAAAATTGAAACCTTAGTGTTCAATATCCTTTCAGTGGTATGATAAAAATCCCTCTTTACATGGGAATCCACAATGGAATAACTCTATAATACATTCCCATATTGATATGATCTATAGAAATAAACCTCACGAGTTCTAATTATCTAGGCCTTCCCATCCTTAAGTGAAAGATAACCTAAATAATGTAGACATTGATTCCTATTATAATAGAGATACATACGATGCCTCCCTAAGGCCCAAGCTCCATACTGAATGTTTTTTTCCCATGTATAAGTACATATCACATGATGTTACCCTATAGTGTGTATTCCTATATTAAGACCAAAAAATATTCCAAATAAAATTCATAGGATTTGAGTCCAGATCCTACAATATATTTTGGAATCCTATAAAGGCTCAATCCTCACCATGAAACATTTATCGCCTTCCTTGGGTGAATTAAACTCCAGAGTGCTAGATCATATGGCTTCAATTCACATGAATTCATCCTTTTCATGGAAATAAGGGGAGTCAACATGAGAACCATTGACACATATTAAAGGGTTCATTAATAGAAAAATAATTTCAATACATAAGGATCTTACAAAACAATTGTTATTTTAGTGTAACGATTCCCACATTGGGATTTTGGAATGTTTCAATAACATATATAAAATCCCTAATAAAGTCATATTTTATGAAATAAATCTCCCCAAAAGGGTGTGATGAGCCCAACCTTCCACTCTATCGACCAATGTGTGTTTCAATGCTTCACTAGGGTTGATACCCCAAATAAATCCCTACCTTTGGAAAGAAGGCACGTGCCTAGTTTTGGATGTTGGAACCAATATGAGATTCCATTAGAGACAAAAATGGTAAACCAAATGCTAAATAATGGGCAACCACCCACAATTACCATCAATAGAGAATCATTTCAAACCTTTGAATTTTTATTAAAAATCGATGGAAGTGTAAAATAATAAATAAGAAAATTTTAAAATAAAAATATTTCATATTAATATCATGGAATAAGTAAATAAATGTTCTAAAAATGAAAAAAAAATATATATTTTTTATAATTATATTTTTTGTTTACATTTTTTAAAAGAACATAATGATTTAAACAAAAATTTATTTTCATAAAGCAGTTTTATAAAACAATTATTATGTTAAATTAGGATGATAATATGATTTTATCATGCCATTAATATTTTTTCAAAGGGGTGTAAAATTGATCATAATTTTAAAATTGATGTTTTTAATATAAAAATATAATTTTAAATAAAAGTTAAATATCACGTATTATTTAAAAAAATTTCATAAATTTGAATTAATTGTTTTTTTAATCTACACTTATAAAAAAATTATTGTAACTGTTTTTTATTTTTTTGAAATAGTTTTATTTTTTTCCAATAGTAAAAGAAAACCTAATAAGGTAAAATTAAGTATAATAACATGAATATATAATTTCTTCATGTATGGTGTAATATATTATTTTCTAGTATTAACTTGATTATGTTATGATATATTGTCAAAATAATCAATAATACAATTATTATTGAGACAATATTATAAACAACTATGTTTTATATTAAAAAGACACTTCTCTCCTCCAATTATAAATACCATTCTTCACCACCCCTTATCCTCACACAATATAAGTCTTGGATTATTCCCAAAAACAATAATAATGACTCCTCTTCTTCATACTCACATCTGATGAATAATTGTAATCCTAATATAAAAAATACACGATTCCCTAAGTGGAAATATTATAGAAGTAATATGAAGACAAATATAATAACGTCAATTGGGAATTTTAATTTTCTATCCTCATTTTCCTAATGAAAATTCATAAATAAATGACATAATGAATATATTATTATAAAATATTGTAATATTATGACGATAATGGAATATCCAATATTCAACCTCATCTCATTTCATTCTAAAATTAAAATATAGTTCACAATATGGTTTGTTCACAGCCTCCGTGAAAAATGTACCTTGTTTTTCACCACCAATTTCATGGATAGTTATATAAATAATATTATGTATAAACATGATCAAATAAGGGTATTATAAAATATTTCTTTTTTTTCATTACATTATACATAATTTAGTTAAATATTATAAATCTAGTTTATAGTGGTGGATAAAACCACCAAAAAATGAATCGTACAATGATAACATTTAAAATAAATAAATCATTTATATTTTCGGACTCAAAAATATATCTAGAACATTTTAAATTGAAAGGAGAAAATTATTATCATTTAATTTACCATATAGAATTTAAGTCAAATTTAGTAGGAGATTCAATAATTTTCTACAAACTAATGAGACCATCGATGCATGACCTGAATGACTGTGGTAAAATAGAATTCGAAATGATAAATCATTTAAACGAAAATAAAATAACATAAAATATTGATATCATATATATTAGGATCATCTTGTATATAATAAATCCAATTTTATAATTAAGGGCATTAATTTCAAGTGAAAACTGACTCAAAACTAAAGGCAAGGGATCTCTTCAAACGACCGTATTTTTTTAGGTTATATTTACCTCAATTTCTCTCTAAAATATTATTATTTACTTGTTATAAATTATGTATATAATTCCCAAAGATATATACCAATCATAATTCACATTTACATGATGTTTATATATTTATTTTAAACGCTTCCTCATCAATTTCATCAGTTAAGAAGAACTTATTAAAGGTAACCTCTCAAATTTATTTCCTAATTTCATGTACCACTAAAAGAAATTCATCTATTCCAAAATGGATAACAAAAACAATAATTTATCTTGGTAAATTTATTTTATTTATCTTTTGGTTTTATGAATATTAGTTTTCCCTACCCCTCTTTAGAGAGTCTTTACAATATTCTAAAACCCCAATTAAAATGAATTTTTTTAAATTTATTTATTTTATTATTTTTATGTATTCAATTAAAATGGACTTTATTTTCATGTATAATGAGTTTATATTCACATATTAATATATAATAATTATTTAATCCACTTTTCATGGAATTTATTATGATATGCAATTTATCTATGTTATATGACATGATTATGTATTCCATTTCCATTCCATTGGATGTTTTTGATGGTTGTACCTTTTGTATGATTCCATAAAATGGAACTCATATTCATGTACATGTTATAGTGGGTGTTACTAGATGGAAATCGATTAAATGTTTTATTTATTATGTCTCATGACACAATATGTATGGAGTTTGGGAGTAAACCTAAATAATTAAGGGACTATATCCACCATGCAATGTTGTATTTTTCAAAATCCTATACTTTTGTTTATTCAATGTTCTATAATACTACAGAATTAATTTTATTCCTTGATCATATACTTCCAGCATACATATTTCATTCATCCCTATGATTTCACATGTACATTTCTTTTTAAGAGATTATGATATGAATTTTAATTCAAATATTATACTTATTCCATGTCATTCCACCTTGAGAATTTTTCCACCAAGGGACTGGGTTCGAGTCCTTGTTATGGAAACACCTGTATGGCCAAAATAAGTCACTCATGGGCTTTCTACCCCAGTGTATAACTATCCTGAAATCATATGTGTCTTTACACATGTGCTTATGTCTATGGAATTTCATTATGTTTCTTGGTGGTTGGTGACTACCGACGAATACCTTGTTACTCCCTTAGCCAAAAAACCCGGTGTACTTTGCCAATTGGGGAATGATTGAGCTGTATGTGGATTTAGAGTCTATAACCATGGTTCTAGGTTCATGTCAATTCTATGGAAACACTTGATATGCCGAAATAAATCACTCGTGGGCCCCCCTACTCCCAGGTGCATCTAGCCCAAAATCCCAGGAGTCGTTACCCTTGGACCAATGGATGGTGAAGTAAATAGATGCGCTGGGGATAGGTGACCAGCCACCAATACCTTATAACCCCCTGGGACTAAAAACCTGTTGTGCATTTCTGTTATGGGATTGGTAAAGGCTTCAAATAATCCTTCATTAGACCCAGTTTCAAATCCCTGTGAGAGTGAATTTCCGATTTCAGGTAGTGAATCAGGCATAACGTAGGCCGCTGGTGACATAGACATGACCTAGGAAGATAGTGACATTTGAATGATATAGGAATAACGCTGCATTGGGCTTTGTTCTGTTTTTTGGGCTTTTTTTCCATGTAATATGCCTCAAATACACTCTGAATTCAAGCCACACCATGAACATATAAGGATTGATGGTTGGGATACCACTAGGGTATATGGTCTCCATTTCCAAACAATGTGTGTTGAATGTGTGTTTTTTATGTAACTATTTCCCCAGGAAACAAATATATATATATATTTAGATATCAGATAAATTTAATAGCTCAATATGGATATTAAACTAAATATGTTTTATATTTGTCTCATTTTCATCGTTTTATATACCAAATATTCAAAATACACTATACATATGGATTATTAGAACTTCTTATTTTCATATTTATTTGTAAAATAATGTAATAATACATTTAATGGGTTAGGGTGGAAATATGTGTCACATAGTTCTGTCACAAAGGAGGTTGACATGATTATGTATGATGTAATTTTTATGATGTCATTATTTTTTGTAATGGTTTTTATATTACAAATATACATTAGAACATGTTATTAAATATGATGATATTGAGGATTAGTTGATAGGAATAGTTTTTAAAATAACTTTTATTTCTCAAAAAATGATATTTTTACTCATTTTTTGTTTATGTAAAAGAATATCTTTATAAATATAATGTATCTAACTCTTTGAATAATTAATATTCTTGACCTCAAAGGATTTTACAATTTTTAATATATCGAATGTATCATTACATTTATTTATTTATCATCTAAATGGAATCTAATAACACATTCTATTGTTTACATTTTCTGGGAGTAATGTAAATAATAGCATACATTCAAAAAAACAATGAGTAATAATCACTAGATACTAGAATCTTTAATTCATATGTATATTATGATATTTTTAATTTTTAGGCCTATATATTGTATAGTGAACCTATTTATCAAATAAAAAATGATGAATATTTTTTTCAATGGAATTTATATGTGCTTTAGAATTTAAATCAATTCCTTTTTGAGTATAGTATTGTTTTCACACCTTCAGTAAAATAAAGAGTGATTAAAAAAGATATTAATTAATTTTTGGATTCTATTTTTTACAATACTTATATCATTCTATATTAGTAAAAAATTTCTAGTTATTTATTTTTTCATGCTAAATTGAAAAAATATTTATTTTTTTAATCAAAATACTTCATTCCGCAAAACTTTTCAAAATAATTCATTGTATTATTAAAATTGGACATCAAAAATATTTAGTTTTTATTATTTTTAATGTGAATAATAATGTTATAGATATTATTCCACAAGTTATATGGTTCAAAAATAATATTGTGTGATTATTCTGGTGAAGAATAAAAATTTTATAAAATAAAACTCTTAATCTGTCACTAGAATAAAAGGCTTCAGATGATAGAAATGAATGTCTTTAATTTTCATTTTTTTTCAGTTTATATTATGGATGTAAATAACACGATGAATGTTTTATGGGTAAGGTATTCTGATTATGTCTATGGGATTATTTTACTTTCGAACGTGGATCATTTAATAATCATTTTAGAACAAAAACCAATATTTTATCTACTTTATTTTTAAGTCAATTTACATTCTTCATTAACCATGAATAATTATTTAGGTTCAATTTTTTCTAATTTTGAAGCAAATCACCTTAATAATTTTTAATAGTTTTACTCATGTAATTACATTATAATTTTAATCGATCTTTTAACGATTATTCGTTCTAGTTTTTTTTACTTAGTGAAAAATAAATTAATTTTTTCTTTGATGTTTTATCATAGATAAAAGCTTATTAGTTTATGTTGTAGGAGTATGTAAATTTTCAATACATAAAATAGGATCACTGTCAATAATATTACATTATAGGAATTAATAAATTTTTATGTTAGTTTTAAAATTATACAAAACAAAAATGTTACAAGGTTATTTGGTTTTCAATTTATTTTCCATTTTTAGTGTATAGTACTACTGAAAATGTTACTATGATTTTATCTATAACATCCCTTCTACGGGTTCCGCTTAGAGGTTCCACGTACCTAGTTGGTCACATGGCCTCAAGCACATTTCTGTGAATGCTAGAATCTATCAAATAGCAGTGAGGGCCTCGAGGTGTGATAGTGGGAAACAATGCCCTCATTAGTAGAGTAACAAAGTAGAAATAAATAGATAATAGTAGTGGAAGAAGTAATAATACCATACAATAGTGATTAAAAGAAGAATGATTGTAAATTAATAACTACAACACATATATAAATAATGATGCATGTCATAATATCTTAGAATGCAGCCAAACAAGTCATAATGATGAAATACAGTATAAAACCAAAGTATAAAAGGAAAAACAAGTAAACAACTCTAACAGCATATCAAGGATCAACTTGGTCTCATTCTCTACTGCTCCATAAGAATCAATTACATGAAGTAGAAGGGCGCTTCACATTATATATACCTATATCAATATAATCAGTTTGATCCTAGAAAAATTACCCATACAGGGTGTGAGATGAATCCTTGTAGGCATCCTCCCGAAGTTTTGTGCCTAACTGTCAATGAATATATATGGAAGATAATATAATAAATGAATTAATAAAAATGGTTTTACTCAAAATTAGACAATCCTATATATTTTTTACATTTATATTAATCAACATAAAAAACCAATCAATATTATGTAACCCTCTTGGATGTTCTTAGAGTCTAACCCCTCTGGTTCAACTTAATAATGAATCTCTAAGGAAGCACTTGTTGTCAATTCCCCCATGTGGTCTCGTAACAGTAAATAATAGACACTCTGGGGAATTTGTCAATGTCTGATTCCCCCTATGGTCTCACAACATTGGACTACAGATACACTGAGGGAGAACTTACGTCGACCCCCCCCCCCTATGGTCTCGCAACATGAAAAGTATAACAGAAACTCGAGGGAACCCCTAAACATGTGTTTCCCTTATGGTCTACTATACCAGGTTCCCACATCCCTATATAAGTCAATCATTCACAAATAATTTCTATAAGACAAATTAAATCACAATATACTTCTTGGATAAACTGTTACAAAGAATATCACAACATATCAGAATAATATTACTGTATCCTAACAACAGTAGGCCTGGAAAACCAAGAAACCAAACATGTAGTTCTAGACCAAACAAGGAAAAATGTCAAACTTGGGAAAAACATCTATAGGAATGTAATTAAATATTATCCTCGAACAATAGTCCTAACTCAAGAAAAAAAGTCATAACAAGCATTAAAGGGTTAAAATTCCGAAACAGTCAATACACTAAACTACGTTATTGGTATATTTATTGCATATATAACTCCAGAAAATATATGAATTGTCAAAAACCACCTACCTCGACTTTGTTCAATTGATATAGTTGAACCTCAGCCTTTGAATTGACCTATAACACCATAGATCTACAAAAATGTCTAAAACGTTCAACCAAGGGTATCTAACGAAAGAGGAGGAATGAAGAGAAGAGGATCCAGATGAAGGATGAACTCAAAAATGTGATTCCAACACAAATTATGGAGTTTAATTCGAAGAACATAAGGTTGATCATTGTCTCGGAGAAGAATCATCGATCCTTGGTCACTCCTAGATGAGACGAATATTGAAGAAGATGTTTCAGTAAACGAGATGTGGTCCCAATCCAATATAACAAATTAAAATAAAAATAAATGTTGTGTTCTTTAAAATCACCCATCATGCATATTACTTTACCGGTCCCCACATTAGGTTGTCTCCGGGTCACCCCACCTGACCATGTACTATGTCGTTACAATGCCAGTACACGGCTACCCAAGGAAACCGGGTACATGGAGTGTACTCCAAAGTACACGGTGGGTACTACTTAAATTTTAAGAATCTATTATTTTCCTCAAACACACTAGGAAACCATATCCATACATGTAAAGAAGATCTAGGTTCTTAAAACTTTCCCCCCTTAAATAAATTCATCCCCGAATATCCAAAGTAAGGCGGCATTGAAAAAGAATCTTCAAACAGCTCCAGACACTACGATCGTACATTGGACTCCCTCTCCCATGTCTCATCCAATACACTCTTGTGCTACCATATCACCCATAATAGATAAATATACTAGCCACATAGAACCTTCACACTTCCAAAAACCATTCAGATAGGATGCTCGTTAAATGATGGGTCCACTCCATCTCAACCTCCTTGGGATGAAAAACATGAGACAGGTCTGAAATGTAACGACGTTACTGAGAATCATGGTGTACATCGTTCATTCCTCGGTCCCTCTTAGGTAACTGAAATTGATAGGATACCTACCCAACCCTTTCCAAAACCTCAAACGGCCTGACGTATCTCAGAGAAAGATTACACTGTCTCCAAAACCACCTGTGTCCCAACTTCGGCATGACACGTAGAAAAAACCCATCTCTGACCTCGAACTCTAGAGGTCATCTCCATCGATGAGAATTATACTTCTGTTGTTATTGTGAAATATTCGTACTCTTCTAAATCAACCCTATCTACTTTTTTGCCTCCTAGAAAATATGATTTCCTAACATAGATGCCTCCCCTTCCTCTAGAAAACATTGGGGTTATCAGCACGACCTACCATACAAAGCATCATAAGGTGTCATCTGAATTGATTCTTGAAAGCTATTATTATAGGAAAACTCCACCTGAGGTATGTGCATCTCCCAAGAACAATCCAAATCTAGGACACAAGCTCGACGCATGTCCTCCAATACATGAATCGTATGATCAGACTAGCCATATGTTAGGGGATGGTACACTATACTCATAATTACCTACAAACCCAAATCCCCCTTGAGTCTATTCCAAACATGATAAGTAAAATGGGAATCACTGTCAGAAAGGAAGGAGTTCATAACCCCATGTAAAGGTACAATCTCTTGGATGTATAGCCTTCCCAGCTCATCTACATTGTAGGACTTCACGATTGGTAAGAAGTGGGAATCCTTTGTGATTATTTCAACGACAACCCAAAATGCATCATCCCATCGTGGAGACCTCGGTAAGGCTATTACAATGTCCATTGCAACATCATTCCACTTCCTATTAGGAATGGGTAATATCTTCAAAATCCTTGCAATTCACTGATTCTCCACCTTCACCTACTGAGAAATTGAACATCTCATGACAAAACTTGTAACATCTCTCTTCACACCCAACCACCTATACTGATAGTGTAGATATTGATACAGTTTGGTGACACTAGGATGAACTACCCAAAATAAAGAATGAAAATAATGCATCAGCTCCTCGTGTATGTCTGTTGACACCCATACGAGCCCATAAAAACAGAATATCTCATCATCGCCTATCTAGGAATAGTTTCTTCTCTTAAGACACTCTACCATAGAACTTGGCCTTTGGGATCTGATAGCTACCTCATTCTCACTCGATAAAGTATAGTAGAGGAAACATCTACAGAAGAAATAAATGTACCACACTCCCTGTCATGCACCAATAAATGCATTTCAAAGAATAGAGACATAAGTTATCCCTCACTGATGGCCTCCTGAACTACATGTATCTGATTCCTCATGTTCAACGCATCTTCCACTGCATTTCCTTTCCCAGGTGAGTTGGAAAACTCAAAATAAAAGGGATGAAGGTACTCAACACACATTCTCTGTCTCAAATTCAGGTCACACTAAGTGAAGATATACATGAGACATTTGTGATAAGTGAAAACCAAAAAAATTCTATCCCAATATATAATGTATCAAATAGGGTAAATCAAGAACAACTACATCCATCTCAAGATCAGGCGTTAGGTAATTCCTCTCATGTTGCGTCAACTGCCAATACCTGTGCACAGTGAATCCTACCCCCTAAATGATCACTGCTCCCAACTGGATACCTAATGCATCATAGTAACTGTAAAGATCTTTCTTGGCTCTGTAAAAAATACTATCGGTGTTGAAGTCTACATCCCTTTCATCTCTTGAATGGATAAATCACAGGAATATGTCTACAGGTACATCACAACCTTATTTTTCGAAACTGTTAGTGGCACTGCTAATCGTTAATGGTGTTGTATGAAATGACTGTAGTAACTAGACAGTCCTATAAAACTGTGTACCTAAAAGACAGTCCTCGACTGATCCTAGGAAACTACTACTCTCACTTTCTCTGGATCCCTAATACTCTTGTATCTGAGATAACATGACTCATGAAGTGTATCTAGTCCATATAAAAGTATAATTTTGAGTGCTTAGAATATCACTAATGCTCTCTCAATGTACTCAAAAAGATCTCAATATGGGGTATCATGCTCATGTCGAGCATGAGATTACAAAAAGATATCATACATGAAAAATACCATGAAATAATACTAGTATGGATTGAATGAATTTTCCATCGGTTCCATGAAAACTGCAGGTGCATTCGTGAGACAGAACGGTATGAACACATTATTGTATAGATCATACATGCTCTCAAATACTATAATGGGTGCATATGATGGTCTAATGTGAAACTAGTAATAACCTAATCTCAAGACAATCTTTTTGAAACCCATGGTTCCTTGATGCTGATCAAATATATCATCAATCCTCAGTAAGGAAAACATGTTATTGACCATCAACTAGTTAACATTTCGATAATCCACTCAAATTCTTAGGGTATCGTATGACTTCTTCAAAAACTGGATTTGAGAACCCTAGGGAGATTACTGGGTCAGATGAAACCATTTTACTATAACTCCTCTAACTATTATTCATCTCCGGTAACTCTGGTCCATCCATCCTATAATGAGGAATGGACACTGGTGCCACTCCTGGGAAAAGATCAATAGAAAAGGCTACCTCTCACATTGGAGGAAAACCTGAAAATTCCACTATAAAGATAACCCCAAAGTGATACCCCAATGAAGGTAAGTCCATATGTGATGTACCATGGTCATCTAGATATAGACTAGAAATCCGGGCTATATCTCTTCCCAACCCATGATGCTTGAGTCCTTCTCTGCTCACCTTAACATCCCATTCTCCCTTATATATAATCAATTCGCCCTCTAGTGACATGAAACTCACCCTAAAATGATAGAAATCATCCAAATCCTGGAAAAAAACTTACTAGTCTATTCAACGAATGACATCACATCCAGTCATCTATAAGACATAGAGGAACCATAAGAAGTTACTCCCTCCATCCTCAAGAGGGAACTCCTTCCACTAATGGACACTAGTCGTTCTTGTCCCCAACAGAGTGTCCAACATTAACACATCAACAACAGTAAATATACAAATCCCAAGGATCTCCACAAAATAATATATTTTAATATAAGGGAATATCCTGTATTGAAAAGTGAAAATGAAACATATAAGGAAACTAGACTCATACCTCGAACTGTAGAGGGTTCAAGATCCTTCTCTTAATAGGTCATCTCTATAAAAAAAATGGCTAACCTACACTGCAGCCAAGTGAAGTGGACTGAGATCCCTCAGCTGATCCACCTTATGGTTGTCAAAAACCCTGTGTCTGAACACTATATCCACAACCTCCACCTCATCTTGAATGTCATGTAGAACACTAGATCCATGACTGATGAGATACTGGTTGTACAACTCTAGTACGTGGAGTCAAACAAAACCACTATCACAATCTACTGGTGATAAAATCTGATAGAAGCGTGGAATATGACCCATCTTGCTACAAGATCAGCACTCCACCGGGTCTCTCTGGCAATGTGGCCTTGTATTCCTTATTTTCATACACAGTTTTCACACCACATGGATACCTGAAGAATTATTCATCCTAATTTGATCTTCATGCATAAACTATCTATAGCACTTCCTGCTATTAGTCAGAGTGGTACCAACTCTAGATGTCGAGCTTCCTAGGATCAAAGCACCAGAATCCAGCAGATTTCACTTTTTGATCAGTGCCTAGTTGACTATAGAGGTGATGGATTTAAAAATGAAGATGTTCACCTAATATTGGCTGTCATGCCTTAGACCAATATTAAACATCCTTTCCAGAAATAACTCATCACCTCCTAGAATGGGAGTTAATCCCATCAGCTCTGTGAAGCGAGGAGAATACTCCATGACTAAGAGAGAACAATGCTCCATACTTGTAACGCCCCGACCCCAGCTACCCAGAGTCGGTGCATTAGTTCGTAACAATGGCATGATCACAAAAGATCAAGTCTCGAATGACCGATTAGTTTAGTAGACTTGGAAACACTAGATACATTCGTAAATGTTACATTACATCATAAAGTGAAAAACTACAATAACATAGTCTCCATAGTCCACACTGCTATCCTCTTTGGACTATCCCTGCAGGTCATTCATAAAATACTTCTTCACATCCTGGAAAATATTAAAACATTGAAAGGGGTGAGCTCAGATGCTCAGTAAGGTTAACAATATAGCGGAAGCATTCATAAATAAACATAACATTTAAGGCAATGTATAACTAGAACAAAATCCTTTTAAACTTGAACTTCAACATAATATGGCAAAATTAAAATGACATAATGCCATTTACTTCTTCACATGGATATTCTACTGGTCGAATAATCACATGCAATATCAATAACTACTTTCATAATGATGGAATGCATAATGCCAGAATATCATAACCACGTAGTCAAGGCCTCGTGCCAAGACCACAAATAATATTTTGTCAAGGCCTCGTGCCAAGACACTAGTTTGTCTCATGAGACCTGCCGATGCATCGAGGAGCTATAGCGGGCTCCACCCGTCACTTATTAAGTCCAATGCATTCCTCATATGAATAGGTTTAAACATATCATAAACCATAACATAATCGTATCACATAAAACATGCATAAAGGAAACATAAAATTTCCACATTTCAATCACAAGATATCAATACAACACATTGATATAATAAAAATGCTTTCAAAACCATTTTCAATACCAAATTAAAAGAAAGTTAAAACTTTGTATTTATTTTTCATTAAAAAAAATGATGGCTTGTAGAGAAAGTCGAAACTCAAATAATAGTCACGGCGGAGAAGAAGTCGTTGTCGCCGCATAAGTACAGAAAGAAAAACATTCCCTTTTGTCGTTTAGCAAATCGCTTCGTATAAAAAAGATTCTTTTTGAATAAACGTAAAAGTCAAAGGGGTTTATACACCATATAAAAGAAAGTTGTGTATAAAACCAAATATGCCTCAATGAAAGGGGATTAAGACGAAGTCCTTAAATAGATCATTTTTAAAATAAAATAGATCTATTATGTGTATTCACTATAGGTACACATAAAGAAAGTAAAAATACAAAATAGGACATAATAATATCATGACATAATTTGAAAGTAGGAGATTAACCCAAAGAATGGAAGTTGGGTTATGAAATTCCCTTACCTCATGTCCGACTTGACTCAACCGTTCTTTAACCTCCTGAATAATAAACTAGAGTTAATATCTATCTTATTAAGAACCATTTTCAATTTCATTATCCTTTTTATATCACTTATTACAATGTTATGAATGTTATGTAATTATTTAAGTTAATAACGGTCGTTTTGTCGATCTTTGGTACTTGTGTCAACAATAACCTTCTTATAATTACAAGTTGTTCATGTGGTGAAATATCAATAATATCCAGAATTATATTCATGATGTAGATATCATATATATAATATATATCCAGTATATACATTCATTCATAATATTACGTAACATTTAGAGGTAAGAAATGAAATGCACCGTTCATGGAGACGGTAAGCCGTACGTACGCATGAACGCTACTTTCATTTCTATTTCATATTTAATGTAATGAAATCATAATTATATAAAGGTATAATATAGTTCCAGTATAATATCATATATAATATCATTTACTCCATCCTTTATACATCCCACATATGGCATTAACGATTCACATCACTTTGAGGGGGCGGTAGTCCGCACGTCCTAAAATGAAATTATCGCGTTTTACCCATAATGGAAATCATAAAGTATGCCATAAATGAGAAATACAGAAGCATAAGTAAAACATAAAAATATTATATATCATATATAAAAATAGTGACATCTTAATGGCCACCTTTGAAGGTGTTATATGAGTGTTGAACAATCATCGTTTCGTGAGGCAGAAATTCGCCATCCATAGAAACCGTATGTTCTTTAACCATTAGATTTAGGTGTGTGTAAGTGTAGCTCTAATACTTCTTATAACAACATACTAGTATATTGAGGATACTGGTGTTTTTACAAAAGAAATGAATAAAAAGAGTTTAGGGGGTTGGATAAGAAAAATAAAACAAAACAACATTAGAGAAGACATTACCTCAAAATCGGGTAACTCTTTTTGATTTGAGCCAAAGGCTTCCTTGGGAAGAGTTATGCCCAAAGTGAGGCTTCTAGGAGTAAGGGAGAAATGTTGGGAGAGTATTTGGGCAGAGTTTGGCCGAGCCAAATGGCTTGAAGGTGTGAATAAGGTGGGAGAGGTGGGGGCCTTTTATAAGTGGAGAGGAGGGGCACTTTTGGAAAGATTGAAATGTTACATTATTACACAATGCTTTTCGGATTCTAAAGGTCCCACACTTATATAATTCGAGGCTAAGGTGATAAGGGTTCGAAATCGCCTCATCCAATTGGCTTTGGACAAGTGTAATCCTTGGATTTTGCATTATCTTCTCATTTTATTTAAATTGTTAAATAATGAGGTCATCGCTGCATCATCATGATGTCATAAATAATTTAATTTATTTAATGTCTAAAAATTATAAAAAAAATACTATGATGTATGAAATCTTTTTATCTTTCTAATGAATATTTATAATCAAAATTTGGACTTGTGTAACCCCACTTAAAAACTGTTTTAGTAAAATAACTCATGTTTGTGTCAATTTAATTTTAACATTAAATAAATATATATTAATGTCATTTTCAACCTAAAGTGGCTCCATGGGGTCCCCAAGTTGACCCATGGGTTGTCTTGGTCGGCCATGACTCATCCAATAGAAGTAGGACAAGTGTCATGCTCATCTCATATTATTAAAACATTATTTGTACCTTAAACTACACTAATTACCTCTAATCGCGATTAAGAACTTAAAAGTTACTATTCACCAAAAAATTATTTTAATCTCATTGAACCACATTTTACTTCTTAATGACAACCATGTATGTCGGATTTTTGAAAATCAAATCACAGAAGTGGTAATATTCCATTTAAACGAAAAATCAGTTTATTAACTACCACTTAGTGGTTTCACTATTCATCAAAAATTGAAGTTTTTCAGAACAAGGCCAAAATTTCACCCTAAGCTATAATTGATATTACGAATTCAAAAATGATTTCTATTTTACAAAATTCCAAACATATAAGTTGCATTAATTAATTTTATAATTAATTCCTGCTGTCACAACAAATAGCGTGTTTTTAAGAAACAATTTATATCAAAAGATTGGCAATTGTTTATGTCCAATTTCAATGTTAAATTAATTCTAATGATCACCATTGGATAAAATGGTAAAAATATATTCTAATTATACTTTAAAACCACTAAATAGTATTATTTATCACAATAAATTATTTTGATTAAAAAAGTTGTTTTAAAGTATTTTTCACTATTCATAAAAATTAGAAGTTCTCAGAAAAATACCAAAAATTCAACATAGGCTAATTTCGATATTACGAATACAAAAATGAAGTCCATTTTGAAATATAAAATTTCTATAATTTTAAAAAGTGGTTATTTCTATTCATAACGGCTATTTTGATTAGTCGCGGTGTTTTAGAACTCGAACTTGCGTACAATGCAAGCTATTGCATTATTGAAAGAGAGGCGTATCGTGGAAGCTTGGGGTGTTACATTCTCCCCTCCTTCAATAAATTGCGTCCTCACAATTTGAAATTTTTCTTTGAAAATAAAAGGTTGAAAAGAGAAAATACCTTTGAGGAAAACCCACATCGGAAATAAGGTTATTAAAATTTAGCCTTAATAAGAGGGAAAGGGAAATGAAAAAGTCACCACCCAATTATGATCTCGATTAGGAGAACATTGGTGGCAATTAGAGACATATAATTGGAGGAAAAACGTAAATATTTTTAGGGAGTGATTGAGGTCATCAATCATAATCAACTGTCAAATTGAGGGCCTCAAAGCCTTCAATCTATGTTGATTTAAAATATCATCAGTTCAACAAGACATAAGGTATTAGGATAACACATTTTTTTGTTTTAATATCCCTTTACTAATGTTTAAGAATTAATTTATTCATTGAATAAGAGATAGGTATATATATATTTATTCTTGACAATTAGAGTTTCAAACTTCAACTCATCTTTCACTCAAAAAGATAATAGAACTCAAAAATATTATACTTATCCTAATTGTATAAGGTTCCAAATGTTAACACATACCATTTAGATTAGTAAAATTATTTTGTAATAACCAGGGACTTCCTGTAGGCTAGTGGTAGGAAATAAAGGCTTGTCGCACTATGATTGTGGGTTCGATTCCTGCAGCTTTGTCCGACGCGATGGGTTATGCCCCACCCTGCAGGTTTTCCTTTTCCTAAAAATATAGTACTATACTATTCCAAAAATAATCTTCATAAATGTTTTAACCTTAAACAATAATATCCAAAGATCAACTTAATCCACTCCAACCTTTATAGTTATCCAAAATACCTCTGTCCAGACTTTCTCTAAAAGGTCTCTTAATTCCAAAATCAATTTATCAGATTCCCCAAACAAAGTAAAGTTTCTCTTATTGTCACATACTAAAAATATGATTACCTTAATCATATTAAAACCTTACTGAAATCAACAAGTACTGCAGTACAATCCATATATATATCACATTATTCTTATAACCAGAATATAATACTTGAGTCCAAAAGCACCAATACATTAATTATTCCGCTTCAACTGTAGTCACAACATAAGATTTTCCTTGATCCCTTGGAATTTTCTGAGGTAAGTTTCCCTGACTCTTAGGACATTCATTTGCATAATTCCCCATTTACCTACAATTGTAGCATTCAACATTGATAGCCTCTTTCTTTCCCTTGCAATCACGGGCCTGGTGACCTTTTTCTCCACATTTATAACAAACTCCCATTCATTTTAGGCAAGTTCCAGGGTGATTCTTCCCACAATTATCACATAATGGAAAATACTTCTTTCCCTTTTTCCCTTTATCTGTCTCTTGTTCCACCGTTCTCTTCTCTTGCTTTACATTGTTGTCATAAGACTTAGAGAATTCATTTTCTGTCTTGATAGCACACGAGACAATATCTTCGTATGATGAGAAGGATTGTGATACTAATGCTCGACGGAAAAATGGTTTTAACCCATCAAAGAAACGATCAATCTTACTCCTTGGGTTACGTATATTAGCGGTAACATGCCTCGCTAACCTTGTAAAGTTACCCTCATACTTTGCGACATTCTCATCCTCCTTCTGCCTCAAACTCAGAAATTGCCTTTCCATATCTGCTCGATGGTCACGAGGAAAATATTTTTCTAAAAACAGATCTTTGAACTCCCTCCATTCCATATTCGATACAGCATCATCTTCCTTTGTGTTTTGAATCAGCGACCACCACTGATCAGCATCTCCAGTGAGGCGGTAAACTGCCATGACAACCTTCTCCCTTTCGCTACTCCCCAAGGCATGGAATATTTTCTCTAAGGAGTTTATCCATTTCTTAGATACTAACGGATTTGTACCCCCATTGAAGGTTGGTGGTTGTTACCTCATGAAACGGTCTAGCATTGATCCTCCACGTTGCGGATCAGGGTGCTCCATACGAGTAAGGTTATTATTCATAACCAGAGTAAGTTGTCCCAGTATGGTGATTAGATGATCGACACCAGTTGCATCACCGGCCCCACTATAATTATCTTGAGCAGGAGGTCAATCCCTACATGGAGTTCGTGCATTGATACGGTTTCCATTTCTTCCACTAGGCGCCATTTCTAAACAATTGCATAAACTAGATTAGTTTACGAAATAAAATACATAATCCCATATTTGTAAAATACTTTACATAAATTGAACTATTTATGGATATAATCCATAATCATAAAAATAAATGTTTCTTTTGAGGAAGTATATACTCATAACCCTTCATAGTGGTTTGTAAAGAAAATGAGAATTAACCTAAGAATATCCCCCGGGAGTGTCGTAACCAAGAGTGCAGCAAGGCCTGTTGTCGTGCACCAGTTCCCGTTCGAGTCTAGCTCAAAGCGGTGTTTTCGGGTTTTACCCCTAGGTACATCTGTGCCAGAGCCGCCTCTACCTGCTCTTATCCACACAGGGATGTATTGCTCAGAAAACCCATAAAATCTCTACAATAACAAAATTCTAGGAAGTTCTTCTATACTAATCCTCAAAGTCTCTCTTTGGGCTATGTGCTCTAATCAAATATTATCTAAATCTAGATTCCAAGGTTAGTACTAAACTGCCTCTGATACCAACTGTAACGCCCCGACCCCAGCTACCCATAGTCGGTGCATTAGTTCGTAACATTGGAATGATCACAAAAGATCACGTCTCGAAAGACCGATTAGTTTAGTAGCCTTGGAAACACTAGATACATTCGTAAATGTTACATTACATCATAAAGTGAAAAACTACAATAACATAGTCTCCATAGTCCACACTGCTGTCCTCTTTGGACTATCCTTGCAGGTCATTCATAAAATACTTCTTCACATCCTGGAAAATATTAAAACATTGAAAGGGGTGAGCTCAGATTCTCAGTAAGGTTAACAATATAGCGGAAGCATTCATAAATAAACATAACATTTAAGGAAATGTATAACTAGAACAAAAGCCTTTTAAACTTGAACTTCAACATAATATGGAAAAATTAAAATGAGATAATTCCATTTACTTATTCACATGGATATTCTATGGTCGAATAATCACATGCAATATCAATAACTACTTTCATAATGATGGAATGCATAATGCCAGACTATCATAACCACGTAGTCAAGGCCTCGTGCCAAGACCACAAATAATATTTTGTCAAGGCCTCGTGCCAGGACACTAGTTTGTCTCATGAGACCTGTTGATGCATCGAGGAGCTATAGCGGGCTCCACCCGTCACTTATTAAGTCCAATGCATTCCTCATATGAATAGGTTTAAACATATCATAAACCATAACATAATCGTATCACATAAAACATGCATAAAGGAAACATAAAATTTCCACATTTCAATAACAAGATATCAATAAAACACATTGATATAATAAAAATGCTTTCAAAACCATTTTCAATACCAAATTAAAAGAAAGTTAAAACTTTGTATTTATTTTTCATTAAAAAAAATGATGGCTTGTAGAGAAAGCCGAAACTCAAATAATGGTCACGGCGGCGGAAAAGTCGTTGTAACCACATAAGTACGGAAAGAAAAACATTCCCTTTTGTCGTTTAGAAAATCTCTTCGTATAAAAAAGATTATTTTTGAATAAACGTAAAAGTCAAAGGGTTTTATACACCGTATTAAAGAAAGTTGTGTATAAAACCAAATATGCCTCAATGAAAGGGGATTGAGACGAAGTCCTTAAATAGATCATTTTTAAAATAAAATAGATATATTATGTGTATTCACTATAGGTACACATAAAGAAAGTAAAAATACAATTTAGGACATAATAATATCATGACATAATTTGAAAGTAGGTGATTAACCCAAAGAATGGATGTTGGGTTATGAAATTCCCTTACCTCATGTCCGACTTGACTCAATCGTTTTTTAACCTCCTGAATAATAAACTAGAGTTAATATCTACCTTATTAAGAACCATTTTCAATTTCATTATCCTTTTTATATCACTTATTACTATGTTATGAACATTATGTAATTATTTAAGTTAATAACGGTCGTTTTGTCGATCTTTGGTACTTGTGTCAACAATAACCTTCTTATAATTACAAGTTGTTCATGTGGTGAAATATCCATTATATCCAGAATTATATTCATGATGTAGATATCATATATATCATATATATCCAGTATATACATTCATTCATAATATTACGTAACATTTAGAGGTAAGAAATGAAATGCACCGTTCATTGAGACGGTAAGCCGTACGTACGCATGAACGCTAATTTCTTTTCTATTTCGTATTTAATGTAATGAAATCATAATTATATAAAGGTATAATATAGTTCCAGTATAATATCATATATAATATCATTTACTCCATCCTTTATACATCCCACATATGGCATTAACGATTCACATCACTTTGAGGGGGCGGTAGTCCGCACTTCCTAAAATGAAATTATCGCGTTTTACCCATAATGGAAATCATATAGTATGCCATAAATGAGAAATACAGAAGAATAAGTAAAACATAAACATATTATATATCATATATAAAAATAGTTACATCTTAATGGCCACCTTTGAAGGTGTTATATGAGTGTTGAACAATCATCGTTTCGTGAGGCAGAAATTCGCCATCCACAGAAACCGTATGTTCTTTAATCATTAGAAGTAGGTGTGTGTAAGTGTAGATCTAATACTTCTTATAACAACATCCTAGTATATTGAGGATACTGTTGTTGTTACAAAAGAAATGAATAAAAAGAGTTTAGGGGGTTGGAGAAGAAAAATAAAACAAAACAACATTAGAGAAGACATTACCTCAAAATCGGGTAACTCTTTTTGATTTGAGCCAAAGGCTTCCTTGGGAAGAGTTCTGCCCAAAGTGAGGCTTCTAGGAGTAAGTGAGGAATGTTGGGAGAGTATTTGGGCAGAGTTTTTCCGAGCCAAATGGCTTGAAGGTGTGAATAATGTGGGAGAGGTGGGGGCCTTTTATAAGTGGAGAGGAGGGGCACTTTTGGAAAGATTGAAATGTTACATTATTACACAATTCTTTTCGGATTCTAAAGGTCCCACACTTATATAATTCGAGGATAAGGTGATAAGGGTTCGAAATCGCCTCATCCAATTGGCTTTGGACAAGTGTAAGCCATGGATTTTTCATTATCGTCTCATTTTATTTAAATTGTTAAATAATGAGGTCATCGCTAAATCATCATGATGTCATAAATAATTTAATTTATTTAATGTCTAAAAATTATAAAAAAAATACTATGATGTAGGAAATCTTTTTATCTTTCTAATTAATATTTATAATCAAAATTGGTACTTGTGTAACCCCACTTAAAAACTGTTTTAGTAAAATAACTCATGTTTGTGTCAATTTAATTTTAACATTAAATAAATATATATTAATGTCATTTTCCACCTAAAGTGGCTCCATGGGGTCCCCAATTTGACCCATGGGTTGTCTTGGTCGGCCATGACTCATCCAATAGAAGTAGGACAAGTGTCATGCTCATCTCATATTATTAAAACATTATTTGTACCTTAAACTACACTAATTACCTCTAATCGCGATTAAGAACTTAAAAGTTACTATTCACCAAAAAATTATTTTAATCTCATTGAACCACATTTTACTTCTTAATGACAACCATGTATGTCGGATTTTTGAAAATCAAATCACAGAAGTGGTAATATTTCATTTAAACGAAAAATCAGTTTATTAACTACCACTTAGTGGTTTCACTATTCATCAAAAAGTGAAGTTTTTCAGAACAAGGCCAAAATTTCACCCTAAGCTATAATTGATATTACGAATTCAAAAATGATTTCTATTTTACAAAATTCCAAACATATAAGTTGCATTAATTTATTTTATAATTAATTCCCGCTGTCACAACAAATAGCGTGTTTTTAAGAAACAATTTATATCAAAAGATTGGCAATTGTTTATGTCCAATTTCAATGTTAAATTGATTCTAATGACCACCATTGGATAAAATGGTAAAAATATATTCTAATTATACATTAAAACCACTAAATTGTATTATTTATCACAATAAATTATTTTGATTAAACAAGTTGTTTTAAAGTATTTTTCACTATTCATAAAAATTAGAAGTTCTCAGAAAAATACCAAAAATTCAACATAGGCTAATTTTGATATTACGAATACAAAAATGAAGTCCATATTGAAATATAAAATTTCTATAATTTTAAAAAGTGGTTATTTCTATTCATAATGGCTACTTTGATTAGTCGCGGTGTTTTAGAACTCGAACTTGCGTACAATGCAAGCTATTGCATTATTGAAAGAGAGGCGTATCGTGGAAGCTTGGGGTGTTACAATACTTATGAACCCCCGAGCTCATTCTCTACTCAAAGTCTCCAGGAAGAATTAGTCATATAAGGAATGATGGAAATCATCGCAAAGCATAAAATAATAGCTGCCTACCTGTGAGATCACATCCCACCATCTCTTGGTAGAATCCTGAAGCATATATGTAGTGAGTTTCACCTTCCTCTCTGAAGGCAAATCCATAGGCTCAAAGATCGACAACATGAATTATAATCATGACTCTTCATCCTAAGATCATACATCCCCTGAGAAAGAGGGAGGATGATGCTACTGGAAAACCCATATTAACTCTGTCATATACGGTGTTGGATGCGGTGCCCCTAGAAGGTCTGCATAAACCTCATGAAGCCTTCTCTGAACTGTGCATCGGCACCTGTATCCAGAATGATGTATGGTTCCAATATAGGCACGACAAGAGGATATTTTGGTATTCCCTAACAATGCATGCTCGGTGTCTGAGAATAGCCCATTATTTGGTGAAATACAAGAGGATATCTTGGTTGCATGAATCTGCAAGGTCAACTGGACACCGAAGTTCATGATTATGAAGGACTAAATCTATGAAGCGTAGGA
The DNA here is from genome assembly GCA_963277665.1 of Viscum album. NCBI lineage: Eukaryota > Viridiplantae > Streptophyta > Magnoliopsida > Santalales > Viscaceae > Viscum > Viscum album. The sequence goes on from OY728140.1 coordinate 663,345,942, forward strand.
ATGAAATATGAGGAGAAAGCAATAATGTTTTATTAAAACATGGATACACGACGTGTATGAACACTACATAATGTTTTCCCTTAATTCTGTATATGGGCGTGTACATCTACACAAACTGATCATGGGACACCCCAATACACGACGTGTTCCTCCCAAGGACACAGTGTGTAATTGAATCGTTTTACTATGCCTGATTTCCCCTACATGACTGACCACATGGGTCTCTTAGGACAATACTACACAGTGTGTACAAGAAAGAATCCACCAACCCATGTCGTTAGTCACACGGTTGGAGACACGGTTGACTCTACATGGCGTGTTTGTACTAGGCACGATGTGCACGGGTTTGTTTGTATCCACCCATTTCATTAGTCACATGTCCGGACACATGGTCCCCCAAACCCGACGTGTACATCAGGCACACGACGTGTTCCACCAATGGTTTTCCAACTCTATTTTTCTACCCCCATAGATATTCACAAGGATAAATATTATACGGCATGTATATACAGTACAAAGTATGTACTTAATAAAAGTTGGTCCCTCCCGAGTAGAAGGATACATGGTGTGTATTCAAGAATACACACTATGTATCATGGGTTTTTATGGATAGTAAGACTCTGAAACTACTTGAGAACCATATAAATACACTGAAACCCAAATTAAATTGCAAAATTATTATCTGTGGGGCTCCATAATCCCCACGAATCAAATATTGGATTCATGATCATGTCATATAGAAGAATAATTGTGCCATGATCTACAAAATTCAGATCCATGAGGGCCCATAACACCTTAGGAGAAACTGTCTCGCACTCATTCAAATTAAACCATACTCATTTTAAATAACCTATCAAAAAACAGGTATTCTATCAAGTAATATATCACATAAACATGCATATTAAGTGAAAAATCTATCACTACAACATGGAATCAATAATGCACCCTAAATGGCATGAAACGAATGCATGACATTTGATATTTATAAAGATCCTATATGACACATGAAATGGAATACCATCATATGATCTAGTTGTAACAAAAATATAACCTCAATGATATCAATGATAAGAGCACAAAAACGTATGAATCACCTAACGGTGAAATCCAATCAACTATAATAATTTAAAAACAAAAAATTGTAATATTCATGGAATATTGGATTTTCCTTATACAGAGGTTAGCTACTCCTAGACACACCTTACTACCAACTGCCTATTTCTTATTATTCTTGTCTATAAGCTCTAAATAGTAAGTCAAGGAATAAAAGTATTTATCTGATACAACTCTGTAACAACCTAGTTCTATGTGCCTCCCAGAGGTGCCCCATTCCTAGCCGGTCACATGGCCTAAAGCACATTTCCATGAATGCCAAAGGCTGCTGACTAGAAGTGAGGATCTTGGGTGTGATAGTGTGGAAACTATGCCCTCATTGATAGAGTAACATAGTGGAAATAAACAGATAACATTTGCAGAAGCAGTAATAATACTGTCCAATAGTGAACAACAAAAAATTGATAGTAAATAAATAAATTCAGCATATTTATAAATAATGATACATTTCACAATAACTAGGAAAGTAGACAAACAAGTGACAATGATAAAATACAATAGTAAATCAAAGTTCAAATGAAAAACATCTAATCAACTCAAACAACATCGCAAGACTTAGCTTGGTCCCATACTCTCCAGCTCCACACTAATAAAGTACCTGAAGTAGAAAGGTGCTTACCCTTATCTATACCTAAAACAATATAATCTTTTTGGGATGAAAAGAACGATAGTAGAAAACCACCCAAATATATGTGCCTAACTATTAGTGAAAATATATGGAAGTAAATATGTAAAATGAAGTAATAAACATGGTGGTACTAAAATGTAAACACTCCAATAGTTTTATCTATATCTATTTTCATTTACCAACATAAAAAACAAAAAAAAACTCAAGAAACCCTATGGGATGATCTCACAGTCCAACCCTTATGGTTCAGCATAACAAAGATGCTCTGAGGAAGCACTCTCCATTAATTCCACATATGGTCATGTAATGGTAAACTAAACACACTCTAGGGACGTATTAAACGTTCAATTCCACCTGTGGTCTCACAAAGTGGGACAATAGAATCTTTGAGGGATCACTTTTGTACATCCCTTTATGGTCTCGTAACATGAAAATTCTAACAAACAACTTGTGAAATCCCTCAATGTCCATTTCCCTTGTGGTCTACTACACTGGTTTCTCACAGCCCTGTGTAAGTCAATTGAGCACAAATGATATCCAGTAGCCAAAGTAAATCACAAAATACAAATTGGCTAAACAACTACAAATCATATCACATCATATTAGAAAAATATCACTCCATCCTAACAACACTTGGAACAGAATACAATGTATCCTAATAGGCGGTTCTGGACCAAACTGCCAAAACAATCAAACATGGGAAAACACTTCCATAACAAGGTAATTAAACCCTTTTCTCAAACAAGATCCTTAACTCAAGCAATAAATGCATAAAAATCATTAAAGGCTTAAAAAACCTAAACATTCAATACCCTAAACAAGTTTATTGGGCTATTTGTTTCCCATATCACTCAAGAAAATCAATGGAAAGAGAAAAACCACCTACCTCTTCATTGTACCATCGATATAATTGAACGTAATCCTAAAAATCAACCAAGATCTCTATAGTTATAAAGAAAATCTAAAACGATCAACCAATGGATTCTCACGAAAGAGGAGGAATCCTGAGATGTGGATATTGAAGAAGTGATAACTCACTGATGTGACTGCAATGCAACTGATATAGTTTGAATTTGAGTAAAGATGGTCAGTCGGGGGCTCAGAGAAGAGTCGACAATCCTATGTTGCTTTTGGACAAGATGAAGATAGAAGAAGTCGTTTCTATAAATGATATATGGTCCCGATATGATATAAAAAATACAAATAAAAATACATGGCGTGTTATTTAAAAGTACATGATATGTATATCCCTTTACCAGACCCCTCGTTAGGCAGCCTATAGGTCACCCCTCACGGCCAGTACACGGCTACCTATTTCAACCAGGTACGTGACATGTACTCATATGTACATGGTGTGTAATCCTGACATTTCTAGATTCTCCTATTTTCCTCAAACCCACCAAAGAAAATGGTCCATTCCTGAAAAGAATATTTGGGTTCTTATTATTTAATACATATTATTAACTCTTCTGAAACCATTTATTTTATAAGATTTCATTCACATATAGAAGTGAGAAACTACACTTCTTCTATATTCATTAATTTTATGAAGAAATTCTCTTTTGATCCAAAAATGATGAAAATAATTATATTGAAAAGGTATTGAAATCCTAAGAGAATTGAGGGTATTTTTTTAATCATATAAATATATATCATCGCATCTAATATTTCTCATGTGGTATAGTTGATAAATATAATGAACCCATTATATGGGATACAATTAATATAAATTAATCAAATATAACAAAATTTATTTGATGAGTAATCATATTCCATGAAATATTATATATGCATAATTATATTATTATTTTAATTTTCACTTCTAAAGTCCATTGATAAGGGGAAACACCATCAATGAAGAACATGCTTTCATGCAACGACCTAATGTTTTATCAATGGAAATTCCTTTTATATAAATATGTCATAGAATCCCATGAAATCACATCATAATGAACTACTAAGTACCATGTGACCTTTAAACAAAATTTTGAAACTTTTGTGTTTTGAATTTTGAATATATGACATACACGGTTGTGATCAGTAAGATGTTTGGAGTATAATGGAAGAATCTAAAATTTGTCTAAATAGTAAGATACTCTTATGAATAGTAATATGACCCTTATGAATTATACTTCATCCAAAATAATAGAAACCCCACAATTTGTTGTATAAATAAAATTTTGGCATTTTATAAGTGATAATATGCCCATTGTAAAAGTATTATTATTTTTGTGAGTTAGAAATAATTAATTAAAACTAATTCATTAATATAAAAGAAATTTTATTTTCTTAAAATTTGTTCATAAATTATCAATTTTATGTATTCTGGTTTTATGAAAATTTTATAAGACCTTATGTAATTTTTTAATGAAATATAAAATCTATTATAGTTTTAAAATCTATAATTTTCAGGTAAATTTTGATTTTAATACTATAATATTTAAATTTTTTTTGTTGAATAATGGAGTCTATTTTTGGATTCTACACATCAAAAATTGGAAGGGGTGATTTTTGGGTTTTTTCTAAAATGCATGATTTTCTTATTAATAGGTAAATATGATAATTCACAATAAATGCTAAAACCTGAATTTCTACATCAGGCTTGAGTCATGGATGATGTGTTGGCCATTGGTTCGATCTCACATGCACTTATTACTAATTATTATTATAGGAATCAAACACTATTTCTTTTCTGGGAAAAAATATATAAATAATGAATTAAATATTCAAAATTCACTCCTCTCTTCCACTATAAAAACAACCCACTCTCCCCTCTCCACTTCAATCCCCTCAAGCACAGTTCCATTCCTAGGTTTTTCCCATATCACTACCCAATATCCCCCCTCACAACCAACTGTTCTTGGTATCTTAAAAATACAAAATCATCTCCCCTTTATAGGCTCTCAAAGGTGATAAATTCCAGAGGTAAATTCCACTTTTCGATTCTTTTATTTTATTTCATGTTATTTTCTTTTCGAGCTTGTTTCCTCACCTGACTTCACCCAAATGGTATGATAACTCCAGTAATATAAATTCAATATAATTCTATTAAACTAATGAGATTTTTTATTATAATCTATTCCTCACCCTACTTTTATTCTATAAATAAAAATATTGGCCATGATGTGTTGGTTTATCGCATTAAAAGATAACGGGATTCCAATTTTCATTACCATCTTCTATATTTTTCAATAAACCCTTATAATGGTTGAACTAGAACAAAATTATGTATTTTATCTTATTTAAGGGTTTTTAATCCTTATAAATTAATGATGTAAAAAATAATATAAAATAAGATAATTGTGATAAAAATCACCACATTAATACTATAGTTTTTCATTAATGTTTTATATAATGATCACCATCACTAAAAGTTATAAAATTAAATTTATGACCATGTAATATTATGGATGTTTACTAATATCATTCAAATTAAATTATAAACAAACACTCTCACCATATATTTATTATCCGTTCATGTATATATGTATACCGAACATGAAAAAAATAGCACCGAACAATGAATTTGAACCTCATAACCAATCCAAAAGGTTTTGAATGAGCTCAAAAGGTTATACTAAATAAATTATATTTAAAATAGGATAATTAATTATTAATTAATGTTTGTAATTTTATTATTTTGGTCATTAATAACAAGGGGAGAACACCATCAGACTTATGGTAATGGATCCCATCTATTTCCCTTTTATTGAAGAATTTCCCCTATGTTATGCCCTATTATGTGTCATTCCAAATTTTTTATTATGATTTCACACATTCCTCATACTTTCCTCGTGATGTATGTGTGATTATAAACCCATTTCTTTCTAATTAATCCATCTTTAGAACACCTGATATATTGCAGATAATCCGTAAGGGGTTCTACCTGAACCTCCTTTATTCCTTCAGGTTTCTCTATCTTTCCCTTTAAACTATTATTTTTATTTTAATTTTAGGTATAAATTTTACATAATTTTTATATTATACAAACTCATGTTTCATGATCCACCCCACATTCCCTTTCAGGGATATACATATTTATAATTGATTCCCTCCTTGATACTTCCCAATAAGGAAACTCGTTTTAAGGGAACGTCCTTTTTTAAACCCAATTTCAAGTGTAATATTCCATTTTTTTAAATAATCATATTTTATTATATTATATTTATTTTTTATTAAGAAAACCATATTTTTTCACTTCTGGTTTAAAAAAATTATTCTATTTTTGATTCTAAATTCTCTTTAGTAGTTTCCTTGAAATCGGACTAAAATGTTTTAATGATAGGAATTTCCTAGATGATCTTCGTACATGTTACCACTTCAATTTTACACAACCAACCATGATATATGCCTGTTTTACCTTATTAATTTCCATGTATGTTTTAATTCATTTCTGTCATGGACAATTTTATTATTCTCCCTTTCATTATGATTTTGATATGAATGTGATACCCATTTCATCCATGGGTTCCCTTATGTTTGTGTCTAATTGAATATTTATGATTATTTATAAGGAAAGAATATTCAAGAACATGTTAAGATGTGTGATCCCTGATAATGAGTCAATGCATTGGATAAATTCTGGTCTCATGAGATGTGATGTGCAACAGTCTTGGCAGTTAGCATTGACTCGTGCTACCATGTGAAATGTTCATAGTGATTAACCATGAAATATGGTCCTCGACATGAAATTATATTTTAATCTTGTTGTGTTCATGATTTATGTTGCTTCTACAGTACTTTGAATTCATGTTTATATAATCACATGTTTATATTATATGATTCTATATGCCATTTTATATCATTGTTTCATGATCTCTAACCCTTGTGCTAAACCACTATTCTTATGTTTAATCCCTTACTGTTATTTTTTCTCGTCCCATTTTTCATGTGATCCAAAAAGTTCCCTATGCAGCTATAGTGGATCATTGATTATTAGGATATTTTTATGAAGATTAAATAAAGAAGTGTTTTTTAGTCCCATGATTTATGTTTTCTGTACATAGTTTTCAAAGACAGTCGACTTCATGATCCATGGCTTGTACTCTGATGTGTAATTATGCTTAATATCATGTAATTTTACATGTAAAAGGATAGGGTATCTATAGTTTATATTAGATTATTGTGTAGTTATTTTTGTAGTTTAGGATTTGAGGAATTGTTTAATAACATTAAAAATGAGATAATTTATAAAAAAACACACCTAAATTTTGGTATGTTTTTCGTAAGTTTTTTATCATTTAAATACCTCCATTTATAGATACAAACAGTTAGAGTTGGCTCTAAAACTGATTTATCTAGAGGTAAAAACCAAAAAACACCTCATTAATCTAGACTTAAATGGGAACTGATGCATAACTAGCGGTCTTGTTGCACTATTTATTTGACACACCCAGGGGATGTGTTGGGGTAAATTCACGAGCTTAGTCAAAATCATTATTAAGGGAAAAAATCCCATAAAAATTTAAGTTAAGAATTAGATAAAGGATAAACTAGATTGAAACATAGGGTATCACAAGTGAGTATATACTTCTCATTTACATTTTTATCCCCTTATGGTAAATGTTTTTTTTAGGTTCAATAGCTAATTATTTAAGACCTCTATTTGTAAGTTATTTTTCTTAGGTAATTGCATGAAATAGAAGAACACATGACAAAAATAAATGTGATAGGGAATGTGTATACTTTCTTAATGAAGTTCATAATATGATGGGTACGGGTGCTCAAAACATCATGACATCACATTCTCAGGTGGCTCAAGTTATGAATAATAAATTGAATCATGTGGAACACCATTATCCTACAAGGAAATATAATGTTTCCGTTAAATCCATAATGTGGTAAAGGCCTCCCATTTTTAGTGGATCATCTGATCCCCTACTCATAGAATTGTGTTTTAACTCCATTAAATAGATATTCTCTATCCACTGGTGCTCAGAATAATAGAAAGTCATACTGGAGGACTTTCATTTTGATGGGGAAGCTGATCAGTGGTGGAAAGTGATCATGAATATGAAGACCCAGGAGGAAGTTGATTTCATGTATTGGGAGTAATTCGAGAAATGTTTTTTCAATAAATATTTTCCTCAAACCCTCCACCTGAAGATGGAAGGATAGTTCCTCGAATTCTTGAAGAATAAAGATGAGTCAATAAGGGCATATGAAGAAAACATTATAAGGCTTGCAAGGTACACCTCTGTCTTTCTTCTAAACATCGAAATCAAGGTGTATCACTTCTTTAGTGGAATAAATATGAGTCTACCATAATCATTGGTGATTCAAGACTTTGATACTTATGATTAGATTGTTGGTTGATCCTTCATGGTTAAAATAGATATTGGATAATATCAGTTGTATCATGGGCCCTGTGAAAAGAATAGACTTGGAATCTAATGTGGGAAGTCCTGAAAACAAATTCCATGGTAGAGTGAAACATGATCATCCCACGTGTAAAAATTGTTGGGAGAAGCTTCTTGGGAACTGTCTAAAGGGAAGCAGAGATTTCTTCAAATGTAGAAAGTTGGGACATCTGGCTATAAATTTCATACCGGATATGAAGATTCCCACTATTGAGGAAGAATAAAGGATGGTTTAGATCGATAATCAATATGTAGTGCAGTGTTACGACTACAAGAATCATGGGTATTATGCAAAACAATTTCATAACCCAAGGGTTTTTGGAGATAATCAACAAAAAACTCCAAAGATAAAAAGGGCTTATGATATCCATACTACTATGCTAGAGCTGGAAAATGATGTGGTGACAGGTATTCAAGTTATTCATTCACGAATAGAGATATACTATTTAATTTTGGCTGTACACATTAATTCATATCTTGCATGTTTTTTTAGAAATATTCAAACACCAACTAAAAATTTGAAGGATAACTATTCTGTGAAAATAGATAATGGGTAAATTATTTCATCTACTGTTTATAAATCCTCCCTAAGTTACTTTTATAGACTAAACCACCCATCAAATCTTGGAAAACCATTTTTTGTGGAGTTCGATGTGATCATGGGAATGGATTGGCTATCTGTATGAAAAGGCATCATTAGTTGTCAGGAAAGTGTGATCAGTCATCACATCGTGAAGAGTCCTTCATATCATTACATGTGTTATGAGGAAGATTAACATCCTTTAGATTTTTTGTCTCAAGTGTGAATATTAAATCTTCTATAGTCATGAATTTATAGCTCAAATGATCAAGACAAAAGAGATAATCACACCTAAAGATATGCACAATATCAAGGATTACACTATTGTATTCTTAGTAGCATTTCCTAGTCTTTATACTAATTGAGAGGTTGAGTTCTCAATTAACCTTACTCATTGATATCTACCTATATCCAAGACACCTTATAGAATGTCTACCATAGAGCTGGAAGAGCTAAAGATCCTCTTACAAGTGAATTTAGAGAAGGGTTTTATACACCCGAGTGCTTCACCATAGGGTACTCCAATCCTCGTTGTCCATAATAAGGATGGTTCAATGAGACTATAAAGTTATTATTGTGAGCTCAATAAAATCACGGTAAAGAACAATTATTCCCTACCATAAGTAGATGACTTCTATGATCAGCATTGTGGGGGTTGATATTTATATAAGCAGGACCATTGTTTGGGATATCACCAATTAATGGAGAGAAAGGAATATATTCCCAAGATAGCCTTTCGAATAAAGGATAGAAAATATGAGTTCATAGTAATTCCCTTCAGACTCACTAATGAACACAAAATTTTCCTGGATTTAAGGACTAGAGTATTTTTATTTAACATCGACAAAATTGTGGTGGTCTTTATCGGCGATATTCTAATATACTCCAAGAGGAAGGACAAACATGAGGAGCATTTTCATACTATGTTAATGAATTTTATAAGGGACAAGTTGAATTAAAATTATAGTATATGTGATTTCTAGATAGGGAGAGTATCATTCATGGGTCATGTTATCACGAGTAAAGTTATATCGATATGCCCTTCCAAGAAAAAGTCTATTGAAGAGTGTACCATGGAAACATATACAATAAAGATCTGCCACCTTTTGGGTCTACTCGAGTATTATCAACTATTTTTGAAGAACATTTTATGATTTTCAAACCAAATGACTAGGCTGGTTAGAATTGGAGTAATGTTCTTCATGTCTCATTAATGTGAAGACAATTTAATGGAGTTGAAAAAGAGGCTAATCACATCACTAGAACTCACACTCCAATCAAGTGGAAAACTTTGTGGTGTACAATGATGCTTCCATGAAGGTATTAGTCTATGTGGTGATGCAGAGTGATAATGTGAGAGATTATGCCTCAATGTAGTTGAAAATCCATGAGCACCTATGCATTATCTAGAGTTGGTAGTTGTGATATTTGCATTAAAAAATTTGCAGCATTATCTCTATGGGGGATGTGTGAGATATATACCGATCACAAGAGCCTCAAATATATATTCACAAAAAATAGATTATTATGTGCAAGAAAATATGGATAGAGCTCATCAGGGATTATGTCTTCTCAATGAACTACCATCCCAGTAAGGAAAATAATGATGCATGTGATCTATGTATAAAAGATCCCCCATCATTATGAATGATGAAAATTTAAAAGGATCCGATATCTGTAGATTTTAAGAGGATGGATATAGGGATCATTAAGGGAGGAAACTCATCAATTCTTTCTCGAATAATTTCTCAACCATTCCAAATTGATAAAATAAATGATTATAAATGACAAGATGTGGAAATTCTAAAAAGGGTGAAAACAATTCAGCATCACATCAAAGTAGCCACAAGTTGATAGAAGAGATATGAAAACAATCGTCAATGAGACCTTAAGTTAAAATACGGAGACATGGTATTTCTACGCATATCTCCATGGAAGAAGGTAATGAAGTTCAAGAAGAATGGAATGTTATGACATAGGTACGTCATCCACTTCAATATTATTGTTCATGTTGGAGTTGTGGCGTACCGAGTAGCACTTCCTCCTACAATGGAAACATAACATGGTGTATTTCATGTATCCCTATTATGGAAGTACATAGCAGGGCCTTCACATGTACTATCTTGAGAGGTGGTATAGTTGGGGATTGATCTTTATTACGAGGAGCATCCAATAATGATCTTGGATCATAGATATAATGTTATACACCACAAGACTACTCACCAAGACAAAGTACTATGGAGGAACCATAAGTACGAAGAGAAAACATTGGAACTGGAGGAGGCCATGAAGGAAAAGTATGCTCACCAATTTATGGCAATGAAGGGAAACAACTATCATGGGAGAAATTACATAAGGGGGGATAATATAACAACCCCATTTTTTATCAATAGAAAATACTTTATTATAAATATGTCATACAATCCCATGAAATCACAACAAAATGAACTACTCAATACTATGTGACCATTAAACCAAATTTTAAAACATATATGTTTTGAAAATTGATAATCTGACATACACGTCCAAATAGAAAAAACAACTTTTTGGTGAATAATAACCTACCTGTATGAATAGAAATCTACAGTTATGACTTGAATTTTTACCCTTAGTAAAAATACATCATAAAAAATAATAGATCTGTCACCAAATAATTTATAAACAAAATATAGGCATCCTATAAGTGATAATATGGACATAGAAAAAGTATTTGTATTTTTGTAAGTCATAATTAATTAATTAAAATTAATCAATAAATTTAAATGAAAATATAATTTTTTAAAAGGTGTTCATAAATGATCAATTTTATGCCATCGTTTTTAATGAAAATTTTATATGAACTTATGTAATTTGTGAAAGCATTATTAAATAAATTTTGGTATTTAAATCTGTCTTTTTCATGTAAATTATGATTTAAATTAATTCATATTTAAAAAATTAGTTTTGAATAATTGAGTTCATTTTTGGATTCTAGTCATCGAAAATTGGTTACGGTGATTTTTTTGTGGTTTTTCTAAAATACATGATTTTTTTATAAATAGTAAAATATGATATTTCACAATATATGATAAAACCTAAATTTTTGCATCATGCTTGAGTCGTGGGTGATGTAACTAGACATTGGTCTGAACTAACATGAATGTATTACTATTATTGGTCACAATAATCAAACACAATTTCTTGTCGTTAAGAAAATAATTAAATAAAGAATTAAATATTCAAATTCACTCTACTCATCCACTATAAAACCCACCAACACTCCCCTCTTCTATCCACTCCTCTCAATCCTTGTGAAATTCCTAAGATCTTCCTATATCACTCCCCATAATCCACTAATTATTTCAAAATCCTTTTGTTTCCCCCAAAAACCAAACCCTCTCTCATTTAGAGGCTCTCAAAGAAGATGAACTCAAGAGGTAAATTCCACTTTCCTGTTCTTTTTTTTCTTTCTGGTTTTTTATTTAATTATTTATTACCTCACCTCTCTTCACCCAAATGGTATGATAACTCCCATAACCTACATGTAATTTAATTATATTATTCATATGGGATAGTTAATCCTAATCTCTTCCACTCCTCCTTTTATTCTATAAATGAAATTCTGCCTGAGATGTGTCGATTTATCACATTCAAGGACGACAAGTTTTTAGTTTTCATTAACATATTCTAGAATATTCATTGAACCATTTTAATGGTTGAAACATATTATAATTTATTTATTTAATCTGATTTAATGATCAAGAATACTTATAAAATCATGATGTTAAATAAGAATACAAAACAAGTTAATTGTGTGAAAAATCGACACTTTAATCCAAGAGTTTATCATTAATGTTTTATATAATGATTCACCATCACTCGAAGTATGAAAATTAAATTTAGAAGAATTTATTATTATTTATGTTCACTATTTTCATCTAACTTCAATTCTGGACAACCAGTCCCACCATAAATTTTAACTCATTCATTTATATAAGTAAACTGAACACGAAACAAACAGACTCGAACATTGAAATTGAACATCATAACCAATCGAAAAGGTTATGAATGAACTCAGAAAAGTTATACTAAAACATTTACATGTAAAATAGGTTATTTTAATATTAATTAATAATCCTAATTTGATTTTTCATGTCATTAATATTAGAGGTAGAACACCATTGATCTTAAGGTAAGGGATACTCTCTATTTCACTATTATTGAAGAATGTCATCTATGTTATGCCCATTTATGATTCATTACTAATGATGGGGTATGATTTCAATCCTACCCCATACATCCCAATTGATATATATGTGATTGAAAATCCCTTTATATCTCATTAATCTTCTTACGTACACCTAAAACCATGCCAATAATCCATAAGGGGTCCTACCCAAACCTCTATTCTTTTGGGTTGCTCAATATTTTTTTTACCCAAATGAATTTGTCTATTATTTTTATGTATAAATTATAAATACTGTTTATATTCTCCAAAATCATATTTCAAGATTCATCCATCATTTTCATCTAGGTATATACATGATTTTAAGTGATTCCCACCTCGATACATCCTAATAAGAAAACTCATTTTAAGGGAACTTCCCAAATTTTTTACCTAATTTCCAATGAACTGCTCCATTTTTTATAGCACCCTTTACTGTTTTAAAATAATTATTTTTATTGTTAATACCTTATTGTTTAAATTATGGTTTATATATGTTATTATCCCCTTTTCTATTTTAAATGATCTTAGGTATTTTCTTTAAAGGCTCACTAAAATGTTTTAGTGCTAATAATTTCTAAATAATATTATAACATGTTGTAACTTATGTTTTACATCACATTACATGATATATTAATATTTTAATGTATTAAATTCCCCTTTTTTAATTCCTTTCAATAATGGACACTATTATGTCATGCCCATTCATTATGCTTTATAACATGATTATGATACCCATTTCCCTCCATGGGTTCTCTTATGTTTATGTATGATTGATTATGTAAGATTATATATATATCAAGAATATTAATGAACATGTTATAATGTGTTGACCTAAATAGTGCTCCAACTAATTGGGAAATGTTTCACCTCAGGATACTTTTTTTGCAATAGTCTTGGTAGTTATCCTTGACTCGTACTACCATGGTCAACAGTCTTGGTGTTTAACCATGAAATGTGCTCCTATATGTGCTAAGATCCTTGACACATGATAAAGTAATGATTTATGATTCCTCCACAATACTATGAATTCATATTTATATGATCCCATGTTTATATTTTATGATTTTATATGCCATATTATATCATTATGCCATGATCTCTTACACCAGTGATAAAGCCTTATTCATATGTCAAATCGATTACTGGGATTTTAGATCATCCCTTTTTTGATGTGATCCCAAGGGTACCCTGTGCAAATGTAAGGGCTTAAAGGAAGTAAGGATCTCATTATGATGAGTATGTAAATAAGGGTATTTTTAGTCCCATGTGTAATGTTTAATGTAACTAGTATTCAAAGACACTATACATCACAACCATTTTCTCGTACTATAATGTCTCCCCCTCTAACATTTAATATCTTTATTAAATAAGTTTTACAAAAACTATGGGAAACAAACCAGGTACATAAAATAGAAAACAATTATCTTCATTAGTAATGTAAGACTCTTTGAACTACATTTTGAGTCTTTTAGAAACATTACCTTTTTAAAGACTCAATTGTAGATCATTGATCTTTGCATCTAGATCATCTTGGAGGAATTCTATGATATTATCAAACACCTTGTCCCATGTTTGAATACACTCCTATAGAAAGATCTTCTTTCTGTCGTTTCCCAACTTCTGCTATGATACATTTTCCTATAACTCTTCATCTATGGTTTCTTCATTGAAACTAATAATAATAACCAAATCATCACACTCTGTCGGTTTATTAATACTCATAAATAAATCTAACCCAAAAATAATTTTTTTATGCATGTACCCGATCCGTAACTGATGCATCTCCTATTTGAGATTGTTTCTCCATTTGAGTCCCCAACTGCACAAGCTTGTCAGGGCCTCTATTCTTTCACTTGAGGTCATTGTCCCCGTATGATAGAGGAATTTTTACTTTGCTATAAGATCTTGTAATAGGGGTCTTGGTAAATTATAATATTCCTTATGTCTTCACATCCTCCGATACTGTTCGATAAATCCATCATAGTCCATGATGGTGTTCACTCTTTTCTTGGAAGAGTTCCTAAAATAATCCTCTAAAATGATCACATCCTTGGATTCTAATTACTCTGAGGTAGAATAAATGGCCTCTTCATCTTTCTCCATTCCCATAGGGGGGATCTCATTTTGATATGCCTCAACATAATTCCAATCTTCAGGTGCATTACTGTCCCACTTACCAAAAATTTAAAACTGATAATTTCAGGTAATCCCTTTGAGACCTTCCTTAAGAACATCTTGAGTACTGGCTTACATATAATTTTATTAGGATATGGATTTTCAAATTAATGTGTTTGGGTTCAGTGGACACAAGACTCTCACCTCTTCAAACCCTCCTGAACCTTGTCCAGACTGAGATACCACCTCCCACATAGGCCCCTACTATATTTCATTTATAGTTAGCTCAATAACACTGACATTATATATCTAAATAGGTGAATCACCTACCGAATGGTTTTGGATTCCTAGAGTACATGTTGTTGTAGGACCTGAAGCAGTCTACATCCCGTTTGGGACACCCAGGTCCAACTTTATGTGTGTGAAGATTTCTACACCCGTTGGGTTGCCCCACCCTTCCCTACCTCAATAAGGGTGTTCTTGGTTGTATCGGTCATAAATTTCTATTTAGAGGGAGGAATAGTCTCTAGGGATAAGGTAACAAGGTTATTCTCTTTAGAGTTGATCAACTTCACCATTCTGTCATCAAAACCACAACCTCTTTCGAGGGTTGTTCTTAGATGAAACTACACCCTCGCCAATAAACAGAACCCAAGTTCCCAATATGACCACATAGACCACAATAATGTTATGTTTAATTATGCTTATAATCATGTAATGTTACGTGTAAATGTATAGGGTCTCTATATTGCAAGGGTAATGTATTGGGGTGAATGATTGATCGTAACATAGTCGTTACTTGGATGTTTCTTTGATTTTTTTGTTGTTATATTTATTATTAGTTTTATCTAATTCTATTATAAATAATTACATATTATATTAAGTTAAATTAAAATTCCATTTATACTTAATTATTTCTCAAATTCTCAAATATGATGTCAGATTAATGTCAAATATAGCATAATTAATTTTATTAAAATTTTGACATTAAATATTTTCAAAAAATCCTAATAATAATTAAATTTATCATACTATAAAATCATTATTTAACTTATAATAACCTTTTAACACTTCATACTGTTGTTTTAAAATGTTGTTCAAATTTTAGCTATTTGTTGTATATTATTTGAATAATATCTTTAATTTACATACCAAATAAATATTAATAATCATTATTTTGATAGTATTAAAAGAAAATTTTTATATTTAAGTTTATTTTATTTTTATATTAATTTTTTAATTTTTTTATTAATAAATATTTTAATGCCCTTAAAAATAAATCATACTTTCTAATTAATCATAAAAATATATATTATTAGTAAATTTAAATATTTAAGGATTAAAAAATTGAGATATTTCATTAGGTTGATATTAATAAATTTAAAATTTATCCATCTATTAAGGGAATTTTTATCAAGGGAAATGATTGAATCATCTATAAAAAATTAAGAAAAAATTAATTACAAATGACTTGTTAATTGTAACATCCCATCATTTTAAACAAACATTATGTTTGATAGCATATACGAAAAACAACACCAAGCCTAAAAAGGCATTGAAATATTATTATTTAAATATTTTCTTTATTACATAGATGTTAAATTGCTATGAATGAATAGTAATAATGGAAAAATATAATATATATAAGGAAAAAACTCAATGAAAAATCATAGAATAACTAGTAGTAAATAAGTACCCTATATGCTGTATAGTTATATTATGCCTTAGAAATCGGTTTTCTTAAAAAATGACTATAATTTCATTTCATGAGTAAATAGAATAATAGATAACCAGAATTTATAAAAAAATTCTTGAAAAAAATTCATTTTTATCAACATTAAAAAATTATATGAGGGAAAAATTATTAAATTCCTATGAAAATATTAATTTTTTAGTCAATAGTGCAAAATACTAATTCTGATCAAAGGCCATATATTTGTTCAATAATTTAAAAAGAATCATCTTATTTTAAAAATATTAAAATTTAAAATTAGTTTTTTAATATTCTAAATAATCCAATTAACTGCTCTAGAATCAATTTTTTGTGGAATTACCTAAAAAAACATTTTTATTAAAAAAAATTTCTAAATAAGATTTTTTATGAACATATTTTGTTTGTATATAAATAAATAATTTTTTTCACAAATAATTAATTCTTTAAATGTAAGATATTTATTATGTATTCAAAAAAATTAATATTCTTCAAAAATTTATAGATTTTAGATATTACAGAAATGTAGCTTTATGATTAAAAATAAGATTTTTCATAAAGAGATTTTAATAACATTTTATGGAATTATTTTAAAATTAATTTCTACAATTTTTGAAGATTTAATTAGTTAAAATTTATTACATATTAGGTATAATGATTTTAATTTTTTAAATAGGACCGTTATAATATTTTGAATATAAATAGTAACTATGGTAAAATTTATCACATTGGCGAAGGTTAAATTTGAAACAATCTACATAAAAGATATGTGTAAATACCATAAATTTTCATCTAAATTACTATTGGGGTAATTGTATTTCACCGTTAACAAATTAGGATGTACATTGATTAGTTTAATTAACACATTTCTATGAAAACAAATTAATTTTAATTTAAATCAAATAAAGATACAAAATGACATTCTTTTTGTTTTAATATATCTTATGTGTCCATTCCGAGAAAAAAATTATATGAATGAACCTAATATCTGTATAGAGCTTAATGAAATTATTTTCATTATGTAAATTTATTTACAATATTTATAAAATATATAATTACCTTAAATGCATGTGAAACACTATTAAATAAAATATTTTATTTAAAAAAATAAAATAAATGAATTTTAAATTAATAAATGATATTTATTTTCAATGAGATAATTTTTTCGACTAATTAAATATATCTATGTAGAATTGTAAGGTTTTTTAAATGATTAAATTTGTCAGAACCTTTTTTCTTTATGTATTTAAATTCAAAAGAAATTAATAGTGTACAAAGTGTCATTTATGATGATTCTTAAAAAAATATTTTATTAAATTATGTACAAATCATAAAAAACATATCATTTCCCATTATAGTTGAACGTGGTTTATTAAATCATAAAGAATCGTTTTATAAAAAAAATTCTTTTATAGTAGCATTATTATGCCATTGGGATTAAAATGGTGGTTATCATGGTTAAGGTGAAACATAAATTACCATGTAATTAATAAAAAAAAATAATTATAAAAATGGGAAAAACATTTCTAAATTTGAAATAATGTTGTTATTTCAACCTAATAATATTTTTTATTTTAATTCAATATCATTTTGATGCATTTGGATTTATTATATTGTTATTATATTTTAATTTTTCATCAAATTCTAAAAGTTCCTTTCACATCAATTAAAAATGGTGTCCTCTTCCTTCAGTTATTGACATTATATTGTCAATCTTATATTTACCAATATATGAAAATTATTCTTTACAACATCCCAATACACATTATAGAGGTTCTTTTCTTCTAAAAATTCAATCCTTATGTTCTATAAGAAATGATCTAATGTATGTGTCCTGAAAGAGGGGTAATCATCTTACCCAAACTCTTTCAATTTATTTCTTCTTATACCTACAATAAATCGATGGAATTTATCAAAAATTCATTTACTTATTATCTTAAATATAATAAAATATTATCATGATTATGAATACACCATTTCCTACGCTCTTTATTATCAAATGGTAATTAAATGTATTGCTCGTACAAACATTCAACTTATCGTCTCCGCATAGTGATACAATTATTATTTCATCACCATGTTTTATAGATCAAAATATTAATGGGTTTAATATTTATATATGATATTTATGACATAATTATACTTTTGGAATCAAAATACCATATCAACCATCTAACATTCCAAACCATTGGGAAACGTTATCGTCACTTGTACCTACATGTGGACTACAACCTCTCCAAACCAATGAGATTCCTTTTTAATATTTATTTTAATTATATGGTAATAGGTATGGTACTGAAAAATAAATAAATAATTTATATTATATGGTAAATATTATTTAATTTTGAATAATTATCTACCTTTTTTCTATCTCATCCAATAAAATGTAAAAGCAATACTCATGTGTACGTATGACTTAATGTCTCTATGCAAAAATGTATTTCATTTTATATTTTTTCATTTATGGACTTCTAAAAATACATATATAATTAATATGTATTATATTATTATCATTCTTAATTTTTTTTATAAATCCTTTACTTCTGTGAGATATATGAGATGTTTTCCCCTTAAAATTCTTTATAATGTATATATTTTAAAATTTATATATTATATCATGAATATATTTATATTCATGGTATTTAATGACTAATTTTATTTTATTTAATTCATGGGGTTTATGATTCGAATGATACACAAGTGGTAAATGCCTTATTGATAATCTCAAAATTATTTGAGCTTATTTTTTATTTCCTTTAGGGTTATCATTTCCTCAATATCCAAATTTTCCTCAAAATATTTTAAGTAGTTTTTTTAGTATCCTCCATTGATTTATTAATGTAATTAATACACATGATTTACCTTTTTAGGAAATGGTTTTAAAAGAATCCTTTTATCATTCTCTAAATGAAGTAC
The DNA here is from genome assembly GCA_963277665.1 of Viscum album. NCBI lineage: Eukaryota > Viridiplantae > Streptophyta > Magnoliopsida > Santalales > Viscaceae > Viscum > Viscum album. Next base: position 663,365,571 of record OY728140.1, read on the forward strand.
CTATTAACATTTAACCAAATTTTAAATTAAATGTTTTCTAATTTATAAATCATGAACATAATTTCCCACTATAAGGACCCAGCCTTAAACATTACTTATTATTGAATTAAATGAATAATTCACATTGAGGATCTTTTCAGGTTTAGAGTCTTAGAGAATTAGGACATAACTATTACATATCAAAGATTACAAAGTAGACACATCTACTCATCTTCCATTTTTTTACAAAAATAAAAACACTTGAACAAAAGAGTCAGGTCTAGTTCCTTGTTTTAGACAACCTGACATTTCCCTAATCCCATCCTTGACCCTATTCAACTTTATGTCCTGTAAAAACATTTCAAAAACATGCGATGAGTAGAAAAAGATCAGTAATGGTTATAAAATTATGGAAAGAAAACATCAGTACATGTATACATAAGAATCAATGAAATCTTACTTTACTCATAAAACATAAGCAATTTAACATAACTCACAGAATCATAAGATTTATGCATTACTCAATAGAAATCATAAGGCATAAAGGTAACTTAAGGCATTCATAACATTATTACGTAGGGATTAACCCTAATGGTTATGTTTGGAATATCCATCACAGTATATTCCCTAAATCTTTTCAGAGAAACCTTAACGTTTAACTCCTTCGCGTTACCCAATGCATTGGAGAGCTATATCAGGATCACCCACCCTTAGTTTATCACGAAACCACCCATCTTCATAAACAATTCCCAAGAACCATATCATAATCGTATGACACAAAACATGAATAAAAGAAAACATAACATTCCCACATTGCAATAATAATATAACATTTTAAGATATTGAAACAATGAATCCATTCTAAAAACCATTTTCAAAACCATTTAAAACATTTAATAAAGAGATTTTTGAATCAAAGTGTCTCATACCACCTTGAAGGTTTTAAAATTTTAAACCATTAATATCCATATAAATAAATCCTTAAAAACATTTTGAAAACATGTATATTAATAAGAAAAAATCATTAAAACATTTAAAGTGATATTTTAGTTAAAGGGGTATTACCAAAATTAGAGACACTTGAATACAATAATTGAGGAATAACATTTAATCATAACTTTATTATATCATCAGAATAAATGTATTCATGATGTAATATTCTAAAGGATAGTATATACACCATATAAGAGTTAATTGGTGTATAACAACAATGAAGTCTCAAAAGAAATGTAAAATGAGATGAAATCCCTTATAAAGAAGGTATCCTTAAATTAAGGATAAATCAATCTCAAAATTATGTGTGAAAAATATAAATACACCCAATATAAGTGGATATTAAGTGTACAAAAATACATGGCCATTCACACATATTAAAAGGATAACATATTCAATAACTACATGTTGAACCCAAAGAAATCGAAATTGGGATAAAAAGTTCCATTGTTAAAATTCGACAGCCTAATGACATCACTTTAAAATTCATAAAATTAGTTGATGGGAGAGAAAATGTTATCTCATCACTTTTAAATAAAATTTAAATCAATAACGATATATAAGAACATATCCAAACATTACAATATGTAAATTAAAAGACCCAACAAAAGAAGTCATTTAAAAAGAGGAGGGTGAAAGGTTCCTTTACTGACTTGGGTATCTTTCGAAACATACACCCCATGAAAGGAAAATACAACATTGATGTAATTACTCATAAATGAATGTATATTACACAAAGAGTATAATAATTGGCAGTACATATACCACTAAAAGGAAATTGTGGAAAATGTAACATAAATATTACGGGAATAAAAGTGAGATGAAAAATCCCTTACGAAAACTCGGCAGCCTAACGGTTCCACTTAAAACATCCACAAATGGATTGATGAGATCAAATAGGGTCTCTCATCATATTAACCTAAACTTTACATCAAGAGGAATATATAAGAACATCCCCCAACAAAAAAAATATGATCTTAAAATAAGTGAGATAAAGGATAGTAGTTACAAAGAAAGAGAGAGGTTGGATCTCTTACGAAAATTCGGCAGCCTAACGGGGCCAATCAAAACTTCCAAAATGGATTGATGAGATAAAGTAGGGTCTCTCATCATATTAAAATATAAATTAAAGTAATATTAATATAAAATAACATGCCAATCATAAGAAATATTTTCTTTAAAGGAATGACATAAAATAGTGTACTTAAAAAGAAAGAGAGGGGTAGGATCCCTTACCTCGTGTTCGACATGACTCGATCGTTCTTTAATCTACGGAATAATAAAATTTGGTCATTTTATATTTTCTTTAGGAAATTATTTAAATAATATTATTCAGTTCATATGAAATACTATATTTTTATAATAATTGGTAAATAAAGTGAGTTCATATCAGATGTTTTTGTCGAAGTTCGATACATGAGTAAAAATTGAACTTGTTGGAAAATAATTTTCCATGTAGTTGTAGGTACATCATCTCCAGAATATTATTAATGTTTTAAATATCATATATATCCAGTATATATTAATTTTATACTATTCAATAACATTTGGAGATATAAAATTAAAAGCACTGTTCATGGAGACGGTAGGCTGTACGTACGCATGAACACTAGTTTAATTTTTTTTCATATTAATGGAATTAAAGTTAAAACAGAGATATATATATATTATAATTCCAGAATGATATCCATCATTTAGATGTAATATATGACATATATATCCGTTATATATATGTACTTATAATAGTACATAACATTTGGAGATAAGAAATGAAATGTACCGTTCATGGAGACGGTAAGCCGTACGTACGCATGAACGCTACTTTCATTTCTTTGGCACATTAATGGAATTAAACTAGATGAGATATATATATATTAATTACAGTATAATATATATCATATATATATCACATAATTTCATCAATTTCATTCTTTATACACTCCATGTATTTCATGACCGAGTCATATCACTTGAGGGGGCGGTAGTGCACACTTCCTCAAATGAAATTATCGCATTTGCACAACATTCAAAGAATAAAGGTATGTATTAAATATAAAATAAAGAAGCATAGAGAGTAAATAAATATAATATATATCATAAATAAATATTGTTCCATCATAATTACCACCATGAGAGGTGGTATGAGAAGATAGAAAAATAATCGTTTCGTGAGGCAGTAATTCACCATCCACAGAAACCGTATGTTCTTTAACCATTATACGGAGGTATGTGTTAGTGTAGCTTGTATCCTACTCATAAAATAATCTTAGAATATTTAAGATACTGGTTTTCTTACAAAATAAATAAATAAAAAGCGTTTATGGGGTTGGAGAAGCAAAATAAAACAAAAGAACACTAGCGAAGACAATACCTTTAAATCCGGTAACTCTTTTTGATTTGAGCTCAAATGCATCCTTGGAATGGATTCTTACCAATGTGAGGATTCTAGGTGTATGATAGGGATGTGGAAAGACAAAATGGGTGGATTTTGGCCGAGCCAAATGCTTGAGAGTAGTGGGAATGGTGGTAGAGGTGGGGGACTTTTATAAGAGGAGAGGAGGGGCACTTTTGGAAAGTTATAAAAGGTTACTTTATTATAAATTGATTTTCGGATTTTAAAGGTCCCAAAATTATATATTTCTAGGATAAGGTGATAATAGATCTAAATCCACCAATACAATAGGTTTTTTTACAAGTTTAAGTCTTAGAGTTTACATTATCTTTTCATTTTATTTAAATCGTTAATAATGAGGTAATCGCTGCATCATCATGGTGTCATAAATAATTTAATTTATTTAACATATCTAAATTATTAAACAAATACTATGATGTAGGAAATATTTTTATCTTTCCAATTAAAATTTATATTAAAAATTTTGACTTTTATAACCCCATATAAAAATTATCTTAGTAAAACAACACATGTTTGTGACATAATTATTTTAACATTAAATAAAAAGTTATTAATGTCATTTTTGTAACAGCCCGAGATTTTATGAAAAATATTCTTTTTAATTTTATTAATGTCTTGTGTTGTACGCTACACCAAAAGGAGCTTGCACAACACGCATCTTTGACTTTCCTTTCAATACACGCAATCGCAACCTTCCTCGATAGCGTGTGTAGTACACAATACTGAGTTTCACGAAACAATGATATGCTATTAAAATATTATTAAAACTAGCCGTTATGAATAGTAATAACCACTTTTTAAATTTTATAAATTTTAGCTCTCAAAATGGACTTCATTTTTGGATTCGAAGTATCGAATTTAGCCTAAGGTGAAATTTTGGTACTTTTCGGATAACTTTCATATTCTGATGAATAGTGAAAATTACTAAATTATAATTAAAAACAACCTTTTTAATCGAAATAATTAATAGTGATAAATTATTAATTTGAGTGGTTTTAAAGTATATTTAGAATATATTTTTACAATTTAATACAATGTTGGTCATTGAATGTAATTTCACATTTAAACCAGACATAATCAAGTGTCAATCTTTTGATAGATATTGTTTCTTAAAAACACGCTATTTGTTTTAACAGCGGGGTTTAATTATAAAATTAATTAATGCAACTTCTATGTTATGAATTTGGTAAAATAGACTTCATTTTTGAATTCGGAATTTGAAATATAGCTTAGGAGGAAATTTTGGCATTGTTCTGAAAAACATCAATTTTTGATGAATAGTGAAACTACTAAGTGGTAGTTAAAAAACTGAATTTTTCATAAAACTTAATTTTACCGCTTCTGTGAATGGAATTTAAAAAATCCGAGAGACACGGTTGATATCAGTAAGTAAAATGTGGTTCAATGAGAAGAAAATAATTTTTTGTGAATAGTAACTTTTTACTTTTATTTACCATGGTTAAAAGTAAATAGGGTAATTAAGGGTAAGAATGATATTAATATTACCCTAACACATGTCCTAATTCTATTGGACAAGTGTATCTCGACCAAAAACAACCTTAAGTGTAAATTATTATCATTTAGGCCCACTTGGATTAGATTAGGACATTTATTATTATTTAATTCAAAGAAGAGTTAAAAGAGTTAAAATCAAAGTTTATTTACTAAAACATTTTTTTATAGGGTTGTACATGAGATAAATTCGATTGTAAATATTCATTAGAAATCTAAAAAGATTTCATACAGAATGTTATTTTATTTGTAATTTTTAGACATCAAATAAGTTAATTTATCTATGACACAAAGATGATGCAGTGATTATCTTATTTATGAAATATTGTCATAATTGATGTTATAAACACAAAAATAAATGTAATTTGACACTATTTATGAATTCCACTAATTTTTTAGTTTACAATGATATATTAGTGTTGATGTAATCAACTTTGTTTGAACATATAATTCTGTTATGACTTTCACAAAAATCATATATCAAATAGTGTCAAAATTGACACAAAATAGTTTTTAAATCAAATATTATATTATTAATTGTTATTTTATTCCTAAAAATCTAAGGTTCGGCCAAATGACTTAGATAAGGATATATATATTAATAATAAACAATTTGGGGTTCGTTTGGCATGTTATAGTAAGTGTATTAACCATATAGTGAAAGAAAACAAAAAGACATGGTAAAATTTAAATTATTTAACTTAGAGTTAAATCTAATTGATAAGGTTAAAATAATACCCTAAACTTGTCTAAATCCTATTGGTTGATATGATTTCGACCCATCCCCACTTTAGCTTCAAAATAAGACCCTTTGGAACCATTATAAACCGATTTTGACTTTAATATAAAATAATATTTTGAGATATTCCTAAGGTGCCCCTCTCCTCCCTTATAAAAGGGTACTTCCTCCCCCTCCTCCTCACACAAAATTGAGCACTCAAGCTCGGCCAACCCCTGCCATTTTCTCCTCTCCACTTCCCTATAATAATCCTAGAGGTCCTGGTCTTCTTCAAAGACCAATCTTAGTTCCCTAAGTGGAGGATTCAAAGAGGCGTTCCAAAGAAGAGGTAATATCCATTACCGATCTTTTCAATTTCTTTCTTCTTCAACTTCTTCTTCTTTAGTTGTTTCATTATAAAGTAATAACAGAAGTATTAATTACATACTGATATGTTATTATAAATATGAAACAACTCTAATTCACCTTCTATCCATCCTACGGAAAAATGAAATCACCGCGCGGGCGTACGTACGGAATACCGTCTCCACGCCGTGGTGTACTCTATTTTCCACCATAACCTTACAAGGATGGGTATAATGGTGTAATAAGTAACTATATATGATTATTATAAAGTGATATTGTTACTTAAATAGTATACATACACTTCAACACAATTCCACGACCATGGGAACGATATCATCGCTCGTGCGTACGTACGGACTACCGTCTCGACGACGCGATGAGATTCATTCTCAATGATTAACCATTCATGAATGATTATAAAGTATATATAATAAGTACTAATGAAATATATGACCTAATAATGATACTGGAATTATTTATATTTATATGTATGTCATCTACTTAATTCAATTCAATTCAATAAGGAAACGAAAACATCGTTCATGCGTACGTACGGACTACCGTCTCCATGAACGGTGTATTTCTTTCCATTTACTAATTTATTATATATGTATATTCTGAATATATATATATTAATCATGTTTTATATTCTGGAATTAAGTAATCATGATCTAAGTAATCATATGAATAATTACAAGTTAGAAACACGAACGACAAATGAGACGATTCTACCCAAAACGGTACTTTAACATGAATTTATGAAAGAACGGGTAATATAAAGTCATAAGTGGACCATATATGATATGATAAAAATGAATATGATTCTGTAATAAGTCAATAACATGATTTAAATCATTATACAGGAGGTTCGGACACTTACAAAGCAAGTCGGACCTAAGGTAAGGGAAATATCACAATCTCATTTTTATCCAAGATTGTTTATACTTTGGTATTTACTGGGGTGTATTTTATCATCCACATCCATGTTTCTTCAATATGTAATATTATTTCCATCCACCTACAATTTTTTAAATCCAATTTTACCCTTCAGTGAGTTTTTAGTAAAGAATATGAAAGGAATATTTTGTCATTTTTTCGTACGAGGTACTTTTTGACTTTTCCGACAAAAGTACGAAAGAATGTTTATTTAAATTATACGGCATGAATGGGTTTTTAAAACATTATTTCCAAAAAGCTTCCTTTACAAGTTTTCAAGTTTATTTTTAATCAACTTCTTTTATTTTAAAGTCGTATGACATGTTATGAAAGGAAAAATGTTTTTTTGAAGAAGAAAGGATATTTTCCTCAAGAATGAAGTTCAAGTGTTTTATCAAAATTATTTTCCATCTAAGATAATAAAGGGTTCTGTTTTTATCCCTATTATTACATTGATTTGATCATGTTGCGATGGAATTATTTTTATGAATTCCTTTATCTTATATGAATTGATTTATGATGTCATGATGTTTCAAGAATCCCATTTTTGTTACATGTGTTATGCGATGATGTATGTTTTATGATTATGTGGCACACATAAGAAAAGATTCATTATAAGATGGGTGGGACCTATATCTCCATCCAATGCATTGGGTAAAGATTTTATATCTCATGAGATAGACATGGCTGAAATGGTAGGTTATACCGGTTCAGTGAAACAGGACTGAAACGAGGGTTACTCGATTCAGAAAGGGACTTTGTCCACTAAGATAGTCTTGGCAATGAGTCTTGACAAACAAGAAATGATTCTCTATGATTATGTGTGTATGCCACAAAGTTTCATGTTTTATGTTATGATTATTGTGATTACATTTCACTGCCATGATTTATCCCAGGTTATGATATTATGAGCTCTTTTGCAGGTTAAGATTTCCAAAAGCTATGTTCTTATATATATGATGTGATGGATATTTCTTTTGTTTACCCTTACTAAGAATTTGAGCTCACCATTTTATGTTTTCGTTTCCCCAGGATATAAAGAAAGGTTTTTGGTATAAAAAAAATATGATCTCTATGGGAGATGTTGAAGATCTTTCACCACGATTAGAAGATTACGTTCCATGTATCCAAAGACACTAAACTATTACGATCCTTGTGTGTGTGTGTTTTTGTTATGTACTATGTATTCCGCAAATGTAATGTAATGTCAATGTACGTTATGCTTCGGGTCTCTACATTTGGTATCATAGGAAAGGTTTAGTCAACCTTTGGAAACTAGGATGCGAAAACGTTAGTGAGATCCCAAGAGATATTTCTACGGTATGTCTAGGGATGTCCCTAAGGTTAAGTATACGTATAGGTTATAGTACTATAACTACGCTAACGATCATAGAATTAAACCTAAGATGTTAGATATTGAAGGTACTCCCTCTTTATTATGTTGTTTTCCCAAGAATGATTTTTGCCTCTCACAATATTCTTTTTGGGTTTTAGAAAATGGCTGGAAACAAGATGATTCACGATAATAGAGGATATGATGGACAATGGAATGATATTCTTCATGAGCAACCAAATGAAATGGGATTTGTAATTCCAACCATCATTATTATGCCGAATCAGAAATCTCATAATATGATCAATAAAGTAAAATTTGTTAAGTTTCTTGACTCGGCTAATAAGAGAAAGATGGAGTTTCATGATGATCATAGAGGAAAGAAAGTTCAATTTCCCCTATGTAAATCATGTGGGAAGAGGAATCAAGGAGAATGTTTCAAAGGAACTAGAAGATGCTTTGGGTGTGGAAAAGAAGGACACAAATCCAGTAAGTGCAAAGGAAAAGGATCAGTTAACACCAGGGATGAAGATAATGGTATTTCTATGACATCAACAATGGTTAAATGTTTTAAATGTGGTATTTACAGGCATTATGCAAACCAATTCCCTAAGGGAAAGTCTCATGAAGAGAATCAGTATGGTCGTATGGGTAGTATTTATGTTGATGATGATGAAGAGACTACAAATGATATTTGAGATGAAAGAATTGTTGAAGCTCGGTCAATGGTTTAAGAATGTAGTGGAATGATGACATGTTTATCATGTGTAATGTTGTATAAGTAATCTCATGGTACTATGGAATAAAGAGACATCTAAGGATTGTTACACTGTTGTCCTTTCTTGAGTTTTGAAAGTGTATGATTAATGGTACAAGTATCCATGAAAGGTTATTCAGATATTTTTGGAATGTAGATGATATGCGCATAATGAAGGGATAAGGAGAAAATGAAATGTTTGACAGTATTCATGAGCTCATGATTGATATAAGGACTAAGTGATATCATGGTTTGAGTATATAGAATTTTGAGGATTTTGGTATGTGAAAAGTGTTAACTTTTAACTGCATCCAAGTTTTCACTGTGGTTCAATGGGTATTCAAGAGAATACATGATTAAGGACTTTGAATGTTTAGAATGTGACCAACAAGAAATATCTTATGATATATGGGGATCAATGATGGTATTAAATCCTTGGTAATTGTTTTCACTATATTATGAGAGTGGACTACACTATTATGGGTAAGCCTAAAGATTGGAATGGATTATTTTGGACATAAGTTAGTATTGTTTAAGGATAGAAGTTTTTTTATAGAAAAAAGACAACCTGCAGGACGGGCGACAACCCATCGCGTCGGACAAGGCTGTGGTAATCGAACCCACAACCGAAGTGCGACTGGCCTTTATCGCCTACCACTGGCCTACAGGAAGTCCCTGTTTATTAGAAACTAGTTTTATTATATTAAGCAGTATGATATATGAAGTATAAAGTCCATTTTAGGAACCATATATGATTAATCTCACTATAGATCGACTTATGTATATAATTTTGCTAACCTTTTGTTTGAGACAGATGGAATGACCTGTCATTCTATCACATGATTTGCTAACACTTCACGAATAACAAATTCAACTTCATTTATTTAAGAGATGAAGTGGAAATTGTTAAAGTCACGAACAATAGTGAGATTGTACCAAAATAAAGTAAGTATTTATTCTAATTCAAATTCTTTAGCTTTAGGGAAATGATCTTGAAAACCAAAAATGTTGTCCTAGTGATCTTATATCTGATTAATCAGATGGTACCTTAGATCATCACAAATTTATGGCTTTGTGATTGCTGGATTTTCCATAGCCATGTTCTCTACCACTCTCCATCAGAACATGATGGTTAGATTTCTCTTCCATATCCATATTTTCACCTATGTGGAAACCCAGTGATTAGTTTATTTGGGTCACCGTTACGTTTCATACTTTTGTTTTTAAAGATTGGTTTTGATATTCCTTTTTACGATGTGGGTTTCTATTAAAGAAACTTTCGAATAGTAAACCATTTATAACCCCAACAAATTTCGAGGGCGAAATTCATTTTAAGGGGGGTAGAATGTAACAGCCCGAGATTTTATGAAAAATATTCTTTTTAATTTTATTAATGTCTTATGTTGTAGGCTACACCGAAAGGAGCTTGCACAACACGCATCTTTGACTTTCCTTGCATTACACACAATCGCAACCTTCCTCGATAGCGTGTGTAGTACGCAATAATGAGTTTCAAGAAACAATGATATGCTATTAAAATATTATTAAAACTAGCCGTTATGAATAGTAATAACCACTTTTTAAATTTTATAAATTTTAGCTCTCAAAATGGACTTCATTTTTGGATTAGAAGTATCGAATTTAGCCTAAGGTGAAATTTTGGTACTTTTCGGATAACTTTTATATTCTGATGAATAGTGAAATTTACTAAATTATAATTAAAAACAACTTTTTTAATAGAAATAATTAATAGTGATAAATTATTAATTTGAGTGGTTTTAAAGTATATTTAGAATATATTTTTACAATTTAATACAATGTTGGTCATTGAATGTAATTTCACATTTAAACCAGACATAATCAAGTGTCAATCTTTTGATAGATATTGTTTCTTAAAAACACGCTATTTGTTTTAACAGCAGGATTTAATTATAAAATTAATTAATGCAACTTCTATGTTATGAATTTGGTAAAATAGACTTCATTTTTGAATTCGGAATATGAAATATAGCTTAGGATGAAATTTTGGCATTGTTCTGAAAAACATCAATTTTTGATGAATAGTGAAACTACTAAGTGGTAGTTAAAAAACTGGATTTTTCATAAAACTTATTTTTACCGCTTCTGTGAATGGAATTTCAAAAATCCGACACACACGGTTGATGTCAGTAAGTAAAATGTGGTTCAATGAGATGAAAATAATTTTTGGTGAATAGTAACTTTTTACTTTTATTTACCACGGTTAAAAGTAAATAGGGTAATTAAGGGTAATAATGATATTAATATTACCCTAACACATGTCCTAATTCTATTGGACAAGTGTATCTCGACCAAAAACAATCTTAAGTGTAAATTATTATAATTTAGGCCCACTTGGATTAGATTAGGACATTTATTATTATTTAATTCAAAGAAGACTTAAAAGAGTTAAAATCAATGTTTATTTAGAAAAACATTTTTTATATAGGGTTGTACATGAGATAAATTCGATTGTAAATATTAATTATAAATATAAAAAGATTTCCTACAGAATGGTATTTTATTTGTAATTTTTAGACATCAAATAAGTTAATTTATCTATGACACAAAGATGATGCAGTAATTATCTTATTTATGAAATATTGACATAATTGATGTTATAAACACAAAAATAAATGTAATTTGAGACTTTTAATGAATTCCACTAATTTTATAGGTTACTATGATATATTAGTGTTGATGTAATCCACATGGTTCGAACATATAATTCTGTTATGACTTTCACAAAAATCATATATCAAATAGTGTCAAAATTCACACAAAATAGTTTTTAAATCAAATATTATATTATTAATTGTTATTTTATTCCAAAAAATCTAAGGTTCGGCCAAATGACTTAGATAAGGATATATATATTAATAATAAACAATTTGGGGTTCGTTTGGCATGTTATAGTAAGTGTATTAACCATATAGTGAAAGAAAACAAAAAGACATGGTAAAAGTTAAATTATTTAACTTAGAGTTAAATCTAATTGATAAGGTTAAAATAATACCGTAAACTTGTCTAAATCCTATTGGTTGATAGGATTTCGACCCATAACCACTTTATCTTTGAAATAAGACCCTTTGGAACCATTATAAACCGATTTTGACTTTAATATAAAATAATATTTTGAGATATTCCTAAGGTGCCCCTCTCCTCCCTTATAAAAGGGTACCTCCTCCCCCTCCTACTCACACCAAATTGAGCACTCAAGCTCGGCCAAACCCTGCCATTTTCTCCTCTCCACTTCCCTATAATAATCCTAGAGGTCCTGGTCTTCTTCAAAGATCAATCTTAGTTCCCTAAGTGGAGGATTCAAAGAGGCGTTCCAAAGAAGAGGTAATATCCATTACCGATCTTTTCAATTTCTTTCTTCTTCAACTTCTTCTTCTTTAGTTGTTTCATTATAAAGTAATAACATCAGTATTACTTACATACTGATATGTTATTATAAATATGAAAAAACCCTAATTCACCTTCTATCCATCCTACGGAAAAATGAAATCACCGCGCGGGCGTACGTACGGAATACCGTCTCCAGGCCGTGGTGTACTCTATTTTCCACCATAACCTTACAAGGATGGTTATAATGGTGTAATGAGTAACTATATATGATTATTATAAATTGATATTGTTACTTTAATAGTATACATACACTTCAACACAATTCCACGACCATGGGAACGATATCATCGCTCATGCGTACGTACGGACTACCGTCTCCACGACGCGATGAGATTCATTCTCAATGATTAACCATTCATGAATGATTATAAAGTATATATAATAAGTACTAATTAAATATATGACCTAATAATGATACTGGAATTATTCATATTTATATATATGTCATCTACTTAATTCCATTCAATTCAATAAGGAAACGAAAACATCGTTCATGCGTACGTACAGACTACTGTCTCCATGAACGGTGTATTTCTTTCCATTTACTGATTTACTATATATGTATATTATGAATATATATATATATAAATCATGTTTTATATTCTGGAATTAAGTAATCATGATCTATGTAATCATATGAATAATTACAAGTTAAAAACACGAACGACAAATGAGACGATTCTACCCAAAATGCTACTTTAACATGAATTTACGAAAGAACGGGTAATATAAAGTCATAAGTGGACCATATATGATATAATAACAATGAATATGAATCTGGAATAAGTCAATAACATGATTTAAATCATTATACAGGAGGTTCGGACACTTACAAAGCAAGTCAGCCCTAAGGTAAGGGAAATATCACAATCTCATTTTTATCCGAGATTGTTTATACTTTGGTATTTACTGGGGTGTATTTTATCATCCACATCCATGTTTCTTCAATATGTAATATTATTTCCATCCACCTACAATTGTTTAAATCCAATTTTATCCTTCGGTGAGTTTTTAGTAAAGAATATGAAAGGAATCTTTTGTCATTTTTTCGTACGAGGTACTTTTTGACTTTTCCGACAAAAGTACGAAAGAATGTTTTTTTAACTTATACGGCATGAATGGATTTTTAAAACATTATTTCCATGAAGCTTCCTTTACAAGTTTTCAAGTTTATTTTTAATCAACTTCTTTTATTTTAAAGTCGTATGACATGTTATGAAAGGAAAAATGTTTTTTTGAAGAAGAAAGGATATTTTCCTCAAGAATGAAGTTCAAGTGTTTTATCAAAATTATTTTCCATCTAAGATAATAAAGGGTTATGTTTTTATCCCTATTATTATATTCATTTTATCATGTTGTGATGGAATTATTTTTATGAATTCCTTTATCTTATATGAATTGATTTATGATGTCATGATGTTTCAAGAATCCCATTTTTGTTACATGTGTTATGCCATGATGTATGTTTTATGATTATGTGGCACACATAAGAAAGGATTCAGTATAAGATGGGTGGGACCTATATCTCCCTCCAATTCATTGGGTAAAGATTTTATATCTCATGAGATAGACATGGCTGAAATGGTAGGTTATACCGGTTCAGTGAAACAGGACTGAAACGAGGGTTACTCGATTCAGAAAGGGACTTTGTCCACTAAGATAGTCTTGGCAATGAGTCTTGACTAACAAGAAATGATTCTCTATGATTATGTGTGTATGCCACAAAGTTTCATGTTTTAAGTTATGATTATTGTGATTGCATTTCACTGCCATGATTTATCCCAGGTTATGATATTATGAGCTCTTTTGGAGGTTAAGATTTTTTCAAAAGCTATGTTCTTATGTATATGATGTGATGGATATTTCTTTTGTTTACCCTTACTGAGCATTTGAGCTCACCCTTTTATGTTTTCTTTTCCCCAGGATATAAAGAAAGGTTTTAGGTATAAAAAAAATAAGATCTTTATGGGAGATGTTGAAGATCTTTCACCACGATTAGAAGATTACGTTCCAAGTTTCCAAAGACACTAATCTATTACGATCCTTGTGTGTGTGTGTTTTTGTTATGTACTAAGTATTCCGCAAATGTAATGTAATGTCAATGTACGTTATGCATCGGGTCTCTACAATTTTCCTACCAAAGTGGCTCCATGGGGTCCCCAAGATATCCCATGGATTTTATTGGTCGGCCATGACACATCCAATAAGGATAGGACATGTGTCAAGGTCATTTAATTTTATTAAAACATTATTTTTACCTTAAACTACACTAATTACCTCTAATCGCGATTAATAAACTTAAAAATTACTAGTCACCAAAAAATATTTTAATCCCATTGAACCACATTTTACTTAATGAAAATCATGTATGTCGGATTTCTATTAATCAATTCATAAAAGTGGTAGGTTTCATTTAAACAAAAAATCAGTTTCTTTAACTTCCACTTAGTGGTTTCACTATTCCTCAAAAATTGAAGTTTTTCAGAAAATACAAAAAATTCACCCTAAGCTATATTTGATATTCTGATTTCAAAAATGATTTATATTTTAAAAAATACAAAACATATAAGTTTCATTAATTAATTTAATAATTAATTCCTGCTGTCAAAACAAATAGAAAGTTTTTAAGAAACAATATCTATTAAAAGATTGACACCAGTTTAAGTCCAATTTCAATTTGAAATTAATTCCAATGACCACCATTGGATTAAATGGTAAATATATATTCTAATTGAATTTTAAAACCAATTAAAAAGATGATCTAATCATATAAATAAATTCTATTAAAAGGAGGTTTTGAATTAAAATACATCATTTTACAGTATTCTTTAAAAATTGAACTTTATCGGAAAAATACAAAAAATTTATACAAAGTAAATTTTGATGTCCTGATTCTAAAAAGAATTTTTTTTGTCAAATATAACATATAAAATAGTCAAATAAATCGTTTTAAAATGGGTTCTCCATCAAAAGGTGGTTAATCAACCTTTTAAAAAAAATATTAGAATATTTATGCCTAAAATAGGATTCATTGACATTTTAACATTTATTTTAAAAAGTAAAAATATTTGACAAACATATATAATCATTTTGTAGTTAGTTCTGTTCATTCCCACTATTACAATGACTAGGCATTAACTACCATTTAAAATAATATTATTTTATTATTAGATTGCAACGTAATATTTCCAAGAAACTCGTTGTTGCGTATTGGGTATGCCATCGAGCATTGCATCCCCTTTAAATTAATATTAATATTTTATTCACAAATAATGATAAATATAAAAATTTCATATTCTTTATTTACCTGGGGTGTTACATCCTACCCTTATTTTGGGAATTGTGTCCTCGCAATTTTAAAATTGGGCTCGTAAACGTCATTGAAATTCCCACATCAGAACAAGAGTCGGTAAAACAGTCACTTTAAAAGAAAGAAAGAGAAGCACATATTTCACTCGAGTTAACCCAGACTAGGATTCCATGTAGGAAAACATGGATATATAAGAAAAAGAAAAAGGTCATTTTCTGATGGAGACTGATAGAAAACATGTTCAGGAGAATGTTCACCACCATAAAATCACAAACTTGTGATGGGTTAAATGGTATCCGATTCCCCAGTAGAAAAAATTAACAGACAAAATTTTTTTTAAGTTACTTTTAATTGAGGAATTTATTTATGATCATAAATAAAACATATGGAAACATACTTACTTTTCATGTTGACGTTTAACTTTTTACAATATTTCTTACATGAAATCATATTTTCTCCAAAATATGAGTATTTAGGATGAATTGGTTGCATTAAGAGAGCAATAATAAACTTCTAGAGAATCACCTAATCCAAAAAAGAGAACTATATAATTTCCATGTTTTTAGACCTTAACCAAAACAGAAACCAATAAGGTTAGTATGAGATCATATAATACCCAAAAAGGATAATCCTTTATAAAAAATATATATTCTTAATCTCCAAAATTTTCCAAACAATACCCAAAGTTCAACAAAGACCATTCAATAAACAATTTGTCCATAAAATTCTTCAAAGTAAACTAAACTAAGACTGAAACCCAAATATTTGAAGGATTTAATCACATACTCTTCCAAGGTACAAATTAACATTTATCTCCAAATAACAGTAGTTTCTCTTAAAGTCTCATATTGAAAAGTAATTAACCTAATCACATATCCTCCATGATAGGTTAATCAT
Organism: Viscum album; assembly: GCA_963277665.1. Taxonomy (NCBI): domain Eukaryota; kingdom Viridiplantae; phylum Streptophyta; class Magnoliopsida; order Santalales; family Viscaceae; genus Viscum; species Viscum album. Next base: position 663,382,214 of record OY728140.1, read on the forward strand.
TTCCATAGATAACCCAAAATAAAATTACTCTTGATTACTAAAATCATCTAACTAAAAATAATTAGTAAAACTAACTAGGGACTTCACGTAGTCCAGTGGTAGGCGATAAATACCCATCACACTTTGGTTGTGGGTTCGATTCCCACAGCTTTTTCAGACACGAAGGGTTGTCAGAAGGTCTATGTGTTGTCCTTTTTCCAAAACAATATAATTCTTAAAACATTCCCCAAAACGAGATAAAATGTTCAAAAATAATCATAACATATATTAAACTCATGTTTATCTCATGCCTTTCATTTTCCATCATAACATATAGTAACCCATAATTACCTCAATAGTATGGATCATATCAACCCTAATGGTTACCTTTATAATTATTACCTGAACTTCCACATCGATTGGTCATCTTGTACATGATGAATTAGAGAACTTACCAAGGTTCAAGTGGTTGATCATGACTCCTTGATAGTTAGTTTAGAACAATCATGAGTCTCCTCAATGAATCCCTCATTTCATCCAGTCTCTAAACCAGAGAACCACCATAGTTTCCTTCAATTCCATTGTCACTTTGGTGCCTGCTAGATCCATCCATTTACTAAAACAAGAAATTCCAGTGTGAGTATATCAACAAAATTATCATGTACTAATGAGGAAGATAAACATAAAGATATACTTACACATTAACTTTATCTAAAAACTATGACTCTTTCTAAAATCCTATCCATTTTGGTAATGTCACTTATTAATAGAGAATACCCTAACCTCTAAAGTTATCTAAACCGGCCTTTGATACCAACTATAAGGACCCGACCTTAAACATTACTTATTATTGAATTAAATAAATAATTCACATTGAGGATCTTTTTAGGTTTAGAGTCTTAGAGAATTAGGACATAACTAATGCATATCAAAGATTACAAAGTAGACGCATCTACTCATCTTCCATTTTTTTACAAAAATAAAAACACTTGAATAAATGAGTCAGGTCTAGTTCCTTGTTTTAGACGGCCTGACATTTCCCTAATCCCATCCTTGACCCTATTCAACTTTATGTCCTGTGAAAACATTTCAAAAACTTGGGATGAGCAGAAAAATCTCAGTAAGGGTTATAACAGCATGGAAAGAAAACTTCAGTCCATGTACACATAAGAATCAATGAAATCATACTATACTCATAAAACATAAGCAATTTAACATACCTCATAAAATCATAAGATTTATGCATTACTCAATAGAAATCATAATTCATAAAGGTAACTTGAGGCGTTCATAACAATCTTACATAGGGAGTAACCCTCACGGTTATGTTTGGAATGTTCATCATAGTATATTCCCTAAATCTCTTCAGATAAACCTTAACGTTTAACTCCTTCATGTTACCCAATGCATTTGAGAGCTATATCGGGCTCACCCGCCCTTATTTTATCACAGAACCACCCGTCTTCATAAACAATGCCCAAGAACCATAACATAATCATATGACACAAAACATGCATAAACGAAAACATAACATTGACGAATTGCATTAACAATATAACATTTTAAGATATTGAAACTGTAAATCCATTCTAAAAACCATTTTCAAAACCATTTAAAACATTCAATAAAGAGAATTTTGAATCAAATTTGCCCATACCACCTTGAATATTTTAACATTTTAAACCATTAATATCCATATAAATAAATCCTTAAAACCAATTTGAAAACATGGATATTAATAAGAACAAATCATTAAAACATTTGAAGCTATATTTTAGTTAAAGGGTTTTTACGAAAATTAGAGAAACTAGAATACAATAATTGAGGAATAACATTTAATCACAACTTTATAATATCATGACAATAAATGGATTCATGATATAATATTCCAAATGACAGTATATACACCATATAAGAGTGAATTGGTGCATAACAACAATGAAGTCTCAATAGAACTGTAAACTGAGATGAAATCCCCTATAAAGAAGGTATCCTCAAATTAAGGATAAATCAATCTCAAAATTATGTGTGAAAAATACAAATACACCCAATATTAGTGGATAATAAGTGTAAAACAATAAAAGGTCATTCACAGATATTCAAAAGATGACATATTCAATAACTACATGTTGTACCCAAAGAAATCGAAATTGGGTTAAAAAGTTCCCTTTCTAAAATTGGACAGCCTAACGGCGTCACATTAAAATTCATAAAATTAGTTGATGAGAGAGAAAATGGTATCTCATCACTTGGATATAAAATTTAAATCAATAATCATATAGAATAACATATCCCAACATTACAATATGTAAATTAAAAGACCCAACAAAAGAAGTCTTTCAAAAAGAGGAGGGTGAAAGGTTCCCTTACTGACTTGGGTATCTTTCGAAACATACACCCTATGAAAGAAGAAGAATACAAAATTGATGTAAATAATCATAAAAGAAAGTATATATAATAAAAATATTAGAATAATGTGAAGTACATATACCACTAAAGGAAATGGTGGAGAATGTAGCATAAATCTTACGGGAAAAAAAGTGAGATGAAAAATCCCTTACGAAAACTCGGCAGCCTAGCGGCGCCACTTAAAACTTCCAAAAATGGATTGATGAGATCAATTAGGGTCTCTCATCATATTAACATAAAATTTAAATCAATAGGAATATAAAATAACATCCCCCAACATAACAAAGAGGATCTTAAAAGATGTGACATAAAGGATAGTACTTAAAAATAAAGAGAGAGGTTGGATCAATTACGAAAATTCGGCAACCTAACGGCACCAATCAAAACTTTCAAAATGGATCGATTAGAGAAAATAGGGTCTCTCATCATATTTACATAACAATTACTGTAATATTAATATAAAATAACATCCAAATCATAAGAAATATGTGCTTTAAAGGAATGACATAAAAGAGTGTACTTAAAAAAGAAAGAGAGGGGTAGGACCCCTTACCTTGTGTCCGACATGACTCAATCGTTCTTTAATCACCTGAATAAAAAAATTTGATCAATTTATAATTTCATTAGGAAATCATTTAAATATTATTATTCAGTTCATATCACATATTATAATGTAATAATAATTGGTTAATAATGTGAGTTCATGTCAGATGTTTTTGTCGATGATCGGTACATGAGTAAAATTTGAACTTGTTGGAAAAGAATTTTCCATGTAGTTATAGGTACATCATCTCCAGAATAGTATGAATGTTTTAAATATCATATATATCCAGTATATATTAATTTTATACTATTCCATAGCATTTTGAGATAAAAAATTAAAAGCACCGTTCATGGAGACGGTAGGACGTACGTACGCATGAATGCTACTTTATTTTTTTTGTCATATTAATGGAATTAAAGTTAAAAGAGAAATATATATATTATAATTCCAGAATGATATCCATAATTTAGAAGTAATAAATGACATATATATCCATTGTATATATGTACTTATAGTAGTACATAACATTTGGAAATAAGAAATGAAATGTACCATTCATGGAGACGGTAAGTCGTACGTCCGCATGCACGCTACTTTCATTTCTTTGGCACATTAATGAAATTAAACTAGATGAGATATATATATATATATTAATTCTAGTATAATATATATGTTATATAGATCACATAAGTTCAACAATTTCATTCTTTATACATTCCATGTATTGTATGAACGAGTCACATCACTTGAGGGGGCGGTAGTCCACATTTCCTCAAATGAAATTATCGCATTTACACAAAATGAAAAGCATAAAGGTATGTATTAAATATAAAATACCGAATCATAGAGAGGAAATAAATATAATATATATCATAAATAAATATAGTTCCATCATAATGGCCACCATGATAGGTGGTATGAGAAGATAGAACAATCATCGTTTCATGAGGCAGTAATTCACCATCCACGGAAACAGTATGTTCGTTAACCATTAGATGGAGGTGTGTGTTAGTGTAGCTTGGATACTCTTCATAAACACATCCTAGTATATTGAAGATACTGGTTTTCTTAAAAAATAAATAAATAAAAATACTTTATGGGGTTGGAGAAGCAAAATAAAACAAAAGAACACTAGGGAAGACATTACATATAAATCGGGTAACTCATTTTGATTTGAGCTCAATGCCTTCCTTGGATATGATTCTGCCAAAAGTGAGGCTTCTAGGAGTAAAATAAGGATTTGGAGAGACAAAATGGTCAGGGTTTTTCTGAGCCAAAGGCTTCAGATGTGTGGGTAATGTGGTAGAGGTGGGGGCCTTTTATAAGAGGAGAGGAGGGGCACTCTTGGAAAGTTATAAAAGGTTACTTTATTATAAAATGATTTTCGGATTTTAAAGGTCCCAAAATTATATATTTCGAAGATAAGGTGATAAGAGTTCGCAATATACCCAAACAATAGGTTTTTTATACGTGTAGGTCTTAGATTTTACATTATCATTTCATTTTATTTAAATTTTTAATAAGGAGATAATCACTGCATCATCATGGTGTAATAAATAATTTAGTTTATTCAATGTCTAAAAATTATTAAAAAAATACTATGATGTAGGAAATATTTTTATATTTCCAACGAATATTTATAGTCAAAATTATGACTTGTATAACCCAATGTAAAAATTGTTTTAGTAAAACAACACATGTTTGTGACATTTTTTTAACATTAAATAAAAAGTTATTAATGTCATTTTCCTACCAATGTGGCTCCATGGGGTCCCCAAGTTGAACCATGGATTTTTTTTGGTCGGCCATGACACATACAATAACTGTAGGACATGTGTCAAGTCATTTCATTTTGTTAAAACATTATTTTTACCTTAAACTACACTAATTACCTCTAATCGCGATTAATAAACATAAATGTTACTATTCACCAGCAATTATTTTAATCCCATTGAACCACATTTTTCTTCTTAATGACAACCATGTATTTCATATTTTTGGAAATCATATCACAGAAGTGGTAAAGTTTCATTTAAATGAAAAATCAGTTTCTTTAACTACCACTTAGTGGTTTCACTATTCATCAAAAATTGAAGTTTTTCAGAAAAATATCAAAAAATCACCCTCATCTATATTTGATATTCCGAATTAAAAAATGATGTCTATTTTAAAAAATTAAAATCATATAATTTTCATTAATTAATTTAATAATTAATTCCCGCTGTCAAAACAAATAGCGCGTTTTTAAGAAACAATATCTATTTAAAGATTGACACTAGTTTAAGTCCAATTTCAAATTGAAATTAATTCCAATGATCAACATTGGATTAAATGGTAAAAATATATTCTAATTGAACTTTAAATCCAATTCAAAATATGATCTAATAATATAAATAAATTAGATTAAACGGAGGTTTTGAATTAAAATACAACATTTTACAGTATTCATTAAAAAATGAACTCTATCAGAAAAATACCAAAAATTTATACAAAGTAAATTTTGATGTCCTGATTCTAAAAGGAATTTTATTTTGTCAAATATAACATATAAAGTTGTCAAAAAATGGATTTAAAATGGGTTCTCCATCAAAAGGCGGTTAATCGACCTTTAAAAAAATATTTGAATATTTACGCTTAAAATATGATTCATTCATATTTTAACATTTATTTCAAAATGTAAAAATATTTGAAAAAAAATATAATTATTTTTTAGTAAGTTCTGTTCATTCCCGCCATTACAATGGCTAGGCATTAACTACCATTTAAAATAATATTATTTTATTATAAGAGTGCAATGTAAGATTTCCAAGAAACTCGTTGTTGCGTATTGGGTACGCCATCGAGCATAGCGTCCCATTTAAAGTAATATTAATATTTTATTCACAAATAGGGATAAATATACAAATGTCATATTCCTTATATACCTGGGGTGTTACACCCACCCTCATTAAACCTTTTTTATTTCAATATAAAATTGAAATTTGATCTGAATTGTTCATATAATTTCATTATTTTATTACGTACATTATGTTTAGATTTTAAAATTTTAAATTCGAAGCAGAAATGGTATTTTCCTAAAGAAAATTATTGTGATGTTTTTTAATAAATTTAATATATTTAATAATCCAATGATAAATATTATATTTATGATATAATATAATGTTTCCATTAACCATATTTATAAGGATAGATTATGATAATTTTTAATCAAGAATGTATTGAAATTACATATTATTGCTATTCAAATATATAATATTATTGATTTTAAAGGCATGTTGGTTAGGTTATATTATTTATACATGTAATGATTTTATTATACTTGGAAAATGATGGAAAATGAGTTCTATAGACAATTGATTCATTGATACGTATCATGAGACAAACTATCTTCGGTTTTCCCCAACAGACTTAACAATATTTCTATATGTAATTAAACATGTCCTTGATTTTATTTTCATATGTCTTGATCGAGTATTCCACAATACATTTCAGGTTTCCTCCATTATTCATTAAATCTTTATGAAATGAGTTATTAATTTTAATGTTATTATATTAATTTTTTATATTGATGTGTAATTTTTTATCTCATGTTATTACTTATAAGACTATATTTTATCATCATTTAATGTTTCTTTATTATGTTTTCCTTATTTTGATTGTGCCTTATGCATAGCCTAAATAATCATAAGATAACACGAATTCATTATGATTCTTTTATCTATTATTAGAAGAAATATATTTTTACGGATATTCAGTATTATACTAAAATAAATATTGGTGACCTCCAAGAACACATAATGATATATTTCATTATTTTAAATGTAATATTTAGGTCAAGTGTGTATGTAATTTTTCAAGACTAATAAAATATTAGGTATGTTGGGATGTGATATCATGTGTCATTGAAAAATTTAATAATATAACCACTAGTTCTATGATACTTGGTTAGTGGTATTTACAATAGGTATTTGGGAAATTTTATTAGAATCATTGGAAACTAGATTTAGGAAATAAAATATTTTGTAATACAACACAATTAGAGACATTAATGTTAGTCTATGTATGGGATAACACCCTATTGATTTGGTAATGACCATAGAAGTAATAGGTTAAAAAAATGAATCTTATATTGAATAGAATGTTTCCTAATTTAGACATCATTTTTATAATATTTTAGGACCATTCAATAGATCAATCTGAGTATTGTAGATGGATACATAAAATTTTAATCTAGTTTTAGTCCAGGATTAGAACAATATGCGACCATGTTAACACATAATATGATGAAATATTGAATGATTATGTGAAACTATATTGGAAGATGAATGGAGTGAAATATATTATTATTATGTCTAATCATCCATTATGATGTATTATTGTCAACCTTGACCTTTAGTGAGATTTCTGACTTTACAAACAAATTGAAAATTATTCTTATATATGTTCATGTGGAAATTACCATAGAGTTCAGAATTTTAAATTTTATTTTTATAAATAATATATGAAAAAGTAACTAGAATAATATCTAAAATTTATGGTTATATGTTTTCTATATAGACATAATGTTAATAGAGTAACAAATTACCATGGAATTAACTGTCTTATAAATGGTGAATTTGATGATTAATTGAGTCAATTACCTAAAATAATGGTTACTCCCATGACCAAATAAGGACCTGATCTATAAAATATGTTGATGTGAACGGATTTATGTGTTTGTATTGTATATGTGTTATTATCAATGTTATTTTGGTTAAACTCATCATGAAACATCCATGGATTGATCCTCATTATTTTTTATTTATGGATTTCTTAGTATATATTGAATGGTATTGATAACTAACAAGATTAATTTATTGATAAAGTAATATTTTAAATAAGAAAATTATTTAGTGAATGATAAACATTAATATTTGATTAATATTAGGATAGAAATAATTTATATTGGAAAATATTTATATGGTTTATCATAATTATAAAGAAATATATACACCATTGGCTATTTTATGTTATTGTAGTTTGACATGATATTTTTTGGATACATTTATGTGCATAAATTTATTTGGTTTCTGATATGTTTTACATAAAATAATTTTTTAGGAGTAAATATTTCATATTTTGTGGAAATATGTTTAAATATATTGATAACTATCATTGTTAATATTAATTTATTACTGAGAAATTTATGGATTAATGGGATAAAGGTGTTATTATATTTTTGGAATATGTTATATATAAAACCTTATAGGATAGAAAAAGTAATTTGATAAGTAATGTTTATCTTTTCATATGTTTATCATGTTTTTGAGGATTTAATAATTTCATAAAAAGGATAACTTGCATGTCCAATGTCAACCTGCCTCATCTGACTAGGCCAGGGGTTTTAGGAAAATTCATGATTAAAAATATTGGATAACTTGTGCAAACAATTTCTGTTTTGGTAATTATTTAGAGGATAGAGTATTGAATTATAAATATTATGATTTATTTAATGTGAATATAGAGTTAAAAAAATTCATCTCGAATATCAGCCTCTTAACATAAGAGATTAATATGAAATAGATCGAATAACAACCAATAGATGAGAACATGTTTATAAAATAGAAATTAAATATATATTTTTATTTCATTGAAATATTCAACAAGATAGTAAAATAATACCATGAATTTTGGAAATCAAATGTGATATATTAACATTAATTGTTTAATTTTATTGTTGAAAAATAACCTGCCTTTTAACTCATCACATATAAATATATTTTTTATGGATATGAATCAAATTTCTATGTTCTCTATCAATATATATTAATAAAAATGTATTGTTTTATCTTTTGTGTCCACATTTTCACTTAATACTGCTTTACTTCTAATTGGAATCAATGTTCTTTGGTGAATTTCATATATTTGTTTCCATATTTTAAGGGGAAGTTTCATTAACCCTTATTAAATGTGGTTTATAAATAAAGTAATTATCAAATATCAACCCATTGATTACAGAAAAAATGATTAAATTGGGATAAGAATAGTAATTTAATTAGGATATAGTGTAATACTATGAGAATTTAGAGGAACGTTGTGTTTGATAGTGTATTCAACACAAAACACTGATACGAAGAAAACCCCCAAAAAATTACTATTTAAATATGGTTATTATAACCTAGATGAAAAATTGGTGGTTAAGAATAGTGTTAACTAAATAATTAAATATATATAAAGTACCTACTAAAGAAAATATCATTGATTAATTATTAGAAATTATGTACTCTATTTTTGTTCGATATACTTTAGGCTTTCAAATAAGGTTTTCTTCAAAAATGATCTTTAACGATATTTATGATTAAATATTATTATCATTTATTAGAATTTATAACTATTTTATTTTATTAAAATAATATAATTTTTATCAACATCTAAAAATTATCTTATGGTGAAGTTCTTATATTTTTATAAAAATATTGTTATTTCAAGTGAATATTGGAAAATATAGCTAGTTATTGAAACTTATTTTTTTCAAGAATTTTCAATGAATTATTATTAGAAATTTATTTTGAAGATAAAATAATTCTATTATATTTATATTACATTAATTGTTTTCATTGGAATCATTGTTATAATTTATCTTTTTTATAAAATAATTATACAAACATATGAATTGTTCTGAAAAAATGGGTTTTATGTATATGATGTGTTTTTTCAATAATAAATTAAATTGATAAATATTGGGGAACTATTTTAATGAAATTTATTTATTATATATTCAATTATTTATTTTATTATTAATTTATTAATTTTTAGTAAATGGATTTGAGTAAAATGCATTTTTATGTTTAAAAACTTTAATTTTCTATAGGTAGTTTTCATCCCATTTTGTGCAATAATTTTAAAATTATTTTCCACCACATATACATGTTGGTTTTTTAAAAATAGATCAATTTCTTTAATTGTGAGGTTCATATTTTAAAAATATTTCACTTTTATATTTTTTCAACATGAATCGTAAATATGGTAATGTTTATCACCTCTTTAATGGTAAATAAGGTTAATCTAGGTTAAAACAAAGTGATAAGGATATAATTTTTCATCCTATTTATTATTGGATGAATATAATTCTACCATTAACTAATTTTGATTTAAAATGAGTTATTTAATGGAATATGTTCCATGAAAATTACTTATATATTATTTAAATCACAGAACGTTACAAAATGGCACTATATTTTTGATATCCCTCTCTTCCACATAGTCCAAAAATAAATATTTCAATAAAAATAAATTTATATTTTGAAATAATTAAAATTATTTTTATGAAATAATTTTATATATAATTTATATATATTATATAACTACCTCAAATTCTTGAGATACAATAATATAATATTTATTTAATTAAAAGATAAAATATTTTATTTTAAAATTATTAAAGGATATAATATTTAAATGAGATGATTTGTCCCATTGATTTTATAGATCTTTATAATAATTTAGGGATGTTTTAAAGGACTGTATTCTAATTACAAATTTTCATGATGTATTTAATGTCCATTTAAACAAATAGAATCAAAAGTGACAATAATGATATTTTATCAAAAATAGTTCTTTTAAAAAATGGTTAAAATTGATAAATATATTACACAGAACAAATTAATGGAAAATTATTGAAATCATCATACATGTTACATTTAATGTTACAATATTTAATTTTTTTTGATTTGAATAATGATTACAATAGTTAAGGACAAAACAAATTTACCAAGGGGATAATAAACAATATAAGTAATATAACATCATAAAAACTAGTATAAATATGGTTTTATGATGTTATTTAATCACATGAAACTTATTATTTGAATTAATGACAATTTGGAAGAATTTTAATTAAGAAAAGTCCAATATTATTTTATTTTATTTAGTGAAATCCAAAAAGAGTCCCTCACCTCAATTATAAAAAGGTACATATTCCTTCTCATATTTACATCACGCAAAAACTAATATATCAGAATATAATTGAAAATTAATCCAAAAAACAAAATTAAAACCAGTTTAAATTTCTTTTTATCCACACAATACCAACTTTAGGTTACTAAAAAATTGATATGAAGGAGGTCTTTTAAAGAATAACTAATCATCTTACCTGGACTCATTCAATCAATTTATTCTTATTTAAATTTTAAATAAATGATATGTATCATAAAATAGTAATATAATTATACTAAATTTGATAAAATTTTATCACGAATATGAAATAAGCATTATCTACCCACTTTCAAATCAAATGGGACGTGGAAGTATTAATCATGTGTAAGAATAACATACCGTCTTTATAAAGAAATTCAATTTATTTTTCATAACCATATATTATGGATGATTATTATAAATGGTTTAATATTTTGATAGTATATTTTTTAAATATAAATAATTCTATAATAATAATATAATATCTACCCTTTTACATTCCAAACTATTGGGAAATGACAACGTCAATCCTAGGTACGCGTGGACTACCACTTCCACAAAGTGATATGGTTAATGTTTTTCATTTATATTTTACTCGGATGGTAATGAATAAGGAATTAGTGAATATATATTATTTATATTATAAAATAAATTATTTTTTAATTGTAAATATTTTTCTACCTTTCTTTATTCTCATCGTTTGATAAGTTAATATAAAATTAATGCATACACACAACCTATTGTCTCCATGAATAGTGAAATTCATTTTCTATATATAAAATTTAGAGAATAATATAAATAGATATTTAAAAATTATAAATCATTATTATATAATTAAAAAATTATTTTGATGATCGATCCTTTTATAAATACAAAAATCTAAAAAACTAACTAAAAACATACATGAAAAATGATGTTGTTATTACCCAAAAGTGTGATTTAAAAAAAAAATGTTAATAAATGGATGATAAAAGATTATACGTGAGTGATATATATTATTATATATATTATTATGTTTTTATAATATATGTATACTAAATATATGTTTATTATATATGAATTTAATACAAATCCAGATGAAGTTACAAGTGGTAATGGATTCTCATCTCACTTTTATTTCTGTGAGAAATATTTCATACTCACCCCTTATTAGTTTTGTTTGGTTTATATATATCACCTTTGATATATCATATCTTTAATTTCTTGTTTTTAATGGTATTTAAATATTTATTTTATTTAATTTCTTTCATGGTACTTATGATTCAAAAGAATCCCAAGTGGTATGAGTTTAATTCAGAATCTCATCATTATTCAAGGTTGTTTGTATTTCAATTAATAAAATGAATTCTTCCTTTTTAATATTTTTCTAAAAAAAATTAAGAATATTTTAAATATCATTGAATTAATTGTTAAATAAATTCATAAAAATGTATTTTCTTTTTACCAAATTGTTTTAATATATTCTTTTGATTTTTTTAATGATTTATTGTTTGTCTTTTAGAAAATGATTAAATTATAAAAATTTAACATTCATGGAATGAAATGAATTTCCAAAATTATTGATTAACCGATTATTTGAAAATTAATTAATAACTTTATAATGTTATTTTCAAATAAAATTATTTCTCCGTTACGTGAACTTTTCTAATAATTAATAATAAGATTTTCAAATAAAAAGTTATATTTCGATCAGAAATTTTCGTATGCTATTTTAATGTATTTTAATCTATGTCAACATTCATTACATATTATTATGTTGAATATGCACATTAATTGAACAATACAAGATATTTATTCTGATGTATTATTATTATTTTCAATGTGGAATGTATTCAGATTCTATATAATAGTTCCTCCAATATAGAATGTTATTGATTATTAAGGCATGTTGATTTAGTTATATAATTTATCCATATGAGTATTTAATAATGCTTAGTAAGTGATGGAAGGTGTATTATGTATCCAATCAATGTGTTAAATGATATCATGAGACAAAATATCATGGGTTTTGTCCAAGGCCTTACCAATTTATGTTGATGTCATGGTATAAAGCCTTTATGGAATTTTCTGATGTCTTGTACTAGGCCTCAACGGTAAATTTTGGATATCCATAATTACGAAATCAATCACTATGAAATAATATTTTTATGAAAATATAATTTCTATACTTGTTTATAAATCTATAGATATGTTATATCCCTCGTGGTTACTTATATGGAATTATTATACCATCAATTATTACTTCCTAATTATCCATACCTTATTTAGCGTATGTTTTATGTGCTCCCTTACCAAGAATTTGATCAAAACACTTTCTTATGTTTTTCTTCCTTAAAAATCCAACAAATATATTTTGACTAATATGAAGGGATATAATAGAATAATTAATGGGGTTTTCAAAGAAAACATAATGTTTTATTTCATGTTTTCTAATTAAAATTTAATTCAAGTATAGATATAATGTTTTCCAAGAGTACTAAACTATTTGGTCCATTTGGATGAAATTTAATTACTCCTATGAAAATTTAATAAACTAACAACTAGATTTGGGCTACTATGGTTATGGTATTTATAGTGATTTCTAGATTATACATCTCAAATGAATGATTTGATGACATGTTTTAGTGGTAACAAATAAATTTAGTGTGATTTATTATCATTATGAATGATATTGGAGAATTATAATCCATTTATTACTAAAAAAATTTCTAATAATATTTTATAAATTATTAATGTGATTTATTATGAGGTGTTTATTTATTATGATATAAAATAATTTTTTAAATAAAATTAACTAGTGATCTATATTCTAATTGTTGATGTACTTAAATTTTTTATTTTTATGGTAAAAAGCAGATTCAACTTTATTAATTATAATTTTATTATTTTAAAACCAAAATTTTATAAAATATGATAATTTTAATCTGTATTATACATGACACAAAACAAAAAAAATCATAAAATCAGTGAAATGTATTTTTCTAAATAAAATATCATTTATACCTTGTAGAACACGCAACCCCATGTTTAAATGAACTATAATATAATGTACCATTATAAACCTTCCATTAAGAATGATTTTAGTAATAATACAATTTGAATTATTGAAATTATATGTTTTAAAAAATATAAAAACAATTTATTAGTTATATATTTATTATAAATAAAATAATAATTATTTTAAAGAATAATAAATGATTTCTAAAAAATTATATTTGTACTAAAAGATGTTTAGTCATGCCTATTGAACATATTATAATCGTATGTTTTTATAAAATCAGAATATTAATAATATTAAATGGACATAAATGTTGAAACTATAACATAAAAATTATATGAGGGGATTTTAATGTCTTTTTCTAAAAAGTTTCTTTTTCTGATAAATAATTGATAATGTTGACTTTTATTAAAAATAACCATTTCATTTATATAAGGTAGATATTTATATAATATTTAAATATTATTAAAAGTGAAATTAGTTCAATTATATTTTAATGTGACAAATTTTGTTCATTTTCATCAATTTACTATTGAATTTCAAAATTAAAGCCTTCTATACTTATACAAAATTTCATCTTCGAAACCCATATTTTCATAGCCCCTTTTGGATTTGTATTAAATTTAATTGTAAAACATATGTTAATGAAATTTTGTAACATGAATTATATAATTTGAATCACAATAATTAATATTTAGTTTTAATGTCAACATACTTGTACTTCAATTAATAGTGAAAACTATAAACTAGTTACCACAACTAGGATATAAATGTGTTTATTGGGGGATAAACTAAAACAGAAGTGTTTAAATGACCTAAAATATTATTTTGAGACATATTTTGAGATTATCATGTATAATTATGGGTAATAATACATTTTTAAACTTTTTTCATGTTAAAAACATAGGCAGAACTTTTTCATTTAATATCATATAACCATACTACTCCCCTTACTTATAAACGATCACCACCTATCTTCTATTCATCACACATTCAAACCATCATAGTTCATACAATTCCAGAACAAAAATCATAAAAACATTAATACCCCCACCCTAGAATAATTTTTTGGTTCGAATTATATTCTATGAATACTTTAGTTAAAATCCTAAAGATGTTTCCTGAGAAGTTGTAAAATTCCTAACTATGTGTTTTTTATTTTATTTCTCTTCCACCTGCTTTATATATTATACAATTTTTCTAATAAAATACCTATATAATATAAAGAATACTAAGATAATTCTATGATAAAGTCACAAATTATATCTTTCTCCTCAACCCTCAAATGGGAAACAATATTGTCTCTTGTGTGTGTTGTAGACTTCAACCTCTCGAACCAATGTAACATCTTTTCAATCAACACTTATCCAAGATGGGTATGAAGATTATTCTAAAGTATATAAATGATATTTATTTCTTAACAATACATATCTTTTATTTATTTCATATATAAATTTTATTACATTCTTATTTTTAGTGGATTCGATAAAGTCCGTCGTGTGTATATTAGACTACCACATCGTGAAGAGATGTGATTCATTTTTCACTAACATGTGACATTGATTGTAATAAGGATAAATATAATAAATATATATGATATAAATGAAATAATTATGATATTCATGAAATATTTATCATTATTATGATATAACATATCATTTTTATTATTCCGTTTCGAGTCAATCAAAAATGATAATATCATTGGAGTATTATTAGACCACAGCCTTCACGAAGTGATACGACTCTCTTTTCATTAGCACACCACATAGATGATATATGTATGTATATATAATAAAATATAATCGTATTTAGGATTTAATAATCAATCTATAATGAATAATCAATTCTTAGTAAATTTCCATTATTTTATTTAAATAATGTAAATGTTATTTATGTGTGTGTACTGCCTACCGTGTCCATGATCTTAAAGTAATTCATTTCATAAAATCATTATTCATGAGTAGAATTAAAATAATAATTTATGAATAAATTTGATAATATTTTTTGAATATTATTATAAATGTTTTTATATAATTACCTATTAGACCAGTAGTCAAACTAATTACGTCAATATTGACACATAAGTACAATATTGTGGAAACACTAGATGTTAACTTCAATTTATTAAGTAATTTTATATAACATGTAAATCTGTGAAATAATGGAAATTATAATATGGAAAAAGGGTCATAATAAAATAAATAATTAACATCATTCTAGTACCTCTGAATAAAAATAACGTGAATGGAACTTCAAATTCGAAGTGAGTGACTTTATCAGAATATATCTTCATTGAGACGTACTGAAACATTATTCACATAATTTTTATTATATGGTTTATATGCATCCCCAATAACATGTAATATCCTGATTATTTAATAATTCATGGTATTTTAATTTTCAATTTGATTTTTTTATCAAAGGGGTTGGGATTAACATTAAAAAGATGTAAAAAATTTCAAAAAACGTATATTGGGTTATATTACAACTTCATAGTCTTTGTATTACTAGACTATATGTTTTAATAATTTTTATTATCTTATGTTTAATTTACACATGTTTTATTTCGATTTACATAGGATACATGGGGTCAATTAATTTACTAATTCATACTTACAATGATCTTTGTGAGGGTTTATTCTATAATATCATTTTTCTTTGTATTATTTATACTTGAGTTTCCATTGAATGAAAGTAGATGAACATGAACAAATATACTATAAACCCTTATGTTTTATGAAATATTTTTTAATGAAAATAAATTTCATTAATGGATTGAGTTATACACAACAAAAATTTATGATTTAGTGAAATAAAGCACAAAATTAACAATTTGATATAAGAATAACTAGCTTAGAATTCATTACACACAATATTTAATTATATTTTGTTACACCGAACATTGGTTGAGAATGTGTTATACACAACTATAAATTCTAACAAAATCACAATAAAATATAAAAAAACTATTAAAAATGGCCATTAAAACCAATATGATAAACTTATTTATATAAATATTAAAAAATAATATCCAAAAATTATGTACATTTATTTTATAAAAAGGAAACATATTGATAATAAGGAACAAAATTTTTTTAAATCTTTTCTATTATACAAATATTCTATTTTTTCAAAATTATGTTTTTTCTGTATTTCGATGTACATTAATTAAATTAAAATTTAAAAATTTTAGAAACATAATTTGGAAAAATAAATGTAAATTTTCAAACAATTATTTCCAAATTATTCTAGGGTAAACATTCATCATATTCTAAAATGTCACATTTTTTATAAATAGTGAAAATATTGAATTTTAATTGGAATATGTCTTTTCATTTATTTTTTATTGTTAAATTATATATCAAATTGGTTTTAAATTATAATTTGTTTAAATATATATATATATATATATATATTAATACAATTTATGAAATCATAATTACATTCATATTTATTTTTGATACAAAACCCTTTTAAAATGTTGAACATTTTTTCTTCAAAAACTATATTTCTCAACACGATTGAGGGATTTATTTTTAATTAATTTTTTTGAATAATGTTAAAATAATTTTAAAAAATGGATTAAATAATTTTAATATGTATTATATATAATTAATAATAATTTAATAGTTAATTATTTACCGAAATGATTAGTATAAATAGTAAAAATTTATCACGACGATTATGTGAAAACTAGTTTTCCATAGGACGAAACTTTAAACCTAAGGGGAAAAATGAAGTAGAAACTTTTGAAAACACATTTTTTAGAAATAATTAGACCATATAATATATATTATATATATTTCCATAATTGGGGACTCATTACATGAAAAGATGAGGTAGCAATTCTCTATTTTCAAAAAATATAGGAGTGTCATTAACCTCACTTTTAAAATGCCACCCTCTCTCCTCCCATATCCACACAATGAAAAAGAATTAGTTTGGAAAATAATTACCCTAATATTCTATTAAATTTTCCATACACATCTTTTACTCCATAAATTGGGTATTAATATAACCAAGGAATTTAATGGAAAACAAAAGGAGTTACAAAAATAAAAGGAAATGTTCATAAACAAGAATTTTTGTTTACTATATCCCACCAACCAATTAAATTTTTTATATTATATCTTGATTTTGTAATAAAATAATTATATTTGATATTACTATATATTTTTTTCAAATGTTTACAACCAAAAACATGAACACATCAATCAAATGGGTGAAAACTCTTCATTTTTTAATCGTAGATTGCAACCGCAAGAATGAATGTTAATTTTTTCCATTTCCACCACATAAGGATTGGAATAATGATATAAATAATATATATATATATATATATATTATTTAGTATTTTATAATTATTTTATAATATTATATCACACATACTGTCAAAATGTCCATTTTTTGGTAATATAATAACGTTGCTCGTGTATTCGGTAGATTATCACCTCATAAAGGGATGCGATTTGTTCATGACATAAATTGAATGTATTAAATATGGTTTTAATATATAGATGTTATATATATAGAATTAAAATTATTATATATTGATAATATGTATCATTTACTTCTCCTTCTTTTAATACGATAATAAAATGGAAACAGCGTTCATGCCTATGTACGATGTACCTCTCAATAGATGGTGTATTTTTTATACCTCTAATAATTAGGATTTTTTTAAATATATATATATATATATATAATGAATATATATTATATTTACATCATGGTACAAATTATGGATATTATTAAATCATTATCAAAGTAATAGGAACCAAAATAAAAAAACTAAACATTTTCAAAAAACAAACCAGTTATTACATGAGATGAAACATGTACATAGAATCATTAATAACCTAGTAATAAAAGGTAACAATAAAATAATATCATTTATGATAAATTTGAATATTGTTCTATAATATTTCAATAATAATCTTTTATTTATTATTTCTGAATTTTCAATGAGTATGATTGAAGTCATGACTTAAGGTAATAGAACTTTATTTCATTTTTCCTTCCTTAAGATACATGTTAATTTATTAAGATATAGTATATTATGAGTTTTATATGATTCCCTATTGACATGATATACCATAAATATCATTATCTTAAAGATATTTTATGATGCAGGTATTGTTATTCATTATCGGGTGTTATGATTCCATGTTACCAATGAGGTTTTATTTTATTTCTATAATATAATTTTTATCGAGATTGTTAATTATTACTCATAAATTGATGATATATTATAATCCATATCTCAAAAAATTGTATAATTTTATTTCTCCTATTATTTATCTTGATATATTTATGTAATACTACAAATTTCTCACACTATGGTACAAGAAATAATTAATAACATATTTTTGAGAAAATATGACATTTATTTATTTATTTAATGTGAAATATGAATTCATAGAAAACCATGATTTCTAAAAATGATCTATAAAAATGATTTTTTAGTCTCTTATGCTATTAACAATGATTTTTTGCAGCATTTTTATGTTTTAAATTTTTTTAAAAGGAATCTCTGTTTTTTTCTATGAATATGCTCATATAAGGTTTATTGAAAATATGAAAGGTACCATATTTTAAACATGTACAAAAATATAATAATTATACTATTTCCTGACCAATAATTTCATAAAATATTTATATATATTTTTCCAAGGATATTATCAATGAAAAATAATTCCAATTTTTTTAATTAATTTTTATATGTTTTCTATTTTTTATATAAGTAAAAATAATTCAATAGTTTTTCTATCTTAATAATTATTTCTGAAAATATAAAGGATAAATTTATGAAGAAATGTTTTAAATGATCTTTGAAAAATATTTTCTATCGAAGAAGAAATCCAATGATTTTATCCTTTAATTACAAGGGATTAAATCCAAGAATACCATACTAAATAATTATCTAAATTGAATATGTTTCGATGAAATTATGTTTATGAAACCCATTTCTATTCCACATCTAATACCACGATAAGATATATGTAAAACCATATTATTTCCATTTTTTATTATATGATTAATTGGTTTTGAAACATTTATATTATCAATAGGTAATGATATGATGAAAAGTTTACAAAACCCATTTCATTTAATGTGTTGTGATATGATGAATGTTTATATTCCTATTGAACACAAAAATATTTTTTCCATTCTGTTATGGGTGGGACATAAATATTCCTCCAATTAATTTGGTTGTGATTTATATGTAATGATATAGATATGACTAGAATAGGGAGTGAACTCATTTAAGTAATAGAATTTTGGAAAGGGGAGTGAACACAGTTTAGTAATATAGGGATGGGAAGGGTAGTGACCCTAGTTTAGTAAAAGAATTTTTCTACTATGATGGTCTTGGTAGAGAGCCTTTTAATATATGGAAATTATTTTCTATGGTTATTTTTATTCAAACAATTTGATATTATAGACCTATGTTTTTCCCTCATGGATTATGTTGTTTTATTATCTTATGACTCATGTTTTATGAACTGCCAATATTAATTCTATAATTCATTATTATGATCATGGTTATAAAGGTTATTCTTTTCATTGTTTATGATCATGTTCCCATAACCATGTTCTCATGTTATGGTTAAATATATCCATTTTTTCCTCTAACTGATTATATGATCTCACCCTTTCTTATGTTTATTTTCCCACGATTATAAAAAATTGTAAAAAGTATTATATGTATAAGAAGGGTACCAACTATGAAGAACACATTGGGAGATTTTGTAGCTAACTTATTCACCAGTGTTTATGATTCTATGATTCAAGATGCACTATACTATTATAGTCTTTAATAATCGGTTTATATAATGTAACAAATAATCATAAAAATGATGTGATATCTATATATTTTGTTCCAAGGATCTTATAGTATTTATTATACGATATGGTTAGATTACTTTTGGAAACTAGGTTGAAAAAAAATTAATGTGATCCCTAAGTAAATGTCTAATGATAAGTTTGTGTTTGATTAAATTATAGGAAAATGTTTTCTACTTTTAGGAAATGATAGGTCGATTGGTTTCCTATGAATACATCATTTTCTAGACACTATAATTGGATATGGATCTGGTAAAAATTTAAATAGTTGTAACAAACCCAAATTAATTGTATTAAGCTAGACACAGTTGGGAATGAGAATATGATAAGAGGCCTTGTTTCACACCTTATGAGACACTCCTGGGGGATATTCTTTGTAAATTCCCAAAATCATTACGAACTATCATGATATATTTAAATATAATATGACTGTGAATAACCATGGATAATCCTAAGGATTTATTGATTAAAAATTATTTTTTAATATTTAAACATCATAGATGAGGTTCTCATGTTTCTATGGAACCCCCTAATGATTTTTGTTAACTACTCCATGCTTTTTGATTTTATTAGCAATATAGAACCTGAAGAAACCATATTGTTATTTAGTGATACAAACAATGAAATGAATTTCCTCATGAGTAGTCAAAAATTAGGGGAACTGGAATGAAATGTTTCATTACTATTATCACACAACAATTTCAATATATGAATCAAGTAAGACATCCATATGAAAAAAAGGGAAAAACTATTTTCTTAATCCTTTCATGAGGCAATGTCCACCTTTTTTTAATTGTTCTATTACCCCACTAGTCACTATGAAATGGATCATTACCACTAAAATTCTATTTTTTATTATCTTAGGTTCAGAACATGATAAAATCAATCTGACCACCTACCATTTGGAAGTATAAATATATCAAGAATGGACTCTTGTGATGAATAAGAGGAAATTTAATTAAATTTACACCCTAAATTGGTATGAAATCAAGAAGTTATTTTTCAATATGTACTTACCTCATATCATATATATTAATATGTATAATTACATCTTTTATATACTATAAAATGATGATAAATTTGTTACTTCATATGATGAAAATATTTATAAGACATGTTAGGAATGCTTCTGTTATTACCTTTTAACAAGATAGTAATGTTAATGGATTATTTAGTGTTTTAAAAATAATTTTCCTAAGGATTTTATCCATAATATATTTCAGAATCTATGAAGATATCTTTCAATTTAAAATGATTTTAGAAATTGAGGTTTGATTTATGTATCAATCCCATGATTTTTACAATAAAATGAAGATGATTTTTAAAGAAAAATCTAAAATCATTGTATAGAAGATGATCAATGTTCCATTATGATTAATATAAGGGATTTATACAGGTTATCGTTTCCTCATGGGGACTATTAAATAGTCTTAGTGTGGAAGGGATGTTCATCAGGAAATTTAGTTCCAATGTGATGGAAATTAGGTAACGACCCAAAGTTTCATTAATCGAAATCCCTCTTGATCTAATTAAACGTCTCTTTATGTTTGTATTAAATTTAAACTTCTTTGGGTTTATGTTAACAATTCTGACTATTTCTAATATAGCCATTGAACATTGATCACATGATTAGTATAAATATAGGGCTTTAACAAATCCAAATTTACTCAGACAAAGGAAGTGATGGCCTCATCTAGTAGAATTTCCCCATATAAAGCCCATTTGTCAGAGCACAGAAAAGAGGTGGCATACTTGGGCTTTGATCTTGACCAATCCCAAGCTAAGCTTCATCTTGTCAAGATCGAATGAGACCGTCAATGGGAAAAGTGGAAGTTGATAGAAATTACCACTCCAGCGATGTTATCCGAGCCACCCCAAGAGTTTGTCATCATCACACACCTTACACTTAGGTCTTATGCTGCTGTTTTAAGGGGTTATGTAACTAATTAATAGTACTATGTTCATGTACAATATTGTTTTTACATAATAATGTATATAATTTCTTATCATTATTGATACATTTTAAATAGTTTTTAAAGTACAAATGGTGTTTTTAGTTATTATTTAATTAAGAAATCTGTTTTATTAAATTAAGTGATTTTTGAATTAAATAATAATTTAATAAAATATTATTATTATTATTATTATTATTAGATTAGTTTTATTATATATAAATGATCATATAATTGTAAGAATGCAATTATATTTTTTATTAAGGTTTGAAAACCATTTTTGTCAAAACCCATGAATTTTCGATAAATGTCGATTTTTATTTTAAAAGTGAAAATTAACATATTTAGAAAATTATTTAGATAAAATAAATTTTATTTTTTGGAATCAGGACATCTAAATTATCCAACGGTGAATTTTTCCTAATTTTATAAGACAATCAAATTTTTGAGTAAAAATTAAATACCGTTTAAATATATAATCTGTTTTATGACATCATAATGACCCAATAGTGATGTAATAAAAAACAATAATCTTTATTTTCAGAAAATATATGTTTTACCATTAAAATAATGTGATTTTGGGTTTGTTTGTCTTACTTTTCAAAGCATTAATGGACCCCTCAAGACATATTAAACAGCTTGTCTTTTTAAATTAATTTCCATGGGAGTGTGACTCACCTACAAATAAGAAACACTAATATTTTAAGATGTTTGGAATTTGGCCTTATAAAATAATTTTTTCCTCATCCATTTTCCAAAAACCATTGGCAAAAACCCTGGGATGGTTTGTGGTTTGGATTAATTTAATATAAGGGGTCCAATACATAAATAATAAAGAATTCCCTCACCTTTCGTATATAAACCCACACATGCTCCTAAATCCTCCTCACTCATAGCCTTTGGAGTTCATCCAACCTCTTCCCTACTCTTTCTAGAATCCTCCCAAGGTGCCCCAATCTCCCAAGAAGCCTCTCACAAGCCTCTCTATATCCTTTGGAAGCACACTTCCAAGTAAGTGTTTTTCTTCCTTTCTCATTTTTGTCCAATTTTCTTTAAGATATTTTTCCCTTTTAATTTCAATTATTAATGTTGGGGTATGGTTTAGCACCTAAATAATACTTTCCTATTTATGTTTTAATGATGGGATATCCCTTTATCTCTCATTAAATGCCTCCCATGTACACACATTACTATGCCGAAATTCTGAAGGGAACTTCTCTCTCCTCTTTTACATTCAAGCAATAATTTTGTATCATGAATCTAAATTCCACTACAATTGGTGGGAAATGTATCTATATGACCTCCTTACTGTCCATTACATGTAAATATGATGAGGATCCCATTTCTCTTTCATCAACCATTTTTATGAATTCTTATGTCACGCCGTTACGCTGCCAAAATCGCACCGATTTTCTAAGCCAATGTCATTGTGTAGTGAATACCATGCCCATTTTTCCATCAAGGGTATTCACCTTTATTCACATTTACTTATTGGTTATAAAGTTTCATGTATCAATTCTACATTCCTTTAACGTGGAATAAATTATAATGTTTTATGAATCCATGTTTTAGGATCCATATGGCACAGTTACGCATGAAATGAAATGTTTAAGAAGGGTGCGCCCTTATAGCACTCCAATGCATTGGTTAAAGTATAGTATCATGATACGTCATGTGAAATGAGTGTTGACTCATGATAATTCAAGTGAAACGAGGGTTTACTCGTGCTTTATGTGCAATGAGGGTTTACTCATGCACCATGTGCAATGAGCCTTGGCTCGTGCTAATTCCATGTTAAGTGTTGTTTCCACATTTCCATGTTTTGATTATCATTCTTTATCATGCCTTTATGTTCATTTTTCTCTTATGTTCTATTGATATGAATATTTCCTAACATGTATTGTACTCATGTTATTCCATTTGTACTCCCTTACTGGTCTTTATAGCTCACCCTTTTCTTATGCATGTCCTCGGTTTATCCCATGCAATGTTAAGTACGGGGGAATGTAGTGGTCATGTAAAGGAAGTTTTCAATAATTATGTTGTATTTCATGTTTTAACTTTTTATGTATTTATCATAATACCCAAAGACACTAAACATATCGATCTTATTTGTTGTACCAAGTGATGTTTTATGTAATAAATCATGATTAATGTTGTAATAAAAGCAGAGTTGTCATAGTTGGTATCAAAGGATAGGTTTAGTTATTTTTGGGATTATGATTAGAAAACCCTATTATAGCCTTAGAGACAAGACTAAGAAAAATATAAACATCCCTAAGTTTTGGTGAGTATTGAGTAAGTGGTATATCAATAAAATATATCCATGTCTGGATACAAGCAGGTATAGGTGGCTCTGGCACAGATGTACCCAAGGGGTAAAACCCGAAAACACCTTTTTGAGCTAGGCTCGAACGGGAACTGGTGCACGACAACGGGCCTTGCTACACTCTTGGTCACGACACTCCCGGGGGATATGTTTTGATAAATTCACAAGATTAGTATGAACCCTTATTAAGGGAATTACAAAAAAAATATCCCTAAGAATATATGTTAGAAAGTAGATCATGAAAATCTTAGATTGAAGCCTATAGACTCAAGAGTAAAGGAAATAAACGTTTATTTATAAGTCATTATATTTTTTCTTTGGATTACCCTTTATGTGTTACCCCTAAAATTCCTTTTATTCCAGCCAATGGCCGGTAATAGGAGGACTCAGGATAACAACCGATGTGAAGATCAGTGTGGTGACTGTACTAATGGGATGCCCAATCCAATGGGGGTGGGAATCGCGAACATTGTCATGCTTCTCTCTCAGCTAACTGAAGAATTGAATAGAAACACAGGTCAAGAGGAATGTACAAACCCCCATAAGAAATAACAAGTCTCTATCGATAGCTTCATGAGACAAAGGCCTCCTACTTTTAGTGGATCATCTGATCCCACGATCGCTGAACAATGGATCAACTCCATTGAAAAGTTCTTCTCCATCCGTCAATGTTCTGAACAAGAGAAGTTTCTCCTGGTAGCTTATCGTATGGAGGGTGAAGCTGATCAATGGTGGACGTTGATCAAAAATACGAAGCCTGAGGAGGAGATCGAGGCGTTGGAATGAAAGGATTTCCAGAAAATGTATTTTGATAAATATTTTTCACACACCCACCGGTTTAAGATGGAAAGGAACTTCCTTCCCATAAAAAAAAGATGAAGAATATGATGGGGCGTACGGGGATAACATCACAAGGCATGAACGATACGCTTCCGGCATTGTAATTACCCCCGAATGGAAGGTTTAATACTTCTTTGGTGGGATGAATCCCAGCCTGCGAAAAATTTTTGTGATCCATCACTTCGACAGCTATGAAGAAATTGTCTGATGTTCCCTCAAGGTCGAAATGGAGATCCGAGAATCACATGGAAATCATGGGGATAAGAAGCGTATGGTATAATTCAATGATGGCGGTCTGATGGGTAAATCCAACGGTGCTAAGATTATCCAACACCCCACTTGCCAAAATTTCTGAAAGAAGCACCCTAGAAATTCCCTTAAGGGGATGAGGAAATGCTTCAGGTGTGGAAGAGAAGTGCACATAGCTATTAACTGTCAGCAAGAAAGACCCGCGGCTGCGACAGCGGATAGGAACACTTCGTTCGAACCTCAACGCAGTGTTCAATGCTACAAATGAAAATAATAGGGACATTTTGCAAATATGTTCCCTAATCCAAGGGTTTTTGGAGACAGCCAACAACCTCCAATGCAGCCAGGAAGAGATTTTTCCCTCACTTCTGCTGAAGTGAACCCCGACAACGAAGTGGTGACAGGTATGCTAGTTATTCATTCGAGAATAGTGGACATAATTATTTATTCAGGTTCTACACATTCTTTTATATCTCAAATGTTTAGTAGAACAATCCCAGCACCACCACAAATCACAGAAGTGATGATGTCAGTTAGTACGGAAAATGGGGCAATCATTGCATCACATGAATATAAGTCTTCCCCTATTATAATCTATTGATTGAATTTCCCGACGATCATCGTCATACTCCCTCTAGTATAATTTGATGCAATTATTGGCATGGATTAGCTTCCCATATATAAGGGTAGTATAAATTGTCGGGAGATGGAAATCACACTCCATATAGAGAATCGACCGCCGATTCTTTACAAGGGTAAGGGGGAAGATGAATCTCCTTTAGCTCTGTCATCTCAAGCGTGGATATTACTGCATTCCAAGCATGCATATCTAGCTCAGCTGATTGAGTCCAATGAAGAAAGCATCCTTGAAGAAATTCTTATTGTGATGGAATTCACTGATGTGTTTCCCAAGGAACTGTCTGGTCTTCCACCTAGAAGAGATGTTGAATTCTCAATTGAACTTATACCCAGGGCATTACCAATATCCATGAATCCATATATAATGGTTGTTGTAGATCTTGAATATCTGAATAAATAACTACAGGAGAATATGGATAAAGGGTTTATATGCCCAATTGCTTCACCATGGGGTGCACCAGTCCTCTTCGTCATGAAGAAGGACGGTTCAATGCAGCTTTGCATCGATTATTGTGAACATAACAAAATCACGATAAAGAACAAGTATCATCTCCCAAGAATTGATGAATTGTTCGATCAGCTGTGTGGAGAACAATAATTCTCCAAGGTGGACTTGTGGTCGGGATATTATCATGTAATGGTGAAGAAGGAAGTTATCCCCAAGACTGATTTTTGCATAAGATACGAGCACTATGAATTCATAGTAATGCATTTAGGACTCACTAATGCTCCAGAAATCTTCATGGACATAATGAATAGAGTCATTAGAGATTACCTAGAAAAATTTGTGGTAGTCCTTATAGATGATATTCTAATATACTCCAAAACCAAGGAGGATCATGTAGAGAATTTAAAAACTGTACTAGAGATTTGTGCAAGGAGAAGCTCTATGAAAAGTACAACATGTGTGAGTTCTAGTTAAAGGATGTCTCATTATTGGGTCATATCATCAAAAGCAATGGGATATCTGTGGATCCCTCCAAAATAGACGCAATTGAGAGATGGCCGAGGCCAACATCGGTAATGGATATCCGTTGCTTCTTGGGGTTAGCTGGATATTATCGGCGATTTTCGAAAAATTTATCATGATTTTCCAACCCACTTAATTAGCTAACTCGAATGGGAGTAAAGTTTTCTTGGAGTGATGAATGAGAAAAAAGCTTCAAGGAGTTGAAAAATAGGGTTATCACTACGCCCGTGCTCACTTTATCCACAAGTGGGGAACTTTTTGTGGTATTCAGTGATGCTTCGAAGAAGGGAATAGGATGTGTGCTGATGCAGAATGATAAAGTGATATCCTTTTCCTCAAGGTAGTTGAAAATCCATGAGCAAAACTATCCAACATAAGATCTGGAGTTGGCGGCGGTGATCTTTGCCTTGAAAATCTGGCGGCATTATCTCTATGGAAGGAAATTTGAGATATATACTAACCACAAGAGTCTTAAATATATATTCACATAGAAATAGCTTAATATGTGCTAGAGAATATGGATAGATCTCATCAAGGATTATGACTGTTCAATCCATTACCAACCTGGGAAAGCGAACAAGGTGGCAGATACCCTAAGTATAATTGATCCAGTTATTCTATCAATGATGATAATTTTGAAGGATCAAATCATTTTAGACATGATGAAGATGGACATGGGAATCATAGGGAAGGGAATATCATCAATCCTTTCACAAATAAATTCTCAACCGTCTCTTTTGGAAAGGTTAAAGTATGCTCAAAAGGATGATGTGGGAATTCAAGAAAAAGAGGAAGCTATCGAAAAAGGGAAATCCTCAGAGTTTAATGTTAATGAAGAAGGAATTGTGTGGTTTGGGAAAATACTATGTCTTCCATATTTTCTGGAGATGAAGAAAGAACTTTTGGATGATGCACATAATTCAAATTTCTCTATTCTCCCAGGGAGAACAAAGTTGTATCTTGATCGTTGAGAAATTTTTGGTGGGATAATATGATGAAGGAGATTGATGAATAAACATCACAGTGACTGGTGTGTCAGAAAGTGAAGGAAGAGAGGCATAAGTCTAAGGGGATGATGCAACCATTCCCTATACTAGAATGGAAATGGGAAAAATCAACACGGACATTGTCACCAGACTTCTGAGGACATCCAAAGGCAACAATGCAATCTGGGTTGTTGTGGATCGTCTTTCAAAGACTGAACACTTCATTGATGTTCTGGATGATTTCTCATTGGATGAACTGGCACATATATATATATATAAGGGAAGTGGTAAGGTTGAATGGAGTACAACTATCTATTGTTTTTGATCGAGATCCAAGATTCACCTCTATGTTTTGGAAGAGTCTTCAACATGCTCTGAATATTGAACTGAACTTCAGTACGGCCTATCATCCTCAAACTGATGTCCAATCTGAGCGGACTATCCAAAAACATGACGATATGTTGAGAGCGTGCTCAATGGATTTTAAAAGAGGCTGGGATCAACATCTTCCCCATGATGAGTTCTATTATAATATCAGTTTCCACTCGAGCATCCAAATGGAACCACATGAATCCATGTATGGGAAAATGTGCAGAACACTGGCATTTTTGGATGAGTTCGGTGAACGTAAGATGCTTGGACTAGAAATAGTCGAAGAAATGGTGGAGAAGGTGAAAACCATTCAGCAGCATATCAAGGAAGGAAAGAATCGACAGAAGACTTATGCAGATAATCGTCGATGAGACCTTGAGTTTAAAGTTGGAGACATGGTTTTTCTACGCATATCTCCATGGAATAAGGTCATGAGGTTTGGAAAGAAAGGTAAGATATGTCCAAGGTACATCGGCCCCTTCGAGATTCTTGATTGTGTCGGGGCTATGGCCAATTGACTAGCACTTCCACCTACTATGGCCAAAGTACATGATGTCTTTCATGTATCCCTCTTAAGGAAGTACATACCAGACCCTTCACATGTACTCTCTTCTGAGGTGGTACAATTGGAAGATGATCTTTCTTATGAGGATAAACTAGCGAAGATCTTAGATCTTAGAGAAAAAGTTCTACGAAATAAGACAATGCCCCTCGTCAAGGTGTTGTGGAGAAACACCAAGTTTGAATATGCAACTTGCGAATCGGAGGAAGTGATGAAGTTGAGTTAGCCACATCTTTTTTAGTGTGGGAAAAGGAAAATTTCAAGGGCGAAATTTCTTAAGGGGGGAATATTATAATGACCCAAAGTTTCATTAATGGAAATCCAACTTGATCTAATTAAATGTCTCTTTTTGTTTATATAAAATGTCAACTTCTTCGGTTTTATGTTAAGAATTCTGACCATTTCTAATATAGTCATTGAACTGTGATCAGATGATTAGTAAAAATATAGGGCTTTAACAAATCCATATTTACTCAGACAAAGGAAGCGATGGCCTAATCATGTAGAATTTCCCCATATGAAGCCCTTTTGTCAGAGCTCGGAAAAGAGGTGGCGTCCTTAGGCTTCTCTCTTGACCAATCCCAAGCTGAGCTTCATCATGTCAAGCTCTAACGTGACCTTCTACGGGAAAAGTGGAAGTTGATAGAAATTACCACTCGAGCGATGTTATCCGAGCCACCCCAAGAGTCCGTCACCATCGCACACCTTACCCTTAGGTCTTATGCGGATGTTTTAAGGGGTTATGTAACTAATCGATAGTACTATTTTCTTTTACATTATTTTTTAATATAATAATTAATATAATTTCTTGTCATTATTGATACATTGTTAATAGTTTTTAAATTACAAATGGTGTTTTTAGTTATTATTTAATTAGAAAATCTATTTTATTAAATTAAGGGATTTTTCAATTAAATAATATTTTAATAAAATATTATTATTATTATTAGATTAATTTTTTTATATATAAATGATCATATAATTGTACGAATGTAATTATAATTTTTATTAAGGTTTGAAATCCATTTTTG
Source organism: Viscum album (assembly GCA_963277665.1). NCBI lineage: Eukaryota > Viridiplantae > Streptophyta > Magnoliopsida > Santalales > Viscaceae > Viscum > Viscum album. The sequence continues at coordinate 663,412,873 of OY728140.1, forward strand.
TCAAAACCCATGAATTTTTCGATAAATGTCTGTTTTTATTTTAAAAGTGAAAATTACAATATTTTTAAAATTATTTATATAAAATAAATTTTATTTTTGTAATCAGGACATCAAAATTATCCAATAGTGAATTTTTCATAATTTTCTAGGACAGTCAAATTTTTGAGTAAAAATTAAATACCATTTCAATATATAATCTGTTTTATGACATCATAATGACCAAATATTGATGTAATAAAATACTGTAATATTTATGTTTGGACAATATATGTTTTATCATTAATATAATGTGATTTTTTGATTGTTTGGCTTACTTTTCAAAGCATTAATGGACCCATCATGACTTATTAATCACCTTGTCTTTTTAAATTAATTTCAATGGGAGTGCGACTCACCTCCACCTAAGAAACCCTAATATTTTAAGATGTTAGGACATTGGCCTTATAAAATAGTGTTTTATTCTTCCCTTTTCCAAAAACCATTGGCAAAAACCATGGGATGGTTTTTTGTTTGGATAAATTTAATATAAGGGGTCCCAAACATAAATAATAAAGAATTCCATCAACTTTCCTATATAAACCCACCCATGCTCGCACATCCTCCTCACTCAAAGCCTTTGGAGTTAATCCAACCTCTGCCTTATTCTCTCTATAATCCTCCCAAGGTTCCCCAAGCTCCCAATAAGTCTCACACAAGCCTCTCTCTAGCCTTTGGAAGCACACTTCTAGGTAAGGGTTTTTCTTCCTTTCTCATTTTTGCCCAATTTTATTTAAGTTATTTTTCCCTTATAGTTTCAATTATGAATGTTGGGGGTTGGTTTCGAACCTCCCTCATAGATCCCTCTTTATGTTTTAATGATGTGATATACCTTTATCTCTCATTAAATTCCTCCCATGTACACCCATTACTATGCCGAAATTCCAAAAGGAACTTCTCTCTCCTCTTTTAAATTCAAGCAATACTTTTGTATCTTGAATCTAAATTCCACTACAATTGATGGGACATGTATCTATATAACCTCCTTACTGTAAATTGCATTTAAATATGATGAGTAACCCCTTTATCTATCATCAACCATTTTTATGAATTCTTAGGTCATGTCGTTACGCTGCCGAAATCGCACCGATTTTCTAAGCCAATGTCATTGTGTAGTGAATACCATGCCCATTTCTCAATCAAGGGTATTCACCTTTATCCACAGTTACATATTGATTATAAAGTTTCCTGTATGAATTCCACATTTCTTTATCGTGGAATAAATGATTATGTTTTATGAATACATGTTTTATGATCCATGTGGCACACTTATGCATGAAATGAAATGTTTAAGAAGGGTGCCCCTTATAGCACTCCAATGCATTGGGTAAAGTATAGTATCATGATACATCATGTGAAATGAGTGTTGACTCATTCTAATTCATGTTAAATGAGGGTTTACTCGTGCTTTATGTGCAATGGGGATTTACTCATGCACCATGTGCAATGAGCCTTGGCTCATGCTAATTCCAAGTTAAGTGTTGTTGCCACATTTCCATGTTTTGATTATCATGCTTTATCATGTCTTTATGTTAATGTTTCTATTATCCTCTATTTATATGCCTATTTCCTAACATGTATTGTACTCCTCATTTTATTCCATGTGTACTCCCTTACTGGGCTTTATAGCTCACCCTTTTCTTATTCATGTCCTAAGGTTATCCAATGCAATGCTAAGTATGAGGGAATGTAGTGGTAATGTAAAGGAAGTTTTCAATAAAGATGTTTTATTTCATGTTTTATGTTTTTATGTAATTATCCTAAGCCCCAAAGACACTAAACCTCTTGATCTTGTTTGTTGTATCAAGTCATGTTTTATGTAATAAGTCATGTTTAAGATTGTAATAAAAGCAGAGTTGTCATAAATTAGTTATATAATAATTATAATAGATAGAAAGCTTGAAAGAATTCACCTCTCACACATATGAGATTTATTTGTATGTAGAATAGAAATTAGGCTAACTAGTTACCATACGTGAGGGTTGATGATGATGATTGACATTAGAAATATCTTAATGATAGTGAAAACGGTAAATAACATATGATCAATGTTTCATATCAGGGGTGTAAAAATTACATTGTGAAAGGTATACATACCTTTCACTCTACAACTACTAATATCTTATTTTAATACTTATATTCCAATTAATTTATATCTAAATAATACTATAAGGGTATAAATATTTCACTTGAAGTATTACATATGGAATTATAAGTACAAACCCCTAATGGTGTGATGATCGCATCTCACGTCTATGATTGGTCTCTAGTTGATGTTTCTAGAAATAACTCAAATTCATATCACTATTCTTCATGTGGAATTCCATGTCATGATAGGTATGGATTAGATTTCCAAAAATAAAAGAAATATCACTTTTTCTTGAATGGAAGTCATATTTAATATTTTAAATCATCATATGAACATCTATTAGTGTAATGATATGTAAAAACATCTGATGGAGATCACACTTACTGTATCGATTTGGATTCTGATAAAAAATGGGCGTTTCATCCAATGGTTAGAGATAAACATTACATTTACTATATTAATATTGTGAAATAATTTATTAATGATTTTTTGTAATATTTTAAGAGTGTATCTCAAAAATGTGATGTTGAGTTCTCTCTATAAGTACAACCTAGTTTCACAAAAATTTAAAAAGAAACATTTTCAATTGTAGTGGTTTAGTTGTATGAATTGAAGAAGAAACTCTAATAAATTCTTGGGAATGGATTAATTTCAAAAATTATGTATCCTTGAGGAGGACCTATTATTTTTGTTCATAATAAAGATAGGTTGAGGTGGCTCTGAATTGATTTTCAATATATGAACAAGATCACAATTATTATCAAGTATTCTCTACCCAGTAATGATGACATTATAGATCAACTATGCATATATGAAACCTTTTCCAGGATTGAGATTCATCCTTGATAACATCGTTTAATGATAAAAAAAGAGGTTATACCCAAATTATTTTTCTGTATAAGGTATGGGCTCTACAAATTTATAGTGATTCTATTCATTCTTACTAATTCGCCTAATATCGTTATAATTTTCATAAATATAATATTTATATATTTCCTTTACTAGTTGTGGTAGTCATTATAGATGTTATTCTAATCAATCCAAATAGAAAGGAAGGGCATGTAGTCAATTTTATAATTTCACTTAATACCATACGTATGTTAAACTATATGATAAAAATAAAAAATTGGAAATTTTGGATGAAAATTATTTCATATTTGGGTCACATAAGCTCAAGATATGATACATGAGGAGATCCATCAAAGACTAAGGTGATTAAATAGTGTCCCAAGAACTAAAATGGTGACTGAGATCCATAGTTTTTGGGGTTTCTATTGATTTTATTGACATTTGTGGATAATTTTTAATGATTGTCTAATACCCTTAATTTTTTTACTGAAGATAGAGATAAGTCCCTCTATATAGTTTTAAATGAGGAATATTTCAATAAATCAATAATATGATTCTTAGGACAAACTATGCTTACATTACACTTTAGTGGAGAATGGTTTGTAAGTTATAACGATGAATCCATGAAGGTATTAGTATATGTTCGTATGTAGAATGGAATGTTAATTGATTATGCATCATGAAAATTTAATATTCTTTGGAAAAATTAAGGAGCACATCATTTGGAGTTAGATCTGGAAAATTTTTCAATAAAGATATTTAAGAAATATATTTATAGCGAAAATTGTGATATATATACTGATCACCAATGATTAACATATATGATATCATATAAAGATATTAATATCCACTAAATAATATAAATGGAGTTGATTAAATATTATTATGGAAATATAAATTACCACCCTTGGAAATATATTATGTTTTCTAAATCTTTCTTTCAAAAGCATCAGGAATGATTATCCATGATGAAGATCACAAATGAACTAATATTTTTGGATTTGAAAAGAATGGATTTGGAAATCCTACTTGAAGGGAATAAATCACATCTTTATAAATTTAATGTTCAACCATCAATCCACATAATGATTAAAGAGATGCAGAAGGAAGATGTTGTGCTACAATATATGGTCAGGTAGATTCCTCAGTTTAATAGTGATCATGATGGGATGTAAATGTTTTGGAACTATGTATGAATTCATTATATACTAGAGATAAAGAATTCTTTTTGATGAATATAATAGTTGTTTGTTTACTTTTAATCCAAGTAGTATGAAGATGTATATAGATTTGAAAGAATATATATGGTTGGATGGAATAAATAAAGATATTATCGAGTTACTATCTCGATATTTGGTATTTTAGTAAGTTAAGGATATAAGAATAAATTCTAAGGGGATGTTACATCCATTACTGACAATATAATGGAAATATGTCAAAATTATAGAGGATTTTTTATGGACTCCCCAAAACATTTAAAGTTTATAATTCTATATGAGTCATGGTTGATCACCATACATTGTCAACACACTTCATCACTATCAATAAAGGATTATTTTTTGATCATATTTCAAGGGTATACATTAAAAAAGTGTTACCATTTCTGGGAGTACCATATTTCATCGTATATAATCGGGTTCCAAGGGTTTCATAAATGTTCTTGATAAGTATTTAGAAGGACTATGATATGAATTTATTTTTCATAACTGTAACATCCCAGGTAAAAAAAGAATCAGACATATTTCATAGATATTAATATCTATGAATTAAATATATATTTTATTTTTAAAGGGTTTCTATGTTCGATAGCATACCTGATACGCAACAATAAGTTTCTTTGGAATCTTATGTTGCACACTAATAATATATTATTATTATTTTAAATGGTGGTTAACTCCTAGTAATTTTATTGGATGGAATGAACAAAACTAATTACAATATGATTATACATATTTTATTATTGTATTTACATTTATCCAATGAAATTTATAGGCTTAAAATGCGAATGAAACTAATTTTATTCATAATTTATATTAAAAGGACGATTTATCGCCTTTTAATGGAGAAACCTATTTAAATATATTTTTGGTTACTTTAATACATTATATATGAACAAATATAATCCTTATTTATATTGGGGATATCAAAATTTACTTTCTGTAAATTTTTAGAATTTTTCTGATAAAGTTCATTTTTTAATGAATAGTGAAAAATATTGTATTTTAATTCAAAAGTGCCGTTTAATATAATTTATTTATATGATTAGATTATATATTTAATTGGTTTTAAAGTGAAATTAAAATATATTTCTATCATTTAATCCAATGTTGGTCATTGGAATTAATTTCACTTTGAAATTGGACATAAACAAGTGTCAATCTTTTGATAGTTATTGTTTCTGAAAAAAAAAGTTATTTGTTTTAACAACATGATTTAATTTTAAAATTAATTAATGAAACATTTATGTATTTAATTTGTAAAAATAAAATTCATTTTTTAATTTGGAATATCAAATATATCTTAGGCTGAATTTTTGGTATTTTTCTGAAAAACTTCAATTATTGATGAATAGTGAAACCACTTTGTGGTAGTTAAAAAAACTAACTTTTTCATTTAAATGAAATTTTACCACTTCTATGAACTGAATTTCAAAAAAACAACATACATGGTTGTTATGAAGAAGTAAAATTTGATTCATTAAGATAAAAATAATTTTGGTTGAATAGTAACTTTCGACTTTTATTTACTGCGGTTAGAGGTAAATAGGTTAATTCAAGGTAAAAATAATATTATAATAAATAACAATTACATTAAAACTTGTTAAAACCTTATTGTTTGAGTCACTAACGACCATGATCATCTTTGGGTCGATTTTGGGACCCCATTGAGCCACTTGGGTGTGATAATAACAATTTAGATTAATTAATTTAAAGTAAAGGACAAAATGAGATAAAAAAAATCTTTTAGTAAACTTTTATATAGTGTTATATAAGGAATCATTTTAACTATAAATATTAATTGGAAATCTAAAATTATTTCCTACATCACGGTATTTTATTTATAATTTTTAGAGATTAAATAAATTAAATTATTTATGACACAATAATGATGCAGTATTTACCTCATTAATAAATTATTTAAATAAATAAGATTATAATGGTTAAAATATTATCTAAAACATGTCCAATTCTGATTGGATGATTTTATCTAGACCATTAGTCATCTTATCTTTATCTTTAATGATTTTTGGACCATTAGAAACCGAATATCATTATATAATAAAATAATAGTTTTACACTTTCCTAAAGAGCCCCTCCTCCCCCTTATAAAAGGTTCCCTTCTGACCAATTCCACACACCTCTCAATCCATTTGGATCATCCAAAATCTGCCCAATTAAGCTCCATACATCTCTACCCTCCTTATAGAAGCCTTAACTTATGAAGAAATCACTTCAAGAAGTCATTTGGTTCAAACGAAAGGTAGTAACCTAAATTAAAGGTAACAGTTTCTCTTAAATTGTTTTCTTTTATTTGACTTCTTCAACCCATAAACTTTTTTTTACTTTATTTTGTAACAAAAATAGTATCTTAAATATACTGGGATGTTGTTATGATAATTATTCTAACTACACTTACAGACACCTCCATCTAATGGATGAAGATCATAATGTTTCTATGGATGGAAAACCGACGCCTCATAAAACGATGATTGGTCAAATATCTCCAACTGCCTATCATGGTGGCCCTTATGATGGTACTTTATTAATATATGATTTATATTATGTTTATTTTTTCATTATTCTTCTGTAATTTCCATTTATAGAATGCCTTTATGGTTTCCATAGTGGGTAAATATGATAATCTCATTTGATGAAGTGCGGACTATCGCCCCCTCAAAGTGATGTAACTCGTTAATTCCTTATGTGGGATGTATAAAGGATATAGTTAATGATATTATATATGATATTATACTATGATAATAATATACCTATGAATCATAATGTATAAATTCCATTAAAATAAGAAATAGAAATGAAAGTAGCGTTCATGCGTACGTACGGCTTACCGTCTCCATGAACAGTGTATTTCATTTCATACCTCTAAATGTTATGTACTATTATAAATATACGTATATACTGGATATATATAATATATATGATATCTAAATCATGAATATAATTCTGTATATAATGGACTATTAGCCACATGAACAACATGTAATTATAAGAAGTCCATTTTTGACTCAAGTTCCAAATATCGACAAGACAAACATTATTAACTTAAATGATTAAATAATGTTTATAACATTATAATAATTGATATAAATATCATAATAAACTTGAAAAAGGTTTTTAATCAAGTATAAATTAACTTTTGTTTATTATTCAGGATATTAAAGAACGAACGGGTCAAGTCGGACATGAGGTAAGGGACTTTGTATCAATCTCTTTTAATTGAGGTATATTTTTTAATAGATTCATTTCTTTTATACTATGTATAAACACCCTTGACATTTCAAAGGGAATCGTTTTCTACAAAGAATTTTAATAAACGAAAAAAATAATTTTCCTTTTAATGTAAGCAGTGACAACGACCTTTTCCACAACCCCTTGTATTATTTGATCTTTGGTTTCCTCAAAAAGCCGTAATGTTTTTATAAGAAAATTAATACCATATACTCTTTTATGTATTTTGGTATTGAAAATGGTTTTTTATAATGGATTTGTTATGTCAATATATTTAAGTGATATATTGTAATTGAAATGTGGAAATGTTTTCTTTCCTTTACTTTTTTTCATTCATATGATTTTATAATGGTACTTGGACATTTGGCCGGTGGTTATGTGATAAAAAAATGACAGGTGGTGCCGTGAATACCAAGATGGGTGGTTACCTTATAAACTCCAATGAATTGGGTATGTAATTCAGCCATATAGCTATTCCTTTTAGTGATATTTGTGGAAGTTGACCATATGGTTCTTTCATTTATGTATGATTATGTCCCAAGTTACCATTATTTTAATATGTGTTCTTTATATGAGTTTTATTGTAATATTTTGGTTACAAATGGGTAATTAATGATCATTTATACAGGGAAGAGTATTTACTACTTCATAAAGGTGAAAAGTATAACTTATGTTAATGTATTCATGGTTTACATGTTGTTTTTAAAAACTAACAGTTTTCCTTCTTTGAGTATCCCTTCCTGAGATTTTCATGCTCATCCAATGTTTTTGAAATGTTTTTCACATGAAATAATGTTGAATAGGGTCAAATATGGGATCAAGGAAAAGTCATGATGTATTAAACATGGAACTAGACATGACTCTTTTTTTGAAGAGTTCATGTTTTGTAAAAAAAAAATGGAAACTCTATAGAAGTGTCTATTTCGTAATCATTTGAGATGTAATAGTTATGTTCTAATAATCTAAAACTCTAAACCTGAAAAGATCCTCAATGTAAATTATTCATTTAATTCAATATTATGTAAGGTTTAAGGCCGGGTCCTTATAATGACATTTTTCATCCATATAAATATTGTCAGCCTAAAAAATTTCAAAACCAGTAGGTTATATTGAGATCTTATTCTCCATTAATAAAATGTGGTTAAGATAAAGAACATCCTCTCATTAATTTTTATTTAAAAATTATTGCTAAAAAATCATATTCATTAATTGAAGCCGTATAAAGAAAAAAAATGTAGAGATCAGGAATATTGGAATACAGTTGGAGTAAAAATGTTATTGGGACTTAATATATATAAAGAAATGATGGAGGAGGTTAAATCCATTCACCACTATATCAAAACAAAATAAATTTGGAAAAAAATATATGCTAATAATCACAAATGTGATATATAATTTGATATTGGTGGCATGGTGTTACAAATATTTTCTCTATGGAATAAGGTTTGATATTTATGGAAAATGGGAAACAATGACCTATGTATATTGTTCTAATTAAAATTATTGATTTTATAGGTACTATACCATATACATTAGTGCTTCCACCAAACCTATATCAATTATATGACGTGTTAAAAGTATCTATTATGAGGAATTAAATAACTAAAATTTCACATGTACTAAACTCAGGGTTCATATGGCTAGAGAAAGATCAGTCTTTTGGGGAATAACCGATGGGGATTCTGGATTGTACTAAAAATGTTCTATGTAAAAATACCACTTACCTACTCATGTTTTTAGGGTTATACCACTAGTTATAGAAATATATGTGGGATTGTGATGACATGATAAGGTGTATGTATCAATTGGTTTTTCAATTATAGTGATGTATTTTGAAGGATAAATTCATTTCTATGGGGATATAATGTAACACCGAATGTTTTTGTAAATATTTTTTAGAAAAATTTAAATTTCATTGATGGATTTCATTATACACACCAACATGTTAAGAATAAGAGATAAATGAAACCAATTTAACCATAAATTACATGATACCATGGCATGGATTGTGTCATGGACAACATCATCTTTAATATCATTACACTAAACACAATGTTTTAATAAAACTGCAATATAATATTAATAAAGTTATTTATAAAAAACCATTATAACCAAGACATTAAACATAAATGTGAAATAATAATATTTACTTTATGAACAATATGTGTAATGGTTTTATAAAAATGAATTATATTGATAAAAAATGAATATAAATTTATGTAATGTCTGTATATGTTTTGAAAATACTATTTTCTAAAAAATTATTTTTTGTCCTTATGTGAAAATTAATCAAATTAAAATTTTACAGTTTTAAAAAATAACTTTGTTAAAAAAAATATTAGATATTTAAATATATATTTAAAAATATTATTTGGCTGATTTATTCGAATTTTTGGGAAAAGTGACATTTTTTATAAATAGTGGAAAATATTTAATTTTCTTTAAAAACTATCATTTAATTAAATTTATTTCCATAGATAAATTATATTTCTATGTAGTTTTATTTTTAATATATATTAAAAAATTAGTTAATTGGAATCGATTTCAAATTGAATGTGGATATAAAAACGTTTTAAACTTATTGACCATTTTCTCTTTAAAAACCTTTTTTTAACATGCTAATAGAAATACATTTAAATTAATTTTTCCATCTTCTTTAATAGAATTTGAAAAAAAGATTCATTAGTTGGAATTAGAATAATGAATAATGAATAATAAGGATATCTAAATGTTTGACCAAAATGGTTAGTCAAAAAAGTTAAAAGTAATCATGTCGATTAAGAAAAAAAGATGCAATGTGAGTACACATTAATCTTAAGGGAATAAATGACCTATAAACTAATACAAAACCCATTGGAAATTCATTCCTTGATCTTATCCTTCACGTTTCAACATTGGTCCATTATTTTATCATCATTACATGAAATAATGTGGGTGAAATTATATTATTTCAAATATTTCAAGAGTTCCACTAAAGTCACATATAAAAAGAAACCCCCTCAAATAATCTATGTTAACATTAAAAAACATTTTTCAAATAGGAAAAACCCAAATCAGAACAAAAAAATCACATACTCATCCTTGAATACTTACAATGATTATAAATTCAAACAAGGAATTCCATCAGTGTAATACAAAAGGAATTACCTGAAGTAGAGGTAACGTAAATCAAAAAATATTTTTGTTTTATATTTTTCTCCACACATTCAATTTTTATTATTGGTAAATTATATAATTTCCTCAATATCTCCCATATAATGACAATTTTGTATGTCAAGTGTACGACCTACAACCACACTCACAAACAGATGTTCTTCACTTATCTATTACTACCTATCATGTTTGGGAATAATGATGGATATATTTTTTATATGATATTTATGATATTAAAGATGTTATTATGTTTCTTGAATTGTTATATAATAAATGCCTTTATTCTCCCCTTTTTTGGGGAATATGATAATGTCACTCGTATGTATGATAGACTACCTCATCGTAATGTAATGTGATTTGATCACTCTTACATGGAATATATTAGTGTTGACTTTAAAAAAAATATGTGATATATATTAAATTAAATATTCTATAATTATAATATATATATATTATTTACATTTATTTCTTTCAATATGAAAAAAATGGAAACAACGTTCATACTCACATACAACCAACTATCCCTATTAATGATTTATTTTATTTTCTACCTCTAACAGTAATAAATTGCTATAAAAACATATATACTCAATATATAAGACATATATATCATAATTTATATTATGGATATGTCTAAAACATTATCAATGTAAGAGTTTAAAAAATAAAAAATCAAAACGTATACATAAAACAATGTGGTTATTACTCATGATGTATCATTAACATGAAATCATTAAGTATCATGTAATAAAAGGTCATTAAAATAATATAACATATTTTATATGTGAATATGTATCTGTAATTTATTTTATTATCCTTATATTTATTATATGGTATGTTTCAATACATACGATACAATTCATGACTTAATGTGATGTAATTTTGTCTAAAATTTTCTTCTTTGGGACACATGTAATGTTATTAACTTATATTATTTTACGAGGTGTATATGATACCCCATTGACATGTTATACCATGAATATACTTATTTTTCTGATATTTTATACATTATGCAATTTTTTTATTTAATTGGTATTATGATTCAGTGTTTCCATTATGGTAATATTTTCTTTCTACAATCTCATCATTTATTGGGATTTCATATTATTATGCTTACATTAAAGAAATATTATGACCCATTTTTCAATAATTATCATTAATTTTGTTCTTTAATGGTTATTCGTGATATATTTATTTAATTGAACCAATTATTCACTTTTTGGTATTTGAAAAAATTTAAAAATTTATTTTAATGAATTTTAGTTTAATTCTTTCTTCTTTTAAAAATATAATTTATTAAAAAACCAAGATTCGTAAAAATATTTGTAAATTTTTTTATTACTCTATCATGATATATAATATAAATTTTAATATATTATTAAATTGTAAAAATTCTTTTAAATATAATACATAAGTTGTTTTCCAAAACAATGGCAACCTTGATCTCACCAAAAATGAAAAAGGAACCTTCATTTTGACATGTATCACATGATCACAATTCTTCTCCATATTGAGGATTCACTACATTATGATTAAATTGTTTTTATTTAAGGATATTTTCATTGAAAAAAATAAAATTCTTTTTATGATTATATAATATTTTCTTCAAAGTTATTTTCAAAGAAATTTTTTTTAAAATGTTTTAGGCTTTAATTGTCTTAAAATAAAAAAGGGAATTTGAAAAAAATTATAAATAATATTAGAAAATTATTTTACATATAATTTGATGTCCATTAATGTAACCCATTCTTTATTGAGGATATAATCTAAGGAGACAATTCTTATTCATTTTTTAAATGGTGTATGTTTTGATGGGATGATGTTTACGAAACCTATTTCTCTTCAAATGGTTATACCATGATATAATACTTATTAACTCCACAAACATTATTTTTTTATTATATGATTAAATTATTATAAAATATGTCACTTTCCTATAGTTTATGATTTGATGAAATGTTTATGAAACCCATTCTATTCATGTTAACGATGTAATGAATGCTTATGATTTTTTGGAACACATGTATGGTTTTATATGTGACTAGTGGGAACTATACATCCCTCCAATGCATCATGTAAAGAAAAATATCTCAGGATATAGACATGAATGTAATAGTGAGTGAACATGGATCAATAAGACATATTTTTAATGGGATATGTGATCGGTTCAGTAATACATGGATGAAACATGGAGTGGACCCATTTTATTAATGGAATTTATCCACTATAATGTTCTTATTAGTGATCATTGACTAAATGGAAATTATTTTTTATTCTTATGTGTATGGAAAAAATTACACATATTAGGAAATGGTTATTCTCTCATGGATAATTTTCCTAGATTTCATTATGATTAATGTATTTTTAATTAACAATATTTATTCCATGAATAAAAATTATGATCATTGATTTATAGGGTATTTTTTTTAGTGTTTATGAATATGTTCTCATAGCCTTATACTCATGTTATAATTACATATATTTCATTTTTACCCTTACACATCTTCTGATATCGCCCTTTCATATGATTCTTTTCGCAACCCAATTAATCTTTTTTTTCAAAAACACTTTGAGGAAAATGTGGGAAACCATTCCCGTAAAAACAATGGAAAGTTAGACACATAAATAGCTCACATAATTGGTAAATGCATGAATTAGATTATTTTAATGATACACTTTATATAACTCCCAATGAATTGTATTTACCTAGATATCTATATCATCATTCATAATATCTTCAGAGTGACAATAGATTTTTTCTCCATGTTTGTATATATTATTTCAACCTAATATTCAATTTATTAAATCATCAATCCAAAATGTGGTTTTTATTATTAATCCACTCCCATTTATCCTCATTGGTATCAATTTGAAGTCTTGTATCATAAATTCTATTGGTCTACTCCTATGCCACATTATTCTAGTGGACTCCTTCGAGCATTTCTTCCTTAGTGTGTACACTGAGCTCTAAGAATTTTATTTTTTCTTCATATATTTACCTTATTATTGAATTCTCATATCCTGTAGGCACTGATTTCATAACTAGTCCAGAAATTTTATATTCAACAACCTTATTGATCTCACTTGATGCTTACTCCCACTTCCTCACCATGTGCATAATTAACTACATCAACACTTTTTTGATTCTCCCTCGCTTATTACTATCACATCGTTCCTTGATTTTCGTAAGGATCTAGTTATAATCATACATGGAAAATTTGGATATTCTTTGTAAAGTCTTATCATTACCCCTTTGGAAGTGAAATATATCCCTATATGAGATTTTCTTTCTCTCCCTTCCATGATCCATTTATATCATTTTTGTTCTTGTGGGTGTCTTTATCATAATCTATTTTTTTTTTGTGAGTTAGTATCCTTATCACTCAGCTCAGTGTATTCATTTAACCTTGACCTAGACTGTTTCTTATTATATCTTCGTAAAAAATTCTTCCACCCATAAAATTCGACATATTATTGCTTATTTACAATCAATGATGTAAAAGGTTTTGATTATAGATAAAAATTGGTACATACTTCTTACTATACAATCCTTATTAATAGAATACAGTATCATTGTGTATTGGATACACCAGATGTTAGTCTCGTGGGATAGACACAAAAGTCTTTTTATCACCAATTAATGACCCATTACTAGGGAAACATTGCTTTCCATTATGCATACCTACAACCTTTAGAAAATGTTCTATGGAAGTAGAACCTATCGAATGGTTTAATCTGATCCCTTTAGAAACCATTAATGATGTCTTTTTAGAATCCACACTATGTTAAAAATTCCAAAAAACATCAGAATCCCCAAGTTAAAAATTTTGTTACCATTTCTCATTATGAAGAAAAAGTTCAATACACTTTTCATTCAAACACAAATTTCCAATAGAGGGTAAATCATGTGATACATAATTTCTCTGAGAAACTGATATGAACTCACTCATATGGGATAATTAGCTATGTTGATAGATAGATGATAAATGCCCCAAATAATATCGTGAATAGTATTTTTATGTACATGATTCAAAGGTCACTGATTTATTACTTATAGAACACTTTTAGTCATGAAGAACATATTAGAAGATGACATAACTAACTTATGGACCAATGTTTATTTTTCCATGTTTCCAAATACATTAAACTATAATAGCCATCAGGTGTGTGAGTGTGGGTAATATAATGAATATTCAATAATAATTAAATAATACCTATATATATTAAGCATTGATATATATATAAACCCATTTCATCTTTATCTCCCATATTTATTCCTGATTTATTCAAGTAATAGTAAAACAATTATACTATTTGGTACTAAAAATGACCCAAAAATTATTTTTTAAAAAATATTTCTTTACATATCTCTTTTATCTTAAATCCATTTTCATGAAAACTTATGTTTTAAAAATTGCTTTAAAAAATAGTTATAACAATTTAAAAATAATTTATTAAAAAATATAAAATCTTTTACTTATTTCAAAATGTTTTTAAAATAATATTCATGTTAATCTCAAAAAATATGCATATGTATTTTACAAAAAAAGTGACTTTAGTCATTTTTTTAACATGTACAAAAAAAATTAAATTTCAAGCCATTATGGACAATCACAATTTTTAAATAGTTATTTTATGTATCATAGGTTATTTTCTAATAAAAAATATTTTCAATTTTTTTGAGAAATTTTAGTTTAAAAAACATTTTTAATATAAATTGGTTAATTTTGACTATAATTATTCTAATGAAATTTTTATGTCATTTATTTTCATTAACAACTTCAATATTTTTGTTTTAATTTTGATTTTTTTGGATATATTATTTTGATATCATCCTTACTATTTTTCAAGATGGTTTATGATATTTTTATCCAATAAAGTATGGGAATTCACATTCATGATTCTTTTTTAAAATTAGTAATAATTTGAAACATTCAATCTCTTGTGATCGTTGTACAATTTATTTCACTTAAATATGAATATTATTCGTATCATGAATAAGATTATCCCTTAAATTGCTTATTTTTATTACATTTGGGTTTTCTATTAAATATACTTATTTATTGTATCTGGGATATAATTAGTTCTTTAACCATATACCAATTTTACATTTGGTGATTACATTGAATGTTATCATATTAACGTCTAAATATTGACAAATCTATATTATTTACTCAATATGCATATTTCATGATAAGAAATATTTATTCATTAATTATATGAATCATTAGATATATTAATAATTATTTTTATCAATAATGATATGAGAAGTGATGAATTATATATCCCCTTGTTTCATATGTAGTCTCATGTAGTGAATTAGTGTGATTTCAATATTTGAGATTCAAATAGTGGTATCAAATTTTTTTGTGAAATGTTTTGATAATAGCGGTACAATTTTATTATGAACTTGATTTCAAATAATCAATCATTTACTTAAATGTGAATTTATTCATTATTTTCCATGATTTTGTTACAATTATATTATATGTAGATTCATTTCTTTTTTAGTTTACTGATTAAATGGACTTCTTTTCTAAAATTTAACTTTCCATATTGATTATTCCTTATCTAATTATCCATGATATTTTCATAATGATATTTTCCATGGATTCATTTCATTCTGATTTAATTGATTAAATAGGATGTGTTTTTAAAAATTTACATTTCTATATTGATTTTTTGTGACACTTCTATATACAATACATCCATAATGATATTATCTATGGATTAATTTTATTATCACATTATTTATATAATTTCATGTGATTTCAGGTGTTTACCCTACCATATTTGTTATTCATTATTTTATTATCCATGATATTCTCATTATGATATTATCCATAGATGAATTTCATTATAATTATGTTGATTAAATGAAATGTGGTCATATTTATCTTTCCATATTAATTATGTATTATCTCATTATCCATGATACTTTCATAAAGATATTATATATGGATTCATATCGTTCTTAATTTTTTGATTAAATATAATGTTCTTTAAATTATTTACCTTCAAATATTCATTATTCCTTATCTTATCGTGGTAGCCCAGTTATTTAAATGTAATTTTTATGTTATTTAATAGTATATGTTGATTGCACAAATTAATTTATCATATCTTCCATTATTCATAAACCTCACTGATCATTTGAGATGACTCTTAGATTCTTCTATTCTTTGGAATCCTTGATTTTTTATATGATTGATATCCAAGTGTATTCTATAGGGAAACTGATATTCCTGAAAAATTGTAATATGTGTTTTCAAATAAAATTTAGGAAACATGTGTGTATCTTTTTTACCACGACAACTTAAGTAGTTGGTCCTCCAGGATATGATTCTTTATATCTTATTGCAAGGTAAAAAAGTAGACCCTTGTTCTAGGTTACTATATATGGGGTCATTATTGTCAGAACTAGATGAATTTTAGTAAAAATATTGGAAAGAAGATTTACTGAAGTATATAGTATGGATCATAGCCCTATAATAAACTCTTATGATTATTATATAAGAACATCCTTATGTTATGATAAGGAATATATTATTTTGGTTTTTAAAAATAACACAACATTGTATATATGAAACAAGTGGATAGAGTTCTAGAATAGTTCTAAATACATGTAGTGACTTTGAAATGGTTGCTTTAGGATTAACCTAGTCAATACATGGTACATGAAAAATGGTGTCACTATGCACATGGTTTGAGAATCCCATGATATATTCCATTAATCACTCAAATTTTTATTATAAAAAATTTTAAAAAATTTAAATATATGATGAAAATGAATTACATAGGTTGACCCAAAAGTATCTTATGTTTAAAAAAATGTGTCTTTATTTAATCATATAAGAAATGGTTATGTGGTTTTCTTTCTATAAATATTATTTGTCACATTTTTCTTTTTGGTTTTAGTCAATGGATGAACCCCAGCGGATTTATGTTATCATTTAACATGAAGGAAAATATATAGAATATAAGAAACAAAATGGAATGATTATAGGATTGTAGGATATCATTATTTTGAATAATAATTTATCCTAAAATATTATTAATATCTTATACATTAACAAACTATTAGAATCACAAAAAATGAGAATGATAGAGTATTTATGATATAACCTAGTGGAGGACAATGAAAAATTGAGAATTAATTTCTATCATGTGTTAATTTTGTAAATATAAACCTATTAATGATTCTCAATGGAATGGGAGAATGATAAATTTTTTGAAGATTTTGGAATAAGTCTATAAATGTTCATGGAAAATAAGAAGTGTAATTGAAGAAAGTAAATATCATTTTATAAATCCATTTAGTGTTCATGCCCTAAATTATAATAACCTAGGAATTATCAGAGTCAGATCCCACACCTAAAGGTTATCACCAATATCAAGGAATGACATATATTGAAATAAAATTGTAGAAATATTAATATATCGGGATTTAAGAATTAAATTGTAAAAGGTATTTTACTATTGTTATTTTTCATATAAAAATCAGGAAACATCTGATGATTGTGATATATTTTAAAATCATATATTTCATAATTAATTTAGGAGTGATTGATTATATCATGGGTTTATGAGTTTAAGCTTTATCATAAGTTCAAATTCATAAACACCATTTTTGATTTGTTTGGGTTAGGAATATAACAATAGTAAATAAATTTTTTGAAAAACATTAAAGGGAATAAAAATAAGGGGTTTTTAAATGAATACATTATTTTTGGAATAATAACTATCAATTTTGAATATATGAACAAAGTTATTGTATCCTTTACCAAATATCTTTTCTTCTAGGTTGAGTAAATAGAATTCTTCACAATTTGGGAGTATTGTAGGAATTCTATCAATATATTTGTTGAAAAAAGAAAACTAATTTCACTTGGATAAGGATGTTGGTCTTGAATCTACAACTGAAGGATGATAAGGTTTTGTTATATACCACTGGTCTACATTATTTCATACTAAATATTTCATTTTTTTTTCATTGAATGATTTAAAAAATAATTATTATTGATGAAATAATAGTATTGTTATTATGGTTTACAGAAGAATATATTATAATGTATAACTTATTATGACCATATTTTTTTGGATATTAGTTAAGGACACATGGAAATTATTTTCACACATTAATGGATCATACAATTAGTTAGAAGTGAGTTTCCATGTTTCAGGAAAACATAAATTAATACTTGGATATTATTTTCTTATATTAAGTAATAAATTTAAAATTGATCTAAGAATAAAAAATTAATGGAATTGTTCTTTTTAAATATAAATGTATCATGTATTCATATTTAATGATATAATTATATAGTAAAATAATTACTCTAATTAAAAAAAGAGCTCTTAATAAAAATGTTGTCCTATTAATTTAATATTTGATGATTCAAATATACTTAAAAATCATCAAATAATTATGGTTTTGAGGTTAATACCATTATATTTACCATTCACATTCATTTGATCAATTTTCTCTATTGTTCTCTATTATAACATTTGTTTTATTCCATGAAAATATCTTTAATTTCCTCATATTCTATCTTATATAGAATCATTGTTATGTAATATTCCATACATCCAAACTACTTCCATTTATATCTTCTTAAAAATATTATTTACCAATCCTATGTATTATGATAGTTTTCAACCAAG
Organism: Viscum album; assembly: GCA_963277665.1. Lineage (NCBI taxonomy): Eukaryota > Viridiplantae > Streptophyta > Magnoliopsida > Santalales > Viscaceae > Viscum > Viscum album. The sequence goes on from OY728140.1 coordinate 663,432,130, forward strand.
TAATTTTATAATAGAAAACTCATTCATTCTGAGCAATATATCAAATAGTGATGATGCAATTTATTTAAGGTAAGAAGATTGAAATACCCCAAAATTATAATAGAAGAAAATTTTATTAGATATGATATAAAATAAAAATATAATATTAAGCAACCTATTAATTATATTAATTCAAATTTAATCTCTTCGATAGATTACAGAATACACAACCCTATGTCTAAATAAACTGTAATATAGTTTAGTTCTATAATCACGACATTAAATTTTATGAATGAATATTAATAAATAAATTTTGAAAATTATATGGTTTAAAAATGTAAATAAAATTTAATTACTAATCTGTTGATTTGAAAGAATATAATAATCATTCAAAAGAAATAGATATGTTTTCATACAAATTACATTCATTCTAAATGAGGATTTAGTCACACTTTGTGCAAATAATTTAATATTAATATTAACCCAATTTAGATAATTAACTTGTTAAAATTAAATTATTTTTTTAGTTCAGGATATTAGTATTATATTATGTGTAGTATTTTTATTTTTCCAAAATGTTTCAGTATTTGATGAATATTTAAAAACAGTGATTTTAATTGATACATTTATTTTTGTTTAAATAATTTACAAGGTCAAATGATATTATAAATTTCTTAAAAAGTAAAATTACATCAATTATATTATAGTTTTAGAAATTTTTTTTATTTCAATCAATATAATATTAAATTTTTATATTAATACATTTATACATATACAACTTACCTTCTTGAAAACAGTCATTTTCGCCATGTCTCCACAATTTTTTATATAAAATATTTCTACTTATGTGAATTGAATTTTATAAAATGGATTCCATGTTTATAATAATCATTATTTATATTTTCTAATAAAATAAACATAATTTTTACCATAATTAATTGTGAGTACATAAAATAAAATTACGACGGTTAAGGTAAAAATGTGGTAACTATGTGTTTAACACAAAAAGGATGGTATAAAATGAAATATAAACTCATTTAAAATATATTTTTTATCCATATTTAGACCAGATTGTGTATAAAAAATATAAACTATTTAGACCCCTTTTCATGTGATGAAAATTGGTACACCTATTTCTTTTGAAAAAATTAGATGTGTACCACTCACATCACTTGTAAAAGGTCACCCCCATCCTATATCCATCACACATCCAATCCCTTTAGATAACCTAATAACTGACCAAATCACTTACAAAATTAATTAACATATTTTTTGAATACTTCATTCGGCCATAATTTCATTTTAGGAATACTTTAGGTATATTCCTAAAGAGGTGGTCTAAGAATAGTTAAAATTCCTAACTATGTGTTTTTTTATTTTATCTTAAAACTCATTAAAAACATCATCATTTATTACTATAAAATAAAACTAGTAAATAACATATAATTATATGTTTTTATGTTTTGGGAATTAACTATTTTCATATCTTATTCGCTAAAATTGGAAATGATAATGTCTCTTATGTACATAGAGGACTACTTCCTCATGAACTGATGTGACAAATTATCCATAAACACCTATTATAGTTGGGTATTATAATGGATATAAATTATATACATAAGATTTATAAAATAGTTGTACTTATAGAGTCATTAAATTATATATACCCTTTTATTCTCCATTCTATAAGGGATACAATAATGTCACTTGTGTGTATAATAGTCTACCACCTCATGAAATGATGTTATTTTTTTCACTAAAACTTCTATGGGATGCTATTAATGATAAATTTAATGAATATAAATAATATAAATTAATTAATTAAGATATTAATGACATATTTATATTTATTACAAAAATATATATAATTTTATTTATTCACCTTTCAGTCATTGAAGGATGATAACATTATTCGTGCGCATGTGGACTACCACCTTCATGAGGTGATGTTACTCTTTTTTCATCCATACACCATATGGATTATATGTATATATATATATTTAATGAAATAATATATTAATTATTATAATTTTATAAATATTTAAGGATATAATTGTACATATCTTTTTTCTAAAAAGATCATTTAAATATGGAAACATTACTTACGTGTATGTACATCCTACTTCCTCCATGATCGCTACATATTTAATTTATCATAACCATATTCCATTATTTGTAAGAGAAGTATATTTTATATGTAAATATTATATTTATTTCTTTATTATTATTCTGTATATGTTTAAATAATTACCTATTATAATACTATTCAACCTACCAAAGTTGTTTTGACATATAATTCAATATCATCGAAACACACAATGTAAACTCAATTGATAAAAAAATTGTATATAACCTAGTAATGAGTGAAATAAAAGGAATAATAATATTTCAAAATTTTATTATGAATGTAAATAATTTACATAATCTTGTTTTTGTAGATGATAAAAAATTTATATGATAAGTCAAACTCAAGGTTAGCAACTTTGATTCAATTTCACTTTATTGAAGAATATTGAAATGGTATGCACATAATTTCTTATAAATGTTTTATTTAATTACATTATGACATGTAATATCATGATTAAATAAAAATTGATTTAATTTGATGTTGTTATTTGAAATGATTAATCCAAAGAGATTTGATATAAAAGTTACCATGTGTTATGAAATTTCATGACTACATTTATTTTTAATTGGTTATATTATTCTATAATTATGTATGTAATTATTTTTTGATTATATTGTTTTGGATATAGGCTTGTGTTATGTGGATTTATAGTTGATACTCATAATTGATTCATTGATTAATTTTCACTTCAATAGATTATCGGTAATGGTTTATTACACAATCTAATTTTAATTAGTATTATTGGTACATGATTTTACATTGAAGTAACGTATTTGATAATGGTTAAATAAAACCTCTTAATTTGATTTTCATAAATTTATTCATAAAATTTTCATGTAGTTGTACTATTTTTACACTTTTTGGTACTTAATATTTTTAAGAAAATGTTTAAAAGATTATATGAGTTAATTTTTATCTTTTTTCTGAATTCCATTATTATCAAAAACCATTTTTCCTATATAATGTGCCGAAGCGTTTCAAAAATATTTATTAAAGAAATTTTAACCAATCTTATATTTTTTAAAAACGTTTTTAACAGAATCTTTATTAATTTTCAAAACTATTTCTACTAGGATTTTAGTGAATAAGTTAAAGAATATTTCAATAATGTGTATGGTATGAAAAGAGTATCTAATAGTTATGAAAAATCAATATTTTTTAATGATTATTTTATATGTATAAAATATTATTTTCAATGAAAAGCATTTTGAAATTAATTTTTTAATTTTTAGATTTAAGGAAATTAATTTCAATATAAAAAATTATATTTTATTCATAAATGTATATAATGAAATTAAAATAATATTTATATTCATCAATGGAGTTAACCCTTTATTGTAATTAAAATCTATTAGGGATATGTTTCATTGATACCATCCTTATTCTTTCTTTTGAGGGTCTGTTATCATTTTCTCAAAATAAAGTATTGAAATTAACATTATTGATTCATTTTTTATAGTCATTAACAATCCACTAAAACAAATACTCTAATGTAATAGTTTCACAATTTACTTCTCTTAATGGACCATATTAATTGTATCATTCATATGATTATTTCCTAAAATGTATGTCAGTTTTACATAATATGTTTCTCTTAAATATCCATATTCTTCTTCTCATGGATATTATTATTTCTTAAATTGCATTACATTTCTATATATGGGGTTTACATTGAAATTTATTTTATTAACTGGTATATATTTATAAATATGAATTTGATACTCAATATGGATATTTTTTATAGTACATATTTATTCCTATATATAATAGATCAACACATTATTGGGAAATTATTTGTACATGAAAATATGGTTGAGGATATAAATTATATAGCCGCTTGATGTATTAGTAATCCCATGTGGTGAATCAGTAAGATATCATTAAACCGGATTCTACCTATTGTTTTAGAATATCATTTAAATGGTCTTAAAAGTATATGTATCATGGTTTTGAGAACATCACATCCCATAATTAATAATTTCTATAATATAGAATTTAGATATTATTATCTATGATATTTTCACAACAATAATATCTCTAAATGAATTTCATTATCATTTTACTGATTAAATGGAATGTATTTTTAGATATATACGTATCCATATTTATTACTCTTTATCTTATTATACAATAAATTTTCTTACTGATTTTACCTTTTCACATATTTTGTTCTCAATATATTTATTAAATGGCATGTGTTTTGGGACATTTACCTTACCATATTGATTATACCTTATCTTTTTTCTGTTATATTTTTATAATGTAATTATCTATTGATTTATTTGATTATCAATTTGTTGATTAAATTAGATATTTTATTGATATCTAAATTGACATATTTATTATTCTTTGTCATATCATATATGATATTTTTAGTGTGTTATTATATCTGGATTCATTTCATTATTATATTAAGTATTAAATGACATGTGTTTTCATATATTTAACACATCATATTTATTAATAATTATTATTATGAATGAGGATTTCAAAATTAATTTATCTATGAATTCATTTTATTTTCTATTTATAGTTACGATGAAATTATTTTCTATTATCGACCATTCCATATTTATTATTCCTTATCATACCATGATATTGATGTTCTTTAAAAGTCTTATGTGTTGTGTAATTTTCCATTCCTTGTTGATTATGATAATTGATTCACATTATATTTCATTATACCTAACCCTTACTGACCATTTGAGCTCACCCTTATATTTTTCATTTCCCAAAAGTCTATATAGTGCACTATGATTGATATACAATGATATGGTAGAGGGAATAATGTTATTCTTTAATATTGTTTTCACCTTTTCATGTTTCATTTGGAAATATTGTAAATCCCTACTTTACCAATACAACTAAACAATTTTTTCTATCATGATGTGATTATTTTTATCTTAAGAAAAAGTAATAATAAGGACACTGGCTCCAGGACACTGGGGTAAGTGTCGCTACATATACATTTCCAATAACATATTGAGTTTCTTTTTCAATTATGGAAGATTTTATCGATCACTTTTAAATTAAAGAAATTAACCTTGGATTAATATAAATAATGAAAATGGGTACCTAAAAATTTAGTACCCAACCAAATCCAGGTTGAAGAAATAGATTTTTGTAACCTATGATTCCAATTGAAATTTTAAAAAATAATAATTGATTATTAATAGGTGGGGTTTGGGTACTAATAAAATGATACCCAAAACCCTAATATATCATAAATTTTTATTAATTCTTAATATAAACATGAATTACATGTAATTAGTTTTGGGTTTTAAATTTTTTTACCCTAAAAATATTACTTAAAATTAGGAATAACAAATAAAAACGGGTATTTAAACCCATTTGAGTTTTAAATGGGTATTGAATTTGGGGTTGGTGATATAGGTCAATGGGTTCACTATTTTTTTATTTCCGATACTAGTGAAAGAAATCAATTATAATCAAGATAAGATTGAGGGAATGAATAGAGAACATTGATATCTATGAAATAATGAAATTAAAATTTCACAAATGTTAAATCATTATTATATTAAATCCTATTTGACCATAAAATACAATGTAGACGCAAATAGAAACATAGTAATGAATCATAAATGTATAAGACCCATAATAGGTTGAAACAAAAGTATACTATAAATGGTATAATAGACCACAGAAAAATATATGAGGTTTCATAACATGATGTTCAGGATGATTAAAGAAAAAATATGTTTGTGAACTGATTTAATAAAAACACTTTATATTTTCCCTATAGCTAGTAAATATATAGAATGAATATTCGAACATTGAACTCACTGATGAAAAAAATACAGATAGATATGAATATATTTGTTTTGAGAAAGAAAAAAAAGATTAAAATAAATCGATAGATATTACTTATAATCTTAGTTCATAGAAATAGTATCTAAAAGTTGAATAATATGACGTTCTAGTAGTAAATATTTTAATCATATAAGGTAAAAAATAGATGATAGAATTACAAAACACATTATTTCAGTCTAAGGTCTAGAGAAGAAATGATTTTCTTGAGATGGATTAAATATTATATTCCCCCCAATTAAAATTAAAACACATATAGGGAAAGAATATCAAAACATTTCATACTTTTATGATTTCAGTTAATAATTCACATTCTTATTTTTTATTCGTTTTTATGCATTAGAAATATAGATAATTAGGTCATAACTATTACATAACAAACCGATATATTTTAAAATGGAAAACTATACTTATTTTCGATTTTATCACTTTATATATTTTTTGAAATGAAACATCATTATTTTCATGAAAAAATATCTTGTTTTTTAACAAAAAATAATCATTTCTCTTACTCATCTGTAAAGCTGAAGATGAATTTCTGAAAACAATGATAAGAAAAAAAGGCTTACAAAGTAAATAAAAGTAATAAATTCATTAATTTAGTGAAAAAATGAAAACCCAATTATTTTTTATAATTATAATAATATTCATTGTGAGTATGAAATAAATCACATTCACATGAAAAAACATGCAATTTTTTTTAAAATAAAATTTTTAACCTCATTACCTGTAAATAGATACCCTTCAATGCAATATTGAGAACTATTTTAATAACACAAGTCAAAAATAACTAAATATGTGTTAAATCCATAATAATAACATACTTGAGTAACCACACCCTTCTTAAATTTGAAGATATGGAACTTTACCTAATGATTTTGAGAGCTATGTCTGTCCCACCCATTTTATATGATATTTTGAGCTCACTCGTCATATAATCTCTATTGGTAACACCCATCATATTAAATATATAAGGTTGACTCGTCATCTTCTTCAATACTCATGTACTTTATAAAAATTATAACATATAAAAGAATCCATATTTTAATAATAAATACCATAATAAAAACTATTGTACCCATACTTATAACACTCTCTATTTTCAAATAAAAATAGGGACAAATATCCCTTTCTCTTGAATAGACCGTAGGATGAATATTTTAAAAAATATTTTATAAATTATTAAAAAAGAAAATAACAATTGAAGCATATAAAGTGTGATTTATGTAACTAAACACTCATGATGTTGGTAATTTCTATTAATATCTTATATGACAGATAAAATAATTCCTTTACACTTTGTCATAAAGAGTCAAAACCGAAGCATTTGGTAAATGTTAAAATAATTAATTTTTTCAATAATTATAAAGAAATTAAAATATTCATTGAAATGTCCATTTTATATAATTTAGTTATAAATAATAATATTCAAAAAACATTTAAAACAATAAATACATGGAATAAAATGAGGTTTAAATGAAATATTATAAGATGATTTTTAAAGGAATGTCTCTTACCTCAAGTCCAATTTTCATGCAAATTATTTATCTAAATGAATACTAAATTTATTTTAATTATTTAATTTAATAAGAACTTTTTCATGGAATACAAAATTTTTATTATCCACTTAATTTATTTTTTTCCTCTTTTATTAAGTTGCATAATTTGTTAATCCACATGATACATTTTCAGGATTTTGAGATCATAATCCCAAAACAACATCAGTGGGTTGGATATGGTAAAACTGGTCATTATTCAAAACATCTAATGGATTATAATCATGAATTAATTATAATCTTCATACATTATAAATAAATTTATAAAAAACCATTAACATATTATAGGTGAAACAATTCACATTGCTAAATGGAGGTGGTAATCCACACATACACAATAACAATATTCTTTTTTTCCAATAGATAGAAGGATATGAAAGAAACATGTTGTATTATTCTTCCAAAATTATTATGATTTCAAGAATATAATATATCAAAATTAAATGAATTATTATATACAACAATGAGTGGTGCTGATGGAAAAGGAAACACATCGCTTCATAGAGGAATTAATCCACACACATGCATGAGTGATATTTTAATTTCTCACGGGATAGAAAAGCATAAAAAATTGGTTTTACCATAATAATAATAAAATTACAGTATATAATATATATATATATATGTAATGTAATTATTGTTAATGAATATTTGATGAAGGTGAATAATGAAATAAAATCGAAATAGAATGTTTAAGATATATACATTCTAGTTAGATAACATCTTTTAATTAAACCTTAAGCCTTTTAATTTTGGTATTTTTTTGAGAAAATTATATATAGGATATAAGGATTTAATTAGGTTAAATTCTTGGGTGTGTATTAGATAAGTTATAATACTCAAAGCATTGGAGGATGATTTGATGGGTGGTTCCCCTTTATATGTGAGGGTATGTGAACTCTTGAAATTACATAAATTAATAAATTTATATAAAAGAATAATAATTTTAAAATGCAATCATTTAAATCTATAAAATATATGATGAAAATGATTGAAATAATTTCATTATATTCTTGACATGTTTTTGTTATTTTTTACCCTTTTCTATTTGTTTAAACCCTTGTTAATCATTCTGGAAATCACCACGAGATCACTTATTTTAGAATATAGGAGTCAAGAAAGTTTCAAAAATAGTAAATTGGGAGTATAAATAGACCATAATTTTTATTACTAACTATATCCCATTATCTAGGAATATGGTAATATTATTATGAATTCTATAACATTTAATAAGATAATTTTTATTATAAAATATCATTAATGTGATTTTTTGAACTATTAATTTAATATTACAAAAAATTATTGTAATTGAATGCGAATATAAAAATTTTAAACAATCATAATAAATTATATTAATCTGTAAAATTTTTGGGTCACTATTACACATTTATAAGTTCAATTATGTTATACATTTTTTATATTAAAATTCTTTGATATTGATAATTTAATTAATAATAAATGCATTTATCCCTAATGATTTTATCATATTTTTCAATATAATAATATTTATTGAAATTCATTAAAAAAAATAAAAATGTATATATATAGAAAGATGTTTTTAGATAATGTCTGATGATCATTGAATAATTGTACGGAACGAAATTGATGATCTGAGAAAAAATGAGACTTCTTGAGTTGAAAAGTTTTTTTTATGCATCGTTGAAATAGTACACATCATGATCTGAAAAAAGTTATTAATAAAAGTTGTAGATCATGAATTCAATAAATGTGGTGGAAATTTTCTACACTATGTAATCACAATATGAAGTGTAATGTTTGGGATAGAAAAAATGTATAGTTTTGACCTATCATCAATTATTACTAGCTTTTATGACATGGGACCAACTGATGACCACTTTTTAACATGTCCTAAATGTAATAGAATTCCACTTAATCCACAAGAAATATTTTAAATAGGATTATTGTATAATGCTGTATTATTTCATTTAGTGGGCATCATTGTTGTGATATAGGGATGCTATAGTTTTGATTATTAAAATCTTATTTTCATTTCCTGCTTCCTCGAGGATATGATTAGGGAGTAGACCTTTTGAAAAGAAAATGCGATGAAAAAAGAATAATTTTTTTAGGTAATTCATTTTTATGCAACTCATTTAGTTATATTTCTATAACCATAAATTATCAAATATCTATGCTCTATCATTCATGGATGTTGCATGAACCATGATTGAGTGACACTTTCAATGCATTCACTAGTGAATAGTCCTCTCCCTGACCATTGGGGGAATTTCCACTATATTTAAATATGGTTAATAGTAATAAGGTAAAAAATACCCAATGTAACATGACCAATTTGATAAGGGAGAATGGGTGATTTTGGGGTTGACTACCATGATCGTTGTTTTGAACTAACATGGTTCAGAAACCAATCATTTATTTACCATTAATTATTTCCATTATAAATCATTATCCTAGATTTTCCATTTCTAGTCATGTTTTTCTATTTTCATAAATTCCAAAAAAAATCATTATATCATCTAATAATAAATTAATTTTTGTTTCTCTCAAAAAATATTTTTGGTTTTTATTATTATATTAATTTTTTCTCTACCCCTTTAAATATGGGTTTGAAATCAAATATGTATATCAAATAATACCCTATAGTTTAGTGGATTAACTGATTAACCTTTTCAATTTATATATTCTATATCCCTATGGGAATTAACAACACCACTGGGGTTATCAAATATTTGGTGTCTTTTTCAAGGATAAGAATGAAAAATCTACTTGTTGAATAATTTTGACAATATATTTTCCCATACATTTTTTACGGTTAGCCTATATTTTCTATTTTTTAGTTGTTTTTATTATTGTTGGCCACTCCATATATTTTTTTATAATTTTAGTGTGGTAGAGTGTAATGACTACCTAGGATAGGTTATCTTTCTAGGTAGATGTTATCTCCCAACAAATCAATAAATATAAAAATGATGAAAAATGAATCAAATAACCACCCTAAACCATAAACAAGAATAGAATACACAACACCACATAGCTTTAAGTAATAATTATATGAGGCGTATCACAAGAAAAAATGGATGAATAGTGAATCAGAGTTATATACCACTTCCTATATTTATATATATTCTTCCCATGATTCCCTAGATTATGTATGTTTGGAAAATGATGAAGCGGGTAACCATGCTATGGAACATGAATGGGTCGAAACAAACACCAGAGATCTTAATATAGTATTAATTCATCAAAAATAGAAATAATTAAAAGATTACTCAACTATTAAGATTCTACAATGAATCCTTGAAAAACTAGGAAACATCTAAGTAAAGAATATGTGGAGGATAAAGAGAGAATTTCCGCATTTATAAAAACATCTTTGGAAGATAGATGTTCTTTATAAGAAAAAGAAGAATAACTAGCTACACCATGTGATAAATATATATAAGAAAAAGAAGGAATAATAGAATAAATTAATAATCCACCTATGGATCCCAAAGATACCAATAAAAAATTTAAATCATTTATCGATCTTTTGAAAAGAAATAATTTTACCAAATCTCTAATGATGCTGGACTCTTGAAGGTAGTTTTCATAAAATTTAGACTCTGGTCACCACCATTGTGTTCCATAGAAATTTCAATGTGGGAATATGAATGGATCTTAGTTGATATCAAAGCTATAATTCGGTGAACATTAGATGGTTATCATTATGACACACAATAATATTTTATCCTTGGAATGGTTGTCCTAAATGACCATTAAAAAATATATTATTCTAAAAGGTAACTGGATTTTTATTAATTTCTAGAATTAAGGATTTTTTACATTTATATGATTTAATTTTACCTTATTCTTTGATTTTAATTCGCATTTTATTTTGGGAAATAATTACAATGCCATGAAATTTCACTGGATTATCTTTATTTTTAGGACCATGTACTGCACATGCATCAAGCAGATTACAAAAGGAATATAATGATGGAGGACCATTTCACATCATTAAAACCACTGATGTCATGAAGATCAAAGTGTACATGATGTAAAAATTATACACATTCTAAATTTGGTTGAGGAGAAAACAACATAAAAAATATTTAAGCATCAATTTCAATGTGTTTAAGTATTTAAATTTTTTAATTTTCAACATTATCCCTAAAATTAAATTTTTTATAGATTTACCTACCTATTTCTGGTACACACTTGATTCTTTTTATACTCATGTGAAATGGGTTATTTAAACATACTAAGAAATTTACCATTCCATAAAAATTATATTAAATTTTTGATAAATTTAAATAAGTAAAATGGGGAAGAGAGTTAGTTGGGATAATTAGTTATATTAGGAGCTGAAAAATCCTATTTTGGGGGAGCATGTTGATATTTGTAAATGAAGTTTTTTAGATATTTCTGGATTTAAAATTTTTATATTTTCATTTATTGATTTCATTATTCATATTAATTACCATTATTGGTCTTCCCAACCCTTTATCTCATTCCTGACACATCCAATAATTCAAATGTTTTCTATTGTCTTATAGTATATTTTTGTATAAAATATTCCATATTCTATTCCAGAAATTTCTTAACATCTAACAAATGTTATGAATGAAAAATCCCTTTTAATATGAGTAAGGAACCTTTTTTAATCATGTTATCCTTATAACCACATCTTATATATCCCTTCTAAGATAATATAAGACATGAACATTCTTTCTAGGATGTTTGATAGGTTAAAATCCAATTCTACCTATTCATTCCTTACTCTAAATAAATTTCATGATATTAAAATGAATAAGTGTAGGGGAATGATTTTCCATGGTGTATCTAGATATACTTAATTAGTGAAATTCTTATAGGGTATCATTCATTTTAATTTGGGGAGAGTACACATATTTTTCATTGTAATTCATAGTTCCCCACTGCTTATAAATAAATATTATATAAAAATATTTAAAAAGAATAAAAAAAGGTTGGTGTGATATGGGAAGGTAAAAACAAACCATTTTCCTGACCAATGATCTTTCCATTATATGTGGTTAGGTGGTCGGTTTGATATTTATATAAACCCTAATATTGAAATTAAATAATAATGAAAAGCAGAAAAATCAAGAGTGGTTGGTTTATTCATTGTTATAGGATTTTTATGGATCCCACTTTCTATTTTTAGGGGAAGAGATGTGTAACTCCCAAACCCAATATCCTCAGAGCTGATGCCTTATTATATTACATTTTTGTGATTACAAATAATGAAATCCCATATGATTTTTTTTGAAGTTTTTGAAACACAGATTACATATACTATACCCCTAATAAACATTGAAAGGTAATAAACTGAAACACATTCCATTGAATTTATAAAATGATAATTTAATGCGTCCATAAATATGTCAATGAAAAATATAATAGATATATAAATAAATGAGTCTAAATGAGGTAAATATTTAATAATTGGATTCCATTTTTTCCTAGGTACATGGTAAATTTACCATCATGAGCCTTCACATGATGTTTGATCATATTGGATAAAAACTAATCTATTTTTTCAACTAATCCATATCATGGGAGAAGTAATGAATTGAGGGGCTATCTATAACCCAGCCCCACCCATGTCGTAATGGTCTAAATAATTCCTCATATTTTTAATAATTGATTTAATTCATATAAATTGTGACTTATCAAATATCCATATTGAATAAAAGATATATATTTATCAATAATTCCCTGTTTACTCAAATGATTATCAAAGTCAACATGGTATGTAAAATATTATATAGTTTAGGAAATAATAATATGTATTACATAATAATAGAGATATTTTAGAAAACATTTATTTAACATAAAAATGATAATAAATAAATAGATTTTTTCATGAAAAAATTAATAATAAAAAAAGAAATGTGAGATTTCAAAGGTAACCCTTATACACATTTATGAAGAAAATAATCTTTTAACACAAAATAGTATCTCATACGAATTTGAAGCATTTGATTAATAACCCCCAAGAATGAGTAAAATTAAATGAATCATGGGAATACCTTAAAGATAAATTATTCATGATATAATATAACAAATGGGGTAGTAGATACACCACAGAAAATAAGTGCTTAATTAGACATTTATCTCATATATGTATACTGTGAGATAAAAATTCATTACCGGGAGTTCAAATTGTCATGTTGGTATTTATAGTTAGGAATAATAAAATTGTGTTAATTATTTACTCTAATCAGATCCTTTTTTAAGTTTATTATGACATTTAATTGAATTATTATAGTGTTTTTTAAAACCACATAAACAATTAATTTTATATAGGGTGTTTTGACCAAATTTGCCTCAAGTGTTAAAAATGAATTTTGCAGGTCGACTATGTTAAAAGTGTTACTAATATAAACAAATACAGAATAATAATAATTGAATAATTATCATAATTTTATATTATTTATACTTCCAAACCCAATTAGGAAAGATGGTTATGAAAAAAAACCAATGTTTCTATCCTGGAGAAGGTATGACACGTATGGGTAACATTCCTATTTTTCAATGGTCATTATAGAAAACAGTTAAATAACAGTATATATATATAAATAATGAAAAATTTATCATATATAAAATTTTATTTAAAAATATATACTATCATATAAAATTTATTTTATGTAAAAGGATTCACGTCGTGTGGTGGAGGCAATAGTCCATACGTCCACAAACAATGATATCACTTTTTTAGTGTGTGCAAAGGGTAATATAAAATGATATATTATATTTAAAAAATGTTTATTTTTTCATGTATATTATATAAATTTTAATTGTCTTATATTAATTTTATATGAACTATCCCTAATACATTTCATGTATAGCATGAATGAATCACATCTGTTTGAGGAGACGGTAGTCTACACATTTAATAACGATGTTATCGTATTCCCACAAAATGTAGTGCCTAAAGTTCTGTGATAAAAAATATATAAGAAAAAAATAAATTATAAATATCATATATATTATATAAGAATACTTTTTCTATCATAATTATAATCCATGATATGTGTTAATGGAAAAAATGAACAAGTCTGTTTTTTGATGTTATAGTTTGATGTGCCCAACAATAGAAAGTTCGTTACCCATTATATGGAAGTGTCTTAAAGTATAGGTATATAAATTAAATGAAAAAATATTAGTATATTTTGGATACATTGGTTATTATATTATTATTTAATAATAATATTTGATCGAGTGGATAATTAAAATGAAACAAATGATCTTGAGTGAGGGAGTTACATCTTCATTGGGTAATTCGTTTTCATTTTCTCAAGTGGGATACCTTGGATGGATTTATTAAAAAAAGAGGATTAAAGAACGATGTAATGGATGTTGGGAGATGTTTTATCCAATTCTTGTGGGATACAAAGGGAATTATATATGTGAACAAGGTTGTGGGACGAGTTCCTTTTTTATAGTGGAGGAGGAGTGGAAATCTTGTAAATTTTTTATAAGGGAATTCCAACCATGTTTTTCTTATGAATGTTTAACTGATATGGGAAAAATTTCTATTAATTTAAGAATAGGGTTGGTATATTTCTATTAAATAAATTTTGTAGAATTATATATGTGACTTTTTCCATTATGTTTATTGTTTAGTCCTATGTTAAGCTAATTTCTATCTTAATAGTTGTAATTAATTTTATTTACATTCAACCATTTTTTTGGTGAAAAATAATATTAAATTATTATAAAATATAAATTACTATGATTAAAAATATGGAATCCATATTTTAAAATTCATATAAACAAAGTTGCAGAAATTATATTAACATTAATCATGCAAACCAGAATCCAATAAGGGTTTTTAAAGATGTAATTTTAAAGGGTTTGATATGTCTTTATATCTGATTTCAAATAGAAATATTCTAAAATAACCTAAATTGGATTAAGTTATGTCTAATTAATATAATTTTAATTTAAAAAAATTTAAAATACAATTTATTTTTATAACTAAATTTTATGTAAAAGTAGTTTTAAATTCATATTTTACATTTATCACTCTTCATAGAAAAATGAAACTTCATAGAAAAATACATGAAATTTACCACAACATAATCTTCACATTTCTCTTGACCAATTTTTTTTTTGTTTTTCATATAAAAATCATAACAGTTTCAAAATATATATTTAATGTTAGAGGTCGTACAACTCCTTTTATAAAAATATATGTTTTCTAAGTGTAATATCTAGTTAATTATTATATTATTCATAATGAAAATATTGGATGAATTTAAAAAAATAGATTCAATATATAATATACCAATTTCATTGAAATCATTCACTAATATTAATTAATTAAACTTATTAAGATAAATCATCTTTTTTAAACATAAAAAACATTTCCATTATATTCCGTTTGTTCTCATATTCATTTCAAATATATTAATTAACAATATACTCATTTTATATTTTTGTAAACCATATATCTAAATAATATAGTTAATCATATGAATACCTACTAATTAAAAATCAAATTAATATCCAATCATTATAGTATTTTAATAAAAAACATTTTTTCGATAAATTCATTATTTATTATTAACGAGGATATTAATGAAAAACATTTTTGTGTTTAAATAAAGATAACATTAGTGGTGTTTTTAGATAATGTTAATTTTTTTGTCATGTATAGCATAATACTTACTCTATGTTATGTATAAAAAAAATCTAGGAACAAAATTATATTTATTCAATAAGAAAATATTTTAATGTATTGGGGTGTAACATTATACCCAAATTTATTAAATTGCATCATCCCAATTTAAACATGATCTCAGTAATCTAGGATTAAAAATTTGATATTAAAATTTTAAAAAAAACACATCATAAACACTTTTAATATAAATATTCTCTATAAAGGGAAAATGGATTTACAGTGGTCACGTAATAATGTTTTAATGTATGAGAATATATTTTTTAAATTGAATCCTAGATATCGAATAAAATTTTAACAATCATGTTCTTATGGAGAGTGATAGAAAACATGTTTGACTAAATGTTTTATCACAATTCCATAAACAAGTATTATAAAAAATGTAACAGATATCATTAAAAATGATTATACTAGATTTTTTTTATCCCAAGAACATTTTTTCTATAGTTGAATAATTATCTCACACAATAAGAATATAAGAAAATATATGTTTATTTAAAAAAATTTCGTTTGATTACACTTTGGACTATTTATGATTCATCTATTAGCACATGATTCTTCATATAGTTAACTAATATATTAATATCTGTAATTTTATTCTACGATCGACTTGATCCATTTAATAAATGGTCAAATTTTTTAAATGGTTATGATTTAAAACTTTTAAAAATATGGTATTTGAATATCCAAAATGAACTTATCATGATCTGTCAATTAATATAAAGTATCTCTTTAATAATCACATATCGAATATTTGAACACATTCATCATGTATTCTCTTAATGTAAGAGAGTACTTTAAATAAACACAAATCATTATTAAGGACATGTATTCTTACTTATTCCTCAAGTAAAACATGTGTTATTTGATATATTCATTAATCAAAAGGTGTTACAAACTCTATGAATAATAGCATAAAAAACATGGGCAAATGTTAATTAATTAGTTCAATGGGTGTCAAAACTAGTTAAAAGAAAACATTTCCTTATCCAAACAAAATTATCATAAAATTGAAAGTATATTAAGACATAACATTCCCTCAACCCTTTTTTTCATTAAGTTAATATTACTATTGAATCACTTGTCCTAGTAGAATTCAGTATATGAACACAAATATTTAATGGAAACACGTTATATTCAAATACTTATATATTTAATAACATCTTAAATAGATAATCTTACAACATATTCCTTGAACCCAAGTACACAATAAAAGTAATAATTTCACTTCAGTTGTGTCAATATAATAAGCTTGATCTTCTACCTTTTGGCTCCTTTATGGTAGATCCCATTGACACAAGGGTAATTTGTTTTCTTTGTTCCCTAAATCCTTACAATTTTAAAACTGAATAGTAGTGTTTTTAACTTCCTGGTGATTCATTATTCCGGGTGAACCATTTCTATGAACATACATCAATCTCCAAATCCATTCATGAATTTACAAAGGTGATTCCTTCCATAGTTGTCACTTATCTAAAAATCATTCTTTAACTTCTTCCCATTATCTATAATTTTCTCTCCAATTATATTTATCTGTTACTTCAATTTTAATAAATAAGGCTAGGATAATTATTCACTATCATAATAGCATATAATAAAATTCATCATATAAAAAGAGGGTTAAGTAACTAGTTACCGTTAGAGACTAGGGTTGTGTCCATCAATGAATTAAACAATATTTCACACTATGTTGTGTGTGGAAATTGTATCATACCTTTTTGACCATGTAAATTTAACTTCATACTCCACAAAAATTTATTCCTCCTTTTTATTTAAACTAAATTACTTTTTATTCATCTCATTTTTTGACCATAATGAAATTATTTATAGAATAATTTCCCATTAAATGTTCTCAATTATATTAATTACATTTATTATTCCTTCCTAGTATTCTGGATCAACGTCCACTAATGATCATCATCGTCAATGAAGAAATACACTGCAATTGTAACATTTTCATTTTCACCATATCCCAATGCAATAAATATCATTTCTATAGACATAATTCATTACTCAGCCACAATTAAATCAATATTACCACAATATTATGAGGGTTTATGTTATATAATGTAATGTAACATATGGGATTCTCTCTATGGAATATATTTTTCCATTCAGGAAATGTAAATTTTACTAAACTTGGTATGTTTTCCTAATATGTCAATAGTTTTATCAATTGTAATACATTTTTTATTTTTTTTACTCAATTTGGAAATCTATAAATTGTCCATGAATATTGATACCATTCGTCAATCTCGGTGTAATTTCTGAAAATTGCTTCTTACTTTATTTCATTTAATATTATGAATATTGAATAAATTCTAATATGTCCTAAAACATATCATAAAATTAAATGTTTATGTGTAGCTAATCTCAAAATCCTAAAAATGGTTTATTTTGGGGAAAATTATCTTTTAAATACCAAATAATGATTTGGAGAGAGAATTCGAAATTTCTAATGAGTATCACCCTTCAATCATGGAGCTCAATAAGGTCTATTTTCGTACAATAGGTTACAATGACTCAAGCATGAGAAAACTGTTTTGAGTTTTTATGCCTAGGTACATCTATTCTAGTACCACATCCACTGATATTATCCCAAAAGAGATGTATTGATAGTAATAACCACATAATCTATTCCTTTCCAAAAATCTATGAGGTTATTATATAAATATCTTCAATGTATATATAATGGTTATGTTTCTAATGATGTTTATTCCTGTTTGATCACAAAAATATTTATAACAAAGTGCATCATAAAGGAATACCTAGGTCATTCTCTTGAAGAGATATTAGGTTGAATCAATAATTAATTATAATTCACATGTAATTTTTATATTTTTTCATCTATAGATTAAAAAATATTTAAATGTAGATTGATAATTCAATAAAAATTTTAAACATGAAAATGCAATGAAAATACAATGAATACAAACATAATGAGGTTAAAAAATGTAAATATTCCTAAGAGAATCACCCATATTGAACCATTGTCATCTTATTATTAGGTTTGAATTTATAAAATGAATAGAGTTCATCATATGTGTGAATATTATTCTATTCAAATGGTTTTGAATATATGATTATATCAACAATCATTGAGGGACCTCGCATCTACATCATTGGACAAGGGAAAATATTTCAGAAGTGATAGTTAAACCTTGGTTGGAAAGTGGAGCACAATGGATACATTCCTTATAATATAACCCTTGGTATAACTATACATATATAAGAAATGTTAAAAATGATAGCTCAAGGAATTGGGTTCATCACTAGATTACTCACTGAGGAACATCCTTAGGTTAGCTACGCATGATAATTAGAATAAGATTTTACAGTGGATATGGTCAGGGTGGAAAACAATAGATGGACAATTTGATAGAATGAGAGAAATAAGGAAACAAATATATTATAAATTATTAATACTATTAAAATTTTAACTAAAATAGAAAACTATAGAAAATTTCAAACATATGAAACCCCATGTTGTTAAACCCATGAAACAAAGAAGAAAACCTCTTTTATATGCAAAAGAGTATACATTTTTGGCACAAAAGTCATCCTCAAAATTGTCCCACATGTTAACAAAAGTAAATGAAATAATTTTCTAAAGTGGTATTATTGGAAGTTTTTTTTTCAAAATTTATTCTATCAACATACAAAATTTTAGATTCATTAGAATTGTAGGGATAAAGATATAGTACATTTACTCTAGGAAACTATTATGGATAGGTGACTTTTCGTATTTAAATTCTAATTAATTACTATGTATTAATTTCTATGATAATAAAATAATAAAGAAAAATACACATTCAAAAATTTCTTCTTAAAATTGTACCCTAAATCTATGTTGAATTTTATCTCATTTTGTTTAGGTATTTATTAGATATCGACCCAATAATAAAAATCTCTTGATCAGTGAAAAGTTTCCAAGGATGGAATTATGAGCCAGAATTTGGCCTTCAAATGGTGCATATAACATTGGGTACTGAATGAAAATATTTATCACAAAATGTATAGAAAACTAAAAATAATTATACTTCAATATGGATTGGTGAATAAAATGTTAGGGATGAAATGCAGAATAAGAAAACAGTGAAAATAAAAAAGGAAATTATTTTTAGTTTAGCTCAAAAATGCATCTAAAACAAAAAAATGAGACAAATTACTTTTATATAACACATTGTTTGGACTAAAAATTTAAATTAAGAATAATATAAATTAAAATACTTACACTTTCAATTCCCCAACACATAAATACGTCCCTCCTTGGAAATCATATTATACAATGGTCAAAACAATCTTCTCAAATCATAAATGAAAAAATAGATCAACTATCATGTTAATGGAAATATAATACGTACTCTTTAGATAAAAAAATTAATAACTCCTAAAAAATCCTAATAATACATTCAATTTTATGTTAATCCTCACATTAATATTGTACCTACCTCTACAGAAAAATATTTCTCTCTTCACAAATTTTTTTATGTAGATTTTTTTCCATTATTAGGAACATTTATGTTTTAAATAGGATTGTAATCCTCAAAGTGTCTCAACTTTATAGAGTCAAAAATGTGTCAATCATGAGAAATTTTTCATGGGTTATCCTAAAGCTGAGGTTTTTATATTTGAAATGTAAAAAAACTAAGCTAAAATGAGGTGAGTTAATCTATAAAGTGATGTAAATATAAGAAAATATTTTTTCTAAAGAATGGTTTACTACTCACCTAGATCATGAATAAATGACCTCTAGACAACTCTTTTATTATTAGGTATGTTTAAACAAGAAAAATTTTAGCATCAATTATAAATTTCTTCCATCTTTTCCCTAATTATATCATTTTTTCCTCATAAATGTATATCTAGATTTCTCTTTAGAATAATGTTTCTGATGAAAAGAGATGAATTTTTGGATATTCAAACATTATTGAACAACCATCATATTAGTGTAATTATATTTTTTTTCATCCATCCATCTCATGATCCTGAAATATCTTCCACAAAATATCAATAAATATGGAAATAATTTTAATTGATCTGAAAAAAATTATTGAAAAATAACAAATACATATCATCGTCTCACACCCACACACTTGAGTTAAATAATAATTATTAATTTAACTTTTAGACCATGTTAGAAAGGGATTAATGGATTGTAATTTTTCTACCTAATAAGGTATTTCATAGCTACTACGGGCTTAAAATTTAGAAGAAAAGGTAGGTCAAACATGATATCCAATACATAAATGGATTTCAATGTCGTACTTCAATCATACATATTAAATTACATGAACACTAATAGATTTTAAAAATATAAAAGAAAAATTTTATAGATCCGAAAACATGTATCAATATTCTCATAAAAAATATAAATTAATTAAAATTCGAAATAGGTTTATAAACCTCCCATGTTGTTCAAGATTTTAAATTTGGAATATACATGGGCACATATGATTCACAATCAATAAAAATTCTTCTGTTTAAAAGATTATATATCAAGAAAAAATCATTCAACAAACATTTAATGAGTAAAATACAAAAATCAAGAAATGTTTTGAAAAACAACAAGATGGGGAGAATTATCAAAAGAATTCGATTCAGCTCAAGACACATAAAACACAATAAAAAAATGAAACCACTAAAAATTTAGAAAAATAAACAAAATATAGAATCACACACAAAATTACTAAAATATGATTAAATCCCTCCCCAAAATAGGTTCCATTGACAACCCTATTTTTTATCTCTTATCAGATCAAGAGACTTTTTCACAAAGAATTTGAATTGGGCAGCAAACAAAATATAGAAATGGAAAGACACATCCTAGTTTATTTTTCATTGGAATACTTTATTTAAGATCTTAATTGCTACCACATTAAAAAAACAAGAATAAAATGATAAAAACATTAGAAAAATGAATAAAATGAATGAAAAAGGGGACATAAAAGGTACAATTCTTGGTTTTATCCCCAAGAGGGTTCTCAGTTTAACTAACCCTTGGTAGGTAGTTGTATGGGATTATCCCCAATTCGAAATAAAATGAGGTTTCATTGAGATAAACCACCACATGTCACTTTTTAAAGTATCCACGAGTAAAAATTTCTTGAGAACCCAAAATAATATAAGAAATTTACAAAATCCCAGGAAAGAAGAATGATAGAAATTCATTTCAAGTTTGTAGTGGAATATAAGATATAGGTTTTACCTATTGAGATCTATGGTTTACTTCTCCATATGGTGTGAATGTTATTTTAAGAGAAAGAGGAACATCAAATTATATTCTATATATTCTTCTTCAATCACCCCCTTATGGGTAGTCTCTTTCTTAAAATACAAGTCCTTATTAATTTTTTATGTATTAGAAAATTAATTAAAATATAAGTGTGAAAAAAATAATCTTGAATATGATTATAACATGATGAATCAATAAATAAATAATCCCTTTTATGTATGTCGTCTTGAAAATGGATCTCTTCTGGTTGAACCATTGAAAAATCAATATCATCAAGTGAATCTTATTTATCTTATTCTAAAGAAATAGATAGGTTAAAAGGTGATAATTTTACAATTTCAATATTGGCGAGATCAAGTTATAGGTTATCATCATCAAATTTATTCCAAAATTCTTCCAAAAGCTGTTGATCTGTCATAAGTGAATCTGCTTGAATGTGTAAATTTGGGACCTCCTCCCGAAATTTTTTAGTGTGGAGGGATGTAATTAATTCCATTATTATCTATGTCTCACCAGAAACAATATCATTAACAGAAAAATTATTATTTAAATATCTTCCACAACATGTTTGGATTCAGGTTCTAGTTTGGGTTTGTGTTGTTGCATCATTGAACGAATATATTCTTCATCTCTTTCAGATTGTCTCTTCAGTTTTTGTATTATTTCATTAATTTCAAAAATATGATATTTTTAAATTTCCTCATATAGTTGATATTTTCTATTCAATTAATATAAATTTTAATTTAAAGACATCACTATTTTTTATTTCTGATATTTTGTGTCTTTTAGGGAAAAAAGAAAATTATTTTCAAATTTTGAATAAAAATAAATAGCGAGAAACACTTGGATTCCAATGAATAGTTTCAATTTGATTAACCATCATCTTTAATCCTCTAAAAAATATTGATAACTATGTAAAACACATTGGATGACCTAGGTTGTTCTTTTTAGGAGCTATTATGGCCAATAAATAAATAATTCTAATTCACTTATTTTTATTTTTATATTTTTTCATTTATTAAATTAAACTAACATTAATTGTTTTTGATAATCCAGTGAGAAAATAAATATGCACATGAAATTAAAACCCAATGAATGAAAACATAATAAATTTATAAGAAATGAAATATTCCCAAGAGAATCACCCATATTGAAGTTCTTCATCTTATAATTAGTTTTAAATTTACGTAATATACACACTCAATCATATGAGTTTTCTTCCACTTCTGTATATGGTTTTTAATATATGGTGTTCTCAACTATCTTTGAGAGAACACACATACACATGCTTGATTGAGGGAAAATATGACATGTGTGAATGTTAAACCTTGGGTGGTTTGTGGTGGCACAATGGCGTATAAACCACTAAGATCCCCCTCCGTCTAAGTCTATGTAAACAAGAACATTAAAAATAATACCACAAATTATTAGGCTCATCACTATATTACTGGAATGGGATCATCCCCTCATTAGGTACTCATGATCAAGAGCATGATATTTCACACTAGATAATGTATGTATAAAAACATAATAGATGAAAGTATATGATAGAATGAGAGGAAGAAGAAGAATAAATAATAATAAAAAATGAATAATACTATTAAAATATAAATGAAACCAAAAAACTATATAAAATTTCCAATAAAGGATAACCCTATGTTTCCAACCCCTTTAAATGAAAAAAACAATCTTTTATTGGAAAAATAGGTGAAATTGTTTGCTCTAAAATCACCCTCTGAAATGTTTCCTCAATATAAACTAATTTATTGACCAAATTTACTAAATTGTTCTTTGTGAATGTTGTTATTATATCTCTATACTATTGAAAAAAACTTTTTTCTATATTGGAAAAGTTTGTTGAGAGATATAATACATTTACACCATGAATTTATTCTAGATAGGTGACTATCCTTATTCCATTTCATTGAAATTCCTACACATTAATAGCCTTGACAATGAAATAATATTGTTAATCCACCTTAATTAATGATATACCTCTGAATTTACCCTATTTCCAAGTTTAATGTAATCTCATTTGGTTGATCCTTTTATTATATATCTTCCAAATAAAACAATTCTCTAGATCCATGTATAGTTTTTGAGGATGGACTAGTGAGCCAGATTTGGGTGCTTAAATGGTGGATATATCTTTGGTTCATAATAGATAACATAAACCATAACATTTATATTAAGCTAAAATATGATACATTTTAAAATAGGATTATTTAGTAAAATTTAATGTCCAAAATATATAATAAAAAATGTATACATAAAAAATAATCTATTTTTTTGCAATGAATCTCAAAAAGGAAAATACAAACACAAAATGTGGAAAATTACATTGAAAAAACAGTTTTGTGGTATTAAAAACATTGTATTTAAAAATAAAATAACATAAAATATTCATAATATATATTCCCAAATCAATGTTTTCCAAATCCAATTTCCAATGATGTAGCTAAATTTCCTTTCAAACCAAATGTAATGCCCCGACCTCATAGCTGGTGAATTATTTTATTACATTAGCATGATTACAAGGAAAAAAACTGGGACGGTTTATTATTTTAAATATATGATACCCATATTATATTGGAAAAAAAATAAAACATGATACATAATAAAATGAACCGAACAACCACTTTGAAATCATATTCAAATATTTATTCTTCATAACATGGTCAAAGGAAACATTATAAGGGTGTGCTAAAATTGTCAATATGTGTATGCAAATTAGAATTAATAATCAATTTATGTGAATAGTTAACATGGAAAGGTATTACAATGAAACACATTCTAGTTAATTATTGGAATCCATGTTTTCTAGGTACTTTTTGCCTTTATATCCATGTCCTTTTATAAACAGGTTTAGCATATTTTGCAAAGACCCATCTAATTTCCCCACGTGATTCGTCTCACTAAACTATAGATGCATCAAGGATTTATCAATAACTATGCATCACTCATGTCGTACATGCCCAAATTTTTACTCATATATACCTATTAATCAATTAAATTTATGTAAAATGCGCCTTATCAATTATTCATATTGAATAAAATATACATATTAATCAACAACACCCTAGTTAATCAAATGACTGTCAATGTGAACATTATATGTAAAATGGGATTAAGTCTTGGAAATAATAATATCCATTTCATGAGAATATGGATATTTAATAAAATTTTAATGTACTATAAAATTTATTATATATAACATGATTTTTCATAGAATATTTTAATGATAAAAAAAGGTGAGATTACAAAGGTAATTATTAAATACATTCATGAGGAAAGTAATCTTAAAACACTTCACTGTGTCCCATACCACTTTGAAGCATTTAAATCATAATCCCATTAGAGGATTAATATTAAATTATAGTTTTTATCCCATGAAGATAAATGATTCGTGATATAATGTATACATAGGGCAAGTAGATACTCTAGAAAAAATATGTATGAGGTGAATATGACATTTATCTCGTAGATGTAAAAAGTGAGATAAAAATCTATTACCTTGAGTGTGACATGCACATGTGTCATATTACACCTAAATATTAAACATATTTTAATTAATTACCTTATTTAGACCCTTTTTCATGTTCATTATTATTTTACATCACTTGTTCCAATGTTGTGTATAACTGCATAAAAAATATATTTTATGTATTTTGTTTTGACCCAATTGAGTACATAAATAAAAAATAGATTTGGTATGTCAACAATATTCAAAGGGTACATTATATAAACATATATATAATAATAATTGTGAAATTATTATCAAATTTATATATCAATTATACTTTTATAACAAATCACTAATTAGGTTTATGACAAATGAACAAACATCACAATCATGGAGACGGTTTGGCCGGATGTACGCGTGAGTAACATTCCCATTTTAAAATGATCATTTTTGAAATAAGGTAAATAACATTATATATATACATAATTATAATTATATAATATATACCATTTTATTTAATCATATACACACACACATATATATATATATATATAATTATTTTCATGTTAAAGTATTCACATGAAGCATAGGAGGAGGTAGTCCACGTGTCCACGAACATCGTTATCTTTTTTTTAGTGTGTGAAGAGGGAAATAGAGAAAATTAATTATTATAATAAAATAAATATAATTATGTCATGAATATAAGATATATTTTCTTTATTTCATGTATTTTTAATTAGAACCATCTTTAATACATTCCATGTATAGGGTGATTGAATCACATCAATTTCAGGAGGTGGTTGTCCACTCTTTCACAAACGATGCTATCGTACTCCCACAAAATTGAACAAATAAAATATTGTGGTAAAAAATAATTAAAATATAATGAATACAATAAAAATATAATATATATCATATAAAAACATTATGTTGATAATAATTTCTAACTATGATAGGTGGTAAATGAAAATGAACAACGTTGTTTCATGAGGTGGTACTTCACCATACACAAGAATGATAATTACGTTACCCATTATATGGATATTTGTGTAAGTGTCGGTAGAAATATTATGATAACAATATATCTATATATTTATAATATTTTGGTTATTATATAATCCTTTAATATGAATATTTTAGGAGTGTGGAAGGAAAATAAAACAAATAGCTTGAGAAGGATATTACTTATTAATTGGATAACCCATTTTTAGATTCTACCATAAGGATTATGTGAATGGATTTATGCCCAAAGGGTGGATTATAGGGTGACTATAGGGATTATATGGGACTATTTGAGTATATATTGTGAGATAAAAATGGTTTTAGAGTTTTGAATTTGGGGGAGGGTTGAGTGTCTTTTTATAACGGAGGGGAAGTGGCATTCATGTAATTTTTTGAATAGGGAAATGCACCCATGTTTTCCTATAACTAGTTGATTAAATTATTTCCAAAGTCTAATACAAGGTGGGATATGGTTGAAATATTTCAAGACAATATATTTTATCAAAATTTTCTATATGGTTTTTTCTAATATGTTTATGGTATATTTTATATTAATATAAATTTTCCTCTTAATCATTTTACATAATTTTAATAACATTCACAAATATATTTTGTCAAAAAATAATTTTAATTAAAAATAAAATATAAATATTTCTACTTCAAAATATGGAATCCATTTTTCAAAGATCAAATAACATATGTTCCATAAATTAATTTAAAATTAATCCTATAGACGGGACAACAATGTGGGTAATAAAAGTTAAAATGTTCAAATGCTTGCAGTGTTATTATATCCAATTTCAAAGTGAAATTGATCCCAATATCATATATTTCTTAAACATATTTATAATTTAGAAAATGACACTTTAAATCAAATTTAAAATATTATTTATCCTTATAAACAAATTAAATGAAAATATTGAATTAAAATTCAGAATTTTTTTAATATTCATCAAAAAATGAAACATCACATAAAAATAACAAAAATGCACCAAAACATGATTTTGAAATTTATATTTAAAAACTGATTTTTATTTTAAATATTAAATTTAAACGTATATCAAAATAATCATTTTTATTTTGTGCACCATTAAATTTTGGTAAAACTACTTCTTTAAAATGATAGGGTTCAATTTATAGAATTGGATTTGTTCTTATCTTATGTATATCAAATGTATTGGGTAAATTTAATTTATACAAATTTTAATATATAATATCTAAATTTCGTTAAATTCATCCACTAATTGTAATTAATTTAACAGATTAAGATAAATCATTTTTTGTTATCATAAAAATGTATCCTTTATATTAAATTTGGTATTATATTCATTTCTAAAATATTGATTACCAATGCGTTAATTTTATATTTTTGTAAACCATATATTTTCAAACTCATGATAATATTTTTAATAAAATATAATTCAATATTTAATTTATATATTCTTATAAATATATTTTAGTAATATTTTGTTTTTGGTAAAACATGGTCTTACATGTTACGTGGGAGATCAAGGAAAGTCATTGTTTTGTGTAATGTAAGCTAACCTCAATGTTCTATATATATCATGATAATCCTTTTTTCACGTGAAAGATCAGTTTATGTTTTTTCTTATAAAAATAAAGAAAGGAACAAAATTAAATTCATTCTAAAATTAAAATATCACAATGTCTAGGGTTATTACAAGATAGGTGAAATCTATAGAGGGAGATGATATGCATATTAATAATCAATAGAAAAATGAATATGGATGAATGAAAGGTTTTTGATACATCCAAATAGGAAATGTAAAATACATAGTTTATTTATATTAGTTGAAAAAATGTTGAAGTAAAATAGATAAAAATATAATTCCATCAAAAGATGGTTTTCCATAATTTATAATGATTGTGGAACATTTTTGTAGAAATCATAGGAACCGGCAAAAAATGATACATCCAGAGATGAAACTTTTACTTCACACATCATGTAATTGGTACACAATATAAAAATATTAAATTAAGGATTAAAATATATAGTTTATGAATACAATACACATGGTGAAACATTTATGCATCGTGTAATCACTACACAACGTGTAATGATTGGAACGAGCCAAAAATATGGATAGATTTGATGTATCTTTTTTTACCAGGATTATGACACATGAACCCCATATGAAAACTTTTTTACCCATATTAAATTAATTTTAAAAATAAATGGGATATTTTAAATTATATAAACAATAGTTTTATCCAATGCTATATTATCTCAGTTAGGAGCCGATGTCACTGGGATCAAGGACTTCTTCTGCTCTGATGATTAAAATAGTATTTTACTTTTTTTACCACATAAAGGATAGAATAAAGGGTATAACTTGTTTAATGATAATTTAATGAGTGGAGAATTATTTTTGAGGTATTTTATTTTTTTATTCAATTCTTTTTGGTATTTTTCTACAAATATAAGTTCTCAAATATATTTTCTCTATCATTTATGACCAATATGTTATCAGTGAGAGAGTGATACTCTCAACCTATTGACTTGTGAAGGGTACTCACCCTGAACACTAGGTAAAATTAACACTATCTTTAAATATTTATCTGAGATACTAGGTTAAAAAAACATGAAGTAACATTAGCACTGAGAAAAATTAAACATCAATGATCATGGGATTTTTTACCATGACCAGTGGATTCAGCTAACTTAGTTCTCACACCTATGATTTTTTCCCATTATATTTTTTTAATAATAAATAATGAATCTATGTTTTCAATTACCTTTCATTTCTTTATAATTTCAAAAACTGAAAATCATTCATTTAATCTTGTTTATATAATTTATTTTTGTAATATTTCAAAAAATTAGGTTTGGTTTACTTTATTAAAGTAATATTTTATCCAACCTTGTCTCTATGGGTTCAACCTCACACACTAAAATCATATATTACCATGTAGTTTAGTGGTTTGTTAGATTTATGATTCAAATTTATAAATTTGGGCAACCTAAGGGAATTAACAATTTCACTGGTGATATCACTCAACTAGACAATATTAATTTTGTTGTTTTTAAAATGATTTCCTTGATTTTTCTACTACTTGCACAAGAACTGTGTTTGCATTCCTCAAAAAGTTAATGTAATTATTTAGTCACAGAAAAATTAAATATATATTAATATTATAAAAATAATTTTTATTTTCAATTATCATTTATAACAAAAAACTCTTTCTTTTCCTATGTCAATAATTTAGAGATATTAAAACCAAGGTAATAACAATTTGTTTTAATTTATTAATTAAAATTTTATTGTTGTAATTATCATTGAAATATTGAAAGGAAATGAAACATTATTTAAGATTGTTTTTCATTGGGTCAAAACAGTAATATAGTATATTATATGAAATCATTCGGAATATTTTTATGCCCTATCATATCGTTTTTAACCTTAATTTTCTAATTTACTCTTTATATGGCTACAAATATTTACAACAATTAAAAAAAGAAACATATGTAAAATATAGAATGCATAATTTTAAATATATATTCCAATTTTATAATTCATTTTATCTAATTAGAAGAAATTAATTTAATATTAAAATTTACCATGCAATGGAAAACAGTTTTTAAAAAAAGTGTTTTGAATCCTGAAAATGAAAATATTAGAAAATAGATATGTAACGCCCTGACCCCAGTTACCCAGAGTCAGTGCATTATTAACTAACATTGGCATGATCACAAAAGATCAAGTCTCGAAAGACCGATTAGTTTAGTAGCTTTGGAAACACTAGATACATTCATAAATGTTACATTAAATCATACAGTGAACACTACAATAACACAGTCTCCATTTTCCACACTCATATCCCCTTCACACTATCCCTGCAGGTCATTCCAAAAATACTTCTTCACATCCTGGAAAAAATTAAAACATTAAATGGGGTGAGCTCAGATGCTCAGTAAGGATAACAATATAGCGGAAGCATTCATAAATAAACATTAACATTTAAGGAAATTTATAACTAAAACAAAAGACTTTTAAACTTGAACATTAGCATAATATGGCAAAAGTAAAATGATATAATTCCATTTACTTATTCACATGAATAATATATTGGTCGAATAATCACATGCAATATAAATAACCACTTTCATAATGATGGAATACATAATGACAGACTATCATAACCACGTAGCCAAGGACTCATGAGAAGACTACAAATAAGATTTTTTCAAAGCCTTGTGCCAAGACACTAGTTTGTCTCATGAGACCTACGGATACATCGAAGGGCTATTGAGGGCTCCACCCATCACTTATTAATTCCAATTAATTCCTTATATAAAAAGGATTAAAAATATCATAAACCATAACATAATAGTATCACATAAAAAATGCATAAAGGAAACATAACATTTCCACATTTCAATCACAAGATATCAATACAACACATTGATATAATAAAAACATTATCAAAACCATTTTCAATACCAAAATAAAAGAAAAGTAAAACATGGTATTTATTTTTCTTTTAAAAAAAGTTGTGGCTTGTAGAGGAAGCTGAAACTCAGATAATGGTCATGGTGGTGGAGAAGTCCTTGTATCCGCATACGTAAGACAAAACATTACTTTTGTAGTTTATTAAAAATGCTTCTTATAAAAAGATTCTTTTGAATAAAACTAAAAGTCAAAGGGGTTTATACACCGTATAAAGAAAATTTGTGTATAAAAAAATTATTCCTCAATAAAAGGAGATTGAGACAAAGTCCCTTACAAAGATAATTTTTTAATAAAATAGATCTATTATGTGTATTCACTATAAGTACACATATATAAAGTAGAAATACAAGATAGGACATAATAATATCATGACATAATTTTAAAGTAGGAGAGTAACCCAACGAATGGAAATTGGATTAAGATATTCTCTTACCTCGTGTCCGACTTGACTCGACCATTATTTAACATCCTTAATAATAAAATAGAGTTAATTTATAATTTCTTAAGAAAATTTTTCAATTTTATTATTACTTTTATATCACTTATTACCATGTTATGAACATAATGTAATTATTTATGTTAATAACGGTCGTTTTGTCAATCATTGGTACATGAGTCAAAAATAAACTTCTTATAATTACCAGTTGTTCATGTGGTAAAATATCTATTATATAAATAATTATATTCATGATGTAGATATCATATATATCATATATATCCAGTATATACTTTCCTTTATAATATTACATAACATTTAGAGGTAAGAAATGAAATGCACCGTTCATGGAGACGGTAAGCCGTACGTACGCATGAGCACTACATTCATTTCTATTTCTTATTTAATGGAATGAAATCATAATTATATAGAGTTATATTATAATTCCAGTATAATATCATATATAATATCATTTACTCCATCCTTTTTACATCCCACATATGTCATTAACGATTCCAATCACTTTGAGGGGGTGTTTGTTCGCACTTCCTAAAATGAAATTATCGCGTTTACCCATAATGGAAATCATAAATGTATGCCATAAATTAAAAATACAGAATAATAATGAAAAGACAAATATAATATATATCATATATAAAAATAGTTTCATCATAATGGCCACCATGAGAGGTGTTATAATAATATTTAACAATCATCGTTTATTGAGGCAGTAATTCGCCACCCACAGAAATAGTATGTTCTTTAACCATTAGACGAAGGTGTGTGTAAGTGTAAATAAAATCCATCTCATAAAAACATCCAAGTGTATTTACGATACTGTTTTTGTTACAAATTAATGTAATAAAAAGAGTTTAGGGGGTTGGATAAGAAAAATAAAACAAAACAACATAAGAGAAGACATTACCTTTAAAATCGGGTAACTCTTTTTGATTTGAGCCAAAGGCTTCCTTGGGAAGAATTCATCCCAAAGTGAGGCTTCTAGGAGTAAGAGAGGAATGTTGGGAGATTATTTGGGTAGAGGATGGCAAATCCAAATGGCTTGGATTGTGTGAATAAGGTGGTAGTGGTGGGGGCCTTTTATAAGAGGAGAGGAGGTGCACTCTTGGAATGTCATCAAATGTTACTTTATTATATAATGAGTTTCGGATTTTAAAGGTCCCACACTTATATATTTCTAGGATAAGGTGATAAGGGTTCGAAATAGATTCATCCAATAGGTTTTTGTCAAGTGTATGTTTTAGATTTTACATTATCTATTCATTTTATTTAAATCGTTAATTAATGAGGTAATCGCTGCATCATCATGGTGTCATAAAAAAATTTATTTATTTAATTTGTAAAATTTAAAAAAAAATCATGATATAGGAAATAAATTTATATTTCTAATAAATATTCATAGAAAAAAATTTATCTTATATAACCCCATTTAATAATTGTTTTAGTAAAAAAACACATGTTTGTGACAATTTTATTTTTACTTTATATAAAAAGTTATTAATGTCATTTTCTTACCCAAGTGGCTCCATGCGGTCCCCAAGATGAGTCATGGATTGTCTTGGACGGTCATGACTCATCCAATAAAGTTAGTACAAGTTTAACGGTATTTTCATATTTTTAAAATATCATTTTTACCTTAAATTTCACTAATTACCTTTAATCGTGATTAATTAAACTTAAAAGTTACTATTCACCAAAAAATTATTTTAATCTCATTGAACCACATTTTACTTCCTAATGAAAACCATGTATGTCAGATTTTTAAAAATCAAATCAGAAAAGTGGTAATGTTTCATTTAAACGAAAAAAAGTTTTTTAACTTCCACATAGTAGTTTCACTATTCATCAAAAATTGAAGTTTTTCAGAACAATGACTAAATTTCACCCTAAGCTATAATTGATATTCAGAATTCAAAAATTATGTCTATTTTACAAAATTACAAACATATAAGTTTCATTAATTAGTTCCCACTGTGACAACAAATATCTTGTTTTTAAGAAACAATATATATCAAAATATTGACAATTGTTTATATCCAATTTCAAAGTGAAATTAATTCTAATCACCACAATTGGATAAAATGGTAAAAATATATTCTAATTATACTTTAAAACCACCAAATATTATAATTTATCACTATAAATTATTTCAATTAAAAAAGTTGTTTTCAAGTACATTCATTATTCATAAAAAATGGAAGTTCTCAGAAAAATACAAAAATTCAACATAGGTTCATTTCGATATTTCAAATAAAAAAATGATGTCCATTTTGAAATATAAAATTTATATAATTTCAAAAAGTATGTATTAATATTCATAATGGCTATTATGGTTGGTCGCGGTGTGTTAGAATCTTGAACTTGTGTACAATGCAAGTTATTGCATTATTGAAAGAGAAGAATATCGTGGAAGCTCGGGGTGTTACATTCTCCCCTCCTTCAATAAATTGTGTCCTCGCAATTTGAAAAAATTACTTTGAAAATAAAAGGTTGAAAATAGAAAATACCTTTGTGGAAAACCCACATCAGAAATAAGGATAATAAAAATATAACCTTAAAATAAAGAAAGAGAGGTACAAAGGTCACCCGAGATAGCCCATACTAGGATTATATGAAAATATGGATACGGAGGAAAAAAACCATCATGGTATAATTGAGAGTTGTAGAAAACAGGATTAGGAGAAAGTTAACAACAATAAAATCACAAACTTGTGATTGGTTAAACGGTATTTGAATCCCCAGTTGGAAACGTTAACCAACAACGTTTTTGTTTTAAGTTACCTTTCATAAAGTTGAGGAATTTATTTAATAGATTTACTAAGAACGTAGGGAAATATACTTACTTGTCATGTAGACTTTCATTCATTAATAAATTTTTACCACAAACCCATCTTTCACACCAAATGGTATCATAACTCAAAAATATTCTATTTATCCTAATTGTATAAGTTTCCAAATATTAACACATACCATTTAGATTAGGAAAAATATTTTGTAATAACTAGGGACTTCTTGTAGGCTAGTGGTAAGTAATAAAGGCATTTCGCACTATGGTTGTGGGTTCGATTCCTACATCTTTGTTTGATGCGACGGTTTATCCCTCGACCTTTAGGTTGTCCTTTTCGTAAAACTATACTATAATAATATTCCAAAAATAATCTTCAGATATGTTTTAACCTTAAACAACACTATCAAAAGTTCAAATTAATCCATTCCAACTCTTATAGTTATCCAAAATACCTCTTTCCAGACTTTCTCAAAAAGGTCTCTAAATTCCAAAATCAATTGTTTCATCAGATTCCTCAAATAAAGTAACGTTTCTGTTATTGTCATATACAAAAATCTGATTACCTTCATCATATTAAAACCTTAATGAAAACAACACGTACTGCAGTAAAATCCTTATATATATCACATTATTCTTATAACCAGAATATAATCCATGAGTCCAAAATCACAAATACATTAATTATTCCACTTCAATTGTAGTAACAAAATAAGATTGTCCTTTATCCCTTGGCCTTTTCTGAGGTAAGTTTCCCTGATTCTTAGGACATTAATTTGCATAATTCCCCATTTCTCTACAATTGTAGCATTCAACATTGATAGCCTCTTTCTTTCCCTTGCAATCACAAGCCTGGTGACCTTTTTGTCCACATTTATGACAAACTCCCATTCCTTTTAGGCAAGTACCGTGGTGATTCTTCCCACATTTATCGCATAAGGGAAAATCTTTATTTCCCTTTTTCCCTTTTTCTGTCTCTTGTTCCACCGTTCTCTTCTTCCCTTTCTTTACTTTATTGTCATAAGATTTAGAGAATTCCTTTTCTGTCTCTATAGAACCCGAGACAGTATCTTCGTACGTTGAGAAGTTTTTGATATTAAATCTCAATGTAGAAATGGTTTTTACCCATCAAATAAACGATCAATATTACTTGTTGGGTTACGTATATAATCTACTGCATGCCTCACTAACCTTGTAATGTTAGCCACATACTTTTTGACATTCTCATCCTCCTTTTGTCTTATACTAAGAAATTGCATTTCCATATATGCTCGATGGTCATGTGGAAAGTATTTTTCTAAGAAAATTTCATTAAACTCCCTCCATTACATACATGATACTTCTTCATCTTCCTTTGTGTTTTGAATCAGTGACCACCATTGATCGGCATCTCCAGTGAGGCGGTAAACTGCCATGACAACTTTCTCCCTTTCGCTACTCCCCAAGGCGTGGAATATTTTTTCTAAGGAGTTTATCCATTTCTCACCTACTAATGGATTTGTACCCCCATTAAATATTGGTGGTTGTTTCCTCATGAAACGATCTAACATTGATCCTCCACGTTGTAGATCAGGGTGCTCAATACGAGTAAGGTTATTATTCATAACCTGAGTGAGTTTCCCAATATGGTGATAAGCTGATCAGCACTAGTTTTATCACCAACTCCATTATAATTATCTTGAGAAGAAGGGAAATCCCTACATGGAGGGCGTGCATTGATACAGTTTCTATTCCTTCCACTAGGTGCCATTTCTAAACAATGGCATAACTAGATTAGTTTATAAATCAAAATACATAATTCCATACTTGTAAAACACTTAACATAAATTGAAATATGTATGGATATAATCCATAATCATAAAAATGTGTTCTTTGAGGAAGTATATACTCATAAACCCATCATAATGGTTTGTAAAGAAAATGAGAATTATCCTAAGCATATCCCCCGGGAGTGTCGTAACCGAGAGTGCAGCAAGTCCCGTTGTTTTGCACCATTTCCCATTCGATTCTAGCTCAAAGCAGTGTTTTCGGGTTTTACCCCTAGGTACATCTGTGCCAGAGCCGCCTCTACCTGCTCATATTTAGACATGGATGTATTGCTCGGAAAACTGGAAAAATATCTATAATACCAAAATTCTAGGAAGTTCTTCTATACTAATTCTCAAAGTATATCTTAGGGATATGTGCTCTAATCAGTGTTTATCTAAATCTATCTTCCAAGGTTAGTACTAAACAGCCTTTGATACCAACTGTAACGCAACGACCCCAGTTACCCAGATTCGGTGCATTATTAAGTAACATCGGCATGATCACAAAAGATCATGTCTCGTAATAACTATTAGTTTAGTAGCCTTGGAAACACTATATACATTCATAAATGTTACATTACATCATATAGTGAAAACTACAATAACATAGTCTCCATTTTCCACACTCATATCCACTTCAGACTATCCCTACAGGTCATTCCTAAAATACTTCTTCACATCCTAGAAAAAATTAAAACATTTAAAGGGGTGAGCTCAGATGCTCAGTAAAGATAACAATATATTAGAAGCTTTCATAAAAATACATTAACATTTAAAGCAATGTATAACTAAAAAAATATCCTTTTAAACTTGAACTTCAGCATAATATGGCAAAAGTAAAATGAGATAATGCCATTTACTTATTCACATGGGTATTATACTGGTCGAATAATCACATGCAATATCAATAAACACTTTCATAATGATGGAATACATAATTCCAGACTATCATAACCACGTATCCAAGGCCTCGTGCCAATACTACAAATAAGATTTTGTCAAGGACTCGTGCCAAGACACTAGTTTGTCTCATGAGACCTACCGATGCATCGAGGAGCTATAGTGGGCTCCACCCATCCCTTATTAAGTCCAATGCATTCCTTATATAAAAAGGATTAAAAATATCATAAACCATAACATATTAGTATCACATAAAACATGCATAAAGGAAACATAACATTTCCACATTTCAATCACAAGATATCAATACAACACATTGATATAATAAAAACATTTTCAATACCATTTTCAATACCAACATAAAAGAAAAGTAAAACATGGTATTTATTTTTCTTTTAGAAAAAGTTATGGCTTGTAGAGGAAGCCGAAACTCAAATAATGGTCATAGTGGTAGAGAAGTCATTGTATCTGCATACGTAAGAGAAAACATTCCTTTTGTCATTTTTTCGGGGGAGAGATGTAGTTGTTGTGGCCTAGGTGTCTGCACACAGGATTGTGTGTGGTTTGAGTCCCATGTGTGTGAGGGTGGGTTTTGAATGTAGGACTACATAAGGGAAGAGTGGTAGCATGAAAATATTATCCATTAGGGAGGAGAATCTAATAAGATAGATTGTTGTGTAGGGCACTCAAATATAGATGTGATTACAATATTACTTTACACGACATGTGTTATTGGGTGAGTGTACCATATTGAGGCTGGGCTGGTTACTATTAATTGGAAGGTGGTTTATGGTTCTATAGTTTCCGTATAGAGATATTACTAGATAACTCAATTGTGCATCAGTGATATTAGAGTTTCTTACTGAGTATACTCGTATAATCAGCCTATGTATATAATTTTTTTTAGGTTTCCATGAGAACATTTGGGACCGTGTTGGACTTTTCGAGGTTTGGTGTCAGGATTAGTTGTTATTTCTACTTACACTCAATTATTTTGGTACATTATTTTATATTTGTTTGTACCTTGTATCTTCTTCACTTTTGATAATGCATTTGGGAATAGATGTTGGATTACTTTTACTTTTAGTAATTGGATTTATTTTGGATTTATTATCTTTTCTTCCAATATTATTTTATAAAAAGGGTAATGCTTTTAATTTTTAAGTGAGATTCTATACCCTTGGTGCTAGTCACCACTCCATGGCCAATTGATGGCCGGATAAGAGGGTTTATTTTCTATTATGCATGTCGAAGAGGGGGGGGGGTCTGGTGGTTTTTTGTTCTTTCCCTTATCTTGGAGAAGTAGCATCATGACATGAAGTATATTTTTGTGATCATTATCAAAGGGACACTTTTCCTGAAAAAATAATTATATAGTGGTTCCCATGCATTAGATATAATATCATCCTTGTTTTTAAACAAATTCTATAGCTACCACCCAAATAGATGTGGATAGCCATATATAGAATTAATGTAATATAGGTATTGTGTGCCTATTATACCTCACAACCAGATGACCCATCATTGGGTTTGATGTATTTCAACTCACACATTTACAATGTTGTCCAAAGGATACCCACATGATATCATGGAAGATGATACTTAAATACACTAAAAATAATGCACTTTTGGTTGTTTTTTATTGTATATTGCAACCAAAATTTTTGGGATACACATATGAAGGATGGGAATGTTCATTAGATAACCTAGGGAAATTATATATATCGAAAAAACTATATTTTGTTCGAGTTGTGGTTTAATTCAACCCTTGAATCACTTGAGACTTGGTTTTTAGTTGTATAACAGTTGGGAACTTGATTATAGCATAAAATCAAGATGGGATTCAAAAATGAGGTGCAATGGAAGCAGGACGCTTATATTGAGAGCCTCAAATATAGTGAATTGTATCATGATGGTTAGGGTTCTTAAAATTGATCTTGATACTTTTATGAGTGCTTCAAAAAATGTTATTATAAAGATACCTTTTATCACCCCAATGTTAATGAGAAATGATGAAATGGACCTTTATCACAACTTTATTTAGTGTTGATTATAATACTAATAATACTTTTTAAAAATACTATAATAATTTTTACAAATCATAATTTATATATACAATTATAACAATTAAAATAATTATTTCAATAAAATAATTATTTTATCATTCATTGAATATATATTTATTCATTTATAATTAAATAAATAAATTTTTTAAAAATAATATTTATATCATTATATATATTTATATAATATATATATTTACACAATAAATATATTAATTATTTAAATAGATTTATTATAAATTTATTATAAATGTATAATAATTTATTTATATTAAAATAGTTAATTATTAAATAAATGTTATTTATTTTTTTCTAATTATAAATGTATATAAATTAAATTTACATTTATAAAAATATTAATTGAAAAAATATTTTTATCAAATTTATTTTTAACATTATTAATGAATATTTAATCTTAATTTCATGCTTGTAAAAAAGGAATAAAATTGAATAGTCAAACATGAGTCAAATTATACAATTTGGATAAGTTTGATTAAAATAAATCATTAAAAATTGCATATATATTGAAATAATGACGAATACATGTAGAAAATATTAAAACATAGTAATTAAAATATGTAATATAAAATTATGAAATTCAAAAAAATAACGTTTGTTCCTAAATTAATGTATATAAAAATCAATTAATTATGAATAAATAAAATCAATACAATAAATTTGAACTTTATTATATTTTTAAAAATTAAATGACATTTAATTATATCTATTACTCAATGAAATTAGTTAGTATTTATAATTCATATTAATATTTAGTTATAAACAAATTTTCACAAAATACAATACTATTAAATGTAATGCATAAATAATATTTTTTTATTATATAAATAAATTTTTTATAAATAAATACAAATCTATATATTTAATATAGAATATTTATTAACATTATCAATAATATTCTAATTAATAAAATGTTTATTATTTTTTTCAATTACATTAATTTTATTTTTAATTTGCAAAATTTTCATTTTTCATTTATCTATATATTTAATACATATTATTAGAAGTGTTTATAATTTATTTATAGTATAATAAATTTATTAATTTTTTCTATAATTTTTTAATTAATACAATTTTTGATATATTTTTAATAAACTAATTTTCTAATTATTTTTATTTAATTATTTCATTTTATTTTTCTACACTATTATCAGTGATGAAGAAATTATTATGTAAGATTCCTATATGAGCTCTAAAAATATAGCACAGATAAAGGGTACCCTTTATGACCGCTAAAAGTAATTTAGTGATAAATGGACTATTTATCAGTGCTAAAAATGCTAATAAAAATACCATTTAATAGTCTTTTTTTGTACCATTGGCAAATTCCAGCACTATTAAACTCTTATTTTCTACTAGTGTAAAGTATTTAAATAAGGCATGAAATATATTATTTCCTTTACCTATTTTTTTTCATCCCCCCCCCCAATTTCAAATTATTCTTTCATAATTTTATTCATAACTAAAAGAGGTGGGGACATTTTTCCTTCATTGTAACACCCCGACCATAGTAACCCTGGGTCGGTGCATTATTACATAACAATGGCATGATCACAATGGATCAAATCCTAAAAAACCGATTAGTTTAGTAGCCTTGGATGTACTAGATACATTCATAAGTTTTACATTACATTATAAAAGGATAAAAACTATCAACATTATCTTCATTTACCACATTCATATCTTTTAGACTATCCCTGCAGGTCAGTCATAATATATTTCTTCGCATCCTATAAAAAAAATAAAATATAGAAAGGGGTGAGATCAGATAATTAGTAAGGATAAAAATATAACGGAAACATTTATAAATAAGAATAATTATTAAATGCAATGTATAAGACTAAAAATAATCCTTTTAACCCGAAATTTATGCATAATATGGCCAATATAAATCAAATAATTCCATTTACATATTTACAAGGACATTCTACTAGTCGAATAATCACATGCAATATCTATAGCCAATTTCACAATGATGGAATGAATACTTCTAGACTTCATAACCACATAGTCAAGGCCTTATGCCATGACTTCAAATATGATTGTGTCAAGGCCTTGTGCCAAGACAATAGTTTTTCTCATGAGTCCTACCAATGCATTGAGGTGCTATAGTGGTCTCCACTCGTAACATACTAAGTCCAATGCATTCCTCATATGAAGAGGTTTAAACATAACTTAAACATTCGTATTAAAAAAATCATACATAATTAAAATTCATAATCCATAAACCATGAATTTTTTAAAAATAACATATGTACTATCAAACATATAACAAAACCTTTAGTACAATATGGAAAATTTGTATCATAATAAATCATCATTTAAGAAGCTTAAAATCCATCAAAGGAGTGAAATATATCTTTTTATTTTGAAATCATTTAAATGTCGTATTATTATAGAAGAAAACATTTATTTTGAAAATATTATTATAAGATTGCATGGGAAGCTTTAATGATGATATAACAGCCAAAAATATATGCACCCGCCGTATAAGCTAAAAACATGCATTCTTAACTTGATTTTGTCGAAAGGTCATAAAGTACATTATTTCGAGAAAAACGAAAATATTCCTTTCAAAACATATATGGTGAAATAAGGGTATAAATTACTTTAACCCATAGTATAGTAAACAGAAAAAATGTTTTTAATTACATTTTAAAAAAACATTCATGTGGATGATAAAGAGGTCTCAGTAGATAATTACGTATTAACAACCTCATAAAAGTAAAAAGATTACAGAATCAACCCTTACCTTGTAATTTTACTTAGTAGATTGGATGTTAACCTCATTTATAATAGATAAAAAAGTGTTATTAAATTATAAAATATTTATATACAGAAATATGATATCATATATGATCTTCCATTATTGAGATGTTAATAATATTTTAGTAGTATAATCATTTCAGGTGTTAACTGATTCATTTTCCTTTTTATGCTTGGTTACATAATCCATGTTTGTTATGAATAGAATGTATTTGATTCATAAACCAAATTATATTATGTTCTTAAACATTATTTTCAATCATAAAATTATAATTTTTCTTGAATGATTATGATGGGGAATGAATCTCATCGCGTTCGTGGAGACAGTAATCCATATGTACGCATGAGCGACAACATTATTTATTTAAAATTAAAATTTCATGTAAATATATGGAATATGAAATATAAATAATCATTAACATGTTATATTTATTATTTAAATTGATTATATATTATTATTATATCCATCCAAAAAATAATGTATGGAATTACAACTACATCACGACATTGAGATGGTAAACCGTACGTACACACTTATGGTAGCTTTGTCATTCATATTATGGATAGAATAATGAATATGGTGTTTCCATTTTTATAATTACATCATTGTATATAGAATATACTAGAGTTATTATTTTATAATCAAAACAGCATGGAAAGTGGAAGTGGAAGAAGAAATGAACTTGAAAGAGGTGATGAAATATTTAACTCTTCTTCGGGTTCCTCCATTTTATTTGATCAAAAGGTCTTCTTAGGATGGATTTTTGACAAACTGATGGGATCTAGGATAAAGGGATGAATGTTGGGAGGATATTTGGGTAGGGGTGGCTAGAGCCAAATGGATTTGGGGGGTGTGAATTTGATAGAAGGGGATGTTCCCTTTTATAAGTTATGTGAGAGGAACCTTAAGGAAAGATTGAAATATTATTTTATAATAAAATAATTATCAGCTTATAATGGATCCAAAATGATTTATTTTTAGGCTATGAAATATTTGGGTCTAAAACCACCCAAAAAATATGTTTTAAACCTGTTTTGGACACCATATTAACCTTATCATTTTGATTTAACTCTTTCTAAAATAGTTTAACTTTTATCATGTATTCATATATTATTATATTATATGGTTAATAATATTACAATAAAATTCCAAGAGAAACTAAAGTGTTTTATTATTAATATATATAACCTTATCAATGTACTTTGTAAGAACCATATATTTTTAGGAATATTATGTCAATTAATAATATAATATTAGTTTTTAAAACTCTTTTGTGTCAATTATGTCACTATTTGGTATTTTGTTTTTGTTAAAGTCATAATAGCATGATTACTTCAAAAAAATTCATTTAATTCACCCTAACATGTCATATTAGCATATAAAATTAGTGTAATTCATCTAAAGTCACAAATTAGATTTATTTGGATATTTATAATATTAATTATTTTAATATTTCATTAATAAGGTTATTAGTGCATCATCATTGTGTCAATATTAAATTTAATTATTTAATGTCTAAAAATTATAAATAAATTACAGTATGTAGGAAATAATTATAGATTTATAATGAATATTTATAGTATAATTTATCTTATTTATAACCCTATATTAATAATATTTTTCTTATGAAAACTTCAGTTTAATACTTTTAACTCTTCCTTAAATTTAAAAATAATAAATATCCAAATCTAATCCAAGTGGACCTAAAGGATCCTATTTTATTCAAAAGGATATTTTTGTTTGAAATTCACTTATCCAATAGAATTAGGACATTTTTATGGTAATAATAATATCAATTTTACCTTTAATTACCATTGTTACTATTAACTGTGGTAAATAAATGTTAATTGTTACTATTCACCAAAAATTAATTTCATCATATTGAAACACATTTTACTTACTAATATCATCTGTTTCTATTTTATTTTCTATATTTAATTTACATAAGTGGTAAAATTATGTTTTATGCAAATTTTCAAGTTCACTTAGGAGGGGGCTAAAAGACGGTAAAAAGATCAATAAAATTTTTCTATATCTAAACATATTATAAAATGACTCCAATGAATAAAATTGAACATATATAGGTATTATGTATATATTTTGACCTAAAATATATTTAAATAAAACGAATAATTCTTTAAATAAAAATTCACTTTTGAACAATAACACAGTGTTTTTCACTATTCATGAAAAATTAAAAGTTTTCAAAAAATACCAGAAATTCACCCTATGCTATTTTAAATATTCCAAAATAAAAAATGAAGTCCATATTGTAAAATAAAATTTATAAAATTTCAAAAATTGGGTATTACTATTCATAATGGCTAGTTTTATTGGTTGTGGTATGTTAAAACTCCAAGTTTC
This sequence comes from Viscum album, assembly GCA_963277665.1. Classification (NCBI taxonomy): domain Eukaryota; kingdom Viridiplantae; phylum Streptophyta; class Magnoliopsida; order Santalales; family Viscaceae; genus Viscum; species Viscum album. The sequence continues at coordinate 663,476,620 of OY728140.1, forward strand.
ATACAATGCAAGTTACTGTATTATTCAAAGGGAAACATATTGTGGAAGAATGGGGTGTTACATTCTCCCCCTTAAAATAATTTCTTCCTAGAAATTTATAGAATAATACAGTTTAAAAATAATCGGGTGGTTCTTTATCATAAATTTTTTAGTTTCCCACATTTCTTCTTCCATCTTCTGGTTTATCCAAAGAACTATCACCAGATGATTCATCCGGTTTCTCAACACTTGTTATCTGGTATCAAGAATTCTGATAGGCTCCTCATAATTATACATTTCAGGTTCCTGTTTTATTTATTCATTGGTGAGTACATGCATTGCGTCAGCCATGTATTTTCTTCCAATTCGTTCTACAATTTTGAAAGGTCCGATTTACCTTGGACTCAATTTACCCTTCCTAAAGAAACATATAACACACTTTCATGGAGATACCTTTAAGAAAACATGGTCTCCTACTTAAAATTCCAAATCCATTCTTCAGTTATCGGAATAGCTCGTTTTCCTACATTGGGATGCTTTGATGTGGGTTTGGATAATCTTAACTTTTTAAATGTTTTATTCAAAAAGTTTAGGACTTACGAGTTTTCATTCACCAACATCATCCCAACATGTTGGTGTGTGGAATCTCTTTCTATATAACGTTTCATATGGTGCCATCTGAATACTTGAATAAAAGATATTGTTATAGAAAAATTCAAACAGAGGTAAATATTGATCCTACATACCTTGAAAGTCATGAGATAAATATCTCCACATGTCTTCAAAGGTTTGAATAGTCAGTTTTGATTGTCCATCAGTTTGAGGGTTGTATGCTTTGCTCAAATGAAGTTCAGTATCCAGGGCCTTCTGATGACTTTTCTAGAATCTTGATGTTAAACAAGGATCATGATCAGAAACAATCGATAAGGATACTCCATAAAGTCTTACAACATCATTAATATATAGTATTTCTAATGTTTCAAGTGGTAAATCTTCTCTTATAGCAAGAAAATGAGCTGACTTGGTAAGATGAGAAACAATGGCCCATATTGCATAATTTATTCTAGGAGTCTTTTGTAGTCTAATGACATAGTCTATTGTAATATCATCCCATTTTCACTCAGGTATGGGAATAGGTTGTATTACTCCTCTTGGATGTTGTCTTCCTACTTTCAGTTGTTGGAAAATCATATATCTTAAAAAAATAACAATTTATCTCATCATGTTGTCCCACTAAAAATGTTATTTCGAATCTCTATAAATATTAGTGAAACCAGTGTGTATAGAGAAATTATATCTAGTAGAATCATCCCACAATTCCCTTTATAGATAAAGTATATCGGGAACACAATGTCTCTTCCCAAATTTTAAAATTCCATCTTCATATACCAATATGATCAATCTCCCATCGTTCACAGCATTAATTTTCTTTTGAAATTTCTCATCACTAGTCTGAGAACTTTAAAAAAATTTCTAGTAATGATGGTTTTGAAACCATTTGAAAAATAATTGATGATCCACCTTCCATGGTTATTCCTTTGTCCATATTTACTATATCCATGTATATAGGATTCTTTTCAACTCTAATATTGTTCAAAACTCAATGATCTGTTCTTCTCAAATAATCTTCCACCTTATTTTCCTTCCCCGTGTGGTAGTGTATAGTTCAATTATAATCTATGAGTAGTTCAAGCCATTGACTTTGCCTCATGTTTAGTTTTTTTGTGAGAAAATATACTTCAAACACTTATGATCGGTATAAATCTTACATTTTCACCATAGAGATAGTGTCTCCATATTGTCTAGGAAAATATTACTACTGCTAACTCTAGATCATGATTGGGATAGTTTTTTTCATGAATTTATAGCTTCTTTGATGCACATGCAATAAGTCTATAATTCTGCATAAGGACACAACTACGCCATTTCTTTGAAGCATCTCTATAAATAACAATATCATCATTCCCCAATTGATGAGTCAATATACGAGAATTTACTAATTTTTACATTAGTTCTATAATATATTCTTTTGACTCTTGTGTCCATACAAATTTGACCCCTTTATGTGTGATCTTGGTTAATGGGTTGGTTAATCGCAAAAAATTATGGAGAAAATTATGATAATAACCTGCTATACCAATAAAACTATGTACGTCAATTACAGTCATCAGTGCTGGCCATTCTTGGATTGCCTTTGTCTTTGAAGGATCAATGGAGATTTCATCCATAGAGTCAATATGGGTAAGGAAACAAATATCCTAAAGCTATAATTCTCACATGATAAACATTCTATATAATTTATTTCTTCTGTGGTTTTTCAGAAACGTTCGCAAGTGATTTTCATGATCTTCATATCTATTTTCTTATAACAAGATATCATCAATAAATACCACTACAAATTCATCAATATATTTCATGGAAACTAAATTCATTATATACATGGAGACATAGGTTTCATTAGTCAGCCTAAAAGGAATTACTGTAAACTCATAATGCACATACCTAATTCGAAATGTTGTTTTGGAACGTCTTCATTCCTCACACATAGCTGATGATTTCAGGATCGAAGGTCAATATTTGAAAATTATTGAGCTCCATGTTGTTGGTGGGACAAATCATCTACATGAGGTCAGGGATACTTGTTATTTATTATTATAGCATTGATCTCCTGGTAGTCGATGCACAACCTCATAGATCCATCATTCTTCTTAGAAAAAAGTACAATGGATCCCCATGGAGAAACACTAGGGAGAATAAATCCTTTATTACTCAACACTATTAGTGGTTTCTTTAGTTCCAGTAATTCCACACTGGTCATTATATAAGGGTTCTTCGATATGGGTCTTAAACCAGGAATTAAATGAAAAGAAAAATCATTTTCTCCCTCTAGAGAATTTCCTGGAAAATCCTCTGGAAACACATCAACATATTCTTGAAAAATATGTACATCCTCTATATGAACATTTGATTCCCCACCCATAGTTATTTCATTATCTTCCTCAACAATAATTTAATTTCATTGAGATACAGGGGGTGGATCAAGATATGAATAATGTGGTGAAATTTCTACTATAAAGCTATGTTACACCTTATCATCATCGAGAATTTTAACCTCCTTCTTGTTACAAAATAATATCGCATCATGGTCAGAAATACAATCTATACCAAAGATTATATCAAATTAAATAATGGGAATTATGATGACATCAATAGAAAAATAACATTTATATGCCCTAATGGGAACTGATTAACAGAACGTTGTTGCAATGATAATTCCGTTAAAAGTTTTGACTAAAAACTCCCTTGTTAAAACAAATTGTAAGTATATAATTTTTTTAGAAAACTAGGGCGATATAAAATTGTGTGATTATCAAGAATAAAATAATGCATTTGATAAACTTGAGGAAACCATTAAATTACTTGCCACCACATCTTGTAGAGATTAAACCTCAGCAGTAGTGATCACATAAGCTTGGCCTTGATCCCTTGGCCATTTCTGAGGTATGTTTCTTTGGAGCTTTGGACATTCATTTGCATAATTCCCCCTTTCTCTAAAATTATAGCATTCAACATTAACAATGTCTTTATTTCTTTTTAATTCACGAGCATGGTGTCCTTTTCTACCCACTTGTAACATACTCAAATTCCCTTCATTAAAGTAAAAGGATGTTTCTTTCCAAATTTACTACAAGATGGATATTCTTCTTTTCCCTTCCTCCCCTTATTTCCATTTCCAAATTTTTCAGTAGATCTATTCTTCTCGTGATTTTCTTTAAAGTCGTAAGACATAGAGAATTACTTTTAATCCTTCATTGCACAAGAGACAATATCTTCTTATGATGAGAAGGATTTTGAGACTAATACTCGACGAAGAAATGGTTTTAAACCATCAACGAATCAATCAATCTTACTTCTTGGGTTACGTATATAATCTGATACATGTCTTGCTAACCATGAAAAGTTAGCCTCATACTTTGTGACATTCTCATCCACCTTTTTTCCTTAGTCTCAGAAATTTCCTTTCCATATCTTCTCGATGGTCATGAGGAAATTATTTTTCAAAGAAAATCACATTAAACTCCCTCCATTCCATGTTCGATACATCTTCAACTTCCTTTGTGTTTTAGATTAATGACCTCAATTGATCTGCATCTCCCGTGAGGAAATAAACTACCAAGAAAACATGTTCCCTTTCACTACTCCACAAAGAATGAAATATTTTCTCTATGAAACTTATCCATTTCTCCTATACAAATTTATTTGTACTCCCATTTAATTTTGGTGGGTTTTAACTCATGAAGCAGTCTAACATTGATCCTCCTTGTAGTATATCAGGGTGCTCCATAAGAGTAAGGTTATTATTCATAACCTGATTGAGTTTTCCCAGTATGACGATAAGATAATCAGAAATAATTACATCACCATCTCCTCTATAATTATCTTGAATATGATGGAAATCCCCACATATATTATGTTCGTTGATATGGTTTACATTCCTTCTACTAGGCTCTATTTCTAAACAATGTCATATACTAGATTAGTTTATGAATCAAAAGAAACAATTACAAACTTGTAAAAAACATAACATTTATTGAACAATTTATAGATATTATCCATAATCATAAAAAAAAATTCTATGAGTAGGTATATACTCATAAATCATAAATAATGGGTTTTGAAGAAAATGTGAATTATCCTAATAATATCCCCTGGGAGTGTCGTAACAAAGATTGAAGCAATGCATGTTGTCATGTACTAGGATACCTCGGGTCAATCTCGAAACTCCTTTTCAGAGTTTCCACTCATAGTAACATCTGTGTCAGGGCCACCTCTACCTACTCGTATTCATACAGTGATGTATTTATTGGAAAATACACAAAATATATACATTAAAAAAATTCTAGGAAGTTATTATATACTAATCCACAAAGTCTATATTTGGTTAATGTGCTATAATTAGAGTTTATTTAAATATAATTTCAAGGTTTTTACTAAACTTTCTCTGATACAAACTGTAACACCCAGACCCCAGTTACCCCGATTCGGGTCATTATTACATAACATTGGCATGTTCACAATGTATAAAATCCCAAAATACCAATAATTTTAGTAGCCTTTTAAGTACTAGATACATTCTAATGTTTTACATTACATTATAAAATGAAAAACAACATCGAATTGTCTCCATTGACAACATTCATATCCCTTATACGATCCTTATAGGATATTCATAATATACTTCTTCGAATCCTGAGAAAAAATAAAACATTGAAAGGGGTGAGCTCATATTCTTACTAAGGATAACAATATAGTGGAAAATTTCATAAATAAGAATAAAAATTTAATACAATGTATATGACTAAAACATTAGCCTTTTAAAAATAAAAATCTGCATCATATGGCTAATAAAAATCAAATAATTCCCATTTACTTGTTCACATAGATATTCTTCTAGACGAATACTAACATGCAATATCAATAGCCAATTTCATAATGATAGGATTCATAATGCCAGACTTCATTACCACATAGCCAAGGCCTTATGCCAAGACTACAAATTAGATTTTATCAAGGTATTGTTCCAAGACACTAGTTTTTATCATGAAACCTACTGATGCATCAAGTACCATTAGAAGGATTCACCCGTCACTTACTATGTCCAATGAATTCTTCATAAGAAAAGTCTTAAACATAACATAAACATTCATATTAAAACTAGAATATGAATTGTCAATACTTTATCCATAAACCATGAATGGTGTAAAAAAACATCCACAGTGAAACATATCATAAAACGTTTAATACAATACAAATGATTTGTATCATAATAAATCAACTTTAAACATGCTTTAAATCAATCAATGGATTTTGACATAGATGAAATCAAAACATTATTTTAGAAAAATATCTCTCTATATTTGGAAATCATTTAAAAGTCGTATAATTATGAATGAATATATTGATTTTAAAAATATTCTTATAATATTTTATGGGAAGCTTCGATGATGATATAATGGTAGAAAATAGTGGGACTTGCCGTATAAGTTGTAAAAATACATTGTTACCTTAATTTTGTCGAAAGGGTCATAAAGTACCTTGATTGGAAAAATACAGAAAGATTCCTTTCAAAACATATATGGTCAAATAAGGGTATTAATGACTTTACCTCATAGTATAATAAATAGTAAAATTGTTTTAAATTAAATTATTACGAAAACATGGATGTGGATGACAAAGAGGTCATAGTAGATACTTACATATTAACAACCTCAGATAAGTATAGAGATTGTAGAATTAACCCTTAATTTAAAATTGTCCTTATTCGATGGTATGTTAACCTCTTGTATAATAGTTAAAACGTTTTTATTAAATTATACATGAATCATATACATAAATATGATATCATATATGATCTTCCAATATTGCTTCGTTAATAAAATTTTAGTAGTAGTATCCTCGTTTCAGGTATTAACTGATTCATTTTCCATTATATGCTTGGTTACATAATCCGTGTTTATTATGAATAGGATGTATTTTATTAATTTACGGAATCATATTATGTTCTAAAACATTATTTACAATCATAAAATGAAAATTATTCTTGAATGATTACGATGGAGAATGAATCTCATCGCGTTCGTGGAGACGGTTATCCATACGTATGCATGTGCGACAATATAATTATTTTGATATTAAAATAGTATGTAAATAGATGGTATATCATAATACAGAATAATTGACAATTTATATTTAGTATTTATATGGATTATACGTTATTATTATACCCATCCAAAAAATAATGTATTTAATAACAACTACACCACACCGTGGAGGTGGTAAGCCGTATGTACACACGTATTGTGACTTTTCCCTTCATATGATTGATAAAATAATGAATGTGGTTGTACCATTTTTTTAATAACTTATAAATATATGTAAGATATTGGATATATTATTTTATAAAGTAAAAAACAAAGAAAGAGGAAGTAGAAGAACAAATAAACTTGAAAGTGGTGATGAAATATTTACCCCTTCTTTGGGTTCTTAAAATTGATTTGATCAAAAGGGATCCTTCGGTGGGATTTCTGACCCAAAGAAGGCCACAAAGATTAAGGGAGAAACGTTGGGAAGATATTTGGGAATTTTTTGGCCTAGGAAAATGGCTTTGGAGTAGTGAAATTTAGATAAGGGGAAGTTTTGTTTTATAAGAGTGGTGAGGGGCAACTTAAGAATTGATTTAAATATTATTTTATAATAAAATAATTTTCAGTTTCAAATTGCTCAAAAATGATTTATTTCGAGGATATAGTGGGGATGGGTCTGAAAACACTCAAAAATAGATTTTAGACTGGTTTGGGTCACAATATTAACCTTATCTTTTAGATTTAACTCTTAGTAAAATAGTTTTAGTTTTACCATGTATTCTAGTATTATTATATTATATGGTCAATTATCTCACTTTAAAATGAAAATTGAACTACAAGGGGTTAATTATTAATATATTTCACCTTGTATAAGTCCTTTTTCTAATCCTTAGAATTTTAGGAATCTTATATAAATTAAAAATATAATATTTGTTTGTAAAACACTTTTATGTCAATTTTGACACTATTTTTTAGTTTTTTCAAAATCATAACAGCATGATTGCTTCCAAAAAAAATTAATTTAATCAACCATAACATTTCATACTAACTTATAAAATTAGTTCAATTCATCAAAAATATTACATTATATTTATTTTCATATTTATAAAGTCAATTATTTTAATAATTCATTAATAAGTTAATTACTGCATCATCATTTGGTCAAAAATAAATTTATTTATTTAATGTCTAAAAATTATAAATTAGATACCATTATGTAAGAAATTTTATTATCTGTCTAATGAATATTTATAGTCAAATTTATCCTATATATAACCACAAATTAAAAATGTTTTATTTTCGGAAAACTTGGGTATAACACTTTTAACTCTTCCTTAAATTAAATAAAAATAAAAGTGATAATCTAATACAATTAGACCTAAAGTGTCATATTTTATTCGTATGTTTTTTTGGTCTAAATTTACTTGTACAATAGAATCAGTACATGTGTTAGGTTAATAATAATATCATATTTACCTTTAATTACCCTATTTAATTTTAACCGCGGTAAATAAATGGTATAAGTTACTAGTCACCAAAAATTATTTTCATCTTATTAAACAATATTTTAAGTACTAATATGAACTGTTCCTCTTGGAGTTTTGAAATTAATTCATATAATTGGAAAAATTATTTTTTATACAATTTATAAAATGCTCTTATGAGGTGGGTAAAATACGGTAAAAAGTTCAATAAGTTTTTTATATATCTAAACATATTATACAATTTGTTGGGACGGAGACTGATTAACAATTTAAGAAAAAGTTAAAGCTTAGCGGAAATAAAAGAGGCAAGACACAAAATTGATAACGGAGTTCGGCCTAAATCCCAAGCCTACGTCTCCGCTCCCAACTCAACCGTTGAGAGATTTATACGACAACTTGTTTTTTAATGGTTGTAGCAAGAAACCCACTAGACTTTAAGGCAGCCTAGAAACCTATTACAGCTTGCTTTTTATTGGTTGTAGCAAGAAACCCACTAGCCTTCTTACAGGTGAAGGCTAGCTCACCTATGACTCAAGTCTTTTACAGGGAAGGCTTGACTAACCTCTTCACACCTTGAAGGTGGTGTGAAAACCCAAACAAAGGGAGGATGAGAGAAAGAAGGGTTTGTATGCACAAACTCAAAATAATGCTCAAAATGATAAAACAATAAAAACCGTAAAGAGGAGAAGTCTTGGGTGCCAATGGATTGATTTGTGATGATGAAGAGCGCTCCCATGCTTCTATGGTGGTGCTCCTTGGTTGTGGAAGTGAGTTGGAGCAGGTGGGGATCCTTGAAGGAATGCGCCGGAGGTTCGCCAAATGATCGAAAAATGTTCCCGTGGGCTACTATATTTTTTCGGGGCTTCCGAGTCCACTATTTATAGGAGAGGAACACCCAAATGGCCGTTGGGGGTCTTCGGAGCCGTTGGAGAGGCCTTCAGATCCGTTGGGAGTCAAAAGTACAAGTCTGGTCAAAGCCCAACGACTAGTATCACTGGGCACACCGGCTGGCCGGTGGTGTCTCACCAGCGGGCCGGTGGTCCACCGGCCGGCCGGTCCTGAGCCACCGGCTGGCCAGTGCTCCAGACAGAGAGCAAGCTCTCTGCCCAGGTTCTACAGGCTGGCCGGTGGTCAGCCACCGGCTGGCTGGTGACAATACCGGCTGGCCGGGGAGCTCACACCGGCTAACCGGTGGCTCTGGACAGAAACCATTGCTACTTCCAGAGACCACCGGCTGGCCGGTGGGAATCAACCGGTTGGCCGGTAGACTCATAGAGTCTACTTTCAGTCCTTCTTGGCCCAACTCCTTGGCAACCTTTTTCCTATCAACAAAAACACTTAAAAACAAGTTAGAACAAAATAAGAGTGATTGTGATCATTAAAATCCAAGTGAGAGGGGTACAACAATCCCCCCCTATTTTGATGATCACAATCACCAAAACAAGCAAAGTAAAAGACTGAAATGAAAGGCATGCTTTAAAGTATAAATTGAAAAGTAATGCAAAGCATGAGAGAAAAATTTCTCCCCCAATCAACCAAGGAAATCTCCCCCTTTGTGATTATCAAAATAGCACGGGGCATAAAATTTGATTGTAGGAAAGGATTGAAAAACAAGATAGAGATTTTAAACCAATTAAAATTTTTGAAATTTGAATTGAATGTTTTAAATTGAATGTTTTGAATTGAATGTTTTGAAAGAAAAACAAAAAAAGGGTTAAACGCTCCTAACTCCCCCTAAATAAAAACAACAAATCACCGGGGAGAGGATTTTAGAACCGAGACAAGAGACTTGCTAAAAGGGATTTTTCAATCCAAACTTGTCTTGTGGCGGGTCTTATCCTATGAAATTCATCATTAAAGGAAATGGTTTTGGGCCTTCCATACCGGGCATTTTTGTAGTCGCACTCGTAAATTAAGTGCCTGATCTTTTTGCAATAGTTGCAAAATTTATATTGGGAGCTCCCCCTTAAAAAAATAGTAGGAGCATGGGAAGAGGAAGCTTGCTTGGAATAGCCAATCCCCTGGGTGGTTCTAGATATGCATTGGGAACCAAGGAGCTTCGAAAGGTTATGTTCACCTTCGGTGAACTTATCTAGGGATTTCCTTAAATCCTTGATTGTTGATTCCATAGAATCAACATCGGGAAGGTTTTGGATCTTGAGGGACATGTCTTCCTTCTCTTTGAGAAGTTGATCCTTTTCGGAAGAAAGAATTTTGAATTTCTTTTTTAAAGCAATAAATTTGGAAGAAAGTTCGTGAAAACCTTCCTCCAATTGATCTCTCGCATGTTGGAGATCCCCGTAAGATAAATGATAGAATGAATTGGAAGAACAAGAGGAAGAGGAGTCGGAAGAGGTTACCTCATGAAATCCCATTAGACATTTTTTACCGTTGTATTTTGAGGAGGAAAAGGATGAGGAGCTGTCACTCCAAGTGGCCTTGAATGCCGTTTTGGTTTCCTTTTGCTTGGCCCTTGTCTAGTGGAGTGGGCAATCGGGCTTATAATGGCCTTTCTTGCCGCACCCATAGCATATTACCTCGGGCTCGGACTTTTCGTCGAGTTCTTCCTTTCGAGCCTTGCGAGATTTCTTCTTTTTGTTCTTCTTCATGAATTTGTGCATCTTGCGGGCAAGGTTCTCGATTTCTGAATCGCCGCTTGAAGAGGAAGAAGATGAGGAGGAGGAGATTTCTTCTTTTTGAACTTTGAAGACGATGTTCTTTGGAGTTTCGATGAGTTTTCCTTTCTTTTCAGCTTGCCTCCTCATGGTGATCTCGTAGGTCATGAGGGATCCGATGAGCTCTTCGACCGGCATTTCTTTTAAATTCTTCGCTTCTTGAATTGTCGTGACTTTCGGTGCCCATGAACATGGTAAGATCCAAAGGATCTTCTTGACCATCATCTCTGCAGAAACATTATCACCAAGAGACTTTCTCCCATTACAAACATCAGTAAAGCGAGTAAACATATCAGTAATATTTTCATATGGATGCATGGTAAAAGACTCAAAATCTTGACGGTACATATCCAATCGAGTATCCTTAACTTTTTTGGTCCCCTCATGGGTAACCTCCAAATGTTTCCAGATTTCATGAGATGAAGTGCATGTGGAAACTCGATTGAATTCATTGCGATCAAGGCCGCAATGAAGAGCGTTCATGGCTTTGCCATCAAGCTGGAAATTTTTAATATCGGCTTGAGTCCATTTGGATTCATCGGGAGAAGAGAGAGAGAGTAACCATGCATGACAATTCTATAAATAGGATAACCTATACTTCTAAGAAAAGTAGACATGCGGGTTATCCAATAGGTATAGTCGGTGCCATCAAAAAAAGGAGGATGACCCAATGAATAACCTTCGGGGGCGAAAGAAGATGAATCCATCACAATGGATCTTGAATTTGAAACCGGTTAAGGTATTACACAAACACTCCCTCTGATACCAATTTTTGGGACGGAGAGTGATGGCAAGAGGGGGGTGAATTGTCTTTTAAAAAAGTTTAACAATTTAAGAAAAAGTTAAAGCGCATCGGAAATAAAAGAGGCAAGACACAAAATTTATAACGGTGTTCGGCCTAAATCCCAAGCCTACGTCTCCGCTCCCAACTCAACCGTTGAGATATTTATACGATAGCTTGCTTTTTAATGGTTGTAGCAAGAAACCCACTATACTTTAAGGCAGCCTAGAAACCTATTACAGCTTGCTTTTTATTGGTTGTAGCAAGAAACCCACTAGCCTTCTTACAGGTGAAGGCTAGCTCACCTACGACTCAAGTCTTTTACAGGGAAGGCTTGACTAACCTCTTCACACCTTGAAGGTGGTGTGAAAACCCAAGCAAAGGGAGGATGAGAGAAAGAAGGGTTTGTACGCACAAACTCAAAATAATGCTCAAAATGATAAAACAATAAAACTCGTAAAGAGGATAAGTCTTGGGCGCCAATGGATTGATTGGTGATGATGAAGAGCGCTCCCAAGCTTCTATGGTGGTGCTCCTTGGTTGTGGAAGTGAGTTGGAGCAGGTGGGGATCCTTGAAGGAATGCGCCGGAGGTTCGCCAAATGATCGAAAAATGTTCCCATGGGCTACTATATTTTTCCGGGGCTTTCTAGTCCTCTATTTATAGGATAAGAACACCCAAATGGCCGTTGGGGGTCTTCGGAGCCGTTGGAGAGGACTTCGGAGCCGTTGGGAGTCAAAAGTACAAGTCTGGTCAAGGCCCAACGGCTAGTTTGACTGGGCACACCGGCTGGCCGGTGGTGTCTCACCAGCGGGCCGGTGGTCCACCGGCTGGCCGGTCCTGAGCCACCGGCTGGCCGGTGCTCCAGACAGAGAGCAAGCTCTCTTCCCAGGTTCTACCGGCTGGCTGGTGGTCAGCCACCGGCTGACTGGTGACAATACCGGCTGGCCGGGGAGCTCACACCGGCTGACCGGTGGCTCTGGACAGAAACCATTGCTACTGCCAGAGACCACCGGCTGGCCGGTGGGAATCCACCGGTTGGCCGGTAGACTCAGAGAGTCTACTTTCAGTCCTTCTTGGCCCAACTCCTTGGAAACCTTTTGCCTATCAACAAAAACACATGAAAACAAGTTAGAAAAAAATAAGAGTGATTGTGATCATTAAAATCCAAGAGAGAGGGGTACAACACAATTTATCCAATGAATTACATTGAACATATATAGAAATTATGTATCTATTTTGACATAAAATAAATTTTAATAAAATATATACTTTTTTAAATTAAAATTTCGGTTTTAAAAAATAAAACAGTGTTTTTTCACTATTCACCAAAAATTAAAATTTTTCAGAAAAATACGAAAAACTTACCCCATGCTATTTTTGATATTCCAAATTCAAAAATAAAGTCCATATTTAAAAATAATGTATATAAAATTTCAAAAATTGGGTACTAATATTCATAATGGCTAATTTGATTGGTTATGGGGTGCTAGAACTCCACGTTTCATACAATGCATGCTAATGCATTATTCAAATGGAAACATACTATGGAAGATAGGGGTGTTACATTCATTGAATTATTTGATTCCCATTTTTATTCATCTATAATATTGTTTTTCTACAATACCATGACATTATGAATTACCTTATTACACAAAACATTACATCTATAGTGAGTAATATATATATGTTTTCCCTTATTTGAATAGTTTTTTTCAACTGAATTAATTCTCGGCTCAAAAAATGGAATACATTCCGCACATATATTTATAATAACATAACAAACCTCATGAACCTATGATAAACATGGAGAAACGGTCCCAGTGTCCTAAAATTATCCATCCTTATCAAATATTTTATATATTATAATGAAATAAATAATTATCTTCCCATTTTTACTGAGACACATAACACGTATACATGAATATGCTTTATGAAAAACAAGATCACTTATATCAATAGAAATCTATTTTCATGGAATTCTATACATCTTTTACGAAACAAAAAACTATCATCTTATTTTTTTAAAACAAATTCACCATATCAAACTTTTAGTCTCACAACTATGGTCCCAAATTTACCCATTCACCCACCTCATCAAACAAGATATAATCTAACTCTGATTTACAAATAATGCATCCAAAATTTACAGTTGAATACACAAATGAAAAATATTTTTATAATAAAATTGAGATAATGTAATAGTTTGGTCCAAACATCCATTATAATCCCTTAAGGTAGAACAATGTATTTCATCCGAGTTCTGGATCTTTCACTCGGAGTGTTCACTAAATTGATTATGAAAAGTTTTTTGGTAATTTAATTCATTACCCATTAACATATGAAGGCCTTTCTAAATATTAGAATTAATCTTGGGATCATGGTAATATACAATAGAAGGATGAACTCCATATTACTTGAATATTTACATAATTTATACTCTTGAAATATGATCTAAATAAATAACATTATAAATGGGAAAGGGGGGAATAGACTCGATTAGTCAGTTAATAATAAATGAAATTTCATTACTAAATTGATATGTTTTTTTACTCTCATGATGATATCCCCTGATATATTTTCCTATTTCTACACTGACACTCAAAAAGGATATAACACCCCTTTCTACATTTATCATTCATCCTTAACTAATTAAAATGAAAAAAATCAAAGTAAACTCTTTAATATATTTATTTATTCTATCCAACCAGTAATTGTATCTATGGTCTTTATAATTTTAAGTATACCTTGGATAAACAGAAAAGGCGAGTTCTAAGATTCAATAAATAATTCATAGTTTATCTAGGAGATATTATCACTACCAAACCTTTTCCCAAATCTCAAAACACATTCCTTGTGTATGTTATGTTAAAAAAACTTACCTTTATTTAACTAATACGACATTCCTTGTAAATTATTTTCTTCTTTATTCACATTATTAATTCATCATAACAATAGTTAATACAATGAAACCTAAAAATAAAATGATGTTACTAAATGAAAATTTTATATTCCACAATTCATTAAATAATTTACTAGATGATCACATTTTATGATGCCTTATATATTTGACCTAAATCATTGAATACGTTATTTTATTTTATTATATGGTATTGAATCATGCAATAATAATATTGAATTAGTTCCAATAACATTCTCTACCTCGTGTTCAATGATTTTTTTAAAGATTATTTTATTCAAAATTTTGTAATTAGTATATATTTTACATTTACTCTATAAATTATTTCTTCAAAACATTAAATAAAAAACCATAGAGTCTAATTTCAGAACATACGTAGAATAATTTTTCTCATTAGGTTTTAGTTAACATAATGAAAAGGAAATTAAATATTATTTCCCTGCCATAACACGACCAATTACCTTCAATGATGATTAATTATAGAGAAAAAATTAACCATTTCTAAAATAAAGGTCTACAAATTTAGCATTTATTGATTTTATTTTTTGTATCACGAAACAATCATCACTATATTTATTCAAGATTATTTTCCCGCCTTTTGAGTTAACATATTTAGTAGGATAGATATCCAAGAAACGTTTTCAACAAACCTACTTATGTAACTAACTAATCCAATAATCCTGTGAATCTATTTGATATTTTTAAGTATTTTCTACTCTTCAACTATATTTATTTTAGTATTTTCATAAAATATGAAATATTTAGAAACAATAAACATGTAGATAGAAATACGATGAGACCATAACTTATAATTACTAAAATTTCCATATAAATTATTTCATTTGATGTATTGAAAAATCATATCCTTAGGTTTCTTTCAGGATGTCACAGCAAAACATTTTAGAAAAAAATCGGTTTTAATATTGTATTCGAGATACAACACTGATTGTAAACGCCCTATTAAATATATAATCGTTAAACTTATATATTAAATTATAAGGTATAGATAGTATTTACTAATTTTTAATATATTTATATATAAATAATTTTTCTGAATAAATATTAATTAATATCAAATTCATTGTAAGTAATCATTCACTTTTTAGTAAGTAATTATATTCTTTAGAAATATGTCTTTATAAAAATATTTATTATTTATTTTAATGAATAGTTTATTTTAAATACAATTTTCACTTTTAGAAAAATTATTTTATAAATGTAAATTTATTTTTTATATAGTAATATCAAAATTTACTTTTTCAAAAAAATTATTATTTTCCAAAGATGATATTTCAATTATTAGTTAATAATACTGATTATTTTAAATATGTTATTAATTTACAATAAGTTATGATATTTAAAAGATGGATTATTATTTTTTGCCACATACATAGCTTATTTTAAATATATTTTTATTTTAGTTTCCATTAATTCTTTTTTTGGGGGTTTCCAATGGTTTTATGGAGAATATTTGAGTTTTCATGAATTGGGCCAAACCGTGAGTCCAATTCCGGATTTAAAAATAAATTTTATTTCTTTTATAAATTTTTTATTTTTTAATATTTTTCACTATTTCCTACTCCTAAATGTCATCACCTGATATAATAACACCAAAATTAAAATTTGGAGCCTTTGTAAATCCATAACCAAGGTTTATATTGGTTTTTATTTAAGGAATTGGGTCTGCCCGAAAGCCCAATTCCAGTTTTAAGAACAAAATTTGATTAATTAATAACTTATTAATTGTTAACGATTTTTCGGTGATTCGAAGCCTCAAATGCGCCCCTTGAACCCAGCCGCGCGCCCAAGCTCTCTCTCTCCTCTTTGGAGCTCTTCTTCAACGCGATTTAGTGCTGAAATTATTAGTGTTTATAAAATCGGTCATATTTGATGAGATAAATGCATTCCTTCATATCTCCTTCAATATTTACTCTTTTTCCCCCATTTCAGTCCCCACATGACCTCCTCCTCATCACTCGAGCCTAAATATCAGGTTTTTCTTCTTTGAGTTTCAAAATTTGGTTAATTCGGGGTAATTTCTTCAAGATTTTTCAACGTGAGTGTTCCTCCCTTCCACTTCTTCCATTTCCCTATGGTTTTATTCCTCTTTCTTGATGTTACAAAATGTCCAGAACCTAGGGTTCGTACCTAGGGTTTAACCATGGGTCTTTATGGTGAAAAGTTGTGGTCTAGGGCTGGATTTATCATCTTTGTGGTGCCGGGGTGGAGCGGTTGATGTTTCGCACCATGTTTTGAGGGATTCGACACTTTCGGTAGGTGATTCCATGGGTAACCATTTAATGATTAGTTAGTTTTCTTGATTAAATAATTTTTCATATTCCTTATGTGCTGTGCATTATGAGAAAACCATTTTTTGTAGCAATAGTAAATCATTTGGTATTAAAGTTACATTTTTTCTTGAAGTGTGTATTTTTCAAATGTATTTATTTAGTTATCTCTTGTTGTAGTTTTGTAAAATGTGGAATTTATTTATTAGTTGTTGAAATTTGCTTCCAATTATGGTTGGGTAATTCTATAGTTCCATGTGGGCCTAAAAACGGGGTGTATTTGAATGGTTTTATGTGTATAACCTTGTTATACTCCTTGAAAGTGTTTTATGGATTTGTGTGTTCTCATGGGTATCTTTTGTGATATTGTTAAAGGTGATTATATAACATTTGAAAGTGGATTATTACATGTTGATTGGGCGGCCAATTATGTTTTTGTAGGGTCTTGGTGTGATTTTGGCTTAAAAGGTAGTTTTTGAAATGGGATTTATGTGGAAATTTTGGGTATACTCTTTATAATTGTTTTATGAAAGTTTTGAATGGTTTATTGAGTTGTGTAATAGGTGAAATTATATCAGAAAACTGTTTTGGTAGGAGTATATTTTTAAAAGGTCCATTTCTTTTGTGAAAATGCTGTTATGTGATATGTATAATCTTGGAAATATTTTATTAAATTGTTTGAAGGAGATACTGAGGAGTGAAAGTGATGTGAAAGTGATGTGGAGTGTTTTCTGTAAATGTGATGTGAAAATTGAATTTTTGATTATGAAATAAGTGTTATTTTCCATGTGTGTGGGATTTTATATGATTTTAAATACCTTATAATTGTTTTATAAAATTGTTTAATGGTTTTATGGAAGTGTTGAAGAAATGTGAAATGTTTTGTGGGCTATTTTGGTGTAAGTCGGATTTCAAAATCATTTTGTATGAAAAATGGATTTTTGTGACTTGTGTGGTATACATATGGGCTGTTTGGTGAATTTTTGATGTGGAAATGATATTTCCATGTTCAATGTATATTTCATGACGTGTTGAACTTGTTTGAGCACAAAGGGAAAACTTGGGTATCTAGGTGGGTGGACGTGTACTAGTATGCTAGTGAATACGTGGGGTTTGGACTCAGTTTCACTTAGCAAGATTAACGCATACAACTCTAACTAAACTATGATGATGATGATTGGGGACCACTAGGTTATGGGTATGTTCCCTACTAGTGTCTCGTGCACGAGAATGGATATTTGTGATGGTTACTCTCACCGAGATAAGAGGTACCTAGGACCCACAGCTAGCTAGTGCGTTGGGGTTATTTCCTATTGCTTGTGCTCATTAGTTAATTTATACTTACCGTCGGCATACGGAACATTTGGCTGGAAAATTCATTAGCTTTGTTTTTTATTTTAAAAGTGTTAATCCATTAAAATAGCCCACTTGAAAACTATTTTTATTCAAAGTCGCATCTTTTTGAAATTGTAACTAGTTTTTTTTATGTTTTTGAAAACTTG
This sequence comes from Viscum album, assembly GCA_963277665.1. NCBI lineage: Eukaryota > Viridiplantae > Streptophyta > Magnoliopsida > Santalales > Viscaceae > Viscum > Viscum album. The sequence goes on from OY728140.1 coordinate 663,494,892, forward strand.
CATGATTTTCATCTTTAAATGTTTATCACATGGAATCTCTTAGTGGTGGTATCCTACTGGGCATTGGTTCACACCCTACTTACACCCTTGGGTGTAAGTAGACTTGGTTATTTTTGTTGTCGCAGGTTGGGTACAATTTTTATTACCATTGGTTCGGGTCTCTAGCAGGTCCTTGGTGGTGAAGTCTTGTGGGGATGGCATGAGGGTGGTGCCTCTTGCCATGTGGAGGTTCTTGGGCTATTTAATTTTGGTTTTGTACCATTGGTATAGTCTTTTTGAGTTGTTTTACTCTATGTAATTCGGTTCTGAATTTTTTTAAAATATTGTTTGGTTTGAAAAATCTAGATTCATTTTATTGGATTCTTTTGTTGTTTTAATATTATAAACATGGGTAAATCATTCCCAATTATCATTTTATGATACTCGGGCACTTGTGCTAGCCCGTGGGGATTGGGAACGCCCTTCGGGTCATGTCACGTGATGGGTTTGGTGCTGGTTTTGGCGGTGACCAGATTCGGTTCGTGACAAAATGGTATCAAAGGAGGTTCTCTCCTTGGGTCATGTTATTTTGGGAAGAGTCAGCATATTCTGGAGCTAGGATTTTTGGGACTTGAAATTTCAGTCATGGGTAGTGAACCTGGCCAGTACACCTCATGACTGGATTCAAGTCACCATGGGAAGTATAGAATTATCTAAGACCTTTGGTTTTCTTGGTTTAATGATGACTATGGGAAATGAAAATAGAGTTGGGAGAATAATCTCAGTGAGCTCTCAGGGCCTGGCAAGCCATGCAGAGCCATGGATATTTCCCTAGAATACTCTCTGTGATGGCGAAGTGATTGGAATATGGCTGCCAACCTTATGTCCATGTCACCCACCAAAACTGGTTTCCTCTCACATTGTCTTGTGTCTCTTTGTTTTGGAATCTTGGAAACTTGGTTTTTTAAGCAAAAAAAATGACTTCACTTTAAGGAGAGTGAATTTTTGTGAAGTTATTTTTTTGTAAATTGAAAATGGTTTTTTATGCCTATAAATGTAATTTAAGAATTGTTTCAAACGGGAAAATTATGTGTTTACAACTCTTTTTAAAGTATGAACTATGTTAATTGGGGTTTTGAAAATATGTTTCTAGTGTAATGTTTTTTAAACCATGGAAAAGAGTTTTGGATTGAATTAAGTGTTCTAGAATTTTTGTGTGGGGGTTGAAGATGGATTTTGGGTTTGGTAACTACTGAACCAAAAAAATATGAACTTTTAGAACCTTGTCTTGAAATGAGAAGAGTTGAGTTCTTAATTAAATGTAGATTTATGAAATTGTGTTTTTCATGAAATTAGAAGTGTTTTGAAATGGGTTGAAATGTTTTGAAATGATTGTGAAAGGCATGAATATGTGCTTTTATTGAATTATGGATTCTTTTCTAAATGGTTGTGTCCTTATGAAATGTTTTGTAAGATGTGAATTGGGATTTTGATCTCATTGTTAGCAGTTTTGAGAAAAAGGTTGGGTTGGTTGACCATTTTGTTTTTGAAAAGTGGAGAGAATTTTTGTTTTAACCTTTGGTATTTCTGTGAGTGACCACATGCATGGGGTTATATGGGATGATGGATGGTTGATGGCATGACTGGATGAGTGCTGGGATGGATATGAGGAAGGTGTCCGGTGTGGCACAAAAGCATTCATGTGTGAGGACCATGGCATACCATTGGTGGATATGCTTACTGCTAAACCGTTTGTTTTCAAAGAATTGGTTTTAAAGAAAAACATGATGTCTTGATGAATAGTTTGGTATGGTTTGAATTATGGGTTTTTGAAAATGTTGATATTGTGGGATGTTTTGAGTTCAAGAACCCCTTCTGTTTGAACTGTGTTTTGGGTTTGTGTTTGGTTGGTAAGTTATGTTGTAAAGACGATTAGTGGTCTCTTTTGAAAAATGTTTTGGGATTCCATTAAGATGGTTCCCTTCATGTGTTTGGATCCGGTTTGTGGCATGTTTTGACTAATGGAGCAGCTTGGTTGGGTCCTTGGGTTCTCTCATTGGATAAGGTACGCCCCCATTAAGGGTTAATGCACAACTGAAGTACAACCCGTATTGTTTCGCCCTTGGAAAATCCTCCAGTTGATCAATATAAGGAATATTTTACAATTATTGTTGATTGAGTCTACACCCATTCATTTCATTGATTTGTGGATCCTCTTGTAGTTGTATAGTGCTTGTGGAATGTTGAAAGAGACCTTATTTTCTTAAGTTTCCTGATTCATCGAAGGTGGAAGTGTTCTTTTGTTGTTAGTGTGGATGAGTGTCTTGATGGTGTCTGAGAGGGCCTTTGGGTTCTTTATTGTTAATTGAAGAAAGAGTTATTATTAACCCACCAATTTTGAGATTTTGGTCATGATAGGATATTGTGTCCACTTTTTGGACTTGTCTCTTGTTTAGGGACTTTGAATATGGTCTCGTTCCATGTATTGTTTCTATCAATCTCAAGGGTCATGTTCAGTGATGCATTATGATGTTGTGTGCTCTTTTGACTATAAAGGTGAAGGTAACACAATCCTATGAGGTTCTATGTTATGTTGGGAGTATGTATCCCTTGGTAAAAACATCAAATCCTCTATCTTAGAGGAAGGTGTTTATACGGTTCCTTCCCTTATGTTGTTTCTCACCCAAAGAAACAAGGTGTTATGTGTGTGCATCTTATGATCCCTTGTTTCAGTAAAATGTCTGGTTTTGGTAAAGTGGGTTATAGAGTGTGTTATGTCTTGATGAACCCATCAGGGTATGCGGTGTAGTTGTTTGGGGCACCAAAAGAAGAAGTTCCACAAAGGGGTTTCAACAGCCAAACTGCGTGGCCGAAGATGCTTCAATATTTTGAGCTCCAACCATAGGTCCCAGAGAGAAGCTGGCGCGTAGTCAGGGGAAACTCCAATGTCGTTTAAACCATTGTACAAAGTCCTATCCTCAGTATGAACGATAGGAAGATTTTAAACCTATGGTTTCATCATATTTCTTCTGATGATCCCATTCGGTGGAAATAGTTGGAGGGTCTTGTACCCATGTCATCACAAAATGTTATTCCCTCCCCCTTTGGTTTCCATTGAGTCTTTGGGTAATAGTTGGAAATTTTTCTAGACAAGTTGAGCACACAGTTTTCACATGGTTAGTTCTAACCATGAACAAAATATATAACCATGCTGATATAAGGATCCACATAGTAATTGCACAATTTCCAAAATGTGCAGACTAACAGTGCGACCGTCCCAACTCTTTAATTTTGGGGTCTTTTCGTGTCGGCCCACGCCGATCGGTTAAGATGGTTTGTTCCTATGGTGGGGAGACACACTATGAGTCTTATATAAGTTCATTTGTAAATTTCTGATGGAAGTATACCCTTTGTACTGGGGAGTCCATTCAGGTCTCCCCCTGTTAGTGTCCCGCTTCATTCTCGAGAAAACAAATATAGGTTGTCTCTTATAGTGGGGAGGTAATTTTTGTTCCCCAATACCAGTAAATCAGACTTATCCATGGTCGTGGCTTGGTGGTAGGTAGTCTCATTCAGAGCTATCAAGCTACCTACATATTTCTTTAGTAAACATTGGGATTTTGGAGTACCCAATGATCTAGTTAAAGTAAGGTAAGTGTAACCTTCTTCGATGATGTTGTTCATTTGTGTGAATTTCATGCGTCTTGTTCGGATAGTGTTTAATGAGTTTTATTTTGGGATCAATTATGAACGTGATTGATTATTTCAGGAAAGTGGTGTATGTTTTGTTTGTGAGAGTAATCCTTCATTAATTGATCACTGTAGGTGTTTTGGCCTTTGGGGGAGAAACCTGACAAGGGAGTACCTCTTGGTTTCTCAGTTGGGTTTGGTTGTTACTTTGGCCTTGATGTTACTTTACGGGTCGGAAAGTTTTCATGGTGGGGAGAATTGTAACATATATAGCTTATTTTAAATGTATTTTTATTTTAGTTTCCATTAATTCTTTTTTTTGGGTGTTTCCAAAGGTTTTATGGAGAATATGTGAGTTTTCCTGAATTGGGCCAAATAGTGAGCCAAATTCCTGATTTAAAAATAAATTTTATTTATTTTATAAATTTTTCATTTTTTAATATTATTCACTCATTCCAACTCCTAAATGTAATCCCCTGATATATTAACACCACAATTAAAATTTGGATCCTTTGTAAATCAATAACCAAGGATTATGTTGGTTTTTATTTAAGGGATTGGGTTTGCCAGAAAGCCCAATTCCAATTTTAAAAATAAAAATTGATTAATTAATAACTTATTCATTTTTAAGGATTTTTGGTGATTCAAAGCCTCAAATGCGCCCCTTGAACCCAGCCGCGCGACCAAGCTCTCTCGTCCCTCTTTGGAGCTTTCTACAATGTGAGTTTTTACTGAACTTATTAGGGTTTCTAAAATCGGGAATATTTGAAGAGGTAAATTGATTCCTTCATATCTCCTTCAATATTTACTATTTTCCCCCCATTTCAGTCCCCACATGACCTCCTCCTCATCCGTAGAGCCTAACCATCAGGTTTTGCTGCATTAAGTTTCAAATTTTGGTTAATTCGGGGTAATTGCTTCAATATTTTTCAAGGTGAGTGTTCCTCCCTTCCTCTTCTTCCATTTCCTTAGGGTTTTATCCCTCTTTCATGATGTTACAAAGATTCCAGAACCTAGGGTTCATACCTATGGTTTAACCATGGGACTTTTTGGTGAAACATTGTGCTCTAGGGATGGATTTATCATCCTTGTGGTGTCGAGGTGGTGCGGTTGATGTTTCGCACCATGTTTTGAGAAATTCGACAATTTCGGTAGGTGATTCCATGGGTAACCATTTAATGATGAGTTAGTTTGCTTGATTAAATAATTTTACATGTTCCTTATGTGTTGTACATTATGATAAAACCATTTTTTGTAGGAATAGTAAATCATTTGGTATTAAAGTTACATTTTTTTCTTGAAGTGTGTATTTTTCAAATGTATTTCTTGTGTTATCTCTTGTGTTAGTTTTGTAAAATGTGGAAGTGATTTATTAGTTGTTGAAATGTGAATCCAATTATTGTTGGGTAATGATATAGTTCCATATGGGCCTAAAACTAGGGTGTATTTGAATGGTTTTATGTGTATAACCTTATTATACTCCTTGAAAGAGTTTTATGGATTTGTGTGTTCTCATGGGTATCTTTTGTGATATTGTTAAAGGAGATTATATAACATTTGAAAGTGGATTATTACATGTTTATTGGGATGAAAATTATGTCTTGGTAGGGTCTTGGTGTGATTTTGGCTTAAAAAACAGTTTTTGAAATGGGTTTTATGTGCAAAGTTTGGGTATACTCTTTATAATTGTTTTATGAAAGTTTTGAATGGTTTATTGAGTTGTGTAATAGGTGAAACTATATCAGCAAACTGTTTTGGTAGGATTATATTTTTAAAAGGTCCATTTCATTTGTGAAAATTCTGTTATGTGATATGTATCATCTTGGAAATATTTTATTAAATTTTTTGAAGGAGATACTGAGGAGTGAAAGTGATGTGAAAGTGATGTGGAGTGTTTTGTGTAAATGTGATGTGAAAATTGAATTTTTTATTATGAAAGAAGTGTTATTTTCCATGTGTGTGGGCCGTTATATGATTTGAAATAGCTTATAATTGTTTTATAAAATTGTTCAATGGTTTTGTGGAAGTGTTGAAGAAATGTGAAATGTGTTGTGGGCTGTTTTGGTGTGAGTCGGATTTCAAAATCATTTTGAATGAAAAATGGATTTTTTTGACTTGTGTGGTATACATATGGGAAGTTTGGTGAATTTTTGATGTGGAAATGATATTTCCATGTTCAATGTATATTTCTTGACTTGTTTAACTTGTTTGAGCACAAAGGGAAAACCTGGGTATCTAGGTGGGTGGACGTGTACTAGTATGCTAGTAAATCTGTGAGGTTTGGCCTCTGTTTCATTTAGAATTATTGACGCTTACAACTATATCTAAACTATGATGATGATTATTGGGGACCACTAGGTTATGGGTATGTTCCCTACTAGTGGCTCGTGCACGAGAATGGATATTTGTGATGGTTACTCTGACCGAGATACGAGGTTCCTGGGACCCACAGCTAGCTAGTGCCTAGGGGTTATTTCCTATTTCTTATGCTCATTAGTTACTTTATACTTACCGTCGGCATACAGTACATTTGGCTGGAAGATTCAGTAGAATTGTTGTTTATTTTAAAAGTGTTAACCCGTTAAAATATCCCACTTAAAAACTATTTTTATTCAAAGTCGCATCTTTTAGAAATTGTAACTAGTTTTTTATGTTTTTGAAAACTTGCGTACTTTTCATCTTTAAATTTTTATCACATGGAATATCTTCGTGGTGGTATCCTACTAGGCATTGGCTCACACCCTACTTACGCCATTGGGTGTCAGTAGACTTGGTTATTTTTGTTGTCGTAGGTTGGGTACAATTTTTAGTACCATTGGTTCGGGTTTCTAGTAGGTCCTTGGTTGTGAAGTCTTGTGGGGATGGCTTGAGGGTGGTGCCACTTTCCATGTGGAGGTTCTTGGGCTATTTCATTTTGGTTTTGTACCTTTGGTATAGTCTTTTTGAGTTGTTTTACGCTATGAAATTCAGTTATGAATTTTTGTAAAAGATTGTTTGGTTTGAAAAATCCAGATTCGTTTTATTGGATTATTTTGTTGTTTTAATATTATAAAATCGGGTAAATCATTCCCAATTATCAATTTATGATACCCCGGGCACTTGTGCCAGCCTGTGGGGATCGGGAACGGCCTTCGGGTCATGTCACGTGCTGGGTTTGGTGCCGGTTTTGGCGGTGACCAGATTCGGTTCGTGACATTTTTAATATGATTTCAAGTAAAAAAAATATTTTTTATATTTAACCCACTTAATTACATTGAAATATAATATATATTTGATTTTATTAAATAGTTTTCTTGTGTTTAAAACAATATTTTTATAAAATCTAGTTTAAAGTTTATTTTATTTTCCCTTTTGTAATTATTTAAATAATTCTTAACAAATAATTTTTTAGGATAATTTTTTATAATATATTTCCAAAAATTTTAATTTATATTTATATAATTATTATTTTTAGTCATATAGTTAATATAAAGTCTTATTTTATGGAAAAATATATATCTTGAAAACCACCTATGGCATTGTGCTTGCAAGTTGTGTTTTAAATTTATTTTTTATCATTATATGAATAGAATTTTGTAAAATGGATTAAATATTTTCAATAATCTGATTTTATATTTTAATTTAAGTTTAACTTAATTATTTTCAATAATTAATAGTGAAACAAGTAAAAGTACATTATCATAGTTTAGTGGACAATAGATTTATCAATAGAAAACAAAAAAAGGGTATATTTAAAATTGACATAAAAATAATTCAAAAAACAATTACATGTAAATAATTAGACATTATAATATCTAATTGTTGATAATTATCCATGTTTTAGCCTTGTGGGATGATAAAAACCTCAGTAAATCTTTTACTTTTTAAATATTATAAGTGTTCCACTCACCTCACTTGTAACAGGTGACCCCTATCATATATTATTTAAAAAATAAATCAATTATTAAATAAACATAAAAAAACCATAATATAATTTTATGTTCTTTGTTTCAGTTATAGATCCATTCTAGGAATATTTTAGGTATAATCTAAAAGAATTGGTCATATAGGATTTAAAATTTTTAACTATCATATTTTGTTTTATTACATCAATCACATCTTTGAAATATTTATAAAAATGAAAATATGATATAAATTTTTTATATTATAAACATATATGTTATTATAATAATTTCATTACCTAAATCTATCTCCTCTTTTATCAAATGGGATATAAAGTCATCATTATGGTGTATGGTGGAATACAACCTCATGAACCGATGTTATTCATTTTAAATCATCACCTCTCATAGATTTTCATAATGGAGTATTTGATGTATATATATATATATATGATATTTCTAAAATATTTATTATTTTTCTATTATGATATCAGATATACCTACTTACTATCCCTTCAATGGAGGATGTGATAAAGTCACCCATGTGCACGACGAACTACCTCCTCACTAAGTATTGTGAATCCATTTTTTATAACACATTACATGGAAGGTAATAATGATAATTTTAATTAATATTTTTTATAAATTTCCTAATAATTATAATAAATTATTATTAATAAATTTTTAATGTCAATATAACATTTCATTAACTTTTTAATGGCCGTAAAATGATGACTCATTTGTATACGTATGTACTACAACCTTATAGAAGTAATTTGACTCTCTTTTCTCCACCATACAACAAGGATGATATTTTTAGGCATATTTAAGGAAATAATATTGTATATATGATATAATTTTCATTATTTAAATATAAAATACAACTATCCTCCATATCATAATGATTATCAAAAAATGGAATCACTACACATGCTTACTTATGTCCCACGATCTCTATTATCCTAACATACATCATTTCACTAAATAATAATAAATAATTGGTTATAAAGTGTTAATTTATGAATAAATATTTTATTTATTTAGTGATTATTATTCCAAATATGTTTATATGTTGACCTCTATTACTATTATAAATACAATGAATCTGTTTTGAAATAATGAACCATGTTTCCTAAAAAACCCAGATGTGGATATTACTGACTAGGTATTAATATATGTCTTGATAATGAAATAAAATAAATAATATAATTATATGCTTTTATAAATTAAAATTTTAATTATAAACAAAATAATAGATTTTATATTATTATATATGAGTTAAATGATGTTCATGGAATATCAGGAATTGATATAAGTGTATTTTCTTATCTCGATATTAATTCAATGAGAGATATTCTATATTAAATCATTATTTTTATCATGTGGTGTATATACTATCCATTTTAAATGTAATATCACGAATCATTTATACATCATTTTATTATTTGATTAAATTTTATGTAATATATTCAAAGGGATTGATTTGAATGTTAGAAAGTGATTACGTGTTTCTTAAATCAATTTCCACTTACTGGGTTATAGAAGATCATCATGTTATTTAAATTAATATTTTATTTTTTCTTTCATGGGGGTTAAAATTACAAATCTATAAATGTTTTAAGTGTTTTATGATTTAATTCGCTAATTTATCAGTATTTTTATGATTATATTTTCAAGGATGAAATATTATAATACCTCTTTCACTAAAGTATTTAATTTTATTATCCTTTGGTTCTTTCACTATAATACATGTTTTTCTTTATTTTACAGTCATTATCTACTCAATAGTTCAAAGTAATGTTTTTTTATATTATTATTTATTTCTCTCTTCTATTAAAAATCATTAATCTTTAAAAAACATGATTTCTAAAAATTATTTCAAATTATCTTATCATTGATAAAATTATTTATCTAAGAAAAGTTTACCCATGTATGATGATTTAAAATATATTTTGAAATAAATATTCTTTTGTTAAAATTATTCCAATTTATATTGCACCAAAAAAATTTAATGGAAATATTATTGAACATGTATGTCATCAATAAAATTTACCACCACCAAGATAGTTGTATTAATTGAAGATTTATCTATAAATTTTCATATTTATTTTAAATGAAAATATATTTAGTATAATTTAATTATTAAAAAAGGGTTTTATCTAAAATTTAATTATTGTTTTCAAAAATAATTTACTAAAATGATTTTAAGGCATTTTTTATATGTGTGTAAGGTTATTTTTAATGAAAATCATATTCACAATATTTGGAGAATTTTTAGTTTCTAAAAGTGATTTTAAAAATGAAAATGTTATTCTTATTAAAGAAATTAATTATATTTTAATGGTATAGACATTTATCATATTTAAGAAAACTTTTTAGTACTTATTCTCAATTTGGGATATTTTGTAATGATACTATCCCTATTCTTGAGTTGGATAGATTATAATTGTTTGAAAAAGATTGTTAAGGGTCCCATTTGTTTTCTATGGGTTACTCTGATTTCAAAGATATTTTTATGGAAGACATTTATTTTCTACAAGTTAATAATGTTATAAGGAGTTTTTAAAAGATCCCATTTAGTTTTAATGGGTTAATAATATTTCAATGAGATTTTTGTGGATCCTATTTCATTTCTATGATTTTATCATAATACAAATATATTTTTTTAGATATTGTTTCATTTCCATGGGATAATCATGTTTTCAAAATAATAAGTCTTGTTTAGATGAGTATAATATGGAATTAATTCTATGATTACTTCATTAATGAATTGTACATTGAGATTATTTATGACCATAGGTGATCACTGATATCATAGGGTGACCTATTATAGCCTACATGATGGTTGATTCCAAATATCTAAGGTTGATCTTGATATAAATAATATTATGGGTACACCTAGATAGTTCTCCAATTCATTTGGTAATGATTATGTCCTCCAGATAATTATTTTAGAAGTCAATTGTATGGTTTTACCAATTTTATGGGTACATTAAGGGTTATATAATAATGTTTTTTCAGATACCAATAAGATATATCTTTCATGATCAGGGTTTATAATGATTCATATGATCAACCTTTATATAAAAAGAATCATGATTATTGATTTTGGTGACTCTTATCATTGTAAAGACCATATACAATGTTTTAATATTTGATGATCTAATTATTTATGGGTATAAATATTATTATTTTATAAAAATATAGTTAAATTATGTCATTATACAATTACACACTTTTCATTATCATGGATGAATTTCAATTAATGATTCTTACGTTTAAAATTACTAACAAATTGACCTCACCATTATTTTGTTTCCTCAATCCTAGGTTATAAAGTATTTTTTTTAATGAATTGTGGCTTAAAGGGTTTCATTTTGGTGATGTTGATGACCCAATATAGAATAGGAACTGGTGGGTATAATATGAATGATAAAATATTGAATTCATGGGTATTATTTATTTAATAGTTTTTCAAATTATATAAATCTTTACAAAGAAATGATCATTCAGAATGAAATTTATTTAATAATTGATTTTGATTTTTTTATTCAAAAAAATGGGCCACCTCCATAAGTATGAAAGATGTAAAATAAATGTTTATGATTTTGTCACCAGATCTGAGGGTGCAGGTTTGTGGATGTTATAGTTGGAATCAAAGAAACGTTTAAATGACATTGATATTATAATGTCTTCACGTTCGGTTATTTTATGTGTTATGGATACCCTTATAGTATTATGATGTTATGACTAATAATATGATTAAATTCACAGACACCCCTTTTATGCATCATGTGATGAGATCATAAATTTATTAGTGAAACATTATGAGACATTTTTATGTCAATGTATATGAAAAAAAATCTTTTTAATGTGATGTATTCTTATAAATAGTTCATATATAAGTGTTTTGTAATTTTTTTCCTTTAAGGTTTATATAAACATTGATATTTAGATAATTTTGGGAACATTTTTTTATCACATGGATAAATATTTGTTTGAAAAGTTATTTGGTGACTATATAATTCATGTTATTTCAAAATGAGATCACGATATTTTATCATATTAGATGAAAGGTATGAGATAACCATCGAAGTTAAAAAACTCTTTAATTTTGAGGATATTTATCTCATTTTTAAATAGGATTATGGAATGATTTTATTTTAACTTTTGGAATTTAAATTTAATTTTTGAAGATTAATGTATCGTGTAAAGGTATTTTCATTTTGGGAATTATCCTACCACGTGGAAACTATTTTGGTTTTGGTTCATTTTTAAACATAATAGGATTTGATTAAAATCCCTTTTAAGGATATTTGGGGTCAAAAAGTTGATTTTAGCCCTTTTTTCATACGTAATTAATAATAAATAATCACTGTTTGGAAGAAAAGATGATATTATGGTGGAAGTTGATAAAGGGAAAATATTATACTCATTAAGTAAATATAATAACATAATCTCTCATTATATATGGGAAATAATTATTACACTCTATAAAAATTTTCATTGTACAAAATGTTTTCCTATTAACATCTTTGAACTTTTTATGTCCTACTAGGTTTTTGTTTTTGTGGGTGTTATCTTTCTCTTTATCATTGACATTATGTTGATAAATGATCTCTATAACTATATATAAATATTTTTGTATTATTATTTTCTTCAATTTTCAAATATGCAATTTAAAATTATTTTCATATATTTGTAAACCTATATTATTTTATAAAACATGACCTTAATAAAACACTTTTTCATTAATCAAGAAGACATTTTATTATCACTTTTTATGATGTTGGTTTAAAACAAAATTAAATAAAAACCATTTTATACACAAGATAAATTAAAAAATTTATTAATTTATTTTATTAAAGGGTGATTGATGTAACAAACAAATATTTTAGGAAAGTAAAATATGTTATTTAAAGTATTTAACACACAACATAGATCTTAAACAACTCCTGAAATATAGAACCATTAAAACCTAGTTGTTAAATTTGGTGGGTGTTAATATTATTATCTAATTTATGAAATATATATATAAATATATATAAATTTTATAAATAATATAAATTATTTATAAATTCATAGTATGTAATCAATCACCTTTAAGTAATTTAATTTTATTCACAAAAAATTGTTCAAAAGGAATATTTAATGAAATTGGAGATAAAAATATTATAATTAAATTTGTAATGTTTTGTAAAATTTATTTTATAAATTAAATTTAATTTTTAAATCAGACCACAAAAAAGTAATTTTTGTGAAACATTTGTGATTTTTCCAAAAATATTTATTTTTTGATGAATAATGATAAATATAGATTTTTTTTAGAAAATATCATTTGTTTTTAATAAATTAAAAAAAAAAGGAAATTTTTTTTTTTAATATTATTTTAAGTAACATAATTATTATTTAGTTATATTCATCCCACTAAATATATTTTTAATTAACATTATATCATATATTTTTTTTGAAATGATTCTTTGGGTTTAAAAATAGGATGATTTGGAGAGCAGTTTTAATCGACTTATTCTTTATTCTTTTTAATTAATTATAAAAATAACTTATTAGGAGTATTTAAAAAGATATTTTATATTTTATACAAATCAATATTAATTTATATTCATAAAATTATAATTATTCTTCACTATGTTAAAAAAATCATAATTTTCTTGAAAAATATATATTTTGAAAACCTTGTTTTTCATCACATTTGTGGATTTTGTTTAAAATTTAGTTTTTCTAGTTTTATTAATTGAATTTGAGAAAAGGAATTAATTATTTTTAATCATAATATTTTCATGTTATAATAATTTAAACATAATATTTTACAATTATGAATAACGAAAAAATAAAAATAAATTACCTCTATTAAGGTGAAAATAGATTTACCAGAGGATAACAATTTTTGGAATGTGAAAATCAAGGGGAAACATTTGTATTTTGAAAATTTTAATTTATGCCACTCACCAACATATAACATACCACACCCTCACCTATCCTTTATACACCATAAATACTAATTGGATTTGACATTCCCTGAATAAATCACTTAAAAAATTCTAGTACCTAATACTATGAGCTTTTTTATGGTTACACATTCTTTTCTAGGAATACATTTGGTATATTCATAAATTGGTGGTCTAAGGAGAGGAAAAATTACTAACTATGAATATTTTGTTTTTCATCATTCACCTCTATAAAATCAACATCAACTATTATATAATGATAAAAAAAATATACAATATATTTTGAGTTGTTATTATGTTAATGTAATACCCAAAATCTACCTTAATTTCTATCAAATTAGATATAAAATCATCATTTTTGTATATTATGTACTACTACCAAGAGAATTGCTATCTTTCATTATTCATTATCACCTCTCACGGATTATTGTATTGATTGATGTGAATAATATATATGAAATTTTAACCTATTTACACTTGTAGAGTAATTATATCACATATAACATCTTTTCTATCACTCCATGTTAATACGATAATGTTGCTAGTGTGTATGGTGGACTACCACGTCACTTTGCGATGTGATTCATTTTTCACTATGACATTATATGGAAGGTAATAAAAATAATTTGAATTTATATATGTTTTATAGATGAAACTGTAATGTTATTAATGGTTTATTTCTCTTTATTAAAATATAATATATCATTTTCATTCATAGAATTTCAGTCATTGTAAAATGATATCCTCATTCGAGTATGTCTAGAGTACCGCCTTCATGAAGTGATGAGAATCTATTTTCATCAACACATAATGTGGATGATATATATATATATATATATTAAATAAATAATATGTTATATGTGTTATTACTATCATTTTATAAATATCAAATATTATTTAGCACATTTCTATATGGATTGTTGAAAAATGGAAATGTTACCCATGCATATGTATGGATTTCCATCTCAATGTTCATATCATACATAATTTCACAAAACCTTATCATTGGAATTGGATTAAAATTAATGTTAATGAATACATATGATAATTATTTCATGATTATTATTCTAGATTTTTTGAAATAATTACCCCTTTTCCCACATTAAGCACATTGTATTTTTTTGAAACAATGAACTGATTGTTTAAAAGGAATTATATTACTTTATTGATTATGAATTAAAATATGTCATTATAAGAAATATAATTAGTGATTTAATTATATTGTTTAAATCATGTAAATGATTTTTTATAATTCATCTAATTGATGTAATCGTAATATACAAACATTAAATTACATACAATGACTACCTAGACTTGATTCTAGGTTTTTTGTGATCTTGATTTTAATTATATAAGTTATATTCCATATTCACCACTTGTTTTTGTTTGGTTTTTATGAATTAAATTTTAAATGTAATATAATTAATCATTCTTAGGTCATGTTATTTTATTTTCCATTTGGTATAATTTATTAAATATGATTGAAAGGGAATTCACCTTGATATATAGAGTTTTTTACCTCAATTTCCATCTATTGGGTTACAAAACATCATTATTTATTCAAAAAAATTATTATTTAGTCTTAATTAATATATAAACTGATTTATTAAGTGTTTAAACTTTTTTGGTATTGATTAATCTTTTTACGCAAAATATATCTATTAATTAACTCACAATTCAATGATATGATCTTTGTATGGGTAAATCTTCCCAAATTACTTTATTTATGATAAATGATTAGGATTTTAACTTATCATATTTATAAAGTTTATATACTTACCTTATTTCATGTTGTATAATGTACTTTATAATTTAAATGGTATTTAATTTTTAATAAAATGTTTTCCTTTGATGTGGTTTAAAACTAAATAGCTACCAATGTGGTAACTATTTTATAATTCAATATCATCATTTATCGTCATTATTTATGATTATATTTCCGATGAGAAAATATAAGGATAAATATCTCAATAAATATATCAATTTTATTCAAGTATTTTTATGTCAAAAGAAAACATGTTTTCCATTTATTTTCCTCTATTTATGTACTCAGGAGTTCAAAAGATATGTCTTTATGAAAAGACATATTTATTTCTATCTTTTCTCCAAAACCATTTTTCAGTGAAATCAATTTTTTCCGAAAATGTTTATCACATTATTCAAATGATTTATTAAAGATATTTATACATTTTTAACCTTTTATAAAATTTTATGAGGGAAATATTTGTGTTTTTTCATTACATGCCTATGCGGGTTTTACAAAAACCATGAAAGGAATTTTTTTTAATGTGAATGAAATGAATGAAATTTCATTCTATCATGACCATCATTTTTATAGAATCTTCCTTTATATATTTTTAATGTGATTTTCAATTAAAAGTATTTTCATTTGTTTCTGTTTTATAAAAAGTTATTTTCAAAATAGAATGAATATTTTACAAGATAAATGTGTTCAATTATTTTTAAATCATTATTTTTATCTTTACATGTTTAATTCAATGATAGTTGTTATCATGGTATATTGTGACTTATATGTTTTAACAAGAAATATTCAAAATCAAAAGTTTATTTTCCTAAAAAAAATTCATATTTTATTTTAATGATATATGAATTCATTAACATCGAAAACACACTTTTTTCATATGGTCAAATTATGAAATTTTGTAATAATATCATCCTCATTATTTATCTTTACATATTATGATTATTTCTATGATATTGTTATAGAACTAATTTATTTTCCATGGGTTAATAATGTTTCAAGGAGATTTTTATGGAATTATTTTATTTTATATCAGTTAATTGTCTTTCAAAGTGACTATTATAGAACTTGTATCACTTCTATTGGTTAATCGTGTTCAAAAAAGGTTTTAATGAGAAACATTTAATTTCTACGAGTTAATCATGATTCAAATAAGTTTTCATGGATCCCCTTGGATTTCTATAGGTTAATTAATTTATGAAAAAAAAAATTATATGATTTTATGACGAAAATAATCAATATATGAAATTTATTAATTAATGACACTTGTACATTAATAATAATCATGGTTTCTCCCAAATAGTGGTAGGTAAACCTGTTTTTCCTTATATGGTGGGTTTACCCAAATATTTTCGGATGAGCCCAAAATGTATTTAATGATATGTGCACCCAAACAGTTCTCCAATTAATTGGGTAATGATTTTGGTATCTAGAATATTTTATTGGAAGTTGGTATCAAATTTATTCAAATTTTTAGGGTTCTGTAACGGTTCAATGAAAATTATGTTCCAAGATAAAAATAGGTTTCATCAATGATTTATATTGGACTATAATGTTTATTATGATGAATTTTGATATAACATGTCTTGTGATTATTGATTCAGAAGCCTCTCGAATTTTTGAAACCCCTATGCTATGTTTTCATATTTGATCATCCATGTATTGATGAGTATGAACATTATTATCATGTACTTGTTAAATTTTATTTTGTTTTAATATTATTATAAAAATAATATGAAACTAATGAAATTAAAATGTTGAATATTTTTTTAACTTTATTCATCATTTAATCTCACACTTCATAACATTACAATAATTATCGATAGGGTAAATCTAAGGGGGTGGTTAAAACGTAATGATAAGAGTTAAAACATACAAAAAGTTTCCAAAAATGTTTTATAGTAGATTATTTTTACATATCATAATAATTTACTACAATTTTATTATGTTTAGTCCATCTTGTTATAAAAATAATTTATATTAATTTAATACCATAAAAAGTTCTAGTAACCCTCCCAACCTCAAATATAAAATAATATCCCTTTATTCTGATATATACAAAAAAAAGAGTATCCATGAGAAAGAAATAACATATTATTACTCATATTAAAATCCATTCCATGATCTAGTGGAGTTAGTATCCTAAAAAAATTACCTTGCGATACTTAGGAGGATATCCAAAGGATTTCATCTAAAGAAATAGTAATCCCCATAATTGATCACTTTATTTTTTAATTCTTCATTTACATCCTCAAAATATATGTTATTAATCATAAAATGGTAAAATAATAATAACTGATATCATGAAATTATATTATGATTAATAAACCACAATTATCCACCATATTTTAAATCTAAAAGAAATTTAAAAACACTCATCTGTACATTGGGCTTACCATCTCCACATTGTGATACAATTAATTTTTCATCACCATATTATATGTGTTGGAATTATGATGGGTTTAATGATTATATGTGATATTTTTTTCATTATTATACATATGAAATGATTTATCATATCTCCATTATTATCTTTCAATCTATTAAGAAGCAATAATGTCATTTTTGTGTTCGTGTAGACTTCCACATCCATGTAACAATGTGATTCATTTTTCAATTGTATATTAAATAGATGTAAATGATGATGTATTATATTAAAATATATTATTTATATTATATAATAATTATTCTAGAAATTCTAATAATTTTATGACACTATTTCATTCTATATGTTGAAATTTGAAAATAATGTTCATGTGTATATATGACCTACTATCTCCATGAAAGATGTAATTTATATTTTGATAACCACCTTTTATGGAATATTATCTATAATTATATAATTAATACATAATATAATTATATAATCACTTAATTTTTGGATATTTCTTAATATTGATCAATTTATAATGACCTCCACAATCAAACAAAATCATAGATAAAATAGAAATTATTAGTTACAAAAAATCACAATTTTATCCCAGAATCTTTAATAAAAGGTAGTAAAAGATTATAATTCACTCATATATCATATGAAATATATGTCTATTGATATGGAATATTTGTGTTATAAATATATATATTATTATAAATGAGGTTTGGAAAATATAAATGAAGTTGAACATTATGTAGTGTTCTATTTTACAATATCATCATTATTCAAGATTATTTATGATAAAGTCTCTATTAGGGAAATTATGTGAAATTTATATTTTAAAACCAATCTATTTTATGAGAAACCATTTTTGCAGATATTTTTATATTATAAAACGATTTTTATCTCATTGTTACATCAAATGAAGAAGATTTTTTTTAAAAAAAACCAATTTATTTTCCCTCTTAAGTAAATAATACATAATCATCAATGCCATTGTTTTCTAAAAATGGAATCCAAGGTTTTTAATCTCTAACAATGATATATTAATAAAATATCTATCCACATTTGGATTTTTAAATTGGTTTAAAAGGAATATTATTTTCATTTTTGGAACAAGGTTTTATTTTAATTTTTTACCAAAATGTGCAGGGATTGTTTTTTGACTTATAAAATATGAAAAGAATTTCCCAAAATCACGACCACTGAATGATTTGATTTTTCCTTTAAAATTATAAAAAATATTTTAGAGAACATTAATATTTTTGATATATTTTAAATTTTAATGTAAAAAAAGTGTATTTTCCTAAATAAATTTTACAATGATACTTATAAGGTATTTTCCTCCATGTACTCATCCTTTTTTAAATAATATTTTTAGTATACACTCTAATGATACCATCAAAATTATCACTCTTGATGTTTTATGATTATTTTTCTAAATATGTACTATTTTTATACCATTTACCATGCTATTAGAGATATTTTATGAATATGATTTGTGATTGGGGAAAAATTAAAATTTTGTATGCTATATTTAATGCATTAATGATTAAATTGATTATGTTTCAAAACTTTCATATAAGTAATTAATTCGAAGTATTATGTTAGGTGTGGGATCCAAAAATACATATCCCCATGATGCATCTTTAGTTCTCATGAGACAAACAAGATTGGAATTTTTTTCTAGGCCATACAAATTTATATAGGTTGTCATTGAGCAAGGCCTTGATTATATATTTTTGGTAATTTAGTAAACATTCCTTGTTTCAGATGTCTGATATTCTTTATCCGATCATTATAAAATCAGTTATTACATTCTATGTGATTATTTTAATTGATTTTAGTTCTAGGGATAATTTTTTATATCTTGTGAATATTTAGATTGAATTATTATACTATCAATTTTTCCTTCCATGTTATGCATGAATTATTTTTCTTCTACTATTCGTATACAATTACTAAGCATCTGAGGTCACAAATATCTTTTGTATCATTCCCCCAAGATTCTTAGAAATGATATATGATTGAAATAAAAATATCTGATATAGGGAGTAATGGTGTTATTAAATAAATTAATATGTCAATTTTATGTTTTTAAATGATATTTAATAATTATGTATGTATCTAGTTATCAGATAATATAAAATAACCTATCTATAGGATGTAAGGGGTAGTATTTAAAACCAATTCAATATAGTTAATATACGATCTTGGTTATAAGGTTCAAGGTTGTTACAATTGGTATCAATGTATGTTTAGTAGAAACCTTGGGTACAATATTTAGGAAAAAAATATTATGATACCGAACCCTAAGATGGTCCTTGAGAACATTCCGAACGAAACCAAGGTTATAAGAATAGATATATAGATTCTCAATTTATCTTATGTGTTTATCTTATTTTAAAATTTTACATTATGATTCAAAATGTTATTTTCTAATCTATTGTGTTTAATATTTTATAAATTGGGAAAAATGTATGTAATCAAAATTATATAAGTGAAAATAATCTATTAAGGGATGTCCCTATTATAAAAACAACAATTATAGAGATAAAAATGTAGATATATCCATATATATAGATGTATTATAAAAAATTATAAATATATTGGGTCACCTAACATATTTTTTTCATTCATCTCTCAATTTGTATATCAATAACGTTCTGTAACCATTTTTTAATACTTCATGCATCTAAAACCTAAATAATTCAGTGTGATTAAAAAACCTTTTATATCTAAGTGATTGATAAGTTCCTTTGAAAATATATATAAACCATACTCTTTATTAAACATTAATTAATAATTTAATACATATGATTTTACCTAATACAACCTGATATATTATTAATTATAGTGTTTTTAGGAATTAGGTACCTAGAATAACATCTCAAACAAGTGACAAAACAACATTACTAAAAAATTCTATAATATGCTTCAAAAATTCCAATGCTTTTAAAATTGAATGGGATGACATAGGGAAATTCATAAAAATGTGCTGAGATATAAATCCCAGTATGAAAATAAACATTTAATGACAGGAAGAATGTAATATATGTCATAGAATATGCATATACATGGTCTGTAAAATATGTTTGGATCATAAACATGACCAATGAGGCATGATACTGCATGATAATCAGAAATGCAACATGGGAAATGTAGAAAAAAATTGAAACACTCCATCATAAATATTGGATAAGGGTATCTTCATAGAGATTATGATGGATGAGTCCTTTTATGGGTCATGTTCACTCCTTTAACTCTCTCAATATGTATCATGAGAATAAAAAATTACACAGTGCATTGTTCCGCTATATAATTTTGGGATCACATGCAAATTTTGTTCCATTAAAATGATTTTGTGGGCCACATTGATCACAAAATAAGGAATCATTTGTCATTATGTTTTAATCAATGGTCAACGAGTGGGGAATACATAAATTTAGGTCCCTCTTCAATGAATTATAAGCACATATATATGATCACACTTGACATGAAATGAGTATTGGTATTCAGTAAATATTTTGTAGGCATGGTAATTCATGGTGAAATTATGGAATAATAACAGGGGCATATATATATTCATGTAATGTATTAATGAGAGATAAATTGATAAATAATTATTTAGAAATAAAATTGATATTTTGTAGGATATGTATTAACATATATCATAATTAGGAAATAAAGATAAAAGAGGTCTTGTAATGAACTATCTTGGAAAAAGAAGAGAAGGAGGGGATCTCTTAACATGAATGGGTGATTCCAAATTCTTGGGAGGAGAATATTAAGAGCATAGGGAACCATGAGAGAACTCGTGATAGGGTATGTATGATTAAGGATGTTTTCTATTGGTTTTTAGTAAATATAACTTGTTGCATATGTTTTTCTATACTGAAAAAATGTGGGGATTCATCATTTTTTCTGAAACATCGGTTTTGGACATTATATAATAAAATTTCCTAAACCATGACATAATTTACCTTAGGATTTTTACCAAATATGGGTGTATTTAATTATTTTCTAATTCCATGGGGATATCTTTATAAAATAATGTCATTTATAATATAGAAGTGATTCAAGCCCTTAAAAAAGAGTTTACAACATTAAAATATATTACAGGTTTCATAGAATATATAAAGGCTTTAAATATTTATAAAATAAACAAAATATTGAATTATTCTAATCAAAAATTATATATATTTATTTTGGATAACCATTATATAATTTATTACCATATTTTGGGTCAACATAATGTCATAATACACATCGTAAATTTATATAATATTTAATTTTTAAGCCAAAATTTGATAGTCTCAAAAAATAGTAAGAATTAATCATAGGATAAATTTAGTGTTTTGATTATGGAAATAATTTTTTTTATAAATATAATTTTCAAAATATATTAATTTTTAATTTTTAAATATGATTGACATTTTATTGAGAAATAATGGTATTTTGAGAATAACTGTTTTTGAACCCTTATAAAAATCACAATTGATATCATGAAAATTATGTGATCATTTATATTTAATAGAAATTATTTACTAATAATATTTTTAAAATATAATACCCATTTCAAAAATAAATTAATTTATAAATTCATTTTTTGAATTATAATTTTACCCAAAAAATAGTGTTTTTATTTCTAACTATTTCTCTAGAAGAAGGGTAATGAACTTGGAAGAATGAATGACTATCAAGAAGAGGTGATTCCCCACGGAATACATTATTGTCATTATATAATTGATCTGGATTCACGTTCATCACTTTGACAAGGTGGTGGAAATAATCTCGAGTAATACGTTGACCTTGAAAAATTATTAGTTACACTTCAATGGGAGGATATTTTTGGTAAATAGCATATTGACATACATACCCATGTATCTTTTCTCATCAACCAAAGTTATAAATTTTTTTTTTAGGTTGGAAAAATTAATAGGATCTTTTATATGGCATTATATATATGAGGGGAATCCCCAATGGACTTTTAGACACGTAAGACCAAACTGGTGAGGGAGGTTGGTATCAGAGCACATAGAATTTCAGACACCATCCATAGAATTCATGGAAGAGTGTCTTAATAATGCATTGATGGGTGGTATTTATGGGGTTTTTTACAAATAAGAAATATGGGTCTTTCACAAATCCATGGAATGGAGGGAGGCCATGTTATGGAAGGATTGGTATCCATTCATCCTAGAGATGTAATAAAAAGAGATTTGTATTATTGAGAGTAGAGCTCTTAATTTCTAAAATAATAATGGATTGATATCAATCAGGGGTTTTCTGGTTTTCCAACAATTGAGATATTCTTCTAGAAGAAAATATAATACCACTACTTTATTCATTTCATGTTGAATGTCTAGATGACAGAGGTGTATGATCATATTTATCGGAATGAGGATCCAGACATATGTGTTTTCAGGAGTTCATCCTCTGGGTGTTTTTAGGTAAATTACTATTTAAATATGTTGCATTCGATAGAGCAGATGGATTGCTAGTATGAAAATCTATGGTTAATCGATATCCCAGAAAATATAATATTTTGGTGAAGTAAATAATAAAAAATTCTCTCCCTAATAAATATAATATTTAATATAAATGTGTCCCTCTCACCTCCCAGTGTCACAACTATTGTGATCCAAGAAGTGATGGTAGGCATCAATTATTTCTTATGGTTCTGTGGGCATGGTGGATAACATGTAGTCTATGCAGCTTTACAAGTGTGTCATCCACCATTCATATCGGTTCCAATTTTCATGATATATGGTTTCAATAGGATATATAAGGTAACATGGAGAGCCGATCATGCACCTTAATCTCTACTGCTCGATGTTGGTTACTATAGAATGTTAGAAATTGGGATTGGTTTTAATGGTATGATTATTTTTCAGACAACCCATCTTTATAGACCATAGTGCTTGTGATTGATTGGGTTACCCAAATTAAAGGCATGGAATATTATCTTTCTATTATAATTCAGAATACCACAAGGAGGTATAACTCAATTCACACCATCCATCATAATGATTATTGGATTCCTCTGTTTACTTTTGAAATAAGGCTGAACCTAAATACTTATGGTTTTTCTATCTTTGGTACAATACGGTGGGGTGGTTTGGTGTGAGAAAACAATGGGTCCATGGCACTCACCTTTATTTCTTCTTTTGCGTTCGATGAATCTCAAAAGGCTATATAAAATGTGATGGTTGTTGGTTTAAACATATAAAATAGTAAAAAATTGAGCCTCACATATTTGGAGGCAGAATTAAAGATTATTTATAACTCCATGAATGTGACCGACCCTATCCACTTATCTGTTACATATCATTACTAGAAATCCATATCTTTTTTAATATATAAAAAAATACATTAAAAAGTACCCATAATAAAATGAAAATATATTCATTATTATACACAATATACATATTCATATTGTTTGGGTATTGATATATACCCCTTTATACACCAAAAAACAGCATAAGGTAATGGTGAATTACAATGTTATTTTCATGGTGTGATTTATCATACATGGTTTGGTTTGTGATCTCCATGAGTTTTAACATCTCCCATTAATGGGTTTTCTCATAATTTAGTTGTTTGTTTTTTGATTAGTATTGTTCACTATAAAACATGAATGATGATATCCCCTCAGAAGCTCAAATAGAAGATCTTCATAGGGTATGATACTACTAATGGAGGATGTTTCATCCTTTTTCTCTGTCAAATGGATTTATAAAAACCCTATATTTATACTAATCATTAGGTCACTTTAGAGTGGTTATATTATCAATGGTAATTATTCTTAATGGTTATCTAAATAATATAGAATATAATAAAACCATATAAGTAAATTTTTTTTATATCTATAATATATAATAATATATTTAATATAATATCAAATGAAATTTTATTAATATATGTTTGGGTTTTTATAATCACACCCTTCATAAATTTACCCTTAGAATTTTAATTTCACATCCTAAAGTAGGTGGGATTAACTATGTTACATCACCTCATATGTTACCCACATCGCTTATTCATACTTTTGTTTTTTCTACATCACTTCGACATGTTGAATTATCTTATTTCATATAACAATGTTGTTGTGATCTATGATCTTTAGTTCCCACTTGTCATATTTTTTATCACTATCCAATGGTACAACCTCATTATTGAGTATGTGTGAGGGGTTTGGTTTGAACTTCCTCAATAGAGATACATTGAAACAAAATGATATAGATATTGGATTTGTGGGAGTTCCAGTCAATAGGACAACACTCTGAAGGGATCAAGGATCTAAAAAGGACAAATATATCATTGACTAATTTTTCAATTATTCCCAAATATTGTTACTTCACTTCTTGGAGATATAGAGTTCATTACTAGTTATACAACCTCCAAAACTAGTTCTCGTCGATTATTGACAACACTTCCCTACTATTTACTCTGATTATCTTAGATGTTCTACTGAATGGTATTATCCTTTTCCACCATTTCCTTATCAATTTAAGGATATAGCAGTTTGTGTTCCACATCTTCATCTTAGGATGTAGTTGTTCTTCATCTATTGCCAAAAAGGTCTTTATTATAATCAATTTATATTCTTGTTTGGAAAATATTATTGTATGAGAACTCTACTCAAGGAAGATGTTGATCTCATCCCCCTTTAATGTCAATTGAGCATTCTCATAAAATCTACTCAAGTTTATGGATAATTTGCTCAGAATTTCCATCTATTTGTGGACGATAAGACACGAGAATGTTTAAATCGGTATTTAGAGTATTTTAAAGACTCTTCCAATGCATGGATTTAAATATTAGGTTTTGATCAGATATAATAAATATTGTGTATCCATTCATCCTCACCACTTCTCTAAGTTATATAATTGCAAGTTTATTGGGTGAGAAGTCCTCTCAAATTTAAATGAAGTGAGAAGTATCTATAAGATGATTCACCACATCCCATATATTATTATTTCCTATTCATTTATTTAGAATATTAATGAAATATTCTAGGATGGATAGAGAAGGTTGATCTTCATGCATCATCCAACAAGTCCTTCTTTAACAGAGAATTTTATGGTGCACATATTCGTGACCCAAATATCATAACTCCATAAACAACATTTAACTATAATGATTTTCCATTTCTTATATCTTACACATTCTTTTTATTTCCAAAATCATCTCCTTGTGTATATTTTATATTTTATAAATGATATTTGTGATAAATAATTCGTGAAAGGATTGATGATTTTAATTCTATTTTGAATCACATGTATATCCATTTCAAAAATAATAATATCATATCCTTCTCAATTATCATCAATGATAAAATTACTGGATCCTTTATTCATAGAGAATGTGCAACTTTATTTTATTTACTAGGATAAGAGTAGATTGTGATGTCATAGTCATTGATTAGCTTTCACCATCCTCATTGGCACAAATTCATCTCTTTCTGAGTGAATATATACTTGAGGATTTTTTAATCTATATATATTTCATACATCCCCCCAATGAGATTATGACCCCATTTTTTCAACATTATAATCAATTCAGCTGACTACAGATCATGAATTTTGGTATTTTGGTCCATAATCCTTCGATTTACCTGGTTTGCAGTCTACTAATTTTTGGTTCGTCGTTAACATGCATCCTAATTGTTTCATCAAAGAATCACTAATTTAGAAGCAATGTTATCCAATCATTGGTATTGTGAATACCATTGAAGCGATAACCCACATTTTCAACTCCATAAATCTCTATTCAAATTAATATTTCCTTAAAAAATTAATTACTTGTGAGTTATCTTGTAAAGAGGGTTTTACAATCATGGGAAATTGATAACAAACCGACGATATTACCCAATAAATATAAGGAAACTGTGTATTTCTCTCTAAATATATTGGTTTCATATTTCATTCAATTACCTATATATTTTAATGGTCCAAATATATCTTATTCATTTTCATAATATGACCATGAATGATATTTAATTCAATAAGAGCTCATATTTGTTGTTATTTTTTTAAATATTCTCATTTAGTAAGGGTTTTAGCACATTTCTTAGATGGTCCTCATGATCCTCCTTAATTTTTGAGTATATAAGAATTCCATCTATAAATACAATAATTAATATGTCTATAAAGGCACTAAATAATCTATTCATTGATTGGATGATGATTTATTGATAATTAACAATTCTGAATGGAATTACATTGAACCCATACTGCTCGTACCTTCTTTCGAAAGTAGTTTAAGGAATATCCGCATAAATTACTCAAACATGGTAATACCCTAAAAACATATCCACCATATAGAGGTTTTGTGATCCCCATTAATGATTTGAAAAGTCATTAGTTTGTGGAATATGAGAGTAGTTAATTTCCATGATCTTGTTTAGCGCATGATTATTAAAGAAAAGGCACATTGAACCATTCATATTCTTGAGGAAGTGGACTAGTGAAACCATGGTGAAGCAGTTAGGAGTATGAAACCCATATATAGATTCTATTTTTGTTGTTTTTCCAACTCCTAATGTTACACAACATCCATTCTATAGGGATACGTGTTTTGTGGTAATTCCCCATGTATATGCTCGTTTCAAAATTCCACCTCCCGACAATGAGGAAGACCATAAAAGTTATTGAGATATAAATAAGAATTTTCCATCACAATAGTAATGTCATTAATGAATATCCATTACATAGAATCAATCAATTAACTAGAAATTATGGATCATAGGGAAATAATACTGATGTTTGAGATGTCAGTGCTAAATAAAATTCATCAACATCCAAATATTTTTATAGAATTGAAAGACGAATCATGATATAAAGAGTGATTTCATTCTAAAAATAATATATGTTGTATCTATATAGGGAAAGACAATCCATAACTAAAATTAATTCAAATTCCACCAATGGGAGTATCACAAGGTTCTCGTGAAATATCATCCCAAAAAATATGAAATGGGAGGATTTATATAATTGGGATGCATTAATTTACACATTTTCTATTTTTCATTGATAGATCAACAAAAATGCTTTGTGTTGGTATTTAATAGTTCTACAAAACATTCATGATATAGATAATGCATAGAACCATAATAAAAAAATCCTATTTCATTTTATTTAATGAATAACTAGAATACCTATCACTACTTAGTTTTTAGGGTCCACCTAAGCAATTTATAATGGTGTAATCTCCCCATTTATAATTTGGAGATTGTTAGTTGTCTCTAAAAATCTTAATATGTGTTAATGGGTTTTCAAATTTACTTGGTTCCCTGTAGTATAAAAAATACATAATGTGTTGAGGGTGGACTGGAGCATTCCTTTCCCCCATCATGTTAGTTGGATTCTCCCATCAAAAATAACATTCTAATTTTACTTCATTACCACGATTAATGAATTTTCCCAACCCCCATATGATGTTTCTTGTCTTTTTTTCAATACTTTTGAATAGTTTTAGGTAGAAATTTCTTAGCACCTTATATATATCGATTAGACCACTAGAAATAAACTCTAATTTTCATTTATTATCCCTTTTATAACCTTTATATTTTCCAATTTCAGTTTTGAAATTTAGCGTACATAGAATAATTTTTTATAGATGTAAATGTCTCATATCAAAGGGATTTTCATAGGCAAGGTTTTATCCCAAAAAAGACCAGGAATATAATGAATTTAGGGGTAAAGACACAGATGGATGTGTATCTTGAAAGTCATGTTATGTCATACTAGTACGCCCTGATAAATTCAACTTCTTTTTTCCTGAGAGAAATGAAATCCATTTCCATTTTTCGTTAGAGAGTTTGAGGATAATATTTATTGGAAAAATAGAAACTCTATTCACCGATTCACATTGATCTATTTATTATATATCATATTCTTTATCAATTTCCCAAACTAATCATCCTCTCGCTCAATATGGTAAATAGTGACTATAACCATATCTTTCTCAGAACATTAATTTATAGAAAAGATTATCTGAATGGATTTGATACATTATTATCTGATTAATAGATCAAATGATCCATTGAAATAAAAAATCCCTTTTTCACCAAAATGTATCAATTAGTGATTTTTATTTATAAGGGTTATTTGGAACCATAAAATGTCGAAGTTTTCTATTTAGAACCCGATTAAAATAAGATTTTATCATTATAATGTTCTCTATACCTTTTCCCATTGGGTTCTGCATCTCATATGGTGAGTTATCAAGTTTCCTTTCACATTGATTTTTTTACATAATTACTTTTATTTCTAGCCACTTGATAGAATAATGGAAAATTAGGGATTATTATTTTTAAACTATTAGAAACATTATCAGTAATTATCTAATATTAAATGGATAACTTATAAATGAAATTTAATTCTTCACTTATGAATTTCTAGAATTCAATCTATGTTATCCATGATATATCTTCTAATATATTATATTATAGAAATATTTTTACCTTAATAATGGTTTGTAATTAGCTATTAAATTAGCCAAATAATATTCCAAGAGTTTCAAACCAGATGAGATGTACGACCAGTTTCTGTGAACCAGTTCCTATTTGAGTTGAGGTCAATGCAATGTTTTCATTTCCTTCCATTATATATATTTATGCCAGTTCTAGAACCCCTAGTAGTATGCATACATAGATTTTTTTTCCATGATAAACCAATTAATCATTACATTACAAATATGTAGGGACTTTTTATTAAACATTATTTTATCCTTTAATATTTTTTTATGATTCTTCTAATCCTAATCCAAAAAATAAGTAAACATACCAACTATGAGAAGCCTTCACTTTATTATATATTAATTCAATATTTATTATATATGATTTAATATAATATAAATTCGATGATACTAAATTCTAATGTCTTTGGTAATTAGGTATATAAAATAAAATCGTCAAAATAAAATATAACAAAAAATTTGAAAACTTACATAACTTACACTTAATATTCCATAGCTTTTAAAACTGCACAGGATAACATGGGACATTCATAAGAAAAAGATGACCTATGTTTCCCATTAAAGGAATAATTTTCTCATAACATAATGAATGTTACACATGTTAAAAAATTGGAATATCAATGGGGTATAAAAGGACTTGGATTAATAAAAATGAAAAATGAGGCATGATATTGATTGATAATGATAAAGTAAACATGGTGAATGTGGATTTAACATAAATCATTGTATCATAATGATAGATCAAGGATATCTTCCAACTATTATTGATAGAAAATTTTCACGTTTGTATTATGTTAACTTCCCAATCCCTTTAATGATGTCTCATGATACTAGAATAGTACCAAATGCATTGTATCTCTATATAATCTAGAACCACCAATCTTATTAATTTAATTCTAATACTTAAGTGTTCCAAAAATATCAAAAATCATAGGATCAATTATAATTCAGTTTTATCCTGTGATCATGGAGTGTCAAATAATCCATGTAATAATTTTATCAATGAAGTATATTTTCATAATGTTTATCATCCTAGATAAAAAAATTCTATGGGTATTCGCTACACAATTGTTTAGAATAGAAAATCATTGTTAAAATTCTGTATTCATAATGGTGGTGTATGAATGTTCATGGTAGGTGATAATTATAGTTAAAATTTTATATAATCATATAAAAATAAATATTATTTTACGTTGGATATGGAATAACATACCCATCATTTCCATTTGGTTAGAAAATACATAAGACAGTGTTGAAACTGGGATAAAGAAGAGATGGGGGAGGATCCCATACCTTGAAAGGGTGATTCCAAATTCATGGCAGGAGCTTCATGTGATCTTTAGGAAACCATTTTAGGAATATAGAGAGGGTTAAAAGAGTAATGGTGTTGTAAAAGGGGTTTTAGTGATGTAAGTTAAAGATTAGGTGGGTTTATATAGGATAATTAGTGGGTAATTATTTATAATTTCTCAAACTATTATTTTGGAGTTGATATTTAAAATAACCAAAAACAAAAACCATAACATTATTCCTGCATATTTTTTCTACCAAAGTGGAGTAGTTTTAATTTAATTTATAAGTCCATGGGGAGAAATTAAAATAGTATTTCCCTTTTTGACGTGAATGTGAGTCAATTTTTAAAGAAATGATTTTATATACTCAGAATATGTTATTGGTTTTGGGTTTTTCCCAATGGATTTAAAAAATTATTAAAATAAACATAAAATTACATTATCTAAATGTGAAGACGTGTATATAATCACAGATATCCTTTATAGAATTTATGAAATCATTTTTAGTTCATCATGACTTCAGAGTACAATGAGTATATTTATACTGCTATTAATTTTTACCTAAAATTTTGAATGACTCAGAAAATTACATAAAACACACTATATGATACTTTTGAAATTATATGTCCACAAATAATATTCCTTTTATCAAAATATTTTTATAAATATATTATTTTTTACATTAAAATAGTTTCAATGTTTATTAATCAATTATTGGGTTTTTAATAATAATAGTTGTTGAATCCTTATAAGAATTATATTTTACATAAAAAAGGTTGTGTCATAATTTATAATAAAAAATATTAAAAAAATTAATTTATATAAAAACTCCATTAACTTATACATAACATAATAGAATTTTAATTTTTACCTAAAAATAAAATTTTTGTTATTTAATATCAAAATAAAAAACAATTATCACATGACAATAATAAAATATAAATATATTAATTATTCTATATAATATTTATATTCATATTTTTTTGGTCTTGATACATATCAATTTAATACACCAGAAAACACTTTAAAGGTAAGGTTTGTGATAATGATATTTTTATGCGGTGGTTTGGCATACATGATTTGGGCCACGATCTTAGTGAGTTTAAGCTTCTCATAAGTAGTTTTTCTCATGATTTAGTTATTGGAGACAAGATTAGTCTTGGTAATGGGAAAATCACAAGGATTGTTTCTCCCTCAGATGAACTAATATATGCGATTCCATAATGACCCAAATATTAATAATTGGAAATTACCTTCATATAATTATATCTTATAGTATAATCACATGAATTCAAAACACAATTCCATATCATGCTTAAATAATCTATTAAATACTATGTGACTTTTAAGCATAATGTTCTTACTTATGTGTTTTGAATTTTGAAAATCAGACATACACGGTTGTGATATGTATAATGATCGGAGTCTGATAGAACAAACATAATTTTAGTTGAATAGTAAAAAACCTTATAAATGCTAATATTTCATTAATGAATAGTAATATGACCATAATTAATAGTAAATCATCCATGTAAATGGTAACATTACCCATGAAACTATAAGTAAATTTATGCAACATATAAGTGATAATTTGATAGTGTTGGTATTTGTGGTAATTTAAAGATATTTAATTACAATTTTGGGAATAATTTAAAATTTTTATTGAAAATTTATTTCTAATAAATATATTCATATTATAATATTTTGATATCCTATGAATGGAATATAATTTTATGATAACTAATTTAATTTGTCAAAGTGTTTGGAAAATAAGTTTTGATTTTTAAAATGATATTTTTCATGTAAATTATTATTTTAATTGAAAAATAAATTTCCCATATTTTGAAAATTATTTTGACAAAATGGAAGTCATTTTTTTATACATCCAAAAAAATTATGGTGATGTTTTGTGATTTTCCTGAAATACACGAGTTTTTTGTGAATAGTGAAATTTGATATTTTATGAAATATAATAATGAAATGAATTTATGATTCCAGATTGAGAAATTCATGATTAAAAAGGGTATCATTTAAAACTCACATGAACATAATACAACTCTTTGTCACAATAATCATCTTTATTACTGGTTTGGAGAAAAATAATATACTAATGAATTAAATATTAAGAAAAACTCCCCTATCACCAACTATAAAAACAAAACCTTGACACCTATTATCCACACACCTCTCATGCCTTTTTTCATTCCTATGTTCCAATCATATATCTCCCTATGACCATATTACACTTCCATGAGCTTTTTTTAAGAAAAGAAAAATAACTGATCCCTTAAGGAGGCTCTCAAGAGGAACGAATCAAGAGGAAAAACCCTATTCAAATTTCTTTTCAAGTTCCATTGTTGTTTTTTAACCCTACATATACTCATAAAAATGTTGTGATAACTCTAGTTCATTGCATGTAATTTATTTTTTTATGCTAATAGTTTAATTCATCATCATCTCTCATTTCCCCTCCTTTTATATAATAATTTCAAACACCCTAAGAGATATGTTAATTTATCACATTCAAGGATGATGATTAATCTATTTCTATTATAATCCTAAATTTTGGTAATGAAACCATTTTTATGGTTGAACCGTATTATTATTTAGGTAATATATCCTATGTAATGTTCTGAAATCAATCTGTATAAATGTTAATAAATAATAAAACAAAATGAGTTGGTTGTGATAAAAAAATACCAATTAACCCATATAGTCACCATTAAAGTTTTATATAATTATTCATCCTCACTCCAATTAAACAAATTAATATTATAACCATTTATTAATCTATATTTATGATAAATAAATATAAATTTAATTATGGACAAATATCCTCATATTACATGATTATCTTTACTTGTATAAAATTAAACTGATCATGAAAAAAAGGAAAGAAAAGATCCCTAATAATGATATATAACCTCTTAACCCATAAATATATCCTGAATGAGCGTGATAATATTGTAACAAACAAATTAAATGTAGAAAAGTTTCTATAATTATTAATTAATGCAACTGATTTTATCATCTAGAACATTAACATCAAGTGAATAACACCTTCGGACTAAAGATAAGGAAGTCTACCGGAAACTCTATTATTCCTTTGGGTTTCTATATCATTATTTTTACACAACTTAATTTAAATTTTATTTTTATATATTTATTATAAATTCTGTTTATATGTACCAAATATATGAATCATGATCCATTCTTCAAAATCTTTTGGGGATATTCATATTTTTAGGTGGATCCCTTCTCAATTCTTCCCAATAAGCAAGCCCTTTTTAAGGGAACATCCTGAATTCTTAACCAATTCCATGTGAACTATATCATATGTTTTAAGATTCCATTATTTTAAAAATCATTATTCTTATTTATAAATCCTTCTTTTTTTCACATCCGATATTATATGGAATATTTATTTTCTATTCTATATAGTATTTTCTTTAATACCACAGTAAAAAAAATTTATGATAAAATTCCATAAATACCATTCATACTTGTTATCACATCTATTTGTAGTCACTTACCATTCTAAATGCCTCTTTTCCCTTAGTAATGTACATTTATGTTTTTATTAATTTATTTCATGGACACTTCTATGATACAACCATTTTTTATGCTTTATGAAATGATTATGATATGCATTTTATTCCATTCTTACCCTTATATTTATGTATGATTAATTAGGTATTATTCATTTTTTGAACAACAGATTCATGAAAATGTTAGGATATGTACACTGAAATAGCTCTGCAATTCATTGAGAAAATCTTAGTCTCATGATACATTATGTGCAACAATCATGGCCGTTTTCCTTGACTTTTGGTCCATGTGAAACGGTCTTGGTGATTAACGTTTACTTTTCCCCTTCTATGTGCAATGAGATTGAATCATGCTGATTCCATGTTTTATAATTGATCTACATTACTATGTTTCTATGTTTTTATGATCCCATGTTTTATTTGTTATGATTCTCTATTTTCAATCATGTTCCATGAATTTTTATATAATTATGTCATGCATTCTAACCCATGTGAAAAAATTTATTATTATGATTATTCCCCTACTAAGATTTTTATCTCAACACATTTTCCAGGTTATCCCTATGTTATCTTATGAATTTGCATAAGAACAATGGATGTTTGGAGCTATATATGGAGAATAAAGAAATATTTCTTTTATGATTTTTAATTATTTACATGTTCTTTTAAGACAATGGAATTTATAATCATTATATTTTTATTTTATGTTAATTTATGCCTACAATCATGTAATGTTATTTATAAAATGTGGGGGTCTCTATAGTGGGCATCATAGGACGATTTAGTTATTTTTGGAGATTAATAATAGAGAAAATTTATAATATCCTAATGTATATGACTAATTATAAGGAAACATCCCTAAATTTTTGTTAGCAATGAGTAAGTACTTTGTTGTGAAAATACATCCTTTTCTGGAAACTAAATGCGGACAAGGTTTTGGTATATATATTCATAAGAGTAAAAACTCTGAAAAGGTGTTATGTTCCTTAATTGGGGCAAATAGGTACATGATAATGGGTCTTACTATACACCTGGTTTGAAACATCTAGGGGATAATCTTTGGTAAATTCATAATCACGTTACAAACTATTAACTAGGGATCAAAAAAAGATCATAAGAGTATACGTTAAGAAACATATCAAGGATAACCTTGATTTAAACCTAGGGAATTAAAAATTTAGAAATATTTTTCCATTACAAGTATATCCTTTTATGTAAAATGTTTTATATTATATTTATTATCTAAGTATTCAAGGACTTTAATTGTATAATATTCTCAGAGTTAATGGCTAGAAATAGAAGAAAACATACCAATAAATCTATGTGATAGGGAACGTGAAGATTTCCCTAAGGATTTGACAAATATTTTGGGAACTTGTGATATAAACTTCTTGTTAGTACATGCTCAGTTGGCTTAAGTTATGAATAATAACTAGAATCATCAGGAATTCCTTCCTCTAAGTAAATAGAAATTTTCTATCATATAGTTCATGAGGAAAAATAATCCCATGTTTTGTAGATCTTCTGATCCCCTACTCATGGAATAGTGGATTAACACCATTGAAAAGATTTTATCTTTCCTATAGTGCTCAGAAAAAGATAAAGTCATTAGGAATGTTTATCATTTTAATGGGTAAGATGACCAGCGGTGGGCACTAATCCATAATATTAATTCCTAGGAAGAAATTGATTCCATGGATTGGAAGGAATTCGAGAAATGTTTTTTGAATAAATATTTACCTGAACCATCCATATACAATTGGATAGAGAATTCATTGGGCTAATGAAAAAGGATGATGTGTCTATCAGGTTTTATGATGCAAAAATTACACGGATGGAAAGATACGCTTTTGGTTCTTTCATGAACACTGATAGAAATGTCGATCACTTCATTAGCAGACTAAATATGAGTCTACCAAAAAAATTGATGATTCAAGACTATGAGAGTAATGAGGTGATTATCTGTTGTGGTCACAAGTTTGAAATAGAGATCTGAGACTCTCAATGTTCTCATGGGCCTAGTGACAAAAATGAAAAATGAATTCCAATATAAGAGGATCATAAAATAAATCTCATGATGGACAAAATAATGAACATTCCACAAGTAAAATTTGTGGCTAGAAGTATCCCAGGATATATTAAAAGGGAACCCATAATTGCTTCAAATGTGGAACAATGAGACATTTTTTTAAGAAACACTGGAGGGATATAAATAATTCTACTATCTTGGAAGATAAAATTATGGTTCATATCAACACTAATCAATTATTATAGTGCTACAACTACATTGAACATGTGAATTGTGTGAAAAATTTGTCTATGTCAAGGATTGTTTATGACAACCAACAACAACCATGTAGGAAAAAAGGAAAGACTTATGATATCACTAATGTTGAGGTTGATCTAGAAAACAATTCTGTGATAGGTATGGTAATTATTCATTCATGAGTCGTGAACATAATATTTTATTTTCAATCTACATATTCTTTCCTACCTTGCATGTTCAGTAGAACTTTCAAAAACTGCCCCAAATTTTATAGGTTGAGTTATCTTTTAGAATAGTGAGTGGGGAATTATATGTGTCCATTGTTTATAACTCATCCCTAGTAGATTTGTTTTGACTGAACCACCCAGTAAATCATTTCATACTTCCTATAGTGGAGTTCGATGCTATTTTGTCCATAGATTGGATATCTTAATACAAATCCTACATTTACCATTGGTAAAGGTAGATCACACTTCACATCCCAGAGTATCCTCCAATCCTTTAGAAGTGAAATGAGGAAGATTATTTTGTTTTAGAATCATCATCCCAATTGTGGATAATTTTTCCTTTTGAGAAATCACATCTTTCTTAAATGATTGAGGTAATGAATATGATACTTCTTGAAGATATTCCCATCAAAATGGACTAAACTAATGTACTCCCTAAATAATTTACTTCCTTATGATCAAGATCTTAAGTTCTCAATTGAAATTATTACTGGAACCCGTCAATTTTTTTAGAAGGTGGAGCCCGACCAGAAGACCAAGGAAAAATTATTATATGGAAAAGGGATACAAAAGTCTAAAAGATGGAAACATATTACAAACTTTGTGGTGAAAGGGGATTAGATCAGTGGGAAGATCTTCAATCCTGGTAATATCCCAATTAATCCTCTTATTCTCAAGTCCATTAGCAACCATGTTATCTTCGTGATAAGTGTGAGTGATGATGTAGTTGTTGTCAAGAAGAGTACAGACACAACTCATCCAGCGAGGGGTGATCAACCACGCAAGGTGAATGACACCATTCCAAACGGCTTGTACAATGGTTTTCAAGTCACTCTCAATCCAAACACTGGTCCATCCAAGTTTTTTGTCTAAGGAAAAAACATTAATCATGCTCACAATTTCATCTTCCAGAGAAGAGGCAGTACCACATCTCCTATAGAAGCATCAATGGATCTGACTATCATCATTCCTAAATATTCCTTTACAACATGTAGGGTCTGAATTTCCATTAAAATCACCATCCAAGTTAACTTTAATCCATCTAGGAAGAGAGGCATTCCAAAAGACTTCAAACATGTGACATGGTTTGAAGTAATATCCATCAATACGGCGTCACTGCACAATGCGAAAATAATGCACTATGTTGTTTCACTGTCCCTTTTGGATCGAAGCAGCTTCATGTATGGAAATAAGTATCCTCATATTCCCTATATTGTGACTTAATGAATAATTATTACAAATAAGATAATTTCTATCACACCAGGTCACATGGGGGAGCACTCCGACAGTGGCAAGGAAAATACTCTTAATCTTTTGATAATTATCCAACTATACACATCTCTTTAATTGAGATTTTATAGAGTTTTGAATAATCCACCTACAATTAAAAACGTCAAAAATATAATTCCAAAGAGCATAGGCAGTGGCACAGGAATGAAATAGATGATTGTCATCTTCTTTGTGCTAGTTTTAGAGAAAACATTTATAATATAGTCGAATACCATGAAATTGAAGACAATAATCAGTTGTGATTTTGTTGTGATTATGTCTCCAAATGAGGGTTAACATTGAAGGTTTCATCCAAGGTTTTTCAAATTGCTTAATCCACCCAAAATCACTTTTAGAGTTTCTAGAATGGTGATTGTAGTAGTTCTTTTTGTTAAGAAGTCCATTGTAAGTAGGTTCTCAGACTGAGAAATCATTAGAAATGGAGAATGTAAAAGTATCAATGAAATTCTTGATTTTTTCAGAAATATGGTCATTTTGAGAGAAAAGTACATCTCAGATGGATATGTTTGTGTTCTCTGGTTTTTTTCCAAGAGCAGTTCTTTAAATTAGGGGAGTTCTAGTCCAATTATTCAACCAAAATTTCAAGACAGTTCCACTAGAGACCATCCACCGAGCATTAATAATAATAGATGAAAAGTATTGTTTTATAGAAGTCCAGATGGAGGAGACAAGAAAAGTTGAGTTTCATTTTTTATTATTTTCAAGAAATATATTTTTAAGAAAACGAATTGAAATATAATTTCTATAAAAGAGATCCCAGGTGAATCTCGCTTGAAGCGCCTCATTAAAGTGTTTGATATTTTTAATGCCAATGCCTCCTTTATCAATGGGTTTGAAATATTTTGACCAAGTTATGGTGATAAGATTCATTTCCATCATGCTACCTATCCAAACAAAATTTTTAATAGATGTGTTTATTTTATTAATAAGACCAATAGGCCATTTATAAACTATAATAGAGTAGATCATTTTTGAGACTATAATAGATTTAAGAATACAAATTCAACCTGCCATTCCGTTCCAAGAACAAAGTTGGTTCATGACCGGAGTGGAAATCTTAGAGAAATATGAACCTTTAGGTCTTCTGCGGAATGTGGGGACACCTAGGTATTTGAAAGGAGGATATCCTTCTTTTATACCGGAATCAGCTGTAATGCTGCATTTTCTATTAAGAGGAAAATTTTCCCAAAGAAGAGAGAATATTTATTCCAACCAATCTATTGTCCTATGAGCTCTTTATAGTGATAAATACCATTTTGGAGGGTTTAAATGTTTCTTTTATCACCTTAAAGAAATAGGATTATATCATTACCATATAATAGGTGGCCGGGAGAATTTAGATTGTGTGACATGTAAATGGGCTTGAGTTTATTTTGATCCACAAGACAGGTGAGTAAACGACTAAGATAATCCTCTGAAATTAAGAAAATGATGGTAGAGAGGGGATCCCACTATCTTACACATTTAGTAAATTTTAAGTATCCTCTATGGGATCCATTGATTATAATGGAAATAGAAGCCGAATGGAATATGTTTCTAAGAGTAGTGAGGAATGCATTACTAAGGCCAAAAGATTGAAGCACCTAAAAGATAACACTCAAATCCATTGTATCAAAAGAATTTTAAATGTTAAAATTAATGGAAATATTACCTCCTATGTTATCTTTGTTTAAAGAGTTAAAACACTCCAAAGAAATTGAAATTCAATTTTGGATGGATCAACCATTGATAAACCCAAATTGATTCCAGGAGACACTTTTATCTGTGATGATCAAGAGCCTGTTGGCAATTATTTTTTGTAATAATATTGTAAAAAGTGTTAATGCGAGCAATGAGACTAAACTGATGAATGTTATTAGAATTGTCTAATTTTGGTATTAGATAGAGTAATTTTGAATTTAGACCATGAGGAAGAAAACCATTGATGAAAAAGGATTTCACAATATTTCAAACATCAGCTTGAATAATATCCCAGTGGTGTTGGAAGAAACCATTATTAAAGTCGTCAGGTCGAGGGGCACTATCAGGATTTAAATTAAAGACTACATATATAATTTCATGATCCAGAGGAGTGTTCATAAGAGAGGTGTTATCATCATCATTGATCACCATTAGAATGATTACCTGTAATAGACCCTTTTTATTATTTGGGAAATTGAAAATAGTTTCAATGTGAAAATAAGATTATCAATTTCATCATCATTGTCTTAAATGTTGTCTCCATCACGAAGAGTGGAAAGAGGCCTATAGGATCTATGAGTTCTTTGAAGAGAGTTATAAAATTTAGTATTTCTATCACTGTCATAAAGACATTTAACTTTGAATTCTTTCTTCCTCATGTTTTCCTTAAATGTGAGCAAGAAATTGAACTTTAAAGCGGTATTAATTTTGATATTTGGATCGATATTAAAATCAGAGCTACTGTTGTGGGTTTGCAGTTGTATGATCTCATTCTCAAGTAAAATGATATCTTTATTGATTTGTTTATCATACAGGCTACACCAACCTTTAAGCATATATTTAAGAGATATTTGTTTGTAAGAGTAAACAAAAGTGTCATTGTAATGTGTCATATAGAGCCAAAATGTTTTGATGATGTCAGTGCATTCAGTGTTGTTGAACCAAGAATTGTAAAATCTATAAAGAAGGGGGCGTCTAACAGTGTTGACTAAGAGAATGAGCAGAATAGGATTATGGTCATAATGGAGCTTGTGAAGTGTGGTGCTAGTGACGATGTTCCAAAAATATAGAGCAACAGCATTCGTGAAGGTTCTGTCCAATTTAGAGGCCACCATCCTGTTGTAATGTTTCTTATACCATGTGTATTTGTCCCCCAAAAGATTTACTTAAATGATATTGTTGCCTTCCATAGTGGATTTTATTTCCCTTGTAGAAATTGTAGCATGTGAGGGGCCAATTTTCACATTTGAATTAAGAATAGAATTAAAATATCAAAAAAATATCCAAGGGGAGTTGATAACGGTACCTAGAGAAGTGTGATAATCCAAAAGGTTCCTTCTTTATTGGAATCTGTTCTTGGCATAAAAAAGGAGAAAAAATGGAACTTCCTTCGCAGATACACTCATAGGTGATGTCTCTCTTAGAGATGTTAAAAATACTGATCTTTGAAATTGATCAGTGCAAAATAATCCATAGTGCGTCAACTAAAGAGGAGTTTTTTGTTACACCAACCAAGGAAAATACATGATGACATTAGTGCTGAAATTTAGATGAAAAATTTACTCTTGGTTCAGCAATAGAAAATAAAATAGGGTAGTGAATGTCAAGCATAGTTTTTAAGAAAGAGAGGGTGTCAGAGCTGACATTCCCTAACAATTCCAGAAAATAATATTCATTTGAACTTAATTTTCGAGTTAGAACTCCCTCTTTTTTTATTTTTTGATCCTTTTTTCTTCATAGATAATATGTTCTGTTAGGTAGGATGTGTGTGTTTAGTGTTTTTATGACTACTTTTGGAATCATTTGAATGGATGCTCTAATTGAAACACTTTCATTGGTGAGTTCAATGTACTTTTGTTGTTAATTTGGTCCTAACAAACATGACTGTTCGGTTTTCCAGAAATTACAGGCAATATAGTAGGAACATTTGACTAAAAATGATCTATTAATTGATTATCATATTATATAGGGGACATACCTGAAGCAGTTGTAACAAAATGTCCTTTTTGAGGAGTACATGATGATTTTTCAGAGGTCTTCTCAGAGCATGAAGGAAATGCAGAGTTGTTTTCCAATGAGGCAGTAGTGTTGTTCAGCAGACCAGAGACATAACGAATTAGGGGGTCTACCAAGGGGAGAGCCATGTGTGCACCTTACAATGGTTTGGGTGTCTTTAGTGCTTCCAGTGATAGTGGTTCTTCTAGATAGCCTCTAATCCTGCAGCTGTCCAGTTTTGCACCCACATTGGGCTTGTGCTGATTTTCCCAGGACCAATCAAATTCTACTGGGTCACATTCAGAAATGTCTCTGGTTTTTCACCTAATGGTTTTGAGGTTTTTGAAAGAGTAGCACTAGTATCCTTAATCAGATTGGTCTATATTTGTTTTTTTGTTCCTACATTAGTCAGTACACTAACAAGATGCTCAGGAGGACATTCATTTTTCTTTCATTCAGACAAAACATCAGTTTCTTTTTGAGTTTCACATGAGGCCATATGCTTAGAAATAATATAGGAATTGTTTTGTGGGGAACCCTCACTTGTTTATATCTTTCCATAATCAATTTCTAATTGTTTTTTTCATACCTCCATTACCATGGAGTCTATTTCATTAAGAATATGTTTCTCATTGTTTTCTTCTTCTTATACATGTTCAACCCCTGAAGGTTTAAAAATATTCATTGTTTATTATGGTTTATTGGTATTAATTACCCATACATCATTCCCCTTTGTTGATGATTTTTGGAAAATATAATTGGATGTATTACCTTTTTTATAATGTCATGTTTCCTTCCATTCATTTTCTAGCGGTTATAGAACTTATTTCCTAATCACCCTACAATTAGCTATGGTAAGTCCAATGAGTTTGAAAATTTCAAAGAAGGGTGGATTTCATTCATATTCTATCATAATTTCTATTTTATAATCTTTGGAATTTAATCTTATTGAGTTAGGAATGGGTAACATGGTTTACCTGTACCATTACCCTCACAAATAGTCCCAAATCAGCATTTGGAGTTCATTGGTCAATTTTCAAGGGCAATCTAATAAAATAGACCATATGATTTAGTATATTGGGATGCCAAAAATACTAGTTTAAACCATGAAATATAACCCAAACCTATGTCATTGTGTTCTTATTGGTGTGTGGATTAAAAGAAAAAATCCCATTCTGAAATCCTAAACAAGCCCGGCTTATGTTTGATATTGCCTAATTTCCATACTTTTTCGCGATAAGATTGATAGTGAAATAAGATATGAAAGTACCCGCAGCCTATGGGAATCAGTTTCCAATTTGAAAAACCCCAAAAACTAGAAATTCTAGGTTTTAAAACAGTTAATGTCC
This sequence comes from Viscum album, assembly GCA_963277665.1. NCBI lineage: Eukaryota > Viridiplantae > Streptophyta > Magnoliopsida > Santalales > Viscaceae > Viscum > Viscum album. The sequence goes on from OY728140.1 coordinate 663,537,675, forward strand.
AGGGGTGATCACCATTCAAATATGAAACCCAACCCATGATAGAGAATTTATAGAGAATCACATGTTGTTGAAGCACATCGGGTCTATTTCAACCGAGTATCCACCATCGTCAAGCATCTTAAATAGATGTTACTTTTTTGATAAAAGTTCATTGTTCACGTTTCTTCCTTTGAGTGTGTCTAGAAAGAAGATACTTTGATTCTACTCTATGTCGAGTGATTTGTAGCTTCATCGTTCAACATTTCATCATTGTTCACTGCAGGGATTCCGCATCGCTCATGGTCATGACTCCGAAAAAGGTGGGAGTCAAATATATTGGGTGTAAGGAATAAATCATCCATGAATAGGATGAGTCGAGGGGTTTCCAAACCCTATATTTTCCCGATTCATAGAGTCTGATGGACTCCCATATCTCTAAAACAGTTTAATCCAGACATATATCAGTTACACCATATACAATGGCCATCGTTGAGCTAAAATAGATGATGATGCAGTAACATGAGAACCTGGAGAGGGGTTTTATACACTCGAGTTCTACACCAAGGGGTTCGGCAGTCCACTTCATCATGAAGAAGGATGGATCAATACACCTCAACATCGATTATCATGAACTTAATAAAATCTATATATAAACAAGATCGACAACGGAAGAAATGGATTCCCGGCATGCGATCGGGAACTCCTCTAAGCTCTAGCCTCTCCTCCTGATCTCTAATTGGGTTCACATCCTCCACTAAAAAATGAGGATTCTACTGCTAGTTTTAAGTGAAAAAACAATCTACACGGTGTGTAGTCTCAAGTACACGACATGTACTTTTCATCATTTAATTGTCCCTCTGGCGGCTAATTTTCACCGCCACACTGTTCATCTGCCAACATGAGTACATGGTGTGTATTTCTGAATACATGACGTGTGCTATTGCTCAGCTATAATCTATATCCCCCACCTTACTGTTCACCTGTTGACTGATTACATAGAGTGTAAATACCCAGTACACGGCGTGTAGTCATTTTTTACACCCTTCATCACCAATAGGCCTACACGCCAAGTGTACTCATCCCACACAGAAAAAGTACATGGCGTGTGGTAATGTACATGGCGTGTGTAATGCCCCAACCCCAATTACCAAGAGTTGGTGAATTCTTACTTAACATTGGCACGATCACAAAAGTTCATGCCTCGAAAGACCGATTAGTTTAGTAGCCTTGGAAAAACTAGATACATTCATAAGTCTTACATTAAATCATAAAGTGAAAACTACAACAACATCTTGTTTCCACACTAATATCCCCTTATACTGCCCCTATAGGTCATTCATTAAAAACTTTTTGACATCCTGGGAATGATAAAACATAGAAAAGGGAGAGCTCAAATGCCAAGTAAGGATAACAATATAGCAGAAACTTTCATAAATAAGCCTTAACATTTAAGGCAATGTATAACTAAAACAAAAGCCTTTTAAACATTAACTACAACATAATATGGTATAAATAAAATGAAATAATTCCAGATAATTAATCACATGGATATTCTTCTAGTTAAATAATCAAATGAAATATCAATAACCACTTTCATAATGATGGAATGCATAATTCTAGACTATCATAACCACGTAGCCAAGGCCTCGTGCCAAGACTACAAATAAGATTTTGTCAAGGCCTCATTCCAATACACAAGTTTATCTCATGAGACCTAATGATGAATCGAGGAGCTATAACAGGCTCCACCCATATCTTAATATGTCAAATGCATTCCTCATATGAAAAGTTTCAAAGATAACATAAACATTCGTATTAAAACTAACATAAGAAATGTTAATACTTTATCCACAAACCGTGAATGCTATAAAAATAGCAGATCCACAGTCAAACATAACTCATTCAATAAAATTTGGATGATTGTATTGTAACAGATTAACCTCAATAGAGAGAAATGAATGATATTGACATAGATGAAAATAATTATCAAAACAATTTGAGAGAAATATCCCCATTTTTCTTGAAAACATTTAAAAGTCACACTATTTTTCAAGAATCCATTTAAAAATATATTTTTGAATCAAAGTGTCCAATACCACTTTGAAAAATTCAAAATGAATTCTAATTTTAAAACTTTATTTTCAATATTAAAAAATCCTTAAAACTAATTTTAAAAAATTGACATTAATGAGAATAATTTAGAAGAATAAATCATTAAAACATTTAAAAATGATATTTTTGTTAGAGTTTCTAACCAACCGGGAGATGCTGGAATAAAAATAATTGAGGTAATTCAAACATTTTAATATCATGAGAACAAATGGATTCTTGATATACCAAGTCAAAGTACATTATATACACCATATAAAAGTGTTTTTGTGTATAACAAGAAAAGAGTCTCAATGGAATGTAAATTGAGATGAAATATTTCATGAAGGTCATATCCTTAGGTTAAGGATAAATAAACAACATAATTATGTGTGAAAAATATAAATACACTCAATATGATTGGATATTTAGTGTAAAATAATCAAAGGAAAATCACACATATTCTTGTAAAAACAACAACAATGAATTGGATGATTAACTCAACAAATCAACATTGAGTAGAAATTAATCTTATCAAGTTCATACCGATGAATTGAGAATTTATCAATGGAGTGATTATGTGTATCAAAAGTATATCCATATTAAGGGGAGTGGAAATTATGATATAATCAGATGAATATTTATTCCACACACAATCATTGAGTAAAATAATCAATGAAGTATGCGTAAAGCCGAATGAGTGGAAATTGAAATTTAAAATTCCCTTATTGATTTGGTTCCTTATGAAATATACACCCATGAAAGAAGGATCATACAATGATGATGTAAATATACATGAATTAAATTATATTACACAATGAATAAAAACATGGGATTTACACACACCACATGCAATAAATAAGTGGTGAATAATTGAAATATCACGGAATTTAAAGTGAGATAAGAAAAACCATACTTTGAAATTTTTACTTGGTAGAGGGTAGGTTATCCTCTTGTATAATGGTTAATTAATTATTATTTAATTATAAAAGGATAATATACATTAATATGATATCATATAAGATCTTTTAACATTGATTTGTTAATAATATCTTAGTATTATTATTGTTGGAGGTGTTAACTTTCTCATTTTCTTTTATACATTTCGGTACATAAGTCATGTTTGTTATGGGTAGGATGTATCTTATTAATATTCATAATGATATCAAGTCCTTAAATATTATTTTTAATCATCAAATGTGAATTAGACTTGAATGGATTCGATGGGTTATGAATCTCATCGCGTACGTGGAGATGGTAGTCCGTCTGTACGCACGAGCGACAATATCATTCTTTTGATAATAAAATAATATATAATTGGATGGTATATCATATATAAAGAATCATTATAATATTGTATTTATTATTTAAATTAATTACATATTATTTTTATACCCATCCAAATAATAATGTATTGAATAACAATTACACCACGATTTGGAGACGGTAAGCCGTACATACGCACGTATGATGACATGTCATTCAAAGGATGGATATAATACTGAATATGGTTGTACCATATTTATAATAACATCACATTATATATAAGATACTAGTGTTATTATTTTAAAATTGAAATATCAATGAAATAATAAGTTGAAGAAGAAAGGAATTTGAAAGAGGGTGGTGAAAACATTACCTCTTCTTCGAGTTCTTCCTTTTGATCTGATCAAAAGGGCTCCATAGGTTGGATTTATAATCAAACTAAGGCCTCTAGATATAAGTGAGGGAAGTTGAGAGAATAATTGGGTAGGGTTTGGCCGAACCAAAAGTCTTTATGGTGTGAAGAATTGGTTATAAGTTGTGTGCTTTTATAAGGGGGAGGAAAGGATCTTTAGGAAAAATATAAAGTATTATTTTATAATTAATTCATATTTGGTTTATAATGGCTCAAATGTGGATTATTCAATGTCTAATGTGGGGATGGGTCGAAATACTTTCTTCCAATAGATTTTAGATAGTTTTGGGTCATTATATTAACCTTATCATTTAGTTTTAACTCTTACTTAATTAATTTGACATTTACCATGTCACTTTGTATTTTTGTATTATATAGTTAATAAACATAATATATACGAACAAGAGACCACCAAGTGGTCCATTAATGACACACATATCATTATATTAGTTCTTTTTCCGAACCATAGTTTTTTAGGAATATAATATCAATTAATAATATAATATTTGTTTTAAAAACTCATTTATGTCAATTTTGACACTATTCAATAATTTATTTTTGTTAAAGTCTTAAGAACTTTATTAATTCGAATAAAATTAATTTAAGAAATCCTAAAATATATTATTAACCAATAAAATTTGTCTATGGGATCAAAATTTTCATATTATATTTATTCTAACTTTTATAATACCAATTATTTCATTCTTTCTTTAATAAGAAAAATACTGCATCATTATTGTGTTAAAAATAAATTTAATTATTAAAAGTATAAAAATTTTAAATAAAACACCATTATATAGGAAATATTTTAAGATTTATAATTAATATTTATAGTCTAAAATATAACATATATAACACTATGTAAAATTTTTTTTGCTAAAAGATATATGCTTCTGTCATTTTTGTATTTACTTTAACTTAATTAATATAAAGTGTCCTTATCACCTACAAGTAGCTCCATGGGGTCCTCAAATAGACCCAAAGATGTCCATGGTCAGAAATGTATCAACCAACAAGGTTAGGAAATGTTTTAGGGTAATTTATTATTATTATAATAGTATTTTTGCCCTTATTTACCGGATTTACCCTTTAACTATGGTAAATAAAATATTTACCAAAGTAATTATTCAAAATTTATAAAAATAAAATTTACCTATTTACAAAATTTTTACATATTGAATCCAAATATGGAATCCATTTTTCTAAATTTAAAACAATGAAGTGGAGGATATTAATTTTAATTTAATTCCCACTGTCAAAACAAAAAACATGTTTTTGAGAAATAATAACCATCAAAAGATTGACACTTGTTTATGTCCGGTTTAAATGTAAAATTCCATCCAATGACAAAAATTGTATTAAATGGTAAAATATATTCTAATTATAATTTAAAAAACTAAAATTCATAATCTATCACTATTAATTATTTCTATTAAAAAAGTTTTTTAAATTAAAATTTAGTGATTTTAACTATTCATCAAAAATTGAATGTTTTCAGAAAAATAAAAAAAATCACCCTAATCTAATTTTGATTTTCTGAATCCAAAAAAGAATTCCATATTGAAAGATAAAATGTATAAAATTTTAAAATGTTGGTATTAATATTCATAATGGCTCATTTGATTGGTTGTGATGTGTGTTAGAACTCGAAGTTGCGTACAACAAATGCTACTGTATTATTCAATGAGAAGCGTACCGTGGATGCTTGGGGTGTTACATTCTCCCCTCATTCAATAAATTGCATTCTATCAAGTTTTAAAATTGGTATTGGGAATATAATGGAAAGTCCCACATCAGAAAAAGAGTCAATAAATCTCTCACTTTAAAAGAATGAAAGTGAAGTTAAAAGGTCTCACGAGATAACCTATACTAGGATTACATGTAAAAAAACACGGATATGGATGATAAACTAAGTGTCAAGTTCTGATGGAGATGGATGGAAAACACGATCAGGAGAAAGTTAGCCACAAGAATTCCACAAACTTGTAACGGGACAAACGGTCATTAGTTTCCCATTAGGAAAAGTATACAGACAACATTTTTTTAAGTTACATTACATAAAGATAAGGAATTAATTTAGGAGATTGAATAAGAAAATAAAGATATATACTTACTTTTTATGTAGATTTTCATTCATTAATAAATTTACACCACTAACTCATTTTTTAAATGATGAGTATTCAAGTATACATGGTCACACTAGAAGAGCTATAATAGACTTCTATAGAATCACATGATCCACTAAGGATACACTATATATTTACCTTGTCATTAGAGATTAATCAACACCAAAATGGTTAGTAAAAGATCTGATAATCCCCAAAAAGGATATTCTTTTAGAGAATGAAACACTAATACTAATTTCTAAAATTAAGCCAACAATACCCCAAAGTTAAATAAATACCATTCAATAAACAATTATCCTTAATATTCTTCAACATATTCCAAACTAATATTGAAACCCAAAACTAAGAATAATTTGGTTTATGTAGTCTTCCATGTTAAATTGTATCTCCAAATGACATCAAATACTATTAAATTCACATACTTAAAAGTAATTAACCTAATCACACATTATCTATTATAGGTTAATCATTTCCATAAATAACCCAAATCACTATAAATCCACAATAAAAACATATATAAATATCCAACATTACTCCTCAAATGAATCCCCATAGTATTATATTTTCCTTGGGCATATAGTGTTTCCAAGAAAGAGGACATCTTCAAAAATAACATTTATCACTTAATCCCCAAATCAATTCCCTGTAATATGTGTTTTCATTTGATAATACATAATAACCATAATCAACTTATTATTGATCAATAAAATCATTAAACTAAAAATAATTAGTCACACTAACCAGGGACTTCACATAGTCCAGTGGTAGGTGATAAATCCCAATTTCACTTTGGTTATGGGTTTGATTCCCAAAGCTTTGTCTGACGCGACGATTTGTCACACGATCTACATGTTCTCCTTTTTCAAAAACTATATTTTATAACATAACCAAAATGTGGTAAATTCCTCAGAATAACCATAGCATAATTTTAACCAGAAATGTTATCTTATACCTTTCACATTCATCCCAAAATATAATAACTTGTAATTGCCTCAAACCTAATGATCATATAAAAACAAATGGTTATTTATAACTATATCCACCAGGGAAAAGATAATACTTCCTCAAATATAATTCTCACATGGAAAACTATGGGGTTACAAATACAAGAGGAAATTATTCCAAATTAATCACATCAACAATGAGAACTAATAATTTTAAGAATTTCTCCAATCATTTATTTCCATATAGATTCTTCTTTGACCATGAAAATATCCTATATAATAGGGAATTCACTCGGTTAATGGCCAAGTCCCCTGTATTTATGGAAAATTATTATAAATGGATTCTTGGGACCATTTTTATTTTCTTCCATAGTACTCTTCATTTTTCCTCGGCAATTCTTCAATTTATGTCCTTCTTTCCCACACGTAATGCATTTATGTGTTCCGTTGAGACACTTTCTTGGGTGTCTCCTTCCACATTTCCTGCATGATGGAAATTTAGGATTCTTTTCCCCATGTTCTCCACTACTGGATCTCATATCATTCTTCACCTTTCTCTTCATTTTTGAGTCCGGGAGTTAGTTAATATATAGGTTGTTGATTATATTTTTGGAAAAATGATTTGGCATGAATATGATATCTTTTACGCCTATTACCATTCCATTTTTTTGCCCATTTCCACCACCATTCCCACAATGTATATCATTCTCAAAGTTAGTATGAATTCCTTGGACTCCATCCATTGACTTAAACCAGAAATCATTTTTTGAGTAACAGTATTCATAAAATAATTTAGAGAATATCATGACACCATATTGTCAATTTGAAACACCTTAGTATTAACCAAGTTCATTTATCCCCATCTTATATTAAAATAATTCAAAATGGTTTGTAAAGAAAAGTTAAATTATCCTAATCATATCCCCTGAGAGTGTCGTAACCAAAGGTGCAGCAAAGCCTGTTGTCATGCACCGGTTCCCGTTCGAGTCTAGCTCAAAGCGGTGTTTTCGGGTTTTACCCCTAGGTACATCTGTTCCAGAGCTGCCTCTACTTGGTCATATCCATACATGAATTTATTTCTCAGAAAACTCACAAAATATATACAATACCAAAATTGTAGGAAGATATTCTATTCTAATACTCCAATTCCATCTTGGGTTTATGTGCTCTAATCATAGTTTATCTAAATCTAGTTTCTAAAGTTTGTACAAAAATATCTCTGATACCAACTATAACGCCCCGACCCCAGTTACCCAGAGTCAGTGCATTATTATATATCATTGGCAGGATAACAAAAGATCATGTCTCGAAAGACCGATTATTATAGTAGCCTTTGAAACACTAGATATATTCATAAGTCTTACATAACATCATAAAGTGAAAACTACAACAACATCTTGTCTCCACACTCATATACCCTTATACCATCCCTATCGGTCATTCATAAAATAATTCTTCAAATCATGGGAAAAATAAAACATAGAAATGGGTGAGCTCAAATGCCCAGTAAGGATAACAATATAGCAGAAAATTTCAAAAATAAGCATAAACATTTAAGGAAATGTATAACTAAAACAAAAGCCTTTTAAACTTGAACTTCAACATAATATGGTAGAAATAAAATTAAATAATTCCATTTACTTATTCACAAGGATATTAAACTATTCAAAGAATCACATTCAATATCAATAAGCACTTTCATAATGATGGAATGCATAATGCCAGACTATCATAACCACGTAGCCAAGGCATCGTGCCAAGACTACATATAAGATTTTGTCAAGGCCTCGTACCAAGACACCAGTTTGTCTCATGAGACCTACCAATGCATCGAGGAGATATAGCGGGCTCCACTAGTCACTTACTATGTCCAATGCATTCGTCATATTAAAAGTTTGAAATATAACATAAATATTCGTATTAATCCTTGCATACGAAATGTTAAAACATTATTAAAAAACCATGAATGGTATAAAAAAGCACATCTACAGTCAAACACAACTCATTCAATACAATATGGAATATTTTATTGTAACTGATTAACCTCAATCGAGAATAATGAATGATATTGACATAGATGAAAATAATCATCAAAACTATTTGATAGAAATATCACCCTTTTTCATGAAAACATTTAAAAGTCACACTATTTGTCAAGAATCCATTTAAAAATAGATTTTTGAATCAAAGTGTCCCATACCACTTTGAAACATTAAAAAGGAATTTTAAATTTAAGACTTTAGTTTCCATATAAAAAAATCCTAAAAACCATTTTTAAAACATGGACATTAAGGAGAAATATTTAGAAGAATAAATCATTAAAACATTTAAAAATGATATTTTAGTTAGAGTTTCTAACCAAAATAGAGACACTTGAATATAAATAATTGAGGTAATAAAAACTTTGTAATATCTTGATAATAATTTGATTCATGATATAGTTTTTCAAAGTAAATTATATACACCATATAAAAGTGATTTGGTGTGTAACAGCAAAGGAGTCTCAATGGAATGTAAATAGAGATGAAATCTCTCATAAAGGCCGTATACTTAGGTTAAGGATAAATCAACGACATAATTATGAGTGAGAAATAAAAATACACTCAATATGATTGGATATTCAGTGTAAAAAAATCAAAGGACATTCACACATATTCTTGTAAAAATATCACCAAAGAATTGGATGTTCAACTCAACAAATTGAGATTGAGTAAAAATTACTCTTATCAAGTTCATACTAATGACATGAGAATTTATCAACGGAGTGATTATTTGTATAGAAAGTATATCCATAGAAATGGGATTGGAAATTTGACATAATCATATGAATAATTATTTCACACATAATCATGGAGTAAAATAATCAATGAAGTATGTGTAAAGCTAAATGAGTGGAAATTGAAATTTTAAATTCCATTATTGATTTGGTAACAAACGAAACATACACCCATGGAAGAAGGATCATACAATGATGATGTATATATACATGGATTAAAGTATATTACATAATTAATACAAACATGGGTAGTACACACACCACATGCAATAAATAAGTGGTGAATAATGGAAATCTCACGGAATATTAAGTGAGATAAGAAACCCCTTACTTTGTACATTTTCCTTGGTCTATGGTTTGTTTGCCTCATAAATAATGTTGAAATAATTTTTATTGAATTATAAAAGGATCATATACATTAATATGATATCATATATGATCTTTAAACATTGTTTTGTTAATAATATCTTAGTATTATCATTGTTTCGAGTGTTAACTTACTCGTTTTATTTTATATGTTTTGTTACATAAGTCATGTTTGTTATGGGTAGGTTGTATCTAATTCATATAAAGAATGATATGAAGTCCTTAAATTTTTTTATTAATCATAAAAGGAGAATTGGGCTTGAATGGATTCTATGGGGAATGATTCTAATCGCATTCGTGGTGACGGTAGTCTGTACGTACGCACGAGCGACAATATCATTATTTTGATATTAAAATAATATATAATTGGATGATATATCATATATAAAGAATCATTATAATGTTATATTTATTATTTACATGAATTACACATCATTATTATACCCATCCAAATAAAATGTATTTAATATCTATTACTCCATGACGTGGAGACGGTAGGTCGTACATATGCACGTATGGTGACATGTCATTGAAAAGATTGATATAATACAGAATATTATTGTACCATATTTTTAATAACATCACAGTATACATAAGATACTGGATTTATTATTTTATAATGGAAATAACAATGAAATAAGAATTTGAAAAAGAAAATAACTTGAAAGAGGGTGGTGAAAACATTACCACTTCTTCAGGTTCTTCCTTTTGATTTGATCAAAAGGGCTCCTTAGGTTGGCTTTATGATCAAATTAAGGCCTCTAGGTTGAATTGAGGGAAGTTTAGAGAAAACTTAGGAAGGTTTTGGCCGAACCAAAAGAATTTTATGGAGTGAAAAATTGGTTAGAAGTGGTGTCCTTTTATAAGTGGAGGAGGGGCTCTTTAGGAAATACTTAATGTATTATTTTATAATAACTTAATATTCGGTTTATAGTGGCTCTAAAGTGGATAATTCAATGTATATGGTGGTGATGGGTCGAGTTACATTCATCCAATACATTTTAGACAGGTTTGTGTCATTATATTAACCTTATATATTAGTTTTAACTCTTAGTTAATTGGTTTGACATTTAACGTGTCACATTGCATTTTTATATTATAGAGTTAATAAACATAATATATACATCCAAAAGACCCCAATGTGGTCCATTAATGATACACCTATCATGATATAAGTCATTTGGCTTAACCATAGTTTTTTATTAATATAATATCAATTAATAATATTATATTTGTTTTAAAAACTCATTTATGTCTTTTTTTCACTATTCAATAATTGATTTTTTTAATGTCATAAAAATTTTATTAATTCGAATAAAATTCATTTAAAAAATCCTAACATGTAATATTAACCAATAAAATTTGTGGATGGATCGTTTTAGGTTTATAATTTATATTTATAGTAGAAAATATAATATACATAACCCTATGTAAAAATTGTTTTTCTAAAATATATATGATTATGTCATTTTTGTATTTACTTTAACTTAATTATTATAAAGTGTCTTTATCACCTAAAAGTGGCTACATGGGGTCCCAAAATTGACCCAAATATGCCCATGGTCGGACATGTATCAACCAATAAGGTTATTACATGTTTTAGGGTAATTTATCATTATTATAATATTATTTTTTACCCTTATTTACCAGATTTACCCTTTAACCATGGTAAATAAAATATTTACTAAAGTAATTATTTTAAATGTCTAAAAATATAAGTTACCTATTTACACATTTTGTACATGCTGATTCAAATATGAAATCCATATTTCTAAATTCGAAACATAGAAGTTGTAGAAATTAATTTAAAATTAATTCCCGCTGTCAAAACAAAAAGCGTGTTTTTATGAAATAATAACTATCAAAAGATTGAAACTTGTTTATGTCTGGTTTAAATGTCAAATTACATGAATTGACCAAAATTGTATTAAATGGTAGAAATATATTCTAAATATACTTTAAAACCACTTACATTCATAATTTGTCACTATTAATTATTTCGATTAAAATAGTTCTTTTTTATAAAAATTTATTGATTTTCACTATTCATCAAAAAATTGAATATTTTCAGAAAAATTCCAAAAAATCACCCTATAATAATCTTGATATACCGAATCCAAAAATGATGTTCATTTTGAATGATAAAATGTATAAAATTTCTAAAAGTGGGTATTAATATTCATAACGGCTAGTTTGATTAGTTGTGGTGTGTGTTAGAACTCGAAGTTGTGTACAACACATGCTACTGTATCATTCAAAGAGAATCGTACCATGGAAGCTTGGGGTGTTACAGCGTGTACTCCCAAAATTTGGTATTTCTCCCCATGTTCCTTATTTTCAAAAAAAACATTTGACGAAAAAGGAAAACAAGAAACTCGTACCTCAAGAACATGAACTGGGTTTTTACAAAATTCCCCCTTAAAGAAATTCATCCTCGAATTGCTCTTCCAAGGGTGGTGAAGATAACACTCAGAACAACTCTTGCCACAGAGCATGTGTGTCGGTCTCCCTGTATTATGTTTTTTATTGTAATCGGCCATGCTTCCATAGCACCCGTATGAGAGGAACTCACTAGCCTCGGAGATCTTTCATGCTCCTATCAACAATACGGATTGGATACACTACAAAGGATGCATCGGCCGGAAGCTTAACCTCCTCAGGCTCAAAAATGTGAGATGGGTCTGAGTGATAATGGCATAGCTGAGATACATGGAAGACGTCGTGTATGGCCCAATACCACTGTGGTAACTGCAATCGATAGGCAACAAGTATGACTGTCTCTAAAATCTCAAACGACCCCAAATACCTCTGTGAAAGTTAATCCTGTCTCCTGATCCTCCTGTGTCCCAACCTCGGTGAAACACATATGAAAATATGATCCCCGACTGTAAACTCCAAGGATCTTCTATGGCGATCCGCATAAGATTTCTGGAAAGACTGTGCAGTATCCATCTACTTCTGTATCAACTGGACCTACTTTGAAGTCTCCTGCATGAGACGTGGTCCCAACAGAGCTGCCTCACATGCCTCCAACCAGTACAATGGTGATTAGCATGGCCTACCATATAAATCCTTGTAAGGTGATATCTCAATATATGCATGAAAATTATTATTATAGGAATCTCGACAAGGGGTATGTGCTTCTCCCAAGAGCACCCAAAGTCCAGGATGTATTTACGTAGCATGTCCTCAAGCACCTATATCGTATGCTCTGACTAGCCATTGGTATGAGGGTGGTATGCTTTGCTCAGAAGCACATGTTTTCCTAGTGCCCCCTGAAAACTCATCCCGAAATGAGATGTAAAATGGGTATCCCGATATTAAATAATAGAACAAGGGACCCTATGAAGGTGTACTACCTCTCAGATATACAACTTCCCAAGCTCGTCAACACCGAAGCTCTCCTTGATCGGCAAAAAGTGAGCAACCTTCGTAAGTCTGTTGACAAAAACCCACACGGAATCACTACCTCACGGTGACCTAAGTAACCCGCTCATGATGTCCATCGCAACATCATCCCATTACCACTCCGGAATGGGTAACTGTTGTAACAGTCCCGCTGGCCTCTGATGCTCCGCCCTCACCTTCAGACAGGTGGAACATCTCGTAACAAAACCATCTACCACTCTTTTCATACCTAGCAACCATTACTAACGTCTCATGTCATGGTACATCATGGTGACTCGAGGATGAACTTCCCATGACAAAGCATGAAACTCCTGCATCAAATCATCATGCATATCCCCTAGAACCCATACTCATCCATGGATAGAAAGTACCTCATCATCACCTATCATCCTACCAGTAAGAGGGTCCTCACTTTCCACAGACTCCTGTAGAACTAAGACCTTCCGAATCTGATATTTTTCTCATACTCACTCTATAATAGTGGTAAGAAGTCACAGCTAATGATGAAATATAGGTTTGACCCTAATTATCGTTCACCTCCAAATGCATCTCAGAGAACAAAGCCATGAGCTGCCACTCACCACTGGCCTCCTACACTGCATGTAACTGTGTCTTCCTACTCAAGGCATCATCAACTGTGTTAACCTTACTAGGTGTATAGGCAACCTCAAATTTGACGGACTGATGGTATTCATCCCACCTTTTCTATCTCAAATTCAAGTCATGCTGGGTAAAGATGTATTTGATACTTTTTTGGTATGTGAAAAACACAAAATGTTCTCCAAAGAGATAATGTCTCCAAAACCCTAACCCATGAACAACTGTAGCCAACTCTATATTACGTGTCGGTTAATTTCTCTCATGTGGCCTCAACTACCGAGTCCCGTACACAACAACTCGATTTCCCTGCATCAACACGGCTCCCAACCCAATACCTGATGTATCATAGTAATCTATATACGTATTCCCTTTCTCAAGAAGTATCAATACTGGTGCTGAGGTCAACCTTCACTTCAGCTCCTGAAAAGCTGTCTCGTAAGCTTCTAACCAAATGATCATCAGACCCTTCATAGTCAATATAGACAACAACACTACTAAGTGGGAGAAATTTAGTATAAAGCACCTGTAGTAACCAGTCACCCCCAAGAAACTCTATATTTCAAACATGTTCTTAGGTTTCTCCCAATAAACTACTGCTCTCACCTTATCTGGGTCTTCTGCAACTCCTGCCTCTGAGATGATATGACATAGGAAACGTATCGGGTCCATACGAAAGTTGCACTTTGTGAGCTAAGCATATAGCTTATTCTTGATTAGTGTACTCAAATTGATCTCAAGATGTGTTGAATAGTCATGTAGAGTGTGAGAGTATACCAAGATATCATCCATGAAGACTACCTCAAAAAAATCCAGATACGGGTGGAACACGCGATTCCTCAATGCCATGAAAACTTCTGGCGCATTCCTGAGTCTGAAAAGCATAACCCAGTACTATTATAGATCGTATCTACTCTAAAATTCTATAAGGGGTATGTCTGATGGTCTAGCGCATAACTGATGATATCATGATATCATGTCAATATTCGTGAAAACTCATGCTCCTCGAAGTTTATCAATAAGATCATCAATCCTAGGAAAGGGATATCAGTTCTTGACTGTCAAACAGTTTAGCTTCTGATAATCCACACAAAGTCTGAGGGTATCGTCCGCCTTCTTTGAAAACACGACAGACGAACCCAAATGAGAATTTCTGGTTCGAATGAATCCATTTTCCTGTAACTCCACTAACTGCCTCATCAGCTCCTGCAACTCTTGTGTAGGCATCCTCTAAGGAATAATGGACACCGGTGCTTCTCCTGGTATTATCTCAATAGATAAATCCACCTCTCGCTCTGGAGGAAGACCTGAATAGTCTTCTAGGAAGTAATCCCTGAAAAGATCAACTAATGGAGGGAAATATTTATAACAAGTTCACTAGTCATCTAGATATAAACTCGCAATCTAGGCTATCACTTCACCTCTCCCATGATGATCGAGTCTAGATCATATCACCTGGACATCCAATTCTCCCTTGTATAGAAACTCTCTACCCTCTGGTGATGTAAAACTCACCCTAAGATTATAGCAATCTACAAAGGCTTGAAAAGGTACCAACCAATCCATCCCGAGAATGACGTCATAGCTCGTCATCTCTATGCTGTAGAGGTCCCACAGAAAGTGAAACCCACCCTCCTCTAGGGGGAACTCCTTTCAATAATGCACAACTTCCATTCTAGTCCCCAATAGAGTGTCTAGAATCATAACATCATGAGAAGAAGAAACACAGATCCCAAGGCTCTCCACAATGGGTACAGATATATAGCTATGTGTATCACCCGTATTGAAAAGTACAGAAGATAAAATAGAAAAAACTAGAATAGTACCTATGACAGTGGAAGGTCCGAGATCATGCTCTTGTTGGGTCTGTTTCACTACATATGCATGCCCAATTCCACGGCCCTGCGACACGGCCTAGATACCATGAGCTGACCTTTCCTACTGTCTCAAAGATCCTGGTGTCTGGCTACCATGCCAACGGCCACAACCTCATTTATATGCACTGATGTATCCCAATTTCCAGACTGGTAAGAAGTTGTTGGCCCTGCTCCCGCAAGCGGATTCTACAAAGAACCCCTCTCACTAACCACTAGTGGAAACTCCCTGCAAAAACATTGGAGATGAACCATCCTGTCATAAGATTGGAACTCCACTAGGTCTCGTGGAAACTAAAGTCCCTTGTGCCCATCTCTACAACACTGGTAGCACATGACCTGGCCACTTGATGAAATATTCTAGCTAGTACTTCCACCGTGAGAGAAATACATCTGCCTCTTCCTCTTTTCGGTAGAAATAATACTAGAAACTGGTGTCGAACCGCCATGGCCCGCACCACTATCTTCTCGTAGTTTTCCTATGAATAATCTGTGCATGGTATACAATAGCATGCACTGTAGGAAACATGGAAATGTTCACCATTTCTTGGATGTCACATCAAAGACCATCCTCTAAGGGTCGATCCCTCAACGTCTCACCACCCACCAGAACAGGTGCAAAGCATTGTAGCTTGGTGAAGCAGGGAGAATAATCCATCACTGACATGAAAGCCTACTGGAGATTCAAGAAATCTCGAGCTCTATCTTCCATTAGTGTCTCCGGAAAGAAATAGTCATAGAAGACCTCTTTAAAAATATCCCACGCCATGTCTCGGTGATGCTCAGTCTGGGTGGTAACATCCCACCATCTCTTGGAGGAATCACGCAACATGTATATTGCGAGCTTGACCCTCCACCCTAGAGGCATCTCCAGATGCTCGAAAATAGTCTGCATAGAACCCAGCCAAGACTCTGTATCATGTGATCCACCATCCCCTGAAAACATAGGTGGATGATGCTATTGACATATATGTGTCATCTATGCCCTAGATATGGCAGCCAGCGGTGCTCCCTGGAAGGTCTACATAAACCGCATGAAGCCTTCAAAGAACTACGCATCAGCGCCTATGCCAGGTATAACAGTTGGCACTGCATCTGGATCTACTGAAGGATCCATCGGCAGCCCATGGACTACCATCTCTGGAGTATACTCGTTTCCTATCTAATTCCGAACAACTCGAGGTCGTCTCGGCAGCATGAACCTACAAGGTCAAACACATGCCTTAGATTAAGATCATCCAGGACTTAAAACAAGGAGTGTAATAAGGGAACAATTAAATGATTTTTTTTAAAACAAGGCTACACACCATGTATAATAACTACACAACATGTTCCCTCAAGTATTTTACATGGGCATGTACTCTACCATCACTGGTCGTGTTACACCCCAAACAGACGACGTGTTGTGCACAAACATAGTGTGTACTTGAATTTTCCACACCTTCCCAAGTCCTTCTACATGGTTTAACCACATGGCTCTCCTTTAGACAAGTCTCCAAGGTATGTACAACATCTACATGAAGTGTACTAGATGAGATTAACTGACCTGTGATGTTTGTTACATGGCTGGGTACTGAGCTCAGACTACATAGAATGTTCCAGATAGACACGACGTGTGCGGCTTAATTCCAACTGCCCGTGTTGTTAGTGACATAGCTGGCAACTAGGTTGACACTACACAACATGTTACACCCACAAACGATGTGTACCCCACACCATTTCCCCAACCACATGGCCAAGTATACATGGTATCTCACCAGTCAAGACTAAATGATGTGTCCCACAGGTACACATCATGTACAAGAAGAGTTAACACCAACACATGTTGTTAGTTACACGGCTGGATCCCCAGGTCGAACTACACGGCGTGTTCATTATGGAAACTGCGTGTATAAGATCAGATTTTTTTCTACTCATGTTTGTTAGTTATAAGGCGGACACATGGTCAACACAACACAACATGAACAATTAGTACACGACATGTTCCCTTGAAGTTTCATTATCCCATGTTCCTGCCTACACGACCAATAACACGGGTAGAAACTAAATGGCATGTATATACAGTACACAACATGTATATCAAAAAATTTCATTTATTCCAGAAAAGTAGAATAAACGGAAAAAAATAAATACTTCACAACATGTATTCTGGGGTTTTCCAGACAGTAAGCCTTGGAAACTACTCTGGAGCCCAGAAAAACACTGAAACAAACACATAAATGCCAAATTCCGATCCAACACCCCAATATTTTATGGAAAATATTCATTTAATTTCATTGATGTCTTCTTTTATACACTACACCATGTTTAGCTTGTACTATATGCAACACCGTATTAGCTTACAGTATACGCAACACTATTCTTGGCTCGTGTTACACACAATTTCAAGTTCATTTTGTGGAAATTATTCTACGCAACATTAATTATAGATTTAGTTTAATGTATAAATGAAATAAGATTTGATTATGTTATACGCAACACCAAACGGTGCTTTCACTACACGCATCCCTAACTTTTCTTACATTACACGCAATCATGACCTTCCTCGATAGTGTGTGTAGTACGCAATACCGAGTTTCACTAAACGAGATATTATTACAATATTCTTATGAAATAGCCATTATGAATAGTAATACCCAATTTTTTAAATTTTATTAATTTTATTTTTTAAAATGGACTTCATTTTTGGATTCGTAGAATTGAAATTACCCTAGGGTGAATTTTTGGTATTTTTCTGAAAACATTCAATTTTTGATGAATAGTGAAAACACTAGGTTACTATTTAAAAACCAGCTTTTTATTTAAATAATTATTTATTTTATTTTAATTTATTTTACATCAAAATTTATATATAATACCTATCTAATTTCAATGTAATTCATTGGAGTCATTTTATAATAATTTTCGATATATAAATTTTTTTGTGAACTTTTCACCGTCTTTTACCTACCTCGTAGGAGCTTTTTGCAAACTTACATAAAACCTAATTTTAGCATTTCTATGAGTGGAATTTCAAAAATCCGAGAGTCACGGTTAAAATCATGGACTAAAATTTGGTTCAATGAGATGAAAATATTTTTTGGTGAATAGTAACTTTTTACTTTTATTTACCACCGTTAAAACTAAATATGGTAATTAATTGTAAAAATTATATTATTATTACCTTAAAACATGTCCTATTTCTATTTAATAAGTGTAATTCAACCAAAAACAACCTTATGAATAAAATATGACCATTTAGGTCCACTTGGATTAGATTAGGTCATTTATTATTAATTTATTTAAAGACGGGTTAAAATAGTTAAAATCAAAGTTTAATAAGTAAATCATATTTAATATAAGGTTATACATCAGATAAATTCGACTAAACCTATTAATTTAAAATAAAAATATATTTCATACATAATGGTTTCTTATTTATCATTTTTAGACATTAAATAAGTTAATAAATTAATGACACAATGATGATGAAGTAATTACTTTATTAATGAAATATTAACATAATTGATGTTATAAAAACCCAAGTAAAAGTATTTTTAGACATTTTATGAATTATACTAATTTTATATGTTAATATGAAATGTTATTATTGATTAATTAACGTTTTTCGAACTAATCATGCTGTTATGATTTTCACAAAAATCAATTACCAAATAGTGTCAAAATTGACAAAAAATAGTTTTTAAAACAAATATTATATTATTAATTGTTATTTTATTTCTAAAAATCTCAGGATAGGCCAAATGACTTAGATAAGGTTATATATATTAATAATGAACAACTTTTGGTTCTTTTGGCTTGTTATAGTAAGTTTACTAACCATATAGTGTAAGAAAACAAGAACCCACGGTAAAGGTTAAATTATATAACTTAGAGTTAAATCTAATCGATAAGGTTAAAATATTAACATAAACTTGTATGAAATATATTGGTATAGAGGATTTCTACCAATCCTCTCTTTAGAGTCTAAATAAATCAATTTGGAGCTATTAAAAACCGAATATTACTTTATTATAATATAATATTTTATGTTTTTCCTAAAGTTTCCCTCTCATCCATTATAAAAGGGCATCTCATCCCTCTTCTCTTCACACCCTTTTGAGCCTTGAATATCAGCCAACCCCTGACCATTTATCTTGTAAACTTCCCTAGTAATATTCTAGAGGTCCTGGTCTTCTTCAAAAACGAATTTGTGTTCCCTAATAGGAGGTTTCAAAGACGCGTGTCGAAGAAGAGGTAATATCCATTACCGATTCTTTCAAATTTATTTCTTCTTCTACATCCTATTCTTTTGTTGTTTCATTATGAAGTAACAACATCAGTATCATTCATATACTTTTATTTTATTATAAATTTGAAACAACCCAATTTCACCTTCTATCCATCCTATGGAAAATAAAATCACCGCACGTGTGTACGTACGGAATACCGTCTCCACGCCGTGGTGTAATCTGTTTTCGACCACCACCTTACATAGATGGGTATAATGGTGTAAATAAATAACTATATAGGATTATTGTAAAGTGATATTGATTCTGAAATTTTATAAATACACTTCAATACAATTCCCCGATCATGGGAATGATATCATCGACCGTGTGTATGTACGGACTACCGTCTTCACGACGCGATGAGATTCATTCTCAAAGATTAACCATTCATGAATGATTATAAATTATATATAATAAGTAATCATGAAATATATGACATAATAATGATACTGGATTTATTTATATATATATGTATGTCATCTACTTAATTCCATTCAATTTAATAGGGAAACGAAAATGGCTTTCATGCATACGTACGGCCTACCGTCTCCATAAACGGTGTATTTCATTCCATTTATCGATCTATAATATATATATATACATATTTATATGATGAATATATAATATATATAAATAATTTTTTACATTCTGTAATTAAGTAAATCTGGATATAAGTAATAATATCATGAACAAAAAGTCGAAATACGTACAATATATGAAATGATTTTACCCAAAACGCTGCTTTAACATGGAATTTACAAAACAACAGGTAATATAAAGTCATATGTGAACCATATATGATATCATAACAATGAATATGATTCTATAATAAGTAAATGACACTATTTAAATCATTATACAGGAGTTTCAGATACATACGAAGCATATCGGACATAAAGTAATGGATAAATATTTCAATCTCATTTTTATCCGAGATTGTTATTCGTAAGTATTTACTGGTGTTATTGTCATCATCCAAGCCCATGCTTTCTAAAAATGTTTTCATGTATTTTTAAAGTCCCTATTACCCATTTTTTAAATTTACCACATGTTATGAAAGGAATATTACTTTTGTTTACCACACGGGGAACTTTTTGACTTCTCCGACAAAAGTACGAGATGAATGTTATTTTTAACTTATACGGCGTGAACATATTTTTACGGTTTCATAACGCCTCATTTTCATGAAGATTACTCTACATGATTTTACGACTGTTTTCAACAAAATACTTTTCTTTTAAAATTTCATTGAATTTTGTGAAAATAAAATGATTATTTGAGAAGAAAGGATATTTTCTTCAAGAATTATTTTTAAGTGTTTTATCAAAACCATTTCCCATATAAGATGTCATTATTTCATACGTGTAGGTTTCAAGTATAATATCACTATGATTTACATGGTTTCACTTTTCTTATGATAAAATGATATCCATTTGTTTTATATGGATTATTATATGATGGGATGATGTTTATTAAACCCCTTTTTATTCTATGGGTTATGATGAATGATTTATGTTTTTGTTGTGGCACAAGTAAGAATGATTTCATTATGAGATGGGTGGGAACTATATCTCCCACCAATGTAGTGGGTAAAGATTTATATCTCATGAGATAGACATGGCTGGAACGGTAAGTTAATCCATTTCAGTAATACAGGACTGGAACGAGGAGTGAACTTGATTCAGAAAGGGTCTGTGTCCACTAAGATGGTATTGGAAGCAATTCCTTATCTACTATGAAAATCATATCCTGTTCTTAATGGTTTTCCACAATTACATTTGTTATTCCCATGATATTTTATCTTGATTGATGTTCCTTTATGATATATGCCTTACATACTTCCAAGATTTATTTCTTTTCTCAAGATTTTGATGTTTAGATTTTATGTTCAAGTTTTTGCATTCAAAGGTTTATAGATTCTTTTATGTCCACTATGTTTACCATTACTGAGCATTTGAGCTCACTGTTTTTATGTTTTTTCCCCAGGATTTAATGAAATGATTTCGATAAAAAAACAAAAGGGGAAGATCTTAATGAGAGATGTTGAATATCTTTTACCATGATTAGAAGATTATGTTCCAGGTTTCCACGGACACTAAACTATTACGGTCCTTGTGTGTTTGTATTTGTTATGCATTAAGTATTTCACAAAAGTAATGTAATATCCATGTACATCAAGCTTTGGGTCTCTACAGTTGGTATCAGAGGAAAAGTTTTGTCAACCATTGGAAACTAGGATGCATGAACTTTAGTTAGATCCCTATATATATTTCTATGGTATGTCTAGGGATGTCTCTAAGGTTAAGTATAATTATAGGTTATAGTACTAGAATTATGGTTACAATCTTATAATTAATCCTAAGATTTTAGATATTTAAGGTACTCCCACTTTGTTATGTTGTTTTCCTAGAATGATTTATAACTCTCACTCTATTATTTTTGGGTTTTAGAAAATGGATGGAAATAGGAAGATTTACGATAATGGAGGATATTATGGATAATGGAATGATATTCTTCATGAGAAACCAAATTAAACGGGATTTCGAAGTCCAAACATTGTTATTATTCCTAATCAGCAATCTCATAATAAGATCAATAATCTCAACTTTGGTAAGTATCCCGACTCAGCTAATAAGAGAGAGATAGAGTTTCATGATGATCATAGAGGAAAGAAAGTTCAATTTCCCTCATGTAAATCATGTGGGAAGAGGTATCAAGGAGAATGTTTCAAAGGAACCGGAAGATGCTTTGGGTGCAGAAAAGAAGGGCGCAAATTTAGTAAGTGAAAAGGAAAAGGTTCAGTTAACACCATGGAGAAGGATAATTTTATTTCTATGGAATCAAAAATGATTAGATGTTTTATATGTGGAATTTATAGGGATTATGGAAACCAATTACCTATGGAAAAATCTTATGAAGAGAATCAGCATGGTCATATGGGTAGTATTTATGTCGATGATTATGAGGAGACTAAAAATGATACATGAGATGAAAGAAGTGTTGAATCTTGGTCAATGGTTTAAGAATGTAGTGGAATGATTCATGTTTATCAAGAGTTATGTTGTATAGGTAATGGTACTATGGAATAAAGACACATCTAAGGATTGTTACACTATTATTTTTCCTAAAGTATTTGAAGGTATATGTTGAATGGTACCAGTAACCATGAAAGGTTATTCAGATATTTTTGGAGAGCACCTAATATGAGCATAAATAAGGGATAAGGAGATAATGAAAAGTTTGATAATATTAATTATATCATGAATGATATAAGGACAAAGAGTAAGTATATAGAATTTTCGGGATTTTGTTATGTGGAAAGAGTTAACTTTTGACAACATTCATGTTTTTACTAAGGTTCAATTGGTATTTGTTTTTCAAGATAATATATGATTATGGTATTCACATGTTTGGAATGTGACAATCAAGATATATCTTATATGGGGGATAAATGATGGTATTCACATGTTTGGTTGATGAAATTTCTAGTAATCGTATTCTTTATACTATAAGATTGGAAAAAAGTATTTTGGATAAGCCGAAAGAATGGAATGGATTATGTTAGACATAAGTTAGTATTGATTAAGGCTATAAATTTTTCATTATTATTAATGGAATGTTATAATAATTTAGTTTTAGAAAAAGGACAACAAGCAGGATGGGTGACAACCCGTCACGTCATACAAGGATACGAGAATCGAACCCACAACCAAAGTGCGAAACGCCTTTATCGCCTACCACTAGCCTACATGAAGTCCCTCGTTAGTAGATACTAGTTTTATTTTATTAAGCGCTATGATAGCTGAAGTATAAGTCCATTTTAGCAACCATATACGATTAATCTCATCATAGGTGATCTTCTGTGTATTTAATAAATTGTTCTAAACTTTTTGTGATAGAAATAGATGGAATAACCTATCATTCAATCGCATAATCTGCTAACACTTCACAGAAGACAAATTCAACCTCATTTCATTAAGAGATGAAGTGGAAATTGTTTAAGGCATGAGAAACGGAGAGCTTGTACCAAAATAAAGTAAGTATTTATTTTAATTTAACAATTATTCAACCTTAGGGAACTGATTTTGAAATCCAAAAATTGTGTCCTAGTGTCCTCATATATGATGAATCAGATGGTACCATTGATCATAACAAATTTATGGCTTTGTGATTATTGGCTTTTTCATAGCCATGTTCTCTACCACTCTCCATCATAACTTGATGGTTAGATTTCTCTTCCATATCGATATTTTATCCTATGTTCTAATTTGTGGAAACAAAGTGAATAGTTAATTTGGGTACCTGTTATGTTTCATACATTACTTTTTAAAGTCAATTTTTGGTATTCCTTTTTACGATGTGGGTTTCTTTTAAAGAAACATTCAAATAGTAAACAATTTATTACCTCGATGAGTTTCGAGGGAGAAATTCATTTTAAGGAGGGTAGAATGTAACACCCCAAAATTTTATGACAAAAAATCTTTTAATTTCATTGATGTCTTCAATTATGCACTACACTATGTTTAGCTTGTACAATACGCAACACCGTATTATCTTGCAGTATACGCAACACTATTCTTGGATTGTGTTACAAACAATTTCATGATTGTTTTGTGGAAATTATTCTAAGAAACATTTAGTATAGATTTTGTTTAATGTATAAATGAAATTAGTTTTGATTATGTTATACGAAACACCAAACAGTGCTTTCACTACACGCATCCCTAACTTGGCTTGCATTACACGCAATCAAGACCTTTCTCGATAGTGTGTGTAGTACACATTACCATGTTTCACTAAACAAGATATTATTATAATATTCTTATGAACTAGCCATTATGAATAGTAACAACCAATTTTTAAAATTTTATAAATTTTATTTTTCAAAATGGACTTCATTTTTGGATTTTTAATATTGAAATTAGCCTAGGGTGAATTTTTGGTATTTTTTTGAAAACATTCAAATATTGATGAATAGTGAAAACACTGGGTTACTATTTAATAACCGACTTTTTATTTACATAATTATTTATTTTAGGAAAAAATTGATACATAATACATATATAAGTTCAAAGTAATTCATTTATGTCATTTTATAATAATTTGCGATATATAAAAATTTTATTGAACTTTTCACCGTCTTTTACCTAACTCCTATGAGCTTTTTGAAAACATACATAAAACATAATTTTAATACTTCTGTGAGTGGAATTTCAAAAATCCGAAAGACCCAGTTAATATCAAGGACTAAAATGTGGTTCAATGAGATGAAAATAATTTTTGGTGAATAGTAACTTTTTACTTTTATTTCCCACGGTTAAAAGTAAATAGGGTAATTATGGGTAAAAATGATTTTATTATTACCCTAAAACATGTCCTAATTCTATTGGATAAGTTTAATTCGACCAAAACCCACCCTAGGAATAAAATATGACCATTTAAGTCCACATGGACTATATTGGGACATTTATTATTAATTTATTTAAAGATGTGTTAAAATAGTTAAAATCAATGTTTAATAAATAAATCATTTTTAATATAGGGTTATACAAAAGATAAATTCAACTATAAATATTAATTAGAAGGATAAAAATATTTCATACATAATGGTATTCAATTTATAATATTTAGACATTAAATAAGTTAATTTATTTATGACACAATGATGGTGAAGTAATTACATTATTAATGAAATATTAACATAATTGATGTTATAAATACCCATATAAATGTAATTTTAGACTTTTTATGAATTAAACTATTTTTCTAGGTTAATATGACATGTTAGTATTGATGTAATTAACTTTTTTCGAACTAATCATGTTGTTATGATTTTCACAAAAATCAATTACAAAAGACTGTCAAAATTGACCTAAAATAGTTTTTTAAAATCATATTACATTATTAATTGTTATTTTATTCCAAAAAATATAATATTCTGCCAAATGACTTAGAAAAGGTTATATATGTTTATAAGGAACAACTTGTGGTTCGTTTGGCTTGTTAAAATAAGTTTATTAACCATATAGTGTAAGAAAACAAGAAGACACAGTAAAAGTTAAATTATTTAACTTAATGTTAAATCTAAATGATAAGGTTCAAATAGTAACCTAAAAATGTCTAAAATATATTGGTTGAGAGGATGTCGACCCATCCCCACCTTATATTCGAAATAAATCAATTTGGAGCTATTAATAACAGAATATGAATTTATTATGAAATAATATTTTATGTTTTTTCTAAAGTTCCCCTCTCCTCCATTATAAAAGGGCACCTCTTCCCTCTTCTCTTCAGACCATTTTGAGCCTTTAATCTCGGCCAAATCCTGAACATTTATCTTCTACACTTACCTAGTAATATTTTAGATGTCCTGGTATTCTTCAAAGAGAATGTTTTGTTCCCATAGAGGAGGTTTCAAAGAGGGGTGTCGAGGAAGAGGTAATATCTGTTACCGATTCTTTCAAATTTATTTCTTCTTCACATCCACTTCATTAGTTGTTTCATTATGAAGTAATAAAACCATTATCACTCATATACTGGTATTTTATTATAAATATGAAACAACCATATTCCACCTTCTATCCTTCATACGGAAAACGAAATCACAGCGAGTGCGTACGTACGGAATACCGTCTCCAAGCCGTGGTGTAATCTGTTTTCGGGCACCACCTTACATAGATGGGTATAATGGTGTAAATAAAAAACTATATATGATTATTTTATAGTGATATTTATTATGAAATATTATACATACACTTAAATACAATTCCCCGATCATGGAAATGATATCATCGCTCGTGCGTACGTACGGACTACCGTCACCACGACGCGATGAGATTTATTCTCAATGATTTACCGTTCATGGATGATTATAAAGTATATATAATAAGTAATAATTAAATATATGACATAATAATGATACTTGATTTATGTATATATATATGTATGTCATCTTCTTAATTTCATTCAATTCAAGATGGAAACGAAAATAGCTTTCATGCGTACGTACGACCTACTGTCTCCATAAACGGTGTATTTAAATCCCTTTATCTATCTATCATATATATATGTATATGATGAATATATATTATATATAAATCATATTTTACATTATGTAATTATGTAAATCAGTATATAAGTAATAATATCAAGAACAACAAGTCGAAATATGTAGAATAAATGAAATTATTTTACACAAAACACTACTTTAACATGGAATTTACAAAAGAATGGGTAATATAAAGTCATAAGTGAACCATATATGAAATCATACCAATGAATATGATTCTATAATAAGTCAATTAAATTATTTAAATTATTAAACAGGAGGTTCGGATACATACGAAGCATATCAGACATAAGGTAAGGGATAACTATTCCAATCTCGTTCTTATCCGAGATTGTTATTTGTAAGTATTTACTGGGGTTAATGTTATCATCCATGCCCATGTTTTCAAAAAATGTTTTCATGTATTTTTAATGTCCATTTTACCCATTTTTTAAATTTACCTCATGTTATGAAAGGAATCTTACATTTGTTAACCACACGGGCAGCTTTTTCACTTTTCCCACAAAAGAACGAGAAGAATGTTATTCTTAACTTATACAGTGTGAACAGATTTTTACGGTGTCATAATGACTCATTATCATGAAGCTTAATCTATGAGATTTTAGGAATATTTTCATAAAAATAAATTTCTTTTAAAATTTCATGTTATTCTGTGAAATAAAAAAAATTTTAAAAAGAAAGGATATTTTCCTCAAGAATTATATTCAAGTTTTTTATCAAAACCCTTTCCCATATAAAATGAAATTATTTCATATGTGTATGTTTCAAGTATCATATCTCTACTATTTTCATGGTTTTAATTTTGTTATGATTAAATGATATCCATTTGTTTGATATGGATTATGTTATGATGGGATAATGTTTATGATACCCATTTTTATTCTTTGGGTTATGATGAATGATTTATGTTTATGTTGTGGAACAAGTAAGAATGATTCCATTATGAGATGGGTGGGACCTATATCTCCTTCCAATTAATTGGTTAAGATTTATATCTCATGAGATATACATGGTTGGAATGTTAAGTAATTACAGTTTAGTAACACAGGACTGGAACGAGGAGTGAACTCGATTCAGAAAGGGACTTTGTCCACTAAGATGGCCTTGGAAGCAATGCCTTGGCTACTATGGAAATCATATCATGTGATTAATGGTTTTACAAAATTAAATTTTTTATTCCCATGATATTTTATCATGATTTATGTTCCTTTATGATATACGCCTTATGTACTTCCATGATTTATGTCTTTGCTAAATATTTTTTTTGTTTTGATTTTATGTTCAAGTTCTTGCATTCAAATGTTTGTGGATTCTTTTATGTTTTCTATGTTTACCATTTCTGAGCATTTGAGCTCACACTTTTTATGTTTTTTCCCCAAGATTTAAAGAAATGTTTTAGGTATGAAAAAAAGGGTAAGATCTTTATGGGAGATGTTGAAGATCTTTTACCATGATTAGAAGATTATGTTCCGAGTTTCAAAAGACACTAAACTATTATGGTAATTGAGTTTTTCTTTTTGTTATGTATTAAGTATTCCCCAAAAGTAATTTAATTTCCATGTACATCAAGCTTTGGGTCTCTATAATGAGGGCCCATACACCTCGTGAATCAAAGCTTGGCATCTTATAAATGTTATAACAAAGTAAATCGGTCAATGATCCACCAAATTCCGGTTAATGATGACCCATACTCCTCAAGAACCAAAGCATGGAGTTCATTATACAATAACTCACATAACAATACCCTATCATATAGCAGGTATTTAATCAAGGAATCTATCACAATAGCTTTCTTTTACTAGCACAAAATCTATCACAACAACATGGAATGTCTAATGCACCAACATGGAATGGAAACTATGCATGGAATGTGATTCTAGTATGTGTCTAAATGATTCATGTGATGGAATACCCTCATCTCATTGGGTTGTGACTAAATAGAACCCAAGTATAAAAATATAACATCACATCACAATTATGTCACCCATCAGTAAAAAATAAAATCAAGCATAAAATTACAATATATGATAAATTGCAACACGACAGAAATTGGATTTCTGCTTTACACGGGTTAGCTACTCTCGGGAACAACTTATTACCAAACACCAATTCCATCCTATCTCTTTCTATAGGCGTGAAAAATTAATTCAAAAAAAAATCTCATCTAATAACATTTTCTAACATCCCAGATCTTTGTTCCACTCAACGGGTGCCCCGAACCTAGTTGGTCACATAACCATAAGTGCGTTTTTGAAAATGCCAGAGGTTTCCAACTAGCAGTGAGGGCCTAAGTCTGATAGTGGGGAAACATTTCCCTCTTTTGTCAAAGTGATGCAGAGCGGAAAAATATAAACATAACAAATGCAGAAGTAGTAAAAAATACCCAACTGAAATGGATAACAGTACATAAGTAAAAGATAACAGTAGTCATATATATTTAATGATGCATTATGTATCTAAGTCTAGAAAAGAATCCAAAACAGAATACACTGCAATATAGAATAATACAATACAAAGTACAAGTACAGTAAGGAAACAAAACAGGGCAGCATGAACTCAGCTGCATCACGAGCTTAAGATCATTCCCATGCTCTCCCACTACTCTGCAAAAATCACGTACATGTATAAGAAATATTGACCCTATCAACACCTACAGTAATATAATCTGTTTGGGCCCAAGACATGACCCAAACAGGGTGTGAGAAATGAATCTTTGTAGGAAACCACTGATGGCCCATGCCCAACTGTCAGTGAGTTTGTCAAACAGTAGTGTGCAGTAATGAAATGTAGTAAACCAGGAAGTACTAAATAGTATACATTCCCACCAATTACATTTAAATTAAATTATTATTTAACAATTCAATATAATTGAATTATATGTTTTTGAGACTCATCCTCAGCCAACACTTCCTCTAACAGTGCCACATCCAAACTCTAACAAGATATTGAACAAGTACAAGGTAATACAATACCAATATTGTACTTTATCTTGGTAGGTATGACATGTAAAATCACTACAGTGAATATACAAAATGAACGTTTTCTGCAGACATGCAAATCCTTACCCCCAAGTAATCAAAATCGAAAGCTGTAAGTGACTGCCCACATGCATAATGAATATTTCCCACATGCGTACGAGGTGTCACCCACAGACACAAAATCTACCACCCACAGTCATGAGAAGACTTACCCATGAGCTAAATGAAACAATGTCCTCAGGCTAAGAAAGTAATCAGGCTGAGCCCAACACATAAGTAAGTAATTTTTTTACAATTCTTCTCATGGAAATTCAAAGCATTCTAAAATCACAGTATACCCTCGAGTAACCTGGCCAAACGGCTAAACAATCGAATGCACCCATGGGGTGGCCATGGATCCAAGAAATTATCCCAAATAGCAGTTTTACATATTCATTAAATTTACTATGAAATTACAGTTTTTAATTAATCAAGGACTCAGCCATACGACACCCCAAACATGAGTGCGTAACACAATGGTACACAAAAAAACACAATAGTTGGAATTAAAAATCAGACCACCTACCTAGAACTCCCCTTATCGATATATGCAGACAACGCCTCCCAAAATAACCTAGAATGGAATAGATCTGGGATAAAAAAACTACACATTCAACCTCAAATAACTTCCCCTCATGAAATAATTTTCATGAAAGGATCAAGGATAAGGGAGGTCTTACCAGCATGATTCAAACAAGATCGGCGGTGGAAGAAACAGAATCCTGGCATCCGACCGGGAACTCCTCAAAGCTCTGGCCTATCCTCCCGAGCTCCAAACGGGTTCACTGCCTCCACTAAAAAATTAGGAGGATACTGGCCATTTTAGGTGGAAAAAGAGAACTACACGGCATGTAATCTCAGGTACATTGTGTGTACTTTTCATCATTTTACTGTTCCTCCGGCGGCTACTTTTCACTATCACACTGTACATCTGTTGACATGAGTAAAAGACGTGTATTTCTTAATACACGGCATGTACTGCTCTCAGCTAGCGGCTCCTTCCACAGCCATACTATTCACCTTCTGACGGATTACCTGGTTTTTAAATACCCTGTTCTTGTTGTGTAGTTAGTTTTTACACCCTTCATTGCCGACAGGCCTAAACGCCATGTGTAATCATCCCACACGACCAATGTACACGGTGTGTGGTATAGTAAACAGAGTGTACTCCCAAAATTAGGGGATTCTCCCCATGTTCCTTATTTTTCTCAAAAACACTAATGAAAAAGGAAAAGAAGAAACTTGTACGTCAAGAACATGAATCGAGATGTTACAACAGAGCTCAATAGAGGCTTACCATTGTGTCATTACTCACACTCTTGATAAGTAGAAAACTATTTATGGTGTAAAATGAAAATTGAAATATAATACTAGGAATTGATTTGATGAAATAAGATAATGTTTTATCCTACACCTCAATTTAGCTAAAAGTCCATTATCAAAATAATCCCACGCATGATCTGGAGTGGGTGAATATGATCTTTATATCAAAAATTTGGTGGCATTAGCTCTAAGAGGATAATTCTATGATATATAATCATCACAATTGTCTCAAATATAGAATTAACACATATAAAAATTAATATGTGCCAATAAATATGGTTAGAGATCATCAATTATTGTGATTGGTCAATACACTACCATCTTAGAATGGATAATAAGGCGATGAATGCTCTATATAGAAAGGATCTGGCATCATTATCAATGATGAGAAAATAAAATTATCCATTATTCATATATTTTCAAAGGACGGAAATGTGATTAATCATGGGAGGAACATCATCAAAATTTCTCAAATGTCTACTAAACCATCCCTCATTGAGAAAATAAAGGATGATCAAAGAAATGATGTGGAAATTCAGAAAAGTTCCGAAGAACATTGAAATGGGTTTTTCTATGAGTTAAATATTGAGAAGGATGAATTCATAATATTGACATCACGATTATGTGTACCATCCTCTCTAGATATAAATAAGGATCTTCTGAGTGATTCACATATCTCATCATTCTCTATTAGCCCAAGGAACAGAAAGATGTATCGGGATCTCGAGGAGTGTTATTGGTGGGACAACATTAATAAAGGAATTGCTGATTATAAATCAACATGGCTGGTATATCAACATCTGATATCTAAAAGGAAAAAGTCTAAGGGGATAATACAACCAATACCCATACTAAAATTGAAGATGGAGAACATATATATGGAATTTTTTATTATACTTCCATAGAAAAATAGAGGAAACAATGTCATATGGGTCATTTTCGACCTTCTTACAAAGATAGCTCACTTTACTAGAATTTGAGATTACATCTCATAGGATTAACTTGAACTGACATATATAAAAGAGGTGATAATATTTCATGGAGTACCACTATCTTTTGTATCTGATTGAGATATAGGATTCACCTAGGTGTTCTTGAAAACATCCCAACATGCTCTATGTACTGAAGTGAACATCAGTTTGGCATATCATCCTCAAACTGTTGATCAATATGAGCGAACAATTTAGAAAATGGATAAAATGTTGGGAGTGTGTTCTATGGAATTAAAAGTAGGATGGGACTAAAATCTTCCACTGGTCTAACTATCCTACATCAATATTTTCCGCTCAAGTATACGAATGGAACCATATGAATTCTTTTATGGGAAAATGTGTAGAACATCGGTGTACTGGGATGACACAGGTGACCATAAACATCAAGAACCTGAAGTGGTTGAATAAATTATGAACTTCAAGGTAGTCAAAAGCGAAAATAAGATCTATGTAGAAAATCTTTGAAGATACCTCGAGTTTATAGTTGGAGAAATGGAATTCCTCCGCATATCTCTATATAATAAGGTCAAGAGATTTTGGAAGAAATAAAGCTATGTCCAAGGGACATCACCCCCTTCGAGATTATTGAATGTTTTAGATATGTGGATTATCATTTAGAACTTCCACCTACCAAGTATAATATACACATGTTTGTCCTTGTTTACATCTTAAGGAAGTACCAACCAAGTCCTTCACATGTACGATCTTCAGAGGCAACATGTGGGAAAATTTTCATTTTTTATGGGGAGAAAATAGTTAATGTCGTTGATCGTGGAGAAAACGTTCCGCACAACACGACTACTCAGATGGTTAAAGTATTTTGGTGGAACCATAAGTTCGAACTGGAAAAATGGGAACTGGAGGAATCAAAATTTCATTCATATTATAATGTAAAAATAAATTTTGAGGATAAAATTTCATAAGGGGGAAGAATATAAGGACCTAATGTTTATTCAATGGAGATTCCCTTCTTATTATTATGTTATATTGTATAATCACATAAAATCACCAAATAATGTCACATCATGCTTAAATTAACTACGAATTATTATGTGTCATTGGAATATAATTTTTTCACCTTTGTGACTTTAATTTTGGAAATCTGACATACACTGTTGTGATTACAAAGATGTTTATATTATTATGGGAAAAACATTATTTTTGGTTAATAGTAAAATACCATTATAAATAGTAATTTTACCCTTATGAATAGTAATACAAGCCTTATAAAGAGTAAATTTTCCAAGTAAATAGAAATCATACCAATGAAAGTATAAATAAAATTTTCATTTTTTAAGTGACAATATGAGAGTGTTGGTATTTTTTTTGTAACAAATAAATATTTATTTAAAATTTTACGATTACTTTAATAATTTAAATGAAATTTTATTTTCCTAAAATGTCTTCATCAAATGATGTTTTGTAGTCTTATGATTATAATATAATTTTATGAGATAGTAATTATATTCTAAAAGTGTTTAAAAGGGAAATTTTAATTATAATCTTTCCATCATTTCAGTAAATTATGATTTTCAATAAAAATAATTTTTCTCATATTTTGAAATTATTTTCATAAAATGGATTTTTTTGGACTAAACACATCGATACATTTTTATGGTGTATTTTTTGGTTTTTTCTTAAAAACATGAATTTTTATTGAATAATAAAATTTTATTATTTACAAAAAATGCTAAAGAAATGAAGTTTTGCATCATGCATGATTCATGGATGATGTAAACAAAAAATATTTCAAAATCATATTCACTTATAACTATTTTTTGTCACATTTTTCCGAACTATAACTTATCTTGAGAAGAATAATAAACTAATGAGTTAAATACTGAGATAACACTTCTCTCTTCCACTATAAAACCAAACCTCACCAGATCTTCTCCTCACACATATGAAGCCTTGTTCCCAAAAACTTTTCTAATCAAGTCCATATTTATGCCCTTATCCCATTTCAAAATGCTTTGGGTCCTATAAAAAATCTAGTCCCTCATGGCGGCTCTCCAGAGGATGGAATCAAGAGGTAAATCCCATTTCAGTTTTCTATCGATTTCTTTTCAAGTTCCTTTGTATAATTTTTTATCCTCACCCCTACCAATAAAAATAGTATGATTACCCTAGTATATTAAATTTTCTATAATTTTGTTTTATTAATTTAATAATTCATCATCATCTCTCATTTCTGTTTCATTTATACTAGAAATAGTCACACCATCCGAGATGTGTTAATTTTTCACATTCATGGATGACAGGTTTTCATTTTCTATTATCATAATAAATTATATTCATGAAAATGTTTTTATAGTTCAAATAGATTATTACCTATTCTATATATCCTATTTATTATGTTGGAATCAGTTTGTACAAATGGTGTTAATTTTTAAAACAAAATGTGTTTTTTTATCAAAAAAACTGCCAAATAACCCAAACAGTTATAGTTAAAGTTTATATAAATATTCATCCTCACTACACATAAATAAATGAATTTTATACCATTTAATATTATGGATGATACATAATAACATATAACATTAATCCTGGACAGCAAAACACATATTACACGATTATTTGTATATGTAAAAAAGTAAATTGATCCTGAAAACCAAGGAAACAAACGTTATCAAAAAAATGAAATTGAACATATTAACCCATCAAAATGGTCATGAATGAACATTATAAGGTTATAATAATTTAATTACAAGTATAGTAGGTACATGTTTTATTAATTAAGGAATATAATTTTATTATCTAGGACATTAAGATCAACTGAAAAACACCTTCGGACTTAAGGTAAGGGATTCTACACAAACATCCATTATTCCTTTGGGATTATCTCTTATTCATTTTACCCAAATGAATTTATAGTTTCTTTTTTATTTACACATTATAATATCTATTTATATGTACCAAACTCATATATAACTATCTAGTAATTATTCACTTTCATGGATATAAATATTTTTCAGTGGGTTCCTTTTGAATTCCTCTTAATAAGGAAGCACATTTTAAGGGCACTTTCCAAATGTTTCCCAATTTCAAGTGAACTCTATCATATTTTAAAGAAACAATTGTTTTTATTAAATTAGTATTTTTATTATGAAAAAATTTTTGGTTCACTTATAGTTTCATAAAAAATATTATTCACTTTTATATGATCTTTAGTATTTTCCTTATAACCACACTAAATGGTTTTACTTCTAAAATTTATTAAATTCACTTGTTACTTGTTATAATTTCTGTTTGACATCACATATCATGAAATATGCCTATTTTAACTTATAAATATCCATTTATTTTTTTATTCCTTTATTTCAAGGACACTTTTATGACACACCTATTTATTATGATTTGTGAAAAGATTATGATAACCATTTCATTCCATGACTACCCTTATGTTTATGTATGATTGATAGCGTATGATTATTTATGTGGAAAATATATTCATAAACATGTTAAGATGGGTTCACCCCAATAGTGCTCCAATACATTGGGTAATGTTTAGTCTCATGAGATGTTTTGTGTAGCAATCTAGGTGGTTATCCTTGACTCATTCTCCACGTGCAATGGTCATGGTGGTTAACCATGACTTTTTATCCTCTATGTACAATCAAATGTGATTATTCAAAAGTCATGTTTTATATTCCTTCTACATTAATAAAATTTCATGTTTATATGATCTCATGTTTTATGTGCTATGGTTCCATATTTTCAATAATGTTCCAAGGATATTATATCATTATTTCATGACATCAAACCCATGTGCTGAGATTTATTTTTATGGGTAATACCTTACTGGGCTTTCAAGCTCACATCTCTATTCATGTTATCCCCTGGTTATCCTATGAAGAATTTTGGGAAATATGAATGTGAGGAGATAAATATGGAGATTAAATTAATGTTTGTTTTATTATTTTTAATTATATACATCATCATCCAAGACATTAGATATTATGATCCATGGATTTTAATTTGATGTTAACTTATTCTTAAAATCAGGTAATGTTATGTGCAAAAATATAACATCTCTACAGTTGGTATGAGAGGATGGTCTAGTTATTTATAGATATTAGTAATATAGAAATTTTCTAATAACCATTTGTATATGGCTAAGTATAAGAAATCAACCCTAAATTTTGGTTTGTATTGTGTAAGTGGTTTTTTATGAAAAACACATCAATGTATGGATACTACATGTTGATGGGTTTCTATTATAGATTTACATGGGAGTAACAACTATGAGAAGGTATTTTAAGCCTAACTTAGAGTAGCTTGGTACATAAAGATGGGCCTTATTGTGCACCTAGTCTAACACTCCTTGTGGATATGGTTTGGTTAATGCATAAGCTCATTGGGTACCATTATATGGGGGAAATCCCATAAGAATATAAGTTATGAAACATATCAAGGATAACATTGATTTAAACATATGGAATCCCATTCTAGGAAATAATTTTCAATTAAATGTTTATCATTTTATGTTAAATGTTTAATAATTTTTTTATTATCTTTGAATCCAAGCGCCATAATAGCACCTTATTTTCTTAGATAATGGTGGGAAATAAACCACAAGTTCTAAAAATTAATGTGGTAGGGAAAGTTATGATTTCCCTAATGATATTCAAAATATGATGGGAATAGTTTCTCAAAAAATCATGTCATTACATGATAAGCTAACTCATGTTATGAATAATAACATGAAACATTGGGAACATTCAACTCCTCCAATAAAAGAGTATGTTTTTCTCGAAACCTTCATATAGAAAAGAACCCCTTGTTTAGTGGATCTTATGATCTCCTCCTCACATAATAGTGGATTAACTATGTTGAAAAGATATTCTATATCTTCTAGTGTTTAGAAAAAGATAATTTGGTTATAGTAGTCTATAATATAACTAGTTAAGCTGATAAATGGTGGGAAATGATCTAGATTTGGATGTCTGAGAAAGAAATTGAATCCATGGATTGGGAGGAATTATTGAAAATTATTTTCAAAAAATACTTTCCTTGAACTCTATTTCTCTAGATGGAAAGAGAGTTCCTCAGACTTATGTAGAAGGATGATAAGTCTACCAGGGCGTATGATGTAAACTTTACAACGCTAGAAAGATACGATTCTCAATTTTTCATGAACACTAAAATATAGGTGGATTAATTATTTAGCAGACTGAATCTGAGTCAACATAATGAATTGGTTATTCAAGACTTCAATAGTTGTGAGGGGATTGTTTATTATGCCCTCAAGTATTAAATAGTTATTAGAGAATCTCAATGGTCTCATGGACCAAGTAAAAAAAATAAATTGGAGTCAAATATCGGAGAAACATAAAATAAATCCCATGATTGTATGAAGACTGAACATCCCATGTCTAAAAATTATCAGAATAAGAATCATGGGAACTATCAAAAGATAAGTAGTATATTTTTTCAAATGTGGAAGAATGAGACATATGGATAAGAACTGTAAGAAGGATATGAATAATTCCACTAATGTGGAAGAATAATGGAAGGATCAGATCAAAAATCATCCTATAGTGTAGTGTTACAACAACATGTAAAATGGTATTATGCAAACAATTACCCTAAGAAAAGGTTTATCGAAAAAAATCAACAACTACCTCGAACGAAACAATGAATAGATTATGATATCACTACTACTAAGGTAGATCAATACCATTTTGTGGTGATAGGTATTCTAGTTATTCATTTATGAATAGAGAATATACTATTTGACTTTGGTTGCACACATTCATTTGTATCTTTCATGTTTAGTAGAACTATTCAAACATCACCTAAAATTTTTGAGGATGAGTAATCTGTGAGAACATAGAATGTGGAAATTTATATGTACAATGTTTATAACTCTTCCTATATAAATTTTTGTGGAATGAACGACCCATAAAATCTTTTCATACATCCTATGGTGGAGTTTTATTGTATTTTAGGCATGGATTAATTATCTTTATACATATCAAAAATTTACTAAAGGAATGGGAGATCACTTTTCACAAACCAAAGTATTTTATAATAATGTAAAAGT
The DNA here is from genome assembly GCA_963277665.1 of Viscum album. Classification (NCBI taxonomy): domain Eukaryota; kingdom Viridiplantae; phylum Streptophyta; class Magnoliopsida; order Santalales; family Viscaceae; genus Viscum; species Viscum album. The sequence goes on from OY728140.1 coordinate 663,576,229, forward strand.
GGAAGGCAGACAATGAATATCTTTCAGAATCATCATCACAGGTGTGGATAATTTTTCCTTTTGATCAAGCACATATTTCTCAAATGATTGAGAAAAATCATATGATACATCTCGATGATATTCCCTTTATGAGTGATTAAAATGACGTATTCCCTGAATAATTGATTGGTCTTCTTCCTGGTTGAGAGGATGACTTCTCGACTAAACATATTTTTGGATCCTTATATACATCAAAGAAACCTTATAGAATGGTCACTATTGATCAAGAAGAGACGAATAACCAATTATAGAATAATCTGAAGAACAATTTTATACGCCCAAGGGATACATCATGAGGTGGGATAGTCCTCTTTATTAAGAAGAAGGATGTATCAATGAACCTATATATAGAGTGTCTGTGAAAATAAAAAAAATTATGATTAAGAATAAGTATCCCCTACCATGAATAAATGACTTTTTTGATTGGCCTCATGTGGCTAGTTATTATTCTAAAGTGGATTTAAGGTTATTATATATCTAATTAAGGGTGAAGAAGAAATATATTCACATGAATTCCTTTTAAATTAGGTATGGTCCCTATAAATTCATAGTGACTTCCTTAAAAAACACTAGTGATCCAGAAATATTCAATTATATAATGAATTGTGTCTTTAGATACTACCATTAATTTTTTCTCATAATCTATTTTGAGGATATTATGATATAATCCAAGTGAAGGAAGGAACATGAGGATAATTTGAATATTGTGCTGATGAATTTAAAAAGGGATAATATTTATGAAAAATATAATAAATGTACGTTCTAGATGAAAGAATATTCATTTATGGGGCATGTTATCAATACAAATAACATATGTATGGGCCCTTACTCGAAAAAGGCAATCAAAGAGTGGAAAATGCCAATATCTGTAATGTAGATCTGAAGATTTCAAGGTCTACATGAGTATTATTGACAATTTGTGAAGAAATTATCACGATTTCCCAACAAAACAACCAAGTTGAAACAAAATGGTGTGATTTTCATTGTGAATCATGTATGTGGGGAGTTATTCAAGTGCTCAAAAAGTTTCTTATCGTTGCGCCAATACTCTCACTCATGATAAGTAGAGAACTATTTTTGGTGTACAGTGATTCTTCAAAGAATTTATTAGGCTGCATTCATTTGAAAAATAATAATGTGATAGGGTACATATCAATGAAACTAAAAATCCATGAGTAAAACTATTCCATTCATGATCTATAGTTGTTAGTTATGATCTTTCTATTGAAAATCTAGTGGCATTATATCTATGGGGAGAGGAGTGAGATATATACTGATAACATGAGTCTGAAATATAGATTGACATAGAATGTGATTAATAAGAGCCAATTAAGATAATTAGAGGTCATCAAAGATAATTAATTCTCCATCCACTACCATCCTAGTAAGGAAAATAATGTTGCAGCTTCTTAAATTAGAAAGTATCCTCCATGTTTATCAATGATGAGAATTGAAAAGGATCTAATGTTCTTATATTTTTAGAAGATGGAAAAGGGAATCATCAAGTGAATAACATCATCAATCCTTTCTCAGATGATTTGTCAACCATCCTTCATGGTGAAAATAAAGGATGATTAAATAAATGATGTGGAAATTCGGGAAATGGTGAAGCTATCAGAAATACAAAATCCTCTCTGTTCAAGATTGAAAATGATGGAGTCATAATATTTAGGTCAATGTTATATATACAATTTCATCCATAGGTAAAGAAGGTGATTTTGAACAATGAATATTGCTAAAGATTCTCTATTAACCCTGGGAGCACATAAATGTATTGAGATCTATTAGAGAATTATTGGTGGGACAATATAAAGAATGAGATTATAGACTATACATCAAAGTTCCTTGTATTTCAACAAGTGAATGATGAAAGGAAAACATAAAAGTGGATGATTCAACAACTATCTATACCAATATAGAAGTGAGATAATATCAATGCGAACATTTTCACTAGACATCCAATGAAATCCATAAAAAATGATATATCGGATATTGTAGATCATCTTACAAAGACACATCACTTTATCAAAATTTGAGATGACTTGTCAGTGGATAAAATATCATGGAAATATATCAAAGAGGTGATAAGTCTGCATGGGGTACCACTTTCTGTTATATTATAATGAGATATGTTATTCCTCAGAAGATCAGGAAAAGTCTCCAATATGCTCAAAGCACGAAACTGATCTTCAGAAAGGCCTATCATCCTCAAACTGATGTCCAACATGAGCGGACAATTAAGATAATAGAAGACATGTTGAGAGCATGCATATGAACAGTAAAGGATGATGAATCCAATATCATCAACTAGTTTCATTATCATAAAGTAATATTTTCCACTCTATAATTTTAATGGAACCATGTGAATCCCATTATGAAAAAAGATGAAGAACAAGGGTGTAATGGGATAAAGTCTGTGAACATACGCTTTTAGGACCTGAAATGGTTCAGGAAATTTTGGAGTACATGAAATCCATTCATCAACACATCCAGGAAACCCAAATTCAAAAAAATCCATATCTAAAAAATAATTGAAGAGACCTAGTGTTTGATGTTGCGGAAACCGTATTGCTCTACATATCACTGTGGAAGAAGGTCATAAGATTTGTGAAGAATGGTATGTTATGTCTTGGTACATTGGCCCCTTCTAGATTCTTGATCATTTTTGATATGTTTCTGATAAACTAGAACTTCCACCTACCATTTCAAACGTACATGTTATCTTCTATGAATCCCTCTTAATGATGTGCATACCATATCCTTCACATGCATTGTCTTCAGAGGTGGTACTTTGGGTAAATGATATTATTTTATGAGGAGCATCCAATGATGATCTTGGATCGTAAGGATAAGTTTCTATGTAACAAGAAAATTTACCTAATTTAAGTGTTATTGTAAAACTATAATAATGAAGTTGAAACATGGGAACTAGAGGAGGCGATGAAGGAAAATTACGCACACTTATTTTCGTTTGAAAATGTAGAAGATAAATTATGAGTACAGAATTTTATAAGGGGGAATAATTTAATGATTCAATGTTTAATCAATAGAAATTACCTTCATATAATTTTATCATATAGTATAATCAAATAAAAAAACAAACTAATTCAACATCATTTTTAAATGAACTACTAAATACTATGTGACCTTTAAAGACAACATTTCTAGTTTTTTTTATGTAAATTTCAAAAATATGACAATTGCAGTTGCAAACTGTAAGATGTTTTGAGTCTGATAGGAAAAAATAATTTTTGGGTGAATAGAAATTTACCATTTTGAATAGTAACTTTACCCTTAGGAATAGTAACATAACCATTATGAATATTAAATTGGCCTTTTAAATATTAATCTTACCAATGGAAGTGTAAAAAAATAAACCATCTCATATGAGATAATATGATATTGTTGGAATTTTTGGGAAGTCGTAAATATTTATTTACCACTTAATGATTAATTTAATAATTTAAATAAAAATGTATTTTCATAAAATTTATTCATAAAATAATATTTTTATGCCTTATTATTATTATTATATAAATTTAGGAGACATCAAATAATTTTTCAAAGTGTTTAAAAAGTCAGTTTTAGTTTTAAAAATCAGGTTTTTCTGCTAAATTATGACTTCAATTAAAAATAAAATTTTTCATTTATAGAAAATTATTTTCATTAAATGGATTTCATTTTTGGATTCTACACTATGATTGATGGTTATGGTTAAATTTTGTTTTGTAATTTTAATGAAATACATGATTTTTTGGTGAATAGGGAAATTCGATAATTTAAGAAATATGTTAAATTAATATATTTATACATCATGATTGATACATGGATGATGTAAAAGGACAATGGTTCGAACTCACATGAACCTATTACAGTTTTTTTCAGAGTTATTAGAACTATTTATTGTATTTAGAAAATTAATTAAATAATGAATTAAATATAGAGAAAACTCTCCTATCCTCCACTATAAAAACCACTCCTCACCATCTCTTCTCCTTAGACCTCTCATGCCTTGTTCCTTGCCAAAGGTCTACTTAAATATCACCCTAATACAATATAACATGTCCAAGATATTTTTTCAAATCAAAAGACCTAAAAAAATACCTTATGGAGGCTCTCAAGTGGAAGTAATCAATCGGTAAAACCCTTTTCCATTTTCTTTCATTATCTTTTCAAGTTCCTTATATTCTTTTCAATCCTCAAATATTCTATTACAAATGGTATGATGACAATAGTAAATAAAATTACCTATAATTTTGTTATGAAAATGGTGTATTTCATCAACGTCTCTCTTTTTCCCACCTTTTTTACAAGAAAATGGATGCACCATCCAAGATGTGTTAATTTATCCCATTCAAGGATGACATGTTTTCAATTTCAATTATTATCTTCAATTCTAGTCATGAAACAATTTTTTGTTAAAAATATTTTTATTTATGTCATATACCCTATTTAATTTCCTGGAATCATTTTTTACAAATGGTATTAATTTTTAAAACAAAATTAGTTCATTGTAATCGGAAAACTACCAATTACCCCAAACTCTTATCATTAAAGTATTATATAATGATTCATCCTCATTCCAAATAAACAAATGAATTTTATAAAAATTAAATTTTATTTATGCCAAATAATAACATATAACTTAAATTATATATATCCATCATCATATTACTTTATTTTCCATACATGTATAAAATTGAACTAATCATTAATGGCATTGAAACAAACATGCCCAGACAATGAAATTGAACTTCATTACACTTTAAAATGGTCATGAACGAACTTGAAAAAGATGGAATAAATCAATTAAATATAAAATATTTCATGAAATTATTAATTAATTAATATAATTTCATTATCCAGGTGATTAAGAACATGTGATGAACACCTTCAAACTTATGGTAAGGGATTGTACCTGAACCTCCATTATTCATTATGGATTTTCTATATCTATTTTTACCCCAATAAATTTATTATTTATTTTAATATATATATTAATAATTACTACTATATTTATCAGAATCATGTATAATGATCCAATCATTATTCTCGTTTTGGGAGATTCATATTTTTCAGTGGCTCCCTTCTCAGATCTTCCCGATTAGCACTCCCGTTTTAAGGGAACCTTCTGTGTTCTTACCCAATTTCAAGTGCACTCTATTGTATTTTTTGAGAAGACATTATTTTTATAAAATTAGTCTTTTATAAAGAAGTACTTCTTTATTTTACTTCTAGTTTTATATAATATCTTATTCCCCTTTCTGTGTTTTTATTATTTTTCATAAAACTAAAAAGAATATTTTAATGCTAAAATGGATTAAATAATCTTCTTACATGTTATAACTTCAATCTGACATAAAATACCATGATATATTCCTATAAAACCCTTATGAATTTACATTTATTTTTTTATCCCTTTTTTTCATGGACACTTTTCTGATATGATATTTTATTATGCATTACGACATGAATATGATACACATTTATTTCCATTGTTACGCTTATGTTTATTTATTAATGATTATGTATGATTATTCATGTGGAAAACATATACATGAACATGTTAACATGGGTCATCCCATATCTCACCCAAATTAATTGGGGAATTTTTAGTCAAATGATATATTACCTGAAATGGTCTTGGCGGTTAGCCTTGACTCTTTATCCACATGCAATGGTTTTTGTGGTTAACCTTGATTTGTACTCCACTATGTGCAATCAGCATGGATCACGCTAAGTCATATTTTATTTTTCTACCACAATATTATGATTTCATATTTATGTGATCCCATGTTTTATATGGTCTGATTACCTATTTTCAATCAGGTGACATGACTTTTTATATCATTATGTCAAGGCTTATAACACATGTTCTATGAAGTATTCTTTTGATTTTTAACTTACTAGGACTTGTAGCACATCCCTTTGATCATTTTATCCCCAGGTTATCATATAAATCTATTGAGATCAAGAGTAGTTGGGATCCAAATATTGAGATTAAATAAAATACACTTTTATAATGTTTAATTGTGTACATAGTCTTCCAAGAAACTATACAATATGATACATGGATTATAATTTTATGTTTATTTATTATTAAGGTCATGTAATGTTTTGTGTAAAAGGATAGGGTTCTTATCGATCCATAGGGTATGATCCTACTAGAAGAGGCCATCACTTCCATTATATGTCCAAAATGGGCATATTAAAACCCAATATTTATATTAATAACTTCATCATTGTTCATCCACTATATTATCATTGGTACTGAAGATTACTATTATTCTAAATATAAAAGAATATAATAAAACAAAACTAGGGAATATTTTTTTTATATCCACAATATATAAGAATATATTTCATTAATATGAAATTATAATTTTAATTAAATTTTTTTGAGTCGTTATAGTAGGATTATCTCACATTGTTAATTACATAATGGGATAACTTTTAATCGAGGTTTATTATCTATAAAGGGGAAAAATATAAATGAAGATCATTGATTCAGAAAAGTGTGTATTATTTACGAAATAAAGGCAATGGACATAAATTTTTTTTATGGATGTTTTATTAGAAAAATAATTTACCCATGAAAAACTAATAGATATAGTGAGAATATTATAATGATTGACACAGAATGATGAGGAAAATTTCTCTATGAATGATAATAACATTGAAATTTTAGAAACAAATAATGAGGACTATTTATGTAATCAAAATATAAATATTATCCATTTATTTTATGGATAGAAATATATAATTTTATATGAACTATTCTCCCAATAATTCACATCATATTTGTATATAGTATCATGTTTTATTAAGATAGGGATATATTTCTACAATATTTGTTGTTTTTAGGGAGAATAATAAAAGAAGAGTATGGAATGAATAAAAATGGATGATGGGAAGAACAGAAAAAAAATATCCCATATGTGATAATTTTGTAAAGAAACACCCTGGTACATGATTAAAGGAAATGAGAGTTTTTTAATTGTAGAGGGAAATAAATTAGGTAAATGAATACAATGGAGATAATAAACCATATAATGTTTAGTTTTTTAACTACATTTATATGGAAATATACACAAATTTTTTTCCAAATTATAATGGGAATATATCATAGAATGCCTGAACAAATTAAGGTCAATATTATGATATTATTATAATTGAAGTGGAATAAATAAATTACTTTTGTATTTGGAGTAAAGAATTATTTTCTAGAAATATTTAATAAATTATAATATGGTATTAAGAAACCTAAAATTTATATATATTTTACTAAAATAGGTTCTAATTTTGGATTTGAAATAACATGTTGAATAATACTTATAATGATAATATATGATTACTGTTATGGTGATATTTTCAGAGAATTCATGATTAATGGAAAGATTACCTTTACTGTGCTCCCAATGTTGACATTATAATTTTTATTTTGGATAAATAAAAGATTCATATTTATTATATTAATGGGGTAGTATTGCTGTCCTTGAAAATGTTTAGTGAGTTGATAAAAAAGTAAATGATGATGAATTAAAATGAATTACTGGATTTATGTGATATGTGGAATAATGATAATGTTACTAGTGATTCAAGTTTTTTTTGTATGTGATCAAGGTATTCACATAATTTTAATTTGAATTTATAAATATTATTATGTTGTGTATGGATTAATGATTGATAAAATTTTAGTGTTTTTAATATGGATTTAAATATTTGGGAGGATTCTTTATGTTAAAAAATTATTTACTGGATTAAGTTGAACTTTAGATATTATTATTTTCGATTAAAGTATGATTTAACATATTGAATGATTTTTTAAAAACTCATATATCAATGAAAGTTATTTTTGGTATTATCATTCATTAAAAGTTATTCCAATGTGAATCTATTTTTCTCAAATATACAATTTTTGTTGTAAGAGTTGATATGGAAATTTATCAAAGAAAAATGAAAGGATGATATTTTGATTATGACATGGAATGAAATCATGATTGGTTATTTTAATATGTTTTATTATGAATAGTAATATAATCCATCAACTTTAAGAAAATAACCATGAAATAAAAACATTATCTATTTATATTTCTCATTGAGAAATCAATGGTCTTTTTTACTATCACTAATATATGGTTTATGATGGTAAAATTTCTCATGAACATGGTCTCTGAAAATCAATTTTAATCCTTGGGTGTTAGTTTCCTCTTTCGTGTACATACCATCACTTACCACTGATATTATCCTACATTAAAACATTTTCAGCGACCTTTATACTTCATTTTACCTCTTCTTAAGATGAAGTTTTATTAACCCTTATTATGATATAGGCTTTCCACAAAGGAATTTTCAAATGAAAAATCCTTTATTAGAGAAAAAAAATAAAACATAAATAATGAAATTTATTGAATATATAGAATATAACACATAAATATTTTAAAACAACATTGTGTTTTATTGGGTACATAATATGCAACACCAAACCTAAAAACCCCAATATACCATTAAAAATTATTATTTATTGTAAAAATATCACAACCATTTAATTTTTGGTTATGAATAGATTAATGAATTATTAAATATATATAATGTACTTATTTATTAAAAATTAATTAAATAATTATTAATAAATATGTTCCCAAAATTTAGTAAGGTTACATTATTCTCATTAAATATATTTTATTCAAAAATTTCCTTTATTTTATTGTGAGAAAAATTTTTAATAAATTTCGAGATCATTTATTAATTTCATGTTTCAAAAATTATATCAATTTTTTAATATACATATCATATTAATAATATGTTGAAATTTTTATATTTTTATCGATAAATTTACTTCCAATTGAAAATTCAAATATGTCGATTTGTTTTTGGAATTTGTAATTTTTTTCAAGGATTAAAATAATTCTACATTTAAAATTAGTTTTACTATATTTTTTATAATCCAATTAATTTCTTGATTATAAATTTCATTTTCAAATTTGGTACAAAAAATTTTATATGTGAAAATATTATTTAAAAAAATTGTTTTTATGTATGTATTGTATTTTTCATCATAATTAATTAAATTAATCAAAATTAATGATTTAATTTAATGGTATTTTTATATTATATATTCAATAAATTGTTTTAAATAATTATTTAATATTTTTATTATGCATGACAATAGTAGATATCTAGATATATGATTTAAAACTGTATTTTTCTAATTATAGTTTTCATCACATTTTTCTTACTTTTTTTTTAAAAAAAAATTCATCAATTATAGGTATTTAATTTGATAAAATGGATTACATACTTTTAAACTATGTCGAAAATATTCTAAATTTGGACCTTTTATATTTTTTTTAATATTAATTGGGATCGTGATAAATTTTATTACCTCGATTAAGGGTAAATTGAATTAATCTATTTTTAAACTATGTGAAAAGGTCAAATGTTTTCAAAGAAATTATTATTGGAATATGATAATAAAAAACATGTTAACATAGTCTCAATTTTGATTTATTTAGTGGAAACATGCCCTGTAAAATGACCTATATAATATTTAAATCAATTAATGTCACAAGATGTCATGCTCTGGCATTTAAATATCTCTCACTTATTCACAGAGGGGAAACCCATGTGGTCATTGAATAATAATTTTCAATTTTTGAATAATAAAAGTCAGTTTCTGATGATAATTTATTTATAATTTTTAGTGTTTATATAATTAACCTAAAACTTTTGAAATTCTGATGCATTATTTATTTAATTAATAGAAAAAAATATATGAATTTAAAAACATTTAAAGCACTATAATATGAATGATTTAATGTGTCCTGTGGTTTTTATTGATATATATGAAATACATGGTAGTTTTTAAATAATTAAATTCTAATTACATCATTTTATTAATGTATTTAAAATCATATTAGATGAATAATGTTAACAATGGAATTAAGGACATTTTATAATAATTGTAATATATTAATATTATTTAACCAAAAATATCTATCCAGATCCGATGTTTCTGACCATTTATTAAAATAAATAAAAAGGCACACGAGAAGTGGGTGGGGTCAAGGGTAGGGGATTTCCTTCATTCGTAGTAAAAAAAAGTAAGAAATCATAAAATGTAATTTCATCTCCATACACATTGTAATCAATTGTCTCCCACTTAGATTTGGACATACCTTTACTGGGATCTTTTGGATTTCTACAATTGTCTTTTTTATAATTTGGACAAACATTTGTTTGAAACCATATCGGATATGTTGGAATACTCTTTCGGTGGTCTTATCTTTAAAGTGGATGTATTAAATCCTTAGTGTTAGTCACCTTTTACATTCCATGTAAGATGGAATCCTTAAAATAGTCATGATTTTCCTTCATGGGGTTATTGACATTTACCCCTTCATTTTAAATTATAACATTTTTTCCTTTGGGAAAAGTCTTGATATATGATGATTTTTTTGACAATCCATCTCAATATTTTACCACCTTCCTTTAATTCAATGATTTTTCATCTATTTAATTATTTCCTAAGAATTAATTGAAATCCACCCACCATCACATAGGTATTTCTTCCCATCAATTTTCAAAGCGATATCTTTTGGACACTGATCCATTTCAAAAATCACACTTGGAATATGATTTACATGATCCAAATGAGAACATTTTTTGTGCTTAGGAACTAGTATAACGTCCATCTCTAACCCATGAACTACTTATTTTATCTTCAAGGAGAACTCCTTATACATTTTTTATGAAATAACAAACAAAATTCCTTATCTAGAGCCCTTCTAGCAGACGCTCATTACTATGTGAATTTATTTTCTAAATATCTTACAACAATAAGCTTCTTGATTTCCCATTAATGAAAAAAAGAACAATTTGCATTCATGAAACATTGATCCTTGACTTGCCCGATATTTTATCACTCTCAGCAGATGTTAGGAAGGCTTTCATATCCCATGTTTAAAGAGATATCATCATCCAGTTTTCAAAAGAACATTGTGAATCAAGCAAGAACTGAAGTCAATATCCACCATGATCCTCACATAGTGACCAAAATTAGTAACCTCATTATTTCTATCCATTTTCATTAGAATATCAAAAGTAGATTCTATATCAAAAAAGATCATGGGATGGCATGAAATCTAATTCCGACCTATATTCTTGATCCAGACGTGAGTTTAATTATTTTTTGTGGAAAAAGGATTGAAATGAAAATCACACTCTTGAATGAAAAAAATAACTGGTTTCTATGAAATTGAGCTGATTCCCCAAGTTTGACACTTTAGATCCATTGAAGGATAAACGATGTTAAAAAACCCTATCCCATGGGGAAACATATTTTATCATCCAAACCCCATATAGAGGAAAATTTATAGACTAAATCAATAATTTTAAAAAATATTATTCGAGTGGGAAGAACCATCCAGGAAATTAAAGAGTACTCACAGATCTTAAATTTTTCAATAATATCCTATTTTTTATAAATCACATGGGCTATATCACCTTTATTCATTGTACACCCTAGAATAGCATTTTTTGTCTGTGAAAAAAAAACTCATCTACTAAAAAACTGATCAATTACCTAAATAACAAATTTATTCTTATGACCGTCTTGTAATGTTTTAGATTTACTCATCTTGTCTTCATCCACCACCAAAATAGGAGGATTTTAATGATTAGAGTCAATTAAATTCACCTACTTCCCCATGATCAGGGGGTGACACAGACAACCTGTATCAGTCTTCTCAATTATAGGAGCCACTATCAAGGATCTAGGGTCTCCATCCACCAACATCGAGGGGCCTGTCATATATTTATGATCCTTAAACAGAATCATCACTTCTGATCAAATTTCACTATCCCCCCACTTCTTTTGAGTTCTTCAATATAGTAAATGTAAAACTCTTCATACATTATCTAGACCAATATGAACTTAGATCATACACTATGAAAACCAGTATAGATCTAGGGACTTTGGTGACCACCACCATAGGACCCACTGTAGATCTATGTTCTGATGCCATCATCCTCACTACATATCCATGGCCACTATCCATAACCACCTTCACGCTGCTCATAATAGTAAACCAAAATGAGCTCCATACAGATCTAAGCATGGAACATCTAAAACATGGCATGTACCAATGATAACCGCTCATCGAGAAATGATCGTCGCTACACCATCCAAAGCCTTAGTCAATTTCCTTTTTTCCCAAGCCTCATCTACAACTGAGGCCTTTGAAAAAAAATGATTTATTAAAAAGATTAAAAAATATTAAAAATATTAAATTCATTCATATAAATGGAAGATGGTAGAAATTTTTTTTATTCTGTTTTTTGTTTCATTTAAAATTTTATTTTTAATATTATTTTCACTGAAACTATAGAATAATTTAATATTAATGTAAATATCAAGAGGGTTAATAGGGGGTTAAAAATTAATGATAAAGGGTGAAAACATACACTAAACTAATCCAATATTAATTGTTTTAGATGATTTATATTTTTTCCTATTTTTAAATTATACTTATATCAATTGGATCTATTTGGGTATAAAAATAATTTATATTTATTTAATACATTGTAAAATTCCATGAATTACCACCACCTCAACCATAAAAGGACAGCACATCCTTCACTTGATTACAAAAAAAATTGAGTAACATAGCTCGAAAAAATCCTAAATATTCCTCTTTAAAATATATTACCATGTTTATGAGGTTATGTTCTCTAATAATTACCAATTTTATGGTGTTTAAAATGATATCTAAATGAGTTCTTTCAAATAATAGATGGTCACATTAAATAATCACATTATTTTCACTTCAACTTTTACCTCTCATAAATAAATGGTATTTATCAAAAAAAATTAATATCATTATCCTAAAAATATGTTAATGTTACCGTGATTATGAAAACCACATTATTCCCTCATATTTTTTTATCTAATGGGAAGTGAAAGTATCGGTTATGTGTATGTTAAAAATTATTCTGTATGAAAAGAAATATAATTCAGTTTTCACTACTATATTTTATGGATAGGATATATGATGGTTATAAAATTTAAAATTTATATATATAATATAATTATAACTCTAGATTGAAAATATAAAAACTACATTATTACCATCCATAATATTGGGAAAGGAAAAAGTCACTCGTGGGACATTTTCACCTACCACCTCCATTAAATGAGGTTATTCGTTTTCCTCCATTATAGTTAAAATTGATGGTAATTAGGATGGTTTTTATTAAAATATTTTATTTATAATATATAATATTTATTCCTAAAATGTGACTAATTATTTACCATTCATTATTCTCATCCAATGAGAACTGAAAACAACCATCATGCGTACGTACGACCTACCACTTCTATGAACTATGTAATTTATTTGTTCTCTATAATTTTTATGGATTATTATAAATAAATATATATTCAAGATTTTTTATATTAATAAAATTTTTACATTTATATTTATTATGGATCCATTATTATTGAAAAATTAAAAAAAACTATTATATGAAATCATACATAAAAATGATGTATTTACAAACCAAAAAAGTTTTTTTTATCAAATTTATGTTAATAAATAAGTGATAAAAGTTAATAAGTAGGTAATATATTGTATAATATATAATATTATTGTTAAAAAATGTATTAATAGAATATATAAATATATTATAAAATAGGTTTGGAAACATACGTAGGAATTCAAAAATGAGGTAGGATTTTATATCACAATTTCATCATTATTCTAGACTATTTGCGAAAAAAGTATTCATCGGGGAAATTTTTTGATATTTCTATATTTAATGAAAAATATTTATAAAAATATTTTCATTCATAAATATTTCATATATCATATCCATATTAATATCCTTAGATCATAATATAATTTTGAAAAGATCCTTAAGAACAACATACTACATCATCTCCTCTGTTGAAAATGATTTTTCTTCCATGTAATTTAGTCATAAAAAATATTTGAAGATTATTTTTTTCTAATATCCAATGTTTTATTAAATACTTTTTAACCATTTGTTTAAATATTTTTTCAATATGAATCCTTATTTCATTTTCTAAATGAGGTACTATTTGAACATTTTACCAATGTGAGAAATTAATTTTTAAAATTTATATGAATGGAATATAATTTCATTCCATCATGACCATTAAATTATTTCAAGTATAATTTATATGTATAAAAATTTTTTAATAGACCAAATTTTTATTAATATTTGGTAAATATTTTTTATTTCAAATTAAAAACATTATTTGTCTCTATAAACTTTCTAACTCTATTTTTAATATATTTTCTCCAATGTCAACATCCTATTGTTGAATATTATTCTCAGGATACACACTAATGATATCATACACCTTGCAAATTTTTATGGTTTACAGTCAGTTTGATGTGGGATGCTCTATTTTGAATCAATTATCAATATTACTCTAGATGGTTTCTAATTTTTATTGTTTATTAGGGAGAGTATTAAATTTTCATATTCTTGTTTTTATGTATTCATATTTACATGGATTATATTTCATACCATTGATATGGGAATGCATTAGACTTATTTAGTTATTTTTGGGTCATAGACCTACATAGCCCTTTATTGCTACAGTAGATCTTCTGAGATATAGTAGATTGGTTTCTAATTGAGGCCTTACACATTTATATAATATTTCTTTTAAAGAGGCCTTGATGTAGTATTTATTATATATTGGCCCAAGTCCTCAATAGTGTCAATAGATTTATTGAATTATGTATTCTATCATTTGAAAATTAGTTATTCATTTACACTTGATTATTTGATTTTTTTTACCTCATTGTGTATGTTTTTCTATCCAGTGATTACTTATATGAAATTATTTAATTATCATGTATTTCATGTCACACTATTCATCCATAATTTATCACCCACTTTGCTTATACCCTTATTAAGTATTTAACCTTTCCCCTATCATATGTTTCTTTTCCTTATGATGTCAGGAAATGATTCATTATTGATATTGTAGTATCTACTAAATGGAATAAAAGATTTATCATATAAAATAATATGTTTTATTTTATGTTTCTAAATATAATTTGAAATTCCAATATGTATATTTTTATTTAAGACTATTAAACTATCCACTCAATTGGGATAAAATTTATTATCTTTTTTAGCAATATAATAATGTAACATCTATATTTACGCTATTAGAGTTTGAGTGTTTACCTAGATAGTCTAAAAAATGAATTGGAAAGAATCATTAATTCATTTATCTTAATAAATTTATTAAAGCCACATTACAGAATGTTTTTTCTTTCTTCATGCTTAAGGGAGGGGATAATTTTCCAAAATTAATTTTCTCTAACAATTTTCATTCAACTTGTTTTTTTATTTCAAACACAAATTTTCATAAATTATAATCAAACATATTTATATATAGAAAAAATATAAGGCTCATCTTGATTATTTTATCTACATTATAAACAATTACTTTTACTCCACTAGAGTTTATATATGTTTGATCTATATATCAATGAAATTTACTAAGGATCTATTTATGAAACTTGGAAATAAGAGTATTTAAATTTATAGATCCATTTATGAAAGACCCTATGAACAGTAATATAATAATTATAAGATTTAATTTTCTCATAATACCAATAATATACAAATCCTATATGTGTAAAACTTTTAGGCCATGTATTTTTAATCTATCCACTTACAGCTTTACTATTCCAATAAATTCATCCATTTAATGTTGTGTACAATGTATAGTATCCTCAATATCTGTTATTTTCTCCCATTCAGAAAAATAATATCAATAATTTTCAACTAATTATTCCTTATTAAAATCTATACCACCCAAATATTGTAAAAAATCATAATGGTCAGGTCTCTCTAATATATATTGATAAAATAATTCCCCAACAGAAAAAAATGATAATCTTCTCTTAGGATATCTATTATTGTTTAAATGACAATGGTTTTCAGAAAGTGGAATTCCACAAATAATTCTGAATACTATTACATACATGATGAAATTTGAGAATATACTTTCTTTATCATAGATAATATTAATGTATTTATTTACCATTAGTTCGGTTTATATTTAGATGATTCAAATTTTCTGACAGTTGAAACATCAATGTTTGGGATACCATAGTTTCTAGTAAGAAAACAAAAAACTTATCATCTACAGTGTAGATAAAAAACTCTTCTCTATATGTCTAAAATATTCATTGTCAACACCATCAATAATTGATGGTCTACTAGGATTAAAATGCTCTAATTTCTAAATGGAAACCTATAATATTATATAAAAATAATATTATTATCTATAAAACATGTTCATATAAAAATTAGAATAAATAGAAACATGTTTGGATATAAAATATACTGGTTTGAAAAATAATAATGTTAAAATATAACATTAGATCATCCTATGAAGAAAAAATTGATGATAGTAAGATTTTATATATATGATTATAATAGGGAATGAATTCTAGTTTAAAAAATAAAAGACTAAAATGAATTATTCTATATATAAAGATACATCAGAAAAAAATGTGTCTAATTTATTTAAGTGTTCAGTTGGAAAAAATTAATTTTTTTACAAATACATTATATAATAACTATATACAAAACATTAATAAAATGTATATGAAACATCTTTAAAAATACACATTAAAAATAAGTAACATGTAAAAATTAGTAAGAAAACATTATAAATTTCAAGAAATAAACATATAGAAACTAAATAAAAGATAATAAATAGACTATTACATTCAGTATTAAAGAATCCAATAACATTAATTTATGGTATGGATGATTTTAACTAAACTATAAAGATAATATAATTTTAAAAATTAATCTTATGATATTAATATAAAAGAATCTTTTGTTTCCCAATCTCAAAGAACCCTCAATCAGAATTATCAGATTATAGGAATTTTAACCCCTAAATTCCATCATTCAATATATATTGGATAGAGTAATTACAAAAAAAGAAACTTATGGAATATTCAAAAATCCTCAGAATTAGATGCATTAAGTAAAAACTAAATAATGGTTATAATGAATCATTCACTCATAATAAGATGTTAAAAATTCTTAAAAGTGTATTTTGTTTTATTTAGTATCAAAATATCCATCTAAATCAAATTTATATTCTATTTATATGTAAATCTCTAATCTCAATATTCTATGTTATTTGAAGTTGGTTTCAATGTATTGAAGTGAAATCAATCATTTCTTTGAATGGTTCACCATTATTCTGTCTAATGGCCCCCTTGGTAACACCATTATAATGATTCAGAATTCAATCTTGTCAAATGATATTAGTTCATCCATTGGAATTTAATTTTTCTTATGATTGGATTCCCCATCCAATACAATTTTGAAATATTCATTCGGAAAGAATTTTTACCTTAGTCCAATGAATGTTTATCTGATAGACTTTGTAGAACATATTCTAGATAACCTTGGTCATACATTTGTTTTTAAAAATATATAAAATAATTTTTAATTTATTTGTATCTATATGATGTACAAAATAAAATTATTATCCAGTTATGGAAGTTCCCTATGATGATAAATGATTTCTAAATTGGGAAAAATGAACAATCTATAAAAACATTCAAAAATATTTGGATGTTTAAAGTTAGTAAATTAATGCATCTATGGATGGGATTTTTCATTATCAATACTAAGGTTATAAAGTTTTTAATGTAAATGTTTTGAATCAACATGAAATAGGTAATTATATAAATAAAATCATAGGTAAATAGCTTCCGAACATAAAATCATGTCTCAATGAATGTAAACATGTTACAAAAACCATTACAATTATCACAATCATTGATGTAATGAACCTTTGTAGTGGAATTTAAAATAAAATATAAAAAATTTATATATAAATGTTAAAATAAAATTTTATACTAACATAAGACAAAATAAATGAACTAATAAGAATTTTTATGTAGAATAACCATATTAACTCAATGAAAATAAAACAAGTTATGAAAAACCCTTAACTTGTTTCATTATATAATTGATCTAACTAAAATATCTGTTAAAAATTAGAAAACATATTATCCTATTTAATAACCTTAATCATAAATATTAACCTTTTATAGTCCTTATTACAAATAATTATCATTATTAACGTAGTTATTTATTTCATATTTTTCCTATTGGGTGTTAATAACATTAATTTTTTTCCATCTATTTAAACAATTTGAATTCATTTCCAATTATTTCATACTATGTTCTTTATTTATATATAAGTAATATTCTATAAAATCAGCCTTTACTTGTTTAAAATTTTCTTACATCATTTTATGTGTGTTTCTATTATGTTATGTAAAAATAGATTTGATAAGTGATTACTTTGGTAATTTAAGAAAATGAAAATTTTACTTTTATAACAAGTTAAACATGAAATATAATATTACTTTAAATATATACTAATAACTATTTTATTAATATAACCAAACATTATTAGTTTTAATATTATGATATTATAGAGACACAAACATTGTATACATAGTTACTATATATTTTATGAACTATTTTTAATAGTTTAAAAAGACACATATATGAGGACCGTAATGGTTTAGTATCATTAAAGACGAGGTAAGAATCTTTTCATTTAGTGATCATAAACATCCAACATAATGATATTCCCCTTTATTTAACTCTATTAACATACCATAATTAAAACCATTCTTTATAACCTAGGAAGGGAAACATAAGAAAAGGTTATAGGAAATTATCAGTGATGGTAAACAAGAGAGGTATATAATCAATAAATGAACACATGGTTATAATAACATGATCATAACATGTGAAAGAAATACCCTGCATATAAAATATCATAATCTTGATTCATAACGTAGTAATTATCAGTTAAAAAGGCATGTATCAAACAGTAATCAAATAACATGGGAAATGAGACTATAATATTGGCCCAAGACATAGATTTCTGGAAAATATATAATCATAAAATATCTTATGTCACGAATAAACCTGAAAAAATTAATAACTTATTAGTATTTCTATAACCACTTTTGTACTTAATTTGGAATTTGGATAACCTACCATGTACCCTATTTTGGGGTCGGGATAACCTCCAATGTACTCTATTTTAGGCCTGGGATAACCTCCAATGTACCCCTTTATAGATTCTGATTACCATTGATGTACCCTTTGAGCTCATATAACCTTAATCATTACCTATTTAATTTAATAAAGATATAGGTCCCGTCATAGAAATAATTACAATCATTTACATGTGTTTTACATTATCACAATACAGTCATCAAATTATACCTAATATAAAGAAGTGGGTATCATAAATATGTAATCATAGAATAATATGTATAAAAGAAACAAGTTCATAATAATTTCATCATTTCATCATAGCATAAACTAGGGAAAAAGAACCAGGTTTCATGAAAATTCTATCATGGTATAATCCATGGTAAAAGAAGTGGGTTTCATAAGAAATATTTAATGGTATAAACCATAGAAAATGAAGTGGGATTCATTATAATTTAATCATGGTATAACCAATTGAAGAAGAAGTGGGTTTCAGATTAATTATATAATAGTGATACCATTGGGAAAAGGAGTGGGTTTCTGAATATTTTTTTCTTGGTATAACCCTTTGAAAAACACATCTTAAAAAAATTAATATAATTATATTTGAATAAAACATTGAAAATTTATAATGGAGTCATAAAAAAAATAATGGTCATGATAGTGTTAGATTCTATTCATGTCATACACATTAAAACACATATTCCATTCACATTTTCTATAACATCCAAATGAGATGAATTTGAAAAAAGATATAAATATATAATTTCAAGCATTTTTAAAAATTTAATTAATGGTAAAAATGAATTTAATCATTCAGAGTGTCATAATAAAACATTTTATAAAACATTTTTACAAAACAAAGTTATTCAAAATAATGGTTTATCTATCGAATATGGTAATAATGTTGGTTTTAAATTACAATTTTTGTTAATTGTTACTGTATAAAGAGAGTAAAATGAAATAAAACATGTATTATTAGGAAATAACCAGTTGAAATTAAAATTAATGACTTTATTGATTGATGTATCATAATATTTCATTATACATAACATAATCGTAGAAAATCAAGACAAACAATGAGATCATATCATAAAACTAAAACAACATTTGAAACATTTAATCATAAGTAACATTAATGAATAAACTAGAATAAAACTTTAAATATAAATGAAATAGAGATATTGATGATATAACTTTTCAATGGGATATTTATACTCCCCATAAAAGAGTACAGGTTCCGAATAAAACATGTCACAAAAAGGTAAATTTGGACAAAAACCCCTTACCTCTTTAGTAATGTTTGAGATTTAAAACCCTTAAAGAAAAGATCATAAAATGGATAATTATATCGAAATAATTTTTAGAATAATAATTATAAAATAAATTAATGGAAATTATATACACAATGTAAATGAAATAGTTTGAGAATATGGTATGTGTCTCAGAGAAGTAAAATGTAAGACATAAATCGATTACCATAAGTCTCATCTTCCTATGTACATGATTGAACAACATATATAATAAATAAATTTTTTTATAAATTTATTAAATAACCATATATTTTAAATATCATACCATACATGGTTTACTTATGACCTATTATTACTGCATTAATTACTAATTTCTTATTAATGTAATGATTTGGGAAATAACTACTTTATTTTCTTATAAGTTTTGATTTTTTATTTTTGGCCTTATTACTTTGATCATTGTTAAAAAAATAAATAATTTTCTCCATGATATTAATACCATATATTTTTATTATACCTGTATTTATAGTGATCCATAAAATTTATTGATCAAAATAACATACATCTTTTATGGTGAAGGTTGGTTGTAGTTTAACATGAAATTTGTTTCTATTTTCCTAATTGAGGGAAATAAATAAATTTAAATAATAAATTACATGTAAAGAATCATATTTTTCATATATATATATATCCATTATGGTGCTTGGACCCATCCTTATTTCCTTTAATTTAAATCATGAACGAGTCAAACTACTTCACACGGTGGCAGTCCTACATACACAAGAACGATATTATTGTATTACCACAAAATGGAATATAAAAATGAAAATTTCATATAATCGTCATATAATAATATTAATATTATAAATATAATTCAATTTCATATCCATCTATGAGAAGAAATAGTAGAAAATCGATAACATCAGTTCCAAAGGAGAGATTTGGGTGTACATGTGAATGATGATTTCGTAAACCATTTGATGATAGATGACTAGTATCGATGTTATTAAATTAAAATTATATTATATATGTATATGGAAATACTATGTTATTATGTCATCAGGTTATAATAATAATTTATATATTTTGAGGAAGAAAAAAATGAAATGCTTAGATTTTGATGTTGCATATTTTTCAGATACTTTTATTGGTTTTCATAAAATAGATTCACTGGTTGTATTTATGATAAAAAAGAAATATAGATTGATAATAGTGAATTATTGAAAAAAATTTGGTAGTTATTGGGATTAATAATTTATTTAAATGTGTGATGAGAGGAACATATGGGTGGCTCATTATAAGTCAGGTGAGTGACACACATATAACCATTTTATAGAAAATTGTTTAACCAGGTTTGTCCCATTCCAAAAGCCTATAAAATGAGATATTATCTAGCCTATAAAATTTTTGGTAAAAATAATTCCATTAAATTGGTGTTGGATAAGTTTTATGTAATTTTTTGAAAAATATGTTTTTAGTTTATCCCCTAGCTTAATAGTTTTTACCTTAACCATGGTAAATTATTGTTAATGATTTTATTATTCATTTTGGTAAAACATTATGTTGAACATGTTAACTAATATAAATTTTCTGGTTCCAAATGTGGAATCCATTTTTTAAAATATAATTCATATAAATGAAAAACATTATTCTATATTTAATCTCGTAGAATTGATGAGAATGACGGTTTTCAAAGAGAAATTTCTTAAAATTTAAAAGCTTCATATATAAAAATAAAATTTTAAAATTATTCCAATAGCCAAAATAATATATATATATATATATAATTAAACTAATTTTTCTTGTAAAATAATATGAAATAAATTTTAAATGTTTATATGATAAAATAAATTTAATATATTAATTAAAACTAGTATATTTTTCAATTGATTGAAAATTTTACCTTCTCATAAAATTCTCAAACAATAACCTTATGTTAATTTTAAAATGTTTATTTGAAAAAACTAATTTATTTTTACAAATTGCATTTCGAATTAGTTTTAAATTTTTTTTTCAAACACTGAAAAATTGTATTTTTAGAAAAATAATTTTTAAACATAAGAGTGGATTTATTCTTACCTATTTTGTTGGAAAAATATTAGTTAAAAAATAAAAAATAATTGAATATATAATATATACATTACGTTATAATCCTTTATCATATTATACTATTCAAATTTATTTAGCGAATAAACATTTGTCTAAATAAAAACTGTTTTTCGAAAAATAATTATATTTATTTCTATATAGTTTTTAATTTCATTTATAATTAATAGTCTCCAATGAATTCAATTTGTATTCATGTGTGTACCATGTATTTCCATTAAATAGATAATCAAATTAAAATATACCATTCTATTTTTAATGTGATAATTATAATATTAAGTAATTATTTCACAATAGGAAATTTTAAATTTACATGAAAACATATTTAACAAAATTTAGAGATGTTATATTATACCACCCTTAAAAATGTATTTTCCCTTATAATTCATCATTTTTGTACAAAAAATGTATCATACATTTTTCATGATTACAGACTTATCTCCCAATATAGCTGCCCGAAGTAGGTTGTTTCACCTTGAAACATTAACCAGGCAAGTGATCTTATTTTGTAGAACATTCTCTATTTTGTCGAGAATTTCTAGAGGTAGTTCCACAAAATAAATATCATAATCCAATGATACAAACTCTATATTAAATAAATTTGAGCAATAAGGTATGTGCTTTATTAGGATAGATACTCAAGACACATCTTGAACATTATATAGGTTCATTGGAATCACCACATGATAATATAATATCCAGATCTGATCAATTATTTCAATGTGACCAATAAACCTATGTATTAGTTTTCATTTCATTCTTCCCCAAAGTACTTCTATGAAATTCCTTCACACCAACATCGAATTTTATATTTCATTAATGATTATAATCATAAAAAAAATTTATCTTTTTTATCCTTAAATATTACAGAATAACCATAAATGGTTATACCATCATTTAAGTTTTCCCAAGACCTAAAATCATTGTTTCCTAACCTTCATTAAAGAATGTTGGATTCCTTCCCCAATTTACATAAAGGTATCCATACATATCCATATGAATTATCAAGTGAAATATATTACTTAATGAAAACTTCACTTAAGGTGGGTGTTAAGACCAAACACCTTTTAAATACATAAAAAATTAATTGAATATCCTAGAGGGTTTTAGTTATTCTCATAGATTGAAAATATATTTGTGGATGATACGTAGTGCTGAAAGTCAAATATATATCACGATATTTCTAAAGGAATTACCAAAATTTCAATGTAAATTTTAGATCCTCATCATAGAAAATTGAATGTGGTACCCCACAAAAACCGTCACACTTTTTTAATGTACATTCAATAATGTGTATCAAGAGACAAATATTCTTCCATAGAAAAAATGTTTGTTAACTTCCAAAGGTTATCAGAAACAAATACTAATTACTTTAATATCATAGTTTCGATAAATCCTATAAGTTTACTAGTTAATCATATATCCAAAAAGTGTAAATTCATTCTTCCTTAAATAACCATGACACTACAACATACACAAAAGAAAAGGGTAATATTTCCATAAATGTCTCTTATAATATTCTTAATCATGAAAACTCATATAATAAGAACCCCTAAAATGGGTGTCAATTACATTTAACATATTATCAAATTTAAACTCATAAAAACATAATGACATATATAAATATTATTTAGATCTTTCCTAGAGACATATATTCATCTAAATGTAAATTTATCGGTTATTTCATAAATTTTCTCTTATGAAATTCCAAAAATAATGTATGAAATTTCATTTAAACCATGTATAAATATAATATCAAATTTTATTTAATTATACCATAATACATATTGTGGTAGATAATAAATTCTCAAAATCATGTAGAATATATCTAAATGATGATCAAGAATATTTTCATAGGGATCATTTATATAAAATCATTCAAGAAATACCATTCTTGAAATTAGAGGATTATTGTTATCTAATTATCATTATTCACTTCATCCATCATGATTTTATAAGATGTAATTTTTCCATTTTCATTAATGGGTTTTGTTGCTTATCATCATAATTAAAATTTGGATTAAATAATTTATTTACATAATGGTCATACTCCTTGTATTGAAAGTACTAGATTGTGTTTGGTGGATTTTTAGCATCTCTATATCTATTTATAGTATTATTTAACTTAATCGCATCACATTCATTTTTTATTTCCCAATTACATTCAATTCCACACTACGAAATATTACTAGTTTAATTAAGGAAACATTCTCTGTTTTTGTCTCCACACATTGAGTATAATGTAATGATCATCTTCAACTCTCCATGGTTTTTAGATTTTCCATGGAACTCTATTTCTATCATCCAATAAGAATATTGAAATAAACACATAAATCTAAACATGATCTATACCGTGATAACATATCAAAAAACATATATCCATATATTCTAAATTTTCGTTTGGACAACACCCTTCAGGGAGTTAATTTTAATAAAATGAAAATCTATCAACTATAATTTAATGTTTTATGATAATACTTGTATCAAACACTAAAATACATTAAAACACTACTCATAGGTACCAAAGGTTTTGTTATTATTTTTTATTTAGATCATATAACTCCTTCTAAATCTTCATAGGAAGAATAAGAGGATTTTACTTATTGAAAACTATGTCCTTAAACACATACCAATCCATGGATCCAATTTAATCTTTTTATGTTGTTTTCTGATTATATTTTTCCACTGATCTATCTAATGTTCCAAATAATATGAAACCAATATGAATTTCTCATTCCTTGAAAAGTGGTGGATAAAAAATATTATTCAATTGTATTGTTCCATTTTATGGAAACAATTGGATTAAAAGTCTTTCTAAAATAACGTGGTCATTTCCCCATCTAGGGCCCATTATAACTTCATTCCCTCCATTATTATTTATAATTATTTCACAATTCATAGCAAGAGAAAGTAGTGTTATCATAGAAACTAGATTTCTTCATCCGAGGTCCCATACAATTTAGTCCCTCATTTGGACAATTGTTGAGTGTTGCATTACATTAAACATTGAAATGATTTCTTGTGTTTAAATCAATTGTCTATAATAAAAATAATAGTTTTAGAAATACTAATACTAGATAGGAACAACAAAAACAATGAAAAATATAATATAATATGTCAAAATCACGGTACCAGCTTCTTAATATATGTCACTACAGTTTTATCCAAGTTTATTTAGATTTATCATCTATTTGAATAATTTTTTATTGGTTGTAATTAGTTTTTGAAATTATGTTGGATATCCCATAGTAGTGGGAAACCATGTCTGTTTTATGGGTCATTCGCATACATCAGGTGGCGATCGAGTCTAGATCAATATGGTATTTTTAAAGTCTTTACCCCAATGTACTTCAATGACAGATCCACATCCACATGTAGTATCCAAACAGAGCTGCAATTTATTTGAAACCACTTTCTAAATTCATTACCAAAAATCTAGTACATTTTCATATATTTTAACTGCTCCTCATACATATCATCAGATGCCTCCCAAGATACCACTATAGAAATATCCATAAGGATCAATCAAATTTTTTCATACATGTTTCTAATGGAAAAATAAATATATAATAATTTACATAATACAGTGACTTAGACTTTTGATACATATATTATACATCAATTTATATGAATATTCATTATATTACACAGACACATTCCTGATGATCACAGATATATAGTTCATATGAAAACAAGGAAATAAAAAAAACTATATCACAGGTAAAATACATCATCACCCATTATGTTCTTCATAACATGAACCCTTTTTAGACATATCAAATTTAATTCATTTCATCATTTCCTATGGAAATAAAACATAATTAAGGGAGATCTCTAGCACTCAAAAATGGTAAATTAGGGAGCTATATAAGCATAACATGGAATAATGGGTATGTTAATATGATTATATCATTTGAAAAACATTCCCTACATATCGAAAATCATAGTAATGTGTCATGGAATAAATATTGTTTTTTAATAATACATTAATCAAAATGGAATAAAATAAAATGATTCAGGATGTAATAACATTGGAATAATACATAACATTCTCGAATCAAAATTAGAAAAGAAAATAATTTACATTATAGTGAAGGATCACTTCCATGTTTATCATAGTGATATTATTTTACTCCCAACCCATCATAGTAGTCAAGGTTCACTCAAAACACCATAATAGAAGACAATGTATCCTCAAAAAGTTGGCTCACTCCCTATTCCATTATTGTATATTTCATGAGAAAAAAATATTTTCCCAGTACATTGAAGGTATTTATTGATCCCACCATTTCCATTACTAAAAATACCTTTATTTGTATCATAATATCATAAAAAATTAATTATATAATAAACCATGAAATTAAATGAGTTTCATAAACATTAATTATATCATTACCATTGAAAATTTGATATGTTTCATTATTTTTTATCAAAACATCGATGTCTATACCATGGAAATAGAAACATGTTTCGAAATCATTTATTCATGGTATAAACCATGTAATAGAAATGGGTTTGATGAGAAAAATTTCTATATAAACCATTTATAGAATTAATAATAAGTTTATCACTAGTTCATATCCCAAATAAATCATATATTAAATAATTTGATGTTATCTTATATGGAAAATTACTTTGAAATAAAAATCATGTGGAATGTGCCATGAGGAACATAAATTTTATTTGAAAATAATTTTTTAAAATATAAATGATTTTGGGAATTCTATTCCTAAAAAATAATCATAAAAACATATATACAATACATTAAAATCACTTAATATTTGTCATTATAAAAATATCAAATTTTCATTGAAAATTTATTTGTAAAACATAAACAACATTCAGAAAACATCACCTTGAATCAATTTATTTAAAATATAAAAATTTAAAAAAATTCAAGGAAAAATTTATATTTGAAAAGAATATTGATAACAAATGAATTAATATTTAAATCATTGATCGGTCATGACTAAGAGAAATAACTTTCATGTAACTCTTACAAAAAATAATGAATTATTTCATATTTTTTATCAAATACAAATGGGAAATATTTGTAAAAAACATGAATATTCCATTAATTTATTTTTCAAATAGTTGAAACATGGGAAAAAATTTATTCAATAAATTATTTTCAAAATGTTAAAAACACTTTATAAAACACTTTTAGAAAACATGATTTTGGATTAAAAATTATTTTCTGCCAAAATAATGATTTTTAATAAAATAAAAAATTTAAATAATTTGTAAATAATTTGAAGAAGATAAATGTAAAACATGTATTAAAATGACATTGAAGGATGATTAGAAAAATATAACATATTTTTAATTGGTGGATAATAATAATTCATCATGCATAATCATAAAAACACATGCTAAATTATTAGATTGTAAAATAAAACATTTACCACTTCAGTAAATTTGAATAATAATCCCCATGAAAGAATAAAATTAGGTGAGACATAAAATGTAATGATTAAAATAATATTCATAAAATAAAATTTCCTTGGGGATGTATATACACATAATTGAACAATATATGTTATTAATACAACATATGTTTTATTAAATAGAAATTGACAAAAAGATCCCTTATAGATTTTGTAATATATTAATCCTAATACCAATGAAAGAGATATTATTAGGAGGATATATAAATCCAAATAATTTTAAGTAAAATAATCATAAAATAATTTCGTTTTAAATTAATACATCACATAAAATTAATTTCTTTTGAATATGGTATGGACATCACATAATTAAAACATGAGATGAAAATCTCTTACCTTAAGTCTTGACTTCTTTCAAACATGTTTTAACCTCTTGTATAATATATATAAGTTTATTATATATATGTATATTATAGAAACATAGTTATATATATCATACCATATATTATTTAATTATTCTCTTTTATTATCATTATATTAACAATTTAATATTAAATTTATGTTTCAGGTAATAACATTTTTTTCCTATGGGTTTTGATTTTTTATTTTAAAAAATCTGAAATTGATCATGGTTACATACCCTCCATAATAATAACCATGAATTAATTTTCATATATATATATATATATAAAAATAATAGTTTTAATTCTAATTGTGAAATATGGTTTTGTGTAATGAAGTACATCACAATCATGGAGATGGTATGTGGTACATACGCATGGGTGACATGTACAATTTTCAATAATATATTTGGTAAAGGGTGATATAATATATTAGATTTATCGAATAATAATAATGACATAAATACCACTATATTTCTTAAAATATACTTAAACGTACCATTTTTTTTTGATTGATGATGAAAATTTAAAATTTTTACTTCGTGAAGAAGGTAGTATACGAATACAAGATATACATTGTTGTCTTTTAGTGATTGTAAATGTAAGAAGTTAAATGACATGTTATCACATAATAATGAAACTTATTTCATTAATATCATAATTATTTCATTTATATAAAACTATTTAAGTAAATTTATCATTATTATCTTATATGTAAAGTGCTAGTGAAAACACATCACATCTCTTTGGGAGGTGGTCGCCGCCATACAAACGAGAGACGTTATCGTATCCAATAGGGAATGAAAAGAAAAAAAAATTGAATATTTGATAAAATTAATATATAATTATATGTATGTGAAACAATATCATATATATACTTTCTATGCATCATTATACCCAACCGTGAGATGTGATAATGGAAAAATGAATGACATCAGCTCCCATGGTGGTGGTCCATTGTACATGCGAACAATGATTTTGTAACCCATCTAACGGAAGAGGATATTTTTCTGGTCATTAACATAATATAAAATTGTATTAGTAAATTTAAGATAATTTTATTTCTATATAATCGTGGTTTCATCAAAATCTAAGTAGGTGGGGGACGAAATAAAATAAAAACAGTTATTGATGAATATTGACTCTTATTTGTGTAACCTCCTAATGTTTTCATAAAAAACATTCATAGGTTGATTTCTGCCCAAAATAAGGCATCTAGGATTGTATTAGGGAAGCTTGGAATTTATTTAGGTAGTAATTTCTCTAAATAATGGTGTTATAATTTCTTAATAAGAGAGGAGAATAGTTATCCTTCTATATGTGATGTGGGTGACACAATTAAAATATTTTAAAAAGTAAATGGTGTGCCCAAATATTTATTATGTCAAAAGTCTAAAAGATGGTGTTTTATAGAGACTATAACAATATGGGTGTAAATATTTCTATTAAATATATTTTATAAATGTTTATAGGATAATTTAAACATTATAGTTTGGGTTTAACACTTATTAAACCCAATATTACCTTAACAACA
Source organism: Viscum album (assembly GCA_963277665.1). NCBI lineage: Eukaryota > Viridiplantae > Streptophyta > Magnoliopsida > Santalales > Viscaceae > Viscum > Viscum album. The sequence continues at coordinate 663,606,050 of OY728140.1, forward strand.
ATAAGAAATTTTTGTTTTTACATACCTATTTTTCCAACAATTAATTTTACCATTTTATATAATATTAAATTTATTTTTTAAAAAATATGATATCTATTTTTCAAAATTCTATTACAATAATTTTTAAAATTAAATTTAAAATTAATCCCATAGATTCGACAACAATGTAGGTTTTCATATAAGAAATGTTTAAAAGTTTACAAAATTTTTATACAACATTTATATTTGAAATTGATTCCAATGAAGTAAAAGGGATTAATAGGTATATAAATGAACTAATTCTTCATTAAAATAAATATAAAATATAATTTATCTTTACGAATAATTTAAATGAAATGGAGTTTAAAATTAAAAATCATTTTTTTCTATTCATCCAAAAATTGACGTTTTCAGAAAATTCATAACAATTCACACTAGGATTACTTGTATATGGTGATTTAAAAAATGGTTTTTTTCAAACAAAATTTCATAAATTTGTAAATATAATTTTTTAAATTATTTTGCAAAAGATGTGACAAAACCCCTTTCTATAAAAAACAATGTTTAATCATGAAATTGAATTTATTTATACCACTTATCTAGAAAACTCATTAGATAAATTTTAAATAGATTATTCAACATATAATATATAAAAATAACTAAAACCATTCTAATTTTTTCATATTTATTTTGGTAAAATGTGTAAATTTTCAAAAAAAAATAATTAGCTAGAATACAGTTTGCTTTATTTTAAAATATTTTTTCAAATATTTATTAATTGGTCATAAATAATGTAATTTGGAAATAATGCGTAAAAAATAAATTTTCATAATTCATTATTACCATTAATACCCACAATTCCAAAAATTTATATAAGTCTAATTATAAATAATAATATTTTATAAGTATTTCATGTTTTTTTATACATAGTGTTGCATGTAATTTAAACTAAAAAATGATTTATGTGTAAGATAAAATATAAAAAATATTTAATTTATTTGAAAATATATATTTCAGTAAATCATTGGATGTTATATTACATCTCCATAAAAAATTATTTTCTCCCTATAAATTCATCATGGTTATCAAGGATTAATCATTTGAAAATTACATAAAAAAATACCAATATCCTTCCATTGAAAAATAAAAATTACCATAAAAGGGAAAGTTGGAATCATAATGGTTACTTAAATTAACCCATAATTGGAATTCCACTATTGGGAACTTAGATGGGATATGATGATTTGGAAATGGATGAAAATTTTATGTAACCATATATAGTAATAGAAAACATTGATCATAAGATATTTGGAAATCCAGAGAAGGTTAATAGGCCTAAAACCATGAACCAAATAGTAATTGAAAATTCATTAATATCATTAAAAAGGATGATAACATCACACCATTCTATTTCAAGATCCATTTCCAAAAGTTGTAAAATTTTCATTGGAATATATAATTAATAGATTTCATTCAATTTCATAGTCACGCTCTCACCATTTTCTTGTGATATGATAAATTAAAACTTCATCACATACATAATAAAATTAAGTTGAATTTTTTTGGACTAAATCACTAAAATATAATTATAGAAATAAAATAATTATAATTCATTTAAGTTGTCTTTAGTTATCATCACAACAAAAAAATTTCCACCAGTCATACAATATGTTTAAATATTTATATAGTGATGTAATAGGTAAAAATACAATACCTCATCCAGATTTAAATGTAAAAAATTACCTTATTAGTTAACCTTAAAACCAATCCAAAATTAAAAATTTATAAATAAGGTAATAATATTTATCATAATCAATTTAAAATTTATCCACTATATATCATAATGTATACCTTTATTGTCACATACCAAACTTGGGAATTCCGTTATCATGTATTCTTTTCAAATAAGTTGTTAATTTAAATAACAAAAAATTATTTTTGAAAACCAAAATTATTCTTTATTCCTTTTATGAAACATAGATAATTGGATATATTTATTAAATAAAAAAATAGTCTAAACTCCCTCAATGATAACATATAACATTTTTTCATCCAACCATTATTGTAACAAGTACCATAAAATGTAATAATTCATATCTAACATCTCATAATCATATCATCATTATATTAATGTATTATACATTCTATGGGTTATCTTCCATTAATAAATACATCATATTTCTATAAAATAACTTTTCTACTCAATTAGAACTGTTTAAAATATTTTTTCAATATCCTTAATAAAATACATATATTGAACAATCATTACATATTTAATTATTTATATAATCCAATTGCAAAATTACAATACATTAATACCTGAATTAGATCACATCCTTATAAAAACATTAAATAAGGTTCACAGTCTTATTCATTAACACACCTTTCCTTATTATGTCATTCATATTCTCTTCAGAAATAATAAAAAATGATTAATCAATTAAAAATTCTAGTTGTCTGCATGATATTTCCCCATAGGAAATAAATTTATATAATTATCTTAATTTCCACATTTAAAACATTAAACAATCCTTGATTACTATGGGATACCATTTATCTCTTCCATTATGTTAACTAAAAATTTCTTTTCTCATTTTCAGTCACTATATTTAGGTCTTTCTTTTCCATATCTAAAACATCATTTATCCCCTCTGAGACATTCTCTAGCGTGATTATTCCATAATTCATCACAAATATTGAAATAATTATTATTTCATCTGTTGTATCCACTACCCAAGCTCTCAAGAAACTCGATCATTCTTTTCATTTTGGTGTCCAAGAGTAAGTTGAGGTGCATATTTTTATTCACGTTATGAGATAACTGTTGAGATGTAATAACAACATACTTTAGTCCATTAATCATACCAGTTATCTATTCATTACAAAATTTCCTATCACATTTATTGGTATCCCAGTTCTGTTAGGTTTACACCATGGATTAAAATGAAAAATCAATTTGTAAGAAACAATATTCACAGTTAGAAACCATATAATCATGAAAAATAACTTATATGATGCATAGATAGTGACTATTTATTTATAATATATTACACCTTAGATTTATCAATGGTTGTTCATAGTCAGAATCTATTTAAATCCTTAAAAATGGTTTACATAGATTTTAACAATTTCCAAATCATATTCCTCAAGTTTCAACTAGGTATGCATTAAGCCCCTCTTTCATGCACAAGGTGATTACTAAGTCCAAATTAAATATCCCTTTTCATAGATTTACCACTATGTACCTATATTATATATAAAAATCCATTGATAGTATTTATAAAGGAATTTAATTTAATATTAACCACATTATCTACCATATAAAGAAAGTACAAGACATTTTTGAATGAATTAACTCATCATTTGGAATATAATTAGAGACATACCAATACATTCTTAGAAATATACCTATAGATATCACTGATCTTTTCCCATCGATTTTCCTAAAGGTTAAAAAACATTTTCGTTGATAGTAACTATAGTGACCCAAGATGTTCGTACATAAATTTTACATCATTTTAGATTAATTTCCAATACTTTACACACAAAAAACACGTGAAACACTATTTTATAGTTCCCTAAAAATATGGGAACACAAATAAATATTTCTTAGGAAAACTACATCATATCCCACTACATTCTTTATAACTATAACACTTCTTATAAATATCATATTTAATATATTTAATCATAACCTTGGGAAATAAAACATAATAAAGGGTTAGCTCATATTCATAGTAATGGTGAACTAAGGAGATACATAAGAAAAACATTACCATAAAAGAATGAGAACATGATCAAAACATTTTAAAATAAACCATTTATTTAAAATATTAAAATCATGGGTCATGAAATAAATATTATCAGTTCATAACACATGAATCATATGTGAATCAAATAATATGGTCCTTGAGATATCAACATTTCAAAAGACATATAATTTTGGCATAGACATAATCGCAAAAAACCAAGATGATAGTAGTAAATTATAAGTGACATGTATACTATAATGTAACTGGTTCACTCCCCAAACCATTATAGAAGATAACGTCCTTTATTAAACCATATTCACTCCACATTCCAGTAACGTATATCTCATGTGATTTAAATGAAAATATAATTCATTTTAGGGAGATATAGGTCTCACATGTATCATTATGAAGACTGTATTTATGCATTCTATAATATTATAAAACATTCTTCACATCATAATACAAGAAATTGAATGTGTTTCATAATAATTTTATCATATAATTTCCCACGTAAATGAGATAGGTTTCATAATAATTTCATCATTTCATCCAATCATAAATGTTGTAAAAAAGAAATAGGTTTCATAATAATTTATTCATGGTATAAAAAATGGAAGTGAAATAGGTTTTATTAACATGATGTCATCATAAATTATTCATAGAAATAATAAGAACGATATCCTTTTTTCGAATCCCTATTAAAGCATATCTTACTTAAAATTGTATTATCTTAGATGAAAAATTATTTTCAATGATAAATCACATAGAATGTTTCATGAGGATGGTACCATTTAATTAAAATAATTTAATAATGAAAACATTTTTTAAACCCTTCTTATTCAAAATAAACATTCACACATATATAAGAACCACTAAAAATTATTTAAAAAATTTATTTTTCGAAAATAACCTTTCAACTTTGAAAAAATATTTTTAAAACACCTAATACATTCAAAATCATTTTATCTATGAAATAATTTACATAATACATAAAAATTTTCCAAATATTAAGGACATAATTTTCATTGAAAATAAATCAGAAAACATATTATATAAGATTCAAACCATTGAGGGTTCATCATAGTAGGAAAAACTATATATGTTGTTCATGTTCAAAAAGAGTATTCGTTTAACAATTTGTTGTAAAATAAAATTTTTGAATATATAAAAATGAAATTCATAAACCATTAAAAATGTTTTATGAAATGTAAATAATCTGTAAAACTATTCATAAAACATGGCTTTGGATGAAAATGAGTTTTAAAATAAAAAGATTATTTTTAGATAAAAATAATAATTTTGAACTCTTCAATTCATATTATGAGGAAAATTAATGAAAATATTTTTTTTCTTGAAATAACTACAGTATAATAAAATCTATGTTATTCTTGAGATATAGTTAATATGATTTTATCATTGGAATCAAAATCATATACAATCCTGATAAATAATTTTTTTGTTAATATAAAACTATTACACCGTTGGTATCCTTGAATCACAATCCCCATGAAAGAAAAAAAATTAAATGAAATATAACATATCATAAATATAATAAGAATCAGTATAATAATTGTAAAGGGAAATGTATATACACCTCATAAATGAATATATAGGTTCTTAAAAAAAATTATCAGAGAAGGAAAAATAATAAAAAAATCACTTACTACATTATAAGTCTCATCAATCAATGGACCCATGATATATTGATATAATAAGTGATATTTTAATCCTAATAAATTTTTAAGTACCCATGTTCTTTTTAGAATGAAATTCTAAGGTGAAATATGAAGTTTTTTTATCAGATGGTTGTAAGGAGAAAGTTAATCTTTTCCCCAAGAATATGATCTATGATATTTATTCTCAGAACCCCATTGGACCTAAATTTCAGTGTTTAACCTAGGAAATGTGTATTCTGAAATTGTGATCTATTTTAATTTTTTCATAATAATTAATAATTAATATTTAATGAAAAAATTATAAATTTATTCACAAAGATTTTTTGGACTATATCATTTGAACTGGGCATTGGATTTATATTCTCTCTCACCCATTGAGTTTGTAATAGGGTTTTTCCCTTAGTAGGACATAAACATGGATTGGGAACTGGGTATGGGCTAGAACACCTTTTCTTTTCTTTTTCTTTTTCTAATTTCAACTCTTTTAAAATAATTTCTTCATTTCTCCTCTAAGATTATTATATATTCCCCATGTTGTTTATAAATTTATAAAACAAAGAGAAAATAGGGAAATAAAGAAATATTTATATATATATACAATATAAGAGGGTACCACTATAGAGCTGAAGATGCACTGAATCATCATGCACCTATCATGGACCGCATAAACAGGTGAAAGATAGATGAATTTCACCTAATGGTAGGTTTTTTTATTTTATTTCCCTAGAACCCATTATATTTTTTGTTTCTATTTTTAAATCCCATATTATTCTTTCATATGACCCATTTATGGTTGATCTATAGTTTTAGGTTAAAATTGATGGTTTTGTGGTGATTTTAATGTTTTCCATTCGAGAGAACCTATCTAACTGGATTGTGGAAGAGGGAAAAAATTATGCATATTATTCATATTTTGGGAAGAAAATATATTCAAAGTAAACTCCATGTATGAATAAAATATTTCATGTATAGTGGATTTTCCATGAATCCACGCAATAAACGAGGATTCCTTTGTAAATGGACACATGCAGTTTCGAGTAAATGTCTCGATCCTGAATTAGATACATGTTGTGTAGATATACACTACCAAGTAATATACTTCATTAGAACATGTGAGGTATATGGGTAGGTTACCTGTGCGGTTTATATTCTATGTACTTGTTATAAATTCCAATCACATGGGATTTAACATGCCAATTAAAGGCATACAAGTATGCCAATGTGGGGTGTTGATGGTTCACGTCATTTACTAGGCTAAAACAAGGTATACTCTTCATTTTCTACTTTTTGATGGGTTTTCATGTTACTTCACACAAAAGTCATAACCTGGCCCATGAATAGTCTATTATGAGTATAATTCTACTTTGATCATGATGGTAAGACCCCTGATATGTTTTGATGAATCCCAGGTTTCATTTCTTGAATAGAGAGCTCATTCATTCAGTAATAAAATCTGGTTGCCTCTTAAGATTGAGACATCATATTTGAGATATGACATGTGATGTATCCTTTAACTAATCCTTTATATCCTTTATATGTGGACATATTCCTTGTGATATATTCCCATCATTCCTAAAATTCAACATGGCCATTTTTTATGAGTATATGTTATAGGATTCCTATTATTAAGTTTTATCCTATAATATCATGTGTAGGATGCCTCTGTATTATCAAGTTTATTGGATCCCCTAAGGGATATATTTTCATATAATTTTACCTCTCTAATCCCTTTTAGGAAACAAATTACTTAATGAAAATATGAGGGACAATTTTATTTTTCATTTTCCTGTAATATTGTCTTGGGCGGTTCCCATGTAGGATGTATCTTAGTATATATTTTTCCAAGGATTACATTTTGGATTCCACTACTACATACAATTTGAGGATCCCATGTCAAATTCCTCTTTTACAATATAGATTATGATCATGAGTAGGATTCCCTCATTTATTCATGGACCTTGGGGATCCCGTGTAGAGTTCCTCTTTTATATTATCTACTAAAAATCTCAAGTAGGATCCATTTGAGTTCTAGACATGAGGTACATAGTGGGAACACAACTACGTTGTTGATCCTGAGCTAGTACAACATTTTTTGGGTAGAGATGGTACAATGCTTCATCTTAGAACAGCCATTGAGGTTGTATTCAATGGAATTGTGATAAAATTGATTGCTTTATGCATTCGACCACCCTCACTCAATTTTTAATACTTTCACTTGTTTATTGTTAATGCATTGATGATGTCTAGATGTTAAACTATATTGGTTGTTGTTGAGAATAGTTTGATAAATTTTTCTTTCTCTCTGTGATGCTCAGATGTTGTTCCGTAGATTCGGCTTCTGAGCCATGTTATTTTAATAAATTATCTATTATACCCTATGGTACTTCCTCAGATCGTACTATTGAGCATTTATATTTGACTATTATATTATTTGGATTTCAAGGGGTGTTTCATGTAATCCAGATATTGATCCTAATACTATGATATACTATCATTATGTGCTTATTAATGATACATGTGATTGATTCCTCTCTCCCGAGTGACGAGTATGATTCATCTATCCTCTACTTCATATGTGATACTGATGATTACACTCTACCCGATCTAATTATACTCAAAGATGATTACAATTTCCTAAGTTAAAATGATGATTATGAAATCCTACAATTTATGTTTGGTGAGGATAATGATTATCTCCTCGATGTGACTACACTCAGGGGTGACTACGCTCTGTCGTGGAAAATGGGTTATTACACTCTCCCTAATCAGTTATATGACCTATGGTGTTGGACATGGAATTTCACATCATTGGATACCAAGAATGACAACACTCTTCTAGATTATTGCGATGATTATAATATCCCTTATTACAGACTCTAGGGGGTAGGAATTGAATCTCATTGGTGAGTTATCCAAACATATTATCAAAGGGTATGGCCATTAGTTATTATCCGAGTTATGAATAACTAGACCACCAATGGAATATGACCTAGGAATCAAACAGTAGACTGGATTTAAATGGAATGAGTATCACAGAATCACGATCAGTGACCGTTTATAGGTTTTTTAGATTTACATCCCTGGAATACATTGTTACAATGATTGGAGGTGATTACTGGCCATCCAATGGTTAGGATGAGTATCACTATATAATGACATGTCTTTCTCATATGCATTTCTAGCATTAACCAAAGCAGGTATATGCTAATTGTGATTATAGGCCCAATAATTTACTTAATGAAAAAATGTCATGAGAGGCATGACATCCTGCTCAATTCTCTTGCGTAGGATGGCTAGGGGATTGGCCATACAGACCAAAGGATTTAATATGGATTTATTTTATGTTATTTTATTTATTATACTCATGAATATTTATATTTGCGTATATATGTATAGGTATGGGAATATAAATTTTTACAAATATATATATGGACATCCATGGGGTCACATTCTATGTTGACCGACATTATGGAATTAGTATTTGAAAATGGTTTCACATTTATTGGCATTACCTATCTTTTCTGTTGAGTCTTGTCTAGGATAAGCATGTTCCATTTGTCTGAAATTTGGAAGCACATTGTATTGTTATATCATTGCTATGTCCTATTGATCTTATTTCTCACCCCTATAGGTGTACCTAATTGTACATAGAGAACTTAGGACTTATTTTTATGGTTGACCGTAGTTGTATTGGGGATATGGGTGGGACCCCAAGTTTTATGATCAAGTTTAACTACACATGTGGGTTCTTTTTCTAGAGCTATTGCAATTAGACTATGTTTTCTAGTTGGGCATGTGTTCTGGATCAGTGTTTGTAATAGTGAACTGTACATTTATTTTAGTTTCTTTTGTATTAATATAAATGCATGTTCGGCCTAGAGGGTGACTAGTATATTATGTGTGACATATCAAATAGGAATTATATATCTTTTGATTTTTTTATTACATTATATTTTATTTTAGTTTATTTATTCCTTTATCACTCTATTATTTTCTGTTCTGTATGATACCTAACCATTTCACCTATTTTCTCACACTTATATGAGGGTATTGTTTCCACGCTATCACAACACATGCCCTTGATATTTATCATTAGACTCTAGGATACATGGATGCATTCCTGAGGCCTATTAATAAACAAGATTGAAGGACTGTTTTAGTGGAATATGGGCTGGGATGATACATATTATCATCATGTGTATTATTTTCGAGGACTTTACTATTGTGATTATGTTATACATGAGTAATAAAAATGTGTCAGAATTGATGATGGATTTCAGAATACTACGTCGAGAACACATATTCAGGTATGATGTTATAGTATCTAGGGTTATGCGACTACTTTAATAATCTATGATGTTAATTTTTTCAAAGATTTTCCCTTTGAAAGAAATAAATTTTATTTGGATGTTATAATTTGTTTTAGATTTGTTTCACTTGTTCCATTGGAATGAGGTTGGGGATAAAGGTTGAATCTTTTCCGAAAAATGAAAGATGTGTCTAAGGGATCCAATTTTTCTTATAGGATTCACATCATATATAATTCCTAGGGTTTTTCTATTGAAAACTAATGAATATTCATCCTGGATTATTTATATATATATCGCTCTGTGTGTGTGTGTGTGTGTGTGTTTCCTACTGATGATAGGTGATACATAACCACATTGACGAATTTGGGGTGGAGGCTGATAACATGGTCATCATGCATGAGGGAAACATAAATCCTTGTAGGTTGATACAGAACTTGTGTTCCTTATGATGTACCCCATGTTAGGTATTGTTTCTCAAGTCACAGTGATGTATTGTGATCAATGAGTATGATGCCTATGGATATATGGACTACTCAAATGAATTAGACCTCCATGGGGTGTTTTCGTATATGGATTCTTGGTGAGTTTCATTTTGCTATATTATTTTTTTGATGTAATGTGGATTTCATTGGTTTTTTATGAGGATACATAGTGTGGATCTAGAACCATTAATCTTTTATTCATTTTGGGAACTCATAGCTTATTTTTCTATTGATCTTTTTTATGGTGGTTTATCTTTTGGTCTAGGTGGTTTGACACCTAGTTTTGACATTTGATCTACAGTGCTACATTGGGGAGATAGAGGCCCTTAGTTTTAACTCATAGACATGTTATCTATGGTCAAGTTTTTCAATGGAAACAAGGGTAAGAGGTTAGCCCATGTATTCATATGCCTTTTTAGGTAGTGATCTTGGTTTCAAAATCTTTTTATGATCGTGGCGTGATATGTGTTTGAGTTTTTTGTTATAGGTATGTGGATGTATTCATATTTTGATAATCACCTTGGGTGATTTGGTATCAAAACACTCTTCAGTGTGGAATACTTTTCAGGTACCAATCTCAGTCGATTAGTGTTTCCACTATTTATAATGTTGTCCGAGCCCCAGATAAGGATCATGACTGGAATAATGACTGTTGAAGTGCGATCGAGGAAGAAATTTTGTAACAGGTGAGGTGATGTTTTTAAGAGTGTTATAAGGGAGATTTTTTTTTCAATAATTTTATTTATAATAGTCAACTTGGCCTTTTTTGGACGAATCACTACAGTCTAATTCTGATGATTATGGTACATGCGGGTTTCGCGTGGTACCTTTGTGTTGAAAATTACTTAGTGGTTTGGTACAAGATGAGGATTAATGGTCTGAATACATATCATATGCCTGGATTCCTGGGTGTTAGGGTTAATTAATTAATGTTCCTACATATTATAGCTAAAAAAAGTAAATTAGGTACTTCAACATTGTTTAACCATATTAAACTTAGAAATACATGTTCAGGAGACATGGTTTTAGTTGTTGGAAAAGGGAATGTATGTATTTTTTGATGTGAGTGAGGATTTGTGGGGGAGCTGTACATTCTATTTGAACGAATATCACTATAAAATTTTATTTTTATTATAATAATCAATCATTAATTCATCCTGAGTATTCCAAGAGAGTTTCGGTACAATGTCGAGCTTCTATTCATTTAAATGTATTTTCTTTTAGGAAGAGGAACCGGTTGAGGTTTTAATTAAAGTGTGGTATAAGAGAAAACATATGGTATGAAATTCTCCATTTTCTGCATAAGGGTAGATTTCTAATCTTCTATTGTCCCTTGGAAATTCTGTGGGCTATTAAGCCCATAGACCGTTTTGAGATGAAGATCAATGTATTCTTATGGTGAGGAGTATGAGCTCAGTTGTATTTAAATGGATTCTATATAAGAGATAAATGTTGATGCTATAAGACTATCCATTGGATGGTAAGTATATCTTGATTCTATAGATTCATGGACTGAGATCATAGCTACTAGTCCTACCACTAGGCTTCTCATGGATGTAATGTTTTATGGTGCCGAGACAGTAAGGACCGATGTTTTTTCGGACTATACTTTTTAGATGAAATTTAAATGATTTCTACCAAACACATGTAAGAAGTAATATAGTATTTTTTTCTATATATGATGACCACATATATTTTTAGACTAATATATTAGTCCTAGAATATTGTGTTTACCCTAGGATATTAGTTTTGGGAAATTTTGATCCATTTGAATTTCAGCTGATAAATCTTAATTAATATTTAGTAAATTAAATGTTAATTTATTCAAAAATCATAGTTTAGTAATATATTTTTTATGGAGAATTTCATTCATATTTTTTCTTTTCTGTTGAGTTAAGAAATGTTATTTTTCCAAGGTTGGGAGAAAACTCATTTTTGGCACTAGGGTGGAGTCAGTCCACATTTCTTTTTTCCCTTTAATAGTGTTAATTTTTTTTATTTATTCCTATAATATTATTTAGGAAAACCCATTTTGGGTTACTCAATTCAATTAATGAGAAAACATGATGGATATGGAGACATAGATATAGATAAGAAATAGGCTACCATGTTGGAGCACGAGATACTCTAAATAATCCTACGACAATCGTGGACCGTATAAATGGGTGAATGTTTGTAAAATTTCACCTTAAAGCATTTTATTTTTGTTATTTTTCAGATAACCAATTATATTTTTCATCATCATGTTTTACCCACGTTCATTATTTCATAGGACCCCTTATAGAATATATCTACAGCTTTTGGGGTGAAAACTGGGGTTTTAAGGAAATTTGAGTGTTTTCTGTTTCGGAAACCTTGTCTAAAAGATGTTTGGTTCAGGGAAAAAAAATTTACTTAGGGGGAGAGGAAGGGGGAATTTTCAAAGTACACCCCATGTATTATTCATTAACAACATCTACATGGAAGCATCTCTAATGTTAAGTACCTATCCATGCTTCCGTTATAAAATGTAACATGTTGTGTGCAGTACATGTCTAGACCAATGTGGGTCACACACAGTGTATATGTACACCACTAGAATATACACATGGTCAACCCATTTGAGGAAAATGGGTAGGTACCCCGTGTGGATTACATTTCAAGAACCTAATTTACACTATATGTATATTCAATTTTTTCCACTATGTATTGGCAGACGTACAAGCCTATGTGAATCGTACAAGGTATATGTCACGTACCAGGGTAACACTGTGTACTCATACATTGATACAATTTGAGGGGTTTTCATATACTTTTAATGATGAGTTGAAATTAGAACCCGGATAATTCAATTCTAATTTTTGTTTCTCATAAACAGTGATGGTTTGACCCATGAGGTTCATTTAAAACTACTATGCAGATTTCCATGAATGGATAGTTCTTTTCTGCAATAATAAAATCCAACATTCCCCTATGAGTGAAACCCATGATTTATGATAATCCACCATCTATCTCTCATGAGTAATTCATTATAGAATTTATTTGAGGATTTCTATCTAGAGATATCTTCACTTCTAGCCTATGATGTTATTAGACTAGTTATTTTGAAGGATCCCCTATAGGATTTCACCAATTATGTTTCGACCTAGATGATCCCATTTTGGATGAATTTATCTTCTCATGTACTGAGGATCCGATGAGTGGTCCCTTTTTGTACAAGTTGGACTTGGAGATCAATTATACGAACACTACATCTATATTACGTTCTGAGGCTACCATGTAGTATTTTGTTTTCCAACTAACCATGTTGTGAGGTCCCTGTGTAATATTCCCCATTCTACATATCATTCTATGGATACATTTTTGGTTTCTTCTGTTTATTTCCATTTTAATATCCCATGTATGATTCGTCCATTACTTTATGGAAAATAATCATATGTAAGTATCCATCACTAATGCATGGACTTTAAGAATACAATGTAGAACTCATTTGTTACATTTTCCATTTAATAGATTCATAACGATGTCATTCATTGTTTGACCTAAGTGGTCCAATCGGTTCTCCAGTGTGTGAGCAATTATGATGTAGTTTATCGGTTTTGGGTAGAGATGGTAGTGTGTTTCACTATACATCCCATGATGAAATCTTATTCCGTGGGATTGTGAAAGTAATCATTAGTAATGGCATTCAACCAGACACACAAGTTTGTTAATAAATTCACATTTTTATTATTGATGCAATGATGATAGCCAGAGGTGTTTCATCATTAGTAGTTGATGATCCTAATGCGTGGTGTCTTTAATTAACTTTAGAATTTTAATACATTCTTAATTAGATCCATCTTCTAGCCCATGTTTTTATCACACATTTTTTGTATACCTAGCTGAACTACTAGGTATACGGTTTTTGAGCCAGTTTATTTGATTATTATATTATTGGGATTTCCAAAAATGTGATTTATGGTATCTAGATGTAGAACCTATGACTATGATATACATGCATAGTGTCCCTACTAATTATATTCTTGGATGATTTCTCAATCCAATGTGATGAGGAGAATTACGATCTCCTCTTGTTGATATATAATGAGGATGATTTTGTTCTCAATGATATGATTATACTTATGGATGATTCTTCTATCTCTAATGATGAGCATGAATCTGATCTCCACTATTCGATATGTTGTGAGGATGATTACACTATACCTTATCAGATATACACATGGATGATTATTCTCCTCCATGGGATAAGGATGATTATGCTTTCCCTGGTCAGATACTGGACTATAGTATTGGAAATAACTTTTAACACCTTTGAATAATCTTAATGATTACACTAATCCAGTTTATTTGGATGATTACACTATCCATTTGTAGATACTCTAGGGATGTGCCTGGCACATCACCTATCCATTATCATTATAGATCACTTAAGGGTCATAACCTTAATGTTTATCTGAGTTCTGAATGTCATGAATGCCAAAAAACTAGGACTAATGGATCAGAAGATAGACTGGATTTACATATAATAGCCATCATGTCATCTAGATCAGTGACCATTTATAGAATGTTTAGTTGTACATCCATGTATCCATTGTTATATTGATTAGAAGAGAGTATGGGTGAACCTAGGGTTAGAGAGAGTATCCTGTTTTGGTGACATATCTTTCTCAGAGACATTTCTTGAAATAGACAAAGAACATATATGTACATTAAGATTATAGATCGAGACCTCATATTAATGATCCACTAGTTGAGTGGCATGACATCATGCAAAATTCTCATTCATAAGTTATCCATTCGATCAGGATTACATACCCATGAATTGACAGATCATTGGTTTAATGTTATTTCATTCATATTATCATGAAATATTTATATTAATATAAAAATATAGGTATGTGCCTATATTTGTGAATGAATATAAATATGGAAATCCATAGTGTAATTTTTCTAGAATACAAGTATTATGAACCCATGTTCAAATATGGTTTTAGGTTTATTGAATTTACTTCTCATGATTGTTAAGTCTCGGTAAGGCTGAGCATATTTATTTTTCATTCACATTGGGGGAATATTTTCAATGTTTTTTGTTAGGGTGTCCTATTGAGATTATTTCTCACCCATTCTTGTACAACATGGTCTAAATGTAGACATTATGTCATCTTTCTAGGTTTAGTATAGTTTCATGGTGGATTGGGTTGAGGCCCAAAGTAGCATGGTTGAACAGAGCCGTTTGTGTGGGTAATTATGATGGGGATGGTGCAGTTCGATTGTGTCTAGTTATATGGTATGATATTCGGATCGGTATTACTATTAGATCCTAGTCTTTTTACATAATTTTTGTTTTATTCTTTTATTTTTATTTTCTTTCCAGTGGGTGGAATGTTTTTTATATATAACATAGCTATTTTTTTATTTTATATATTTTCATTTATTATTATAGAATGTCCTATTTCATTTTATTTATTGCTTCATCACTCTATTTATTTACAATTTTGTATTCTAATAAGTTATTTCTTCTATTTTATTACTCAGATATGATGTAATAGTCTCCCAACTATCACACCCTAGGCCCTCACTCTATGTCAGCAGCCTCTAGTGTACAGGGAGGCGTGCTTGAGGGATTGTAATTAACCAACTCGGAGCACCATTTTAGTGAAATAGTGGGAAAGAAATTACAAATCTTTAAGAGAATAATCATAAAAAACTTTAATGGGAATCATATACACCAAATAAAATTAATAGTTGTCGAATATTCAATGGCTCTCATATAAGTGAAAGGTGTGATAAAAATCTTATACCATAATTCTAGACTTCCTTAATTAATATTTTTACATCATATATAATAAATATATGTTTATTTTACATCATTAAATGACTGGTTATTGAATAAATTATACCATATACAATTTAAATATGTTTCTACTACCCTTTTATTAAATAATCACTTTTAAAGGCACGTTTCAGCTAATAACTGCATTGTTTTTCATATCTGTTTTGAATTATTATTTTAAGTCATCTATCATTGAAAATAGTTCTATAATATATATTATAATAATAATTAAATATTTTTCATATTTATATATCAATTATACTTTTAAAACCAATCCTTAAAGATTTTTTTTGAGGAATTGTGAACATTATGACCATGGTGATGGTAGGCAATACGTTCACATGTGTAACGTTTCGATTATTCAATAGTCAATATAGAATGGAGGTATGTAATATCCTATATTTAAATATAGATAATAATATAATGAATAAAATATTACCTATTTATATATAATTATACATATAATCCTTGTGGTGTGGGGATGAAATGAGTGTCACATCACTTTGTTATGGTGGTAGTCCACACATACACGAATAATGTTATAATATTTTAATTAGTGAAAAGGTATAAAATATATATTATCCTTTAATAAAGATAATAATTTCATGAATATCATAATTATGTAATTTATGTGACATATATCATTAGCATTATCCAAAAAATCTTCTATTTAAATAATTTATAATAACAAATGGCATCGATTTTTGAAGTTATAGTCCACCGTAGAGACGATCAACATTATTGTATCCCCCATAAAATAAAAAGTAAACACATATATATGATATAATTACCCTAGATGTATAATTATGTTGTAAATAATATATATATATATATAATTTCAATCCATCATAATATCCAACTGTGGAAGGTGATAAGTGAAAACTGAATGACCTCGGCTTGCATGGCAGTTTCCCACAATATATATGAATAGTGATTTCATAACACATTGTGTAGAATTAGAGATGGTTTTAGGTCATGTACATAGATTACGAAAATATAATTATATATATAATAATTTGGTTATTTTATTATCATTTTTAATAATAATTTATGGATTTTTATGAATAAATAAAATTAAACTATTATTGAAAATTATTACCTATTCCCCTGGTAACATCTTAAGATTTTTACCAAAATCTATCCTATGATGTATTAATGAAAGATAAAATACTTCTAGGATGAGATTAGGGATTTTTTAAAATTATTTTGGAAGGAATAAGTTGAAAAGGGGCTTTATTTTATAAATAAGAGAGGCGAAGAGGCAATCTTTATAATTGAAGGGAGTGGCAAATTTGTATTTGTCTTAAATAAAAATTTTGTAACCATGTTTTAATCAAGAAAAATTCAAAAAACTGAATAAGATAAATACTTAGAGAACTTAGTGTAGAAATATGGCGTTAAATTACATTTAATATACGTTTTTATGTCATTATTACCCTTATATTTTTTGTTTAACCCCCTATAAATCTATTTTTACCATAACTATGGTAAAAATAATGTTTATGATTTTACATTTGATTTTAGTCACAATAATATTTAAATATTAGAATACTTAAATTTTTATGATTCAAAATATATAATACATTTTTCAAAATTAAAATCACATAAGATTACAATTTTAATTTAGAAATAAATCTTTCATATGTGACATGAAACCGAGTTTCCAAAGAAAAGATGTTCAAATGTTTACAATGTGTTTAAATACAATTTCAACATGGAATTAATTATGATGGACTAAATTGGATTATTTAATACCTAATATTACTAATTTTACAATAAAATAAATTCAAAATAAATGTTTTCCTTATAAATAATTTAATAGAAAATTAATTTTTGAATTAAAAGATAATATTTTCCATTGTTCATAGAAAAATTAATCATTTAAAAAAATTGAAAAAAATTCATCCTCATATAATTTTTATTTTATTATTTAAAAATTTCATTTATTTTTTTTAAATAAATTTCAAAAATGATTATGAAAATATTACTAAAATAAGTGCGCAATAAAAAAACCTCCTTTAATAATAATGTATTTTAGGCATAAAACTTGATTTATTATTATCTATTATATATAAAATACATAAGATCAATGTTAAATATTTGATTAAATATATTAAATATAAATTTAATAAAAATATTTCACAAATATTTGTTTCATTTATCTGTTATTGTAAAATGTTTGTTTTCACAACCAAAATATTTTATTCGAAAAAAAAATCCTTCATCTTCAAAAAATTTTCACTTTATTTTTTAATTTATTTGTCACCAAATGATTATTTTTATATAAATTTTTACACCATATGTTTTTAGAATTTATTTAAACCTATTATTAATATGGTTGAGAGATATCTATCACATTATATAATAGTATTTTAATAGAATTTCACATTTTATTTAATCGTAGTTTTACGTATAACTCAAGATTAAATAATTTTTAAGTTAAAAAAATTATTAATAAGATAAAATTTATTTTAAAAAAATATTTAATATAATGTTAAAGAATAACAAAATTAACCTTAGATTTAAACCGAAAACTTATATAAAACTATTTTAGTAGAAAAATAATATTTGGATAATACCTATTTTTAATCTTATTTCCTATTTATTACCATTAAAATAAGCATTTTTTGTTATATTTATGTGTTTATTAATACATTTATATTCATTTTTTAAATTATTACCATCTAACTAATTAGATAAAAAATCCTTGATGATGATAAATTAAATAATTTTTTAGATATTTGTGTCACCATTATCATAGTATTTAGAATTAATTCTAATAATATATATTTTATATCAAGAAAAAAAAATTTCCATCTAAAATATTCTTTTTATTATTATCTCAATCATAATAATCATATTATCAAATAAATATTCTATATATAGTGATACTAATCTTATTGTTAGACCATGTAATGCACAAAAAATAATTTTTAAAAGTAATTGTTTTAATAATACAATTCATGAATGGGATAAAATTATGTATCACAATGATTCCAACTAATTTAAGATATATATAATTATTAATAAATTATTTTTTATTTAAAAATAATATAACCTAAAACCTTCATTTTTTCATTTTATAATTAATTTAAATTAGTCTAAAAAACTATAATTAAATTATTATTTAAATAGTCAAAATGTAGAGTATATGTCTAAATATTTTTCAAAATATTTTTAAATTTAATTACAATAAATTATGACATATAATTTTATAGAAAATGGTTTCAAAATGATTCGATGTATTTATTTAACAAATTATTTCTTATAAAAATGGATTCATTAATAAAATATATATTCTCCCTATTCACATGTAAAATAATTATTTCCAAAAAATATAAATACTATTGATAATATTTTTATGAGGAATTAAAATAATAATTTCAAATTATTAAAATAAAATTATTAAAACTATAAATTCGTATTTTTTTAATATATATATAATATATGAAAACATATCCTCCTGTAAATAAATTTTTCAATAAGTCCTTATATTTTTTATTTAACTTATAAACATAATTACTATTAATGGATTGAAAATGTAGTGTTGATAATATATTTTTTAACAATTTATTATTAATATAATGTGACTTGTTTACATTGGGTTTACTGTATGAAAATGTTATAAAAAATTGAATGTATTTTAAAGGCTCCAAAATATTAGGTCATTATATTCAACCCCATTAAATAAATTGAATCCCATCATTTTAATTACATTTACAGTCATGATTAGATAAATTTGGGGAAGTATTTTATATGCCTTATGATAATATCATTAATGATATATGACCCTCAATATTAGAGGGAATAATATAAAACTATTCTTTTTGCAAACCATTTATAAGAAATGCATCTCGTAACTATATACTAAGGACTGTGTGAAATATTTATTTTTATTAATAGATAATCCATAGTTATCCTTACACTAATATATTTTCATAGTAGATTTAGAATATTTTTTTCAATGTTATAAAAATGAATCTCTATCCATTTTGATGTAATCCACTACATTAAAAAATTTAATCAATATTTATAGGAAGATGTTATTATTAGCTTAATGTTTATTATCACAATAAAAATAATAATAATAGTATATTATTTACTTATGATTCATATGAATTTTTATTTTTTCATTTATGGTCTTATAATATAAATTTTATACAATAGTGTTGAAAGAACTATAATGCATCCACTGATCTGGGGTAGAGTGTATGTGAAACCAAATTACCAATATCCTCTTCATCAATGGTTTCTTGAATAGGATTTAACTTTATGTCACGGTCTAAGTTGTTTTCAATGATTATTTTCTTATTAAGAAATTGGAATAGTGCGCATGTTTGTATAGTGACAAATTAATCACTTTAAAAACATTAAACTATTTCTTCATCCTTTGGAATGGTATTATTTTTCAGTACCATCTGAACTGAACTATTCATTATTTTGAAACTTTTTGATTCTCAATAGCCTCCATTATCACATGTAAGGAATATTATAGATTCCTTAAGTAAATTCTCTTATTCTTTCATTTCAAATTTTTCACATATAGTATATTATAACATTTTATATTAGTCATCTTATTCACTTGATCATTCACGAGACTATAAAAGTTACTTTCTTATTAAATTTAAGAATTATACTATATATCCATTTTTTATAGTAATTTGTGATTGTTGGTTCAGAATAATCATAATTTTTCTTGTTAAATCTCTAATTCTAATGTGTTATTTTCAATGAGGTAATATTTTCTTTATTATTTACCCTAATGTATCATTTTATTTTTGTCAATTACAAAATCCAAAAGGGTTGATATGGGTGATAAAACATTATTACTATAGGAAAAATTATCATTATCAGTAATGTAAATATCATTATATCATATAATTATTTTAAATTTTTTTTTCAGAATTGTTCCATTAGTTTATCTTATATCAATTTTAGTTTGGTCTTGGTTACTTTATATTGGGTTATCTTACGCTTATCAACCTAATTCTTCAATATAATTAGAAAATCAATCCTTCTTAGTGATTCGTAAGGAGAATATGATCAACCAAAGAAATATCCATAGTGTTTATATCATAGTTCTTAGAAAAGACACATTCTCTATGAACAAGAGTTGTAGAGGGGATAGAGTTGAACAACTTGTTTTGGGGGTTATTAATCCAATATTCATCAGTACCAAAATCACTTTAACATGTAGTATTCAAAATGTAACATCCCATGAAATTATTGAATAATATATTTTCATATATTTTAATATTAATGAAGAAGATGTTAATTTTATGTTAAATGGTATGATTTTTCTTATAGTGTACCTGACACACTACAATTTATTTATTTGAAATCTTATGTTGCACACAAGACTTAGTTCTACTAAACAATAATAAACTATTATTAATATTATTTTAAATAGTAGTTAGCGCCTAACCATTGTACTAAAAAGAATAATAACAACCAACTAAATTTTTTTAACACATGTTTGTTAAATTTTTTTGTATTCATCCAATAAATATTAAATGCTTAAAATGGAAATAAATCCAATTTTTAATATTAAATACTTTAATATTTTTAGAATATAGTTTTACAACCTTGTGATGGAGAACCCATTTTAAATCTAATTTATGTTATATTTATATTATATATTGTAAAAAATAAACTTTTTATTCAGAAATGGGACAACGATATTTAATTTGGTTGATATTTTGGCATTTTTCTGATAAAATTCATATTTTAATGAATCTTAAAAAAATATGATATTTTAATCAAAAAATGAATTTAATTCTAAATTATTTGTATTATTAAATTACCATTTGAATTGGTTTTTAAGTATATATATAATCATTTTTGTTAATTTAATCCATTTTTTTGTCATTTTATGTATTTTCCTATTGAAATTTGATATAAACACATGTCAATCTTTTGATGTTTTTTTCTTTTTAAAAACACATTTTCTCATTATGATGACAAGATTGACTATAAAATTAATTTTTCAACTTATGTGAATTTAATTTTAAAAAACATACATATGTGGCTGAAATAAGTATAAAAAATATATTTTTATAGGATTAAAATAATTTTTGGTGAAGAGTACCATTAAATTTTACATACCACAGTTCAAAGGTAAATCAGGGAAATAAGGGTAAAAATAATATTATAATAAAATAATACTACACTAAATGTTATAGTAGTCATATTTTATGAGTCATGGATGAATGATAAAATTCGAGGGATGAAATTTAGGCCATTGGGAGCCACTTGGCTATGATAATGACATTTGTAACTTTTAACTTATAGTAAAGGAAAAATATCATAAACGTGACTATTATTACTACAAAACTTTTAATATGGGCTTATATAAGTGATATATTTGACTATAAATATTGATTAAAAATATAAATATCATTCCTACATCTCGGTATTTTATTTCTATTTTTGATACATTAGATAATTAAATTTAATTATAATACAATGATGATGTAGTGATTTCTTTATTAAAGAATGAATGAACTAAATGATATTGATAATATTAAAATAAATATTAATTGAAATAATTATTATCATAAAAGAATATTTAATGTGAATATGAAATCTTATAATAGTATTCAATATATTGTTTCGACGTTATATATCTGTTGATTGTTTTAATATTCAATAATGTTAATTGTGTCAAAATTGACATAATTGATATTTTATTAAATTTATAATTTATTAAACTTGTAAAATATTCTAATGAAATTTAAATTATAAATGGGATATTATAAGATATAAACTTTCATAATGTATCCATTTATTATAAATTGAGCACATAAAATTAAAATAAATAGCCTCTTAATATTTAAAATGTTTTTATAATAATTAAAATTGAAAGTGAATAATTAAGGATAAACCAAAAATATAAGGTTTCAAATAAAATAAATACATGTATAAAAATTATAATATGAGAGGATTTAGAACTATACTAATCTTTTTTTTATATATCTTTTGTTGGAATCATTTGGAATAGAAAATAAATTTATATTAATTTCATATTTTAAGAGCTTCCAAGGGTGCCCCAGCTCCTATAAAAGGCACTCATTTATCACTATTAATAACACTTAAAAAACATTCTAATCATCATAGAACTTCTCAAAACCCTTACTATATTCCCTTCACAAATTATTGAGGAATTATTTTTGGAATAAACCATCTTTAAATAATTTATTTTTTATTACATAGGTGATCAACCAAAGAAGAGGTATCATTTCCATTATGTATTGATATTCAATTTTTTCTTCCACTAAATTCAAATCTTCTCATTGAATGAGGAAATAATAACTCCAATATCCTTAATATATTGATATTTAATTATTTTAAAATTTTATCATAAATCCAACTCCACTTCCATTAAATGGGAATCAAATTAATCATTTTTGTGTATGTGTTAACTATAACCTCCACAAACCGATCTAATTGGTTTTCCAAAACCATAACGGATAACTATATTTAAAAATTTAATTAATTTAAATATTTGATACTAAAGACACATTATTTATTATAATATATAAAAAATCAATTACGTTCACGCATACATGCACATAAAAATGATAATGTTGTTCGTACGTACGTGTGAACCATCACCTCCACAAAACGATCTGACTCATTTTTTATCACTTGTATGATATATATTATTATATTTTTAAGATTTTTATGATATAGATGATGTTATTATGATTTTTTAATGTTAATATAAAAATTACCATCATTCCATAATTATCAATGAAAACTTTAAAATGTTACTCATGCGTACATATGACTTCCCTCTCAATGATTATAACATTATTAATTTTTCAGAAACATACTTCATGGTTCGATTTGAGGGAATAATTTATCTATAATAATGATAATAATTTCATTAATATTATTCTTAATATGATGTATTAATTACCACATGGACTAATGACATTAAACCATGTTCATTTTGAACTCAAGTACCAAATATAGATAAAATGTTTGATGTGATCATACATAATTATGTAATTTTTAATGACATGGTAAAAAATTATATAAAAGAAATAATAAACATGAAAAATATAATTAAGAAATAAGAAATTTACCTAAACATATAATTCTATAAGAACAAGGAACATATGTGACTAATCAAACATAAGGTAAGGGAGTTCATCTCAATCTCCATTCAAGATGGCATATTTTTCTAAAATACAACTCCTTATTTTATACGGTGTCTAATAAACCCTTGGACTATTAATATCATTCCAAAAAAATAATTTAACGGACTATTTTTTATATGAAAATCTCACTAATGGAAAAAAGTAATTTTTTTGATGTATGCAACAACAATGATTTCTTTTTCTCCATGACTGTTTTTTGAAGTTTGGCTTCCTCTATAGTACTTAATATTTTCAAAAGGAAAGCTGAATACCTAATTCCATTTTTTTAAATTTTGGAATTGAAAATTGTTCTAGGAGTAGTTTTATTATATAAATATCTTGTAATGATACCATGTGGTTGATAATTTCGAGAGTGAAATGTTAATAATTTTAATATATTATGTGTTATAATTATATAATGGTACATTGGAATTTAATTAGTGGTTATGGAATAAACAAAAAATTGATGGATACAAGATAAACCCAGGATATGTGGTTCTATGAAAAACTATGGATGGGTGGTTACATTGTATCCTCGAATACATTGGGTATGGAAGTCATCCATAGGGCCATTCCATTTGTAATAGTGATATGTGTGTAAGTCAATAGAATGGTTATTACATTTAAGTATGATAATGTCCCAATATACCATTATATGTTATATGTGATTTTTATGAGTTTTAGGGTAATATTTTTATTACAAAAAGAGTAAGAAACATTATTATAATCAGTGAGTAGTATTTACTACTACATAACAGTGAAAAATACTAATTAATGACAATGTCATCCTGGTTTACATGTTTTCTTAAGACTAATAAATTTTCTTTTCTGTGTATCCCTTTATGAGATTTTTATGATCATATAAAGTTTGAAATTGTATTCATGTTATTGAAAGGATAATAGAGTCATTTCTAGGCTCAATAAAAAATTATGATGTTTATAAATTATGTTAAAACATGAATCCAAACCGCGTTTCCTTTTAAAAAAATTCTATTTTACGAAATAATTATGGTGAGTAGAAGTTTCTACTTTGAATTTATTAATTTTTAATGACCTAATTCAAAAATTCTCTAAACCATAAAATATTCTTGATGTGGATTAATTTCAAATTACTGACTTATCTCAATATTTCGTAATGTTTAAGGCAAGGGCCATATAGTTGGTATAATGGTTGGATTAAATAACTTTAGGGGTTATGATACTAATAATAAAATATCCATAAATGATTTTTATTTATAGTCAAATTGAAATCATATTTCATTTTATGATTACAATGTATCTTCTTTTATGATATGTTTATTTAAATGGCTTTCCACCATGGAAATCGGGAAACTGTGATGGGAAGGCATATAGATGAAAACAACCTTCCTAATCCACATCATGAGTTGATCAGAGTTGAAACTAAATTGTTTGTTATAGTGATGGATCACTGGAATCAGGAGAAAAATAGTGGTGGTGTCCATGCATGCTATTAACAGGATCAACCATAGAGTAATTTGTCGATAGAGGGATTTCATATGGAAACACCACCATCATTTATAGGATCATCTTACATATTGAAAATTAATGGGTGTATTAATGCACAAGAATATTTTTTTAATTGGATGGATTGTTCATAAAATGAAACAGTTTTTCGAAATGTTTATCATTATAAATTTCAAGTCGATCGGTGGTGCAGATTGATTACAAACATGATAGGATGTTAATATATTGATGCCATGGAATGGGATTAATTTATGAATATATTCCTGGAAAAAATATTTTCCTAAGGCTGTTTGACTTAGGAGAGAAAATCAATTCTTAGAATTAGGGAAAAGGAGTCAGATTTGATGGTTTCATATGATGAAATTTTCACATATTTTTCATGGTATATGCCAATTTTTTTAGATATTTATTGTAAGTTAAATTGGTTTTACTCAATATTAAATCAGAAATATCAAAGTGAATTAGATTCTCGTGAGTTGAAATCAATGGGAAACATGTCTGACATGATGAGAAGGTATAACAAGAGTTTTCTAATGATCATGTGTTCTATTAGAGAAAGAAAAATATTGATCTAGTTGGCATTCAATGGGAAATAATTCATTATAGAATTCTAGAGGTAAGAAAACGAAATTTCCATCTTGTGATATGTGTAGTAAAAATATTCATGTAGAATGTATCTGATTGTATGAGAACTTATTTGGATATTTTAAGAGTTTTCATAGATCTCATAACTATAAAAAGATGTTCCAACAGAAAATTAAAAACATGTGGTAAGTTGTTTTAGTTTCATTTAGTTAGGAAATTATAAAAATGTACATCCAATTTTGACTACCTAGGGTGGAAACTAGGTAGATCAAGTGTAAAAGTGTGTTGAAAAATCATTTTCTTGTAGTATAGTTGATGTAGGACATTAAAATGAAGTTGTGAGAGGTATTTTACCTTTTTTCTCAAAATACTCTAATACATTGTTTAACTCTAAAAACTAAGATTCATTCATTTTATATAACTTTTCATGTAAATTGGAGACATCACTGCATGAACGTGATATGGATATTTTGGTAAAAATTGATCATGGAAGTATTAAAGAAACCATGAATTAGGAAAATATTTATATTATCATTAGTGGGATGGTCTTTAATAAAAATATTATTGAAGTTATCAAAGAGTAATTTGATATCATTTTTGGTATGTAAGGGATTTTAGTTTATTATGATAAAATATACCGTAAATATAAGAATGTTTTATTCAGTGATTTAATACCTTTGATAACAAACTATGAAGTTAAGATATTGATTAAAGATTTCATTGAATGTTATCTAGCTCATGTTGTTGAAAAAAATTAAATGGTTTTCATTGGTGACATTCTAATAGTGAATGAATTACCAGAAGTTTTTCTTAATTGATTTCCTAGTATTGCTCTTAATTGGAATGTTTAATTTTATATTGAGTTAGTTCACGCATCTTTGTCTATTTCAAAAACCCAATCTAATTTATTAATTAGAACTAATGGAATTGAAAAAACAGTTGCATGAGTAGCTTGATAAAGGTTTCATTCGACCTATATCATCATAATGGGGTGCCCCTATTTTATTTGTGAAAAATGAATTATGTTTTTATGACAATTTTTATTGATCACAAAGCCTTGAATAACCTCACTATTTAGAGTAAGTATCCTTTTTCTCATATATTTGATATGATTGATCAGCACTAGGGATCTCAATATTTTTCAAAGATTGATTTCAGGTCTGGGTACCATCAGCTGATGGTGAAACAGATGAACATTCCAAATACATCATTATGGACAAGATATGAGAACTATGAGTTGATAGTTATTTATTTTGGGTTATCTAATGCACCTGTTGTATTTATAAATATCATGAATGTAATCTTTCATATGTTTTTGGGTAAGATTTATGTTGTGTTTTTAGATGATATTTTTGTATGTTCTAAAAGATAGAAATAACATCGAAGATACATAAGTATTTTTTTAGAATCCTTAAATAAAAATAAACTATATAGAATGTTTTTATGGAGTCTATTTT
Organism: Viscum album; assembly: GCA_963277665.1. Classification (NCBI taxonomy): domain Eukaryota; kingdom Viridiplantae; phylum Streptophyta; class Magnoliopsida; order Santalales; family Viscaceae; genus Viscum; species Viscum album. The sequence goes on from OY728140.1 coordinate 663,633,735, forward strand.
AGAATAAAAAAATGTCATTCGTTGGTCATACGTTTCCTAAACATGGAATAAATTTTGATCCTTCTAAAAATAGTTGTTGAAGAGTTTATAAGACCTATTAATAACATATAGATTTGCAGTTTCTTGGATTAGTGGGTTATTACCGATGGATTGTTTAAAACCATTCTTGGTTTTCTGTCCCACAATCAAAGTTAACATGTAAAGGGGTTTAGTTCATCTTGTTAACATAATGTGATGATTTTTTGCTGGAACTGAAAAGGAGATTGGTTAATGATTTAGTTTGGTACCTGCCTCCCATGAATATTGAGTTTGTTATCTATATTGATACATCATTTAAAGGTTTTGGTTGTGTCCTAATGTAGAATGATCACCTAATTGATTATGTTTTAGGTCAGTTAAAGCCTAGGGAATTAAATTACCATACACATGATTTAGAGTTTGATAATGTTGAATTTTTATTAAAATTGTTGAGGAATAATTTGAATGGGGTATGTTGTAAAACATATCCTAATCACAAAATATTGATTGTGATATTCACTCATAAATAATTAAACATGATACATAGTATATGGCTGCATGTAATGAAGTATTATTATTTCCCAAATCATTACCATCCATGAAAAGAAAATAAATTGGTTAATGCTTTGAGTTGAAAGGGTAATGCAACATTAACCATTATATTGTTGGAATGAGATCCCATGGTGAATTATTAGATAAATTTTGGGTTAGATATTGTTGTAATAGGAAATTACGCTATTTTTTCCAGTGTAAGTGGAATAATATTTATCTGATATAAATAATAATGTTTATAAGGAAGAAAATGAGTTTCTAAAAAAGTTAGAATAGGTTTGAAAGTGTAATTTACTAGAATTTAACATTAATATATATGAGGTTTTGAGATTTTGGAAGGGATTATTTTTTCCTTTTGTTTCAAAGATGAAGAAAGTGTTGTGATGTGAAGCTTATAGTTCTTTGATTTTTTGTTCACCCTAGATGTACGAATATATTAAATGATATTTAATAGTACTAATGATGGGATTTAAGGAAAATAGGTATTAACGAATTTTTTGTGTATTGATTGACTTGTCAACATGTTAAATAAGAAAAACAATTTTAGGGAGGGATGCTTCGTCATTTTCTATTACCAGAGTGGAAATGTAAAAATATATCCATGGATTTTATTATGGGATTATTGATGAATTATCAAGGTAATAATGTGATCTAGGTCATTGTTGATCGATTCACTAAATCTTCTCATTTTATCCATATTTTAGATTCAATATCACTAGATCAACATTCTCATTATTATCGTAAACATATAGTAAAGTTACAGGTATTTCCTCCCTCTGTTGTATATGATCGTGATCCTTGGTTCCCTTAATACTTTTATAATGGCCTTCAGAAGTTGTTGAGTACATAATTAAATTTCAGTACAACTCGTCATCCCCAATTAGATAAGCAGTCAGAACAAACAATTCAGATCATGGAAGATATGATTTGTTCTTGTTAAATGGATTACCATGAATTTTGGGGTAAAAATATTTCATTGGTTGATTTTTATTATAATAATATTTTTCATTCTACTATATATATAGAACCATTTCATGCATTATTTGAAAATCGATATCGATATCTAGCTTTTTTGGAATTAAGTGGAAAAAATAATGTTAATGGGACCAGAATTGGTTGAGGAAATTAAAGAGAATGATCAGTTGATTCAAAATATTTTGAGGGAGAATAAGTGATGGAAAAAATAAATATTGATAAACTGAGAAAGTATCTTTTATCGAGTTAGGTGATCATGTGTTTCTAAAATCTTCACCATGGAAAAGTGTAATGTGTTCTGGTATAAATGTGAATCTACATCCAGGGTTCATTGAACCCTTTGAAATAATAGATAATATTAGATAGGTTTCCAAAAAATGTATTTACCTCCATGTTTGTCTCAAGAACACAATTTTGTTTTCATGTCTTAATATTAATAAAGTATATGTTAGATCCATATAATGTTTTGACTCTAGAAGTAGTTCAGTTTGAAGAGAATATTTCTTTTGATAAATTGCGAGTCAAGATTCTTGACTGTAGAGACAATGTGTTGCAGAATAATGTTATTTTATCGGTAAATTTTTTTTCGAAAAACGATATGGTTTAAGAGGTAAATGGGAATCTAAAATTCAATGAATTAGAAATTCCCCGTTATTTAATATGTGAATAAAATTGGGGGGGGGGACAAAATTTCCACAATGGGGGTGGACGTTACATCCCAGGTAATTATAAAATAAGAAATTTTAATATCAATTAATATTTTCGAATATGATATTATGTTCACATTAAAGGGGACAATTTTTCTGATTGTGTACCCATCAAAGAACAATATATTTCTCTAAAATTCTATATTGCACACAAGATTGAGTTCCACAAAACAATAATACATTATTAATAATATTATTTTAAAGGGTAGTTAATGCCTAACCATTATATTGGAAGGAAAGAATAGAAATAACTATATTATGTATAAAATTTTTTGTTATGTTATTTATAGTCATCTAATAAATGTTAGAGGCTTAAAATGAGAATAAATCAAATTTTAAGCAATAAATAATCCAATATATTTAAAAGGTCGTTTTATCCCATTTTGATGGATAACCCATTAAAATGAAATTTTTTCCCATTTATATTTTATATTTGACCAAATATAATTCCTATTTTGAGGTGGGACCTCAAAATTTACTTTGGATTAAATTTTTTAATTTTTCGTAAAAATTAATATTTTAATAAATAGAGAGAAATAAGACATTTTAATTCCTAAATTTGAATTTATCTAATTGGTTTGTATTATTATCTTATCATTGGAATTGGTTTTTTAGAATTTTTTGATTAATTTTTTATTATTCAATTCTTTTTTTGTCATTTTTTTAATTTCACATTGAAATTTGATATAAACTCATGTCAATCTTTTGATGGTTTTTACTTTTTAAAAACTCATTTTCTCATTCCGCCAATGGAATTTTTTTGAATTTAATTTTTTCAGTTATGTGAATTTTATTTTCAAAAAATAAAACACATAGTTGTAATCATTATAAAAAAGGTGGTTTAATAGAATGTTTTTTTGGTGAATAGTAACTTTTATATTTATTTGTCACGATTAAATGGTAAATCTGGTAAATAAGGGTAAATATAATACTACAGTACTATAATACTTCTCTAACACTTATCTTGATATTATTGGATGAGTTATGGCCAACCAAGTCAATATATGGGACCGATGTTTTCTATTGAGATCCACTTGGGTGGGATAATGTCATTTATAAAATTTCTGTTAAAGGAAAACTTATCCTTAACGTGGCTCTTATTACTAAAATAATTTTAATATGGGGTTATATAAGTGATCTATTATTCTATAAATAATCTTTATAAATATTAAAATATTACCTACTACTTGGTATTTTATTTATAAATACACTATATTAAATAATTTAATTTAATTTGGACATAATGATGATGTAGTGATTTATTTATTTAAGAATGAATTAAATAAATGATACTAATAATATTTAAATAAATATTATTTTATATAATTTATGTTATAAACTAATTCTATAGATGAATATGACATGTTATAAGACAATTTGGTGGGTTTTTATGTTACCTCTCTATTTTTTTAAATTCAATAATTTGAATAGTGTCAAAAATGGAATAATTGATATTTAATAAATGTAGTAATTTATTAAATTTGTTAAATTTTCTCAAAAAATTAAAAATAAAAAAGATGAAATTATAAGGTATATAAGTTTATAATGTATCCATTTATGAAGAATTTATCCCATACAATTATAATATCTATCCTCTTAATTTTTATTGTATTGTTACTATAATTAATATTAAAAGTAAATATTTTTGGGTTACCTGAAATGATAAAATTTAAAATAAATAAATAAATTTATAACAATTATTGGATTATATGGTTTAGAACTATTCATTTATTATATTTTATATGTATCTTGTTTAATTCATTGAGATTAAAAATTCAATTTATATAAATTTAAAATTTTAGTAGTTTCCAAGAGTACCTCTCCCTTCTCCAATAAAAGGGAAACCATTTCCATCTATTAATAACACTTCCAAAACATTTTGTTCCACCAATTTCTTCCAAAAAACCTTCCTAGGATCCCTACCCACATTCTCAAGTTATTATTTTATGAATAACAACCTTTTTATTGGTTCTAAGTTTTTCTTTTAATGGTGATAAATTTAAGAAGAGTTGTCACTTTATTTAAGTATTTCAATTTTATTTCATCTTAGACTTCATTAAAATAACCAAAATTCATGATGATATAATATCTTCTATATCCTCAATATACTGAGGTGTTATTTTGATAATATCATCACTGAAATCCATATCCACTTCCATTAAACGGGAAATGAATTAATCATTTCTGTATATGCGTGAACCCAAATCTCCACGAACCAATTTTATACATTTCCTATAGTCATCTATCATGGATGGTTATAATAATTAAATTTATGTTCATATGTTATAATAATTAGATATTAATTATAATAAGATATAATACATCAATTACGTTCATACATACATGAACATAAAAATGATAACGACATTGGTGAGTACGTGTGAACTATCACATCCACGAAGCGATGCAACTGCTTTTTTCACTTGTATGATTTATAAAATTATATTTAATATATTCAAATGATATTAATTATGTTCAGATCATTATTTATATTTAAAATAATACATACCTTCTTTCTATATCCATCATTGAGAAACGGAAAAGTTTACTCATGAATACGTATGACATACCATCTTTAAGATTATAACATTGTTCATTTTTCATAACAATACATCACAGATCAATTTAAGGTTGTAATTTTTTTTTATAAATGATAATAATTTCCTGTATTTTATATATTATATGATTTATTTTTGACCACATTGACTCGTGACATCAAACCATGTTCATTTTTGACTCTAGAGCCAAATATCTACAAAATGTCTGATATGAACATAAATAATTGTATAATTTATATAAAATTGTAATAAGATATATAAAATAAATAATAAATTAGGAAAAATATGTCATGAAATTTGATATTAACCATATTTTATTATTTATAAAAAAAATGAACATACATGATGAAATGATCCTAAGGTAAGTGACTTCATTTCAATTTCCTTTTATTGAGGTATATTTTTCTAATATTCACCTACTTATTTTATAAGGTGTACAATAAAACCATTGACATATAATATCATTCCCAAAATTTTAAAAGGGAATGTTTTTAATGTATAATCAAATCATTGACATTTAATTAAGGTATTTTTTAAATTTATGCGGAAACAATGACTTATTTACCACTAAAACCATTATATGGTAATTAGATTCCTCTGTATGCTTTAATATTTTTAAAGGGAGAAATAAATACCATATTTGCTTTTGGATATTTTAGTATTTAAAATGGTTTTAATATTGGTTTCAAAATATCAATATCTTGTAATGATTCTTTATGAGTGTAAATTTTTTATTGAAATGTTGATAATTGAAATATTTTATGTGTTATGATTATATAATGGTACTTGGACATTTGATGGGTGGTTATGTGATAATCCAAGGATGGATGATTACATTATAAACCAAATATGGGTGGTTTCACGATAAACCATGGGTGGGTGGTTACATTATAAACACTGATGCATTGAATATGGATGTCGGTCATATGACTATTCTAATTTTAAGAGTGATATATTTTTAAGTTGACCGATTCGTTATTCCATATAAGAATGATTATGATCCATGTTACTTTTAAAAGTTATAAATGATTTATATGAATTTTCTGGTAATATTTTGAATACAAAAAGATTAAGATATGATCTTATATTCATTTAATAGTATTTACTACTAAAAAAATTGGTAAAATGTATTACATAATAATAAAGTAGTCATGGATTATATGTTTCCCCAAGTCTAAAGGTTTTCATCTTTGTATATCCCTTACTGAGATTTATATTCTCATCCTATATTTGAAATGATTTTTATAGGATTTAATGTATAATACAGTCAAGGCTAGTATCAAGGAAAATTTAGGATGTTTAATCATGATGTTTAATTCAGAAACCAAACCATGTTTCTGTTTAAAATATTTTGTTTTAGGAAAAAATGGACTGTGAGTTAAAGATGCGACATTTTAATATTTAATTTTAAATAACCTAATTCTATAAATATCAAAACATAAATATATCCTTGATATGGAAGAATGTCAAATTATTTAGTTATCTCAGGATTTTTTAATGTTTATGATCGCGGCAATATAGAAGGTATTAGAGGACTGTATTCATTACTTTAGGTGTTATGATATTGGTAATAGAATATCCATATGAGATTTTTAATTTATGGTCAAACTGTAATGATATATAAATATTATATTACCATGTTTTTGTGTCTATGATCGGTTTGTTCATAATGGTTTTCCATAGAGGAAACTGGTAGACAGTGCTTGGAAGGCATACAGATGAGACCAACCTTCAAAATCAACATCTTAACATGGTTGGAATTGGAACCAAATATTTTGTCAAAGTAATGGTTCGGTTGAATAAAGAAATAAATAGTGTTGATTACATGCACAAGATCAAACAGATCAATCATAGAGTAATATGTCAGTAGTGGAGCATTTCACGAGGCATCATCCCTTGTCATTCAGAGGATCATATAACTGTGAAAGATGAAGGGTGGATTAAAGCACTGCAAAATGTTTTCCATATAATGTAGTGTTTAGGCAATAAAAAGGATAGTCTTACTTTTTACCTTTTTGATGGTGATGCCTATCAGTGGTGGTCAATGATTAAAAATATTAGAGGAAGTGAAGATATTAACACATTGGAATAGGAATAATTTTAGAATATATTCCTTGAGAAATATTCTCCTTAGGATATTTTACTTAGGATTGAAAATAAATTCTCAGAATTGAAACAAAAGGAGGAAGATTCGGTGGTTTCATGTAAATAAAATTTCATTCATGTGTCATGGTACATCACAAATTGTATCCATGATATTAATAGGATGATATATTTGTTTTACTCAGGATTGAATTTCAACTATTAAAGGTAATTATCATATCATTAGTTAAAAAGATATGAAATGCCATTCTGATATTTTTATAATGTAAAACTAGATTTATATGATGATCTTATGTTCCATAGGAGAAATTTGATATAATGGATATAGTTGCAGGAAATGGGAATGAATTCATTAAGTAAGTATGGAGCTAATGAAACATAATTTCCAACATGTGGTAAGTGTGGTAAAAAGAATCTTATTGAATGATAAAAAATGGATGGTAAGTTCTCTTGATGAGGTATGTCTAATCATATTTATTAGAACAATAAGAAAAATGATCACTAAGGTAATGAAAACATAGTGGTAGGATGTTTTAATTGCAATGAGTTAGGTAATTAAACAAATGTTTGCCCAAAGTTCATTACCCAGGGTGGAAACTATCTAGTTCAAAATATGAAAGGAGTGGGAAAATATACTGCTATTACTAAGTTTGATGTGAGACCATAAAATGATATAGTGAAAGGTATGTTTTATATTTTTTCAAAAAATTCTAATACTCTTTTGACCCATGATCATCACATTCATTCATTTATGAGAGGGTTTTTAAGTATATTGGAAATATCACCTCATGAATTTGATATTGATATTTTGGTAAAAAAAATCCAGATGAAAGTATTAAAGAAACAAATATTTATGGAAATATTACTATTATCATTAGTGTGATGTTATTTCCTACAAATCTTGTTTAACATTCCATAGTGGAATTCAATATCATTTTCAGTGTGGATTGAATTTCATTTTATAATTCTAAAAAATATTAGAAAGCCATGATTTGTTTGTCAATTATTTAATACATTTGATATCAAACCAAGAAGTAGGGAGATTGATTAAAGATTAATGTGAATGTTATATAGCTCATGCTTTTGAAAATAAATAAACAGCTTCGATTAGTGACATTGTAGTTGTGAATGAATTATCAGATTGTTTTCCTGATGAATTTCTTGGTATTATTCTAAATTGGGATAATAAATTTAAAATTGATTTAGTGCCTCATACTATGCCTATTTATGAACCCCCTTATCAAAATTCTCTAGTTGAACTTGTGTGATTGAAAAAATAGTTGAAATAATTACTTGATAAATGTTTCATTCGTCCTAGAACAACTCCATGGGTTGCTCCTATTTAATTTGTGAAAAATAAAGATAGTTCTATGAGACTTTTTATTGATTACACAACCTTGAATAACATCACTTTTGTGAACAAGTATCTTATGCCTCATATAAATGTTTTTTTTGGATCATCTTCAGGGAACTCAATATTTTTGGATGATTAATTTGAAGACTGGGTACCATAACTGGAAGGTTAAAGAGGATAAAATTCCAAATACAAAATTCTGAACAAGATATGGGCACTATGAGTTTGTATTTATTCCCATGGGGTTATCTAATGTACCTAATATAGTAATTAAACTAATGTATGGAGTCTTTCGTAAATTTTTTATACTTTGTGGTTCTGTTTATAGAATATATTTGGGTATATTCTAAAATCCATAATTTACATAAAAGTCACATAAGGACTATTTTTCAAAAATTAAATTAAAATAAACTATATCGAATGTCTTGTAAGAGTGAAATCTGGTTGCAAAAAAATATCATTCCTTGGTCGTAATTTTTCTAATGATGGAATAATTATTGACCGTTATAAAAAATATGTTGAAGAGTAACCAATACCTAATAATATCATAGAGGATAATATTTTTCTTAAATTTGCATAGTATTACCAATGGATTGTTGAAAATATTTTTTGGTTATATATCCCACTAAGTAAGATAAAAAGTAAGGGAGTAATGTTCATCTAGTCAAAAGAATGTGATTATAGTTTTTAGTAACTAAAAGGATGATCGGTAAATGCTCCAGTATTGGAAATTCCTCCCAGAAATGGTGAATTTCATATCTATAATGTTGATTCATTGAAATAAATTGGTTGTGTACTAAGGTTGAATAATCATGTAATTTATTATTCTTCACATCAGTTGAATCCTCTTGATTTATATTACCCTACATATGATTGGGAATTAGTTGATATTTTCTTCATTTAAAATTTTTAGGCATCATTTGTATGTTTTAAACTGTGAAATATATACTGATAACAAAAGATGGAAGTATATATTCACATATAAAGAGTAGAACATTAGATAGATTAGATAGATTGAATTAATATAATATTATTAATGAACTATTCATCACCATCTAGGAAACAAAATAAATTGGACGATGCTTTGAGTAAAAAGGATAGAGTTACTTTAAGAATGCTACATTTAGAACGAGATACACTGGTCATTGATTTGATGAATTTTTTTCATTGAAAATTTTTGTGTTGGAAATTCTTATATATTTTTTGGTGTTAGTGAAATTCTATATTTTAGATAGAATTAATAAATCACAGAAGGAATACATAGAGTTTCAGAAAAAGGTATAATTGGTTTAGAAGGGTGCGTTAGGTGAATTTAACATTTATCAAGACTATGTTTTGAGGTTTGATAAGATATTATGTGTTCTTTTTTGATTCATAGTTGAATAATGGGTTGTTATGTGAATCTTATAGTTCTATGTTTTCAGTTCATCGTGATGGTACTAAGATGTACAAAGAGAATCAAGAGTATTACTGGTGATATAGAATGAATAGTGGTATTTCTAACTTTGTTATAAAGTGTTTTAATACTATGTAGAAGAGTTTAGAATGGCAGTTACCAAATGGGATGCTTCATCATTTACCAGTACCAATGGGAAAATGGGAAAATTTAACCAAGGATTTCATAGTATGATTACCAATTACTTCTGAAGGTAACAATATGTTTTGGTGTATTATTGATTGATTGAATAAATCCACTCAGTTTTCTCCTGTTTGATATAATATATCTTATGATTAGATATATTAGTTATATCATATATAGATAGATAGGTTTCATGGAGTTCAATTATCTATTGTATCTTGTCCTGATCTCATGTTCAACTCTAACATTTAAAAAGTCCTTCATAATTCGTTGGGTACTATAATAAATTTTAGTATAACTTTTCATCCTCAATCATATTGGTCGTCGGAACGAACAATTTTGACCTTCAAATATATACTACATGTTTGACTAATGGATTTACAGGGTAGTCGGGATCTATATATTTCTTTAGTTTTTTTTCTTATAATAATTATTTTCATTCTAGTATACATATTTTACCATTGGGGAATTATATGTATATAGGTCTCGAACTCTATATTCATGGGATGAAGTCAGTGAGAGGAAGTTTATAGGACCAGAATTAATGGAGGAAATGACTGAAAATTTTTAGTTGACTCTGAAGCATGCGAGGATAGCTCAGAGAAGAATGAAAAGCTATATGGATAACTAAAGTAATGATATTTATTTCAAGGTAGGTGATCAGGTCATTCTAAAAGATTTACCATATAAAAGTGTGATTATTTTAATCGTGAAAGGGAAGCTATGTCTATAGTTCATTGGACACTAAAAAATCCTTTAGAAAGTTTGATCAGTTGAATACAGATTTAATTTACCTATGATTTTATCCTAGGAACACAATTTTTTCAATGTTTCAATCTTAATAATGTATATACCAGATCAATTTCATGGTTTGAGCCCAAAAGTAGTTTAGATGGAAGAGAATATTTATTTGGAGGGACAACTAGTCAAGATTTGTGACTATAGAAAAAAAGTATTACAGGATAAGGTTATTTTTATGTTAAAGGTTCTACTATAAAACCATATTGTAGAATAGGTGACATGGGAATCTAAAAATTCTATGAACTAGAAATATCCCCTCTTATTTAATAAGTGAATCAAATTAAAGGGACACAACTTCCAAAAGGGGGAAGGATGTAACATCCGAGGTAATTATAGAATAAGACATTTTTATATCTATTAATATTTATGATTGAGATATTAATTTTACATTAATGGAGATTATTTTTCTTATAGAGTACTCTACAAATAACAACAGGTTTCTCGAAAAATGTTATGTTGCACACAAGGCTCTGTTCTAAAGAATAATAATACATTGTTATAATTATTATTTTAAATGGTAGTTAACACGTAACTTTTTTATTAGGGAGAATAAACATAACTAACAATTTAATGTTCACACACGTTTATTAAATGTTTTTATATTCATCCAATAAATTTTAGATGCTTAAAATGAGAATAATTCGAATTTTAAGCATAAAATACTCCAATATTATTAAAAGGTAGTTTTACCGTTCATTGATGGAGAACACTTTTTAAATTTGATTTTTCTCACTTATAAATGTTGTATTTGAAAAAATGTAAATTTTCTTTGGAATTGGGAAATCAAATTTTATTTTGGTTGAAATAATTATATTTTAATGATAAAATTCTTATTTTAATGAATTGTTAAAAGTAAAACATTTAAATTCAAAACTACCATTTCATATAATCTTTTGGTATGGTTATATTATCATTTAAATTGTTTTTAAAGTATATTATGATTATTGTTTTTTAATTTAATCAAATTTTTATCATTGGAAGTAAATTTACATTGAAATTGGATATAAAAACATGTCTATATTTTGATGTTTTTACACTTTAAAAACTCATTTTCTCATTCCAACAATGGGATTAATTTAAAATTTAAATTTTATACTTATATGAATTTAATTTCAAGAAATCTATTACATTTTTTGTTATTGGTGAGAAAATTGTTTTTTAATAAGATCAAAATAATTTTTGTTTCATATAACTATAGGATTTTATTTACCATAGTTAAATGCTAATCAAGTAAATAAGGGTAAAAATAATATTATAACAATATAATACTACCATTAAACTTGTCCAAATCTTTTTGGATGAGTTATTTAAAACTAGGAAAATCATTATGTCGAAATTTTGGCCTTTGGGGGCCACTTGGGTGTGATTGTGACATTTATATCATTTAATTGAATGTATTAGAAACAATATCATATTCATGTCTCTTATTACTAAAAAAATTAATATATGGTCATATATGTGATATATTCAACTATAAATTATATTTATATTTATTAAAATATTATTTACAACATGGTATTTTATTTTAATATTTTAGAAATTGCATATTTAAATTTAATTATGACACAATGATGATGTAGTGATTGCTTTATCAAAGAATTAATCAAATAAATGATATTAGTAATATAAAAAATATATTATTTTTCATAATTTATGTCATCCAAGAAATATATGGTTTCATATGACATGTTATATTACTATTAAGTGTCTTTTTTCTAATTTATCTCTTTATTTGGTTTTTTAATTTTCTTTAATTTGAATAGTGTCAAAATTGACATAATTGATATTTTAGAAATATAATAATTTATTAAATTAGTTCAACATTCATAAAATATTTTCAATCTAAAAATAATATATAATAAAGGCTGAAATTTCATTAATTTTCCATTTATGGGCATTTTATCCCATGAATGTTAAATTTATGGCCTCTAAATATTTAAAATGTTGTTACCATAATTGAAATTGCAATTGAATAATTAATGGTAAACCTAAAAGATAATGTTTAACATAAAATTATATCATGTCATAAAATAATTATATGATAGTATTTGGATTTATTATCATCCTATATTCTAAATATCTCAATTAGGAATCATTTTTATTAGAAAATAAATTTATATTCATTTAATATTTTATGAGTTTCCAAGGGTGCCCCTCCCCTATCCTAAAATAAGTTACCCATTTATCTCTATTAATAAAACTTTAAAAATAATTTTTTTATCCAATATCTACCATAACCCCTCCCTAAATTCCAATACACATTATTTGGACCTTAGGATTGGTAGAATACCATCCTTATAGGTGTTATAGTGTTTTTCAATGGTGATCAACCGAAGAAGAGGTATCGTTTTCTTTATGAATTTCAATTTTATTTCTTCTTCCACTTCATTAAAATATCATCAAACCTTGATTAAATAATAAAACTAGTATAATCAATATACAAATATTTCATTATGGTAATATCATCACCTAAATCAACCTCCACTTCAGTTAAAAGGGAAATGAATTAATCGTTTGTGTGTACGTGTGAATTGTTAGCTCCACCAACCAATCTAATTCATTTTCCATAACAATATCTCATGAACTGTTAAAATAATTTAATTAATGTTCATATGTTATATTCATGAAATATTAATTGTGTTAATAAATAATACATAAATTATTTTAATAATTACATGCATATAAAAATAATAACATCATTCCGGAATATTTTTGAACAGTAACCTCCCTGAAAAGACATAACCCATTTTAATTTTATATCACTTTTATGATATATGAAAATATATTTAAAAATTAACATGATATTAATTTTGTATTGATCATTCTGAAAATAGAAAATAATACTTACCTTTTTTCTATAAATATCATTGAAAAATGGAGAATATTACTCATGCGTGCATATAGCTTACTATCTCTAGGATTGTAGCATTTTTCATTTTTTATAACCAATCTTCATGGAACTATTTAAGGTTTTAATTTATATATATACATGATTAAAATTTTATGAATATTATTCTATAGATTATGGACTTATGTCAACATAGACTAGTGATATTATACCATATTAATTTTTTGACTCATGTACCATATTTCAGCAAAACATCTCTAATGAACTCAAATAATTATGTTATTTTTATAACATAGTAATAAGTGATATAAGAGATATAATAAATTTGAAAATGGTTCTCAAGAAAGTAAAAAATTAATCTTTTTTTATTATTTTGGAAGAACAACGAACATATTTGATGAATCAAACTTAGGGTAAGGGAATTCATCTCAATATACTTTCATTGAGGCATATTTTTATTATACACACATCCTTACATTATATAGTGTATAATGAAAACTTTGAAATTTAATTAAATTCATAAATTTATAAAGGAAATATTATTTATATGAATCTTTTCACTAAATGAAAAAATTCATGTTTTTAATGTATGCAGAGATAATGACTTCTCCGCCACCATAACCATTTTATGATATTTATGTTATTCTATAAGAATTACTTTTTTTAAATGTAAAAAAGAAAAATCTTCTTCCATTTTTTGTTATTTTAGTGTTGAAAATGGTTTTAATAATGGGTTTATTATGTCAATATATTGTAATGATTCCTTGTGATTGAAAATATTATGAGTGAAATGTTCATAATTACTATCTTTTAAGTGTTAAGATTATATAATGGTACATGGAAATTTAAAAGGTGGATACATGATAAAAGAAAGACAGGTGGTTATGTGGTAGACCAAAGATGGTTGGTTCTATGATAAACCAGGGATGTAGGGTTACATTATAACTTCCAAATCATTGGGTACAAAAATTTTCAATATGGATATTTCATTTGTAAGAGTGGTATTTTATGAAGCTAGTTTTATGGTTATTCCATTTAAGTATAATTATGTCTAACGTTACCTTTGTATATTATATATTCTTTATATGAATTTTATTATAATATTTTTATTATAAAAAGGGTAATAAATGATATTATATTTGGTGAATTGTATTTACTACTTCATAAAAGTGAAAGGTATTACAATATGATAATGCTTATATTATTTACATTTTTTTGAAAAACTGATTGTTTTATTTATTTATGTATCCCTTACTGGTCTATTCAAGGTCATCCTTAGTTTGAAATTTTTTCCCATGATTTAATGGGAAATATAGTCAAGGAAGAAATCATGGAAAAGTTATGATGTTTAAATATTATGTTTAAACATGAAAATTAACCATGTTTCTTTTTAAATGTTTTTGTTTCTGAAAATAATGGATTGTGAGTAGAAGTGTCTACATTTTAATATTTAATTTGTATGACCTAATTATCTATATATCAAAATACTAAAAGATCCACAATGTGAATTAAAATCAAATTATTAACTTATCTCATTATATTTTAATGTTTGAGGCTAGGTCCTTATAAAAATGGTAATGTATTTCTAGGAAAATAATCTATTGATGAAATTACTAATATTTCATGAAAACATCCTATACATAGAATCACCACTAGATTTCACACTAAGGACGCATAAAAAATCCCAATAATAAAATACCAATCTCCAAAATAACTAAATTCTTCTCGGATACATACTCACGAAACTAAATATAAACAATATATTAATTGTATAATAATCTCATGGTCTAATGAATAAATCATACTTGCATTTTTGTAACCCAATGAATTTTTTAATGAATGTGATATTAACTCTATATAAAATTATTTTACTATAATTTTGAATTGTTATCCATAATGAATATCTTCTAGATCTTCTACTTGATATATCTCATGATATTATCGTCTTCACAACCTGGTCAGAAGAAACCAAAGAAAAGGGTGATCTCAAACATTTACAAAGTAAAATAAAATCATAATATATAGGAAAAAACATTTGGGTGAAATAAATATCCTCACAGAAGATTAAAATTCCATCGAATATAATCATTTTACCAGATATATTAAAATTAAAAACATAAAATAGATCATTAAAGAAGAAGAAAATATAGGATATGGCTCAGAACAGATATCATTAGTCATATAATGTGATAATATTACATAATAGTGTTGAATAATTTTAAAGTAATTCATAATCACGAAAAAATATTCTTTAATGGAAATGAAATGAGTAATTAAAAATTATAAAAACAAGATAATATAATAAGAAATGTATCATAACAAGATAAAAACAAGAATGTCTGCCCAAACTATAAGAATACAAAATCAAGTGTGAGAAACCATGTTATGCCCATTTCTGTGTGAACAGACTCAATATATCCACATCTAAAAATTAGACAATACCCATCATGGTTGTGCATATGTGGGAAAAATCATTTTATCCAAGTGTGAATAACCCATTAGATAAAATGATGATCCAATAAATTAGTCCTTGATATAAGACCCCACCCATCATCATCCATTTTTATGTTTTCCACTTATAATCAGTCACCATAACCTCATAAATAACCTATTTAAAAAATGGGCTTCCATACACATAACATGTAACATCAAAATAATAATTAATATGATAGAAAAATATAATTTTCCTAAAAAATTCAAAAAATAATAACATATTGACGATGAAAAAATATCACCTTATTGAAGAAAAAAATTGTAGGAACAATTAAAAGGAAAATACCAAATTTTAAATAACAACTTTTTAACCATTACATAAATGGTGAAGTGAAAATTACTTTTAGAAAAAAATTGGATGGAAAAGAGAACTATTTTGATAACTACATTATAATTAGTTCAAAATAATATATCCTAAAATGAAATAATGGTTTTAAAATTATAAATGAAAATACATTAAAAATATAATTTTAAAATGAATATTTCATAATAGAGACATAAAAAGATGAAATGTTTTCAATATGGGGATGTGAAAATACAATTAAAACATTTACATTTTATATAATCACTAAAACGGAATGTTAAAAAAGAGATAATTTTAATAAAATGAAATTATTGTTTGGACGATAATACTTTTGATTTCAAAAAGATAGATTTCTATTTTACATATTTAAATAATCTATTTGAAAACCCGCATCATTAAATAGATAATGATATATTTAAATCACTGTTAAATAATGGATAAAATGGAATATTAGTGATAAAAAACTCTTCTATACACTAGTTATTTGAAAAAATTATTGTTGAGTGAAGACATAGACACAAAAAAATACATTTACTGTAAATGTAATTATAGAAACAATTCATTTATAAAAAACATTAAAATAATCATGTTAAAAAAATTTAGAATGAGAAATGATTACCTCAAAAGATATTCTAGAATAAATAGAAGTATAGTCATGTTTTGGAATATATCAATCATGAAATACAATATACAAAGATGAGTCATTATGTCTCAACAAAAGAGAGTTAATTTACGAGAAGGAATTACAATCGTTGTTATTTTTTCATCAAAACCCCTTAAATGTATATATTAAAATATAAAATTAAATATAATAAATTATATTTACATTATGATAAAAACTAAAAATATTTATTTATTCCAACCATTTAATAGTAATCATGATTTATATCTTAAACAAGCCTTTGTGGATATATATTTCTAATCCAGAAACACTAATGATAGTGGTATCGTATGAAAAAAAAGACAAAAGAGATATTCTATGATATTTAACCTAAAAATAATTTTATGAATGATAGTTATCATATATGAAAATAATAAGTTATTAGATAAATCAAATTAAAAATAAACTGGTGGAAATCAAGATATCATTTCTCAATTAATGTGAACTTGAGACAAAAAACACTTACAAATATCATTATTTCCAATGTATTGACACTTTTGAATGGATTTAATGGGATACAATTGTAAATTAAAATAATATAAAGTGTTTATAATATTTTATACATTCATATGATAAAATAATTCATCTTTTTATAATGGGTTTTAAGAATAACCATTATAACCTAAATAAAGGAGAATGAGTTATGAAAAATGCTTACCTTGTTTCTGTGCAAAGATAAAAAAACTCTATCTCCTATAAAACAAATATAGCAACCTTAATATCCTATTTTATATACTTATTAATAATTATTAACCATTTATAATCCTTTTTATAAATAACTATCTTGATTATATTAATTATTTATAGTGTATTATGATCATCAAGGTTCAATCAATTAAATTAGTTGTCATATGTTTAATAATATTTATTTCCTTTTCAGTCAGTTAATAATAATTTAATTATTGATATATAATTTATTACTATGTAAAATAAAACATTTTTTAATCTTAATATATCATTCCATGTGTGATTTATTTATTTATGTTAAAACCTATTATATTGTGACATATTTTGGTATTTTAAGCTGATAAACAATTTAGTAAATAATAAGAGAAATAATTAATAACATATTTAAAGAATCAAATTATAATATTTATTTAATTAATATATCACAATAATGTTCTTTTTATGTTTCATATATTTGTTCATTATCATAGTTTAATGTTATGTTCACATAGATTGTTAACCTGACCGAAACCTAAACATATTGAAACTCGAATGGTCGGTATTGTTAATGAGGTATTAATTTTAAAATTATATCATAATTAAATAATATTAATTTTATTAAATTGATTTTATTATAATTATTGACTATTTTTTAATAGCATTATATAATTTATGAAAATATATATAAAATTTGGGAACATGTTTTACCATGGAGGTGGTTGTGTGCATTTATGAATGATTAAAATTCAATATTCACAACATGTGAGTTGGGGTTTGTGAGTATATAAAATTATAATTTAAGAACCATTATTAAATGTGATATATTATATCTATTAATAATTTCAACCATCTATACCATCTATGAAAGCTAGCAACGAATGGACAAAGTTGTGTCATTATATAGGCAATGGTTCGTGTAATGTACTAATGATGTTATTTTATTTCCCTAAATGGAAGGAAATAAATAACTAAGGGATATAAAATTAATATAAAAACATATAGGTATGATAATGATACTGAACTTATCAAATTTTTATTTTGATAATATATTTATTGGAGTATGATTAATAAGAAAAACATGTGAATGAGATAATACTTACATTGAAGAATTGATTTTTCATTTGAATGAAATTGATTTTATTAGGGTGACCATGATTGATGATGTTGATGTTTCAATTTTATAAGGTTACATAGAGATAAATCTTGAATCATTTATTTGGAAATTAGATAGTTGATTTTTCCTTTTGAAAAATTGAAATAGAAGGGCGGTTTCGGAAACACCCTTTATATTTCAATTTTATCCTTTCACTATTCAATGTGGAATGGATAAAATAGTTGTAAAAATTTAATTGGGAATGATATTTGGGATCCATATCTTTTGGATTTAGGATTTACTGTTCTAAGGCATTTCACTATTTTTTATATCCCATTCCAATCTGTTTTTACATAGAAACTATTTTATTAATTACTAATTAAATTAAAAAAAACTTCAATATTAACATATATTACCATATTTAGGTGATATAGAACAAATTTCTACCTCTATATAAAGATATTAAATTTTAAAATATCATAAATAAAATTACTCGAACATAAATATTAAAATATCATGAATTTAAAGTCAATAATTTCTTTTCTTTTTTTAACGGTTGGGGTCGAAGCCTCAATTTATTATTAATAAAAAAATAATTATTTCAAATTTTCATTATAAAAACCTTTAATAAATATTTAAAACATGAATTATACACTCATACAGTTATTAAATAACCCTTTCCTTTTAAGACCCCATTTTTTGTACTAAAATATCCAAAATAGAAAAATATGGTATTAATTTGGATAATCCATGATATATAGTAATGTAACAAAAATTTAAAATAAAAATTACATCAATATGAAAAGTTATTGATGGTGTATATGTTTATATACAACATTTATTTTATATTTTTTGATGAAATTCAATCATTCTGTACAAAAGACTTATTTTCTAGACCCATTTAAATAAATTCTAATGATAAATAAAATTTTCCTTATAAATTATTTATGTCTATGTGAAAATATCGATATGAATATATTAAAAATATGGACATGGAGAAAAATGTGTTGAAAAATAAATCATTAATATAATTGGTTTTCAAAAGAAAGTCATTTTCCTTAAGGCTAACTTTTCATGTGTGTTCTTTTTCCTCATGGATAATAAAAAAATTAATTATGAACTTTCATGAGAATATTTTTCATGTTTATTATTACTTATATTACACTTCTTACCATATTATATTAAATTACATAATTAGTTAAATTCATGTCAAAAGTTTTGATGATATTATTCCCATATTTAAAAAATGAATTAGATATATTTAATATGGAAATAGAGGTAAGTATTCCATAATATAGAGAATAGTAATATTTTACATCATTATCATATTTATAAATCAATTTTACTTTGAAAATAAATCATGAAAGATAGTTTGGAAAAATGACCTATTTTACCATCATGGAGATGGAAGGTTCTACGTATACATCTATAATATTTCAATTTTTTTAATGATAATTATAGAAAAAAGGTAAGTATTATTTAATAATTATTTATCCCGATAATTTCATAAATACCATATTATTTTTTAAATTTACTTATTTATATCATCCATGTATTTTGTGATTAATAATTCGCATTGCTTCAAGGATGTGATAGTCCACATGTATGCGAAAATGAATTTATCATTATTCAGTGAGTGAAACAGTAATAAATAAAATGATATATTACCTTTTAATAAAGTTACATATTTAATTAGTTTAATATATACACATTTATACCATAATTAAACATATATATATGAGGCTATGATGGATAACTAATTACATCGGTTCGTGAGGTGTAATCCTCTATAAAACTAAATGATTATTTATTTCACCATTTTTTAGAAGGTAATATGTAAATATGTTATTAAATTTAAATAATGACATCTCGTTATAAGTTAGATATTTTTATAATTATATCATATTGTCTGAATAATATTTTTATGGGGTCGAAAAAGAAATAAAAACAAAATTCTTAGTTAAGAACAATACCTATTCTTCGGACCACCTCATGAGAGTTTAACCCAAATCATTTGTATATTGTATTTATGGCCAAACTATGGACTCAAGGATATTAGGATAGAATTATGGATGGAATGTTTTCAGGTATTGTATGATCCAAAATGATTTTATGGTGTGAATATAACATGATATGGGAATACATTTAGATTTAGGGAGAAGACAGACATTGCTTTTTTGAAAAGGAAAAGTTATTCTCAAGCTATAATCCAGATCAAACACTACCAAATGGACCGTTATCAAGAATAATATGTTATAAAGACAAAATGTGACCATAATATAGAATGTTTAAAAAATTTAGGTAATTTTAAACCCTAAATGTTTTATTTCAGCAACATGATAAACTCATTTTAAGTATAATAACCATAAATGTTATTACTATTTTTATTATTCATTATTACCAAAAAATAAGATTACAATATTATATAATATAAAAAAAAATTGATCCCAAATCTAGATCATTTTTTTCAAATTAAATTCTTAGAATATTCATATGTTAATTAAAAATTTATCTGACCAACGTGACGAAAAATATGTATTAATGAATACATATTTTCTAAGAATAAGATGACTTTATTTTAAATCTATGACTAATAATAACAATCATATGTGTTTAAATTAATATTTAAAGATATAAAATAGAAAATTTAATTTAAATTATCTCTCATTATGGTTTTAATTAAATAGTTTAAATATAATTACATTATTCACATTAGAATATGCTTTTTTAGAAAATATGTGTTTTTAGACCAAAAAATTATCTTACACTAAAATAAAATATAAAATTTATTCAAATAAAATTATTTAGATTAAATTTTTATAAATAATAATTAAATTACTTTATATAATTTTTGAAACATTATTGAATTTTAAAAATACCTAATTTGTTGAAATGAAATGATATTTTTCGGAAACTTAGTATTTTCAATATTCAATGAAAATTCAATATTTTCTGAAAAATACCAATATATCACACTAAGACAATTTTCATATAAATATTTAAAAATTGAAATAAATTTTTCTATAATAAAATTTTATAATTTACTAATATAAAATTTAAATGAATACTTTATTAGAAAAGAGATTACCTAAAACTATTTGTTTTTTATTTAAAAATAAATTAATATTTATATAATTATTATATCTATCAAATTCATACTTTTTAATAAAAATTTAAATGATTTATTCGATCAATACTGAGGTTTTTATATTCTCCCCATATAATGAAAATTTTTACATCTTTATTTTTATTAATTAATAAAACAAGTCAGATATTTTCCCTCATAATGATATCTTATTATTATGTTTCTTCATCAACCTAATTATTTTCTCATAAAACCTTATCATAGTGAATCAATTTATTCATTATGATTTTTTCTAAATAGTCATGAATGTGAAATTTTTATTCCTTATATGAAATATTATCTTCCAACTAATCAAATTTAAGGATAAAAACATGAGACAAATTTGGTAGATATTTTCTTACCATTAAAACATAAAATACATTGTGTACCTAGGAGTCACGTAGAGGAAAAGAACGTCAGTAAGAAATTGACCCAAAATTATATAGGATTTAATAACACCAACGATCAATGTATTTAACTTTCCATTTTTTCAACAACACATACCACTTCCCCAGGAAGATACTTTGAGAAATACATGATCCCCAAACTGAAAAATATTTATCCTTCAGTTATCTATTGATCTTTTCCATATTCTTTGAGTCATTATCATATGTTACAAAATACATGTCATCTTCTCATAAATTTACTCTACCAATAAAATAAAAACACTATATCCTAATTCTTCCTAAAAATATAGTGTTTGACAATAATTTATATATAATGACTCAAATGATGTCATCCGTATTATGGAATAAAATTTAATGTTATATGAGATCCAAAAACAAGAAATATTATTAACACATCATCTTCGGTAATTCATTAAAAAATGATTAATCATTTATTCAATGGTCTAAATTATCATAATAGACTATCTATCAGATTACTAAAGAAAATATGGACATAAATTTAACTAAGTGCCCATGGATTTCTAATTTTCATTTTAAATTGACAAATGTGAACATATGATCATGATTTTATACATTAGAGATAGGAACTATATGTATCCTAATTTTATATTTATTTAACTTTTTATATGTTTTATCCAAATACATATAATCTAAAATGTGAATGGAATGTCACAATTTATATAATTAATCAACAGTAGCCCAAATTTTATTATTACCTCAAAATATCCTCTAAAATACCACCATGAAACATATGGATATGTTTTACCACATACACTATAGAACTAGATAGGGTTGAGGAATTTCCATTAATAATTATTATTCTTCTTTAACATGTTGAAAATTCAACAACTTCATGGTAATGTAAAAAATATCTCTTATCGTTTCATCCCACCATTATAATTCATGAATTATCTAAAAATTTTATTTTTTCAAGGATTAATAAATAATGTGGTACTATGAGATTTACTCAATAATTTTATATTTAATTGGGAATCAAATTTTAAATATATTCTCTTTCCAAATATCAATATAATTCTTCATCAATATTAAATTCAGGATAATTACTCTTCTTATCAAACAATAACTTTTAATATAAAACATGATCCTCATTCGAATAATTCACAATTTTTTCTAAAAAATATGATTGCGCTGACACCTAAAAATATAGAGAAGGTACCCACATCCAAAAAATTTATCCTAAAAATCAAAAAATAATTTAATAAAGGATTATATTCTAACATGATTATTTTCAATGTTGATTTTTTTCCCACTAAAATAATCTATTACACTTTTTTACATTATATAATGGTAATGAATCATATAATTGTAATCCTTCATCAGTTATATCCATCTTCCCTTTCTATTTTTCAATAATTTCTATGTGAATATATAATTAAAAACAATGTTATCATCATATATTTCACATTTTCGAACATGTAAATGATCAATATAAAAATTTAAACCAAAAAATAACTGCAGAAACTCCTATATCATGTGTATAATAATTTAACTAATGACGTTATATTTTTCTTGATAAAAAAAATTAGTTGAACATTTTATATCTCAACATAACTACTTCCATTTAATGAATATATTATTTTAGATGATAAAATCAATATATTGAGAGGCCGGGTAAAAAGATGAACCATCAACCAATGTTTTTTTTGTTCTTAAAAAAATCGTGACATTTTTTATTTCAGATGAATTAAACTAATTATTGAGTTAAATAATTAAGTGGGATATAAATTTCGGAAATAATTTCAAATAATTATCTGTAGTAAACCACCATTACAAGAATACTGTAAATCGCTGTGGTATTTTTGGGTCATTATAAATTTTCAACATGAGTTTTATTATTAGGGATAATACTAAATCCTTATTTAGAAAAAATGTTTAAATGGGAATATGTGTTTTGTAATCAAAATTCACATATATTATATTTTCAATATATATATATTTCGTAATGGTTTAAAAAATAGTTATGTTTCTTTCAAGTTCCATGATATTTTTAAAATATAACAAAATAAGATATATAAAAAACCAAATAAACCATGAACTCATGAGTAAATGTAATAATAATTTACATAAATAAGACTAGTTTATTAGATAAAATGAATGGAATAAAAAAATTATAATTCCAATTTCAAGTTATAAATTCTATCTTTTGAATATCATCCTCCTTTACTTCAAACAAATAGTACCTCGACCTGAGAAAAATCATGGAAAAGTATTGTTCTCCATATATTCTATCAAATTCCTCATCGATATAAGGAAATAGATACTTTTTCTCAACATTGATATTATTAAAGTGTCTTAAATCAATGAAGAGTTTCATTGAATTTTTTTAATAAATAAATCTGGAGCACCACATGGGTAAGTTATATATTAAAAAATACTTTTCTATAGTAAATACATTAATTTTCTTTTCAATTATAAAATTTATAATTGATCCATATGATAATTGGGGTTTGAAATAGGGTTGGAATCAGACACTAATTAAATAGTAAATCAAATTTCCCATTCAGGAATGAAAACATTTAAAACATTAGAATGTACAAAAAATTATTTGTTAGCTTTTGGAATATAAATATTTTCAAAATTTTCTTTTTTCTTAATAATACGAGATATGTGAATTTCACTACTATCTCTAATCAATTTCATAGATTATTCATCAGTTATTAAAGGTATAAAATCACAAAATAATGTAATATTAGAATTGAAATCAATCATATCATGCTAAAATAAAATCCATGCCATACTCAAAATAATATCAAATGCTATTAAGGTTAGTTTAACAATATTTTCATGAAAGTCCATCTTATTAATAAAAAAACATTATTCTAATAAATTCAAATTTATTTAATACATCCGCCTCGGGTTTTCACAAAAACATTTATCCTATTTTAATGCGGCGATATTGAAATTTTAATGAAAATTTCTCAAAAATTAAGGAAGGTGCAGACCTAAAGAATAAAAGGACCTCATAATAATTTGATTAAACAAGTAAAATACCGATTACAACATTATTTAATGGTCTGCCAACATCTTTTGTAATGAAAAATAATTTTTCCACACCATCTTGTCTCTAATATTGATGATTTCTATCCTATATAACTATCCATGGAAACCAATTATCATAATTTATTAACTCATTATAATTAAAGCACCTTAGGACAAAATTTTCATTATTTGTATTATAATTTTCCTTATAATCAGTATCTATATGCACAAAGGTTTAGCATCAGTAACACCTTCCATATTTTTATAAGACATTATCTAGGAATATTTCGACCACACTAATCAAAAGTTGAAAATATGATTTTTTTACCTCCAGGTTTCTTTGATTGATGATTTCCCAATCCATACCATCCAATCATTTTCTATAATGTTTCACATAGAGGAACATAACTTTATAAACAAACTATTTCAAAATATTCTAAAAAATGAACTATATTTTCATATCATTTAAACTCTTCTAGGGACAAACAGCATTGTAAATTTTCTCTCAATTCGGAGTAAAATATATTAATTTTAATATCAATTCCCAAAATAAAAAATATTTATTTAAAGATAAACTTGTTATAATTGCTTAAAATTTAGCTTCAAAATATTTACTTATTTTTATCAATTCAAAGAATTATTTCTCTATCCTACGTAGAATATCGATATGGAAATCATTATTGAATTAAATACTCAAAAAAGTCTCCCATTACATAGAATCGTGATAATGTATATCTTTAGTGTTATTAACCACATACCCCAATCAATCAGCTTCAACTTCATTAACATAAATGAAAACATTTACGAATTGGAATTTTAAACACTCCGGGACTTCATATAACTTTTCTTAGGCATTGATCCATCCTTCGGCTACCATTGGGTGTGAGGATACACTTAGTTTCATTATATGTTTTCACATAAAATACTCTACAATAGATATTCTATTTTATTGTATATTATGTTTCTCTGAGAATGGATACATGAAACCTTTTAATCCAACAACAACGAATCCATCACAACAGAAAATTTCTCCATTCTAATTGTGTTATTTCTAGATTTATAATATAGTAAGATATTTTTCCATTGATTCCTTCCTATGATGAATTTCATTTATACACTATTGAAAAATATTATAAAAAAAATATTTTGGATAATGAATCAAGATATTCATGAAATTATATTTCATTTGAAGATGAATACTCTGAAAAATATATTGAGGTTGTTCTATTATCATTATCCAAACCCCTAAAATACAAAAAAAA
Source organism: Viscum album (assembly GCA_963277665.1). Taxonomy (NCBI): domain Eukaryota; kingdom Viridiplantae; phylum Streptophyta; class Magnoliopsida; order Santalales; family Viscaceae; genus Viscum; species Viscum album. The sequence goes on from OY728140.1 coordinate 663,660,240, forward strand.
CAATCATTTGATAATAACTATATGGACCCATAATTAAAGATTATATAATCATTTTTTTAATTGAAGAATTCATTCTATTTCACTTTAAAATCTTTTCAATTTTAGAGTTTTAGATAACATGGAAATAACACTAATAGATAAATCCACAAATTACAAGGTGTACACATATACTTAGTATCTATTTTCTCCTTGATTTAAATTCATTAAAAAAATAGGTTTTATTTTAATTAAAATTATTCATGGAATTTTAAGAGACTTATTATTTTAATTTTCTAATCCTTAGACCTATTAAAACATATTTTAAAAATATGGGGAGGGGACAAATATATAATAATTTTAAATAATAAAAAATCGGTTACTCCATCTAAAAACATGAAAAAACATTAAAAAAAGTTTCGTAAAATCTTTCCAATTTATATTAAAAGTTAATAATGATTATTTTAATGATAAATTTTGTCTTTCATTTTTGAAAAAATTGATTCCCATTAAAATTACTTTTTTAGAGAAAAAAATTCATGTAGGTGCCTTATGATATCATATTCATAAAACCATTGTAGAAGACTATAAAATTATAATAACCCTATATCCAATATAAAATATAATTTTCCTAAGAACATAATCATTACCCAGTGTATTGGAGTTCTATCTGGCTACACCAATCGTATAAAAAATATTAGGATCACATATGTTCTACAATGGGGATCAACCCATTGTATATACAATTTTTAAATACCATATAAAGAACAAAAAAACATTTTCTTCCAACTTTTCATCATAAAAACATTGAAATTGTTTTTAAACGAATATGGAAAACCATTTAAGATATCGAAGTTCCATTTTAAAAAAACATATTCTCAATTCAAAAATATCAAGAATACTGGAGGAGTTTTCTTTTAGAAATACATGACTATTTTTAATGTAATCTACTAATAATATAATTGTTACAATGGAATGATATTTTATTAATTTTGTATACATTAAAATAGATCCTTCCATTTTTTTCATTCAAAACTAAACTAAAATATTATATAAAAACATTACATTTTGAAAAAAATTTAAATATTTCCCAATGGGAAAAAATGTTTCCTTTATTAATATTGTATTTAAATAAAAACATCCATAAAATAATATAAAAAATATGGGAATATTGAAAAGGCATCTGAAAAATAAATGAGTCACATATTATATTAAATTACATAATTAATTGGGTTCATGACCAATGTTTTGATGATAACACACTCTTATGTTCTAAATGACTTTGGTAGGATTAAAATAGTCAAAGTATTAATTATTAAATAATATTCATATTAATAACAATCCTAATTTAATTATCATATATATTCAAGAAAAATCATTTAAAACAAATCATTATAGATAGTTTTGAAAAATTAACTATGTTACCGTCATGGAGATGGTAGGTAGTACATACACTGGTATAACATTTCAATTTTTGAATAACTATTAAAAAAATGTATATATTATATTGTATTTACATAATAATCAATAAATCATAAATTCCATATTTAATTACTAAATATTTTTATATATAACATATATATGATGTGGTGACGTAAAAAAGAATCACATAGCTATGTAGAGGCGGTAGTCTGCACATGAGCATAAATGATGTTACTATTTTAAATTGAGTTAAATGGTAAGAATATAGATGATATATTATCTTTTATGAATGTTAAATATTTCATGATTATCATATATAAATATTATTTCCATCATTATAAATTGTTGTGATAGGAAATTATAGAAAACTAATTATATCTTTTAGGGATGAGGTAGTTCATTATACATAATATTGAAGTTTTTTCCCATTTAATATAATAGGAGATGGATTTCGGTTAATAAATTTATATTATAACATTTAATTATATTAGAGATATTTTTGTTTTAATATCATAATATTTTAATAAGATTCTGAGGATATGGGAGAAGAAACAAAACATAAATTCTTCATCAAGAATGATAACTCTGATTCAGACCCACTATTTATGAATATAACTAAATCTGTCCAAGTTATTTATCTTGATCATTTTTATCTCATTATTATGAATGCATGTTTCAAGGATCCATTCTATTCAATAGGACTAGATCCCCCATTGTGAAGTACATGGGAATATAAACCCCTTATCTTGATAAAATTTTAGTTGTTTATTCAAATCCTCAAGTTTTAAGACATCCATTCTATATAGATACTTGAATAATGGTAAAGATTCATATATATTATGTATTTAAAATTCATCCAATAGACTAGGAGGAATACTGGGAAATTATTTGGGAAACACATATGCATATTCCCTTAAAATGGGAATGTCATCAATGATTATCTTTTATGTAGAATAAATTTGTGATCAAGAAATTCATGCTTATTGGGAAATAATAATAATTCTTGATATTTCATTGCAATATAATATTCATACATTTGTTTATATTAATATATAACCAGGTGAAAATTCATGATATAGTGAGTGATTTCATTCTCACAAAAATTTATCGTGTATCTATATAGGGAAATACAATGCATACCTTTAAGATCATCAAATTTCACCAAATGGAGTATCACAATATTATCTATGAAAAAAAGCCCAAAAATTTGGGTAGGGGAGGATTTATATACTTGGGAATCAATAATTTCCACATTTTCCATTTTCAATGATTTCTTGACATCAATTCATTTTGTTGGTGTTTAATAGTTCTACTAATCCTAAATGAGAAAAAACAATGTGTAGAACTTGAATAAAAAGTAATGTTTCCTATTATTTAATGAACAACTAGAATACCAATCATCAATTAGTTTTTTGTCTCATCCTTAGTGTTTATGATGATGTATTCTCGCCATTCCTAATTTGGGGGTTGTTAGTTATCTATAAAAATCATTAGCAGAGTTTATTGGTTTTCAAATTCCCCGGGTTCTATGTAGTTGAATAAAATTTATATTGTGCTGAGTGTTGACTGGAGCATTCCTTTCCACCATAGAATTATTGGGATTATACCATGGACAGTCACTAGCTTGGATCACTTCTATCCCATGCATAAAGCATTTCCTCATCCCCCTTATGATTTTTGTAGTGTTGTTTTTCCCATATAATTAAAAAGTTGTATGTTGAAATTTCTTAGTTTTTTTATATCTGTCAATTAGATAGGTATAATTAAACTCCAATTTCATATTCTAATCTCATTGATATCAATGAGATTATCTAATATCAGTTTTGACTTGAAGGTCCCCTGATATAATTTATTTATAGCTATCAGAGTCTCATATCATCAGGTTATTTCATAGAATAGTTTAAATCCCACCAAATAAGTAGTGTGTATTTAATTTGGGGGTAAAGACAAAGATGGTGGTGTATCATGAAAGGTGGGTGATGTCTTAGTAATATGATATGATGGATTCATCATATTTTTTTTCTAATGAAAAATAAATCTATTAAAATGTTTAGTTATATTGTGTGAGGATAATATTTATCGAAAAACCTTTTTCGAAACTACTTTCACCTAATCACTTGGATCTCTTTCTCATGATTCATATTCCTGATCAATTTCCACAACTGGTCAGCTTATCACTCCATATGAAAAATAGTCATTATAACTGTCTCTTTCTCATAACATAAAAGGTTAGATAAGATCATGTCAATGTATTTGCTCAATTATTCAGTGGTTAATGTATTGAATTATCCATATAAATACAAAATATTTTTTTTATCATAATGGTATTAAGTGAATCGTTTTTTTTTCTTCTAATTTCTATTGGGTACCTTTCCCTGGTCATGGTTTATATTCAAAAACTAATTCAACTGAGTGTGGATCATCATAAAGTTCTATATTCCTTCTCTCGTTAGGTATACAATCACATTGTGTCTATCATCACATTTACCATCACATTAGTTTTTTAACTGATTAAACTTATATCAATCCATTTTCTAGAATAAAGGGAAAATTAGGGATGAGTATTAATAAACTATTAGACACATTAACAGAAATTTCCTGAAATCAAAGGGATAACTTATAAATAATATTTATTTCCTAACTTATGAATTTCTAGGATTCAATCTATGTTATCCATGATCTATTTCTTGACATATAATCTTATTGAAATTTTTTTCCATTAATAATAGTTTTTAATGGGCCAGTGAATTTACCAATGAATATCCCAAAGAGTTTCAAACGAAGTGTGTAGTAAGGCCAGTTTTCATGAACCAGTTTTTGTTCGAGTCTAACTCAACACGGTGTTTTATTGAATTAACACTATGTAAATATGTTCTAGAGACACAACCATATATAGTACACAAAAATGGATTCATATTCATTATAAAACAATTAATATATACATTACCAAAAAATGTGGAATTTTTATTAAACATAGTTTTATCCTTATGTATTTTTTGGATTTTTCTAATACTAATCCCAAAAAAACTGAACATACCATATATGAAAATTCTTCCCTCTATAACTGATTAATTCATGATTTTTTACATATGACTTCACATATTACAAACTGATAGATCATAATGTCTAATGAATTTTTAATTAGGTTCATAGCTTAATCTATTATGCCTCTAATTCAACAAAATCATGAAAACATACTTAACATACATTATAACATTCCAAATCTTTTAAAACATCATGGGATAACTGGGGAAATTCATAAGAAAATAATGACCTATAATTCCCATTAAGTGAATAAACGTTTCATTACATAAATAATGTAAAACATTTTATAAAATAGGCATATCAATGGGGTATAAAAGTAGTGGGAATAATAAAAAATAATAATGATTAATGAAATATAATGATAATCATAATGTAAACTTTTTAAATGTGAAAATAAATATAAAACATTGCATCATAAACGTAGTACTTTATTATCAACCAGGAAATAAGGATTGAAAATTTCCATGATGGATTAGGTTAACTCCAAAATCTCTTTCATGATGTATCATGAGAATAAAACATTATCCAATTCATTTGAACTCTATATAATCCAATTTCATCATCACTTTCATTACATTCTAATTCTTAAGTGTTATGCATAGATCATAAAATATATAATCATTTATAATTAAATATTGTTTGGTATCATGGATTTTGGAATAAATACATGTAATAATCTAATCAAAGAAGTATCATTTGATAAAGATGAACAACCATGATAGGAACTGTTTGTGGGTATTTGATACCCATTTTGTTGGAATATAAAACCATGATGAAAATTTTAAAATCATAGGGGTTGGGTATAAATGTTCATGGGAGGTATTAATTAGAGATAAATAGGAATATAATCATTTAAAAATAAATTGTATTTTAGGTGGATATGGAGGAACATATCCAATCATTTTTAGTTGGATATAAAAGACATAAGATAATGAAAAAACATGTATAAAGAGGACTAAGAAAGGATCCCTTACCTTGATAGGGTGATTCCAAATTCTTGGTAGGAGCTTAATGAAAAATTGAGTGAACCTTGTGAGGATATATAGTGTGTTGAAAGACTATGTATTTTATAAAAAGGTACTTAGTGAAGGAATTTCCAACTTGGGTGGGTTTATAAAATAATATTATTAGGGAATTCATTATTATTTTTCAAAAAAAAAATTCCAGTCTATATTAAATGTATTTAAAACAAAAAACAATAACATTTTTTTCTATGTTTTCTTCCAAATAGTGGAATTTTAGTGATTTATTTGTCAATGGGGGGAAAATTTATTATTAACATCCTTTTTGATGGGGAAGTAAGTCATATCCTTAAAGAAATGATTCTAAAACATTAAAATATATTATGGGTTATGGCAGCTTCATAAAGGCTTCAAAAAATTATTAATATAAACTTAATATTACATAATCATAAGGTGAAAATATTTATTCAATAATAGATATCCTTTATAGTATTTATGACATCATTTTTGCGTCATCATGATATCCTAATAATCATAGTATATATATATATTTTTTAATTTTTAGTTATAAATATGAATGTCTTGGAAAATAAATAAATACTGAATATATGATAATTTTGATATTTTATGTCCAAAAATATAATACGTTTTAAAAAAATAATTTTAGAAATATATTAATTTTTACTTATATAATATAATCGATATTTATTGAGAAATGCTAGGTTTTTTATAATAATAGTTCTGGAACCCTTAAAAAATTTCATTTGACTTCATAAAAATTTATAAGATAATTTATATTAAAAAAATATTTTATAAAAACATTTTAATATAATATATGATATTTAAAAAATCCATTAAATTATAAATTCCATAATAGAATTATAATTTTATACAAAAATGATATTTCTATTTTATTATATCAAAATTAATAAACATGATATTAAACAAATGTAAATATATTAATTATTCTATAAAATATTAAAATTCATATTAATATAGTCATGATATATAAATATTTAATGCACTAGAAAAAACTCTACTGATAAGGTGTGATATATTAATATTTTAATGGGGTGGTTCGACATACATTGTTTGGGCCATGATCTCAATGTGCTTGAAATTCTCTCATAAATAGCTTTACTTAGGATTTAGTTGTTGGATATTAGATTAGACTCGGTATAGGGGAAATCCCAATGATTTTATCTCCCTTAGAATATCTAAGAGATGTAATTCTGTAATGAATGAATAATTAATCAATATAAATTCACATCTTATAATTATTTCATATAACATAATCCCATAAAGTCACAACAAAATGCCACATCATGATTAAATGAACTACTAAGTATTATTGGAATTTTAAACATAAATAATCGACTTTTTTTATTTGAATTTCAAAAATTTGACACACATAGTTGCAATCAATAAGATGTTTGGTGTCTGATAAGACAAACATTATTTTTTATTAATAGCAACATACAATTATGATTGATAATGACACCATAATGAATATTAATATGACCCTTATGAATACTAAATCATCACAGTAAATAGTAACCTTACTGATAAAAGTAAAAATAAAATTTATCCATATTATGAGTGAAAATATGATATTGTTGGTATTTTTGGTAAGTCATAAATATTTTATTACAAATTCAGGAATAATTTAATAATTGTAATGAAATTTTATATTCATAATATGTATTCATAAAATAATATTTTTTTTATGATTACAATATAATTTTATGAGTCCATAATTAATTTTCCTATGTTTTTTAAAAAGACTTTTTAAATTTTAAATTTTATTTTTTCAAGTTATTATAATTTTATTAAAAATTTAAAATTTTCATATTTATAAAATTATTTAACTAAACTGGAGTACATTTTCTTATTGTACATGCCAAAAAAAATTAGGATTATTTTTTGGGATTGTTTTGAACTACTTTATTTTTTGGTGAAAAGTGAAATTCGATAATTTACATAATTTGATAAATAAATTAATTTATGCATCATTCTTGAGTAATGGATTATGTAAATGGGTATTATTTAGAACTCACATGAACTTATTACTACTTTGGTTATAGTAATCAGAACTATTTCTTGTCTTGATGAAAATAATAAACTACTAAATTAAATGTTGAGAAAACTCCCCTCTCCTCCACTATAAAAACTACACATATCCATCACTTCTCATGAGATTGCTCAATTATAGAGCCTTGAAAAAGTTATAATCAATTCCCTACATAATACCTTATCCTATTTCAATGATATTTTTTTCTTAACTAAGTCCAAATAACCAATCTCTTAAGGAGGCTCTCTAGAGGAAGAAATCTAGAGTTAAGACCCTCTTCTATTTTCTTTCAATTTCATTTTTTATTCTTTGTATTCTTTTCTATTCTCAAATCCCCTCATAAAAATGGTGTGATAGCTGTTTTTAATTACATGTGATGTAATTTTGTAATTCTAGTGGAATAATTCATTATCATCTCTCATTTCCACTCAATTTATACTAGAAAATGAAACCCGGTATGAGATGTGCTAATTTATCACATTCAAGGACAACAAGTTTTTAATTTATAGTTCCATGTTAAATTCAGATAATGAAACCATTATTATTGTTGAACTAGATTAGTAGGTATTTAATATATTTTATTTATTATTTTAGAATAATTTTTCATAAATGGTATTGATTAATAAAACCAAATGAGTTCACTGTGATATGAAAATCTGAATTAACCCTAATAGTTATCATTAATGTTTTATATAATGATTCATACTCACTCAAAATAAAAAAAATGATTTTTTAACCATTTAATTTTATTTATTTCCAATAATAAAATAAATCTTCAATTCTGTATAACCATCGTCATATTACTAGATAATCCCTACAAGTATATAAGTAAACTAACCATGAAAAAAATGGAAACAAACACTCTCAAACAATGATGTTGAACAACTTAACCCATAAAAAATGTCATGAATATACTTTATACGGTTATAATAAATCAATTACATGTCTGAGAGGTTATGGAATTATTAAATAATGAATATAATTTTTCAATCCATGACAATAAGATCATGTGAAGAACACCTTTGTACATAACGTAAGGAATTTGACCTGAACCTATATATTCCATAGGGTTCCTCAATCATTCTTTTTTTTAAAATGATGTTATATTTTATTTTTATGTAAATCTTCTAAATGTTTTTTATATGTAACAAACTCATGTATCAATTTTTATTAGTCATTATCTTCTGGGGATATGGTTATTTAGGTGGTTCCTCTATTAATTATTCTCGATAAGCAATCATGTTTTAAGGGAACATCCAGACTTCATACCAAATTTCAGGTGCACTATATAATAAGTTTAACTCCATAATTGTACGTATATAATAATAAGTTTTACTATAAAAACCATCTTTTTTTACTTCTATTTTTATATAATATATTATTTCCTTTTTTATACTCTTTAGTATTTTCCTAAAAACCACACTGAAATGTTTTAATGATAAAATTTCTTAAATAATCTTCTTATATTTTACCACTTATATTTTACATCACCTAATATGATATATTCATATTTTACCTTATAAGTGTCCATGTATTTTTTTCATTCCTTCTTTTAATAAACAATTATATGATACACTCATTTATTATTCTTTTGGACATTATTATGATACACATTTCATTCCTTGGGTACCCATATGTTTTTGAAATATTGATTATATATGATTATTTATCTAGAAAACACATTCATGAAGATGTTTATATTGGTTCACCTAGGAAGTGTTGCAATGCATTGGATAATTTTTAGTCTCATGAGACATTATGTGCAATAGTCTTGGTGGATATACTGGACTTATGCACCATGTGTAGCGGTCTTGGTGGTTAACCTTTAAATTTCCTCCACTATGTGAAATCGGATTGGATCATGATAAATTCTTGATTAATTTTCATTCCAATTATTATGACTCAATTTTTATATGATCCTCTATTTTATATGTATTTTTTCCAAATTTTCTATCATATTTCATGCCTTTTTATTTCGTTATGTCATGCCTTCTAACCCATGTGATAAGATTTACTCCTATGATTATTACCTTACACTTCACTATAGATCAACCATTTATTCATTTTACCCCTAGGTAATCATATAAAAATGTTTGATCACAATAGAAGTTAAGAGCTGCAGATGGATATTAAATAATATTTTTTTATGATTTTTAATTAGGCACCTAGTCCCCCAAGACATTAGGCATTAATATCGAATGATTTTAATTTGATATTTATTTTTTCGTAAAATCATGTAATGTTATGTTTGAAAGTCAAGGGCCAATATAATTCTTTTTGAATGATGGTCTAGTTTTTTGTAGATTATTAATAGATAAAATTAGTAATAACCTTATTTATAAGACTAAGTGTAAGAAAACATCCCTGTATTTTGGATAGTATATAGTAAGTGTTTTATGAAGAAAATACATCCATGTCTGGATACTACAAGTGGATGTGGTTCTGGTACTGATTTACATAGCATTAAAATCTCTAAAAAGGTGTTATGGGCATGAATCGGGGTAATGTGGTACATGAAAATGGGTCATACTATGCATCTGCATTCATACTCCTAGAAGATATGATATGGGAAATTCATAAACTCATTACAAAGAATTAACAAGGGATCAAAAAAGAGTCATTAATAATATTTTTTAATAAAAATATCAAGGGTAACCTAGATTTAAATTGAGGGAATAAAATGATAGGAAATAATTTACCTTTACTAGTTTATCATGTTATGATAAAGGTTTCATTTTCTTATCATTAGCTAATTATTGAATCCCATTAACTGCACTTTTCTTGAAATAATTGTAGGAAATAGAAGAACAGTTTCAAAAAATTAATATGATAGAGAATACGAAGATTTCAATTATGATATTCCAAATATGATCAGAAAGGTTACTCAAAACACAATGACAGTTTTTTCTCAGCTAGATCATTATATTAAAAATAAAATAAATCATGAGGAACACCCTCATCCTCTAACTAAATATGTTTTTCCATTGTATCATTCATTCTGAAAAGGCCTCCCATGTTTAGTGTATCTTCTATACTCCTCATTGGGAAATAGTTGACAAACTCCATTAAATTGATATTCATTGTCCTCCGGTGATCAAAAGAACCTAAAGTTATTTTGGAGTTATATAATTTTGATGGGTAAGTAGATCAAATGTGGACAATAATCATGAATATGAAGTCCAAGGAGGAATTTGATTCCATTGATTGGGTGGAATTCAATAAAATGTTTTTCAATAAATATTTTCCTCCAAATATCCATCTCATGATGGAAATATAGATCCTCAGACTTAAGTATATGTAAGACGAGTCTATTGAGGCATATGAAGAAACACTTACTAGATTTAAATATACAATTCTAACTTTGTCATGTACACCAAATACAAGGTGGATTGATTCATTAGTTGACTAATGATGAATCTATGAAGAGTGTTGACAATTCAAAATGTTGATAGTTGTGAGGATATTTTGGGTTATGCCCTCTGGGTTGAAATGGATATCAGAAACATTCAAGGGTCTCATGGGGCTAGTGATGAAACATTGAAAATGGATTCTAATGTAGGAGGACAATAAAATAAATCCAATGATGGAAGGAAGACCAAACATCCCATATGTTAAAATTGTGAGAAGAAGCATCTTATTATATGTCTATAGGTAACATGTAATTTCATCAAATGTGGAAAAATGGGACATCTATTTGTGAACTGTCTAATAGATATAAAGAATTACACTAATGTGGAAGAAGAATGGAAGGTTCTGATCAACACTCAGCATGTAGTGTAGTGTTACAGCATCATGGAACATGGGAATTATGCGGTCAATTTCCATAAGTCAAGGGTTGTCGGAGGTAATCAACAAGAACCCCCAAAGAAAAAATATGGTCTTATGTTATCACTACAACTGAGGTAGAGCCAGACAATGATGTGGGGACATGTACGCGAGTTATTCATTAATGAATTTCAAACAATCTATTTGATTTTGGTTATACACATTTCCTGAAAAATTAGTATAACTAATCAAGAACCAAATAAAATTTTGGAGGATAAGTTATACATGTTAATAGTGAATGGGGAATTTATTTCATCCAAGAAATCTAACTCCTCCCTAGTAAAAATTTATGGATTGAGCCTCCTAGATAAATTTGTCACACTTGCTCTCATGGAGTTCAATGTTATTTTGGGCATGGATTCATTATCTTTATACAAATACAACATTATCTTTTGTGAATGGTAGATCACTCTTCACATCACTAAGTATCCTCCAGTCCTATATAATTCTAATGAGGAAGAGGAATCTCCTTTAGAATCATTATCCCTTGTGTGGATAATGTTTTCTTTTCAGCAAGCTTATATTTATTAAATTATTGAGACAAAATAAATGATACCTCTCAACAATATTCCCTTACTGATGGATTATATTGATTTATTCCCTAAAAAATTTCCTAGTGTTCCTCTTGATCAAAAGTATGAATTTTAAATGAACTTATTCCTAGTTCCATACATATATTGAAGAAAAATCATATATTGTCCACTATTGAGTAGGAAGAGATGAAGAAGTAATTACAAAAAAAAATAGGGAAGGGTTTTATATTCTATAGTGCTTCAACAAGGGGTGTACTAGTCCTCTTAGTCAATAATAGGGGTATATTAATGACCCTCTACATCTAATATCATGAAATTAATAAAATCATGATCGTGAATAATTATCACCTTCCACATAGAGATTATTTGTCCAATCTTCTTCTTGGATCCATTAATTTCTCCAAGGTAGTCCTTTGGTAAGGATATCACCAATAAAAGGTATGGGTGGAAGATATTCCCAATATTTCCTTTTGAAAAATTTATAATCACTATGTGATCATAGTTATTCTCTTTGGACTCACTAATTCTATATAAATATTCATGGATTTAATTAATAGAATCTTTCTATATTACCTTAACAAATTCTTTGTAGTCCTTATTGATGATGTTCTAATACACTCTAAGAGTAAGGAGGAACATGAAGATCATTTGAATACTATGTTTATGACTTTATGAAGGGATAAACATTGTGTAGTGTAATGTAAATTTGAGTTCTGGATGAAAGAAGTATCACTATTGGAGCATGTTATCACTAGAAAAGAAATATCTATGGACCCTTCCAAGGAAAAGGCAATAGAAAAGTAGCCCAGTAAAACATCTGTAATGGAGATCTAAATAATTCTTGGTCTATCCACGTGTTATCAATGTTTTGTGAAGAAATTATCATGATTTTCAGACATAATGACCTGGCTAGCATGAAAGGGAGTGATGTTCTTATGGAATCAAGAATGTGATTAATACATTAAGAATATCAAAAAGAGGATTATCACTATGCCAATACTCACACTATAAATTAGTTGAAAACAATTTGCAGAGTATAGTGATGGTTCAAAAGTTGGATTATGTTGTGTACTGATGAAATTTAATAAAGTGTAAGCCTACGCCTTTAAGAATCTAAGAATGCATGAGTATAACAATATTGTGCATGATCTGGAGTTGGCGATAGTGATCTTTGTGTTGAAAATATGGCATCAGTATATATGTGGGGAAAATATTGAGATATATATTCAACACAATAGTCTAAAATATATATTAATAAATAAATATTTTAAGATGTTCTAGTGTAGATGATTATATATCATCAATGATTATGACTGCACAATCCAATACCATCTTGGTAAGGAAAATATGGTTGAATATGCTCTAAGTAGAAAGGATCAAGCATCTTTATCAATGATGATAATTGAAGAAGAACCAATAATCCTAGATTTATATATGAAAGACATGTGAATAATTTAGATAGAAACATCATCAATCTTTTCTCAAATGATTTCTCAACCATCCCACATGGAGAAAATAAAGGATGCTAAAATAAATGATGTGGAAATTCCGAAAATGGTGGAAGCTATTAGAAATGTAAAAACCTCTGAGTTAACGATTGATAAGGATGGATTCGAAAAAATTTCATCATGGTTTTGAGTTCCAACTGATCTAGAGATAATGAAGGAGCTTCTGAATGATGCACAAAGATAATCTGTCTTTATTAAACGAGGGATAAAAAAGATGTATTGGGATCTCTGAGAGAATTATTGGTGGGACAATATGAAGAAGGAGATTGCAGAGTATGGATCAATGTTATTGGTATGACAGACAGTGGTGTATTAAAGTAAGTATTATAAGGAGATGAATGAACCACTACCCATAACATCAAGTAATTGGGAGAACATCACCATGGACTTTTTCACTGGACATAAAATGTCATCCAAAGGAAAACATGCTATATGGGTCATTATAGATTGTCTTATAATGACATATCACTTCAATGAAATTTGTGAAGAATTCTCAATTTATTAGCAAGAACATATAAATATATATCAAAGTGGTGAAAATGATTCAAGAAGTACCACTATCTATTGTATCCCATTGAGATCTAAAATTCACCTCGATGTTTTGGAAAAGTGACCATCATGCTCTAAGGAATGAATTGAAATTAGTATGAACTATTATCCAAAAACTGATGGCCAATCTGAGAGAACTATTCAGAAACTGGTAGACATGTTGACAGCATGTTCTATTAACATCATAGTGGGATGAGACCACGATATTACACTGGTTGGATTCTCCTACAACTACAATTTCCACTCCAGTATCTAAATGGAACCCTATAATTAACATTATGGGAAAAGGTGTAGAACACCGACGTTTTGGGATGGATTTGTTGAACGTAATCTTCTAGGACCTGAAATGGTTGAATAAATGGGGGGGAACATGATAACAATTCAGTAACACGTCAACACATCCATAAGTTGACAAAATATCTATGTTGAAAATCTTTAATGAGACCGTGAGTTTAATGATTGAGACATGGAATTCCTTGATATATCTCTATGATAAATGGTCATGATATTTGGGGAAAAAAGAAAGGTAAGACCCTTTTACATCGGCCCCTATCGCGATTTTTGATCATTTCATAGTTGTGGCCTATCGAATAGAACGTCCACCTACCACGTCTAATGAACATGATATCTTCCATGTATCCATTTTAATGAAATACATACCAGATTCTTCAGATGTAATTTCTTCAAATGTATCATAGTTGGAAAATGATGTTTTTACGAGGAGAAATTAGTTATGATCTTAGCTAATAGAGATAATTTTCAATGTAACAAGACAACTCACCTTACCAATGTACATTTGCAGATCCATTAGTTCGAAGAGGAGACACGAGAACTGCCAGATTAGATGAAGGAAATATACCAACACATGTTTTCATCATAGAATGTAAAAATAAATTTTGAGGGAGAAATTTAATAAGGGGGAATAATGTAATGACCCAATGTTTAATCAATAGAAATTTCCATCTTGTAATTATGTCATATAGTATATTATCATAAAATCACAACACAATTCCACATAATTATTAAATGAACTATTAAAAACTATGGAATATTTAAATCTAATTTGGCCACTTATGTGACTTGAATTTAAAAAATATGACATATATGGTTGTGATCAATAAGATCTTTGAAATCTGATCGGAAAAACATAATTTTTTCTGAATAGTAAATTAACATTATGAATAGTAATGTAACCCTTATGAATATTAATATAATCCTTATGAATAGTAAATTATCTTGGTAAATAGTAACTGTACCAATGAATGTATAAATAAAAATTTTCAATCTTATATGTGATAATATGAAAGCATTGGTATTTTTGGTAAGTCATAAATATTTATTTACAATTTTATGATTAATTTAGTAAATTAATTGAAAATTTACATTCATAATATTTATTCATAAAATTATATTTTGACGCATTATGATTATAATATAAATATATGTGACCTTAATTAATTATTCAATGTTTTTTAAAAAGTATGATTAATTTTTAATTTTTTAATTTTCATGTAAATTATGATTTTAATTCAAATAAATAAATTTATCATATCTGAAAAATATAATTTCATAAAAAGGATTTCATTTTTGTATTATACACATTGATAAATGGTTAGGGTAAATTTTTTGTATTTTTATGAAATACTTGAATTCGTGGTGAATAGTGAAATTTGATAATTTTGAAAATATGCTAAATAATGAATTTATACAACATTCATGAGTGATAGACAATGTAAATGTCCATTGTTTCAAACTCAAATGTACTAATTATAGTTTTTTATAAGAATCAATACAATTTCTTTTCTTCATATGAATAATAAACTAATGAATAAAATATTAAGAAAACACCCCTCTCTTCCACTATAAAAACCAACCCACACCACCTCTTCTCCTCACACATCTCAAGACTTGTCCATTGAAAAATTCCAACTCAAATATCTCCCTAATACCTTCTACCACATCTATATGATTTTGGTATTATCCAAATACCATTAAAACCAATACCATAAGGAGGCTCTCAAGAAGAAGGAATCAAGAGGTAAACCCTTCTTTCATTTTCATTCAATTTATTTTTATGTTTTTTATATTCTATTCTATACTCAAATATCCTCCTACAAATTGTGTGATAATTATAGTACATTTGATGTATTTTAATAATTTATGTTAAAAAAATAATTCATCATCATCTCTCTTTTCCTCTCTTTTTATACTATAAATGGAAACACCATCCGATATGGGTTAATTTATCACATTCAACATAGATAGATATTCGATTTATATAATAGTATTCATTTTTGTTCAGGAAACCATTATTTTGGTTGAAACCAATTATTATGTATGTATTATATTCTATGTAATTTCTATATCATTTTGTACAAATGGTTTTAATTTAGAAAACAAAATGAGTTTTTTTTTATTGAAAACCCACCAATTAACCAAAATTGTTATCAATAATGTTTTATAGAGTGATTTATCCTCACTCAAAATAAACAAATTAATTTTATAAACATTTTATATTGTGGATATTCAATAATAACATATTATTTAAATTTAGTAAAACCATACTCAAATAACATGATTATATATACATGTATAAAAGTAATCCGCTTATCAAATCCATGGAAACAAATGCTCTCAAACAATGAAACTGGACCACTTAATCCCTCAAAAAGAAGATGAATGAACATTATAATGTTATAATAAATATATTAAATATATAATTTGTTTTATAATAATTTGTTATTGAATCTAATTTGATTATATAGGACATTAAGATCATGTGAAGAACGCATTTAAACTTAAGGAAAGGGGTTCTACCTAAACTTCTATTATTCCTTTAGGTTTCTCTATCATTCTTTTTACCAAAATTAAGTTATATTTTCATTTTATTTATATCTTATAACATTTTTTAATATATAAAAAACTCATGTATCAAGATCCATTCATCATTTTATTTTGGGTATATACATACTTTTATGTGGTTCCCTTCCTAATTCATCCCGATAATAAAGACTGTTTTATGGGAACCTCTCGAATTCATACCCAATTTCAAGTGTTGTATATCATATTTTAAAGCCAACATTGATTTTATGAAATCAGTATTTTTTATGAAAACCTTATCATTTCTCATCAGGTTTTATATAATATATGATTCCCTTTTCTATTCTCTTTTGTATTTTACTTAAAATCACACTAAAATTTTTTAATGCTAATTTTTTTTAAATATTCTTATTACAAGTTATAACATCTATTTGAAAAAAAAATTCATGATTGATGCCTGCCTTCAATATGAATTTCAATTAATTTTTTTATTACATTCTTTAATGGACACTTTTATGATATACCAATTTATTATACATTATGATATGATTATTATACACGTTTCATTCCATGAGTACCCATATGTTTATGTATGATTGAATATGTTTAGTTTTTCATGTGGAAAATATATTCATGAACATATTAATATGGTTTCACAGACATAGTGCTCCAATCAATTGGGTAAATCTTAGTCTCTTGAGACGATAAGTGCAACAATCTTGGTGGGTATCAATAACTCTTGCTCCATGTGAAATGGGTTTTATGGTTAACCTTAACTTGTTCTCCTTTCTTTGCAACGAGATTGGATCGTGCTAAATTCATATTATATGTTTCTACCACATTACAATGACTCAGTGTTCATATGATCCTATATTTTATATGTTTTGATTCCTTATATTCAATCGTGTTCATTTTCTTTTTATATCATTGTGTCATTTCTTCTAACCCAAGGGAAATGATTTATTCTTATGATTATTAACATAGTTAGTGGTCAAGATCATCCATTTATTTATAGTATCCCTAGGTTATCCTATAATGTTATTTGAGAAAGATGGATGTTAGGAGCTCAATATGAAAATTAAATAAAATTTTCATTTATGATGATTAATTATGTAACTATTCATCAAAGACACTAGATTTAATGATCCTTGGTTTTTAATTTAATTTTTATTTCTGCTTATAATCATGTAATTTTATGTGTGAATGGATAGGGTCAATAGAGTAAGTATCATATGATGGCCTATTTTTTTAGAGATGAGGAATAGAGAACATTTGTAAGGAAAATTTTGGATCATACTAAGTATAAGAAAACATACATAAATTTTGGTTAGTATAGAGTATGTGGTTTATCATGAAAATACATCATTTTCTAGAAACTACATGTTGATGTGGTATTGGTACAAATGTACCTAGGAGTAAAAAATCTGGAATTGTGTTTCAGGCCTGACTTGGGGTAACCCTGTACTTGAAAATGGTCCTTTCCGCGCACCTAGTTTGACAATCCTAGGTGTATGAGTTGGTAAATTCATAAACTCATTGTGTACTATTATAAAGGGAACAAAGGAAATATTCCATAAGAATATAACTTACGAAATATATCAAGGATAACCTTAATTCAAACCTATGTAATCAGAATTAGTTTATTATTTTTCTTTAAATGTTTTCCCATTTTTGTTCAATGATTCCTTTTATGATTATTTGCTATGAATTCACGCCCCATAGTTGAACTTTTATTTCTTAGTTAATGGAATGAAATATAATAACACATTACAAAAATCAATGCGATGGGGAATGTGAAGGTTTTCCTCATGATATGCCAAACATGATGGGAACATATTCTCAAAACATCATGATAGTACACGCAAAGATGGATCATGTTATGAGTAATAGCTTGAATCATATATCATTCCATTATCCTACAAGGAATGATAAATTTGTCATCAAAAACATCATGTGGAAATGCCTCCCATGTTGAGCGGATCTTCTGATCCCCTCCTTATGGAGTAGTGGATTAACTACCTTGAAAAAAAATTCTCTATCCTCCAGTGTTTCATAGAAGAGATTTCAATGTTGTCGGTCTATCTTTACCTGGGGGAGATGATTAGTGGTGGACACTAATCAAGAATATGATGTCTTGAATGGAAATTGATTCCAGGGATTGGGAGGAATCCAAGAATTTTTTTCGATTAATATTTTCCCTGAACCCTCCATCTCAAGATTGAAAGAGAGTTCCTTAGTCTTACGTAGATGTGGGATGATTCTATCGGGGGATATAAGGTCAATGATTTTAGGAATGGAAGATATGATTTTGGAATTGTTATAAACATTAAATGCAAGGTGGGTCACTAATTTAGTAGACTAAAGCTGATTCAACGAAATGCATTGGCAATTCAATGCTTTGATAGTTATGAAGATATTTTTTAGTGTTCCCTCAAGGTTGAAATGGAGATCAAACACTCCCAAGGGCATCATCAGCATAGTTGAAAAAAGTTTGATATAGAGTCCAATATAGAAGGATCATCAAATAAATCCCATGATGGAATGTACATTGAACAAGCCATCTGTAAAATTTTTGGGATGAAACATCATGGGAACTGTCTAAATGGAATTATGAATTCAATTCAAATGTGGAAGAATGGGAAATAATGATTAGAAATTCCAGAAGAAAAATGAATAATCCCACTAACGTGGAAGAAGAAAGGAAGGTATAGATCAACAATCTTCATGTAGTGAATTTTTAAAACTATAAGAAAATTGGAATTAAGCAAACAATATCCCTAACAAAATGGTTTTCAGAGGCAACCAACAACAACCCCCTAGGAAACAAGGAGGGACTTATACTATCACTACATCTACGGTGGATCCAGACAACGATGTGGTGAAAGGTATTCTATTTATTCACTCAATAATAGATTACATGTAATTTGAATTTGGTTATACACATTATTTAATATCTTTCATGATTAATAAAACTACTCAAACACCATCTCAAATTTCTGTGGTTGAGTTATCTGTGAGAATATAGAAGAGGAAAATTATTATGTTCATGGTTTATAAATCATCCTTGGTAAATTTTGGTGGACTAAACCTCCCAAAAAAATTGGTCATACTTTCTCTTGTCGAGTTCAATGATATTTTGTGAATGGATTTGTTATCTTTATACAAATCCAACATTAACTATCCGGAAAGGGAGATCACTTGTCATATTTCCATGTATCCTCTATTCCTATAAAATTTTATGTTGTAAGTTGAATGTCCTACATAATCATCATCCCATGTGTGAATAATGTTTCCTTTTGAGTAAGCGTATATTTCACCAATGATTGTGACAAAGGAGATGATAATTCTCAAAGATATTTCTATAATTAGGCATTACATAGATGTATTCAAAAAATAATATCCAAGTCTTTTTCCTAGTCGAGAGGTTGAAATATCAATTGAACATCTTCTTAAATCCATACCTATATAAAATACACCTTATAGAATGGAAATTGTTGATCTATAAGAGCTAAGGAAGCAGTTATAAGAGAATCTGCAGAATGTTTTTATACACCGGAGTTCTTTACCATGTGGTGCGGTAGTCCTCTTCATTAAGAATAAGGTTGTATCAATGTACATGTACATCAATTATTGTGAACATAATAAGATCATGATCAAGAACAAGTATCACCTTCCATCGATAGATGAATTTTTAGATCATCTTTGTTGGGATAGTTATTTCTCTAAGGTGGACCTTTTGTAGGGATATCACTAATTAATATTGAGGAAGAAAGATATTCTCAATATTTCCTTTATAATGAAGTCTATAAACTCTATGTTCATAGTGATTCGTTTTGACTCACTAGTTATCTTGAAATGTTCACGGATTTAATGAATAGTGTCTTCTAGGACTACCTAGAGAAATATCTGGTAGGCTTTATTAAGGACATTCTGATATATTCCAAGATAAATAAAGAACATGAGGACCAATTGAATATTGTGATGATGAAATTAAGAAGGGAAAAACATTATTAAAACTATAGTAAACAAGATTTCTGAATGACATATGTATCATTCTTTGGGATGGTTATCACTGGAATAGGAATATATATGGACTTTTCCAAGATATAGGCAATCAATGAGTGGAAAAGGCCAAAATTTGTAATGGATATCCACAGAATTCTATGTCTAGTTCAGTGTGATCAGCAATTTTTGAATAGATTCACACATTATTCAATCACAATGACCTTGCTGACATGAAACATAATGATTTTCTTTTTTACTCATGAATGTGAGGAAATCTCTAAGGATATCAAAAAGATGTTTATCACTACACAACTACTCACACTCCCAATGAATCGATAAATCTTTATGGTTTATATTGATTCTTTAAATAATGGATTAGGCTTTGTGATGATTCAAAATGATAAATTGATAGCCTACATCTCATGGTAACTGAAAATCCATGAAGAAAATTATCTTAGGCATGATATGGAGTTAGAAATAATGATATTTCCATTGAAAATATGGTTATATTAACTCTTTAGGGTGATGTGTGAGATATATACTGATCACAAGAGTCTCAAATATATATTCACATAGAAACAGTACGGTAAAAAAGGTATTTAGCGGCGGTTTTTTTCCATTTCACGGCAGTTTAAACCGCTGCTAAATCGATTGGCGGCGGTTTTGAAAAACCACCGCGAAATCGTGCGTTGGGAAACTATTCGCGGCGGTTTTCAAAACAGTCGCAGAACGTTTCGCGGTGGTTTTTTTGCGGCGTTTTTTTTATTTTTTTATTTTTTTTATTTTTTTAATATTTAATTTTATATATTTATTTATAGATTAATTAATTAACTAATTAATTAAATATTTATTTATTTATTTATTTTTTTATTTATTTTTTTATTTATCTAATTATTTATTTATTTATTTATTTATTTATTTTTCGTATTTATTTATATTATTTATTTATTTTATTTAGTATTTATTTTATTTATTTATTTATTTATTTATTTATTTATTTATTTATTTATTTATTTATTTATCGTATTTATTTATATTATTTATTTTATTTATTTATTTTGTTTCGTATTTATTTTATTTTATTTTTTATTTATTTTTTTTATTTTTTTTATATATTTTTTTTATTTTATTTCGTATTTATTTTATTTATTTATTTTATTCCGTATGTATTTTATTTATTTGTTTTATTTATTTATTTTATTTCGTATTTATTTCGTATTTATTTTATTTATTTATTTATTTTATTTCGTATTTATTTTATTTACTTTATTTATCCATGCATGCACATCCCATGCACATGCACATGCACATGCATGCCCATGCAATATAAATAAATTATGTGTTTGGTGAGATTTGGACCCCTAACCTCTTGCATATTTTTCAAAGACTTTACAACTCCAGTAAGCTCGTCATGTGGTTAATAAAAAGAATTTAATATACTTATATATATTAATTTAAAAAACAAATAATACATAAATAATAGATATAAATATAAAAATAAAAATAAATAATAAATAAATATAAATAATAAATAAATACAAATAATAAATAATAAATAATAAATAATAAATACTAAATAATAAATAATAAATAATAAATAATAAATAATAAATAATAAATAATAAATAATAACTAATAAATAATAAATAATAAATAATAAATAATAAATAAACATAAATAATTAATAAATATAAATAATAAATTGTAAATAATAAATAATAAATAATAAATAATAGATAATAGATAATACATAATAAATAATAAATAATAAATAATAAATAATAGAAAATAAATAATAAATAATAAATAATAAATAATAAATAATAAATAAATATAAATATAAATAATAAATAATAAATAATAAATAAATATAAATAGTAAATAATAAATAAATATAAATGTTAAATATTAAATAATAAATAAATATAAATAATAAATAAATATAAATAATAAATAATAAATAATAAATAATAAATAAACATAAATAATTAATAAAAATAAATCATAAATAGTAAATAATAAATAATAAATAGTAAATAGTAAATAGTAAATAGTGAATAATAAATAAATATAAATAATAAATAGAAAATAATAAATAATAAATAAATATAAATAATAAATAATAAATATAAATATAAATAATAAATAATAAATAAATATAAATAATAAATAATAAATAAATATAAATATAAATAATAAATAATAAATAATAAATAAATATAAATAAGAAATAAATAAAAATAATAACTAATAACTATTAAATAATAAATAATAACTAAATAATAAATATAAATAATAAATAATAAATAATAAATAATAAATAATAAATAATAAATAATAAATAATAAATAATAAGTAATAAATAATAAATATTAAATATTAAATAAGAAATATTAAATAATGAATAATGAATAATTAATATTACATAATAAATAATAAATATAAATAAAAAATAAAAAATAAAAAATAAAAAATAAAAAATAAAAAATAAAAAATAAAAAATAAAAAATAATAAATAATAAATAAATAATAAATATAAATAATAAATAGTAAGAAATAAATAATAAATAAATATAAATAATAAATAATAAATAATAAATAGTGAATAACAAATAATACATAATAAATAATATATATAAATAATAAATAATAAATAATAAATAATAAATAAATATTAAATAATAAATAATAAATAAATATAAATAATAAATAATAAATAATAAATAAATTTAAATATTAAATAATCAATAATAAATAATAAATAAATTTAAATATTAAGTAATTAATAAATAATAAATAATAAATAAATATTAATATTATTTAACAATTAATAATTAAAAATAAATAAATAATAAATAATAAATAATAAGTAATAAATAAATATAAATCATAAATCATAAATAAATATAAATAATAATTAAATATAAATAATAAATATAAATAATAAATAATAAATTAATAATAAATAATAAATATATATAAATAATAAATAATAAATATATATAAATAATAAAAAATAAATAAATATAAATAATAAATAATAAATAAATATAAATAATAAATAATAAATAATAAATAACCAGTTACAAAGAAGAGATAATAAATAAATTAAAGTATATTATAAATAATTAAAAATAAAGGAAACACATGAAAAAGCATGAAAAGACCTGATAAGGGATGAAAAATCATGAAAACGCATGAAAAATGATGGAGAAGCATATGAAGAATGAGACATTAGAAAGAATGAGAACGCATGAAAACTCATGACAACTCTGGAAAACTTCTTAATAATTCAACATAAACATCATAATAACTCACAAAAAACCATGGATAAAGATAACAAGTCATGGAAACACAAATAAATAGTAATAAATGGAGCAACCGTTAAAACTCGTCAAAACGGTCATAAAGAGACAAAAACATTGGACTCACATTAACGAAGATAACTTATGATCCGAGAGTCTATTTTAGATCCGCGACCTGTCAAATCAAAGATCCTGAAACAATCTTCGACCTGAAAGGTGAATGTTTCTGAATGGACAGGCGGATCGGAAGTTATGACCATTTAAAAAACATCTGACGGGGAACGGGTGCTAGAAACGGGGAATTAAAAAACATAACAAACCGGATACCTACTAATAAGGCCATAACATATGATCTAGGAGTGAATATGGGCACCGCGACCAGTCAAACTGAAGCTCATGGAACGAGCTATGATCTGGCAGGTGGAGGAGGATGAACTGACACGCGGATCGAATGTTAGGTCCGTTTGAAGACAAGTTCGACGGGACACCGGTGACGGAAATGGGGTTTTGGAGGCCTTCAGTGGGGTTTTCAGGTCGAAAAACATGACAGAAGCCTTCTTCTGTCAAATTGGTGTGTATCTCTCTTTGCTTGCTTCGATTTGATATGTGGTATAGCCCAAACGGACTCCCGGAGCGAAAGTTATGGCCGTTTGAAGTTGGAGAAATTTTTTCAACTTTCATATAACACTAATATATTGCGAACCTTAGACCGTCTCACAGTTTTGATTATATGTGCCTCCAGATCTCTTTATGAGCTTCGATTCGACTGGTCGTGGCGCTTCAATGGATGCCCGAATCAAAAGTTATGGTCGTTTTAGTGATTTCGGGGTTTCTCGTGTTTTTTTATTTTTTCATTTCATTTCGCGGCGGTTTTACCGAAACCGCCGCTATTTCGCGGCATTTTTAAAAAACCGCCTCTAATCCTCGAATAAAATTAAAAAAATATAAATAAATTGGCATTTCGCGGCTGTTTTTTCAAGGCGGTTTCTAAACTGCCGCGAAATGACGGCCCGAAACGCGTTTAGCGGCGGTTTTAAAAACCGCTGCTAAATGGCAGTTTTCTTGTAGTGAAAGAGCTTAATATGTTCCATAAAATATGTTTTTATCTCATCATGTTTTATTAATTGTAGATCGAATAACATATTGATAGGGAAAATAAGGTGTTTGCTGATCTATGTAAAAAAATCATTCATATTTATCAATGATTAGAATTAAAAAGAGTCCAATGTTCTTATATTTATATAGGATAGAAACAAGAATCATCATGGGGGGAACATTATCAATCCTTTTTCAAATGATTGCTTAACCATCGCTCATGGATAAAATAATGTATGCTCAATGAATTGAGGAGGAAATGCAGAAACTGCTGGAAGCTATCAAAAAAAGGAAATCATCTCAGTTCAATATTTACAAGAATGGAGTGGAATGATTCATGTCACACTTATATGTACCGTCTACTCTGGAGTTAAATATGGAGCATTTTAATTATTCACATATCTCAACCTTCTCTATTCACCCATGGAGCACAAAGATGTATCATGATCACTTAAAAATTAATTTGTGTGAAAATGTGAAGAATGAGATTATTGAGTATAAATAAAAGTTCCTCGTATGTCAGTAAGAGAATTCTGAAAGGAAAAAGTATAAGGGGATGATGAAAACAATACCCTTACCAACATTAATTGGTATAATATCATCATGGACTTTGTAACTGGAAATCCAATGACATAAAGGAGAATCAATGTTATATGGGTCATTGTGGATCGCCTACTAACACAACTCACTTAGTCACAATTTGAGAGGACATGTAATTAGATAAAAATTCATGGATATATATAATAATTGATAAGGATATAAGGATTAATACTATCTATTATATATTATAGAGATCTTAGATTCACCTCGAAGATCACTAAAATAATCCAACATTATCTAAGCACTGAAAATTAATTCATTACTGCCTATTGATAGAGAAAATATTTTCCATAAATATACATTAAATTTAACTGTTTAAAATTCCACTCCTTTGTTACTTTATGATAAATTTCCACATTTTATGATATTGGTGGTATTTTTAGATAATTGTAAAACTGGATTATTTTGTATTTTTAACAGTTTTAAATTATTTATTTATTATGTTCATATCATTATCTTTATTAATCCAATATGTGAAATTATTTATTTATTGGATTCTTTAGATATGGGGATTTATTTCATCCTTATTGACCAAAAGATGAATCGACCATATGGAAGCTCCAAAGTCGTTCTCAAATTGCACCATAAAAACTTTTTACAGATCTATAACTATTTAGATGTTGGGTTCCTAACTCGTTCATGGTGGCCACGATTAATGTTAAATGTAGTGGGTGTACCTGAAAGGAGTCCCTGACCATCTTTCATGATGTCTTGGATGTGTTAATATTATTTTTTCATGGTAATTTTGGCATTATAATAAAGTGGTTTTAAATTTACATATTTTGACTAGAAAAAATAAAATTTCAGTGTAAAACAAGAATAAGTATCGGAATACAAGCCTAATACGCTAAATATTTGATGATAGATAGCCAAAATATTCACAAACAACAATCATGAATGTTCAAACATGTTAAGAGGTAATTTATTGGATTTGCAACAATTCATCTTTTAGAGGAAAATTTATGCCTATATAAGAAGGATTGGTCATCCCTCTCATAGCTTCCCATTTTCCATCCCATTCCATAAAGGCACCAAGGAGGAGATCTCCACTGAGCGAGGCTAAGAATAAATCTTCCCATCATATTCATAATTTATTTGAATTATTTATTTCTTTAGTTTTCAATTGTAATTTTGATTTTAGAAAATTCATGCATTGTTTTATTTCTATGTCCACCATTCCACCCACTATTATTCTTCTCATCTTACCGTCATGAACTAAAATACACATGATCATGATTAACTGACCCGAGGGATATCCCATGGGAGTAATCATGTTCCTAAAACGAAGACCATGTTTTTAAAATTATTTGATTTAATTATAATAAAAATTTATATTGGATGTAATCCTCATAGTGGTTGTTAAAAGTTTAACATCTTAATCTACAACCATTTACCCTCGATTGAGTAGGTGAATGGAGGTGTGATTGGCGATCCCTAAGTCAAATTTTCATTCATAATTTGAGTGGAATATGTTGTGAACACTTATGATGGAGTGTTTTCCCTAAGAATATTTGAATCTGGTCTACGAAGGTACTCTGTGAATGTTCTCTCAGGATAACATTCATTCATCACTAATTCCATTATGTTTATTATTTAACATTAATTATAATTTATTTTTTCATTTCATTTATTTTCATAAATTCTATTTCATTATTATAAATAAAAAAATTAATTAGATTACATGCCTTTTTTATGTGAGAGAACAATTGAGAATGCTCCTCAAATGAGACGACCCTGGTTTGCCTCTATATTGCACTAGGAAAACATAAAAATATGCTTTTAACCTTTCATACTATAGGTATGCATCAAAACTAGATTCATTTCCAGGGAGCTAATCAGTTGTTTTATTTACTTTTTATATTTCCACATTTTATATAGTTTTCATTTTTTGTGAAAAAATAAAAAAACCTCATCCATGATGTTTTCAAGTGATCATCCTTTCAATACATGGAGATATTACTCAAATGTGTAGGAAAAGGAAACAGAATACACTGAGTAGGTCATCCAAATAAGGTCTAATGCTCTTATAATTATGGTCATTCTTAAGAAAATAGGGATAAAAACATGGATCTCACTTGATGATTTAATGACCATGGCCGATGATCTCTGAAGAAACATACAAATATTGAAGGACAAGAGGAAAGTTATATTGGTTTTTGTTGAGCCCTCTGGAAGATTGTTGATTTCATGTCTATGTTTGATGTTTTAATAATCACAAATCATCACAATACCATTAATGCTTAATCTAGTTTGATTTCTAATAAACATAACTCCAATCTGTTAATGAATCAGTTATCATGTTTTTGTCTATGCTTATTGACTTACAAAGTATGTTGGAAGTCTTCTGGATTCAACAGACATCGGAAGCACTGATCCAATATCAAAGGACAACGGTCACACTGATCAGATGACTCACCGATGTTGACCAATCAGACTCACCGATCCATCAGACTCACCGATCCATCAGACTCACCGATCCATCAGACTCACCGATCCATCAGACTCACCGATCCATCAGACTCACCGATCCATCAGACTCACCGATCCATCAGACGCACCGATCCATCAGACTCACCGATCCATCAGACTCACCGATCCATCAGACTCACCGATCCATCAGACTCACCGATCCATCAGACTCACCGATCCATCAGACTCACTGATCCATCATACTCACAGATCCATCAGACTCACCGATCCATCAGACTCACCGATCCATCAGACTCACCGATCCATCAGACTCGCCGATCCATCAGACTCACCGATCCATCAGACTCACCGATCCATCAGACTCACCGATCCATCAGACTCACCGATCCATCAGACTCCCCGATCCATCAGACTCACCGATCCATCAGACTCACCGATCCATCAGACTCACCGATCCATCAGAGTCACCGATGCAAATGACTCACCGATCAGATGACAGACCGATGTTGATCTATCTGAGTAACTGATCATTACTCTAATGCTGATGACCTACCGATCACTTGAACAGTCATAAACAACTGTTTGAATTTCTTTATCTTTATCTTTATTTATTCTAACCAACGGTCATATTAGTTATATTTTAATACCCTGACAATTAATTAATAAAGGTTGTCGGATGTCAGGAAACCGTACCTCGTACCTGCGGAAAGGAAACCTTTTCTGTCCTACGGAGCACGTGACATAAATACAAGAAGACGTTGCTGAAGAAATAGAATAATAACAGAGACAACAAGGAGACAACACACACAGAGACAAGGAAGACATACGAAATACTCAAGAAGAGCTCTGTCCATACAAGAAGAACCAAGCAAGACAGAATCAAATATACAATCAAGCCTACTCAAGAAGAGTTTTGTGCATACAAAAGAATATCGAAGAGCTTCATCGACTACATCTCACTGCCTGTGAACCTGAAGCTTACGACACTCTGCTTCTCAAACAAAATCGAGAAGAGGACTCAGAATCACTTCTGATTAATTCCAAAACGAGGCCAGTGCTACACTGAAATCACTAGAGCCATTTCTAAACTCTACATCTCTGCTCTGTGATTTATTTATTCTACTTTTCGAGAATTTTGTGTTATCTGCCATATTAAACACACACACTGACTCCTGCACTTTTACTGGAGGATCTGTAAATCCTCAGCAAACCTTTTTACACTTCACTTCCCACTGTGGATAGTGGTAGAGGTCTTGTGACCTGGACAGCTGGCTGCTGTTGTTTGTTTTCCCACGTAGAACTGTGGTAGAGGTCTTGTGACCTGGACAGTGTGTTCACTGTTGTTAACCCCGATCCAGGGTGTGGATCATTTTATATAAACTTTTGAGAGGACTAAGTCTTGGCTTGAGACTGAACCTCTTGGTTAATTCTCTGTGTTTGTAGTTATACTCTATATCCATACTATACATATTTATTTCATATTCTGCTTCTATTACTTTGAAATATAATCTATCTTCAAAGCTACTTTGATAGTTAAACTCGCAAGTGATTATATTTATTATAGATCAGTAAGTTAGTTTCAAAGGTTAATTTAATCATATGATTAAGTTAACTGAGAATTAATCAATCTTTGAGAAATTAATTGAACCTTTATAATCTGTATAAATTCACTACAGTTTAATCTGTTTTTGAAATAGGGGGATTTTATTAGAAATTGTTTTTAACAGAAAATTTTAATTGGAACTCAATTCACCCCCCTCTTGAGTATCCACTCCGACCAACACTTGGTATCAGAGGTTGAAAATACTTTCTAAAATTACTCTTCTTTTGAACTGTGATTTTAGTTGTATTTTAAAGTTCTTAAAATTTCTGTTATATCTAAATTTTTATCTCTTTAAAATTTTCTTATCATGGATAATAGACTTGAGGGTGCTGCTACTAACCGGCCACCTTTCTTCAATGGAACTAATTATGCTCAGTGGAAATTGAAAATGAAAATTCATCTAGAAATCATAGGTTTTGATATTTGGACTGCTATTGAAGCTGAATACAAAATTCCCACTACTGCTAGATCTACTTGGGATGAACCTACAAAGACTGCTTACAATAACAATTGTAAAGCTATGAATTCTCTGTACTGTGTTCTAGGAGATGAAGAATTTAATAGAATTTCTGCATGTAAAACTGCATATGAAATTTGGGATACCTTAGCTGTATCTCATGAAGGAAAAACTAATGTTAAGGAGATGAGATTGAATACCTATACTATTAAGTATGATAATTTTAAGATGAAGCCTGATGAACCCATTTCTGATATGTATCGCAGGTTCAATGAAATTGTCAACACAATGACTTCTCTGGGAATGGATGTTCCAGCAAAGGAGAAAATTATGAGAATTTGGGATGTCTACCTGATAGATGGAGAGGAACCTCTGTCTCCATTAGAGAATCATGTGACATTGCTGCTCTACCTGTTAAGGAATTAATTGGTAAGCTGATGATGTATGAAGAAGAGATTAAAGTAAATAAAGAAGAAGATGATGAACCTAAAAGGAAGTCTATTTCCTTCAAGACTACAATCTCAAAGAATAAGGATAAGGAAAAGCTTCAAGTTGTCAATGAAAGTTCAAGCAGTGAGGAAAGTGAGAATGATTCTGACAGTGATGATGAGATGGCTCAAATAGCCAGGAGATTCAAAAAGTTTTATAGGAAAAAGAAATTCTTTAGGAAACCAAATTACAAGGGAAAGTATGACCAACAAGGCAAATGGAAAAAGGATTGGAAGAAGGCTGATAGAACTGATGAAGTTGTCTGTTATGAGTGCAAAAGAAAAGGACACATTAAAGCTGACTGTCCAAAGCTGAAGTATAAAAGGAAATATGAATACAAGGATAACAAATACAAGAAAGCCATGAAGGCTACTTGGAGTGCTTCAGAAGACATCACAAGTGAAATTGAATCTTCAGACTCTGAAAAGAATCGGGCCAACATGTGTTTCATGACAAACACTTCTGAGGTAACATCAGAGACTCCTGCTTTTAATTCATACTATTCTGAAGAAGATTCTGACTCAGAAAACATGTCAAAATCTGAATTGTTTGAATACTGTGACATGTTAGAAGAAACATGTAATGAGCTTAAAGATAAATATGAAGGTCTAAAGAAACTGTATTCTTTAAGTGTTAAGCATAAATCTGATCTTGATATAGAAAAGGAAAAGAATGCTCAACTACTTAAGGAAAATACAGAACTGAAACTGTCAAATGAGCAACTCAATAATGACTTAGAGAAGTTCACCAATGGTAAAAATACTCTAACACAAATTCTAGGAAAGCATGTAGCACCTAAATATACTACTGGTATAGGATACCAACCTGGACAAAGGAAAATTGCCAAAACAAGATTCATTTCTAAATCTGGACAGAATGAAGGAAATTCTGGAACTTCTTATGCTTCAACCAGTTATATACATAGCTATGGATCTAATAAAGTTTATCTTTCAAAGCATGTCAATTCTACAAATTATATGAGACCCATTAGACAAATATGGGTACCTAAAGTGTTATTGGATAACCTGTCTGGACCCAAGAAGATCTGGGTACCAAAATCATCTTCCATCTAAATCTGTTTTGTAGGAGACCTTCCTGAAGAGCTATCACAAAAAGATATGGTACTTAGATAGTGGATGTTCAAGGCATATGTCAGGAGACTTTTCATGTTTCAAGAGCTTAGTAAAAGTTGATGGAGGCTTTGTCACTTTTGGTGATAATTCAAAAGGGAAAATCATCGGCCTAGGCCAGATTGGTAACACTGATTCAATTTTGATTTCTAATGTTTTATTTGTTGATGGCCTTAAATACAATTTATTAAGTATTTCTCAGTTGTGTGATGATGGTTTTCATTTTAAATTTAAAAATGATTCTTGCAAAGTTTTTGATTCTAATAATGTTTTGGTATTTTCTGCCTTAAGAAATGAAAATGTATATGCTGTTAATCTGAATTCTTTAGCTAAACAGAACATTCCTTGTTTAAATGCTTTTCATAAAGAGTCTTCGCTTTGGAACAGAAGATTAGGACACTGCAATGTGAACTCACTTAGAAAACTTTCTAGGAAGAACTTAGTTAGAGACTTACCCAAACTTGAATTTCTAGCAGACAAAGTTTGTAATCCCTGTCAAAAGGGAAAGCAACATAAAGTTTCTTTTAAATCAAAGAAAGAAGTCTCGACTTCTCAACCACTTGAATTGGTTCACATGGATTTGTTTGGACCATCAAGAGTTTCTAGTCTAAATGGGAAGCATTATGTCTATGTTCTTGTAGATGACTTTTCTAGATAAACTTGGGTATACTTTCTAGCTCACAAAAGTGAAGCTTGTTCTTACTTTGTTAAATATTCCAAGTATGTAGAGAAACTTAGTGGACTTAAGATTAAGACCATGAGATGTGATCATGGTCGTGAGTTTGAAAATCATGAGTTTGATTCTTACTGCTCACATAATGGCTATAGTAACAATTTCTCTGCCCCTAGGACACCCCAACAAAATGGTGTAGTAGAAAGGAGAAACCGAACCCTTCAAGAAATAGCTAGAACCATGCTCAATGAATATGAACTACCTATTTACTTTTGGGCTGAAGCTATAAATACAGCTTGTTATGTCATTAATAGAGTCTTGATGAGACCAGTTCTTAAGAGGACTCCCTATGAGTTGTGGAACCATATGAAACCCAAGGTTAACTACTTCAAAGTTTTTGGCTGCAAAGTCTTCATTCTCAATACTAAAGACAATCTTGACAAATTTGCATCCAAGAGTGATGAAGGAATTTTCCTAGGTTACTCTATCACTAGTAAAGCCTATAGAGTTTTCAATAAAAGAACCAAATGTGTGGAAGAATCTGTTCACATCAAGTTTGATGAAACTGATCCACATGAGCCTAAAACCTCTCTTGAGAATCTTGAAGAAGATTTGTCTATTCTGGACCTTAATGATAAATCTAAAGAGCCTGTTATAAAAGCATCCAGTTCTGGACATTCTCCAGAACCTGCTTCTGTTGAACCTCAATCTGTAGATGAATCTGAAATTTATAGCCCTATCTTTTCAAGACCATCTAGGACTCTAAATAACCATCCTTTAGATGCTGTTGTAGGGAATCTTGATAGAGGAACACAGACTAGAGCTTCTCTAAGAAATCAGGTTGAACATCAAGCTTTTCTTTCACAGTTAGAACCTAAAGATATCAATGATGCTATCAATGATGAATTTTGGGTAATGGCTATGCAAGAAGAACTAAATCAGATTGAAAGAAACAAAGTCTGGAAATTAGTAGAAAGACCTAAGGACACTTTGACCATAGGCACAAAATGGGTGTTTAGAAATAAAGTAGATGAATCTGGAAATATAGTTAGAAATAAATCTAGGCTAGTTGCACAAGGTTACAATCAAGAAGAAGGTATAGACTATGAGGAAACCTTTGCACCTGTAGCCAGATTAGAAGCTATTACAATCTTACTTGCATATGCATCACATCTGAATTTCAAGTTATATCAAATGGATGTCAAAAGTGCTTTTTTAAATGGTGTTATTATTGAAAATGTTTTTGTAGAACAACCACCTGGTTTTTTAAATCCTCATTTTTCACATCATGTTTTTAAACTTTATAAAGCTTTATATGGTTTAAAACAAGCTCCAAGAGCTTGGTATGAAAGGCTTTCAAACTTTCTTACCTCTAAAGGATTTACAAAAGGAGTAGCTGATCCAACTCTTTTTATAAAAAGGATTTCAAAAGATGTTTTAGTTGTACAAATATATGTTGATGATATTATTTTTGGATCTTCTAAACACTCTTTATGTACTGATTTTTCAAAGGTTATGCAAAATGAATTTGAAATGAGCCTAATGGGAGAGCTTAAGTATTTTCTTGGATTTCAAATCTTTCAAAATAAAGATGGAATTATTTTAAATCAAAGTAAATATACAAAGGATCTTTTAAAACGTTTTGGATTGGATAGTATTAAGGAAAGTAATACACCTATGAGTACTACCTGTAAATTGGATGTTGATGAGACTGGGAAACTAGTTGATCAAACCAATTACAGAGGTATGATTGGAAGCTTACTTTATCATACTGCTAGTCGACCAGATATTATGTTTAGTGTATGTATGTGTGCTAGATTTCAAGCTAATCCTAAAGAATCACACTTACTAGCTGTTAAACGGATTTTTAAGTATCTTAAGTATACTGTAAATTTAGGTTTGTTTTATCCAAAAGGACAATCATTTAATCTAACTAGCTATTCAGATGCTGACTTTGTAGGATGTAAGTTATATAGGAAGAGCACATCTGGAACATGTCATTTGCTTGGAAAATCCCTAGTATCATGGTGTAGTAAGAAACAGAATTTAGTTGCATTGTCTACTGCCGAGGCAGAATACATAGCTGCTGGTGGTTGCTGTGCACAAATTTTGTGGATGAAACACACTTTATTGGATTATGGATTTGATCTTAAACATGTTTCAATTAACTGTGACAACACTAGTGCAATCAACCTATCCAAGAACCCTGTGTCTCACTCTAGAACTAAGCACATTGATGTCAGACATCACTTTCTAAGAGATCATTACCAGAAGCGTGATATTTCTCTAGAATTTGTTAGTTCTGAAAATCAATTAGCTGACATCTTCACAAAGCCCTTATGCTCTGATAGAATGAAATTTATTAAACAAGAGTTGTTTATGATTGATCTGTGAAACTGATCTGTGAAACTGATCTGTGAAACTGATCTGTGAAACTGATCTGTGAAACTGATCTGTGAAACTGATCTGTGAAACTGATATGTGAAACTGATCTGTGAAACTGATCTGTGAAACTGAACTGTGAAACTGATCTGTGAAACCGATCTGTGGAACCGATCTGTCACACTGTTCTGTCAAACCGATCTTTTTTAATTACTTTTTATTAATAAGTAAATTACTTTTTATGGGAACCCTAAATGATAAAATAAATGATACGCGGCTATTTATCTTCCCTAAACCTTTGACCTTTCATTTCCCGCCGAACCTCTCTACATCCCTTCCCCTCTGCTTCGAACCTTCGAACCTTCGAACTCCTGCCTCTCCAAAATCTTCAAATGACTAAGCAAAAGAGACCGAGCAAAGGACCAGATAGCACTGTACCTTCAAAGCGTGCTCGAGGCGAGTCGAGCAGTACCACTCAAAGTTCAGTAAATCCGAACCTGGAAACTCATATTATTGCGGTAGAAAAAGAAGTCAACTCGGCGTGGCTTCTGTCAAGTAAGTCTCTGTTGCTACAAGTTCTTGAATCGCAAGGATGGATAGACTGGTTTTCGGACAACACTCGAATAGATTACCCAATGCTATTACATGAGTTCTACATGATCCTAAAAATCACTCTTGATGGTGTGGAAGCTGCTAGGATGTCGTCTATTGTAAAAGGAAATAAAATATCCTTCTCATCTAAGCAGTGGGCTGAATGTTTAAACGTATCTCATGAAGGTCGATATGAGGACTATGCTGGCAATATTCCTCCAACATCTGATTACTTCTCTTATGAGTTAGCTCTGGAGCTTCTGACAGGAAACCGAGAGTCACGGAGAATCACAGCTTCAGAATTAGATGGTGAAAGCAGACTCCTATTCAAGTTTATTCAGCACCAACTTTGCCCTCGAAGAGGAGATTTTGCTGCTGTAAAGTATCATGATGTTTTCCTGTTTTTTATACTCAAAACCCATGAAAATATTAACCTGTGTAGATATGTGATGGTCCACATAGCTGGTATGTTGAAACCATCCAAGAAAGCCACTGCCTTGTTTTATTCAAAAATGATATCTACTATGCTCAAGAATCTGGAATGTGTTGATGAAGATGATGAAGTTGTTGAAACAGAGCGCACCTTCTGTCTTAACAAAGAGATCTTCAAGAGGATGAAATTAAATTGGAATCCATGGAAGAAGTGCTGGGTTGCAGATGAAGATAAATTGTATAAAGCCTACAATCCAATAGATCATGGCAAGAGGCCAAAGGATTTGAGAGACCCTGGATTAAAACCAGATGAGGAACCAGTTTATTCTGATGATGATGAGCAAGAAGAAGCTGCGACTGCAGAAGGAAGTGTGTCTTCTCCTGATGATAGGACTGATCCAGACACTGCTAGCCCCAAGAAAAGAATAGAATTTGGACCTTCTAGTCCACCCTTAACCCTACCAGAGTCAGAACCTATTCTTGGTGATGAAGAAGATTCTGATACTGAAGAATATCACAGTGAAGCCTCTGAACCGAGTAATAATAAGCAAGATGATGCGGATGACAATCATGATGGTGATGATGATGATGCTGATGATGTTGAAGCTGTTGTTGATAGTGTTAACAGACCGGAGGATGGTCTTGCTGTAGATCAAGTAGAACAACCTCAGTCAGTACCAGAAATCCATATCAGTGGCAAGGATGATTCACCAAAAATCAGTGGAACAGCAAGCTATGAGAAACCAAAATACACCCTGTGTGCTTCTGTTTGGGATGACTACCCTGGTTATGCTGTGTTGGGCTTAGAATATTCTGAAGACGAAGAAGCAATGCCAGAATCTGCTGGAACTGTGAAAAGGAACCTCCCACGAGAAGCAAGGTCTGTTCCTACTGTTGATCCTACCAATAATAATTTCCCTGGTTCAGGAATCTCTCAAGCTGATCTTGATAAGTTTATGTTTGAATTGCTAACTGCTGTGAGAACCATAGTTAGAGAAAAGTTTCTAATGCTCTTACTCAAGTGTCTCTACAAGTTTCTGAAAATTCATTGGAAGCCTTCTCACAGAGAGTATCTAATGCTGTGAAGCCAGACCTAGCCAATACTGGTGATCTTATTGGCAGGCAAATAGCCTTTTTAAATCAGACCTTGAAGGATCTCCAAATTGGCTTAGTTTCTCTATCAAATGAGTTCAGATCAACCATCTCTGGTATGATGGAAGTTTTAAGAAATCTGATTGAACATCTCAACAAGTCTGACCTGAGGAAGCTGAAAGCTGAACTAACTCACATAGTCGGCCAAGCCAGTACAGGCAAGGTAACCAAAATCACTACCCATGAGATAGAAGCTCTAAGAGAAGTTGTGCATGAAGAGTTAGCTGTTGTAAGACAAATTCTTGACTTAGAATATTTGAGGAGGATGAAAGAGCTCTGTGATAATAGTCATAAGATGGCCTTAGTATATTCAGCAGATGCTAAGAAATCCCTGCAAGAGATCAAGGAAAAAGTTGATACTTACTTTTCCAAGATTTATACAAAACATGAGATGGCTGAAAACTTCAAAGTCTTGGCAGAGAATCTGAAATTACCTCCAGTCACTCAGGCCTTCAACACTCAAGTTCGCCAATTACAAGAGTTTACCCCAACCTTAGCACAGTTCATGGAGAACAAGGACGATTTTGAAAAATCTATGAAGTATGGAGCAGAAGTCATTCAGGACTTCATTCATCTGTTGAAGCCTTACTTGGATGCACATGCCACTGCAATTGTACTCCCTACTTCTGAACCTCTCAGTGCCTCTGATGTAGCTCCAAATCAGTTGTTTGTTGCCCAAGCTCTATCTCAGTTGCGACCAGTCTCTCAGAAAGCTTCTCAACCAGCTCCTGCTCCTTCTCACCAACACTCTATGGCACCTCCACCTGCACCTGCCAGAGTTGTCCTACCGCCAATTCAGCTCCGTGAACCACAGCCTGCCTCCAAGCCTTCCACCTTACCTACCATTGATCCAAAAGACAAAGGGAAATCCCCTTTGCATCCCAACAAATAGCCATGTATTGTTTTTGATAGGGTGAACAATGTGCTACTTGTAATAATATGTGCTTTATCATTTTTGTTTTATCTCTATACTCTCTGCAATCTGCTTCTCCTGTCCCTTATCTGTTTTCCCTCCTTTTTGATTATCCCAAAGGGGGAGAAAGATATATATAATGGGAGAATGATATATATAATGGGAGAAAGATATATATAATGGGAGAAAGATATATAATGGGGGAAATATATATCTAAGGGGGAGAACGATCTATATATATCTATGAGAGATGTGAATATCTCAGAGGGAGATCAATATCTCAGGGGGAGAAATATGAATACTATATATATGGGAATGATAAATTAAGAGGGAGATTTATATCTCTTTACTTTTATTCTCATTATGTTCTTATTATTGATTGATTATTTTTATATATATATTATGATTTGTGATTATCAAAAAGGGGAAGATTGTTGAGCCCTCTGGAAGATTGTTGATTTCATGTCTATGTTTGATGTTTTAATAATCACAAATAATCACAATACCATTAATGCTTAATCTGGTTTGATTTCTCATAAACATAACTCCAATCTGTTAATGAATTAGTTATCATGTTTTTGTCTATTCTTATTGACTTACAGAGTATGTTAGAAGTCTTCTAGATTCAACAGACATCGGAAGCACTGATCCATTATCAAAGGACAACGGTTGCACTGATCAGATGACTCACCGATGCTGACCAATCAGACTCACCGATCCATCAGACTCACCGATCCATCAGACTCACCGATCCATCAGACTCACCGATCCATCAGACTCACCGATCCATCAGACTCACCGATCCATCAGACTCACCGATCCATCAGACTCACCGATCCATCAGACTCACCGATCCATCAGACGCACCGATCCATCAGACTCACTGATCCATCAGACTCACCGATCCATCAGACTCACCAATCCATCAGACTCACCGATCCATCAGACTCACCGATCCATCAGACTCACCGATCCATCAGACTCACCGATCCATCAGACTCACCGATCCATCAGACTCACCGATCCATCAGACTCACCGATCCATCAGACTCACCGATCCATCAGACTCACCGATCCATCAGACTCACCGATCCATCAGACTCACCGATCCATCAGAGTCACCGATGCAAATGACTCACCGATCAGATGACAGACCGATGCTGATCTATCTGAGTCACTGATCATTACTCTAATGCTGATGACCTACCGATCACTTGAACAGTCATAAACAACTGTTTGAATTTCTTTATCTTTATCTTTATTTATTCTAACCAACGGTCATATTAGTTATATTTTAATACCCTGACAATTAATTAATAAAGGTTGTCGGATGTCAGGAAACCGTACCTCATACCTGCGGAAAGGAAACCTTTTCTGTCCTACGGAGCACGTGACAGAAATACAAGAAGACGTTGCTGAAGAAATAGAATAATAACAGAGACAACAAGGAGACAACACACACAGAGACAAGGAAGACATACGACATACTCAAGAAGAGCTTTGTCCATACAAGAAGAACCAAGCAAGACAGTATCAAATATACAATCAAGCCTACTCAAGAAGAGTTCTGTGCATACAAAAGAATATCGAAGAGCTTCATCGACTACATCTCACTGCCTGTGAACCTGAAGCATACGACACTCTGCTTCTCAAACAAAATCGAGAAGAGGACTCAGAATCACTTCTGATTAATTCCAAAACGAGTCCAGTGCTACACTGAAATCACTAGAGCCATATCTAAACTCTACATCTCTGCTCTGTGATTTATTTATTCTACTTTTCGAGCAGTGTGTGTTATCTGCCATATTAAACACACACACTGACTCCTGCACTTTTACTGGAGGATCTGTAAATCCTCAGCAAACCTTTTTACACTCCACTTACCACTGTGGATAGTGGTAGAGGTCTTGTGACCTGGACAGCTGGCTGCTGTTGTTTGTTTTCCCATGTAGAACTGTGGTAGAGGTCTTGTGACCTGGACAGTGTGTTCACTGTTGTTAACCCCGATCCAGGGTGTGGATCATTTTATATAAACTTTTGAGAGGACTAAGTCTCGGCTTGAGACTGAACCTCTTGGTTAATTCTCTGTGTTTGTAGTTATACTCTATATCCATACTATACATATTTATTTCATATTCCGCTGCTATTACTTTGAAATATAATCTATCTTCAAAGATACTTTGATAGTTAAACTCGCAAGTGTTTATATTTATTATAGATCAGTAAGTTAGTTTCAAAGGTTAATTTAATCATAATATTAAGTTAACTGAGAATTAATCAATCTTTGAGAAATTAATTGAACCTTTATAATCTGTATAAATTCACTATAGTTTAATCTGTTTCTGAAATAGGGGGATTTTATTAGAAATTGTTTTTAACAGAAAATTTTAATTGGAACTCAATTCACCCCCCTCTTGAGTATCCACTCCGACCAACAGTTTTCCCCATTTTCTCAAAATACATTAAAGATATTGAAGACAAAAATTAAGAATATAAGTATCCCAACCATTTTAGGGACCAAATTAAAGCTTATCATGATGATCTAGAGTAGATTCCAAATGACTATGAATTACCAACTGATCTACCTATGGGAGATCAATGAGATATAGATGGATTATTGAATTAGTATAAGGTACAACATGATATCCCTAATACCTAAAAATGACAGGATCTAATACCATTTCATGTCATTGTATCCATGGAAGTGGAGTAAGACACAATAGTGATACAATTTGAAGAAAGGTTGCAAGATCCAAACTACCTACTTCCATTCAAAAATAATCTCATTCATGAGGCACTCATCACTTA
The DNA here is from genome assembly GCA_963277665.1 of Viscum album. NCBI lineage: Eukaryota > Viridiplantae > Streptophyta > Magnoliopsida > Santalales > Viscaceae > Viscum > Viscum album. Next base: position 663,701,016 of record OY728140.1, read on the forward strand.
AGAAGTGATCGAACAAAACCAAACACAGGGTGTTTATCCTTATTGAACTCTTTACATTCTGATTTTATTCAATCTAATTTGAGTATCACTTGTTTAGGGTTTTGAATTTAATGATTCAGTCAGTGCTAAATTTTCTATAGAATATGACAAAGAAAATGAATACGCACATATTGAGGAACACATGTACCTCCTTGATATTATTGAAAATGAATTTTTGGAAGCCCATGAAATATTCAAATAAGCTACGTTTGAGGAAATTGTGATAGCGGATTATCATTTTAAAAGGGATCATATATTTCATAATTCTAATTCAAATTATATTCAATAGAAATTACTTTCTTACTTTAACTTTTAACATTAAATTTATACAACCCACATTGAACTAGCACATGGAAAAAGGACAAGGTTCTACAAGTAAGAAAAAATTAATAGGATTATCCCAAATTTATTCTACCACCACAAAGCAAGTTGTACCGCATTGAGGAGGGGGAGTATCTAATGTACTCATTCCATTGAATCCTACTAAATAAATAATAATAAGTGCAAGGTGGTAGGGACCACATCTGTTGGTTTTAATCCATGAAAATCTACCCACTGACAGATTATGGATAAAAGCGTGTATTTTCCTCTAGAGGAACTAAAAGAATCCATGACCCACTTAGTGTAACCTAACAAGATTTATCCTTCACATTATTCTAGTAATTTAATTTTAAATCGTAGGCATTTAGATTTCGAATCTAGTTATATGAATTATTCAACAATCGTGCCCCCTACATTTGATCTTTATAGGCTATAATGAAATTATCATTGCGATTAATTGAGTTGTTCTCATTTTTGGGTTTTGGATTGAAGATTGAATCCCCAAAAAGTGGTAGAGAAGGAATACGATTTATGGTAAAGGGAGTTTATTTTTAATTTTTAAACTTTTAAACTCTTTACATTTTTTTGACCAATACATGTTTTGAGCTTTAATGATAAGAATTAAGGTCCACACATGAATTAATTCTTTACATGACTTATCTAGGAGAAATGAGTTTCTTAGGAATCCTGTAATGGAATATTTTAGGATTCAATGTTAATGAAATTGAATGAGTAAAATGGTTAATTTAATTTTTAATGTGATGAATATATATTGAAATGATGACTCGTGATTATTTAGTAATTTATCGATTCATGTAAATGAAATTTACAATAAATTTTTAATGAATAGAATTTATGAAATTAATGTTTGGGGATTTGTTATTATTAATCACGGATTGAGTGATTTTCTAATATTATATTCTAATTCCTAATACGATTACAAGGCCATGTAATTCCTATTTTTTCTTGAGAATATTTCGTGAGTGATCTTGTTATATGAAACCAACCAGAAATTACATTCTAACTATTCAAAGCAATGACTGTGAAAAAACACATTTAATATTATTGAGGAATCCTTTGATAAGACAATATCCTTAAATACCACCATTACATTAACCATTATTTATCCCATAAAATCCTTGAATGACATTTATAGGAAGGATCCATGTTTGAAACTATTGGTATCCATTCCTACCCAACTCTTTTTATTTTCATGATATTATAACAAAGAAGTGTCAAGGTAGAGGGAATTATTATTTAAGGGGTGATTCACATTACAATGATAAAGTGTAGGGTTTCTTATTATGTGAATAAAAAGGGGTTATTGATTTATTCATTATATTATATATTTATTTTTCTCTTCTTGAATAAAACAATATAAAATAAAAAAACATGAAAAAAGAGGAAATTTTTTTTGTGATTTGGGAAAAAAATCACCACTTTCAAAACAGAAAATAAGCTAATCATATATGGTTAGGTGATTCATGTGAGGTTTTATCTAGTCATTAATTTTGAAAAAAAAATTATGAAATAAAAAAAATTATTCAAGAGGGCGCACAAATCATTCATTGTGTTTATTTGATCATAACAATTACATTGAGTTTTGGGGATGTCGGTGTTGCTAAATTGAAGGGGATAATTTATTTACACATTAAAATTATTGATGAAATTCATTGATCATAATAAATAAACCACCACCTTGAGCTTTAGTTTTTTAAAAGCATCAAATCCTCCAACATTAAGCCTCAATGTTAATTGAACCATTATTGAATAGTCGTCATGATTTTTTGTGCTTTCTATCCTTAAAATTGGAGAAAGTAGTTCATTTAAAATACTATAAATAAAGAACATTCTATCATTATTTGATCATAACTATAGTTGATTTTTATGATGAGAGAGGAGAGTAACGATTCAAAAGTGTGGTAAATCAGGATGTGGCATGCTTAAAAATAATGAATTTAACAGATTTAATGAATGAATTCAGAAGTCCCATTATTTTTAAAATTGGAAAATTAAAACCCATTAATTTATCATTGATATTAAAAATGAGAAATTAATTATATATTTTATTTTTATTTTAGAAAAAAATTATTTGAAATTGAATTTTTTATAATTTTATTACATTGTAATTTGAATATTGGTAACATTAGTGCCCTCTAAATTCATTGTTGAGATTTTATGCATGAGGAAAAGTATGGTTTATGTGTGGGTGAATTTATTGAGAAAATAGTTTCGAAAAATATATATTTAATTTTAATGTTTTAAATCCAACCAATGTTTTATATTAAGTGAATGTGCCCCATTTTTTGATATTGGCAATATTTTGAGCTTATTTGTAAAAAATACACGTTTTTGGATTTTTATCATTTTAAATTATTTCAAAATTATGTCCAGAAAATTTTATATGTTAATCCAAATTGTGGAATTATTTCTTTATAAAATTATACAAGTTCAGTGATTCATTTCATCCTTCATGACCATAAGCTGAATCAACTATATGGTAGCTTAAAATAAGTTCTTAATATTACCATGAAAACAATTTATAGATTTTTCTATTTTTTGGATTTGTTTCCCTAACATGTTTCTTGTGATCCATATTTCTATTAAATTAGGTGGGTGGATGAAAAAAGGAGTATCTAAACATCTTCTCTGAAGAATAGAAAACAAGAATTTTATTTTTCATGATTATTAAGTCATTCTAATTCAGAGGCCATCAATTTAGAGACTCTGAATGGAAAAAAATTAATTGTAATAGTAAAATATCCATAAGTCGCTGAATGAATGCCAAATACACTAAAATATTATGAAGATAATACCAAGATATTTATGAACAATATTCATGAAGGGTGAAACATTTTAAGGTTTTATTTATTGGGAAAACAACACATCAATTTTTAGATGACAATGTTCTTTATAAATGCAGGGGAGACCATCCCTCTCAAAGAATCCATTTTTCCATTCCATTCCTTCAAGGAACTAAGGATGAGACCTCCACTGAGGGAGGTCGACCGTAAATTTCCCCCTGTTAATCTTAATTTATTTATTTTCTTTATTCTTTTTTTTTAGTTTTCAATTTCAATTTATATTTTAACAAATTCAATCATTTTTGTTATTTCTATACCCACATATCTACCATATTTGTTATTTTCATATTACCATCATGAATTATAATTCTCATGATCATTGTTTTTAATATTCTTTGAGTTAATTATAAGGATAATTTATAGTGGTTTTAATCGTCACAGTGTTTGTTTAATGTTTATCTTCTTAATCTACAACCATTTTCCCTCGATTAAGGAGGTGGATAAATGGTGTGATTAGAAATATCTAAGAGGGCTTTTCATTCATAATCAGGGTAGACTAACGAGTTCACAAATACAATGGAGTGTGTTCCTGAGAATATTTAAAGCTACCCAATGAAGGTTCTCCCAAAAATTTGTCATGGGATATCTTCATTTCTTAACTACTTCCATTCTGTTTAGAAATTAATATCAATTATAATAGATTTTTGGAATTTTATTTATTTTCATAAATTCCATTTAATTCTACGAAATAATAGAAACACCAAAAAGATTTATTTTTTTGATTTTGTATGTGAATTCACAAGTGAGAATTCTGATCAACTAAGATAACCATGGTCAGCCTCTATGTTAAACTATGAAAAAAATATATGTTATGTCATACCCTATGACAGAAGTGCGTCAAAACATGTGCCGCTATTGGGGAGATATTTTATTATTTACATTAATTTCTATATTTTCATTTTTTATATAGTTTTTCTTTTTTCTAAAAAAACCGTAATTTTTTTTCTTCTCCTATGATGTTTTCATGTGATAATTCCTTCAATACATTAAATAATTAATCACATTTTCAGGAAGAATAATAAGGCTACACTGAGGAGGCCCCCAAAGAAGGGATGGTTCTATTATGATAATGGTTAGGTAGAAGTAAATAGGCATAGTAATATAGATCTCACTTGAATATTTTACCTCCACGACCGATGAACTCTAAACTAACATAAAAAATATTTAAATCCAAGAGGGAAGTTCCGTTGGGTTTCCCCAATTTCAATAAATACATCAATGATTCTGAGGCCAAACATGAAGAATATCCTCAGCCGAAACTATTTTGGAACAATATTCAAGATTAAGCTGATGAGAAATAGTGGATTCATGATGAGGAAGAGTTACCCGTTGACCTACATGTGGGAGAGGCACGAAATCTAAATCAATTATGTAATGAGTATGAGGTACAACATGCACTCCATGAAACAAATTGAGTATAATATCTAGCACCATTTCATGTCACTAGAGCCATGGAAAAGGTGGAAGCCACAATATTTATAAAATTTGAAGAAATTAGGGAAAATCCTGACTCTATAATTCAATCTAGAGAAACTCTCATTCAATAGGAACTTATCACTAATGAAGTTATTGAACCAAAACCAACTCAGGAAGTTGATCCTTTCTGAACTCTTTATTTTATTATTTTGTTCAATGATGTTTGAGTATCACTCATTATGGTTTGGAATTTTTAGATTCGTCCAATCCATACTTTTCCATAGAGGAAGAGGAGGAAACTATACATGCACCTATAAATAACATATGGAGACCCTTGATATTAATGAACGTGGATTTTATGAACCCCATAAAAGTCCAATAAGCTGGGTTTGAGGAAATTGAGTCAAAGTATTATCATTTTGAAAGGGATAATTTCATTATAAATTTAAATTTAAATTTTATTCCTAAAAAATTACATGCATACAATCCCTTTGAAAATTTAATTCATACTGCCCATGTTGAACCTGCACATAAATAGAAGGAGAAGGTTGAACATGTAGTAACCAATGAAGAAGATTATACATACTTCATCATACCACCGCCGTCCAAGATATACCACCTTAGAAAGGTGTATGATCTGAGGTACTCTATACATTGATCCCTTCTAAATAAATAATAATAAGTTCCAGATGGATGGTACAACATGTGGTTATTCAAATCCACAAAAATCCCCCAACCAATAGATTTTGGATAAAAGATGGTACTACCCTCTGGAGGTAGTAAACAAATCTAGCGACCACATGGGGGAACATACCAAGATTTATCCTTTACTTACTTATAGTACATTAATTTTCAATATTAGGAGTTTAGATTTGAAATTAATTTTTAGAAATTAATCATTCATTCAACCCCCTCCCGCTTACAATTTTGGGCTATAATGACCTGATCAATATACTTAATTTACTTATTTTATTTTATAGGTTCCTGACGGAATAATTAAGAATCAAAACGTGGAAGATGATGAATTAAAATACTGGGAATATGAATTCATTTTTATTGTTTAAAATTTTAAACTCCTTAAATTTTGTGGACCAACACATGTTTTTATCTTTAAGGATAATAATTTCATCCCACATGTGAATTAATGATTTTTCGGACTTATCTATAAGACCTGGGTTTATATGGAATTATTGGTGGAATATTCTAGATTTCAAGGATGATGAATTTAATTGAGTAAAAGGATAGTTGGCTAATTAAGTTGAACCATGGATATTGACTTGGTGACTAGTGATTTGTTGGAATTTATTGATTCATGTAGTGGAAATTCCCTATTCATTTTTTCTTTGAATTTATAAAATTAACATGAATTGATTTTATATTATTAATCATACCTTAATTGATTTTCAAATAATATATTCTCATTCTTGAGAGGATTTCTAGACAATGTGTATCCTATTTTATCTTGAGCATATTTCTTGTGTGATCTTAGGACATGTCACCAACCAAATCTAGCATCCGAACTTGTCAAAGATATGATAATGGAAAAACATATTAACAATTAGTGTGGAAATATTTTAAAATCCCTTATCCTTAAAGGCCACATTAAATTAATCCTTATTCACCCCATAGATTCCATGAATTACCTTAATTGGAATTATCCATGTTTCAAGTTATTTTTACTCATTCTTACCATTCTCTTGGAATATTCGTGATAATTTAATGTAGAAGTGTAGGGGTGGAGGGAGTCATGGTTTAATGTATTATACACATGTAATGATGGATTTGGGGTGAATATTAGGAGAATAAATAAAGGATTTTTACTCATTAATTTTACTATTTACTGTTTTTACCTTCTTGAATAGAAAATAATAAATAAAAAAACCACAAAAAATAAAAAAATGGTTTGTGATTTGGGAAAACAAAAAATCAGCATATAATAGACAAATTATCATCTAATCATATGTGTTTAGGTGATGGATGAGAGGATTGATATAATAAATTCATTCAAAAAAATTAAAACTAGTACGAAATAAAAAAAATTAAGAGGGTGCCCAAATCATTCCTTATGCTTGCATGATCATAATATTTTCTTAGAGTTTTGGGGAAGTTGGTATTTCTACATTAAAGGGGATAATATAATTACAATTTCACTTTTTGATATCATGGATTTTACATAAGAGATTATCCATCTCCTTGAGCCTTATATTATTTAAAGCATCAAATCTTAACAACAATAAGCCTTAGAGTAATTTTATTATTTATTGAAAAGTCCTCATGATTTAATGTTATTTTATACTTTACAAAGTTGATATGTATTTGATTTATAATATTATGGATAATAAACATTTTTATAGGATATTATCATAACATTACTTAATTTTTATCAAGAGATATGAGTGGAAATAATTAAAGGTGAGGTAAATCTTGATCTTCCTAGCCTAATAATAATGAATTATAGAGCTTAATTAAAAAGGAGAAAATCCATGAGTTTTCTAAAGAATAAATGTAAAATAAATGAATTAATTATTTCTTTGAAAAATTAGAAATTAAATCTAAATTTTATATGGATTTTTTATATTTTTATTTGACAATGAAGATATTTTCATTTTACTTCATTGTAATATGAATATTGTTAACATTGGTGTCCTCTAAATTTCATGTTGACATTTTATTCTTGACGAAATGTATAGTTTAGTAGTGGGGGGATTTATAGATAAAATATTTTCAATAAATTTACATTTAATTTAATTTTTTTAAATCCCATAAATGTGTTACATTAAGTTATATTCGTTGTATTTGGATCTAAATGATAATAATAGCCCATTTTTATTTTTAGAATTTTTAAATTATTTTATTATTATAGCCATAAAATTTTCAATATTAATACGAATTGTAAGATTATTTCATTATAGGATTCCACACATCTATGGATTCATTTCAACATTTTTTTACCAAAATCTAAATCGACCACATTGAAGCTCAATAGATGTTCATATGTTGGATGATGAAAACTATTTATTGATCTGTCTATTTTTTTGTAATGGGTCCCAAACTCGAAAGACCAATTCTGACAATAAAAGGAGAGTAGAAACTCCCGCTCAAAGCATCCTATTTTCTATCCCATTCCTTCAAGGAACTAAGGAGTAAATCTCTACTGATGGAGGTCGTCCAAAAATCATCCCCTTTTCTTCTTAATTTTTTTGTTTTATATATCTTTGTTTTAGTTTTCAATTTTCATTTAGATTTTAGAAAATTCATGCATTCTTTTTATTTTTTTGTCCATCCATGCACCCAATTTTCTTCTTCTCATAATACCATCATGAAACGTGATACTATCAATCCTGAGTAACTAACTAGACAAATATGTCGAAAGATTAATCTGGCTCTTGATACCGAGACCATGTTTATAATATTCTACGATTTAATTACAGGGACTATTTTTAGTGGTTGTATTCCTCACTATAGTTGTAAAATTTTTAAATTCGTAATATAAAACCATATTCCTGTGATTGAGTAGGTGGTCGGAGGGTGTGTTTTTTGATTGATAAGTGTAATTCTCTTTCACATATAGTGAATAATGATTTTTTCACAGTAACGATAGAGTTTGTTCATAAAAATTAATTGAAGCGGGTCAATGAAGATTCTCCGTAAAAGTACTCATAAAAGAACTTCCATTCTTTACTAATTACATTCTATTTTCTATTTCATATTAATTAGAATTAATTTTTCTCATTTAATATAGTTTCTAATATTCCATTTAATTCATAGAAATAAAAAAATAGAATTAGTTAGAGGAGAATTTTTTAAGTGAGTGAACAAATGAGAATGATTTTTAATTGATAAAACCTTGGTCTGGATCTATACTACCTTATGAAAACATAAAAAATTCAGTTTCTACATGCCTTTAATAGGTGTCTGTAAAAACATTAACTGTTTTGGGGGAGCAAATTGGTTGTTAATATTACTTTTTCTACTTTAAACTCTAATATATTTTTTATTTATTCTAAAAAAACCATAAAAAATTTTCTTTCTTCATGATTTTTTCATCTAATCTTTATTTTAATACCTGGAGATATTAATCACAGTTGTAGGAAGAAGAAAAAAACTACATTGTGGTGGACCGCAAAATAAGTGTTGATGATCGTTTGACAATGGTCATGCAGAATAAAAATGTCATAGCAACATAGATCTCACCTGAAGATTCAACGACCATGGCTGATGAGCTCTATACTTACATAAAAATATTCACATCCAAGAAAGAAGTGACATTGGTTTTCCATAATTTCCCTAAAGACATCAAATATGTAGAGGCCGAAATTGAGGAATATTATTAGCCCAACTATCTTAGGATCTATATTCAAGATAATCTCGATGATCTTGGGTGGATTTGCGATGAGGAATATTTACCTGATGAGCTACATGTAGGTGATCAATGAGAAATATATTAATTCTAGTATGATTATGAGGTATAAAATTAGCTCCTAATACCTATAATGTAAAAGATCTAGTATCATTGCATATAAATCTATCAATGGAAGAGGGGGAACCCACAACAATGATATAATTTGTAGAAAATATGGATGATCTGGAATACCTATTTCCATCCACAAATACTCTCATTCAATATGCACTTATCACTAATGAAGTGATCAAACAAAACAAATCTCAGGGAGTTGATCCTTTCTAGAAATATTTATTTTCTTATTTTATTTTATCTTATTTGAGTATCACTCCTTTTAGTTTTAAATATTCAGATTCGATGAATATTAATTTTCCTTAGTTGAAGACTAAGAAACTAAACATGCACCTTTTGAAGAACACATAGGGCTCCTTGATATTACTGATCAGGAATTTGAGGAAACTCGTGTAGAAGTTCAAGATTCTATGTTTGATGAAATTTAGAATGTGGATTATCACTTTGAAAGTGGGAATATATTTTATATTTCGTATTTAAATTTTATTCATGAAATATTACCATATTACATTCCCTTTTAACATTCAATAAATATATCTAAAGTTGAACCAACACTTGTAAAGAAAAAAGGTAGTACATGTTCAAACCAAAGAAGACAATGATCCATACTTCATCCTAACACTTCCATTCAAGCTCAACCACATTATGAAGGGGTGTATTAGATGTAACTATTCATGGATTCCACCTCAATAAAGAATAAGTAGTTCATGACAAATATGACCATATGTAGTGGATCAAATCCATGAAACTCCACCCATCAACATAATATGGGAAAAAGATGGTACTTCCCTCTATAGGTAGTAAATGAAATCAGGGACAACATGGGGGATCATACTAAGATTTATCATTTACATTTTTCTAGTACTTCCATTTTCAATCTTTAGAATTTAGATTTCAAACTCAGTCTTAGGAATTAGACAATCATGCATCCCACTCCCTCATAACATTTTGGGCTACAATGACATGATACTTGCGCTTAATTGTGTTGTTTTATTTTATAGGTTCATGATGGAATAAGGAATCCTAAAAATTAGATGATAATGAAAAAGATTCATGAAAAAATAGAGTTCATTTTTATTGTTACTACTTTTAGACGCATTACATTTTTGGTCCAATACATGTTTTGAGCTTTAATGATAATAATTTCATGCCCACACTTAAATTATTTCTTTAATTTACTTATCTTGGAGATATGAGTTTATTAGAAATCATGTGATGGAATATTTAAGGATTCTATGTTAATGAATTTGGATGATTAAAATGGATAACTGAATGTTTAAATTGAATCATGGATATTTAAATGAAGACTCGTGGTTAGAAGGAATAGATTGATTCATGTAAATTTAATTTCCCACCCATATTTCATGCTTTTAATTTATAAAATTTACAAGAAATTATTTTTTGGTATTAATCATTCTTTGATTTATTTTCCAATATCATATTCTCAATTAAAATATGATTCCTATGACCATTTCACCCAATTTTATCTTAAGAATGTTTCTTGAGAGATCTTTGGACATGACACTGAACAGAACATGCATTAGAACATGCCAAAGCTATGTCTGTGCAAAAACACATTTAAAATGATTCAGGTATCTTTTGAAAATACTTTATCCTATAATACCACATTTACATTAAACCTTCTATATCCCATCGAATCCATGACTGGCCTTTATAAGAATTATCCATGTTTCAAACAATTTTTATCCATTCCTACCCTACTCTTGCTATTTTATATATATTTTAATATTGATGTGTTGGGGTAGAGAGAATCATGGTATTTGTGAGATTCAAATTATAGGGATGAAATTTGTGTTTTCATATTGTGGAAATATATAAATATTATTGATTCGTTAATTATACTATTTATTATTTTCCTCTATTGAATAAAAAAATAGAAAAACACAAGAAAAGAAGAGAAAAATGGGTTGTGATTTAAAAAACAAAAATAACCATTTTTCAGACAAATGATGTTTTACTCATATCTGGTTAGGTGATGAATGTGACTTCTGATCTAATCAATAAATTTGAAAATAAAGTAAAAAATTAAAAAAAATAGTTAATATGGTGTACAAATCCTTTGTTATTCATACTTTATCATAAACATTACATTTAGTTTTGGGGGAGTTGGCGTTGTTACTTTGAAGGGGTGAATTTCATTACACATTCACTTTTTGATATTATGTATTATAATTTTGAGATAAACCTCCTCCTCGTGCCTTAATTTTTTTAATGAATCAAATCATACAAACCTAAATCCTCATAGTCATTTGAAACTTTATTGAAAAGTCCTCATGAATTTATGTTCTTATTGTCTTTACAAAGTGGGTAAATTATTTCATTTACAATACCATGGATATGTAACATGTTCTAAGGAAATGAGCATAAAAATAATTTATTTTTATCATGATATATGGTAGGAATGATTCAAATTTGAGGGAAATCATGATGTGGCATGCATTATAATAATGAATTGAGGAGCATGAATGAATGAAAGGAGAAGTAACAAAATATTTCAATGGGGAAAATTAAAATACATTAATTTATTCTTTAGTTAAAAAATAAAAAAATTATATTCATATTTTATGTAGATATTTGATAAATTTATTTGACATTGAAATTTGTTCGCTATTATTACATTGGAATTAGAATATTGGTAATATTGGCATCCTCTGAATTCCATGTTGAGATTTTATGCATGAGGAAATGCATGGTTTCAATGTTGGGTAATTCATAGGTAAAATATTTTCATTAAATTTTCATTAAATTTAAATGTTTTATATCCCATGAAAGATTAATTTTAAGATAAATTTCTACATTTTATGATATTGGGGGTATTTTGAGAATAATCATAAAAATGGACCATTTTTTAATTTTTAACAGTTTTAATTTATTTATTTATATAGCCATACAATATTATATATTAATAAAAATTGTAAAATTAAATCATTATAATATTCGAAATATCTAGGGATTCAATTCATTCTTCTTGAACAGAAGATGAATCAACCATATAGAATATCAAAATATGTTCACAAGTTGGACTATGAAAAATGTTTACAGATTTGTCTATTTTTAACAGTATCTAAATCATTAATTTTTGGCCCAATTATTGAAAAATTTTATAGGTGGATGTGTCATTCATTTTTTAATAGCTCTATTTAAGTATAGTATGCATGAATTTTTCATTTTCATGGCCATTAAGGAATTCTAATGCGGTGGTTTTTAATTAGGAGTATGATTAATAGAATAAATTATCAGTGTAAAATGGGAATGACTATCCCAATACATGTCCAATACACTAAAAGTTTTTGGAGAGAATGACATGATATTTTAAACAATATTAATGAAGGGTTAAATGCGTGAATAGGTCATTTATTGGAGATAAAACCTGTCAACATTTGTAGAAGAAATTATTTCAATAAAAGGAGTGGAGCTTCTCCCTCTCAAAGGATCCCATTTGCCTTCCCATTTCTTGAAGGAACGCATTAGAATATCTCCAGTGAGGGATGACTACCCAAAATCATTCCCTTTTCTTCTTAATTTATTTTTTTCTTTAGTTTTTGTTTCAAATTGTAATTTATATTTTAATAAATTCCTTCCTTATTTTTATTTCTGTGTCCACCAATCCACCTTCTTTTCTTCTTCTCATCTTATCAACCTGAACTATGATACTCATGATCATGAGATACTAACCCAAGGAATATCATGAAAGAGTAATCAGGTTCTAGAATCTGATAAAATTTCATTAATAATCATTGAGTAAAGTTATAGTTGATACAATCCTCACTATGGTTATCTAACACTTAACTTCTTAATTTACAACCATTTCCCTCGATTGAGGAGGTAGATGGTGGGTGTCCTTTGTGATCACCATTTAGATATTTCCATCATAATCAGGTGATATTAAGGTGTGTACACATATGATGTAGTGTGTCCAAAAAGACTATTTGATGGGGATCATTGAAGGTTCTCCCTCCATGTTACATTGGAAGATCTGACTTTCTTTTTCCAATTTTATTCTGTTTATATTTTCATATAAATTATCATTTTTTAAATTTCATTTGTTTCCATGAATTTCATTTTATTAATATAAATTAATAAAACAAATAAAAAAGAATTAGTTTAGGTGAATTTTGTATGTGAGTGGACAACTGAGAACATTCCTCATGCAAGATGACCCTGGTTATCCTATATGTTGGGCCAGGAAAACATAAAAAATTTCATTCTCTACAACATGAATGAATCAAAACTGGCACAGGCTCTAGGGAGCTAATCGGTTGTTTACATTACTTATTATATTTTCACATTTTATATAGTATCAATTTTTTCTAAAAAATAAACAAAAATTCTTCTTCCATGATTTTCTCAAGTGATCAGTCTTTCAATACATTTAAAAATTACTCACAGGTAAAGGAATAATAAAAACAATATATAGATTGGGTCCTCCAAATAAGGGTTGATCCTCTTATGATAATGGTCGTCTATAAACAAAAAGTCTTAGTAATATATATATCACCATAAAATTTGGATTCAATGGCTGATGGGAATCGAACCAATATACAATGATTGAAGGACAAGAAATAAGTTCTACTAGTTTATCCCAATTTCTCTATAAACATCAAAGATGTTGAGGTGAAACTTGAGTAATACCATTAGCCTGACCATTTTAGGAACTAGATACAATCTAACCATGATGTGTTAGAGTGGATTCATGATGAGTATGACTTACCTACCGAGCTATGTGTGGGATATCAATGATATTAGGATTAATTATGGAATGAGTATGAGGTATAACGTGAGCTCCCTAATACCTATAAAGTATAATTTTGTGTACCATTGCATTATCATTATAGTTATGGAAGAGAAGGAATCCAGAATAGTGATATAATTTGATGAAATGATGGAAGATCCTGACTATATATTTCCTTCCACTGATTCTCTCATTCATTGTGCCCTTATCACTAAAGAATTCATTGAACTATACCCTACTCAATGAGTATTCGTTTCATGAACTCTTTATTTTTATTTTTAATTAAATCTTATTTGTGTATCACTCAATATGGTTTTTAATTTTCATATTCAATAAATCCTTACTCTTCCTTAGAGGAAGAGGATGAAACTATACATGCTCTTATTGAGGAACACATGTAGCTCCTTGATACTATTTAAATTGAACTTGAGGAATCCCATGAAGAAGCCCTAGATAGTGAGTTAGAGTAAATTCAGACATAGGTTTATCATTTTTAAAGGTTGAATATCTTTTATAATTCAAATTTATGTTGTATTCAATACAAATTACCTGCTTAATTTCCCTTTGAACATTATATTCATACAACCCATGTTGGACCAACACTTGAAAAGATAGAGAAGGTGGCACAGGTAGCAACAAAAGAAGATGATGATCCATACATTATCATAACACTTATAAACGAGTTGTACCACAACACAAAGTGGTGGATCTGATGTACTCATTAAATGGTTTCCACCTCAATAAAGAAGTAGAATTCTAAGATATAAGGGAACAATTGTAGTAGTTTAAATCCCATAAAATTCACCAAATTATAGATTATAGATAAAATATTGTACGACCCTTTGGAGGTAGGAAAAGATGATAGGGGACACATGGGGGATCAATCCAAGATTTATCATTTAATTTCATCTAATACCTATATTTTCAATTTTAAGAATATTAATTTCAAATTTAGTCTTAGGTATTACTCAATTATTTAGCCCCCTCCCTACTATCTTTTTGAGCTATAGTGACATGATCCTTGTTCATAATTGAGATTTTTCTTTTATAGGTTCATGATTTTAGAAGGAATAATCCAAAATTAGAAGCAATGGAATAATCTTAATGGTGAATGGATTTCATTTTTATTGTTTACTCATATAAACTCGTTACATTTTTTTGGGAAAATATATGTTTTTAGATTTAATTATAACAATTACATGCCCACACTTGAATTAATGCATTACAGGACTTATCTAGGACATGTGAGTTTCATATGAATCCTGTGATGAAATATTTTAGGATTCAATGTAAATTAAATTGAATTTTTAAAATTGATAATATGTTATTTAATTTGATTAATGGATATTGAAAAGAGTACTCGTGATTTTTGGGAATTGATTGATTCATGTAAATGAAATTTCCCAAGCATTTTTCATGATTTGAATTTTTGAAATTCTCATGAATTGATTTGTTATTATTAATCACTCCTTAAGTGTTTTTCAGATATTATATTCTGTTTATTAATAGGTTTTCTAGTCTATGTATGTATTATTTTATCTTGATCATATTTCTTGAGTGATCATGGGTCATGACATCCACCAGAACATTCATTCAAACGTCTCAAAGCAATGAATATGCCCAAACACATTTAAACTGAATGAAACATCTTTTGAAAATATATAATACATAAATACCACCATTACATTAACCCATATTTATCACATAGAAGACATGAATTATATTTATAGGAAAGTGTCATGTTTAATGAATTTTTTATCAATTTTTACCCTACTCTTGGTATTTTCATGGTATTTTAATATTGATGTGTGGGGGGTGGAGGGAGTCACGGTTTAATGGATGAATCGCATTTCAATGATCAAATGTTGGGGTTCTAATTTTGGTAATAAATAATTTTTTCTGATTCGTTAATATTACTATTTTTCCCTCATGATTAAAAAATAGAAGAAAAAAAGAAGATAAAATAATTTTGGATTTGATTTGGGAAAACCAAAAATCACCATTTTATAAATAGATGATCTTATAATCATATATGGATATGTGATGGATGTGAGGTTTTATCTAATCATTAAATGTGAAAAAAGTACAAAAGTGCCAATGTAAAAAAATCCGTAAGGTACACAAATAATTAATTATGTTTACTTGATCAGAAACCTTACATTTAGTTTTTGGGATGTGATTATTACTACATTGAAGAGTATAATTTCATTAAACTCTTTATTTTTTAATTATTTCATTGTACTTAAGAGACAAATCCCATCCTTAAGCCCCATTCTTCTAAATCATCAAATCCTTCCAACCTTAATCCTCAATGTTATATTAACCGTTTTTTAAAATCCTTGATGATTTTATTTGAGTTTTGTCTATAAAAAGTTCAAAAAGTGGTTAATTTACAATAACTTGGATAATTAACATGTTCTCATGATATGATCATAAATCTACCTGAATTTTAGCATGATTGATGAGAAAAAAGATTCATTAGTGAGCTAAATCAATATGTAGTAATCTTAAAAATAATGAATTGAGAAGCATGATGGAATGAATTTTTAATGTAACGCCCCAACCCCTGTTACCCGGAGTCGGTGCATTATTACATTACATTGGCATTATACAAAAAATCATGTCCTGAATGTCTGATCAGTTTAGTAGCTTTGGAGGTACTACATATATTCATATCTTTTACATTAAATCATGAAATAAAAACATCAACAACATTTTGTCCCCTTTTAGACGCAGTTATATCCTTATATTATCCCTGCAGGTCAGCCATAAAATACATATTCACGTCCTGGAAAAAATAGGACATAGAAAGGGGTGAGCTCAGATGCTCAGTAAGGATAAAAATATAGCATAAACTTTAATAAATAAGCATAAAAAATTATTGTAATGTATAAGACTAAAAAATTATTTTAAACATATAATTAAGCATAATTTGGAAAAGATAAAGTCATATTAGTCCATTTACATATTCACATGGATATTCTTTTAGTTGAATAATCACATGTAATATCAATAGTCAATTTCATAATGATGGAATGCATAATGCCATATGTCATAACCACATGGTCATGGTCCTGTGCCAAGACTATAAATAAATGTTTCTAGGCTTGTTTCAAGACACTAGTTTGTCTTATGATACCTACTGATGCATCGAAGAGCTATACTAGGCTCCACCGGTCTCTTACTTAGTCCAATTCATTCCACATATAAAAAGGGTTAAACATAACATGAACATTCATATTAAAACTGGCATATGAAATGTCAATTAATTATCCATAAACCATGAATCATGTAAAATAACACATCAATAGTCAAACATATCACAAAACCTTTAAAACAATATAAACGTTTTTATCACAATAAATCAACTTCAAACAATCTTAAAATCCTTAAATGGAGGTTGACATAGATGAAATCAAAGAAATTTAAAGAAATATATCATTCTATTTTAAAATATTTTAAAAGTCATATAATTATAATAGAAAACATTTATTTGTAAAATATTCTTATAAACTTGTATGGGATTCTTTAATGATGTTATAACGGTAGAAAGTAACCGCACTCACCATAAGTAAAAAAAATACATTCTTACCATAATTTTGTCGAAAATGGTCATAAAGTACCATGTTTTAAAAAGGAAGGAAATATTCCTTTCAAAACATATATGGTCAAATAAGGGTATAAATTACTTTATCCCATTGTCTAGTAAATAGTAAAAATGTTTTGAATTACATTTTTATGAAAACCCGGATGTGGATGATAATGGGGTGCTAATAGATTCTTATGTGAAAACATACTCTGATAATAAAGAGATTGTGAAATTAACCCTTACGCTGTAATTTTCCTTGGCCTAGGGAATGATAAACTCATGTCTAATAATTAAATAAATGTTATTAAAATATAGAAGAACTATATACATAAATATGATATCATACATGATGCTCAAATATTTTATTGTTAATAATATTTCAGTAGTATCATCTTTTTGGGTGTTAAAAGGTTAGTTTTCCTTTATATTCATTGTTACATAAGCCCTCTTTTTATGGATAGGATGTATTTGATTTATATAAATAATTATATTCTATTTATAAACATTATTTTTAATCATAAAATGAAAATTCTTTTTGAATGATTACTACGAGGAATGAATCTCATCGTGTTCATTGAGACGGTAATCCGTACATACGCACGAGCGATTAATTCATTATATTGATGGTGAAATAGTATTTTATTGGATGGTATATCATATATATAAAATCACTAACATGTTATATTTATTTTTTACATCATTTATATTCATTCATATACATATCCAAAAAAAATTACTATTTGAATAACAAAATATGCCATGAGATAAAGACGGTAAGTCGTATGTACACACGTATTGTGACATTGTCATTTATAGGTTGGGTAGAATAAGGAATAGGATTTTACAATATTTATAATAAAATCATAGTATATAGAATCTATTGGATTAATTATTTTATTATGGAAACAACAAATAAAGGTGATGTGGAAGAAGAATATAACTTTAAAGAGGTGACGAAGTATTTACATCTTCTTCGGGTTATTCAATTTGATTTGATCAAAAGGGATCTTTAAGATGGATTTATGACCAAATAAAGGCCCCTTGGATTAAGGAAGGAATGTTTGGAGGATATTTGGGTAGTTTTTGGCCAAGACAAATGGCTTTGGAGGTGTGAAATTAAGAGAAGGGGAGGTAACCTTTTATAAGAGAGTTTAGGGCCACTTTAGAAAAATCTTGAAATATTATTTTATAATAGACTAATATTCGGTTTATAATGGCTCCAAAATGATTTATTCCATGGATAAGGTGTGTATTGGTTGGAAACATCTCAACCAACAGGTTTTATATAGGTTTATGTCCCTATATTAACCATATCTTTTAAGTTTAACATTTAGTTAAATAGTTTGACATTTACCATGTCTCTTTGTAATTTTATATTATATGGTTAATAAACATACTATAAACTTCCAATAGAATCCCTAGTGTTACATTCTTAATACATATAACATTAGCTATGTTCTTTATACAAACCATATACTTTTAAAAATATTATATCGATTAATAATATAGTATTTGTTTTAAAAACTCGATCATGTATGTTTTGACACTATTTAGTATTTGGTATGTTTTAAAATCATAACATCATGACTAATTTGAATGAAAAATATTTATTCAACCATAACATTTCATATTAACCTATAAAATTAGTGGAATTCATCAAAATTCTAAAATTACATTTATTTGGATATTTATAATATAAATTATTTTAATGTTCCATTAATAAGGTCGTTACTACATCATCATTGCGTCATAAATAAATTAAATTATTTATTGCCTAAAATTTATAAACAAAATACAATTATGTATAAAATATTTTCATCTTTATAATTTATATTTATAGTCAAATATATATTGTGTGTAACCCTATATTAAAAATGGTTTAGTTATTAAACTTGGAATTTAACTTTTTAACTCTTCTTTAATTAAATTAATAATAAATGTCCTAATCTATTCCATGTAGACCAAAAGGGATCATATTTTATTCCAACGGATTTTTTGGTCGAATCACATTTATCCGATGGAATTACGACATGTTTTTGGGTAATTATGATATCATTTTTAAGTCTAATTGACCTATTTACTTTTAACTGCGGTAAATAAAAGACAAAAGTTACTATTCACAAAAATTATTTTCATCTTTTTGGACCACATTTTACTTACTGATATCATCTGTGTCTCTCAAATTTTTGAAATTCATCTCAATAATTTGGTAAAATTATGTTTAATTCAAATTTGCAAATGCACCTATGTGGTGGGTAAAAGACAGTAAAAAGTTCAATAAAAATTTTATATATCTAAACGTATTATAAAACAAATATAATGAATTAAATTGACCGTATATAAGTATTATGTATCTATATTGACCTAAAATAAATCTAAATAAATAATTATTTATTTAAATAAAAAAATTTAACCAATAATGTAGTGTTTTCACTATTCTTCAAAAAGTGAATGTTTTCTGAAAAATACCAAAAATTCACCCTAAGGACATTTAGATATTTTGAATTAAAAAATGAAGTCCATTTTGAGAAATAAAATTTATAACATTTTAAAATGTGGGTATTACTATTCATAATGGCTAGTTTGATTGGTCACAGTGTGTTAAACTCTCAAAGTTCTGTACAATGAAATCTATTGAATTATTCAAAGGGAAACGTACGTTGGAAGTATGAAATGTTACATTCTCCCATCCTTAAAATAATTTCTTCCTCAAAATGTCTATAATATTACTAAATAAATAGATTCTGTTGGTTCTTCATCATATGTACCTCGGGTTCCCTTGTTTCCTCTTCCATATTATGATTTCTCCATAGAACTTTTACTATACGAGTCATCCGGTTTCTCAGCACTTGTTCTATGGTATCAAGAATTTTGACAGGCTCTTCAAATTAAGATAGATCAGGTTCTGGTTCAATTTCCTCATAGTTGAGTATATGCGTTGGTTCATGCATGTATTTTCTCAACAGTGATACATGGAACAGATCATGAACATTAGAGATACTTGGAGGCATTGACAAATGATAAGCTAAAGCTCCAATTCCTTCGAGAATTTCGAAACGTCCGATGTACTAATGACTCAATTTACCCTTTTTACCGAATCACATGTCACTCTTCCATAGAGATAACTTCAAAAATACATGGTCTCCAACTAGAAATTTTAAATCCATCCTTCGGTTATTAGAATAGCTATTTTTCCTACTTTGGAATGATTTGATGTGGGTTTGGATAATCTTCCCTTTTTCCATTGTTTCCTAAACATGTTCTAGGACTACGAGTTTTCCTTCACCAACATCATCCCCACAGGTTGGTGTGCGACATCTCTTTCTGTATAATTCATCATATTGTGCCATTTAAATACTTGAATGGAATCTATTATTAAAGTAAAATTCTACCATAGGTAAATATTGATTCCACATACCTTGAATGTCAAGTGATCAGGATCTCAACATGCCTTCGAAGTTTTGAATAGTTAGTTCTGATTGTCCATTAGTTTGAGGGTGGTTGGAAGTGTTAAAATGAAGTTCAGTATCTAGGGCCTTTGGAAGACATTTCTATAAATTTGATTTAAAATGGGGATCTTGATCAGAAACAATTGATAGGGGTACTCAATGAAGTCTTATTGTTAATTAATATACAATCTTTCCATACATTCAAGTGGTAAATCTTCTCTTATAGAACAAAAATGTGCTGACTAGGTAAGATGATCAACAATGACCCATATTTCATCATTCATTCTAGGGGTCTTTGGTAGCCCCATGAAAACTTCCATCATAGTATTATCCAATTTACACTCAGGTGTGGGAAAAGGTTTCATGACTCCTCCAGGTTGTTGCCTTCCATCTTTCACTTGTTGACAAGCCATACATCTTGGAAAAAAATCAGCAATCTCTCTTTTATGTTGTCCCACCAAAAAAGTTCTTTCAAATCTCTATACATCATACTGATACCAAGGTGTATTGAGAAATTGGACCAATGAGTGTCATCCAACAATTCCCTTCTTTGATAAGGAATATAGGGAACATAAAGTCTCTTCCCAAATTTCAAAATTCCATCTTTATTTATGAAGATAATCAATCCCTCATTATTCACAGCTTTAATTTTCTTTTGAAATTCCTCATCATCATTATGAAAACATTTTATAATTTCTAAAAAATATGGTTTGGTAACCATTTGAAAAAGCGTAGATGTTTCACGTTCCATGGTTATTCCAATATCCATATTTACTAGATCTATGAAAATATGATCCTTTTCAACTCTCATATTGGTCAAAACACCATGATCCTTTCTTCATAAAGCATATACCTCCATATTTTCCTTCCCCGAGTGGTAGTGTATAGTGAAATAATAATCCATGATTAGTTTAATCCATCACCTTTTCCTCATTTTGAGTTCTTTTTGTGAGAAAATATACTTCAAAATCATTTTATTACTATAAATCTCACATTTTTTACCATAGATATAATGTCTTTATATTTACAGAGCCAAGATTTCAGATGCTAACTCAAGATCATGAGTAGGATAGTTTTTCTCATGCATTTTTAGCTGTCATTATGAATAGGAAATAACTATATAATTCATAATAAATACACTACCATGTCCATTATTTGAAGAGTCAATATAAATAACAAACGCATCGTTCTCTGATAGTAGAGTCAAGATAGGTGAATTGACTAATATTCTCTTCAGTTCTTCAAAAAATTAATCACACTATTTTTTTCCAATCTAATTTATCCCTTTTACGTGTGAGCTTGGTTAATGGGATAGCCAACCGTGAAAAATTCTGGATGAAACGTTGATAATAACCTGCTAAACCAATAAAATTGCATACTGTAGTTATACTCGTCAGTGCGGTAAATTCTTGGATTGACATGGCCTTTGAAGGATCAACATATAATCTATCCATAGAGACAATATATCAAAGAAAATAAATCTCTTGATGTAATAATTCACACTTTCTAAACATCCAATATAATTCATTTCTTCTAAGAGTCTTTATAATACTGCCCAAGTGATTTTCCTGATCTTTGTAGCTTTTGGAATATACCAATATATAATCAATAAATTCCAATAGAAAGTCATTAATATATTCCATGAAAACTATATTTATTAATTCTCTGATGGAAGAGGCTTCATTAGTCAATTAAAAAGGCATTACTGTAAACTCATAATGCCAGTTCCTGGTTCAAAATGCTATTTTAAGAATATATTCCTTCATCACACACAACTGATGACATCCTGATCAAAGTTAAATATTTGAAAAATATTCATATCCCTGAAGTTGGTTGAATAAATCATCAATGCGAGGTAGGGGATATATTTTCTTTATTATTAAAGAATTGAACTCCATTTAGTCAATGCACAACCTCATAGATATTTCATTCTTCTTTACCAAAAGGATATGGGCTACCCATGGAGAAACACTAGGGTGAATAAATCCCTTGTTACTCAATTCCTATAGTTTCTCATTTAGCTCCTCCAATTCTACAATGGACATTCTATAATGGGTATTCGATATGTGCCTTGAACCTGGAAATAAATTAATGGAAAACTCAATTTCTCATTCTGGAGGATGTCTATGTAAATCCCTTGAAGACACGTCAACATATATTTGTACAATAGGTGCGTCCACTATTCAAACATTATTTTCCTCACACATACTTATTTCATTATCTTCCTCCCCAATAATTGAATTTATTAGAGCTATTGTCAGTGGATCTAGATAATAATGAGGTGGTGACAATTCTTCTCTAATGATAGGGTACTCTTTATCATCATCAAAACTTGTAACCTCTTTCCTCTTACAATAAATCTTTTCATCATGGTCCGAAATCCATCCATTATTAGGATTATATCAAATTTACTCATGGGTATAATGATGAGATCGTAAAACAAAGAACATTTATATGCTCTAATGGGAACTGATTCACAAAACATTGTTGCGATGATACTTCCCTTAGGTGTTTTCACTGACAAATCCGTTGTTATATAAAATTTAAAATATCTAATTTTCATAGCTGATTGGGAAGATATGAAACATTCTGATGATCCAGAATCAATTAAAGCATTGGATAAACATGAGGAAACCATTAAATCACCTCCCACCATGTCTTTCGGAGCTTCAACCTCAACAGAAGTGATCAGATAAGTTTGATTGTTTTCCATTGGCATTTTCTAAGGTTAGTTACCTTGGCGCTTAGGACATTCATTTTCATAGTTCCCCTTTTCTCTACAATTGTAGCATAAAAAATTGACAACCTCTTTATTCCACTTGCAATCAAGAGCTTGAGGGCCTTTTTCACCACAATTTTAACAGACTCCCATTCCCTTTAGGAAAGTACCGGTGTGTTTCTTCCCACATTTACCACATGATGGGTTTTCAAATTTTTCCATCTTCCCCTTATTTAAATTTCCAAAGTGTTCATTAGATCACTTTTTCTCTTTCGTTTATTTAATGTCGTAAGACTTAGATAATTCCTCTTCTGTCTTGATACTGCATGAGATAATATCTTTGTATGATGAGAAGGATTGTGAGAATAATGCTTGACGGAGAAATTTTTTAACCCATCAAAGAATCAATCAATCCCACTCATTGGGTTACATATATATTAAGATTCATGCCCTGATATCATTGTAATGTTAACCTCATACTTTGCGACAATATTATCCTACTTTTTCCTCAGACTCATAAATTGTCCTTACATATACATTCAATTGTCACAAGGAAAGTATTTTTCAATGAATATCTCTTTAAACTCCCTTCATTCGTTGTTCTATACTTCTTCATATTCATTTGTGTTATGGATTAATGACTACCATTGATATGCATCTCCTGTGAGGCGATAATATTCCATGTCAACTTTTTCCCTTTATTTTCTCTCCAATGCAAGAAATATTTTCTCTTAGGAATTTATCCTTTTCTCAACTACTAATGGATTTATACTCCCATTAAATTTTTGTGGTTGTTGCCTCATAAATTTTCCTAACATTGATCCTCAACGTTGTGGGTAAAGGTGCCCCATACGGGTAAGGTTATTTTCATAACCTGAGTGAGTTGTCCTAGTATGGTGATAAGCTCATAAGCACTAGTTTATTCACCAGCACCACTATAATTATCGTTAGTAGGAGGGAAATCCTTACATAGATTATGTGCGTTGATACGGGTTCCATTCTTTCCACTAGGTGCAATTTTTAAACAATAGAAAATACTAGATTAGTTTATGCATTACAATACATAATTCCCAACATGTAAAACACTTAACATAAATTGATGCATTTATAAATATAATCCACAATCATAAAAATGTTTTAATTGAAGATGTATATAATCTTAAACCCTTCATGATGGTTTTTAATGAAAATTATAATTATCATAAGCATATCCCTCAGGAGTGTCGTAACCAAGAGTGCAGGAAGGCCCATTGTCATGCAATAGTTCATGTTTGAGTGTAGCTCAAAGAAGTTTTGTCATGTTCTACCCCTAGGTAAATCTATGCTAGATCCACCTCTACATTCTCGTATCTATACTGGGATTTATTTCTTGAAAAACTCACAAAATCTCTACAATACCATAATTCTAGGAAGTTACTCTATACTAATCCTCAAACTCTATCATACGGTAATGTTTTATAATCAGTGTTTTTCTAAGTCTAGCTTCCTAGGATTGTACAGAACTTCCTATAATAGTATCTATAATTCCCTGTCCCTGGTCACATAGAGCCAGTGATTTATTATATAACATTGGCATGATGTGAAGAATCATGTTCAGAAAGACTGGTCAGTTTAGTATCCTTGTAAGTACTACATAAATTCATTTGTTTTACATTAAATCATGAAAAAAAAATCAACAAAATTTTTTCCACATTTGAACACACTTATATCCAATGTTTATATCTTCAGGTCAACTATAAAATAATTCTTCACATCCTGGAAAAAATAAGACAAAGAAAGGGGTGAGCTCAAATGCTCAGTAAGGATAAAAATAAAGCAGAAACAATCATAAATAAGCATAAACATTTAAGGAAATGTATAAGACTAAAACAAAATCCTTTAAAACATAAAAATCATAATAATATGGAAAAAATAAAATAAAATAGTTCCATTAACTTATTCACATGGATATTCTACTAATCATATAATCACATGAAATATCGATAGCCACTTTCATAATGGTGGAATGTGTAATGAATGACTTGATAACCACATAGTCAAGTCCTTCTTCGAAGACTACAAATAATTTTTTTTAAGGCCTTGTTCCAAGAAACTAGTTTGTCTTATGAGGCCTAGCAATGCATCGAGGAGAAATAGTGGGATCCACCCATCACTTACTATGTCCAATGCATTCCTCACATGTAGAGGTTTAAACCTGACATAAACATTCGTATTAAAACAAGAACGAGAAATGTAAATACATTGTCCATAAACCATAAATGGTGTAAAAATAACACACCCATAGTCAAAAATATCACAAAACCTATAATACATCATGGAAGTTTTGTATCATAATAAATCAACTTCAAAAAATCATTAAATCCATTAATGGATGTTGAAAAAGATGAAATAAAAATTTCTTTAAAGAAATATCTATTTAAATTTTGAAATCATTTAAAAGTCATATATTTTTAAAAGATAACATATATTTTGAAAATATTCTTATACTATTTTATGGGAAGATTCAATGATGTTATAATGGTGAAAAATAGCTACACCCACCGTATAAGTTAAAAAATGAAATTCTAACCTTAATTTTGTCGAAAATGTCATAAAGTACCTTGTTTGAAAAATGACAGAAATATTTATTTCAAAACATATATGGTCAAATAAGGTTATAAATGACTATAACCTATAGTATATTGAATTGTAAAAGTATTTTGAATTACATTTTTCACTAAACACGGATGTGTATTATAAAGGGGTCTTAGTAGAGACATACGTAAAAACAACCTTGGATAAAAATGTGATTGTGAAGTTAATCCTTACATGGAACTTTTCCTTGGTTCAGGGTATATTAAAATCTTTTATAATCGTTAAATCATTATTATCAAGTTATATAAGAACTATATACCTAAATATGATATCATTCATAGCCCTATAATATTTCATTCTTAATAATACTTCATTAGTATCATTGTTTTGGGTGCTAACTGATTCGTTTTCCATTATATGCTTGGTTTCATAACACATGTTTGTTATGGATAGGATGTATTATATTAACATACAGAATTATATTATGTTCATAAACTTTATTTTTAATCATAAAATAAAAATTATTCTTGAATGATTACGATTGGGAAGGAATCTCATCGCATTCGTGGAAACGTTAATCTGAACGTACGCACGAGCGACAATATCAATATGTTGATGGTGAAATAGTATGTAATTGGATAGTATAACATGTATACAGAATCATTATCATGTTATATATATTATTTACATCATTTATATTCATTATTATACCCATCCAAAATAATGATGTTTTTGATAAAAAAACTACAACACGACATGGTGATAGAAAGTCGTATGTACGCATGTATGGAGACTTTTTCATTTAAAGGATTGATTGAATTATGAATATGGTTGTACCATATTTATAATAAAATCACATTATATAGAAGATACTAGAGTTATTATTTTATAATGGAGAAAAAATAAGGAGTAAGTGGATGAAGATAAGAACTTGAAGGAGATGATAAAATATATACCTCTTCTTCAGGTTCTTCCGTTTGATTTGATTGAACAAGATCCTTAGGGTTGATTTATGACCAAATGAAGTAATATATGATGAATGGATGAATTTTTGGAGGATATTATGGTATATTTTGGAAAAGACAAATGGCTTTTTAGTTGTGAAATTGAGAAAAGGGGAAGTAACCTTTTAAAAGAGAGGTGAGGGCCACTTCAGGAAAAGCTTGATTTTTTTTATAATAAAATCATTTTCGTTTTATAATGTCTCCAAAATTATTTATTTCATGGATTATGTGAGTATGGGTCCAAAAACACTCAACCAATAGTTATTAGATAGGTTTACGTAACTATATTTATTTTATCTTTTAGGTTTAACTTTTAGTTATAAAGTTGGACATTTACCATGTCTTTTTGTATTTTTATATTATATCATTAATAAACATACTATAAAATTATAAGTGAACCCAAAGGGGATCATTATAAATATATATTATCTTATCTAAAACCTATGTCAGATCCATATATTTTTTGGAATATTATATCAATTAATAATATAGTATTTTTTTTAAAACAATTATGTCAAATTTGACACTATTAGTATTTGGTTTTTGTGAAAATCATAACAGCAAGATTACATCGAAAAAAATTATTTAGTCAACCCTAACATGTCTTATTAAACTTTAAAACTAGTAGAATTCATCAAATGTTTTAAATTACTTTTATATGATATTTTTAATATTAATTATTTTAATGCTTCATTAATAAGGTAATTACAAAATCATCATTGTGTAATTAATAAATTAAATTATTTAATGTCTAAAACTAATAAATTAAATACCATTATGTAGGAAATATTTTTATCTTTCTAATTAATATTTATAGTCTAATTTAAATTGTGTTTAACCCTATATTAAAATTGATTTACTTATTAATCATTGAATTTAACTCTTTTAACTCTTCTTTAAATTAAATAATAATAAATGTAATAATCTTATCCAAGTGGATGAAAGGGGATCATATTTTATTTCTAAGGTTGTTTTTGTTCGAATTATAATTATCCAATAGAATTAAGATATGTTTTAGGGGAGTTATGAAATCATGTTTACCCTTCATTACCCTATTAACTTTTAACTGTGGTAAGTAAAAGTCAAAAGATATTATTCACCAAAAATTATATTTAACTTATTGAACCATATTTTATTTATTTATATCAACCATGTCTCATGGATTTTTGAAACTCAACTCACATAAGTGGTAAAATTATGTTTTATGCAAATTTGCAAATGCTCCTAGGAGGTGGGTAAAAGATTGTAAACAGTTCAATAAAATCCTTATATATCTAAGCTTATTATAAAATGAATCCAATGAATTGCATTCCAAATATATAGGTATTCTGTATCTATTTTGACTTAAATATTTTTAAATGAAATTAATGATTATTTAAATAAAAAATTTGGTGTTTACCAATAACACATTGTTTTTCACTATTTATAAAAAATAGTATGTTTTTATAAAAATACCAAAAATACACCCTATGCAGATTTAGATATCCCGAATTCAAAAATGAAGTCCATTTTGAAAAATAAAATTTATATAGTTTAAAAAAGTGTTCATTACTATTCATAACGGCTAGTTTGATTGGTAGGAGTGTTTAGGAATCATGAAATTACGTACAATGAAAGCTATTGCATTATTTAAAGGGAAACATATCGTGGAAGCTTGGGGTGTTACATATAAGTTCCATAATTTTTCAAAAGAACCAATTAAAATACTTAAAATTATTATTTCTTTGAAAAATGAGAAATAAAATTGATAATTTATGTTCTTTTCCAAAAAAAATCACATTGATTTTTTTTTGATTTTATTACATTGGAATTTGAATATTGCTAACATTAGTGTCGTCTGAATTCCATGATGAGACTTTGTGCTTAAGGAGAATCAAGGATTACGTGTGGGGTAATTGATAGAGAAAATATTTTTATAAACTTATAATGATTTTATCTATTTTATATCCCATGAAATTGTTACATTAAGGGAAATTTCCGCATTTTTTTATATTAGTTGTATTTTGAGCTTAATCGAAAAATGGCCCCTTTTAGATTTTAATAGTCTATATTATTTCGATATTATGATAATAAAATTATCTGTATTAATCCAATTTGTAAAATTATAACTTTATAGGATTGTAAAAATGCAGAGATTCAATTCATCCTACTTAAAGAAAAGACGAATCATCCATATGGAAGCTCAAATGTAGTTCACAAGTTGGACCAAGAAAACAGTTTACAGTTCCATCTATTTTTTTGGGTGGGGTCCTTAACTCATTCATGGTGGTCTCAATGACTGTGAAATTTGGTATATTGATATTAAATAAGTTTCATAAAAACTTTAATGAAATATTATACATTTGAATATGTCATGTTCATGGTCATTAAGTAATGTTAATATGGAGGTTTTCAGTTTGGAGGTTCTTACTGGATAGAATAAATTTTCAGAGTAAAATGGAAAAAACACTGGGAATATGTATACAGATTCACTACAATTTTGAATAGAGACAACCATGATATTTATGAATAACATTCATGAATGTTGAAATGTTTTAAGGGGAAATTTATTGAGGCTATAATTCTTCAACATTACGAGGAAAAATTCTTCCTAAAAAACGAGGGGATATCCTCCCTCTCGAAGAATCCCATTTTCCATCACATTCCTTCAAGGAACCCTGGTAGAGATATCCACTAATGAATTATAGTCGAAATATTCTCCTTTTCTTCTTAATATATTTTCCTTACTTTTATAGTTTCCAATTGTAATTTATATTTTAAAAAATTCATGCATTTCTAAGGTCACTTTCCAACCATCTATCCTCTTTTCCTCTTATCATCTTTCCATTATGAACTAAAATACTTATGATTGTGGGTAAATGACCTAACTAATATCTCTGTGAAGTAATCTGGTTCATGAACCCATTACGATGTTTTGAAAATTCTTTGAGTTAATTCTATGGATAATTTAATGTGGGTGTAATCCGTACTATGTTTGGCTAATTTTTATCTTCATAATCTATATCCATTTTCACTCAATTGAGGAGGTGTATGTAAGGTGTTCTTAGAAATCGCAATGTATACTTTTCATTCATAATCATGTTAGATTTAGGATTTTATGTATATGATGGAGTGTGTTATCTAATAATATCTGATGTTTGTCAATAAAGGTGGTCCCTAAAAGTTCACTTAGGAGATCTTCCTTTCCGAACTATTTTTATTCAGTTTAGAATATCTTATTAATTAGAATTGTTTTTTCATATATTTTATATTCATAAATTCAATTAAATTGATAGAAACAATATAAATAAAAATATTTTTAGGAGAATTTTTTTATTTGAGTGAACCACTGAGAATTCTCTTCAATAGAGATGACCTTGTTCATCCTCAAGGTTGTACTATGAAAACCTAAAAATATTATTTTCCACAACCTAGGATAGGTGTGCAACAAAACTGGTTTTTCCTCTTGGTGATCTAATTAGTTGATTACATTACTTTTTCAAATTTCACATTTTTTATAGTTTCTATTTATTTCTAGAAAAACATAAAAAAATTATTCTTCCATTCTATTTAATAATGATCATTATTTAAATACATGGAACACATACTCCTAGTTGTAAGAACAGGAAATAGACAACACTGAGGAGAAAATCAAAATAAGGGATAATTATATTATGATAATGGTCATGTATAAGAAACTATGCATATCAACATGGATATCACCTGAAGATTTTACGACCAGGGATGATGACCTCCAAACAGCATACAAGGATTCAAGGACCAGAAGGAAGTGACACTAGTTTTCCCCAATTTCTCTAAATACATTAATAATGTTGAGGCCAATCATGCAGAAAATTAGTGGCCCAACCATTTTAGGATCCATATTCAAGCTAACCATGATGAGATAGAGTGGATTCATGATGAGGAATACTTACCTGCTGATAAATGATTGTTAGAAAAACTATATATGGATGAAATCTAGATTGAGTTTGAGGTACCACATGAGCTCCCTATATAATTCTCTAACCCTTGTTACCCAGAGTCGGTGAATTAATACATTAAATAGGCACGATCACAAAAGATCAAGTCTCGAAAGACCGATTAGTTTAGTAGCCTTTGAAGTACTGGATACATTCATAAGGTTTACATCACATCATAAAATGGAAAACTACAACAAAATTGTTTCCATAGACAACACTGAGATCCCATAGACTATCCCTGTAGGTCAACCCTAATATAATTCTTCACATCCTGGGAAAAATAAACCATAAAATGGGCTAATCTCAGATGCTAAGTAAGGATAATAATATAGCGGAAACTTTCATAAATAATCAGAAACATTTAAGTCAATGTATAAAACTAAAACAAATTCCTTTTTAACTAAACTTCATCATAATATGGCAAATAAAAATCAATATAATGCCATTTACTTACTCAAATGGACATTCTACTAGTCGAATAATAACATGAAATATCAATATCCACTTTCATAATGATGGAATGCATAATGCAAGACTTTCACAACCACATAGTCAAGGCTTCGTGCCACTACTACAAATTAGATATTGTCAAGGCCTTGTGCCAAGACACTAGTTTGTCTCATTAAACCTTCCAATGGATCGAGGAGCTACAGCGGGCTCCACCTGTCACTTACTAAGTCCAATTCATTCCTCATATGAAATGGTTTTAACATAACATAAACATTTGTATTAAAACTAGCATATGAAATGTCAATAATTTATCCACAAACCATGAATGGTATAAAAATAACACATCCACCATCAAAAATATCCCAAAAAATTCAATATAATATGGAATATTTGTATCATAACAAATCAACTTCAAACAAGTTTAAAATCCATCAAAGGATTTTGATATAGAAGAAAATCATTTGTAAAACACTTTGTGAGAAATATCCCTTTTTAATAAAAAGATTTAAAATTCCCAAAATTTAGAAAGGAAGAAATTTAAATATATTTTTGAATCAAAGTTTCCCATACCACATTGAAACTTTTGAAAGAATTAATATTTAAAAAACCTTCATGTCCATATTAATAAATCCTTAAAAACCATTTTGAAAACATGAACATTAATGAAAATGATTTAGAAAAATATGTAAAGACCCATAAAATTCAAGGGAAATTTTTTCTTAATTTTCTTTGGAATTTTACAAGAGTGTGGTTTCTGACGGCACCTGATTCCGAGGCCCGGAGTGCCCGGAATCAATTTCCGAAGTTTGGATCGGGTACGTTCAGTGAACGAACCAACGAGAATTTCTGACTTTTGATCCGGTGCTCGGAATTGAAATCTGAGGACACCGATGAACTCGCAGCGCTGATATTCGCTTAAGGAGACCTTTTCCGAAGTTGTGTTTATTGCGGGACGAAAGTTAGTTTTTGGGTGAATTATAAGAAAGTTAAATAAAAATGTGGAACAATTTTTATTTTTCTTACTTGTTGGTTAACTCCTCTCAAAGGAAGTTAAAGGTGGGACCCATATCCACTTAACCTCCCTTGGGAGGATTAAGTGTGGTGGGGCCCACACGAAACCCAACTTTCCATATCCTCTCAAAACTCCCTTAACTCCCCTTTTAAATGAATTTCACAACTTAGCTTATTAATTGGGTTGAGTTGTTTAAACTTTTTCAAACCTTTGAAATTCAAAAAGGTTTGGTTGAGTAAATAAAATAAGCTCTTAGCTTATTTTATTTGGTTAGAATACTCTAGCCTCTTGAGTGTTTTGAAGCCTTATCCTTCTTATTCTTCTTCTTCTTCTTCTTCAAGCTTGACGAAGAACGCGAAGAACCCTCGAGCTCCGACGAAGATCGCCGCTCCTCTCTTCTTCGTAGCCGATTGTATCCGAAGATCGACGACGCCTTCCGTGTCAACGAAAAGGGAACGCCTCTTCCTCCTCGGACTTCCTTCATCGGCATACGAAGGCGGCCCCCCGGTTCCCCTCAAGCAGGCCCCCACGAAGGGGGCCGGTTCTCCACAAAGGCGGGGCTTAAGCCGCGCCCTCAGCTGGAAGCGGGGCCCATGCCCCCCGCGCGTGACACAAGCAGCACCAGGCCGCGCCGCTGCCGGCCGGGCCGCGCCGCTGCGCTGGACCTCCGCCGGCCAAGCCGGGATAGACCCGGGTCGGGTCGACCCGGTTCTGGCCGACCCGAGGGGGGTCGGGCCGGGTCGGCCCGGACCCGGACCCCCCGTTTTCGAATTGACTTCGGTCTTTTGGCCATAACATGAGCCACGGACCTCCGATTGACGAACCGTCAGCAGCTACGCGATCCTTGGATCGAGACGGTCGATTCGGTATATTGCACTCAATGTTTCGGAATACTTTGAGTTCGACCGGGTTGGTTCGTTCACGAAACCAACCGGGCCTTCGAAGCGGAAACACTCGTATCATGAGCTACAGACGTCCGATTGACATGCTGTCAGCTTTGTTGTGTTCCTCTTAGTAAGACAGATCTTTTGGCATACTCCGCCCGAGTTTTGGATGCAGGTGGAGTATGGTCGGGTTGGTTTTGCGTTAATAACCAACCGGGCCACTAGGACGAAAAAGCCAATAACTCTCAGACCGGGCGTCCGATCGACGCGCCGTCTGTTGCGTTGAGTTCCTGTTGACGATACAGAACTTTTGGATACATAAAATCTGGACTTTGTGACAGTTGATGTATCTGCCTCTCGGCTCGTGGAGCGGACCCTCCTGTACGAGCTTGCTGTGTGCGGGAACCCTAGTGCTGGCTGCGACTTTTACTGTGTCTACTAATGCTACTGCTACTACTACTGTGACTACGACGACGACAGTACAGAGATCCTGTGTGGATTCGACGACGACGACTACAGCACTCAGCGATCCTACGTGGATCAGTGCTACAGGTCCTGTGTGGGCCCGATCCTGTGTGGGTCTTTGCGCTCAGCGGTCCTGTGTGAACCAGCGCCTACAGGTCCTATGTGGGCCCGATCCTGTGTGGGTCTTTTGCGGGGGTTAGTAACCTATCGATCCTTCGTGGGTCCGACGACTTAGATGGATCAGAATTCATCTTTATCGTCTTTCGAAGAAGTATACCTGTGTGAGCTGAATCCAGTTTCTTTCCTGTGTGGATTGTGTTGTGCTATCCTGTGTGGATTTCGTTTTGCTTTCCTGTGTGGAATACGTGTACTTTCCTGTGTGGACTGAGTTGTGCTTGGGCTCGGAGGATGGAGCGTGTTGGAATTGATGACTTAGGTATATGTATGGGTATATACCTAAGCAGTGTCGGTTGTTACTTCGTGATTGTTCCTTTCTTCGTGATTTATCCTTTGTGGATTTTGAGAGACCTTCAAGGGTCTCGGGGTCCCTACTGAGTAGCTTATACTCATCCCTGCACGGGCTATGCCCGCACTACGTTGTGTTGGTTGCAGACGACGGACAGCGTTGATCTTGGCTGAGGCTTGCAGAGCAGGACGGTACCTGGAGGTGGACCACTAGGCGGGACGTGTTCGGAGCGGACGACAGGACCCGTGGAGCAGTGGAACTATCTGTACCCATCCTTCAGGTGGGATCTCCAGTGGACATCTCGGTGTAGCGGCTTTTACTTACAGATGTAGTTTTCCCTTTCGAGTTTTACTTTACTTTCAGTTTGGGTTTGTATACTGGCCCATTTACTTTTCCGCACTTTCAGTGGTACTCTGTTTTTACATACTGTTTACTTTCTTCTTGCTTACTTTGTGGTGTTTGTTTACTTACAAAGGCAATACCTTCCCTTTTTACCGGGATTTACGCCTTGGTGCTAGTCGCCAGCCCCTGGCCTATTGAAGGCGGGCTTGGGGTAGTCACGACATGGACCCCGAGGGCGAGTCGTGACAAATTGGTATCAGAGGAGTTCGGTTCTACCGCGAACTCTGAACTTTACTTTGTGAAGCAATAATGTTTAGCGTATTGAGTGTGGTTATCAGTCCAGGGAGTCCAGTGTTGGTGCGGCGGCCGACGTATCCGTACACCAGGACCCTGACTTCTGATTTCCGACTTGATGCGCGAAAACATTGATTGCGTGTGTGATTCAAAGTTTTCTTTGTGATTACTTTATATCAGCTCACCAGGTATACTGTTCTGACCGTGGCACACCTGTTTCCTTTTCATGACGGCCCCACGACGGCATCCAGCTATGGTTCCGAGAGTCGAGTGTGACGACAGCCCACCGAGCGATGAGGCCTCGGTGCAGGGCCCTTTGTCAGCAGTGGCATCGGCGGTAGCTCTACCCGCCGAGCCCCCGATGCTTCCAGCACCAGCTACTGACGATTCACGTCGCCTCAGCGCACTACATGAGTTTCAACGCCAGCGACCACCCAGGTTTCGCGGGGAGACGGATCCCCAGGCAGCCGAGGACTGGCTGGAGGCATTGGTACATGTGTTTAGGCTAGTGAGGACACCAGCACACCTCATGGTGATCCTCGCTGCGAGCCTACTACACACAGCAGTAGGACGATGGTGGAGCTTGATGCTCCAGGTGCACGATGAGGCATCTCTACTTTGGACGGACGTTGAGAGCCTCTTTCACTCGGAGTTCGTCCCAGCCACCCTTCGTGCGGTGCGTATCAAGGAGCTTCTTCAACTGCGGCAGGGCAGCATGATGGTCGCTTAGTACTCGGCGAGATTTACTGATCTCTCGCGCTACTCGACCGACATGGTACGGGACCCATTCTTCCGGGCCCGGACCTTCGTGAAGGGTTTGAGACACGAGATCAGGGCATCGCTGATCTCCCTCAGCATACCGACTTAGACAAGAGTACTGTAGCGGGCCCTTTTGATCGAGAGCTTCCTTGCTAAGTATACACCAGCACCGAGACCCACTGCAGGGCGGCACGTGGCAGAGTCATCTGCAGCAGGCAGTCGACGGATGACTCAGGGGTTCAGGCAGACCAGACCTTCGGGCAGACGACCTCAGGACACTGGCTCAGTAGTGCGGGGCACACAGCACGGAGCCAGTCTTTCGAGAGGCAGACAGTGTTACTCCTGAGGCGGGCAGGGCCACATGGCTCGTTACTGCCCGACCCGTCGTGCCGAGGAGCAGTAGACAGTTGAGGGACCACCGAGGCAGAGGCAGAGGGTCGACCGTGGCGGTCCGCAGGGAGGAGGCGGACGAGGCAGAGGAGCTGGACGAGCAGCCGGTGGTGGGCGATGCTTTGAGGCTCTGCCACCACCACCACTAGGAGGTTCACCCCGACCACAGGGAGCTGGCGGGCAGAGACAGGAACAGCTCCAGGCAGTAGAGGCCTACGACCACGGCGCACCCGAGATGATTCGATATACTATCTGTGTCTATTCCACCCTTGCTGCAGTTCTTATCGACACAGGAGCGAGTCACTCTTTCATAGCCGCTGCCCTTGTTCGGAGCTCGGAGATTGCGACAGAGCCGTTGGCTCGATCCTTACGGCTAGAGACTCCTACAGGAGCAGACTCGACGATTACGCACTGGTTCCGGCAGTGTGAGCTCACTCTAGGAGGTGAGAGCTTCGGCTGGGATCTTCTTGTAGCAGCGTCGAGGCCTTACGACGTCATCTTGGGCATGGATTGGCTATCTATGGTCCATGCACAAATTGACTGTTTTAGGCGCAAGGTGCGATGTGTACGCACCGACGGGAGCAGGTTCACCTTCACCGGCGAGAAGGGAGACTTTGTAGC
Organism: Viscum album; assembly: GCA_963277665.1. Classification (NCBI taxonomy): domain Eukaryota; kingdom Viridiplantae; phylum Streptophyta; class Magnoliopsida; order Santalales; family Viscaceae; genus Viscum; species Viscum album. The sequence goes on from OY728140.1 coordinate 663,737,860, forward strand.
ACAGGATGGACTTCCGCGGAGGAGAGGACAGCCCATCACTCATCAGTTGGCTAGCCTCATCCTTGGATCAGTTGACGTGCGGAGTCCTGGTTTTCCTGTAGTGGTGGATCAGTTTGCGGACGTTTTTCCCGACGACGTTCCAGGGCTACCTCCATGCAGAGAGGTAGACTTTTATATTGAATTGTACACCGGGACAGCCCCGATATCATCTCCAACATATTGGATGGCCCCCGCCGAGCTTCGAGAGCTACGGGTACAGTTGGAGGACTTGTAGGGAAGGGGTTCATCCGACCCAGTGTTTCACCCTGGGCGTCCCCGATATTGTTCGCCAAGAAGGCGGACGGGAGCCTGCGGCTTTGTGTTGACTATCGTCGCCTGAACCAGGTGACAGTGAGGAACAAGTATCCACTACCGAGGATTTATTACCTCTTTGATCAGCTCAAGGGAGCACGGTGGTTCTCGAAGATAGACCTCAGGTCAGGTTATCATCAGCTCAGAGTCAGAGACGAGGACGTGCAGAAGACGGCCTTCAGATGTTGGTATGGCCACTATGAGTTCATGGTTATGCCTTTTGGCGTAACCAATGCTCTAGCAGTGTTCATGGCCCTCATGAACAGGATCTTTCAGCCATACCTTGATCGGTTTGTCGTAGTCTTCATCGATGACATTCTGATTTACTCTACAACTGAGGAGGAGCACGCCTATCACTTGCGAGTTGTACTAGACACACTCCGAGAGCACCAGCTTTATGGTAAGCTCTCGAAGTGCCAGTTCTGGATATGTGAGGTCCACTTCTTGGGACATGTTATCTCTAAGGCGGGAGTTGCAGTGGATCCTGCGAAGATCGAGTCTGTGTTAGCATGGGAGCCACCCAGGAGCGTGACTGAGGTTCGGAGTTTCTTGGGACTAGCTGGATACTATCAGAGATTCATGCCAGACTTCTCTAGAGTTGCGGAACCACTCACAGCTTTGACAAAGAAGGAGAAACCCTTCGTATGGTCAGACAGATGTCAGCAGAGCTTCCAGGAGCTGAGGGAGAGATTGACTAGCGCACCTATCTTGAGGTTGCCTGAGGAGGGAGTAGGGTACGTAGTCTACTGCGATGCATCAGGGACTAGACTCGGATGTGTTCTGATGCAGGAGCGGGCAATGATCGCCTATGGATCACGTCAGTTGAGGGCGCATGAGTAGAACTATGCTACCCATGACCTGGAGTTAGCAGCAGTGGTCTTCTCTCTGAAGACATGGGGACACTATCTGATGGGCGAGCGCTTTACAGTCTTTTCCGATCATCAGAGTCTCAGGTATATCTTCTCGCAGAAGGACCTGAACAAGAGACAGCGGCGATGGCTCGAGTCCCTCCAGGACTATGACGTTGAGATACTCTATACTCCTGGGAAGGGGAACATAGTAGTCGATGCCCTCAGCAGGAGGACGGGCATTCAGCTACATGAGGAGGCGACGGAGCAGCTAAGCTCTTTACAGATATCCTTCCTGGATAGAGATGGAGCATCCTTCCTCCAGTCTCCCACAGTCACCCCTCCACTACTGCAGTGGGTCAGAGAGGCACAGCGTGAGGACGCTGACTGTGAGACATGGCGTGCACAGATATCCTCGGGACAGGCACCTGATGGTTTCTCCCTTGGAGAAGAGCACGACATCCTTTTCAGAGGACGTACCATGGCACCAGTCGCTTTGCGAGAGGAAGTGCTGAGAGAGTTTCACACTTCTCCTTTGGCGGTACATCCTGGAGTGGCGAAGATGTACCAGGACCTCATACGACAGCACTGGTGGCCGAGCATGAAGAAGGCAGTAGCAGAATTCGTTTCTCGATGCCTCACCTGCCAGCAGGTGAAGGCAGAACATCAGGTACCAAAAGGCTTAGTACAGCCCTTGGAGGTTCCGGAGTGGAAGTGGGATGGCATATCTATGGACTTCGTGACTGGACTTCCACGCACTTCCAGAGGTCACGACTCCATCTGGGTGATTGTTGACCGACTCACCAAGTCGGCACACTTCTTACCCATTAGAGAGCAGGGCTCAGTGGAGAGCTTGGGACGTCTCTACGTTCAGGAGATTGTGCGGCTCCACGGTGTGCCATCATCTATCGTCTCCGATCGAGATGCTCTCTTTACTTCCCGGCTTTGGAAGGGGTTATAGGAGGCGTTCGGGATGCAGCTACGTCTGAGCACAGCCTTTCACCCTCAGAAGGATGGTCAGACGGAGAGGACCATTCAGACTCTCGAGGACATGCTCTGTGCATGTGTCCTCGACTTTGGTAGTAGCTGGGAGGACCACCTACCCTTGGTGGAGTTTGCGTACAACAACAGCTACCACTCCACCATCAGGATGGCACCATATGAGGCGTTGTACGGCCGACCTTGTAGATCTCCTTTGTGCTGGACAGACCCTGGGGAGTCAGCACTGGTGGGACCGGAGATGGTCCAGGCCACGACAGAGATGGTCCAGGTCAGCCAGGAGCGGATGAGGACAGCATAGAGCCGACATAAGTCATACGCTGACAGGAGGCGGAGGCCACTAGAGTTCGAGGATGCCGACCACATCTTCTTGCGGGTCTCACCTCGACGTGGTATTCGGAGATTTGGCCGAGTCGACAAGTTATCTCCGCGCTTCATCGGACCCTTCCAGGTC